>OX336354.1:10848516-16592152 GCA_946902875.1 Nematopogon swammerdamellus
GGAAAAACCAAATACATCGGAATTTTTTTCTGAATTTTTTCTAAGCTAAAATTTGCAATTCGTCTACATTATTATACACTGAATTATAGGTAACGAACACTGCCACTAATAAGTCCAACAACGTATGCACGAGACCAATGCATTTTATCCACAAAAAATAAAGAAAAATTAGGAACCTGTATAATCGTTACACATTTACAATGCTACCTTTGTTTTGATTCCAAATTTGTCATCACAAATTGAAATCAATCCGACATTGCACGAACATTGTACATTCACAAATATAGGAGGTAAAGTTTTTGTTCCATTTCACTTGCGAATGGATAATATGGATGCAGAACCCTAAAAACCTCCAATAGAATAATTCAGTTCAGAAATGTTGTCTATAGCCACACCCATGGGCCCGCAGGCCCTGAATAAAAAAATTCAAGGAAATTAATATCAGTAGGTAAGTTTATTTATCTTTATACACGGTGTTGCAGTTGCCCCCGTAATATTTTTAACTGACATAAGGGGGTTATTCTATATGTGAAACTAAACAACTTTCGTGGTGAAATTTTTTTTTTGAAACAAAAAAAAAAATATTTTTTCTATACAAATTTTAACTACCTATTCTCAAAATGTATGGAGAAAAAAAAAATTTTTTTTCTTCAAACAAAAAAGTCGTAGAACAAAAGTTGTTCTATTTCACGTACAGAATCACCCCCTTTCGGGTTTTACGGTTGGGGTTGCAACACCGTGTATAACTATATAACTACATACATACATATAACGTCACACCTGTTTCCCGGTGGGGTAGGGAGAGACAACGGATCTCCACGTACCACGATCCTGACACACCTCTGCCGCCTCTTCCGCTCTCATAATGTTCTTCATCTATGCTCGTCGGTTACGGGTACTACGCACTTGGCCCTTACCGTCATGATAAAGTCCTCCAAATCATCAGAGAGGCCATCAACCTGTCAATTGCACGGACCAGGAAAGGGCAAACCAGTAGCGGCTTCTAGAAGGTCAACTTTCTTAAACCTGGAGCCAATAAGCTGCCCAAAGATAGGACTAAACCTTCTTCAATTTTGGGAGCAGCAAAGGATTGGGAATTGTTGATGGACACACATGAGAAGCATTACCAAATGCCTTCGGAAATCTGTACCACAGCATTAAGACCGGATATACTCATATTCTCAAAAGCGACAAAGCATGTAGTACTTGTTGAACTTACAGTTCCATGGGAAAGTAACATACCGAAGGACCACAACATCAAACTTAACAAGTACTGCAACTTAGTAGACCGAATTGTGAGAAACGGATTCAAGACTGATCTCTTCGCTGTGGAAGTCGGAGCAAGAGGACTACCAGCGAAGTCGCTCTACAGTCTCTTCAAGAATCTAGGGCTCCCAAGATCGACGCTAAGCTCATATATGGAGAGAGCTTCGAAAACGTCACTGGAAGCATCCTACAGAATATGGATAGGTAGAGAGAGGGAGGTCGAGAGCGGGACTGGTGGTTTCCCCGCGTCCTAGTCAACGCAGACTAGCTGACGAGGGCTTGACGCGAGCCGAAACGTGAAGCATGCGCGGGAAATTTAGAGTGGCCACTCTCTAGTCCCGACCTCGATTAACACCCTTCTCTACTGCCGATGGGCCCGGATATGTTCGGTGAAGCCATCGCAAGCTTAGATCCACACCTTCCTTGAGACATGCCCGATCTGGTCCAGGTACATGCGTCTAGGGCGACTTCGGCGATTCTTCCACTCACATTTGCTCCATAAATGTATTTCGTTAGTCTCATATCATCCATTCTTCCAACATGACCACCGAAGCATTCCTTTCTCAATCATTGTCACTATATCTTCTTTCAGACTACAGCACTCTCCCACTACACTATTTCCCATAACTACACATATAAAATGAGTAATACTTGGTTAGTCAAATAATAATAAGTGTACGCCTGGCTGGCTACCGCCCAGTGTAATCACGTAAAAAAAGCTACAAAAAACTTAAAGAGAAGCCGATTTTGTCTGGAGTTGATAACTATTAGGTAGGCAATCTGTCTCTAAGTAATGTGTTATTAAACTATATACAGAACAAGCTCGAATATCCAGCTTCATAAAAATTTTAGCTATCCTGAACTACTGGAAAGGATGAATTACTCTTGCAGTGGGCATAATGGTCGGGTAGGCTGAGTCTAAGAAATGAATTATTACATAATTAATTCACCAATAAACACAGATTGCTGAGTCTATCTTTAAAAAAAAATTAAATTTTTTTCTCTTTCACGTTTGGCCAAAATGTTACTAACTGAAAGCAACGTGCAAATGTTATTTCAATTAATTCATTGTCACATGCGTCCCGCCCCGCTCGCATGTGACAATGAGCATAAAGCAATTCTTCGTTCAACGTTCAAATTCCTATTATTCATGATCACCTAGATTTGCTTATATAGTAGATACGTGCAAACCTGAACCCCCAAAAACATGGGGTTGGGGTTGAGATTCTAGTAGAGTGTTTTCATTTTACGAAGGCACGAGGGGTACGAGGTAGGAAGTGGTGCGAGAGGCGACCGCACGGAGCTCAGTAGAGAACGAACTTGATGCCCGGTCGGCACACACGTTCTACACGTCTCCGCGTCTCTCCGTCAAACTGAGTCAATTCCCTACTGAGCTCCGTGCGGTCTCACACCGCTTCCTACCTCATACCCCTCGTGCCTACGTAAAATGAAAACACTCTATAGTATGTGACCTATTCTATGAGAGTGATTTGAGACAAGGCATTTTTATGTGTTTTGTTTATTTTAGCCATACTTACCCTAAACTATCACACATAATAAACTAAACTAAACATCACATAAATCAAATTGAATGTCACTTCATATTTTGTTATAAAGCATTCCAGAGCACTTTGCTGCACAGCTCAGCTCATGGCTGTGAGTGCGGGCGAACTAAGGAAGCAAGGTAAAACAATATGGGTGGTGGTCGCGGGGATTTTGGAATTTCCTATCGTTCGGATTACCGCGATCATCGGATTGGGCCGTGTTCGGACTAGCGCATCTCTACTGTAATTTCTTCTGCGAGATTTAAAGTACTGGAGGTCACTGCTTCACTTAGGTGACTATCCACTTTGAGTCAACTCCGAACTGCACAGCAGATGGAGAAGACGAGAGCCACAGAGTACAGAACAAGAGCGACATCTACAAATACCTACACCGGATTACTGGGTGTGCGGAGCTATCGAGTGCCGCATTATCGAGCTTACCTACTTACCTACAGTACTTATGTAGTCAGATAACCTACTCAAAAACAAAACAATTAGAAGTAAGGTCAAGCACTGTCAAACTACTTTGTTTCTAATGTGTGGAGATTTTGTTTTTGCAATAAATCTTAAAAGATTCTGTGATAATTTGAACTTGACCTTAACAAACGTCAGATTTGCAATTTAGGTACATACATTTGCATTGTTTATTGTTTATGGTATATTTCATCCATTGGTAGGTAACCTACGCTTGGATATGTCGAAAATTCTGCCAGTTCTTAATTCAATGTGAAGAAGAACTGACAAACAAACTTCGCAAGTCAGAATGTTTTGTTAGTACCTTATAAGTATTATATTATAGTAACTTACAAATAATTAACCCACACTACCGCTCACAAGAGCATTGAAACTGATTAATTGTTTGTGTGATCCGCCCCAAACCCCAAGGACTTTTGGGGCTGCACTTAATAACCATTACGTACTTTGTACAATTTGCACGCGGCATGCATAATTAACACGAGCATGTGTTAATTATTTGTAACTATAAAAATTTTATTATAGAAAGCTCCTCATACATTTCTAAAGGACATCTAAATAAAAAGACAAGGACAATCTAACTCACAAAACATTGTGACATGCGAAGTTTGTATGTCAGTTTTTCTTTGCATTGAAATAGAACTGGCGGGATTTTCGACATATAAAATTTCCTACCTATGGATGAAATTATACAATAAACAATAAACATAGTTGCAAAAAGTAAACATGTGATTGCAAAGTGTTGCAAATGTATCAAGGTTAAAGCCACATATGTTGTCTGGCAAGCGCAAGCGTTCCCGGCTCCAATACACACACACACACACACATAGTAATGTGTTATCTACGCCTTCATAGGCGCCTCACTGAATTGCACATTGTCAGTTAAAACTGCATCTTAACTACCTGCACAGTTACCATGAAAATAAGCACCCAGAACCGGTATTGTGATACATTGGCTGTATTTTACCTCGTTAACTACTAACGTTTGTTCTGAATGCACTTCATTTGAAACTGTATGTGAGTAGGTAAACAAGTATGACACAGATATACATGTTATGTCTATATGTACATGGGTAAAAATAAATTGTTGCTCCACAAGCATTTTACAAAAATAGCATACAGTGTAAATTTATAAACTTTCTGTGCAAACAGGTACGCTCTTACATTTTAGGGAATTTTTTTTTTCACCGAAAACTGATTCTCTGTGTGTGCAAATTATCCAAATAAGTTCAGTTACAGGTGTAGGATCACCCCCTTTTGGGGTACTACAATAACATCGTGTATCCAGATATTCCTTTCAGTTATCCTTTGGATGTTTCGACCTACGTTGAAAGATAAGTACTTAGGTATTACATACATAGTAGCAAAAAACATTTTTGTCTTTTGTGTAATTTTCAATACAATTTGTTTGATGCTCCTTCTAGGCCCCATTGCCATGTCGTTTAACATCTTATTGGCTTCAATAAAACTTAAACATAGTCAAACATAATAAAATTAAAGATAGTTTGAACAAAAAACCTGCATTTTATGAGCAGATAGTGTAAACTAAACTCATATTCCATGGCAAAATAATAATGGAATATGAATGTAATTTTTATTTAATGACATAAGCATAATGTTATAATGATGATTGCTACCTAATGAATGATAGTTCAACTGCCTGATCATAAACAATACTTGTCTTAGGTACTTATGTGTATACTGATAATGCCCTCTGATACACACTTTTTCTTAGTCCCACAATACCAGATACCTACTAAAAAAATCTATGGTCTTATTTATTTTGTAATCAAAATTAAGAGCTGTTAATTATTAAAATGAACATATTGGCTTATCATTATCAATCATATAACAGATATATAATACCAAATGGTTGGGAGTTAGTATAGCGCGGCATTCTTAGAAGATTTCTGGTAGCTGGGACTGGTAGGCGAGGGTCTAAGGAGCTATTAGCAAAAAAAATTTTTGTGCGGAGACTTGTACTTTCGGAAAAAAAAAATTTCATACAAAATATAAATGTATTTAAAAACAAGGGAAGTGGTATGGGTGAATGTTTTGGTGGTTTAAAAAAAAAATAACCAGGGTTAATTTATAGAAGATGGCGACGCATCATATAAGATGGCGACGTAACATATAATAACAGAATTAATGCAACAATTAATTAGATGATTAATTAGCTTCTCCCTTCAACATGGAAATTCAGGGCAAAATTTAAGAGATAGACCAGTAATAAATAACAAACTTTGAGACACAGAATTCAGACCATACATAAATACTGTCTGTGTGTGTACCACCTCATGTGGTACCTACCACCTAAGGGAATGTACTCATACCACGTGACCGATTTTAGTCGACTTTTGGACTCCCCCTCCGCCCCCCCCCCCCCCCCCCCCCCATCCTAACTGGTAACTAAGTAGATAACTAAATCATCAGGTGTCCCTATAAGTATTATCAAAACCTCCTGTCAGGTTGGGCAATAAAGTTTTATGGCTTTGCGCCATGGCGCCCTGCCCAGATTCGCTTCCCTAAGCCATATAACTTTATTGCCCAACTACTTTATTGCCAAATTATTGTTTTGATAACACATAGCAGACTTTGACAAGCACAGTTGAATGACCGTAGCTACGTGATGCAAATTATGTCACATTCAATGTGACCTTGACTTTGTTTACTGCGAAATAAAATAAATTCAGTTTGTTTTTTATGGTGTATCATGATCATGGCTTTTCCGTGTGGGAGCAGGTTCTCAGGCTTCCTCAGGAAACTGTTTGTTAAATTAGTTCTTGGATTAATTAATATCCTAGCTTATTCCCTTCATGTTATGTGCTGAAATATGTAAATGACATATTTTCAGCATATAAGTATTTAATAATTATTAATTCATATAATTATTATGTAGGTAGGTACGTCAAGTTGTGTACCTACATATTACATTTTTCTGATACGTTTTCTTGAAGGCAAATTTGTTGCATAATGCAATTTCTTCCAACCTACATTGTGCACAACACTGTAGTGGACAGGTTTCGTCCCTGTGTTTTCCTTCACCACAGTTTATTTTATTTATTTATACAGACACATCCTTCGGGAAAACTCAGAAAAGCAATGTTTTTCGAACATTGGACCTCTCGCATAAAAGGCCTTAACCACCAATCTTAGCTACTGCATGTCGTTGTATATCGCACACGCGCTGTAGGAGTCACAGTCACAAAGGAAGTTGTACTTATCACGCCTTCATACAGCTGGGCACGTATTGATACAAAGTGTAGACAGACTAAATATAGTCCTCTCAGCCTCTGCCGTAGCCAAACCACTGTAGCCCGCTTGGAGATAGAATGCTGGGCAAATTATCTAGTCTGTGTTTTGTCAAAAGAGTAATGCAATGACAGGGGTACATTGCCTATAGTATCACCTGAGACATTGGTAACCCTTAAAAATAAATTTGGCTTTTACATACAATAGCCCAGCGACATTCACATCTTCAGATGTAAGATGGCCGCATAGCAGCCTCGGCTGTGTTCTCTAGTCCAGTATAGCCAGCAACCCAGGGCAGTCTCCGGTATTGTGCCTACCTACCTTTTCGGAGGTGATATTCACTGGTCGGAGTATGTGCATTGACTACCATACCGGATTATATAAAAAAGAAAATTTCTGCTCGTTTATCTTAATAATAAAATAAACCAATGCTGCATCTCATATCTCCGGCAAAGAGTTAGCCCGCAATACAGAGGGGCAACGCGGTCACCGTCCTGGGAACCATCCCAGGGACGAGTTCGCTTGAATAAATGTATAATTTATAAGTTTGTTTAAATTTTAGAAAAGTAGGTATTTTAGTTTTAATTTAAATTTGATATTATTTTCTTTATTCAGTTTTAGGAATGTTTCACATAATTGTTTTAACAAATAAAAACATAATTTTGGAAAAACAAAACAAATTTTAATGTTTCAAATCCAGGAAACAAAATCACGGTCTAACACTTAAGAAAGGCAAACGAGCGGCAGGTGATTGGGTATTGCCTGTGAGCCGGCATGAACGAAATTGAAAAGCATTCTTTACATAAATTTAAAATGGTAATAATGGTTGGTAGCCAATGTACATTTCTAGAATTGGCAGAATCGGCTAAAACTGGTTTCGCCAAATCTGATTTGCCCCTTATCTATTTGCTCCGTAGATAAATTTCAGGAAGCTTGCGCAACAGATTACATAATAATTACCTGCCCACCCTGATTTGTACTGGCTAGTAACTTTATTGTGTCTGATTTATACATTACATTAGACAAAAAATTAAAATAAATCTTGTTCTGTCCATCACATATAAATCTGTCCATTTAAGTTTAAAGCAATAGGATGGTTGTAGGAGAGTGATCTTCGTATTTTCATATATAAGTGTTATTTTTTTTTTTGCTTGCACAATTTGCTATCGGAATGTGACCATACATAAGCAGATTTTCTGTGTGATGTTGGTATTGTATTGTATTGTTTATTGATCATTCATATGGCAGTTAGACTGCACTCGAACTTGTCACAATTTGTTCTATCCGGTTCGATTACACCCACGAAGAAGAACGGACAAGAAACTCGCAGGGTATTTTTTTTATACAAGTATTTAGTGACTAGCCACATAATAACACCACCCATAGTCAGTTTCAACAACTTTCACGGTCGTGTGAGTCGAGTCATCCATTGATAACCCTCCTCGTATGTCTGATCCTCTACCTACGTGCTTATTTATGTCCTATCCTCCAGTACAAGGATGTCATAGCGGTTTAGTCTGTTGTTGTAGTTGCTCTCGGTCAAAAGATCGGAGGCCAGCCTGTTGGGATGCGTCGCCAGTCGTTTTTTGTACTATTTGTTGAATTGTCTAATTTCATCCTTGAATATTAGCATTACCAGGTATTCTATTGTATTGTATTGTTTATTGATCATTCATATGGCAGTTAGACTGCGCTCGAACTTGTCACAATTTGTTCTATCCGGTTCGATTACACCCACGAAGAAGAACCGACAAGAAACTTCGCAGGGTATTTTTTTAAAGATATTTATACAAGTATTTAGTGACTAGCCACATAATAACACCGCCCATAGTCTATCGAAAACGCAGCTTGAGAGCAAGATTACCAATTTTGCTGAGAGTTCTGACTACAAAGACTTAATTAAGCGAATCAGGGTAATCGTGGAGTTCTAAGTTTTTTGTAAACCAGGAAGCACATAAGTTAATATATTTCCATATTATAAGCTATTCATGAAGTAATGTGTATTGTTACAGATTGAGGAGGTGCATAAGAGGCAGCAAAGATGGGCGTCCTGAAGACAGCTTTCACTCTCGCCGCGAAGAGCGGCAACCTTCACGGCACAGTAAGGCTACTTCCTGCACTATACTACTACCTACTGCAATATACTTATATATGTTTTCTTTATATGGAAACTGACACAGTTGCCTACATCACCTACGTCATCCGTGATATCAGCCGATAACACCGGGTGAACTAGTTGCCATGTCTTCCCTTCGGTCGTGCCGGCTACACTGAACTGGACGGAAAACACAAACTATTTACATAGCCGTTTCGACCTTCGTTTCATTCATTGTGGTGGTATCAACCCGGGCGGGTTGAACCCTACCACCTAGTAAGGTAAGAAGGGAAGGGACCTATAGTTAAACGTGGAATCCGAACCACGGTCAGCCTCCATCGGTCGAGCGGTCACCCATCCAAGTACTGACCGACCCAGCGATGCTTAACAATCAATAGCGACAGTCGACTGTCTGCACCACTGAGATATCGAGGCTGACGATGAGGGATGCCGTATGTTTTAGTTATGGAAATGCCCATAAGTATTAACGACTAGGCATATAGAGACTTTGAACACATTTAAGGATGGCTCATTAAGTCATTAGGCAGTTTGATATAATATAAATTGATCTGAATTTGTATAATTAATTATGTATTAAACAACGCCGTGACGCATTAGGCCTGCCTGACTAGTATGCCTTGTTAAATTCAAGACTGACTACTATCGTTATGCTATATAATCTTATAAAGGGTGCGGCAGTATAACTTCCTCTTTTCAAAATGCAATAAATCTCATGTTATGGAGCAGATATGTTTTTTTTTTAAATCATCTAAAGTTTTAATTTTAAATGACTTAAAATTATAAGTATGGGGTTTATCAAAAGGGGCGTGAAAAGGCTCCTGTCAGGCCGGCATGGTATTCGCAATCCCCGTGCATCACAGCATGTCCATGGGCATCGTTAGACAGCTAATTGTAGGTGAAACGATGCCACATGCCACACTATCCATATTAAAAAATAACTGGTAGGTAACGCCACCATTTTCAATACACTATGTAAACCAAATTCATTACTACATTACTCTTTCCAGCCTAGTGATGGGTATGTTGGCCATTTATTCACGAATGTTGGCCTTCAGGTCTTCTAGGGTCCTGGGCCGGTTGGCGTAAACGTGGGATTTCAAATAACCCCACAAAAAGAAATAGCAAGGGCCAAATCGGGGGAGCGCGCTGTCTTCTCCAAATCGCTCCTCAGGGAGATGAGGCGCCCTGGGAAGTGTTCCCTCAAAACGATGTCCTTGAAGTGTGAGCCGTTGCTCCGTCCTGTTGAAAGCTTATGTCCCCTAGTCCATTTCATGAAGTCATGGCAAAAAAAAAATTCTCGAGCATGTTCACATAACGGTCTGAATCTACTGTGACCTCATTTTCTTCAAAAAACCATGGACCAACAATGCCAACTTAGGAAATCGCACACCAAACAGAGACTCTTCGCGTGAGTGCAAGACCAAAACCATTTAAAATCAAACTTTGATTTCTACCTACAAAAATATTGTATTATTTGTTTTACATAATGCAATATTTCATGTATGTAATCTAATCTAAAAGAGTGCAGGTTAAATTATGGCACAAGGTTTTTACATATAATCAGTTACACAATATTGATATTACAACCCAACTCAGGACTATGGTTATTATAATATTGCACTGGCATGGCAGTTTGCCGATGCAGTCTACTACTTTGTATTATTTTTGTTTTCAACAGGAATATTATAATAGATGTTCAGTGGAGTGGAGAGACCTTTCTAAGTCGTGATGCTTTTGTTTTTAAAAGATGCTGTTTCGCGGCATTTTCTTGGAGCTTTCGGACACCTACCTCTAAATGAAACAGTTTTATATTTCTTTCAAATCGTAATAAACAAACGTGAATTTCTGTGCTTTACTTGTGTACTTTGTGGCAGAGCCTCCAGGCCTGCGGGCACTGGCGGCCGGTCCTAAAGTGCGCCCGTGCGCCGCACTACCATACCACGAGAAGTCTTCACTTCGCTCAAAATAAATAATATCTTACAATACAACATACCTACATTAAAACCATAAAGATCGTACTCCAAATAAATACGAATGTGAATTCGACCTTATTTTACAGATAACAAGGCACGTTTTTGCGAGTAAACCCGCGCCCCGTGCGGAATCGATAAACGCACGCGGGTCTCCCATCTGAATGTATGGGGATCGGCAAAACACCGCTGGCGCGTGAGACAAAAGATACTTCATAGAAACAGTATGGGCCGAAATGGAGTTCTGCGTGCGGCGCACGAGCGCCAAACAAGGACGCTATATCGTGAATATCCGCGCGTGCGACACGTCGCGAGCGATTCCTTTTGCACGAGTCCGCCTACCTAGAGTCAGCGCGCTGTCATGTGATGTCACATACCCGTTAGCGCGCGAATATTTAAAATGGGATATGGTTAGGTTTTGTGCTTTCTGTCACGTGATAATTGTGTATTAAGTGGTGCCGATACATGCCTAAAAGTTGGTTAAAGGTAAGGCTTTACAATCAGGTGATCCCGGGTTCAATTCCTACATTTCAAATGTTTTTTTTTTCGTTTGTTTAGTATTTTTGGGACATTACATTGCTATTGTTTTCTTTTTGAAAGCTGCAGTAGTGTTGTGGTCTATGGGTGTGTTCATAAAGGTACTATAAATGAGTTAAAAAACTTGTTTGGATTTATTTTCTTGTTTTTTGCAACTCATTGAGTGTCTAGAGAATATTCATACTACTACTACACTACTACATAAAAAAACGCAGGCGTTTGAAAAATTCGGAAGTCGCGATCTTGAAATAACATTGGGAATGTGTTGGGAAATGGTATTTAAGGAGGTAGGTACTTAGCGCACTACCGGTCACTGAAGTCACCAGCCGCCACTGCCTGCGGGTATCCACATTAATTCAAGTTGAATGAACCCATAAGAACTAATCCAGATGGCACAGAGAACAAAGTTGAGTTGTAATTCTTAAAAGTTAGAGAAATTATTAGTAGCCCTAAAATATATAATATTGATTTATTTAGGTTAATATTATTAAGTAACTATTGTTACAAATGATAAAAATTACATGAAATACCTACTAATAATATTATTTTTTCAGACATTTTTGTACTTCTGAACAGGGAGTTAATTTGAATGTAACTAATCAATCATTACACAACACACATATGAGTGCAGTGATCTACTGTAGAATTATATAATAGTGCACATTTATTGTATATACCTGCGGCAATCTAGTATATAGGTAGGTAGGTAATATTAGTATATAGGTAATATCAACCAAGCTTGCCTTCATATACTTAGGTAGATAGAGATAATAGTATACATTTATCTAGATAATGTATGCTTCAAATATTTCCTGAGAAGTGGTGACCTCTATTCGTACTTTAACTGTAGAATTAAATTTCATGTATCATTTCGTATTACGTATGTTTAAATAGATTGTGTACCTACTGATCTATCGTAAAGGTAAGTACTTAATCATGCTGATAAAAAATGTCTAATTAAATAAAAATTATTATTAAATACACTAACCCAAATGGCACGCGTACGTAATACGTACAAACTTTAAAATAACTTATTAAATAGGTATATAAGTAGATATACTTATTTATGTATATTTTTAAATGAGCACTGAATGAAAATCTCGCGCGAGGCGTCGGTATAGAATACTATCACGCTATATGATACTCTTAATTAAAACATTCAAGAAGTTCAAGATTTGTGTAAAAATACTAGTCCACTGCGCCATTGGTCCCTCGAAACTCACCACACAAAATTATGAATATACAGTGAAGTACATACATACCACACTGTATCCCGACAATCGAGCTAAGCAGAGTAGTCGGTGTTGTGCTGCAGGTACTCTTGTAAGCACGAAGGCCCACCTGACGCTACATGACTCGGTGGAAGGACCGCGAGAGGTGGCTAGCCAATCGCCCTTATGAGCGGCATCTTGTCATTATCCCTTTGTCGCCTTTTACGACATGCACGGGGAAAGATGCAGTGGGGATATCCTTTTAAGTACTGACCCCACACAGTTTTTTTATGTAATGCAATAACGGTCGGAGGGGTCAAAGCAATGCTCCGACCAGCCAATATCACCTCTGAGAAGGTAGGTGCCATACCGGAGACTTCCCTGAATTGCTGGCTATACTGGACTAGAGGAGAACACAGCCGAGACTGCTATGCGGCCATCTTACATCCAGTACGGTGGTAACAACCCAGTCGGCTACAATTTGAGCCTACCACCTAGTAAGTGGAAAGGGAAGGGACCTAAAGTTTTACACCGGTTCCGAACAGTGAAGCAGCAAGCTGGTGTACAGTAAAGTTATGTATGAAAAGCAAAGTCTACAGCCAATGAGTGAACGCAAATATGTCGACACACTCTGCCATATGTTGTATTCTCCACATAGAGCAGTGACACCGCGGACACTCGATCACGTGTCTAGCTAGCCATTGCTGCTTGCCAGAGGCGGCGCAAGGCATGGGCGACGTGGGCGACCGCCCACGGCCTCGCGGCCCAAGGGGCCTCGCGCCTCAAAAGTTCATGCAGCGGAAATCCATTTCGACAGTGAAAATCCATAAAATCCATCCTCTAGTGCCATCAGAGAGGGCCTCGCAAAAGTGTATCTTGCCCACAACAAATTTAGGTCTTGCCCGCCACTGCTGCTTGCATTATTTATTAAACTTGCGTTATTTATTACATTTATCACTATCTAGACATTCAGAGGTGGCTTAACTTTGCGTGCACGCCTGCATTGCACACAATTAGCATTTCCTCACCATCAATCAATTGCTATCGTTTGTGACGAGCGTAGTAGCGGCGCGCGCGCGATTAGCTTGCGTGACGCGCTCCTTCACCCGGAGGCATGGAAATAAATACCTGCGGGCGGGGCTATTCTCGATTAGCAATTCGTCGCTATTAGCAATTTATCATGATCCGTCTCACTCGCTCCAATGGACTTCTCAGTGTGTCTGGTGAGACGGAGCTGCGGCTACCGCTATTTTTGCGATAGTCGCTAATAGGGGCTCTGGAAGGGGGGGGGGGGGGGGGGGGGGTCAACTTGTCGAAGAGTTGAAAGAGAAGTCATTAACTTATATAATGCTTAATATATTACTGACGTAAGGGTATGCCCATACTAGTAATACTAGCTCAATAATGTCCTCCTCACTCAAGTGCTGGTATAACCTTGTCAAATTAACTCCGATGTGACGTCTGCTGACACTAAAATATACAGTCAGCAACCGAATAGGTAACAACAAATTTCTGATAGGTAATTTTCATTATTTCAATTATTTCAAATAAATTTCAATATTCATTTATCAAATTATGAACTTAGAAATAATCGGAACTATGGGGCTGACTTTACCCCATGAAACCTTTTAGCAGCAGCCATAATTTTACGCAAAACATAATTATTGTCCACTTTAATAATAATTTCACAGGCACGGCTATTGATTAATTTTCTACTCATTGCTACACAAAACACATAGCGTCAATAACAACCAAAAGAAGTTAACGAGAAAACCATAACAAACAAAATGCCTGAATTCACAATCATAACACTCCACACGCGTACGCCCGACAGAGTTGCTAACGGTACAGACGTCGGTCTAGGGCTGACGTCACTAAAATGGCGGCCACGCGCATTAGCAATTTTCGTGGATTATATAATTATTCATTCAAACTAGTCTCAAATAAAGTAATATGCTAAATAAAATTAATCGAAATATAACATAATTTAATAATATATAGTTTGCGATATTCAGTTTCCAAATAGGATTTTGGTCGTTTTAGGACGAGCCTGTCAAGAGTACATTAGTTTATACCAAATCTGACCAGTCACGTAACTGCTGCCTATCTGTTAACTGAATCGGATATTCGTTTGATCAATGATGTGCTCTGGTGGTGCAGTGGTAGTGTGTAGGGGTACTGTCATTAATTTTTCAAACCCTGGCCTTAATTTGAGTTGACGCAATATATATTCTGTCTCAGAGACGAAGGGATTCCTCCCTCTGGCCCTCTTAGGGAATGAATTTCCAAAAATGCTTATACAACTGACATTTATTTATAAACATAAGCCTGAACACCAATTTCCATATTTCCAACTTAAAAATTACGTACTTCATTATTATTTTAATTTAACCTTCATAGGGTATGAATTTGTAAAAATCCTTTCTTGTGCTCATATATGTTAATATAAGTATGTTATACTATATCAACATTTTATGCTTCTAGGCCCGCCGGTTTAGGCTGTGCGTTGTCCATCAGTCAATCAGTCAGTGCTAAGAATTTTATTAAGTAGATATGATAAAATGTATGAGAATTCATTTCTGAGTATGTATTTATTTTCATTCCATGTGAGGCTTGAGGCTGTTCTGGAATCTGAAACCCATGTGATGCCTTAGGGAGCACCTCAATGTCTACCAATGCAAAATAAACGAATAATGAATAGTTTAAACCTAAATAGGGCAGAACCTTTTGAACTGAATGATTGTGGCATTGTTTGAGTTTCTGTTGGTACACTAACGACATCCACGGGTCCCACGACGCAGTTCAAAAAGGTATTGCATTATTTCCACATTAAAATGAAATTTACTTTAATTCACAGTATACATTAACCATGTTCGTTTCTACATGTTATAATGCAATATCAACGGTCTGTGTGTTTGTCTATAACTCGAGAACACTTACGTGATATCAAATTTACTTCAAATCCGGCTTCGAGTAACGTCGCAGGCACAGCTAGTAAAACAGAGGGCGTCATGACAGGATAAATTAAAAACCCCTTGCAGAATTCTTATAACTGCTGACTTGAGTGGTGAAGCCAGAGTTTCAATTTCGTAAGACATAACTACATAAGTTTCCCATGATTGGTTTTATGTCAGCCTCGTTAGCTCAGTGGTGCAGACAGTCAACTGTCGCTATTGAATGTTAAGCAACGCTGGGTGCGGTCAGTACTTGGATGGGTGACCACTGACCGTTGGAGGCTGACCGAGGTTCGGATTCCTCGTAAAACTGTAGGTCCCTTCCCTCCTAATCTTACTTGGTGGTAGGGTTTAACCCGCCCGGGTTGGTACCACCGTACTGAATGAAACGTCGGTTGAAACGGCTATGTAAATAGTTTGTGTTTTCCGACCAGTTCAGTGTAGCCGGCACGATCAAAGGGGGAAGCGCTGGCATGGCACCTAGTTCACCCGGTGTTATGGGCTGACATCACGGACGTTGTAGGTGATGTAGCCAACCGTGTAAGTTTCCATAAAAAAAAAAAAAAACATACTCGTACATTATTTTCATTTGCGTAGGAATGAGTTCATGTTTATTCTTCTTTTCCTCTTGAACTCTTTGAATTTCGTCATTATGCTGACCTTGTCATATGATTTTGAAGCACGCACAAACATGCAAGACTCCTATCAGCGTCACGGTATTATTAACTTGGTCTTCTACTTGGCAGGGCTCAAGTCCACGCGCTGGTTGGATGATTATCTCGCACCCTCCAACTTTGATAGACATCCCCCTCTAGCAGGTTTGCCAGGTGTTCGGTTTTTTACCGAACTGTTCGGTATTTCAGCACCGTGTTCGGTGTTCGGTAAATACCGAAGTATGAGAGGTTCGGTATTTGCTAAATATCGATTCATATCACACATTTATTTACTGTTTCGCAACATCAAATCCACACAGATTTGGCGCGCTGTTGCCAGCCAGCGCGTGCTGTACATTGACGCGTCTTTTGACCCCAGGCTAATAGGAGCTACAGAACGCACTCTTGGAAAGACCCTTGCAGATTTTCGCCGTAACTAATTTGCCTTTTTTTAATAAAAAGCGCGAAATGTTGCGCCGAGCCACCCGTAAGGTGTCTAACGACGCCCATGGACGTTCGGTCGCATAAGTCATGAAAAGTGTTTTCTTGAAAAATGTAAGGGTTGATGTAAAAAGTTTTTTTTTTATCTGAACCATCTGGCAACCCTGTCCTCTAGTGACTATGGGCCCGGATGTATTACGTGAAGCTATTGCAAGCTGAGTTCAATCACCTTCTGCTTTAAAATTGATTGGTATTGCATTTGTCGCGTTTATAACGTCTTCCGGAAGTTGATTACAGCCACCAACATTCTGAGAAATGAAGTGAAAAACATGCTTTGTCTAAAAAGAAGTGACTCGCGGCCTGGGCATGAAGATTTTATCTGTCTACTGCATCGGGAAACAGTTGTGATGTTACGTATGCGCGTGTCTGTCTGTGAAGTATAAAAATTTTTTTTTTTATATAATCCGATATGGGTGGCTGAGTCGGAGGGGCCAAAGCGCATGCTCCGACCAGCCAATATCACCTCCGAGAAGGTAGGTGCCATACCGGAGACTTCCCTGGATTGCTGGCTATACTGGACTACAGGAGAACACAACCGAGGCTGCTATGCGGCCATCTTACATCCAGTACGGTGGTACAACCCAGTCGGCTACAATTTGAGCCTACCACCTAGTAAGGGGCAATGGAAGGGACCTACAGTTTTACACCGGTTCCGAACGGTGAAGCAGCAGGTGTAGGTATGTATGTAAATTTTTTCGTCAGAAAAAACTCATTGGTACACGCCGACCGGATTCGAACCTCGGACCTCTCGCATGAGAAGCCGATGCCCAAACCACTCGGCCACCCGCCGCCCAAAATAATAACAACAATAATGTGTTAACTATCTATGTACAGTTGCGAACGCGTCCCGGGCGTCTGCTCTCGTGCGCCCCGCTCACGATGAGCTTCAACCGCGACGCGCACAGCCAGGACATCACCAAGAACATTCAGTACATCAGCCAGGAGAAGCTGCAGCTGCGGGCCGACCCCAAGACCATGAAGTCAGTTTCATCATCTTGTTATACATTACATTACATTACATTAAGATCACTGGCGGCTGTCCTAAAGTGCGCTCGTGCGCCGCACTACCATACCACGAGAAGTCTTCACTTCACTCAAAATAAATAATATCTTACAACATACCTACATTAAAACCATAATTATCTTACTCCAAATAAATACGAATGTGAATTCGACCTTATTTTATAGATCACAAGGCACTTTTTTGCGTTTAAACGCGCTCCCCGTGCGGAATTGAGTAACGCACGCGGGTCTCCGATACTGAATGTATGGGGATCGGCAAAACACCGCTGGCGCGTGAGACAAAAGATACTTCATAGAAACAGTATGGGCCGAAATGGAGTTCTGCGTGCGGTGCACGAGCGCCAAACAAGGACGCTATATCGTGAATAGCCGCGCGTGCGACACGTCGCGAGCGATTCGTTTTGCACGAGTCCGTCTGCCTAGAGTCAGCGCGCTGTCATGTGATGTCACATACCCGTTAGCGCGCGAATATTTATAAAATGGGATATGGTTAGGTTTTTGTGCTTTCTGTCACGTGATACTCGAATTAAGTGGTGCCGATAATTGCCTAAGCGTTGGTTAAAGGTAAGGCTTTACAATCAGGTGATCCCGGGTTCAATTCCGACTTTTCAAATGCTTTTATTTTTATATATTTTTTTTAAGTACTTTTGGGACATTACTGTACTGTTTTCTTTTTGAAAGCTGCCGTTAGTGTTGTGGTCTATGGGTGTGTTCATAAAGGTACTAAAAATTAGTTAAAAAACTTGTTTGGATTTTTTTCTTGTTTTTTGCAACTCATTGAGTGTCTTGAGAATATTCATACTAGGTACGTACATAATAAAACGCAGGCGTTTAAAAAATTCGGAAGTCCCGATCTTTAATTAACATGAGGGGAATGTGTTGGGAAATTTGGTATTTAAGTACCTAGGTAGGTACTTAGCGCATTACTGGTCACTGAAGTCACCAGCCGCCACTGATTAAGATGCCGTGCTAAAGGGCGACAGACAGGCTAGTTAGCCACCTCTCACCTTGGCACGGTTCTTCCATCGAGACGTGCAGCAGGAGGATCTTCGTGCCTTACTTGCTGCTTTATATTTACATATCTTGTCCGAATACTTTGCGAAATGTGGTGGCCGGTGTTGGGCTGTAATTTACCGGAGTTCTTGCAGCACAACACAGATTACTCTGCTTACGCCGATTGTTGGGATACAGCATTACATAATATTCATGTAAAATTCTTCTCTTTGTTATTGCCACTGGAATTATTAGTAAAAAAGGCCCAATGATATAATAAACATTTTGAGAGTTATGTTGTCACATTGGTAGTAGAGGAGGGTGTCAATCGAGGTCGGAACTAGCGAGTGGCCACTCTGTGTAGTGCTCCAGCATACGCTACATTTCGGCTCGCATCGCATCAAGCCCTAGTCAGCTAGTCTGCGATGACTAGGACGCGCAGAACCACCAGTCCCACTCTCGACCTCCCATCTCTCTCTACCTATCCATATTCTGTATGATGCCTCCAGTGACGTTTTCGAAGCTCTCTCCATATATGAGCTTAGCGTCGATCTTGGCAGGCCTCGATTCTTGAAGAAACTGTAGAGCGACTTCTCTGGTAGTCCTCTTGCTCCGAATTCCACAGCGAAGAGATCAGTCTTTGAAAACGTTTTTCACTATCCTGTCTGCTAGGTTATAGTACTTGGTGTGGAACTAGGCTTGCGATGGCTTCACCGAACATATCCGGGCCCATCGGCACTAGAGGAAGGTGTTAATCAAGGTCGGGACTAGCGAGTGGCCACTCTAAATTTCCTTATCATCATCATCATCATATAAAATACTAATACTAAATAATAATACTAATACTAACTTAATCATCCTAATACTTTAAATTTGGACAAGTAAAACATAAGTTTTTCTCCGTCCATTCTATTAGCGTGGTGAGAGAGAACGTGCAAGAAAACTCGCCTGCAGTCAACATTTCTCATAATTTCAAAACATTAAGTTACAATATTTTCTCTGAATACTTTTCACTATTAACTGGGCATGTGAAATGCTGCTACATACTGATTATTACAGCATGTTTAAAGTAGATCTCAATTTTAGCATACCGTACAAAACAGAAACCGGTTATACCAGACGTTGGACTACTAGCCTAGTACTACCAGCTGTCAAGTGACTATAGTGTGGTAGGTTTATAATGAACCTGCGTTTATATTCTTTCTTTTACTTACTACCGTGTGGAGGCGGTATTTAAAGAGAATAGTCCCACTGCATCTCTCTCCATGCATGTCGTAAAAGGCGACTAAGGAATAAGGACAAGATGCCGTGTTAAAGGGTGACAGGATAGTCACATCTCACCTTGGAACAGTCCTTCCACCGACTTATGCAGCAGGTGGGCCTTTGTGCCTTACTTGCTGCTTGATAGTTATCTTGTCTGAATACTTTGCTAATGTGGTTGTCGGTGTTGTGCTGTAATTTGAAAGACTGTATGTATGTATGTAATGACAAATTTTTTTTATTTTAATTAATAATTTTTTTTTAAGTACATAGGTAATGAATTTGTCATAACTAGTGATAATGCATTTGTCATGAACAATTAATTTGTTGCACAATATTTCTTCAATATATCTGTCAGTATTTAATATTGATGAGATTATGGGTAGTGTTAATCACATAATATTATTACCTATACTCATGACCACAGAGCATTTCAGTTAGGGCAAAATTGGTTATGAAGATGTGGTCAGCACACCTCCAGTAAAGAGCATCTACTTCATACCAGACATTAGATCACAATCTGAGTAGACTGATTTTATCTTAGTATGAACTAAAATGTCATAAGTAAAATGGCCATTGTGATTTCTTTATTCTTTATTCATCATTCGTATGGTAGTGCACTACGCTTGAATTTCTCCTGTTTAGTTTTTACAATCCGGTTCGATTACACCCACAAAGAAGAGCCCGCAAGAAACTTCGCTGGGTTCTTTTTTTAACGTCTTCAATTACATTACATTGTGACTAGCTACACAATAGACACCGCTTACAGTGTTAAGATATAGTTTGAGAGCTAGAATAACTATAGTTTAAGCTTGATAATTGTGACCACATAAAATCAAAAGTAAAAGTATAAACAAAATCAGTACAAAATATAAATAAATGTATAAATAAATTCAGTACAAGATAGTACGGCATAATAGTACGGCCGTATCATGGCTTTCCAGCGGCTCCTTCTTCCGTGCGCATGGCGAACAACCAATGAACTGTCAGTTTTATTGTCAGTACTACCATCCCATGTGAGCATATTTTAGTTTTGCTCTTGTTGATGTTGCCATTCTGCCGCATTAATGCGGAAATACCAACAGCTAATTTTTCTAAAGTTTATAATGTTTTGAAGCAAAATGTTCTTTTCAATGTAGTCAAACTATAGTTGCTTTCATAATAAAAAAGATTTGTACAACACGACTTTTTGTGTTGCGGTCAATTTTGAATTCTGTGATATGTATATTGATAGAACCCAGTCAAAATCTAAAAAACCAAATGTCATAGAGCATTGACCTTATTAGTGTAATCCATGCAGGCAGTAGCGATAAACACACTTACTTAATGAACTGTTTTGAATAGAGGTCAAAAATTTAATATTTTTTAAGTCATAGAGCGGGCATTGGGAACATTTTCTTACATAAACTTTGACGTCAATAACGCCACCTATGACCTCACATACGGCCGTACTCTTGTCGCACTAGTATGAGCAACTTATTACCTAAGTAACAATTAGTAGGATTCGGAATTTTGTTCTTGTTGTCTGGTCTAGTAGGTAGTTTGAATGTCTTTGCTTAGTCTTTAGGAATATCTCCCAGAGGAACTAAGTTTTAACATTTTTTTTTTATGGAAACTGACACGGTTGGCTACATCAGCCCATAATACCGGGTGAACTTGATGCCACGTCAGTGTTTCCCTTCGGTCGTGCCGTGCCGGCTACACTGAACTGGACGGAAAACACAAACTATTTACATAGCCGTTTCGACCGACCTTTCATTGAGTGCGGTGGTACCAACCCGGGCGGGCTAAGCCCTACCACCTAGTAATATAAGAAGGGAGTGATATCCCTTAGTCGCCTTTTACGACATACACGGGGAGAGATGCAGTGGGGCTATTCTTTTAAAGTACCGGCCCCACACGGTTTGAAACATGCTGGTCAACTGGTTTTCTTCAAGTAAACAAGTGCATCTGCTCCGGAAGCTGTAACATTTAACTATCTGTTAGAGAGCTTTTCAACTAAATCTTCCCTTCGCCGTTATGTTGGCTCCACTGTCTATCTGTCAAAACAGCATTGAGGGTTGCTATGTGTACAAATTTATCCGTAATTATCCATATTTATTATACGGTAAATACCGATTACATTATTAGGTAATATAATCTTAACAATTTGCCAACACGAATTTAAGCACTGACAGTGACACTAACAGTGGATCCAACATAACGGCGAAGGGAAGATTTAGTTGAAACGATCTCTACTTGTGTTTATTCCGTCGGCTTGTGTGTGCAGACTGGACCGGCCGATGGACAAGCCGCTGTGCATCATGATCAACTGGATGCTGGCGCGGCAGAAGCACATAATGAAGTACGCAGCCATCTACCTCGAGCAGGGCTTCGACGTCCTCTCCGTCTCCTGCACGCCGTGGCAGCTCATGTGGCCCATGAAGGGCTCTCAGGTATGCTTTTTTTTCTTTTTAGGGTATGTGGTGAGTGGCGAAACCAAGCCACAACTGAATAAAGATCGATAATAAACCAACAACTCTTCGTGACGTAACCAACAGAAAGATTCACTAGTCACAGATGGTGAAAATACGAATCACATAACACACTTTCGAAATAATAAATAGGCTCAGTATCAGCATATATATAGTCTTTCAATAGTAGGTAACGATACGCTAAGGGGTGTATGTGTATCAGATACTGATCACGTTCCCATACCTATTTTTTTTTACGATATAAAAAACGTACTTATTTGAGGAGTGAGTAGGTTTTTTATATCGTAAAAAAATGGTATGGAAACGTGATCAGTATCTGATACACATACACCCCTTAGCGTATCGTTACCTACTAATGAAAGACCTTATATACAGTTCTCTTGGCAGAACAACTGGGCACTAGCCTGACCCAATATCAGCCAAAATATGGAGACAGAGGACACACCGCTTCACCTTTTACCTCGACCTCCACAAGTACATGCCATCGTGCTATATCCTGCCAATCGGGGTAGGCAGTGTAGTTGGTGTTGTCCTGAGAGAACTCAGGTAAATTACAGGAAAACACTGACCACCAGTGTTCCTTTCAGATAATTTTCTCCATGCCTCTCAAGGATTCGGGAGTGCTCGGTGTATGTGTGAAAATTATATGGAATGAAAGTAGCTTTTCTTCTTTTCTGGGGGGGCGGTGAACATGCTTCGGGTATCAGTGTACCCCGAGGAGTAACTAAAAGAAACACTGCCGACCACCACGTTTAGTGAAACATTAGGACAAGATATCTTTCAATAAGGCAAAGACAGTTGCTGCATGACTTCGTGGAATGACCGTGTCAAGGTGAGAGGTGACTAGCCTGTCGCACTTAGCATCTTGCCCACATGTATTCAAATGGTTCAGGTTCCATATAAAAAAATACAATGAACTGACCATTTTAAAGAGCATGTAAAATTACATTTATTAAAATCGAACCAGATAGAACAAATTGTGACAAGTTCGAGTGGAGTCTAACTGCCACATGAATGATCAATAAACAATACAATTCATCATAGTCAGCATTTCATTAACTGTGTCTATTTACAACATAACATAGTTAAATTTTTTAATGTAGTCGCTTCACAGCAAAGATTATATGACGTTTTGATTATATAAGTAATTAGTTCTGCATTTATTTTGCGTCATTTTCAAAAGAGCCGGTTTCATTCATTGTCATTAGCTCCTCAAGGAAGTTTTGAGTAATGACATGAGTAATGAATGTATTTTTACATTATCTTAATACCCAACGTTTTGTATGTTGGCTATAACTTGAGTATGGGTTAACTGATTGAACTGATTTTTTAGGATTAGTTAAAGTACCTATATAATCATTTCATAATGCCGTCACCAATAATGATCGAGCAGTGCAGTCGAAAGTAGAGTTTTTAATTAAAGCAGTTTAATAAATTACAAGTTTTTCAAAGATCTATATTGCCGTGGGCAAAGCCACGGGGCTAGTTCTCACTAAGTTATTTGATTGTAAATTTGTATCATTTAAGACGTGCGGTAATCGAAGACAGCTTGAATTTTGAGAGGAAGAACGGGTTCTTGCCTAAAATAAATTGGGCAAAATTTTTTTTAATTAGATGTGATATAATTAATGCCTTCAATTATGCAAATAATAGTTGAGTTGTGTTAGTTTGAGGCCAAAAGTGGTTATTAGATAAGCTATGAAAAATTTTTAATCTCATTAATTACAATAATAAAATACACATTTACATATTTTAGGCCCACTTGCACCAACACGAGTTTAAAGTTAAGTAGCGAGTTATGGATTTAAACGCGGTTCCCACAGTCAACGGGTGCTAGCTTAAACTGGTTTAGCGAGTTAAACTGGTTTATATATTAAATTTGTGTTGGTGCAAGTGGGCCTTACTCTTTAAAATATGTATTTTTTTTTTCAGAATTTATTGCATGTCCATTAACACTACATACTACACTGTCAAAAATCTCCACTCTACCAATTCAATCAATAAAGAAATTGAAAGTGAAAAATATCATGACTTTGAAGACAAAAACTTTTTTGTTAAAATTAACCATAGCCCACATTACTAAAATAACACTAAACAATCATAAAATACACATTAAACATTTAAAACGATCCCCATCACTCTGTCATCACATCATCATTGATCATCACTGTACTTAGTCGGTCCTTCACGAGTGAAACTCAGGAAGAAGTTTAAGTTTTCAGGAATATGTACTGAGAAACTCACAGTATATCACGCACATTTTTGGAAGAACAGCCGAAGTCGTGTCTTCGGCTATTTTTGCAATAACTGGGGCGGACTTCACTGAAGCTACAAAATCTCGTTCAATAAGCCCGTAGGCGACGTTATTATCCATGCATAGACTCCATAATTTCATTTTCTCCTTTTTATGACGGTGGTTTTTAAAAGAATTTTCAAAATCGGTTCACCTAGTCGAAAGTTCTGAGGTAACAAACATAAAATAAAAACCAAAACAAAAAAAAAATACGGTCGAATTGAGAACCTCCTCCTTTTTTTGAAGTTGGTTAAAAATAACCCCTCTTATAATGATTGCGCTATGCAGTTGGTGGCTGCGGACCTGCTCCGCTTCATGACGTCGAACGAAAACTTCGCGCCGCTCACCGTGCACGGGTTCTCCATCGGCGGGTATATGTGGGGCGAGCTGTGCATGCACGCCTCCACCAACAAGCCTCTGTGAGTACCCTCGGCGACACATGCACGGTGCAGTCGTAGCTCCTTGTGTGTGTTTTTGTCTGTTGGCCTTCTTGGAGGATATAGACTAGCTAACAGGGAGACTAGCAGGCTTACACCTGCACCAGCAAACATTTTAGGTCAAAGAATTTGAATCAAAGACGAAATTTAGGTAAAACTGACGTAAAATCAACCTAAAATTTTACTTTTGAAGTAATATTTACCGACAGTGACGACGACATTCTACTGAGAGTGAAATTTACGTAATTTCTACCTATAAATCTACCAACAGGTTAGTTTATTTCACAGTCACGTTTACGTGGAGATTTGGGTAGATATTACCAAATGAATTACCAAATTACGACCTGATGGTTGAAATTTCTTATAAGTTAAAAAAAGGTAGAGCAGAGAGGTTATTTCGACGAAAGTTTCAACTTAACTGGAACCTATTAGGTAGTAGAAAAAAGTATCTAGTTTTTGGACGTACAAGTTGAGAATAGGTAAACCTGTAAGTAACTTTGGCCAATTTTGTTACCTGATTTTGCCCTGCAAGTAAATTTAATCAAATGTCTTTACTTCAAGGTCTCCAAATATAACTTATTGGTTATCGACTTACAGGCCAATATTACCTAATTCGACTTGTAGAGGTAGAATCTACTATAGGTCGATATTGAAGGTAAAATGGATTTCAAGGTTAGGCAGCCATCTTTTTGTAAATCAAGTTTGACGAAATATAAATAACTAATGTTGTTTAGAATCGATTATGCCAAACAAAATACTTTAAATAATATAAATTTTCATTATTTGGTTAACGAAAACATGTTCGAAAGGAAATAGTACTAGTAGGCATTTTATTTTGTTTTTAATGGTCTCATTTTTTAGTACATAATTTCTAATAAGTAAATGTGTTATTTCTGAGGCACTTTCATGTTTTTCGAAGTAGAACCATTAACTCATACAATAAATTTTTTATTCCATTACTTTTTCTATGCCCGTAAAGCTAAAAAGGTGTATCAAAACTAGTCACATACAAATTTAAACAATGTCTGCTAATATGAATGACATGACAGTCGCCTTGCTTTTATGCTAACAAAAATAAAATCTGTTAACACAACTGGAGTGAAAGAATCTTATAGGTCGATTAAGAGGCCAATAATGCTCCCCAAATTGGTCCCTTCGACGTCAAATCAACGTCGATATTTCATATAGGTGTAAAATAACTTTTTTTTTTTTTTTTTTTTTTAAATCTTTATTTTGTTTAGGGCTTTAGCCATTCCTGGCTATGCCAGCCCCATAGTAACTATATTGATTTTTATTGTACTTCAGCACGATTCAACGCCTGTGACTTTACAAAAAAACTTAGTATGAATTCAAACTCCTCCCCCTGAGCTCGCCCCAAGGCTTCATGTACTTTAAAAAACAGGTTAAGTCTGTCAGTTCTTAAGTCTCTCAATAGCTTCTGCCTCAGTTCTTGGTTCCGGGCACATTCCAACAGTATATGGAGTAGGTCCTCTTCTATCCCACATATGCTACAGTTGGGTGATTGTGCTATCTTCATAAGGTACATTGTCTTATTTGTTGGAATGTGTCCAGATCGTAGTCTCAGGCCCATTACAATTTCTGTTCTCGGTCTGTCGCTCTTGGCAAACCAGGGAATTTTTAACGGTTCACACTGCATTGTTCTGTACCATATACCTTTCTGCACTGATCTCTCATCGAAATATTGCTTCCACATATTATAACAGTTCTTTTTTATTTCGGGTAGGTGGTCAGTGCAGAAAGTTTTACATTGACTAATTATTGCATCAGATGTACAAGCCTTACTAGCCAGGCAGTCAGCCTCGTAAAATTACTTACAAGTCGCTAGACCTATCAGTTAATTAAATCAACCTAAGTTACATTGAGTCGGCGTCGAGTTTTTCCCCATTTACGTTGCCTCGACGTCGAGTTGACATAGTTTCTACCAAATTAATTTGCGGACGCTCAAGTCAGCCGACCTAAATAAGTAAAAATTACGCCGAATCATCCTAATTTGCACCTAAAATGTTTGCTGGGCAAGGAATGTGTGGAATAATCAATATGAAGTTACATCTCTTGGTGGGCTGTCCATCCATAAAAGAAAGCCTTCTGAGCTGCCTATATGATTTGAAAATCTGAAACCTCTTTTGGAACATTATATAAAATAAATTACAAATCTTAGTAGTCTTATTGCTTCGACCAGGCACAGCTCTATTGCAGGGCTGTAAAACTGAGGTCGTCACGTCAGCAGGCCTCACGCACTCTAGCGCGCTAACTACCTACCGCCCGACGGGCCGCCGGCGGTCTATTTCAGTGAAAATTCGTCAGCCGCGCGAAGTATACATAGACGCTCGCCCACGCAACTGCGCGCAGCTGCAAAGCAATAACCACTTTACACTCGATCGTTAAGGTACATTTTCGCACGCAGCGATTGGCGACGTGAAACAGTAGGCTATTAAAGCCCGAAGGTAGGAACATTTTCTATGGAGTGATTTATCTGTTACGAAGTAACTATTAAGTAATCTGTGACGTCAGGTCATATACACAAAAAATGATTATTTAGATACGGGCCCGTGCTGGAGCGTGTGGCGGCGCAGGTGTGGGACTCGGCGGTGGACATCAGCGAGCTCACCATCGGCGTGCCGGCTGCCGTCTTCCCCAAGAACAAGGTCATGCAGAACACCCTCAAGGCATACCTTGTGTGAGTACACCTAAGTCGGAAACGTGCAGTTATCCCTGCATATTTCGGTTTAAAGAATCTTTATTACCTCAAAGATCGTGTGAACATTCGCTTGAGATTACAAATTGTTACAAAGCTAATAGGTACTTAAAATTCAATTTAAAACTAAACATATGTGTAATGTAATGTTATGTACAACAAATTTATGTACTAGGCGTATGATTGGTAAAGCTAATTAATCAAACAAAAATATTCAGTAAACAGACGGGCAGACCGACAGACAGACAGACACACAGAATTGAAATATTGATAAGATGCGTTTACGAAGGTAAGTATAAAACTTTTAGCCATTTAGGAAGAATTTTTTTACACTTAATTTAAACATTATCTGATTCTAAGTCTCTTATCTCTTTTGGTAAAGTATTTCAATTCAACAACTTATAACTTGGCCTTTAAAGGGTGGAAGGTTGCCTCTGATGAATTGCAGGTACAGGGAGCCAAGCTGGATGCCTGGAGGTCACCTGTTTTGATCAGATTGCTGTTATAATTCGTGACTCCCAATACTCTCATTGATCGTGGAGATAGCCAGAGGCGATCTGAGGTGCAACAAATTCCAAGTTTATCCAATGCTGCGAGCAGCTTATGGGATGATTCAGCCAAATACCAGCTTGCGCCTCCAATCCAATCCAGCGGCGAGCCGTGCGACTAGTGGGTGACCCCGAAGTGTCCCGCGATCTAGAACCACTGCAGCTCCGTAGGAATGTAGGCTCCCTAAGTGTGTTCTACCGCTTATTCCATGGAGAGTGCTCTGAGTCAACTTTCAACCTTCGTACCACGTGCACTGGGCAGGGCATCCCTACACGCTGGACTTACCGCGGACGCGTACCAATTGGTTCTGCAGATCTTTACTCTACAGAACCTGTAAGCTCTGCCCATATATTTCCCCCCAAGTAGAGCCTCGGTTGCTTCAAGAGAAGAGTGAGTAGGCACCTGTCAGGCCAGTATGGCATTTGCAGCCCCGCATACGTCTGAATGTCCATGGGCTTGGTTCTTGTGGGTGTCTCGGTGCCACATGTCGCACTTTCAATAAAAAAAAACAAAAGCAATGCTCCTCTGAAGTCATGCAGCAATATGTATGTATATATGTATATATTCTTTATTGAACACCAATTACTAACACCTAAACAAAATTAGGTACAACAGGCGAGCTTAATGCCGCGAGGCATTCTATTCTAACCAGTGGCGGCTGGTGACCTATGGGACTGGGTGTGCGCTAGCTACTTAGTACTATACCCAAACGTGAATCTAATGGATACCGCGGTCTTAACTTATTTGCAAAAATTATGTACCCACCCAGCGTCCTAATTGCTCGAAGAACCAAAGCGACACTTCACTGCGCGCGCAGTGGCCACGAGCGAGCCGCGCCTCCCGCGCACCCGCGCGCGAGGCGTCGCCCGCGCCCGCCCGGCCAGACAGCGTGCGGTACTGATATTAATGTTTGTGTCGTGTCGGTGTCGCGTCCTTGCCGCGCCGGGCAATGAAGAAAACTTCACAATGTACATGTTAACTGACGAAAAGTCGTTCAAACTGCTAAAAAACGGATTTGCAAAACATCCCGGCGCGGCGGCGCGGCGATTGTCGGTCGACCGACGCGTCACGCGACGACGGGTCTCGCCCCGAACTGAGAGGCGCGGCGCGCCAAACAACGCCTGCCTCTTTGGGTGATTACATTTTTTACTTTAACTAAAATAGCGAAATATTTTCGTAACGCATTAATGTTTGTCGTAACATTCGAATATTTTATAAATTACCATTCGAATATGTATCAAATCGATATTCGAATAATTCAAATATTCAATTGCAAACTCGATCTGTTATATATAAGAAACAACCCATATTCCAAAAATGGACTCGCCTGTCGAGTCGTGCAACAGCGTATAGTGCGCGGGACGGATCTCGGCGTGTCGTCGCCGCAGCGGGCGACCCGCCACGCGAACACACTATACAAGTACGGTGCGGGTGCGAGGGAGAATACTGACGAACCGCTGCGGAGGCGACACGCCGAGATCCGCCCCGCGCATTATACATACATGTAGGTACTTAGCGCTTGTGTGTATCTTCGACCCAGAGTTTGGATCGCCCCCGCCGCGCCCGCGCGCTCCCGCCCGCACGTGCCCGCGGTCGGGTTCACGATCTCGGCTTACTTCGGCTCATCGTCGGCTGGCTCGGTCGCGACGTGTCGCACGCGCGTCTATCCACAATATACTGTCCTTCTTCTTCCGTCGTGTGTCACACGCAGAACGCAACCTTGTTCCACACATAATCGTATGAAGAGTGTTTTGTTTCACGCGGCGGGGCAGCGGCGTTAGACATTTTCTCATAGTATCAATACAAGAGACGTTCGCGGTGTTTTCTAATGCACTCGGCGGCGGCGAGCTCGGCGGCGCGGTGATGCGTAGTATGTAGTACGTATTACGTACAGCAAAATCGTGCCTTGTTGTCTAGGAAATAGGAACGAATTCAGTTTGATATTTTTACTTCGATCGGTGATATTCATGGAAATGTTTAATATTTTAATTTGTTTATTTCTTTCGGGTGAAGGCGCTGTTTTGTGGTAGTGCGGCGCACGAGTGCACTTAAGGGCCAGCCGCCACTGATTCTAACTAACCTTTGGGATGTGGGAGAAGTACATGCAGGCGAACAAGAATAGTTTGTGGCAATGTGTTAAGACTGTAAAGAAATATGTATTATAAACTACATACGAATACTACATAAATACTTTAATAAACATATATATGTATATAATAAACTTACATATTATGTACATCGATCGGTGGTACCGTTGTGCGACACAACCAACTGAATGACAAGAGAGTAAGAGAAGGGGAGTAAAGATATGTATCTAATATTATACATGGCATTTACTTCGGTAACGAGAGGAGAAGTTTGTTTATATTAATCTTAAATACATTCATAGATGTAGAGGAGCGTAAATGCACGGGCAGATTATTCCAGAGGCGAGCTGTTTGTACTGTGAAAGAGTCCGTGTAGAAAGAGCTTGAGTGAGCCGGTATTGCCAAGAGTAAGTTGTCAGCAGATCTTAAAGCCAGACCGTGAGAAGAAAGAAATTCAAACCGTTCACTCAAATATTTGGGAGCAGCAGGATCATTAAGTGTGCGGAAGAGAAGAGAGAGGGCGTGAGAGTTCCTGCGACCACGAACATCGAGCCACTGGAGGCGAGTTCGATATTCAGATATATGGTCATACTTGCGCAATCCGAAAATATAGTGAATGCACAAGTTGAGGATACGGTCGAGTTTGTTGAGGAGATCCTCATTTAGGTCAAGATAACACACATCGGCATAATCTAGAATTGGCAATAAGAGGCATTGAGCGAGCGTAATTTTTGTGTCAATGGGAATGAAGTTTTGCAAACGCTTGAGAGTTATCAAGGATTGAAAGTGGCGATGATTATGACGAGTGTATTCCCCCCCAGCTACCACCTGAAGCACTTCCACGAGGCGGCGACCGTGCACTACATGCGCTCCTCGCAGCAGTTCCACCTGAACCCGTGCCGCGCGCCCGCGCTCTTCCTCCTCTCCAAGAGCGACCCCGTCGGCGCTGAGCACACCAACAGAAAGGTGGCCGACTCCTGGGTCTCCCTCGGCACTAAGGTAACAAAGATATACCATTTACGGCTACGAAACCCTAAAAAGCGACTAGACTATGCACTGACGTGGCACCAAGTTCACCCGGTGTTACGGGCTGACATCTCGGATGTTGTAGGTGATGTAGTCAACCGTGTCAGTTTCCATAAAAAAAAAAAGACTAGTCTATGCAGAATCCAGTGGATATCTTCACTAGATGCGGTGCTGATATTAATTAATTCCAATCCTATTTCATGCGATAGTGTAAATATAACGTCTGTTGTCTGCATTTATGTACGTTCGCTTAGAACAGCTCAACAGATTTATATGCAATTTTCACCATTACAATCATACATATCTCCGGTTGGCTACAAGCTATATAAAATCACGCTATCGCAAATACATAGGGTGTTCCGAAAATTGTTAGTGAAATGAAAAATAGTTAGAATACGAAAAAAAAATATTTACAGCTTTTCAAAATATTTCCCTCCAATCCCTATGCACTTATGCATTCGGGTGAACCAGGTTTCAAAACATTTAAAAAACGTATCTTGCGGGAGGTCGAAAAATAACCGCCGAAATTCTTCGACGGCCTCGTCTGCAGTCTTGAATTTTCGCCTGCGAAGCATTTTTTTACCGTGGGAAATAAAAAAAAGTCGCATGGAGCTAAATCTGGGCTGTACGGAGGATGGGATAACCTTTGTACCCCCGAAGTTGTCAAATAGTCCATGTTTCTACCGGTGTGTGAGCGGGCGCGTTATCTTGGTGAAAAAGAATGCCACGGACGCCGCTCCTTGGGCGCTCGCTATTCAACTTCCCGAAAGCTTGAGGCAGACAAACTTCGCAATACCAATCTTCAGTTCAGCCTGAATCTCCCGATGTGTAATGTGTCTGTTCTCCCGCAATAGCCACTCTACTCTGATGACGTTTTCATGAGTGACTGCAGTTGATGGTCGGCCGGGTCTGGGGTCATCGCTTAGGTTCTCTCGACCACGTTTAAATTCACGAAAGCAATAAGTAACTGTTGCTAACGCAGGAGCAGACTCCCCAAAAGCAGCTTGCAAATTTTCGTGAGATTCCTTGAAGGTTAACCCTAGTTTATAAGCATAGAAAATCATAACACGAAAAGCTTCTCGCGAAACGTCCATTGTTGCAAATAAAATATGTGTGACGGATAACCGTTAAAAATATTTAAAAAAAGAACTACACATAGGTGGCCAATAATTTTCATCAAGGAGATTTGTATTTAAATTAGCCATCAAATCAAAATAGTTTCAGGAAAAAAAAAATTGTATTTATTCTGTGGCTAAAAATTTTCGGAACAGCCCACGTAGGGACTGAGCAGTACGGTCAGAAGTGACCGAAATCGGATTCAGTTTAAGTGGGTGCTTTCACAGTGTATAAATTGTAACAGAAATGAAGAAAGCTGTATATAATTTCATTGTTGAAAATGGGCATAATAAACACAAAGAGTCAAGTATCCAACACCAAAATGAAACATCCAACGACACGATCTGTGTAATGCAAGACTCGTGTTGTACTGTGACCTGATAAGGCAAATAAATTACCTATGCAAATATTACGTAATCACTGTGCGGAAATATGCATTGAAAACAAAGATGTGTTGCATACATTATGTATTGTGGAGTATTAGCTAATATCGAGTGTGCTATATCAACATAAGTACTTACTTACACGTAGTACGAGTATCGTACTCGTATATATACAAAGAAATCTTTTGAGAAAGGATGGACTTTGGATTTTCTTTAGACGTAAATATTTCTGCAGAAATGTCAAGAGACTGAAAATACATTTGAGATTATTTTTGTTTGGACTCACAACCTTGAGTGATTCAAAGTTCAAGGTTAAAAACGCATTGAAAGTGCTGTAATAAAAACAGTTCTTCGATTGTTTTTACGATAAATATGTGAAGTTACAGTATTACAACACTTTACAACGTCGAAAATGGATTTATAGCAGAATGCATTTTTGTACAATCAACATTGTACATATCAACCATTGGCATTGCTTGCGTACGAGTTTCATCGCGGTGTTTTCACTCACCGAAATAACTAGTTTTCAGAATTGGGTGCTATAGCAGAGTGATCACGTTTCTGCCAGAACTAGGTGCCATGCCAGTAGTCACATTCCTGTCGAACTAGGTTCCATGGCGGTGTCGACATACAAAACCTGTTACATCGGCTTCACAGATACTTTTTTTTAATTTTTTTTTTTATGGAAACTGACACGGTTGGCTACATCACCTACAACATCCGTGATGTTAACCCATAACACCGGGTGAACTAGGTGCCATGTCAGTGTTTCCCTTCGTTCGTACCGTCTACACTGAACTGGACGGAAAACACAAACTATTTACATAGCCGTTTTGAACGTTTCATTCAGTGCTGTGGTAGCAACCCGGGCGGGTTGAACCCTACCACCTAGTAAGGTAAGAAGGGAAGGGACCTACAGTTTTACGTGGAATCCGAACCACGGTCAGCTTCCAACGGTCGAGCGGTCACCCATCCAAGTACTGACCGGCCCAGCGTTGCTTAACAATAAATAGCGACAGTCAACTGTCTGCACCACTGAGCTATCGAGCCTGACGAACTGTTGTTACGTGTTGATAATGGATGTTGTGATGTGGTCTCGCAGGTGACGTGGAAGTGTTGGGAGCGCTCGCCGCACGTGCAGCACTTCACGAGACACCAGAAAGAGTACACGGCGGCCCTGTTCGCTCACCTCGACGCCGCCGGCCTCGTCTCCCAGCCGGACAAGATGCGCATGCGGCTATAACTCTACCTACACTCACACAACCCAACATCCACAAACAATGCAACTATATCATCATAGAGTAGCCGGCGTTGCGACAGGTGACTAGTAGAGAGCGTTCCAACTAAAAGTTCCCTTCGCCGTTATGTTGGCTCCACTGTCAGTGCTTAAATTCGTGTTGCCAGATTGTGAAGATTATATTACCTAATAATGTAGTCGGTATTTACCGTATAATAAATACGGTAAATACCGATAATTACGGGTAAATCGGTACACATAGCAACCCTCAACGCTGTTTTGACAGATAAGACAGTGGAGCCAACATAACGGCGAAGGGAAGATTTAGGTGAAACGCTCACGCACAACTGTCATTGTGACAGGTGGTTTGCACAGAAACAACTGTCATTGTGACAGTTTTACTTACCGTACAGCGCCGTCGGTCGATACTGGCAGTAAGCGAAGTTTGTTCGTTTGATTGCTAAATTGTGTGGCAGTTGACAGAAACGGGCATACACGCTCAGTATTTTACTGTTAATATTACCAACAATAACACTGATTGCTTATGCTGTAATCGGTAATACATCAATATACAAATCACATGATCAATATTAGGATGAATATTGAACAACGCTGATAGATAATACTGATGATAATATTGACAGGGTGGAGCTCAAGTTAAAGTGTGTTCTTACGACTCGTCCAAACTTGCCCCTGTCACACCCCCGAGCGGTAGATATGCACTGGTCGTTCAATATTATGATGTAGACAAGGGTAGTTGTCATTCTAACCGCTATGGCAGGTCATCAGAACACTGGCATACGTACAGGTCAGTGGCGGATCTTTCATAGAAGCCGAAAAGCCGGGCTTGCCCTAAGATTGTCGATTGGTAAAAGTTATCTAATTCGAAAAACACAAACATTGTTTTTAAATTAATTCCTACGCCGCCGCCGCGCGGCGCGCCGAAACAGGCGGGTCGACTCGAGCCACCAGCCAGATGTGTGTATCGTCGGCCGGCAGGCAATCGGCAAACAAAAGATGCTACCTACGCCTGCAAATTGCAATGAATGTCGCAGTCCTTTTCACGCTCAAGCACGGAATACGGCGCGCGATCGTAACGCCAAGCCACATGTGCAACTTAAGCCAAGAATTCTCGTGCATCTCCTCTTCATACAAAACTAATACATTGAAACAAAAGTTTGTGTCAATGTGGGGTAGGGACCTGTACACGTATAAGACACCTACATGACTCACACTAGTAAATAAATGCCAAGCTTCGTGACGTAAGAAGGAAGGACGAAGGTAACCGACCAATTACAGCGCGCGATTTCAGTGTTACAATTATGTAGGCAAAATTCACTAATTATGGGAAAAAATTTATTGTAAAATGCAAATAAAATGTGGTGAATTCCCCATTATTTACAAGGGTAAGTTTGGGTAACGTACTCCAACACAAGTTTTTATTTCAATGCAAATGCTTTCGCTGAGATGCTTTGATTGTTGTATAGAATTTTCAAAATAATTAGGTAAATAGTGTTGTGTTGGAGTTCTTGGATTGGAACAATGAATCTTAAAGAGGAAGTGGAAAGGCCAGTGAGTGAGTGCGATGATAGAAAGTGTTTTCAATACTTGCTTCAACCTGGTAAGTTAGCCTCTCTAGGTTTTGCTGAGAAAAAGAGTCTCGTGCATTCAGATAGTCCAACACCTAACTTGGTGATTCATCAGGCAACTAAGAATCGTAATAGGCATTTTCATCGATCTGTCTACAAGACTGCATGGGTCGCTGGTTGTTCTCACATGATTATGCTTTTTTGCTGGTATTGCGTGCTGTTCTAGAATGAAAAGGGTGTTTGGAACACAAGAGGCTACTCAGACCTAAACAACTTCGCTAACGCTCTAAAGCGGCATCAATCCACTAAAGTGCATTTAAATGCTGTTATCGCATTCCATGGATTTGGGAAGACTCGGATAGAAACTTCGCTTTCGCGACAGGCTGCTGACGAAATAGAGAGACACAACAGAAAGGTTGATCATCATAATGCAAGAACTCTGGTAAATTACAGCACAACACCGACCACCATGTTTCGCAAAGTATTCGAACAAGATTCAATCGATCAAGCTGCAAGTAAGGCACGAAGACCCACCTCCTGCATGAATCGGTGGAAGTACCGTGCCAAGGTGAGAGGTGGCGATCTTGTCGCCCTTTAGTACGGCATCTTGTCCTTATCCCTTAGTCGCCTTTTACGACATGTATGGGGAGAGATGCAGTGGGGATATTCTTTTTAAGTACCGGCCCCACACGGTATATATTATTTATTTATTAGGCGTTGAAAGAAATGTTATTTACATAGATTTGTTACCTACCATGCCATTCGGACTAAAGTTGTGCTTGCCCTTGCTGAAAACCCACCATCCGCCACTGGTACAGGTTGAAGTGGACGGACATATCAACGACGAACGACGGAACTTGTTACAATTTAGGCTTCCTGCAGGTTTCTGTGACAATGTTGTCATGGTAGTTTCATCCATTTCGGATTCTACCACTCTATGGGACACCGTGTTTAGAACAAAACATTAATATGACTGTCAAAATGGCGCAGTTGCTACCAACCTTATGAACCTAAGCTAAGCATTTTTGTACAACGTCATACTATATCTAGGTTTAATATTGTAGCTCGTTGTTAGAACCATGAATCACACGAGAATTTTTTTGTTTAGTAAAATTATGTGGTTATGGTCGATTTAGCTAAATTAGCAATGATTGGAGTATAAATTAAATATTTTTACGATTCCTAATAGAGTTAAAGAATAACTAGGACTGGATTTGTTACTAGCCATGCCCAATGTCCTGCACGCTGCATGTACCGTTTAGCACAGAGCAACAATTAGTCTTTGATCTTATTTTCATTTGCAAATGCACTATTTTTCAATTGCAAGGACACAGTGTCTATATAGTTTTTTTAGATTTACTTTACTTGCTTTTAAGAATATTATGGCAGTAAACACCTGTGTACTTTGTTATACATTCTTTAAAGCTGGGAAAGATTTAGGTTTGTAATACATTTTTAAATTGGTTTATTTTAGGTAAGCTTAGATTTATTTAAGATTAAATTTTAAACTCCTTCATTTGTGAACATTTTGTGATTATAATTCAAAGTAAAGGATTACATAATTATGAAATATCTGATAAAAACTGAACGAAACATAAATCAAGGTTATAAGAAAAATTTTCAGTCAATCTTTGTATTTATCAATAAAACTAGGATTGAGTCCGAATTATCAATCCCATGACCTATGATTAGATTACAATTTTGTATCTTGTAAGTTAAGGAGTGGTTTGGCAGAAAACAAAAGGTAGGAAAAGGTTGGCTTTTTAGACTGAGTAAGTTGAGACGAAAGCATTGTGAAAACAAAATCAGAAATATTGTAAAATAAAAAGCCATTTATTCAAATGGTTTTTAGTGTTTCATTTCATAACATTCATTTACTAACATTTACAGATGAATTGCTCGCTCAGGGTACTTGGACCACAAGAGGAAGATAAGGTGTGAATTTAAACTAAATTTTAACGAAATTATGCATTCTGGCGAATACATTCCTATTGGCCCAGTCTTCAGTCGTCCGACTACCCTAATTTTTCTAGCCATGTATAACAAAAAATTGCATTATTTATCTGCACTTCTTTTCTTCTTATTTTTCACACTAGTCCCAGATTTGCTGTCCTGTTCTTTTCTCGCGGCGTTGTCTGCTTTCCTTTTGATACTTGACATTTTCCCGATGGCATTCTTGAAACGATTGTCCGTTTTCATAAACTTCTTGTTCACTTTCTTCAGTCCTTCCTTTATGCTCGCATCAATATCACGATCGTCCACGTCTTCTGTGTTGGCGTTCAGACGATTCTCATCCTTATTTTCATTGTCTTTAGGTTTGGATTCACCTTGCTGTTGCTTTATCCTTGCCAGTTTCGCCTTCTTTGCTGCTTTGACACGTGTGCGGCGCATATCTTCAAATCTGTTAAGACATTGAGAGAATACTTGTAACTTTTCACATAGGGATGGCCGAGAAGTAATTTTCCCTAAGAATATTATGTATTTGTTGAGATATCCATTTGTGGCAGTGAAAGTTTTTTTTGTTTTTATAAGCGCTACATGTGGCATAGTTTCACCTACAAGTAGGTGTCTAACGATGCCCATGGAACGAACCATTTAAAGTAATACCGCTCACTTTGCACTTGTGAAATGAGTGGTAAGTACCAGAATTACTGACTAGGTGCTAAAGCAATAAATGTTTGTGCTTAAAAAGAGGGGATTAAAATTTGTATTGAAGTTTGTCATTTTTAAAGTCAGAAATATGGAAATTGGTGCTTAGGCTTCTGTTTATAAATAAAATTCAGTTGTATCAGCGTTTTTGGAAATTCATCCCCTAAGAGAGGGAGGGAGGGACAGAGAAATGCCGCGGGCAAAAAGTTAGTCTCGTGAAATTGTACAGAAACAGCATCCATCGACTTGAGGACAGCTCAGATGCATGTCAAACCAGCTCTGTTTTTCAGTCAACCAAGCGTCGTGTTGACACCGATGACCGTGGCAACACGCAGAATGCTCTCACCCCTCCAGCATGAGGTCGGGGTCGAGGCCGGCCTGCAGCCAGCGCTTGACTCGGTAGTTGCGCTTGCGTTGCTCGAAGTCCTCGTTGTCGAGCGCCGCCTCCTGCTCGCGCCGCGCCACCGACACCGTCGTGAACACCTTCACTGCTTCATCGTCTGCCAAACATTCGTACATCGGGGGGATTACAAATCTACTTTAATAGACTCCTTACTAGATGTGTACGCTTGCATTCAAGTATGCATTAAGATGGACTTACATTTTCTCCTGAATTTCATCACTCAATCCTGACCGGGGTTTATTTTTAACCAACTTCATATTATTGTTTAAAGTTTTGTGTGGACAAATTTTGCAATTGTCGAATTGGAGCACATATGCAAATATTTATCATTATGCCGTCTTAATAGGGGCTGAATAGTGTATCCTCCACCTATTTAAGATGGTATACCATTTTCACTGGCACATATAGTTTCATTTTAACCCCTGACGCAGGGGTGTTACAAGTCTGATTGACCAACCTAATATGTTGGTGGAATGACAAGCAAACGCTCACCATCTATCTTATACTCGCTGAGCTTAGTGTTGATGGTCTGCTCGATGACGCCGAGTCGCGGTAGGTCGTACGGCGTCAGCAGAGAGACGGCGAGCCCGGAGCGACCCGCCCGCGCTGTGCGACCCACTCTGCACAAAGGAAGGAAGAACTTTTAGGACTGGTTCGACGCCATAGAGGTTTCATTCAACAAGAGCAATCGTGAATAAGTCTACTAAATTAGTTGAGCTGTTCTGGAGTTATCTACAGAGAGACTGCTGATGTTTAATTTTATCATATGTACGAGCCCACAAACCTGTGTATATATTCGTTAGGCTGCAGCGGTAGTTTATGGTTAATCACCAGCTTGACGGTCGGTATGTCGAGTCCGCGCGCTGCCACATTCGTCGCGACGAGTGTGCTCTTGAGGTCGGATCGGAACTGTGTGAGGGCGGCGACGCGATCGCGTTGTCGCATGTAGCCGTGGAGACATACGTTGTCTATGCCCACTGCGTTTAGCGTCATTGACAGCACTTGACAGTCCCTGCGGTGTGTGTCACAAAGTATAAGTATGTATTTTAACTTTCTATACATATTTTATAGTTGTACATAAATCATGTTTAGCATCATTAGTAAAATAACAGTTGTATTGGTCATCATAGTAAAATGAAAGAAGATAAACACAACAAGAACTCGCAAATATAACTGAACACAACACAACACTGCACTGCACAACACTGGCTTGCATGACTCACTTCTTAGTGTCGGTGAATATGATGACGTGTCCGTTGGGGTTGTCGCGCCGGAAGGTGCGCAGAGTCTGCACGAGGTACACGTCGCGCGCGTACGGCGGACACAGAACATAGCGCTGCTCTAGAGTGGACACTGTCGGCCGCTCCTCGTCCTCTCTCCATGTTAGCAGTTTCTTTGGAGAAGAGATTTTAGGGTTATAAATATTCGGAGACGAGCATTCGGCGTGTTCGTACCAAGTCTGTACGTTGTTCGTTCACAGACAGTGAGCAGATAATGAATAGAGATAATGTAATGTATACGATGGGTATTCATAATTTAGTGCCCGGAGGGAAAAGAAAGGTTAAGTTTAATTAAAATACAGAAAAGGTATAAACAATTCTGGATGATAAAAAAAACAATTCACTGGGGTCGTTGTTGTTTTGGTTTGGGGTTGGCTCTAGGCCTGCAAACTAATCCCGCTCGGTTGGGGGCCTTCGTGCAAAACCCCGCAGTCTCCAGCTACCCCAGTCAGCCTATGTCTTCCATGAAAGCCAAAAGTCGACCGGGGTGTCTGCAGGCCGCTTATCCCTTAGTCGCCTTTTACGACATGCACGGGGAGAGATGCAGTGGGACTATTCTTATTAAGTACCGACCCCACACAGTACTTCACTGGGGTCATACGTAGATTACTGCAGCAGTCTGCAAATTTTTCGAAATCAAGACCCTAAAGTTGTGAATGATTTTTGTGGGACTGAGTACCTTGACAGAGCTAGATTTCTGAAAGAATTCTATCGGACAAAATCAATGTTTTACTTGTCCAAGAATATGTATTGCAAATTAGATTATAAAACTGTGTGTATTTCAAAGATGAATAGACAGAACAATGAAAAAGGATTTACCTCTCTATTCAATATTAAGTTCTTGTTCTGAAGAAGGTCTTCACTGAGTGTAGCGGAGAAAAGCAGATTCTGCCGCTTCTGTGGCAACGCACCGAACACTGTCTGCAGGTCCTCTTCGAAGGACTCCCCAAACAATCTGAAAACAAACAAAAAAACTTTCACCTCGGAATTCAATGGCTTCACTGAACGTGCAGAGCCCATTGTGGGTAGAGAGGGATCCAAGCGGGAGAACCTAACAAATATGAGTTCCTCATACGCAACCTGTTGTTCAACATAGTTAATTTTGCATAATTATGCATCTGCTAGCCTGCTTTGGCTGGGATGCTAACCTGCTTTTTCTACAAAATTCAGATTGAGGTGATATTGGCTGGCAACCACAAGCGATCACGCATACCGGATTGCATAAAACTATTTTAGTCTAGCGATCTAAAGATTTAACAGCTAACATTCTAGGAACCTGTACTATAGATAATTTAGTTAGACCATAATAATTTAAATTCCAACCAGCCACGACCACCAGGGCATTTCTTATCAATGGAGCTTAGACATTTAACAATTGAACATACCTATCGGCCTCGTCCATGACCAGATATTTAACTTTCTTGAGACTGAAGGTGTCACAGCCGGTGATGTGGTCGGCCAGGCGGCCCGGCATGGCGACCACGATGTGCGGGCGCCGCGCCAGCTTTAGCGACTCCTCGAGCTGGTCGGAGCCGCCCGTCACGATGCACACGCGCAGCGACAGCGGAGTGCCCACCATGCTGAACTGCTCCGCTATCTGTTGTATTGTATTGTATATTACACACTTCTGCGGAGTGCAGAAAGTGAACTTCTTGTTGCGTACAGCTAGTTCTAGGCACCGGAACTAGAAGCAGCACTCTATGTAGAATGCAATAGTCAATAGTCAAATATATTTATTTAAACGAGCATGAATTTGGATACAATGTATCTATATGCTAGGTATAGAAATTGTCATTACAATTGTTTTTTTTTTACAGATGACATTAAACACATATTCCATTACAATATTGTTGAAAAATTTATTATTAATGCTGCACTTCAGAATCAGAATGCAAACATATTGAAGAATGCAATTTCTTTAACCTGTTCCATTTTATTGGTACAACATAAGCTTACGATGGCTTCACCGAACATATCCGGGCCCATCGGCAGTAGAGGAGGGTATTAATCGAGGCCGGGACTAGCGAGTGGCCACTCTAAATTTCCCGCGCATGCTTCACGTTTCGGCTCGCATCAAGCCCTCGTCAGCTAGTCTGCGTTGACTAGGACGCGGGGAAACCACCAGTCCCGCTCTCGACCTCCCTCTCTCTACCTATCCATATTCTCTAGGATGCTTCCAGTGACGTTTTCGAAGCTCTCTCCATATATGAGCTTAGCGTCGATCTTGGGAGCCCTAGATTCTTGAAGAGACTGTAGAGCGACTTCGCTGGTAGTCCTCTTGCTCCGACTTCCACAGCGAAGAGATCAGTCTTGAATCCGTTTCTCACAATCCGGTCTACTAAGTTGCAGTACTTGTTAAGCTTGATGTTGTGGTCCTTCGGTATGTTACTTTCCCATGGAACTGTAAGTTCAACAAGTACTACATGCTTTTTCGCTTTTGAGAATATGAGTATATCCGGCCTTAATGCTGTGGTACAGATTTCCGAAGGCATTTGGTAATGCTTCTCATGTGTGTCCATCAACAATTCCCAATCCTTTGCTGCTCCCAAAATTGAAGAAGGTTTAGTCCTATCTTTGGGCAGCTTATTGGCTCCAGGTTTCACAAAGTTGACCTTCTGGAAGCCGCTACTGGTTTGCCCTTTCCTGGTCCGTGCAATTGACAGGTTGATGGCCTCTCTGATGATTTGGAGGACTTTATCATGACGGTAGGAATACTGGCCTCGCTCAAGTAGTATTTTGCATCCGCATAACAAGTGTTTGGCCGTGCCTACGAACTCCTTACATGACGGGCATAGTCTATTTGTGGATTTCCCCCATCTAACTAGGTTACTCGGGTCGGGGAGAGTAAGCTGGAATGCATTTAAGTAGAACTTAAGCAGCTCAGGGGACCAGTTGTATATTATGGATTTCCACTTCAATGCAGGAGGGATGCAGAAGTCACCCACTGTTAGCCAATCATTCTGCATTTCTAGGTTTAAGGCGTGAAGTTTGAAGCCTTGTTCCATGTCCTCCTGAGCAAAACCTTTCAGTATTTCTTTATCAGACTTTGCTGTTTCTATGCCCAATCCAGATCTATTGGTGCGTGTACCAACTTGGAATGATTTGTAGAAGTCGAGTCTCGATTCCAGTTCATCTGATAGTGATGTGTTGGGTAAGGCTTGAATAGCGCTATCATTGGAGTCTTTGAGTATACATCGTTTGGCTATTCTCGCCTTTTGATAAAATATCGACGGTTTCTTAATGTTCAGTCCAAAGTTATTGTGAGATCTGTATAGCGTTGACGAGTCAGCCGGGTGAGCCAGTCCAAACCATGATTTCAGGAATCTGGTCACATATGAGTCTAATTTAGTCAGGTTTTGCTTTGTGAAGTCGTAGACGAGAAATGGCGATGAAAGTTTTGATGTCAGGTAGTTATCGTAAATCCATGCCTTTTGTGTACCCAGGAGGGGAAGGTTGTCAGTTTGGCGGAGGCTCTCTTCGAAAAGTTGGACAATATCATCAGTAGGATGCTCCTTTCCTCTGCTGGTAATCATTTTGCCCAAGAATTCAAAAGGAGCTTCATCAGCCACGGTTGCGATTGGTTTTCCGGCTACTGTCAGACCTGGATTGCTCGAGGTAAACTTTGAACCTTTCCTGGTTAAGCTCAAACAGTAGCACTTCGCTGGTTTTATCTTCATCCCTTTAGTCCATTCACAATAGTCATCTACCACCTTAAGAAGCGCCTGATTTTGTTTTGGATTGCGGGTTAACAGCGTAATATCATCCGCAAATGCCAGGATGGCCGCCATATGTGTCTCCATATTTGAACCTGTATCCCCATTTGTTTTCTTTTACGACAAGCGTATCAATTAGAATGTTGATAACAATGTTAAATGTAACAGGAGAGAGGCAGCAACCCTGGAAAAGTCCTATGCCGTAACGAATTTATTAATATAGAAATTTAAAGCAACAACGTATTACCATTGTAAGCATACAGGTTTCTTCAGTTTTATCCTTCACCCGCAACACGCAGACTCTCCGCGTATCTTCCCACAATAAAACAGAAATAAATATGATGCGTCTGCACGGCATACAACCAGCGAATTCACAAACATGTCATCAAATTATCGACACATGCCAGGACGCAAGAAGGCTCAAGCATCTCATCAGTATTGGGTCTGCACCATGGAAATCATGTAGATCTACTCTCGAGGGTACCCCTTGATAAATTAGCCACCAAACTATCGCGGAACTTGCTAGCTTGTATTCACCGTTGCATGGTGGAAAATGAATGATAATTAAAAAAGGTGTCACCCTTCACTGGAATAATGGGTTGTTGTTGTTGTTTGCTGCCCAGCCTCTTGGGAAGGCGGGTGGGCCATTCTCCGCACTGAGACCTCAAGACGGTCCGTTGTACGTTGTGGAATAATGGGTATATTGTGAAGGAAAATTCATTAAAAAATGCTAAAGTCATTGGTAGACATTTAAAATCCTGGATATTTGAAATGTACCTAGATGTTTTGTCTAATAGGCCACATTGCTATGACTGTTAAATTGCGACCAACATTTGTTGTTCACTGAAATTACCTGATACGCGAGCTCGTGCGTGGGAGTGAGGACGAGCGCGAATATTCCATACGGGTCCTCGGCCAGGTGCTGCAAGATGGGCAGAGCGAACGCGAATGTCTTGCCAGATCCCGTTTTAGCTGCTCCGACACAATCGTCCCCGGCGAGGATGCGCGGGATGCAGCCACGTTGCACGGGCGTCGGAGTATTCACACCTGGTGGTGTGAAAATTTTGTTATAAGTTAGGAATGGAATTCTTTATGCCGACACATGCTTTCTTGCAAGCACCCAGAGTGGTGTAGAAACTATATTTTTGGTTATGTCTTCCTGAAAGCTTTGTATGAACGTTTCAAGGAAAGTGGCCAATACTCTAGCATAGAAAAAGGAAGTTGAAAAGTCTAAAAAAACGTGTTTTGAATTTAAGAAATTGTGCTTACTGAGGGTGGCTAATTGTTTGAGGAGCCAGGGCTTGACGCCCAAGTCTGCGAACTCGCGTAACTCCGCTACATCCATATCACCTAATAACAGCGACACATTCAAAGAAGAAACTTATCAAAACAATGAAACTATCAATTGAAATTCCAATAACAAGAGGCAGGCATACAAACACGTGTTCGTTCATCACTCCACTCACTACTGTCACACAACCATCAGCTGTGCTGTGACAGTGACAGCTGTCGAAAGAAGATTTTTTTTTTGACTTTTTTATCCTTACGGAAAGGCAAGTGTCGTTTCGTTTTACCGTGCAGCCAAGATTAAAAGAAGGATGTCGTACAGCTGTCATTTTTTAACGTCCCTTTTCGGAACAGGCAAAATTAATTCAAGTATACAGCCTTTTCTGTTGTACTTCTAATGTCTGTTGTTTTCTTCTTGAATCGCGAGTATTTACGACGACGACGCGGCAAACTCGTACAGCTGTCATACAAAATTTTTGACTGACATCTTCTCTCCCTCACAGCTGCGTCAAAGCTCTCCTGCATTGAAGGACTCGTCCAAAGATGGGTTCGATGACTTCAAGTCAAAGGTCATTTCACCACGAGTAGTTTGCTATTTAGTCGAAAATGACTTGTGCTTTAAAAAAAGAATTAAAGGCAGTGCAGTATTTAATTACCTACCAGGGGGTTAACTCACTCGCTAACTCACAATTGCTGTCATATTTCAACTAATATACGGGCCGCATATATCCAAAGTCTAGTATGCGAGTTGCTCTGATTGGTCGATGCCAGTTTGGCGGGAAATTTAAATTTCGTCTGGCTCCGCCTCCGGCACCGGCACCACAGAATAGAGCCGGCACTCCCAGCGAACCTACTGAATCCGATATTCGTTTGGTCGTATATGTAATTTGGTGGCTCAGTGGTATAGAGTAGGGTTTTTATTTTTTCGATTTCGACCATGGGTTCGTGTCCCTTTTGCCAAAATTTGTTTTGTTTTACTTTTTTTTTGTTAAGCAATGTTAGAGTGTTAAAATTAGGTTATAGTTATTTTTTTATAACCACCTAAAAAAACTTTATTTTCGAAAATATTTTCGAAATTTTAATTTCCCGCCAAACTGAAAACGACCAATCAGAGCAACTTGCCTACTAGACTTTGGAAATATGCAGCCGGGCCGGATGCCTCACTGAAGGTCTTCTAATTGGTTGAGTGAGATCTTTTCTCATAGGTACTACTCATATCGGGGAGTGAGTAACGCCGGTACAGGGGCTGACTATACTTTCTGAATGAAAGAAACTAAAGCTATTACGTATTCAACAAGACACTTTGATATTGGACTTTTGAAAACAAATCGTTCCTTTAATATCGCACGGCTAGGTTGTGGAACTCTGTGGTGGAACTGTCTTCGGGCGAATGTTTCCAGAACCCTTTGGGGTCTTCAAATATCAATTCGCTAGCTAGTCAGTCAGTCAGTCAGTCAGCGTGTAAGCGTCAACTGCTGGACATACGCCTCTCCAATTTTCCTTCAGTCCTCCCGGCCTTCAGCGACACGGAACCACTGCTTTCCGCCGACGTACTTGATGTCGTCGTCCCACCTGGCGGGTGGTCTTCCCACGCTCCGTTTTCCTGTCCACGGCCGCCAGTGTAGGACACGGTTACTCCAACGGTCATCGTCTCTTCGGCTGACGTGCCCAGCCCACTGCCACTTGAGCTTAGCCACCCGGTATCGTATTGTTTATTGATCATTCATATGGCAGTTAGACCGCTCTCGAACTTGTCACAATTTGTTCTATCCGGTTCGATTACACCCACGAAGAAGAACCGACAAGAAACTTCGCAGGTTATTTTTTTAAACATATTTTTACAAGTACTTAGTGACTAGCCACATAATAACACCGCCCATAGTCTATCTAAAACACAGCTTGAGAGCAAGATTAACAATTTTGCTGAGAGTTCTGACTACAAAGACTTCTTAATTAAGTGAATCAGGTGTAAAGAGCCTTTGTCAAACTTTGATACATAATTTGTATCAACATAAATTATGTTAGTAGGTATATTAAACTACAAGGTAGTATAATTTTATTATCAAAAATTATAAAAATTAAAATATATGAATATTTAAGATACTTGAAGTATCAAGTTGTCAGTGGGTTAATAAAGTTGAGGTACTAATGGTACCTAGTCAAGGGTTAACTAATTATGACTTCTTTTGTGCGTCGGCGGATTGCCTCGTTACGCACCATATCACGTAGCGATATTCCCAGCATGGCTCGCTCCATTGCTCGCTATCTAGACAGCCCAGCAACATTCGGAAAATCAGCTGCCATGGCATGTCCATAGAGTCCTATGATGGGCATACCTACTGAGCGTGGTCTCACAAGGAGAGGTAATTTGTCTCTGTCGACTGCACCATTTGGTCCCATGGCACAGCGACCCGTGCTTGTTTTAATAAAAAGAAAATTGACTTGTATAATTTTCAAGAAACACATGAGTAGGTAGGTACCTAGGTAGCAAGACTGGTAGGTATGTGGAAATTTTTTCCTTTAGCCAGTGTTTGAAAATTCTAGAGCTCTACTGTTTTTTCCTCCTCTTGCGCTATCGATAGTTGGAGCACGATGTTGGAGTCATGGCTTAGTCATGGAATCTGAGAGTAAATATTATAAGCCTCAGAAAAATTTACTGGCCATAAAATAAAATAAAACAAGAGGTGTACATATGTTATAGCATAAATATAATGCATTTTATTCCATTTTTAAAATTCGAATTTACTTATCTACTAAATAATATTTACAAAATATACAAATTACCGACACAACCTTTACAAAATACTCAGTTTTTATTGTTATTATATTCTAACTTATAAACTATATTTATCACTTTTAGGAAAGGCAATCCGTAAGTACAGTCAACGAAAGTATACCACATCTGCACAAAAAAGTCAGTTTTCACTTTCATCTGGTAAATGTTGGTTCTAACAGCTATTTCTAACTCCGCATGTAACTACAGCTCCACAGATGAATTTAAAAATAGCGGTAGCAGCAAAGCGGTTTATCAGTACCAGAAACTAAGTTGATTCGCGAAAAAAATGTGAAAATTTTTTAATAACAATTTTGCCATCTTGCGTCAATAATCAATATACTAGATCTCCATATTTAAAATTTCTACCCTCAAAATGTATTTTAGCGAATCGACTTCGTTCTGACTAACCGCTTCATTGCTGCCAGTATTTTTTATTTCACCTGTATATCAGCTAGGCATATATGAATAATTTAAAAGAGAGCTCTATTTTATTTAAGACTTCCGCCAACATTTGACTAAGCAGAACCTGTTTTTACACTCTGAGTGCAGAAATAGGTTCTGAATTTTACATATTACAAAGGCATTAGCTGTCTCAGGGCTGGCACAAAATAAAGGACAATAAGGGACACTCCCTCCCTCCTCTCAAACGTTGCTTCCCTACAAGGTCTTATTGCAGTGTAGTGTTCAGTGACTCGCGCAGTAGTCATACGCACACTTGTGAACAATCAGCAACTAACATTATGTTGCGCATGTACTCATGAGGGTGATGAGATTCAAGGCTGTTCAAACATTAAGGGGAATGGCTACATGCCTGTAAGATATTTTGAAAATTAGAGAGCGGTAACAGAAACTAGTTCTTCTCCAGATCTTCTCGGGTTGTTCGGAGATGCCGAGTCGCTTGTAAGTGGCGCTTGAAGATTTACAGCTTCATCCTTTTTGTCGGAGAAACCTTCGAACATCTGGAAGGAGAATTATTATTAATCTTAAAATATGATACATGAACTAATTTTGAAAACTTCGATCGCCTAGTTTCGATTGACCTATTCATGATCTATAATGACTCGTACAGACTGGTTGCAGTGTAACATGCAATGCAAGATTCTACACGTATACACCTGTGTGGACGCATCGTGTCGCGCACGAACCGCACATTTGCCACGGAACTCCAGCGTGCAACACCAGTTTCTGCCAGTCTACCGAGAACAAGCAAAGCATGGAGTGCCATGACCAAGACGCCTTGTTCTGTGTTCGTGTGTGAACACAGTCGTATCCACTGTGCTGCCCTGCGTACACTGCAAACGCACCTTTGTGTTCTTACCAAAAACTGATAATTGATGGATAGCTCCCGCGTATGGCTTGCAATGCTAGTAGCGTGCGTGGCAAAGGCACAGTTCATGACGTGCAGACTATGGGAATTTGTTACAACATGTGTTACCTTACATGCTATACATTGTATGTTACATTTTTCCAATCTGTATGCACCATAAAAAATTTTTTTAATTAAAGGCTGGTACTGTCGATTATAGTAAAATTTTCCATAACTGCTTTGGAATTCTTGAAGAATATGGATAGTGATCAATTGAAGTAAGACTACAACTTGGGCAAAACTTCACAGCGACAAGTTGCTTAGTACATAGTGAGAGTTGTAACGGCCAGTAATTTAATTTCGCCACCGCAATCCTCATGTTTTTCCGAGACAAAAAAGTAAACGAAGTTTTTCTATAAAGTGTCTAGTTTTCGAAATATGAATTTTTGAAATTTATGTTTTCATCAAGTGTAATTTGACGCGCGCTGGGGGAGGGTGCTGGAGCGGGAACGGTCGGGTCAAAAAACTCACGCCACGTCGCCGCCGCCGCCGTGCATCTCCTCGCTCCACGCACTCGTCCTTGCTCGCTCACTCACCAGCGGGCCTTTCATTTCCACGTTCGTGCGGAAACTTAGATCCTTTTTACACTAAATTAATCAATTATTTTGTATGAAAACTGTAACTTTTTATTTAAAGGGAATTCAGAAAAAAGTCTTTTCACTTTTTTGTTACTATTGATCCCAATAATAATTTTCTAAATTAAATTTTGTGGCCGTTACAACACCCTGTATAGCCCTATAAATGCGGTCACCTGATACAGTGAGCTCTGGTTGACAGTGTAGTCCTCGATGTCGTACTGGCTCTGCAGAGCGGCCAGCTCACTGAATATCTCACTCAGCGTCTCATCATGATGACTCGGCGTACCTGTACACACGACCACTTGTCTGAATAATGCATCTGAAAGCATTACTACTTTCAAAAGTATGCATAAAGGAAGCGATGGGTGGCCGAGTGGCCTGGCCGTCGACTTCTCTTGCGAGAGGTACAAGGTTCGAATTCGGTCGGCATGTACCAATGAGTTTTTTTCTGATTTGAAAAAAATCACTTGCATACCTTCACCAGCTGCTCCGTGGTTCGGATGTCATGTAAAACTGTAGGTCCACCGGGTTGTCTGGATAAAATTGCCTAAGACAATAAGTCCCGCCCTTGCTATACATTAAGTGGCATAAAGTGTAATATTATCGTTATTCAGTATTGCCCCCCTTGATCCCTATTGAAAGATAGCCACAGGGATGTCTGATTAAACTCATTAGCCTAGCTCCACAGTTAGGACTGACCCTGAGAAATTTGGAAGTGTCAACAAAACCAGAGAAGCAAATATAGTTGTGATGAGTATGGCATAGTCAAATTTTAGTTAATTATACACGGTGTTGCAATAGCCCTCGTAATATTTTTAACTGACATCAGGGGGTGGGTTCTATATGTGAAACTAAATAACTAATGCGGCGAAAAAAAAAAATTTTTTTTGAAACAAAAATTAAATTTATTTTTTTCCATACAAATTTTAATACCTATTCTCAAAAATTATGGGGAAAATATTTTTTTTTCTTCAAATTAAAAAGTCGTAGAACAAAAGTTGTTCGGTTTCATGTACAGAATAACCCCCTTTCGGGTTTAACGGTTGGGGTTGCAACCAGTGGCGGTTCCCCAGGTGAAGCAAGTGAGGCGCTGCCTCACTTAATTATCTTGAAGGTAAAGAAAAAAAAATCAACATGGATGTTTATTTATTGCTAGACTTTGGGCATGTCATGTCCTCGAAATGAAAACTGCAATACAACATTAATAAAATGCTATTATGTAGGTAATCCACCTAGGTGCCTCACTAACATTCATTGGTCAAAGCCGCCACTGGTTGCAACACCGTTTATAGTTAGCAATTAATATATAATAGCGAACCGGCGGGCGGTGCCGGTAGCAGGTACTGCAGCCTGGTGTGGTGGCTGGCCTGCAGCACGGCGTGCGGCCGGCGCGCGCGCACCGCCGCCCACACTCCCGCCACCTGCGCACTGCGCGACACCCGCACCCCCACCACGTAGCCTCCCCCGTACCTGATACAACGCACACATTTGTTACACTCTCAATTTGTCAGCCTCGATAGCTCAGTGGTGCAGACAGTCAACTGTCGCTATTGAATGTTAAGCAACGCTGGGCGCGGTCAGTACTTGGATGGGTGACCGCTGACCGTTGGAGGCTGACCGAGGTTCGGATTCCTCGTAAAACTGTAGGTCACTTCCCTCCTAATCTTACTTGGTGGTAGGGTTTAACCCGCCCGGGTTGGTACCACCGCACTGAATGAAACGTCGCTGGAAAGGGCTATGTAAAAAGTTTGTGTTTTCCGACCAGTTCAGTGTAGCCGGCACGATCAAAGGGGGAAGCACTGACATGGCACCTAGTTCACCCGGTGTTATGGGCTGACATCACAGACGTTGTAGGTGATGTAGCCAATCGTGTCAGTTTCCATAAAAAAAAACTCCTCTTTAGTCCCCTTTCGTTTTTTTTTATGTAATCCGGTATGGGTGGCTGAGTCAGAGAGGCCAAAGCACATGCTCTGACTAGTCAATATCACCTCCGAGAAGGCAGGTGCCATACCGGAGACTTCCCTGGATTGCTGGCTATACTGAACTAGAGAAGAGCACAACCGAGGCTGCTATGCGGCCATCTTACATCCAGTACGGTGGCACCAACCCAGTCGGCTACAATTTAGCCTACCACATAGTAAGGGGCAAGGGAAGGGACCTCCAGTTTTACACCGGTTCCGAACGGTGAAGCAGCAGGTGTAGGTATGCACGTAAATTTTTTCGACAGAAAAAACTCATTGGTACACGCCGACCGGATTCGAACCTCGGACCTCTCGCATGAGAAGCCGATGCCCAAACCACTCGGCCACCCGCCGCTCAAAGGTTTTGTTATGCAAAATTCTTTGGGTCTTAGGACTGTGATCGTGACTGTGTAGGTAGGTGAGTTCCGTTTGTTATCAGAGCATTGAATGAAGACTGAAGGTCTGTCGAAACATTTTTTTTTTTTTTTTTTTCTCTCCGTGCTCCATCTGTCATCAGCTTTATAGCCTTTATCAGATTTGTTGCATGTCATTTTCCTTTTGGAAGCTGCTGTCCATCAACTACAGCTTCAACTTTAATTGTCCAGCAGGATTACAACTGCTCGGCCGGTACATTTTGCCGCTTTAGTCGCGACACTACGTTTGTTCTGTCCAATAAGCCCACCGTCAGAGTATTTACGTGCTGCTGGAGGCGGATCTTGTATTTTATTGACCGCTTCTGGATTTCCTCCTTCACAGTTGGCACTTCTAGGTATTGGTGGATCTCGTTGTTGTTGTTGTTAGGTTTGGGGTTGGCTCTAGGCCTGCAAACTAATCCCGCTTGGTTGGGGACCTTCGTGCAAAACCCCGCAGGCTCCAGCTACCCCAGCCAGCCTATGTCTTCCATGAAAGCCACAAGTCGACCGGGGTGTCTGCAGACCGCCGCAACGGAAGATGGGGAGCGGAGTATGTCCCTTCGTTGGTTGTCAAGCACACTGCACTCCAACAAAACATGCTCGGCCGTTTCATCCGTCGCCAAGCATCCTCTGCATAGTGGACTATCCGTAATACCCATCGTGTGTAGATGTTTATTTAGTGAGCAGTGACCGCTCATCAGACCAACGGCTATTTTTAGCTTAGCCCGGGCCAGGTTGATAAGCTTCCGAGCCAGCCTTCGGTCTGGTTTAGGAAGGGCAGCTCTCGACTGTCTGCACTCTGAGAGGCCCTTCCATCTGTCCCTGTGTTTCCGTGATGTCGACGCGTGCAACCAAGATCTCTGTGTGCTCGCTGACGGCATTATCACGGGTTCCGCTCCTATAGGTATAGTTCTGGATCCTCTTCGGGCGAGGTCATCAGCGCTGTCATTTCCGTCGTCTTCGTTGTGGCCTTTTATCCACTGGAGGATCACCTTGTTATTATTACCTGCAACCTTCTCCAGGGCTCCACGACATTGTAGCACTAGGCCTGAGGTACACCTCTTGCTCTTCAGTGCCATAAGAGTCGCTGCGCTATCTGAGAGTATCTTGATAATGTACCCTGATACGCCCATCTCAGTCACAGCGGTTGCCGCCTGAAGCACCCCGATTACTTCCGTTTGGAAAACGGTTGAGTGTGCACCAAGTGGTACTGATCTGTTGATGTTCAGCTCCAGTGAGAAAATGCCCGCACCGGTTCCGCTGCTTGTCCGTGACCCGTCTGTGAAGATTCTGAGTTCCGTCTCACTAGATGGGCCAGGGGTTTTTGGTCCTATTATGACCTCGAAATGTTTTTCGAAGACGTGGGTGGTGGGTATCCGATCGGAACCTGCCCTTAATAGGGGTAGTTCATTGCACATAGTGTTCAGGACACTTGTGTGCTTTACCGGTTCGTCCCCTTTCCATAGTCCTAGCGCATTGAGCCTTAGTGCGGACGCCGCTGCCTCCTGTCTGACAAATAGGTCCAGCGGCGTCAGACAGAGCATGGCTTCAATGGCGGCCGTGGGTGTTGTGCGCATACAGCCCGTAATGCCTATGCAGGCAAGCCTCTGCAGCTTCTCTAATTGCATCGTTGTGGTCCGCAGTTTGGATCTGGGCCACCAGACCACGGCTCCGTAAGATAGCATCGGTCTCACTATGGCAGTGTACATCCACTGAGTAATTTTGGGGGTTACACCCCACGTTTTTCCCAGCAGCCTGCGACACTGCCAGAATGAGACGGTTGCTTTTTGTATTTTTTGGTCCAAGTGCCTACTCCAGTTGAGTTTATTGTCAAGAATAATGCCCAGATACTTGACTTGCTCTGACATTGTTAGCATTGTCCCATTAAGCGTCGGGTATCTAAGGTTCCCGAGCTTCCTTTTGTTCGTGAAGAGAACCATCTCTGTCTTCTTCGCGTTCACCGACAGAGATTGTTCCTTGCACCAGTCCATTGGTGGATCTCATCATTCCGAGAGAACTATGGGGCTTTGCTAATACATCGCAGAATTGGGTTCTGGAACCGTTGGAGTAATTCCGTGTTGGATGTGCTAGCTGACCCCACAGTTCTATGGCGTAGGTCCTGTCGAAACATATGAACAAAATAATTTGTGTTTTCTATCCAGTTCAGTGTAGCCGGCACGACCAAAATGAAGTATGACACTTTGTTCCGACAGAAACAATGTGTAAAGGCTGACAGACATTATTGGAGCAGGAACAGGTGATGAAGTCAATCATTTTCAGTACATAGCGTCACGCCTGTTTCCCAGTGAGGTAGGCAGAGACAACGGATCTCCACGTGCCACGATTCTGACACACCTCTGCCGCCTCTTCCATTTTCATAATGTTCATCATGCATGCTCGTTGGTTATGGGTAGTACTACGCACTTGACCCTTTTTGAGCACATGCCCGATCTGGTCTAGGTACGTACGTCTAGGGTGACCCTTCCTGACTCTTCCACTAACGTTCACTATATAAATTTCTTTCGTTAGTTCTATGTATCATCCATTCTTCCAACATGACCCAACCACCGAAGCATTCCTTTCTCAATCCTTGTCACTATACCTTCTTTCAGACCACAGCGCTCTCGCACTGCACTATTTCTCCATCTAACTTTCGTTGTTCATGCGCCATTTCAGGTTCCTTAAAAAAATCTCAACTACATAATTGAATGAATGAAAGGTCGGTCGAAACGGCTATGTAAATAGTTTGTGTTTTCCGTCCTGTTCAGTGTAGCTGACTCAACCGAAGGGAAGCACTGACGTGGCACCAAGTTCACCCGGTGTTATGGGGTGACATCACGGATGTTGTAGGTGATGTAGCGAACAGTGTCAGTTTCCATAAAAAAAAAAAAAAATTTTTTTCTACCTGTCAAGGGAATGTTGCACCGGGCCGACAGTGCGGAGTCGGCCTCGCTGCAGCAGCGCGAGCCGGTGCGCGAGGCGGCGCGCGTCCTCCAGCGCGTGCGTGGAGAGCAGCACCGCGCGCCCCGCGCCGCACGCCGCCTCCACCCCGCGCGCCACCACACCGCGCGCACTCGGGTCCATACCGCTGCCGTTCAATACTGTTAGCTCACTTCACATACTTCGTAACGGTGAAAGACACTTTTAAAGCTATAAAAGGATAAATCTTTCAACAAAATGCAATATTATGATGGCCAACCAAAAGCAGATGGCATGAGATTTGCTTCCATTTCATTTTATATAGCCTATTTGAAATGTGTGTTGATATATCTAAGATCACGAGACTAAATCTCAAAGAAATTGTCAAAATACGGGAGCAGAATAGCAACAAGCACATTGTATGTGTAATATAATGTAATGCGTACCCATCGTTAAAACTGTGTTCGTGATTAAAGTACTGCTTTACCAAAAGGTAACAACCGTGTTCGTAATTAAAGTACTGCTTTACTAAAAGGTAACAATCGTGTTCGTGATTAAAGTACTGCTTTATCAAAAGGTAACAACCGTGTTCGTAATTAAAGTACTGCTTTACCAAAATGTAACAATCGTGTTCGTAATTAAAGTACTGCTTTACCAAAAGGTAACAATCGTGTTCGTGATTAAAGTACTGTTTTACTAAAAGGTAACAACCGTGTTCGTAATTAAAGTACTGCTTTACCAAAATGTAACAATCGTGTTCGTAATTAAAGTACTGCTTTACCAAAAGGTAACAATCGTGTTCGTGATTAAAGTACTGTTTTACTAAAAGGTAACAATCGTGTTCGTAATTAAAGTACTGCTTCACCAAAATGTAACAATAGTGTTCGTGATTAAAGTATTACTAAAAGGTAACAATCGTGTTCGTAATTAAAGTACTTCTTTACCAAAATGTAACAATAGTGTTCGTGATTAAAGACTGTTTTACTAAAAGGTAACAATGGTGTTCGTAATGAAAGTACTGTTTTACCAAAAGGTAACAATCGTGTTCGTGACTAAAGTACTGTTTTACTAAAAGGTAACGACTGTGTTTGCGATTAAAGTACTGATTCAACAAAAGGTAAAAACCGTGTTCGTGATTAATGTACTGCTTTACCAAAAGTTAACAAGCGTGTTCGTGATTAAAGTACTGCTTTACCAAAAGTTAACAAGCGTGTTCGTAATTAAAGTACAGTTTTACTAAAAGGTAACAACCGTGTTTGCGATTAAAGAACTGATTCAACAAAAGGTAAAAACTGTATTCGTGATTAAAGTACCGCCTTACCAAAAGGAGAACTCAAGAACAAAGAGAGTGCACACCTGGTGGGCTCGTCTAGTAGTATGAGAGGAGAACGTCCCATCATGGCGATGGCGGTGCACAGTTTCCTCTTGTTGCCTCCGCTCAGAGTTTGTGTGCTCTGCTCTGCGTATTTCTTCAGGTCAAACAGATCTAGCGTTTTGCGGATAACCTGGACAGGGTACAGAACAGAATGCTCATTCATACCAATATTCAAAATAATATTCCCTTATCATTTGATGTATAAGAGTATTCAAGTAACTAACTTATCAAAGAAAGAAATAAAGAAATAAATTAGGTATTTATTTATCACAAAATTATTCACTAGTAGTGATTTCTTTCAGCCAATTCTTACTTGTTTCTTGCCATTGCACGTGTTTCTTGACCTGACTGAGAAAACAATATTTACGTATCTTTGTCTAGATTACTCATGGAGTGAGAAAGATTATAAACATGCATACATAGATAATATTAATTAATAATAAGCAATACCTGGGTAGGCATTCTCTAACATCCTACCGTCAACGTCGGTGACGCTGACTAGTTATGTCTCTGTCTAATTATATGAACTAGACAGATACATAACTTTCACCCCTATAAGTTTCAAAAACTTGAACTTCATAATGAGTTTAGGGATAACCAATAAACTGCACAAAATGCTTCAAACTAACGACAAACCTCTGCTTCATCCGAGATGCCGCGCAGCCTACAGTAGAAGCGGAGCTGCTCCCACACGCTCATGAGCGGGTCTATCGCGTCGTTCTGAGGACAGTAACCTGGAGACAACAGTAAATACAAGTTAATCATAGACACCAAATTATAAAGCTACCTACTATATTATAGATTGTGTGGGACACAATGAAGAAAAAACTCACAAAATTATATAAGCACTTATACAGGGTGTCCTTACTGGATTCACGGAAACTGAAAGGATCCATTGTATGAGACGTAAAAAACATATAACAGAAAGAATAAAGTTTCAATATTAATCTGATTTCACTATGTGAATTTTCAAAGTTTTAAACTTAAACGAATGTGTGACGACACTTATGATGCCCGCCGCGTCCCACGCCTCGCGCCGCCCTCCGCCGCGCCCCGCATGCCCGCGCAACGCCTCGCTCGCCCCGCGCGCGCCGCGCCGCCCGCCGCCGTCCCGCGCCTCGCGCCGTCCACCGCTTCTCGATCAGGCCGCTCTTGCACTATCCACGCTATATATTTTCTTAGAAACTCTAAAAAACATTATTATTGCAAACTTGAAAAAAATAACTACGCCACTGCATTTCCCGGATGAAATACAGGGTGTGATTTCAGTTTCCGTGAATCCAGTAAGGACACTCTGTATATTTTTTTTATGAACCAACAGCGGAAGCCTCTTTATTTATTTTTGGTCAAGCCTGTTCTTGAATGAGTTTGTGGTGAGTGCTTGAATAACATCATGGGGCAGTTTATTTCATTTGTCAACTAAATTGCATAAGACGTGCTGAATCATAAAACATTCCATCATTTTTATGAAACTGCTTTTTCTTGAGATACAAGCATTAATAGAAGTGTATCCTATTAGGTTAGATTAGGTGGTAGATTTAACCATGGATAAAAACATTTTTCACTTTACAGACATTTAAATCTGGCTATAGCCCTACATCACTACTGATGCTTCCACATGAGAGATGCGTGCTCACTTGTTTTCCATGGGACCAATGGGATAAGTCCAAAAAAATACACATAAGGAGTAGTGCTTAAGTGAAAAGGAGTCGACTAACTGATGAGCCCCTGACGCAGATGATGCGTGCCGGCCGGTTCCTCCAGCAGCAGGATGCTGCCGGCGGTGGGTCGCAGCTGACCCGTCAGCATACCGAACGTGGTCGACTTGCCCGCTCCGTTCTCACCGAGCAGCGCCAAACACTGCCGTGGGAAATGCGTTTAGTTTAGACTATGCAACACCGGTCATCTGTTCCTTAGATAGAGGACTAGCTAGTTCCGGGCTCAACTTACGTTAATGCCGGATTAATAGCAAATTTGACACCTATTTGTCGTCGACTATGATCCATTTGAACCTTAGTATTCATCCATGGGGCCAATGTCACTGGAAGCTTCAGGTACTGTCTGGTCTAGAAATTCAAGTGCTCGAGTCGGCCTTTGTTTTCCATTTGGTTCCACAACAGTTTGGTTTCACAAAGAAGATGCAAGGGCATTGGCAAATTATTTGTAGGTTGATGGTTAATTATTTATTTATTATTCGTAGGCAAATACATTTTTCTCTTGAATTCGTCATCTTACATTCCGAATAGAAACTATGTGGAAACTAAGTAGCGTCAATATACCTTGACAATGAATTATTTAAACATTGTAATTAATACAATGGCATCAAAAGAATTGTCAATATCCCTATCCTAAATCACAGATCAGTTAAGATAAAATAATTTCATAAAATAACATTTAGTTAAAATTAACAATAGTCAAGTATGTGTCGTGATGTGTGTACGAGTGTGCGAATTGGGTTGGGTTTATCTAAGAAGATCACCCATCTCACCTGTCCCGGAGGTATTCCCAATGTGAGACTATGGACGGCGACCCTCTTGCCGCTAACCGCACTGTACTCCTTCCGCAGAGAGAGGCACTGCACCACGTCGCTACCTGTCGCTGCCGGCAGCGACGCCGACTTGTCCAGCTTAAGACCCTTGCCTTCCGTGTTTACGAACCCTGGGACACAATGTTTCAAGTCAAAAGGTGTCATTCCCCCTCCTATTGTCAAATCACATTATTTTCTATCTCTCCACTCCTCAACTTCTCTTATTCCTCCCAACTCCTCTCCTCTACCCCATCCCTCCCTTTTTTCTCAAACTCTCTCTCATCATTTTTCAGGCCTAGCAGGGATACCACGACGATATTCAGATTAGGTACCCTGATAGTTATTTATCTTGAAATATAATCTCATCTTTAAGATCTTACATATCAATAATTTCAATTATTCCCTATGTGCCTCCACTGTGCACACCATTTCAGTAACAAAATAGTTTATCAAGGTGTCGTATAAATAGTAGGAGAGTAGATACCGGCATTGATGTTGCCGATGGTGTGGAGGTGTGTGGGTCGAGCGACGGCGCGCGCGCGCATCGCCGCCAGCTCCACGCGGTACCGCTCCGTCGCCACCTCCAGCTCCTCCGTCTCGCTCGGCTCCTCGTCGAGCGAGCGTGGCGCACACCAGCGCCATCTGCGACATTATACTCTGTAGATGTCGCCGAACAGATATTATAAATAATAAAATAATAATAAAAAACCATTTATTGAGTGTGATAAACATTTGCATACAGAGCAGTAATACTTAGTCTAACCTAATACATTTATTTACATGATTTATGTTGTTGCTGACTGGTGTAACGGTGCTTACTCAAAAGGCAAGGGGTATTGCATACGAGCAATCTCTTACCCCCTTCCTAAGTGATATAATCTGCTTATGTGACATATATAATATATATTATGTGTGGGGCGATTGTGGACCTGAAAGACATTTCGGCCCCTTCCTGGCTCCTTTCGTGAACACTCGGCTCGAAACGAAACGTAACAAAAACGACATGCACCGCCTCAACATTACGTTAGGGTTATTACAGAGAAGATGCGTCGCGTCGTGTAGACGCATCTTCTTTATATTAACCCTGGTAATTTTTTTTTAAACCACCAAAACATCACTCATACCACACTTTCCTTCGAGCTGAAGTCTGCCGAAAGGAGCTAAAGGAGCCAGGAAGGAGCCAGGTAGTCTTTCAGGAGGCGCACCGGGAATCGTATACATATATTCTGTCAAGAATGTCATATTGTGTCAATATGACGTTTAATCTGTCAAAAAGGAAACAAAATGTGAAGAAATATCGTGATTTTACAAATTTTTTCATGGGAAGCACAACAATCAACATATGGCGCGCGCCAGACTAACGCAGATGTGTAGTCCGACGACGCCCACGCGCATTCGGTTATTGACGGGTGCTGCGGATGCCATGTCGGCCGGCTAGGTGCACCATTACATTATATTTGAAGGACCTCAGACTGTACATTGGAAGATAGGATGCAGGTGGGAGTGCATTCCACATGTTGGAAACCCTGTAAATAAAGGGTTTGCAGGATCGTTTGTCCTATTTTCTTCTTCCCATAACCAGCCTTCACGCACTCTATGTACTTGCGCGCGATAACTACCTACCGCCCGGCGCACCGCTGGCGGTGAATTTCTATGGGCTGCCCAAAGAATATATACAGCAAAATAATATAAACAGGCGAAGCTGCAAAGCAATAATGCACTTTACACTCGATCGTTAAGGTACATTTTTACCGTGTACCGTGTGGGGTCGGTACTTAAAAAGAATAGCCCCACTGCATCTCTCCCCGTCGCATGTCGTAAAAGTCGACTAAGGGATAAGAAAATTCGTCAGCCTCGGTAGCTCAGTGGCGCGGTTGGTTAGTCAACTGTTATTAAGCAACGCTGAGCGCGGTCAGTGATTTGATGGGTGACCGCTCGACCGTTGGAGGCTGACCGTGGTTCGGATTCCACGTTAAACTGTAGGTCCCTTCCCTTCTTACTTTACTAGGTGGTAGGGTTTATCCCGGCCGGGTTGGTACCACCGCACTGAACGAAACGTCGGTCGAAACGGCTATGTAAATAGTTCGTGTTTTCCGTCCAGTTTAGTGTAGCCGACATGAAATGAAGGGAAGCACTGACATGGCACCTAGTTCACCCTGTGTTATGGGCTGACATCACGGATGTTGTAGGTGATGTAGCCAATCGTGTCAGGTTCCATAAAAAAAAAAAAAAAAAAAAAAAAAAACATTTTCACACGCAGCGATTGGCGACGTGAAGCAGTAGGATATTAAAACCCGAAGGTAGGAACTTTTTCTATGGAGTGATTTATCTGTTACGAAGTAACTATTTAGTAATCTGTGGCACAACTTTCTCGATTCCAATAGGAAATAGAAACAAAATCAGAAGCTGTGATACTCCCAATCCACACTTAGATCAAGAGGAGCAAACTGCCTCACCTAGCAATAAGCTCATGGATCCAGTCGTTCTCGATCGTCAGGTTCAATGTGAACATGAACAGACCCACCAGGGCCAGCGCGACGTAGTGGTACGTAATAAGCCCGCCGGTCAGCGGACTCTTGTAGGTATCCATTCCGAACCTGCAGACAATACAAGTTATGTATAATATGCGACCGAAGACGCGGGCAAAACCTAGTATAGTTATAATTTGTAATTATTTCAAGAAATGGTCGTCAGATCATATGCGGTATGTGTTTAAAAAGTATCTAATATATAGTACCCGAAACCGATAAGTGTGTATAAAAATGTTATTTGATTTTCCCATTGGATGAGGCAAGAACATTTAAATAGGTATGGACGTCAGACTGTCCAATGCTTATATGAGAAACAGCGTCCCCGAGCTCCGCGGGTAGCGGAGGGGACGGCGCGCGCTCTGATTGGGTGGTATCGGGCGGTATCGCGCTCTGATTGGTTAGTAACGAATTGCATTTGTACGTTTATACAAACGTCGCGTTACGCTCGCGAGGGGAAGGTCCGACGTCCTTACCTATTACTATTAAATGTTCTTGGGATGGGGTGTGATGTTACGTAGTTATGTATATCGCAAACCTCATGAGGACTTGTGCCTGGATGGAGTTCTTTGCGATCTCAATGAGGCCGTCTCCGAGCACAAACTGCGGCGACAGCATGAATATCTTGTGCAGTGTCCAGCGAGCGTTGTCTGTGAGCTGAAATTTACGACATGTTTTATGGCTAGAAAATATGTCAAATTTGTACCGTGTCGATTATTCTGTGGAAAGATCTTTCAAGACTCGACCCTGGCAGTAGTGAGCACGAAAGCTATAGAGGCCATATTGCAAAACATTGGCCAAAGAACACACCCTCAGTCCCCAATAAAAAAAACAAGAACCAACAACTTGCTGACAATTTTGTACAGATAAAAATAACGGCATCCTAATAAATAAAGCTAAGCTTCTACAGTCAACGTACATCGAAATATGAATATCCTTATAACTCGAGAACCACTTTATCTATTTACCTACGGTTTTCACTGTTACATTATGTCTCTTCTCTAGATAGTTTGAGGCTAATAATCATAACGCTAAGTCATTAGCGGCCTAAGCCGTGTGAAAAAAGTCGAAAGAAAGAAGCCGCGGGGAAAAGCTAGTTCAACAATTTAAAGCTGCCTCGTGGAAAAAATGTTTACACATAATTCATTTTTTCAACTCTTGCTCGTACACCCTGTCTCTATTTGAAGGACATTATGGTTTGTTTTGTTTTGTTGGCTTCCAGTTACACACATCCACTGATACAACCAAATAATAATTTGATTAAAGTCAGAGGTTTTTGATTAGAAGGTAAGTACTAAAGAACTAGGTATTAAAAAAATTCAAACAAAAAACGAAAGAGCCCACATATACACAACACCCACGCTACATACTCACATCGGAGTCGGAGATAATGTCGAGTATGAGGAGTACGGCGAGGCCGGAGACCCCGAGGAACACGTTCAGACAGAACAGCAGCATGTTGGCGAGGCTCGGGTCCGAGAACATCTTCTCACACACGTGCACTACGCCGCTGCACGCCCATCTGTGTCCGCCACAACACACAAACGTATTACAATAATTTATTACGATCTTTAAATTTTTAACTGAAAAAATATATATTTGGCACTTCGGCCCTTTTGAATGTTCAACATTAATTAGTTACCTAGCGACCCACTATATCCACACTCCCACCTTTAAAAAGAAAAAACGAGAAAGGATGTGCAAGAAGGAATATATCGACGGCTAAGTGCACAAATGCACTGTGGGTGAGTTAAGTGCACAGTGGGTAATTTTAAAGCGAGTTCTATGTGATGTACAATAATTATAAGGGCAGATGTTTCATTGTCAGTTATGCTTAGGTTAACACTAACCGATCACTAAATAAAGTGACTTTACTCATACAGTTGATAGGAGTTGACCGGCCGTTAAATTTTAATCAAAGGTGGTAAAATCGGACCTAAGTTAATTTAAAGTGCAAGCCTTAAGTAAATGAGAAGTATTGAGAAGGCAAATTGTAATAATTACCATATGTCCTTTGAAATTCACATAAATTTCTATTAAAAGAGCTGATGTTAAATGATATCCCAAATTATTATTTTTTGAGTTTGTGAATAAATGCTCAGTTAATACATATGTTTTTCTAAATTTGTATTGCCAGCTATCTCATTTGGGTAAGCTGATTGGTTATCCCGAATTTTACTTTTTGTCCTCGGCTTCACTTGTTAACGAATATGTCCGAATCGTGACGAAAGCCGACCGCAGCCGAATTGAAGGCGACAATTAAAAATATTTTTCCCACTTGGACATTAATTATCATTTATTTAAAAAATACACCCTTGGAATTTTTCAAACGTGTTTATAGTCTCGCACTTAGAAAGACATTTCTACTTTCACTATTTTAGCGGTTCCGAAAAAGCTATTCTCTTTTACACATAAAAAATTCTAAATACTACAAAAGAAGTACCTCCTGAATTCTGTCCTCCGAGAGGGCGCTGATCTCCCTCTATACGATATATGTTCGAGAAGAGAGGGAGAAGGGAGGCAGGGCCAGAGCGAGAATGGAGGCGAAAAATAACAAACCCAAAGAGCAGCAGCAACAAGCAGACAGCGGGAAGGTTGTCCTTCTCAACGAACACGGGCAGCCGGAATATCTCCAGCACGCACACCGTCAGCCCTATGTTTATCACGATTATCTGTAAATACGCGTAAAGTTACACATTTACATGTACTGGCTGGTGTCAAAGTGAATCAGATCAAGTAGGGCATATCTTTATCTTTATTTAGAAGTATAATGAGCCTTATTTAAAGAGCGTGTAATTCTATGCCGAAATTTGGCCACGCTGGGTACCCTCACTGTGGATGCCTTCACTTAAGTGAGCGGTTAATAGAACACACGAAATATTTAAAAATTGATGTCACATTTTTTCGTATAATTATTTAAGAACAAAATACTAGCTACACCACATTTTATTAAGCGAATGTATAATATCACCACCCAAGTGACACCTGTTTTGTGGGGGTTGAAATGAGAAAAAATAGTCGAAGTAGGTACAAAATGTCCACTAACCAGCATGTCCCAAGTGACAGCCGCCAGCCAGTAAGTAGTGGGCGCGACACCGCACAGCAGCTGAAGGCGCTTCTGCTGAGTCTGCCGCTCGTGGACGAGGTAGATGGCGGCGCCGGCAGGGATCAGGCTGAACCCGATGAGGATCACCCCGGCTATGCCCACGTCTGCGACGTGCTGTAGACTGCAACCAGTTTCATTCTCAATTATAGTTTCATTATTAGATTTAAATAGTCAAAATAAAAAAAATTATATCTGTAAAAACGAATTACATAAAAAAAAATATCCGGCAACACTAGTCAGAAGTAATAGTCAGAGGAAATGCAAGTGGAGGTGCTGACTGTGTAGCTCGAGCGAAGGCGCCGGCACAGCTGTAGAGGATGCGAGAGAGAGAGAGAGCAGAGCGGTTACTGACAGTGTGGACTTGCTGAGCTGCTCCTCGGATATCTTGAGCGGATGCGTATAGGTGGTGATGGCGGCGCGCGGGGAGCGCGTGGCGGCGCGCAGCGCGGCCGTGTTGAGAGCGTTCACGTACGAGGGCATCGCGTGGTGCCCCTTGTTGTTGTACCACGCGATGAGGTTCGACGCGTTGTTGGCGAGCGCGCTGCTCCACCCGCCGTATCTGAAGTGAAGCACACGTGTTGTGTTGTGGTTTTTATCGTTAGTGGTGTTGTTGTGGTTGTTGTATGGTTGTAGATGTGCAGGTCGGTCCGGTCGGTACTGCCAGGCCTCGCGCACTCTATGTACTTGCGCGCGGTAACTACCTACCGCCCAGCGGGCCGCCGGCGGTCTAATTCAGTGAAAATTCGTCAGCCGCGCGAAGCATACCTACACGCTCGCCCACGCAACTGCGCGTAGCTGCAAAGCAATAATCACTTTACACTCGATCGTTTAGGTACATTTTCGCACGCAGCGATTGGCGACGTGAAACAGTAGGCTATTAAAGCCGAAGGTATGGAACTTTTTCTATGGAGTGATATATCTGTTATGAAGTAACTATTAAGTAATCTGTGGTACTTCCCCTACAAGTGGCGCCACGATCTTTTGAGCTGTTTTTGCAGTCTCACTTCAAGGCAGATTTTTTTCACTAAAATCCAATGCAGCCAACTTCATTTTGATTCCCACCTCACACAGTTGAAAGGTTGACGCATTACCACTATGATACAACTAGTCTTTTCATTTTATTTCAATAATATACTGACCTCTTCTCGATATAGATCTGTTGTGTCGAGGTGGCCCAGTCCAATAAGCTAGTAGAGTTGGGTAGAGTGAGCAGCTGAGGGAGGGTTGTGTTGTAGCCAGTGTAGTTACATTCTTGTCGGATATTTGTACATTTGCAGTTGGGGTTGTCCTGAAAACAAATGTTTTTTTTTTCATTAATTTTTACTTGTGTACATATAAAGGCAATGAAAGCTCCATATCAGACTATCCGTGGTTTGACTGATATAGAAAAGCCACTCTGGCAAAGGAAGCCATCGTAACAAAACAATGAAAAGCAATGTAAAAGTGTTGTTTTGTCTGAAAACATTTGATTGTGCAATAATTCTGCTGGACAGTAGGTACAGTTCAATACAACAGGAATAAGTGATACCTTTTCGCTCCAAGTCGAAATTAGATTTTTGGAATTAGCGAGTATAGCCATGACATCATTTGCAAATGCTGGATCTATTCCTTCACTCATGTCTGACGGATGTGAACTGAAAGCAAAACGTATAAACTAATAAAACTAAATGAGTGTCGATGAAGGCCATTCTAGAAGTACACTGTGAGTTTATACATTCCTATGTAAGAGGAATTGAGGTGGTTTTCTATCTTAATCTATTGACATACAAGTTATAATTTTTTTGATCAGAAATATTGATCTGTTAACCCACTAAAATGTATGCAGGTGGTGAATATGTTACTTAACTTAAAAATTAAACATTGTTTAGTTCAAAATAAAAAGTCCCCCCTTTTCGATTTGTAATCTTATAGTTTCAACATTGCATGCTCTATTTACAACTTACATACATACCACACACTGTATCCAGACAAGCGGGGTAAGCAGAGTAATCGGTGTTGTGCTACAAGGACTCTGCTAAATACAGCCCAACACCGACCACCATGTTTTCGGACAAGATAACTAACAAGCAGCTCTATTGACATCAACCAACAAGAAAAATATAACTGAAATATAGAAAAAAAAACTTACACCATAAATTCCGTAGAGTCTTCATACAAACTTGGATGCAACTTCAAAGCGATTTCATTATCAGCCGGTGGGCGTATGAGTGAGAATCCCATAGCGACAAACATGAAGACAGTCGGCACCACAAACAGTAGAGTCAGAAGCCACATGTTCCTTCGGTAATGGAGGAATCGTTTGTGTAGAAGTGCTATGTACTGCTCGACTTGAGTCCCTCGCAGTCTGCCGTTGTCGGCAACTAGAGTTGTGTGATCTCCCTTTGTGCTGCCGTTGTAGGCTGTTTGGTATTCTGGAACAGGTATATACATTATTTCATAAACATTTGTTTCACAGAAAGTCTGCAGCTGCCCTGAATATCTGATGGCCTTCTTGGATGTTATATAGTGGCTAAGTTAACAGAAATCCAGTGGGATTGGATAATATGTTGAGGGAATACATCTTACACATACAGGTATAAAAACTAAAAATAGTTATGAGTTAAAGGTAAAAATATATCACAAAGTAAAAAAAGTTTCAGTCCAATAATAGTTTGTCACGGTGGTGCAGTGACCAGTTTAACAAAGGACAAAATAAAAACACACAACCAAGTCAACTAAGTGAAAAAAAAAATATAATAACAAATTTTAATAAAAATTCAAGTGATAATGACAAGTTCACTCAATGTACAAAGTACATGTATCGCTTAAAGCTGCTGTAGTCTTAGTATGATTAATTAATTTAGACAGGAGGTAGGATGAGTTACCACGTACACATCTCTAACATAACCCCGCATTGATTTATCCATTGGGGTCTATCAAGGCAGGGACACCGACTCCGGGGGTACCCCGGTGCCCGAGCACCCACAAGAACCCCCCCAAAACCCGCTTTTCATTAGAATTTTTTTGCAGTACACAGGCGGGTACAGTATACAGTACAGGGCACGCACAGGCAGGCACAGTACATACATAAGTACCTACCTACTTTTGATCGGTGTATCGAGTAGCATATGGTCGATTTATAATGCAGTAATTTTTCATAGCACCAAGCGAGCACCCACGACTATTGGGAAAGCACAGTATAGCAGAGCCATAGAGCACACGCTTGCACATGTTGTTTTGTGCTGTAAAACTGAGTTCTTGCAGCGCAACACCTACACTTATAATAATGAAGTGATCTTTCATTAAGGGCTTCCTATTTCAAATTTAAATAAAAAAAAATTTGTGTTAGATCAACAATTTTTATTCGTTTAAAGGCCTATCGATGCCATTATGTGTGGAATATAACATCGTTCAAATGTCCGCCCCGGCTTCTCTGGGTGGCGCGCATCCCAAATGTCCAATTTCGTCGTTTTCAAAGAAATATGGACCGATGATGCCGCCAGCCCAAAATCCACACCAGTGACTTTTTCGGGATGCATTAGACGCTCTTGGATCTCATGTGGATTTGTATCGGCCCCAATTCGACAATTTTGTTTGTTCACGTACCCAGGCACCCAGAAATGGGCCTCATCGCTGAAGATGATTTTTTCGAATTTTTCGTTGCCCAAACAGAACACCCATTTTGATAAAACAGTTTTATCATTTGCACGTGTTGTTGAACGCTATATCCATCCATGGTGATTTGGCAAAACAGACTGAATAAATGACAGCCAATTTGCCAGATGTAGCTTCAACAAGATGGCCGCTATCAACTGTCAAAGTTCGGAAGTCCCTATTGAAAGACCCTATTTATGGCATAAATGTAGTTGCATACCTTGAGAGGAGGTGGAGGATGAAGTATCCTGCGAGTAATCACACTCGGTCCTGTTCTGCAGCTTGTCGAGCGAGTCCGCCTGCTGGCAGATGTTGAGGAACACCTGCTCGAGACTGCTGCAGTCCATTGTGTACGAGGTGTAATGCAGCTCGCCGCGCTTGCTCTCCAGCAGCTTGCAGAGCGAGACGAAGCTGGTGGAACGTGTGTTAGATGTCAGGTCGATACATGTCAGAAGTGCCACATATTCTAATACTTGAAGTTTGACCATGAGAAATTCTTATTTTTTTTTTATGGAAACTGACACGGTTGGCTACATCACCTACAACGTCCGTGATGTCAGCCCATAACAACGGATGAACTAGGTGTCATGTCAGTGCTTCCCCCTTTGATCGTGCCGGCTACACTGAACTGGTCAGAAAACACAAACTATTTACATAGCCGTTTCGATCGACGTTTTATTCAGTGCGGTGGTACCAACCCGGGCGGGTTAAACCCTACCACCAAGTAAGATTAGGAGGGAAGGGACCTACAGTTTTACGAGGAATCCGAACCTCGGTCAGCCTCCAGCAACGGTCAGCGGTCACCCATCCAAGTACTGACCGCACCCAGCGTTGCTTAACATTCAATAGCGACAGTTGACTATCTGCACCACTGAGCTATCGAGGCTGAGAGTTGACTGTCTGCACCACTGAGCTATTTACTACTTATTATCTCTACTCTCTCTAGAGAAAAGCTCTAAAATGTTTGATCGAATTTTTTTTTATGGAAACCGACACAGTTTGCTACATAACCTACAACATCCGTATCTCAGCCTATAACACTTTGGTGAACTAGATGCCATGTCAGCGAGTCCCTTTGGTAATTTTGACGTGACATTTTCACAAATAGTCTAGGCATATCTCAGGATGGTTATGTTAAGCTATGTGTCATCATCATATTTATTCAAGGAGCTGAGCTGTGAAAGCAAATCTTGGGCAAGGTGCAGAAAAAATATGATCATATCACATAATTAAACATAAATATAATATATAGATAGCTGGCTAATCTTTTAGAGGCGTACGAAAGAAATGTACGTAAAACTAAAGTACATACTGACAGCTCAAACTCTCGCAACACACGCAACCCCAAATAAATCCACTTACTCATTATTGAGTCCGTTTGAGTCGGAGAAGGGCAGCGTAATCTCGACTTCCTTCCCCTTCACATCAACCAGCTGTGCGTTTTTCACAACCTCGCGTACAGCCCCAAGCAGCTCTTTAGATCTCTCCTCAATCGATAGAGTCCGGTGTTCAGAATCTGCTTCTTCGTCCCACGAGTGGAGGCCATCCTTGTCTTTGGTTTCGGGTAGAATTATAGATGGATTCTGCTTTGTATAGAATGCGGTTAGCTTGTAACCACTGCCGAGACTGCGTTTGATTTCGATCGGTGGGCCGGTGGTGTGCACTTGTCCCTAGAAAAAGGTTACCTTTGATATTTCACTCTTGAGCTGTATTCGTGAGATTTACTGTAGCACTGAAGAATCATGCTTGTTCATTTCATATTGAAAGACAGAGATGGGTCTTTCACCAGTTTGTTTGAGGCTCATCTCTGAAGAAAGGTAATTTATGAGCGATTCGAAAATGTGAGGAAAAGATGATGATTTGCAAACCTTATGCATGATAACAATCTGGTCACTCAGTAACTCGGCTTCATCCAGATGGTGTGTAGTGAGTAATACCGTGCGGTCTTCCTTCAACTTCACTATCAACGACCACGTCTCCCTGAAAATACATTGATTTTTTTTATTAGATACAGTTAAAATTTCAGCCAATTTGAAGAGGTTACAGTTATAAAATGTTAAATTTTTAAGAAATCTCAAAATTTTGGGCAAAACAATAACATTTATTTTTAACAATATTTAATACACACGGTGTTGCAACGCCAACCGTAAAACCCGAAAGGGGGTTAACAACTTTTGTTCTACGACTTTTTAATTTGAAGAAAAAAAATTTTTTTTTCTCCATACATTTTGAGGATAGGTATTTAAAATTTGTATGGACAGAAAAAATTTTTTTTTGTTTCAAAAACATTTTTTCGCCACAGAAGTTGTTTAGTTTCACGTATAGAATAACCTCCTTAAGCCAGTTAAAAATATTACGGGGGCAGCTGCAACACCATGTATTGGAACACAAAGAGAGGAAGAAAGAGAGGAGATACCTGCGCGCGACCGGGTCCACGCCGCTCGTAGGTTCGTCGAGCAGCACGAGCTGCGGTCGGCACACGAAGGCGAGCGCGACGCACAGCCGCCGCCGCAGCCCGCCCGACAGCCGCCACACTTGCTCGTACGCCAGCCCGCCGATACTCAGCGCGTGCAGCATACTGCGCACACGCACGACACAGTGACAGCGATCATAGGTGAGCTTAGCTAGTCTGGCCGGGTTTATCCTACCCCCTTTTTTTTTGACGTGATGATGTCACGTCTTATAAATTGATGAGCACCGGCTGCACGCACGAAAGCGTGTCACGTTCCATCTGAACCTGTGTTTGCAAGCGAGAGCGCGTAACAAGCGATAGAGAGGCACAAACGGTATAGTCAAAGTTACCATGGAAACGTCTTAAGAAGTAAAACTGTCAAGATCAGACAACAGAAGTTTATTGATGGCCAGTCACAAGATGATTAATCTTTCTACTGGAAATATAAATTACTGATCTTTGATCTATGTACTACGATTATTCCACGTCATCACGTAAAACTATCGTCCGTAAACCGACTTTACAGACAACCAATTTTTTTTAATGTAATCCGGTATGGGTGGCTTAGTCAGACGGGCCAAAGCACATGCTCTGACTAGCCAATATCACCTCCGAGAAGGTAGGTGCCATACCGGAGACTTCCCTGGATTGTTGGCTATACTGGACTAGAGGAGAACACAACCGAGGTTGCTATGCGGCCATCTTACATCCAGTACGGTGGTACCAACCCAGTCGGCTAGAATTTGAGCCTACCACCTAGTAGTTACATTGAAAAGACCTGTAGTTCTACATGCGAACCATCGAGTAACATTTACATAAGTTTACGATGGAAGTGCACATGTAAAATTTAAAATGAGAATACAAATAGGCCGATGGGTATCAAACCCTTTATCTTTCGTAACAGACATAGGCCTATATCACTAGTCAAACACAAATGAAGCACTGGCACACCGGTCGGTGTGATTGGCTTGCATAATACATGTATCAGCTGATGTAGCAACCAACGTCATGTTTGCTACTTAAGACGAGACGGAAGTTAACTTTCTTCATACAAAATCGTCTTTCGGCATTTATGGTTTCTAGCCCCCTAAAACTTATCCGATTTTAAAATTTTTTTTTTCTTGTCTTAAGGACAGTCCAATCTATGTTCCTGTCATTTTTTTGTTTAAATGAAATATACCTACAACACCGGAGCTAAAAAAATTTATTAAGACCGAAAAAAAATAATATTTTGATGTCATGAAGTTCATTAAGCTTTATTGAGTCATACATCCATCACTTTAGATATTAAAAAAATTAAAAGACAGGAACGTAGATTCGACTGTCAATAGTAATATTGACAGTCGAATCAACGAACAAAAAAATAATTGTAAAAATCTGATAATGTTTAGGGAGGTAAAAACATAAATTCCGAAAGATGATTTTGTATGGAGAAATTTAACTTCCGTCTCGTCTTAATAAAAACGTATCTACCTCAAAATATAACATAATTTCTACCTTTGAACCTCAAGTTCTACATCGTAGTAGCGTTTCCCCGACTTGAGTAGTGCATAGAACTGCAGATGCTCGACAGCGGTCATGTTCTCGATGAGCACGTCGTTCTGAGGACACACGCCGAGCTTCACCTGACTCTGCTCCGGCGAGTCTTCCGTGCGGATCATGATGCTGCCCTTGCTTGGCTTCAGCATACCAGTTATAATTTTACTGTGGACATTTTCAAATATTGTATTGTATTTTTATACAATTAAGAAAATTGAATGGTTCCTGAGAATTATATCTAAGCAAGCGAAAAAATAGTTAACTCAAGGGGAGCTTTTTTTATTATTTATTCGTCCCTTTTCGGGACACGGGACAGGAAAAAAGTATACAGCCTTTTCTGTTGTACTTCTAATGTCTGTTGTTTTGCGAGAATCTCAAAAATATATACTTTTTATTTATGACGCGCGGCAGACAAACTTGTTCATCTGCCATCTTTATAAAAAGTTTTTTCAAGGGGAGCTATTAAGTCAAAACACTGATATGATCACAACCGGAAAGTTTCACACGGATAAGCTATAGCAGTACGACGTCTGACAGGACCTTCCCACGACTTGGCATTAGGAGAGGTAATACATACACGAGTGTAGTCTTTCCTGCACCGTTGTGCCCCAGCAGCGTTGTGATCTGTCCCCTGTGCAGCTCTATGGAGACATTGTCCAAGGCGAGTTTTTGCTTGTTGGTGCCCTCGCCGTAGGTCTTGCTTACGTTCACTATGCTGATGCCGGCCTTGTCGCTCGATGTCGTGCTGTTGATCAGGTTGTCTGTGTGGTTTCTGTACTCTGAAACAGTTTCCAGAAAGTATCCTTGATGAGAACCTTTCAACATTTGTACCGTGTGGGGTCGGTACTTCAAAAGAATAGCCCCACTGCATCTTTCCCCGTGTATGTCGTAAAAGGCGACTAAGGGATATGACTCCCTTCTTATATTACTAGGTGGTAGGGTTTAACACGCCCGGGTTGGTACCACCGCACTGAATGAAAGGTCGGTCGAAGCGGCTATGGAAATGGTTTGTGTTTTCCGTCCAGTTCAGTGTAGCCGGCACGACCGAAGGGAAGGCTGACGTGGCACCAAGTTCACGCGGTGTTATGGGCTAACATCACGGACGTTGTAGTTGATGTAGCCAACCGTGTCAGCTTCCATAAAAATTTCATGTTGAATTTTCGGTATCAAGACTTGATGATATAGAAGTGAGATGTCAATTTAATAAATAATAAATAATGCCCCCTGACAATAGTACATTTGGTGGACACTTTAGTAGCCATATATTTTATCCATTTGTTGCAGGGATTACAACATTGTATTGACAGATTAACACAAGTTGTATAACAGAACAGTTTTAATCATAGAAGAAACCCCTGTACCTCGGTTATTGCGAGTATAAATAACCTAGAGCAGTCATGATTGCTTAAACAAGTGTTGGCTAATATCAAACAGAAAAAAGAAATACAAACGCTAACCTGTATACCACTCAATGAGCCATCCAATGGCGGCATAAAGCGCTGCGTCTGCCAGCACCAGCAAGGTGGTGGTGGCTATGCTCATGGAGTCGCCGTTGTGTTGCTCGGGCGACGACCACACGTTGCTCCAGTTGGCGCCTTCGCCGATCGCTTCGTAGCGCGCCACGTACAGTATGCTGTAGCAGAACGCTGTGCACATCGATATGCACTGCAACAACATACGTACCGAACGTTAGCTCATTCCAAAACACGTAAAAAAAGGAAAAAGTAACACATGGCCATCAGTCCTACAGGAATAATCAGCTGACCTCACGGGTGTAGGTGGAGTTTACAAACCTATTCAGGTAAAAAAAAATCTTTAGACTTAAATGATTTGTACCGTGTGGGGCCGGTACTTTAAAAGAATAGCCCCACTGCATCTCTCCCGTGTATGTCGTAAAAGGCGACTAAGGGATATGACTCCCTTCTTATATTACTAGGTGGTAGGATTTAACCCGCCCGAGTTGATACCACCACACTGAATGAAAGGTCGGTCTAAACGGCTATGTAAATAGTTTGAGTTTTCCGTCCAGTTCAGTGTAGCCGGCACGACCGAAGGGAAGCACTGACGTGGCACCAAGTTCACCCGGTTTTATGGGCTGACATGACGGATGTTGTAGGTGATGTAGCCAACCGTGTCAGTTTCCATAAAAAAAAACATACCGAACATTAGCTGATTCGAAAACGTAAAAAAAAGGAAAAAGTAACAGGGCCATCAGTCCTACAGGAATAATCATCTGACATCATCATGGGTGTAGCAGATGACGTAGGTGGAGTTACAAAACTGATCAAGTTAAAAAAATTCTTTAGACTTAAATGACCATTTTAATTACATTAGATTAGAAGCCTCACCGTAAGGATCTTCTGAGCAGTGCCGAGCACAGCCTCCATGGATAGTACGATGATGTACGGCAGGAACATCATCAGGTACAGGATGGCGGTGCAGACGGACCCCAAGCTGGCCGACTTGAACAGCTTCGATATCATGTAGCTGCAACATTACATTATGATTCATTATTCCAACATTTTCTTTTAAATTTTCAATCAAATTTGTTCTTCTTGAGGTGAATGTTTTATCCTATTACTTTAAGTGAGCTATTGACCTCAATCAGTCAGTCAAGCGTCCACTGCTGATCTACTACTTTATAAATTGGTTTCTCGGAAACGGCTCAAATGATTTAGATGAAATATTGAATTTAGATAATGTTTTGTTGTCCAAGTTTATCTAGATAGGTCTCATCCCTGAGGAAAAAATGTTTTTTTGTTTTCTCAATTTTATGTAATAACATCTGTTGAAATGCCATGCACCGAGAGAAGCTCGGGGTCGCCCAGGTAAGTGCTTAAATATTAAATGCCTAAACGATGATTTTGTCAAAGCGAACATTACTTTTGATATTATGAATAATTACTACTTACATGAATACTTGTGAATAAAACATTTAACAAGTGCAGTAGCTACCAATACAAAAACAAAACTCAAAATGACATGTGAATAAGAATAAGAGCGGAACTCACCAGAACATGACGACAGCAAAGCCGTAATTGAACATGATGAGCCAGAGAAGGTAGGGGTCGCTGCGCGGCAGTATCCCGCCCAGCTTGAGCACTAGGAACATGAGAGTGACAGCGACGAGCATCTCCAGGAACGAAGCTATGAACCACGAGGCCGTGTGGTTGCGGATACGCAGACCCATCACGGACATTAGCTGCAAAGACATTCATTGATCTAAGGCATGACCTCAAAATACAACTGTATCACCAGTAGGAATTAGAAAATGGAGCATGGAAAGACCACCCGCCAGGTCTGATGATAAAAACTAGATACATAATAGGCAAGCACTGGTTCAGTATCGCTGAAAGCCGGGAGGATCCCTATACGCTGGACTTACCGCGGATGCGTACGAAACAGTTCTGCAGATCTTTCCTCCACAGAACTGGTAAACTCTGAAAGGCTCTCCCTGCCCACATATTTTCCCCCAAGAACAGTCTCGGGTCCTTCAATAAAGGCGTGAATAGGCACTTGTCAGGCTGGCATGGCATTCGCGACGTACTACCGAATGTACCCCCGCACACGACCGAATGTCCATGGCCGTCGTTAGACACTTTATGGGTGTATTGTCGCCTCATGTCGAGTTGTCTATAAAAAAAAACATGAGAGGCGTATGTCTAACAGTGGACATAAAATGCTGACTAACTGACATGAGGCTGCAATAGTGAAAAAATACATTTGAAAATATATTTTCATTTCTTTTTTAGGGTTCCGTATCCATATGGGTATTCCGTATTCCTATTACTAAGCCTACGTCGTCTTTTTGACTGTCTGTCTATCCGGCCGTCCGTCCGAGTACTGTGTCTTTTGAACCGTATTAGGTAGCCGGTTAAAATTTTCACAGAATAGGTATGTGTTATTTATTATGGTGGATGTGCCAAAAAATATTTTTATATAATTTACACTTTAATAAACCGTTCTCCTATTAGACAAGCTCGCCCCTATTCAATGTGCAACTGTAACTGAAATGTATTCTCACCGTAGTGTTGCCAGACTCTCTCTCGTGCACAGTGAAGCGAACCACAGACGATACAACGAGTATGAGGGAGAAGAAGAACGCTACGATCAGAGCCTGCGATTCGTACAGCGACGATTGAAAACTGAAAACCAAGGCCATTTACATGTAGTACTTGTCTTTTAGGTTTTTAGGTATACAAGCTTTATGTTAGCGTCACACTTAAATCTAAAATAAAAAGTTGTAGAATAAAAGTTTCAGTCAAAAGTGTCAGATACAGGATCAAGCATCAATTTTTTTTTATGGAAACTGACAGGGTTTGCTACTTCACCTAACACATCTGTGCTGTCAGCCCATAACACCGGATGAACGAGGTGCCATGTCAGTGCTTAACTTCATTTCATGTCGGCTAAACTGAACTGGACGGAAAACACCAACTATTTACATAGCCGTTTAGCCCGACGTTTCATTCAGTGCGGTGGTACCAACGCGGGCAGAATGAACCCTACCACCTAGTAAGGTAAGAAGGGAAGGGACCTACAGTTTTACGTGGAATCCAAACCACGGTCAGCCTCCAACGGTCGAGCGTCCATCCAAGTACTGACCGCGCCCAGGTTTGCTTAACAACAGTCGACCAACCGCTCCACTGAGCTACCGAGGTAAGTTAAACGAAAAAATTACCCATTTGAAGAATTGTGAAAAGACTGAATTAAATTCTTCATTTCAATTTATTAAAAATAAAAGACTTAATTCATATGAAACATAGTGTACACCTAAGTAAAATAGTAAAGAAACTCACACATCACGTTTATAGCACGGGTAAGGCATCTGCTGGGTATAAACGGCCCAGTCCTGCATCGGCCGAGAGCTATCGGCAGCTCGCCTCGAGATCTTGTGGCGCGAAGTGTTCTGAGCCTGCTGTATGATCGCCTTGTCAATCAGGTCCTGAATCTGGACGAAGCCTCGGAAGTACCTCATGTTCTCTATGAAACTCGCCTCAGGGCCCGGTATCCAGAATCTGAAAGATATTCCTTTGTTTACGGCAGGCATGGGCAACCTTTTTGGTCCAGGGGCCACATCATTGTTTTGCTGTCGAGTCGCGGGCCACATTAAGTCTACATTCTAAAATGTGTACCCTACCTACTTGCATCGATGCCTATTTATAATAAGTAAATGTGAAAGTAAGTAGATAACACACTATTAAATATTACAATAATACCTATTTCCTGTCACAAATTGCGCGCAACAAGCAAGCCGAGCGTCATCGTCGTCGTACTAGCTGGCTGACCTGCAATGCAACTGAACTGAATGAAGTGAAGCGACTGCTGCGCTCGCCGGAAAAGCGCAGCGGCCCGGCGCGGCGCGATTTTTGAATGAATATTTCGGCTAGTCGGGTCGGTCCGGACCCAAATAATTTACAGGAAGGGATCGCGGGCCGGACAAAAAGACCTCACGGGCCGGATGTGGCCCGCGGGCCGTAGGTTGCCAATGCCTGGTTTACGGGATACACGTAATTTTGCATAAAGCTCTCCTTTTGTACCTACCAACATAAATTTTGTTCAGTACCTATAAATTTTTTTGTGTACAATAAATAATATTTACATTACATATTATCTAGCATTTGTTATCATATAAGGCAGTTCCACAATGTACAGTACCCGGCAGTAAGATATGAACATCGAGTTTTAGAAAGAGACAATCCGGTTGTAGTGTCGTCTTTGTCGCATAGAGACGTGCGAGTTTGTGCGACAGAGACGACACTCTACAACCGAATTTTCTCTTTCTAAAGCTCGTTGTTCTTTAATTACTTCCGGGTACTGTACTGTGCACACTTATTGCATATCATCATTTAGTACCGTGTGGGGTCGGTACTTAAAAAGAATATCCCCACTGCATCTATCCCCATGCATGTCCTAAAAGTAAACGGCGACATCCTCGCCACCTCTCACCTTGGCACGGTACTTCCACCGAGTCATGCAGCAGGTGGGTATTCGTGCCTTACTGGCTGCTTGATCGATTGAATCTTGTTCGAATACTTCGCGAAACGTGGTGGTCGGTGTTGTGCTGTAATTTTCCAGAGTTCTTGCAGCACAACACCGATTACTCTGCTTACCCCGATTGTCGGGATTCAGCGTGTGTGATATGTATGTATGTATGTATCATTTAGATGTTTTTTTATCATAAGTCTGCCGAGCTTGTAACGTAGAACCTCGTCATTGTTTGAAATATACAATATTATAACTCTCACAAATTGCTAATGCGCTGGAACCTTGTCACAGTGAAGTTTTTTTTGTATGTAATGTGCTTTTATATTAGGACTATGTGTGCGTAACTGTCCGTAATAAATTACATTAGTATGACAAGGTTCCAGCGTATTAGCAATTTGCAGGGTTAATACATTCGCATCAAGCTGGCGTGACAGGGTTCTACTGTTACACATGTACTTTTGGCATTACTGTACCGTTCATATTATTATCTTCAAATTGTACAGTGGGTGGCCAAATTATTAGACTCATCCACACTTAATGTCATAGTTATCAATAAAAATTTGCTCTTGGGAAAAAAAATTCCACCTCCTAAACCTTTGAACCTAAACTATTGCAACTAGGTATTTTTTATTACTGATATATTTGCCATAAACCTACATTTACACCTTAATCCAATGAAAGTCGGCTTAACTTGGAGACAAATTTATAAATACCGATTATTTATTTTCATATCATTTAAATAATTTATTTAAATGATATGAAAATAAATAATCGGTATAATTAGAATTAAAACATTTCGATTCTCTACTTTGTCTTTAATTTAAGTCGATGTTCATAGGTTGAAAATGGTAACGTAGGTGTATGCCAAATATATCAGTAATAAAAAATACCTAGTTGCAATAGTTTAGGTTCAAAGGTTTAGGAGGTGGAATTTTTTTCCGAAGAGCAAATTTGTATTGATAACTATGACATTAAGTGTGGTGAGTCTAATAATTTGGCCACCCACTGTAAGTCCTTTAAAAATAAAATGGCCTTCAGAACGTTTGGATGAAGGAAAAATGGACAGTACTTTGGAAATAGTGGGGTTAAACACTTATATACTCACTGGTTCCTCTTGCGACTTGTAGTGGGGACACTCTCAATATCCATTCTTATTTTGTACTCAACATTGTCGGGAAGGTCGGGGTCCGAATTAAATACAATCCCTGAAATGCAAAATTCACTTTGGACAAACTAACAAGTACCTAACTGGTATGGTCCATAACTGATATAGGTCTAACTAAAATACAAGGTCAAACGCTCCTCTGGAACTCTGGAACGCTCTCCCTGCCCATGTATTTCCCCCCAAGTACAGTCTCAGGTCCTTCAAGAGGGGCGTGAATGGGCACCTGTCAGGCCGGCATGGCATTCGCAACCCCCGCATACGCCCGAATGTCCATGGGCGTCGTTAGACACCTTATGGGTGGCTCGGCGCCATATGTCGCGCTGTCAATAAAAAAAACGTGTATTTATTTTTAATTTTTGTGACTTTCATTAATTAATTAATGAAAAATTCTCCGTAGTCCAAAATTGACCAAACACCTGGCCGGAACTGTGCCGCCAATTCTGTGACGTTCGGTTGGTTTTTGCGTGCATAGTGTGAAGAGCTTTACATTTTAGGGAAAAAATATTTCAGAGAAAAAATATTTTAGATCCTGGAAAAACTTTTACTTTTATACAAAATGTTTTAATAATCTGAACATCTGAAAATTTGGTTTGAAAGCATTTTAAACAACTGGAATGCGAGTTCATGTAGCATGTAGACTTTGGGGGGGGGGGGGGGGGGGGGGGGGGGGGGGGCGAGGGATATGGGTGTCGTATCTCCCCACGAAATCTTTGGAATTAAAAAAAATTCCGAAGTATTTTTCGGCGCATTCGAACCTTGCCGCCGCCGCCGCTGTTCGTATGTGCATCGCGAAATGTCGCAACCCTTTTACCACAATTCAAAACGTGGCTGTTCTACTAGCCAACTAGGCTCTGTCTGGGCTGGCACAGTTCCTCCCCTCCCCCAAATACAAATCCTGGCTACGCGCCTGACCACGTTGTAAGCATACCTGCAGAGAATTCATTCAGCATGGTCAGTTTGACCGCCTCGTTGCTAAGCTTCAGTTCATCCGACATCGGCAGGAAGCGGTGGAGGTTGATGCAGCCCAGTAGGTCAGACAGTTTCCTCACCATTACTCCCATGCTCTACGGAACATTTTAATTGTTAATTTAGTTTGCCTCGTTATCTACGTAACAGTATGAGGTAATTCTTGATTTCTTACAAAACATTTCATATCTTTCTTCCTGATAAACTCTTGAACCTGACAAACGAATTATTTATTTATTCGACTACACAGCAGAGCTGTCGCTTGGGCGTAATGTGTGTCCAAAACAAGCACTGTGCGCGCTGCACAGCCCGCGCGCTGGGCTGCGTTGTGCCCGGCGCGCGGGCTGGCTAGGCCTAGGACGGAGGTTACACGCTAGGTTTTTCATCAGTTCAGTCCATCAGTCTGGTTAAACCATGGTCCAGACTGACCGTTTAATCTACTTTGATGGATGGATGGTTTGGAATGATGGGCCAGACTGACGGATTTTAAAATATTTTGATACTAGACTGATGGCAGACTGATTAATAACTAATTTTACGTCTGGCGTCAGTCTGGCGTCAATCTGGTCGTGACCAAGGTCACGGACTGAACTGATGCCAAACCTAGCGTGTATGTAACCTCCGTCTAGCGCACAGAACGACACACACTGCTCGGGAGGAGTGCATGCAGAAGTGTATACACTTAAATGTTATTTGTCTTAATGTTGGTTTTATTATTTTGTTTGCTATATATACTGTTGTCTGAAATAAAGAAAGAATGAGTTAAAAGTTTGGAATGTTAGGTTTTCAATGTGGTTTTTTCATACCTACTTAAAATTGGGTTGACTTGTGTAAAACCTGTGAAATAATGAAGTATTGATTTCAGGAATATGGGCATAACTATACTATAACAACAACAACACAGAAATTTTAATTTTACACGATACAAATAGAACAAAATGTCCGCCATTTTATTACTATTGTATGTAAATAAAAGTACAAATGAAGTAATATAAATAAATAAAATAAATTAATTAATAGAAGCAGCGTCACACTGGCATAATACCAGCCGGTTATGCTTTGCGGGACGCAACTGTGCCCGCGCGCTGTAATGCTAGGCTTGTGCACAGTGCCGGGCTGAGTTGTGCCCGCACTGACACCTTTGTGTGACACATAGAAGCTCACCTTAACATCCCCGAGTTCATCAAGCATGTTCGCAAAGTCCACGTTTGAGGATAAGTCTCCAGCGGCGGCATCTTGGCTCGTGAAGGAGTCGGTCAGCGCACGGAAGCGGGCGGAGCTCATCATGTGCCGCAGTGTGATGAGGCTCTCCTTGTGTTGCGAGAGAGTGTCTATGGAGCCGAATGATTCGGCGAACCCGCTGATCAGGTCTCGCATGCGTGACATATGCGCGAAGCTGCTGTTTGCCTGAGAATATTCAGTTTGTTTATAGGAAGCGGCACATGGTACCAGATCGTTTTAGCTCTATACATAAATTAGCGACAGAATGGATTAGATAAAATAATGTGAACCTATGTACATAATTATCTAACTATAATTTATTATTCAGCCATATTTTGGCGTTAATCGGAGGCAATCGGTATCGGTAGGGTTCGCGACATCTGTCAAGTACTCCCATATAGAGTAATAAGAAATATCAAAATGGAGAAGTGTTGAATTTGTCAATCAATAACACAAATGCAAGCGAATGTTGAATTCTGCATTCTCAAATTATGTAGGTAGGTACTTCAATTACTATAATGTTATTTACCTTCGTTTGGGTTCGCTCAACCGTCCAGAGTATTCGTTCAACTTCATTATTTATTTAGGTCATTGTGCGACCTTACATCCTAATTACTGTAACCTATTAGGTAACCTACTATTCCATTACTTATCCATTATCTTGTTACATAATGTATGGTACAGCATTATTCCTCCAGAAGTAAATTAAGTTGCATGACTTCGTGTTAATGCAATCAGAGTTCACAAAACTTGATGAACATAATAACATATTTTGTGTATAATATGATAAAACGATGCGGTAATATGGAGAAATGGTCATACAGGTCAACATAATATGTAACTATAATTATATGTATACACATATATATATATACCATATAGGTCGGATATATAGGTCGGACAATGTACATAAATATTGTTGTATTTTTTTATGAAACCTATGGGTGGCTGTGCCGAGGGACCAGAGATGCAAAAAATAGCCAAATCCACCTCACCCTGCGAATCCACGTTCAGCGAGATACCATACCAACAGATTGTGCTAAACAGTATACAGCTTCTATACGTTTGAAGACTCCCAGGTTGAAAGTATTGGGAAACAAACTAGCCCATAGACAATTTGGTTGGAAGATGCAGGGATTTTTTTGCTATTTAGGCTAAAATGGCATAAAATTCGCATTTGAGGTTCATCACCAAAATACCTTGTCAGTAAATACTTTTTTTGACTCTTGACTTGGGCAGCAGTTGTGAAGTGAATAAAATCACATAAAAATCTTAAAACTACTAGTATTAAAGAAGAAAAAAAATTTTTGTTTCCTGAAAAGCCCCAAAATGCTTTGGTCCTATTTTGCTCTTACGACTTTATCTACTAAATTCCGAAAGCGAGCGAAGCGAAGCCGTCTCCTCCTCAAGTCTGCCCGCCGCCGCCGTTGAGTTACGTGGACGTGAAGTCTGTGCCGATATTTTTCAAACTGCGCTTTTGAGATTTTTTTTTATAAAATTAACTATAACTCAAAGTTATCACTAAATATTGTTAATTTATCGCAGAGGGATGCCTCTGGAACCATTGAAAGCTAAAAAAACTGGAGGAATTTCGTGATATTTCGTTAATTTGCCGTAGTACTATGTTTTGCTTAGACACGGCAAACGGCACACAACGTGCAAATATCATGACATGCCTTACTTTCTTTATATAAGGTCTTTCAAAATGAGTTCAGAGTACGCTAAGGGGGGGGTTCTGTATCGGAAATAGATCACTTTTGAAGAACAAAGATTTTTTTTTTACTAAAAATTTTTTTTATTGGAAAATGTAAAAAAAAATTTTTTAGTAATCGTTTCAGTTTCATGCCAGGAACAAAAAAGTCTTCCAACACATAGATCTATTTCTTTCAGAAATTGTGAAAAACCACAATTTTAGTTTTATTAGTATGGAATAGAAAGAATTTGATTTTTTTTACCAACTTACACGTGTTAGATCATAATGGTGATGAAGACTTTTTTGTTACTGTTATGAAACTGAATCGATTAGGCTATAAAAATCAACCACCTATTTTTTTATTTAAATACATAAAAAAATATTTTACATAAAAAAAAAGCCCAAGGTCCAAACAATTTTATACAGGTTTTACTCCCTATATGAGACAGAAACCCCCCTTAGCGTACTCTGAACTAATTTTGAAAGGCCTTATATAATTTATACGAATGTGGATCTTTGTCGGATCACAATCCTCGTAGTTCCGGTGTAGGAAAACACCCGTCACCCAACTATTTCTATTATATGAATGACTGCGCGCGATTACTTATCCACTCGCGTATGCCTCGCTTGTATCCTTCCCTAAATACACAGTGAACAAAAAACCTGTCGAACACCCGAAGGCAGGAAGTACAGTTTCAGATACTGAATCGGATAGGCTAGTTTTTTTTTAATTCGGACAAAATTTTTCAATTAAAAAATAAAATTAGTATCACGACCTTTTACTTCTAATGCAAAATTCTTTACTCTAGCTCTAGGCGGTGCGCCGGCGCGCGACACAAAACGCCCGCCGCAGCCGCCGCGCCAGTGTCATAAATTATCTGCTGCATTGATTGAAGTGAAGGCAGAGAGAGAGAGCCTTTTCTTATGTCTTAGTAAAATTATTTGTAAAATAATTTGCCGATTTTTATTATTTTTTGTCTTCTGTACTGAAAATGAAGTCGGTAAGTGCTTTGAGGTCAGTTAGTGTGCAACAAACTATTAATTTATATACCTAATAAGTTTTACAATATTACCTAGGTAGGTACCTAGACAACTGCTATCACGTGCTTAAGACATATGGTAGTAGGGTTTAACTTCACCGCACTGTTATGATGGCATGCAGACATAATTTAGTTTTTTAAAGACATCTTGATACTTTAGGAATAATTGAATTAAAAAAATATATAAACCGCCTTCAAAAATGTATGAAATAAAAAAAAAACTAACCCTAGAGTTGAAGGCGGAAGTGCATCATTTTTGCTTGCTTTAGCACCGCCTTTAACTCTAGGGTTAGATTTTTTTTATTTCATACATTTTTGAAGCCGGTTTTCATATTTTTTTAAATAGTTTTTTTTATTTCACAGTTTTTATTAGTAATTTTTTGCTATTAATGTACTCGGCGGAATCGCTCGGCCTTCGGCCTCGCGATTCCGCCTCGCTTTCCAATCCGATCTTGACCAAATTAAAATGGGACCACACGGGAAGCACCAGCGTTCCAATAAAAATTGAATTTTCAAAATCGACCCACCCAGTCGAAAGTTCTGAGGTAACAAACATAAAAAAAAATATAGTCGAATTGAGAACCTCCTCCTTTTTTTGAAGTCGGTTCAAAAGAGCATATTTTCATATAAATTTTGAAAAAATAAACTAGCCTATCCGATTCAGTATCTGAAACTGTACTTCCTGCCTTCGGGTGTTCGACAGGTTTTTTGTCCACCGTGTATATATAAATTATATTTTATTTTAGTTGAAAGTTAAAAGGGGTTGGGGACATACTTTTTACGATTTTAGAACCGCATATCTCACCAAATATTGACTTAAACCAAAAATAAATTTTTAAACTTCTTGAAATTATAAGGGTTCAGTTTTTACCATTTGGCTACGGAGACCTAAAAACAATAACTCTTGTTGCTTGTACATATATCCCCTTCTTTGTTATTAATTAAATTTATTAGAATGAAATGTCTGTAATTTGCATGCAATTTATCACTGATATTATAACTAGACTAGATATTTTTTTAATTCACGAAAGTCGAGAATTTTGGTCACGAACTGCTTACGTAATGAACCTCCTGAGCTGTGTGCGTGTTGACTTCCCACGAAACACGGCTCCCGCGAACGTACGTAACCCGGCCGGTGGGGCGGCGACGCGACGTGGCGCGGAGCCAATTTTGCCGCCTCTAGGACCGACGCAAGGTTCCTACCTCTGTGGTCCCATTCTGCTGTGGCGATATTTCAATGTGCGTTAGAATCCGCCCAGACGGCCAAGGCCATCGACGACTCTCTAAGCGCCTTAAAGCAGATAAAGTAGCTTCTCGTATTGGTGACCTGGGTCACATAATCTAATTAAAACATTTGTACGTGCAAAACAGAGATACCGGTTTAGTATAAATACATAACTCAGGTTGTACGTTTACAGTTAAAAACATCGAGCTGCAAGGTGAGTGTTATTTACTCTCAATTGTACTATTATAGTATTATTTATATTACTATTTTATAGTAGTATTTATTCCACTAGTATTACTTATTATCTTGGTTCCCGGAGTTGTGCCCCCACCGGTGTACTTCAAGGCGGTGCTCTTTCACTCATACTTTAATCTTTAAAAAGTACTTTTTTCCCATCTCAAATTATGTATGCAGATCACTTAAAAAAGTTGCTGGGAGAAATCTTTTTAAAGGATAAGTCCGCCTTTGCACCTCATGTAAATATTGTAGGTATTGTGATTGTTTCTGTATTTTTATTTTTGGAGCAATAAAATATTTGCTGTCTATCTACCCACTTGCAGCCAGCCGGCAGCAGTTTAAGATGCGGCCTAAGGAGTTTATACCCTCATCTGTTGTTCGGATAACACAAGAAATATAAAAATATAAAAGATAACAACGAGGCAACAATATTATTATGATTTAAAGTGTGAGAGTTAGGGCGCCTGAGCCCTGTTGTCCCTACGACCTAAGAAGATCCGTTTTCTGTTTTTTTCGTTACTGTTTTCTCTCAAAAGTTACGCTATGAACCGAGTTTTATCCTTGGGGTTGAGTGATTGTATTTGGCATGGATTATAAATATAACCCCCAAAGCATACGACTTCTACTGTGAATGAGCACTTCACATTCACAAAGATGTGTATGGCGTTTCATCCTCTTTTATACAGAACCTGCACACCGGTGTGTCGCTAATGCCCATTCGGTGGAGGTGTTTGTTTGGTCTGCAGTGTCCTGTTAAGGTCCTTGTTAGGACTCTTATGTCGTTCCGGTTTAGGTTTAATACCTCGGAAGTGAATTTACGCGAGTGCTCAGAAAGTAGCGCCTTCGCGCGCTTCTGCACGCGCCCATTTTCCTATTTCATATTTCCCAAGATGTGTTAATTTGCGCATCTTCGGACGCTCTCAATAGTCCTACGAACCTGCGCGCTCATCTATTTCGGATCCATGTCTCCGTCCCTGATCCCTGAATGACTTTTGGGACACTGTTTCCCATTCGTCCCTTCCAGGTATTTCTATTATTATATTATATTATACATGGTATAATACTCGCTCATCATGGCATGTTCACGGTAGAGGTTTCTAAGAGATGCCTATGAAGGTCCCTCGTCATTTAAAAGTGCCATTTGTTTAGTTATTGTAGAATGTGTAGGTTAATAGGTCGCGACTAGGTTGCCTAGGTAACTATATCTTGACCCCTTTTATCTCAGAACATTTTAGTTATAAAGTTTAGAAAAAATAAAATCGTACCTACAAATTAAAGGAAAATTATATAAAAAGTCAGATTTTTATTCCTTTTTGAGGTATAGTGAAAATCTACAAAAATATTTTATACCTCTGACTCAGCCACACTTACAGGATTAAAAAAAAATCCAGAACACAGAACTACATAAATACAATTTATATACTGTTCAACCCTCGAATTAATTTCCAGCATCTAATTGAATTTTGACGATGCGCGATGTATCATTTTAGGGTCTATACTATTTAATGATTTATTTCCTAATTGCAGAACTATCACGATGCGTCTGATAATCCTCCTCGGCTGCGTGTGGTTCGTGGGCGCCAACACGGTGCCTGACAAATGCAATGGTGTCCGCTTCAACGGAAGGTACTACGAAAAGGAGATTCTAAGGTCAGAAGGAAGGACCTACAGCACCTTGTCTTACCAGAAGAGCACCGATACTGTGTTCCTGAGCTACAACCTTCCTGCTGAGAGGAACGACAAAGACGAGTACTACATTACTGCTTCTATCAACATAATTACGAAAGAGTTCCAAGACATCTACATTCCTGGCGGCGGATTCACTACGACGGTGGACCCTGTGACCGAGGACGTATATCTCGGCAGCCTCGTAAGTGGCATCTACAAGTACAACACTGAAACTAAGACGCCTGACTATTTTGCAGCCAAGGATTTTGGAATCCTCTTTCTCTACTTTGACAAAGTTCTCTACTACATCACTGCTAATGCCAATATTGTGTACAGTGTCAATGGAACTGAAACTAAGTTGATATCCGAAAAAGATAGCAAACCTATCACTAGGTTTATAGGCGACAACAACGGCGGGTTCTTCTACATTAACAAAAACTACACCCAGGTATACGGAAAGTCCTCCATAGGGGGCAGTGAGGAACAGTACACTGTTCCTGCTTCACCTGATTTCGATGCTAGAGGATTTGCAAAAGATAATAATGGCAACATTTTCTTATATGGAGCTGAGGGAATATATGTACCCAACAGAGAAGAGAAAAGACTGGACAAGGTGGCCGAGATCGACAATGTGTACGGATTGGCGTTCGATAAGGATAACAATGTCATTTATTCAGATGCCTTCAATCTTGTCAAACTGACTCCTGGAGACTCCAAATGTTTGAATTGAATGAAATATCAAGTCCCGTCCAATTAATACATACCTGTAAAATAAGAATATTCTGGCATAACATTGTTTTATTTAATGTCCCTGTTTTACGGCGTAGACATACTGAATATAGGCCATCGCGGCTTAGGGGCCTTAAGGGGCTAGGCTAGGACTTGGTTCGAAAGACTTGAGAAGGGTGGCGGATATCACCGGCTGTGAGTGTCTGGACCATCCCAATAGCTAAATTCGATCCTGGTTGTACACTTTATATCAAGATTCTCATATACCATCCGTATATATCAATTCCCGTCCAATTAATACATATCTGTAAAATAAGAATATTCTGGCATAACATTGTTTTATTTCATGTCCCTGTTTTACAGCGTAGACATACTGAATATAGGCCATCGCGCCTTTGGGGGCTTAAGGAGCTAGGCTAGGACTTGGTTCGAAAGACTCGAGAAGGGTGGCGGATATCACCGGCTGTGAGTGTCTGGGCCATCCCAATAGCTAAATTCGATCCTGGTTGTACACTTTATATCAAGATTCTCATATACCATCCGTATATATCAATTCCCGTCCAATTAATACATATCTGTAAAATAAGAATATTCTGGCATAACATTGTTTTATTTCATGCCCCTGTTTTACGGCGTAGACATACTGAATATAGGCCATCGCGCCTTTGGGGGCTTAAGGGGCTAGGCTAGGACTTGGTTCGAAAGACTTTTGAGAAGGGTGGCGGATATCACCGGCTGTGAGTGTCTGGGCCATCCCAATAGCTAAATTCGATCCTGGTTGTACACTTTATATCAAGATTCTCATATACCATCCGTATATATCAAGTCCCGTCCAATTAATACATATCTGTAAAATAAGAATATTCGGGCATAACATTGTTTTATTTAATGTCCCTGTTTTACGGCGTAGACATACTGAATATAGGCCATCGCGCCTTTGGGTGCTTAAGGGGCTAGGCTAGGACTTGGTTCGAAAGACTTGAGAAGGGTGGCGGATATCACCGGCTGTGAGTGTCTGGGCCATCCCAATAGCTAAATTCGATCCTGGTTGTACACTTTATATCAAGATTCTCATATACCATCCGTATATATCAAGTCCCGTCCAATTAATACATACCTGTAAAATAAGAATATTCTGGCATAACAATGTTTCATTTAATGCCCCTGTTTTACGGCCTAGACATACTGAATATAGGCATCGCGGCTTAGGGGCCTTAAGGGGCTAGGCTAGGACTTGGTTCGAAAGACTTAAGAAGGGTGGCGGATGGATATGACCGGCTGTGAGTGTCTGGGCCATCCCGATAGCTAAATTCGATCCTGGTTGTACACTTTATATCAAGATCCTCATATACCAACCCGCCGTGTAATTCTAGTAATACTGACTAATAATAATTACTTAGCACACAGCATAGAATTGTTTTAATATGCTAGAAGTGAATACGCAAACTATGACACCAAAAAGGCACAATTACCGTGTGGGGCCGGTACTTCAAGTTATGCAGCAGGTGGGTCTTCGTGCCTTACTTGCTGCTTGATAGTTATTGTGTCCGAATACTTTGCGAAACATTTGTGCAGTAGTTTATAGAGTCCTTGCAACACAGCACCGATTAGACTGCTTAACCCAATGGTCGGGATACAGCGTGTGGTAAGTGTGTATGTGGTACTGTGTGGGGTCGATACTTAATAAGAATAGTCCCACTGCATCTCTCCCCGTGCATGTAGTAAAAGGCGACTAAGGGATAAGCGGCCTGCAGACACCCCGGTCGACTTGTGGCTTTCATGGAAGACATAGGCTGGCTGGGGTAGCTGGAAACTGCGGGGTTTTGCACGAAGGTCCCCAACCAAGCGGGATTAGTTTGCAGGCCTAGAGCCAACCCCAAACCAAAACAACAACAACAACAACAAATTGTGTATGTATTTATGTATGTATGTAAAGACACTTTCCCTCAATATTTTTTTTTATTTTAATCCGGGAAGCCGACAAAGCGTACAATTTTTAACCTTATATAAGTATTGATACATTATTGCATAATACTGCACCCCTCACTTACAGGCTGACACAACGTGTACTTAGTAACTTTAATTTGTAACAATAAAATTTGCATTAAAGCATACAATAGAAAGTAAAGACCTGTTAAGACCTGAAAAAACAACGACACAAGGGAAATTGTAGCAATATACGTAAACAATAAACAGGTGATTTTTTTTTTAATATAAAATATGTAGGTAGGTTTTTTAAATTTTTCACTAAAATGTATTATATGTATATATTCTTTATTGAGCACAAATTTATACAAATTAGGCACAATAGGTGAGCGTAATGCCGTGAGGCATTCTATTGTAAATTTCTAACCAACCTTTGGGATGTGGGAGAAGTATATGAAGGCGAACAAGATTGGTTAAATAATGCCTTGGAATCGTGGAACATGGCCAAGAAACATTTTTGGCATTTAGAAAGTTATATTGTCTGACAATCCTGGTTATGGGTGCATTATAATAACCAAGATCAGATTTTGACATTATAGATGGAGTCGAGTAGTCGGCTGAGGTATGTTAATCTTGAGGGTACTTATTAGCTCTGGGGAATCATTTTTATAATTTACAAGTTCATGGAGAAATGTTTGTTTTTTTTTTATGGAAACTGACACGGTTGGCTACATCACCTACCACATAACACCGGGTGAACTAGGTGTCATATCAGTGCTTCCCTTCATTTCATGCCGGCAACACTGAACTGGACCGAAAACACGAACTATTTTCACAGCCGTTTCGACCGACGTTTCATTTAGTGGGGTGGTACCAACTCGGCCTGGAATGGCCGGGATAAACCCTACCACCTAGTAAAGTAAGAAGGAAAGGGACAGACAGTTTTACGTGGAATCTGAACCATGGTCAGCCACCAACGGTCGAGCTGTCACCCATCCAAGACAGACCGCGCTCAGGGTTGCTTAACAGTCGACCGACCGCACCACTGAGCTACTGAGGTTGACAAAATGAGATCTTTAAGTGTTCATCGGTCTGGCAATGATTGTAATTTAAGTAGCTTAGAATCCGCATCACGCAGTTATTATAAGAGAGGTTTTGAGGAATTTACGTTGCACCCTTACAATGAGATCTATGTAAATAATAATGTACTTTGGATTCCATACCGGAGAGCAGTATTCCAATATGCTACGTACCTGTGCGTTAAACACAAATCTTTTTCAATCTAGGCATAGGAGTATCTTTCCTTTAGTCCATGCTACTAAGTGAAGTAGATCAGTGAATAAGACTCACCCTGTACATGATCTGCCTCACGACGGGCGTGTCAGGTGTGAAGAGAACCTTGCCCATGATGAGTGGCTTCACGAAGCTCCACATGATCTTACCGCCACTCATGCTCAGAATGTCCTTGTACAGCGAGCGGCAGAAGTCGGCTGCTAGTCAACATATTACGTAGACGTACTTCTCAATTACATTTTTAGTACTTGGTGGTCCAGAAGCGGAGTGAGATGTGAGCTGTGTTAGTACAAGATCAGGAAAGAAATGTTTACCCCCATCTGTTATTCGGATAAGACAGCTTTACGAAAAGAGAATAGATGGCAACTAGGTTGCCTAGCTATATCTCTGAATATAATTATAAACTCTTTTAGTTTATTATTTAGTTTATTAAGAATTTTATATTGAATTAAAGGAAAACTATAAAAAAAGTAATATTTTTAAACCTTTGCGAGGAAAATGTAAACTAGAAAAATTGCATGATTTTTTTCATATATTTCAAAAATGTATACAAATCAGACTTTCTTTTCAACAAATCACAATTTTTCATTGATCCATATTTTATAATTCTTTATAAGCATTTTTTTTTTTCGAATTTTGTACGTTAAATGTTTGGAGATATTGGTATCAAGGTCATTGGGGATCAAGATATAGCTAGGCGTAGTCGTAATTGGACTTGCCGTGAGCCTTAACGCATGCTGAAGAACTATAGAGGGAACTATATGCTTGCTTGGCCCGACCTCGATTAACACCCTCCTCTACTTCCAATGGGCTCGGGCCCTGAATATGTCCAGTGAAGCCATAGCAAACTGATTTCAACACATTCGATAATATAATAAAATTGTTTCAATAAACAATGTCTTATTCGAATAACAGATGGGGTATAATCTCCTTAGGCCACATTTTAGAGCATGTTAGCCACAGCCCATGGCCTCGCATCTTCACTAAAATTAGAAGCCTACTTCCAGTATTAGTCTCGTTGGCTCCAACACTCACTGGGTAGAGAGTCGAGTTGCCGCGGGTCGGGCTCAGTGGAGAAGTCCTTAGTCTCGGCGATGGCCTTGTAGAAGCGGTTGTTATCTGTCTGCAGGGGCTTCCCGCAGAGCATATTGCCAGCGTGATTTAGGAATTCTGAAGCTGGAAACATAAAACAATACTTGGTTTATTTATCTTTTAATTTTTAGCTTACGCTACGTCTCCTTGTATCCACTTCTATGCAAAATTTTAGGTCAGAAGTGACTTTAACAAACAAATCGACACAGACTGAATTTAATGATAGTTCTAATAGAAGAAATATGTTTACTGTTGAGCGTATGATTTCCAGAAGATTTATTTTAGATTGTCTATAAACATCTGGGTTTAAGAAAAACTAATAATAAACTCTATAGGAGCTCACTCACTATGGGAACAAAAGCGCTCCAAACTTTTGTTCACGGGGGGAACAAAAATTTACCGCGCGAATTTTGTCTCGCCACTTGATACCCAAATTTTATTAGTCTTCTAGTAAAATACATACATACATACCACACAATGTATCCCGACAAACAATAAGTTCACGCCGCAAACTTTTGTTCTCGACGCGAATGTTCCCGGTGAGTACATCATAACATAATTTTGTAATACATTTTGTAATAACATTATGACTTGTCCGAGTGAGCACAGACACCTAATGGATACATTATAACAAATAAAAAAAGTACGCTCCATAAGGTTTCTTGGTCAGTTCTTCCTTATAGCTTGCGTTACTATCCTGATAGAGCAAAATAATGACCAACCATAATGAATACACATTTGCGTCAACATAATATTAATATTATAAGAACAAACGACTATTTATAAAAGTCTTACAAGAAAGCAGTCCCCTAACAGAGTCTGCATTGCTGAAAGCGGCCAACATCGGCTCCTTGGCCAACACATCGGATATGTTGGCCAGATTGTCCTGGAGTACGGGCACGAGCGACATCATCTCACCGTACTTGGATATTACTCTTTTGCCTTCCTGCTGAGTCAAGTTCGAAGCTTGGTACACATCCAGTAGAACCATGTCCATGATCTGCAATCAAAATATAAGTTGATCAGTGAAAGCACACAATTAAATTTCCAAAGTTAAATATAGTTGGCACTGTTTCACGAGTGCAAAAAATTATTTTTTTATGTTTAGGTTTTATTATTATCATTCGTAGGCAAATAAATTTTGCACTTGAATTCGTTATCTTTCGAATGGTAAAATGTAACAACAATGAAAAACAATTAAACACTATGAAAACAATGACAAACAATGACAAGGGCTGTACAGAACCAGATAAAAGACAAAAACAATCAAGCTATCTTATGCTTATAGACTACTACTGCACTTACCTAATACTACTACTACCTTGTACCGTGTGGGGCCGGTACTTTAAAAGAATAGCCCCACTGCATTTCTTCCCGTGTATGTCGTAAAAGGCGACTAAGGGATATGACTCCCTTCTTATATTACTAGGTGGTAGGGTTTAACCCGCCCGGGTTGGTACCACCGCACTGAATGAAAGGTCGGTCGAAACGGCTATGTAAATAGTTTGTGTTTTCCGTCCAGTTCAGTGTAGCCGGCACGACCGAAGGGAAGCGCTGACGTGACACCAAGTTCATCCGGTGTTATGGGCTGACATCACGGATGTTGTAGGTGATGTAGCCACCCGTGTCAGTTCCAATAAAAAAAAAAAAAAACCTATCTACCACACAGTCGTGCGAGTTTGTGCGACAGAGACTATGCTCTACAAACGGATTGTATATTTCTAAAGCTCGACACGCAATATTTTCTGCCGGGAACTGTACTTAAAATGGTTTTATGCACTCGTGACGCGCCACCTGCAGATTGAAAAAGTAGTTTTTTCGAAAAAAAAAACATTGTATTACCAGGTCTCGCGCACTCTATGTACTTGCGCGCGCTAACTACCTACCGCCCGGTGCACCGCCGGCGGTGTAATTCGGTAGAATGGTTATAAGCACTCGTGACGCGCCACCTGCAGATTGAAAAAGTAGTTTTTTCGAAGAAAAAAAAAACATTGTATTACCAGGTCTCACGCACTCTATGTACTTGCGCGCGCTAACTACCTACCGCCCGGTGCACCGCCGGCGGTGTAATTCGGTAGAATGGTTATAAGCACTCGTGACGCGCCACCTGCAGATTGAAAAAGTAGTTTTTTCGAAGAAAAAAAAAACATTGTATTACCAGGTCTCGCGCACTCTATGTACTTGCGCGCGCTAACTACCTACCGCCCGGTGCACCGCCGGCGGTGTAATTCGGTAGAATGGTTATAAGCACTCGTGACGCGCCACCTGCAGATTGAAAAAGTAGTTTTTTCGAAGAAAAAAAAAACATTGTATTACCAGGTCTCACGCACTCTATGTACTTGCGCGCGCTAACTACCTACCGCCCGGTGCACCGCCGGCGGTGTAATTCAGTAAAAATTCGTCAGCCGCGCGAAAGATACCTATACGCTCGCCCACGCAAATGCGCGCAGCTACAAAGCAATAATGCACTTTACACTCGATCGTTTAGGTACATTTTCGCACACAGCGATTGGCGACGTGAAACATTAGGCTATTAAATCCGAAGGTATGGAACTTTTTCAATGGAGTGATTTATCTGTTACGAAGTAACTATTTAGTAATCTGTGGTATTACTTACGTGTTTTCACTTAATAAAAATATGCACAACAAATAAAGTATGTAAAAAAATTATGAGAGGGTTAAAAACATAGGTTACATACAATTAATTAACACCATATTAAATCTACAGTTAATATAAAAAGGTTCACCACCATGTATTGTATTGTTCTCAACTTATCACATATACATACTGTCACCCTCAGGGCCGCCTATAGTCGGTCGGTATCCTGGCAGGGCGCTTCGATTTCTTGTGGACTGTATATTTTTAATGAAAGATGGTTTTGCTTTTAAGAATCACTTGCTCCTTCCGTACTTGTTGCCGCTCGCTCGTCTTCGTTGAAAAAAGTCGCGCGCGCCGGGGTGCGATCGTTTTTATTCCTTGCGTACACAGTGGCGCCCCGGCGCGGCAAGATGCTCACTCTCACTCGCGGACGCCGCATGTTGCGGGGCGAGCGGGGGGGAGCGTCGCTAGGAGCGGGCGGCAAAGCCACGAAAGGAAACACCAGCAGCTTATCTGTTTATTTTCCTACCCATTTACATTAAAGAGAAATCTTAACTACGCCTATATCTACTATATTATCAATTACAACTAAACCTTAGTAGCTAGATATAGGGTAAAACTTCTCTACATTTTCGCGCCATTTTGTCCGAGCGCGGTTCCCACGACAACCGCCAGGCGGCTACACCGGGCGGGCGTAACTTCAAACTCGCTCGCTTAAACAGAACCGCCCTCGGACTTATTTCTAGATAATGTTCACAAATTCGCTCAAGTCTTTTACTCACACTCACACACTGCACTTATGGGCGACATGCAGAGCATGTCGTGCACACGTCACCCATATACATATTAAGTCCGTCGTCCACATTCTCCCCCCTGTCGACTCGCGCATCGCTGTCGACTGTTGCCACCGGCAGACGGACGATCTTATGCGCCGATCTGCGGAGCACGCCCTCCATCGTGCGGACGTCGGCGACGCGGACGTGGCCAGCCGTCGAGCGCAAGGCGTTGCGCTGCACGCCACGGCCGGCGGTGCAGCAGGTCAGCGTCGTCGAAGGCGCCCGGCGTCGGGAGCCCGGCCGAGCTCCCCAGGAAAGGGTGGTCTCTGGGTTGTCTGGATCCACGGACACGTGCATCAGTAGCCGAGCGTTGACAGTGTGCTCGGCCACGACTAGCAGAGTGGCGAGCAGCTCGTCTGTCGGTGCTCGCTAGTGGAGAGTGGCGCTCAGCGCCCGTTTGATGGAGCCCACCAGGCGCTCCCACGCTCCGCACATGAACGGAGCGCCCGGTGGTATGAAGCGCCAGTTCACGCCTCGGTTGAGCGCGAACGTCCGGATCTGCTGTAGGTCGAGCTTCGCCCAGGCGCGGCGCAGCTCGACGGCGGCGCCCCTCAGTTTTCTCGTTGTCACCGTTGATTTCGGCAGGCGGGCCCCTCCGCACTCTCATTCGCCAGAGGGCGGAGATGGCCGTGTCGGTGGTGAGTCTCGCCGCGACATCGACGTGCATGGCGCGCCTTACTAGCCAGCTAAACAGCGCGCCGTACCTATTTCTCTTCTTTGCCCCACTGAAACGTGGGCGCGGCTCTTTCACACGGATGAAGCCCTTGTCTCGTCGGCGGCTTCGCCAATTAGAAAATCGCTCTTGCTTGGGCGCGGGCACGACATCTGTCGATTTTATGACGTCAATTGTACTTTCGCATTCTTGAGTCGCTCTTTCAATTTCAAGTTCCTCGGGCGGCAGTGAGATGGCGCTGTCCGTAATTTCAGCCTGCACGCCGAGCGCATCTAAGTCGGCCGGCGATGCGTGCCCGACGAAATGTACCGCCGCCGCGTCGCGGCGTGCGGTACCGCTCCTCCCCCCGGTCGGGCCACACACCACCCAACCCAGGCGCGTGCGTTCCGCAGATGGCAGCTCATATCCCAATCCATAAATTCTTGTCTCAAGCACAGCGATTAAATGATAATTATTCCTTCCAATTATTATTTCCGGCGTTACATTGGCGTACGGCTTGATTGGAAGTCCCTTTAGATGTGGCAGGTGTCCGTAGTCCTTTGCTGACTGCGGTAGCAGCGCCATTCGATCTACGGTGTATGCGTCGAACATCTTATATTTCACGTGAGTCGGCCCGGCGATCTCGAGGTTCATCCGTCTCGACTGATGCTTCGCTTGCGTCGTCGTCTCGGCCAAGCTGAGTTCTTGTGCCACTCCGACTGCTCCGACTCGATCCGCCAACTCGGTTTTGATGAGTGACGTCGACGCGCCGCTGTCCAGCATCGCATACGTCGCGACGTGCCCGCACGGCCCGTAAATAGTGACAGGAACAATGGCCAGCATGGCACGGTCGTCGCTGCCGACCGCACACGTCGCGCTTTCTTCTGGCGTCGAGGCGTCCTTCTCTTCCGCCGGCAATGGCTCGTTAGATTCACCGAGATGCAACAAAGTGTTGTGCCGCCGGCCGCATTCTGCCACATTACACTTTTTCTTTGTCCTACAGACGCCGGCTCGGTGTCCCAGTCGTAAACATCTATAACATGCCCGCAGATTTCTTGCAATCTCCCATCGCTCGTCTATTGTTAACTCCGCGTACTTCCCACATCCGTCGAGCGAGTGGTCGGCCGAGCTGCAGTGCGGGCAGGCCGCGCACGTGTTGACCGCGTGAGCCATTTGTTTTACGGCGGGCCGGCCGGTCGAGGCACCGCTCGCAGGTACTCGCGCACCGTCCTTCGCCGCTACGTCCTTTGTTTCTATGACCCAAGCGGCTGCTATTTTGTCGCTCTCACGCTCAAGGAACTCTGCCAGTATTATTAGCTCCGGCGTGTTCTCGCCTCTCCTTGGGTAATAAAAGTCCGCATATTTTGACATTAGCGGCTTCATTTTCGCTTTTATCACTTGCACTGCGTCTACGCTGTGTAGGTATTTTTCTTGATTTAGCGCGCGTAGCGTAGCCACGACATCCTCTATTGTGCAAGCAAAATCATTTAGCTGGCGGGGAATGTCCGTTATGTTCGGCAGGTTGCGCATTCTACGCATTTGAAATTGCACAATATCTTGATCTCGGCCGAACTTTTTCTCTAGGAGTTGCATAACTCTATTCGGGTCCCCGCCCGCGAGCAGTTGGTGTGAGACCACCATTTTGGCCTCTCCTTGTAAGCTGCGGCGAAGGCGTGCTAGGTTCTCGATTGCATCGAAGCGACGACATTGCTCTTGATAGGCGGACCGGAACGCCAGCCAGTCCGCGGTCGCTCCCGAGAAATCGGGCAGTTTGGCTGAGCAGCACCGATCTCGGCTTGTCAACGCTAGAGCTTTAAGCTCACGTGCGAGTAACGCTATCTCACTCACTCCCGCATTATTAACGACGTCCTCTTGCCGCCGCGCGATACCGGAATCGATCTCCAATGTCGATCCTTTCTCTGCCGTTTTCGCGGGCGGATGTTGTAGTGCCGTCTCGCTCGCACCCGTACTCTGTACACCGTCCTCGGCCTTGTCTCGTTGCCGCGCGGTTTCAGACACGGCCTCCGTCGTCGGTTCCTTCCTTGCATCTTGGGTCGGCGGATCCGTAGCCGGCGGAGGTTGCTCACGAGAGCCGAACACCCAGTCTGTTGTCCTGGAGCGTACGTTCTCATGTTCCGCGCTTTTTTCAACTTCCTCCTCCCTCTCTTCTTCCGACTCGTCGATATCTTCCATTTCTAGCTGCAATGTTTTCCTAACGAGCGCCTCCTCGATATCTAATTTCTTTTTCTCGATCTCCGCAAGTCTCTCCGCCGCGGCGAGTTGCGCCGCCGCGCGCCGCCGCCGCACCGATGAGGTCGTGCGCCGCGAGCGCACTGTTGACAACACGGATCGCGTATCCTCACTCGTCGTTAGCGGCTGTCCTAGGATTCCACCGGGAGGCATCACTGACGTATGTGGCTCGGTCGCGACCGGCTCGTTAGTAGCCTCTGTGGTTGAATCTTCTCTTAGGCCGCAGGACGACGATGGTGGAGGTTCTTTGATGTTCTTGGCTCCTTGGCGCGTGTTGACCATGATGAACGCGGCGCGGATGTTTCTAGGCGGTCGATTGTCGCGTGTCGCCGAGCGAGGCGATGCGGTAACAGATCGGCCTCCGCGCGAAGTGAACTCTTCTCTAGAGCACGCGGGCTCCGTCCGATAGGAAAACGAATGGTCGGAATGGTGAGGGGGGTCAGACGAACAACGGGCGGCGAGTCGCAACGGACGGCTTGATTTCTTCTTTATTCAGCTTCGCAGGTCACGATCTCGACTCGTAACGACCAAATTCTGCTTCGCAGATCACGACCCGGCTCGCAAGGACCAAATTGTCACCCTCAGGGCCGCCTATAGTCGGTCGGTATCCTGGCAGGGCGCTTCGATTTCTTGTGGACTGTATATTTTTAATGAAAGATGGTTTTGCTTTTAAGAATCACTTGCTCCTTCCGTACTTGTTGCCGCTCGCTCGTCTTCGTTGAAAAAAGTCGCGCGCGCCGGGGTGCGATCGTTTTTATTCCTTGCGTACACAGTGGCGCCCCGGCGCGGCAAGATGCTCACTCTCACTCGCGGACGCCGCATGTTGCGGGGCGAGCGGGGGGGAGCGTCGCTAGGAGCGGGCGGCAAAGCCACGAAAGGAAACACCAGCAGCTTATCTGTTTATTTTCCTACCCATTTACATTAAAGAGAAATCTTAACTACGCCTATATCTACTATATTATCAATTACAACTAAACCTTAGTAGCTAGATATAGGGTAAAACTTCTCTACATTTTCGCGCCATTTTGTCCGAGCGCGGTTCCCACGACAACCGCCAGGCGGCTACACCGGGCGGGCGTAACTTCAAACTCGCTCGCTTAAACAGAACCGCCCTCGGACTTATTTCTAGATAATGTTCACAAATTCGCTCAAGTCTTTTACTCACACTCACACACTGCACTTATGGGCGACATGCAGAGCATGTCGTGCACACGTCACCCATATACATATTAAGTCCGTCGTCCACACATACGTAGTAACAACTCTAAGGGGGCGATACACACTCACATTATTGAATATGTAAGTCATATTCAGACTACGCAGCAGCAACGGCAACAGCTGCTTAACTTGCGCGTCGGTCAGCGCACAGAACTGCTCCCCGACGGCCCGGTACACGTCGTCGGCCGTCACCACGTCCAGACCGGACGGCACTAGCACTTGGGCGGTCAGCGGCGGCTGGCACACGAACTCTTTCACGTGGACTATTCTCTCTTTCGATGACAGCAGCTGCGGAGGGTAATTTCTGATTAAATCATGTTGTTAAGCAACTATAACGGAAGGTGGGCAGCTTGTTTACATAACTCCATTGGCCAACATTGTGAAGTTTGGGTGCATTCATAGACAGACCTATGACCTCATTTTACTACCCTACCATATTATAGACAAAGTCTGTTTTTATTGACAGGCCAAATTGACATTTCCTGGGTTGCCTGTTTATAGAATTTCTGGCTAATGATGTTGTGAATGAAAAAAAAAAGAATCGAAAATATTTCTCCATTATTTACCACAATCGAAAAATTGTTTAGGCATAATTTGATTTAAACAATAATACAATAATGTCTTCTAGCATCTTACTTTTCATGTGAACAAAAACGCTATGACAGGAGATATAATTTCTGGGCAGTGCCAGAGTTGCTGATGTGTCGGGACTTAAATAGATTTTCAGAGGAATAAAACATGGAAGATTGATGAACACAACAGACTGCTTCTTCATACAGTAATGCCGAGCATTTTCTTGGCACATAATATTGGTTTTGTTGTTATTCAAAACCATCATAATGTCTTCCAACATCTTACTTTTCAGGTAACTTGCCTATAATAGTCCTTCCTTATATAACAATATCAGTTTAATATTTTTCTAGACATGGAGATTGTTAGTAAAATATATGATTTGAGTACTACGTAGGAAGACAAATTTCAAAGGAATGTAGGTACAGCAGTTAATCATTGTTTTATATATTCTAGTAATAAGAAAAGCATAACTTCGAATTTTATTCATATAGGTATCATACACAGCTATCCAAAACTTATGTAAAATGCTTTGACCGTACGTAACACATTTGAATTAGCTGGCCCGTGTGCGAAATTTTTTTGGGCCAAGTTCTCGGCTCTTGGGCGTAATCGAACAAAAAAAAAGAGGTTTGAAACCAATGAAAGATTCTTACAGGTTTAAAATCAATGCGGCCAGTGTGTATCCTCGGCGCTGCGACGGACCAGAAGTTGGTGTGGTTGATACCCAGCCTCTTCATGTCCACCTCCAACTGTTCCGAGTCACCAATCACTCGCCATACTTCCACTGCCCAACAAATATAAAGTGTGATATTAAGTGAAAAACATGTATGTATTATTATTACAAAAATTTTACGGGTATCGTACCACATTTGTTAAATTGTTACTATTAAGCGTGTCATCTAGGCCACTTATTTAAACTAAAATTTTACACTGCTGATGTTATGACTAAATCAACATTTCATACAAGCAGGAAGACAATATGTTGATCCAATAATTTATTCACATAATAGAAAATTAACAGAGCAAGGTGCTGTTCTTCAGGGCTGACACATAGGTTTAGCTGGTGATGTAGGCAACCATGTAAGGCTCCATTAAAACAATATTCTAAATTCTGAATGTTACTTACAGCTAAGGTTATTCCCGTCGATCACCGAGTCCCTGAACTGCTCCAGCCCACGTAGCCCATTCGACACGGACTGCAGTTCGAATTCCAAGTCTGTGTTCTTTAAGATTGGATGCAGCTCTTCAATGACACCGTTTAAACTGAAATGTGCGGTTACAATTATGTTGTTTTTATTGTTTTTTTTTTATTGTTTCCGTACTAGCTGGCTGTATCCGAGGTCGAAGCCTCAGGCGCAGCCAATATCAGTGTAATGGCAGAGGAGGTGCCAGTCCGGCTTGGAGGTGGACTAATGTCGCTGGGGAAAGGCTATTTACCCGCGATTTGAAGATCCGTGGATTGTAGGAGTGGGGAAAGATATTCCCCGGAAGCCCGTTCCACACCTTTGCAGTGCGGCACAAGAACGATTTAGAGAATCGTGCAGTTCGAAGTACTCGTCTGTCCACTACAAAGGAGTGTTCCGCGAGAGTATGGCGTTTGTAGTGTATGACCCTAGGTCTGCAGAGACCCTCTTGGTTGGGGTCCTTCTGCAAAACCCCTTCGTCCCCAGTTACCCTAGCCAGCCTAGGCCATCCATGAAGGCCAGAAGACGGCCAGGGCGACTGCAGATCTCATATGTACAGATATACCAACAATGGTGAATAGATGAGTTGGTTGGATATGAAGTTATGAGTAGAATGTAGAAGTTTCGCAGAATGCTCGTTTAAAACCTTAGCAACCAATATAAAAACAATTTGGAGAGGCATTTGGCATTAGGACTGCCATTATGGATTGAACATTTAAGAGTCTCAGTAGTTGGGTAAAAGTTGACACAAATGTCGCAATCAGTACCTAATGAAATTACTTATAATAAATAAGCGTACCTAAAAAGAATAGTCTTCATATTATCCTTCTGCAAAATCATAAGTCCAGCGTCCAGTAGTGCTGCAATGTGTCCCTCCAGCAGTTCCGGCAAGTCCAGACCGCTGCCAACTTCCAGAATGTTGGTCACGTGAGCGAGGAGTTGTTCCACGTGCAGGAATATGTCAGAGAGCCAGCGGAACTTCCAGAACTCATCCCTTTGGAGCCGAGGAAGCTGAAACAAAATTTAATTCAGCTAATTTTTAGAAGTCTGAAATCAAATCAACTACTAGTACCTACTACTTTACTTAACTATCTACTTACTACTTAGAAAGCTCCACACGGAGTGACAAAAGGCTTTCCATAATTTTTATTTCCGTTTTCGATCCGCACAATTTAAAAAAAACTTACCCTCTCTGATATATCTGTCATATTGATATTCTTGAAAATGGTGCTCGCTAAATCAGAGCAGTCGATTTGAGAGCAGACATTGTGCAAGTCTCCATTGTTGTACACCAGCCATTCAAAGATCGGAACGGCTGTATGATTTTGTACCTAGAATATGAAAAAGATTTAGTCACAATAACTACATACTGACCAGACTGCTGAAGTATAAAAGTGGAAATACAATAAGTAGGTACTAAAAATGCAAATACTTTAATTAAAAGATTTCTTTTTATTGCAATTATAGTTATATTTACCTTGCTTATGTCCACTGCTGACTTCTCAATAATCTTCAAAAGATCATTATCTTTTCCAAACTTTGACGTGAAAAGATTTTCAAACTCATTCTTGTTCACTAAAACGTTTGAAAGCGGCAACACGACGGACAACCTGTGCGCTATTTCTTCAGATAACTTAGCGAGGAAATGGTTACTTTTGATTCCTTCTATTGTTTCTAAGTGCGGCATTGCCGATCGAATCATGCGTAAAGTCTTCGTTACTACGGACATGTGCCTGAAACAAAAACCCCAATACACTCTCTGCTCTTGCATCTCCCTATCCAATTTAGAAAGTGTTTTTATCAATTATAAAATTTAGTTTGGGTGGTTAGTTTACAAACACCTAAAATATTATTTCATAATTATCGGTAGCACCATCTCTGGTACATATCTTATCTCTGGAACATAAAACTAGATGGTGATGTGAACAGGTGTGACTCATTAGAATTTTAATTGTCTTGTTAAGCTTAATCACAACATTGCTTGCATTGTGTGGCTATGTGGAAAAATTCATTGGAATAAAGTTAGTGAATGATATTTATTTAGGTTGAAAGTTAACTCAGTGAATGTAAGTGTACCGTGCAATATACAGGGTGGCCCAGTTATAGTGGTCCAAAATTTTTTTTTAGATTGAGTACATCATGTTGACTCATTTAAAAAATACATTAGTTCCGCGAAAATCAATGGTTTAGAAGTTATGATTTTTTTAAAGTTTTTTTTAAATTTCTCTATTTTAGTCACATAGTCACATAAAGTTGGATATCTATTCCACAAAATCGAATAAAATTTGGTATGGAAGTAGAGGAGACATGTAGCTAGTACGTAATGAATAGTTTTTAGGTTTACTCCTAGACTGTACTGTTGCTATAGCCCTTTCAGTGAATTTTTGTTAAGTTTACATTAAAACTGATCAATTTTTGAAAAATCACTGTGAACAAAAAAAGTACCACCGGAGATTTGCCCGTGCCCTTAAAAACTACCTATACATATCACAATTCTCCAGACCAAAAATTGTACTGGTGTTACAATTATAACATATTCAAAATTAACATCATTTGTACAAAGTCACTACAATAAAAAGTGACTATTACCTTAATTTTTAAAATCTAATTTTTTAAAAACATTTTTAAGCAGTTTTTTATGTGTAGATTAGCGCTGTTAGAGACAGGTTTGTGAATAATGTTAAATTTTAGTTGAACTAACGTTGTGAAAAAAATAAGATTTTAAAATTTTAGGTAATCGTCACTTTTTATTGTAGTGACTTTGTACAAATGATGTTAATTTTGAATATGTTACAATTGTAACACCACTACAATTTTTGGTCTGGAGAATTGTGGTATGTATAGGTAGTTTTTAAGGGCATAGGCAAATCTCCGGTAGTACTTTTTTTGTTCACAGTGATTTTTCAAAAATTAATAAGTTTTCATGTAAACTGAACAAAAATTCACTGAAAGGGCTTTAGAAACAGTACAGTCTAGAAGTAAACCTAAAAACTATTCATTACGTACTAGCTACATGTCTCCTCTACTTGCATACCAAATTTTATTCAATTTTGTGCAATAGATATCCAACTAGAGCGGTTTATGTGACTAAAATAGAGAAATTTCAAAAAAAGTTTAAAAAAATCATAATTTCAAAACTATTGATTTTCGCGGAACTAATGTTTTGTTTAAATGAGTCAACATGACGTCCTCTATCTAAAAAAAAATTTTGGACTACTATAACTGGGCCAACCTGTATATACTTATTGTAGAGCATAAGCAAACAAGTCTAGGTTAAGAGCATGCTCCAAGTATATGAAGCTGTATCCAGGGCCTGATTACGGATCCTGCTCGCCCTAAGCTTAGATTTTCATAGCGCCCCACGCCAGAGCTGAGAAATATTAATTCGAATATAAATGTTTGTAATAAACTAATAAATAGGAGGTATAAACGATGAAATGCACACTTATTGTTTATCAGTTTAGTAAAGCTGCCGCCTAAAATCCTCGACGCCGTCAGGAATCATGACTCAAGACTCTCGGCATCGTTGTCGCCGGGCGAATTTTAAGCATTTCTCGCACCGCGCAGACCCTGGGGCTAGGATTCAGGGGCGCATGCTACGCCCCTGAATCCTAGCGTCCTAGGCTAGAGCCTAATCAGCCTATTGGTAAGTCAGGCCCTGGCTGTATCTGGTATGGTAGCTATGGAATGGTAAGCTGAGATGCTACTCACAGGGACATATTCGCGAGCACGTTAGTGCCGAGGTGCGCGGGGAGACACTGCTGCAGCCGGCTCGTGTCGGTGGCGAGCGCGTGCAGGATGTGTGAGGAGACGTGCTCCAGGAACTGGTTGAGAGCTTTGTTCAGCTCGTTGTTTGTGTAGTTGCGGCGGGATATTAGCTACAATTAGTAAATCTACAAATTAGAAACTCAAAGCGGCGGGAGGCCGAGTGGTCTGCGCGCTTATCTTCTCTTGCCAGAAGTACGAGGTTCGAATCATGTATCAATGAGTTTTCTTTCGGAAAAAATTTACATGCTGGTTCACCGTTCGGAACCGGTGTAAAACTGTAGGTCCCTTCCCTTGCCCCTTACTACGTGGTGGGCTTAAATTGTAGCTGTCTGGGTTGGTACCACAATACTGGATGTAAGACGGCCTCTGGCATAGCAGCCTCGGCTGTGTTCTCCTCTAGTTCAGTTTAGCCAGCAATCCAAAGGGAAGTATCCGATATGGCACCTACCTTCTCGGAGTTGATATTTGGCTGGTCGGAGCATGGCACAGCCACCCATACCGGGTTACATGAAAAAAATTAATTAACTAAATTGACTCTAGTGCCCATATTCAATCCACGACTGTATTCACTGGAATCAAACTACTCGTATAGTTAATTTATATCTGTTGTTATGAAAGTTTAAGAACAGAAGGATTAAAGGTTAGTTAGAGCTACAAATATATTTTAATTAAACTCATGAGTAATTCATTATTCGATTTAATTCATCTGACAGCTAATAAAATTTTATTTTGTGATGGTTTTAATGAATTTTTGATTCTACTGTAAATAAGTCAATAAGCATGTGATTGTGGTGTCTAGATGCCACAATAAACCATAGTGTCAAAGTTCCATGTTTGAAGTTTTGGGCAAGGTGATGGTGGATGAGTTGGTTATGGGAACTGATACATCATTTTTAGAAAAAAAATTATAAAGGTTTTCCATAAATACTCGCCTCCTTTATGGCCATGTCCCAGTGAAAGTTATTCTTAAGCATGCTGTACACGTCATCTATAGTCATATCCGGCAGACGACAGAGCAGCGAGTCATAATCGTCCTTCTTGATGAGCTGCAAGTTGATTTGACGAAGCCACGTTGTGATCGTTGAGGCGGTCGCTGTATCGCTGTAATTTATGTGATAATTATATTCTCATGTGTTTTGAAGTAAACTTACATTATGTGAAAGTATGTGAATGCAGCGAGTAGCCTACTGGTGAAGGCACCGGCCTCAGCTTGTGGTTTTGCACCGGTGAATTTTCCGGACGATCTTTACAAGGAAATTGCCTTTTTACATGAAAATAACTTAATAAATAGAATAAGAAAATAACTTATAAAACTCGGAAAAAGAAGAAAACAACCCAAGGATCAAACCCAGTGGCAAATTTAGAGCTAGGTCTTTAGTGCTTGGCCAAGAATTGCATTCGTTTTCATGATGACAGAAAAAAACACTAACCTGGTATTTAGGAACAGAGTGATCGCATCTACAACGTTGTATAAAGTCCCAAAGGACAACCTCGTCAAGGTTTCTTTCGAAAATATATTTTCTGCTACTTCTCTAAAGTGCTCTACTTTGTCATCTGTAATCCAAGATGGTCGCATAGGCGCGTTTGGTCCATCTTGTATGGCCTTCAGTTTGCTTTGCACTTTAGCGATACTGGCATCCACTGATGTATAGTCGACATCCCTCGATAGCTTGAGACTGCTGTCGTAACCCTGTTGAAACACAGTGGCTGTTAGAAAAACAAGAAAAAGCAAAAGTGTACATACACAGTCGATTCGATCAGGTAAAACTTTGTCACACACGTAATGTATGCTTCTATTTTATTGCCACTTCCCTGAGTGTATCAAAGTTTATATCGACAGCCATCTCAAAATTATTAAGACCATTTCATGGAACACACAAATGTCTACCTCCTAAGTCCTCATACTTTCAAAAATAATAGGTACAAGGGAATGCACATCAAATGTACCTGGTGTTGCAGATGACATTCAGTGCAATATATGCAAACTACAAGCTATGCTTAGATGGCCCCTTTTTTCTAAAACTGTTCACCATATTCTTGTGAATTTCTTATTAACAACATCTTGTGAATGCATTAAATAAACAAGCACAGGATAAAACAATCAACCAAATACCTGCGATGCATACAGCAGCGGTGGAAGTTCTCTAAACAGCTCGGCGCGTTCCATGTTGCACAGATCTCGTTTCATCTGTGACAAAGCTCCCGTCGAGTCCGGGATGTAGTCAGACAGAGTCAGATTGTCCAGACAAAACATATCTGTGTTGTTTATCTGCATGTCCCTTAGTAAGCGTACTATCTGTAATGATAGCGATATAAGCTATTGGCATCTTAAGTTTGAAATTAAATCACACTCCCAAAGTATTCAAGAAAGCCCTGTACATCAATTTCCCTGTATTGCAGAATGATTAGAGTGAATCACCTGGGTTCCCTTCTCGGCACATGTTTATTCATATTTTGTTAAATTGTTGACATGATTAATTTGTGACGAATAAATTTTCTTTCTTTCTTTCTTTCTTTCTATGCTCGAAGTTGCACTGCGTGACGAGATTCACAATGAGGCAATCGAAATATTACAAAAGTTATGGATGGATAGTGCGAGCATCCCTCAAATGCAGTGTGTCAGATACATTGCTAGCAGATACAACGAAGTGAAGAAGAGTCCTCAAATGGATCCATGCACTGGCAGAAGTGCAGGAAGACATCCGGTAAGGTGGTTCCATGTCCAACCAGGTCGATATAGGATTATGCTATTATTCCTCATGGTTTCTTTATAACCGAGAAACTCCCGAAGGCCTTCACCTTGCACATTTAGATAAGTTGGCTATCGATGATTAAGCCCCGTTTAAAAGTTCGTACGAACTTTGAGACATTGCATCAAGCACAATTATTCTTACCTTGATCTTATCCAAATGTGTAAGTACATTCTCAGCAATGGCAAAGCTATCCTGCACACTGGCGAAAAACTGCTTCGAGTATGGGCCGCTGTACAACTCCTTGAGATCCGTCCACCAATCCTCACCGGACAGGAAACTCAGGATTACATCGTAGTGCTGCAGGTTTGACTGTAGGTGTTTTACATAGATCCCAAGGCCGAGATCTTCCGAATACTTGATTGACAGCTTGAGCAATTCTACAAGTTCTTTTCTATAATAGAGAGGGGACATATTTACATAGGATTATAGACATTACATTCAGATTGAATATAACAGTAAGTTGTAAGGTGTTTGTGAAACAGATAAGCAGAAATAGTAGTAGGAATAGAGGGAATGTAAGTTAGAAAATGCACCAGGCATCTATATACCTCCTTAACCACCCAAAAGATTGTCAGTCTTCATTCCATTACGTACCAACTTGTGTCAGATTTGATAATTTTTAGTAAATTGTATAAATTAGGAATTTCTACAGGAAAGCTATTAGACATAAGACGCATTACCTCTAATATGCCATATCATGATAATAAATTATTTAAAGAAATAAAGTTAGTTATGCCAAATTGTGGGTACCTGCTATTGAAGAATTCATACATATCAGTGCTATCTAAGGCTGTATCTAAGCCCTGCGCAAGATTTAACAAGAGCTGTCTAGAATGTTCTATGTCCACTAAGTCCTGAACATTCTTGTGAACAAGCACATAGTTCTTAGTGCAAAACTGTCTTTTAACTACAATGTTGTCACTCATTATGTATTTGCTTGTGTCATTGTTTCTTACATTTTCGCATATAACGTTCAAAGAGTCTATTAATTTATAATTTTCTTCATTTCGCCACAAAACTTCCGTTATTGCATCAAAATAGATTTCTAACAAAGCAGCCGGTCTTCTCCTAAATAATTTGAGAAACTCTGAAACATTTCTAGCGTTTTCGGTGGGCATTTCTGATGTGTTGAAATTTGCGATATTTTCAGAAATTTGGTTCACAATAGCGGCAACTTTAGTCAGGTATATCGTAGATATGAATTGTTTCTTGTTAACTTCATTGAACAGTCTGTATATTGGGTCATCTTTAGTGATGTTCCACGACAAAAATTCGTCAATAGCCCGGTTGAGTCTGCTGTCAATTGTTTCGTTGAGTATAGTTTTCGATATGTTTATTTTGGAGATGTCGTCCAGCAGATTTGTAAGCTGAAGAGTTTTCTCAAGCGCAGGTTGGAAGCTGCTGGTCAGATTTTTGGCTTGTAACCTGGTGAAGTAGTATTGCTGAAAAGGAACAAACCAACATTTGTTAGAACGTAAGTTTAACTTTTGATTTGGTTGGTCCTCATGTATTTGCTATTCATGGAGTGACGATGGTACTATACACCAGATTTAGGTAATGTAAATAGGCACAGCGGTCAGATTCTTAAGATTGCGAGATCTAAAATGTTAATCTAATGATCAAAATATCTCAATGTACCGTGTGGGGCCGGTACTTTAAAAGAATAGCCCCACTGCATCTCTCCCCGTGTATGTCGTAAAAGGCGACTAAGGGATATGACTCCCTTCTTATATTACTAGGTGGTAGGGTTTAACCCGCCCGGGTTGGTACCACCGCACTGAATGAAAGGTCGGTCGAAACGGCTATGTAAATAGTTTGTGTTTTCCGTCCAGTTCAGTGTAGCCGGCACGACCGAAGGGAAGCACTGACGTGGCACCAAGTTCACCCGGTGTTATGGGCTGACATCACGGATGTTGTAGGTGATGGTAGCCAACCGTGTCAGTTTCCATAAAAAAAAAAAAAAAAAAAAAAAAAAAAAAATCTCACAGTTTTAGCCACGATGTCTAGCATGATATTCTCTCCCCTTGGCAGGGAGATCCAGTAGAGGACGGAGGGACAGACGTAGGGCTTCACCCGCAGCACGTCCTCGCGACTCACGCCGCTGCCCAGCGGCACCACCAGCGACTCCACGATCGAGCTGCAGTCCCAGAAGTATGTCTTGGATGCCCGACGTATCTGATCGTGGAGAAAAAGGAGAAATTATACTCTTCAGCGCTGCAAGACGCCGTGTACTATGAAACTGATAAAATCTTGCATAAAGTCTAGAGAAAAAAAGTCAAGCTACATTTCCCACTGGGATTTGAACCCCTGACCCCTTTGGGTGAAGTGAAGGCAAAAGTGAATGAAGGTGATATTTGCCGAAAAGGTGGGTGGTTCAGCGACTACACACGGTTCATTTGGCGCATGTAATACCTGATTCATGAATCCCTGGTCCGAATATGAGTTTAGAAGAACCCCCAAGAAGTCAGGCCACTTCTCGTAGATGGTGTAGAGGCCGGTGCCTCGCGTGAAACCCATTATCTGCAGCAGATTGGCATTCGGCTCTGGAAAATATATATTAACAATCAATGATGTGATGTGACATTGCACATACCTACCACTGTATGAAGGAGTATGGATTTCCGTAGCTTCTAAATACCATTCCATATTGTTATAAAAAGCCGTATCAAAGTACTTTAAGGAAATAATTTTAGTAGATACTTAGTAGCTAAATTTTAAGGTTGAGTGGGGGTTGGCTAAACTAGTTTCACATCACCAATATATGGTCCAGGTTATCGAGCACTACTGCACCATGGGTTCGTGAAAGGGAGGGGCAAGAATCGTTTGAAATCCAGAAACAGTATCCTTTATGTCCAGGGCACCGACACCTTTCTAGGTGGTAGGGTTTATCCCGCCCGGGTTGGTACCACCGCACTGAATGAAACGTCGGTCTAAACGGCTATGTAAATAGCCTTCTTTTTAAAATAAAAAAGACCTTGCCAATAAACTATTACATATTTATAAAATCATACCTAAATAATAGGCACTTCTTTGTAAAGCAGGGTGAAGATACAACCAGCCTGCACAACATCCAAGCGGGTGTTCCACAGGGAAGCGTGATGGGCCCAGTACTCTACCTGTTATATACCTCCGATCTCCCACTGACCCACGACGTCCTGATGGGGACGTTTGCAGATGACACAGCTGCTTTGGCTGTTCACGTGGACCCTGTTGAGGCATCTCGCATGCTGCAGAGGAGCCTAAATAACATATCTGCCTGGCTAAAAGATTGGCGTATCAAGGCCAATGAAACCAAATCCGTACAAGTGACCTTCACCATCAGACGTGACACATGCCCGCCGGTAACATTAAATGGAGTTGAAATCCCCCAAGCGGACGATGTTAGATACTTGGGACTATACTTGGACAGACGTCTTACTTGGAAAAAGCACATATTCACAAAACGGAAAGCGCTGAGCCAACAACTCAGAAAACTTTACTGGCTGATGAGCCGTAAATCTCAACTCTCCATGGAAAACAAATTGTTGCTGTACAAATGTATCCTCAAACCTATTTGGTGCTACGGTATTCAACTATGGGGCACTGCGGCCAATTCAAACCTCGAAATCCTACAGCGGTTCCAATCAAAAACCCTTCGCATGGTTGTTGACGCACCTTGGTATGTCAACAATAATCAGCTGCATCGGGACCTTGAGATTCCAACGGTAAAGAAGGAAGCGAAAGCCAGAACTGAGGCATACAAAAAAAGAGTCGAAAGGCACCCAAACAAACTGGCAACCGAGTTGATGGCTTCTAGGAAAGTCTTCAACAGATTGAAAAGAAGAGCACCTCAAGATCTCATCACAGAGTGAAATGACCGAGAATAAAGTATATGGAAGTGTCAATGGACACTTACCATACAAGACCTATTCCAAATGCTCAACTACTGATGAATGTCGGCTCACAGACAGATTGCAGTAACAAATATATAAAAAAAAAAAAAAAAAATTTTAATAGTTCGCGTTTTCCGTCCAGTTCAGTGTAGCCGACATGACGGTTTAAGTCGTAACACTGAACTAAAAGTATAGGAAGACTTCCCATACACATTAGCAGTAAAAAAAGATAATAAATACTCACCGTTAACCTCAGTGAAATACGTAAACAGGTCGTGGACGACGCTGTGAACGGCCGTGGACATAAACTTGAGAGTATACTTCCATGTGGCCCGACCAACGGCCCGACAATCTTCGTCCAAATATATGTCGTTGCTGCACTTGAGATACTCCTCCCACAGCACCACTAATGGCGTTGTGTCATTTACTGGAGATGTGTCCAGCTCTTCTAGAATAAGGTCTAGCTTGGTAAATATTTTCCTGTGAATCAAATACAGGTATGCATTAAGCGCTGTTATAAATCTAAGAACCTGGTGTGGGAATGTGTACAACTTTGAATAAAGGTACAAAGGCACTTATGGTTATGACTGACTTTTTCCAGTCGCCCTTTGGGTGATGAGTAGCAAAAATAAAAATGTGACTAAAATAAAGTAGATCTTTACCGAAACAAAGATGCATTTTGATTATTTTTCTCAATGGCACTAATGGCATATTTGACAGAGTCAATGATATTCAGCTGTGTAGCATTGGAACTGTCGGTTGTAGCGTTCTTCAGGGCACCGTCCATGGCCCTCATGTCTTGTATGAGCTCGTCAAAGTTGCCAGACAACTTGAGGAATATGTGTGGCTCCAACTGTGTTGTGTTGTCGTGTTGTACTTTCATCTGAAATGAAATATTATTTAAGTGAATGGATTTATGTTTTGTCAGGATTTTTTTTTTAATATTTGTTTGAGAGGCATTTACTCTTCCATCTTAGAACTGGACTCTTTATGGAAACTGACACAGTTGGCTACATCACCAACAGTGATATCAGTCCATTACATCTTGGTGAACTAGGTGCCATGTCAGTGCTTCCCTTCGGTCGTGCGGGCTACACTGAACTGGACGGAGACTTCAGGCATTGAATGAATTCATTTTGCTCGTGGTTGTTCAGTTAGCTACAGTTAGATTCAAGATCATTTCACTATGTTCGTTATACTACTAGGTGAACGCTGTGGCAACAGTGAATTGAATAGAAATCGCGAAAGTATACAAAAAATACTAACAATATTCCTAATCTTCTGCGCATGCGCATACTCGGCCCACTCGCCCTGCAAGCCCCGACCGGCGCACAGGAGCAGCTCCAGACCTCGCACCGCTTCCAAGCCCGCTTCCCCCATCGCCAGCACCTCCGCCAGGCTGCGCTCGGAGCACGGCCAAGCTGGACGAGAGTTTAGTACGCTCATCACTTCCGCTATCTGCAACCAAAGGCAAAAAAGGTTTTGGAATGGGTCTTGAATCTGTACAGATGTTTTATCTCACGAGCGCGGCTGAGCCATGTTGTTGTTGTTTTGGTTTGGGGTTGGCTCTAGGCCTGCAAACTAATCCCACTTGGTTGGGGACCTTCGTGCAAAACCCCACAGTCTCCAGCTACCCCAGCCAGCCTATGTCTTCCATGAAAGCCACAAGTCGACCGGGGTGTCTGCAGGCCGCTTATCCCTTAGTCGCCTTTTACGACATGCACGGGGAGAGATGCAGTGGGACTATTCTTATTAAGTACCGACCCCACACAGTATATGAGAGAGTGTAACAAGCGGGTGAGCCATACTTGTAGTTGTAATGCGCATAAACCACGCGCTCCTGTGTGTGTGTGAGTTTGCTAACGCCAACTGTATTTACGCACACAGGAGCGCGTGTCTATACGCATTACAACTAAAAGTATGGCTCACCCGCGCTCGTGAGATAAAACATCTGTAGCACATTTTTTTTTTTACAGAAATCGCAACATCTGGCTCTGTGTCAAATATTGAATGTTTGAGCACATAAAAATGTACCAAGACGTTACAGTCATCGTCGCTGGTGAACGGGGAATTTCATACATTTTTGTCTGCTGTGTGCTGATGCTACTGATAGTGATGCTGTGCCGTAATCGTGACTTTACTGTCGCTGGTGCCATTAAGTGACTATACTATAATTATATAGGTATTATTATAACTGTGCGCATGAACATTCGGTCTTTTGGGGTGAATTGCCAATGCCATGCATATTTGAAAACGTAGCAGGAATTATCATTACACATTATGCCGTAGCCGTGTATGGACGCCTACATAACAGTGTAGCCGACATGAAATCTGCCATGACAGCTTGCATAAAAAAAACATACATTACCATTAAAGATTAACAGTATGGAAATTGGAGATGGAAATGGACTGAAAGCCAAGTTTTTTTGTTTTTTTTTCTTTATGGAAACTGACACGGTTGGCTACATCACATCCGTTATGTCAGCCCATAACACCGGGTGAACTAGGTGCCACGTCAGTGCTTCCCTTCATTTCATGTCGGCTACACTGAACAGAATGGAAAACATGAACTATTTACATATCCATTTCGACCAAAGTTTCGTGTGTCGTACCGTGTGGGGCCGGTACTTTAAAAGAATAGCCCCACTGCATCTCTCCCCGTGTATGTCGTAAAAGGCGACCAAGGGATATGACTCCCTTCTTTTATTACTAGGTGGTAGGGTTTAACCCGCCCGGGTTGGTACCACCGCACTGAATGAAAGGTCGGTCGAAACGGCTATGTAAATAGTTTGTGTTTTCCGTCCAGTTCAGTGTAGCCGACACGAACGAAGGGAAGCACTGACGTGGCACCAAGTTCACCCAGTGTAATGGGCTGACATCACGGATGTGGTAGGTGATGTAGCCAACCGTGTCAGTTTCCATAAAAAAAAAAAAAAAAAAAAAAAAAAAAGTTTTATTCAGTGCGGTGGTACCAAGCCGGTCGGGATAAACCCTATCACCTAGTAAGGTAAGAAGGGAAGGGACCTACAGTTTTACGCCTAAAACATTTGACATAAATTCAATATGCAGTATTGTTGTACTACTTACACTAGTGTTGTCAGCTGTGATTATATCAGCGGAGTCTTTTATCAGCTGAGGCAAGTTGGGTAGGAGTAGCCTGGTCGCGTTCACTGTTATTGGCAAGTATAGGATTTCGAATGTATCATCTTTGGTAGACAGTGCTGGAAGATAAAAATATAATTTTTTTAGCAATAATTATTAATATTACGAGTGAGAGAAAAACATTAGAGGTGTCAGAGTAATGGCACACAGAGATCTGTGGTCTCTGCCTACTTAATTAAGAAACAAGGTGTGTGTTTATTAAATATTGGTTCCCTTCCTTAGAACCCTTTTTAGCAGGAATAGCAATCTTAAATTTCCTTTTACACTGTCGCTGTTCATAAGAGATTTTACGGTTTACTTAACCGTTCAGGGATCGGCGCATGAGCGACAACCGACTCCATAACACGTCTTGTTTTTTTTTGTACAATTCATTAGGCAAAGAAGAAAACGAAATGAATGACTAAAAACACCACAACAAATTTTTATTTGCAGCGGCGGCGGCGTTGCGAGTTTGCACGCGAACATGCGTGCGTCACAATCTTTTTAAAAAAACCTAAAAGTTTGTAAATTTTTTGTTCTAGGTTGGTGACAAAGTGAATCAGATCAAGGAGTGCATATTTATAGTTTGTGCATGCTTATGCATAAAATTTTTTTTAGAAGTACAGTTGAGACTTATCCCCATGTTCAAAGAGCGTGTACTTTAATGTCAAAAGTCGGCCCACTGACCGGTGGCGTGCGAGCAGTTAAGGATCTTAAGTGTAAAACCGAATATAGCAATCTGTCAACATAATTTCACTCTAGCACCCCATTCTCAGTAAACACACATGTAGTTTCTGTTGATGGATTGATGAAAGGGTGAATGTCTGTGTAATGTTCGGAAACTGCTCACATGAATTTACCTGTGACCAGTCGGACCATTTGATTGGTGACCACAAGGAAACTATTGGCGGCATCCACACCACGTTTGACGTTGTTCCAGTTTGGTGCTGTGGCTGACAAGTTGAACAACTGACGGTCCAAGAGATCGAGCACTTTGAAGCCTATTTTTATGCTGAAATAATACACAGAAGAATAATACATAGAAGATAATCATGTTAACTCACATTGTACAAAAACAATGTGTAAAATAATTATAAACAATTATAAATAATTATAACAGTTATAAAAACAGTGTCAGCCTCGATAGCTCAGTGGTGCAGACAGTCAACTGTCGCTATTGAATGCTAAGCAACGCTGGGTGCGGTGGTCAGTACTTGGATGGGTAACCGCTGACCATTGGAGGCTGACCGAGGTTCGGATTCCTCGTAAAACTGCAGGTCCCTTCCCTCCTAATCTTACTTGGTGGTAGGGTTTAACCCGCCCGGGTTGGTACCACAGCACTGAATGAAACGTCGGTCCAAACGGCTATGTAAATAGTTTGTGTTTTCCGACCAGTTGAGTGTAGCCGGCACGATCAAAGGGGGAAGCACTGACATGGCACCTAGTTCACCCGGTGTTATGGGCTGACATCACGGACGTTGTAGGTGATGTAGCCAATGGTGTCAGTTTCCATAAAAAAAAAAACAATAAATATATGTAGTTTATAAAGAGCAATGTGAACTAGCGTGAAATGCAAATTGGAACTGTCAACTTTTTTTTAAATTTATTTATTAAATTGGTTTTTTGTTACTCTTAAATACAATCTCTTCGACACTGTTAAGTTGTTACTTTACATGCAGATGTTCGTCTAGAGAATAGGCCCAACATATCAACAGACCAGCAAAGATTTTCCATAATAAATAACACAAACCTAATATGCAGTGCTGAATCCATGTGTTTAGCATCAAACCAATATGTTTTGGTTTGCATTGACATTTTAACAACGTCAGCTATAGAAGCGTTATCCATGTGGTAGGTGGTCGGTGCAAACACATAGCCAAAATCTGTCTCTAAGAGAGTGTAAAGTTTCTTCAATTCGGAAATAAGAGACACCCAGTTGACCTCCTTAAGTGGACTTAAGCGATCGTATATGATGGAGTGAATCTGAAAGTAAAATGTAAATAATAGTTTAAATACATTAAAATTTAAATTTGTTTTATTCAGGTTGGGTTCCCAGTTTCTGTGATAGTCTTATTACGGTCCGTATCACCAGCAAGACGTGCGGTCATCAGCAAATATAGCTGTCTCAACATTTTCAGTAGTTGACAAATCTGCAGTATGGATAGCATACAAGACCGGACCCATCACAGATCCCTGTGGAACAGACGTCATCCTGAAAATTTTAATTCCACTAATTTGCTTCAAATTTAGATAATCTAGGGCTACAGAGATCTTTCTTTAGAGGGCAGTATTCTCGTGACCCCGACATAGTCATGCCTCTGAACTTTTGTCAAATAAAATATATCTACTACTTACAGTTTTTGCAAGCCGCGAGTCACCATCCAGTGTGCTGTCGAACTGGCCAACCAACTGGCACAGGATGTCGACGATTGCTTTCTTGTCAGATTCTTCCGGAAAAACGAGATATTGGGCAGTGTTGTCTACACCGTTGCATACGACATCTGCAGTGGGAGCGGAGAGTGCTTTGAATGTCTGGAAATATATCAATATAAATGTTAAAAAAAAAGATAAATTTAAGTCAATGGATAAATGCTGTGGCTACTATTCACTATTATACTTATACTATTATACTATTGACTTTATATCATCAATAGGTGTGAGTGAACCACTCTTAGCATTCATGACAATGCTAGCATATTCAAATGATGGCTAAAAAAGGTGAGGTGTCGTGGGACATCCAACAGAAGCGAAGCTTCTTACACGTATTAATTTCGATCAGGATAGATGCTATCCTATCTATGCGATATTCCTTTAAACTTATACAATGGTTCGACTTAAAGACTCTCATAGATGGTGTTGGGCAGCGCAGTCAACGCTCCTTATTGGCTGGGCAGTGTTTCTTGTAACTTCCGTTCGTAATTTCGTGACGTTTCACTTTATCTGAAATTCGTCCCCATCCCAAACATGCGTTAAAAAGCTTAGCTTCAAAAACTTACCTTTTTTCGATCAAGCAGTGTCCCCAGAACGACTTTTACAATGTCCGGATACAGGCGACTGAAGCCGTCCACTAGCGGCCGCGGGAAGCCGGCCAGCTCCGAGTTGAGAGCGGTGACCAGGGCGGTGCTGTGCACCAGGATGGGAGTGATCTTCGCTTCCAGAATCGGGTTCTGTTTCACTATTTCGTGAGCCAGCGCACCGTGGACTGTTATGCTGAAAATATATTTATGAATTACCTTTTTAATGCAGACTATGCATGTGAAAAAAAAATTCTGTTTCTGAGGCTGACAGGTGTATCGACAAGTTTACATTACACACTTACAGTATTTTTTTAGCCATCGGCATTTTACTACGGACAACCTTGAAAAGTCCCGAATCTTGACTTATGTTTAGCAGGCGAGGCCAATCCATGCTCATTTTCACTGGATATGTCGTCAAGTCTTCTACAAATAGCTGCAATTCGGAGAAGCTCTTGTCTATGCTGTAGAGGCTGTCGCTATTGTCTCTGCCTAATGTCTCGGCCACTATGAGGGACGCCATTTTGTTAATCTGAAAATATTACGGAATATTCATTTATTTGTTGTGCCAATTTGATTTGCAAGTGCACTTCCACTTTTAGCATGGAACAGAAATTATATTTTGAATGCCCAAAATATATGTGCACAACCTAAATAAAATAAAAGCAGTATCAGTACAGCAATTGCCTCTTCTTCAATAAATCTTCTTTCAAACAATATTTCAACAGAAGAATATTCAAATTTTGTAAATTTAAATTTAAAGCTCCATCAAGACAACTTACATTATTCTTCACATTGAATATACCGAAAGAGTTGATAACATCGGAAGCATAATCCTTCCACGCGTTGTTGCACAACTGCTTCTTCAGACCTTCCGCATCACTCCGCGACACTCGGAAGAAGCTCTGCAGCTTGTACACGTCACAGAACATCTGTCCAGGGTTCGCTATTCTTGGTGTTAAGATCTGAAAATAATATTATCATGTTTATAAACATTTAAAACATTAATTATTTAAATTGGTAAGTATAATATATTGGTTTAGAGTGTTCATCGAGACCATGAAGGGAAAATACATATAGGTTTAGTACGCGACAGTAAATAATGCACATTAAGCTTTAAAACGAGACAATCCGGTTGTAGAGCGTTGTCTCTGTCGCACGAACTCGCACGTCTCTGTGCGACTGGGATGACCGATGGGGACGACGCTCTACAACCAGATTGTCTCTTTCTAAAGCCCGATGTGCATGATTTACCGTCGCGTGCTGTACATACATATGCCATAGACTATTTCAGACAGCTGCAAAGCTGAATATAAATGGAAAATACATACCCGGCCAGGTTTAACCCTGACATTAACTGTGAACAATTTGCCAATTTTTTATCACCTCGTCGATGACGAACTATAATTAAATTTTAAATGTCTCCTATTGTTTGACGTGGTACATGCCAACAACGCGGCTAATGCAAGATATGACTGATGGTTAAAGAGCACGATGCACACCTTAATTTCTTCAGACTCGCTCCCACTCTTCATCGAACTATTACTTCCAAATCAATTGGGATAGGGCACAGAGCATCAAATGCGCGCGCCCCTCCTAGAGGCGCCCTGAGCGCGATTTCTCTACAACGCCGTTGAAGCCTGTGGGCGTGGCCTATGACTTACATATGTGTGTTGTGCGTGTGCATTTGTTTTGTACGTGTGCCTAACTTGCTCCTCTTTGTGTGTAGTGTCGATACTAGCACACACACACACATACGAAGCGCTAGCAGCACTGCGTGTAGTTTTTGGTTTTCAAATATTATCGCTTAGGGCGTCTCTAGTAGGGGGCGCGCGCGGTAGGTATTTGATGCTCTGTAGGATAGGATAATAATTCTAATTTGTATCGACTTTCCTACTCAAGATCTGTCTGTAGGAACAATTTTAATTGTAATTTAAAGGTTTTTTGTAACATTATTTTGATAAAATTGTTCCTACAGAGGAACAGATATTGAGTAGAAAAGTAGAAACAAAGTAACATTTACCCTATGCCAAATAGCTTTGAAGGTATGATTTCATTACTTTAGTATGCGAGGTGTGGAGTGCAGCTCTTAACCTCATACGACTACACTTCGTGAGGTGTGCCAAGATTCAGAGAGAGTGTTCTTCCTGAAAGAACTCGGCTGGTTGGAGTAAGGCCATAGGACGCGCACAAACGAGGCCCACAATTAAGCGCGGAGAACGAGTTCGAACAACAACCTCATACGACCATCGCTAAAACATTACACACCTGCGTCCTCTCTGCATCAGACAGCGCGTCGAACATCTTCCCAATGATAGAAGGCTGCAGTGCTGTCAGTATCCTCGCTCCGTCGAGATGTCTTCTTGTTACATTATACATAATCTCTTCCATACGCAAATTCTTCTGCACGGACTCGTGGGCGCCCTCTATAAGCTTGGTGAGAAGCGTCGAGTAGTAGAGAAACTCGTGTTGAGACTTAGCTGGGAGCATGTTGACCGCAATGCTGGTTACTTTTGACAGGCTGTGGAGTTTATGGCAGATGTCAAAATAAAGTTACGACAGGGAGGAAATGGAGAGATTTTTTTACGGAAACTGACACGGTTGGCTTCATCACATCTGTGATGTCAGCCCATAACTCGAACTTGTCACAATCTAAGAAAATGGAAGTTATCCCCAGGGCGGCAACACATAACATGAAAATCTGATCCCTGGCGGTAAAAAAACTAGGAACATCGCTGGTGGCGCGCGTCACCAATGACACACCCTGTCAAATTATTCCATCCACGAGTGCACCGACACGGGTAGTGCATCCTAGTCTGAACGCGTTAAGGGGTAGATAGAGTTAAGTAGGTCAGTTAGATAGGGCTATGTGGGGTTGGGATTTTAAAAACCTAATAAAAATTTATACTGAAAATAACTTACATGGGAAAAACTTTAGCGGCCGATATCTGCATAGAGTCCACAGCCTCGCTCATCATCTCCAAACCGTCCTGTATGCTTTCCTTCAACTGTTCCATCTGACTCGAGAACCCTTCCCAAGAATTACTTTCCTCGGTAGTCTTCAGTCCTTTCAACACTAAAGAAACAGCATCATTGACAGTCTGGACAGATCCGCTTTTGTTCTTCTTCAGTGGTCTCTGAAGCAGCTGGTAAAGCCATTCAATACCGTCTACTAAAGTGTCTGCTACTCCGCGTATTGATTTGTATATTTCTGTGTCTCCGAATGTCGGCTCAAAGAGATCCATGAATGTGGTTATACTGTAAATTAAATAGAAATTCAAAGTTTTGTTGCAAATAAAAGAGAAATATATACTACGACCCCTAGCTACCCAAGAGCAACCACAGCATAACAAAACAACAACAACAAGTCAACAACTGCACAAACACAACACTGACATGACTGTATGTATATTTTGTTTTTACTTAATTGGTAATTTGTTTTATTGTATAACATCCTGATGTATGTGTCACCGACCTTTCCAATTTTTTTTATAAATAAACACAACAACATAAGTGAAGAAAAACTCTATAACAACATCAGCGAACTATGAACTTGATTTAGATGTCAGCTTTAGGCCGCCTGTCTAAAAAACAAATAATTATTATAAGTGAATTTTTTTCTTACTGTAAATAAAAATTCTGCTGACTTTGATAATTCAAATTGTTTATATGCATAAACACAAATTTTATTAATAACTTGACTGAACCCTATGTTCTTTGTTTTGTATTTTATTATCTTTTTTAATGGGTATATTTTGACTTAATATTTTTTATTCTTTGCTTAGATATAGTATGTTATATTTAACATAATGAAAACTTAGTATGCAAGTTATATTTAAAAAAAGCTCTGTAAGGTTTCTTACCCAGTTCTTCCTTATAGATTGTACTGCTGAACGGGACATGACAAAAAAAATTATGACGAACCATACTGAATATGCATATGTCTCAATGAAATATTGTTATTGTTGTGTGTTCTTTAAAGCGAAAGAAATATCTGAATCTGAATCTATAAATAAGAATACAACAAGAGAAATACAAACACAGTAAGGTTGAAGGTCGGTGCTGCGTCGGTGTCGAGGCGCAGCAAGCCCACCAGCTGCGCGGGGACGTAGCTGTCGGGGCGAGAGAGCCGCATCGCCGCCGCCGCCAGCCCGCCCAGCGAGCCCGCCCACCCCCCGCCGTTCAGCCGACCCAGCATGTTGCCCAGCTATGTCAAATGACAACGACCCATCTATTCACATTGCTCATCATCATCATCATCATCATTATCATCATCATCATCATGTATTGCTCCACTACTGAAAATAGGCCTCTCCCAAGGCACACAGTCATACGAGATCTTTCGCTCTCTCTTCCATCTACTCCCAGATACCTTTTTTAGGTTGTCTGTCCACCTAGCCGGACGTCATCTCGCGCTAAGATTGTTTGTACTCGTGTATGAACCTCTGCTGTAAGTACAGTGTAAGGCAGGCTTATGGCAATATGCAATTATTTCTTTCTTTTAATATTTTGGAATTTTAAGCTTCGTAGACATATAAGTATTCGCAAAACACCATGCAACACTACACATTGCAATGAAATTCAATTCAATTTCAATTCAATTTCATCATCGATCACTCAGCGCTCGACACAAATGCTCGTATTGTGTTACAATTTGCGCGCGAAGAGATAATGTTACTTAAAGAATTTGTTGCACTGCAACTTATGTTGCAAACGTCGTACACATTTGCAACATAAGTTGCAGTGCAACCAAAAGTTGCAGGCTTTAGTATTCCACCTAGGTACCTACCTATGCTTCGAACCTCGGTGTATGTTGAAGCCATAGAAAGCTAATGTTTATAAAATAACTAGCTTTTGCCAGCGGCTCCGATTGTGTGAAATTCATATTTAAAAAGAAAGAAAGTAAGTAAGCCCGCTACCGTCGTCAGAATAATCCGGTTTTTATGAGAGCCACATCTCAGTGTAACCGGCACAGAATTTTTATTTAGCCTATCCTATTGCCTATATATTTAGCTAAGTGTCACGTATAGCTACATAGCCTACAGATTTATTATTAGTATTGATGTACAAAGAATAAATAATAAAAGAATGCAACAACATACCATTTTAAAATATTTCCTATAGTTAATTTCAGGCAGTAGCTGCATTATCATTTTCTCCAAGTCCTTATCCGACACGGCACAGAGCCGCCGCGACAGTTCCTCCATGCTCGTAGAGTTCTTCACCAGAAGGAGTCCCGACAGGGAGCTCGCATCGCATTTGTCTAAGGACGTGTTGAACATCTGCAAGAGAGCATAGCATTTTTTTTAATGTTGGCTATTTCACTCAATCGTGATGTCAAGCTACACTAGGTTCTTGTTGTAATTAGGCGCTCTGTTACTTTCCTTTGGTCGTCCCGGCTACATTGAAATGAACGGAGCAGGTTGATTATTTTCATAGTCATATCGATTGACCTTCTTTCCGTGCAGGGGTACTGGTCCCGGAAGATTTTACTGTACAAGGAGGTAAATGAAGGCAAGACACTTACAGTTTTACATGGAATTAAAACTGGTGGCAACAGGTGTCCATGAAAAAAATCACTTATAGAATTCAGACTTACTGCCTTAAGACAAGTTCTTCCAGTGAAACCGGTGGACCTACAGTGTCACATGGTATCTGAACCATGGAGCACCTGTTGATTGAAGGTGTATATGTAATTTATAAAAAAAAAAATTCTAATAAAAAAACATTGGTACGAGCCGACCGGAATTGTACCTCGGACCTCTCGCAAGAGAATCCGACACCAAGACCACTCTGTCCTACCGCTTTTACTAAAGCCGCTCAAAAGGGTGTTCTGAAAGCAAATTCTTCTTTATATACGGGTAAATGTTGTAAATGAATCCCAAACTCTCATGATATTCAATACAAACGTACACCTTGAAAACTTATCTCTGCCGCCATCACATCCACCAGCGCCGCGTCCGATATGTCCAGACGCTCTGACAGGAACCTCTTCACTCGTGTCGGACTCACGAATACGTCTGCAACGCTTACACCCTTACCTGAAACGTATGCACGACCGGTTATAGCCCCAGTGTGGACAATGCGCCCCACTGAACAGGGACAAGAAATCCCTTGGAATGATTTGATAATTTGTCAAAAATCAATACATATTAAAAATGTTCTAATGATTCTAACTGTAGTAAGTATACTAAATACCACATACGTACTTCCAATAAGTACAAGTAGAGAATTTAAAACTGTAAATAAAGAAAAGCTGACATGTCTGTGGTACTTTTTTGGATTTCGCCAAAAACTGATTCTGAAAGTGAAACTGAAGAATTTTTGGGATATAACCTTTTTTTTAAATATCAAAATATGCAATTTTATTGCAACATCTGTATGAAAAACGTAAATAAAACCTTTAAAAATTCTCAAAAGCGTAGAACAAAAGTTTCGACCGACGTTTCATTCAGTGCGGTGGTACCAACCCGGGCGGGTTGAACCCTACCGCCTAGTAAGGTAAGAGGGGAAGGGACCTACAGTTTTACGTGGAATCCGAACCACGGTCAGCCTCCAACGATCGAGCGGTCACCCATCCAAGTACTGACCGGCCCAGCGTTGCTTAACCATCAATAGCGACAGTCGACTGTCTGCTCCACTGAGCTATCGAGGCTGACTAAAATACAATTTTAAAAGATGATAATATGTTATGCCACACGGACTGAGGGTCCGTTAGCGACCGCTCGTGCAGCGTTGCAGAGTTAATTAACCGTGTCTTTAAAACTGCCAATGCAAGGACTCACGTCCGATCTCATGAAAGTCCGGCTCATCGATGATGCCAGTGAAGGTCGCCACTAGCTTGAGAGCGTCCGGCATAAGCTCTGCCACCTCCAGCACTGTCTCGTTGTACAGCAGCGGACTAAACTGCTGTTCCAGCTTGCGGATTCTGCAAATTGTTAATCAAATCAACTGTGTAAACTCTGGAACGCTCTCCCTGCCCACATATTTCCCTGCAAGTACAGTCTCGGGTCCTTCAAGAGGGTGTGCGACCTGTCAGGCCGGCATGGCATTCGCAACCCCCGTATACCACCGAATGTCCATGGGCGTCGTTAGACACCTCATGGGAGGCTAGCCGCCATATGTCGCGCTTTTTATAAAAAAAAAAACAACATGTACACAGCTATTTTTCAACTTGACTTGTGAGAATGTTGAGTTCAAGAAGCAATTTACAACTTAGTGTTCTTCACGATAATTATGATTGGAGTTTAGAGTTCGTTTTATTTGTGTCTTCCATTGAAGAAATTTTTTTGGCTTTTCTACATTCAACGAGAGACAATTTTTTGCAAATAAGCTGTAGTTAGTAGATTCAAACTTTCTTTATTACATACATACCACACGCTGTATCCCGAAAATCGGGGTAAGCAGAGTAATCGGTGTTGTGTTGCAAGAACTCCGGTAAATTACAGTACAACACCGACCATCACGTTTAGCAAAGTATTAGGACATGAGATAACTATCAAGCAGCAAGAATAGGCACGAAAGGAAGTCTAATTTATTAATACACCTTTTGAAGATGAATCATGCTTGTTTCTTTCAAATGTGTTTGCAGCCATAAAGTATTTCAACCTATAGTCTGTTTTTTTTTGGAAGACGGAGGAAAGTGACGTTTGGAGTGTTGCCAGTTTCTGGCAAATTTTAAATAGGCATGTAGATGCTATCAATACTTTTATCGATTCATTAACTAATGAAATGCTGTAAACTCTAATATTTACCTAATCGTAGATTTAATTGACAACATATTCAGCTAAATCTACCTAGAAAAATGTTAAGTTTAAGGCAGCGCCACAGGTAGCGCATAGGTAATATGTGTGAAGGTGTGTCGTGTTGTGGTTCGTGTCGTGTAAAAGTCGATACTATTTTCATCGACTACAATCACTAGTGGTGCAAAGCGTGCAACACTCTAATGTCAGTGAAACGTCAATTTACTCCGTATTCCAAAAAAACAGACTATATATATCAATCAACTGTAAGTTTTTAAAATATTGTTTTGATTTGTTGCTTTAAAATAAAAAAGAAAGGAGAGGAAGTATATCTAAATAGGGGCTGGGGTAAGACAATTTCAAAGCCTTCACTCGGGGCTAGCCGTGATACGGGCGAACACACCTTGTTCGGCTAGCCACGGATCGAAAACCCAATGGGGTATCGGGTTTTACCGCTACCCCGCTCCACTGTGCGTTTTTCCTTTTTGTATGTTGCTGTCTTTGTATGCTGTTACAATGTTTAATTATCGTAACAGCTCTGTCACACAAAACATGTGACCTCGGAACTAAGCATTCTAAGAGCTATGAAAAATAATACCGGAAATAAGTCCTTATTGCAAAAAAATATATACATAAATATATTTTGTTTATTGGTAGCAGTGTCTCTGAACTATCACCCGCACTCAAGGTCGAATGAGTACAATACTTTGTTTCCATTGAAACTTGTGAAAAGAATAGAATGGATGATGTGTCATAGTTGGTCTAGCGAGGGGTAACACTTAAGTCTTATACACCTGAATGCATATGTGATGAAGTTAGGCTTAAACATACATACCTACATAAAAAATGTACATGGGTTTTTGGTTTTTATTGTGTAGATTTAGGAATTAATTGCCGCTTTGTTTGGACAACACCTTTGGGCTGTAGGGGCTGGGATAAGTTGATTCTTAGTAAGAATTTTCTTTTTTTGCATGGGATTTGGCTTAAATCCAGCGACTCTATGTAGCTCGTTAGCTATATGGAGTCACATGCTGTGCCATATCCTTTTCCTGTCACGGAGGCCGGGGGTACTATACCTATTCTTGTATTCCAATGTATCACGTAATAAATGTATTATGTATCACGATGTATCATTGTACTCCTGACTGTGAAATAAACACTTTTTTACATACTTACTTACTTTACATGGGTAAAATTCAGAACCCCCTTGTGTTCTGAAATAGGTTAAGCTAATGTTTATGCAGTCCGGTATGGGTGGCAGGGTTGTGGAGTCAGAGAATACACATTGAGTCTACCGTCTGGTAGGGGCAGTAAGGGGGAATTTAATGATATGTACCTGGAATTGTTATAAAGTGGTATCTCCTCATACTGGTCGATGGGCTGGCACTCGTTGTTGATGGAGCAGATGAAGGACTGCAGGAATGTCAGCATGCCAGCGCTTGGCAGAGCTCGCGCTGAGTACTGGCCTGTAAAGATATAATAGAATAGGTATTTATTACTATTATTACTAACCTAGAGAACCCTCCGTACGATGCGTGCAGTGTCCAGCAGCTGGCTGGCTGGATCCTGAAGGCAGCTGCCTTCTGGATCTGGCCCTTGACCCAACCACTCAGCGAGAGCCTCTCAAGGTGGTCGTCAAGGCTCTTCGCTATCAGCCCATGCGCCGAAATAACTATGGGCACAACGATCGTCGAGTCGACGGGCCACATTTTGGTAACCTCGTGCTGCAGATCCAGATACTTATTAATATTATTATTATACAATATTATACACACATACATTATTAAAACATTACAAATATTTATGAACAGGTCGTCTTATGCAGAGAGCTGAAATTGAAAGGGTTGAGGCAATTTGGTAATTGTAATAGTGACGCTCGCAAGTCAGATATTTCTGATGTCTACATACACATCTTCTGTGATCCCAGTACTCGCGTGGCATTCAATTTTATTTTGAAGCGAGGCTTTTAACGCACGTTTGGGATGGAGACCTAACTCAGAAAAAGTGAAACATCACGTCGAAGTACGAACGGAAATTGGAATGCTCCTGATTAGCTGGACAGAGCGTATTGTTGCCCATGTAAGTGAGCGAGACAGAGTCTAGATAAGGGAACTGGCAGAGCTGAGTGCCATTTATTATTCTTTTGAAGTTGAACCATTGCATTGCTTGTTACCTCGGTTGTGAAAGAATGAGTTGAAAGGAATATCTCATAGATGGAGCTATCCCTATCGAGATCAAATTATATTAATTAATAATTGGATTTTATACACAAAGCGTAAGAAGTTTCGCTTCTGTCGGGTGTCCCACGACACCTCACCTTTTTATATGGAAGCATAATTGGGTGTTCATTTATACATAGTAGAATGTATTTAATTTTTGTTACTCACAAGTAGGAATGTCTTGTGTGTCGATGTTGTTCCGTACTATGACCAGACTCAGCACCACGATGGTCGCCCACACAGCGCCTCCTAGTGTCACCTGTATGCACCAAACAATGTTTAGTAAGATTTTGTTAGCTTTAAATGGGTAAATCTTCTTTTATAAGGTTCCTCTTTTTTATTATGAATCCTAAAATGGGGGGGGGGGGGGATATGAGTGTCGTATCTCCCCCCGAAATCTTTGGAATTATAAAAATTTCAAAGTATTTTTCGGCGTGTTTGAACCTTACCACCGCCGTATGTGTGTGTATCGCGCAATGTCGCAACCCTTATACCACAATTCAAAACGTGGCTGTTCTGCTAGCCAACTAGCTTCTGTATGGGCTGGCACAGTTCATCCCCAATACAAATCGTGGCTACGCGCCTGGAACTAGATCTCCTCGTTCGTGCTTACATTTCGTGTTATATTCCATTCAAGTGTAGCAGTCTGGAATACCTATAATGATAATCTGGCAGGTCACCTTGATCAGCCCGCAACACATGACAAACAGCAGAGCAGATGACGAACTGAGAACTCCATGACTTCACCAAACACATCTGAGCCTACTGCAAGTAGAAGGTTTCAATTGAGCACTAGACCAGCGATTGGCCAATATCTAGCTCTCTTACATAACACGGGATAGCTCCAACCATGAGCAAAACAGTACCTACATTACATAAATAAAACACATGGGGCAGGAACAAGCGTACATTACTAAACCACCTGTTGATTGCACGACTGACTCTAGGCTCCCTCGGCAATTACTTCTTAGGCTCGTAAAAGACCCGACTGCGGAATTATCTGATGAAGTTTTCAACATTGGCACACGATGAGTATTGCACATTTTCGTGTCCTTGACTCCTATCTCTTCTACAAATGTGACACTGTTCCCGTTTACCAAGCTCATGAGCCAACTGCAACTGGTTCCACATAACAACCACTTCATCCAAATACAAGTGACGACGGCGGTTGACGTTCACATCATCCTCCACAACAAAAACAGCCTCCGGCGCAGGGGGCGCCAGTGGGTCCGGCGCGAGGGCACCAGTGGGTCCGACGCGGGGTCGCCAATGGGTCCGGCGACACCGACACTAGTGGATTTGACGCAGAGTATCATTTGACGGCTCTGGCACCAGTACCTACCGGCGACGTCGGCGCCGGCAGTGGATGCGGCGGGGCCGCGGCCGGGGCGCTGCGCCGGTTGTTCTGGCCGCGCCGGCGCCAGTGGATCCGACGGAGCTGGCGCCAGCGAGTTCAGAAGCGCTGCCGCCGTAGCGACACGTTTCCTTGAGCGGCCTCCACCAGGGGTTAAGCGGCGCGACATCACCGCGACTCACAATTTACCCTTCCGTTCCGAAATTCCGACCCAAATGGACTGCGTGCATAAATACGTACGGCGTACAAGGAAGGCACCAAAACGGAGCAAAAGCAAGCACTCGCAAAACGCTAGGCAAATCTGTGAGTGAAGAACAAAAGAACCAGAGAACGAGGCCGAACCGAATCGCGAGCAAATCGCGAGGCCGATATATATTGGTAATCTGTGAAAAGAACCCTCTAATAAATAATACAATACTCTTTGATCTTCTTTGCGACCAACCAAACTAACGACCAACCAACAAAGTTTGTTGATCAAAAGTCAAAACCAGTGGATATATTCTCTTTGGTCAAAACAAAACTTCACAGAGCGTTTCATTTAGAGAGGGGGACAACGGCTGTTTTTCAACAGCACGTTATAATGATCTGCTGTTTTTATATCGCAGCTGTTTTAAAGTGCTGTATCGTTAGAATGCTGTTTTTGGTGGTGTTGGAATTTGCACCTAACGCTGTTGGAATAACTAGCATAATTGAAATAAGACATAAATATTATATCACGGGAATACAGCAGGCAGAATTATAATACATTTCTAACGTGCCAGTCTGCTGTTTATGGTTGCTGTTTCTACCAAACAGCAGTCTAGTCTATGATATATTTCCAACGTCTCGCACGTTGGAAATATATCATATCATCATCTGCTGTTTTATTTAATTATGATATATATAATGTAACCTTAAAGTCATTGCATTAAGGGTTAAGTTACAAAATACTATAAAAACAGCAGTCTAGTCTATGATATATTTCCAACGTCTCGCACGTTGGAAATATATCATATCATCATCTGCTGTTTTATTTAATTATTTAAAATGTAACCTTAAAGTCATTGCATTAAGGGTTAAGTTACAAAATACTATAAACACTGCCCTCTATCGAGCGACAGCTTCAAATACCTACAGGCTACAACAAATAATTTTTATTATATCAACTAGATGGCGGTACGTACGAGATAAATGGCAAACAGCATTACAGCAAACAGCAGATGTGGTGGAATATTTCTAACGTTATAAATGCTGTAAATTTATAATATAATATGTTGCCTGCTGTATAATATATTCCCCACGACTAGTTTCATTTCAACTAAAAGTATTCGCCGTTACAGTGCGACAAGGATTGAAATGAACGTGGATGACGTTTGTGGGAGGGCGCTGTTGCAGCATTAGGGTTGTCAATTTTGAAAATTTCCTTACACTAGGGGAAAATATCGCTGCAAAAGAAAATGTATGAATGGTACCTATAAGGTAAGTAGGTACTTACTTATTTTTTATTTTATGTATTGAATTTTAGGAAGACTTGCTCTCTAATAAAATAACAGACTTCATTTATTTAGAAAGATTTCTGCTAACAACGCCACATACTAAGAAGTGATACTAACGTACGCGTGAATAGTCCTGGGAAATATATTATATAGCGGGCAATATATTCTATTATAAATTTACAGCAGTTATAACGTTAGAAATATTCCACCTTTCCTGGTGTTTGCTAAAATGCTGTTTTGCTATTTATACTCGTACGTACCGCCATCTAGTTAATATTATAAAAAATATTTGTAGTGTAGTCTGTAGGTATGTGAAGCTCTCGCTCGATAGAGGGCAGTGTTAATAGTATTTTGTAACGTAACCCCTAATACAATGACTTAAGGTTACATTTTAAATAATTAAATAAAACAGCAGACTAGCACATTAGAAATATTATAATAGAATTAGACTGCTGTTTGTTAGAAACAGCAACAGCAACAATAAAACAGCAGTATAGCAGTACGCGCTCGTTGCTTGCTATGAGCAGACTTATACAGCAGCAGCAGACAGCAGTTTATATAGCAACTTAACGTGTCTAGCAATTATTGTGTCTAGCTAGTGTGTAGTAGATATATTTTAATAAGAATAAAAACATGGTTTAAATAATATAGTGAGTGAACCATAGGATTAGCAATATTTGTGAAAATGCCGCCGAGCTGAATGACAAGTTGTGCAATTTTAAAATTACTGATTTATTAACTGAATAAAAATATCATAAAAGCGTTTACTAATACATAATAAATACCGTCGAAAATATTATATAAATTTCAAAGAAATGGCAGAAGGACCTGGCATCCAAGCAAATAATTTAAAAAATATTGACCACAGACAGATTATTGATCTGTCTGCCTGCTGTATTCCCGTGATTGTTATAACACTAATATTTATTTCTTATTTCAATTATGCTAGTTATTCCAACAGCGTTAGATTCGAATTCCAACAACAGCACCAAAAACAGCAATATAGCAATATAGGACTTTAAAACAGCAGCTATTTAAAAACAACAGATCATTCTAACGTGCTGTTGAAAAACAGCCGTTATTCCCACGACTATGCGTGAACGAGTGAAACGCGAAACGGTCATCTGGCAGCACTGTGGCGGCGTTAGTTCAGCTGTCACCCACGTTCATTTCAAGCCTTGTCGCACTGTAAGTTGGCTCCACGGACGGCTCCACTGTCTATCTGTCAAAACAGCGTTAAGGGTTGCTGCTATGTGCACAGATTTACCCTTTTTATTCTAAAAATATATTCAAATATTTCGTACAGGGAAATAGGACGAACCAATTATGGCAACACAGAGCTCAGGTTAGCCAGCTTGATGGCTAGAGGTAAAACGTGGTTTCAGTCGTTTCAGCATCGTGGTTTCAGTCGGGGATTAAAAACCACAGATTAATATGCCCAAAGACATTTCTAATTTTTTTTATCCTGGCGGAAAGGCGATGGTCATTTGCCTGTACAGCCAAGTCTTAGTGTGATATTATTTTATTTTCTACTGGTTCTCAGTATGAATTATTGTAAAAAGGCCTATGCCAAGTCTTCATTTGTTTATTTTGTTTCATTCTTTTCCATTTCATGTTGAAAACGAGGTGAAAACCATAGAGGTAATTACTAAATGTATGTTCTGAGTTTGCCGCTACCTCTGCCCGCGCTTCCGCACATCGCGCCTCACGCTACATCCGCTGAATGACGCTCAGCTCAGTACCATTCACAGAGTACATGGATGGTACCAATAACATCGCTGCCGTCGTCTAACGGTCAGCGGCAGCAAACTTGGAACATACGAGTAGTAACATTTTTAAACCCTTCTTCTTTTTTAACTTGGTATTTGGCCTCATATCTAAGGCTCATCATTGCTGGCAGCGTCGAGTCTTGAAAGATCTACCTACATATGGTAAAAAAATTGATCTAGGTACTTCACACAATCACACTAGTGAAGCGAAGTGCAAAGGAATACAGTGTACACCTACCTACTATTTATTTTACGTCCACGGACTCCTCACAGCACAGATGCAGCACAGGCCACAGACACCGAACCGAGAGCCAAAACAATATTGTATTACGTACATTTATGTCTTCGGATGGGGTTTAATTAGATTTACCAATTTCCGCTTGCGTATGAGATAGTCCTTCCATAGCAACAGTTTGGTCTGCCGCCACGACTCCATGGCTGGCGGAGGGGCGCGACCCGTCTGCTTGAAGAATCATGTCTGGAAGACAAAGATTGTATTTTTTATTTTTCCGTTAACATAACACACACACACACCCTACGGGTACGCAACCTATTACGCACGTAATAGGTTCCGTACCGTAGTAATGGTATTACATTCATCCGTCTGTCTGTCCTACCCTACCCACAGATCATCGGTGGTCTAGCTAGACGAAGAGAACTGTTTTAATTAATTGAAAAGTTTGAGACACAAACTCAAAACTGTATAAAGGAAAAGTGTATTTACTGCCAAACAATATTTACAGAATTTATCTGTGTATTAATTTTAAAGTTTAAAATTTAAATCAAATAAAAAAAACGTTTATTGCACATATTGTTGTACACTTAATGCCTATGGCATTTTCCACCAGCCTACCCTTATTTACATATAGAACCAGGGTAGGTACAACAAAATTGTATTTAACATAACGTTCATAATTATGTTTAACGTTCAATTTTCAAAATATACAATTTGAAGTGTGAAAAAAGAGCATCATTTAGTACTTTTTAGCACCAAAGTGTGAATTATACCAAAAATTAAATTCAATTATTTAAATGTTCACTTAGTATTTTTGTATAGGTATTGTCTAATCTAGTAGTTTAATTATCACACTTAGATTTTTGAGAATCATAAACATGATAAACACAAATCAAACAGTTTAAAGGCTTTTTAGCACATTTTGTTATTTTTTTTCTAGTTATGTTATGTATGACGCGGATATCCTAACAAATAATAAATAAAAGTCGGTCTTCATACAAGAAACGTGTTTTTCAACGTTTTTTTTTTCACACTGTCTGTACCTACAGAATCGATGAAGGTGGGTCTGAAGATGAACAAAGACAAACCCAAGGTCATGGCGACCTAGCACCTACCTATTAAAGGTCATCATAATCTATATAACATAGAAGCTATTTAACACAATATTCTATTTTATTCTATTCTTTCTATCGTAAAACAGTAATACATACAATCGTCAAAATTGGTGTGATTATTTATAGTGCAAACTCTAAAGTAAAACAACAAATAATAAAAACCGACCAATTGCGTGGCAAGTCCAACGGCACGATTTCTTGTATCACATGTTGACTAAGTTCAAAGATTTAAATCAATAGATAGGGCATAGTATAACATAACATGGCGCTCTACAGACAATGTCACTAATGAAAGGACCGCATGCGGCTACTTCGCATCAGACGCAGCGCCACGTGTGTGTTGAAAGGTAAATTTTAAAAAGGACGGAAATAAGACTCAAACTGTGCTACCCGAACACTGATGATTGAAACACGAACCGCAGATGTAAATAGGTGCGAGATTCATTCTAACCGTGCGGTAGCTGATACACTCGCGCCGGCGATGAACGTTTGCGCGAAAATCACACTTTATATTACATTTCACGTGTTGGAAAGATGGAAAAAAAAATTTTTTTTTTGTTACTATTGTAGGGAAAAATATTATCTATATTTCTATGAGGGTCTTATATTGAAACAATTTATGCTTCTCAAGATAATTTAACTTAAAAGTGCAATTTTCGTACTTTTCTTTATTTTTTGGAGATTTATCTAACACCTTTCCAAAGTAGGAAAATAATTTTTTTTTCGATGTTTGTTAATTAAGATCAATACATAACATATATTTTTTACATAGGTATTTTTTAGCCTTACCAATAGCTCAACAATTATTTCGTTTAAAGTTGACCTTTTGAGTCGTATTTACGCCTTCACATGAGGTAGCATTTAATGCTATTCTTGATTACCTACTACTGTACGTGAAGTCTCACACACACCGTTATGTCTAATCGGTGACGAACTCTTGAGCGCTTTGCTCTATCTATCGATTTAAATCTTTGACTGAGCCCTAAAAACAACAATATCTTGCTAGCACCACTAGCACATTCCACGCATGACATCTTGTTAAGATAGTCATGTAAGGCGGTCATTTGATATATCTGTAATTAATGGCAACCTTCGAGTAATGCATGCATCGAAAGGAAATGACGAAGAGTATGGATGGGCGTTACTGTCGTGACCGCTGCCGTGGGCCAGCTAATTACAGTGATTGCTCACTGTCGTCACGGGACGCCAGTTAATTGACGCACTTGTGACATGGCCATTAAAAGTGATTGAGCTCGATTTTTTTTTTATAAATTATTATTTGAAATTGCAAGATCCGTTAAGGAATTTTTACCCTCGTTATGATGTAAGTAGCGCTTTATTCGTTAGGAGGATGTCTATGTCACTTTACCGGGATCCCGAGAATTTTTCAAGGATTGAGTGAATTGCGATTTGGCAACAGTCACAGTGCCGTGTTACGCTCGCCGCGAGTCATGCTTACCTACACATCAACAGTTAGTCCGGCCATTGATATTATAACTCTAGTCGAGACTAGGGTTCTTATAGTGTAAAAATCGGTCAAGTGCGAGTTTTAATCGTGCACGGAGGTTTCCGTAGATCCGCTACACCATACCTGCCAAAAAACCATATCCGTCTATCTTATGTCTTTCTACAATGCAAAATATAAAAACCTGCGACGCCATCTATTATTCAGTAGCGTGACGAATCGATTCTTAGCACGTTTATTGTATGGGGACCCCCTTTAATTTCTTACTTTCAGCTTTTTTTATTATTTGTTGGCTTATCCACCATAATTTTTGAACAGTGTTACTGTTCAAAAATTCAACCGGCTACCTATTACGGTTCAAAAGATACAGCACTCGGACGAACGGACAGACAGACAGACAGACAAACAGACGATGTAGGCTTAGTAATAGGCCACCGTATGGATACGGAACCCTGATAATGTCAGCCTCGATAGCTCAGTGGTGCAGACAGTCCACTGTCGCTATTGATTGTTAAGCAACGCTGGGCGCGGTCAGTACTTGAATGGGTGGCCGCTCGACCGTTTGAGGCTGACCGTGGTTCGGATTCCACGTAAAACTGTAGGTCCCTTCCCTTCTACCTTACTCGGTGGTAGGGTTCAACCCGCCCGGGCTGGTACCACCGCACTGAATGAAACGTCGGCCGAAACGGCTATGTAAATAGTTTGTGTTTTTCGTCCAGTTCAGTGTAGCCGGCACGATCGAAGGGAAGCACTGACATGGCACCTAGTTCACCCGGTGTTATGGGCTGACATCACGGATGTTGCAGGTTGCCAACAGTGTCAGTCTCCATAAAAAAAAATATATGGTCCCTGCACGAATATTTTTTCAGTGAATATATATTAATTCATACTTATGTATTTTTTAAGTATGTATAAATATTAACACTTGGATCCTACCCGCCAGTCAGGTGCGATTACGACAAATGATCACCACAATCACGTCGCGTCGGAGGCAATCAGTCGCTCCTTAAACCGCTGATAGGAAGGCCAGGAGGACTGGAGAAACATTTTAGAGCAGGGGTTCTCAAACTTCTTTTTTCAGGTACCACTAAAACCAATATGTTTGGCGGCGTACCAATTTTACCTACAAGAAGCTAATGATAAAATTTACCTTTTTTTTTATTGACAGCGCGACATATGGCGACGAGCCACCCGCAAGGTGTCTAACGACGCCCATGGACATTCGGTCGTATGCAGGTTTGCGAATGCCATGCCGGCCTGACAGGTGCCCATTCACGCCCCTCTTGAAGGACCGGAGACTGTACTTGGGGGGAAATACATGGGCAGGGAGAGCGTTCTAGCAGAATCGATTGGTACGCATCCGCGGTAAGTCCAGCGTCTATGGATACAATCCCTGCCCAGTGCGCGTGGTGCGGAGGTGGAAAGGGGACGGCGGGATCGCATTATCTTCTATCTACATTCTTAAATTATCTTGGAGGTTAGCATCACACCAAAGTTCAATTAATGATTTTCTTTCCTCGAATGTAAATGATCTCGGAAACGAATCTAAAAAATTATTTCTTATCGAATTTAGTTCTGAAAAATCTTGTTTAAAATATTCCTCGGAACTCACTATGAGCATTTGTCAATGAGTTTTTATATCGCTAAGAACCTCAGAATTCAAATTATAGGGTGTCCAGGGTCTGTTCAGTAATATCGAAATGAGCTATTGTATATTATCTAATAAACACATTAAAAAAAAGAAAAATGGTCCTATCCATACTAGTTTTCGAGATATGAATTTTCAAAGTTTTCAATTTATTCAATCTATGCGCGCTCTAAGTGACCAGACCGCGGCGGTGCGGAGGAGGCGGGGCGGCGCGGCGGGCGCGCCGGCCGGGTCGAATGTTCGCTATAGCACCGCACCGCACTGCGCTGTTGCGCCCCCGCGCCGCCCCGTGTCGGCATCGCACGCTGCTATCAAAGGAGACGCGGGCGCGGCGGGCGGCGTCGTCGGCGCGCCGCGATGCCATCAAAGGAGACGCCGCGCGGGCGCGGCGGGCGGCGCGGGCGCGGGGGGCGGCGCGCCGCACTGCCTGTGGGCATTGCGCCTCAGTCCAGCCAGCCAGTCACGCGGCGCGGAAGATCAATGTGTGTCAGTCGGTCAGTATGTCAAGGGCGACCGACCGTGTTGACGTATTTTTGGTAATTCGATTCGTAAATTGAATTAGTGAAAGTTTCGCGCTCGTGTTTAACAATACGTACCTACCACAGGTTGTGTTAATAAGTGTTTGTTAAAAGTTCCATTCACGAATAACGAATATGTGGATATGTTGCTCGCGTATGGAGCAGCAAACGGAAATGGGCTTCAAACGCATTTATCGTGAAAGATTTCCAAACAGGCGTCAGACTGCCGGTGCTGGCTGAAGTGATTGTGCGTGCATTGTACTGTTTACGGGAACATGGCAATCTAGACCCGCTACTGCATCGCCCGGGTCTCGTCATAATGCATCGAGCTGCAAGGAGATCACGTAGAAAACCTTCACATCATTTGAGGTATGTAGATAATCATTTACTTTTTACTGGCTACATACATACATACACCTACATGCCTAATTGCAGTGTAGTAGGTAGGTATGCTACGTCTTATATCGAAATCTATGATTCTCGCTCGTCCGATCAGCGCCGCGCGCGCCCCGCGCCCGCGCATCTCACGCCTCGCGATCGCGAACCGCGCGCCTCGCGCCGCGTCCCTCGCATAGCCCTACGCGGCCGTGCACAAGCATAGAGCGCGCTCACACTATCGTATGCATTTACTTTGTTAGAAAATGGCAAAATTGGAAATAATTGAGATTAAAAAAAAATTCTTTCATCACTGCACTTTACACACGATACATATCACGATCCTTCGATATTCCACATCACACTTTGGACACCCATTTATGTTCATCAACAACACTTTCTAAATTAGGATTATGGAACTTTTTATTGGCGCTTATTAAATTTTGTTGAGCATAATATTTCATTATTTCGCGTACCACCTCGAAGCTTTCCGCGTACCACTGGTGGTACGCGTACGCGTACCATAGATTGAGAATCGCTGTTTTAGAGCATATGTCCAGCAGTGCACACATGAACGCTTACTGATTAACTGACTACAATAATATACAGTAAGTTTCAGGATAGGGTTTCGTAACTTTAGGGTTCGAAACGGGTCCATATTTGAAGACGAAAAGCTCTGAAACTTTTTCCCAAATTCAGTAATTTTACAGTACTTTTTGATTAAAATCATTTCATCGAGCTTTGGTGGACGGTTAACGTCCACCTTTATTAAATAAAAATAAAATGACTGACTTACACGCTTAACTAGTAGAATTGAACTATACATGTAGATAAATTCCAAACACTTAAATTTGAATGACATCAAAAGAAAAAGGAGACTGGACTAGGTAATTGCACTCCATAGACCTAGACAGCACTGTTGGCAAATCTAACTGTTCATCGAGTTTTTATTACAATTTTCAATTTTTGTATGAAAAGAAAAATACGGAATTTCGATTTGAGTGATAAGGATTTTTTTTTCTAATAATGAGTACTTTATATTCCTGAAGTTTCTCAAGCCTATCCGGAAACAGCCTGTATAAAGTCGAGCAGAAATAAAATGTATGTACCATGTTAGCTACCCATAGCTATAGGTACATAGCCAGGTTATAAAATAATTATTTTATAGGTACTACATTGAAATACATTGCCTAATTTGAATTAGCATGATCGACAAGCTGGCAACAACACAGTACTACTACCTACATACCGATTACAAGCCGCTCTATAGCTCAATCATTTCATTGTTACTCCTGTGTTTACTCCACACATAATCGCAGTAACATGCAGCCTGCGAACGTGTAGTGTACCTACTTAAATTACGCATATCCGTCGAGTTTTTTTCATTTATGTTTTTACGAAAATAAAGTATTCTAGAGCAAAATGAAAAAGAGGATTGTCATCCGCCATTGTTGAAAATCAATGGTTGCGTGTGTGTGGTGCTGTTTGTCTGAATTTCGATGTCATACCTAATCAGCTGTAATTTACAAAAGTAATTGCAGCACAACGCCGATTACTCTGCTTACCCCGATTATCGGGATAAAGCGTGTGGTATCCTAATAAGGGTTGGCATTTTGTTATTTTAAAATGCATTTTAAAAAAGAGCACTATTTGCCCATCCTGCGCAGTTCACCTACTACTTACTTACCTACTGTTTACCCGACTACGGCGAAGCCAAAAGGAGGGTTATGATTTTATGTATGTGTGTTCATTATAGAGACTAAATTAACCTATTCCTACCTTATGTATGAGGCATGGTTGGATTCGACTAGCTGCTGGTCCGAGTGTAATATTATATTGTTTGTGCCATGTTGTCAAAAATTTGAAAAAGTTTTTTTTCTTCAAATTCCATCGAGTGGTTGGTCGTAGGTAGGGGTCGCAATACCGGACCCCTTTTCCAATACCGGTGTTTTCGGTATTACTTTTTTAATAATACCGAGATTCCGGTATTTTCGTTATTTTCGATATTGTGAGAAAAAATATTTAAAATATGTAATGAAATCGTCATTTTTGTAAGGCAATTGTCACCAGTCAAACAATAAAGTGTGTTAAGATAAGAAAATCACAATTTTATTAATTTTAGATTTTAAACTTCAATCTGCTATTACGAAAATATAATAACTCACTGCCGAGTTATTTTAAACAGACATAAATTTTACTTAAACTAGGATAATATTACTAATGTTTTTAAGTTTACACTGTTATTAATTATATTCATTTTTAAGTTTCCGGATTAACAGTAGGTTTAAAGACTTACATAAGTCGACGTTTCGCCGGCTACGTCACGGGCTTCATCAGGAACTGCGGGAGTTCCTGGAGCCGACGTCTGGTGTCCGTTGTACCAGACGTCAAACTTTCAAAAGTTGACGTCTGAGTTTGACGTCTGGTACAACGGACACCAGACGTCGGCTCCAGGAACTCCCGCAGTTCCTGATGAAGCCCGTGACGTAGCGGGCGAAACGTCGACTTATGTAAGTCTTTAAACCTACTGTTAATCCGGAAGCTTAAAAATGAATATAGGATAATATTCTTTTAACAAAACTGTAATCAGCTTTAACAAAAACATCAAATACTCTCTGGCGAGTGGCGACTTATCCTAATATGAAATTAAAACGTAAATGTCTCACTCTTGAGTTACTTATTTATAAGATGCGTCGCTACGCGACTCATCTTCTATATATTAACCCTAACCTAATTTTGAGGCGGTGCATGTCGTTTTTGTTACAAGTTTATATTTCCGAAAATAATTCTTAGGTGGTTATAAAAAAAACTAAACACCCTAAAACAATTTAAACACCGTAACATTGTTTAAAAAAGAAAAAAAAGCAAAAAAAAACCAAAAAGATTCGGTGGGATTCGAATCCATGGTCCAAAAAATGCAAACCCTATATGCTTACCACTGAGCTAACAAGTTACTTAGCCGACCAAACGAATATCGGCTTCTATTGGTTTGCTCCGGGCGAAGGAGTAGGATCGCAGGAACAGCAGGCACGACAATGGCTTTCAGGTGTCGTACGCCGTCGGGAGTAGGTCTCACTCACTCCTGGCCGTGTGTGTGTAGTCGCGCGCGACATGCGTCACATAGCTGAGCCGCGTTGCCATAGCAACCACCGCGCGACTACTCGCAGAAAGAATCGTGTGCGGCGGAATGTCGCGGGCTTTTTAATTTGTTATTAGTCCTATTTATAATGAAATACCGAAAATACCGAAAATCTCGGTTTCTGTTAACTCAATCCCGGTATTTTAAAGCTTTCGTTTCGGTCCGGTATCCCGGTATTTTCGGGATTCGGGATCCCGGTTTGCGACCCCTAGTCGTAGGTCCCTGTGGTCCGTTGTCAAGATCTATTAAAAAGGCGAATTCATAAAAATAACGCACTGAATTGGTTTAGAAATAAAAGGAATTAATAAAAAAAAATTATAATAAAAAAAATTCTAAACAAAAAACTAAGGAAAAAAAAAATTTATGTGATCTTAAAGATCACTAGAAAATGCTGTAGTCGGTCGTGTAGAAGGATTTGAATAAAAAAGGAAGTCCACAATTAATGCAACACAATTTCATACTCGTGGCTTCGTATGTTCCGTCCACCTGAACAAATAACACTACAAAAACAGCTGTATTTTTAGCGTTACTAAGTCTACGCCTTCTGTCTGTCTGGTTCCTGTCGTCCGTCCGTCCGTCCGTCCATGGCTGTATCTTTGGAACCGTAATAGTTCTCCGGTTGAAATTCTCGCAGAATATTTGTTATTATGGCGGATATAACAAAAAAAAAACGGCCAAATGCGAGTCGAACTCGCGCACCGAGGGTTCCGTATCGCCATGTCATGGCTAGCGCCATTCACGACATCTAGATGGCGTGTTAAGAAATGCTTCATATTAGTTAAATGTCATGATTAGTTAAAATGCTTCATAATCTATTCGGTAGATGGCGCGCGCGCATACAATTTTTGGTTTCTTCTATGGGAACCCCCGTGATTTTTTTACTTTTTCTTATTTTTATTATTTCTTGTTTAGCGGCCATTATATATAACACATATTCTGTGAAAACTTCAACGGGCTACCTATTAAGGTTCAAGAGATACAACCCTCGGACAGACAGACAAACGGACAGACAGACGGCGTAGGCTTAGTAGTAGGGTCCCGTACCGGATACGGAACCCTAAAAAAGGAAAAAAATTAAACCCATACAAAAAAAGTATTTTTTCCTCGATTTTTTTCAACGTTTTTTGTGGCGCCGAAACTTTGGTGCGCGAGTCCGGCTCCCACTTAGCCGGTTTTTTTATTATTTTCAGGGTTCTTTTTTGTATGCTGTCTTACGAATAAATAAATACAATAAAAGACATACCCTGGCATGGCATCTTGACTGACGCCTGGATGGTTAACTGTCTTAACGGATGCAGTTGGTGATGTAGCCAACCATGTCAGTTTGCATAAAAAAATAAAATAAAATAAACCCCTCTATGTCCCTACGGTTTTCTTTTATCTTAAAAACTTTTCAAATTTGTCTGGCAGTCGTCTGATCACGGCGGTAAAAACGGGTAATTTTTTTAGGTTTTTGGAAGGTCATATTTCTTTTCGTAATTATTTTTTGGAAAAAAGTAAAACACAGGGACATGTCTATAGTAGATCTAGATGTTATAAAAAAAAAACCATTGCTCTGGAGGCATTATCCAGGAAGGAAAAAGGGGAATACGTTTGTATGGAGAAAATGTAGCCCGCGTACGCTCTTAAATCGTCGATAATTTTTTTTAGGTACAACGTTAGGTACAAAGTAAGGTAGACGGTGAACTTACTGACCACACCGGTTAAACCTGAATCAATCTGCAGTTGAATTTTTATACAAACATAGAATTCGTAATGATAGAACTGATCATGTCACAAAGTATCGGGGCAAGATAACTATCGAGCAGCAATTAAGGCACGAAGACCCACCCGCTGCGCTGCGCGACTCGGTGGAAGGGCCGCGCTAAGGTGAGAGGTGGCTATCCTGTCGCCCATTAGCGCCGCATCTTGTCATTATCCCTTAGTCGCCTTTTACGACATGCACGGGGAGAGATGCAGTGGGGCTATAATTTTTAAGTACCGGCCCCACACAGTACGTCATATACCCATATCACTATATTACTATTATATGAGATCTTTCAATAGTAGGTAACGATACGCTAAGCGGTGTATGTGTATCAGATACCAATCACGTTCCCATACCAATATTTTTTTTTTACGATATAAAAAACATACTTACCTACTTAACTTACTTACTTAGGTGAAATACGCGCACTTCACGTATTCAATTTGAGGAGTGAGTAGGTTTTTTATATCGTAAAAAAATTGGTATGGGAACGTGATCAGTATCTGATACACATTCACCCCTTAGCGTATCGTTACCTACTAATGAACTACCTTATATATTGTGAATAGTGATTTGCTGTAAGTCTTTTTGAGCCCCATTTATTCACATGATCGACGAACGCATGCATGCGCCCTCTTTTCTTTTGAACTCTTTGCTCATAAATATGTATGCAACTTGCTCCCATAATGCAAATAACGTGAATTATTGCTGTGTACAGTACCCGGCAGCAAATAATGCGTGTCGAGCTTTAGAAAGACACCATCCGGTTGTAGAGCGTCGTCCCTGTCGCACGAACCCGCACGCCTCTGTGCGACAGGGACGACGCTCTACAACCGGATTGTCTCTTTCTAAAGCTCGATACGCATTATTTGCTGCCGGGTACTGTACATACTTTGAATTTGTGATGTAAAGTAATGAAGTTGTCGGATTGAATTCTCCAAGGTGACAGAGCCCAGTTTTTCCCGATCTTGATTTATAAAAAATTGTTATTTATTTTGTACACGATACGTTAATTTCATGGAATTTTTTCATAATAATTACATAGTTATATTAAATCTGAAAATGTTACTGGTCATCGTTACTTGTAGAAACAACAATTTTGGAGTACTAGAGTTGTCGGACGGGCGAGACCAAGGTAAACTGTTTTCAAAAATTCAAAATAAACAATTCCTTAGATAATTTGTTGTTCAGAATGATAAGATAACTTAGATTGTCAATGAACATAAACATTTCAATAAAAAAATAATATGGGCCAACCACAGAGGGCCAACCAAAAATTAATATCATTCCTTCCATCCCATCGCCGTTGTTTAGTTAGGAAAAAGTGGACTATGTGCTACATTGCAGTGCGATAGATACCTTTTTTTTATAGAAAGCGCGACATATGACACCGAGCAACCCATAAGGTGTCTAACGACGCCCATTGTCATTCGGTCGCACGCGGGGTTTGCGAATGCCATGCCGGCATGACAGGTGCCTATTCACGCCTCTCTTGAACGAGACTATACTTGGTGGGAAATATGTGGGCAGGGAGAGTGTTCCAGAGTTTACCATTTCTGTGGAGGAAAGATCTCCAGAACCGATTGGTACGCATCCGCGGTAAGTCCAGTGTATAGGGATTGGATCGCTGCCCAGTGCGCGTTGTGCCACAGATTACATAATAGTTACTTCGTAATAGATAAATCACTCTATAGAAAAAGTTCCTACCTTCGGGCTTTAATAGCCTACTGTTTCACGTCGCCAATCGCTGCGTGCGAAAATGTACCTTAACGATCGAGTGTAAAGTGGTTATTGCATTGCAACTGCGCGCAGTTGTGTGGGCGAGCGTCTATGTATACTTCGCGCGGCTGACGAATTTCCACTGAAATAGACCGCCGCGCCGGCGGCCCGTCGGGCGGTTGGTAGTTAGCGCGGGCAAGTACATAGAGTGCGTGAGACCTGGTTGTGCGGAGCTGGTTCTTATTCTTTGTTTATTTTGGCAACCAGATACTTTTTTCAAACAACCGTATTTTTTTCAGCGAACGAACAATGAAAGATAAATTATTAATGTTAGTGTCTTGTTACTTCTCAAACTTCTCATTGTGACGTTCGATCGTTTTTACAGACTTCAATAAAAGGAGATTATCAATTCGACACGTATGCATGTAATATCGTTGGAATTGCACAATATTCGTATAGGTTAGTCTATGTGCGCTTCTAAACAGGTGTGTCAAATTTCATAAGCGTATGTTTGTATGTATGAATGTTTCTCCACGCATTACTCCTAAACTATTAATCGGATTGTAACCATCGATTATTGTAACCATTCTTTTTAGTTGGCTTACACTTACTTCGTCTTAGGGAACAGTGTAAGTTTCATCAAAATTGGTTCAGTAATTTTCAAGACATGGGTTGTTAAGTGTGTCAAACGGGCGAAAAATTCTATACCACGAGAAACGATTTCTGAGATTATTTTTTTATTGATAATCACACCTGAAAATTTATAGAAGGACCCCTTTTGTGCTTTTGTTCCTCCTTCAACTCAAGGGTCCGAATATGCATCAAAATATTATTTAAAACTTTTCAGATCTAGTTGTTTTTTGAAGTCGGTGCAATGTTTTTTAAAACAGTTTTTTAAAACCATGTCGAACTCTTAATTCAATCCGGTGGCGTTAAGGCGACAACGTTCTATCTTTGTCATAATAATAACATCTGTGACCGCAATCACCCGCAATGTTAATTATTTGTTCGATATTCAAAATTCGAAGAATCGACGAACTGCGTCGTTGGAAAACTGATCTGAGAGAGTGTTATTGTAGGTGACGATAAGTTCGCTTGTTGTCGTTGGAAATACGCGCAATTCGTTATTGTATCTGTTTCGCGGGATTCACGCAGTCAATATATTGCGGCTGGCTGCCTTAGCTTACTTAGTTACGTACGGCCGATTTCACTCCTGTCAACTGTATGAGAAATATCACTTTAACCGACTGATAAATGATTTTAAAATTGAGATTACTTACAATACTGACAGCTCACAGTTGTATGATCTAGATTCACACGATCAATATTTGCATCAAAATTTAATACTACTGATTGAATACTACTGAATACTGATTTAATGATGGCATTATTGAGCATGTGAAGACCGTGTTAGTTCGGTCGCGTGTAAGGGTTTGTGGGGGTGTGTTTTAATAATGCATGTTTTGTAGTTTGTACCTTGTGGGGCTGGCACTTAAAAGAATAGCCACACTGCATCTCTCCCCGTGCATGTCGTAAAAGGCAACTAAGGTATAAGGACAAGGTGGCGTGCTAAAGCCCGATAGGCTAGCCACCTCTCACCTCGGCACGGTCCTTCCACCGAGTCATGCAGCAGGTGGATCTTTGTGTCTTACTTGCTGCTTGATCAGTTATCTTGTCCTAATACTACATTTCTAAACGCGGTGGTCGCGGTTGTGCTGTAATTTGCGAGAGTACTTGCAGCACAACATCGATTACTCTGCCTAACCCGATTGTCGGGATACAGCGTGCGCGGGGTATGTATGTATGTATGTATGTATGTATGTATGTATGTATGTATGTATGTATGTATGTATGTATGTATGTATGTATGTATGCATGTATGTATGTACATACAGGTTGTCCCAAAACTCAACGTCAAGCGGGAACCAGGGAGTAGGCCAGTTTATGACTACCCACGAAAAAATAAGAAAAAAAAAAGTCATTTATTTTTTTAGAAAAAAAATTTACTGAATATTTTTTTTGGTAAAACTACAGGATTCTGGTTTTATTTGGATCAATAACAGGGTTATTTAGGCTACCAATAAAAACCATTCAACAATTATATTTGCAAATTTGTGGTCGTAGCACCTAAAAATATTGTACGAGAAATTTTCAACGTTTTTAAAAAAATGCTCATATCATAAAAAACAAATGACTCCGATTTTTTTTCTTATATTTCCCTGGGTAGTTATAAACTGGCCTACTCCCTGGTTCCCGCTTGACGTTGAGTTTTGGGACACGGTGTATGTACTATATGTAGGTAAACCGCTAGCTCTCCGGATAAAGCTAGAACACCTCCGCCGCACCGCGCCGATGTTGGCTAACAGCGATTATAGTAACTACTACTGTTATCCGCAATTCGCGTGCTGGATGCTTCTTCTTGGAAATTATATTTTCCGCATTGTGAAGGCCTCAGATTGTTGAGGTAATTACGTGGTAGCACTGCGCCGACGCCTCCGGCGCGGCGCGTGGCGCGCAGCGGATATCTCTTTGCGCGTGATCATAAGTACATAACGTGTGTGAGAGGTTGCTACAGACCTACTGATATCAATCAATCAATACTAATAATAAATCTGTAAGGGATGGCCATGGAGTAAGTTACTTTGTTTTATGAAATACTGCGTTTTTAGACTCTATGTATGATACTAAAAATAAATATAATATATATTTAAAAAACGAATGCTTTTGGGCGTCGTCGTCGGCTCAACAATCCATGCTGACGACGCCAAGTGTCTCGCGTATCAATAAAAAAATAAATAAAATTGACGATTTATTAGAAATATTTTCTGTATGTATGTTCCTCCATAACTCTTAAACCGGCCTTTGGAATTCGATGAAACTTACAAACGCATTTAACTATACGTGACACAGGATAGGCTAAATAAAATTCCGGTTCTGTTTTAATTAAATACGAATTTCACGCGATCGAAGCCGCGGTCAAAAGCTAGCAGCATATAATAATTATGTGAAAACCAACATGAATTTCTAATAGGTTCTATCATGCATGAGGGCAGATTCAACGAGAATCCGGGGCAAACGTAGAAAAATAAACAGATGGGTGGGGCTAGAAGACGGCGCGCCGCCGCCGCGCCGCCGAAGCCGAAATTTTTTCTACCGAAACCTGAAAACTGAAGAAAAATAGCGAGGGCAGGTCATAGGTTAGGTGAAGAGATGGCTGCTTGCAACTTCAGACTATCAGAATGCGGCTTCATTGCTGAATGTAATCTATTCTATAAAATGTCTAATAGGTAAAGGAAAAAAAAACCGACCAAGTGCGAGTCGGACTCGCGAAGCTAAGTTTCCGCACCACAAAAAAATTACCTGGTAGTCGTGGGACTACCGGTAGACATAGACATGGAATCATGTGCAGACATAATATAACAATCGCGCAAGTACATAAGAGTGCAAATGGCCTGACGTGGCGGCTGACAGGGTTTCGTCAATATTCAAATGGTTGCCATTTTCTAAGTTCTCGGCCGATTTCTTTTAGGTCGAAACATTTGAAATTTTTTAGTTCAAAAAAATTTATAAAAGAAAAAAAAACTAAAAACTAAAAGAAGAAAGTTAAAAATTATAAAAAAACAAGATAACTAAAAAAAAATAAAATAAAAATAAAAAAAAACAAAAAAAAAATTATCAAAAAATATAAAACAAAAATAAGAATTAAAAACTAAAATAAAAAAAAATAATTAAAATAAATAATATTAAAAAAATAAAAATAAAACTCTCGTCGAATCATTTCCTCCTGCAGATGAGTAGTCTGGGATCAGTAGTTTCGGTAATATGATGCCCTCTCTCAAAAAAATTAATAAATAAAACTCTCGTCGATACATATAATTTCCTCCAGCGGATGAGTAGTCTGGGATCAGTAGTTTCAGAGATATGCCCTAAAAAAGAAAAAAAAGTTTTATCTCGTCGAGACTTATATCATTTTCCATATGGGAATAAGTAGGCTGGGATCAGTAGTTTCCGAGATATGAGCTCTGAAAGTCTTTTTCCCTTTTTTTTCAAAACGGTTGAACCGATTTTGAAAAAAAAACATTATTAACATTAACATTATTAGGCAGCGTATAATCCATCCGGATACACTCGCGGATATATACCTAAGTATCAAAGCACTGAATGAATGCCGATTGAATCGAGTGCGGAAAGTTCCGGTACAGTGTAGTCTAGAGTCTAGACGGCCAAATACTAAACTGGCACGCTACCTGCCTCCACTCCACCAACAATGTGGTCATGTTCGCGGGCATTTCGCGGGTGTATCAAACGACAGACGACAACAATGAAACACAAATCCTCACTCACAATAATACTCACATAATACTCACAATAATATGCATTCCGAATTACAAATTGTTTACTATTACAAGTCCAGCCCCTTTTTTTATGTAATCCGGTATGGGTGGCTAAGTCAGAGGGGCCAAAGCACATGCTCTGACTAGCCAATATCACCTCCGAGAAGGTAGGTGCCATACCGGAGACTTCTCTGGATTGCTGGCTATACTGGACTAGAGGAGAACACAACCGAGGCTGCTATGCGGCCATCTTACATACAGTACGGTGGTACCAACCCAGTCGGCTACAATTTGAGCCTACCACCTAGTGTGACCTGTGACGTGCAAATGGACATAGACAAAGGAGTTTCGACATGATACTTAGTACCAATGAGAAATGCCTTTAGCCTTTATGTTCACCTTTAGTCAACTTTTTTTGTTTAATAAAGTATTCTAAAAGTATTATTATTATTGTTAAGTATTATAAAATATAAACTACATATTATATTATAAATTATACTATAAAATATAAGTGCCGTGCGAAGCCGGCAGTTGAAAAGAATAGCCCCACTGCATCTCTCACTGTGCATATCGTAAAAGGCGACTAATGGATAAGGAACCTCTCACCTTGATACGGTCCTTCCACCGAGTCAGGCAGCAGGTGGGTCTTCGTGTCTTACTTTTTTTATTTTTTTTTATTGTAAGCTCGACATATGGCGCCGAGACACCTATGAGGTGTCTAACGGCGCCCATGGACATTCGGTCGTATGCGGGGGTTGCGAATGCCATGCCGGCCTGACAGGTGCCCATTCACGCCCCTCTTGAAGGACCCGAGACTGTACTTGGGGGGAAATATATGAGCAGGGAGAGCGTTCCAGAGTTTACCGGTTCTGTAAAGGAAAGATCTGCAGAATCGATTCGTACACATCCGCGGTAAATCCAGCGTGTAGGGATTAGGGATGCAATCCCTGCCCAGTGCGCGTGGTCTGGAGGTGGAAACTTGCTGCTTGATAGTTATTTTAGTATCTTGTGCTAATTCGTGGTGGTCGGTGTTGTGCTGTAATTTAGATACCAATTCTTGCAGCACAACCCCGATCAACGGGATATAGCGTGTGATACCTATGTAGTGTAGTAGTCAGTCAGCTTTTAAGCGTGCACTGCTGGACATACACCTCTCCAATTTTCCTACAGTCCGGGAGGCCTTCAGCGGTACGGAACCACTGCTTTCCGCCGACGCACTTGATGTCGTCGTCCCACCTGGCGGGTGGTCTTCCCACACTCCGTTTTCCTGTCCACGGCCGCCAGTGTAGGACACGGTTACTCCAACGGTCGTCGTCTCTTCGGCTGACGTGTCCAGCCCACTGCCACTTGAGCTTAGCCACCCGGTATCCAATATCGACTACTTTGGTGCGTCGGCGGATTTCCTCGTTACGCGCCATATCACGTAGCGATATTCCCAGCATGGCTCGCTCCATTGCTCTCTGGGCAACTTTCAACCTCTGGACAACACCGACCGTCAGATTCCACGTGTAGTAGTATATTTATTTTATTATTTTTGATACGGAAACGGAACCCTAACACGAGTCGCATTTGTCGCCAGTTCTGAGTTAACCTTGATGCCCGTATGTACGTGCCAGATCGGTGTTATTTGACTAAGTGTACCTACTTAGTGTATGTATGTGTACCTACTTGTTAGTTTCGTGACTGGTAAATATTACTTCCTCTTTTTTATATATACCTACTTAGATATTATATTTTATGCAATCTAGCTGCATAAGCATTAATGGATCTCAAGTGTTTAATGTTTTGCAAGACGTAAGTACCTACTCTATTGTAGGTAGGTAGGTGATTGACTTTTAATAAATGTAGGCACATTATGTACACATACATACCTAACAATAAGAAGAATACGAATAAGTTTTTTAGGGATAATAATGTACAAATTGCATTCAAATCAAAATCAAATCAAATCAAATAATTTTATTTACACACATTAGTATACAATTTTAACAACCAGTGCTCAATTATATCTAGTGGTATCGTCAGTTTAACATTTTACATTTTCATTACACATTATTTATTACATTTAAAATGTTATGTTATAATATTAAAAAAATTTTGATCATAAAAAGTTTTCTCCTTTAGCCACTTTATAGCCATTATACACGGTGTTCGGCACATGAACCGACAGAATTTTTTTGCAGGTAAGTGGGGTCATTTGCAAGGTTTTGACCAATGACACCTTTTGTCAGTTGTTACGTGGTATCGAGGATACGATTTTTTTTTTTTTATTTTTGAAAATTACCAAAATCTCACCTACAAACCCTTGTAACTTTTTTGTTTATGATTCTATCAGAACAAAATAAAATTTATTGGATTTTACGATGTATCCTTCTTCTAGAAAAAATATAATTTGATGAAGATACCATGAAAAGGACTTATGACCTCCCAAAGTCCCGAAGACGAGTAAAAATGTGACAAAATCTTAATTTCTTAATTCATTTAAAAAAAACTGACAGCAATTGAGAGTTTCATTTTCCTTTAAAAAGTTCGCTAGTTTACACCCTTTCCAACCGTATACCACATGTCATACAAATAATTCACTATGTGGCCAAAATTAGGCACAGAGACAGAACAGAACGATGACATTAGGGATAAATTGTCAGCCTCGATAGCTCAGTGGTGCAGACAGTCAACTGTCGCTATTGAATGTTAAGCAACGCTGGGTGCGGTCAGTACTTGGATGGGTGACCGCTGACCGTTGGAGGCTGACCGAGGTTCGGATTCCTCGTAAAAACTGTAGGTCCCTTCCCTCCTAATCTTACTTGGTGGTAGGGTTTAACCCGCCCGGGTTGGTACCACCGCACTGAATGAAACGTCGGTCTAAACGGCTATGTAAATAGTTTGTGTTTTCCGACCAGTTCAGTGTAGCCGGCACGATCAAAGGGGGAAGCACTGACATGGCACCTAGTTCACCCGGTGTTATGGGCTGACATCACGGGCGTTGTAGGTGATGTAGCCAACCGTGTCAGTTTCCATAAAAAAAAAAAAAAAAATTGCAAGAGAGCCTGCGCGCCCGGTACTTGTTCTTTTGAAAATGCTCCCGAAAACGCTCTCAATACGGGAAGCGACCACCAATTAGTGCCCGTGTTATCGTTCTGTTCTGTCTCTGTGCCTAATTTCGGCCTTAAAGTGAATGATTTGTATGACATGTGGTACATCGTTGGAAAGGGCATAAACTAGCGAACTTTTTAAATGAAAATGAAGCTCTCAATTGCTGGCCGTTTTTTTAAATGAATTAAGGAATTAAGATTCTGTCATATTTTTACTCGTCTTTAGGACTTTGGGAGGTCATAAGTCCTTTTCATGGTATTAACTGCATCAAATGATATTTTTCCTAGAACAAGGATACATCGTAAAACCAAATACATTTTATTTCGTGCAGATATAATCATAAACAAAAAAGTTAGAAGGGGATAAAGCTGAGATTTTGGTAATTTTCAAAAATAAAGAAAATAAAATCGTATCTCGATACCACGTGACACCAGACAAAAGGTGTCATAGGTTAAAACCTTGAAAATGACCCCACTTACCTACAAAAAATTCTGTCGGTCCATGTGCCGAACACCCTGTTTGTTAGATAATATCTAATAATATTTATTTTAATTTATAAATGTGTTCGTCCAAACTAATCTTGGATGAGATTAATTTAGCGTTTAATTCTACATACCATAAATGTAAAATAGATGAGTACTAGTAATTATCTCATCAACATTTTAAGCACAGTTGAAACAATTTTCCAAAGTCGACGAAAAAACACTGCGTGCGAGCGTAGTTGCGGTTAATAATATAAAACTAATATCTTTGTGGTTAGAACATATCAAATGTTATTTGGCAAACACGCACGAAGAACCATCTTAGGACGTCCGCGAAAGTACCTGTCATTCTCACTCAGAAGGATACTTTTACCTGGTACAAATTGGAATTTTTATTTTTAAAATCGAACGCCTTGCCTTAAGGAAAAACCCGGACGCCGGCTATCTGCCAGTAACCAGTTCTTCTTCTTCTTCTTCTTTTTAATTCTGGCGATTAATCGATATATCTTCGGCTTTTTACCCATGTCAAGCTTGAAACTAATGTTATGTTTGTCAGAGATCCCCCGCGAACGTCATGTATGTACTTATAAACAAATTAATTATACAGAATTAGTACGATTCAATTAGTGCATATTGTGAAAATTTTTCACTATAATTAAAAGTCAAATTTAGTTTAAATCAATTAAATTATACATAGGTATTATGAACTTAAAAATATTAAAATTACTGTCAAATTAAGTGTAGATAAACAAAAGGATATACATACTATAAACTTAAAAAAAAATACTTAAATCTTCATCTGTGTTAGAATCGCCTGTTAGAATCCCTGCTCAATTCAATCGAAACATCCAAACGAGGATTTGGGAAATCGGTAAACGTGAACATGAGTAAGTGTTGCCAATTTATTTTGAGCCGTTTTTGGACTGCATATTTAACAAAATCAATTTGTAGTTCCTATAATTAAACCAAAAACAATTATTATCAACTCGTATTTAACGGTACCCACCTTATATTTTTATTTTCGTACTCTTGAAAAAAAAAACCTACTTCAGAAAAAAAACCTGTATTTTTTCTTGTTTTTTTTTCAACGTTTTTTTTCATGTCAGAAAAAAATCTGTTTTTTTTACAACTATAGTGAGGTTCCTAATTCCATAAAAATGTTATTGCTGAACAGAGAAAACTGAACTCAACACGATAGAAATGAAAACCTTAAAATGGTTGAATATTTTTGTAGAGGAATCTAGAGAGAACACACATTTTATATTTACTGCCGTATTATTGCAAAGTTTCCTTATTATAAATCTGATAAATATTTGGCGAAGGACATAACTTTACGGCGTGTTCACAAACATTTTTGTTTTTACTGAGCGGCGCCGCCGACCCCGCCGCGCCGCGCCGCTCCGTCGCGTCGTTGTCGATTCTATGTTCGCTTATTTAAAACTCGATTCGAGAACTGCTCAATGAATTCACAGGAGGTTTTCACGGACTTATTCTGACATATCTACGGACGGACAGGGCTATTCGTAGGTATGAGGTTTATTGTTTTGGTGGTTTAAAAAAATATTAACCCTAACCTAATTTTGAGGCGGAGCATGTCGTTTTTGTATAAAACCATGTTTTGTTTTCCTGCGATCCGTAGGTATACCTGCATGCAGGTATACCTACGAATATACACTTCCCATATCTAAGGATATATTTAATGTAATTAAAACTTAGTATTTATGTCACATTTCAAAAAAGCTCTATATGAGGTTTTTTACCCGGTTCTTCTTTATAGATTGCATTGCTGAACGGGGGCAAAAAATGATGACGAACCATACTGAATATGCATATGTCTCAATTAAATATTGTTAATGTTGTGTGTTCTTTATGGTCAAATAAATATATGAATCTGAATCTGTTAAAATGAACAGATAGTTCATTGATACCTATTAGCGAGAGTAAGTTTTTAAGTAAGAGTAAGAGTAAGTTTCCGACTAAAATATAAATACTAGCTTTTTCCGGTGACTTCGCTCGCGTGAAATTCGTATTAAAAAGAAGAAAGTAAGTAAGCCCGTAACTTTATTTCGGCAGGCGGAACAATTTGGTTTGCATGAAACCAGTGGCGGCTGGCCCTTAAGTGCACTCGTGCGCCGCACTACCACAAAACAGCGCCTTCACCCGAAAGAAATAAACAAATTAAAATATTAAACATTTCCATGAATATCACCGATCGAAGTAAAAATATCAAACTGAATTCGTTCCTATTTCCTAGACAACAAGGCACGATTTTGCTGTACGTAATACGTACTACATACTACGCATCGCCGCGCCGCCGAGCTCGCCTCCGCCGAGTGCATTAGAAAACACCGCGAACGTCTCTTGTATTGATACTATGAGAAAATGTCTAACGCCGCTGCCCCGCCGCGTGAAACAAAACACTCTTCATACGATTATGTGTGGAACAAGGTTGCGTTCTGCGTGTGACACACGACGGAAAAAGAAGGACAGTATATTGTGGATAGACGCGCGTGCGACACGTCGCGACCGAGCCAGCCGACGATGAGCCGAAGTAAGCCGAGATCGTGAACCCGACCGCGGGCACGTGCGGGCGGGAGCGCGCGGGCGCGGCGGGGGCGATCCAAACTCTGGGTCGAAGATACACACAAGCGCTAAGTACCTACATGTACGTATAATGCGCGGGGCGGATCTCGGCGTGTCGCCTCCGCAGCGGTTCGTCAGTGTTCTCCCTCGCACCCGCACCGTACTTGTATAGTGCATTCGCGTGGCGGGTCGCCCGCTGCGGCGACGACACGCCGAGATCCGTCCCGTGCACTATACGCTGTTGCACGACTCGACAGGCGAGTCCATTTTTGGAATATGGGTTGTTTCTTATATATAACAGATCGAGTTTGCAATTGAATATTTGAATTATTCGAATATCGATTTGATACATATTCGAATGGTAATTTATAAAATATTCGAATGTTACGACAAACATTAATGCGTTACGAAAATATTTTGTTATTTTAGGTAAAGTCAAAAAATGGAATCACCCAAAGAGCTAGGCAGGCGTTGTTTGGCGCGCCGCGCCTCTCAGTTCGGGGCGAGACCCGTCGTCGCGTGACGCGTCGGTCGACCGACAATCGCCGCGCCGCCGCGCGGGGATGTTTTGCAAATCCGTTTTTTAGCAGTTTGAACGACTTTTCGTCAGTTAACATGTACATTGTGAAGTTTTCTTCATTGCCCGGCGCGGCAAGGACGCGACACCGACGCGACACAAACATTAATATCCAGCGTTGCCAGAAGGTTACTTTTGTAACCTTTTAGGTTACTTTTAACGCTGAAAGGTTACTTCTAGGTTACACGACTCAAAAGGTTACTTTTAGGTGATTTTTCAGAATTAATTTGCATAATAAATTTTTAATTTCTTTTCTTACACGAAACCGATTAAACGGCGGAAATAGATCTGGGTTTGTGCCACAGACTATTATATTATACTTTACTGTGGATTCAATGCGAGTTCTGTGGGCAGAACTCTGTTTTATATTTTTTTCATGTTGGCAACGCAACACTTCGCTCGTAAATCGTCGTGGTTCTGTGTGTATTCTAAAAACATGTTAAAAATACGCCTTTCTCTCTCACACTAAAGGGTGGAATAACCAAATCACAAAAGCGTATCGCTTGCTTGCTCGATCAATCTAATTCGCTCTTTTCGAGTTCGTTTGCTGTCGTTCGTTCGTGTCGCCTCCAGTCGTGTCGATCGTGGTGTCGTGTTGGTCGATGAATGAAAGAAAGTTTAGTTTTGTTTGTTTGTGTCGGTCAGGCCTACTTACATAGTGGTTTGAATTGAAAAGTATTTTTTTACACATATTTTTAAACGATTCCTAAAAAAATATTTCAATCCAATCAGTATGTTGGGTACCGTCTATCCTTTTTAGTTCAGTGTAATTAACATTTTATGACCTTAATTTCAAGTGTTTAGCTAGTAAAATGCAACTTAAAATGGAAAACCACTAAATCATTCACATATCTGTAAGTTAATACAACCAACATTATCCATCAACTTTGAATACATTACTAACTGAAAAAAATGAAAGGTTACTTTTCACACGAAAAGGTTACTTTTTTTCTATTTGAGGTAACTTTTGACAAGACCCCGCTGGCAACACTGTTAATATCAGTACCGCACGCTGTCTGGCCGGGCGGGCGCGGGCGACGCCTCGCGCGCGGGTGCGCGGGAGGCGCGGCTCGCTCGTGGCCACTGCGCGCGCAGTGAAGTGTCGCTTTGGTTCTTCGAGCAATTAGGACGCTGGGTGGGTACATAATTTTTGCAAATAAGTCAAGACCGCGGTATCCATTAGATTCACGTTTGGGTATAGTACTAAGTAGCTAGCGCACACCCAGTCCCATAGGTCACCAGCCGCCACTGCATGAAACCCACATCTTAGCGTAACCGGAACTGAATTTTACGTTCCGGAAGTTTGTTTTAATGTAAACTGACACTGTTGGCTACATCACCTACTACATGTGTGATGTCAGCCCATAACACATTGGTGAACTATTTTCCTCCCAAGTACAGCCTGGGGTTTTTCCAAAGAGGCGTGAAAAGGCTCCTGTCATGGCATTCGCGATCCCCGTGCATCTCAGAATGTCCATGGGCATCGTAAGTCACCTACTCGTAAGTGAAACGATGCCACATGTCGCGCTCTCTATAAAAAAAAAAACAAAAAACTAGTGCCGGCTGAACAAGTACTAATTTTATTCTTGAAAACGAATTTCACACCGATACCTAATTTGACTATTCCATCGAAGTATGCCACTATTAAAGGTCCAACTTATAATAATATGCAAGGCTTACCGGTCATAAAGCAACCCGTCGGAAAATGGTTATTAATGTTTATAGTACCTACTGGCTGACACGATAGAACATTAAGCAGAGGCTAGTAAGTGTTGCCACGCACTAGGACAACGGAAACATTGCAATAACGTATTATACGCAACGTACAATGTACCTACAATCCTCTCCGAAAGTGTAATACAATGAAATACTCGTACATTGGTGTAATTGTGCCATAACACCACCCCACCGCGCTAGTTTAGAAGTAATACTAACTTTTTTAGGCACGTTATGAAATAAATTTAACTACTTTATGCGCATTTTAAAATAGGGAGTAAACTCAGAAAAAACATCAAGTCACCGTCATGCTCATCGTCACCGTCACAGCATAACAATTATTTGTATCTGGATATTGTGCGGTGCTGCCTTTGAGGGGAAAAGGGGTCTAGGTTTTGAGGGGGGAGGGGGGAGATGGAGGGGGAGGGATGGGTTAGGGGGGAGAAGAAGCAGAGGCAAAAGCATCTTCATATGCCACGGTACTGACCTGAAGACACACCTCTGTCTTACGCCTCTTACAAAAATTAACTGTTTTTCGCAAATTTTTTCCAATTTGTGAATATGACAAGGTTCCGGAGGTATCAGCACTTTACACTTTACGGTCCACTGTGTACGGAGTACGGACAGACGGATTGGCAATGTTCAAACAAGCTTGAGTTGGCTAACAGCTACTAAAGGCAAACACGTCGTGGAGCAACCACAATTTCTAGTCATCTGTGTTGACAATACGTCGTCTGACAGACTGAGTAGAATAAATTAATGTAGACAGACGAATAAATAAATATTTATTCGTAAATGTATCTTTATTTCATTTTATTTTTTATTTTTCGAATTTGGAAAAACAAACAGGTACTTACAGGAACAACAAGGTGGTAAAAAATAACATTGAGTATGTAAATACCCAGCACCGTTTTTCACATACTAAGTAGGTACATAAGTAAGAGCACAACTTGATACATGAGAATGAAACACTAAGACAAACAGACGGAAAGAAATAAGGGAGAGAAAGAGAGAGAACCAGCTGAGAGAGAGACATACAGTAGGTACATACACTGCATCTATGTGAAACACCTGAAGCCGGGTAAAACGAGTAAAGCAAGACGAATAGGTACAAAGTTACCACACTTTAGTTGAAATTTCCTTGGAGAAATAAAACAAAATGCCCAAAATTTCTAAAATTCCTTGTTCTATGGCACAATCCTTAGGTAAGGACTACTATTGGAAACATTTTAACGTTTTAATTAGTTTATGCCTATTTTTATTATTTTTTGTTTTATACAAATACCTACATTCTGTCTTGAATAAAATCAACTTGATAAATGACGATTCATTTGACAAATTATTAAACGTATTTGGAAATATTTGATGTCAGTAAACATGGTAGGTACCTATTTTGGTTGGTTATGACTTATAAGGTTCTAAGGTCGCCGAAGCTACCATTCGTATAGCGCTAGTCATCTGACTGTTGATTTAGCAGAGGCTTTTGACAACGTTTTACTATAGAGTTGTGAAATCTTAGTTGGTCATCATACATAATGTACGTGAACAGAAATGATACGCATTAAGTAAGAGCTAATGCCGCTTATTGTTAAAATTCACCACATAAATAAATCGACGTACCAAAGCTGGCTCATTTCTTAAAGATATATGAAAGAAATATATAAATGCATGTAATGTAGCATTCTATAAAAAAGCCCGTGTTTAGATTGTAGTATCTTCACAAAAACACTAAGGAAATTATCTGCTAGTGATGTGCCATGCCACTAGCAGATAGTTTATGCCATGGCACCAAATGGTTTCGCCAGAAGAGCCAATTCCACCTCTTCTGGCGAAACCGAGCTCAGTGGTTTTGGCTGAGTCGACTCCAAAATTTTGATCCCTCGACACAAGCCCTGTTGGATTGGGTATCATAGCGATCTTTAGAGTATAAAATACGGAACTCTAATAAATATTCTCCCGCTTTTTAGGATTCCGATCCTCAAATGAGGAAAAAACTAAAACCTTATAGGTTCACTCTGTCCGTCTGTCCGTTCGTCACAGCTTGTTTTCTCCGAATCTAAACAAGTTTTTTGGTACTTAAATAATATATAGAGTTTGATGATCCAATCACTGACGTATAGCGTAAATGAACGAATTTAGATTTTGGGGACAAATTAGACAGTACAATTTTTTTTTTTCACGTGCATCACGTGCTTTATAAATGGAAAGAACTCCTAATAAGAAATAAAAATTTTACTTTTAAAATTCATAGTTTAAAAGATATTAAAGAAAATATATGAAAATCGAGCATTCCCCCCACTCTCCTTATCTCCGAAACTAATTCTAGAAATTCTTTTATAGTTTACAGGAAACCCTAAACAAAAATCTCTGTGAAAACGGAATGGTACTGAACCCTCCCCGAGCGTGTACGACTCGCACTGGATCGCTTTTTAAATGTGAGTTGCCTTGGTAATCATAAATTAACCTTTGCGTATAATAAGGTGGCAGTGGGCTGGGCACGTCAGGCGAAGTGACGACGACCGTTGAAGTAACCGTGTCCTACATAGGCGGCCGTGGCCAGGAAAACGGAGTGTGGTAAGACCATCCGTCAGGTGGGACGACGACATTAAGTACTTCGGCGGAAATAATTGATTCCGTACCGCTGAAGGACGGGAGCGCTGGAGAAAAATTTGAGAGGCGTATGTCCAGCAGTGGACGCTTATACGCCGCTGACTGACTGTAGGTATAATACAAGTCACATTATGGTTGCTTGAATAATTAATAACTTGCAGTTAGTAAGGCATGTGGATTGGATCGCCAGGCAGTTGTGCCTTCGACTTGAATTATCACGATGACGCACGTATCTCAGTTTTTATATACTTACGTAGGTACTTCTGAAGCAACTTCTTATGCATGATATTATGTAGGTACCATCTAAAAATAAACCTACAGGTTCAATTTAACCAAATGGATTCGCGGTTTGCGGCGACGACCTTAAAAACAGGTTTTAGTTATACATTCGCACTTGAAAAACTGCCTATGAGTTTTTTAATTGCCAAGATGCAAATATATTTCATAAATGTTGATATATTGTCTGGTTTAGGCGAAAATTTGCGAAGGTTATGTGCTTAGGGCTTAGATACAAGTGTTGTAAATAAGCACCTATATGAGTTCTGCCATTTTCGGCTTCACTCTTTACCGACAGGCAGATAGACAGACAGGCGGTATTTTTTTAAATAATAGAGAAGAGATGAAGGCAGCAGGTGATCTGGGTGTCTTCGGCTTCTCTTGCGGGAGGTCCGAGATTCGAATCCAACCGGCGTGTAACAATGAGTTTTTTTTTTCTGATTAAAAAAAACTTACGTGCATACCTTCACCCGCTGCTCCATGGCACCGAATATTACCCATGGTTCGGATTCCATATAAAGATGTAGGTCCACAGGGTTGAAAATACATAATATAATATAATACGCCCGCCCTTGCCACGCATAAAGTGTAAAAACAAAATGTCATTATGAAATGTTGACAGTTCTATCGATTCGTGACTTGAAAGCTTGTTCAAATACATAAGGTAGATTTCATTAAATAAAGTGTTAATTTTCCAGTTATGATTCAATAACATTCGTACTCGTATGAACGAACTGGCGATATATTTTGCATAATCTTAAGTGTCGTGACACAAACGTGTGACGTGAGTTCAAACTATTATATTCCTTGGTTGCTCAGTTTATTTTCAAGTCGACTTATTTCCTTAACCCTCGTCATTTAATGTAACAAGGTAGCAAATTAATTGCATCCTGTCACATCATATCACATTGAGATTAGCAGTTACATTATCTTGTGCGAGTTCTGGAATCTTAAGTAATACTTCTTTGTTCTTGCATATTGTTGATTTATTTATGCATATAATTAAAATAGTATAATTTATTTAAACTAAAATGGCATGTACAACTACAGTGCACAGTTGATTACCTATATTTAAATTTATCTCATAATTACTTACGACAAACTAACTCAGTCTGCCTTCAGTGTGAAATTATGTTTTATAGGCTTAATATTTCCTTATATAGCTCGAGCCTATTCAACTGTGCCTGTTATACTTACTAGGCACAGTTGAACAGGCTCGAGAGACGTGTGCGGTGCTAGAGTAATTTTTAGGTTGCCGTACCCCGTACGGAAGCCTATTACTAAGCATATCATTACGTCTGTCTGTCTGTATCTTTGGAACCGTAATAGCTAGCAGGTTGAAATTTTCTCAGAATATGTGTAATTATAAAAAATGTAAAAAGTGAAAAATTAAGGATTAATAACGAGTGTGGTCCCCATACAAGAGACGTTTTTTTTTACTTTTTTTTGTGGCGCGGAAACCTCCATGCGCGATTCCGACTCGCACTTGGCCGGGTTTTTTTATTAACTTTTGAACTTGTCCAATATGCTTTCCTTAGTAGCCGGCAAGGGTCGACAAGAAACTTTGCAGAATATTTTTGGATATAATTTTATTAGTTTACAAACCTTTCTTGAAATTATATAAACATTTATTTATTACTCAATAAAAAGGGACAAAAGGCGGACTTAAAACCTAAAGTCATTCTCTACCAGTCATGTGTAACCATAGATGTAACTAACACGTTAATAATAAATAAATAATGAGCGTGATCGTTTAAGGTTTTACAAAATAGTAAGTAAACTATACAAGTTCTAAGGTGGTATTTCTAGTTTTATATTTTATGTAACCCACCTAACTACCACGTCAACACCACAACATATATAGCGCCAGGCGCTGGTTCAGGTGTATGTACCCAATGGTATCAGAGTAAGAAATCTCATGGAACAAAGCACATTGTTTTGCGACATGAATTTAAATTATGTACACATTCTTAAATATTTTTTAAACTTGCGTTTCTGCACTTTAAAACGAGAGTTTTTTTAATGCGTTTTCACGGCCGGTTTTATGTGAGTTTCCGTAAATTTCTCCCATTGAAGAGGTTAAGAAAAGGTTTTCAACGCGGTCGGTGACTTTCATAACCGTATCGTACTAAAGAACATGCATACGTAAAGCGGCGTCTGACGGAAATATAAACACATCGATACAAACACTCCCGAGACATTCGGTTGGAATGCATTGTTTTTTTTTATTTTTTTTTAATGGAAACTGACTTGGTTCCCAATTATATTCTGTACCCCTTAGCGAATTTTCGGACAGGTTGTAATTTTTTCATACGTAATAATATTGTTTTATTTTATTACCTATGTTGTTGGTCCCAATCAACCATTGGAGACAATTCTCACTAAGGAAAAGTGGGACCCTGTCTCTTTAATCCGTTCCTATTATATAATGTGTAATGATTGCTTTATTATCCAATAAACAATTACCTACGGCAAATAGTGCACTTTAGTTTCTCAAATTTCGATGATTCCCGCTCTAAGAAGCGGCGTGATTTTACAAAATTTGCAATAAGTAACATCTCAAATCATATTGCTGGAAATTGATTATTTTTCCAGTAAATCACCTTTTTTTATGTAATCCGGTATGGGTGGCTGAGTCAGAGGGGCTGTGGCTGTGGTGGCTGAGCCAATATCACCTCCGAGAAGGTAGTTGTCATACCGGAGACTTTCCTGGTTTGCTGGCTATACTGGACTAGAGGAGAACACAACCAAGGCGTATAGCAACGGCCATCTTACATCCAGTACTGTGGTATCAACCCAGTCGGCTACAATTTGAGCCTACCACCTAGTAAGGGGCAAGGGAAGGGACCTACAGTTTTACACCGGTTCCGAACGGTGAAGCAGCAGGTGTAGGTATGCACGTAAATGTTTTTCGTCAGAAAACTCATTGGTACACGCCGACCGTATTCGAACCTCGGACCTCTCGCATTAAAAGCCAATGCCCAAACCACTCGGCCACCCGCCGCTTTGGGTGCACATAAAAATGCACACCGAAGTTATGTATGTTTTTTCTCCGACTACGTTCACTTGCGACCCCACTGCTGTTATACCGAGTAATTTTACACCGAGTTAACCAATTTTTTTTTTGTGAAAGCTTCGTTTTAATTCAAACAAAAACTATGACGAACCATACTGAATATGCATATGTCTCAATGTAATATTGTTATTGTTGTGTGTTCTTTACGGCGATATATATATCTGAATCTGAAAGTGAATTGGTTCAGTAGTTTTTATGTACAAACATACAACCAGAAATGATTGTATGCATTGTAATATTTATTCTTCATCATCCCAATTAGTTGTTTTTTGCAATATAATTTTTTTTTAAATGTGTTGAATAAGCAGTAGGTAGGAAAGAAGTTACTTACTTATAACATTATTGATATTCCTTCACTACTGTACACAAGATAACTCATAAAGTCAGCGTAGATTGCGACTTCTTCGCCAGCCGAGTTAACTACGTAACGTGACCCAGAAAACGTGACGATCAACTTTATAGTAATCCTAGGTATTTCAAACATTTTAGTATCGTGCTCAACTATCTATGTATGTAGCCTTGTAGATATCGCATCGACGAGAACCTGCTATATCGATGTTATAAAATGAGTCTTTGACAACCTGCTCTATTCATTTCCCTCTGCCGCCTAATAATAATAATAAAATGTGTACAGATATTGAAATACATCGACCTGTCTCACGAGGTTGCAGACATGTGGCCCGTGGATTCGACGATCGTTGTGCCCATAGTCGTGTCTGAGCATGGGCTGATAGCGAAGAGCCTCGACCATCATCTCAGAAGGCTCTCGCTGGACGGTTGGATCAAGGGCCAGATGCAGAAGGCGGTCTTACTCGAAACCGCTCGAATCGTCCGGAGATTTCTTTCTCTCGGGTCCGACCACCGGTAGGCCGCCGCCGCCGGTACCCGCTTCTTTTTCAATATTAAATTTTGTATATACTTAGGTATTTAATGTAAATAATTGTGTATACAGGGTGTTCGGCACATCGACCGACAAATTTTTTTTGTAGGGGTGATTTGCAACGTTTTGACCCATGATACCTTTTGTCGGATGTCACGTGGTATAAAGATACGATTTTTTTTCTTTATTTTTGAAAATTACCAAAATCCCAGCTTTAAACCCTTGTAACTTTTTTGTTTACGATTGTATCAGCACGAAATAAACTTTATTCAATTTTACGATGTATTCTTGTTCTAGAAAAAAATATTATTTGATGAAGTTAATAACATGAAAAGGTTTTATGACCTTCCAAAGTCCCGAGAACGAGTAAAAATTTGACAGAATCTTAATTTCTTAATTCATTTAAATAAAACTGACAGCAATTGAGCGCTTCATTTTCTTTTAAAAAGTTCGCTAGTTTACGCCCTTTCCAACGATATGCCACATGTCATACAAATAATTCACTGTGTGGTCAAAATTAGGCACAGAGACAGAACAGAACGACAACACGGGCACTCGCTTCCCATATTGAGAGCATTTTTCGGGAGAATTTTCAAATTTAGAACATGTACCGGTCCGCGGTCGCGCGGGCACTCTTGCAAATTATCCCTAATTTTGTGGTTCTGTTCTGACTCTGTGCCTAATTTTGACCACATAGTGAATTATTTGTATTGTTCAAATGAAGCTATCAAATTGCTGTCAGTTTTTTTTTTATGAATTAAGAAATTAAAATTCTGTCATATTTTTACTCGTTCTCGGAACTTTGGTAGGTCATAAGTCATAAGACCTTTTGATGGTATTAACTTTATCAAATAATATTTTTTCTACAACAAGGATACATCGTAAAATTAAATAAATTTTATTTCGTGCTAATAAAATCATAAACAAAAAAGTTACAAGGGTTTAAAGCTGGGATTTTAGAAATTCTCAAAAATAAAGAAAAAAAATCTTATCTCGATACCAGGTGACATCTGACAAAAGGTATCAAGAGTCAAAAAGTTGCAAATGACCCCACTTACCTACAAAAAAATTTTGTCGGTCGATGTGCCGAACACCCTGTATAATTAATGTAGAAAAAAGTGTGTAAATAAACGAATAAATAAAATGTGTACTAACTAGCATACGAGCGATAAATAAAGAATAAAAGAAAAACCATGTACAAATTTACAAAACTACGAGTATGTGGCACATCAACATTGGTAATTTTCGATGATTATGATAAAATAAATTACCGCTCGCTATATTACAGTTTTCCATTGACAAACGCTTTCCCACACAAGTCCAATTTTGAATCAGTAGTTTGTGGATCATCATAAGTTTAGTTCCCTTTCAGTCAGTTTTCCCCACAGGTTTTCCCTTAATTATGTGGAAAGAAAAGAGAGCAAACTAAATGATAAAACAATTTACGCTCCGGTTTTCGTGGTTGAGTTAGAGAAGCCAAAATAGGTACCTACATTTCTTTGATATAAAAAGCGCGACCTGTGACGCCGAGCCACCCATAAGGTGTCAAACGACGCGCATGGACATTCGATCTCATACGGGAGTTACGAATGCCATGAATGATGCCATGCCGGCCTGACAATTAGTGCCTATTCACGCCTGTCTTGAAGGACCCGAGACTGTACTTGGTTTGGTTTAGCCAACGGTTCTAAAAATCATGTCTATGTCGCAACCAAAGAGTTTGTATTACAAACTCTTTGGTCGCAACGATAGGATGTGGAACTGTCTTCCGGCGAGTGTGTACTTCAAACGTCGTACTAACGGGCTAGATAAGATAGAATAGAATAGAATATAATATACTTTATTGCTTTCCAATACAAACATTTTAAAAAAGGCGGACTTATTACCTTACGCAATCTCTACCAGTCAACCTGACTTTTATGAACACTTATTATAAGAGTAGCAAAACAGAGAAGAATAATGAATGACTAAAACTTAATACTAACAAAACAATAAAATAAAATTAACAAGACGCCGTCGGGCATATAATATAAATATATTATATTATATGCCCGGCATATTATTTACCTACATACATATGTATGTAGGTAAAATAGTAGAACCTAATATTACATAAACATAGGATATATTTATCATACTAAATAAGAATACAAGCCTAGCCTAAGCATAAGATAGCCTAGCAACAGTCCGCTATTCTGCTAGCATGGCGCCTAACTGAGCGTGGTTTCGCGAGGAGAGCTGATTTTGACTCTGTCAACAGCACCATATTGGTCCCTCGGCACAGCCACACACTCCATGTTTGTTTACATAACAAAAATTACAGGTTTTGGTAATATTTCTGTCCGTCAGTTATGTATGGCTTATTGCTCGTTACTCTGCCTTGTGTAATAAAATTGTACATTTATTATAGGCTGTATTAAGGTCCGCAATAGCGTGGCGAGTCTGTGTGAAGCCTGACCGGCCTTGACCTGAGCGGGAGCACCTCTGCTGATCAACTTTCACTAGCGTGTGTACGAATTCGAGTAACTAGGCTATAATGGCGGGCGAGGCGTTCACTTGATGCCAATTGTCGGGGCGGTACAGTCAGCACCTGAAGTACAGTCGATACAGGCGCCCTTGGGATTCACAATTTTTTTTTTTTTTTTATGGAACCTGACACGGTTGGCTACATCACCTACAACATCCGTGATGTCAGCCCATAACACAGGGTGAACTAGGTGCCATGTCAGTGCTTCCCTTCATTTCATGTCGGCTACACTAAACTGGACGGAAAACACGAACTATTTACATAGCCGTTTCGACCGACGTTTCGTTCAGTGCGGTGGTAACAACCCGAGCGGGATAAACCCTACCACCTAGTAAGGTAAGAAGGGAAAGGGCCTACAGTTTAACGTGGAATCCGAACCACGGTCAGCCTCCAACGGTCGAGCGGTCACCCATCCAATCCACTGACCGCGCTCAGCGTTGCTTAATAACAGTTGACTAACCAACCGCGCCACTGAGCTACCGAGGCTGACGAATTTTCTTATCCCTTAGTCGACTTTTACGACATGCGACGGGGAGAGATGCAGTGGGGCTATTCTTTTTAAGTACCGACCCCACACGGTACAAACTACTACACTGGGCGACAAATAAAGGCTTCTAAGGTATGCGCGACTTCTAAGACCGCGAGCAAGCTTAACAATTTTGCTGAGAGTTCTGACTACAAAGGCTTATTAATTAAGTGTCTCGGGTGTAAAGAGTCTTTATGAAACCTTGATACGTAAATGGTGGACGAATTTATTTATTCAACAGCAAAAAACAAAACAAAAACAAAAAAACAACAAAATTGTAACAACTCAATTATGTTAGAATATTAAACATATTACAATTTAGTATAACTGTAAAAAAAATAGAAATTAATATGAATATTAAGATAATTGAAGTATCAAGTTGTCAATGGGTTACCTAATATATTTGAGGTACTAATCGTACCTAAGTCAGGCGCTAACTAATTATGCAGTCAGGTAAGTAGCAGGCAAGACCGAAGGGAAGCACTGACATGGCACCTAGTTCACCGAGGTGTTATGGGCTGACATCACGGATGTCGTGGGTGATGTAGCCACTGCATTTTAAGTTTCCATAAAAAAAATATGTTCCCGCGGCACTTAAGTAAATACGGCCGCTAAACGGTCCCTAATACCTCCCCTATACGACGCATATTTCTTACTCTCTGGGTTTCTCCGAAGTTTTCTGAACAATTTGAATGCGCGTACCTACATACTTTTGCTAAACTCCTATATGCTACCTCACCACATTCGGGAAGGATCGCCCTAGACGCACGTACCTAGACCAGATCGGGCATGTGCTCGAAAAGGGTCGGGTGCGTAGTACCTGTAACCGACGAGCATGTATGAAGAACATTAAGAGAGTGGAAGAGGCGGCAAAAGTGTGTCAGGATCGTGGCGCGTGGGGGTTGGGTTGGGTTGTTTGCGTGGGTTGGGTCCTGTCTTTGCCTGCCCCACTGGGAGGCAGGCAGGCGTGACGTTATGTATGTGTATGTATGTATGAACTTATAGCACAACACCGATTACTCTGCTTACCCTGATTTTCGGGATACAAAAGCGTGAGTTATGTATGTATGTACCACATAGATATGTTACGTACATTATTAGGTATTCCATTTATTATGTATTCGGGTCCGGTCGAGTCCGGGACTGTGATGCATCGTAGTTCCTATCAACAACATGCTTAATGCTTACGTTGGCTTAGGTATATAATATTATCTATCAGAGACTTGATTATTAGTTTTTTTTTTTAAATAACCTTCACAATTTTTATAAATTGATGTTTAAAAACATGAAGGTTAATTATCTTTACATAATATTATTATGCATTCATAAATATCAAGATCGTCTTCGAAATAAAGGTTACATATCTTCAGAGAAGGAAATATGTAATATCAAAACAAACGATATATACATACCACACGCTGTATCCCGACAATCAGGGTAAGCAGAGTAGCCGGTGTTGTGCTGCATATACTCTTGAAAATTACAGCAAAACACCACGTATAGCAAATTATTCGGACAAGATAACTGTCAAGCAGGAAGTAAGGCATAAAGACCCACCTGCTATATTACTCGGTGGAAGGACCGTGCCAATGTGAGAGGTGGCTCGCCTGTCGTCCTTAGCCTTAAACAAACTTCATTTACATAATAATAATATTTTGACTGCAATGTAAATTATTTACTTATTTGTTTTTGTTAGGCCAAACTAGATTTTTTTTATGGAAACTGACACGGTTGGCTACATCACTTACAACATCCGTGATGTCAGCCCATAACACCGGGTGAACTTGGTGCCACGTCAGCTTGCTTCGCTTCGGTCGTGCCGGCTACGCTGAACTGGACGGAAAACACAAACTATTTACATAGCCGTTTCGACCGACCTTTCATTCAGTGCGGTGGTACCAACCCGGGCGGGTTAAACCCTACCGCCTAGTAATATAAGAAGGGAGTCATATCCCTTAGTCACCTTACAGGACATTTATTTTTTTTATAGACAGCCGGCGCGGGTGTCTGTGCCCAATACTTCAACGGAAGTTCAGACACAGCCAATAACACCATTCCTCGCGAAACCACGCTCAGAGAGACATACACGGGGAGAGATGCAGTGGGCCTATTCTTTTAAAGTATCGGCCCCACACGGTACACTGGACGGAAAACACGAACTATTTACTTGTGTTATTATTAGTAAACAAACAGGTAAACATAATCAGAACAGTATGTAGATAGTTTGTTTTATCAAATCTTGGAATGGTCTACAAAATTTGTCATAACATTATTGATATTAAATTGCATTAATTACTTGTTTTTTTATTGAAGTAGCGACATGTGGCGCCGAGCTACACATAATAGTGTCTGACGGCGCGCCTCGGTAGACACTAACTCGTAGAACGAAAGTGCTCAATTTCTTGTATAGAATCGTCCTCTTAATTAAAAAAGCTGCCAAATGCGAGTCGGACTCGCGCATCGAGGGTTCCGTACCACCACGTAATTGGCAGATTTTTATTATTTGGTGTTTTTTTATTTTCACTATAATCACACTAAATTTCAACTTGATACCTCTAACTGTTCCTGGGAAAAGGGTTCCTTTTTTTCCTTTTGAGGTACGAAACCCTAAAAAAGAGTACCTTAAATAAAATTAAGTAATAATGTTAAATTCAATAGGTGGAATTTAAGAAAATTTTAGATTTTTTTTTGTATAAACGTTTATTTCGTTTATTATTTAATCTTTGATTGATACAATAATTGATGATGATTGTTATACAGAGTATATTGATATTGAAATTAAATTAATTTTTAAGGAAACAAAAGTACATTGACAGTAGATCTGACTGTCCTCCTACCTATTACTTCGACCTACTAGAATATATATCTTATACAATCCATTAGAGCAGAAATAGGTAGAGAAAAGAAATACCTAAGCGTAATTAGTGGCATAAATAATTATAAAAATAATTACATCTAAAACCGGTCGACGGTAGGTATCGGGTCAGTCGTCGCATTAAATAAATGAAGACATACATTTCAACAACTTCTATTATGTACTGTAAGACTGATCTTAGTCTTGTTGCCTGCTGGGAAAAATTATATAATTGAGTGAGTTACCTATTTGTGTACCTTGTGGGGTCCGGTACTTAAAGATAATAGTCCCACCCACTGCATACCTTCTCGTGCATGCCGTGAAAACTACTGGATAATGGCAAAATCCCGTTCTTGTTTCTTGGCTGTGCTGTAATAATGACATACTAATGACATAACTAATAATGATATAATTCGAATTATTACAGTACAACACCGATTACTCTGGGATAAATCCCTGTAAGGGATAAGTCCGCCTTTGCCCCTCATGTAAATTACTTATCGTTTGTTACTGTAAAATGCTTTGGAGCAATGAAGTATTTCTATCTACTATATACATCTACTCTGTCTACCCCTATTATGGTCATAAAATTTACAATCATGTACTGGCTTTTTGGACCTCTCCATGTAAAAATCCTAATGACAATGTTTGGTCGTAGGTGAAAGTCGAACTACCTAATTTTATTTCGTGTCATTTATGCCTCAATTTCTCCATATTTCTCAGAATGTAGGTAGTTAAATATCATCGTGATATGATGCGAACGCCAGGGGACGCTAGTACATAGGTAGCTTCCTCCTTCCTCCAAGCTAATTTATATGAGTTGCCCGTGAGTTTCCTGAAGAAGCGTTGAAGTCTTTTCTTAGGACGTCGCTTACGCCCCCCATCCCGCTCATACGGATATGGCAAACAAATAAACAATAAACTATTCAGTTAGAACTTGAAATATCTTTACCGTGGTGTGTAGAATGGTTGGTGAAGTTAAGTTTTAAAATATCTCGCTTGCGTTACTCCGCTGCGGGAAACACTTGTGTTGACGCAAGGACGTCTTAAAATGACACATGATAATGTCGAGAGAATGCCAACTCGTTTTTCTTCGCAATCCAGCTAATATGTCGGGGTTGGACTTGAAGCGGGGGGGTTTGATCGCAAATTGCTAGTAAGCTTATTGTGTAGACCGAGTTGAAAGATGAATTATAGTGAAAGAATTGTTTGCCGGAAATGAGTAGTTTCGGAGAAAAAAAAAATTCCCATACAAAATTAATTTTTCATACAAAATAAAAAAAATTGTTTTTTTTTTAAATCACAAAAACATTGGTTTTGAATATAAATGTATGTAAAAACAAGGGAAGTGGTATGGGTGAATGTTTTGGTGGTTTTAAAAAAAAAATAACCAGGGTTAATTTATAGAAGATGCGTCGCTAGACCGACGCATCTTCTATAAATTAACCCTAACCTAAAGGCGCATGTCGTTTTTGCATAAATTCCTATTCAAAATAAATATTTTGGTGCATTAAAAAAAATAAATAAAAAATCGAAAATTAATTTTGTATGAAAAATATTTTTTTCAAAAAAAATTTTATCCGAAACTACGCATTTCCGGCAAACAATTCTTTCACTATAATTCATCTTTCAACTCGGTCTACACAATAAGCTTACTAGCAAGTTGCGATCAAACCCCGCCGCTTCAAGTCCACACCCAATATGTCTGACATTCAAACGGGCACGGCTGGTCTGGGATACAGTGCGCAAGTCGGCTTTATCTACCGTACCGTGTGGGACCGGTACTTTAAAAGAATGGCCCCACTGCATCTCTCCCCGTGTATGTCGTAGGCGACTAAGGGATATGATTCCCTTCTTATATTACTAGGTGGTAGGGTTTAACCCGTCCGGATTGGTACCACCTCACTGAATGAAAGGTTGGTCGAAACGGCTATGTAAATAGTTTGTGTTTTCCGTCCAGTTCAGTGTAGCCGGCACGGCCGAAGGGAAGCACTGACGTGGCACCAAGTTCACCCGGTGTTATGGGCTGACATCACGGATGTTGTAGGTGATGTAGCCAATCGTGTCAGTTTCCATAAAAAAAAAAATCTAAAAAAACTGTAGAATTTCTACCGTCCGTCGCGCGTCGGTCTTTCGGTGCTCCGTCATCTTTTTGTTTCTTTAATTCTGTTAGGTTTTTTGTATAAAATTATTACACGAAGATTTTGTGTTTCTAAGGTGCCATGCTAAAGGGCGACAGGATAACCACCTCTGACCTTGGCACGGTCCTTCCACCTAGGTGGATCTTCGTGCCTTACTTGCTGCTTGATAGGTATCTTATTGCATTGCTAAACGTGGTGGTCAGTGTTGTGCTGAAATTTGCAAGAGTACTTGCAGCACAACACCCATTACTCTGCTTACTCAGATTGTCGGAATACAGCGTGTGGTATGTGGTTCAACAGGAGTGCTAGTACCTATTTCAAAATTATAAATTAACATAGATTATACAGCATAACAACGGCCTTTCCTACAGATGAATTAATTAAAGCAAGAGTAACACAACACAAAGTAGTACAGCGCTCTCGATGTTGCAATTGTCATAATTTGCATCAATTACAACAACGAATGAACGATAAATGCAGTGTCGTACTTTTGAAGGTGGGTAGAATGTGTAAAAGAGGAATGCTTGCTTACACCAATGCAGCTACTTAGTTGCGTTTTCAGCTCACACACAATTAAATTCTCACACAGAGGATTTTACAATCCATCACTACAATATTCCACTGAAATGTCAAATATTATTATTTTGAAATCCAACGGCTTTTTGTGTTGGGAAACAAGACCGGTGAGCGTCTCACGTTTCGAAATTTAAACTCGCGAACGTAATATTAATTCAACCAACGCGAACACGTGACCGGTTCGTGCGATCTCTGACGACTGACTGGCGGCGAATGGCAGCGAGTGAGGTGAATGAGTGGTTGAGTTCGTGAGGAATGAATGCCTACACGGTTCTGTGCGGATCGACCTTTGATTTGTTGTAGTTTTGTTTCATCCGCACTGGTTTACTATAGTTGGAGGCTTCCAGGTCATAGCCATCTTCATAGGTCATCTAGGAAGACTCGACGAAGTGACGTCTTCCATGCGTTTGGTCACCTTTCTGGCATAATTATACAGGTATGCATCTTGATCTTCGTATCGGAAGCGATAGGTACGTTATGGGCTGTGCTGTAGAAAGAGGCGGGCGGCGGGGGAAGAGGGGGAGGGGGAGGGAGGGAAGGGGGAGGAGGTTTCGTTTGGGTTATATCCCCCCCCCCCCCCCCCGCGGACGGGAAGGGGGTAAGTGGGGGAGGTAAAAACGTAATATGACTCAATGAGGGAGACGGGGTATAGGAGGGGGGGGGGGGGCTTCTATGCTAAGGGGGGGGGGGGGGGAATAAGTATCTCCTGAATGCTCTCCCCACCCTTCATTTCCCCCCCCCCCCCCCCCCCTTCATTGGAGATATAATTATGCACTTTTCTTCGGTACTTATCAGTTTACTACACAAAAAAGAAAATATAAAAAAAACTTAGGATTGCCTCTTCTCCGGCGGCGCTGCGGGAAGTGCAGCCCCTCCATCCTTGCGTAACAAAGCGCAGGCACCCATGCTCGCCTCCCCAGCTTCGGATTTTTTTCGGCGACCAGCCTCAGCCGCTCCGGCTCACACGGGTGCCTGCGGTTTGTTACAGGGGATGGCGGATGCACTCCCTCCGCGCCTCCGGCTTATAAAAAACACTCTAAGGGATAACCATACTGACAGGTTATGTCGGGGCGGTGAATTTTGTACTAAATTTTAAATTTCACTAATATTTGGATATCTTTAAAAAATAATATCTCCTAAAGTATAAGTCTCCGGCAAAAATTCTTTTTGCTAATAATTCCCAGCTACCAGCAATCTTCTACTAAACCCGCCTCTTTCTACAGCGCACCCACGTTATGTCATACATAATGAACATTACCCACTTACTGGTCTATCAAATCAAATAAAAAAAAACGTTTATTGCACATATATCTTACACGGATGAATGGGAAAGCTAAAAGCCAAAGCTTGCAAGCCAAGCGTCAGATGATCTTAATGAGACACCGTGACGGAGAAAAGGAAAAGACTAAATTGCATCGGAAGACTGCTCTCAAGAGAAGCTTAGGACTAAGCTCGTTGACCAAATGCTTATATGTACCCACTTATTTTTTTCTAAGATTCCTAATTCACCCTCCTTGTCATCTTTACGCAATAAACATTGGGAGCGACCTAAATAATTCCCATTAAACGGACATGATAATTTTTATTCACTTTTTATAAACGATTACATCTCAATAAAATTAGTACAATAACATTTTACGTTGGGTGGTTTGATAGGTACCTACATTGCAAATTCAACACGTAAGTGCGTAAGTAGATAGGTACGTAGCTATATAACATTGAAAATAGCGTTATTAATAAATGAATACTATAGAAGTAGTTGGTAAAAAAAAACAATTTTAACGTTTGTTAAAAGAAATCGTCTGCAAATGTATTCCTTTCGATACGCAATTTATCGACAAATGATAAACTAAGCCCCCTTTGCAGCGTCAAAAGCGGCGTAAATGGAGAAGCAGGTTTTAATGATCTTCATGAGGGACTGGTAGGTGACGGTGACGAATGTGCCCGCCGTCAGGTTCTGTCGCTTCTGAGCCGAGCGGAGCACCATGAGCACAGTCCTGCGCTCGCGCGGCCTGAACACCTCCCAGCCCGAGCTCCACACGCTGTCCGGCAGCGCCTCCGCCGCCGTGCGCAGCCGCTCCCCCGTGTAGCAGTACACGAACAGAATCAACATGTAGTATATCACGAAGTCCAACCAAATCAATATTCCGTTTTTGCTGATCTGGATTAAAAGTACGCCCATGCCCAGAGTAATCAAGCCGAAATCAAATCCCAAGATTGAATTGAACAAATCCTTAACATGTTGAACGACGGCAATTATTTTACAATGCTGCTCAATAAACTTTATCATCTTTCTATTTAATAATTCTTCGTCAATAGTCTCCGAATTGTCCCTGGTGACTTCGTGTAGAAGATTCTCGAAGTCTGCGGAGAGCAGGCCGAAGTGACTGCTGATGTGACCCGCTAGGCCGACGTACAGCAGGAAAAAGGAGACTGTGGTAGGTATTAGGGTGTAATATGCTATGAGAGTGAGGAAGTAAGTAATTTTATAGTTCGGAGTTTCGTTGACATTTTCGAGACCTGTGGACGTGAGTTACATTAATACTACTAACTACTAACTAACTACTATGTAAAGCTAACTAGGTACTATGAACTAATCTACTAATTATCTAACTACTTTTTCAATTGCAGGTTACAGTAGATTTACAAAGTTTGATTACTTTCTTATATTATTGTAGCGTGCGTACCTTGAGTGCAAACCTTGACTGTTATAATAATAGTTGTTATTCCAGATTTTTTATTTATTATACCAAAGATTAATAAAGTACCTTGAGTGCAAACCTTGACTGTTATTAATAGTTATTTTTCCAGATTTTTTATTTATGATACCGAAGATTTATAAAATATGTTTATATTCAAAGATGACCATCACCTATCAGAATAATGTTTTCTTCTGGCAGAGTCTGTCTCGTCATCAGAGGCAGGAACGCTCGATTGATGATGCTCATGGGTAAAAATATTGACAGGCAAGTGGCTAGGATCCACGTGGGTCTGTTTATCTCAGCAGACCCCAACTCCTGAGCAAGTATCACCACATGACAGATCTCGCGTCTGAAAGTGATATCAGTCATGTAAGATGGATTCTTTCAGGCACTGAACATTAAATAATGTTTCGAAGGTTGAGTTTCGATGATCCAAAAAGTAATCTTGAGTTATGAATCTTGATATGGTTTGCTGCATCATCTACTGATGTTCTGAGGAACTGGTCGCAAAGCGCGAACTATTTAATGTTCGCTTTGACCTTTCGACGTACCATCATTTCGGTGGTAGGTAAAATGGGCGATTCACGAAACTATGTCGACAAACCTGCACCAAGCGAACCACATGACCTTGTTGTAAGCTAATAAGCCGGCGGTCATCACGAGTGCCGCCGTCGCCGCAACCAGCGCGCTCTCCTCAGGGTTCATCAGGGTCGCACAGTAGGAGCGATACAAAGAACCCAGTATGTGTGTGTAGAAAAATGGCAGCGCCGCTATCATTAGCAACACGTAATCACTGAAAGCTATTTCAAGAATAAAAATGTGTTTTTAAATAAAGATCTTATTCTCAGTGTAATTACATTACATTGCATACATAATTGTAACTTTGACACAGGTTCAATGGCACGCGGCCATGTTATTGCTGCCGTGCATTGAGAGGATTCCTTGGTATGGAATTCCTATAAGGCTATAAAGTGAGCGTGAGCAGTCATATCGTACGTCGTCGACTAGGCACATTGCATCAAAAAAAGCAAAGGGATTACCTGCCGACCCTACCAACAATCGTAAGCTTCATTCATTGGAGACAAGCTACAATTAAACTTTACACATTGTGCGCCATCCATTGACGTCCCGTATTGTTTCCTGTGGAAACTCTTGACGTCTGGCTCTTGTAATTGAAGACTTTGTAAAGCAATTAAGACAGTCTTTGCTGCTTTGTTATAAAAATACATTGCCAAAGAATAAAACGATTTAATTCAGATTCTCTATTAATTCCATGGATAAATTCCATGGAGGCAAAAGTAAATTGTTCTTACTAAGCTGAAGAGTGTCCTTGGTGATGCCCAGTCCTGACACACGAAGCCAAAGGTCGACGTATTCGATGAACCTGTTCAGGTTGGCTTCTTCTGTAAACCATCGTTTGCTCGCCAGCAATATGTTAACAAGCCAGACCATCTTCTTGCAGGCAGTGGCTTATTCGCTCGTTCTTTCTGCTTCACTGCACTGTTTCTTATCATAAAGCAGGTGTGAATTGGTAAATTGGTAAAATTTGTAATTTAACTTTTATTTCAAGATTTTTTTTCAAAACCGCATGCAAATCTTGTCAGCCTCGGTACCTCAGTGGTGCGGTCGGTCGACTGTTGTTAAGCAACCCTGAGCGGGGTGACTGCTCGACCGTTGGAGGCTGACCGTGTTTCGAATTCCACGTAAAACTGTAGGCCCCTTCCCTTCTTACCTTACTAAGTGGTAGGGTTTATCCCGCCCGGGTTGATACCACCGCACTGAACGAAACGTCGGTCAAATCGGCTATGTAAATAGTTCGTGTTTTCCGTCCAGTTCAGTGTAGCCGGCATGAAATGAAGGGAAGCACTGACATGGCACCTAGTTCACCCGGTGTTATGGGCTGACATCACGGATGTTGTAGGTGATGTAGGAAACCGTGTCAGTTTACATGAAATAAAATCGGTCCACTTTTCAAGATAATAATTTTTTTTTTATAGATAATAATAATTTTTAAATATTTAATTAAATAATTTTAAATAATTGAATAATTTTTATTTAATAAAAAAGGTTTTTATAGTCGAGTGAAAAAGATGATGTAAGTAATAGATTGGTTTAAAAAAGGTTTTAGTGTTATTTTTCTGTTTGTTTTTCTTAAATAATCATTGATTGCAGTTATTTTTTTAAGTAATATTTATTTACATTTATGTCTGAAATTGTGTGGGGTTTTAGTGAGTTGGACTGATGGTGGTATGTCTTTCCAATATTTGTCTCTGAGTACCTGAAGCTTCTTTCGAATGATGCAGAATAGTGTGTGGATGGATATACTAGAATGTGTGAGATGGCAAAATATAACAGCAATACTTCGACCATAAAATACTTACCAATATCTCCTATCTAATACCAACAAGTATTTACAAAAGACTATGTCTGTGGCGTCGTAAACTGTCTTTTCAGTTCAAATGAAGACGTTATATTGACGCGATGAACCATTTCCCAACAGCATTATTAATATAAAAAATATAATTGTAGTTTGCACTTAATTATTGTTTCGTAAGTGGCAGCGTGTAATTGTTTGGTGCTTTGTAGTTTGCTTATTAGAAATAAAGAGAAGTAAAACTTTGTGTCGTGAGTGTGTTATTATCGGCTACTTTGTGTAAACTTAGCTCTATTAATTTTAATAATGCTTATAACTTCTACATACTTAGTTGTATTACACAATGTGATCGTTCTGCTGTAGGTACGCTATCACTAAATAAATATTCTATGTCAGTTCATATATTCTGTTTCATATCAATATAATACATAGAATGGAGCTATAACGCGCGCTTGCTACCTCCATATCAATATCCAATATCATGTACAGTGAAATTCGACAGACAGTTAGGCAAAAAAGTCAGGATTTTTTATGTAAACCAACAATGGTGTGCCGAGAGACCAATGGTACAGTCGACAGAGCCAAAATCAACGCTCCTAGCGAAACCACGCACACAGACAGAGTGAGGTGCCAGGAGATTTTTCAGACTGTTGCTAAGCTGTCTAGCCGAAGTTGGAAGACGCCCATGTTAAAGGATTCGGGAAACAAACTCGCCGGAAGATAGTTCCACACCTTAGCGGTGTGACAAAAAACGATTTTAAATATCGAGCCGAAGCTCCTGGCATCCGTTTAAACAAAATAAATGTCACCCCGCCTCCGCGACCGGCGTCACTGCAATTTTTTTTTATTGAAGGCGCGTCAAGTGGCTCTGTGTCTCCCATAAGATGTCTAACGACACCCATGGACATTCGGTCGTATGCGAGGGTTGCGAATGCCATGTCGGCCTGACAGGTGCCTATTCACATATGCCATAACTGTTGAAAACTGTCCCTTCTTACTATGTGGTAGGGTTTATACCGCCCGGGTTGGTACCACCACACTGAATGAAAGGTTGGTTGAAACGGATATTTAAATAGTTCGTGTTTTCAGTCCAGTTCGTGTAACTGACACGACCGAAAGGAAGCACTGACATGGCACCTAGTTCACCAAGGTGTAACGGGGCGACATCACGGATGTAGTAGGTGAAGTAGCCAACCGTGTCAGTTTCCATGAAAAAAAAACTTCTCTTGTTTCAGTAACTCATTTAATGGAGACAACAAATGAATTAAATGTACATTATTTTTATTTCATTTAGTTTTGTGAGTTATTTATTACATCACACTCTAAAAAAATGTACATTACATTATCTCTAATTAAATAGGTATCTAGGTCCATACTACAGGTGCATAAAGGCATAAGTATACATGTATGATTCTGTCAATTCGAACTTTTAATGGAAATATTTTAGCGTTTAATATTTAGCGTAGTCAAAATCATTTTAGTTTATAGTTTATCGTCAAACAACATCTAAACCTCTTTTGCAGCATCAAAAGCGGCGTAAATCGAGAAGCAGGTTTTAATGATCTTCATGAGAGACTGGTAGGTGACAGTGACGAATGTGCCCGCCGTCAGGTTCTGTCGCTTCTGAGCTGAGCGGAGCACCATGAGCAGAGTCCTGCGCTCGCGCGGCCTGAACACCTCCCAGCCCGAGCTCCACACGCTGTCCGGCAGCGCCTCCGCCGCCGTGCGCAGCCGCTCCCCCGTGTAGCAGTACACGAACAGAACCAACATGTAGTATATCAAGAAGTCCAACCAAATCAATATTCCGCTTCTACTCATCTGGATCAAAAGTACGCCCATACCCAGAGTAATCAAACCGAAATCGAATCCCAAGATTGAATTGAACAAATCCTTAACATGTTGAACGACGGCAATTATTTTACAATGCTGCTCAATAAGCCTTATAATATTGCTCTTTAATAATTCTTCGTCAATAGCCTCCGAATTGTCCCTGGTGACTCCGTGTAGAAGATTCTCGAAGTCTGCGGAGAGCAGGCCGAAGTGACTGCTGATGTGGCCTACTAAGCCGACGTACAGCAGGAAAAAGCCGACAAAGGCAGGTATAGCGGTGATGTATGCGAAGATGATAAAGAAATACGTAATTTCATAGTCTGGGGATTCATTGACGTTGGCGAAGCCTGAGGAAATAAAACATATTTTATTAATACTTATTAATACGAAGTTATTTTGACTATTTAATTCGATATTTTTTTTCAATTTAATACCTGATCATGTGAAGTCCTGTACATGTGCATCGCTAGAAAATAGTTTCAGCCATTTTGATCTATTTTGAGTATATCCTCAGATTAGTGGTACAATTACAATTTAATACTACTTACACAGGGTGTCCGACGGGAAACCGACGATAATCCGTCGACAGCTGATAGAGCTGCTAATTACCTCTCAGAATATCTAATTTTAGGTTAAGTAAAAATTGCTTAGTTTTTGAGATAAGTATCATTTTTGCAAAAATTCCAAATTTTCTCCCTCAGCAAATTTTTTCAAGTAATAGTAGAATAAAAAAAATGGATTGTCTAAAATTTATATACATGAAAATGAACAACGAATCAACTGAAATGAAAAATGAATCAACGGAAGGCATTTTTCTTACCTATAAGCGCAATATTTTCGTCCGGCAATGACTGTGCAGAAATCAGCGGCAGACAGGACCGATTAGTTATTCCCCACCACATGAACACTGTCATACCGGTGCCGAGGATCCAGGAGGATCGAGGTGTCTCAACAGATCCCAACTCCTGTGCTATTTCCGTCACACGGTAGATCTCGCGTCTGTAAATTTTCCATCCGTATAAGTTGTGCTCTTTGGTCTAACTAAAAGTAAACATACCTACGTGTTCAACCAGAGTGTATGTATGTATGTATTCTTTATTGAACATAAATGTATACAAATTAGGCACAATAGGCGAACTTAATGCCGCGAGGCATTCTATTCTAACTAACCTTTGGGATGTGGGAAAAGTAGGTACATGCAGGCGAACAAGAATAGTTTGTGGCAATGTCTATGTAAAGCCGCGTCTCCTGTGCATGTTTTTTCGAAACAATACACAAAAAACATGAAACAAAAACATTATTTCTCTATGGTTTTCATACAAATGTGGATGGCCACGCCCCAATGTTTCGATGTTTCTGTGTAAATGTTTCGAAAAAACATTCGCAGTAAAGAAATATGCATGATAGATAAACCATAGAGTGCTAGTGTGACAAGTCACGGCAATTTTTTTTTTACTGAAAATATGTATGGGTACATCACTCGCTACACCCTACGATGTCAGCCTTGTCCTGATCGTAACTTGTTATGGGAGTCTGTGCTTAGAGAACTGCCTGCACAAACCTGCACCAAGCTGACCACATGATCTTGTTGTAGGTGAGGAGGCCCGAGATAATGACGAGCGTCATCGACACCGCCGCCGGCACCGCCGCTAGACTACTCTCCTCGGGCTTCAGCACGGTCGTTATGTAGAACTTGTACAGGGACCCAATCATGTGTGTATAGAAAAATGGCAGCGAAGCCAACAGTATCAGCATGTAGTCACTGAAATCTATTTCATGAAGCGTTTTTACAGGTACATACAAATAATATTTTTTTTTTATGGAAACTCACGTGTATTCGCGTGTATTCACGTATCACGGATATTGTAGGTGATGTAGGCATCACCTACAATATCCGTGATGTCAGCCCATAACACCGGGTGAACTAGATGCCATGTCAGTGCTTCCCTTCGGTCGTGCCTGCTACACGTAACTGGACGGAAAACACAAACTATTTACATAGCCGTTTCGACCGACGTTTCATTCAGTGCGGTGGTACCAATCCGGGCGTGTTGAACCCTACCGCCTAGTAAGGTAAGAAGGGAAGGGACCTACAGTTTTACGTGGAATCCGAACCACGGTCAGCCTCTAACGGTCTAGCGGTCACCCATCCAAGCACTAACCGGCCCAGCGTTGCTTAACCATCAATAGCGACAGTCGACTGTCTGCACTACTGAGCTATCGAGGCTGACGAATATATTTTTAAGACTCATCATCAGGTGATAATAAATAAATAACGCAATACTTTTGTGACATTAGTCATAATTAAATACCTATATTGTCCTTTAGTAGGCTCTAATTGTAGCCGACTGGGTTGATACCACCGTACTGGATGTAAGATGGCCGCATAGCAGCCTCGGCTGTGTTCTCTAGTCCAATATAGACAGCAATCCAAAGGGAATTCTCCGGTATGGCACCTACCTTCTCGGAGGTGATGTTGGCTGGTCGAAGCATGTGCTTTGGCCCCTCTGACTTAGAAACCCATACAGGATTACATAAAAAAAAATATAAACTACTAAAAATATATACGCGTACGACCGAATGTCCATGGGCGTCGTTAGACACCTTATAGGTGGCTCGGCGCCACATGTCGCACTCTAAAAAAATATATATACTTATATATTATATACTAAGTAATATAATTTTCCAGATATATTCTGTTAAATAAAAAAATGCTAATAACTAAACCGTTAAAATTTTAAATGTTTGTAAAAAAAAAGCAAGAATAAACAATTGTCTTACTAAGACGAAGCTTGGTGATGCCCAGTCCTGACATACGTAACCAAATGTCGCCATACTCGACGAATCTTTCCAGGTTGGTTCCTCTTTTGAACCATCGTTTGCTCACCAGCACCAAGTCGACAAGCCACACCATCTTCTGCAAGATAGAGGCTCATGAGTATCCGATGTCGGTATCTTCCTTCGTTTCTCCTACGCCCAATGGAATTATGACATTATTTACATATACATACATACTTACATACATACATATATTCAACACGCTGTATCCCGACAATCGGGATAAGCAGAGTAATCTGCGTTGTGCTGGAAGAAATCAGATAAATTACAGCACAACACCAACCACCACGTTTGGCAAAGTATTCGGATAAGATAACTATGATAAATAAGCAGCAAGTAAGGCACGAGGACTTAAGCTTAAAAGTGTAAATAATATTTTGATTCATATTCGGAACCTTGAGTTGAAGGCGGTACAAAAGCACAAAAGGGGTCCATCTATAAATTTTCAGGTGTGGTTTTGTGCCGCCTTCATCTCAAGGGTCCGAATATGAATCTAAATATCATTGTGCAATGTTTTTTAACCGACTTCAAAAAAAGGAGGAGGTTCTCAATTCGACTGTATTTTTTTTATTTAAACAATTTTTTATTCCACTCTTTTCAGTTATATCACATCTGTGTAGAATTGGGCGTTAAACCGACGACGTGTTTTTCCAGTGCAAACTTAACAGTCCATAAATTGAAAACTACTGAACCGATTTTGATGAAACTTGTACTATTCCCTAAGTTGGAAGATACTTAATCAAATAAAAGCATTATGGCAATTCGATTTCTAGTTTCCGAGAAATTCGTGGACAAACATACATACATAAGAAACGTACAAACATACATACCTACACTTATGTTTGGCACACCTGTTCAGAAGCTCAGATAGACTAACATATACGAATATTGTGCAATTCCAACGATATTATGTACATACATACGGGTCGAATTGATAATCTCCTTTTTTTTAAGAAGTCGGTTAAAAAGAATGGCCACCTACCATGCAAACAATTTAGCTACTTGTTGTACCTATCGGCAATGTATAGATCGATGTCGCTGCATTGTCATCTGATAAACAATAATTGTGTAACACAAAGTGAAGATGATCAGCAGGGATAAGTGATAAATTGATAATACATTTTAAATTTATTTTATGCAATAGCACACACGTACTACATACACACATACCACACTCTGTATCCCGACAATAGGGGTAAGCGGAGTAATCGGTGTTGTGCTGTAAGTACCTCTTATAAATTACAGCACAACACCAGCCACCATGTTTAGCAAAGTATTCGGACAAGATAACTATTAAGCTGCAAGTAAGGCACGAAGACCCACATACATACTCTCCTTACAATCTCAGAAGCTTAATTTATTTTTTAAAGAATGATAGATGAAGACCTTGCTAACAACACAAACATTAGAAAAACATTATTTCAGGCTCGTATTTACCCAATATGAATTTTCCGATCAAATTGAGACGTTATATTGATGTAATGAACGTTTATTCAGCACTTCTATAAACAAAAAAGTTGTATTGTAGTTTAGACTTAATTGAATGTTTTGTTAGTGACAACGGATAATTGACGGGTTTCTCTGTCGATTCTTAGTAAAAGGAAAAACTTTGTGTTGTAAGTGAAAGTTTCATCTATTACTTAGTATAAACTGAAATAATGGTTTCTTCATAACGTCACGTCCACGTTTCCCAGTGGGGTAGGCAGAGACAACGGATCTCCACGTTCGACGATCCTGACACACCTCTGCCGCCTCTTCAACTCTCATAATGTTATTCATACATGCTCCTCGGTTACGGGTACTACGCACTTGACGTTTTTTTAGCACATGCCCGATCTTATCCAGGTACGTGCGTCTAGCTAGAGCGATCCATAGTAAAATTTACATAGCCCGAAAGAGTGAAATGGCAAAGTTTAAATAGTCACACTGGTGTGGCATTTTGGTGTGACTATGGTTCGGTTGGGTTAAATACTGCCATTTTTATGTTATATAATATAATGTATTTATAGTATGTATTCAGAAATAATAAAATAAAACCAAAAGATACGTTTTATTTCTGCGGAGGCTACCATGGTCACCAGTACGCTTATGGCGGCGTTCCCTCTTTGAATTTGCAGGGGTAAACGACTTATTTATTATGCATTTGCATATTTAAAATTTGCATTTAATAAAGGAAAAACTTGGCCATAGGGTATTGTCAAAAGATAGCTAGTTGTTTTTCTTCATATTTAATTAAATAAGTACCCATTTTATCGAAGAAAAAAGAAACAGAACACTCACTATTCCTATTCCTCCAAAATATTTTATTAACATACACTGATAGAAGATAAGCATCAGAGTCTGATAGAAGACCGTGACGAATGTGCCCGCCGTCAGGTTCTGTCGCTTCTGAGCCGAGCGGAGCACCATGAGCAGAGTCCTGCGCTCGCGCGGCCTAAACACCTCCCAGCCCGAGCTCCACACGCTGTCCGGCAGCGCCTCCGCCGCCGTGCGCAGCCGCTCCCCCGTGCGCAGCCGATCCCCCTTGTCGCAGTACACCATCATATTCATTACAATATAAGCCACGAAATCTATCAATATAATAATACCAGTTCTACAAATTTTAATCAAAAATACACCAAAACCTAGGGTCAGCAATCCTAAATCTATTCCTAAAATTTCTTCGAACTCACTCTCTCACATACTTAACGGCATCGATTAATTATCTTACAATGTCGTTGAATAAATTCAGATTCAGATTCAGATGTTTATTTGGCACATAAAGAACACACAACATTAACAATATTTCATTGAGACATAAGCATATTCATTATGGTTCGTCATCATTGTGTTATTTGCGTATTATACTTTTATTTTCTTAAAATATAAAAAAGTAATAGTAATAACTAAAGAATTACCTACCTAACAAACATTAAAATAACATTATATATTTCGTCATTAGTGCTATTTATTAAATACGCTTTGACAAAGTGTTTCTTCAATTTGCCTTCAATTCATGATTGAATTCTTCACGGTGTGTGAGTCGTCTACAGTCTGCGAATAGTATGAGCGTTGTCGACGGTGCTGTATGTATAGGATTCTCGAAGTCAGCGCCGAGCTGGAAGAAGTGTGCGGCGACGTGACGTGACTCACCAGGCCTATGTATAGAACGATTAAAACAGACGTGAACCGGCAGTGTGGTGCAATTTGGGGGTCGCATGGCGGTTCTCGAGACCTGTGGATTTCATTGTTTTAATAGCTAAGCGAATATTATATTTCCAATAGAAGCAAATTGTGTAGACATAATACGAGTACTGGTACGTCGATATTGAGCGTTGTTTCAGGCGTTCGTGTTTTCATGGGAAGCGCGACGTCTGAAAACCTGTCGTAGTCGCCTACGACCACCTAGCTAGATCATTACCTATAGGTAGTCGAACCCAACAGCCCCCATTTACATCGGGTGCATTGTCGGTTCGAAGGGTATCTGCTCGTCCACCCAGGCTCCTTTCAAAGATCCAAAGGTATGCAGCACTTGGGGAAAAAATCTAAGACTATTTCCCATAAGGTTTTTTCAAACGCCTTACTGCTGGCCTTGTATTAGGTATCAAAATGACTAATTTCAGCTACATCCAATTTTTTAATTATTTTATTTTTTATGTTATGTTAAACAGATGACAAACGGCATTAAAACATAAAACATTCCTCTAAAGTCAGTTAAAGTTTCTTCAAATCTTAAATCAAATACAATTCTTTGTTGTTGTTTGTTCAACCTAACCATTTCAAATAAAAATAAGAACACAGCAAACTCTCATCTTATCAAATGCAATGCGCACATACTATAAACACCGTTTATTCTATTTTGGCAGAGCTCACGATCAACAATCCAGTAGTGTTTACATGGGAGTAACAATGGAAAGTCGTGACATTTTGAGGTTTATGAAGTTTCAGTATCAGGTATCATTTGCCAGACCGTGTCACTAGCTGATAAGATTAGGGACTGATTCATTAATTCTATGTATAATGCGGGATCTATATGGTGCCCAGACCGATCTTGCTTCCTAATATTACGACAATTGTCATTGTCTGGACAGTGCTAATGTGATCGATTCTTTTCAAACGCAGGTACACAATTCTTCTTTTATTGAAATATACAGGGAATTACATTACATCGTTATTTATTACACTTAAACAGTTCAACAAAATATACCTAATATATAAAGTAAATTAACCAATTATCTATAAACAAAAATATTCATCCATCATGGGGATCAACGGCATGGTCCCCATGACGGATACTGCGTTTCCCCGTTGAATGGCAATGCTATTTCGCTGCTTGAAGTACGTCCCGCCCGGCCCGACGAAGGTCCCTGGATACCTCAATAAGCTTTTTTCCTATTTGCTTAGAAAAACCGACGGCATCCAAGCTCCAAGCTCCAAGACTCTCTGCCGCGAAGGCCACGTTGGTTAGGTAGGCTGGTAAATATAATATAGGTACGCAGTATTTTAGTATGAATCTGATGAATGATGAATGAATGATAATGAATGAATGATGATGAATGAACCTGAATATGGTGAATTTTTACAGGAAGTCATTTGTATAAGTACCTGAAACTGAGTATGACTTGACTAGGTGATGGATGAGACACCTATGACCACCCGGTATTGGTGTAACCGATTGTTAGCTAGCACTGCATCGAAAGAAAGTACGAGTATGTTGAAATAGCTAAGAAAAAAATACCTAGTTTGTGTCTTCCGTCCCAAAAATCGTGCCGACCCCGGCACGATTTTTTTTTATGGAAACTAACACGGTTTGATACATCATCTACTACATCCGCGATGTCAGCCCATAACACCCTGGTGAACTAGGTGCCATGTCAGCGCTTCTGGCGTCCATTTTCATCATGAACATGGTGACTGACATTATGAGTCAATCAGGTGTTAGGCTTAGTCAGTCAGCGTTTCATGTGTCCAATGGTGGACAATCTTTCTCCAGTCATCCGGGCCTTCAGGGGTACGGAACCACTGGCTAACAAAACATTAAATATGTAGGTGTTTACAGCAATCGCATCGACCGATAACCTCATCAATCTTTCACAATTTTTGACGAGATGTCGTAAGAAACCCCATCGCCAGAACAGAGGCCATCCCGGCCCATTGTTATCGCCTTACATTCCAGTATACTCGACAATGTTCCACAACCATCACGCCCTAATTTAATTCTGAAAACCTTTAAACAAAAGTAATTTAAACCCCTATTTCAGTGCCAATATTCATTTTCATTTCGATTCTGTGACTATTGTCATGAACGACTCAATGGTGTATTCTTTGAGCTAAAGAAAAGTGGAAACATATGTCGGAAAACGTAATAACACTAAATGGGTTGATCTACGCGCGTGTGTGAGGTGTTGTAGTTGGAAGTGTGTTGAAATAGGGAGTAAGATGAGTTTGAATAACAGGACAACGAGCCCGGATGACCCCGACAACAAGAAGGACTCTTCTTGCTACTTCTGCAATGACTCCTTTGAGGCGGGGCAACTTCAGGTTAGTAGCGTATAACGCGCTACCATGGATACCATGGATACCAACCCAACTATGGTCCAAAGTTATAAGTACCAACCACCTATTAACTTGGTATTTTATCCAAAACGAAGCGGAGCATAAGCCATACATAACCCACAATCGTACACACTACCTAACATTTGCGTTTGCACCTTTTTTCGAAATCTAAGTACAACAAGATGCTGAGGTGGAAAATATTAAGATACTCTTAGTATATTTCGTTTACCCTAGGTTTCTCCATAGCTATTTAACTTCCCTATTTAGGATCCCTAGCTTTTTCTATCGGCCCTCTAGCGTCACTACTGAAGTTCCTATAAATAAAGCATTTAAGTCACCTCAACTACTTGCTCTCGAGGTCCTCTAATATATAATAAACTTTAAATAATAGCGGACAGAAATACATAGTAGCCATTTAATCCAAAGAACTCATTGTCATCAGATCCACCTAAAGCACTGCGGCAGCATTCTGGAGCAATGTCCTCTGCGGTGCGGCGCGTGGATCCAGCGGCGGCACCGCGCGACGCACGCGCACGACTGCCCGCAGTCGGCGGACAAGCGCAGGAGTGCGCACGGCACTCTGCCGTCGCATGCGCGCCCCCCGGAGCCCACGCCGGAGCATACGTGGAGCGTGCAGACCGCACCCCCGCCGCCGCCGCCAGCTCCACCAGCACCGCCCCCGGTCGCACACTGCATCAACTTCTTAGAGAAAGAAGTTGCATCTATTCGGTAGGTGACCTTGGTTCTTCGTGTCAGGGTTACATACTACATAGTTTTGGGAACCTGTACCTGTACAGTGTATACTTGCATCAAGGTACCTGCACCCGAATTGCATGCATCAGGGTACCTATACCGGGACTATATGCGTCGGGTACCCGTGTGTAAGTGGGTAGATAATTTAACAGATTCAATAGAAATACCACCAATGCTATCCCCCAGACTGGCAATGACCGAGGAGCTGAACCACCGCCAGATCCAGGCCAGCGAGCTGGATACCCTCAAGACCAAGTTCCAGCTGGCAGAGGAACGGATGCAGCACTTCCTAACCACACTTCACACTTTGAGAAACAGCATTGATGATGAGGCAGAGCGCACTGCTAACGTTTCTGCCCAGTTCAAGCATGACATCTCCAACATACAACTTACTCTCCAGGTACCTTTCTATAGTAATCGGATTGAGTAACCAAGCACGAGGTTGGAGTCTCAGTTAAAGCCAATTTCATGACCGTGAATGTGCCAATCCGGCTTGTAGTTGACTAAAGCTTCTGGGGTCACATGGAATGAGATAGTTGGGAAAGATTTTCACTGGAAGCTTTTCCGACCCTATTCCGAGATCAAGCCATTCCATGAAACTTTGGGTCAAAAAGCTTTACCTACTGGCTCGTGCCATGCAACAGGATACAACGTACATACTGTACAAGTTCTGCCTCGGATTCATGATGTTGACGAACTCTCTGAATCTCAGGCACTATGGAAGTAGGAATAATTTAAATTGAAATATGTGTTTCCATTGTCAGCATACATTTTAAGTCATTTGGCACCTGACCAACCAACCCCCGCCCCCACCCGATATAAGTTGTCAATGGGTTAACCATAGGTATACCATTAAGATAACATGCTGCCAATTAAGGCAGGCCAGTCTCGACAATTAACACCCGTTCACGAGCATCACGCCAGGATCAGGCATCCAGGCATCCTCTCTCAACCATATATACGGGTGAGAGGCGACCCTTCGTATGAATGAAGACCGATTTTCGTACGACATTCAATCAATGGAAGCGTATTAAGATTCTTTATTCTTTATTCTTTATTCATCATTCGTATGGTAGTACACTACGCTTGAATTTGTTCTGTTTAGTTTTTACAATCATGATATATTACGAATGAAGAACTATTACCTGCGACAGGAGCTGCAGAGCGCGCAGATGTCGACGGCGCTGCGTCTGGAGAGCGCAGTGAGCAGCCTGGTACACGAGCAGCATGAGCGGGAGCTTCTGGAGCAGGTGCTCACCCAGCACGAGAACAAGATGAAAATGCTCCACTCTCTAGGTTCGATGACGTTATCCTTCAATGCAAAGCTTCGGGAGATCCTCGTGTTGACTTTTATAAATATTTAGGAATTTTCCAACTGCCTATATTCTGGATCCTTGTGCTTTAGGAGGTGTGTTTAAGAATACCTATCAAAGCTGGCTACATCCGCAATTGACACTCACAGTCCGCCAGTCACCAAGACCAAATGCATATGGCAATATTAGGGAACATATGGCATCGCAAGGCCTATAATAATCGGCCATGTTGCTCTCATAGAAAAGTCCCATCTGAATATTGAATGTCATCACAGAGTCCGCGATCGAATACCTCAGGCGCACCGTTACCGAGGAGCGTGCGCGCGAGGCCGAAGGCCGCGCGGCGCTCGCGGCCGAGGTGGAGGAGGCCCGCCGCTCCTCTCAGCACCTCTCCCAGCTCACGGCGCTCCGCCTCGACCTGCAGCATCAAGCGGCCGCCTCCGAGTACCAGGTCTCTCAAGTGTTACCCTATCGCAGTACTACTATTGGAAGTTGTGTCGAAACTGTTGCTAAAGCTACTGGGCGATGAGTGGAGGTGCACGCCTGAAAGGGTTGACAGTCTTCTGATATAACGCGCATATAATATATATGTGTCACAAAGGAAGGTCACAGGTCTACCTTCGTTGCATGCAAGTGTTGCAACATGAATCTTATTGTCAGCAGCACCAAAAAGAATATAATCACTACCGTGTCTGCGCTTTTGCGTCCACTGCTGGACATACGCCGCTTAAATGTTTCCCCAATTCCTCAGTCTTCAGCATTACGAATTAATTGATTACCTAGATTACCTATGCGTTTCGTTACCTACATATAGGTATTACTATAATAGTATTTCCCTGTGTTCAATTGTCCAGAGGGGCTAACAAAAGCTGTCGGCTAGAACAAAACGCTGAGGCCCTGGGCACAGGCTGTTGTTGGACAGGGTGCGGACTCCAGTGGCAGTGAAGGCTTCACCCCGGCTCTCGACTTCGGTCGGGGGTTCCTTCGGGTGGACGGGTGGTGGCTCGGATCGGCTGGGGAAAGGCTTCAGTCTGTATTTCCCATGGGATTATTTCGGAAGAACGGTACAGCTATGGGGCCTCGATCTGGCATACATGATCACTGTACTCGCAAGAGTGCAGGGATAGACGTCTGGATTTTATAGCCGAAAGTCTGGTATTTCCGGACGTCTATAAACAAAACGTAAGAGAGAAGATGTGATAGTAAATCAATCTTGTCCAGAGGGGCCAGTGGTGATATCCGTTTAAAGGCATTGTTAACAGGCGGTGGACCGACTTGCCGTTGTCGAGCTGGCTGCGCGACAAGCGCGCGGGGAGACTGAGGAGCAAGCTGCGCGCGCAGACGCTCTCGCGAGGGACCTGCGCGCACTATCCAAGTCATACCTCAAGCTGCGCAACGACTTCACTGACTTCAAGAGCAAGATGACGTTCGAGCCACAGAATGACCTGGGCAGTGACAATGGTATGGGTCAATTGTCAGAGCAACTTGTGAACGACACTCTTACAACCGACCAGTCAGCGTGTATGCGCCTACTGCTGGACATATGGCTCTCCAATTTTCCTTTAGTCCTCCCAACCTTCACCGGTAGGTACCAGAGGCGGCGCAAGGCGTGGGCGACGTGGGCCGTCGCCCACTGCCACGCGGCCCGAGGGGCCTCGCGCCTCGAAAGTTCATGCAGCTTTGATTCATGAAAAATATTCAGCTAGATCTATTAAAAGAGACCCCGAGTAAACATGTTTAGATTTAATCAAAGGCAAACAAAAGCTTACTATAAAGCCTTTATCAGACACAAGATGGGATCGCAGGATAAACAGAGGCAGTGAAGGCTGTAATTATTGCAATTTGATCATGTTTACTTGTGACATGTTTAATGTGACAAAACATGACAAAAATGTTTGATTTGATCAGTATACCGGAAATCCATTTGAACAGTGAAAATTCATAAAATCCATGTCACCACTCACCAGAGAGGGCCTCGCAAAATATATCTTGCCCACATCAAATTTAGGTCTTGCCCCGCCACTGGTAGGTACCTACGTAAACACTGCTTTCCGCCGACGTATTTGATGTTGTCGTCCCACCTGGCGTGTGGTCTTACCACACTCCGTTTTCCTGTCCACGGCCGCCAGTGTAGGACACGGTTACTTCAACTGTCGTCGCCTCTTCGGCTGACGTGCCCAGACCACTGCCACTTGAGCTTCGCCACCCGGTGTCCAATATCAACTACTTGGGTGTGTCGTCCGAACTCACACCAACTCTCCGCTATATAAAGAAGATAGTTTGATTATGGGGATGTCACATAATGAAAAGCTCGCATTCGCTCGCGGGACGTTTACTTTATTTAGAGGGGCGTACAATAATCCATCCAACGAGTATGACAAGGTTCTGTATGTGTTTCCGTTTATAGCTGAGTAGAAATGTTTGAGCAGTTCGTGCGTGATGTTGACCAGATGGCAAAGTCTTGCATTGTTTGTGAGAGACAGTGGGTTCGACAACCTCCTTTTGTACACCTATTAGGTTAGGTCATTCCACCATGTTCGTATTGTAATATAAATTTTGCAAAGATTTATTTTCCATTGTTTCTGGGCGTCGTCGGTTTCTCTTGCGAGAGGTCCGAGGTTCGAATCCAACCGGCGTGTACCAATGAGTTTTTTTTATTTGAAAAAGTTTACGTGCAAACATTCACCTACTGCTCGATGGTTCGGATTCCATGTAAAGATGTAGGTCCACCGGGTTGACTGGAGGAAATTGCCTAAGGCAATAAGCCCGCCCTTGCCGCGCATTAAGGGGCATAAATTAATTATTATTACTATATTGAAGGGCACCTGATATGGAAAATCGAGAACTACTCAAGTAAGATGAAGGAAGCTCGCGAGTCTGGCACTGCGCTGAGTGGACCACTGTTCCGCACCTCCAAGTACGGCTACACACTCAAGGTTAGTTTTTGAAATTCTACAACTAATTCCTATCTTTGTGACTGAATTGAACTGAAAAAATTATAAATAAAAAAATCTTTTTAAAAACAAGCTTTTATTTAAGCCATGTATTAAAACGAAAACAATTTTTTTAGGTTTTATTATTTGTTTTCAAAAAGTACATACTTCGGCAAGTACTTGCTCATCAATCACTGTCCAATGAAATTAATTGGTATTTCGCGTCAAGCTTTTTGAAAACAAATCGAAAACGTAAACAATTTTTTTTTCGTTTTAGTGGATGGCTGACATAAAAGCTTGTTTTTATTTATTATTTTATGTTGTGATTTTTAGTTATTTATTAATTGTTTTATCAATTTTGAGTATGCATACTAGAATGTATTTGTTTTTCATTGCTTCCGAAGTGGGTGGCTGTGCCTGAGGTCGAAGCTTCAGGCGCAGCCAATTTCACCCCCGCAGAGGTGGCAGTCCGGCCTGGAGGTGGACCACGGGTCGGAAATTTGCTCAGAGGGTTAATCCGCGATGTGAAGATCCGTAGATTGTAGGAATAGGGAAAGATATTCCCCGGAAGCCCGTTCCACACATTTGCAGTGCAACACAATAACGATTTAGAGAATCGTGCAGTTACTACAAAGGGGTGTTCCGCGAGATATTTTTTTTATGGAAACTAACGTGTCTGGTTACATCACCTACTATATACCATAATACATTGGTGAGCTAGGTGCTATGTCAGCCAGTGCTTCCCTTAGGTCGTGCTGGCTACACTGAACTGGGCTGAAAACACGAACGCTATTTACATAGCCGTTCCAATCGAAATCTTTCAAATCAAACACTTTTCATTCAATGCGGTGATCCAACCCGGGCGGGTTAAACCCTACCTAGTAAGACAAGAAGGGAAAGGACCTACCTACAGTTTTACGTCCGAACCAGGCTCAGCCTCCAACAGTCTAGTGGTCACCCATCAAGTACTGACCGCGCCCAGGTGTGCTTATGAGCACGACAGACAGCCGACCGACCGCATCACTGAGCTACCGAGGCTGTACGTGCAGTCAGTATTTGTCAAAAAATAAAAAATATTAAAATTGTTAAGAAGTTAACACTTGAAGTATCAACAGGCGTGCTGCCCCAAAACTCAACGTCAAGCGGGAACCAGGGAGTAGGCCAGGCAAATGACTCCGATTTTTTTTCTTATTTTTCCCTGAGTAGTCATAAACTGGCCCTGGTTCCCGCTTGACGTTGAGTTTTGGGACACGTCGTATATGTAAAAGATGCGTAAAACAGCTGATGTTTGTTTCGTTGCAGCCGGAAGTGCACCTGAACGGTATCAGCAAGTGGTTGGGGCGCCACGTGACGGCGACTGTGCGCCTGGTCGGCGGACCGTACGACACACTGCTGCGCTGGCCCTGCGACCTCCACCTCAACATCGTGCTGAAGGACCAAACTGCTAAGAGAAACGAGGTATGCACACACACATACTCATACATACAGTCCGCGCGCGATCTGAATGCAGCTCTGAGGAATGCGCTGGCGTGCAATAGTAGATGAAATGAAATGAAACGTGTCCCAAAACTCAACGTCAAGCGGGAACCAGGGAGTAGGCCAGTTTATGACTACCCAAGGAAAAATAAGAAAAAAAAAAATCGGAGTCATTTATTTTTTTAGAAAAAAATTTATCTGGTTATTTTTTTTTTTGGTAAAACTACAGGCATTCTGGTTTTGTTTGGGATACTGATCAATAGCAGAGTTATTTAGGCTACCATTTGCAAATTTGTAATCGTAGTAGGTACCTACAAAATTCAATTTTCAACGTTTCTCAAAAAATGCTTATATCATAAAAAACATATGACTCCGATTTTTTTTCTTATTTTTCATTGGGTACTCATAAACTCGCCTACTCCCTGGTTCCCGCTGGACGTTGAGTTTTGGGACACCCTGTATGTAGCAATCGCTGATTTTAAGCCTAACCTAAATTCTAATTAACTTTAGAAGTGATACATTTTAATTTTTTTAAATTTATACCCTCATTTTAAGCTTTTTACATCTTAAATATCAATTTTATTCAAACAAGGTATCATTAAAACTACATAAACACCGATAGACACTGCGGGCGTGTGAGGAGAGGCGTACCCGCCCCTCACCTCAGGGCCCGACTGCATTCAGATCGCGCGAGATCTGGTACATCTGATGTTTTTAGATCATCTTCAAATTGAGAAGTTCATCCCTCAATATATGTAGCTTCTTCAATAACAATTGGGATGGATGATGGGGTGCACGCACGCACCACTTTCTTATTTCGAGAATTGAACACGAGCTATGTATGGTTCGGGTTCAACGAACCGTAGGTATGTACCTACCTACCTACCTACCTACCTTCCCATACCTTACATGGTACGCACAGATCGGCGGTCTTTCTTATGTAGTAATACGGCAAACCCTATCAGGATTGGTACGAGTACCATCGCATTGAGCGAAAGTCCGTCAAAGCTTGTATGTAAATAGTTTGTGTTTTCCGTTCAGTTCAGTGTCAATTTGCGAGCAAAGAAGCTAGCTAGCGCCATAGCTCGATGGGTGTAAACAAACATGCACCTAGTTTCGGCAGGAAGTTAAAGTGAATTGGGTTGATCATTAGTCATTACCTAACCAGTTGATGTAGCTAAGCATTTTCGGTACCTAACCTAAAAATGTGTCTCCAGGCAATGGACATAGTGAAGTCCCTCCAGATACGTCGCAAGTCTTCCTCCAAGAAGCACGACTACGACGACGCTGGAGACGACAAGAGCCGCTCGGTGGAGAACCTCGCAGACAAGTCGGCGCTGCAGATGAAGCGACAGTACATCTTCATCCCGCACGCCAGCCTCGACAAGTTTGACTACATCGTCAATGACACTGCCTTCATCGAATTTGTCGTCACGCAGTAGAGCTTAACGTATACGCACCAGAAACGGAAGCATCATCTCTGTCTACCTCATTCAGCGTCGTAGCTAGGGCCATGAGTACCTAGCAAGATTTGAATTGTGACAGCCCCTAGCTACGACGCTGACCCCATTGGCGTGACGTTTTGTGCACCAAACGCTGCTCCCTGACTCTGTCTGTACTCAAGGCGCATTTCGTTGACACCGAAAAGGTTGAAGCTTAATAACTTACAGGAAACATGAAGCAACTTATGGCTTAGCAAGAACAAGCTTACTATTTCAATGCAGGCCGCAAGGACTGCCGTATAAACCATTTACACGACCGGATTCCGCAGGAGAGTAAGTGTAAAACACCCATTACACCATGCCAGAACTGAATCTGACGAAGGACGAATGCTCTAATTTGGTAGTATCGCTAGAATATTCCTACTTTTGTCAAATATCGCAGAGTTCGACTGAATTATCACATAATGAAACTACAATAGCGAGAAATGAGACGGCCAGCATGAAGCATTTAGGCAGTTAAGAAGTTATTTATTTTTTCTTTCTCCAAATTTGTCTCAAGTCGTCCTCAAAGACGACTGAAGCTCGCTTGAATTCTATGAAACCCTTAATTTATTTTTAAATAACTTTATATCTACAAGCACAGGGTCTCCATCCATAAGTCACTGACTGGATTAGGTCGTTAGTGTCGCTGATTTCAATAGTCTAAATATCTCACGTCAACAACACCATATCTAATGTTCTTTCAATTGATTGTAAGATTATTTATTTCGTAAGTATCTATCTATCTATAGGTATTTTTAATGTTAAAATTGTTATTGTCCTTACCTATAATAAAATCCAACGTCTGCTTTCTGTCTGAGTGTCTGTCTGTCCGCTTATAACTCGAGAACCACTGAACCGATTTTAATAAAACAAAATTCTACGGATAGCTTGATTCTTCCCATCAACTATAGGCTACTTACTATCACGCTAAATAGCTTATGAGGTTAGCAGTGAAGTGAAATATGAGAGCGGGCGGAGCCGCGGGCACAGCTTGTTATATTATACACTAGCTGTTGCCCGCGGCTCCGCTCGCGTGAAATTCGTATTCCAAAGAAGAATGTAAGTAACTAAGGGCGAGGCCGAAGGCCGAGCTGCGTTCAGGTAATCGATAAACCTTCTCAAAGAAAGTAACTAACTAAGGGCGAGGCCGAAGGCCGAGCTGCTTTCAGGAAGACGATAAACCTTCTGGAAGAAAGGAAATAACTAAGTGCGAGACCGAAGGCCGAGCTGCGTTCAGGTAAACCAAAAACCCTCTTCCGCCTTCGGGCGTCGCCCTTAAAGACTTACTTTCTTCGACAGAATATAATATCGTTTACTCAATCTATTTATTTCATAAAAATAAAAAAGTAATATTAATAACTAAGGAATTAAAACCTACCTAACAAACATTAAAATAACTATCAAAACGGGCATTTTCAAATGTTCCTAGAGCACTTGCGGCATTACCCCGCTGGATGGCAAGGCTTACCCTTTGAATGAAGTACATAAGCCCTTGATGGCGGGACACCAGTTGCGTCAACCAGCAGAGGCCCAAGCCTCTTTTGGCTTCACTGCTCCACGGACCGATGGTTTTAACCGCAAACGCAACAAATTCGATCTTGAATTATATTTCTATATTTGTTGCGTTTGAGGCTCTCCGCCCCGGCCTCGGCCGCGCCAGCCGCTCTTGAAGATGTCCTAACGTGACTTGGAGCCAATGTGAGAACACAAGTGGCGTCCCACATCAAATAACTACCCTTAGTCCATGGCACTAAGGTGATAGCATCGGGCCTCGTGCCATCCAGCCGGGAATAACCGCGAGGTTCTAGGATGCACGGTATATTTGCCGTCAGAAACGTGGACTTTATAATAAAATTTAAATTAAATTAACTCAAAATTAACTATATTAATTAACTTTATTCGAGATGGTTTAGCTTCTTCTTGAACGCAGCTCAGCCTTCGGCCTCGGCCTTAGTTACTTGCTTTCTTCGAGATGGTTTATCATTTATCAGAACGTAGCTCGGCCTTCGGCCTCGCATTAGTTACTTACTTTCTTCAAAAATGTTTACCTTCTTCATGAACGCAGCTCGGCCTGCGGCCTCGCCCTTAGTTACTTGCTTTCTTCGAGATGGTTTAAGGTCTTCCCGAATAGAGCACGGCCTTCGGCCTCGCCCTTAGTTACTTACTTTCTTGAAGATGGTTTAGCTTCTTCCTGAACGCAGCTCGGCCTTCGGCCTCGCCCTTAGTTACTTGCTTTCTTCGAAATGGTTTTTCAATTATCAGAACGTAGCTCGGCCTTCGGCTTCGCCTTATTTACTTACTTTCTTCAAGATGGTTTAGCTTCTTCCTGAACGCAGCTCGGCCTCGCCCATAGTTACTTGCTTTCTTCGAGATGGTTTTTTTGCAATTATCAGAACGTAGCTCGGCCTTCGGCTTCGCCTTAGTTACTTACTTTCTTCAAGATGGTTTAGCTTCTTCCTGAACGCAGCTCGGCCTGCGGCCTCGCCGATAGTTACTTACTTTCTTCGAGAAGGTTTATGGTCTTCCAGAATAGAGCTCGGCCTTCGACCTCGCCCTTAGTTACTTACTTTCTTCAAGAATTTTTTTTCTTCTTCCTGAACTCAGCTCCGCCTTCCGCCTCGCCCTTAGTTACTTTCATCGAGAAAGAATATCGTTTACGTGAGTGCAGATCCGCCTTCGGCCCCGCCTTTAGTTACTTATTTTCTTTTTTTGAAATACGAATTTCACGCGAGCGAAGTCGCGGGCAACAGATATATAAAATTGTATTGCACCAATGACAGCGACATTACTTAGACTTAAAATTATTATTATTTATTTATCAAACAATTTGTTACCGGCCAGCTCACGTCGAGATGACAGTTGTCCGTTGTCAACATAACATTTGAAATTGTTTTTTACCTTTACTTTGGATTACGTGATTTTTATTATATTTTTTAATTATTATGTTAATCCCCACTGTCACTATAAAAAGTTTCGTCAAATTCCGTTCAGTGGTTTTTGCGAGATGCGCGTACAAGTAGGCATTTTTGCATTTACGATTTTATTATATGTATAGAAAGAATAGATATGTATAGACTATTGTGTTCAAGTTATAAAAAAGAAGAACTGTCATTTTCGTTGTATCTACTTATTTTTGAATTTCGAATGGATATTTTATTCAAATTGTATTTGCTGCCAGTTCTCAAGATATAATTATGTACTTTGGACTACGTGATTTGAAACGCGCAATAATGTTTATAATTGTTTAATTTTTTTTTTTATTTTTGTTATTTTTTTTTACGTATTATGTTAACCCGGCATATAAACTGCCACTATACAAAGTTTCGTCTAATTCCGTTCAGTGGTTTTTGCGTGATGCGCGTACAGACAAACAAACAAACAAACAAAAATTTTAAAAACTGTTCTAACATGTTCAGAATCTCATTTTAAGCCACCCTGGTTAGTTTTTTTCCGAATACATCCAATGTACAGACTTTCTTACCTTTACGATTTTATTATATGTATAGATCATAGCTAATTCATTAAGTTTTATAAGGTGTACCTGTTTGCTGTACCAATGTAATATAGCCGTTGCTTTTCGTTAGTCTACCTACGTACAGTACGCGGCAGTAAATAATATCCATCGGAGGCATCCGGTTGCAGAGGGTCGTCTCTGTTGCACTAACTCGTACGTTGTGTACCGTGTGGGGCCGGTACTTTAAAAGAATAGCCCCACTGCATCTCTCCCCGTGCATGTCGTAAAAGGCGACTAAGGGATATGACTCCCTTCTTATATCACTAGGTGGTAGGGTTTAACCCGCCCGGGTTGGTACCACCGCACTGAATGAAAGGTCGGTCGAAACGGCTATGTAAATAGTTTGTGTTTTCCGTCCAGTTCAGTGTAGCCGGCACGACCTAAGGGAAGCACTGACGTGGCACCAAGTTCACCCGGTGTTATGGGCTGACATCACGGAAGTTGTAGGTGATGTAGCCAACCGTGTCAGTTTCCATAAAAAAAAAAAAAAAAAAAACGTTACGTCTCTGTGCGACAAGGACGACGCTCTACAATCGGATTGTCGCTTTCTAAAGCCCCATTTACATTATTTACTGCCTCATACTGTGTACTTTCAATTAGTTTTTTTTTTTTAGTTTATAAATGAACAGAATAATAGTTGATCCGTTTCAATTGGTCAGATGGGAACAAATTTAAATTAATAAAATATTCTTATCGGACCAACCAAAAAGTTTTATCGTTGGGAAATAAAAGTTAGTTTAGTTGGTCGGAGTGGAAAGCCTGAATATAAAGTATAGCCTCAAAATAAAGCAGTGGTCAAGATTCGTGTACAAAATCACCAAGCTGTATAAGATGTACGAAATTTGATAAATTCTTAGTAAGTTTGAAATATGTTTTATTATAATATATAAATTTTAATAAATCAAGTTAATTGTAATATTATTTATTGTTTTGTTTGTAGATTTATCAAAATATTTTTCGTTAAGTAAAAACTTCTTACCTACGTCTAAACTAAATCCTGTTTAGGTCGGTCGGTATCATGCTAATGATTGAATAATCGAGAAGAAGAAAACTAACTCTTCAGAACAATACTAAGGTAATTTTTTATTTACACTTACATTTAGGAAAATTTAAATTTCATGAGACGTAGAGCAGTTAATTTACATACTTATAGATACTAAGAGAGTAGGAACTTTCCACAAGAAAAACCTTTGTGACATCTATATAAATCGACATAAAGACAAAATATTTAAGTACTTACGTATTTCTTTAAAGTAGGTAGGCACCTACGATTGTTTAAGACGTGGTTGTTGGTGTAAACTTTAAGTTGACGGATTCTTAACAGAACAATGGAAGAAGTTAAAAAAAAGAACACAGGTCAAAGTGTTACCTGTGTCTAGGCACATCGCATTGACGCAACAGGAAAGATGTCAACAGATTCCATCTCAGTGCTTATGAACTGTGAACTGTATACTATTATTTATATTGTCACATTTAAAATCGGATGTAATCTTCTAGAACTTTGTCAAAGGGTCAAACAGCTCGCTAGAATATTGCTTTGTGAAGGAGTCAGCAAGCAGTTTGTCAATCTGACAGGATTCTACATAAGTACATTGTGTAGGTACACTTTTCTAGCTGACAAGTTCTTCTGTACTATGTGGAAACTGAATAGATCTTAAGTGCTAATGAACTAACAAAACAATAAATAAAACATATTTTCTTTTGTACTAAGCGCACCTGGCAAGGTTATGATCTGTGAATTTGGTGCTGTGCCATGAAATCTACTGAAAAACAAAGAATATAGAGAATCGCTGAACTTTGTCAGCTTCGATAGCTCAGTGGTGCAGACAGTCAACTGTCGCTATTGAATGTTAAGCAACGCTGGGTGCGGTCAGTACTTGGATGGGTGACCGCTGACCGTTGAAGGCTGACCGAGGTTCGGATTCCTCGTAAAACTGTAGGTCCCTTCCCTCCTAATCTTACTTGGTGGTAGGGTTTAACCCGCCCGGGTTGGTACCACCGCACTGAATGAAACGTCGGTCGAAACGGCTATGTAAATAGTTTGTGTTTTCCGACCAGTTCAGTGTAGCCGGCACGATCAAAGGGGGAAGCACTGACATGGCACCTAGTTCACCCGGTGTTATGGACTGACATCACGGACGTTGTAGGTGATGTAGCCAATCGTGTCAGTTTCCACAAGAAAAAAAAAACATTTTCCCTTCCGAGTATTACGTAAAAGAATTAATTTTTGTTTTATTTTGACGTAGAATAGTTGACTATCGCATGCAACCCACTCGAGGATTTGAATTAAAACATAAGATTTAATTTATTTTATTTTATTTATAGTAGGAGGTATACAAAATAGCTATATTTATTAACACACAACTGCCCACACGGGGGGTTTTTAGTGATCATCTCTCAATGTAATATACAGTTGACCCTAAAAGTAGAGATAGACTCAATTTAAAAGTTCAAAGCATCAAACGCTACGGCTGTAAATATTCGAGAGAATGTGAAGTCAAAGCACCGATGGGTTGGTGTTCAGAGTTCTGCCAAATTTTTTTTTTTATTTTTGTTAGATTTGTCCCTTTTTGGAATGGGCAAAGATCATATATCTACCATACAATGGTCGCACGACTCTGGAACGCTTTGACAGCTGTCAGACGCAGTGCGGTACTCAAAGCGCGATATTATAGGTCGTTAGAACACCGCTTACAATATGTGTATCTTTACTTTTAGAGCCATACTTATATTAATTGAAATAACTAAAATACATAAATGCACACAATATTGAGCTTGCTAGCACAAAAACATGATTGTGCTGAAAAGATTCAACCCACATGAAGATGTTGAGAAATAAAGGTTTTCCAAATCAATGTTTATATTCCACTGGAACAATTATTCTTTTGTGATTAATGTCACTAAGCTAAGTATCATTCGGTTCTTTTTCTCTGCGTTAAGTTATCGCCGATACAAAATTATGTTAACTTTGGAATAATACATGCTTAATCTGGACTGAACTCGTTTTTAGGATTCCGTATCCATACTTAAACCTATTACTAACCCTACGCCGTCTGCCTGTCTGTCTGTCCGTCCGAGAGCTGTATCTTTTGAACCGTAATATGTAGCTGTTCACAGAGTCTCTGCTATTATGGCAGATATGCCAATAATAAAAAAAAACAAATAGTAAAAAAATAAGGATTCCCATACAAGAAACGTGCTCAGAATCGATTAGTACATATTCGCACCACTAAATAAATTAGATGGCGTCACAGGTACTTTGCATCACAGACAAACAAAAGATAGACAGATATGGTTTTTGACAAGCATGGTATAGCGAATCTACGGAACCCTCCGTGCGCGAGTAAAACTCGCACTTGGCCGATTTTTCACTAAACGGGTTGAATCTTTTTGGTACAATTTTCATGATCAATTGCGCAATAGCATCAATACACATTGACAGATTTATTATAAATATGATCAATATAAACTTTTTAACGGGGCGCCAACACCAGTTGCACTGGCTCAGCACCTATGTTGAGTGTTCTATACAATTTTGTATCAAATAGAAGACAGAAAAATCACAGATATTAGTTACTATCCAGTCTACATTGTTATGAAAACTTAATGTCGTACAAGAGATCAGCTCTTTAGATTAAATTTGGTGTTAGGTGTATAAAAGAAAATAACCAAATCCATTTTTAGATAGATATATGTATGAAATAACAGGTTTTTATATTATAATAACATAGGTAACCTTTCTTTTAGCTTCTTCGTAGTCGGGCGAAAACAGTCAAGGTGTACATTGTCAACGATATACAATATTTTTTATACAAATAAAAATGTGCAATTTAACAATTAGGTTATGACTACACAGATTATGTATAACATTTTTTTATTTAGCCGTCTGAATTTCCACATCAATTGAATATCAATAAACTACATAACAGGAGTATTTTAATTGTTCACACATCAAAGTACAAATTCAGTCAGCTCAGCAACTGAAAGTTAATGACCGTTTTATACAGTTTATTCTAATGTTTGTTGTAACCATTATAAATAGTCATAGTAGGTAGTTACTTTCTTTTCTCCTGCAAACGAATCCCTCCAAGTCAGGGTGCTTCATAAAAACCCCTCGGTCTCCAGTTGCCCCAGCCAGCATATGTATTTCATGAACGTCGTCTAGTGGTTGATAGGAGAAGCTTCCTTCGGTGGTTGTCAAGTGTATTTAATCAGCATATGCTCAGCAGTTTCCTCTGCGTCGAGCATCACTGGACCTCATCGGTTGGTTTCCAAGTCCTCATCTGGGGATTGCAGTAAGACTGGGGCAGCTCCCTTTGATCTCCATGAACTTATTTCACATTTAAACGCTCAGGTGTCAGGGTGTGTTTGAAAAAAAAAAACAGATATGAACACTTATAACAAATTTAGCATGGTTGTAATTGTTACAAAATTGCCTACAAATATATGTATACCTTACAGTGCACTGACCTGTGTTTTGATTCCAAATTGTTAGTTGATCATTGCAAATGTAGTGAGGTAATTTTTTTTTCCGATTTCACACACTCGCGAATAAATAAAACCTCCAATAATAACACATTCCCTTCATAAATGTTATATTCTTTCGAATTTATACATAAACACTTAACATAACATCTTTGACGTTTGGCGTTGTCGCCAAGTCTCATCAACGGAGAAATTAGTTAGATTTTTGTTCTAGCCTGACGCCAAAGTGAATCAGATCAAGTAGGGCATATCTTCACGTTTATTTAGAAGTATAATGAGCCTTATTTCCATATTGAAAGAGCGTGTATTTGCCGAAAGTTGGCCCAGCCACTTCGGGCACTCTTCGGCGGCGGGACGATTTCGTCCCGGCGACACCTGAGCGGTTAAGGTAGACAGCACTACACATGAATGGTTTGTGCTGCACCCGCTCCGCTTAAGGGTCTACCTCCCTAAATTGTGCCTCTCACTCTAACAATACACGTTTTATTTTATTATGAAGAAATTATACATCTTATAAAAAAATCGTTTGGGAGAAACATGCATGATAAAATTATTAATGCTTTTCAATAAAAATATTTGGTACTCCACAAATAATAACTGAAAGTTTTTTTTCTATTATTAAGTGGAGTACCAAATTTTTTTATTGAAAAACATTAATAATTTTATCATGCATGTTTCTCCCAGAGGATTTTTTTATAAGTTGTATAATTTCTTCGTAATAAAATAAAATGTATGAAAAACGGCCAATGTTAGAGTGAGAGGCACAATTTAGGGAGGTAGACCCTTAAGTGCAGTTCTGCCGCGTGCGATCTTATGGTTCATCGTACAAAATAATAAAAATATTGTGTGCATAGTGAAGTGTTGTAGAAGGGAGAGAGGGTCTAGATGAGGAGTGACTTGTACTGCACGAGGAAGTTCTCCTCCTGCTGCAGCGAGGTGTTCAGGTGGTCGTCTTCTTCTCCACCAAACGCCGAGTTCAGCCGCTCCAGCGCCGCTTCACACTGCGATTTCCTGTCATCGAATACTCCCATGTCAACTGAATGTGCCTATGCCTGTTTTTTTTTTATGTAATCCGGTATAGGTGGCTGAGTCAGAGGGGCCAAAGCACATGTTCTGACTAGCCAATATCATCTCCGAGAAGGTAGGTGCCATACCGGAGACTTCACTGGATTGCTGGCTATACTGGACTAGAGGAGAATACAACCGAGGCTGCTATGCGGCCATCTTACATCCAGTACGGTGGTACCAACCCAGTCGGCTACAATTTGAGCCTACCACCTAGTAAGGGGCAAGGGAAGGGGAACTGTATCACAAGCTCAATATTTTGCTGTCTGAATTACCACAGAGCAGACTAGAGAGCTATTACTGAATATGTAGGTCCCGTCCCTTCCTACCTTAATCGGTGGTAGGGTTCAACCGGCCCGGGTTGCTACCACCGCACTGAATGAAACGTCGGTCGAAACGGCTATGTAAATAGTTTGTGTTTTCCGTCCAGTTCAGTGCAGCCGGCACGATCGAAGGGAAGCACTGACGTGGCACCTAGTTCACCCGGTGTTATGGGCTGACATCACGGATGTTGTAGGTGATATAGCCAACCGTCAGTTTCCATAAAAAAAAAAAAAAAAAAAAAATGATTGCTGAATATGAAATTATATTAAATTAAATTAAAAATACTTTATTTCACAATTTCAACAAAGCTTCAGAAAGAGGCTGACTTAAGGGTTACCTTCACATTAAGCGACTAAGCAACACAACAGACACACTTCTTAAAGTGGCGTCTACTGTGTGTGTTTTTTCGAAACATTACACAAAAAACATGAAAAAAAAACATTTGTTTTCATACACAAGCTCTCTCCTCTCTCCTGCTACGGCAAATGTTTCTGGTTAAAAAACAAAACACTTTGTGTAGACGTTAACAGGTTGTTGACAGATAAATACCATGTGATCCGTGAATGTGCGAAGCGTGGCAGTTGTAAAAAAATTAAATCTTTCTTCGTAATGTGTTGTTCACAAGTTTTTTTGCATAGCATAAATTTATAGTGTAATACATAATAAGTGACAATGAGTTGTCATCAATTATCACCTTATTAGATTCAAAATGACCATGTACAACAACTTCATAATTGTTGTTTTTTTTATTCTATCAGGTTATAAACCTGATAGAATGGAAAGGGGATGACTTTAATAGAATTAATTTGTATAAGAGTGTATACTTTTTGTTCTCTTCCTGTATTTTCTTGGTCAGGACATTGCGAGCGGAGTTGACGGCGTCGCTGCTCGATGCGCCCGGTTCACCCGCCAACACTTGGGATAAAAAATATTTAATTATCAAAAGGATGTTTTGGAGCTACTAGCAGACTTGATGCATTGACCTAGGTGTTGAGGAACTAGTACAAGCAGACTTGACATGTTGGCCAAGGTATCTAGGAACTAGTACAATCAGACTTGACATGTTGGCCAAGGTGTCCAGGAACTAGTACAAGCAGACTTGACATGTTGGCCACGGTGTCTAGGAACTAGTACAAGCAGTCTTGACATGTTGGCCAAGGTGTCTAGGAACTAGTACAAGCAGACTTGACATGTTGGCCAAGGTATCTAGGTACTAGTACAATCAGACTTGACATGTTGGCCAAGGTGTCCAGGAACTAGTACAAGCAGACTTGACATGTTGGCCACGGTGTCTAGGAACTAGTACAAGCAGTCTTGACATGTTGGCCAAGGTGTCTAGGAACTAGTACAAGCAGTCTTGACATGTTGGCCAAGGTGTTGAGGAACTAGTACAAGCAGACTTGACATGTTGGCCAAGGTGTCTAGGAACTAATAGCAGGGTTGACGTGTTGGCGGACGGGGGAGTACCTTGAATGCCGCCGCGCGTGAGGAGGTCGATGGCGCCGGGTATATCGTTGCCGAGCTGCTGCAGCGCCGCGCGCGCCGCCGGCTGCTCGTACCCCATGCTCACCAGCTGATACATATATACACACACACACACACATATTATGAGCTAATGTGTCTATATCATAACACTTTAAAATTTTGATGTATTTAACAAGTCTGTTTTTACCAACTTTTAAACTGATTTATTGAGGTTGCTCTTATAACTTCATCAGGTAATTTGTTTCAAGAGTTCACAATGTCACCCTTCAAACCATTTGTGTTAACTTGGCAAGAACAGGTTGGTACCGCACCGCACTGAACGGAACTCATTCGAAACGGCGATTAATGTGTGTTTTGCGATCAGCTCAGTCTGAGATATTATTTCGATCCGACAGCAACATGTTGATGTTGCCGATAGTTTTGAGACGAAAACTATATTAAGCGATTCCTGGTCAAGCGGTAAGCTTGTCTCATTTGCAACAGGCAGAGTGTGTTCTATACCCGTCGGTGTGGTCCGCTTTCTTCATTACAAGTTGATAAGTGTGTAGCCATTATAAACAAGAAAGAATTTCTTGTTTATATGGTTGGGTGCTATGTAAAACTGTAGGTGCCTTTTTTTTTTGTTTTTTTTTTATGGAAACTGACACGGTTGGCTACATCATCTACAACTCCCGTGATGTCAGCCCATAACACCGGGTGATCTTGGTGCCACGTCAGCCTTCCCTTCGGTCGTGCCGGCTACACTGAACTGGACGGAAAACACAAACTATTTACACAGCCGTTTCGACCGACATTTCATTCAGTGCGGTGGTACCAAGCCGGGCGGGTTAAACCCTACCACCTAGTAATATAAGAAGGGAGTCATATCCCTTAGTCGCCTTTTACGACATACACGGGGAGAGATGCAGTGGGGCTATTCTTTTAAAGTACCGGCCCCACACGGTACTATGAAAGTTAGGTCGAAACGGGTATGGGAATTTTAATAGTTCGTGCTTTACATATTATAATAGATAATTATAATATATGGGCATACAGACAGAACAAAACTGTCAAAACGCTCTAAAATTTTCTAACATAAGGTGATCTATACGCATGCGAACGAACAGCCATCCAACAATGTGCAAACACGCCGAATGCTCGTCTCCAAAGTTGCCTCACCCACCAATGCTATCACTCAGTCTCTTTTTTTATATATCTATGGTATTTTGCTAGAATGATAAAAAAGGTATGGACGCCGGACTGGCAAATGCTTGTATGAGAACTAGCGTCGCCGAGTTGCGGGGAGCGGAGTGTACTTACCGATGATAAGATATTCCACTATTGTGCACACTAAACTTGGCTGTAGTGTTTTTACACGTAAACACAGAGCATGCGGGCACTTTAAACAGGTGTTTGCGAACGCGGCCGATGACAGACTGACGGGCCAGCGCGCGACCGTCCATACAAAACAAGCATGCTTTTGCTTATATCGTGTTACGCTGGCGAGGATAGGGTTCGGAGTCCATACCTTTTTTATCGTTCTAGGTATCTTATGTACATATGTACAAAATGACGAACACACATACTACATGCCAATCTCAAAGTCCCAAATCTAAAGAAAAAGGACGAAAATATATAAAACAGCTTACCCTCCCGACAAACTCCTCATCAACGGCAACATCTGCGTCGACGCTGTCGAGTGAACTTCCGCTCTCCGATGTACTGATGGCTGAGGTAAGCTGTAAGAAAAGGATGGCACTGAACATAGCTTCGAACGGCTTCGCTGCAGTAAATAATTTAGTTTTTACCTAACCTCGTAAGCTACCTTGCGTTAGCTAGGAGCTCCTAAAATAGATCAAATTGACATTTTTCAATATACATACCATCGCACTGTATCCTGACAATAAGGATAAGCAATAGTAATCTGGGTTGTGATGCAAGAATTCGGGTAAATTATAGCACAACACCGACCACCACATTAATAGCAAAGTATGAGGACAAGATAACTTATACAGCAGCAAGTAAGGCACAACGACTGTTAACTACTTGGAAGGGCCAAGGTGACTACCCTATCACACTTTATCACGATATATTGTCATTATCGCTTAGTCGCCTTTTACGACATGCACGGGGAGAGATACAATGGGCCTATTGTTTTAAAGTAGCAGACCCACAAGGTACTATAATTGGGTGTATTTCAACTCAAATTCCAGTTTACTTCTACCGGCCGTATATTTTGCTATCCGATCAAGGTGTAGGCTGGGTATCCGATATCTTATCAATTCACTATCAGCTACATCACAAATGACAAACTACCAGCTCCGGCTGCTCCTGTATGATGCGCACGGCGTCCGACACGTGATTGTTGCTGTTCTGCAGGGCGGCGACCGCGAGCCGCCGCGGGTATCCCATCCCCACCAGCAGCTGCACGAACTCCCGCGACACCCACTGCCCGTCCACGCACTTGCCCAGCGACTTTTGCAGTCTGCGAAAAACAATTCACAATCACCCAACTGCAGCACATGCGGGATAGAAGAGGACCCACTACATATACTGTTGGAGTGTGCCCGGAACCGAGAACTGAGGCAGAAGCTATTGAGAGACTTAACAACTGACAAGTTCAACCTGTTTTTTTAAAGTACATGAAACCTTGGGACGAGCTCAGGGGGAACAGTTTGAATCCATACTAAGTTTTTTTGTAATGCTTGTGACTCTACTAAAAAAACTTAACAAACTGATTCGTGCTGAAGTAGATTAAAATATCAATGTAGTTAGGGCAGGCATAGCCCAAAATGGCTAAAACCTTAAACAAAATAAATATTGAAAAAAAAAAATATTCACACCGGAACGCCAACGATCTACAGTAAACGCTCCAAGCGTGCTCTATCGGTGTTCTACCCCGAGGTCTTTTTCATATTGATAGACAGAGAGACGTATTCACCAGCGCATTCGTAATGCTCAAATAGAGGAGAGTGAGAGAGAAGGGCAATGGGGTGGCTTCTTGAAATGCACCTTTGGTATGTGAATAATAAGTTATTGTATCCATGTTGCACTGACCCTATGAAATTATGGGGATGGGGGAATGGGACTCCATTGATTTACACTAAAGTGGCAAAGTAACTTTTGTTCTATAAATACCGGAAGCTGCTCAAAGGAACTTGCATCCCTTATTCCTCGCTATTCAACCTACATATATTCGCAGCACTCGTCGCAGAGAAACTGAACACCCTTTTGTTGTTCACATTGTGCTTCTGAGAAGCCATCGTATCTCAAAATCGTTCCTCTGTCGCATCGCTAGGGCGTGGAATTGTCTACCGGCGAGTGTGTTTCCCTATACTTTCAACCTTCAAGTCTTCAAACATCATATTAACAAGCAAACAAACAACAAGCTGATAGCGCTTACAGAAGCTGTAGAGCTGTTTAGTCCGCAAACCAGATGGTATGGTATCTCTCTAAGCGTAGTTTCGCGGGTTGAGGTGGATTTGGCTATTTCTGGTACCTCTGGTACAATCACCCAGTATGGGTTTCATAAAAATAAAAAAAAACCGAACGTGGTATATACTTCTATTAAGGCTCCTCAACACGATGACCAATGATTTTGGCAAAGCGCTAGTGCTAACGCGCTTGCCAATTTTCTGGCAGACTCCACTAGATGTTGCGAATAAGTTGACTGAAGCTCTAATACCTAAAGCTATCAATATCCCCCTCTACACATTGACCAAAGCATTGGCTAGAGCCTGGGCTAGAGGTTGCCCATGCCTGCATGGGCAAACTTTTTGGTCCAGGGGTCATATCATTGTGGTGCTGTTGAGTCGCGGGCCACATTAAGTCTAGATTTCTAATATGTGTACCTAGCTATTTACATCGATGCCTATTTATAATAAATAAACGTGAAAGTAGGCAGGTACATACACACTATTAATATTACAATAAAATTAACTATCACAAATATAGAAATGAAATCCAGGGCCGGACGCAAATAATTTATAGGAAAGGATCGCGGGCCAGACAAAAAGACCTCACGGGCCATAGGTTGCCCATGTGTGGGCTAGAGCATTAACAAACGCATGGCATTTGGCAAAAGCATGGGCCAACGTGTAGAGGAGGCCATAATTTTAGACAGAGAGAAACAGAGGAGAGATAAGATAGCAGTCTGTTCTGTGGGCTTTTTAGGCAATTAGGTTTTGTTGGTGTGTAGGTTTTAGTATCGATCTTGTCGGTCTGTTTGTGATGTTTAAACTTTTTTTTTACACTAATTGTCTGCACAGATCCATAAGGGTTTGCGTACCACTGACCTTTCTTTCTTAGCATCAGCCCTGGCCTTGCTCCTCACTGACCTTTCTTTCTTAGCATCAGCCCTGGCCTTGCTCCTCACTGACCTTTCTTTCTTAGCATCAGCCCTGGCCTTGCTCCTCACTGACCTTTCTTTCTTAGCATCAGCCCTGGCCTTGCTCCTCTGGTCCCGCAGATCGGTGAGGTAGTGGTGAGCGGCGTTGGGGTCGCCGCCGGCCGCCCGCAGACCGGTGCGCGCCTGCCCGCGCGACCAGCCCAGCTCCACTAGTATTGTGACGTCGTTCTCGTTCACCTAAAGCGCGCGCTGCTGATATGGCAACTTCTCTGTGATGTTTTTTAATTTTTTTTTTTATGGAAACTGACACGGTTGGCTTCATCACCTACAACATTCATGATGTCATACCACAGGGTGAACTAGGTGCCATGTCGGTGCTTCCATTCGGTCGTGCCGGCTACACTGAACTGGACGCAAAACACAAACTATTTACATAGCCGTTTCGACCGACGTTTCATTCAGTGCGGTGGTATCAACCCGGGCGGGTTGTACCCTACAACCTAGTAAGGTAAGAAGGGAAGGGACCTACAGTTTTACGTGGAATCCGGACCACAGTCAGCCTCCAACGGTCGAGCGGTCACCCATCCAAGTACTGACCGCGCTCAGCGTTGCTTAACAATCAATAGCGACAGCTGCCTGACAGTCTGCACCACTGAGCTATCAAGGCTGACGAATACTTCAATACATTACTGGGTAAATTTGGCAAGTCTTTAGTAGTCGCGGCGTTTTCGCCTGATGTTTTGGAGTGCAGTCTGCAATCAGGGCGAGTGCTTAGTTCCAGTCGGGCCCACAGTTGAATGAACATTGACCCGAATGAAAAAAAGCGCGACCACTAACCACGGCAAGTAAAATTTCCGTTATCAAAGATCTGTTAATAGTTCGTGTTTTCGGTCCAATTCAGTGCAGTCGGCACGACTAAAGGGAAGCACTGATATGGCACCTAGTTCACCAAGGTGTTATGGGCTGACATCATCAGTCCAAGTTAAGGTTGACTAGAAGTGGTAACTTCAAAGGCTTTTATGCCTGACATGGTCGGCCACACAGAGCATTTGAGTTGATTAGAGTGGAAAAAGAGATTCGGGAAGGTGTGCTGTGAACTGCAGAATTTGCCTTTAGCATTAAAACTCAGAGGCATAAACACCACTTATTGGATTACACTTTACTATACTGCGAAAATAATTGGATTACAGGGAGTATGTTGGAGTACCCAATAATTGGAAAGCAATTTGTAATACTACATTTAATTGCAAAAAAGTTTGATGGGCTAGCGAATTACCAGTGATGAACATCAGCTTACAGACAGATTAGATCATGTGTACATACATACATACCACTCGCCCGACAATCGGGGTAAGCAGAGTAATCGGCGTTGTGTCGCAAGGACTCTGGTAAATTACAGCACAACACCGGCCACCACATTTCGCAAATAACTCGGACAAGATAACTATCAAGCGGCCGGTCAGGCACGAAGACCCACCCGCTGCGTGACTCGGTGGAAGAATAAAATATAAGATGAGAGATCAGTGCAGAAAGGTATATGGTACAGAACAATGCAGTGTGAACCCTTAAAAATTCCCTGGTTTGCCATGAGCGACAGACCGAGAACAGAAATTGTAATGGGCCTGAGACTACGATCTGGACACATTCCAACAAATAAGACAATGTACCTCATAAAGATAGCACAATCAGCCACTTGCAGCACATGTGGGATAGAAGAGGACCTACTCCATATACTGTTGGAATGTGCACGGAACCGAGAACTGAGGCAGAAGCTATTGAAAGACTTAAGAACTGACAGACTCAACCTGTTTTTTAAAGTACATGAAGCCTTGGGGTGAGCTCAGGGGGAGGAGTTTGAAGTACATTAAAATATCAATATAGTTACTATGGGGCTGGCATAGCCAGGAATGGCTAAACCCTAAAAAAAAAAAATTCAGATTTAAAAAAAATATAAACTCACACGTAGAGCGTTGAGCTCTCCCTCGGCCTTCAGCAGGAGTTGCCTGGCGCGGTCGCGCTGGTTCTGGTGGTACGCCACGATCGCTTGCAGCAGGTGCATCCGCATCAGCAGCGTTCGCTCGTTCGCTGCACCGCACACACACACACACACACATCATCAGCTATCCCGCTGATGCACAATGCAATAATAATCTTTGCAGGAGTATTGATACTATCGCATGTGAATGCAGGTCGGTCGATAGTTATCTTGTCCTAATACATTGCTAAACGTGGTGCCGGTGTTGTGAAGCACAAACCCGATTACTCTGCTTACCCCGATTGTCGGGACACAGTGTTTGGTGTGTATGTATTTATATATAAATTGAGATAATATTATGGAACCAACTACCTATACTTAGAGGTGAAACCGCTTAGCCGACAAATATTCTTGTCACTCACCGTCGGTGCCCTTGAGTGCGATGAGCCTCTCCATATTGTCCCCGTAGCTCTTCTGCAGCGCTTTCTCAGCGCGGTGCAGCCGCTCGGCTGCGTCCGCGGCCGCCGACAGACTCTGCAGGCACAGGTAGCACCACGCCACGTCCAGCTGCAGCAGCGCCCAGTTGTCCACCGAACTCAGCACCGCCGCGTTGCACTCCCTGACACATATAGATTTTTTTTCGAAACCACTGCCTGTTACAAACGTGCATTATACAGGGTGTTCGGCACATGAACCGACAGAATTTTTTTGTAGGTAAGTGGGGTCATTTGCAAGGTTTTGACCTATGACACGTTTTGTCAGTTGTCACGTGATATCGAGATACAATTTTTTTTCTTTATTTTTGAAAATTACCAAAATCTCACCAACAAACCCTTGTAACGTTTTTATTTATGATTGTATCAGAATGAAATAAAATTTATAGGATTTTACGATGTATCCTTCTTCTAGAAAAAATATCATTTGATGAAAATTAATGCCATGAAAAGAACTTATGACCTCCCAAAGTCCCGAAGACGAGTAAAAATATGACAAAATCTTAATTTCTTAATTCATTTAAAAAAAAACTGACAGTAATTGAGAGCTTCATTTTCCTTTAAAAAGTTCGCTAGTTTACGCCCTTTCCAACGGTATACCACATGTCATACAAACATTCACAATGTGACCAAAATTAGGCACAGAGACAGAACAGAACGACCAAATTATGGATAATTTGCAAGAGTGCCGGTACATGTTCTAAATTTGAAAATGCTCCGGAAAACGCTCTCAATTCGGGAAGCGACCACCGATTAGTGCCCGCGTTGTCGTTTTGATCTGTCTCTGTGCCTAATTTTGACCACATAGTGAATTATTTGTATGACATGTGATATACCGTCGGAAAGGGCGTAAACTAGGGAACTTTTTAAAGGAAAATGAAGCTCTCAATTGCTGTAAGTTTTTTTTTTAAATGAATTAAGAAATTAAGATTTTGTCATATTTTTACTCGTCCTGGGAACTTTAGGAGGTCATAAGTCCTTTTCATGGTATTAACTTCATCAAATGATATTTTTTCTAGAAGAAGGATACATCTTAAAATCCAATAAATTTTATTTCGTTCTGATACAATCATAAACAAAAAAGTTACAAGGGTTTGTAGGTGAGATTTTGGTAATTTTTAAAAATAAAGAAAAAAAATCGTATCTCGATACCACGTGACAACTGACAAAAGGTGTCATAGGTCAAAACCTTGCAAATGACCTCACTTACCTACAAAAAAATTCTGTCGGTTCATGTGCCGAACACCCTGTATATAAGGAAAGACTTGTATAAAAAATCATCGGTGAATTTGAAATTTGAAAAAATTACATGAAATGAATATGCAAGCAATTTTTGGAAGTTCACAAAACTGAAACTTATACATAACCCAAGGTCACCTTGTCAGCCTCGGTAGCTCAGTGATGCGGTCAATCGACAATGTTTGTGATCTTAAGCACACCTGGGCGCGGTTCGGATTACACGTAAATCTGTAGGTCCCTTCGCTTCTTACCTTACTAGCTGTTAGGTTTTAACCCCACTCCTACAATCCACGGATCTTCAAATCGCGGGTTAATAGCCTTTCCCCAGCAACATTAGTCCACCTCCAAGCCGGACTGGCACCTCCTCGGGGGTGAAATTGGCTGCGCCTGAGGTTGCGACCTCGGACAGAGCCACCCAGTTCGGTAGCAATAAAAAAAAAAAAAAAACCCACCCGGGTTGATAGCATCGCAATGAATGAAAGGTCGGTGGAGGCAGCTACATAAATAGTTTGTGTTTTCTGCCCATAACACCGGATGAACTTGGTGCCACGTCAGTGCTTCCCTTCGGTTGTGCCGGCTACACTGAACTGGACGGAAAACACAAACTATTTACATAGCCGTTTCGACCAACCTTTCATTCAGTGCGGTAGTACCAACCCGGGCGGGTTAAACCCTACCACCTAGTAATGTAAGAAGGGAGTCATATCCCTTGGTCGCCTTTGACATACACGGGGAGAGATGCAGTGGGGCTATTCTTTTAAAGTACCGGCCCCACACGGTACAATGTTCCGAGCGAGTCCGGCGGATGTGGCGAATAGACCGGACGGATGTGAAGGGAAAGTGAGAAATGAATGAGACATACGAGAAGTGCCTGTCGGCCTCGAGCAGCAACACGAGTGCGAGGCGGTAGTCCTCGTTGCGCACGGCGGTGCGGCCGTGCTCGTGCAGGGCCAGCCCCACCATCAGCGCCCTGCGCTCGCTCTCCGGCAGCTCGATTGCGTTGCCGCTCTGGTCCTCTAGCTGAAATTGCAAAGTTAGATAGATAGAAAATTCTTTATTGCACCAGTAAACATTAAACAGTAACAAATACATTGGAAAATTTACATAAGGTGCAAAGGCGGACTTATCCCTTACAGAGATTTCTTACAGTCAACCTTTGGATGATTGAGATTCGATAATATAGTGGAATGTAAGTAGGTAGTAGCAAAAGAGTTGAGCGTGGGAATCGAAGATAAAATAATAATAATATAAATAAACTGCACGCATCGTCCGGAGGTTTCTCTCCCTGGGGCCCGACCATCGGTAGCTTGGGTTCGCCCCGCTGCCGGTGGTGGAAACTCCGTTTATTTTTATATTAATTTTAGATTTTAATTGTTAAAAAGATGTAAAATTTATATAAAAAGGAACGTGTAAATAAATGGATGATATAAATAATACATATAAGTACATGCTAGTAAAATATGAGCCATACATGTGTTAATACATATAAATTACTAAATATATAGAATATTATATACAAATAAATATACATACATACATACTTGTCCATCCAGGTAAGAAACAAAAGTTGTTTTTTTTTAGGTTTTTACTTCACATTGACGGAGGTATAGAGCGCGGGGCGGATCTCGGCGTGTCGCCGCCGCAGCGGTTCGTCAGTGTTCTCCCTCGCACCCGCACCGTACTTGTATAGTGTATGCGCGTGGCGGGTCGCCCGCTGCGGCGACGACACGCCTAGATCCGTCCCGCGCATTATAATACAGTTTTAGGTGTTTTTTGAATAAGGGAAGCGATTTACAATGTCGGATAAAGTGTGGTAGTGAATTCCACAGTCGAGCTGCGTGAACAGAAAATGAGTTCGTATAAAAACCAGTTTTATGAGAGGAGATAGCTAAAATATTGTCATGAATAGACCGAAGTGGGACACCGTGAGAAGATAGGTTCTGAAAACGGGAAGATAGATACTCGGGAGCAGATGGGTTGATAACAATTTTCATTTTATTTTTTCCAATTTTACTTTTTACAACTTTTTTGTTGTTGACATTGGGCTTTCGAGAACCCATCGGTTCTCTAAATCGTTTCTTTGTCGCACCGCTAGGGTGTGGAAATGTCTTCGGGCAAGTGTGTTTCCTGAATGCTTTAACCTGGGTGTCTTCAAACGTCGTATTAACAGGCTGGACAGCCTGGCAACAGTCATCACTGAGCGTGACTTCGTGAGGAGAGGTGATCTTGGCTCTGTCGACTGCACCATCGGTCCCTCGGCACAAACACCCATGTTGGTTTACATTTAAAAAAAAAAATATATATATTTTGTTTTAGACAAGAGCCTGAGATGTTGATGATGAAGATGTATTTATTTACATATCTATAATGCCATATTGATCATCATTGATTAAGTTTCAAAAGTTTTTTGACTTTTTCAGGTATAATTCAGTCATTAATTTAATCACTTTTATATTTTATATAAAGGTGTGTCCAGTTTTCAAAATTTACATTTTTTGTATTTTATTTCCATTAGTGAGTCTGCATCTACCACACTCTTCACAGAAGACATAGGCTGGCTGGCGTAGGTCGGCACCACGGGGATTGGGCGCAGGTCCCCCGACTATGAGAAATTAATTTGCAGACGAAAACCTTGACAAGGTCCTTCCACCGAGTCGTGCAACAGGTGGGTGTCCGTGCCTTACTCCCAGCTTGATAGTTATCTTCTAATACTTTGCTAAACGTGGTGGTCGGTGTTGTGCTGTCGGAGTTCTTGCAACACAACACCGATTACTCTGCTCACCCCGATTTTCGGGATACAGCGTGTGGTATGTATGTATGTATGCATGTATGTATGTACGAAAAATGCAGGTCCCTTCCCTTCTCACCTTACTAGGTGGTAGGGTGTAACCCGCCCGGGTTGGTACCACCGCACTGCATGAAAGGTCGGTTGAAGCGGCTATGTAAATAGTTAGTGTTTTCTGTCCAGTTCAGTGTAGTGTTCAGCCGGCATGACCAAACAAGGAGGCACTGACATGGCCCCTAGTTCAACACTGAAAAGAAAACACTATAAAGGGCGAAATTACCCGCTCGAGGTTAAGGAACTAGTACTCGAGAAGCGCAGGCTCAGGCGAATCTGGCAGACTTACCGATATCCCAAAGACAAAGCTATACTAAACAGGAAAGCCACTGAACTCAGAGAACTCCTGCAGCGGATAGACGATGAAACAATGCAACAGAAAATAGAGTCCTTGTCTGCCACTCCAAAGGACAACTACTCACTGTGGAAGTTTACCAAGCACTTGAAGCAGCCTCCAACGACTTCTCCTCCCATACATCTCCCTGACAACACCTGGGCTAAAACAACCAAAGAAAAGGCCGACGCATTTGGATCCTTTCTCAAAGACGCATTCAGCCCAAATGAAGGCCAGCAAGACTTTGAAGAATTATTGGACGAATATATAGGGAGTGACCTGCAGCTCAGTCTACCTCTTAAGCCATCCACACCGAGAGAAATCTACACCATCATTAGGCACTTGGACGAAAAGAAAGCTCCCGGGCACGACCTCATAACCCCAAAAGTGCTAAAAGAGCTTCCAAAGAAAGGCTATGTGCTACTAGCAATTCTCTTTAATAGCATTATGAGATTGGCTTGCTTCCCAGAAATATGGAGGGTCTCTCACATAACTATGGTCCCAAAACCAGGTAAGGCTCCCAACCAGGTGTCATCTTACAGACCAATAAGCCTCTTACCAGTAACATCGAAAGTGCTTGAAGTTGTACTTCTAAGAAGATTGAGCCCAATTATGAAATCTGCTAACATTATCCCAAATCATCAGTTTGGATTCAGACCACAGCACGGAACAGTCGAGCAAGTACACAGGATCACTGATAAGGTGCACAGATCATTCGAGGCCAAACAGTACTGCTCAGCAGCTTTTCTTGATGTACAACAGGCCTTCGACAGAGTGTGGCATAAAGGACTGTTGTATAAACTTAAAAAACTCTTACCACACACAATATACCAAGTCCTGAGATCCTACCTGGAAAACCGAATCTTTCAAGTGAAGGTTGGAGAAGACTACTCTTGCTTCCACGACATTCTAGCAGGAGTTCCGCAGGGATCTGTGCTGGGTCCGATTCTATACACCATTTTTACGGCAGATATGCCTGAGACTGACAATGTGACATCAGCCACTTACGCAGACGACATGGCGGCCCTTGCTAGCCATTCTAGCGCAGCAATGGCGTCCAGTATACTCCAGTCTCACCTGGACAAAGTGGACATATGGCTTGAAAAATGGCGGATCCGAGTCAGCGCACCCAAGTCTCACCACATCACATTTTCACTTCGAGTCGGCGACTGTCCTCCTGTGAAACTTGGAAGCGAAACCCTACCACACACTAGCTCCGTGCGTTATCTGGGAATGCACTTAGATAGGAGGCAGACTTTCAAAGAGCACATCAGGTGCAAAAGACAGGAACTGAACCTACGGCTCAACAAACTGCACTGGCTGATGGGCAGAGCCTCTAAACTGAGCACATCCAACAAACTCCTCATCTACAAAGCGGTCATCAAGCCGGTGTGGACATATGGCATACAGTTGTGGGGCACTGCAAGCAACAGTAACATTGAGATCTTGCAGAGATTCCAAAACAAAGTGCTTCGAAACATATCAAACGCACCATGGTTCTCTAAAAACGATGACATACACGAGCATCTCAAAGTGCCGAGCGTAAAAGCTGAGATCCAGTCGAATTGTACCAGATACAAGACGAGGCTAAAAAAATCACCCAAATATTCTGGCCACGGCACTCCTGGACCACACCGGCCCTGGAAGGCTGAAACGACACCAAGTGTTGACCCTAGATGTTCGACACTAACAACCAAAAGGGAGAGCCGTCAATGGATGGCCCACCTCAAACGCCATACCCCAAACAACAAATAATCTGCTTATGGTAGAATTCCGATGGCAGATGGCTATATCAGAAAAAAAAAAAAAAAAAAAAAATGGCCCCTAGTTCACCAAGGTGTTATGGGCTGACAACACCAACATGGTGATATAGCCAACCGTGTCAGTTTCCATAAACAAAAAAGCTGCCACCCTTACACTACAACAACAGCAACAGTAACAGCAACTTACCTTCATGTAAGAGCTGCTACTCTGGAAGACATCGGAGTCGGCCTGCGTGAGCAGTGTGGCGTCGTCTCGCGTCGCACACATCTCTCGGTACATGCCGTCCTCCAGGCGTAGAGCTTCCTCACTCTCTATACACACAACAATGTTTCTTTATCAAGCTTAGCATAGATGCTAAATGTTTCTTTGTCGAGCTTAGCATGACTGCTAAATGTATCTTTATCAAGCTTAGTATAGCTGCTAAATGTATCTTTATCAAGCTTAGTATACTCCTGCTGCTAAATTTATTTTTATCAAGTTTAGCATAGAAATAAGAAACATTAATTTTTTTTCCATCCGCATTACAAATTAGTAAACAACACACATTTCAACAATCATAGGAGAGGAAAAATAGCTGCCAAATGTATCTCTATTAAGCTTAGCACAGCTGCTAAATGTACCTCTATCAAGCTTAGCATAGCTGCTAAATGTATCTCTATCAAGCTTAGCATAGCTGCCAAATATATCTCTATCAAGCTTAACATAGCTGCTAAATGTATCTCTATCAAACTCAGCATATCTGTTAAATGTATCTCTATCAAGCTTAGCCTATCTGCTAAATGTATCTCTATCAAGCTTAGCATAGCTACTAAATGCGGTTGCATGTACAATGTTTAGTATGTCAGACAATATTTACGAAAACAAACTTTTTAACATGGCCATTTCCTTGTCTTAGGGACTAGTTACAACAGGCTCCCTAGCAGGCGATGAACTGAGCACTCAATGGCATCACCGAATACATCTGGACGCTCCGATCGAGCGCTAGGTGCTTCGGCGCACGTCAATCAGAACTGGTCCCCTGCTCGACCTCCCTCTCTCTCCCGATCCAAGTTCTATATGACGCTTAAAGTGTGGCCCAAGAAGCTATTTCCATGTTGCAAGTATCGGCACCTTTCTTGAAGGCTGCCGCGACGTTTGCATGTATCAACAATATTCGACTAACTACGAGATTTTTCGAATCAGGAAGGTGTGGATCTAAGCTTACGATGGCTTCACCGAACATATCCGGGCCCATCGGCAGTAGAGGAGGGTATTAATCGAGGCCGGGACTAGCGAGTGGCCACTCTAAATTTCCCGCGCATGCTTCACGTTTCGGCTCGCTTCAAGCCCTCGTCAGCTAGTCTGCGTTGACTAGGACGCGGGGAAACCACCAGTCCCGCTCTCGACCTCCCTCTCTCTACCTATCCATATTCTGTAGGATGCTTCCAGTGACGTTTTCGAAGCTCTCTCCATATATGAGCTTAGCGTCGATCTTGGGAGCCCTAGATTCTTGAAGAGACTGTAGAGCGACTTCGCTGGTAGTCCTCTTGCTCCGACTTCCACAGCGAAGAGATCAGTCTTGAATCCGTTTCTCACAATCCGGTCTACTAAGTTGCAGTACTTGTTAAGTTTGATGTTGTGGTCCTTCGGTATGTTACTTTCCCATGGAACTGTAAGTTCAACAAGTACTACATGCTTTGTCGCTTTTGAGAATATGAGTATATCCGGTCTTAATGCTGTGGTACAGATTTCCGAAGGCATTTGGTAATGCTTCTCATGTGTGTCCATCAACAATTCCCAATCCTTTGCTGCTCCCAAAATTGAAGAAGGTTTAGTCCTATCTTTGGGCAGCTTATTGGCTCCAGGTTTCACAAAGTTGACCTTCTGGAAGCCGCTACTGGTTTGCCCTTTCCTGGTCCGTGCAATTGACAGGTTGATGGCCTCTCTGATGATTTGGAGGACTTTATCATGACGGTAGGAATACTGGCCTCGCTCAAGTAGTATTTTGCATCCGCATAACAAATGTTTGGCCGTGCCTACGAACTCCTTACATGACGGGCATAGTTTATTTGTAGATTTCCCCCATCTAACTAGGTTACTCGGGTCGGGGAGAGTAAGCTGGAATGCATTTAAGTAGAACTTAAGCAGCTCAGGGGACCAGTTGTATATTATGGATTTCCACTTCAATGCAGGAGGGATGCAGAAGTCACCCACTGTTAGCCAATCATTCTGCATTTCTAGGTTTAAGGCGTGAAGTTTGAAGCCTTGTTCCATGTCCTCCTGAGCAAAACCTTTCAGTATTTCTTTATCAGACTTTGCTGTTTCTATGCCCAATCCAGATCTATTGGTGCGTGTACCAACTTGGAATGATTTGTAGAAGTCGAGTCTCGATTCCAGTTCATCTGATAGTGATGTGTTGGGTAAGGCTTGAATAGCGCTATCATTGGAGTCTTTGAGTATACATCGTTTGGCTATTCTCGCCTTTTGATAAAATATCGACGGTTTCTTAATGTTCAGTCCAAAGTTATTGTGAGATCTGTATAGCGTTGACGAGTCAGCCGGGTGAGCCAGTCCAAACCATGATTTCAGGAATCTGGTCACATACGAGTCTAATTTAGTCAGGTTTTGCTTTGTGAAGTCGTAGACGAGAAATGGCCATGAAAGTTTTGATGTCAGGTAGTTATCGTAAATCCATGCCTTTTGTGTACCCAGGAGGGGAAGATTGTCAGTTTGGCGGAGGCTCTCTTCGAAAAGTTGGACAATATCATCAGTAGGATGCTCCTTTCCTCTGCTGGTGATCCTTTTGCCCAAGAATTTAAAAGGAGCTTCATCAGCCACGGTTGCGATTGGTTTTCCGGCTACTGTCAAACCTGGATTGCTCGAGGTAAACTTTGAACCTTTCCTGGTTAAGCTCAAACAGTAGCACTTCGCTGGTTTTATCTTCATCCCTTTGGTCCATTCACAATAGTCATCCACCACCTTAAGAAGCGACTGATTTTGTTTTGGATTGCGGGTTAACAGCGTAATATCATCCGCAAATGCCAGGATGGCCGCCATATATGTGTCTCCATATTTGAACCTGTATCCCCATTTCTTTTCTTTTACGACAAGCGTATCAATTAGAATGTTGATAACAATGTTAAATGTGACAGGAGAGAGGCAGCAACCCTGGAAAAGTCCTATGCCGTAACGAATTTCCGGTGTCTTCTCCGTTTCGCCTTTTACTTGTATTACAAAGGAAAGTTTTTTGTAGTAGGAGGCTATTATATTACAGATCAGAGGTGGCACATTATACCACTCTAGCGCCTTTAATAGTAACTCATGGCGCACCGAACCGAAGGCGTTTTCAAAGTCTAACCACGTGGCAGTTAATTGTCTCTCATTCTTCCTTGCATCTCTAAGACATTCAGTCAGCAAAGAATTATGTTCGAGGCACCCTGCAACTCTTGGGAGAAAACCTTTCTGGTACTTCTTCGGTAAGTAGTCGTTGGTACACATGTGTTTGAGTAGTCTGGCCTGTATAATGGAGAAGAATATTTTCGAAATTGTGTTCGTAAGGGCTATAGGTCTAATATCCTTGGGATCAGTAACTTCTTTCTTTTTTGGTAGAAGAACAAACACGGCTTTACCAAGACAGTCTGGCACTTCTCTGTTCGTCCAAATTCTTTTGTAGATGTTCAACATGTGTTTCCGCACTGATGGACATTTTTTGTATATGATGTATGGTATGCCATCGGGTCCCGGGGCGGAACTATTTGGTTTCCTTTTTAAGTGGTATTCCAGCTCTTCCATCGTCGGTGAATCAGCATCAAATGCTAGAGCAGGTTCTTTGGGTTTTGGAGCTGGTGGATCCCTGTAAGTTATATCTGCCTCCGGGGTGGTATATGTGGATTTAAAGTAGTTGAACATCTCGTCCGTACTTAACCTAATTGTACCCTGCTGTTCCTTAAAAGCTTTTTTGGCGAAATAAAAGGGGTTCTTCTCGAAAGCTTAATTCTGAGCCTTTCGAAATTCATTGCCAGCAACCGTAATTTGCTCAGATACATTTGGGCCAACGCCGAGTGGAATAGCTCCACAAACGACCGTGAGCAAAGCAGTTTCATTTCAACAATGTATTATATAGTTTGCTTTAAAGTGCTGATAATAATAAATATAACAAACCTGCCATGATCAGGGCTAATATTTGGACGCCGTTCTTCATTCCTTGTTCATTCAATGTTTTTGTTGGAACAAGCACTTTCCCATTCACGATTAACTTAACTCTGAAATTTAAAATGTTTGATTTAGATTCACTGTCTATTAACAACAATATTCCATATATATATTATCCCATTATTCCATAAATATATTAGTTTGGGTTATAGCCTTGTTATTCTCTTTTGGCATTTTGTTTACAATAAAATTGTGTCTTTTTAAGTTAGCATCATACTTTTTTTGTTTAAATATTACTACCTAAATGTTTATGTAATCTTAGCTGGTTTTAAGTTTGTAAATATTTTATATTAATTGTTTATTATGTACTGTATGATTATTGATTACTGAATAAATAAAATAAAAAATAAAATATTAGTTTCTAGTTGATTTTCTATTTTCATTATTACTGCATTGCATAATTATTGGTTACATATTTTTTTTTTTAGAAGCCGTATTCTTGGGGTTACATATTTAACCCATACCAAATACAGGCACTCAACGCCAAGGATACAACCCGGGTCATAGTGGAAATCGGACTTGGGAGTGAGCTATAAACTTTTGCAAGATCACCATAGATCTTCCTAGGTTGCAGTGATAATAGTGCTCAGGGGCCCTAACTCTCACACTTGAAATCATAATCATCATAATAATACTTAAAAATACTTAATGCAAATAGGTTATAGTCAAGCTACAGTTATGTCGCTGGTTAGTAGATTAAAACATAAAGTTCACCTGGCTTCATTAATAGAAATTTCCTCGGCCACCGCGGCTATCAGCTCACTCCCCATCACCTCCAGTTTGCGCTGCACTTGGAACTGTCTCATGGCGTCGTTGGGTATCGAAGCTCGGACTCGGAAGGTCGCGAGCCCGCTCTCCTTGAACTCGCAGTTGGCGCGTGCTCTGCCGACCGCGTGTGCTTGCAGCTCCTGGAGACCGGCCAGGACTTCTTCATAGTCCCTCTTCAGGATAGCTGTGTAGGCTTGGGCTAGCTCCTGTAATGTAAAACCAGGCGAAAATGTGACAATATCTGAAATATAAGTACCTAGTAGAATCTCTTTACATACATATCACACACGCTGAATCCCGACATTCGGGGTAAGCAGAGTAATCGGTGTTGTGCTGCAATAATCTCTTTATATGTGTATAAAAATAAAAAAAACATACATAACAATAACAATAAACTATTTATTGGTGGAATTCTTTACTATGGGTTCACCCAATGGGCTACCATATTCACACCATACCAATCTCTAGCTGGTCACGCATGGCCCAGTGTATCTGCGGATGAAAGAAACAAAATAAAAAGAACAAAGAAGAAGTGGAGTTAAGTAAGGTAACCTTTTTTTTCGTCACAGTGCGGCCCGCCGCCGCTTGAGTTAAGTAAACAAATACCTACGACTTTTACCCAGCAGAAATAAAGAAAACTGGTTTCTATTAATCATATTTCTGAGAAATGTGTACACTGAAATATATCTATGCTCGAATGCATGCAAGAGAAGTAAAGATTACTTGATAAGAGCAATAGAATACTTTGTAAATGATTCAAGGAAAATTATAGTAGGTGTATGTTATAAATTATGTATGTTTACATGATGTAGATGTAAGCTGCGTTTCCATCTTTTTTTATGTAATCCAGTGTGGGTGACTGAGTCAGAGGGGTCAAAGCACATACTCCGACCAGCCGATATCTACCTCCGAAAAGGTGGGCGCCATATCGGAGACTTCCCTTTGGATCGTTGGCTATACTGGACTAGAGGAGAACACAACCGAGGATGCTATGCGGAGATCTTACATCCAGTACGGTGGTACCAACCCACTCGGTTACAATTTAAGCCTACCACCTACCTACAGTTTTACACCAGTTCCTAACGGTGAAGCAGCAGGTGTGTAGGTATGCACACATAATTTTTTCCATCAGAAAAAAGTCACAGTACACGCCGACCGGATTCGAACCTCGGACCTCTCCCAAAATTAGCGGGCGCCCAGGTCACTCGGCCAACCGCCGCACCAAAGGGAAGTCTCCCGTATACCACCTTCTCACACACTATACACTGTTTTCTGTCTACTTAGTTAAGTGTAGCCGGTACGACCCATAAAAAAAAATTTAAGTCGCTTTTCTACATTCATGTCATGGCCGTCACCAGATATTATGATGACAACATAAACGAGCAACGTACCTGCAAAGAGCTCGTGTTCTCACTGTACGGTGGCTCCCACAACTTCACATGCTCCTCGTTGAGGCGCGCACGAAGCGATATGAGCAGATCTTCGTGCTGTAGACTCGCGCTAGAACCGTCCATCTTGGTCTTCCTTCAGCACCACGCCGCCGCTGAACGTAAAAATTGGAACACCGAATTTCTGCCTCGCCCTCTTGCCTCCTGTTGCTTGTTGTTTGTTTTCCTTATAAATATATCGATCGGAAGACGTAGAAGAGACGACCATACGACCAACGGAACGGAATGATGATTCGCGAAAAAGTGACAGCCAACTGACAGCTGTCAAATAGTTTTTTTTTTTTTTTTGGTTGTTTTATCCCTTTTTTGGGATAGGCAAAGACAGTATTGGTAGATAGAGAGAGAGAGAGAGTTTGGGAAAATCGTAAAATAAAAAATAAAAACCTTGTAGCTTTTAGGGTTCCGTATCCATACGGATGTATATTAGGTACTTAGCCTACGCCGTCTGTCCGTCTGTCCGTCCGTCCGAGGGCTGTATCTTTAGATCCGTAATAGGTAGCCGGTTGAGATTTTCACAGAAAGGTACCTATGTGTTAGGTATGTTATGTTAGGTATGTTATGTTAGGTATGTTATGTTATGTTATGTATGATGGAAAAAAAGCAAAAAGATGGCAAAAAGTAACAGAGAAGGTGCTAAGCAGCAGTTTTCAAAATTACGGCGCGCGGGTATACATTACACTGTGCTAATTTGTCTTAGTAATTTGTTCTCCCCATTTAATTTTGAAATTATGCAGTTCAGGGAGTTTTTCTGTTTAAGCCTCAAACATATTATTTTTTAATCTCGAAGTGTAGGTACGATGGGAATGGCGATTTTTTTTTTTCTACAATTTTCCCAAATTAAGTATGTTCAATTTCAGATTATAGGTACACGGTGTTGCAGTTGCCCCCGTAATATTTTTAACTGACATAAGGGGGTTATTCTATATGTGAAAATAAACAACTTCTGTCAAGAAAAAACATTTTTTTAAACAAAACTAAATATTTTTTCCATGCAAATTTTAAATTTTATCACCTTCACTGTCCACCATACAAACCCTAAAATTGTATTGTCAAGTCCAACTGAGATTGTATCATGTTTCATTAATACGTTACCTGGCGATAGATTACAAATATATTTTTTTCAAGGTTTTCTTTATTTGATACCTTCCTGGGGAGTCCAAATAAAATCCGAAGCCCATCTAACAAGTCCAATGTATTTTTGATCATCTAACTAAAGTGTTCGTCGCCCGGGACCCGCCGGCGGGTCCCGGACGTCTCGAACTAGTAATGCGGGCCCCGCCGGGGGGTCCCCGGACAGTGAAGGTGTTAAATACCTATTCTCAAAATGTAAGGAGAAAAAAATTTTTTTTTCTTCAAATAAAAAAGACGTACCTAGAACAAAAGTTGTTCTATTTCACGTACAGAATTCACCCCCGTTCAGGTTTTACGGTTGGGGTTGCAACACCGTGTATAATAAATTGGAATCGTTTGTAGGTATTTCGAGACGCAAAATTTTTCACCCATGCTTATAGTTGATTTTTTTAGAGATCAGCAAAATGAGCCTTGACGTCATAGTATGGGATTCGATCCCATGCTGTTACAAAGAACTTTTCCTTAAACAAATCCACCCGCCCCAGTCCAGGCAGCACAACTTTTTCCTGTCGCTTTTTTATTCTTCCCAGATGGGAGAAGTCTGCATCGCATGGCAAAAACGAGTACCCTCTGGTCGGGAATTTGTGCGTTATGGTTTGGAATCTACTATTATTTGCCAAAGTGTGCAAGACCTTGTCATTACCATATTTTTATATATTTTTCACTGTCGTTCTAAAACAAAAAGCGACCAAGTAAGCCTAAACGTTTTTTTTATAGTAGTAGTTTTTGCTTTGAGGAAGACATTCTCCATACGATTTAGTTTTTTTTTATGGAAGCTGACACGTTTGGTCACATCACCTACAACATCCGTGATGTCAGCCCATAACACCGGGTGAACTTGGTGCCACGTCAGAGCTTCCCTACGGTCGTGCCGGCTACACTGAACTGGACGGAAAACACAAACTTTTTACATAGCCGTTTCGACCGACCTTTCATTCAGTGCGGTGGTACCAAATCTAGTAATAAAAGAAGGTAGTCATATCGCTTAGTCGCCTTTTACTATTTGTTAGAGGAATGTGAGAATTTGGTCAGTTTTGTACATTAGGTCGATGGATAGCCTAAAAAGGAAAACTTCTGCATGAAATGAAGGGAAGCACTGACATGGCACCTAGTTCACCCGGTGTTATGGGCTGACATCACTGATGTTGTAGGTGATGTGCCAACCGTGTCAGTTTCCATAAAAAAAAATCATAGGTTACTCAATTTCGCCAAAATGGTCACTTGGTCAGTTTTTAAGCAATTCAATTAGTCCCTGAAGCGCTAGAGGCTTAACAAAATCAACCAGTTTATTCATACGTTATAGTTTAATTAAACAATATGTCTTGCAACTCTAAATACCACACTGTGCGCTTCTCAATTTATTACTTTTTTTTTTTACTTTATTAATTTATTCGCACGAGCGACGAAATGTGTTTGAAAATTATACGCGAGACTTGATGGTCTTGCAACGGCAATATTTTTGGCCAAACAATTTGTCTATTTCTCAGTGTAGGAATAGTACTTATAGGCCTAGAGGTAGTAGGAGTCCTACCGTGGACACCCATGAACACGTTTCTTTTAGGTATGTATACATAGGCTTACCATAATTTCAAAATTTCAAACCGGGACGTTTGACTTTTTTCCAATTTACGTGGGCTCGTTTATGAAACATAAAACCAGATGAAAGTTTACATTTTTATTGCAACAATGTTATCAAGTTATTCTTTATTTACATGATATTTTTCACTGGAGTGAATCTGTTTGAGGACATTTTTTTTGGCTCTTATATTATCTGTCATAGAACTCACTGCATGTAATATTTTCAAAATTAAGTTTACACAGTAGGAGAGCTTTCACTGTACTTTCATCCATTCTTCCGCGATCGTCCGACCAAACGTTTTTCATGATGGAAAACGCTCTTTCTACGGGCATGGAGGTACCTGGAAGGCAGAGCGCAAACTCTACAAGCTTCGAGAGGTTTCCAACATTTATTTCCTTCTCTTTGAAGTGTTGAAAGAGCTGCACCCAGCTTGCAGTGGCTTCGCCTGATTTTGATGGGTGATTTTCAAAATACGCCTTAGCCAAAACACTTCGTTAAACAAATTATCAATCTCTATTGGTTGAAATGTTCTGGGAACATGTCGTTCACGTGCTCTGCAGATTTTTCTAGCCACTCCAGGTCAAGTTTTGTGCGTAAATCCAGCTAAAGGTCTCCGCGGCGTCGAAGTTTTCCTCCCAGAGCTCGATGTAGGCTATGCAGTGTTCGTAGAAAGAAGACACTTCCGTCATAAACTTGCGCCATCTCCCCCGCGCCCGCCCGCGCTCACAGATTCACGAAGCAAATACGAGCTCAACATCGAAAACCGCGACACGAACCCAAACCGGCCGTGACACCGGGACAGACAACTGAAACCGGGACTGTCCCGGTCAAACCGGAAGGAATGGGAAGCCTATGTATACACCTACTTACTAAAATTAAGCAGATCGTGGAACAATATAGAAAATATGAATACAGTCTCTAACTATTCTAACTAGGCTCACAGCAAGTGAATACAGTAAGTTAGAGACTTTGACACATCACATTTGTTAACGCAGCGGTTCAAAAAGCGTAAGTATATAAACTCCCTATAACCGGATCATAACCGGACAATCATAAGTAGGTACATGCATAACATATATGAAGAGCGCAAGACTTTTCAGTATTCCCTCAGCCCGATTGGCAGCGCATATAAGATTCAGATCGGCCTGAAAAACTTCAGTAGCACGCGAGCCCCGGGCACGAGTGGATAACACAGCGCATTGCAGTTTCATTCTTAGAATTTAATTCTCAGTCAATATCGTCTTAGGTGCCGATTCGGTCGGTCCTTATGAAGGGCTCTACCGATTTAGGTGTAAACTTCAGAAAGAAAGGCTCGAAGGATAGTAACTTTTACAGGATACTATGTGAGTATGAAATTTCATTATGCAATATTTTTTCGAAATATGTCAATGCATTGTTATGAAATTAATAAATGCAAGTCAATACAGAGTATTAAAACAGTAAAACAAAATACAACTTCACACAGTCAGAAAACTAATTAATAAAATAAAATAATAAATAATAAAAACTAAACAATTACATTCTACAATACAATACATACATGTAACACAATTAATTTTTTTGGGTGTGTGCACAATGTATAGATTTACAGCTGGAAATTTAGTTAGCGTTATATTACTTAAAACTTAGAGGTGCTATCTCAGAGGTAGGTACGCTAACTTAAAGGCGAATAAAAGGTATGGTCGCTTTGGTTACTTTTTTTTATAGTAAGCGCGTATGGGATATGACTCCCTTCTTATATTACTAGGTGGTAGGGTTTAACCCGCCCGGGTTGGTACCACCGCACTGAATGAAAGGTCGGTCGAAACGGCTATGTAAATAGTTTGTGTTTTCCGTCCAGTTCAGTGTAGCCGGCACGACCGAAGGGATGCACTGACGTGGCACCAAGTTCACCCGGTGTTATGGGCTGACATCACGGATGTTGTAGGTGATGTAGCCATCCGCGTCAGGTTCAATAAAAAAAAAAAAAAAAAAAAGCGCGACATTTGGCGCCTAGCCACCCATAAGGTGTTTAGCGACGCCCATGGACATTCGGTCGCATGCGGGGGCTGCGAATGCCATGCCGGCCTTACAGGTGCCCATTCACGCCTCTCTTGAAGGACCCGAGACTATATTTGGGGGGAAATATGTGGGCAGGGAGAGAGTTCCAGAGTTTACCAGTTCTGTGTAGGAAGGGTCTGCAAAACCGATTGGTACGCATCCGCGGTAAGTTCAGCGTATAGGGTTGCAATCCCTGCCCAGTGTCGGGGTAATCCACTAGTCGCACGGCTCGACGCTGGATCGAGTCCAAAGGCGCAAACTGGTATTTGGCTGAGCCATCCGACAATTGCGAGCAGTACTCCAAGCAGGACCTAAACTGCGATTTATACAAAAGCAGCCTTTGGCCCGGCGCGTCGCACCTTGTTGAGTACGCCTAGCTTTTTAGAAGCCAGCTTGGGCTTGCCCTCGATATGGCGCCAGTTTACGCCAGTTTATAAATGTGTCATTTTGTAACCCTTGCATTGATGTCATATGGAAGAACGAATGATAATGTAATTCATTTTACTTGCAGCTGACTAGGTTTCCGGTATTTGAATAGCCGAAAAATACTTCATTTTCAAATGCTAAAAATTGCATTTGAAACCGGTGCACTCTTCAGCATTTGCTTTGCGTTCCGAGACAGGAGGACAGCTAGATGTTGTGTACACAAAACGTAGACTGGAAAAAGACTCCGTGGATATACTCCCACGATGTCAGCCCATTACCTTTTTCCTGCCGGTGGGTGCCATAAGAGAACAGTGCTACCCTGTGTTCGCCGGATTACACGTAGGACTCAAGTCTTAGCGAAATAAATCAGTTTGAAAGACAAAAAACATTGAGTAGAACTTTGTTTAACGCATTTAACGTAACTTTTCACACGCTTGTTGAGTGCGGAGACTGAGTATTGTATTGCATTGTTTAATCATTATTCATATGGCAGTTAGACTTCGATTACTCCCACGAAGAAGAAGCGGCATGAAACTTCGCAGGGATTTTTTTTCATAAATAAATCATATTATTACAAGTGTTTTAGTGGCTAGCCACATAATAACATCGCTTACAGTCTATCGAAAACACAGCTTGATTAACAATTTTGCTGAGAGAGTTCTGACTACAAAAATTTATTTATTAATTGTTTCAGGTGTAAAGAGCCTTTTTCAAACTTTGATACGTAATTACATACAAGTAATACTACATACAAGTTGTTTATGTAGTTTTATTCTCTCAACTATAGGCCTGGATTTCCGTATTAGCGATATTCCATATATATTCTGACTGACGCATTCTTGAGAAAATTGCTCTTGCTCAGAATTTTCATTAAGTTGAATGAACCTGTCTCAAACGCGTGACCTGAATAATTTTCCGGACATAAACCTACCTCCTACCAATGATTGCCTTTCAACTACATAGGTTAACCTCCTACCACATATTTCTTTATGTATTAAATTGTAGTGCCTACAGCCTGCTCAAGTTTTTTTTATAATGGAACCAGACATGGTTTGCTACTTCACCTGCCACAATGTAAGGCCAACACACCATGTTCCTGTCGGAACTAGGTGTCATGCCGATGCCAGTAGCCCATTGACTTCCCAATTTGTCATGATAATGTCATGAAATGTTTGAAATACAGTTTTATGCTGCTTATTCATATTATTTTTAGTGTAACTACTCTTGAGCTTGTCACAATCAATTAATTATAATATTATTTATACAACCACGTCGCTATGTATGCATGTAGCGAGATGAGTATACAAGTACCCACAGTGTCACGAGATCACGTCGATGCCATGTGCCCTAGTTGGCTCTCCATTCCATTGACGTATACTTTCGAGACTATGGATAGATAGACGAAGCTCTTTATTATTAACTTCTGAATGCATCGTTATGTTGCGTAATGAAAACTTTTGCTTTGATTTTATGGCAAGCTACGCTGCTGCCAGTGCGGTGGTGGCGGTGGCTAGCCAGTTATAGGCCAGTTATATAGTTATATTTATAAGTCATGTAGGCTGTTTAGGGACACAATTTCATTGGGAGTAAAAACATTATGACTTTATGGTATATATTTTTGACATGTAAATAGTTGCAAAGGGGTAGATAAAGGGATAGAGTAAATATGTTCAGCGGCTTTCTAGTTTAACAATTACAGCAGCCTCAAGTTGGTCTTCAAAGGCTCAACACTACCAAAAATCGGTTTCTCCCGACTTGATGTTTCTCTTAACCCCACTGAGTTTTATGTTAGAAAAAATGTATGGTTTTCTACAATGCCCAACCTACCCAGTAAGCAGCCTAAACGCAATTGGATCTTTTGACTTGTAGAAAAACATCGAAAATTATGCTATCGAAAATTCGGAAAACTTATGTTTCCGTGCCATTCAATCATGTCATAGTGATGTAATTTTACATAATCTAATATTATAGAAAAAAATGCAATACCGTTTCCCGTCATGGAGTGTTGTTTATAAAATATTACGCCTATACAATTAAATATATTTTATTGATTGTGCACTTACTTCATCCAAACTTACAGTGAATTATGTGTGAGAAACATCAATTAGAAGAAATAGATTGTTGGTACTGTACGGTAATATTAGAAGCTTGGTATGCGTGTTCCGTCGACGGTGGCGGCGAAGGCAGCGCGGCGGCGGCGCCAATGCGTCGCGTCACACTGCCCGCCGCGCCGCGTCGCCGCGCCGCCGCCGCCGCCCGCCCTGGCTGCAAGCTGTGCCCGCCCACCGCCCCCGCCCAGACGTCGCGCCGTAAACATAAACATGCGGCACCTTGATTCTCATTGCAGGGTTCAAAGGTCGGTGGCCGTGTGTTCAATTAAATTGAACGCTTGAGTTTAGCTTCCTTCCTTCCTTCCTTACCTTTAATAAAATCCAACGTCTGATCTCTGTCTATCTGTCTGTCTGTATGTCTGTCCGCTTATAACTCGAGAACCACTGTACCGATTTTAATAAAAAAATCTACGGATAGCTTGATTCTTCCCATCAACTATAGGCTACTTACTATCACGCTAAATGGCTTATGAGGTTAGCAGAGAAGTCAAATATGAGAGCGGGCGGAGCCGCGGGCAGAGCTAGTTTGAAATAAAGTGCATTTTTTGGTAAATACAACTTGGAGTAATTTTCAATGAAGTTCCAATTATTCTGTTCTGTTCAAACGTTCTGTGTTTGTAGGTAGAGTAGATATGCTATAAAAGTAGAGATACACGGCCTGTAGAAACACCGGGAGAGGAGGAGGGGGGAAGGGCGGGGGGGGGGGGGGGAGGTGACGGGCAAGTAATCCGACGGTCACGGTTTGAACCCCGCTTGCAAAGTTTTGGAGTTTTTGAAATATTTCGAAATATATTAAACTTGTATTACCACGCCACGCTAGAATAGCACAGATTTTAACACGTTTAAATAAAAGTGTGGGAATTAAGTGAAATGTTTATTAGGGCGCACAAAAAATTCGTTATGGGGTGATAAGGTCTTGCAGGTGAATTTTCGCTTTTAATATATTATTGTAAATGTATTGAACCTTGAGAGTTTTTTATAATATTAATTTATTTTTTATTTTTAACTGAAGCGCATTTACTTATGTTCCATGTCCATACAGAATTGTCGAATATTGTTATATAAACATAACACGTCGACGCATGATCGTGAAATAGATTTCTGGAGGGGGTTTAACCCCTCAAGCCCCCCCCCCCCTGGCTACGTGCCTGAATTAGATCATTTATATCTAGATACCATATGATCGAAGATTCAGACACAAGCAGTTATAGACAAGTATATACGCCAAATATACAGGGTGTATCAGGATAGGTTTGAGAAAATTCAGGAATAGAAAGTACTCATTATTAGAAGAAAAAATCCTTATCACTCAAATCGAAATTCCGTTGTTTTTTTGTCATACAAAAGTTAAATTGTAATAAAAACTCGATGGACAGTGAGACTGGAGAGTACAGTGAACTAATTCAGTCCTCTTTTTCTTTTGAGGTCATTGAACTTTCAGTGTTTGGAATTTACCTACACGCAGTTCAATTGTACTAGTTATGTATGCAACCTACCCATTTTTATTCATGAGTTAGAATTTATTTTTTATTTAATAAAGGCGGACGTTAACCATCCACCAAATTTTGAAGAATAGATTTTCACCAAAAAGTACTGTAAAATGATCGAATCTGGGAAAAAGTTTCAGAGCTTTTCGTCTTCAAATATGGGCCCCTTTCGAACCCTGGAGTTTCGAAAACCTATCCTGATACACCCTGTATATGTCTCAAAATACCTAGTTATACAGTGACAAGTCTAATGAATAGAACTCCCTACGTCTATCGGCATGTCGTCTACGGTTAAACCAGTGCTTTATGTTGTTGACACAGAGGCCAATATAGTTTAGATGTACTCAAATACTTTCGTATCTAGTTTGGCAAGACACTTGCGTCGTTGCCAGCCAGAGTTGATTGGGAGACCTTCATTCAGATCTAATTTAACGAAGGTGTAGAGACAATCGCTGATGTGCCAACACAGCTGTCTAGCGCTTCGCGGGTAATTAGAGGGAGAAAAAAATCGTAAATTGGCAAAAACGCCTCCTCGTAAGGATTCCGTTGTACTATTTTTGGTAGACGAAATGAAACGAACCAAGGATCGAAATGTAAAAATGTTAGACCCTACCCACATTTGTCCGATTCTACCCATAGTATAATCGTACAGAGCAAGAAGAATAAAAATCTGTCAAGTGCGAGTTTTACTCGCGCACGGAGGTTTCCGTATCTATCCGCTATCAATAATATCCGCCTATCTTTTGTCTTTCAACAATGCAATGTATAAAAGCCTGTGGCGCCATCTATTATTCAGTAGCGTGACTAATCGATTTTTCGCACGTTTGTTGTATGGGAGCCCCCCTTTATTTTTAACGTTTTCTTTTTTTTTATAATTTTCTGTTATATCCGCCATAGTAACACATATTCTGTGAAAATTTCAACGGGCTACCTATTAACGGTTCAAGAGATACAGCCTTCGGACAGACAGACAGACAGCGGAGGCTTAGTAATAGGCTTCCGTACGGGATACGGAAACCTAAAAACGCAGCTTCCCCCGAAGACGATCGCCCATCGCTGTCTTGTGTATAATAATAGACTTTATACCACTTAATGCGTGGCAAGGGCGGCCTTATTGCCTTAGGAAATGTTCTCCAGTCAACCCGGTCGACTTATATTTTTACGTGGAATCCGAACCATGGAGCATTGAGTGAAGGTATGCACGTAAATTTCTTCAAACCAGAAAAAAAAACTATTTGTTACACGCGCGCTGCGGCTAGGTACATTCGAACCTCGAACCTCTCGCAAGAGAAGGTGACACCTAAACCACTCGGCAACCCGCCGCCGCCGCCCATGTATAAGCCCAATGATTTCATCGAAAATTCCTAAATACGTGTAATGGTCAATAATACATTCGGATTAAAAGTGTCCTAACTAACTGGTGCGAAACGCCACCCCCGCGGCCGGGGCGGCCAGCGGTGCCTCCGTCCACCTCCTCGCTCCGTCGCAATGCAGTGTACGCACCCGCCATTGTCTGCTGTGACCCCGTGCGGTGTCGCTGAATCGATTCACGCGGGCGGGATGCCATTTTATTAAATGCAATCAATAGATTGAGCTTTGAATTAAAAGTCGTCGATTAACAACAACAGAACAAGCTCGATAGCACGAACCCTCAAGTTTATGAAATGACGTTGTATTTTTATCAGGAAATCGCTTACCTAAACTTTACTTACTTTGTCAGCCTCGGTAGCTCAGTGGTGCGGTCGGTCGACTGTCGGTCGTGATCATAAGCATCCTGAGCGCGGTCAGTACTTCGATGGGTGACCGCTCGACTGTTGGAGGCTGATCGTGGTTCGGATTCCACGTAAAACTGTAGGTCCCTTCCCAAAGGTCGGGTGAAACGGCTATGTTAATAGTTCGTGTTTTCCGTCGAGTTCTGTCTTCCGTCGAGAAGGGAAGCGCTGACATGGCACCTAGTTCACCGGTTTTATGGGCTGACATCACGGATGTTGTAGGTGATGTAGCCAACCGTGTCAGTTTGTGTATAATTTTTTTATAATTAATTGTGTGTATTTTTTTAAATAATTAGGTGTGGTTGGCAAAAATATATCGAATATAAAAGACAATATATTCAAAATATAAACAACATTACTTGGTTAACGTTAAGAAGTTATGTTAAAACATGAAATGTTTGATGGTTGCCAACCCTGAGCGCGTCCTCTTATATTTAGAAGCATTTGGCATAAATTTATTTAATGTCATTCGTTTATTTCAATTAAATAGAAGAAAAAAAAAACAAAAAATCTGTTTTTGATCTTGCTCTCAAGCTGTATTTTCAATCGACTGTAGGCCGCGGTGCCACACACGGTGGACATAATAATGTGGATAGTCACTAAATGCTTGTAAAAATGATTATGAAAAAAAGCCCTGCGAAGTTTCTTCTTCGTGGGTGTAATCGTGGTGTAATCGAACCGGATAGAACAAATTGTAACAAATTCGAGTACAGTCATGCTGTCTAATGAATGCTTGATAAACAATATACAATCAACGACATTCTACTTTCTGGACAGGCCCTCGTTATATATTTTACCGGTAGAAAGGTGCGATTGGAGCTCTTCTATATATTGCCAATATTTAAAACAGCGTAAGTGCGCGAGCGCCTCATACATCACGTTACGTTTCCGCTCTGTGAACGTCGATAGAGTAAGACGGTTAAATTAAAATTTGATACGTATAAGGGAGACAACGATTGGAGAGTGTGCTGAATGCTCACAAATAGCGCGCCTCAATTCGGTGCGTTGTATGCCACTTCCCGATAATTTTAATTCGTTGTATACAATAATAATATACAACAAATTGTCTTTTTTTTCCGTCTGAACCTCGCAAAGGAAGGAATGTCCTTTCCTATATCGTGCTCGCATTCAGACTCCTTACTCTTTTGACGTTTGACGCGAAAACAAAAAGTTGACATTTCATAAACAGACATATTGGTAATGATAAACAGTAACGCTCGTAGCACTACTGCCTCGAAATATATTCCGATAAAATTGAAGGATATACTCAGTGATATTAATAGTTCAATATCGAAGTTGCTTTGTTGCATTGAGTGGATAAGGGATAAACCATCCTCGGATTTTTTCAATTACCATCGTAGACGGAAACACAACATCGAAATGCTAAGACGGTTGAGTAATATTTAAATCTCTTTTTGGTAAAATATGTCTGTAATAAAAATAGTCGTGAAATAGTAGATGGGACAAGATGATGTGCTAAATGGCGACAGTCTAGCCACCTTTCACCTTGGCACGTCCTTCCACCGAGTCATTCGGCAGGTGGGTCTTTGTGCCTCACTTGCTGCTTAAGAGTTATTATCCGAATACTGCGAAACGTTGTGGTGGGTGTTGTGCTGTAAGGAAGCTGGTAAATTACAGCACACACCCAACACCGATTACTCTGTTTTTTTTTATTGCTTCCGAACTGGGTGGCTGTGCCTGAAGTCGAAGCTTCAGGCGCAGTCAATTTGACCCCCGACGAGGTGCCAGTTGGCTTGAAGGCGGGCTTGCACCCTTTGATTTCGATTGAATTCCTATTTGCTATTATATTGACTTTACCGCGAGCGGAGCTGCGCAATATCATCATACCTGCATTAATTAATTCTGTCTGTCGTTCAATAACTCAGTGCAGAGCCAATTCTCAGCTCAGGTATACATGGAATTTATTTATATCTTTCAAAGACTTGATATAGATAGAGTTTGACAGCACTCGTTTGATACTTATTTAATGAGTCAGTGTATAACGTTGTTTACAACAATTTTTTTTATGGAAACTGACACGGTTGGCTACATCACCTACAACATCCGTGATGTCAGCCCATAACACCGGGTGAACTTGGTGCCACGTCAGACTTCCCTTCGGTCGTGCCGGCTACACTGAACTGGACGGAAAACACAAACTATTTACATAGCCGTTTCGACCGACCTTTCATTCAGTGCTGTGGTACCAACCCGGGCGGGTTAAACCCTACCACCTAGTAATATAAGAAGGGAGTCATATCCCTTAGTCGCCTTTTACGACATACACGGGGAGAGATGCAGTGGGGCTATTCTTTTAAAGTACCCGGCCCCACACGGTACAACTAGACACATATAAAGTAGAATTCCGATCGGACTCCCTCCCTCCCGTCGTAAACAACATAGATTCAGTAGTTCAGGGTGTGATGGTCGATCACACGCTGAACTACTGATATTAATCAGTCGTTCGTGATATTAATCACAGGGTGCGGTCAGAACTTGGATGGCTGACGTTCGACCATTGAAGTCTGACCGTGGTTCGGATTCCATGTAAACCTGTAGGTCCCTTCCATTCTTCCCTTACTAGGTGGTAGGGTCCCTGGTCCCGAGTTGGTACCATCGCACTGAATGAAAGGTAGGCAGTTCAACATAGCCAACGCAATTATATAAGCGGCGGGTAGCCGAGGGGTTTTGGCATCGGCTTCTCATGCGAGAGGTCCGAGGTTCGAATCCGGTCGGCGTGTACCAATGAGTTTTTTCCGACGAAAAAATTTAGGTGCATACCTACAGCTGCTGCTTCACCGTTCGGAACCGGTGTAAAACTGTAGGTCCCTTCCCTTGCCCTTACTAGGCGGTAGGCTCAAATTGTAGCCGACTGGGTTGGTACCACCGTACTGGATGTAAGATGGCCGCATAGCTGCCTCGGTTGTGTTCTCCTATAGTCCAGTATAGCCAGCAATCCAGGGAAGTCTCCGGTATGGCACCTACCTTCTCGGAGGTGATATTGGCTGGTCGGAGCATGTGCTTTGGCCCCTCCGACTCAGCCACTCATATCGGATTACATAAAAAAAAATTGCCAGCACGACCAAAGTGAAGCACTGACATGGCACCTAATTCACCATTGTGTTGTGGGCTGACATCACGGATGTTGTCGGTGATATAGAAAACCATGTCAGTCTTCATAAAAAAAATTAAAGCGTGTATGTTTTTTGTATAATTTCATCCCACGCTTCATCCATAGGTTAGATAACCTACGCTTGGACATGTCGAAAATTCCGCCAGTTCTAAATTCAACGCGAGGAAGAACTGTCAAACAAACTTCGCAAGAATTAATCCAAGATTTAACACTCATGATCATGAAGATCATGAAGCTAGAAACTCATTGGGCCCACGTACGCCACACACGCGAATCTGGGCGCGTCGGTCTCCATACATTTTATATGGAAGAGTGCAGCACGCAGTTTCATTGCGCCCACGCCACCCTACGCTACGCGACACACTGCGTGCTGCACTCTTCCATATAAAATGTATGGAGACCGACGCGTCCACGTACGCGTGCGTAGCGTACGTGGGCCCAATGAGTTTCTAGCTTGAGTGTTAAAAGAGACATCACTGTGTCAGGCAGGACAGTGGCATGTGGAGATCCGTTATTTTTGGTTACCTATACAATTGGAAAACAGGCGTGAGTGTTCTAACGATAGATCCCTCTCCCAGTAGGCTTGACTCGAGAATGCAACGGGATGACTCCGTGAAGAACCTCAGGAACACCCGCCGGCGCTCCAGCGTCGCCGGGCAGTCGTGCGGCGGCGGCTGGCGCACCAACTCGCTGACTATCAGCGCGTTTGCGCAGCAGGACGCCTTCCTCGCCGGGAAAGCAAGGGAGTCGTGAGTCCACGCTAATTTTAATTATCTGGCGAGCGCTATCTTTGACCTTTTTTTTTTGCCCTTTGGATCCCGCAGTGTTCCGTAAATGGGACTAAAAGAAGCGTATCATATCATATAATATTACATTATATATATTATATATAAATATTATATTATATAGATAGATATACAGGATGTTGTAACGGCCAGTACATAAATTTTACCAGCACAATCCTCATGTTTTTCCTAGACAAAAAAGTAAATAAAGTTTTTTCTATAAAGTGTCTAGTTTTCGAGATATTAATTTTTTAAATTTATGTTTTCGTCAAGTGTAATTGGCGCGCGCGGGGGGAGCGTGCTGGCGCGGGAACGGCCGGGGTCGAAAAACTCACGCCGCGACGACGACGCCGCGCATCTTCTCGCTCCGGGCACTCGTCCATGCTCGCTCACTCACCGCGTGCCTTTCATTCCCACGTTCGCGCGGAACATTAGATCCTTTTTACAATAAAGTAATCAATAATTTTGAATGAAAACTGTAACTTTTTATAACGGTATTCAGAAAAAAGTTGTTTGACCTTTTTGTTAGCATTGAATCTCAATAATCATTTCCTAAATTTAATGTACTGGCCGTTACAACACCCTATGTATCATTGATGCTTGTATTAATTGTTTTATTTTATTTTCCCTTATAAGGACAAATCTATTGATGCTCTAATGTTTTTAGTTCACTCGACGATTCTTTCGACGTTTCTCTATTATATTATATATAGTTGTTTTATTTGCGCCCACGGCCCAGTCTATTTTCTAAGAAAGAAATTTGTTAATAAAAATGTTAGTATTTATTTCATTTCTGTCTGTTACCTTATTGGAATTTGTTATTTTCTTGTTCTCGATTTTTATCTCATGTTGTATGCTTAGTCAAAATTCAAAAGACAAAATTTAAATAAGTTTTTTATGTACTGTTTGATTCCTAAATAAATCTATGACATGTAACGTGAATTTCGTTATGTTTAAAAATGGTAGTCTCTTGCCAAGTTGAGCGAAGAAATATTGCCTAAATGTGCACACGTATTACACGACGAGTCCAAGTGTTCCGTGGGTCATAAAAATCATAATAAAGCATCCTAATAAATAAAGCGAAGTTTCTACGGGCGACCGGCGGCGGCGACTGGCGACCGACGACCGACCGTGTAACGTACGTCAATATAATGAATGATCAAAGAGTTTGCATTCTACATAATCGGCGGCCTGGGCTGTGAGCGCAAAAGCTAGTAGGTAATAAATAAATATACAAATACAAAAAGTGCACACCTTGAGTAACCATTATTTAATCTGTGCTCACGTTTTAATACACCTGTACTAACACCTTGGTTGGTCCACTCTTTCTTCTTTCACTTTTCTTCTCTCTCACACTTCTGTCCGTTTTCATTAACAGCGCTGCATCATCCGGTGATCCGCAAGGGCCAGAATATCCGCCTATATCGTGGCTTGAGCTAGTAAGTGTAACTTTAGATATAATATTTACAATACATACCTAATTCCGTGTTGGTGCTTTCATAAATGATTATCTATCTATAAAGCACAGACGTTTGAGGAACCAAGAAAAAAGAAGATGCGTGTACCTGAGTACGCGCTTTAGAACTTATACTTCTTCGGCGTGACCCTCTCTCTCCCCCTTCACCACCCCTCTACCACGCACCCTCCCTCTCATCCTCTCCCCATCCCCCTCCCTCCTCCCGCTACACCTACCCTCCATCTCCCTCACCCTTCTTTAATTTGTATACGGTGACGATGATAATGACGACGACGATGATGTTTTATCTGAGTTTACTCACTATTTTGATAACGCCCCTCGTAACGCCCTAAAGAAGTTAACTTCAAAAGTTAAACCATTATTCAAGAAATATCTCATTATAATTGCAGCCTGATGGTTTAGATTGTAGACCTGGATTATTATGTAGACTTTATATACCTATCTGTCAACCACCAACATAACGTCTTTAAGATATCCAAGTAAGTATTCAGGTGTAACATAGCCCGACAGGCAGGTACAAGACAGCGAGAGTCAAACAAACTACAGCCGTAAAGTTTTACCGTTTTCTCGAGCTCCTCTAGAACTAAGATGAGCTTGCCACTATTCTATCCTTAAATATTCACTTTAGTATAACTTATAAACGATTGTTCTGGAACGCTGCTCGCAGTACAGTTACGCAACGCCATGCGAGATATGGGCGATCTTGCTGGGCATGTTATTGGCCAGCCTCAACGGGCTCTGCATACCGGTGGGGGTGATCATCTACGGAGAGTTCACCGCCATGCTGATAGACCGCACCGTGCTGGGACTCAACTCCACAGAGACCATCGCTCTGCGTTACTTCGGTGGAGGCCGGCCACTGTAAGTCTCTTTTCATGGAACCAGCTTATTTAACCCTTTACATTAATTTCATTATTTTCGAACACAATGTCTATTTGCTTTCCTTTGGCATTGCCGGCTAACATTGAACTAAACGAAAAATCCAAATATAATATTTCTCATACCCGGTTTGACCAAAGTTGCATTCAGTGCGGTAGAACCAATCCTGATCCGGGGTTAATAGACCCACTTAATAGAATAGTAAGGCAAGGAAAAGGGCCTACAACTTGCGAAATAAGGTTGCCACCATCACAAATTTGAAAAAATAGTGTGGCACGTTGAAATACGTTGTTTTTGCTTGCTCTATTGAGAAAAGGTGGTGAAATTACACTGTGTTGTATTATGTTGTAAAGATACAATGGAACTGTGGCTGAGAACCGTGAAGCCCTGATCGAGGACTCGATTGCTTTCGGCATCGGCTGCTCCGCGCTCTCGGTGCTGCAGTTCATCATAGGAGTCATCAGCGTCGACCTTTTCAACTACACTGCTCTCAAACAGGTCTCTTATCTCAACTTCTATGATTCTATGATCGTAATTTTTTTTGCTTCTAGTTCTACTTTTCGGGTTGGTTGTCGGGTCTTGCAAAAAATGTTTCTTTATCCTTAGAACTGATTCACTAAATATAATTACAGCGGATCCTGGAAAATGTGTGGTCCTTAATTTGAACTTTGTGTTGCATTGGTACCTATTCAAAGTTGATTGCGATAATATTTTCATTCTGAGAGTATACCAACCTAGTCAAAGACTGTGCTAAGGTTAGATTCGTTTGGGTTAATTCAGTTAGATTGTTGTGCAATCGGTAAGGTAAGTTAAGTTTTGGACCTTTTGAATCCCGATAAATGCATATAGACCAAAACGAAAACTTTATTGTTTTAATTTCAGATAGACAGAGTGAAATTGAAATTCTTAACATCGGTTCTACGACAGGACATAGCTTGGTACGACACTAATACGTCAATGAATTTTGCTACTAAAGTTTCCGAGTAAGTTCCATTGGTTTATATTGGTTTAATCTAAGAAACATATACTACCTAAGCGGCGGGTGGCCGAGTGGTTTGGGCATCGGCTTCTCATGCGAGAGGTCCGCGGTTCGAATCCCATCGGCGTGTACCAATGAGTTTTTTCTGACGAAAACATTTACGTGCATACCTACACCTGCTGCTTCACCGTTCGGAACCGGTGTAAAACTGTAGGTCCCTTCCCCTGCCCCTTACTAGGTGGTAGGCTCAATTTTTAGCCGACTGGGTTGGTACCACCGTACTGGATGTAAGATGGCCGCATAGCAACCTCGGTTGTGTTCTCCTCTAGTCCAGTATAGCCAGCAATCCAGGGAAGTCTCCGGTATGGCACCTACCTTCTCGGAGGTGATATTGGCTGGTCGGAGCATGCGCTTTGGCCCCTCCAACTCAGACACCCATACCGGATTACATAAAAAAAATAAAAAAACTACCTACTTTTCAGTACTCTCGATTTTACGACTCGAAAAAAATAGATCTGTCTTTAAGATTGTAAATTTTTTACCCCGAACTTCCTTTCCCTCATTACAGTGATATAGAGAAGCTTCGCGAAGGTATTGGCGAAAAGGTGGCCATGTTGGTTTACCTGGTGATGTCGTTCGTGACGTCTGTGATCATCTCGCTGGTGTATGGCTGGAAGCTGACGCTGGTAATCCTGTCTTGCACCCCCATTATCATCGGGACTACGGCGTTGGTTGCTAAGGTGAGCGAGCATATCAAATAGTTCTCATATCGATATCAAAATTCGTGGATCAGATTCCGATCTGATATTTGAGCGATATACATGTCATAAATGGAAACAAATTTTCATACTCAACTTGGGTATCTATATCTTCTCCGACTGGCCGCCCTACAATGGTGAAATTATCATCATAGTCTATAAATTGCAAGAGTGATCAATTGATCATAGTCTCAGTCACGAGAGTGGGTAGCTAGGTACTCTAGCATATTATACGAATGAACTCAAAATATTTTAAAGGACACATTTTATTATAGGTATATAAATCCTGAAGATAGTTAGTCAGTTAATTCCAAATTGGGAGAGCGTAAGACTTAGTATAGTCTTAATATCGTCATAATGGTGCATAAGTTTTATTTTCAACTATCCATCCCTTATGTTCGTTTAAAATTAAATTTTCGGTTATGCGGTATAATGAAAGCGACTCACTTTTGTTTGGCGACGTTTCGTCCCATACTCTGGTTACACCTCTATCCCTCCCTAACTATGATTTATTTTTCGGAATTTCCCGGGAATTTCGAGTTTTTTAACATTCCCGTTCCCGGGAAGTAGCTACCTTACATACATAGACACCACACGCCGTATCCCGACAATCGGGGTAAGCAGAGTAATCGGTGATGTGCTGCAAGTACTCTGGTAAACTACCTTAATTTCGACGAATGAAAGACGCCGCTGAAAATATGGAATTCATTAAAATTTTGCGATATCAAATCTTTCATATTAATCGGTGATTGTTTACTCAGGATTAAATGTATTATTTTTTAATTTGAATAAACGTGTATGCATAAAACATCAAATTAATTAATTTTGAATCAGACAGAACATGTTTAAATTTTCGTTTAACTTTTATCAATTATCATCTACTCAGGATAAAATAACACTTATTTATACAGTACATGTAAAATTATTTATATTTATTGTGGGTTTTTCTGTTTGTATAGTGAACTTTGGTTTATTCAATAGCCCTTTTGGTCTTTACACTATAAGTTACCGTATACATGTTCACAAATTACTATTTTTCTTAAACATTATATTCTCGTCCCTGGGTCCTGGGATTTTCCCGGGAACTTGAATTGTTCATTCTCGGGTTACTTAGCTTCAAAAAAGGCCTGAAAATAAGAAACCATAATCTTCGCCCAACACATTAATGTGGACCTAACAGCCGAACTCTCAAATATATGTATAGGTACTTAAAGTTTGAATTTTAAATTCTAATGTCGAATTATCAGATCCACGGTAATCCGTAAATGTTACCTATTTAACTCCGAGAAAGAAGTTCCAGTTTTTTTTTTTATGGAAACTGACACTGTTGGCTACATCACCTACAACATCCGTGATGTCAACCGGGTGAAATAGGTGCCATGTCAGTGCTTTCCTTCATTTCATGTCGGCTACACTGAACTGAACGAAAAACGAGAACTATTTACATAGCCAGTCAGCCTCGATAGCTCAGTGGTGCAGACAGTCAACTGTCGCTATTGAATATTAAGCAACGCCAAAGTCAGTTTCCATAAAAAAAAAACATTTCGACCGACGTTTCATTCAGTACGGTGGTAGCAACCCGGGAAGAATAAACCCCACCACCTAGTAAGGTAAGAAGGGAAGGGACCTACAGTTTTACGTGGAATCCGAACCCTATTCCGTTCAGCCTCCAACGGTCGAGCGGTCACCCATCCAAGTACCCACTGACCGCGCCGCTGACCGCACCACTGAGGTACCGAGGCTGATCCAGTTCTCCTTCATCCGTAGGTGCAATCATCTCTGACAACCCAGGAGCTAGCAGCGTACAGCGTGGCTGGAGTCATAGCGGAGGAAGTGCTCTCCGCCGTGCGAACTGTGGTCGCCTTCGGAGGGGAACAGAAGGAGATAAAGCGATACAGGTTGGTACGGAGTCACGATTGCGCTGTAATGATAGGCGCACATTTTCCTCTAGGCTTTTTTCTGGGATGCTTTAAGGCTGCATACAAGGTAAAATTCCACTTCAAATCGTGTCTTAATATATGTAAAACTACATCTTTTTTTTTTTTTTTTATAGAAACTGACACGGTTGGCTACATCCCCTGCAACATCCGTGATGTCAGCCCATAACACCGGGTGAACTTGGTGCCACGTCAGTGCTTCCCTTCGGTCGTGCCGGCTACACTGAACTGGACGGAAAACACAAACTATTTACATAGCCGTTTCGACCGACCTTTCATTCAGTGCGGTGGTACCAACCCGGGCGGGTTAAACCCTACCACCTAGTAATATAAGAAGGGAGTCATATCGCTTAGTCGCCTTTTACAACATACACGGGGAGAGATGCAGTGGGGCTATTCTTTTAAAGTACCGGCCCCACACGGCACACGGTACATCTATCTGGGCGGATCGATAGTTTTTGAAAATACGATTTTATTAACTTCGCTTGATAGAGAAACATCGTGAAAATGCCTTCTGAATTTACTTATACAAATTAATTGGACGTAATGTGACCAAAGTGGGAGTGGATGGATGAGAAGAGCGGAAGACTGCGTGTGGTGGCGTGCCTTGGGAGAGGCCTATGTCCAGCAGTGGACCGATACAGGCTGATGATGATGGAAGTGACCAAAGTAAGGTTTTAATTATTATATCTAGATCGATAGCTTTTTACTTTTTTATTTCAATCCGTATTTTGCACTCAAAAACAAGATTTTTCGCTTACGATATCAATTTCCGTGCGATTCATCCTACTACAACCCGAAAAAACGCCATGTTGCTATCTTGCTTGCACCTGTGGAATTTACAACGTGCTTTCCTTTTTGTTTGTGTTGGGCCTTATGGTTTATGCACTACCTGTTTAATTTCGTGTGTGAGTAAATTCGAAAGCGAAAACCTTGATAACATGCCGTGCAACTTAGAAATAGGTACAATCGAGCATTCTCAACTCAATAGGTGTTTCTTACGAGTTTTCGATCGTAAACGCGATAGTCGTCGCGGTAGACCGACTGGGTCGCAAATTGCGCTGTTGCATTGTAATAAAATCTTGTAGCTTTTTTTTATGGAAACTAAGGTTGGCTACATCACGTACAACATCCGTGATGTCAGACCGTAACACCGGGTGAACTAGGTGCCAAGTCAGTGCTTCCCTTCGGCCGTGCCGGCTACACTGAACTGGACGGAAAACACAAACTATTTACATAGCCGTTTCGACTGACGTTTCATTCAGTGCGGTGGTATCAACCCGGGCGGGTTGAACCCTGCCACCTAGTAAGGTAAGAAGGGAAGGAACCTACAGTTTTAGGTGGAATCCGAACCACGGTCAGCCTCCAACGGTCGAGCGGTCAACCATCCAAGTACTGACCGCGCAAGTAGCGACAGTCGACTGTCTGCACCATTGAGCTATCGAGGCTGACAAGCTATGTTTCATACTTGAACAGCGTCCGCCTCGATCCGGCCAAGAAGACCGGAGCGCGCAAGGGGCTCTACTCGGGGGCCGGCAGTGGCGTGATGTGGCTCATCATCTACGCGTCCTACGCGCTCGCCTTCTGGTTTGGCGTCAATCTGATCCTGAACGACCGCGGCAAGGCGGACCCGGAGTACACCCCGGCTGTGCTGATGATTGTGAGCTATTTTGGCATCACCTACTTACTACCAACGACATTCTACTTTCTGGGCAGGCCGTCGTTATACATTTTACCGGTAGAAAGGTGCGATTGGAGTTCTTCTATATATCGCCAATATTTAAAACAGCGTAAGTGCGCGAGCGCCTCATACATCACGTTACGTTTCCGCTCTGTGAACGTCGATAGAGTAAGACGGTTAAATGGAAATTTGATACGTATAAGAGAGACAACGTTGGAGAGTGTGGTGAATGCTCACAAATAGCGCGACTCAATTCGGTGCGTTGTATGCCACTTCCCGATAATTTTTAATTCGTTTCTTACTACCCGCATTTAGTCCATTACACATTGATCCTGTCCCAGGCGCCACGCCAGTACTTCCCTTTGACGCGGGGCATGGACTGAACGGAAAACACTGTTTTTTTCATGGTCGTTTCGACATACATTCATTCAATATTGTGGTACCGATCCAGACCGGCTTAACACTGCCACTTACCCTTTGGTGTTATATATAACTTTTGACATATGCAGGAACATAGCATAACTTCAAGCATTTTCCGTTCAGATAGCTATACTAACTTAAAAGCATTCATCATTCAGGTGTTCTTCAGCGTGCTGGCCGGCGCTCAGAACGTTGGTCTAACATCTCCGCACATAGAAGCAGTGAGTGCTGCACGAGCCTCAGCGGCGTCGCTGTTCGCCGTCATCAGACGAGAGCCGAGCATCGACAGCGGCTCGACTGCCGGCGCCAGACCCACGCTACACGGCGCCATTGAACTCAAGGACGTGTACTTCAGATATCCGGCCAGATCTGATGCCAAGGTTACTCAAAATCATAAAACTATGGGCTAGGAAATGGTTTCCCTACATACAACTGGCTGAGTCAGACGAGTTCTTCCTGGTTATTGGTCTTGATAGGGCTTTAGCCAATATTTGATTATTCCACCCCTTCGTCACTGTTGAAATGACACTGAATGAATTTCCCAAACTGAAACTGTTAGTCATACACAATTAACATAACTACATACATACTAAGCTAAGTTTATTTTATTTAGGGCTTCTCACTGCTTAGAACAATTGGGCAACCTTATAATAATGGACCCACCAATGTCGAAGTATTTTATTGATCCCTTGCTAAAATTGCTGTCCCAAACAAAACTAGAATTATATGGAGGAATTCTTCGACTTTTCCAATGTCCATGTACTTATATTATATTATGTTCAGTGGGAAACTCTGTACAGGCAAGAATTCACGAAAAAAGTATTTCCCTGGTTATTTCCTAATTAATGTCTTGTCACCGACAGTTCTTCAAGGAACAATCACTTTGGAACTGTAAACCACTCAACATAAACCACTATTTACTCAAAATTACACTTTCTACTTGTAAAATACTGTACCTAAATAAACTATAACTGACGTCTTCCCAGGTGCTGAACGGCCTAAGCCTGACCATAAAGCGTGGTGAGACAGTGGCGCTGGTGGGTCCATCAGGATGCGGCAAGTCCACTGTACTACAGCTTGTTCAGAGGCTCTATGATCCTGCGTCAGGCTGTGTGAAGGCTGACGATCATGATCTTCGCGATCTCAACGTGAAGCATCTACGGGATCATATAGCAGTCGTTGGTCAGGAGCCTGTCCTGTTTGCCGGATCCATCAGGGATAATATTAGGTAACTACATACAAAATGTGTCATTCACGATCGAACAGGGCCATGGGAACTGGCTGGCCAACATACTGGAAGCTGACTGAGGCTTTTTTATATAATTCTATATAGATGGCTGAGTCAGAGGGGCCAAAGCACATGCTCCGACCAGCCAATATCACCCACCTCTGAGAAGGTAGGTCCAATACAGGAGACTTACCTTTGGATTGCTGGTTATACTGGACTAGAGGAGAACACAGCCGAGGCTGCTGGGCGGCCATCTTACATACATTACCTAGTACGGGGCAAGGGAAGCTAGGAACCTACAGTTTTACACCGGTTCCTGACGGTGAAGCAGCAGCTGTAGGTATGTATGGAAATTTTTCCGTCAGAAAAAACTCATTGGTAGATACACGCCGACCGGATTCGAACCTCAGACCTCTCGCAAGAGAAGCCGACGCCCAGACCACTCGGTCACCTGCCGCTTGATACGAGGTGCGAACATGTCGGTCGACGGTACAGATCATTATGCATTTCATCGAACAAGGAGAATATTTTTTCGAATTTTAGTAAACAACGTTTTGAAAACTCTCATTTAATAACAAAAGTCCCGCCGAAAATGTTCTACTTCAACACTCCATATTCGTGCGAATATGAGATTGTTCTGATAAAAAAAGCACATTGAGTAATTACAGTATAAGGAAGAGGGATCGCCGATTTTGTAATTTAATTATTACTTATAGCTAGGCAAGAAATTCTCATTTTTCCCATGGTCAGTGTTCATAATAAGTAAACTCCTTGCAGGCTTAGTAACCCGAGATGTACGGACGACGACATCGAGATAGCATCTAAGCAGGCATACTGTCACAACTTCATCAGAAAACTTCCTAATGTAAGAACCTTTAAGATATATTAAAAGAAATATTTTTTTCTCTCACACCTGAAGTTTGACCCATAGATAGATACTTACCGCCAACCGCACTCAATAGATTTCCCTAACAAACTCCTGTCCGTGATGAAGATGCCGAAACCTCTATGAGTACTTGTAAATGGTGATGGCCGTTTACCTCCAGGGCTACGATACGTCAATAGGCGAGCGCGGTGCGCAACTGTCTGGAGGTCAGAAACAGCGAATCGCAATCGCCCGGGCTCTCGTCCGCCGTCCAACCCTGCTGCTGTTGGACGAAGCTACCTCTGCCCTGGACTCACACAGCGAGGCGAAGGTCCAGAAAGCCCTGGACGCCGCCTCGCACGGCCGCACCACCATCATGGTGAGCCACAGGTACCTATACTCACATCCACACAGCCTTCTGCCATGCATGCCAGCTTCTTTTTGCCCTTGAAATCCATAAAGAATCTCCGGTACTCTATACTAAGGTACTCCGAAACAAAGAGCATGTATGAAAATATGATGAGTGCGAAAGGGTAGAGGTGCACGTGATGATGATTTATCTCTTCTTTCTTACACCATCGAGAATGTTTGAGTGTACCCATGTGTGTGTGTGTGTAAACGTTCATAAACAAAAGGTAGATTGCGTTTCCCAACCACGTGGGTACCTTCGTATACTTTTCTAGTTGGTAGAACCCCCCGGATTGAAAACACCACACTGATTGAAGATCGATTGATTGTAGATAGCACTTTACTTCATACCTCGCAAGAAATGAGTTCAAATATGCTAATGTCATTATTCTAGAAAGTGATAGCTTCATACAAAACCAATGGATTTTCTTTCAGGTTAGCGACAGTCGTGAACGCGAATAAAATAATTTTCATAGATAAGGGACAAGTGGTGGAGCAGGGAACACACAATGAACTTCTTGCCGCTAAGGGGAGGTACTACTCGCTTGTCAAGGACAATGAACCTGGCTTGACAGATGATGCAGGTACAGCTTTAACTTTTTATTCTTATTTTTCTTCTTCTTTAGGTTATGAATGTATAACTGCAGTCTAGTTTGCAGTTCTTATTGAGACGTTTTTCGCTGGAACAACAATTTACATAACAGTAGATTGAAGGCCGTTGAATTTCAATCCACGGTAAGGCCTATTTAGCTGTCATACGGAGATTCAGACGACGACGATTTTTTTTTTATTTTATTGAAACTGACACTTTCGGCTACTTCATTATCAACATTCGTGATGTTAGCTCATATCACCTTGGTGAACTAGGCGCGATATCAGTGCTTCCTTTTGCTCAATATTAAGTAATTGTTTCCTTCATTCGGCGTTTCCTTTCCAGATTCCCCCGCTAAGCGCAGGCCCAGACTGACGAAACTGGCGTCCATCGACTCGGTGATATCAGTAACGAGTACCGGCTCCGAGTCCAGCGAAGAGAGCGAGATAGCCAACAAGGAAGAAGAAGAGGAACCCAGAGTTTCCACGTGGAGGATCCTCAAGATGAACATGCCCGAGCTGCATTACCTGATCATTGGCATCCTCGCCGCTATAGTTGTTGGCGCGTCTTTTCCGGCTTTTGCGGTTCTATTTGGTGAAACCTATGGTGTAAGTTTCAAATTATTTTTTTTAAACCGGTTTCTGAAATTATTTTTGAACAAGGTTTTGTCGAAGATAGTGCATTCTACAATATGTTCACCGTGTACACAACATTAATCCATACGATATTGGAGGAGTGATTTTTCAAAATTAACCAATTTCACAAAATAACATTTTACAGGAGAGCCAAAAAACTTAAACACCTAGAAGGAAGCAAAAATGTTTTATTGTTTAAATGCGATGTGGTACTGCAAGTCACTCTGATGAAAGGTAGCCTTTAAGTTTTTAGCGTCTTTTTATGTTGGTGCAGTAATAAAAAAACAAATTTGAAATTGGTTAGCTTTGATTGAAAACTGAAAATTTGGCCAGTTTTGATTGAAAACGAAGTGTAAAAGTAAGAGGTACAGATGCATTCTCTAAGCGCAGTGCGCGTGTTAGGTAGGTATACCTACCAGCAACTACAAAATCGTTCGAATGTTATGGCACCTAGGAATATCCATGTATGAAGAGGTTATTTTTCCATATGATTATTTTTTTTTATGGAATCTGGCACGGTTGGCTACATCACCTACAACATCAAATAGATACAAAATCAACTTTGCATGACGAATGTTTAACTTATTTCGATCCCTGGTTCGCTTGCGCGATCCGTCATTTATATCGCCTACTCTGGCCACGCTTGCGTCGTTTTTGTCGTTCATTTTAAATATCTGTTTACACGAGAAGCATAACTTTGCAGAGGAAAACAGCTCAATGCCTTTATTCTTTGCCAGAAGAACAGGTGTTATCGGTGTTGCCCAATAAAAATTAGTGTAGCAAGTACGAAAATAAAATAAGGCGCCAATTTCGAGGTCATTGGTCACCTTTGTTTGAAAACATTTCACTTATTGGAAATTCTATACAAATCTGTCGAGTTTTGATTGAAAAATATTTTACTCAGTTTCGAGTGGCCACCTTTTTTAAAGAAAAGGTTAGTTATGATTGAAAACGGTGTTTTCAGAGCTATTTTAAAAATACTTCTGGGCAGTTTTGCTCGAAACTATTGATGGGGATCGATGGAGCTGTGGGCTTAGAGCCCGAAAAAAAAAATAAAAACGACTTCGGTCGGAAGTAGAATTGGTTAGTTTTGAAAAATCACTCCTCATTAGGTAATTTATATTACAAATGGATACTTAAGTATGTACTCACAGAAAAGTTGAGATAAGTTGAATCTGTAACCCTGGTCACGGCACCACTGTGACTGAAATTAAACTAAAGTTAACCCTTTCACTACCGAACCTATTTTTGGAAAATAATCAATAAACAACATGAAATACGATCAATAAAGCGCTACTAAGTCAAGAAAAATTATAAAAAAAATTGTTAGCTCGGAAAATTAGGAAAACCATTTGGGACGTATTGTCATATTTGTATTTTTGAGTAGGACAATAATGTCCCTATTGGTAGTGAAATAAAAATCTTGAAATTATTGAGTGTGGGAAGATCACCCGCCAGGCGTCTCGGTAGAAAGCAGCGGTTTCGTACCGCTGAACGGAGGGAAGACAGGAGGAAATTGGAGAAGCGTATGTCCAGCATGAACGCATACACTCTGACTGACTGACTGAATTAGATTCAGTTCCAATACCATTGGGATATTATGTCCCTTCCAAAAGTCCCATTGGGACAATATGTCACAATCTAATTTTGATAACCTCTAAACAAAATAAATTGGCACTTAACGTTTTGGATTCACGCAGTCTTTCAATAACGATTGAAATAAGAGACGATTGAGATAGAAATTAGTAGGAATTACACACGAAAGTCAAATGTAAAACCAATTTTATAAGCACATGGCGGCGATGCGTGATGCCGGTGCAATAGAAAAGCGAAAATGGTAAACAAAGATGGCCGCGTACACTCCAAACTGCTGTTTAAATTAATAGTTTAGACCTTACACTACCACTGGGATCGATAGCTATGCAGTTAAGTGGCTAGATAGCCCCACTTGAGATTTTTGAACTTGGGGTGGGACGTATGATCCCCGTGGTAGTAAAAGGGTTAAATTTTGCAGTTACATACTAATTTATTAAAATTCATAATCCATATTTCCTATTATTTTAACCGTTTGTATAATTGCCTTGCAGAGAGAGAGACATCTCGAATCTATTTTAACACAGTCAACATGATCTTTTTTCTGTCCAGGTTCTAGAAAACTCCGATGCGGATTGGGTACGAAATCGGACCAACTGGATAGCGTTGTGCTTCGTGATGGTGGGGATCATCACCGGGGTGGGCATCTTCTTCCAGATCTACACTTTCAACGTGGCTGGAACACAGCTTACTGCTCGGCTAAGGTTTAAAATTTTCTTTGAAATCATTTGCAAATATTAGTTAATTTTGTTTGACGTTCATTCGTAAAGTCTGAAACATAAAAACAAGATTTTTCATTTTGGGGGTAATTTTCGATTGAGAGTCTACCAAGTCGAAACGGCATGTAAATAATTCATGTTTTCCGTTCACCTACGTAGTTCACGAAGGAGTTATGGGCTGACATCACGGATGTTGTAGGTGATGTAGCCAACCATGTTAGTTTCCATAAAAAATACCTAATTATTAAACTGAAACACGAACGGGCCGACATCATGGATAAAGCAGATGATGTATCCTTGCAGCCAATCATGTCAGCTTCAACAAAAAATCACTTTCTAGAAGACGAGTTACATGGAGTTACGGCCTTTGTACATGGGTAGGTCTCACTCTTGATCGAGTTAGCAAAATGTCTATATCCGTTTGCAGAGTGGAAACTTTCAAATGCATGCTGAAACAAGAGATAGGCTGGTTCGACGATGCAAAAAACGGTGTGGGAGCGTTGACAGCAAGACTGGCGTCGGACGCCGCAGCCGTTCAAGGGGTAACTGGTCTACGATTTCATGAATTTCTAATTTTTCAAAGTTGTCTATCAAAATTAATGCAAGCAGCCCTCGTGGTGAGATACCGTTGTACATGTTTCCATTTGTACAACGCAGGACCTTAACTTCTATTGGAGTTGGAAGAGACAAACATTTGACTGACCTAACACTGATGCCAAAATCAAGACAACGGTTCACTGTACGTGGTGTACGTGGGGTTGGGTGTTTTGCTTCCTAATTGTCAACGTCATACATATAGTATCATCATTATTTATTGTTTATTGATCATTCATATGCCAGTAGAACTGCACTCGAACTTGCCACAATTTGTTCTACCCGGTTCGATTACACTCAAGAAGAAGAACCGGTAAGAAACTTCGCAGGAATTTTTTGTTGTTGTTGTAAGGTTTCGATAGTAAGAAAACCCGTTTACACTCGTAATATCCATGGATTTTTCATTAAAGAGTTGTCTATTCTTCGCAGGCAACAGGAACTCGCATAGGAGCACTAGTGCAAGCTAGCGCTACCATCTTCCTCGGAATAGCGCTCTCCATGTGGTACACCTGGAGAATGACACTAGTGTCCCTCGTCTCTGTTCCCCTGGTACTTGGGGCCGTTGTGTTGGAAGGAAGAGTTCTAGCGGGGGGAGCAGAGCGCGTGAGACTAGCCTCTAACCGGGCAACTACTATCGCTACGGAGGCAATATCCAATATACGCACGGTGGCTGGATTTTGTAAGTACCTGCTCGATTATATGATTTCAGAAGATCAGCTGACAATCTTGGCGCGATCTATTTTGGAAGAATTCGTTGGCAACTGTGGCGTTGCCCCTGTCAACTATGGCATTGCTTCTGGGCTCTAGGATTAAGGGACTACGAAGCCATACTAGGGCTATTGTCAATTACATCATTAGCGTTCAATGAACGCTAATGATGTTTTTTTTTTGTTTATGTGAACCAGCATGGGTGGCTGTGCCGAGATACCAATGGTGCAGTCGACAGAGCCAAAATCACCTCTCCTCGCGAAACCACGCTCAGTTAGGTGCCATGCCAGCAGATTTGCGGACTGTTCCTAGGCTGTCTAGCCCGTTAATACGACGTTTGAAGACACCCAGGTTAAAGGATTCAGGAAATACACTCGCCGGAAGACAGTTCCATACTCTAGCGATGCGACAAAGAAACGATTTAGAGAACCGATGGGTTCTCAAAAGCCCAATGTCAACAGCAAAAGGGTGCTGAGTCTCTCTGCGACGAGTCATGCGGAGATAGGACGGGTGGCAGGGAATAAGGGATGCTAGTTCCGCAGAGCAGCGTCCGTGATAGTATCTGTAAAACAGACTAAGCGAACCCACAAATCGTCTGTGACTCAGGGACTCCAGCCCATCTGTAAGTTTTGGGTCACCAACAAGACGGATGGCTCGGCGCTGTATCGAGTCCAAGGATGCTAGCAGATAATGGGGACTACCCTCCCAGATGTGACTGCAGTACTCCATCACCGGCCTAATCTGCGTTTTGTACAGCAGGAATAGTTGTGCCGGTGAGAAGAACCGCCGATTACGGAAAAGTACTCCCATTTTTCTGGATGCAGTTTTGGCCTTAGACTCGATTAGTTGCCGGAAACCCACGTCTTTGGAAATAGTGGTGCCCAGGAGGTCCAGGTGTTCCGAGACAGGTACGACGCTGCTTTGGAAACTAGCTTGGAAAGGAAAGGGGTCGACCTTAGCAGATAATGCGCAGCACTGAGTCTTGCTAACGTTGAAGGCGACAAGGTTCTCCTGGCCCCATATAGCTACTTTTCCGAGAACGTCATCGACCTTATCAACAACTGAACGTTGAGCCTCCCTGTGCCGCGAATCTCTACTCTTCCAGTCCTTAACATAGCCCTCGTGCTCCGTGCTGTCGTCTGCATAGCTGTGTATCATGCCCAAGGATAGTAGATCGTTTATAAAGATTAAGAAAAGCGTAGGCGACAGCACAGAGCCCTGCGGAACACCAGCGTTGATTGAAAAGTCGTCCAATTTCGAGCCATCGATGGTAACGAAGATGGAACGACCCGCCAAAAAGCTGGCGATCCAGGTGCAGAGTTTGGGTGGAATGCCGAAGGACGGAAGCTTGCCTAGAAGGCCTTGGAAATATCCAGGGCGACTGCCAGCGACTCTCCGAAATTGTCCAATCTTTCGGCCCATATATGCGTAACGAACGTTAGAAGATCTCCTGTTGACCGCGCTTTCCGGAATCCGTACTGCTTGTCATCCAGGAGTTTATTTGCTTCTAAGTACGTTAGGAGCTGGGTGTTAATAAGGCGCTCCATAACTTTACATAATAGTGAAGTTATCGCAATGGGCCGATAGTTGGAGGGGCTCGCGGAGTCTCCCTTCTTTGGAACCGGTTGAACCGAGGCTCTTTTCCAGCAAGAGGGTGCAATCCCACGGTCGAAGGAGAGACGTAATAGATATAAGGAGAGACGTAAATAATAGGAGAGACGTAAATAATAGGAGAGACGTAATAGACATAATACGATGTAATAGGATAAATCTATGTGACTCCGGTCTAGTCTTATTTTACAGATATTTTCTTTTAATTAGGAACGAAACGCACTCTGTAGCCCAGTTTCCAGTTACTTTTACAGACAGTTTCTGAACTTCATGCATGAATCTTCATGATGTCTAGATAACTAATGCTAATATTTCAGGTGGCGAGGAAGGTGCGACACAGCGGTACGTGAAGGCTTCGGCAGAAGGTCGCACAGCAGCCATGAAGGGTATCCGCTTTCGTGGCATCGTATTCTCTCTCGGTCAGACAGCGCCTTTTGCGGGATATGCTCTGTCATTGTATTACGGCGGTGTGTTGGTTGCTAATAAGGAGTTACATTACAAGGAGGTTATCAAGTAAGTCGTCCGTAATATTTTGTGATATTGTTCTTTTTGAATGACGGTGAATGTTCCAGTATCGAGAATCATCAAGTAGGACTAGAATTTCTGCTGTCCTCTGTGAAAGCGACACCTTAGCCAGCTTCTGCAGGTCGACTACACGTACGAAATTTTTCATCAAGAATCAAGTGCATCGTAGGTAGGTATGCGAAATCAGCGTGTAAAGACTTCTTACTAATGCTGAAGGAAGGTCTGTGTCTGAACCGTGATACGTACAGATTCGTTGTTTCTGCTGCTTCCCAGTTGGGAAGCTTGTTGGATATAGTTGTTTTGAACTGACTTAACGATTCTAAACGACATACAAAACATCTCAACAGAGTGTCAGAGGCGCTGATATTCGGAGCGTGGATGATGGGACAGGCGCTGGCCTTTGCTCCCAACTTCGGAGCCGCTCTCGCCGCAGCCGGACGCATCTTCAAACTTCTCGATCGAGAGCCCCTTGTTCAAAGCTCAGCTGCACCAACTATATCTAGCAGCTATGTAAGTTTATAACATTATGTCAACTTAACCCTTTGGCTCCCCGGAAAAGAGGATCTTAAACATGTATGGCTTATATTTTACTAGCATGTAATTATATGTATGTATTAATAAGTAGTCTTATTATTATTTTTATCTTCAATTGTCACGCAACTCTTTTGCTACTACCTACTTACATTCCACTATTAATGTAGTCAACGAGGAGTTGGACCCATACATTAATTCCTCAGTCAATGAAACTTTGATAATATCTTGGAGTAATGTTCGGAATTACGACTGACAAATAATCCAACATTTTTTTTTACGGGAAGTTGGGTATATTCAAAGAAAAGTGAAAATTTAATATAACTCCTATAGACAAATTGCTCCGTCCAAAGTTACTTCGCCATAGGGTAGGTATTATTTATATGAATAAGTACGTAAATAAATCCAACATTTTTTGTATATGGAAATAGTGAATTAAAAACAAAATGTGTTTTTTTACTATATTTTTCTCGGCAAAATTGCTCAGTCGGTTCTTTAATCTGAATATACCTTAGTATTATTATGTACATCAATAAGTATAAGAATCCAACAAATTTTTTATATGCATCATTTTTTTTCAAGGTGACGACCGAAACTATGTTCCGGAAAATTCCTCCGTCCGTTTTTATTGTACAATTATGATTAAGAATTTTGAAGAAAATTATTTGCAAAAGAATCCAACAAAAAATCCATCGGCAAGTTTAAAAAACAAGCGGGCCAAGACGGGCGCGGTGCGCAGAGGAGCGTCCGGCCGCGGGAGGCGAGAGACGCGGCATTTTCCCCTCCTCTGCGTCCATGCTGCGCCGCGCCGCCCCTGGCGCGCCGCTGAAGTTGGCGTGCGGTGTGTGCTAACCACGGACTGAAAACCGGTTCGAAATGGGGTTCGGGTTCTCCGAACCGGTTCGAAGAACCTTTTTAACGAGCGAACCAGTTATGTCGCGAACCGGTTAAAAAAAACCCGAACCTGAAGCCTAAAAACCGGTTCAGAACCGGTTTGGACCTCTAATATTAACCGGTTCGCAGCAGGGTACGAAATGGGGTGGAAACCTATATACATTTTTTTGGACTTTGGGCTTCTTTTTTAATGTAAAATATTGTTGTTTTATTGTATTTAATAAAATAAAAAAATAGGTGGTTGATTTTTATAGCCTAATCGATTCAGTTTCATAACAGTAACAAAAAAGTCTTAATTATCATTATGACATAACACGTGTAAGTTGGTAAAAAAAATCAAATTCTTTCTATTCCATACTAATAAAACTAAAATTGAGGTTTTTCACAATTTCTGAAAGAAAGGGAACTATGTGTTGGAAGACTTTTTTGTTCCTGGCATGAAACTGAAATGATTAAGAATTTTTTTTTTTACATTTTGCACAGAAAAATTGTTTTTGTGCGAACAAAAATTATTTGTTCTTCAAAAGTGATCTATTTCCGATACAGAACCCTCTCTTAGCGTACTATCAACTAATTTTGAAAGACATTATATAAGGTGCTTCGTTATTCATCTCAAGTAAAAACGTTACCCAAAAAAAAATTGTATGTTTTTAGCATAACTTTTCGAGAAATTTTCAAACGCAGAACAGCTGTTTATTGTAAGTAAGTCACAAGGTCACTAGACCTGTGTGTAACAGTAGGTAGCTTGCATTGTACGGGTCAATGACCGTTGTATGTCCAAACGCAGAACAGCTGTTTGTTGTAAGTAAGTCACAAGGTAACTAGACCTGTGTGTAACAGTAGGTAGCTTGCATTGTACGGGGTCAATGACCGTACTATGTTCAAACGCAGAACAGCTATTGTTGTAAGTAAGTCACAATCTCACTAGGCCGCCGCCGCTCTAAAACTAGCTACCTACCTACCTACCTACCTACGTGTGCGGTGTGTGTGCCTACGTTTCTTGTTTGCAAGGGTCTATAGCCTTGATTGGTTTTTACAGCTATTTGATTTAATTTTTTTGTTAGGAGATGTTAGGAGAAACAATGCTCCTATAAACATGTTTTTTTTTGCGTAAAGTGTTGAGCTGAACGGGACATGACAAAAAAAAAATGATAATGATAATGACGAACCATACTGAATATGCATATGTCTCAATGAAATATTGTTATTGTTGTGTGTTCTTTATGGCGAAATAAATATCTGAATCTGAATCTGTTTATTTGAGCGCGTATGTAACCCTCCCGAAGTTATTGACATAAATAACGAAGCACCTTATATAGGGAGTTAAAGCTGTTCGCGTCTGTGACACCTCATGGTCCTTAAGTCACACGTGCCTCCTGGGTGGTGCCAAATGAACAGCAGTTAGCGTGTGGGAGATCTTCGGATCGAATGGGTTCGCCACCACACCCTGGGAGAATCAATTGTACCGCCATAACAGTTCACTGTGTTCCGGTGCACCTCCCGGGGACCCAAAAGCAGGTGGGGATGGCTGTGGTGAGGAGTAGGTCAGTAATCCCGACGCGGATTCGCTGTTCCGAGGTGATGCATCGACACGGTTGACAGGGAGACTCGGTGAGACGGTTATTCCGCTGGCCGCCCGCCGGTGGTACAGGGGCCCAATCGCGTCTAACCAACGCGAGAGGCTGCCCTGGTAAACCGGCGCATAATCCCGGAGTGGTCCGTCGTCCCGGTTTGTGAACGGAGTAGGGGTCCCGGCGGCCACTTCCGGGGGGAGGGGAGGGGGGGGGGACCGGGGGCCCTTCCGTCTTCCGTGTCGGCGCACCACTAACCTGAGCAGTAAGCGAATAACCTAGGGTCCACGCTTTGCCCGTGAATCACCACAGCCACCCTTCACGCTCTTTCCCCCCTCTTACTACAACCATGGCAGTACAAAGAAAGAACAACTTTCAATCAGCTGTGCACACCCCTACACCACTATTTAGCGTTGACTTGACCAACGTGCGGGGGTTGCACACCAATCTTAATGCCGTCAATCACCACGTGAAGAGGATGAAGCCGGCCTTGCTTTCTCGACGAAAACGCAAATATCTCGCCCTGCCGACACTTCTTACCTGCACCACCCCGGCTACACCCTGGATGAAGCCTTCCGCTGGCGAGCCGGAGTCTGCCTGTTTGTCAGGGCTGATATTTCCTGTCGTCGCCTGCGCTGCATTGAGGACTCCGAGCTCTCAATACTCTGGCCCCACGTGGATCTGGGAACGGTGTCGCGGGTCCCAATAGGTCGCACTCTGGCAATGCGGAGACAGCTCGGTTATTCGAGTACCTGAGTGGAGCGGTAGACAAAGTCCAAGAGCGGTTCCCCACCGCGGATTTGGGTTTCCTTGGAGACTTCAATGCCCATCACAAGTCATGGCTAGGCTCCAGGAGAACTGACTTTGCGGGGAGAGTCGCCTACGACTTCGCGCTGACGCATGGCCTGTCTCAACTGGTGGACCAGCCCACCAGGCTGCCAGATATAGACGGTCATGGACCCTCTCTGCTGGATCTTCCGCTGACGACAAAACCCACTGGATATAAAGTCTCAGTGAGAGCCCCGCCGGGTTCTTCTGATCATTGTTTAGTGGGGTCCACGGTGTCATCTTCGCCTCCTCAGTCCCGTACTGGAGGAACGCGTCGAATTTGGCACTACGCGTCAGCAGATTAAGATGAGATGCGAGAACACTTCGCATCCTACCCTTGGAGAGAGATCTGCTTCAGTTCGGACGATCCGTCAAAATGCGGTAATACCGTTGCCGATGTGGTTCTGGGGGCAAAGGAAATGTTTATTCCCAGCGCCTCTGTCCACCTTGGTGGTAAAAGCCAACCATCGTACAGCCGCGACTGTGCTGATGCTGTCGCAGCTAAATGCACAGCTTATCGGGCATGGTCGCGTGCCCGTGCCGGACGTGAATCAAACGTATCCGAACAGACGAAGGAATACAACCGCCTCTCCAGATCCTGCAAAAGGGTTATTGTCAGGGCCAAATTGACTACATCGGCGACAGACTGAACCAGCACCCAACTGGGAGCTGTGAGTTCTGGTCTCTCGCCAAATCTGGCGAGTCGAATTTCTGCCGCTCCTCTCTTCCACCTCTGCAGTGTCCTGGAGGCTCACTTGCCCACTCCGAAAAGGAGAAAGCCGACTTACTGGTATCTCTCTTTGCGGGGAACTTCAACATGGACGATGGGGGTGCCACCCCCCCATCCATACCTAGGTGTGAGAACTCCATGCCGGAAGTACAGTTTCGATAACAGACTGTACTGGCGGAGTTTCTCTCCTTATACGTCAGGAAAGCGTGTGGGCCGGAAAGGATTCCTGCATTGGTGTTAAAATAGTGTGCTCCCGAGCTGGCTCCAGTGCTGACGCGCCTATTCCGTATCTCCTACTCCAATGGCCGTGTGCCGGCGGTCTGGAAATCTGCGTTTGTGCAAGCGGACCCCAAAAAGGTTTTTTTTATTGACAGCGCGTCGTATGGCGCCGAGCCACCCATAAGGTGTCTAACGACGCCCATGGACATTCGGTCGTATGCGGGGGTTCCGAATGCCATGCCGAGCATTGCTTATGGTGCCCATTCACGGCCCTCTTGAAAGACCCGAGACTGTACTTGGGGGGAAATATTTGTGCAGGGAGAGCGTTCCAGAGTTTACCGGTTCTGTAGAGGAAAGATCTGCAGAATCGATTGGTACGCATCCGCGGTAAGTCCAGCGTGTAGGAATGCAATCCCTGCCCAGTGCGCGTGGTGCGAAGGTGGAAAGGGGACGGCGGGATCACATTAAACGGCCCCTCCGAGTACTCCCCACGGAATAAGCGATAGAATACACTTAGGGAGCCGACATCCCTACGGTGTTGCAGTGGTTCTAGATCGCAGGACACTTCGGGGTCACCCACTAGTCGCACGGTTCGACGCTGGATTGAGTCCAGAGGCGCAAGCTGGTATTTGGCAGAGCCATCCCACAGGTGCGAGCAGTACTCCAAGCAGGACCTGATCTGCGATTTATAGAGAAGCAGCTTTTGGTGTGAAGTGCCGTCGCACCTTATTGAGTACGCCCAGCTTTTTAGAAGCCAGCTTGGCCTCCCCCTCGATATGGCGACGAAAGTTCAGGTCGTGCGACAGTTCGACTCCGAGGACCCCGAGGTGTTCACTTAATTTAAGCGACGTGCCTTGGAATGAAGGAACCGGTGTGAACGCCGCTCTCTTCGCACTGAACACGCGAACTTGTGACTTGGAAGCGTTGAACTCGACCAAATTACTACGGCCCTATTCGGAAATAGAGTCGAGTGTGTGTTCGAGCTCAGACACAAGTCTTCGCCTCTTCTCATCCACAACATCCCGACTGGCTGAAGGGTGACTGGTGTAGGATCCGTGTGCCGTACTGTCATCAATGTATGTTGCCCAGAGACAGCATATCATTGATATGCAGAAGAAACAGCGTGGGTGACAACACAGATCCTTGGGGTACGCCGGCGTTCACTGACATGGCGTCCGACGAGCAACCGTAGTGCACGGTTGCTGAATGAATGCTACGCCCATGCAGGAAGTCGGCGAAGAAACAAGAAACAAGAAACAAGAAACGTAGGCACACACACCGCACATGTAGGTAGGTAGGTAGGTAGGTAGCTAGTTTTAGAGCGGCGGCGGCCTAGTGACCTTGTGACTTACTTACAACAATAGCTGTTCTGCGTTTGAACATAGTACGGTCATTGACCCCGTACAATGCAAGCTACCTACTGTTACACACAGGTCTAGTTACCTTGTGACTTACTTACAACAAACAGCTGTTCTGCGTTTGGACATACAACGGTCATTGACCCCGTAAAATGCAAGCTACCTACTGTTACACACAGGTCTAGTGACCTTGTGACTTACTTACAAGAAACAGCTGTTCTGCGTTTGAAAATTTCTCGAAAAGTTATGCTAAAAACATATTTTTTTTTTTTTGCGTAACGTGTTTACTTGAGATGAATAACGAAGCACCTTATATAATGTCTTTCAAAATTAGTTAATAGTACGCTAAGAGAGGGTTCTGTATCGGAAATAGATCACTTTTGAAGAACAAATAATTTTTGTTCGCACAAAAACATTTTTTCTATGTAAAATGTAAAAAAAAAATTCTTAATCATTTCAGTTTCATGCCAGGAACAAAAAAGTCTTGCAACACATATATCCTTTTCTTTCAGAAATTGTGAAAAACCACAATTTTAGTTTTATTAGTATGGAATAGAAAGAATTTGATTTTTTTTACCAACTTACACGTGTTATGTCATAATGATAATTAAGACTTTTTTGTTACTGTTATGAAACTGAATCGATTAGGCTATAAAAATCAACCACCTATTTTTTTATTTTATTAAATACATAAAACAACAATATTTTACATTAAAAATGAAGCCCAAAGTCCAAAAAAATTTATATAGGTTTCCACCCCATTTCGTACCCTGCTGCGAACCGGTTAATATTAGAGGTCCAAACCGGTTCTGAACCGGCTTTTAGGCTTCAGGTTCGGGTTTTTTTGAACCGGTTCGCGACCAAACTGGTTCGCTCGTTAAAAAGGTTCTTCGAACCGGTTCGGAGAACCCGACCCCCATTTCGAACCGGTTTTCAGTCCCTGGTTAGCACACACCGCACGCCAACTTCAGCGGCGCGCCAGGCGCGGCGCGGCGCAGCATGGACGCAGAGGAGGGGAAAATGCCGCGTCTCTCGCCTCCCGCGGCAGGCCGCTCCTCTGCGCACCGCGCCCGTCTTGGCCCGCTTGTTTTTTAAACTTGCCGATGGATTTTTTGTTGGATTCTTTTGCAAATAATTTTCTTCAAAATTCTTAATCATAATTGTACAATAAAAACGGACGGAGGAATTTTCCGGAACATAGTTTCGGTCGTCACCTTGAAAAAAAATGATGCATATAAAAAAGTTGTTGGATTCTTATACTTATTGATGTACATAATAATACTAAGGTATATTCAGATTAAAGAACCGACTGAGCAATTTTGCCGAGAAAAATATAGTAAAAAAACACATTTTGTTTTTAATTCACTATTTCCATATACAAAAAATGTTGGATTTATTTACGTACTTATTCATATAAATAATACCTACCCTATGGCGAAGTAACTTTGGACGGAGCAATTTGTCTATAGGAGTTATATTAAATTTTCACTTTTCTTTGAATATACCCAACTTCCCGTAAAAAAAAATGTTGGATTATTTGTCAGTCGTAATTCCGAACATTACTCCAAGATATTATCAAAGTTTCATTGACTGAGGAATTAATGTATGGGTCTCCATACATCAAAACTCCTGGTTGACTAGTGTATATATTATCGAATCACAAACATCCAAAGGTTGACTGTAAGAAATCTCTGTAAGGGATAAGTCCGCCTTTGCACCTTATGTAAATTTTCCAATGTATTTGTTACTGTTTAATGTTTACTGGAGCAATAAAGAATTTTCTATCTATCTATCTATCTAAGTTATTTACAAGTCGAACACAATGAATATGTTCTATAAGACGATTTAAATAACTGAAGCCGAAACATTTCTCAACATAATAACGAATTGAATGTTTCATTCCAGGTTGCCAAAGGCAAAATCCAATACAAGAGTGTGTCGTTTTCGTACCCCACCCGCAGTGAAGTGCAAGTTCTAAGAGGATTGACTTTAGACATGGAGCAAGGCAAGCGCATCGCTCTGGTGGGCCCTAGTGGTTGCGGCAAGTCTACTCTTATTCAGCTGCTGCAGCGGCTTTACGATCCAGATTTAGGACAAGTTGTGAGTGATTTTATTGGTCCAACTATTTTACTCTTTCTTCAACTTTGTTCAACATGTCCTTCCTTATCCTAGAGGCACCTACTAGAGAAAGGATCGTGCGAAATCAGGGCCCATTTTCCGTTCATACCTCGACGTGCCTTGATGAATATTTTGTCTTTTGAAGAGTACACCTTACCGCAAGAAAGATTTTGTTTGTTGCAGGCTGCGTCTATTGTTGATTCTTCAGCCCCAAGTTATATGTACCTACTACATATATGAATGGAGCATATTTTGTAGAATCCTCAAAACAAAGCAGTTTTCATAGCAGTCTCCCTTCGGTGTTTTCAGTACCTGGACGATTACAGCATAACAGGCGACATGTCACTAAGCACACTGCGGAAACAACTCGGCATAGTCTCCCAAGAGCCGGTGCTGTTTGACAAGAGTATAGCGGAGAATATAGCCTATGGAGACAACTCCAGGGATGTTCCGATGAACGAAATCATAAATGCAGCCAAGGAGGCCAATATACATGGTTTTATCGCTTCTCTACCGAAGGTATGTTCCGTTGTCCTCAATTCCTATCTAAGTATACTACCAACCTACCAACCAACCTAACACCTACTTGAAAGTGTACAGCGTAGAGCGACAAAGTTGCCAAAAACTCTAAGAAAAATACCATATTATTAGTAAAATTCAACGTTGAAATGAAACGCATTATGACAGGGCTATGAGACGCGCCTAGGAGCGCGCGCGGCGCAGTTGTCAGGAGGTCAGAAGCAGAGGATCGCCATTGCGCGTGCTCTGGTGCGCAACCCGCGCGTCCTTCTCCTCGACGAGGCTACATCTGCGCTCGACACGCACAGTGAGAAGGTAGGGATGCGCTGAGACACATTTCAATTTGAAACTTACAAAGGAATCCAATAGCCTGATGTAAGTTTTTTTGTTTTTGTTTGACAATTGTCTTTTAAGACATTTTGTGCTGTGTCAAGTAGTGAGGATTCAATGTGCAGTACAATGCAATGGTCATGTGCAGTCAATTAAAAAAATTCTGACTGAACGCAGAATCTACCCGAAGGCATTAAACTTATTAGTTAACTAGCTGAGCCCGCGGCTCCGCTCGCGTGAAATTCGTATTACAAAGAAGAATGTAAGTAACTAAGGGCGAGGCCGAAGGCCGAGCTGCGTTCAGGTAATCGATAAACCTTCTTAAATAAAGTAACTAACTAAGGGCGAGGCCGAAGGCCGAGCTGCTTTCAGGTAAACGATAAACCTTTCTCAAATAAAGGAAGTAAGTAAGGGCGAGGCCGAAGGCCGAGCTGCGTTCAGGAAGACGATAAACCTTCTGGAAGAAAGGAAGGAACTAAGTGCGAGGCCGAAGGCCGAGCTGCGTTCAGGTAAACCAAAAACCCTCTTCCGCCTTCGGGCCTCGCCCTTAAAGACTTCCTTTCTTCGATAGAATATAATATCGTTTACTCAATCTATTTATTTCATAAAAATAAAAAAGTAATATTAATAACTAAAGAATTAAACGTACCTAACAAACATTAAAATAACTATCAAAACAGGCATTTTCAAATGTTCTTAGAGCACTTGCGGCATTACCCCGCTGGATGGCAAGGCTTACCCTTTGAATGAAGTACATAAGCCCTTGATGGCGGGACACCAGTTGCGTCAACCAGCTCAAGCCTCTTTTGGCTTCACTGCTCCACGGACCCCGAGGGTTTCAACCGCAAACGCAACAAATTCGAAATCTTGAATTATATTTCTATATTTGCTGCGTTTGAGGCTCTCCGCCCCAGCCTCGGCCGCTCTTGAAGATGTCCTAACGTGACTTGGAGCAAATGTGAGAACAAAAGTGGCGTCCCACATCAAAGAACTACCCTTAGTCCATGGCACTAAGGTGATAGCATCGGGCCTCTTGCCATCCAGCCGGGAATAACCGCGGGGTTCTAGGATGCACGGTATATTTGCCGTTAGAAGCGTGGACTTTATAATAAAATTTTAATTAAATTATCTCAATCTTAATGTTAATTCACTTTATTCGAGATGGTTTAGCTTCTTCCCGAACGCAGCTCGGCCTTCGGCCTCGCCCTTAGTTACTTGCTTTCTTCGAGATGGTTTATCATTTGTCAGAACGTAGCTCGGCCTTCGGCCTCGCCTTAGTTGCTTACTTTCTTCAAGATGGTTTAGCTTCTTCCTGAACGCAGCTCGGCCTTCGGCCTCGCCCTTAGTTACTTGCTTTTTCGAGATTGTTTTTCAATTATCCGAACGTACCTCGGCCTTCGGCCTCGCCTTAGTTACTTACTTTCTTCAAGATGGTTTAGCTTCTTCCTGAACGCAGCTCGGCCTGCGGCCTCGCCCATAGTTACTTACTTTCTTCGAGAAGGTTTATGGTCTTCCAGAATAGAGCTCGGCCTTCGGCCTCGCCCTTAGTTACTTACTTTCTTCAAGAATATTTTTCTTCTTCCTGAACTCAGCTCCGCCTTCCGCCTCGCCCTTAGTTACTTTCATCGAGAAAGAATATCGTTTACGTGAGCGCAGATCCGCCTTCGGGCCCGCCTTTAGTTACTTACTTTCTTTTTTTTAAATACGAATTTCACGCGAGCGAAGCCGCGGGCAACAGACACATAAATTTTATTGCACCAATGACAGCGACATAACTTCGAATTTCAATTATTATTTTTATTTATCAAACAATTTGTCACCGGCCAGCTCACGTCGAGATGACAGTTCTCCGTTGTCAACATGACATTTAAAATTGTTTTTTACCTTTACTTTGGATTACGTGATTTTTATTATATTTTTTAATTATTATGTTCATCCGGGATATACACTGTCACTATAAAAAGTTTCGTCAAATTCCGTTCAGTGGTTTTTGCGAGATGCGCGTACAAATAGACATTTTTGCATTTACGATTTTATTATATGTATAGAAAGAATAGATATGTATAGACTATTGTGTTCAAGTTATAAAAAAGAAGAACTGTCATTTTCGTTGTATCTACTAATTTTTAAATTTCGAATGAATATTTTATTCAAATTGTATTTGCTGCCAGTTCTTCAAGATATAATTATGTACTTTGGACTACGTGATTTTAAACGCGCAATAATGTTTATAATTTTTAATATTTTTTAATTTTTTTTTTTTACGTATTATGTTAACCCGGCATATAAACTGCCACTATACAAAGTTTCGTCTAATTCCGTTCAGTGGTTTTTGCGTGATGCGCGTACAGACAAACAAACAAACAAACAAACAACAATTTTAAAAACTGTTCTAACATGTTCAGTATCTCATTTTAAGCCACCCTGGTTAGTTTTTTTCCGAATACATTCAATGTACAGACTTTCTTACGTCTACGATTTTATTATATGTATAGATTGCCCATGTCATGATTGTTTAATTTCTACATATTTACTGTATGAGAAATCATTTTGAGTGGTAGCTGGTAAGGAGATCTGTCTGCCCTTCATAATGGCGACCAGGTAAAGGCAGATTGATCGAGGCGTACCTATTGGAATAAAGAACTACCAAAGTTGTGTGACAACTTGCAGACGCAACTTGCGCCCAACATCAACCGAGCAACATTTATATATGGTCACCATCTGCTGGATTCATTATGAACCGCCAAAACACTACAGCCACCCTGACCGTCTTGTCACCAGAATAGGCTGGCCTGAAGTAGGGAATCCGGAGACGAAGGGGTTACGCAAAAAGCGAAGCAACCACCCCATCAACGGCGCTCCAGTCCTATGTGAAGAGGATGGCCTTATCCCAAGTGTATTAATCTCGAAATTATGTCCAGGTGGTTCAAGAAGCCTTAGACAAGGCCAGTGCAGGTCGCACTTGCATCATCATAGCACACCGCCTGGCTACCATCCAAAATGCTGACGTCATCTGCGTCATAGACAAGGGTGTCGTGGCAGAGAAGGGGACGCATCAGCAGCTGATCGACCTTAAGGGAATATACGCAAAGTTGTATCAGTTGCAGTGCGGGTTCATCGCTGGCAGCGATGAGTAAATTGTGTATAGAACGTTTAGTTGAGTTGTGGCAAAAGTTAAGCCTGCAGAGCGGTAGATTTTCACCACTCAAAAGAGGTTAGCTCAATGTTTGCTGGTAAGCTGTCACCGGCCTGGTCTATTGAAATTTCTACAATTTGGAAAATAAGAGGTATTATAGGTACCGTTTCTAATTTCTAGCTACACATTTATGCAGACTTAGCTTTGCCTGATTCTAGTTGTTTGCAAATGCTGAAGAACTTCCTCGAGAACTTCGTACATACATACATACCACACGCTGTATGTATCCCGACAATCGGGGTAGGCAGAGTAGTCGGTGTTGTGCTGCGAGTACTCTTGTAAATCACAGAACAACACCGACCACCACGTTTAGCAAAGTATTCGGACAAGATAACTATCAAGCAGCACATAGGCACGAAGATCCACCTGCTACATGACTCGGTGGAAGGACCGTGCCAAGGTGAGAGGAAGATAGTCTGTCGCCATTATGCACGGCATCTTGTCCTTATCCCTTATTTCATCGCAAACTAAATTGAGTATCTGTATGTCTTAATTTAGACTCGTTTCTAGGCAGAAACGTGTATGTGATTTCCATGCTTGTCTAGATTCGTTCAAAGGCTCTTCCATACATTTCTTCAACTAGAGATTTAGATAATTTTCTCCTGGTTATAAATTGCTCACTGTCACTTTGCCGATGTGGGGTAGAGTAGGGGTAAGATTGTCCGATAGACTTCTGGGCACAACCACCATGCCGTTTCCCTGTAAAAACACAAGCGCGCGCTCCCTCTAAAGCTGTGGGCCGAAACCGGGTGTGACGTGGTGGAGTGAGCATAGCGCGCAGCTTACCCCCAACCACAGAGTACATTATATCCCCCAACCCCACCCCTATTATTATCGGGAAAGTTAGGGTGCGGGACCTCTACCCCCGGAGTTAGTTACCTAAATCTCTAGTTGAAGAAATTATATTGCAAACATATCTTAACTCCCCTCTTCTCTCTCTCTCTCTCGTAAATCTAGTTAGTGGCGTTGAACATCAGTACCACTGAATAATGTACATAATATTATGTAAGTCTATTTTAAACATATATATCTACCTATGCGTATTAAAGTATTTATGTAGTATTAGTTTAAAGTTTATCATATTGCTTTAGTTAGTGCTTAATACATTGCCACAAATAAACTATTCTTGTACGCCTGCATATACTTCTCCCATATCCCAAAGGTTAGTTAGAATAGAATGCCTCACGGCATTAAGCTCGCCCATTGTGCCTAATTTGTATAAATTGGTGTTCAATGAAGAATATATACATACATATAGAAATATAGAATAGAAATACCTACATATAGAATATATACAAGAAGTATATGGAAAAGCCTTTTAAAAGTAAACAAATGTAGAGAAGCATGGAAATCATATTCCGGTTTCTGTCTACGAGTATAAATTATACATTATAAACATATACTTACTCGTACAATTTTGCCTGCGACGAGGTTATGTGACGTGACGAGACCAAGTTATGTATGAGGTAGACTGTGACCCATCTGCCTAAAATTAAGTTGCTTTTTAAGCAACAATTTAATTCAATTTGTCAAAAAAAACTTGCCTTTGAACTAAGACTTTCTAAAGAGAGAAAATGTTATTAAGTAGTTAGGCTATAGTATTAACGAATTATAGAAATGTTTGCCGAGCTCAATTCAATATTTAAACATGACATTACATATTATATTTATTTAAACCATTATGGGAAGAATCTCTATTCGAAAGTTAAATCAAAAATATACTATAACTATGACTTCAATAAATTTACTTTAGATGCCATTTTATACGGCATATAAAATAAAGTATTTACGTATTTAGGTAATTACAAAAACAAATTAAACAGTATTCATATTTTATAAACGATTTTTATAGACTTAGGTATATACAAAGAATCTGGTGCCTGCTCAAAATTTTAATTCGCTTGTATGCAGTAGGTAGTCACTTACATAGTACAGGTTGTACAAGACGAATGGTGAATATACTTTAAACACACATTCCTAATGTGTGTGTTTTAGTAATGAGTGAGCAAAAAAAGTTAAAGGGTTGTTTTCTTCTACGGATAATTTTTTTTTGGCACAGTGCGGGGCGCCCCGCGCTTTTAAATTAGGTATTTATTTCTCGATAAAATACTGGGGTAAAAAAAATTACAAATTTACATTTTATGCATTTTGCTTCAAATACACTCAGGAACCTACTAGCCATTTGTCCTGTAACAGCCTGTACAAGTACCCTAGTACATACTTCCCTATATAATTACAAAGTGAACGGCTGCCGTCTGTATGTTCGCTTAGAACTCGGGAAAGGCTCAACTGATATAGTTCGGGTTCGCACAAATGCAATCCGTGCATGTCATCCAACACGGATTAAAATGTTATTCATAATGTTACCACGATATACTTAACGCGAGCAGAGCCGCGAGCACAGCACAGCTAGCGTGTAAAATAGATTAGTATTTCGGCTAGCGACCTGCCCACCCACTAGCGCAACCACAGCGCAACCCACCAGTGGGTGGATGGGTTTCCCCGGCCACCCACAGAAATGCGATGCGATAAAATGTGGTAAAATCACAGACTAGGGGGTAAAATCCATCGTAAACGACATCAAGATTTGTTTGCAAAGTCCAACTTTCTCGTGATTGATTCTAACTTTTGTAATAGTTCATACAAATGCATGAGTCCAACTTTTTATTTTCGAAGTACTTGCATTCGAACTATTCCGGCTGAAAGGTACAGTTTGGTTCAGTATCATACCTATTAATATAACGAATCTCTATAATATGTCTCACGACGAAACGGCTGAGCCGATACGTTGACTTCCAAGGGTAGATTCAACTACCTATGATACCAGGAGAACAGAATCTTGCAAGAGGCGTACCTGCATAGGCGACCGACACGACGTGGAGAGCCGGTGGGGGGTGGGTCACTACACAGTATTTCAAATAATATTATGAAGAAATCCATAAATCCTTAGACGTTTTATAAATAGTTTGTGTGAGGAACTTCAAAACTTAATGGAATGTAATTATTTTGTATAAACATGTTATAATAATTTAGTATAAGAACGCTTGCAGTAGTATTTATTTAGGTATGGTAAATAGAACAGTAAGAATTTTATTGACCAATTATATTTATTAAAATGGTACAATTACTGTATTTGTATTATTTACAATCCTATTATTAAAATACTTCCAGAGGCGGCGCAGGGCGTGGGCGACGTGGGCGACCGCCCACGGCCTCGCGGCCCGAGGGGACTCGCGCCTTGAAAGTTCATGCAGCTTTGATTCATGAAAAATATTCAGCTAGATCTATAAGAGACCCCGAGTAAACAGATTAGACTTAATCAAAGGCAAACTAAAGCTTGCTATAAAGCCTTTATCAGACACAAGATGGGAACGCAGAACAGTGAAGGCTGTATTATTGCAATTTGATTATGTTTACTTTTATCGACGAAAGGTATGCTGACAACAATGTTTGATTTGATCAGTATACCTGAAAGAAATCCATTTCAACAGTGAAAATCCATAAAATCCGTGCACCCATAGAGGCTCTCGCAAAATGTATCTAGTCCACATCAAATTTAGGTCTTGCCCCGCCACTGAATACTTCCATTCAAATAATCTTATTTTTTTTTATGGAAACTGACACGGTTGGCTACATCACCTACACTACAACATCCGTGATGTCAGCCCATAACACCGGGTGAACTAGGTGCCATGTCAGTGCTTCCCTTCGGTCGTAAAATAAAAAGTAAACATTTTTTTATGTTTCAATTAGGAATGCTTCACCATCTTTACTTCTGTCACGTGACGTGTGTATGTGTGATGTGTAGAATTTAGTTTTTATCAAAGATATAACGAAAATTATATTGAATTATAATGGTAGGTATCTAATCATTTTCTAAAGGTAAGTTTAATTTTTTTTCTATCGGGCGGACTTTCGTGTTTTCGCCAGTAATTAATCTAAGACACATTCTCTTTATAACATACGTTTTTCTTTGCAAAACGCTTTTAAATAAGTTATGTGTACATGAACAACTCACAAGCACACTCAAATTTGACAAAGGGTATGCCATTTTTCTGTGTTCAGATTTTCAGTCATACGCATCCTTGCAGTTATATTTTCGTTTATGCTCGCAACAAATCACGTCAAACAGACAGAGCTGAGATTAAGTTCAGTGTAGCTGACATTAAATGAAGGGAAGCACTGACATGGCACCTAGTTCACCTGGTGTTATGGGCTGACATCACGGATGTTGTAGGTGATGTAGCCAACGTTGGCAATTTCCATAAAAAAAAAAAGAAAAAATATGTTGTATCCCAAAAATTGTTGGGCCTAGACAGGTTTTATATGTTTGTAATAGCAAAGACATAAGACGAAATATATGAAACTGTGTACATTTTATGAATAATATGAGTATAAAAAAAATAATACCAAACAAATATTTTGTAAATAAAAATAATTTATTTTTTGTAATAGCAAAGGCAATTTAAAAAAGTTACTTTCTCCGCCATTTCTCTATATTGCTTTTTTGCTAAGATATTCAAACTAGCTCATACTAGTTAGTGTGACATGAGTATGGCAGACCCATAAGTGAGGTTTAGTTGGCATTATTGACTTTCGAGATCAAAGTTTTTGTATGAAAAGTTCCGAATGTCCGCTCTATAACCCGGTTATATTTAAATCTCTTCGCATTTTTGCGACTTCCTTACCTATAATATAATCCAACGTCTGCTTTCTGTCTGTCTGTCTGTCTGTCCGCTTATAACTCGAGAACCACTGAACCGATTTTAATAAAACAAAATTCTACGGATAGCTTGATTCTTCCCATCAACTATAGGCTACTTACTATCACGCTAAATAGCTTATGAGGTTAGCAGTGAAGTGAAATATGAGAGCGGGCGGAGCCGCGGGCACAGCTTGTCCTTACCTATAATAAAATCCAACGTCTGCTTTCTGTCTGTCTGAGTGTCTGTCTGTCCGCTTATAACTCGAGAACCACTAAACCGATTTTAATAAAACAAAATTCTACGGATAGCTTGATTCTTCCCATCAACTATAGGTTACTTACTATCACGCTAAATGGTTTATGAGGTTAGCAGTGAAGTGAAATATGAGAGCGGGCGGAGCCGCGGGCACAGCTTGTTGATTATAAATGTAAGATAAATGTTATTAGATGACGGAAATATCAAACATAGAACCTTGTCTCATTCACTGACACGGTACGATGGTGTGACAAAGCTCTACAGAAATGGTAAATGAAAAATTTCAAATATCCTGTTACATAACTTTATTTACAAATACAGGTTCCTATGGAAATAAATAAATAATTTTTGGAATTTATAAAAATTATAAAGGATCAACTATCAAGATCTACACCGGGACTGCCTCACTTAATATTACTTTACTGCAGAAAGTGTTCCTTCATTCATTTTATTTTACACAAAGAACAAGCTCATTTCGGATAACCTTTCAACATTCGATTATTCGACTCCATTGTCCTCTCCTAATGGAACAACTGATATTATTCTCACTGTTGTGTTTTCTCAGTAGTTCCATTCCAACAAAATAGCCTTTTAGGTAATAAAAAAATTAATATTCTGTCCCCAGTTTGATGACACAGAATATTTGAGTAGGTTACAGGGGATAAGGAGGCGTGGCCGACGCGCCGCAAGTAAGTACCGGTTGGCTTACTTCATACCAGTTGCGAGATCGCACAACTCAGTGTGTCTCAAACATGTCTGAGTAGACTGATTTTATCTTAGTACGGACTAAAATGTGGTAAGTAATATGGTCATTGTGGTTTCTACTTGCGGCTGTTCCGTGGCCCTTCCAGCTACTCCTTATTCCTGTGCGTTAGACTGATGCATTCGGGTGAATTCGAAAATACAAAATACTCTAATTTCAAAACTCTTATTCTCACAAAAACTTAGCACATACTGTAAAATGTTAATGGTACAATCAAAGCATTCAAAACATGGATTCGTGGCAGTGTTTGATAAACCGGTTAGCAAACTATGTTTTGTAGTATCCTAGATTGTAACAAGTGTTCTTACATATTTTAACATCTATCCTCTTATGATTATTTGTAACAAACTTTATAACGAAAAGAGCTTATTACAAACCTACTATTCGACATCATCACCACAACAATTCGTGCGTCACAATTTTGAACACTTTCTAACAGTTCGAAAACTTTCTCTTTCCAGAGCAACTACTTTTTACAATTTGAGCTACAGGACAAATAAATTGTTACACTCTTAATGTACCAGGAAACTATAGTCATTTTTAACAGAAGTCACCCAAGATTCACAATTTTATACATACATAATTATAAACTCCGTGTGGAGCCGGTACGGGGGTTTTGCACGAAGGTCCCCAACCAAGCGGGATTAGTATACAGGCCTAGAGCCAACCCCAAACCAAATCAACAACAAACAACGTGGGGTATAATAGCCCCACTGCATGTCCGCCCGTGCATCTCGTAAGAGGCGACTAAGGGATAAGGACAAGGTGCTGTGCTAAAGGGTGATAGCTAGCCACCTCACCTATGGCACGTGGGTCTTGCAGCAGGTGGGTCTTCGTGCCTTACTTGCTGCTTGATAGTGTTATCTTGTCCTAATTCTTTGCTAAACGTGGTGGTCGGAGAGTTCTTGCAGCACAACACCGATAACTTTGCTTACCCCGATTGTTGGGTTACAGCGTGTTGTATGTATGTATGTATGTATGTGTGTATATTATAAACTCTATAAGCTCAAAATTGGCACCATGTATGTGCGCTTTGATTGGGACATTAGTCGACCAGGCTGTAAAACTTGTAAAATAATTTTAGAAGAAAACTATAAGCCTGTTATGGTTTTTAATATTAATTTAATAATCCTTAATCACTGACCATTGCATCATTTGCTACTTTATTGTGGTGCAAGCTAAATATTTGAAACAAAGGATGATATAAAAATACTGGATGTAAGATGGCCGCATAGCAGCCTCAGTTGTGTTCTCCGCTAGTCCAGTATAGCCAGCAATCCAGGGAAGTCTCCGGCATGGCACCTACCTTCTCGGAGGTGATATTGGCTGGTCGGAGCATGCGCTTTGAGCCCTCCGACTCAGCCACCCATACCAGATTACTTACATAAAAAAAAATAAAAAAATCTTGCACTAAGCATACACGCTGACTGACTGACTTGCACTAAGATATACTCATATGCCAATTATTTATTTCATGGTCATCTCACTTTCACTTACTAACATCGAGATAGCTCAAGCAACATTTTAGGACTTGTGTTAAATGCCTATTGAGCTCAAAAGGTCCTAAATATATTCAAATATTCTAGAAATTTCTTCGAGAAGTGTCAATAGCTCTCCTAGACCTATTCAAGCCCACGTAGGAAGTCAATAAGCATTTATCACAAGTTCTAATGTTACTCGGGAGCCGTTACTATAGTCTCGGCTGTTGCACTGCGAGGCAACAATTTGGTTGGCAAAATATCAACTTAAACGTTCTTAGCGACTCCGACACGAATATGCTTGAGGGGAGTGTTGGGAAGGACGCCTCTGATCTCGGGCTCCAGGTTGTTGGTGTAAATGTCACCGGGGAGCTCCTCAATGCCGATCTCGGGCTCCGTCTTGGACAGCTTGGTCGCCTCGTCCACTTGTTGCCGAACTTCGGAGTCGATTTGCTGTAAAAAAAAAATGTGGGGTTGCTGTCTGTACATGTAAAAAATATGTCAACCTAAATGTATCCTCAGATTGCACTCTAACGCCCAGTCGTGCGTAGCTGCGCGTAATTGGGTTTTAGGGTATATTCTGTATTGATTTTGTTAATAAATTTATCTGTCTATGGTGACGAAAGGATTCGCTTCTACATCTCAGTCAAGATTATTATAATTTTTTTTACAGACAGCCGAGTGCCGAGGCGGGTGGCTGTGCCCTAAACTTTATTGTCAGCCTAATTGTCGGCCTCGGTAGCTCAGTGGTGCGGTCGGTTGACTGTTATTATTATTAAGCACACCTGAGCATGGTCAGTACTTGGACGGGTGACAGCTCAACCGTTGGAGGCCGACTGTGGTTCGGATTCCACGTAAAACTGTAGGTCCCTTCCCTTCTTACCTTACTAGGCGGTAGGGTTCAACCCGCCCGGGTTGGTACCACCGTACTGAGCGAAACGTCGGTCGAAACGGCTGTGTAAATAGTTTGTGTTTTCCGTCCAGTTCAGTGTACCCGGCACGACCGAAGGGAAGCACTGGCGTGGCACCAAGTTCACCCGGTGTTATGGGCGGACATCACGGATGTTGTAGGTGATGTGGCCACCGTGTCAGTTTCCATAAAAAAAAAAATATATCAAAATAAACAACCTTAAGTTGTTCCTGGGTGGCGAGGCCTGCGTTGAGTATCTTCTCCTTGAAGGAGGTGATGGGGTCGCGCGTCTGTCGCACCTCTTGCACCTCGTCGCGCGTGCGGTACGACGTGCCCGGGTCCGACATGCTGTGCCCCGAGTACCGGTACGTCTCCATCTCCATCACCAGCGGCCCTGTGGCGTCGTCAACCATTCAGTCAGTATATTATCAGGAGAGATCGACCAGTCCTATTGTCTGAAGAGGGTATTCAACATTGAGTGTGCAGGAAGCGTGTTGTGAGCACCGGCCGAGCGTCAACGTACAACGGACTGCTTAGAGGTCTCAGTGCAGAGGATTCAGGCCGTAAACAACAACAATATGTGTTCCACTATTTTCCCGTTCTCTTAATAAATAACCTACCTACAGAATGGATTAGTACCTGTGTATAGATATCGACATAGCCACTTAAATAGTACATACATAACACAAAATATACTTGGAGAGACTATACGAAAGACCCTGCTTCCCATAACACAGGGAATCCTAGTTTGGGAAGCAGGGATCCAGGAAAAAAATACAGCCCACTTTAACATAACATATTTTACTTCAAGTATTGCTCCAAGAAATGTTCAACAGTAACACATAGGAAAATTTACATAAGGTGCAAAGGCGAACTTATCCCCTGCAGAGATTTCCTCCAGTCAACCATAAGATTAAGAATTTAATAAGATTTATTTCACTATAACTTAACCTAGTTTACATTATTTTTTTCTTACAAACTATAGTTACACTCTGGGCTTAAACTAGAAATTTTACTTATAGTCCTGTCTCACACGCTAGGATACCCTGTGTTGTGAGAGGCAGGGTCCTTCACCGTTAAGATGTTTGCGATTCGATTAATATAATGGAATGTAAGTAGGTGATGTAGCCAACCGTGTCAGTTTCCATAAAAAAAACCAGCATTAAAAGCTTGAAGGATAGAGACCTTTCCCGCTGGTGCAGTGGTTGATGGCGAAGCGCGTGGCCTCGCGAGTCGCCACAACGTCCATGCCGTCGACCCAGATGCCGGGGATGTAGTCGCCGCGCGTGTAGTAGTCCGCGCTCGCCGCCGCCCGGTCCGCGCTCGTTCCCATGCCTGTCGCGCGACACACGCTCTTAGTACAAACCCGTGCGCAGCTTCTCTATACACAGTGTTGCAACCCCAACCGTAAAACCCGAAAGGGGTGATTCTGTACGTGAAATAGAACAACTTTTGTTCTACGACTTTTTAATTTGAAGAAAAAAAATTTTTTTTTCTCCATACATTTTGAGAATAGGTATTTAAAATTTATATGGAAAAGAAATTTTTTGTTAGTTTAAAAAAAAAATTTTTTCGCCACAGAAGTTGTTTAATTTCACATATAGAACAACCCCCTTATATATAGAATAACCCAGTTAAAAATATTACGGGGGCAACTGCAACACCTACTTCGTTCGAAAAAATCGTTCGAATGATGTATCCAGACTTGTGTAACACAGTAACAAAGTCTTTACGCGGCATAACGGGTGACATGACATGTGCTGACCACATGTCAGGTTTTAAAAAAAGCACTGCAGCCAACCCACTACTACGACAGTGTAGGTATGCCAACCGTATCCGTTGTTCTCGCAGACAAACACAGCGGGCAGATCCCACAGCTTGGCCATGTTGTAAACCTCGAACAGCTGGCCCTGGTTGGCCGCGCCGTCGCCGTACAGAGAGAAGCACACGCCGCCGTCACCGCGGTACTTGTGTGCGAACGCTAGACCCGCACCTAGGGGCACCTGCAAATAATTTCATCTAACTGCGATCAAGCTTTCTACTACAAACAGGTTAGCCAAGGTAGGTAGCTAGTTGGTACATCCGGGCGACTGATCGGTTGATCTTTGAAAGAGAGAATGATATTTTTGAAACAAACTAAAATATTAAAAGAAAATTTCAAGCATCCACCACACTCATTTAAGAACAGGCGAGATAGAGATATAAACACAACCGCTTTAGCTGCTCGTTCAACAAAATAAAATAATAAAAGTGTTTTTTTAATAAATAAATTATATAAATGCTAATAACTGCCATCTGTCTTGCCAGCATATATTAGTACCTAGTTGAGTATGGATTCAAGTCTTGCATGGAGAGTTGTCATTAACAAAACCATTTTGATTATACACTCTAGCTGTTGCCCGCTACTTCGCTCACGTGAAATTCATATTTCAAAGAAGAATGTAGGTAACTAAGGGCGAGGCCAAAGGCCGAGCTGTGTTCAGGTAAACGATAAACCTTCTCAAAGAAAGTAACTAACTAAGGGCGAGGCCAAAGGCCGAGCTGCGTTCAGGTAAATGATAAACCTTCTCAAATAAAGTAAGTAACAAACGGCGATGCCGAAGGCCCAGCTGCATCTTGGAAAACAATAAACTTTCTCGATGAAAGTAAGTAACTAAGGGCGAGGCGGAAGGCCGAGCTGCATTCAGGAAGACGATAAACCATCTCGAAGTTATACACAACCATCTAAATTGTCATACGGTCTTGTGATAAATAAATAAATAATAATGACCTGCGCGCCCACAATTCCGTTGCCACCGTAAAAGTTCTCCGCGTAGAGATGCATGGAGCCGCCCTTGCCGCGCGAGCAGCCCGTCCTGCGGCCCGTGAGCTCGGAGAGCACGCCCGGCACGCTGCAGCCCATGAGGTGCGTCCAGCCGTGGCAGCGGTACGCGGTGATCACCGTGTCCACCGGCCGCATCGCCGCGCGCATGCCCACAGCCACCGCCTCCTGGCCTGCACACACGTTACTCTATCTTTATACATGTTTATCACAATCATTTTATATTTTAATTTATAAGTTGTGCATTATATAAAATTTAGTAATTTATATGTATTGTCACAAACAGCTAACACTGTAATGGGCGCCACACACCTTCAATTAATATTGCGCAAGTCCAGACTAGTGCAAGTCTGCATGACGCTCCAAGTCTAGAAAATTGCGCAATAATCTTCCCACGCACGTAACGGTACACTTGCACAAGTCTGGACTTGCGCAATATTAATTGAAGGTGTGTGGCGCCCATTAGGTTACTAAATAGAGCTGATTTGAATTTTCTGCATAGTGTAATAGTGTAAACAAACAAGATGGCGATTATTCAAATGCCCAGCTGTTAACTCATTGACATTGACAGTCAGTCTCCATAGGAGTGAGGGAGAGGCTTCTAATTCAATGTAATGAATGAATGAGGGAGACGAGGACGGCACTGTAGGTCTAGAAATTTCTCTGGGTCATGTGTTTTGTGTGTTATAATGCGCGGGGCGGATCACGGCGTGTCGCCGCCGCAGCGGTTCGTCGGTGTTCTCCCTCGCACCCGCACCGTACTAGTATAGTGTATTCGCGTGGCGGGTCGCCCGCTGCGGCGACGACACGCCGAGATCCGTCCCGCGTAGTCTAACTGTTGTTTGTGTACTGTCTATGTAATGTAAAGAGGAAGGCAGACTGTGGAATGCCTAGACAGAGATAGTATCGAAGTTGCATTGTGTGCTTTTGTTTAAATAGCAAATTCGAGAATTTTCGTTAAACTTATGACAAACAGTAGCGCTGAAGACCCGGGAGGACTCGAGGAAAACTGGAAATGCGTATGTCCAGCAGTGGACGCTTACACGCTGACTGACTGACTGACTTATGTATGACTAACTATACAACGCTCATAATCATACATCGGAATCCGCGGGGCACGAATGATTCAAGGTTGTTTAGTGATGGGACAATGTATCCACAAATATCGAAAATCGATCGTTAGTTTAGAATAATATGAAATAATGTCGATTATTAAAACTAAGAGTATTTCTATAGAAAATAAGATATAATAAACAAATGTTGTATTTACTTTGTAGGTACAATACAAACTGTTCAAACCACAATATTAGTTTTATTAGTATGGAATAGAAAGAATTTGATTTTTTTTACCAACTCACACGTGTTACATCATAATGATATTGAAGACTTATTTGTTACTGTTATGAAACTGAATCGATTAGGCTATAAAAATCAACCACCTATTTTTTTATTTAAACACATAAAAAAATATTTTACATAAAAAAAGGCCAAGGTCCAAAAAAATAGGTCTTACAAAATTAGTTCATAGTAAGCTAAGGGGGGGTTCTGTATCGGAAATAGATCACTTTTGAAGAACAAAGAATTTTTTTTTTCACAAAATTTTTTTTTTATGTTAAATATAAAAAAAAAATTTTCTTAATCGTTTCGGTTTCGTGCTAGGAACAAAAAAGTCTTCCAACACGTATATCTCTTTCTTTCAGAAATTGTGAAAAACCACAATTTTAGTTTTATTAGTATGGAATAGAAAGAATTTAATTTTTTTTACCAACTTACACGTGTTACATCATAATGGTCATGAAGACTTTTTTGTTACTGTTATGAAACTGAATCGATTATGCTATAAAAATCAACCACCTATTTTTTTATTTAAATACCTACATAAAAAAATTTTTTACTTAAAAAAAGCCCAAGTTCCAAAAATTTTTATATAGGTTTTACTCCCTATATGATACAGAACCCCCCCTTAGCGTACTATGAACTAATTTTGAAAGACCTTATATAAATATGTATTATATTTACTTAATCGTTAACAAAAAGTATACATGTTTATATAAGTACTGTAGGTATATAAGTATTCAGGTCTGAAATATGACATGAATAAAATACAATAAACAAATAAATATGAGTATCGATAACAGTGTCGATTGTTTATTGATCGCCGTAGTCAATCCCTAACAAGGTCGTATTCGTGCCCCGCGGATTCCGATGTCTGCTCATAATTGATGCAGACAGTTTAATTTCTTGAAGCGATACAAACATCAGTTGTAAAGTGCTGTGGTTGTGAGTTGTAAAATGTTTCTCTTGAAGGAGTCCTATTTATTTCATAACGTTTGTATAATTATACATACATACATACACACCACACGCCGTATCCCGACAATCAGGGTAATCAGAGTAATCTGTGTTGTGCTACAAGTATTCTGGTAAACATATAATTATCCGAAGTATAACTTCAAGAAACACAAAGAATAAAACAAAAAAGTAACCGGAGTAGAGATGACAGAAGCCGCGGATGATCTTCTCCTTGTAGAGGTTGCCGGCGGCGGTCTCGATGCGACGCAGCACGACCAGCTGCTCGTACAGCTTCAGCGCCTCGTCCGAGGTCAGCGAGCCGCTCGTCGCCGGACCCGAGTCCAGCTTGTGTAGCCGGTACGGCTGCCGACCACGCACACGGGCACAACTATATCAGCATATGTACCGCGTGGGGCCGGTACTTTAAAAGAATAGCCCCACTGCATCTCTCCCCATGTATGTCGTAAAAGGCGACTAAGGGATATGACTCCCTTCTTATATTACTAGGTGGTAGGGTTTAACCCGCCCGGGTTGGTACCACCGCACTGAATGAAAGGTCGGTCGAAATGGCTATGTAAATAGTTTGTGTTTTCCGTCCAGTTCAGTGTAGCCGGCACGACCGAAGGGAAGCACTGACATGGCACCAAATTCACCTGGTGTTATGGGCTGACATCACGAATGTTGTAGGTGATGTAGCCAACCGTGTCAGTTTCCATAAAAAAAAAAAACAAAAAGCCTGCCGAATCACTAATCAACATTCAATATTGAATCAAAATATGAAACTAAGTCGAACAATCTTTAACAGCAATAATCGCAAACATTCATAACAAACAGTTCCAGTCGTCCACTCACCACGAGTGGACGACTGAAACCAACTTCCAGAGGAAGTAATAAGCGCACTTAGGACCAACCAATTCAAAAATAGACTAGATAAATATCTAACAAATAAAAAATAATTCTCAAAAAGAGTGCTCAAGAACGATAATCAAATAAAAAATTAAAAATTAAAAAAATCCAATATAAAGACAAAAACAACAAATTTTAACTGGATTTAGACGTATCAGCCTAGGCTGCCCGTCTAAAATAAATAAATAAATAAATAAAATGCAAGTTGACTGAACGCAGGAGATTGTGTCATACCTACTACCTGTAGAACAGTGGTGCCCATATTTTTTTCTATGACATCTATGATGCCTACAAAAAAATAAAGGTTGTGAGATCGACACTTGTACCAAAAATGTTCTTTGTTCAATAATTTGTAGTCATTTTTGTTTGAATTGAAAGCTATGTTCATTACATCTTTTGTATTTGTTACTATTGCCGTCATTTTGGAAGACGACAGCATCCGGAAAATGTTTGTCACATCAAATATTATGAATTCTTTGATGGGTCTACAAGTCACTTTTTGCTCTACATATTTTCAGCGATCGACCTAAAAGCCTCTTGGGATCGACCGGTCGATCGCGATCGACCGTTTGGGCACCACTGCTATAGAAGATGCTAACTTTCAAGAGAGAATACGTCATCGACCCAATGGCGAAATGGTAACGTGTTGGTAGCTCAAACTGGAGTTCCAGGTTCGAATCCGGGTGAAGTAATGAAAGATTTTACCTAATTCATAGGTTTTATTCAACTAAAAATGCAGTGACATTAAAGTGACGTTTTAGACAGATAATGTTTTTCTACCACATTCTTCCCTCCTTAAAGATATTCATCTAGACGTTTGGGTTTGGCGCAAACTCTGCTAGATCGTCGCAAAGGTTGGCCAGAACTGTCATTAGTGGGTTGACTGCAGGTAGGAGGCTCTTTAAAGCTTGTTGAAGGTTGGCCATCTCGTTCTGAATTTGTAACTGATATATCCGGTCTGCTGCAGGTTCGCTCTAGTTCAGGTTGTTCGTCATCAGTCCTAGCATTTGGAGTTTCATATGCTGGTTCCACAAAATCTAAGTCTGTTTGCTCTCCTCGTGTAGCCGGTGCCAGGTGCCTGTTGTTCATGGTTAGTTCTCGTCCATTACTCAATCGGACTAATGAATATAATGGATTTGAATGTAGCAGTTCAGCTTCTGCAACAATAGGATCATATTTCGATTGTCTTACATGCCTCTTTACAAGGATTGGGCCTGGTTGCAGCCAAGACGGTACCGACTGTCCATTGGCTGATCTCCGCGGATGTAAAAACATCCTATCATGAGGAGTTTCATTGGTGGCTGTGCAAAGCAATGATCTGATCGAGTGCAAAGCTTGAGTTAGTACTTGTTCCCAGTATTTTGTTTCTAGATTTTTGGTCTTCAGAGCCAGTTGTATTGCTTTAAATATTATTCCATTGTAGCGCTCGGTCTGTCCATTGCCTTGTGGATTATATGGTGTAGTACAGCTTGTAGCTACACCTCTTTCTGAAAGAAATTGCTTCACTTCGGCTGACAGAAAATTTGTTCCTCGATCAGAATGTATGTAGCTCGGCAGGCCAAAGATAGCAAATACTTCAGTTAAACGTTTTATCACGGTTTGTGCTGTGAGGTCGGAACATGGGAAAGCGAATGGAAATCTTGAATATTCATCTATCATTGTCAAAAGATAGGTATTGTTCGTATTAGACGGCAGAGGTCCTTTAAAGTCGATTGAGATTCTTTCAAATGCTGATGTTGCTTTGATGAGAGTACCTGATGTTTTCCCGAATACAGGTTTCAGTTGTAAGCATGCACTGCACGCTGATGTGATCTTTCGAATGTCTTCTATAGAGTACGGTAACTTCTTTGATCGAACCCAGTGAGCGAGGCGTGTAACCCCAGGGTGGCAGAGTGTTTCGTGAAGACTTATTAGTTCCTTGATTTTGTGAGGTACTACATCAGACACAGCTGCAACTCGGGACAGCGTGTCGGCAACGGTATTTTGTGAGCCAGGTCGGTAAATGATATCGAATTTGAAGCATGATAATTCTAGGCGCCATCTCAATATCTTCTCATTTTTTATTTTGGAAGTATGATTTTGATCAAACATAAAACTAACAGAACGCTGATCCGTGATGAGTTTAAATTGTTTTCCCATCAAAAAATGTCGCCACTTGCGCAGGGACTCCACAATGGCGTATGCCTCCTTTTCAATGGCTGAATGACTTAGTTCGGATTGTGATAATGTTCTAGTGAAAAATGCCACCGGTCTGCCATTTTGTGACAGGGTGGCTGCTATGGCGTGCTCAGAGGCATCGGTTTCCACGGTGAATGGGGCCTTTGGATCTATGGCATTGACAGCTGATGTTGCAATATTTTGTTTTAGTATTTTAAAGGCATTCATGGCTTCATTACCGAGCGGAAATTGTAGTGTTTCGACAAGCGGTCTTACTTTCTCGGAATATTTTTGAATATACTTTGCATAATGGGCAAACATGCCCATAATCCTTTTTAAGGAGCTTGAATCATTGGGTGCCGGTAGTTCCATTAGATGGCGCAGACGTTCCGGGTCAGGCTTAGTAACACCATTGCAGATGTGGTAGCCAAGTAGATGTATTTCGGTCAAAGAAAATTCGCTTTTGTCCTTGTTAATAGTGAGATTATATTTATGAATGGTATTTATGAAAGCTTCGAGATTTTTGTCGTGATCCAATTGATTTGATCCGGAGATTGTAATGTCATCTAAATAAGCGTTCACCCCATTTAGTTTTTCTTCATCTATGATGTGGTTGATTGCTCTCTGGAAGCAGGCCACTCCATTAGTGACACCAAAAGGAATTCGATTGAACTGGTATAACTTCCCAAATGCCTCAAATGCTGTGTATGGTTTATCGTCCTCAGCTATTGGTATCTGATGATAGGCGCTCTTTAAATCTATTTTACTGAAAATCTTATGTCGTGCCACTTCAGCAACAACATCTTCCAATGGAGGTAGTGGATAGGCATCCAGGAGAGTGAACCTGTTGATGGTTTGGGAGTAGTCGATGCACATGCGCTTTTTATGATTTTCGTTTTTAGATACAAGAACTTGAGCTCTCCAAGGGGAAAAACTTTCTTCGATTATTCCATCTTGTAAGAGTTTGTTTACCTCTCCTTTGATGAACTGAAGGTCTTCAGCTGAATGTTTACGATTTTTAGTGATGATTGGCTTACAATTTGGTGTCAGGTACCTAAACAATTTTTGCGGCTCTATGTTGGCTGCTGGCAAAGCGCACAAATAAAGTCTTGGTCTCGGTCCGCCGAAGTCGAGTGTGACTTGTGAATGCTGTCCCATTATATCTCGTCCAATGATGACATCAGAACATAAGCCTTGTAATATGCGCAGTTCAGCCTGATAGTCATTGTCCTTTAGTTTTATGCTGACTTTGCAGGTTCCGAGCACCTTCGATTTCAAGTATGAAGCTGCCAATCTGACTTCCTTATCTAGTGGATTAGTTTGAACACGTAGTCCGAGTCGTTTTACTAATTTGTCATCAATGAAGCTGCTCGTACTTCCTGAATCTATTAGAGCTTTAGAAGTGTGGCCATTGATTTGTATTGTGGCTATCATTGTTCCAGCCAAGCCAGTGGCGGCTGAGAGTACGCAGGACAAAAACTCAGACTCACTTCCTGGTTGTCCTTCATCGACTACGGCTGCAGCCTCGCCTTTACTTCTGCAAACTTTCGAGAAGTGTCCTTTCTTCCCACATGAGAGACATGTCACATTTGCTGCGGGACAGCTTGTACGGGGATGTCGTTTGTTGCCACAAAAATAGCACGAATTTCTTGACTGAGTTGTTACTTTATTCACGGCGCTTATGGAGGCAGTAGGCTTAACTGGAGCAGCATTCATTGCGTTAGCGGAGGTGTTCATGTGTTGTTCAGGCTCATAAGAGCAATTATGGAGATGAGCAAACTCTAGTGATCTTGCTTGACGGTGAGCATCTTCAAGTGAAATGTATGTGCTTTCTAAAAGTCTTTGGCGCATAGCACTTGCAGAGAGACCGGCGATGAAAGCATCACGAACACAATCTTGCTCATTTTCTTCAGCAGACACTGCTCTAAATCCACATTCCTTAGCTAATAATTTTAACGCTTGAACATATTGGTCTACTGTCTCGCCTGGTTGCTGCTTACGTTTAGCGAGACTGTGTCGTGCGAACATCTCATTTTTGGGTTTTATATATATAGAGCAGTGATTCGCAAACTGGGTGCCGCGGCACCCCGGGGTGCCGCGAACCTACGCCAGGGGTGCCGCGAAAAAGTGGACATTATTTGACCGAGCGAGCGCGAAGCGCGAGCGAAGCGTCTCCATTTCAGCTTGGGCAAAAATGTGTACGTATGTCCGGATGTCCGGCTGTTTCTCAACAAGTTTTTGGTAATTTTTCAAAATCGCTAAGCCATGGGGGTTGAGTTGCGCCGGTGAACATTTATTCAGTTTTAAGCTATGCAAAAACAGACTCGCGAGGTCTACAGCTCACAGAGCCACTCACTAGTAGTAAATAATTAAATTCAAAATAAGTATAAAAGTAATGTACCTACCTACATACTTAATCGAAATAATAATGAAACATTTACATTTCGATGCGTAACTTTTACGCATGGCAAAATTGTGTTTTTTATTCCTTTCGAAAATATTACTTGATTTACATATTTGCATGCTTCGTTTATCACAGTTCAGATATGATGCATATGAAAGACCCCAACCGAATATTGAAGCGGTGTGCCGCACAATTTCTTGAACGGGTTAAGGGCGCCGTCAGCTAAAAAAGTTTGAGAACCACTGATATAGAGTCTAATCGAGACATCGCTGTTTCGTAAGTGCGTGCATCTTTGATGTGATTAAACACGTTAGCAGATAGATGGTTTACAAGAAGTTGATACTTGATAGACTCCTGGAGTAGCTGGTCTTTATCAGCGAGTCCCGGTGCAGCGGCGACGAGGAAGTTTTGAAACGTGGCCTTCCAATGGAGCCATTGATTTGTTGCAGTAGAGTCCAAACTTGATGTTGGGTCGATATCGAATCGTTCCGGCCTTAGATACTTATCCATCGTATTTGTTATGTTAACATTATGTTTTTTTAGTTGAATAAATTGAAGTAATGAAAGATTTTACCTAATTCATAGGTTTTATTCAACTAAAAATGCAGTGACATTAAAGTGACGTTTTAGACAGATAATGTTTTTTTACCACACCGGGTCAGAACGTATTTTTCTCTTTATTTTTGGCTTTGCATAAATCTAAATAAAAAATATATAGCGAGTAAGTACATGCTTAGTACGTACATTTGAAAATAAAAACACTATTCATTAACACCGAGAATTTGGCTTCACAAAAGAAAAAGAAGGCCTCGAGACAGGCAGACTGCAAAAACATTACCAAACGACTGTTTTGTGAAGGTTATTATTACATAACGCTCTACAACTGTTTACATTGTTTTCAAAGCAACACGCAGCATGTTTTTTGTTCAGATCAATGAACCACCCCATCAGCTGTTATAGTTCACCTTTACACATAATTTCTTCGTAATTTTCTTTCATAAAACAGGTGAAAATTTCAACGATGCTATTACTTAGTACCTTGATATCGAACGTGGCTTCGTTGGATGTGCTATAGTGTGCCGTACAATTTGCCGCCGCAGGAGCCGCCTTCTATGGATAAAACAGCAGAAAATACATTATTTCTATTCTAATTCGCTTCTAATGAGAAAACATATTGAGGTTATACTTACTTGGCTGGCTGCTGGTGCAGCAAGCAGGCGGCCGAGCGCTGGAATTAGCTTGCTCATAGTTTCGAAGAGGCGCTCAATGTAGCCCAGTTTAAGGCGGTGGAAACACGGCGACACGGCGGCGAGAGGTCGAAACGAAAGGGATTATGGGAAGTCGAACAGACGAAATCGAAATTGAGTTGATATAGTGACTGACAGATGTCAAAGTCAAATTTACGAACGAGGGCGAACAAGGTCATTTGATCATCCATCATGAATTTCATGATGGTGCGATGGTGCCACGTAATTGTTTTTTAAATTTATTAAAGCTCTAGCTTAGTTCGACATTTGAAAATAATATTTAAAACAACTCGTTTCTTTCAGTGGTGCTTTTAATCTAATGAAATTATTAATTGAATTGCAATACAAAAAATGTTCCTACTTAGTCATATGAATTCAGGTAAGCCGAAATGCTGGATCTTTAACTATAATTATAGACAACAATAATGTAACAGACTCTTAATGATACGCTAACCAGCATAACAATAATGTTGCGCTATGATAACCATTTCATACCGTGTCCAAAATAATATCGTAGATTTTTCTACAGATTAATCTTCTGATTATGTTAAATAAGGGCCGTTATTTCAACTCTTACTTAGTGCTAAGAATAACGTTAAGTGACAAATATCGCAGGGATTATCTATCACTTATCGTTCCTTCATAAACTTGAAAATTTGAAATACAAACCCAAATCAAATACCTATAATTTATTTTGAGTTTAATAAACTCACTCATTAAGGCTAAAATATAGGTATCGTGATACCCTAAAATCTAGGCACCCTTAATGTAACATCATGTAATCGGACTACACATAACATGATTCGACAGTATCTACGCATTGGTGATTCAGTTTGTAATTTGTTTTTGTTTTATAACTGTTAGACATAAATATAGTAGGGATTCAGTTAAAATAAAGATATATATTAAAATATATCTCTGTATAATTTTGCAAATGCATTTGATGTTATATAATATTATATACCACTTGAAATATATGACGTAGAGATTACGTTTACCATTGCTGTGGGCTGTCACGTCAAGCACGTCACTAACAAAAGTCAAATCAAAAGTCAAAACCAAAGAGTATTTCGTTAGAACTTAGAACCGACCTGTGTGAAAGCGTTTTCGATTTTTATTGGCCTCGATTTTATTTGTCTTTCCTCCCGAAAAGATAACGTTGCAGGGAAGAATAAAGTGTATAGATTCGACGAGATGTCGCACATCAAGACGGGCGAGCTCCTGTCGTTCGGGGATTATTCACCCGAGCACGGAGCGGATCGCAGCGCTCGAATCGAGGTGGAAGCTGTTCACGGCAACACTTACACCAGCGCTTCGCAGCAGTCCGCCGGGGCAGGTGGTGGCTTTATCGATTCACCCAGCCCCAGTGCACCTGATGATGAACCCACTACGACTAAAGGTGAGTGATTTTGAGTGTGCAAATTCCAACCATATTTTTCATTGTTGAAAATCAGTCAAGTTGTCCAACATGAATATGGCTCACATTTACCACAGTACAAGAACAACCACAACACTTCTGTACGGTACACGGCTGGAAATTCCAAGAGGAATTATCGCTTGCATGCAACTAGCTGGTAGGTTTCTATACCTAATAGCTTGTCTTTTTAGGAAGGGAATGTAGGTGTATTTTTGGACGGCCAAAATCACTACTTCATACTAAAAGAAAAATTATTCAATATTAGACCGCCCGGGTTGATACCACCGCACTGAATGAAACGTCGGTCGAAACGGCTATGTAAATAGTTTGTGTTTTCCGACCAGTTCAGTGTAGCCGGCACGATCAAAGGGGGAAGCACTGACATGGCACCTAGTTCACCCGGTGTTATGGGCTGACATCACGGACGTTGTAGATGATGTAGCCAACCATGTCAGTTTCCATAAAAAAAAAAATTAGTTCATGCAATTGCAAAACTAAGATATATCGACCCGATTCCACTTAGACTTGTGCGTAGGTACGCTATAGTGTACATAAACAGAGCACGGAGAGCGAGCAACGTCCCGCGAATCCAGCGGTGACCTCTCGCTAGCCTTGTGACGTCATGTGTCGCACATGGTTAACAAAATAAAAAAAATATTATGTTTTTATCTTTTCCTTTGTTTTAAGATTTTCACATGTTGTACTCTTATTATTACTTATATGTTTTATTTCTTTCCCTCCCCCCTCCCCCTTTGAAACTCCCCCTCGCTCTTGATATCTAACATATCCACCCTGCTCTCCCTCCCCGTCTCCCCGGACACCGACACGAGACACCGCTCCCCGCTGTTGTGTAGTTCCTCTTGGGATTCCCACCCCGGTATGCAATAAACTGCTCAGCAAAAATGTAAATAAATTAGTGACTTAACATTGACTAACATTTTAATCGAATCAATCAGTGGCTCCCGTCTACACGGCACTAAAACGTCCAAAGCCTACTATAGATTTGCGCATTGCGCACCACACACACACCTCGTACAGCTGACAATAATAAAAATTTAATTTCAAGTAATTTAAATTCTTTCGATTTCAGCCAATCACAATTTCTGGACAATCGAGTACTACCAGAAATACTTCGACGTTCAAACTAGTGAGGTCGTGGAGAGGATAATATCGTCTGTGGTGCCGCAGAAAGTCTCACGCGACTTCTTCAACGAACGGATCAGGGGCAAACCGGACTTGTATGGACCATTCTGGATATCCACTACTTTGGTGCGTTTTATTTTATATGTGAATGAAAATTTATTTATTTACACATTAGTATTGGCACTTGATATACATTTCATATGTACTTATGCATGGTTGGATACATCATCTGATCCATAATTCTGTCGCGACCGCCTGCTACACATGTTCTTGTCCCAAATTATGTGCCATGCCAGTGCTTTTCTTATGTTTGTGCCAGAAACTCTGAACCACTGAACGCCGGGAGAACTGGAGAAAAATTAGAGACACGTCCGTGATGAAATTAGAGGCATGTACAGCAGCGGGCACATAAACGTTGACTGACTGACTGTGAACTGAATGGAAAACACAAACTATTTTTCACAGACACATTAATTCAAGAGTAGTTTTACTACCATATGAATGCTAAATAAATAATATACAAAAACAGCATCTATATATATATATAGGTATATACAGAACACATTTGCTTCCGAGGAAAAAACATGTGTGCATGTTTTGTTGAAACTAAGTTACCTAAATGAAAAAAATATTAATGCACTTTGAAGTTTTATCTGTATACAAAAGAATGCAACAAGGTTTGACCTCGTAACTACCATGTTATGGTTATATTGACTGAAATCTAAACATCGCTTATTCGTGGCTTCTCTAATATTTTTCAACACAGGATTTACAAGAACTTTACTCATGGCAATCGTAATGTTTACTCATGGCAATTGTAATGTTTACTCATGGCCATCGTAATGTTTACTCACGGCCATCGTAACGTTTAATAGTTTTTGTGCGAATGATCTCCTTCAGATCTTCACAATTGGTGTGAGCAGCAACATAGCGAGCTACCTCCAGAATGCTCACAAGGCACACGAGCACTGGCGATATGACTTCCACCGGCTGTCATACGCCGCCACCGCCATCTTCTGCTACGTGTGGCTCGTGCCGCTCGCGCTGTGGGCCGCACTCAAGTTCACTACGACTGAGGACGCGGAGAATGTTGTGGAGAATCAGGTAAGTGGAGTACGATAAATGTTGAGAACTCGGAAGGGTCGAGTAGGGTACTGTTTTAGTTTGGGAAGGGTGTTATGTAAAATGGTAAATGAATATTGTTTTCAAATAATTTTTGAATTATTAGTGAAACATAATCGTAGAAATACAAAGTGATACAAAGTGAGAATACAAAACCACCCCAACGAACTGGCTTGCGAATTAATGGAAGACAAGATTACCTTCAGTAGACTAAAGAGGAAAGCTCCACAAGATCTACTCTACTGAGAAGACATTAATATAAATACGGGCGTAATCAATGGATTGCAAGACAACTAACATTTATAACCTACTGTTGAATGTTAAATTCCTGACAGCTTGCAGTAACAAAAGGAGATTAAAAAAAAAAAGTGAAACATGGAGCCAATAAGCTGTCCAAGGATAGGACTAAACTTTACTCAAATTTGAGAGCAGCAAAGGACTGAGAAATGTTGATGGACACACATGAGAAGCATTATCAAATGCCTTCAGAAATTTGTACCACAGCATACAGACCAGACATACTCATACTCTCAAAAGTGACAAAGGCATGTAGTACTGGTCGCACTTACAGTTCCATGGGAAAGTAACATACCGAAGGATTACAACTTCAAAGTAAACAAGTACTGCTACTTAGTAGATCGCATAGTGAGAAATGGCTTTAAAACTGATCTTTTCACTGTGGAAGTCGGAGCAAGAGGACTACCAGCGAAGTCGCTCTACAGTTTCTTCAAGAACCTAGGGTTGCCAAGATCGGCGCTAATCTCATACATGGAGAGAGCTTCGAAAACGTCACTGGAGGCGTCCTACAGAATATCCGGGACTGGTGATTCTCCGCGTCCTAGTCATCGCGGACTAGCTGACGAGGGCTTGATGCGAGCCAATGTAACGAATGCTGAAGAACTACGCAGAGTGGCCACTCGCTAGTTCCGACCTCGATTGACACCCTCCTCTACTGCCAATGGGCCCGGATATGTTCGGTGAAGCCATCGCAAGCTCAGTTTGACACCTTCCACTACACCTACATAACTTCAGTTGTAGTTAGAGAGTTGTAAGGGGGAAGTGGATGGCTGTATTTTTTGTGAACAGTGTGATAAATGAGCATGTTTTATTAGCAGGTATCGTCGTCTCCGAGTATGATGTCGCTGTTCTGTCTGTACGGATACTCGCTGGCCATCTACGTGCCCGTGTGCATCCTGTGGACCATCCAGATCTCCTGGCTGCAGTGGCTCTTCGTGCTCACCGCCGCTTTCGTCTCGGGAGCCGTCCTCATATTCTGGCTGATGCCAGCTTTGAGAAAGTCTAAGTATGTTTATTTATTTAGTTTCTATGTATTTGTATTTGTTTATTTTATTTCAGATAAACAGCAAGTGCTGTTGCTTCTAAATTAATTTCATACTTGTTTTAATTATAACTTTAATTGTAGATGGAATATAGTGTACTGTGTTCTATCTACGGTTTAATATTACAACTATAGTTCGTTATCATTATACTTAACAATGTTCGAAGGGAAATACCATAGATATGTGTAAAATTAGATAGACTGAGTGATAGCAATGGTGATTGAGGCAACCACGGAGACGACCATTCGACGTGTTTGTACCAAGTTTGTACGCTGTTCGTTCGTAGACGTCAGTCGCTGCGCGCTGCAGCGTAAGAGTCACCTTCCCCCCACACCCCACAGAGATAGTTTTAGAGCATTTTGACAGTTTTGTTCTCTCTATACGCTCAGATATTATAACTCTATGCCAAATACTAACATGGCAGCTAGTTCAATCCATCAGGAGAGTGGTGTAAGTGGCTGCCATCATGAAATATACCAAGTGTTATATATACTTCGTATTTTCCATCTAGTTCAGTGTAACCGGCACGACCAAAGGAAAGCACTGATATGCAATGACACATGTATGTCACATTATGTACATATAAATTATTTCCACCACTCACCTAGCATTACAATACCCCAAAGGTATCATGGTAGAAAATGCCTAGAGGTATTAAGTGTTACCTTTCATCCATATTTTTGAATGAGTGCAATAAATAGATACAATACATGACACCTAGCTCATCAGCTAGCCTAGATGCTGTAAGTGATATAGCCAACGGTGTCAGTTTCCATAAAAAAGTGTGGGATAATTCAGTTAATGCAATTTTTTGTAAAAAAAAATATGACCTTTTCCATATCTTCTATGAAGGGGCTTGAGTACTTGTCATTGATTTTAATTTTTTCAATGGTACTTGTTCATATTATGAAAATGTATAACTAAAATCACAAAACTATTCATTCTTTTCAGGTATTTCCCAATCCTCATCGGGTCAATTCTGGCATTCCATCTCCTACTGGCGGCTGGCTTCATGCTGTACTTCTTTCACGTGCCGACTGAAGTTGTACCGACGAAAGTAGCGAATATAACAGCGAATGCCACACACACCTAATTATTAAGTCAATTGAATTTATATTTTGGTGGTTTTTTACATTCCTATTCACAATTTAGCTGTATTGCCATTGTAGATATCTATTGTATTTCTTGTATTTATTAAAGATCTAAGTATTCAGAAATGTTTGATCTTTCCCTTTGGAGATGCCATTTTAATTGACTAGGGTAAAAATATCTCTTTCGCGTAGGTACAACATGTTCCACTCAGGTTTGCCGCTGACGCTGTGACGTCACATGGTAATTGCATTTCATGGACCGGCAAACTTGAATGGTATGTGTTGTATATTACTTATGTTTTTTGATAAAAAAAAAACAAAAATATTATAAAACTTAAAAGCAACACAAAATGAATTAATTACTTATATTTTTCAATAAAAAATGTTTTCTTAAGAAAAAATCACAATGAACCTATTGTTCAACATATAGCTATATTGACTAAGGACACATTCAGTCGGTGATGTTGAATCGACTAAAGCTTTCGGTCCAGACGTGGCGGGTGGGACTGGTCTCCAGGTCTTCAGGATTCGGCTGAAGCGACGCCAACAACTCTGAGAGCACATTACCTGCAAAATTTATTATGATTATAGCATGTAGCTGTTTATACTGTTATTTTAGGTTACCATTATTGTGACACGTTTATTGGAAAAAAAGTAATCGTATTTTATGATTTTTACTGGGTTAATATAGGGCATATTCCCTATTTTTTTTTCAAAATGGGGGGATGCTCGATTTTTGTATTTTTTTTTTATGTAATCTGGTATGGGTGGCTGAGTCGGAGGGGCCAAAGCGCATGCTCCGACCAGCCAATATCACCTCCGAGAAGGTAGGTGCCATACTGGAGACTTCCCTGGATTGCTGGCTATACTGGACTAGAGGAGAACACAACCGAGGCTGCTATGCGGCCATCTTACATCCAGTACGGTGGTACCAACCCAGTCGGCTACAATTTGAGCCTACCACCTAGTAAGGGGCAAGGGAAGGGCCCTACAGTTTTACACCGGTTCCGAACGGTGAAACAGCAGGTGTAGGTATGCACGTAAATTTTTTCGTCAGAAAAAACTCATTGGTACACGCCGACCGGATTCAAACCGAGGACCTCTCGCATGAGAAGCCGATGCCCAAACCACTCGGCCACCCGCCGCCGATTTTATCTTTAATAAATTTTTTCTTTAATAAATTTTAAAAATACAAAAAATATATATTTGTATCTTGGGTCACAGCCATGCCCGTGCCAAGTCCAGTAAAGACGGCCGTACCATCCTTTTCTCGAAGCAACTTTGGGTACTTTTGGCCTCCCTTCTTATAACTAGCCCTTTCCAGTGATATGTAACATGATGCACTTGAAGAAAAAAACAATTTTACTTTCTGTTTTGTCAACTTTGTACACCAAAATTGACCCGCAACATCGAAATTCGTTCATTTAAGCTATACGTTCGTCCAGTAGATTTGGAGAAAATACGCAGTGACAGACGGACGGATAGACAGACCCTATAAGGGTATAGTTGTTTCCTCTTGAGGTACGATACCCTAAAAAGGGGATCATTTTGTTTCCACAGGCGCAATTTAATAAGAGAATAAAAAGCAAGTTACCCTGTATCTCATCAACAACAATATGCTTCTTCATTTCCTCGCACAGATCTACGAACAAGTGGCAACGGCCCATGTGCGGATCGAGCAAAGTTCTCAACTCCACATCTCTCAGTGACCACTGGTACAGTAGGGTTATGCCGCCTCGACACACTCCGAGCAGCTCCTCACGCATACTTGTATCTGGGGACAATAAGGATGGATACAATAAGGATGGTGTGCTATCAACTTTTGTATACATATCTATGGTGAAGGTAGCCAACAGTGTCAGTTTCCACAAAAAAATAAGACTGTAGAGAGCGTTCCATATAAATCTTCCCTTCGCCGTTATGTTGGCTCCACTGTCTATCTGTCAAAACAGAGTTGAGGGTTGCTATGTGTACAGATTTACCCGTAATTATCAGTATTTACCGTATTTATTATACGCTAAAAACCTATTACATTATTAGGTAATATAATCTTCACAATCTGGCAACAGGAATTTAAGCACTGGCAGTGAAAGCAACAACGGCGAAGGGAAGATTTAGTTGGAACGCTCTATAACAATGCAACTAAAATTTTTTGACATGCCTAAACAATTAAAAAAAGTCTACCTAGTTAACTTTATGCAATGTGGTGTACTGAAATGAGGAAAAAAATTTACTGCAGGCGATTTTTCTTGCCCATCTTTCCGTGTTAAAGGCCGGTTTACATCAGTCCAGCGATCGAATCCAGCACTGGATTGCAACTGAAATAATCTAAATCAGCACTGAAATGCACTGATCCAGTGAGAGATCCAGTCCAGTAACTATAATCCACTCTTCTTTTTAATCCAGTGCCCCCATTCCAGCGCCACTGGAATAGTATAAACGGCAAATCCAGGGCAATTCCAGTGCTGGCAGTACGTCATACAGTAAACACGTCTAGAACAATAAAAAAGGTATGGACGCCGGACTGGCAAATGCTTGTATGAGAACTAGCGTCGCCGAGTTGCGGGGAGCGGAGTGTACTTACTGATAATAAGATATTCCACTATTGTGCACACTAAACTTGGTTGTAGTGTTTTTACACGTAAACACAGAGCATGCGGGCACTTTAAACAGGTTTTTGCGAACGCGGCCGATGACAGACTGACGGGCCAGCGCGCGACCGTCCATACAAAACAAGCATGCTTTTGCTTATATCGTGTTACGCTGGCGAGGATAGGGTTCGGAGTCCATACCTTTTTTATCGTTCTAGAAACACGTGTTGTATTGTGCGGAATATTTTTTTTTTTCAACAATGTTGAAAAGTTAAAAGAACAAACATTGCAGTTTGTTAGTTTATATAGAGTACATGTGTGTTTATTAACAATATACACTTTTGATTTGATTTGATTTGATTTGATTTATAAAGGCAAAGCCAATCGCCAATCTGCTTTGCAAAAAATCTGTGAGGACATGCAAATTTAAAGTTTCACGGCATTTATTCTTCACATTCTCTGCAGTGAGGATGTTAAAAATAAAATAAAATTTAAGATGCGTTCTACATACAACTATGAACTAGTTGTTTACAATTCAACAGCTTTTAAATTACTGGAATAATGTAAACCTGGCATAATACAATCAGCGGATAAAACATTATGTTTGAAGTGTCCAAGTGTAATGTATTTTGGATATTAAAATTTGGAGTTAAAAAATATAATGAAAGTGAACTGATGTACCTTTGGGCCGATCCACAATATTCTTCAACATATGAACACACACTTGCAGGGTGTAGACAATTACTTGTGCCAGCCTTCTGGGACATTTGCATCTGTGAAAAAAGTATGTTGTTGTAAAGTATTGACACGGACGGCCCGGGTCAGCTGCCATCCGGCCAATAAAAGTTTGAGAATCGGTGGTAGCTTGAGTGACAAAAAAATAAAACCGGGAAGGATGGTCAAATAAAAAAATTAGATTAAATTGTTAATAGAATTTAATTGATACCTTCGTGGCCTCAGTCGTGATGGAAAATTGGCGCTAATTCAGCTTAAATTAATTCAACTGCTACCACAATAATCTTAGTAAGCTAAGGTAAAACAACAAATATTAATGCATGAACATGCGCGGTAAGCAAGCTAAGCGCGACGTTGCTTGCTTGCTGCCACGATCGCCACATCAACTTAGCAACACAAATAAAGTTTACACACAAACATCTCCACGCACGTGTTACAGTATGATTAGTCTTAATTTAACTTAGCTAAATTCATAATAACGAATCCGGCCGGTGTTGTGGACGATGAAGGAACTGCTATCGGAGTGCATGCGCTGTTTCCCCGCAACTGACATAAAGGCTGGGTCTATTCGAGCGAGGTGGAGAAGACGTAAGGGACTAGTATATTGTGGCGGTCCTGTTGCAAAATCTGGTGCGCAGCTGATACTCGTGGTTGCTGCGGCAAACGCTCACCAAATCGTCGGCTGACTGGCTCAACCACACAATGTTTTCGGTCCAGCAGTGGATACCGACGTCGGGGCACCCAACTAGCATAAACGTCTAGCCTGCCTGCAGCGAGCGGAGCTGCTCTAATAGATTGCAATATACTCTACATATAGAGCAAATTATTCAAATCCTTTTCTTCACCACCACTCCTTTTTCTTTCTAAACCAAAAATTCCTGTCCCTGTCAAAAATTTTTGACAACCTAACTTTTTTCATTTTCTAACATTTAAAACTAATATGGCCTGAAGCAATAATCTGCTTCGTCACAGTGCCTCTCCCCTTGAGGTAGAGGACAAGCTCCGTCCGACCTGTCGTCCCCGTCAGTTATCGTTAGAGGAACACTCAACAGAACTTAAGTAGAACCCAAAGAGGGGAAAAAAAAACGAGGAACGCTACTAAGCAATACCAACAAATTGAAATAAAGATGAAAACAAAATATTATCCAACCTGGAAAACACCCGGGTTAGTCAGATAAAACGTGAACGAAACCGGCAGCCATTATCTACACATAACGTAAAAAAAATATTATTAGGCAGGTACTCGGGTCTGCCAGATAAACTTGGGCAAAACCAAGCAGTCATTAGTCTAGTTAGGCCCTACGTCGGTAGCGAGCAATACCAACGAGAGAACGTCAAAAACTTCCTCATAGCGTGAGTCAGTTAATATTAACCACTGCAGTATGAGTACGCAATCGATTTGGCAAAAAGATTGGCGAAAAACAGACGGATATTGGAGTCTTGATAACGGCATCGACTCATACCGTATCGGCCTCGCCGTAGGCCGAGGTCAGCTTAAAATCTTTCACACTCCAGTCGCCTATAGATTTACCATCCATGTTCGCCGAGAAATACTTCCCGGCGTCGCTACGAGCAAAAGTCTTCCGCCAGACACACTGACCGACGCAGAATTCTTCGGGCTTTCGGCGTAGGTCGTAACGCCTTTTGTTCACCGCATGAGCCCGATCCAGGGCTACCCTAACACGGTCAAAAATTCCCTGAAGTTCGCTTAGATCGTCGGCTCTGGTTTCCGCTGGGGTCAGAAGGTTCTCCGACGGGGTCTCTCCATGTAATCGGTCGTAGAACTGTCCCGTAGATACGAGTTCACGACCGTATATGAGGAAGGCCGGCGAAAAACCTGTGCTCTCATTGACAGCAGTGTTGACGGCAAATTGGAGCTTCGGAAGGAGGACGTCCCAAGCCCGATGGTCCTCTTTGACAAATATCGCCAACATTGTAATTAATGTACGATTGTACCTTTCGACTAAATTCACCTCCGGCGTATACTTAGGGGCGTAAAAGGTGCTGGGGATACGGTAACGGTGCAACAACTCACGCAGGTCTGAACCAATAAATTCAGTACCGTTATCCGAAAGCACTACGCGGGGTACGCCGTGAACAAGGAACACGAAATTTTCTAATTTCTCAGCAATGGCCCCAGCAGTAGCACGCCTTAAGGGAAAAAACAAACAATATTTACTGAACGCACATGTAACTACCAAAATGTACACGTTTCTTGCGCGTGTGGGTGGAAAAGGTCCGGTAATATCTATTGATATGTATTCAAATGGTCTCGAACAATGTTTCGGCTCCCCCATTTGTCCCAAGGTTGGATGTTGGGCGTGCTTATGAGCCAAACAAAGTTCGCAGTTCCGAACGCAGTTTACCACTGTGCGGTACATTCCGGGCCAAAAGTATTGTAAGGAGACGCGGCGATAAGTTTTATAAACCCCAAGATGCCCTGCGCTAGGCTCGTCGTGACACGAACGTACGACGGCGATTCGCTCCGGAACTGGAATCACTAACTTCCACTCGAACTCGCGCTCCAGATCAAATTTGCTCTTGGTATACCGGTATAGCCGACCATTCCTATAATCAAAATTCGGTATAGATTGCGGGCTGTCCGAGCAAACTTTTACCATCCTATCATACCAATCGTCCCGGGTGATGGTGATATTAGAGAGCAAAGGCGCCCGACTGAGCGCGTCGGGAATGACGTTATCTCGCCCCTTTCGGTGTTGTACTTCAAAATTGAAAGGCGAAAGGCGAATACCCCAACGCGCTAATCTGCCGGAGGGATTTTCTAACGTCAAAAACCATCTAAGCGATGAATGGTCAGTAAACACTGTGAACTTGGGTCCGCACTCCAAATAACACCTCCAGTGTTCAACCGCAAAAATGACGGCGATGAAGGAACTGCTATCGGAGTGCATGCGCTGTTTCCCCGCAACTGACATAAAGGCTGGGTCTATTCGAGCGAGGTGGAGAAGACGTAAGGGACTAGTATATTGTGGCGGTCCTGTTGCAAAATCTGGTGCGCAGCTGATACTCGTGGTTGCTGCGGCAAACGCTCACCAAATCGTCGGCTGACTGGCTCAACCACACAATGTTTTCGGTCCAGCAGTGGATACCGACGTCGGGGCACCCAACTAGCATAAACGTCTAGCCTGCCTGCAGCGAGCGGAGCTGCTCTAATAGATTGCAATATACTCTACATATAGAGCAAATTATTCAAATCCTTTTCTTCACCACCACTCCTTTTTCTTTCTAAACCAAAAATTCCTGTCCCTGTCAAAAATTTTTGACAACCTAACTTTTTTCATTTTCTAACATTTAAAACTAATATGGCCTGAAGCAATAATCTGCTTCGTCACAGTATGTAAAGTAAGCTTGACCTTCTGTTGTGTGTAACTCAAGAGCTGTTAAACCAATTTGCCTCTCCGGATGATTATAGGCTACCACCGTAAATAGACCGTAATGATTATACCACCGTAAATAGAGGCAGTGAGGTCGGAAATCGGAAAAAAACTGGGTCGAATTTGTTACAAAGTCCAACTTTAACGCCAGCGGAGCCATGGACACATCCAGTAACCTAAAATCTACATTTTGGAAAGCTTTGTATCGTATTTTTGGGACAGATCGCCAAGTAACGGAAGACACAGAATTTTTTTTATAGAATAACCCCATAATGTCTACTAACTTGGACTCCATGTCGAACTGGCACCACTGCACTCGATGCGCGTCTGCATTACGGTAGAGCGAGAGAAGGCTCTGTGCGACAGAGACGGCACTAAAGATCTGTTGCTGTCGCTCGGCACACTTGACGCACATTTCCAACTGGCTGAGGAACACTTGAAGGAAACACGATTCTGCAAGAAACGTTTGATTTTGTTTCAAACAGGTTTGCGTCTGTGAATTCCATAAATGAGAAATTTACATAATAATGTTACGCCTCCTTTATAAAGAACTATAAAAAGCTTCCATGTAACCTCATTTCACAGGCAAGTTACAGTCTCACTAACGCGCTGGACAGTTTGTAAAGGTGCTGGCAAGGTACTTTTATATGGTTTTGCAATATTACGCCGCATCTCCTGCGGGTGTTTTTTCGAAACATTACACAACAAACATGAAACAAAAACATTTGTTTTCACACACAAGCTGGCTCCTGCTATATGGAAATGTTTCTGGTTAAAACAAAACATTTTGTGTAGACGTCAAAATGAGTTCCGACGAGGAAGACGTGCTTTCAGTTTTAGCGATTGCAGTTGCCATATCAGGGAGAAAACACAGATTGAAATCTGTGTCAGCGTTAGTTAGACCATATTTTTACAGCCTCGACATTTTATATTTATCAGGAGTTACGAATAGAAATAAGATTGGGATTGCACTTGCACAATTTCTTCAGTGTTTCTGAAAATAATTTTGAAGAATTGGTATTACTTTTACATTTACATATATTTCGAAGTTAGTTATACACCATTTTAGTTTCAAAGTGTAGCTATTTATATGCATACATACATACATATCACACACGTTGAATCCCAACAATCGGGGTAAGCAGAATAATCGGTGTTGTGCTGCAAGAACTCTGGTAAATTACAGCATAACACCGACCACCACGTTTCTCTAAGTATTTGGACAAGATATCTATCAAGCAGCATGTAAGGCATGAAGGAAGACACACCTGCTGCATGATTCCGTGAAAGTACCATGCCAATGTGAGAGGTGGCGAGCCTGTCGTCCTTTAGAACGGCATCTTGCCCTGCTCTCTTAGTCGCCTTTTACGACATGCACGGGGAGTGAAGGTGTGGATCTAAGCTTACGATGGCTTCACTGAACATATCCGGGCCCATCGGCAATGGGCCCGGATTCTATTAACGTATCGGCCCCACACGGTATTATACTTTTTTACAAATATACCTAGTAGCGTTGAAATATTACGACTCATTCGAAAAGATGTTGTTGGTCGATTTGACGCCTGTTCCGCCGCTCGGCGAGATGTGCGCGGCATGGCAGCTGCCAAAAAATTAAACAAACCCCTCCCGTCTCCTCCCGTACGGGCAATCTTGAAACAAAATCATTGTTTATGCATACACAAATGTGTGCATGGTCATGCCCCAATGTTTTTGTGTATTGTTTCGAAAAAAGTCGCGGGGGACCCGGCTTTCTGCAAACGATTTTCATAAAAAAAATGTGTAAATGTTTTATAACAGTTTTATAAACACCTTAAAACGGTCCGCTGTACTTTGACGCTCAGGTGGTGCTACTCCAGCCACCAATTTCACCTTCAACTACATACAAATACGGCTTGTAATGTAAGAGTAGGGAAACAATGTTCACTATTGCCCATTTCGTATCTTTAATCAAACACATCTTTTTTCCAAATCGTTATTGATCGCTGTGAAAATAGTTCAGTCTGCTCAAAAAAAAGTTTTAATAAAAAAAGACACTTTTTACCTCTCTTAAACATCACCAATCCCTGATCATAGTCCATCTTCAAATTCCCCGTCTGACTATCCGTACAAAACCGCTCAAGTCCCGAAGACTTTAGCGACAGTGTCCTTAGCACCGGCAGGACCGTGCATATCACTGGAAGACTCGGTCTTGCTAGCACTATGTCCTTCACTAGAGAGGAAAGTTTTTCGTATTCACTATCACTTGTGATATTTGGCAGTAGGCACTGTATTAGATAAACGAATGACAACAGCAGACCACTGTACTGTACGGCGCATGACTGAAAGATAATAAAGATAATAATAAATTCACAGAATGACGAAAAAAATTAAGGTTCAGAAAAAAAGGTGATATATGTTTTAAAATAAATAGTGGCTGAACTATACTGATTCAATTTCAGATACAGAACCTCTTTGTATGTGCTATACATTGTGCACTGAGTGATCCACTCTCCGCGCACTGTCAAGAAGTTATAAAATTCTTTAAAAGTTCTCTCACTTTGAGGGATGTTTAATTAACTTCTGAACTCTATCAACTTGAAAGTCACCATGGGGCTGACATTTCCGAATACGGCTGAAGCCCTAAACTTAAATTAAGATTAAAAAAAAAAAAAAAAAAAAAAGAACCTCTTTCTCCAAGCAGAAGAAAAAATTACCAACATAAAGGATTGCCTTTTCGAAACTGCTTAAAAATGAAAAGTAGAAAGGTAGTTCTTTCCTGAGTGTGAACACGTTTGCAAATTAAAATTAAAAATAATCTTTTCGAAATAAGTGATAACAAAGCATATTTAAAGCGCGGGGAGCCCAAGGTTCAAGTGGGAAAAATATGTTTACTATTATCAATTCGTCAATTGATACATACTTCCTTCCGCGGCTTTGAATTCGTCACGAATTAACACATTCCGCAACAAACGACCGCACGAGCGAGGCCGGGAACAAAGAGTATATAATTTGGGTAAATGAATTTGAGCAATAAAGCCAATCAGCTTGCCACACACTCGCGGGAAATATAAAATACAGAAAAACTATCAACGCCTAAATATGATATTGCATTACATTTTTCAGTTTTGCAAAATGCTATTCTCCGAATTCTACCAGCCAACCTTGTCCTCAAGACTTAAGCATTGGTATTGAACACTTGACTGACTGCTACACTGCAGCCAACATGGTGGCGGGTGGCCGTGTGGTTTGGGCATCGGCTTCTCATGCGAGAGGTCCGTGGTTCGAATCCGGTCGACGTGTACCAATGAGTTTTTTCTGACGAAAAACTGTACGTGCATCCTACACCTGCTGCTTCACCGTTCGGAACCGGTGTAAAACTGTAGGCCCCTTCCCTTGCCCCTTACTAGGTGGTAGGCTTAAATTGTAGCCGACTGGGTTGGTACCACCGTACTGGATGTAAGATGGCCGCATAGCAGCCTCGGCTGTGTTCTCTAGTCCAGTATAGCCAGCAATCCAGGGAAGTCTCCGGTATGGCACCTACCTTCTCGGAGGTGATATTGGCTGGTCGGAGCATGCGCTTTGGCCCCTCCGACTCAGCCACCCATACCGGATTACATAAAAGAAAAATGTCAGTACAAACAACAGATCGACACAAAATGTGCAACATGAACCGATTTCAGATATAAGTTCATTGAAAGAGCATAAAAGCGACAACATTTATTCTTTTCAAAATCACTAAAACAAATTAAAGTACTCACCACAACACCCAAATGACTAGTGATGTTGGACAACAGACTAACAAAGCCGTCATTGCCACCGGCGCACACTCGCTGCCGCAGGGGTTCGCATAAAGAGCAGAGAGTTGCAAGCGTGGCCGTGCCGCGTCGCGCTCCTATCTTGTGCTCGTCTTTAAATATCGCCCTGGAATATTTATAACTTTTGGTCATTATAAAGGGAAGCGTCTATTCGTAGGTATACCTGCATGTTTCTCCTGTTTTACAAAAACGACAAGCGCCGCCTCAACATTAGGTTAGGGTAGTGACGCATCTTCTGTAAATTAACCCTGGTTATTTTTTTTAAACCACCAAAACATTCACTTTGATAGATAGAATCAAATAGGACAAGACGCTCTAACCTCATACCTAAGAATAGCACTGTCCATTATAAAGTGTGGTGGCAATAACCAATGCACAACATTGACTGTATACAGTGGTCCTGTCTCGTACTACAATTTAATATGTGCGCAATTTTATATAAGATAAATAAATACAATGCAGAGTCAGTCAGTGAGTGTGTAAGCGTCCACTGCTGGACATACGCCTCTCGAATTTTCCTTCCGGCCTTCAGCAGTACGGAACCACTGCTTTCTGCCGACGAACTTGATGTCGTCGTCCCACCTGCGGGTGGTCTTCTCACACTCCGTTTTCCTGTCCACGGCTGCCAGTGCAGGACACGGTTAATCCAATGGTTGTCGTCTCTTCGGCTGACGTGCCCAGCTCATTACCACTTTGTGTCCAATATCGACTACTTTGGTGCGTCGGCAGATTGACCATATCCCAGCATGGTGGCCCCTTACTAGGTGGTAGGCTCTAATTGTAGCCGACTGGGTTGGTACCACCATATTGGATGTAGGATGGCCGCATAGCAGCCTCGGTTGTGTTCTCCTCTAGTCTAGTATAGCCAGCAAGTCTCCGGTATGGCACCTACCTTCTCGGAGGTGATATTGGCTGGTCGGAGCATGCGCTTTGGCCCCTCCGACTCAGCCACCCATACCGGACAACATAAAAAAAAATGGTTAGCTCTATTGCTCGCTAAGCAACTTTCAACTTCAACCTTTGGACAACAGCGACCGTCAATAGTTCACGTTTCACACCCGTACCTCATGACCGGGAGGACGTACTGGTCAATATGTACGGGTCTTTAAATTATAAGATAGAGTGACGACGGTATACACTCACTTTCCAGCGTACAGCTGGTCTCTTTCAACCGGTGTGTACTGGCTCAACTGCTGCACGTACTTATCGTCCAGATCACGCTGGAATGCTGTGCTCACCTTCTGCGATATGCTCTCCAGCTCACGCAGAACATCCATCAGGAATGTCTTCACTTGAGTCATTATCTGAAACAGCAAAATATATGAGCATAAAGTTAGGCAGTACCTGGATTTAATTTTTTAGATTCAAACATTAAAAAAAAAATATTTTAAGGCAACATCACACGTAGCAACGTCATACGTTTTAGTTTTTTTTTTATTTAAGCACTTTAAAAAGCCTGGCTCAGTGAAATCCTCGACAAGGAACCAATTTATAATTTAACCCTTAGACCCCTATGGGGTAATTTTATATTCCAAAAAGTTTACAAAAAGTTATTTGATACCCAATCTCTATGAAATTTAAGCCATTCCGTAGTTTATGAACAATGCTATCATATTGGAGTGTTGGTAGCGTGATCTGCACCTAACTTTACACATCATTTGGTCATCAAAGTGACTACGAACGCACGCTGTTCGCGCCGAAATCGCGAATTTATATTAAATTGTTTGTTTTATAACAACATTGCTATTTCTTCTCCGTTCTCTCCTGTTCCCACCACAAACAAAAGTATAGTGCAAGTACTCACGCATCTATACGTACATAGTCAGCTATTGACCGTTCATAATTTGAATTGAACCGCCAGTTAGCGTTGGTCAACCCACGCGCCGCGCGCGTTCTACATGTATTCCGCAAAACAATTAAATCCAGCTAAGTTTAATAAAGTAATTTCTATCTATCAAATAAAATATTGTTAATGACTTATTGTGAGAAGTTGTCGGGGTTCTGCCTGAACCGAGAGTACGTCCAGGATCGTTGGTCTGCTGAGCGAAGGCACGTAGGTACCTACCATCGAGGGATATTGTGCTTCGTTCAGTTGAAAGAAGAGGATCCTGAAGGAGGAGCTGATCGCGGAACAGTGAGTCCCATAACCTCTCCTACTCACCACTTAAGAGATCGCAATGTTTCGTAATTTGAACCTTTGAACTTTAGTGAATTCGCCCATCAAAAAAAATATGAAAGGGGTCTGCCCAAGGAGCTATCCCATTGTTAGATCAAGGCCAGATCACACGCGTTGTTACTTTTTTGTGAAAATTTTCGTAATTCTTCTGAATACTGCTCAAACTAACCCTGAACCTGCTGCTGAAATAAACATCCTGCGGGCTTATCGATTTTTTATTTATGGCGTTGCTTGTTTTCATTGGAAACGAAGTATCCCTGCAGTACTTTATGACTAGCTCCTTTGTATCCCATCAGTAATTTATGGTGGGATTAACTTTCTGCAAGAGTGGTGGAAAACCTGCTCCTGGATGAAAAAGATGAGGCCATCATACATCCAGTACGGTGGTATCAACCCAGTCGGCCAAGGGCAGGGAGTTTTACACCGGTTCCGAACGGAGAAGCAGCATGTGCAGGCAGCAGGTATGCACTTAGTTTTTTTCATCAGAAAGAAATCATTGGTACACGCCGAACGGAATTGAACCTCGGACCTCTGGCATGAGAAGCCGACGCCCAGAAAAAAATTAATGAAATTTCATCAAATTTCAACAAAATTATCAATGAATACAGTAAATTGGCAAAACATATAAATGCAACCAAACCAATCAATACTTACATTCAAGCATTTTTTAAAAGCTGTTTCTTCAACGCTTTCCCAATTAGTTACTTTCGTCAAATATGACAAATCCTTGCACACATCCGAAAGGCTCAATTGTTTTTTCTCAACCATAGTGCGGCCCGCTTGGAAGTTTTCAAATGTGTTAAAAATGCGACACTTTGTCTGTGCAAAGTCCGAACCCATTTGAAGCTTTCCCCCATAGTCTTGGAAACGAAAATGGTGTTCAGTCTCAGGTTCTAACAGTAGGAGAAGAATCTGGGACAGCTCAGTGGTAGCTGGAAACAATATTGGGAGGGTTATTTTTTATTTATTTGATTTTATTCAGGTAATCAACAGCATATTTAAATGAAATACAACATAATTTGACAGGAATACAGGCCAATAAAAAACTACCCTTAAGTTTAGAATAGAATGATGCTACCCTTCTCTACCCCACCTATTAAAATACTATTAAAAACCGCGTTGGCGTCTGCCTGCCATGTCTGTTTCCAATCCCCATCCAAGCCAACTCTAGACCTGACATATTGAATGGTCGTAGCTGAAATTTTGAAAGTCTAAACACGTACTCAGTGAAAATGCACTGCAGCGGAGCAATGCGTCAAAATATTCTTTGAATAAAATTTTGAGGTGAAGCGGTAAAATAAAAAGAGGGGGGGGGGGGGGGGGGGGGGGGGGGGGTACTCAATAATTCATTGAAGTTACCATGCCCTACACTGGAGGCCATGGCTGATTGTTATGTATTTGTCATACACTTCTATAGAATTAGTCGGTCCCCAAAACAGTAAATCTTTTATAACACTTACTCGACCGATAGGCTGTGTTCAATATGAGGAAATTGTTAATCTTTTGAGTCTGTGCGCTCGTCGATGACATTTTACACTTGATGGCGGGCGCTAGGAATGTTCCACTCATTTCATTCTGTATGTTGAAGGTGTTGTTATGTTGTTGACTGAAAATAAGAGGAAACACACTTACTCACATGAAATAAAAATATCTAAGTAAAGTGCTCGTACATGCTTAAAAACCGGCTAAGTATGAGCCGGCTTGCGCATTGAGGTTTCCGCACCACAAAAAAAAACATTGAAAAAACATGTTTCTTGCATGAGGTAGAATAATTTTTTACCCCTTAATTTTTACTTTTTCCATTTTTTATTATTTGTTTCTATGTCCATCATAATAACACATATTCTGTGAAAATTTCAACCGGCTAGCTATACGGTTCCAAAGATACAGCAGTAGGACAGACATACAGACAGACAGACAGACGGACAGACGGACAGACGGCGGCGTAGGCTTAGTAATAGGATTCCATATGTGGTACGGAAACCTAAAACCTTTTGTACTCAGTAAAAACATTTGCAGTGCATAAGGAGAACTTTTCCGAAATGTTATCCACTTTTAACGACAGACAAACAACTAAAATTGTCAAGTACATAATTTTGGATATTCATCCTGGCGCAGAGGGCAGAACATAATGTATTCTATATAAATGTTGCCTGAAAGCTTCCAAACACAAGAGAAAAAAATCGAATTTAATCAACCACCATACATTATAAGTAGAGAGAGTAGGTTTACCTTACATGTGTGCGGCCCGGTTGAGTTGGAGCCACCTGCGACATCTTTATCCTATTGCATTCTAGCATTTTGCAGCGCTCTTTCACTCTCGCTATTTCTATCTCCTACATAATAATCAAACATTACAATGAATCACAAACATTTTCATATAACGTTAAAAAGGACAACCTGTATATTAAATAGATACAACCTGACGACAGCATATGTTACAATTTACAATACGTTAACATGACAAACAGATATAGTACTTAAGTCACAAAAAGTGTTTATGAGAAACGAGAAACCTGGAAGGCAAACTGCTTCCTTTGAATTAAAAAACCATGTAAACACGGCAGTTAAAAGTGTAACATGTGCTTTTAGCCTGCTTCCCAAATATTTAAATAGGAGTTCCATGCCATTTTTACCTACTTAAAATAATTACCAAAGTCAGATTAATACACTCTATTTACACTTATAGCCAATTAAATTACCCACGAGACAATGTAAAACAAGTGTTTACTCTTTTGATGGATGAATTTTTTTAACTCCAAGAAAAACAAAACGCCGGATGACATTTTTTTCTGAATTTTTATAGACTAAAATTGACAATTCCCCCACACAAATTATATATTCATGTGTAGCTAAAAGAACACTCTCTTTAAAAGAACACTCCGCTCCGGGGGAGTAAGAGATGTGGTATCCGGATACAGGTTAATTGAATGTTATAGGTCATCTTCATCAACCTGTATCAGCCCACTGTTGTACATAGGCCTCTCTCAAGGGACATCACCGAAAGTTTTTTTTTTTTTATTTTTTTTTTTTATGGAACCTGAAACGGTTGGCTACATCACCTACAACATCCGTGATGTCAGCCCATAACACGGGGTGAACTAGGTGCCATGTCAGTGCTTCCCTTCATTTCATGTCGGCTACACTAAACTGGACGGAAAACACGAACTATTTACATAGCCGTTTCGACCGACGTTTCGTTCAGTGCGGTGGTACCAACCCGGCCGGGATAAACCCTACCACCTAGTAAGGTAAGAAGGGAAGGGACCTACAGTTTAACGTGGAATCCGAACCACGGTCAGCCTCCAACGGTCGAGCGGTCACCCATCCAATCACTGACCGCGCTCAGCGTTGCTTATAACAGTTGACTAACCAACCGCGCCACTGAGCTACCGAGGCTGACGAATTAAAAGTTGTCTTTCGTCTTCACCTAGTTGGTGGTGTCCCACTATATGATGGCTTGTATGTGGCCTCTGTTCGAGCACCGGTCTACCCCAGTGGTTATTGGGTCTGTGTTAGATGTGCCCAGCTCACTGCCAGAGTTCAGCTTGCTATCTTTCTTCAGAAATGTCGACTACCTTGGTTCTTTGTCGTATTTACTCATTACGATTTCATCATACATACCTACATTATTTTATAGATTTTTTTTTATAGAAACTAACACGGTTGGCTACATCACCTACAACAACCGTGATGTCAGCCCATAACACCGGGTGAACTTGGTGCCACGTCAGTGCTTCCCTTCGGTCGTGCCGGCTACACTGAACGGACAGAAAACACAAACTATTTACATAGCCGTTTCGACGGACCTTTCATTCAGTGTGGTGGTACCAACCCGGGCGGTTTAAATCCTACCACCTAGTAATATAAGGGAGTCATATCCCTTAGTCACCTTTTACGACACACACGGGAAGAGATGCAGTGGGTATTCTTTTAAAGTACCGGCCCCACACGGTACAACGGTAGATACTCTGTTTTAAATTATAACAATGTGACAGTACTTAATGTTAGTAAGCAATGAGTAAACTATTTAGTTTGGTTTTTTTATTACTTTTGTAACGCACCTTACAATCGAGCTGAGTCCTCAGCCCGCTTAGTTCCTTGCTCGCCACGGACAGCTTCTCCGACCACTCCCGCTCGGTGTTCTCGCTGGTCCTCATCCGGTCCAGCCGAGCACTGTCCACGGCCGCCTGGCTGCTCTTGAGCCGGCCGCGCAGTATCGTCACCTCGCCGTCCTTGCTCAGTGCCTGCTCCAGCAGTTTACTGTTCTCCGATTTTAATTTAGCATTTTCCTCCTGAAATTATTGAAGATTTCATATTAATTTCTGAAACTCCTTTTGTATGGAATCACCTGCGGCATTTAAATTAATGTTTTATTTATTATTTACTTGTTTTTGACAGGCAGCCTTCATCACTCAATCAATTTAATGGTTCACTAATGTTGTTAGAAGAGCAATTTTTAGGGTTTTGTGTCCATACGGGGCCCTATTACTAAGCCAAGAACATTTGAATAGGTAAGGACGCCGGACCTTCCCCGCGCCAGCGTAACACGATGTTTGTATAAACGTACAAATTCCATTCGTCACCAACCAATCAGAGCGCGATACCGCCCGATAACACCCAATCAGAGCGCGCGCTACCCGCGGCGACGCCGTTTCTCATATAAGCATTGGACAGTCTGATGTCCAAACTCTCTAAATGTTCTAGTGCTAAGCCTACGCTGTCTGTCCATCTGTCCTACCCTTAAAATAACTTTTGAACAGTAATAAGTAGCCGGTTGAAATTTTCACAGAATTATGTGTTACTAGCTTTTGCCCGCGGCTTCACTTCGTGTGACTCTGTGCTCACCGATCACTCAGGCCGCCGATGACGTAGAGTTATGATTTAGAGCCTAAAACCATCGGTTGACTGTAAGAAATCTCTGTAAGGGATAAGTCCGCCTTTGCACCTTATGTAAATTTTCCAATGTATTTGTTACTGTTTAATGTTTACTGGAGCAATAAAGAATTTTCTATCTATCTATCTATCTATCTACCATCTTGAGAAGTAACATAATAAAAACGAATGTAATGTAATGTAATCAAAACTGCATGTGAAACGATAAAGTGGTTCTCCAGTTATAAGGATAATCATATTACACGGTCGGTCGCCCGTAGAAACTCTGCTTTATTATAAATAAAGGAGTATGGCGGATATACTAACAAATACTTATTAAAAATAAAATTTAAAAAAATTAAGGGGTACATACATACATACAAGAATATTTTTTTTTTGCAAAGTTGGTTTTTCTTTGCTCTATCGTAAAAATTGTAATACATACAAGCGTCAAACTGGGTGTGATTATAGTGCAAACTCTAAAGTAAAACAACTAATAATAAAAACTGGCCAATTACGTGGTGGCACGGCACCTTCGGCGCGCGAGTCAGACTCACACTTGGCAGATTATTTTTTTTTACCTTATTAGATTTTTATATAGGTAACTATCCTATTGGATTCCAGATTCTTAACCTTTTAAAAGCCTGTTCTTTCATGAATAATTACACATAAGTTAGAAGAGATTGGAATGATCTTCGAATTTAAAAAAATCAATTACTATGACCACGCCGCCTTTTAAAGGCGGCTGGCACAAGCGACGGTGTAAATGGTACCGCCTTTTAAAGGGGGCTGGCACTTAAATATAATCCCGCACAATGGGCTACATCATCTGCTGGAATCGTAATGTTAGCACATTCAGCCATACTGTAACTAGATGCCATGCCAAGGTTTCTTTCGTGTGTTTTACTTGACATGATTTAATTAACATTAAAAGAAAATAATTTATATAAAATACACTTATTCACCTGTACTTGCAGCAGTCTTTTGTAAAAATGCTCAGAGTCTGTTCTCTTATCGTCCAACACAAATAATTCTTCCGACATATTGCCCCTCGCATTGGCTCCCAAAATACCAGGAAGAGGTGACGCTATTCTGTTGCATTTATCCTTCATAGCCAAAGTTGTAACACCGCTAGTCATAGTGAGAGTGGGTTTTTTGAACTGAAAACTTGATCCGTTGTCAGCTTTTTGTATGGTATCATTAACACTGGAACTCGAGGTTTGGTAGCTTGCTTGTTGTTTATAAGGAGACTTTTTGGAAAGATTTGACGTAAAATGATTAATTGTAGCTTTCGACGTTGACGGGGTAGCCATGTTTGAAATAGATTGATTCTGACTTGAAAGATCATTATTTCGATATCCAGAGTGGCCATTAACATTGGCGTTGCTAGAAGTGTGAGCGTTGGACGTGAGAGTGTGTATCTGAGTGCTGGTGGAAGGGGCTTGAGCCCAGTCATTGTAGTTGGGCAGGGCGGTGAGGTCGTGCTGCTCGCAGGCCTGCGAAGCTTGAAGGAGGAGATCGTCGTCGTTTTCGTCTCCCCACACATCGGCCAGAGCTGATTCTGTAAACAGGATGAGGTCAGAACATTTCTCTAGCCCAGGGAGGGCGGACAGCGGGCCACATCCGGCCGGCGACTTGAACGAGAGCCTTAAACCTGGCCCTCGGTTTTTGCGAGAGAACTTCTGTGGAGGAAGCTCTGCAGAACCGATTGGCGGTAAGTCCATCTTGTAGGGATGCAATTTCTGCCCAGTTGTGCGGACGTGGAAAGGGGACGGCGGGATCACGTTAAACAGCTCAGAGCTGTCCACAGAGACATCATGAAGGTGCAATAGAAAGAAAATTTGGAGATAATACGTCACGGTCCGGTGGCGTAGTTGGTTATCGCGTTGGAGGCTCAAACCAGAGACCCAGGTTCGAATCCTGGCCGGATATATTTTTCCAATGATTTTCGCTTTGCATTGATTAACTTCGCTCGATAGAACAAAATCATGAACATGCCTCTGAATTTAGTTATAAAAACGTATTTAATCTGTTAGCGTTACGTTATCTGTGCCTACTTGCTAAATAATTTTCAAAATATAGGTTAACATTACATACATGATACAATAATATATATTACCTATATTATATTCTGAACTTACCGCGAGGAGAAGATCGTTGTTGGACGTTTTGACTGAGCGGGAAACTATGTTCGGAGATTGTGACGTCCAACTTTGGTATTTTCGCGCATCCTCCAATACTTAGCGGCTTTAGCGGCCGCTTTGACATCTTGGAAAAGCGACACCAGCAACGCTAGAGAACTTACTCATGAGTAAATGAAATAAAATGTTCTCTTTGCATTGCAAATGAAATTGTTCCTTTTTTACGAAAGCTAAATAACTTTGACGAGTTTGACGTGCTTTTACTTGACTGCCGACTGACAATGACTGACAGGACAGACAAATGAATGGATGACGTGCGTGACAGCTCTGAGCTCAGTTATAGAGCGTTCCAATTCCAACTAAAAGTTCCCTTCGCCGTTATGTTGGCTCCACTGTCAGTGTCACTGTCAGCACGATGATGTAGGAAAGGACGATGAAGAATCTTTAGGCGATTTGTTAGCGACAGACTAAAGCCAAAAAAGACGACACATACAAGGACGAAAAGTCATGTAGTGATGTCAAAGTCAAAGTTGGATGCGAGGTCACTAAAAATCATCGTACGCGAAGTCGGAAATGATGGTATTTGGGGCAAAATTATCGGACGCTGAACAAAATGATACAAATTGATTAAGGCGGGAATAGGGGTCAAATTGAGAAATAGGTCAACTTAAAAAAAAATGTTAGAGCTATTGGAAAACATAAAAAATCTATAAAAATATATCTTATGCATTGGTCTATAACTAACAAAGTCTACGTTTCAAAACAATTTTATTATTTTAGAAAAGGTGTTAAATAAATAAAAAAAAATAAGGTTATCATATTTTCAAATTGAATGTTCTGGAAAATTAGACATGTTTCAATACGAGACTTACACAAAAATGTACATATATTTTTTCTCAACAATTCTGCCGAATTATTTTTGTCTTTTCATGTTTTATATATAACGCGTCACAATGAATAAATACCCCAATTTATCGTACAAGCGGCAGATTTCGCCGCGCGGTCCGTGCGATCCTCGCCTCCCGCCAGTCCCGCGCGGGTCGTTGTGTTAGTCGGACGTACGTCGGTTCGCTCCGTGATCGCGATAGCGCTAAATCTTTGACGCACAAGCTCCAGCAAGAGATACGAAAATTGGCCCCAGTAGTAAAGTGGCGTGTAGCTCAGCGGGAACGGGCGTGCTTACGACCCGATAGGTCGTCGGTTCAAATCTTAAAGTTTATAACTTTTTTTATACATCATGGGCAAATGTATATATCATGGGAAAGTGGTCAAGTTCGAGTCGAGCTCGCGTAAAGAGGGTTCCGTAACATCCCGTTTTCTGTGAGAACTAGAAGGCTTAGGATTTTTCTTACGAAACTTTGTATATTGGTATGGTAGGTAGCGTATATCCCGGAGAATTTTTTTTAGTGCTCAAGTTCGAATCGTGCTCGCGTAAAGAGGGTTCCGTACCATGCCGTTTTCTGTGAGAACTAGAAACTTCGTCATGAACTTTTGTTTTGGTCATAACTCGAGAACCACTGGTGTCAAACCAATCGTGTCGGTACTCAAACTTCAGGTCTCGGTGAGGTCTATCCATCTGTCACATGAACTTTTGTTTTGGTCATAGCTCGAGAACCACTAGTGCTAGACCCATCGTGTTGGTACTCAAACTTCAGGTCTCGGTGAGATCTATCCATCTGTTACGTGAACTTTTGTTTTGGTCATAACTCGAGAACCACTGGTGCTAGACCCGCCGTGTTGGTACTCAAGCTTCAGGTCTCGGTGAGACTTATGCATCTGTCACATGAACTTTTGTTTTGGTCATAACTCGAGACCTGAAGTTTGAGTACCAACACTATGGGTTTAGCACCAGTGGTTCTCGAGTTATGACCAAAACAAAAGTTCACGTGACAGATGGATAGATCTCACCGAGACCTGAAGTTTGAGTACCAACACGATGGTTCTAGCTTCAGTGGTTCTCGAGTTATGGCCAAAACAAAAGTTTCTAGTTATCGATTTTGAAAGCAATCGGTCCAGTAACTAAATAGTTCAAAATGGCGGCCACTTTTTTAAAATTTTGACTACGGATTCGTATTCAGAGCCCACACAGACACCCAGATATCGATTTTGAAAGCAATCGGTCCAGTATCTAAAAAAGTCAAAATGGCGGCCACTTTTTTTAAATTTTGACTACAGATTCGTATTCAGAGCCCACCCAGACACCCAAATATAGATTTTGAAAGCAATCGTTAGCCGGCACGACCGAAGGGAAGCACTGACGTGGCACCAAGTTCACCCGGTGTTATGGGCTGACATTGCGGATGTTGTAGGTGATGTAGCCAACCGTGTCAGGTTCCATAAAAAAAACGGTCCAGTAACTCAAAAGTTCAAAATGGCGGCGACTTTTATTAAATTGCGAAATTAAAACACCATGAATATTATTAAACAGGAAAAAAAATATTGTCGTAAGGAAGTATTCAATCTTTTACTCTGTTCCTCGAAGTTTAGGTAAATAAGCCCTACTTATTCCTATCACTGATTATTATATATGAACCTTTTATTTAAAATATACTACTGTGCAAAATCAAAGAGAAAACAATAATTATGTCCTTAGGTACCCGAGGGACAAGTGCGCCTCTCGAAATGAAACTCGTAATCGTGACTAATTGATACATTATGTAAACATGTGTTCTGTGATTTATTTACTCACATCCCCTGGATTTTATTACAGAATTTGGAAGCATTACGAACGTACATTATACGATCGTTATAATTATCGTACAAGTACGATAATAATCGTACGAATTCCAAGCCTGGTCGGAAGTCGGAGGCAGCGCGCCTGTGCTAGCTGCTGTAACTAAAAGGTGCCGTCAGTTCTTTCTTCACTTTTTCTACTAAGTTATGATCAAATCCCGTGTTTAACTACTATTTTGATTCACTTTACCGTAAAATAAAGCTTTAGTTAATAAGTTTGCGCTCGTAATGATAGGTTTAAGTTGAATTGTATCAAAAAATTAATTATTCTCCCTAATATAATCTATTATTTTTAGCAAAATGTTTGCTAATTTCCCATTATCTTTTACAATTTCATATTAGATAGGTACTTTATATTTTTATTATATAAAAGTTCATAAACAGCGCATAATCTAGCACTTTTTGTAAAATTAAGTTAAATATTACATGCATGTATAGTATAAAATAGGACATAGGCAAGCAAAAACACTGAATTTGCATTAGCTGATATAATTATAATCAAATTAATATAATTAAGTTAGAACAAGGAGTCTTCACTTGAAAGCTTGAAATGCCGAATAGGAATATCCCAGACTCTCACTTTGCCCTGATTGTCTCCAATAGCGATAATGTTTTGACTGAAACAAAAATAAAATTAATGTTACACTAAATACAAGTACAATATTTACCGACAGGTTACCTATATTAGAATCAGTCAGAATGGCAGGCTTCAAATTGTTACTCTGCTCTGATTTCTCGCGGCCGCACCTTCTTTCTCGTTTAATTATTGCACTTGAATTATGTACCTAACATAATAATCCAAGAGGTGAAAGAGGTGGCATTAGGAGGCACCCAGAGAATTCATACATTTCTGAAGAGAACCTAGTAAAACATGTTTCACCTGCTAGAGTTAATTGCAATAGCTGTTGTGGAAATACTTCTTAATGATTCAACATTTTCTCCTTCGCAGCTTAGTCCTTCAACCGCGTATCGTCTACCATTTGATATGTTATAAACGATCAGCATTTGGCCATTTACGTCAACTTTTCCCAATCCAACAATGATTAGATATGGATTATTTGGTATCCACGTCATACAGGATAGTGTCTCTTCCACACATAATACATTTAGCGGACTTTGGTTGTCAACGCTGTAAACTCTAAGTTCAGAATCAGTAGAAATAGAGGCCAGGATCCCAGGCTTTTGAGTACTAAAAGTCACTTCAAGTACACAGCTATGATGAGACTCCAAGGTACCGAAAATTGGATTAATCATATTAGAGTTGACTGAGATATTGTTAGCGCGTGTATGGCAAAGTATTAGTTGTCCTGATTTGCAGCCAACGACGAAAACATCGCTTTCGATCTTTGGATCAGTTTCCATGCTGTCAGTTACTCGTTTGAAATCGAGGCTGGTTATATCTGGGATAATTAACTTATTGGAAGAATCACCACCAAGCTGGTAGCAGATGATGCTATTGAAAACGTCCAAATTAGGGTTAACTTGCCATATATTGATTGAACCATCAGTTCCGGCAGATATTAGTACTTGGTCGCTAGCACCACGACGTTTATTTGACCCTGTCGGTTTCATCATAAGGAGACTTTTCGTCAGCTGAATGTCGGCCCATTTTAAAACGGACACTCTCCGGGAGCCATGACATCCTGGTGGAGATGTTAAAACAGCGCCGTCTCCTAAGCTAGTAGTATTAGCATTCCGCAGATTGCGTACAACCACCTCCCCAGAAGTGGTCGCGTAAGCCAAGATAGCTGCTATGACGGGGTGATATTGAAGAACTGTAATACAGTTGTTCTGAGTAATGTCATACAAATGACAGAGTTTGTCGCCTGCGCTCCGTTTAGTGGTGTATACACGAATAAGACCCTCGTGGCCACACCAATCGTCGTGATGGCTCCATCCTAACGACAATGCCAGAGTATTTCCTGTGCTGCTCCAAGATAAACCTATAACAGCAACTGTTTTCTGGTCTTTGTCTTCCGACGATCTAGCGTTTTCATCAATCTTAACAGGATTCTCGAGAACTTGGTACAAACGTGCATGCACCGCTTGCTCGTCATCTGAATCTGACGCATCCCGCAAAAAATCACGCTCGTTTTCGTTTAAAGCTTCTATCATTCCTGGAACGACTTTCTGTAGGAAGGCGTTAATGGCTGAATAATTTTCTTGATTAAAAGAATTGTCATTGTGTTGAGGACTGGTTTGTATGCCACTTGGTTTGGATGTCGTTGCTTGAGATGCAATGGAATCTGATGTATATTCCGTGGTTTGAGAGTCACTTTCAGTTTTAGTTTTGACAATTTGAGAAACTGAATCAAAACCAATTGATTCGCTGTCATAGCCGCTAAACCAAGCCATTTGCGCTAATTATTATCGTGTTCACAACAATATCGGAATAAGAAGTTATTAAAAAAAGAAAAGGCACTAAAGGTCTCAATGTTTGTGCTGGATTACCATGGAAACCATAACACATAGACAAAGATTTACGTATACGACCGGTTCACACGGCTCCAGCAAAGTTACAGCACGTTGCAAATATACATCTAGGAGTCCTCCTGTTTACGAAGTATAAAACATTAGAGTATGAGATAGTATTTATGAAAGAGCAAGAAGGCTATATTACGGGGCGACGTGAATTTACCCCTATTGCGAAAGAGACAAGTTAAACAGTTTCCTTTTCATACAAATGTATATCGTTTGTGTTAGAACGAGACAAGACTAAACTAGCTAGACTAGAGTAGACTTTTATTTTTATAAGGAAATAGAACTAAATTGTTTTGGATTTGATTGTATTATATTTGTATCGAAGAAGGCCAAACAATGGGGCGATGCGCGGTACCTAATTGTCAAAGAACCGTAAGAAATGCAGAAAATGTATCATTCCATCGGTAAGTAAGTGGTATAATAGATTTATTTTAATGATATGTTTAGATAAATACGTATTATTATTACATAGGTGACTCCTGTTATATTATCTATTATTTCGAGGGGGGCATACACTGTAATTTGATGCATACAAAGATATTTAAATATTTAAACAGGTTATAGAGTGGGGTGATACTGGGAACTTCCAAGTATCGTGATTTCGCCAGTGATTAGCCTAATTATATCACAATGACGTTCGGTCGAACTAAACAACTACAAAATATAAGGTTCATGTATTCCCTTCTGTTCAGTGTAGCCGGCACGATCAACGGGAAGCACTTAGATTGTATTTATTTATTTATTTTAGACAGGCAGCCTTGGCTGATTTTTTTTAATGTAAAACAACATGGGTGGCTGTGTAGAGAGACTAATGGTACGGTCGACAGAGCCAAAAACCCCTCTCCTCGCGAAACCACGCTCAGTGAGGCGCCATGCCAGCAGATTTGCGGACTGTTGCTAGGCTGTCTAGTCCGTTGATACGACGTTTGAAGACACCTAGGTTAAAAGATTCGGGAAACACACTCGCCGGGAGACAGTTCCATACCCTAGAGGTGCGACAAAGGAACGATTTTGAGAACCGATGGGTTCTCAAAATCCCAATGTCAACAACAAACGGGTGCTCAGTTTCTCTGCGGCGAGTGCTGCGAAGATAGGTTGGATGGCAAGGAATAAGGGAAGCAAGTTCCTCCGAGCAGCGTCCATGATAGTACCTGTAGAACAGACTGAGTGACCCTACAAATCGTCTGTGACTGAGAGACTCCAGATCATCAGTCAGTTTCGGGTCTCCCACCAGACGAACGGCTCGGCGCTGTATCGAATCAAAGGACGCCAACAGATACTGGGGGCTGCCTTCCCAAATGTGGCTACAGTACTCCATCACCGGCCTAATCTGTGATTTGTACAACATGAGTAGTTGTGCTGGTGAGAAGAACCTCCTATTTCGGTATAGTATCCCCAGTTTTTTTTATGCGGTTTTGGCCTTGGACTCGATAAACTGCCTAAAGCCCAAGTCCTTGGAAATGTTGCACCCCTGTAGGTCTAGGTGCTCCGAGACAGGAACGACACTGCCTTGGAAACTTGCAAGGAAAGGGAAGGGGTCGACCTTAGCAGAGAATACACAGCATTGCGTCTTGCGAACGTTGAAGGCAACAAGGTTCTCGTTGCCCCAAGTGGCAACTTTTTCAAGAACCTTACCGACCCTTTCTACAACAGAACGTTGCGCTTTGCTGGGCTGTGCATCTCTGCTCTTCCAGTCCTTGACATAACCTGCATGTGCTGTGCTGTCATCTGCGTAACTGTGAATCATGCCCAGGGACAGTAAATCGATAATGAAAATTAAAAATAACGTAGGTGACAGCACAGAGCCCTGCGGAACAGCAGCGTTAATTGGAAAGTCGTCCGACTTCGTACCATAAATCGACACGAAGAGGGAGCGAGTAGCGACCCGTCAGGAAGCTGGCAATCCAGGCCCAGAGCTTTGGAGGGATACCATAAGATGGAAGCTTGCATAGAAGGCCCCTGTGCCAAACGCGGTCAAAGGCTTTGGAAATATCCAATGCGACTGCCAGCGACTCCCCGAAGTTGTCCAGTCTTTCGGCCCATATGTGCGTAACGTACGTTAGAAGATCTCTTGTGGACCGTGCTTTACGGAAACCGTACTGTTTGTCATCCAGGAGTTTATTTAATTCTAAGTACGTTAGGAGCTGGGAGTTGATGAGGCGCTCCATAACTTTGCATAAAAGCGAAGTTATCGCAATGGGCCGATAGTTGGAGGGGTTCGCTGGGTCGCCCTTTTTTGGGACCGGTTGGACCGAGGCTCTCTTCCAGCCCCTGGCGAAGGAAAGGCGGAAAAGACGGGAGATTATTGGTGTCAACTCAGGGGCACACATTTTGAGCACAACGCCTGGAATGGCATCTGGACCACTACTCTTCGAAGTGTCCAACGTTCTCAAACATTTGAATACCTGTCTAGGGTGCAACTTCGCTCCATCATCGAGATCCCACAGTGTTGTATCGAGGGAGGAGTTGCACCCTGGTCATCCAACGTTGAGTTAGACGCGAAAAGACGAGCAAAAATGTTCACCTTTTCCTTCGCGAGGATAGGGAGTGATCCGTCAGACCGTTCCAAGGGTAGTGTGGCAGAGCGACAAAAGTTCCGTCCGATAGAATTGGTGAGAGACCAGAATGCGCGGCTGCCGGTTGGACATCGCACTAGTCTCTCGCCAATTCTTTGATTGTGCTTGAACTTGGTCACGTTGAGTGTTCGCTTACAAGACCTGGACTGGAGGAGGCGTTAAGTGAGCTCCTTGCCTCAGCGGCACGTGCGGACAACCACTGCCTGTAGGCTTGGTTCTTGGCCTCTACCGCTTTGCGGCATAGGCGGTTGAACCATGGCTTGTGACTGCCGCCCACTGGTACAACAGAAGATGGAATAAAGTATTCCATACCCTGTTGTACCAATTCGGTAATAGACTCAGCGCACGTTGGTGGATCCGAAGAGGCAAAGCAGACCTCCTTCCAAGGGAAACTTCCTAAAAAGGATCGGAATTCCTCCCATTGTGCTGACTTGTAGTGCCAGACTGTGCGAGTGCTGTAGTACACAGTCGGCACTGTACATGACACTAGGCAGTGATCAGAGCTCCCGAGGGGAGCTTTGACACTAACTCTGTATCCTGTAGGTTCGGAAGTCAGCACTAGGTCCAGCAAGCTAGGCTTGTGCGCAGGATTGTCAAATATGCGTGTAAATCCCGATACCATCTGCGACAATCCGTGGGCTATGGCCAAGTTGTAAGCTTCCCGGCCGGAGTGATCGGTGACGGTGGACCCAAGCCATTCCTTATGTTTGACGTTGAAGTCGCCCACCCTCTGCTGATACGTCTAAATCCAGTTAAAATATGTTGTTTTTGTCATTATCTTGCATTTGTTTTTTTTTATTTAATTATCGTTCTTGAGCACTCTTTCTGAGAATTATGTTTTATTTGTTAGATATTTATTCTACCTAGCTATTTACAGTAACTATCCCATCCATCGATGATCCCATCTCTAATTTATTCCCGGGACGCTAGCTACATACATCTATCAGCGGCAAAATATACGACAATCAAATCGGCACAACTATTCAACAGCTGACTCACTCGAGCAGTTCTAAGAATGAGTGCGCCAGGCCAGGGCTAGTTCTTTGGCTAGTACTGAGATTTGTGTCTAAAGCTCGCTCGGCCGAGTACTTGATCCATGTTAACAACCATTATATTTTTCTTATCTAGCAATATTTATCAAAGAGCGCGACGTCCATAGACAAAAGACGCGCGGTCGCTGCCATCCAAAACGTCGTTTGTGTGTGTGTCAAACATTTTTTAGTCTAGTTTGGATCGCCGCGATGGATGAGCCTGTTGCTTCTGCCGCTCCACCGCCGTACTCTCTTGGTGACCTGGTGTGGTGCGTAGTTGGTCTTACCGAGTCCGAAGCTTATTTTGGTGGTATAGTTTACTAAAGAGTGATGATTTTTTCGTTGTTACAGGGCCAAGATGAAGGGCTTCTCGCCGTGGCCCGGCCGGGTGAGTACCGCTATTCCGATTCCAGTTGGAAGCGGGCGTCCTCAGGACTCTGTATAATCAGCAAATAGCCTATAGACAAACAATAAATCTAACCCATTATTAGGGGGTGACGGAAATTTAGTATTGTTTACGTTGACAAGTAGCCTGTGCTTGGGCGGGAAATTACCTATGATCATTAGTTTTTTCTATTTTTTGATAAAATTTGGTTAATTTGTTCTAGGAACTACTAAAGTGAGTCCGGGAATACTTAATTTTGCTTTTTGATTGCAATCTAGGTCTGTATTCAATATAACCTATAATTAAAAAAAATATATATCTAAGCTTTAGTCTTTATTAGTCAATGAAATCTGCATTTGACCTTTGTCATGCAAATGTTTAATTATGCCATTTCTTTATAATAACATGGATAATTTGGTAAAAACACTTTGTCTAAAATATTGTCAGCCTCGGTTGCTCAGTGGTGCGGTTGTACGACTGTCAATCGTGATCATAGCACACCTGGGCGCGGCTCAGTCACTTATGTTATGGATGGCACAGTCAGGTATGGAAACTGACACGGTTGGTTACATCACCTACTACATCCGTGATGTCAGCCCATTAACATCTTGGTGAACTAGGTGCCATGTCAGATAAGATAATAATAGTAAGATAGTTTATTTATGTAATTTTCCTTCACTCAATCGTGGCAGTCGACTTAATCGCACGATTCTGTTACGGATACGGCTCGACACAATTTTATTGAAATAGCCCCTAGTCATCACTGAGCCGAAACGTAACAGACCCTGGAGAAATGCACAGTGTAGCCGCTCGTTATTCGTCGGGACTTGATCGACTCCCTCCTCTACTCCCAATGGACCCAGATATATTCGGTGAAGCCATCTCAAGCTGAGTTCAACACATTCGAAACAAAAAACTAACCACAATCGACAAAACATAAGAGAGCAACAAGTCAAGCCAGATGAAATATTTTATAACTAAAATATTGCCAGTACAAATAGATCATAAAGCATATTTTATTCTAACAGATTCAATCAAATGTAAGTCGTATCGCAGGGCAAATATGGATTTCGTGACGCGTGTAATTGTAAAGTTAGCATAAAAAAAAACAAGATCAAAGTTACAAAACGTACGATAACTATAACTGGTTATTCGAGCGTTTATGGAAAACATGAGTAAAAATAGGCGTCCAAATTGTGTCAGGCAGGACCTTGGCGCAAGGGGATCCCTTGTCTCTGCTTACCCTATTGTAAATACCGACTGGCGTCTGTATGTACCAGTCTGAGTGTTGCAAATATTTAGAATCGACGTTAACAAGACACGTCTGCTTGCAGGTGGCGCGCCCGCCGCCGGAACTCAAGCTGCCAAAGAAGGTGGTCAACTCTCAGTGCATCTTCTTTTTTGGCAGCAACAACTAGTACGTATTCACAACAACTAGTACGTATTCACATCAACTAGTACGTATTCACAACAACTAGTACGTATTCACAACAACTAGTACGTATTCACATCAACTAGTGCGTATTCACATCAACTAGTGCGTATTCACATCAACTAGTGCGTATTCACATCAACTAGTACGTATTCACAACAACTAGTACATATTCACAACAATAGTACGTATTCACAACAACTAGTAAGTATTCACAAGAACTAGTATGTGTTCACGTGACCTGCCGTAGCTCTTGGAGCGTGCTGTATGGAATACCATCCCTTGTTGTCTACAAAATATTAATAGTTTTCGCTTCTATATAAAATGTCAGGTTTCCCAGTATGATCGAGTTTATATATAACCGACCTTACACAAGAAACAGAGAAAATCCACAGACAAATTGACTTCACACAATTTTCACCCAATTTAATATATTCCTAAGTAACCACCTATACAACAAATCTAAAAAAATACTGCAATTTCCAAGAAATAAACAGGAAAAAGTTGCACACGAGAAATTATCTCCTGGCTGAAAACACTAGATTACAACGCGACTGAAGACTTACTTGCTGTTTAGTCTTACTTAACAAAAAATGAGATGGAAAATGGTTTGGCTAAATAAAATAATAAATTTCAATATGTAATAAAATTAACTAATGTTCAAATAACAATACTTACTACAAATTCCAAAATATGTTACTAAAATCTGACACGATAAGTTTACTTCTAACTAATCTTAGTCTTATTCTTAATTATGTGAAATTTAATGTAGTTAATAAGAGCACCAAAATGTAATTACGTGTTGCAAGACGGAGATTCTCTAGAGAAGGAGACATGGCTATATTTGAAATAGGTATAGAGATTTTGCTGAATAATTAAAATAATTTGCTCTCTTTCTTTCATATTATAATTGTGTATGATGCAGTGGCTGGATCGAGGAGGTGAACATCAAGCCCTACCACGAGTTCAAGGAGCAGCTGATCAAGTCCTGTAAGACCAACTCCTTCAAGGAGGCCATCGCTCAGATTGAGGAGTACATCGTTGATCCTGAGGTAAATACTTAGAGTGTTTTTATTTTACGAAGGCACGAGGGGTACGAGGTTGGAAGTGGTGCGAGAGGCGACCGCGCGGAGCTCAGTAGAGAACGAACTCGATGCCAGGTCGGTACAAACGTTCTACACGTCTCCGCGTCGCTTCCTCAAACCGAGTCGTTCCCTACTGAGCTCCGCGCGGTCTCACCACTTCCTACCTGATACCCCTCGTGCCTTCGTAAAATGAAAACACTCTACTAAGGTTGGACTTGGTATCTAGTGAAGATATTCACTATATTCAGCATAGGCCTCTACTTCTGCTCCTTGTATTTTTTTTTTCGGCTCTATAGGAAATAAACATCTGTTTACACACGGTGGTTTAGAGGAAAAAATTGGAAATGCGCGCGTTGAAGAGTATGTGTGAAGTTACAATGAAAGATAGATTGAGAAATAGCGTATTGCATGAGCGTTGTGGTCTGAAAAAAGATATAGTGACAAGGATTGAGAAAGGAATGCTTACAGTGGTTCGGTTATGTTAGAAGAATTGATGATAGGAGAGTAACAAAAGAAAGTTATGAAGCAAATTCGAGTGGAAGAGTCGGGAAGGGTCGCCTTAGACGTATGTACCTGGACCAGATCGGGCACATGCTCAAAAAGGGTCAAGTGCGTAGTACTCGTGACCGACGAGCTTATATGAAGAACATTATGAGCGTGTAAAAGGCGGCAGAGGTGTGTCAGAATCGTGGCACGTGGGGATCTGTTGTCTCTGCCTACTCTACTGGGAAACAGGCTGTAAACACTTTGTAAATTGTGCAAATTTACACTATGTAAATATGTATGTAGGAAATAAAACTTTTATTGAAACTCGCAGTGCTGGATCTGTAATATATATTCTGTATATAGTACAGTTGAGAGTAATTCCGGACGAGTCCAATAACCCCGCTTTGGTTGCCGTGGAATAATTAGAACACGACATATGAGCAGTTGAAAAAAAAAGAGAATCCACGATGGCGGCGGAAGGGGCAATTTGACCAATGCACAAAATTTAGGGTTAAGGTCTCCGTCGAAGACCCTTTCGAATGAACAGCAAAATAAAAAATCTGTTAAGTGCGAGTTTTACTCGCGCACGGAGGTTTCTGTATCTATCCGCTGTTATCCGCCTATCTTTTGTTTTCAACAATGCAATGTATAAAAGCCTATGACGCCATCTATTATTCAATAGTGTGACTAATCGATTTTTCGGACGTTTGTTGTATGGGAGCCCCCCTTAATTTTTAACATTTTCTTATTTGTTGTTATTTCCGCCATTGTAACACATATTCTGTGAAAATTTCAACAGGCAACCTATTACGGTTCAAGAGATACAGCCCTCGGACAGACGGACGGACGCCGGAGGCTTAGTAATAGGCTTCCGTACGGGATACGGAAACCTAAAAAGATACTCGAAATTTTTGGGTCAGTTCCTAAATGCACTGGCGTAATAGCCCTTACGTTCTGCCTCTCGTATCTTATTATGCTGAACAAGATGTAATGATGTTGTGTGTGTGCAGAAGTTTGCTGGGCTGGATGCTGTGGCCAACACGGACGAGGAGTTCGACAAGCTGAAGGACGGGGACGGGGAGGCCGAGAACAAGGAGCCGATCAAGAAGAAGAGCTCCACGCCTAAGGTGAGAACAACCATCCTCATATAGTAGTTAAAGATTTTTCATGCAATTCCGTATAAGTGACTGAGTCAGAGAGGCCAAAGCGCATACTCCGATCAATTAATTCTGACAAGGTGCCATACTGGATACTTTCCTGTAGATTCCGGCTATACTGGACTAGAGGAGAACCAATGATATTTTTGGAAAGATCGGTGATCTATATGACATTCAGTGCTCACACATGGCACGTCCTTGAAAAGTTGAGAGGAAGAACTATAAAGTGATGCGCCGCCGACTCGAATAGTCTTATTCCAATTATTAGAATTAGTGCAGAATCTCATTACACACGACGGCATTTTCGATGTGTTAGCGGCTCGTGGTTAGCGGTCCGAACGCGTGCGTAGTTGGTGGGCGACTAACTTCAGACAGGACTGTGGTCTTGTATTTCATGTGCCGCTAGGGAGCTCAGATAACCTATCTACCTCCTTTTAACTTATATTATCATTGAGGAGAACGCACGCGGAGAGGCCGCTATTCATCCGGTGCGGAGGTAACAACCCAGTGAACTATACAAGTTGAACCTACCTCCGAGTGAGGGACAAGGGATCGGGGGTTCTGTGGTTATTGTCACAATGTTCAGTTATTGGTTCATCAAACAGTTGTACTTTTGTATAAGACTTCGGTCCCGTGACATTTTAGCCCCCTTGCTAAATCAGTGGTTTAACAACCACCAAGATGTAATCGGCTGACAACATGAATGTAGCGATGATGTAGCCAACTGTGTCAGCTACCGTTAACAATTGTCACCTTCCTTCATACAACATTATGTATTATAGTGAATATAAGACCTACAAACAAGTACAGTAGTGATAAAACCGACAGACAAGACAATATCTGAAAGTAATATAACACTAAGTTTAGTGGCTCACATTTCTATAGTATCAAACATTAAAACTGATCGGCACATTCTCCTCATGTCAGCACATTCAAAATGTCCGTTGTTGACTTCTGTGCGGTTCCGATTCCAAATGATTCTATTGCCGGATACTTTACATAATTTTTTATTGCCTACTCTATTTAAAATAATAATTATTGATTATCTGGGCCTGTATTTGGCTAAACTTCCACACTATGTCAATGAAATAACATTATGTCATTATGTGTAAGAGAAATGTGTTCCTTCTGACACTGTTAAAGTTGTATATAAATACCTACATATATATTTATTTTATAGGATTTCTGAAATGTGATATGTTTATATTATATTGGTATATTTTATAAATAGGGTATTTATTTGATGTTGAGTTGGTGCTTGAATTATTAGCACCCATTAAAATTATTGTGCTTTGTTTTGTATTGTTTTTTATTTGTAAGACTTGACAAATACTGTATGTATTGTATGTAAAATGTGTATTAGAAATTAATTAATTACCTTATTTTTTATTATGAATCCATACATACATACATACATAGCGTCACGCCTGTTTCCCGGTGGGGTAGGCAGAGACAACGGATCTCCACGTGCCACGATCCTGACACACCTCTGCCGCCTCTTCCACTCCCATAATGTTCTTCATGCATGCTCGTCGGTTACGGGTACTAAGCACTTGCCCCTTTTTGAGCACATGCCCGATCTGGTCCAGGTACGTGCGTCTAGGGCGACCCTTCCCGACTCTTCCACTCACATTTGCTTCATAAATTTCTTTCGTTAGTCTCCTATCATCCATTCTTCCAACATGACCGAACCACCGAAGCATCCCTTTCTCAATCCTTGTCACTATATCTTCTTTCAACCCACAGCGCTCTCGCACTACACTATTTCTCAATCTATCTTTCATTGTAACTCCGCACATACTCCTCAACGCGCGCATTTCCACAGCATTAATCCTGCTTTCATGCTTCGTCTGCCATGCCCAACTTTCACTCCCGTACATAAGTGTAGGGGCCAGCACTCCACCATGGACAGCCAAACGTGCCCTAGTTGACATGCTTTGGCTGCTCATAATAGCGTGCAACGCCCCATTCACTTGGTTGCCAGCTTTCACTCTCTTTTCTACATCTCCTTCACATTTTCCATCACGCGTGAACATATTCCCCAGATATACGAATTCGTTCACTTGCTCCAGTTTCTCATTCCCAATCCTGACATCGCATTCGGACACTATTTCATTCCTCTCCAGTACCATAACTTTCGTCTTGTTTACATTCACTTTCATTCCCTTCCTTTTAAATGCTTCAACCATAACAGTTACCATGTCCTGCAACTCGCCCACCGAATCCATTTTATAAGATAATCAAAAATATACAACTATGGAATTAAATTAGTTTAATGTAGTACATATAGATAATTAGTCATATGTATGAGTATTATGTAGATAGGTTTTAATCACTACAGTAGAGCCGCGTTAATCTGAATCCCTAAAACACATAAGGGTTCCAATTAGCGGGGTGTTCATATTATTATAGTATGGGACCTATTCTATGAGGGTGAAAAAGAAACAAGGCATTTTTATGTGTTTTATTTATTTTAGCCATACCTTAACTAAACCATCACATATTTGTACATCAAAACATTATTTTATTATCATGCTGTGCCATATAGTTTTCCTTCATGGGGCTGTGCACCTACATACTTATATTTATATTTTAAAATTTCTATTCTAAGCTAGCTATCACTGTACCTCCTTTTGATTGTGAAATATATTTTAATAAAATATAATTTAAATACCAATGCAGTCTCCACGGTATTGCATGACCACAAGGTACTGCATGTTGAACTCCTGAGCAGCAATGTTTTGACCTGACGAGACAGTCGTTCATGAGTGAGAGAGAGAGAGCTTATGTGAAATATTGACCTGAGAAATATAATTTTAACAATAGAGTATCCTATTTATCTACCTTATATTATATTTATGATTAAAATAATACAAACATGTTAAAACTGTACTCAGGAATAGCAAATAGACAAAATCATGTGTAAAATGTCATTAGTTTGATTCGTAATTATTTGGTATGCCCGTATACAATACTTCCTTTGTACATGAAGCTTAATATTTGTAGATTAATCTACGACTTTCGAAGGTGAAGCCGGTGAAACGGTCTTCGTCGGCCGGACTGAAGTCTGCGACGCCGCGCAAGCGCGCCAAGAACACCAACCGCTCCTACACGGACCCCGACACAGACAACGACACGCGGCCCTCCATGCTCAGCCACACCTACTCCAAGAAGAGCTCCACGCTGCTGGACCGGCCCTCCAACACACAGCGCCCCGTGAGTCTTTCCTCCTTGTACCTAACCTAACAAGTAGGTGTTGAAATCAGCTTGTGATGGCTTAACCGGGCATATCTCTCTTCTCTCGACTCGACTCGGGTCTATTGGCAGTAAAGGAGGGTGTCAATTGAAGTCGGGACTATTCAGCTAGTCTGCGATGACTAGGTCGTGGAGAATCACCAGTCTCATTCTCGGCTATCTCTCTACCTTTTTTTTTTATTGCTACCAAACTGGGTGGCTCTGTCCGAGGTCGCAACCTCAGGCGCAGCCAATTTCACCCTCGAGGGGGTGCCAGTCCGGCTTGGAGGTGGACTAATGTTGCCGGGGAAAGGCTATTATCCCGCGATTTGAAGATCCGTGGATTGTAGGAGTAGGGGAAGATATTCCCTGGGAGCCCGTTCCACACCTTTGCAGTGCAGCACAAGAACGATTTAGAGAATCGTGCAGTTCGAAGAACTCTTCTGTCGACTACAAAGGGGTGTTCCGCCCTATCCATATTCTATAGGATACCTCCAGTGACGTTTTTGAAGCTCTCCATATATGAGCTTAGCGTCGACCTTGGCAGAGGTAGATTCTTGAAGAAACTGTAGAGTGACTTCCCTGGTAGTCCTCTCGCTCCGACTTCCACGGCCAAGAGATCAGTCTTGAATCCGTTTCTCACTATCCCGTCTACTACGTTGCAATACTTGTTTACTTTGAAGTTGTGGTCCTTCGGTATGTTACTTTCCCACAGAACTGTAAGTTCAACAAGTACTACATGCTTTGTCGCTTTTGAGAATATTAGTATGTCCGGTCTGCATGCTGTGGTATAGATCTCTGAAGGTATTTGGTAATGCTTCTCATGTGTGTCCATCTACACTTGCCAGTCCTTTGCTGCTCCCAAATTTGAAGAAGGTTTAGTTCTATCCTTGGGCTTTACCTTCTGGAAGCCACTACTGGGTTGCCCCTTCCTTGTCCGTGTGACAAAAAAAATTGGGCTTATTGATACCACAACACTGAATGAAAGGTTGGCCCAAACGACTATGAAAGTGTTTTTCGTCCAGTTCAGTGTAGCCAGCACAACCAAACGGAAACACTGACATGGCTCCTAGATCACCAAAGTGTGTTGCGCTGACATCGCGAGTGTAGTAGTGTAGTAGTGATGCAGCCAACCATGTCAGGTTCCACAAAAAAGACATAACCATCACTAGACTACAAGGACTGAAAGGACAGAACAATCTAATTTTTGTTTTACCCTGCGATCCGCATTTGCTATCTCAGTTGAACGGTGCTGGTAGGGCCGCTTTATAATCTGATGTTAATGTTAATATTCAGGATAGACCCCCATAGGTATTTTGATCTTGTACCTCGAGGACCCTAAAAAATCTTAAACTTGGAAACCTATTTTGTTATTGTTGGGTCTGTTGCTGTTGCTGTTTCCATGCTTTCTGGGGCCTAACCGCACCTGTGTGGACGAGTAAATGTCCTTAACTAGTCTTGCGCAACATGCAAAAGGCAGATCCTATATGATTATTAGCCACGGTGGCGATGGCAAAGCCAAATATTGGCTAAATAAATGATTAATGGAAAAGTACAGAAATGTAAGAAAATAACATAGTTTGTGCATCTCGTAGGAGACTCCTCCACTGAACCTGGAGAACATCTCAGATACTCTGCGCGACAAGAACATCCTGCCCAGCCAGAAGACGTTCGGCTTCCTGGGGCTCGGCATCATGGGCAGCGGCATCGTCAAGAACCTGCTCAACTCCGGCCACAAGGTTATGGTGTGGAACCGTACCGCCATGAAGGTATGCAGTTTGTCTCACTCGAGATATGTTTTCTATTTTTGCTTAGACTTTTCAGATGCTATTACATTTTGAAAGTCCCGTAGTTCAAATGGAAAGGTAGACTGAAACCTTCAGCACTTAGGTTCACTCCTACATCCATCTGTCTGTCACCTACATTGTCCTAACTTCTAAACCGATAGTAAATATGGCATGCTCATATAGTTTTTATGTGACCTGATATGGTTGACAACCTGTTAATATTGTTGGAATGCTTTTTAGAGTTGTGATGTATTTAGAATTGAATGATTATTTAACTTCATACCCGTAGGAACTACAGAGCGTTCCCTGTAACTTGTCCCTTGAAGTGAGCAATTTAAATCTCTATTGCCGATAGCATAAAGATTACCACGAGGGACAAGTTACGTGAAATAAAATGGAGATGTTGTGTCTGTGTTTCTCCTACATCATGCCAGCTATCCTGAAATGGATGAAAAACTAGCATTATTTAGATGGCCATTTCAACTAAGGTTAGTTCAGTCTTTATTTTAATTTGGGATACCATTTTGACAGGTACAAATGTCAAACATAATGATGCCAGCTCATTTTCCATAGTAATTAAATAAAATAAATTAAATTATTCAGAATAAGAAGGTGTGGAACTAAGCTTGCGATGGCTTCCCCAAAAACATATCGGCATCGGGCCCATCGGCAGTGGAGGAGGGTGTTAATCGAGGTCGGGACTAGCGAGTGGCCACTCTAAATTTCCCGCACATGCTTCACGTTTCGGCTCGCATCAAGCCCTCGTCAGCTAGTCTGCGTTGACTAGGACGCGGGGAAACCACCAGTCCCGCTCTTGACCTCCCTCTCTCTACCTATCCATATTCTGTAGGATGCTTCCAGTGACGTTTTCGAAGCTCTCTCCATATATAAGCTTAGCGTCGATCTTGGCAGCCCTAGATTCTTGAACAGACTGTAGAGCGACTTCGCTGGTATTCCTCTTGCTCCGACTTCCACAGCGAAGAGATCAGTCTTGAATCCGTTTCTCACAATCCGGTCTACTAAGTTGCAGTACATGTTAAGTTTGATGTTGTGGTCCTTCGGTATGTTACTTTCCCATCGAACTGTAAGTTCCAATAAGTACTATATGCTTTGTCACTTTTGAATATATGAGTATATCCGGTCTTAATGCTGTGGTACAGGTTTCCGAAGGCATTTGGTAATGCTTCTCATGTGTGTCCATCAACAATTCCCAATCAATCAAATCAAACAAACCAATAGTACAACTTCGAGGTTCACGTAATCATACAACAAGACAAGACACCGTTCCTGATTATTATATTATTGATTTGATTGTTTTAATTATTCGGTAAATATTTTCGATAATTTTTTTTCAATCACAATATCACTAGACCAAAAATAGGCAACCCAGGAAATGTCAATTTAGTATATCTAATAAAAAAAAAACTTTCGGTGGATTTTAACGTTTTACAAGGAATTTTAATGCAGTAAGTCTTTGAAATGGGCGTTTTAAGAAAACAATTCATCAAAGTAACCTAAAGCACGTAGAATCACACTCAGATCATCGCTTCATACAGAATACAGTACCAAATCTTTTCCCCTATTGGCGGCGTTGCCGTTATAAAGGCAGAGTATTTTCCCTATTACTTTTCGATTTTAATCAATACACATTTGTAGATATAAATTTATTAGTAACACATAAATGAATAGTTTAGAATTAAACTTATCAAAATAAATTAAATTAATCCACAAAATGATTTCGAAAGTCTCGTATTGAAAATGAAAATGTTCGATATATTTCTCCTCAGAGATTATATTTTTCCCACCGTCCACTTGGCTCCCTTGGTAGGATTTTAATCTGGTCATACAACCTGCCTATACAGTTTTCACTAACTAGATTGACAGTGGCGCAAATGCAATAATTACATATGTTAGAAAATTTTATGTTTGCTGCATTGTTCAGTTCCTGTTGTCCAACACGAGAATGTGCCATCGCTTAGGGCAGTTTATTTCTCCACCGGTGCTCAACAAATCCCTTGCCAGCGGATTTGTGTGCTGTTCCACCACTTTAGGGTTCCGTAACTCAAAATAGGCAAAAAACCGAAGCCTTATAGGATCACTCTCGTGTCTGTGTTTTTTTTTCATGTAAACTGACACGGTTGGCTACATCACCTACAACATCCCTGATGTCAGCCCATAACACCGGGTGAACTTGGTGCGACGTCAGTGCTTCCCTTCGGTCTTGCCGGCTACTGGACGGAAAACACAAACTATTTACATAGCCGTTTCGACCGACCTTTCATTCAGTGCGGTGGTATCAACCCGGGTGGGTTAAACCCTGGGTACCACCGAGTAATATAAGAAGGGAGTCATATCCCTTAGTCGGCTTTTACGACATACACGGGGAGAGATGCAGTGGTGCTATTCTTTTAAAGTACCGGCCCCACACTGTCGTGTCCGTCTTGTCACAGCTTATTTTCTCCAAATCTACTGGAACAAGTTGAAATTTGGTACATATATGGAGTTTGAAGACCCCAATCACGGACGTTTAGCGTAAATGAGTTAATTTCGATTTTGGGGGACAAATTAGAAAATAATAAAAAAAAATTCTTTCAAGTGCGTCATATGATTTATCAAAGAAAAGGGCTTGTTATAAGAAATACAAATAATTTTTTTCATTATTTTAAAATGCATAGTTTAAAAGATAAACAAGAAGATAAATAAGAAATAAAGACTGAACTAAACTTAGTTGAAATGACCATCTAAATAATGCATGTTTTCCATCCATTTTAGGATAGCTGGCATGATGTAGGAGAAACAAACACAGACACATCTTCATTTTATTTTACGTAACTTGTCCCTCGCGGTAATCTTTATGCTTTCGGCAATAGAGATTTAAATTAAAAGAAAATATACGAAAATTGAGCATCCGCCTCTTATTCGTTTTAAGTTTTCGTGGTAAAATTATCTTATAGTTGACAAGAAAACCTAAATGAAAATCCTAAATCTTATAGTTCTTACTGAAAATAGAATAGTACGAAACCCACTCCACGCGAGTTCGGCTCGCACTTGACTACTTTTGTTTTTATTTAGTGCAGTAGCTGTTAACTTTGTCCTTCACAATGCACATTTCCAGATACTTCACGAGTAGCATTTACGTGCGAACCAGAGCATTTACGTGCCAACCATGGGGCATTACTAAACGAACGAACAATTAGTAGGTCGCAGAGCGATGTTCTGGAACCTTTGTATTACATACTTCCAAATTGGAGTTATGGCAAATCCCCACAATTCAAGACGGTAACCCCAAATGGGATTTACAATGCACTTGTATACAAGCAGTTTGCTGAGTGAAAGGGAGGATTGTCTTCCTATGAGCCAGCATACACTTTTATATTGCCAACTTGCTTCGATTCGCTTTCACATGTAGTGACCCACATGTGAAAGCGAAGAGACCCAATGAAGAAAATGTTATAAATGTAACATAACAGATCACTATAATCGAAATGTTGAATGCCATAGTATTCAGGACAGCTAGTTCAGCTCAAATTCTAATTATTAGTTAAATAAAAAAATAAAAAACCGCTACGTGAACCATTCATTTACTACAAAGAGTCGGTGAAAGACGGTGTCAATAAATTATTTCACTGCATTTTAATCCACCTTATACACTAATCGGTATAGTACTTCGCTGAGCATGGTTTCACAAGGAATGTTGTTATTGGCTGTGTCTGATCATGCGATGGATTATTGAGCACAGACTAAACAAAAAGTGCTTAGGTCGATTGATTATTTATTATTAACACAATAATTGTGGCGCGATTTAATAATGCTTATGTCCAGTCAGCTCATGTTTGCAGCAAAATTACATCACTGGAAGGAGGTGACGTGAAGGTGAGTCTAGCTTAAGCTTAAGGTAAGTTTAATTTTAAGTGTGATTGTTATAAATTCACTATGTTCCAAATTCCAATACGCTTCAGGAAGTGTCATAGGAAAGGTCATTCGAAAATATTTGGATAGTACCTACATTCATATATTATTCGTATGAAAAAATTGTAAAACATGTTATGGGTGTGTTGAAGAAAGGAATAGCTTGCAATGGCTTCACCTACATGCCCCGGGTCCATTGTAGGTAGAGAGGGATCCTAGCGGGAAGCCGTCTGGTGGCCAGCTTGTGTTCTGCAGCAATAAATTTATCAGCAAAAAAATTCAATTTGAAATTATATTAAAAAAACACCAACACTAAAAAAATCTTTTTAAAATGCTAAATAATTCAGGGCACCATCAATTGAAGGATTTGCGACGGAGAACATTGCAAAATCCAAATATCTAAAATAATACTAAACATTTGAGTTCATTTTTCGACATAACTAGGTTGTTATTTGCTGAGATTGCTTCGAACCTCTGATTAAAGCTGATGATCTTAAAACATCTGGGCTGGTTTTCATGAAATATAGCTAAGAACCTCCTCACAAATACTAGCTTAAGCAAAAAACTGCATCAAAATTTGCACGAATGTTCATTCATTTCGGCGCTAGGTGGGACACAGCCAGATAGACACACACTTACATACACACAAAGTCTTCAAAGTGAGGCTGCGCCGTGCAGTGCCGCTGCCACGCAGTGTGGTGCCGCTGCCACGCAGTGCGGTGCCGTTGCCACGCAGTGGTTTACTTCATAATATAATATTTTGATGCGCCATGGCGCAGTGCATTCACACCTTAACAAATATCTTTTTACATTGGGGTTAATAAAAACAATGCAAAATCTAAGTAGAGAATAGCGTCTGAGAGTGCATTATCGTTTATACATTCATTAATTACTAGTAACACCACTGAGGAAAAACAAAAGACTTTGTTTTTGCTCCATGAGTACTACCTATCGCTAAAAATCACGGAAATCTGCCGCCCCTAGGCCGCGGCCTATGCGGCCTAATGCGAAATCCAGGACTGGTTCCGTACCACTGCGTAAGCGGGCTAGTTTAAAAGATAAAGAAAAAAAAAAACATTTGCACAAATGGGATTCGAACCCACGACCATCGGATCAAAACTACTCCATACATGTACCGCTAGGCTATCGGAGGTTATGGATGATACGACGAATATCCGATTCAGTTACGTCCCGATATAAATGCAAATAATGTATCTGTGGCCTCATCTATTATTTATTTATTTATTTATTTATTTATTTATTTATTTATTTGATGAACGAACAGCCTAGGCTGATGTGTTCATGGCTGTATTAGTAGCGTGAATGTTTTTTTTTTATCTTTATATTGTTTAAGGCTTTGGCCATTCCTGGCTATGCCAGTCCTCATAGTAACTATATTGATATTTTAATGTACTTCAGCACAATACAATGCCTGTGACTTTACAAAAAAAACTTAGTATGAATTTCAAACTCCTCCTCCTGAGCTCGCCCCAAGGCTTCATGTACTTTAAAAAATAGGTTGAGTCTGTCAGTTCTTAAGTCTCTCAATAGCTTCTGCCTAAGTTCTCAGCGTGAATATGTACCTAGTAATTTGATTCTTAGCATGTTTTTTGTTTGGGACTCCTCTTATTTTTTTACTTTTTGCTTTTTTTAAAATTATTTATTAGCATATTATGGTTGAACAGATACATCACTCGGACAGATGGACATACAGACAGATGACGTAGTTATAGGCTTCCCATATGGATACGGAACCCTAGAAAAGGCAAATAAATATGCAGCAAATATTTATTACAAGAAGAGAAGACTGAGACTCATACATACATATATAGACCGTTCAGTTATTTTACCTCTAGCCATCAAGTTGGCTAACCTGAGCTCTGTGTTGCCATTAATTGGTTCGTACTATTTCCCTGTACGAAATATTTAAATATATTTTTAGAATAGAATAGAAACTCTTTATTGCACACAAATTGAAAGAAGAACCGTAAACAACAAGAAACAAGAAATGCAGGAGTGCGCAAAGGTGGACTTATCAGTACAAGTGATATCTTCCAGTCAACCTTTGGGTGATGAGGAATAAAATACAGACAAAGAAATATGGGTAGTGCAGGCGAAAGGGAGGAGGAATACGTGTTTTATTTTTATGAATATATCTACATGTAACCTACATGTTACCTATTTATACAATACATAAAATATAAACAGCATATACATACATACACATGTATAGAACATAGATACTACATACAAATAATACATACTATACTATACTAATCCACAAGTGAACACAAAATAGGCAAAATTAATTAGAATCCCGGCTCTCGATTGTACAACAGGTACTTATACATATTTTTCACTACCACGCTTAAAATATTAAAAGCAAGTAACCCTTTTTAGGACCGTAGTACTAGTGACAGCAAGTGGTGCCAACCTAGCGGAAGATACAATGACGTGTGTCAGAGGTAAAATAACTGAACGATCTGTAACTGACACACTGGCGGCCATGCCCCGCAGCCACAACGTTGGTTCTTACACTTCATGAGTGCCTGTGGACTTTAATTTACTACATCATCATAAGACAATGTCATAAAAATAAATAATAAAAAATTTAATTGTTCTGTAGTATATTTTGCTAACAGTACGCCCTAGCATTAACACATAATGTGTGTACGTATGTCTTCAACACAACGTAGGGTGAATTGGAACAACAATGTATGGAGGTGCACACACTTGGCAGCCAGGCCTCTCTGGCTGTGATAGCCACGGCGAGGGCCACTAGTTCAACTGAATGCAAGCGAATGTACCAGCTCCGCAGCCAGTCGATTAACGCACGTCTCGCGGGACAAAGTAGTTTTTATGCTCGTTTTTTGACTGCCGATCATTCAATATTTTTTCTGTGTTTGCTGCAGCCGTGGCTCCCAGTGCGCCTAATCCTAAGATTTTTCAGAAAACACAATTTATTGTAAGGGATGCGTTTTATAAGGAAAAATAAAGAAAAAAGAAAAAAAAAAAAAAGGTTTCTTGCCTGATTTTTCCTTATAGATTGCATTGCTGAACAAAAAAATTTATAAATTTCGGACCATACTAAATATCGCACCTTGAGAACTATAAGGCACTAACTGCAAAAAAATGCTAAATTGAGTTAAATATGAGGCATAACTGCAAAAAAAAATCCTCTTTTAATAGCTATAAGGCATTTTCTGATAGCATTGTTGTAGACCCTTGAATGCCTTATAGCACTGGTGCATCTTTAAAATATTTTCGGAGCTATAAGGCATCAATGGCCACATAATTCCATATAGCACTAAAACAATATTAACACTTGGTATTAACATGTTCAAAATTGTAAGGCATTATTTGCAGATAATGCCATATAGTTTTCATGTGGGCAACGTGTTGCCAACATTGGGGCACATGCGTCCAATCAAGTTGACAAGTTCGTAACAATTATTCAATTAAAAACCAAAGATATTTTTTTTTTATTTAATTCGTGTCCTCCCGAAACAGGCAAAACTCATTAGAGTATACAGCCATTTCTTTTGTAGCTTTAACGTCTGTTGTATAAATTCTCGGCCCGCGAGAACCACAAAAATATATATTTTTAATTACAACGACGGCGCGACAAACTTCCGCCATCCGCCATCTTTTTTCCACTAAAAAAAACCAAAGATATCTTTGTAGAGAAGGATCATAGAGGCACACACCCAAATCATAAGAAAATAAATGAAGCGATAAAGTCAATCATACGTACCCATATTAATGAAATCCCAAAAATTTAATCCCATTATTTGAGGAACGAGACAACCCGAGTATTTATAATTGGTGAAGAAGAAGGATCTGATATCCGTATGCCAGACTAATGCAATTAAGCCGCAATACCATGACTTCTATATTTCCTATATTGTAGCGTCCCGATCCCAAACAGAGAATTTGACGATGAATAACATGAAAACATTATTAAGATTGTTTGGAACTAAGCATTTATATTAAAATATTGATTTAATTGTTTCAGTTTCCACTACTACTAGGGATACTTTCTCTCTTTTTATTATATATTAAAGCTAATTCCCAAAAATTACATATTTTGTAAGTTTATTGTACTAAGAGTTATAAAAATATAAATGTTAAAATACGAAGAAAAAAAGACAAAATGCTCATTATCTCGGAAAGTAGATTTTGTTAGTTAGTGCCTTATAGTTCTCAAGATGCGATATGCATTTGCGTCAATGAAAAATTGTTAACGTTGTATGTTTTTTTTTTTTTTTTTTTTTTTTAATCTTAATTTAAGTTTAGGGCTTCAGCCGTATTCGGAAATGTCAGCCCCATGGTGACTTTCAAGTTGATAGAGTTCAGAAATTAATTAAACATCCCTCAAAGTGAGAGAACTTTTAAAGAATTTTATAACTTCTTGACAGTGCGCGGAGAGTGGATCACTCAGTGCACAATGTATAGCACATACCAAGTTCATCCCATCCGTCTGTAAACTTATGACTAAATCCTTTCTCAGGTTGACGTTCCGACCACACTCCATGAGAACATGGAATTGGTCCTCCTCTTTCATGCAAAAGCTACAATTTGGGGACTCTGTTTTACGCATTAAAAATGCACTTTTGTTTAGTGGAGTGTGACCTGAGCGAAGCCTTAGAACTGTAGTGATGTCCACTCTTGACATATGTAGGCCCACAAACCACGGTTGTTGTTTTGGTTCGCTTTGCAGGCTTTTATACCAGATACCCTTTCTCACTGATATTCCATCAAAATGCTCTTTCCATTGAGCATAGCATATTTTCTTAATATGTGGCAGAACATCAGTGAAAAAGGGTTTACACTTCCATACATTGTCGCATCCAACAGCACGTTTAGCCAGCCTGTCGACCTGCTCGTTTCCTGGTAAGCCAATGTGGGACGGTATCCATTGAAAAGCCACCTCTTTGCCTTGCTGATTCAGTTGCATCAACAATTTAATTATCTCAATTGCTATTATTCTACTACGAGACCCTCTCGCACAACCAATCAAGTGCTGAAGGGAACTTTTTGAGTCAGTCAAAATAACAATTTTGCCTGTGTCTATACTTGTGCTGTAAGAGAGTGCCTCGTATATAGCAATCATTTCTGTGGCCATGATAGGAATATTCGTTAACACCTTGAATTCCATCCCACACTGCGCATGTACGTCCCAAAAAGCAGACCCGATACCATCAGCGCTCACCGAGCCATCTGTATAGAGCTGATAAGTTGTATGTTCTCTGTGGCGAAATATATATATTTTTATTTTTAAAGGAAAGCGTGACATGTGACACCTGAGAGTAGATGTCTAACGATGCCCATGAGCATTCTGGGTTGGAAAACCCCAGGCTGCCCAAATTACAGGAAATAGATGGATGCGGAGTGCGTTTCACATTTTCCCGGTTCTATGAATAAATTACCTACAGAACCTGTTATTATATATCTGTGGTCACAGGTCAACTAGTAATAACTCCATTTTTGACGATTTTTAGTTTTTAAAACAGTTTGGGCTAAAAAAATTTTTTTTTTTTATATTCGTGATAACTCCATGGCGAGTAGAAATGCCTCTACGACAATGGTCCAAAATGAATATCTCCTGTTTTTAGATTTAAGATTTGGTCCGATAAAGATAACATCACATATCAAGTTCTGACCAAATAGTAATTTTGAATATTTTGATCCAATAATAAGTCCCTACTACAGTAGAGCCTTGATAATCCGAACTACCAAAAAACTACCCCTGTTCGGACTCACGAAGCGTTCGGATTATAGTATGTATAGACCACAGAGCATTTCGTGCTCCGTCCGATATGGCGCACTTTTGAGCTATGGTTAAAGTTTTATGTTGCGTTTCGGTGTAAGAACCATATTTATAACCAAAAATAACAACACGGGCGCGTGAGTACAATACAGAGTAACGCGGACAGTGGACACGTCGAAATAACCAAAAAACGGCGCGCGAGCGCAGCGAAAACGTGGCGCGCGGGTGAAGCGCAGAGTATACACGTCGCAATAGCTCGTTCGTAACTAACAAAAAAACCTAAGTTCACCGCGACCTCCCAGCGGCGGGCGAGAGGGGGTCACGTGGCGTTGTTCGGATTATAGAGGCGTTCGGATTAGCCTGAGTACGGATTATCGAGGCTCTACTGTATAATTTTTATTATTTTAAGTGTATCAATTTAAGTGGAAACTTTATTGCTTAATGCTTATATTACTGTGTACCCATTTATTATGTATGGTTTATAATTAAGTGTTTCCCAAATAAAATAAAATACATCACTATTTGACCAAATGATACGAGATGTTTTTTTTATGTAGCATGTATGTATAAATAAAGTCTTTAACCCACTTAGGGCTACATGTTCACTGGCTTAGTAGTAATAGATGAAAGATGTACATTTTGCAATTAGAATTCATCAGTGTTAATGAATTTAGTTCATGTCCGATTTACAGGATTTTTTTTAACTTTCAAATCACTCTCCTGAACGATTGTAATTTTGGAGTTATCACCTGTTGACCTGTGGCCACATATATATGTATATATATGGCATTCGCAACCCCAGCATGCGACCGAATGTCCATGAGAGAGAGCGTCATTAGAGACATTAAGGGTAGCTCGGCGGCACATAAAAAAAAAATTGAATTTGAATCTAAGTACTTTCTCAACTTGATTGTGTTTCGTGACACAAGAGCTGTCCGATTTAAGTCTAGATGTATTTGCAATACCGGCTCACTCAAGTTTGTACTACACGGACCGGTTAATGGTGAATACAGCTGGCCTGTGAAATAAATTGAAGTACCAGGTCACACGCGGTATTTATTTTTAACATTTATTCTCCATCTCACGTGTTCGCCTACATGCACCACTTCAACTTAATAAAATGCTTTGGCATTTTTTTTTATGGAACTTATACGGTTGGCTGCATCACCTACAGCATACGTGATGTCAGCCCATAACACTGGGCGAACTAGATCCATGTCAGTGTGTCCCTTCATTTTTTATTAAACTCAAGTTTTGTAACAACATATGTAAACAATTTTGGTTATGAAGAATGTTTACTTTCTTACTTTTAACCTTTTTGTCACCACAAATAAATCTATAAGAAAAATAGACCCTGAATACAGCACTTTCAGGCCAAGTTTTGTTAGTCCATAGCTATAGCGGTGAGAGGGTACAGGGTGTGAGGGTCATTTCGACCAAACGTTAATCAATAGCGAGGGGTGAAAACTATGTTTTCAATCTTATTCAATTGTGAATTTCAAAACATATGTCATTGTTTCCGATCTGTAAGGCAGACATAATGCCTTCTGGTGATTGTCAAATGTATCAGTGCAATACAGGCTGTGAATAGAAGGATCGTTCATTGTTTATTATTTGTTAACAATTTCTTGCATTCTCTTTGTACATGAAAAAATATAAATTGTCTACATTTATAACAGAAAAAAATAATTATTGAAATGAAATCAGAAGCAATCAAAGACAAGAATTCTGTTTTAATTTTAAAAATAATTTATTTAATGCTTGATTTATTTAGTTACTATATATTTAGAAAAACTTCAACAATATTTTATATTTTCTATCGTGAAACAGTAGATATTTACTGTAGATGAACAGCTGTAATATATATTATGGCTCGTGCATCATGTCGAGACAATTTCTAGTTTATTGTAGCAAAGTATTCTTACTAATTGTATGAATTAATTAGTTTGCACCATCAGGGCGATTTTAAATATACTTCATCATTTGCCAAAGTTCGAAACAGGAGAAAAGCTACAGATTAATTTGAACAGTTTATTCGTGTAAGTATAGCTCAAATATTTCACAATCTCACGAGTCTGCGCGCAATAAACTTAGATCCCTTACAAAAATATTTGCTACGAGTAACACCAACAAAGACCCTAACGACTCCCATTTACCAACATGATCCACATTATCGCTACAGTTAAAATGAAAACATAAAAAAATGCACTAAGAGATTACTCTAAAAAAATACATCAAAATGGAAATGATGGATACAGTCCGCGGGCGCGGGCGTCTCATTACGATACAGTCCACCGCACGAGGCGAACGAGGCTTACTAAGTTATCTCGAGTAACACAGTTATTTATTACAACTTAATCTAGCACTAGATATAGTGAGAAACCAAAAGTCGCTACGACAATACGTAATTCGAAATCCTAGTTTTATCTATCACAGCTTACGAAGAAGAAAGCGTTCTTTTATTTTCAAACTATCTCTAGCGACGGTTCCGCGGAGTCGCCAATCCGCGGAGTCTTTATTGCCTACATCACTCGCGCCGGCGAGCGCGTCATTCGCACCGGCGCTTACATTACTCCCGACGTCTCATTTGGAAATGGGCAAGATATGTTCGCTTCGTAACACTAGTACAACTTACACGTAGGAGGGCGACGGGCCGCCCCGACAATCGCACAACGGGATATCGTCGGGCGGACGTCGGTGCGACAGACTCTGCCCGGACACGGCGTATACTTTGAAGACGCGTGTGAGGAGCCTGTACTACAAGGGCGAGTTGCGGCAGAGGTGCGCGCAGTCGCCGCACACCAGTTGCCCTGCCGCGTGCTTCACCTGACACTCGGGCTGCGCCAGTTCCACGGCCAGCAGCACGCGCGCCTGCCGGTGCCGCGCCTGCCGCGCGCGCTCCTCCTCCGAGCTCTCGAGTGTCAGGTCCGGCGAACTGACGCTGCTTGGCAGCGCACGCCTGCCCCTCCTCCCCTGCCCCGCCTCCCGCTCGTGCCTCAGCAGCGGCTCGCTTAATGGCTTCGAGCCATCCCCGTGCTCCTCCCGCTCGTGCAGGTACACCTTGGAGGGCACCGGCCGCAGCGGGAATGCCATGCGCGAGTGTCCCGGCGTCGGCGACTCGGCGTCCACGCTCGGCGGCGGTACCGCTTGCAGCGGCCGGATGAGCGCCATCAGCCGCGGCGGCGGATCCCGCTCGATCATGTTGATGTGGATACCCTCCGGCAGCAGCAGCGGCGAGTTACGTCTCGAGTTGACGGAGCGCTCGGTGGGCGTGTAGTAGATGGATATCTTGCTCTGGTTATCGTCGCCGATGGGGTCGGGCAGTGCGGACAGTTTCTCCAGCTTGCTCTTGAGGTACATGTCGAGGCTCTCGAGGTCGTTGGGGTCGAACACCATGGAGTCGCTGCGGCCGCACGAGCCGCTGCGGCAGTTGTCGAAGTAGAAGCTAGGCAGATTCTCGAGCACCTTGTTGAGGGTCTGCTGCTGATACTTGTACGACTCTCTCAGCCGCAACACTTGGTGGGCGCTGAACTTTCTAATCTTATTTCTTTGGAAAACATAATTCTCTCTGACCCAGTTCAGCTGACTGGTAGAATATTCTCGCACTCGCTTTACCTTGGGGAAATAAAATCCAAGTAAGTAAATAAATTCATTGAATAAAAAAAATATCTATAGGAGAATCGCAACGTTCCACTCACCTGGTCGTAGTACTGGTCCCTCACAGCACTCAGATGGTTGGAGCCTATGTCCCTAATATCTTTAAGATGTTTCGCCTGCGACGTGTAGCTGGTCTGGATCCACTCCACTTGCTGGGAGCAGTTATCTTTTATTCGATGCACCTGCAACGAACAACAATAATTGTATAATATGTCACGTATCAAAGACGGTGGCTATTTCTAGAAGTGATTGTGATGACACTTACCTGCACGGCGTAATTCTCACGCAGCCTCTCCAGTTGCTGGCTCTTATATTGTTCTATGTTCTCCAGCATGTTGTATATTTGTTTGGTCCGCGGAGCGTCCCTGCTGACGCAAGTGCAACAGCTGCAGCATTTTTCCAGAAATCTAAACCTGCAAATTAAAAACAATTCCAACCATTACCGTAATTATGAGCTCCTACTCAATAATTTTCCTCAATTATTCTGTGGTAATTCTCATTTTTATCCTCTTCAAAGTAATGGAACAATTGGCTGAAACGTGGGTTTCAAATTCCTTTGTTTCACAGCTCTTAGTCATCACAATTTGACATTAGATATAGATATAATATGTATATACCTATAGAATATGTATCGCAGGAATTGCACCAACAGCGTCAATGCTAAAAAGCCAACTGCGCAAATAACCCCGACTATTATACTGTTTATCTTGATCTCATGCATAGTAACAGGGTCGATATTCAATATGACTTCTACGGACATGTTGGCTGTGGGATTGCTCGCGTAGCATATGTACGTGCCGCAATCCTCGCGTTGAACATTCTCAATCAACAATGTACCATCGTCCAGGACTCTCACTCGGGACTTCGCCATGTCGACGGCGTTGTACAATTTGTCGTGAGCGGGACTGTGCTTTCGGAATATGTTCTGCGCCTGCAAATCTGGGTCTGGATTCCGCCAGTGGTGGACTAGCTGTGTTGGTGTCACCCACGTGATGGACGGCTGAGGATTGCCGTTGAACTGGCACTGCAAGCGAGCGTCGCTCAGCAACTTGTACAGACCTAGCGGGCTGCTCCGCACAAACTGTGGCCCCGTGCAGTTGAGGACGTGCAAGTAATTCAGCATGTCATTTCGGTACATGTGAATACAGCTTAGATCCTTTCGCAGTATGCTCTTCCGCTCGCGAGTCCAGTTGGCGAACCAAGCCATGCGGCAGTCGCACGCCCATCTATTTTCGGCAATGGTGAGCTCGGTGAGGTTGTCTAGTGCGGCCAGAGAAGTTGGCAGAAAGGTCAGCACGTTGTCGCTAATATCGAGTTGGCTTAGAGACGGTGTGTCCTTCAGGGCAAAGTTTTCAATCTCCTTCAAGTTCCTATTCCTTCTTATGAACAGAGACTTGAGACCGTGCAGACCCTTGAAATTTGTGTCAAAAATCACTTCAATGTTTGTGTTTTCGAGGTAGATTATTTCCAAGTTTCCATTGTTGAGGAATAGACCTGAGTTTAGAGCCTTCAGTTTATTCCCGCCCAAGTTTAACCGCTTCAGACTTTGCAGCCCCATGAAGCTGTCGCTCGATATGTTTTGGAAGGGATTGTTTTCCAGATTGAGTTCTCGAAGGATGCCGAAGTGGTCGAACAGGCCCTTTGGAATTACTTCTAGTCTGTTGTACGATAGATCGAGCTCCTCCAAGTCTTTTAAGTCGACTAGAGCGTTTGCAGTTATTTTGACTAGGTTATTATTATTTAGGAACAGGGTCTTCAGTTGCCGATTCTGTCTAAAGTAGAAGTCGGGGAATGTCTGAATGCGGTTGTGCGAGAGATTGAGGTGAAGCAGCCGGCCCATCGGCGCAAATATCTGGTAGGGGGTCGCGTTGAGCTCATTGTGAGACACGTCCAGTTCCTCGACGCTCTCCAGACCCTCAAATATGGACCGCGGTAGGTCGTTGAGCTTGTTGTTGGAGAGATCCAAGTGCCTCAGCCGACTGAGCTCCTGGAAGTAGCCGTGTTGGATGCCAGCGATGGTGTTGTTGCTCAGATCGAGGTACTCTAGCTCACGTGTCCCGTTGAAGGTATCCTTCTCGAGGGTGTGGATGTGCGAGGCGGTCCAGATGAGTTGGCGTAGGCCAGGGTGGTAGTGTGCGAGGAGGGCTCGGCCGAGGGTGTAGCGGGGCGGGGGTGCGGCGGTGCAGATGAGGTGGAGCGGCGTGCAGACCGTGCAGCGGTGCTCGCACTCCGCCCCCGCCCGCACGCTCCACGCCCAGCATGCCAGCGCCAGCACCAGCGCCTGCCGCACTGCCCTCATCCTGCCGCTATCACCTTAATCCTATATTCACTCTGTAAGAAAGAAATAAATATGCGTTATCTCTCGGGTATTAGGATGACAGTGATAAATTGCGTCTTCACAGTGCATTGTAAATTTTTATTCATCAAACTTGGCAAAGCAGACAGTATAGTGGCGAGAAAAAAGATGAGATGTATTTGCGATACAATAAACATTTGCTTCTTTTAGTTGATCTTATGTTATGAAAAAAATGCCAACATGATTTGAAATACATACATGAATAACTGCCACACATACGCTATGCTAATCTAATTCACAAGTTACAAGAGTAGAATATGTACATTCTCAATCATAAATTAATTAAAATATTGCAAAGCAACTAAAAAAATCAAACAGATGCATTCCGAAGGAAATTAATACTCATCAATTTATTCATGTGGTTATCCAGTGAGCATACATTTTTAAATTAAAAAAGTGAATACATTAAACTCTATAGATTTACTCATGACATTTCCTCCTTAGTGGTTTGTCTTGAAAAAAATAAATCTTTACGAGCAGACATTCAAACTTGAAATTGTTCTTTCGTACATACAATGTTTCGAACAATCAAGGCTCTTTGAAATTGTAATGAATGGCATTATTCGAGGGTAAACAGTGAATAACTCTGCCTGGATAATGTTTGCAATTTGGGCAGTCGTCTCTTTGCACTCGTTTGCTGTACACAATCTCGCCATTGTCCGTCATTGTACTCGATTAGGCAATGATAATCCGCGACGCTCAACAATAACGTGATTAGTCTGCTGGCTTTACGATAATTAAATTGTTGGCGAGTGAACAGTCACCCGCGCGTTGGGCGATCGCGGTTTTCTAGACACACAAAAATCTTCATTCAATGAGGACAGAAACGATGTCGCATTACCTAACAAACCGTTCACATGGTCGCGTGATCCCGTAGGTTTCAGGGGAAACTGTCACCACACACGCTGCTGGTAGGACCGGACGTTTGCCCCGCGCACTGCATTATCTCGCGGCACACTTCATTGCTACAGAAATCCTCGTTTTGTCGCGCCACGCCACTATTTGTTATCGGACACTGCACTGGACGAGAGCATACGGCGCGAGAGATCAGCTCGTCGGGACAGTCGCGGTGATCAAATAATTGCACAGAATAATGGTCGATGGGTCGGAGCGCAGACTTGCGGCGGAGGGGCGCGCGGGCGAATAGCGTAGCGTTCCGTTTCGTGATTCGTCGGCTGTCTGTCGGCGCTCCGCTCGGTCGGCGGGTCAGCTGGCGCGCACGAAGCGAGCCGAGCGAGCGCGGCGGAACGAGCCGAAGTAGGTCGCCGGATCGGCAGGTGCGTTTACACCGCGTCTGCGAACGAACGACAAAATGGTGGCGTGAATTGAACGCAATTTTTTTTTATTTATATTTATAATTATAATATAATTATACTTTTTGTAGAGACATGTAAAAATATAATAAAAAAATATTCTTAATGAAATAACATAACATAAACATAATATAAATGTGTATTGCCACGCCCCAATGTTTCGATGTTTCTGTGTAATGTTTCGAAAAAAACATTCGCAGGAGACACGGCTTTAGAGCTACATACTTTTTGTTTCTTTCCTGTTTTAGTGAAGAAAAATATTAATTTAACAAGTAAATATTGCTTTCACCAATATCCAGATATAAATAAAATCCAACGAGGTATTATGTTTTACTAGAGCTCTTACTCAGGCAACGGGCATTGCTCCGGCGAGTTGAGGCACATCGAACTAACTATTCGATCGCGAGCGGCCGAAAGGCGAACTCGTCGCACGCGCCAACACCTGCGCACATCGCGCCGCGCGGCATCTCGCGCCAGTCATTATGCCCGGTTGCCATTATTTCAATGCACATGTTGGGTTGGCATTGGCTGGCGTTGTCGCTTACCGGCCGCTAGCCCCTCCCCCGCTCGCTTCCCTCCCCGCGCGAGCTCCGCTCGGCTATTCGCTCCGCCTCCCCGCTACCTTACCTCATTCATACCTCAGCTGATGGGACGCCGTTCCTCTGTATCTTTCTTCGTAGCGATAGCTCCAGTAAAACATAATACCTCGTTGATAAAATCATACTTGTTCGAGACATTTATAAAATCATACTTTAAAGCTCTCATCGCCGTATGTTTTGTATGGTGACAAGAGCTATATTTATCTCGAACTATAAATTACGTAGATTATGTCCTAGATTTCGGATTGTATTTAGTGGCGTGACATATAGGGTGACATTCTTGAGTTGAGACTCGAGAACCTAGGTACGGAAATGACGTGTTCGAGTATGTACAATAGTACAGCACAGACCAGGTAGATTTTTTGTCCAGGAATATGTTACACATCTTAAACGCCATGATGATGGTTATCTCCTTCAGCAGATGTATGGTTTTGTTTGAATGTAAGGTGGAAGATTTACTCGTACTTGAAAAAATGCCGACAGTCTTCCTAGCTACCTAATTGCTCAAAACCAATTTAGTCGTTTTGGAGTTACGAGGCAATCAAAAACACAACCACTCACTCAACCACATACAGAGATCATACCCTCTTTTGAGTTCGCAGTCGGGTAAAAAGCGTTACAGACGCGTACAGTTCTAATTTAAGTCTAACATAGTTTACTTGTAATAAAATTAACACTGTGTCTAAGATACTCCACTTGCTCTTACCTAGTTTCATTGCGCAGGCTAATAAAAAAATTAAAAAAACAAACGCGGTTGCCAGTTTTCGTTTTCGTTTCATCGTATTCGTGCCATCTGTACACTCATCATTCGCACATTCGCTTACAACACCATAAAATCTCAACGAATTTAGACGCGGTTTTCCTAAACATAATCTTACATTTCTTCAGATGGTTATAGGCTATAATATAATATATCATCCATCATCATCATGCTATCATAATAACACGAGCGGAGATGTTCTAAAATGGATTCGCAGGCATAACAATTCTCCAAGGTTCGTTTATATTCTGTTCCTGGCGAATACGCGTTTCACGCATTAAGAAACGCGTGGCACTAGCAAGGTGGTGCTCCGCACTCAAGCGGGAAGGAATTCTCACTTGCTTAAACACTTCATCCATTGCACATTGTACACATTGGCCAATGTAATTAAAAACTTTTTGGATTTTAAATAATATCCATTAGATACATAGTGTTTATCAAACATTTGAGAAAGTGTCGTTCACCCCTCTACTAGTCTTAAGAATTTTCTAGAATGTATCCATTCGCTGCCTTTTCTTACTAATGGATTATGGGACGTCCCTCGTGTCTCTTTTAAAAAACTGCATTTTATTCACAGAATGCTTTTGAAACTTGTGTGTTGGCTACTTGCAATGTTGCAATACGATTATAGATTCTTACACTATTATCTTCGGCATAATTTTAAATTCTTTTGTATTTGTGTAGCTTCAGTCAAATAATTAAGAATTAAATATTCGGAGCGAAGTCTGCTGCAAAGAGTCAGCTGCTCTGCTATAGAGCTACGTGCATTGTCCTTATTACTACCATTGACCGTGACACATAAAGTTCTTGACTTGGCCAGCGTACTTAGACCATTTGTGTGATTCTGCATATCATAAGAACTCTATATATTTTCTATATATCTACCCCAAGAAGGCAATGGAAATATGTTTAATTCAGAATGAGGAATTATTCATTTTAATGATGATCGGTTGCTAATCGAACATTATTGGATAACGTTTTATTCGACATGACGATTTATCTGTTTGGTGCGGCGGAGATTCGTAGATAGAGTGAATAGATACTGCAATTCTACATTGTACGTATGTCGTGGTACAAATTCAAATTACTCACTTTATTACAAATTTGACCGTTACCTTACTTCTAATTCTTCTCTAAAATATGAATTTTGTTGTCTAGCAAGAAGTATTAAGCTTCCTTCGCTTGCTCGGTCTAATAATTAAAATAAACCTTTTTTAGGCAATTTAATGCAGATTCGCTGTGACAGTTTCAAAGAAATGTGTGATCCCGTTCAAGTACAGTACTTACAACTGTAAGTACTGTACTTGTATATTATATATTGTACTGTACAATGTATTATAATGTGTACTATATGTTATATTATGTTACTATCTCGGGAAACTTATCTGTAGTAAGTAGATTACTACTTACTTACTTTTACGATAATATTATGTACTATTTGTACTGATTTACGTTGCATGTAAAGTGCTATATACCTACGTGTCTCTTATCGTATCATATTTAAGTAAGCAGGAGCGTCCGCTTATAGATACGCCGACTTTTTTCTACGGCTTCAAGCTACATAGCTATAATACCAACTAGTAAGATACTCTGCGAAGTTCTAATGTTTCCAACTCCTCTCTGTTAACAAAATTATTTTAAAATCCACCAAATTAGACAACATTTGGTAAATTATCTTCGGAATTATCAAAATTCTTTGTCATGCCGCTTTTGCTTTGTTCGAAAAATACTAAATACATACTTTGATTAATTAATCAATAACAATTAAAATTGGGCTTGTAGATTTCTCTTATGTCCTTATTTTAAAACTATTTTCAGCTAAATTATTGTGTATAATTTTTTATTTTAATTTGCGTATTTTATCCACTGCGTTCTTCGCCTTTTAGTGTTTGGTTTATATATTGGCGGGACTGTGAGCCAGCGCGTGTCTTGTATAAAAATAATTTGGCGCTTTCTATGGACGACAGCCAAATATTTTTAATATTATCGAATCCTGGCTCGTATCTCAGGGAAATTCATTGAGACTGGTACACCTGCTCCGCATACTATAAATATTTCACTGCAGTCTCGCTTTCTTATCGATCTACGGTACGTACACCTACAGGTGTCCCGTCAGACATACGGTGATCATACTTCGGCATGTCAGGGGATAATGGTTCACCTGAAAAATAATAAGTGAGAATGTTCCGATTCCGATCCTTCCAAAATAGGCATAATCCATGCAATTCTAGGGACAAAAAGGTAAAGTGCGCGTGAACGACATAAAAAAAAATTCACTTGATTAACGCTAATCTCAATGAAGCAGTCGTCATGATATTCATTTAATCGCTTTTACATTAGTCACCTTTATAATCATTTAATGTCAATTAATTTACTCAGCAGCAAACGTAGGGTGTTTTCGGTTGGACTAGAATTTCCTGTAAGTAAGAAGCTTCTATCTATAACACTTTAAATTCGAGTAAATTATTTCTTACACCGAACGAAAACTTATTACCACTTTGGTGCAGTCCATTCCTAAAATTATCTATTACCTAAGCGGCCACCCCATAATATTATGTAGGCATGCCATCAGTTTAGGGTAGCTTTAGCTCTAACGTATTAAAAGGATCATCCACATTGGACGAGGTAGCAGAATAAACTACAGCAGTAGATCCAGACGGATTACCCACCCCACCACTTTAACCAATGACCTTATCCTTGCCGGTATTTGCTTGCGGAAGGGTCAGCTATTTCTGCACTGACCCGTCTCTGGACGAGCTGGCGGCAAATTGTTGTGCCATTTTCTATAGAAGATCGCATCATAACAATACTATCTACCTGCGATTTGGCTACCTGTTGGGAAGCCAAGAGGCATGTTGTTTTATACCTTACCAAGGTTTTTTTCACGGAAACTGATATGAATACACAGAGAGAATACGAATAGAATTAGAGAAACAGAATAGAATACACTATTTTAACGCCAAGCGTTAAAATAGTGTATTAGGCAATCGTATTATGTAGGTAGGTATTGAAAATGTACTTATAATATGATCATAAATAAAATATTTGATTGGTTTGGTTAGATGTCGCTCCTTTAGACATGCCACCTGGTCTCCGGAACTAGAATTTCAGTGCTTCCCTCTGGTCGTGCGTGTGTAGCGTAAAAGCCTTGGTGTGCTGTAGTGTAGTAATCGGTAACGAGTTAAACTGCCCAGTTAGAGAACCTATGTACTCAATATAACTAGTACTTAATGCTGCGTCTAGCGTGCGGTTGCGGTCCTGGCTGAAGTGAAAGTTAGTGCCGGACAGTGGAGCATAGTCGTAGTGGGCGGTGACGAGCTGTGAAGCACGACCTTGGCAGACATTACGTGGGTCTGTCTATTCTGTGAACAATCCACTTACGTCTCGGCGGTGAACGTCGCGACAGAGCGGGTGACGTTTGAGCTTTTTCGGATCTCGAGACGTCTCACTGGAGGGGGGTCCGCACTCTGTGTGTTCGATAATAATTACTGAGACCGGAACGTCACAGAAGAGTGAAAGAGAAAGCTAGGTTAGATTAAAGGTTAGAATAGAGAACGATATTGATCATAAAATTATTGCATGCTGCCTGGAGTGGAATCTCGTAAACAGCGCTATGTCATTCCGAACTTCGCACGTAAGCATCTCTGCATCTTCCACTGCATCTCTCCCCGTGTATGTCGTAAAAGGCGACTAAGGGATATGACTCCCTTCTTATATTACTAGGTGGTAGGGTTTAACCCGCCCGGGTTGGTACCACCGCACTGAATGAAAGGTCGGTCGAAACGGCTATGTAAATAGTTTGTGTTTTTCGTCCAGTTCAGTGTAGCCGGCACGACCGAAGGGAATCACTGACGTGGCACCAAGTTCACCCGGTGTTATGGGCTGACATCACGGATGTTGTAGGTGATGTAGCCAACCGTGACAGTTTCCATAAAAAAAAAAAAAGCACGGATCACCATCCTCAGCATCAACTTGCGTAGTTATACCTCTCTTACATCTCTGGATCTCGTGAATGTTTACTTTCGAGATTATTTTTACACCTCGTCAAGATAGGTAGGTACTCCACTTTGTTACTCAACGCAGTTTAAGTGCTTTTAAATTGTTTTCGTTTAGCTAGTAGGTATATTGCACTCTTTTTCTCTGTATTAATTAATTGAACTTGTTCTTGCATTCGTAATTTTTATCAATGCTAGTATGTACATAATTAGGTACTGCAATAATATACTTTTTACTTGCATTTTCAGAAATGTCGATAGTAGCTCTCATTAAATTGTCGCATGATTGACGTAAATGTTCTGTAGAATAATGTGCGACAACAATCGATTATGAGCTGGTGGGTGGGTGATTAGGTAACTGAGTAATTTTTTTTATTGATCGTACCAAGATCGTACTTAAAACACAATTGTAATATTTAGGTATTAGATACGAGTAAGTGCGTCAAGCGGTGGCGTCAACTGTAACAGCGATTTCTAATAGGAAGCGATAGGGTAGAACTTTCAATTTCCTAAATGTTTTCGAGCTATTAATTCTGCATACCTATTGACAGTTTGAAATGAATGAAATATTAATAAAAATGGAAAAATTTACGCAATATTATTGGCACTGAGCGGACTCCAACCACTGCCATGACTGCCCAATTAGTAAATCGCCGATTTCGCAGTGTAGCGAATAGTAATATAATTGATAATAATTTACGATGCTCTAATTTGTGGCGTCATTCTCTCTTGTTTTGTCGTGAAATGTTTCGTGAAATGTGTATCTTCGTGCGTTATCTATGAAATGAGCGCGTACGTAATGAACTATACACGGAGAAGCGACATCGCTCGCCTTGACGTTATGCATGGCGAGCGGAAGAGATAGACTGATAAGATATTAGACAATATTATTATTATATTATATACAAAAATGTCGATCACACCACACCACACATATGTGCACTAGCCGCGTCTCTCGCTCGCCTCGCTTCGTGAAACAGCACACACAATCCTAAATTGCGCTGATTCTAAAACCGATAACATTTACACGCGTTGGTATGGTATGCAGGTAATCAATACGTTGTCGGTTTAGAGGTCACTTGTGTAGTGTAGATAAATATGTTTAAAGTTTTGCAGAACAGTAGAAATCTTGCTAAGCACAGAGTACATTATATAGGATGCAAGAATCGTCATCCGCCTGCCAATCGCTTATTCGCATCTCTGTATGATTTTTGCCATGCATTGGACGAAAGAACAAAAATTGTTGTGAGTTTCGGCCGAATTACTAAGATTATGCTCTGGCTAATGTAATGTTAAGATTATCTCGTGATTATGAAAATAATTATGTATCCTTGATATATTCCTAAGATTCGTGACACGATGGAGGATCATCCTCTGATTCCGCTAATCTTAAAATTATCCCGCGGAAATATACCTATTATCTCTTCTTCTGTATCCTTATATACCTAATCTTAAGATTTGACAATTTCTTGTGTAATTTTTAGAGATCGTTGAATACACTGGGAAGCAAATATATCGCGACGCGACATGCCCCTCAATTTCTGGGGCCTTTGTTACGGGGAACATCTTGGACGTGCCGCGGCAACGCACGGGACATTTCCTTGAAGACACCAGAAGAGATATCACCCGCAACATGTCCCGCGGCACGTAAATGCCTCGTTATGTTGCATGCAACGTTGCTAAACCTTGCCGCGGCACGTAGACTCCATGTTGTGGGGCATGTGGAGAGGGTATATTTTGTCCCCTAGCGTATGCAAGGCTTACAATCTGTGTAAATCTGAAAAACAGCGCTATAGGTTGCATGTGCTACCTTGTGCACCTGTAGCACATGCTGAGATGGGTCCATATTGTAATCCGTTCCTTTGCTTTACTGTGCGAAGCAAAAAAGAGGGTTATTAATACTTATTCTTTCTTTTTGATATCTAACTAGCATATTAATTAAGTTGTTAACTATACCTATTAATTTTATTATGACAATAAACGTTGTTTTTATTTCTTTCTTTCTGCCAAGTTTTTGGCATAAATGTGATTGAAGAATATAGGTGTTACCTATAATAGTTGTCCACAACAGGCAAAAACACATTAGCTAGGGCTAGTGTATACATTTTCAGTAGGAATAGAGGATTACGTAATATAAAGCGTAGGAGATTTGGAAAGGGTAGAGCATAGAGAATCTAACTCAATGGGGTAGAGCGTGGGTTGACGCCTCAGTGGAACCGAGAAGCGAACACACCATGACTAAATTGATTATTTTTTCAGCAAAGGTCAAGTTCGTAGCACGAAGGGCTGGATGATGCGAAATTTGGATCGCTCCTAACGGCGACCGAGCGTCGTCTGTGTCCTTCCCTGTCTATCTACCCCTACAGGTTCATAATGGATTTTAGTGACTAGTTATCACATCACTCCGTCATATCATTCAAGTAAGAAATATAGAAAACGGGAAAGAATATTGATGGATGAGTTACCTACCATAGATGGTGAAGTAGTAGATAATAAAATAAACAATCATATATTTCAGTGTGGCCTATGGAGTAGGTACAGCAGGCCATCTTACGACATTGCGCCTGTCAGTCGGCTGGAGTAATTTATTACCAGCTATTATTGGGCATTTCGCTCAAGGTTAAATGTATTTATATCTCTGATCGAATTTGATAGAATCTATCTATGGGCAGAATAAGGCAGAACGCTGATGATGGTGTCTGGCCTACCCGAGGGCCTACCTATGTGACTTCCACGAGAATTCCTTATCAATAGCAGTCAGTAAGATGTAGGTCCAGTGTACATGACTAGCCGATCTTCCGTTTTGTGTTTTCCTTAATTACCAAATAATGACGAAGTCAAACTCGTTATTGTCGTGGCCAGACGACTGACGAGGGACGACCGCAAAAACATGCCTTTTAGTTAGTTGTATCTTGTATCAGTATCTTGAATGTCGCCTATAATTTTTCTCGTATCATCCATTCTAGTAATTATTCCTCGTATCATCCATTCTTAAATTTTCTCGAGAATTCATAAATAGGTATACATTTAAATAGTATACCCAATATTTGAATTTATTTTTTCAATTTTACGAAAACAAAAGTACATGCACTTTTTATTTCTACGAAATGAAGATACCAGTCGTGAAATACCGTTACAGGTTAGGTATCATTTCACGAGCAAGGAAGCGGCAAAAAAGATGGCGTAAGTAAATGGCGGTGGTCGCGCGCGGCGCGCAGCATGGCGGGCGAGGAGGCGGCGGCGGGGCGCGACGTGAGGCGGTTCAGGCAGGCGGTCGTCGTCTCGTAGTATGGCGCCGTGCGCTCGTGCGTCGCTCGCTCGGTGCATCGTAATCATCATCGGTCGCTCGTTCGTTTGTCGGTCGTCGGTCGCCTGCCAGAAGCCGCGCCGGCCGCCGCCGCCGCCGCTCCGCGGGCGTGCGTGCGCTAGGGGTAGAGAAAGAAGGCGCGGCACGGTCGCGGGGAGGGAGCGAGCGTTCAACGTCTCGCTCGACTCGGCTCGGTCTCCCTCCACTCGGGCAAAGGTTTATTGATCGACGACGCTTCTGTACTTGCCGTAAGCGTGTAGCGACATCTGCCGACCGTTTTAACTACTAGTTTGTCGAGATTCGCAGCCTTTTCTATAGGTGGCGCTGGATAAACTATTATGTTCGCAATTTAATTGAATTCGCCTGATGTGAACGCACCTTCGAACTTTGAAATGTCATATTATAACTTTTTAAATTTTCACAAATTATTCTACAGAGATATGACGTCACATGGCCAGTGCGAGTGAAAAAGTTATATTTACTTCGCGCGTAATTCGTTCCTTATTTTGCGGCGCGCAAGGAAGATTTATAATATTAAATATATTTCCGCTTTTCTCATCTTAAAAAAATCTATACACACACTCTCACAATAAAAAGAGTAAGTACTACACTGTTCCCCGCTACTTCTCTACCTCTAGACTCTTAGGATACTGATGTACTTATAAAGTTTATAATGTTTATACTATAAACATTCCATGTTTCAAGAAGATATACACGGTGTTGCAGTTGCCCCCGTAATATTTTTAACTGACATAAGGGGGTTATTCTATATGTGAAACTAAACAACTTCGATGCAGAAAAAAAAATTTTTGAAACAAAAAAAAAATTTTTTTTCCGTACAAATTTTAATTACCTATTCTCAAAATGTATGGAGAAAAAAAAATTTTTTTTCTTCAAATAAAAAAGTCGTAGAACCAAAGTTGTTCTATTTCACGTACAGAATCACCCCCTTTCGGGTTTAACGGTTGGGGTTGCAACAACGTATAGTTCGAACCGTTTAGGAGCTACAGGCTGTGACAGACAGACCGGGCTCCTGACCGATTTTATAAGGGTCCCTGCACGCACCGCCGCTGGCTACGGAACCCTAAAAACGTGCTACAATTTTAATTAATTTTTTTTTTTTATGGAAACTGACTTGCTTGGCTTCATCACCTACAACATCCGTGATGTCAGCCCATAACACCGGGTGAACTAGGTGCCATGTCAGTGCTTCCCTTCATTTCATGTCCAACTAACCTGCATCCAAGGCGTATGTTGAGCCTTTCCATATATCATGCATGAAATTATTAGCTGTGTTCTAGTCTAGCTACTCTAGCTACCTACCATAATAAAGTGTTTTTGATGCTGCGAGCACTGGGCTGCCAAAGCGTTCCAGAGTCGCCCTTGGCTTATCTTTTGAAGCACTCAGTGCTACCTACTCTATGGCGCTACGCTCGCCCCCCTTAGCGCTTTGACTGTACTTTTTTTTTATAGAAACGCGAAATGTGGCGCCGAGCCACCCATAAGGTGTCCAACGACGCCCATGGACATTTGGTCGTACGCGGGGGTTGCGAATGCCATGTCGGCCTGACAGGTGCCTATTCACGCACGCCTCCCTTGGAGGACGAGACCTTCCGGCTGAGTACGTCTGAATATCATAGTATAATGTACTGTCGGCTACACTGAACTGGACGGAAAACATTAACTATTTACATAGCCGTTTCGACCGACGTTTCGTTCAGTGCGGTGGTATCAATCAACCCGGCCTGGATAAATCCTACCACCTAAAATAGTAATATAGTATATATAATACACACAAGTATATAATATAGTATAGTAAGGTAAGAAGGGAAGGGACCTACAGTTTAAAGTGGAATCCGAACCACGGTCAGCCTCCAACGGTCGAGCGGTCACCCATCCAAGTACTGACCGCGCTCAGCGTTACTTAACAACAGTCGACCGACCGCACCACTGAGCTACCGAGGCTAACAAAGGTGTATGGGACATATTCCTGCAAATAAATAATGATTTGATTTTATTTGTACCGTATGCCTTATGTTTTTTTTTTTATGGAAACTGACACGGTTGGCTACATCACCTACAACATCCGTGATGTCAGCCCATAACAACGGGTGAACTTGGTGCCATGTCAGTCAGCGGCGACTCCTGGTCCTGAATATTGGGTTGGCTCTGGCTAAGGATTTTTTTTTTCATAATTTCATAACTTAGGTACCTACGCGTTAATTTATTTCTACCACAATGAGTTCAAAAACTGAAAGACGATTACGATATAGATAGTTTATAATATTTAGTTTAAATGATTTATTTTGCTCACTTACGATTTATTTGTCTGTAGATAGGTACCTACTGGTTGTGTCAAAGCTGTCGAGTTGCAGCCGACAACAGCGACGTCTCCTCTGGCACGACGACGACGAGACAGGCATACAAGCTTGAATTGTTACATTTTATTTGTACATGAAGTCCACTCTTCGTTCCACAGACAAAAAATTTTCGATGACTCGATCGTGAAAATCTTTCTTCCTCAATTTTGTTAGCAACTCCTTTTCCACAGATATGTAAGAGTGCCAAATTACTGAGTCTCTCTTGTCCTTGAGTGCTCCGTAGATAGCTCGGTAGGAGTTTGCCATTATAATTACCAATAAATCACTTTAAATTTAACAATACTGCACAGGATTCATCCATACAAAGTCCATACCTACATAACGGAATATATGCAGCTATCAACTCGCGAACCAATTCAGCCATTCAACCATTCAACCAGCCAAACAACCATTCAAGCGCACACACACGCGCACACAACACACCTAGCCTAGCTCGCTAGTCGCATCGCATCGCACTTCGCACAGCACAAGAATACTCGTCGTTTGGACGCAGCGCGCACACACCCGCACACGCAACACACACACCTAGCTCGCTCGCTAGCTCGCTCTACTCGCTACCGCGTCACTAAATGCACTCCCCGCTGCGCCAAATCGAAAGGCTGATCAGCGGGTCCGCGCGGGACGGGGGGACATTCGGCCGCTTCCGCCTTGTATGGAATACGATGGCGCTTCAAAATGTAGCGAACCGGCCAATGAATGCCTTGATGTGTCGTCATTCGTCGTCGCCCGCGTTTGACGCGCGCGAAATTTCAAATTATGTAACGGGTACGGGATTGACGTTTTATCTTATTAATCGTGGATTATATGACATAAATAATATAACTCCGAAATTTTTTCACATTTATTTTAGCCTGATATTTCTGTATTAATGGTGTCATTCATTTTATTTGGTTTGGCGGCGCCAACCTCGCCAACTGAGAGGAGTCGCCGCTGATGTCAGTGTTTCCCTTCGGTCGTGCCGGCTACACTAAAGTGGACGGAAAACCCAAACTATTTACATAGTCGTTTCGACCGACCTTTCATTTAGTGCGGTGGTACCAACCCGGCGTGTTAAACCCTACCACCTAGTAAGTAGTAATATAAGAAGGGAGTAATATCCCTTAGTCGCCTTTTACGACATACACGGGGAGAGATGCAGTGGGGCTATTCTTTTATAGTACCTGGCCCACGCGGTACAAGTCCTCCATCATTCCACAAAACTTCCTATATGCAAATAACACCTTCACCTAGCAGGTCTCTACCATCCATGCCACCGAGCAGCGGAGTGACTGTAGAATAGTTAGTATGTGAGCGTGTGTATGTGTGCGACGCACCAAAGTAGTCGATATTGGATACCGGGTTGCTAGGCTCAAGTGGCAATGGGCTGGGCACGTCAGCCGAAGAGACGACGACCGTTAGAGTAACCGTGTCCTGGCGGCGTGCACTGGCGGCCGTGGACAGGAAAACGGAGTGTGGGAAGACCACCCGCCAGGTGAGACGAAGACATCAAGTACGTCGGCGGAAAGCAGTGGTTCCGTACCGCTGAATGAGAGAGGCGTATGTCCAGCAGTGGACGCATACACGCTGACTGACCGACTGACCGGCAGGTCTCCACCATCCACGCCACCGAGCAGCGGAGTGACTGTAGAATAGTTAGTATGTGAGCGTCTGTGTGTTGTTGCAGTGCAAGGAGTTCGAGAAGGTGGGCGCGTTGGTTGCGGTGACTCCGTCGGACGTGGTAGAGGCGGCCGACGTCACCTTCTCGTGCGTGTCTGACCCGCAGGCCGCCAAGGAGGTAAACCGTATCTATGTACCAGGGTTGTTGCGAACATCAGCATCAGCATCCGTGTCACTTCAGCATCATTTTCAACATCAGCATCCGCATTGTTCGATGCTGATTATTAATGCTGATGTTCGAGTCGTCGTGACAAACGTTCTCGGAACAGACTCGAAGCCGGAAAAGCAGAAAAAATACAGTTCCAAATAGTTCCAAAGTTCCATCCAATACTAATAATTTAATTGTTAAGATCAATTACTAAACTGGTACCTACTGGTATCAGATTGATTCTTTTTTTTTTATGTCAAAAAATTATTAAAAACACAATCTTTTATTTCAATACCAACCAAAACTTTGGACATAAATTCATAATATTAATATAAGTAGTTCAGTATTTTTCCCTTTTTTTTTAAAGAAAATAATTAAAATCAGCATCAGCATCCGCTGATGTCAATGATAAAATATCAACATCAGCATCAGCTGATGTGAAAAAATGTGCATCAGCAACAACCCTGCTAATATTATTTATCGGAACACAGGAAAATGGCAGGCGGCATGATTTTGTTTATTTATAATGTAATGTTTTTTATATAGACTCTCACATGAAGGAAAACACTGCCCGTACAAGGAAACATTGTACAGCTTACTACTAGCAATAAGTTCTACATTAAGGTGTTGTTGTGTATAACGCTACATAACTGAAAGAAATTACATTCTGCAATGAATCAGTCTTTGACACTACAAAAGAATAATACCTGCAGATTATTATAATTTTTTTATGGAAGCTGACACAGTTGGCTACATCACCTACAACATCCGTGATGTCAGCCCATAACACCGGGTGGACTACATGCCATTTCAGTGCTTCCGTTCATTTCATGCAGTCGGACAGATTTTCGGGCATATTTTATTGTATTGTGCCTCGAACATAATTCTTTGCTGACTGAATGTCTTAGAGATGCAAGGAAGAATGAGAGACAATTAACTGCCACGTGGTTAGACTTTGAAAACGCCTTCGGTTCGGTGCGCCATGAGTTACTATTAAAGGCGCTAGAGTGGTATAATGTGCCACCTCTGATCTGTAATATAATAGCCTCCTACTACAAAAAACTTTCCTTTGTAATACAAGTAAAAGGCGAAACGGAGAAGACACCAGAAATTCGTTACGGCATAGGACTTTTCCAGGGTTGCTGCCTCTCTCCTGTCACATTTAACATTGTTATCAACATTCTAATTGATACGCTTGTCGTAAAAGAAAACAAATGGGGATACAGGTTCAAATATGGAGACACATATATGGCGGCCATCCTGGCATTTGCGGATGATATTACGCTGTTAACCCGCAATCCAAAACAAAATCAGGCGCTTCTTAAGGTGGTGGATGACTATTGTGAATGGACCAAAGGGATGAAGATAAAACCAGCGAAGTGCTACTGTTTGAGCTTAACCAGGAAAGGTTCAAAGTTTACCTCGAGCAATCCAGGTCTGACAGTAGCCGGAAAACCAATCGCAACCGTGGCTGATGAAGCTCCTTTTAAATTCTTGGGCAAAAGGATCACCAGCAGAGGAAAGGAGCATCCTACTGATGATATTGTCCAACTTTTCGAAGAGAGCCTCCGCCAAACTGACAATCTTCCCCTCCTGGGTACACAAAAGGCATGGATTTACGATAACTACCTGACATCAAAACTTTCATGGCCATTTCTCGTCTACGACTTCACAAAGCAAAACCTGACTAAATTAGACTCGTATGTGACCAGATTCCTGAAATCATGGTTTGGACTGGCTCACCCGGCTGACTCGTCAACGCTATACAGATCTCACAATAACTTTGGACTGAACATTAAGAAACCGTCGATATTTTATCAAAAGGCGAGAATAGCCAAACGATGTATACTCAAAGACTCCAATGATAACGCTATTCAAGCCTTACCCAACACATCACTATCAGATGAACTGGAATCGAGACTCGACTTCTACAAATCATTCCAAGTTGGTACACGCACCAATAGATCTGGATTGGGCATAGAAACAGCAAAGTCTGATAAAGAAATACTGAAAGGTTTTGCTCAGGAGGACATGGAACAAGGCTTCAAACTTCACGCCTTAAACCTAGAAATGCAGAATGATTGGCTAACAGTGGGTGACTTCTGCATCCCTCCTGCATTGAAGTGGAAATCCATAATATACAACTGGTCCCCTGAGCTGCTTAAGTTCTACTTAAATGCATTCCAGCTTACTCTCCCCGACCCGAGTAACCTAGTTAGATGGGGGAAATCTACAAATAGACTATGCCCGTCATGTAAGGAGTTCGTAGGCACGGCCAAACATTTGTTATGCGGATGCAAAATACTACTTGAGCGAGGCCAGTATTCCTACCGTCATGATAAAGTCCTCCAAATCATCAGAGAGGCCATCAACCTGTCAATTGCACGGACCAGGAAAGGGCAAACCAGTAGCGGCTTCCAGAAGGTCAACTTTGTGAAACCTGGAGCCAATAAGCTGCCCAAAGATAGGACTAAACCTTCTTCAATTTTGGGAGCAGCAAAGGATTGGGAATTGTTGATGGACACACATGAGAAGCATTACCAAATGCCTTCGGAAATGTGTACCACAGCATTAAGACCGGATATACTCATATTCTCACAAGCGACAAAGCATGTAGTACTTGTTGAACTTACAGTTCCATGGGAAAGTAACATACCGAAGGACCACAACATCAAACTTAACAAGTACTGCAACTTAGTAGACCGGATTGTGAGAAACGGATTCAAGACTGATCTCTTCGCTGTGGAAGTCGGAGCAAGAGGACTACCAGCGAAGTCGCTCTACAGTCTCTTCAAGAATCTAGGGCTCCCAAGATCGACGCTAAGCTCATATATGGAGAGAGCTTCGAAAACGTCACTGGAAGCATCCTACAGAATATGGATAGGTAGAGAGAGGGAGGTCGAGAGCGGGACTGGTGGTTTCCCCGCGTCCTAGTCAACGCAGACTAGCTGACGAGGGCTTGAAGCGAGCCGAAACGTGAAGCATGCGCGGGAAATTTAGAGTGGCCACTCGCTAGTCCCGACCTCGATTAATACCCTCCTCTACTGCCGATGGGCCCGGATATGTTCGGTGAAGCCATCGTAAGCTTAGATCCACACCTTCCTGTTTATTGATCATTTATTTGTTGCGCAGTTAGACTGCGCTCGAACTTGTCACAATTTGTTCTATCTAGATGAAACAATGTAGCAATTTCCATAAGAAAAAACTTGCCTAGGCCACACTGCACAAATGTATAATACATAAACCTAAGCTTTATGATCGCGACCGCACTATGCAATCGACAGCTTTTCACTTTCATACAAAGTAAATCTTGACACGCTGCTCGCCGCAGTGCAGTTCCGCCTAGTGCGGTCCACTACGGCACTAGATCCACTAAAGTCGCCCTGACTGATGGAGCGTGAATGAATAGATGGTGTTCGGTAACTGCGGGGTGCTGCACTGCCCCGCGCTCGAGAACAAGGGCTACGTGGAGATGACGTCCATCGACGCGGACACATCCAACGACATCGTGGAGGCTCTCGGCGACAAAGGAGTTCGCTATCTTGAGGCCCAGGTGACGTTCATGCCTACTGTTTCTTTTCGTTTCACGTTACCATACGCGTATGGAGAAAGCCGTCCGTCTGTCTGTCCGAGGGCTGTATCTTTTGAACCGTAATAGCTAGCCGGTTGAAATTTTCACGGAATACGTGTTATTATGGCGGATATCGTAACAAATAAAAATAAGAAAAAGTAAAAAAATTTATTGTGTCGACAATGTAATTGTAATGTGTCGGCAATGTTCCGGCTCGCACATGGCCGGTTTTTTATTACTGTAAGGTTTAAAACCTTAAATAAATAGAATTGGTTTTAATGTCGTCTATACTGGCTAGACTCACCACTATGACCAAGTTTTACATGTAATCCAGCACTCTTCACTCAGAGAGCCCCAGCACCCTTTTGTTGTGGGCTTTTGAGAACCCATCGGTTCTCAAAAGCCCAATGTTTCTTTTTCGCACTGCTAGAGTGTACGACTGTCCTTTTTTTTTTTTTTTTTTATGGAACCTGACACGGTTGGCTACATCACCTACAACATCCGTGATGTTAGCCCATAACACAGGGTGAACTAGGTGCCATGTCAGTGCTTCCCTTCATTTCATGTCGGCTACACTAAACTGGACGGAAAACACGAACTATTTACATAGCCGTTTCGACCGACGTTTCGTTCAGTGCGGTGGTACCAACCCGGCGGGGATAAACCCTACCACCTAGTAAGGTAAGAAGGGAAGGGACCTACAGTTTAACGTGGAATCCGAACCACGGTCAGCCTCCAACGGTCGAGCGTTCACCCATCCAAACACTGACCGCGCTCAGCGTTGCTTAATAACAGTTGACTAACCAACCGCGCCACTGAGCTACCGAGGCTGACGAATTTTCTTATCCCTTAGTCGACTTTTACGACATGCGACGGGGAGAGATGCAGTGGGGCTATTCTTTTTAAGTACCGACCCCACACGGTACTCCAGCCAATGTGTTTCCCCAATCCTTTTACCTGGGTGTTCAAACGTCGTATTAACATTCTAGAAAGCCTAGGAACAGGGCCGCTAATCTTCTGGCATGGCGCCTCACTGAGCGTGGTTTCCATTCCGCTGCACCATTGCTCCCTCGGCACAGCCACCCATGTTGGTTTACATAAAAAAAGGATTATTTTGATAGAATAAAAAAGTAGAAATTCTACCATTATTATATTTAATGGAATATCCAAAATCCATATCTAAAAATATCAAAAATTTTTGTGCATAGTACACTAAAATATAAATATTATAATAATCTGTATTTTAAAAAAATAAGCTAATTTTAAGCTATTGGATTCATACTGCAATTATATAGGTTTAATCCTTTTTTTTTTTTTTTTTAAATTTTAATTCAAATAAATTTAATTTTTTATTATTACTACTAATTAGAACATTAATTTCAATTTCTTCTAAATCTTGACTGGGTTGTTGAATTGGGTTAGAAATTAATTAATTATCTCATTATCTAAAGGCTGAAACATCTTAAGTAATTTGTAAATATTTGCCTTGCTTAAAACTGGCGACAAATGAACTCTCATTTCATTTAATTTGTTTTCATTTTTCAAATATAATAAATTGAATATGTTTGCTTGTGACAGGTGCAAGGTTCCAAGACTCAGGCGGAAGAGGGAACGCTCATCATCCTGGCGTCAGGAGACCGCACTCTCTTCGACGACTGCCAGTCCTGCTTCGAGGCTATGAGCAAGAACTCATTCTTCCTCGGTAAGTCCGACGAGACAAAATTTACCATGTACCAATACATTCACACTCAATAATGTAAAATTCTCTTTTGCTTTCCAGCTGTACAGTTTGGAAAGTCAAAGTGTATAGTACCAGGAATCCCCATTGGCAATGTTTAAGACCAGCAACTTTTGTCCCCGACGACAATAGTCCTTTCCCTACAAGAATTATGCATAATTTCATACTGACTCTGCATTGCTCATGGTTAGATGGTTACTTCTTGCGAAAAGATCATCGTGCTTCTATTATACTTGACACTGACGTAGTTCCACGAAGCAAGTTTTTTTTTGTAATTTTTCGTCAATACCTATTATGAGACTTATTTACGAGTATGTAGTAGTACTGATCTTTGCCAGAATCTATCAGCCTGCATTTTGGGAAAATATTAATAATTTTTGTTACTGTCATTTATCCAAATCTTTACAGTTGAGACTGAGACGTAAATGCACTTATGAAACTCAGCATAAGAAAGAAACTCCAATGAGTATCAAATTAATGCCTCTTGCAATAAATACAATACAAGGGCTTTACCACTCGACCATTAACTACTCGTGATTTTTCGTGTTCACGCAGTGGCGGCTCTGGCCAATGAATTTTAGTTAGGCACCACCTACATAATATCATTTTTTAATGTTGTATTGCAGTTTTCATTTCGAGGACAGGACATGCCCAAAGTCTAGGAATAAATAAACATCCATGTTGATTTTTTTTTTGTTTACCTTCAAGATAATTAAGTGAGGCGGCGCCTCACTTGCTTCACCTGGGGAACCGCCACTGGTTCACAGTAAATTTATGATCCATGTTCACTTTCGGTGCAGCCTACATGCTGATATTTCTACCAATTAGGTGTACTGAAGGGGAAATCTGGTTGCAGGTGACGTGGGAAACGCGTCCAAGATGAACTCGGTGCTGCAGCTGCTGTCCGGTGTGTCGCTGGCGGCGATGGCGGAGGGGCTGGCGCTGGCGGACCGCGCGGGGCTCAACCAGCGCGACCTGCTCGACGTGCTCGCCCTCACACCGCTCGCATCGCCCCTGCTCATACTCAAGGGACGAGGTGAGCGTGCGCCGGCGCCGACACAATCATCTAGCCAACACACAACATGTGTCATCTTGTCAATGTTGAGCTTAACGAGGTTTTTTTTTTATGGAAATTGACACGGTTGGCTACATTACCTACAACATCCGTGATGTCAGCCCATAACACCGGATGAACTTGGTGCCACGTCAGTGCTTCCCTTCGGTCGTGCCGGCTACACTGAACTGGACGGAAAACACAAACTATTTACATAGCCGTTTCGACCGACCTTTCATTCAGTGCGGTGGTACCAACCCGGGCGGGTTAAACCCTACCACCTAGTAATATAAGAAGAGAGTCATATCCCTTAGTCGCCTTTTACGACATACATACCCGGGGAGCGATGCAGTGGGGCTATTCTTTTAAAGTACCGGCCCCACACGGTACTTGCACACGGATCTGGTCAATGTTGAGCTTAACGAGGTGGTAAAGATACAAGGGGGACATGGTTGAAGATGGACAGACAACAGTAGAGAACGCTGATGGGGCTACTAACGGGCCACTGCCAACTTAACAAGCGCCTGTACACTATAGCTATAACAGACAGTCCCCTCTGCAGGGCATGCTTGGAGGCAGAGGAGACATCCACACTCATAGTAGTGGAATGTAGACGTCTGGAGACATTTCGCTCGGGAGTTTTCGGTTCTGAAAGGAGCGACCCACAGGCGTGGAAGGATCCAAAGGGCTGCTGCATTTTGTGGAGGAACTCGGCTGGCTACAATAAGCCCATAGCCGGGTTACTGAGCACAAAGGCATCTGTCAAGTACTTTCAAAGCGTCGGCAGCTGTCGACAATAACAACAACAACAACAAGACGAGGGACATGGTTGACAGCTTATTAGCCACTCTTGTTGTGTGCGTGCCATGTTTATGTACGAGTAGGTGGCCGCCGGCCGATCGTATTGTACATATGAATAGTAAAGATAACTCAATATAACCTACAGTCAGCGCGTACGTTCGTGGCCTCCAGCAGGAATGCGAGAATGGAATGTATAATGTTGTGAATCAATGAAAGTAACGACGTTTACCAAACCTCTTTTTTATATAGGACATTAAATTATTTATCTAATAAGGTTTTATTGTGTGGTTGAAGTACGAAGACAAAACAGGGATAATAGTTTAAAGATCTATCGGCCTCCGCCCGCAGAGGCCACAAACGTGCGCGCTAACAGTAATGTTATTTAAACATCGTCACAATTTTGTAAATTGCCTTCGATGTATTTCATTTAAATGACACAATTACTGTGTGTACAGCGATGATCGAGTCGTCTTACTCGACGCACCAGCCGCTCTCGCACATGCAGAAGGACCTGAAGCTGGCTCTGGGGCTCGGCGACACTCTGGAGCAGTCGCTGCCGCTCACCGCCACCACCAACGAGATCTTCAAGCACGCCAAGCGTCTCGGATACTCCAACCACGACGTCAGCGCTGTCTATATCCGCGCTCGCTTCTGATCGCGTCGCGTCGCCTCGGTCGCCATCTCGTCCACACGCGCCACTTGGGGCGTCATCTTGTTCAATATACGCCACTTGAGGCGTCATCTTGTTCAATACACGCCACTTGGGGCGTCATCTTGTTCAATACACGCCACTTGGGGCGTCATCTTGTTCAATACACGCCACTTGGGGCACCATCTTGTTCAATATACGCCACTTGGGGCGCCATCTTGTTCAATACGCGCCACTTCGGACGCGATTTAGTTCAATACGCGCCGCTTGGGACGCTATTTTGTTCAATACACGCCACTTGGGGCGTCATTTTGTTCAATACGCGCCACTTGGGACGCCATTTCGTTCAATACGCGCCACTTGGGACCCCATTTCGTTCAATACGCGCCACTTGGGACGCTATTTTGTTCAATACACGCCAATAATTGGGACGTAATTTTGTCCACACGCATCATTTAGGTCACCATATTGTTCAACATGCGCTATTTAGGTTGTCATCTTGTTCACAAGCGCTCATGGAATCTTGTTTACAATGCCGTGTGTATTAAGCAAATTGAACCTTACATACGTCGTCACTCTTCAAGTGTTTGAAATTTTCATCAAAATGACACAGGTACTAAGTAACCAGTAGATGTCATCTATGTTACTTATATGACCCTTACGTTACAAATGAACCGATCCGTCGATAATAATTTCTTCTCTAATAATATTCTCAAGGCACATTTTGTTTTGTTCTAATCGCGCAGATTAATGCTGTTAATCCTTCTTGCAAACACGCCACTGATTGATACATTGAGATTGGTACACTCAAAATAGTAAAGTTAGAAAAATTTAATATATTATAGTAGTGGACCAGCACGGCAGAATTGTGTCTATTTTCGTCAAGCCTTAGTAATGTAAAAGTCGAAAAACGGAGGCCAAACGTTTGGTCACAACCATAATAGTGCTCCGTTGAGTGTTTATGTAAAAAAAAATTACAACGTTAAGTAAAAGTACATGATGTAACAGTCTGTGTATATACTAGGACTACTTTAGCGGCACATCGTGGCGGCACAAAGGAAATGGTTTGTTATTCACTCCGCTATGAGGTTGAAATTCGCGCAATATGGCGCATATGCCGGGACAGTTTCGAGCGATCGCAGCGCGCTGTGCCCCGCGCCTTTTGAAATTACATTTCTGGCAATATATTCACGTGTCAGAAATATACATTTTCGATATACATAAAATGCACTAGAAATTGCTTTCGGCCACAGTATAACAATTTATAATAGATCCATGAATAAACGTTGAACAAAAAACTAAATAATAATAACACACTTTATGCCACTTAAATGTGTGGCAAGGGCGGGCTTATTGCCTTAGACAAATTCCTCCGGTCAACCAGGCAGACCTACATTTTTACATATGAAAGGCGAACCATGCAGCAGTGGGTATGCATGTAATTTTTTTTCAAATCTGATTTAAAACTCATTTGCACATGCCGCCAAAAAAACTCTTTGTAAGTACTAAAATATTCACATTTCCTAAGAAAAATAACAGATTCTGTCTAAATTTAGCGTTATATTATACTGCAAGAGCGACACACGTTCTATGCGGCGCGTGTCTGATTAAGTATTGTATGTACAAGTAGGTATATATAGACATGATGCAGAATCAAATTAAAATCATTAAGTAAATTATGTTTGACTACATGCAGTTTGATGAAAATCGACACAACCATACTGAAATCTTAAATTTTTACTTTTTATTATTTTTAACTTATGCATAATGATTGTGAAAGAGGAGGATAATGTTATTGTCATTATTTTATTTCATTAAGTTTCACTAGTTTGACGTGACGGTAGAATTAGGTATTTCTTGTGCGACAGCTATAGTTTGAAAGTATTTTTGTTAATTGACATTATAATAAAATATCTTTGAACAGCTTAATCACTCCACAAGTTGTTGTGTGTAGTACAGATCTACTAATGTTGGCATAGTCTTGATTTTCACATATTTTCAAGGTAAAAAATGTATGTATGCTTTGTAAGTAATTCGCAGAATTGTCAATTCTTTAAAGGCGCATTGTCAGCAATTCGGGAAGAGTTTAAATTATGTTTTATTCCACTAATAAATAGTGTGCAATACATTTTCTGTTTTTAAATGTATTTGTACCAATAATGACGATAATATTGACATAAGAAATATAAATAAAATAAAAGCGGTCGGTGTGTCTGTAACGGCGCGTCGACCCACCGACGCGCCGTCGTCGATTTATATTAGCTTATAAAAAGGACTCAAATCAATCCGTATGGGGTTAGAACTCACGTTGTCTAGCACAAGTTGGTCAGTAGACAAAATGATTAGTTAAAAGTTAGTTTATATTAAGTATTGCAATAAACACAAATGTTGTAGGTAATGGCCCCACAAAATATTTTGTTTATCTAATGCGAAATTTTTTTTTCAAAACAACTGGTTCTCTGCTTACAATCTATAAAAAAAAAATCTAAAACATGAGACATGTTACTTTTGTTAAAGTAAATTTAATTAGATAACTACTTTGTTTTGATTAGTAAATAAGAATATCTTCATGTTTCGATACTGTAATTTTTTTTTATAATGAATGAATGCGTTTTTGGTCGGTATGTTTATATATCATTGGCATAGCGTATGATCTGCTGGACAACACAATGTTTGTGACGAGTGTAAGAAAGTGAAATCAAATAAACGTCTAACATTTTCTGTACTGTTTTATTTTTTATATTCGTTCTCTTTTCCCCTTCATGATATAACTGTGGTATAAGAGCACAGTTATTTTTTTTTTTTTTTATGGAAACTGACACGGTTGGCTACATCACCTACAACCACCCTACAACATTTGTGATGTCAGCGCATAACACTGGGTGAACTTGGTGCCACGTCAGTGCTTGCCTTCGGTCGTGCCGGCAACACTGAACTGGACGAAAACACGAATTATTTACATAGCCTTTTCGACCGACCTTTCATTCAGTGTGGTGGTACCAACCCGGGCGGATTAAACCCTACCACCTAGAATATAAGAAGGGAGTCATCCCTTAGTCGCCTTTTACGATATACACGGGGAGAGATGCAGTAGGGCTATTCTTTTAAAGTACCTGCACCACATGATACAAAAGTTATAAGATTTTGGGATATCAGTAGGTTAAGACTAAGGCCCGGAATTCATGCATCCGTTTCTCTCCGGAGTTGACTAAAATAGGCCACACCCACCGGTGCGAGCGACAGAGTGGGGAACTTCATGCATCCGTTTCTCACTCTGTCGCTCGCATCGGTGGGTGTGGCCTATTTTAGTCAACTCCGGGGATAAACGGATGCATGAAGTCCGGGCCTAAGCCGAGACGACTGGTTGCCTGTCGATCGGGCACATTGGACTCAATGTTTGTAGTTCAAGCGGGCGAGCAATAAAATCAGTATTGGACTACAAGTCCAGTTTGGCCACTCTGATCCCCACTATACCCCCCCCCCCCCCCCCCCCCCCGGGCATCTTGACTAACCCTCCCCCCAAGTTTGTACTTTTTTTTTCACAATTTGGTGTTTTTCAATGTATTTGTATTTTCACTTTTGAATGTGGCCAAGCGAATACTTTTTGGTGTAATTGAAAAGTGCCTGTCGAGTTCTTAGTTGAAATTCCAAATTTACCTAAAATAACGAAATATCTAGCTAACAGCTAACTAATAGCCCGGTCTGAGTGGATATGCACTTAGAACTTTGTCACAGGGTTCAGAGGGCTTCCAGAGCCGAATGTTCAATACAAAATAACTTACATAACTAAACATACTAAGTCGTTCGTTTGTGATTGGCGAGTAGCATGTCGCACCACACTAACTCATCCGTGGGAGTTGCGGTAGTTTCTATAAGTGGATAAATTCGCTACAACCCCATAAACTTACTCGGTGCTTGTATGTACAGCCGACTCCTGTATGTACACAAACTACTTCAAGATGACGCCGGTCTCGACTTGCTTATTTGTGTAGGTACTCTTTTTTTTATGTAATCGGGTATGGGTGGCCGGTTCAGAGGCGCCAAAGCACAATATGCTCCGAAGTCAATATCACTTCCGAGAAGGTAGGTGCCATACCGGAGACTTCCATTTCGATTGTTGGCTATACTGAACTAGAGAAGACAACTGACGCTGCTATGCGGCCATCTTATATCCAGTACGGTGGTATCAACCCAGTCGGCTACAATTTGAGCCTATATACCACTTAGTAAGGGGCAAGGGAAGGTACCTATAGTTTTGCACCGGTTCCGAACGGTGAAGCAGCAGGTGTAGGGGTATGCACGTAATTCAGAAAAAAACTCATTGGTACAAGCCGTCCGGATACGAACCTCGAACCTCTCGCAAGAGAATTCGACGCCCAGACCACTCGGCCTCCTGCCGCTTAAAAAGCGAGCAATGTTTTTTATAGAGAACCGGAATGGGTGGCTGTGCTCAACGGCCAGTCAGATGAAGTCAGACAGACGCAGCCAATAGCACCACTCCTCGCGAAACCACGCTCAGAGAGGCGCCATGCCAGCTATGAGGCGGCCGAAAACACAAGACCATTTATTCTAGTTAACATGATGAAACAGTAAATGGGAAGCATAACATTTGCCGATATTCGGTTACCTCAGCAGCGCCGAAAAGGTGCCATGTCGCAACTCTCCACCACAAGCCAGACCAGTGATCCACGGATCACTGGTCTGGCCTGGAGTGGATCATCCATATGGAAAGGGTTGACGAGTGGACTGGAAAATTCCGAAAATGAGAGAAAACCAATATAGTGCCAAGAGAGTAAATAGTGTTTCAAGATAAAGAAAGAAAACATAAATAAAAAATAAGCAATGCCATATGAAAAGGCCGAAGGCCGCGGGGACTTTGATTCAGTCGACAACCTCCTGCCGCATGATTTTGAACTATATGCGCCGACCACTATACGCTTGCATAAATCGTTTCTTTGTCGCATCGCTAGCTAGGGTGTGGAACTGTCTTCCGGCGAGTGTGTTTCCCGAATTCTTTATAATATGGGTAGGCTAGATAAACAGCCAAACAGTCCGCAAATCTGCTTGCATGGCACCTAACTGACCGTTGTTTCGCGAGGAGAGGTGATTATCGCTCTATCGACTGCACCATTGGTTTCTCCGTACAGCCGCCTATGTTAGTTCACATAAAAAAACTATGAAAAAATCAGAGCTATTTAGTGTCACTAGTAACGTAATTTATTTATAAAAAAACATGAATTAAAAAAGGAAAAAACAACAGATTAAAATCAAAGTAAAACTAAATTAAAATAAATAACTCCTCCATCGGGAAGGTTAAAGCGGTCCCAAGAACCGAAGCAGCGTTCCCCCGCTGAATGGCCACGCTTATCTTTTGAGTCAGGAACGCTCTGGCACGGCGGTCTCCGGACGACTCCTTATGCAGTTTTCCTAACTGCTTTCATCTTTGGCGTCCGAGCTCCACGCCCCAAGGGTCTCCACGGCAAAAGCGACAAACTCGTAGAAAAAAAAATAACAAATAAATAAAAACAGAAAGAAATCATCGTAAAAATCAGAACAGCAATACCCATGGAGTCTCCGCCGTGAGCTGGCTTGTGTGTAGTGAGAGGAGAAAGGGGCGGAGGCGGTTACGAGGAGCGTCTCCGCTGGAAAAACTCCGCGACATTACCGTTTCGCCCTCAAGGTCAGCCAGGGGCGTACAACTTGAGGACAATATTTTTTTACGTTTACTTTCTATTAGCGGTTTCAAATGTAGTTTTTAGGTTTCCGTATCCGGTACGGGACCCTATTACTAAGCCTACGCCGCCGTCTGTCTGTCTGTCTGTCAGGCCGTCTGTCCGTATGTCCGAGGGCTGTATCTCTTGAACCGTAATAGGTAGCCAGCCCGTTGAAATTTTCACAGAATATGTGTTATTATGACCCTCGGTGCGCGAGTTCGACTCGCACTTGGCCGGTTTTTCTGTTATTTGTTACGGCTTTAGTCAACATCAATGAGGTAAAATATAGTTTAAACTTTTAATTTTTCCGTTCTCGACTTTACTCATACATATAATGTTACGTAGAAACACATTTACGATGGAAGCATAGGCCACGCATAGGTAGCAATTAAAAATGAATATTAAAAAAACTGTCTCCCACTGCAGACAAACTTACAAGCGTGCAAGTTGGTACTGCTGGCTGACATACTCACAAGCTTACAGTGGGTACTGCAGACAAACTTAGAACCTTACAAACAGTATTGTATTGTATTTAACTAGAGCAGCAGAAATGTTTCTCGGTTCAGGTTAGTATCTGAAATAATGTCAATCAAATTTTAATATTCATGACGTTCTGATAGTCAGTCAGTCAGTCGGCGTGTATGCGTCCACTGCTGGAGATACGCCTCTCCAATTTTCCACCAGTCTTCCCGGCCTTCAGCGGTACGGAGCCGCTGCTTTCCGCCGACGTACTTGATGTCGTCGTCCCACCTGCCGGGTGGCCTTCCCACGCTCCGTTTTCCTGTCCACTTCCACCAATATAGGCCACGGTTACTCCGACTGTCTTCGTATCTTCGGTAGGCGTACCCATCCCACTGCAACTTGCGTTTAGGCACCCGATGTCAAATAACGACAACTTTCAGATAAGTTGAAAAGAACTTTGTTTGAGGTCTTGAATAAGCAAAGGTTGAGGAAGGCTGGCCGATCTCGTGAGACATGCGAGACCGCAATAAATGTATTAATAAAATATTTGTGCAAGGAGACAGCGATTTCAGTCAAATTACATCTTGTGTCTACTACTACTTCTGAAACTTTTACGCAGTTACCTCTATAGCACACGACACAGCAGGTCGTTTTTGTTTGTTTGCAAATCTCACTAATATCATAAATGTGAAAGTATATTTGTTTGTTTGTTTGTTTGTTTGTTTGTTTGTTTGTTTGTTTGTTCCTCTTTCACGCCTGAACGGCTGGACGGATTTTGACGAAACTTTGTATAGTGGTAGTGTATATCCCGGAGTAACATAATTTTGAAAAAAAGTGGTCAAGTTCGAGACGAGCTCGCGTAAAGAGGGTTCCGTACCATCCCGTTTTCTGTGAGAACTAGAAGACTTAGGATTTTCGATTAGGGAGAGAGGGAGGGAGCGAGGGGGAGCTATGAACGGGGAACGAAGGGGGAAGGGGGTGGGGGTAAATAGAGGCATAGAGGGAGGGAGATGAGGGAGTGGCGACAGGGGAGGTGGACGTAGAGATATGGAAGGGTGTGAGGAGGGGTCGGCAGAGGAGGCGGAGGGGAGGGAGGATGGGTAGGGAGAGGAGCGGAGGTAGGGAGATGAAGGAAGGGGAAGGAGGGTGGGGGAGGAAGATCAGCGATGGGAGGGGGGACGAAAAGAAGGGAAGGTAGGGCAGGGGGTGGGTGGGGCAAGAGGGAGGGATGGTGTAGGGAGAGGGAGAAGGAGAGGGAGAAGGAGAGAGAGAGGGAGAGGGAGCGGGAGAGGGAGCGGGAGCGGGAGCGGGAGCGGGAGAGGGAGAGGGAGAGGGAGAGGGAGAGGGAGAGGGAGAGGGAGAGGGAGAGGGAGAGGGAGAGGGAGAGGGAGAGGGAGAGGGAGAGGGAGAGGGAGAGGGAGAGGGAGAGGGAGAGGGAGAGGGAGACATTCTCAAAGAAAGTAAGTAAACTAAAGGCGAGGCCGAAGGCCGAGCTGCGTTCAGGAAGAGTATAAATCTTTTCGAAGAAAGTAAGTAACAAAGGGCGAGGCCGAAGGCCGAGCTGCGTTCAGGAATACCATCAACCTTCTCGAAGAAACTAAGCAGGTAACTGAGGGCCAAGCCTAAGGTCGAGCTGCCTTCAGGAAGACTATAGTCCTTCTCGAAGAAAGTAAGTAACTAAGGGCCCGGCCGAAGGCCGAACTGTGTCCTGGAAGACGCTGACAGTAAGTAACTATGGGCAATAGTTACTCACTTTATTCAAGACGGTTTATAGTCTTTCTTTACGCAGCTCGGCCTTCGGCCTCGCCCTCAATTACTTGATTTCTTCGAAAAGGTGTATAGTCTTTCTGAACGCAGCTCGGCCTTCGGCCTCGCTCTTATTTACTTACTTTCTTCGAGAAGGCTTATGGTCTTCCTGAACGCAGCTCGGCCTTCGGCCTCGCCCTCTGTTACTTACTTTCTTCGAAAAGGTTATCGCCTTCCTGAAGGCAGCTCGGCCTTCGGCCTCGCCCTCAGTTACTTGCTTTCTTCGAGAAGGTTTATGGTTTTCCTGAACGCAGCTCGGCCTTCGGCCTCGCCCTCTGTTACTTACTTTCTTCGAAAAGGCTATCGTCTTCCTGAACGCAGCTCGGCCTTCGGCCTCGCCCTCAGTTACTTACTTTCATCGAGAAGATTTATAGTCTTCCTGAACGCAGCTCGGCCTTCGGCCTCGCCCTCAATTACTTAATTTCTTCGAGAAGGTTTATAGTCTTCCTGAACGGAGCTCGGCCTTCGGCCTCGGCCTTATTTACTTACTTTCTTCGAGAAGGTCTTCCTGAACGCAGCTCGGCCTTCGGCTTCACCCTCTGTTACTTACTTTCTTCGAAAAGGTTATCGTCTTCCTGAACGCAGCTCGGCCTTCGGCCTCGCCCTCAGTTATTTACTTTCATCAAGAAGGTTTATAGTCTTCCTGAACGCAGCTCGGCCTTCGGCCTCGCCCTCAGTTACTTACTTTCTTCGAGAAGGTTTACTGTCTTCGAGAATGCAGCTCAGCCTGAAGCCTCACCGTTAGTTACTTACTTTAGTTGAGAAGGTTTATTGTTGCCTTAACGCAGATTGGCCTTAGTTACTTACTTTCTTCCTTTGAAATACGAATTTCACGCGAGCGAAGCCGCGGGCAAAAGCTAGTAGCTCATAAAAACCTACACACATACCTAGAATAATACTATACTAATACTAATCCGACACGCAATAAAAAGTCGCGTAAAAAATTGTTAATGAGAAGTGCAACATTGTCCAGATCAAGAATATTGCTCTTGAATTCATGATCTGAAAAAAAAACCCTAACAAAATTACTGTCATATAATTTAGTGTCAAATAAATTATAACAATATTACTCTATGAAATAAATCCATATAGGTACATTATTTTATTTATCTTATCTGTGATAAATCCTCAATAACTAACTACTACCATACTATACAACTTTTGCAGCGAAAATTAAATACAAGTATTAAATTATATGAATAATAATGTCCTTCCTCACTGAATATTTCGACAACTACAGACAACATCCCTTCAGGAAAGCGATACCGTAAGTTAGTTACACCCTATTAGTCATACATAACATATGTAGGTATGAAAAGTTAATATGAAATTAATTATGAAACTAAAACAACATATTTTGGTTCTACAACTTTTCATTCTGTGGTGAAAAATGTGCACTTGCTCCACAGAGGACTGTTTTTTTTTATGGAAACTGACAGGGTTGACTACATCCCCTACTACATCCGTGATGTCAGCCCATAACACCTTGGTGAACTAGATGCCATGTCAGTGCTTCCCTTCGGACTTCCTCTATGCTTGCTCTATTAAAAAAAGCCACAGTTGCACTCCGGGAGTGCCGGTAGAAGTGAAATCAACACCGCAACATTGCTTAAAAAAAAAAAAATGTTAAATTTAGTAGAACGGACAGACATGCATTTGTTACGGAACCCTACATTCATTTTGCAGAACTTAGTAGAATGGACAGACATAAACGTGTTACGGAACCCTACTTTTATTATAAAATAACCGTCGGAGGACCTTGGTTGAAAATTGTAAAATTTAGTAGAACGGACAGACATGCATTTGTTACGGAACCCTACATTCATTTTGAAATAAATGTTAAATTTAGTAGAACGGACAGACATGCATTTGTTACGGAACCCTACATTCATTTTGCAGAACTTAGTAGAATGGACAGACATAAACGTGTTACGGAGCCCTACTTAACAGTTGCACTCCGGGAGTGCCGGCAGATCCCGTGCCACTCGTAACTTAACCCTTAATGCAATGACTTAAAAGGGTACATTTTAAATAATAATGACGCTGACGCGATGTTGCGATGTCGCGATGACGCGGCTTTAACATTTTTTACCCACCTAAAAAAGTGCCCAGAGCCGCTAAAGAAGTTTTCACTTAAAAAAAACATGTGAAACATGATAACATTCGAGAATAAACCTCCTTCAGAATAATGTGTATAAAGTATAATATTAAAATTGTTTAAAAAAAATTGATAAGTCAGTGTTTTGCCATTTTCAGGGTTCCGTACCTCAAAAGAGGAAAAAACGGAACTCTTATAAGATCATTCTTGTGTCTGTCCGTCTGTCACAGCCTATTTTCTACGAATCTACCTAAAACGTTGACATTCGGTAAATATAGAGTTCACACAGCAGCTCACACAACAGCAGAGGCAAATTAGGTATGGTAGGAGTAGGATTAAGAATAGTACGTGAAATAAAAATCGGGAATCGGCACGAATCACATCTTTTAATTTTCAATAAGCGATGATGTAAAGATAATTTCGCAGGCTAGGTTCCAAACAGTATATTATAAGAAACCAAACATCCTTCATATTTTAATGGATGCATATGAATATAAATGAATGGCGTGTGTTTGATTTGCAGATGCTCTCCGGAGGACCGCTACGCGCCGATCAAAGGCGAGTGGCTGCAATCGACTACAGGAACCGATGATGTAAGTGTTTAGCTATACTTCAGGGTTAGCAAGGAAAAAATATCCGCTTGAGACATATTTAGAACATGGATTCTAAACACATGGATGGAACATTAGAACATGGTTCTAAACACGTTTGAAGTGTTTTAAGTGTCCTTTGGTTTTATACTTTTCTTTTCTCACATGAAACTATTATAAGCGGAGGGTGTTCGAGTGGTTTGGGCATCGGCTTCTCATGCGAGAGGTCCGAGGTTCGAATCCGGTCGGCGTGTACCAATGAGTTTTTTCTGACGACAAAATTTACGTGCATACCTACCTACACCTGCTGCTTCACCGTTCGGAACCGGTGTAAAAATGTTGGTCCCTTCCCTTACCCCTTACTAGGTGGTAGTCTTAAATTGTAGCCGACTGGGTTGGTACCACCGTACTGGATAAGATGGCCGCATAGCAACTTCGGTTGTGTTCTCCTCTAGTCCAGTATAGTATAGCCAGCAATCCAGGGAAGTCTCCGGTATGGCACCTACCTTCTCGGAGGTGAAATTGGCTGGTCGGAGCATGCGCTTTGGCCCCTCCGCCTCAGTCATCCATACCGGATTACATAAAAAAAAAATTATAATAAATAAATAAGCCTGGTCACAAGCAACTTGTAAAACAGTCTTTCTAATCCGTGGTCAGTTTGTACTATATCTAGGAAATTGTTCCTTCAGTTATACAGTACACGGCAGTAAGAATGAACGTCGAGCTTTAGAAAGAGACAATCCGGTTGTAGAGCGTTGTCTCTGTCGCACGAGCGCGCGACAGAGACGACGCTCTACAACCGGATTGTCTCTTTCTAAAGCTCCATGTTCATTACTTAATGCCGTGTACTGTACCTACCTTTTAAACTAACAAAGTATGCATATTTGGTTGATACGCACAGTCGCAGTGGTCTGACGACGATGTGAGGGCTTTCATCAAACGCACTATGGCGAATCTACGCGGACGCTCAACATACTACAATGACTACTGCGGACATCTACCGGAAGGTCTGAACATCCTTCATTCATCTTCCGCCAGTTCTGAGCACTATGGCTCTGAGCACATTTCTTTAAACCGCATATATTCTGAGCACAGTTGATCAATCTTTCACCAGTTCCGGATGGGTGACCGCTCGACCGTTGGGAGGCTGACCGTGGTTCGGATTCGTTCGTCGTGTTTTCCGTCCAGTTCAGTGTAGCCGGCACGATCGAAGGGAAGCACTGACATGGCACCTAGTTCACCCGGTGTTATGGGCTGACATCACGGATGTTGTAGGTGATGTAGCCAACCGTGTCAGTTTCCATAAATAAAAAAAAACGTTCTCTGCAATATGTTAACGATCTTCCGCCTTCTGAGCAACATTCCATCGATTTTCCGCCAGTTCTGAGCAACAGTTGGCCGATCTTCCGCCAGAAATGAGCAGCAGTTCATCGATATTTCGCACATTCTGTCTCATCTCATTTGAACCAGAATCTAAAATCCTTACAAATAAAGCGAAATTTCTAAGGGCGACAGGCGGCCGTGTAACGTACGCCAATATATGAATATCCTAATAGCTCGAAAACCACTTTATCGATTTACATACGGTTTTTACTGTTACATTCAGTATGTATCTGATATGATCTTATATGATAAGTGTCTGATATGATACTTCTTAAGATGGTTTTGAACTATAAATCATACATAACGCTACGTCATCGGCGGCCTGAGCTGTGAGCACAAAGTCACGCGAAGCGAAGCCGCGAGCAAAAGCTAGTTGCTAATATTTAGATAGAAAATTCTTTATTGCTCCAGTAAACATTAAACAGTAACAAATACATTAGAAAATTTACATAAGGACCAAGGGCGGACTTATCCCTCACAGAGATTTCTTACAGTCAACCTTTGGATGTTTGGATTCGATAATATAGTGGAATGTAAGTAGGTAGTAGCAAAAGAGTTGAGCGTGAGAATTCAAGATAAAATAATAAGAATACTTATTAACAATACATATAAGTACATGCTAGTAAAATATAAGCCATACATGTGTTAATACATACAAATTACTAAATATATAGAATATTACATACAAATAAATATACATACATACATACTTGTCCATCCAGGTATGAAACAAAAGTGTTTTTAGTTTTTTAGGTATTTACATCTACGTACACCAACAAATTAGCGTATCTCATGCCAATATTTTGTGTTTTCAGATTTAAAGACAAGACCCTTTGTTCCACGACCGAAAAAGCAGAAGCCCTGTCCTGAAAAAGATCCATCGAAAATCCCCCCGAAAATCGAAGAGAAACCTCTAGAGCCGCTCAACATAAACGATACAGAACTGATGATGACCGCGAAGGCCTTGTACGACAGAGATCTGGATGCACTAGTATTGTCGCCGCTGCCAACACACCATAGGAGTTAGATTCACATTCCTTTTTTCCTTTACCATTTTCAATAACTTCTTTCTCCAGATTCCGTAAGAATTTTTTATTTTATTTCACAGCACAGGTCAGTAAAACATTTTATTTATACCTACCTTTATTTAGTCTGCTTATCAACTTATAGTTACTAGATGTATAGGGATGTTCATGGGGTTAGCTAGTGCTAACACCATCTTTGACTGTACGTACAATCTTCGAATGGTTAAAGGCTGTCTATATCCTGAGTCGTCAATTAGATATCTCGATATCAAATATTTCCATTCTCTATAACGTTACTTCCCTTTCCTACAAATTTTCCGTTTCCTTACTTAAATATTTCTTAGTCAATGGGACAACACAAAACTGACGACGAACCATACGGAATTCATCCTTACCTATAATAAAATCCAACGTCTGCTTTCTGTCTGAGTGTCTGAGTGTCTGTCTGTCCGCTTATAACTCGAGAACCACTGAACCGATTTTAATAAAACAAAATTCTACGGATAGCTTGATTCTTCCCATCAACTATAGGCTACTTACTATCACGCTAAATAGCTTATGAGGTTAGCAGTGAAGTGAAATATGAGAGCGGGCGGAGCCGCGGGCACAGCTTGTTTGTCAATAAAATTAATGTTCTTGTGTGTTTTATGGTGAAATACATAATCAGCTGAAAAGAAAACTGCTCTTATTACAATAGTAGTAGTCATTTCCGTTTTCCCAATTTTTACCTATTAAACTCGAATTCCCGAAATTGTTATGTTTTTTTTTATGGAAACTGACATGGTTGCCTACATCAACTACAACATACGTGATGTCAGCCTATAACACCGAGTGAACTTGGTGCCACGTCAGTGCCTCCCTTGGGTCGTGCCGGCTACACTGAACTGGACGGAAAACACAAACGATTTACATAGCCGTTTCGACCGACCTTTCATTCAGTGCGGTAGTACCAACCCGGGCGGGTTGAACCCTACCACCTAGTAATATAAGAAGGGAGTCATATCCCTTTTTATGTTTGCAAAATAAACAAATAAACATTTTGTTTACAGTCCTCGGCTACGCTAGACCGCGTGACTACGGCTGTGGCACCAGCGAGTACACCGAACATATCGCCCGACTCGCTTACACTCAGATGAGGGACGGTCTGACTAAACATTGTGTCAAGAGCAATGGAAACAAAATAGTGTTGCCTCCGCTTGCGATGATCACAGTTGTTCCATATGATGGGGAGAGTTTGTTCTAAGTTCTGTTGTACGTTGAAATTATTGTTAAAAATAAATTTACTGTTTCGTGGCGCTGCGCTGCTTCATTTTGGTATACCTATGTAAACCTGACCTAACACAACCCAACGCAAACCAACCCAACCTTTAATCGGACCTAACTGCTGTTTTTGTGGGGTTTTCGCTTTCGAAACGAGGAAAGTGTCGTCATATGAACACACTGAATGTTGGCAAGCAATGGCCACTGGAGGTTTTCCTCCCTCTCGCATCCTGCCCTGAAAAATCCTCACATTTGAGCTCTTTTTAGGCATGATGCCCTCTAGGGCATCATTGGGCGCATTGCTACTTTTTTTTATTTATTTTTTTATGGAAACTGACACGGTTGGCTTCATCACCTACAACATCCGTGATATCAGCCCATAACACCGGGTGAACTAGGTGCCATGTCAGTGCTTCCCTTCGGCCGTGCCGGCTACACTGAACTGGACGAAACTAAAGTTCTAAGTCGATTTGAAAATAAATTTGTTTAGTAGGACGGCAAAAATGCGGTTAATTATGTAGTCGACACAGGATTGAGACCAGTTGAAACTTTAAAAAAACATTTATTTAATAAATAATTAATTATAACAGAGATGCTTTCAGTTCACACTGGGTTGGTACCACCGTACTGGATGTAAGATACATAAAAAAAAAAAGATGGCCTCTGCAACCTCGGTCACAGCCTCGGTTGTGTTCTCCTCTAGTCCAGTATAGCCAGCAATCCAGGGAAGTCTCCGGTAAGGCACCTACCTTCTCGGAGGTGATATTGGCTAGTCAGAGCATGTGCTTTGGCCCCTCAGACTCAGCCACCCAAACCGGATTACATAAAAAAAAAAGTTCAGTGCTAACTTACAGACTGAATTAATGTATGTTCGTTTAGAACAATGTCGCTGGCCGGTGCGCGGTTCTTTCTTGTAACTCTCGCCGGGTGATCGTCATCGTCAGCGGGAATCGTATGTTGCTGGGCACATAACTGGTGTCTGTGTCTTTGTTTTCCGCAGGTTTATATTCACGATTTACTCAAAAATTGCAAATCACAATTCCATAGCGATTATTCAATTAAATTCACACTGCACTGAGCAGTGGCTTAAATTGTGAGAGTACATACGAGTACATATACATATCACACACGCCGAATCCCGATAATCGGGGTAAGCAGAGTAAACGGTGCTGTGCTGCAAGAACTCTGATTAATTACAGCACAACACCGACCACCACGTTTCGCAAAGTATTCGAACAAGATTCAATCGATCAAGCAGCAAGTAAGGCGCGAAGACCCACCTGCTGCATGACTCGGTGGAAGTACCGTGCCAAGGCGAGAGGTGGCGAGCCATAATTGTGAGAGTAATAAATAATAATAAAATTGTGTCTGTCTGTTAGGTACTCTTACACATCTCATTCAGAACATCTCTTAACCTGAAATTTCGCATGGCCGTAGCTGACATGCCGACTTACCAGTAGCGAATAGACTTGACGAGAGCCGGCTGTTATTTTTCTACAAGACCGGACTTCACGCGAGCGAAACTGCGGACTAATCAATACTAATAATAAATCTGTAAGGGATGGTCATGGAGTAAATTACTTTGTTTTATGAAATATTGCGTTTGTTGATTCTATGTTTAATACTAAAACTAAATTGACAATTTTTAGAAAACTTTTCTGTATGTATGTATGTTACTCCATAACTCATAAACCGATCATCCGCACATTTAACTATACGTGACACAGGATAGGCTAGATAAAATTCAGTTCCGGTTACGCTAAGATGTGACTCTCATACAAACCGAATTGTTCCGCGCACCGAAATAAAGCGGTAGCGGGCTTACTTACTTTCTTCTTTTTAAATACCAATTTCACGCGAGCGAAGCCGCGGGCAAAAGCTAGTAACAAATAAAAGTAACATCGACTACATAATAAATTAAAATTATAAATTATTGGTAGTTACGTTGATAAATGTCCGTTTGCATCCCAGTCGCTTGATCCATTAAAGCTATCGCGTCTTTGTTCTTGAAGCTAAATAATTTGACACAATAATTCTCGCATTAAATGCCTACCAACGTTCATCGTCGTGTGTTTTCAGGCCTGATAATTAAGGAATACAGCTCAAAAATCATTAATTCAGTCAGCAATATCTCGACTCTGGCCTGAAGCCAAATGATCCTTTGCTGAAGGCATACAAAGTAGAATGGAAAACTCATAAGTCGTATGATGTGCATTTTGGGGGCGATTCTGTCGCCTCAACGGCTATGAAAAAAAACAGCGCTTCTTCGCAGGAGAACATTACAGACGGTCATTGTAGCATAGGCCAGTGTTTGGTATATTTATTGGTATGAATGTGAGATTAAGAAAGATAAAGAAGGAAGAAAAAAACTAGAAGAAAGAAATCATTCTTGTTCGTGAAAGAAAATATATGAACTCAGAAGAATGAAATTTGTTCCTTGTACTTATAACATTTTTGACATTGCTAGTGTAGTTACTGTATTTAATATAGGGGTATTTTCCTTCACAGACATTTCAAAATTTCCTGTATTCCGTGCGTATCCGGATTTCTTTCAGTTTTACAATCGTCAAGCTTTTATACATTTTTAGATCAAAACATTTGTATGAAAAGTTTTGTCGCCAAAATTTCTGAGCCAGGCTTGACTAGAAAAAAAAATTGTTGTCTGTAAAGTCGGTTTACGGACGATAGTTTTACGTGATGACGTGGAATAATCGTAGTACATAGAGCAAAGATCAGTAATTCTATTTTCAGTAGAAAGATTAATCATCTTGTGACTGGCCATCAATAAACTTCTGTTGTCTGATCTTGACAGTTTTACTTCTTAAGACGTTTCCATGGTAACTTTGACTATACCGATTGTGCCTCTCTATCGCTTGTTACGCGCTCTCGCTTGCACACACAGGCTCAGATGGAACGTGACACTTTTTCGTGTGTGCAGCCGGTGTTCATCAATTTATAAGACGTGACGTCATCACGTCAAAAATATCTGCAAGGAATAAATACGCCATTTCACCTTTGCAAACTAACTATACCTAATATTGTGTTTATTTCTGTTAACATTGTTTGGATCAATAACATATTTCTCTATATATCTAATCTAATTAAAATTGCTAATTTATAGTAAAGAATGTTGTGACATATCTATAGTTTTTCCATTGTTTTGATTTTATTTGATTTGAAGCGCCCTCTCATCAGAATTAGTCCAAAGTCCAGCGTTCAGTTTACTTACAAATAACATAAGAAGTGTACGAGAAGCGATTAATGTAAACGATTGTTGGGTCGTAAACATACGGTCGGGCACACGGCACACCACACAACTTATGTACTCCTGGAAAGTACAGTCAGCTTTAGAAAGGCACAGATATAAATGAACAACTCTGTCACACGTTTCATGTGGAGTACCTAGGTATTTCTTTTTGTTTCTTGTTTTTTTAACAGAATAGACATTATTTATTGCACAAGACGAAACATACAGACAGAACAGAACACACACAACAGTACACCACAAAACACCACACACAACACAAACACCTGTAGGTAAGTTTATGTCCAGGGCAAACATACAAAAATACTAATCAGGGAAACATGTAATTTGCCTTACTTTAGGCATAAAAAAGTGTATATTATATACATTAAGCGAATGGCTGTTTATTTACTTACATAAATAAATAAAGAACAATAAAAAATTTCGTACAAAGGCGGGCATAACACTAGTACTGATTTCTTCCAGGCAACCTTTGGGCACTGGGTGATGAGAAATAACTAAATGAAGATAACATTCTTGTTGTTTATTCTTTAATTTAACCATATGAATGCAATATATTTAAGTTTTAAGTAAATATTATTACTCTTGAACTTGTCACACACAATTTCTGGTTCTTTTACACCTAGGAAGAACAATCGGCAAAAAACTTCGTGTGGACGCATTACGGCAAAGTGAGTGTGCCGTGGAACTATAGATGTATCTTCACCACAGAAGGTTTAAACCACAGATGAAATAATAGTTACTCATGAAACTATCTAGATTCAGCTAGACTCTCTTAATTCGTCTTGTGTCGCACTGAAAAGGTGTGGAGTGGGCTTCCGGGGAATATCTTTCCCTACTCCTGCAATCGCAGTTTAATAGTCTTTCCCCAGCGACTCTAGTCCGCCTTCAAGCCTGCCTGGCACCTCCTCGGGGGTGAAATTGGCTGAGCCTGAAGCTTCGACCTCGAGCCTCATAAACATTAAAGTTCTGAAGCAATAAAACAAATGATTTAGAAGTCTGTGAACTCCACTGTACCTACGTAAGTAACTGCAGCCTACTTGTTTTCCGCCTTGGCGGCGGCGTTACAGATATAAGACTATATTGGTACATTTATTGGTATGGATTGTCAACAGCTGGAGGACTGAATGCAGCCGAATTTAATATTGTTTACAAAATAAAATAAGAAGTTTTGCAATTATATATTTTTCTTCCTCCGTCTACCTTGTATATTATATAGTATCTAGGTAAGTACCTGAAATTCAGGGCAACTATAAACCGACACGCGGTTATACAGAGTCATTCCGTAGTGACTGCATTCATTTGGTCAGAGCGTAATCCTAGCACTTTCCTGAGAAAACCAGTGAAGAAGTATTTTTTTGAGGAGCCTGGTTCTGAAGATATAAATTTTTCAAATTTATTCTTTTGTATAATGTAAAACAGCATTACGTAACGGCGCGTTGCCTTACCGCCCTATCCCCTGTACGGGAATATCCTATGTAGCATACGACGTGCGTGTGGTGTCGTGTATGTGTGCAATGTTGCCTAACAAACCTCGCACGCATGAGATTCCTTTTACATTAATCACGCCGCTGTCAACTAGAATTCTATTTTGTCAATAAGCGTATCTATACATATAATAAAATCGTAGAGGTAAGAAAGTCTGTACATTGAATGTATTCGGAAAAAAACTAACCAGGGTCGCTTAAAATGATATACTGAACATGTTAGAACAGTTTTTAAAATTTTTGTTTGTTTGTTTGTTTGTTTGTTTGTTTGTCTGTACGCGCATCACGCAAAAACCACTGAACGGAATTAGACGAAACTTTGTATAGTGGCAGTTTATATGCCGGGTTAACATAATACGTAAAAAAAAATAATAAAAATAAAAAAAAATTTACAATTATAAACATTATTGCGCGTTTAAAATCACGTAGTCCAAAGTACATAATTATATCTTGAGAACTGGCAGCAAATACAATTTGAATAAAATATTCATTCGAAATTTAAAAATAAGTAGATACAACGAAAATGACAGTTCTTCTTTTTTATAACTTGAACACTATAGTCTATACATATCTATTCTTTCTATACATATCATAAAATCGTAAATGCAAAAATGTCTATTTGTACGCGCATCTCGCAAAAACCACTGAACGGAATTTGACGAAACTTTTTATAGTGACAGTGTATATCCCGGATGAACATAATAATTAAAAAATATAATAAAAATCACGTAATCCAAAGTACAAAAAACAATTTTAAATGTCATGTTGACAACGGAGAACTGTCATCTCGACGTGAGCTGGCCGGTGACAAATTGTTTGATAAATAAAAATAATAATTGAAAGTCGAAGTTATGTCGCTGTCATTGGTGCAATAAAATTTATATATCTGATGCCCGCGGCTTCGCTCGCGTGAAATTCGTATTTAAAAAAAGAAAGTAAGTAACTAAAGGCGGGCCCGAACGCGGATCTGCGCTCACGTAAACGATATTCTTTCTCGATGAAAGTAACTAAGGGCGAGGCGGAAGGCGGAGCTGCGTTCAGGAAGAAGCTAAACCATCTTGAAGAAAGTAAGCAACTAAGGCGAGGCCGAAGGCCGAGCTACGTTCTGACAAATGATAAACCATCTCGAAGAAAGCAAGTAACTAAGGGCGAGGCCGAAGGCCGAGCTGCGTTCAGGAAGAAGCTAAACCATCTCGAATAAAGTTAATTAATATTAAGATTGAGTTAATTTAATTTAAATTTTATTATAAAGTCCACGCTTCTAACGGCAAATATACCGTGCATCCTAGAACCTCGCGGTTATTCCCGGCTGGATGGCAAGAGGCCCGATGCTAGCACGTTAGTGCCATGGACTAAGGGTAGTTCTTTGATGTGGGACGCCACTTTTGTTCTCACATTGGCTCCAAGTCACGTTAGGACATCTTCAAGAGCGGCTGGCGCGGCCGAGGCAGGGGCGGAGAGCCTCAAACGCAGCAAATATAGACATATAATTCAAGATTTCCAATGTGTTGCGTTTGCGATTGAAACCCTCGGTCCGTGGAGCAGTGAAGCCAAAAGAGGCTTGAGCTGGTTGACGCAACTGGTGTCCCGCCATCAAGGGCTTATGTACTTCATTCAGGGTAAGCCTTGCCATCCAGCGGGGTAATGCCGCAAGTGCTCTAAGAACATTTGAAAATGCCCGTTTTGATAGTTATTTTAATGTTTGTTAGGTAGGTTTAATTCTTTAGTTATTAATATTACTTTTTTATTTTTATGAAATAAATAGATTGAGTAAACGATATTATATTCTATCGAAGAAAGGAAGACTTCCTTTCTTGCGCCCTCTTGCGCCTTCGGGCGAGGCCCGAAGGCGCAAGAGGGTTTTTGGTTTACCTGAACGCAGGTCGACCTTCGGCCTCGCACTTAGTTCCTTCCTTTCTTCCAGAAGGTTTATCGTCTTCCTGAACGCAGCTCGGCCTTCGGCCTCGCCCTTACTTACTTCCTTTATTTGAGAAAGGTTTATCGTTTACCTGAAAGCAGCTCGGCCTTCGGCCTCCCCCTTAGTTAGTTACTTTCTTTAAGAAGGTTTATCGATTACCTGAACGCAACTTGGCCTTCGGCCTCGCCCTTAGTTACTTACATTCTTCTTTGGAATACGAATTTCACGCGAGCGGAGCCGCGGGCTCAGCTAGTAAGATATAAAATTAGAAATAGATAGAAAGATAGGTAGATAGAAAATGCTTTATTGCTCCAATAAACATTAAATAGTAATAAGTCGTAGACAGAAAAAATAGTTCTGGACTCCGCACTTCATACTTCAATTATTACTAAAACGAGACACCGTGGTTATGGTAGTGTGCGTATCGCGTAATACAGGACCGACCATCTCAAGAGATCGCAGTGATATTGTGTCATCCTTTTTCCACGCGCAGTAATCCCGTATCGCTTGCCTGCACGCTCCACGCAAACATTTACGTGTTCCAAAACAAGCGAATGTCGCACGTAGTCGATCGATAAATTGCCGCTTGCTTCAACGGCTCAAAACTATGGAGGTGGCTTTTTACTTCTTATTATTAAATTATTTATTAAAAACATTTATTGCAATTTTTTTCGTTTATTTTTTTTATGGAAACTGACACGGTTGGCTACATCACCTACAACGTCCGTGATGTCAGCCCATAACACCGGGTGAACTAGGTGCCATGTCAGTGCTTCCCCCTTTGATCGTGCCGGCTACACTGAACTGGTCGGAAAACACAAACTATTTACATACACGACCGAGGGGAGGCACTGACGTGGCACCAAGTTCACCCGGTGTTATGGGCTGACATCATGGATGTTGTAGGTGATGTAAGCCAACCGTGTCAGCTTCCATAAAAAAAAAAAAAAAAAAAACATAGCCGTTTCAACCGACGTTTCATTCAGTGCGGTGGTATCAACCCGGGCGGGTTAAACCCTACCACCAAGTAAGATTAGGAGGGAAGGGACCTACAGTTTTACGATTTACATTTATTTGTGAAAGAAAACCTATGGACGATGAGTGAATTATTTTATAAAAAATTCAAACGCATTTGTCAATTTAGGTCGACTTAGACGTGTCTTATATTATATCACTTGCAACTAAAATCACCTAAAATTTGACAGATGTGCTTAAATTAAGATTATTAAATCATTCGTTCATCTCCTGTCTTTCTTTCTCAAAATGACAATAATGACAGGAATATCTAAATTTTAGCTTTAATAGTGTGAAGTGTCTACTAGAAATAAAGCCAATATGTTACTAACATTAAAACACAGACCAAGTTGACCAACCCACAAACCGAGGGTTCCGCACAAATACGACGGAGGCGTGGCTTTGAAGGGGGGAAGTTTGCTAGCAAATTGCTAGTAAGCTTATTGTGTAGACTGAAGTTAAAAAATAAATTTTAGTGAAATAATGTTTTGCCGGACGCGTAGTTTATTTAGTTTACTTAAAAGAAGAAACAGGTTTCCATACAACTTTTAATTTTTAATCTTTCATGCAAAATTAAAACTTTACTTTTTTTAACTACAAAAACATTGATTTTGAATAGACATGTATGCAAAAACGACACGGGCTGCCTCGACATGGTCCCTATTAGGTTACGGTTAATTTATAGAAGATGCGGAGCGTAGTGACGCATCTTCTATAAATTAACCTTGATAATTTTTTTTGAACCACCAAACTGGTTATAAAAAGAAAAACATTTCTCACCTCCACTCATCACCTTTTTGATACATAAATATATTACAAACAAACTTAATTTTGCAGTCAACCTAAATAATAATTTCTCACTAACTATTTAAACGAGACCAGTTTTAATATTTTCGTATTCCTCCCTTTGATGTTAACTTTTTTGAACCACTTTGTCATATACGTTTCATAAAGCAAATAAATATGTTATTCAAAATCTGTAAGAATCAAACAAGAACCAACCAAGAAAGAAACACGTAAATTTCTTGTGCACCTAAGTCCTTTTGCACAAATCGCAGATCAGGTCATGCGTGGAGTACTGCTTGCACCTGTGGGATGGCTCTGCCAAATATCAGCTTTTAAAAGGGAAATTTGTTTGAAAAGAGGAATTTGTTAAAAAGGATTGCATCCCCACACGCTGGACTTACCGTGGATTCGTACCAACCTCTTCTGCAGATTTTTCCTCTATAGAACCGGTAAACTCTGGGACGTTCTCCTGTCTATATATTTCCTCCCAAGTACAGTCTCGAGTCCTTCAAGAGGGGCGTGAACAGGCACCTGTCGGGCCGGCATGGCATTCGCAACCCCCGCATACGACCAAATGTCCATGGGCGTCCTTAGACATCTCCCTTAGGGTGCCTCGGCGCCACAGGTCGCGCTTTCAATAAAAAAAAACACAAAGAAAACACAAGCAAAAATCTGTAAATAAAAATCATGTAAGGGTTCTGGTATTTTGTTGATTTTATTGTAGCTTTTCAAATTGCCATCTAATATAGTAAAATATATATATTATAAAATAATTCTTTTGGGAATCCAGTGTTACCGTTTTCAAATTTGGTGACGTAAAAAAATATAATTTTAAAGAAGCCATCTCCACTTAATCCAAACACATTAAATGTATGAAGTGAAAATTTTTACTTTTTCTTATATAACATTGTATTTGAAGGGATTTTCACTCTTGAAATATAATGCCAGATGCTCTCGTATACTATGCAGAGGCCTGAAGCCGGCATTTGTGTAATATTGAAGACGCTGAAGCAAGTGCTCTCGCGCTGGCGGTCGATGGCAGAATGAGCGGGCGATGCACGTAATATTTGAATTGCACGTATTTTTGGTGGGGCACGAATCGCCCTGACATGCGGAATCTTAATATTTTTTATGATCGAAGTAATAAGTACATTAGATAATTTACATAAGGTGCAAAGACGGACTTATCCCTTACAGAAATTTCTTACAGTCAACCTTTGGATGTTTGAGATTCGATTATAGTGGAATAATATAATATATAATAATATAATATAGTGGAGGTAGTTTCAAAAGATTTGAGCGTGAGAATTGAATAGTTTTCATTTTGTAATGAATGACTAAATGAACTAGTTTATAATAATTATTTTTTATTTATTGAGCTTCACATTCCGGAGTAGTCACCTCGGACAGCGCGTCTGACAGACAGATGGACGGACGGACGGAAAGACACCGGTTCAATTTATAACGGTAATATTATAACGGTTCCAGCCGGCATCGCTGGCTACAGAGCCCTAAAAATTGGTTTCACTATTTTCTTTCTTACAATATTTACATATTCCTCAAATATGCTTTCACTGCGGAACCACTTTTACGTCAATATTTGTTGGTGTCAGACCTTTCAGATGAAAGTATTGAATCACATAAAGGTGACCAATTTTTATCCATGTTTAAAACTTCACTGAGAGTGTTCAGAATTGATGGCTGATAAACAAAAAGAAAACAACGCAGTGCGTTATTTTTAAGGATTCCGTATCCGGTACGGGACCCTATTATTAAGCCTACGCCGTCTGTCTGTCTGTCTGCCTGTCCGTCCGTCTGTCCGAGCGCTGTATCGCTTGAACCGTAATAGGTAGCCCGTTGAAATTTTCACAGAATATGTATTATTATGGCCGATATAACAAAAAATAAGAAAAAGTAAAAAATTCACGGGGGTTCCCATAGAAGAAACTAAAAAGTGTATGCGGGCGCGCCATCTACCGAAAAGAGTATGAAGCATTTTAACTAATCATGAATTTTAACTAATATGAAGCATTTCATAAACACATAGATGGCGTGAGTGGCGCTAACCATGACATGGCGATACGGAACCCTCGGTGCGCGAATTCGACTCGCACTTGGCCGGTTTTTAAATTTAAATTGAATTTGATTTGCACTTTCGAACGCAGTAAGTTTTTTCAAACAACTCCGCCGTCATGTCGGGTATGACGGGCATGACGTCACGCGTCGAGTCTTGAGATATCTATTAATGAAAATCAACAACCACCGTGCCAGTTTCCTCATAAAAAAAGTTAAATTAAGTAGCTGAAGTGTCATCGTTTCATCTAGTTTGCTAGTCCGGTCCGACTAGTGACTAAAGTGATGACTGATGAGCAGACATCGGAATCCGCGGGGCAGGAATACGACCTTGTTAGGGATTGACTACGGCGATCAATAAACAATCGACACTGTTATCGATACTCATATTTATTTGTTTATTGTATTTTATTCATGTCATATTTCAGACCTGAATACTTATATACCTACAGTAATTATATAAACATGTATACCTACTTTATGTTAACGATTAAGTAAATATAATACATATTTATATAAGGTCTTTCAAAATTAGTTCATAGTACGCCAAGGGGGGGTTCTGTATCATATAGGGAGTAAAACCTATATAAATTTTTTTGAACCTTGGCTTTTTTTTAAGTAAAAATTTTTTTTATGTAGGTATTTAAATAAAAAAAATAGGTGGTTGATTTTTATAACCTAATCGATTCAGTTTCATAACAGTAACAAAAAAGTCTTCATGATCATTATGATGTAACACGTGTAAGTTGGTAAAAAAAAAAAATTCTTTCTATTCCATACTAATAAAACTAAAATTGTGGTTTTTCACAATTTATGAAAGAAATAGATATACGTGTTGGAAGACTTTTTTGTTCCTGGCATGAAACCGAAACGATTAAGAAAAATTTTTTTTTTACATTTAACAAAAAAAAAAAAATTTTGTAAAAAAAAAAATTCTTTGTTCTTCAAAAGTGATCTATTTCCGATACAGACCCCCCCCCCTTAGCGTACTATGAACTAATTTTGTAAGAACTATTTTTTTGGACCTTGGCCTTTTTTTTATGTAAAATATTTTTTTATGTGTTTAAATAAAAAAATTGGTGGTTGATTTTTATAGCCTAATCGATTCAGTTTCATAACAGTAACAAAAAGTCTTCAATATCATTATGATGTAACACGTGTAAGTTGGTAAAAAAAATCAAATTCTTTCTATTCCATACTAATAAAACTAATATTGTGGTTTGAACAGATTTGTATTGTACCTACAAAGTAAATACAACATTTGTTTATTATATTTTATTTTCTATACAAATACTCTTAGTTTTAATAATCGACATTATTTCATATTATTCTAAAATAACGATCGATTTTCGATATTTGTGGATACATTGTCCCATCACTAAACAACCTTGAATCATTCGTGCCCCGCGGATTCCGATGTATGCTGATGAGTCAGCAACGCACCATGAACGTCACGACGGCGACGACGACGCGGCTCGACGACTAGTTGACTGTTCGACGACAGCCGTTTGTGAGTATATCTACTGTTGTAGGGACAGACGAACATGAGTCAGGCTATCGGGAAGATCGGAAGAATTTGGCTAATAAGTGACAATTCCCATACATGCAAACACCCACCCAACATTCTATCTGAGTCGGGGACTGTGGGTTCAACGTAGACGGGAGGTCAAATAGGCATATGTCAAAAATGACTTAATACGACTCCGCCATAATAACACATAGGTATTCTGTGAAAATATGGTTCCCTATAGATAGATACGGAACCCTAAAAACCAGTTTTAACCTCACAGTAACACAAAGACATTAAACTCACCCTTTGCAGTAACACGATGCAGGCAGCGTAAAAATAGAAATCTCAGTCTGCGCACTATCATATTGACTGAACCTGTTTTTATTTTAATATTCTGATGACTATCCATGATGACTACTTAATATTCTGATAGGTACCTAATAAACTGGGGGAGTGTTCAGTTACTCAATCTCTTCAGTCCGTGAGTTGGTCTCGAAGTCTGTATAGGTCGGTGCAGTATTTTGTATTTTTAGCTCATGTAGAACACTGACGTCAAGTTCTCGGAGCACGGACGCTGTAAATCAGAAGGTGCAGTTAAACGACGCGTGATAGAGCGAGCCCAGACGAGCCGCGCCGGCCGTCCGCGCCGCGTAGTCGCGGCTCGTGACTCGTCTTAATCCGAACGAAAGCCTATTCGTTTACACCATTGGTTCCCAACCTTTTTTAGTTCGCGCCCCACTAAAATGTACCCTGAATGAAACATCCCTTAGGTATCATAAAAAAAATTAATATGTTAAAAAAATATTCATTTAATAAAACACATTTTGTTCTCTGAAAAATATATTGAAACACAGACAAACAGAAAAAATACACTTGTGCGAAAAATAAAAAATAAAATCATTCTTGTTTATCAAAATTTACTTGTAATTACACGTACAAGTATAAAACCTCGTTGGCATAGGTGCATATAAACTTTAATACTTATAAGAAAATAATAGAACAATTAAGAAGTTTAATGAGATTGCTGATAGGTACTGCATTTTCTACTTCATTTTCTGAATTATCAGCGCCCCACCTGGGGCAACGTCGCGCCCCACTGGTGGGGCGCGCCCCATTGGTTAGGAAACAATGGTTTACACGGTGCGTGGATCACAACAACCACAGCATATATATGGCTAAAGCAGTATGGAAACTAGGCCTATTTGTTAAAATAAGTACCTACGCTCCATTGGAGCGTTAGGGATGTCAATCAAATATTTTTGTAAAATTGTAAAATTATTATTTATTAAAACATTTATTTAGGTTCTTTAATGTAATGATCAAATAATCAATATAATCAATCATCAATAATAAGTTCAAAACGTGGTTGCTATAAATATGAATTGATATAACTTTTCTGGACTTTTGTCAACTTTTATTAACTTTTGTAAATTGTTTACAACTTTTGTCAGCTCTTGTCAACCATTGTAAATGTTTGTCAACTTTTCTCATCTTTTGCCAATTTCAGTCATCTTTTGTCAACTTTTATCGACTGTTGTCAAGTCTTGTCAATGTTTGTCAACCTTGGTAAACTTTTGTCAGCTTTCGTCAACATTTGTCAACTTTTGTCATCTTTTGTCGACGTTCATCGACTGTTGTCAACTCTTGTCAATGTTTGTCAACCTTGGTCAACTTTTGTCAACTTTCGTCAATATTTGTCAACTTTTGTCATCTTTTGTCAACTTTTATCGACTGTTGTCAACTATTGTCAATGTTTATCAACCTTGGTCAACTTTTGTCAACTTATGTCAACTTTTGTCAACTTTCGTCAATATTTGTCAACTTTCGTCATCTTTTGTCAACTTTTATCGACTGTTGTCAACTCTTGTCAATGTTTGTCAACCTTGGTCAACTTTTGTCAACTTTCGTCAACATTTGTCAACTTTTGTCATCTTTTGTCAACTTTTATCGACTGTTGTCAACTCTTGTCAATGTTTGTTAACCTTTGTCGGCTTTTGTCTACTTTTGTCATCTTTTGTCAACTTTTATCGACCTGTGTCAACTTTTATCGACTGTTGTCAACTCTTGTCAAGTTTTGTAAACTTTTGAGAACTTTTGTCAACTCTCGGTAACTTTGTCAACTTTCGTTAACTCTTGTCAACTCCTTGTTATCGAAAGCTGACAAAAGTTCATAAAAGTGACAAAAGTTGACAACAGTGGTTAAAATATGATAAAAGCTGACAAAAGCTGAGAGAAGTTGGCAAAAGTTGACAAAAGATGACGAAAGTGGCTATAAGTTCACAATAGTCGAGAAAAGTATACAAAAGTTGGGTTGACAAACAACCACAAGAGTTGACAACAGTCAATAAAAGTTGACAAAGATGACAAATGTTGACGAAAGTTGACAAAAGTTGACCAAGGTTAGGTTGACATTGACACGAGTTGACAACAGTCGATAAAAGTTGACACAGGTCGATAAAAGTTGACAAAAGATGACAAAAGTAGACAAAAGCCGACAAAGGTTAACAAACATTGACAAGAGTTGACAACAGTCGATAAAAGTTGACAAAAGATGACAAAAGTTGACAAATGTTGACGAAAGTTGACAAAAGTTGACCAAGGTTGATAAACATTGACAATAGTTGACAACAGTCGATAAAAGTTGACAAAAGATGACAAAAGTTGACAAATATTGACGAAAGTTGACAAAAGTTGACCAAGGTTGACAAACATTGACAAGAGTTGACAACAGTCGATAAAAGTTGAGAAAGGGTGACAGAAGTTGGCAAAAGATGAGAAAAGTTGACAAGAGTTGACATAAGTTACCGAGAGTTGACAAAAGTTCTCAAAAGTTTACAAAACTTGACAAGAGTTGACAACAGTCGATAAAAGTTGACACAGGTCGATAAAAGTTGACAAAAGATGACAAAAGTAGACAAAAGCCGACAAAGGTTAACAAACATTGACAAGAGTTGACAACAGTCGATAAAAGTTGACAAAAGATGACAAAAGTTGACAAATGTTGACGAAAGTTGACAAAAGTTGACCAAGGTTGACAAACATTGACAAGAGTTGACAACAGTCGATAAAAGTTGACAAAAGATGACGAAAGTTGACAAATATTGACGAAAGTTGACAAAAGTTGACATAAGTTGACAAAAGTTGACCAAGGTTGATAAACATTGACAATAGTTGACAACAGTCGATAAAAGTTGACAAAAGATGACAAAAGTTGACAAATATTGACGAAAGTTGACAAAAGTTGACCAAGGTTGACAAACATTGACAAGAGTTGACAACAGTCGATAAAAGTTGAGAAAAGGTGACAGAAGTTGGCAAAAGATGAGAAAAGTTGACAAGAGTTGACATAAGTTACCGAGAGTTGACAAAAGTTCTCAAAAGTTTACAAAACTTGACAAGAGTTGACAACAGTCGATAAAAGTTGAAAAAGGTGACAGAAGTTGGCAAAAGATAAGGAAAGTTGACAAGAGTTGACAACAGTCGATAAAAGTTGACAAAATGTGACAGAAGTTGGCAAAAGATGAGAAAAGTTGACAAAAGTTGTCAACATTTGTCAAAAGTTAATATAAAGTGACAACAGTCGAAAAACGTTTGTAAAAATTTTTTTGCATTCTAAAAGATCGCGGACTGTCCGTGGCGCATGCAACAAAAACAAACACGACCACTCGGACGCGGCACCCGCGATTGATTGTTTGCGACATTCGCTTCGGGGCCTTGTTGAGGCGTGCATGTGTGTGAGTGCGTCGTTTCGATCGTTTTGTACGTAGTTTCCATACTGCTTTAGCCATATATATGCTGTGCAACAACTAAGCGATGGATGTCGCGCACACACGCACGCACGCACGCACGCACGCACGCACGCACGCACGCACGCACGCACGCACGCACATTCTTGACCGAGGAGAAGGGAGGCCTATAAACAACAGCAAAACAATGAAGGGTTGATGATGAATTGCATTTCGTGTTGTCACTTAACTGTATACAGCTGTTTACATACGAAATGATCAAACGTATTCTCAGTGACAGGCGGGAGCAAAAGGAAAAGTGAGGAACTAAGCCAAATGGCAATCACTGAATCATCCCCTACTTCCTTTGTCTGGGGTTTAATTTAATCTTCACGCGCAAAAGTGGCCGACCGCCAGTTTTAGAATCCGTTTAAGTTATAATGGTGGACCTAAAACGTTGACTGGAAGAAATCACGAATTGTTATAAGTCCGCCTTTGCGAACTAATGTCCTTCTGTGTTTCTTTCACTTATTGATTTAAGTAATTTAATTTATTCTTTCTCACATAGCCTACTTGAAGATATTTTATCTTTGATATACCTACTTATCACAATTTATAATTAATTATATCTTACATAAACTTTAATTAGTACATACACGAGAGCGCAGTGAACGCGCGGTAAACGCGCGGCGGCCGCACGAAAACTACACGATCTCGCGGGCACAGTATTGGTACCATTGGTGCATTATTTTTTTTATGTATCTACCTGTAAGTAACCTATTTATATGTGCCTGACTAATAAACACTTTTTTTATTTTTTATTTTTTGAGATGCAGTGCGTTGGGTTGGAAGTAATCTGGAACACGTCGCGTCGTCGTCGCCGACAGACGTGAAAAACTTTATTTCTTATTCCGAGTTTGATAGGATCATTTCCAATATGAAGACGCGTGAATTGCTACATGGCTTGAGATTCCGTGCAAACCATACCCATCTATATCACTTGCCTCGCCCTCACTCTCTCATCTTTTAGGTGAATAAATTAATATGCTCTGCACGAAGATCGATTGTAGTATTGTATTGTTGTATTTAATTATTCATATGACAGTTAGACTGCACTCGAACTTGTCACAATTTGTTCTATCCGGTTCGATTTACTTTAATGACTAGCCACATATAATATCACCACTTACAGTCTATCGAAACCACTGCTGAGAGCAAGATTAACAATTTTACTGGGAGTTCTGACTACAAAGACTTATATTAATTAAGTGTATCAGGTCACCTTCACAATCGAGGCACAATCATCGAGATGAAATCAATGTTTTTTTTTGTATTTTTAGGTTTCCGTATCCCGTACGGAAGCCTATTACTAAGCCTCCGCCGTCCGTCCGTCTGTCCGAGGGCTGTATCTCTTGAACCGTAATAGGTAACCCGTTGAAATTTTCACAGAATATGTGTTACTATGGCGGATATAACAACAAATGAGAAAAATAAGACTCCCATACAACAAACGTCCGAAAAATCGATTAGTCACACTATTGAATAATAAATGGCGCCTAGGCTTTTATACATTGCATTGTTGAAAGACAAAAGATAGGCGGATAATAGCGGATAGATACGGAAACCTCCGTGCGCGATTAAAACTCGCACTTAACAGATTTTTAATATATTTTTTTATTATATAATCTTACAGTTAATATAAACATACTCAAAGACTCAAAGACGCATGGCGAACCAAGAAATTGTTAAAACTGCAGAAGAACTAACGCTAAATATTGCTAAAGAAATTACCTTTTTGGGAGTACTATTTGATGAAACTCTCAGCTGGAAGCCCCATATAGACTCACTTACTGGTAAATTAAGTTCAGCATGTTATGCCATCAAAAAAATCAAAGAATTGTGTGGTGTACAAGCTGCAAAAACTGTTTACTTTGCCTACTTTGATAGTCTCATGTCATATGGATTATTGTTTTGGGGAACTGCAGCTGAAGTAAACAGAGTATTTGTTCTGCAAAAAAGAGCATTGCGTTGTATACTGAATATGAAAACGAGGGACTCTTGTAGAAATGAATTTAGTAAAATAGGAATTATGACACTACCAAGTGCTTATGTGTATCAAAACATCTGCTATGCTAGAAAATACATACAAAATGCTACTCTCCAGTCTGATATACATCACCATGAAACTAGACACAAAAATGATATAACAATTGTAAAACACAGGTCGTCTAAAATGTCCAAGAGTTTTGTTTGTAATAGCATTCGATTTTATAATAAAATACCATTAGAAATAAAAAATCTTAATGATGTATGTTTTAAGAAACGCATTAAAGCCATTCTTATAAAGAAAGCTTATTATAATGTAAAAGAAGCTCTAACTGACAAAATATTGTACTCTGAGGCTGACCGTGTATAGGTTAACATAGTGTACTCGGTGCTAGTGCGAGTGGTATAAGTAATAACAGGATAAACAGAACCTGTACATATTATGTGTATACAGGTTTACTTTTTGGTCTTTGAGATTTGTACTACCTCGTATTATCACTGGTATAAACTGAAAATGCTACAAACATGTTCACTTGAGATTCTGACTGCATACAAATTTTGAATCTTGACAGGGTACAACCTGTACCTTAATTTATACTGCTGACGCATGCTGAATATTAATTTGACTAATTGATACATTAAGTATCAAGTTTATTTAGCACGCATACTAAAATATTACCTTGACTAATTGATACATTAAGTATCAAATTTATTTATTTTATTTTTTGACATTGTACTACAATGTGGTATGAATATTTATAACTGACATGACTTGATACGATATGTATCAACAATTTCTGACAAAGGCTCTATACACCTGATTTTATCTATACTTTTACTTTAACTTTTGATTTTATGTGGTCAGAATTATCAAGCTTAAATTATAGTTATTCTAGCTCTCAAACTATATCTTAACACTGTAAGCGGTGTCTGTTGTGTAGCTAGTCACAATGTATTGTAATTGAAGACGTTAAAAAAAGAACCCTGCGAAGTTTCTTGCCGGCTCTTCTTTGTGGGTGTAATCGAACCGGATTGTAAAAACTAACAGGACAAATTCCAGCGTAGTGTACTACCTTACGAATGATGAATAAAGAATAAAGAATAAAGAATACTTAATCGTACAATTATAACTTACACGACACCAATTACAAGTTTACACATTTAGATTCAGATTTAAACAAAAAAAAACCAAAATAAAACACAAATGATGAAAAGAACATAGACAAGTGGACATTTCTTACACGAATTACTACAAACTAAAATAAACCTAAAACGTTGTATATCGCATCGAAAGCACAAATTAACACAAAGCACGACAAAATACCATAGGTGCGCCATTGTTCAATCATCAAGCTCTTAGTTTTCCAAAGTGAGCGAACATCTTGGGACATGTGCGTTCTGAGAAGCCAAGGCGAATCAGATGTCGCGAATATACAGTGACAGGTTTAGCAGTTAATGTTGGTCACACGGCGGCAGTATAAGCTTTCTTAGAAATCGAGTTTCAACTTCGGGTCAGACAGGTTCACTCACACGTCCTGAGGGAAAATGTTTATCCTCGTGGGAAAGTCACACGAGCAATGCAGAGGGAAGTCTTCGGCGTGGCACCTATCTTCTCGGAGGCTGATGATATTGGCTGCTTAGCATGTGCTTTGGCCCCTCTGAAACAGCCACCCATATCGCATTATATTAAAAAAAAACCGGCCAAGTGCGAGTCGGATTCGGGCACCGAGGATTCTGCACCACAAAAAAAAGACGTTGAAATTTTTTTCATTTTTTAAATTTAAATATTCGTTGTTATACCCTCCGAAATAATAACACATATTCTGTGAAAATTTCAACCGACTGGCTATTAAGGTTCCAAAGATGCAGCCATCGGACGGACGGACGGACGGACGGACAGACAGACAGACAGACAGACAGACGATGTAGGCTTAGTAATAGGTTTCCGTACGGGGTACGGAAACCTAAAAAAGGTAAAATACTCAGAGACGATAGTAATTTTTAATGGAGCCTGACATGGTTAGTAAGAGATAAGTTAATGAAAGATCGGTAGACGCGTCTATGAAAAATTGTTTGTGTTTTCCAACCCGTTCAGTGTAGCCGGCACTACCAAAGGTAAGCACTGACATGTCACCTAGTTCACATATGTCTTATGGCCTGACGTGTTGTGATGCGGATACGACGATGTAGCCGTGTCAAATTCATAAAAAAAAAACTAAAAAAAAAACATTGTTATTGGTACCAGGTGTTCAAACCTCTGCCCTGTCATATTAGATATCGGTGCTTTAACCATTAATGCCATAATCCACAATGTGGTAGGTGTCGGCATGTTAATATATTATGAAAGTGCTATAATCAAGATCCTTTCAACGGAACAACCATCAAATAGATTATGCAACCATCAAAAGAATCGCCGAAACGTCAGATCAATGAAGATCAATAATCTAAGAAAGTACAGTCACATCTATAAATGGAGATATATTTGTATCGCCATGTCGCATTCACTGGCTTCATCGATCCTCCAATAAATATTTCCAGTGTTGTGTGAGCGTGCAAGTGACTAAGTTCTATGTCTACACTTTAATAAGCGACTTCTTCAAAAAAGGAGGTTATCAATTCGACCCGTATGTACGTAACAAGACCAAATTTCATAAGTGTATGTATGTATCTTTGTTTATCACACCTGAAAATCTCGTAAATCATTGTCGTAAAATGGTCTTTCCCCCACCATTTTTTTAATTTACCTCGTCCTCAACATAATCTGAAAATGCACTATTTTTTTTTTTACTTTCATCAGACGGCTCAACATGCGTCTATCTATTATTACAAGCGTGGACGGAAAAATCATTTATTTAATAAGTATTTATTTTTATGATCGAAGATTACAAGTGTAACAGAGATGGAAATGTGTTTATGTCTACGATTGTCGTTTCGTCATCATTGAACGTGACAAAGAGCTAAAACAGTGTGTTTTCATTTGGCGCCCGTTATAAAATGCTTACAACATTTCTACATGTTACATTTAAATATTTTATTTCAGTAGATGCTCAATGGCCAGCGAGTCCAACGACACAACATTAAAATGTTTCACAAGAGCCCTACGACTTTGACACAAATGTCGGCATTCCGACCTCATTCATAGTTTAAGGCGTCATCTTGCCTAGATGCGTTCGCGCCTCGTTTCGACTCGTCCATCGGCCTTATTCCAATTCCGTATGTACTTTTAATGCGCCGTAAAGTTTATTTAACATCAAATTCGTACACAATAACCCGAAAGTTACATGAAAATAACCCGATTTAATGTCCCATTAAGCCTGTGACGAGCGAGTTTCCTGTAAAAATGACGCAGACAAAAACGGCTTGCGGACGAATGGGGAACTAATATTCATGAACTGAAAACATCAACGTAGTAACTAGCGCCATCGCTGCGAAGATTTATCTAAAGTCATAACGAAGAAGCAGAGACCGCGCCAAGTTTCAGTCTCTCAGTTCAGACATGGAGCGACAGTTTGCAAATGGCTGTCGCGAGCTACGCGTCTCGCCGCTTCTGCTCTGAAACATCAGTTCCCGCCTAAACGTTTTTTCAGTGTTCAATAAGCAACATTAAAAAGTATTTAGAATAAAATATGATTGAATATAGCTTCACGTTTAAATAGAAAGTGTTTAAAAATACATTGGCGAGTGTAATGTGAAGTTCGAAATTTAGTTTCGCAAGCCGACATTAAAATTTTCCAATGTGTTTGTCGTTCGGTTTATGAGTTTCCTCTGAACTTGAAACTATTGTTGGTGGAGACTGAAGCTGAAATTCTCCGGAGGCGATCAACTGTGCACGAAAAAGCAGGAAGATGAAGGGTAAATTTCCGCGTACTCGTTAGAAGTGTAATTTTCTGAGAGATTGTTCGCTCATTAACGTTTGGAACGCGATCTTCGGGGAGATTTATGTCATTGAGACGTCCGCGTAGTTCTACATGCCACATGGAGATTATATCAGTGGGACACTCTTGGAACACGAGAGCCGCGTGTGTGAGAGAACAGAACGAGCGATGCGGTGAATAAGACAAACTGTTCTGAGGTTTTTAATTAGATGTAGGTATTCTGAATATATATATATATATATATATATATATATATTCAGAATATATATAATTTATTTAAGACATATGCGACCGTGTTTCGTAAATGGCCGTTGCTGAAAGCAGGACGATAATATTTCTTGACCGAATTCTTATTTTAATTTTTCTAGCATCTATGAATATTATTACTCTAAAGTATAATGTTCTAAACCGTTTCCTTTCATAACACCTCGGTGAAATTAGGTGTCACGTCATTGCTTCCCTTTGGTAGTGCCGGCTACACTGAACTGGACGGAAAACACGAACTAATTACATAGCCGCTTCGATCGACTTTTCATGGTATCAACCCGGGCGGGTTACACCTTACAACCTTTAAGGTAAGAGGGATCGCACCCGCAGTTTTACTTGCAATACGAACCGCGGTCAGCCTCCAACAGCGGTCGAACAGCCACCCATCCAAGTCCTGACCGCGCCCGGGTATGCTTAAGATCACGAACGGCAGTCGACCGATCACGCCACTACTGAGCTACCGAGACTGAGAAATATACAAAACATTGCACATATTCAATAACTTGTCAATGCTTTTAAAGTTGCTGCCTTATTTCATTCAGTGGGAAATTAAATCTGTCATCTATTTGAACCCGCATTCCACCTCTGTGGGTGTGAAATATTGAACACTTTCAGAATTAAAACGCACTTGAACTATTTCTAGCGCTCCAGCCAGAATAAGTTGACACTGTTGTGAGCTGGAACGCTAAGAATATATTTAAGAGGTAGAAATAGAGAACAATTAATATTATTTTTAGAGCGGCCTACACTTCTGTATGTATGTCACAAGCGAAAATGTGGTGTTTAGTGCCCATTGTCAAAGTATTTATGTCCTACACGGTACGGACTATTTTCAGAGACGCTTTTTGCCTCTTACACAGTAAATGGTAGAAAAACTGGCGGTGACATGTGCAGTGCGATTTAAAATCTAATTGGAGTCTACTAAAGAAAAAGTTCAACAGCTGATTTTATAAAAAAAATCGGTCAAGTGCGAGTTTTCCTCGCGCACGGAGGGTTGCGTAGGCCCGCTATACCACACCTGTCAAATAGCCATATCCGTCTATATTTTGTCTTTATACAATGCAAAATAGAAAAACCTGTGGCTCCATCTATTATTCACTAGCGTGACTAATTGATTCTTCTTGCGTTTGTTGTATGGGGACCCCTTCATTTTTTTACTTTTTGCCTTTTTAGGTTTCCGTATCCAGTACAGAAGCCTATTACTAAGCCTCCGCTGTCTGTCCGTCCGTCCGTCTGTCCGAGGGCTATATCTCTTGAACCGTAATAGGTAGCCCGTTGAAATTCTCACAGAATATGTGTTACTATGGCGGATATAACAACAAATAATAAAAAAAAGAAAATGTAAAAAATTAAGGGGGGCTCCCATACAACAAACGTGCGAAAAATCGATTAGTCACGCTACTGAATAATAGATGGCGCCACAGGCTTTTATACATTGCATTGTTGAAAGACAAAAGATAGGCGGATATTATTCATAGCGGATAGATACGGAAACCTCCGTGCGCGAGTAAAACTCGCACTCTGTGAAACATATTCTGTGTGTCACATATTCTGTGAAAACTTAAACCGGCTAACGAGGGACGGACGGACGGACGACGTACTATGGAAATCGTACGGAACCGTAAAAACAAAACCTCGTACCGTATCTAAACTTCTAAATCCGACAGACTTCGCGAATGGTTTTCACATTAGTCGTCGGTCGAACAATCGACGAAATAATAAGCAAAGACGTGTTATTGCATCGGGAATCAATTCGACTGTTTCCCGGGCGAAATCCGGGTCGGTTAACCAGCACTGCGAGCGTACTCTCATACTTCTCTAATGGTACATAATGCGGCGAGCGGACATTTTGATTATGTATACAGTACAGGAGTTACTATCGACCCGTATAATGGAGCCGATGCATTTGTAATGGCATGGAAATAGAGTTAGTAGGTACAATCGCATCCAAAACTGTAAATACATCTTGTAAAGGCGCAACATATTTCTGTCTAAGCCGACATCACCTGCTAGACCCATGATAGCCCACTACACCATGTTTCTGACGAGAATAGGTGTCGTGTCAGAGTTCGTGTCGGCTATAGTAAACTAGACTTAAAAAACTTAAACACTTTACTGTGTTCATTCACATATATTATGTATCTGTTACACTTGGGACCCACGTACATCAACCAACACGCGTGTACCTTACAAACCGTTAGATGCAAATGTTAGTTCATTATGTCGGAGTGAGGGCGCACTAAATGTATAGGCTTATATTTATTGCTCCTATAAATTCATGTTACAATATTATAACAATAAATACTTACATCAGGGTGGGTTTAGATTGTGGTTTAGATACTGGCAGGTGGCGGAGGGGGGAGGGGGGTGTGCGGGGGGACGGGGGTAGCTTTGTGTATCGATTTATGAACCCCCCCCCCCCGAGGTGGGGGCCGTTAAGGGGGGGGGGGGCATACAAACGGGGCAAAAAATGGGAAGCCAGCCTCAGCCGCTACGGCTCACACGGGCGCCTGCGCTTTGTTACAGCGGACGGGGGCTGCACTTCCTCCGCGCCTCCGGCTTATAAAAACACTCTAGGGAATAGCCATACTAACAGCTTATGTCGGGGCGGTGAATTTAGTTTTTTCGCAAAACAACCATGTCTGACCAGTTACCTGTCAACATTTTCATTTTTTTTTTTTCGAAAAGTATTGATCTCCTTGGGCGAATTTTTTCACTAATATTGTTCTAACATAACTACAGGCTGTAACTACCAGCAATTTGCTGTCAAACCTGCCATTAACTAAACCTCACCCACCGGTTCCTCGGAGCTCGCGCGCGGACTGGACTTACATAATTACATAATACATAAACTATTTCACTAAAATTTAGACTGGAAATGAAGCGGTATGTGCTCCGGGTACACACGCCGCATTCCCGCGCCGTATCGCAATGCTCTGTTTGACGTTAACTCTCCGAACGAGGGTCGCCTGAAATAATTTTAAATTTTGATACTGAAACGTGTAGTATAAAGGTTCTCTCCTTTGATTTCCGCTTCATTGAGTGACTGTACGAACGGTAATAGCTGTACGTACACGCGCGACTATTTCTAATTCTACGTACTAGTTGGCCGAGAAACTATATGTGGAACTTCGACAAATTGGCTATGGTTCATTCCGGTGGTAAAATATCTGATCGCACAAACGGGCGTATAACGCGACCGTACACGCAAGGCAGGCGAATAATTCAAAAAGCCTGTTAAGTGCGAACCTTGTTCACACAAAGAGGGTTTCGTAGCCATTTCCTTGTTGCACGCATAAATGAATGAAATGAAAATGAAATGAAAAGAAATGAAATCCAGTTCAGAATCCTAATTGCCAAAATTTTAAATTACAAAATTAAAAAGAAGACCCTTAAAAAGTAAAAAATAATTTCCGTTTACCTACTTAAAGGAGTCGGGGGACCGCTAAGTAAACACCCGCGCAGCTAGGAGTTTTGATATTTTATTTACTTAGCGGTCCCCCGACTCCTTTAAGTAAGTAAATGGAAATTATTTTCGACTTTTTAAGGGTCGGGGGTTTTTAAAATTGGAAATTTAACTTTTTATCAAGCTTTTTAAAAAAACTCTCATCGAAATCGGTCCATCCGTGAGACGTAATTTTTTTATAACTTCATAATTACTTTATTACATGATTACTAACATATCTAAAGACCATCCCGGTTAACCCAACTTTCTAATAAAAAAAAACCACATACAAATCGGTCCATCCGTTTAGGAGCTAAGATGCCACAGACAGACACACAGATACGCAGACCCCTCTTTTTGCGTGGGGGCCTAATAATGATTTTCATGCCGTAAAAGAACTAAATGGACTACACGAATTTTCTTTAGATTTATTTAGCTTTCCGTTCCGGAGATCAACTCGGACAGACAGACGGACGGACGGACGAAAGGATGCCTGACCGACTTCATAAGGGTTCCTGTCAGCTTCGATGGCTACATAACCCCAATAGAATCCGGCCAAGTGCGAGTCGGACTCGCGCTCCGAGGTTTCCGTGCGCACCACGTAATTTTCCGATTTTTATTATTCGTTGTTATACTTTCGAGTTGGGTACTTACTTACGAGTACTATAATCACACCAAGTTTGATGCTTTACCGTTTTTACGATTTACAACATTCGTGATTTTAGCCCATAACACCGGGTGTACTAGGTACCATCAGGTCTATTCTTGTAAATTCTGACAGCGGAATCAGCGCTGTTGTGGCGCTGAGAGCCACTTACCAAAGCGGCTCTCAGCGCCACATCAGCGCTGATTCCGCTGTCAGAATTACAAGAATAGACCTGCCGGTCAGTGATTCCCTTCATTTCATGTCGGCTACACTGAACTGGACGGAAAACACGAACTATTTAAACATAGCCGTATCGACCGACGTTTGATTCAGTGCGGTGGTATCAACCCGGGCGGGATAAGCCCTACCACCTAGTAAGGTAAGAAGGGAAGGGACCTATAGTTTTACGTGGAATCTGAACCGCGGTCTGCCTCCAACGGTCGAGCGGCCACCCGTCCAAGTACTGACCGCGTCCAGGTGTGCTTAACAATAGTCTACCGACCGCACCACTGAGCTATCGAGGCTCACCTCTTTTGAGGATATGTTTTGTGCATCATGTCGATTGTGACGACCCGCGTTTTTGGCACAGCTCAGTCCGTGGTAGTTTAGCGGTCTATCCTATTCTAAGAATTGAAAACCTTGCTCAAAAATGCTCAAGGTCTAACTAAGGTATACTTGCCTGTGTTAATAAATCTTATTAATACCCCCCCGAGGTCCATCACTTCTTTCATAATCCTCAGTGACCTGTAAAACATATTCCGTGAATAGTATTTAATACATTCGTAAAACGCCTTGGAACGTAAACATTCGTCCATTTAACCTCAGGCGAGCCTATCTCTCTCAAGTGGGCCGCTGCGTGTAAACAAACTAGACGCTGAAAAAGTATAAACCAATCCGAAGAAATTAGAAGTGTGGAACTGTCGTTGTCACACATTACAGATTAGTTACTTAATACCCAACATAATAATAAATAAATGTTTTTTTGAAGTGAAAACTTCTTTAGCGGCGCTTGGCACTCTTTTTAGATGGGTAAAAAATGTTAAACTCGCGTCAGATCCGTAGCCTGATCGAAAAAGCGTAAGATTCGTTGAAATTGTGGATGAAAGTTGATTTTTCTGAGAAATAAACTTTTTGATGTAAAATAATATTATAATAGTTCTGCAGTGTTAAATTTTTTATGTAATTTAAATTGTCATGTTTGTCTACGATAGCGCAATAAATGAATATTGTATTTTACCACATAAATGATAGTACTTTTATACTGATAAATAAAACAATTCGTGCGAAATTATTCCTTAACCATTCCAAAATATTCAAAAATGCACAACGTTGATGTTTAAGTTTTCACTTCTGCCGGCACTCCCGGAGTGCAACCTTAGGATTTTTTTTTATGGAAACTGACACGGTTGGCTACATCACCTACAACATCCGTGATGTCAGCCCATAACACCGGGTGAACTAGGTGCCAAGTCAGTGCTTCCCTTCGGTCGTGCCGGCTACACTTAACTGGACGGAAAACACAAACTATTCGCCACATAGCCGTTTCGCCCGACGTTTCATTCAGTGCGATGGTACTAACCCGGGCGGGTTGAACCCTACCACCTAGTAAGGTAAGAAGTACAGGTACAGTTTTACGTGGAACCACGGTCAGCCTCCAACGGTCGAGCGGTCATCCATCCAAGTACCTACTGACCGCGCCCAGCGTTGCTTAACAATCAATACCAACAGTCGACTGTCTGCACCACTGAGCTATCGAGGCTGACAAACCGCACGCAATTTTAATCAGACGGCTCGTAACACCATTTTGTCAGCTTCGACAGTTCGGTGCGCAATGGATCGACGTCAGATCTAGAAATTAAGCACACCCGAGCCCGGTCAAACATTTTGGGGCTGTAGATACTTTTCCAGCTTCCTTCTTACCTTACTTAGGTGGTAGGGTTTAACCCGTCCGGGTCGATCCGTCCTTTCATTCAGTACGGTGTTTTCCGTCCAGTTCAGTGTAGCCGCCACGGCCAAATGGTTTAACAGGCCGACATCAAGTATAGCAGGTGACGTGGCAAGAAATGGTGCGTTACATGCACATTCTCGTTATTTACTTGATACGATCCACAAGTGTGACCATTTATGTCTAATTTTTTTTTATGGACAGCTCGGCATGCATGTGGCCTAGTTTCAGTTACGAGTATGCATCGAGTATGTGACTTACGATGCCCATGGACATTCTGTGATGCACAATATATTTGTAATTTCCTTTTTGTTGCATACCATTTATACCTTTTCGCATGTTCGGCAATTTACTCTCAAATTACTCTTCTATTCTTTTTTTTTTCTTGTAAACAAACTAGACGGTGAAAAAGTAGAGCTGAAATCAAAGCCAGCTCGACGTGAAGTGAGAAGCGATCTCCTGACACCGCACCGCTAAGTACGGTCGTCAGCGGGACTTTCTATTTATTTTCATATGCCATCACTTTATTTTATTACAAGCCACATATAATGCTCTGTTTGCAGTTATTAACTTTTTGTGAAAGAAACTTTAAATGTGTATGGAACGGAGTATATTAAACAGTGTGTTACAGCATATGCTTCAGAAACTTCAGAAATAGAAGGTACTCATTATTAGAAGAACAATCCAAATTCCGTATTCTTTTTTCATATAAAAATTTGAAATTGTTATAAAAACTCGATGCACAGTGAGTCTGTGGAGATTTGGAAACAGTGCTGTCTAGGTCTAGGGAGTGCAATGACCTAGTCCAGTACTTTCTCTTTTGATGTCATTGAACTTTCAATGTTTGGAATTTACCTACATGCAGTTCAATTCCTAGTTAAGTATGCAACATACCCATTTCTATCCATGAGTTAGTGATATTATTTTTATTTAACAAAGGCCGACGTTAACCGTCCACCAACCCTTGATAAAACGATTTTCACCAAAAACTACTATAAAATGACCTAATCTGGGAAAAAGTTTCAGAGCTTTTTGTCTTCAAATTCAGACCCCTTTCGAATCCTGAAATTACGAAATCCTATCCTGAAATACTCTTTATACATATGTATATACTCTCTTGGATTATGAATTAATCTAACCAAATACGATTAACTTAAACTTTTAGGGCGATTTTTAATTTTATTTAGTTTTTAAGTCTTCAATTTTGAATGAGTTACATTATTATATTGATTGGTAGATTAATTTTATTTAATTAGATTTATTCATTATGTTTATACTTATTTATTATCCAACAACTAACCTAATCAGTGATGACAATGAAACTAACCTAAGCAATTGAAACAACACAGGAACAATGAACCAAACCTGAATAATTTCTGAAAAAAATAATACCCCTTTCTTTTCAGTCGTTTCGAACGACCGTTTCAGTGTGGTTGATGAGCGGACTTCACCGGGACCGATACTTGAAGATTTAGATGGAATTCGAACCATGGACGAACTTCGTAAATCACAATTCAGTTTTAGAATGAACTGCAATGATCACTCAAACTCAATATAAAATTATTCAACAAATGATAATCGATGTAGGAATGTTTACTATGTTGTGAGTTAACAATGTGTTCGTCACTGAAGGCGCGTGCGCAAAGCGAAGCGAGGTGCCGCATCGCATGCCGTGTCAGTCGCCGCGCGACAAACACACATCTCCAATTGTTCTGACGCTTGTTTACACAAACAGGAGCGCGGTCTTCTCTTTCAGCTCTTGTTGATCTCAAACGTTTGAGGAATTTCATAATGCAAGTGGCATCTCTTTGTTGCATACGTGCCCGGCGAATGTATCGAAATTCCGAGGTTGCGAAGAGCCAGTGTGACGTAATAAATAAATTGTGGGACTGATGGAGTATAATTCGTCAGTTTCAGGGAAAAGCACCGTGATTAAATCTTTTTACACTAAGTAGTACGATAAAATTTGTGTTCAGTTTCAATCAAATTTTATTGATCAAATTAGTACATTACACTTGGACTAGTAATTATATGTTTTATCTAATTTATTATAATTGTAAGTAAAGTACCGTGTGGGGCCAGTACTTAAAAATAATAGCCCCACTGCATCTCTCCCCATGCATGTCGTAAAAGGCGGCTAAGGGATAAGGACAAGATGCCGTGCTAAAGGGCGACGGGCTCGCCAACTCTCACCTTGGCACGGTAGTTCCACCGAGTCAAGCAGCAGGTGGGTCTTCGTGCCTTACTTGCTGAAGATACTTTGCGAAACGTGGTGGTCGGTGTTGTGCTGTAATTTACCAGAGTTCTTGCAGCACAACACCTATTACTCTGCTTACCCCGATTGTCGGGATTCAGCGTGTGTGATATGTATGTATGTATGTATGTATATATTATTATAATTTATTGACTGCAGACGAGCTTGCCCGTTCTTTCTAGCTGAACTAATCGAATGAGCGGATAGAGATGATGCCTTGGCCATGAGTTATGCGTACGATAGCACCTATTAGATATTCTGTGGTTATGCGCCGACGGCATTGACAGAGCCGAGTGCGCTTGACTCAGTGCATGTGCTGCTATCTGTAACGATTATTGAGTAGGTTCGCGAGCTCTAAAACTGAAAGCACTAGCAGGTAGGTACACCATAACTGGGTAGAAATGTGGGATGCTCTGGAGCCCGTGACAGATCGACAGACAGGTAGAAAAATAGATGAAGACACGGACGAACAAACACACGGACAGGCAGGTAAACGACGATGAGATGTCTTATCGACTTTAAAAGGTTCCGTACACAGAAATCGTGGGTCCGTATCGGTCTATGGAAAATTAATTTGAGCAACCCAGAATATAGCATCTCGCGATTTATTCGGTAGTATTAAAAGCATAAAAAATTCAGTAAGCGAAGTAGGTTCAGATTCTCATGTAATCAATATGCTCAATAGGTATTTAGTGCTCTCTTATAACATTGGTTAGAATTAAAAAAAGGAAAATGAAAAAAAATTAAAAGAGAATATCAGGCAGCGGTTAAAAAAATTTAAAAAGTACCTACATTAAATTATAGCCAGTAAAATTCGTAAATTGTGGTCCCCCTGCACTCCGCGCAACCGCGCCTCCACTACACTGACGCATGCATGTTACATAAAAGTTGTTGGTCACTTATAGAACCTTGTCACACACACAAATTCAACTCCGGTAGTGTTACATCAGGCTACGTGGCAAAGTTAGCCATAGCGATACAGTTCCAAAGGTGTAGACTATTAATGGCAGAAACATTGACTCACTTTCAGATAGCTCACTCCCAATTCAAGTAACACAAAGTATGAGTCATGTAGCGATAACCTGTAAATGGGGCGAGATTTTACGGTTTACGGAATAGTGTTCTTGGAAACGGTCGCAACGTTTAATTTCTTTTCATGTATACCCTAACCTAATTTCGGTTCAAATTAATATGTGTAGTAATCTAACGGCAGCATTTGAAATAAGTCCGTAAAATAGGTTGATTTCAGTGTTATAGGTTAGACCGAGTATTAAGGGGGGGTACTAGGCAAAAGCACTTCGTATTTCCCTAACCACACCCATTTTTCAAGTCATTTAACTATAATATATATGCCTATAGTTAGGTAAAGATTCAAGGTATAATGTGAATACATTATTTTTCAGTTAATGTTATAAATTCCTTTTAAAATATGTGGTTGAAAAGTAGTAAATACGTTAAAAAATGCCTTTGCTATTTCCCTCGCCATTTTTTACAAATGCATCTAATACGAAAAATGCTTCATTGAGCTTAGAGTCAATAAGACTAAGAATCATCTAAATAAACTCAAACGCTTACAGAATAAATGGTTTTTCACTGAACTATCTTTGAACATTCTAAATTTTGGGCCGTTGCCGTGCGCGAGCGTTTTTTGTATGGACGTATTTGTGACGAAATAGCAAATGCATTTTTGAACGTTTTTACCTCTTTTCACCCACTTATTTTTCAGAGAATTTACAAGATTAAATTAAAATAATCTATCGCACATCATACCTTGAACCTTTACCTAACTATAAGCATATAAATTATAGTTATATCTATTGAAATATTGCCATAGTTAGGATAATATGATGTGATGTTTTGCCTAGGACCCCCCCTTAATGCCAAAATTGTTTTGCAAAAATAAAAACAATTACCGGCCAAGTGCGAGTCGGACTCGCGCACCCAGGTCGAGATTATTTGTTATTTTACTTTAGAGTTACACTCACACATATAGGTAGTTAACGCTCTTCTAAAAATTAAGATATTTGTATTCATTATTTACTTTATTTGTTATTATTTGTTATATCCACCATAACAACACATATTCTGTGAAAATTTCAACCGGCTAGCTATTACGGTTCCAAAGATACAGCAGTAGGTCAGACAGACAGAGTACGGAAACCTAAAGAGTGTCCTCCGTCGCTGTCAGCTTACCTAACAGTTAGAGCCTGCATCTGCTGCTTCACCGTTCGGAACCGGTTTAAAACTGTAGGTTCCTTCTCTTGCCCCTTACTAGGTGGTAGGCTCGAATTGTAGCCGAATGGGTTGGTACCACCGTACTGGATGTAAGATGGCCGCATAGCAGCTACGGTTTATTCCAGTGTAACCAGAAATTGAAAGGGAAGTCTCCGGTATGGCACCGGCGATACTTTAAATTCTCACAAAACAACTCTTTTGCTACTAGGTACCTACTTACATCCTTCCTTATCCTTATATCCTTTCCTTACCTATAATAAAATCCAACGTCTGCTTTCTGTCTGTCTGTCTGTCTGTCTGTCCGCTTATAACTCGAGAACCACTGAACCGATTTTAATAAAACAAAATTCTACGGATAGCTTGATTCTTCCCATCAACTATAGGCTACTTACTATCACGCTAAATGGCTTTTGAGGGTAGCAGTGAAGTGAAATATGAGAGCACTTGGCAATATTTGTATGTAACGGACACGGAATCATTCACCCGAGTAAGAACCGATGACATTACAATATCCTGGCATTAACATTTAACGTGATGAAAAGGTGCCTATAATTGATGGGAAGAACCAAGCTATCCGTAGAAGCAAACTGCATTAAAATCGGTTCAGTGGTTCTCAAGTTATAAGCGGACAGACAGACATACAGACAGACAGAAAGCAGACGTTGGATTTTATTAAAGGTAAGGAAAGGAAAGGATAAGGAAGGAACGGATAAGGAAGGAAAGGAAAAGGATAGATAAGAAAGGAAGCAAGGATTTTTAGGGCTTTTAATAATAATTTGTTAGCATCAGCCCCATAGTACTCATCTTCTTATCCCTTAGGGCCCAGAGTCCCTAAGAGGTGGAGAACGTTCAATGAAATTCAACAATTGCTAAATGACTCTCGTTTAGTTTTATTTAATGGCTTAACCATCGGAAAACAGGATACAAGTACCGTGTGGGGCCGGTACTTAAAAAGTATAGCCCCACTGCATCTCTCCCCGTGCATGTCGTAAAAGGCGACTAAGGGATTAGGACAAGATGCCGTGCTAAAGGGTGACAGGCGCGCCACCTCTCACCTTGGCACGATACTTCCACCGAGTCATACAGCAGGTGGGTCTTTCTTGCTGCTTGATCGATTGAATCTTGTTCGAATACTTTGCGAAACGTGGCGGTCGGTTTTGTGCTGTAATTTACCAGAGTTTTTGCAGCACAACACCGATTACTCTGCTTACCCCGATTGCCGGGATTCAGCGTGTGTGGTATGCTAAAAAGGATACATTGCATTGGTCAAAGCCGCATGTAAATGGGTTAAGTCGTTCCCGAACATACAGACAGATGGTAGATATTAATTTATATAAGTACTACCTACTACTACCAAGTGTCCCCGCGACTCGGACTAACGGACATCGATTTTTTTCCGAATTCGGCACATTCGACCCTATAGGTACTACCTACTCAAGTTTCCTTAACAATTACGTGTTTAAAACTGCATGTAAATCGGTTCAGCGTTTTACATGCAGCGCATCTTTCGCGTTTACTGTTTTTTTGTTGATAGCGCGACATGTGGCGCCGAGCCACCCATAAATAAAGTGCCTTAACGACGCCCATCGAAATTCGGTCGTATGCGGGGGTTGCGAATGCCATACCCTTAAAAACATAGTTTTAAATGTAAACAAGAGATCGCTTAAATGGTAACCATATATTATCAATACTAATAATAAATATGTAAGGGATGGTCATGGAGTAATTTACTTTGTTTTATGATGAGATACTTCGGTTGTAAACTCATTTAGCACGCCCAAACGGAAACGGAGTGTTAAAGATTGTATGGGAATATCGGTTTTTTTAAAGGAAAATCATAATTATAGCTACTCAAAACAAATAAATGGGGGGGGGGGGGGGGGGGGGGGAGGGTAGATGGGTGTGACGGTGGCCTCGCCCTTAGTTACTTACTTTCTTCGTGGAGGTTTATTGTATTCCAGAATGCAGCTTAGCGCCCATAGTTACTTACTTTCATCAAGAAGGTTAATCCTCTTCCTTAACGCAGCTCGGCCTTCGGCCTGACCCATGGTTTATCCTCTTCCTAAACGGAGCTCGGCCTTCGGCCTCGCCCTCAGTTACTTACTTTCTTCGAGAAGGTTTATAGTCTTCCTAAACGCAGCTCGGCCTTCAGCCTCGCTCTTTGTTACTTACTTTCATCGAAAAAGTTTATCCTCTTCCTGAATGTAGCTCGGCCTTCGGCCTCGCCCTTAATTACTTACTTTCTTAGATAAGGTTTATCGTCTTCCTGAACGCAGCTCGGCCTTCGGCCTCGCCCTTTGTTACTTACTTTCTTCAAGAAGTTTATAGTCTTCTTGAACGAAGCTCGGCCTTCGGCCTCGCTCTTTGTTACTTACTTTCTTCGGGAAGGTTTATAGTTTTCCTGAACGCAGCTCGGCCTTCGGCCTCGCCCTTAATTACTTACTTTCTTAGATAAGGTTTATCGTCTTCCTGAACGCAGCTCGGCCTTCGGCCTCGCCCTTAGTTACTTACTTTCTTCGAGAAGGTTTATAGTCTTCCTGAACGCATCTCGGCCTTCGGCCTCGCCCTCAGTTACTTACTGTCTTCTTTGAAATACGAATTTCACGCGAGCGGAGCCGCGGGCTCAGCTAGTTCCACTATATTATCGAATCTCAAACATCCAAAGGTTGACTGAAAGAAATCTCTGTAAGGGATAAGTCCGCCTTTGCACCTTATGTAAATATTCCAATGTATTTGTTACTGTTTAATGTTTACTGGAGCAATAAAGAATTTTCTATCTATCTATCTATCTAACTCATTATCAGACGAACATTGAGTTTGTTCCAGCAAAGGGCAGTGAAGTAGCGCCACCGTCGTTCGAACTTGGCGGGGGCACTGCCCCAGATCACTCCTAAATATCAATGCATACCGCACACTTTGTCATCCTCCTCGGTAGCTCAGTAATTCGGTCGGTGGACTGTTGTTATGCTTAACAACAGCATAAATGCATAAATGCGTTGCTACGCTGAGCGCGGTCAGTACTTTGATGGGTGACCACTCGACCGTTGGAGGCTGACCGTGGTTCGGATTCTACGTTAAACTGTAGGTCCCTTCCGTTCTTACTTTACTAGGTGGTAGGGTTGGTATCACCGCACTGACCGAAACGTCGGTCGAAACGGCTATGTAAATAGTTCGTGTCACCCGGTGTTATGGGCTGACATCGCGCATGTTGTAGGTGATGTAGCCAACCGTGTCAGTTTCCATAAAAGAAAAACACAATTTTCTTTTTCATGTATAAATATCTATAAAGGGATCCCGAGATTTTTTGGGACTGGAGGAAGGGGAATGCGATTTGCTGACGTGTCACGCGCCACGCTTGACGCTCGCGAGTGATGGTGCGAGTACCAGCACTCAAGACTTTTTTTTTTCATTTCTTGCACACTCTCTCATTCGTTTTGTGTGCGCGCACCGCCTCCGATGACGTGCACGTTATAAATACTCCGTGAGCCGTCTCGCGCGACACCGACCGCGATTTAATCCGCCCGCCCTCCCCGTTCCGCCCGCCCTGACTCAACCGCCCAACTGTACACTCACCGCCCTTCAAGGGCAAGCTACGCCGGTATCCATGGAGCAGTTTGTTGTTGCTACGGCCATTTTAATTCTGACCTCTTCTCTTGTTCTCCTATATTTTTTACTAGCTTTTGCCCGCGGCTTCGCTCGCGTAAAATTCGTATTTAAAACGAAGAAAGTAAGTAAGCCCGCTACCGTACATTTATTTCGGCGCGCGGAACAATTCGGTTTGTATGAGAGTCACATCTTAACGTAACCGTAACTCCTGTGTCACTGTAGTTAAGTATGCTTGTAATAAGTTTCATCGAATTCGAATGATCGGTTTAAGAGTTATGGAGTAACTTGTACCGTGTGGGGTCGGTACTTAAAAAGAATAGCCCCACTGCATCTCTCCCCGTCGCATGTCGTAAAAGTCGACTAAGGGATAAGAAAATTCGTCAGCCTCGGTAGCTCAGTGGCGCGGTTGGTTAGTCAACTGTTATTAAGCAACGCTGAGCGCGGTCAGTGATTGGATGGGTGACCGCTCGACCGTTGGAGGCTGACCGTGGTTCGGATTCCACGTTAAACTGTAGGTCCCTTCCCTTCTTACCTTACTAGGTGGTAGGGTTTATCCTGGCCGGGTTGGTACCACCGCACTGAACGAAACGTCGGTCGAAACGGCTATGTAAATAGTTCGTGTTTTCCGTCCAGTTTAGTGTAGCCGACATGAAATGAAGGGAAGCACTGACATGGCACCTAGTTCACCCTGTGTTATGGGCTGACATCACGGATGTTGTAGGTGATGTAGCCAACCGTGTCAGGTTCCATAAAAAAAAAAAAAAAAAAAACATACATACATACATACAGAAAAGATTTCTACAAATCATCAATTTAGTTTTAGTATCATACACAGAGTTTACAACCGAAGTATCTCATCATAAAACAAAGTAAATTACTCCATGACCATCCCTTACATATTTATTATTAGTATTGATAATATATGGTTACCATTTAAGCGATCTCTTGTTTACATTTAAAACTATGTTTTTAAGGGTATGGCATTCGCAACCCCCGCATACGACCGAATTTCGATGGGCGTCGTTAAGACACTTTATTTATGGGTGGCTCGGCGCCACATGTCGCGCTATCAACAAAAAAACAGTAAACGCGAAAGATGCGCTGCATGTAAAACGCTGAACCGATTTACATGCAGTTTTAAACACGTAATTGTTAAGGAAACTTGAGTAGGTAGTACCTATAGGGTCGAATGTGCCGAATTCGGAAAAAAATCGATGTCCGTTAGTCCGAGTCGCGGGGACACTTGGTAGTAGTAGGTAGTACTTATATAAATTAATATCTACCATCTGTCTGTATGTTCGGGAACGACTTAACCCATTTACATGCGGCTTTGACCAATGCAATGTATCCTTTTTAGCATACCACACACGCTGAATCCCGGCAATCGGGGTAAGCAGAGTAATCGGTGTTGTGCTGCAAAAACTCTGGTAAATTACAGCACAAAACCGACCGCCACGTTTCGCAAAGTATTCGAACAAGATTCAATCGATCAAGCAGCAAGAAAGACCCACCTGCTGTATGACTCGGTGGAAGTATCGTGCCAAGGTGAGAGGTGGCGCGCCTGTCACCCTTTAGCACGGCATCTTGTCCTAATCCCTTAGTCGCCTTTTACGACATGCACGGGGAGAGATGCAGTGGGGCTATACTTTTTAAGTACCGGCCCCACACGGTACTTGTATCCTGTTTTCCGATGGTTAAGCCATTAAATAAAACTAAACGAGAGTCATTTAGCAATTGTTGAATTTCATTGAACGTTCTCCACCTCTTAGGGACTCTGGGCCCTAAGGGATAAGAAGATGAGTACTATGGGGCTGATGCTAACAAATTATTATTAAAAGCCCTAAAAATCCTTGCTTCCTTTCTTATCTATCCTTTTCCTTTCCTTCCTTATCCGTTCCTTTCTTATCCTTTCCTTTCCTTACCTTTAATAAAATCCAACGTCTGCTTTCTGTCTGTCTGTATGTCTGTCTGTCCGCTTATAACTTGAGAACCACTGAACCGATTTTAATGCAGTTTGCTTCTACGGATAGCTTGGTTCTTCCCATCAATTATAGGCACCTTTTCATCACGTTAAATGGCTTATGAGGTTAGCAGAGAAGTCAAATATGAGAGCGGGCGGAGCGGCAGGCACAGCTAGTAAATAATAAAAAAACCAACAGCGGTGACTCACCACGGTCACCTGCTTACACAAAAAGAAACGCAACTAAATAAACTAAACACAAGATTTATGCACGCGGTGCCGGCGGGCAAGTACGTACGCGCAAATTGCATTTATGTGCCCCGTAAATCAGAGCGCAATAAAAAGAGTGCAAGAATACTGATGTCGCGCGTGATGAACAGTCGGCGCGGAGACTAGAGAACTAGACACGTAGAACCTTGTCACACTGACGAGTTCATTGGGCGCATCAAGAAACGGAACGCCCCCGCTTCACGTACTAACGTAATCGATTAATCCAAAACCATATTTCGGTTTAGGGAATTTTTTTATGAAAACTGACACGGTTGGCTACATCACCTACTACGCCTGTGATGTCAGCCCATAGCACCTTGATGGACGGAAAACATGAACTATTTGCATAGCCATTTCAACCGACCTTTCGTTTCGACCACATAGCAAGGTAAGAAGCGATGGGACCTATGTTTTACGTGGAATCCGAACCACGGTCAGCCTCCAACGGTCGAGCGGTCACCCATCCAAGTACGGACCACACCCAGTTCACAGATTACTTAGTTACTTCGTAACTGTCCAGGTGTGCCACGACCAACAATCGGCCGACCGCACCACTGAGCTACCGAGGCTGACTTTGTATCCACTTGTCTCAATGATATTATATGAAGACGTGAGTGGACGAAGGTACTATGTAAAATTTTTTTAGAAATGCATTTTTTACCGTAGATACCGTGTTATGTGCCGAGTAATCAAGTGGCACTGACAGAAAATCCGAAATCACGACAGAAATAGGAGTTATTCAAGTGGTGAAGGTGTTAAGGTCATAAAACACCTTATTCCAGTTTGAACATCTCCAAAGATCATCTCATAAATTGAATTTATTGTTCATGATGAAAGAGATATGTGTACAAAACACCTTCATCCACATGAACGCATGATTTTGTATTAATGCATGCTTTTGTATGCTTTATTTTTCTCAGCTTTTTTTTTTTGTTAAATAGCACCTTTGTCATATGTTAAAAAGACTTGTCTAATCAAGATCTTTGACTCTTTAGGAACCACAGAGGAGCGACTTGGAGGCGCTGTGACAGGTGCCATTCTAATCATACTGCATATAGGTTATTCGCTTTTGGCTTCGCTCGCGGTAGACTCAGTTTATTGTCGTTGTTTATTGTTTATTGATCATTCATATGGCAGTAAGACTGCACTCGAACTTGTCACAATTTATTTATTACACCCACGAAGAAGAACTGGCAAGAAACTTCGCAGGGTATTTTTTTTTCATACATATTAATAAAAGTATTTTAATGACTAGCCACAACATCGCCTACACAGTCTAATAGCATCATAGTTTAATAGCAAATCCATTTAAACGCAAATATGATTAAACGATCGCTTTTTATCTTATATTCTCTCTCACTCCCCTCCCGTCGCCTCTTCTCTTGCGCCCCTCCCCTTCGTCCTCCACTCCCGCCTCCATCCGGCACTACTATTCGACACTAAATTCGGTTCATACCACAGATCATAGAAGTAGCGAGATATGTGATGATGCCCGCTCGTAAGCGGAACCGTTGTGGCAACTTTTCTATCCCACACAAACACAATTCACACGGACGCGTCCGGACGTGCGCCGGATTGGCTAGTGCGAATGTATTTGTACATTCGCACTAGCCAATCCCGCGCGTTCTATCCACCTGCGTGAACGCACACATCGACGTGTAGACGCGTGTCGTCGTGTCCTGGTGTCCAGGTGTTCTGTGGTTCATACTATACTTTCTTTGATAATGCTCGGCCCTATTTCTATTTAGCGTGGTGGGTTAATAGACTATAGTGAGCCTCTTAAACTAATCTTTACATTGGTGCAAATCTTATCAAAATCTGTTCAGTGGTTCCGGGGCTTACCTCAAACATACATACAGACAGACGTTCACTTTTATAAGAAGTAGAGAGTATAGATAGATTATAGAAAGCAACCTCACTCAGTATTTCAATAAAATATTCCAGAAAATTAATAAGAAAATATTGTTTACCGAAATTTAACCCAACGTTTTGCATCCCTAAACAATAAAACTAAGTGCCCATTAATTATTTTTTCCCGTTTATCATACGAGAAGGCAATTTCTGTCGTACTCAATCAAACCTGTGGTCGCTTTTAATGCTCTCCTTGTCCAATATACTTTTTGTATTCTTAGTCATCCATCCGTGTATTTGTTTTATTTTTAACTCAAGCGGTTCAGTGACGTCCATTGGACGCATCGATACATATTTTATTTATTACTTCCTGCGACTCCGCTCGCGTTCAAATCGAACTAAATAATAATTAAACTAAGTGCCCATTAATTAGGCATAGGTACTCCGTGTAATTCTGTACATAATCGATGATTTTGTTTAAACTTTTTAAGGCCTATTTTGTTATAAGAATATTAAATAAAAAAAAATCACCTTAAAAAATCACAACATTAAACAAGGAATTCAATCTTGGACGCTATTGTTTTAATTTTTCTAAATGGTGTGAATAAGCATAAAAAAAATTGTACAGAAAATGTAAATTGGCAGCTAATTTTGACGTTTTATTCGCTTTACTGCTTACTGTAAAAAAGCATTATTTTGATTTAGGAAAACAACCAAAATATGCCTTATATATTATTTAGCGTGACGGTGTTTTTGTGATTTTTCAAAATTTAAATTATGCTTGATTTTACAAAATTCGAGGCCGCGAATTTTTAATTTGCCGTAGCTATCATCTTAATTCAGATTTACGTCATTAGAGCGTCTGGTGTGAGTGGGTTTATTGACTATCTAAGATATATAAAGATATTATTATTCACATTGCTGAAGGATTTCGCTTAATTGGAAAATTCACCTGTTTATGTGGCATATTTGGGGCACGTTAATACTGCACTTGGAGTTGCATAATAAACTCGAATTATTTACACGCTTTGGCAGTACTTACGCAGACATCGACTATCAAGATATAATAAATACGAATTTAATAAACCTGCACTAGCATTTTTGATATATTTCCTTGTTATTTGATTAGTTTTTCGTAGTCGGGTTTTATTAAAATACATTGTAAATCGCCCTTTCAAGCTCTTGACAAAATAACCCACTCGATGGGGTTTGTAAAAATAATTTACAATATGGAGCCCATTTGGAGCCTACCGCCGCCATTTTTTTATAAATAAAAATCTAGCCTTATGACACGTGCGTGCGTGCGTGCGCACGCACGCACGCACGCACAACACACACACACCCTCACACACCCTCACCCTCTCACACCCTCGCACACTCAATGATACAAAATGTTTAAACACTCACATTTTCACAACTGTAATTTTAGCTCCGCCACAACGCCCACTGGAGAAGCGTCCGTCCTGAAATATCCTGAAAAATCGAAACTAACCTCAGCCTTACACTTCACCCAGTTTCATTTCGTTGCACGACCTCCGCACGCACAGACGGGTATAGCTCAATGCCGTTCATCAATTACGTGATCCAGAGGTAGAAAAGTAGTCCGGAAATAACGCGACGTTAATCCATGCTCCGGAAGTCGAAAACAAGTACACGCGAAGGATCCCGGTTATTTTTAAAATTTAATAAAAATAACTGGTTTACCGGCGGTAATGCATTGCGTAATGAGCTGGAGGTCAGTACAGTATGTATCAATACTAATAATAAATCCGTAAGGGATGGTCATGGAGTAAGTTACTTTGTTTTATTATATACTAGCTGTGCACGCGGCTCCGCCCGCTCTCATATTTGACTTCTCTGCTAACCTCATAAGCCATTTAACGTGATGAAAAGTATAATTGACGGGAAGAACCAAACTATCCGTAGAAGCAAACTGTATTAAAAACGGTTCAGTGGTTCTCGAGCTATAAGCGGACAGACAGACAGAAAGCAGACGTTGAATTTTATTAAAGATAAGGAAGGAAGGATTGCGTTTGTAGACTCTATGTATCATACTACAATTAAATTGAAATATTTTCTGTATTTATGTACCTATGTTCCTGTATAACTCTTAAATAGATCATCTGAACTCGATGAAACTTAGTAAAAGCACATTTAACTATACGTGACACAGGATAGGCAGGATGGGATGGCACTGAAATAAAATTCAGTTCTGGTTACGCTAAGAATTATTGGCTCTCATACTCGTATAAACCGAATTGTTCCGCGCGCCGAAATAAAGGAACGGTGGCGGGCTTACTTACTTTCTTCTTTTTCAATACGATTTTCACGCGAGCGAAGCCGCGGGCAAAAGCTAGTGAAGATATAAAGTATGTGAGTATGTCTGATAATAGTTTTGTTCTGCACTAATTATTTTATAGAAAGCGCGACATGTGGCGCCGAGCCACCCATAAGGTGTCTTACGACGCCCAATGTTGCGAAGCATTGACTTATGTATTATGTTAATAATGTAAAGTCATGTTGCGAATGGGATGTCAGCTTGGCAGCTGTTTGTTGCGCCGGTTTTGTAATTAACATTATTAAATTTATATTTTTATTTAGTGTTAGCAATGTCAGGTTCCTGGCATGTGGAGATCCGTTGTCTCTGCCTACCCCACCGGGAAACAGGCGTGACGCTATGTATGTATGTTAGCAATGTGTCAAGTTTCAGATAGTGCAGAATATTTGTACGTACTAGCGTAGATTGCGTTGATTCAATCTAGGCAAGCCTAGACATATATTTAACATCGTACGTTTCAGTGTTGCAAGCAAACTAAAACTCTTCAAATTATTTTTTTTACAATTCAATTTAAATAATTAGTTAAATAAAAAGTTAGTTTATTTCCTAAGTTAATTTATATAATTTTTAGATTAGTTAATTATTTTATAACTATGTTAATTTGAATTGAATAAACTATTTATTTTATTTAAATAATAATAACGTTCGCTCGAGTTCCTGAGACAGCCATCAGTGTGGCCATCCAGCGAGGCAACGCCGCTAGCGTCCTCGGTACAGTGCCCACATCGTCCCACCTGGAGGAGGGTTTAGGTTTTGTATAGGTTATAGGTTTTTTGTTTTGTATCGCACAATATATTTAGTTTGAATAATAAAGATTTACATGTGCAAAAAATAATTTTAAAAATATTACCGACTAAAGTTCCGGCACCGACCGACGCGAGATGTCGCAGCTTCGAATCCCGCTCGAACGAACACCAATCAGTGTTTCTGAAGATTTTGCGTGCAACTGTAACTCCGATTATGGAAAACATTACGAGAAAATGTTCTCTAAAGTGTACAAAATTTACTCAAAAATTCGTCTTCTGCATCGCAGAAAAGTATTAAGTACTTAGGTTCGTGGCCTCCGGCAGGAAAGCGAGAATGGAATGTATAGTGTTGTGAATCAATTTCTGAAAGTAATGACATTTACGAAACCTCTTTTTTATTTATGCCATTAAATTATTTATCTAATAAGGTTTTATTGTGTGGTTGAAGTACGAAGACAAAACAGGGATAATAGTTTAAAGATCTATCGGCCTCCGCCCGCAGAGGCCACGAACGTGCGCGCTAACAGTTCCTTGCCCTAACGGATTTTTATTATTCAGACACGGCGGCGGCGAAGCGGTTTCACACAGTTACAATACTAACAGAAGACTTTCCACAGCTCACGCTTCTAATAGGTATCCTCGGTGTTTGTATGTCGTTTACCTAGTATCGTGCCAACATTCTTTGGCATGCTGGTTATTTGATAAAATGAAATATTGACTGCTTGCCCGGAGCGATAACATTTTTTTTAATAATGTGATAATACAGTCGGAAATCTTTTTCTTTTACCTCTAGATACGAGTATTTATACAAATTAAAAAAAAAACAAGTCGCCAATGGACGTACCTAATCTTATTGGTGGGATTAAAAATATAATGAAGGTGAAAAAAAATATCTCATGAAAAGAAATCTTAGATAGAATTAAAAAAGGCGTAAGGGGTCGTGGGACGGTTGGAACGGTTGGAATTTCGCTATATATTATGTATTAAATAACAGACATAATGAAATAATAATGAAATAAATTAACAACCTTTGAGAGTAATTAAAAAAAATAAAAAAATGCCGTCTATACTGCAGCAATATACCTATACGTAGACATACGCTTGTAAACACACAAATACACAGTACTATAGCGAAAGTGTCGTGACCACAGAGCATGAAATGCGCGCGCCCGCCCCTACTAGAGGCGCCGCCGTGAGCGCGATTTCTCTACAACGGCGTTGAAGCCTGTGGGCGTGGCATATGACTTACATATGTGTGTTGTGCGTGTGCATTTGTTTTGTGCGTGTGCCTAACTTGCTCCTCTTTGTGTGTAGTGTCGATACTAACACACACACACACATACGAAGCGCTAGCAGCTCAGCGTACGGTTATTGGGTTTCAAATATCATCGCTTAGGGCGCCTCTAGTAGGGGGCGCGGGCGGTAGGTATTTGATGCCCTGTGGTCGTGACGGTCGAAGGCTTACACTTTTTTCGGCCTAGCTCTCATTCACCAAGTTTCTTGAGTGTAATAAGGATAAGGAACTTCGTTCCAAAAGTGTTTGGTGTGACGAAGAAACCGACCGACATTTTCAGTGCGGTGGTACCGACCGAACCTTTCCACCTACAATATGATGTGGAATTCCAGCCATCTAACAACTCACGTCTGTGACTGAAATGCTAGTTTCCAACTGGTATCGAATCCCTCCCCTCTCGCAACTTAGCTATCAAGCTGAGCTGCTGCTGCCCAATAGAATCGTGTGACAAATATTTGTACGTATCTACTTATTGTTCTCCTTTTGGACCTACCGAGCACTTAGATTCATTATGTATAATCATTTATCCACTACCTACATAAATTCTTCTTTACCTGACAGGGCATCTAGTTCCTTGTTATGAGCTGACAGCACGGATGTAGTAGGTAATGTTGTCAACCATGTCGAGTGGTCTGGGCATCGTCTTCTCTTGCGAGAGGTCCAATGTTTGAAACCGGCCGCGGCGTGTACCGATGAGTTTTTCTGACGGAAAAATTTACGTACATACATACACCTGCTGTTTCACCGTTCGGAACCTGTGTAAAACTGTGGGGCCCTTCTCTTGCCCCTTACTGGCTGGTAGGTTCAAATTGTAGCCGGCTGGGTTGTTGTTACCACCGTACTGGATGTAAAGTGGCCGCATAGCAACCTCGACTGTGTTCTTCCTCTGGTTTTTTTTTTTTTTTTTATGGAACCTGACACTGTTGGCTACATCACCTACAACATCCGTGATGTCAGCCCATAACACAGGGTGAACTAGGTGCCATGTCAGTGCTTCCCTTCATTTCATGTCGGCTACACTAAACTGGACGGAAAACACGAACTATTTACATAGCCGTTTCGACCGACGTTTCGTTCAGTGCGGTGGTACCAACCCGGCCGGGATAAACCCTACCACCTAGTAAGGTAAGAAGGGAAGAGACCTACAGTTTAACGTGGAATCCGAACCACGGTCCAGTATAGCCAGTAATTCAAAAGGAAGCCTCCGGTATGACACCTACCTGAGGTGATATTTTCTGGTTGGAGCATGTGCTTTGCCGCTTATACAGGATTATACATGCTGTTACAGGATAGGGTTTCGTAACTTCAGGGTTCAAAAGAGGTTCATATTTGAAGTCGAAAAGCTCTGAAACTTTTCCCAGATTCGGACATTTTATAATACTTTTTGGTGAAAATCGACCGAGATTTGGTGGAAGGTTAACATCCGCCTTTATTAAATAAAAATAAAATGACTAACTTGCATGCTTAACTAGTAGAATTGAACTGCATGTAAGTTTTTTTTTTTTATGGAACCTGACACGGTTGGCTACATCACCTACAACATCCGTGATGTCAGCCCATAACTAAATTTAAGTAAATTCCAAACACTTAAATTTGAATAAAATCAAACGGAAAAAGCGACTGGACTAGGTCATTGCACTCCCTATACCTAGACAGCACTACTGTTGCCAAATCTCCCCATAATCACTTGTCCATCGAGTTTTTATTGCAATTTTAAATTTTTTTTATGAAAAAATTAATACGGAATTTCGATTTGAGTGATAAGGATTTTTTTCTTCTAATAATGAGTACTTTATATTCCTGAAGTTTCTCAAGCCTATCCTGAAACACCCTGTATGAAAAAGTGTGAGGTTCCATTAGACATCCTGGCAAGAGGCTACATACAATATACGGTAGTGTTGTGGAAAATGTTGGAAACTAGGAAGTTCTGGCTCGCTGGACGTGGACGGATGACAACGGTGTCACGGGGTCGCCGCCTCCGCCCCGTCAGCCCCCGGGGCGGGCCCGGGGCGGGCCCGGGGCGGGCAATGTCATTGTCCCGATACAAAACACCGACGAAGCTAAATATACGCACTCTTCGAAGTTTAGCTTCATTAACGTCTGCCGAAATGAGGTCTTACCCCGTTGGACTGTGAATGGAACAAAGACACTTCGATGCGTTCTTGAGGTAAAATTTGGCATGCGACTATTTTACTAATGAAGTAGGTAGTGATCTTAGCTTTTTTTTATGGAAACTGACACGTTTGGCTCCATCACCTACAACATCCGTGATGTCAGCCCATAACACCGGGTGAACTTAGCGCCACGTCAGTGCTTCCCTAAGGTCGTGTCGGCTACACTGAACTGGCCAGAAAACAAAAACTATTCACATAGCCGTTTCGACCGGCCTTTCATTCAGTGCGGTGGTACCAACCCGGGCGGGTTAAACCCTACCACCTAGTAAGTTAAGAAGGGAAGGGACCTACAGTTTTACGTGGAATCCGAACCACGGTCGGTCTCCAACGGTCGAGCGGTCACCCATCCAAGTACTGACCGGCCCAGCGTTGCTTAACCATCAATAGCGACAGTCGACTGTCTGCACCACTGAGCTACAGAGGCTGACAATACATATAGTCATACATACATATATACAGTCATTTAAGTTTTAAGCCAAAAATACGCCATCGTCAAAGATTCAATCATTGGATTCTATTCAGCGACGATCCATTCGCCTCATTGGTGTCCCTGCACTCACAAAGGACCTTCAATCTCTAAAGCACAGACGTATCGTTGGTTCATTGAGCCTGTTTTATCGGTACTACTATGGCCGCTGCTCTGACGAACTTGCTTCACTTATCCCCCCTCCTCCTGTTCGCCTTCGCCAAACCCGCCATACTCTCGCGGAACACCCCTTTGTATTCGACAGAAGAGTTCTTCGAGCTGCACGATTCTCTAAATCGTTCTTGTGCCGCACTGCAAAGGTGTGAAACGGGCTCCCAGGAAACATCTTTCCCCACTGCTATAATCCACGGATCTTCAAATCGCGGGTTAATAGCCTTTCCCCAGCAACATTAGTCCACCTCCAAGCCGGACTGGCACCTCCTCGGCGGTGAAATTGGCTGCGCCTGAGGTTTCGACCTCGGGCAGAGCCACCCAGTTCGGAATCAATAAAAAAAAACATAAAATTGCTTCACGGCATTTAAATCTCAAAGCATACCTATATTTTCAAGTATATACATATTTCAACTTTCTATCCTGGAGTCATCGAGCTGAAATTATCACCAGAAACATTCTCTCATCGGAAAAACCCATTCGCGCAGTATTATGAATGTATGATGGGCATGTTTACTTTGTCCTAATCACTCTCCCAGGTATACAATATAGACAGACATGCGAACAGACGAATCTCATTGTTTAGTCTGTCTGTCCAGTAAATGTGTGTTCTTTACGCGCGACCTGTCATGACTGCGTCATATGTTGATAGTTTATGAGTTTAGCTGTCAAAAATGCTCGCCTGTGTAAAATCACGCCTGCTTTCATGTCAAAAATAAACAAAGGGCCCTTCTAAAGATACGAGGAACAGGAGAGGGTATACAACAAGTGGATGATGCAGCTATTTCTAATTGAACATAGATCCGTGCATTTTCATCGTGACCATTAATTTTTTTCTGTGGAATCAGCTCCCTGTCAATCTCCGTCTCTCTTCTTCCATTCACACATTCAAAATTCTTTTAAAGAAGCACTTTTTGTCAACTTAATTTTTCTGATCCAAAAGTATGTCTCTCATGTTCAGAGTTAGTAAATATATATGATATATGTAAAAACTAAGTATATTTAGTCTATCTTATGTATATATCTGGTATATAGGTATAGTATTTAATTATTCATATTTAAGTTTATCTATCTTTTGTATTCCCGTTCATCTGTCATACCATAATATTTCTGTCATACCATATAATTTCTCTTTCCGCCACTCACCTAGCAGTTATCATACCCCAAAGGTACCCTGTTAGAAAATGCCTAGAGGCATTAAGTGTTACCTTTTGCCCATATTCTATTTGAGTGCAATAAATATATACAATACAATAAAAAAAAATTTTTTTTAATGGAAACTGACTCGGTTGGCTACATCACCTACAACGTCCGTGATGTCAGCCCATAACACCGGGTGAACTAGGTGCCATGTCAGTGCTTCCCCCTTTGATCGTGCCGGCTACACTGAACTGGTCGGAAAACACAAACTATTTACATTACTTTTATGATGGTGCGAAGCAATTCCATGTTAAACGTAGTTCAAAAGTGCCCCCTACCTTGCTTGGAGTTAGGGCAAGAGCGTGGCAAAGCCACGGAATGAAGTGCGTGAGTGTTTTGACGTGAATTTGATGAAACGTAAGGGGGTGCGACTAAAAAAAATTAAGACTTTTTTTATACTTTGCGACGCTTAGTACTCAGCAACCAGACTACGTACATCAATTCTAAATATGTTACATTTTTATTTTGTCATTCCATCCCTTCTGGCCCAAATCAGCCCTTCCAGTTGGCATGTTTTGAAAAATGCGAAAACACGCAAACATCAAAGCCCTCTCGCGCTTTATTCGTTAACGCTGCTTAATCGAGACAAAGGTTTTAACTTTATTCGATACTTCAAACAAAAGCTTGTATGTAGCCTAAGTGGGGGCAATATGGGCTAACAAAGTTGAAATTTTTTCTTACGAAAAAATTGCTTCAAACTGCGCAAACATCAAATTCACGAACTAAGTATGACTCGAGGTAAAAATCGAATCTGAAATAAAAATCGAGGGAGACTGCATGTGTACATGCAGACTCCCTCGATTTTTCATTCAGTTCAGTGTTCATTTGAACGCAGGAAGGCACCTCTAGATAAAATTGGCAATGTCATGAATGTGACTGGTCTTGTTGTTAATAAAAAAAAATTTTTTTTTTTTATGGAACCTGACACGGTTGGCTACATCACCTACAACATCCGTGATGTCAGCCCATAACACAGGGTGAACTAGGTGCCATGTCAGTGCTTCCCTTCATTTCATGTCGGCTACACTAAACTGGACGGAAAACACGAACTATTTACATAGCCGTTTCGACCGACGTTTCGTTCAGTGCGGTGGTACCAACCCGGCCGGGATAAACCCTACCACCTAGTAAAGTAAGAAGGGAAGGGACCTACAGTTTAACGTGGAATCCGAACCACGGTCAGCCTCCAACGGTCGAGCGGTCACCCATCCAATCACTGACCGCGCTCAGCGTTGCTTAATAACAGTTGACTAACCAACCGCGCCACTGAGCTACCGAGGCTGAAGAATTACAAATATTTAAATATAATTGTTCTTATTATCGGGTCCTTCAAGAGAGGCGTGAATAGGCACCTGTCAGGCCGGCATGGCATTCGCAACCCCCGCATTCCACCGAAAGTCCATGGGCGACGTTAGACACCTTATGGGTGGCTCGGTGCCAAATACCGCGATTCAATAAAAACATTTTTTTTTATGAAACCCTCATAGATTTTACAGAAATACGCCCAAGTAACGCTTCTGTCTAAGCGATTATGACGTGATCTATCGCATAACGAGCGAGATACCGACCATATCATTCATAAAATAGTATTTTTTTTATTCTCCCTTGCATAGGCAGCAACTCAAAAAATAATTAGATTAAGATAATGGGACAAATGTTATTATCCTAGTTCGCAGAGTATTTACACAGCTAACATGAGCTAGGTGCCCACCAACGTCGCTTTGATGTTTACGACGACGCTGTCTTTTAGGACGCTTCAAAGTGCGGTGACAGCGTCGCGACGCCGCGTCGCTCATCGCGGACGCGGCCGTGATAACCAGAGGCGACTGGACGCCAGGAATAGATAGCTATGGTATAGCGGAGAATTTCGTCACCAGGACGCAAGGAAGTATAAAACATTCCGACAGTGCCGCGGCGGGGCGGTTTTGAGAGGGGGTATGAGCATTATTTGCCCCTCAGGAAAATCCGTTCCAAGAAAACTTCCGTAGAACTTCCAAATGAAAATCCCTAAAACTTGATCTAGACGCACGGCAGTGTGTCAGCCAAGTTCGCAAAGCAAAAGGGCGACACACCGGCCGTGGATTATATTACACGAACCATTTCGGGCGAGATTTCGGGCCACTTTCAACCCCCCCACAACTTAAAATATATTTGACCTACACACTTGAAATTTTGCGTGTCTAGAAACGCAGGGGGCGTTTCTATTACCAAATCTAAAATTTCAATATATACAAAACCCTCTTACTCAAAGATTAAAGTAGGCGCATAAAAACTTGCCAAAACGCACTATTGAATAGCAAAGAACATAACAAATTTTCTTTTAAAGCAACTGAAGAACGTTATGCATAACAGGAGCTATGATTTAAGGAACTTCGAAAGAACTTGGTATCCAGTTAGATCTTACTTCTTTTATTAGCGACAAGCTGAGCCCGCGGCTCCGCCCGCTCTCATATTTCACTTCACTGCTAATCTCATAAGCTATTTAGCGTAATAGTAAGTAGCCTATAGTTGATGGGAAGAATCAAGCTATCCGTAGAATTTTGTTTTATTAAAATCGGTTCAGTGGTTCTCGAGTTATAAGCGGACAGACAGACGTTGGATTTTATTATAGGTAAGGAAGGAAGCCGTTATCCGAGTGCTTATCTTGAAAGTTTTTTTGCTGCGAACTTGGCTATTTTTTAACATTTATGTTTTTGGTGGGATTATTATAACATTAAACCAACTTTATAGTGTGCTACAATGTTATATTGTTACGTCTCTTAAAACGTTGTGTGTAAAAATGTGAAGATGCGTGTAAGTGAACAGGCAAACCGCGCATGCGATATTAAAAAGTTAGTTAACGCGATTTTGTGAATACTAAAATAAAAAGAAGCACTATCTGATTTATGTTTGGTCTAGATATTTTAAATGAGAATGGATTGACGTTGTCATGAAATATGAAATATGTCATATTTTTAAGAAACAGTAAATAGGTACAACCGGTACCATTTAGTGAATTGTCACAAAGAGTAGGTCAGATTTTTATTATTTATCAACTTTATTCCTAAGTTTCTTGGTAAAGAAAGTTTGCTATATTCCCAAGCGTTTATTAAAAGTTTTCATAGTTCAAAAGCGTTTTATCTCCGGCTTAGATATTACTACGAAACAGGACAATTTACGATACGATTCTGCGATTCGACTTTTTACAAATTATTCACTGACAAATTTACTGACGCCTATTTTATAATTTGGCGACGAATTTATTGACGCCGAACTTACTTGTAATAAATCTAGTTACCTAGTTACTGTTCAATAATAGAATATTTGTAGAACAGCAAATTTGTAAAATAAAATGTTCTTGTATTATAAATATTAACCTAGTTTCAATTCACATTGTCAGCCTCGGTAGCTGAGTGGTGCGGTCGGTCGACTGTTGTTAAGCAACTGGCGCGGTCAGTACTTAGAACCGTACTATTGAGACGAAAAAGTCTCAGCAGTTCGGTTAATAGGAATCAGAATACAACCGAACTGTTGAGACGAAAAAGTCTCAACAGTTCGGTCAACGGGACTATTAACCGAACTACTGAGACCAGACGGATGTGTGACCGCTCGACCGTTGGAGGCTGACCGTGGCTCGGATTCCACGTAAAACTGTAGGTCCCTTCCCTTCTTACCTTACTAGGTGGTAGGGTTTATCCCGCCCGGGTTAGTACCACCGCACTGAATGAAACGTCAGTCGAAACGGCTATGTAAATAGTTCGTGTTTTTCGTCCACTTCAGTGTAGCCGACATGAAATGAATGGAAGCATGGAACCTAGTTCACCCGGTGTTATGGGCTGAGATCATGAATGTTGTAGGTGAAATAGCCCACCGTGTCAGTTTCCATAAAAAAAAATCTGTAGATAATAGTGAAAATAAGGCGAGGAGAGTAATAAATTTACTGATTATTTTAGATAAAACTTAATAAATATAAAAATAAAATAGAACGGCTTAAATCGCAAGCGGGTCTTGAACTCGTAACTTTACAAGGAGAGAATATTAGATCACTAGGTATGCAATAATTCTGAAGGTATGTAGGTACCTACATAATATGAACATTCAGAAATTATGCTGATATATCTTAATATGTAATTCAGATTCAAATTGAACAAGAATCCAGCAGAGAAATAAATTTGGCACTTAAGTTTAGAGTTTAAACTTAAGTGCCAAATTTATTTCTCTGCTGGATTTTCACAAACGGAAAAAGATCAGGTTTTATGTGAGTTCAAAGCAAAACTTTCAGTTAGAGCTATTGAAAATTAAACACCTCCAAGTATGCCAAAAGTATTTCGTCTTCATAACAAATAATTTACTGAAAATTTGCCTAATGAGTGGTGAGTGGTCGAGTCGTAGGACATGGTAACTGTTATGGTTAAGAGCATAGTATCCGTAACCGAAAAGAATTATGAAAGTGGAAGAGGCGGCAGAGGTGTGTCAGGATCGTGGCACGTGGAGATCCGTTGTCTCTGCCTACACCACTGGGAAACAGACGTGACGCTATGTATGTAATGTTTGTATGTAGCCAAATTTCATATCGTACGCAATAGCCCGTCTCGCATAACTTTAGTAATCGAATACTGTTCGTAATATTTCTATTGGCCTGCTTCATAATGTTTTTAAGCAGTCTGACATGGTTCGTTGCATCATCTGCAACAACCGTTATGTCAGCTCATTACACCGTCTACCTGTCGGAAGTAGGTGCCAAGACAGTGCTTGCTTTTAGTCGTGCCGGCTGCGACGAAAGACGGGAAACACGGAAAATTCGTTATAGTTGTTTCGACAGAATAGTTTCGAAAGAACTAGGTCGGTGGCACTAATCCGAACGAGTTCAATCCCACCATTTAGAGATAAGGGAGAGTGTAGAGACCTAAGGTTTCCTACGGAAAGAAATAAATAAATGATTTTTAACAGGATATCTTATTACAACTTAGCCTAAATAAACAATAATTATGTTAGGTTTATAATTGAGATTATAATTTGTTAGATATTAGTACAAATTGTTTTAATAAAAAAGAATACAAAATAATTCTTTACGATATCCGAATTTATATATCCTATTACATTAAGTGAGCTAAACTTATGTATATACAACCAACTATACTATATATATATAGGGTGTTTCGTAACTTCAGGGTTCGAAAGGGGTCCAAATTTGAAGACGAAACGTTTTTCCAAATTCGTTCATTTTATAGTACTTTTTGATGAAAATTGTTGCATCAAGATTTGGTGGACGGTTAACATTACACAACATTACGGCCTTTATTAAATAAAAATAAAACGACTAATTTACACGCTTCACTAGTAGAATTAAACTGCATGTAGGTAAATTCCAAATTTGAATGACATCAAAAGAAAAAGGGTACTGGACTAGGTCATTGCACTCCCTAGGCCCTAGACCTAGACAGCACTGTTGCCAAATCTCCCCATACTCACTGTCCATCGAGTTTTTATTAAAATTTTAAATTTTTGTTTAAAAAAAATCGGAATTTAGATATGAGTGATAAGGATTTTTTTCTTCTAATAATGAGTACTTTCTATTCCTGAAGTTTCTCAAGCCTATCCTGAAACATCCTGTATATATAATTGGTTTCTCGGAACCGGCTCTAAAGATTTGGATGAAATTTTGTATTTAGATAATGTGATTTTTTTTCAAGATTATCTAGATAAGTGTAGACGCTGAGCGAAGCTCGGTCGCCCAGGTACTATCAGAATAATTTAGGGATCCCACCATCCTGGCGCCGCCAGGTCTTTCAACGGAGCAGCTCGTGTTTATTTTTTTTTTTTTATGGAATCTGACACGGTTGGCTACATCACCTACAACATCCGCGATCATAACTCCGAGTGAACTAGGTGCCATGTCAGTGCTTCTCTTAATTTCATGTCGGCTACACTGAACTGGACGGAAAACACGAAGTATTTACGTAGCCGTTTCGACTGACGTTTCTTTCAGTGGTACCAAACTGGGCGGGATGAACCCTACCACCTAGTAAGGTAAGAAGGGAAGGGACCTACAGTTTTACGTGGAATCCGAACCACTGTCAGCCTCCAACGGTCGAGCGGTCACCCATCCAAATACCGAGGTTGACATGTTCACACAATGTTTCACTAGTCAACGGCACGTTGACAATGTTGCGTGTCATGAGGACTTAGTAGAACTCTGCGCGCGTGTGAAATAGAAATAAAGTGAAAACTCTGTTTTATTTCAGATCGGGCAAGATTCTGGCAGTGACATGTCGGCTGCGATCGCAGCGCGGCGCGCGGACGCCGCGCGTACTACCGCGCGCACGGACCAACATTCCTGTGGTTGATGTATGAGCAACTGTGTTAGAAGTGGCTGCTATATAGTGTTAGAAGTTAAAGCATATATTGTTAGAAGTTAAATCGACAGTGACAAGCAAGAAAGGCGATACGTGAGTGTAGCGAGTGACAGTAAGTGCAGCAGTGGTATTGCGATGGGTATTCAGGTGGAAAACGGTATTGGATACAACACATGTAAGTTTTCTTATTTATTTAATTTTATAGATTCAAAATTTTTCATTTAACTTGGTGCCCAATTTAAGCACAATTAAGGGGGGGGGGGGCGGGGGGTACTAGGCAAAACATTCATATTATCCTAACTATAGCCATATTTCAATAGATATAACTATAATTTATGTGCTTATAGTTAGGTAAAGATTCAAGGTATAATGTGCGATAGATTATTGTAATATAATCTTGTAAATTCTCTGAAAAATAAGTGGGTGAAAAGTGGTAAAAAACGTTCGAAAATGCATTTGCTATTTCGTTACAAATACGTCCATACAAAATAAGCTCGCGCACGGCAACGGCCCAAAATTTAGAAAAGTTAGTTCAGTGAAAAGTTAGTTCCTTTCCCAGACAGGCCTGGTCAGCCAGGGAGAGTAGACCGCACCTCGCGAACGCGAGAGGCCGAAGCCCAGCATAGGGTGCGCTGTAGCGTTTTAAATTACAAAATTAAAAAAATTATAAACGAAGCGCATTAGGCTATAATAATAAATAATAAATAGTTCAGTGAAAAACCATTTATTCTGTAAGCATTTGAATTTATTTAGATGATTTACTTGATGAGCTTGATGAGCTTAGAGTCTTATTGACTCTAAGCTCAATGAAGCATTTTTCGCATTAGATGCATTTGTAAACAATGGCGAGGGAAATAGCAAAGGCATTTTTGAACGATTTTACCACTTTTCAACCACATATTTTTAAGGGAATTTATAAGATAAAACTAAAAATACTGTATTCACATTATACCTTGAATCTTTACCTAACTATAGGCATATAAATTATAGTTAAATCACTTGAAATATGGGTATGGTTAGGGAAATACAAAGTGCTTTTGCCTAGTACCCCCCTTAATAAAATAAATCAAGTATAGGTACCGACTAGCATTTATTCCCGACTTGCCCTTAATGTTTTGCAGTCATGTACCTACAATTTTGTGCAATCATTTTTTTTTTATTGTCACTGTGTACATACTTAAGAATCTAGCAAAGTTAAGTCCGCCGCCTTCAGTACTATGGCCGCTGCTCTAAGGAACTCGCTTCCCTCATCCCTCCTCCTGTTTGAGTTTGAATCCCCTTTATAGTCGACAGTGCACTGACACGGCACCTAGTTCACCAAGGTGTTAAGGGCTGACTTCACGGATGTAGTAGGTGATGTAGCCAACGGTGTCAGTTTCCATAAAAAAGAAGAATTCTTCGAGTAGCACAATTGTCTAAATCGTTCTTGCGTCGCACTGCGAAGGGTGTGGGCTTCCGGGGAATATATATTATTTCTCTACTCCTACACTGCACGGATCTTCAAATCTCGGGTTAATAGCTTTCCCCACCTACTTTAGTTCGCCTACAAACGGACTGGCGTCTCATCGGGGTAAAATGGCTGTACCTGGAGCTGGGGCACACCTCTCAAGTATGATACAAGAACTATTTAGTAGAGAATCTTCGAAGGACTGTCCTGTCGACTAGAAAGGGGTGTTCCGCGAGAGTATGGCGGGTTTGACGAAGGCGGTGAGATGAGGGAAGCTATTTCATCAGAGTAGCATCAGTAGTGTCACATAATGCATACTCAGCTTTCACAGATTCTAATTGACGATTTCTCCCAAGGTTTTAAATGCAATATATATATTCTCTGAAAGTATTACTCGGCGACGAAGGCACCGACGCGCACTTTTACACGAGTCCGAGCAAAGACCGACGCAGCATCCACTCCTCATTTAAAATCGTCAGATACCTTGAACTGAAAAATTGAGAAAGAAGAAAGAACTCTGAAATGTATAAAGAAGAAAGTGAAAGAGAAAATGAGAAGAATACTGGAAAACAGAGGTTCAAGAAGACATAACTAAGAATATCTCCGAATTTTGAACCAAACAATCTACAACAATGTGTTTTTTATTTCTTCCTCTAGGAGCCGAAAGGTTCTACAGAAAAACCTTTCATTCTTAGTCTTGTAGGTACGTATAAATATAAATTGGATACAGGTTTACGTTGAAGTTTACAATGCAAAGTTGCACTCAGCTCACGGGAGTCTCATGTCAAGTTCAGGGATTCAAAATTAATTGGAAGTAAGTAAATGCACCAATGAGTTTTTCGAAGTAAAATAATATTCACCCCTTAAATAAATATTGAAAGGGAGCATGCCTGAAAGTCGCGCTGTTCAACGACATTCATGTAAAGAACTGACCTGTGACCTCTTACAGCTAACCAAGTTTTCATTACACAAAATTATCACTGATTAAGTTCAACAGAAAGCAAGTCAAAATTGGCTTCCATTGCAGAACGAGACAGCGGCATTTGTATACTTACTAGGTACTTGAAATTAAAGCAAGATATAATTTATTCTCAAATTAGGTACTCAAAAAGCTTATTAACCTATTTGAATCGTAGACGGATAATATGATCGAAGATTTGCCTAGCCCAATTTTATTTTTAGCATAAAAATATACGATTATACAAAATTCTACAAATTAATACAAGAAAACGACGTTATAAACATTGAAAAAATCACTCGGAGAGAGAGAGGAAATGAAGGTTTTCTAAATTATGAGAATTACACTTCTTTCGTATAGCGGAAACGCAAATCTTTCACACCATTATTTACGGTAGAGGTTTCCTGGCACTAACGGACGTTTTAAAAGACCCGTAATTTTCCGAGATTGTTCAAACCGGACACGATCGGAATAACAACTAGACGGAATAGAGTAATCTCTCCCTGCCCACAGATTTCCCCCCAAGTAAAGTCTCGGGTCCTCTAAGAGAGGCGTGAATAGGCACCTGTCAGGCTGGCATGGCATTTGTAGCCTCCGTGTACGACTGAATGTCTATGGGCGTCGTTAGACACCTTATGAGTGGATCGGCGCCACATGTCGCGCTTACTATAAAACATAATGTCGAATTTACAAATTAAAAGAAATCGTTTTTTTTTACTTTTGAATAATAAAAACTGGCGAGAAATCATAAACGATAGAAGCAGTTTCCTTCTATGGACTAAAACGATGGGCGTATCTTTAAAGTTATTTATTTGCATTAGTGTTTTCCCAAATTCAAATGCATCGCGCATTTGAATTTGCGAAACCCTCATCGCGTAAACGGGACCACGTTTCGGGTGAACTATACGGTATTTTGAACACAGAACATCGAACAGCACCGACATCGGTGTGCACAATATGCACAATGTTTGTAATATTTAATTATTTAAACCGACGTAAAAGAAGGGGCGTTAAAAGTTTGACGCCTATGTCTGTCTATCTGTGTGTCTGCTTGTGGTACCGTAGCTCCCAAATGGATGGGACGATTTGGATGTGATTTTTTTTATTATAAATCTGATTTAACCGTGATGGTTCTTAGCTATGCTAGTAATAAAGTAATCAAAACAATTACGTCTCTTAAAAAGCTTGAAATAAAAATTTTATAACAAATTTGAAAAACCCCCCGACACCTTAATAAGCCTAAAATAATTTCCGTTTAGTTACTTATGTTTCTATCCCATGAAAACTCGTTTCGACAGCTCGATATTGCATAGCGAACATTTTTCCATATTTATTCCGTCTAGTGGTTCTATTTTAGACTTGTAAACAAACATACTTGTCGCCAAGACACGTTGGAAAAAAACCTTCAAAAGCGTCGTCGTATAAAAATGTTTATAATTCGTTCGGACATCTCCTTTCAACGATGATGCTATTGAATTAAGTTTGTCGGCAAAATGCACATCTCGACGGAGCAAGAATCTGACTCATTTGAATGTGTTCCAATACTTCCATTTGACTTATTTTGTCTGAGAACTAAATAAATCTCACCGGGAGAGGCAACTTATTTAGAATAAATAAACTCATAATTTGTATGTCGGATGTTTCCGTCACAAAATCCTTAGTGTTTTAGTACTGTCTTTTTCTAAACATGAAGCAGTGAAACTTTGTGGACAGCGGAAATAAATAATTAATTATACCGTATAACCGAAAAATTTCTATAATGTGTAATAGCGGTAAAAGCCTAAAACGAACATATTAGCGGAAATAAAATTTATTATATAAAACATGGGAAGCAAATAAGACGTGGAAATATATACGAGTTTTAATGGTTGCTTGGGCGTCTTGCAAATACCGAAGCTACTAATTTGCTAAGGATAGGAAAACTAGATCAATTTAGAACTTATTTATTTCGGTACAACAAACTGAAATTTTAGAACATGCGAAATTATAAATGAACTCTATAAAATAAAAATTAACAGTTACAATCGCGTTGTACTTTGAACAGTTTTTATCGAACAATATCTTTTCTAGTTTTCACGGAACAGCCCGACACCTGTTTCTGATTGGCCGCTCCCGATTCCCATTCTAGCCAAAAGTGTGACCAACTTGGCTGCGTCCCCGCTACTCACCGGTAGTGTCAGCCGCACAACTCCTCTGCCGATTTGCGGGCTAATTAGCTTGGCTATTTTATCCTGCGATGTAAATGTTCACATAAATCAAACGAAATTCTATTAAATTACAATATATTGATTGGCGCAGGTGTCCTAAATCTTATAAACAGTGGAGGCAGCAAAACAGATATTGTAATATTTTAATTAAAATTGTATTTAAACATTATCGCAATATAAAATTATTAAGTTTTACATAACACACTAAGAGATTTCCGTATTCAGAGTTTAGAACGAAGTTAGTCAGTAGTTAGTCAGTCAGCGTGTAAGCGTACACTGCTGGACATACGCCTCTTAAATTTCCATCCAGTCATCCCGGCCTTCAGCGGTACGGAACCACTGCTTTCGGCCGACGAACTCGTCGTCCCACCTGGCGGGTGGTCTTCCCACACTCTGTTTTTCTGTCCACGGCCGCCAGTGTAGGACATGGTTATTTCAACGGTTGATACCCATTTGAACGAAATTAGACCCATCCCATTGGAACGAAAAACTGAGTATATTCTGTAGTCTCGCTTGTTACTCACTTTGTGTCGGTGTTTCGGCAGCGCCAACTTGGCGAATAACTTCATAATGTCGCGGTAGCAAAAATGTGGACAAATGCTAATGATAAATCTCTACAATCATGTTTTTCATCAATTATATAGGTACTGGTTTAATAAGAAAACCACCAAGGGCGTTGCATCATGACCTACACTGTTTGAGGAATAGCTACCCGGAAAACACAGTTACTTTAGCCAACCGTGCCGACGGATAAAAAACCGTTCAAGTGCGACCTGTCACGTGTCGAGCAGTCCGACCGTAGCACCTAGCGCTAGCACATTGAAATCTAGTGGTTTTTTTTTTTATTACTTTTTTTTGTTTATTCTTGCAGAATAAACAAAAAAAAAAAAAAGGTTTTGAGTATACTTCTAGCGATGGGGTACGACCGATACTGTGTTTCACTGCCCACCCCCCTTGCCCGCTCACACACTCTTGAGTGTTACGAATGCGCAGGGTATTTCGAATGTCGAACGCTACGGTAGGTCGGTACAATGCAACCTAACTTGGAATGCAAGTGGAGCCTGGAATCACAGCAGGCTAGGAATACAATTCGATTTTAATATCAAGAATTTTTCCAAATATCGATATTATTTTCCACATAGTATTCTGCACTCGATTCAATGTTGTCGTTTTCTACGTAAAAGAATGGACTAGACCTCGCCAACTTTCCCTTGTCATTCACAACGAGTATATTGATGCTGTGACTTAATAAATAAAAATAAACCTATATGCAAACAATTCAAAAAGATATAACTGCGATTATCATGCATTGCACTTATCGTACTGCCCAAAAATTTAATTGCAAAAATACCCTAAAAAAATTCGCAAGTTCACAATTAATGTGAAATACATATATTTTCCTATATTTTGTAGTTGCCATCTTTGTGTCATATCATTTATGTTTTCATTGATACATACATAAGTACATACCACACGCTGTATCCAGACAATCGGGGTAAGCAGAGTAATCGGTGTTGTGCTGCAAGTAGTCTTGTAAATAACAGCACAACACCGACCACCACGTTTAGCAATTTAGGAATTAGAACAAGATAACTACTATCTATATTTCATTGATATTGCATGAAATGATGGGAAGCACTGACATGGTACCTAGTTCACCCGGTGTATGGGCTGACATCACGGATGTTGTAGGTGATGTAGACAACCGTGTCAGTTTGCATAAAAAAAAATTCAATTAAAATTCTTTCTTTCTGTCTTTTTATATTCTTTATCTATGGATAATAATCGTGTTTGTGTATGTTCGCGCGGCGCGTCAAGGTATGTTAGATGTGATATAGTTACGTGCGTGGTGGCTGGTTGGTGGGTGCTTTGGTATATTTGCGGTCCGCACGTGGTCCGGGACGCCACGCGACGGCATTGCTGGCATTCTAGTTTCTACAACGTGTTGGGTTCAGTACCTAGTCATAGTGTTGTAACACAACATTTCACATGAGGACAGTCTGTGATGTGCAAAATAACAGAATCACAGATCTCACTAATATCATAAATGTGAAAGTATATTTGTTTGTTTGTTTGTTTGTTTGTTTGTTTGTTTGTTTGTTCCTCTTTCACGCCTGAACGGCTGGACGGATTTTGACGAAACTTTGTATAGTGGTAGTGTATATCCCGGAGTAACATAATTTTGAAAAAAAGTGGTCAAGTTCGAGACGAGCTCGCGTAAAGAGGGTTCCGTACCATCCCGTTTTCTGTGAGAACTAGAAGACTTAGGATTTTCGATTAGGGAGAGAGGGAGGGAGCGAGGGGGAGCTATGAACGGGGAACGAAGGGGGAAGGGGGTGGGGGTAAATAGAGGCATAGAGGGAGGGAGATGAGGGAGTGGCGACAGGGGAGGTGGACGTAGAGATATGGAAGGGTGTGAGGAGGGGTCGGCAGAGGAGGCGGAGGGGAGGGAGGATGGGTAGGGAGAGGAGCGGAGGTAGGGAGATGAAGGAAGGGGAAGGAGGGTGGGGGAGGAAGATCAGCGATGGGAGGGGGGACGAAAAGAAGGGAAGGTAGGGCAGGGGGTGGGTGGGGCAAGAGGGAGGGATGGTGTAGGGAGAGGGAGAAGGAGAGGGAGAAGGAGAGGGAGAAGGAGAGAGAGAGGGAGAGGGAGCGGGAGAGGGAGCGGGAGCGGGAGCGGGAGCGGGAGAGGGAGAGGGAGAGGGAGAGGGAGAGGGAGAGGGAGGGAGAGGGAGAGGGAGAGGGAGAGGGAGAGGGAGAGGGAGAGGGAGAGGGAGAGGGAGAGGGAGAGGGAGAGGGAGAGGGAGAGGGAGAGGGAGAGGGAGAGGGAGAGGGAGAGGGAGAGGGAGACATTCTCAAAGAAAGTAAGTAAACTAAAGGCGAGGCCGAAGGCCGAGCTGCGTTCAGGAAGAGTATAAATCTTTTCGAAGAAAGTAAGTAACAAAGGGCGAGGCCGAAGGCCGAGCTGCGTTCAGGAATACCATCAACCTTCTCGAAGAAACTAAGCAGGTAACTGAGGGCCAAGCCTAAGGTCGAGCTGCCTTCAGGAAGACTATAGTCCTTCTCGAAGAAAGTAAGTAACTAAGGGCCCGGCCGAAGGCCGAACTGTGTCCTGGAAGACGCTGACAGTAAGTAACTATGGGCAATAGTTACTCACTTTATTCAAGACGGTTTATAGTCTTTCTTTACGCAGCTCGGCCTTCGGCCTCGCCCTCAATTACTTGATTTCTTCGAAAAGGTGTATAGTCTTTCTGAACGCAGCTCGGCCTTCGGCCTCGCTCTTATTTACTTACTTTCTTCGAGAAGGCTTATGGTCTTCCTGAACGCAGCTCGGCCTTCGGCCTCGCCCTCTGTTACTTACTTTCTTCGAAAAGGTTATCGCCTTCCTGAAGGCAGCTCGGCCTTCGGCCTCGCCCTCAGTTACTTGCTTTCTTCGAGAAGGTTTATGGTTTTCCTGAACGCAGCTCGGCCTTCGGCCTCGCCCTCTGTTACTTACTTTCTTCGAAAAGGCTATCGTCTTCCTGAACGCAGCTCGGCCTTCGGCCTCGCCCTCAGTTACTTACTTTCATCGAGAAGATTTATAGTCTTCCTGAACGCAGCTCGGCCTTCGGCCTCGCCCTCAATTACTTAATTTCTTCGAGAAGGTTTATAGTCTTCCTGAACGGAGCTCGGCCTTCGGCCTCGGCCTTATTTACTTACTTTCTTCGAGAAGGTCTTCCTGAACGCAGCTCGGCCTTCGGCTTCACCCTCTGTTACTTACTTTCTTCGAAAAGGTTATCGTCTTCCTGAACGCAGCTCGGCCTTCGGCCTCGCCCTCAGTTATTTACTTTCATCAAGAAGGTTTATAGTCTTCCTGAACGCAGCTCGGCCTTCGGCCTCGCCCTCAGTTACTTACTTTCTTCGAGAAGGTTTACTGTCTTCGAGAATGCAGCTCAGCCTGAAGCCTCACCGTTAGTTACTTACTTTAGTTGAGAAGGTTTATTGTTGCCTTAACGCAGATTGGCCTTAGTTACTTACTTTCTTCCTTTGAAATACGAATTTCACGCGAGCGAAGCCGCGGGCAAAAGCTAGTTACTTAATAGTTACTTCGTAACAGATAAATCACTCCATAGAAAATGTTCCTACCTTCGGGCTTTAATAGCCTACTGCTTCACGTCGCCAATCACTGCGTGCGAAAATGTACCTTAGCGATCGAGTGTAAAGTGGTTATTGCTTTGCAACTGCGCGCAGTTACGTGGGCGAGCGTCTATGTATACTTCGCGCGGCTGACGAATCACCACTGAAATAGACCGCCGGCGGCCCGTCGGGCGGTAGGTAGTTAGCGCGCGCAAGTACATAGAGTGCGTGAGGCCTGACAGAATAGTAATTCTTTATTTCAAACCAGTTATAGAAACCTACAAGAATAGCGCTCGAACGGAAACTGCCATTCCACATCACTTCCATAAAAAATCGGTCAAGTGAGAGTTTTACTCGCGCAAGGAGGGTTCCGTAGATCCGCTATAAGCTGTACTTATACTGTTCGCTATAAGTTGTACCATACCTGTCAAAAACCACTTTCGTCTATCTTTTATTTGTCTGCAATGCAAAGTGCATGTGGCGCCATCTATTATTTAGTAGCGTTAGTATGTAGGTACTAATCGATTCTTAGCAATTTTCTTGTATTGGTACCCCTTCATTTTTACTTTTTGCTTGTTTTATTATTTGTAGGCATATCCGCCATAATAACACATATTCTGTGAAAATTTCATCCGTATTACGGTTTCAAAGATACAGCCCTAGGGCAGACAGACGGACAGACAGCGTAGGCTTAGAATGTAGTAGGCTTCCATATGGATACCTAAAAAAGGTGTTACTGGGAATTATTCCTTCCAGTCAACTTTTATTAAATGTATGTTTAACCTCCTGTCTCCACATTATGTACTTACACAGTATAAAAGTTTGAACCGTCTCGTCGCGTCCGGCGTAAATTGTCAAAAAATTATTATGTTTACTTTATAGTCAAAGAGTCGATGTCGATGCGAAAACAGCGGTGGGTGGCCGAGTGATCTGGTCGTCTCGGCTTCTCTTGCGAGAGGTTCGAATCCAACCGGGGCGTGTACCAATGAGGTTTTTGTGATTTGGAAAAATGTACGTTCATACATACATGGATTACATATAAAAATGTAGGTCCACCGGGTTGACTGAAGGAAATTGCCTAAGGCAATAATCTCGCCCTTGCCACACATTAAGTGGCGTAAATTGTATTATTATTTGTTCGTTTATTGACACATTTCTTTTTTTTAAATATTAATTTTACATAAAAAACTTAAATCTATAAAATTAACATAAAATAACAAAATGGAATTTTCACCACCGGCGGCGGGGCGAAACCAGGCTACCGATGGTCGGACCCGAGAGAGAGAAACCTTCGGACAATTCGAGCGGTGTCGAGCAAGACCGCCTTCTGCATCTGACCCTTGATCCAAGCAAGTGGCTCTAGTGAGAGCCTCTTGAGATGATGGTCGAGGCTCTTCGCTATCAACCCATGCGCAGACACGACTATGGGCACAACGAGCGTCGTGTCCACGGGCCACATGTCGGTAACCTCATGAGACAGATCGATGTATTTTAACATCGTGTCTTTTATTGTGTATTATTATTATTATTGAAAAACTGGTCCAAAACGCGGACAAATTTAAATGTAGGAATAAAAAATCGATTTCACAACCGCTAATAAAATTAAGAAGCATTTCTCAATTTACAGTACGTTCATAAATATACCGCTTACCACCCAAGATAAATGTCTTAATCGTGATTAAGTTTGTACACACATACATCGTCTCATGCACGTCATGAAAGCTGAAAATATTTTCTGTGCAATGTCTACCGCGCCGAGACGTGATCAACTGCCTCCTTGACTGCCACCGTCGTCGGATTAACATATGTGTATACCTATAGCACTTTAATATTAATAATAAGGGCAAGCCTTGCCATCTAGCGGGGTAATGCCGCAAGTGTTCTAGGCACTTTTGAAAACGCCCCTTTTGATAGTTATTTTAATTTTCGTTAGGTAGGTTTAAATTCTTTAGTTATTTTGTATTGCTTTTTTATATTTTCTTGATTAAAAACCAAATTATGCGTTAAATACAAAATCATATTATTAATATTACATTTAATGCCAATTAATGAGTGGCAAGGACGGACTTATTGCCTTAGACAGTTTCTTCCAGTCAACCCGGCTTGTGAAAGTGATATTTATTTCTTCTTACTTCGGTTTCATTCTATAGTGAGCATAATATTTTCATGAAACGTAGACGTCAAGCCTGTTAACTAGCTCAAGGGTATACTGAAAAAAAACCCTTCAGCATTAAGTGTAACACTTTGGCCATTTATTTAAGTGCTATATAAATCACAATATATTACAATACAATACGATACGATACTATACGATACTATACGATACGATACGACACGACACGTCACGACATAGATCAATTTAATATTTTTTTATAATTTTGTGAAAATTCACGACCATGGCGGTAGATATTATGCAAACGGAATTCGAACATTTGTCCCCTCGCACGAGGACTTACTTTCCTCTTTACAATACAACTTACTTACAACAACTTATTCTCAACATAACGCCATATGCACAGACTGTGTGCTTTGTTCAATTATCAAAATTCTGACAAATGAAATGTTCACAGTTGCGAAATAACTCCCGCATGTGCTAATTGTTTTTGTTAACATATTGTTATTATGACCTACTTGCCACCGGTTAGAATACTGAGGTCAAGAGGATTTCAACACTAATCTAACTTGTTATGGCTGCAGTGTTAATAGGACCCACGCACGATAGACTATAGTGTTTAGACATTAACTGAAACCTCAAAAACGGTTCACTGACTTATGTACACATTCTAGGGGTAGGGTTCATTGGCATTCCATGCATCGCATTTTAAAGATTTTTTTATAATTTTTCTGCTTTTATCACTTCGGTGAATCTAAAATACTGTAAGGAAAGCTATAGACTAAAATTATGCTAAAGTCTTGCTGTGGCCAAGGTTTGCTGGAATAAATAGCATTTGAAATAAGGCCGCCTACTGCGCCGTAGAAAGCATAATATAGTCAATTGGTCACGGTTGGTTAAAATATTCGATTTATAATATTATGGGTGTCGAGTCGATAGACATCTTATGGGTGGCTCGACGACACTCATCGCAATTTCTATAAAAAAAAAAAATATTTAAAAAAATTAAGAAAAAGCAAAAAAAAAAAATTTTAAGAGTTTTAAGTACCTTGGATAGACCTTCAAAGTGTGGAAACCCACGCGTTGAAGTCTTTTGTATGGACAATTTCTCGAAAGACGAAAGATTAAATTATTACCTTTAAACTATTTTAAAGTAAACTTTACATACATGTCAAATGATGTATTATATTTACGTACCTGTTTAAAAATAATCCACAGATTATCTCATATGTTTCAATTTATCTTGTGTCACAGCTTTTTATAAAAATTGCCTATAGACCCTGTAATAGATATACATATGTACTTACATACCACACGCATTGACTACATCTTAAGTTTCCCGTAACAGCGCCATCTACACAAGAAACCGTGCACTAGAAAAGCGCACCGCTTCAGAACTGCACTTAGGCAGTAAACGTTCTTACAGGATTTTCCTAGTTTCGCCGTTCATTCACAGATGGCGTTGCCAGTCGTGCTCGCGCGCCGTGCCCGGTTCTGTTTATAGAATATCGTGATTATTTTTAAACGAACACTTGTTTATAAGTGGCGTGTGAAGTTATGACAGGAAGACGGCCACAGTCGAATCTGTGGCCTCACAATTTTCAGATTGAGTAATATTAGATTATCAGCATAATAAGTTTGCGGAGAAAACATTGGGGTTTAATCGCCCGCTGCGGCGTGCGGTCGGCGTAACATTCTTTGTGCTCGGTCGAATGTTCTTACCGCAGCTTATATGGGTTTTCATGTTTTCATGAAGGAATTCCTCAAATATTCAAATATTGTTTGTTATATTTTTAACATAACTTTTTTACTATAAGTGGGCTTTAATTGTCTACCATATACGATTTTTCGAACATGACATGTTTGGCTAGTTCATCTACTAGTTCCGTGATGTCAGCCCATAACACCTTAGTGAACTAGGTGCCATGTCAATACTTCCATTTGGTCGTGCCGGCTACACATATATTATATTAAAATAACATATTTACTCATCTTTCAGACTATATCTAATTTTTTTCCGTCGTATGGAACAAACCGCATTAATATGTAATGAGATCTAGTCACGAGCTCAGTTCTAAAATTCCTAAATTCATAAATCCCTAATGAATGCGCTAGTTCTGAAAAATTTGATATCAGCTCATCCTTCATCAAGCTTTTGGTCTTCTAAAAACATATATTAAAAAAAAACCGGCCAAGTGCAAGTCGAACTCGCGCACCGAGGGTTCCGTATCGCTATGTCATGGTCAGCGCCACTCACGCCATCTATGGTGTGTTTTATGAAATGCTTCATATTAGTTAAAATCATGATTAGTTAAAATCTTTCATACAGTTTTTTATAGATGCCGCGCATACGCTTTTTACTTTCTTGTATGGGGACCCCCGTGAATTTGTTACTTTTTCTAATTTTTTATTATTTGTTGTTAAATCGGCCATAATAACATATATTCTGTGAAAATTTTAACGGGCTACCTATTAGGGTTCAAGAGATATAGCCCTCGGACAGACGGGCAGACAGACAGACAGACAGACAGACAGCGTAGGCTTAGTAATAGGGTCCCGTACGACGGATACGGAACCCTAATGATATGTCAAATGGCTGCAATGTTTATTATTTTCCAAAGCGCGGACGCGGGGCCGTGGGGCGAGGTAGGACGGGGCGGGGAGCGGGGGTGGAGGTGGGTAATGCGGAGGCGGCGGGGGCGACATGTTTAGACTTCGGTGACGAGTACCACGCGCCTTTTCTCTCACTACTGACCTACATGGGCGACGCACGAGGCCGCTGGTAGAAAAAAAAATATGAAGTAAAAAAAAATGTTTTTGTGTGTTTTGCGTCAATGAAAATCACCGCCTCATTTATCATAGAGGCGTAGTCTACCCTTTGTTATCGTAGAAAAATCGGTTGAAAATATTTATCTCATCCTTTGTGGAACTACGACTCTATATGAGCCGTGACTAGATGGAGTATAGGAAGCTGTTGTTCTGTTATTACGACAGTTCGAAGTAGTTTGCAAGAGGGCTATTGCCAGGGCCATATTTGAACACTTCGCAGAGTTGGCGATAGACTGAACCAGCACCCAACTGGGAGCCGTGAGGTCTGGCCTCTCGCCAGATCTGTCGAGTCGAATTTCTGCAGCTCCGTTTCCACTTCTGCAGTGTCCTGGAGATTCACTCGCTCACTCCGCAAAGGAGAAAACCGACTTACTGGTGTCTCTCTTTGCGGGGAATTCGCATTCTAATGGTAGTGTCACTCCTTCATCCACACCTATTTGTGAGAACTCAGCGCCTGCCGGAAGTGCAGTTCCGACCACGGACTGTGCGGGAGGAGCATTTCTCCCTAGACATGAGGAAAACGTGTCGGTTAGAATTGGATTCCTGCACTAGTGTTAAAAAGGTGTGCTTCCGAGCTGTCTCCAGTGCTGGCTGGCGCGCCTTTTTGCCTGATGGCTAGCTAAGTACCAGCTTGCGTCTTTGGACTCGATCGATCGTCGAGCCGTGCGACTAGTGGGTGACCCCGAAGTGTCCCGCGATCTAGAAAAAGTCTAACTTTGTAGGGATATCGGCACCTTAAGTGTTTTGTATCGCTTATTTCACGGGGAGTGCTCGGAGTCTACCTGAGTGAGTGCACCTGTCAGTCTAGCATGGCATTCGCAGACCCCGCATGCGACTAAATGTCCATGGGCGTCGACACTATATATAATAATAATAGATGGCTCTGTCTGCACATCGCATCGCTTGCAGTGTTTATTGATTGTTTAGTGAGGCAGTGTGATATGATAAGGATCTACAGATGTATGTGCACTTTTGAAGCCCACTGTACTTATTTTACTGTTTACTCCTACTTTATGTTTTACTACTTACTCAAAAAACATTCATTGTAAATCCCAAAGTATACTCAAATCACATTGCAAATACAGACGTGGAACCCTATTAAATACAGGATGTTCTTTTACACCCAATGCAACATTGAAAATAGCGAGCGAGCACGATTTTGGTTAGGTTGTACTTATGTGCCTGCACTTTTAGTGTCGACCGTACTCATAAATTTAATAATCTATGTCTCCTAAATTATTCCAATGGTCTCAAGAGAGAGAAAACAGTTTCGCGGACTTGCACATCGAATATTCCAACACGAGTTGATTATTATGTAAAACAGCGCGCGACTGAAAAACGAGAAGTATCAATCTTGCAGTCAAAATTCTGAAACTAAACTAGAGTAGTTTTACGTCTTAAGGCCCTGTCAACCCGTATTTACCCGTACTCCCTTTTCAAGGCGCCCCGCTTTCGCTGCTTGGAGTAGGATGCAACACAATCAATCAATAAAAAATTAGGTTTTAATTTTTTTATTCCAAAACTACGGATCGAAACAAAAAAGTTAAAAGTAACGGATTTAGATATATATTCAACAAGTAAAATAAATTTTGTCCAAAGCCTTGATTTGGTCACGTTGCCTTAAATACGTTTTTATAACTAAATTCAGAGTCATGTTCATGATTTTTTTCTATCGAGCGAAGTTAATCAAATCGTGTTTTCAAAAGCTATTGATCTGCGCTGATAGATGAAGTTTTACATATATTAAAACTGAATCTGTCAGGTAATAAGTAATATTGGCGGTACACTTCTCGAAATTCGAGTCAGACGTAGTCTCACATCACCTTAATGCATTTTGGTAGCGATTGTAATCGTGTTGATGGCTCATAAGTACTCTTAACCTTAATTTTCACTTGAGAAAATTTTATAAATAAATACTTTAGTTACTTCAACTGAATTTTCGTTAGTACATACATAGTACATGAAATTTCGTAGTACAGTTTGCTAGTTCGAGAAATCACTCAACAGTTAAGTTAAATTAGGAAACATTTGTTTAGGAGTCTCCACAGGTATTTTCTGAAGGTAACTATACTATCGTCATCACCACAGATTACGTATGAAAGCTGTCAAAATGTCTAATACAAAAATTATATTGTATCTCTGGCCTGCATTTACTAACTTGCCTGCAGGTTGCCACACGAATGTTGTTGCAGTGAAAAATAGCTAGAAAACATTTTCTTTCCACATTGACACCAACCGGTTCCTACAGAACGTTTTTCCAGTCACCTGCTCAAACTTTAAGTAATATTAACTCTGCCGAGCAGCTGTTCTCAGCGCCGCCGCCCCGCCTCGCCCCGCCCGCGTGACATTTCCAGCTTGGCACCGCCTCTCCCTCTATATCGATGTCCTCTCCTACCCACTACAAATGACAAATTCTAAATTAGAGTTTGTAATTGCGGAGTGGAATATATGTATTTTTTTTTATGTACACTGACTCGGTTGGCTACATCACCTACAACATCCGTGATGTCAGCCCATAACACCGGGTGAACTTGATGCCACGTCAGTGCTTCCCTTCGGTCGTGCCGGCTAGACCGAACTGGACGGAAAACACAAACTATTCACATAGCCTTTTCGACCGACCTTTCATTCAGTGCGGTGGTATCAACCCGGGCGGGTTAAACCCTACCACCTAGTAACATAAGAAGGGAGTCGTATCCCTTAGTCGCATTTTACGACATATACGGGGAGAGATGCAGTGGGGCTATTCTTTTAAAGTACCGGCCCCACACGGTGTATGAATTTCAAATAACAATACGCATTGCAATTTTTTTATTATTTATGGAAATATATTCGTGAAAAGATGGTCTTTCAAGATATTCTTCTTCTCTGTCTCTACATAGTACAAAATGCAAAGGTCTGCGGTCCGTGACTCAGCTTATATCTCGAGAACGACTTAGCCGATTTACATGCAATTACTCCATCACTCCCTCTCTCCCCTCCTCATCTCTGCTCCCTCATCCCTCTCCATCCCTTTAGTTTTCTTATAAATGTAATGATTATGGAGGCGTAAGCTGATTTATGTTGATGGTATTACCTTTTTACTCACAGCTCAGGCCGCCTTGTCTAAAACCATCTTGAGAAGTGACAAAATGTACCTAACAGTGAAAACGCTGAAACACGTAATTCTTTATTTCTTACCAAAAGCCTAAATCTGCATTTCTTCCCGTGCATGTCGTAAAAGGACAACTAAGGGCAAGATATACATCTGTATAAGGACAGGATGCCGTGCATAAGGGCGACAGATTAGCCACCTCTCACATTGGCACGATTCTTGCACCGAGTCATGTAACTGGTGGGCAGCCGAATACTTTGCTAACTATGAATTTTCGTATCCCTAACTTGAGAGATGTTGGGTTACCCATACAAACTTTCATCCCCTATTTCACCCCCTTCAGTTTTTTAGACGAAAGTTAGCCCATGTCCTTCCTCCGGAATGGGCCCTTTCCCCGCGGCCGTCTCGACCCCGCCGACTGACTCCCGCCGAGTCGCCATGCGGTCCTTTCAAATTTGGCCCAATTTACTTTGGGGACTCTTCACCGCGAAGTACAACTCGACGCGAGGACATCTTAAAGCAAGTCAACTGGACCCCAGTACTACTGACCGCGACACCCCCTGGGGTGCGAGCTGTATGCAGCGAGTCGCACGCAGAACAGGGGCTTTATTTTTTGCATGAGCCCAAGTTAAATTTATGAGGTTCGGGTTGCAATGTTATTATAGCTCGTGGATAAGTGGTAACGGCCTTGCTTATTAACCGGAAGGTCGCGCGTTCAGTGCCCATTGGCGTGAACGACTTTATTTTCTTTCCGAGTTTGATAAGTGAATTTCTTGAACATGAGTTGCTCCATGGTTCGCATTCCATGTAAAATTATAGTAGGTATCTTAATATTTCATATATTTTTTTCTTATTTTTTTTTAATTATACTACGAGTACATTGTATTATGTTTAATGTACGAACATATTAAGTTGATACAAATTACGTAGGTATTAAAGTTTTAAAAAGGCTCTTTACACACACTTACTCGTATATAATAAGTATAAGTCTTTGTAGTCACTAAAATACTTGTATCAATATGTAACTAAGCTGTATAATCTATATAATTTTTTTCAACAATGTAACGATATTTCGTTGCATAATGCACCTATCAATGAATTTAGTTCGATACCTAAAGCAGGGGGTTTCAACCGGTGTGCCGCGGCATACTGGTGTGCCGCGAGTGACATCCAGGTGTGCCGCGAATTCTAAGTAACTCATTCAAACTGTGTATGAAAACCGCGGAAGAAAAGAGCAAGCATAATTTTTCGTCTATCTATATAGATAAATTATCCACAATGACATTTTCTGACTGATTTGTTTGAACACCTCAAGAAATTAAATGAGAGTTCGCAGGGAAGGGAGTTCGAAGGGCATTTTGACATCCTCAGTTAAAATGAGAGTTTTCACTGATAAATACTTTTAATACGTAAGTAAGTACGCTACATTACGTAAGTACGAAGTCGCCAATTTCTTCGTCTTTAGTTTCTAAATTTTATATGCTTTCTTTATGAATATAAATGTGGTGTGCCGTGAAATTTTCGTAAATGAAAAAGTGTGCCAGTTAATAAAAAAGCCGCCAAGTGCGAGTTGGACTCGAGCACCAAGGGTTCCGTACCATCACACAATATATTTGTATTATGTATGTATACAAAAATTATTGTGTTTTGGAAAATCACGAAACGCCTTTCTAAATAAAAACTACATATATACAGCAATGGTTTGACTGTTAGACACTCTTGTACTTGAAATATACAACAAATTTTGTTTTTATATGACATAACTCCAAATTTACTATTTTAGGATTTATCCTTTACTTGTGCTGTGAGAACTTGCTTTTTGCCAAATTTCGTTATGCTAGCTAGCTTAGTCAACGGGAAGTACTCTATATGTTTTGATTTGATTTGCCAGTAGCAAAATATATGACTTCAATGGCCGTATCTAGGGATTGCGTTGACTAAACTAGCTTAAATTTTTTCGAGAATTTTTTACACCTCCGAGGAAACGTAGACCTTAGTATTTGATGTTAATTTCACCTTGATACCTCTCTACCCGTTCCTGAGAAAAAAGGTCTTGACAGACAGACAGGCAGACGGACAACAAAGTGATCCTATAAGGGTTCCGTTTTTTTCCTCGTTTGAGGTACGGAACCCTAACAATGAGAAAATTGGTCAGGTTTCTGTCTGTCCGACCGTTCGTCCATGTTTCAGCCAATAATGATACCTACATATATGATGTGATTGGGGTTACTTTCTTTGAGAGAGTAGGTATTTCATTTACGTGAACTCAGCTCGTCCTTCCACCTTGCTCTTCATGACTACATATTTGTGCTTCAATCAGATTTACTATTAAACCAATTTCACGCGAGCGGAGCCGCGTGCACAGCTAGTAATAAAATAAAACGCTACGTGTCGTCTGTGTGTATGTTGACTGGAAGAAATATCCGGAAGGATAAGTCTACATTTTTTTATGCATACTGACACGGTTGGCTACATCACCTACAACATCCGTGATGTCAGCCCATAACACCGGGTGAACTTGGTGCCACGTCAGTGCTTCCCTTCGGTCGTGACGGCTACACTGAACTGGACGGAAAACACAAACTATATTTACGCCTCATATAAATTATACAATACGAGTATGGTGCTTGTTTGTTTCTGTAAAATGTTTTTTGGAGCAATAGAGTATTTCTAACTATCTATCTAACTCGAGAACAACTGAACGGATTTAGATTGGTTATTTCATATGTACATTCAACTCGGTAATTCCTAACTGATAAAGGTTATTTCTTATAGTGCTAAATGAATTTCACAATATGTAAGAAAAGTTTCCCAAAAGTCTGCCGTGATCTGCCTGAACCGGTTCAATCCGCCCGGCATAAAGTGTCAGCACATAAATTATTACATACGTATACATAACCTACATAATTATGTATACAGAACAAAACAAAACAAAACAGAACAGAACAAATTAAAATGTTTTTATGGAATCTGACAAGGTTGGCTACATTACATCACCTACTACACTCTTGATGTAGTAGCCCATAGTACCTTAGTGAACTAGGTGTCATGTCAGTGCTTCCCTTTGGTTATAAAATATTTAATAAAATATATACTTAAAAATACGAAATATTTTCATAGCCGCTTCGCAATCGACGTAGCGGTGCTACCAATTACCAACCCTACCACCTACTAAGATAAGGTAAGCGACAGTTTTCCACTCCACCTAATAAAATAACCCGTCTAAGTTACAACCGCGCCCGGGTGTGCTTCACTTTCCGACTGGACGTCTATCCGTAGCACCACCAATTATTGAGTGTAGCCACAGGTCAGAAGTATTATGGTCCAACTAAAAAAAATTTAATATCTACTACTTCCAGTCACTATGAAAATGCACCTACGTATATAAACACAAACAGATAATATGTGAATAGAAATACCATATTGCTTCAAAAACGACCACGATTTACTAATTTAGACTTATCATATAATAATTTTTTTTAAAGAAAATATGCATAATTACATGAGAGCTCTCTTTCACATTATATAAAAAATATTCAGGGGGCACATTTTAGCCACATAGCAAGAAACCGTGTCCCCCGGTCTAGGGGTGACGCGGGCTACCGGCTGAGGGATGACGGTCGCCGATCGCTGTTCTGTGATGTTAGCTTAATTTTTTTGCTATAAATTGACTCCTAAACTATGTATATATAGCGGTACCTGATCGGCGCGGTTTCGCAAGTTCCAATACGGCCGACGAGCATAAATGAGTTTGTAATGAAAACTTTACCTAGCCTACACCTGCTGCCACCATACGTAAATCGGACCGTTAGAATGAAGTCTTTGAAATAAAGAAATAACAAGTAAAAACAGTATTTTTGGATAGGGGCTAGGGGTTGACGCTTTTGAGCAATGGTTGCATTGTACGTTCTAAAACAATACCGGCCCATCTGGCTGGACCCGGCTTAACATGTATGGCTATGCAGTTCGACTATACCACGGAAAAAAGTAGTAGAGGAGTTAGTCTAAGTAGACAGGGTACGTGTTTTTCACTAACTGGGTGGTTTCACCATCGTACCGTGTGGGTCCGGTACTTTAAAATAATAGCCCCACTGCATCTCTCCCCGTGCATGTCGTAAAAGGCGACTAAGGGATAAGGACAAGATGCCGTGCTAAAGGGCGACAGGCTTGCCACCTATCACCTTGGCACGGTACTTCCACCGAGTCATGCAGCAGGTGGGTCTTCGTGCCTTACTTGCTAATTGATCGATTGATTCTTGTTCGAATATTTTGCGAAACGTGGTGGTCGGTGTTGTGCTGTAATTAACCAGAGTTCTTGCAGCACAACACCGATTACTCTGCTTACCCCGATTGTCGGGATTCAGCGTGTGTGATATGTATGTATGTACGTTTTAAAGTTTACATTGGACGCAGTAGATCTTACAAAAGACCATATATTTTTATAGCATCACACTAAACGTGCTCTCTAGAGAACCAGATAGTTTTGGTGTGATTAGTGGAAAAAAGTTGTGCCTCCCGCTACTCCCCGCACTGACTGTTTTACTAGAAATTAGATGGGATGCTGCAACTTCTCTCTACTAACTTCCTCCGTTAGCCTACTACGAATGTTGACGTCGACGTCGTCGTCGTCGGCGCCGCTCCGCCGCTCCGCCGCTCCGCCGCGCCGCCGCCGTCGTCGTAGCGAATTACTTTTTTGCTAAATTGTTATTGAACTGATATCTTATCAAAATTAAAGATTTCACTATTAAACCAGATGCAGATAATTTAAATAGACAGAGCGGTAAGTATTCATGTTTATGCTGTAAATAATGATTCTCTTGTGAGCGGTAGTATGGGTAATTTTATTTGTAAGTTACTATAATTTCCAGTGAAAAAAATTCCAGTGAAGTTTCTTGTCAGTTCTTCTTCGCTGTGATAATCGAATTGGCGGAATGTTACAATGTACATTATGTATGACACATCTGAGCGCAGCGTACTATCAAGAGATGATAAATAAACAATAAATAATAACACTTATATAAGGTACTAATAAAACATTGTGACTTGCGATGTTGGTTTGAACCACAGATCAGAGAAGTAGGATTTCTGTGGTTTGAACGGAGAAGTTGACAGGACACACGACTTTGCTACCACATTTTGAGCAGCAACTCTTTAAAATAATTCTTTGAATAGTACATACACAAAATGTTAGATTTGCTAACTAAAAAAAATATGTTGACTATAAATATCTAAGTATTAAACCAAAGCTCTCGATACTACTAATAGATACTAAAAATACTAAAGATACAAAAGCCTAAGCACGCCGCGAGTGTAGGACTACAATAAATCGGCGTGTCGTTAATACCAATAAAATAATACAATAATCGAATACTCGTAAAAACTTCAATAAATTTGTTTCAATATTCTACCACTTTATTCACGGTACTTTTCCTATGTGGCTCGATGTTTCAGGCCAAACGGATGGTCCTTTCTCACGAGAATATACTTAAAACCCATACCAAATAAATAGTTTAGTACCTATCTAAGTACTAAGTACTTGGAAATGTAGTCAATCCCTGTGATCATATTATTATCTCCCGAAGAAGAACCATATTGTTAATAACCATATCATACCTACCTACTAGAATCTACAATGACAACAAATGACGCGTACTTAGACTATAAATATATATTTACAGGTATAATATTATAATGTTCTAACACAAAACTGCGGTGAACATTGCATCCTCCCTCGCATCCTCAAGTAACTCGTAACACGAATATCAACAGCAAACGTTATCTAAATGTGTACACCACATAATAGGGTACATCCGAATTTTTTTCTAAAACCCTCACACAATCCAGGTACCTACTTCGGCCCTTCTCCGAGAAATAACCAACAATTTACACAATTGTTTGATTTATGAACTTTTCGCGTCGAGTTGGCTCGCTTTGGGTCGGCGGTGGCGGCTTGGACCCTGCGACAAATAGTACCCGGGGTCGAATATGTTCGAAGTGAATCGTCAAGGCGGGGATCTGGCTCCGCGGTGGCTCGCCGAAGGCGGCTTGTCTGGCGACGTATCGGCGGTGCGGAATAGTCCTAGACCGTCCTTCCTCAGGCAGAACGAAATCTAACTCCTTGCCAATTTTAATCGAGATCTGTTCAGCGGTTTAGGCGTAAAAAGCTAAAACACAGACAGACAGATAGATTAGACATTTATACTATTAGTATATTATACTCATTTGGAACCTAAAGAACACTAGTTTTTAATATAATATAAATGTTTCATCACATATGCGACTACTAAATCTACGCTTAAGGTCTACAACTAAATCTAGCCTGGCAAGATGCTAAGATTCTAGTTCAAGATCTAGAATTCTAATTCTAGAAAATACAAGATGTAAAAATGTATAACTTGAACAGAAATAACCCCTTGGGCTACTAGTGGCGGCTCTCGACGTCTCGCCGTAACGTCATCATTGCATCGTCTATTTATGACCACTGCACTAATGAGTGTCAACGCAGTTGCAATGAATCTGACCACGAGAAAGAACACTGAAGCCGCACTTCTAATGAGGCGTGTTTAACACTCATCGCGGTGCCAGTAGTAGGTAGAGTGAGTGTGAAAATATACACAAGGGTCGAATTGAGAACTTCCCCCTTTTTTTAGTCGGCTAAAATCTCATCCACCGGACTTGAGATGGAAAATCACCAGATTCTGAAAGAATTATGTAAAGGTGACAAATATGACAACATTCTCCAACACATGGCTTTGCATACACATTGCAGTTGTGAGAACAATATGATTCACGAATATTTCAACTCGGTTTCAACCATCAATACGCATTCTTGTGAAAAGCATACAAACAGGAAGGCCGCACAAGTCACAAGCGGAGTGGAGTTGGGATGGGTCGAGGTCGGCGAAGGTCTGGGACACGAACTCCGACCGCCGCACAGCCTAGTGTCGTCTATAGTTGTCGGTCGGTGGTGCGCGGGGAGGGGCGAGGCGGAGCGCGCACGTGGCGCTGGCGTCGCGTTGTTTTGGTGTGAAGTATTCGGTAATGCGTCGCGCTGGGCGGCGCGCGCGTGGGCGGCGGCGACGCGGCGGCAGGGCGGGCGGAGTGTCGCGCGGCTCACTTCGCTTTGTTTACCGCGCGCCGGCGCCGGGCGGCTCGCGCGCCGCTCCAGTGTGCCGGCCCGCGCCGCACCCGCAGCATCGGGGAACACCTGAGCGCTCGCGCTGGCGCCGCATCCAGCGCCGCCGCTGCCGTACCGCGCGCCCGCTCGTGCCCGCTCGCACCCGTTCGCACCCGCGCCGCGCGCTCAGCGATATTCAGTTCACGGCCGCTCTATTAGCGGACGGCTATTTCCGACTACAATATTTCGGACGGTGCGGAGTGCGGGTGTTCAGTTTCTCGCGGCGACCGTCGGCCAGGTGCGTCCCGCGGTCGCCGGAGGTCGCCCGCGCGGCCCGCGACCTGACCGCCTCCGCGCCGGCGCGCGCCGTCAGCGCCGCGCGACATGGACCGCCGCCGGAGGTCGACGCGCATCGAGCTGCCACTCGAAGGCATGGGCAAGACCGTGAGACGCCGCGAGAAGCCGAGGGAACGATGGCTCCTCACGCGGAAGACGTGGAAGTACATGGCGGATGCCGGCCGCCGCCTCATTCCGGACGGCGCACAAAACCGCATCGAGGACGTGCCACGGATCGAGGCCTACTTCCAGGAGGTGTGCTCCAAGGAGCCGCGCTTCCTGCTATGGAGGAAGAGCTCGTACCCGGGCGCTCTGCCCCGGCCGCGCAGGAAGAAGCGCGCGCGCGGCGGCTCCGTGCGCGACCCCTCGCCCGACGACCCGCCGCCTCCGGTGCGCCCCACCGACCTGTACGTCGGCCACACGTCCGGCGGCAGGTTCGACATGGCCAAACTGAAGCGCGACTTCCTGGCGGCTCCGGTGCAGCCGCGCCGCGAGCACGTGTCGCTGCCCCCCCGGCGCATCTCGCCCCCGCACCTGCCGCCGCCGGATCCCTTCGAAGAGGAAGAGAACACGCTGCTGGAGATGTTACGGAAGTACCTGAAGGTAGAGGAGGACGAGGGCGTCGGGCACGTGTCGGACGCGGACGAACTCGTGCGCTCGCTGCGCCGGTTCCTCGGCAGGCAGGGTGAGCGCGAGGCGGCCGAGGCGGCGAGGCGGCTCGCCGACCCCGCGCGCCCGGAGCCCGGCTCGGCGCAACGTTCGCTGCTCGATACGCTCGGCCGCTACTACAGCCGCTCGCCGAACCGCGACCACATCGTGCAGGACCTCCTCACCGACCGCAAGCTTCTCAAGAAGCTCTACCACGACCTGCGCAAGACCAACTCGTATCGAGGGGGACGCGGTGGCGGTGGAGGCGGCGGCTACGCCGGTGGAGCGTACGGCGTCGGCGCCGGCCCGAGCGGCTCGTGGCGGCTCGGGCTTAGGACGCGCGTCGTCGACCCGGAGCTGGAGGAGGGCGAGGGGAGCGGCGTGCGGGAGCCGCCGCGGTCGCCGCCACCACTGATCGAGGTGCAGGGAGAGTCGCAGGAGGATCGGTACGTGGACTGCGGCACGCAGACGCCTCCGGTGCCGGAGGAGGTGCTCGTGGAGGCGGAGCGGCTTTACCGGGAGCGCTGCGAGGCGGCCACGGCGCCGACCTCACCGACGAGCCCTCCGCCCGGCCCGCGCCGCCGCAGCAGCGTCGACCACGACGACGTGTCGCAGTCAGTGAGCGACACGATCAAGCGCTACCTGCGCATGGCGCGCAAGAAAAGCGTCGACGCCGACAAGGCGGACCAATTCAAGCGGATCAACTACGACAAGAACCTGCGGAACATCAAGCCGCGCGAGCGTCCCGAGTTCGAGGACGACGCGTACAACAAGGGCAGTCAGACGATCGAGGAGTGGATGCTGACGTACCGCGAGCTGAAGTTCGCGTCGGTGCCGTCGCCGCCGGCGTCGCCACCGCCGTCCCCGGCGTCGACGGCGGCGCACACGTCGTTCCTGTCGACGCTGCTGGGGCGCGGCGCTCCGGCTGTAGCGCCCGCTGTGTCCGCAGGTGGGATGCAGAAGTCGCGCTCCTCGTCGAGCGTGGTGCAGAGCGTCAGCAAGCGCATCTGGCGCACGCGCAGCCGCAGCTCCAGCCGCGTCGCCGCCAACTGGACGCCTCAGGTCAGTCCGCTTACCCTCTTTATCGACATTCGTACCTTCCAGTGGAAAAAGCACATGTTGCTAATGTCCTACACTCAGAGACAGGTAGGATGTCTATATTTTTAACACTTATAGTAAACATCCCATTCTCAGAAACATTCATGTGACGTTTGTTCAATGAAAATTGGTCACGCTGCGCTGTTCAGACGGGCAGAAAACAAAAAAATAATACGCATTCCTATTTGTTACGCCAACTACTGCTAGTTGTGTTATCGCTTTGATGTTACACCAGTTGTACACAGAATTCCAAAAGCTTCTATTTATAAAATCTAGGTACAATTTTGTCTGTCTGTCGTCGTCTGTTTAATAATAAGTCTCACCTGACTGTCATATGTGGCGAACGTGTGTGTGAGTGCAAGTGGCCGAGTGGTGTGACGTAGATTACCTTGTGACACCCGACAGGTGGCGACACCGTCACGTCACACGTACGTCACGTGACGTGTCGTTGTACCGTCACAGAGACAAGTGGTAAATCACCCGTGGAATTCTGTCACACTTGCTAAGTGTGGCGTCTTTGAGACAGCAGCTTGATTACACCTTGTTAATTTTGACATGTCGCGTGTCTATGTGTGTATCAAATAACGAACTAGACTGTGTGCCCTCATGGGTTTATCTGTTAGGCGCATTGAATTTCTGCAAGCCTGATTAACACCTCTTCGGGGTGTCTGAGACTGTTGTGACTCAACATCGAATGAGAGTATCAGATCTCTCTCTCTGTTTCTCAGATCTGACTACTGTACGAAAAATACGAAAGCCAACAAGCTCGTACCTACTGGCAATGTGGCGGGGGTTGCCTGCCGGGATAGTGAGCGTTAGTAAAGGTGTGCTGTTGGTGTTGTGCGGCAGGGCAGCTGTGCGTGGGCAGACGGCGGCGGGCGCGCCGTGCGGCTCGCGGACACCTCCCTGCTGACGCTCAGCGAAGTGGAGCGGCGCGCGCTGCAGCAGGCGGCGCTGGCGCGGCTGCAGCAGCTCAACCTTGGATGCACCATCAAGATACCTGAAGGTATGCGGGTCTTAGCAGTATGAACGACTGTTCTATCCGGCTCGAAGGACCATTATTACACGGCTAGGAGTAACACCTTATATTCTACTTACTACCAGTATCCGGCTCTAAGGACCACTAGTAAATGGCTCAAAGGACCATTATTACACGGCTGGGAGTAACACTTATATTCTGCTCACTACCAGTATCCGGCTCTAAGGACCTTAAAATGGCTCGAAGGATCATTATTACACGGCTAGGAGTAACACCTTATATTCTACTCACTACCAGTATCCGGCTCTAAGGAGCACCTGTTATCCTGCTCCAAGGACCACTGGTATCCGACTCAAAGTTGCACTGTGTGACATTTTTTTGTGGTATTAAAAAAACATATTCACTTCACGAGCGCCCCGCGCCATTCAATTTAATCTGTGACTACTCTATGTGAACTTATAGAGGTGGAAATGGCGGAACATTAATCAGTTTCTCGGGGACGCTTATTGTTCTCTCACCAATGTCGTAATTTCACGAAATATTATTTAAGAACACCGAAGTTAGACACTGATAACATGATAGGTATTTAAACAAAGTATCGCTGTCTCCGTTCGCCACGCGCACTCCCCGTCAACGTTAAACCCACGAATTACGTCAAAATTTGTCTTTCGGCACTTATGTTTTCCCGACCCCTAAACCTTATCAGATTTTTACAATTCTTTTTTTGTTGAAAAGATCACTCTACGTACGTCTTTTATATCCAAAGTAATGATTCAATAAAGCTTAATGAATTTCATGACATCAAAAAATAAAAAAAAATTGTTTTCGTTTGAAAAATCAGTTTTTAACTCTGACCTCGGTTATTTCATCTAAACAAAACAAATGACAGGTACGTAGATTAGACTGTCCTTATTACAAGAAAAAAATAATTAGAAAAAATTTGTTATCTGTAAAGTTGGTTTACGGACGATAGTTTTACGTGATACTGATATGATATGATAGTCATACATAACGCCATCTACATATCAAAGCGCATACTACAACGTTGCAACACCTACCTAACTGCGAATCAAGTAAACTACCGCTGAAGTATTTCGTTTACTATTGACGTAGTGACGCTAGATGTCGCTCCAAAAGACTCAACGCCATGAAATCTTCACCTACTGTTGACCGAATTCGCTTCGCTAGTACATGATCGATTTAGCCGGGTGGTTAAGACGTCTGGTCGGTCACACAATATTGGTGGCAGGGACCGCGGGTTCGAGGCTCGCAAAAGACAGACAAATATATTTTGTATTTCCTACTCTCCTTATATGCCTCTCTATCGCTTGTTGCGCGCTCTCGCTTGCACCTACAGGCTCAGATGGAACATGAAACTTTTTCGGTCGTGCAGCAGGTGTTCATCAATTTATAAGACGTGAAGTTATCACGTCAAAAGTGGTCAAGGTTTAGGGGTTCGGAAAACATAAACCCCGTTTTGTACGGAGAAAAATAATCACGTGACTGTCTATCTGCTCTTAAGCTCAAAACTTGGTATGTGACCGCTAGAAATTTGAAAAATTCGAGAAATTGTTCAAATATCCACTAACATAAAACACGCCGCAAACTAAAATATGTGTCACATTACCGTCTAAATCATTTGAGAGGCAATACTTTAATATTTTATGAGTGGTGAGTGTACCGCGTAGCGGTGCTGGTCCGCGACAATGTTGCTCCAACTGAGAATTACGGCGTGTGTTCTAAATGTAGAGGGAGATCTTTGTACGCAGTGTGTTTCATTTTCAAGTTCACATTTAGAATGGTAAACCTGCAAAGTTTTGAAATAAATCTCGCATTTTATGTAAAAAAAAAAATTTTTTTCTCTACTTCCTCTAAAACGTTCGTCTAAACCAGCCATACTCAAAGTGTGCTCCGCGGAGCCCTAGGGCTCCGCGGAGCCTCTGTGGGGGCTCCGCGAGAAGACGAGAAAATACACCTCTACTCTCTGGCTCGATGCAGCTAGATCCATTAGATATTGAATTATTGTTTTTCTTTTATTATATTATAATGTTATGCAAGTAACTGTTACATGCATAACATTATAATATGCATTCTGTATTAATATGATTATTAATACAGAATGCAAAAAACTAATTTTTGTTTATCTTACGGCTCCGTCAAATATTTCGCTTTCCAAAAGGGTTCCGTCACCAAAAAAGTTTGAGAACCGCTGGTCTAAACTAAACTAAACAAAAAATGGCACATACATAAATTAGACTGTCCTTATCACAAGAAAAAATAATTATAAAAGAATCAATGATTAGGCGCTGGGAAAACATACGCTCCGAAAGACGATTTTGTATGGATAAAAATAGTCACGTGGCTATATTATAACCTGTGTCTGCTCTTAAGACGAGACGGAAGTTAACTTTCTTCATACAAAATCGTTTTCCGGCATTTATGTTTTCTAGCCCCCTAATCCTTATCCGATTTTAAAAAATTGTTTGTTGTCTTAAGGACAGTCCAAACTACGTTCCTGTCATTTTTTTGTTTAGATGAAAATGTACAGCACCGGAGCTAAAAATTTGTATTTCGCTCGAGAACGTTTGAATTTTTTATTTTTTGATGTCATGAAGTTAATTAAGCTTTATTGAGTCTTTTTATTGAGACATTAGGTATTCAAAAAAAAACAGGAACGTAGATTCGACTGTTCTTATTAGAACAAAAAAAAAAGAATTGTAAAAATCGGATAAGGTTTAGGGGGGTAAAAAACATAAATTCCGAAAGACGATTTTGTATGGAGAAAGTTCCGTCTCGTCTTAATTCCCGGTGTTACGTACGATCCTCTCTAAGAATGAAAATAGGCCAGGAAACGAATGATTCTAGCCGGAAAGCTCGAAAGCAGAAAGTTTGACTTCGGAACTTTCGCAATGTATGACAAAGACAGATTTTTGCTTTTATTTGCAAATAAAATCGGCCTCTTTTCGGACCTTATATCTCGACAACGATTGAGAATTGGAAAAAGTGTATATTTCAAAGTTGTGGAGAATTTTGTCACCTCTTATTCCGTAATTGAACCGTTTTTCCTATGATGCACCGTTTTCGAGATATATGCGAAAAACCGAAAAATGGGACTTTCTTCTTTGTACTCCCCCCCCCAAGGGCGCACCCCCCAATGGTGGGGACTTTTAGTATGTTTACCTCCTAAGTAGTCAGAACAAAGTTCCGAAGTCAAACTTTCTGCTTTCGAGCTTTCCGGCTAGACCCCTTATTTGAGCACTCATTTACTAAACTAAAAGCCTATTGTAGCTCGTGTGAGTAACTTCACACAAACGGCTCTGATATCAAGATAAACATTAAAACTTGTCAAAGGCGCACATGTCCTACAAGTGACACCTGCCGATTCGAAATTGTTCTTTGGAGCAGGATCCAAGTTTTTTTTATTTTTTTATTGAAAGCGCGACATGTAGCCTCGATCCACCCATAAGATGTCTAATGACGCCCATGGACATTCGGTCATATGCGGGGGTTGCGAATGCCATGCCGGCCTGACAGGTGCCCATTCACGCCCCTCTTGAAGGATCCGAGATTGTACTTGGGGGAAATATATGGTTGTCAGCATCGGTAACTCAGTGGTGCGGTCGGTCGACTTTGCTAAGCAACGCTGAGCGCGGTCAGTACTTGGATGAATGACCGCTCGACCGTTGGAGGCTGACCGCGGTTCGGATTCCACGTTAAACTGTAGGTCCCTTCCCTTCTTACCTTACTAGGTGGTAGGGTTTATCCCGCCCGGGTTGGTACCACCGCACTGAGCGAAACGTCGGACAAAACGGCTATGTAAATAGTTCGTGTTTTGCGTCCAGTTCAGTGTAGCCGACATGAAATGAAGGGAAGCACTGACATTATGGGCTGACATCATGGATGATGTAGGTGATGTAGCCAACCGTGTCAGTTTCCATAAAAAAAATATGGGCAGGGGGAGCGTTCCAGAGTTTACCGATTCTGTAAAGGAGAGATCTGCAGAACCGATTGGTATGCATCCGCGGTAAATCCATCGTGTAAGGATGCAATCCCACGCGCCACGCTCCTGAACTCTACATAACGTATAAACACTAACAATGTACAAATCTAGGCGCACGCGGCAGCTATTTATAATGTGTGTCGCAAAAAATGTGACAGGCGCTTAGATATTTCGTGTCTAGTTTAGTGCGCGGCGGCGGGGGCGGGTGCGCGGGCGCCGGTGTGCCCTTGATGTGCCGCCGCTACTTACACATGTCTCCTTTATCTTCTCTTTCAATGATGCTGTGAAAAAAATGTCTCTCTGCCGCTTGTCAATATTTTTTTTTTTTATACTAAGCGCGACATGTGGCGCCGAGTCACCCATAAGGTGTGTAGCGACGCCCATGGACATTCGGACGCAGGCAGGGCTGCGAATGCCATGCCGGCCTGACAGGTGCCCATTCACGCCTCTCTTGAAGGACCCGAGACAATACTTGGGGGGAAATATGTGGGCAGGTAGAGCGTTCCAGAGGATGCAATCCCTGCCCAGTGCGCGTTGTACGGAGATGGAAAGCGGACGCCGGAATCGCGTTAAACAGCTCCTCCGAGCACTCCCCGTGGAATAAGCGATAGAACACGCTTAGGGCGCCGACATCCCTACGAAGTTGCAGCGGTTCTAGATCGCGGGACACGTCGGGGTCATCCACTAGTCGCACGGCTCGACGCTGGATCGAGTCCAAAGGCGCAAGCTGGTATTTGGCTGAGCCATCCCACAGGTGCGAGCAGTACTCCAAGCAGGACCTAATCTGCCATTTATACAGAAGCAGCCTTTGGCCCGGCGTGAAGTACCGTCGAACCTTATTGAGTACGCCTAGCTTTTTTGAGGCCAGCTTGGCCTTGCCCTCGATATGGCGCCGGTAATTTAGGTCGTGCGACAGTTCGACTCCGAGGACCCCGAGGTGGTCGCTTAATTTAAGCGACGTGTCTTGGAAGGAAGGAGCTGGTGTGAACGCCGCTCTCTTCGCACTGAACGCGCAAACTTGTGTTTTTGAAGCGTTGAACTCGACCAAATTGCTACGGCCCCATTCGGAAATAGACCGAAGCGTTTGTTTGAGTTCAGACACAAGTCTTTATGTGTCAATATGGAAAACTATTTAAAAAATATATAAAAATCGCCTTCAAAAATGTATGAAATAAAAAAAATCGAACCCTAGAGTTGAAGGCGGTGCGGTGCTAAAGCAAGCAAAAATGATGCATGAAAGAAAGCCTTTTTTAGCACCGCCTTCAACTCAAGGGTTCGATTTTTTTTTATTTCATACATTTTTGAAGGCGGTTTTTATATTGTTTTTAATACTTTTTGATTTTACAGTTTTTTTTAGTAATTTTTTGCTATTAATGTACTCAGCAGAATCCGCCTCGCTTTCCAATCCGATCTTGACCAAATTAAAATGGGACCACACGGGAAGTACCAGCTTAAAAATAAAGAAGGAATTTTCAAAATCGGTTCACCCAGTCGAAAGTTCTGAGGTAACAAACATAAAAAAATATATATATTTTTTTTTAAATACAGTCGATTGAGAACCTCCTCCTTTTTTTGAAATCGGTTAAACAGTCCGTTGGAAGTTGCGTAACTTTCTAACTCATGTAGCGCACATGTCGACTGTCGTCTGTTTTATGTCCAGTTCAGTGTAACCGATACGGCCAAATGGAAGCACTGACATGGCACATAGTTCATCAAAGTGTTATTGGTGTGTGTTCCAATGTTCCACCCTACCTACTCATGGCATGGCGCCCGAGCTTTTAACATATATATAACATATATCAAGCGGCGGATGGCCGAGTGGTTTGGGCATCGGCTTCTCATGCGAGAGGTCCGAGGTTCGAATCCGTTCGGCGTGTACCAATGAGTTTTTTCTGACGAAAAAATTTACGTGCATACCTACACCTGCTGCTTCACCGTTCGGAACCGGTGTAAAAGTGTAGGTCCCTTCCCTTGCCCCTTACTAGGTGGTAGGCTCAAATTGTAGCCGACTGGGTTGGTACCACCGTACAGGATGTAAGATAGCCGCATAGCAGCCTCGGCTGTGTTCTCCTCTAGTCCAGTATAGCCAGCAATCTACCAAACTACCACAGCCAGCTACCTTCTTGGAGGTGATATTGGCTGGTCGAAGCATGCGCTTTTGCCCCTCCGACTCAGCCACCCATACCGGATTACATAAAAAAAATATATATTTTCGTTTCGTCATGATGCGCATGAGTGCTGACGTGTCGTAATTACCGCGTATCTACACTCATTGTTATCCAATATTACCGATATCAAAAACAATTCTCAGACCTCCGTAGATACGTGCCGATATGTCGGATTGTAGTCGCTTGCACGGAGAATAACATTTCACGGAATAAAGAAAATATTTCGAGCGTTTCCATGTTGTGCGGTAAAATCGCTTGTCACGTGAGTGCGCGTACGTTCCCGAACGATGACACGCCCGCGAATACTCGCGATCGAAACAAGTGTCGTCTTGCGCGCGTCTACTCAAGAGATACAGGGATGTGGTGAATAGTCGTAAAGTTTTAGATTCCCGAAAAAAAAACAGAATAAATATGACCGAAATTAAGGTTTGCGGTAAACTGTAATTTTTTTTTTTTTCGTGAAAAAAGAACACAAATATTTATTTCCGAAAATACTTCGTCGTTCGGAACATAGGTAGCATACTAAAATACTCATAAAACACTAAACCAATTGATCTGAAACTTATAAATAACTAGCTGTGCCCGCGGCTCCGCCCGCTCTCATATTTGACTTCTCTGCTAACCTCATAAGCCATTTAGCGTGATAGTAAGTAGCCTATAGTTGATGGGAAGAATCAAGCTATCCGTAGATTTTTTTTATTAAAATCGGTTCAGTGGTTCTCGAGTTATAAGCGGACAGTCAGACAGAAAGACAGAAAGCAGACGTTGGATTTTAAAGGTAAGGATCTTTCCATCCCTGTCCCTACGTCCCTACATATTATAAATCCAAACGTCCGCCGTCTGTGTGCCATACACACATACATGCGGTATACACACATGCATACCGCATGTATGCATGTGTGTATATATGTTCGCTTATAGCTTAAGAACGACTCAACTTATTTACTTGTGGTTGTTGCCTATGTGAAAGGACGTATTTCCGCTAGGGCATAGGCTAATAGCATCAACGCCATTATTCCTATGAACTGAGCAGTAGGGTCGGAAGTGAATTCGGTTAGTTTTCATGTGATTGGGGTTTTGATCTGTGATGTTTGGGAGTTAACTTCTTCGAGAGAGCATAATGTTTACCCGAACGCAGTTCTTCCTTCGGCCTCGCCCTTAGTGGCTTAATTTCCTCGCCACAGTATACCGTTTATCTGAACGCAGCTCGGCCTTCGGCCTCGGAAACTAAGGTGATAGCGATTAAACGCTCTAAAGAAGTTAAAATCCGTTTAAATCCGATTTGCTATTAAACCGACTTTACCGCGAGCGGAGCCGCGAACACAGCTAGTTCAGTGATAAAATGCTAACATTTACGAAACCCACAGAAAGTTTCACATTGCAGAGAACATGTTGAAAAAAATTTCTAACGGAAGTAACTCGTCACCGGTACACACGCTTACAAGCTCACGGGACAGCTTCGTTATAGGCGCTCCAATAAAAAACTTGTTTTATTTTTTCACGTAAAATAAATCTTAAATTAATTTAATTAATTCGTATTAAGCATATTCGTGAAATATTACAAGCGGGGGCTCGATTCTGCTGCTGAGCACGTCAACTTATTTAAATTTTTTTTATGGAAACTGCCACAGTTCGCTAGATCACCTACAACATTCGTGATGTCGGCCCATAACACCGGGTGAACTAGGTGCCATGTTAGTGCTTCCCTTCATTTCATGTCGGCTGCACTGAACTGGACGGAAAACACGAACTATTTACATAGCCGTTTCGACCGACGTTTCTTTCAGTGCGGTGGTACCAAACCGGGCGGGATAAACCCGGTAGGGTTTATATATGGTACCTTCTTACCTATTAAGGTAAGAAGGTAACCTACAGTTTTACGTGGAATCCGAACCACGGTCAGCCTTCAACGGTCGAGCTCAATTAAGTGGCGGGTGGCCGAGTAGTCTGGGCGTCGGTTTCTCTTGCTAGAGGTCCGATGTTTGAATCCGGTCGGCGTATACCAATGAATTTTTCATGGCGGAAAAAATTTGGTGCCTATCTACACCTGCTGCTTCACCGTTTTCGCAACTGGTGTAAAACTGCAGGTCCCCTTCCTTGCCCCTTACCAGGTGGTTTATGGAGCTTGACCTAGGAGCTCGATAAGTAGTTTATTTTTATCTACGAGTATGTTTTTTTTTATGGAAACTGACACGGTTGGCTGCATCACCTACAACATCCGTGATGTCAGCCCATAACACCGGGTGAACTTGGTGCCACGTCAGTGCTTCCCTTCGGTCCTGCCGCCTACACTGAACTGGACGGAAAACACAAACTATTTACATGGCCATTTCGACCGACCTTTCATTCAGTGCGGTGGTACCAACCCGGGCGGGTTAAACCCTACCATCTAGTAATATAGGAAGGGAGCCATATCCCTTTGTCGCCTTTTACGACATACACGGGGAGAGATGCAGTGAGGCTATTCTTTTAAGTACCGGCCCCACACGGTACAATGTGCATGTATGTATATAATATTAAAGTGTTATTTTAGTCGTCCAAGTTGTCTTTTATTATTTTTCATTCATTTATGAATTTATGTTTTAATTACTTAATGTGTTTTTTTTTCTGTAAATACACACAAAATGTTGTAAGTAATAGGGTGGTTGACCGTCAGAGATTGCCTTAGGCAATAAGACCGTCATTTTTTGTATCATCATTTATAAAACAATAAAGTAAATTAAACAAAAAAATAAAAAATATATCAGATCACGACATTGTCTAGCAGATGATGTTGTCACCAACGATGTTTGCAAAGTCGTCTATCGTAGAAGGAAATGCCCGCTCGTACGATAGAGTCAGCAGTGATATTAGTTTTATATCTTCCCAGAGGACGTGTAACAGGATTTTATTTCGGCTGTTAATCAAGCAGAGTTTTATACGACGCTGTAGAGCGATTCCGCTTTGATTGGGAAAGTAAACACGCGATGAATCAGCTGCGGGGTGTAAACTATTGTGCGTTTTATCTTTTTGGAACAATATATCATCCCGGACATTTTGAATATTCCGTTTCAATATTCAATGTTATGTGGATCATCTATATTCTATACAATTATTAAAACTGAAAATGATGGAATATTATATCAACCGTTCTAGAGAGTCGTAAGTAAGCGCGATTCGAAACTGCGAATGTGCTATCGAATGAAAATAATTGATTAAGCAATTTATTCCTAGCGTCACTAAAAATTATTTAACAATGGCGGCGACATTTGGTCTTCGAGCCGGATGCTACTTCCTCATACATCTTCATACTCCAATTCAAGTTGTAGGTACTATTATATAGTATGTACTAACTTTTGCCCGCGGCTTCGCTTGCGTGAAATTCCTATTTAAAAAGACAAAAAGTAAGTAATCCCGCTACCGTGCCTTTATTTCGGCGCGCGGAACAATTCGGTTTGTATGAGAGCCACATCTTAGCGTAACCGGAACTGAATTTTATTTAGCCTATCCTGTGTCTCGTATAGGTAAATGTGCTTGTACAAAGTTTCATCGAATTCAGATGATCGGTTTAAGAGTTATGGTGGAACATACATATATATGTACATACAGAAAAGTTTTCTAAAAATGTCAATTTAGCTTCAGTATCATACATAGAGTCTACAAACTCAGTATTTCATCAAATAAAGTACTCCACGACCACCCCTTACAGATTTATTATTAGTATTGATTGATGATATTGATTGATTGATTGATGATGATTAGTGTTATTGATGATGGCGGTGACATTTGGTCCTTCGAGCCGGATGCTACTTCCTAATACATCTTCTTACTCCAATTCAAGTTGGAGATACTATTATATAGCATGTATATTAATTTGTAAGTACCGTGTGGGGCCGGTACTTAAAAATAATAGCTCCGCTGCTTATATTCCCGGGCATGTCGTAAAAAGCGACTAAGGAATAAGGACAAGATGCCGTGCTAAAGGGCGATAGGGTAGCCACCTCTCACCTTGGCACTGTCCTTCCACCGATTCATGCAGTGCTTCGTGCCTTACTTGCTTCTTAATAATTAACTTGTCCGAATACTTTGCGAAACGTGGTGGTCAGCCAATCAGTCAGTCAGTCAACGTGCAAGCGTCCACTGCTGGACATACGCCTCTCCAATTTTCTTCCAGTCCCCCCGGCCTTCAGCGGTAGTGAACCACTGCTTTCCGCCGGCTTACTTGATGTCTCGTCCCACCTGGCGGGTGGTCTTCCCACACTCCGTTTTCCTGTCCACGGCCGCCAATGTAGGACACGGTTACTCCAACGGTCGTCGTCTCTTCGATTGACGTGCCCAGCCCACTGCTACTTGAGCTTAGCCTATGTGCTGTAATTCACAAGAGTAGTTGCAGCACAACAACGATTACTCTGCTTACCCCGATTGTCGGGATACATGTTACATGTTTATGTCAGCCTCGGTGGCTCAGTGGTGCAGTCGGTCGACTGTTGTTAAGCAACCCTGAGCGCGGTCAGTACTTGGATGGGTGACCGCTCGACCGTTGGAAGCTGACCGTGGTGCGAATTTCACGTAAAACTGTAGGTGCCTTCTCTTCTTACCTTACTAGGTGGTAGGGTTTATCCCGCCCGGGTTAGTAAAACCGCACTGAATGAAACGTCGGTCGAAACGGCTATGTAAATAGTTCGTGTTTTCCGTCCAGTTCAGTGTAGCCGATATGAAAATGAGGGGAAGCACTGACGTGGCACCAAGTTCACCCTGTGTTATGGGCTGACATCACGGATGTTGTAGGTGAGGTAGCCAACCGTGTCAGTTTCCATAAAACAAAATAAAGTGTGTGGTATGCATGTATTAAATTTGTAAAAGTCATTCATTAAAAAATAAACCGGCCTGTTATACCTACATAGTGAAACGATAATATTGTTTATTCACTAAAACTTGCGCTGTTTTGTCATCAGAGAACGCGGCTGTGAGCAGCAAGCCCAAGAGACGGGCGTACCTGTTGAAGAGAAAAGCTCTCACCACCGGATTCTTCGACCAGAGCCGTCCCAAGGACGATAAGGACAAAGGTAATTGAACTCGATTGAAGATTATGCTGGTATTTTATTCCAAGACAATTTTTACCATGGCTTTCACGCCGCCATATTGGAGAAAGAGCCATGAATATAGCTGTACACTATACATTAATTGAAAACACAAATGCACACAAGTGCAATTATCGTCATGAACAGTAATATTAGGTACTTTCCTTCTCTTGATTCTTTATTTATTTATTTATTTATGTATGTGCAATAAAAAGAAAACCGTTCTTATTATATAAGTAAAAATAATAAACACAAAGTTATACAAACAAATAATTACCAATAAGGATGTGAACAGCATGCGTGGTTAAAAATCGATAAAGATACTTAAAAAATATTATTCCGTACTTTCGTAATCGTATCGTAATTATCTGATAAGAAAGAAAGAAAGAAGAAAGAAAATTGATTTATTAGCACATAAAAACACATTACAAATTAACAATTTAACATATGGTAAAACATGCCAATAGGTCCCATCTCAGCATGTTGCAAATTGGCACTCTCGCTAGAATAGTGCCAACTGCGCTGTTTTTCATATGGGACCTGCCTATCTAGGTGGCGCCAATCTTGCGTATAAATAGTCATTATTTTATATTATATAAAAAAAAAAAATAAATTGTTATATAAAATCCAAAAAGTAATATAATAATGTGTGTGTGAATGTTTGTGAGAGAGGGCGTTTGTGTGAGGTTGGGTGTGCGGGTATGAGGGAGGGTATGGATAATGGATAAGTTGTATCTATAATGGTCACATCCCTAATCTTAACTTAACGTTTAGCGCTTTACAGTGTAATACGTATAATTTTACATTTTCGAACGGCTCGTGACCAGCGGTCAAGGCGTTGTCTTTTTTGTGAGAGTTAGTGGGTTAAAAACAACCTTATAAATCGGTCAAGTGCGAGTTTGACTCGCGCACGGAGTATTCCGTAGATCCACTATCTATACCATACCAACGAATTAAATTATCGGGAAGTGGCATACAACGCACCGAATTGAGGCGCGCTATTTGTGAGCATTCAGCACACTCTCCAATCGTTGTCTCTCCTTTATACGTATCAAATTGCCATTTAACCGTCTTACTCTATCGACGTTCACAGAGCGGAAACGTAACGTGATGTATGAGGCGCTCGCGAACTTACGCTGTTTTAAATATTGGCAATATATAGTAGAACTCCAATCGCACCTTTCTACCGGTAAAATGTGTGACGAGGGCCCGTCCAGAAAGTAGAATGTCGTTGTACCATACCTGCCAAAAAACCGTATTCGTCTATATTTTATCTTTCTATAATGCAAAATATAAATACCTGTGGCGCCATCTATTATTCAGTAGCGTGAATATGTACTAATTAATTCTCAGCACTTTTTTTATGGGGACCCCCTTAATTTTTTACTTCTTGCTTTTTTTATTATTTGTTGGCATATCCGCCATAATAACACGTATTCTGTGAAAATTTCAACCGACTACCTATTACGGTTCAAACGATACAACCATAGGACGGACAGACAGACGTCGTAGGCGTAGTTTTATGCTAGAAGTTATACTTCAGTATTTTCGAACTTTTTAAACACTATCGAACTATAAATACGATGACTATATAGTACCTCGTAGATAACATGACAAGTGTAACGACCGCTCTTGACACATAGGGCAGTAAATAACTTGGCAATATCGACTCCAGGTCGTTCCCGGCCAGAGACAAGTCTATCCCAACCATAGACGTGCCACAGAGTACGTGCATGACTCACGGCAACACATCGTCACCTAAATACTATATTGTTGTCTGCCAGTATTGACGCCCACAGACATTCCCGGGACACATTCGTAACCCAAATCAGTCATCTACTAAATCGTTTCTCCTCTCGCATATTCGAACCTAAATGCAATTGTTTGTTTATTTATTAGGAAATTTAAAAATTAACCATCTTTCCAGAATATTGTTTCATGAAAAAAAAAAAATTATACTATATGATTGTGTGCGTTAATTTTTTTTAAATTCATGAAGCAATATTCTATGCGTGGATATATGTATGTATGTACAGTAGAACCGCGATTATCCGGTCTCACTGGGACCACGGGTAGTCCGTTTAATCGACAATCCTGATAATCCGTCTTACAGTGAAATAATAGTATGTACAGATATTCTATCTGATGGAAGTATTTCGTTTGGCTATGAATGTTGTCAGGCGTGCACAAGCACACATATGCACATTGTTTTAGTGTGCGAACCTCGTAAAAATGATGCTTGTTTTATTCATTCAAACTAGTCTAAAATGAACTAATTTGCTAAATAAAAATAATGTAAATATAACATAATGTATTTATAGTACACTATATTTAGTTTCCAAAAAGTGTTTCGTAATTTTAGGAGTTCTTACTATGATTTGATCCTCACTTTAGTGAGATTACAGTTAAGAATATATATCGACTTATGTCGTCTTCAGTAAAAATTATAATATTATAATAAAAAATATATATAAGGTACCTTATATATATAGGTATATATATATTTGTACCGTGTGGGGTCGGTACTTAAAAAGAATAGCCCCACTGCATCTCTCCCCGTCGCATGTCGTAAAAGTCGACTAAGGGATCGTCAACCTCGGCAGCTTAATGGTGCGGTCAGTTATTGGATGGATGACCGCCTGACTGTTGGAGGCTGACCGTGGTTCGGATTCCACGTTAAACTGTAGGTCCCTTCCCTTCTTACCTTACTAGGTGGTAGGGTTTATCCCGGCCGGGTTGGTACCACCGCACTGAGCGAAACGTCGGTCGAAACGGCTATGTAAATAGTTCGTGTTTTCCGTCCAGTTCAGTGTAGCCGGCGCGAAATGAAGGGAAGCACTGACATGGCACCTAGTTCACCCGGTGTTATGGGCTGACATCACGGATGTTGTAGGTGATGTAGCCAACCGTGTCAAGTTTCCATAAAAAAAAAAAAAAAGGTGTTTCGCTGACCATGTCATTAACTTCGGGAGGGTTACATACACACTGAAATAAACACTTTACGTAAGAAAAAAACATATGTTTATAGGAGCATTTTTTCTCCTAACAAAAAAATTAAATCAAATAAGTAGCTGTAAAAACCGATCATAGTGACCTTGTGACTTACTTACAACAAACAGCTGTTCTGCGTTTGAACATAGTACGGTCATTGACCCCGTACAATGCAAGTTACCTACTGTTACACACAGGTTAATGTTTAGGTAGCTAACATGTTTTGTTAAATTTCTCGAAAAGTAATACTATAAACATATTTTTTTTTTTTGCGTAACGTGTTTATTTGAGTGTCTATGTAACCCTCCCGAAGTTAATGACATGGTCATCGTAACACCCTATATATATAACATTAATATATAAAAATTCATTTAAGAAATATTTTGTAAATAAAAATAACATATTATTAATCACTTTAGTGAGGACATTTATTGAGATCGTATGGGCATGCCCTTAAGTTAGTCAATGCTTTAGGTTTCTGCGTAGCGTAGCTGTGCCCGCGGTGCCACTCGCTTTAAAGTCGGACGTAGGGGATTTTTATTATCAGATTCATCTTCTTTTCGATCACTTTCAACTGCACTGCTCAGTTCCCCTTTACGATGAGGTGATAAGATATGTCATCTATAGATATGTACGTACACCTTTTACAGATACAAACCTCATGTAAATTACTTATCGTTTGTATCTGTAAAAGGTTTTTTGAGCAATAAAGTATTTTTATCTATCTATCTATATCTAACCTAGAGGCTAGCATGGTCAAATACCGACTAAAATGATAAAACACAAACAGTGAAAAAAATTATGAGGTAATATGCCCACGGAAAAACGGCAGAAGAGGATACAACTCAAAGAAGATATCGAGTAGAGAAAAGAAGAAATAATAATTAAGTATAGATAAGCTTAGCTTTTAAGCTTTAAGCCGAGTGGTTTGGGCATTGGCTTCTCGTGCGAGAGGTCCGCGGTTCGAATCCGGTCGGCGTGTACCAATGAGTTTTCTCTGACGAAAAAATTTACGTGCATACCTACACATGCTGCTTCACCGTTCGGAACCGGTGTAAAACTGTATGTCCCTTCCCTTGCCCCTTACTAGGCTCAAATTGTAGCCGACTGGGTTGGTACCACAGTACTGGATGTAAGATGGCCGCATAGCAGCCTCGGTTGTGTTCTCCTCTAGTCCAGTATAGCCAGCAATCCAGGGAAGTCTCCGGTATGGCACCTACCTTCTCAGAGGTGATATTGGGTGATCGGTGCATGCGCTTTGGCCCCTCCGACTCAGCCGCTCATACCGGATTACATAAAAAAAGATAGATATATTTCGAGCCGCGCTAAAATAAAAACTGCACAAAGAAGCAATGTTCATTCTCCCCGCTGCAAATACCTTAGTAGACGTCGCCGAAGAATGTGTTTAGCTGATGTCTCTTACAAAAACTAGCGGCGCCTGTTGAGCGTCTGCCAAGCTAGCGACGCGACGCTGCTCAAATTTATAATATTTTCACAATACATAGAATAATAGGTACCGTGTGGGGCCGGTACAGTTATCTTTCTCCATACATAGTCTTTCGGAATTTATGTTTACTAGCCCCTAAACCTTATCCGATTTTTACAAATTTGTTTTCTTGTCTTTAAAGACAGTCCAATCTACGTTCCTGTAATTTTTTTGTTTAGATGAAAATTAAATATAGCTACAAAATCGGAGCTAAAAATTTGTATTTCGACTGAAAAAAAATGTTTTTTTTTTTATGTCATGAAGTTCAAGCGTTATTAAGTCATCACTTTAGATATTCAAAAAATAAAGACAGGAAGGTAGATTCGACTATCCTTATTACAACAAAAAAAGAATTGTAAAAATCGGATAAGATTTAGGGGGGTAAAAAACATAAATGCCGAAAGACGATTTTGTATGGAGAAAATTAACTTCCGTCTCGTCTTAAAAAGAATAACCCCACTGCATCTCTCCCCGTGCATGTAGTAAAAGGCGACTAAGGGATAAGGACAAGGTGCCGTGCTAAAGGGCGACAGGATAGCCACCTCTCACCTTGGTGGCACTGTCCTTCCACCGAGTCATGCAGCAGGTGGGTCTTCGTGTCTTACTTGCTGCTAGATAGTTATCTTATTCTAAGAAGTTGCTAAACGTGGTGGTTGGTGTTGTGCTGTACAAGAGTACATGCAACACAACACTGATTACTCTGATTACCCCGATTGTCGGGATACAGCGTGTGGTATGTATGTATATATGCACATTGAATAAGTCCCTACCGTTCTCGCGTTACATGTTTTTATGCAAACCAACATGGGTTGCTGTGCAGAGGGACCAATGGTACAGTCGACAGAGCCAAAAACACCTCTTCTCACGAAACCAGAGACACCATGTTAGCAGATTTGCGGACTGTTGCTAGGCTGTCTAGCCTGTTGATACCTATGAAGATACTCAGGTTAAAGGATTCGAGAAACACACTCGCCGGAAGACAGTTCCACACCTCAGCGGTTCGACAAAGAATCAATTTTGAGAACCAATGGGTTCTCAGAAGCCCAATGTCAACAACAAAAGAATGCTCAGTTTCAGCACATTAAGAGCGTGTCAATTTTTATATTTTTTAACACGATTATATACATTCACTAGCTTTTACCCGCGGCTTCGCTCGCGGTAGACTCGGTTTAATAGCAAATCCGATTTAAACGCAAATATATTATAATAAACGAACGCTTCTCTTATATTGTGGGGCCGGTACTTTAAAAGAATAGCCCCACTGCATCTCTCCCCGTGCATGTCGTAAAAGGCGAATAAGGGATATGACTCCCTTCTGATATTACTAGGTGGTAGGGTTTAACCCGCCCGGGTTGATACCACCGCACTGAATGAAAGGTCGGTCGAAGCGGCTATGTAAATAGTTTGTGTTTTCCGTCCAGTTCAGTGTAGCCGGCACGACCGAAGGGAAGCACTGACGTGGCACCAATTTCACCCGGTGTTATGGGCTGACATCACGGATGTTGTAGGTGATGTAGGCAACCGTGTCAGTTTCCATAAAAAAAAATTCTCTCTCTCTCCCGTCCATACTACTTTCTTTGATCCTGCTCTGACCTAAGGCTGTTTAGCGCGATGGTATATAGCTTATAGTGAGCCTCAAGGACTATTCTTTACATTGGTGCAAACCGCATCAACATCTGTTCAGTGGTTGCGAAGTTTACCTCAAATATACATACAGACAGACGTTCCCTTTTATAAGAAGTAGAGATAGAGATAGAGAAGATTATTGAAATATTGCGAAAATTAATTTTACCTGCTCCATTTTGCTTGTGGGATATACTACGCAATCGATTGCGTTTTTACGTTTTTCCAGGTGCGAGCTCAAATTTTTACCCGACTGCGCAAAGCAAAAAATATGGTAATGTTTTTTACAGTAGAGTTCTGAAACATCTCACTTCCAGTAGTTCGGGTGCGAGTGGTGAGCCATTTAGAGCTCTGTAACCAATGTGGATAATTGGTAGACATGCGAATAATGTAGATCGGTATGTCGATGCAACACACACTTATATGTGGATGTGGGTTGGATTTCTCACGAGTCAAAGACGCTATAAGTTCTTCGAGACCGGTGGATCCCCGGTACACATTAGGTGGTGGTCATATGCACTCCCACGCATGCTTTGTTTTCACCAGCTATGTATATACATACATAGCTGGTGAAAACAAAAGCTACGGCTAGCACAAAGTGCTGAGGCCCTGGGCACAGGCTGTGGTTGGATAGGGAGCGGACCCCAGTGGCAGTGAAGGCTACACCCCCGGCTCTCGGCTTCGGCCGAGGGTTCCTTCGGGTGGACGGGTGGTGACTCGGATCGGCTGGGGAAAGGTCACAGTCTGTGTTTCCCATGGGATTTTTTCGGAAGACGGTACAGCTAGGGGGCCTCGATCTGGCATACATGATCACTGTGCTCGCATGAGTGCAGGTGTAGACGTCTGGATTTTGTAACCGCAAGGTTGATATCTCCGGACGTCTATAAACAAAACGTAATAAGAGAATAATGATAGTAAAGAAAGTTCGGGTGTTCAGTAGGTATTTAACATATTTTACTGACGTATCCGAACTTGGCCTATAGCACAAACCATTTTTCTTCGACCGCGTGTTTCGTTTCCAGGAATTCATATATTTCTGAAGCTAAGTAAAATTTCTCAAAATACTTTTAAAGAAAATGTACATAGTTACGAAGCTTGTACGAGTACATAGGTATTAGAATATTGTGTTTATCCAAAGCCGAGCCAAGATGAATATTATTTCAATTATAAAATCGTTCGCGACGTCGACACCATGAGTTATTGGCGCATCGTGGAGCTTCGTGTGTTGCTAATTGTGGCAACTCTAAACGTTGCTCGAATGTCATTAACATTTGTTAGCCGCCTACGGCGGTATTTCTTTGCATCCTAGCAAATCTACTGGTATGACATTTCACTGAGCGTGGCGTGGTTTCGCTTCAAACAGAAGGAACGTATGAATATTGTTTTACAATTATAAAACTAAATTAATCTAACTAAAAAAAATCAACTACCTATTATAAGTATCTCAAAGATAAATAAATAAATATCTAAACAAAAATTAATAAAACGAACGTAGTAAAACTAAAACTAACCTAAAACAAAGCTAACATAAAAATAAATGTCGTCTAACCTTTTTGCCCCCGGCAACACAGAGGGGGAATGCCGGCCGCGATCCCCCTCTGTGTTGCCATGCCACGCCGTTCCTTTGCCTGAAGTAAGCGAGGCGTGAGGGGTGGCGTATGGCTCATTGTATTTGTTTAAATATTTCATATTATAAAAAATATAAAAACCGCCTTCAAAAATGTATGAAATAAAAAAAAAAATCTAACCCTAGAGTTGAAGGCGGTGCTAAAGAAGGCTACACAAATCACAAAGGATATCATCCACTCATGTTTTCTTTCATGCATCATTTTTGCTTGCTTTAGCACCGCCTTCAACTCTAGGGTTAGATTTTTTTTATTTCATACATTTTTGAAGGCGGTTTATATATTTTTTTAAATAGTTTTTTATTTCACAGTTTTTTTTAGTAATTTTTTGCTATCCGATCTTGACCAAATTGAAATGGGATCACACGGGAAGCACCAGCTTTCAAATAACAAAAGAATCATCAAAATCGGTTCACCCAGTCGAAAGAAGGGACAAACATAAAAAAAAATACAGTACGGCTAAAATACAGTCGAATTGAGAACCTCCTCCTTTTTTTGAAGTCGGTTAAAAATACACACTGATGCTATAGACTGTTGTGGACCGTGTTCATTGTCATCCGACCTGTGCCCGCAGCTCAACTCGCTATAAAGTCGGAAGCAACTACGGTTTTTTTTTTCTTCTTTCACTTTCATCCCTGCAGTTCGGCCTTTTAAGATGCCGCCTTTAGCTATCCGCTGATACGAATTGCATTACTTAAAACGGCATACATGTAAAATGCTTGATTTTTTTTATATTTATTCGTCCCTTTTCGGAACAGGCAAAACTAATTAAAGTATACAGCCTTTTCTGTTGTACTTCTAATGTCTGTTGTTTTCTTCTCGAAACGCGAGAATCTCAAAAATATATACTTTTTATTTACGACGACGCGGCAAACAAACTTGTTCATCCGCCATATTTTTTTCAGGATAGAGAAATTTTAATTAAAAAGCTTGAACTGAGTCAGACGAGCGGAAAAACGGACGAACAGTCAGAAAAAGAAACGGACAGAGGACAGAAGTAACATTTTATATTACGTAGAGAAGAAATGAGATAGAAAATAGTAATATGTGGCCTGGTGCGCCGCGCGCATGCTCAGCCGTGCTCGTGCAAGTTGCGTGTTTACACACCTTTGAAGTGCCAAAGATCCGGTCAGGTACCGGCGCGCGCGCACGTCGCATCCAGATACATTAGGAATATTAAATTGAAAATAGTTCCTTGGCACCCGCTTGATAAATTGTTTGAGGCGGAGAGAGTATCTCGCGTATATAAAAGTTTAAAAATAATCGCCTCGAGCGCTGTATGAGTAGTGTCCATCATCGGGCGACGATAAATTGTTAAAAATTTCGCTCAGTTATATCGATGTGGGGATTTTGGGATTACCGGGAAGAATTCGGCTCCGGCCGGCGCCGCCGCCTACCCACCTCCGCGTAGTTACAGACTTTTCACACTATGAGGTCTGCGTCTTTCCTATTCCTATTTCCAAGATTTCCTCTTGGGGCTGGAATATAAAATGTAGATAACCTAACGTAAATTTTAAAAAAAGATGTTGAAAAATCCGTAGGCGGATAGATTTAGCGGCAAAAACGGCAGCTCAAGTCGTGTAAAAATTGTGCACTAGCTAGACGATATGTTTAAGAATTTACAGCCACGTAGACTCAAAATTTAAAACTAATCATGTTGACAAAAAAAAAAAGAGAAAAGAAGTACTTAATTTAATTGTAAGAAAGCTTCAGCGGGCATTGTAGCTTCAAATCCAGCGCTGAAAATGGCGTACAATAAATGTAATGGCATAGCAATAAGTTTCAAATCACAAAGCAATAACAGTTTCAGACGCCGCTGCAATGCTTAAAAATATTCTCAAAGAATCGGTTAGTCAGTGTGACTGAAATTAACGGTCGCCGTTCTCGTCAAGCGCTAAATATTGTCCGTTGACAAAATGTTCTTACTGAAGTATGTGAAGGAATGCGAAGTATGTTATATATTGAACGCAATAAACATTAACCCACTTATTGTGGGGAAATCTGTATGCACTTCGCGTATTTTTTTTTAATTCTTTTTACCGTTTGCAATGTGCGATATATTGATTTCTGGAATTTCTTCTAGAAGAAACCAAATTACCTGATTTGTTTATGTAAATGCAACGCGTGGCTAAGTATTAAAGCGCCAGTCTTTTATGCCAGAGATTTGGGATTCAAAACCCATTAGTTAACCCAATAGCACTTCCTTTAGTTGCATATAGGTCATTGGTGCCTCATTCTACTGTGGCGACACCTAGCCGCAGCTGCAGAGAAATAAGAGACAAATTAAAGATTCACAATCACGCCGTGAGATGGCGCTGACGGCCTAAACGTCAGATGCATTAGGTTTCTACAACACATTCTCAAAATAATAAATACGCTCTGCATATTATATAAATGCAATTAGCTCACTGAAAGCACAGGGCAGTAGCCCACACTACAGCAAGCTGCGCAGCCAACCCGTGGAGACAGAATACGCTGATACGAGTATCTCACCCCACTTTTACCATCATCCGGTACACCACGGCTAATTTAACGTAGAGCTATTATTATAAATATTAAATTATCCTCTTTAGCTGATCTGATTTTATACTTATGAAAAGTCGTCGCTAAAACGTAGTTGCCATGATATTTTCGGGGTTTTTATATTGCTATGAAGTTACACGATGTGGAAATACAGTAGCGACGACGACGCTATTGCCACAAAATTGTACATATGTAATACAGACTCGATGTGTGAAGTAGGCATCGTATTAAAATAATAACATCACATTACATAATATGTAGTTCTAAAGATACGATTCATATTATTGTTAGTATTACTGTACAGCCTTAATACTGATAAAATAATTACCATGTAACGTACGAACTGACTATACAAGTTGTTTCAGGATAGGCTTGAGAAACTTCAGGAATAGAAAGTATGTACTCGTTATTAGAAGAAAAAAATCCTTATAACTCGAATCGAAATTTCGTATTTTTTTTTTCATACAAAAATTGAAAATTGTCATAAAAACTCGATGGACAGTGAGTATGGAGAGACTTGCTTGGCAACAGTTCTGTCTTGGTATAGGGAGTCCGAGGATCTAATGCAGTGCCCTTTTTCTTGTGATGTCATTCAAATTTGAGTGTTTGGAATTTACCTACATGCAGTTCAATTCTATTAGTCAGCATGCAAGTTAGTCACCTTATTTTTATTTAATAAAGGCGGACGTTAACCGTCCACCAAATCTGGATGAAGCGATATTCACCAAAAAGTACTATAAAATGACCGAATCTGGGAAAAAGTTTCAAAACATTTCATCTTTAAATATGGACCCCTTTCGAACCCTGAAGTTACGAAACCCTACCCTGAAACATCCTGGATATATTTATCGTATTGATATGGAGAAAATATGTGAGTATTTTCATCATTAATGGCTATCAGTAATACTGGTAGTAATAATATAGATGGTGTGCGGGCTGCGAGCACGCAACACGCAACGCACCAGCACGGCCTACGGGCGCACTTCCTCATGCCAGACGAGCCACTCTGTCCCAGTCGTTAGTGTCTCCACATAAACCGGCCGATGATGTCCAAGCGAGCGTGTGCAGTGCACTAAATAACTAAATATCCACTTATATGAATGCACATTTGACTTAATAATACTCATTTTCGCCTGCACATTTCAGGCGGTTGTCATAGCAACCAAATGTACTCATGTATATTTAAATTTAATTAATAATTTATTTGAACCTGAACTTTGAACCTATTAACCTGAAATTTATCATTTTCGCCTGCACATTTAAGGCGGTTGTCATAGCAACCAAATGTACTCATGTATATTTAAATTTAATTAATAATTTATTTGAACCTGAACTTTGAACCTATTAACCTGAAATTTATCATTTTCGCCTGCACATTTCAGGCGGTTGTCATAGCAACCAAATGTACTCATGTATATTTAAATTTAATTAATAATTTATTTGAACCTGAACTTTGAACCTATTAACCTGAAATTTATCATTTTCGCCTGCACATTTCAGGCGGTTGTCATAGCAACCAAATGTACTCATGTATATTTAAATGTAATTACCTGGGCGACCGAGCTTCGCTCGGCGTCTACGCCTATCTAGATAAACTTGAAAAAAATTACATTATCTAAATACAAAATTTCATCCAAATCGTTAGAGCCGTTCCCGAGAAACGAATTATATAGGTATATATATTATACAAGTTTAGCTCACTTAAAATAATAGGATTAATAATTATTTGAACCTGAACTTTGAACCTATTAACCTGAAATTTAGCATAGCAGTCGTATAGTATTTTTTAACTGTAATAGGCTGATTTAGATTATTTTTAACTGCTTCGGAACTGGGTGGCTGTGTCCGAGGTGGAAGCCTCAGGCGCAGCCAATTTCACCGCCGAGGAGGTGCCAGTCCGGCTTGGAGGCGGACTAATTTCGCTGGGGAAGGGCGGCTATTAACCAGCGATTTGAAGATCCGTGGATTGTAGGAGTAGGGAAAGATATTCCCCGGAGGCCCGTTTTACACCTTTGCAGTGCGACACAAGAACCCTTTAGTTAGAGAATCGTGCATTTTTAGGTTTCCGTATGCCGTACGGAAGCCTATTACTAAGCCTCCGCCGTCCGTCTGTCCGTCCGTCTGTCCGAGGGCTGTATCTCTTGAACCGTAATAGGTAGCCCGTTGAAATTTTCACAGAATATGTGTTACTATGGCGGATATAACAACAAATAAGAAAAACAAGAAAATGTTAAAAATTAAGGGGGCTCCCATACAACAAACGTCCGAAAAATCTATTAGTCACACTATTGAATAATAGTTGGCGCCACAGGCTTTTATACATTGCATTGTTAAAAGACAAAAGATAGGCGGAAAATAGCGGATAGATACGGAAACCTCTGTGCGCGAGTAAAACTCGCATTTAACAGATTTTATAGATGATTCTTTTTAGTTTTACGTAAATTCTAGGTTTATAAAAAGTTGAAGTTGCAAGATTAAAAATGTTTACAATTTACAAAACCTCAAACACAAAAAGGAAAATTTTAGAAAATATCGTAATGTATATTGCAACTGCACAAGAAGATAAATAGAACCGCATATTCTGCTCGGAATTCCTCCGCAGATCACGGGAGGAAAGCGAATCGAGACCGCGCTCGGCGTAAACATATCGAAGTGCCACTAACTATTATGAAGATAAAAGCAAAATCCGAGGCGCCCGCTCAACTCCCTCCCCTCTCCCCCGCCACCTTTCCTCACCCCCCTGCCGACCAGACCCGACGAGTGCTTTACTAAGCCAGAAATAAAATTCTGCCGGCAAAATGCGATGGTTGAACCATAGCGTGAGCTTGCGCGTCCAATTGTTTTTTTTTTTATGGAAATTGACACGGTTGGCTACATTACCTACAACATCCGCGATGTCAGCCGATAACATCGGGTGAACTTGGTGCCACGTCAGTGCTTCCCTTCGGTCGTGCCGGCTACACTGAACTGGACGGAAAACACAAACTATTTACATAGCCGTTTCGACCGACCTTTCATTCAGTGCGGTGGTACCAACCCGGGCGGGTTAAACCCTACCACCTAGTAATATAAGAAGGGAGTCATATCCCTTAGTCGCCTTTTACGACATACACGGGAAGAGATGCAGTGGGGCTATTCTTTTAAAGTACCGGCCCAACACGGTACAATACAAATTGTGAAGCTTCTTGTAGGAAAGGTGGAGAACAGCATTTAACTTGGGACCCATGATAATGCGAGTCACACAAAGTGATACAAAGAAGAAAGCTGTCGCAGTAGACTGTCTATTTTTGCTGTGCAAGGAGAAATCACCGCGGCGGGTCACACGGGTCACTGGAATTGGCCGTGTGTGTAAACTGCCAATCGCGGGAAACCAACAAAGAAGATCTTCTGTAAGAAGATTTTAGTCAACTGTGTAAATATATTTAGTCGTAAAGTAGGTACTTAAGTTGCTTCGAATGCGCGGCAATCTACTTTCGTAACCGTGTAAATTCCGCGTGCACAATTAACAAACTTTCCCTAAGTATACACAAGTTCAAATCAAGTCAATAATCTTTATTATTAAAATCGTATTATCTTAAAATCGTACATAAGGTAGGACGTAACGCTTATGGTATTTTCCGCCAGTTAACATATCTATACCAGGATAGTCGCAACAAAAAATAAAGAATATTAAAAAGTATTATGTAAAATTTATAAAAATGTATTATTAGAATTAGAAGTAAAACAAATATAAAACAGAATAGAATAGAAATACTTTATTGCACACAAAGACACTAACAAATACGACGATACGAAGAAGTCAGAAGATAACAAAACACCCTGCAATAGTAATGTGATCAACAGAGAAACCAGGGACGCAGAATAAGGAGATGAGATTTAGGATTTGAGAAGAGACGCGTAGTTGGTCAACAGCACTATGAATGTGTGGATCGGTGCACACTGGCGTAATTGATAAGGAAGTTCGTTCCACATGCGTGCAGCGTGCACTGTGAAAGAGTCCGTTTAAAAGACTGAGGAGTGGGACGGGATAGCTAGGACAAGGGTGTCGGAGGATCTTAATGGAACATGATATAAATTGAAAGCGGTGGTCTGATTGGTAGTTAGGAGCAGCAGGGTCATTCAGTATGCAGTACAAGGAGAGAACGTGGCTATTCCTGCGACGACGAATGTAGAGCCACTGAATGCTAGACCGGAACTTGGAAACATGATATATATATATTTATGGAAACTGACACGGTTGGCTACATCACCTACAACATCCGTGATGTCAGCCCATAACACCGGGTGAACTACGTGCCACGTCAGTGTTTCCCTTCATTTCATGACGGCTACACTGAACTGGACGGAAAACACGAACTATTTACTTAGCCGTTTTGACCGACGCTTCATTCAGTGCGGTGGTTACAACCCGGGCGGGATAAACCCTACCACCCTAGTAACTAAGGTACCTAGGAAGGGAAGGGACCTACAGTTCAACGTGGTATTTAGAAGCAGCAGGGTCATTCAGTGTGCAGTACAAGGAGAGGGCATGAGTATTCCTGCGACGACGAATGTAGAGCCACGGAATGCTAGACCGGAGCTCGGAAACGTGATCATATGCCCAAGTTCTGTAGATCTCTTTTCTCACGTGCTATGTATTAACAACAGATGGCGCTGGTTCGGTGTTCGGAGTGCCGCTGGCGCAGTGCGTGGAGTCGGAGCGAGCGCTGCGGCGGCAACAGCTCGGCTCTCGGACCAGCCTCGCCTCGCTCGGCGCCCTCGAGCGGGGAGACGATGTGAGTATTGACGGCCTGTTTTAAACATTAATATCATCAATCATCAATAAAAATTATAAATCTGTAAGGGATGGCCATGGAGTAAGTTACTTGGTTTTATGAGATATTGTGTTTGTAGACTCTATGTATTATACTAAAACGAAATTGAGGATTTTTTGGAAATATTTTCTGTATGTATGTATGTATGTCCCTCCATAACTCTTAAACCGATCATCAAAATTCAATTAAATTTGGTACAAGCACATTTACCTACGACGACACAGGATAGGTTACTCTTAAGATGTGGCTGTCATACAAACCGAAAAGTTACGGTAGCGGGCTTACTTACTTTCTTCTTGTTAAATACGAATTTCACGCGAGCGAAGCCGCGGGCAAAAGCTAGTTGAAAATAAGTAGAAGGAGCAGCGAGTTTTCGAGGAGGTGAAAGAGAAAGTACCTAAACGAAGATGAAAATATAAATGTGTCTTATGTCGGTCACGCTTGTTTTATTACGGCTCATCTTCTGATGCAAATGTTTTGCATGCCAACCAAACCTTAATAACCGGGTATCATGTATGCATCTTATGACAATAAGGTTTTTGGGTGAGTACTAGGTGGCGCGAGATCCATTTTCTTTTAGCTATAACTTTTTTTTTCTATATTAAATAATTATGATTTTCCTTTTTCTTTAGTAATTATATATTATATTATTCCTTTATTTTCACATTTTTACCTTGTATTTATATTAATTTTACATATTTTATATTATACAAAAACTTATAAAAATACACAAAATTAATAAAAATCTAAATAAAAACGGTAAATATCCGCCGGCGGCGGGAGGCAGGCCTCCAAGCACGCCGGTGGGTGCAGGCCGTGGCTACGGAGCTCTCCGGGACGACGCGAGACAAGCTACGAGCGATAGGTGGTGGTACTAGACACGTAGGCCACCACCACCCCCATCCCGGAGAGCTCAGTATCCGTCGGACTATTATTATTAATTATGTAATCCGGTATGGGTTGCTGAGTAAGAGGGGCCAGAGCACATGCGCCGACCATTCGATGAAACAACATTTGAGTTCTATACAATATTAAGTATTTGAGAGAAAAGCCGGCCAAGTGCGAGTCGGACCCGCGTACCGAGGTTTCTGTACCACCACGTAATTGGGCGATTTTTATTATTTGTTGTTATACTTTAGAGTTTTCACTATAATCACACCAAGTTTGAGGCTTATATTTACATACATACATACATAACTCACGCTTTTGTATCCCGACAATCAGGGTAAGCAGAGTAATCGGTGTTGTGCTATAAGTTCATATATACATATACGTATGGGCTTATATGTATTACTCTTTTTTATGATAGAGCAATCAAGAAACACGTTTCTTGTATGTTTACCCTTATAATTTTTTTATTTTTTTTTATTTATTATTTGTTAGGATATCTGCCATAATAAAACATAGTATGTGATAATTTTTACCGCCTGCCTATTGCGGTTCAAAAGACAAAGCCTTTTAAAGATAGTACAGACAGGTGGGGTATCTTACCGCATAAGGCTTTTACTCGCCATCCTCGCATACCGTCACTTCTGTTGCATTACTAAGCCTACACCGCCGTACGTCTGACTGTCCGGTTAAAAATTTCACAGAATATGTGTTATTATGGGGGTATAAAAACAAATAATAAAAAAAAAATGAAGGGAAATCACCATACAAGAAACGTGGTACGAAAACGACGATGCGCGAGTCCGACTCGCACTTGGCCGATTTTTTTGTTCACCTGAAACATTTACCTACTGAATAAGTTCGGCTCGCGCATCACAGAGAGTTACAAACTAATAGCGGAGGTGCAATGGCATTCAGATCGAAGGTGAGCTTCGGCTATCACTCGCGGACGTGGTTCGGCTATTTATATACTTATATCATAAGAGTGTGCCGGATTGGCATTCGGCATTTGTGCGATACAAAAATAGCCAAGTGCGGCAGCGGCCAAACCGCGCACCTAGACCCAGCGGTGCAGTTGGCTGGCGGGCTCCTTGTAGGATGGCAGCTTTATCAAGATACATTTATCTATCTAACGGTACATGTCAGTCAGTCGGAGTGTGGTCGTCGCATGTGTCCACTGCTGGACATAGGCCTCTCCGATTTTCCTCCAGTCCTTTTTTTTATGGGAATCGCGACATGTGGCATCGTTTCACTTACGAGTTTTTTTATGATTGATGTCATGAAGTTCATTAGGCTTTATTGAGTCATCACTTTAGATATTCAAAAAATAAAAAGACAGGAAGGTAGATACGACTATCCTTATTACAACGAAAAAAGAATTGTAAAAATCGGATAAGGTTTAGGGGGATAAAAATATAAATGCTGAAAGACGATTTTGTATGGAGAAAGTTAACTTCCGTCTGTGCTTCCGTCTCGTCTTAAGACGAGACGGAAGTTAACTTTCTCCATACTAAATCGTCTTCCGGCATTTATGTTTTCTAGCCCCCTAAACCGTATCCAATTTTACAAAAACAAAAACAAAATTGTCTTAAGGACAGTCCAATCTACGTTCCTGTCATTTTTTTGTTTAGATGAAATATACTTACAACACCGGAGCTAAAAATTTGTATTTCAACCGAAAAAAATTTTTTTTTTTATTTTTTGATGTCATGAAGTTCATTAAGCTTTATTGAGTCACTTTAGATATTTAAAAAAATAAAAAGACAGGAACGTAGATTCGACTGTCCTTATTACAACAAAAAAAGAATTCTAAAAATCGGATAAGGTTTAGGGCGTTAAAAAACATAAATGCCGAAAGACGATTTTGTATGGAGAAAGTTAACTTCCGTCCCGTCTCGTCTCAAGTTTAACTTCTGCGGCAAATGAATGTGTAATGAACACAATTCCTATTTCCAATCAATTATAAAAACACAAGAAATAAGCGACTAAACTCATTAAATTTCTCAAAGTTTAAAAAAAGTCTACAGAAAAACGTAAGCGATAAAGTTGAATGTCACGTCTCCATCTGCCAAATATCTTCGCGACGAATCAGTCAGACGCTTTTGCAGGCATTGTTGCAAAACCCTCCTCTTACAGATGATTACTTTAAGAAGGCGCCTCTTTCATGAGCTTCCACTACAATGTAGATATACTAGTTGTTTTTTTTTATGGAATCTGACACGGTTGGCTACATCACCTACGTACATCATCCGTGATGTCAGCCACACCGGGTGAACTAGGTGCCATGTCAGTGCTTCCCTTCGGTCGTGCCGGCTACACTGTGGCAGGGAAGTCATTTCCATACGGACATATGGCGCACGAGCCCAGGGCCCCCGGCTCGATGAGGGCCCCGAAGTGCCGATGTCGTCGTTTACACCGAAAAAGATAAGCTTAATTTTTTTATTTATTTCGCTAAGAATTGCCGGTACAATGTCTTAATTTGAATGTAAATCAGAACTCAATGTGATTTCTTAACATTTTTTAAATAATGAACACAATTTTACTAAATCTAAAAAAAAAATCAGAAAAATACATAGCTTACAATTTCTTGAATTATATAAAATGTATAGTTGGGTTTTCAATAAATTTAAAATATTTAAGTCACTAAATAAAAGTAAAAATAATGTGTGAATGACCGCCATGTGCCCCTGCATGGCTAAAGACGTCCCTGTGTGTAGACCACGCTCGCGTTAACAACGGAATAGATAGCAAATCTAAATCAGAATTTCTCCTGCAACGACCTTTACTCCTGTCTCCTGAATAGCCTACTTTTTTAAGGAAACTGACGTGGTCGGCTACATCACCTACAACATCCGTGATGTCCCATGCCAGTGCTTCCCTTTGGTCGTGCCGGCTACATTGAACTGGAAGGAAAATACCAACTATTTACATAGCCGTTTCGACCGACCTTTTATTCAGTGCGGTTGTATCAAACCGGGCGGATTAAACCACCTCTAAAGTAAGAAGGGAAGCGAACTACTTACTTACAACAATGGGGAGATTTTACTGGTGAAATTAAATAACCGCTCGCATGGTGTGTAATTTTAAGCAATTATATAACCTGCATTAGCAAAGTGTTAGTGAGAGTTTTAAGTCTCTACTACCGCATCGTGAAGAAAATTTAAAATCGATTGCAAAATTTCTAACGAACAGACAAATAAACAAACAAACAAGACAGCGAGTGAATGGAAACGTGTCTAAATAAAAAATGCTTCTTAAAAATTTTAATCTACCAAAACGCGTTCGCGTAAAACTTTTGCAAAAATGTATCGTGATGGCTAGGCATCTAAGTCGCTCAAGATGGCAGGTTGGCTCATTTGCAAATTAATGTGGCTTGGCCTTCTGTTTAGCGCGTTCGTAAGATGGACGAGGTACACTCGCGCAAGTATGAACACTATTGCGGTCGCACTGGGGCGGCGCGGCGGCGGCGGCGGAGCTCGGCAGAGGCGGGGCGGGGCAGTTGTGCGTCTGACGCAGGCAGTTTTATGGCCACTTTCGACGTCTCTAGCCCACCTAGGGTTTGCAGACGCCGGGAATTTCCGGGATTTATTTTATTTATTAGGAAAAAACAAACACATACAGGTAACTTACGCAAGTAGACAGTACTTATTTCTCATTGTCCCGTAGTTTGCTTTATATGCACCACATGACTAATCATGATAAAGGATAGAAAAAATTATGACAAGTTCGAATGGAGTTTAACTGTCTTAACAAAGCTAAAAGAATAAACAACAATAAACATGAGTGTTGATTTATACAGCATGTTTATCGTTGCTTATGGAGCAAACAAGCAGTGCTCATGATTTCACTAAAATTCCGTATCCCTATCGAAAATGACGTTAATTGTGGCAAGGACCAGGAACAAATTATTTTAGTAAAGCGTTAAAGTCGGACTTGTTCTCATCACCTTCAACAATCACTTCAGACGCCACTGCTCGACGTGTACGTCACTATAGAGTGTTAATACATTCGTATCTAAAGATATCCGAAGGTACCTCTGTATGTACGAAAGGATTATTAGGCAGCGATTAAAAACTTTTCAACCCCAATTCTTGACTTGTGGGTACAGTAAAAATGTCTCGGAATACAATTCGTGATAATAAGCACACCTTGGCGCGGTCAGTACTTAGATGGGTGACCGCTCGACCGTTGCATTGGAGGGTGACCGTGATTCGGATTCCACGTAAAACTGTAGGTTCCCTTCTTACCTTACTAGGTGCTGGGGGTTTAACCCGCACTGAATGAAAAGTCGATCGAAACGGCTATGTAAATAGTTCGTGTTTTCCGTCCAGTTCAGTTTGGCCGGCTCGGCCGAAGGGAAACACCGACATGGCACCTAGTCCACCAAGGTGTTATGTGCTGACATCACAAATGTTATTGGTGATGTAGCCAACCGTGTCAGTTTCCATAAAAAAAAAATTCACATGTCCCGAAATATGTAATCGTTGTCTGGCCCGCGCCGCCGCCTCCGCGCCGCTCACTGACTCGAGCCGTACTGAAATATGCTGCAAGTTATTTCAGGCCTTCATATTTTACATGATTAGTAACTGTACGTTCTTTCCTTCCGCTCTCCCAGCGCGCCGTTATGCAAGTGCAGTCACGAGGCCTGTGATCTCATTACAAACCATTCCCTAAATATTATAAAGTTTAAAAAAGAAGTACTTACACGAGGAATTTTAACGAGCTATTCTCGAAGTAATTTGGAGATAAAAACCTAAACGACTTTTTCTTCATAAGTCATTATTTATCGAGACATGAATTAAGTTTACAAAAATGTTCGGTCGTGTAATAGGCGCTACTGCTAACTTTCCCGGTGCGCTTTTTAGCGTCATATCGTAGAGAACAATTTTATTGAGATTTTTTGTTCCAAATAATCACAGGAATTACTGGGCAATATTCTTATAAACCATCCCGGTGATTTACCTTTTACGCCCTAACTATTTATAAAGCGGTTCGTGGCCAAACGGACATAGGGTTCCCCGACGCCTCTAAGTAACTAAACGGAAATTATTTTTGACTTTTTAAGGGTTGTTGATCGAAATCAAAATGTAAATTACATAGTGTAAAAATAATAAAAGAATGTATAGAAAATCCAGTCACAGGCAAAATTACAGTTGGAATATAAATACAGAACAATTTGAGCTTATACATGTAGTAATGTTATAACCTGTTTACATTTTCCCTATCTTTTTTTTTTGAGGTGTCGGGTTTTTTTTTATTTGTTATGTTTACATGTACATAGGTAAGGAGTATTTCATGGCTTTTTAATTAGACACCGCGAGCCTAACTACGTTTTCATAATTATAACCCATTTCCTACACAAATTAAATCTTGCGATTTCCATAAAACTAGGCAACCTTGACTGAAGTGTGCCGGTGACCTTGTACCGGAGTCACTTACCGCCATTTTACAGTACTAGTGTTGTTTACAGTGATTTAGCACGCCCGCTTCGGTGGAAAAGGCAGTAAAATCTGTAACCTGACGGATAGGTACGGGCTTATGCTATAACTCTGTATACATAGGTAGATCTATGGATAATTTTAAGTGCACACACTGGTTATAAGCAGATCACAAAGTTTACGAGCCCTGATTCTTTCTACACCTACACGCTTCCATTTTTCCAATTTCTTTTTTAATATTTAACTCTCACATGTTTCACATTGTTTTCTAAGTAATTTCATTGCCTATAAGGTGCAAAAGAGTTCATTGATCTCGATTCATAATTTTACGAAATATTTGAGTTTATGTCAAGGGCGGCGCTCGAAGTCGAGGGCGAGCCGCGGGGCGATGAAAACACCTGGAGATCAGGGGGGGTAAGCATTATTATGACTTTGTAAGTAAACAGGTTAAAGTAGTTGTTTGTGTGTTGTCGTATACATTTTGTTTGTTACTTGTTCACCATCATACGATTTTCAGACTTTAATGATACAACCATAGAATTACAAGTATTCTAAGAGTAGGACTAACCCCGACCCTTAAAAAGTCCAAAATAATTTACGTTTACTTACTTAAAGGAGTCGGGGGACCGCTAAGTAAATGAAATATAAAAAAGAAGCGCGCGAATTTACTTAGCGGTCCCCCGACTCCTTTAAGTAAGTAAACGGAAATTATTTTTAATAATGTGTTGTTGATGATAGGCTCAAAATGTTGCACCAATTCGTTTAAGAAATCAGTACGAAAGCTCAGCAGTTCAAAGCTATCTAAACAATTTCTTTGTGTATGTGGGCGATTTCAGGGATACTGATACTGAGTTTGGTACAGTCGGCTCTCCTATTTGAGATACAAAATACATTCGTAGAACCATATCGCACTAACTAAAGTTGAATGAGCATGGGCGCGAATGAAATCTCAATAGCGCGAAACTGTCGCCGACGCAAAAATATAAGAAAAAAGCTTTTTTAGAAAGGTCTAGCAAGATGCCTCAAAGTCTTTGTTATAAAAATTCTATTAAAATAATAACACAAAAAGTATTAAAATATTGGTTTAAATTCCGCAAATAATAGAAACAATATATGTTAGTAGTTCAGTTCAGATGTACTAGGTTCAAAATTTGGCTGCAACAAGAAAGTGCGACAAGCGAGTGTTTTAGGTACCCTTCGCGGTCATTTTGGAGACAGTTTAAGCGAGATTTTTTATATATTATAGTTTTTAGTTATTTGTCTATTTAGTAGGTATCTATTTTTGCTGTTGAATAAATAAATTCATCTACTTATTAGAAAGTGCTGGTGCTAAGCTTATTAGCTTCGTCAGATTCCAGCTCTCTGTATCGCCAAGCTCATGGCGGTGTAAACCACTGAAACTAAACAGTCACGAGGAATTTGCAATTTCGCGAATTCCACACTATGACAATATTGACATTGACATGTATATTTCGTGAATTACATAAAAATAGGTTTGAGAATTTGCGCTGAAATATCTGTTGCTGACCAGCGCGCCTTCAGAATTGTACGCGTGTACAGTTCCCGGCCGCAAATAATGCGTGTCGGGCTTTAGAAAGAGACAACCCGCCGCTCAGACCGCTCGAGCGTTGCGTTGGGGGCTGACCGTGGTTCGGATTCCACGTAAAACTGTAGGTCCCTTCCCTTCTTACCTTACTAGGTGGTAGGGTTTAACCCGCCTGGGTTGGTACCACCACACTGAATGAAACGTCGGTCGAAACGGCTATGTAAATAGTTTGTTTTTTCCGTCCAGTTCACTGTAGCCGGCACGATCGAAGGGAAGCACTGACATGGCACCTAGTTCACCCGGTGTTATGGGCTGACATCACGGATGTTGTAGGTGATGTAGACAACCGTTTCAGTTTCCATAAAAAAAATACAGTCGAATTGAGAACCTCCTCCTTTTTTTGAAGTCGGTTAAAAAAAAACCAGTTGTAGAGCGTCGTGCCTGTCGCACCAACTCGCACGTCTCTGTGCGACAGGGACGACTTCCTACAATCAGATTGTCTCTTTCTAAAGTTCGACACGCATTAATTGCTGCCGGTAACTGTACCTATCTAGTGACGAGGCGGTGGTGGGGGGCGGAGCAGGGCGGGCGGGCGGCGGTGGAAGCGGGTGTCGAAACGGCTCATACGTGATGGCCGCCGGCCGGTAAAAACGTACGCGGGGTCGCCATTGACGTCACAACTCTGTCGCAAGAGTGACGCGTGCGCAGCAGGGGCGTGGATCTAGACCTCCCTGTCACTCTACCGACGCGTTGTATGTGTAGCCGGGCATGTTTGACACTTGACACCACCACCTGTTACGCTCGTAGTGTCAGGGTGCAACTTTGTCTCGGGTAAACTTTATGCATACATACATACATATCACACTTGCTGAATCCTGACAATCGGGTTAAGCAGTAAGAGTAATCAGTGTTGTGCTGTCTAGTAAATTACAGCACAAAACCGACCACCACGTTTCGCAAAGTATTCGAACAAGATTCAATCGGTCAAGCAGCAAGTAAGGCACGAAGACCCACCTGCTGCATGACTCGCTGGAAGTACCGTGCCAAGGTGAGAGGTGGTGAACCTGTCGCCCTTTTTAGCAAGGCATCGTATCCCTCAGTCGCCTTTTACGACAGGCATGGGGAGAGATGCAGTGAGGCTATTCTAACATACCGTACCGTACTACCATAGCCCCACACTTTATGCGATGCACTTTATACAAATGACGGATGCACTTTACGTATTTACTGCGAAGTCTCCTGCCGGTTCTTCTTCGTCGGTGTAATCTAACCGGATAAAACAAACTGTAGCAAGTTCGAGTGCAGTCTTCATTGACTTAATAAACCAATAAACAACAAACTGAACTTTGCCGGAAAAACTACGGAAACCTACGAACCGACACTGAATTGAGGCTATCCGCCGACGCACCAAAGTAGTCGATATTGGACACCAAGTGGCAGTGGGATGGGCATGTTAGCTGAAGACGACGACCATTGGAGTAACCGTGTCCTACTCTGGCCGCCGTGGACGAGAAAACGGAGTGAAGGGAGACCACCCGCCAGCTGGGACGGCGAAATCAAGTACGTCGGCGGAAATCAGTGATTCCGTGCCGCTGAAGGCCGGAAGGACTGGAGGAAAAATTGAGAGACGTATGTCCAGCAGTGGGCGCAAACACGCTGGCTGACTGACTGACACCGGCAGATTTAAACCCAGAGCCGCCTAGCACAGCTCGAGTTCATTCCAACCAACAACATCTACCGAAGAATGCTTTTATATCATTGGGAAATTCTCCGTCTTCCAGAAGTGAAAGAAGACGAATGGACGCTCTCGCTCTGTGGCCGCGGCGCCGCCGCCGCCGCCGCGCCGGCATAGTAAAATAAGAATAGTAACCCATCTACGCTTTTCCACGTCTATGAATGTATTTTAAGATAAATTTGAACAAACTTTTCCTTTCCTTACTCTATGTACTTGCGCGCGCTAACTACCTACCGCCCGGTGGACCGCCGGCGGTCTAATTCAGTGGGATTCGTCAGCCGCGCGAAGCATACCTACACGCTCGCCCACGCAACTGCGCGCAGCTGCAAAGCAATAATAACTTTACACTCGATCGTTTAGGTACATTTTCGCACGCAGCGATTGTCGACGTGAAACAGTAGGCTATTAAAGCCGAAGGTATGAAACTTTTTCTATGGAGTGATTTATCTGTTACGAAGTAACTATTAATTAATCTGTGCCTCTGTGCTCGCTCGCTAGTCGAAATAAATTATACTTACATAGGCTAAATAGTACGAGAATGGCATGGCTCCGCGTTGTTGCAGTGCGTTGCATGCAGTGTGTGCATTGTGTTGGTGTTGTGAGTTGTGTGTGACAGCCCTGGTGGCTCGGCGCAGCGTAGGTAATTATTTCAAGAAAAGGGCTCGAGATGGCATACTCTTCTTATTTTACTATGCCGCCGGCGACTGTGACTATGACGCGCGCGCGCACCGATTTCGAAAGAGAGTCAAATCCGTGCACAGGCTTGACGTCATCATCGCTACTGATATCACGGCTCCGTATCAAAGCGAGCCAAGCCGGCGCGCACGGAGGCGACCGACACCACTGACTGCATTTTTAGGGTTGCGTCCGTCGCGTCCGTCTGTCCTACCTTTAATACGAGGAAATCGTCTTACGGCATTTATGTTTTCTAGCCCCCTAAACCTTATCCGATTTTTACAATTTTTTTTCTTCTCTTAAGGACAGTTCAATCTATGTTCCTTTCATTTTAATAGACGAAATATACCTACAACACCGGAGCTAAAAATTTGTATTTGGACCGAAAAAAAATAATTTATTTTTTGATGTTGTGAAGTTCATTAAGTTTTATTGAGTCATCAATCATCATCGTCACTTTAGATAATAAAAAAAATAAAAAGACAGGAACGTAGATTCCACGGTCGTTATTACAAAAACAAAAATCGGACAATGTTTAGTTAGAGGGGTAAAAAACGTAAATGCCGAAAGACGATTTTGTATGGAGCAAGTTAACTTCTGTCTCATCTTAAATGTGGCTGTATCTTAAACCGTAAAAGGTAGACGGTTGAAATTTGCACAGAATATTACATATATTATGGTGGAAATCGTAATAAATAATAAAAAAAACTAAAAGTTAAAAGTTAAGGGGGTCCCCATTCAAGAAATGGTTTTAAATCTATCGTAAAAACGTACAAGCGTCAAACTTGGTCTTATTATCGTGCAAGCTATACTCAGACCAAGTTTGTGATTGTGTGATGATAGTGTAACAACAAATAATAATAAAAACCGGTCAATTACGTGGTGGTACGTAAACCTCAATGCGCGAGGCCGACTCGCGCTTGGGCGGTTTTATATTGTCTACAACTATGGTTTTTAAAGAAAGGTGTTTTTACCAACCCTAGAAGTGTAACAAAACTGGTGACGTTTACGTAACAGTTCATTGGGTGGGCGGCTCTAGACTAGAAGCACACTTTCGATGCTCTCTCTACTACAATAACGTAAGCAGACTATAGCGTCATTTTATGTCTGGTTAACAGCCCACACCAGTTCTCAAGACGTTGCTATGGAGACACGTAGTATTTGATGTTTCGCCAATACCGAAACATCAAATTCTAGACTTGGCTATATCCACTGTTGATTCAGCTCAGGAAACATTTGAGGAGCCATTTGGAAAAAATAACCAATGTCACTTTCGACAAACTTTCCAGGAGAGAGAAAAAACTTTGTAAAATGGGCATACATGACATTTTTTTAATTACTGTATTTATTTCGATAAGAGCAATTAAAGGTCTCTCAGCATAAGTTACACAATGACCAATAAATTTTATAGGAAAATAGCTATATTTGTGTCAGTGGAGTTTGGTTGTTTTTCCCATAATCCACTTCGACATTGGTTGTTCTTCCAATACTACCCGGATCTCTCCGGCTATTTTAACCATACACTGGTTGCTTTTACTTAGTTTCGTCTTACCAACCGATAGTTCGACAGATATGAAATTCATAGAGCGAAAAAAAAACTGATCGGCCAAAAATGGACATTGACTGTTTTTCCAAATGACTCCTCATTTGTATACCCTTTCATGAAGTTTGGTTGTGAACTAGGCTATTTGAACTACCTACGAGAATGTACTAAGCGTAGGTACTAAGTTACTAAAACCTAGCTCTCTAAAACCAAATTACCAAAGCCTAGCCTATCCAATTTTCCTCCAGTCCTCCCGGCCTTCAGCGGTACGTTACTGCTTTCCACCGACGCACTTCATGTCGTCGTCCCAATGGTGTGCATACATTTCTTTAAATTACAAAATGCCTATCTCTGTCGCTCTTGTGGACTCGCGTATCTTTATCAACACGCGCGTTTCGAACAGTCTCATGCAGATTGTGTACATTTTGTATATTGAGTAAGTATATTGACAATATTGCAGTTATCTTTGGGAGGGTTTCCCTGAGTACCTTCTTTCAGCCTTGGATTCTATTCAGCGACGAGCCAATCGCCTCATTGGCGACGATGTACTCAGAAAAGTACTTCAACCTCTAAAGCACAGACTTATCGTTGGGCTATTGAGCCTGTTTTATCGGTACTACATACTATGGCCGCTGCTCTGACTAATTTTCTTCTCTTATCCCTCCTCCTCCTGTTCGCCTTCGCCAAACCCGTTATACTCTTGCGGAACATCCCTTTGTAGTCGACAGAAGAGTTCTTCGAACAGCATGATTATCTAAATCGTTCTTGTGGCGCACTGCAAAGGTTTGGAACGGGCTTCCGGGGAATATCTTCCCCACTCCTACAATCCACGGATATTCAAATCGAAGGTTAATAGCCTTTCCGCAGCGACATTAGTCCGCCTTCAAGCCGGACTGGCACCTCCTCGGGGGTGAAATTGGCTACGCCTGAGGCTTCGACCTCGGGAACAGCCACATCCAGGTCAGAAGCAATAAAAACAATTGTAAATTACTTACTTTTATATTCATTGATTGAATTTAAATAAAAACCGGCTTTGAGAAAACACTTTTCGCCTTGTGCCTTCGTCGGCATCTTTATGGCTAAACGAACCCTGGACGACAACTTGTAAACCGTTGAACGGATGTTGTGTTGCCCTACAGTTCTTTCTCGCGGAAAGATAATTTTACTCGTGACGTGACCTCATCAGGGTTTCTCAAGCTCGGCTCCTACCTAAATATCTGCTTTCGGACCGAAATAACTAGCTTTAGTATATGATGAAAATCTCTCGGACGCCCGTTGCTTATACTCGCGGTGCGTACATTGTAGTTTACCAATAAACTCATACTTACCCTTTGACTTACCATTGTCATCCATCATTCATTTATCATTAGGATAGATTGAATTTTTTTTATCGTATTTAAAGTATTTATGTAGTATTCGTTAGTAGTTTATCAATTATCATATTATACATATTTCTTACAGTTTAATTACATTGCCACAAACTATTTTTGTTCGCCTGCATGCACTTATCCCACATCCCAAAGGTTAGAATAGAATGCCTCACCGCATTAAGCTCGCCTTTCGTGCCTAATTTATATAAATTCGTGTTCAATAAAGAATATATATTGATATATACATGCATACTTACATACAACTATTACTTAAAACAAAGTTACTGCTTTAGGGGTGGATTTTTAGCCTGCAAGCTAATCAAGGTTCGGGGAAACCCCGTGGTCTCCTGCTACCCCAGTCAACCTGTGTACTCCAGAGAGGTCACAAGACGGCTAGGGTGGATGGCTACATAATGGTTATTAGAATTCTGGCTTTCTTTCTTAACAACAGTCGACCGACACCGCCCCACTGAGCTACCGAGGCTGACAAAACGGTTCTAAACGTTGTTGGGATATTTATATTTCCTAATGGTTTGAAATAGTATTTCCAACACATTTTGATCAACAGATAAGTAGGTAGGTAGCTAAATATATCCGCGCGCCGAGGACCAAATCGGGCGTGGATTAATTTCGGTGCACTGCTCACATTTTGGCAATAAATTCGTGATTTTATCAATCTTGGCGTGGCGGATGCTTCCCACCCACGAATTGTTGAAATTGCATGCTTGATCTAAACACGGTTCTATCTATCAGTGTAGGGAATGTCAAAAATTATGTCGGTTAGCGATTGTAATTTTAGACGTTTTGCAAACTTCCGAGCCATTTATTGTATATAGCTTTTGCCCGCGGCTTCGCTCGCGTATAATTCATATTTAAAAAGACGAAAGTAAGTAAGCCCGCTACCGTTCCTTTATTTCGGCGCGAGGAACAATTCGGTTTGTATGACAGCTACATCTTAGCGTAACCGAAACTGAATTTTATTTAGCCTATCCTGTGTCCCGTCCCGTATAGTAAAATGTGCTTGTACTAAGTTTAATCGAATTCGGATAAACGGTTTAAGAGCTATGAAGGAACATTCATACAGAAAAGATTTCTAAAAATCGTCAATTTACTTTTAGTATCATACATAGAGTCTACAAACGCAATATCCCATAAAACAAAGTACTTACTCCATGACCATCCCTTATAGACTTATTATGTATTGATTGATTAGGAGCTTTATATCAGGCTATGTTAGATCACAAAAGTTACTTCGTTGTTGTTTGATAGTGTAGTATGCACTTGTTAGGTTAGGTTTAGGTTATTATAATAATTAACTTAAACCAACCTTGGCCACATCACAAATTTAGGGTTTTTCCCAGTGGTCAGATTGATGGTCAGACTAGTCTGGCCAACGGGAATTTTATTTCCCATTGATTAGATTATATCATGCATGATTTAGTAAAGTACAGTTGAATACGAAAATACGAAGAGGTCATATAACTATTAAATATAAATAGGTTTTATTTGTGACAATATGGAGTTTTTTGTTTTTGTTTTTTTATTCATTGAGTGCGTGCGTATATTTAGAAAATTTCTTCAAATATAAAGCGATCAATTTGATATAACGACTTTATTTTTTCATAGTTGAAACATTTTTGTACGTTTTATTTAATCGAGGATAAAATCATCACAAAGGTTGGTTTGTGAAGAATGCCGTAAGGCATTATACTCGCATTTTGTGACTTTTTAAACTGGTGTGTAATAAATAAAGTATATTTCGATTTGAACACACTGACACCGAAGCATGTTGTCCTGTACCCAACATTGGCATCGCCTTGACTGTCGGATTACGAAGCTCGTATTTTCATACATGATGCATTTAGATAGAACGACAGAAATGGATTCAGCATTTGCTAAATTGTAATTTAAATGAATTGGTAGATTGCCACTAGGTAAGTATTTATTTAAAAATTATAAGTACCGTCCGCTCTAAAAGTGAACACATGTCTATAGAACCATGCCGTATTTACTTGTTTGGTAAGCGCTCTTTCCAGCACTCCCAACAAATCGCTTCCACGTGCGTTTTGACTGTGGTTGATTGGAAAAGGCGCATCATGAAGTGCATGGTCGATTGCATTCAACTTTATAATGTGCACAGGCGCATTATTTAGCTAAATTTGGGGTTTTTCCCAGTGGTCAGATTGATGGTCAGACTAGTCTGGCTAACGGGATTTTTTTTCCCATTGGTTAGATTAGCTCATGATTTAGTAAAGTACATATTATTATTTAGTAGCGAGTGTCGAAGCGACTCGTGCCAGGATAATATCCGTTGGCTGATCTGGCAACAATGATTATTAATTTTTTCCACCATCGCCTTTTGAAAGTTGAGTTAATCTCGACGGTTATTATTGATTTCAGAGCGAGTCGTGCGACAGCGGCGAGTGGGGCAGCGGCAGCGAGTGCCGGCTGCAGTGGTCGGGGCTGGACGAGTCGGCGGCTGGGGCGGGCGGACCGCGCGTGCCGGGCCTCGTGTCCGCCTGCCTCGCGCACCTGCGCCGCCACGGCCTCCACACCCTCGGACTCTTCAGGGTCTCCAGCTCCAAGAAGAGAGTCCGCCAGGTGCGACACTCATCCACCCACCTATTCTGGGCTCTTGTTTTTACAAGCTTTTGTTTAGTCTTTAATTTTATTTGTTTATTAGCCTGCCCGCGACATCGCTCGTGGCATTACGGGTTATGCTTAATTTGAGTCCACGCAATATATTCTCACTCTCTCTCTTTTCCTCCCTCCGTCCCTCTCTCATAGGGGATGGATTTCCAAAATAGCTGATGCAGCTAACTTTTATTTGTAAACATAAACCAATTTCCACATTCCTAACATAAAAAACCGGCCAAGTGCGAGTCGGACTCGGGCACCGAGGTTTCCGCACCACAAAAAAAATTACCGTACCGTACCGTGTGGGCCCGGTACTTAAAAAGAATATCCCCACTGCATCTTTCCCCGTGCATGTCGTAAAAGGCGACTAAGAGATAAGGACAAGATGCCGTGCTAAAGGGCGACGGGATCGCCACCTCTCACCTTGGCATTGTACTTCCACCGAGTCATGCAGCAGGTGGGTCTTCGTGCCTTACTTGCTGCTTTATCGATTGAATCTTGTTCGAATACTTTGCGAAACGTGGTGGTCGGTGTTGTGCTGTAATTTACCAGAGTTCTTGCAGCACAACACCGATTACTCTGCTTTCCCCTGATTGTCGGGATTCAGCGTGTGTGATATGTAAAAAAAAATAAAAAAAACACGTTTCTTGTATGGGAGCCCCCCTTAATTTTCTACTTTTTCTATTTTTTATTATTTGTTGTTATATTCACCATAATAACGCATATTCTGTGAAAATTTGAACTGGCTACTTATTACGGTTCCAGAAATACAGCAGTAGGACACGTATGGATACGGAACCCTAAAAATGTGTAAATTAATGAATATAGGTAGTAGCAAAGATCAGATGTGAAAATGTTATGAGAACTGAATAGTGTTAAAAGAGAGATTATAATGGGTCAGAGCATGATGCATATAAATGCGTCATGCATGGTTTTCAAGGACATGCACGTAATAATGATAGAATTATAAGAGAGTGGTGGTATGTCTTGCAGCTGCGGGAGGAGTGGGAGCGCGGGGCGGGCGCGGCGGGCGGGGGCGGAGGGGGGCGGGAGGCGGCGCTGGACGCGGCCACGTGCCCGCACGACGTCGCCACACTCCTCAAGGAGTTCCTGCGCGACCTGCCCGACCCGCTGCTCTGTCGCGACCTGTACTCGGCATTCCTGCAAACACAGAGTCAGTATAACTCGTTTGCATAAAATCGTTTTTTTTTATGGAAACTGATACGGTTCATCACCTACAATATCCGTGATGTCAGCCCATAATACCGGGTGAACTTGGTGCCACGTCAGCGCTTCCCTTCGGTCGTGCCGGCTACACTGAACTGGACGGAAAACACAAACTATTTACATAGCCGTTTCGACCGACCTTTCATTCAGTGCGGTGGTACCAACCCGGGCGGGTTGAACCCTACCACCTAGTAATATAAGAAGAGAGTCTTATCCCTTAGTCGCCCTTTACGACATACACGGGGAGAGATGCAGTGGGGCTATTCTTTTAAAGTACTGGCCCCACGCGGTAGGTACAATTGGCGATTGCATAAAAATAATTACTATAACAACTGTTGGCGAGAACAGTGGACTGTATGAAATATTTTGATAATTTGAAAAGAAACAGAAAGAAAAGAAGCAGACACTCAACTGACGCTGGGTGCGGTCAGTACTTGGATGGGTGACCGCTGACCGTTGGAGGCTGACCGAGGTTCGGATTCCTTGTAAAACTGTAGGTCCCTTCCCTCCTAATCTTACTTGGTGGTAGGGTTTAACCCGCCCGGATTGGTACCACCGCACTGAATGAAACGTCGTCGGTCCAAACGGCTATGTAAATAGTTTGTGTTTTCCGACCAGTTCAGTGTAGCCGGCACGATCAAAGGGGGAAGCACTGACATGGCACCTAGTTCACCCGGTGTTATGGGCTGACATCACGGACTTTGTAGGTGATGTAGCCAACCGTGTCAGTTTCCATAAAAATAAAAAAAAATCAAGATGATGTACGATGACGACATTGAAAAATAATGCGCCGAAAATAGGATCGGAAAGGACCAAAGACATTAAATCTCTTTGGAAAGGACTCACTCGCACGGCGGTGAGCTCTTTGGGTCGTCTTCTGGCGGCGCCGCCTCCTCTCCAATGCTGCATGCTTCAGTACAAATGGCCAGGCACGCGACACGGTTGTCGTGCATTAATTTTCCTTTCTATATTCAGCACGGCTGAAGGTTCCTTTAGAACATTTTTTGAAGAGAGCAATATCTGACGCACTTTTGTTAAGTATTTTCTAAGTTTTTCACGCAGGTGCGCTGGTCGCTCCTTCATTTGCAGAGCCATCTTGTGCAGTGGTTCCGAGGCAAATTTGAAAAAGGAACGACTGATGGATAGGATTTTTACAGGATTGGGGTAAAATCCAACACCTACACTTCCAACTTGTACCACCCAAGTAGAAATCGTTGGAGCCCTTTATAACAGGCATAAAATTGTATATAGTTTTTTTTATGGAGGCTGACACGGTTGGCTACATCACCTGCAACATCCGTGATGTCAGCCCATAACACCGGGTGAACTAGGTGCCATGTCAATGCTTCCCTTCATTTCATGTTGGCTACACTGAACTGGACGGAAAATACGAACTATTCACATAGCCGTTTCGACCGACGTTTCGCTCAGCTCGGTGGTATCAACCCGGCCGGGATAAACCCTTCCACCTAGTAAGGTAAGAAGGGAAGGGACCTACAGTCCAACGTGGAATCCGAACCACGGTCAGCCTCCAACGATCGAGCGGTCACCCATCCAAGCACCGACCGCGCTCAGCATTGCTTAACAACAGTCAACTGACCGCACTAATGAGCTACCGAGGCTGACGAATTTCCTGATCCCTTAGTCGACAGTTCCCGGCGGTTCACGTTCTAACATCACTATCCACCATTCCAGAAATCCGGAACCGGCGTCTCCAATGGGAGGCGCTCAGACTAGTCATCCAACTGCTCCCTGCGGCACACAGGGACACGCTGAACGCTCTGCTGAGCTTCCTGTCCCAGCTGGCGGCGCATGCGGACGACACCAAGCACGCAGCGGGCAACAAGATGGACGCCGCCAACCTCGCGACCGTGTTCGCGCCAAACATCCTGCACCGCAGCAAGCCTGGCGATCAGGCCAGGTGAAATATCCGACACTTTTTTTTTTTATTTTTTTTTATGGGGAGCACGACAAATGACAAATGGCGCGCGCCAGACTAACGCAGAGGTGTAGTCCGACGGCGCCCACGGGCGAAATGAAATTTGAGCGAAATCGCTAATGCCTGTAAACACTTACGTTTGAATGCTCAACAGTGGAATTATTTCTATACCCGCAGTGTGGCCGGGGTTGCCAAATGGTTCAGTTGAAAAAACCGCTAGTTTTTCATAAAAAAATTCCTTTGATTATTCAGGTACAAATGTTTAAGAAAAAATTAAAGTTCATTTTATGTACTTACAATTTCATGGGCTTTACTTTTGAAAATGGATGGGAGATAGAGTAATAAATGAAAGGGTTGAATTGATCGAACTTACAGCAAAATCGAAGGACACAGTAAGATTAGTAATAACATGTTCTGAAAAAGTAAATATTTACGTTATATGAAGAAAAAGCCGGACGCTTTGGTGTCCGGTTTTTCATAATGTCGGAGACCGGACACAAGCCTCAAAAAACAGGACTGTCCAGTCCAAAACCGGGTATCTGGCAACCCGATATACAAAACGTAATAGCCTGTAACCGACGAGCATGTATGAAAAACATTATGTGAGTGGAAGAGCGGCAGAGGTGTGTCGGGATCGTGGCACGTGGACACCGTTGTCTCAGCTGTGGGGTAGCCATTGGGAAACAGGCGTGACGCTATGTGTGTATGTAATAGGCTGAACTTCTTAACAAGGTGCTGTCAAAGCGCGTCGATCGGCGGCGCCTCATCACATCAGACATGCAGGAGAAGACACACAACGATGCGATGGGATGAACGATGTGGATGGATCTACACTACATAAAAATTGTCATCTAGCAGCCATTTGGACGAAACAAATGACGCAGCCCCAAATATGAACGAAATCGCTAACGCCATGTCAAGATGGCGTTATTTACAGGTCAAGGTGGCGTTATTTACAGTAAAGATGGCGTTGTTATATACAAGTCAAGATGGGGTTATTTACAGTCAAGATAGCGTTATTTACAGTCAATATGGCGTTATTTACAGTCAATATGGCGTTATTTACAGTCAAGATGGCGTTATTTAGAGTCAATATGGCGTTATTTACAGTCAATATGGCGTTATTTACAGTCAAGATAGCGTTATTTACAGTCAATATGGCGGCGTTATTTACAGTCAAGATGGAGTTATTTAGAGTCAATATGGCGTTATTTACAGTCAATATGGCGTTATTTACAGTCAAGATGGCGTTATTTACAGTCAATATGGCGTTATTTATAGTCAAGATGGCGTTATTTATAGTCAAGATGGCGTTATTTAGAGTCAATATGGCATTATTTACAGTCAATATGGCGGCCGAGCTGCTGCAGGAGGCCTACATACACCTCGCGCACACCGCGCCCGCACATCTCGACTCGCTTCTGCACTTTGTCACGTGATGGCCATGTTGTTGCAGCGCGGAGCAACTGTCGGAGCGAGCGGACGTGATCAACGTGGTGCGGCTGCTGATAGAGAAGCAGGCGGAGCTGTGGACCCTGCCGGCCGAGCTGCTGCACGAGGCCTACATACACCTCGCGCACACCGCGCCCGCACATCTCGACTCGCTTCTGCTGCGACGCGCCGAGTAAGCCTATCCTCTTTGTTGCTGGCTGGTTAGGAGGGTTAGGTTACGATGACCTCTGCAACTAATAGACATATAAAATAAGATAGACTGAATGATAGGATTCTTGATTGAGGCAACTTTGGAGACGAGCATTCGGCGTGTATTGGGGGCGGCGTTGTTCGATGGCTTCTCGTTCGCAGACGTCATTCGCTGCACGCTGCGACGACGCATGCATCACATTCGCCACACATCCCGCAAAGGTGGACACACTTATTTTAGAAAATTATGGCGGTTTCCCTCTCTCACGGTTTCCCTATACACCCGTATATTGGGTTCGTTCAAGAGCTAGAAAATTCTTAAAAATGGGACCGCTGTTTCTGTCAAAGCTTATGTAGCGTGATCTGTTCAGATGCGCAGCGGAGCGGGTGAGCGCGCCGGGCGATGGTGACGCGGAGGCGACGCCGGAGCGACGCAAGTGGTCCCGCGAGGATTGTCTGCACAGCGGAGCAGCCACTGGTGGGCCAGACCGGGACGTTCGCACCAGGTCTGTCTATAGCCCGAATATTATACTCTAGGATTACTTCGGTGAACAGTGACTTGACATATAGGTACAGTTCCCGGCTGCAAATAATACGTGTCGAGCTTTAAAAGAGACAATCCGCTTGTAGAGCGTCGTCTATGTCGCACAGAGACGTGCGAGTTCGTCCGACAGGGACGATGCTCTACAACCGGACGGTCGCTTTCTAAAGCTCGGCACGCATTATTTACTGCCGGGAACCTAACCTAACCCAGGTGCCTACTTCCCAAGGGAAGCACTGGTATAGCACCGAGTTCCATCAAGAGGAAGATGTTAATGGGCCGACGAGTGTAGATGACGACAGTTGATGTACCTAGATAGTCAAAGTCAGGTGAAGTGGGTCAAAGTAAGGTGAACTGGGTTTCTGAAGCCAAACAGCTTGACGACGACAGTTGATGTACCCAGGTAGTCAAAGTCAGGTGAAGTGGGTTTCCCAACCGAAACAGCTTGACGACAACCGTTGATGTATCTAGGTACCTACTTAGTCAAAGTAAGGTGAACTGGGTTTCTGAACCCAAACCGCTTGACGACGACAGTTGATGTACCTAGGTAGTCAAAATAAGGTTCGGTTCGGGTTTCCGAAACAGCTTCTTAACCTGTTCACCTGTTGAAAACGAACTTGAAAATGAGAAAATATTTCAAAATGTTGACTGATTCGATGGGATCCCTTGCAAAAATACCACCAATGCTTTGTGATTGCTTAAATAAGGGAAACCTGTAAATAATGATCACATTATACGTTACAGGCGAAGTGAAAAGACGAGGACGCGGCGGATACGGGAGACGGCTTCAGACACTTCCAGTGGATCTCTCTCATCAGCCATGACCATAGTCACCAGGTTAGTACTGTGGCGATCTCTAGCCACAGCACGAAAATCGATAACCGCTTGCTAGGTAGAGTGTTTTCATTTTACGAAGGCACGCGGGGTACACTAGGTAGGAAGTGGTGCGAGAGGCGACCGCGCGGAGGTCAGTAGAGAAACAACACGGTGACCGGTCGGTACACACGTTCTACACGTCTCCGCGTTGCTCCGTCGCACTGAGTCGTTCCCTACTGGGCCCCGCGCGGTCACACCACTTCCTACCTCATACCCCTCGTGCCTTCGTAAAATGAAAACACTCAACCTTCTACGCTTCGAAGTTTCATACCAATGCCGTGAGATGGCGCTAACGGCTAAAATGGCAGATGCCATACTTCCCTACAGCACATTCATGCAATATACATATACAAGACCTAAATTTAATGTGGGCAAGATATATTTTGCAAGGCCCCCTCCGGTGGCATGAATTTTATGGATTTTCACTGTTGCAATGGATTTTCGGTATACTGATCAAATCAAACATTGATGTCAGCATACCCTTCGTCGATAAAAGTAAACATAATCAAATTGCATTAATACAGCCTTCACTGCCTCTGTCCTGTGTTCCCATCTTGTGTCTGATAAAGCCTTTATAGTAAGCTTTAGTTTGCCTTTGATTAAGTCTAAACATGTTTACTCGGGGTCTCTTCTATTAATTGATAGATCTAGCTGAATAACTTTCATGAATCAAAGCTGCATAAACTTTCAAGGCGCGGGGCCCCTCGGGTCGCGAGGCCGTGGGCGGTCGCCTACGTCGCCCACGCCTTGCGCCGCCTCTGCATATAATTATATGCATACTAGCTGAGCCCGCGGCTCCGCTCGCGTGAAACTCGTATTTCAAAGAAGACAGTAAGTAACTATGGGCGAGGCCGGCGAAGGCCGAGCTGTGTTAAGGTAAACCATAAACCTTCTCAAATAAAGTAAGTAGCTAACGGCGAGGCTGTACTGTAACGGCATAACTTCAGGCTGAACTGTATTCTAGAAAGAAAATAAATCTTCTCGTAGAAAGTAAGTAACTGAGGGCGAGGCCGAAGGCCGAGCTGCGTTCGGGAAGACGATAAACCATATCTGAGAAAGTAAGTAATTAAGGGCGAAGCCGAAGGCCGAGCTGCGTTCAGGAAGACGATAAACCTTCTCGAAAAAGTAAGTAACTAAGGGCGAGGCCGAAGGCCGAGCTGCGTTCAGGAAGACCATGAATCTTCTCGAAGACAGTAAGTAACTGAGGGCGAGGCCGAAGGCCGAGCTGCGTTCAGGAAGACTATAAACCATCTCGAAGAAAGTAAGTAACTAAGGGCGAGGCCGAAGGCCGAGCTCCGTTCAGAAAGACAGTGAACCTTCTCGAAGACAGTAAGTAACTGAGGGCGAGGCCGAAGGCCGAGCTGCGTTCAGAAAGACTATAAACCTTCTCAATGAAACTAAGTAACAAAGGGCGAGGCCGTAGGCCGAGCTGCGTTCAGGAAGACGATAAACCTTATCTAAGAAAGTAAGTAATTAAGGGCGAGGCCGAAGGCCGAGCTGCGTTCAGGAACACTATATAAACCTTCTCGAAGAAAGTAAGTAACTGAGGGCGAGGCCGAAGGCCAAGCTCCGTCCAGGAAGACTATAAACCTTCTCGAAGAAAGTAAGTAACTAAGGGCGAGGCCGAAAGCCGAGCTGCGTTCAGAAAGACCATGAACCTTCTCGAAGACAGTAAGTAACTGAGGGCGAGGCCGAAGACCGAGCTGCGTTCAGAAAGACTATAAATCTTCTCAAAGAAAGTAAGTAACAAAGGGCGAGGCCGAAGGCCGAGCTGCGTTCAGGAAGACGATAAACCTTATCTAAGAAAGTAAGTAATTAAGGGCGAGGCCGAAGGCCGAGCTGCGTTCAGGAACGCTATATAAACCTTCTTGAAGAAAGTAAGTAACTGAGAGCGAGGCCGAAGGCCAAGCTCCGTCCAGGAAGACTATAAACCTTCTCGAAGAAAGTAAGTAACTAAGAGCGAGGCCGAAGGCCGAGCTGCATTCAGGAAGACCATAAACCTTCTCGAAGAAAGTAAGAAACTAAGGGCGAGGCCGAAGGCCGAGCTGCGTTCAGGAATGCTATAAAACTTCCGAGGCCGAAGGCTATAAACCATCTCGGTGAAAGTAAGTATATACTATGGGTGAGGCCGAAGGCCGATCTGCGTTCAGGAAGAGGATAAACCTTCTCGATCAAAGTAAGTAACTATGGGTGAGGCCGAAGGCCGAGCTGCGTTTAGGTAAAAAACCTTCTTAAATAAATTAAGTAGCTAAAGGGGAGGTTTCAGGCTAAGCTGCATTCCGGAACACAGTAAACTTTCTCGAAGAAAGTACGTAACTAATGGCGAGGCCACTGGCACCCGATCCCCCCCCCCCCCCCCCCCCCCCGCTTTAAAATTCGAAAACCAAAAACCCTGAAAGACATCTTTAGTGATTTATTCTCAGCAGCTGTAATTCAAATTTTCATGTTTCTAACTTCAAATAAAAAAGTCTTTCATACAAAGTCGTCGTCCCCATTTCCCCCCCTTAAAGTTGTAATTTCCACAAATCCTTAACGGATGCTTAAGTTATGAAATAAACCTATGTTCCAAATTTCAGCTTTCTAGACTTAGTAGTTTTGGCTGTGCGTTGATAGATCAGTCAGGACAAATAATTTTATAAGTATAGATGTCTACTCTTTATTCTATTCGTCTCTTCTACCAAAAGCACCAACGCAACGCAACAGAACTGCCAACGCCATATATTACGACCATTCGACACTAAATTCCGTTTTCTTTGATACTGCTCAACCCTGAGGCTATTTAACTTTATGGTATATAGCCTATCTATAGTGAGCCTGAAGAACTACTCTTTACATTGGTGTAAACCGCATCCAAATCTACTAAGTGGTTCCGATTTTACCTCAAACATACATACATATAGTGCATACATAGGATACGCAACGCAACATGTTAGTTAGTTTTTATGTCATTGATGTATCTTTGTAATGTAAGTACTGAATAAATTTGAATACATGCAAACAGGCGTTTCCTTTTCTATGAAGTAGAGATAGAGAAAAGAAGATACAGATTAAATTATCCTCCCTTCCCCTCTCCCCGCGGACCCCTACCCCCTACCTCAACCCCCCTCTTCAAAGCCACCCCGAGTATGGATAAAATTATTTAAAATCCTAAAATCTAATTTTGAAATCATCCCCTATTTTAATTTAAGGGTTGATTTAGCAAAAACGCTGAAACACATAATTCTTTATTTTATACCAAAAGCCTAAATATGAATTTTCATATGCCTAACTTGAGAAATGATCGGTTCCCCATACAATCTTTCATCCCCTATTTCACCCTGATAAGGGTTGTTTTTTGAGACAAAAGGTAGCCTATGTTCTTCCTCAGGATGCAATTCATCTCCGTACAAAATTTTATAAAATGCTAAAATCTAATTTTGAAATCAACCCCTATTTTAATTTAAGGGATGATTTAGCAAAAACGCTGAAACACGTATTTCCTTATTTCATACCAAAAGCCCAAATATAAATTGTCATATCCCTAACTTAAGAAATGCTGAGTTCCCCATACAAACTTACATCCCCTATTTCACCCCCTTAAGGGTTGTTTTTGAGACAAAAAATAGCCTATGTCCGTCCTCAGGATGCAGTTCATCTCCGTGCAATATTTTATCGAAATCTGTTCAGCGGTTTAGGCGTGAAAAGGTAACAGACAGACAGACAACAGAGTTACTTTCGAATTTATAATATTAGTATGGATAAAAGTAAACTGAACAACACGGAAAGCATTGGCACCACACCAGAGAGCTGCACAGCCAACCCGTGGAGACGAAGACGCTGATATCTCTGCACACTTTTACCATTATCCTACAATAACTACCAAATTCAACAAGCATCGTCGACGACTTATTCGTCCGACGGAACCTTTGTGAAATATTTTGTAGTCCATGCTGCTACTTCAGACAGATCCTCCATGAAATCACGAACGAACCACTGTAGATCTCTGCAGAGGACGACGCAGTGGCTCTCTTCGCTGCTTGCCAATCACTGCTCTACCACGCAACAGAGAACCTTCTGTGTACGACTTCCAACTTAAAGCAAATCACTGAAAGTCTGGAAATGTGAACACCAGCTTTAAGGCCACCTTCCATAACAACTCCTCTTAAATTGGCTATGCGTTATCTGCTGATTACTATCCACGTTACGAATATAGGTCCTGCGAAATCGCCCCAACATGCCCCTTCGAATTTGACTCTTAACGCATTGACTTCAGGGTGCGGAGTAGCGTGGAGGAGTGCGGCAGCAGCGGCGTGGTGTGCTCCCCGCCTCCCTCCGCCCCCGCCTCCGCAGCCACCTCCGCCACCGGCCGCACAGACTCCGCCCCCGACTCCGCGGACTCCGCCAGTGACTATAATGAGGTGTGTATCTGTGTATCTTGTACTTACCTCAAAACGTGTGTTAGATAGCCGAATTTTTTCTTTTTTTTAAGCCCTTTTTCCTCATGTTCGGCGTTGCATCGATGTTGCTTAGTAGCTTGCTTGAGCATCCCGTGTTCGAACAGTGTTAAAGTTGCTTCCAGTGAAGGGTAGTGAGGCAAAGTTGCGAGGTGACACTGCCGTAGACCCCCATTTTAATGCTGTTATTCACATTGGTTTTTTTTTTTTATGGAAACTGACACGGTTGGCTACATCACCTACAACATCCGTGATGTCAGCCCATAACCCGGGTGAACTTGGTGCCACGTCAGTGCTTCCCTTCGGTCGTGCCGGCTACACTGAACTGGACGTAAAACACAAACTATTTACATAGCCGTTTCGACCGACCTTTCATTCAGTGCGGTGGTACCAACCCGGGCGGGTTAAACCCTACCACCTATAGTAATATAAGAAGGGAGTCATATCCCTTAGTCGCCTTTTACGACATACACGGGGAGAGATGCAGTGGGGCTATTCTTTTAAAGTACCGGCCCCACACAGTACAATCAATGTATCAATCGAATCAAACGTACAATCACAGTACAAAATGGTGGGACCCATCGCATCGCAGTGTCGGATGCGTGTCATGAACTCATGACTCATGCACACATGTGTGTCCAGTGACCAGCAGGTGACCTGCAGTGCGGACTAACGAGGACGTTGCATTACAGACGGTGGGCGGGTCGGACGACGACAGCTGCGTGATAACGGCCTCGCTGCACATCCCCGCGGCATTCGGCCGCGAGTCCACTTCGCCGAGAGAGGCGCGTCGAAGCCCCGCCGCGCCGCCGCGCCGCCGCCGCTCCACATCCGGCTCCGAGTCCTCCAACAAGAGGGACTCCGCCGTCGGCTCGGGCACTACACCATCATCCCCGGCCTCGTGGGCCTCTTCCCCGCCCGCTTCGCCCCCGCCGACCGCGACCGCTCCGGTTCGCGTCACTCTGACGTCTGCAGGAGAGATCAGAAGGCGAAGAGACGGAAGCGCGGTGCGACCGGCCGCTGTGACTGCTACGACAGACATTGATAGACTTTTAGGCATCGGCCGAGAGAGAAACACGTCGGATGCCCGCGCAGTCGTGCTACGGCAACGCGACGATGCGACTGCGCCGCCGACCTCGGCGGTGACGCTCTATAAGCGCGGCGAGCTCATCTCGAGCGCGCGCCCGCAGCCGTGACATAGTTGGATACCGACGTACGCGCTTTACAGACTCATATTGAAAGTGTTGTGTTGGACTCGGTGTGACGCACGAACGGAGTGCGCGTCGCGTCGCTCGCCGCTACTAGCTACTTATACCTTATTCATGGAAATGTGACAGTTTATTTGTATGCAAATGGAGATGCCGCAGATGTGGGCATTTTCCCCAAAAATTATAAAACATGAAACTTTGAAGTGTTTCTTTATTTTTTATTTGTTCATTCCTTTCGTCGTGGTTCCTTCGTGAAACCTTCAAAATAAAGTCCACTACGCTTTTACATGTACAAATATTTTCTAAAAACATCTCATGATGTACCTACCTCAACTTGTGACAGTACATAGGCCAAACCGAAATGATCGGGAATCGAGTACTTTCGATTGAGTTAGACTAAAAACTGTTTTCGATACATGGATTTACTCATTATTTGAAAATCGAATACCATTAAGGGAAGACAAATATAGTTTTTAAAAAAAGAACAGTGTCAGTTAGAAGTTGTTGAGTCGATAAAAAAATGGAGCTCACACGTGAAAATTTCCGCGCCATAATTTTTCACAATTTTCGACGAGGATTATCTCAAGAACAATGTCTCGCTGAGCTTGTTTCAATATACAAGAGTGAAGCACCTAGCCAAACGACAATATTTCGCTGGTATTCCAAATTCCGACGTGGATGTGCTTCTCTTAGCACCGTACCTTCTACAGGTCGGCCAAAAACAGCGGTTACGTCAGAAAATATCGCTGCTGTGCGCCAAATGATACAGGAAGACCGACATATCACATATGAGCAGATTCGGGCTACTCTAGGAATTGGTATGACTGCAATTCAAACGATTTTACATGATGAGCTTGGTGTCAGAAAGCTAGTTTCCCGCTGCGCTGGGTGCCCCATAATTTGTCCGAAGAGCAAAAGGCGGCTCGTGTCAATTGGTGCCGGTCTACTCTGCAACGCTTCAGCGCAGGAAAGTCAAAAGCTGTTTACAATATCGTCTCCGGTGACGAATCATGGATTTAATCATACGAGCCGGAAAGAAAACAGCAATCGACTGTTTGGGTCTTCGCAGGTGAAATCAAGCCAACAAAAGTTGTCCGCTCTCGCAGCGTATCGAAGAAAATGGTCGCTTCGTTTATCTCGAAAGCGAAACATGTAGTCACAGTTTCCTTAGAGGTACGAAGAACGGTTACGCGCTGATTGGTATACAACGGTTTGTTTGCCAGAAATGATATCCGAACTCCGTAAAGGTAACCCGAAACGACGCATAATCCTCCATCACGAAAATGCAATCTTCCACACCGCTAAGAAAACAAGTGAGTTTTTGAAACAGGAAAACGTCGAGTTAATGGACCATCCTCCGTACAGCCCTGATCTGAGCCCTAATGATTACTTCACATTCCCTAGAATCAAAAATGTATTGCGTGGTCAGCGGTTCCAAGACCCAGAAGAAGCAGTCGAAGCGTACAGATCGGCCATTTTGACTATGTCAACTTCAGACTGGAATTGCTGCTATAATAATTGGTTCGAACGAATGCAAAAGTGCATTAACTGCAACGGAGAATACTTTGAAAAGCAATAAAAATAAATTTAGTTATTTTCAGTATGTAGTTTTTTCTATTCCCGATCATTTCGGTTTGCCCCTCGTAGTAATTAAAGTTACTTAGGTACATCCATTCTTTCATTTAATGTACTAAGTTATTTGAAATGCATTGCATTTTGCATTTTTAAATAAAACATGTTTAGAGACATTTAGTTTTCATTTGTTGTATTTCATAATAATATAATAATAAGTAATTTCATAAAATGGTACGCGTGACAGCGTTAACGTAGGACAGAGATATCATCTACTTTTTACCGGACTTTATTAAACAGACATCTGTCACACGACTCGTCTCAAAAATGTTAAATATAGCATGTTAACTTAAGGTACTAGTGTTTCCGATGTAGTTTGTCCCTCATGATGATGGCACCCAGCTTGCTAACACCGTCCTGGTACTCAGTTCGGCCGAGAGGTGGCGTCGCTGCTGAGGTCGTATCTGTTGAGGAGAAGGTAGTTTTAACAGCATTTGCAACGGCACTAACGCCAGATCCCGGAGCCACGAAATTGCACGTTATTTGAAAGTAGATCTTCCATTATCTTATGTGGTAGGGTAATAAGCGGTAGTACGAAGGAATGCCACACAACGATACCACACCACAACAACACCACACCACAGACCACACCAGAAACGCCATACAACGGCAGTCATACATACAGGCATACAGTCGTTGGTGTGTCGCAAAAATACCTATATGTCACAAGTGTGAGTGCTATGGTGCGTTTCCAATTAATTTGCTACTCTCCACAGACTGACATTGTTTTGTTGTTACGGTTTGGTGAGGTAGGAATGTGGTAAGAATGAGTTAGGCGTTATTAGACTCAATTATTGTAGAAGGCTTAACTCACACGTACCACATTCCAACAACACCACAACAGCAAAAGAAGGCGCAGTCGCAGAGTATTGTTGATTATTGTTTATTGATCATTCGTATGGCAATAAAAATGCACTCGAATTTTTCACAATTTGTTCTACTCGGTTCTAATTACATCCACGAAGAAGAACCGGTAAGAAACTTCGCAGTAGCAAGTGAGTACGGAAACGTGCAACGCCAACGACACACCACAACGACACCAGACCATAACGGCACCACACCACAACGACACCATAACACAAGACACCATACTACAACGACACCACACCACCACGAAACCACACCACCACGACACCACACCACAACGACACCACACCACAATGACACCACACCACAACGACACCCCACTACAAGAAGACACCACACCACAACGACACCACATCACAACGCAACGGCACCAACCACACCATATTGACACCTTACCACAACAACACCACATCACAACGACACCACACACAACGACACCACACCAGAACTTACTCACACGTGTGCGACAATTTTGAGATACACCGATGACAGGCCTACCACGAGCCGAGGGCGACTGCCGTTGTTGGGTGTGGTGTGGTTGTGCTGAGGGCTGCAAGATGATTAGACCGGGATTTATAGCAATAATGACATAAACAGAGTGCATACCGCAAGTCTGGCCGCCGCCGCCACCTGACGGATTGTTCTTAGTGAAGCCGGAGGCGCGCGGGGCGTGTGCCTTGGCCTGCACCGCCTGCACGCGGCACGGGTCACCCGGCAGACGCAGCGGGGTGGAGCAGGTAGCAGTGCCGCTCGTGTCCGCCGCGCGCTGCAGGTTGGCGAACGCCGCTCCTGGACCTGCGCGTTGTTGATGCAACAATCGGTTAGGTATTACCTATTTCAAATTCAAATTTCAAATTCAATTCAAGACTTTTATTTGCAAACAAATAAAACAGGAAACATAAAAGAAAAAAAATACATATTAAAAACAAAAATAATTAAATACTTATAACAAAAAAAAAACAACACGAAGAAGAACAACACATTGTTCGCAAAAAGGATTTTTTTTTTTATGGAACCTGACACGGTTGGCTACATCACCTACAACATCCGTGATGTCAGCCCATAACACAGGGTGAACTAGGTGCCATGTCAGTGATGCGGCACAGCTCTTGTTCCTACGGCGAACCATAAGAACGCTGATTTTAAGCCTAACCCTAACATGTTCACATAATTTTGACTACTTACTAATAAATAAACTAGTTCAAGAACGCAAAAAGAACAAAACCAAAAAATACATAAAAGGGGGGGGGGGGGGGGGGGGAAGAAAGAAAGGAAGAAAGTGACGAGTGTGTGTTATAGTGCGAACGAAAAAAAAACAATAAGAAAACAAAATAGGTAAGTAAATAAAACGTAAGACAAAAAAGGAGGTTAACATGATATTTAATATGATATTTATTTATTACTGACAGTAAGTGAAATTTTAGTTTATATTTAAAATTCAGACCTTATTAACGTTATGGGTGGTGGAATGTTGTTCCAGCACTTGGAAGCCGCGTATCTAAAGGATCCTTCAAAGGCGGCTCCGTGGTGCTTTGGAACAATGAGTAGAGTGCTAACTGCCAGCACCTCGTGTGCCGTGAGAGTGTTATTCTCTACACGGCTTCGACCAGGCCACCACACGACCAGCCACATGTCAGCCTCGGTAGCTCAGTGGTGCGGTCGGTCGACTTTCGGTAGTGATCATATAAGCACACCTGGGCGCTGTCAGCACTTGTATGGGTGACCGTTCGACCGTTGGAGGTTGAACGTGGTTCGAATTCCACGTAAAACTGTAGGTCCCTTCCCTTCTTACCTTAGTAGGTGGTACGGTTTTAGCCCGCCCGGTTCGGTACCACCGCACCGCAAAGGTCGTTTTTTTATGGAAACTGACACGGTTGGCTACGATATCCATGATAGCCACCTCTCACCTTGGCACGGTCCTTCCACCGATTCATGCAGCAGGTGGGTCTTCGTGCCTTACATACGTGCTTCATATAGTTATCTTGTCCCAATATTTTGCTAAACGTTGTGGTCGGTGTTGTGCTGTAACTTACAAGAGTACCCACTTGCAGCACAACACCGACTACTCTCCTCATCCCGATTGTCGGGATACACCGTGTGGTATGTATGCATGTGAGGACTGTGAATGTAATACCGGCTCCACATACAGGCTGACATAGCAGGAACAGAGGTGAGTTTTACAGATTGATTGAGGTTGTACACATTAGTATAACCAACAGTTACCTCTAAAATGAACCAATCAGATTTTTTTGTATGTATTCCGGTATGGGTGGCTGAGTTGGAGTGGCTAAAGCGCATGCTCCGACCAGCCAATATCACCTCCGAGAAGGTAGGCGCCATACCGGAGACTTCCCTGGATGGATTGCTGGCTATACTGGACTAGAGGAGAACACAATCGAGGCTGCTATGCGGCCATCTTACATCCAGTACGGTGGTACCAACCCAGTCGGCTACAATTTGAGCCTACCACCTAGTAAGGGGCAAGGGAAGGTACCTACAGTTTTACACCGGTTCCGAACGGTGAAGCAGCAGGTGTAGGTATACACGTAAATTTTTTCGTCAGAAAAAACTCATTGGTACACGCCGACGGGATTCGAACCGCGGACCTCTCGCATGAGAAGCCGATGCCCAAACTACTCGGCCACCAGCCGATAATTGTCCAGTCTAACGTGTTAAAGAATTCTCGTAAACTGACCGGCTTCACAGTAGTCCACTTGGTACGTGGTCTTGTTTCTGTCTCGCTCGATCCGCTGCTTCAGCTCAGCATTCGGTGCGTTCTGAAGTATACTGTACAGCATCGGGAACTTGGACTCGAGCTGCAATGGGAATAGCATTAATATACGTCAGATCCCATAAAAATTAAATTAAGAAAACCGCAACACATACCTTATCCAGGAAAGCGTTAGGCTGGTCATATGTAGACGAGGAAACAGTTACGTCAGGCCCCATAAAAATAAAATTAAGAAAACCCCAACACAAACCTTATCCAGGAAAGCGTTAGGCTGGTCATATGTAGACGAGGAAACAGTTACGTCATGTCCCATAAAAATAAAATTAAGGAAACCGCAACACAAACCTTATCCAGGAAAGCGTTAGGCTGGCCATATGTAGACGAGGAAACAGTTACGTCATGTCCCATAAAAATAAAATTAAGAAAACCGCAACACAAACCTTATCCAGGAAAGCGTTAGGCTGGCCATAAGTAGACGAGGAAACAGTTACGTCATGTCCCATAAAAATAAAATTAAGGAAACCGCAACACAAACCTTATCCAGGAAAGCGTTAGGCTGGTCATATGTAGACGAGGAAACAGTTACGTCATGTCCCATAAAAAAAAAATTAAGAAAACCGTAACACAAACCTTATCCAGGAAAGCGTTAGGCTGGCCATATGTAGACGAGGACACAGTTACGTCAGGCCCCATAAAAATAAAATTAAGAAAACCGCATCACAAACCTTATCCGGGAAAGCGTTAGGCTGGTCATATGTAGACGAGGAAACAGTTACGTCAGGTCCCATAAAAATAAAATTAAGGAAACCGCAACACAAACCTTATCCAGGAAAGCGTTAGGCTGGTCATATGTAGACGAGGAAACAGTTACGTCAGGTCCCATAAAAATAAAATTAAGGAAACCGCAACACAAACCTTATCCAGGAAAGCGTTAGGCTGGTCATATCTAGACGAGGCAACTTCCGGACTAGCGCCAACCCTGGCCGGGAACAGCTTAGGGTCCAGCAGAGGCCCCATCACTTGGGTCCTGCTCCAGTCCTGGTCTGCGCCGCCGCCGGCGCCGCCGGGGGCAGCCGGCGAGCTGGAAGTGTTGCCTGGACATCGGCAGTCTGCTGGCCTGGAGTGGCGGATGCAGGCTTGCAGGAAAGCCAGTTCTTGAGGTGATGCTTTGAACCTGGAAGGTTGATCTATTGCTAATTTGCAAAGACGAATTCATTACACAAGGCAAAAGATACTGGTTATTCTAATAAAATTATTAGTGAATTGGTAAAAACTTTTTCACGACAACCGGATGCTACGTGATTCCATACTGATAAATTGTAGGGGTTTTAACAAGCAATATTGAATATATCAATATAGGTACATTACTACAATGGAATGCCAATATTATACTATACAACTTAAAAAGGTTAGTAAATTTTAAATCAAACAGAATCGAAACAGATACCGGTGCCATGTCAGTGCTTCCCTTCATTTCATGTCGGCTAACACCGAACCGGGCGGAAAACACGGACTATTCACATAGCCGTTCGACCGACGTTTCGCTCAGTGCGGTGGTACTAATCCGGCCGGGATAAACCCTACCACCTAGTAAGGTAAGAAGGGAAGGGAAGGGACGTACCGTTTAACGTGAAATCCGAACCACGGTCAGCCTCCAATGGTCGAGCGGTCACCCATCCAAGTACTGACCGCGCTGAGCGTTGCTACCAGCCCTTTTTTTAAACGGTAAAATTTTTTTATGCTAATGTAAAGTAATTATCTTCCCTAAAGTAATTATCTTCTCTACCTACCCCTTAGGGACTCAGCGTCCCTTAGGGAACAACATTCGACCGACTGCACCACTGAGCTACCGATGCTGACATCACAAACGAACAGTACCAAATAAAAAACCGGCCAAGTGCGAGTGCGTTCCTTATCGCCATGTCATGGTTAGAGCCACTCACGCCATCTATGGCGTGTTATGAAATGCTTCATATTAGTTAAATGTCATGATTATTGATTAGTTAAAATGCTTCACACTCTATTCGGTAGATGGTGCGCGCGCATACACTTTTTGGTTTCTTCTATGGGAACTCCCGTGAATTTTTTACTTTTTCTTATTTTTATTATTTCATGTTATATTGGCTATAATAAATAGCACATAGGTATTCTGTGAAAATTTCAACGGGCTACCTATTACGGTTCAAGAGATACAGCCCTCGGACAGACAGACGGACGAACGGACAAACAGACAGACGGCGTTGTCTTAGTAATAGGGTCCCGTGCCGGATACGGAACCCTAAAAATGTCTATGCGAAGACAAAAATAATGTTCAATTTACGAGTGTGTGAAGTGATGGATGATTGATTGATTATATTAAGCGTTTGGACAGTTTTTTTTTTTTATGGAAACTGACATGGTTGGCTACATCACCTACAACATCCGTGATGTCAGCCCATAACACCGGGTGAACTTGGTGCCACGTCAGTGCTTCCCTTCGGTCGTGCCGGCTACACTGAGCCGGACGGAAAACACAAACTATTTACATCGCCGTTTCGACCGACGACGTTTCATTCAGTGCGGTGGTATCAACCCGGGCGGGTTGAACCCTACCACCTAGTAAGGTAAGAAGGGAAGGGACCTATAGTTTTACGTGGGATCCGAACCACGGTCAGCCTCCAACGGTCGAGCGGCCACCCATCCAACAACTGACCGTGCCCAGCGTTGCAACCATCAATAGCGACAGTCGACTGTCTGCACCACTGAGCTATCGAGGCTGACAATAGGATTCAGAAAAACCTCAAGGGAGGGGCTCATCATCGTCGTGGTCGGTGTAGAAGCGCGCCAATGCTGGACGTATTCTCCGATTTTTCTTCACTTCTCCTTGCACTCTACCTGCTACCTACGATCGCTCACACGACAGGGTTGCCGGCAGCGCAATGATTTTAGTTTTCCGCACATTTTTTTCTAATTGCAGCTATGGGGGGGAGGGCGCGCGCCCCCTGCGCCCCCCACCTGGATCCGCCTGTGCATATTTACTCACAAATCTATCTATGCTATGTCTGCATAATAGTCACCATGGGCCTAAACCCAAAAGTTAATAAAAAAGTCGGCAAGTGCGAGTTGGACTCGCGCACCGAGGGTTCCGTATCATCAGCATCACTCAATATATTTGTAGGTATTATGTATGTACAAAAACAATTGTTTTGGAAAATCCCGAACCGCCTAAATAAACACTACAGCAATGGTTTTTGACTGTGCGGCATTCGTGAAGTTGAAATATACAAAAATATATTTCTTATATGACATAACGACATATCCTTTTCGGATTTTATCTTTACTTGTGAGACCTTGCTTCTTGCCAAATTTCATTACTCTATATAGGGTATAGGGTACTTACCTATATAGGGTATAGGGTATAGGGTATAGGGTATAGGGTACTAACCTATAGGGTCCTTACCGTTGACCTAGGTCAACGGTAAGTACCCTATAGGTTTAGATTTCATTTGAGTGAGTTTGCAATTATTAAAATTTCCCATAAATAGCCGTATCTTTTGATTATATTGATTTAGAAGCTTTAATTTTCTATAGCTCGAAGGAATCGCAGACGTTAGTATTTCATATTAATTTCAATTTGATATCTTGACTCGTTACTGAGAAAAAGGGTCTTGACACACAAAACAAGAATTTTGTTTTTAATATCATATAACTACAAGTTTAAAATTTTAGGATTTTTTGCTTTACGTGTGCTAGGAGACCTTGCTTCTTACCAAATTTTATGATTCTTAGTTGACGGGAAATACCCTATAGGTTTTGATTTGATTGGAGTGAGTTTGCGAGTATGAAATCTGACATAGATGGCCGTATCTTTTGATTGCGTTGGTTTAGAAGCTTTAATATTCTACACCTTAAAGAGATCGTAGATCTTAGTATTTCGTATTAATTTCAATTTGTTATCTTTATCCGTTCCTGAGAAAAAGGGACCTTGACATACAAAACAAAAATTTTTTTTTATGTCAATAACTACAATTTTACAATTTTCGGATTTTTTCCTTTACTTGTGCTGTAAGGCTTTGCTTTTTACCAAATTTTATGATTCTATGTTAACAGGAAATACCCTATAGGTTTTGATTTTTTTTGAGTGAGTTTGCGAGTATGAAATATGACATAGATGACCGTATCTTTTGATTACGTTGATTTAGAAGCTTGAATATTCTACACCTTAAAGAGATCGTAGATCTTAGTATTTCGTATTAATTTCAATTTGTTATCTTGATCCGTTCCTGAGAAAAAGGGACCTTGACATACAAAACAAACAAAAAATTTTTTTAATGTCACATAACTGTAAATTTACAATTTTCGATTTTTTCCTTTACTTGTGCTATGAGACCTTGCTTCTTACCAAATTTCATTATTCTAGGTTAACGGGAAGTACTCTATAGGTTTTGATTTGGTTTGCCGGTAGCAAAATATGTGACTTAAATGGGCGTATCTAGTGATTGCGTGGACCTATAAGCTTAATTTCTTTACACCTCCGAGGAAACGTAGACCTTAGTATTTGATATTAATTTCAACTTTATACCTCTACCCGTTCCTGAGAAAAAAGGTCTTGACAGACAGACAGACACCCAGCCAGCCAGCCAGACAGACAGACAGACAGACGGACAACAAAGTGATCCTATAAGGGTTCCGTTTTTTCCTCCTTTGAGGTACGGAACCCTAAAAAAGGGTTTAACCTTTCGGGATTGGTACCACCGCATTGAAAGGACAATTGCGGATCGAAAGAGTCTAGAAAAATTGTCTCATGTTTTCCATTCAGTTCATTGAAGCCAGCCTGGCACGGCACTTTATTCCCGTCGTACTGAAATCACCGTACCGTGCGGGGCCGGTACTTTAAAAGAATAGTCCCACTGCATCTCTCCCCGCATGTCGTAAAAGGCGACTAAGGGATATGACTCCCTTCTTATATTACTTTTATTCAGTGCGGTTGGTACCACCGCACTGAATGAAAGGTCTGTCGAAACGGCTATGTAAATAGTTTGTGTTTTCCGTCCAGTTGAGTGTAGCCGGCACGACCGAAGTGAAGCACTGACGTGGCACCAAGTTCACCCGGTGTTGTGGGCTGACATCACGCATATTGATGTAGTTAATGTAGTCAACCGTGTCAGTTGCCATAAAAAAAAAATTTAAGCCAGGCTGGCACGGCACTTTATTCCCGTCGGCCTGACATCACGGCTGATTAGTTTGGAGGTGAGACAGCTTACTCGGCGCCGCCCCCGGGCCCGCCTCCGCCTGCTCCGCCGCCACCGCCCGCCGCCCCCGCAGCCCCCGAGGAGGGCCACAAGTAATCCTTATTGTATGTAGTCAGGTAGTGATCCATTTTGATTGTATATCTATTATTATTCACTTGCTAATTTTGTTTATGTACTTGAGGATTTTTATTTAATTTTGTGTTGTATGGTTTGGTTAGAGTTGATTTGTTTGGTTTGTCATAATGACATTTCGATGTGCATAATTACATTTCAATAATTTTCTCTATAGCCTATGGGTCGTGCAACCTCTCTTTCAAATTTAAAACCACAAGGCAAATGTTCTCTTAGTACAGAAAAACAGTTATATTTTACCACTTTTGGGTTAAAACTTCCGAATCGTTTGGATTTTTAGATTGTGTAGTAAATAAAATCCAACAAATATGATGGTTACATAACTTTAATCGAGAAATACAAAAATAACAAATCATAACCCATTCACAGAAATATTCATCAAATAACAATATCATAATTAATTAATAATAATCCGTACTGACAAGATTTTGTTCCATTCTGGATACAACTCTATACATTCTCACATTTAACCTGAGCAATATTTACCCTTTATATTCAGAATGGAACAATATGTTAATATTATAACGTAAAGTAGGTATTTTTTTTAATAATATCTACCCTAATAAACTACTATATACACACGGCACCTAACAGCCAATTTAATAAAAAAACCTTCTTAATTTATCTTCTTGAATATGTATCAGATAGGCTAGTCCAGTGCGAGCTGTTTTCACGTGTGACTGTCAAATTCTTGTAATAATGTTTTATAACTGTTCCTGGAAAATGTGGCACTTGAATATAGCTCACACTTGACAAATGTCTCGTCAGTTTGTCAGCCTCGATAGTTCAGTGGTGCAGACAGTCAACTGTCGCTATTGAATGTTAAGCAACGCTGGGTGCGGTCAGTACTTGGATGGGTGACGGCTGACCGTTGGAGGCTGACCGAGGTTTGGATTCCTCGTAAAACTGTAGGTCCCTTCCCTCCTAATCTTACTTGGTGGTAGGGTTTAACCCGCCCGGGTTGGTACCACCGCACTGAATGAAACGTCGGTCTAAACGGCTATGTAAATAGTTTGTGTTTTCCGACCAGTTCAGTGTAGCCGGCACGATCAAAGGGGGAAGCACTGACATGGCACCTAGTTCACCCGGTGTTATGGGCTGACATCACGGACGTTGTAGGTGATGTAGCCAACCGTGTCAGTTTCCATAAAAAAAAAAAATAATGTTAGTTTAGCAGTATACTGAATATAGGGTATCAATCTACGGTTTAGCTCGTCTGCATTTGACTCTATGTTACAATCCTGCTTAACTTAAATATTCTTTGCAAACACAATAATTTTAACATACCTATTATTATTTATTATGTAAGTATATAGTTCTTGGCGGCAAATTATTTATGAAGCTCATGCAATGATAAGTCAAATGAAAAATCCTAAATAAAGATAAAATAAGCACAAAGAAAATAGTAAATTTTTTCACCGAAAATACGATCTCGGGGAAAAATATACCTTCCACTGACCTCTACAAATTCTTATGATTGGGTCCTTATCGGTTCTTAGTAGCACATTTATTAAAAAACATGATCCAGAATCTATACATTCTAAACAATTAGTGATTAGTTAGTTACTTACAACAGCAGAAATAATACCTTACGCTAATACAGTTTTCATTTAATCTGCCTAAACTCTGCTTCCGGACCGAGAGGAGTAGAGGACATTGACCTTTCAGCGTAAAGTGTCATCTCTCTCACGCAAAAACCTGTGCAAGAGAGAGATGGCGCTTCGCTCGCCAAGTTGCGCAAGTAAGCTAAACACTCTAGGGCAATGTCCTTTTTTCCGCCTCCCTGGAAGCAGAGTATAGCAAGTAATGTAAGTAATATATTCTTATACTCATTGAATTCCAACGCCACCAATGCACATGAAAGAGAAGGGACGATAGGATAGAAGGAAATGGTTTGCTATTTGAAAAAGTGTTCATGTTTTATGCGTTTGGACAAAAAAAGTAATCATTTTGAATATATTAATTATGTCTAACAATAGAATAATCCAAATTACTCATATATACAGGATGTTTCAGGATAGGCTTGAGAAAATTCAGGAATAGAAAGTACTCATTTTAGAAGAAAAAAATCCTTATCGCTCAAATCGAAATTTCTTTTTTTTTCATAAAAAAATTGAAAATTGTAATAAAAACTAGATGGACAGTGAGATTTGTCAACAGTGCTGTCTAGGTCTAGGGAGTTCAATGACCTAGTCCAGTCTCCTTTTTCTTTTGATGTCATTCATATTAAGTGTTTGGAGTTTACCTACATGCAGTTCAAATCTACTAATTAAGCATTTAAGTTATTTAATAAAGTTGAACATTAACTGTCCACCAAAGCTTGATGAAACGATTTTCACCAAAATGTACTACAACAATACTGAATCTGGGAAAAAATTAAAGCGCTTGTCGACTTCAAATTTGGACCCCTTTCCAACACTGAAGTTACAAAATCCTATCCTGAAACATCCTGTATATTTTTATTTAGATACATACATACATATTTACAAATTCAGTCAAATTTTGTCTAATATACATAAGTCAAGAAGGACCTAGGTTACTAGCAAGTCAAACTTCAAATTCTGTTGGTATCACACTCTTACAATATAATGACAGAAATTGATGAGCGCGTATGAAAAACATTGGCAAGTGGACATCCGTTGTCTCTGCCTACAACATTGGGCAATAGGCGTATGGTACGCTAGTATGAACACACTCATTTGCTCGTACTATATGTTCATAGTGTACCACACATAGTACTGCTGTTGTATGTGTTTCCTTTGGTATTCAGATTCAGATATTTATTCTGCCAATGATTTCTATTCTATTCAAAATCGGTCAAGTGCGAGTTTTACTCGCGCACGGATGATTCTGTAGATCCGCTATACCATACCTGTCAAAAAACCATATTTCTGTATATTTTGTCTTTCTATAATGCAAAATATAAATACCTGAAATGTAATTATTCAGTAGCGTGAATATGTACTTATTAAGTTTTAGCACGTTTCTTGTATGGGGACCCCTTAATTTTTTACTTTTTGCTTTGCTTTTTTATTATTTTTGTTGGCACATCCGCCATAATAACACGTATTCTGTGAAAATTTCGACCGAATACCTATTACGGTTCAAACGATACAGTCCTAGGACGGATGGACAGACAGACAGACAAAGTAGGCTTAGTAATAGGCTTCCGTATGGATACGGAACCCTAAAAATGCCTTCATCATAATTTTTTGGTATACTATTCAAACTATTGTTTACATGTTAACCTATTGAAATACATTAAACAGGTAGACCAGAAGCTGTTACCTTTACCGCTGTGAAGTTAATGAAAGAACACTGCAATTAGTAACTGAATCAAACAACTTTATCACTGAACAATACGGGCTGTCCAAGGTTAGGTCAGGAATATCGAAATATTGTGATATGTATCGTGTGTACAGTGCAGTGATAAAATTTTTTTTTTTTTATCTGAATTATTTCCAATTTTCCCATTTTGTAACAAAGTAAATGCATACGACGGTGTGAGCGTGCTCTATGCTCGCGCGCGGTTGCGCAGGACTAGGCTTACACCACCCCGCCACCTCCGCCGCGCCGCATGCGCCTTCGTGGTGCGGTGCGGATAGCTTAGAGTTAGTAAATAGATTTAGTAAAATTAAAACTTTGAAAATTCATATCTCGAAAACTAGTATAGGTAGGACCATTTTTCTTTTTGTAATGTGTTTATTAGATTATATACAATGGCTCATTTCGATATTCCTGACCGAACCTTGGACACCCTGTATATGTGTGACAGCAAGTGAGAACTATCAAAAGTACGCGGAAATTGTACCAGTAAAGGGTAGTGCGGCAGTGCCGATGGCGCTAGAACGTGGAGGGGGCACTAACGTGTCCCCAGATACAGTTGACTATTTAAAGGACAGAGATAGCATTTATTGGCTCTTGAACTAGACCAGGGATGGAGAAAAGGCAGCCCAGGTCTATTTATTCCGGCCAGCTTCTAATTTGGGGGAGAATATTAAATATGGCCCGCGGTATTTGAGCAAGAAGGTAGAGCGGCCGAATACTACCCTATAAGAGATCAGATAGGTAGTTGATAAGACACGACCTTATATAATATTGTCTATAAAATAATAATATTTTTGTCACAGATACATTATACATTACAGATACACAGATACATATACATACATTATATTTTCTTGGCCAGTCAAAATTTCTCCCTTTTTGATTGGCTCTAATTATGATAAATTTTTCCATCCCTGTAATACACTGACAGCTTTCATAATGGCGCTTCTTGCGAGGCAAGTATAAAATAACTAATGCAACTCATTTGAACAAATTTCACAGCGGCAGAGTAATGTAGCATCGGCAGGTTCGGCAAAAGGTTTTTTTTACATATAACGTTTTTTTTTTTGTCAACCCCTAGATATATGGTGACCTACATAACGTAATCAGGGCAACTACATCCGGTTGTGCGACAGCTCGGAGGATCCGGGAGTGTGGTCGCGTTGCTAGGGGATGTGGAACGGCACCACGAGGTCCTCTCGGTGCTCCACCCTCAGCTCTGACATCGCCGCGCTCGCCTTCTTCACCGCGTTGTGGATCTGTGGGCAAACATCATTTATTTATTCCCAAATTCCAAATATTTTATTGAAAATTTTAACAAATTACATACAGGTTTTGTTTTGTTTTGTTTTGTCTGCTGCACAGCCTCTTGGGAAGGCAGGTGGGCCATTCTCCGCACTGACACCTCAAGACGGTCCGTTGTACGTTGGCGCCCGGGTAGTGCTACTCCAGCCACCCGAGCTCTTTCATAAAGTGGAGCACTCTTCTCGGTCCCTTCCACACTCCATGGGCAGTTCCCACATTCCCAAGAAACTGGAGTCGTTCTTCTGCCACCACCGGGCACTCCAGGAGCACGTGGGTGGCTGTTTCGTCCTCCGCCATGCAACCTCTGCATAGGGGGCTGTCGGTGACACCTATTATAAACAAGTGCCTGTTGAATTACATACAGGTGTTTATATACTTGTTTACCTATCTACGTAATTTACTAGAATTTTAAAATGATGTGTATGTGCTATGCTCGAAGAAGGCACTAGACTTTCGTCCGTATTGCCTATTCTTCGTTCTATTTGGTGTGGTTTAGTTAGATATAGGTGTTAGGTAGGGTAAACTATACAATGATTGGCACCTTAAGACAAGCTCTGACTTTGATTGCTTGCCATTAATTCAATTACTTCTTTAGACACAATTAAGCATTTTTTGAGAGATACTTTTGGATAGTATAGGTTTGTAAATTAAAAAAAAATTGTTTTACATTTTCTTAGTTTTAAATAGAATTCTTTTTAATTTTACAAAAATATATCCAAAAGTATGTATTCCTACTACTATGTTGCCAAGCAATTGAAAAAAATTACACTTATTACGATCATTGATCCGGGTCGCCTCTCACCCTCAAATATGGTTGAGGGAGACGATGGCTGGCCCTGGCGTGATGCTCGTGAACGGGTGCTGTTTGTGGAGACTGGCCTGCTCCAATTGGCTCCAACGAGTTATATGAATGGTTTACGCTTATAGAAAAAATGTTGTATTTGTGATAAATTTTTAGAAATAGTGATGACTCGTAGTAGGCCGTGGCAAACATTTTTGTAAATGTAGACAAGTGGATGTAAAAAAAAAAGTATACAGCGAAGTTTCTTGCCAGTTCTTCTTTGCTGTGATAATCGAAATGGCAAAGTGCTAAATGTTAAAATATGACGAATCCGAGTACTGTCTATGGATGATGAAGGCCTCATATGGCAGGAATGACCATGTGACAGCTGTCAGACTATATAAGAATGCTCTCCTTTAACCTAATGTCGGTCAAACCGACATGTTCATCGCAATCCCTGTTCATCACCCAATTCATCGTCCAATAATGTCCACTGTTATTGTGGGTCACTTATTATTAGCTACACAGCAAGATTTGATGAAAAGTTGACAGTCCCAGGGCAAAGATGGCTGATCGCTGGATAGACAACACCTGCAAGTAAAAATGACCTCAGAAAAACCTGCTCTGCTTGCTGCTTTAAACTTTGTTTACAAACGAGGAGAGTCAGTGTGGACGTACCAGCAGTCTGTCGGTAGCGGCTACGGGTTCGTGCGTGAGCGCATGCGTGCGCTCGGCCTGGGACACGTCGCGCAGGAGGCGCGGGTGCGGGGGCGGCGCGGGCGTCGTCGCGCCCAGCTTCGACTGGTACATGCGCACGCGTTCGCTGTACTCATGCGCCTCGAGCGCGTGCGGGCCCAACGCGCCCACGTCGATCACGTTACTGCGATATTATAAAAGTGTGTGGATTTTATTTCCATAAAATCTACTAAGTCTAATTTATATACACGGCTTTGCAACCCCAACCGTAAAACCCGAAAGGGGGTGATTCTGTACGTGAAATAGAACAACTTTTGTTCTACGACTTTTTAATTTGAAGAAAAAAAATTTTTTTTCTCCATACATTTTGAGAATAGGTATTTAAAATTTGTATGGAAAAAATATATTTTTTTTGTTTCAAAAAAACATTTTTTCGCCATAGAAGTTGTTTAGTTTCACATATAGAATAACCCCCTTATGTCAGTTAAAAATATTATAGGGGCAACTGGAAACCGTGTATATTGCAGATAGTGCCTGTAAAAAACACTTTTAACAGGACTCAGGGAAACTCCCTAGATATCTTGCGATGGTCTTAACCATGGAGCATGGGATGACTTTGCATAGGAGAGACTGAGGCGACATTGAAAAAATGCCCGGTAAGCGTGAACCTTGTTCACACAAAGAAGGGTTCCGTAGCTTTTTCATTCATGCATATTGAGTAAAAAAAAATCACTAATGCAACAACAAAGCATTTATGAAGTAGTCCGTTTAGTCCTTATAGTATGAAAACTATTTTGAGTTTTTATCTTATAAGGTTATTGATATATAGCATTCTAGTGGACTGCGTGATGTAATCGCAATCAAGCAGTCGCTACATGCCTCTAGCATTGCGCAGACGCAGTCCATTATAATGATATTTTATCAATAACCGTAATGTCAAAATAGTTTTCACGCCTACATGAACAGTAGAGCCTCGATAATCCGTACTCAGGCTAATCCGAACGCCTCTATAATCCGAACAACGCCACGTGACCCCCTCTCGCCCGCCGCTGGGAGGCCGCGGTGAACTTAGGTTTTTTGTTACTTACAAACGAGCTATTGCGACGTGTACTTTGCGCTTCACTCGCGCGGCACGTTTTCGCTGCACTCGCGCGCTGTTTTTTGGTTATTTCGACGTGACCATTGTCCGCGTTACTCTGTGGTGCTGTAGTCGCGCGCCCATGTTGTTTTGTTGGTTATAAATATGGTTCCTAGACCCAGACTAAAATAGTACAAGACTAATCAGTTAACTGTTTTCTGTGTATTTTATGTATGATTCAGAAGGCCACTCAATATATTTTTTCAAAGTATACAGCTGTTTTATTGAATTTGTCTATCTAACATACTATAATCCGAACGCTTCGTGAGTCCGAACAGGGGTAGTTTTTTGGTAGTTCGGATTATCAAGGCTCTACAAAGGTATTACTTTTTTTACTAAAATAGTTTTTTTTTTATTATCCCTCAAATTCTGGAATAATCACAACTCACAGCACGTGTGATAGACGAACGGATAGACACCTGACCGATTTTATAAGGGTCCCTGCCAGCGTTGCTTCCTACGGGACCCTAAAAGCGCCCAGCTTCGTGGGATCACTTGCATCACTTGAAATGATAAACTTTCCACACAAATCAACCTTTTTTGAGTAGACCGATTTTTAAATGAGTTGTATTTTGCCTATCCGCTAGTTGCTTCACACAGGACTAACAGTACAGTAAAATATACAAGAACACTTTCGCTTTCGCAAGAATCGCTTATTCCATGAGGAATGCTCGGAGGAGCTGTTTAATGCGATCCCGCCGTCCCGTATTCACCTCCACACAACGCACACTGGGCAGGCATTGCATCCCTATACGCTGAACTTACCGCGGATGCGTACCAATGGGTTCTGCAGAACTTTCCTCCACAGAACTGGTTTTTTTTTATTTTTTTTTTATGGAAACTTACACGGTTGGCTACATCACCTACAACATCCGTGATGTCAGCCCATAACACCGGATGAACTTGGTGCCACGTCAGTGCTTCCCTTCGGTCGTGCCAGCTACACTGAACTGGACGGAAAACACAAACTATTTACATAGCCGTTTCGACCGACCTTTCATTCAGTGCGGTGGTACCAACCCGGGCGGGTTAAACCCTACCACCTAGTAATATAAGAAGGGAGTCATATCCTTTAGTCGCCTTTTACGACATACACGGGGAGAGATGCAGTGGGGATATTCTTTTAAAGTACCGGCCCCACACGGTACGAAACTGGTAAACTCTGGAACGCTCTCCCTGCCCACATATTTCCCCCCAAGTAGTCTCGCGTCCTTCAAGAGAGGCGTGAATAGGCACCTGTCAGGCCGGCATGGCATTCGCAGCCCCCGCGTACGACCGAATGTCAATGGGCTTCTTTAGACACCTTATGGATGGTTCGGAGCCACATCTATAAAAAAAAAGAAAGTACACATTTTGCTTTGGTCCATTGACAATAAGCAAAGTATACGCACGTGGCGGTCTCCACGAGTATCCTGTTGAGTGCGGACTGCTCGTCGTGCTTGCGTGGCGCGGCGGCGGCGGCCGCGGCGCGCAGCGGAGGCGCCTCCTCCCTCACCGGCTCCACCAGCAGCCGCGTGCGCTCGTTGATGCAGTTCTCCTGTTATTTGTTTATTTAAATATTTTTTTATGAACAAGCTGCTTTAGCTGGGGTGTTCATATTAAATCAGATAATTTTTTAAAGATATTGATTGATTATATATTGTAATTTTTAGTATATTTTTTTGTTTTGTTTTTAGTTTTCGTCCTTGGGCACTGTTGCTATGTTTTTTTTTTATTTACTTTTAAAAGTGTTCAAGTTTGGGGAGTCCATACCACTAACCTGTTCTCATGGCTACCTAGAGTGTTTTTTATAAGCCCCGCCAGGTACTGTGTGGGGTCGGCACTTAATAAGAATAGTCCCACTGCATCTCTCCCCGTGCATGTCGTAAAAGGCGACTAAGGGATAAGCGGCCTGCAGACACCCCAGTCGACTTGTGGCTTCCATGGAAGACATAGGCTGGCTGGGGTAGCTGGAGAATGCGGGGTTTTGCACGAAGGTCCCCAACCAAGCGGGATTAGTTTGCAGGCCTAGAGCCAACCCCAAACCAAAACAACAACAACAACAACAAGCCCCGCCAGCCGCCTGGCGAGTGAGCTGACCGAGCGCACTGTCCGATGGCCATAGTTCGCGCGGGAAGCGAGCAACGTCAGCGAAGTGGCCTATCGGACAAGTGCGCGAGGGAAGCGAGTGAGTTAGGTTGCGCCCGGTAGGACACGCACGCGGAAATACAGGAAATTTTTTTTTTAAATAATTTTGGTTTTTTCTTTTTGTATGATGGCAACTCGTCATGCATACGCAGCCCAGATTGCATGGACGCCATTTATTTTGCTCGTTGTAACTTGTCATGAAGTGCTGTGTGCGTTTTGTTTGCATTCGGTTAGTGTTCACTTGAGTTTTGCATTCCTATTTCCTTCGTTTTACGTTATGTGCGTACCTTGTTGCGCCGAGTTGAGTCGCAGATTCCTCCATATCTAAAAAATTACTAAGAATGGTTACTGCTCCCGCCCCCTTTTATACGCTTTATAATCGTTTACGCCTCCTTTTTCGGAGGTGGAGAGGAGGGCGGGGCATAAATCAACTATACATGACCCCCCGCCCCGGGGCGAAAGCTCTAATCCTCCCATTGCTGGTCTTATGCTTGATTGAAACCTTCTCCTACTTGCACTAGAACCGATGTGTTCAGTGAAAACATTGCTGAGTTTGTTGCCTGCTGACAGGAAACGACATGCTTTAGCAGCGGTTCAAGGTAACCTGAAAGAAATTTTATTATGCAATAAGATCGCCCTAAGCACTGCAAACAAAGAGTAATATGATAGATAACATTGATGGACATTTAGCAATATTGTAGAACTAACCACCAAACAGTGCAGTTACATGTTCTGTGCACGGTTCTGGATGCCCCCTCTTACTAGTACGCCCTAAAAGTAGCTAATCTATAAATTCTCTGATGCATATTATTTTGCGTTGCAGATAAACAAAGAAGCTGAATGTGAACATTTCTATGAAATTGAACCTTATCGCGCTTCCTTTATACGTAGACGTACTTCGAGTATGTTTACTACTTTACAATACAATGTCACGAAAGATCAAGGCATGCGTATCTGCTCAAGTAAGCCGTAAACAAAAAACATCGATAAAAATATCATACCTGCACGTCGTCGTCTTTATGACACAGACTGTAGCAGCACCCCATAACGGCCCCGCGCACGGCGCTCGCACACCGCATCAACGACTGCATGCACTCCTCGCTACCGTTTCCGGCACGTGGATATTGTTATAAATAGCAGGATCTGCAACTTTCACAAATTCACCCAATTTTTTCGTGCTGGTCTCGCCAATGTCTCGCCGAATGCTTCCGTCAGCCGAAAAGTGACAGCCAAATGACAGACAGAATCCACCCTTTGCTTGCTTGACTGACCCCTTTCTTTATCAGCTGGAAAAATGTCATCAAAGAGAATTTGTCATGTCATTTTTATTTTTTGTATTTATTTCTCCATTTTTTGCTACCTAACTCTTCCACCAACAAAAATTAAGATACAACAACAAGAGATAACCGGTACGACACCTAAAAGCCTTTTTCAATCCTGCGAATCCCTCACCTCAATCACAGCCTCAATCCTGCAATCTTACTCCTTCTCCCGGGGAGAACAAACCAAAGAATATAATGAAGCCAATATTCGTTTGGTCGTGTAATTTGGTAGAGAGCACAGATTACCAATATATATGTCTTTCAAGTCAAGCGTTTCAACTAAATCAGGGTCTGTGCAGTCAGTACAAAATTTATTTCTATGAAAATTGTACGTGCAAAAGTACTTTGAGCTCCTGTTCATAGATGGCGGGTCAATCAAGGACGAAAGTAACGCAGTGTTGTCAGATATGGAGGTTTTCCTCCAAAACTGGAGGTATTTCGTTTTCGGGTTTCTGGAGCAATATAAAATCAATGAAATGAAGGATTTTCGCTCGGATTTTCGTAAAAATTTAGGTTTTCCGGAGGTTTTCATTTTAAAGCAAAAACACGTCGTGAACTACGAGTAGTATTTAGATGTTAATAAATAACAATATTTTAGTTTCACTCGTTCATCCTTTCTTTCCCTATTATCCTTATTAGTAAGTATTACTTGTCTATTGCTGGTTTGCCGCTACCTCAGCCCGCGCTTCCGCACATCGCGCCACACGCACGCCACACCCGCTGACGCCTAGCTCAGTAGCGTTAGTATCTGTCGCGTAGCCAAAGAATATAATACCGCGTAGCCACGCTCGTATTATATGTGTAATTGAGCTACCTACCCCTCGCGCGTGTACGAATTTTGTTTTTTTTTTGTGTTATTTGTTTTATTACTAACATTTGTTGTGTTCAAATGCCAATACGAGTAAAAAAAGGAATAGTAATATGACTATGACGTGTGCGCTAGCTTCACTAGTCATGTCACTTAATTACGTAGAATTATTATTACATGGTAGTACATGCCTGAAATACGAAGTAACGACAGTTCAGTTGTCGGCGGCGGCGGCCTGGTGGCGGCGGGAGCATTCGTCTATCCGACTTTTTTGTCGACGGTACCGATAGCTGTTACGTCATACATCATAACCGTACCGTCAGCGGTGGCATACTGGAACCAGACGACTAATAGGTACCTATCCTTTTTTGAGAATTAATGTAGGTAAGATGGTTTTTATTTTAGAAAATATGGGAAACTGGAGGTTTTTTCTAATGGTTTGGAGGGAATTGGTATAACTGATCTGGGAACACTGAAGGAACGGTGCGGTACAGATAGTTTATAATTTTTGTTAAATCAAGTTAAGTGTGGTTTGTGGTTGTTATACGTTTTGTTTGCTCATGGTGTTTTCTTCAATTATTTGTGATACTTACCTGTGACCCGCCTTTGTTTTTTGGTGTTTTATACTTTCTCTCCGACCTCGGTTACGTTTATTGGACTGAGATCAGCAGAAATAGCAGCAGGAAAAAAGTTTATAAGGCGATACCATCCAAAGAGAAGCATTGTTATTAGGAAACAAAGAAATAAACATTAAATGATATATTTTATTCATTCAATTGTTTAATTTCTACATTCCTAAAAAATAAGAAAATATTGAGGTTATGAACCTACGTACCTACCTAAGCATACGTACTACCTAGTATACAAAGTTATAGATAGATATGAGCTACTTTGAGCTTCTGCCACCAGAGGCGCTTATTGAGGAATGAAGCTGATGCCTCTAACCCACAGAGCATCAAATGCGCGCGCCCCTCCTAGAGGCGCCCTGAGCGCGATTTCTCTACAACGCCGCGCCGCCGGTTGAAGCCTGTGGGCGTGGCCTATGACTTACATATGTGTGTTGTGCGTGTGCATTTGGTTTGTGCGTGTGCCTAACTTGCTCCTCTTTGTGTGTAGTGTCGATACTAGCACACACACACACACATACGAAGCGCTAGCAGCACTGCGTGTAGTTTTTGGGTTTCAAATATTATCGCTTAGGGCGTCTCTAGTAGGGGGCGCGCGCGGTAGGTATTTGATGCTCTGTGCTCTAACCCCACCATATAAGTTACTCTATGAACTAAATCTTCCCTTCGCCGGCCGTTATGTTGGCTCCACTGTCTATCTGTCAAAACAGCGTTGAGGGTTGCTATGTGTACAGATTTACCCGTAATTATCGGTATGTACCGTATTTATTATACAGTAAATACCGATTACATTATTAGGTAATATAATCTTCACAATGTGGCAACACGAATTTAAGCACTGACAGTGACACTAACAGTGGATCCAACATAACGACGAAGGGAAGATTTAGTTGAAACGATCTCTAGCTCAGTGGTAATAGTGCAGGGTTTGTATTTTTTGACCATGGGTTCGTGTCCCTCAAAATTTGTTTTGTTTTGTTTTGACGTGATAACGTCTTATAAATTGATGAGGCTGCACGCACGAAAAAGTGTCACGTTCCATATGAGCCTGTGTGTGCAAGCGAGAGCGCGTAACAAGCGATAGAGAGGCACAATCGGCCCAAGCGGCAGTGTTGCCAAACGTACGGTAATTGCCGTATCGTACGGTAATCGAGGCTAGAAATCGACAAATGTACGGCGTACGCCAGCGATAGGGGTGCCGTACGAAAAAATACGGTAATTCTTATAGCTGTGTTTCTTTATGACGTTATCACGTAAATCTATCGTCCGTAAACCTACTTTACAGACAACCAATTTGTTGCAATGTTAGGGTGTTTAAATTTTTTTAGTGTGTTTAGTTTTTCTATAACCACCTAAAAGCTTTATTTTCGGAAATACAAAACGACATGCACCGCCTCAACATTAGGTTAGGATTAATATATAGAAGATGCGTCGCGTAGCGTAGCGACGCATCTTCAGTATATTAACCCTGGTTATTTATTTTTTTTTAAACCCCCAAAACATCACTTATTTATCACTTACCGAAGTCGAAACTAACATGCACCGCCTACTACATGCAAGGAGCATAGGTTGCAGGATTGAGGGATTCGCATGATTGAAAAAGGCTTTCAGGTGGCGGACTGAGCATGAAAGAAACAAACAAAGCCATAAACAGGCATACTGAGATATGTCGCCATATTTTTTATTTACACAGAAATATTCTCATAATTTTAAGATTATATAGATAAAGTTATAAATCCTTTGTTACGGAAAAAGGTTTTTGTTTTCAATATTTAAAAAGCTTACTAACAATATTATTCAATTTCATACACAAAAAAAATTGGTTGTCTGTAAATTCGGTTTACGGACGATAGTTTTACGTGATAACGTCATATAGAAACACAGCTATAAGAATTACCATATTTTTTCGTACGGCACCCCTATCGCCTGCCTCTCTATCGCTTGTTACGCGCTCTCGCTTGCACACACAGGCTCAGATGGAACGTGACACTTTTTCGTGCGTGCAGCCGGTGTTCATCAATTTATAGACGTTATCATATCACGCCAAAAGACTTTGCGCTAAACAGACAATATTGGCGATGCGCGATGTTACCACTAATCTATCGCACCGTAAAATACCTAAGCCATCGATACGTTCCATAAAATAAGCTTTTTTTGATCTTGTACTTTTCTTTATTTAGTTAAAAAAAATATATAGGTATACTAAAATATCAAAATATTTTTAGATAGTCAGTCAGAGGCAGACAAAGAGGTTGTATCCGATAAATCACGAGTGCCTCGGGATCAATTCTGATGTCTTTCACTGACAGTTCTCCTCCTAAGAAATTTTTATTTTCGAAAATATTCGGAAATATACGAACTGTTTTGGTGGTTTAAAAAAAAATAACCAGGGTTAATATAAAGAATGTTACAAGTTTGTATTTCTGAAAATAATTCTTCGGTGGTTATAAAAAAACTAAACAACCCTAAAACAATTTGAACACCGTAACATATAAAAGAAAACGTAAAAGAAAAAAACCAAAAAGGTTTAGTGGGATTCGAACCCATGGTCATAAAACTACTAGTCCTAGACCCTCACCCCTGTGCCACGAAATCACTTAACGAACAAACCAATATCGAATTCCATTGATTCGCTTTCGGCTCTATGATGTCACAGCTGTCAGCGAGAGCCAAAAGAATTGATCCCGAGCCACTCGTGATAAATCCGTCTAAACTGTGGCAGCAGCACTGACGAAACCATCGTGGACGAAACGAAACCTCAACACCGTGACACGTGACGTGTCACGCAGGCAGGCGAAAATCCGATTCCTTAGTTCTTTCATGTGCCGGTCCGAACAAAAACGACATGCGCCGCCGCCTCAAGTTAAATTTACAGATGATGCGATCTTCTATAAATTAACCCTGGTAATTTTTTTTTAAACCACCAAAATATTCACACAGGGCTATTCGCAGGTACCACAGAGCATGAAATACTAGCGCGCGCAGTAGTAATGCGCGCGCAGTTCCATGCTCTGTGGCAGGTATAGTCTGCGCGCGAGCTCCGAGGAATCGGTGTTTGTGGAAATTAATTTATTATAGAATTTGTATAGAATTTTAATATTATACATTTGTATAATATTACTCGCCTAGTATAGTATAATCATCACAAAATGTGAATCTCCATAAAAATTCTATACAAATTCTATATTAAATTAATTTCCACAAATACCGATTCCTCGGAGCTCGCGCGCGGACTGTACGCCAAACATAGATTATTAACTAAGAACTCGTAGGTTTGCCAAACAGAGATTATTAAATAAGAACTAGGAGTGTCCTATTTGATTTCCTGCGAATAGATCTACCAGGCGGCGGGACAGTGCTATTCGCAGGTATGAGGTATTCGTAGTTACGAAATGCACTATGCGAGTTGGTTTAAAAAAAAATAACCAGGGTTAAATTATAGAAGATGTGTCGCGTTGAGGCGGCGCATGTCGTTTTTGTTACGTTTCGTTGAAAACTCCCATAGTGCAGTTTGGATACCTGCATGCAGGTATACCTGCGAATAGACACTTCCACTTTCCTGCTATTGGAGGGATAATGAGGCCAGCCTTCGCTGTACGAATAACGTCTCGTTCTCCCGTCGTCGTCCCGTCCCGTCCGTCACTCAGTCAGTAATAATCTGTGGTCACTCACTCATTTATTTATCTGTGAGTCACCGACAGCGACAGCATAGAATTCAGTCCCGCCCGCACTATTTGTTTGTTTATCTAATTCATACTGCCTTAAATCTTTGATACTGCCTAGCAGAACGGTGTTCTTGCAATCGTCGAGAGTTTAATTCATTTTTGAAACAGATGTTCTAACAGTCAGCAGCATGTTGCGCCAGCGCGGCAGCAGAAAGGGCCTGAGCAAGGTGGCCGAATTGGACGCCTTCCCCAAGGTACCCGACACGTACGTGGACCCGACGCCGGTAGGCGGCTCGCTCTCGCTCCTCAGCTTCTTTCTCATAGTATGGCTCATCTACAGCGAGGTCTCGTACTACCTCGATAGCAGCCTCGTCTTCCGATTCGTGCCCGACACGGACATGGACACTAAATTGCAAATAAATATTGACATGACGATCGCCATGCCGTGCTCCAACCTCGGCGCCGACATACTGGACTCCACGTCGCAGAGTGTGTTCGGTTTCGGCGAACTGCAAGAGGAGGACACGTGGTTCGAACTGGAGCAGCAGCAACGCGATTATTTTGACTCTGTGAAGTATACCAATTCGTACTTGCGAGAAGAATATCACGCCATATTTAATCTTCTTTGGAAGTCTGGCCACAATGCGGTGCACACCCTTCCTCCTCGAAAAAACAAACCGAACAGAAAGTTCGACGCCTGTCGCTTCCACGGCTCATTAACCCTCAACAAAGTGGCTGGAAACTTCCACGTGACTGCCGGAAAGAGCTTACATCTGCCGCGCGGGCACATCCACCTGAGCATGCTGTTCGATGATACCAAACAGAATTTCAGCCATCGGATAGACCGCCTGAGCTTCGGGGAGGCGACTCCCGGCATCATTCATCCTCTCGAAGGCGACGAACAAGTAACAAATGAGGAAAACATGCTCTTTCAATACTTCATTGAAGTGGTGCCGACGGACGTAGAGACGGCACTCTCGCAGATGAAGACCTATCAGTATTCCGTGAAGGAATATTCACGTCCCGTGAGCCACGAAAAAGGGTCTCACGGCATTCCTGGACTTTTTATAAAATATGATGTGGCCGCTCTTAAAGTTAAAGTGTTTCGCGAGCGAGAAAATGTTGTACAGTTCTCTCTGAGATTATTCTCCATCATTGGAGGCATTTATATCATTGTAGGATTTATAAACAATATTGTTCAATTAACCAAAGATGCGGTAATAAGGAAGACTAATCCGAATCTATTAGCCAGTAAGGTTTCAGTTCCTGGGGCACCCCAGAGTGTGCCCGGTAACACTTTGCTCATGACACCAGAATTGGTGGTACCACTAGATTTAGTGAGACAATAAGTGTTTTAATATAAGCTGGCTTCGGAAAGGGCAAGACGAATGGTCGTTGGTCGAAGAAAATTTATCGAAAAATACAATAAATTGTGATTTCTAGCATTTTTTCCTATTAGAGCGAGTTAAATTCATGATCTACACGTCAATATGTGAATTGCATAGGGTAATTCGGTAATTTTTGGTTAGAAAAATTTCAGAAAAAAATGTCAGGCGTGTTTTGTTTTTCTTGGAGTTCAAAAAATTCTGTCTGTGCTTCTAAATAAGTGAATCCTTACTGTTGTATACCGTTTTGTGGGGAACTTCATTAGCTGTCAAGAGCACATAGATGTTATTGATTTAATTTCATATTTGAGTTTACGTCTGCTAAATTTTTCCAATTTTCGCTCGGCGAAATTGGCATGGAAGCCAAGGGGTGTAAAAGCATATTTTATGTTTGGGAAGCCAAGACGTTAACCATGACATTTATGGTGTGGTCAATTGTTGGTACAGTCAGCGCTAAAGATTTTGATATTCCTGAAGAACTTTATCACTTTATAGGCCGCTTTTTATAACAGTGAATGAGCAGGGATGTGATAAGGTTAGATTGAGATATTTATTATTATCTTTGCAATTGGAGTCAACCATTTAATGATTTAAGCGTTGACTGTACTATCCATTGGAAATATCTCGGCACCTCGCCGCCTTTAGAACGCATGCTCTCGAGGTGCCTAGATATTTCTGACGGGATATATATACATGTTTTTATTTGTTATATAATTGTTACTTTCATAAGTTTCATAAAATTTACTAAATTGTTATACAATTTTAGTATTCAGTAACAATAAATAAATAAATGACTACTGAAATGATGTGATGAAATGTGTGTGTCAAGTTAAAATTGGCCATATATCCATTGGTATAATTTGCATCTTCAGGGAAATGTGATTACTCTATAATAGTGCGAACATTGTCCATACACAAGAGGGTTCTGTAGACATGGTCACGACTCGCACGCGGTCGCACTGAGTCTTGTGCGTGACGCCGCGCCGCAGTCCACTTGATTGCTAATTTCTCAATAATTGTTTCCCTAGATAGATATAGTCAATGTTTGCCGCTATATATAAATATAAATTATAATTATATATAAATATAAATTATAATTTTATATAAATATAAATTATAGTTATATGTTAATTTGTAAAAATTACATACCGTAATAATGACTAAATAGACCACTGTATTAGTTATTTTTAGACCTATTGAGGTTTATATTAGATAATCATCACCTCGGACAGTGCGTGTGACAGACGAACTGATGGACAGACATCTGACCGATTCTATACTGTACCGGCGTGACTGGCTACAGAACCCTAAAAGAAGTTATTTAAATATTCCATGTTTAAAATATTGCTAAAACTAAACATGTTAAAATTTTAAAAACTAACATTACCTGTTATTTTATTCATCCTTATGTTTTAAAAAGTTTGGGAATGAAAAGATCTTTTGAAATATTTCGAGAAATCAATCAATCTCAATTTTGAATCTTTTGACAACTTGAGTAAAAAAACATGTGAAAACTCTTAAGTTATTATGACATATAATTAATGATGTAACAATAATGAAACAATTTGGTTTTACGTTTATATATTTAATTCATTATTTGAAACAAGATTTCAAGTGCAGGGTTAAGTATGTAATGTATTGTAAGCAATTAATTTCATAATGTTCTTTTGAATGTAAAACTCCAGGAGGGGTTGGGTATGGATGTTACTTTGTCTCTAAGACTGGTGCTATTTTTGGAAAAACAATTTTAATATTTTAACTACAGAAAGTTTGTTTCACATCTTTGTAAACACATTTCAGTAGGTATAGATGTTTTTCTAGTAAATAGCAAAACCAATCACCTATATATTTTATTATGTACAAATTCATGAATGAAAAAATTATCATTCTGTGACTGTTTATATCTCGACAATTTTAGCCTTTTAATATTTATTTAGGTGTAATACTTTGTTTTATGTACATTTGTTGTGCTGTGTGTAAAAAAGTTGACACTGATTATGACTTTGTTTTACATAGACACCTAATTTATTATTACTCTCTACCTAATATATGTATATCTTTGAAAATTATGCCTGAATTTTTTTGTGGATAGTGGATACTATTCCATTTAATTTACCGAAATAATACCGGGAAACATCTAGGTGCATATTATGTGTATTTATTTTGTCTGCTATTATAATTTATAAAGGACTAGCTGTGCCCGCGGCTCCGCCCGCTCTCATATTTCACTTCACCGCTAACCTCATAAGCCATTTAGCGTGATAGTAAGTAGCCTATAGTTGATGGGAAGAAACAAGCTATCTGTAGAATTTTGTTTTATTAAAATCGGTTCAGTGGTTCTCGAGTTATAAGCGGACAGACAGACACTCAGACAGAAAGCAGACGTTGGATTTTAATATAGGTAAGGAAGAGCTGGGTATTCCAAAACGGACAAAGGACTAGCAACCTATACTAAAATTCACAGTACTGGAAAACCATGCAATAAAATTTAAACAATGAGAACTGAGCGAGCTAGTGATTTGACGTACCTAAAAATGTGTGTTATCGTTTATTTATTATTTATTGTAAATTTATTATTAAATATTATTCATCCTTACCGATAATAAAATCCAATGTCTGCTTTCTGTCTGAGTGTCTGTCTGTCCGCTTATAACACGAGAACCACTGAACCGATTTTAATAAAACAAAATTCTACGGATAGCTTGATTCTTCCCATCAACTATAGGCTACTTACTATCACGCTAAATAGCTTATGAGGTTAGCAGTGAAGTGAAACATGAGAGCGGGCGGAGCCGCGGGCACAGCTTGTTAATTTATATAATTGAGAAATCATTTGACTATTTTTTTCTACAGTTATTATTATAGTTGCTGGGCTAGTATAAATGTAATAGTTTGACTCTCTAGTAACACGTAGGTGTAATGTTTTTTTTGTGTAAACCACTCCTTCATACAAAAAGGAATTATTCAAAAATGTATCCTTTACCTACCTACTAAAAATACATTCTTCAAAATAACTTCTTGTAAAACCGAGATCCGCCGCCCCGATATAGACTTGTGCTATGGAGTGATATGAACGAGCTGGAATAGGAGGGCGGCGGCGGCGGGTCGAGAGGGTAGCTTGAAGTCTCACGACGCACGGAGGTACATGCTGACATTGAATACATGCTGACATATGACATTGAATTGAAAATTAGACATCGATGCATGCTGATGACTACATGACATTTTTCGAGAGAAAAAATTTTTTTTGCTAGATGTATTGTTGTTTAACATTTCAGATGTTTTATTATTACTAAAATATATTTTTGATTCTTTCCAATCTTTATTCTGTATATTTGAGATTCCAGCTATATTTAAAACGAACTGCGTTTCCAGAAAATAAAATTTTATCATTTATGCCCATAATTTTATTCTATAATCCACCTTTGTAATGATAACATGTTGAGATTTAAAACAAACCGGTCATGGTGAACAATGTTCACGCGGCGAGAAGTGTTCCGTCACCGCTGCTTTGATATTATCTACTTATATTTTCTACGAGGGCGCTGTCAGAATTTGGATGGGTGACCTTCGACAGTTGAGGTTGGCCGTGGCTCGGATTCCACGTGAAACTGCTAGCTCCCACTACTTGGGTACCTTACTACGTATGGTAACTTGTGCATAAATGTGGCATAACCCGTTCGAATTGATACATCCGCACTAAACTAAGGTCGGTCGAAACGGCTATGAAAATAGTTTCCGTGTTTTCCAGTTCAATATAGCCGGCACGACCAAAGGGAAGCACTGACATGGCACCTCGCTTACACTGATTGACTAACAAGGACTCTGGCACACACACATATAAAGTCGAAATGTATGCTCTTGATCAACAATCAATCATTAATACCTACCCATAATAAAACTACCTACACTGCACATTGAAAATATTTGCAAAAAAAAACCGCCAAGTGCGAGTCGAACTCGTGCACCAAGGATTCCGTAGTCCCACACAATATAGGTATACCTATGTGTTACATGTTTACCAAAATAATTGTGTTTTCGAAAATAACGAAACCACATCAACATATGGGGGTCAGTTTGGTAGGTACCAATAATGGTACCTACCATTATTGGTACCTACCAAACTGACCCCCATATGTTGATCTAGTTTTTGACGAGTGATATGTGCGCGTCATCTAGATCTATCATTTCATTATGCCAAACAAGTTTCTATCTTATTTAGTTTTCGAGAAAAGCCTCTGTAACGGACGGACGGACACGAATAGATAATTATAAGTTCAGAGTTCCGTTTTTACCGTGGTATACCGAACCCTAAAAATTAATTGGGGGATCACCGACGCGACAGTGGTGAAGGTAGGTAGGGATGAAGGCTGAGCAATATAATTATTTATAGAGATCATTTTGGTATTTAACGCTTGCCTTGCCTGTTTATATACCTATTTGTTTGTTTGTGCACTAATCACGTAAAAATATGGAGCAAAACTCAGTTGACTTATTCAATTTGACGCTGGCAAGACTAGATGTAGGCAAATGGCAATTGTAAATGTAAATAGGCTCAACGAATTAAAAAGTAGAATGTCGTTGAATAGCCTAGCTAGGCAGAGCTGAAAGAAAACAATTTCACCAATCGCTGATCCACCCGCACGGCTACGCGGTGTTGGTTGAGTTGAGCCTGCGCGCGGGGGGGAAGCGGGGCGCGGTATACTGCTGCGGGGGCGCGCAAGTCGTCGTGCGGGGGCGGAGGAGGCCGCTTCATCCTCCGCCTCTCCGCCGCCCGCCACCGGCTGTGCGGTGCGAGCGAACGTACACCGACCGCGCCGCCGCGCCAGCCATCAGTTCGTCGTGAACTTCACTCGAGGCGCCTACCGGCCGCTCATTCCGGCGACACTAAAAAACTTTTCTTGAATAAAAATAACCAATTAAGTGCAGTGGATGTGCCAAAACCGCCGTGCCCCTACCGAAAAGTGCAAGCCGCAAGTGGAATATCAAACGCACGCCGCGTTTACAGTTTTGCAAGTTTAAATACCGTTTGCGGTACTGTTTTGTTGCATAAAAAAAACTGAAGTCGTGTCGCACACGGCGAGAAGAGGCTGCAGTGTTGTTTGTTGTATATTTAGCTGGGTTTTCCGAGGTTGGATCGGGCCGGGCTCTGCGACCGGGCTGGTGAAAGTAGATCTTTGTTCGCACGAGGAAGGACACGCCGCCGAGCGGGTGCAACCTACTTGCGTTCGTCTCGTCGAATCTGTACCTACACGCTGCTGGAAGAAGGTGAGTCGCAGCACACTCAATTTCATATTCAATTTGTTGTAACGGTTGATCAATCAATTTACGATAGATGCAAAATTGTTTCTTTCTTTGTCGCACCGCTAGGGTGTGGAACTGTCTTCCGGGGAGTGTTTCCCGAATCCTTGGTCTTCAAACGTCGTATTCACAGGCTAGACAGCTTAGCAACAGTCCGTAAATCTGCTGGCATGGCACCTCACTGAGCGTGGTTTCGCGAGGAGAGATAATCCTGTCTGACGACTGCACCATTGGTCCCTCGGCACAGCCACCCATGTAGGTTTATCTAAAAAAAAAACAATGTGTGAACGGATAGGTAAATGTGTTGATTTATACGAAATTAAAAGAGTGTAAATGATAGATACTGCTAACTAGCATAACACCCAACTATTTGCGAACAGGTCCTTTGTCAGCCTCGATAGCTCAGTGGTGCAGACAGTCAACTGTCGCTATTGAATGTTAAGCAACGCTGGGCGCGGTCAGTACTTGGATGGGTGACCGCTGACCGTTGGAGGCTGACCGAGGTTCGGATTCCTCGTAAAACTGTAGGTCCCTTCCCTCCTAATCTTACTTGGTGGTAGGGTTTAACCCGCCCGGGTTGGTACCACCGCACTGAATGAAACGCCGGTCTAAACGGCTATGTAAATAGTTTGTGTTTTCCGACCAGTTCAGTGTAGCCGGCACGATCAAAGGGGGAAGCACTGACATGGCACCTAGTTCACCCGGTGTTATGGGCTGACATCACGGACGTTGTAGGTGATGTAGCCAACCGTGTCAGTTTCCATAAAAAAAAAAATGAAACAATAGCTTATACCTATACCTAACCTAGGAATTATACTAGGTATAAGTAGGTTAGGTTCTTATTAGGGTGCCCTAATGAATAATGATATGTAGCCAACCTACCATTCATTAGGGCGATTTCCACCTTCGAGACTGCAGCCCGGGAGATAAAACCGAATGCTTCGGTTATATAATATACTATACCTACTGTTGACGCAGGCTCTTCAGCCAAGATATGCGGGGTCTTTCAGGTTTTCGTTCGAGGTGACAGTTGACTGGCTGCACCACTGAGTTATCGAGGCTGACAAATTCATTCACATGTTCTTGAAAATAACGATTCTTCGCGATAAATAGTTAGATTTTCAGTAGGTCGCAGAGTGCTTTACAAAAGCACGTGTTTTTATATTTGATAATTCATCTCTGCTTGGAAATAACAGGTTATATTTCTTTGGAAAATAAGCTGACGATTTTATTGCAATAATAAATCGCCTAAATGAGCGAAGAACCCATAGCTTACGATTGCCAATTATTACGTTTTAGGAATCATACATAATAACTCAGATTATAAGCGCCAAAGCTGTAGGTATTAATCACCTTACCTAGTTATTTTTAATTTTACGTAGGTAACTAGGTACTAGAAAGAAACCTACACCTGCCTACCTTACATTAAATAAAGTTTTACAGACTGCCAGCACACACTTCAATACAAACATTTGTAGCATCAGTCAAGTGATTAAAAAGAGACGAGAAAAGAAATGATTTTTCAAGCTGAATATGAAACGAAAATTTAGTACATTATCAATATCATTGTACATATCATTGAACTTTACCTTTGAAGTTTAAACTCTTGTTTCTTATTCCTGATTACAGAGAGGCTCTAATTCATCTAAATACTTGTACAACAATAATAATTATTAATAATAAGTAGTTATACAGAGGTTTTGTTTTGACAGCCGCTAATAATAAGAGCTACGTAGGGTAGTGCATGGGCAACCCGAGCCAGGGGCAAAGGGAGCCAGCCATTCATGCCGGACGGCGGAACAGCTTGCCTGCTAGCTAGGTCAGTGCTCCCCATCCACCGCGCTTGCGTCTGCGCAGAGCGATACACGGGGAAATAAACACGATAGAAGTGCAATCAACTTGTCCATGTGGTGAAAGACAAGTATGAAAGTATGGCCGGTCTTACAAAACGCTCGTAATCTTTGTAATTCGTAATATGATTAACGGACGATCAGTAGAAAATATTTCTTTTAGAAAAAATGTTTTTTCAACAATAATATTTATTGGATGTTTAGGAAGACCGAAAGTATTGTCGAAGTATAATGCGCGGGGCGGATCGCAGCAATTCGTCAGTGTTCTCCCTCGCACTCGCACCGTACTTGTATAGTGTATTCGCGTGGCGGGTCTCCCGCTGCGGCGCCGAGATCCGTCCCGCGCACTATAGTGACAGGTAAAAAAAATTATAAAGTTTCCAAAGTTTATTTTGTAGGTAATAATTTTCTAAGAACATATAAATGATAATCATCCTGGTCGGGATGTATTTTTTCAAATGTTTTTCGATTTGCATTTTTCTAATTAAAAACATATATAAAGCATTGATTTTATAAAATCAATGATATAAAGCGAGTACGTGCTTAGTACTAACAAACATAAAATATTATTAAAAACCTCAATTCAACTTCTAGTGTCTGATGCCAAATACGACTTTGGTGACGACAGCATAAGGTTCAATATGGAACCGTGCAAGTTGACCATTCGCAAAAATTATGCGACATCATGAAGATGCAACAGATCGAAAATTTGGAAATAATATATAACGGCCCGGTGGTGTAGTTGGTTATCGCGTTGGCGGCTCAAGCCAGAGACCCAGGTTCGTATCCTGGTCGGGATGTATTTTTTCAAATGTTTTTCGATTTGCATTTTTCTAATTAAAAACATATATAAAGCATTGATTTTTAACCGACTTCCAAAAAAGGAGGAGGTTCTCAATTCGTCTGTATGTTTTTTTTTTTTTTTTATTTTTTTTTTTATTTTTTTTTTTTGTATGTTTGTAACACGATTTCTCCGTCAATTGAGGGCCGATTTAGAAAATTCTTTTTTTGTTAGTTAGGTCATACTTCCGAGGTGGTCCCATTTCAATTTTATCGAAATTGGTTCAGTGGTTTTCGAAAAATAAGCATAATACTATGGTGTGTGGTTACCTTCAGCAAAACTTGTGATGTGGTCGTTTTCGGCAATTTTCAGTTTGATAAATTAGTATGGTGTGTGGTTACCTTCAGCAAAACATTTGTGATGTGGACTTATTCAGCAATTTGCAGTCTGACACATATGGCGAATAATTCTGTACCACTTCAATCGATTTCGATTATTCGATTTCGATTATTCTTTTTTATGTAATATTACTAAAAAGAATGAAATAAAAACTGTTTTAAAAAATATTAAACCGATTTCCAAAAAACAAAAAAAAAAAAAAACTAAAAAGTATTAAATACCTAATATTTTGAAATTTTCTCTGTCCTGTTGAAATACATGAATCGATATACTAGTGATACATATTCGGACCCTTGTTTCATGAATATTCTAAATTTGAAATTTTTTTATCTTTTCCGACCGGCGCTTAATTTATTATGGTACCTGGCCAGTACCTACTGTACCGAGTACCATCGAGCTGGTTTGATGATGGAGACAGAAGGTGGCCATAGGAACTCCTAAACTACACATGATAAACCCATCGTGTTTGGGCTCGTTGCATTTGTCTTCACGAGAAATTTACTTTAGACCTAAAAGATTCTCAATTCGACGGTATGTTTTCTTTTTTTTTGGATGTTTGTTACGCGATTACTCCGTCAATTGTGGGCCGATTTTGAAAATTCTTTTTTTTTTTATTTGAAAGGGGATAACCCTGAGGTTTTTGAAGTGAAAACTTCTTTAGCGGCTCTTGACACTTTTTTAGGTGGGTAAAAATGTATAACTCGCGACATCGCGTCAGCGTCATTTTTAAAATGAAACCTTAAGTCATTGCGTTAAGGGTTAAGTTAGAGTGGCACGGGATCTGCCGGCACTCCCGGAGTGCAACTGTTAAGTAGGGTTCCGTAACACGTTTATGTCTGTCCATTCTACTAAGTTCTGCAAAATGAATGTAGGGTTCCGTAACATATGCATGTCTATCCGTTCTACTAAATTTTACAATTTTCAACCAAGGTCCTCCGACGGTTATTTTATAATAAAAGTAGGCTTCCGTAACACGTTTATGTCTGTCCATTCTACTAAGTTCTGCAACATCACCTACAACGTCCGTGATGTCAGCCCATAACACCAGCGCCATGTCAGTGCTTCCCCCTTTGATCGTGCTGACTACACTGAACTGGTCGGAAAACACAAACTATTTACATAGCCGTTTCGACCGACGTTTAATTCAGTGCGGTGGTACCAACCCGGGAAGGTTAAACCCTACCACCAAGTAAGATTACGAGGGAAGGGACTTACAGTTTTACGAGGAATCCGAACCTTGGTCAGCCTCCAACGGTCAGCGGTCACCCATCTAAGTACTGACCGCACCCAGCGTTGCTTAAAATTCAATAGCGACAGTTGACTGTCTGCACCACTGAGCTATCGAAGCTGACGTGGTCCTATTTTAATTGGGTCAAGATCGGATTGGAAAGCGAGGCGGAATCGCGAGGCCGAAGGCCGAGCGATTCCGCCGAGTACATTAATAGCAAAAAATTACTAAAAAAAACTGTGAAATAAAAAAAAAGTTTTAAAAAACATAAAACCGACTTCCTAAAAAAAGTAAAACTAAAAAACTATTTAAAATAAAAATATAAAAACCGCCTTCAAAAATATATGAAATAAAAACCTAAAAAAAAAACGAACCGTAGAGTTGAAGGCGGTGCTAAAGCAAGCAAAAATGATGCATGAAAGAAAACATGAGCGGATGATAATATCCTTTGTGATTTGTGTATCCTTTTTAGCACCGCCTTCAACTCTAGGGTTCGTTTTTTTTTAGGTTTTTATTTCATATATTTTTGAAGGCGGTTTTTATATTTTTATTTTAAATAGTTTTTTAGTTTTACTTTTTTTAGGAAGTCGGTTTTATGTTTTTTAAAACTTTTTTTATAAAATCAATGATATAAAGCGAGTACGTGCTTAGTACTAACAAACATAAAATATTATTAAAAACCTCAATTCAACTTCTAGTGTCTGATGCCAAATACGACTTTGGTGACGACAGCATAAGGTTCAATATGGAACCGTGCAAGTTGACCATTCGCAAAAATTATGCGACATCATGAAGATGCAACAGATCGAAAATTTGGAAATAATATATAACGGCCCGGTGGTGTAGTTGGTTATCGCGTTGGCGGCTCAAGCCAGAGACCCAGGTTCGTATCCTGGTCGGGATGTATTTTTTCAAATGTTTTTCGATTTGCATTTTTCTAATTGAAAACATATATAAAGCATTGATTTTATAAAATCAATGATATAATGCCAGTACGTGCTTAGTACTAACAAACATGTTGTTGTATCAATGAAGTTGATATGTTAGGTAACTAGCAGGAATTTTTGTCAAAAATGTCAGCTAGAACTTAAGGCGGTGACAAACGCCAAATACACAAAGCATGCAAAAAGTGCGACAAAGAAGGTCCAAAACTGACCAATTGACACACATTCAGAAAATAAAAAAAATACCAACCTATATTTTGGTTCTTTACCAACAAAGTGCATTGCTGGTTTTTTTAATAATGAGTAAAAGTAAGTAATAAACATAAAATTAAAAATATATAAAAAAAGCATGAATTTTTGAAAATCTGAGTATGTGTGTATTATTACAATTTTACAATACCACCGATTCAAAGGTCACAAAGCTCTGAGAAAACTCTATTCAATTTGTTTTATTATTTTATCCACGAAAGGAGATAAAAATAAAAAACAAAAAACGCCTACATGAAATTATTGACGTAATTCTTCAGTCGGAAGGGTAAAATTTTTGCCTTCGTCAATTTAGCAGGCACTTCAATACTAGATACAATTTTAGTTCCGGGCTCGCTTGCTCGCTCCTGCCCTGCTGCGCCCGCGTGTCGTGTGACAGAAATGACAGTATCGTCATTTCTGTCTTCTGTGTTTGGATCGAATGGAAAAAAGATAGGTAGGTTAGGTATATTTGTACCGTGTGGGATGGTAATTTAAAATAATAGCCCCACTGCATCTCTCCCCGTGCATGTCGTAAAAGGCGACTGAGGGATTTTTTTATGTAAACTGACACAGTTTGCTATATCACCTATAACATCCGTGATGTCAGCCCATAACACCGGGTGAACTTAGGTGCCATGTCAGTGCTTCCCTTTGGTCGTGCCGGCTACACTAAACTGGACGGAAAATACAAACTATTTCGGGATATGACTCCCTTCTTTTTTTCCGTCCAGTTCAGTGAAGCCGGTACGACCGAAGAAAAGCACTGACATAGCACCTACTTCACCAGTTGTTACGAGCTGACATCTCGGATGTTGTATTGTAGGTGATGTTGCCACCGTGTCATTTTCCGTACCAGTATACAGTACGACCGTATCAGTAATATCTCTCTTCTGTGGTATCTATCAGTATACGCTCCGGTACGTAACTTGACGGGGCGTTATACGCATGGCTTTCGTTGGTATAACCACAGAATAACTAATAGCACAGCATATATATGGCTTTAGCCATATATATGCTGTGCTAATAGGTACTGTGGTATAACGCTGTCTGCGCTTGAGATGCAAGGACTATAGAACCGTGCCTAAATAAAAGTAGCCTAGCAACAGCGGCGCGCTGCGGAGCGGGGGCGGCGGCGGCGGCGGCACTGTGGTGGCGCGGAGCGGAGACGACGCGGCGGCGCGGCGCCTCCCGCGCCTCCACCGCCGCCGCCGCCGTGCCGCCTCCGCACCGCACGCTGCTACTGAGTTACCGCACCGCACCGCACCCCACCGCACCGTGCCATGCCGCGCGCGCCGGCCGGTACCTATGTTGCTATGATATTTGCCATACATACCTAAATGCCTATCTACCTATTACCTACCTACCTATTTTTATTTTAGTTTTCATCGATAGTCTATTTAGAGGTTTATAAAAAGTGGTAAGTACATGAACTAAAATAATTTGGAAGAAATTACAATAAAATGTTATTTAGGTAAAATAATAAAAAATAAAAAATTAGAATCACGCATCAGTTACATAAGCCACAATCATTTTAATAATTAAAATAATAAAAAAGCAAAAAAAAAAAAACATACGAAAGTGGGATTCGAACCCCGAACCATCAACTCTTTAGGCTGATAGCGACAAACTACGCTAAATGTGACTTGAACGTGCGAAGCGAAATTAGCAGTCGCATGGTACATTATGTAGAATTCCCGAATGCTCAAGGTCGTTGGCGTTTGTCACGGCCTTAACATTAATCATGTTAAGTTCTAGCTGACATTTTTGACAATACCTATAGGTATTGAATTCTAAATTTATTTTTACACAAGTAACTTGATAATTTCGTTACCAATGCAACAGAAAAAACAAATTTATCCGTTTTGTAGTTTAGGAGAAATCAACGACCTGGCAAAGGTTTTCATTTTCAAAATCTACTGTCCTCTTTGTCGTAGAGCACAGACAAAAAAATCACGAGAAAACCTCTCCGGAATCAGTCAACGCTTATTTGAAAAGTATTTTCCCGGCGACCGTCTAGTCTAGACGGCAAATTTTGTAACTTTTTCCCTCGCATCACCTCTGAAAGAAATTGCCCAAGGCAATAAGTTCGATCTTGCCACGACGAATTAAGTGGCATAAAGTGTAACATTATTATTATAATCACCAACGGAGGGTAGATTGACAAAACGGCCTAAGTAGTAGGTGGTAGTAGGCACTGAAGTAGGTATGTGAAAGAAAAATGTACGATTACAAAATTACAAAATGTAAATACGTATACGTATTAGCATAAACCTTTCTCATCATTGTCACCTGTACAAGACAAGAGTGCATACTGAGCAATATTATACATTTACCAGCAGCGGGAGCACAAATGCGTCGATAAGCCTATATCGATCGATAAACATCTATTTGCTTCGTTTGACGATGTAGAATAGAAGAAGACGAATATATGTTTATCGATCGATATAGGCTTATCGACGCATTTGTGCTCCCGCTGCTACTTAGGTAAATGCAAGAATGGAGATTTCCGAGAGTGTTTAGTAGGTACCCCACTCGCGCATTTACCTAAATAACAAGTTGAAATACTCGTTGAAATCTAATGCAAGGTAAAAGTGACAATACCCTTTCTGTGCATTTATTTCCGTGGGGATACCTACCTGAAGCGCGCGCGCCTCCTCCGCCCCACCGCCGCCGCCGCTCCGCTCTCTTCCCTCCTTTTTACTCGCGCGGCTGTCGCGGTCGATCTTCTTTTCCTATGTAAGCTGAAACAAATACATAAAATATATTGATTACCCGTATTGGCATTTTTATTGGAATTGTTGGGTTTATAAACTGTCAGTATGGTATATACCACTAATTCAGTGCAGGGTTCTCACATGATTCAGTTGAAAAAACAGGACCTTTTTCATCAAAGGGCCTTTGACTTTCAAGTACAAAATTTTTCAAGACCTTCACTTTTAAAAATTAATGGAAGATAGAGTAATAAATAAAAGGGTTGAATTGGTCGAACTGATTGAAATATTGAAGAACACAGTAGGTACCTAAGTATGATTAGTATTAAAATAATCTGAAAAAAGTAAATATTTATTTGCGTTGTATGAAGAAAAACTGTTTTGATGTCCGGTTTTTCATTATTTTGGAGACTGGATACAAGCCTCGAAAACCGGACAGTCCGGTCCAAAACCGGACATCTGGCAACCCTGATTCAGTGGTGCCTATAGCTTTTGCCCTAGGCTTCGCTTCGCGTGTTTAGGGTTTTACCTATTTGCTCACAGCTCAGGCAATCAATGACGTTAGTAGCTTTATAATTTTTTTTTTTATGGAAACTGACACGGTTGGCTACATTACCTACAACTTACAAGATCTGTGATGTCAGCCCATAAAACCGGATTCACTAGGTGCCGTGTTAGTGCTTCCCTTCATTTCATATCGGCTACACTGAACTGGACGGAAAACACCAACTATTTACATAGCCGTTTCGACCGACGTTTCATTCACTGCGGTGGTTCCAACCCGGGCGGGATAAACCCTATCACCTATGGTAAGAAGGGAAGGAACCTACAGTTTTACGTGAAATCCGAACCACGGTTAGCCGACAACGGTCGAGCGGACACCCATCCAAGTACTGATCGCGCTCAGAGTTGCTTAACAACAGTCGACCGACCGCACCACTGAGCTACCGAGGCTGACATTTACGTCGAGTCGAAGCAAGCAGTAGTGCGAATATCGGAGTCGAGGCACAAGCACTTAGCTCAGGGGAAGCCGCTTGTGGGGAGTGCAGCCTGGAGCCCAGCGTCCTGCCTGACGACCGACGCCATGCGACGCGACGCCTGAGGAGCTCGCCGAGCCGTGTATCGACTATCGACATATACCCTGTCCGCTTTTGTTAATTATTGTAGTGCGTGGTAGTGCTACGCAAGCCATATTATTGTTACATTGTATTTTATTGTTGTTTTCTGAATCACCAATTCAGGTGGGCAATATGCTTAAAACGATGTAGTTAAACAAACGCGGACATACATATCCATTAGTGTTTAACAAGTTCTATTGTCAACCGCCTACCTCCCTAATTACTGGTTTTCGGAAGACATATTGTTTCTCTGATCGACCGAGCCATAAGGCGTTCTCTAAATAGCCAACCCAAGGCCACCGATTGTCGAGGAGGTAATTCACTAGAAGCAAAATCGAGAATCGTGTGCAATATTTCGATTAAAAAAATTAATACATTGTAAGTAGTGACTATTGATGTTATAAATCGCGCGGAAACCGCGCAAGAAAGCCCGGTAAAGGTGTGAAAATCTAGACTAATACGGTATTTCATTCGCAGATTCCAGACTGATATTATTTGACATTTGCATCGAAACGGCACGGGAAATATATTATTGATAGATTGGGCTAGTGAGTGACTAGCATCCAGAAATTTTAGACAGAAATAGAGCTTTTTCTCAATGTAGGTAAACAGAAACGGCGGAAGGCGTGTCGGGTCGGCGCGCGACGCGACGACGACACGTGAGCCATCACCGCCTACACGGCCTCGCGCCTAGAATATTCATGCAGGGGTTATTCATGAAAATAAAACATTATTTAAGACGTACAGGTCAGGAATGACTTTGAGCTGTGACGGTGCAACAATTGTATCAAAACAAAATGTATCGCTCTGCAGCAAAGTATGTGTTGATTTTACTCGAAGTATCGTACTCGATTTCGATTTGCCTACCAGTGAATTAGCCTCGAGGCGATGTCGAAACAATGAAGTTCCCACACGACTACCGAAATGGACAGTTTAAGAGCAGTAATGAAGGTTAATTGTACTGATTTGTAGACCGAAATGGTCGGCAATTTTCGAGACTTTTTGGTAAAGGGAAAGATAAAGATTACAGGCTAGCTAGGTTATCGTTCCCACGTAGGATTAATCTTTCACAATACAACGAATTGAAATGGCACGTTGATTGGGATACTTTTTTTTAAGACTTAGGAAAATAAAGTTAAATACTTCGAATTTAGTTTATTTTCGTAGTTTCTTCTAATCCAGTTTTATTGTTATTGTTGTGTATTTGTTTTACGATGGTGGAGACGCTGACATGTCTAATTATTATTCTTATCTTATTTGTAAATATTTAACTGTAAATAATTATCATATAGTATACATTAAAAAGCCAAAAATAATTTCCGTTTACTTACTTAAAGGAGTCGGGAGACCGCTAAGTAAATTCCCGCGCAGCTCTGAGTTTTTATATTTTATTTACTGAGCGGTCCCCCGACTCCTTTAAGTAAGTAAACGGAAATTATTTTTGGCTTTTTAAGGGTCGGGGGTTTTTTAAATTTGTAATTTAACTTTTATTTCAAGCTTTTTTAAAAAAACCGCATGTAAATCGGTCCATCCCTTTGGGAGCTACGATGCCACAGACAGACACACACACTCACACACACACACCCACCCTCACACACGTCAAACTTATAACACCCCTCCGTTTTTTTCGTCGGGGGTTAAAAATGTATAACAACAGCTCATCGTAGTACAACTAAACAACTAAATAACGCAAAAAACGAATATTAAATTCTACAAGTCTTGAGGATAATATGGCCCTATCTCCCTTACACACCACCACACCACCCAGACCCAGCACCTTCACATATACATTACCTACATCACATTTATACGTACACTCTCACTTCACAATTTGTACAAATATGTATGTGAGGATGAGGTGGTGTATGTGCGAGGTGGAATACTTTCTGCAGAAGAATCTGTCCGAATCTGCAACTACCGTGACGCACAGTGGTGGTAATTCTTATTGTCGATATAATAAGCTCACATTCAGTAACTAAGCGCATTTTTTTTTAAATGTTATTGATTATAGCTTGAGTTTTCACTTTGAATTTTTCTGTTATTTTGTTTTGATTATTTCTTTAAAGTAATTTAATGATCTTCGTTGATTGTTTGGTTGGCGCCGACTATTTTATTTTTCGCTTTTCAGTTTCTTTTTTCGTCTGTTGAATTTTTTGTTAAACAGGTTTTTTTATACTATGAGCATGACAACAGATAATTAGTAAGCTATCACTAAAAACTGGCTTGATCTCCAGCATGAAGGACCACCTTTATTTTCTATTCGATACTAGATCGAATTAAAAAGTAGGTTAATGACCACCAAGGGACAATTAAATCTCCAGCCAGATGCAGCACATTATGCAGAGTCTGTCCACTAGAATTTTACCACATTCAGACGTGTTTTGAGTTCAGCCAGTAAGTGGAAAGTCCACCATGCAAATCGATACGGAAACACGTATAGGAACCCTTGCATTGTTCTATACATCGTTTGTCGACCACTAGTTGCTCGTCGCTCCTGCCTGCCTGACTGTCGTCGCGGCCGGACACGCAACTAGTCTGCGTGTCGCGGAAATCGACTCCGTAGCGTCACACTCCACTGGGTGATAGCTATCTGTGCAAAAACGCTTCGGAAGATGGCATGGGGAAACTGGGCTCTGAGAAACCCTGACGAATAGCGCTCTGTACTAAATGATATACAGGTTGTTTCAGGATAGGCTTGAGAAACTTCAGGAATAGAAAGTACTCATTATTAGAAGAAAAAAATCCTTATCACTCACATCTAAATTCCGTACTTTTCTTTTCATACAGATATTGAAAATTTTAATAAAAACCCGATGGAAAGTGAGTACGGAGAGATTTGTCTAGGTCTAGGGAGTGCAATGACCTAGTCCAGTCCCCTTTTTCTTTTGATGGCATTTTAAGTGTTTGGAATTTACCTAAATGCAGTTCAACTCTACTATTAAGCATGTAAGTTAGTCATTTTATTTTTATTTAATAAAGGCGGACGCTAACCGTCCACCAAATCTCGATGAAACGATTATCACTAAAAAGTAATATAATCGAATCTGGAAAAAAGTTTCCTTTTCAAATATGAAACCCTTTCGAAACCTGAAGTTACGAAACCCTATCCTGAAACATCCTTGTATATATTCTTCAAAGAGTTTGTATTACGTCGCTGTACAAACTCTTTGATATTCTTTATGAAAATGACACGGTAACTAGGTACATCAATTACTATGTACCGTAGTACATAGTAATTGAATGTACCGTGTGGGGTCGGTACTTAAAAAGAATAGTCCCACTGCATCTCTCCCCGTCGCATGTCGTAAAAGTCGACTAAGGGATCGTCAGCCTCGGCAGCTTAATGGTGCGGTCAGTTATTGGATGGATGACCGCCCGACTGTTGGAGGCTGACCGTGGTTCGGATACCACGTTAAACTGTAGGTCCCTTCCCTTCTTACCTTACTAGGTGGTAGGGTTTATCCCGGCCGGGTTGGTACCACCGCACTGAACGAAACGTCGGTCGAAACGGCTATGTAAATAGTTCGTGTTTTCCGTCCAGTTCAGTGTAGCCGGCGCGAAATGAAGGGAAGCACTGACATGGCACCTAGTTCACCCGGTGTTATGGGCTGACATCACGGACGTTGTAGGTGATGTAGCCAACCGTGTCAAGTTTCCATAAAAAAAAATAAAAAAAAAAACTACAGCAGTGATGCCATCTTGTTCCTGTCGTAAGGAACTAGGTGCCACGTCAGGCTTCCCTTTGTCAGAGTCCCTCCTATGTGTAGTCAGTCAGTGAAAAGCAACTGTCTCTTCATTGTGTCTGTCAAGATTAGTTATTGTATTGTCTGTGAGATCAACTTGCTGATGGAATTTCTGATGGAAACATTTACGCGCATGCTTACCTACACCTGCTGCTTCGCCGTTCGGAACCGGTGTAAAACTGTATAGGTCCCTTCCCTCGCCCCTTACTAGGTGGTGGGCTCAAAGTGTAGCCAACTGGGTTGGTACCACCGTTCTGGATGTAAAATGGCCGCATAGCAGCCTCAGCTGTGTTCTCTAGTCCAGTATAGCCAGCAATCCAAAATCCGGGAAGTCTCCGGTGATATGATTATGTATGAGCAAGCGGTTTGTACATAACTAAAGCACATAATGATAATAGAAATATCCTTTATTGTACTTAAGTAAATATAAATTATACAAAAGGCGGACCTGCCTATCTATGGCAATCTCTGCCATTCAACCTTTCCTTCAAATTGAAAACATATTATAAGGACGAACAAAGAAGAAGAATGAAAGAAACTTAATACTAACGAAAGTTAATTAATAAAAGTAAACAAGCAGACGCCAGACATAATAATATACAGTTACAATAATCCTTATCCTTACCTTTAATAAAATCCAACGTCTGCTTTCTGTCTGTATGTATGACTGTCTGTCGGCTTATAACTTGAGAACCACTGAACCGATTTTAATACAGTTTGCTTCTACGGACAGCTTCGTTCTTCCCATCAAATTATAGGCTACTTTTCATCACGTTAAATGGCTTTATGAGGTTAGCAGAGAAGTCAAATATGAGAGCGGGCGGAGCCGCGGGCACAGCTAGTATGATATATTACGTAAATAAATATAGGGAAGAATATTTTATTTACTTTTACTTGTCTTTTCTGTTGTTTTGTTTTCGATGTTGTAATAAAATTATTTCTTGTGTTTAAGTGAATTGGTGCATGAACCGTAGCATGGGTGCCACACTTAATGTATATATATATATATATATATATATATATATATTGGATGTGTTTTTCCATGTGTTTCGCATTCATGTTGCTGATAATGTATTTAGTTCATCTTATGATAAATGTTAAAAGGGGCCAACTGAAAAACAGCGCTGTAGGGCACGTTCCTACAGCAAAAAAGCTGAGTTGGTTCCTCTTTCTCCTTCAGGTTTCTTTCTGTTATCGTTTCTCTTGTTTTCGTTTTACATGTGCCTATAGGAGAAATAAATATTTTCATTTCATTTCATTTCATTTCATTAACATTCTAAATAAGAATACATAGACGCATACTTATATATGTATTATGTACTAACAATAGATACTCGATAAATACATTACTAATACTATAATAGCACCAGCCGCCATTTGGCAATTATTGCAAGATGTAGGTTTATGATATTTGCTAGCGTTGTTTGTTCGGCAAATGGCGGGCCTCGAAATATTTCTCAGGCTTAATTCTAGGTTCTCATGTGAGTTTGGACTGTTTTAATAGCCTATTTAACGATAGTTGCAGGAAAATAGCTCACAGATAATTTCAAAGCGTTACGCATAATTCATAACCTCACGTAAAAAAAAGAATGGAGGCGTTCTCGAGTTATAGATATGTATATGCATAAGTGAATGTACACAAAAATCCTAATTTAATAAAGCGAAGTTTCTACGACCGAGTAACGTACGTGAATATATGAATATAATATATAACTCTAGAATCACTTTATCGATTTACATACGGTTTTCATTGTTACATTCTGTAACTTTTAAAGATGGTTTTATGCTATACATCATAATAACGCTACGTCATCGGCGGCCTGAGCTTTTTGGCCTGAGAGAGTATTTTTTGTGCTTGCACCATCTGCAATCGGAATGTGACAATAAGCGGATTCTCTGTGTGCTGTTGGTCGTGTGAGTCGATCCACTGATAACCCTCCTTGTATGTCTGGTCTTCTACGTGCTTATTTAATTTCTATACTCTAGTTCGAGCTGCGAGCAAAAAGTCACGCGAAGCGAGGTCGCGGGCAAAAGTTATAAGTACTAAAATTATTTCTTCCTGGCCCGTTATTCTGTTCTAATATACGTCACTACAAAGACAACTAGTTTTGTGGCTTATACCCATTGTCTTCAAAGTGAGCTGGTCGCAATGATTTATGACTAGAAGGCCTAGCACGGTTTAATTTTACTATAGTATACACTAACACACATATGTACATACCACACACCAGACAGATGGTGCATTTTATGCTTCCTTATCCTTCCTTCCTTACCTATAATAAAATCCAACGTCTGCTTTCTGTCTGAGTGTCTGAGTGTCTGTCTGTCCGCTTATAACTCGAGAACCACTGAACCGATTTTAATAAAACAAAATTCTACGGATAGCTTGATTCTTCCCATCAACTATAGGACTTACTATCACGCTAAATAGCTTATGAGGTTAGCAGTGAAGTGAAATATGAGAGCGGGCGGAGCCGCGGGCACAGCTTGTACATTATATTATTGTACTTTCATTATTATTTTAGTTTGCCAACCAGGTTGACATCGGTACCACGGCACGAGAACTCTTCAATCTGAAATGGTGAGTTTTTTAGAACTGTCGTGCGTCACTGCATCAAATGCTATGCAGAATCTGTTTACGTCTTTCGGGATCACTTACGTCTAAAAATAATCTAGATTGTAACTATGTAATTTATCTCCCCTCGGTAAAGGTGACTGCAGCTAGTGTCTAGGGTTATTGATTTTCCCAACGACCGTATGAGTCATAGTTGTCGATCAGCGTTCATTCATTAACACTGTTTCAAAGATTTCAAAGGAGTAGAACTGGCTATTGTCGCCATTGCCACGTTTCAAACAATTTAAAGGTTTCTGTCATATATTTTATAAATTTTACTTTGTTCCCTACCCAACATTCCCTCGACTCTATAAGTGAATCGCTAGATTTTTGGAAGATCAATAGATTTTTGTAACTGTCGATGATGTTTTCTAATCAGCAACGCTGGCGTTCATCAGGGTTCATTATTGTCTCCCACATTTCTAATATTCATTAAATTATGTGGTGTCTCTCGGAAATACTCACAGTTAAACGTACGACAGTATCGAAGACGAGGTCTACCTAAGGACTGCACTGCTAGAGAGGCGCTCATTGATGAAGCTAGTCGTTTGACCGTAGAAATGGCGACAATTTTCTCAATAAGCACCTTTTCGCACCTGGGGCCGCAAAAACCTTGTTGACTTCAACGTCGATTTTCTACCAAGACTCACTGATTTTCCTTCCAAGCCCCTTCCTTTCCAGGGCACGACCATACCCAACAATGACCAACTGGACCGTCTGGGCTTCGAGTTAACCAAAGATGTGGTCTTCAGGAGTTTTGTAAAGTCTAAGGTTACTGTCGCCTCCAAGAAATTAGGAGCTCTTTGCCGCGGCAATTTTATTTTATTTTATTTTATTTTATTTGATTTTATTTATTAGGGGTAAAACAAACAGGTTATTACATTTGATATCAGGTAGATACAATATAGAGAATAATACGTAATGATCGATAAGTTGATGCCTCTTTTATCACTTCGACTTCTTTGCATCGCTTCTACCTCACAATGTGAAGGGTTCCATGAGCTGCTAATGAATTGTTTGTTGAATGGTGTGTGTACACACACGTGTGTTCCCCGTATACGGGGAAATTGAGCTCTTTCTTCCATCATTTGTAGTTCAATGCCTTCAGGTACAGTTGGGCCTGAAACTGGATTACACCTATACGACGTTGTCTTGTTGAACTCGCTCGAATGTTCTGAGGAGCCCGCAGTAGTACAGAAAGTTATACAAAGGCATGCATATTTTTTTTCCTTTTTACACGACCACATTCTTTTAGCCTGGGCTTTTAAAACATACGAATGGACTAGATTCTAGACTGTCCAGCAAACGTTTGCCTATTTTTTGGCACGATACCACACTGGGCGTGCTTTCGCGAGGAGAAGTGAATTTGGCTTTGTCGACTGCACTCATTATTAGTCCCTCAGCACAGCCATAGATGGTGCATAAAACAGTTTATCTTATATTTTCTTTGTTTTTATGTCCACGGAACCCTATCCGAATGATGCCAGGCGGTCTTTCGTGGATCATATCATAATGAATGACAAGAGTGCGGCCTCTGATTATATGACGTTTATTGGCCTAATTGATATTTATGGCCAACTACTGATTGATATCATTATATGGGTCATATTTATTTCAACTTTTCTTACCAGTCACTCGTAGTGGTAGGAGCAGATTATGCCAGTTAGTCATGCAGCGTGCGTTGTCGCAACTGTGTATATTACAAAGTGTTGAATCATTTTAAAATGTTCATAATGTTGTATATAGTTCCTTACTTAAGGCGCCTAGTAACGCCACATGTGGATTTTTTTGAAGAAGTAGCCCGTGATGACTAGACCAATCTAAAGGCAACTACTGCAAAATATAGAACAATAATTCTTTGTCTATCTTTTTTTTTTTGAAGTGAAAACTTATTTAGCGGCGCTTGGCACTTTTTTTAGATGGGTAAAAAATTTTAAACTCGCGGCAGATCCGTAGCCTGATCGAAAAAGCGTAAGATTCGTTGAAATTATGGATGAAAGTTGATTTTTCTGAGAAATAAACTTTTTTATGTAAAATAATTATATTAAATTTTTTATGTAATATAAATTGTCATGATTGTCTACGATCGCGCCATAAATGAATATTGTATTTTACCACATAAATGATAGTACTTTTATACTGATAAATAAAACAATTCGTGCGAAATTATTCCCTAACCATTCCAAAAATATTCAAAAATGCACAACGTTGATGTTTAAGTTTTCACTTCTGCCGGCACTCCCGGAGTGCAACCCGTCCGTTTTTTTTTTAATTAGAAAAATGCAAATCGAAAATCATTGGAAAAAATACATCCCGACCAGGGGGTCTACTCGGAGTTTCGATTGCGATATATTCGGATAGATCCGAATATATCGGATGTATCTCGGGATGTGTCTAACTCATACAAATATCCCACTCTAACCAAATGTTCGGTCGGTCGGAAGAAGTGGCATATCGAAAGCATAGACAAAAAGTTTTGTTTTTCTCGCAATCATAGACAAGCGATTTGTGTCCAAGACCAAAATAAAAGTTGTTGTGGTCAAATTTGTGTATTGGATGGATGCAGTGGAAAGAGATGGCGGACGGCGCAAGTTGTCGCGTCGTCGTTGTAATTAAAAATATATATTTTTGTGGTTCTCGCCGTGTCGCACCTTATACAAAAGCATATATATTGGTATAGTAGTATTATATTCTTTGTATTGGTAATCTGTGGATGGATGGATGAAGGACGTACGACACCTGAAAGCCATTGTCGTGCCTGCTGTTCCTGCGATCCTACTCCTTCGCCCGGAGCGAACCAATAGAAGCCGATATTCGTTTGGTCGGTTAAGTAACTTGTTAGCTCAGTGGTAAGCATGTAGGGTTTGCATTTTTTGGACCATGGGTTCGAATTCCACCAAATCTTTTTGGTTTTTTTTTGCTTTTTTTTTCTTTATGTTACGGTGTTTGAATTGTTTTAGGGTGTTCAGTTTTTTTTATAACCACCTAAGAATTATTTTCGGAATTACAAACTTGTAACAAAAACGACATGCACCGCCTCAAAATTAGGTTAGGCTACGCGACGCATCTTCTATATATTAACCCTGGTTATTTTTTTTTTAAACATCCAACACATCATTTATTTATCACTTCAAGGAGTGGTTCCGCAGGATCGCAGGAACAGCAGGCACGACAATGGCTTTCAGGTGGCGCACCGGGATGAAGGCGGGGCGGACGGAGCAGCCGGCTGTAGCCGGCCGCTCCGTCGTCCGCGACGGGGCGAGGCGGGGCGAGCGACCGGAGCCGGAGCCGCGCGCTCGCGGCACCTCGCGGGCCGGCTCGACCGCGCCAGTCATTCGCCGCCGCGCCGTAGCCGCCGCGCGCCGCCCGTCACTCAGCCCAGTCAGTCAGTCATGTCATGACTTCATGACCGCCGCGACGATCGCGCTGAGTCCTCTAATTTTTTTTATATTTTCCAAGCGTAGGTAGCAATACTTATGGATGAAATTATACAATAAACAAAAAACGAAAACAAATCACCAATGCACACATAGGTAGGTACTCGTAAATCGTGTGTAAGTCAATACATACACCAAAACGACAATCTCTTCTTTTTATTGGCAACAAAACGACAATCTCAACGAGAGCTCATGAGGTGTCGTTGGAATTATCGAAAATTGTCGTTTGCTCATTGGTCAAATTCAAATGTTCGTTCTTTGACATTTGAACCTAAGAGTAGGGTTACGACACGACAATGACAATGCCATTTTTTTATTATGTAGTTCTAAAAACGATATATCGAAACGATGTCAATTAGAGTAGGTTACGACACGACAAATGGCACGATGCATCGTTTTTACAACTCCGAGTAGACCTCCAGGATTGTCTTTGTCTATCGATCACACGTTTTTGCTCGCGTTTTTGGTTGTAAAATTTACAGTAAAACAGACATAAGTACCAATTAAGTACCTACTTACATTATTATGAGTATAAAATACATACATAACACGCTGTATCCCGACAATCAGAGTAAGCAGAGTAATCGGTGTTGTGCTATAAGGCCTCTGGTAAATTACAGCACAACACCGACCACCACGTTTAGCACAGTATACGGACAAGACAACTATCAAGAAGCAAGTAAGGCACGAAGAAAGAACCCACCTTCTGCATGACTAGGTGGAAAAAATAATAATATATATTTTTTTTAGTATAAAATAAAATAATGATAAAACCAAATAAGAAGTGGAGATACGATACTACACCTCAATACGTTCTTTCGCCAGTCTCGGTAGCTCAGTGGTACGATCGATCAACCACCGTTCTTGAGCACACCTGAGCGTGGTCAGAACTTGGATGGATGCCAGTTCGACCGTTGAAGCTGACCGTGGACCGTTGTTCGGCACCCTTATTACGATAATGGTGCTGATGTTGCGACTGGTGTTGATGTTGCGACTGCGACGGACTAAATTGGTATTACGTTATTGCGACCGGTCCCGCGGACCGACATCAAAGGTTGATTTGTAAAATGTTACTACGAATGGTAAAAGTATATATTAAAATCAATAATAAATAACGTATGTTACTTTTAACATGCCAAATATAGGAACATAAAGCAATGATAATTAATACAAGCGATTGAACAAATTATTTATTGTGTTACGGATTGCTTAGGAAAGGCGTTTCTGCCTGCACGGCGCGGCGGTCTGTCGGGCGGTGTATGTATACATACTGATATATACACATAAAGATATGATGGCGGCCGCTTTCATGCTATCTCACTCATATCGTGTGCGTGAATTCAATGCAGGAGGTTGTGGGTTGTAATCGTGAGTGTGGTATGCTACAAAGTTATTTCTGATATAAAAATATTTTGTCTCGAAAACAACATTTCTGTTACAAAAGTTATTTAGCTTCACATACAGAATAACCTCCCGAAGGCGTATTATATTCTTTGAGTGGGCATTTGCAACACCGTATATTGTCACTTGTATTATAATTTCTATGACGCAGAAGACCAAAATGTGTTATTAGTTATTATCAACTAAAACTTCAAAATTTTTTGTTATTCCTATTACAATATAGATAATTCTATATAGATGATAAATATGGGCGTCGTCGGCTCAACAATCCATGCTGACGGCGCCAAGTGTCTCGCGTACCAATAATTAAAAAGGAGGGAGGGACGGAGGGAGGGACGGAGGGAGGGAGGGAGGGAGGGAGGGAGGGAGGGACGGAGGGAGGGAGGGAGGGAGGGAGGGAGGGAGGGAGGGAGGGAGGGAGGGAGGGAGGGAGGGGGGAGGGGGGAGGGAGGGAGGGAGGGAGGGAGGGAGGGAGGGAGGGAGGGAGGAGAGAGAGAGAGAGAGAGAGAGAGAGAGAGAGAGAGAGAGAGAGAGAGAGAGATTTTCTTTATTATTCCTATTATATATTCTATAATATATATGATATAAATTCAAGACCAAGTTAAAATTATATACATTTAATAAATACTATTAAAATACAAAATTTACTACAACAACATAATTCAAACAATATAAATAAACATACGTTACTTATTTTACCCACTATAAATAAACCTATACGATGTCACCACCAAAAACACAGAAAAGATCGTCGCTCGTTAGCCGTGAATGGTGCTATGATGCTGCTCAGGAGGAGCATCACGGATGACAGCTCGCGGGCTGCGGTCGGTCGCAAGTTTGACAGTTGTGCGACTGCAAATGCGATCGTAATTCCAATATGCAGTAAAATGTATGACACATCTGCGGACTGATACCGCAATACCAGTTGCACGGACTGGTTGCATTCCAAAATCGCATAAAACAGTCGCCGAACTGTCAGATTTGGAGCTACGGACAGCTACGGATCGGTCCGGCGGACCGGTTGCATTATCGTAATAAGGGTGCGGATTCCACTTAAAACTTTAGGTCCCTTTCTCACTTAGTAGTACTAGGTGGTAGGGTTTAACCAGTCCGGATTTGTGCCACAGCACTGAATGATAAAAAAACCGCCTTCAAAAATGTATGCAATAAAAAAAAATGTAACCCTAGAGTTGAAGGCGGTGCCAAAGAAGGCTACACAAATCACAAAGGATATCATCCACTCATGTTTTCTTTCATGCATCATTTTTGCTTGCTTTAGCACCGCCTTCAACTCTAGGGTTAGATTTTTTTTTTCATACATTTTTGAAGGCGTTTTTATTTTTTTTTAAATAGTTTAATATTTCACAGTTTTTTTTAGTAATTTTTTGCTAAATGTACTCGGCGGAATCGCTCGGCCCCAATCCGATCTTGACCAAATTAAAATGGGACCACATGGGAAGCATCAGCTTTCAAATAAAAATTTCAAAATCGTTTCACCCAGACGAAAGTTCTGAGGTAACAAAAAAAAAATACAGTCGAATTGAGAACCTCCTCCTTTTTTTGAAGTCGGTTAAAAAGTCGGTCGAAGCAGTTGTTTTTTTATGGAATGTGGAAACTGACTCGGACTACATCACTTACAACATCCGTGATGTCAGCCCATAACAACGGGTGTAGGTGACATGTACGTGCTTCCCTTCATTTCATGTCGGCTCGGCTACACTGAACTGGACGGAAAACACGAACTATTTACATAGCCGTTTCGACCGACGACGTTTCATTCAGTGCGGGGCTACCACCTAGTAAGGTAAGAAGGGAAGGGACCTACAGTTTTACGTGGAATCCGAACCACGGTCAGCCTCCAACAACGGTCGAGCGGTCACGCATCCAAGTACTGACCGCGCTCAGGGTTGCTTAACAATATGTAAAAAGTTCGTGTTTTCCGTCCAGTTCAGTGTAACCGGCACGACCAATGGGAACCACTGACTTGGCACCGGGTTCACCAAGGGGTTATGGGCTAAAAATAGTTTCACGCTCTAGGTGTACACCTAATATTGTTTGTTGGGTGGTTCTTGGTTGTCCTTCATCGTGCTACAATATACAGCAGACGGCCGCGGGGCGGAGGACGCACCAAGCAATAACTATTAATACTTTGTCTCGTACATACATAGCTAGCTAGAGGCAACGAGGTATTACATTTTACTAGAGCTCTTACTCGGCAACGGGCATTGCTCCGCCGAGTTGAGGCACAATTAACGAATTGGGTCACATCGAAACTAGTCGATCGCGAGCGGCCGAACTAGTCGCACACGCCACCGCCTGCGCGCATCGCGCGGCATCTCACGGCGGTCGTTATGCCCGGTTGTATTTCAATGCACATGTTGGGTTGGTCTTGCTTTGGCTGACGTCGCTTACCGGCCGCTAGTCCCTCTCCCGCTCGCTTCCTGCCCCGCGCGAGCCCCTCTCACCGCCCGCTAGCCCCACTCCCGGTCGCTTCCCGCCCCGCGCAAGCTCCCCTCTACCGCTCGGCTCTGCACTCCTCCGCTTCCCCGCTACCTTACCGCATATGTACCTCAGCTGATGGGACACCGTTCCTCTGTATCTTTCTTCGTAGCGATAGCTCTAGTAAAACATAATACCTCGTTGGCTAGAGGATGTATGTAAGACGTGTCCTCGATACGAACAAGACATGTCGGAATGCACATCACGAACCAACCATATAAGATTTATGATATGATCAGACAAATCTATCGCAAATGCTTGTCTACTAGCCTCTCTGCGGGTGATTTCATCTATTATATCCTTGTGCGAACAATAATTCTTCAAATGTAGGCATCACAATTTGATTTATTTATTGGTTGGTATGCTACGGAAGGAATTTGTTACATCTACCCCCGAGGTCTGGCTTTTTTGGCGGCCAACTTTTCTGATACATACCACACGCTCTATCCCGACAAAGCGTTAAGCAGAGTAATTTGTGTTGTGCCGACCACCACGTTTATCAATGTATTAGAACAAGATAACTATCAAGCAGCAAGCAAGGCACGAAGTCCCACATGCTGCATGACTCGGTGGAAGGACCGTGCCAAGATGAGAGGTGGCTAACCAGTCGCACTTTAGCGCGGCACCTTGTCCTTATACCTTAGTCGCACGGGGAGAGATGCAGTGGGGCTATTCTTTTTGAGTACCGACCCCACACTTTTCTGATCTGCCAGTAAAATGGCCAACCCCGAAATGCGATCGCTTCCGGAGCATACGTAAGGTGCATTGACCGCAACAGAGTTCCATTCTTCTAGTTGCCCAATTTTATACTTAGAACCAACCAGTCGATGTTATCCGACTGGTATGCTAATGAGGAGGATAACCGAAGCTTGCAAAACCCTTGTGCTCTTGGCAATTAAGTCGCTTTTGCAATGGCGCGATATTCAGAGCATGGCATGATGGGACGAGCGCGAACGCGCCGCGCGGTCCAGCGCGGCGCAACAACGCAATAACGTTTTGCAACATGTAAATAAATACGTAGAAGAGGCGTCATCTGAGGTTAGGGTTGCCAACTTTTTTTTAGAAGAAATAACGTATTTCCGATTTCAGGGATGGTAAATAAAAAGTACAGTCCCATAAAGAAATTTTATTTATTTGAATTTTTTAAATAAATTTTTTTAGTGCTTTTTGCACATTTCCGCAGTGATGAGGTATTTTTGAATACACTATAATATAATTCCACTGCATTCGATTACTGAGGTGTTGTCGGTTTGCGTTATATTTCACGCATTTTTTTAACTTAAGGTTGAAATAAAATATTTTCGCGTACTTAATTGATATTTAAAAATATAAAGTGCGCAGACCTAAAATAACGTATGGTACTTTATTTTAAAGTACGTTTGGCAACCCTATCTGAGGACGTCATTATTAGTGAGGAAGAGGCGTTAAGTTGTGCCAGCAGGTAGCATGTGGAGATCCGTTGGCTCCGCCTACCCTATTGGAAAACGTACGTGATGTTATCTGTGCATCAATTTGTCGAGGAGGCGAAAGAAAAGTGGACAAAAGAAGAAATAACAATATCTGCCACACTTTACGCACCACGTGGACCGAGCTTGACAAAGACCATCAACCACTAAATCTAATAATCCTTACCTTTAATAAAATCCAACGTCTGCTTTCTGTCTTGTCTGTCTGTCCGCTTATAACTCGAGAACCACTGAACCGATTTTAATAAAAAAATCTACGGATAGCTTGATTCTTCCCATCAACTATAGGCTACTTACTATCACGCTAAATGGCTTATGAGGTTAGCAGAGAAGTCAAATATGAGAGCGGGCGGAGCCGCGGGCACAGCTAGTTTTATTATAAAATTCAATAAATACTCAGACCTACTACCTTCACCAAACAACACATCATTATTCAACACTATTCATTCATCTTATTAACACATCGCCTATCTTTTCTTTCTTTACCTTTCACTTACATTGTCGTCACTTTTAAGTAACTAAGTATTAAGTAATCTGTGCTTTTGGTTTTAGTTAGGTATCTACAAGGTTAGTCTTCAAATCAGCGGCACTGAAATGGCAATGCCACATGCATGCACGCACGCTTTTTTCAGTCCATATCATCTATATGACACATAAAATGTTTGTATATTGTATATTATGTTATTATTAATTAAGGGAATTGAAAAATAAATAAATTTGAATTTGAAAGGTTTGGCACCTTCGAGTGCGGCACAGTTAGCACTCGCTGATATCCTAGTAGGTATAATAGTTTAACAACTTCCATTATCTTTGAGTTTAACCACAGTTTAACTCTATAGCAACACGTGGGTGAAATATTGATTTGCTGAAATGACTATTTCTTAACAAACAAACAAACAAAAAATCTATAAAATTGCAAAATTTTTGAATTTCCACCACAATTGTATCTTACTTATGGTCCTAAAAATAGGTTAAGGATATATTTTTATGACCATTGAAAATACTTATTTTTGAGTGTTAATTAGGGCACAAAAATAGGTCCCCACCCCCAAATCTCTATTGAGGTCGCAACTTTGTAAACGCCAACCCTAACGTGTCTTCTGTCCGCTTCAAATGTAGTGCATGCCGACCAAATGTTAGTAACAAGTTAAATGTACGCAATGCCGTTCCAGTTGGATTTATTTCTGTGGTTTTGCAACTAAATCGACGAGCTGTTGTATTCATAGCACTCAGAGGTGTTTGGTATTCAGGTTGAGATTACATGGGTGAACCAAAAGAACAATAGGAATATTTTTGTAAAATATTTTGATAACATTATCAGTACGTAACAATAAAATTATGCATTGAATTGTGTATTTAAGTTTGCTAAAAACAAAACAAAAAAATCTAAGATTTACTATATTTTTATTTTATTTTATTTTTATTTTTTTATTTATTTATTACGACCAACCAACAGTGAAATTAATTACATTACAGAATATGAGTGAAAACAAAAATAACTGAAATAAGCAAACAATCACCAAAGAAGAAATTACAATAAAACATGTGAATTTGATACGCAAGCCAATATAAAAGTTACTACGAAGAACTATGGACCAAGAAGTACTATGGCATGGTTGACAGGTACCTAGTGCATATAATTAAGTACTCGTAACAAAAAATTTTACTGATGCCAGTCTCTTAACCCTGCACAATCCATCACTGAAAAAATCCACTTCACTGTAATTATTGTTGAATTTTTAGTAGCTCTTATTAAAAATGAGTTTTGCCGATACCTTGTTAGGCAGAGTAGTACATGAAACAAGGATGTATTCCTGGTTTGGTTGGGTCCACAGAAATCCTAAGTAATAGTAATAGCTAATACTTCTCTGATCTGTGGTTGGGTCGGTTTGGTACTCTAATAGGCAAAAGGCTTAGCAGCTCGGGACAGTCCACGAGTTGGCCACGACTTGCTATTTTCATTAGAAGGGAAATATCAGCAATTTCCCTTCTTATTTCCAGAGGTAGTATTTTGTAATGTTTAAGGCATTCGGTAGGACTATCGAAGGCTAAGTAATTACGATAATTAGGGTATTTGAGGAATTTGTTTTGGATCTTCTCTAATCTATTTTTGTAAATTAAATATTGTGGATTCCAAACTTGTGATGCATATATATTCTAAGTTGCTCTGTGTGTGTTGAAATGTGTAAAATAGAGAGTTTTAAGAGTGGAATTATTTTTGAAGTTTTTGGACGTTTATCATCTAAAACTAAATGCTGCAAATTAAAACCAATTGATTAATAATAATTTATAAGCTGCCTAAAACAAATTCTTCTGTAATACGTACAAAATTGAATTGTATATTTATCTGTAAATAGGAGGTTTTGGATTAAATAAATAAATAAATAAATATTTCAATGGCAATGTTAAAATTGTTTTCTTTACCTGCCTACTGTATTGAAATATTTCCTACAACTGCTAATTTAGCATTAAATTGCTTACCAGAACAGAAAGTCAATGACTTATGTACGGTCTGCTTCAAAAGTCGATGTACATCCGTAGAACTATTTCATACAGTGTACGCTTCAATAACGCCCCAAAACTATAGGTTACTTCTCTTCCCTTGCTGGTAGCAGGCTGAATACGCCCGGATTGATACCACCGCACTGAATGAAGTTCGGTCAACCGGTGAAAAATGGTTTTAGCACGGGCGTGCTAGAGAAATTCGTTTTAGTGTTTAGCCACAGAAAGGGAAGTACGACATTTGGCGCGCGCCAGACTAACGCAGAGGTGTAGTCCGACGGCGCCCACGGGCATTCGGATATTTACGGGGGCTGCGAATACCATGTCGGCCGGCTAGCTGCACCTTCACATTATGCTCGAAGGACCCCAGACTACATTGGAGGAAAGGATGCAGATGAGGATCTGAAAACATACTGTAATGTGTAGAGTGCGGGATGGAGATGCATTTCAGAAAGAATCTTCAATTATAACGTGATTCAAAAGTGGCTGCTGCTATTTATGTAAATCCTACCTAACTAATAAGCAGCTAAATCTGTAACAGCCAACGCGCCGTTGTAGATTATATCGCTTATAAACCGATAACGAATAGAAATCACCTATTTATCGGATGGTTAAAATACCTACATATACTGTAATAAATAAGTCCCTCTGCGAAGTGAAGCCGCGGAAACAGCTGGTATATTTACGTGGGCTGTTCCGAAAATTGTTAGCCACAGAATAAATACAATTTTTTTTTTCTGAAACTATTTTCATTTGACGGCATTTTTTAAATACAAATCTCCTTGATGAAAATTATGGGCCACCTATGTGTAGTTCTTTTTTTAAATATTTTTAACGGTTATCCGTCACTCATATTTTATTTGCAACGAGATTTGCAACAATGGACGTCTCGCGAGAAGCTTTTCGTGTTATGATTTTCTATGCTTATAAACTAGGGTTAACCTTCAAGGAATCTCACGAAAATTTGCAGGCTGCTTTTGGGGAGTCTGCTCCTGCGTTAGCAATAGTTACTTATTGGTTTCGTGAATTTAAACGAGGTCGAGAGAACCTAAACCATGACCCCAGACCCGGCCGACCATCAACTGCAGTCACTCATGAAAACGTCATCAGGGTAGAGTGGCTATTGCGGGAGAATAGACGCATTACACATCGGGAGATTCAGGCTGAACTGAAGATTGGTATTGCGAAGTTTGTCTGCCTCAAGCTTTCGGGGAGTTGAATAGCGAGCGCCCAAGGAGCGGCGTCCGTGGCATTCTTTTTCACCAAGATAAGGCGCCCGCTCACACACCGGTAGAAACATGGACTATTTGATAAATTCGGGGGTACAAAAGTTATCCCATCCTCCGTACAGCCCAGATTTAGCTCCATGCGATTTTTTTTTGTTTACCACGGTAAAAAAAATGCTTCGCGGGCGAAAATTCAACACTGCAGACGAGGCCGTCGAAGAATTTCGGCGGTTATTTTTCGACCTCCCGCAAGATACGTTTTTTAAATGTTTTGAAACCTGGTTCACCCGAATGCATAGGGATTGGAGGGAAATATTTTGAAAAGCTGTAAATAATTTTTTTTCATATTCTAACTATTTTTCATTTCACTAAGAATTTTCGGAACAGCCTATGTACTTATCCTTCCTTTCCTTACCTATAATAAAATCCAACGTCTGCTTTCTGTCTGAGTGTCTGTCTGTCCGCTTATAACTCGAGAACCACTGAACCGATTTTAATAAAAAAAAAATCTACGGATAGCTTTATTCTTCCCATCAACTATAGGCTACTTACTATCACGCTAAATGGCTTATGAGGTTAGCAGTGAAGTGAAATATGAGAGCGGGCGGAGCCGCGGGCACAGCTAGTACTCGTATATAATTTTGCATAAAGACAAATGCTGCCAAAACTTTTTTATAATACATTTTTCTTAAAAAAAAAAACTGGCACGGTGTTAATTCCAAATAGTCAGTCGGATGATCAGACACAGCCAATAACACTACTTCTTACAAAACCAAGCTCAGCCAGGCGCCATTCCTGCTATGCCTATAACGCGGACAAAAATTTAATACTTTCCATTTTGTTGTCAATCAACAGTGGCAAATTGGCGACGAAGTCACAGCAAAACTTTGTCCATTTATAAAGCGTCTGACACTCGTAATGTTTCTCGTGACATAGTGACACTGTGACGCCTTTGTTTGTAATACACCATCTGAATGTTAATCTCGGCTTTGGATCCGTAAGCTGGTCAGTAGATAACGGAATGTTACACGCTAACACACTGTACATAAGCGGAAATTTTCTTGAAATATTCCGAAACCCGTTAATATTAAGATTAAATTTTAAACGTATTTTTTTTGTGGCGGAATCATATGACCCGACACGATTAGAGAAAGATTGTTATTATTATGGTGGATGCGCCAACAAATAATAAAAAAAGCAAAATGTTAAAAATTTAGGGATCCCCATACAAGAAACGTGCAAAGATTCGATTAGTCACTCACTGGATAATAGATGGCGACACATGCATTTCTGTCATTTTGCATTACTGATTGATCTGATTCATCCAACTCATCCATCACAAAGCAGACGTATTATGGTTAAAGAAAGATTATAGCAAAACTAGGTTTTTACGGGTTTCATACATGACATGCCCCTAAACAATGTGTGCATGGAAACAATGTTTGTACGTTGTCAACGATTTAAATCGATAGATAGGGCAAAGCGCTCAAGAGTTCGTCACCGATTAGACATAACGGTGTGTGTGACTTCGTGCACAGTAGTAATCAAGAATCGCATCAAAAGCTGCCTGCGCTGATGGGCGGTAGCGGCGGCGCTGCGACTGATGCGAAGTAGCCGCATGCGGCCCTTTCATTGGTGACATTGTCTGTAGTGCGCCATGTTAGATTATGCCCTATCTAACGATTTAAATATTTGGATTAGGTTATCAAAACTTCTTGGAAGTTTTGTTGGAAATTTGTTGTAGCTGCATGCATACAGTCTGCAGTTCAGAGAAGAGTAAACATGCTCCTACCAACAACAGTGATACTGATAACATCACGTCGGCGGCGCGCAAATCGCAATGCACTATTTGAATTAATAAAAAATGATAAGATCCGTGAATGTTTTATTCAGAGCATAATATGAATGCACAACACACTACACACGCCAAGGCTGTCAGCAACTGTTTATTTAGGCTTCTGGCGCTTCAAGTTTAGGAAGTAAGTAATATCTTAGATAATTCTTTTTTTTTTATAGACAGCCGGGACGGGTGTCTGTGTCCAAAACTTCAAAGTAAGATCAGATATTAGTACAGTTCACCCGGTGTTATGGGCTGACATCACGGATGTTGTAGGTGATGTAGCCAACCGTGTCCGTTTCCATAAAAAAAAATACGGGTTGATTTATATATAACAGCTGTGAATATGTGAAGTATTTTGAAGTAAGTTTCAAACTGCACTTCGTATCTCAAATCTGGGAATAGCAATTATTATTTCTAGATAACGAAATACAGGCTCGCTGTGTCTGCGGAGACAATTCATCTTTTGATGGTTGCTTTTGTGAATACATTAGTTCAATTTCGAACAGATAATAATGAGTGCCTACTAACATTTTATCTTGGACAGTAAACTCGTTCTAAGAAGTCATATCTGGAGCATGTGATGTGAGTACATAAACTATATGCTATCATTAGCTCGTGTTTACATAATGTTCCAACTTATGCTTTTAAGTATGTGGGTATTCGCATTTCCGCTATGCAACATTTTAATAATATTTGTACTATTATATATTAATAATGATTTTTTTATTATTATATATTAATAATGAATGAATAAAATACATTTTCTTACTTTTAATGTTTAACCGAACAAACAACCTTTGAATGTTTCATGTTCTATTAAAGACTGTATATTTTATGTACAGATGTACCTATCAACTACGTTCGCGAACAGGCATGATTCTTCCATATGCATGGTCGTGAATTCAATAGCGTTTAAATTTTAATATAATATTTATATTTAATAAATATTTATATTTAATATGTATCACGACAATCAGGGTAAGCAGAGTAATCAGTGCTGTGCTGCAAGTGCTCTTGTAAATTACAGCACAACACCGACCACCACGTTTAGCAATGTATTAGGACAAGATAACTATGAAGCAGCAAGTAAGGCACGAAGAAGGGCCACCTGCCGCGTGACTCGGTGGAAGGACCGGGCCAAGGTGAGAGGTGGCTAACCTATCGCACTTTAGCACAGCACCTTGTCCTTATCCCTTAGTCTCATTTTACGACATTCACGGAGAGAGATGCAGTGGGGCCATTCTTTACCGTATAAGTAGGTAGGTCCTACTTGTATTGCAGTCACTAGTTCCAAAACTATGTGAGACGCCCCACATTGCTCAGCAAAGTACATACAGAGTTACCTACTTACCTAATTAGTCTGGGTCTACGTATATCGGCTTTAAGTCGTATGTAAGGTACGGCTGTTCCTCGCCGCTAATGTATTTATCGCTTTACGATTCCCAAACACAAGACACGACGACGCCACATCCAATTTGGCGCGTGTTGCGTCAGGTGTTGTGCTAGACGACAATCAGTACGCTTTTCCAGAGTCCTACTTAGGAAAACCTTTGAAGGCTATTGTACCCACCCAAATGCCAGGGCGGCGGCCGGCGGGACAGAGGTTGGCCATGTGATAACATGAATGTTTGAAATCAGTATTGCTGTCTCCGTTGGCACTTGTACCTCACCTGAACGTGCAAGAGGGACAGCTGCACGTTCGCAGTTAATGTACTTACAAATTACGTCAACATTTTTATTATGTTTTCCCGACCCATGCTTAATTTTACAATTCCGAATTTTACAATTCGTTTTTGTAATGAGGACAGTCAAATATACGTACCTGTCTCTTGAGATATCTAAAGGAGGTAATAATTCGATATAAAGCTTAATGAACTTCATGACATGACATAAAGAAATAAAACATTTAAAACATTTCATTGGGAAAACCACTTTTTAGCTCCGGTCTCGTTTGTTTAATATAAAGAAAAAATTACAGGTACCTAGATTAGGCAGTCCATATCACCATATATTATCACCACAACAAAAATATTTAAAAATTAAAATCTGTCAAAAATCTGTTTAGAAAACATAAATCCCGAAAAACTATTTTGTATGGAGAAAAATAATCTCAGTCTTGTCTTAAGATTAATTAGAGGACGCCTACAATATGGTCGAAAGTCATGGGACAAGCTGACGATCCAGCGAGAAAATTCCACAGGCACTACGACATATGATTATGTAGGCCCAATCCTTCAGCTGTTATCAAGTTATTGCCAAGTAAACTAAACATTGTACTGGGGGGCATAATGATTGAATGAGTCGCATTTCAATTATGCCAAGTCTGTATCTACGTACGACGACGTAAATAGGAAAATAAGCCTTTACGAACATCGTCGTCAGTTGACAACATTTGTGCTCGAGTTTCAGCCAGTGCGAAAAAACATCCTGTTTGTATGCTTCACATCAGGCCTAAACGACGGAATAGCATTCATCGTCGACGACGGCAGAGGGCATGCTTTCGGTATTCAAACAAACTCCAACAAGAGCAACAGATTCCGATTCCTAATCAGAATCACACCACACCACCACAGGTGGCGGTGTAACCTTTAAGACGAGACGGAAGTTAACTTTCTCCATACAAAATCGTATTTCGGCATTTATGTTTTGTAGCCCCCTAAACCTTATCCGGTTTTTACAAATTTTTGTTTCTTTTCTTAAGGTCAGTCAAATCTACGTTTCTGTCATTTTTTTGATCAGATGAAATATACATACAACACCGGAGCTAAAATTTTGTATTTCTACCGAAAAAACAATTTTATTTTTTATTTTTTGATGTCATGAAGTTCATTAAGCTTTATTGAGTCATCCATCACATCACTTTAGATATTCAAAAAATAAAAAGACAGGAGCGTAGATTCGACTGTCTTTATTACAACATAAAAAGAATTGTAAAAATCGGATAAGATTTAGGGGGGTAAAAAACATAAATGGGGAAAGACGATTTTGTATGGAGAAAGTTAACTTCCGTCTCTTCTTAACTCCAGTACAATACAAAGCGGAAAATGAGTATCCCAGGTAGACATTGAACCGAGATACGCCACTGCATGTCGGAACAACACAATACAACGCCCGTGCTCGTCCGTTCAGTCGCCTACATTTGAACAACGCAATCGCAGTCAACCCACGTCTGTGCTAGTACTTTTGTCACACTAGCGCTTAATTAAGATTCTGGCTTTTGTTTGAGCAGTCAAGCATGTAGAATAGAGTAGAATACGACTTCTTTAGCACTTATTTCAATAAAGTTGCTGCTTTCGTTTTTGATTATTCTTAACTAATTAGTTATGATTCGATTAAACTTAACAGAGACAATGAATACATATATTTTCCTATTAATAATTAATAATTTAATTATTAATAGGAAAATATATGTATTCATTGTCTCTGTTAAGTTTAATCGAATCATCAAAAACGAAAGCAGCAACTTTATTGAAATAAGTGCTAATGAAGTCGTATTCTACTCTATGAAATTTTTGACGAATACATAATGTTTTACCACCTAAAAATAGTATAATAGACAGGTCAATGGTCACCAGTACGAAGGTAAACGTGAAGTTCCATGTTTTGCCACCCATTGACTTAATTCTGAGAAAGAAGTGGAGATGTTTTATTTTATGGCGGCAAATATACATTTTTATTCATTTCATGGCCCTTTTTTATGGGGGGACATATGGCGCGCGCCAGACTAACGCAGAGGTCTAGCCCGATGACGCCCACGGGCATTCGGATATTTACGGGGGCTGCGAATACCATGTCGGCCGACTAGGTGCGCTTCACCCGGACCCCAGACTTTACTATCTCTATCTCTAATGTATCTCTTGTCAGCGCATAGCCCCATACTACTTTAACAGCCACTCGTGTCACATGTGACACGAGTATCCGACCGGAGTATGCATACTCCGGTCGGATACTCGTGCACATAGAAAAATTTTTTATTCTTAATAATAACCTCACCTTCTAAGTTCAGCTGTTTCTGATCTGACATCGACTTCACAGCTTTTGCTCCTACGAACCTAAGAAACGTAATACCGTTTACAAAATGTAGCACGAGCAGGTATACGGTTCTTGAATACTCTTCTTTGTTGCTGATTGAGTGACGTTTATTGATCGTCTGAGACGTGTGCCAGTTGGAAAGTGTACTACGCGTGCTTAGTACGCATAGTGCACAAGTGTGTCTATACGGATACAGATGAGTAGAGCATACTTTGTTTCAGTACCTCTCTTGTATGTGGTGCGAAGTTGACTATTTCTTACCAGGCAAGTGAGATGTTAGCTGCGCGGCATACAGCGAAACGGGGTTGATCCCTTTTTCATAATGCCATTCGTTCTACATTTGTATCATAGCATGCCCTGTTTTTTTTTTTGTTTCTGTAACATTTCGATAGGATTCCCATTTCGTCCAATTTCCGTTGCGTTAGATTCTAATACGTTAGTTATACTAGTGTCACAGGATGCTTGAATCGCTTTAGATAAGTTAATATTATGAAAATTGGGAATACTTTTCCGCAATCGGCGGTTCTTCTCACCGGCACAGCTATTCCTGTTGTACAAAACACAGATTAGGCCGGTGATCTGTCCCTTGTCGTGATTGGGACTGAGTAGGTGTTTCGAATTTAATTTATAAATTGTTACGAGTTCAAGTGCAATATGTATTGCCCACGAATGATTTTTGAACAAATACAAATACAGATGGCGTACTGCAGTCACATCTGGGAGGGTAGTCCCCATTATCTGCTAGCATCCTTGGACTCGATACAGCGCCGAGCCATCCGTCTTGTTGGTGACCCGAAACTTACAGATGGTCTGGAGTCCCTGAGTCACAGAGGATTTGTGGGTTCGCTTAGTCTGTTTTACAGATACTATGACGGACGAAGGCGATCAGACGGGTGCCTTTCTTTTCAAGTATCTCGAGAACGGATACCCGTGCACGGGTTATGTGAATTGAAGTATTTCGATGCACGTTCCGCTTACTTAGAATTTACGGATTTAATTGGAGGTCGAGCTTCTCATAATACGGAATTTGTCTTCTCATGTTGTAATTCCCATCCGGTGCACCGACACCGCAACACAGTGCCATATGAGCCAACTGCGCAATGTTACGCACATCCGTCAGACAGAACGCGTCACTCTAAATCTCCAAGATCACCAATTAACCTCCAACCGGCTGGGTTAATAGCTTTTAATAGCTCCTAACAAGCGCAGTCGGCAAGCTCTTGCAAAAACGCCGCCGCACTCAATAGCGGATTTTTCACACCATCTGGCTCCGTTGGTAAAGATAACTGTACGTACGTATTACGAGTACTTACCCCTTGCTAGTAACGGATGGTGATGCTTTTATTTCTTTTTGATTAAAAGCGCGACAGACGGCACCAAGCCACCCATAAGGTGTCTAACGACGCTCATGGACATTCAGTCGTATGCGGAGGTTGCGAATGCCATGCCGGCTTACAGGTGCCCGTTCACGCCCCTCTTGAAGGACCTGAGATTGTACTTGGGGGGAAGTATATGGGCAGGAAGGGAGAGCGTTTCAGAGTTTAGATAGATCTGCAAAACCGATTGGTACGCATTAGCGGTAAGTCCAGCGTATATGGATGCAATCCCTGCCCAGTGCGCGTGGTGCGGAGGTGGAAAGAGTGTAGGAAATATTTTGTTTATTCTCGTGCATGTGATGACTCATTCACCACCCCACCAGACCACCTTATCAGGTTGTAACAATAAATCCACTATCACTTAATTGATCATTCTATCCACCTATACTTGACTATGCGTAACTGAAACACGCCTGTCGATGTTATATATACATTGAAGTCATCATAAATTAAGGGCAAGATGTTGTAGTTAGTAGTAGTAAGGGTTGGTTCTAAGCCTTCAAACTAGTCCCTCTTGTTCGGGGACCTTCTTGCAAAATCCCTTGATCCCCAGTCATCCCAGCCAGCCTATTTCCTCCATGAAGGCAACAAGACGACCGGGGCGGCTGCAGACTTTTTATTGTTCAATTGGCACCACCCAGGAGGCACGTGTAACTTGAGGATCTTCAGGTGTCGCGGACATGAACAACGTTACCCTGCATAAAGGGGCAGAATTAACTGAATATAATATGAACTCAGCTACTGTACTGACGTCATTTCCATTATGTTGCTTGGTCAAGATGTAATTGGAAAAGCAGTTTTGACATTAAAAAGCCATTAGTACTAGACGTCGCGTCGCCTGTGTCACACAACTACTTGAGCAGGAAGGTACTTTGGGTAGTTCAAGGTAGGATATTGTTCCAAGGTAGAGTGATAATCTCTTGTTATGGTTAATGGTTACCATCTTGAGGTTCCTAGGGTTCCTAGGGAATATTATTCCCCTGCGCATTCCGATATCCGTTGTGTTTTCTAGTCCAGTATGACTAGAACTAATGAAACCCAAAAGAAATCGCTTTCAAACTCACTTTGCATTCGAAAATCAGTATGATGATGATGGCTCTCAAATGTTGGGGCTCATATGTAATGCGCTTTTTTCGCATGCTTAGACACGTAAGAAACAAAATGGCGCTGTTTCAACCGTGATGGTCTATCAGCGTGATGTGACTGTTAGTGTTCGGATAAGAATCTCGAACGCCTCGTCATCGATTGCTTTATTTAGATAAACTGGAACTGGTTGGCATATAGAACGCTAGATGCTGCTCAAAGAGACTCGACTCAGCTATACTATTGTAGACTCTGAACAACTCTGACGGCTCTATTTCTAAAAAACTTGGCTTTAATGGTAGCAATGGCAGTGAACACGCTTTAGGCTCATGAAGTCGGTCGTAGATTCATTTCACTTGGTATAATGCAGTAGGCGCAAATTCTCAAATACGTTTGGAGTCTAAGTTTTGTGGTTTTATAAACAATTGACACTGGTGGCTGTGCCAAATAGTCCGTCAGATGACAACTAAACACAGCCAATAACACCACTCCTCGCGAAACCTCGCTCAGCGAGGCGCCATACCAGCGCCATACTATGACGCTGTCAAACGGGTTTTCGTCTAATTTATTGACACACCTTTTGAAGATAACCATTTAACAGAAACTAGGGTCACACCACACCAACACATTGGATGAGCATTCCATATTCATTTTGTCGTGCGATACAGGAAGTTATGCAGTAGCACGGGCCTCCGACCATTGTTCCTCAGATCGTGTTCGTGCTCCGCAGTCAGTGCAGCAATAACGGTGTGATAATTAGACTGCTGTTCCTACATGACGTATGTGTAAACAACAGGTCTGGCTCAAACGATTCAAAACGATAGAAGAGGCATCAGGCACTTCGAGCAGTCAAGTTCATTATTCTCTCTTTAACACTTGGGTTCATGTATCACATGTTATTATAGCCACTGAGATGTGACTAGCAGTATCATGGAAACTGTGTCCATTTATAAATGTAGAGGATAAAGTAGATAGTTTGCAATGTATATGGTAATAGCCAGTACTCTTGAGTTCTTTGATCTGGCTAGCACAGAGAGGTTGGCGTCGCGTCTAAACTCTGGCCGGACTAGCTATGACACGGTGACCTTCATGTTTTTTCTTTGCGTCGCCGCGCCGTTGCGCGTTCGCGCTACATTTGGCAGGTTTGACGAAGATGCCATATCTGGTTCTAGGTCACGAAGCTGATACACTTTGTTAATTACTGATGATAATTGAAGACTAAGAGCAACAGACGTGTATGTTTACGTCAGTGTGTAAGTAGTTTTAACAAAGCAGGTTTGTAATAAAATTGTACGCTTATAGAGAAGCTTGAAGAAAGAGAAGCGCCACCGTGATCAGAATTGCCAAAGAAACAAACACTCGGCGTGTGGTGGCCTGACACAAATCTCGGCAATGATTTGGCTAAACTCCTTTTCGATAAGTCGGGGCTTTCTTCGCACAACGTGTAGCGCTTAAGATTCTGAGAGGCAACTGTGAAAGTGTCCTAGGTACCGCAGAGGGAGTTGGCAGAACTGGAGGAGATTTACCTACTTACCTAGCGCTCCCACCGCGACCGCACCCCAGACGCTCGCACGCACGGCGCAATCCCCCTTTTTTCTTCGTCATTCAATATGTTGTCATATATGTTTATTTGTACCTAGGTTAAGGATTACCTCGGAAAATATTATGTTGTTGTTTATCCTTCCTTACCTTGAATAAATTCAACGTCTGCTTTCTGTCTGTCTGTATGTCTGTCTGTCCGCTTATAACTCGAGAACCAATGAACCGATTTTAATACAGTTTACTTCTACGGATAGCCTGGTTCTTCCCATCAATTATAGGCTACATATCATCACGTTAAATGGCTTATCAGGTTAGCAGAGAAGTCAAATATGAGAACGGGCGGAGCCGCGGGTACAGCTAGTACAATATAATTTAGAAACAATATGTTTATTGTTGCCAACACTGTGCGAATAAGTGTTTGTAACAAAATGCCTGCTCTAACTGAACGAGCACTCAATGAGCAATGCTGTCAAGGCCCCCTTCTGTCTGTTAAGGTAAGAACAGGTCTTGTTGCACTTGTGCATGATAGAATGCAGGTGTAGAGTGTAAGTTTTTAGAACAAGTACAGTCTCGGGTCCTTCAAGAGGGGCGTCAATGGGCACCTGTCAGGCCGGCATGGCATTCGCAACCCCCGCATACGACCGAATGTCCATGGGCGTCGTTAGACACCTTATGGGTGGCTCGGCCGGCGCCATATGTCGCGCTGTCAATAAAAAAAAAAAAAAAAACAAGAAATGTGTTATGTGCTGAGGCCATTTCACGGAGGCGGTGTGTACGGGCCACCTTAGACGCGGGTATGGATGCTTGTGTGTGGTATATAATGGGTTAAAAGAAAATTGTAAAATATATATATATATAAATATATAGGTAGAGAAGCGATATACGTACCAGGATTCGAACCTGGAACTCCGGCTTGAGCCGCCAGCGCGTTTCCAATTCCGCCACCGGGTCGATGACGTATCTCTCTAAATTTTCGAACCGTTTCTTACACCTACTCTAGTAGGTAGGTATATCGCAATTTCCTGCGTTTTTTTTCTCTTCATTTTCGGCTTTGCCTTTATCTATACATCCGTGATGTCCGCCCATAACACCTTGGTGAACTAGGTGCCATGTCAGTGCTTCCCTTCGGTCGTGCCGGCTACACTGAACTGGACGGTAAACACGAACTATATACATAGGCGTTTCAACCGACCTATCATTTAGTGCGGTGGTATCAACCCGGGCGGGTTAACCCTACCACCTAGTAAGGTAGGAAGGGAAAGGAGGGACCTAATGAACGGAAATAATGACACTTTTAAAATAAGGTTATCGACACGGCTAATTTGCGATCTTTTTACAGCCACGTCTAAAACTCATCGGTGGAGGACGAGTTTTCCAGACTAACGCAGAGGTGTAGTCCGATGGCGCCCACGGGCATTCGGATACTTACGGGGGCTGCGAATACCATGTCGGCCGGCTAGGTGCACCTTCACATTATGTTTGAAGGATCCCAGACAGTACATTAGAGGAAAGGATGCAGGTGGGAGTGCATTCCACATGTTGGCAACCCTGTAAATAAAGGATTTACAGGATCGATTTGTCCTAAGTGGGGGAATATCGACAGTGTGTGGATGCATTCCCAACCTGTTAAACCCACCCACCCAGCTTCTTAAGGCTACCTTAGCTCTCTCCTCGATGTGGCGACCAAAATTAAGGTCGTGAGTTAATTCGACCCAGAGAATCTCAATGTGCTCCTCGACCTTATGAGATTAGTTCCTTGAAAGATGGGGGCTGCAGTGAACGGTTTCCGCTTCGCGCTGAATTTTAGCCTGGGTTTTACTCGCGTTAAACTCGATCGAGGAGACGAGAGAGACGAGATCCTTCTCATTAGGGTACTTTCAACCTGCAAAGCAATGCCCCACTCTTTGTAGGTTAACGTTCGCTGGATGTCACACGGAGACACTAATGACGACGTTGGTCGCTGAAACTGTGCAAAATGTTCATTAGCATACGAGCAGGTTCCCTCCACTCCACGGAGCCTCCGCTTTAGAGAGGACGTGCGCCGGAATAGGGACAGGGAAATATGTGACTGCAAGTTGCGAAATTACATGACACTGACAAAGGAATTACGGTAAACGATATAAGAAGCGTCTAGAGATTCTTAAATACCGTGGATACTTTTCATTCTTTGTGTTTTTGTTTTTGTACTCTTAAGGCTCTGTCAACCCGTATTCACCTGTACTCCTCTTTCAAGGCGCCACTTTCTCTGGTTGGAGTAGGATGCAACACAACTAATCAATCAAAAATTAGGTTTTTATTTTTTTATTCCAAAACTACGGATCGAATCAAATAAAATATATTTTTTCCAAAGCCTTGATTTGGTCACTTTGCCTTAAATACGTTTTTTTAACTACATTTAGAGGCATGTTAATGATTTTTTTCTATCGAGCGAAGTTAATCAAATAGTGTTTTCAAAAAGCTATCGATCTGCGCTGATAGGTGAAGTTTTACATAATATATTAAAACTGAATCTGTCAGGTAAGTAATATTGGCGGTACACTTCTTGAAATTCGAGTCAGACGCAGTCTCACATCATCTTAAGGTTAGCGTCCACCTGTCCGCATCTCACGCACCGGACGGATCGCATCAAATGGATTTTAGAATTCTTTGTATGGGAAGTCATACAAGTGCGTCCTATCCGCATCGTCCGCACCGCACCATCGGAAATGCCGACGCCGCACCGTGCCGCGCCGCCTCCGCGCCGCCCCCGTTGCATGCCGTTGCTCGGAGGGGCAACTTTTGCGATGCATGCCGATGACGTCATACGGATTGCCGACAGGTGGAAGCATCATCCCCATCGCCGTCGTCGGCCGGCCATCATTGCATTCGGCACTCGCCACGCTACGAAAATCCGTATGCTTGAAAATCGGTTTGCAAATGGCCGCCGTGTCGGCAATCCGATTGCTGCAGATCAGGTGGACGCACTATGTACCACAAACAGATCCGTTTGATCGGTTGCGTGCGCTGCGGATAGGTGGATGTTTAGCTTTAATAGCCAAAGTGCATAATCAAAATGAAAATAACGGCCGTGACCGTCAGGCGCACCTTTTGAATGTAACATTTTTGGTAAGGAAACCAAATTAAAGTAAGACGAGACGGAAGTTAACTTTCTCCATACAAAATCGTCTTTCGGCATTTATGTTTTCTAGCCCCTTAAACCTTATGCGATTTGTATTTCGACTGAAAAAAATTCAATTTTTCAATTTAAAAATTAGAATGTCTCGCCTTGAGACAGCTTTTATATCGATCAGATGCTTTGAGCTTGTCAAGTACCAATTAATGCCTTAAAACAAATATTTTATTTATTTAAAAGTATTATAGTATAATCCTCATCGACGAAGACTGTAGGCTGTGAAAGCTTATAAAAGGGTTAATTCTAACAATGCTTTGTAAAATACAGATCCTTTGATATTCAATGTCGGATTTTCTTGTTCATGTCGCGAATTTGAAGTTGGCGGCAACATTAAAGGCGTTTTAAGTATCCTGAATTATTTATGAGAGAGAACTTTATTGAGAGAGAGAGAGAGAGAGAGTAGAATAGAGAATGAAGAACGCTTCTGTATTACGGAGTTAATTTGGTGTCATACATAATAGAGATAAATATTTTGTCTTGTTTGAATACAAGTGCAAATTATTTTCGTTGAAGAATATTATAGTACTTACCTAATTCGATAACGTATGTTATAGTATATCCTTGCATTTGTGCAGCGAACAAGGATAATTTTATATTTCCAGTCTTCGATTCCATATAAATAAATAAATATAGGAAATTTTTTGAAAATTTCTTTGCATCTATTTAATGAAGACATATAAAGCGGATACATGCTTAGTGCTTACTACTAATATAAAAATTAAAATAAACAAGTTATTTGTTTATTTATTAGTTTAAGTCTTCCTTCTGTTTTGACATTAACTAAGTATAGTATAACTTGCAGTTACCCCACTAGACAGATAGTGGAAGATGGTAACGTAAGCTAAACTCCATCCTGAACTCTTATTGTCAATATGTAATCGAGTGCTGTGCCTCGTCTGCAGCCAGCCAGTCTCTGTTGCGCTAATGCTTCCGTACTCGACCTGTTTCGCTCAGCTTAATCACTTCGCCTCCTGCCTGAGCCACATCTGCTAGTGGCCGCCATCTTGAAACTTCACTGCCCATTCGCACGGACGCTCCTGACGCTGCCTGTAAAAAGAAAAAAAACGTTTATCTCGAAGCTTGAAAAATATTACATAGATAATTTTTCTTTATGTAATCCAGTATGGGTGGCTGAGACGGAGGGCCCAAAGCACATGCTCCGACTAGCCAGTATCACCTCCGGAAGGTATGTGCCATACCGGAGACTTCCCTAGATTGCTACTGGACTATAGTCTGTTCATCGAGTCGACCTAGTACTGGAAATGTGGCCTTGCACGTGATTGGATGCATAGCCCACATGCATCCAATCACGTACATGCATGCGCCCGTGGGCGGACCCTTCTAATTTTTCGTCCTTATCATTTGTATGCCAAAGTGGGACAGAGAGAGAGCGCCATACCACAGAATACTTAATAGGTCGACTCGGTGAACAGACTATAGAGGAGAACACAAACGACACTGCTATGCGGCCATCATACATCCGGTACGGTGGTACCAAGCCAGTCGGCTACAATTTGAGCCTACCACCTTTAGTAAGGGGCAATGGAAGGGACTAGGGACCTTGTATTGTGGACGTGGAGCTGCGATAATGGACAAACTTTCTATTGAAACATAATTAGAATTTTTTGCATATTTCAATTTAGGTTTTGGTTTTACCCATCGCGCGCCGGAGGGTCTATATCGACCTAAAATGGCGCATAAAGTACTTGCTTGTATTGTGTCTGTTAAACGAATGCCATGAAAAAGTAAGAATGCCAACGTTGGGTATAAGTAGATATTTTCAGCGACTTTGCGAGTGCATTTGGAACTTCAATTGACTGTGATTCAATTGCCAACAATAATTTCCATGACTGATTGCTATTATGATTGATCTTTCAGCCAGATCCTACAAATATAATTGATATGGCAGTTAAGACTGCACTGAACTTGTCACAGTTTGTTCTATCTGGTTCGATTTCACACATGACGAAGAACCGACAAGAAACTTCGCAGGGTATTTTTTTTCAGCTTGAAAGCAAGATTAACAATTTTTCTGAGAGTTCTGACTACAAAAACGTATTAATTAAGTGTATCAGGTGTAAAGAGCCTTTCTCAAACTTTGATACGTAACTTGTTTCATACGTAAAAATATAAAGTACCTGGGCGACCGAGCTTCGCTCGGTGTCTGCACCTATCTAGATAAATTAAAAAAAATTACATGATCTAAATACATATAAACATTTATTTAATAAATAACAAAACAGTAATACTAATAACTAAAGAAATAAACCTACCTAACAAACATTAAAATAACTATCAAAAGGGGCATTTTCAAATGTTCCTAGAACACTTGCTGCATTACCCCGCTGGATGGCAAGGCTTACCCTTTGAATGAAGTAGGCCCTTGATTGCGGGACGCCAGTTGCGTCCACCAGCAGAGGCCCAAGCCTCTTCAAGAAGCTTTTGGCTTCACTGCTCCACGGACCGAGGGTTTCAACCGCAAACGCAACAAATTCGAAATCTTGAATAATATTTGAATATTTGTTGCGTTTGAGGCTCTCCGCTCCGGCCGCGGCCGCGCCAGCCGCTCTTGAAGAGGCCCGAACGTGACTTGGAGCCAATGTGTCGACACAAGTGGCGTCCCACATCAATGACCTACCCTTAGCCCATGGCACCAGGGTGATACCATCGGGCCTCTTGCCATCCAGCCGGGAATAACCGCAAGGTTCTAGGATGCACGGTATGTTTGCTGTCAGAAGCGTGGACTTTATAATAAAATTTAAATTTTGATGCCTGGAGTTTCTACCTGCACTTTTGATACATGATAGTCCGTGGTGGCCATATATGTCGACTGGTGACCCACACACACACAAATATGACTTTCACAAATTTTGAGGCCTAAACGAAGTGCAACCGAAATTTTGGTGGTTTTCTGATCTAATAAAGTCCCTAGGTGACTCGATGGGTAAGCTTCAAGCCACGCTCCAGATTCTTTTTCTGAAACCGCCAAAATACGTGCACGATTAATTTCATTACAATTTTCAAGGAGAATGTTATGTTTCATTTTGACTATTGGAATATCCCACTTGGACTGGGCGACAGCCTGGCTTGGACACGGTGGTTGTTCGTCGGGACAAAGCACCTTCCAAGCAGAAACGGCTTCTTCGAAGTAAATACTAAATTTCATCCAAATCGTTAGAGCCGTTTCCGAGAAACCAATTGTATACAAGTTTAACTCACTTAAAGTAATAGGATACAATCACAGAGCAAAAAAGTCCGGTCTTGTCGCCCTGGCGCGGGCGGTGTGGCCCGATCGTTGTTCTGTGGATACAATACAATAAATAGACGGAATGACATACATACATATACATACATATCACACACGCTGAATCCCGACAATCGGGGTAAGCAGAGTAATCGGTGTTGTGCTGCAAGAACTCTGGTAAATTACAGCACAACACCGACCACCACGTTTCGCAAATTATTCGAACAAGATTCAATCGATCAAGCAGCAAGTAAGGCACGAAGACCCACCTGCTGCATGACTCGGTGGAAGTACCATGCCAAGGTGAGAGGTGGCGAGCCTGTCGCCCTTTAGCACGGCATCTTGTCCTTATCCCTTAGTCGCCTTTTACGACATGCACGGGGAGAGATGCAGTGAGGCTATTCTTTTTATTAAGTACCGGCCCCACACGGTAGACGGAATGATTGGTAAATAATAAATGAACCGATTACAAGATTAGTTCTGGAAGTCATTCGATTTCAGATTTGATCATTTATTGTCCTTGATATCAATTCGGTAACACCTGAGTTATTGGAAAACCTTAATGAATTTCTCCTGCGGTAACTCAATTAATTGCTACTGAGAATTTAATTAGAAACCATCTTAAGATTTGTTGCCACCGCATCGCTCCGCCTTTTCTCGATACTGGGGGAGGGAGCTGTGGCAAATTAGTTAGATACAATGTAGGTAATACGTTTGAATTCAAGCCTTACACAAGCAACTTAATATAACTAAAATATGTTGATATAAAAAATGTATACATATGTGTATGGCATTTGTCTAGCTGATACTTTTACATGTACAGTGTACACTGTGTTATGTTTTATTACAAAGAAAACAAAAAGGTATTACATATTCGTTATCCAGAGATATATTTGTCTATTTAATGTATTTTTAAATAGGTATCTTCATGTAACAAATTACAAATTTATAAATGTAATAATGACAAATGTAATAAATACACACGAGTGCTAAATTAATAATACTCATAAATATATTACTACAAAGTGCAAACTACAGTACAAATTACAATAAAGTGCAAACATTTAAAATTAAATTTGACAAATTCGTATTAGCTTTCCTCTTAATTAATCGTGCTTTTTTTGTTTGTTTCAGGATTGTTCAACAAGGAGGGGTGTCCTGAAAAGGGACAGGTAGGAATTTTTCTTCTAAGTAAGCATTGAAATTATGAATAAAATTACCTTTATCTCCCGTCTTTAGCTCACGTGGCGCTTCGCTGGGCGTGGTTTCGCGAGGTGTGGTGTTATTGGCTGTGTCTGATCATCCGACGGAGTAACAACCCAGTTCTTTAAAAAAAAATATAAAAAAAATATTAAAAAAATATTAAAGAATATTTCGTGGGTATTAGCTAGCTTTTCCAAATTCGTGTTCAAGAATTGTTTTCATCTGCATAAACTCAGTTGATCTCTAACTCTTAAGATAGAAACAGATTTTCCTTAAATATGAGCTCAGTTTACTACGCTTTCACTACCGGCGCTAGAGCAGCTTCGCGCTTAAACGTGGAACGATTTCAATCTATGTAGGTAGGTGTACCTACTCATGCAAATCTCCTGAGATGATTCGATCATTTTTTATAATTTGGAAAAAAATATTCAAAGCATAGAGTAGTATCTCTAACTAAACGATATGAACGAACTGACACAAAGTGCCAAGACATTATTTCCTAATTCTAACAAAATTATATTTTTATTACCACTTTGGACATAGGTAATGCCATCATTTTATAAAAAAATACATTAAAAATTGTCCTTGCCTGCAGTTCTCCTCCCAAGATATAAGAGATCTTCTATTTATATATTTAAATTCCGGGCACATACATAAGTCTTCAAGTACACATATATAAGTCTTCAATTTCGAATGGGTGAGCGTTTGTTGCTTTCTGGAATGAATGTGAGAAAACAATTGTATATTTTGAATTTCAAAGTCAGGAATCGAACGCTAGCACGAAAATATTCCGTTCATTTCCTTTGTTGATACCTACAACAATGTTTTGTTTTATTATTCTGTAGGTATTTTATAAATTTTAATGGATCACAAATTCACTTCTAATCTAGCAATAAGCCTAGGTAGATATTTTTACTATTCGTTACTCTTATATATGGTATGGAGATCATCGTGGGAAACTTATTACTGCGTTGTAGATGGAAAATGAAAGTTATATGCTAGTAATAACACGCATTTTAGCATCTATAATTTCGTACTCTCGCAGAAATGGATTACCGGGGACCCTGAACCAAATGGCCGAATTTGCATTAATATTGAAAAAAATAAATAATAACATTATTTTTGCGTGTCATGCATGTAAACGAAATTACCGTTTTTATTCAATTTCTCGGGAACTCGTTGCCTATGTAAAAAAATCAATTGCCAATGGCTAAACGGTAAACTTTGAAATTAAAGGATGCCGGAAGGTTAAGTTAGGTTTGGATACTATAGACGGCGTTTTAACAATGCCCATCCCTGCTTTAATGTAATCGATAATAATCTGAGCTGTGTTTCGAAAACCGGTGTTGCTGTTGAATACCCAGCACACCCTTCATCCCTTAACTGAAAACTGTACTTATCAGAGAACTTTGACAATTCGCAAAAAAATTAAAAACAGTGACTCGCGCGCGCCGCCCATCGCCAAAATGCCACTGACAGTTATCCTTATTCTTAGTCAAGTCAGTCAGCGTGTAAGCGTCCACTGCTGGACATACACCCCTCCAATTTTCCTGCAGTCCTCCCGGCCTTCGACGGTACGGAACCACTACTTTCAGTCGACGTATTTGATGTCGCCGTTCCACCTGGCGGGTGGTCTTCCCACACTCCGTTTTCCTGTCCACACGGTCGCCAGTATAGGACACGGTTACTCCAACGGTCGTCGTCTCTTCGGCTAACGTGCCCAGCCCACTGCCACTTGAGCTTAGCCACCCGGTGTCCAATATCGACTACTTTGGTGCGTGCGCTTATATTCTAAGCGCGTATAAATTTTTCATTAACACGGATATGTTAAGTTAGGTAACTAACGGACGTTTTGCATCGCATTACGTTTTAAACGGATTAATTATATATAATATTAAAACATTCATCGAATTCAAACGGATGGAATTATCAACGCGTCGAGCAGGTGAAAAGTAATTTGAAATTGTGTGCACGAAGATAAATTAGAAATAACTTCGTGGTAAAATAAATAGAGGCACATGCATACAAAATAATTCACAAATTCTGTCACACGCAAATTTTTATTGTTACTTATACCAACTACATACATACAAAACTGACTTATTGAGTATGAAAAATTTGTTACAATTTCGGGGGATTTATACTCGCCTTTTTTATTTTTTTCCTCGAAGACAAATATATATATGTCGCCGGCAATCTGTATAATCCGGTATTCTATAGAATACCTAGGCATTCTATGGAATACCGGATAATGCCTTTATAAACGTTTAGGCAATGTATAAAATATCATTTATTTCATACTTTGCCTAGGCAATCTGTAGAATGCCGAATGAACAGCCGGCAAAGTGTTTTAAATTTGGTTTAACCTAAACTAACCTGAATACGACACCTGAAAGACAAGGCGGCTCCTTTCGTGAACACTTGGCTCGAAACGAAACATAATAAAAACGACATGCGCCGCCTCAACATTAGGTTAGGGTTAATTTATGGATCTCCTAATGGCATTCTATAGAATGCCTAGGCAATCTACGGATTGCCTAGGCACAGTGTGTAATAATGATTAACAGCGGATAAAAAATTTTATACATTGACTAGACAAATCCGGTGTTGTATAGAATAACTAGGTATTCTATACAATGACTGAATTATATACTTTGGCGGTAACATATATAAATGTGCCTATCTCTGTTACACTTGGACACACTTTATAAATTTGCGCCCTGTCTAATTTTAAATAATGCGCGCACGTGGATTATGTTTTGGACGAAGTAAATTGTATGCGACAATTCTAATCTTTTAATTCTTTGAAAATACTCCCAATAGTTCGCGCGGTCTTTGCCCCAGATACATTCTGCGAGTTCTCGGAGTTATATTAGCAGGCGTATTAGATTTCTGCCACGACGCTGCCGATGCGATCTCGTGCCCTAGAAATCGGACTAGCAGAGCTGTAGCGTACACACTATTCACTATTTTGTTTGACTTGATATATTTAAGTATCAAAATTGGCGATACCGCTATACACCAGATATAGGTAATTTAAATAGACAGAGTGTTGAGTATTCATGTTTATGCTTTTGATATTAATTTATGGGTTAATTATTTGTAAGTCACTAATAATATAATACTTATTATAAGGGAACAAAACATTGTGACTTGAGAAGTTTGTTTGTTAGTTCTTCTTTCAATATTTAAGATCGGCGGAATTTTCGACATATCCAAAGCGTAGGTTGCCTAGATTCCGTCTCACGTAAGAAGTCCCGCGGCAATAAGTGGAAGTGTAGAGAGAGTCCGTCTCACTTCCACTGATTGCCGCGGGACTTCTTTCGAGAGACGAAGGTATGATACCAACATAACGGCGAAGGGAACTTTTAGATGAAACGCTCTTTACCTATGAATGAAATTATACATTTCAAATGTGGTACAAAGATGAGTTGAAAAAAAAAAATTATTTTCTACATTACCCGAACAAATCTTTTTTTATGGAATCTGACACCGTTGGCAAATCACATACTACATATGTGGTGTCAGCCTATAACACCTTGGTGAACTAGGTTCCATGTCATTGTTTCCCTTCGGTCGTGCCGGCTATACTGAACTGGACGGAAAATACGATATTTAAAACTACCTTCATTCAGTGCGGTGGTAGCAACCTGAGCTGGATAAACCCTACCACCTAGACCTAGTAAGGTAAGAAGGGAAGGGACCTACAGTTTTACATGGAATTCGAAACACGGTCAGTCTCCGATGTCTGACCACGTCCGACTCCGTTGTCACTCTCGTCAGATCGATAGCGCTACATAACGCTGCGTTTACACAATCTGTTGTTAACGAGTTCCGACCAGTTCCACAAACTGGTTTAATGCGGACAAACAGACTTTGATGCTTTGTGTCTGAAACGTACGTGAACGTGAGCACGAGCGTTTCAGAGCACTTCGGGGCTCTTTTGTTGGTTTTATTAATTTTTAAATCTAGTTTAGAGCCCTGTAATAATAATCCTTTGTTTGTGTATTGATTTATTTACTTACTTACTTCTCTTAAATTATCTTCCCTCCCTATCTCTTCCCCCATCCCCTCTTCATATACATATGTACAGCTCAGTGTAGCCGACATGAAATTAAGGGAAGCACTGACATGGCACTTAGTTCACCCGGTGTTATGGGCTGACATCACGGATGTTGTAGGTGTTGTAGCCAACCGTGTCAGTTTCCATAAAACAAAAAAAATATGTAATTGTCTGCCTCGGTAGCTCAAAAGTGCTAGATCGACATCCGTTCGTGAAATGAACGCGCGGTCAGTACTTAGATAAGTGACCGTTCGAACGTTGAGGCTGACAGTGGTTACGACTCCACGTAAAACTCCCCCTCCCCCCCCCCCCCCCCCCCCCTTCCTCCTTTCTTAGTAGGTGGTAGACAAAGAGTTTGTATTACGTCGCTGTGCTCCTTCAAACTCTTTGGTGGTAGAGTTCAACCCGTCCGGATAAAATAGTTCGTGTTTTTGTGCAGTTTAATGTAGCCGGCACGATCAAAGGGATGCACTGACATGGCACCTAGTTCATTATGTAGTTCACACGAGTGTAACTAGTAGGCGATGTTGCCGACATTAGTTTTTTGTATTATTTTTTGGAACGTTGTTACCTCCCGGGAATATATAAATGTTCTAAGTTTCAAATAGCTCGAACCGTTTAGGAGCTACAAAGCTGTGACAAACAGAAGGACAGACGGACAGACACCAAACCGATTTTATAAGGGTTTGTGCTGGCGACGCTGGCTACGGAACCCTAAAACTACATAAAACATTTGTACGTACTCATTAAGTTGTTAGAGAACATCATGTAGGTAATACCAAATACTCGCAGTTTATTATATTTTCTAAATAAAAATCGGAGTTTTCGCTTCGAAAATCAGATTATCCGGGGAAGAAAGACAAAAGCGGCTTACGGATAAGAATCTGGGCTGGGACAGAGATCGCAATGTCTGACGCCCACAGAATTAAATATTCAGAAAAGGCATTGCCAATTGCCATTAATTCCATGCATTTAAATTAGTTACCAAAATCTGGTCGACATGAGTAATCAAATCACAAATAAAAAAAATATTTTTTCATAATTTCAGCATAGCAAAATACACATTAAAGATAAATCTTAGTATTTAAATATTTATAGGTTATTTATTTTTTATTTTTTTATGGAAACTGACACGGTTGGCTACATCACCTACAACATCCGTGATGTCAGCCCATAACACTGGGTGAACTTGGTGCCACGTCAGCCTTCCCTTCGGTTAGTTTCCTTCGTTTAGTGCCCCCACGCCACCCGTTTTTATTTCTTTCACCTTCCGGACAAGTTGATGCCCGCTCTGGGTATATAAGTTCACGCTGACGTCGCGTCGGAAGCCGGATTAGATGGAATGAATTCGTCAAACAATTCCTCACTGGAATTTGTGATCCAAGATCGCTATCTAGTTGAACAAAGTGCGCACTTTTCTCATTTGATGGGATTTACGTTAAATGCTTTGTTTTAAAACATTTTCTATTTTCCATCACGAAAATTAGTTGTTTTTATTTGGATGTTGTCTGGATTTTGCAGAAATTCCTCTTTCATAATCCTCTTCTCCTCTTTCATAAATTGACCTAGTCTTACTTCGATGCATCACCAATATGTGTTGGCATAAAACTCGACTACAGCTCAACCGATTGGTATGCGGTTTTACCCGACCCGAAAACGCGTTTTTATTATTTATTATATTTTAGCGTTTTTAGGGTTCCGTATCCGTCGTATGCGACCCTATTACTAAGCTTACGCCGCGCCGCCTGTCTGTCTGTCTGTCTGTCTGTCTGTCCGTCTGTCCGAGGGCTGTATCTCTTGAACGTAATAGGTAGCCCGTTGAAATTTTCACAGAATATGTGTTATTTATTATTGCCGATATAACAACAAACAATAAAAAAAGGAAAAAGTAAAAAATTCACGGTGGTTCCCATACAAGAAACTAAAAAGTGTATGCGCGCCATCTACCGAAAAGAGTGTGAAGCATTTTAGCTAATCATGAATTTTTACTAATAATATGAAGCATTTCATAAAATACGCCATAGATGGCGTGAGTGGTGCTGACCATGACATGGCGATACGGAACGACGCGCACTTGGCCGGATTTTACGATAGATCAAATAAAAAAAAAATTTTAAAAAAGAACACGTTTCTTCTATGGGGACCCTCCTCAATTTATTTATTTTTTATTATTTCTTAGGATATCCGCTATAATAAATAAATAACACAATAATTATGTTCTGTGAAATGTCAACCGGCTTACGTTACAAAAGATCCCTTTAAAAGGTAGGACGGGCAGTAGGCTTAGTAATAGACCCGTACCCGTACGAAACGCAACTTTAAAAAAAGAATAAGGTAGTCATTTCCCCTATATATAGTACTAGCTGAGCCCGCGGCTCCGCTCGCGTGAAATTCGTATTCCAAAGAAGAATGTAAGTAACTAAGGGCGAGGCCGAAGGCCGAGCTGCGTTCAGGTAAGCGATAAACCTTCTCAAAGAAAGTAACTAACTAAGGGCGAGGCCGAAGGCCGAGCTGCTTTCAGGTAAACGATAAACCTTTTTCAAATAAAGGAAGTAAGTAAGGGCGAGGCCGAAGGCCGAGCTGCGTTCAGGAAGACGACAAACCTTCTGGAAGAAAGGAAGGAACTAAGTGCGAGGCCGAAGGCCGAGCTGCGTTCAGGTAAACCAAAAACCCTCTTCCGCCTTCGGGCCTCGCCCTTAAAGACTTCCTTTCTTCGATAGAATATAATATCGTTTACTCAATCTATTTATTTCATATAAATAAAAAAGTAATATTAATAACCAAAGAATTAAACCTACCTAACAAACATTAAAATAACTATCAAAACGGGCATTTTCAAATGTTCTTAGAGCACTTGCGGCATTACCCCGCTGGATGGCAAGGCTTACCCTTTGAATGAAGTACATAAGCCCTTGATGACGGGACACCAGTTGCGTCAACCAGCTCAAGCCTCTTTTGGCTTCACTGCTCCACGGACCGAGGGTTTCAACCGCAAACGCAACAAATTCGAAATCTTGAATTATATTTTTATATTTGCTGCGTTGGAGGCTCTCCGACCCAGCCTCGGCCGCGCCAGCCGCTCTTGAAGATGTCCTAACGTGACTTGGAGCCAATGTGAGAACAAAAGTGGCGTCCCACATCAAAGAACTACCCTTAGTCCATGGCACTAAGGTCTCTAGCATCGGGCCTCTTGCCATCCAGCCGGGAATAACCGCGAGGTTCTAGGATGCACGGTATATTTGCCGTTAGAAGCGTGGACTTTATAATAAAATTTAAATTAAATTAACTCAATCTTAATATTAATTAACTTTATTCGAGATGGTTTAGCTTCTTCCTGAACGCAGCTCGGCCTTCGGCCTCGCCCTTAGTTACTTGCTTTCTTCGAGATGGTTTATCATTTGTCAGAACGTAGCTCGGCCTTCGGCCTCGCCTTAGTTGCTTACTTTCTTCAAGATGGTTTAGCTTCTTCCTGAACGCAGCTCGGCCTTCGGCCTCGCCCTTAGTTACTTGCTTTCTTCGAGATGGTTTTTCAATTATCCGAACGTAGCTCGGCCTTCGGCCTCGCCTTAGTTACTTACTTTCTTCAAGATGGTTTAGCTTCTTCCTGAACGCAGCTCGGCCTGCGGCCTCGCCCATAGTTACTTACTTTCTTCGAGAAGGTTTATGGTCTTCCAGAATAGAGCTCGGCCTTCGGCCTCGTTCTTAGTTACTTATTTTCTTCAAGAATGTTTTTCTTCTTCCTGAAATCAGCTCCGCCTTTCGCCTCGCCCTTAGTTACTTTCATCGAGAAAGAATATCGTTTACGTGAGCGCAGATCCGCCTTCGGGCCCGCCTTTAGTTACTTACTTTCTTTTTTTTAAATACGAATTTCACGCGAGCGAAGCCGCGGGCAACAGATATATAAATTTTATTGCAACAATGACAGCGACATAACTTCGACTTTCAATTATTATTTTTATTTATCAAACAATTTGTCACCGGCCAGCTCACGTCGAGATGACAGTTCTCCGTTGTCAACATGACATTTAAAATTGTTTTTACCTTTACTTTGGACTACGTGATTTTAAACGCGCAATAATGTTTATAACTGTTAATTTTTTTTTATTTTTGTTAATTTTTTTTACGTATTATGTTAACCCGGCATATAAACTGCCACTATACAAAGTTTCGTCTAATTCCGTTCAGTGGTTTTTGCGTGATGCGCGTACAGACAAACAAACAAACAAACAAACAAAGAAACAAAAATTTTAAAAACTGTTCTAACATGTTCAGTATCTCATTTTAAGCCACCCTGGTTAGTTTTTTTCCGAATACATTCAATGTACAGACTTTCTTACCTCTACGATTTTATTATATGTATAGATGTATAGATTTATTGATAATTTCTCACTATACTAAAATTATTTCATCCTGTCCTGACCCTTGCCGCAATAAACGTCACTACAACAGACAACTAGTTTGACGGCTCAAACGGACTTCGTCCGAATGGTTTATGGCTAAAAGGCTCAGGACGATTTGACTTTATAATATTTTTATTTACTATATATTTATTATATTTATTTATAATGCAATCTGACATTTCCTCGCTGGTCAAATAGGTAGGTAATGTACGTACGTGTATGCGTGTATGTGGTGTGTAGGTATTTGCGTGCGCGCAGAGCAGAAGACGTGACCAGTTTGAGTTAGAGAGAGACAGAGAGAGATAGAGAGATACTGGCTGGCTATGCGGCAGTTGCTAGTCACCCACGCTAGCACGAACGACTATAGACCGATGGCGCCCAGCTATCTACTCATGACATGAAACCACCGCCCTGCATAAAGATCGAACCGTAAGTTCGTGGTTTTCGTCCAGTTCAGTGTAGTGTAACCAGCACGAGGAATGATAAATACAAAGTAAGGTGGACAACTTTCTTTTCTATCATTTTATTGATTTACGTTTTTGTTTATAGACGTCCGGAGATACCAGCCTTTCGGCTACAAAATCCAGACGTCTACTACCTGCACTCTTGCGAGTACAGTGATCATGTATGCCAGATCGAGGCCCCATAGCTGCTCTGTCGAACTTTCGTTCTTCCGAAAAAATCCCATGGGAAACACAGGCTGCGACCTTTCCCCAGCCGATCCGAGCCACCACCCGTCCACCCGAAGGAACCCCCGACCGAAGTCGAGAGCCGGGGGTGAAGCCTTCACTGCCACTGGGGTCAGCACCCTATCCAACCACAACCTGTGCCCAGGGCCTCAGCGTTTTGTACTAGCCTTAAGGCTTTTGTTTTCACCAGCTATGTATATGCGTGGAAGTGCATATGACCACCACCTAATGTGTACCGGGGATCCACCGGTCTCGAATGACAGACTTACGTCAGCGTCATTAGCTCGTGAGAAATCCATCCCACATCCACATATAAGTGTGTGTTGCACCGACACACCGATCTACATTATTCGCATGTCTACCAATTCTCCACATTGGTTACGGAGCTCTAAGTGGCTCACCACTCGCAGCTTTCGCTACTTATTCCCGTATTAGGTGCTTTAACTACACAAGTACGGAAGCACCAGGGAATCAACGCTAAACCACAACCCCTGCGAGACCAACTCCAGTGTTCCGTGCAGAAGCACGAAGCATTCTGGGGCTTTTAACGGAACCCCGCAGTACTCAACCCAGCGTTTAGGGTAGTATCTCATTTGACCCACCGACCTGAGTGGAATCGGCAGCGTGAGCTAAGAGGAGGCCGAAACCCCAACTTAGTACTCATGTTAGACTAGCAACGTTTAATGAGTAATCGTCGAGAACAAGTTCTCTACCACACATTATTTCTAACAGTGACGCCCGTTACACCGCCCAGTTGCGGGATAGGGTAGCCAACTGCTAGTTTTAAGGGTAGCCACCGTGTGGTCTGCATAGGGGAACGTCACGGATACTAGTACCCAACTCCGACACCTTGGACGACTGAACGCCTCTGCGACCCCGTACAAAGGTCACTAATACGGGTCTATGGATCCTGGTGGCCGGGCCCGACACCTTGGGTAGACCGAAGTCTACCACTGCGATCGCTCCCCAGCGACTACCCGTAAGTAAGGTGGACAAGGTAAGGTAAGGGTAAAGTCCTACAATTAGATTATTCCGTTGGGAGTACTCCGAGGAGCTGTTTAACGTGATCCCGCCGCGCCGCCGTCCCCTTTCCACTTCCGCACAACGCACACTGGGCAGGGGTTGCTTGCATCCATATACGCGGATGCGTACCAATCGGCTCTGCAGATCTTTCCTCCACAGAACTGGTAAACTGGAACGCTCTTCCTGCTCACATATTTTCCCCCAAGTATAGTCCCGGGTTGCGAATGCCGGCATGGCACTCACAACCCCCGCGTACGACCGAATATCGTGGGCGTCCTTCCTTAGACACCATAAGGGTGACTCGGGGCGACAACATGTCGCGCTTTCAATAAAACATTTTTTTTTACACGGAATCCGAACTATGATGCAAAATGGTGTTAATGATCTTCCTAGGACAAGATCAACCAGCCCACCTAGACCCAGAGCGAGATGCTATAAGGTTGAACGACACTTGGCTGCCCCGAGACGTTTGTTTAGCGGATTTCTTGTCTACCGGCATGGAAACAAAGCAAGGCCATGCCAATATTGTTACCGAGTACTGTTACAATACAATTGTTTACTTATGGCAATACACGCTCCGTGTGTATTAATATCTATTCTGTGGTATCGTATCGTATCGTATCGTATCCTTTCTTCCTTACCTTTAATACAATCCAACGTCTGCTTTCTGTATGTCTGTCTGTCCGCTTATAACTCGAGAACCACTGAACCGATTTTAATAAAAAAAATCTACGGGTAGCTTGATTCTTTCCATCAACTATAGGCTACTTATTATCACGCTAAATGGCTTATGAGGTTAGCAGGGAAGTCAAATATGAAAGCGGGCGGGGCCGCGGGCACAGCTAGTATCATATACAAATCGTCTATCCCTTTTTCCTCTGTGATCCCGCCTATAAATTCCGAGAATCGATGCTTCCGAGGATATTTTATGATCTCGCTTACGCGAAAGGCTCCGTTCGGCAGTTGCTGTCAATTATCTAACTAATGACGTGGAGTTAGACAAAGAACCGGGATCGACTGTAGATGATGTGAAAGAAAGCGTACACAAACGAATCTATCTCCGTCTCTGTCTCCTGCAAGCAGGGTTGCCAGATGTCCGGTATTGGATCGGACAGTCCGGTTTTTGAGGCTTGTGTCCGGTCTCCAAAATAATGAAATACCGGAAACCAAAACGTCCGGTTTTTCTTCATATAACGCAAATATTTACTTTTTCAGAACATTTTAATACTAATATTACTGTGTTCTTCGATTTTTCATTAAGTTCGATGAATTCAACCCTTTTATTTATTTATTACTCTATCTTCCATCTACGATATTTTCAAAAGTAAAGGTCATGCATGAAACATTTCGTACATAAAATAATTTTGTACCTGAAAAAGGCCTTTTGATGAAAAATGTCCGGTTTTTTCAACTGAACCATCTGGAAACCCTGCCTGCAAGTGTAGTAGACGAAAGCTGATATGTACAAGGTAAAGTTTAAGCTGTGATGACAGTGGCATTTCCGGGTATTTCTTTATACATACATACCACACGCTGTATCCCGACAGTTGGGGGTAAGCAGAGTAATCGGTGTTGTGCTGCAAGTTCTCTTGTAAATTACAGCACAACACCTATCGCCACGTTTAGCAATGTATTAAGACATTATTACTGTCAATCAAGCAGCAAGTAAGGCAAGAAGACCCACCTGCTGTATTACGCGGTGGAAGGACCGTGCCAAAACATTTATTTATTTCCTTAGAATGTCTGTTTTATTATATTATCTATCCTACCTATCTACTTACACCAAAGATCTGCTAGCCTATATTTGTCCTACATGTCCGTCAATTTTACGTATGACTGAAGATGCATTTTTTTATCTTTTATTTTAAGTAATTTAATTCGTATTTGTGTTAATATTTTTATAATTATTGTGTATTTGATAATTAATGTGTGTATGTAATCCTAGCGTATTTTGAATTTGTTGTGTGTGCAATGGGACAAGTGCCTGAATTAATAAATGATTTCATTTGATTTGAATATTTTGGTTGATTAAAATAATTTTTTTTATGAAAATTAAATACCTATGCATACGAAATACGAATGTGCACAATAACGTGGTATTGTTTATAGTTAAAATTATCATACCGCCCTGACATTGTGCCACTCTCGACGAGATAGGAAATAGGTACCTCGATAGCTACCGTGACTTACAAACAAATAGCATCGATGAGCATGGCACTATTCCAAACTAAACTAAGTACCTATAGACATAGAGAATTCTACCACAGATGAGATATTGGGAACGGGTAGAGGTATTCAGTTGAAATTAATATCAAATACTAAAGTTTACGGTCCCTTCGAGGTGTAAAAAATTCAAGCTTCTAAGTCAACACAATCAAAAGATACGACCATTTATGTCACATATTTTGATACTCGAGAATTATGAACTTTGACAAGAAGAAACGTCGCAATCTTAAATTTGAGGAGCAACAGATCAAACAGTCTTTTGTGCATTTATTAAAAAAAAATGGGCAAAACTTTATTTTGGTAGAGCTCAATAGCTCCTTTATGTGTGTTTTTACAGAATTCACGTCAAAAAATATTTAGTATTATTAAAAAAATATTGAATGTTGGCGACCGCGTCAAATCGTATTTTGTTCCTAAGTTTTGAGGTTAAGATGGCGGCATGAGCACCTACGTTTGGGTATCCTGCTCTTATGGAATGGATCAAAGATCGCATCAAAGAGTATTATGTTTGAAATTATAATTAAAAAAACACTGATTTATGAAATGAAAGGGTATGTGTTATTTTATCATCATAATCTACTCGCTAAAACAAATATATTAGCAAAAGAAATCATCTTTCTATGATTTTTAGTTCTCAAGACACATGTTTTTTGCTAATTTCTCGAAACTAGGATCACGACACAAAATACTGTTTGATCAGTTGCTCCTCATTTGTAGTTATATCACATAATTTTTTGTTGTCTGTCAAGACCCGTTTTCTCAGGAACAGGTAGAGGTATCAATATTTTATGTTTATATGTTAGTACTAAGCACGTACTCGCTTTATATATATATTTAAATTAGAAAAATCCATATCGAAAATCATTGGAAAAAATACATCCTGACCAGGATTCGAACCTGTGTCTCTGGCTTGAGCCGCCAACGCGATAACTAACTACACCACCGGGCCGTTACGTATTATCTTAAAATTTTCGTTCTATTGCACCTTCATGATGTCGCATAATTTTTGCGAACAGTCAACTTGTACAAGTTAATACCGTAATACCGTACGGTTGCAAAAAATCATTATTTTGTATGAAAAATTAATTTTGTATTGGATTTTTTTTGTCCGAAACTACGCATTTTCGGCGAACAATTCTTTTACTAAAATTCGTGTATCATCTCGGCCTACACAATAAACATTTGCTTTTGCAATACCAGCAATTTGCGACCAATGTAGTCTTCTAATCCACACTCTCAAGTTGAAATTTGGTGTGATTTGATTATAGTGAAAACTTTAAAGTAAAACATCAAATAATAAAGACCGGCCAATGTCGTGGTCGTACGGTAGCCTCGGTCGGTGTCCGACTCGTAAATGGCCGCTTTTTTGTGGCACAGTTTATGCATGTAACTTCAAACTCTTATTAGTTTTCCGTATCCCGTACGGAAGCCTATTACTAAGCCTCCGCCGGCGCCGTCCGTCCGTCTGTCCGAGGGCTGTATCTCTTGAACCGTAATAGGTAGCCCGTTGAAATTTTCACAGATTATGTGTTACTATGGCCGATATAACAACAAATAATAAAAAAAAGAAAATGTTAAAAATTGAGGGGGCTCCCATACAACAAACGTACCGAAAAATCGATTAGTCACACTACTGAATAATAGATGGCGCCACAGGTTTTTATACATTGCATTGCTGAAAGACAAAAGATGGGCGGATAGACACGGAAACCTCCATGCGCGAGTAAAACTCGCACTTAACAGATTTTTTAATTACTTCAATGCATATTTTTATTCTTAATCAAGCTTAATGACAATCGTGAGGAACTTTTAGGATGAAGGTCTGTTCTGTTTTATATGTATGTAGATGTGTTTCGTTATCTGAGGCTTATTTACTTCGAAAAAAATAATATTGTGCTAAAAAAAAACTCGTTTTTTATCTTAGTCGCCTAATGAATAATATTCCTCAGTGCCAGTGCCATATCCATTAGGTTTGGAATGCCCATTGTCCATCAATGAGCGATATTATTGAATCTGCTCAAGAGAAAACATTCTCTACGTCAATAGCCTTAAGAGCCAAGTTTAAGATTAATATTTTTCGTCGCTAGCAAAATGAACAATCAATGAGGAAACGCTTAACACTAATTGCAGTAGTTAAGTATTAGTAGGTATTAGATAAGGCATTTTAACTTAAAAGGCTAGTAAAAGTTGCAATTACTGCACTACCTACTCTATGTGCACTACCGTTTGAACATAACGACGGAACATAAAGTGTTCGTTATTTTAAAATTGAAATTACTTATATAAATGTGATCAATAGATTATTGAGCAGTGTAGCACAGTCTTGATCATTAAGCACACCTGGGCGCGGTCAGTACTTGGATATGGGTGACCGCTCGACCGTTGGAGACTGTCCGTGGTGCGGATTCCACGTAAAACTATAGGTCCCTTCCCTTCCTACCTTACTAGGTGGTAGGGTTTATTTAACCCTTCCGGGTTGGTACCACCGCACTGAATGGAAGGTTGGTTGAAACGGCTATGTATTAAATTGTTCGTGTTTTCCATCCAGTTCAGTGTAGCCGGCACGACCTAAGGGAAGCGCTGACATGACACCTAGTTCACCGAGGTGTTATGGGCTGGCTGACATCACTGATGTAGCAAGTGATGTAGCCAGCCGTGTCAGTTTCCACAAACAAACAAAATTATAGCTCTAGGCGTTAGAAGTGCGCCAGGAAGTACTCATGAGGACCACACGTGAATATCCTTTGTTTCTGTACTAAATTCTACCACCAGTTTCACCCTAACAAATTACTCACTCCAAGAAAAGACCGAAACGGAACCGTAAAAAAGCTGAAAGCGAGCTAAATGTAAGAACAGGTCAATATGATCGAGTTACGTTTCCTCGAGAACTCTTCATTTGGAGCCGACTGGCGCGCCGCCAAGAACTTTCTCCGAGACGACACTATACCTAAACTTACGTCCCTAACGATCTCACACGGAATTCCCTGCAGATAAGTGAGTGTAACTGCAGATAACATTTACTGAAGGGAAAACGACAGGTATTAACGTCATAAAAACACCTCCTTAGCGAACATTTCCGCAAGGGAGCATTATTCGGATGGTTTCGTCACCGAATATATATACGACGAATAAAGCTACATGAAAAGGACAGATTTTGAATATAGAACCCCGGTGATATGCTATTGGACGTACATGTATCTTCGAAACTTTTTAACCAATTTCATTTCGTATTTTTTATTTGATGGGACGTAAAATATTTTCCGTAGACTCCATCCATTCTAAATTGCCTAAATAATATTATCAGTTTAGAAAGAAGCAGGTAACTCGAAATTCTTTAATACTCAACTATCAGAAAAACTGTATTAGCAATTGAAATAAAACCACAATAAACAAACAACAGTGCCCTTCAGTGCTCAAAGAATGCTCCGTAAGATTAATATTCAACTTCAGGATAATTATTATTAATAACTTCACCAGTATTATCCACAACAACACATATCAATGCTTCTGCAGACTGCTGTCGAACTCTTCCGTCCAATTCGTCGACAGTAACAATACCTGAACACGAAACAAAAAAATCCATACAATGCATATTTCCTGACTGCGCTGTGTCGTTGGAACTACTTGGAACAAAACACTCACGCAACACCGGCCCAGTCCGCCCACTGCTTTGTGTGTTGGCATGTAAAGAGAAACGGGCTTCACTTGCTGGTCATTATGACAAAACTTTTTTTAAGCCCAGACAATGCAGAAGTTATTTTTAATCAAGCCTTTCTTCAATTAGTGATAGGAGCTTCACAAGAATAATGACACCATAGACAAACTCTATGGATGACACACTATGATTATTCTTGGGTTTAGTGATGTTGCGGTTGGATACGACCTGCTCTATTATTGCTATGACCTTATGATTAACATAAATAAAGTGTAGGGTGTAAGTCAATATTTAATAAAAGCTCTACAAAGTTTCTTGCCCTGTTCTTTCTTATAGATTGAATTGCTGATAAAACAAAATATTATGAAGAATCATACTGAATGTGCATTTGTGTCAATGCTATACCCTCTTGTATTCGATGGGTATATATGGCGAAATAAATATCGGAATCTGGATCTATTGCTCATATTTTGTTTTGTTGAACGACTCATGGGACTACTGTACTGTATAGATTGTTTTTTATGGAAACTAACACGGTTGGCTTTGCTACATCATCTACAACATCCGTGATGTCAGTCCACAACACTTTGGTGAACTAGGTACCATATCAGTGCTTCCCTTTGATTTTAGCAACTATTCTCTCTTTCATCATCGCCGTGCACTGTCTCTCTTTGTCCCACTTAGACCAATCAAATTTCTTCCACATTATTTTTGCATACAGTTGATTACTGTATTTTTCTTCGAGCATCTAAAAATTATTACTGAGGGAAACCGGAGAGAGTTTGTCAAATCTATTCGTTATTGAGTTTTCCAATATCACGTAACAGCTAAATTTAACTGAATATTCTCTTAATTCCTGTCGCTACCCCTGTCTCAGCGCAAAGTCCTCATCTTCCAATACCTTAATCCCCTTTATATCTGCGGATATTCCATAATTCCAGCTGCCCATATAGTCATAGACATTCCGGAATCCATACTTCCAAAGAGAAGCAGCAGATTCAGGGCCGGACTAAGCTAGAGATCGGAGGAAAATTTTCCAATGTGAAAATGTTCGCCAATGTTAGTCTGAACCTTTTTTTGTCGTCCTCGAAGTTGTATTTAAGATATGTCGACGACAGCAATATTTCAGAATTAAATATTTAATATCAATTGCAGGAACGCAGTGTATTCTCAATTAAAATATTAGCTCAGACTTAGGATTGTACAACTTGCGTCTTTAAATTCCTGCTCGAAAACTTATCTATGCCTATTTTTCTGCAAAGTTTTCGGGTAACCTGATCTGATTATCATGCGGTTCGGTCCGGTTACTTACGCCGCCATCAGGTGGAACCCGGTTTTAACGGAGATTGGACGCGTGGTCTGTATATCTCCGCTCCGGTCGCCCAGGTGCCCTGATAATATAGTTCGGCCCTCGTCCTTTAGGGCCGAGGCGGGACGGAGTGGGATGTAGCCGGGATCGAGTTTCTGAAGTGTCGCTGTCGGCTGGCAGCTTCATCTATTTCCGGAGGAATGCGCCCGTCTGCAGTTCCATCGTCCGCGCCGCCGCCAGCCGGCGTCACACTCGCTGGAAGTGCTGACAGAGACGAACAGGTGTCGCTGAACTCGTGAAGAAACTGATCAATGACAATTTGTGTACTTAGTTAGACATTTATATTTTTTAAGACACATCCTAATGTGAAAAATCATTCAGAAGTATCGTTACGTGAGCACAAGAAAACAATATGCGACATACATGCGACGGTCATCAAATCCAACAATAAAAGGATAAATTGTCATTGGAAGAGTATCCTTACCCTTTTGTACATACAAGTAAGAAAATAACTAGATATACATAGGTAAACCCAGATATATATACATATATAGACTAATCTTACGATAAACAAAAGAAGGAACGCAATAATATTGTAATAGATTGTGCATGTGCAAACAGCCTTACTGTCAGATGAAGCCGAAGGAAGCTTCGTAGAGCTTAGGTATTAATAGGTAGGCCTAGCCTAGCCTAAGATCCGAGCCGCCGCCATATTGCCGCGTCCTTCCACCACCGCGTTAGCGGGTAGGCTATAAACGGAATCCTTTTCTCAGACCGGGCTATTATGAAGGGAACTATTTAGACGCAGTCTTATCTGTAGTTAGAGTTGTAGCAGGAAGAAAGGGGTTGGAAGTCGTTACCGTTCTTACTTAAAGTTCGCCATCGCTGGTTCTGCTTTCTATAGATTTTCTACATTGTATTTCTTCAGTTCAATGTAGCCTTTTACCGCTTTATGACTATGCGATGCTAGTCACCATGGTGACAATTTGTAACTGCGATAGATAGAGTTATTTGAAAGAACTTGGTGAATCCGCTTAGTTAATTTGTGTTACAGGACATTTTTCAAGATGGAACTGCAAGTTCCAGCAAGAAGAGACTGTACTGAAATCAATATGAATATTAGACAATGACAGAAAATAAAATAGTACTCGTCCTATATTTTAGTTACAGTTTCAAAACTGTCTATTTCAACGGTTAAAATCGGAATTTAGCCCTCGGACCAATGGTGGGCCAATTGAGCGCATTCACAAAATTAATTATTTTATAAATATATTAATATTTACAAGGCACTCTTTCCACTTTTTTTATGTAAACCAATATGGGTGGCTGTGCCGAGGGACCAAAGGTCTCTTCTCGCGAAACCACGCTCATTGAGGCGCCATGTCAGCAAATTTGCGGACTATTGCTAGGCTATCTAGCATGTTAATACGACGTTTGGAGATACCCAGGTTAAAGGATTCGAGAAACACACCCACCTTACGACACACCCTAGCGGTGCGACAAAGAAACGATTCTGAGAACCGATCGTTTCTCAATACCCCAATAATATCAGGAACAAAAAGGTGCAGAGTCTCTCTGCGACGAGTGCAACTACAAAATGCTTTCCATTCTTCGTGCAAGTCACTGATATCACGTTTACAGCAGTCATCATTACATAACGTGACGGTACCGAAATAAGTGATATAGTATAAAAAAAAAGACGTGAGTATTCAATAAGCGAGCGAGTGTGTATGACCAAGATATAAATAAACACTTTCTCTCAACGTGCTGATGCGACAAATGTTGCCAGAATTACGACAACAAGCAGTAATGAGCAGGTTTATGTAACATGACTGGCAACTCTGGTTAAATATACAGCTTTCGAGAGGACCTGCTCGGGCTAGTATCAGATTAATTGTCTCAGGCTTCCATCATCCAGCGTATTAGCCTGGAAATAACCAGGTGATGCTGATAATGTTGTTCTGAAAACGACGGCTGTTGCACATTATCTGGATGAAGATGTGAGGGGAGACGGGGGTTCGGGGATGGAGGGGGGATAGGGTGGGACCCAAATGAGGGGATTCTCCAACGCGAAATGCGCGGGAGTTTGTGGAAAGCGTTTTGCAGGTGTATTCCCATACAAATTGTTAAATCAGGTAATGGGGCTGACTGACGAAAGGTTGGAGAGGGTGGGGGAAGGGAAATAAATAATAATAATAACATATTTCAGTAATAGTACAATATCTGAAGTAAAAAAAGTATGATAATCGCCAAAATTGGCTTGGTTTTTTTTCATCATTAACTTGAATCCATGACTGATGTGATGATGTGCTTGCATTCAACTTAAATTAAACAAATTTAATTTCGGAAATGTTTCATTTGCAAACATTTTGTCGCTAAAATACTTAAAATCTACGATCAAAATTAATCATAAGAAATTGCTCTGTAGTACAATCAATATTAAATATCAATTTCCGCTAATCTCTAGAGAAGTATTTTTTTTTTATGGAAACTGACACGGTTGGCTGCATCACCTACAACATCCGTGATGTCAGCCCATCCATAACACCGGGTGAACTTGGTGCCACGTCAGTTACAAGCATACATTGTAAAGAACGGAGTTCAATTCTCTCTCACTGTAATCCGACCAAATCCTACACAATAGGGGCATCTGCTATTTGTCCGAATTCATCAGAGCTGTCTGTTGCGCAAGCAGACGTGAGGCTCAAAGGAAATGATGTTTGTCATTATGTTGGCATTATGAATATTATGATACAACAGCACGGGACATTGGGACTCATTCCGTGGCTCATTATTATGTTACGTACGTGTGCTCAACCAGTTAATAATATTATGTAAAAAAAAAAACAGCCAAGTGCGAGTCGGACTCGCGCACCGAGGGTTCCGTATCACACCAAGTTTGACGATTGTATGTATTAAAGTTTTTACGATACAGCAAAAACAAGAATGCTTTGAACATTTCTTGTATGGGGACCCCCTTAATTTTTTAGAATAGAAATACTTTATTGCACACAAAAACACTAACAAAGATACAGAAGCCAGAAGATAACATACAGAAGTGCAATAGAAATGTACAATACTTCACACAGAAACAAGAGAACGGGTGAGTAGCGTGCAAAGGCGGACTTATAACATTAAGTGATTTAATCAAGTCATCATTTTACTCTATTATTATTTATTAGTGTATTCGCCATAATAACACATATTCTGTAAAACTTCAACGGGATACCTATTACGGTTCAAAAGATATCTACAGCCCTTTTACAGTAGGACAGACGGACAGACAGACGTACAGACGGCGTAGGCTTAGTAATAGGGCCCCGTACGGATACGGAACGCTAAAAATGACTAGCGTTTTCATTTACAATAAATTGTATAAAGGGAATTTTACTTGTCATGCGTCATATCATACATACATAATGTATATTCATTACGTAATGAGGGGTGAGTTCAGTGTAGCCGGCACGATCAAAGGGGGAAGCACTGACATGGCACCTAGTTCACCCGGTGTTATGGGCTGACATCACGGACGTTGTAGGTGATGTAGCCAACCGTGCCAGTTTCCATAAAAAAAAAAAAAAAACGTAAGCAATGTATTTTGTGTTTATTTAAATTTTTAGAGCACTCATCTTTTGTTGGGAGGGTAATTCGATAGTCAGCACGCTGATCCCGGGTACCCATGCAAAGCGTCCAGTTTCGAGATGGCTTACCAAACATACGACAACCATACACTATTACGCTGTTTCACAGAGGCCAAAGCACATGCTCCAACCAGTCACGTCCGAGAAGGTAGATGCAATACCGGAGATTTCCCTTTGGATTGCTGGCTATACTGGACTAGAGGAGAACACAGTCATCTTACATCCAGTACGGTGGTACCAACACAGTCGGCTACAATTTGAGCCTACCACCTAGTAAGGGGCAAGGACAAGGCAACCTACAGTTTTACACCGGTTCCGGTGAAGCCGCGGGTGTAGGAGGTATGCACGTAAAATTTTCCGTCAGAAAAAAATCTCCGGTCGACCGGATTCGAACCTCGGACATCTCTCAAGAGAGGCCGACGCCCAGGCCGCTCGGCCACCCACTGAGACTATTATCATTATCACCGCTCAGTAAGATAGAATTACCACAAATATACGCTTTATACGCACGAGCATACATACTAACCTTTGTACATACACACTGTGACACGATATGGACCATTACTCCCCATTACCCCTGACCTTCAGTACTGAAATTACACTCAGAGGAGTGGCTTTAATCTTCCACACAGCTCTTCGTACAACGTTAGGTCTATTTTACTTTGCATTTTCCTCTTCCACCTCTACCGTTCTTGATAGTGTTGTACGCGGAAACCGCCAGGCGATTATGTACATAGTTGTGTAGAGAATTTGCGTGCTGACCGTACATTGCGGGCATAAATGGCGGCTGGTGAGGTGACCGTGAATGAACTGCACCCATCCTTGTTCGCTGCACGCTGGGTTGGGCTAGACTGGATCTATTTTTAGAATCTAGACCGAATACATATACTAGCCTGGAAATCCTGAAAGAGGTGTGTCTTCGCATAGTCCACTCTGACAATGTAATGTAGCATATTCGTGTAGCGATACCTACACTAATAATCGAATGTATATACATAGGCATTCGCAACCACCGCGTACTACCGAATGTCCATGGGCGTCGTTAGACACCTGGGTGGCTCACGTCACGTGTCTTTTCTTGTGCGAGGAACACTCTTTATTTTTCACTCTTTTTTACCTAAAAAGGTAATCAAACAAACAATTTAATTTAGGTAATTTTAATTTAGGTAGTTTTAGTTTTTATGTTGTTTGTTTTAAGTTTAGGTAATTTTAATTTAGGTAGTTTTATCTAATCTAATATTAATAATGTAATTGTCTAAATAAAGATATTAAATAACAATTTGGTATTTAATACTTGTTAGGGTTTCGTATCCGTCGTACGGGACCCTATTACTAAGCCTACGCCGTCTGTCTGTCCGTCTGTCCGAGGGCTGTATCTCTTGAACCGTAATAGGTAGCCCGTTGATATTTTCACAGAACATGTGTTATTTATTATGGCCGACATAACAACAAATAATAAAAATAAGAAAAAGTAAAAAATTCACATATAATAAACTAAAAAGTGTATGCGCGCAATCTACCGAAAAGCGTACATGAAGCATTTTAACTAATCATGAATTTGAACTAACATGAAGCATTTCATAAAACACGCCATAGATGGCGTGAGTGGCGCTGACCATAACATGGCGATACGGAACCCTCGATGCTCGAGTTCGACTCGCACTTAGCCGGTTTTTATTAATTGTCATATTTGAAGTGCGTACGTTTTGTGTAATCTACAAAATGGAATGCGCAAGCATATTTCGTGGTTTATTCATAAATTCATTAAATCTATTTAAATAGAACATTTAGAACTATTATAACTTGTCGCAAGAGCGTACATCACCGACGGTTAATAAATTTGAATTCAATTTCAGCCGTAAATTTAAATTCGTAATGAAAATCAGAATAATGAAATGGAATTAGTGTTCTCCTCCCTGTCTGCCTGCCTGGTATTTCTAGACCACCGTGGAAATTAACACTTAGAAGAGGCATCGTGTCGAGGAGATAAAACTAAGTGCATTGTGAATTTGTGACGATGTATTGTGTATGACTTGTATCTCACCTACTACTCTCGTGATATCACCCATAACTGAACAAGGTTCCATGTCAGTGCCTCCCTTTGGTCGTGCCGGTTACATTAACCTGGACGGAAACATGAACTATGTAAGTAACTATGTAAATATTCGCTTTGACCGAACTTTCATTCAGTGCGGTGGTGGTCGTGCTATCAATCCAGACGGATGCCACCTAGTAAGGTTACAAGGGAAGGAACCTTCAGTTTTTACGTGGAATGCAAACCACGGTCATCAACTGTCGAACGGTCACCCATCCAAATTCTGACGCGCTCGATTGTGGTTAACTTCGTGATCTAATGCCGATCCATAGCACCACCGAGCTACCGAGGCTGACAACGTATATACTCAGTTGATCTATATATACTCACGAATGTTCTGTATGCTGCAAATGGATTGCATGCCGACCTTTTGGCACCAGGGTAAAATGAATAAATCCCTAATAAATTAAGCGACGTTTCTGCGGCCGGGCATGTAACGTTCGTCAAAATATGAATCCTTATAACTCGAGCACCACTTTATCAATTTACATAAGGTTTTCACTGTTACATTCTGTCATTTCTCAAGATGGTTTTAGGCTATACATCAGAACGCTATGTTATCGGCGGCCTGAGCTGTGAGCATAAAGTCACGCAAAGCGAAGCCGCAGGCAAACGCTAGTAAATGATAATGCAGTGTCTGGCTATTTATTTCCATGTTATGTATACCACGTATTAAATTTATCACGGCCACTGGTTCTGTGGAGCTCGTCAATATCGTTTTGTTGTTCCGTTTTGATACTAACAATTGATTTTGCGTAGGAATATTAGCTAGCGGTACGTTAAGATAATTTGGAGGGGTACAGTCGAATATAATCTCGTTACAATTTCCAATGTTAGATCGTTGGGAAATGAGATATTATGCTGGTGAGCAGACGCTCTGTACACAATTTAATTTAATTTATATGTATTAGGTAGATCGAAGCGAAGGTATATGTCCTTCCGACATTTATGGAACTTATTTTGGGTTCATTGGTAGATCTATCTACGGTTCATTAGAGCATAGATACGCTTTTTTTACCACGAATATAAAAACAAATATTTTAGTTAAAGTTTTGTAACCCTATACTATGTGTTACTCTTTGGTGTCTCCAAATAAATAAATAAGAAAAAATTTAAAACTTAAAAAAACACATTTAACGTTATACTTACCTAACGAAAATGAAGTAATTTAAATAAATAAGAAAAAGAAAACTAAATTATGCTATACCTACTCTTCTGTCTTTAAACTATAAAATTAAATATAAAAATTATGGTCACAGAACCATCACATTATGGTTGGACTGGAATAAATGACATTCTGAAATAAGTGCGTCTTCACAAAAATGCTCCTACAATAAACCCTGTAGCAATACTATGTTCCAATTTATTATATCCTTTAAGAGTATTTTCGCTCCGAGAGCCAGGCTATAGATAAAGTAATTGAGGTAATGTGGCCGGAAGCGTGGAGCAAGGAGGACAATAAGCCCGCTGAAATAAAATTTGGGATTAAAATACTGTAAAGAGGCGCACTACTTGGGAATCTATCTACATATAGTGAAATCGATATTACGCAGAAATCCCTAATGATGATTGAAATGTATTAAAAAAAAGTATTCACCAAAGCAAATGGAATTTATCGTAGATACTCATACGATGAAAGTCGGGCAATGGAAGAATTATATCGTTCGGTATTTTAACTAAATAATTTTCGAATATATGCTTTGGAATGGAGAAAACAGTTTGTTCCAGAAAATGTGTACGTATAAAAATTTTAAAACTAGCTTTTATCTTTGATAAAAGCTAGTTTAAGAAGTTTAAGAAGAAAGTAAGTAAGCCCGCAGAGCCGCTACCGTACCTTTATTTCGGCGCGCGGAACAATTCGGTTTGTATGAGAGCCACATCTTAGCGTAACCGGAACTTGATTTTATTTAGCCTATCCTGTGTCCCGTATAATCAAATGTACTTGTACATCGAATTCGGATGATCGCTTTAAGAATTATGGAGGAACATACATACATACAGAAAAGTTTTCTAAAAATAGTAAATTTAGTTTTAGTATCATACATAGCCTTCAGACGCAGTGTCTCATACATAAAACAAAGTAACTTACTCCATGACCATCCCTTACAGATTTATTATTATTAGTATTGATGAAAAATAATAATTTCTTCCATAACCACGACTTCTATTCGTCTTCGTATCTCAGCTGTTGTGTTCCCACGCATTGCGAGACTTATTTTTCTACTTATGATTATAATTATTTTTCTGGTTTTCTAGTACAGGTTCAGTCGGCTCTCTTACACACAACTATCCTATACAACCTTTGCACGCTCATTATCTTGCCCGCGCTTCCGAACACCGCGCTTCACGCCAAGCACGCTACACCCGCTGACGCCCAGTAGCGTTAGTATCGCTGTCACGTAGCCAAAGAATATAATACCGCGTAGCCACGTCCGTATTGTATGTGTGATGCTGATTGACATCGTGGTGTGATTGAGCTGAGCTACCTACCCCTCGCGCGTGTACGAATTTTGTTTTTTGTGTTATTTGTTTTTATTACTAACATTTGTTGTGTTCAAATGCCAATATGAGTAAAAAAAAGGAAAAGTAATATGACTATGATGTGTGCGCTAGCTTCACTAGTCATGTCACTTAATTACGTAGAATTATTAATTATTATTACATGGTAGTACATATTAATTCTATGCCTGAAATACGAAGTAACGACAGTTCACTTTAACATCTGGTGGTGGGAGCATTCGTCTATCCGACTTTTTTGTCGACGGTACCGATAGATGTTACGTCATACATAACCGTCAGCGGGTGCATTCTGGAAATAGAAGAGTACTTGTCCAGCAAAATAGTCGCGACAAACCCGCGCCAATTTACGAGTATTATATGTGAGGAAATTTAAATGTAATTAAATTTAACTCCTCAAGATTCGCCAGAGATATTACCTACGTAATTGGAGCGTGCGACTGACAACAGTCAAGCTAGAAACTCATTGGGCCCACGTACGCTACGCACGCGTACGTGGGCGCGTCGGTCTCCATACATTTTATATGGAAGAGTGCAGCACGCAGTGTGTCGCGTAGCGTAGGGTGGCGTGGGCGCAATGAAACTGCGTGCTGCACTCTTCCATATAAAATGTATGGATACCGACGCGCCCAGATTCGCGTGTGTGGCGTACGTGGGCCCAATGAGTTTCTAGCTTCAGTTAGTTAGTCAGCGCGTATGCGTCCACTGCTGGACATACGCCTCTCTAATTTTCCTCCAGTCCTCCCGGCCTTCAGCGGTACGGAGCCACTGCTTTCCGCCGACGTACTTGATGTCGTCGTCCCACTTGGCGGGTGGCCTTGCCATACACCATTTTTCTGGCCACGACCGCCCTTGCGGCCGCCAGTGTAGGACACGGTTACTCCAACGGTCGTCGCCTCTTCGGCTAATGTGCCCAGCCCACTGTCACTTGAGCTTAGTCACCCAGTGTCAAATATCGACTACTTTGGTGCGTATCAACGAATTGCTGTAAAACTTTATAAACATTTTATACCTACTAAGTAGTTCATTCTTGCTGAAAGGCAAGGGTCGTCTGAATGCACAGCCAGTTTTTTGTCGCGAAGTAACTAATGATCTATCAATACTAAAGCGCGAGTCGTAAAACATACTTGATGTTACATTACGCTGGACTTACCGCGGATGCGTACTAATCGATTCTGCAGATCGTTCCTCCACAGAAACCGGTAAACTCTGGAACGCTGTCCCTGCTCATATATTCCCCCCCAAGTACAGTCTCGGATCCTTCAAGAGGGGCGTGAATGGGCACCTGGCAGGCCGGCATGGCATTCGCAACCCCCGCACACGACCGAATGTCCATGGGCGTCGTTAGACACCTTATGGGTGGCTCGGCGACATATGTCGCGCTCTCAATAAAAAAAAATGTAGTATATTGCGTAGTTGATACGTTCATTAATTCATATCAAAGCTTAACTGGAAGAAATTACTATCAGGGGTAAGTCCGCCTTTTCCCGCTATTGGCCCATTTGTTTTATATCTATGTTATTGTATATTTCTATAGATAGTTCTGTGTTTTTCGTTACGTATTGTTGTTTTGTTATTGTTGTCCAAATAAAGTATTTTTTATTCTATTCTCTATCATCGTTCAATGTCATTATACGAGTATCACTAATTCATCACATCACGTAGATTTAACTGTTGAATTATCCACATACGAGTGAGTTTTTCATACACGTTCGTCGGTTTCGAGTATATACAGATCTCTTCTCTACAGAACTGGTATAAAACTCTGAAACGCTCTACCTGCCCACATATTTCCACCCAAGTACAGTCTCCGGTCCTTCAAGAGGGGCGTGAATGGGCACCTGGCAGGCCGGCATGGCATTCGCAACCCCCGCACACGACCGAATGTCCATGGGCGTCGTTAGACACCTTATGGGTGGCTCGGCGACATATGTCGCGCTCTCAATAAAAAAAAATGTAGTATATTGCGTAGTTGATACGTTCATTAATTCATATCAAAGCTTAACTGGAAGAAATTACTATCAGGGGTAAGTCCGCCTTTTCCCGCTATTGGCCCATTTGTTTTATATCTATGTTATTGTATATTTCTATAGATAGTTCTGTGTTTTTCGTTACGTATTGTTGTTTTGTTATTGTTGTCCCAATAAAGTATTTTTTATTCTATTCTCTATCATCGTTCAATGTCATTATACGAGTATCACTAATTCATCACATCACGTAGATTTAACTGTTGAATTATCCACATACGAGTGAGTTTTTCATACACGTTCGTCGGTTTCGAGTATATACAGATCTCTTCTCTACAGAACTGGTATAAAACTCTGAAACGCTCTACCTGCCCACATATTTCCACCCAAGTACAGTCTCCGGTCCTTCAAGAGGGGCGTGAATAGGCACCTGTCTGGCCGGCATGGCATTCGCAAACCCCGCATAAGACCGATTGTCCACAAGGTGTTGTTAGAAACCTTATACAGTATTGTGCAAATTAATGGAATCATAGGCAACTGTTATGATAAAACCGTTTATTGCTTGTAAAATAATATTTTTACAGAATTATAAAACTACCATTATGCAAATTAATAGGAAATAAGTCCCCCTTTGGCTTCAATAACTGCTTTTACTCGTTTTGGCATGGACTCCACTAGTTTTTGACAGTTATCGGAGATCCTCTCGTCCCGATACAGAGTCTTAATGACTGCTTCTATTATCTTTGTTTTTGTAGTGCAGTCGATTTTGCAAGGTCTAGCTTTGCAAATGACCCATAAATTCTCTATAGGCTTCAGATCGGGTGATTTGCCGGGCCAATCTAGAACAGATATCCCCTTATCCTGGAAATTTTTCAACACTTGTGGCAGGGAGCAGAGTACTGTTGAAGAATTGCTCCTCCTTGGGGTTGGAACTTTTCAAGTTCTTTGTTCAAATGCTGTTCCAACATGCATTTGTATTTTTGGCTGTTCATCATGCCTTCGATTGGCACTAAAGATCCAACCCTCATGTATGAAAAACACCCCCAAAACATTGCAGTGTCGCAATATGCAAAAAATGTAAAAAATCTGGATGATTCCATTAATTTGCACAATACTGTAGGTGGCACTGCGCCCCATGTCGCGCTTTCAACAACAACAACAAAAAATATATAACACTTGACAGTTACCAGTTGCTGATAATTTCAAATAATTTCTAATCGCGCGCTCATTTACGAGATATAGCCCTCCAGATAAACTCTCGAAGTATCACCGAAGTGTGCCGGAGTGTCGGCATCGAATCGCGTGACAAGTACTAATTAGCAAGTAGCGAGCCTCCACAAGTGGAAACACCACGCCCACGCTTTCTGCTTTGACAATATGTACCCAGAAACGGTATTCTCATACATTGCATATTTTTAGGGTTCCGTATCCGTCGTACGGGACCCTATTCTATTACTAAGCCTGCACCCTCTGTCTGTCTGTATGTCAGAGGGCTGTTTCTCTTGAACCGTAATAGGTTGAAAATTTCACAGAATATGTGTTATTATGGCCGATATAACAACAAATAATAAAAATAAGAAAAAGCAAAAAAATCACCCCATACATGAATCTAAAAAGTGTATGCGCGCCATCTACCGAAAACAGTATGAAGCAGCGCTGACCATGGCATGGCGATACGGAACCCTCGGTGCGCGAGTTCGACTCGCACTTAGCCGGTTGTTTGTTTTTTTTTTATATGAAAACTGATAGGGTTGTCTACATCATTATTCTATTCTAAGTACAATATGACAAACCCAAGCCTTCATAATGGAGTAAATCTAAATTAGATTACAGTAAGTATGGTACCGCGAAAAGGTGAAACGGTCTTCCGGTCAGCGTGTTTCCTGACTCCTACAACCTGAGTGTCTGTGAAAGGCGTGCGAATAGATCTTCACACATTTCTGTACGCCTCGTAGCTGGTATATTGCGCCTCACTGAGCGTGTGGTGTCGCGGTCGCGGCGATGAGAGGTTTTATTGCCTGCGTCTGACTGTCTGTCTTTATTCGACTGACCATTATTAAGCACCATTGGGCGGTAGGGGTTAACCCGCCCGGGTTGATACCACCGCCCTGAATGAAACGTCGGTCGAAACGGCTATGTAAATAGTTCGTGTTTTCCGTCCAGTTCAGTGTACCCGACATGAAATGAAGGTAAGCACTGACACGGCACCTAGTTCACCCGGTGTTAAATGGGCTAACATCACAGATGTTGTAGGTGATGTAGCCAACCGAGTCAGTTTCCATAACAATAAAAATTAAACAGCCACCCATGGCAGTTCTCTATAAAAAAATCCCAAATCGTAGAAAATATTGCCAAAGACAAGAGGGCCCAACTTACTACGAACGAACATTGACATAACATACTCGTACAAACATAGCGTCACGCCTGTTTACCAGTGGGGTAGGCAGAGACAACGGATCTCCACGTGCCACGATCCTGACACACCTCTGCGGCCGCCTCTTTCACTCTCTTATAATGTTCTTATTTATATATTACATTGTTACTAGAGAGCAAGCCCCAACATTTAACAATGCAGAATCAGAATCTATTTCAAAGTTAGCTCAACGTATCTCACCGCGTACTTTTGAAATACTTTAGTATTGCAGTTGGAGACATCCAAGCAGCAGTAGATCCGGAAACATGACCAACATTCGGTTGAGTGCGGTCAGCGCCCGGTAAATTGGAGACTGGCCATAGTGGAACGTCCGCGATGGACGACGCGTCGTTCCGCAACCATCAAGTGACACCTTGCACGCAGATATTTATTCGGGACATGCAGCGACATCATACCGAGGACGGATGGATTGTCTATACGACCTTTCAGCAAGAGGAAGAAATGCATAAGTATTAACTGTACATTTCTTCTTAGCCGAAGGGTCGTATATTTTATTTATTTATTAATTTTTTTATGGAAACTGACATGAATGGCTACATCACCTACAACATCCGTGATGTCAGCCCATAACACCGAGTGAACTAGGTGCCATGTCAGTGTTTCCCTTCGATGGTGCCGGCTACACTTAACTGGACGGAAAACACAAACTATATTTACATAGCCGTTTCGACCGACGACGTTTCATTCAGTCCAACCATTCTACTTACATACAAAGATGGATAGTTTGTTTCTTCCAAAGAGTTTGTATTACGTCGCTGCGCTCCTTTATAGAGAGAATGTGAGCGTTGGTGAGGTGAAGCTTCGTTGGTGAGCGCCACGAACCGCGTTCGGGTCCGATCGGCAGTCATCGGCCGTGCTCCGTCGCGCGATGCAGAGGGATCAATTTCTTAGTTTTATTCCTAAAATTCAGCCAAAATGGTCAACTGTTGCGTTTTAATTTGCAAATCTGACTCAAAGAAGGAGACTAGAATCGTGAATGGTCTAAGATTCCACAGGGAATTGGTATTTTGGTGATATTTTAACCGGGAGCGACGGCGGTGGCGGATTTCCTATAGAACGTGCTAAGTCTAAATCATATTTTTTCCCGAATATTTATATAATAAATAATCCATGTGATTACGTATTTAATTTAAGTAGTACTAGCTTTTGCCTGCGGCTTCGCTCGCGTGAAATTCGAATTTAAAAAGAACAAAGTAATTAAGCCCGCCCCCGTACCTTTTCGGTTTGTATGGCAGCCACATCATAGCGTAACCGGAACTGAATTTTATTTAGCCTATCCTATGTCTCGTATAGATAAATGTGCTTGTACTAAGTTTCATCGAATTCGGATGATCGGTTTAAGAGCGATGATGGAATATACATAGTCACATACATACAGAAAATAGTTCTAAAAATCGTCAATTTAGTTTTAGTATCATACATAGAGTCTACAAACGCAATATCTCATAAAACAAAGTAACTTACTCCATGGCCATCCCTTACAGATTTATTATTAGTAGGTATTGATGATAAAATTCCAAAATAGGAGGCAGATATGATCTTTCGTGTATTTTTTTTTAAACCAAATAAAAGTCAATACTCTATGGAAGGACTTTAGAGCTCGGTTACTTTATTAAACGACGCATGTTCACGTAGGTATCTTATGAAGCATTTTATTTTAAACGAATGGAATGAGCTTAACGTAAATCACGCATACTTCGTTCTTAAGCAACCCTGAGCGCGGTCAGTACTGGATGAGTGACCGCTCGACCGTTGGAGCTGACCGTGGTTCGGATTCCACGTTAACCTGTAGGCCCCTTCTCTTCATACCTTACTAGGTGGTAGGGTTTATCCCGGGCGGGTTGATACCACTGCTCTGACGAAACGTCGGTCGAAACGGCTATGTAAATAGTTCGTGTTTTCCGACCAGTTCAGTGTAGCCGACATGAAATGAAGGGAAGCACCGACATGGCACCTAGCTCACCTGGTGTTCTGGGCTGACATCACGGATGTTGTAGGTGACGTAGATAGCCAACTGTGTCAGATTCCATAAAAAAAGCGCCCAAATATGGACTATTTAGTATGTATACTGGTTTCCGAGTAATTTTGTTTAGTGAAAGATGGCAATTAGGTAATTTTCAATTAGGTACCTTTGGTTTTAAGGTTTCCCAAAAATCCTGAAAAAATTAAACTGTGGGAGGCCGCAATAAAATGAAAAGGAAACACTTACAGCCGTATTTTTTCACGAGATTTTGAAGAAGACTACTTTAATATTGCACCAGATGGATATAGAAAACTCAAAGATCAAGCAATACCAATAGTCCACTCAACGAATGGCCCAAAAGGAGGTGTAGAGTGCGTGAGCAGGGTCAAAAGAGATTTCTTCAGAAACCTGTTCGGGGTGCTTAGGGAGTAAACATACTAAAAGTCTTGGCGTCTACGAGGCAAGCCGGAGGGGAGGGGGGGGGGGAGGGAGGGGAGGGGGGCCAAATAAGGTCCTGCTTTTGGGTTTTTCGCTACGATCTCGAAAACAGTGCCCCGTAGAGAAAATTTGTGTTGTACCGAATGAAAGGTCATAAAATTGTCTACAACTTTTATTCTATTCACTTTTTTCGAATTCCGAACCATTTTCGAGCACACGCTTAGGAAAAGTGAAAATTTTCGAAAAATTGATTTTTACCTCATATTTCTCATCAAACATTCCTTCATATCATATAAGCTATTCACCTGAAAAAGATATTGTAAAGCAAAAAGTTATAGAGAATTTAATTCCCTTTAAAAGTGTGTATACATATGCTAATTTATCTCCAGCCGGTCAACAGTTGCACCAATTTTAAGATTTTTTTGTAAAATTTCATCATTTTCAGAAAACGTTGATTTGGTCATTCCTGAGCCACAACTATCGTTTGTTACACCTATGTACCATCTAATAATATGTCACACTTGAAAGCGGGTTAAATGCAGTAAATGGAATTCATGTCACTGGAAGAAATGGACAATTATATTTTATAGATGATAAATAAAAGTTTGTTATATAATATATAACAAACTTTCCATTTTCCATTTTTTCAAGTGACAGGAATTCCATTTACTGCATTTAACCCGCTTCCAAGTGTGACATATTATTAGATGATACATAGGTGTAACAAACGATAGTTGTGGCTCAGGAATGATCAAAACAACTTTTTCTGAAAATGATGAAATTTTACAAAAAATCTTAAAATTGGTCCAACTGTTGACCGGCTGGAGATAAAATAGCATATGTATGTACACAATTGAAGGGAATTTAATTCTGTATAACTTCTTGTTTCACAATATCTTTCTCCGGTGAATAGTTTAGACGATATGATGGAAACTAATTTTTCGGAAATTTTCACTTTTCCTAAGCGTGTAGCTCGAAAACGATTCGGAATTTGAAAAAAGTTAATAGGATAGAAGTTGTAGACAATTTTATGAGCTTTCATTCGGTATAAGACAATTTTTCTCTATGGGGCACCGTTTTCGAGATCGTAGCGAAAAATCCCAAAGGCAGGACCTTATTTGGGCCCCGCTCCCTCCGGCTCACCTCGTAAACGCCAGGACTTTTAGTATGTTTACTCCCTAAGCACCCCGAACAGGTTTCTGAAGAAATCGCATTTGACCCTGCTCATGCACTCTACACCTCCTTTATTGCCTGAACTACAAGGTTATCAGAAGAAAAAAAATCCCCCTTTACAAAAGAGAAGAAAAAGAGTGCATGGAATTTTACAGCCTTTATCTGTACATTTATTTTTAAAGTCCTAAACGAGTGATATTCAATAAAAACTTGAATTTTTGGAGCATTTTACGAACAACATCATCTTTGCGTTTTCCTAGTATAGTAATGTAGTAGTGATAGATAACTCATAATCCGCAATTTTTTGTGTGAGGTTTAGTTAAATTCCAAATAAAGACCTCAATCATGTTTTCATTCGAATGTTGCATTTTAAAAATTCATAAATTTTTATTTAAAAAACTTTTGTTATGTTATGTTTTTTTCACTCATTTGTCGTAAATACGAATCTTTCATAATGGCAAGTACCTGAGCGATCGAGCTTTGCTCGGTGTCTACACCTATCTATGTAGATGAATAAACTTGAAAAAGTAACATTATCTAAATAAAATTAAATTTCGTCGAAATCGTTAGAGCCGTTTCTGAGAAACAAATATATACATACAAGTTTAGCTCACTTAAAGTAATAGGATAAAGTAATAAAAGTAAGCACCGTAAGAATTCAATGTATTAATGTACCTACAACCTCACTTACAATACAAATTAAAGTTTGCAAAATAAGAGATACATTGTTTCTACGCTTGGACGCTTTCCGTTCGCGCATGCCCGAGTAGGAGCCGAACGTCGTTCCCCTGCCCGCACTACACCGCGCAGCGGGCTTCATTCTTTCTCGTAGCCGTGTGCCCATAGGGTCGCTCTATAAAGGAGCGCAGCGACGTAATACAAACTCTTTGGTTTCTTCATACAAATGCTTGTAGGATATTACACACTTGACCCTTTTTGAGCACATGCCCGATCTGGTCCAGGCACGCGCGTCTATTGCGGCACTTCCCGAACATAACATTGAGGGTTAAAATATTTTCGCTATGCAAACTTAACTCTTCCAAACCAGAATCTACCAACTATTGGTCGGCATGCACTCCATTCGCAGCCGACAGAAGATACGCGAGTACACAAGTGCGACAGGCATAGCTATATTTCTATTGTAGTCTTCGCACACCTTTCTCTCGTCTCATCCACATGTTGATCCCGTTCCGGCTATTTATTTTCACGTTGTCGACAAAATGGTGGCGTAAGTGAGACGTTGACTGATCGGGGAAGAGCTTCCTCTTTGTTAAATCGAAGCTCATTAATTTCCTACTCCATTAGCTAAATTGTAGAATTTGCTTAACCTTTAACGGTAATGACATCCTCGTGTTAGGCAGATTATTGTTAATCGAATTCATTGTGGTGTTCGGTTAATCTCTATTCTCTATCTCTACTTCTCTATATCTGTCTTGTGTATCTCTGTGTTTTTGTGTGCAATAAAGCATTTCTATTCTATTTTATTCTATCTCTTCTTCTCTATATCTATCTCTATTTCTTCTCTATCTCTATGTTCTCAATCTCATCTCAACTTCTTATACAAGGGAACGTTTGTCTGTATGTTTGTATGTATGTTTGTTTGGGGTAAACTCCTAGACCACTGAACATATTCTGATGCGGTTTGAACAAATGTAAAGAGTAGTTCTTGAGGCTCAATATAGGCTGGTTATAGTACCATTACGCTGAATAGCAATCGAGCTGAGCAGTATCAAAGAAAGTATAGTGTGAACGGAAGTTACGTGGAATCCGAGCCACGGTCAGCGTCCAACGGTCGAGCGGTCACCCATCCAGACCGCGTCCATGTGTGCGTAGATAACGACGACAGTCGACTGACCGCACCACATTTGGTGAATGTTTAACCATTGAAAATTTATCATATTATTATCATTTATAATGTTTTTTTTACGGCTTTACTACCACATGAGATTGGCCATTCCTTTGGCCCGATACGCCGAGCCACATAGCTCGGAGGGGATAATAAATTGTATTGCATACCCCAGGTATGTACTACAATTTATTATTTCACGAAAACAACTATGAGTCACAGCCCCCCGCCTCCTCTCGGAAACCCCACCAGTGAGAGAAGAAAGGCAAAGCTGCGGAACCTCCACACGACAACCTTAAGATGATTTCAGCCGGTATGAGTCATTGGATGAGTCACGGGGGGATTCCGAACGTTCAGCAGATATTTTATTTGTTCAGAGATTAATTGGCTGATACTGCTGGCTAGCTCGTATTTACTTCTGGAAGAGCGTATATAAAACAACAGATTAATTTATTTAAAAATCGGCCAAGTGCGAGTTTTGCTCGCGCACGGAGGGTTCCGTAGGTAAAAAAACCATATTCGTGCAAAATATAAAACCTGTGGCACCATCTATTATTCAGTAGCGTGACTAATCGATTCTTAGCACGTTTGTGCTAATGTTTGCTATATGCTATTTTACAATTGCTCTTCCAGAAGTAAGAAAGAGCAACCGAGAATCCGACCCTCAAGTGTCAGGGGTACAACCCCCTGACACTTGAACTTGAGGGTCGGATTCTCGGATAAATAACTATAAATACTATATATAAATAAATAATATTTAAATTAACAGATGATCTGTCAGTTATTTCCTTTTATTTAATTAAAACTGGCTGGTACTTGAAAACGTTTTATGTCATAAATTAAAATGTAAAAAAAATTGTTAATTAATTTCCTCATTGTATCTACTTCTACATTATGTAAACGAAGATGCAAATGATTTAAATTTTACTATCAATTTCTATTTTAGATGATCTTTTCTGTAAAAACTTTGAAAATAATCACCACCGCTTCACCATAATTTTAATTGCAAACTTGGCGGACAACATGCAACGAATCCGGCAAAGGAAAACGACGAGATTGATTTTAAGAAATTAAATTCTGCAATAAGTCCGCCTACTGACGCCGCCGCAGAAACATTGTAACACATAAAATACTGCCTACCCATCGACCTACTGATTTGGTTTCTGAATTCTCCGAACGCTCGTGTATCGGCAGCCAATGAAATAAACCCCTCAATAGCCATCTGTTCTAATTTACTCTTTTTCCACGCGGAATACAAAGTGTGTGCATTTACAATAGGGGTAAATCTGAAGAGCGGGAAAGGTCTCAATATAGAGCATTCAGTCCCTTCAGGCTCTATATACTTGAAGAACTTGTCAGAGTTCACGAGCAATCAAAATTAATCCTTAATGTAAAGTGCTAGGGATCAACTTTCAATAAAACATGTTTACTAAAATTCACTGAAGCCGTAAATTTTCAGGGAGAGTAATATGATCCGCAGTGTGCTTTAAATAGAGTCTAACTTTCAGTGTTATTTTCAGTGTTATTATATTTTTGGCCTGCAAGGGAGACCTTTTAGTTAGACGGAAATGTCGTGCCCTGGACTTGTCTTGTAGGGTTCTTTGGCATACAATTTTGAAAATTGCTGTCATTAAAAAGCAGCGAGTGTTTAAGGGTTAATATGCTGTGGTTAAAAGCATAATTTTTTTTATGATTGTGTATAGTGTAAGGACAGCGGACGGCGTGAACGTAGCGCAGACCTTTATCAATACTTATTTTTTATATAGAAAGCGTGACATGTGGCGCCGAGCCAAGGTGTCTAACGACGCCCATGGACATTCGGCCGTGCGCGGGGATTGCGAACGCCATGCCGCCGGCCTGACAGGTGCATATTCACGCCTCTCTTGAAGGACCCGACACTATACTTGGGGGGAAATATGTGGGCAGGGAGGGCGTTCCAGAGTTTACCATACTTAAAGAAATCAGGGCGGCAATGCCAGCCATCAACAGCAAGCTTACTAAGTATACTACAGCTGAACAAAGCTAAAATCAGATTGGTGGTAGGAACTTTGATTGGACACTGCCCACTAAGTAAGCACTAATTCATTATAGTTAAAAGAGATAGCCCTCTGTGCAGGGGTCTGAAGAAACACCATACTACGTACTACTACAGTGCGAGTGGGTGGCAAATGAGCGGGCAAAGATTCTCAAAAACCCGAGGACACTCCAAGAGCCCTGCCAAGACGTCGGCCGCCTGCAGGACTTTTGTAAGGAGCTGGGCTGGATGGAGTAGCGGCCGGGGTGATACGCACAATGGGTCCAAGCGGAGCGACCTACATGCGGAAACTTCTCATCAGGAATCATCTTCTCGAATCAACTTCTCAGCAATCCAGGGAAGTCTCCGGTATGGCACCTACCTTCTCAGAGGTGATATTGGCTGGTCGGAGCATGCGCTTTAGCCCCTCCAACTCAGCCACCCATACTGGATTACATAAAAAAAAATCAAGAAAAAGAAGAAGACTTACCTATCGAAACATAAATTGATATAATTTTTTTTTATTTTGTATGTGCAATGAAAAAATGTAGGTACATATTCTTAATTTTTGTATGAAAAAGAAGTAATCGGTAACACACATTTTATTTAGATTGTTTAATACCGTGACTTGGGGAATGCCCTGGTGAAAGGTCCAGTCTTTAGAGACCCGGTTTACAGGCACGAACAAAGAAAGTTTTCCCCACAATCAAAAAATTCCGATAATGATCCCTTCACACTCAAACTTTTAGGTCCTAATAAATTTTAACAACACTGTGTCACGGACATCGTGAATTGATACCAAACAATTCAAAAGGTTAGAAGCGCGACGAGGCATCAGCACGTCGAGCAAGTGTTACTATAAATTGCGTTGTATTGTTACACGAAGGCAATTAAATACATAGTACTGTGCTACGAGCTTTGCTCGGCGTCTACACCTATCTAGATAAACTTGTAAAAAAAAAACATTATCTAAATACAAAATTTCATGCAAATCGTTAGAGCCGTTTCCGAGAAACGATTAGCTCACTTAATTAAAGTAATAGGATACAGTCTATCTCGTTAAACAGTAGGTCCCTTCCCTTCTTGCCTTTCTACGTAGTTGGGTTTAACCCGCCCAGGTTAATATCACAGCCAGTACAGTACTGAACGAAATGTCGGTTGAAGCGTATAAATGTCAGTTTCCTTAAAAAAACATCTCTATCACACACACTTATGGACTCACGTTCCGTAATAAACATACAGCGTGTACGTGGCCTGAAGCAATGGTGTGCAATTAAAGATGTTGGTTGGAGACGATGTAAAAAATTGCAATGCATGACAGCAGCTCTATTCTTTTGAATTCCTTGACAGAGAGGAAATAACGAATAGTTAAATAATAGATTTCGACCCCGCTATTGATACAACGCGCTGTAAACTTGTAACGCATCGCTGATGTTTGTTGCCTTTGACCTCAATTGCTATGCTTTTTACGTATTCGTATGTAGCATAAATTTAATTTTGGCAGATATCTGTGAAATAGTAATAAAGTAAAAAAAATTGTTTCAAACAAAGTTGAAGGTGGTATTTTTAGGGTTCCGTATCAGCACGGAAGCCTATTTTTGAGATTCCTCCTTTTTCATGCCAACTTTAGTTCACCACTGAATAATAATAAATAACAAATTCAAATAAACCCCGACACATCAGCAACCCTTAAAAAGCAAAAAATAATTGCCGCTTAGTTAATTAAAGGCTTCAGGGGACCGAGTTAAACTTTTTTTACTTAGCTATCCCCCGACGCCTTTATTTAACGAAGCTGAAATTTGATGAATCGGTTTTTTTTTAAATGTTTAATTCCATTTTTATTTCCAGCTTATTAAGATACCTAATTTGAACTTGTAATAGGTTAGGTTAGGTTACAAGTACATAATTTAGTTTTGAAATCATTTCCGTTTTTTACCCGACTATTTACTTAAAGGCGACGAGTGAAAGTGTAATACATTTCCATTTTACAGTAGATATCCCTTCAGCAATTAGGAAAAGTGCTGATAATCTTCGAATCGGCAGACATGATGTTTATCAAATACTCGTAGATATAGCTAAGAACCATCCCGGCCCGGTAAACCCAGTTTTCTAAAAAGCAGCCAAGTGCGTGTCGGGCCACGCGCAGTGTAGGGTTCCGTAGTTGCAGAGCCCTATCAAAATAAATTATTTGATTATTTATATAATTTTGTAGGGGAAATAAATGAATGTTAATTTGAAAAAGTTCTTCAACAGTGAAATGATGGCTGTCGTCCGTACATTTTATAAGTTGGTCGACTATTACTCGTCAACCTGTACAGCCTACTTAGCTGTGATAGTTTTCCTTTTAATTTCGATATATATACTACTGCTGTGATTTTTTTCACATACCTAATAACAACCGTTTAGCTGGCAGGGGGGGGGGGGGGGGACACTTGACTCTAACAAAAATTAGCACTTAAAAGCTTAATAATTCGCAAACGGATCTCTAAATCGAAAAATGTTCTTCACAAACCCGCAATATTTTCAAAAGACCTATCCAACAACACCACACACGATGGGGTAGACGTGAAAAAAAAATGCATCCCCAGTTTACGTGTAGGGGAGGTACCCTAAAAAAAATTATTTCAAAATTGTTATTTTACCACTTTCTCGGCGTTATTAATATGTATACCCATACCAACTTACGGCTTTCTAGTACTAAGGGTCTCTGAGCTAAGCCGCGGACAGACAGACGGACGGACATGGCGAAACTATAAGGGTTCCTTGTTGACTACGGAACCCTAATAAAAAAAACCGCATCCAAATCGGCTCATGCGTTTGGGAGCTACAATGCCACAGACAGACACACAGACACACAGAATACACAGACCTATGTGTCTGACACACAGACAGACACCCACACAGACGTAGGACGTAGGCGTCAAACTTATAATACCCCTCCTTTTGCGTCTGGGGTTAAAAATAAATACATATTTCGTTCGAACCAAAATATTACTATCGAAACCAACTTTTCCGAAAAATTACTTCCGTCGAAAGTCCTCCATTATCTGGTATACTCCTGTAATACATTAACGTTTCCTTTTCGTTTTATTACAGGTCAGACTGAGGTCGTCGGTCGCCATGGCAACCGACTGTAAAACACGCCGGTCCTGAAGCATTTCAGGTATATAAACACTTATGTTTTTCCAGTAAATTTACTCAGATGTGTGATTTATTACATTCTCCTGCGGTGCAGGAAAAGTAATTTTTTGCAGCGTGCCATTTTTTCAGTCAACCTTGCGCACAACACTTCACGTTGAGTTGTGGAGGGTTTGTCACGGTGGTGTTCCATCATCGGAGTGCCTATCTATATACACTGTTTAACATTTTAGGTGGTAACTTTTGAATTTCATTGCAAATTTTTGAAATCTAACGTTTTTTTTTGTGTAAACTTCATGCATTTTTCGGGACTTTTGTATGCAGTGAAAAAGTCGTAAAACAATATTTTTTAAAGTATCAGGTGTAGAATCAGGCCTTTTCGGGTAGTAAGACAGCGTGTATAATGTGCACAAATTCGTAAACAAATTTAAAAACGCGCACCGGGGATTCGATCTTCCAACTGTCGCATGGGATACTGACGTTTTAACCGCTAGCTACTAACAAAAACGGCTCACCCGATTTACATGCGGCTATCGTCTTTACATTCTGACATATGTCAGAAAATTGTGATATCATGCATGCTATCGTGCACGCGAACACAGCAAGTCAAATTATATTTTCAAGTAGGGCACACAACGAAGCACGGACTAGCAAGCCATTCACTATATTGTCTACAATGTTGACGTCGCATAAATATTATGTTTGGATTATCCTGAATACCACCACGGCCAGCTGTGGCAATAGCATTCCTCAGGCGGACGCAGGTGACGTCTTCGAGACGGACTAACTGGAGCACTGACTGAATACGAGGTTATGTAAATCGACAATATTATGTTGAATGCTCTGTCTCACAAACGTATGAATCAGCTGATCAAACAGATTCTCAATCAGTTCTGCGAGTTAGATCGAAAGGAAAAGGGTGAAGAGCAGATTACCAATTTATAGGTTCGGTACTATAACAACTTTTGAATATTTTGAAGAAAGTAAGCAAATAGTACAACGGTAGGCAGATAATATTTCAGAGAAGCATCAAAGATTGCCGATCCTTAAAAAAACCCAAATGTCTATCTCCGTTCGAAATTCTAACTTTGAGCTCGTGCATCTCTATGCCATGTAAATTCTATCACAGCAAACAAGATAGCAAAGAAAGAAACCTTCGACCATTTTTATATCTGACTTCAAATATACATACCACCCGCTGTATCCCGACAACCGGGGTAAGAAGAGTAATCGGTGTTGTGCTGCAATGACTCTTGCAAATTACAGCACTACAGCATCACGTTTAGCAAAGTATACAGACAGGATAACTGTCAAGATGCAAGTAAGGAACGAAGACACACCTGCTGCATGGTTCGGTGGAAGGACCGTGCCAAGGTGAGAGTTGCTAGCCTGTCGCCCTTTAGCACGGCATCTTGTTCTTACCCCTTAGTCACCTTTTACGACATACGCGGGGAGAGATAGTGATGGTACCGGGTCGCACAGGCGTGTTCTCCGACGTGTTTTAACTCAATCTCTTCCTCCTGTGAGCAGTGATATAAGTCAATGCCTGTCAGCGCATTCTCCTTCTTGAATGGTGCCTTGGTACCTCGCGATGTTTGGAAAAATCGTCAAGACAAAAATTCGTCATGGTTTTCCATTTAAATAGATCAAATCCTTTTTTGCGTATATGGAATTTGTAACTTTGGACACCACGAATGTCCATGGCCACTTTCATTGGGTGGAAGTTGGAACCACGCCACATGTTGCGCTTCCCATTGAAGAAATCTACGTACCAGAACTAACAAAGAACAATCTAATTATGTGAAGAACAATTAAATTTAGTCGCTGTTTCGTTCGTCAGGAACCGGCTATGAGGTGATTTCGCATCTAAAAGTTGCCAAACTAATTTGGGATTTTGGAGTTGCGCAGACAAAATTGTAGCCATTTCTGTGTTTTCATTAAGTTAGACTGAGATTTCTGAAAGGGATCTAAATATTTCACATGTGAGTTTTATTGTCAAATCTAGAGATATGGCTCATAATATGTATGAATGTATGTCTGTAGCTAAAGTTTGTAGCTTATGTCTATCCCTAGATGTTTTCCTAAGTACTATATCAACTGTTCCTAAATATTATAAAACGCAACGTCTGACATCTGCAAGTATAAACTTGAGGACGGCTCATCCGGTTTGTTACGTTAATCTATTTAAATAGGGACTGCGTGGTAGAGTCGGACCTTATCGAAATCGGAGAAGAGTCGCTCTCCATGCCCACATATTTCCCCCCAACTATTGTCTCGGGTCCTTCAGAGAGAAGCGTGACCTGTCAGGCCTGCATGGCTTTTGCAACCCCCGCGTGCGACAGAATGTCCATGGGCGTCGTTAGACACCTTATGGGTGGCTCGGCGCCACATGTCGCGTTTTCTATAAAAACAAGTCACATTGCTGGCAAGTCAAACTTCAATGCGATTTGAGCCGCACGCACCAGCAGGCAGCAAGTCGGGGTATTGTAATAATGAAGCCCAAGTAAGTTTGTGCGTCTGTGATGTGATGAAACATGTGTTTTCGAGGTCGCTGTCTGCCGAACGGCCTTCCCGGCTGCCTTGCGTCGCACATGTAATATTTTAAGATATGCTTTGTTTAATTCGAGTCGGAAACATACTAGGGTAGGTTGACGGGTGTTGTTTGGTATACAAATCAAGAACTTATCAAATCTGTTTGTGGGTCATACGATTTTGTGTTAGATTGTAGTGGCTCGTGGGCAAGCGGCAAATTATTTGTCTAGTAAGTGAAGGGTAGTGAGTTCGATACCCGTTGCCGTTCACTAGTTTCTATCTTTTTCCGAGTTCGATAAGTGCATTTCTTTCATAAACACCAGTTGCCTCATGGTTCGGATTCCATGTGATCCTGTAGGTCCCTTTCCTTACATTACTGATAAAGGTTGGCCGAACTGACTTAAATATTTACAAATATTAAATAAAGTATCTTCAGTAGCAAGACATAATATATTCTATACATAATCTTCTTCTTCACGAGCATTTGAGTTAAAATATTGAAATAATTTCCCTTAACAATTTCATTCTAGGTAATTAGAATTCCATTCCATCATAGCTCTTTCCTTCTTTACTCTTTTCCTTTCAATCTAACTTTTTCTGTGATCTCGTTCAACAATTTTATAAAGTTATTGTAGATTCTGGTAGAGGTTGCGTTGATCTAGCTAGTTCATAACTTAATGTAGCTTGGCTTGTTTCAGTTTCAATTTCTTTGGCTTCGTTCTTAATTGGATCTTTAACGAGGTAACTAATTGAGATTGTGGCGTTTACATCATTTTGTAACTTCATTGCTGGGCTAGTTTCTTCCGAAACTTGTGAAATGAAATTCTGACGGTCCGGTTCCCTACAATTTTTTTTAACTAGAAGTATTTTAATCTCTCTTCTATCTGTTTCTTATCCTTAAACACCTTCATCTGGTCACTTCCAGGGCCAGAAAGTTTGTAGCATGCCCCAAATGGAAGCAGCGTGCAGACATAATGAATAAACTAAATAGATTCAATTAATTAGACTTTCACAGGAGGAAAGATAATTATTATTATCAAACGCTAGTTATCGACAAGTCCTTTTTTGTTCTTTGTATTTTGGGATGTTTTCGCTGTGATCACCGTCATGAGGTTTGCTTCACCGGAGCAGCTGAAATGACTTCACCGGAGCAGCTGAAATGACACAATTTTTTTTTGTATTTCAGAATTTTTCAATTTCAAAGATTTCATTGGTGTACATCGGGTTTTGAACTCCGGTACTCTTTCATCATAGGTGAAAGGCTCTTTATTCTGTGCCGTCTAGCCTAGTGGGTGCTAGCCGGCGCAGAATCTACTGTGCCATGATTAATTATGAATCGTACAGACTTGTGTGTTGTCTCGATGCAGTTGACTGCTCGATCTCGCCGCGGTCGCGTTATTTCCGTGACTTGAGTAGTACTTGTATTGATTGAGGTGGACACGACCAAGTTCGGCTCTGGCTGGATTTCCATAAGGTGGAAAATGAAGATGTGAATATAAAAAAAATCATGTTTTTTTTTAGGTTCCGACTTCCGTACCTCAAAGATGTAAAACTGAACCTAATAGTGTTCTTCAATACAATGCTCATTTTACCTATATATAAGTACAGTACATGGCAGTAAATAATGCACATCGGACTTTAGAACGAGAAAATTCAGTGGTAGAGTGTCGTCTCGCCGTCGCGTCGTCGTCGTCGTCGTCGCTCGAATTCAGCCAATCAGAAAGCGTTAGGTAATGCAACGGACACGACTATTGGTTTAAAATATTCAAATCGGCGATTTTTTTTTATGAGTTAATATTATATACAGGGTCCGTCACTCGAACTGTTACCAATTAAAAATCATGTTATTTGGTTAATTAACGTACGATTTATTAAAAATTGTGACAAGATGCCAAAAAAACATAGAATTTTAAGAAAATCATTGTTATTGTTCAATATAACCTCCTTTGGCACGGATGATGGCACCAAGTCTTCCGACAAAGGCATCGCAGTCTGCACGAAGATGGGTTTGCGGTATTCTGTTCCATTCACGACGGAGAGCTGCCTTCAGCGTATCCACACTTTCATATCTTTTTGTTGACACGGCTGCCTCCAAAATGGACCATACCGAGAAGTTCTTGGATTCAAGTCTGGAGAGTCTGCAGGCCACTGTTGTGAAGAAATGAACCGTGGAACGTAGTTCTGTAAAAAATGTTGTGTCAGGCGAGCTTTGTGCGACGGTGCTGAGTCTTGTTGGAACGTCCAGCTGTTCGTACCGAATTGCTTGCGTGCCCACGGTATGAGCGCATCATTTAACACCTTTTGTTGGTACACTTGCTGGTTGACTTTGACGCCCTGCTCGATAAACACTAGTGGAGAGCGACCATTTGCGATCACTGCAGCCCAGACCATAACAGAAGTAGGCGCTTGCTTTCGAAAGGCAACTCTATCGTCCAAATTCTCGTTAGACTTACCCCGCAGCCAAACACGATCATTTTGTTTGTTTACATACTGTTGGATAGTTAAAACAATTTCATCGAAAAAAACCATATTTTCCAGCTCGCCACATTCGTACAAGGATAACATTGTTACGTTTAATGTCCACGTCGAAAACTTACTTTAAAATTAAAATGTTTCACCCGCTCTTTTCGTCCACTTTAAAACAATAAAACAAACTGCCGTTTCACCAAAATTTGCCGCGCTGTCATTATTATTTTGAGGAAAAGCAGTGTGAAGTTAGTAACAGTTCGAGTGACGGACCCTGTATATATTATGTATGTAAAAACATGTTAAAATTTTCAGCTCAATGGTTATAAGTATTTTTAGTATCGTGCGTCTTGGTCGCGTCTAAACTTGCTTAATTCACCTGTTCATTTTCAGCGGCTCATGTCATGTTGATTGAGTACTACTGCGGTTAACGTGCTCAATACAGCGTGTAAATTCAAATAAGTAGGCGTTTCTAGAAATTGTTGAATAAAAGTGTAGTTGGTTTGTAGCTACGCTACGCTTTAAAAAATATTATTAGTTTGTTACCTGATGGCGGCTAATGCCAGAGAGTTTTATGTTTTAAATTGTATTATGGACTTTTCATCTATCTAATAAAACATTTATTGTCTTTACATCTTTATTAGTTTTTTAGTTTATTTTGAAAATATCCGCTCTACATTATATCTTCACTAAATCTACCTAAAATATATTCGAATACATATGTACATATAAGTATGCCTATATATCTCATTACATTACGGTATTCGTAGATTAATGAACTCGCCCGCTGCATGCAAATTGCAGTTGCATACTTTACGACAATTTCATAGCTCAAATGCCTGGACCGAGCCTCACCCACTGCAGGTATTTTGAGTGGAGTGTCAAACTCTACACAATGTTTGACAAATGTTCCGTAGTATGCCGTGGCCCAGCCTGCGGGATAGTATAAGGGGCAGAACATCTAAAAAAAATTATAACTAAAACACTTAAAAAAACCTTTTCTTTTTACCTTTTAGATGGAAAGAAAATACTTTATTTCTCCAACAACATTTTACAGAAACAAGCACAATATTATTAATGTTTACATGAATAGCCGAGTGAGTAGCAAAGGCGTACTTATTCCTCACAGAGATTCTTCCAGTCAACCTTTTCATAGTAGGGAGAAGAAATAATAACATTTAATCAAATCTATAAACTGATTACAGTTTCGGTTCCTGAATTGTTTCTAATTTTTTTTATTCAAACTTGACACGATTGGCTACATCGCCTACGACATCCGTGATGTCTGGATCGCGGCACGTGGAGATCCCTTGTCTCTCTGCCCACCGCATTGAGAAGCAAGCTTGATCAGGCACGATCAAAGGGGGAAGCACTAACATGGCACCTAGTTCACCCGGTGTTATGGGCTGACATCACGGACGTTGTATGTGATGCAGCCAACTGTGTCAGTTTCCATAAAAAAAAATATGTATTCATGTACTCGTATGTGTAAAAGAGACAAAAGTGGTACAGTGAATTTGCCGCTTCTGGTTTTGCGTACGCGATTTGTTTCGATGCTCTGTGCATGTACTTGAGCGTGTAGCGTGGCGTGGCGTGGTGTGGTGTGGCGTGGCGTGGCATGTGCAAACTGTGGCACCCGCCTCCACCGCCGCGCCGCACGTTTCCTATTGAGCTTGCATTATAATGAACCGCATCGCATAATGAACTTGGGCGCGTTCACTATTTAACCAGCTGCCGCTACTCGAGTCTGTATTTGAGTTGAACCACTTCCACCCACTGATGAAGGGTGGAGAGATGTAGTGTGAAGAGTTAACGTAGAGTTAAAAAACAATAGAAAAAAAAATACGGCGCTACAGAAGCACGGTAATGAACTGATGTAAATAATAAAGGTACACAAGGTAAGGTAAGAAGGGAAGTGACCTACAGTTTTAAGTGGAATCCGAACCACGGTCAGCCTCCAACAGTCACCCATCGAAGTACTGGCCGCGCCCAGGTGTTCTTATGATCACGATTGACAGTCGACCGACCGCACCACTGATCTACCGAGGCCGGTAGCAGGTGATACAGTCATCCGTGTCAGGTAACATAATGAAATGGCTGTACGCAACATCTGGAAATAACCACATTCTCTACATGTGACCGGATCGAGACTCGCTCGCGAGATACACACGAGTCATTGTGCGCGTTTAAACACGTAATCGCAACTATTTGCATACGCAAGTCTATGCAGATTATGAGAGCCGGCGCATAACTAACATTAGTGGGCTTGCTACATCGGAGACGCAGAGAGTAGATCTGCTTTTCAAATCATCGCTACTACACAATATACATCATCAATATCATCATCAATACTAATACTAATAATAAAAATGTAAGGGATGGTCATGGAGTAAGTTACTTTGTTTTATGAAATACTGCGTTTGTAGACTCTATGTATGATACTCGCGACAGATCTCGAAAAGCGACAGATTTATTTTTATTATTTAAAATGCAACCTTGTAATTGCATTAAAGGTTAAGTTACGATGGCTCGGGATCAATTCTGTTCGTCTCTCAGTGACAGTAACGCCGAAAGCGAATCAAGGGAACTGTAAAACTGTAGGTCCCTTCCCTCCTAATCTTACTTGGTGGTAGGGTTTAACCCGCCCGGGTTGGTACCACCGCACTGAATGAAACGTCGGTCAAAACGGCTATGTAAATAGTTTGTGTTTTCCGACCAGTTCAGTGTAGCCGGCACGATCAAAGGGGGAAGCACTGACATGGCACCTAGTTCACCCGGTGTTATGGGCTGACATCACGGACGTTGTAGGTGATGTAGCCAACCGTGTCAGTTTCCATAAAAAAAAAAAAAAGGAATCCGATATTCGTTTGGTCGTTTATGTGATTTCGTGGCTCAATGGTAAGAATGTAGGATTTGTATTTTTTGACCATGGGTTCGAATCCCTCAATTTTTTTTTCTTTTGTTTTCTTTTTTAAGCAATGTTACGGTGTTAAAATTTTTTTAGAGTGTTTGGTTTTTTTTATAACCTCCTAAGAATTATTTTCGGAAATACAAAAAGTTTTCACTTCTGCCGGCACTCCCCGAGTGCAACTGTGGCTTTTTTGGAAAACTATTCTATTCATTGTTAGCAAATCTTTTACCCCCGAGCCATTTTTTCAAGTTTGGAAAATAATCAGAGGGGCCAAATCTGGCGAATACGTTGCATGAGGAAGCAATGCGAACTTATTGATTTTGGCCATCGAAATTACGGATGTGTGAACATGTGCATTGTTTTGATGAAACAAAACGTTTTTTTTTTTGGAAATGCGGTCGCTTTTTCTTGTTTTCATCACTCAAATAAGTTCACATAATATACGCCTTTGATTGTTTTGCCTTTTTGAAGATAATCAATGAAAATTGTGCCACGAGTATCCCAAAAAACGGACGCCATAACCTTGCCAGCAGATGGAACCTTCTCTGCATCCGGTTCTCCCCTTTGAGTCCATTGTTTTGACTGTTCTTTCGTCCCAGGTGTGAAATGACTCGGACCCACGTCACACCCATTGTTACGAATCGGAGCAAAAATTCGGCTTTATTATTGTGAAACATCGCCAAACACTCGACATGAAACATGCTCACGACGCTGTTTTTGTTCCGTTGTGAGTTAACGCGGCACTCAGCTTGCGTACAGCTTTGTCATGCCCAAATTTTCAGTTAAAATGCGATGTACAGCACTTTTTGAAATGCCTACTATATCTGCTAGCTCGCGCACTTTCAGCCGACGGTCATCCAATCCTATTTTATGGATTTTCTTCACCATTTCTGGCGTGGGCACTTCATTTGGTCTACCGACCACTGCGATGTTCGTCTTGGCAGCTCTTACGATTTCGTTTAAACTCTGGCACCCAATATTTTACTGTCGTAAACGATCCCAGAGTTGAATCCAGCTCAGCTTTATATTCGTTGGAGTCAGACCTTTCAGATGAAAGTATCGAATAAGATAACGGTGACCAATTTTATTCGTGTTTAAAACATCACTGAGAGCGTTAACTATTGATGTTGATGACTATGATGAGTTGATGACTGACAAACAATAAAAACAAAAGATCGTGGCGCGGTATTTTTTCAAATTTAAATTAAATTTATTTTGTAATTTCGAACGCAGTAAGTTTTTTGAAACAACAACCGCCATCTATACGTCAGGTCTGGTTACCCGTCACTTCCTTTGGGGAAAAAAACCGAGGGAATCCGCATGTACACATGCAGCCGTCAAACTTAGTTCGTGAATTTGATGTGTGCGCAGATTGAAACAATTTTTTCGTAAGAAAATTTTTCAACTTTGGTAGCCCATATTGCCCACTTAGGCTTCATACAAGGTTTTGTTTGAAGTATCGAATAAAGTTAAAACCTTTGTCTGTTCGTTAGAGTTTGTCTCGATTATGCGCGAGTATGTAACGACTAAAGCGCGAGAGGTGTTTGAAGTTTGCGTGTTTTCGCATTTTTCAAAACATGCCAACTTGAAGGGCTGATTGGGGCCAGAAGGGATGGAATGACAAAATAAAAATGTATTACGTATTTGAAGTCGTACATATTTAGAATTTTTGTACGTAGTCTGGTTGCTGAGTACTAAGCGTCGCAAAGTACAAAAAAAGTCTTAATTTTTTTGTCGCACCCCCTTACCCGAGCCCAAAGACGTTTCATCAAATTCACGTCAAAATAAATACAGGCAGGCTTGGGTATCAGAGTCGCACGAAAGTGTTACCAATTGTATCCATACATCAGTTTTGTATGTACCTAGCTGGTCTTAATTCGGTGTCAGACTTTGTTAAATTGTTTTGTATGAAACTGTGCCGTCTATATTTATTGTTTCCTCGATGCCATGCATAACCAAACTACACTTTATGCGCCAGTAATTCAATGCAGCCTAAATGGTCTTCCTATCGACTGTTCATCGACTGATTCGGTGAACGGGCTTTTGTCTATGACCACCATATTATGAGTTATTATGACCATCGATATTGACAGAACTTTAGCTAAATGCGTTGAACATTGAGTCACGTGACCTTTCGAAAATTGGCTGATTCGATGCGAAATAAATAAAATGACAAGGGATCTTTGGTTATTCCTATGGGATCTTACGATAGCGCTATTTCTAAGACATTCAAACTACCTGCTAGACCGGACAACCTTTGTTTCTGTGACTTTTGAGAAGACAAATAATGTTTGAAATCTCTACATTTTCCGTCTACCGTTTCATTCATTTCACTGAAATAATTTTTCACGACACACATTGACTTGCGCTTTAGTTTATTTCTATACAACCTTTGTTTCTGTGACTTTTGAGAAGACAAATAATGTTTGAAATCTCTACATTTTCCGTCTACCGTTTCATTCATTTCACTGAAATAATTTTTCACGACACACATTGACTTGCGCTTTAGTTTATTTCTATGACTCCACACGAAATAAGACAGATACAATGCTGAAAAAACAAACCCAAACATCCTTAATCTTAAAACATCTTCTACACTTCATATAATCTTACACTGCATTTCAACTTCATCTTTACCCCTTCGGATGACAGTCGTAAATGCATTGTTCTTTTCGCGTGAACAGTTGATCGTTCAAATTGCATCCTTATGCGTTTGGCTTAGGGAAGAAAATTTGGTGTAATGTTTGTGAATGCTAGTATCCCAGTCGCACACAGCATCCATCCCGGTCCCGTATCGATCTCGTTTTGCCCTTGACCTTGCTCCTCGAGGCCTCGTGGATACACACACACTCATAACTCATCCACACAACGTCTGTGTGTTGGGTACTAGAGTAGTAGAGTAGTGTAGTAAAGTATTCGAAACTATAAGCTGCTCGACTTTTCTTCAAGAAAACCTTGCGCCCAATACGACGTTAAATTTTTTTTTTAATTCGGTATGGGAGGATGAGCCCGAGCGGCCAGGGCACATGCTCCGACCAGCCAATATCACCTCCAAGAAGGTGCAATACCGGAGACTTCCTTTTTGGATTGCTGGCTATACTAGACTAGAGGAGAACACAACCAAGGCCAGCTATGCGGCCATCTTACATCCAGCACGGCGGTATCAACCCAGCCGGTCACAATTTCAGCCTGCCACCTAGTAAGGGGCGAGGGAAGGGGCCTACAATTTTACACCGGTTCCGAACGGTGAAGCAGCAGGTGTAGGTATGCACGTAAATTTTTCCTTCATAAAAACTCATTGATACACGCCGACCGGATTCGAACCTCGGACCTCTCGCAAGAGAAGGCGACACCCAGACCGCGCTACCACCCGCCGCTTGCTAATTTTCTCAAGATATTTATTCACCTTCGCCGAAGTAAAGACTTTGCTTGCACCGTGCAAGTAAATTCTTGGAAAATTCTAAAAACTCATTGCTCAGCTGGGTTTCGAACCCAATAGCCTGCAAAGCGATACAGGTTTTCCTCAAGCACCATTCTTTTATATCTATCTGCGATTGTATAATACTCGTACACCGACAAACAACAAAAGATGCAATCATATTTGTGTAATTTATAGGTAATTTTTTTAATAATATACTTGTTTGCAAACATGCAAAAACATTTACCAAAACAAAATGTGTGGGTAATATGTATGTATATTGTTTATTCATCATTCTTATAATGGCAGTAAGATTGTACTCGAACTTGTCACAATTTGTTCTACCCGGTTACACCACAGAGAAAAAAAGTCCGGTCTTGTCGCCCTCCTTGGGGCCGCGCGCGGGCGGTGTGGCCCGATCGTTGTTCTGTGGATTATACCCACGAAGAAGAACCGGCAAGAAACGCAGAGTTTTTTTTTTGACGTGATAACGTCACGTCTTATAAATTGATGAACACCGGCTGCACGCACGAAAAAGAGTCACGTTCCATCTGAGCCTGTGCGTGCAAGCGAGAGCGCGTAACAAGCGATAGAGAGGCACAATCGGCCCAAGCATCGGCTTGTACACATTTATCTCTCTGGTTCTAAAGTACCAGGGCAGCAGAAATTAACAGGAGGTTACTCGTACCATAATATATTAAGCGCATCTGGCCGGTCGGAAAAGATTTCAAATTTAGAATATTCATGAAACAAGGGTCCGAATATTTCTTCTGCCCTGGTACTTTAGAACCGTTCCCAGTAGTCTTACCACTTTATGACGTTATCACGTAAAACTATCGTCCGTAAACCGACTTTACAGACAACCAATTTTGTTCATACATATTATTACAAGTATTTTAGTGACTTATGTATGAGTTATTACGTGAATAACATCGCCTACAGTCTTATTTATTACTGATAGTTCTAACTGCAAAGACTTATCTATCATATCAATTAAGTGTATCAGGTGATCAGGTGTAAAAACCTTTGTCAAACTTTGATACGTAATTTGTATCAACTTGTTATGTTAGTACATTAAACACTACAATGTAGTATAATTTTTCTAAGTAGTATTTTACATAGGTATACCATTCAATTCAGATAACATGCTGCCAATTGGAGCAGGTCAGTCTCCACAAACAGCACCCGATCACGAGCATCACACCAGGACCAGGCATCACCTCTCTCACTCAACCATATTTGAGGGTGGGAGGCGACCCGAACCATTCTATTAGTATTATGCATCATACATACATACCACACGCTGTATCACGACAATCGGGGTAAGCAGAGTAGTCGGTGTTGTGCTGCAGGCACTCTTGTAAATTACACCACAACACCGACCACCTAGTTTAGCAATGGACAAGATAGCTATCAACAAGCAAGTAAGGCACGAAGACCCACCTGCTGCATGACTTGTTGGAAGGACCGTGCCAAGGTAAGGGGTAGCTATCATGTCGCCCTTTAGCACGGCATCTTGTCCTTATCCCTATTAGTCGCTTTTTACGACATGCACGGGGAGAGACGCAGTGGGGCTATTCTTTTTTAGTACCGTCCCCACACAGTACGTGTACGGTGCGGTATGCGTATTATATTAGATCTACAATCTCGCATTTTCCACTAAGGCTCTGGATTAGCTTCAATGACAACCCAAGCCAGATTCAGTGCTAGGAACGAGTATGCGGTGGCGGCGGGCGGCGGCGTTGCGGTAGGCCGACCTAAAGTGGTGATTCATTTTAATGACCCACACGTGGCTCCGCTAGCAATGACATTCGCTTACCAGAGTCGCTTCGTTACTGCTCTACAAATGTATGTATAGTGTCAGGATATAGTGTAAGATATAGTGTAAGGAACATCAACTGTCTGTTTGGACAATTTTTTCTCAAGTAGGTAATTAGGATTAGATACACCGATCCGTGTTAGTCCGTCTCTATAACTCTAGGTATGTCTCTTCCCTTTGGTATTACATTACTAGGTGAGATAGATAGACCCCTAAGTGTGTTCTATCGTTTATTTCATGGGGAGTGTTCGGAGGAGCAGCTGTTCAACGCGATTCCGCCGTCCACATTCCACCTCCGCACTACGCGTACTCGGCAGGGGATGCAGCCCCAAATCAATCGACCTACCACGGATGCGCACTAAACCGGTTCTGTAGGTCTTTTATTCGCAGAACCGGGAAAATGTGGAACGCACTCCCTTCCCATCTATTTGCTCCCAAGTAAAGCCTGGGGTTTTTCAAAAGGGGCGTGAAAAGGCTCCTGTCAAGCCGGCATGGCATTCGAAATCCCCGTGCATCACAGAATGCCCATGGGCATCGTTAGACACCTACTTGTAGGTGAAACGATGCGACATGTCGCGCTATTCATAAAAAAAAAGATACAAAACAATTACTCCGACATCGTATCTCAATTCTCACCTCACCTCATCTACTATAGGAGGTTGTCTTGTAGCCAGGGTTGCCAGATGGTTCGGTGGAAAAAAACCGGAATTTTTTCGTCAGAGGGTCTTTGATTTTGAAGTACAAAATGTTTAATGATCTTTAATGCTGAAGTATTCGAAAATGAAAGGATAATAAATAAAAGGCAGCCAACAATTATTGAGAGTATTATGGTTAAAGAACTGTTTGCAATATTGAAGAAATATTAATATTAAAATGTTCTGAACAAAATACATAAAAATATGATGAAACATATGAAAATATAAAATATATGAAGAAAAAACGTTGTGTTTGGATGTCCGTTTTTTTATTATTTTGGAGACCGGACACAAGCCTCAAAAACCGGGCTGTCCGGTTCAAAAGCGGATATATGGCAACCCTGCTTATCACGTGTATTATTTATTAATTCATATTATAGTAACATTGAAATGCTGAATTAATCATTTGTTTGTGACAGGTACTGGCGGAGAGGCTTATGTCCAGCGCATCGGGCGGCGGAGGGGGCGGGGTCGGCCTGATGTCGTGCGTGCGCGAGGCTTCGCTGGAGCCCCCGGCGCCCTACCACGCCGCCCGACTGCACACGCACACCCAGCACACGCAGACACACGACAACAGTAGAAATGGTCGGTTCCAACTTCTCTGCCTTCGTTACTATTACATTTTGTTCCTCTTCATTTCTTTTCGACCTTTTGCCAAATGCCAATAAAAGGGGAAATGACCCGTTCGTAAATCTAAACGTACAGACTTGTTGGTGGTTGATCCCTATAGCATCCCTTCGACTCCCAGATGGCACGCGTGTGCCACTTTTCTTCGAAGACCGTTGGCTCCCAGATGGCACGCGCGTGCCACTTATTGCGCGCCTATTGTGCGCCGCAAGTTTTAATTTAAAAAAAAATTGTTGCTCTATGTAGTGCATAATCCAAAGAGGGAATAGGGGAATACGTTTGTATGGACAAAACACCGTCCATACAAAAGTAAAGTGCGGTGATACCATCTCTACCACCTTATAATATACATGCAGTTTTACATAGAACTGAACCAACTTGTGTATGCGAACGAATATCGTGTACTAAAGCAGCATAATGTACTAGACAGACATTGACCGAGAGTGCCGCAACAGTCACGAAGCAGAAAGTCAGGAAGCCAAATAAATTGACTGCTAAACTATCGACGGTAATATATGCCAAATTCATTTGATGACCCGTGGATGGCAAGCAAATAGACTTCCAGACAGACAGAAAACAGTGTTTCACTATGAAGTTTCCTTTTTTGTCTTGTCTGTTAGGTATGGAATCTCTATAATGTTGAAATGACTCCTATTTAAAATTGTAACTTCAACCGTAATAAACTTTATATATCTATCCCTAGTTTCCATTCTACACAACTTTTCAAAGTAGTTTACTACAGGTGTCTGGTTCAGTGGTCTCTCGCAATATTGAGTGCTCTATTTAATTTTAAAGTATCTCTGAGAGAAGAAGAGAGAATAGGTATATCTATCTATCCCCTTACTAGGTAGTAGGCTCAAATTGTAACCGACTGGGTTGGTACCACCGTACTGGATCTAAGATGGCCGCATAGCAGCCTCGGTTGTGTTCTCCTCTAGTCCAGTATAGCCAGCAATCCAGGGAAGTCTCCGGTATGGCACCTACCTTCTCGGAGGTGATATTGGCTGGTCGGAGCATGCGCTTTGGCCCCTCCGACTCAGCCACCAATACCGGATTACATAAAAAAAAATCCTCAAATACAGAGATGGCTACAAGTTTAGCAATTGCGCTTCAGTTTTGCAATTGGCTGGCCAAACTTAAAGTCGTGTAATTCAAATGTCTGGGCAACGAAAAGGGCCGGGCAAGGCAACGAGATCTTTGATCCGCTCTGCCGACTACACGGCCGCAAGCATCACGTACTGGACGCAATTTCCTGCTTTTGTGCTCCTCGATAGCAAACAGACTGAGCAGTCCACCGACCACAACCTTGTACCGGCGACGTTAGTTGTTCTTTACGCGTGACAGACCTGGAATAAACTGCTCCACACTATTGTTCCACGATGGCGGACGAAGTAATTACATGCCGAGTTAGAGTAGGCGTCAGTTTAACAACCGTGGAATTTTTACCGGACCAACCCATCAAATCCTCCATGGACGACAAATTGTGCTCGATTTTCTCATTTGGACAATCATTCGAAATCGGCCTACAGATTAAGGCTTGCAGTCGGTAAATACCGTAGGGTAGATGTGAAAAAATCCGAGTGGGTTGAATGAAACTTGAAAGGTCACTCACATTTGGGAAAAGGGGACATCCATTGGCAGCACAATTTATTATTTACGCATACTCAGGCACAATATGTGTGTGTGTTAAGTAAGTGCTAAGTGTGTTCTATCATCTATTTCATGGGGAGTGTTCGGAGGAGCTGTTTAACGCGATTCCGCCGTCCCCATTCCACCTCCGCACTACGCGTACTGGGCAGGGGATGCACTCCTATTCAATCGATCTACCACGTAACCAACCGGTTCTGTAGATCTTTTATTCACAGAACTGGGAAAATTCAGGCCGGCATGGCATTCGCAATCCTCGTGCATCAAAGAATGTCCATGGGCATCGTTAGACACCTCCTTGTAGGTAAAAAGATGCCACATGTCGCGCTATCAATAAAAAAAAATTCTTGCATTGCCTGGTATTGTTTGAAGACTCCAATAATTTATTCTTGTTGCTCGTGCATGCAACTGATTCGCAGTGATCCAGATGTCTGGCTAGTACTATCCTTCTCTACCACGGCATGTTCGGTTGCAGGCGAGGGTCGCAAGGGTCGGTTCCTGCGGGGGCTGCGCCGAATGTTCCGCCGACGCCCCGGCGCGCGGCCTACACCACCAGACCACTCCCCGGACAGCAAGAGCCGCTCCACAAGCGAACTCCTGGCAAAGGACATCAGGCAGAGGAGGAAGTAGGCTTTCTATTAACTATGATAATCTAACGAGCTAAAGTCTTTTAAAATCAAAGTCAAAGTCAAGTCAAAAGAGTTTTTTTTTTTCAAATTGATTAAACAATATCATCATGTTGCATAATAAATAATACATATCAAGTATAAATAAAACAATCATACAAATAGCCCGACAGATGTGCAAAGGTTTGCGCCCAACTCCCTAAACTAGCTGATTCGGCTGTGCTATAGGGAGCAGTGGGGTGTAAAGTCTACTATTGAGCCATTTTTTATACTTTATTTTTTTTTTGTGGACAACGTGCCGGTTGTCCACTCGGACTTTCGTAATCCCCGTGTGTCAAATAATATCCGTGGGTATCGTTAGAAACCTGCTCATAGTTGTAACGATGTCAGTCGCATTTTCCATAAAACACATGTGAAAATAGCGTCAGATATCCGTGCGCGCGCAGGTGCGAGTCGCGATGCCAAATTCACAATTCAGCGTAGTAATTCAGTAGACATAAGTAAATTTGAAAGTTATAAAAACGGGTGGCTTGTGTTTTTTTTATTGAGACAGTATGAAACCGACACTTCAACAGCGTGTTGTACTATGCACCGTGTGATTAGTGGCGCCATCTGTTGTCACAGCGGCACCTAACAGTTTGCGTTGGCGTTGCAGAGAGGGCGCCTACAGCAGCGGTCTGTCAGTGTCGCACGACTCTGTGTTCACCGGGGATCGCTCCGGAGACGACTCCAGCGACGAGAGACCAACTCCGTCGCATGCGCTAGCCCATCTAACCAGCGGACATCGGGTTTGTATTACATTCATTCACGGGTGTGGCTTTATACTGGGGAGCCGTGGTTGCAAACTGCTTGTAAGCTTAATGTGTAGGCTGAGATAAAGACGAATTTTAACGAAAAAAAATTTTTGCCGGGGACTCGTAGTTTCCGAGAAAATAAAAATTAAGAAACAGATTTTCTATAAAACATAATTTTTTCATACAAAATTCGAATATGTATTTTTTTAAAACAACAAAACATTGATTTTGAATAGAAATGTATGCAAAAACGACATGGTCCGCCTCAACCCTGATTATTTTTTTAACCACCAAATTCACCCAGGCGACCCCTCCCCCCTCCTTCCCCTTCTCCCTCCTCCCCCCTCCCCCTTTGCTCCCCTCTTCTAAGGCCCCCCCCCCCCCCCCTATAATATTTTCCATATAAAATTTATTTTTCACACAAAAAAAACCCCTCCTCCCTTCCCCTCTGACCTCCGGCAGGTAATCAATACCCTCAATCACTATGATGTCTGGTGCGAAAAGTAAATGTTTTCTCTGTTTTACATACTAAACCTGTAGCGTGTAGTGTATAGTATAGCCCTACCTGCTGTCACGCGGAACATGCCTCGATGAAACAATCCATATCCGTTGATATGGATTGTTTTGATCGAAAAATAGAAAACAATTAACTAAGGCCCACTTGCACCAACACGAATTTAAGATATAAACCAGTTTAACTCGTTAAGCTAGCACCCGTTGACTGTGGGAACCGCGTTTAAATCCATAACTCGCTACTTAACTCTAAACTCGTGTTGGTGCAAGTGGGCCTAAGTAAGAGTGTAGATACATATAAATAGTTTTATTATTACACGTTATGTATGAATGATATCTCCGTGTTCGACCGATGTGTCCTTTACAAGTTAGTGTGGTATACCTAGGTAGGTGAGTACCTACTAAATCTGTGACAATTATACAAGCGGATGTTAGAGCAAAAACATATTTGCGCTTGAGTGCTCTTACTCAAGGATTCTTGTCGTCGTTTATTCATTGACGTTCATAAAATCGTTTCTATAGTTAACTAGATAAAACTCACTGAATTACGTTGTATTTGCATTTTTGCTTTAAAAAGACAATTAATCTGGAAAACTTCCTATTCACGATGCGAAAAATATTGCGAATTACATGAAGTTTAGAAAATGTTTTCATTTCTATACACAATAAATAAAATAAAAAATATTTAATCGAATGGCTAAGCCTATTTGCTGAAAAAAGAAAGACTTGGCGCGCCGGTCACCAGACTTATCAATAAGGAGCTTTCCTAGGACGTTTCCGAAAGTCCTTGCGTCAGGTGACCACAGGCCAAGTGTTTCCACAGCAAAGGCCAGGAATTCGAAGTGGCCGCGCAAGCCAACGTATTTTTTAGTTTTCTGGTTTTGTGCACCTAGAGCGGGGGAGCCAGCCGAATTGGACGAGCCGGCAATATAAATAAAACCTATCTGAATATCATCATTCATCATGATATGATGTAGACAAATACGTTTAACCTAATTTCGTCACATGCTTCAGAGTACTTCCATTATCACATCCACCAACCCTGCGATTAATCAAAGTATTTCTGGCTTCCGAACTATGCATTTTGGTAGAGGTAGTAAGAGACAGTTGGATATGTGCAATTTGTACTTACTGAAAATATGCAAGAACAATTTTCTCATAGTTCCAAGGGGTTTTAGTACAATAATGACTTTATATGAGAGACATATGAAAGAGAATAACCAATGTAACGAGACGCCATCTAAACCCATCGTCTCGCCCTCGGTGAAGGAAGAGGAAGACACCACTTACACACGCTGCATCCTGACAATCGGGGCAAGCAGAGTAATCTGTGTTGTGCTGCGAGCACTCTGAATTAGAGCACAACACCACAAACTATGGAATAGTGGCGATACCTACCACCACGTTTATTTAGCTTTTGCCCGCGACTTCGCTTGTGGTAGACTCGATTTAATAGCAAATCCGATTTAAACGCAAATATATTATAATAAAATGTCTGTCCCTCCCATCCATACTACCTATACTTTCTTTGATACAGCTCAGCCCTAAGGCTATTTAGCGTGATGGTATATAGCCTTTTTTTTTCTCGTAATGTTCGTCATGTTCGTCATGTAAGTACTTTTGGAAGTTATATTAATATTATATACTCGAGGTAAAAATTCAACAATGCAAGACATCTTTTGTGAACCTATTGAACGCCTGATTCAAACAAGACGGCAATACAGCAGACGAACGTACGTGAAAGCATCACTCCGGTGACTCGCTTTTAGAACGTAGGCACTTGTCTGGAACATTCATAGAATACGAGTGCGTAGCTATTAAGTTTGAAGAGAACAAAAAAATAAAGTAATCACATACAACTTGGAAATCAAGTAATCTTGTCCTAAAACTTTGCTAAATGTGGTGGTCGGTGTTGTGATGTAATTTACAAGATAACTTGCAGCACAACATCCACTACTCTGCTTCCCCGATTGTTGGGATACAGCGTAAGTATGTATGTATGTATGTACTTACTTGGAAATCATATCTGGCTTTCGACTTCCACTAAAAAAATATTGTCATCATTATCAGCCAATATTGATCCATTGCCGGACATAGGCTTCTCTCAAGGTACGCCACCACACGTGGTCTTCCTCTCTTCTCATTGTATTGTTGTATTGTTTATTGATCATTCATATGGCAGTTAGACTGCACACGAACTTGTCACAATTTGTTCTATCCAGTTCGATTACACCCACGAAGAAGAACCGACAAGAAACTTCGCAGGGTATCCATTTGATATTGTATAGTATAATTCTCGCAAATTGCTAATGCGCTGGAAGCTTGTCACAATGAAGTTTTTTTGTATGCCATGTGCTTTTAATAGGACTATGTGTGCGTAACGGTCCGTAATAAATGACATTAGTATGACAAGGTTCCAGCGTATTAGCAGTTTGCGGGGGTTATAGTCAAATCGTTAGGCTAAGTGCAACCGATGGCTCTGATCGATCATGGAAGTTTTATTGTATACACAGGGGTTGTGAATATGACGCCCCGGCTTGAGATATGCTTTTTCGCAAATTTAATGGAGCTTGGTTGATACGGACAGAAGTGAAGTTCGTTCGTTTGAAGTGTTGAAGATAACTTATTTCGCGGATATTGATGTTTTTTTGTAACTGACACGGTTTGCTACATCACTGATTTAGCAAACCTTAACACCTTAGTGAACTAGGTGCCATGTCAGTGCTTCCCTTCGGTCGTGCCGGCTACACTGAACTGGACGGAAAACACGAACTATTTACATAGCCATTTCAAGCGACCTTTCATTCAGTGCGGTGGTACCAACCCGGGCGGCCTCCTTACCTTACTATCGCCTAGTAAGGTAAGGAGGGAAGTGACCTACAGTTTTACGTGTAATCCTAACCACGGTCAGCCTCCAACGGTCGAGCCACCGGGACGAGCGGTCACCCATCCAAGTACTGACTGCGCCCTGGTTGTTTTTTTTTAAATTGAAACCGCGACATATCGCGCCTAGCCACCCATATTTGATGCCCATTCGCGCCTCTTTTGAAGGACCCGAGACTGTACTTGGGGGGAATATATGAGTTGGGGTATAGGTGTGTATCACGCGACCGACGTCGCGACAATCGGCTGACCGCACCGCGGAGCTACCGAGACTGACAAGATGATGATGTTGATAGATGATGTAAAAACCGTAAAAGTTACAACTAGCGAAGATAACTCAGTGGTGCAGACAGTCGACTGTCGCTATTGATGGTTAAGCAACACTGGGCGCGGTCAGTACATGGATGGGTGACCGCTCGACCGTTGGAGGCTGACCGTGGTTCGGGTTCCACATAAAACTGTAGGTCCCTTCCCTTCTTACCTCACTATGTGGTAGGGTTCAACACGCACGGCTTGGTACCACCTCACTGAATGAAACGTCGGTCGAAACGGCTAAAATAGTTTGTGTTTTCCGACCAGTTCAGTGTAGCCGGCACGACCGAAGGGAAGCACTGACGTGGCACCAAGTTCACCCGGTGTTATGGGCTGACATCACGGACGTTGTAGGTGATGTAGCCAACCGTGTCAGTTTCCATAAAAACAAAAGAGTAATGCATTGTAAATTGTCCATACAGGGAAGATGCATCTGAAAGCGTCTAGAAGAAAGAATGTATCGCGCGTGATAGCTGGCATGCTGCAATTAGCACAGCTGTCTGTCGCTTATTAAACGATAGTTACACCTCTAGAACCCTGTCATAGTTACTAATATGCTCCAGGTCCTATTAAACGCTCCACGCAACAAGCGGACTAACGTGTGACAATGTTCTAAGCGGTTGTTCTCCAGTTTTTAGAACAACTGCGCCATCGTGACGGGAAAAGTTACTTTGATTCATTGGCACTTTTTCTCGTGGCGGAAATCTGAGATTAAAATCGCCAGCATGCTTGATCCGGTGATATATGTGCGAGTATATTGATTTACTATACTAATTAATTTTTTTGAGAATCTGGTATGGTATTAGTGGTGTTTAAATTAGGCGACTGTGTTAAATACAAATTGGCAAAATTTTACTTCTAAATAAATATAGGTATTGCTTTTGAAATGCAAGTAAAACAAATTAGTTAAACAAAATTAGTTTCCAATTTTCTATTTTCATTCAATTGAAATAAGAAATAAGAAATATTTATTTTTTGTCCTACAACATTACATTGGGTAAGACAACTTTTTCGTTTGGCTTTGTATGTACCTTTAAATTCAAAATTGATATTTCACTCCTGAAAGAGCATCCGGGCACTAGCTTTTCATTTTACTAGCCTAACAATCGATTTTACTATAATATCGTAAAATTTTAACACCTACACTACAAGGTTCCTTAGAACTAATATAACTTACAATTACACTGCTACTGTACTGTGTAATTTCGTGAGTGGGCGGTTCCGTGCTAAGCCGGGCCAGGTCAGGCGTTAGCAGAGTTCAAACGGAGAGAACGGCTATTGTCACAAATTGCATACATGCAGTTTTTTTTGACGTGATAATGTCTTATAAATTGATGAACACCGGCTGCACGCACGAAAAAGTGTCACGTTCCATCTGAGCCTGTGTGTGCAAGCGAGAGCGCGTAACAAGCGATAGAGAGGCACAATCGGCCCAAGCGGCAGTGTTGCCAAACGTACGGTAATTGCCGTATCGTACGGTAATCGAGGCTAGAAATCGACAAATGTACGGCGTACGGCAGCGATAGGGGTGCCGTAAGAAAAATTACGGTAATTCTTATAGCTGTGTTTCTTTATGACGTTATCACGTAAAACTATCGTCCGTAAACCGACTTTACAGACAACCAATTTTTTTTGTTTTATGTAATCCGGTATGTGTGACTAAGTCGGAGGGGCCAAAGCACATGCTCCGACCAGCCAATATCACCTCCGAGAAGGTAGGTGCCATAACGGAGACTTCCCTGGATTTGGATTTCCCTGGACCCTGGACAGTTTTACACCGGTTCCGAACGGTGAAGCAGCAGGCGTAAGTATGCATGTAAATTTTTTCGTCAGAAAAAAACTCATTGGTACACGCCGAACGGATTCGAACCTCGGACCTCTCGCATGAGAAGCCGATGCCCAAACCACTAGGCCACCCGCCGCTGTGAACAAACATGGGTGGCTGTGCAGAAAGACCAATCGTAAATCGGCAAACAGACAAAAATTTCAAAAAAATATTTATTATTCATCCTCCCCAATTAATTATTTTTGTGTAATATTTTTTTAAAGTTTTTTTATTATATCTATTGATTTCGGGTTTGTGTGAAAAATTTTTTTTTAAATATCCTTATCTGCTAATACAAACTCTTTGATCTGCTCAACGAATTGATGCCTTTTTTTATGGAAACTGACACGGTTGGCTACATCACCTACAACCATCCGGCATCCGTGATGTCAGCCCATAACACCGGGTGAACTAGGTGTCATATCAGTGCTTCCCTCCGCCAGTGACAAAGCATGCCTCGTCTATCCTTTTGAATTATTTGGGTGTTAGTCAAAAGTGAGATTACCTACTCCGTTCATTCCGCGCCTATTGCTGTGCTCTAACCGTTTCTGCCTCAAAAACCGGTTTTCTTCATTGATTTGTAATGTCAGGACACGCTATAACCAGTATTGACCACCACGTTACCATTATAATAAGTGATTGCAGTGTCTGGACAATTCCGAATTAGGGAGGTGACTATGACAGTTTGTAAGCAATTCAAATTAATTAATTAATTTGTGGCAGTGACAAAGCACTGATTGAATGAATGTGTTTACAAAACATATGTATGTGTACATAACAGGGTTTTCGTTCACCGCTCAGTACCTTGGAGAAATATCGTGAGATATGCGTTTGTGGCATAGACACCCCCGTATATTATTTCTCTATGGTTTGTGGCGATACTTATAATAAGTCAAGGAAGATTAATATCTGATAAATACTCTTAAAAAAACACATTAACGACATTGGTAATTTTATAAACAAGTACCAGGAAGTTACATCTATGCAAAATTTAAAAAGAATGACGCCAGTAGAACTTTTGAAAATGTCTTTAATTATCGAAATGAGGTAGAAAAAATATTCGTATTGAAATTTGATTACCAAGTCCAAAAAAAACTTGGGAAGTAATTAATCGTCTAAATACGTTTTAAGTAGGTGTTAGGTACAGCCAAAAACCGCAAGCTTAGGCATATTTTAAAGCTCGCCTGTCTCGTCTTTTATTGAACGCTCGTAAAGAAGGTCAACAATCTTAAGTCAAGTAATAGTCAAGACCGAAAGGAAATGAAATGTTGCTTTCTGTAGATTTAAATTTATTGATCCTGCCACATAAATGTTATTCTCTTTTGGCTTCATTAATCCGCGAATCCGTTTCCTTTTGTGTTTGTTGGATTGTAGATGTTTGCCTTCTATTTCTGCCCAATCATATTCCAGTTATATGATCCTAGATCTTCTTTAACATACTTTCAGAAAGGTGGTTATAATTTTCCAATCTTAGCTGTTAACATCTTCTTAAAAATGTTATGCACCTACAAATGTACAAAATGTGCATTTTGTTGTTTGCTTATCATCATGTTAGGTATTGAATTCGCCGCTTCCTTGAAATTATTTAGCAGGAATTTGGAGTACTTGACATTCATCTTGTTGATTCAAGGTTCAGTTTAAAAAAACAATTCTTTCGCCATAAAGAACATCGTATGTAAATAACGTATCTAGCTAAGTACTTACCTAGATAGTACGGTTGTATTTCTTACTCGTATTTCCTAATCTATGGTTTCGTCTCGTTCAGCTATGCAATCTTTATGGATGAACTTGGCAAGGAACTAGAGTTTGGTTCAAAGTTTTACGCGCTAAGCTTAATTAACATTAATTCTAAAATTCTTGCAAACTTGCACCACCATAGACTCAAGACGCACTTACTCAACAGTGTACTTACTCAATTCTATTTCTACGCATATCGAAGGTTGGAATTATTTCGCTGAGGTGCAGTGATCGTTCTACACTCGCTTCATATCACGTCTGATGTTTTTGCTAACTTTTTGCTCTGAACGACGAAGTGGTTGAGGGGAGCATAGCAAATCCAGACGAACGATGATTCAAATATCGGACTTCCTGCAACAGCTGCCCCTATTAGTAGGTATTATTAATTGAAAAACTTCGAAAAACACTATTTAGATTTATGGTGATTCCTCCTATTGGTCTTCTCAGATGATGCAATAAATTAACTACGTTCAAATTTAAGGTGGTCGCGAGAAGGCACATAATATTGTTTGGTCTAAAATTAAGGGTGTTAAAAATATTAATTATGAAATCGTATAATACTAAAAAGTCATGATTAAATCTGCTGCTGCTAAATCTTTTCACAAGATTTCACACTGGGATTCATAGCACTGTGTTTCATCTATAAACTGCAGTAGAATAGTTTATCGACGTTGACACCAAGACCTGCCATCACTTTATCCAAACATTTAATAATAATGGCGTGTACACGATATTGTCTCGATATTGATGTTCATTCCACAATTTCCACATCAGTTGTTACGTCTGGAACGGCTCTGGATTTTAAGATCCAATTGGTGTGCTAACCCCCATGCAGTTGGGATCTATTCCATCACTATCCGAGGAGTTCTGATTGTAAAACGGTACGGATTCTGTGCACATTTCGCGAGATGCGGAGCCGATGATTCACCGGCGGCGCGCCATGTCCGTTCTGCTGCCAGCCAGCATCGGCCACTGTCTCCGTACACCAACACAACAGACTGGCCAGCCAGTTAACTCGCTGTCGTGCTCGCATTCACCCGTCTGCGCCGCATCGCAAAAGAAACACGTTCGCAATTCAAAAGTGACAGCCAGCTATTCTCATTTCAAATGTTTAAGCATATTGGTCAGTTGTTTCTCGATCGCACTTTCTTTAACAGTGACAGATCACAGTTGGCAGGTTAAATAAAAAGTTTACGGTGTTTTTTAATTGCTGGTTTTTTTTATACATGTTTCGACTGGTTTCAGTAATTGATTATTATAGTTATATGTGAAGTATTTGAATCGTGTTCGCGAATCAAACTTATTAAGTGCAATTTTACAAGACGAAACATTTTGTTGGATACAAATGTATTTACATTATCATTTCAATATTACCAATTTCAATCGATCGTGTGTGTGATAGATATGTCATAATTTTCCAAATTTGTAGAATATTTGGTGTACCTAATGTTGTAAGTATGTAAGACCAGGCAATATGTACGAACGTCATATCAGTTTAAGTACCTTCCTAAAACGGAAACTGGTCTAAATACATAGTCATCCAACTAAGTTACCATGTTGGAACATTTTGATCATAATCATTGCGTTTGTGCTGCTAGTCGCAATAGGATTTAGAGACTTTTAGTCTTCACGAGCTCATGAAGAGTTTCAAATTTGGAGTTCTATTCAAATTGAATTTTTTTGTAGAATAATTGTCTTTCTCCCAACCTGTACACATCACTCATGATGACCTGGATTCTAATAGATAGCAAACTTTAAATTTTAACAAAACATTGTAACAAACACATTTTAACTACATCATCCTTATTTGCTTTCTTAGTACCTAATAAATCCAAAATACAGCAATGTAGCATTTACGCCATAAACTATTATAGAATATAATGTTTTACGTTCTTCTGTGGCTATAATCATCTTCTGTGAGCCAGTAAGTCTGCTTCTGCCTACAGTAAGTGCTTGTGTCGTACGTACATAATATGTAATAACTATATTTATTTTTGTTTGTAATATATTTAGTTTCGCCTTCAGAGCAAAATTACACGCCTTAGTAAAAGTGATTATTGTATTTTAGAGCAACACTATATTCACGGTATTATTTATATCGAATTAGCTTTGCAGAAGTAAATTTTCCTCATCCAGAAATGCTATGTCAACAAAAAGCACTATCCGGACGTATGTTCACTTTTAAAACTATATTTTTCGGCCTTAGTGTTTTTAACCACATAATTATAATATTTAGAAAATTATTACTTCAGAAACAAAATTTGTTGCAATATGACTGAATTTAAACGACCTAACAGGAAATAATGACCTATTTTATTTCCTGTAACTTACTGATTAACAGAAACGCAGTAGGTAATAAACAATGTTTATCCTCAAAGCAATAGTTGCTATTGTCGAACACAAATGTCATTGGTAATAATCATCAAATTAAACTAACAATATTATTTAAACCTCCAAAGAGAAGTCTCCGGTATGCCACCATCTTTTGTGGAAGTGATATTGGCTGGTTGGAGCCAGTACTCTGGCCCCTCTAATTCAGCCACTCATACCGGATTGTAATAAAAAAATAAATTAATTATTAGTATTTGATTTATCATAGAATCATAGAAGCTTCTACTTGAGTATGAAGAGTATTATAAGGAAACACCAACAGACCTGCTGTACAACTGAACAGATGGACATTCAAATAATAAGGATACATAAGCTAGGAAAACACAAATAATATCATAATTTATTAAGAAAGATAAATAAAGTATGTACTTCCGTAATAGAAAAGCGGTGTATAAAACATATTTAAACATTGGCGATTCATGGGAGATGGTTTTCAGTATCAGTTGTCTCAAACTCGGAGCCACCGTTCTTCATACCCTCTTCCCATTTCTTTATGAAACTATGAAACGAGAACATGCGACATCTTTGTAATTCCGAAGTAATCTTGAAACGTCGTCGTGGAGCTATCGTGCTTGCACGCATCTTCTTAACTTTGAATGATAATGGCTCGCTTCTTCTACAGTCCATAAGCCGTCGTTACCTCGTCAAGTGACATGAAAGTAAAACTAATATAATTCCACACTAGTTGCACGTTAATTTTCATTAACGCATGCGCCGTGGCTGCGAATCCGTGTCGCTCATTCCGGCCTGATGCTCCGCGCAGACTGTGACGATCCTGCTTTCCAAAATCTCTCTGCAATCCACAGTTTATTACTTATGCGCACTTTTATTCTCAAAATAATTAACCTCCTTTCTTTTATCTTCGATCGACCTTCGTCCAAGGCCTTGCGATTTCTGATTCCTAGTAAAATGGCTCGAAAGGGACATTCGGAAAGACATTCCTTTTATAAGAACGCAAATTGCTCCATGGTTCTGATTCTATATAAAACTATAGGTCTCTTACCTTACTTACCAGGTGGTAGGGTTAAATCATTATGAATGAATAGTTCGTGTTTTCAAGCTATTTCAGTATAGCCGATACGACCAAAAGAAAGCACTGCCATGGCAGCCACTTCCGTCAGGAACCACAAGATGTCAGCCATTACATCTGGTTGAACCAGGAGTAATAACTGACATCGAGGGTGTAGCAGCCGATGTGGTCACCCATCTCAAGTTCCATAAAGATTTATCTTTGCTCGGCCTTCGTCCAAGTCTTTGGGATCTCGGATTTCTAGCGAAAAAGGACTCGAAAGGGGCACTTGGAAAGCAATTAAGGCGAGATTCGTTTGCGAGAGGTACTTCAGAAACTGTTCTCAGCAAAAAACTTTCTTGCGGATTCGACGTCTGGATTTTATCTCTTTTGACATTGAAGAGTCTCGGAAGAAAATTTACCTTAATTTTCGTTCTGAAATGTTAAAATATTGTTAAAAGTTTATTTAAGGTAGAGATCACAAGTTTGAAAGAGCGTTAGAGATAATTATGTCAAGTAAGGAGCTTGAAGATTTTTTTTTTTTATGGAAACTGACACGGTTGGCTATATCACCTACAACGTCCGTGATGTCAGCCCATAACACCGGGTGAACTAGGTGCCATGTCAGTGCTTCCCCCTTTGATCGTGCCGGCTACACTGAACTGGTCGGAAAACACAAACTATTTACATAGCCGTTTAGACCGACGTTTCATTCAGTGCGGTGGTACCAACCCGGGCGGGTTAAACCCTACCACCAAGTAAGATTAGGAGGGAAGGGACCTACAGTTTTACGAGGAATCCGAACCTCGGTCAGCCTCCAACGGTCAGCGGTCACCCATCCAAGCACTGACCGCACCCAGCGTTGCTTAACATTCAATAGCGACAGTTGACTGTCTGCTGTTGAAGATCTGTTGTCTCTGCCTACCCCATTGGGAATCAGGTGTGACGTTACCAGCTTGTGTATCCAGTGTTCAAGTATGCTGTACCCGCCTTAAATATCTCTACAATATTCCATTTTGCAGGCAGTTAACTCTTACCGTGGGAGTTGAATTATGCTTATTTAACCGCTACATACAATACTCACGAGAAATCAAAATATTTAGTTTCCAAACATCGATTGAAATATTTTTTAATTAAAAATTATCTTGTCTTATTAAATTTATTTTGACTACCGTTAATTTCACTCGTACAACTAATTTGGTCAACCATTTGTATAATGAGTAGGGCTAGGAATATTTTCCATATAATGAAACTGGGCTTTGTCTCGCCACGGACAATTAACGGCTCTATGACATTATTAAAATGTATTTTGCTTTGCGGTATTACTATGTTCAATCCAGTTCAGTTCACTTTATTTATTGTTTATTGTTGTGTATTGTATAATTTCATCCACAGGTAGGTAACCTACGCATGCACATGTCCAAAGTTCCGCCAGTTCTAAATTCAACGCGAAGAAGAACTGACAAACAAACTTCGCAAGTCACAATGTTTTGTTAGTAGCTACCTTATTATTATTATAAGTATTATGTTATAGTAACTTGCAAATAATTAACCCTCACTACCGCTCATAAGAGCATTAATATTTACAGCATAAACATCGATACTAAAGAATCTGACCACTCTGCCTATTTTCATTACCTATATTTTATGTATAGTGCGAGCGCGATGCATCGCCAATTTCTAAAGATACAAAGTGTATCTAATTGTAAAAGTAATTTAGTGGGAAAAACAGTAGTCCAAACCAATAACTAATACAAATCTTGGACAAGTCAAACATTGCTATGAGTATTGTCTGCCTGATTAATTGATTATCGAATTCGTTTTCTAATCTTAGGTGATCCATATTAGTAACAATATCGTTTTGCGTCATCTACAAAATTGTCATCGTTTACTTAAATCAAAACCTACACAAAATATCGGAACAGCTAAATTCTGAGTCAGATGTGTTGTTGATGTTGATGTCACTTATCCTAAATTGCGAGTGCATTCCAATTCAAATGAGCTCTTGCGGAGTTGATCGCTCGATTTGCCTTCGAAGGCATTGTTGTTTGTCTTGTGTGTTTCAATTTAATCATACATACGTACACACCACACGCTTTATCCCGACAATCGGGGTAAGCAGAGTAATCGGTGCGGTGGTGCTCTTGTAATTTACAGCATAACACCGACCACCACGTTTAACAATGTACGAATATTAGGACAAGATAACTGTCAAGTAGCAAGTAAGGCACGAAGACCCACCTGCTGCTTGACTCGGTGGAAGGACCGTGCCAAGGCAAGAGGTGGCTATCTTGTCGCCCTTTACACAGCACCTTGTCCAGCACGGGGATGGATGCAGTGGGGCTATTCTTTTTAAGTAACGACTCCACACGTTACGTTTCCATTTATCCTCTTTTTCAAGTTTTTATAGAATCTGACATAGCCTATGGGCCTGACATGATTGTCTAAATTCCTTGCTTCACCAGTCTAATTCTTCAATAGTATTACAAATAATTGGTACATATTTAAGCATAGACCCTAATACGCTTCCCTGTGGAACACATTGAATATAGTAAAGGCAAATAGAAATAAAAGTGTTTACACAAACAATTAATTAAATAAACACAGATGCTAAACAGAGAAACAAAAAGAAAATACAACAATACATAATCGATAGTTGTGAGAGGTGATGAGATGACAGAATAGACGAGAAGGTATACAATATACGTAATATGTTATGTTATGTATGACTTACCTATCTATCCATCCAGAAGGTTACGGACTAATGTTCTTATAGGAATGGGCTGTACTTAAGAATATATCTGTCGAAACCAGTACAAACACCAAGTTGAATGTGTCAAAAATGAAAATGATTGTTTTATTTTTGCTGAAGACAGCACAAGCTGCTTTTGAAAAAAACATATATGTAGCTAGTGTGATAGGCAAAAAACCCAAGTCAATTCACTACTTTTCAAAACGGGTCTGCCCTGGCTACCTCGGCACAGAAATACTAAATTCCGGTACTAGTTGTTGTACGTCTGTATGGACATTCACGATGACAGTACACTTTCACGCACAATTTGAAGCGTGCACATCTCGCCGAGATCTGTAGAGGTGAGCGCGCTTTGTGATCAACTGATCAGATCACACACGTGTAGCATTCAAAAGTGTAGAACTGTCATTATCGTACATTTTAATATTTTTTTATGGAACACGACATGATTGGGTACTTCGCCTGTTACATCTGTGAAGAAGCAGTGGCTCTAGGCTGATATCAGATCCTCTGATATCAGAGCCGCGCCACTGCTTCTCTTTGATCGTGTCGGTTACACTTAACTGCTCAGAAAAGGGTCGTTTCGAACCTATCCGGGCTAGTTTAATCTTACCACCTAGTATAAGGTAAGGAAAGGGACCTACAGTTTCATATAATACTAGCTTTTGCCTGCGTCTTCGCTTCGCGTGACTTTTTACTTTTTACTCAGGTCACCGATGACGTAGCGTTATGATTTATAATAACCTAAAACTATCTTTTGAAGTGACATAATGTAAATCGATGAAATGGTTCTCGAGTTATAAGGATATTCATATATTGACGTACGTTACACGGTCGGTCGCCAGTAGAAACTTCGCTTTATCTATTAGGATAGTAAACAAGTGTGACAGAGAGATATATACAGGGTGTCCCAGAAACCGACGATAATCCTTTGACAGCTGATAGGGCTGCTAATCACCTCTCAGAATATCTAATTTTAGGTTTAGTAAAAATGGCTTAGTAAATTAGATATTGTCATTTTTGTAAAAATCCAAAATTTTCTCCCTCAGCTCATTTTTTTAAATGCCACAAGTACAAATGCAAGATTTTCTTAAATCTAGTATTTGTACTTGTGGCATTTAAAAAAATGAGCTGAGGGAGAAAATTTTGGATTTTTACAAAAATGACAATATCTAATTTACTAAGCCATTTTTACTAAACCTAAAATTAGATATTCTGAGAGGTGATTAAATTCAAATTCAAATTCAAATTCATTTATTTGCACACATTGAAATACAGTTTTACATCCAGCGTAAACTTATATATACTTGCGGCATCGTCAGTTTGTTAAATATAATTTATTGCAGTGTATAAATTAGCTATTAATAAAATAAAGTAATCTATGTAATAATATTAAAAAATTTCAAGTCATAAAATGTTTGACCTTGTAGCCATCTATTCAATTGCGATCGAAATATTTTTACGTTATTGTCACTCTCACGCAGTTCTTTTGGCAATTTATTGTAGATATTAATGCTATTGAACATTACACTTTTTTTAAATTTTTCAGTTTTGTGGCATTTCTGTTGAATGTTCCTCTTGTTCCTAGTTGAGTATTGATGATTCAAGCAATTATACTCCCCAGGGTTGTTTCTGACATATAAAGATACTCTTTGTACATATAGATCGTACATGGTTAAAACCTTAAGTTTTTTGAATAATGGTGTGCAGTGTGCATCCCATTTTGAGTGAGTTATTATTCGAAGAGCTTTTTTCTGCAATCTGAACACTCTGATGGCATCTCCCGAGGCACCCCAGAACTCAATTCCGTAACTCATTATCGAATAGAAGTACCCGAAATACGCACTAGTCAGAGTGTTAAGGTCACAGTTTTTTGATAAAGTCTTTAGACAGTAGCAGGCCTTACTGAGTTTGTTGCATACTTTGTCAATATGCTCCCCCCAGCGTAAATTTGAGTCTAGTGTGAAGCCCAAAAACACTGTGGATGATGCAAATTTTATGACTTCGTCGTTATACTCTATAAATAGATTGCTTCCCACATCATTTTCACGATTGGTGATGTTAAAGTTAATACAGTGGGTCTTTGCGCTATTTAATATTAGGCCGTTGGATGAAAACCACTGACCTACTTCTTCTATAATATATGTCATTTTTGTCTGTAAGGTTTTGTCATTAGCAGCCCTATCAGCTGTCAAAGGATTATCGTCGGTTTCTGGGACACCCTGTATATTTGTAGTTTCGTGCGAATCCCTTGCGCACTTTTTTTTACATTCTTTACATGTTAATGCCTTTTCTTGCTGTTAGTTTGCATGAGTTGGTTGGACGCTATTGAAATTGTATGCGGCCTGCGGTCACGGAGGTCAGCTGGCCGGCAAAGTTGTGGGTGTTGAGTGTATACGACTTCATACTTAGGTTAGCTTCTTGGTAGGGTATTGCTAGAGATCTAGAAATATTGAGATGCGGTGGGTACCCTGGAGGATAAGACCCCGAAAAAAATGAGAGGTCTGGAATCAAAATCCTGTGTGGAGTAATTAGATTGTTTTTGTATTTCTCTTCTCAGTGTAATCGATTCTGAAATTGAAAGTTTGTGTTTTTCTTTGCCGCACTGGTGTGCTCTAACTTTGTGTTTAATTTTAGTTTCGGTGGCCTTAGTCGCTTCTTAATTACGTTTATTAGGCATGTGGTTTTATTTTTTATTTTAATTGTCATATGAAATGATTTTTTTTTTATTTATCATGTCTTTGTCAACATTTACAGATTTTGTTGTCAATTCGTCTTAATAAATCTCTTCATCCTTGCTACACCATGGGTTTGGTTTCACTTGCATTTAAACATTACTCATTATTAATTATAGCTACTATAGCTACTTTTGTTAACCAGTAGTTTAGTATGTAGACATTGCTATCTTCAACTTTGATCGCAATACAAACTGGTCCAACTACATAAACGAACAGATTTACATACTTTCTACGCGTACAGCAAACGAACTGCGCTCCCTAGACTTGATCGTTACAGTACGAACAGATAAGACTCGTGCGTCGGAGATGGATGCGAGTACGTCACGGCTGCTGCTGGCGGATAACGGTATGGTTTGCGTCTGCGCAACGCCCCCCCCCCCCCCCCCCCCTCCCCCCCCTCCCCTCCCCCACTCAGCCATGCCGCTGCGCAAGCGCACGGTAACAGTACCACGAGGAGGGTGCGCGCGTCAGTCTAAGTACGATATTAAACTAACTCGAGAGACGGAAAAACACGAGTGAGAAAGACATGTCAATGCTTATGTATGAAGTGCACTTGTCAGCGGTCTGCTGGGGGGAAGACGGTCGCCGATCTCTGTTCTGTGGTCATCACGATGTGAGACAGATCTTGCTACTAGCGAATAGACCGGAAAAGCATTCCCGGTGCCTGGGGTATGGTTGGTCTTCCACGTGGTACATTTTCTTCTTAACAGCAGCTTTCTTTATTAGCACAGTTTGAATTCCAATGCAATGCAGTTTCAGCTAGATGAGCCATAGAGTGAATTTTCTTGAGAGACAAAATGGATAAAATTTTAAACCGCTCGCAAACCAGGCACACAGTTCACGCGCTGTATTTATTTAAATTGAACAACTGAGTGAGTGTGACAAAGTAAGTTCTACAAGTGTGTCCTCTTCCGTCCACGATGAGCAGTGCAGAGCGATGCAGAAAATGCAAATCACTAACGATACTGATGCACGAGACCACGCGTGTTTGCTTGCACTGCCCGTTCTGCGATTTTGATGTCTGGCCCAGTTTAGAGAATAAATCACCGATTTATAAAATTTTTTGCATATATTTTACATTTATGATCAAGTGGTGGCAATGAAATCACCAAATCCATTTTCTTTATGATTAATTCAGGCGAAAGCTTATTTGTGTTTAGAAATTTATTCAGAACTGTCTCAAGGCAATCTTTCTATTCACTGTTCCCTCACGTAAGCGATTTCCAAGAATTGTCTTGGCGATTTCATACAATGCTCGTATTTGAGATCCTATTAGACGTTGTGCCGTAGGCCTGTGTCAGATGTGCCTTAGGGTTAATTCTAGTTATTATGGGTAAAATCAAGGAATGCCAACATCGCATCTCCGTGTGAAACCCAGAAAATAACTAAATCTACTCGAACGAACGTCATTTCTTCGACGAATTTGGATGGTTCTCAGCTATTTCACCCGTATCCAATCGCATCCCTTTTTCGTACATTGACGTATTACCTCGTTCCGTACTCAATCACGCTGAGGGATTTCCAACACGCGCGGTTGCTGGAATCCTTCATTTTCGGCATGGAATCGAATTTTCGCGTACCTATACGCTCTTCGGGTCGACTTACACGATCAGAGTACACTTACGCAGAGTATTTAGATTATTCTTCTACTTTACTTATTTAGTCTTACTTACTATACTTATTTAGATTTACTTAGAATCTATTGTCACATCGGTTTTCAAATAATGGTGTAAGTATACAAGGCACATGTTCAGAGAATCACGCGTTCGGGCGACTATTTTCGTATTTGTCAATTTCTCCTCCGTGCATTCGACAAGCAAGCCTGGTTCATTACAACTACAAACAGACCAGACAACTTTGCCAATATACAGTTAGGTTCAAAAGCATCGCAGAACCTATAAATATTATATTTTTCAGCTTTTTTATGTAACCCGGTATGAGGGGCTGAGTCAGATGGGCCAAAGCACGGAGCATGTGCACCAGCCAATATCACCTCCGAGAAGGTAGGTGCCATATCGGAGACTTACCTTTGGATCGCTGGCTATACTATGCTGGACTAGAGGTGGCTGTTATGCGGCCATCTTACATCCAGTACGGTGGTATCAACCCAGTCGGCTACAATTTGAGCCTACGACCTAGTAAGGGGCAAGGGAAGGAAGGGACAAAAAGTTTTACAACGGCTCCGTACGGTGAAGCAGCAGGTATAGGTTAGGTTATGTTGTTAGGTAAGCTGGTAAGAGATTGCGTGATTTGTTGCAAAACACGATGTCATTTGTAGTGGAATACCGTACCGAGCACCACACTACAATGTTCTATGTTAGCTCCGCTACTGTTTAAATACTGTTTATTGACGCATTTCCAAAATATTATTATGTATGACTCATACACGAGTTATGAGATGCATGAAACAAATAACAAGCTACTAAATGTGTGTATATATTGATTACTCGATTCAACAATAATTTGTATTTATTTATTAGTTCTTGAATTAGTAATTTTTTTATTTTATTTTATTTTTATTTTTTTTTTATTAAACAGGGATTAATACAGAGACAGGAAAAAGTTAATATAAAAAATAGTACACAATGTGATTTATGACCTGCCTCCGCTACACAATCCTCCAAAACACAGTTTGTGAATAAAATGACTAATCAACTAATACAATAAAAAAAAAAAAAAAAGAAACAAAAGGATACAATTTTAAATTTTGATAAACAAACAAACATGTACAATACTGCAATACTGTAGCGAGAGAGCGTGTTTCGCGGTATGTAATGTAACTATATACTTACATAGTTACTTTAGGCACAGAATAGAAAAGAGTACTCCGTACAGAAGCTGCTCTGTACAAACACTCACAAAGAAATAGCTACTCTGCGACGACGCGATAAAGTACAAATTGACTCGCACAGAGCTACATGCCTAAACACGATAACTGCCTACATTTCGCTTCTCTTTCTGTCGTGTAACTCTATCTCGAAAGCGCGTCGTTCAGCGCGTCTAAGGGCTGTGTCTTTGTGCTGTCTTATTGTGAGGAATAAAATGAAGATGATACCTACCAACTTTTATCGTTCTAGCTACCAACGATACGATATTTAGGTACGGCAAATTCATGCGAACAAATTCATGCATGCGTTAGCGTCACAATTAGTTTCTCACATCGAAGCGTGCATTGCGTGCAACCTTCCAGTGATAGTTTTGTTTGATCAATAAATTTAATGATCAATGATCATCTACAATGTACCTATTATCCTTATACAAATTAGGCCATACATACCACGCTGTTCGGCATCATCTAACTAATGTTATTGGCAATATGATATTATTTTTAAATCTATGACCTCCTACTAATATGAATAAATAAATTACTAGAAATAAATCAAAATGCTACTAAACAAAACACTTACCTTTCTTCGTCTCTCGGCAATGAAAAAAAAAGACAAGTTTTCATTTGTCTTTTGACTTTTGCACCCGTCCACTGCACAATAATTACGTGATTTCGACATTTTCTAAATTCGAAAGCGCCACGCGCCCGGTCTGGCTGGATAGCAGCAGCCCACTGTTAATTGTAGATTAGTCGGTACGCCAAGCGGTAGGCATTTAACTCGCGACCTTGAGCGAGTGACGAAGGCCTGCTTTAGGTTCCATACCTGTGGTATTCCGTCCGTCCGTCCGTCCGATGGCTCTATCTATGTTATACTTATACAGGGTGTTTCAGGATTGGCTTGAGAAACTTCAGGAATATAAAGTACTCATTATTAAAAGAAAAAAATCCTTATTACTCAAATCGAAATTCCGTATTTTTTTTCATACAAAAATTGAAAATTGTCATGAAAACTCTATTGACTGAAATTAAGACATTATTATTATTTTATTTAAAAAAAGTAAAAAAAAATACACAATATTAATAGCATCAATGGAATTTGTCAGGAAATTTTCCATTATAGAATTAAATTATATATATATATATATATAACACATAAAATGAAATAATCACAATTATTAAATAAATAGCTTTAATATATTATTTAAATAAATGTTTATATGTAATCATGGACCATCACGTTGCAAATCTAGAGCACATATGGAAGCAAGAGCAGATTCCTATTATAGGTAAATGTTCGCACAGATAAGTGTGTTGCGGTCGTCAATTTCCGGTCGCGTCGACGGAAGCGCGCCGGCTCGATAACCACGAACGAGGATACGAAGCATCGGACGCTGGATGCGGAATATCGTGAATACTCTCAGGGATTGTAGAACTCGCGGCAGGCCTCACGCACTCTATGTACTTGCGCGTATATTTGATGCATCATTGATCGAATCCGGTCGACCGACATGCAACAATGAATTGTCTCTAAGTAATTGTACAATTTACGTGCATTGCATACCTGCTGCTTCACAGTTCGGAACCGGGTGTAAAACTCTAGGTTACTTCCTTTGCCCGTTACTGTAGTCTGTTTTTTTTTTTTGCACTATAAAGATTTTTTTTATGTAACCGTTATGGCTGGCTGAGACGGGGGGCCAAAGCGCATGTTCCGACCTGCCAATATCACCTCCGAGAAGGTAGGTTTTTTTTTTTATGTAATCCTGTATGGGTGGCTGAGTCGGAGGGGCCAAAGCACATGCTCTAACCAGCCAATATCACCTCCGAGAAGGTAGGTGCCATACCGGAGACTTCCCTGAAATGCTGGCTTTATTGGACTAGAGGAGAACACAGCCGAGGCTGCTATGCGGCCATCTTACATCCGATAGATATACCACAAAGCAAAGATATACCACAAAGCAGTCTCAGTCGTGTTTCCTCTGGTTTGGTATATAGCCAGCAATCCAAAAGAGAAGTCTCCGGTAAGGCACCTTCTTGAAAGTGATTTTGTCTGGTCGGAGCATGTACAGCCACCCATAGTGGATTGCATAAAAAAATCAATGACTAATTATGTAATTTAAACAAGGACATGCATTAATACGTATATAAGCTAGATGTCTGATTAATAGCAACAAATATATTGCAACTATGTATAGTAGCGAAACTATGTAGGTTGTCGATATGTACTCCTTAAACCGCGTCTCCTGCGCATGTTGTTTCGAAACATTACACAAGAAACATTACACAAAAACATTTGTTTTCATACAAATGTGTATGGCCACGTCCCAATGTTTCGATGTTTCTGGCTAATGTTTCGAAAAAAACACGTTTCACACTTTCGCACGTAGAAATGTGACTGTAAGTTCGATATTTGAATTCACAATTGAAAATACAAAATCTCAACTACATACAAACAATCGTGTGGGTGAAATGTAATGACGCGAACCGTAACGCAGAATAATTTATCAGCTAACAGCTCCGTAGTTTATTTCAGGAAGACCCGACATCTCTCCTGGAGGCAAATCCAGTGGCAGGAAGTCGAAAATAGGGAGGTACTCTTATTCCGACTAAAATTAATACTTACAGGATGATTCCACAGTGACTACGTAACATTTGAGGGATGACTCTATGTATTATAAAGGGAAGAAACAACAGTGAAAATGATTGTTCAGAATTCAACGTAAATAATAAAGTTATCCTACAAACGAATTCATGATTTTAATGTGAAAGGGACGTCGCACACACGTCACCGAATGTCGCGTCGTAACTTTGATTTCGTTTACTCAGCGCAGCTAGCGTTGCCATACGTCCAGATGTTTCCGGACAGGGCATAGGGTGGCAAGGCAACTTTCCTTAAGGCTGTTTTACATTATGCGAAGTAATAAATTATAAACATTTAGTTAAGGACCAAGTTGTTTAGAAATAAAACAATCTTCGTACTCGCTGTCTCCGGAAAGTGTGTGAATGTGCGAAAGATCAGTGCATGACAAAATTAATTCAGTCATTCCAAAGAGTCATTCATGTTGAAGTTTGAAACTGCACTATTTCTAGATTGGTTTAATCATTGTCTTCCAGAAATAACAAATTTTCTCGATGTAAATGCCGCTTCGCAATCGCAAGGAAACATTTTTACGACGTACGATTTGTCTGGTAGTGAGTTGACCCTACGTCTCTCTTGGACCGTTAGTTGGTCGGGTCACGGGTAAACCTTTTCCATGCATTATTTACAAGACCCCTTTCCGAGCTTCACTCATAGTATTAATTCACAGTACATACGCTACACACGCTACGTCGACACAACATTTAGGCAGCGCTCGCTAAAACAAGGACGATTTGGTTTCATAAGGGGCACTATCACTTGAGGCACTGGAATCGGCCCCGCTTTTAGTTTCACTTGAGGCACCACGCTTTAGACGGAGTCAAGTACAGTGAGATAAGAAATATATTTTTTTTTTTTTTTTTTTTTTATGGAAACTGACACGGTTGGCTACATCACCTACAACGTCCGTGATGTCAGCCCATAACACCGGATGAACTAGGTGCCATGTCAGTGCTTCCCCCTTTGATCGTGCCGGCTACACTGAACTGGTCGGAAAACACAAACTATTTACATAGCCGTTTGGACCGACGTTTCATTCAGTGCGGTGGTACCAACCCGGGCGGGTTAAACCCTACCACCAAGTAAGATTAGGAGGGAAGGGACCTACAGTTTTACGAGGAATCCGAACCTCGGTCAGCCTCCAACGGTCAGCGGTCACCCATCCAAGTACTGACCGCACCCAGCGTTGCTGACATTGTTAATAAATGTTTGTATAAAAGCCGAGTAGAAGTAGTACGATGACCGTTGTGCGTACCATTAGTAAGCACTAATGGTACGCACAACGAGTTCGCACCACGAACTTGATATAAGTATATCATCTAATTAATAAATACAAAATTGCCTTATTGTGGTATATAAGTGCAAAAAACTACAGCCGCACATACAATGGGCCGCCCTGACAGTTTTGCGTAGCTATAAATAAAAGTAGATAGAATTATTGTTTTTACATTTTTGTGTGGGGCCGGTACCAGGCCTCACGCACTCTATGTACTTGCGCGCGCTAACTACCTACCGCCCGACGGGCCGCCGGCGGTCTTTTTCAGTAGAAATTCGTCTGCCGCGCGAAGTATACATAGACGCTCGCCCACGCAAGTGCGCGCAGCTACAAAGCAATAACCACTTTACACTCGATCGTTAAGGTACATTTTCGCACGCAGCGATTGGCGTTGTGAAAGAGTAGGCTATTAAAGCCCGAAGGTAGGAACATTTTCTATGGAGTGATTTATCTGTTACGAAGTAACTATTAAGTAATCTGTGCCGGTACTTAAAAAGAATAGCCCCACTGCATCTCTCCCCATGCATGTCGTAAAAGGCGACTAAGGGATAAGGACAAGATGCCGTGCTTAAGGGCGACAGTCTCGCCACCTCTCACCTTGGCGGTACTTCCACCGAGTCATGCAGCAGGTGGGTCTTCGTGCCTTACTTGCTGCTTGATCGATTGAATCTTGTTCGAATACTTTGCGAAACGTGGTGGTCGGTGTTGTGCTGTAATTTACCAGATTTCTTGCAGCACAACACCATTTACCCCGCTTACCCCGATTGTCGGGATTCAGCGTGTGTGATATGTATGTATGTATTGTGTTGTTTTTCAAAGTATTTTCTCTTAAATTTTATACACTTGTCCATACGATTAAACCAGTCTTGAAAACACTCAGACCACTGTTTTGTGACACCTCATTTACGCACTGATTAAACGCATCAACAGGTATTCTCTCTCTTCTGAAAGTTCAAACTACGCATTCTCTCTTTGATCTCGAGAAACAGGAATAAGTAGCAGGGGGCTCTGGTAAAGGTCTGCATTGTAATGTATGGAGGATGACTCCTCATGTCGACCCTTTCCATAAAACATTATTTTGTTGAATTCGATATGTACGGCGTCGCTTTGTCATTCATGATGAAGCACGATGAGGCTTCTATGTCGTCTTTTTCGTACTTTTTTAGAACTTCAGGTAATCAAACTGCCTTGTACCACTAAACATTCAGATTACGTTGATTTTCCAAGGGGGCCGTTGCTGAATGACCAAAAAACTAGATAATTTTCTTGGGATATTCTTGATTGGCGCTCTTTCGTCTCTTTGTTGTCTGTTGTTTGCCTTCATAGAGCCACTGCATAGACTGTTGCTTTCTTTATTAGGGATCATAGCTCTACGTCTCATCTGCAGTTACGATGTTGAAAAGGGAATTTGATCGACCATTTTAATTTTGGCGCAGAGCTTAGGAATCTGACTCAAACCAATTCAAAGAATTACTGTCTGAATTCGTTAATAGGTCACTCGCCAATTTTCTTGAATTAGTAGACGGACAATCGCAATGTTTCAGATGGACGACCGTCACAGGATTCGTCTTCCAAGAATTCATAGACACGTTGAAATTTAGCAAACAAACTTGCAGTCAACTTTTGAATCACTATTTAGAAATGGAATACCGCTACATCATGCGGGAAAACTTCTGTCGTTTTTATTTTATGTGTCACTGATTTGGCTGCTGCGCGCGAAAATGAGTTTTGAAAAAGGAGTTTCGCTTGATAATTTTTTGCCTCAAGAATGCATTTTTTATGGTAACTGACACGATTGGCTACATCACCTAGTACATCTGTGATGTCAGCCCATAACACCTTGGTGAACTAGCTGCCATTTCAGTGCTCCCCTTCGGTCGTGCCGGCTACACTGTACTGAACGGAAAACACGAACTATTAATATAGCCGTTTCAAACGATCTTTCATTTACCCGCCCGGGCACCAACCCGGGCGGGTTGAACCCTACCTAGTAAGGTAAGAATGGAAGGGACCTACAGTTTTACGTGGAATCCGAACCACGGTCAGCCTCCAACGCAACGGTCGAGCGGTCACCCATTCAAGTACGTAGTAGATCACGACCGACAGTCGACCGACCGCACCACTGAGCTACCAAGGCTGACATGTATTCTAATTTCATCTTCGTGCACTTCATTTATAATGAATTTTCACTTGCTCTACGAGTGGATGCCTCCTCAGTAATGTTGAGTTCTTTCAGCGCGCAGTAAGGTATTGACTTGTTGAACCTTAGCGGAACAGTTGAGAGTCTAATGACACGAACGCAGTCGAAATGTATATATTTGCTCTAGCGTGTATGTAGAGAGCACACTTGACCGATTAGCGTGACTCCGCAAGAGTCCACTCATACATTTTAATTTCTAGAATTACTTACTTAGGTAGATGTTGAACAATTTTGTTTGTCCGAAACGAAAATATATAGCCAGAGCCACGAAACTTAGAATGTATGTACGTACATATTGTAATACACTTTTCTGTAGTAGAAGACGAAATTATGGCAGAATACAATTTTCTCCGGCCAACCCTGCATACAATAGCGACACTACCAGTGTTGGTGTAGGTAAAGATTTCCACAAGGTGTTTTCTTTCACAGCCTTGTGTGTATATGCATGCACCTAAATTATTATTTACTTATGTTTTCTTATTCAGGCAATTGAAAACAAAATTACTACGAGTATTACAGCAAACATGCATATAGGAGAAAATTATTCCTAAATGAAAAACATTTGATATAAATAATTGCATACCTAGTTATAACCGCAGACGAGGTCTATGCAGGCGCTGAAAACCGCAAACACGTTCAAAACAAGACATTTTTTGGATGACACATAATGTGCACCTATACATCTTTATACTTGCCTATTTGTAACCTGCTAATTAGATGGATTCAAAATAGTGACTCAAAAGCGATTTAGCTAGCTTTCATTGAAAAATGTTTAGGGAGTTACTACTCGTAAATCTGTAGCGAAACAACCATTTCAAACCTATACATAAGTTTCAGTTATTTATCATTTATAGTGGTAACTATCTTTTTTCGTCAAATTTTACATCTGATACTGTAAATATTTTTCTACAAAGTATTTGTATTATAAATTTTTAATTCTATATGTGAAAGAGAAAAAAATTTAATCACCACAGAAAACAAACAAATGGTAGAAGCAATCACTAAAACGTAACATAAAGAATCAATCGACTATGAAACACCGTTTATATTTTTGTTTTCTATCTCAGTGTAACCTAGCTCAATGTAAACCTAAGTTAAAAATGGGGGAGAATTACAATTGAATCAACCTCAAGTGATTGTTGTGTTTAGGGCAGTGAAAACAATTAGTAATCTAGTCAGTGGAACACAGTGATCCTGTGATGGTTACTGGTGAAGTGTAACAAAGACTGCATTTATTCCAAGATGATCCAAAGGAATAAAGTTCACATCTAGTGCTCACAACAAAGACAAGGTGTCCAACACGACAGTGATTACAAAATAGATAGAAGTGATCTTATAACGCATTTAGTATATACAACAATGATCGAACTGATCCCATGAGACACACATACAGTGATGATTGCAATAGAAACCGAAGCGATCCCATTTGATATACAAGCAGTTATTACAACAAATAAATAAGAGATGCCATCGGGAACCTAAAGCCCAATTACCGTATTAGAGACCTGAATGATCTCATAAAGGATCAAGTGATTAACATCAAAGTTCGAATACCAATGTATGTGATTACAAGAAGAGGTGAACTGATCCCACAGTGACAGCAACAGAAACTAGACTGATCTCATAAGAAAAATCAAAGTGAACCCATAGGCTTTGTATGTAGTGAGTGAGGAACTACTGCACACAAACCCGATTGATCCCATGGGTATTTAATGTCTGCAAAAAAGGCCGAAGTGTTCTCATGAGGTATTCAGTGATCACAGGAGAGACCGCAGCTGGCCAACATGAGTATGAAACGGCTGTTTCACCGGCGGTTCTGCTTTGGGACCAAAGGGAAATTCGCGAGGCTATGGGTTGGTTATTCTTACACGATTATTTCATCTTCGAAAGCTTTCATTTCATCAGCGTTCATATTGTTTAATTGTTTTCAGAGGGTACTGTTTTCCCCCCGAACATACGGACATTTGCCATAGCACACGCTTGATTTTTACACATGGTTTTAGCCACAAACTCATCATGTTTCTGTTGGAAAACGGTGAAAGGCAAACACCAAATATGTAAGGTACCTATCAACTCCTGGACGAACCTCATTCACTGGAATGGTACATGTCGGCACTGGTGGTTTTAGAACGATCTCGCAAATCAAGAAAATCTGCCATATTAAAACTTTATTGCGGTACGCTAACCAATGCGCGTGGAAGAATCTTAATGAGGCTGTGCTGGTATGGCACCTAGCTTCGTCAATAACATAATGTCACTTCTTATATCACTAGGTGGTAGGGTTTAGCCCGCCTGGGTTGGTACCACCGCACTGAATGAAAGGTCGGTCGAAACGGCTATGTAAATAGTTTCTGTTTTCCGTCCAGTTCAGTGTAGCCGGCACGAACGAAGGGAAGCATCACCTACAACATCACGGATGTTGTAGGTGATGTAGCCAACCGTGTCAGTTTCCATAAAAAAAAAGTATGGTCTGATATCTGGCAGGTTACATAATAGGTTGTAACATCACAGGAGCATGTGTTAACTTTGTCCTTGTCCACAGGCGGAGCTGGTGGCCGCTGTGAGGAGGCGGGGGCGCGGAGGGGACGTCAGCGACGACGACGAAGACCTGGGCCTGCCGCGCAGTCCTCCCGCCAGCCCACCCACAGACAAGGCTGACAAGGTAACATTCTGCTTTAATATAATTTTCAGTCATATAGAAATGGGTTGCTTGGCCTGAACTTTGTTCGGACATATAGGGTGTTTTAGGACAGGCTTGAGAAACTTCAGGAATAGAAAGTACTCATTATTAGAAGAAAAACATCCTTATCACTCAAATCGAAATTCCGTATTTTTTTTTAATACAAAAATTTTAAATTGTAATAAAAACTCGATGGACAGTGAGTATGGGGAGATTTGGCAACAATACTGTCTAGGTCTAGGGAGTGCAATGACCTAGTCCAGTCCCCCTTTTCTTTTTATGTCATTCAAATTTAAGTGTTTGGAATTTACCTACATGCCGTTTAATTCTATTAGTTAAGCATGTAAGTTAGTCATTTTATTTTTATTTAATAAAGGCGGGTGTTAACCGTGCACCAAATCAGGATGAAACGATTTTCACCAAAAAGTACTATAAAATGACCGAATCTGGAAAAAAGTTTCAGAGCTTTTCCTCGTCAAATATGGACCCCTTTCGAACCCTGAAGTTACGAAACCCTAAAAACCCTGTAATTGACTGCGTGAAAAGGATTCCAATTTGAAGACCAATCACACGTGCAAACATCCGACACGTAACCAGGAGGTAGTGAGTTCCAAATCCGCTTCTCGAGTGACAGTTGAAATAAGATTGCATTTAGCCTGCAGACGGACTAATATTTTTTATGTGAGAAAACTAGAACGTTTAGGTAGTTAGTCGCCCACACGTATCGATCAGGAATTGCAGAATTGTACTGATCCGGCTTCGCATCCGCAAGTGGCCAGCGCTTTTACCGCTAGATGTCGCATTATACATTCACATTGATGAAACAATAATACACACAGCACTCACTAGATGGCATCACATACGATATTGCAATTGCATACGACTTTAAATTCCGTGTGTTACACGGAATTTGTCTAACCGCTGCTGTAAAAATATTTGATAGGTGCGAACTCAGCTATTGTATTGCCTTTCGAGAGAGCAGTCTCATAAATAAAACTCTTGCGCAGATAAACACTAAAGCCGCGAAACATTTCGAAACACAGGAACATCGAAACATTGGGGCGTGGCCATATGAAAACAAATGTTTTTGTGTAATGTTTCAAAAAAGCATGCGCAGGAGACGCTGCTTAAGGCATACAACTGAGTCTAACTAACTAACCTCATCTTCGGGGGTCTGACTGAATGAATTAGCGATCGAGTGATTATAGCAGTATTGTCAGTCAGCTGTTTCTAATTTGTGTACCTAAGCATCTTAGAGTACCTTGCCAATCTAATTACCACATGACAATATCATTTATGAAACTTACACATATTTTTGCATTTTTAATCTTTCCTTGTGCCTATCCCTTGGGGAAATAGGCGTGACGGTACCGTACGGTATTTATGTAAGTAATCTAATATTGATTTGAAGCTGAGAGTTAGAGCTCTATAATCACTGCGATCTAGATAGATATATCTTTGTGATCTCTCAACAGTTCCGACAAGATAACTATCAAGCAGCAAATAAGGTACGCAGACCCACCTGATGCGTGACTCGGTGGACGGACCGTGCTAAGGTGAGAGGTGGCTATCCTGTCGCCCTATAGCACGGCATCTTGTCCTTAACCCTTTGTAGCCTTTTACAAGCACGGGGAGAGAGGCAGTGGGGCTATTATTCCATATCCATATTTAAGCCTATTACTTAGTCTACGCCGTCTGTCTGTCTGTCCGTCCGTCCGCGTCCGTCCTAGGGCTGTATCGTTTGAACCTTGAACACAGAACATGGTGTTGTTATGGCGGCGGATGTGCCAACAAATAATAAAAAAAGCAAAACAGTAAAAAATGTAAGGGGTCCCCATACAACAAACGTACTAAGAATCTATTGATACATATTCACGCTACTGAATAATAGATGGCGCAACAGGTATTTATATTTTGCATGATAGAAAGACCTAAAGGCGAATCTGGTTTTTTGACAGGTATGGAATAGTGGATCTACGGAACCCTCCGTGCGCGAGTAAAACTCGCACTTGACTGATTTTTAGTAATGTTTACGTTTCTAATTGCATTCCAAATTATGTACTGATTTCAAAATTATTTCAAGATGCAACTATCGCCCAACTTTTGTTGTTTCAAATATATTAATCTAATTGCATTGTTCTCACGAGGGCAACACGAATTGTAACTTGAGATCTGTGCTTGAGATAATTACGACAGTTCTTAGAGAAGTATTGGTGTGTTACATACATACAGCGATATGCTGTATTGCCCTCAAAACTGTGTTTTGAGCCGAATTTAAACTCGAGGCATCGACTGAGCTTCTAATAAAATCAAAATTCAAGGGATACAACCAAACGAGCACAAAATGGTACAGGATGAAGTACATTCCATAAAAGGACGGGAAAAAGGAGCAAATTTTTTTTTATTTGCTGTTACTACAAATTAAGGATTTTTTTTTACTTTTCTGGTGAGCCTTGCTTCTTGCCTTTCATGATTCTAGGTTAATGAGAAGTACCTTATAGGTTTTGATGAGTGAGTTTGCGAGTATCGAAATATATGACATAATGGTCTTATCTTTTTGTAGACCTTCGTAGACCTTCGTCGTAGACCTTAAGTATTCGATATTAATTTCATCTTGATACCTCTACCCTTTCATGAGAAAAAGGGTCGTGACCTCAGCGTAAAAATAACTAATTTTTACTCTGAGGTCGTGACAGACGCACAGAAGGACGTACAACAAAGTGATCCTATAAGGGTTCCGTTTTTTCCTTTTGAGTTATGGAACCCTAAAAAACAGTCAAAATAGTTACAATAATACACAATAACACTTCTCTATCTCTATCTCTTCTCTACTTCTTATAAAAGGGAAAGTATGTCTGTATGTATGTATGTTTGAGGTAAACTCAGGAATTACTGAACATATTTCGATGCGGTTTGAACCAATGTAAATAGTAGTTCTTGAGGCTCACTATAGACTATATACCATCACGCTAAATAGCAATAGGTCTGAGCAGTATCAAAGAAAGTATGGTATGAACGGAATTGAGTGTGTAGTGGCAGTGCCGGATGGAGGGGGCTGAGAAGCACGGAGGGGAGGGGGTAGGGAGGGAGAGAGAGAGAGAGAGCGAGCGAGAGAGAGCGATAGAGAGACAGAGAGAGAGAGAATATAAGAGAAGCGATCGATTATTGTCATATTTGCGTTTAAATCGGATTTGCGATTAAACCAAGTCTGCCGCGAGCGAAGCGGAAGCAAAATCTAGTATTATAATAATATAGAAAACAAGCTGTGCCCGCGGCTCCGCCCGCTCTATTTCACTTCACTGCTAACCTCATAAGCTATTTAGCGTGATAGTAAGTAGCCTATAGTTGATGGGAAGAATCAAGCTATCCGTAGAATTTTGTTTTATTAAAATCGGTTCAGTGGTTCTCGAGTTATAAGCGGACAGACAGACACTCAGACACTCAGACAGAAAGCAGACGTTGGATTTTATTATAGGTAAGGATAGTAGTACACTAGGGAACCTGACATGGTTGCATACATCACCTATAACTCACCTGCTAGACTCGTGCGTGACATCAGTCTATGACACCTTGTTCGCCTCGGATTAAGTGCCATGTCGGTGCTCTCAGAGAGTCGGAGGGAGGGAGTGAATTCCTAGACTTCATCCTTGGCATTTTGACATTTGCACTATTCACCTGGGGCATGCGCACTAGTTTTACCCACACAATGACAAAAGCCGTGACCCACTTCCCACGTCGCAAGCTGTGTGTGTGTGTGTGCGCTTTCACTGCATTTTGTCAATGCAATGTTGCACTCTACATGTTCATGTAATAAATCTATATATCATCTTGTAGTACTTTGTCGTACGAACTGTTAGAAAAGTGAGGCAAATTATTCGCACAGTCAATGAGGGAAACGGTTTTAGCCCGCTAAGGGTATAAATAACTCGGATGATTATTAACCCGTTGACTGTGGAGCGGTCGATATCGACCGCTAGAGCACTAAGAAAAGCATTGGGCACAATTACACATTGTATATTTTATGTGGATATGTAATGTAGGCACCTATTTTTTTTATGGAATCTGACACGGTTGGCTACATCATCTACAATATCCGTGATGTCAGCCCATAACACCGGGTGAACTAAGTGCCATGTCAGTGCTTCCCTTCGGTCGTGCCGGCTACACTGAACTGGACGGAAAACACAAACTATTTACATAGCCGTTTCGACCGACGACGTTTCATTCAGTGTGGTGGTACCAACCCGGGTGGGTTGAACCCTACCACTTAGTAAGGTAAGAAGGGAAGGGACCTACAGTTTTACGTGGAATCCGAACCACGGTCGAGCGGTCACCCATCCAAGCACTGACCGGCCCCGCGTTGCTTAACCATCAATAGCGACAGTCAACTGTCTGCACCACTGAGCTATCTATATATTTCGCCGAAGCTAACATTAATAAAGAAAACTTTTTTTGAATAATTATATTTACAGGCAATGAACGCAATATTAATAATAAAAATTCCCTAGAAAAATCTATATATTGCAGCCATGACATGGCATGGCACTTAATGAAGCTTGATCGAAACGGCTATGTGAATATTTCGTGTTTTCCATCCAGTTCTGTGTAGACAGACGGCACTACCAAAGGGCAGATGACATGGCACCTAGTTCACCAAGGTGCTATGGGCTGACAAGCCGGATATATTCGGTGATGTTGCCAACCATGTCTAGGTTCCAAAAAAAATAGTCTTTTGTTTATTTTACGTCTTAAGTGAAAGACGCGCGTTGGAGCTGAGTGATGACTGATGAGGTGGTATCTCCGATAGGACTAATATAAGGGCTTGTTTCATCCCTCCCTGAGGATGACATCACCGACTCTCGTTTTCAGACATTACCGCATAATCATATTATGTACAATATATGAGTCAGTTCAGTGCATATATACTCATAAATTCGTTCATGGCTGTGTCGGTGTCGCAGGCATTCGAGAAACGGGTTTCGATTTTTTTTAGGAATTCCTGGTTTTTTCGTATTTGAAACTGAAAGCCAGACAAGGAGAAAAGGAATTGTGTTATATGAAACTTCATCATCATCATCATCATACACAAGTCGAATACTATTTCTTCAAAGCAAATATACATACATAAAGGAGTCACGCCTGTTTCTCAGTGGGGTAGGCAGAGACAACGGATCTCCACGTGCCACGATCCTGACACACCTCTGCCGCCTCTTCCACTTTCATAATGTTGTTCATACATGCTCGTCGGTTACGGGTACTAACTACGTACTTAACCCTCATTGAGCACATGCCCGATCTGTCCCTGTACCGGCGTTTCTCACTCGTCGATGTGAGTATGAGAAACGATCTCACTCAACCAATCAGAAGGCGTTCGGTAAGGCAGCCGGCCCGGCTATTGGTTGAAATATGCGAGTATTTGGGGTGAGTTAGCGAGTGAGTTAACGTCGGTAGACCCGCTGGTCTAGGTAAGTGCGTCTAGTAGTGCTACCCTTCCCTACTCTTCCATTCACATTGATCGCAGCAACATTAAGTATTAGGTGAATATCTGACCTTTTGTTTTTGTATTTTGGAAATATGCGTTTCCTATATGTATGATAAAAATGTAGGCGAATTACCTATGCCTTAAATTTTTTTTAAGTTAAAAACAAATAGGCATCATACGATATGACCGGATTGGCAAACAGCCGACGACATCCGCATTCCATATTGCGCTAACATGCGGAGCTGATCCCAGGGGATGCTACACCCCGCATCCCTCTCCCCCCACCTTCGGCACACTCCCGCGCACCCCCCGCGCGCCGAGCCGCGTGCTTCGCGCTCGACGCCGCGCATGGCCATGACCGCTACATCGGCACCATAGCGGTAAGGAGACAAGGGGACGTAGGCGCCATGGCAAACTGTCGCTAATAACCTCCGGTAATACCGCGCACCCACAACTTATTAATTTTTTATTTATTTAGGAAACTTTACAGCTATGTATACTGAAATGATTTAAAAACAAACAATAACAAACTTCCTAGCCATCCTTTAAAAAATCAATCAATTTCTACTTAGCCACTTACAAAATGATAAAACAAGAGAAAATGTAAAAATGAAAAAAAAACAGAACTAAAATATGTTTGCGTGTGAGAGAGGTAGTGTGTGTGTGTGTGTGAGGTGGGCTTACAGGATATAACTGTTTTATACTTGTTATTGTAGTTTATATACAGTTTTTTATGTGTAGATATTTATAACGAGGTTCGAGTGAATTAAGATTTCGCGTAACGTGTGGCGTTGTAACGCGTGACATGCATGCTTACACAAATCTTAACCGTGAGTCCCTTTTAAAATTTTGTAATGTTTTTTTATTTTTATTTTTTCTATCGAGCGAAGTTATATAGTGTTTTGAAAAAGCCACCGGTCCACCCTGATAAAAGAATTTTTACATATATTAAAAAGGAATATGTCAGGTGAGTAATATTGTTGGTACATTTCTCAGAAAGAGGTCAATTTTACCTTATATGCAGCCTTAAGTTTAGTGCTAAATTGTTTGTTATAAATAGATGATTAAGGTTAGTAGATGGATGCCCCCTCTTGACCATATTATCTCTATGCCAACACCCGCTTACCGCCACAAACCAGCAGCGGCACTGTCGCGTCGTCGTGTCGCGCGTCGCCCGGCCGATAGTGTCGCTCTGTCTGCGTGTCGGTCTAGTGTGAACTGTGCCTTATTCATGTAGGTGAAAAAAATTACCCAGACAACAGTGTGTGATACTGATAATAAGTGAAAAAAATAATTCTAAAAACTTATTTACCGTACAGTAGTAAAAACAGCGGTTCTTTTAAAAATACATGTGTGTAAAAAAGCTCAGCGTGCCAAAATATAAAACTAAATCGGAATTTAGTTCAAATTACATCTGAGTATAATATAGTTTGATTTAGTAAATGTGTGATTGATTACTTAGACTGATATAATTAATGCATTTGCCCATGAAACAAAGATACATGCTTACATATAATTAATAATAAGTATATAATTTTGTTTTTATTAATATAATCCTATATAGCTTCTATACGTCGAAAGTTCGAAAGATACTTATATTTATGGCGTAATTTACACCACAGCCTGCTGCTATTAGCGATTATCGTAAAAATAGGCGGTAGCCGCAGCTCTGTCTCACTAGACATTGAGAAACCCGTTGGAGCGAGTGAGACAGATCATGAGAAATTGCTAATATCTATCTATCTATCTTTTATTTGGGCTGTATCTAGGATAAGCTAAAAAATTTAGATAATATCTATAACAATACCAATTTACCATTTAATCGTTTCAAATGATCTTAAAACAGTTTTTTTTATACCGCATAATATTTTATATCCACTATCCGATGGATAATTCCAAAAGATTCTTATCGTGTCAACACGAGACCATGATAAGGCGGTATCTTTACGTATGTACTTAAGATCTTTATCTATCGCTAAAATACCATCTTGTCTTTGTTCTAAGTAAAATCCCAATTTTCTTAGTACGTATCCAAAATGTGCCATTTTGCCACATGTAGCGGTAGTTAATACGAAAAAAAAGCCTAAACCTTAAACCTAAAAATCTAGTCATCATTTGCCAATTACCACCAGGCAAATAACAATTTCCGATATCAAGTGTAATCTGGTCAGCTTTAGGTATTACTTTCATCAATTTTGCCACATTTAGTACCTACTTAATATAAAGAGCATTTTCCACGTTCCAAACCTAATGTTTTTTGACATTATTATAAGCCACTACTACCATCAGGTGGTGCGTCCTTGTCACATGTCGCACCACAGATCATTCTTCTGTGTGTCGCACTAACTAATCAATGTCATGTCGCAATAACTTATTAATGCTACTAAAGTAACTCCAAACCGAATGTTCTTTGAAATTATAAGCCACTTACCATCAAAGCCTCTAGTCTGAGTTTTCACGAAACTCAATACCGATCGTATTGCGTATTTCAATGTATGGAGCTCACTAGTGGCGCCGCGGTGCGCGTATTGTGAACTAAAACACGCGAGTCTGGGTTCCAATTTGAAATTTGGTTTCGAAAACGTGACCACTGCGTTTACGCCGCCGGTTATGCGTGTTCATCCTATGTACCTAGTCCAAGTCTACTTTTGACAGTTGGTAAAGTAAACAGTCGATGCGTTTGGCGTATACGTGTCACTTGCCAATTGTGTGGCGAGAACCTACGTTTTTTAGATAATAAACTATTTATTTGCGATTTGGAAATGAAGCCGTGTAAATCTTCGTTGTTTGGGAGTTGGTAGAATGGCTTGTTTTATCTTGGGTGGAAGGTTGTTAGCGCTGGAACGAGAGCGATAGGAGCGCTAAATCTAACTGTGGGTTTCATAGCCATAATCACGTTTGAACGGAAACTCACTATCCGCCGACTGCCGGTGGTTGCCGGTTGGATGGCTAAATTCACAGAATTGGAGCGGGCTGGTTCTAATTTTTGCATCCGAACGACTATCGACTAATATCTATATAAATAGGTACGACGCGATACAAGAAAGTTAAAAATTTGTTAATAACGAGGGGTAAAAATACATCAAAATAATTAATGGTATCTCAGCTTTTCTAAGGCCGATAGAGAAAGAAATATTATAGATAAAAACTGGATAGCAAATTTTCGCTGTTATAGGCAGCAATTAATAATTGTCTATGGGCAAGTATGTTCCAACACTCATTAACGGCGCGATGTTCGATCTAACGTCGTTTTGACACGACCTTGATAATTCCGTTTACGGGCGTTTCGATGAAAACTCGGACTAGGGTCTCAGGTGCAACTTTGCCAATTTCCTACAACATTCGTTGGTAATATCAACCACGGTCAAGGTGGAAAGGAAATGCTTTCACCCCTGAGACGCATATATGTGCATACTAGCTGAGCCCGCGACTCCGCTCGCGTGAAATTCGTATATCAAAGAAGACAGTAAGTAACTATGGGCGAGGCCGAAGGCCGAGCTGCGTTCAGGACGACGATACATTTTCTCGACGAAAGTAAGTAACTGAGGGCGAGGCCGAAGGCCGAGCTGCGTCCAGGAAGACGATAAACCTTCTCGAAGAAATTAAGTAACAAAGGGCGAGGCCGAAGGCCGAGCAGCGTTCAGGAAGACGATAAATTTTCTCGAAGAAAGTAAGTAACTGAGGGCGAGGCCGAAGGCCGAGCTGCCTTCAGGAAGACTATAAACCTTCTCGGTGAAAGTAAGTAACTAAGGTCGAGGCCGAAGGCCGAGCTGCGTCCAGGAAGAACCTTCTCGGTGAAAGCAAGTAACTAAGATCGAGGCCGAAGGCCGAGACTTTCAGGAAGACTTTAAACCTTCTCGGTAAAAGTAAGTAACTGAGGGCGAGGTCGAAGGCCGAGCTGCGTTCAGGAAGACGATAAACCTTCTCAAAGAAATTAAGTAACAAAGGGCGAGGCCGAAGGCCGAGCATCGTTCAGGAAGACGATAAACCTTCTCGAAGAAAGTAAGTAACTGACGGCGAGGCCGAAGGCCGAGCTGCGTTCAGGAAGACTATAAACCTTTTCGGTGAAATTAAGTAACGAAGGGCGAGGCCGAGGGCCGAGCTGCGTTCAGGAAGACTATAAACCTTCTCGGTGAAAGTAAGTAACTGAGGGCGAGGCCGAAGGCCGAGCTGCGTTGAGGAAGACGATAAACCTTCTCGAAGAAAGTAAGTAACAAAGGGCGAGGCCGAAGGCCGAGCTGCGTTCAGGAAGACGATAAACCTTCTCGAAGAAAGTAAGTAAGAAAGGGCGATGCCGAAGACCGACCTGCGTTCAGGAAGACCATAAACCTTCTCGAAGAAAGTAAGTAACTGAGGGCGAGGCCGAGCTGCGTTCAGGAAGACCATAAACCTTTTCGGTGAAAGTAAGTAAATAAGGGCGAGGCTGAAGGCCGAGCTGCGTTCAGGAAGACCATAAACCTTCTCGAAGAAAGTAAGTAACTGAGGGCGAGGCCGAAGGCCGAGCTGCGTTTATGAAGACTATAAACCTTCTCGGTGAAAGTAAGTATAAACTATGGGTGAGGCCGAAGGCCGAGCTGCGTTCAGAAAGAGGAAAAACCTTCTCGATGAAAGTAAGTAACAAAGTAACAAACACCGCCAGTATGAATAAAATTATTTAAAATCATTTAAAATACTAAAATCTAATTTTGAAATCATCCGCTATTTTAATTTAAGAAAAACGCTGAAACACGTAATTCTTTATTTAATACCAAAAGCCTAAATATGAATTATCATATCCCTAACTTGAGAAATGATGGGTTCCCCGTACAAACGTTCATCCCCTATTTCACCCCCTTAAGGGTTGTTTTTTGAGACAATAGGTAGCCTATGTCCTTCCTCAGGATGCAATTCATTTCCGTACAAAATTTTATAAAATCCTAAGATATAATTTTGAAATCAATATAATAAAATATAATAAAAAATATAATATTTAAATTTAAGGGTTGATTTAGCAAAAACGCTGAAACACGTAATTCTTTATTTAATACCAAAAGCCTAAATATGAATTTTCATATCTCTAACTTGAGAAATGCTGGGTTCCCTATACAAACTTTCATCCCCTATTTCACCCCCTTAAGGGTTGATTTTTGAGACAAAAGGTAGCCTATGTCCTTCCTCAGGAATCTCAGGATGCAATTCATCTCCGTACAAAATTTTATAAAATCCTAAAATCAAATTTTCAAATCATCCCCTATTTTAATTTAAGGGTTGATTTAGCAAAAACGCTGAAACAGGTAATTCTTTATTTCATACCAAAAGCCTAAATACGAATTGTCATATCCCTAACTTGAGAAATGCTGGGTTCCCCATACAAACTTTCATCCCCTATTTCACCCCCTTAAGGGTAGTTTTTTAGACAAAAGGTAGCCTATGTCCTTCCACAGGATCCAATTCATCTCCGTGCAATATTTTATCGAAATCTGTTCAGCGGTTTAGGCGTGAAAAGGTAACAGACAGACAGACAGACAGACAGACAACAGAGTTACTTTCGAATTTATAATATTAGTATGGATGGATACACGAGACTACTTAATGGTCGATCATGCAAACTAATAACCTAGAAGGTTCATCCACTTGTCGAGGAGGTGAAAGAAAATTGCACGAAGGCGAAATTACAAATATAGTCTATCTCTGTCACGCTTATTTACTTATATCGGGTGTATAAAGATGTACCATGGAGCCTTATCCAGGCCATTAGGAGAAAAAATCTAGATACAATGTTTCTATAAAATTCATAAAAAATAAAAATTTAAAGCGATAAATAAATGTCGATAAGTATTGGTTTATAAATAAAAATAATAGTTTAATTTCTTCTCCAAACGGTTTGGAGAGCATGCTGGCAACATGTCCACGGTGCGTCTATGAAACACACTTTCGAATCTTCTGTCTGCTGCTGCAAGTTGTGTGCATTGCATGCCGACCAAATATTGGTAACAAGGTTGATTCCGTCTCACGAAAGAAGTCCCGCGGCAATAAGTGGAAGTGTAGAGTCCGTCTCACTTCCACTTATTGCCGCGGGACTTCGACTCGAGACGAAGTGTATGACCGTAGCGCCGCGTCGACGCGACTTCTTTCGTGAGACGGACTTTAAATGACAATGACGTTTCTGTGTATATACTTCTATGCAGTAGATAATATTCCCAGAAACAAGTGCGGAGATGGCTAAATGGTACTCTCCGGCAAAAGCGTGGGACGCCGCAGATGGCGCTGCTCTTCGTTAGTGCGATCGACGTATGAAACATCGACCGCACTGAAATGAAATGGAATGAAAATACCTAACATGAAATTAAAATATACTTTATTGGTCGCCAGTAAGCAAAGGGGTCACAAAAGACGAGTTTAATGCCTTGCGGCATTCTTTACCAACTAACCTTTGGTATGTAGAAAACGGGTAGGGCCCGACAATAAAGTATCAAAGAAAGGAGAATAGTATGAATTATAAATAAATTACTTATATGGACAAATTGCGCAAATTGTATAGACAACTAGCTGTGCCCGCGGCTCCGCCCGCTCTCATATTTGACTTCTCTGCTAACCTCATAAGCTATTTAGCGTGATAGTAAGTAGCCTATAGTTGATGGGAAGAATCAAGCTATCCGTAGAATTTTGTTTTATTAAAATCGGTTCAGTGGTTCTCAAGTTATAAGCGGACAGACAGACATACATACATACACTCAGACAGAAAGCAGACGTTGGATTTTATTATAGGTAAAGACAGACTGAACCAATATACATCATGACATAGATAATTATATAAGTATTCATATACAATAAGTAAAATAAATATTATAATATAAGTCAACTCTTATATACTATACAATACATACATATATACTTTACATATATCATGAACTGGGCGTGTAATTGGACGCATGAAACGACTATGGAAAATACTAGGATGCATTTTCCATCCAGTTCAGTGTAACCGGCACAACCAAATAGAAGCACTGACACGACTGACACCTAGTTTCGATCGGTGTAATGGTGTAACAGGGTTGTCAGCCGGGCGGGCGCAGGTGATGTAGCCATGTTTGGTTCCATAAAAAATGTGTCCACGAACAAGAGTATCTGCATAGTTCCAAATCCATCTAAAACTATGGGCCCCTTCTCTTACCAAGGAATAATCAGGCCTTAGGTCATAGGGTAAAGCCCGACCAGATGGGTACCACCGTACTAAATTATTCCGTGTCGGTCTGTCTTATCTTTTGAGTACGTAAATATTTCAGGAGCTCTATGTGAACAAAATGTCCTCAACATTTAAATTGTATTGTTTTCTTGTCAACCTTTCATAAATCCCCAACGAAAGGCTTAAATATCGCATCGGAGATAAAATATATGTTTTGTTTATAAACAGTAATTTTCTCTGTATTTCTAGTAAAATTATCGTTTTAAACAGCCGCCAAGAGCGAGTCGAACTCGCGCACCGAGGGTTCCGTACCACCACTCGATATATTTATGTTTTGTATTTACTAAAATAATATAATTTTATTTTCGAAAGTACAGCAATGGCGTGACTATCAGGCAAACCATTGCTTCTTGTAATTAAATAATAAAAAAAAAATTTTTGCTGCATTTATTACATTGACGAAAAATCCTGCATTTTTCCTGTAATTTATTGCTTTAATATCTACTGACCCTATTAAGTCGAAATTTAAGGTTTTGAAACCTAGGAGAACGCGGTAATTTTTTGCACATTTTTAGCTATTCATTGGACTTGGACTTAAAATTGTAAAAAATTATAAAATATTTTTTACAGTCCTTACAGTTAGCTCTTTCATATCGCACCTTCGGTAAGACAAGGGCATAACTTACAAAATTTCGTAAAATGAGTTAAATATGCAAAAGTGCCCTAAAAACATTCTTTTTTCTGGTGGGACAAAGACTCCCATTAGATTCAGATTATAAGTCGCCAGATCGGAATAGTGTCTTTGTCATTTTGGGTCATTTTAGTGAGTGTTTTGGCGCGACACAGTCTCATTGGTCAGTTGCGCCGTCGCTCGCCCCCGCGCGGAGTGGTTGTAAGTTGGAGCGTCAAAGCCGTGAAAGTAAATATGGCCTTTTATATTTAAGATTTCTGGACGGACAAAGTCATATTTAGCACACTTATGCCTATTTCTTGAGCACATATTTGGAGAGACAAAGCCATTCAAACAGTTGTGACTTTATACTTCCAATATTTTTATAATTTTATATAAACAGGATGTGGCTTTGTTATTCCAATAAATGTTTTATAAAATAGACATAAAAATTATGATATACTTCTTAATGATGATGAAGTCAGTAAGCAGACCAAAGAAATGTATGAGCCACAAATTGATGACATCCCAGAATCACCTGGACGGAGGCAAAGGATAAAAGTTCTGAGGTAACAAACATAAAAAATAAAAATACAGTCGAATTGAGAACCTCCTCCTTTTTTTGAAGTTGGTAATAGGTCTTGCTGGTAATAGAAAACAAATGAAAGATATTGTATTAAACGTGTTGTATACTGAAAAGTTACCACTCCCAAACCGGAAAAAAATTCGTCAACTGATTGCCTCAAATATACTTCTCAAATTCTATGAGCAGTTTTATAATACCATCTTTTAATTTTAAACATTGTGGAACTAAGGTCCCTAACACTTTAGATTATAGTTAATTTTTTCTAGTATTCATCTATATATTTATAGTGAAGGTCGGGGGCGAACGGGTTGTCTTCACATGCGTGAAGTTACAGATACCCCTTTAGGTTACCTCCAAAGTGATAAAACTCGTGTTATGTCATCTTTTGTGTTAAGTGTTTATTGATTTTTTTTAAGAAAGCATAGGTAGTTGCTTTCATATTGGTTTCTTGCTTCGAGTTTTCATTTTATTTTGTTTTTCGTATAAAGAAACTGCAAAATGAAAAAACAATTCTTCAAAAAAATATCTAAATGAAGATTGTTTGTTGATTCTATATTTTGTTTAACTTAACCAATTTTCTATAAAAAAACGTACTTATAAAATTGTAAAAACTGACTAATGAAATATACAAAGATTTGTACAACGTTGATGTTGTCGCTAATTTTAGAATATTTTTCAGTGAAATTCCAAAGAGTTTTGCTAAAGATTTTTAAGTGCATTCAACACAAGTTCCTAAAGAAAACTTTACATTATAAGATAAAACATGTTTTTTTGCAAAAAATGAACTTGTTTTTATTTCAAATTCATAAAAATACCAAAAATAAATATGGTCATGATTACAAAATTATTTAAATTTTGGTGAAAAATGGGCATAAATGTACACCTTCGTTTAAAAAAAATATTATAAAAATTTATAAAAAAAATATTTTCCACCTGTAATGTACCTGGTCCTATTCACAAAAGTATGGGACTTATTTCATGCAAGGAAGAATTATTTCAAAGCAATATAAGCAGAAGAATACGATATTGAATGCAAAAAAAAAACTTAAAATGGCTCTCCTGTAAAATCACAAAAATTGCAGTTGTGCCCTTGTATTACCGAAGGTGCGTATGATACCTCACACGATATTTAATTTTTTTTATTGGTTCCAAACTAACCCATTTTAATCTAAAATATTTTTTTAAATCTATTTATTGACGATATATGTGCACGTCATCATGATCTATCATTATGATAAATTTCAAGTTTCTATGTTACTTAGTTTTAGAGAAAAACCTCCGCGACAGAAGGACGAACACGGGACGGGAGTGATCTTAAGCGAGTTCCGTTTTACCTTCTAAGGTGCGGAACCCTAAAAAAGATTACTTTAATATTATGTAAGTCTATGCAAACTATCTTTTTTATCGATGCTATTAAATACATAATAACGTATCGATAAAATATATTAATATCGTGTCCATGAATTATAAGTCCTTTATACAGTATGCATAAATAATTCCTATACGGTTATCGATGACAAGAGGATTACGAGCGTGGAGATAACAAGATTACAGACACGAGTACATACTACAATTTGTTACTTCAAGCTGCATAACATTAAGGGAAAACATGAAAATATATTCACAGAAACGTCATAGTTTTACGTTGCTTATTGTTACCAACATTTGGTCGGTCACATTTTCGGTCACACATTTTCAGAAAGCAGAAGAGACGTTAGTAAACAAATGTAACATAAATGTACATACATATTATGCAGGCTTCAGCAATGATTACCAAAATTTAAGGGTAGATTCTGGATCACAAATAAACAGCCTTGCAATATATTATATGTGGCATTCTAAAAAAAATTGTGAGCCCAATATATTTTTGTAAATTCGAAAAATGTTTTTAGATTTTAAAAAATTACAATGAACAAAGTTGTTCACTTAATACGATACGGAAGTTAACTTTCTCCATACAAAATTGTCTTTCGGCATTTATGTTTTTTAGCCCCCTAAATCTTATCCGATTTTTTTATATATGTTTTTCTTGTCTTAAGGACAGTCCAATCATCTACGTTCCTGTCATTTCTTTGTTTGTTCCCTGTCAAAATTGTTTCGGTCGAAATACAATTTATTAGCTCCGGTGTTGTAGGTATATTTCATCTAAACAAAGAAATGACAGGAAGACAGGAACGTAGATTCGACTGTAATAAACATAAATGCCGAAAGACGATTTTGTATAGAGAGTTAACTTCGTCTCGTCTTATAAGTTAAGCTTCAGAATCATCCTTACAACCCTCTCATTGCTGAATCAGATGTAATTTAGATTTTATGTGCTTTTCTTTTACCTCCTCGACAATTTCATATCATTTCTAGGTATTTACTTCCATAAGGCGGAATCAGTAGATGGTATTAACGCGTTGGGGACGGAAATAGTATACATTAGAGAAGCGTTACAAGTGCATGAACCTACGTAAGTACACGCTTGACTACACGCATACGCTTCCAATGTTTTATTCTTTATTCTTTATTCATCGTCCATAGACAGTACACTGCACCTCGGATTCGTCATATTTTACATTTAACATTTAGCATTTTGCCAGTTCGATTATCACAGCGAAGAAGTACTGGCAAGAAACTTCGCTGGATACTTTTTTTTACGTTCACTTAGTCTACATTTACAAAAACGTTTGCCATCGAGTCATCATTATTTCTAAAAATTTATCACAAATTTATCACGCTGCTATTAATGGTGGAAACACGAACTACTTAAGTAATGTCAAAAGTCCTGCAATGATTTTCCTTATCTTGCGGTGGAAGGGGCAGCCTTGAAAAAATATATCTTTCATTTTCGCCGCCATACTTAGTCGCCATACAATGAAGTGCTTTACGTTTACCGTTTTCAGACCGTGATGTTTATTCAGATAACTTTATGGTGGGTGACGGGTTTTTCTTTTTTGTGGTAGTATTACTTTTGTAGTTTTAGTAAATTATTAATTACTAATTTTATTTTGAATTTGAAATTTTTGTCATTTTAAATACCTATACATTTTAAAATATCGTATAATTTATTTTATTTAATTAATTGTTATTTATTAACTAAAAATATATATACGTACCTATATTTTCTTTAACAAACATCTTTTTAGCATTGAGTCGAGATATAGTGAGTATACTATACATGAGACGGGGCGCGTCCAAAAGTGTGACAGGGATGACATATATTTGTAAATTATTTGTTTGTGCACATTGTTTATGACTTGTCTGTCACCAGCTCGGCGAGTTGATGCCTGCTATATTATTTTGACTTGTTTGGTGGCGTCGTGTTTGGTGCGCTTAGAACTGTGTTCATCAACACCTTACTTGCAAGTTTGCTAGTTGAATGCTTCCTGAAATTTTTTTTTATTGCCATAACGTAGAGCGATTTTTATAATTTGTTTATGAGTTATGACTTTTGTATAACTGACTTTCCTTATTACTTTACAGAGACACTGTATGAGGTTATACATATATCTTTATGCGGTTCTTGGTTCTGTTACGTTCAATTTCCTTTATTACATTAATTTACATTACATAGGTCATTTTGTTCCCAATTTCTTAGTTCCATTCACCTACCTAAGGTATACATTTTCAATTTTCCGAAAATAACTACAGTTTTTTAACTGCAGCGAAATTTCCATTCATAATTGCCTTGCTCGTGACTGCCGACCCCTGTCTCCACCGGCGCGGAGACGCGATGATGTCCCCTCGATCAAAGCCGGACGGGGGGACGGCCAGACATATGACATGACATGATTGATTTGAGCGCTCCTACTATAATCATTCAATTTCAATTAATTTAGCCAATATAGATTACAGTACCTACATAAATATGTATATTAATGGAAACCAACATGAGTATTGTTGTGCCAATCTGGTGCAGTCGACTCGTGAGTCGACAGAGCCAAATGGGGCCAAAGGACGTCTGTCAGATTTGTGCACTTACACATCGTTATCAACACGCGTGTTACGAGCCATCTGATGCAAATTGTGTGCCTGAATTTGTATAAATTATTTAATAGAAAATGGAAAAACTTTATCACAATTCCTGTCCTTGTAGGTAGAGCGACTCATAAAGTGAATATAGCCCCAAAATACATAAAAAAGGTAGAGCGACGAAGTGACTATATACTCGTATGTACGTACGTAGTTTACTTCTCACGTTCTTCACGATTTGATCTAGTTAGTAACAAATGCATGACGCGTCCACGAGTCTTTCCCGTGTAATCCAATATGTAATTAAGTTATACATACATATGTATGTACATAGCTATTATATATGCGTATAAATATAGGGATGCCTAGACTAGGTAGGGTATTAGATGGACATCCAGGGTGACTCACATAATGCTACAGTGATATTGTGTAGTCTGCTCGAAAACTGCACATCAGATATTTTTTTATTTCATACATTTTTGAGTCGGTTTTTATATTTTTGAAGTGAAAACTTCTTTAGCGGCGCTTGGCACTTTTTTAGGTGGGTAAAAAATGTTAGACTCGCGATAGATCTCGAAAAGCGAGATTTATTTTTATTATTTAAAATGCAACCTTAAGACATTGCATTAAGGGTTAAGTTACGATGGCTCGGGATCAATTCTGTTCGTATCTTAGTGACGATGTGGAAATCCGATATTCGTTTGGTCGATAATCAATTCAAAATGAATGTAGGGTTCCGGAACAAATACATGTCTGTCCGTTCTACTAAATTTTACAATTTTCAACCAAGGTCCTCCGACGGTTATTTTATAATACTAAAAGTAGGGTTCCGTAACACGTTTATATCTGTCCATTCTACTAAGTTCTGCAAAATGGATGTAGGGTTCCGTAACAAATGCCCGTCTGTCCGTTCTACTAAATTTAACATTTATATCAAAATGAATGTAGGGTTCCGTAACAAATGCATGTCTGTTCGTTCTACTAAATTTTACAATTTTCAACCAAGGTCCTCCGACGGTTATTTTATAATAAAAGTAGGGTTCCGTAACACGTTTATGTCTGTCCATTCTACTAAGTTCTGCAAAATTAATGTAGGGTTCCGTAACAAATACATGTCTGTTCGTTCTACTAAATTTTACCTTTTTTCCATTAATTTTTTATTTTTAGGGTGTTTAGTTTTTTTTATAACCACCTAAGAATTATTTTAAGAATTATTTTCGGAAATACAAAAAGTTTTCACTTCTGCCGGCACTCCCGGAGTGCAACTGAGGCGTTTTTTGTAAATAGTTTTTTATTTCACAGTTTTTTTTTGTAATTTTTTGCTATTAGTGTAATGCAGTATAATGCCGAGGTATCGACTTGCTTATGTTTTTATTGCTGAAAAAGTCCACATCAAAACTTTTGCTGAAGGTAACCACAAACCATAGTTTTTTGTTGATTTTTCAGAAACCGCTGAATCAATCGACGTCTGAAGTATGACCTACCAAACAATAATATAATTTTCAAATACGGCCCACAATTGACGGAATAATCGCGTAACAAACATATATAAAAAAAAACATACAGTCGAATTGAGAACCTCCTCCTTTTGGGAAGTCGGTTGAACAAGCTTGTCAAAATAGTACGAAACCGTATAAACAATAGAAAATGTTCATAATTAGCTTAGTTCGAACGCGCAGTTGCAGGAGTGAGTAATAAAAACTTGTAAAATGAGTGATGAAAATATGTCCAACTGACAGACGCGACGTCGGGGATGCATTCTCTCAGCAGCGGCCGGACCACAGAGGAACTGTGGGCCGGACTATAATCACAGATTACTTAATAGTTACTTCGTAACAGATAAATCACTCCATAGAAAAAGTTCCATATCTTCGGCTTTAATATAACCTACTGTTTCACGTCGCCAATCGCTGCGTGCGAAAATGTACCTAAACCATCGAGTGCAAAGTGATTATTGCTTTGCAGCTGCGCGCAGTTGCGTGGGCGAGCGTGTAGGTATGAGGTGCGGCGCACGAATTTCCACTGAATTAGACCGCCGGCGGCGGTCCACCGGGCGGTAGGTAGTTAGCGCGCGCAAGTACATAGAGTGCGTGAGGCCTGCTGTACCAATCACTTCCCAGACCGAGGTTATACTTAGCGTGCATATAGGTCTCACTACCCGCCTGAGGAAAATTCTACATAAACACACATACATAAATACTTTAATACATATATACCTACTTCCGTCTTTATAAGGGCGGCAGCGAATCATTGATACTGTTAATCCTCGCTGATAAAACAATTGTATCAGCAAGGATTAACAGTATTTTCATTTTATATCAGTATAATCGATCTGATAAATTTATAGGAAAGTAATCATATCACTGACGAGTGATATGATAACTTTCCTATAAATACACTAATATCTACACTTTCTACAGCAAATGATATGCGCTTTCTAGAGTAAGTAGGTAATGAAATGAAATATATTTATTTATCTTGCCAGTCCGTTACAGGGTCGTTCCGTCATTTCGTTCAAATTTCCATGTTTTCACGGATTTTTTTTTATTTTTTATTTTCTGAAATATATTTGTGTATACATAAGAAAGGCATCTATGTACGACGTTCCTTTTCAAGAAAATTGATGGAATGTAATGAATGTGTGGATGGTCATTAAAACACCTGGATGGTAATATTACGTTTGGATGGTAATGAATTATGCCAGTATAGTAATAAACGCGATATAAGAAATTAAAGGATTTATTCAGAGTTTAATCAAAGATCACAAGAAAAACAACTGTATTAGGTATTGCACCATAGTCCTGCCGGAACTAGGCGCAAACCCAACTCAGTGCTAGTTACTCGATTTTATGCACGGTATTAGTTTATATCACGTGATGTCAGGGATGCAAATAGGCGGAAATCTTTCGTCTTTAGGCGCTACAGATAACACTAAATGTTTTATCAGATCGGCTTGATGTAATCTTTCGACAATGCTGACAACGCGGTCAGTCTTCTACCAGACTTGCTGGCGCGTGGTTTGGAGGTTGTACTCCACTTTTTCAGTCATATAAAAAGTCAGGCAATATAAATAATATAAGTGTAAAATGTATGAACGTAATTTTGGGTTACTCATCTAAGGATCTGTTTCCATTTTCCTACCAACCAGAAATATGAGGTTTGCGTTAATTTATACATATATTAGTAAATACAATTTATAGGCAGGCACTGTTACGAAATTTCAAGAAGACAAAACAATTCCTATAAAACATCCAGAATAATGTATACCATTTTAGTTCAAAGTAGACCCAAAAATAATATAATATTATGCAATAATAGAATTGGGATGAAAATAAAATAAAGTGGAATGTGAACAGTGGAGCAGAGCAGGTTAGATGACGCTCTACGTATCGAAAAATCACGAGGAGGTTCCTGTGAAGAGACCGCCGAGACGGAAGCAGATTGAGGCCAATATCAAGGTTGGTTTGGTTCACGTGTGTTCACACTTCAGTCAGTCCCAGTCAGGTAGGATATATGTGTCAATGCTAATAATAAATCTGTAAGGGATGGTCATGTAGTAATTTACTTTGTTTTATCAGATATTGCGTTTGTAGCCTACAAGTAGTATGATACTAAAACTGAATTGACGATTTTTACAATTTTTTTCTGTACGTATGTATGTAGGTATGTAGGTATGTATGTATGTATGCATATACATACATAAATATATGTATGTTCCTCCATAACTCTTAAACCGATCATCCGAATTTAAACTTAGCAAGGTAAACCGTACAATTTACTGTAAAATTTTGTTAAGTGCAATTACGTCGTTTTGTTCGCCAGCTCCTCATACTGACCTATATGTATAGATCATGCATCTTTAAAAACCGAAAATTAAATCCGGACGTAGTAATATAGGAACAATGAAGACACCTCCTTATCTGATTGTCTTCCTAGCCATTGACGAATCGGCAAAAAATCTCAGAATTCTGAGTGGAACACGTACGTGTGCACCGGAAAGGTTTTCAACAAATCGTGTACATAGTGATTTTATCTGTAACATACAAAGACTGAATTTTCCAAAAAATCACAGATAAATTCAACAGACGACACCGGATTGTATTTTGCAAGTCGAGTGTGTTTTGTTTTACCTATAATGCGTCTCCATGTCTAAGAGAACATTCAAACAGCTGTTATTCATTTAAAATTTTTATTGCATAACACTCTGGAACACCTAGCGAATATGCATTGGATGCAAATTTAATAATTTACAATATGAATAAAATACATAAAACTAAACAAGAATAAATAAAAAAAAAAAAATTTAAAAAAAAAAATCCTCCAATTCGACCGACGCGACGGCGTTGCCCCTCTGTTATTCTAAATTCAAACTTCAGATATAACAATTCAATCAGTGAGATTGGTAGGTACCACACATTTTTAGGTATACCACATTTTTAGGTTTCCTGCGTTTACGTACCCCGTACAGAAGCCTATTTACTAAGCCTGCGCAGTCTGTCTGTCCGTCCGTTGGATATATCTTTGGAACCGTAATTGCTAACCGTTTGACATTTTCACAGAGTATCTGTTATTGTGGCGGTATAACAACAAAATAATAAAAAAATAGAAAAAAGTAAAAAATTAAGGATGTCCCCATACAAGAACCGTTTTTTGTGGTCCAGTTACCTCGGAGCGCGATTTCGACTCGCACTTGGTCGGTTTTTGTTATGTCACAGGCCCACAGTGGTTCATATGAATGAGCGCGATTCTTTAGAACTGATGAAACTGTATCTTTTGTCAGATGTGTTTCCTTCAGTGTATGACTTAGGATCTTTTTGTCACGCCGGAACGGCATTCGCAGCCCCCGTTCTAAACCGAATGCTTTTGGGCGTCGTCGGCTCAACAATCCACGCTGACGGCGCCAAGTGTCTCGCGTATCCATAAAAAAAATATACAGTACTTGATTAATAATTTGATACACGAACATTACACGAACACATCCTAATGAAAGGTGTTTTATGTATGCCACAACAGAGGCACCATGCCGGGATATCTGCGTCGTCGTGCAGCGATGGCTCGCTCCTCAGCGTGGGCTCATCCGAGATGGACGAGGACTCCAGCAGCGGCACGCAACATCTCTCGCACGACAACTCCGCGCGATCCGATCTCTCCGAATACAGTCAGTATAATATTTATTCACTCTCGGCACTTATTCGTTTTGTGGTGAGAACAGTGGCGGTGCTAGACCAAATGTAGACGTCAGCGACATCAGCTTTGCGAGGCCTCTTTCATTTCCCAGTCAGAAACAAAACGATAAATATAATGAGACTGATGTATGAGTATGTGAGTTTTATTGCTAATCAAATGTTGACAAAAATTACATGAACAATCACAAATTCGCCGACGTCTGACAAATTGGCGGTATCCGATGGACTTCCCGACGTACTATTAGGCACACACAGCCACCCAACAGATCTTTAAAAAAAGAATAGGTTCATCCTGCCTGACACATCAGGTACAACAAATCTGCGTGTTACGCCCGATAAGCAGCAGGGTATCAGCGTAAAGATGATAGAAACCCGATAGTATCTACAATACGATGTTAATTAATACTAAAAAGAGTATAGACGATATTACGCCACCTTGAGGTACGCCAGCAGAAATATCACACCAGTAAGAGGTAGCACTGACTAAGACACTCAGATGAGGGAGGGCTATGTAGTTAGGAAGAGAACCAATCAAGTACAAACTGCAACATATTAAGAGAGAAGGAAGATCGGTTCAGATAATGTCATGATCGACAGAGTTGAACGCATGAACTAACACGGGGAATAGCGGGAATAGACACCTGTCAGGCCGGCATGGTATTCGCAACACCTGCATGCGACCTTCATGGGCGTCGCTAGACACCTTATCGGAGGTTCGGCGCCACGCAGAGTAACATTGTCTTTGGTCCATATCATACCGTATGTTATCCGGGATGTTAATAACTAAAATATCCCGTGTTAATACCATAAAGAGAGAGTGGGCGGAGTAGCTCCACAGCGAGCTTCGACGAACAATGTGCTGCTTATAGTCTCAGTGCAAAGAACGAGCCCTGCAGAACCATCTAGCTAGAGAATACTTGTGGTTTCATGTCCATGATTAATGTTGATTTCTGATGTGATTACAGCCGGGGAACCGCCGACTGGTGTGGCGCCGCTTAGCCACTCAGCTGCCAAGCACAAGATGGCGGTGCGGCCGCGGCGCACTCACGGGGCACCTCGTCGCAAGAAAAACCTCCCAGTTAGTTCATTCATATTTACCTGAAAGTATGATGCACCTGAAAGATGAATTCAGATCAGACATGATTTCCTACATCACCTGATTCGTGATGTTCGGTCACCCCATTCCATTCCAATAAATGTTCATAATGAAAAACTCTCCATAGCAGTGGCTCCTATTTGCCAACTGCACACTGAATTGGGTATAAAACACGCTTTTTATTGCTGTCTCTAGTAGAGACTCTCTACTGATTTTGGGTGAGTTTTATCCACATTGTAAGATAAGAGAAGGAACCTATAGTAACTCAGAATGGAAAATCATGTATTGATGTCCAACTTTTTACACCTGTTCCGATGTTGCCTGGTTTTCAGATTGCCACACCAGCCTTGCCGATTACACCCGAGCTGAACGAAGAAATGATACGAAGCACTACTCCTGACGTCACTCATAAAACTTCAGAAGTTGTTACTGGTTAGTAAAAATATTTGAAAATTATTCCTCTTTTAAGCTATTGTTTAGCCCTACCTACAGCTTGAAAATTTGTATAACTTGCTTACTAAGTTGATTGTCTATTAAATCTCTATAAGTCTTATAGTATAAGGGATAAATCCGCCTTTGCACCTTATGTACATTTTGTAATGTATTTATTGCTGTTGAATGTTTCTAAGAGCAATAAAACATTTTCTAAATATCTATCCACTTAATTACTAAATATACATTTTCATAAAGCTATCTATCATTTTCAGAATCATTCTCTTCATCGACAACTACGAAGAAAATACTAGTAAAGGAAGCTCAGACTCAGTTCAGCAGGGAGCTGAGTGGAGCGCTGGAGGCGACGCCCGTCGATATCAAGCTCAAGTCCTCCTCCCTGCCGCCCGGCCTCGCGCTGAGCCAGCTCGTCGGTCAGTCCCCGGCCAAGCTCAGTCTCGCGGAGCCCACCCGCACTCCCAGCTCCTCCATCAAACGCAGCAAGTCCAGCTCACAGGGGAAACCACTACGGGACGAATCCCCCCCAGCCACACACACGACCAGCGAATCACACATCCACACCCACTCCTGCAGGACTGAGGAAAGGATCAATTCTCGGTATCGGTCCACCAAGCATGAGGAGGAAACCCACGACAAGAGGACCAAGCCGGAGAAGAAATCAGAGAACGAATCTATCAGAACGGGCAGCAAAAAGGATGAGTCGTTCTTCAGCCGTCTGTTGCTCAGGAGGAGCGGGAAAAAAGCCAAGAAGGATTCGAGTCTGGATGACGCCAACGATCATAAGAAGTCGAAACCTCCAGACAAGGTGGTGAGTCCCCAGTACAAGTCTGTCGATAGGGAATACTCGAGCAATGTGGCTTACAGTGAGTACGGACAGATCCAGCAGCGTACCCATAGCACCGAGCGAAGCACTCACAGCTCTGCCGGTCAGAGAGCCTTCGCCAACCAGGTGCACAAGCGAATGGACAACAAGGGCACTTACGTCAACGACAACGTGTATAGAGAGCTGCACAACGTTTCCAAAACCTCCGCCGTCGACTACGGAGCGAATGATCTCAAAATAGCTGAAGAAACCGATAAAATGTTAAATATGGATATTAACTTAAAGTACTCCTACAATAGAAGGGACGAGAAATCGAAGAGACACACGACTAAGGAGTCGGACCACAAGAGCGACTCATTCAGTCTGCACGGCCCCGAGCGAACCAAGCGACCTCCGGCCGCCGTCCAGCGATTGATCGATCCGTACTCATCTAAAGCATTTATTAGCAACGAGGTCGAGCATTTATCCCGCGAGAACAGTCACCTCTCTCCGAAAATCATAACAGACGACATTATCGACGCGACGATCCCTATTCCTCGTCAACGCTCCGGACATAACGAGTTCTTCTTCCTTAGCGGAAGCATGCCCAAGAACATTCCCTACTTCAACCAAAACTTGAAACTCTCAGCGTCTGCATCCCCACCCAGGAGTGTGCTTCATCAGAGCTCAGAGAATGTGAAGAAGCTCAACCGATCCACAGATTTCTCCTCAGTCGGTTATGTTACCAAAGACAGGGAAGAATTTTTGCAAACGCCGTTCAGTCGCAATGAATCCTCTCACGCTCCATTCTATCCGCCGGTGAGCCACCAAGGAATAGATAAAGAGTATTCTTCTGGACTTAGATCACTCGGGGAAGAGTTTGTGGAGCCTCGAACTTCTATAGGCAAATCGCACAGCTTCCGCCATCATTCGGAGACCAATTCCATCAGCTCCCAAGATAATCAGATGCCTAGCTTGCCGGCGATCGTCGGCATATCGGAGCCTCTTATGGAGAGCTGGGAGGTGAACTATCGTCGCAGCGTTAGTCACGATTCAACGAGGTTCAATGACTGCAGTAACGACAACAAAAGATTGTCGGCTCGCAACTATAACGTTTTCAATTCCAACATCGACAACTACGATAGTCTGCCGAGCACCGACGACAGTAGCTACCTCGACAGTCTCAAGGGTGAATCCCAATCGGAAGAAAGGAAGTCCTTGTTCATAAACAACGTTCAGATCGGCAGCGAGAGCCGCAAGAGAGATAGCGACATATCCCAAATAGAGGCTAAGATAGATAACATCATCGGATCTCCTAAACCACTCATCACGTCTGTACTCAAATCCAATTCGCTTGATAGTGTCAAAAGTTTAGCCGATAAAACCAACATGGAGGATCGCCGAAAAACAATCTCCGTCGAGAGCGCTCTCAGCAGCGGCAATATTCCCTCTGTTGTGCAGAAGGATGTAGTCGAAACTCTAAAGAGTGAACCAGAAGGGTACATCTCTATAACTCATTTAAACAAGGAAGTAAACTCTCTTCAAACAAAGCAATGCGAGCCTCCCAAACTACATAAGAGTGAAGAAAAGTTACAATCCAGTTCCACTCCGGGTGTTCCTGAGTTTCTAAAGATTCAACTCAACAAAGTAGACTCCAAGCCGGCCACCAATGTTGTGTTGACTGCTAATCTCACGCCGAAAAAATCAGAACCCATTCATGTGCCGGTAGAAAATAATGTCGCCATGGAAAACAATGACGTTGAAAAGGATTCAAACGAAACTCCTTTGCAAATGTATCTACGAAAGACTGGTTCTCAGCAGTTACTAAATAGAAGCCTCGAGTTCTTAGGCGAGGAACCGTCTTCTCCAAAGATTTACGACGCGAAGCCAACTGTTCCAAGTAAAAATTCTCCTCTAAATGCTAGGAAGACAGCTCAGCAGTCCACACTGCCACCGCAGAGTCCGACCACTCCTAAGATGTTTATCAAGAGGAAAGCCACCAGCATAGATCTACCCGAAGTCAGGCCCGAGAAACCGAGAACCAACTCATTGAGCACCGACAGCGACAGGATTTATGAGAACATTTCGATGGATCAGAAATCGTTCTCTAGCTTCGGTAGCAAGACTTCTCTGCAGAGTAGCGATAGTAACGAAGCTAAAACACCAGAAAGACAAGATGATGGAGTTGTTTACCGTCGAAAACCAATGATAGTTCCAAAGGAGCAACGAAACGGCTGCAAAAACGATGACGAACCGGAACTGATGAAAGTATTCGCGCGCAGATCTCTTAAACTCAAGGATTCCGAGGCCGAAAGCTTAGCACAAGAAATCGCAGAAGCGAACAACGCTAAAGAAGAACTAGTCGATAACGTCTTTGCGATTAGATCCAAGTCTTTGAAAAACGAGTTCAACTCGTCAATCAAATCTCGAGATAGCGATAAAGAGAATGAAGATCAGATCAATCTCGACATCACCGACCAGACTGGTGAAATGAACGACACAAACAAGAGAAACAATGACAAAATCCCAAACGTTCAGAGTCGCGCGAGTCACTTCGGGGGTTCGCACTACCAGCGCAGTGTAAGTGTGACCAGCGTAAGCAGCATACAGGGAAATCCTAAAAGAGAAAGCGCTCCGGCTCAAATGAAGAGCGAAGTCAGCAAATACAAGAAGGAAGTATCCGACTCTACGCCCGAAAAGAGACTTCGCAACCGAACGTTTCCTGACTCTTCGAACGACAGAGAGGATATTAAAGCTATAGGTGTCAAAAACGAAGTTTTGACCTACAAGGTGGACACGATATCGAAGAGGCCTTGGCTGCAACACAAGAAGGATGATGAAGGAAAGAAGATGCCTCTGCGGAACCTATCATTGATGTCGGATATGAAGAAGGACGTCGACGTGCCCGAGAAGGAAGTGGAGAAGGAATGGAGAGAGACGCAGGAGGGAGGAAGTGAGAAGGAATGCAATGGAGGGAGTGAGGCGGACGCGTCGCCGCAGTTCAGGGGCATTGTGCAGATGCGAGCAGAATGGGAGAGGCGAGCCAAGCAGGGCATGACCAAATAGACATGGTGCTACCATAAAGTAAGTTTATTATTGACTATTCATTCTTCCTGTCGCTAGTTCCCTACTAGTGAATCCATGGGTTTGCTGACAACATTAAACTGGGTCGAAAACACGAAGAGCCAATCACAATATATGTATGACAGAGCTGAATATGACTTGCAGTAATGTTTGTCATCGATTGCTTAATTTTCTATGAAATAAAATGCCACATATTCAAAAATTTTAAAAACAAGGCTACCTCTTCGTTTTCCGCTTTTATACTTGGGGTTAGTATCGGTATTTCCATAGTAATTTCAACCAACGCTAACCCAGTTCAGTGCTATGAATTCTAGCCAAATATAGTATGCTTCATATTGGAAATTTTGTGTGTATTACGCTGTTTTATATACAAATTCTTTCCATTCTCAATAGTGAAATTTCTTTTGATACCACCATTTTCTTCATTTATAGCGTGAACACAAACACTAAAAAACTGTTTTATTCTTGTTTTCAGGGTGTTCGAAGAATACTGGATGCGAGAACGGATGTATACTTATTGATATAAAACTCTTTTATTCTAGTGATAACACGAACTAAGCAAACTTCGAGATATTCATCAAATGTTATAATTTAATATAGAAGTTTACGTAACGTTAAGGACACATTGCTGTATTTTTGAGTGTTATTACGATGAAATAGTGAATAGGTCTATTTTATTAAAGACATACAGTATGTATAGAATCTTTCAAAATCATGAAATACAAATTTTATTCCTGTATTCAAAATGTGGTTTTATTTAAATATATTTTTTTATGCAATCCGGTATGGGTTGTTGAGTCACGAGGAGCCAGTCAAGATCACCTACGAGAACGTGCCATGCTTCCTTTTGGATTGAGTGAACAACCGAGGCTTCTATGCGGCTATCTATCGTCCAGTACGGTGCCACCAACACATAGTGATCTAAAATTTGAGCCTACCTAAGGTAAGGGCAAGGGAAGCTACCTACAGTTTTACACTGGCGCAGCACGATGTAGGCTTGGAACACCTTTGGTCGGGCTAGAAGACAAAAACACAAATTATTTTATAATATAGCCTTCCATTATTTTGTACGTCAGTATGGTGGTATACTTCGCCCATGCATTTATAATATGAAACAGTTATTGTTGGGCACGTGATGCACCAATTAAATGACGAAACCTAAAATTTCACTAACGCTCACTGTTACCGTCATAGAGAAATAATATCTATGGTTACCGTAGATTGAATAATTTTATACGTTCAAATAGCTTTTCCTACGAATACACTCAGCACCATCTATGATTAATATTTAAAGTGTAAAGGGGTCCCTGAGCCCCAGATTACTTAGTAAGTATAGTTGCCTGAACCGCCTGAGCCGTCATCACTGCGACCTAGGAAGATCTATTGTGATCTCTCAAAAGTTTATTGCTCAATCCCAATTCTGATTTCCGCTATGAACCTAGCTATATAGGTATATCCTTGGGGTTGAGTGCCTGAACTCCCAAGAATACGGCTTCTATTGTTAATGAGCTGTTCACATTCGCAAAGAATCTGTATGGGCGTTTCATCCTCTTTTTATACAGAACCTGCACACCAGTGTGTCGCTATGGCATGTTCGGTGTAGGTGTTTGTTTATTATGCAGTGTCCTGGGGTAAGGTCCTTGTTAGGACTCTTATGTCGGTGCGGATTAGGTTAAATATCTCGGAAGTTAATTTACGCGAGAAAGAGAAAGTAGGGCCTTCGCTTGCTTCTGCCTGGGCAGTTGGAACCAGTGCTGCTTGTTTTAGTTGTGTGCCCAGGAGAGTATTTCTTGCCGGTAACTATGTGATTTTTGGTATTCCCGAAGGTATTCCAAGTATCGACTCTGGGTCGATGTGTGGATTCATCAGCTCCATCAGCAATTTGATCGGATTCTTCGTTGTCAATTCCTTATTCCACTATAACTAGAGTGTAGCTCATTTATTCTGGCTATCTGACAACAGCGCCATCTATGCACAAGGTACGAATCAGATTCGTACCTTCTACCTAATTCGTAATGGAACGAACGAGCTGGGTTAAAAATAAAATGCTAATTTGATGAAAATGCAATAGGTGGCGCTGTTAAGTAGCTGTGACGAAGCATTTCTCGAATTTCATAATAGATGGCGCTTATATTTGATTACTTTCGTCAACGCAACGGTCTAACTTACCACAATTTATTTAGTGCTAAAAACCTTCACCACCTAGTTATTATACAAATGTTTTAGGTTTATCTCGTTCTAATCAAATATTTTGAGATTAAACTGAGGAATGTGTGCATTACACGGACTTGGTCAATGTGTGCCGTACCTACTAGCTGAATGCCCGCCCAAAGAGGGTTCAGTGAACACAATCATTTCTAATTTGTGGAATAATATCTCCTTTGGAATCTGTCATGACTGGCTAAGTCGCCGCAGCACCCGTGTCATGCTGATGCACGGCTGCACGGTCCACATACGGTCTTCGTCCTCTAAACCCGGCGAAAAATCAGGCATGTGATATTTGTCATTATATCAACAACCGTAAAGTTCAGTTAACAGAATAATTGACACAATGTTAATGAAACAATGCCAGACTCACAGCACAAAACAATACAATTACTTACTTAATCCTTTTTATGACCTATTTCGCTGAGTGAGTTCAGATGGGGAAGACTAGGTATCTATTGTAATTCCAGCTAGAATCCTGCAAGTGATCCTTCGAGCCGGATATTTGGTCCGTCGAGCCGGATCGATTTTAGGAATTGTACGTGTTACTAAGTAAGTATAAATAGGATTTTGTTTTTGTGCATACACAATATTCTCTATATTAATTTGGTATGCATAATGCATACCATATACCTAACTACCTATATACATAAACTGTTTACTGTTTTTGGTTTGAAACTGATTATTTCTTGCGGTAACGAAGACAAAGTAAGAAAGTAGATGTCATCTACGCGACGAGCTACTTGAGAATATGCATTTACGGCTAGTGTGTAGAATTTTAGAACGAAAATTATGTATCTACACACCTAATACCTATTATAATAGTAAGTACCTACCTGCCTACCTCCTTACATAGCGCAGCTACTAGCTACAACTTGTAGGTAGGAAACTGCATTCCATTGCACGAGCCGTGAGTTCAAATATTTTACTTTGCAAGTTTACAATCTTTATATCGAAGTTAAAAACTGGAATTCTATTTACGATGATTAGCTAGATAGGTATGTCACTAATTATTTACTCGAGAGATACGCAGATAACGCGGCGTGAGTAGGTACGTATTCTTTCAGTTAGCGGCGCGGGGTCGCATAGCGCGGTCGCTCTCATCTCGCCTCGTTCATTCGTACCGCGCCTACTCTACCTACCTACTCTGCACTCGCCTCAAGTCGCCTCGCTCGACGTGCCGTTCCGTGTATCGAGTCGTCGCGTACGCGCCGCATTCCAATCCCTTTGTTCAGTTACACCCGTACTAAAACAAAAAAACACTGTGCTATCTCCCTTGCGCGTGTGAGTGCGAATGAAACAAATCAACGCCGGAACGCGAAGTGAGGCGTCTCGCGGGCGCGCGAACAAACCGACCGTCGAGTCCCTCCTCGGCGATTGGTCGTTTGACGTGACGTCAGTGTGCTACGATGAGGTATCCAACATGGCCGCGCAGCTGGCTCGCGCTCGCGAATGTGTAGTGTTAGTTTGAATGGATTTGATCGGTGAACTATGCCGAGGAGACGCAACGGTGAGATCCCACTGCCGGATGGCTGGGATTTCGCCCGGGACTTCGACGGCAAGCTGTACTTCATCGACCATAACAGCCGGAAAACGACGTGGATTGACCCGCGAGACAGGTAGGTGACTACCGTGCTCTGTGCACCCGCGGGGGCCCCGCGTCATACTGCACATTCCAAGACTTTTACCTCGGGCTGCGCCCGCTCTGGCAGCTTCCAACCCTCACAGAAGGTCCCTTAGAAATTCCTCTTTCTCGCCGACCCGAATAAAAAGCCATAAGTCTATTTAAATCGTGTAATTTGGTGTAAAAACAAACTGCTGACTGCGGCGGCGAGCGTGCTGCGCTCTGGCGGCAACTATGCGGCCCCGGTTCGATTTCACACGACATTCCAAACTGCAGTGACAACAAGTGAGCGAGGATCGTTCCAATATCACCTTACTAATTCGAATATCGAATAATAGATTAATATCACTTTAGTTATTAGTTTAGACCGTCTAGAATTAAACACAAGATTTAAGTATTTAGAATAATATCAATGTACCTTACTAGGTAGTACCTAATCTACCTAGTATATGGTGTTACTTTCACGTAAAATAAACATCTTGTAGGTACTCACTAATAGATGCTACAAATTGTTGAAAAAAAAGGGTCCCCTCTCGACACGATCAAATAAATACGAGTACATAACTAGGTAGGTAGGTACCTACCTAGGTACCTAGTATCTTTGTAACATGAAATTGTTGGCTAGGTAGGTACCTACATCAATACAGCCGCGATGCAGCCTTGGTGAACTAGGTGCCATGTCAATGCACAAGTGTATTAAATTTTGGTTTGCCAAAGTTCATGCTAGTGCCTCTATACGGCGCTTAAACTACCTACTAGGTATATCATCTTTTGGTATACATAACATAAAATCCATAAAATATAGATTGGGTAGACGCCTAGATACGTAATAAGGTTAGGTTTTTTTATGGAAACTGATACGGTTGGCTTACATCACATCCGTAATGACAGCCCATAACACCTTGGTGAATTAGGTGCCATGTCAGTGCTTCCTTTCGGTCGTGCCGACTACACTGAACTGGGTGGAAAACACGAACAATTTACATAGGCGTTTCGAACGACTTTTTATCATTCAGTGCGGTGGTATCAACCCGGGCGGGATAAACCCTACCACCTAGTAAGGTAAGAAGGCAACCACAAGTTCCACGCAAAAACTGTAGGTTCCTTATCTACGTTTTTGCGTGGAATCCGAACCACGGTCAGCCTCCAACGGTCGAACCGAAGAAAAATCTATATTGTACCTAGGTAGGTAAATTATTTACTTACAGTAATTCGTAGGCCATGAAATAAAGGGAAGCACTGACGTGGCACCTAGTTCACGCGGTGTTATGGGCTGACATCGCGGATGTTGTAGGCCAACTGTGTCAGTTTTACATAAAAAAAAAAAATTGTGCAGCTCTGACAGATTTCTAGGTGTATGCAAATAAAATTAATATTGGGTATAAATAAACCTTATTCATCCATGGCATAAACATACAAGAGCATCTTTACTTGTTTCTATTTTTAGGTTTCCGTATCCCGTACGGAAGCCTATTACTAAGCCTACACCGTCTGTCTGTCTGTCTGTCCGTCCGTCCTTCTGTCCGAGGGCTGTATCTCTTAAGCCGTAATAGCTAGCCCGTTGAAATTTTTACAGAAAATGTGTTATTATGGCGGATATAACAACAAATAATAAAAGAAAGAAAAAGTAAAAAATTAAGGAGGGTTCCCATACAAGAAACGTGTTTTTTTTATTTATTTTTTTTGTGGTGCGGAAACCTCGGTGCGCGAGTCCGACTCGCACTTGGCCGGTTTTTTGTGCTATCACAAGAGCTATTTTATTTATAATTATTTTCCACCTAGTGATGCAGCAGGTGGGTCTTCGTGCGTAATTAGTATTATATACCTACATCAAATTTATCAGGTGCCCAGGCAACCGTGCCTGTCATCTTAAATTACATCTCTCCCTCTTGCCATAAGTACAAGTACCTACGTGGTAGGCTCAAACTGTAGCCGACTGGGTTGATACCACCGTACTGGGCGTAAGGTGGCCGCATAGCAGGCACGACTGTGTTCTCCTCTAGTCCAGTGTAGCCAGTAATCCAAAGGGAAGTCTCCTGTATGGCACCTACTCAGAGGTTATATTGGCTGATAGGAGCATGTGCTGATAGGAGCATGTGCTGTGTGGCCCCTCTGACTCAGCCACCCGTACCGGATTGCGTAAAACAATTTAGATTGTAACAACATCATCCCGCCGTCCCCTTACCACCTCCGCACCACGCGCACTGGGCAGGGATTGAATCCCTACACGCTGGACTTACCGCGGATGCATACCAATCGATTCTGCAGATCTCTTCTTTACAGAAGTAAATTCTGGAACGCACTGCCTGCTCATATATTTCTCCCTAAGTACAGTCTCGTCTCCTTCAAGAGTGAATGGGCACCTGTCAGGCCGGCATGGCATTCGCAACCCATTCGGTCGTATGCGGGACCGAATGTCCATGGGCGCCGTTAGACACCTCATGGGTGCCTCGGCGCCAAATTCGAGCTTACAATAAAAAAAAACCATCAAAATATCTATTCATTTAGTAAAAACATGCAATTAGAAAAATTAGTTTTTTTATTAGTAAGTTGGTATAAACTGATTATTTTTCTTTAAAGTTATCCCTACACCTACTTGCTAACTATCTATTATACAAAAAAGAAAATTAATACAACATAATGTCTGTCTTTAAACTGTGCACAAAAATTTATAATATCCATGTTTAAACGGACTGTAGCTACCAAACTACAAACTAGATAAGCAGGTAGTGTTTCTGATGTAAGAACAGTTCACCTTTCTAATTGGTAGCGGCGCGGCGGAGGCGTTCGTCGCAATGTCAAGAGATAGCCTGTGGAGTGAGTGTGGCGTGGTAGCGTGCAGGTGAAACCGTAAGCCTGCTAAACTGCAGGTGCACCTTTAGTACCTTGGCTCACTCACTGCTTTACTGCGTTAACGAGACCGCACGAGACAAAGTTCTACAGAATATCTAGTATGTAGCTGGTAGGCGAAGTTGTAATCATGCATAAAGTTTACCTGTAGAATTAAGTTAGAACATTGTCTGGCCTCACCGTTTCATGTCGATAGTTGTCATTTTAATAGAGCTGAGAGAGAGAACGTAAATAAAAAATGTGCAATTTTTATTTACACCTTGTCACCACCAAATAAGACGGACTGCTCACGTCCCTAAAATCAGAACCGATACATTGGTGGTGGGGGTATAATCGGGTGCTATACATTCGTCCCCGCCGCTCGACGAAATCGCCGCGATTTCGCTACCCAAGTACAGGTAGCGATTCCCGGCGTTCGCAAATCGCCCCTGAATCGTGAACCTCCCCATCACTGTGCCCATATCGCCCCAGATTTAGGGACGCGTGTGTGCCGCAATATTTTTTTGAATGAAAACCAATATGGTTGGCTGTGTCGAGGGACCAGAGGTGCCCGCAACAGACCAATCCACTTCATCTCACGAGACCACGCGCAGTGAGACACCATACCAAGAGATTTTCGAACTACAGAAGTACTCCCAGTTGAAAGTATCGGGAAACACACTCGCCTGTAGACAATTCCACACGGGACGAACTTGATGGCTCCTCCAAAGCCAAGTCAACAAGAAACTGAACACCCTTTGTGTTCAGTTTCTCTGCGACGAGTGCTGAGGATATAGCTTGGATGAGAAGGAATAAGGCATAGATGTTCCTTCGAGCAGCGTCCATGAAGGGAATTAGCCAATGGACCATCAATACCTTCTTGTAACCTTTAGAACAGACTGATTCTAAGACCAGATCAGACAAAAATTCTATAGGTGTGAGCGAGGGTGTGAGTGTGCTGTTGTGTTCATGTTTCCTCAGGTGTGAGCGAGGGTGTGAGTGTGCTGTTGTGTTCATGTTTCCTCAGGTGTGAATATGGGTGTGAGTGTGCTGTTGTGTTCATGTTTCCTCAGGTGTGAGCGAGCGAGGGTGTGAGTGTCCTGTTGTGTTCATGTTTCCTCAGATGTGAGCGAGGGTGTGAGTGTGCTGTTGTGTTCACGTTTCCTCAGGTGTGAGCGAGGGTGTGAGTGTGCTGTTGTGTTCATGTTTCCTCAGATGTGAATGAGGGTGTGAGTATGCTGTTGTGTTCATGTTTCCTCAGGTGTGAATGAGGGTGTGAGTGTGCTGTTGTGTTCATGTTTCCTTAGGTGTGAGCGAGGGTGTGAGTGTGCTGTTGTGTTCATGTTTATTCAGGTGTGAGCGAGGGTGTGAGTGTGCTGTTGTGTTCATGTTTCTTCAGGTGTGAGCGAGGGTGTGAGTGTGCTGTTGTGTTCATGTTTCCTCAGGTGTGAGCGAGGGTGTGAGTGTGCTGTTGTGTTCAGGTTTCCTCAGGTGTGAGCGAGGGTGTGAGTGGCTGTTGTGTTCATGTTTCCTCAGGACATTTCTAATAATGTTCAGTTCATGCAAGAATTCATGTTCCAAGAATCTGTGAATCTATCAATTGTGTACGTAATTATCTCACATGCTCGCTTAATGTTATTGTCAATTAGAATACGTCATCGCATTCCAACCTTCGAGATTATGTTATTTATTATACCTACTCGCCTGTTTATCTGTCAGACTGCGTGAGAATTAAAAACCGGAACCGGTTTCTACATCTACATCGTGCCGTGTATCCTAGAATTTTTCCCTGAATGCGATATTGATATGTCCAACAAATCGACCAGACAGCCATTGCTCCATTTTCTAAAGCCACAATATACACATACTGCTTTTGGGGATCCCCACGTGAAACATATTTTAAGCTATCTAGAATTTCTTGGAATTCTAAGCTAAAAATATGAAAGTACAGTATCGCCTAGTTGGAATTGGAAGCATTCACTTTGAAGTACGAGAAAACAATACAGGTTCCAATTGAACTACGGAAAAAAGTACAATACAGAGTGATGTAATTTAGAATAAAAGAGTGGCAAAATAGAAAAAAATATTGTTTAACCTCAAAATGTACGGAGAACTCAATTTTTTGTTTTATTTTGCCACCGTTTTTTTGGGATCTAGGTACCTACTTAGTTTTCGATGCAGAGTAACCCCCTGAAATATCCGATAAGTAACAAAATCACCCAGGATATCGCGCGCGAAAGAGACATTCGTATTCGTATTATAATAGGTAAGTATGCACGTGAAACAGCTGTCTTTAGGCGAAATAGCAGGGATGCGAGCACAAGTACGGATCATGGATTTATGGTACGGAGGGACAGGGTGCGTTTGCATCGTCTTGGGCCCAAAACCCTAATAAATTTGTAGGGAAAATGCATGATTTTCCCGGATGTTTTAATAATCTATTGATTCTGTAAACTGGCAACTCGTCAGGCATGTGGGAGAACCCCCTCGGTGTCGGCACTTAGGTGCCAGTGTCCAGTGGCTAGTCATCGCCTGCACAAATAACGATGATAAATGCAAACTCGCCGGTTAATAAAAGTAAGCGGCTAAGCCAATTTATAAGCTAAAAATAACTGTCCGCTGTCTCAGACGTACGTACTCCCTATTGACCTCTTACTTACGGGGAAGTGTTTGTGTTAAAGTATGAAAAAATACACCTTGCGGCATACTATGCAATGTTCTCTTGCAATGGTTAATTTTAAGTGGAAAAAAATGTGCTATATTCTATTACCTGTAACCGACGAGAATGTACGAAGAACATTATGAGAGTGGAAGAGGCGGCAGAGGTGTGTCGGAATCGTGGCACGCGGAAATCCGTCGTCTCTGCCTACCCCGCTAAGAAACAGGCGTGACGCTATGTATTATATTCTATATTTTTTCCTTCTCGGTCTATTAGTCAACGGATCTGTCTCGATCATCGAAAATTTAATCGACATCGATTCAGTAATTAAATGACGCACCGAATGAGGAATCAATTTTTTTAATAAATATAAAAACTATTCTTTACTGCGTAGGTACCTACATACATTGGAGTCATTCCTATATAGACGTGACAGCTAAACAGTTGATTGTTCAATAAATTGTCCGTGTGCCTACTCAGTTGGTGTGACGTATCACATCCCATTGCTGAGTAAGCATGGCAGGTGCAACCTTATTATATTAAGATACTTTGTATTATGCTTATTCGCCCAAAGAATAAAATAGAATTTTAAAATATATGACCGAGAATGAGTAAGTACATTTATTATGGGACGGCTTTTATTTGCTTGACTAGTGGGAAACAGTGATGAAAGAGAAGGCAGGGTAGGATGGGACTCGGATGAAATGAACATTCCCGTAGCAGAAAAATCCACTCTAGCTATAATGTCATACTCGCGTCTTCTGTGCAAGCTTCACTGGCATTCCGTGCCTTTTCAATACCCGTACGAAAGTTTCCCACGCATTTTCACAGCTATACGCCGCAGCCGCGGGGAAAACTTCTCAGAAAAAAAGTACATCGATATGGGAGGAGCCGTCGCTATACGCATTCTATAAACGGTTTAAAAAACCCGTACATTGTGAGCTGCAATAGTAGGAAGCCGTCCCGCCGCCGTAGACAATAGCACGGCTGAGTATCAATTAATTCCGCACTGAGAAATAAACGTGTGTTTATCGACTGTATATTATATGGTAGATAACGAGCAGCCGATGGAATGCTAGTGAAACCGAGCGCAACAAGGAAGGCTAGCGTCGCATTCAAATTGCATTGTGCGGTTCGCAGGTGAAACTGTACACCCGTAGAAACGCATCATGCAGGTATGAAGGTTTATCTATGTGCTAGAAATCGTAACAATTCGTGTGTAAATACATTATGAACCTCTGCAGTTTTATTTATTTTCTTTTATGGGAAGCACACATATGGCGCGCGCCAGACTAACGCAGAGGTGTAGTCCGAAGGGCGGCGCGGCGCCCACGGGCATTCGGATATTTACGGGGGCAATATTGTTGTAAATGCACGAAAGTATTTGGGATGGGACATTACTGTCAGCCTCGGTAGCTCAGTGGTGCGATCGGTCGTCTGTACGCTACCCTGGAAGCGGGCAGTATTTGGATGGGTGGCCGCTCGATCGTTGGAGGCTGACCGTGGTTCGGATTGTCCCTTCCATTCTTACCATACTAGGTGGTAGGGTTTATCCCGCCCGGGTTGATACCACCGCAATGAACGAAACGTCGCCCGGTGTTATGGGCTGACATTACGGATGTTCTAGGTGATGTAGCCAACCGTGTCAGTTTCAATAAAAAAATAAAAAAAAATACAAAAATCGCATAATTTGATGCTTCCTTCAAGGTGAAAACAGTCCACTCACAAGTAGGTAAAAAAGAAAGTAAGAAAATTATATGCACCTTTCTTTACCCATTAGTGTTCTCTTTGTTGGCCTATAAAATAACGTCAGAATTTTTTTTTATGGATACACTTGGTTACGTCAGCGTGGATTGTTGAGCCAACAATAAAATAAATGCAAACAAGGCAGATGGGCAGTTCTTCTGCTGCTGAGAACATTCCATCCACGGGATCCTTTCCGATTCATCTCTACTCAGAATTAGTTCTGACCTGACTGCTGACCTGACCGTTGTATGGAATCACAAACTCTACAGACAACTGGCGCGTTAGCTATTTCTATGCAACTGGCGCATGGCGGCAGGGGCCTGCGAATTCGTCAGGACAGGACACGTCGCCGATGCAAGTGTGGCGGCGCGGGGCGGCCGAAGCGCGCGCGCCGCTCGTACAGCCGCGCGCGTGCGACCCGGCGCGAAATAGCTCTCGCTTCACATTGTTTACACTGCGCATTCCTTTCAGATAGAGTTGTCCTTGGCGATTTTGTTCACCGCAGCACAGCGTTGCGCGCGCGAGCGCGCCCCACCGCGCCCGCGCAGCCGTACATCATACGATTCGATAATTCGATGGCGCGCCGCAATTTATTGTGGTTTTATGCTAATTGAGAAGGGGACGAGACGTTCGAAATTCGAATTCGAACTTCGAATGGAATTTAAATGTGAGACCATATAAAATACTTGCTTTTATTTTGACTGCCGTCACCTTGGTGTCACGTATATACCTGACCAATCTTTATTTAAATGTCCATGACGTACACATACTAGGTGCAGTACACGTATCTCTGTTGATAGGGTCGGGCAACGTAATATCTGTCGGTACCACGAGCGCGGGTTCAGTTGTCAGCCTCGGTAGCTCAGTGGTGTGGTCGCTCGCGGTCAGTACTTGGATGGGTGACCGCTCGACCCGACGACCGTTGGAGGCTGACCGTGGTTCGGATTTCAAAGCTGGAGGTCCCTTCCATTCTTACATTACTAGGTGGTAGGGTTTATCCCGCCCGGGTTGGTACCACCGCACTGAATGAAACGTCGGTCGAAACGGCTATATACTAGACTAGTAAATAGTTCGTGTTTTCCGTCCAGTTCAGTGTAGCCGACTTGAAATTTAGGGAAGCACTAATATGGCACCTATGCTCGCACCTATGACAACTATCAAGCAGCAAGTAAGGCACGAGGACACACCCGCTGCACGACTCGGTGGAACGACCGCGCCAAGGTGTGAGGTGGCTAGCCTGTCACCCTTATGCCCAATTAATATACAGCATTTTTTTTATGTAATCCGGTATGGGTGGCTGTGTCGAAGGGGCCCGAAGCACATGCTCTGACTAGCCAATATCACCTCCGAGAAGGTAGGTATCATACCGGAGACTTCCCTGGATTGCTGGCTATACTGGACTAGAGGAGAACACAACCGAGGCTGCTATGCGGCCATCTTACATACAGTACGGTGGTATCAACCCAGTCGGCTATCCTGCAATAAGCCCGTTTGGCAATAAGCGCGCCCCACATTCCTAACGAAACGCGATACGTTTATCGGCGGACAGCGATGCGTGTCTCCCGTGTATGTACATACATATGTATACACAATCAGAATTAACATTCCTCTCTTATCATATCGCCAGCTATCGGTTATCTCTTGCGATTTATCAACACACTTTAATCGGCCCACTTGAAATGTTAAAACGTTTTTGAGTATGTATTTGTAGTTTTGGTAGTTGATTTTGTAGTGGCGAAAGTTCTTATCTCTCAACTTCTGATGAAATGTTACCTAATCGGGCTGCTCCATACATGACGGTTCAAAATCATTTTCGGATTTTGGACGTCAAAGTCAAACTATAGCCTTTTTTTAAATTTAAACTAAGTGTTTTTTTTTTAAGTCAATTTACATGGTTGGCTATTTTTTTTTTCGGAAACTGACACGGTTGGCTACATCACCTACAACATCCGTGATGTCAGCCCATAACACATTGGTGAACTACCTAGGTGTCATGTCAGTGGTTCCCTTCGGTCGTGACGGCTACACTGAACTGGACGGAAAATACGACTGTTTGCATAGACACTTGGACCGACCTTTTATTCAGTGTGGTTACCTTTACTAGAGTTTAACCGCCCAAATCGGGCGGGTTAAACCCTAGTAAGGTAAGAAGGTATCTACAGTTTTACCTGGAATTCTAACCACGGTCCGCCTCAACGGTCGAACGGTCGCCCATTAAAGCTCTGATCGGCCCGGATGTGCTTAAGATCATGAATGGCGGTCGATCCATCGCACCGCCCAGCTACCGAAGTCGGCAAATAGGTACAGAGGTAGGTATAGGAAAAAGGAGCACAGATGTAAATAATGTAGTAGGAAAAAGGAGCGGTGAAACTTTTTTTATCATTATTAAAGGTTCTTTATAAAGGCCATAATATTACCTATTTCGATTATAATTTATTAAAGGATTAAAGTTACCCCATGGTTCATACATATTTCCAGATTGTATAACATACCGTCTTTCACTTGTTTCATCATTATGAAACACACTTGTACATATATCGCATTCTGTATACGACAAGCTGTATATGGTAATGTCAATGCATGCTATTAACAATTTCCTAATTCGAGGTGCTTTTTGATTATCAATCCATTACCAGACGAGGCGAGACGCGGCGCGGTGTCTGAAAGTGTCCACATTTTTCTCATTGCCCCTAGATGGTAAAGGCGAGGCGATCTAGCTGGAACCTTGGCAATAACAATTTATTAATATCCATTAATATGGCTTGTGGGCGGTGCGGAATGCTCGTTCATATTTAAATTGTATCTTTCTCGTTAAGTTCGCCGCAGTTTATTTAAGAGATTTAATCAATTTTTCAAGATGTCGAAGGGCGTCTTAATTTATGCAGAAGCTGTGTTCGTATGTGCTATTGCGACGATACAGTTGAAGTTAATATCATTGGCGTTTTCACGCTGATATATTTTATGCAGGCTAGCCACCTTTCACCTTGGCACGGTCCTTCCACCGTATGTCATGAGCAGGCGTTCGTGCTTACTTGCTGCTTGATAGTTATCTTGTCCTAATACTTTGCTGAATGTGGTGGTCGGTGTTGGTTGTGTTTTAATTTACAAGAGTGCTTGCAGCGCAGCATCGATTACTCTGCTTACCCCGATTGTCGGGATACAGCGTGTGGTATGTATGTATGAATGAATGTCTATTTTATGCTGTTATTTGAATTTGCCACCGCGCGATTTACAAAAATAGGATAGTTACCAATGGCCACGCACGTTTGTCGAGAAATTTTCTTCAGAGTTTAATATGCACTTGAATCTCGGTGCTTCAATTAATGCGATACCAAAAGTTGCTCCCCTATTAGTAGATTTGAATTTCATTCCTCACCCAACAAATGTAATGTTTACCAACGTAACTTTGCAGTACGTCCCTTTTGTTCAGTTTTATTATATTTTAACCTATATTTTCCTATTATTCCTTTTAACATTCCTATTGATGACGCTTTGTAACTTAATTGCCGCAGCGATTACTTCAGAATCAGCGTAAACACGATAATTCTTGGTAGTGTCTGGAAGGCGAGGCACAACCTGGTACTTACTTCTTTATTAGACAGAGGCAAAGCCGAAAAAAAATTACAGAAAATAAGATGAAATATGGAATCGTACAAGTTGACTGAACGGAGATTGCGTCATTCTAGTAATAGAAGATGCAATTGTTCGAAATTTAGAGTGACGTATGCTACGTCATCGACCCGGTGGCAAAATGGTAACGTGCTGGCGGCTCAAGTCAGCGCGTTCCTCAGGTTCGAATCATTGTCGGGACGTATTTTTTATTTTCATTTTAAGCTTTGCAATCTAATGAATTATAAATTAATTGAATGACGTACGGAGCGGAAACGTGGACCCTGACGATGGGCCTGGTCCACAGATTTAAAGTCGCTCAACGAGCTATGGAAAGAGCAATGCTCGGCATTTCTTTGACCGATAAAATCCGTAACGACGTGATACGTCAAAGAACTAAGGTAGTCGACATTGCTAAGAAAATAAGCAAGCTGAAGTGGCAGTGGGCTGGGCACATCTTCATCTACACTCACACCGATGGGGTAGACGGGTGCTACATACAAGCAAACGTAGCGTGGGACGCCCCCCGGCTAGGTGGACAGATGACCTAAAAAAGGTAGCCGGGAGTGGATGGATGAGAAGAGCGGAAGACCGCGTGTGGTGGCGTGCCTTGGGAGAGGCCTATGTCCAGCAGTGGATCGATACAGGCTGATGATGATGATGATGATGAATCTAATGAAGACATATAAAGCGAGTACATGCTTAGTACTAACATATAAAAATAAATACCACTATTGGTACGGTCGGTCACACCTGTAGAACGTTCTTACACGCATTCTACTAAGCTCGGCTTGCCTACTGTTTTGAACGGTGTCCAGTAAGCGAGCCAGTAAGCTAGGCAGTGTGACGAGATTTTATAGGTGTACATCTCTGTAGGTGACAGTACCTACGACAAACGAAACGGACGGAGGTCACGTCGCCACCAGAGCGAGCCTCGCGATATAGGGTTTCCTGTGTGTCACCGCACATTCCGATAGTGTTTGTCAGTTCGTCCGTCCGTTCGCGGGAAGTTATTTGCATATTCTAAAACTTACGCCCATATTTAGAGAGATTCCGCTGGCTTGTGGCCGTTTTGGGCGATTGCGTACTTACGTGCCGCGGAGTTAAAGCATGGACGGCATAACCTGAGGCGAAGACACGTACGCACACAAATGCCTTTTTCTAATACAAATGCTTGACATGCACCTATACATGGCCTGAGCACTACTACACTCGCAGAATTTTATGCTCACCGTCATGCGTGAATGTATTCGTACGCCTCAGGCGAGGCCTCAGGTTAGAACGAACGACCTATACCGGCCACAGCCGGACTAATCTGTCTTGTGTCTTGAGCCAATCTGAAATACACAACCACTAGGGTGTGGATCTATCTACCGGAGAATGAATTATAGAATAGAAATACTTTATTGCACACAAAAACACTAACAAAGATACAGAACACAGAAGATAACATACAGAAGTGCAATAGAAATTTACAATACTTAACACAGAAACAAGAAAACAGCGTGCAAAGGCGGACTTATCACTTTAAGATATTTCTTCCAGTCAACCTTTCACGAATCTAGGGATCTCAAAGCGCCTAACCTAATCTAACCGGCCGGTCAGCCTTGTATTATTCCGACAATCTGCTGGCATGGCTCCTGGCTGACCATGGTTTCACGAAACTATGTGATTTTGGTGAATTTAGCTGCGTCGACTGAACTATTGATCCCTTAGCACAGCCCAAGACAAGCCCACTTCAATCGTGGGTGCACTAACAAACTTCTCACTTGAGCTGGCGCCCTTTCGTACTTATCGAAATAGGATCATTGTCGTTAAAATTATTTGCCACAACTTACTCTCTTTTAATAGTTAACCGTTTACAAAAAGGCCAGCATCCAATTTGTAAATATTCCAGCAATTATTACTAACACGAGTGAATGTCTTTGCACTGTTAATTCACGCATAACTCAATACCTAGGCCATTTTTTATTAAATTTTTAACTTGTTTCCTAAAGAGTTTCCTTCCGAAACCCTCTGTTTAAACAGCTGAAAGACAAGGTGTACCTCAGGGTCGACAATGAGACGGCGAAAATAATAGCAACCCATTAACGAATGATGACCCTAATTAACCTTAACACAACACCGCGGCAGTGTGCAATTATGCACTTTTACGTGTACGTCAGCAATTGCGTACCTAACGCACTCACTGAAAACTTTTCGTCGATTGGCGACGTCTCGTCTACAGTGTGGCCAGACAAATCAAAAGATTGGAAAGAGCATTACGAGTAACTCGTCGAGTAGGCGAAGTTCAGTTCAGTGTAGCCTATATGCTCAAAGGGAGTAATGGGCTGACATCACGCGATACAAGGTCATGTAGCCGACCATATCAGAATCTAAAGGCATTATGAAATGGTGTGCGTGCACAAAGACGAAATTACTAAATATATTATGACTATTTCAGCCACACGTTTGGGTCTCAACTCAACACGGAATAAGGATTTTACCTGGGAGATTGCCTGGGAGGAACGGCCGTACTACTGAATTTGTACTGAAACCGCAGCGACGATTCTACTTGCGACATTTTAGGTTGTAGTACGATAAAGGTAGTCTACTCAGACACGTTTCTAGTTTCTACCGGCCCATCGTCTGCGCTGAGTCATGCGATTTCGCGCATAGTATGAAATGAGTGAACCTGCACGTCGTCGACCACGCCTCTTTTCCCATCTACCATACTAAAATGGTCTGTGGGTCTATCAACTCGGGTGTTACGTACCAACCGTCTGATGCAATATTGTGTGCATTTGCGGATTATGTTGGCGATGAAGTACATTGTATGCAATAGCAATGTAAACTCTCTATGCTTTTGTATGCCTTGGGTTTGATCGTCTGCCTGCACAAGCTTTACCATGTCTTTTCTATTTCTGAAATGTGTCGTCCGATTCGAGTGAGGTTTGTGTCGTTGGGCAATGTCGTGACGTAAGAATGGCGCAGAATGTGACTGTGTACACGGTGACTGGTTAGGTACCTACCTGCCTACTTTGAAATTTATAGCATACCGAAGCGTTTCTGGCTACACAGCACTGTTTCTTTTTATGACTATCCCATCCAACTATATCTATCATAATATCCCATCCAACTATATCTTAACATATAGGTGGATGGGCCTGAAAATGTAAAAGAATTCGAATGTTTTTAAATTACTGTGGTTGTTACAACATTATTAGAAACTTGGCTTTTCGGGCCAAACTTATGGCCCATCTTCATGAGCGCTCTGCCTGGTGCGACGGTTGGTAGAGTATTTCGAGCCACCTAGCTCGGAGACGACTGTGAGTAAAGCCTAGAAATTTTCTAATAAAATTCAAATGTTGTTAAAAATGTTTAGATTATAAAATAAGAATGAAGACAATTCGAGATATTCCGTAACTCCAATGAAGTTACGTTATATATACCTAACACCATGAGGTACCTTGTCTAACACGATTACACAACCAAAGGGAAGCACTGGCATTATTATGAGACTTAGCTCTCACAGTAACAAAAGTAATGCGTTGTCATTAAAGGTACAGAAAGTCATTTAAGTTTCATAAAAATATATTGCTGATGTTAGCATATTAAATATTTTATTTTATTGTATTATATTTATATATTTGTTAAATCAACAGTTTATAGTACATACATATATATAGTTGCCAGCGGTATTTCATATAAATTACTAAACCAGTAACATATTTTCTCATATTTACATTAAAGACATTTACAAAAATTTTGTAGATACCACAGTGCCGTGAAACAAAGAAATTAATACAGTTGACATTTATTATTTAAAATAAATTAAAAAAGAAGAAGAATAAATAATGTATAATAAATAAATAGAATGAAATAGATAATGAAATATAAATAAAATTATTTTAGACTCAAATATAATAAATTATTTTTATATAAGTATAGGTAGGTACCTAATATAGTATGAATGATATTACATTCAGAAATAAGTCCGCATTTTGCACGCAGATAATACATATTAGTTTCAGAGAGCGGATTCTGAGCATGTTGCCGAGATCAGCGACCGCTCTAGCATGTCGAGTGTCGACAGTAGTGGTAAGCTTCTCGGAAGCTAGCGTGCAAATTTTCCGCATATAATATGAACGTAGAAAATTACCGTCTGTAGCCCAGGGAAACATTTAGCCGTACTTAAAAATCGCGCTTGGTTGTATGAAATTACATAATAGAAAATGGTATTCGCAGCCCCCGTAAATATCCGAATGCCCGCGGGCGCCGTCGGACTACACCTCTGCGTTAGTCTGCCGCGCCATGTCGTGCTTCCCATACAAAAAAATATGTCCTTAGATAAATCAATTTTGAGTATAAAGAATTTCTAAATTGTGCGTTTTTATAGCGTCATAATTATAAGAAACCGGCCAAGTGTGAGTCGAACTCGCGCACCGAGGTTTCCGCACCACAAAAACAAGTTGAAAAAACACGTTTATTGTATGGGGATCCCCCTAATTTTTTTACTTTAGTTTTTTTTTAATTATTTGTTATATCCGCCAAAATAGCACATACTCTGTGAAAAGTTCAACCGGCTAGCTATAATTACGGTTCCAAAGATAAAGCCATCGGACGGATCACGGACGAACGGACAGACAGACAGACACTAAATAGACAGATGTTGTAAGCTTATAATATGCTTCCGTACAGGGTACGGAAACCTAATAAGTAAAAGTTAAAAAACAAAACTAGGTAGACGAATTGAAACATTAAATTGGCAGAAATCAGAAATTTAGGACGTTTAAAAGGGAGGTCAAAAAAGAGTAGGTAAACATACAAAATTAAAACACTCAACACCATGTGCCAGGCGACGGACAACGGAGTCTTAAGTTTGTGCCACCTTTGATACTAACTAACCTAATTTCAAAATAAAAGAAACAATTAGTATAATATTACAATTTCCTCTTATACACTAAATAGCCTATTGACCTTTTGTACAATCTTTGGTACAAAACTCCGAAAAGTAAAAACTTAATGAATCCATTTATTTGTCTGAGTGAGTACCCGAGTGAGTACCTATATGGACCATACAGTCTTTGCAATGAAGTAACCGAATATCTGAAGAATGTTGTTCGTCAATGAACGATACGAGGTGGAAACCCATTAGCTAGTTGCGTAAGAAGACGCCTACACTAAGTTCTAGAAGGAATGTTAAAAGTCATTGGCATTTGAGTTAGAATTTATAAGATCGTTTTGGTCTTACAGATTATCGTATACCTTCGTTCCTTCATTTTGTATGACTGTACAAATATGTGGAAAGCCATAAATATCACCGTAGAAAGGTGCGTCGTCGTTACCAAACCTCCATGCCGAGAATTCAATAGCGGAGAACTGCGATTGTCGTACATTGCGTAAAGATTACTTCGTCCACACTCCACATCAACGACCGCCGATCGCTGTTCTGTGGTCCCAAACATTATTTACAAATATTAAAATTTACCTGTGTAGGAAAAAGGGACTTAACTTTCGAGTAATAGAAAAAAAAACACAGTTTACTACGAAAGTGAATTTTTATTTGAAAAGTTTATATTAGGCGATTGTAGACTTGTTACGATTGGCGTTTCTACTTTTACTTATTTATTTATTAATTAAGGAGAAAAAGAAAACGTAGTATTAGAAGATACATTATTTATTATCTAGATATCCCGTACGATATTCTGTCATATAGGTAATTCCTAGGACGACCGGCCCTAATTCAATGCGGATTCAATCCCAAAATTTCAACGTTACATTTGTATTTTTCACTTACCGGATGAATTTGTATCAGACGTCTCGCGACGCAGTTGTTAAGGCTACGTGAGTCCACAAGCGTGACAAGCATAGACATATTTTGAAACTCGTCTTTGTGCACATAATTTACAATGACTTTTCACATGCTCGCCCCCGCGCCGCTTCGATTTTGTTGAATTCTTTGCATTGATGTAATTTCGGTTTCGAATTTCTTATTGTTTCTCGTTATGCGTGATTGGCTGGTGACTAAGCAGAGTTGATGTGTAATGCTATCGGCATGTCGTATTTCATAGAAATATACACCCAGAAAAGGTATACAGTTTACCGTTAAGTGTGTGTGCAATGTAATTGAAATGAATAGGTCCACGGGGTCCACCGCATCTCTCCCAGTGCATGTCACAGAGGGCGATTAAACGACAAGGTCAACATACCGTGCAAAGGGCGACAGGCCAGCCACCTCTCACCTTGACACGGTTCTTCCACAGTCGTGCGGTAGAGCCTGTCTTCGGTCCTTACTTGCTACTTGATAGTTATGCTTAACGTGATGGTCGGTGTTGTGCGCTAATCACAATAGTTCTTGCAGCACAACACCGATTACTCTGCTACGTGCAGTTGTGCGCGAACTCGCACGTCTCTGTGCGACATGGACGACGCTCTACAATCGGATTGTCTCTTTCTAAAGCTCGACATAAAGCACGCATTATTTTCTGTCGGGAACTGTGCCTTGCATTCCATTTGAAATGAAATTAAAGTGAAATGAAATGAAAATATACTTTATGCACAAAAAGTGACAAAAGGCGGACTTTATTCTTTATTCTTTATTCTTTATTCATCATTCGTATGGTAGTACACTACGCTTGAATTTGTCCTGTTTAGTTTTTACAATCCGGTTCGATTACACCCACAAAGAAGAGCCGGCAAGAAACTTCGCAGGGTTCTTTTTTAACGTCTTCAATTACAATACATTGTGACTAGCTACACAATAGACACCGCTTACAGTGTTAAGATATAGTTTGAGAGCTAGAATAACTATAATTTAAGCTTGATAATTCTGACCACATAAAATCAAAAGTAAAAGTAAAAGTATAAATAAAATCTGCCTTTGTCAGAAATTGTTGATACATATCGTATCAAGTCATGTCAATTATAAATATTCATACCACATTGTAGTACAATGTCAAAAAATAAATAAAATAAATAAATTAATTTATTTGATACTTAATGTATCAATTAGTCAAATTAATATTTAGCATGCGTCAGCAGTATAAATTAAGGTACAGGTTGTACCCTGTCAAAATTCAAAATTTGTATACAGTCAGAATCTCAAGTGAACATGTTTGTAGTATTTTCAGTTTATACCAGTGATAATACGAGGTAGTACAAGTCTCAAAGACCAAAAAGTAATATAATGAAAAATATAAATCTGCGACAAATGTAACAGTTCATGACATATACTATAGTTCCTTTTAAAAATATACGCCTAACATATAAAATATGCAATGTTACCAACTTAAAGCCTAAGGGCATTATCTGCCAGTCATACCTGGGATTGTGAGTAGGGTAGATGGGTAGTGCGGAAAATGAAATGAGAGATTTTTTTTAAGATCATAAAAATAAACAATAAAACATAGATAATAGTAATAAATAACATACGATTGCGCAGGAGACGGAAGATCCGTGCAGTAAACAAACATGTAAGTCGCCTTTATGCACGCATGTTTTACCACCTCGACAAGTCAATCCCGCTTCTACAATATTTATTTCGATGCCTTGTTCATTATTTACGGCCGTAGGTGTTATCAGGTTACACATTCTGATTCGAGCATTGATTGCTCTGACTGGCGTTTGGGTTACAATATATCTGACACCTGTGTGTGCACTGAAATATTTACAAGTTTGGATGAAGTTACAGCTGTTGATGTAGTTAAGATAGATAGATATAAATGTTGCTCCGAAATTTATTTCAGAATAAAATTCACAGATTTCGTGCCTCACACGACATTGGAAATGAATCTACGGAATTCGAAAAAATGTCGTTCTGACTTTTTGACTTTTTTCAAAAAGGTTAGGCTACAGGGCAAACCCTTAACCCGATCGTTTTTTTTTAGGCTCAAATTGTAGCTGACTAAATCATCCAGAGGAGTTTTTCTCAAATTTTAGTTATCATTCTTCGTTTCCAAAATATCAAGCGCCAAAATAAAAAATTCGGAAAAAAATGAATTTTTTTTTTCACTATTTCGGCCATAACTTATTTCGTTTTTGACTTTCTCGAATAATTCTTTTTGCACCTTACAGCTCTCATGAATACGCGTCTTTTGAATTGTATATTATATCTTCACAACTCTCCGGGATATAAGGGGATCGCACTTTTTCGTGAAATCGGAGCCTACACGACGTTCGCTCCAAACGAAAAACATTTCCAAAAAAAATAAAACACATCTACACAGAGTTAAAGTTTGTATGTTTGGAAAGTGGACCTTCAGGATGGACACTCGAATGACACTATGCGAGTGAAGCCGCGGGCAAAAGCTAGTAATATATATTTACATGAGGTGCAAAGGCGGACTTATCCCTTAAATTGATTTAAAAAAATATGTCAGAAAAAAACACATAATATTTAATTTACATGGGGGTGCAAAGCGGACTATTATCCCTTACACAGATTTCTTATTCTCACTTAACCGTTGAATAAGCTCGGATTTTGGCGTGTTGGTCATTTCGCGATTGGTCATTTCACGTATTGGTCATTTGGCGTGTTGGTCATTTGGCGTGTTGGTCATTTGGCGTGTTGGTCATTTCGGGATTGGTCATTTTGCGTATTCTTGATGCTATTTTCATTGATCATTATGCGTATTGGTCAATGTGCGTCTAAACCGAATCATTGTATGAGGGCTTTACATATTACAATTAGGTATTTAATTATATATAATTTTATTTATTATACAAAGAAATTCAGCGATTATTATTTTCTTAAAAATCCTTTAAACGCGGTCCTGCCACAAGGTGTGGTCCTGGTTGGTACCTCAAAAGTAAATGTTATGATATTTATTCCGAGTACGTTTTCCAAGAATGCCAATGAATTTTAATAGGTGATATCCTGTCTACTACTTGTGCGCGTGATTCACGACCGGCTAGCCACCTCACCGCCCGCCCCGCCCCAGCAGTCAGTCGTATGTTAGGCAGAGGAATTATTTTTATTTCCGGGCAAATCGAATGTTCTGCTGCGTCGAGCGAGAGTGTTGTATGTAGCACAGCATTTGTAGTGTGAATTGCACTTGCGTATTCGTTCGTCGTCGTCGTTCCAAATTCAAATTCTCCTATGTGTAATTTCGTCAGTCGACATTTTATTAGTTCATCAAGATTTCCTGTGTATGAAAAAAATAAAATAAAACGGGATCTCTCGTCTACTTGTGGTAAAACAATTCCTCTTTCTATACATTTCAACTATGTACATGGTTTGTATAAATGCCGAACGAATTTTTCTAAGAATTTTTTCAGGACAAAGTTTTTTGCGTTTTACTCGACAAGTGTTAACTTTTGCAACGACGATGTGCAGATTCAAGTGCTTACATATCGAATGCAACATCTACCGTCTGTATGTTAGCTTATAACTCGAGAACGCCTCAACCAACTTACGTACTGATTTTTTATTACAATCGTAAATAACTTCGGATGGCTGATAGGTTACGTACTCTAAATATTGGAAATGCCATGAAGTCGTAGCATCGTGCTATTTTAAATATGCAGTTGGGATCGAATCGAAGATGATGGAAGTTGAAGAACATGTAACAAGAGATAATTAAATTAATGTTATTTTTTTCAATAGTACATGGTATTTATTTACACGGCAATAAAGGCGCGGTAGGGTTTATCCCGCCCGGGTTGGTACCACCGCACTGAATAAAACTTCGGTCGAAACGGCTATGTCAATAGTTTGTGTTTTCCCCACCAGTTCGGTGTATAGCCCACATGAAATGAAGGGAAGCACTGACCAAAGAGTTTGTATTACGTCGCTGCGCTCAGCGACGTAATACAAACTCTTTGGCACTGACATAACACCTAGTTCAGCCGGTGTTATGGGCTGACATCACGGATGTTGTAGGTCATGAAGCCAACCAGCTATACCAACAAGCTCTAAGAAATTAACAATCAAAGACTTAAAAGATGAAATTAATTGTGTCTGTTTATCGATTTTATCAAATTAAAATGTATCGTAAATCGACAACAGGACTAACGAATACATTGTGTTAACACATTTTCGCTTTGCCGAAGAAGGAGGACTTATTGCATTCTTCCAATCAATCCTGAGCTTAACAAGATTAGGTTCCGTGACTTTAGGTATACCGAGAATATACCCACGGATAACGAACGTCGACGGATAAAGATCAATCGCACAGCTCTAATGTGAAATACGATGCGCACATAAGTCGATGCCATAATAAGTTCAGTGATATCCGGCGGGCGGGCGGACGGTTGGGCGGCGGCGCGGCGACGCGCGCGGTGCCACGCCGTCTCAGCGCCGCGCGCCGCTCGTGGGCGGGCGGCGCGCGGCGTCCCGCGTCGCCGCCCGATGCGGAACATTTTGACGTTTTTTTTTATTTTTTTTATGGAAACTGACACGGTTGTCTACATCACCTACAACATCCGTGATGTCAGCCCATAACACCGGGTGAAATTGGTGCCACGTCAGTGCTTCCCTTCGGACGTGCCGGCTACACTGAACTGGACGGAAAACACAAACTATTTACATAGCCGTTTCGACCGACCTTTCATTCAGTGCGGTGGTACTAACCCGGGCGGGTTACACCCTACCACCTAGTGGTAGAAGGGAATCATATCCCTTAGTCGCCTTTTACGACATGCGAGAGATGCAGTGGGGCTATTATTTTAAAGTACCGGCCCCACACGGCACACATGGTCACACGTTAAATAAGAGTTAGATTTCGGGTTGTATGAGTACTTAGGGTGGCACGCCCAGGCGAATTCAAGAAACATTTGTTAGATAGAAAGTTAGAAATTCTTATCGCACCAAAACCATTGACATAAATACAGAAAAACAATAGACAATATACAGGGAAGCAAAAGAACAATAACGTGCACAGGCGGACTTATCAGTATAAGTTATTTCTTCCAGTCAACCCTTGGGTGATGTGATGAGAGTTAAAGTGAAGAAGAACGGTGGCGGGTAGTGAAGACATAATACCTTATTAAACAAGAGAATAAAGTAAAAATTTAGAATAGAATCGAATAGAAAATACTTTATTGCTCCAGAAAACATTTTACACAAACAGACAATAACTAATGTACATGAGGGGCAAAGGCGGACTTATCCCTTAACAGGGATTTCTCCCAGTCAACCTTTGGATGTTTGAGAGTCGTATGTTGTGAGATATAAGTAGGTAGTAGCAAAACACTTGAGTGTGGGAATGTATAATATAATATACCTAAGGAAAATAACTATGATAAACTGCATAATAATATAATATACACTACATATAAGTACGTTTTTTTTTTTTTTTTTATGGAGACTGACACGGTTGGCTACATCACCTACAACGTCCGTGATGTCAGCCCATAACACCGGGTGAACTAGGTGCCATGTCAGTGCTTCCCCCTTTGCTCGTGCCGGCTACACTGAACTGGTCGGAAAACACAAACTATATACATAGCCGTTTAGACCGACGTTTCATTCAGTGCGGTGGTACCAACCCGGGCGGGTTAAACCCTACCACCAAGTAAGATTAGGAGGGAAGGGACCTACAGTTTTACAGACCTACACCTACAGGGACGTACTAGTTAATTAAACATATAAATTACTATTTATAAATTACATTAAATACATATGAATTACAATTTATATAAATTGTGTTTTGGTGTAAAATTTAGTTTTGGTGTTACCGTCGCAACATTTATTTTTAAAATCCGGCCACTTGGCGTAGCGAATGGATAGCTCGGCGTATTCTGACTGAAATTTGAGGTAGTGTTATTGACACCACCCCGCCTTTGGCGTTTTTGGATCCGCTGCTGAGCATATGCCTCCGATTTTCCTACAATCCTCCCAGCCATCAGCGGTACGGAACCACTATTGCTTACGTACATTATTTATTACCTAGGTTAAGAAAATACCGTAAGGAAACCTATTATAATCTAGCTTGTTAAACCTATCGTATTAACAGGCTAGACACCCTAGCAACATTGTCCGAAAATCTGCTGGCATGGCAACTCTCTAGGCGTAGTTTCGCTCTTGTGTTTTGGCTCTGTTGACTGCACCATTGGTCCCTCGGCACAGCCACCCATGTCGATTGACATAAAAAATTTATAAGTATAATATAATAATAAATTGTCATTGTTTTCTGTTTTACTTTTTGGTTTTACCTGTAAAATAAATACAGTATATTATCCTTTACCTTCTCTAAAATTATACTTATTTCAAACTGGTGCACATACAAGATTGAAAAGGAGAAAAAATTACAAAGTCCTTAATTTTACTGTAGCAGGGAGAAGTGTAATCCTTACATTTTCACGTAAAATTCCGCAAAAAACTGTCGATTAAATTTACGTTTGTATAAAACTAGAGAACGAATGTTGTATTTGCGTCTAGACTTCGCCAGTAATTTTTCAATCGCCGTTTCACAGTTGGAATATTCCACGAATTTTCTCGAGATGTTAAAATTAGCTCGTTGAAGGTTCAAGACGCACAACGGCGGAACGCACGCGCTTTATCAGAAGTGACAAATAATTAACTCAAACCGTGCAAGTCCAGTTCCCACCTTGATTAATTATAAACGGACACCGTGCAACGGGGTTGCTTTGGAAGGAACATTATTATGAAGTATGTCCACATCCCAAAGGTTAGTTATAGAATATAATGCCTAACACTGCATTAAGCTCGCCTATTGTACCTAATTTGTATGAATTGGTGTGCAATAGAGAATGTATACGGTCTTTCAAAATTAGTTAATAGTATGCTAAGGTGGGTTGTGTATCGGAAATAGATCACGTTTGAAGAACAAAGAATATTTTTTTTATAAATTTTTTTTTATGTAAAATGTAAAAAAAAAATTCTTAATCTCAGTTTCATGGCAGGAACAAAAAAGTCTTCCAACACATAGATCTCTTTCTTTCAGAAATTGTGAAAAACCACAATTTTAGTTTTATTAGTATGGAATAGAAAGAATTTGATTTTTGTTTTACCAACTTACACGTGTTACATCATAATGGTAATGCAGACTTTTTGTTACTGTTATGAACCTGAATCGATTAGGCTATAAAAATCAACCACCTATTTTTTTTATTTAAATAGGTACATAAAACATATTTTACATAAAAAAAAAGCCCAAGGTCAAAAACAAATTATAATATGTTTTACTCTCTATATGATACAGAACCCCCCCTTAGCGTACTATTAACTAATTTTGAAAGACCTTATATACATACCTACATACAAGTAAGTAGGTAGAGTAGATTGTAAACATGTACATTGTACAGTACGAGGCGGTAAAAAATGTACATCGGGCTTTAGAAAGAGACAATCCGGTCGTAGAGCGTTGTCCCGGTCGCACGGAGACGTGCGAGTTAGTGCGACAGAGACGACGCTCTACAACCGGATTGTCCTTGTCTAAAACCCTATGTACCTACATGATTTATGTACTCCAGCGTACTGTTAAATGACATGACATTAATTTGGTCAAAGGATTGAAACTAAACACAAAATTTTTTCGTCTTGTTCAGGCACGAACTCAAGGAAAGTACGACCACAGTGGAGAGAAAGTAGCCTCCCTCTTTAAAATTGTGGTTTAATCGGGAAAAAATTTTTTTTTGAATAAAAAAAGTAAAAATCCTTACAAATGAAGCGAAAAATATGTACCACCGCAATTCATGAAACTTCGTCGGTCGAAACGGCTATGTAAATAGTGTTTTCCGTCCAGTTCAGTGTAGCCGACATGAAATGAAGGGAAGCACTGACATGGCGCCTATAGTTCACCCGGTGTTATGGGCTGACATCATGGATGTTGTAGGTGATGTAGCCAGTTTCAGTTTCACTGTCAGTTTCCATAAAAAAAAAGCGAAACCACGGAAACAGCTAGTAGGTAATTGTGAGTAAATGGACTCCATTTACTCACAATTACCTCCATTTAATGGAGCTATATATATATATATATATATGTCGCAGGGATATGATAAAAACAGGAATTTGGTCAAATCCCTAAGGGATTTGATCAAATCCCGGGAAATGATCAAATTGCAACACGGTTTTATCATTTGTACCTAAACAAACCTAGTGATTTGTTCAAATCATGTTTTGGTGGTTTAAAAGAAAAATAACCATGTTGAGGCGGCGCATGTCGTTTAAACAGAAACAAGACTGACATGTCGTTTTCGTCATTTCACTGAACAAGTTTAGGGATTTGATCAAATCACTAGATCAGTTTAGAGAAATGATAAAACCGTGTTGCAATTTGATCATTTCCCGGGATTTGATGAAATCCCTTAGGGATTTTACCAAATCTCTGTTTTTATCATTTCCCTGCGACATATACATACATATAGCACACAGATACTTAGCTGAAGATTCTCTTGAGGCCGGTGGCCGAGGTGCCCGTGGCGTTCTTTACATTACTTCTTGTTATCTATGTGGTTTGAATATGTATTTACTTATATTTCTTATGTTGTGTATATTGTAAATAGTTTTAGATTAGGTAAGTAGTTTTAATTTAATTATAATATAAATTAGTAGGAATGAGCAGCTGCAGCCAGCTTTAAAATAATCAAAAAAATTGCGCCAATATACTAAACAACTCATACATTATGCCCATTCCATCATACATATTATTTCTACATTCCCCGTTCAGCGAGTCTATTCCTAGGGTAGGAAGTCGCTGGCGAAAGCTGAACTCACTCGAAACAGAAGCGTGAGAGCGAGATGGCGAGCGCGGGAGGCAAGCAAGAGAGAACGAGATGGAAAGACACTTCACGCGAAATATACCTCGAGTGAATCATATGAATAGGCTTTTTTGTCGTTTGCGCAACGCGTCCTTCCTTCCTCTCCCGAAACGAGACGAGACTCGTGCGTGCTAGGATTAGCAGACGTATTACGTGTCCTATGCGCGGGAGTTGACGTACGAACCGACCTCGGCCTCCGCGCGCGCTCGTGTGTTGATACTGCGAATGAGCGGCGGTTTCTAGACAGATTTGTGACATGTCTCTTGGGTTTGATTTCCGGTTTGCTTAACAAATATTATTTTTATTTCGTTCTCATTTTCTTCTTACTATCTATATTTTCTGCGTGTACATAATATGAAAAAAAAATTATATGTGCGTAATACCACTAAAGTTGCAGATTGGTATATCCTTCCAATTTGAATCTTTTGTCTAAAAATGTTAAATAACCGTATAAAACAGTGGTGCCCATACTTTTTTCTATGAAGATCTACCTACAAAAAATTAAAGGTTGTGAGATCGACACTAGTGTACCAAAGATAAAAGAAAATTGTTATATTTTTTTAAACTTCAAACAAAAATGTATTTGTAGGAAGTACATAATATGAAAAAAAAAATTTTAAACTAGATAATATGTACTAAACACTGAAGCAGGCTTTTAAAATTTACAGTATTTTTTCATGGTGAAAAAATTTTCTGAATGTGACTTTAAATTTCTTATGTCAAGCAAGCTCCATACTGGATAATTATTTTGGAATAAAATGTACGTCATTGTATAGGGAATTTAATTTTCTAGACAGCATTATTTGAAAAAAAAAAACAAATCCTAATAATTTTTAAACAAACAAAAACTACAAAATTCACCTATAAACGCGCGCACTGCGCTCGATTGCTCAGTACGCCGATTCATTTTTTTCATTTTTGTTTTGCCATATGAATCCTCTTAAATGTACAAATGTTTGTTTGAATTGAAAACTATGTTCATTACAGCCTTTATGTGTCACTATTGCGGTCCTTGTGGAAGACGACATCACCCGGAAAATGTTAAGTCACATCACATATTATGAGTTCTTCGATGTTTCTACAAGTCACTTCTTGCTCTACATATTTTCAGCGATCGACCTAAAAGCCTCTTGCTCGATTTTTTTTTTTTATGGAAACTGACACGGTTGGCTACAGCACCTACAACATCCGTGATGTCAGCCCATAACACCGGGTGGCGTCAGTGCTTCCATTCGATCGTGCCGGCTACACTGAACTGGACGGAAATCACGAACTATTACATAGCTGTTTCGACCGACGTTTCATTCAGTGCGGTGGTACCGACCCGGGCGGGTTGAACCCTACCACCGAGTAAGGTAGGAAGGGAAGGGACCTACAGTTTTACGTGGAATCCGAACCACGGTCAGCCACCAACAACGGTCGAGCGGTTACCCATCCAAGTACTGATCGCACCCAGCGTTGCTTACCAATCAATAGCAACAGTCGACTGTCTGTACCACTGAGCTATTGAGGCTGAATATTGAATGATTATGCGATGTTAGCATTAATCAGATTGATACAAGTCCCTACCCATGGCATATACACATGGTACTGTAGAATTAAGCTCGTCCTCCACTACAACTATGTACAAACTTTCCAATAACTAACATGGAAAGTTTATATCAAACCCATCTGTACAATACAAGGCAATATAGCCCTTATGGAATGCGAACCTGTGCAGCTTTTGACTTGAAGAGTATTGTGTAATGGACAATAGTTTGTAACGAGTGTTTATTGCTGTCTGACCATACTCTGTACACCGCTCCTTCATACAGAGTGCTCTAAACATTGCTAATAGATATTTCAAATGGTGAAATGTGTCCTTGAACTAAAAAAAATGTTTTTCGTAATACGCAAATGAATGACCTAGTTAACTTTAAATTTGGCTGCAGACATAAACATAAAAAAAAAAATTCAAAGAAAGACATTGGACAGAATTATTTGCAATCGAAAGTAATAAAACACACAAGAAAATAAAGCCAAAATTTGCATCGTTTCTTAAAATGTTTTTTTTTTAATTCTCATGATGGAATATACGGGCATCGCATCGCCAGTGTCTGAACTGTCCACCGGCGAGTGTGCTTTCCGAAACTGTCAAACTGATTGTCGAGAACTCTGTAATAGTCCGCGAATCTGCTGACGTGGCACACGCACGTACGCACGCACGCACACTCGTGGTTTTGCGAGGTGAGGTGGATGTGACAGTGTCGAGTGTTCACATTGGTTCTTCAATGTTAGTTTCATAAAAAACAAATTAAAAATATTTAAATCATAATAACGTTTATAGTTTATTTTAGGTATTTTGAAATACATATTTAAGTTTTGTTGTTATAAAGTAATAGTTGATTATTATATTTTATCTATTAATATAAATAATTTTAATTTGAAAAATACAGAAACAAATAATAATTTTAATAACGTTTTCTTTCAATCATATTAGAAATAAAACATGCCGTATATATCCTACACCAGCCATTCGAGCCGGCTTTACATAAATCGCACACCAACCAACCACGACTACCGCGCCTCGTCCGCGCTGTGGTGCCGCTGCGCGTAGGTAGGTAGGCTGCCCTCTGAAGAATGCTCGTAGCAAAGTGCCTCAGCTATTTCAACTATTTCAATGCCGACCGTTTTCTATTCACGCCATTCCGGTTTTTGATTATTTGTTATAAACATTAAGTCAGCATTAAAAAAAAATTGCCTATTAGTTTGATAAAAAAACTTTCCGCATATTTCGAAGCAATACACGACTTTGTAGTCAAAGATCTGCGAGCGATCCTCGAACGGCAGAAACCAAACAATGTCAACGTTGTGTACCAATAAAACGATCTCGTTTACAGTCGTGGTTTTCCGCCTATCAAGTCGATCCTAATGGCCATCGCACGAGGCATCAACTAAGCCGAAGGATGCTGCCTATTGAGATACTTCTCCACGACAGATTCGCGAAGATAACCGAACCGAACTTCGGGACGAGTCAAATGTATGGGCAATTCCGTTCGGAATAAGTTGCTATTAGGGTTAATAGCAACTTGCTATTAACCCTTTCGCTTCCCTCATATTAAATGTGCATGCTTAAATTAATTATTAAATTTGCGCGCTGACCTTGACATAAACTCAAATACCTAAACTAGTGAAGTTGGAAGATGGCCGCAAGCAGCCTCGGTTGTGTTCTCCTCTAGTCCAGTATAGCCAGCAATCCAGGGAAGACTCCGGTATGGCACCTACCTTCTCGGAGGTGATATTGGCTGGCCGGAGCATGCGCTTTGGCCCCTCTGACACAGCCGGATTTACATAAAAAAAAAAAGTTAGCTCAATAAATTCGCTCGCCTACCAGGGTGACTACTAAAGCAAGAAATCTGGTATCCGCGCGGAACCAAGGGTAGGGAACAGGTATGAATAATAACAACATAGGGATCAATAATTTATTTATCTATTGTGAGATTTTTTGACATTACGTGATGACCGTGGTTCGGATTCCACGTAAAACTGTAGGTCCCTTCCCTTCTTACCTTACTTGGTGGTAGGTTTTAACCCGCCCGGGTTGATACCACCGCACTTAATGAAAGGTCGGTTGAAACGGCTATGTAAATAATTCGTGTTTTCCGTCCAGTTCAGCGTAGCCGGCAGGACCGAAGGGAAGCACTAACGTGGCACCTAGTTCATCAAGGTGTTATGCATGGGCTGACATCGGGGATGTTGCAGGTCATTTAGCCAACCGTGTCAGTTTCCATAAAAAAAGTGTATTCATTTATTTATTTACTTCTATAATACCATCAGGTACATTTAATAGATTTTCACATTTTCATTGTTGCGAACACTTGTAAATCTATATTAATATTACATACACGTTGGGTACAAGTAAATATTTGTATGGAGAAAAAAATTCATCTCCTCTAGCAGGTCACTTACTAAAATTGCCTCGAAAATTGCCATACAAATATTTACTTGAAAACGTTATGATGACGAAATGACAAAAAAATCTCATAACGAGCCTCTGCTCTGAATAAGTTTACGATCTTACTAGATCATTTCCTTCTAGACTATCCGCATGCAAGAGGTATGATCCGATTAGTTTTACGATCTCATTTATTTGCCAGCATGCATCACATCAGTTCCCCCCTACGTCTCGAGTTGGCGGTGCCTCATGCGGTGCGGGGGCGGGTGCGGACCGCTGAGTATGTACCTACATACATAACGCAGTGCGTACATACTTTCATCTCCAGGCCGCTCGATAGCTGCGGAATGCGAATCGTAATGCACCTACACACGGACCCTGAACTGCATTCTTGTAACTTATCTGCGTGCGCAAATTGCGTTGCCTTCGGTATGTTCACTGTGGACAGCGGGCACCCAGAGCCCATGCTACATATCGCCAGTATTCAATATTGAGCGTCCTCGGTGTGAATGACCGAATTACTCGAGTACGTTTACTGTTGGCTTCGCAGTGGATGCGGTGGCGGTTTGCAGGTTCTCGAGACTCCTGGCACTTATCGCAATAATCGAGCGGTTCGTTAGTCACCACGGGGTAGTGATTAGCCTAATGAAAATAAACGACGCGGATGGAAACAGCCTAGGCGTCCTCCGCTTTTACTGTAAGCAGCGGCTGGAGGTTTGCGGATGGTTCCGATAAGAGAAATCGTTACATACGTTTACCTCATACGACGGAAATAGATTACTGCTATCTTATCTGCAGCCGATTTATGAATTGATGGAATGCGACCTTCCAATGCCGTCGCGGCCGACACCGTGGCGCGGCATTGCGTCAGGTCGCCGCTGGGTGTTTTTCGGAAATATCGGCGTGCGTGCTGCGTTGCGACAGTGAATGTCCTCTATGACATTACGTAAAACGTTCTCGATGAGAGAATTTAGCGGGTCGCGAGCCCGTGTGTGCTTGAGTGCGGTGCGAGTGTGTGCGCGGCTCGGGATTCCGTGACACGGGTCACCGTTTCCGAGAACTCGACTCGTCTTGATGTCCCGCTGACAGGACTGGTTTCGCCGTTCTCCCATATCGGGCTAACATTGTAAAGCGCTCTCGTCTCGCTCGCTCTCACGGTGGTGGTAGTAGTCTCGTTACCTTCTGCCGGTGGAGCTTCTCGCTCCCGCTCATGCAGGCGTCCCGCTTGCGGAGCCGGTTGATCGCAGTGGATGCGCACACGCACGATCCACCCCCCCTCTACCTCGCACTCCTCAGCCGCAGCACTGCCGCTCCAGCCCCAGCACCTTAGGATAAGAGTGCTCGTGTTTTGAAATGGATGCTCTCGGTAGCGAAGCGACCTCACCTGTATAATTCACACGTATAGAATGCGGGTGCACGCTGGACATTTTTCATTCAAGTTTTGGCGATGCGCGAGCGAGCATGCGACTTTTAACACGCAGTCGAGACATTCCACACCTATCGCCCGCTTTGGCTTTCTCATAGAGTCTCGGGTATTTGTGGATCGGTTTTCGCTGGTTCGACATTGCGGAATGGAAATTAGCACTTTTAACATGATTAGCTAACATGGGTACTTTGTCGAGCACCAAGTGATATTTGGACTTGTTGGAATTACTTTCAATTATTAGATGTGACAGATAAGTAGATAGACACCCAACGATAACACTGTAAAACATGCTAAATAAATTATGTCTAAATTGAACTAAAAAATTTATTACATTGATCACATCGCACGATCGAAACCTTCTAAATTGAGACGAACAGAATGTCAGATCATATTAAACTACGCGACTAAACATTTACTGATGAAATAATTACACCGGCCGGCACATTAGCGGAACCTCGTATTTCAATCGCCCAGAGCGTGGCCGCGATCGGCGAGAATGTTGCCGTTCAAGAAACAATCTCCGATTTTACATGGCAAACTGGAATGGACGGGTTCCGTCGAGCACGCGAGTTTGCCATCTGAAATATCACCAATTCTTTAAATACGCACTCCAGCGTCGAGGCAAAAACTGGCCAAATTACAGGTTTCATCATCGCGGGGCTCGTTTTTTTATCGTCTTCCGTAATCCGTAATGGTGGGGAACGGTGGCGATGTGCAGAAGCGGTCGGTGATTCAGCGTCGAAACGTGTGGAGCGGACAAGTGGATCAGGTCGCAGGCTCGGGCGCCGCCGGCCGACCCGGCCACGCCTCTGTCCGTCGGACGGCGGCGCGTCGCCCCGGCACCGCGACGCGGCGACGACGTGGCCACCGCGCGACCGGTTCTCGCGCTGCACACTTTCTTGCGGCGAGTAATCAGGGCTCAGCCTGCCCGATGACGATGATAATCCTCGCGTAGACCGCTACTGCAATACGCTCCAAACTGCTAAAGGAGATCCGTAGCAGATAACGCGGCACGGCAATTTGCAGATCGTTACGAGCTGGTCGTATCTACTCGAGATGGTCATCGGACGGAATCAACAAGTTTATATACCGAAGACGTGACTTTATCGCTCCATGTTTGGCTTTATATTTTCTCCTATCTCAATTCAATGATCCATATTTTGTGCTTTTTAGCAACTGTTTTTTTTTATTTAAGTTACTTACTCTATAAAATTATTAAAATGGAGACTTTCCGAAGTGCGGGCAGCCCGATGTGCGTGTGACTCGGTCTCTATGTTACAAAATAACCACTAACATTATCTTGGTTGAAGAGTAGAATAAAAACAGCCTTCGGTTATTTTAGTTTTACCTTAATGATATAGGTAGTAATAGGAATGGTTTTAATAGGCCTGGTCCCGGGATGGTTAGTTTTTAAGGCGCACGAACTATGCGTGGGAAAATTTAGGTACGAAATGAGCCGTTTCTTATACGCTTCAATATAGGTGTTGTTACATATTATTTTGGAAGGTTAAATGATTTTCATTGTCCATAGTTGTACAGTACAGTATACGCAGTATAATGCGAGTTACTTTGAAGTATCCGAGTGACTTTGAAGTATTCGGTTTTACTAACATTTTGTGCATCAATTTGTTTGCTTCAGTTATTCTATTCTCGTCTTCCCTACGTAAAGTATTTCGAAATGTTAAATATTGTACAATTGGTATCTTCGTCCAAATTGTATTCATACATGGCTATGAGTTGAGCTTGCCTATAATCGTTACATTTATTGTTTCAGATACACGAAGCCCCAGTCGTTCGCCGATTGTATTGGAAACGAACTGCCCCTGGGCTGGGAGGAGGCATACGATGCCCAGATCGGCCCTTACTACATCAACCATGTCAATCGTGAGTACATACCAGTGGCGGGCCTAGGGTCAGATCGTAGAGCAAGCCGAAGCCAAATATTTCATACAAAATATAATATATGACTGTTCTGTCAGTCAGTAAATGAAATAAACATGCTTGTATCCCAATTTAAATTATTATTATTTAAATCGAAATAACCGGTAGTATTCCATACATTTTTTTCGTTTGAAAAAAGCACACAACACCAGCAAAACAACTTGTTGATGTGAGAACAACCTGCTATGTATTTGTTTTGTTTGTTGTTGTAAACAGAACTCGAGAAGTATCTCTTGTGATTTGATTTACCTTTCTCATAAATAATGTTCAAATCGGGAGTTGGATGCGGCGATGAGACGAGTTCATGTTTCTGACTAAAAGTTAAGGTACGCAGTTTACCTTTGTTGATGAGTTCGTCGATGCAACGTAACTCATTACACGGTACGCCATTCGACGATGCATTCGATGAAGCAACCACTAACGCCATAACTTCATTCATTCACACACTTTGCAAAAAAACACGCAATCACACACAACGCTTAATCAACCATCAACCCGCTTCGTAGTGTTTACCTAAATATCCAAATAGCGGCTATCTACAATATAGCCATCTATCGCGTTAAGTTACCGAACACTGTCTCTATTGTTATTTGAGTAATTAACTATCACAGTCACAACACTGGCGATTTAGCATGCCAGAGAGAGAACGAAGAGAGAGCCGACGTCACAGAATAGAAAAGAGCCGACGCGACGTTCCGCTCGCCGCGCCGCCGCCCCCGCCGCCACCCGCCATGGATAATAGAAATATAACTAACCAAAGATTATTATTTCTTTAGTAACGAACATCCTCGCGAACGTCCGACCGATCCATCACTTCAAACTTCTACGCCTACATTAGACATCAGTCAGTAGACACGTCTTTGTCGTTCTTCTATTGAAAAACTGAGATAGCACTAATACTGAGTACGCTTTCGCCTACGGAACGAATGATTCTTAGCATATTTCCCCATACTAATCGCTATACATACTCATATATTATTATACCACTATGGGTGTCTCTAGGCTAAAAATTGTATGGTACTCGAGAACGAGAAGGCAATAAAATGATGCTAGAATAACAGCGGGAACAAGCGAGATGACTAATGTACGCTCGTATATTGACTGATTCATCCATCGCATCGAGGCGAGAGTTCACGAGCAATTCCGTATGATACGAACGAACGAACGAGTCGCCGCGTCGTCGCGTCGTCGACTCAATGACCTCGTGCGCGCGCGAATGGCACGTGGCGCGATATTTAAAATTAAATTGAAGTACTATCGACTGTTTTCGTTTTCGATTTGCTTTCGAGCTTTGCTTGATTGACCTAGGGCAAGCCGGGCTTTTTGGCTTGTATGACGGGCCCGCTACTGGTACATACATACATAACCTGACATGATTGTCTACGTCCCCTGTCACACCAGTCAGCCCATTATTCTAATCAATTTATGTCGGATCTAGGTGACACTTCAATGATTCGCTTTGGTCGTACTGTTTCTATCTCAATTATGCATCATATGATTTGGCATTATCTTAATTCCACTAAATCTAGTCTTGTTTCCTTCAGCATTTCTTTCTTGTATCTTACGCAAACGTCGGATTAGTGATTACATGTTTACTTTGTTTTATCTACATCCTTGTTATTGTTTCGGACTGGACATCTATGAATATCGATATCAGTGTAATAAATAATGCTAACGTTGATACGTCTACTGAAAATATCCGCTGCTCTCCTTGAACTCTTTTTCCTAGTGCCACTTACTCCATTTATTTTTCCTGAAGGTCCACAACCGTTCCTTTCGTAATTGACTGCTTTACCATCTCTGTTTTCAGTCATATCCGTGAAATCTGTACACACTTTTCGGTTTAGATTTGTTTATTTCCTAGCCTGCTTTATTATCTTTGCTTTCAGTCGTTTCCTTGCATTTCTTTCTCTCATCTGTATTTTCTTGAAATATTTATCCCCACTAACTGTACCCACTTCTAATACATGTTGCATGCTTTTTCCACGAGTTTTCCAAATTCTGTTATAAAACAATTTCGGAAAATGTTTTTCATCGCTTGGAATGCAACGTAGTCCATTACAGCCTCCCGTCGAGATCTTCCTGCTCGGCCGGTATATGCGAATATTGAGTAGAGGAGTGGAAGCGGTCTGTCGACATTTCAACCATAGTTTCTCGTGGAGCGTGGATTATCGCGACGCGCCTCGCATGGCGTAATGTGATGGCTCTCAACCTCTCAGAGGGCATTAACCCTGAGACGCCCTGAATTAGCTGAGGTAGTGGTCGGATACCCCTTGAAGAAAAACGCGCTGGTTTTCAGCAAAGACTAGTTTGGTACAGTCTTTGGTTTTCAGACATTTATTATAGCAAACACTAATAAGGAAAAATATATTAAGTGTTTTCTTTAAGGTTTGTTTTTAGGTTCGTTTCAACCTTTCGATAAAGTGGCACAATCATATCTTAAGAGGATACCGTCCATAATGAATGACGTATGCCTTTAGAGAAATTAGGAGCGGGGACAGGGGAACCAGAAGACAAAGAGAGCGTGAGGCAGTTTCCTTTTTAGTAGAAGCGGGATTCAATCGCCGCAAGGCGCTTATGCCAAAATGGCGGAGGGAGACTCGAATTTGACACTTGGTATTTTTTTTTGTTTTTATTACTATGAACAATTTTAACGTTATATATAACTTTCTTTTATTTGGATTAACTAAAGAATATAAAATTGTATTTAGAGAAAGATCATAAAAAATAAACAAGAATTAATTACCGAGTATAATGGAAATTGCCGCAAAACCAGTGGTGATAGGATTTTTTTTCTATCGAGCGATGTTAAAAAATATGCTGTTTCACCTTTTTTGTTTACTAGAGATGATCCTATACATTGATGAACCTAGAACATTATGTATACTAACTTTTCATAGGTCTGCATCAAAACTCCCAGAAAAGAGAATTCTATGCCGTCAGAAAATACAGCTCAACCATTTAGGGAGACAGTTTTACCAGGTTTTACCCCTCAGGGGGGCAGTTTTACACATCGGAACAGATACTACTAATTACCCCAGGTTGGAAAACACTGGCGTGCGACGTGCCAGTGCGACGGCATTCACAGACCCTGTCGGTTCGCACCCGTCCCCACTGGTCGGTGCAGTCTGGAGGAACTTTAGTGGGCACCACATTATCCATTACAGACAATCTATCTTTATGTAAGTCACTCGTGGCATTTTAACCTGTTCCATTTCGTAGGAAGTTTTAGGGTTCCGTATCAATACGGAAGCCTATCATTAAGCCTACGTCGTATATCTGTCTGTCGTTCTGTCCGTCCGAGGACTGATCTTTTGAACCGTAATAGGTAGCCGGTTGAAATTTTCACATCCTTCTCCTTACCTATAATAAAATCCAACGTCTGCTTTCTGTCTGAGTGTCTGTCTGTCCGCTTATAACTCGAGAACCACTGAACCGATTTTAATAAAACAAAATTCTACGGATAGCTTGATTCTTCCCATCAACTATAGACTACTTACTATCACGCTAAATAGCTTATGAGGTTAGCAGTGAAATGAAATATGAGAGCGGGCGGAGCCGCGGGCACAGCTTGTGATATATGTTATTAGGATGAAGATGCCAAAGATATTGTATTTCTCTTTGGAATATGCCAACAAAAATTGGTGGTTGGGCATCGGCTTCTCATGCGAGGGGCCCGAGGTTCAAATCCGGTCGGCGTGAACCAATGAGTTTTTTCTAACGAAAAAAAGTACGTACGTACCAGTACCTACACCTGCTGCTTCAGCGTTCCGAACCGGTGTAAAACTGTAGGTCCCTTGCCCCTTACTAGGTGGTAAAAAATAGACGGATATGCTGTTTGGACAGGTATGGTATAGCGGATCTACAGAACCCTCCGTGCGTGAATAAAACTCGCACTTGACCTTATGAGCTGGAATTCCGATGATCACTTTGCTTACGGCAAATTGAGTTAATGAATAGTTCAACCAGTGGATGAAAAAATTCAGCACAGCGCAATTCTTGCACGATGAATTCAAAAATAATAACCGCAGTTGTGGGGAATTTTAGTTCGGGAGAAATATTCACAAGAAATTAGTATGACTTGTAAATTATTTAATAATGAAATGGCACAGTTGTGAATATACATCAAAATAATTTTTGCAGAAAGAAAAATCCTACTGCATCGTAAATAAAAACTTCAATAAATCAGTCACCTATGAATCCAGATGCGCTCAGCAGCGTCGACGTACGCTATTCTATGAAAAATGTGTCTTATCCGCGGGCGGTCGGCCCAGGCGGTCTGTAATTAGATCTTCGGTGTTTTAATTAGAAACTTACATTAAGTATTAAACCTTACAAAGTCGTCACATTGCTGTGTCCATTTGAGACAAACCTCACATCGGAATATCTCGTTGACAAAGAATGCATTTTCCTTACATGTTTCGAGGAACAGCGATAGCGGTAGCCACTCGTATTACCCGCAAGCTGTAAGATTTTCAGAAATTTATGAGTACGGAAATATACCAAAATACTCGCGGTTTCCACGAAGTTCGCATTCCTCACACCACCGGTTTTAGTTACGTCAACATTTCCGAAAACCCAGGAACGTGCAATTTCTCTAAAAGTTCTCTCCATAACTATAGTATACATATAACCACGTAATTTCATTGCCGCTCTAAAATTTGTCGCGCCGTCGTCGTCACAGTGTTGTAGTTTTACTTCTGATTAGTGGGAAAAAGTTTTCACTATGGTTTTCACAGTTGACCTCGTAGCTAACTTCACATCAGCGAACTTACAAAACAACAATTCTTGTCCGAGATCTGACGCGTACCGGCCATACAATCGACTCGTCAAAGTCAAAATGCACTTGTAAAACCTTGTCAAGACTATACCGGAAGCCTCAAAAAAAAAATCATTCTGACGAAAGCGGAATCTGACGGATGTGTACTGGATCCAGAAAACTACCCCGCTCGAGGAGAGTTTACACGACAGAGTTCTAAAATAGTGTCTATACCTACTATTGACGCGACTATACCTGGCTGGCTAATAATCTAAACACACAACCGCTCCAAAAGGAATGCGGCGATATAACATTTGCATACACTGAATCAGTCCGTAAATACGCGTTTATGGTCGACAGCCGCATGTCTTGCCTTGTTCGGTTGTGCGGTAATTGTACCCTAATTCCGAGGTGTGGAGATGTGATAAAGCCGTTAACATTTTAGTCCGCGGCACTTCGGCGCGATCAAAAGCAAGTGTTTTGGCCTCTTAGATATCGAAATTTTAAAAGACGAGAGTTCAGTCAAGGGTCAGGTTTGCCATAAAATGTGGTGTTACCGACTGTATCCTTCCTTTACTGATATGTTATTTCTATAGATCTATAATTTGGATAAGTACTTAATAATTATGTTATTAGAGGAATCACCGAAGTTCATCGTCCTAGTTCACCAATTAAGGCGTTATGGGCTGACATCGCGGATGTTGTAGGTGACGTAGCCAACTGTGTCAGTATCGATGAAAAAGTGAATAATTAACCTCGAAAGGGTTATTATCAGTATTTTAGATACGTTTTGGTATCTGAAAAACTTATAGTCACGTGCAAATTATTCGCAGATGATACATTTTAAATACAGTTAACTGTTTCAGAAGCAAGAATTATTTGAATGAGTTTAATTAAACTATTTCATCATAATAAAACGAAATACGCAGGACTCTGATAACCTGGCTCGGTTTTCAGAAGTGGACCTCACGGCAAGGTGAAGCTGCGCGCCAGCACGCACTCAGGACTAGTTCAATAAGAAACCACTTGGAAATAACCTGTTCATGTTCATTAATAAGTTCCGTATAGGCGTCCTAGTTGGACCACATTTAGATTCTCTATAATATCGTTTCTTTGCGTCCACCACATATTGAATTTTATTACTCATATTTACTGAATGGCGGGCCCGGTGAAATATTTTACGATTTACTTCATTATACGGCGTTTGTATACGCACACACATCCCACGCTAGAACTGGTCGGTAGACTCGGCATTTCATTTGTGTCATTTCTCTTTCTTCCTAGATTGGTGCTGTACACGCGGCTGTTTGTTTTCATAAAATATTGAACTGCGTAAGGATTCTTGGAGTCTCCGGCGTCGTAGTGCCGACAGTCCGACTCGTTCAACGTTATGTCTGATTTAAGTTCTTCCAAATATCCAATTTAGTCATCTCCACCTGTTTATTATACGATAAAAAATTTCTATATACTTTTGGGCACATTTTACTAATAATGCCGGTGGTACCAATAGCAACAGGAATAATTTTACACGTTGTGTTCAAGTTCCACAGTCTTTCCATTTATTATATTTTATACTTTGATATTTTTTCTACTTCCTTTTTTTAATATGTTGTAGTCTGAGGACACGGTAACATCAATAAGGTATTTTTAAAATCAGTATATCAAATCTGGTCTATTGGTCTGTATTGCGAGATCGGTAGTTATATACCGGTAGTTCCCAGATAAGCTAGACTCATTTTCAATTAGTCAAGTTCATTTGCCTTCATCATTGCCTCCAAATTTTGTTGTTTCAAATTTATGTTTTTCTCAGGATACACGCTTCACTAGATTGTTGTGCCGGTTAACATTTTACTAAATTTTACACCACGATATCATATAATACATAATATATAATTGATGATGTTATGTGCATTACGGTTTCGTCTCGGTTCACTGCACAGGCGACATTTGCCGTCGACCACTCGTTTGAGTACATCTCTTTGTTGTTTTCTGATAATTGCCTGGTCTTGTATTGCAAATACTGGGGTTCTTATTTGGGGGTTATCGGACTTTTTTAGCAATTTAAAAGATTTCTGAATTCTGTATTTATTTATGCTAGGGTTTGGTTAAATATCTGGCCGTGAATGGGCTTCATACTCCACTTTTATTTATTGATAATTATTTGGTTTTTAAGTTGTATTGTCATCTTCTGTAGCGTCGGAAAGATTTAAGTCAGCTCTAAATTTTTCGCCTTCTTTTTGTATGCTATAAATGGTTTTTATATTTTCGTGTGACTGTATGGTCTGCACAATGCAGTCTCATCCAATTCTTATGTACCTACATTTCAAATTGAATAGTGAGTAATTTGCGTAAACTTTCCCTATTGCGGAGTCCCGTCCTCCATCGTAAACTGGTAGGTATAACTTTGCACGTTATACTTTGTTGGTGTGCTTGGTAAATATTGAAAAGCTTTCTGGATTTAATTTAAAATTCCTTCAGCTCACTTACGTTATTATAATTGATAACATTAAATGCGTATAAATAGGACTGGAGCAGCATTGCTGTTAATGAAATTCTTACAATAAATTATTATGAGTTTAATTACTTACCTTTACCTTCTTCAACATTTGTAAATTCTACATCATCGTTCTTGCACTCTCCTTTCGTGTTCCATTCTCGCGTTTTCCTTATGTTTTCTAATTTTAAGTGACGTTTTCTGCAAAATCTTTTTCTGAATCTCGAAGCTCATTTCAATATTTTGTCGTTTTTAGTTGCCATCGCAGGAAACTTGTAACGAACCGTGTGAACGTTGTCGGATCGCGGACTATTGACACAACACGGCCATTCAGAAACGAGCAATTTCGCACAACGCCCGGATTCCAATGAATTATGTATCGAACGCTCTGTTTTCTGCCTAGCGACACGAAATGACTACTTTTTCTCCCACAGCTGCGGTAATGAATGGACTCGGTAATGGTGGACCACCGACGGGTATCTGGGAAATCGCAGATTCCTGATAGCTATCATTCTAGTATACTTTGTTGTAGAAAAAGCATCTACGTGTTGCGTCTTTAGTTGCGTCCACAAAGGTCATAATGGTGCTTATACTTTTCGAATTCTGACCACTTGGTACTTTAGTTAGACTATACGTAACGGCTTAGGATTTTTCTAAACTTTTAATTTCAAATTCGAAGAAATTGTATCCGCGATGACGGCAATTAAATGTGGTATTTTATACAATGTTAAATTATATCCTTTAAAAATATTGTTTGTTCTTCGAATCAAGAATACATAAAATTTTTGAAAGTTCTGCAAGTGCAGCGACATTTTAACAGCCTAAGTAATGGATCCAGCAGTCTGCGTACACTTAGTTCAAAACCCGCACGATCTTCACTCAGACATTCTCGTGGAGTCTGACCTCTGATTTCGATTCAGGAAGTCGATTAATTGACCCTTAAATGAAATCTTGTTCGGTGTTCGGCTCCTTTTTCAGTTATCTCGCACTTCGTCTGGTGGAATAAATTGCATATCTGGTTTCCAATTTCGATGCCAATTTTAAGACTCGCAGCGAATTTCATATCGGTTGTAGTGGGCGAGAACACTTTCCTCAGTAAGTAGCCTTGTTATGTTATGTATGTGACTCGTTGTCACCCTTTTATTTATTGTATTTTTTTTTAAATACATTCTTTAAGATTTTTAGGTATGTGGTAGCCAAATATTGCCGTAAGGCTGGAACGTAAAATACAACCTGTTTCAGTACTTCTAGAATACGAACTGTGATACGGGTAATAAATATTCCCCAATATCCGGCAATGGATGTCAGACTACGCAGAGTTCAAGATTATTGTTCAGATACTAATATTAATAAAATGTCTAAAATTTGCAATATGTATAAAATAGCGGCTAAGGACTTACTGTCTGCAGTAAGCGAGTCTTACTATCTGCAGTAATTCTGCGCTGCTATACCGCCTTATATTGCAATATTACCTGTATTCATCTACTTGAGGCCTGATTAAGCATATCTCCTTTAGCAAGGACTTCGTAGGTTGCCTATTATTGTGGCTCTGTGAAATCTGCGCCTGAGATCAGCAGCCACCCTTTAAATTTATAAATAAGTTCCATCTTTCTGTACCTACCTATTTATGCAGCGTTTCCAAGGATAGTGATATCATCTTGATGGCTTTCATTCAAATACTATGTCTTCTTTTCTTGCGGGGTTCGCGCATTACTACGACGACCGGAATGTTTTGGGCTTTGCAGAGTTATATTTTTTTTTATTTATACAATTTAATTTAGAATGAATGTTCAAGAGATATTGCAAAAAATTGCTTTTATCCCACACGATAATAAAATATTAATGTAAAAATACTGATGTTAAGATTATTCATACTGAGTAAAAATACTAATGTTAAGAGCATCTGCAATGAATACACAAGAGGTTAGAATGCCCAGGATTGCATTATTCTCTAGAAATACCAACGTTGCGTAGCGTAGCAATCCCATGCCACGATACTCTTTCTCGGCGCGGCTAAGCTACGCATATCGCATTATGCAATCTGCGCATTGGAATTCCTGCGTACATATTCGTATAGAGACAAGACGTAACGTATGCGCGGGTATGCATGTTAATATTGCCCGCCGATGTGTTTATGGATAGTGGCTCTTAACATTGAAGCGGCCATTGGAATGTTTATTAGGAACGTTTTTCAGCGTTACTTGCTTACGCTTCTATTAGCGGACCAATGATTGTATCTTCGAACATTCTTTGACTGTAGCTCTAACTTTGTTGCTGGAGAAATTACATTCTGTTTGTTTAGACTCTGCTACTTCTTTAGTCTTTTCATGTCTATTTTTATCACTTTCTTCGAGAAAATCTTTCTTAGTTGACGAAGACATGTCTGTTATCTATATTCTTCCCGGTGGCATATCGGCGACCTAATGGCATAACTAACTCAAGTTCGTGGCATTATCGGATCATCAAATTCCAACTCCACGTCAACCTTGATGTGAACCTTAAACTTTATTTGAAATAAAAAAAACTTAAAACTCGTTTTTCTCACGATACGCCTACTGGTCCACTTCTCATTTGTCCCGGAACTTAAAATTGTCCACAAGCAGCTGACGACGACGGGCCGTTATGTGGTTTCAGCCAGTGATTAATAGGTGATTATGTCCGCTACTGGGCATCGTCACCGAGACGTGAGCGAACGATCTGACCTTGGCGGCAGGAGTTGCTAACTGGACACTCACGAATTGAGGACAATTGAGAGATCACCGCTGCACTCGCTGGCAGATCGTAGATCTTCTATTGTTGCTGTGGTGAGACTACTCATTTGGCGTATTATTATTCATATCTTTGACATTGAGATTTGAAGTCATGCAACGAAAATAACGCCAGATATAAAATATGTGATATGCGATATTTGAGACGTTTCATGGAAGAGAGCGATGTTCGGTAATAATTTATTTAGTAATAATTTGGTCACAATCAATTAATAACGCCAAATAAGTAGGTATATATACGCCTTGGTTACGGTAAATCTGTCTTGTGGTTAAACCGCGATTTTGGTAAGCGTGCTAATCGTCAATATATACCTAACCTAAGCGACTGCTTTTAGCTTTATAAGGCCTCAGTATAATGAACTGCGTAGGTGTTTATTAATGCGAATTCCAGCTGTATTCATGCTACGTATGTGTAGAAACGTCAGCAATTCTATATAGGATTAATTTCTGAGGTTACACAGTGTCTTCATCGTTATTTGAATGCCAACAAAGATACTTGACATTCAATAAATATACAAGTACAGATATATTTTGAAATCTTCGCCCGATGTTCAAGTCCTTTTTGAAATGTCGAATAAGGGTGAAAGTTGGTATTGTGGTGTCAGTCATATGCTGTAGCAGACCGGTTGGCATCTCGCCGGCTTGCCAGGGAATTTTGATCTTTATCGCTTCGTGGTGCACTTAACGCTTTATTGAAAAGAAGACAATCGTGTCTTAGTCGGTGTGCCTGGAGCCTAGCTGCATGGCTGCCTAGCTGGCTCAAGGTTCTGTACCTATTTCATACGAGTATCTCAGTATGTATGAATCTGAATGAGGGATTGTTCGACCTATCTTCGATCCTTGGCTCGCAGCGTTGCCTTTGAATTCTCGGACAAGCTGGATTCTTGCCATATCATCGATAACATTAATGTACTAGACTTCTTCTTCTAGTGTTTCCAAGTTTTTAGTCTGCAGAGTTTTTGCCTCGAAAAATAGTGGAAGTATTTTCCGTCGCAGTGTTGATACGTCCGGAATTGTTTTTCGATCACTGGCGTGCATTTTATCATCATCATACTAATCGCTTCATCAATCACGAAGGCGTGTTGTGGCAGTGAAGCCAGGAGTACGGTGTGCGGTTATCACATCACACTTGCACTTTCGACGTTGATTTGCTGCGTTTTTTACCTACTTTGTGACACTGTGTATGTCACGTGTTGTATTATATTTTACTGTATAATAATTTTTTGCTGTTCAGAAGGCGGATTAATTACAGAATGTAATTTATTTCTATTTATCCTTGCGTACGTATTGTTAGTGTAAAGGCTTCCTCGTGGTATGTATATTCTTCAACGGAGTAACGGATAAATTCTTCAAAAATTCTAGAAAACTCGGCCATGTGCGAGTCGAACTCGCGTACCGAGGTTCCCTTACTTAATGTAATATAAATATATGTATGACACAGCCCTCGGACAGACAGACGGACGGCGGCGTAGGCTTAGTAATAGGCTTCCGTACCGCCTTCAAAAATGTATGAAATAAAAAAAACTCGAACCCTAGAGTTGAAGTCGGTTAAAAACTAATATATATACAGGCGGGGTTCGAATCACCGACTTCTCGCATGAGAGGCAGGTGTCTTAACCACTTTTAGTCCGCTTATCAATCAGCTGTAGAATTTCCCGAAGTTTGGTGAGCTAACCGTGGCATAAATATATTTATCTCTGTCTAACCCACTGAAATAGATAGAGTTGGCTATAATATCGACTGACGCGCAACAGTGCCACGACGCGACGGTCGATCTCCATGCGTGAACAGCGCTAGAAACCTTGGAGCTACATATTTGGGTTGAAAGTTAATGAACGCAGTTGCAAATTGGCGTAGTGCACTCTTGCATAATGGCTGCATTTTATGCATGTAAGCGCGCGCGTGGGCGAGGCGCGCTTACGCATCCTCTGTCGAAATCTATTATTTTTTTTAGTGAAGATTGAAATACCGCGAACACCGAATTCCAGGGTTCCTTATAATAAAACTAGCTTTTTGCCCGCGGCTTGGTTCCGTATCCGTATTATACAGGGTGTTTCAGGGTAGGGTTTCGTAACTTGAGGGTTCGAAAGGGTGGACCCCTTTCGAACCCTCCTATTTGAAAACGAAAAGCTCTGAAACTTTTTCCAGATTCTGCCATTTTATAATACTTTTTGGTGAAAATCGTTTCATCGAGATTGGCGGTTAACATCCGCATTTATTAAATAAAAATAAAATGACTAAATTGCAATTTTTAACTAGTAGAATTGAACTGCATGTAGGTAAATTCCAAACACTTAAATTTAAATGAAAGGAAAAAAGGGGACTGGACTAGGTCATTGCACTACCTAGACCTAGACAGCACCTCCCCATAGACACCTAGTTTTTATAACAATTTCCAATTTTTGTATGAAAAAAAAAGTACGGAATTTCGATTTGAGTTATAAGGATTTTTTTCATCTAGAGTACTTTCTATTCCTGAAGTTTCTCAAGCCTATCCTGAAACACCCTGTGTAAGGTTGTTGTTATTGTTGCAGAGGTGACGCAGCTGGAGGACCCGCGGCTCGAGTGGCTCAGCATCCAGGAGGCCATGCTGCGGGACTACCTCCACACCGCCCAGGAGGCCCTTGAGGTCAGTACCTACTGCTTATTTACGAGCGCCGCCGCGCCGGCGTGAGTGGCTCTTCCGATGGATCAAATATCTACCAGTCCACCTCGCCTTGTGTAAATTAGGCTTTGGTGCCATGCCAACGAATTGATTGATTACTGAAGGTTCGTTAGTACAGTGTGGGGCCGTTACTTAAAAATAATATCCCCACTGCATGTCTTCTCGTGCATGTCATAAAAGGCGACAAAGAGATAAGGACGAGATGGCGTGCTAAAGAGCGACAGGCGGCGTCATGGCGTCATTTTGCTATAAACATTCCATTCAAATTCTCTTTAGTTTTTGATATCAAGTCTTCACGCGGAAGAAAACATCGACATTTGGTTACCGTATAGTTTGTATGATACAATTTTACAACCAAAAACGTGTGGTCTATAGACAAAGAATTGTTCTATATTTTGCAGTAGTTTTAGCCTTTAGATTGGTCCAGTCATGACGGGCTACTTCTTCAAAAATCCACATCTCACAATCTCTTGAAGGGTTGTTTATAAGTAGTATGATGTCATATATTACGACACCCTATTTTAGGGTTTTTTTTTTATGGAAACTGACGGTTGCCTACATCACCTACATCCGTGGTGTCAGCCCATAACACCGGGTGAAGTAGGTGCCATGTCAGCGCATGACTTCATTTCATGTCGGGTACACTTAACTGGACGGAAAACACGAACTATTTACATAGTCGTTTCGACCGATGTCTCATTCAGTGCGGTGGTACCAACCCGGGCGGGATAAGCCCTACCACCTAGTAAGTTAAGAAATACCGTGTAACAGCGCGTCTACTGATGATGCTGCCTCTTACCTACAGTAATTACCCTGCACTAAATAATGAACTTCGATCTTTAGAAAGAGACGTGTGGGTTAGTGCGACAGAGACGACGATCTACAACCGGATTGTCTCTAAAACCCGATGTACATTATTTACTGCCGCATACTGTACACTGCGTTCGAATTTCGAACAATGCGAGATGAGCCGCGGCGATAGGGCCGGCGATAGTGCTTCTCACGCCCGGCCATTGTGCGCATGCGCTGAATATCCGACGCCAACTCTACCGCACGGCCAAAGAATTCAAAAGCAGGGAGGGATTAGTACCGCCGCACTGAGCGAAGTTTGATCCAAACAGATGTCAAAGAGTAGTCCGTGATTTCAATTCAATTCAGTGTAGGCGACACGGTCGCACGACCAAAGGGAATAACTGAAATGCACCCAGTTCCGATACGAGTAGCCATGCCAGGTGCCCGGAATTTCCGGGATTGTCCCGGGCTAGGTTCCAATGTCCCGTGTCCCGGTTGAAGGGTCATTTTACGCCGGAGAGTGCAATTAGTCCCGGAAAGGAAAAGTCGATGCAGATACGATATGCAATCGGATATGTATGAGTGCATCCCCCGCACTCGTAATCCAGATGCTAAAGTGATCATATTAGCAACTTCCTTCTTTCATTTTAGTGTAGTGTTGCTTGTATAAAAGTTCGCCGTAAAAAAAATATTACGCAAAAATATTTGTCTTTCCCTTAGCTTATTATTTTCGAACTTATTTTATGAAAGACTGCTGTAGTAGATATGTCCCGGGAAGACTAACATCAGATCTGGCAAGCCTAGATACGAGCAAAATGTGATGTGGTTTATAATCTCGGTTTGTGGGTAGTCAAACATGTTAGGTTCGTCCACACAATAGAACAGCAAACGACGCGTCGAACAAATGCAATAATTTATGAATGGTGAGCACAGACAAAGACGGAATTACAAATGCATGCATCTCTTTGTCACACCTGTCGACTCGCTTGACTTTATCAACGCGAGTGCGATGATGAGCCATCCGATGAAAATTTTTGATAATTTTTGATTTTTGATAATAACCATTCTTTCCTTTTGAATTCTTGCGGACATTCTTCTAAGAAACGACCCAGAAAGAATTGACATCACAAGAAAAACAAAAAAAATTTGAACATGTTTGTGCTTCTGATGTAGCTTTATCCGGTAGCAACTCGCAAGCTTGTGGGAAGAGGGAGTTCCATTATATTTAGGACCTGTAATAGGTGTAGCTATCTCATATGACTACGAATACAGCCTGTCAGGCTCGGTAGCTCAGTGGTGTTATAGGTCGACTGTCGTTCGTGATCTTAAGCACACCTGGGCGCGGTCAGAGCTTCGATGGGTGACCGTTCGACCGTTGGAGGCGAACCGCGGTTCTGATTCCACGTAAAACTGTAGATACCGTCCCTTCCGTGATTGGGTCATCAAACGTACCAAATTTCAACTATTTTCATCCGATAGATTCGGAGAAAATAAGCTGTGACAGACGGAAGATCCTATAAGGTTTCCATTTTTTTCCTCTTTTGAGGTACGGAATTCTAAAAACTGAAATAAATTAAATGTCAATTTACACTGGCAGTCCTTGAAGCTGGCAGTCATAAGCAAGTTCTTTCGTTTGGATGCCAAAATATGCGAGAAACTTAAGCCGTAGTAGCGTTGTGCCCTGTGTACGAAACGTGACTTCTGTTTGCATCCGGGGCTCAGTATAGGAAATAATAAGATTCTTGAGATAAAACGCGCTTATCTCTGCTTCACACTCCTTTTATTTGTCTGAGAAAGGATTTGCCCAAATTAGTAATGAGTTTATCGCACTGATTACTCTTTGTTTGAGAATCGCCGGCTTATTGTTAGTACAGTAACTCGGGTCGGAAAGACCGAGACGTGGAAATATTTCTTTGTTTCCGTTATCTGTGTACTGCGGCAGTTTGTGGTGTGAAACATCTGTGGCAATTCCCGATAAGACACGAAAAATAACGGAGAAAGCCAGTAAGCGTCAACAGATTATTGGGAGGAAGTATCTTGGAAATTTTTATGGGTTGATTGAAAGATAGATTGAGATACCCACCGTGGTGAAAAAGATGTGACAAGAATTCAGAAAGGAGTGCATATGCTTCAATATGGTGCGGAAACCTCGGTGCGCGAGTCCGATTCGCACTTGGCTGGTTTTTTATATTTTCAAATCAAATCAAATCAAAAGTGTTTATTTCTCAATGCACATTAAATTACAAACAATGTTATATACATATTTGGGGTACTGACATGTGCCTCCTAATGAGAGTAGTCAATCCATACAAATGTGACTTACTTTGTCCTCTTCGAATTTCAGGCGTGCGAAGCCGCGGTTAAAACCTAGGCTATAGATAAATCTACAAATTTATTTGCACGCTCTGTGTTCATTGATTATTATTATTTCAAAGATATTGCGTTTGTACACCAGTCGGAACGTGATTCCTGTCCGTCCAGTCGCGGCCATATACTGCGGACTTACATAATTACGATTTATGATGTCGGGCGTGAGAACCGAACCGTTGCGGCTCCTGAGCTTACGTGCGGTATGCGGCATCGAGAGCTAGCTAGAGACACTATATAGAGAGATGCGGGCTGCGTACGTCGACGAATCGAAAAGTATAGAAGGGTCATCAACTTTTGTAGTTTATAAACCATGGTTGTCTTACATCATCTTCAGCCGCCTGTGATGCCAGTCCATTACAACTCGCTCCTGTAGGAGAGTGCCATGTGAGTGCCCTTTTGGTCGAGCCGTCATCGTCGTCGGTTTTGTAGAGACCATGAACGAAAAATACAAAATGTTATCTACATACATACATACCACACGCTGTCTCCCAAAAATCGGGATAAGCAGAGTAATCGGCGTTGTGCTGCAAGAACTCTGGTGAATTACAGCACAACACTGACCCCCACGTTTTTCAAAGTATTCTGACAATATATATAATTACTATCAAGCTGCAAGTAAGACACGAACACCCACCTTCTGAATGACTCGGTGGAAGAACCGCGCCAAGGTTTCTTGTCGTTTTCCCTTAGTCGTCTTTTACGGCATGCACGGGCAGTGAGGCTATTCTTTTTAAGGGGCCGCACGTCCCTGGTCAGAACTCAGTTCTGGCTCCCTGATTTGTCCGTGCCAAATGCCACCATTTCGCACTCACTAGCCAATCAAAATAATCTCCTGCCTTAGTTTGAGATTGCCTGCCGACCGCGGCGGTTCGTCCCGCGAACTCGACGCCGCCGCCGCCGTGGCGCGGCGGGGCGCGCGCGTCGCCACGCCGGACGTAGATAGTAAATCCTCGTGGCTTGCACTCGCGAACTTCTTTGCTTGGTGCAATACTGATGTTCTCTCTCAGGGTTACCAGTTATTATTTGGCGATACCTACCACTAACTTGCTTTGCTAACCACAATGGAATCACTATAATTATAAAGAGTTTTAGTAAATTTTGAAGTAAACTTAAGTTTACTAAATATAGAACATATACCACACATGGTGGTTGGTAGTGGAGTGATTTATTAATTTATTGACATATTTAATTACACATAGCTATGTATGTAGGTACAAACCCACACCCATGGTACACACATATAATTGTATTTTGCACAAATACACATAAAAGAAAAGAAAGATGTCTTTGAAAATTAGTTCATAGTACGCTAAGGGGAGGTTCTGTATCGGAAATAGATCACTTTTGAAGAACAAAGAATATTTTTTTTTACAATTTTTTTTTTTTTTATGTAAAATGTAAAAAAAAAAATTTTCTTAATCGTTTCAGTTTCATGCCAGGAACAAAAAAGTCTTCCAACACATAGATATTTCCTTCAGAAATTGTGAAAAGCCACAATTTTAGTTTTATTAGTATGGAATAGAAAGAATTTGATTTTTTTTACCAACTTACACGTGTTACATCATAATGGTAATGTATTGGTAATATAATGGTAATGTAATGAAGACTTTTTAGTTACTGTTATGAAACTGAATCGATTAGGCTATAAAAATCAACCACCTATTTTTTTATTTAAATACATAAAAAAATATTTTACATAAAAAAAAGCCCAAGGTCCAAAAAATTTTATATAGGTTTTACTCCCTATATGATACAGAACCCCCCCTTAGCGTACTATGAACAAATTATCAAAATACCAATAAAAATAAAATATAGTCCGCCTGGGCATAGTTTAAACAGACTAGTTAACCGTCTTCATACAAGTGCGCCGATTTCGCACTCACACAAGCGCGCGCCGGCGCACGCTGTCCGTACACAACCACTACTTACATTCTCACTTCCCTCGCTTGTAGTCCGTGATGGCCGCCCCGCACAATTTTTTTTTGTTTTGTTATTTTTTACCGTGTGGGGCCGGTACTTACAAAGAATAGGCCCCGTGCATCTCGCATGTATGCATGTTGTAAAAGGCGACTAAGAGATAAGAACAAGATGCCGTGCTAAAGGGCGACAGGACCGCCACCTCTCACCTTGGCACGGTACTTTCGTCGAGTCATGCAGCAGGTGGGTCTTTGTGCCTTACTTGCTGCTTGATCGATTAAATCTTGTTCGAATGCTTTGCGAAACGTGGTGGTCGGTGTTGTGCTGTAATTTACCAGAGTTCTTGCAGAACAACACCGATTACTCTGCTTACCCCGATTGTCGGGTTTCAGCGTGTGTGATATGTATGTATATTTTTTTATGGAAACTGACTCGATTGACTTTTTCTCTCTCTCTCTCCCTCTCTCCCTCTGTCTCTCTCTCTCTCCCTCTCTTTCTATCTCTTTCTATCTCGCTCTGTCTATGTCACTCTTTCTATCTCACTCTTTGTATCTCACTCTTTCTATCTATCTCACTCTTTCTATCTCACTCCTTCTATCTCTCTCTTTTTCTATCTCACTCTCTTTCTATCTCTCTCTCTCTCTTTATACCTCTCTTTTTATATCTCTTTCTATCTCTCTATCTTTCTATCTCTCTCTTTCTATCTCCCTTCCAGACGTCCAGGGACGTTGGGTTTCGATCGTTCATAGAGTCCAAGGCGAAACTAGCGTCTCGAAAATTAGAGATCCTTTACCGATGTCGGCGATTTTTCACGCCGGCCCAACTGCTTACACTCTACAAAGCACAAGTAAGACCGGTGATGGAATATTGCAGTCATCTTTGGGAGGGTTCCCCTGAGTACCTTCTTTCAGCCTTGGATTCTATTCAGCGACGAGCCATTCGCCTGATTGGTGACTCTGTACTCACAAAGGACCTTCAACCTCTAAAGTTCGGTAGCAATAAAAAAAATTATAATAATAATGAGCTCACTACCTGTTAGTGTTGTGAGTTGTGGTACGGCGCACTACAATGTTAGTGTTGTGAGTTGTGTGTGACATCCCTGGTGGCTTGGAGCAGCGTAGATAGTTATTTTAAAAATGGGCTCCAGTTGCCCTACTCGTTTACTGTGGCCAGGGTAATGGCGCTTCCTGCATAGTACACCCCTGGCTATGAGAATAATCACACTCGCATGTATATAAGGTGTTTCGCTGACCATGTCATTAACTTCGGGAGGGTTACATACACACTCAAATAAACACTTTACGTAAAAAAAAACATATGTTTATAGGACCATTTTTTCTCCTAAGATCTCCGAACAAAACATTTTAATCAAATAGCCCTAAAAACGAATCATGCTTAGACCCTTCTTGCCAAACACGAAACGTAGGTACTTACCTAGTGCGCGCGACGTCGGCAGGCGGTGCGGCACAAAGGCTTTCCTTTGACGAAAGCCGCCTCCGAAGCGCTCGCTCGCCACGCCGCCGACGCGCTTGCATTGCATGCGCCCGCTCCGCGCGCATGTGTCGCGCGCGGGCGAAGCGGCGCGCGGTGCGTCGCGTCCGTCTCAGTGTCTTAGCGGCGGTCCGCGAGAGAGCACATTATTTCGCAATTTCAAAATGCCGCCGCGCCGCCGCGCCCTATCGATTCACCGACGCGCGACGCGGATATGGTGATGTTACCGAGACTCCAACTCCAATTGGGACTTAGCTGCTGCTGTGTTGATGTATGAGCAGCTAGACGGTGTGCGTGTATGTGGACGCACCATCTTGGGAGCGGAGCAACGGTTCCGAGATTGGGGCGTCTTTATGCCTCGACTTGATAACGGAAGACAACTACTACTGGTGCGCATAGAAGAAGAACACGTACCTACATACACACTATCCTCTCACACAACAAACAGCTGTTCTGTGTTTCAACACGGTCATTGACCCCGTACAATGCGACTTTCCTACTGTTACACACAGATCTAGTGACCTTGTGAGTTGTGACTTACTTACAACAAACAGCTGTTCTGTGTTTCAACACGGTCATTGACCCCGTACAATGCGACTTACCTACTGTTACACACAGATCTAGTGACCTTGTGAGTTGTGACTTACCTACAACAAACAGCTGTTTGAACATAGTACGGTCATTGATCCCGTCCGTACACTGCAAGTTACCTACTGCTAATGGTACACAGGTTGATCTGATAATATTTAGGTAACAAACATGTTTTGTTAAATTTCTCGAAAAGTAATGCTAAAAACATTTTTTTTTTGCGTAACCTGTTTATTTGAGTGTCTATGTAACCCTCCCGAAGTTAATGACATGGTCATCGTAACACCCTATATAGCCATATTGAAATTCGGTGACAAGAGACATAGGTACACGAAACATTAATTTTTAGGGTCCCGTCGCAAAATTGCGAAAAAGGGACCCTTATGAGATCGCTTTGGTTTCTGTCCGTCTGTCTGTCAGTCCGTCCGTCGCGGGACTTCAACATACATACTTTGTAATACCTGTATATTGTATATTTTTTTTACATTAACGTCGAAAATTGCTCTTTTTCAATACTCATTAGTTTTCGTCAATATTAAAACACTACTTTATTGTAAATTACTACTAAGTAACATATACACATTGTGGTATACGTAAGCAGTGATATTATTTATTGATATGATAATGGTTTTTATTTATGTTATTCTGCATGAGTGATTGAGCCATAGGGGCCAGATCACACGCTCCGACCAGTCAATACCACACGTATAACACCAATTAAACATAATGTACGTACATACACTATCATTTTACATAAATATATTTCTTTATGGGAACTGACACGGTTGGCTACGTCACTTACTACATCCGTGATGTCAGCCCATAACACCTTGGGGTACTAGGTGCCATGTCAGTGCTTCCCTTCGGTTGCGCCGGCTACACTGAACTGGACTAAAAATACGAACTATTTAAATAGCCGTTTCAACGAATCTTTCATTCAGTGAGGTTGTACCAACCCAGACGGGTTAAACCGTACCACCTAGTAAGGTAAGAAGGGAAGGGATCTACTGTTTTACGTGGAATCCGAACCACGGTTAGCGTCCAAGGGTCGAGCTGTCACCCAGCCATCCACTGACCGGGCCCAGGCTTATTAATGATACGGACGACAGTCGACGGACCGCCCCACTGAGCTACCAAGGCTGACAAAATTATGTAGATTACAACAAATCAGGAGTGGGTATAGTACATATTTTAGAGATTTTAAAGTACTAATTGCAAAGATTTTACAATAAAATACCGGAAGAAATGGGAAAACTAGGATGCGAAATAAAATACATATTATGTAATGCAAAATTATGCCAAATGAAAATTAAAGAAAGTTAATATTTCTTATATCAAAATTTGCTATATCAAGTGTATATTATACAAGCTGTGCCCGCGGCTCCGCCCGCTCTCATATTTCACTTCACTGCTAACCTCATAAGCTATTTAGCGTGATAGTAAGTAGCCTATAGTTGATGGGAAGAATGAAGCTATCCGTAGAATTTTGTTTTATTAAAATCGGTTCAGTGGTTCTCGAGTTATAAGCGGACAGACAGACACTCAGACATACAGAAAGCAGACGTTGGATTTTATTATAGGTAAGGATACCAAGTGAAGACTACATGAAGTGAAAATTATATGAAATTATGAAGTTGGAATAATATCATACATTATCCTGTAGAGATAGAGGTTGATAGTGGAGGCTAGAGGAGCTTACAATAGTCCCACTGCATCTCTCCCCGTGCATGTCGTAAAAGGCGACTATGGGATAAGCGGCCTGCAGACACCCCGGTCGACTTGTGGCTTTCATGGAAGACATAGGCTGGCTGGGGTAGCTGGAGACTGCGGGGTTTTGCACGAAGGTCCCCAACCAAGCGGGATTGGTTTGCAGGCCTAGAGCCAACCCCAAACCAAAACAACAACAACAATATCATACATTTTTAAAACATCGATCGACAAGAATTTTATCGACAATTCCGGAGATAACAATAATCCGGATCTCCGGACAACCAGAGGCTAAACATCCTTCCCGCAATTGGGCCTAAGATTCATTTTTTAGTCGTCATATGTTTTATTTTGTCATGTTCCGCCAACACATCTCCTAAAATCATTCAAAACAGTTAGCTTACTTAAAGATGGATTTAATACGCAACAGGCGAGTGTAAGATGTTTTAAAAAAAATACACCGAATCGCGACTTAGATAATACTTACTTTTACAGGGAACCTTGTAAAATGTAACTGCCGATTGGATTTTTTTAATGTTATCGTGATTGGGCAAGCTTCTTCTCGCGATATACATACTCGCGTGCGCCGCGCGAGTTTCTACAGTCGATTGGCTTAAACCGCGGGAAAATGTCGTCCGTCGAACGTCGTCGCGCACGTCTCAGAGAATTGATGCGTTTAGCTTGCGCGGAATTAGCGCAGCAAACGCTGAAAAAGTTCAATCGCAAGAAGAGAACGAAATGGGTTCGTAAGTGGATTGAACGAAGAGATAAATATGGAGCTTCCAATACTCTAATGAAAGAATTAGCAGCCGAAGAACCAGTAGATTACAAAAATATTCTACGCATAACCAAAGATAAGTTTGAGGAATTACTTGAACTAATAAGTCCAGAAATAAAAAAACAAGACACAGTTATGAGAAACGCCATTACATGCAGAACTAAATTGGAGATAACACTCAACTATATTGGGAATGGCAGTAGCCTCAAACAAATGCGTGTCGTGCGCACGCACGCACGACACGACGACACGTCACGACGGGAGCGGCACGGTGCGCGAATGGCGACTAGCAGCGAGTGCCTTGTCCCACGACTCGCGCGTAGGTTTCATTAGCGGCGAGTAGCGCACTCGCCGCGAGTATAATTGAACATGTTCAATTCTACTCGCAGCTTTTTTACTCGCAGCGAGTGGATTGTAGTCGCCGCGAGTAGGTTGTCGCACACAGTGATTTCACTCGCTGCGAGCGAACTCGCAGCGAGTACTCGCTGCATGTGACAGGCCCTTATCGAAACACATAACCGTACCGCGCTCGCCAGCTACGAGACCTTTGGGACCTCTAGAGTGCGAATCGAACAGATAATAACTTTCCGCGACCTTAACTATCAACACTTATAGCTGGGTTTGGTTCGTAACGATTCCACACAGCAATGTGTCAAAAAGAAATATTCAGGCCCCGACTGCAAAGAGCTGAAGAATCAAGAAATCTACAGGCAAATCAGAGGGATTCATCGGATTAATTAAACCGATAACCTAGCCACCTCCCAGGCCCCGGACACCTCCAGCTACTATTGTCACACTCCCATTACCTCTCCGTGACAATGGCATCCTTTCTTCCTTTTATCCACACCTAGTCCGCTACTATCCCGTCCCATTTCCACTTCCCTTACCTGCCCCTTTTACGCCAATCCAAGGTTGCCGTGCCGACGGATGCGTGGCTAGAGGCGAGTCTAGTCTCGAGCGTGCCAAATAAAATCCTGGGGTTTGGCGCCCCCAGGCTCTAACCCTGGCAAGCGGGGCTCTGCCAGGGTTGACAGTTTACTTCCCTAGCTACTCGTGGGACGAATAATGGAATTTAACATCACAAATCCTATAAATGACGGCGATGCAGCTCGCCACTCGTCACGTCGCGTTTCACGAGGGGGCGAAAAGTGGGCAACGGAAAGCCGCTTTGCCACATTGAATGTTTGTGGAGGAATGAAAGATAAGGAGGATGAAGTGTATAAGTTGACGAATGCGAGGCAGATTGATGTGCTGGCTGTGAGCTAGACCAAGAGGAAGGGGATGGACAGGTCCACGCACGGTACTTTCACAGCCCTGTGGTCTGGTGTACCACAGAATGAAAGGGCTTGCCAAGGTGTAGGAGTTGTCCTCTCTGACCGAATGGCTCAATGCATGATAGATTACGAATGTGTGAGCCCAAGACTCCTATGGGTCCGAATTAAGGTGGGTTTGGTCCGCTTGTACGTCTTGGTAGTGTATGCCCCGGACATGTCCAAGCCCATCAAGGACCGCGACGAGTTCTGGGACAGTGTGAGAGAAATACTTAATGCATGTGAGGGGAATGAGAGAGTGTTAATGATGGGAGACTTTAATGGATGGGTTGGCGTGAAAAGGGATGGCTATGAGTCTGTACTTGGAAAGTTTGGTGACGAACGAAAAAACGAGAATGGTGTTAGTTTGCTCGAGGTGTGCCTGGAAAAGAATCTTTTTGTGACAAACACAATGTTTGACCACAAAAAGATTCATATGTATACTTGTCAGAGACAGGAAGAAAGAAGTGTGATAGATTTTGTGATAGTTGACGAAAGATTAAGGAGGCAATGTTGTAGACACAAGGGTTCATCGTGGAGCCAATGTTGGAACAGACCACTTCCTGGTGGTATGCCGAATTAGGGGTCTGTTCAAGCGTTGGCGACACCGAAATCATTATTTCACGATAAACCAGTAGCGCATTTTAGCACGCTACAGCCTCTTGTACGCCGACGATCAAGTGATACTTGCGTCGTCGGTGGGCGAGTTGCAGGACATGGTAACTGTTATGGTTGAAGCATTTAAAAGGAAGGGAATGAAAGTGAATGTAAACAAGACGAAAGTAATGGTACTGGAAAGGAATGAAATAGTGACCGAATGCGACGTAAGGATTCGGAATGAGAGACTGGAGCAAGTGAACGAATTCGTATATCTGGGGAATATGGATAGATAGATAGATAGATAGAAATACTTTATTGCTCCAAAAAACATTTAACATAAACACACAATAAGAAATTTACATGAGGGGCAAAGGCGGACTTATCCCTTACAGGGATTTCTCCCAGTCAACCTTAGGATGTTTGAGAGTCGTATGTTGCGAGATATAAGTAGGTAGTAGCAAAAGACTTGAGTGTGGGAATGTAAAATATAATATAAGGAAAATAACTATAATATACTATAATATACAGTATACACTACATATAAGTACATACTAGTTAATTAAACGCATAAATTACTATTTACAGATTAAATTAAATACATATGAATTACAATTTATATAATACATAATACCTAAATATATACATACATACTTGTCCATTCAGAATTAAAGGATTTTTTAGCTTTTGACTTCACACTGACGGAGATAGTACAACTTTAAGTGTTTTTTGAATAACGGAAGCGACTTGCAGTGCCGTATACAGTGAGGTAGTAGATTCCACAGCCGAGCTGCGTGCACAGAAAAGGAGTTTGTGTAATATCCAGTTTTGTGAGTGGAAATGGCTAAGATATTATCATCACTTGACCGAAGCGTTACACCGTGGGAAGATGCGCGAAAACTGAAAACGCGAAGATAGGTACTCGGGAGCAGAAGGGTTGTTGATACAAGAATAAAGAAGGCCAAGAATGTGGGAATTTCTGCGGAGACGGATCGGGAGCCACTTGAGACGTCTGCGGTATTGTGAAACATGGTCGTACTTACGTAAACCGAAAATGAAGCGTATACACATGTTTTGCAGACGCTCAAGTTTGTCCAGGAGTTGCTCAGTAACGTCCAGGCAACACACATCCGCATAATCAAGGATGGGGAGAAGCAGCGATTGTGCTAGAATTGTCTTTGTGGAGGTCGGAAGAAGGTTCTCCAGCCGCCTCAGGGAGTGCACCGCAGCATAGACTTTTCGACTGACCTCATTGACCTGAGCCTGCCAAGATAGCGTATCATCCATAAGAATTCCCAGGTTTTTGACAACCCTAGTATATGGTATGACAGTACCGTTGTACATAATCTCAGGCAACGAGTCACGATCAATCCTCGATAGTAGTCGAGGACTTCCGGCAATCATAATTCCGGAATATGTTCACGCGGGATGGAAAATGTGAAGGAGATGTAGAAAAGAGAGTGAAAGCCGGCAACCAAGTGAATGGAGCGTTGCACGCTATTATGAGCAGCCAAAGCATGTCAACTAGGGCACGTTTGGCTGTCCATGGTGGAGTGATGACCCCTACACTTATGTACGGGAGTGAAAGTTGGGCATGGCAGAAGAAGCATGAAAGCAGGATTAATGCTGTGGAAATGCGCGCGTTGAGGAGTATGTGTGGAGTTACAATGAAAGATAGATTGAGAAATAGTGTAGTGCGAGAGCGCTGTGGGCTGAAAGAAGATATAGTGACAAGGATTGAGAAAGGGATGCTTCGGTGGTTCGGTCATGTTGGAAGAATGGATGATAGGAGACTAACGGAAGAAATTTATGAAGCAATTATGAGTGGAAGAGTCGGGAAGGGTCGCCCTAGACGCACTTACCTGGACCAGATCGGGCATGTGCTCAAAAAAGGGCAAGTGCGTAGTACCCGTAACCGACGAGCATGCATGAAGAACATTATGGGAGTGGAAGAGGCGGCAGAGGTGTGTCAGGATCGTGGCACGTGGAGATCCGTTGTCTCTGCCTACCCCACCGGGAAACAGGCGTGACGATATGTATGTATGTATGTATGTATGTACCCAGCCAATAACGAACACCAGATCAAAATCATTTCCGGTTATCGACACAGTGTTCAGTGGGGCACACTGTGTTCAGTGATCGCGCGCGCGCCTGGGAAAAGCGATGCGTGCACGACGAAGAAGTACGAACCCACCCCCACCGCTCCTCACGCCGCGCGCGGTGGCGGGGGCGGCGCCGCGCCGCGCGCGCTCCGCTCAATGACCAGCCAATTAGTACAATAATTGGATCACAGATGGCGCGCAGCGCCCCGTTTCACCTAGCCGGTAACCGGCACGAAGGAGAGAGACAGACAGAGCAAATATACTGACTGAGAGACGTCTAGCTCGCTCGCACTTACGCATTCACTATGTACGTGATGATTTATAGCAAATTTATACAAATTGGTAATTAGGATTGAGTACTGACCTATCCTATGTCACTCCAAGGATTTTCTAGAACATTTTGGTATATATTTCATTGAGATCCAACGCTTCATTTACGCGCTAGAGAGGTTTTTTGCAATGTTTGTACCTAGAATTAGTAAAAATCTTATAATGTGTCGTAAAACAGAAACAAAAATATATTTATAGCAAAATAACCCCATGGATTCTGCAAAAAATATATTAACAGTTCTCATCTCTGTTGGTGGGTAAACCCAGTCGTCATACATTTTTGTCCATGGTCCTTTGTCAATAACTTTTTTTTATGGGAAGCGCGACATATGGCGCACGTTAGACTAACGCGTAAGTGTAGTCTGATGGCGCCCACGGGCATTCGGATATTTACGGGGCTGCGAATACGATGTCAGCCGCACCTTCACATTATGTTTGAAGGACCCCAGACTGAACATAGGAGCAAAGGATGCAGGTGGGAGTACTTTTCAGAATATTTTCTTTAAAGTAGGTATTCCGAAAAAACATTTCTTTGCATAAATTGCTAAATTTTGTATTAATTGTGCACTTTTTCGGTGTATAAATTTTTTTTTGTGTTCTATATCACACATAATATATATTACACCATGATAAGAAAGCATGGGCGGCGACGACGCGACGGTCGGATTCACCTTGTTTATTAAAATAACAGCGAGTGATTTATGTGCACCGCAACATATACTGCGCGAGCGTGGATAGACGGAGGCGACGACGCGGACGCGGACGGAGCGGACGGACGTCGGCATCCCGTCATCCCCGTGCCGTCTTCTTGGTTGCGATTAAACTGAAGGCGAAATTCGAATTAGCAAACGTAAGCTCAATGGCTGAATGGGATATGCTTTGCTTTTCAATCCAGTTACGCGGGTTCGAATCTCACTTTTGCGAATTCTTTTTCTTTTGTTTTTTATTGTTTATTATGTATTATTAGCAAATTAAAAATAGGTTTGGGTTCTTTTTACAGCCACATAAAAACAAAATTTTCGATAGTACTTTTTTGAGTATTGTTAGGGCAAAAAAAAAATTGTATTTACATTTTTTTTTTTATAAACCACACGAAAAGTTTTTTTTTTTGGAGTACTTCCACACAAAAACTTAATTTTCGGGAATAGTTCAGCGTAAGTACCCCCAGCCGACCACGTTCGCGTACGGCAATGAAATCAAACCTAAAAAGCGCGAAATGTTCCCATAGTAAAGATTCCATATATGCATCGGTGTAAGCAGAGTAATCGGTGTTGTGCTGCAAGTACACTTGTAAATTACAGCACAACACCGACCACCACGTTTAGCAAAGTATTCGGACAAGGTAACTATCAAGCAGCAAGTAAGGCAAGAAGACCTACCCGCTGCATGACTCGGTGGAAAGACCGTTCCAAGGTGAGAGGTGGCTATCCTGTCGCCCTTTAGCACGGCATCTTGTCCTTATCCCTTAGTCGTCTTTTACGACATGCAAGGGGAGAGATGCAGTGGTACCGGCCCCACACGGTTCAAAATTGTCTACAAACTTTTTGATTGCCCTATACAAAAAAAATTACCTAAACAAGCCAGGATGGTTCACTTTCCACTTACGTTTTCTTGTGTACGTCTTCCTTAAAAATAATATAATGATGGAGGGGAAAAAACAAATATTTCTAATTTCTTAATTTGTAAGTCTTCTTTTTATAACAAAACAGCTTTACTCACGGTTGTTCCGATATATGTTGCTCGCTTGGCCATACGCTTGGCCCGAAACGTCGAGCAACATAGCTCGGAACAACCGTGAGTAAAGCTGTTTTGTTATAAAAAAATAATGTCTAGCAACCACGGTAATTTAAAAACCCATGTAAGTCTTCTTGTTACCCATTATTTTTATTTTCAAATTAGTGTGCGAAACAATGTATAAGAGCGACTTGTCGTGTGCAATGTGTCAAATTTGCGGGTATGTCCGGCCGGAAGACACCCGCTCTGGTCGGCCTCTGCCAACAGACTGATTGAACTACCTTAGCAGCTAGTAATATAAACCGATTTTAGCATGCGGCGATACGGGTCAATATTGCTAAGCACGCTTTCTACTGCACAAATGAGAGCGCTTAAAATTTGATTTTTTCCCCAGTTTTCCTTAAATTTATCGGAAAGTAAATACTTTATCGAAAAACTACAAGATACGATTTCTAGTAGATTAATATATCTTTCCAATGATGTAAAAAAAATTGACAGTTCTCGCTCAAAATTCTGAGATCTCGCAATTAAAAGATTTTTGGGTAAAGCAGTCTTTGCTATTTTTTTTCTGTGTTTCTAGAAGATTTTTGAAAATTCTGTTGGATACGATTTTTGTAATGTACCCTTCTCTATACAGATGATTTTTTTTATGCTTCGCATATGTCCGGTTACTTCAATTCTCGCGATGAAAAATTGGTCGATTTTGATTTCAATTAAAAAAAAGTAGCGGCTTACGGCCGCTTAAGTGCCGTGCCGGCCCCAGACGGTCGGTACATAACAAAGTTCTCTATCGCGCTTGTTCACTCCGACCAAATGTTGGTGACATGGTAACACAGTTTTAGTGACATGTGTGCAATGTACGACAGTTCTGTTTTTAACTTCTTTGGCGCTCGGACTGCTTTCGACTCTCGAGGAAGTGACAGTCGCGTTCTAGACATTTATGCGTTTCGGATTGGTCGTCTTTATTCATCGAGAATAGTCTTTATTTATTCCAAATTTAAACATGGCGAATCTGGTAGATCGTGTCCTGGATTACTAACGAACCTCGTTGCACTATGTTATAATTCACCTTGTAGGCAGATAAATTGTGTGTTGCAGTGTAGGCAGCATTGGAGTTATTATTAACATACAAGTTGCCGATGTGTCTAATAAATATGATATGGTATGGTGGATGGTGTATGTATATGATGCGTTTACCAATCTATGACCGACCAGGATTAATTTATTCGCCCCTCGGTGAGCTGTGAGAAAGCCTTTACATTAACAAATTGTCTATTGTTGTGTATAAGATTGACTTGAAGAAATTTTACTCTTCCGCCGTCTGCGGCTCAGAAAATTATAATGAATTCTCGTTACATAATTCTGGGGGGTCCCATACAAATATCTTAATTTTCAGAAGAACGAAATGTACCATTATCCAAACATATTAACAACAAAATTATGAACTTTCGCCTATAGATGGCGATACGTGCGAATGCCACTCTAAAGTGAAATAACAAATAATAATAAAAACCGACCATTTACGTGGTGGTACGGAAACCTCGGTGCGCGAATTCGGCTCGAACATGGCCGTTTTTTTTTCAAATTTAAACCGTCCGTCCGCGTCCTGGATTTACTATACTATCTTAGTTTATATTGTAGATGATAAATTATGTTTATTGTATTGCAGTTATTATTACTTACATACAAGTAGCCGATGCGTAGTAGTAGTAATATGCTTCATGTGACAATAAATAAATAAATTCACCCACCAGAGGTGCAGTATAAACTTCACATTATCTGTGAAAATGTACTTTTTTCCCAACATCCACCTGCCCAGATTGTGCATTTGGTGATACATTCCAGTTAGGTTCATATTTATCTAGACATGTTGCAAAGACAATAGATGTAACGCCTTACGAAAGAGTCATTGTAGTGCGCGCGCGTCGCGTCGCGTCGCACGCGCAGGCATGCGGCGCGCCGGCTGACTACTGCAAGGCCAGAGGGGGAACAGGTGAAACAAATGAATTTCGAAACATCGATTAACATCTATTTATTTCCACATTTAGTTTATTGTGTCCCATGTTGTGAAACAAAGTACATATTTTATACATATTTTGATTTAACTAGAAAATTATTTTAGAACTTTGTGTTTTTTTTTTATCAAATACAAATATGTACACTGAGGCATTCAGTCAAAGAAGAGAGATGTAGGACTAACGCCCAGAAGCGACACGAGCCTGTACGTGTGAGTTTAGTTGATCTATTGATACGCACGGAGATGTGTATGTAGCTTGAGCCCGCTTTGAACGATAGGGTTGGTAAACGCAGAGTACGGGTGGAATGAGCGAGCGAGAGAGTTCGGTTCGAGAAAGAGAAAGATGAACAGCGGGGCAGCGGGCGAACGCCGCGACACCGCATCGCTTGCTAAACGAAAGAACAATAAATAAATGCTAGCTCGCAGCAGGCAGCAGCCTGTGCGACGAGTCACCTCCCGTGAGTTCGTCCGACCGCTCCCGCCGACGCGCACCCACCCCGGAACACACACATGCGCACGCGCGGTTGCTTACACAATACATTCAACCGTGTCGCCGGCCTGATTCAGTTTAGATTCAGCTACGTCCTCAGCGTTGGGCGCAATTTTTCCCAGCCCTAATATCTGAATGAAATCAAAACGGCGCGGCCCGGCGGCGGGAGCTAGATCAATGTGCCGTCGATATTGGAGCCGGGTGAACTAAGAGAAAACCCCGATGGGATAACAATAATATATAATTATTCTTTGGGCATATAAAACAACGCAGACGAAAGAGTGAATCAGCACAGTGAAGGAAAAACTGGTATGTCACTGTTCCGCAATAGCACGGGAAGGACTGGAACTGGATCTATGAGGTTTTTTTTACTATTCTATTTGAATTCGAATTGCTTCACGAGTCGAGTATTACGCCAGTGCGAGGGCGGAGGAGTTGTCAAGCGGTCAGATGATGCAAGAGTGTGCGAGACCTTGCTCGAACCTGCCTCACAGACGGACGGAGATGGCACGTAAATAGGGTTCCGATCGATCCTGACAGTCTGGGTTACATTGACTTATAGGCGCGCTCGGAACTAATAAATAAGTTAATATTATTAATTATTAATTTAGTATACATACATACATACATATCACACACGCTGAATCCCGACAATCGGGGTAAGCAGAGTAATCGGTGTTGTGCTGCAAGAACTCTGGTCAATTACAGCACAACACCGACCACCACGTCTCGCAAAGCACTCGAACAAGATTAAATCGATCAAGCAGCAAGCAAGGCACGAAGACCCACCCGCTGCATGAGTCGGTGAAAGTACCGTGCCAAGGTGAGAGGTGGCGAGCCTGTCGCCCTTCAGCACGGCATCCTGTCCTTATCCCTTAGTTGCATTTTACGACATACATGGGGAGAGATGCAGTGGGGCTATTCTTTTTAAGTACCGGCCCCACACGGTATACATACACTAGCAGCTTTAAGCTGATGCGAGTACTTTGTATGTTGAGTGCACTTGATTCTTACTTCTATTAATTTTTTATATCAATGTAGAGTTTGTACTGGTTTTTAAAAGTAAAAGAAAATATGCGGCACAGTTTATTTATTTATTTAGGCAGACACTGTCCAGCAACCAGGTTGCCCCAAAATCTAGGCAGGTAAACATTAATTTAAAAAAAAATTCAAAGCAGATAGATAATTAAATTACTTATAAACTACCTATTCCAGGTTAGCTCCAGGTATGCCTAGAATTGTTCGCGTAGAATGTATTGTATTCTTAGAAGTGTCGTAGGCGGCAACTGAAGACATCGAAAATTCGTTCTATCGTATTATCGTATTATGGACTGTGTCAGTGTTTGTTTCAGACAGTTTGTATTCTCAAGTGTATGGGAGTGCATGCATGAACATGATGTAGAATTAATTAGATTTTTTACTTGGGGGCCTTTTACATGCCTTCGGTGGAGGGAAAGCGCACCCCGAAGAAGTACCTGAAATAAACACTGGTCTGTGTGTTACGAGTATTAGATTAATAGTATATTACTAGTGTGTAGTTGGACAAACATGAAAATGTGGAATAAGGATAGCTGAAGTTCAGACTTAGCGACTAGGTCAACACAATAAAGGTCTCTTTTTATTGTTATACTTATTTCTTGTCTGCGTCTGTGTTTCCTCTAAGCCAAATAAAAGGCTCTACATTTTACGCGAGGAAAATCACAAGCGTACGATTTCAAATTAATGCTTAAAATTTAAGAAAGCGTCGCTGTTTCCGCTTCGTTGAATGACTGACAAAATAATATAATTATTATTGTAGGTATTGAAGTTTCGCTTGATTTAGCAACACGACAATAACATGAAATAATTGAGCCCATCATCGGGTCGGGCAAGCGTTTCTGGGAAGGTCGTTTCGCTGGGACCTTAACAGATCACAAAGTAGGCTTTTGCGGGTCCAGCGGTTTTGCGGGGCAGCCTTCCGCGAACCAATCGCGTGAGTTCATCGCGGCTGGAGACGTTGTAACTGAATACAGTTTGAAAAGTAAATTTCGAGTGGGACATATGGAAACCTACATCCAGCCTGTAGAGTGGACCAGCTAAACCTGTAGCAGGGCTCACGCACTCTATGTACTTGCGCGCGATAACTACCTACCGCCGACCGGACCGCCGGCGATCCATAATTCATTGGGCTGCCGACAGCCGCGTGGAGCTAACCTACGTGAGCGCGCGCTCACGCTACTGCTTCGTACGGTCGTACCTACCTATATCCAAAGAGTTTCTTTGCCTATGTCTTAATTCAAGTTGACATGGCTTCTGTTAATAGTGGCAGTGTCAATTTATGTGCAGTAGATGGATGTAAATCCAGCAAGAGGAGAGATAAAAATCTCTCTTTTTTCCATTTACCTGCTGATGAAGAAATGTGAGTATATGGTTTTTGTTGAGCAATAATTACCTATTCTAAAAAACCGGACAAGTGCGAGTCGGACTCGCACACGAAGGGTTCCGTACCACCGTACAAGATTTAACACTATGTAGCTACTTTATTTTTTATATTTTTACTATTTCTTGTTATAGCGGTAATAGAAATACAGCCCGCTGACAGACGGACGGACGGCGGGGCTTAGTAATATGGTCCCGTGGCACCCTTTGGTACGGAACACTAAAAATGGTAGGTAGATAGGTATTTTGGTTCATGATTCACTGAAATCGATTGCCTACGGCAATAAGTCCGCCTTCTGCCAAGCAGAAAGGTGTATGTAAAGGTCGACTGGAAGTAATTGCCGCCGGCAATAAGTCCGGCTTCGCTTGGCAGATGTATTTTTAATCTATACCGAATAAAATCGGTTAGATAAGCATGCGTACAGGTAACAATAATAACATTACAGGGGTAGTAGGTAGGTAGGATTACCTGAAGTATTTTCGGGCTGAACTAATTTCTTCCTTTAATATATTTTAACGAGGGCGAAGCCGCGGGCTAAAACTAGTAGTAGCCTATATGTTAAACAAAAAAAAAATTGGTACCTATCTAACAGTAAAAAACATTTTTAAATCTGTGCTGCAGCTCGCGAACAAACATTCACACATATTTCCTCTTTACAATATTAAAGATTGTGTAATGCATTGATATTTTTATCGAAAGTAGCAGCCCTAACGTCACCGAATTTGCTTCAAGGCCCCGCGTCCGCGCGCAGCTGCAAAGCAATAATCACTTTACGCTCTTTCGTTTAGGTACATTTTCGCACGCAGCGACTGGCGTCGTAAAAGTTTAGGCTATTAAAGCCGAAGGTACGTAACTTTTTCTATGGAGAGATTCATCTGTTACGAAGTAACTATTTAGTAATCTGTGCCTGTAGCCTGCAGAATGGTGAGCAAGTCTGTGCCGTGGAATCGCCAAGCCCGCGGCAAATTAGAAAACCTGGGAAATTATCTCACAATGACGTTTTGTCATTTATTTAGAAGTACGAGTTTTTAATATTTTGACCGACCAATAATATTTTAAGACAAATTTTAAGTAAATTTTCAAGTAAATGACAACAAAAATAAAAAGAGAAATAAAAAAAGTATGGGGACTATCCAAAGAGCAATAATTTTTTACTTTAAATTTTTTTAATTGTTTGTTTTTATATCCGCCAAAAAACACATAGGTATTCTGTGAAAATTTCAATCGACTAGCTATTACGGTTAGAAAGATACAGCCATTGGACGGACAGACGGACGGACGGACAGACAGACAGACAGACGTTGTAGGCTTAGTAATAGGCTTTTGTACGGGGTACGACAAACTAAAATCAATGAATTTAATATTATTAAAATAAACATAACGTAAGTATTCAGAGCACGCAAAACATTATCAAGAGCATTATTAAGTCTATACGCTGAACATAATACAAGGAATGTATTAAATTACTTCATGCAAAAGCTGCAAGCCGCAGCCTTCGTGGAACATACGCAGGTTGGAATGTTCAAAGGGCTGCGTCCTTGGACGTCCTTAAGGCTATCAGATTTCAAGGGCTTCGATGGAGCGATGCGATATGATTTTTTATGGAACCTAACATGGTCGGCTGCATCGCCCGCTATGTCAGCTCGTTACTCCTCATTCCTACCAGCACTAGGTTCCATGGCAGTACTTCCCTTTGGGCGCGTCGTGAAATTTATTGCAAACTGATGTTTATTGCTATTAATTCAATATTTTAAGCTGAACAAACAATATCTTTATTAGTGAAATAGAAAATAAATAAAAAATAATGTGCGATTACAATAAAATATAGATACGAATAATTTTCTATGCAAAATGCCAAACGCACAGGCAGCTCCTATGGAAAGTGGCACCCTGTTGTTATTATAACTGTGTTCTTTTATTCATCATGTATAAATCCTCTCTCATAATATTATTTTCGATTTGCATAATAGCTATGTATTTATTATTTTGTGTAAATATATTATTATATTATTTCCAGCTATTTCCGTTCCTCATCGTCAAATTTTACAAATCCTAAAATGTGTATAATATTTATGCGTACCTAATCTATATAAGTAGGTACATGTTCGATTTTTTATAAAATTTATTGAAGTATTCTTCGCATATTTTTTTCTAATAAATTATTTCCATACCACAGTAAGAACTCTATACTTATGAAATTCTAGAAAACTTCCAAAGACAACTCCGCATCACCATCGTGATGTTCTAATAGTAGCTTCCATTTCTACTTATAAAAATACAAACACTAACTCTACAATCAGGAGCGATTAACTAAACAAAACAACGAACGGCCCAGGAACCCCGCCAATTATGTTCCCATTCAACCTTCAACTTTTTGGATGAGATTTTGAATGTAAATTGGGGCACAGATTTTGGGTCTTGTGGTTTGATTACGGGGAACGTGCAATTAAATATGTATTAAGCTTTTTATATTGCTGTTTGAATTATGTTTATGGATTTGATTTGTGGTCCAGGATATTGTTCAGTTTTATCCATGCAGGTTATATTTTGAAAATAAAGGTTTCTCTTTTGGAACTGTTCGAGTGGGGAACTCGGGACGGGTCTCTTCATTTTCGGCCTTGCATTTATCTAATGAAGAAATATAACATATTAGTGTTGTGTATTGACTGGAAACAATTCCACTCCGCCTATCCGCTTTCAGCACTGTAGACTGGTGCATTCCGAGACACGCAAGAATCAAAACCGCATTCCAGACTATGGGCTGCTTGTTGGCTGTCGGGTTGTGTTAATTCAGCACCCCTCGGGGCAAACCCGGCGCTGCCTTCTGAGAAGTCTCTAATTGCCGCGATTACATCCCGGCCCCATTAGCCGGGGGAAAAAATATGAAAATATCTCCAAGGTTCTCCGCGTAATGACAGAGGTGACAGAGGAATGCTAGGGCGCTAGCCGCTCTCGTTGAAAAATAACTCTTGAATCTGTAGGAAGGAATCTTCGTGGTTAAACGACTCGCAGCAATAATCTGTAGGAAAGAATTCCTATGGTGGGTTCGTTCTATCAAAAGAATAGAATGGAACCTCTTAATTGCACACACAGAGTAGGAAGATGTGGCGCCGCGGCGGAGGTCGCCTGCCGGGCGAAGTGAAACAATATATGAAAATAAATAAAGGAGGAAAGGACATTGAATAGCAACCGACATCTTGACTTAAGCGGGATTTACACTGTATCACTTTTGATGTACATCCAAAGTGAATCACGTAGAATGAAATCATCCATCATCCATGAAAATATGTTAACATATTTTCATCCAGTTCCCCTTTCACGACCGACATTCGACTGGCGGGATGTGTGTAGTACAAATTATTTATTGATGTTGCAACTATGTATGTACAAACTTTACTACCTACCATCTGTTGAAGGTTGAATGAGTACTTTTTTACCTGAATTTGTCTAAGTGCTTCTTTTATCTAATACTTATTGCTTTTATAATTGGTGCACCAACTTCCGTCACGGTACGTTTATTTGTTTTTTAATAAGCAATGATATCAGAAATTCCGTGTCGCGTATTGATGAGCTTGTGAAATACCTATCCGTGTTTTTTTTTTTTATGGAAACTGACACGGTTGGCTACATCATCTACAACGTCCGTGATGTCAGCCCATAACACCGGGTGAACTAGGTGCCATGTCAGTGCTTCCCCCTTTGATCGTGCCGGCTACATTGAACTGGTCGGAAAACACAAACTATTTACATAGCCGTTTAGACCGACGTTTCATTCAGTGCGGTGGTACCAACCCGGGCGGGTTAAACCCTACCACCAAGTAAGATTAGGAGGGAAGGGACCTACAGTTTTACGAGGAATCCGAACCTCGGTCAGCCTCCAACGGTCAGCGGTCACCCATCCAAGTACTGACCGCACCCAGCGTTGCTTAACATTCAATAGCGACAGTTGACTGTCTGCACCACTGAGCTAACGAGGCTGACAAGTGTGTGACAACCGTGTGTATACATAATAGGTTTCGCATATTTGTCTCTCTCCATCCTTTACTTCGTGTTTTGCGTTTGCCTTCGATGCTAGGTGTCTTAAGTAAGGATATATAATGTAATTCACACTCATGCATTTTATATCAGGAAATTTTACGTTGGTTCGAACTCGTAACGGATTCCAACCTCTACTATCCTCCCAGCGAATATCTTTCCGTGGTTCCGGCGTCTTCCTTCCGTCATTTCGACTGGCGCCTTCTCGGGATTTGAATTAAATGTACCACAGTATCTAGACTCAAATCTATTAGAACATACACATAGCATTTGACAGACAAGTGTGCGAGCGTTTTGCTCATAGTAATTTAAATACATTTTTACAATCTGGCTAGGTACTATAAAAAAAAAAACAGTAGACAAGCACAAATAATATTTTACCATCCACAAGTTCCACATAGGATTATAAACACATTCCTTCGATAATCTTCAATGCCTGCATTGGAAAGCGTCAACCGCTCCATAAGATATTCGTAGTGCGTAGCGTCTCGCCGCGGGTGACGGCTCGCCCGACAACGTATAATCACGGCGTGGCTGAGCGCTGCGGGCAGTACGGACAGATGCACTCCCGACGCGGTAATAACCGATGGACGAGCGTAATTGGTGGCCCGAACTTGAATGTCGGTAAAGGTTGCGTGGAGGCCGTCTGGTTTTAATCCTTGGAGTAGTTTTCTAATATTCACATTCTCGTACGTGAGACGATGGAATACGCAATGTTTTCCATATTTTTTACTTTGATCCTGTTGTACAAAATGCACATAGTGACTAGTCTGTTACGCGCCATCTACATACATCGCTCATTAAATTATCAAACTGAAAATTGTCATGGGGCTATCTGATGTTATGACTTTAACATCACACGAGAGAAGCGGCCTGCAAAGACTAGTTTAGAATATTTCAATGGAGATATTTTGAAGTCTTACGAAATGGCGAAAGAAAAAAGTTACTGTAAGTCCTAAATTATTGTAAGTATAAAAAGTCTCCGACAAATAAGAGTTAGCTTTTATAAAAAAAAACTACAGCCTATTTTGCTCAGACTATGTTGTTGAGAAAAGTAGGCATTTAAAAAAATAAGGATAAAAGTAAGCAAAAAGGCAAGAAAAGCGGCGCAACGGAACCATGGACCAGGCAGGGGCTTGTTGTTTTCTTCTTTTTCGGTCGTCCCACGCCCCGCGCCGCGTAACTCTGGTGGCAGAGCTTCATAACTAATGTTTATGTACGGTTTGTTTCATTTTACATTTACTATAATGATAATTCTCCACATAACTCGTTTTCTGATACCTTTCGAGCTTCTGCTTTATTTTTAGACCATCGCGGGGTTTTATTTTATTTATTTGTATTTAATGTATTACAGGTAAAACCACGAGTAGATTTCGGAGAGTCTATTGGTACGTGTAGAGATGGCAATAAAGTAAGAGAAAACTGTCACCCGACTGTACCCACGTGTACAACCTTTTAACTAACCTTTACCTACGTAAAAGCTCCGAAATTGTCAGTCGGGCCAATGCACATATTTTCGCATCTTCATAAACATATATCATTATTTTAAACTAAAAATACATATTCGAACAAATATCACTAAGAATGCACAACGTTAATGAAAGTCAAAAGAACGGAAATAAACAAACAAAACCTACATACAATGCGCAGGCAAAAAAAAGTAATTTCAAGAATTTCACGGTGAGCCTTTTAAAAATGCTCCCGGCCCATAAATGATATAAAAACTTCTAGAAGCGACAGAGTGACATCCAGGACTATTTTCCTGTGGAATGCGACGGCATTACCTAGGCGGGGAAGAATTTTATGAAGAATTCGTAATGGCTCGCTGGCCAGCGGCGATGACACGTAGACTAGTGGGGCGTAGGTCGACATTTCTTAGGTCGACATCGACATAGTTAGGTCGACATAGATTAAGACTGCGGTACTACAGCGTGAGGCGCACAATATGCAAAATTTGCCTCATTTTCGTTTCGGTTTTTTGTTCAACGAATTTCAAAAATATATATATTAAAAAATCCTGTCTAAAAGTTGACCATATTTAAAAGTTGGTGACAGATTTTTATTTTTATTTATGTCAATTAATGTGTGAAAAAAAAAAATCACAAACGTACTACTAAATGGTCCTAAATACTCCGAAATGCTCTCTTTGTTTCGAAATTGCAGCTTTCTAAAACATTATTTTGAGTTTATACTAATTGCAGATGATATAAGATAAAATTTTACTTCTTTTGACAGATTTGGATATTCGTGTAATGTAAATTGGTTTAACAAACTTTGAACAAATACTATAAAATAAGCGAACGCTTCGCTATTCAAAATGCGCCATATCAGTGCGCATTTTGATGCTGTAGTACCGCGCTCTCAATCGAAATAGAGCATTAAAAAAACATGAACTTTTTAAGACATCATTATTAATAAATCACCGATTCTTACCCGACTACGGCGAACCCAAAAGGAGGGTTATGATTTTGGCAGTAAGTATGTGTGTTCGTTTGTTCTCTCACAGAATCTAAACTACTTAACGTTCTGGTATGGAACGTCGAGCCACATAATTAACTCTACAAAAAACCGTAAGAAAGACTGTTCTAAAAAAAAAAACACTTCCCGGCAGTCTTCGTATAGATTAATACATTTAATTTCGACATAATGATACAATATTACAATAGAATAGTTATTATATTTATTTCGATCTTAATGATGTGACTGCGCTACAGCATTCGTAATGTTAAAATATTACCGGCTAGCCACATTTCTGGACAGGCCGTCAGACGTCCTGGGGTCCTAGATTCTTTATGAGCTTGCTGCAGAGAGGTGTCGTACGAGTACTGGCGTTTGATATTAAATTCAATGGATTCATCTCACTGGGAGGCACTCCTTAGTTTAAATACATTTCTTTGCTGTTGGTCCCTACTACAGATGACGTCCGTTTGTCTGTCTCGCGTTTTGAACACTGCGTTTGTTACTTTTGAACACGCCACACAGACCACTTCAGACCCTGAAATTTTACACAGCTCAACGCCATGCCTAAAACTTCACATGAGTTTTAGAATTTATCCCATACATAATGGAGCCTCAGGTTTCTCAAACTGACATAATTGTTCCACTTTCGAGTTCATACAGTTCATCGTGGCAGTACAAAGCCTACTGTCAAACTGTCAGTTCACTACACTGAAAGATTTCAATTCGCGTCAGTGAGGCGGTGTAATATATTACGTACACTAACGTTGATTCCGTTGGTTAGACAATTGTTATTTTTTTGCCAAAATGTTAAATGTCATTGAATGGTAGCTGGCTAAGGAGACGGATCATAAGTTCGGATCGATATCTAGTAGGAATACGTGCGTACAAAATTAATTAAAGGTCACGCGTGTTTCCCAGTTGTGTAGGCAGAGACAACGGATCTCACTCAACGTCCCACAATCGTGCCTAGCAGGAATATCTATTCCAAATTCCAAATATTTTATTGAAAATTTTAACAAATTACATACAGGTGTTTATTATAATTGTTTATCTTATCTACGTAATTTACTAGAATTTTAAAATGATGTGTATATATCTATGCTCGAAGAAGGCACTAGACTTTCGCGTATTGCCTATTCTTCTTTCTATTGCATCTAGTGTTCCAAGCGTGCGATTGGAAAAAGGTTAAATGGCAACTGGAATTGGATTCAGCAAGTAGCAACAATGAATTTTCCAAATGGAATGATCTACCTAGGTAGTCCATTATTCTTATCATTCCGGAAAATTACATCACCGTTAGAGGAAACCGCGATATTAGCAATGTGTTGAGTGTTATTTTACACATACAGAGTTCACAGGAAAGAAACTACAGTACCTACCTACGTACACTTGAATGTTTTATGAATTTTTAGTTACAACTTTTTAATTCGACAACTGATGAGTGTGCACGTACAATTTTATAGCGTATCTGTGAAATGAAATGGTTCAGAGTTACGGGGTAAACTCTGAACCAGTGCAATGTTAACCCCGGATTAAAAGTGTATATCTACGAAGACACACAAAACTGCGTACTATAGCAACGTCTCCGCGACAGCTATTAAATCGTTAAGGCAACAAAGGAATGCGGCGCGCATGTGCGGCGGCGGCGTCCGCCGGCGTTACTGCCAAGGCCGTTGCACTGCCTATTGTTTTGATCGAACTTCGAGCATCTCCACGGGCGCTGGCCCCCTTCATACCTATGTACGGTGTCAATCAAACTAATCTCACTTAGAATTAGATGGGAAATCTATGGACTTCCATGCATGGTAACGTAAGGCAACGCAACTTTGCGGTTCTTTCTTTCATTAAAATCGTAATTAGGGATTGATGAGAGATATGTGGGAAAAATATAATTAGCTAACTCTTGTATACTTTATACATCTCAACAAGATACTGTTGACACTTAACTTTACATATATATAAAGGGTTGTTGTAGAGAGATGGCTTAGTCTTAGTACCAGCATTTTATTTTCATGTCTGAACGTAATGTAAGAGATTCATCTTTTAAGTACAAAATTTATTCAACATTCATTTATTCCAATTTCGTGCATTGAAATTGATGTTCATTTTCAAGGTTTTAGCTATACCTTACTTTCCAATAAAACGAGATACATAATTTAAACAGAGAAAGAGGTACCGTAACACGTGGAGATTCGTTGCCTTAACCTAACCCATTGTGAAACAGTATTTACATAAAAAAAGGTATTGTAGTAACTATGTGTGTATATGTGAACTAAGCAAAAAACGTTGCATCAGCGCTCAAAAATGTGTCCATAATGTAATCTGTAAAATAAAACGAGTTACCAACACTTGAGAGTGGCATCCTACCTATCGCCACCGCATTAAGGCCTCTCTCATAAATAAATATAATAAATGTATAATAGCACGTCGTGACAGAAGGCTACCGATTCTTAATGGCGACGCTTACAAGTTATTACATAGATATCTGAGAGCATATCTAAAGTAAACCAGTCTCGGATGCATAGTCGAAATGTCGACAATCATTTGGTCGTCAGTCTGTGAATGATAGTCACATTCGAAATTGCATTAAAGAAAAAACTAAGTACATTGTAAAAAATAAAAAAAAATCACCGAAATAAAGATATAAAATCCATACCGACATTATGCTACTAAAATTTAGTCAGAGCTTAGAACTAATGGATGTGCAAAAAATGCGTTTGGTTGGTATGGATTAGGTATTAAAGTAGCTGTTTATATAGGTAGTAGTGGCTTGTATAGGTTAGGTATTAAAGCTCTTTGTAAATTAACTTGCTTAATTGAAAACTCACCTTCAGTTATTTCTTTCTTCGACCTTAAGTCTTTTGTCGACTTTGACAACAAAGTCGATCTATGCACCGTTGACATAGCGCCCGCGCGGCACAAGTTTTCTCGAAGGAATATCCGAGATTTGGCCGCAGGAATTCGACGCATTCAGAAGATATAAAATAGCTGCGTCTGACCTCTGCGACCTGCCCCCGCCTAACCGGCCTCCTCTCCCTCCCCCCCACCGCCCCCCCCCCCCGTCCTCCTCTCCCCCTCCTCACTCTGCCGCGTCGCCCGCGCACCTCGAGCGGGTTTGTCTCGGAATTTGGGATTTTTTTTAAACATGGTCAATATTTCAATGTAATGAATGCGGCGGAATTTTTTCGTGGTACAATATGCTACTGATCTTTATTGTTGAAAGCCTCTTTAGTACGCCATTACGTACATTTACGTACGACATTATTAATGATTATTAATAATTTCCATTCTGTCTGTCTGTCTGTTGGTCTGTCTGTTTTCAGAATATTTATAAGATTAATTAGGTTTGTCTATTGTATTGCACAATATGTTTAGTTTATTAATAGCTTTAAGTTTTAATTTTAGTATTTCTACTGCCTTGTAACCGACTTATAATATCTGTAAGTAATGTATATACGTTCTTTGAGATAATATATTCTATAAACCGAAACTGTTCGTTTGAAAAGAGGCGTATTGAAAATTTAACCTTCAAGGTTGGGTTCGGATGATAAGGTGTTTTAATAAATAAAAATGAAAAAATATATATTTCGTAAAAAAATATGACAATTAAGTACGTAAACTTCGTTCGTTTCTTCGTAAAAAATATGGGGACGGCCTCATCTGCATAATTCTTTTAAATAAACAATTCCTTTAGAAATTTAAGAATATAAGCGTAAATTTAAGTAAATAATACGTAATTTCTCGCAGTTATTGAAGTGATTTGGAAAACTATTCTTAGTCCCAAGAGATCGCAAAGGAAAGAAAACCTGCGCTGCGTGCGCGCGTTGACATCTTTTCCATGAAAGAATGTCGGGGAAGGATTGTTCGGATACTTTACATGTATTTATCCCGGCCTCAATCAACATTCTTTATTAAGTTTCATTGTTAAAAATTTATTTTAGGGTTCCGTATCCGTCCGTCCGTCTGTCCGAAAGCTGTATCTCTTGAACCGTAATAGCGTAGCCCGTTGAAATTTTCACAGAATATGTGTTATTATGGCGGATATAACAATAAATTATAAATAATAGAAACATTTTAAAATTAAGGGGGTTCCCATACAAGAAACGTGTTTTTTTTTCAATGTTTAAAAAAAAAAAAATTTGATACTGTGTAACTATTATAGTAGAAATTGTATCAACCACATTTTCCTTATGCAAATTACCATTACTCATATTCACACACAATTGCATACAACGACGTAAGACACATACACAACTAGTGTTTATCCGCGGCTCCGATCGTGGCATTGTCGGATTTGAGCGAATGTTTGAAGGAGATTTGACAGCTTGCTGATCGAAAGAAATGAAAAAAACAACAGTGAGATATGTTATGCTGGCACTTTTTTAAACCTAGAACTAAATAAAAGCTTGGTCATAAATGATGACAAATTCCTTATTTCAGACGTTTTACCTGTATGACGATTTTAGATTTCAAACGTTTTATTAGTAGGTCATTTTGCTGTGTTGTGTCGTTCATCCAACAGAGACTTTATTAGATTGTCCTTCTGATATGGAGGGAATACGACGTTTGAAGACCCAGGTTAAAGGATTCTGGAAACACACTCGCCGGAAGACGTACCACACCTTAGCGGTGCGGTGGTTTCCTAGAATGTTTCCTGAATGTGATGGATCATAATAATGTATAATACATAGTTTAATATCATACCTGAGATATACCTGGTTCCATTAATAAAAACTGTTTAGAATACGTAATACATACATACATACATACATATCACACACGCTGAATCCCGACAATCGGGGTAAGCAGAGCAATCGGTGTTGTGCTGCGTACGTAACGTACGTGTGTGAATACGTAATAGTACATTCGTTTTCTAGTTCTGTTATAGACAGACGTCATTAATATATGAGAAGAGAGAAGAAGTATACGGCAAATTATTGTGGAGGTAAAACATCGTCGAGTGTGTACCGCGTTCACGCTGCGACCTCAGGGTTCCGGCGTATTAAAATTTTGTGTGCGTCTATATTGTAGCAATTTGTGAGTTGTGTAAAACGATTAGCTTTGCCCCTAGGGCCCTAGGGTGTCCAGAGGATCGTATAGAAACTTGCGAATGGTGCAGGCCAAAATGTTCCACTTTTTTTTAAATGTATTAGAAATGAAAAAATAAATCACGTATTAATTCCCGTTAATTCTAATAAATTTGGAATTTTTTATTTGTTTCGGATTGTCGAAAACGGTGAACGTTATCGAGAATCCGAAATAAAATAGAAGAGAACATACATTTTGCTTTCGTCGCACGACAGCAGCATACGAATGGTCCACGAAACCCTACATCTCAAGAATGTTTATCATTCCCAATGCCTCGGGTCTTTTTATGAGCACATGTCAGAGAGAGAGAGAGAGAGAGAAGACCAAAAAAGTACAGATCAAAATAATACATAGCCGAGAGAGCCTAGTGCGAGTGAGACCGACGATCGGACTGCGTGGAGAAAAAAGCCGGAGAAGAATTCTACATAAAAAAGGACATAATATCATCAACATCAGGCATCGCCCATACAAATATCTCTGCAGTTGGCGCGCGCAACCTTTGGCAATATATACTCTAATGGCGAGGACAACATTTTAGTTCACTTTATGAGAACTGCGTTGGAGAAAAACTACGTACTTCTGAAAATGTCATATGAAATTAAGATTAGGTAAGTAGCTATAAGAGTTTTGGAAAATGAAGCGGCAGTTATTTTCCGTTTCTGTCAGATAGGAGCTGTAGGGTAGCATATATATAAATATACATATATTTTTTATGGAAACTGACACGATTGGCTACATCACCTACAACACCCGTGATGTCAGCCCACAACACCTTGGTGAACTGGATGCCATGTCAGTGCTTCCATTTGGTCGTGCCGGCTACACCGAACTGGACAAAAACATTAAATGTTTACATAGCCGTTTCGACCGACCTTTAATTCACTGCGGTGGTACTAATCCGGGCGGGATTAGGTTAAACTCTACCAGTAAGGTAAGAAGGGAAGGCACCTACAGATTTACGTGTGTTATTGTTGCATAAACCCCTATCGGGAACGCACAAAGCGACAGGAAAGTTATTTCAGTCGAGCAGCGTCCACGGTATAATTATGTTTCATATTTTGCACCGCCAGCAGCTATCTGCCTCTCGCTCTAGCGCTGCAAATCAAAATGTGAAGTATCGAGGGTTGCGCGTGCGCGCTGCGCGTAACTCGGGAGCCTCGGGTCGTCGCGGTCGTCATGCGCGCGGCGCGCAGAGCACAATGCCGTCGTAAATCTCTAATGTACAAATAAATAGAGCCAACACACACACACGCAGGCAGGCAGGCAGGTAGGCTTTCGCGCAACGTTATATATAATGCTATGTATGCTATATTCTGCTTGCCACATTCTGAATATTTTAATACCTACTCAATCGTATTGTAGTGAAGAAATTATTGATTAGGACTAAAAGGGACGCGAGTGATATAGAAAATGGCTTTTTTTCGACAAAAAAAATTATGCTTGCGTATTTCCGTTAAATTAATTATAAACGAATTTGAGAACTCAAATCGCATGGTGTTATTTTAACACTGAAAACATTTATTTTACTTGTTTGAAGAAAAGTTCGAAATTTCTTCTTATGGCTATTTAGGATTTAAATTTTTCAACGAAATCATTGGAACACCCGAGGCACAGATGAGATATTAGTTAGGTAGGTACTACGTTCCGATGGTAAAAATATGAGTAGGATATAGGCGGCCAAAACTTGCATGCATACTGTATAGTGACCGCACTACCTAGTGAAATAGATAAGTCACCACCACAAGAGACACCGCGGCCGGCTAGGGGACGACGACGGCCGCCGAACGCTGTTCTCTGTATGTAATAATATTATGTATGTATTGTATATTTCATATTGCATGTATGTACCGTATGATTCCATACTGTATGTGTGTAGCTGACCCCGGCATTACTCTGTTCGTCCTTCAAGCACTCGCGCGACCTTAGCCTTCGCGTCCTTACGATGCATTGTTGTACACGCTTTGAGCGTTCGAGAGAGTTGGCTTTATGTACTCGGTTTGTATATATATGTATATATATAAAGGTTGTATTGTAACCTACGAAGGTCACCCGGTGGGTCATTGCCGAGGTCGAGTTCTCGCAGTACGAGCGAAATAGGATTGGCATTTGTAAATTTTAAACGCTTTTAGTCGACTTCAATAAATGAGGAGGTTCTTTATTTTACCTTTATTTTATCCGTATGAATTTATATATATTTTTTAAATTAACTATAAAAAAGAAATTTAACTATAAATAACATTAATCGTCCTAGCATGGTCCCCATGACTGAAGCGGCGTTTCCCCTCTGGATCGCCATACTGATCCGCTGCTTGAAATGCGCCCGGGCACGGCGGCGCGGCGGTCCCCAGAACTGTCAATGAGTCGTTTTCCCAATTTCTTGAAAAAACTGATTTATATTTTAATATAACATTTGGTTTATAAATATCTGTAAAAACATTAAAACTTGTACCTGAACAGATTTCATTGTTGTAACATACTACTCTATTGAAGAGACTGAACTTGTACTCTGATGTCTAAAAATAAATCCGAATCCTATAAAGTATTATCAAAAACTCCTGTCCGGTTGGGCAATAAAGTTTTATGGCTTTGCGCCATTGCGCAGATTCGCTTCCCTAAGCCATATAACTTTATTGCCCAACCGGACACGAGGTTTTGATAATACTATATAGTCACTTTGAAGAAAGCTTCTTCGCTTTCTTGAACGCGTCAAATCTAGATATTTTAGTAAGAGGATATCCGGAATTCGGCTGTTTTAGCATTTGTTTTAGACGTGAACCCGGCTTAACCTCTAAACAAACTTTTTTGACATTTTATCGTGTATCTCGTCCGCCAAATTGAAACCTGTTTGCGAGATAAGGCCAAAAAGATTCATTCAATGCGAACCAACAATAACACGAGACAGTTGTCATTAGTTTTGCAGCAGAAGGTGATTTATTTCGGCAAACATATCGGCTTATGTTTCAAGGTTAACTGTACTTTGAGTGGTCTTTTTTTATTTTTATCAATAAAATGTGTCACCGTACTTCACACCATCATCGCCAAAGTGTCAGGATTAAGTTGCATCCTGCAATGAATGAATTCTATTATGTCTTTCTTTCGTTGCATTTTTTTAAATAAAATAATAAATCACTACATCTCTCCCCGTGCATGTCGTAAAAGGCGACTAAGGGATAAGGACAAGGTGCCGTGCTAAAGGGCGACAGGATAGCCACCTTTTACTTTGGCACGGTCCTTCCACCGAGTGATGCAGCAGGTGGGCCTTCGTGCCATACATGCTGCTTGATAGTTATCTTGTCCTAATACATTGCGAAACGTGGTGGTCGGTGTTGTGCTGTAATTTACAAAACTACTTGCAGTACAACACCGATTACTCTGCTTACCCCGATTGTTGGTATACAGCGTGTGTTTTATATGTATGTAATACTAAAACACTTCTGTATTAATACCTATTGCTAATGATTACGTGTGATATTACAGCGCTCAGCATCCAAAATACATATAAAAAACTCGTTCCGACAAATTCCTGCCATTTCTTTTACTTATTTTGCTTGCAGCAACGCTGACGGTAGCTCAAAGTTCGTCGAAGGAGAGAGAGAGATAATTTTATTTACATACGTTTAGTTTCTTCTCTCCTTCCAATGTAGTAATTAAAAACCCTTTACTTACAATTTCAGCTTGTACGATGAAAACACATGTGAAATGTGCGCGTGTGTGTACCTGTGTACGTAGCACAGGCGGAGAGTCTGTATGTGTGCGTGCGTGTCCTCGACCGAAGTCGCTCGCATATTATGCTATCTATATGACGACCTCTCGCATTCCATACTTATTACATATACATACTTACACTTACGCACATATACGGACAATCTCGGCAATATCACGAGCAACGGGGCATACATTACATACTGGACTGGAATCGGATTGGTCTTTACAGAGGCATTTTGAAAAATAAATATATTATTAAAACTATCTTTTTCCCGCCATTATAAGGAATGTTTGTACATACATACACACATCACACGCCGTATGCCGACAATCGGGGTAAGCAGAGTAATCGGTGTTGTGCTGCAAGTACTCTTATAAATTACAGCACAACACGGACCACCACGTTTAGCAAAGTATTCGGACAAGATAACTATCAGGCAGCAAGTAAGGCACAAAGATCCGCCTGCTGCATGGCTCGGTGGAAAGACCGCGCCAAGGTGAGAGGTGGCTAGCCTGTCGCCCTTATGCACGGCATCTTGTGCTTATCCCTTAGTCGCCTTTTACGACATGCACGGGGAGAGATGCAGTGGGGCTATTCTTAAGTACCGGCCACACACTACCTTCACAATGCTTGTGAAGAGGTAAAAGTTAACCCGATCATTAATTAACTTAAATTTATTTTGTTATTTTTCTTATTATTTATTTTATTATTTATTTTGTTATTTTTATTCTTTAAAACATTGCAAAGAAATAAAAATGTTATCGTAAATAAATACATTTTTAGTTCATTTATATACCTAGTACAATAATGTTTATCTTAAAGCATTTATGTTATATTTATCTTTGCTAGAATACCTTGTTCTGTCGAGTCACCAACTCAGAGCGGATGGATGGTTGGCGCGCGTGGCCGCCTCAGCGCCAAAGACGCAGGTTCGATTCCCGGCGCAGCTGAAAACAATCTTCTATTAGTTATTCTATTATAAGTAATCCTCTTATTAAGTTAGTCTATTAAAAGTTATTCTAGCATGACGCACAGAGTGTCGACTGTGAATAGTCGACAAGTCTGCAACATCATGCAAGATTTCTGTGAATATAAAATCGACGTTGGTTTTAATAACTTTCGTCGTGGTTACTCATTCACTACATTTGTTTTATTGTTTGTTATTTTTAAATAAATCTAGAAAACGTATGTTGTTCTTTTTCACTGTTGGCTCGTACATTGAAAGACTTAATTTTTATTCATTTGATAAAAGCCTAAGTTTTTCCATTTGTTAATTTCTGTATTTCTCGTTTTCTTGTCTTTCGTTTTATATGTATGTCAATTTCTATGGCACGCGCTGTAGCCTACACGGCTTGATGGAACTTAACATAATATGAGGTGTCGTTAGATTCGTCTTAATTGTGGAAGTCATATATATGTTATGAACCAAGTGATTAATGAGGGCATTTTATTTAATGCCCGGGCATTATGAATAATGACAAGCCAAATCGGGCCAAGTGATTAATTATGAAATAAACTTTATTTAAATTAAACAAAATAACCTAATACAATAAAATTAAACTAAAATTTGATGTAAACTTGAAATAAACTTCATTATTTATCATAGTGTCTGGTCATTATGAATACTGCTACGCTATCGTCGGGCAATTTGATAATTTAGGTACATTCGGCAAGGCGCGGGCGCGGGCGCGGGGATAGACCATGTCTATGTTTATTGGACCTAGGTCGTAGGTATGACAGGTTGACAGGAAAGTGGTAAGGGTGAATGTTTTGGTGGTTTAAAAACAAAATAACCAGGGTTAATTTATAGAAGATGCGTCGCGTAGCCTAACCCTAACCTAATGTTGAGGCGGCGCAGGTTTTGACATGAGGGTTATTCGTAGGTTTCATTGTCGGAAATTAAAAGAATCTTAAATAAAACACGTATTTTTATTATCCTGCCTAATACGAGATAGACATTATTCATAATGCCCGGGCAATTTAATTATTTCAACAGTAATCATCATATTGCCCTCTCATATTGGGCATTTTTCAAAATGCCCGGGCATTATGTATAATGCCCAATTAATCACTTGGTCCATAACATATATATAGGCTATAAAAACCCGACTGCACGCAGCAAAAAGGAGGGAATGTTTTTCGAGCGTATGTATTAAATATTTGTCCTAATGTTCCAGTAACTTCATATTGTATTACATAGTTTCTCGTATTGTATAACTGACTGTATGTAAATCCGTAGGTATATGCCCTTCATAATAATTAACTGTATAAGTCTTGCTTCGAAAGATTCATAGAGAACATACGAGATGGTGGCGCGCGACACACACTTCGCACCTCTAAAAATGTTTGTCCATTATTTCCCTCTGCAAATGTCCTTTATTTTCAAAATTCCTCGCATATTTGAGTAATACCGTCCAGGTAGTCGCATATTTGCCGCGGGGAATTCCAATATTATTATTTTAAAAAATCTGTCAATTACGTATTATGTCCACAAGGAGGGTTCCGCCTATTGTTATTTTATCTTTGTTGTGTTTAGATTTTTCTTACTAAATATTATAATTTATATTTTATATAATTTATATGTTAGTGTCTTAAAATATTCCTTTAAAATTAAAATTCTATTTTAACATAGTAGTTATGTGATACTGTGGGCCACAAATAACTGTTATCTATAAATGCCCATGTTTAATTAAATTTTCCAGACACAAAATCTTTTATTTGAGACTAGATGCGAATCTATCTGACAGATACGCGACAGAAAGACGGTAGCGTGTCTGACTGTATATACAGTTATGCTACGAAATCCTAGAACAACAAAAAACAACAAAGAACAACAAAAAACAACAAAGAACAGCACAAAAGGGGAAGATTCAAAGCCAAGCGAACAAAGAACCGACAATAGGCTGTTGTCTTCAGGAATTTACTATCCACTTACACCTAACACCTGCCTTTTGTTTGTTTTTATGGACTTTTTGAATATAATGGTATAAATAAATTAACTTTAGCTTGATAAGTAGAAGTGCACTCATGTTGTTGAGAACCGAAGTAAGCAATAAGCATTGCATCTTTGTTATAGTTCGAGACACGTAAATATAGACCTCTCGTCGCCATAAAATATATATTTTTTTATGGACACTGACACGGTTGGCTACATCACCTACAACATCCGTGATGTCAGCCCATAACACCGGGTAACCTTGGAGCCACGTCAGTGCTTCCCTTCGGTCGTGCCGGCTACACTGAACTGGACGGAAAACTCTCTGAAAATTTCTGTGAAAATGTCAACCGACTACCTAAATTTCAACCCCCCCCCCCCCCCCCCCCCCCCCACTAGAATAAGACACCTTAATGAGAGGTTTATATAAACTAGTACATTACGAACTAACAAATGGAATATAACAGCACTCACAACAAGCGTAGAACCACACAAATACTTAGCTGACACACTCGCCTACCCTTCATAGAGGGAGGTAGAGAAAATGTAAAATACTACCAGAGAATAAATATTTTTCTTACTCTTACTCTTATCTTCAGCAGGTTTAACGTAGGTACTGAAGCACTTTGTGCGTAAATTTTACTGAATTGGGACTTCCAATTCACTGCTCAATATTTTAGTGTCGTGGGGGACTGTTTATTTATAAATGTATGTATGTAAATGTAACATTATATCCGTTAGTCGGTGAAATAATAAATTGTGAAAACCTGTGCCTAAGTGCGAGCATCCTTCTGCACCACATAATAACATATACATGTTGTCATTTGATATTTAATTAATATTTTATCACATACAATTACATAAAAGTACTCGTAGGTAACTGATTGTTCTCGTAAATTATAACATATCCATATACGACAATGTACTTTGCTTTTAAGTCGATTCTTTACAATGAATATTTCAAAAGCGCACCCAACCATGATGAGAAATGTATATTTTATATATAAAAAAAAAACTCTTTCCCACGACACATCACGTTTTGCTACGCAGTAGGTATCACACGATACCGTCGGCGATATTAAAATTATTATAATTGCGTCGATGTAAAATCCTTGGCGCACTGCAGGGTTGCCATGTTCGAAATTATATACAACCTAGAAAACCAGGATATTTCAGAAAAAAAAAATAGTTTCAGTTGTTTATTACATAAAATTTTTAGAATTCATGATCCTCTCTTTTTCCACTATCACTTATGTGTAATTTTATTTGGTTTGAAAATAAAAATGTTTGATCACATAAAGTAATTAGCATACAAATATTATCACTAAAATATAAAAGGAATTATTACTGTTTCTGCCGCTAGAGATATAGGTATACGATGACCTGTCATCATACTTTATTATAGGAAGCACAAATTATACGCAGCGTTGAATTTTGGTACCTTACAAGTTTTGGTGAGGGAACAACAGCCAATATGAGTCGTTCAGTATTTTTGTTGTATGTATACATGTGAAATGTAGTAGGAGGGCATCATAATTATTCTATTCTTAACTCCTATGTTTTAATGATAGCATAACATTTACTTATTACCACCTTATAAATGTAATGAAATTTTTTAATAAGCCAAATTTATTTTTTTCTCATTGTAACTTCAAGGCGCGGAAGTTATTTTTGTTTATACTGCTTTATTGTAGGTAGGTACGTGCGCTGATGTTTGAAAGACGGTCTGGTCCAAGTGGTCTGGTCTGTGAACTTTGAAAGAATGGAATGAAATTCCGACGTACCTCAGATCCTCCCAGGGCACCTTTAAATAAAACCGAACGTGTCTGGTTTTTAGGGCGAAAAGAGTACGGGTGACAACCCTAGGTGCGAAACATAGTAGGTAGGGTTCGTGCGTGGACGCATGCAGGCGCCCCGCGCCGAGCTGCGTGCGCGGCGCGTTGAATACGCAAGTGCGATGTAATTATTTCAGTGCAACTCTTTGCATAATTTGCGGTGCGTTTCTGTGCATGTGTACTTGTGCGAGACGGTGTCACAGAAGAAGACGCGCAGGCACGTCGTTAAACTCTATTAAATTGTTTTATTTAATTCAGCTTGTAAAAAATTACTGTGTATTTAGGTTACGAAAAACTGCATACTCTTGCACACTGCACTATAGCAGTAACAATTTTCCTGAAAAATTATCCGCGTTGTGTCGAGAACTTGCGAAGGTACGAGAAAAATGCATTGATAGCTTTCATCGAAACGCATGGCGGCGGAGCGCGGCAAGGGCGGCGAGGCGGAGCAATGGTGGTGGGGTGAGGAAGGCGGTCTCGCGTCACGTCCCCCGCACCTCACCGAGCCCCTCCGCTCTCTCCCGTCCTCTCCCTCCGTCCTCACCTCACCTCCCCTCACCGCTCCGCTCCTCTCTCTGTCGTCTCCGCCGCGCCCGCGCGCCGGTGCCGGCTGGGCCCTAAACCGCATTCCACGCCGGGTAAGACCGGCAGCCCGCCGCCGTAATAACAATATGACCAGTAAAAACGAACCCGAACAGATTAAAAAGTAACGCATCATACGGCAGCGATAAGAAAATATGGCCGCCCTCCCCCTCCCCGCCTCCCCGTGCCGCCTGCGCACACGCACTGTGAAGCCACCATTACAGGAGTTTGAATCCTTTGTAAATCGTCTGTAAGAGTATGTGATTAGGGTTTTTGTTATGGTACCGGAACCCTCGATGTCTGAACAACGTTCACTCACACATAACAGGATTTTTTTACGAGAAGATAACCCGCCGTGGTCCGGACGAGGATTAATTTTTTTTTAATGAGAACAAGGTTTTATTTGAATAGGATTTAGTGGGCTTTATGTAATCTGAAAATTAAAGCGAGTATTTGAAATTCTTTAAGCTTGTTCTCGTATCAATATTGTTTAATCCAGGTTTAATCTTGATAATTTCGTATTATCTATGCATGGTTAGACCATGATTTGAATAATTTTTATTGAAGAATTTATACCTACTGTTTACCTGGCATGGTAAATAAATATAAAATAATGTAATTTATTGCCAGCGGGATCGCGGCATTGTGGTATGCTTAATTTGATTCGACGCAATATTCTCCCTCCCTCTCGACCGCCACCCCCCTCCCTCCCTCCCTCGCTTCCTTCTCTTAGGGGATGAATTTCCAAATACATACGTTGATACAAGTTACTTTTATTTATAAGAAGCCTAAACACTAATTTCCATATTTCTAACTTAAAAAACGACCAAGTGCGTGTCGGTGTCGGTACCACGTACAGTGAAGGGTTCCGTAGTCGGGAACAACGTTAGCAGTTAAAATACAAAGTTAATAATAAGTTAGATGTAGGCTCCGAAAAACAAAAACACGAAGAAACCACCAGAATCAAATTTTTCACTGTCCAGCAAGGCAGCATTTTGTGTCTCGTGAAAAAACAAAACACCATCTCCACACACCACGCAGAACTATTTTCTTTAAATTTTATTGAACATTCTAAATTTGAATTTTACTACACACAGTAACACAGTGATGATGACGTCATCAACGGCCAACGTTATGTTCACTTATTTCGTCGTATCGCTACATAGGCCGCTAGATGCGGTCGGTTAGCGCTCGCCTCGAGGGCAGAGGTATCCAGGTTCAAATCCCGGGCGGGGGCGGGGGGCAATTTTGAATTTCTGTGTTTTTCCGTTGGCATGGTTTCCACAGATCGTGGTCATTTTCCATGACTACAGATCTTCTAAGAACATGCTATATAAACAAGTACCTTTGTATCTAATGTGAAGGATTCTTCTGCATGGAGGGTTCTAAGTTGGATACGTTCGACATTTATTTTGTTTTAATTATTTTTGAAGATCGAGGTCGATTAGTAAAAAATAATAATAAAAACTCTACTTATTAATAGTATTATGTTTAACAACGGATACATAAATATTCGCAAAATCGTTATTTTTTGACAGCTTCGAAATTTACATCTGTATTACCGTTAACAACCGTAGATTTAAGTGCCAAGAAAATGTCAAAGTTGACTGGAAATTATCGAATTATCGAGGTAAAAACCTGTTAAAATTTCATTCAATAATTTTCTTTTTCTCAAAATATCTATGTAACTACGTATATGTGCACAACGTAGGAACTATCAATATTTAAGTGTACCTTAAAGGTATACAGGTAGACAATGCCTTAGGCATTGAGTGTTACCTTTTGTTCAAATACAAATGTAAAAAAAAATACATACTCAGCGAGACACGCAGATTATCTTTGTTGTCTATTTAGAGAGAAAACCGCGACGTGGACATTAAAATGGTATATTAGTCACTGAAACGAAAAATTAATACATAAATTCGTCAGCCTCGGTAGCTCAGTGGTGCCGTCGGTCGACTCTCGGTCGTGATCATAAGCACACCTGGGCGCGGTCAGTACTTGGATGAGTGACCGCTCTACCGTTGGAGTTGGAGGCTGACCGTGGTTCGGATTCCACGTAAAACTGTAGGTTCCTTCCCTTCTTACCTTACTAGGTGGTAGGGTTTTTAACCCGCCCGTGTTGGTACTGGTACCAACAACGCACTGAATGGAAGGGTCGGTTAAAACGCCTAATAGTTAGTAGTTAATTGTAAATAGTTCGTGTTTTCTGTTCAGTTCAGGGTAGCCGGCACGACCGAAGGGAAGCACTGACATGGCAGCTAATTCACCAATCAATCGTGTCAGTGCCATTAAAAAAAAGTAATCAATATTATATCGTATCCATGGATCATTGCTTAAAAATTCTATAATAGTCGTGGCGTGGCCGAGAAATGCTCTCCACTAATTTACAACAGAAAAGCGATAAAATGTAATGGTAAGTAGGTACAAACACAAAAAAAAATAGGATTACCTTCTGCTCAATATTAATTTCCACAAAACTTTAATCCCGTCGAGTAATCTTCCAAATTCAATCTCCACCACCTCATTCTTTTAGAGGTCCGAAACAAAACAGGTTAGAACGTGGAAATAACTACCTAGAAGGGGGATCAAGTTGTCGAGGATGTGAAAGAAAAGTTCACGAAAACAAATACGTTTTTATGTCTAGAAATGTATATCTATGGTTCTATCTAACTCCTGTTTACTATCTACTACGCACCTGTCTGCTACCAATTGAGGAGGATGGCGACCAAATGTTGGTAAAAAACTGGCCAAGTGCGAGTCGAACTCGCGCACCGAGGGTTCCGTATCGCCGTAGCGCCAATCACGCCATCTGTGGCGTGTTTATGAAATGCTTCATATTAGTTAATTAAATTCATGATTAGCTAAAATGCTTCATACGTTGTTCGGCAGATGGCGCGCGCGATACACTTTTTAGTTTCTCCTATGGAAACCCCCGTGAATTTTTGACTTTTCTTATTTTTTTCTTATTTGTTATTATATCGGCCATAATAACACATATTCTGTGAAAATTTCAACGGGCTACCTATTACGGTATAAGAGATACAGAGGACGGACAGACAGACAGACGGCGTAGGTTTAGTAATAGGGTCCTGTACCGGATCATCATCATCATCAGCCTGTATCGGTCCACTGCTGGACATAGGCCTCTCCCAAGGCACGCCACCACACGCGGTCTTCCGCTCTTCTCATCCATCCACTCCGTACAACCGGATACGGAACTCTAAAAAGTAAAATATTAGCAATGTATGAGAGTTTCGTTTCTTCGTGTAGATTTGTTTGTGCCAAGGCATCTCGTAGCCGGACTGGTCGAGTTGGAGGCCGGTTCGCTTCCAGAGAAGATTACTACGCTCCGTGATTGCTACGCGGGCCACTGGCGCTGCATTACAAAACGTACAGAGGCGACCCGCGGTCTCGGTTCGTCGTCGGAGCTTTTTTTTTATGGAAACTGGCACGGTTGGCTACATCACCTACAACATCCGTGATGTCAGCCCATAACACCGGGTGAACTTGGTGCCACGTCAGTGCTTCCATGTGGTCGTGCCGGCTATACTGAACTGGACGGAAAACACAAACTATTTACATAGGCGTTTCGACCGACCTTTCATTCAGTGCGGTGGTACCATCCCGGGCGGGTTAAACCTTACCACCTAGTAATAAGAAGGGAGTCATAGCCCTTAGTCGCATTTTACGACATACACGGGGAGAGATGCAGTGGGGCTATTCTTTTAAAGTAGGTACCGGCCCCACACGGTACAAAACGGTACAGCTGCCGATTGGGGTTCTTCGCTGTAAAATTAAAATAGTTTCTGTCACTATAAAACAAAATTGTTTGATATGTAACGCGATACCCACGACCACCAAGACGACAGACGTACAGACAAACATTTTCGAAACTGGGAATTTTGTGTTCGGTTATTTAATCAATTAATTTTACGAAAATATTGCTATTACAGACGCCACACACGCCCTCTTTAAACTATCTTCTAATTAACTAGTGGAAATAATAATTATTTTTTAAATGTACGAAATAACCGCGAAAAACCGGCCAAGTACGAGTCGGATTCACGTACCGTAATCATGGTTTTTTATATTTTGAAAAATTAAACTGTATAATTTTAAGTGTTAGAATTACCGCATTACACCATTGGTATTTTCTTCCATTTGTCTTTGAGTGAGTGCCCAGTGGCAGAGAATAAAAAAAAAACAAAAAATGTGTTTAAAAAAATGTTCAGTTTCTCACAGAATCACTTCTTTTAGAATCCCACCACTTATTTATGAAACACCACGCATCAACCGACCTGATGTAATTAAATAAAATAAAATTCTCGTGAAATGCCCGGTCTGTTCTCTTCAAAGCCCCACCGCACCGCGGGACGAGGCGCGAGGCATCCAAGGAATTTTAATCGCTTCGTTACTCCCCCTCCTCTCACCCTCTCCCCGCGCCCGCCTCTGCCTCGCCCCTCCCCCATGCGGGGACCGGGGCGAGAGAGGGGGGGAGATGACTCCGTCTCTAGAGGAGGCACACGAAAAAAAGAACACTTCAGGTTGAGATTCGGATGCCAGCTTGCGACCTTGCGGGGAGGCTTTTGTCAAAGAATACCTTGATGCTTTTGTTTTAGTTTAGCCGGGAGTTTGTAGGTATGGTTGAACGACTCGGACCAGTCTTCCAGTCGTCAATGACTTAGGAGGAACTACTGATAGATTTTGATCGTCTAACTAAGCAATATAATTAGATAGCTGATACTCGTACATGGATAGAAAGAAATATTTTACTGATCAGAAAACACTTTTTACACAGAAACAAGCACGATATTATACAGCTGTCCCAGTTCGGGAGAATTTACTTACGACCACAGTATTCCTAATATAATAAGCTTCAGAACCGTGTGGAGCCGGTACTTAAAAAGTCTCCGGTATGGCACCTACATTCTCGGAGGTGTCTTTGTCCAACATCGGAAAGTGATCCTTCAACAAATTCTTGTTTTAAAGCTGATTCGACGAGGAATCCCGTGGTGATCGGTCGGCCGGCCGAACAAATTCGGTCCAACACGGGGACACCACACGAATGACTTATCCCATACGGAGATTTCTTCCACTAAAACTGGGTGTTTGACAGTCAATGATATTATAAGTTAATTGTTGACAGTCGTATTATGTTGTGAAATAATTCTCGTGTCAGTAGTGCTGGTGGTTACCTAGTGGAAACCACTACTAGTGGTTTCTCTCATGTGAGAAGTCTGATGTTGGAATTCCGGATTAGTTTTTCGGATTTTGAAGAATTTACATGTGTATATCCGTCACTCTGGTGTGGGAAAACACAGTGAGGAGACATGTACGTACACTAGCAATACTGTTGCGTTAAGGTTGACTAGAAGAAATTGCATTTTGCAATAAGTCCTAAGGGAAGCACTGACAGCTCACCTAGCTGCTATGGGCTGACATTACGGGTGCAATTGTTGTAACAAAACAGGTAAGGTTCCATAAAATAAGTCCGCCTTATCTCTTAACTGTACTTCAGAAACCGTCAGAAACCAAAACATTAATTTCTGCGAGTCTGCGTCAAACGTTAGTATAATTTATATAAAACTAAATGTAAGGGTATTAAGGCAGCCCTCGATACGGTCAGAATAAAAAGAAGATATAATTTACGCTCCTCAGGAGAGAGAGAGAGGGAGAGAGAGAAGCGTTGTGAGAGCGAGAGAAGAAACCGGTCTTGGGGCGGCAGGCGTAGATGACTCTAGTATTCGAATGTTGCAGAGCGCGCCATGACTTTGTTGACCTGCTTTGGTTGGATGGAGGCGCTCTGGAAGGTAGAGTCCCTGGGCCGTTTGCGGTTCAAATATGTCCTTCAACGAAACTTGCCAATTTGACAGCTCAGCGTAGACCGAGCTGCGTACAAGTACGACTGAACTTTGTAATTGAAGTGTTCTTCTAATTAGACATACTTCTGTGTTTATTCCGTTCTAGCAAACCTTCGCAGACCCATTGCGAGTTTGATTAACATGAACATACCACACGCTGTATCCCGACAATCGGGGTAAGCAGAGTAATCGGTGTTGTGGTGCAAGTACCTACTCTTGTAAATTATAGCACAGCACCGACCACCACGCTTAGCAATGTGTTGGGACAAGATTACCTATTAAGCAGCAAGTAAGTCACGAAGACCCATCTGCTGCGTGACTTCGTGGAAGGACCGTGCCGAGGTGAGAGATGCTAAGCGTGGTGACGCTTAGCAATGTGTTGGGACAAGATTACCTATTAAGCAGCAAGTAAGTCACGAAGACCCATCTGCTACGTGACTTCGTGGAAGGACCGTGCCGAGGTGAGAGATGGCTGTCTAGTCGCCTTTTAGCACGGCGCCTTGTCCTTATGCCTTAGTCGCTTTACGACATGCACGGGGAGAGTTTAAGTGGATACAGATTTGATGAATGCAAATAATCAAATATGTATGACGTATAGTATGTACTGTCACGTTGCAGATTTTCGCCTTCAGCGATCTGTACAACTGGCAGATATTTCCACCCATATTAAAAAATGGACTGCTTACTTCTAACCTCCTTGGACCGTTTGATGTTTCCGTTGCTCCGAATTTCCGGCGATCGCGGTAAAACCCCGTAGGGTTTTTCTCACTTGGTTGTAAAATTACTTTCTTACACTTCTTGGTAAAATTAAATGGAGGCGATCCTGTACGTCAGCTGTCGATCTCTGGCGAAAAACAAGTGAGAAAAACTCTACGGGGTTTTCACCGCGATCGCCGTAAATTCACAGCACCGGAAACATCAAACGGTCCAACGACAAGTAAGCAGTCGATTTTTAAATGTGGGTGGATATATCTGCCAGTTGCACAGATCGCTGAAGGCGAAAATCTGCAACGTGACAGTACATACAGTGATTGTTGATATTATGCATGGTTTTGCCGACGTTTTTTAGAGTTTGCGGCGGCGGCGTGTAGCGAAAAATTCGCCGATTGAAGCTCTCCTTAGTTTTGCGTCGAAAGCTCGAAACGCGTCCGCCGACCGGTTTGGGAGCGCACGTCTCCGCGGGACGGGATTGCAAATGCGTGCGTATAAAGGAATTCCGGAACAAAAATATGCGTCTCTACCTGTGCCCGCCCGCTTGCACCCGCCGCGCCGCCGCCGCCGCGCCATCGCACCATCTGCCCCGCGCATTCCGTCCCACCCACGTACAGGGGGAGTCGGATCGAGTTCAAGATGGGGTTTTATTTATTATTTTTTTATATAAGGTCTTTCATTAGTAGGTAACGATACGGTGTGTATCAGATACTGATCACGTTCCCCATACCAATTTTTTTTTACAATATAAAAAACTTACTCCTCAAATTTAATACGTGAAGTGCGCGTATTTTGCCTTCATAAGTACGTTTTTTATATCTTAAAAAAAAAATTGGTGCGGGAACGTGATCAGTATCTGATACACATACACACCCCTTAGCGTGTACTGTGTGGGGTCGGTACTTAATAAGAATAGTCCCACTGCATCTCTCCCCGTGCATGTCGTATAAGGCGACTAAGGGATAAGCGGCCTGCAGACACCCCGGTCGACTTTTGGCTTTCATGGAACACATAGGCTGGCTGGGGTAGCTGGAGACTGCGGGGTTTTGCACGAAGGTCCCCAACCAAGCGGGATTAGTTTGCAGGCCTAGGGCCAACCCCAAACCAAAACAACAACAACAACAAACACCCCTTAGCGTATCGTTACCTACTATTGAAAGACCTTATATAATCCGGTATGGGTGGCTGAGTCGGAGGGGCCAAAGCGCATGCTCCGGCCAGCCAATATCACCCCCGCGAAGGTAGGTGTCATACCGGAGACTTCCCTGGATTGTTGGCTATACTGGACTAGAGGTGAACACAGCCGAGGCTGCTATGCGGTCATCTTACATCCAATACGGTGGTATCAACCCAGTCGGCTACAATTTGAGTCTACCACCTAGTAAGGGGCAAGGGAAAGAGACCTACAGTTTTACACCGGTTCCGACCGAACGGTGAAGCAGCAGGTGTAGGTATACTTACACGTAAATTTTTTCGTCAGAAAAAACTCATTGGTGCACGCCGACCGGATTCGAACCTCGGACCTCTCGCATGAGAAGCCGATGCCCAGATCACTCGGCCACCCGCCGGGTTCTTCGACTACTTATCAAGGCGGGTGTAAGCACCGGTGTAATCTATTATTAGAATGTATTGAACGACACCTTTTTTCACCTCATAGCTGGCATGGCACCTCTCCTGAGCGTGGTCTCGCGAGTATTCTTCTTGGAGTCTGTTGTCCTCACTCAGCGGCGGGCTATGGGCGCACCCATCCATGTCGGTTCTTTATAAAAGTACGTTACTCATGGCCTCTTAGGTTCGGTTCGAAAATTGTGTGTGTTTCCATCCAGATCAGTGTAGCCGGCGCGACCAAACAGAAGCATTGACATGACACCTAGTTCACCAAGGTGTTTTGAGTACCTACAACATTAATTAGAGAAATCGATTTGTTTTATCGTAAAAAATTTGGAAATAAAGAAAACGAAAGAAACAACGACTTCAGAATCGGGATTCGAACCCGCTATTACATTACATATCTTTAGATTTTTTTTCCATTATTTTCCTTCCGTAATTGTCCCTCGTAGGTACCTATGTATCTAAAAGTATCTTCAACGGTTGAGCTGTCAGTTTGGTTCATGCTGTATCTACTCGGGAGAGCAGCCACATATACAATAAGTGCTATATGCGCTGTATACGTGGTGTGTGTGTGTGTGAATAGCACTGTCTGTAAATGCTGATATAAAATAACATCCGATCAAAAGACGGTTCAGCTATCGTGCATTTCCGAATATCGCTCTATGCAGTTTGTGCGAGAGTATTGTGCGTGGTTGCAGCATGGATGGTATATATATTTTTTTCATAAACCTTTCATAAAATCTATTTTTGTTAGTACAAGGTAACACGATATAACTAGGTATAAGTTTATTAATAATCATAAAATCATAAACTGTAACGAAGTTTAACAATCCGGTTCTACCAAATTATCCGGCCTCGAAGGACCACTTAAGGAAATCTCGCTTCAGCAGTTCCTTCCGCGTGCTTTCCGGCGGACGCCTAGCAGATGACCGGTCGGTTGCGGGGCGCGGAGGGGGGCGGAGGCTCCGTAATGCCGAGACGGAGCAGCCAAGGGCCGGCGGCGGAGGCTGAGCGGGGCGGAGCGGAGAGCCGAAAAACACCCGAGATTGCATTCTTTCGGGCGGGCCGCGGGCCTCTCCGGGCGCATTCCACAGCGTGCGTGTGCGGCTGTGTGCGTGCGCCCCGAACCTCCATTGTGCGCGCGCGCGCCGGCCGACCAGGCCAGTCGACGCCCGCCCTTTTGGGGGTTAAGATGTGCCCGTCGCGCCGAGGTCCAGCGATGTGGTCGCAGCCTCCTCCGCCCGAGCCCACGGACGGCTTCCGCGCGCGCGCCGCCACCGTCGCCGGGGTCGGCGTCGAGGCGTGCCGTCGCCGCTGCGAGTGCTACGAGACGGCGGTGGCGCGTCGGGGACGTTACGACCTCGCCGCCGAGTACGGCGTCAGCGTGAAGGGCGGCGAGCGCGCGGCTGGGTTGCGTGTTCGGGAAGAGCCCCAGTACCAGAACCTGGCTGAGTTGCGCGGGCGGTCCGATTACGCGAACGTGGAGGAGATTACGCGCGAGTTCGGCTACCGGCTGTGCCCGGAGGGGCAGAACTTGGAGGACGAGGCTATTTACGAGAACGTGGTGTCGGTGCGGAGCTCGGCGTCCGCTCGGGACGTGTGCCTGGTGCCGGTGTCGGAGGTGCCGTACTTCGAGGAGAAGGGCTACGTGGTGTCGGGCCGCGTGTTCGCCCGGAGCGGCACCTTCCCGCAGTGCCCGCCGCCGGCCACCTGGAGCCGGCTGCAGTACGCGTGCCGGCTCGCGCGCGCCTCCTCGGAGACCGCCTCGCTGCACCGCGTCCACGCGCCGCACCACCAGCACCACCCGCACCCGCACCTCGCGCGCACCGACAACGTAGGCTCCTTCAGGATGCTCCATGTAAATAGCACTTCCTCCCTTACCTAACATACTATACTATTCAACGTCTGCCGTCTGTGTTAGCTTTTTTTTTATGGAAACTAACACGGTTGGCTACATCACCTACAACATCCGTGATGTCAGCCCATAACACCGGATGAACTTGGTGCCACGTCAGTGCTTCCCTTCGGTCGTGCCGGCTACACTGAACTGGACGCGCGGAAAACACAAACTATGTACATAGCCGTTTCGACCGACCTTTAATTCAGTGCGGTGGTATCAACCCGGGCGGGTTAAACCCTACCACCTAGTAATATAAGAAGGGAGTCATATCCCTTAGTCGCCTTTTACGACATACACAGGGAGAGATGCAGTGGGGCTATTATTTTAAAGTACCGGCCCCACACGGTACGAGCGTTAGCTTATAAATAACTCAAGAACGGCATAACCAATTCGCTCGCGGTTTTTGCCTAAGTAATGCGACATATCTCCGCCAGATTATAGCATCACGCCATTATTAATATGAGATGAGCAATTCATGTTAATTAATAGAAAACTATTCAACCGATTTACATAGAGTTTTCACCGACTTTTCCGCGAGCGGAGCTGCGGGCTCAGCTAGTTATAACCGTTGGCATAGCCCCATTTGTGCTGCATATGTATTACGCTTATGTTATTTAACAATTTTCTTTCTAATTTGTTAAAGATTTGGCCAACACTTAGCCAATACTTAGCCAATACTTGACTAGGTGTGTCAACACCATTGTGGTTGTTATAGGTTTAGCCTTTTACATAAGGTTTTTGCTATTCATCGACATTCAGAGTTTCACTGCACTATTCGGTGAATGATGCGATCGTTAAAATCATTACAAAATTCTTGAATTTCACATTGCATTCTTCTCTGCTCAAATTTGACATTAGTCTACAAAGAACTGGTTAATTTATCGATACATTTGTGATCGCACGCTCGTCTCCGGACGGAATGCGGCGATGTTTAGCGATGGGAGGCAGACGAAGCAGCAACACGCGTGTTATCTCTGCGATCATCTCGGAGATGCCACGTGAATCTTCATGTTTACAATGCACGGAAACGCGTACGACTGCGATCTTAGGAATGTGTTGTCGATTTTGGAGGGAAATACCGCGAATACCAGACATCGTAGCGTTTTAACCACATAATTCGAAAGATAATAGCGGCATCTAATCTTCGAGCGGGTGACGTGTAAATTTGGTGTACACCCCTTTACCTACTAGGTGTAGGGCTTACGGTTCTACCAAACCGCCCCGAATGAAGGTCGGCCGAAGCGGCTATTTTTTTTAATTTTTTTATATAAGGTTTTTGCGAATCTTCGACATTCAACGTTTCACTGCACTATTCGGTGAATGATGCGATCGTTAAAATCATTACAAAATTCTTGAATTTCACGTTCGCATTCTTCTCTGCTCAAATTTGACATTAGTCTATAAAGAACTGGTTAATTTATCGATACATTTGTGATCGCACGCTCGTCTCCGGACGGAATGCGGCGATGTTTAGCGATGGCAGGCAGACGCAGCAGCAACACGCGTGTTATCTCGAGATCATCTCGGAGATGCCTCGTGAATCTTCATGTTTACGATGCACGGAAACGCGTATTACTGCGATCTTAGAAATGTGTTGTCGATTTTGGAGGGAAATACCGCGAATACCAGACATCGTAGCGTTTTATCTAAATAATTCGAAAGATAATAGCGGTATCAAATCTTCGAGCGGGTGAAGTGTAAATTTGGTGTACACCCCTTTACCTACTAGGTGTAGGGCTTACGGTTCTACCGCACCGCCCCGAATGAAGGTCGGCCGAAGCGGCTATTTATTATTATTTTATTTTATGTAATCCGGTATGGGTGGCTGAGCCGGAGGGGCCAAAGCGCATGCTCCGACCAGCCAATATCACCTCCGAGAAGGTAGGTGCCATACCGGAGACTTCCCTGGATTGCTGGCTATACTGGACTAGAGGAGAACACAACCGAGGCTGCTATGCGGCCATCTTATATCCAGTACGGTGGTACCAACCCAGTCGGCTACAATTTGAGCCTACTACCTAGTAAGGGGCAAGGGAAGGGAAGGCACCTACAGTTTTACACCGGTTCCGAACGGTGAAGCAGCAGGTGTAGGTATGCACGTAAATTTTTTCGCCAGAAAAAACTCATTGGTACACGTCTATGGTACACGGCTATGTAAAGAGTTCGCGTTTTCCGTCCAGTTTAGTGCAGCCGGCGCCACCAAAGGGAAGCACGAACGTGGCACCTAGTTCACCAAGGTGTTTTGGGCTTTGACTTCACAGGCGTAGTAAGTAGGTGATGCAGCCAACCATATTAGGTTCCATAAAAAATTCAAAAACGATTTTTTTAGGGCTTTTAACAATGATTTAATAGTACTCATCTTCCCTATCACTTATGGCCCAGAGTCGCTAAGGGATAGAGAACGCTCAACGAAATCCAACACGAATTTACTAAATCCCTCTCACTGGTGCTTGCCAACAGTTTATGTATACAAAAAAAAAACAAATTGAGTCTGTCCACCCTAAGTGACGTTTGCAATTCGTAATTCCTCGTTCTGACCCCACTCCATCAGCAAATGGTACATGTCATCCTCCTTGTTACACCGATCACAATTTAGAGAATCTCTCTTTTTCCTCAGGAATATAAATTTATTCAATGGAATGTGGCCAGAACGAAGGTTTACAACAAAAACGAAATTGACTATTATGTATGTTGCTCTTGTGGATTCTCGTTCACCGGATGAATACTTGTCGACATTGACATGTTATGGTACAAATATTGTTAATAGCAAACAAAGTATACAAATTAATTATATTCTAAAACAAACCTATTATATTAAACTAACAATCTTAAACTACCTACTTTACAAAATTTAAATCTAAACCTAAAAAAAGAAGTCAATAATAAAAACCGTCCAGGGACAGACGAAACGGAATTGCAGCGTTGCCGGGAGGCATATTTCCAAAGTCTAGTATGCGAGTTGCTCTGATTGGTCGTTCTCAGTTTGGCGGGAAATATAAATTTCGGAAGTACTTCCGAAAATAAAGTTTTCTTAGGTTGTTATAAAAAAAATAACCAGTTATAACCTAACTTTAACAATCTAACATTGCTTAAAAAAAAGTTAAACAAAACAAATTTTGGCAAAAGGGAAACGAACCCATGGCCGAGATCGAAAAAAAAAACCTACACTCTACCACTGAGCCACCAAAGTACATAAATGACCAAACGAATATCGGATTCAGTAGGTTCGCGGGGGGTGCCGGAGCCGGAGCCAGACGAAATTTATATTTCCCGCCAAACTGAGACGACCAATCAGAGCAACTCCCATACTAGACTTTGGAAATATGCTGCCGGGAGCCACCAACGACGTCAGTGCCCATTAAACGAGATAGAAAATTGTTCGCTTATTTAGTATCTTATGTTGGGAACAGCGTAAAGTTCTCGGCAGTAAGTAATGAACATCGAGCTTTAGAAAGAGGCAATCCGGTTGTAGGCGTCGTCTGTGTCGCACAGAGTCGTGCGATTTCGTGCGACAGAGACAAAGCTCTACACAACCGGGGATGTCTCTTTCTAAAGCTCGATTTTCATTATTTAATGCCTGATACTGTAAGTAAAATTTTTGCCAGTATGAAAATTTCATACTTTTTAACCCTTGTGTTTAACGTGTGTGTGTATAGGTTATGTGGTGTGTATGTGTGTATGTGTGTATGGGTGTGTCTGGTCTGTCGTAGCTCCCAAACGGATGGACCGATTTGGATGCGGTATTTTTATTAGAAAGCTGGTTTAATCGGGATGGTTCTTAGCTATGTTTGTAATCAAGTAATCAAAAAATTTATCATCTTAAAAAGTGGACCGATTTGAATGCGGTTTTAAAAAAAACCATGAAATAAAAGTTTAATTACAAATTTAAAAAACCCCGACCCTTAAAAAGTCAAAAATTATTTTCGTTTACTTAGGTATTTAAAGGAGTCGGGGGAAGTAAATAAAATATAAAAACTCAGAGCTGCGGGGAAATTTACTTAGCGGTCCCCCTTTAAGTGAGTAAACAGAAATTATTTTTGACTTTTTAAGGGTCGGCGGTGTTTTAAATTTGTAATTTAAGTTTTTGATTATTTTGCCACCAATTTTAATTTTTTTTTTTCACAAAACAGTTCTATTATTTTCACGTCATTGGCAAATACCAGTCCTCGTATAGTTTTATCTTATTTGTACAATTCGTGCGTTTATTATCTCGCTTCGCGGAAAGGTTACGCGCGTAGTTGTTGACTTGGAGGGGTTTTTTGCCCCACTATCAAATTATCATACGAAAAATATTTCAAATGTTGTGATTAAGTGGTCAATCAATTGATTTTAATTTAAATGCGCTCCGTTGCAGAAATACGTCAATCGTTACTTTGGGTGATAAAACTCATATTAACATAACATAGCGTCACGGCTGTTTCCCAGTGGGGTAGGCAGAGACAACGGATCTGCACGCGCCACGATCCTGACACACCTCTGCCGCCTCTTCCACTCTCATAATGGTCTTCATACGTGCTCGTCGGTTACGGGTACTTACCCTTTACGATCATTTTTTGAGCACATATCTGTTCTAGGAACGTAAATGATAAAATTCATACCAAAATATGGTCGATACTTGGTATAGCTACTCATTATAGGGATTAATCTCGCCTAATGTACCAACCAACATTGCTTGAAATTTTCTTTGCATGAAGGCGCACAAGTTATTCGTTGTTTGTTTATTTAGGCGGACAGCCGACGCAGTGAGCGTGAGAAGGTTCTACGCGTGTGGAACATAAATAATAAGGTGGACATTTTTTACCAAAGGGTCCTTTGATTTTTCGGGTTAGATTTTTTTCGAAAAATACCTATGAAAATATGGGGGACCCTTTTATTATAATCACCAAGGAGGAGGCAGTAAGGAAATAGGGAATAAATAATTTATAGACAAATAATAGACATAGTATTGAATTTTTTTTTTTACATTTTATATCACCTGCAACTGCTTTTAACAATTTGAACAATCGCTTGAGTGTGCGCGCCGAAATTTAAAAAAAACCGGCCAAGTGCGAATCAAACTCGCGCACCGAGGGTTCCGTATCGCCATGCCATGGTGAGCACCACTCACGCCATGTACCTATGGCGTGTTCATGAAATGCTTCATATTAGTTTAAATTCATGATTAGTTAAAATGCTTCATAACTCCTTTCGGTAGATGGCGCGCTCGTATACACTTTTTAGTTTCTTCTATGAGAATCCCCGTGAATTTTTACTTTTTCTTATTTTTATTATTTGTTGTTATATCGGCCATAATATTAATAACACATGTTCCGTGAAAATTTCAACGGGCTACCTATTACAGTTCAAGAGATACAGCCCTCGGACAGACAAACAGACAGACAGACGGAGTATGCTTAGTAATAGGTTCCCGTACTGGATACGGAACCCTAAAAACAAGGACACTTCATAGTCCACGTTGCTTATATTTTTTGCCGCGGAAAGAACATCTAAAATATGGACTGTCTACGGTAAACGTGGACACCGTGGCAACCCTGGTGTGGAACCATCTCCAGGCCGCATGATTCGAATCTCGCGTCGGAGACAAGGCGAACAGGTGTTTGCGAAGTGCGACGGACGACGCCTCGGACGCGTGGCGCCCAAAAGCAGGTGTCTTGTCTGTAGGCGCGACCTTCTTGTTATTTTTGCATCGGATCGCATTCGCAGAGATCTTTCGCACACAATACCTACATATATTATAGTTTCGACATTATCGACCTTGCATTCAGTGCGGTGCACAGTGGGACCAATGCGGTCGGGTTAAATTAAAACATAGGTACCTAAAATCAAATGTACACACTGTGTCATAAATTTAATGTTGTCGGTGTTGTGCTGTAATTTACAAGAGTCCTTGCAGCACAACACCGACTGCTCTGCTCACCCCGTTTGTCGGAATACAGCGTGTGATATGTATGTATGTATGTATGAAGGGGCGTAGGAGATGTGTCAGCTCCGTGTGTCGCTTGGAGATGCGTTGTCTGTGCCTACCCCACACTGTGAGACCGGTGTTTAGCGTTTTTTATGTAATCCGGTATGGGTGACTGAGTCGGAAGGGCCAAAGCACTTGCTCCGACGAGCACCTCCGATCACCTCCGAGAAGGTAGGTGCCATACCGGAGACTTCCCTGGATTTGCTGGCTATACTGGCCTATAGAGGAGAACACAGCCGGGGCTGCTATGCGGCCATCTTACATCCAGTACGGTGGTAGCAACCCAGTCGGCTACAATTTGAGCCTACCACCTAATAAGGGCCAAGGGAAGAGACCTACAGTTTTACACCGGTTCCGAACGGTAAAGCAGCAGGTGTAGGTATGCACGTAAATTTTTTCGTCAGAAAAAACTCATTGGTACACGCCGACCGGATTCGAACCTCGGACCTCTCGCATGAGAAGCCGATTCCCAAACCACTCGGCCACCCGCCGCCGTGTTTGGCGTTACGCGTCGTGTGTCTCTATCTATAGCGTGTCCTCTCTGGTTGTTGCAGGCCAAGAAGGAGATGTACGACGTGAAGAAGCAGCGGCTGTGCCTCGCGCAGGACGAGTACAAGCATCTCAACAACGCGCTCTCCACCCTAGCCGCCTCGAGGACAGCCTCCAGGACCAGCCGTCAGTTCAGCATTTCATTATTTACTAGAGAGCGTTCCATACACAGAGCATCGAATGCCGACCTCGCGCGCGGCGCGCGCATCGATGCTCTGTGGTTCCATATAAAAGTTCCCTTCGCCGTTATGTTGGCTCCACTGTCTAGCTGTCAAAACAGCGTTAAGCGTTGCTATGTGTACAGATTTACCCGTAATTATCAGTATTTACCGTATTTATTATACGGTAAATACCAATTACATTGTTAGGTAATATAATCTTCACAATCTGGCAACAGGAATTTAAGCACTGACAGTGACACTGGCAGTGGAGCCAACATACCGGCGAAGGGAAGATTTAGTTGCCCGCGGTGATACGTCAAAGAACTAAGGTAGTCGACATTGCTAAGAAAATAAGCAAGCTGAAGTGGCAGTGGGCTGGGCACATCTGTCGCAGACCCGACAACCGATGGGGTAGACGGGTGCTCGAATGGAGGCCACGTACAAGCAAACGTAGCGTGGGACGCCCCCCGTCTAGGTGGACAGATGACCTAAAAAGGGTAGCCGGGAGTGGATGGATGAGAAGAGCGGAAGACCGCGTGTGGTGGCGTGCCTTGGGAGAGGCCTATGTCCAGCAGTGGACCGATACAGGCTGATGAGGATGATGATGATGATTGCCCGCGGCTTCGCTCGCGTGAAATTCGTATTTAAAAGAAGAAAGTAAGTAAGGCCGCTACCGTACCTTTATTTCGGCGCGCGGAACAACTCGGTTTGTATGAGAGCCACATCTTAGCGTAACCGGAACAGAATTTTTTATTTTTTTATTTTACGGTTTAACGTTGAACCTTGCAAGTTGACTGTTCGCAAAAATTATGCGACATCATGAAGTTGCAACAGAGCGAAAATTTGGAGATAATACGTAACGGTCCAGTGGCGCACTTGATTATCGCGTTGGCGGCTCAAGCCAGAGACCCAGGTTCGAATCCTGGCCGGGATGTATTTTTTGCAATGATTTTCGCTTTGCATTTTTCTAATAAAAATATAACTGTACATACGTTTCGGCACTCGGGGTGACTCTGGCTCCTGCAGTCAACCGCACTCTTCAACAAATAAATAAAATGCTTGCAATTATTACGAATGCAGTTCTCTCAGTCTATTTACTTAATACGGCTTAAATAACTACTTATGTATAAAAATGCAATGGAGATAGTATACAAATATGTTTATCGAAAAGATTGCAAGGAAGCTGAGCAAACAAGACGGCAGTATGAACCTACATAATATTACGACTCTTGAATTCCATATCCATAATGCAAGCACACTGTCTCCGAGAACTAAGGCCCATTTTACATTTGTAAAAATTCGTCTCGAAAGCGTAAATGCGTAAAAGTTTTATATAGCACTGTTTTTGTTTCTGTCCGCAAAAAATAACGTAGCGCGACGGTATTTTCGTGTATAATCGTGTTATTTTCGTGAAAATCAATTTCATCGTTTTCATTGATTCATCATTTCATCAACGTAACTAGGATGAATATTTATTTTCTTTATATCCTCTTTCGCAGAGAAGACAAATTTCACACTTTACCTTCTTATACAATTTATAAATAGAAGTTGTATATTATATACCTAATGACATTTTCCATAGTGTAACATCTTTAACACAAAATTAGGTAGCTTTAAATAATTTGTTCTAGGTGCTTAAAATTTAATTAATTACCTTTTTTTTTCATATATTTAACTTCATTTTTTATTATGTACTAATGTTGAAAACATCTTATGTAGTTTTGCCTAATTGTGGAAACTGTACTGGTTTATATTCTTACTACCTATATGTTTATTTGATTTAAGATATTTATAACTGAGTGTTTCCTTAAATATAAATAAATAAATAAATTGTAAGATTTATTTGTTTATTAAAATTTAAGGAATCTTTCAATGCATTTTCATGAAAATAAATAGGTTAAACAATGCGATGTATCGTCATATACTTCCGGCGATGAACTTTCGTGAATGTAAAATGGGCCTACCTCGCATAAAAAGTGCGCGGGTGTTGGAATTTGGCGCGCGTCCAAGACGACTCTTTAGGTTAATGTCCTTCGTCTGTGTGGGAACAGACTTGTCTGCCGATAACCCTAGGTCATGTCGTTATATGGGCTTGCGGAAGAAAAGATTAATAAAGAAACATTTATTAAAGAACTTAGATTTTTGTGTCTCAAAGCCAAGTTGACAGACAATTTGTTTCTTTCTTTAATAACTTTACTGGCGTTTCTCGACTTCGTTTGAATAAAATGTCAATATCTCAGTTTCAAATATTATATAAAATTTCAGGTTAACATGCTGCTAAGATAGCAAATTTAAGAGCAACACTACATCAACACACAGACGAGAAAGAACACAGCATTCTTATAATAGTAGAGAAGAGACAGACTAAAAGATTAGAATCGGGACCTGCTCTTCGACTTGATTGAAGATTGCTGTGAAAGGTTACAGATAACAAGAGCTTATTCTATTCTCGGCTCTTCGCTAGCGTGAGTGAAGCAGTACAGAGTGAAACACGCAATGTAGAATGGAAATAAGAATTATCCGTAGTTCAAAATAGATAAGGAAACTGTACGGAAAGCACGAGCGGTGCTCGGGGAGGGGCGGGGCGGGCGCGGTAGGAATGTAAAAATATTTAAAGAGCGACGCGCGTCGAGAGTGTAAACAAAACACGCGCTGATAGCGAAATATGTGCACCGCGAAACTCGGTCGTCCCCTCCGCCGGCCGCCTCGCCTCGCCTCCCCCGCCGCCGACTAGACCGAGAGCCGGCTCAGCACTAACTCACTCAGAGCTAACTGAAAGAAGTGAACATTTATTTTGTGGCATATGCCACCGTTCGTCTTCGAAATTTGAAACATATAGTTCCTAGACTACTGATGACTGAAAGGAATCTTAGTAAACCAACGTCAGTTTTCTAAATATTAGAAGGGAAACCAATTTGAAAACCGAATGTATATCGATCGCTTGAATGTAATTCACTTATTATTTGAAATTGCAAAAGGAATAGTCTGCCATCTTCTTTTTCTCTGTAGTCCGTGCTATTGGAATCCTTTCGCACCTCCGACAACTGCATTTTTTTTTGACGTGATAACGTCACGTCTTATAAATTTATGAACACCGGCTGCACGCACGAAAAAGTGTCACGTTCCATCTGAGCCTGTGTGTGCAAGCGAGAGCGCGTAACAAGCGATAGAGAGGCACAATCGGCCCAAGCCGAAAGCGAACCAAGGGAATCCGATATTCGTTTGGTCGTTTATATGATTTCGTGGCTCAGTGGTAAGAGTGTAGGATTTGTATTTTTTTACCATGGGTTCGAATCCCTCAAACATTTTTTGTTTTTTTTTTTCTTTTTCAAGCAATGTTACGGTGTTTAAATTTTTTTAGGGTGTTTAGTTTTTTTTATAACCACCTAAGAATTATTTTCGGACATACAAACGTAACAAAAACGACATGCGTAGTCTTACCACTTTATGACGTTATCACGTAAAACTATCGTCCGTAAACCGACTTTACAGACAACCAATTTTTTTGATAGCGTAACTCCCACCCCCACCCCATACCTCGGAAGGGGTTTAAAAAAAATGCCCGGAATGTAGAGTTTTTCATTAACGAATCTAGGACACGCGGACTATCGATACTAATCTGCAATGCCTCAAATGTGGGAATCTGTTGCAGTTTAGGCTCTGTGAGAGAACAAACGAACGCATACATAGATACATACGCCGCCAAAATAATTTTGTATTCGCCGTAATGGGGTAAAAACAAAGAAAATACTAATATAGTCGTTTTGCCTACAGAGATGAATGTAGCGTCCATACATATATTACGGTTTATGTAATGCATAAATTTGGTCACTTTCACTTTGGCTACTTATTACATTGGCAAAGGTGTGCTGTCTCGAAGACTAGGTTCGGTCGGCGCGGCCAATAAACCGAACGGCTCGGAATCCGGGCCCGACCGAATTATCCTCAGTTTCCGAGTACTCGCTTCCCCTCACCCCGCCCCGCCGAGCCCCGCCTCGCGCCCCGCCCTGCTTAAAAATACCACAGAATGTCAATCTTCCGTGCTTGAACATTGTGCTTTTGCATTGCTTTCTATGGATATGATACATATTTTTATATTGATGGAGAAAATCAGAAATAATTCTTCATACTGCTTAGTTAGCTCGTCGGGCATTGGAAATGCGAGCCAAAAAATACAGGGAAAATTTGCATTAGCCTAGAGCTGAACGCCTTCAGTTCTTTTTATTGCTGAAAACTCAAAACTCTCCGTACTACTTTCCACCTTTTCCATACATTTACTTTTCCTTCAAGAGGGGGCGTGAATGGGCACCTGTCAGGCCGGCATAGATTTCGCAACCCCCGCATACGGCCTAATGTCCATGGGCGCCGTTAGACAACCTCATGGGTGCCTCGTGGGTGTCGAGGTTTCAATAAAAATAAAAATAAACATCACCATAATACTAAAATTGTTCGATTTAATCATCGACTATTCAGCGATCAAAAGAACCCATTACATTGGCTTGTCATTAGAATTGTATTTGATCATAAATAATATTCTTATTAGACTTTTAATTGCCCTCTGTTACTAACATTCTTCGAAAAGGTTATCCTCTTCCTGAACGCAGCTCGGCCTTCGGCCTCGCCTATAGTTACTTACTGTCTTCGAAAAGGTTTATCGTCTTCCTGAACGCAACTCCGCCTTCGGCCTCAAAAAGTTACTCACTTTCTTCGAGACGGTTTATCGTTTACCTGAACCCAGCTCGCCCTTAGTTACTTACTTTCTTCCTTTGAAATACGAATTTCACGCGAGCGAAGCCGCGGGCAAAAGCTAGTAAATAATATTCTTATTAGACTTTTAATTTAATTTTATAATAATGTATAGCGAAATAATAATCAACATTTTCTCTTCCAGTATGTTCGTCGACGACATCAGTGACGACAGCGTCGGCGTCATCCCGCCACGACCCCGAGCTGCTGCGCTCGGACGTGGCGGCGGCGCGCTGCCGCGTAGCGCGACTGCGCAAGGAGCTGCGGCAAGCGCGCGCGGAAGTCGCGTGCGCGAGACGTGGCGTCGATACCCTTGCTGAGTTAGTCTTATACATCACATAACGCCAATCCCTGACTCCCAATCAATATCCCTCCCCACAACTCAATTCTCACTCCTCTCAATCCCATCCTTCTTACCCTCTTCATACCATCATCTCCCCTCAATCCTCTGAATCCCAAAACCTTGTTGGAATTTTCGTAGTTACTTCGACGTACTTCCAATTCAATGCAATGGTTGTTGGCTGTGTGCATAGATTAACCCATTATTTCTTTCCAGGGTCGAACAGAAGATGAGCTCACAGCAGGGCGGCTGCTACAATATAACTGAAGCGCAGGCCATCATGACCGAGCTGAAGAACATCCAAAAGTCGCTCACTTCCGGTGAGAAGGAGAAGGCAGACCTGATGCAGTCCCTCGCAAAGCTCAAAGACGACCTCACCAGGCTCCAGCTTGGAGAGATCTCACCTGACCTCTCTACCCTCTCTATACCTCACGAGAAACTCAGTACTGCCTCTCAGACCGATCTATGTGCCGATCTCGTACCTATCGGAACAAGACTGGCAGAAATGGCAAGAATCCGTCTCCAGTATGATGAAGCTAGGAAGAGAATCCAGCAAATACAGCGGCAGCTAGCAGACCTGGAGGATAAAGTTCAGCCCGGACAGGCAGAGTCGGACAAGGATCGACTGCTGCTCTTCCAGGAGAAGGAGCAACTCCTTAGAGAACTCCGCAGTATTCTGCCGCGTTCACGTTCCAAGCGAGAGATGAGCGACATTCGATCCGAATGCGAACGGCTCGAGAGAGACCTGAAGAATGCATTCGAAATGTCCAATAAGTGCATAGCGGATCGATTGAGGTTGCACGAGGAAAAACAGCTCTTACTCCAACAGCTTAAGGATGCTCTTCAATCGATGACGGCGCTGGAAGGTCAGCTGAAGACGCTATCGGCCAGTACGCTGTCGGTTTCTAGTAGTTCGAGCCTGGGTTCCCTCTCTACGGCTAGCAGTAAAGGCTCACTGAGTTCCGGACTTAGCTTCACGGATATCTACGGGGCGCCGCAGATATCTGGTTCGTTGCAATCCGACAAGCCTGTTGATATGGTCGATCTACATAGGAGAGTGGAAAGGTGAGTCTTTATGTTTATTTCAATATCTTTTACTTACTATGTACTTCTCGTAGTATATACTTTGAACGTAAATTATTTTCTGCTAGATTTCCCTAATCTATACCCGAATGCGATCACAAGCGGAACTAACTATCTTTACAAAATAGTAAAATCATTTAAATTGGTGTCCTGTGATGTTTATTCTGCTGCATGAACACAAAATTTTATAGTCCTTGCAAGAAGAGGAGCTATGTCGATATATAAATACATTCCTCTCTTTTACATGGTCCTTCGAGCCGGATGTGTATTATTGCCAAACTATTGTATCATCCGAATTTTTTACTTTATAAGCGTTTGTACTTTGTAAATGTTTAGATACTGCTTACTGTGTTTCTGTGCTCTGATCATATGCTTGGACTTAAAATCAGCACTTACCCTAGTGAAATTGTTCACCAGATTCATAAAATAAAAATGCCTTCCGTCTCCCAACTCGACTCAGTGTGTTGCACTGATTACAGACTGTTCCGCGGCGGAGTGGGCGAGAGCGCGGGCAGCTCTCCCTCGGCCCCCTCGCTGTCACCGCGCAGCAGCCTCTCCTCCGCCTCGCCGCCCCCGCCCCTCGCTGACCTGCCGCCCCCGCCGGCTTACACTCAGGTACTACTCGCTATATTGTAGGGTATAATGTGTGTTAGCACCAGTTGCAGAGAAGGACTTGCGACTCCCTTTATTAGCGAATTTTTCATTGGGCGCTTCTCGTCCGGGCTTCTATTCAAAAGTCTACATTTAACGCAGCAACAAACATGAAAAATCTTCCACCAAGAACCTTATTTTCAACTAGCAAAGTATAATCCATAATCTCTTATTAAGTTAAGAGTCACCTGAATTTCTCCACCTCCGATTAAATCTCGGTTAAAGTAACATTTCTCATACAGTTGACAGGAGTTAACCAGCTGATACATTTTAGCTGTAGGTGGTGAAATTGGGCATTAATCTACTAGTCTAGTGTAGACTGTGTGACAATAAAGGCAGGATGTAACCATGATGATGTTCGTTACGTTGCAGATAGAGCGGCAGAGACGGCAGCAGAAAGAATTGGAAGAGAAACTGGCCGAGATGAGGATAGGAAGCACCATCGGACTCGGGGAAGTCACGGGGTTATCACAAGGTCAGCACAACTCATGTATGCCTGCTATAGTTTTATTTCGTCAAATAAATATACCTACCTGTTGTGATTGCGAGGAGCACTTGCTTCTTCCGCCAGAATCTTTACTTTAGGGTTACGCGCCAGATGGGACGACAACATCATCAGTGGTTTTGTAAGAAGCACTGACGTTCACCCGGTGTTATGGGCTGACATCACGACACGGATGTTGTAGGTGATGTAGCCAACCGTGTCAGTTTCCATAAATCCGTAAAAATAAAATAAAAATCTGTTAAGTGCGAGTTTTACTCCCGCACGGAGGTTTCCGTATATATCCGCTATTATCCGCCTATCTTTTGTCTTTCAACATTGCAATGTATAAAAGCCAGTGGCGTCATCTATTATTCAATAGTGTGACTAATTGATTTTTCGGACGTTGTTATATGGGAGCCCCCCTTAATTTTTAACATTTTCTTATTTTTCTTATTTGTTGTTATATCCGCCATAGTAACACATATTCTGTGAAAATTTCAACGGGCTACCTATTAATACAGCCCTCGGACAGACGGACGGACGGACGGCGCAGGCTTAGTAATAGGCTTCCGTACGGGATACGGAAACCTAAAAAGTAACATCTGCGGGGAGCAGTGGTTCCGTGGCGAAGGTTGGGGAGTATTGGAGAAATATTGGACATACGTATGTCCGGTAGTGAACTCAAAAACGCTCCCCGACTGACTGACTGATACGTGTGCAAGGACATTTCGAGTATGTTTGAGTGTTTTCTATAAAGTGGTGTTTGCGCGCAGGTCCCCTCCAGCACCAGGGTCCCGGGCGGCCGAGCGAGCCGCTCTCGCCGATCTCGGAGACGCCGCCGCCGCTGTCGCCGGTGACGCCCGGCTCGAGCGGCAGCAACACGCGCTCCGTGTCGGCGGCGGTGAGCGACGAGTCGGTGGCGGGCGACTCGGGCGTGTTCGAGGCGGCGCAGGCCGGCGACAACTCTACCTCGTCCTCCGGTACTTTGTGCACGCCTGCATCTTCATAACCAGTCAACACTAAATTTTTTTGTTAAGCGGCGGGTGGCCGAGTGGTTTGGGCATCGGCTTCTCATGCGAGAGGTCCGCGGTTCGAATCCGGTCGGCGTCTACCAATGAGTTTTTTCTGACGAAAAAATTTACGTGCATACCTACACCTGCTGCTTCACCGTTCGGAACCGGTGTAAAACTGTAGGTCCCTTCCCTTGCCCCTTACTAGGTGGTAGGCTCAAATTGTATCCGACTGGGTTGGTACCACCGTACTGGATGTAATATGGCCGCATAGCAGCCTCGGTTGTGTTCTCCTCTAGTCCAGTATAGCCAGGAATCCAGGGAAGTCTCCGGTATGGCACCTACCTTCTCGGAGGTGATATTGGCTGGTCGGAGCATGCGCTTTGGCCCCTCCGACGCAGCCATACAGGATTACATAAAAAAAAAGTCAACACAATACAATTTTTTGTTACATTGGGCTTTTGAGAACACATCGTTTCTCAAAATCGTTTCTTTGTCGCACCGCTAGAGTGTGGAACTGTCTCCCGGTGAGTGTGTTTCCCGTACCTGGGTGTCTTCAAACGTCGTATCAACGGGCTAGACAGCCTAGCAACAGTCCGCAAATCTGCTGGCATGGCGCCTCACTGAGCGTGGTTTCGCGAGGTGCCGACTGTACCATTGGTCCCTCGACACAGCCACCCATGTTGGTTTACATAAAAAAAATTATAATCTCAGAGACACAGTCATCTCACACAGTCACAGAATCATATTATGTTCTTGTTAACGGCTATAACGTTTCTTGCCCGATTCTTAGATTGCATTGCCGAACGGGACGTGACAAAACAATAATGATGATGATGAATAGTGACGAACCTTACTGAATGTGCATATTATGTATTATATTGTGTCAATGAAATATTATTGTGTGTTCTTTATGGCGAAATAAATATCTGAATCTAATTCATATGCTAATAATTATGATGTTCATTCATTCTGAATGAACATCATAATGATGATGTGATTATGGATCTCCATAGTGATTATGGATCTCCACGAGCCATCGTCTCGACATGGTCCTGGGATCAGAGGCTGGAGGGATTGAAAGAAGATTTGCGTACTGTCGGGCTGACTGACTTACTGACATTGCCCTGCCACACTTATTAACACCTCTTTCACCCCATGATGTTTTCATCCGTAACGTCGTGTGTTTTCACTTCATACAAAATGTATAATAAATATTCTCATTGTTACAGTGAACAGTGCCCAAATTGAAATCAAATTGCGGTACTGTCCTGAAGATGGGACTCTGCACATTGGAATCCAGCGCGCGAGGAACCTCCACGCACTCTTCGTTGAGCTCGGAACCAAGATGTGAGTTGTTTGTTTTCCCGTGACCTCACATGATTCTCTTGTTCATATTGAATTTTTTTAGGGGGTACAGAAGGTACACACACACATTGTATATGAGGTGTTTCGTTAGTCATGTCAATAACTTCGGGAGGGTTACTACATACACACTCAAATAAACAGGTTACGCAAAAAATATTCATGTTTTTAGCATTACTTTTCGAGAAATTTAACAAAACATGTTTGCTACCTAAACATTAACCTGTGTGTAACAGTAGGTAACATGCATTGTACGGGGTCAATGACCGTACTATGTTCAAACGCAGAACAGCTGTTTGTTGTAAGTGAGTCACAAGGTCACTATGATTGGTTTTTACAGCTACTTGATTAATTTTTTTTGTTAGGAGAAAAAATGATCCTATAAATATATGTTTTTTTTGCGTAAAGTGTTTGTTTGAGTGTGTATGTAACACTCCCGAAGTTATTGACATGACTAACGAAACACCTTATATAACATAATGTACCTAACCTTAAATGCACGGATGCTGTATATAATGTGTATGTGGAGCAACCTAGTGCAGGGGTTTTCAACCAGTGAGCCGCGGCACACCGGTGTGCCGCGAGTGACGTCCAGGTGTGCCGCAAATTCTAAGTAATTCATTTAAAATTTGCGTAAAAACAGCGGAAGAAAAGAGCAAACATAATTTTTCGTCTCTATATAGATAAGATTATCCACAACGACATTTTCTGACTGATTTGTTTGAACACTTCAATTTCACTGATAAATTACACATGTAGCGTACATCACGTACGAAGTCGCCAATATAGTTTTTAGTTTTCTAAATTTCATAATATGCTTTCTGTATAAACATAAATGTGGTGTGCCGTGAAATGTTCGTAGATGAAAAAGTGTGCCAGTTAATAAGAAAGGTTGAAAACCCCAGACCTAGTGTGATATCTAACGTTTTTAGTCGGATTGAACACCATACTAACTAATGGAATACAATTGTACTTTCAGTTGGAAAAAGAAATCAAGCTGTTGTCAAAAGTCATCATTCAATGTTATCTTTATCCTTAGGTACGTGAAGGGAGCGCTAGTAGTGGGAGGGAGCGCAGGCGGGCGAGTGTTCCGGTGCGGCGAGGCGACGTGGAGCGGCGGCGCGCTCGCGTGGGGCGAGACGGTGACGGCGCGCGTGCCGGGCCGCCGCGCGGTCGCCGCGTCCACTCTGCAGCTCAACCTCACCTCCGCCTCCCACGCACCGCCCAACGAGTGTCTGGTGAGTGTGCATCCAGTCACAGATTACTTAATAGTTACTTCGTAACAGATAAATCACTCCATAGAAAAAGTTCTATACCTACGGGTTTAATAGCCTACTGCTTCACGTTGCCAATCGCTGCGTGCGAAAATGTACCTAAACGATCGAGTGTAAAGTGCATTATTGCATTGCAGCTGCGCGCAGTTTCGTGGGCGAGCGTGTAGGTATGTTTCACGCGGCTGACGAATTTCTACTGAATTAGACCGCCGGCGGCGGTCCACCGGGCGGTAGGTAGTTAGCGCGCGCAAGTACATAGAGTGCGTGAGGCCTGTTCGGGTGGTGGTTGGATTAGCACTACACGGAGCGCCGATGTTAGTGACCTCCAGCTGCTCCACTGCACCCGACATGGACAAGAGAGTACAACACTTCACACAGCATAGGAAAAGAGTTTTACGTTAACACATAGATCGATAAGCGCCATATCGACCTAGATACATTTCTACGCCACACTTGCAAAAGTCTGGTCGATATGAGTAACTATACCCAAACGCTCAACATATAGGGCATAAGGGACATTGAGAACCAGTTACAGAGTAGGAGACAGTGCACGCTGACATCAGAGAGGGGTATAGAATCAAAGGTAGCTCTTTACCACTTTTTGGCGAAACGACATATGAATGCACAATTTTTCTTCATACAATTGGCTATTGAATTGTCATAAAAAACTGCTTCAAAAGCAGCTCTTTCCATTAAAAACATAGTTCAGAAATTAACAGTAACAATCAAAAACAGCACTATCCATCCGTTTAGTTTCAAAATTAGCACTAAGCAAAACTGTCCAATAGGAGAGCTCCATTAATCCTAACAAAGTAACGGGCCATTTAGAATAAACTGGATCCGAATAAAAAAATTTTTTGGTTTACCAAAAATTTGCAAAAGTTGATAGAGCTGTCGTTGATTCTATACCCCTTCTTTCCACACTTTCCATAGTCTCCTACAAGTAAGTAAAGTAACCTCCTGTAAGTACAGCGTCTTTATCTTGTGTAAACTGTCTAATCACTCACATTATCTTGCCCCTTACTAGGTGATGGGTTGGTAGCCCCGTACTGGATGTAAGATGGGCCGCGTAGCAGCCTCGGCTGTGTTCTCTAATCCAGTATAACCATTAACCGACAGACCAAAGGGAAGTCTGGTGTGGGACCTACCTTCTCGGAGGTGATATCTGCTGGCCGGAGCATGTGTTCTGGCATGTTCTCTGCAAAAGCCACGCAAGCTGTATAAAAAAAAAAATTCAAATGTAAAGAGAGAGTTGATGATGATAATTAGCCAAAGTTGAGCATTCGGCCTACAGGCCTGGAGTGCCATGCAAATACAAAACCATGGCGAGAGCGATTTCACTGTCTGAAACATAATCATAATTTTTCCAATGAAAAACTCCTTGCGCTTATTTCTTTTGTATACTTACCAGAATACCATTCTAAATTGGTAATTTGTTTTCTTGCAGGGCTGTGCGCAGGTCAGTTTGGCGGACTTCGATCCAGACACTGTCTCACAGAAGTGGTACAACGTGCTCAGCTTCCGCTACATGCGGCCCGAGTGCGAGTCGGCCGTGCACGCGCCGCACGCGTCGCGCGACGAGAGCTCCGACGACTCCACCGTCATCTCCTCACAGACCTCCACGCTCACCAGGAACAGAGGTCAGTGCGTTCTATAGAGCTCTCTGGGACCATAAACACTCTATTGTGTTTTGTTAACTTTTTTTATTTTTTTTTTATGGAAACTGACACGGTTGGCTACATCACCTACAATGTCCGTGATGTCAGCCCATAACACCGGGTGAACTAGGTGCCATGTCAGTGCTTCCCCCTTTGATCGTGCCGGCTACACTGAACTGGTCGGAAAACACAAACTATTTACATTGCCGTTTTGACCGACGTTTCATTCAGTGCGGTGGTACCAACCCGGGTGGGTTAAACCCTACCACCAAGTAAGTTTAGGAGGGAAGGGACCTACAGTTTTAGGGTACTTGATCTGTACCCTAATCACGAGATTTAACCTACTACGCTACGCGGTGTTCTACGCATCATTTGTATGGAGAAACGGAGCAGCGCCTCTAGTGATAGATTTGCGAACTTCGTTTCTCCATACAAAATGATGCGGAGAACACGGCGTAGAATAGCGTAGCGTAGTAGGTTAAATCTCGTGATTAGGGTACTGTGTCTACAAACATTCGTACCGCTTGTGTGGAGAAAGTGGTACAACATCCTCTCTTCACCTTTCCTTGCGTAGTAGGCTGCAACCGCCCTAGCTCTCTATCACAAATGATAAAATAAGGTAAATTTTTTAAATGGTTTGTTTATAATATATGAGGACGAACACCTTAAGCTACGTTTTCGTTACGATTAGCGCGGTTTGTTTGACGTTTTTGAGGTGCCCATAGATGGCGCTAGGAACTAATATTTTTTTAAACTTTAACGCAATGTCCAAAAAACTTTTTTTGAATCTATCAGGGGTTGTAAACTATCGTAAAATAGAATATTTATCGATAGTATTTACAATCCGTTTATTAGAATTTTTGAATTTTGGCGCCTGGGCGCGGCCAAAATGTCACAAAAAAATAAGAGGAGATGGATGTGGAATTGGGTTGTTCTGTCTGCTGCTCTTAGGATTTTTATTTTACGAACGCACTTGAAGATTTCGAAAAACGTGTGTTCGGCACATCGACCGACAAAATTTTTTTGTAGGTAAGTGGGGTCATTTGCAACGTTCTGTCTGACCGATGATACCTTTTGTCAGATGTCACGTGGTATAAAGATACGATTTTTTTTTTCTTTCTTTTTGTAAATTACCCAAATCCCAGCTTAAAACCCTTATAACTTTTTTGTTTATGATTGTATCAGCATGAAATAAACTTTATTGAATTTTACGATGTATCCTTGTTCTAGAAAAAAATATTACTTAAAGAAGTGAATACCATGAAAAGGTTTTATGACCTCCCAAAGTCCCGAGAACGAGTAAAAATGTGACAGAAATTTAATTTCTTAATTCATTAAAAAAAACCGACAGCATTTGAGCGCTTCATTTTCTTTTAAAAAGTTCGCTAGTTTAGGCCCTTTCCAACGGTATACCACATGTCATACAAATAATTCACTATGGGGTCAAAATTAGGCACAGAGACAGAACAGAACGACAATACGGGCACTCGCTTCCCGTATTGAGAGCTTTTTCGGGAGCATTTTCAAATTTAGAATATGTACCGGTCGCGCGGACACTCTTGCAAATTATCCCTAATTTTGTCGTTCTGTTCTGTCTCTGTGCCTAATTTTGACCACATAGTGAATTATTTGTATGACATGTGGTATACCGTTGGAAAGGGCATAAACTAGCGAACTTTTTAAAAGAAAATGAAGCTATCAATTGCCGTCAGTTTTTTTTTAATAAATTAAGGTCCAATTGTGCCAACACGAATTTAGAGTTAAGTAGCGAGTTATGGATTTAAACGCGGTTCCCACAGTCAACGGGTACTAGCTTAACGAGTTAAACTGGTTTATTTCGTTAAATTCGTGTTGGTGCAAGTGGGCCTAAGAAATTAAGATTCTGTCATATTTTAATCGTTCTCGGGACTTTGGTAGGTCATAAGACCTTTTCATCGTATTAACTTCATCAAATAATATTTTTTCTAAAACAAGGATACATCTTAAAATTCAATAAATTTTATTTCTTGCTAATACAATCATAAACAAAAAAGTTACAAGGGTTTAAAGCTGGGATTTTGGTAATTTTCAAAAATAACAAAAAAAAAATCGTATCTCGATACCACGTGACATCTGACAAAAGGTATCATGGGTCAAAACGTTGCAAATGACCCCACTTACCTACAAAAAAATTTGTCGGTTCATGTGCCGAACATCCTGTATTTATAATAAAACTGAATTATGTTTATGTAATTAAAAAAAAACAATATGTTGCAACCAAGTCGCCGAAAAATACATTTACATGGCTTACGTAGGATAAACCTTAAGAGATACATAAAAATGATGTACTAGAGAATTGTAGTTCTTCGAAAATCCTAAAGAAAACTCCTCGATGGCATATCTCCATCTGTTACGGTTGACTCACAGTAACCATTTCTTTCATTAAAACTTTAATTAAAAATTGTGTTACTTGCGACGCTATTTACTCTTATTCAGTATTAATCCTTATCCAAATAAATATGATAGTATTCTTCGGCATTAAATGTAGAAGGCGTCAGCTGGCTGGGGAACCTGGAGAGATCTTACACTTTTAGGGATAAGTTTGCAGTAAAAAACAGCTACACACCACAACACATAGCTCTATAGCACTGACCCATGGATTGATCATCGACAGGTCCTGAAGTGATGGCGGGCGCCGAGTGCTCAACGGACTGCGGCAACAACTCTGCTTCTGATGACGATGAGCAGAGAGAAGCTCTCAATCAGGTAAGCTGCTCATGCTACAGATTGATGAATGGTAGTCTCGAAATTGTTGAATGTGATGTCACTGTGTCTGGGAAGTAAGAAGAATAGCACTGCTCTTATTAATGATGTAATCAAAATACGTGGCGCTCCTTTTAATATTTGGTCCTTCGAGCCGCATAACTGGGAGGACCAAATAATTTGCACCGAAATAAAAACTAATTCTCTCTGACTGGTTGTCGTTGTCAATTTAATAATATATGGTACAGACCTAGATAAAGAAAAAAATATAGTATGTAGATACACATTCTCATACAAAATCATAGGGAAAAAATGTCGCAAGTCAAGGCTTACTTTATAGATAATATATGTTCCGATATAAAGGATTGTTGTATTATGCAATGTATGTTGTATTATGTAACTATGCACTTCGACATTGTCACGCGACTGATGCATTCACTAAGCGACTAAGAACGAAAGGCGTTCTGCAGACATTGTGGATCTATAAAGTAGATATCGATGGTTACACAGATAGCATCTACTTTTTTTGTTAGACTGACAGCCCTCACAAATACTCTCTCGTAATAATTTTGACTACGATACTAACAGTTTTGTCTCCTTTCCACAGATAGTAGAAGAGGATTCATTCGAAGATTACATCCCCGAGGAGGATATCCTCGAGGAATACCTACAGGAGGAGGGAGAGGGTGAGGGAGAGGTGGAGCCCGAAGAGCCCTCCACAGCCGAGAAGGAGACCAACACTGAATGCAACTTCTGTCCTGAGGGAAGCCAGCAGTTGCATAGGAGGTTTGTACCCATCAGTAATTTTATAAAAAGCTTTTGCCTGCAGCTCCGCTTGCAGCATTATAAGGTTTGGGTGAAGGATTCTGAACTATGCTAAGGAGTTAGACGTATTCTGTGGTGAGATTTTTTGAATAATAACCTAACAAAATCCTGAATCCTTTCTTTTCCAAGAGATAAGCCATCATATAGAGTTTCTGGCCAATCGTATTTTCTCTATGCTTTGTTCAAGATTCAATCACCACTGAACTCCGTGGAGAAACATTGTGATAGCCTTTTAACCAGTTCTTTTTTTATGTAAAAAAATTTAGGACAAATTCTTGTAACTTTTGGTTTTTATCCTATCAATACCTTCCCCCAAACACTTTAAGTACCCTGTCAAATTATTTCAATGTGTAATTGAACTCAATATTGCAGAAAAAGTCAGCAAACGGGTAACAGCCTGGAAGAACCCCTGGCCACCATCAAGCGTTCACAGACGTTCTCCCCGCAACCTCAGAGCATCAGCAAGGGACAGTATATCTGCAGGTAACATTTCTTCATTGCTACTACACTGAAACCACATTTTTGGGTGTTTCAGAATTAGCACGAAGAATTAGTAATTTTATTACACTCCCAAGGTTTCGCACTTCCAGTCGTTCTCGAGAATCGGAATGTACGCAACTGGTAGGTCCGTAGCTGTTAATGCGTGAGTTGTCTTGCTCAGTGTGTCTAGTGTTGGTGAAACACCCTTTAATACCTTTATATAGGTACATAGAAAATACCGCTTGGAATGCAACTCTTGTTCAACACGAAATTAGACAATGGAACAAACTGTCCGATGATGTGATTGAAGCACCCACCACAAGCAATTCAATAACTGGCATTCAGACATGTAAACGTACAGACATGTGAGAAAACCAAAGTTAGACAGCATGTATGCGTAAGTTTTCCTGTCCACGGCGGCCAACGGTCCAAACGCACAATACAATACAATTGAAGCGGCGGGTGGCCGATTGGTTTGGTCATGGGCTTCTCATGCGAGAGGTCCGCGGTTCGAATCCCGTCGGCGTGTACCAATTAGTTTTTTCTGACGAAAAAATTCGCGTGCATACCTACACCTGCTGCTTCACCGTTTGGAACGGGTGTAAAACTGTAGGTCCCTTCCCTTGCCCCTTACTAGGTGGTAGGCTCAAATTGTAGCCAACTGGGTTGGTACCACCGTACTGGATGTAAGATGGCCGCATAGCAGCCTCGGTTGTGTTCTCCTCTAGTCCAGTATAGCCAGCAATCCAGGGAAGTCTCCGGTATGGCACCTACCTTCTCGGAGGTGATATTGGGTTGTCGGAGCATGCGCTTTGGCTCCTCTGACACAGCCACTCATACTGGATTACATAAAAAAAAAAAACAATACAAATATAATGAGCCACCAAATACACCTGCTTCGGCAGCTCGTCAAAATATAATAATACAATTTAATGACATACTCGTATTCTGTTTGTGCGTTCAGACTGAACCGCTCGGAGTCGGACTCGTCGATGGCGCAGTACGCGCGGCGCCTGGCGTCCGCCATGCCACCGCCCTCCGCCGGCATACCCTTCGACCGCAGCGTGCGCGAGCGGCGATCACTCAGGTATGCACCATCACACCTTACCTACCATCATTCCGATCAATCATTGCTGCGACACCAAAACTCTATTGCTCTGTGGCTAGTATCTGTTGCTAGTAGTAGTAGTAGTATTTGTTGCTATGTTAAAAATTTCAAATGATTTGCCGCTCACCTAATGCCGAAGGCCATTATAGCCATCTACAAATAGGTGGAACGGTGTCGCTTCGCGCTTCCTGTAAAGCTGACAAGACCAAGGGCAGGCACTGACGAGGCATTGACGTGTAAAGGGCTGACAATGTGTGTGTAGTAGCTGAGGTAGAGTGTTTTCATTTTACGGAGGCACGAGGGGTGCGAGGTAGGAAGTGGTGCGAGAGGCGACCGCGCGGAGCTCAGTAGAGAACGAACTCGGTGCCCGGTCGGTACACACTTTCTACACATTCCCGCATCGCTGCGTCCAACCGAGTCGTTCCCTACTGAGTTCTGCGCGGTCTTACACCACTTCCTATCTCATACCCCTCGTGCCTTCGTAAAATGAAAACACTAGCAAACTATGTCGAGTTCCACTAACACTGTGTATCGTGCAGACGCGGGAGAATGGGCGGCGCGGGCGGCGCGGGAGCGGTGCTGCCGTCGCGGCCGCGCGGCTCCAGCCAGAAGGCGAAGACGCCGCGCACGTCGCTGGACCTCGCGCTCGACCTCAAGGCGCAGCACCGGCGCCTCTCGGACCTGCGCGACGAGATCAACTCGCTCAGCCAGCTCAAGCTGAGGTGTGTACTGTGTGGATGACATAGTCATCATTTTTGTTTTCTATTTATTTACGACACTCATTTCATGACATGTACCATCCAATACAGGCTAACTGATGAAATTTCATGCCAAAAAGTCTCTGTGTTCTGTGTGTATTCGTGTATATTTGTATGTATTTATATATTTTTATCTATTTATTTATATTTATGTTGTATAATTTGTCGAAATTATCTTCATCATTCTTATTTGTTCTCTGCCACTCCACACTCATTCTTGATAAACCAAAGGTTGGCTAGAGGCCTACGGGCCCTACGACAAAAGGTACAACTTAACGCCGCGGCGTTAAGATGTACCTTTTGCAAAATTTTAAAAGGCAATAAACATATTTTTATTTGATTTGATGAAATTTGAAGCAAAATAAAATGTCTTCTTGCAGCTTGCATAAAAAGGTAGCCACATGCCTCTTCCCATTTAGTTTTCCAATTAGATCCCTCCAATGTGTCTGGTATATTCGGAGAAGCCATAGAATGCCATGTTCTAATGTCTTCTTTCTTATGAACATCTTCTAAATAGGACATTGTGTCGTGTTCAGGTTGGAAGAGGCGTGCGAGCGCGGAGACACGAACGTCGCCAGCTGGGTGGCGGAGGACGAGGCGCTGCGCCGCCTGGTGGAGACGACGGGAAGCGCGGCGGGCGCGACGAGCGGCGAGGCGAGCGGCGGCGACCGCACCGCGCGGCTCATGAACAAGACCTGCAGGGAGATATACAGGCTGCGGCGCACCAGGCAGGGCAGCCGCAAACCTGACCTTATCACCTTCAAGTAAGTCTCAATGTTGAATGTGGTGAGCTGGGTGGCGGAGGGCGAGAAACAACTCTGTTCGTAGCGGTGCCGCCTTTGTATTTAGCGAAACAATCTATTACTATTATTATTGTTTGGTGGGTATAAATTCAACAAACAATTAGATTTTTGGAAAAATGCTTTTTTTGATGCATGCAAATGGTTTCGTGTTGGGCAAGATCGAAAATTCAATATTGAGTAACCTATAAAACCATACATACATACATACATATCACACACGCTGAATCCCGACAATCGGGGTAAGCAGAGTAATCGGTGTTGTGCTGCAAGAACTCTTATAAATTGCAGCACAACACCGACCACCACGTTTCGCAAAGTATTCGAACAAGATTAAATCGATCAAGCAGCAAGTAAGGCACGAAGACCCACCGGCTGCAAGACTCGGTGGAAGTACCGTGCCAAGGTGAGAGGTGGTGATCCTGTCGCCCTTTAGCACTTGTCCTTATCCCTTAGTCGTCTTTTACGACATGCACGGGGAGAGATGCAGTGGGGCTATTCTTTTTAAGTACCGAACCCACACGGTACCTATAAAACCACTAGGTTACAAAACTTGTAACCTAGTATATACCTTCCAACAAATTAATAAAATCCTCATTTTTCCAAAGGGAAAAGATGGCGTTCTTCACCCGCAACAAGAGCACAATCCCCGTGCCGCCGGGAGACGACGAGGTCTACTCTGAGGAGGAGTGGTGCGAAGAAGACCAGCCAGAAGAACGAAGGACCCCCGACGGGCGTTCTTCGAGGACACCCTTCGAAGTCCGACGTTCCCAACGCCAAACTCAGCTGGCTCCACCTCACCCGACCTCTCCGAAGGAGTCCGACGAGGCACAGTCCAGTGTAGTGTCTTCGGCAGCCCTGGAGACACCGGAAGCGGTTAAGAAGGACGGCGAGAGCGAAGAGAGATTCGACTTTGTCGTCGATAGGGTTCTCGGTGTCCAAGTTTGAAGCTCCAATGATTGCGTTAGGAGTTTTTCTTAACTACAATACATTGGAGTATTGAGGTATCTTTGAGTGGCATAGTTTGTTGGGGTTTCGGGATTAAAGTCTTGTTGTCTCCCATAGTTCATTTGGGTTTTGGGATCGAAGGGTAATTGAGTTAAATTGATAATTCTTTAGTCTCATAGTCTATTGGGATTAGAGTCTCTTTAGCCTCATAGTCCACGGAAGTTTTAGGATTGCGTCCTTTTTGAGTCCCAGACAAGGGTTTGGGCATAGCTAGATTCGACTCGAGAGTTGAGAAATGCTAAATTAGTGTCGAGATATTAGTACGAATTTGTTTGGACCATTGAGAAAAATGGGATTCGGACTAAAAGTGGAATAAGGAAGCAGCTTCAATACGTGCCTCATGAGAATGTGGTTTTTATAGTATTTTATTAGAAAGAATCAATTTGGATCATATTCTAAGAAAACTTTGTAAAAAAATTTTACGCAGTACAGATGGTAGCTCGCAAACTGGAGAAAGTTTTACATTTTTTTAAGTAGAATTTAGCAAACATTTTGACTTCAAAAGCCAAATTTATGTAGACTCATAAGTCTGCGGTATCTTCTTTGGACTATAATGCAAGTAATAACTATTTTGGCTTAGCCTATGCGCGGAAAAACAAATGTTTATGAGAATCGGAATTAAATTCCTCATGCCTTTGAAATTTGAAACAATAAGTAAAGTGCCATAGAGTTATCGTGAATGTAAAGTTGTAAGGGAAATTTGAAGACTGGTTATAATATTCTCTTTTCTGCCTATAAGATATTATCGCATTGTGATTATCGCTCCTCGAAAGTGGATCTAGTTTGCATTGATGTAATGATCGTTTTCCCTTGGCATTGTAAATTGTGATTACTAGAAAGATTATGCGAGGGCCCAACATTTTCCCGGAAAATACTGACCATTATAATCTCCAATATTGCTATGTTCTCAATTATTGTGTTTATAGGTTGAAATTTTCAGTTTAAAAAAATATGGAAAACCAGACTTAATATGTCAAACTCAATAATATGTAATCAAACAATGCGGCCTGCATCTCTATTCCAAGTTGAACACAACAAAATGTCGTGAACATACAATCAACAAAGAGTGTGTGACGCGTTGTGTATGTGTATGGTGGCGTTGCGACCTCAATGGTCGAATTCGAGAAGGTTAATTACGATTCACTTCAGCCCAAAAATCCTCAGGGTCCCGGTATAGTTTACACATAAAAAAGTTCATTGTGAGTTACTATGCAATGTGCATACAGGCACATGACGTCACATGTACATTGTACAGGTGCCGGCACGAATTTTGAGCGGTCGGCGAAAGTGGTGGGGTAGTAGTAATTTTTTGGGTCTATTTGGCGGTTTATTTTATTTTTCTGTAACGCGTTGTATACAAATTATTAAAAAAAAAAGCTCACAGCTCAGGCCACCGATGACGTAGGTAGCCCGTGAAATAGACGTATTATGAGAAGTGACATAATGTATGATTGGCCGAGCGCCCAAAACTCGTGCCGTTAGCTGTACTTACGATTTCAGTTTACACAAGTTGTGCCGAACTTGGAATTTCAGCGCTGGAGTGCCATAGTAGTACCTACATTGGATTGTTACCTGTTAGCCTGCTAAATTTAATTGCTAATAGCGATCAGTTACTAATAAACATTATCAGAATCACAAGTGTTTGTTTGCATGTATGTATCTGGTGCAATATAACAGTCACAAAGAAACAGGGCAAACCGCTACGATTACTAATGAGCCCTCCTGTAGTATATAATTAAGGAATTATGTACTGCATATATGTGTAAATCTTAATATATACAAGTATATGTCGACTATTTCTTTTGTAAATACTTGAGTTAAATAAAGGACAGTTAATACATAAGCCCACCGAAATAGTTGTTCTTGTGTAAATATTATAATGTTTCCATCTACGAGTCGAGCTTAGTGCACTTCGTTAGAAGTCAACTGTGTGAGTCATTTTGTATGGAAATGTAAAGTTCATTTAATTCCACCGAATGTATTAGAGTGCATGCAAACCAAAAAGGGGGATGTAAGTTTCGGAAATAAAACATTAAGGGCGATACAGAATTAGATCAAATATGTTAGAAAGCTACACGGCCGAATATTGGGAAGCTCATTATACGATTTATTTTTCACACAAATAATTTTATTTTTAGAATACCTACTTCATTTTCTTTATACTTCATTATCATTAATTGGTGTTCAACCAATTTATACAAAGAATATAAAAATTAAATATCAAAAAAATTAAAATAAATTAAATATAATTAATACACATGTAAAACAGTAAATAAATATATAATGACAACACAAAATTATTGTTTTACATACATCCTGCTGGATCTATGGTGAGCTTGCCACTATTCGACTCACAATATGAAAAGGTTTTTTATTTGATAAAATATATTTCAAATGTATTGAAGTAAGGATATTTAAACTGCCGCTGGGCGTATGGAGTAGTTAAGTCTATCACATCTCAAAATAAAAAAAAAAAGTTAAGCCATTAATTGTGATGCCAATATAATTGTTTTGTTAGGTCTAAATAGATCTGATTAACTTATTATTGTTAATTCATCAGCTGTATGTACTTTTGTGAAAAAATTATGTAGGCACTGAAACCTCAAGTCTATTACATTTTTACCGATTTAAAGTTATGTCTATCTGTTTGTATATCTTTTCGTACAGAACTTTTTATAAAAAAAAACTTCTAAATACTCGAAATTATATATAGGCTGATATATTTTAAGCACACATAATTTAAATAAAAACAAAAAATGTGGGACCTTATTATTGATCTTTTAACAGTTTTTTTGCCTCTTTTCATAAACAAATTTTCTTTGCATACATTTTCATAAATTAATATTTTAAAATGTTCTCGATCTTGGTCCTGGTTTTGGATTTAAGAATCTGGTTAGTTGTGTGTAATGTTATTGTAAATACTTCATTAGATAACCTGTGCAAGTGTATCTTTAATGTATTCATAAATGTTGCGTATTGGGAAAAAGAAATCTAGCAATACTAGCTTATTATACGTAACGTTTTTTTATATTGTTTTTAGTCTCCATATAGTTATGGTGTTTAGTTATTAATTAGGATAAATTTTGTAAAAAAAAAAAACTGTAAAGTATGTAGCGTAGGCTATTTTTATTATTAATATAGTAAATTTAATATACGTCAAAAGTATGTTAGAAGTTTAGTTGATTTTGGACGTGTTCAAATCAAGTTAAGTGGCCTTAATCATTCTTCCGCTAGAAAAATGGGATTATAGATATTATGTAAAAATGCCAATATACTGACGAAACAAGTTGATATAAATAATTATTGAAAATAAAAAACATTACAAATTGTTTGCAGTCGTTTTAATTCTTACATACCTACTTCTTTTTCTTGCTAGAAGAAATTAGTCAGAGGTGATCCACATCCTGAAATCACACGTCACCAGTAATAAATCTATTGCTATGGTCGCCTGTTGGCTTTAAAAATATACCTACCTAGTTTTTTTTTTATTATTGGAATTTATTTAACCATATAAAAAGTGCTCGTGAATATAAAAGATAGGATCTCATAAGGAACGTATCCATGTTTTGTTTAAATAAAACTGTACTTACTTTCATCATCATCATCAGCCTGTATCGGTGCACTGCTGGACATAGGCCTCTCCCAAGGCACGCCTCCACACGCGGTCTTCCGCTCTTCTCATCCATCCACTCCCGGCTACCTTTTTTAGGTCATCTGTCCACCTAGTACTTACTTTATTCTTTATTAAATGTGAATAGTATTTTGATCTTTTTCCATGAAATTTCAATATTTATGATTATTGGCATACATTTTGGTTCAACTTGCAATTTTATTTAAACCTGTACTTCTGCCGTATATCCGTCGAATCCAAGAATCGGCCCAATCCACGAATCTGTCGAGCAGCGAATCTGCCGAATCACGAATCTGTCCAATCTAGAATCTGTCCAACACCGAACAAAGGGACATAATTTGTGAATGTCCCTTTAGATGAAATCAATTCAATAATTTATTGCTTTATTAAGAAATGCATTGAATGAATATCAATAACGGCTGGCGATCGCTGTTCTGTGGTACCTAGTGCAATTCCCGGCAGCAAATAATGCATGCCGAGCTTTAGAAAGAGACAATCTGGTTGTACATCGTCGTCCCTGTCGCACAGAGACGTGCGAGCTGTTCGTGCGACAAGGACGACGCTCTACAACCGTGATGTTCTCCTTCTAAAGCTCGATACGTCGAGTGTTCACCAATTTTGCAACCCCAAACCTCGTTCGTATGAGCACTTTTTTCCATTCGATCCAAACACAGAAGACAGAAATGACGACCGACACGCGGGCGCAGCAGGGCAGGAGCGAGCAAGCGAGCCCGGAACTAAAATTGTATCTAGTATTGAAGTGCCTGCTAAATTGACGAAGGCAAAAATTTTACCCTTCCGACTGAAGAATTACGTCAATAATTTCATGTAGGCGTTTTTTGTTTTTTATTTTTATCTCCTTTCGTGGATAAAATAATAAAAAAAATTGAATAGAGTTTTCTCAGAGCTTTGTGACCTTTGAATCGGTGGTATTGTAAAATTGTAATAATACACACATACTCAGATTTTCAAAAATTCATGCTTTTTTTATATATTTTTAATTTTATGTTTATTACTTACTTTTACTCATTATTAAAAAAACCAGCAATGCACTTTGTTGGTAAGGAACCAAAATATAGGTTGGTATTTTTTTAATTTTCTGAATGTGTGTCAATTGGTCAGTTTTGGACCTTCTTTGTCGCACTTTTTGCATGTTTTGCGTATTTGGCGTTTGTCACCGCCTTAACCAACCACTACTAGGTACATAACTGAAAAGGTCCATATACACACATTTAATATTATCACACCTATTTACTCCTCCAAGAAAGTGCAGTCAGAAGGAAATGACTTCACGATCACGGTACTAACTATGTGCGTACGTATACAGGTCAATGAAACGTTGCTTCATATCATATGGCACGTCTCATTAGGTACCTGTCGGCCAGTCTGACTGGTCAGTCAGTAGGGATAATATTTAGATAATATTGACAAATGACATAAAAACAGGAAGTGATTTTCCACTTGAGAAGTTTTATATTTCAATACCAACAAAGTGGGTACAGTCAACGAGTTAATCGAAAGTGGCCTTTAAATTCATAATTAATGTATTTATTTACGTGTTATATAACTTATTTTTTTATTTACAGCTGTTTATATGATTAAAAACATAAAAAGAGAAACAACAGAATATAATTAAATTAATAACTAAATTAAAATTAAAGCTCCTACATTGGAACCGAAAGCAGTCACAAGGACCGAAGCAGTGTTCCTCCGCTGAATGGCAAAGGTTATGTTTTGGGGGAGGAACAAAAATAAATATGAATGAATTTTAAACTAATATTTTATTTGACCAGTGATCACGAAGGCAAATTCTTGTTGGTGTGTGTGGTAAATAGAACTGAAAGTGGGAAACTCGAAACAAATGAGGAGAATAAACCTGCTTGCACATAAAATACCAACTCCACCTTATATGTTTTCTTTCTGCCATCTGTACGACATTTTAAAATTATCTGTAATTAATTATAGAACTTAGAACTTGGTCTAAAATTCGAGGAGAAATTATATTTCACATTCACAGTCAAGCATACAAGACAAATTGAAAAGACAAATAAATGCTACGTATCCATTAATTTGTGGTTTCCAAGCCGTTTTTTTTGTTAATTCTTATATTTAAGTATAATTATTAGCATGCAGTTACCGATTTATTTTTTTTATGGAAACTGGCACGGTTGGTTACTTCATCTACAACATCCGTGATGTCAGCCCATAACACCGGGTGAACTAGGTGCCATGTCAGTGCTTCCCTTCATTTCATGTCGGCTACGCTGAACTGGACGGAAAACACGAACTATTTACATAGCCGTTTCTACCGACGTTTCCCTCAGTGCGGTGGTACCAACCCGGCCGCGATAAACCCTACCACCTAGTAAGGTAAGAAGGGAAGGGACCTACAGTTTTACGTGGAATCCGAACCACGGTCAGCCTCCAACGGTCGAGCGGTCACTCATCCAAGTACCGCGCTCAGCGTTGCTTGTAGACTGCCCGGAGACGAACATTGTGCCAATTTAATTTTGTATGGTAACCGGATTGGCGAGCTGAGTTAGAGGGCGGAAACTTCATTGGCACAGCCAATTTCACCACGAAGAGAAGTCAGACCACACCACACTTTTAATATTTTAGTTTAAGTGTACCGATATAATTCAAAAGGATATAACAGCTATTTTCCGTTATCAAATACTAATAATAAATACTAAGCGAAACGTGTTGGTCGGTGTTGTGATGTGATTTACCCGAGTTATTGCACCACAACACAGATTACTCTGCGTACCCGTTTTGCATTTAAATTGCATACATACAGTATGCAGTGTGATTGTATGCTATGTTATGCTATTTTCGAACATTTTCATCAGACGGGTCTTAACACGCGTGTTGATCTTTATTAACACGCGTGTTACGCGAGTTCACAAATGTGACTGAGGCGTAGAATAGACAATTTGCAATTGAATATTTCTCTACTCGCGTTCATAATGAATTACTTCTACTGCTGAACTTGATACCGCTTCTTTCCTTTAGAATTCTTCTAGACTACCTACCTAAATGGCTTCGAGCCGAAGGTATCGGATGTCGCGCCATGTTGTGTATGGAGAGTGCAGACGTCGCATCTTCTCATTTTCCGTCTGTATTATTTAATTTTATTATTACCCATCTAATGTAAACGCATTATCTACACTTTGAACAGAAAATGTACCGCAACACGAACTGCTTCAACGTCAAGCGGTAATGTGTGACCTCAGTTGCGAGCAGCATGGATGTGATATCCTTCAGACTTTTTTTTTTGTCTCTCGCTTTCAGATTGATAATTATTAATTGCGTTTTCGTCATGAATGCCTTTCGATCATTTTTCCTTCTACGGAATTGCCCATGGTTCATGGATTTCAAGTAGGTAGGTAGTTTTTTTTATTGAAAGCGCGGAATTTAACGCCTTGCCACACATTATATGGTGTCTAAACGACGACGCCCAAGGGTATTTTTGTTGTATGCGATGCGTATGCCATGCCGGCCTTGAAGAACCCGAGACTGTACTTGGGGGGAAATAATGTTTATGGAGAGCTGATAGTTTAAGTAATGCTAAAACACATAATTTTTTTTTTACGTATCGTGTTTATTTGAGTGTGTGTGTGTATGTAAACCTCCCGAAACATCTGACATGAATAACGAAGCACCTTATATATCGATAGGAGGACCCCAATACTTCACACGGGCAGTTCATCTTGCTTGCGTCAGTGAGTGCGTAAGGTTTCGATTAAAGTCAACATCCGCTTCCCGTACTCCATTTTTGGTATAACTTGCAGTTACCAGCTGACGATTATAATTTGCCACAAGAAAATAAACGTTGGTGATTTTTTTTTATTGCTGTAAACCGCATTTAAATGAATTACAAATAGGTTATTTATTCTCGAGCGAGTTATAAGCGAAAGTACATACATACCTACTGTTGGCGCCGGAATGCCATTATTTTAAAAAACTAACATTCAAATAAAATTCTGACAGCTGGTCGGACAGTTTGTCTTGTCAAAAAATAACAAGATGGTCGTGTAATCTTCTATAAAAATATTCAAAAGAAAATCTAAATAATTAATAAAAACCATATAAAAACCTAATACAAATACTAAAATAAAAAAACAATGTGATTTACAACTGTGGAGTACATAGAGAACTAAAGAAAGCAGCACCGGGCGCCTGGTAAAATCAACGACCATGGATCAAAGGTACATACCAGCAAAGAGATTTTATGTATAGAGTGAGCACTACGAAGAAAGAATACAGAGAAATGACGGCCAATAACTGAGGTATGAGGTAAGGTAGCGGGGTGGCGGAACGCTGAGCCGCGCGGGGCGGAAAGCGAGCGGGAGAGGGGCTAGCTAGCGAGCGACTAGCGGCTAGCGGCCCGGCCGGCCCGGCCGGTCAGTCAACACGTGCATTGGAATACGTAGGGTTGGTGACCCCGATTAAAGAACAACGAAGAATGGAGGAGAATAACGATTCGATTCCCGACAACAGCGCGATCGAAGGCACAAGCTTCGGAGTTGAGAAGGTCAGCGTGAAAATTCCACCTTTTTGGACTGAGAAGCCAGATATATGGTTTTCGCAAGTGGAAGCGCAGTTCACCATCAATAACATTATCACAGAAAACACGAAATTCAACTATCTGATGGCTCAACTGGAACCGCGCATCGTTGAAAACATTTTCGATCTTGTTAGCAGCAGTGCGGCAAACCACTACACCCTAGCTAAGCAAAGACTCCTATCAATTTATAAGCAGTCAGATGAACGACAGTTTCGTAAGCTGATCAGCGAGCTCGAACTGGGAGAGCTGAAACCCAGTCAGCTCCTTCGTAAAATCAGAAGTTTGGCTGGAAGCAACATCACAGAAAAATTGCTTAGAACATTGTGGCTAGACAAATTACCAAACAATATTTCAAATATATTGACAATTTTGGACGAAAATTTGGATAAGCTGGCTGAAATTGGTGACAGAATCTGTCACATTGGTAACAAACATGTCAACTCTGTCGACACGACAAATAAAACGTCAAGTCAACCGTCGTCGTCATCAGCAACAATGACATCAACAAACACCATGGATTATTTAGTGAAACAAATCGAAGAGCTGAAAACAGAAATTAAACAAATGCGTCGTAGTCGTTCGTCATATCGTTCTCAATCTTCTTCGCGCAATCGTAGCAGATCAAAGTCAAGATTTAATAAAGATGGTAAATACTGTTACTACCACTTTCGTTTTGGAACGAAGTGCATTCCAGAAAAGTGTACTCTTCCCTGTAAATGGAAGCAGCAAAACCCAAACTCGAGCGGGCAGCAACAGTAGCGACCGCTAGTGCTGCCGAGTCTACTGAAAACGGTCCTCTATCTACAAATCACCGTTTAATTATGCGAGATAAGAACTCTGGAAATTATTTCCTCATTGACAGCGGAGCTGATGTTTCGATCATTCCCCCTAGTAAAAACTGTACACAAAAATCTACTAAATATAAATTATATGCTGCAAATAACACAGAAATACCTACGTACGGAACAACAATTTTAAACGTCGACCTTGGGTTAAGGAGAAAGTTTGAATGGCCCTTTATTATTGCTCAATGTTCAAGAGGTATAATTGGTGCAGATTTTCTTACAGAATTTAACCTGATAATTGATTTGAAAAATAAACGATTAATTGATGGAACTACAAATTTGAATGTGGTTGCCGAAATAACTTCCGTGAGCGAAGCAAATTCGGTGAGTACAATAAAAAGTGATGCAGGAGTATATACCAACCTATTGACGAAGTATCCGGATTTGACTAAACCATTCATTACCCCAAATGAAACAAAACATGATTTTAAGCATCAAATTATAACTAAACCTGGACAACCTGTCTTTTGCAAACCACGTAGATTAACACCTGAGATGTTGAAAGTCGCAAAACAAGAATTTCAATTCATGCTTGATCATAATATTATACGTCAATCAAAATCTCAGTGGTCTAGTCCACTTCACATGGTTAAGAAAGGAAATGGTTGGAGGACATGTGGAGACTACCGCAGGCTGAATGACCAGACAATACCAGACAGATATAGCATTCCTCGTATAGAAGACGTAGCAGAGATTCTGGAAAATAAAATCATTTTCTCAAAACTAGATCTTTTGTCAGCATATTATCAAATCCCAGTAGCGGAAGAGGATAAAGCCAAAACAGCAATTACGACTCCATTTGGTCTTTATGAATATAATGTGACACCTTTTGGTCTTCGCAATGCACCAACATCATTCATGAGATTCATACATCAAATACTTCGAGGACTCGATTTTTGTTTTGCTTATTTAGACGACATTTTAATTGCATCTACTTCACACGAACAACACCTCGAACATCTGAACATTTTATTTGAACGTCTAAATAGCTACGGCTTGAAAATAAATGTCAGCAAATGCATTTTTGGCGTAGAAGAAATTTCATTTCTTGGTCATATAATTACTTGTCAAGGCATGAAACCAGATACAAAGAAGGTAAATGCCATAATAAATTATGAAAAACCAAAAACTATTCAACAACTCAGAAATTTTCTTGGCATGATAAACTTTTACAGAAAGTACCTGAAAAATGGAGCGCAAAATCAGATATTATTGAATGAGTATCTGAAAGGTGCAAAGAAAAAAGACAAACGATCTGTATTATGGACAGAGGAAGCAGAAAAACAATTTGGGTCTTGTGAGTTGTCAAAAAAAATAACGAAAATGTAAAAATTGTGCTTGAACAATATAATATTTTGAATTGCAAAGAAATCGTTTCAATGGATAATAATAGGAGGCCTGGCATGGCCCCCACATATTAACCAATTTGTTAACTATGCTATGTTAACTCATACGCAAGCTGTCTAATTCGCTGTCCATTTCTTGTTCTTTTGCAATATCTTCATAATTGATTGTATTGACTTCTTCAATTCGTGATAAATTATCGGCGACAATATTTTATTTTCCTGGAATGTATCTAATATCGGTTGTAAATTGAGAAATATATTGTAGATGACGTAACTGACGTGGTGTAGCTTTTTCATTGTTCTGAATAAATGCATAAGTCAATGGTTTGTGATCTGTGTATACTGTAAATGTTCTACATTCAAGTTGGTATTTGAAATATTTAATTGCATGATATATTGCTAATAATTCACGATCATATGTAGAATACTTTTTCTGCGCTTCGCTAAATTTTTTTGAGAAGAAACCAATTGGTTTCCAATGGTTACCTTCTTTTTGTTGTATTCCAGCACCCATTGCGAACTGTGATGCGTCAACAAAAAGTCCGAGTTCAAATTTTGAATTGGGAATCGTAAGAGTAGCTGCTATAGCAAGTTCATTTTTACATAACTCAAATTGTTTTTCTGCTTCCTCTGTCCATAATACAGATCGTTTGTCTTTTTTCTTTGCACCTTTCAGATACTCATTCAGTAATATCTGATTTTGCGCTCCATTTTTCAGGTACTTTCTGTAAAAGTTTATCATGCCAAGAAAATTTCTGAGTTCTTGAATAGTTTTTGGTTTTTCATAATTTATTATGGCATTTACCTTCTTTGTATCTGGTTTCATGCCTTGACAAGTAATTATATGACCAAGAAATGAAATTTCTTCTACGCCAAAAATGCATTTGCTGACATTTATTTTCAAGCCGTAGCTATTTAGACGTTCAAATAAAATGTTCAGATGTTCGAGGTGTTGTTTGTGTGAAGTTGATGCAATTAAAATGTCGTCTAAATAAGCAAAACAAAAATCGAGTCCTCGAAGTATTTGATGTATGAATCTCATGAATGATGTTGGTGCATTGCGAAGACCAAAAGGTGTCACATTATATTCATAAAGACCAAATGGGGTCGTAATTGCTGTTTTGGCTTTATCCTCTTCCGCTACTGGGATTTGATAATATGCTGACAAAAGATCTAGTTTTGAGAAAATGGTTTTATTTTCCAGAATCTCTGCTACGTCTTCTATACGAGGAATGTTATATCTGTCTGGTATTGTCTGGTCATTCAGCCTGCGGTAGTCTCCACATGTCCTCCAACCATTTCCTTTCTTAACCATGTGAAGTGGACTAGACCACTGAGATTTTGATTGACGTATAATATTATGATCAAGCATGAATTGAAATTCTTGTTTTGCGACTTTCAACATCTCAGGTGTTAATCTACGTGGTTTGCAAAAGACAGGTTGTCCAGGTTTAGTTATAATTTGATGCTTAAAATCATGTTTTGTTTCATTTGGGGTAATGAATGGTTTAGTCAAATCCGGATACTTCGTCAATAGGTTGGTATATACTCCTGCATCACTTTTTATTGTACTCACCGAATTTGCTTCGCTCACGGAAGTTATTTCGGCAACCACATTCAAATTTGTAGTTCCATCAATTAATCGTTTATTTTTCAAATCAATTATCAGGTTAAATTCTGTAAGAAAATCTGCACCAATTATACCTCTTGAACATTGAGCAATAATAAAGGGCCATTCAAACTTTCTCCTTAATCCAAGGTCGACGTTTAAAATTGTTGTTCCGTACGTAGGTATTTCTGTGTTATTTGCAGCATATAATTTATATTTAGTAGATTTTTGTGTACAGTTTTTACTAGGGGGAATGATCGAAACATCAGCTCCGCTGTCAATGAGGAAATAATTTCCAGAGTTCTTATCTCGCATAATTAAACGGTGATTTGTAGATAGACGACCGTTTTCAGTAGACTCGGCAGCACTTGCGGTCGCTACAGTTGCTGCCCGCTCGAGTTTGGGTTTTGCTGCTTCCATTTACAGGGAAGAGTACACTTTTCTGGAATGCACTTCGTTCCAAAACGAAAGTGGTAGTAACAGTATTTACCATCTTTATTAAATCTTGAATTTGATCTGCTACGATTGCGCGAAGATGATTGAGAACGATATGACGAACGACTACGACGCATTTCTTTAATTTCTGTTTTCAGCTCTTCGATTTGTTTCACTAAATAATCCATGGTGTTTGTTGATGTCATTGTTGCTGATGACGACGACGGTTGACTTGACGTTTTATTTGTCGTGTCGACAGAGTTGACATGTTTGTTACCAATGTCACAGATTCTGTCACCAATTTCAGCCAGCTTATCCAAATTTTCGTCCGAAATTGTCAGTATGTTTGAAATATTGTTTGGTAATTTGTCTAGCCACAATGTTCTAAGCAATTTTTCTGTGATGTTGCTTCCAGCCAAACTTCTCATTTTACGTAGGAGCTGACTGGGTTTCAGCTCTCCCAGTTCGAGCTCGCTGATCAGCTTACGAAACTGTCGTTCATCTGACTGCTTATAAATTGATAGGAGTCTTTGCTTAGCTAGGGTGTAGCGGTTTGCCGCACTGCTGCTAACAAGATCGAAAATGTTTTCAACGATGCGCGGTTCCAGTTGAGCCATCAGATAGTTGAATTTCGTGTTTTCTGTGATAATGTTATTGATGGTGAACTGCGCTTCCACTTGCGAAAACCATATATCTGGCTTCTCAGTCCAAAAAGGTGGAATTTTCACGCTGACCTTCTCAACTCCGAAGCTTGTGCCTTCGATCGCGTTGTTGTCGGGAATCGAATCGTTATTCTCCTCCATTCTTCGTTGTTCTTTATGTTGTTCTCGGGGTCACCAATATGTGGGGGCCATGCCAGGCCTCCTATTATTATCCATTGAAACGATTTCTTTGCAATTCAAAATATTATATTGTTCAAGCACAATTTTTACATTTTCGTTATTTTTTTGACAACTCACAAGACGGAACAAAGATTACTAAGAACTTAAACTAAATTCAAATTTCGAAACACTTGTTCCTACAGTTGTCACTTAGACTACCAAAAATATATTTTTCGATTTATTATTTTACGAGTAGGTATTATGGTTAATTGTGCCCGTAGTCTAGTGGTAACGCTTCTCAATGCAGAAGTTGCGGGTTCAAATCCCGGGCACTAACTAATGTACTTATTTATTTCCTTGATAAGGATTGATATACGTGCATTTCATAACGAATAGGTACGATCGCTCCGGTGAAGAAAAATAAAGTTAGGTAACTAGTGCACACTGGTCTATGAAAGGTATTTTTGTGTAAACTGCTTCTGATTTCCACTGGTCACCATGTACGAGTAATCGAACCGGATATAACAAATTGTGACAAGTTCGAGTGCAATATGACTGCCATAAGAATACTCAATAAACAATAAAACAACAACAATAAAAACAATACCTCCTATGTCAGTGGGCAGAGTCCGTGCCTAGCAGTGGGACGTTTTAAAGGATTATAGAAGAAAACAGATAGTGAATTTAATCGAAAAAAACGTGTTTATGTATTTATTAAACTTAAAATACAGAACTATAATAACTTGAAATACATACCTAAACTTATATGGGTTTTTAAATTACCGTGGTTATTTGACATTCTAAGAAGTAACAACGGCTTTACTCACTATCGAAATACGAGCTGTGTGGCTGGACATTTCGGCCAGAGTGCTCATGATGATGGGCCATACGTTTGGCCCGAAACGTCGAGCCACACAGCTCGTATTTCGACCGCGAGTAAAGCCGTTTTGTATTCTTATAATACCTACACTTAATAACTAGAATAATATCTAAAAAACTAAACTTAATAATAAAGAATTAATAACTGCGGTCTTGGCCTTGGACTAAACTTAAAATCTCTAAACCAAACATACATAAAATAAAGAGTGCAGCTTTTATTTAAAAAAAAAATATATATATATATATAACTAAAAAAAACCATTAGGTAGGTATACTTTGGACTACACACACAAACACAACTAAAATAACTCTTCCTCCGTACTTAAACAAAATAATTTAAATTTCACTTTACACAAATTTAAATTTTCACTTTCCCTTAAACAATGTATCATCTTGGACTATTTTTATCCATCTTTCTCGTATTGATCCCTTAGTAGGATGTGGAAACCTAGTAAAAAAAATTTTTTTCTTGAAAATTTCTCAATTACTTACTAATAAAAAAAATAAAAGAATAGCGACAACCCTAATTAGCGGTCAATTCACTCTCATATTTTAACGTGGTTTAATACATATTTATTTACTTTCACACATGATATCCCAGAACTCTATTTCTAATCATTCATATGTGGCAGCCCTAATGAGCGCGTTCTATTTATTTGTTTAATTAAATAATGCTTATGTTATTGCAATGCGAGGTCAATACATAAAATGTACAAAATTTTCAAATTGAAGTAGCGTTGTGACAGCCCTAATTGGCCAGTTGAACCAAATATTTGTAAGCACATGGAAAACAAGATATTATATATAAGGTCTTTCAAAATTAGTTAATAGTACGCTAAGGGGGGATTCTGTATCGTAAATAAATCACTTTTGAGGAACAAAGATTTTTTTTTACAAAACAAAATTTATAATAATGTAAAATGTAAAAAAAAATTATTTTCTTAATCGTTTCAGTTTCATGCCAGGAACAAAAAAGTCTTCCAACACATAGATCTCTTTCTTTCAGAAATTGTGAAAACCACAATTTTAGTTTTATTAGTATGGAATAGAAAGAACTTGATTTTTTTTACCAACTTACACGTGTTACATCAAAATGGTAATGAAGACTTTTTTGTTACTGTTATGAAAATGAATCGATTAGGCTATAAAAATCAACCACATATTTTTTTATTTAAATACATAAAAAACATTTTACATAAAAAAAGCCCAAGGTCCAAAAAAATTTATATAGGTTTTACTCCCTATATGATGCAGAACCCCCCCTTAGCGTACTATTAACTAATTTTGAAAGACCTTATATATTAAGATCACAATGAAGTGATACTTACCTATGAAATGAGATGCCATCAGTTTTACCAATATTTTTGGTATGATTTTTGCAATATCGCAACACACAACCGGGCATAATGACTGGCGCGATGCGAGCCGCAGACGGACGGCAGCGAGCGCGCGGACGGCGGCGCGTCCGCCGCGTTCGGTCGCTCGCGAGCTACTAGTCTCAAGAGGGTCCCTCCGCGTAATGGTTACTCCACCGCGGTGGAGCGAAGGCTGTTGCCCGGGTAAGAGGTCTAGTAGAATACATGATACGTCATTGCATACCAGTCAATAATACAGTCCACTACTTACTACTCGACATAATTTTGGTCACTTCTCACGGAATAATTACCTATTTCTAAAAAATAATGCTCGGATGCTGAACTTTCCACAGTATATGTAAGTTTTTCACATAATCTCAAAGGACTCCATTAATTCGTAAATTTCACCGTTGTACACAACTAATATTTTATTTATAAATTATATACATTTTTCTAGGGTTTAGTGCTATATAAATATTATTTACAGTTTGAAATCTGGAATTTAATACATTGTTTGCCTTCATGTTTTTGTGTTGAATATATCTGATGCAGTATTTCTTATTTCTATTGTCGCTCTATGAAGTTGGTGTGCGGTATGTAGTTGGTATTTAGGACTCAATACCCGGTATCGCATAACTTTCTTCATGATGCCAACTGATCCTGCCGCCGCCGAGCGGCCGGCAGGTGTGGTAGCGGCGGAGTTAAAAAGGAACATAGCTCTTGAGAACTCTGTAAAGGAATCATGCTTCCGCAGGCTCCAGGTTCTGTACGATCTGTCGCAGATCGTCCTGACAGACTCATCTCGTGAATTTGAATTTAATTCTCGGATACGCGATCTGAACGACACGCGGACTACGTACCAAAACGCAGTGCGGGAACTTGCGAAGTGGAATCTTCATCTAAAACCTGATTTCAAGTGCTCAAGCTTAGATATAGAAAATTTCGACACACTTTATTACAACATCATGTCAATTAGTGATCAGCTGAAACAGAGGCAAAATAATGCGGGTCCTGGAGCGACCGCGGAGGACACGTCTGACGCTAACGAAAGCAAGGGTAAACTGGTCCGCCCTCGCCTGCCAAAAATGAACCTGTATGTGTTCGACGGCAACCTGCATAATTGGTGTACATTTTATGACATCTTCTCTAATCTAATACACGACAATCCAGCGATCACTGACATTGAAAAATTCTATTATTTACTGTCGGCAACTAGCGGTCCAGCGCTGAGTCTCGTGCGCAGCTTACCAGTCACTAGTCAAAACTATTCTGTGATATGGGATTCTTTAAAATCAAAATATGAGAATAAGCGAGCTCTCGCCACCAGCTATCTCGAAAGAATGTTCCAGTTTCAAGCGCTCTCTAAAGAGTCAGCTGCTAATCTAGAATCTTTTCTGCAAGCGTTTCGTGAGAGTGTCAGTGCTCTTCGAGCGTTGCAAATTCCTGACTGCAGTGAGTTCATTTTATTTTACATAGCACAACGCTCGCTAGATCCACAAACGAGAAAACAATTTGAACAACGGTGCGATCGTAACAAAATCCCAACTTTTGACGAATTGATGACCTTTGTCCAAAGCCAAGTGCATGTTTTGGAAATGTCACAGGTTATTACTAAACCTAGTTCTTCTGTAGTCCAGTCTGGTGCTACCAAAACGAACAAAACTGAAGAGAAGATGACGACCAACAAATCCTACACTAATAAGGCAAAATCAGGCTTTACTTCTGCATTAGTCAGCTCTAATGATAAAGTTACTGATGAGAAGAAATTCTCGTGCCCCTGCTGTAAAATGAGCCATTCTATTTATAGGTGCTTCCATTTTTCGGCTCTTACGCCGATCCAGCGCAAAGAAAAGGCCAAAGAGCTCAAACTTTGCCAAAACTGTTTGCGATCTCACGACGGCATTCAGTGCTCTTCGAACAACAGCTGTTCTATGTGCTCGCAACGACACCACACTCTGCTCCATACCTCTGGAGTCAGTGGTGCCGATGTTACGTCACAGGTTGAAAACGAGGCTGGTCCAAGTCTAACTGCTTGCTACTCGTCTTCAGCCCCCGTGGCTGCAGCGCATTACACTGTAATGCTAGGTACTGTACTGATGCATGTCCGTGATCGGTACAACAACTATCAGACCGTGCGCGCACTGATCGACAGTGGCGCGCAAGGCTCCTTCATAACGTCGGCGTGCGCGCAGCGGCTACACCTGCCCCAGCGTACGTCCGGCATCGCTCTGACCGGGCTCGCTGCGAGCTCCGTGCGCGACCTAGGCGTGCTCTCTTGTACGCTTAAACCCCGGACCACTCCCGGTCCCTTGTTGACAACGGACGCGGTCATACTGCCGCGCATCACTAACGACATGCCTTCCGTGAGCATCCCTGCGTGCTTGCGTGATGAATTTAAACATCTCTCTCTTGCTGATCCGACATTTGATAAAACTTCACCGATTGAAATGCTTCTCGGAGGTGATGTGTACGCTGATATTATGAAGGGAAATGTTTATCGCCCGAGCGATTCCAAGTTACCGTCCGCATTTGAAAGTATTTTCGGTTACGTAATACTTGGAAAATGTTTTTTAAATACAGTTCCTGAAACTACTTGCCTTTTGGCCATAACTAATATCACGAGGACTGATAATTTAATAAAACAATTTTGGGAAGTAGAAAATGTTCCCGACGACATTCTGCCGAGCTCGGAAGACAAGTACTGCGAGGATACCTACAAGAAACTTCATCATCGTGACACATCTGGGCGATATGTTGTACCTCTGCTGTTGAAGCCTACTAGTACTGAGCTTGGTGAGTCTCATACTCACGCGGTTAAACGATTTCATAATATTGAAAAGCGCCTCTTACGAGACGCAGACTTATACGATGCCTACCGCAACTTCATGCAGGAATACGAGAGTCTGGGTCACATGGAGGAGTGTAAAACCGGCGTCACAGAAACTACGCGCTACGTCATTCCTCATCACTGTGTAGTGAAAATGTCGAGCTCTACAACGAAGCACCGCGTCGTTTTCGACGCGTCTGCTAAAACACAAACAGATATTTCACTAAATGACGTTCTATACACAGGTCCTAAACTTCAGTGTGATATTGTCGAGGTGCTACTACGGTTCCGTCTGCATGCTGTCGCTTTCTCTGCCGACATTTCTAAAATGTATCGGCAGATTCTCATCCGTCCTGAGGAGCGCGGTTACCAGCATATTCTGTGGCGCAATTCACCTGAAGAACCTATTAAAGAATATGAATTGAAAACTATAACCTACGGGTTAGCGTCGTCGCCCTATCTGGCGATACGCACTTTACATCAACTGGCGGCGGATGTTTCGGAGAGTTATTCTCATATCGCTTACATCCTAGTGCACGGCATGTACGTGGATGACTTGTTGTGGTCGACGAGCACTGTCGACGAGGCCGTGCAGGTGCGCAACGATGTCAACGATGTACTCGCCACTGCAGGTTTGGAATTGCGAAAATGGACGAGTAATGCTCCGGAGTTTCTCGCTGAGATTCCATCGAATCACCAGGAATCTTTGGTGTCTTTTCACGATGAGACAAGTCTTTCAGTTAAAATACTCGGACTGCAGTGGATACCTTCGGAAGATTGCTTTTCTTTCAACATAAACAATGTCGATACAATTTTCACGAAGAGATCCGTTCTCAGTCAAATAGCCCGCTTGTATGACCCTTTGGGCCTTGTGGCTCCATGTATATTCTTTTCTAAATACTTTATGCAAACGCTGTGGAAGTTAGGGCTCGATTGGGATACACCTTTGCCCACGGACCTTCAACAGGAATGGTACAAGTTCACTTCTGAACTTCCCTTGTTGTCTCGAGTGAGATGTCCTCGCTATACCATGACACCTAATGTTGCTCAATGCCAACTGGTCGGGTTTTGCGATGCTTCTACTCGTGGCTTCGCTGCGGTCGCGTATCTTCGAGTAATTGACAAAGAGGGTAATACAAAAGCAATGCTGTTGTTGTCAAAATCAAAAGTGGCACCGCTAAAAACAATAACTATTCCGAGATTAGAATTGATGGGCGCTGTATTACTCACAAAACTGCTGACATATGTTCATCGTTGTCTGAGTACAACTATTGAAATTGATCAAACTTTTGCATTTAGCGACTCGGCTATTGTGCTGTGGTGGCTAAAGACGCCTCCATTCAAACTGAAAACTTTTATCGCAAACCGAGTCACACAAATAATTTCTAGTGACATTGACATTACATGGCATCACGTGTCTGGTTCGGATAATGCGGCGGACATCTGCTCACGCGGAACCTTTCCCGCTCAATTTCTTAACCACGACACTTGGTTCACCGGCCCGCTTTGGTTATCCTTGCCGCCATTTGAGTGGCCCTTGAATGAATTAGGGAAATCCGACGAGCTTCCTGAACTAAATAGTGCCTTACTTGTCGAAGTGCATATACCTTCTGACGATTGGATTTACCAAGTAATTGAAAGATTCTCATCATACGTTAAACTCCAAAGAGTGATTGCTTGGTGCAAACGTTTTGTAGTTAACTCGCGTAAACAGCGACCAGACCGTAACTGTGGGTTTCTGACATCTGCAGAGCTAAATGACTCTCATGATTTGCTCATTAAAAGCGTTCAAAGGAAACATTTTTGTGAAGAGATTCACAACATAACCAATAACAAGACTCTTGCATTGACATTTAAAAAATTGGGTCCTTTTATTGATTCCGGTGGTTTCCTTCGGGTCGGGGGTCGACTCAGTTTGTCAAATCTGCCTTATTCTAGTCAACATCCTCTACTTTTACCGAAAAGTTCCCATTTTACTAATGTCTTAATTGACTACTTCCATAAGCTCTACTTGCACGTTGGGCCTCGGACTCTGCAAAGTATTTTACAACGAAAATACTGGATTATTTCCTCGCGAGTTGCGATACGATCTCGCCTATCTAAATGCCTGACGTGTTTCAAGTTTCGCCCACCATTGTTACAACCCTACATGGGCGATGTTCCAGCTTCACGACTAAAGTCAGAACATCCCTTCAATATTGTAGGAACGGACATGGGTGGCCCGTTCTTTATAAAGGAACACAATCGAAGAAATGCTAAAGTATCTAAGGCATACTTATGCCTCTTCATTTGTTTTTCAACTAAAGCAGTACACCTCGAGGTAGTGTCCTCGCTGAGTACAGACGCCTTTATCGCTGCGTTTGATAGATTGGTCGCTCGTAGAGGAATGTGTAAGAGTGTGTACTCTGACTGCGGCACCAACTTTGTTGGTGCTAATAAATATCTAAAGGAAGTTCAACAATTTTTAAAGTCAAAAAATACTCAAGACAAACTAAGTGGGCACGCTGCATCACGTCAGATCGAATGGCGTTTTCACCCACCTTATGCTCCAAACTTCGGAGGCCTTTGGGAAGCAGGCATCAAGTCAGCTAAAACGCATCTAAAAAGACTATCGGAGACAGTTCTCTAACGTTTGAAGAGCTCACAACTATTTTTACTAAAATTGAGGCAATGTTAAATTCTCGTCCTCTGTGCGCTCTGTCATCAGACCCTAATGAACTTGAGGTTCTTACTCCGGCTCATTTTCTGATCGGCTCGAGTCTTATGGCGGTACCTGAAACTGATATCACGGACGTTCCCTCTAATCGTCTTTCCCGGTGGCAACACGTGCAACAGGTATCCCAACACTTTTGGAGTCGATGGAGGCATGAATTCCTGCACACACTGCAACAGAGATCAAAGTGGCTCGCACAGCCACCGAACCTCCAGGTCGGGCACCTCGTGCTTATTCATTCTGATAGAACTCCGCCGCTTCACTGGCGTCTCGGTCGCGTCGAGTCTCTACACCCTGGAGCGGACCAGGTTGTGCGTGTTGTTACCCTACGTACTGCGCAGGGCTTCGTGCAGCGACCTGTATCCAAACTCAGCCCTCTACCCTACAATAATTAATTTAGTTTATTATTACTTATTTAATTAATCTGTAGTTTTACTTACTGAATTTCTTTTTCATTTTAGTGAAGTTACTAAGTCTTTATTTGATTTATTATTATGAATAATATAATTTACTCTATCTTACTGTACAGTGGAAACTTTGGAAATCCATGCTGGATTTCGCGGGGGAGTTATGTTGGCGCCGGAATGCCATTATTTTAAAAAACTAACATTCAAATAAAATTCTGACAGCTGGTCGGACAGTTTGTCTTGTCAAAAAATAACAAGATGGTCGTGTAATCTTCTATAAAAATATTCAAAAGAAAATCTAAATAATTAATAAAAACCATATAAAAACCTAATACAAATACTAAAATAAAAAAAACAATGTGATTTACAACTGTGGAGTACATAGAGAACTAAAGAAAGCAGCACCGGGCGCCTGGTAAAATCAACGACCATGGATCAAAGGTACATACCAGTCAATAATACAGTCCACTACTTACTACTCGACACCTACATACGTCCAGGCAGCCTCGGTAGCTCAGTGGTGCGGTCGGTCGACTATTTTTAAGCACACCTGGACGCGGTCAGTACCTACTCGTACATCGCTCGACCGTTGGAGGCTGACCGTGGTTCAGTTTCCACGTAACACCGTAGGTCCCTTCCTTTCTTTCCTTACTAGGTAGGTTTTATCCCGCTCGGGTTGGTAACACCGAAACGAATGAAACGTCAGTCGAAAAGGCTATGTAAATAGTTCCTGTTTTCCGTCTAGTTCGGTGTAGCCGACATGAAATGAAGGGAAGCGCTGACATGGCACCTAGTTCACCCGGGGTTATGGGCTGACATCGCGGATGTTGTAGGTGATGTAGCCAAACGTTTCCGCTTCCATAAAACAAATACATACAGTCAGCAATCAATTGCATTGATTAAGGTATTGGTAAATATATATACCACAGAGCATCAAATACCTACCGGCGCGCATTTCATGCTCTGTGATATGTACAACATAGTAATACACACATACACACACGTACCACACGCTGTATTCCGACAATCGGAGTAATTACGAGTAATCGATGTTGCGTTGCAAGGACTCTGGTAAACTACGGCGCTGGCTTTTTTTTACAGAGGCTGACAAATGATAATGATAAGACTATTGGAAACTGAAGAAGAATTTTATTATAATCATTACATTCAAAATAGGTAAGTAAACAAGTACGAAATATAATGTACATGAGGGGCAAAGGCGGACTTATCCCTAACATAGATTTCTTCCAGTCAACCTTTGAATGTACCCATATTATGCACAACACCGACCACCACGTTTCGCAAAGTATTCTCTGACAAGATAGATAACTTTTCAAGCAGCAAATAAGGCACGAAGCCCCACCTAAGCTCGGTCGACCGCACCGTGCCAAGATGAGAGGTGGCCAGGCTGTGGCCCTTTAGCACGGCATCTTGGCTTTATCGCTCAGTCCCCTTTTACGACAAGCACGGGGAGAGATGCACTAGGACTATTCTTTCTAAGTACCGCGGCCCAACACGATATTGTATATTGTTTCAGGAAAGCCAAAATTAGGTCACCATTAATGTCTAGCCGTTCTGAGTGCAGCGCACTGAAAGGGGCTATTACTGTAAATCGACCGCCAGCTTAAAGCGAGCTGTTATCGAGCGGCGCTGCCCACTCGGACGGCGAGCGCGCTTCCGGTGTGGGCCGGAAGTGTAGGTGCGTGCCGCGACCGACCCTTCCAATGGAAGGGTCCTACCCGCTTCCACACGAGTCCTGGGCAGAGCTGGGCAGAAAACCGTTAATCCGTTAATATTTAATTATCGTATCTAAACCTAACTTTACTTACTACGTGCGATAAAACATAATTTAATATATTGCATTTATTGATTGCTGTTGGTAATGTTGCTACCTATTGTTAACCATTAACACCCGTTAATGGTAAACTTTTACATTCGTTAAATTTTCAAAAATGTAACGTTCGATTAACGAATTTAATTTTATGAGTAGCGGAATAACGATTTAACAATGTTATTTTCTAGATTAATTTTGCGCGTCTATGAGCATAGACGCGCAAAATTAATCTATTCTAACCTACCTACCATAATTAACCTACCATATTCTAACTACATATGCAATACATGGTGTAATTGCATATGTATTGTTACGTATTGTATGTACTGCAAATGTGTTATAATATTTATGTATTATATGTATCGCATAATATGTATTTTACCTTGTAACATTTCGAAGCTGTCTGGAAAATTTAAAAAACTTACAAAATCATTATACTCAAATCAAAACAAACGTGCAGCTCGCACAACAAAATTTTATGGCTTAGTGAACGGAGGTTCCCTTTACTAAGCCATAAAACTTTATTATGCGAACTGCACGTTTGTTTTGATTTGAGTATAACGATTTTGTAAGTGTGTATCCGCTGTTATACCTATAGTTGAGCACTTATGTCAGGTAATTTTTTTACAAATTGGCCGATCGATCTTCAATTAAAAATAATTAAAACAAAATGTCGAACGTATCCAACTTAGAACCCTCCATGCAGAAGAATCCTTCACATTAGATACAAAGTACTTGTTTATATAGCATGTTCTTAGAAGATCTGTAGTCATGGAAAACGACCACGATCTGTGGAAACCATGCCAATGGAAAAACACAGAAATTCAAAATTGCCCCCCGCCCCGCCCGGGATTTGAACCTGGATACATCTGCCCACGAGGCGAGCGCTAACCGACCGCATCTAGCGGCCTATGTAGCGATACGGAGAAATAAGTGAACGTATCGTTGGCCGTTGATGACGTTATGACTGTGTTAAAAGTATGTCCCCGGAGTGTTGACTCCGGAGGGTTCCGTATCATTCCGGTTTCCGTGAGAATTTAAAACTTATTATTTTCTTTCAGGTTTTCTTGTAAGCAATAAGAGAGGCCTTATATTCCCTATTTTTGTCAAAATTTTAGGCTCCGTATTTTTCGGAGATAGAATAGAATAGAATGCCCGTTTTTTGTATATGTATTTTCTTTATCTTTTAAAACATGCATTTTCAAATAATAAAAAAATATATTTGTATTCCTTATAAGGAGCCCTTTTTCATTGATATGTCACATTTATACATGACAATAGATTTTTAACTTTTTAATTTGTCCCGCAAAATTGACCCCCATATGCGTATGTGGGGGTCAATTTTACATACATCCATGATTGCGTCATACATAAAACTCTATATACGAGTATGTACCAAATTTCAACTTTTTTCGTCCAATAGAGCTGTGACAGACGGAAAGACAAACAGACAGACACAAGAGAGATCATATAAGGGTTCCGTTTTATCGCCTATTTGGAGGTACGGAACCCTAAAAAACAATGCCAGTTGAATTCGTGCATCGAGGTTCCGTACCTATAGCCAAACAGAAATGATTTTCCCGCGCGCGGCGTCATCCCTGTTCTACTTCTGTAGCGTGCGCTGAATTATTGCGACTGCCCTCTGAATAATTAAATGCTAATTCTGTATACTTTTCTGGAATTTTGAAAACGGAACGGTTTTCCTGTAATCTTCCAAAAATGCGGTTGATTTTTTTCGGAAAGTTTCATTCTATTATACGAGTATCAATGTGACGGACGAATAATCTAGTAACATACATTTATCATGCGGGATTAAGTTGTAAGATTTAATATTGTGTCTTTTGTATGATTCATGCATGACTTTAAAATTAAGTTTGTAAACAGTTTAAAACGTTTAAAACTACTATTGCTAGGTAGGTAGCTCGTAAATAATTGATAATTATAATAACTTTTGTTAATTAGCTTCAACGTTTACGTCATTAAACCTCAACACCTGTTATGAGCATTGTCAATTAATTTAAAATAAAGGGGCTACTAATGTAAATTACCTATGACCAATTGTAGATTATGTTGAAGACGAAGTTTAATAATTTTAATTCAAATTCAATAATAATGACTAGGTTTATTTAAATACAAATTAAAATATAAATTAAAACTATCAAATTATAATTAACTAAACTAAAACCTTTTCATACGATTTTAATTTATGAATGGTATACCAGGAATACACTTCATTCCTAACATAGCTTGTCACCATTTGCATAGCACGGCTCCAAACATGTGTGTTAAATTTATATTTAAAATCAATATTGCAATATAAACAGTACATAATTAAAACTAAAGACTAAAAACCTAAACTATTATAAATCGTTCTCTAAGGAAGATAATTATATTATATCATTATTGTATTATAAGTATATCGGCATAAGCAAGCACATTCGTGAATAGAATCAACTCTACCTGGAGTCAACCTTCATATTTTGACTTAATTAATCAAAGGATTTTATTATTTTTTTCCTCGTAAATAACGCATTATAGAGCACGAACATTAACGTATCCTTATGGAAATCCTTAAAATGTATATTGCCATAACTTTGGACAGTTTGTTTAGCATTTTCTAGTTGCTAGGCAACTAAGTAAAACTAGTATATTTTCCGCACAATTTTATGTAAAACCAAATTTACATCACGAAACTATTGGCATAAAACCAGTTTCATGACACTAGTTTCATCAACAGTTTCACGTGTAAACCTTTAATTTCGCAATTCATGCATTAATGTCGTGAAATCAAATAAGTTGTGTGCTCTTCGTGCGTGAATTTTTATGAAACTAGTGTCTTCTTCTAACAGCACGATTCTCTATCTAAATCGTCCTCGTGTCGCACTGCAAAGTTGTGGAGTGGACTTCCGAGAAATATCATAAAAACCTTTATGGAATGTTAAATTCGATAAGTAATATTTTGTCTATTATACTTAAAACAAAATATTTTTCTCACACTAATATAGATATTTTTTTCCTACTAACTTCTACGTTCAGTGCTATAATATATTCACTCATTCGTACGGTGACATTTAGTTTTTACAATTTATGTAAGTATGTATAATAGGTATAGTGTAATTTTAATTTTACATCCGTGCCCATCTTGTGTAAATTCGTAATGGTGTCATTAGTACTCATTTTGCATGTCTATGTATGTAACAATGTAAATGCACTGTGAATTTACCTAAATAAAAAATTATATAAATATTTACCCCACTCCTACAATCTACGACTCCTTTTCCCGGCGACTTTAGTCCACCTACAAGCGGGAGTGGCAGCTCCTCTTGAAATGAACTCGTAGCTCTTGCCTCGAGCAGAATAATGATACCTCATGGTACCTCGGGTATCATCAGTATGCCCGCCAATTTGTATGTCACAGGCACCCACACGAAACTCACAAGTTTTATACTTACAACTACAAAATAGTGTTATATCGACTACGTACCTACTTATTACTCAATTCTATGTAAGTGTCTACCTACAGGTTACCGTTAAGTCTTCCCGCTGGCGTTACTTTTGCGATACGGAACCCTAAAAATGGTAGGACTTTGGAATGTGTATTGGCGGCGTACCGCAAGTTAGTATGACTAGGTTCTTCTTCATACGATTTCTGTTTTTAGTACTGACTGTACTAATATAGTTGGGAAAGAAACGGGGTATCGACCGCCAATTTGTCACGTCAGTGATACGGTACGTTAAGTTAACCTTAATTAATGTTACGTAAAATAATAACTTGTGGACTAAACTGACGACCCTGAAAGTATGTACATTCTTTATTGTGCTAATAAAAATATAATAAAACTCAAAAAGAACTTCAGCCGTCGCCGTACTATATACGTGAACGTATTAACAGGCTAGACAGCCTAGCATGTAGCAACAGTCCGCAAATCTGCTGGCATGGCGCCTAACTGAGCGTGGTTTCGCGTGGAGTGGTGATTTTGGCTCTGTCGACAGCACCTCTCTCTCTCGGCACAGTCACCCATTTTGGTTTACATAAAATAATATAATTGAAACTGCTGGATTTGAACATTTGAAGTTGCAACTTGAAGCAGGTTTCAATGTAAAAATCTGGATTTTAAGTCCTTATTACTACCACTCGATCCTAACGTTACCGACGAGATACCACTTATTTAAGTACTAGTCTGGTTACCTTAACCCTAAACGAAGCAATCAGAAGAGAATGATGAAACGAGAATGTTTGTCATAGTGAAGAGGGGCCATACTTGGGGCCATGATAATCAAAACCAGACATTGCGTAGTCCATTTGTAACGGTCCGCTAGTAGAGCGTTAGGAGGGCAGAGCGGGAGCGGGCGGCGACGCGTGCGCCGGAGGAAAGGTAAGGGAGGGAGGAGGGGGGGGGGGGGAGGGGACAGCGCAGGTGGGAAGGCAGGTGGAACGGCCCTGAACCTTCCCTTCCAACGACCCCGCCACAACTAATACACATATGTCACGGACGGAACAGACCTACAACCTGTTACTACCGGGAACAAACACTTCTATACAATAGAGCTGCATTTGACGTACAATTTATCTAATATGGTCCCGGAGGCGCAGAGAAAGGAATCCACAGAACTGTTATTGTCATAAATAATTGTTATATTTTTTAATGAAAGAGTGGCCCCGATGCACCCATAAGGTATCTAACGACACCCATGGACATTCGGTCGTATGTATATTGCGACTACCACGCCGGCCTGACAGATGCCTATTCACGCCTCTCTTGAAGGACCCGAGGATATACTTGGGAGGAAATATGTATATGGATAGTCAGCTAACCTTGTCCCTAACATGACCTACAAAATATAGAGACAGCTTCATAGGGACTCGCTAGACGGTCGTGCATCTTACTCGCTTGTCATTCATTCCGACTTCGTTTCACGTAACTCTCGTCTCTTGAGATAAACCTTAAATAATGTTAGCCCTTGGGCTTAATTCACAGCACGTAGAGTGCGCTCCACAAACGTGTCCCCGGTTTGAGCAATTTTAATCTCTATTACGTAAAGCACAAAGCCTGATTCACTAAGGGCAAACAAAGACCATACCAAACTATATAGACGCGGTGCTCGATAATAAGTATTTTCTCGAAAATCATCCTCCAAAACTCAACCATCCCCTCTTCATTGGTTGCAATACCGACAATCCTCGTAGAGCGGAGAAAGACGGCGAGAAAACTAGTGACTAGTGCCCTCTGTCGAGCAATAATGATAATATTTTTCACAAATATCTGAAAAATTGCATATTAATCTAAGTTTTTCCAGCTTTCGAAAGAGACTACAACATTTGAGTTCGGCCTAAAATGATTTGAGAATCTTGCGCTCTTGGCACTCCAAACGTTGCCGCATACAATTCTGAAAAACTTTAAAAACAAAACTAATAAAAACAAAATAATAACCTTAATAGCGTATGAGCTACGGAATCGCGTGGTAGTAATATTAAGTGTAGATCTTGGACGTCCTGTACAGATACGATACCACAACGTGACAGAAATTTCTAATTTCTGTGTTCACACTATTAATTATGCTGACTTTTAATCAGTTTGTTTAACCAGTTGGTGCTCCTTCCATACTTTTTAATTCTCTGGACATACAACCTGTTACTTTCGGGAACTATTACGTGACATGACATGTGTGATGATGATGTGACACCGCTGCTGGTCTATCTACTGTCATGACAAAAATGGCGTAATCTGTCGTTCAGAAGGCGGACTATTTTGCTGAGAGCTATTTTGGCTGCCAAGTTCTGTTTTTTTTTTTTATAGAAACTGACACGGTTGGCTACATCACCTACAACATCCGTGATGTCAGCCCATAACACCGGGTGAACTAGGTGCCATGTCAGTGCTTCCCTTCATTTCATGTCGGATACACTAAACTGGGCAGAAACACTAACTATTTACATAGCCGTTTCGACCGACGTTTCGCTCAGTGGGCTGGTACCAAACCGGCCGGGATAAACTCTACCACCTAGTAAGGTAAGAAGGGAAGGGACCTACAGTTTAACGTGGAATCTGAACCACGGTCAGCCTCCAACGGTCGAGCGGTCAACCATCCAAGTACTGACCGCACTCAGGTGTGCTTAAAAACAGTCGACCGACCGCACCACTGAGCTACCGAGGCTGCCTGTATTTGTATTGTTTGTGCACGCACTGGTTTCCTTAATTTTTTTCCTTCACCGGACTGACGCATAATTTATACTTACAGGTAAATTCTTGGAAAATTCGAAAAATCTGTAGTGAAATTCAGCTTACGCGGGCGCGGTCAGAACTTCAATGGGAGACCGTTCTAGCGTTGAGGCTGGCTGTCGTTCGTATTCCACGTAAAGCTCCTTTCCTTTAAATTACTTACGTGGTAGGGTTTACATCCGGAATTTTAACCTTCACGTGTCGCATGAAAGGCTGTTGCTTACCACTAGGCTATTCAACCCATCACTTACAGGTTACAGGGATGGTTTCACCAACTTCGGCTAAAATTTTGCTAAAATGTTTCCGGAGGTGGTGAAACCGGGCAATAGTCAGCTCAAGTAGAGACATTGTATTACGAATCACCTCGTGAATCAGCTTCAATGTCACTATTACCGATTTTAGCCGCTTCATAGCTGGTAGCTTCACCATAGTTGCCATCACGACGATGGAATGTGGGGTGTTCTTGTGGTTTCTAGAGAAATGCATTGTTTTACTAGCACGCGGTTTGAGTGACAAATCGTTTGGCCCAACCTAGATGTTAGTGGAGCGTAAAATTAATAAAGACACAATTTGCTCATTTTCCTAGACTGAGAAAGTTGTGGTTTCCACATATATATATGTTTTTCATTGCGAGTAAATGAGATATCATAATGCGAGTTGAGGTAATTCTAATTTAATTATTATTTTTTTGTTTGTTTCATGTTATTTTTTTTTATATGTTGACAATGTTGGCTACATCACCTACAACATCCGTGATGTCAGCCCATAACACCGGGTGAACTTAATGCCACGTCAGTGCTTCCCTTCGATCGTGCCGGCTACACTGAACTGGACGGAAAACACAAACTATTTACATAGCCGTTTCGACCGACCTTTCATTCAGTGCGGGGGTACCAACTCGGGCGGGTTGAACCCTAACACTTAGTAATATAAGACGGTGGAGTCATATCGCTTAGTCGCCTTTTACGACATACACGGGGAGAGATGCAGTGGGACTATTATTTTAAAGTTATTTTAAAAAACGGCCCCACACGGTACAATGTATTATTGTTGTTTGATACTGTTCTGTTTGTATAATATAATATTTATATTTGTTACGTTATTTGCTTAAATTAAATGTCCTCTTTTCGTGTGTAGATTAGGCTTTAAATCAGCTGTTTGCGTTTTAAAATTTAAAAGCTTGTTGCTGGTCTTATCCTTCCTTTCCTTCCTACCTTACCTATAATAAAATCCAACGTCTGCTTCCTGTCTGTCTGAGTGTCTGTCTGTCCGCTTATAACTCGAGAACCACTGAACCGATTTTAATAAAACAAAATTCTACGGATAGCTTGATTCTTCCCATCAACTATAGGCTACTTACTATCACGCTAAATAGCTTATGAGGTTAGCAGTGAAGTGAAATATAAGAGCGGGCGGAGCCGCGGGCACAGCTTGTCCTTACCTATAATAAAATCCAACGTCTGCTTTCTGTCTGAGTGTCTGAGTGTCTGAGTGTCTGAGTGTATGTCTGTCTGTCCGCTTATAAATCGAGAACCACTGAACCGATTTTAATAAAGCAAAATTCTACGGATAGCTTGATTCTTCCCATCAACTATAGGCTACTTACTATCACGCTAAATGGCTTATGAGGTTAGCAGTGAAGTGAAATATGAGAGCGGGCGGAGCCGCGGGCACAGCTTGTCTTATAAAAGTGTGTTAATTTTTTAATTTTCAGTACACATTTATGTATAAGGACGCATTTTCAAATGTACCTATTAAAATTTAATCTAAAAAATTTGAAAAAAAATCTCATTCCCTACATATGTATGTATGTATGTCGGCTTATATATAACTCAGTGGTATCTCCATACAAAAGATCTGTTGTTCGAAATCCTGGTCAAAATCGGTCACTCCTGCGAAGAAAAACACATAAATTAGCTTTGTGTGTACAAGTAAATAATAACAAAAATTGCAATTACTTTGAAAAGATTGACTGAACAAAGTTTCAATTTGCATTTTTTTTTTATTTATTTCTTTATTTCAGCCAACTAGGGTGATATGAAAAATACATATACATACATATGTCATAATAACCTAAGCATTAAAATTACTTTTTCTCCAGTTATACGGGTCCAAATAGTGACCCGGATGCGTCATACTGGTCTGCTGACGCTGTAGATCAGGTGCGCGTGGAGTGGGCGCAGACTGCGTCGGCGGCCGGCGGCGACACGGCGCGGGCAGCGTCCTTGAATGTACAGGAAGGCAGTGGCATCCAGCTCGGGAGCGGGCTCAGCATACGTAGGGCGCGCGACCTCACACTGAATGCCCCGACTGTAGCGACGAAACACCACACCACACCAGGGTCAGAAATCTCACTATATTTTGTGCAATTTGATATGCCGTGTACATAGTAAAAACATTGGGCATTGTTATCGGTAACATTAACCATGTGATGTCGATATATTATATACTGAGGCTAAGTTCAATCCTTATATATATATATAATTCTTCTGTACGTGTGTTTGTCACCTAACTCCGCCTAAATGGCTGGACCGTTTGGATAAAATTTTGTGTGTATATTTGAGTGGGTCCCTGGATGGTTTGAAAATACCACCTGAGTACCGCTGGGGCGACGACGACGGTCGAATTGGAGGAATTTTTTTCACTTTACAGTAAAAAAAAATCCTCCATTCCATTCGTAATGCTTTATTTTTATTTTCAGTTTAGATTTACATAGTCATTTAATATTAATTGCATTCTTTATAAGTATGTATAAATGAAACAAATCACACCGCAAATCAACAATGCCAGAGAACAAAACAATACAATTCACCCTCAGCCTCGGCAGCTCAGTGGTGCGATCGGTCGACTGTTATTAAGCAACCATGGGCGCGGGCAGTACTTGGATGGGTGACCGCTCGACCGTTGCAGGTTGGCCGTGGTTCTGATTCCATGTTAAACTGTAGGTCCCTTCCCTTCTTACCATACTAGGTGGTAGGGTTTATCCCGGCCGGGTAGACACCACCGCACTGAACGAAACGTCGTCGATCAAAACGGCTATGTAAATAGTTCGTGTTTTCTGTCCAGTTCAGTGTAGCCGACATGAAATGAAGGGAAGCACTGACATGGCACCTAGTTCACCCGGTGTTATGGGCTGACATCATGGATGTAGTAGGTAGGTAGGTAGGTGATGTAGCCAAACATGTCAGTTTCCAAAATAAAAACCTTTTTATGGCTTTTCGCTGGGTACAGATGGCATTCTAATGATCGTGTAATTGAAATGAAATGGAAATGAAGGAGAGTGAGTATTTATAGATTCTGTTGGTGTTCGATACAAAACTCTGGGAACATTCCACTTGCTAAATTCTTCTGTCGAACATTTGGTCTCAGATTGTGGGATACCTGCCCGCCACTGTGAGAATACCAGACAGCGGTTAATGTGTAAAAGAAAAGAATTTGCTGCATTTTGATTCTCGCAGTTTCGTCGCTTTGTTCGTCGGTACTTCGTTTAATTCTTCAATATTAATTTTACTTATAGTTTAATTAAAATATTGGTTATATGTATCTATGTGCAATTTGCCCAATTATATGTTTTATGATATTCACACCAAAGGTTGACTGTAAGAAATCTCTGTAAAGGATAAGTCCGCCTTTGCACCTTATGTAAATTTTCTAATGTACCTACTTATTACTGTTGAATGTTTATTGGGGCAATAAATAATTTTCTATATATCTATCTATCCTTCCTTTAGTATACTGCTTTGCCCACCCCTACGCGTTTTCCACATCCCAAGTCGGTTAAAAAATAATGTACCTCTCGGGAGAATGCCAGGAGCCGGGTTTAGCCAGTGCCTGCATAAAATATAGCTATGTATGTGCAGATGTCTTCGATCCTACGGCGGACGGATGTACATATAAACCTATGCAGCTATGTAATCGTATATTCACATACATGAGAGCCGAGCGCGGTCTTTGCCACCGTCCTCGTAAACTTAACATTTTCCGTAGGCTAGTTTCAAAAGTACCAGTTCGTGCCAACATCTGGCATCCTTGAACGACCCACCCTTGAAGGTTGGGGGTAAAGAAACGAACTGGGGTAAAATTGGGCACGTCATTGAGTGATTAAAAAGTGCCGATTTGGGGGGGAACATTTTAATTTCAGCCACAAAAGGAAACAAATTGATTTTTAGACCGGAAGTAATACTCTAGTAGAGAGAGACTATAAACGAACACGTATGTTTAATTAAACAAGCTTTTGCCCGCGGCTTCGCTCGGGTTAGAATCGGTTTAATATCAAATCCGATTGAAACACAAATATGATAATAAACGATCGCTTCTCTTATATTATCTCTCGCTCGCTTTGATAAAACTTAGCCCTAAGGGTATTTAGCGTGATGCTATATAGCCTATAGTGAGCCTCAAGAACTACTCTTTCCATTGGTGCAAACGGCATCTGTTCAGTGGTTCCGGAGTTTACCTCAAACATACATACAGAGACGTTCCCTTTTATTAGAAGTAGAGATATATAATACATATAAATATGTAAGTTCAATAATACAGCTATTTAAAGTAATATTGAAAAATATAAAGTTTTTTTTACATAAATAAAACTGAATAACTTTTGTTCTACAAATTTTTATTCTGAGGTGATTTACATTTTAAGGCTCGTAGCAACGTCACATGTGGATTTTTTAAGAAGTAGCCCGTGATAACTAGACCAATCTAAAGGCTAAAAACTACTGCAAAATATAGAACAATTCTTTGTCTATCGATCACACGTTTTTGGTTGTAAAATTTTATCATTTTCTATACAAACTATACGGTAAACCAAATGTCGATTTTTTCTTCCGCGTGAACTTTGAAGACTTGATCTCAGAAATTAAAGAGAATTTGAATGGAATTTTTATAGCAAAATGACGCCATTTGTTATATCTATCGATCACACGCTTTTCAAAGTTCTAATATTCGCAATTTATGAAAAAAGTCCTTAGATTCTGCAATATGTGTATAACTACGATCGAAGCGCTATGCCGTTGAAGTAGATGAAGTATTAGGCCGTGCAGAACTATCCGGTACTGGACGCTTACACGGTGACTGATGTGATGAGTGATGAGTGAGTGATTGATGACAGAAAGAGAGCTTATATCATATAGATTGTATTTAGTTCATAGTTATCTTGTCCTAATACTTTGTGAAATGCAGTGGACGGTGTTGTGCTGTAATTTACAAGAGTACTTGCAGCACAGCACCGACTACTCAGCTTACTCTGATTGTCGGGATACAGCGTGCGATATGTCTGTCTTAGTTTATAATGAGTCACAAATGGCAGGAATGTATCTGCAGGTGCTATATAATAATCTTCTCCGTAATACCACCAGAGTGCGTTTCTCCGTACCTCAACTACAGCGTTGTGCAAACGCAGCATCACACCACCACAACGGTGGTGGCGGAGCTCTTCGTAGATCTCCGGAGGTGCAAGTGCAGAGTGCATTCTGAGAAGTGTTACTGTGAGAATCTCGCGTTTCCCAAAACTCAACGTCAAGCGGGAACCAGGGAGTAGGCCAGTTTATGACTACCCAGGGAAAAATAAGAAAAAAAAATCGGAGTCACTTGTTTTTTATGATATGAGCATTTTTGGAAAAACGTTGAAAATTTACATCTCGTACAACATTTTAGGTACTACGACCATTTCAACCAGCCACCTATTACAGGTTGACTCTACGAAATCTCTGTAAGAGATAAGTTTTTTTTTTTTTTATGGAAACTGACACCGTTGGCTACATCACCTACAACGTCCGTGATGTCAGCCCATAACACCGGGTGAACTAGGTGCCATATCAGTGCTTCCCCCTTTGACCGTGCCGGCTACACTGAACTGGTCGGAAAACACAAACTATTTACATAGCCGTTTCGACCGACGTTTCATTCAGTGCGGTGGTACCAACCCGGGTGGGTTAAACCCTACCACCAAGTAAGATTAGGAGGGAAGGGACCTACAGTTTTACGAGGAATCCGAACCTCGGTCAGCCTCCAACGGTCAGCGGTCACCCAAGTACTGACCGCACCCAGCGTTGCTTAACATTCAATAGCGACAGTTGACTGTCTGCACCACTGAGCTATCGAGGCTGACAAATAAGGCCGCCTTTGCACCTTATGTAAATTTTCTAATCTATTTATTACTGTCGAATGTTTATTGGAGCAATAAAACATTTGCTATCTGTCTATCTATCTACGGTTCAAAAGATACAGCCCTAGGATGGACGGACGGACAGACATACAGACGGATAGACAGACGTGGTAGCTGTTGATGTAGATGTTGCTATATTTCTTACGTAGTCATACCTAAGTAGCGAGTATATTTCAAATAACCTATTTTAACATGTCTAACCTACAGTAAAATTCAAATTATCGCGTGAGAAAATGATACACATTAGCTACTTGGAACTACGGCGGAAGTCTGTATCAGCTTTATAATTTTAACCCCTACACCAACCCAGTAGAGCGGTTCGGACGAGTGTATACTGAATTTCTGCGCGTTGTGTGAAAACATATCCAACTCTATACAAGTAAATTTTATTGCTATTGGAGGATTGTATTTATTTCAAAAGAAAATTAATTTTATTTCAAAAGAAAAGTAATTAAATTTAATTAAAATTTATTAATTAAAAAAAGTACAGAAATTGTGTGGAATTACGTAATTCTACTTTAAATGTTTAAAATTCGGTCTTTCCACCGAATCATGCAGCAGGTGGGGTGTATTCGTGCCTTACTTGCTGCTTGATGATAAAACATATAATACGTGTGCTGTGCTTGTGGTGTTGTGCTGTAATTTACAAGAGTGCTTGCAGCCCATCACCGATTACTCTGCTTACCCCGATTGTCGGGATACATCGTGTGATATGTGTATATATGTATGTTTAAAAATCGCGGATATTTCCGGATATTAATCCTTAATAGTCTTCGTGCCTCAATATTTTGGTGAACTTGGTGGTCGGTGTTGTTCTGTAATTGACCCGAGTTCTTGCAGCAGAACACCGATTACTCTGCTAAAATTCTCTCATAAATCGACTTCTTAGAATTATATCCGTTTTCACAGAACGTACAGAATTGTACTCAAATTGCATTTATATGATTGCTGGCTGTCCCCAGTGGAGCGACGAGGACAGGTGTTTGTGTAGCAGCTCACGCAACCAACCACGAACGAAACGAACCTTCACTTCGATCGACTCGATCACGCGATTCACGTGCCGGCGCGCGCGCGTCAGTCTCGATTCGACTTGCGCAGGAGTCGCCGCGTCGACGCTCACGCGAACCGTCTCCGCGCGTGACTTCGTACGATACGAACTGTGGAGAAACATAGCTAACAATTATTTCGTTTCTTAATTAATGTTTATCGAATTGTATTCGTGCTCAACCGTTACTGCCTATGTGCGACTCTATTGAGTGCGTGAAGTAAACCTTTTGAAAACACTTTTGAACAAACAACACCATCTTTGCACAAGCCAGAAGGGTCGTATCTTCCTAATTTCGTTTACCCTGCCCACTTGTTTCGACTGCGGATTCGATAAGTACAAATAAAACTTGGCTAGTGTTTAATTTAACCGAATACAGCGTGTTGGTGGGTTAATTTAAACGAATACAGTGTGTTTTATTCATACATTTAAGGAACCATATAATACAGTGACGCAAAATTTGAAGTGACGGAAAGAGTGAAATTTATGAAAACGGTGCGATAATGTGTGAAACTTTCGAGCGAAGCGGAGCGATTAGTGCGATGTGAATATTTATGAAATGCTTTTGTGCTGAACGAATCTGTTGTGCTTTTGTGTAGTCGCTGTATTGTGCGACGGAACGCAAGCAACGTCTGTGACGGAACTGGGGAAACTGGCGGAAAACTCACGGTGAGTCATGCGTGTTGGCTGACGGATAGATTAAGTGCTTGCATTCTTCTCTTCTTCTCCTTTTATTTGTGGCAACTAAAAGAATAGTGACCTTCGTTTATTACTGTCAGTATCCAGTGGCGACGACGCTGCTCGGTATAAATTTATAATATAATTACAAAAATAAAACAAAACTATTTTGAAAGGAACGAAATATTTTAAGCTACTAGTTTGCATACACAAAGTCTGGTAGACACACAGTTAAACATTAAGACATTAAATCCATAAAAACGTTACATATATACTAGCTGTGCCCGCGACTTCGTCCGCGTGGACTTATCAAAATGCTATCTATCGGGTTCAATTGTATTTTCAAACCATCCAGAGACCCACTCAAATATACACACAAAATTTCATCCAAATCGGTCCAGCCGTTTAGGCGGAGTTAGGTGACAAACACACGTACAGAAGAATTATATATATAAGGATTTTGAAGCGAAACTTTTTAACGCACGTTTGGGATGGAGACCTAACTTAGAAAAAGTGAAACGTCACGAAAGTACGAACGGAAGTTGCGACGCTCCTCAATGGCTGGGCAGCGCGTAGCAAGTCGAACCATTGTATAAGTAGAAAGGAGTACCGTGTGGGGCCGGTACTTTAAAAGAATAGCCCCACTGCATCTCTCCCCGTGTATGTCGTAAAAGGCGACTAAGGGATATGACTCCCTTCTTATATTACTAGGTGGTAGGGTTTATCCCGCCCAGGTTGGTACCACCGCACTGAATGAAAGGTCGGTCGAAACGGCTACGTAAATAGCTTGTGTTTTCCGTCCAGTTCAGTATAGCCGGCACGACCGAAGGGAAGCACAGACGTGGCACCAAGTTCACCCGGTGTTATGGGCTGACATCACGGACGTTGTAGGTGATGTAGCCAACCGTGTCAGTTTCCATAAAAAAAAAAAAAAAAAAAAAAGAGTATCGCATAGATATTCCTATCGAATTATATTAATATGTAATTAAATTTTAAACACAAAGCGTAAGATGCTTCGCTTCTGTCGGGTGCCCCGTGACACCTCAACTTTTTTTTTTCAGGATATCCTCCATAATAAATAACACGTATTCTCTGAAAATTTCAACCGGCTACCTATTACGGTTCCAAAGATGCCTTTATATGTGGGACGGACAGACGGGCAGACGGACAGACGGACGATGTAGGCTTAGTAAAAGGCTTCCGTACTCGTGCGGTACGGAACTCTAATTATACCTATTATTACGGATTATCGTTTGATGTAGGTACATACTTACTGATTTGGTTACATATTATAACAACACATAACGATTCGAACGACTAACGTCTATGCCAGGAGGCATATGCCGACCGGTAAGTCACGACCTCTCGTCAAAATCTTAATGATAGAGCACCATTGTAGTCGGCCTGCGTAGGTAGAGCATCTTTGTATTCAGCGGTTTGCGGGAAAAAATAGATGGGTACTTATGTATATAAACGAATATTCAATTATCGTCGTTAATTCTTCTTTAAAAGTTGTTACATTTGTAGTACCCTGTCACAGTCAAACATACATACATACCACACGCTGTACCCTGACAATCGGGGTGATCAGAGTAGTCGGTGTTGTGCTGCAAGTAATCTTGTAAATTACAGCACAACACCGACCACCACGTTTAGCAAAGTATTCGGATACGATAACTATATCAAGCAGCCAGTAAGGCACGAATACCCACCTGCTAGAAGGAAAGACCATGCCAAGATGAGAGATGGCTACTCATCGCCCTTTAGCACGGCACCTTGTCGTTATCCCTTGACACCTTTTACGACATGCACGGGGAGAGATGCAGTCGGGCTATTCTTTTTAATTACCGGCCCCAGACGGTACAATATATGAATATCCTTATAACTCGAGAACCACTTTAACGATTTACATACAGTTTACACTGTTACATTCCGTCACTTTTCAAGATGATCTTAAGATATAAATCATAACGCTACGTCATCGGCGGCCTGAGCTGTGAGCAAAAAGTCACGCTAAGCGAAGCGGCAAAAGCTAGTACGATAAAATTTTCATATTTTCATACCGGGCACAACAAACACTGCATACAAACTTCAACGCACTATTTCAATAGTATTTTTTTGTGCGAGCCGCGAAGCCGCGTACCCGCTGGCGGTTTTTGCTCCCACGAATATTATTTTGAGTTTATTGTAATTTTTATTATCACGATAACAGACGCGTTTCGTTTTGCTTAATGAGAGGTGGAAACGCGAGGGGCCGTTTCCTGGTTTAAGGACGATGCACTGAAGGAGATTGGAAACGTGGGGATTTCTTTGAAGTAATTCTCGAATTTGAAGACATAATTCTAACAACAGCTAACAGTAGAACTTCAAGAGAGTCGCGTATAGGCATCTGTCAGGCCGGCATGGCATTCGGAACACCCGCGTATGACCGAATGTCCGTGGGCGTCGTTAGACACATTATATGGATGGCTAGGCGCCACATGTCGTGCTTTCTATAAAAAAAAAACTTTTTGGTTTAATCGAAAACTTAATGTACTTAAAACTGAAACAACTATCACCGATGATTTGTTTTTTAAAATGTCAGAATAAAAAATTTTTTTGCACTTTTTCATTGTATGACGAAATAAATAAAAAATCTCAAAATAAAAAGTCGCAGAACAAAATTAGTTTAGTTTCAGGTGTAGGATCACTCACCCACCCGGGTGCTACCACCTATTAATATATAAAGGAATAATTAATTCAACTAAGTTGAGTTGGTCCTTGGAAGACATAATACATAGTTATTTATAAACAATATTATTTCACCTGAAATGCCAATGCCTGAATCATGATTGCCGTCATATATCCATGCTCAAATTGTTTATTCATAAAACAATATGACAAAAATATCATATGTCTGTATATCACATACAATAAATAGAAAAAAACACCTATTTTACATAATATTTCGACTTTTATTAGTCGTCGTCAGATAACAAAGTTTTAAAATATATACAAGTTGTGTCAAATGCTTGTCAAATGATGATGACGAATGATAAATAGCGGTGTCATCATTCGTCATCATCATCTGATACATTAAACTTGTATATATTTTAAAATTTTGTTATCTCACGACGACTAATAATAGTCGAAATAATACGTATAATATATGTGTTGTTTTAATTTATTATGTACAAAATATATATTGTAAAAATACTAAAACCAAAATATTGGTTTAAATAAAACAATTTAATTCATATCACATACAATATCACTCGAATCGAGAACTTCTTAATGTGTTTTAATATATTACAAATAAACGAGTTTTAGCAACGGTATTTAATGATTATTGACAAATGTCTAAATTTCAAACAATCAATACAAAAATATGAAAGTTAGTTCAAATCTATAATCAATAACCGTATCTATCTATAGATTCAATGCCAATCGAATATCAGAGAATTGCAAAAATGTATTCACCGACACTAATAGTATATTTCGAAAGTCGAAAACTCCAGTGTCCTTAATGTTTTTATCATCTTAGTTCGTTTGCGAAATTATTCTTTAAGATATTCGCCGGAAACATAATTGTTTAAAAAACCAATTCTTGCGAGATTCTGTTAAATTTAATTATTCTTAATACACTGATTGAAACGGTCGATGAAAACGTTAAGAGTGCTCGTAAAATTGTGTTGTAAGCTGGATATGTAAATTTGTAAAAAAAAAAATACAGTTCGAACCGTAAGTAAAAGGATATTAGTTTATGAATATATAAATAGGAAAAATATATATATAAAAATGATCGCTCGAAAGGGCTATGAAAAACAAACCGTGTTTCCGTTTCAGCATAGCCGGCACCAGCAAAGGGAAGCGCCGACATGTCACCTTGTTTCTGCAGAAAGGGATGTAATGGTATGATATCACACTTTCCCATGTGATGTAACCAACCCTGTCAAAGTCCGTAAATGAAATAAATAAACGTAAAAAAAATTTTTTTTTGATTGGATACAAGCCATTTTACTACTATTACTAGGTGGTAGGCTCAAATTGTAGCCGACTGGGTTGGTACCACCGTACTGAATGTAAGATGGCCGCATAGCAACCTCGGTTGTGTTCTCCTCTAGTCCAGTATAGCCAGCAATCCAGGGAAGTCTCCGGTATGGCACCTACCTTCTCGGAGGTGATATTGGCTGGTCGGAGCATGCGCTTTGGCCCCTCCGACTCAGACACCCATACTGGATTACATAAAAAAAAAAAAAAAAAAAAATCTCCATTTTTAACAGTTTTCAAGTAAAACGTGTTACACTTTCTTGTTATTCTCTACTGGGTGTCAAATGTAACACGCCGTGTTCCTTCCCGTTTCATCATCAGACCAGCTATATCATCTATTATATTACATTGGCATCCAATTCCATCCAAAAATTGCAATTTCAACTCAATCGAACACCGGGAAGTGGTTAAAACTTAACTTGAAATATTTGATTACTCACAGACACCGGGACAGGTGAAACTAAACGAAAGCTTTTAAAAAATAAAAGCTTGTAATTAACTTCCTCCATACATTTCGAGAACGTGTATAGGCCGTGCGACGGGTACGCCGAAGGAAAGTTTATGGGTCTACAAATTCTTTGTCTTTGACATGTATTTCAACAGTTTGTAGGTAACGTGTGGGCGTCGACCAGCGCGCCGTGCGTCGCGTCGTCGCGTCGTCGCCTCTACGATGCGCGTGCGTGCGCAGTATATTAATTGGGATCCATTCAGCGCAGAGCGGAGCCGCACGCACAATTGCTAACCACTCCACGCGATAGGGCACGAACAGATTCGTGTGTATTACATGCATGGAGGTAAATGCCTAGAAGAGGCATTATTGGGCAACTCTGGAACGCTCTCCCTGTTCATATATTTCCCGAATATCCATGGGCGCCTGGACCGAATGTCCATGGGCGCCGTTAGGCACCTCATGGATGCCTCGGCGCCATAATATGTCGAGCTTACAATAAAAAAAAAAATTAACCATATTAACTAGTACGTATTTATATGTAGTGTTATAGCTTATCATAGTTATTTTCCTTATATTATATTTTAGATTCCCACCCTCAAGTCTTCTGCTACTACCTACTTATATCTCACAACATACGACTCTCAAACATCCAAAGGTTGCTGGGAGAAATCCCTGTAAGGGATAAGTCCGCCTTTGCCCCTCATGTAAATTACCTATCGTTTGTTACTGTAAAATGTTTTGGAGCAATAAACTATTTCCATCTATCTATCTATCAACTTGTCGAGCACCTAAAACAGTTATAGATGGAGCATTTGCATCACTCTGCGTGACACCGCAGCATACGCCATGAGCGTGCTTACGCCCTGTTTCTAGTGTCGGTTGGTAACTTGTCAGCCGGGCTGGCACCTTCTCGGGGGTGAAATTGGCTGCGCCTGAAGCTCCGATGTCGAGCACAGCCACCCGGTTCGGCAGCAATAAAAAAATGAGCGGAACTCTGACGCTGTTGCGCCTCTTTGTCCTTTTTATTATTTTTCCTCTCGTGTAATTGTTTAAATGTGTGTTGTAATTATTATTTCCTTGTTGTTATTTCTTTGATTGCTTAAGTACTACATAATACTGTATAATACATATCACACACGCTGAATCCCGACTATCGGGGTAAGCAGGGTAATTGGTGTTGTGCAGCAAGAACTCTGGCAAATTACAGCACAACACCGGCCACCACGTCTCGCAAAGCATTCGAACAAGATTCAAATTGATCATGCAGCAAGTAAAGCACGAAGACACACCTGCTGCACGACTCGGTGGAAGTACCGTGCCAAGGTGAGAGGTGGCGAGCCTGTCGCACTTTAGCACGGCATCTTGTCCTTATCCCTTAGTCGCCTTTTACGACATGCACAGGGAGAGATGCAGTAAGGCTATTCTTTTTAACTACCGGCCCCTCACAGTACTTTAATAAATAATTTAAGTATTTTAATAAATAATGTAATTCTTGGGAAAAAATAAATATTTCATACCTATTTAGGTCTTTTTTGTCCTTGTAACAGATGAAAACGAGACGGGTCTATGAAAAGTTATTGGTGTTACAAGATAAGATTTTTAACTTATCACGGTGTTTATGAAAGTCATGAATTATATTTGTTCTTAAACAAAATAAATAGAGTCAATTATTATTGTTGTATCTTTAAATAATTCCGTAATTGACAAAATACAAAAACATATTTCTGCAGCGAACGAGTTCTCATATTTGCCAAAACGTGAGTTTGGCTTTGAAAAGACATCAACGCGCAAGATGTTTTGATCGAAACTTCATCTCGATACAAACAAGGTTAATGTTTGCTGTTCCGAAAAAGATGTTATTATAACTATATAATAAAAAAGGGCCTTTTAAAATTTTATGGACTAAAAAAAATATATTTTTTCCTTATAATTATTATTGAATATTGTGTATGATGTATCAGTTAAATTGCTCAACAAATAAACATAATAATAATTTATGGTTTTATTAAATTATTATTTTTTAAAGTTCATTTGGCACAGTTTTTTTAGAGCAGCGGTTCGCAAAATAAAATGTATTTAATCTGTACTTAAATATTTCCTTTGCCAATATTAAAAGGCAGTATGTGTTTATTTACAATTTATAAATTAAAATTATTAAATAATCTTAAACTAACTATCAAATAACATTAAAGTGATTATCAATTTAAATTTATAAACTTTATAGTCTTTCTTCTTTCACCGAATAGGGCTACCCATTCAAAGGGGCAACACAGCCAGCATATTGGGCACTGTGGCGGAGTCGGCTGAGTTGAACGAAATATTTTACTTACAGTATGACTTACTTGTAATTATTTAGTTATTTTTTTTATTTATTAGTTTAATTTTATTTAATTAGTTTTACTCATTATGTAGTTTTACTATCCAATAAATAAATTCAATAAAAAACACTTTATAGGACACAAATAGCTAAGAAATTAATGATAACAAATTTTAGATACTTTTTAAAAACTGAAATATAATGTGTTCGCCATAATCCAATGCTGGATGTCACGCTCACCAGCTGGATGGTGGAAGACACTCGCTGGCTTCCGCCAGTCAAACGACTTCTGTGACGTCTACAAGCAAAATTCTGAACTGAAAACTAACATTGTAAGTCATATTTATTTAAACATTTAGAACACCTTTTTTCGGCCCAACAGTATGAAAAGGTTCTACAACTATATTTCCACTTACAACCCGACTGTGCAGCGCACCGTTTTAAGAAAAGCTACAATGTTAAGCCTTAAGGCTGTGATTCACGTGACAGAATCGTAATAACTCGCTTGATCGGGGTCGCTTCTAACAGAGATTGACTATGAATCATTCATTGCGAACATACATTATGGATTAACAGAGAGAACAACGAATCAAACGCGCTTTATTAGAAGTGCTAAACGAACTGTTAACCCGAGGCCCTTTTTATTATTTTCACAATAATTTATACATGAAATCGGCTACATAGGTCGGTAGTAACAATATTAACATTATTTTTAAAACCTTTCTATAAAATAAAATTGGGAAGGTTTTATAAAAGTTTATTATAATTAATTTATTATAAAACTTTTACAAAAGTTTAATTACAAATTCTTTAAAATGTAAATAATATTTCAACATTTAAAAGAGTAAATATTTTTATTAGAAAGTACCGATATAATCTAAATGATTTAATTATATATATTATTTATATTAATTTTTATTTATGTTATTATAGGCTGTATATTTCTATGTTTACTGGAGCAATAAAGAATATACGTGAATAATTTAACAATATTTGCAGGTGATTATTCTGGTCATTCATTCTTACCGAGCGAATTGAATAGGTTCACGAACAGTTACTGATTTAAATGATCACTAAATAAACTGAAATTGGTGCTACAGCGGATCACAATGATCGCTCTGTTGTGGTGTAAGCACACCAAATACGTTTGTTGTGCTTTATATGTGTTAATGTGTGATGATACTCTACTCCACTCCACTCCACTCCACTCCACTCCACTCCACTCCACTCCACTCCACTCCACTCCACTCCACTCCACTCCACTCCACTCCACTCCACTCCACTCCACTCCACTCCACTCCACTCCACTCCACTCCACTCCACTCCACTCCACTCCACTCCACTCCACTCCACTCCACTCCACTCCACTCCACTCCACTCCACTCCACTCCACTCCACTCCACTCCACTCCACTCCACTCCACTCCACTCCACTCCACTCCACTCCACTCCACTCCACTCCACTCCACTCCACTCCACTCCACTCCACTCCACTCCACTCCACTCCACTCCACTCCACTCCACTCCACTCCACTCCACTCCACTCCACTCCACTCCACTCCACTCCACTCCACTCCACTCCACTCCACTCCACTCCACTCCACTCCACTCCACTCCACTCCACTCCACTCCACTCCACTCCACTCCACTCCACTCCACTCCACTCCACTCCACTCCACTCCACTCCACTCCACTCCACTCCACTCCACTCCACTCCACTCCACTCCACTCCACTCCACTCCATTCCATTCCATTCCATTCTTTTTTATTCTAAGCAATAGAAATACGTCTATGGGTGTAAGCGAGAAGTCGAAGCAATGTTCCACAAAATTCCAAAATATAAGTGTGTACCAGTATAGGTATACTCCCATAGATATGCCCATTCCATTTGTCTCCTTTCTATGTCTCCACAGGATTAGCCCGCATTGAGTTTTGTAAGTAATGTGTGTCTAGTAGGTTTATATATTATGTTTAAATGCGTCGTGTTTCTGTTTGTCGGTAGTTAAGTGAGATGTAAAGTGCCTTGACATTCTATTGACAGGTGGCTGCATAGCTATCTAGTCAGCTGGTACGTTTATATGAAAGGGATAAGGCTGCGCGCGCACCAGCGGCGATAAAACTGTCAGCCAACTCTATAGTAGTATCAAACAGTCCTGGCAGGTCGGTCAATAAAGTTTTATGACCTAGGGAAGCGAATCTACGCGCGGCGCTTTATCGAGAAAAATAATAAAAAGAATAACTTTTTTTTTTTTATGGAAACTGACACGGTTGGCTACATCACCTACAACATCCGTGATGTCAGCCCATAACACCGGGTGAACTTGGTGCTACTTCAGTGCTACCCTTCGGTCGTGCCGGCTACACTGAACTGGACGGAAAACACGAACTATTTACATAGCCGTTTCGACCCACCTTTCATTCTTGACTTCTACTAACTTCAAAATGCACATGTTTGTAATCGTTACAAATTATGACTATCGTTGACATTGTACAAACGAGGGCATGGTACCTACTTACAACGGTAGATAATACTCGCACAATATGCTAAGCAAAACTTCTATAAACCACGCGAAGGCAGAAGGTAAACTCATTATGATCCGTGGATCGTGAGCACACGAAACCAATTTCCTCTGGCGGAATTACGTTTCTACCGACGGGCACCGAACCCGCGCCTTCCGGTTCAGTGGGGCAGTGTGCCGACTGCCGAGATACTCCAACGAATAGATTCGTCAAGGATCTAACCCGTTCTCCGCTCTTTAACAAATCAAATAAATAATTTACTGAGCGGAAGTCGCATTTTCGGTTAATAAAATCTTTATTGATCTCAAAGAAAATTTTTACACATACAAACCTTAGAAATACTTGCAATACTTATTAACATTTTAAACTATTAATACTCAAAACTTATTATTACAATCTGTGGTACAATAGACAAATAGAACAAATTGTGACAAGTTCGAGTGCAGTCTAACTTTTTTTTTTTTTTTTTTATTGATACGCGAGACACTTGGCGCCGTCAGCATGGATTGTGATATGACTGATGAATGATCAATAAACATACATACATACATATCACACACGCTGAATTCCGACAATCGGGTTAAGCAGAGTAATCGGTGTTGTGCTGCAAGTACATGAGGTCAATCACAGCACAACACCGACCGCCACATTACGCAAAGTATTCGAACAAGATTAAATCGATCAAGCAGCAAGTAAGGCACGAAGACCCACCTGCTGCATGACTCGGTGGAAGTACCGTGCCAAGGTGAGAGGTTGATCAATAAACAATACAATACAAAAAGCTAATCTATAAATATTTAATACAGAAAAAAAATCCTAACATAGGTCCTACTAGTTTTGCAACAATTTCCAGTATACTCGGTAAATAATTAAAGTTAGTTGTTTATATGTTTCTCTGAATACAATTTTATACTCTTTAGTTAACCCAAATTAAAGAAAGTTATAAAGTTTAAAATGTTCACTAATCAAAATAAAAACTATTTGCTGCAATTAAATTCGTGTCCCCATAAGCGCCTCCCGCTTCTACTACAGGAGACAAAGACAGCCTTCCGCTCTCTTTTTAGTTGTCTCCTGTCCCCGCTCTTCTGCTGCTGAGGGGATACGCGTCTCTTGTCCCCGCTCCTCATTCCGCTGAGGACATACGTCATTATGGAGGGTATCCCTTAAATTATGTATTAGAGAGCGTTTCAACTAAAAGATCCCTTCGCCGTTATGCCGGCTCCACTGTCTATCTGTCAAAACAGCGTTGAGGGTTGCTATGTGTACAGATTCACCCGTAATTATCGGTATTTACCGAATTTGTTATACGGTAAATACCGATTACATTATTAGGTAATATAATCTTCACAATCTGGCAACACGAATTTAAGCACTGACAGACACTTACAGTGGAGCCAACATAACGGCGAAGGGAACTTTTAATTGAAACGCTCTCTATATACAAACGTCGCACCTACATCACCTAAAGTCCTTCGCACCTGTGAGGGTAACGAAGGAGGGACACGCAGAACATTAAATAATTGTTCTTCCGCTGACAGAAGTGGCTAATTAAATGACAAACTCTACCTCTTTGGCGTTTTTCCGAGTCGATCGATAAAACCAAAATGAGCCATACCGTGTGAAATCTTAACTAAAGTGCAAAATCTGTAACGACGTGCTATAGCGCCGTGGTCGATTCTATGTTCGTTTATAACCAAAAAAGTCCATGTCAGTTGATTGAGCATTTTTTTGGCAAAAACTGCTCAATCAATTCACATGGAGTTTTCAATTACGTTTTCTGGCACATCTAAGGTGGTTATAGGACACAGATAGTAAATAATAAAATTCATTATGCACTGCAGAAAAGACTAAGAACTTAATATATAATTATTAGTACAATCTGTGGCACAATAGACAAAGTGAATCTATACATAATTATGTTGAAATACAGAAAAAATAAAATGCAAACATACCATAATTATTTTTTTATGTAACCCGGTATGCGTGGCTGGTTCGGAGGGACCAAAGCACATGCTCCGACCAGCCAATATCACCTCCGAGAAGGTAGGTGCCTTACCGGAGACTTCACTGTATTGCTGGCTAGGAGAGACTAGAGGAGAACACAACCGAGCTATGCGGCCATATTACATCCAGTACGGTGGTACCAGCCAAATGGGCTACAATTTGAGCCTACCACGTAGTAAGGGGCAAGGGAAGGGACCTACAGTTTTACACCGGTTACGAACGGTGGAGCAGCAGGTGTATGTATGTATGCACGTATATTTTTTTTCATCAGAAAAAACCCATTGGTACACGCCGAACGGATTCGAACCTCGGACCTCTCGCATGAGAAGCCGATGCCCAAAGCCAACCCGCCGCTTTTTTTTGCGGCAATTTTCATTATGCTCGGAATATGAAAACATTCATTATAATAAATGTTTTCATATTTGTTATGCTTTCTTTCATTCATCTGCTTATTCCGCCTCAATTTCCATGTTCTATGATAACAGAGCTATAGGCGGTCAACAGCTGGGTTGACCCGAGGCATGAGTCACACGGCACCCACGCGCCGCCTTTACTTCGGAGCGTGTACCACTGCACTGAGCTGCGATGAGATCTCGGAGAAAGCAGTATGGCGTCACTTACGACAGCTGATGACTGCTTGCGTGAAATACGAATACTTCCATCTACGTCTTGAATATAGGCGTCTTACTCCTGTGAAGGAAATACCGTGGATTTACGAGAAAGTGTTCTTTATTATTTATTGACTTACTAGCTGTAGCCCGCGACCTCGTCGGCGTGGATAACTGAACATGACAAATAATTATTTCAGAACCAGTGAAAATAATCATTTGTGATAAGTACTAAATCCTAACTAAAAAGAAAACAGTTAAACTGGTAATTTTTTTTTATGGATACTCGAAACACTTGGCGCCGCCGCCGTCAGCGTGGATTGTTGAGCCGACGACGGCGCCCAAAAGCATTCGGTTTAGAACGGGGGCTGCGAATACCGTGCCGGCGTGACAGATGCCTCTTTACACTTCTATGGAAAGATCCTAAGTCAAATCACTGAAGGAAACACATCGGTAGGAAGGAAGTGCATTCCAGAGTTCGCTGTGCGGAAGATAAAAGAAATACTGGAGCGCTTAGTCCGCAGTTTAGGCAGCTCTACCAGTAAAGGGATGAATTCGCTGTCTGCCAAGCATGGACCTGGTTATGCACTGAAAAGATTTATTAACATAACATATATAGCTGTTGCTCGCGGCTTTGCTCTCGTGAAATTCGTATTTCAAAAGAAGAAAGTAAGTAACTAAGGGCGAGGCCGAAGGCCGAGCTGTGTCCAGGTTAATCATATTCTTTGTCGATGAAAGTAAGTAACTGAAGGCAAGGCCGAAGGCCGAGCTGCGTTCAGGTAAATTAACCCGCGTTCAGGTAAATTTATTCAGTCACTTTTGCGTCAGATAAAAAAAATGATTTATTTAGATTTTTTTCATCTGACACAAAAGTAAATGAATAAAACGAAATTTTTATTGCACTGATAAATAACTAAACCACACAGAACAGTATTGTTGTAGATTTTTAAATTTTATTACCATTAATTTTTTTAAATTAAAAAAACAACACCGACTTACGACCTTTTTCAGTGCAAAGCAGCCAGCTATGGGTATCGTCTTAATGGATGATATTTAGGCCGGGTGAATGTTGTGCGCCGACCGAGGTTCCAGATGTATGGTTTTATGCTGTACATTTAAATTTAATCTAATGCAAAATATTGTTGTAATTTGTACGTATTTTTATAAAATGAACTTTTTTCTCGAAATAAATAAATAAAATAAAAACACAATACTTTGTAGTAACATACGCGATAAACTCCTTCCTTTAGCAGTAACAGGCCACAGGGGTCACTAAATTCGGCGTTGACGTAAAACCTCACAGTACCGGTTCCACGGATGCTAAATACTTCCGATCAAAGAATGCAAACGAATAGAACTACTATTGTCGTACATTTCGTCCCCAACTGAACAGCACACAACTTGCTTATTCTTTATTTAACCTCTCTTGGCAGTACACTGCGTTCAGATTTGTCATATTTACATTGTAACATTCCGCCAGTTCGATTATCACTGCGAAGAAGAACTGTAAAGAAAATTCACTGGAAGTGTTTTCAATGTGCACTTGTGCTGATTTATTTATGACAGATGCAACAATTCACGACCAAGTGAAAAAAATTATATGACGGTTTCTAACGCGCTTGCTGATAAAATCAAGTGTTACAGAAATCAACACATAGATTCAACAAAGACTACCAACATTTTAAGGGGTAATTAACAACTTTGGCCTTTGTAATTTTTTGAACGTCTCAAAAATGTAATGACTTGATCGCCATACATTTTTGGAATTTGATGATGCAATTTTTGTATTTAATTAATTGTAACGTAGAAATAACATTTTTTTTTATTTAACGCGTGTGGTGGCGTGCCTTGGGAGATGCATGTGCCCAGCAGTGGACCGACACGGGCTAGTGATGATGATGTTAACGTAGATCGTTTTTGTGCACATAATATTTTATAATTACTTTTCACCTGCTCACCGAGTCTAACTTTTCAATTCTTTACGATATTCAACTTTCGCTCCATTCTAGCGAGTGAAGATGGCGGCATTGTCTACTAGACTAGAGTGTTCCCACATCGGTCTGCGTGTCGGCGGCACATTGTACATTTAGGCGATTCACGAAGTGTCTAGGCAGTTTGTCTATTCAGGCGTTTAATAAATGATTATTTTAGGTTTTTGTTATAACAGTTACATTTTTATATTATAACAGTTATTATCGTACGTACAAAGTTATTTTCGGTTACGTTCTGATTATTGTACCACTTAAACGAAAACAGTACGATAATTATATCACTTATTATAACTAAACTTAGTACGCCCCTATTGTTATAAAATTTGAATGGTGTCTTTAAATCTATCGGTCTGTTTGTTGCCGTCAAACGCGTCATCTTACCCACTTCTGGCTGGACATGCAATTTCAAGAGCGCATTTGTTTTTTTCGAACAGGCATTTCTTTTATTTTCAAATAAAAATGCATGCGCTAACAGTGCACCATAAAACATACAAACAGCAGACAAATGCACTGTTTATTTAAGCCAATGATATCATAAATTTTGTACTAGACTGACAACTGCAGTCACACAGACGTTCCTATAGTGAATGTTGTTTAACCTAATTCATCCGAACCCACCCTACCCTAACCTTACTTTTTTTTATAGAAACTGACACGGTTGCCTACATCACCTACAGCATCCATGATATCAGCCCATTACATCGGATGAACTAGGTGGCATGTCAGTGTTTCCCTTTATTTCACGTCGGCTACACTAAACTGGACGGAAAACGCGAACTATTTACATAGCCGTTTCGTCAGACGATTCATTCAGTGCGGTGGTACCCCCTACCACCCAGTAAAGTGAGATGGGAAGGGGCCTACAATTTTATCTTTATCACATTCAGAATATTGTAGCGTTGTACGCACTGTACGTAAAGGTGCTATGACAATATCTAGGCACATTTTAAAACGCCTAAATTTACAATCTATCGTCGACATCTCAGGTAAATACTGTGAGGTATGTTGACGACGTATTTCCGATTACGCAAATGGTGAATAAAATATACGAATTAGGGAAATACAAATTATAATTGCATGAATTACTTTGTTAACTTATTGTGTGAATTTTATAGCGATTTACGTGATTTCTAAGATTTAAGTAATACTTCCGTCTTGTAAAAAAGACTGATAGTTTGTCCCATAGAGAAATTTATACGTCTATGGTTTGTCCACACAATAAAGGGGAAAAATATCTGTTACACTTTTTATCCAAGTATCAACATTCGTTATCAAAAGAAAATGTAGGCGCACCCATGCACGCGTCCATAAACTTACTACTTATACAATGTAATTTGTCGTCTGTATTGTTTAAACTCTAGAACGGCTCAATCAATTCAGATGCGGTTTTCACGAATGCAATTTGATATATCTATAACACGTGTACCTACACTATGTGAAGAGAAAACATATATTACAAATTCATATTTGAATCTATTGCAAAAATATCTATTAAAAACAAAATCGACAAATTATAAAGACACATTACTTATCTAATAATTGAGTAACTATGAACGACTAAGTACGTTCTTACCTCGTGGAACATATTGCAACAGTAGCGTGACTTGCGAACTATTAATAACTAAGTAATTAATAGTTGCCATGTCAGGCATCGATTTGCTGCAATTTATGAGCTGATATCAGATTCAAATGTAGAACAAATCGGAACGAATTATTTTTTACTTTTAGGACACATTTATAAGCGCGAACTCAGACCTTATATTAGAGCATATTTCACTATATCGCTCAATCCTTAGAACAATCACACATGACGAAGAGAATATACAGGATGCTTCAGGATAGGGTTGAGAAACTTACTCATTATTAGAAGAAAAAAATCCTTATCACTTAAATCGAAATTCCGTATTATTTTTTTCATACAAAAATTTAAAATTGGAATAAAAACTCGATGGACAGTGAGTTTGGGGAGATTTGGCAAAAGTGCCGTTTAGATCTAGGGAGTGCAATGATCTAGTCCAGTCCCCTTTTTCTTTGATGTCATTCAAATTTAAGTGTTTAGAATTTACCTACATGCAGTTCAATTCTACTAGTTAAATATGTAAGTTAGTCATTTTATTTTTATTTAATGAAGGTGGACGTTAACCGTCCACAAAATTTCGATTTATTTTCACCAAAAAGTACTATTAAATTACCGAATCTGGGAAAACGTTTAAGAGCTTTTCGTCTTCAAATGTGGACCCCTTTCGAACCCTGAAGTTACGAAACCCTATCCTGAAACGCCCTGTATATTTGATCTTAAGATATCGAGCGATATCGAAAGATACCAAGCATACACGTAATAAATGTAAATTTTCTATAAATGCCTATAAAGTGAAAGTTTCATTGAAGTCAATTAACTTAATTTAGAGTTATTTATAACTAACGTTTGCCGTGGTTCCGCTCACGGATTTCATAGCCAGCATTGTAGTTTGCCAGCGTACATTGATTTATGTGATGAGTTCATATGTTTGCTATTTTTTCCACGCCTAGGGCAGGGGTGCCTTCACTGTCAGTCCCTCGGAAACCTTCACTGCTCAGTCCCTCGGAAACCTTCATTGCTCAGTCCCTCGGAAATCTTCACTGCTCAGTCCTTCTGAAACCTTCACTGCTCAGTCCCTCGGAAAACTTCACTCATCAGTCCCTCGGAAACCTTCACTACTCAGTCCCTCGGAGACCTTCACTGCTCAGTCCCTCAGAAACCTACACTGCTCAGTCCCTCAGAAACCGTCATTGCTCAGTCCCTCGGAAAGTTATCGTTATGACGTAAAATAATCCCGAGATTTGCCAGACGTCATTAGTGAGAAGTGAAAGTTAAATCGGTTGTGAGCTGTTTTCGGGCATATCCATTGCAGATAAACTCTTATTAAAAGTTATTAGAAACATATTATATACATGGCATGTACTCAAAAAGGGTCAAGTGCGTAGTACCCGTAACCGACGAGAATGCATGAAGAACATTATGAGAGTGGAAGAGGCGGCAGAGGTTTGTCAGGATCATTACACGTGGAGATCCGTTGTCTCTGCCCACGCCACCGGGAAACAGACGTGAATATAATACGAAGTTGAAAATTATGGAGTAAAAAATATTTTGTTATTTATATTTCCTCTGAACTGGAATGAATTGGCATTTTCTTCCATAATACTTAGATGTTACCACATAACTTCAAACAAGTTTGACCTGTCACATACGTACTGTGGCATTAATTTTTTAATACTGATAGATTTTATTGATTTTTGACACTTTTAACGTTTCTTTTACGATGCACAGCTGCGAGAACCGTTCAGTTCGGGAGTGGGTGTATGTCTTTACGTCTTGTTTACACCAGTGTTGGTTCATCTACGGACACTTATACACTTCGCTAGCGATGTGAGAGCACTAGACTTCCGTTCATCGACAATATTATAACACTAGAAATCATAATAAATGAAGCGGACAATGTTTAACGGCACTGATCGACCGGCGCGCTCGTGTCGATTCTATGTTCGCATATAAGGCAAGAAATACTCACTCAATTCAAATAGCTTATAGCAGTGGTGCCCAAACGTATCTTAATATTCATATATTTTGATTTTTGACAATTATACTATCATTGTAATATGTTTAATATACTAAGATAATTATGTTGATACAAATTACGTATCAAAGTTTGACAAAGGCTCTTTACACCTGATACACTTAATTAACAAGTGTTTGAAGTTAGAACTCTCATAAAAATTGTTGATCTTGCTCTCAAGCAATTCGATAGACTATAAGCGGTATTATTATGTGGCTAGTCACTAAAGTACTTGTAAAAATATCTATAAAAAAAATACCCTGCGAAGATTCTTGTCGGCTCTTCTTCGTGGGTGTAATCGAACCGGATAGAACAAATTGTGACAAGTTCGAGTGCAGTCTAACTGCCATATGAATGATCAATAAACAATACAATACAATACAATACAACGGTCGATCACAAGAGGCTTTTATGAAAATATGTAGAGCAGATAGTTACCTGTAGAAATATAAAAAAAAAAAATCATAATATTTTGTGTCGTCTTCCGCAAGGACCGCAATGATAACAAATACAAAGGTTGTAATGAACATAGGTTTTAAAGGATGTGTTGTATTGTATTGTTTATTGGTCATTCATATGGCAGTTAGACTGCACTCGAACGTGTCAGGATCGTGGAACGTGGAGATCCGTTGTCTCTACCCCACCGGGAAACAGGCGTGAAGCTATGTATCTATATATGTATATGGCAGTTAGATTGCACTCGAACTTGTCATAATTTGTTCTATCCGGTTCGATTACACCCACGAAGAAGAACCGACAAGAAACTTCGCAGGGTATATTTTTTCATAAATATTTTTACAAGTATTTAGTGACTATCCATATAATAACACCGCCCATAGTCTACCGAAAACACAGCCCGAGAGCAAGATTAACAATTTTGCTCAGAGTTCTGACTACAAATACTTATTAATTAAGCGAATCAGGTGTATAGAGCCTTTGTCAAACTGATGTGAATTCAATTGAGCAGGATTGGTTCATTTAATTGATCGTTTTGTTTCATTTAGAAACAATACGTACCTGCGTATGATTTATTTACCGTAAAATAACAAAAATATATTATATTATAGCTACATTTTGAATAATTATTATAATTCCAGCCTCCGTTGCTTCGGGGGTAATGAGCGATGAAATGACCAACTGACAGACGTCAGGAACGCATTATCTCAGCGGGCGGACTATATGTGATGTAGCCAACTGTGTCAGTTATCATATAAGCAATGTCTGAATCTCTATAATAACTTCTACGATCAACATTAACTTAGAAAGTTAACTCAGTGTACACTAGTGGTTCGCGAGCCCAAATAGCACGCAATAGCTAACTGAAAAGTCAACAGATGGTCACTAAAGGTCCAACAAGATAATCGCTTATGTTTTATCTTAGAGCGTAAGGCGAAAGCAATCCGAAGGCCAGTCCACTGCCTACATCGACCTAGATGGGCACAGTCTAGTCCACTAGCATTTTGTAGGCTATTATTGTACAGTGGGAAAATTACTTGGATCAAATGTCACGATTCCACGATCCTGATACTCTGTGTAGAAGGGAACAGAGCAAGCATAGGGGGCAGACTTAGAACCAGCCGCAACTACCTACTTGTTAGGTTTTGCATCGTGCTGTGTCTGCTACCTTTCAGCTAAAAAAAATGTTTTTTACATTTTTATAATCTTGTTTTGTTATTTTATAGTTTCAGCTGAATAAACGTTTTTCTTTCTTTCTTTCTATTCTTTGCATAGGTATATATATATACTCGTATTTTGTTATGTAATCCGGTATGGGTGGCTGAGTCGGAGGGGCCAAAGCGCATGCTTCGACCAGCCAATATCACCTCCGATAAGGTAGGTGCCATACCGGAGACTTCCCTGGATTGCTGGCTATACTGGACTAGAGGAGAACACAGCCGAGGCTGCTATGCGGCCATCTTACACCCAGTACGGCTACAATTTGAGCCTACCACCTAGTAAGGGGCAAGGGAAGGGACCTACAGTTTTACACCGGTTCCGAACGGTGAAGCACGTACATTTTTTCGTCAGAAAAAACTCATTGGTCGCCGAACGGATTCGAACATCGGACCTCCCGCATGAGAAGCCGATGCCCAAACCACTCGGCCACCGCCCGCGTCTTTATACATGTTTTCTTATAGTTATTTTCTCTTACAGAAAAAAACATTTATATGTGTGTTCGCTATGCCGATTTTTTTATAATCACAAATTGACAGTCACGAAATCTACACAAAGTCAACGTATGAAGATTTCACGGTTAGAAACAAAAAAAAGCAAGCAACTTCATAGAAATAAATACCTTGAATAGGCATCAACTTATTGAGGTAGTGAAACAAAAATACCTTCACGAACACGAATATATGTACTGTACTCAGTACGCGACGGTAAATAATGCGCTTCGGGCTTCGGAGAGAGACAGTACGGTTGTAGATCGTCGTCCCTGCCGCACAGAGGCCTGCGAGTTAGTGCGACAGAGACGACGCTCTACAACCGGACTGTCTCTCTCCAAAGCCCGACGTGCATTATTCATCGCCGCGTACTTTAATTAGTTAGTTATTAGTAAATAGTTAGTTAGTTAGTATTTATTTTTCAAGTTCATTGCCAATGTACAATACCCGGCATGTTGAGCAAAGTATTCCCGGCAAAAACTAATGAACAACATCGAGCAATAGAAAGAGACAGTCCTGTTGTAGAGCGTCGTCCCAGTCGCACGAACTCGCACGTCTCTTTGCGACAGGGACGACAGTTTTCAATCGGATTGTCTCTTTCTAAGGCTCGATGTTCATTATTTACGGGCGCGTACTGTACTTGTTTCCAAATAAAATACGAGTATTTATTGTTTTGTTTAATAATAAATAAATAAGTAAAGATAAAGTATAAATAAGTAAGATAAGATATTAAAATAACTCGCCATGCTCATAAACTATAGGGCCCTTCCCTTCTTACCTTACTAGGTGGTAGGGTTTATCCCGCCCGGGTTGGTTTGCTACCACCGCACTGAATGAAACGTCGGTCGAAAAGGCTATGTAAATAGTTTGTGTTTTCCGTCTAGTTCAGTGTAGCCGGCACGACCGAAGGGAAGCACTGACGGGGCACCAAGTTTACCCGGTGTTATGGGCTGACATCACGGATGTTATAGGTGATGTAGCCCACCGTGTCAGTTTCCATAAAAAAAAGGTGACTGAGAAAATGTTTATTACTAAAGTGTTTAGTAACGTCGTTTTTTACTCAAATTTGGTACCTACTAAATAAAGTTAACTAAACCGGTTTAGTTGCGGCAACTAACCATAATTTAGTAAAACCCTCTTTTGTAACCAACTACCGAAGTATGGCTACTATTTACAAAATTGATTGTTGCTCTTTAACAAACAGTTAAGTAGGAAGCAACCAAACTGATTTACTAAACTCGGTTCAGTTGTGGTAACTGCTAGTTTTGTAGTCACCACAGCAACTAAACTGCTTTGTAACATATTACACTAAATTTAGTTACTAACTGACTAACCGTTTTTTCATAGCCAACCGTGTCTGTTTCCATAAAATATATAAATATGTCTAACTCGTCAAAGTGTATTACCAGAAGCAGGGAAAAATAAACTCAAAATTGTATGCCGTTTCTTAGATATCTATTTCTATACTGCATAGCTCTAATAAATAAGCATAAGATCATCTCAATTGGCCCCAAGTCGTACCTTGTAAACGCACTAAAGACGACAAACCTACTGCTATAATCTCGTGTCGGTTACTAGAAGTTTGTAAGGAAGGAGGTTATGAGACGATGATAGAGTAACCGTGAGAGTTAGCATGTCGTGTATGTACTGTTGTGTATTTTTCTTGAGTGTACTTAAAGTACACTCATCTAAGGCTATCTTGAAATGTATAATACATAACTCATATTAATTTACGTTCATCCACTCACCATGTATCCATAAAACCATCATTTGCTTTCTATTTCTATATAAAAAATAATAAAAAAAGAAGAAAATATTAAAAAACATATCTATCAAATCATTATTTCTCACCTGACTGAAGACGCCACCGACATCGGGGCGAAATATTTCATTAATAAATGTGCTTTTTTATTATTATTAATAAAATATGTATCTTGAAATGTAAAACTCTGTTATAATCTGAATTGAATTTGTCAGTATTTAATTTTCTCAGTAATTCTCTGGTGTGTGATTGTAAAATTCAAGTTAGTAAAATTATTGCTGCAGAAAACTAACACCGTATGGGGCCGGTAATAGCCCCACTGCCTTTCTCCTCGTGCATGTCATAAAAGCCGACTAAGAGATAAGGACAAGATGCTGTGCTAAAGTGCGGCAGGCTACCCACCTGTCACCTTGGCACGATCCTTTCACCGAGTCATTCAGCAGATGGGTCTACGTGCCTTACTTGCTGCTTGAAAGTTATCTTGTCCGAATACTTTGCTAAACACGGCGGTCGGTGTTGTGCTGTAATCAACAAGAGTACATGCTGCACAACACCGATTACTCTGCTTACCCCGATGGTCGGAATACAGCGTGTGGTATGTGCGGCGGAATAAAGCGGCGGGTGGCCGAGTGGTTTGGGCATCGGCTTCTCATGCGAGAGGTCCGCGTTTCGAATCCGGTCGGCGTGTACCAATGAGTTTTTTCTGGCTTCACCGTTCGGAACCGGTGTAAAACTGTAGGTCCCTTCCCTTGCCCCTTACTAGGTGGTAGGCTCAAATTGTAGGCGACTGGGTTGGTACCATCGTACTGGATGTAAGATGACCGCATAGCAGCCTCGGCTGTGTTCTCCTCTAGTCCAGTATAGCCAGCAATTTAGAGAAGTCTCCGGTATGGCACCTACCTTCTCGGAGGTGATATTGGCTGGTCGGACCATGCGCTTTGTCCCCTCCGACTCAGCCACACATACAGGATAACATAAAAAAAAATTATGTATGTATGTATGTAAAACTAACACAGCGCCGCGCAAGTGGCGCGTTAAGATAACCAAGTCAGAGTGGATTCATTTACCTTAAGAGTCATGGATGCTGCTGTGGCACGTGGCGGATCACATTCCTCCCACGCACGCGCACCGCTCACCTGGTTCACCAATACGTCCGACACTTATGATGACACGCGACTGATCATAAAAACGAAAGGCGAGCAAGGCGTTACGTTCGTGCGTCATATTGATTTAATGGAAAAGTTAAGTTACAAATTTAAAAAAACACCGATTCTTAAAAGTTTCCATAAAAGAAAAAAAGTAAAAAATAATTTACTAATACCCGCGTAGCTCTGACTTTTTATATTTCATTTATTTAGCGGTCCCCCGACTCCTTTAAGTAAACGGAAATAATTTTTTACGTTTGAATGGTCGGGAGTTTTATAAATTTGTAATTTAACTTTTATTTCAAGCTTTAAAAAAAACCGCATGCAAATCGGTCGACTTTTTAAGATAATTAATTTTTTGATTACTTAATTACTTTATTAATAGATTACAAACGTAGGTGAGAATCATCCCGATTAAACCTGTATTCTAATAAAAAAACCGCATCCAAAACGGTCCATCCGTTTGGGAGCTACGATGCCACAGACAGACACACCCATACACACACATACGTTAAAACACCCCTCTTTTATTTAGCGTCAGGGGTTAAAAAAAATCCAACCATAATATAATGCATGATTTTGGTATTGCATCCGAACTGGGTGGCCGTATTCGATGTCGGAGCCTCAGGCGCAGCCAATTTCACCCCGAGGAGGTGCCAGTTCGGCTTGTAGGCGACCAAAGTCGCTAGGGAAAGGCTATATTGACTTAATTTGATTTGAAAATCCGTGCATTGTAAGAGAAGGGGTAAATATTCCCCTTAAGCCCATGCCACACCTTTGCAGTGCGACACAAGGATTAATGGTTCCGTTCAAAGAACTCTCCTATCAACTACGAAGGGGTGTTGCGCCAGAGTATGGTGGGTTTGACGAATGCGACCAGGAGGAGGTGGGGTGAGGGAAGCGAGTTCCTCTTCAAACATGTAATGAATAAACAGGTAATGTGCAGGAAGATGGCATTATGGGGACCGCGCCTTCATGCAAGAGGTCAGAGGTTCGAATCTCGGGTGCACAAGATTTAATAGAATTTTCGAAAAATCTAGGCGCTTCACGCCGTTGAAGGAAAACATACCGATGGAATCTACAAATATGATTAATGGACAAACAACGTTCGCTGGCAGAAATTCATACGTGCATACATATATACCATCACCCTCCATCCCTACAAATCAGGGTTAGCAAAGTAATCGTCGTTGTGCTGCAAGAATTTGAGTAAGTTATAGCACAATCCCGAACACCACGTATAGTAAAAGATTAGGCAACTATCAATCATTAAGTACATTTAAACGCCTGTGGAAGGACCGTGCCAAGGCGAGAGGTGGCTATCCCTTCAATCTTTAGTACAGAATCCTGTTGTCATACCTTAGTCGCCTTTTACGACATGCACGGGGAGAGATACCGTGGTGGACCTAATCTTTTCGAGTGGACCTAATCTTTTCGAGTATACCACACATACTTATTTCAGAATGAATTTCTTCCATTGCACTAATGGAAAAAATTAATTCTGAAATAAGTTTGCTTTCTTTATAGCAGAAATGTGTGAGTAAATCCACTCGTTGTGCTTCCTCGAACATACAACTTGGAGCATTTAGCATACGAGCGACTTCTTACAATGGAATTTCAACGTAAGACAAACTCTCGTAAGTAGTAAGCCAAGACGTTATATGGAAGTGCTAAAACGTGTCACAGTGACTAGGGACAACTTAAGCACGAGCGAAACAGTTAACCACTCGTGCGCACTTGAAGAAGCACGCATTATACCGAGGGGAGGGAGGCAATTCAATCCGGAAAATTTAGAACCGAGTACGGTATTTTGAGTAAAATTCACATAGCACCAAACCGCCTGGAAGCTAAATTACTAGCCCAATCTAGAAATAATATTCTAGTATAATATAAATAAATGTGTTTTCTTCAATATTTAATTTTATTCTAAATGTCGTACTCGGTACTCGATGTTCCTCCTACTGAATTAGCCCCCAGTTGTGTAAAAATGTTATTGGCTTACCCAGACATTGTAAGAATATTATTACATCTTCTAGAAATATAAATAAAATGTTTCAAATATATTAAAAAATCTGTTAAGTGCGAGTTTTACTCGCGCACGGAGGTTTTCGTATGTATCCGCTATTATCCGCCTATCTTTTGTCTTTCAACATGTATAAAATGTATAAAAGCCTGTGGCGCCATCTATTATTCAATAGTGTGACTAATCTATTTTATTGTACGTTTGTTGTATGGGAGCCGACCTTAATTTTTAACATTTTCTTTTCTTTATTATTTGTTGTTATATCCGCCATAGTAACGCATATTCTGTGAAAATTTGAAAACCTATTACGGTTCAAGAGATACAGCCCTCGGACAGACGGACGGACGGACAGACGGCGTAGGCTTAGTAATAGGCTTCCGTACGGGATACGGAAACTTAATAAAAATCTCTTTTATTTCTTACATTTGGACAGAAGCTATTTTGTTTTTTTTAATTAACGTTCTCTTTATAGCTTTTAAATGTTTTTGAATACCCGTAAGATACCCGTACCCCGTACGGAAGCCTATTGCTAAGCCTTCAACGTCTGTCTGTCGGGTCCGTCCGTCCGTCCGATGGGTTTGGTACCGTAATAGCTAGCCGATTGAAATTTTCACAGAATAGGTGTATAAATAACGGCGCATATAACAACAAGTAATACAACATTTAAAAAGTGAAAAATCAAGGTTCCTCAACTCTTCATACAAGAAACGTGTATTTTCAACTTTTTCAACCTCGGTGCGCGAGTCCGACTCGCACTTGACCGGTTTTTTCCTAGCGTAATACGAATCATTAATGCCTCATTAATGCTTCATACTTCACACATTTCCAAATGCTTTAATATTTACCACATGAAAATTGTTAAGTTAAAAATTTTAAATTTTTCGACAACCCTTTTTTTTATGGAAACTGACACGTTTCGGTCGAAACGGTCGAAACGGCTATGTAAATAGTTTGTGTTTTCCGTTCAGTTCAGTGTAGCCGGCACGACCGAAGGGAAGCACTGATCTGGCACCAAGTTCATCCGGTGTTATGGGCTGACATCACGGATGTTGTAGGGGATGTAGCCAACCGTGCCAGTTTCCATACAAAAACGTTTTGCTACATAATCTACTACATCCGTGATGTTCGCCCTTAACACTTGGTTATAGGTGCCATGAAAGTGCTTCCCTTCGGTCGTGCCGTTTACACTGAACTGAACGGAAAACACGAACTATTGGACTGGATAATGTATTATTATTTATTACATAAGGTGACGTTTATAACTACCTTTGATTATACATTTGTCATTTAGCGGGGGAACGCTGCGTCCGTCATGGGGACTATGCCGTTAATCCCCATGATGGATGAATATTGTTGTATAAGGCCCACTTGCACCAACACAAGTTCAATATATAAACCAGTTCAACTCGTTAAACTAGCACCCGTTGTATGTGTGAACCGCGTTTAAATCCATAACTCGCTACTTAACTTTAAACTCGTGTTGGTGCAAGACGCGCTAAAGGTGGGTTGTTAATTTACTTTATATTATATTTCTTTCAACTGTTCAATTGTATATACTTGTATGTCTAATGCAAAATACATCAAAAGTGAATTATTTATTTACAGTTAGGTACATAGTCAAATTGATGCATAATTTGCCCACTGTAACATTTAACAAGATTATATACCGCTAAGTTGTAGTTAGTACTTACACAGTTTCAAAATTTTAACTACATATTTCTAAGGTCAAAGCAGAGCTATAATAATAATTAGCCATACTTCAATTTCATTTTATTTCTTTCCAACTGATTCTTTCATCATACATTCGTTCCGTGTGATCGAAACTAAAGAACTGTTAATCAATCCTGACTGCTAGATCCAATCTCGAATTTAAATTTTTATGTAATAATATTCAAAACCCAATTCACCGCATACATCGATCGGACAAGCACAGACAATAGGAGTCCGCGGAGCGCGGCGGAAGTGCGCGTGCGCCGGATGTGACGTCACTCGCGCTCGGCCGTGACGGGCAACCGCCGCGCAAGATGGCCGCGCCTGCTCATAAATACCCAGAAGAGTCATCCACTTGTAGAGGAAGTGAAAGAAAAGTGTACAAATGCGAAATAAAAGTTTTTTTTTAAGTAAACCAACATGTGCGCCCTAGAACGATAAGAAAGGTATGGACCCCGAACCCTATCCTCGCCAGCGTAACACAATATAAGTAAAAGCATACTTGTTTTATTGGGCGGTCGCGCGCTCGCCCGTCAGTCTGTGATCGGCTGCGTTCGCAAAAAACTGTTTAAAATGCCCGCATGCTCTGTGTTTACGGTTAAAAACACTATAGCCAAGTTTTGTGTGCACAATAGTAGAATATCTTATCATCGGTAAGTACACTACGGTAAGTACTAGTTCTCATACAAGCATTTGACAGTCCGGCGTCCATACCTTTTTTATTGTTCTAGTGTGTGCCTATGCCGAGAGACCAATGGTGCATTCGACAGAGCCAAAAACACCTCTCCTCGCGAAACCACGCTCAGTTAGATGCCATGCCAGCTGATTTGTGGACTGTTGCTAGGCTGTCTAGCCTGTTAATACGACGTTTGAAGACTCCCAGGTTGAAGGATTCGGGAAACACACTCGCTGGAAGACAGTTCCACACCCTAGCGGTGCGACAAAGAAACGATTTAGAGAACCGACGTATTGTAATATATATCCACTTGCGTTTGCCCGCGGCTTCGCTCGCTTGAAGTCATTTTTTAAAACAACTTGCCTATTCACTAAGTCGATACGCCAGCACTTTCATGCAAAATGTTAGGCCCAGAAGTGACCTGAATTATTCATTTAAGAGTAAACAAAAAGACAGACAACATTATATAGATGAATTTTCTTCAGTGACACTCCAGAAGTGGGATCTCTCGGCGTATACATAAACAAAGTAAACCGATTAAGACTGTTTGTTGGCCAAGTTGATAATTTTTACATGAAACCAGCATCTTGCGTTCTATCGTATCAGCCAGTGGCAAAGGCCTGTCAAAACCTATATAGATATATATCTATATATACCTATATATACCTATATAGATATATACCTTCGTAGATATATATACAGGGTGTATCAGGATAGGTTTGAGAAACTTCAGGAATAGAAAGTACTCATTATTAGAAGAAAAAAATCCTTATCACTCAAATCGAAATTGCGTTGTTTTTTTGGGCATACAAAAGTTGGAAATTGTAATAAAAACTCGATGGACAGTGAGACTGGAGACAGTGGAGACAGTGGGACAGTGAGAGTGCAGTGAACTAATTCAGTCCTCTTTTTCTTTTGAGGTCATTGAACTTTCAGTGTTTGGAATTTACCTACACACAGTTCAATTGTACTAGTAATGTATGCAACCTGCCCATTTTTATTTTTATTCATGAGTTAGAATTTATTTTTTATTTAATAAAGGCGGAAGTTAACCATCCACCAAATGTGGCAAAATAGATTTTCACCAAAAAGTACTGTAAAATGATCGAATCTGGGAAAAAGTTTCAGAGCTTTTCGTCTTCAAATATGGGCCCCTTCGAACCCTGAAGTTTCGAAATCCTATCCTGAAACACCCTGTATATGTAATATCTTATTAGTAAGTCACTTACTCGTAAGTGAAAAGATGCAACATGTCGCGCTTTCCATAAAAAAAATCTTCTGTCTTCTGCAAATGGTGTGCATGCCGACCAAATGACAATAAAAAGTAAAAATGTATTCTGTGTGCCAGTGTCGTTTCTGGAAATTTATTTCTCTGTGATTTTTTACTCGTTATGAATAAGGAACGCACCCTAACTTCCCTTCGGTGCACTTGTAACGGTCGGTGTTTAATTAACACGTAAGTACAGGTGTTAATATCATGCTTGCTTATATAATTATGTTAAAAACCAGATATTATTGAGAATTTTATTTAACGGGGAGAAATTTGATTGATTTAAACTTGGTCTAATAACGCGATAATTAATCTAAACATATTTTAATTTACATAATAGTCAGTGAAATTGAGATGAAGATAAATTATTTAAATCGTCCAGATTTCATAACGAAATAAATACAACCAATACTAGATTGTTTTATTGTGTGCCTTCATTTAGTGCAAATTCATCTCAATTCAATGTTTACTATCAAGTGCCCAATAATAATATAATATTTCATTAAATTATAATTTAAGGACCTTTACAGCTAAGCTACGCTCGACTCAAAAACGTTTACTTTCATACAAGCAATATGAAAGTTACCCTAGTAATAGATTTAAATAATATATAATGATTCTCACATACGACCGAATGTCCATGGGCGTCGTTAGACACCTTATGGGTGGCTCGGCGCCACACATAAGTCGAGTTTTGAATAAAAAAAACATGATTTCGGAATATGTTTGATAAATTCCGTATAATATCAAAACCTACCTCTAGCTGACAACGCAGCCTTATAACTACGAGTATAATTGATTTTCTCTTCGATGACCTCATTTGAGCGTTTCTATAATACAAATTACAGTGTAACCAGTAAACTACAAACTATACCGTCTATTCCCCAGGGCGCCTCATTGTTCTGTGAGCCTTCAATTGAAGGCTGCGTGGGAGTTGCGGGGCGTTGAGCAGTACCGTTTTCACCCGCGGGCGGAGCCACACGCAACTGTGATACAGTTTAAAGGCTGAGAAAGACTTAAGACGCACTTAACGGAACGAACTGCTCTTTGATGCCGAAGGCTGTGGAAGTTGACCTAATTATGAAAAAAACAAATTTTGTTATGTGAAACATTTTAACCAAATAAACAAGTTTAACAGAGGAACGTGCGTTCTCTGGCATAGCCTAGACTACTTTTTAGGTACTTGCGGCTCGGCCCGTGTTAAAAAAAATAAACATCTTTTTTTAGTTCTTTAACAGACATTTTTTTAAATAATGGCGTGACATGTGGCGTCTAGCCACCCATAGGGTGTCCAACAACGCCGATTGACATTCAGTCGTATGTGGGGGTTGCAAATGTCATGGCGGGCTGACGGGTGCCTATTCACGCCTCTCTTGAAGGATATAGCAAAAGGTCTTTAACTGAAATAGTACTTCAGCCTACGTAAGCCGCCAGCGCGTTACAAATTCCGCCATCTTGTCGATTACGTATTCTTTCAAAATTTTTGAATAGTTGCCTCTTCTACTAGTAGGTGTAATCTACTAGTAGATTTAATCTAGACAATCTCTTCATATTGGCACAGATTACTTAATAGTTACTTCGTAACAGATATAGAAAAAGTTCCATACCTTCGGCTTTAATAGCCTACTGTTTCACGTCGCCAATCGCTGCGTGCGAAAATGTACCTAAACGATCTAGTGTAAAGTGATTATTGCTTTGCAGCTGCGCGCAGTTGCGTGGGCGAACGTGTAGGTACGCTCCGCGCGGCTGACGAATTTCCACTGAATTAGACCGCCGCCGGCGGCCCGCTGGGCGGTAGATAGTTAGCGCGCGCAAGTACATAGAGTGCGTGAGGCCTGATATTGGGCTTTATCATCTAATGAAGTAATATAAAGCGGGTACACGCTTAGTACTTAACATATAAAAATAAAATATAAACTAGTACTTGTCTCATTGGAGCTGGTGACCAAACACCGAGTAAGGATGCGGCCGGACTGGCTTGCGCGTAGTATTCTAACTAGTTTAATATTAATAGATAGTGGAACAGTTACAATACGGGTCTGTTCACATCACGTGGGACCTTGAGTCTGTTTTTGTTTGTTTGAAGACGCATCTATCTATACAACGACACATTGATGACGCTTTTACAATGTTCTGATTCTGATTAATGTTCTGATACAATGTTCTGACGATGACGATTTTATAATGTTCTGATTAATCTGTTTTATGCTACTGACTGACGATTTTTTTTATAAAGTTTGATTTGGAAAATAGGCGTGCATTCAATGTCCAGTGCGGAAAAGTGAATGAAATGAAAATATACTTTATTGTACACCATTAAATAAAAGGGTTACACAAGGTGAGTTTAATGCCTTGCGGCATTCTTTACAAACTAACCTTTGGGATGTGGAAAACACATAGTGGCGGACAATGCAGTACTAAAAAGTGCACAACCTTCTTTTCTATCATTTATTGATTTACGTTTTGTTTATAGACGTCCAGAGATACCAGCCTTTCGGCTACAAAATCCAGACGTCTACAACCTGCACTCTTGCGAGTACAGTGATCAAAAGTGGATGGAAAAAGTGGACAGTATTATAAAATATATACGGAGGTGGAATCATTGTTTAAGTTTCTGTAAATGTTTAAAATCAAGCGCCAAGTCGAGCAGACACTGCCGTACCATCCTTTTCTCGAAGCAACTCAGGGTACTTTTGGCCTTCCTGTATCTTTGTTGAGGATTTTTTTTATGAAAACTGACACGGTTGGCCTACAACATCTGTGATGTCAGCCCATAACACCGGCTGTCATGTCAGTGTTTTTTATTGCTTCCGGACTGGGTGGCTCTACCCGAGGTCAAAGCCTCAGGCGCAGCCAATTTCACCGCCGAGGAGGTGCCAGTCCGGCTTGGAGGTGGACTAATGTCGCTTGGATTGTAGGAGTGGGAAAAGATATTCCCTGGGAGCCCATTCCACACCTTTGCAGTGCGGCACAAGAACGATTTAGAGGATCGTGCAGTTCGAAGAACTCTTCTGTCGACTACACAGGGGTGTTCCGCGATAGTATGGCTTCCTTATCCCTATATTATCCTTCATTTCATGTCGCTACACTGAACTGGACCGAAAACGCGAACTATTTACATATAACCGTTTCGACCGACGTTCATTCAGTGCGGTGGTATCAACCCGGGCGAGATAAACCCTACCACCTAGTAAAGGTAAGAAGAGAAGGGACCTAAAGTTTAACGTGGAATCCGAACTATCCGAACCGATAGAGGTAAAAGCCTGAATTACTTTTATCTGAACGAAAGAGCACGTGAGTTTCAAACAGAAGCCTCTAATAATAAAACATCAACATTCAAGTTCAATTAAACCGGTTAATAAATAATCATATTTATAACAGATTGCCTCCAGAAGCAAATATATATACCGTTCACACCGCAGGAAGTAACGCAATGGTCATACACAATTATATTATTCTGTCAATACTTCGACCTTCATAGGCTCAGGTTTCTGCGTTCGGTATAGTTCGATTCAATCAAAAGGACAGTTTTTTAGGGTTCCGTATCAGTCGTACGGGACCCTATTACTAAACCTACGCCATCTGTCCGTCTGTCCGAGGGCTGTATCTCTTGAACCGTAATAGGTAGCCCGTTGAAATTTTCACAGAATATGCGTTATTATTGCCGATATAAGAACAAATGATAAACATTTAAAAAATAAAAAAATTCACGGGGAAGAAGAAACTATAAAGTGTATACCATCTACTGAAAAAGACCATTTTAACTAATACATAGATAGCGTGAGTGGCGCTGACCATGGCATGGCGATACGGAACCCTCGGTGCGCGAGCTTGACTCGCACTTGGCCGGTTTTTTTGTGTAATCCGGTATGCCCATACCGGATTACACAAAAAAAACCGCAAGAGCACATGCTCCGACCAGCCAATATCACCGCCGAGAAGGAAGGTGCAATACCGGAGACGTCCCTTTGGATTGCTCGCTATACTGAACTAGAGGAGAACACGGCTGACGATCAGACCACTCGAAACTCGAACTCCGCTGACTTTTATCCTAAAATATTTATATACCTACCTTAAATAATGATTCCATGATGTAGTTTCTCAACCACTGAATTGGACGGATTATAGGCGCTTCGACTAACCTTCAAACAGTGCGGTGGTACCAATCCGGTGTTATAACGAAGATTAAGCTAAAGAAGTGCCTAATGCCACGTTTACTGAAACGAATTATACTAAGTAATGATTAATGAATTCTGTATTTAATTGCTCAATTGGTTGCCACATGCAATATGCAATAAATAAAAGTTCTGACACGCCCTGTTTGAAAATATAGAAAGGCCAAAGAAACAGCTGCACCTATGCAATTTGGATTTTTTTTTATTAGGATTATCCACACAGAATCATGCTATACATACAAAAATAAAAATCTTAAAATAATATGTAACATTATGACTAGACCATACTTTGTAGCAGAATTCTATCAACAAAGTATGGACTATCAAAATACCGTAGGTATCAAAAAACATGTTTAGACGATAAATAAATAAAAAATAAATAAGTATTTTATTTTATGCTGTGTACGTTATTTTTGTTCTTCCAAAACGAAATTATACTTTATTGGTCTCAAAAAAAAGGTGGAAACCCATGTACTAGGTAATGTAGGAATTGCTTGCCGCTTAGCGCAGCGTCGTCACGGCGTATTTTTTTTTTTACTGAATTTTATTCAAATAATATTTTGCGCCGATCCGCTCCAGCCAGAGTGCAGTGCCGCATAGTGCGGTCAACTCAAAATTTCACGAGAGCTTGCGGCCAAAAGCTGATACTTAATGCAGTATGAATACATTAAATCTTTCTTTTTGAAATATGAATGCAAATGGTCTCTAGGAAGTTTTCTAAAAAAACACCACGTCAGTTGAGGACACGGACCGCTGACCGCTTCACATCACGCTCGGGGGGGCCAGTTGATTATATCTGTGTATAGTTTGACCGTGGAATCGTGACATTAGAACTTTTCCGTGACTTCAAGAAAAAAACTATAAATCTTCAGCAGGATTTTTCTATAGTTCACTCACTTTTGAAATTTTGACCAGACCAGGCAAACGGCTTCAGCCGCGTAAAATTGTTATCCTATGAAAATGACATTTGCAGAAATTATTTTAGCCGTTCTAGACTTATAAGCGAAAAAAAAAAACTAATTCGAACGTTATCGTAACGATAAGGTAGTGTTGCCACGCAAAAATCTGTGTAAAACATATTTTTAAGAAGTATTTTTGTCAGCTCCCTTTTATATTCAAAGGAGACGGATACGCTTTCATAAAATCTTGGGCCCGATTGTATAAAGATGAAAATTGTGTCAATTAATAGCCTAAATATAATTAAATCTTCACTTAAAATTCATTAATAGATATTTAGTTTAATCGTAATCGCTTTTTTTAACACTCTTTTTAAGATTTCTCGTTTTATAGACTAAGAATTGGGTTGATATTTTACAGTTTGATAAAGAAAAATATAACCATTTTTTGAACCATACCTCATTTTATTACATTCGGGCAAGAGTACCCAATTAGGTACTCTTATAACAAAGAAAGCTAGTGAAAGAGAAGATAGAACGTTATGGTTATATTTTCGGTAATTTCATTCCAAGTCCACGAATCGCTTGTTTAATATCAGTGACCGCACTCGGCGGTCAGTCCCCCCCCCCCCCTCCCCCCCTCCACCGCAGAATGCCCCTCGCTGTCGGTAATGTCTGGGAAAACAGCCTAGTCCGGTGTGAGAATGAAGATTTGAATAAATTGCGATGCACCGGGATGGAACATGGTTAGGGAAGCATGGGTTATAATTGGTGTTACGTCTCGACTGACTTTTGATTTATTTTTTTTGGATTTTGTATTTGTCTTACAGAAGAAATGTTACAAACTCAGATAAATGTACTAACAATTTGTTTAAAAAATTCAACATGAAAAAGAAAAACTCCTTTGTTGTTTACAACTTTCGATTTTAATTAACTTTATATTATATATATAATATAAAGATAATATACAACTTATACACATACATTTCACAAAATACAGTTTAAATAATTTGGTTAAGATCTTTTTTTTTTTCTCTCTTTCTTCTTTCAATTTGTTGTTACTTGTATAATGTTGTTCATTGGTTATCGTTATTATTGGTTACGTTTATATTAGGATTTTTTTTTCTACTTTTAATATTGTTGTTCTTCGACTGTTAATTAAATTTTGTGTACTAGGGTAGGCTTAAAATCAGAAACAATGTTATGAGCCGTGGTCATAACATTGTAAAATCTGTGCCTACATCCTTTTTCACTCTTTTGTCTTATCATAGTTAAATTGTTGTGACATGTAATTAATGTGTGAAATAAATGGTTTATTTATTTATTTATTTATTTATTATTTATTTATATTTCTTTGAAATCCAATCAATTAATATTAGAAACCACGACGGTATAAGGTCCCTCCCAAATGCATTGTTGAAACAAGTAAAGGCAGTCTCGATTTTGTGTAGTATTCTGTGATGGGAGAACATTTATAAAACAAATTTACAAGCTGCCCATATATTTCCCCCCAAATACAGTATTGGGTCCTTCAAGAGGAGCGCTTGAATGGGCGCCTGTCAGGCCGGCATGGCATTCGCAACCTCCTCATACAACAGAATGTCCATGGGCGTCGTTAGACAACTTATGGATGGCACGGCGCAATATGTCGCGGTTTCAATAAAAAAAATAAAAACAATTTACTAAACAAATTAAATTTTCATACATAATGTCTGTTTACCAGTGGAATAGGTGAGACAACGGATCTTCATTGTATGGGCATTGTCCTGTTGATAAGGGAGTGGATTCCACTAGTTCGTGTTTTCCGACTTCAGTATAGCCGAAATAAAATGAAAGGAAGCACTGACATGGCACCTAGTTCACCCGGTGTTATGGGCTGGCATCACGGATGTTTTAGGTGATGTAGCCAACCGTGTCAGTTTCAATAAAAAAAAAGGATCCCTAGCTGAATCCCCTGAAGGATCCAACAACACTTGCTATTCCACTAGGAAGGGAGGCAGAGTTACCCCACATCAATGACTAGATTGATCACAGATCAGAGAAGTATTACTTAGGATTTCTGTGAGACTGATCTTTTGTCCAAAGTAAATAACGCTTTAAAGTTAATTACCTGTAAAGTAACTCAAGTATGCTGTTGGAGAAAATAAACTTTTTTCATTTATTTTCGTTTTAAAGTTATCTAGGCTAGTAAATTAAATAAATTATTATTTATTTTCTCCCTCTCTCTTGTCATTCAGTTGATTGTGTTGCACAACATTACCACTGATTAATGTACATAATATGTTAGTTTATGTAGTCTAACACATTGCCACAGACTATTCTGATTCGCCTGCATGTACTTCTCCAATATCCCAACGATTAGTTAGAATAGAATGCCTCGCTGCATTAAGCTCCTCGACTGTTGTGCCTAATGTAATGTGTTCAATAAAAAATATATACAAATTAATATCTTTAAAGTCTTGAAATTTTATATCTAGCGGAATGAAACGAAAAATAACTGTAATTGTATACATTCGTACAATAGACGTGAGCTTACATTAGAGGTATTTAGGTAGTCCAAAGAAGCGTTCAGCATTGTCCGTACACAGGACGATTACGTATGCAGTAAGTATGATCCACGTACGTCTGCCAACCTACTCCGCCGCCGTGATGGCAGCCAGGCGTGACGATATGGCTGACCTTGTACCATGGAATCTCATGCGATATGTAACTTGTCATGACTCGAAATAACTCATTGTAATATCGTTTTGACATTGAGCTGATTTAACGGATGCAAACTAGTGACATTGTGTAAGCATTTAGTTATGTTCATTACCCGACTACGGCGTAGCCGAAAGAAAGCTGAATCTAAAAATACTGGATGAACCGTAGCCGAAAGAAAGCTGAATCTAAAAATACTGGATGAACCTTAATGAAAATAAATCGAAGACATTAAGTTCGTCTATGTAGTTAGCTTGAATTAGTTGTTGGTGAATTTAATTTAATAAATTTTTATATAAATATAAAAAAATTGCTTGAAAGTCAGATAATGATTAGAAATCATTTAGGAAGGGCCGAAGTTTCCCGTAAACGTTTTTATTTATTTATAGATTTATTTTTTTATATTAATATTATTTTATTTTTAATATTTATTGTTTTAGATTTTAATTGTAGTTTTAGGTAATTTTAATTTTATAGGTAATTTTAGTTTCTATTTTATTTAGTAATTAGCTTTATGTATGCTTAGTTTTAAATTTGAAATTAAAGATTTTTCTTTCTTTAAAATAAGAAATCTGAAGAGCCAATTTCTTGAGTAAAACAATGTAACACTTCATTTCTAATCACAAATTGAAACAGAAATATAAATGTAGTACCTACCAATTTAGTGAGTAGGATATGTTTTTTTTTTAATCTTTACTTTTTAAAAACTTTCTAAAGCTCTCAATTGTCATATCACAGTACCAGCCCATGTTCGTCGCACCTCCGCACGACTCGGAGTGCCATGCCAGGCTGAATGTGCGAGTGTGAGTTGGTGCTTTAGGTCTTACGTCACGTGTCAGACATTGACCGAGTGAAGCGCTTAGCTCACGTCCCGCGCTTCCGGAGGCCGAGCACCTCGGAGGGAACGCGAGGAAAGAAAGAAAGCAATACATTTATTCAAAATCTGTTAACAATAAAATACAATAATTTTATACTATCATAGCTTTTGCCCGCGGCTTCGCTCGCGTGAAATTCGTATTTAAAAAGAAGAAATTAAGTAATCCCGATACCATACCTTTATTTCGGCGCGCGTAACAATTCGGTTTGTATGAGAGCCACATCTCAGCGTAACCGTAACTAAAGTTTATTTAGTTTAGCCCGTGTCACGTTTAGTAAAATGTGCTTGTACTAAGTTTCATCGAAATCGGATGATCGGTTTAAGAGTTATGGAGGAACATACATACATAGAGAAAAGATTTCTAAAAATCGTCAATTTAGCTTTAGTATCATACATAGAGCCTACAAACGCAGTATCTCATAAAACAAAGTAACTTACTCCATTACCATCCCTTACAGATTTATTATTAGTAGTATATAATATATATTGATATACACACGAGGACGGTGGGGCCGGTATTTAAAAATAATATCCCCACTGCATATCTCCCCATGATGAGATACCGTGCTAAAGGGCGACAGACACAGACATTTAGATTTTATATTCGCCCTTGTAGAAACCTGAAAAAATTGTCCCTATTCGATTTTTTTCTTGGCACTAAACACTCCATAAATGGATATATGAATAAAAGACTTGAACGCTGCACTCGAAGGAAACCCGACGCATGCGCGTCGATCTACTTTTCGAGTTTCACCGAACTCATAGTACAAAATGTCGTTCACTTTTATGTGCCGAAAGATTCCGTGCAGTGATTTGTGAGTTACATTCATTATTAAGTTAGAGAGTTCTCTATCTTCTGTACATACATAAATACCTACCACACGTTGTATCCCGGCAATCGGGGTAATCAGAGTAATCGGTGTTGTACTTCAAGGACTCTGGTAAATTATAGCACAACACATCTCATGCATTACATGACCATCGGGTACATTGAAAATGACTTTTAGGGCGTATTCAAATATAAGAAATATGTCAATTTTTCAAAATTGACAAAAATTTTCAAAAATAAAAAAATAAATAAAATTTTTAAATAAAAATTCTTAATTTTCATGTATACCTATGCATACATGAATACCATTTTAACTACTCACACTGCAACATAAAGCCGACTCGTAATTCTCGTAACGGAAAATAAAAAAAATCATAATTCCCAAATTTTTTACTTTTTTCAGAAAATAAAAAAAAGGGTCCCCAGATATTGAGTCAATCTACAATATAAAAATATAAAAGTTTAAAATATGTTTAAAAGTGCCATTATATATTTAGAAATATGTTTAAAAGTGCAATTTTTAAACCCCCTAAAAACGGTCATTTTAGGGGGTTTTTTTCCGATTTTCTGAAAAACTTTTAAAATCTTTCTTTTAACCAACTTGTAGCCCTCCTTGATGCACGTCAATTTAACACCGTAAATATTACGTACGTAGCCTTAAAACTCACGACACCAGGGCGAATTCGCACTTTCGCTGGAAATCGGGGACTGTACTGAAGCGATCGAAAATACATTTTCAATGTCAAAATTACAAACGTACATGAACGTGTCGACCGCTGCAGCGCGTTGTGTTTGTATAACTCCGCTCACGTAAGCAAGTTACTCGCACACGATATTATAATTTTACTGTGTGACAAGTCATTCAACCTACATTCACGGTCGTCTGGTGAATCACGCAAGATGTATGACGAGAATGTACCTACTTGTGTGAACGCCTTGTTGGAGACCAAAATTAATGTTAGGCACTTGTGTTCTTTCTTTGTGCTTGGTGCTTTTACATACGTTGCATCTCACGAAGGCGTGTGAACGGACCACAATTTTGCCTGTATTTGCCTAGCACCATTTTTTTTTTATAGAAACCTCGACATGTGGCGGCGGGCCACTCATAAGGTGTCTAACGATGCCCATGGGCATTCGGTCGTACCTATGCTATACATAATAAGTATGTACATTCATAAATCATTAGGTTTTTTCCGTCCAGTTCAGTGTAGCCGGCCCGACCGAAGGGAAGCACTGACGTGGCACCAAGTTCACCCGGTGTTATGGACTGACATCACGGATGTTGTAGGTGATGTAGCCAACCGGTACAAAAAAAAGTTTTTTTTATGTAATCTGGTAAGGTTGACTGAGTCAGATGGGCCAAAGCACACGCTTCGACCAGCCAATATCACTTCCGAGAACGTAGGTGCCTTACCGGAGACTTCCTTTTGGATTGCTGGCTATACTGGACTAGAGGAGAACACAGCCGAGGCTGCTCTGCGGCCATCTAACGTCCAGTACGGTGGTACCAACCCAGTCGGCTACAATTTCAGCCTACCATCTAGTAACGGCCAAGGGTCTTTTGACTTACAGTTTTAAAACCGGTTCCGAACGGCGAAACAGGAGGTATTAAAGTAGGTGAGTTGTTCTTCATCATTGGTGCATCAAAAATCATTGGTGCATGTCGGTAGGACTCGAACCTAGGACCCTGAGATCAAGAGACCAAGGAAAGCCCGCCCCAACCGCTCGCCGCTTGTTATTAATTATTCTCTTTTAAACATCCTCCTTATATTATATATTATTATATTATATTATATTATATTATATTATATTATATTATATTATATTATATTATATTATATTATATTATATTATATTATATTATATTATATTATATTATATTATATTATATTATATTATATTATATTATATTATACCTTTAATAAAATCCAACGTCTGCTTTCTGTCTGTCTGTCTGTCCGCTTATAACTCGAGAACCACTGAACCGATTTTAATAAAACAAAATTCTACGAATAGCTTGATTCTTCCCATCAACTATAGGCTACTTACTATCACGCTAAATGGCTTATGAGGGTAGCAGTGAAGTGAAATATGAGAGCACTTGGCAATATTTGTATGTAACGGACACGGAATCATTCACCCGAGTAAGAACCGATGACATTACAATATCCTGAAGGGGGAGGGGAGGGGGGGTGGGGGGTGGGGGGGTAAGTAGAGGCATATAGGGAGGGGGGTGAGGGAGGGGCGGGAGGGGAGGTGGAGGTAGAGCGATGGAATCCCCCTTATCCTTATCCTTTCCTTTCATCCTTACCTTTAATAAAATCCAACGTCTGCTTTCTGTCTGTCTGTATGTATGTCTGTATGTCTGTCTGTATTTACTCCAAGTATCGATGATGGCCAGACTCAACGGAAGGGAGGGAGAGGCAGGGAGATGGAGGGAGAGGGAGAGGGAGAGGGAGAGGGAGAGGGAGAGGGAGAGGGAGAGGGAGAGGGAGAGGGAGAGGGAGAGGGAGAGGGAGAGGGAGAGGGAGAGGGAGAGGGAGAAACGGAAACGGAGTGTTAAAGATTGTATGGGAATATCGGTTTTTTTAAATGAAAATCATAATTATAGCTACTCAAAACAAATAAATGGGGAAGGGGGGGGGGGGGAGGGGGGATGGGTGTGACGGTGGCCTCGCCCTTAGTTACTTACTTTCTTCGTGGAGGTTTATTGTTTTCCAGAATGCAGCTTTGCCTGAAGCCTCGCCGTTAGTTACTTACTTTATTTAAGAAGTTTTATCGTTTATCTAAATGCCATTACTTTCATCGAGAAATCGAGAAGGTTTATCGTCTTCCAGAATACAGCTCGGCCTTCGGCCTCGCCCGTAGTTACTTACTTTCATCAAGAAGGTTAATCCTCTTCCTTAACGCAGCTCGGCCTTCGGCCTGACCCATGGTTTATCCTCTTCCTAAACGGAGCTCGGCCTTCGGCCTCGCCCTCATTTACTTACTTTCTTCGAGAAGGTTTATAGTCTTCCTAAACGCAGCTCGGCCTTCAGCCTCGCTCTTTGTTACTTACTTTCATCGAAAAAGTTTATCCTCTTCCTGAACGCAGCTCGGCCTTCGGCCTCGCCCTTAATTACTTTCTTTCTTAGAGATGGTTTATCGTCTTCCTGAACACAGCTCGGCCTTCGGCCTCACCCTCAGTTACTTACTTTCTTCGAGAAGGTTTATCCTCTTCCTGAACGCAGCTCGGCCTTCGGCCTCGCCCTTAATTACTTACTTTCTTAGATAAGGTTTATCGTCTTCCTGAACGCAGCTCGGCCTTCGGCCTCGCCCTTTGTTACTTACTTTCTTCAAGAAGGTTTATAGTCTTCTTGAACGAAGCTCGGCCTTCGGCCTCGCTCTTTGTTACTTACTTTCTTCAGGAAGGTTTATAGTTTTCCTGAACGCAGCTCGGCCTTCGGCCTCGCCCTTAATTACTTACTTTCTTAGATAAGGTTTATCGTCTTCCTGAACGCAGCTCGGCCTTCGGCCTCGCCCTTTGTTACTTACTTTCTTCAAGAAGGTTTATAGTCTTCTTGAACGAAGCTCGGCCTTCGGCCTCGCTCTTTGTTACTTACTTTCTTCGGGAAGGTTTATAGTTTTCCTGAACGCAGCTCGGCCTTCGGCCTCGCCCTTAATTACTTACTTTCTTAGATAAGGTTTATCGTCTTCCTGAACGCAGCTCGGCCTTCGGCCTCGCCCTTAGTTACTTACTTTCTTCGAGAAGGTTTATAGTCTTCCTGAACGCAGCTCGGCCTTCGGCCTCGCCCTCAGTTACTTACTGTCTTCTTTGAAATACGAATTTCACGCGAGCGGAGCCGCGGGCTCAGCTAGTCGTACCATATCGTTCAGTTTAGCTAACAACGGTAGACGGCAGTAGGTACAATGTAGAACATTTCCAGGAAATGGCCCGCTTTTATATCGGTAATCTACCGGCCTCCCTAGCGCCGCCGTGGAGTGAAGACAATGTAGGTATATTACTGCAGCACAAAACATTATATGATTTAAATTATTTCAATATTATACATAGTAAAAATAAACATACATACATACATACATAACACACGCTGTATCCCGACAATCAGGGTAAGCAGAGTAATCGGTGTTGTGCTATAAGGACTCTGGTAAATTACAGCACAACACCGACCACCACGTTTAGCACAGTATACGGATAAGACAACTATCAAGCAGCATAAGTAAGACACGAAGAACCCACCTGCTGCATGACTAGGTGGAAGGACTGCGCCAAGGTGAGAAGTGGCTAACCTGTCGCCCTTTAGCGCAGTATCTTGTCCTTATCCCTTAGTCGCCTCTTACGACATGCACGGGGAGAGATGCAGTGGGGCTATTCTTTTTAAGTACCGGCCCCACACGGTACATACAAATAAATTAAAGTGAAATATGAAAATTATTGTTACTGTGACCATCTGTCTATGCAATGGTAATACAATTTATTTATTATTTAAGAATTTTTATGTATAATGACGATGCCTCAAGATCGCGATTTTAATTGTCTGATAATGTGTACTAATAAATGGATTTGATTCGATTTGATTTTAGGGAATATGGAGGTACCGTGTGGGGCCGGTACTTTAAAAGAATAGCCCCACTGCATCTCTCCCCGTGTATGTCGTAAAAGGCGACTAAGGGATATTATGACTCCCTTCTTATATTACTAGGTGGTAGGGTTTAACCCGCCCGGGTTGGTACCACCGCACTGAATGAAAGGTCGGTCGAAACGGCTATGTAAATAGTTTGTGTTTTCCGTCCAGTTCAGTGTAGCCGGCACGACCGAAGGGAAGCACTGACGTGGCACCAAGTTCACCCGGTGTTATGGGCTGACATCACGGATGTTGTAGGTGATGTAGCCAAACGTGTCAGTTTCAATAAAAAAAAAAAAAAAAAAGGTGGTGTTATTTTTTGAAATATCAAATTAAATCGATAAATCCTATTCCCGAATTACATCGTTTACGACCTTACTGCTAATCCCCTATTTACGGTAACATGATGTTATAGGTACAGCCAGTAACAATAGTGAGATATTCTGAATTGCATTAGTGAAAACTGGATGCCTATGTATAAGTCTATTTAGCCGTTTACGAGTTTATACAGACAGACAAAAGTGGCATTTTTGTAAAGACAGCATGACCAGAGGTTTGGAGTGACTGCACGAAAGACCCTGCTCCCCACAACACAGTGAATCCTAGCTTGGGAAGTAGGGCTCCAGGATAAAGTAATATAATATTAGGTACTAACAATAATTACTAACCACTATTTCTCAAACCCCGACGCAAACGGAGGGGTGTTATAAGTTTTGTTCCAACTACATACATACATACATAAATAACACACACGCTGAATCCCGACAATCGGGGTAAGCAGAGTAATCGGTGTTGTGCTGCAAGAACTCTGGTAAATTACAGTACAACACCGACCACCACGTTTCGCAAAGTATTCGAACAAGATTCAATCGATCAATCAGCAAGTAAGGCACGAAGACCCACCTGCTGCATGACTCGGTGGAAGTACCGTGCCAAGGTGAGAGGTGGCGTGCCTGTCGCCCTTTAGCACGACATCTTGTCCTTATCCCTTAGTCGCCTTTTACGACATGCATGGGGAGAGATGCAGTGGGGCTATTCTTTTTAAGTACCGGCCCCACACGGTACAGTACCGGCCCCACACACGGTTCCAACTAGTTGTAAGCAAATCGTATGTTATCTACCTACTTAAACTTTCGGCTATATGTATAACATTTTGGTTTAATAAATACAATTTTGAATTTGAATTTGAATTTGAGAGGTAAGCACTGGCATGGCATCTAGTTGCAATTATGGCGCAATAGACTGACATCACGAGTATTATACGTGCACACTGAACATTTTTCCTCTAAAGAACCTGTAAACTGTGGAACGCTCTCCATGCCCATATATTTCCACCAAAGTGCAGTCTCGGGTCCTTCAAGAGGGCCGTGAATAGGTACCTATCAGGCCGGCGTGTGATTCGCTGACCGAATGTTTATGGGGTTCGTTAGGTACACCTTATTTTAAAACTAAGAAGTACAAACATTAATTTTTCTAAGATTTAGGTACTGCAAATTTTTGCACTGTTTTATATACTTAGGCTTAATTAAAAAAAATATTTTTTTAGTTAGTTTGGAATTAAGCATCTCATTCTATCTTGTTATAATATGTCAGCCTCGTTAGCTCAGTGGTGCAGACAGTCAACTGTCGCTATTGAATGTTAAGCAACGCTGGGTGCGGTCAGTACTTGGATGGGTGACCGCTGACCGTTGGAGGCTGACCGAGGTTCGGATTCCTCGTAAAACTGTAGGTCCCTTCCCTCCTAATCTTACTTGGTGGTAGGGTTTAACCCGCCCGGGTTGGTACCACCGCACTGAATGAAACGTCGGTCTAAACGGCTATGTAAATAGTTTGTGTTTTCCGACCAGTTCAGTGTAGCCGGCACGATCAAAGGGGGAAGCGCTGACATGGCACCTAGTTCACCCGGTGTTTTGGGCTGACATCACGGACGTTGTAGGTGATGTAGCCAACCGTGTCAGTTTCCATAAAAAAAAAAAAAAAGTTTGTTAGCTGCATTTTTTTTATTCACAGAACCGGGAATATGTGGTACGCACTCCCTGCTCATCTATTTCCTCGCAAATACAGCTTGAGGTTTTTCAAAAGGGGCGTGAAAAGGCTCCTGTCAGGCCGGCATGGCATTCGCAATCCCCGTGCATCACAGAATGTCCATGGGCATCGTAAGTCACCTACTCGTAAGTGAAACGATCCCACATGTCGCGCTTTCTATATAAAAAAAAATAAAAACATTTTGCAATGGTGAGCACAATTTATAAAATCAAATATGTAATGTGGCTCGGGGTAACGGGTGGTAGCGGCTGGTGGCCGAGTGGTTTGAGCATCGGCTTCTCATGCGGGAGGTCCGAGGTTCGAATCCGGTCGGCGTGTACCAATGAGTATTTTCTGAAGAAAAAATTTACGTGCATACCTACACCTGCTGCTTCACCGTTCGGAACCGGTGTAAAACTGTAGGTCCCTTCCCTTGCCCCTTACTAGGTGGTAGGCTCAAATTGTAGCCGACTGGGTTGGTACCACCGTACTGAATGTAAGATGGCCGTATAGCAACCTCGGTTGTGTTCTCCTCTAGTCCAGTATAGCCAACAATCCAGGGAAGTCTCCGGTATGGCACCTACCTTCTCGGAGGTGATATTGGCTAGTCAGAGCATGTGCTTTGGCCCCTCTGACACAGCCACCCATACCGGATTACATAAAAAAAAAAAAACATTACGCGTTTAATAAAAAAAAAGACGAGAGGTGTCGTGTACCCGGTTGGAACGAAGTTCTGTTCGCTGCATATTAGGTATGTATTCAATAACAGGAACAATGAAATAAATTAGCAACGTTTGAGAGTAATTTAATGAAAAAGTAAAAAAAAAATGACGTCTGTACTGCAGTAATATATACATAGACATACGCTTGTAAACACACAAACACACATACTGCAAAAGTGTCGTGACGGTCGAAGTCTTACACTTTTTTCTGCCTAGCTCTCATTCGCCAAGTGTCTGAAGTGTAACGTTTAATAAGGAACTTGGATGCAAAAAAAAGGTTAAACTTCTTAGATTTCATAAAAAATTATAGATAGTTCATGAAGCGTATGATTTTTCAGCTTAAATAGAACCCCACAAGGGGTTTTCATAATTAAATGCAGTAATGCACCTGCACTTACTGCAACGATTATTACTGGCATATTACTTCGGGCAGTTGAGGTTTTTCACTGGACCAATTTTTCAATAAAGTTTGTTGGACATTTTACAGCTAGGTGCCATTACAGTAAGTAATAATGCCTAGTTTATATAACGCAAGATAGCCTTTTCCATGAACATATTTTTAATAATCCGGTTATATGTTAATAATAGCTGAACAAGCAATACGTTTTCCTTTACATTGCTGCTGCGTACAGCCTTATATGTGATAGCGGGCAATGAAAGCAACCCAGGTAGGAATAGACTTTGTTACAGATCTGATATTGTAAATTGTCCTTAAGACGAGACGGAAGTTGATATTGTAAATTGTCCTTAAGACGAGACGGAAGTTGATATTGTAAATTGTCCTTAAGACAAGACGGAAGTTGATATTGTAAATTGTCCTTAAGACGAGACGGAAGTTGATATTGTAAATTGTCCTTAAGACAAGACGGAAGTTGATATTGTAAATTGTCCTTAAGACGAGACGGAAGTTGATATTGTAAATTGTCCTTAAGACGAGACGGAAGTTAATTTTCTCCATACAAAATCGTCTTTCGGCGTTTATGTTTTTTACCCCCCTACACCTTATCCGATTTTGAAAATCCTTTTTTGTTGTTGTAATAAGGACAGTCGAATCTACGTTTCTGTGTTTTTCTGTATTTTTTGAATATATAAAGTGATGACTGATGACAGTTCATGACATCAAAAAATACAAAATTCAATTTTTTTTCGTCGAAATGCAAATTTTTAGCTCCGGTGTCGTAGGTATATTTCATCTAGAAACAAAAAAATTACAGGAACCTAGATTGGATTGTCCTTAAGACAAGAAACAAAACATTTAAAATCAGATAAGGTTTAGAGGGCTAGAAAACATAAATGTCGAAAGACGATTTTGTATGGAGAAAGTTAACTTCCGTCTTGTCTTGCGATAAACGTTTTATTAGAAATATTAAAACAGCATAGATGACGACAAAAGAAAAACAATTTAAACACCGTTGTGCGCATGGGCAAAGTAGTGTAGAAAACAAGCGCTGTCAGGGCTGGCATGGCGGTCGAATAAAAGTTTGAAAAATATTCGTAGATTACTACTTCTTTTTCTCTGGGCTAAGTCCTGCCGGGCGTCTTCAACGATCCTGATCAAACCCAAACAGTCCACTTCAAGAGTCCACTAAAAAAACATTACAGGCTTAATCTAATGCGTTTAAGTGTATGACTAAATAATTCGTGTATTTATTCAAACTATTGCTAAACAGGTCAAACTCTGGTTTGTCGAGTTAATTTTATTTATTAGGTATATTTATAGCTCTATGCAAAGGAGAACACAACTGCAAGTTGGTCCTCGAGGGAATAGATTGTATTAGGTCGCGGGATACTTAAGTCCAAACTAACTAAAAATGAATACGTTTTTAATTAAGCATATTTAAAAATCTACCAAGTGCGCGTTTTACTCGCGCGCGAAGGTTTCCGTATCTATCCGCTATCAATAATATCCGCCTATCCGCTTAGGTGCCATGGTCTTCGAATTTGAATTATCAGATATATGTTTATGTTATAACAGGTCTCCATGTTTGCCCACTGGCAACAGCTGTTACCATAGTAACGTCACTTTATTTTTTAAAAGTGATCTGTAAAACATCAAGCTTCTGAAAATTCTTTTTTTGGAAAGACCAAAGATTAAGAAGCGGCTATCTACAATGCAATGTATAAAAGCTTGTGGCGCCATCTATTATTCAATAGTGTGACTAATCTATTTTAATGATACGTTTCTTGTATGGGGGCCCCCTTAATTTTTAACTTTTTCTTATTTTTGTGTTTCCTACTTTTTCTTTTTCTATTTTGTTGTTTCATCTGCCATACATTTCTGTGAAAGTTTCAACAGGCTACCTATTACGGTTCAAGAGATACAGCCCTCGGACGGACGGACAGACAGACGACGGAGGCTTAGTAATAGGCTTCCGTACGGGATACGGAAACCTAAAAACAGAGTAAAAATTAACGAATAAAAATCTTGTCATATAAATGTTCGTACTTCTTAGTTTTAAAATTGGTTATTTAAACGCAAAAAAATCATTGTCGTAGTCGACGCGAGCTTGAACGAAAAAAAATGTACATTAAAATAAATGAAGGATTTCTTAACATTAAAATAACTACTAGTACCTTCCCTTAGCGTCATTTGGGCCCGAAAGGTTTTTTTGATGAAACCAGCAGGAGGTTTTAGTATGTTGTTAAGCATGTTATTCTGACTAAAAAACCATCGGGAGACAATCTCTAACGTGGATGAGTCACCAGTTATGACGTCATCAAGATGGCCGCCACCGCGTTCAAAGTTTTGCATATACAACAAAAAGTATGTAACATATAAGCACGTGTGGGGCGTCATAAAAAGCACAATTAAATGCACTACAATATCGTTTTCATATTTGACCTTGTACATACCATAGTTTGTGAGAAATTTAAGTTTTAGTAAAATTTTCACAAAAAAAAATTTTTTTTTTTTAATATATCAACTTAACTAGTAACTTTACAGTAAAACATTCTATGTAGATATAAATGCTACATTAATAAGCTATAAAACGTCATTAGGATTTTGAGAATCGGTTCATAAAAAAGCAAAATACATTGGTTTTATCCCATAACGGAAGTCACCACCAAAAGTCGGATGACTGTTTCAATACAATTTACAAGGCAAATTACGAGTATAGGTAACTTATTATGGGTAACTTGTCAAAAACTATTTTGATAAAACTATATTTTCAAAAAGAGAAATATGATTTAAAAAAAAAATTGTTTTTATTACTTTTTTAAAATTGACTTTGGGTCTACGTCTAACTTTTATTGTGGAGGTCTGCCCTGCATTATTAAATAGAAATTTTATTGAAATAAAAGGTATGCATTATGAAAAGAAATATTTATTTTTAACATTGGAAATGTTTAATGGATCGATTTTGCGTTATACACAAAAATGCTTATAACTTTGTTGATAAAAGGGTTACAACATTGGAAATGTTTAATGGATCGATTTTGCGTTATACACAAAAATGCTTATAACTTTGTTGATATAAAGGTTACGAGGATCAGTGAAGGCTCATACGACGCAGAATTTATCGAGACGTATTTGATGATTTGAGATTTTAAAAATTTCGAAACACTTTTTTTGAAAAATCCAAAAAAAGCAAAAAATTTCGGCAAAAAATCGTGTCATTTTTCGTAATTTTTTTTTGAAGTTTCGGTTAAGGGTTAGGGCAAAAAGGTAAAAAGACTCACCTAGAGAATGAATTGGGCTACTAGAGGGTATTTTTAGTTGTGGTGTGCGACTTATGGTTCATGAGCAGTGCAACCCCAAATTTCAGCAATTTTTCGAAAATTTGCACTGTTGATACACAAAAATGCTTATAACTTTGTTGATATAAGGGTTACGAGGGTCAGTGAGGGCTCAATCGACGCAGAATTTATCGAGACGTATTCGATCATTTGAGATTTTGAAAATTTCGAAATACTTTTTTTGAAAAATCCAAAAAACCAAAAAATTTCGGAAAAAAATCGTGTAATTTTTCGTAATAATTTTTTTTTAAGTTTTAGTTAATGGTTAGGGCAAAAAGGTAAAAAGAATCACCTAGAGAATGAATTGGGCTACTAGAAAGTATTTTTGGTTGTGGTGTGCGACTTATGGTTGATGAGCAGTGCGACCCCAAATTTCAGCAATTTTTCGAAAATTTGCACTGCTGATACACAAAAATGCTTATAACTTTGTTGATATAAGGGTTACGAGGGTCAGTGAAGGCTGAATCGACGCAGAATTTATCGAGACGTATTTGATCATTTAAGATTTTGAAAATTTCGAAATACTTTTTTTGAAAAATCCAAAAAACCCAAAAAATTTCGGAAAAAAATCATGTCATTTTTTGTAATAATTTTTTTTTAAGTTTCGGTTAAGGGTAAGGGCAAAAAGGTAAAAGCCTTCTAGTAGCCCATTTCATTTTCTAGGTGAATCTTTTTATCTTTTTGCCCTCACCCTTAACCGAAACTAAAAAAAAAATAATTACAAAAAAATTACACGATTTTTTTCCGAAATTTTTAGTTTTTTTCGATTTTTCAAAAAAGTATTGCGAACTTTTCAAAATCTCAAATTGCCAAATATGTCTCGATAAATTCTGCGTCGATTGAGCCTTTACTGACCCTCGTAACCCTTATATCAACAAAGTTATAAGCATTTTTATGTATCAACAGTGCAAATTATCCAAAAATTGCTGAACTTTGGGGTCGCTCTGCTCATCAACCATAAGTCGCATACCACAACTAAAAATACCCTTTAGTAGCCCAATTCATTCTCTAGGTGGGTCTTTTTACCTTTTTGCCCTAACCCTTAACTGAAACTTAAAAAAAAATATTACAAAAAATGACACGATTTTTTTCCGATTTTTTTTGGTTTTTTTTATTTTTCCAAAAAAGTATTTAGAATTTTTTTAAATCTCAAATCATCAAATACGTCTCGATAAATTCTGCGTCGATTGAGCCTTCACTGATCCTCGTAACCTTTATATCAACAAAGTTATAAGCATTTTTGTGTATAACGCAAAATCGATCCATTAAACATTTCCAATGTTGTAACCCTTTTATCAACAAAGTTATAAGCATTTTTGTGTATAACGCAAAATCGATCCATTAAACATTTCCAATGTTAAAAATAAATATTTCTTTTCATAATGCGTACCTTTTATTTAAATAAAATTTCTATTTAATAATGCAGGGCAGACCTCCATAATAAAAGTTAGACGTAGACCCAAAGTCAATTTAAAAAAAGTATTAAAAACAATTTTTTTTTTAAATCATGTTTCTCTTTTTGAAAATATAGTTTTATCAAAATAGTTTTTGACAAGTTACCCATAATAAGTTACCTATATTCGTAATTTGCCTTGTAAATTGTATTGAAACAGTCATCCGACTTTTGGTGGTGACTTCCGTTATGGGATAAAACCAATGTATTTTGCTTTTTTATGAACCGATTCTCAAAATCCTAATGACGTTTTATAGCTTATTAATGTAGCATTTATATCTACATAGAATGTTTTGCATTTAATTGTACTTTTTATGACACCCCACACATGCTTGTATGTTACATACTTTTTGTTGTATACGCAAAACTTTGAACGCGGTGGCGACCATCTTGATGACGTCATAACTGGTGACTCATCCACGTTAGAGATTGTCTCCCGATGGTTTTTTAGTCAGAATAACATGCTTAACAACATACTAAAACCTCCTGCTGGTTTCATCAAAAAAACCTTTTTTCCGCTAAGGGAAGGTACTATACTAGAGTATATCAAAAATATATCCTTAACCTTCACAATTTTCTGTCATACTCGGCTACTGAACGTCATATGTCCGACAAATAGATTCGAAATTCCTCTGCATTCCTATCTTCAATAACGTGATTTTTCTATGTTGCGTACGAGAAACGTACATGGAAAATTCAGCTTTAAGGGACGGACGAAGTCATACATACGCCTATGTTCAACTATATTCGAAATTCCTTTGCACTTTTTTCTTCATCGCCATGATATTTCTAACGAAGATATTAAAATTCTGCACGGGGAAATGATCTTTAAGTCATGTAGTTTAATGTCTGCCTGCAAAGGAACACATTAACAGGCTGATCACGCATCGTGTCGTCACGCACATGCGCTTATCGTGCGTGCATCAGTATGTCCATATTCATACCGTTTCCTCCGCCTGCGTTCTCTCAGATGATTTTGTCAAATATATGTATTTGTATTTAGTATATTGCATTAACGTATTCTTAATGTGTTAACCGAATCATTCCTTTGTTTTGCTACAGAATTGGTACCTTCCTGCCACCTTGATATTCAGCCGAAAATTCCTTTATGAAAATACCCGAAAACATATTCGTGACTTGCACTATGTATTGTATGTACTCAGTATTGTATTTATACTAATTTCTTGCATCATTGCTGATATGGTTAATATTAAGTAGCATATTATGTCCAATTTCTATATGTGGACACTGCACTGGTTTCGGAATTTTTAATATTAGATTATCCATGTTATTTGTTTTTATGTAGAACTGTTTGTTGTTCCAATAATAAAAAAATTTTTTTTTATAAATATGGCTTTGCAAATTAATTGCCAATCTTTCTCACTCGACTTGGTTTGCACGAGTGAGGGAGACACACCTTAAAAAAAGTAATGACGAAGGAATTGCTTAAGATTATTTTAGTTTTCATTTATTATTTATTCGTTTATTGGCACATTTCTTTTTTTTTTTTAATTTTACATAAAAACTTAAATATAAAATTAATATAAAATAACAAAATGGAATTTCCACCACCGGCGGCGGGGCGAACCCAGGCTGCCTATGGTCAGACCCGAGAGAGAGAAACCTTCGGACAATTCGAGCGGTGTCGAGCAAGACCGCCTTCTGCATCTGACCCTTGATCCAAGCAAGTGGCTCTAGTGAGAGCCTCTTGAGACGATGGTCGAGGCTCTTCGCTATCAGCCCATGCGCAGACACGACTATGGGCACAACGATCGTCGAGTCCATTAATTATATTTTTAATTTAATAAAAATGAAATTTAACAATTCCACAACTAAGCACTAAGGGAGGAAAAATACAATACAGAAATGGAAACACTAATTTATACCTGTTAACAACATGTCGTGGTTATTTCTTCAGTTTTCCGTTTTCGCGACATCTTGCGCGATTTTTACGAGTGTGTTTAATGGATTGGTTACGAACACACAGACAGACAGAATTATAGACACACGATAAGACTAATGAACAATGCCGGTTCTTCTTCGTGGGTGTAATCGAATTGGACAGGACAAAAAGTTTGAGTGCAGTTTTACTACCATATGAATAAACAATTAACAATGAACAATGAACCATAAAATATAAACTATAAACTATAAACTATAAACGATAATCGATAAACCATAAACAATAAACAAATAGATGTACACACAGATTAATACACCGATGGACACACGATTCCTTCATCGCAGGAGAGCTTTGACGCAGCTGCTGTGGTAGCAGCCAAACATTAGGTTAAGGTTAAAATGATGGGAAGATGCGTCGCTTCTGTAATTTAACCCTGGTTATTTTTTTTTTAAACCACCAAAACAGGTTAAAATAATCTCTGTTTGGGGAGAAATCTCGCATAGTGCCGTCCGTCGCAGCAAAACTCTCCTGCGATGAAGGACTCGTGATGGACACAGCCCTTTACAGACCGACAGAACAACAGCATACACTAAGGATCTAAATATTACGTGCAGACGGAACCCTAAAAACGAGACCAGTATCAAACGCTGACATCATACTTCAGTTGTGAGGCCTGCGAGGTAATCTTTACGGTCCACAAAGTATGTAGTTAGGTAAGTTAGTACTATAAGTAGTAGTCAGTTCTATAAAAAAATAAAAACAGGAACTACTTAGCAGAGCAGTCGCACAGCGGATGTAAGCGTTCGGCATGATGGCTTTATTTAGGTTTTTCACAAACAATTCATAGAGATATAAGGTCACCTCGCCGAGCAGGTGAAAAGAAGGACACGGTGTGCCCAAAGATGAAATAACAATAGCGCAATATACATGTCTATATTTATCATATTATACATATATTTATCAACACGCGTGGTATGAACGGTTTGATGCAATTTCAGATATATATATTTTTAATTTTTTTTATGGAAGCTGACACGGTTGGCTATATCACCGACGACATCCGTGTGATATCAGCCCATAACACCCATCCAAATACAGACCGCGCCCAGGTGTGCTTATGATTACGAACGACAGTCGGCCGACCTCATCACTGAGCTACCGAGACTGGCACTCCTCTTCCGCACTAGGTTTTGTTTGGGTATACCATTTGACCCATATGGAGCCCTGTGCCAGATCTGGTCTAGGTATGTTCGTTAAATGCAAACCTCCTGCCTGACCCTTCTTCTCACATTCGCATTTGTTTTGGCATGCTTTCAACACCATCACTTGTTACACTAGAATTAAAATGCGGCCAAGTGCGAGTCGAACTCGCGTTGAGAGGGTTCCGTGCCATTCCGTTTTCCGTGATATGCTCGAGTTTGGCAGGCGATTTTTATTATTGTTGTCATAGTTTTGGAAAATATGCCGTGACAGACGGACAGTTCCGTTTGTTCCTCTGTTGAGGTGTGGAATCCTAAAATCTACTATTTGCGCAATATTTAAATGCCTTTGCTTTTCTAAATTTAAACTCACAAATTTTCACATAACTTTGTACTCAACCCGACTCTCCGCACAGCCGAAAACTGACATCCGAATGGAGAATACCTCGAAACCTGGGAACACCAAATCCGGTGAATTGTGAATTTGTCTGACTTCCAACAAGCTAGTGTTGAGCGAAGTCGGCCAAGGCTGGTGAACAATGGGTAGGCTGAAGCGACCAATGAATATTCAACTGCAGGCAATTATGACAACCGCCATGGAGTGAGACGGTATATTACGTAATGTTAAGGCTACGTATGGCGGTAGAAAAAGGGCGGGGTATAGCGATAGGGAATTGGTTTGAGAACGAAAGTAATAGACGTACGTGATAATTTCGTCGTAAGTCTGGATTCGTTGTTTTTTCGGTGTTTTGAATGAAATTTTTTTTATTTTTTATTGAAACTGACACGATGGCTACATCACCTACAACAACCGTGATGTCAGCCCATAACACCGGGTGAACTGGTGCCACGTCAGCGCTTCCCTTCGGTCGTGCCGGCTACACTGAACTGGACGTAAAACACAAACTATTTACATAGCCGTTTCGACCGACCTTTCATTCAGTGCGGTGGCACCAACCCGGGCGGGCTAAACCCTACCACCTATTAATATAAGAAGGGAGTCTTATCCCTTAGTCGCCTTTTACGACATGCACGGGGAGAGATGCAGTGGGGCTATTCTTTTAAAGTACCGGCCCCACACGGTACAAATTGTGTCACATTGTAACAATAATCATGGAATAAACAGGGATGGAATGTAATATGTATTTTTTTGGTTTTTAATGCAGACCAATTAGTAGAAATAACGAAAAATCTGAACAAATAGATCGATTTTCGGGATTCAATTCTATCGAGCATGGTTATTACAACAAAAATAAAAAATGTGGTGCGGATACAACTGAAATTTCAAATCCATGAATTGTACCTTTTGCATGTTAAGACTTTCCGGAGAAATTAAAAATAACCTAGCGTCATCTCGCATCATACGCGGCCTAACATAGAAAGAGATAAAGATTAGGTGAATATTATGACTTCAGGCAATTGGCATTTATTTGGTCATAAAATAGGAGCTCATTTATCATAATTACAGAAGGGTAATGTATGTAAAGGAGTAAATAAGAAAATAAAACAAAATGTCAACGATTGTAGCCTGAAGGAATAACCTATATATTAAAGTAGTAGCTATCCAATGTCATTCTAGAGCACAAATATTTCAAAAAGCAAATGTCTAATTATTCTATCTTGCATTTCTAATCTAATTCGTACTTCAGGAGTTCTATTTCTAGGGCAGTGCGTCACTGGCGAAAGGTTAACTCGCGCGAAACAGAAGAGTGACAGCGATAGAACGCGCGTCGGAGTCAAGAAAGAGAGAACGACATAGAAAAGAACTTCATGCGAAGTAAACTCGAGTGAATCTTTATGAATCCTAACAGTCTCAGAATTGAGACACCGGATCTGGTGTAACATTCAACAAACGAACAACCGACTATTACAGTCTGCGGTTAAGGCGATTAAACCTTGACGTAGATGAAATTCTCCGAGTTTACGTAATACATGCGCGTTACCGCGCAGTAGTAGCATGGAAAACCGAGAAAATCTGTGTCAGATAATGTGAACTAACATTATTGTGGTTTATACCTTATTCTGTTCGAAATTGCACGGACATTGCTGCATCTGGATTGAGGGCGTGACAAATAATATAAATAACTTTTTTTGTATTGTTTTTTTTTATAGTGTAAAAAGCGATACAAATAACTAAAAACTTCCTCACAAACATGGAAATAACTATCAAATGGAGTGTTTTCTAAAGTTCCAAGAACGCTTGTTTGAACGTTCCCCATACGATAAACTTTTTTTAAGTTTAAATTAACATACCGTGTGGGGTATCATTTGAAAGACCTAACTGTAGGGATTGTAAAAATATTTTATAATTTTAAGGTCAGTGGTCTTAATGATATAGCTAAAATGTACAAAAAAATACCGTTCCCCCCTGTTCTCCTAGGTTTTTAAAGCAAACATTTTATTAGATATTAAGCCATGTATTACAGGAAAACTGCAGGATTTTTTCGACAATGTAAAGCAGCAGCAAAAGTGTAGGAGTGTACATACTATAGTAGCGGGAAAAACATTGTTTTTATACTTTAAATACAAGAAGCAATGGTTAACCTTGTAGTCAAACCATTTATTAGGAGCTAAGCGTTCAGTAAGTATAAAATAAAAACAAAATATTACAATTATTAATGTATACACTAAATGGGCTACCTGTACAAAATACAGATAGCATAAAGACTCCAGAGCATTTAGCCATGGCCGGGTTAACACGAGCAAATCGTTCGTACCACCTCCGAACAAGTTGATGATGTAAATGAGACGCAAATAAATCAAAATATCTGAAGCGACATCGACTGGTCGAGTAGGTGAAAAGTCATCATAGCATCACACAGAGACGCCATTTTGTCAGCCTCGATAGCTCAGTGGTGCAGACAGTCAACTGTCGCTATTGAATGTTAAGCAACGCTGGGTGCGGTCAGTTCTTGGATGGGTGACCGCTGACCGTTGGAGGCTGACCGAGGTTCGGATTCCTCGTAAAATTGTAGGTCCCTTCCCTCCTAATCTTACACTGGTATGGCACCTAGTTCACCCGGTGTTATGGGCTGACATCACGGACGTTGTAGGTGATGTAGCCAACGGTGTCAGTTTCCATAAAAAAAAAATCTTTACACTTTAGAACACGGGTGTTACGAGACGTCTGATGCAATTCGCACAAATATTGCCCTATAAATCTATAAACTTCCCGAGATCTTAGTAAAATCTGCATGTAAACCGATTCACCCGTTCTTATCGCTTATTCAATGGAGACTGCTCGGAGGAGCTGTTTAACGCGATCCCACCATCCCCTTTCCACCTCCGCACAACGAGCACTGGGCAGGCATTGCATCCCTATACGCTGGACTTACCACGGATGCGTACGAATCGGTTCTGCAGATCTTTCCTCCACAGAACTGGTGAACTCTGGAACTCTCCCTCCCCATATATTTCCCCCAAGTAAGTCTCGGGTCCTTCAAGAGAGGCATGAATAGGCACCTGTCAGGCCCCGCGTACGACTGAATGGCCACGGGCGTCGTTAGACACCTTGTGGATACATCGGCGCCACATGTCGTGTTTTCTATAAACAAAAATGTAAATCGATTCACCCGTCACGTATCTGCCACAGGCGTTACCCTAAAGCGAGCCCTAAAGGATAGAGAAGATGAGTATTATGGGGCTGGTATTAACAAATTATTGTTAAAGGCCCTGAAAATTAATAAAAAAAAAACATTATCAAAGTTACACGTGACATAGCGCGGCATTTCCGTGACGCGGGACATGTTGCGGAAGATATCTCTGCGGCACGTGACTGGTGTGTACAGAGAAAAATCCCGCGTCATTATTCCGAGATCTAAAGGAGATGAAAACATAAGGGATGTGACTCCCTTCGGTGGTACGGTTTAACCCGCCCGGGTTGGTACCACCGCACTGAATGAAAGGTCGGTCGAAACGGCTATGTAAATAGTTTGTGTTGTCCGTCCAGTTCAGTGTAGCCGGCACGACCGAAGGGAGGCACTGACGTGGCACCTAGTTCTCCCGGTGTTATGGGCTGACATCACGGATGTTGCAGGTGATGTAGCCAACCATTTCCATAAAAAAAAATATATATCTTCCCCGCAACAAATATCGTTGAAGTCGAGGCACATGTTTCCGCGACGTTGTTACCCAAGTGTATCCAATTTTCATAGTAGAGATGAAGTTATGTTTAGGATGACAGTAGAATATTATATATTTTAACTTCTTCGTCGATGCTTTATTTCGGTGAGATATGGTCGCGCGAGTGTGAAATTATAGGCTTTGTTCCGTTTCCGAGTCGGCGAGCATCGGCGGCGGACGCGGAGTCATTACCAACTCCTCCATGGTTCGAATCCCATGGAAATTACGCACGAAGCCCATGTGTATACTTTTATGGCCTTTTCCAGATTGTAGAAGAATGGATGTGCATACAGTGAGACGAAATAAAATATATATAAACATGTTTATTTTCTCTTTACTTACTGATTGATGCTTCCTAAACGTGGGGGTCGGTGTTGTGTTGTTATTTACCAGAACACTTGCAGCACAACACCGATTACTCTGCTTACCCCCATTGTCGTGATACAGCGTGTGATGTGTATGTATATATTTTTTCCTTACAGGTATGTCTCCTGAAACATTCAACTTGGGGCTGGGGCATTAATACGATGCCTATTGAAGCATCGTATTAAAAGTCTGGACTGGACTGCCCAAGCAATATTCCGCCAATCTACCGCCGGCATGGAACTTTGTTGAGCTTAGTCTCACGAGGTAGGTAAATTACATTTGGCTGTGTGTGTGCAATGCAAATTATATCTACTGTTTACAAAGTTCACATGCACACACTTTGTTTCACCTTAATCCGAAGCGACTTTAGTTGCTGTGAGAAGCTGTCAAGTTGACAGCTGAATGCTAACTTCAGTCGTGTTTCAACCTAGCTTCACTTTTTATACAATAAATACCAAAACACATGCGGTAAATGTGTGAAAAAATAGATGTTTCTGTACTTATCATTATCATTCAAGTAAAGGAAAAGAGTAAGAGTACAATATCTTTCTGCTATAAAATGTCCTTGAAAACCTATTTTCCCTCACCTAAAGGGGCATCAATAAAAGGGCGTCAAAATCTAAAACGTATGCTAATCACCTACAAATTATACCTAGCCTAGCTATTAATTTGAACACAATATCATTTTAAATTATACGACATTTAACTAGAGAATTAGAACAAAACATTCTCCGATAGAACATGAAATATTAGTGCATTGTCTTATTATTTGAAACAGTTCAATGTGTCACCTTTGTTTAGATCGACTCTAGTTTTGCCAGTGCTGTCGATCTTTTGAAAAATTTTTCACTCTTCTTTCAAATTCACTTTCAAAATCACTGTAATTTTCCTCACATTACTAGTGATTGGCAATTTAAGTAATTTTCCGGAGTTAAACACTATGTTAAGAAATTATTACAACAATGTAAGTGTTGACAGTTATTATCCATGCATTTGTTGTCAATCTTTCTTAATAATAATATTATACTTTATGTCACCTCATGTAACTTATTGCCTTAAGCAGTTTACTCCAGTTAACCCTTACTTCATATCGATTACCGCACAACTACCTTTTGGAACCAACACAGGTTGTCTCAAAAATTTTATAAATATACGAAAAGGGTTTAATGATTTATGAAGCAACTTTTGTTGAAATGATTTATGATGAAATATTTTTATATTAAGAATTAAATTTTTTTTAATGACGAGTAGAATATTTTTAGTTTATTTTTCATCACACTGAATAAAGCTCTTTCAGGTTCGTGCACGCACACCTATATCTAAGAAAGTTGAAGCGTCATTAAAAAATTATTATCGATCTATCATTATGTACTCCTGAGCGCGTTTAAGCGCACGAGCAATGAATTGTACTTGTTGATTTCAACAATGGCGCGTTCTTTGACGGTTTCTATTAACAAAATGAAAGTTGAATGCATGTGATAATTGTTAGGTATCACGTACGTCTGCTGCTATTGGCGGTAAGTGAAGATCGATTCTAAGAACCTTGTCAAACTCGCCGGGTACTAGGCGCGCCGTCGGCAATTACACGCTTCACTGAAGTGGTTCCGAATGTGACAATGTTCCATAGAATATTGTATTTAGAATGCCAATAACAGGCTGTGTTTACAGATTTGAGTAGAGAAGTAATGTTTATGACGCAGCCGTTACTTTTGGTCGTAACGTTGATATTATCGCATCATTTTTGTTTTTGTTCGTTTTTCCTCAGTTAACTTTATGTACCATTGTTTTATTTAAGTGAGAAAATCGGTGAAGTGGCGAGTTATACTCACGCACGGAGGGTTCCGTCGATCCGCTACACCATACCTATTAAAAACCATATCCTTTTGTTTGTCTGCCATGCAAAGTACCTGTAGCGCCATCTATTATTTGAATATGTAGTGTAGCGTAATGTAATATGTATTAATTAATACTACTAGCACCTTTGCTGTATGGGAACTTTTTTTTTTGATAGCGCGACATGTGGCATCGTTTCACCTACAAGTAGGTGTCTAACGATGCCCATGGACATTCTGTGATGCTCCTCCGAACACTCCCCATGAATATATGTATGCAACAAATTATATATATAATTGATTTCTCGAAAACGGTTCTAACGATTTGGATGAAATTTTGTATGTAGATAATATTTTTTTTATTACGTTATCTACATAGGCGTAGACGCCGAACGAAGATCGTTCGCGCAAATACTGTAATATAATATACATATATATTTATTTTAACTTAATGCAACTAAAGAGATTTTAATTAATCAAAATTTTTCAACTAATCGACCGTATCGATAAGATTTGATATAAGTGCGTCATAAAATGCATGTTAAGACATTTTCCAATTGGTGCAGCGTGTCACGTGTTACAGACACGGCGTAATGAGAACAATTTAGTATTTATTAATAGTAAATGCACCTGTTTGCAAATTATATGCTCTAGGGTCGACTGGTTATTGCAAGGTTGCTGCAATTGCAGTGGGCCTTTATGTATTTTAAGAGTAAATCCGCTTTACTCATGGTCGTTTGTGTATGGTTCGACATATCGAGCCAAACGTATGGCCTTTCTTCATTTACATAGAACACTATCTCTACTTTTTTAGGGTTCCGTATCCGTCGTACGGGACCCTATTACTAAGCATACGCCGTCTGTCTGTCTGTCTGTCCGCCTGTCCGAGGCTATATCTCTTGAACCGTAATAGATAGCCCGTTGAAATGTTCACAGAATATGTGTTATTATGGCCGATATAACAGCAAATAATAAAAATAAGAAAACGTTAAAAAATCACGGGGGTATACAAGAGATACAAAAATACTAAAAAGTGTATGCGCGCCATCTACCGAAAAGAGTATGAAGCATTTTAACTAATACATAGATGGCGTGAGTGGCGCTGACCACGACATGGCCATACGGAACCCTCGGTGCGCGAGTTCGACTCCCACTTGGCCGGTTTTTTTATTGAAACTGACGCTCTTGGCTACGTCACCTACAACATCCGCGGTGTTATCCCATAACACCTAGGTGAACTAGGTGCCATGTCAGTGCTTCCCTTCGATCGCGCCGGCTACACTGAACTGGACGGAAAACACGAACTATTTACATAGCCGTTTCGACCGACCTTTCATTCATTGCGGTGGTACTAATCCGGGCGGGTTAAACCCTACCACGTGGTAAGGAAAGAAGGGAAGGGACCTACAGTTTGACGTGGTATCCGAACCACGGTCAGCCTCCAATCGTCGAGCGGTCACCCATCCAAGTACTGATGGCGCCCAGGTGTGCTTATGATCACGAATGACAATCGACCGACCGCACCTCTGAGCTACTGAGGCTGGCATTAAATATTTAAGTGTCGATTGAAATATTATATGTATAATAACTAATAAACAAATTTATACCATTTTAATTGGTCCATTATTTTTTAGCTTCTGTTTAATTTATAAAGATGTGATTTTTATGTTTTTACAATCTTTATTGACTAATTCATTTACTTTGTCCGCTTAAAATGTTAATTAGTCTATTAATTTCTATTGATTTCCGTTATACTAAAGTACCTATTACTTATTAATATTATTTTTATTGTATCATAATTTTAAAATAATCCCACTACGATAAAATACAGACACATCTGTCTATCAACTGTTTCTTACTCTTCTAAATGCGCTCAGGCTCAAAATTTCACATAATTGTTTGAAAATTTCACCGCACGAAAATTTTATCGGAATTTTTTTTATGGAACCCGGCGTGTTCGGTTGCACTTGCATCACATGCCTACACTACGCCACACTTGCTGTGTCAGCTCACCTTGTTACTATCGGAATTAGATGCCATGCCAGCGCTTATGTTTGTAATAGATATATACTAATATCCACGCATAAAACAACTAAGAAGAAGAAGAACTACTTGTTTCTAAGGAGAAACTGCAGCAAAAAGAGGTCTATTCGACGTATTAATTTCCATTCAAAGAGAAAAGTAATATGGTGTGATTACCTTGGCGCCAGCGTAATAAGCGCAGGTTAGATAGTGAAAACAGATGTTATACTCAGCTCACCTTGCAGTTTCACCTGGGATCGTGTATTCACTACAGTCGCGCGTTGGTTTAAAGGTGCACTGCACACGTCAAAATCTTAAAATAATTTATTTAAAACAAAATTTGTATCCATATAACACGGAAGAAGTTGTTTATTTTTATAAGTTTAGCAGTGTAATATAAATTTCACCTATACAAGTTATTGAGATGATGCCGTGCTAAAGGGCAATAGGATAGCCACCTATCACCTTGACGCGGTCCTTCCACCGGTCTTGCAGCGGGTGGGCCTTGGTCATTGAAGGGTTACAAAATCAATGGCCTTGGTGCATTACTTGCTGCTTAATAGTTATCTTTAAAATATAACTATAAAATAACAACAAGATTATTTTTTATAATCTTGTTGTTATTTTATAGTTATATTTTTAGCTGAATAAACGTTTTTCTTTCTTTCTTTATTTTGTCCGAATACTTTGCTAAACGTGGTGGTCGGTGTTGTGCCATAATTTACAATAGGTCTCGGGTCCTTCAAGAGTGGCGTGAATAGTATGTCAGGCCGGCATGGGATTCGCAACCCTCGCATACGACCTAATGTCCATGGGCGTCCTTAGACTCCTTATTGGCGACTCGGCTCCGCATGTCGCGCTTTCAATAACAGAAAAAATAAATAAATAATGTACAAGTGTGTATGGCAGTGGCGTGGCGTCCGATTCCCGCCGGCTCTCTTTTGAGTCACTCCTCCATACACTGTATGGAGGAGTGACTCAAAAGAGGTCATGATGCAAAAAGTTAATAATGCAACGAGAATGAACCGACTGGTTTCTCAATAACATCTATTCTTATATCAACATATCGATTCCTCCCTGGCGACAAAAAAAATAAATGCATTCATTAGCTTAATTTCATAATGGCGAGACAGTGCAACGTGTAGATCACTGTGCGATGCACAAGTCGCCTGCGCCCGCGCCGATGCATGTGCGGCGTGCATGTTGCGTTGCGCCACCGCGCGGCGACACTAAGCTTTATGTTGCGTTTGTGACCTGTGATTTAGTATTGTATGCGCAGAGCCGACCAACATGCGATGATTAGATACATATTTCATATTTTATTTTTTTTAATTTTTTACTTCATAATTAATTTTTCAGTTAAATTAATAATTTGTGTTGATTGTATTAATGTCAATTTTTTTTTAATAAATAATGTTTCATTATAAATTAAAATAAAAAAAATCTAAATTACATACATACCTAAATACCACACGCTGTATCCCGACAATCTGGGTAAGTAGAGTAATCGGCGCTGCGCTGCAAGTATTCTTGTAAGTAACAGAACAACACCGACCGCCACGTTTAGCAAAGTATTAGGACAAGATAACTATCAAGCAGCAAGTAAGGCACGAAGACCCACCAATTTCAAAATTGTATTATTATAATGTTTATTTATGTATATTATGGCATTTTTGTCCATACAAAATATTATGTTAAATTCTTACTTTATAATGCCTTAATTACTTTCAAATAACACACTACACGACACGCAAGCAGATATTGTAGGTAGGATATACATTGATTCACGAGACACGCCTCCTCAGTAAGCTTGCACAGTAACTTGCTGTTCGTGCATACCAGTATCATTATTTTATAATCAACCTTTAGTAAACACTGCTCCGTGAGCAAAATCTAATGATTTATTTAAGTTTCTGATTTGCATACATCTCGACAAGTATGTAGGCAAGACAGTAGTTATATCTAGGCACGATGCGAGCGTCGTGAAGATGGCACCTACACTCGTGCGTCCACTGGCTGGTACATACAATAAGCTAGGGCAATGTTATTTAATGCATTGAAGCTCTACATTATAGAATGCCTCATTGTATTGAACACGCATTTTGTGTTTAATATGTTTTTAAGGGCAATTAAAATATTTTTAATTGATTTTAAAATAAATAATCGAGTCACATAAATAGTGTAGTATACTCGTATGTTGAGCTCGTGCACTAAATCTAGATTCAGTTTCACACATAGGTACATACTACATAACTTTTTTCTGATTTTTTTTAAGTAATCCGGTTTGGTTGGCTGTGTCGGAGGGGTCAAAGCACATGCTCCAACCAGCCAATATCACCTCCTAGAAGGTAGGTCCCATACCGGAGACACCCCTTTGTATTGATGGCTATACTGGACTGGATTAGAGGACAACACAGCCGAGGCTGCTATGCGGCCGGCTTACGTCCAGTGTTGTGGTACCAAACCAATCGGCTGCAATTATTTGAGCCTACCACCTACCTACATAGTATGTAATTGGCAGGGAACATATCGAGGGTATTCTTCAAAAACGAGTTATCTGACATTTTTTGCGAAAATGAACTAAAAATGCAGTTTTAGACAGTTTTTAATTTTCTACCTCCCAGTAAAACCCATTTCTTGATATAAGGCTTCGTTTTTAAATTAGGTTGTGGTAGAACCTGATAACTAAACAGTTATTACAAATTAAAAACATGTCAAACACACTAAAATCATATAATGTACTAATTTCGTAATTTTTTTCCAGACAAAACCATTACAGTAACTTGCCTGGCTTTTCTTGTCACTTTATTCGTTCACATTCGTTGTAGATTTCGAGTCAAATACATTAACTTCACTTAACTTGTTTTACCTGTACTATGCTCATATTAAGTACAATATATACTTTGCAGGAGGAAACCAATAAAACACTTTAGTGTCATTCACTTGTCCATACAAAACCTAATTTCTAACAACCTTTGTGCAAGTCAAACGAGTTATAGTATTTTTACGGTTTTGAGCAGTACTTCCGCGCTCGTGTCGAGCGCGCGGCGCGTGCGCGTGTAAAGTGTTATTCGACCAGTAAGTGAAGTTCCAAGAAGATGAGGTCCTCAAGAGGCAGTCAGTTAGTCGATTTGGCGATAGGAAAAACAAAAATTTGTAAGGGTAAGTGTTTCAAACATCTATAATATTTTATTTAAAGTCACATTTTTAGATTATTTCGCTGTGTGGGTTCCGGCACATAAAAAGAATATAAGTGGGCCCACTGCATTTCTTCCCATGCATGTTGTAAAAGACAACAAAGGGATTCGTATATAATGACAACAGGCACTAAGCAATTTTACGAGATTCGTTTAATATGTAAAATTTGATAGGCGCAGTCTTCTAGTACTTATGCTTAACTATATATGCCATGCATATTTATTAATTTACGAACCGTTTTGTAGTAATTGCGCATCTTACAGATTTGAATCATCATTCTGAAGCCGATTCGTCCGAACTCGATGAAGAACAAATACGTATGGCCGATGAGCTGAATAATCTGTTCAGTAGCGACCTATCAGATGAAGACCCAACCTTCAAGCCCTACGAACTACCAGCTAATTTAAGCAGCTCTGAAGATGAAGCATTTATTACTTTGGCCGATTTAAAACCCCTCTATAATAAACCATTGCCGAACAACGTAGCCAAGAAGAATGATCTGGTCAAGTTGTGTACAAAAGGAGTTATCCCGGAACAGTTTCACGCCTGGTTCAAGGCCCTGGCTACCTCTTCTACTGCATTTGATCGTGTGCCTGAGCCTGCAGTAGAAGAATCTGCAGATGAAGAATTAAAAAAAGTATTGTTTATGTCAATAAATGGTGTGCATTTGTGTAAAAATTTGTTGTTCAATTTCAAAACACTTTGAATGTCCAATTTTCCCATTCTTTTCCAAGCTAGTTTCCAAGGCAGCGTCGTACCTGTCTCGGAGCACCTGGACCTCCTAGGCACCATTATTTCCAAAGACGTAGTTTTCCGGCAACTAATTGAGTCTAAGGCCAAAACTGAATCCAGAAAATTAGGAATACTTTTCCGCAATCGGCGGTTCTTCTCACCGGCACAACTATTCCTGTTGTACAAAACACAGATTATGCCGGTGATGGAGTACTGCAGTCACAGCTGGGAGGGTAGTCCCCATTATCTGCTTGCGTCCTTGGACTCGATACAGCGTCGAGCCATCCGTCTTGTTGGTGACCCGAAACTTACAAATGGTCTGGAGTCTCTGAGCCACAGACGATTTGTGGGTTCGCTTAGTCTGTTTTACAGATACTCTCACGGACGCTGGTATGTGGAACTATGGAACTAGCATCCCTTATTCCCTGCCACCCGTCCTATCTCCGCATGACTCTTCGCAGAGTGACCCAGCACCCTTTTGTTGTTGACATTGGGCTTTTGAGAACCCATCGGTTCTCTAAATCGTTTCATTGTCGCACCGCTAGGGTATGGAACCGTCTTCGGGCGAGTGTGTTTCCCGAATTCTTTAACCTGGGTGTCTTCAAACGTCATATTAACAGGCTAGACAGCCTAGCAACAGACCGCAAATCTGCTGGCAGTGCACCTAACTGAGCGTGGTTTCGCGAGGAGAGGTGATTTTGGGTCTGTCTACAGCACCATTGGTCTCTCGATACAGCCACTCATGTCGGTTTACATAAAAAAAATTACATACCTACGAAAAAGTGTCTTAAGGCGGTGACAAACGCCAAATACGCAAAACATGCAAAAAGTGCGACAAAGAAGGTCCAAAACTGACCAATTGACACACATTCAGAAAATTAAAAAAATACCAACCTATATTTTGGTTCCTTACCAACAAAGTGCATTGCTGGTTTTTTTAATAATGAGTAAAAGTAAGTAATAAACATAAAATTAAAAATATATAAAAAAAACATGAATTTTTTAAAATCTGAGTATGTGTGTATTATTACAATTTTACAATACCACCGATTCAAAGGTCACAAAGCTCTGAGAAAACTCTATTCAATTTGTTTTATTATTTTATCCACGAAAGGAGATAAAAATAAAAAACAAAAAACGCCTACATGAAATTATTGACGTAATTCTTCAGTCGGAAGGGTAAAATTTTTGCCTTCGTCAATTTAGCAGGCACTTCAATACTAGATACAATTTTAGTTCCGGGCTCGCTTGCTCGCTCCTGCCCTGCTGCGCCCGCGTGTCGGTCGTCATTTCTGTCTTCTGTGTTTGGATCGAATGGAAAAAAGATAGGTAGGTTAGGTATATTTGTACCGTGTGGGATGGTAATTTAAAATAATAGCCCCACTGCATCTCTCCCCGTGCATGTCGGAAAAGGCGACTGAGGGATTTTTTTATGTAAACTGACACAGTTTGCTATATCACCTATAACATCCGTGATGTCAGCCCATAACACCGGGTGAACTTAGGTGCCATGTCAGTGCTTCCCTTTGGTCGTGCCGGCTACACTAAACTGGACGGAAAATACAAACTATTTCGGGATATGACTCCCTTCTTTTTTTCCGTCCAGTTCAGTGAAGCCGGTACGACCGAAGAAAAGCACTGACATAGCACCTACTTCACCAGTTGTTACGAGCTGACATCTCGGATGTTGTATTGTAGGTGATGTTGCCACCGTGTCATTTTCCGTACCAGTATACAGTACGACCGTATCAGTAATATCTCTCTTCTGTGGTATCTATCAGTATACGCTCCGGTACGTAACTTGACGGGGCGTTATACGCATGGCTTTCGTTGGTATAACCACAGAATAACTAATAGGTACTGTGGTATAACGCTGTCTGCGCCTCCCGCGCCTCCACCGCGCCGCCGCCGCCTTGCCGCCTCCGCACCGCACGCTGCTACTGAGTTACCGCACCGCACCGCACCCCACCGCACCGTGCCATGCTGCCGCCGCGCGCGCCGCGCGCGCCGGCCGGTACCTATGTTGCTATGATATTTGCCATACATACCTAAATGCCTATCTACCTATTACCTACCTACCTATTTTTATTTTAGTTTTCATCGATAGTCTATTTAGAGGTTTATAAAAAGTGGTAAGTACATGAACTAAAATAATTTGGAAGAAATTACAATAAAATGTTATTTAGGTAAAATAATAAAAAATAAAAAATTAGAATCACGCATCAGTTACATAAGCCACAATCATTTTAATAATTAAAATAATAAAAAAGCAAAAAAAAAAAAACATACGAAAGTGGGATTCGAACCCCGAACCATCAACTCTTTAGGCTGATAGCGACAAACTACGCTAAATGTGACTTGAACGTGCGAAGCGAAATTAGCAGTCGCATGGTACATTATGTAGAATTCCCGAATGCCGGTACCTATGTTGCTATGATATTTGCCATACATACCTAAATGCCTATCTACCTATTACCTACCTACCTATTTTTATTTTAGTTTTCATCGATAGTCTATTTAGAGGTTTATAAAAAGTGGTAAGTACATGAACTAAAATAATTTGGAAGAAATTACAATAAAATGTTATTTAGGTAAAATAATAAAAAATTAGAATCACGCATCAGTTACATAAGCCACAATCATTTTAATAATTAAAATAATAAAAAAGCAAAAAAAAAAACATACGAAAGTGGGATTCGAACCCCGAACCATCAACTCTTTAGGCTGATAGCGACAAACTACGCTAAATGTGACTTGAACGTGCGAAGCGAAATTAGCAGTCGCATGGTCCATTATGTAGAATTCCCGAATGCTTAAGGTCGTTGGCGTTTGTCACGGCCTTAAGTTCGGTTTGTAAAGCACATAAGTTTAACAAATTGTACTTTTTGTACTGAAAAGTGTTGACCAGTTAGTTTGTTTGTTTTTACAAATTATTCAAGTCAAACGCCATAAAAGCATTTATATTTAAAATGCATGTAAATTAGGTCAAATTCCCCAAATAGTGTACTTGTCAAACGAGTTAACTACACTACCTTCCTTGGAATATTTTTATTTAAAAAAAAAACTGCAACTTGATAGTTCAAATTCCGAGATGAATTAATAGTTCATGAAACAATGGCTAAGTATAAAAAACCGTAGAAATAATTTTTAAATTACAGACAGTTTTTCAAGCACTTAAACTTTCAAAAGCCTTTTTCTCAAAACTACAATTCTTGCAGATAACTCGTTTTTGAAGAATGCCCTCGATATATTATGTAGATATTTTAAATAAATTGTAATGTAGATTTAGTTTAATTTATTTTTAATTAAATTGATGTTGTATTTTCATTTATCTCTAATAATACAGCTATAGGAACGCAGCAGGGCCTTAGCTCTTAGTAGGATTTGTATAAACCATGAAAATTATATATAAATATGTAGTTACATGTCAATCTAAGGTCTATATAGCTAAATAATATGATATCAGTTAGTAAATGGTGAATGATTCGGTTCAAGTGGTCGATATTGGATACCGGGAGGCGAAGCCCAAGTGGCAATGGGCTGGGCACGTCAGCCGAAGAGACGACGACCGTTGGAGTAACCGTGTCCTACACTGGCGGCCGTGGACAGGATAACTGAGTGTGGGAGGACCATCCGCCAGGTGGGACGACGACATCAAGTACGTCGGCGGAAAGCAGTGGTTCCGTACCACTGAAGGCCGGGAGGACTGGAGGAAAATTGGAGAGGCGTATGTCCAGCAGTGGACTCTTACACGCTGACTGACTAACTGAATGATTCGGTCTACTCCACAGAGCATGAAATGCGCGCGCCCGCCCCTACTAGAGGCGCCGTGAGCGCGATTTCTCTACAACGGCGTTGAAGCCTGTGGGCGTGGCCTATGACTTACATATGTGTGTTGTGCGTGTGCATTTGTTTTGTGCGTGTGCCTAACTTGCTCCTCTTTGTGTGTAGTGTCGATACTAGCACACACACACACATACGAAGCGCTAGCAGCTCAGCGTACGGTTATTGGGTTTCAAATATCATCGCTTAGGGCGCCTCTAGTAGGGGGCGCGGGCGGTAGGTATTTGATGCTCTGTGGTCTACTCTACCTATGTCTATCTCTATCTCGTTTTGGTTGTCGTTTGGTCTATCTCGTTTTGGCTGTCAGTTGGTTGACCACTATACCACGATCGTATTCGTGTTGAAAGTGTCACAAGCTCCCGACACAAGGACACAGCAAATCGCATTTAACTCGGAACCCATTATTGTAGTCAACTACTTAATTCCGACAGGACAAATAGCCACGCGGCCACGCGCGGTCTAGGCATTGCGATCTCTACCTAGATAAGGTTTATTGTACTAGTGTTCTTGCTATACATCGACTTGAATATATTAGATTAGAAACTCTTTGACAATATAAAAACCTTTTTCGATGTTTGACAATATGGCGCCTGTGCTATTTTGTTTTTGTTTTTAACACAACTTTGGGATGGGGACCTAACTCAGAAAATGTGAAACGTCACGAAAGTACGAACGGAAGTTGCAACGCTCCTCATTGGATAGGTAGCGGAGCGCCATCTATGAGAGTATTTTGAAGTCGAGTCGAACCTTTGTATAAGTTGAAAGGAATATATTATCATAGATGGTTTTCCCAATCTAAATTAAATTCATAATTGACCGTGGTTTGGATTCCACGTTAAACTGATCTCGGAAGGTTCTCTGTAGGTCCCTTCCCTTCTTACCTTACTAGGTGGTAGGGTTTATCCCGGCCGGGTTGGTACCACCGCACTGAACAAAACGTCGGTCGAAGCGGCTATGTAAATAGTTCGTGTTTTCCGTCCAGTTCAGTGTAGCCGACATGAAATGAAGGGAAGCACTGACATGGCACCAAGTTCACCCGGTGTTATGGGCTGACATCGTGGATGTTGTATGTGATGTAGCCAACCGTGTCAGTTTCCATAAAAAATAAATAAAATTGATAGAATCCGCGTTGTCGGGCGGCGCGCGGCGGCGCGGAGGCGTCTCGGCGCACTGAATGTAATTACGGCTGAAATATTGAGGAGCGCTTAACAAAAGGTGAGTGTGCCGGTTGCTGGATCGATGCCTCCTGCCCTGCGCTTATTCCTTAGTAGGAAATAACACCGAGTTCACATTTATAAAATATCGTCGCGACGCGACATACTACAGATGCATGCGACAACCTTCAAATACTAATATTACAATCATGTTAGCATGAAAATCACACTAAAATAGCGTCCATTCCATTGTATTGTACATTATTAAATAAAAAGAGTCATAAAACGCGAGTTTAATGCTTTGCGGCATTCTTTACGAACTGACCTTTGGGATGTGGAAAACGCGTAGGGGCGGACAATGCAGTACTACATACATACATATATATCACACACGCTGAATCCCGACAATCGGGGTAAGCAGAGTAATCGGTGTTGTGCTGCAAGTACTCTAGTAAATTACAGCACAACACCGACTGCCACGTTTCGCAAAGTATTCGAACAAGATTAAATCGATCAAGCAGTACTTGCTGCTTGATCGATTTAATCTCGGCACGAAGACCCACCTGCTGCATGACTCGGTGGAAGTACCGTGCCAAGGTGAGAGGTGGCGATCCCGTCGCCCTTTAGCACGATATCTTGTCCTTATCGCTTAGTCGCCTTTTACGACATGCACGGGGAGAGATGCAGTGGGGCTATTCTTTTTAAGTACCGGCACCACACGGTATGCAGTACTAAAGAAAGGAAATTAGTATGTAATATAAACTAACATGTAATATAAACATAACAAATTGTACATATATACATATAATCAATATACATCCTTGCATATACATAATTATATATATATATATAATGAGAAAAATAAATATTGTAATATATACTTCAACTCTTATAATACTGGTACTATCTATGGGAGCATATGTACTTATATATTTTACATAATATATTATCTATTTTTTTATGGAAACTGACACGGTTGGCTACATCACCTACAACTTCCGTGATGTCAGCTCATAACACCGGGTGAACTAGGTGCCATGTCAGTGCTTCCCTTCGGTCGTGCCGGCTACACTGAACTGGACGGAAAACAAACTATTTACATAGCCGTTTCGAACGACGTTTCATTCAGTGCGGTAGTATCAACCCGGACGGGTTGAACCCTACCACCTAGTAAGGTAAGAAGGGAAGGGACCTACAATTTTCATAGCTAATACAGCTGGGTAGCACTGGCGGCTGGTCCTAAAGTGCGCTCGTGCGCCGCACTACCATACCACGAGAAGTCTTCACTTCACTCAAAATAAGTAATATCTTACAACATACCTACATTAAAACCATAAAGATCGTACTCCAAATTAATACGAATGTGAATTCGACCTTATTTTATAGATCACAAGACACTTTTTTGCGAGTAAACGCGCGCCCCGTGCGGAATCGGAAAGCGCACGCGGGTCTCCCATAATGAATGTATGGAGATCGGCAAAACACCGCTGGCGCGTGAGACAAAAGATACTTCATAGAATCAGTAAGGGCCGAAATGGAGTTCTGCGTGCGGCGCACGAGCGGCAAACAAGGACGCTATATCGTGAATAGCCGCGCGTGCGACACGTCGCGTCGCGAGCGATTCGTTTTGCACGAGTCCGTCTACCTAGCTAGCTAGAGTCAGCGCGCTGTGACGCTGTCATGTGATGTTGATGTCACATACCCGTTAGCACGCGAATATTTAAAATGGGATATGGTTAGGTTTTGTGCTTTCTGTCATGTGATACTGTGAATTAAGTGGTGCCGATATTTGCCTAAGCGTTGGTTAAAGGTAAGGCTTTGCAATCAGGTGACCCGGGTTCAATTCCTACTTTTCAAATGCTTTTATTTTTATATATTTTTTAACTATTTTTGGGACATTGGTATTGTTTTCTTTTTGAAAGCTGCAGTAGTGTTGTGGTCTATGTGTGTGTTCATAAAGGTACTATAAATGAGTTAAAAAACTTGTTTGGATTTATTTTCTTGTTTTTTGCAACTCATTGAGTGTCTTGAGAATATTCATACTAGGTAAGTACTTAGCACAATGCAGGCCTTTAAAAAATTCGGAAGTCGCGATCTTAAAATAACATTGGGAATGTGTTGGGAAATTAGGTATTTAAGTAGGTAGGTACTTAGCGCACTACCGGTCACTGATGTCACCAGCCGCCACTGCTGGGTAGTCCATATATCTCATGAACCACGTTCATTATATGCGTGTGAGAGGTCGTTGCCGACCTGCACATGGACTATAAAACAGTAAAACTGTAAAGAACGTTTCCAGTAGCTACTCTACTTAAGTGCCTGCATTTCGATGTACCTTTACTCCACATCCTACATAGTTGCAAAACGTATTGGTAAGGCGAGATCTTATCTGGAGCTGTTCCGACCCACGACCTGGAAAATTGAAAGCGTGTTGTGTGTGGGGATCACCATGAGACACAGACTCACTTACATATTGTTTGAGTGTGAATGAGGCGTCAAAGGTGTGTCGTGTCATAAGCGTGGCGCGTGAAAACTCTTTAAAATGTCAACAATAGTTTGCTTCTAGTGTAATATTAATTTGGGATATCACATCGCCTAACAATATAGTTTTATTTGTGTAAAGCCGCGTCTCCTGTGCATGTTTTTTTTTTTCGAAAAATTACACAAACACATTTGTTTTCATACAAATGCCATGCCCCAATGTTTCGATGTTTCTGTGTAATGTTAAATAACAAAATAACAAATCCAAATATAATAATACTAATACAAAAAAAAATTAACATAAGAAAAATATTGAAATTTTCTCACCCGAAATCTTTTTCAGGAAATCTTCTGCTTTATTTACACATACTAAATTAATATTCATCATTAATGAAATAACACACGTTCATGATAAAGTAAAAAGTTTTTTGTTAATTGCTAAAAACATCTCAATAATAATATTTTTACAGTAGGTACATCATAACATATTTTAGACAGATAGGTGGATAAATGATCACTCCCACGTGATCATATGTTAAAAGTCTGTCTCCCGTACGGATCCCCGCAGGAAATTTCGCCAGCCATGTCATGCGTGGCTCGCCATGTGGGACGCGCGACGGCCATTATGACGTAACCATGGGAAATGGTTTCCTACTTCTTTCACCACAGCAAACCATTGTCCGGTGCTGCTATTGTTTTCTTCGCGTCCTATTTTCACTGCATTGCTAAACGCAGACTGATTACTTGGTGAAACAAGAAAGCTGGTTCTATTAGGTGCTCCGTAACCAACACTTCTATTTTTATAGAAACTGACACGGTTGGCTACATCACCTACCTACTACATCCGTGATGTCAGCACATAACACCATGGTGAACTAGGTGCCTTGAAAGTGCTTCCCTTAATTCGTGCCGGCCACACTGAACTGGACGGAAAACACGAACTATTTACACAGCCGTTTCGACCGACCTTTCATTCAGTGCGGTGGTATCAAACCTGGCGGGCAGCGGGCTAAAGCAAATCACCTAGTAAGGTAAGAAAGGATGGGCCCCACGTGATCCTTATAAAATCAGTCAGCTGACTATCGGTCAGGTGTCTGTTCCTCCTCCGTCCTCCCGTTTGTCCGTCTGTCACACACACTGTCAGGGGTGATTACTTCAGAACGAAAAATTAGATAATTGTAAAAAATTAAAATCATACACTTGTCTATTTAGGTCTTGCATGAATACTATTTTGACTTTTATAGATATCTTAAATGATTACAGAGAGAAGTCGGTTGAAAATAGTAGAAATATCTTCGCCGGAAGCCCAATGCACACTTTTGCACTGCGATGATGAAGTTTAAAGCGGTTACTCATTTCTGAATTAATATTGCTATGAGGCGGGCAAAATTTTTTTTTTTAATGTAAACTGACACGGTTGTCTCCCTCACCTTCAACATCCGTGTGATGTCAGCCCATAACACCGCGTGAATTAGGTGCCAGTACTTCCCTTCATTTTATGCCGGCTACACTGAACTGGACGGAAAACACGAACTATTTACATAGCCGTTTCGACCGACATTTCATTCAGGTACCAACCTGGGCGGGATAAACCCTACAACCTAGAATTTTATTTAATTTAAGGCAAAGGTAAAATATGATTAGCGAACCGATTGTTCGCCTGTGACGCAGTGACTCAAGCCGAGGCGTTTGTGAGCTTGGGCTCGTCAATTAGGCAGGTGGCGCGGCGTTGACTAGAGTCCAAGGACGGCAACAAGGAAAGGGGTCATCCTTCCCACACATGACAAAGTAAGAATTCAAAAGAAGCATCACTTTAAACCCGGAAGCAATCTGTTCAACTGACATGTTACTCGTAGCTGGCAGTGGCCGTATTCTCTAACTTCCTACCGTCATGGTCAACGTCGTCGGTGACGCTGACTAGTTATGTCTCTGTCTAGTTCATATAATTAGACAGAGACATAACTAGTCAGCGTCACCGACGTTGACGTTAGGACGTTAGAGAATACGGCCACTGGACGCAAGTTGTAAACACAACGCATCACGGCTCGTGCGGTTGTCCATCCCCGACGATAAAAATAATTTTCCACTTTTCACGACGCCGTAGAGACACGTTATTTATTTAACCGCAAATAATCATACGTTTGTTTAGCATTTAAGTTGCGAAGAGACTTCAAACGTGAAATGTTAGCAGGTTAACGTACAATATTTACTTAGAATATGAAAGGTTTAATGATGTTAAATTAATACTATGAAAATAAATAAGAAAATGTATAAGCAATGATTCAAAGTTGTGAATTTTACCGTTAATTAGCCAATAAAATAGAAAAAAATTACCTACTTAAGGCGCAAGTCGTTGAAATAAAATGCAGGAGCAAAAATTATTAACATTTAAAAATAAAAAAATATTTTCCTGATCAATTTTCTTCTTGAAAATTTTTGTATTTTTACCGATCAATACATTTGAGTTTTCCGTCAGTTTTTTATGGAAAGCGCGATATGTGACATCGAACCACCCACGAGGTGTCTAGCGACGCCCATGGACATTCGGTCACACGCGGGGTTGCTAATGCCATGCCGGTCTGACAGATGCGTCGTCGCCCCTCTTGAAGGAAAAGAGACTGTACTTGGGCGGTCGGTACGAGAGCGTTCTATAGCTTACCGGTTATATAAGAAAGATCTGCAGAACCGAAAAAAAGAAATAATAAATAGAGTTATTTCAGAAGAAGTGTTAGTGAGAGTATGCAAAATATCAGTTAGGAATGGAAAGTAAAATCGATAGCCTGAGTTTCTCAAATTTCTAAAAAATATTTACCAAATCAAATATTATCGAGACAGTCTCATAATATAAAAGAACACATTTTTACAATTTTTGCCACCTACGTGTGAACGTGCAAAATGCATCCTTAACACTGTGTTGGGCAATGAGTAAAGTTTATACATAAACAGCTTGTAAAATTTTAATCACTCACTCAGCGTATGAATTTGCGTTCGACCATGTCATAAAACATTATAAAGGCACTTCATGCGGACTCTCTTGCAATTTCAATACTACACGTATCCATCTGTGTTACATACTTGCTACTGTATTGTGATTCGATGTGAGGGGTTATGATTTCGAATTACTTTGTGTACTAATATATTTTTCCTGAATGATTAGATTGTGGTGGTAGAGTTCAACCCGCCCTGGTTGGTACCACCGCACTGAATGAAACGTCGGTCGAACGAAACGGCTATGTAAATAGTTTGTTTTCCGTCCAGTTCAGCGTAGCCGGCACGACCGAAGGGAATCACTGACATTGTACCTAGTTCACCCGGTGTTATGTGCTGACATCACGGATGTTGTAGGTGATGTAACCAAACCAGTCAGTTTCCGTAAAAAAAAAGAAAAAAAAATTATTAATACACACATACAGCGTCACGCCTGTTTCCCAGTGGGGTAGACAGAGACAACGGATCTCCACGTGCCACGACCCTGACACACCTCTACCGCCTCTTCCACTCTCATAATGTTCTTCATACATGCTCGTCGGTTAGATTTTATTAGAATAAATTACTAAAGAGGATCTTACTAAACTGAGACTCGGTAGACTGAAAGTTGCTAGGATAAGTCAGAATTTTACCATGTCCAGTTAAGTCTCAGTTAACTTTTATCTGTTGATAAGGTGATAAAGTGGCATTTCTTGTACAGTTGACAGGCGTTTTAGCCGAAGGTGGTGAACTGGACCCTAATCTGCTAGACTTAACTTACTAGGCTAAAACTTTTTATAGACCGAAGCTTTCTTTTAAGTGATAAAAAACGCATATGTCTGTCTCTCGCTCTCTCTCTCTCTCTCTCTCTCTCTCTCTCTCTCTCTCTCTCTCTCTCTCTCTCTCTCTCTCTCTCTCTCTCTCTCTCTCTCTCTCCCTCCCTTTCTCTATGTTTTCTCTCTCTTTCAATAACAAAGTGTCTCTGTCCACGCACAGCTTATTTAGCTAAGAAGAAGAAATTAAACGGAAAAGTAATTAATTAAGACAAATCTAAATGATACTCGTACATTTCTGATCAAAAGCTTACTGCATTGACTAAGCACCGGTAGTTAGCAAAGATCGTGGTTGTAAATTTTAGTAATCTTATAAGTCGACCGACGAAGTACACCCGTGAATCAGTTAAAATATAAATAGATACAAAAGTATGGAATCGAGCCCAAAGCCTAAATAAACTTCACCATCGCTGGATAAGTGTCGGATAACATTTATTTGTCGTTTAAAATCACATTTCTCGTACAATTTGACGAGCGTTAACAGACAGATACATTTTACCCGAATGTGGTAAAACCGGCCAGTAAAACCAATTTAGATCAATAAAATAAACGATATAACAACAAAATAAAGCCTAAGGACTATGTCAGCCTCGGCAGAACTTGAGGAAATGTTTAATTTTTAATTTTTAGTTATAGTTTATTTTAGGTAGTTTGGAATATTTGTAAAATTTGTTATTACGTTTTGAATAGAAGTAAATTAGGTATGCACAATTAAAATACAAAAAATATTGTCAAAGAAGAAGATATCCTAGAAAGAAGAATGAAAGAAAATACGTTTATCGAGTTAATCTTTAGGATCACATGAGTATTGACGGCATCTATTGTCTATATATAGATGTACTGATTAGCCATTTAAAAAGTAACTCCTATTAGCAATTTTTTTTTCTTTCAATATTTTAGTGATTGTTTTCGCAAATTTTGCTATTATAGCCAATTCCCAATGATATCGATTTATTTTGTAAATATTCGTTAGTTTAATAATTGAAAATTCAGGTTAAATATAAAAAAAAAACAAAAAAAAAAGAATCGACTAAAAGCGGCCAATGACATTAAACATTATGAAATAATATTTTTTTGATAAATTCACCTCTTAATCTTGCTAACAGGATTGAATTGAGACCATCGGTTTTTATTTAAGTCAATCAAAAATATTTTGTTCCTTTTGAATAAAACACTTTTTCACGCGAAGCCTACTCCTTACAACTTGTACGCATCACTCGCAGTCGCGTAAAGTAGTGACGTTTTCCATTCACCGCTCCAAATACATATTTTACGAGAGAATTTACATGTAGACATTTATCGCTTACTTTGCTCAACTCACTTCATTTCTATGCCCTTTTTGGCTTCCAATTTGTTAGCGTATTTCTTCTATATACGTTAAATATGTTTCCTTAAATAGCGCATTTTGTTCCTATTGTGGTGTGCATTTATTACCTATGAATGTTTTAAGAAAGCACGTGGTCTTAGTTTGATAAATTGAGTGGAGAAATTATGTGTGTTTTAGGTAAGTTAGCCTGAACGTCCGTTCTAACGGCGATGAAGGCGTATGGAGAATAACCCATTTTAGCAGATATATGAGGTTAGAAAACTTCTTAATGTCTACCGGGTGTATCAAGACCCATCGTCGCGTTCCAGACGTCCTATGGAGTAAAAAAATGTTTTTTTTTTATAATTTTTATAATTTTAATTTAACGTTAGCCATTTACTTAGTATAAAACAGCAAGTTAGTAAGCCTACAGCCGAAGGCCGAGCTGGGTTGCAACCCAGCAGGGCGAGTCAATTTGTATTTGTGACGAATAGTTTTCGAGTAAATCATATGAAAGCTAACGGAATTGGTAGATTTTTTCCGGCTGCGTTCACATTCAACCCCGCTACTCATATGAATAATGGAGTGGTGATATATATACCGTGTGGGGCCGGTACTTAAAGAGAATATCCCCACTGCATGTCTCCTCGTGCATGTCGTAAAAGGCGACTAAGGGATAAGGACAAGGTGCCGTGCCAAAGGGCGACAGGATAGCCACCTCTCACGGTCTTTCCACCGAGTTATGCGGCAGGTGGGCATTCGTGCCTTACTTGCTGCTTAATATGTATGTAGTTATCTTGTCCGAATATTTTGCTAAACGTGGTGGTCGGTGTTGTGCTGTAATTTACCAGAGTACTTTCAGCACAACACCGATTACTCTGCTTACCCTGATTGTCGGGATAGAGCGTGTGGTGTGTATGTATGTATGATATAATAGCCAATACCCTGGCGGAGATATATGTCGCATTACATAGGGAAAAAAACTAAAGTCTTATTAATATCACATTCTCTAGATTTCTTAAAACCTTATAAATGTTCGATAAAGAAAGACGAGTCACAAATGCCTAATGAAGAACAAAATTATTGATTTTGTAGAAGTTCCTATGTACTCCTACTTAGTAACTTAAGTCGCCGGAGCCAGAAGTTAAATGGTACACAAGTAGGTATTCTGAAATTCAGTGGTACAGAACTTTACCAGTTCTATGGCGGGTGGTTTTTAATAAATTTGTATCGATCGAATGGAGTAAGTTTATATTGAAACACTTTTATCGCTTTTTGTTGCCGTGACATCGTTTCCTGCCTGTTAGCTCCCCATGGTTCCCGATGGGGAACAATTACGACCTCCGCTCTGTCCCCGCGTTCCCGAACGGGAACAAGATTTATGCGCAATTTACGGCCGCACTATTTGACCAAATTCACTTTATTCCGCCCTGATCCTCTCTTGACTCAGGCAGCATTCTTTGAAAGGATTTGGAGCCTGTCTCCAAGAAACAATAATATTGGCTATGGAAACAATAACTTGCCGTCAGTGGACATATTGATAATCTGTCCGTGTGCGTATTTTTCAAGTAAGAGCGCCCCGTGAAAATAATGTTTATAAGTGTATTCAAGTGCATCTATGAGCTAAAGGTTAGTAAATAGTGTTATTTATTAGTTATTCTACCAATAGAAGATGCATTACGAGTTCGGGTGGCGACAAAAGTCATATTTTTCGTCGCTCAAAAATGTTTGTTTATTTTTGTATGAAATGTGTAAACAATGACTTTGAAGGCATATTTTTCATGGAAATATAGCTTATTTTTCCCATTTTCTTCGCATTATTATACAAACATACGATCAGTTGCAAAATAAAAGAAGGTTTAGTTCAAATAATATATTTATAAAATTGGTAAAAAATATCACGCGCGTGCCATCTCGGACTGTCCTGATGCTCTCAGGATGTTCATGTTGAACATCCGATTTCGCCGATTTCTGTAAAGAAAACGTATATTATACTTTACTATTTCTAAAAGTATGTTTCTTTACGAGTATTCTAATATAAATATTGTAAAGGTATGTTTTGAATTTATTTTATAATGAATTTTTCAAAAAAAAATTGGGATTTTTTTTTCTACCTAAAATATCTGGTACTTCTAAACAAGGTAAGCCTCACTGTTTCACATGGATTTTAGGAAATTTTCTAGGCTTTCTAGGACAGAAGAGTTTATAGATCTAACTTTATTAGTTTCCGAAATATCTGCGTTTATGTCGAGGTCGGCGCTCATGTGCGCGCGCGCACATGAGCGCCGTCGGCGGGCCACGCCCATGCGGGGACTAAGCGGGTTTTTGGGCTTTATAACGCGGGAGCGAATAGGTTAAAATAATGTGCATTTCATTGACATTTTAATTTAAGTCACCATGTTACAGTCATTGTAAACGTTTACTTTCACAGATTTACATCTTAGATCTTCTTTTTAGGGTCCCGTCGCAAAATACGAAAAAAGGGACCCTTATGGTTTTGTATAGTAAGCGCAACATATGGCGCCAAGCTACCCGTTAAGGTGTCTAACGATGGCCATGAACATTTGGTCCCATTTTTTTTATTTTTTTATGTAATCCGGTATGGGTGGCTGAGTCAGAGGGGCCAAAGCACATGCTCTGACTAGCCAATATCACCTTCGAGAAGGTAGGTGCCATACCGGAGACTTGCTGGCTATACTAGACTAGAGGAGAACACAACCGAGGCTGGTATGCGGCCATCTTACATCCAATATGGTGGTACCAACCCAGTCGATCTGACAGGTGCCTATTCGCGCCTCTCTTGAATGATCCAAGACTGTACTTGGGAGGAATATGTGGGCAGGGAGAGCGTTCCAGAGTTTACCGGTTCTGTGGTGGAAGGTCTGCAGAACCGATTGGTACGCATCCGCAACAAGTCCAGCTTGTAATGCAATCCCTACCCTCTGCGCGTTGTGCGGAGGTAGAAAGGGGACAGTGGGATCGCTTCAAACAGCTCCTCCGAGCCTCTCCGTGGAATAAGCGATATAACACACTTAGGGCGCCGACATCCCTACGAAGTTTCAGTGTTTCTAGATAACGGGACACGTCAGGGTCGCCCACTAGTCGCGCGGCTCGACGCTGGATCGAGTCCAAAGGCGCAAGCTGGTATTTGGCTGATTTTTGTACTCATAATGTACTTCTTATAATCATAATATAATTGTCCTTCCTCTTATTATAATTTGGTTGTACAGTAAAGTTCCTTTCCATTCAACAGTCTTGTTTCATCAACCGATTGGTACGCATCCGCAACAAGTCCAGCTTGTAATGCAATCCCTACCCTCTGCGCGTTGTGCGGAGGTAGAAAGGGGACAGTGGGATCGCTTCAAACAGCTCCTCCGAGCCTCTCCGTGGAATAAGCGATATAACACACTTAGGGCGCCGACATCCCTACGAAGTTTCAGTGTTTCTAGATATCGGGACACGTCAGGGTCGCCCACTAGTCGCGCGGCTCGACGCTGGATCGAGTCCAAAGGCGCAAGCTGGTATTTGGCTGATTTTTGTACTCATAATGTACTTCTTATAATCATAATATAATTGTCCTTCCTCTTATTATAATTTGGTTGTACAGTAAAGTTCCTTTCCATTCAACAGTCTTGTTTCCCTTGTCCATTCTTTTGATTCAATTTTTTATTTTATTTATATATCTTGTATTACACTATTCTGCATTGCTTTGCATTGCAGGATGAAGTTACTTTCAATCAGTCATGTGCACAGTCAACAAAATATAGTATTGTACAAGGGTTTCCTACTTTTTTCCAATTGAGCGTCGGCCACACATAGATTCTTCGAAAATCCGACAAATATTACTCAAGAGCTAACCCGTAATCCCTAAGAATACGGAGATTTACTTTTTCATTTCGCCAATCTTTCTTCCACTGTCAATTCATTTGATTTTTTATTGAGCATCATTCTTATGGCAGTAAGACTGCGCTCGAACTTGTCACAATTGGTTCTACCCGTTTCGATTGTACCCACAAAGAATCGACAAGAAACTTTCTTTTTTCCTAAATATAATTTCAAGTATTGTAGTGACTATTCATTAAATAACATAGCTTACTTACAGGATATGGAAAACACAGCTTGAGATCAAGTTCAACCATTTTACTGAGAGTTCTGACTACGTACGTACGTATACGTATTCAGTTTATCAGGTGTAAAGAGCGTCTGTCAAATCTCGCCCTTAGTTACTTACATTATTCTTTTGAAATACGACTTTCACCCGAGCGAAGGTAGTGTAGTATAATTGTCAAATCAATTAACATACGACTAGTTGACAATGGTTAATAAAATTGAGGTACAAATCGTACCTAGTCAAGTGTTAACTAATTATGCAGTCAGAACCTCAAGATATTATTTTATCGGCTAAAACCTCTTTTACATTGTAGTAGGCTTTCTTTACGAGGGTAGACTTTATGTCTTACTTAAACAAAACATTATTGAGATTTTTTACAAACAGTTTTGTCCAATTAGTATTTTCTAAAGGTATTTTCTTCGTCGCTGTTATCATTCACAAGAGTGCTTAGTTCGCACGACAGAACCGCCTCTTGGCTCGTACTGTCGTTTATGATTATGATAGGTCACCTGGTAAAGGTATGGTGTCTACCACAAGAACTTACTTGTTCATAGCTCACCGCTTATTCGGAGCTATATTAATTCCTTCTTTTTCAAATCGATTAATATCCCTCCACTCGAACACGTACACAAATCCATCCATCGTACCATTAGTTATTCAGTCTCAAATCACCGAGGCGCTGGCCAGTCGGACAAATTGTCTGTCTCGCTACCTACTCCTACATTTCTTATCGGACCATCATGGAAATGTGGGGTTGTGAAATAATCAATATTTTGCCTGGATCGTTCAACCCCGCCCTTGGCTGGGGCGCATGCGTGACGCAATTTACCTGGTGGTACACCCACCCACCAGGGCTTACCTAATGCGCTAGGAACGAGGCGGGCATTCATTTCGGACTGGCGTCTCCAGAAGGTAGCAGTCTGAACACCTAATTATTGAACGCCTTGTGTCTTGAGCCTCACCATGCTGGAGTTGAGAAGCAGACCTCTATACAAACGGAGAGAAAGATCTCAGTGAGTACAAGATCGTTTATTCATCGGATGCTTCTCGGAAGACTCATTGATTTTACAATTAGTTCACGGAAGATGGCAGGTCGTTCCTCCCTTTCGAATGGAACGATCGGGGAATGCGTTATACTAAGTTAAAAAAGAAAAAAAAAAGAATCGTGAATTAACCGTTCGAAATTTAAAAATAGTCTAAACAAAATGGGGATCAATAATATTTTTGTCTCAACAGAATGGCTGCGTCATCGTGTCAACTCTGCGCCGCCAGGGTAAGAGCATTTGAATGGAGAATCAGCAATAACCGTCAATTTCGTATTTCAAACGATGAATGCGGCTTTTCACTAATTGTATTTCAAATTTCCAATTGGCATGGCCGCCATTTTGTAATGAACGTCGTCGTTTGAAATACTTTTCTGATTTTACAACAAGCTTTTGTAGGTATGTGTTGTTACACATTATCCAGAAACTAAATTTGAAATATTTCGCCATTCCCAGTTGCTGATATCCAAGTGCTTAAAGCATCGGCCTGTCGTGCTGCAGGTCCATGTCCGAATAGCGGGTGTGTACCGATATGTTTTTTTTATTTTCGAATAATTAACGTGTATAATAAAACACCCTGAGCAAACCTGTACACAACATTATCGATGCATTGTTTTGGTAATGATCCACTTTAATAAATTTCTGCACACAAAATAAGTGCACACTTTATTGAAAAAATGTGCACTAGTTTATAATTTTTTATTGAAATGGTGATCAAATTTAACTTCTGGACCAAAAACGCTGTAAATACATGTGCATTCTTGTAATAATTTAAGTGCATAATGTGATATGTACCTACACCTGCTTTATGTAGTACTTGTAAATAAGAGAAATAAACATGGTTCGACGAACACACAGCACATTGTTTGTTTAATAAGTCGGCACCTCTCGATCGACGCACCTTTAAAGTACCGTCTATGCACGCCGAACGTCCAATGAACTCTCACAAGTTGCGCTTCGATTTGAAGAAAATTAAACGTATTATATTAGTTCTTTATTTTCACGTTTCTATGATACAATATTTATATTAATTCTATATATAGATAATCAAATTAAAAATATACAAAATTAATATAAACACAAAAAACAAAAACGGTAATACCGCCGGCGGCGGGAGACAGGCCTCCAAGCGCACCGGCGGGTGCAGGCCGTGGCTAGGGAGCTCTCCGGGACGACGCGAGGCAAGCTACGAGCGATAGGTGGTGGTACTAGACACGTAGGCCACCACCACCCCCATCTCGGAGAGCTCCGTATCCGCCGGACTGCACGGCGACGTCGTCGCGCAGGTCTGTTAAACGTCGTCATCTTCACGCGCGCGTCGCCTCATGGGTGCACTACACCACCGGTAGCGGGGGCACTAGACGGGACGCGAGGTCCCGATGGCCCCAAGCTGGCCGGTGGTGGACGCCGCCCTCACCGTAGTTCTTGTGGCTCGGCCGACGACGTCAACACTCCATCTTAGTCGTCGATGAAATCTTAGTCGTCGATGAAATCTTAGTCGTCGATGAAATCTTAGTCGTCGATGATTAGTGATTGTTACTATAGCGGAGATTCCTTTTGGAACGTAAAAACTATATTTTAATTTATTTTATTTCGATTAAAAGCTACACAAGACCTATTATGTATGTATACAACTATATTTTAAGTATTATTGCCCGAACATATTATTTTTATAAAATTTTGTTGTCAATAAATAAACAATTCATTATGGACAATAAATTAAATTTATGCATGTATAAATTTCAGTTCAATTCAATTAAATTTTTAAAGTGGTATTTTTCTTTTACTATTGTTAATTATCCAGGTATTTTAACAAAATGTTAATATTTTTGTAAATCTATAAGTTCATTATAATTTTCGTTGCCCAAAATAAATTACCTATTGAAATTTTTTATTTCATTTATACTTTGTACCGTGTGGGGTCGGTACTTAAAAAGAATAGCCCCACTGCATCTCTCCCCGTCGCATGTCGTAAAAGTCGACTAAGGGATAAGAAAATTCGTCAGCCTCGGTAGCTCAGTGGCGCGGTTGGTTAGTCAACTGTTATTAAGCAACGCTGAGCGCGGTCAGAGATTGGATGGGTGACCGCTCGACCGTTGGAGGCTGACCGTGGTTCGGATTCCACGTTAAACTGTAGGTCCCTTCCCTTCTTACCTTACTAGGTGGTAGGGTTTATCCCGGCCGGTTTGGTACCACCGCACTGAACGAAACGTCGGTCGAAACGGCTATGTAAATAGTTCGTGTTTTCCGTCCAGTTTAGTGTAGCCGACATGAAATGAAGGGAAGCACTGACATGGCACCTAGTTCACCCTGTGTTATGGGCTGACATCACGAATGTTGTAGGTGATGTCGCCAACCGTGTCAGGCTCCATAAAAAAAAAAAAAAAACTTTATTATATATACATTAATTTTAATTTTAGTTTTTAGTAATTATTTATTATTTAGGTATAATTTTACAGTTAAAGGTATAAATATTTATAACAGCACTGCGCTGTATGCTGGGCCTACCGTGGCGGTGTAGTGCGTCTGGCATGTTCACTGAGAATAGGCTCGACGACTTTTACCTACGGGCTGTTAAGAAAACGAAAAGCTGGTTTTCTGGAACGGGTGGCTCGGTCTGATAACCACATCGTACAGGCAGTTTTTGCTAGCCTGTACTGTATCGATTTTATTTCTATATAATATTATGTTTGCTATGTATGTTTATGCTTATATTTTTTTCTGTTTTTGTGTGTATGTTTTTACATGTATCATTTATTATTAATTGTATGGGACCAAGTGCCTGAATAAAGAAGATTTTATTATTATTTTATTATTATTATAAATGTAATTAAAAATTTACCTATTTCATTACTTAAACTGAATTTAGACTTTATATAAGAAGGTTATTACACTAAAAATTATTACGTAAGTAAACTGGAATAATTTTCGACTTTTCGATAATTTTCCATTTTCGAAATGAACATAATACATCTTTCCAACTATTTTCCATTCGTCTTATTGAACTAGCACAGTTTTCTTACATTTGTACGCGTTCTACACGCTTCCATTAATTTCTACGTTTGCGAGTTACCAAGCTGCATGTAGGTACTTACATGCTGTGTAAAGAAAAAGTTAGCCGTTTGCCCTACTCTAAAGAAAATGTACCTACTACCTGATACCTTAATTTTAACCGTATTTTAATAATACCGCAAAAGGAAAGTCCCTCTAGTGCGTCTTCGTTAATGAAGGAAAAGAACATTTATTGAAAGGTAACATAATAATTGAGTGATGGGCTGATGGCAGAAGAAGTGTGTTTTATGATGGTAATCACGGCACCGCTGAATATCGGTCAAAACAGTTTGAAAAAAATATTACACATTTTCGAACACAAAAAGAAGTACACAAGCCAAGTACCAATATGTACCTACATTAAGTCCGGCAGAAACATGGTGTTATGTATATTATGTATATTAAAAATAATGAAATTAAATTAAAATAAAACTACTAACAAATTAAAAAAAAAACTAAAAATTCAAAACGATCATATAAAATATTATATATTTCCTCGACGGACCTCGCCCCAGGGATGGTTCCCAGGACGCTAGCCGCGTTGCCCCTCTGTATCAATCAACCACTGGTTTTGTTAGTTTTTTGCCAATTCATATAAAAATGAAATTGGCCCTTCAGGATTTTTTTTTTCTCAAAATAGGCGCAAATTAAACAATCTTGTGCACAACTACATGAGTGTACCTATATTGTAAATTAAATAGTTGTTTCAGAATTTTCAAACAAGTGTTAATAGGAAAAAGTTCGGCGACAAAACTGTAGTTTTATATCAACTATATTACAATCTAAAACTAGTTTTATATTAACTATATATTACAATACGAAACTAGTTTTATATAAACTATATTACAATCTAAAACTAGTTTTATATTAACTATATATTACAATATAAAACTAGTTTTATATCAACTATATTACAATCTAAAACTAGTTTTATATTAACTATATATTACAATATAAAACTAGTTTTATATCAACTATATTACAATCTAAAACTAGTTTTATATTAACTATTTACTACATATATTATCAACGAAATATTTGTTAAATAACACGTAGTGATTATAGCCATCTTATTATTATTCTTTTTAATTGTCTCAACAACACCCAATAGAATGACACAATACAACAATTATTTAAATAATCGTTTTTTGTTTACATTTTTGGGTCGAACTATTAGGCAAATTTATTTATGATCTGCGGGAAAAAAAACTGCTCATTTTGGCGTCAGTTTCATCAAAGTCGGTTTACAACCTTTGTTTATACCACTTTAACGCAATCGAAGCCGCGGCCGTTGTCACTGAATAATAAATCACAAAGACACGGCGTAAAATACGCGCCGTAAGTAGAGCACAATAAATCTTCTCGGACGCACCGTAAAACGAAAACTATCGACGTTTACGTCTTTCGCACCTCACACAAGTGACACCTACTTACGTCAGGCATTCATTAGTGTAAGCCAGCGGTTCCCAAACAGTGATACGCGTACCCCCAAGGGGGGTGGGCGCAGTCTTAATGGCCACATTTACCTGTACAATTTTAATGAAAGATAAAATTATCGCCATTGATGAATGGTTGATTGGGACCTATTTCATATTATATTTTGTTCACTAAGAAGATATTAGAAAAGTTAAATTACAAATTTTAAACCCCCCAACCCTTAAAAACCAAAAAATAATTTCCGTTTACTTACTCAAAGGAGTCGCGGGACCACTAAGGTTCGGGGGTTTTTGAAATTTGTAATTTAACTTTTATTTCAAGCGTTTTTTTTTAAACCGCATGCGATTCGGTCCAATTTTTAAGATAATAATTTCTTTGATTATTAAGTAATTAAGTTACTTGATTACAAACATAGCTTAGAGCCATCCCGATTAAATCAGCTTTCTAATAAAAAAAACCACATCCAAATCGGCTCATCTGTTTGGAAGCTAGCAGATACATCCATACACATATACACACACACGTTAAACTTGTAACGCCGCCGCCCCTTCGTTTGCGTCGGGGGTTGAAAATAACAACCATATGAAAATGATTTTATTTAAAGATTTTAAAGCACTTTAGTATCCGAAAATTTTCTAAGGGGTACCGATTAAAATTTAATTGGGGACCGCTGGTGTGGAAGCACCTTGTAAGTGTAGAGTGGTAGCTAGCATTTTCGAGAGCTTTCCGGCATTTTTTTTTATGTAAACTTGTATGTGGCTCATTCGGAGGGGTCAAAGTACATGCTCCGACCAGCCAATATCACCTCCGAGAAGGTAGGTGCCTTACCGGAGACTTTCCTGGATTGCTGGCTATACTTAGAGGAGAACACAACCGAGGCTGCCATGCGGCCATCTTACATGCAGTACGATGGCACCAACCCAGTCGGCTACAATTAGAGCCTACCACCTAGTAAGGAGCAAGGGAAGGGACCTACAGTTTTACACCGGTTCCGAACGGTGAAGCAGCAGGTGTAGGTATGTACGTAAATTTTTTCGTCAGCAAAAACTCATTGGTACACGCCGACCGGATTCGAACCTCGGACCTCTCGCATGAGAAGCCGATGCCCAAACCACTCGGCCACCCACCGCTTATTAACTTTCTAAAAAAACTCCAGCGAGGTTCATGCAGTTCTCTGCATTTTCTAATCCTATCGACGAACAATTTGAGCGGCGCGGCGGGTGGTCGGCGCTGTCTTGGCCTGAACCCTGAATCTCAATGTCCGAGGTTTCAATACGGCAGATATGCACCAGTGAATAGGCATCTGTCAGGCCAGCATAGCATTTGCAACCCCCGCATACGTCCAAATGTCCATGGGCGTCGTTAGACACCTTATGTGGGGCTCGGCGCAACATGCCGTCAGCCTCGGCAGCTTAATGGTGCGGTCAGTTATTGGATGGATGACCGCCCGACTGTTGGAGGCTGACCGTGGTTCGGATACCACGTTAAACTGTAGGTCCCTTCCCTTCTTACCTTACTAGGTGGTAGGGTTTATCCCGGCCGGGTTGGTACCACCGCACTGAGCGAAACGTCGGTCGAAACGGCTATGTAAATAGTTCGTGTTTTCCGTCCAGTTCAGTGTAGCCGGCGCTAAATGAAGGGAAGCACTGACATGGCACCTAGTTCACCCGCTGTTATGGGCTGACATCACGGATGTTGTAGGTGATGTAGCCAACCGTGTCAAGTTTCCATAAAAAAAAAAAAAAAAAAAAATGTAGCGCTAACTATAAAAAATGATTTTTTATGAAACATTTTGTGCATACCTACACCTGCTACTTCATCAGTGTAAAACTGTAGGTGCCCGTGCCTCTTATAACTAGTTGGTAGACTCAAATTGTAGTCGACTGGGTTGGTACCACCGTACTGGATGCAAGATGGCCGCATATCAGCCTCGGCTGTTGTTCATCTCTAGTCCAGTATAGCAGCAATTCAAAAGGGAAGTCTCCGGTGTGATATTAGCTCGGAAGTGATATTAGCTCGGAAGTGATATTAGCTCGGAAGTGATATTAGCTCGGAAGTGATATTAGCTCGGAAGTGATATTAGCTCGGAAGTGATATTAGCTCGGAAGTGATATTAGCTCGGAAGTGATATTAGCTCGGAACAATAAAAAAAAAACGATGCCGTGCTTAAGGACGACAGCCTAGCCACCTCTAATCTTGGCACGATCCCCCCACCAAGTCATGCAGAAGGTGGGTCTTCGTGCCTTACTTGCTGCTTGATAGTTATCTTGTCCGAATAATTTGCCAAACGTGTTGGTCGGTGTTGACACCGACGCAATACTCCTGTTGAGAATGAGGTAAAAGGGTGGATAGATGTCTGTGTCCTCTGTCTCCAAGGGTTGGCTGCTCAGCTTGATGTTGTGTGTGCCACCGCCCGATGATTTCTGTGTTACGTCGAGATAATTTTGTAAAGTGGTTGTAGGAAAGTATGGCATACGACATTTGTTCGACCCTTCAAGTGCCAGCGTCCTTTTAAAGGACGGACAATTTTCCTTGCCTCATGTGCCAGCGACCTTTAAAAGGACGGTTGCATGTGGTCCTAGTAAATGATTTTTTACAATTCCAAGACCATGCTTATCTCTTCTAACTTATGTGTAATTATTCATGAAAGAACAGGCCAGCACATGAAAGATTAAGCGCCATCCCACGGCGTTGGTGCGAACCTCTGTTGTCTGCAGCGCGAAGCGTTGTAAGATCTGTTTATCGATTTTCATGCTGTGCCTACAGGCCGCCGCACCCTCGTAGGTATAACTTGATGTCGCAATAGATGCACTACGTTCAATGGGCTAAAATGGCATTCCTACGCAATAGACTTAAGGCCCTGTCAACCCGTATTCACTCGTACTCCTCTTTCAAGACACCGCTTTCGCTGGTTGGAGTAGGAAGCAACACAATCAATCAATAAAAATTAGGTTTGAATTTTTTTATTCCAAAACTACGGATCGAAACAATAAAGTAAAAAGCTACGGATTTAGATACAGATTCAACAAATAAAATATTTGATTTGGTCACGTTGCCTTAAATACGTTGTTATAACTGAACTAATAGAGTCATGTTCATGATTTTTTTCTATCGAGTGAAGTTAAATAAATTGTGTTTTAAAAAAGCTATCGATCTGTGCTGATGATGAAGTTTTACATATATTAAAACTGAATCTGTCAGGTAAGTAATATTGGCGGTACACTTCTTGAAATTCGAGTAAGACGCAGTCTCGCATCACCCTAAGTACGGCGGACGCGTACTAACCGGCCCGCGGGTTATTTATTCACAGAACTGAAAAAATGTGTGACACGCACATCTATTTCCTCCCAAGTGCAACCTGCTTGAAAGCCTTGTTTGTCTTTTAAAAGGGGAGCGATAGTCATGCCTGAATGGCATTGCTGTGGCCATCCATGTCAGTTTACGCAAAAAAAGAAGAAGACATCCCAAACGGAACTGAAGACTGTAACAGACAGACACGCCTCAAAAATGTTCTAAGTGAGGATCTAAGCTTAAATGATCATGCGGGACCCTAAAACATGTGACTGGCGAGCATGAAACTGAATTACCTCTCGAATCGAAGGCAACCGTGAACGACTATTTACCGCTAGTACCGCACAATTATGCGGCAACCGTTCTGCCGCAATCACAATTAATTAGCTCAAATTTATTTATAAAATAAAAAGCAAATCGAACTAACTACGGCGCGGCGGAGATATGCGGACCCAGTGAGTCCACGGCGGCGCGGCGGCGCGCGGCGTGCCGGCGACATTACGTGTTGCAGTACCGATGGCATGCAAAGCGAAGTACACATACAAACATTTTGTAATTATGCGTTTAATGTTTGGAAGAGTTGAGCTGTGCGGAAGATATTGCAGAATTCAATAAGTCTTCCTTCTGAAACACAAAAAAAAAACTCTGAACATTCATACTTACATACGGTAATTAATGAATGTCGCTATGTTCTTTACACTATATTGGCCCAGCGAGAAATTAATTTTTAGTTAAAAAGTTATGAATTTTTACCACAGAGCATTTGTGTTGGTTAGAGGAAAAAAGGAGGCGTGGTCGGCTCACCGCAAGTAGGCACCGGTTGCCTTACTTCCTACTAGACGCGAGATCATACTCACTGTCTTTAATCAGCCGCAGTAGAACCATGCCTACACTACACTACATAGACTACTTTTATCGTAGTATGGACTAAAATGTCGTAAGTAAAATAGTCACAATTTTCATCCGCATTTCAGTACAAGTTCAATAGTACGGCCGTTCGATGGCCCTTTCGGCGATTCTATTATTCCGTGGTTTTTATTTAAATTTTATGTGGCAATATGAATGTTGATCGCAATCTCAAGTGAGTGTTACCCGCATTGGACTTTCTTCAATTCTTGATATTTTTTTGGCAAAACTCTGTGGGTTTTCGTAGGTGTTGTGAAATGTTTAATTTATTGTTTGATTGACGTAATTAGTCGTTATTTTAATGTTGTATGTTGTTGTATGATAGATAAGCGCACAATGTCTACGAAACACTCACTGTCGGCAACTGCCACTACGGGACAGATTTTTATAGTGCAGAACCTCTGTTTGAAAAAAAAATCGTATGCAATAATGAAATAAAATACATTTGAAATTTGAAATTGTATGAAAAATATTTTGAGTCTATTGCACAGACGTGAGGGGTGTGCGGATATCCGTTTTCTCTGCCTACTTCATTGAGAAACTGGCGTGAATTTATAGTATTCTCAGTGCACCTGCAGACGGTACCCCGTCCGGAGGATACCAGTAGCGATATTTCTCAGTAACGAGCCACGTGAGAAGTCCGCTCTGAATCTGGGTTACGTTATACGTGACGATAGCTGGCTCTCTGGCTTAAGGGCCTCGTACACGGCTCGACAAACGGAACCTTATTGTAGGCATGTGCAATACCTTTAGTACCTTACTAGATGGGTAATGAAATGAAATGAAAATATCCTTGATTGCATACAAAAAAGTTTACAATAGGTGGCCTTAATGCCTTGAAGCATTTTCTTCCAGTGATGTCTAGAATTGTGGGTAAGTTTGATGGGTAGTTTGAAATTAACTAAAATAGAAATAGCAATAATATACATACTTAGTAATTATATAATTAACACATAAATAAATACATTCAAGAAAATTGCAGACGTCACTTAGGGTGGATAGACTATTTTTTTTTAGTATAACTACATAAACTGTTGGCGAACCCTAGTGAGAGGGAAGTAGTTGTGTTGACTTTCGTTGAGCGTTCTCTATCCCTTAGGGAGTCTGGGGTGCTCTGGGCCCTAAGGGATAGAGAAGTAATACGTGCTATGGGGCTGATATTAAAAAAAATATTGCCGTAAAAAATACATATACATGTACAGGCTGTTCGGCACATCGACCGACAAAAAATTTTCAGACCTTGAATGTTTACCTAACTATAAGCATATAAATTATTGTTATATCAATTGAAATATGGCTATAGTTAGGATAATATGATGTGATGTTTTGCCTAGTACCCCCCTTAAACTGTGTGAGGCCGGTACTTAAAAAGAATAGCCCCACTGCGTCTCTCCCCGTGCATGTCGTTAAAGGCGAATAAGGGATAAGGACGAGATGCCGTGCTAAAGGGATTGCCACCTTCCACCTTGGCACGGTTCTTCCACCGAGTCGTGCAGCAGGTGGGTGTTTGTGCCTTACTTGCTGCTTGATAGTTATCTTGTCCGAATACTTTGCTAAACGTGGTGGTCGATGTTGTGTTGCAATTTTCCAGAGTTCTTGCAGCACAACACCGATTACTATGCTTACCCTGATTGTTGTGATACAGCGAGTATGGTATGAATATGTATGTATGTATTAACTTAAACATTTTCTTTACAGGTGGCCCTTCAATATGATTACAGACTAAAAACGAGGTCTCCGCAGAAGGTACGTACCTACTTACGTAACGTACCTATTATGGTTGGTATTTGGTTTACCATGGTTAAAATTCGCGGTCACTATGGCCGACGTTTCGGACTGGCGCGTGTAGTCCATCATCAGGGCGAGTGCCTGAATCCCGTGCTCGCCCCCCTGAAGAGCGGCAGGTCTGGCAGTGTGCACCAGCAGCAGCTGGAGGACATTGTCAGTACATTCTGCTCCTCGGCGGAGGTGCGGTACGCAGCCCAAGCCGAATTGGTGCCTACCCACAGCTGCAGCTACAATCTTCGCAGCCGCTCGCGTTTGACAGGCAGTGTTCTGTTAACCGCGGGCCCGACCGCAGCCAGGCACTCGCCCTGATGATGGACTGCAGTCGCCAGTCCGAAACGTCGGCAACAGTGACTGCGAATTTCAACCATGGTAAGCCAAACACCAACCATAATATGAATATCCATGGTAGACTAAAAGTAACGTACCTAGACTAGACTTGTGCTCCAAATGGACTAAGTGCGTGCTTGTTTCAAACTGACGAGGAGGATGGGATGAAACATGTCAGTGTGGAAGAGCATCAGATGTGTGCCAGGACCGTGTCACGTGGGGATTCGTTGTCTCTGACTACTCCATTGGGAAGCAGGCATGACTTTATTTTATTTTATAAGGAAACAACAGATATTTACATACATTTGCACAACTTAAATAAAAAATAAACTATTCAGCCAATAAAAAAGTTTAATTTTTACATTAAAAGTACTTACAACTATATAAATAATTTTTTCTATATATAATAATTCTTTTATTTTCATAAATATAAAAAAGTAATACTTATAACTAAAGAATTAAAACCTACCTAACAAACATTAAAATAACTATCAAAAGGGGAGTTTTCAAATGTTCCTAGAACACTTGCGGCATTATCCCGCTGAATGGCAAGGCTTACCCGTTGAATATTGCGGGACGCCGCCGCGCCGTTTGCGTGCACCAGCAGAGGCCCATGTCTCTTCAAGAAGCTTTTGGCATCACTGCTCCACGGACCGAGGGTTTCTACCGCAAACCCAACAAATTTGAAATCTTGAATTATATTTGTTGCGTTTGAGGCTCTCCGCCCCGGCCGCAGCCGCGCCAGCCGCTCTTGAAGAGGCCCGAATGTGACTTATTGTATAATATAAAATTGAATATATATATATAAACATATAGTATGTATGAAAGAAAAAATACAATGTGAAATATACAGGGCCTTCAGCATTGCGATGGTCTAAAAAGTACAATATTTCTTGTATACTTGATCTTGCCAAAAACTGTTGAGGTAGGTCGGGCTTCCGAACGCGTCCGAGAGGCACAAAAACTTGCCATTCCGGTGTTCGGCCGGCTGGGCAGTTGTCTGCAAGTTAAACTTTACACGTGCAACGAAGAACAGGTGTGAACGGCTCAAATAAGGAACACAAATTATGATGGGCAAACGACGAACAGGTGTTAAGTTCAAATATGGAACACAATAGATTATTGTCAACATTTAATAGTTGCAATTATAACTGCAATTTTTAAATGCATGCAATAATTAAAGAGATTAAATGTTTCTTTGATTTTAAGACGGTGCATTAGCATCTCCGCCCAGTGAATCTGTGCCTGGTCGTAATCGCGCAGTCAGTCAGTCAGCGATCACTGCTGGACATACGCCTCTCCAATTTTCCTCCAGTCCCCCCGGCCGTCAGCGGTCCGGAACCACTGCTTTCCGCCGACGCACTTGATGTTGTCATCCCAACTAGCGGGTGGTCTTCCCACACTCCGTTTTCTGTCCACGGCTGCCAGTGTAGGACATGGTTCCTCCAACGGTCGTCGTCTTTTCGGATGACGTGCTCAGCCCACTGCCAATTGAGCTTAGCCACCCGGTGTCCAATATGTACATTATTAAAAGGGTTGCGATGAGTAAAATAATTTTATTTGGTAGCGATGCAGTTAAAGTGGCCCGAATCTAACACACTAAGCCGAATTTATCAGGTCCGGCTTTGAAACATGTTCTCAATTTAGGATGAATTTTCTGCAATCTATTTCATCTGTAAATGTCGTATGTAGTATGTCGCCAGTTTTGTCGCTGGTGCGCCACTGCCGTTTTTGTCATCTATCTATACAATTATCTACCTATGCTGCTACACTCTCAGTAATTTCAATCAAATCAAATATACTTTATTGTACACCATAAAAACATGGAACATAAAAGAAGAGTTTAATGCAATATAGCATTTTTTGCCAACTAACCTTTGGGATGCGGAAAAGCACATATGGTGGACAATGCAGTGCAAAAGTTAAGTGTGAAGAATAGAAATATTAAATAAATGGACGCAAACATATACATAGATACATATTTAAAATGAATACTATAAGGTACGTACATATTATATTTATGCATAAATTACATACAATATAAAAATATTTTATATTGTAAAACCAAGTTACAAGAATATAATTATGTAAAATCTAATTGTGTAATGTCCACTCATGCATCATCATTCATCACTCATCTACTTTTTATGGTAGTTGGCATAGTCATGCCATCATCTATTACATCTGTGACGATAGCTCTTCACACCTTTTTTCCTGTCTGCACTGATGCCATGTCATTGCGTTCCTTGGATCGTGCCGGCTATACTGAACTGGGCGAAAAATTTAACGAACATTAATTCAGGATAGAGATTATATTGCATCGCGGAATTGAACGTGTAGTCCACTGCAGAGGCACGGTTCCTTTGACTTTTACTTTCATCATGCGACTCGTGTAGCACTATCGATCGCATACATTACTGTCTTTAATGAGGACCCGTACGAACCGATACCAACCATCATCCGGCCACTACTGGGCGGATGAAGAAAATAATAATGCATAATTTTTTTACAAAAAAAATTTTTTTTTCATTAAATAATACCACTTTTCTTTCGAGTACAATGTACTTAAGGGGGGGTACTAGGCAACACATCACATCATAATATTATCCTAACTATAGCCATATTTCAATAGTTATAACTATAATTTATATGCTTATAGTTAGGTAAAGATTCAGGTATAAAGTGTGATAGATTATTGTAATACGAGATAAATTCTCTGAAAAATTAATGCATTTGCTAGATTCGTTACAAATACGTCCATACAAAAAACGCTCGCGCACGGCAACGGCCCAAAATTTAGATCACTTTAAGTGAGCCAAAGTTGTATATAATGTATATATATCGGAAACGGGTCTAACGATTTGGATGAAATTTTGTATTTAGATAATGTGATTTTTTTCAAGTTTCTCTAGATAGGTGTAGATGCCGAGCGAAGCAGTGGCAGGCCTCACGCACTCTATGTACTTGCTCGCGCTAACTACCTACCGCCCGGTGGACCGCCGGCGGTCTAATTCAGTGGAAATTTGTCAGCCGCGCGAAGCATACCTACACGCTCGCCCACGCAACTGCGCGCAGCTGCAAAGCAATAATCACTTTACACTCGATCGTTTAGGTACATTTTCTCACGCAGCGATTGGCGACGTGAAACAGTAGGCTATTAAAGCCGAAGGTATGGAGCTTTTTCTATGGAGTGATTTATCTGTTACGAAGTAACTATTAAGTAATCTGTGGCAGTGGTCCCTAAGGAGTAAAGAAGGTATATACTATGGGGGTGATATTTACAAAATGAAAGACCTAAAAATTTAAATAAAATAATATATTAATATAATATATTTAAAATTACATAATTATTTTTGCGTAATATTCGTAATATTACGCAAAAATAATTTCAATAAAAAATCAAATTATTCATAAAGACAAAAATAATTTTAATTTAACAAAAAAAAATATAATATACTGTAAACAAGTAGATAAACAATTCTCCATTCTAACAATGTTGCATGGAGATTCCATTCACAATCTCAAGTGCAAAGAGAATTAACCCTTATGTGCATATAGATACGAACGATACAGCGTATTTATCATTTAAATTCTGGATCTTATTAAGTTATCAGAAGAAAATTCACATGCTAATTTTGCGATATCCTGAACACTCATGATTTCAAAAGCATTTATTTGTAACCCTGGTTTGTATGTTATTCGAATTCTTGATAATTTTGAAGCCTTAGTTATGGATTTTAGATATTTTTTTAAAATCTTTACGTTACGGACTTCGTCCAAACTCCAAAGATAAGACACCCAGAATGCGGAAACCGAAATTCCAGTATTCGAATCTACAGAAGGCTACGGACGGAACCATAAGAAAATTGTTGTTCTGGAATTCTCAATTGTACCTCATTACCCATTCAATTAAAACTCATCAGTTTACTGAAATGGAGTTCCGCCGAACTGGATAACCTTCTCTAGCTAAGGTGCAGTCTTATTCAGATGAAATTTGATCAAAAGCACCTGTACTTTTTAATGAACCCTATATATTCTAGTACCATTTCTTTCTCACACATGCACATAGATTTTAGTGCTATCCCTTTTCCACGTACATGAATATTTACAGCTCTCTTTAATATGTACGTAGAATGAGAGAGATAAAAACTGGAAATATTAATATGGATGTGTTTGTTTACATTTCTTGTACGTAATGTACTCGTATGTAAGCATCTGCAATTATATTGGTTTTTAAGGTTCCGTAAATAATTTTAATCCGTCATGCAATAGTTTAACATATTCAGTTGTACAATCTATTGGCGTTAAAACTTCAAGGAAAAATATCATAATTAATTAATTATAGTCGCTTTTACAAGTCAATATTTTTATAATTTATAGATTGCTTAGAATTTTTTTATATTTAGATTTCCGAATTTGAGAAATTGCATTTTTAAATTAAATGAATAATTTAAATTCGAATATATAAAGCGGTTTTCACGGGCGACCGACATCTTAATATGGTTTTAGGCTATAAATCATATCGCTACGTCATCGGCGGCCTGAGCTGTGAGCAAAAATGTAAAACCCTAAACACGCGAAGCGAAGCCGAGGGCAAAAGCTAGTGTGGAATAAATGATTATTGACCTTTATAACTATATCAGTAATCAGTGTTATATGAATACGAAAAATACTTACAACATAAATTTAATTTTATTTTGTTTCGTCTGTCTCACTCCTCATCGCACGTATAAAAAACAACAAAACAACGCTACCGAGTCAATTTTGTTCACTTCATCCGAAACATCCACAGTAGTTAATTTAATTTTATTTATTTACCGTAATTATACGCAGAGCTCAATAATTACAGATACGTGGATGTCTGGTAGACCAATTCATTGGGAGCAAAATCGAGAATCAAGTGCGATTCGAGTAAATTGTATTGCGATTCTGTAGTACCATTTACATAAAGAAAAAAGCTATTTCTGTTGGCAAATCACTAACCTGATAGAGAAGAAGCTCTATTTCTGTAGGCAAATAACTAACCCGATCGAGAAGAAGCTCTATTTCTGTAGGCAAATCACTAACCCGGTCGAGGGGAAGCTCTATTTCTGAGGGCAAATAACTAACCCGGTCGAGAAGAAGCTCTATTTCTGTAGGCAATTCAATATCCCGATCGAGAAGAAGCTCTATTTCTGTAGGCAAATCACTAATCCGATCGAGAAGAAGCTCTATTTCTGTAGGCAAATCACTAACCCGGTAGAGGGGAAGCTCTATTTCTGTAGGCAAATAACTAACCCGGTCGAGAAGAAGCTCTATTTCTGTAGTCAATTCAATATCCCGATCGAGAAGAAGCTCTATTTCTGTAGGCAATTCACTATCCCGATCGAGAAGAAGCTCTATTTCTGTCGGCAAATCACTAACCCGATCGAGAAGAAGCTCTATTTCTGTAGGAAAATCACTATACGACCGAGAAGAAACTCTATTTGTGTAGGAAATCACTAACCCGATCGAGAAGAAACTCTATTTCTGTAGGCAAATCACTAACCCGATCGAGAAGAAGCTCTGTTTCTGTAGGCAAATCACTGACCCGATCGAGAAGGAGCTCTATTTCTGTAGGCAAATCACTAACCCGATCGAGAAGAAGCGCTATGTCTGGAGACCAATCACTAGATCAATCGAAAAAATAGCGCTTTTCTCTAAAATGGTTTAAAATGTCGCCACTGATTCGCAATGTATTAATTTTACTCCAAACATCGTAATCGATCCTCGATGTTTATGCCAGTGAATATAATATTGGCCTTCTGCACTAATAGCTGTGCGGGCGCAACGAAACCCGCCGCGCACGCATCTGCTTCCGATCTATAACTCATCGATCAACTTAGCAGCCGCCTATTGCATTTTGACTAGGGTTGCCATGTCAAAATTGCCGTCAGAAACTATACTTAAAAATAATACCCAGATTGTCGGGATATAGCGTGTGGTATGTATATATGTAACTACACGTACATACATAAGATCACGCAAGATCTAATGAAGTAAGAGCAATGCAACGAAGCAATGAAGAAGGCAGAGACAACGTATCATCGCATGTCACGTGTCCGAACTCCGGACAATACTGCGGCCTATTTTATATGTGGAAATCTAGCAAGTAGGTACATCGCTAAAGTCTGACATCTAAGCCTAAATTGTAGGGCCCTTCCTTTTTCCCATATCACGTGTAGGTTCAAATTGTAGAAGACTGGGTTGATACCACCGTAATATCAGGTGTAGTGTAGGTTCAAATTGTAGAAGACTTGGTTGATACCACCGTAATATCAGGTGTTGGTTCAAATTGTAGAAGACTTGGTTGATACCACCGTAATATCAGGTGTAGGTTCAAATTGTAGAAGACTTGGTTGATACCACCGTCAAAGAGTTTGTATTACGTTACGCTTTGGCCACCGTAATATCAGGTGTAGGCTCAAATTGTAGAAGACTGGGTTGATACCGCCGTAATGGACGCAAGATGGCCGTATAGTGTTTTTCTCTAGTCAACAATCCGAAGCAACGCGCAAAAAGCTAGCACTATTAAGTATTCTGTGTCCAAAACGAGGTCTCCGGTATGACCTATGGACCTTCTCGTAGGTGATATTGGCTGGTCGGAGAATGTGTTCTATCTCCTCTGACTCAGCCCATACAGAATTATGTAGTGTAGCCGACATGAAATGAAGGGAAGCACTGACATGGCACCTAGTTCACCCGGTGTTATGGGCTGACATCACGGGATGTTGTAGGTGATGTAGCCAACCGTGTCAGTTTCAATAAAAAAACAAAACAAAAATGATAAAAAAATCATGTTTCAAGTTTTGCGTTTTGGAATAACATTTAATACAGAAAGTGCCACGTGTCTTGAAGTTGGGCAGCCGAAATGGGTTTTAAGGATCTATTTAACATAAATGTAAATTCAAATCTATCTGTAAAATATGAGAAAAATTGAGAATACTGATTTTACAACTGTTCTAAAAAAAATACTACATAAAAATTTGTAAAAAAATGTTCGATTTAATGTTCGGCATGTATAATTGTACTGATAAAAAGATTAAATTAAACTTTTACTGCAATAAGTATGTGTAGATGGCAACCTTGACCTTGAAACTGTTCGTATAGTACCACATTACTGCAGGATTCCGTAGACATAACCTCCTTCGTCTTTATAATTGTGCTGTAAGTACCTATGTATTTGAATATTCTAATTTATGTTAATATGTAATTAACAATTTTTTTGTGGATAGCCCGACATGTAGCTTCGTTTAACCTACAAGTAGGTGTCTAACGATGCCCATGGACATTGTGATGCACGGGGATTGCGAATGTCAAGTCGGCCTGACAGAAGCCTTTTCACGCCCCTTTTGAACAACTCCAGGCTGTACTTGGGAGGAAATAGATGGGCAGTATAATTGTATACGTATATAGATTAGATGTATTACCGATTTGTACCGTGTGGGGCCGGTACTTTAAAAGAATAGCCCCACTGCATCTCTCCCCGTGTATGTCGTAAAAGGCGACTAAGGGATATGACTCCCTTCTTATATTACTAGGTGGTAGGGTTTAACCCACCCGGGTTGGTACCACCGCACTGAATGAAAGGTCGGTCGAAACGGCTATGTAAATAGTTTGTGTTTTCCGTCCAGTTCAGTGTAGCCGGCACGATCGAAGGGAAGGCTGACGTGGCACCAAGTTCACCCGGTGTTATGGGCTGACATCACGGATGTTGTAGGTGATGTAGCCAACCGTGTTAGTTTCCATAAAAAAAAAAACCTTTTCCTGTTGAAATTAGCCATTTTGAAATTAATTAAAAACAATACTACTTTACTAACTTATTCACTACTTAAAAATACACATAACTATGTATAGCGTAAAATTCTTCCCAAATATATCATTACCTGTTCTATTTCGGTAGAAAACCAATCGAAGCCAGTATTTATTCTTCGGCGTGGCAATTATGAAGCAATCTATATAATTCTTTATTCAAAAGCCCCAGAGTAGACCCACCCAGGCGCAAGTAAATTGAGGGGCATAATACTGGTTTGATTGTAAATAAATTAAGGTATAATACTTTTTTAATCGACTAATAATAATGCAACAGCTTATATATTATATTAGTTCACTGAGCTAGCTTGTCCTTGGAGTATGTGCTTTACTTTTTTTAAGTTTGTTAGTTTATTATATTTTATGATAATTAATCAGTTAGTTACTTTTCTACTTTACTTTTTTGCTTTCCTTTACTTTATTGGCATTTTAGCAGTTCTTATAAATAACTATTGCCCGCGGCTTTGCTTAGCGTGACTTTTTTCTCACACCTCGGGTCGCCGCTGACGTGGCGTGATGCCTAAAGCCCATCTTGAGAAATGACAGAATGTAACAGTGAAAATCGTATGTAAATCGATAAAGTGATTCTCGAGTTATAAGGACATTCATAATATTGACGTACGTTACACGGTCGGTCGACGGTCATCCGAAGAAACTTCGCTTTATTTATTAGGATGTCACTTTTTGTCTGTCGTTTGATATTTGTTCATAACTCGAGAATGGATTGATTGATTTTCATGTGGTTTTTATTTCCACAGAGCCTTAAATGGCATTGCGGCAAGCTGGGGTAAGACGGTCCCTGGTCGCTTTTCTGTGGGGTTTCTCCAATGAAATGCAATCATGCACTGGTAAATAATCTGGTTGAAAAAGATAAAACTTTGAAAAAAAAAAATTAACATGTAAATAAATATTCATATAACACAAGCACGTTTTGAAAAACCGACTTTCACGCGGACAAAGCCTCAGGCAAACACGAGTAAATTATAAAAGGTTAATACCAGGCGCCGATGCTCCCCCTCCTAGCCGTAGATTACAACGATCTTAATAGGAAATTACTTCGCCGATATAAAGAGAATAATTTAAAATTGCATCTCGACGAAAAGTGTTTTTATAAAAGACACAATTATATATATTTTCTGCATTTACTTTTATAGGCGACGTCATTAATTTAAATTTTAAGATTGGAAGGAAATTAAAGTGATCGATCGCAACGATCGAAAGCTTGGTAAGGAAGAGTAGAAATTATTATAAGAATATTTTTCGTTGTGAATCGCTTCGGCAATTGGTAACCAAAATGACTTTAAAAAATTTAATTCTTTTCAATTTTGTCCTGTCTACGTGCCTAAAAATATTATACTATAGCGTTTATTCTAAGAATTGGCCTACAATATTTTGTAGCAAGGTAAGAAACAGATAATTGAGTTATTATTGCATTTAACATTATTCTTTTTTTAATACAAAACGAAGATTGAGGTTCACGACCATCATAGGAGCTTAAGGCAATAAGATCATTTTTCATACATTAAATTGCATAAAATGTAATATTATTGAAATTTATGGAGCAAAAGTCAGGAAGGGTCGCCCTAGACTCTAGACGCACGTACCTGGACCAGATCGGGCATGTGCTCAAAAAGGGTCAAGTGCGTAGTACCCGTAACCGACGAGCATGCGTGAAGAACATTATGAGAGTGGAAGAGGCGGCAGATGTGTGTCAGGATCGTGGCACGCGGAGATCCGTTGTCTCTGCCTACCCCACTGGGAAACAGGCGTGACGCTACGTATGCATATAATTGAATTTTTATTATATGCTTATGATACTTTTAATTTCGTGAAAAAAATTGCCGGAAAGTAGCAAATATGCCATTTAATTATTGGTTTTCTATATCATTTTCTACGTGTCAAAATAGCACAGTAAAACTCTGAGTGTTCGACACCTTGGCGCCCTATTTTCCACGGCATAAATTAGTTTCTTTTTCAGTAGGAGTTTTCAGCTAATGCATTTTTTTTTTCAGGTGCCTATCATGCGAGCTCGCGTGCGGTCGAACGGCGATTTGCTAGGGGGATTCGTACCATGGTCACACGAGTTTTGAAGTTAATTCAATATACAAACATGTAATTATTAATACTAAAACTAGTGGCATATTCATATACATATAGCATACGATTTAATTCTTTTTTTTATATAAATTACGAGAAGGTCCGATTAGGGTTTAAAACATATTGTACAATACATAGTAATTACAAAATAAAATATGAAATAAAACTACATATAAAATTAAAATTTACTAAACTACAATTGAAATCTATAACAAAAGACCTACCAATAAATATTAAAAATAAAATAATGATAATATAAATAAATCAAATTTGTCACTTTTAAAATTCTACACAAAATGGGGAATTTAGGAGGGGCCAAAGCGCATGCTTCGACTAGCCAATATCACCTCCGAGAAAGAAGGTGCCATACCGGAGACTTCCCTGGATTTCTGGCTATACTGGACTAGAGGAGAACACAACCGAGGCTGCTATGCGGCCATCTTACATCCAGTACGGTGGTATCAACCCAGTCGGCTACAATTTGAGCCTACCACCTAGTAAGGGGCAAGGGAAGGGACCTACAGTTTTACACCGGTTCCGAACGGTGAAGCAGCAGGTGTAGGTATGCGCGTAAATTGTTTCGTCAGAAAAAACGCATTGGTACACGCCGACCGGATCCGAACCGCGGACTTCTCGCATGAGAAGCCGATGCCCAAACCACTCGGCCACCCGCCGCTTACATTATTAAAATGATAGTGTATGTATTGTATTGTATTGTTTATTGATCATTCATATGGCAGTTAGACTGCGCTCGAACTTGTCACAATTTGTTCTATCCGGTTCGATTACACCCACGAAGAAGAACCGACAAGAAACTTCGCAGGGTATTTTTTTAAACATATTTTTACAAGTATTTAGTGACTAGCCACATAATAACACCGCCCATAGTCTATCTAAAACACAGCTTGAGAGCAAGATTAACAATTTTGCTGAGAGTTCTGACTACAAAGACTTATTAATTAAGTGAATCAGGTGTAAAGAGCCTTTGTTAATACGTAATTTGTATCAACATAATTATGTTAGTATATTAAACTACTGTACTATGCTGCAATCAGTCATACTTGCGTCCTTTTACCTTTGTAGTATGGTAGCTATTCGATATTCTCTCTTTTACTGTTTAACTTTGTAGCCTGTTAGCTTATGTACGTCGTAGCCATTAGCTAGATTAGTTTTCATTGATTCAGCACAACAACAGTAATTGCTAGGAAATGCAGTCGGCGGCCGTACATTTGTTTGTCAATTGCAAAGTTTACTTTTTAGGGTTGTCGTCAGCGTCGATAGCTCAGTGGTGCTGACAGTTGACTGTCGCTATTGATTGTTAAGCAACGCTGGGCAGGTCAGTACTTGGATGTGTGACCGCTCAAACGTTGGAGGCTGACCGTGGTTCGGATTCCACGTAAAACTGTAGGCCCCTTCCCTTCTTACCTTACTAGGTGGTAGGGTTCAACCCGCCCGGTGTGGTACCACCGCACTGAATGAAACGTCGGTCGAAACGGCTATGTAAATAGTTTGTGTTTTCCGTCCAGTTCAGTGTAGCCGGCACGACTGAAGGGAAGCACTGACATGGCACCTAGTTCACCCGGTGTTATGGGCTGACATCACGGATGTTGTAGTGTAGATGATGTAGCCAACCGTGTAAGGTTCAAAAAAAAAAAAAAGTTGTGTATCCAAACGGGACCCTATTACTAAGCCTACGCCGTCTGTCCACCCTTCTGTCTGTCTGGTTGGACGGATAGACAGAGCTATCCGTCCAACCTTTAAAGGGTTTAATGTTCTGAACCGTATGTATATGTATATATATATATATTTTACTGAACACCAAATTTATACAAATTAGGCACAATAGGCGAGCTTGATGCCGTGAGGCATTCTATTCTAACTAACCTTTGGGATGTGGGAGAAGTATATGCAGGCGTACAAGAATAGTTTGTGGCAATGTATTAAGCAGTAAAGCAATTTTTTTTTATGTAAACTGCCACGGTTGGCTACATCACCTACAACATCCTTGATGTCAGCGCATAACACCGGGTGAACTTGGTGCCACGTCAGTGCAATATGATGAACTTCCCACACTAAGATAAAAACCTTAATAGGTACATAGCCTTTTGATATTAGAACGAACATGTATTATTATGGCGGGTATACTAAATAATAATAAATCAATCAAAACGTTAAAAAATAGGGGGGTCCCCATACAAGACATTTTTTTTTTAAATTTATTTTTCGTTTTGCTATAACGTAAAAACGGTAATACATAAAAGCATACCGGCCTGTTACGCGGTGGTACGGAATCCTCGGTGCGCGAGTCCGACTAACACAGGAAATAAATATCTGTTTAAACAAAACCAAATCACGTACGTACGACGACAATGTTACCAGGATCATATTTTATTTATTTTATGTTATCGTAGTATTTAGTATGTTTTTCATTATTAAATTTCAAATTATTTTCATTGTACTGCTGAATGTTTTGTTGCTTAGATATATTTATTTATGTATAGCGCGACATGTGGCATCGTTTCACCTACAAGTAGGTGTCTAAAGATGCCCATGGACATTCTGTGATGCACGCGGATTGCGAATGCCATGCCGGCCGGACAGGAGCCTTTTCACGCCCCTTTTGAAGAACCCCAGGCTGTACTTGGGAGGAAATAGATGGGCAGGGAGTGCGTTCCACATTTTCCATATTGTTTCTTTGAAATAGAAAGATCATCTCCATTAACCAAAATTAATTCGCCAGTGACTCTATATAATAATAAACTCATTATTTTAACAATCTAACACTGGACCGAGTGAGGGGGACTTTCCTAAAAATCGCGTGTCCAGAAGCAGTGCACATTATTACCCCTCTTTCCATCTATAGAGGGGGGCGTATGGACTATTAAGTTTTTTTTAATTAAAGGGTTATTTTATGGCACTTAAATTCGTATTAAAAGTAGTCAGAGTGTTATGCTCAGCCAATTTTGACGAACTTAGTTCTTGGCCGTGTTTTCGCTCGCGTATAATTCTCGAAGTGGATGTTTTGTATATTTGTTTTAATATCTTTTAAACTATGAATTTTAAAATTATATTTATATGTATTCCTTATATATAACGAGCCCTTTTCATTAAAATTTTTTTTATTGCATCGTTTGACGATGCAATAAAAAAATCCCCCAAAATAGACCCCAAAAATAAAAAAATGCTTCATTTATATTGCTATCGTTCGCTATAAGTTCGTGATTGGATTATCAAACCTATATGTACCAAACCTATCTATAACCAACCTATATGTACCAAATTTAAGCTTTTTCCGTCTAAAAATAGATTCGGAGAAAATAAGCTACGACATACGGACAGACAGACACGACAGTGATCCTATAAGTGTTTCCTATTATCATCTGTTGAGGTACGGAACCCTAAAAACAAACAAATGTTTATAAAGAATGTCGGAGTAATGCCTAAATCACCATCGCATTACATAGATCGTATCGCAGTTTCGTGGGGGAGCTACAACTTGGAGGGGAGGGGTTACCGGAAGTCTGAGCAGGGGCGGTCAACCAGGGCGCTATGATTAATGGGAAATTTATCACGAAACCTTGATACTCTACATAATGTACAGCGGGATGCAAAAGTTAAGAGAGATATTCTGTCAAATATATACCTACTGTTATGACAACTGAGGTATTCAGCTAGGCAAGGTTATAAAATTTAAATGATAGCATGCTGAATAATGGGCTGAAATCACTGTTGTAGCAAGTGATAATATACCATTGACTTAAACAATTTATTTCTATGGGAAATTGTAGAACTGAATACCTAAATATCACAATTTCTATGGATATGTCATACATACATACATACACAACACACGCTGTATCCCGACAATCGCGGTAAGCAGAGTAATCGGTGTTGTGTCGCAAGTACCCTCGTAAATTATAGCACAACACCGGCCACCACGTTTAGCAAAGTATTCGGACAAGATACCTATCAAGCAGCAAGTAAGGCGTTAAGACGCACCTGCTTCATGACTCGGTGGAAAGACTGTGCCAAGGTGAGAGGTAGCTGGCCGGTTGCCCTTTAGCACGGCATCTTGTTCTTATCCCATAGTAGTATTTTATGGCATATACGAAAATAATTTCACACAGCTCATACTGTTAATAAGTAAAAGATGGACAGGCAGACATAACCGTCTTTATAAGGGCTTAAACACGCTAAAACTTTTCGATGTATATTTACCTTTAAATAATAAGTTAGCGTGTACCTTGTTCAAAGCTCAGAAATTATTCAGCATTTATTCAGTCCTGTTCATTATTTTTCATCATCAATCGTGTCTCTACCTTCAGCGGTAGATAGACCATGAGAACATCAAAACTCTCTTGGCTTGACAACTGTATTTTTTTTTTGTAATACTACTTTGAATTTACTTTCGCTTCAGCGACAATATAGATTTGTTGGAGTTTGTATTGTGTAAAAAGGTCACCCTCAATATTAAAATGGGGACGTCCCTTGGTTGACCTATTTGAAGGAAACAAACTTATGAAGACTTGTGGCGTTAAAAGACTTTGGCGTTAATATACCTTGTGGTGAGGCGTTAAAAGATTGTATCGTTTTTAATATAGTTTACATACATACATACATATCACACACGCTGAATCCCGACAATCGGAGTAAGAGTAATCGGTGTAGTGCTGCAAGAACTCTGGCACAACACCGACGCCACGTTTTGCTAAGTATTCGGACAAGATTCAATCGATCAAGCAGCAAGTAGGCACGAAGACCCACCTGCTGCATGACTCGGTGGAAGTACCGTGCCAAGGTGAGAGGTGGCGAGCCTGTCGCCCTTTAGCACGGCATCTTGTCCTTATCCCTTTGTCGCCTTTTACGACATGCATGGGGAGAGATGCAGTGGGGATATTCTTTTTAAGTACCGGCCCACACGGTACACAATATAGTTTGACGTGTAATATATTTTGTTTTATAATTTAATGCAGTAAAGACGGAATTTTTCGCCTGAGATTGAGGTAGAAGGCTCTCTCACACGCACAGCCAATTCCAGCACCGAGGGGATGCCAATCTTGGTTGCAGGTGTATTCATATCTCGGACGATTTGTAGATCATTGAAGATAAAAGATTGATTGTAGGAATCGTGAAAGATTTTCAGTTTTCCACACCTTGGCAGTTCCATTTTATAGGGAAGCTGTGGCACGGTGGCTGTACCTAGGAGTCCACCGGACAAACAGACACAGCCAATAACACCACTCCTCGCGAAACCAAAGGTCAGTGAGGTTCCATGCCAGCGATAGCGTGTACAAAAAGAATTTAAGAACCCCAGGTTATAGGCTCTGAGGAACACACTCACTGGAAGACGATTCCATATTTTTTTAACTTCTTTAATTTCGTTCCCCTGTTCCTTTTTTGGGATCCAAATATTTTTGAGTCACAAATCACGAAAATGTTTGTGCAACAAACATTTAAAGTTTGTTGACACAAAAATTTTATATTTAAAAATAAAAAATAAAATCTTATTACTTTCTTATTTTTTCGCCGTACGATACAGGAGCAATGTTTACGACATAAAATCTACATATTTAGGAAATCAATATGCGATAGACAAGAATAAATTGTATTTTGCAATAAGTTCACCCTCTGGACCAGAAGAGCGTAGGTAATATAAAATTGCGTATTTGATATTTCAATCGATACGACTATGTTCCACAGGCATATTTCAACTTTTAGACATATTTCGACTGTACACGGCAAACAAATTAATTCAAGGCTTTGCTCTAGTTAAAATCTGAGCAGCGTTCGAGAATCGCAGAAACAATACGTTGCGCGCAGGTCGTATTTTACTTCCTAGACTTCATTAAATTTGCATAATTGTTACTAGTTTCAACGTCATTAACGGTAACATTAACAGGAAAATAAATACAGCAATAACATTTAAATATCGAACTGGGACTTCAGGTAGAACTCGTTACAGATCGTGAGATAAAAATACCTTGTCGAATAAAATAATTAAGTCTTGTGTTCACTAACGCAATTATCGAGGGACGTTCAGCTTCTACGGGTGTGTGTTACGGCGAACATCCTGCAACATGTACAGCCTCGTGTCCTTCACGAAGGGCGTGAATGGGCACCTGTCAAGCGGGTATAGCATTCGCAACGCGCTTTCAATTTGAAATTCAACAATTCAAATCAAACAAAAATGACGCGGGTCATGTTCTCTCTACACCGCTAAAGATGTCGTCCGCAACATGTCCCGCTGCACGTAAGAGCCGCGGTATGTTGCGTGCAACATTTGCTCGATGTTGCACTTTGCACGTAGACTATATGTTGCGCGGCATGTTGCGAGGATATGTGCGCCCTAGTGAATTCAAATCTTAATAAATGGTAGGAAAAAACTACAAAAAAAATATAAAAACCGCTTTCAAAAATGTATGAAATAAAAAAAAATCGAACCCCATCGAATCGAGTTGAAGGCGGTGCTAAAGAAGGCTACACAAATCACAAAGGATATCATCCACTCATGTTTTCTTTCATGCATCATTTTTGCTTGCTTCGCTTGCACCGCCTTCAACTCTAGGGTTCGATTTTTTTTATTTCATAAATTTTTGAAGGCGGTTTTTATATTTTTTTAAATAGTTTTTTTATTTCACAGTTTTTTAGTAATTTTTTGCTATCAATGTAATCGGCGGAATTGCTCGGCCTTCGGCCTTGCGATTCCGCCTCGCTTTCCAATCCGATCTTGACCAAATTGTAATGGGACCACACGGGAAGCAGCTTTCAAATAAAATAAAAAAATCATCAAAATCGGTTCACCCAGTCGAAAGTTCTGAAGTAACAAACATAAAAAAATACAGTCGAATTGAGAACCTCCTCTTTTTTTTTAAGTCGGTTAAAAAATGCAATATTGCAGAACACACGAAGAACTAAAACTGTTTTTGTTCCCTTCCCTCCTAGGTAGGCTATAATAATTATTGCCAACTTCGTTGGTACCACCGTACTGAACGGAAGATTAGAGAAGACAAGAGGAGAACACAGCAGAAGCTGCTATGCCATCTTACATACAGCACGGTGGTACCAACCAAGCCGGCTACTGACAGTTTCACACCGGCTCCTGCCAGCAGGTGTAGGAATGTACGTAATTTTTTCAATTAGAAAAATGTATTGGTGCCCCTTACCCGGATTAGATTCAAATCATTATGACATCGTGAGATGCAACACCTATACCAGTATGGAAAGGGGTGAAGCGAATTTGCCACTACCCTTCCCCCCTGTTACCCCCTATTTCGGCTGGTATGGAGTGACAGGGTGGGGGCGGTTGGTGGTCAACCCCTATTTTCCGTGATTTTGACACGCACGGCGACAACACGCAGCTCTAATGGCTGCAGTCCGTAATACGGAGTGTTCCATTTGACGGTCCGTAATGACACTTGACCTCAAGTTGACCAAATTACGGAAATGATTTAGTGGATGGTGTTGATTACGGCTTGGCGAGTGAGGTACGAATGGTTACATATGTAGGCAAATGTTTGGATACGAAATACTATTACGTGAAGAATAATTGATTTCAAAATCTATGTAGTAGTTTTGTATGTAGGTCCTTATATATTATATATAATTCCGCTCGTATCATTGTCGGGTTTGAGCAAAGATTAGTGAACTACGGTTAGAGTTGAGCAGTGAACAAAAAACCGGTTAAGTTCGAACGCCGTTCGCGCACAGAGGGTTCAGTAGCAATTTCCTTCTTTCTTGCACGCAGTGAGTGCGGCCGTCGCGAAGCCGCCGCCACCGCGTCTGTCCGCTGGAATGCTATTTTTCTCAATAACTGTATTTTGATATAAACTTCATAATTGATTTCATGTCGTGCGGACTAAATGGACAACAATTTTTTTTTATTAATTTTGGAGTAATCGCTTCGGACAACGCGTGTGACAGACAAACCCACGGACACACACCTGACAGGATTTTATAAGGGTCCCTGCCAGTCTCGCTGGCTACGAAATCCTAAAAAAATCTGTCAAGTGCGAGTTTTACTCGCGCACGCAGGTTTCCGTATCTATCCGCTATAAATAATATCCGCCTATATTTTGTCTTTCAACAATGCAATGTATAAAAGCCTGTGGCGCCATCTATTATTCAGTAGCGCGACTAATCGATTTTTCGCACGTTTGTTGTATGGGAGCCCCCCTTAATTTTCAACATTTTCTTTTTTTTTATTATTTGTTGTTATATCCGCCATAGTAACACATATTCTGTGAACATTTCAACGGGCTACCTATTACGGTTCTAGAGATACAGCCCTCGGACAGACGGACGGACAGACAGACGGCGGAGGCTTAGTAATAGGCTTCCGTACGGGATACGGAAACCTAAAAATGATTCATTGCCCATCAAAGTTAGACAGGTGTGTGAAAATATATAGGAAGGAGTATATATAGGAAGTAACTCTTAGAAGCTCAGTTTTGAAACCTTAGCTCAAACTCGACAATGGTTGGGCAAAGGCTAGTTTGCCGTAGCTATATTTGTTGTGAATATTTTGAAAAATGTCTTATAACCTTCTGGTTCCCGGATCACTGAAATCCCAACAAAGTCCTGCTTCAGAACTATAGATGGACAGACAGACAAACAGGCAACGAAATCTCATCATTTTGTGCGGAAACCTTTTGACGGTTTTTGGTACGGAATCCTGAAAATGAGTCCAGCCATGCGCCGCGCCACATACCGTCGCGTGCCGGTCACCCATTCCAGTCAGACCATTAATGTGTGTTGGTATCGCACAAATGCCTTATAATGATTATTATTGTAGTGAGGTATAGCTGGTCTGATTTATGAAATGTGTATATAACACGGGATTTTAAAAGCGAAAACTTTACGTTAAACTTTAGACAACATTTTGAGAATTTTCATACTCTGTGTGTGCGCGGAAAATACTGTAATTTTTATTTTTATTGAATATCATCTCAATCATCCTTCTTTGCCGTTAGTGTCGTTTGCAAAATCATATACCTACTTCCGTTCCAGAAAAATAATTTTCCAAATTTTCTAAATTGTCCTAGATGTTTTTGATGATTTGATGTAAAGAAATGATTTCGAAGGGTGGATATTAAAATTAAAATTCGTTAATTTCAGATTTCAGAATTAAATTTTATGTTACATAATGTATAAAACTGTGCATCTGCAAAATACATTGTGGGATCAAAGTTTCTTTTTTCGAAATAAAAAAATGTTAGTTCAACTGGTTGAGTACCAATTTCCTAAGTTATGTTACGGACGGCCTGAAAAAGTTGTTGACGCAACCTAAAACGTATAGGTACATGCCAAAAAACCAAACTTAATATAAACGTAAGCTAAAACGTATACAAGCCAAGAAAGCAAGCAAGTATATCCTATAACATCATTTGTGCCTAATGAAATTTTCACAAGCGACGTTATTTTTAGCCTAAAAGCGTGGCATCAATAGTCTAGACGAAAAACTCTAAATAAAATATTAGGACAAAACATATCGGCGGCAGCTCAAATTGACATCCGCAAATATTTTCCTAACGTTACCGTTAGGCACCATAACCTATTTCCACCCCTATAGCTTATAGACTTCCCGTTAAAATCACTTCCTAGAAGAAAATAACTGAAAAATGCTCCGAATTTCGTATCAACCTAACGGTTACACCTGAACACCGCCCACCTGCCGGGTTGCTAGGCAACGAACGTCCAAACAATGCAACGTCATTCGCAAACTCCATAAACCTAGAACGACTTAACGTGAATTGGTTTCAATGGAATCTGTACCTTAATTTGGAGGCTTTAAAGGTGGTATTAGCGAAGCTTTGGCGCTGCGTTATTTGATAGGATTGTATTCGGGACTTTAGACCTTAATGTGAAGGGAGTAAGATTGGAATTTGAATAACGGTTGATGGTTGGGGTAAAAGGTCGATAGTTTTATTTTAGGGTTATAAAGTTTTTATATTGTGTGGCTCGAGTCGTACGTAGCTAGTGTGCGTATGTGGTTCTATTGTTAGTAGGAATAGAATTCAGTGCTTTGTGAAAATTACTTTGAGGCGGAAAATGACGAACATTACAAAGGTATGGAAAATCTTCTTTTTTGAAATAATGATGAGTGTTAGTTTTGTATTCGTGTTTAGGTAGATGTGTTTATTCCGTTATTATACTTGTAATTAATTATTATTATAAATAAAGCAAAATTTCTACAGGCGACCGGCTGTCGTCTAACGTACGTCAATGCATGAATATCCTTATAACTCGAGAACGACTTTATCGATTTACATACGGTTTTCACTGTTACATCACTTCTCAGGATGGTTTTAGGCTAACTCTAAATCTAAATCATAACGCTAAATCATAGTGCGGCCTGAGCTGTCAGCAAAAAAGTAAAATCCTAAATACGCTAAGCGAAGCCGCCGGCAAAACCTAATTAGGCTTATATACCTCTCTCTCACTTTCTAGAAGAAAAACAGTGCAATAAAATCTGTAAATTAAATAAATAGAATAAATAACTCTACAATGTTGACTGAAATAAATTGCATTTATAACGTTTATGCTAAAAACTAATATATTCACAATATTACGCAAAGTAGAAAACCACGAAAATTGTGTATATAAAATCTCGTCACTAGGAAGTGTTTATGTAATAGTTTAAAGTAAATATACGAAAAATACGAGTACAATATGACTTTCCTTCGAAATCTACCATACAAATGACTCAAATGCTGCTTGCGCAGTGGTAAGTTTTGAATATGGAATTGCCGACAACCTACGATCTTGTCACATGTGCTAACCATCGCAAAGAGCTCTAGGTAACTTGTATAGTTATTTTTTTTACTGGAAATTTGCACGGTTTGATACATCATCTACTACATTAGTGATGTCAGCCTATAACACTTCGGTGAACTAGGTGCTTGTCAGTGTTTCCCTTCGGCCGTGCCGGCTACACTGAACTGGACGGAAAACACGAACAAAACCGTTTCGACCGACCTTTCATTCAGTGCGGCAGTACCAACCCTGGCGGATTAAACGCTACCACCTAGTAAGGCTTTAAGGGATGGGACTTACAGTTTTACGTGGAATCCTAACCACGGTCAGAGTCAAACGGTCGATCGGTCACCTATCCAAGTACTGACCGCGCCCAGGTGTGCTTATGATCACAACCGACATTCGACCAATGACACCACTGAGCTGACATACTGATTTTGACATGGTTCTGCATACGAGTTTCCACTCTTTGAGTCGATTATACACTAACCGAGTGTCACTGATGGAGTTTCATTACGTTAAAAGCAACACGAGAAGGCACGTCACTCTTAGTATCTATACAGAGGGGTTGGAAGGCCTTCAGCATATAAAACCTATCTTGTCGAGTTTCTGACAACCCTTTCTTTAATACATTGGTAGATTTCTAAAGCCAGTTCTGGTCATGGCAACTCTACCAGAGTTGCCATGATGAGTTTGAAGAACTGCATGTGTGATCGGCGCGGACTGTACGGGAAAATGAATGGGGTTGCGATACCAAATTGTATTGGTACGATGGAGTTTCGATATTGTAATTATGTGTAGAAATATCGGATATTACGTTTTTTTTGTTTATGAAAAGTGACACGGTTGCCTACATAGCCTACAACATCCGTGATGTCATACCACCTTGTTGAACTAAGTGCCATGTCAGTACTTCCCTTTTGTCGTTAATTTCCTATTTAAGAAATCGATTGAACGCAACCCTATCTCTAGGTCTTATGAAATGTTTACACTCGAGAACGGTTCAACCAATTTATATCCTGATTTTCAATTTGTAAAATAATAGAACTTGCCCTATAACATCTATAACATCTATAACATCTATACAAATCAAAATATGCTGTTCGTTGGTAAGCACATCACATGAGAACGGCTGGACCGATTTGGCTAATATTTTTTTTATTTTAATGTTCATAATAGTACGAATAAGGTTTTTAAGGAGTTTGATCTAAACCTAGTTTAGTATAAATATAAATATTATTATTACCTATATTATTTATGTCACATTTTTATTATTTAATATTAATTTTACATATTATATTATACTAAAAAGTAATAAAAATCCACAAAATTAATACAAAAATTAAATAAAAACGGTAATACCGCCGGGCGCGGGAGACAAGTCTTCAAGAAATTATTAAGTAGTTATGTAATATTATTTTTAGTAATTTTGTCCGAATGCTTTGCTGGACGTGGTGGTCGGTGTTTTTTCTGTATTTACCAGAGTCCTTGCAGCACAACACCAATTACTATGCTTAACTCAATACGGCCCATAATAATAAATACAATTTTTTTTTTTTTTTATTAATTTTGTGTATTTTTATTACTTTTGTATAATATATGTAAAATTAATATAAATTTTTTGAAATGTGAAATAAAGGAAAATTAAATATTGGTACTAACACTAATAGCCACTATTTTTGTTCCAACTAGTTATGCTACCTACCTACTGAAACTCTCGGCTGTATGTGTATAATATTTTTGTTTCATAAAATTGTTTTTGTTGTTTTCTTCAATTTATCAGTCACATACTTCTTCTCTCCTACAGTTTCTAAATTATTTAAATTAATACGCGTATAAACTGGAATGGCGTGGCGCTCGCCCGGACCAGTATATCACAAAATTGCTTTTAAATTGTAATAAATTTCACTCCTAACACTATCGTGGTGTGTTGATCAATGTCTTGATTTTATCAAGGACCGGCGGCGGTCCATTCTGCAAACACGCACGTCATTAGTTATTCTGTGGGCACGCTTAATTTGAATAATAATGATTGATTAACGTTTGAAATAAATAATATTGTGCTAAAGAAAATTCTATATTATTTGAACTGTTAATTTTTTTTAACTCACGCCGTTGCTCTCCGTTCAATAGCAACAAAAAAAAATATTTAAAAAAATATAAAAACCGCCTTCAAAAATTTATGAAATAAAAAAAATCGAACCCTAGAGTTGAAGGCGGTCGGTTATTTTTGCTTGCTTTAGCACCGCCTCCAACTCTAGGGTTTGATTTTTTTTTATTTCATATATTTTTGAAGGCGGTTTTTATATTTTTTTAAATAGTTTTTTATTTCACAGTTTTTTTTAGTAATTTTTTGCTATTAATGTACTCGGCGGAATCGCTTTCCAATCCGATCTTGACCAAATTGAAATGGGACCACACGGGAAGCACCAACTTTCAAATAAAAAAAGAATTTTCAAAATCGGTTCACCCAGTCGAAAGTTCTGAGAGGAAAACCTAAAAAAAAAATACAGTCGAATTGAGAACCTCCTCCTTTTTTTTGAAGTCGGTTAAAAAGGCAGCAAGGCGAAATATTTAAACGGCATACATTGTATATTTCTTTGCAAACTAAATGTGAACTGTATGTGTATGTGGTAGATTATTGCATATTGAAAAATTAAATTAAATTTGAATTAACATCAAGTTATTTTGGCTTTCAAATCGCTGAAAGGGTTTGTACTGTTCATTTCTTTGAAATAAACACTAAAATGATAATACAAGTAAAAATCCGATAAGTATTGGCGGCGGACGATCAAAATCGCAACTAACAAGATATCAACTGAGCTCACAGTAGAACAGCCACAAACTATTCTTGTTCGCCTACATGTACTTCTCCCACATCCCAAAGGTTAGTTAGAATAGAATGCCTCGCGGCATTAAGCTCGCCTGTTGTACCTAATTTTTATAAATTGGTTTTCAATAAAGAATATATACATACATATACATACATAGAGCCAGTAGGCAATTATTTAGTGAACCGGTTGTCTAGAGTTGACTAACGTTGACTTACTGTCCAGTGGCGCTAAGGCCTCATTCACAAGTTGGTAACTGTGCATTAATAACACATGCATTTTGTTTGTTTGGTTGAAGATTTACGACCGATTTCATCGCATTCTTCTATGGTTCGGCTAAAATGCAGCTGCAAGCCCGATAAATCCTGTCAAATGTATGAATTTTTTATTTATTTATTCAAGAGTAACCAACAGTGCGATTAGTATCAAACATAGAGAAATATTAATACGTCTATGATATCAAATGATAAATAATGATTTCACTTTAACCAAACAAAATATAACTGTTGGACGAGGCTGGTGAATAAATACAAAACACGATTTACGAACCATATTTTTAGTTTTCAATAAATTATATTCAACAACTTTGTTGAATATAACTACTAACAGGTAGATACAATAAAAAAATACTCACGCTGTCAACTAAGATATTCAGTGCACATATAAGCTTGTGGGGTATCGTTGGATAGGTTTATAATTTTTTTTATGGATACGCGAGACTGTTGAGCCGACGACGCCCAAAAGCATTCAGATTAGAACGGGGGCTGCGAATGCCGTGCCAGCGTGACAGATGTCTTTTTACGCTTCTCTTGAAAGAACCTAAGTCGTACACTGAAGGAAACAGGACAAAATGCGAGCCGTACTCCCGCAGCGAGGTTTCCGTACCACCACATAATTGGCCGGTTGTTATTTTTTTTATTTAATTATTTTATTTCTTTATTAACACATTATCTTAAAACTAATTTTGTACATATTAAAAACCTAACATTAAAAACATATACAAAATTAACCTTAAAAAAATGGAATTTCCACCACCGGCGGCGGGGCGAACCCAGGCTACCGATGGTCGGGTCCCAAAGAGAGGAACCTCCGGACGATGCGTGCAGTGTCGAGCAGGGCTGCCTTCTGGATCTGGCCCTTGACCCAACCACTCAGCGAGAGCCTCTCAAGGTGATCGTCGAGGCTCTTCGCTATCAGCCCATGCGCCGAAACGACTATGGGCACAACGATCGTCGAGTCGACGGGCCACATTTTGGTAACCTCGTGCTGCAGATCCACTATTATTTAATTTATTTTTAGGGCTTTTAACAATAATTTGCTAATATATCAGCCCCATAGTACTCATATTCTCCATCCCTTGGGGCCCAGAGTCCCTAAGGGATATAGAACGCTCCACGAAATTCAACACAATTACTAAATCCCTCTCACTTGGGCTCGCCAACAGTTTATGTAATATACTAAAAAACAAATTGAGTCTGTCTGTCCACCCTAAGTGACGTCTATGTTATTTTCCTTTTGAGTTTGCACTGTAATCACACCAAGTTTGACGCTTGCATGTATTACCGTTTTAATAATTGAGCAAAAACAAACATAAATTATAAAGAAGTTTCAAAAGTGACTTTGGTTTAAATCAATATTTAGTGAGATATGCGCTTCTAAAGTCGTAAAAAGTTTGTTTTTCACAGTGTCGCTGTCACGTTACAAAATTACTGGCACGTTGTAAAATTCAAATTTAGAATGTTGAATAAAATTTAAAGAAAATAGTTCTGCGAGTAGAGATGGAGTGTTTTGTTTTTTAGCGAAAGACACAAAATGGCTGCCTTGCTGAAAAGTGGGTCAAAAATTCGTGTGGCTTGTTCGTGTTTTGGTTTTTGGAGCCTACACCTAATTTATTTATTAACTTTGTATTTTTCGACACGCACTTGACCAATTTATTACCCGACTGCGCGAAGCAAAAAGGAGGGTAATGTTTTTTTATAGCTTTACTACAGTTATACTTCAATTACTTCTTATGACGCGTTCTTCGATGGACGCGTTATGAAAATGGGGAGTAAACTGAGACAAGCGTCACTGTCATCGTCATTGCATACAAATTATTTATATATAGGTATTGTGGGGTGCTGTCAGGAGAGAGGGGGGAAGGGGAGAGGGGGAGAGAAGGAAGAGGGGGAGAGGGGGGGGGGGGAGGATGAGAGAGATTGGAAGAGAGAGAGGCAGATTAGGTGGTTTTTAATCATGCCAAAGAAGTATAACTTCTACGCGCGCGTTTTTTCATAAAAGTTCTTGTATGTACTTGGTCATGGTTTATGGTTTACTTGGTTTGATTTCCGTCGATATCTTCTGTATGACTCGGCCCTTAGTTGCTGCTCACGTCAAGTTAACCCCCTCCCTCGTATCAAATTAGTGAGTAAACAAGTTTTACTGAACAGGTACACAGCTTATACTACTGAGAAAGCGACCATTACTCGATTCATAGCTTGGAGAAATTTAGTCACTTTGGAGAGCTACATAGGTTGGAACCCTATTTTTTAACGAAATTCGTATGAAAATACAGGAAAACCGATATATGTTTTGTATTTAAAAAATACTAATTTAGTATTTATAAGAAAGTCGATCAAGTGCGAGTTTTACTCTTACTTAATTTACGAGGAGGGTTCCGTAGATCTGCTATACCATACCTGTCAGAAAACCATATCCGTCTATAGTTCGTGCCTGAAATTCAAAGTGCACGTGGCGCCATCTATTATTTAGCAGCATGAATATATACGAATCTATTCTTAGCACGTTTCTTGTATGGGGATTCCCTTTTTTTTACTTTTTGATATTTTTATTATTTCTTGGCATATTCGCCGTAATAACACATATTCTGTTCAAATTTCCACCGGCTACCTATTACCGTTCAAAAGATACAGCCCTCGGACGGACGGACATACAGACAGACAGCGTAGACTTAGTAATAGGCCTCCGTATGGATACGAAACCCTAAAAAACTATACATTCTGTTTAACGATGTAGAAATAAAGGTGTAAGGTGGTGTAGAAATAAAGACATAAATACTATTAACACAAAAGTGGTTTGTAGATAGATATGTGCACAAGAAACCACATCATAAATTTCGCAATACTAAACAGTAATGCATTTATTTATTTATTATTAACAGAAGCCACAGAGATAATATAAAAATAACAAAACATACGATATACTAGGTACAAAAATAGGCCTATAGCTACCCCAACAAATGTTCCCCTTGAGACATACATAACATTATGAACATTAAAATGGCTAACAGCTATAAGAAGGTCCAAAACAAATGTACGTTCCAACAACAGAGAAATAATGAACAATTTGCATGCAATCGTACAAACATTAATTAAGTAAACTTAAATACAAGTGATTATTAATTAACAGTGAATGAAGACGATGAAAATTAAGCATGAAATGCGCAGCAGTAATTTCTATTCATTCAATGAAGCGTGTATGAGTATGAGTGTGTGTATCATAAAAACGGCAATACAAGAAAGCGTCAAACTTGGTGTGATTGTAGTGCAAACTGTAATGTAAAATAACAAATAATAAAAACGAATCAATTACATGGGAATACGGAAACCTCGGTGCGCGAATCCGGCTCGCACTTTGCCGCGTTTTTTTTCGAAAAGTAGCTTGCCCACGACTTTGGCAGACTGCTTTGCGTCTGGCTACCACACACCGAGGGCACAGATTAAGTAATAGTTATTTCGTCCGAGTGTATCCACGGCAAAACCTAGAAACTCAAATTTAAATTAAATTCAAAAACTGCTATTATTTGGCATACTACTTAATACCAAAGTGGGTATCAAGGAGTGATTACTAGTTTTAAATTTCCCATTTGCAGATACACACATTTTTTATTGAAATCTTCATTGAATTCAGTGGTAAATAAAATTATTGTTTTTGTTCCAGATCACTCAACTGCTTCCAGGACATCGAATTCAACATATGAAGGTATGTAACATTTTCTATTTTTAATGTATTTGCTTTTCAGAGTTTGTATTTTTATTTACATACATGCATACACACATACATACGACACGCTGTACCCCGACAATCGGGTTAAGCCGAGTAATCGATGTTGTTCTGCAAGTACTCTTTTAAATTACATTACAACACCGACCACCGCGTTTAGCAAAGTATTACGACAATATCAAACAGCAAGTAAGCCAGGAAGACCCGCCTGCTGCGTGACTCGGTGGAAAGACCGTGCCAAGAGGAGATGGGTGACAGGCTATCCTGTCGCCCTTTAGCACGGCATCTTGTCCTTATCTCTTAGTCGCCTATTTAATGGAACACTTGGATTCGTCATCTAGACTTTTCTATCTACATAAATATATCATAGCTTAGCTTGGCCAGTGCTAGCCTACAATTTTTAAAGCTTAAGTCTGGGCTGCGGTACCGATCCTGTTCCTATAGCGGTCTTAAAGCTCGATAGGCTTAACGTTAGGTTAGTCAGTCAGCGTGTATGCGTCTACTGCTGGACATACGCCTCTCCAATTTTCCTCCAGTCCTCCCGGCTTTCAGCGGTACGGAACCAGTGCTTTCCACCGGCGTACTTGATGTAATCGTCCCACCTGGCGGGTGGTCTTCCCACACTCCGTTTTCCTATCCACGGCCGCCAGTGTAGGACACGGTTACTCCAACTGTCGTCGTCTCTTCGGCTGACGTGCCCGGCCCACTGCCACTTGAGCATAGCCACCCGGTGCCATAACGTTAGGTACGAACGGTAAACTCCCACAGAACGTCTGAATGAAATTCTTGAAGATATCGGCCGGTAGCGGCCCGCGGTCGATGGGTGTCAAACTGAGACCCCGTTAGCCGATCACGTCTGTGGACAAGGGGCTCTTGTACACGGTGCTATGGGCGCGTCCATGTAGGCACATTCGGTACAGCGGTGTTGCGGTGCGGTTCGAAGATGATGCCAGTGTCTTGCGGGGAAAATATGGAAGGTCTTCCGGTGAGTGAGTTTCCTAGTTGGGGCTCTTCAAAAGACTCTACAGAAGCAGCAGGTGTAGGTTGTATCACGTAATTTTTTTCGTCAGAAAAAACTCAGTGGTACACGCCGACCGGCTTCGAACCATGGACCTCTCGCATGAGAAGCCAATGCCCAAACCACTCGGCCAGTCAAACCAGTCAGTCAGCGTGTAAGCGGCCACTGCTGGACATACGCCTCTCGAATTTTCTTCCAGTCCTCCCGGGCTTCAGCGGTACGGAAGCACTGCTTCGTCGTCTTCCCACCTGGCGGGTGGTCTTTCCACACACCGCCATGCTCGCTCGACACACTCTGACGGTCCCTGTTGTTCAAAGGTTGAAAGTTGCTTAGCGAGCAATGGAGCGAGCCATGCTAGGAATATCTCTACGTGATACGGTGCGTAACGAGGCAGTCCGCCGACGCATCATAGTAGTCGATATTGTGCACCGGGTGGGTAAGCGCAAGTGGCAGTGGGCTGGGGACGTCACCCGAAGAGACGACGACCGTTGACTAACCGTGTCCTACACTGGCCGCCGTGTCTTCAAATGGTTTGTCAATAAATTAAAACAAACAACAACTTGCCATGGAACCTAGTTAGATTTGGTTCCATGGCAGGTTCCTTAAAAAAGCTATTGCGTATTAATTAGATCCTTATCAGAAAAAACATATTTAAATTAAAAGCTACCAAAGAAAATTTTTACAGACTGAATATGAGAATAACTTGAGCCGTGTACAGGCTCCTAAGCGACAGTGCGACTTTGCGGTAGAAACTTATCGTCACTGCGGTCTCCGATGACGAGGCCACTGAGGTGTGATCGTACCGTGAAGCTCCAGTAACATGGAGCTGACTTCATTTACAACAATATCATTATTTTGTATTAAAGAACCGACATGTGCCTAATAGTAAATCTCATTAAGGCGACCATTAACACGGTGTTATTAAATAAATCAGACAAAATAATTCGTGTAGTTTTGAAAGTTGGTACAGCTATTCTTTGAGATAGCTGTATGTATAAACATACTAAAAGTCCCCGAGGTTTAAGGGCGAGCCGGCTGTGGGTAAAGTATTGATCCTATAGTAAAAATACATATGACATAATTTGTAGAAAATGTTATGTAGTTAATTAATGTAAAAGTAATTGTAATCTTATTTTTAACTAGCTGTGCCCGCCGCTCCGCCCGCTCTCATATTTCACTTCACTGCTAACCTCATAAGCCATTTAGCGTGATAGTAAGTAGCCTATAAATGATGGGAAGAATCAAGCTATCCGTAGAATTTTTTTTAATTAAAATCGGTTCAGTGGTTCTCCAGTTATAAGCGGACAGACAGACATACATACACTCAGACTCTCAGACAGAAAGCAGACGTTGGATTTTATTATAGGTAAGTAAGGATAAGGATAGTTTCGAGATAGTATCTCGAAACTATTGAACTCGAAATACGAGCAAAAAACTGAAAAAAGGGACCTTTCCCCCCTCCCCCCAGCGCCGGTTCGCCCTACACCCTCGGGGACTTTTAGTATGTTTATCAGGACATCTCAAGGAATAGTTAGCTGTACCAACTTTCAAAACTACACGAACTACATATTTGGTCTGATCGACGATTTTTAGGCTAATTTTCTTATACTATTTGTGAAATAAATTTCAAAATTATGTTCATGCCGTAAAGACTAAATGGAGTACTTTATAATTTACTTAATTTTTTTGGTTTATTGAGCTTTACGTTCCGGAGTAATCACCTCGGACAGCGGGCGTGACAGACAGACAGACGAACGGACAGACAGACACCTGACCGATTTTATAATGGTCCCTGACAGCGTCGTTGCGGAACCCTAAAGCAGCAAGACAATTATCAAGTAGGTATATTTAATTCTTTAATTTGTCCATGTTATGGATTCAGATCATCGCTGCTTGAAGTAGAGCGTTACAAATACTCATCGCAATTTCAAAAGGCATTGAATTTTACAGAAATTACACGTAAATATACTTTCTTCAACCTAATTATTTACCTACTTTCATGATTTTAATCAAATATTTTCAGTTTTCAACAGCTTTCACATCAATCAATCAATCAATTCATTCATTCTATTTAGGTAACAAGGTTACACTTTTTTATGGAAACTGACACGGTTGGCTACATCACCTACCTACAACATCCGTGATAGCCTATAACACCGGGTGAACTTGGTGCCACGTCAGTGCTTCCCTTCGGTCGTGCCGGCTACACTGAAGTGGACGGAAAGCACATACTATTTACATAGCCGTTTCGACCGACCTTTCATTCAGTGCGGTGGTACCAACCCGGGCGGGGTAAACCCTACCACCTAGTAATATAAGAAGGGAGTCATATCCCTTAGTCACCTTTTACGACATACACCGGGAGAGATGCAGGGGGCTATTCTTTTAAAGTACCGGCTCCACACGGTATGAACACTTGGTAATTCTTCGAAATTCCATTCTTCGACTGATTCATATGGCCAAAATTTAATTTCACTTTCAGTACTGTAACACATGTTCATATGAAAATAGGTATACCAAATAACATATATTTGAATGAGGGACTCGTTTTTATAAAGTATTTTTCAAGATATCGACGTTCAAATATTTTGTGCCCAGATGAATCAGAATTTGTTACAGATGAATCAGAAACAGAAAAAAAAATGAAAAACTTTATGTAGATGGGCTCTATATTAAGAAAATAAACATATTTTAACAACAACAGTAATCTATATTCATGAAAAGAATTATTAGTGATCATATCACGAAAAAAAATCTGCTGAATTCAACAATAATTTTTGTAAAAAAAAATTGAAACACCGGTACCTATATAATAATTCTTATAGTATATACTCCAATGGGAACTCCCATATGGGAAAGCGAGAATATTGTAATATAACAGAAATTTTAACTATAATTGCTAATATTTGTGATTTTTTTTTATGTAAACCAGCATGGGTGGCTGTGCCGAGAGACCAATGGTGCAGTCGACAGAGCCAAAATCACCTCTCCTCGCGAAACCACGCTCAGTTAGGTGCCATGCCAGCAGATTTGCGGACTGTTGCTAGGCTGTCTAGCCCGTTAATACGACGCTAGAAGACACCCAGGTTAAAGGATTCAGGAAATACACTCGCCGGAAGACAGTTCCACACTCTAGCGGTGCGACAAATAAACGATTTAGAGAACCGATGGGTTCTCAAAAGCCCAATGTCAACAACAAAAGGGTGCTGAGTCTCTCTGCGACGAGTCATCCGGAGATAGGACGGGTGGCAGGGAATAAGGGATGCTAGTTCCACAGAGCAGCGTCCGTGATAGTATCTGTAAAACAGACTAAGCGAACCCACAAATCGTCTGTGACTCAGAGACTCCAAACCATCTGTAAGTTTCGGGTCACCAACAAGACGGATGGCTCGGCGCTGTATCGAGTCCAAGGACGCAAGCAGATAATGCGGACTACCCTCCCAGATGTGACTGCAGTACTCCATCACCGGCCTAATCTGTGTTTTGTACAACAGGAATAGTTGTGCCGGTGAGAAGAACCGCCGATTGCGGAAAAGTATTCCCAATTTTCTGGATGCAGTTTTGGCCTTAGCTTCGATTAGTTGCCGGAAACCCACTTCTTTAGATATAGTGGTGCCCAGGAGGTCCAGGTGCTCCGAGAGAGGTACAGCGCTACCTTGGAAACTGGGCTATGGCCAAGTTGTAAGCTTCCCGGCCGGAGTGATCGGTGATGGTGGACCCAAGCCATTCCTTATGTTTGACATTGAAGTCGCCCACCATTACAATTTCAGCCGTAGGAAGTTCACAAAGCAGTTTGTCTGTCCCTCTGCTGAGGTGCTCAAAGAATGCAACAGTCTCTTTGATACCAAGGTTAGGCGAGCGATACAGGCCCGCACAGAGTCTCACCACGTGGGGAAGATTCACGCGGACCCATATTACTGGGAATCGGGAGTCTTCAACATGGCATAATCTCTTGTTGGAGACATCGGATCGGCCATAAAGGCAGACACCACTTTTTGGCATAAAACGTTCAAATAGTGTATAGCCCGGAACACTGAGATCGGTGGTACAATTAATTCTGTTGTAATTCTGAGCTGCTTGTAGCTTTCTTCGATGTCACCTTTCTTTTATGGACATCTCTGGTGAATTTTGGAGTTATAAGTTTTCATCGATTGACGAAGTCTCCATCCAAAAGCTGTCGTCATCGGGAAGGTCGAGGTCTTGTTGGGCTGTATCCGAATGCAACAAAAAAACGCTGCTTTCGTGCTCGACAGGGCCCAAACTAATTTATTTTATGATTCATATGTGGTTTTGACCATATGAATCAGGCACAGATGAATCAGGATTTTGCCTACAATCATGCATAACTCATCATACATACAGAATTGAGTATTGTAATTTTTCTACACGAATCTATAACACAAAAGCATCACACAAAACTCAGATTGAAGTTTTAAAACTATAAAATATATTTTATAAAGTAGGCATTGTAATCAGAATGCCACCTGAACCAAGCACAGATGAATCAGATATTTACCTTCGTAACACCGGGATCTAAGCCAACCAGCCGCATATCCGTCTTCTAGCTCTTTCTTTACACGACTGGCTTCCCCCCGCGCGGGAAGCCAGACTCTCAATATTATTACCCGACCAAGCATGGTCAAGTGCAGCTTACGCCACATTAATCAGTATTATACGCCGGACACTTCTTATTTAATTATTTATAAACACACTAACGTAGTTGTAACTAATACACATTTTTTTTGTAAGAGGACAATTCATTTCCCTTCGATATGATTATAATTTATATTGATTTATCAAAGGGAAAATGCGACATCAACCATTTTGTTCCGGAAAATGGCTAACGGACACGTTATATGAATCAGAAGAACAAGCTTCAAATATTTTTATTTTGTACCTAGACAGCAATTATTTCAAAAATATAATTCGTCCCAGTTAGGGATAAAGCTAAACTGTACAAAAAAAAAATATCATGCCGTTTCGTTAGATGGTTACAGAAATATACCCATAGACATCGAACATTTTGTCTCTGAAGAACTACCAACACTTAGGTCCGTAGAAATATTACATTAAGGTTCTGCGGTTCTATGTTGTGGTCCAAGCAAGAAATATGCCATCGTCAATCAACTAAACTAGATCGTAGACGGAAACAATTTCTTCTTTGATCATAACATATTTTTTACGATCGAAGAACTTTTTCATTGAAAGATCTTTATTTACATAAAATATAAAAAAGTAATACTAATAACTAAAGAAATAAACCTACCTAACAAACATTAAAATAACAAAAGGGGCATTTTCAAATGTTCCTAGAACACTTGCTGCATTACCCCGCTGGATGGCAAGGCTTACCCGTTGAATGAAGTAGGCCCTTGATTGCGGGACGCCAGATGCGTCCACCAGCAGAGGCCTCAGCCTAGATGCATTCGTACATGCAGGGAATGCATATCGATATTGCGAATCACGAGCCAGAGCCGTAACAGACATACGAAGTGATTGAGTTCCGACAATCCCAAAACAAGAGGTCAGTATCCTTAGATTGGACTTAACCCGTGCACTCAACTTCGGCCGTCACATCGAGCACAAAAAACTGGCCAAGTGCGAGTCGGACTCGCGCACCTAGGTTTCCGCACCACAAAAAACATTAAAAAAAAACACGTTTCTTGTATGGGATGGGAACCCCCTCAATTTTTTACTTTTTCTATTTTTTGTTATATCGCCATAATAACACACATTCTGTCAAAATTTCAACGAGATACCTATTACGGTTCCAAAGATACAGCAGTAGGACAGACAGACAGACAGACGACGCAGGCTTAGGCTTCCGTACGGGATTCGGAAACCTAAAAACGGGACATTCTGAATAAGGCGCGGAGATACTTTACGCCTGGCCAAATCCTGCTGCTGTACTAGTCGAAGGTGAGGTCATGTGTGGAGTATTGCTCGCATATTTGGGGTGGGGCTGCACTTGGCTTGTTAGAATCGATCCAATGAAGTACAGTTCGCCAAGTCAACGGCTCCGAGGTGTCCTTCAAACTTGAAACATTGCAGCTCCGTAAGCTGCGTATGCATTAGAGCAGCCTCAGGCCGAGCAGCCTCGACTTGAAGCAAACTGAGGCTGCTCACTCTGAGGCATAGTCTCGAGGCACATTGCGGATCAAGGTGAGGCGTGGACCAAGTGCACGCCTCGGACTGAGGCTCCTTTGAGCGCGGCAAAAAACCGACAAAATATGGCTCGGCGCGAGGCGACGAATTTGCCCCATGGCGCGGCGTGCCTCAGGTTGAGGCACCCCGAGTCTGCCTCTAGTGGATACGCAGCTGTAGAGACATTAGTTCACTATGTGTGTTCTATCGACTGTTCAACGGCGAATGCTCTGAGGAGCTGTTCAAAGCTACTCCAACCTCACCTTTCACCACAGGTCCACGTGTAGTAGACAGGGAATGCGTCCCTTTACTGCAGAGCTGCATAAAGTGCGGACTAAAGTTCCAGTTTGTTTTATCTTCCGCACTGCGAAACTCTGGAATGTGAAGTGCATTGCTCCCGATGTTTTTCCTTCAGTGTATGACTTAGGATCTTTTAAGAGTAAAAAGGCACCTGTCACGCCGGCACGGCATTCGCAGCCCCCGTTCTAAACCGAATCAGTTTACATAAAAAAAGAGTTAAGTTTTTGGAGAATTCTACTAGGATGGGGATCCTAGTGGAATTCTCGTATCTCGTAGGGAACATTCCCTGGCGGATCCAGCAGACTTACCATTCTGCTAGAATCCGAATCTTTCGCAAACAACTGTAGTTATTATTTACGTGTTAATTGTAATGCAGTTATAGTTTCGAATAAAACTACAAGTTTGAAAGATGTATGTTTTAGATTTAGATTTAAGTTAATTTATTAAGTTAGGAAGGAGGTTGCTCTCAATTCAACCGTTATGTGTGTTTCAGGTGCTTGTAAATTTTAGATTTTCTTTCATTATTGAATACCTACAGTTTTTTCCAGCTGGTACATGTTCATATTATTATTTTGTGGATGTAATACATTTCATCAAGCACTGTGGCATCATGTACCCTGGCACCGTGGACCCTGGCATCATGTACCCTGGCACCGTGGACACTGGAACCGTCGATTCTGGCACCGTGGACCCTGGTACCGTGGACCCTCGCACCGTGGACACTGGCACCGTGGTCATTGGCACCGTCGATTCTGGCACCGTGGACCCTGGCACCGTGGACAATAGGCGCCGTGAACCTTGGCACTGGGAGAATTCACAGGAGTTTGATAAGTACCCGTGAATTTCCTGGTGCCTCACTTCAAGGTGGCCGCTCACATCGCTCGACCCACGTCAGGCCTTCAGGATAATGCTGCTATGTGTCAAATGTGTAATTTTATATATTTTCAGGTTATATATTATTTTTATGAAAACATTTATATTAGGTCAAATACGTTTCATTACATTAATTGTAATAAATATGATTATTCGGAGATTAGTCGGTGTCGTGCTGTAATTTACAAGAATGTGCGTTATTGTTATAAAAACTCGCGCACCGAGGGTTCCGTATCGCCATGTCATGATCAGCGTTACTCAACTCACGCAATCTATGGCGTGTTTATGAAATGCTTCATATTAGTTAAAATTCGTGATTAGTTAAAATGCTTCATACTCTTTTCGGTAGATGGCGCGCGTACACTTTTTAGTTTCTTCTATGAAATTTTCTATGCTTCCCCGTGAATTTTTTACTTTTTCTTATTTTTATTATTTATTGTTATATCGGCCATAATAACACATATTCTGTGAAAATTTCAACGCGCTACCTATTACGGTTCAAGATATACAGCCCTCGGACAGACAGACAGACAGACAGACAGACGGCGTAGGCTTAGTAATAGGGTCCCGTACCGGATACGGAACCCTAATAACTAACGACATAGTCGTGGCTTATTGTTAATTACTCCGCAAGTAACGTCTTCGGGAATAATCCCCCGTTTAACAATAACTGAACGAATTAAACAATAGAACATGATTATCTGCTATTTGTGCACTTTCATAGCGACTCATAGAGCAGCCAGCATAGAGCTTTCGTACTATATCCTGCTAATTTTTTTTTATTTTTTTTTTATTTTTTTATTTTATTGGGAAAACATACAGTCATCGTAAAAAGGAGTAAGTACTAACATTAATTACACAGAGACCAGTAAAGTTTTCTACATAAAGTTATCCGTATTAAGTGCGTTCATGATTAATAAATTAACCTAAAAGAAAGAAAACATCAAAAACTAACTAATACCAACACACGAAAATCAACCAATTACTTAACCATAGGAGATACATTGATAAGAAGTACATACCTACCATGTACCTGGCAAGAAAACCAACCCAACCTACCCTCACACAATTCTCATCTGCCCGCTTTAACACCTGTCTCATCATTTACTGTTACGATCGCTGACCTTTTGAGATGGCTCAGTGATACATGAAATATATCAAGACAGGAGAAGAAGTTGTCATAAGTAGCACAACTCCGGTTAGTAAAAGAATTTTTACTATAATTGGTACTCACTTTGGCGATATGAAAAGTGTTAAGACATCTCGTTGCCTTAGTAGGGAAACGAAAACTTAACTGACTTAACAAATAAGGAGAATCTATGTAATGATGGATCAACTTGTATGTGAAAGTAATATCCTTGATCTGCCTTCTTTTCTCGAGAGACATTATTTCAAATGTGTTATCGTCGCTCTCACTTGCCCGACGAGTTCTATAGCCAACATATTTTAAAAGCTTTTTTTGAATTTTTTCTATTTCAGTTATATAGACTGCATACTACATACTACTAATGTGCTATCCTAATAAATAAAGTGAAATTTCTACTGGCGACGTACGTACGTAAACTTTTTTTTTTATGTAAACCAGCATTGGTGGCTGTCGCGAGAGACCAATGGTGCTATCGACAGAACCAAAATCGCCTCTCCTCGCGAAACCACGCTCAGTTAGGTGCCATGCCAGCAGATTTGCGGACTGTTGCTAGTACATGAATATAGTTTACACAATACATGAATATCCTTATAGCTCGAGAACCACTTTATCGATTTACATACGTTTTTCGCTGTTACATTCTGTCATTTCTCAAGATGATTTTAGGCTATAAATCATAACGGTACGTCGTCCGCGGCCTGAGCTGTAAGCAAAAAGTCACGCGAAGCGAAGCCACGGGCAAAAGCTAGCGTCGAGCTCGAGACACAACACACACACACGCACACACACCCTCACACACACCCTCACACACCCTCACACACACACACACACACCCTCACTCCCTCGCACACACACACACACACACACACACACACACACACACACACCTTTAGAAACCTAAGCTTAGGCCCAGCGCAAACATAAAAAAAAATCTGTCAAGTGCGAGTTTTACTCGCGCACGGAGGTTTCCGTATCTATCCGCTATCAATAATATCCGCCTATCTTTTGTCTTTCAACAATGCAATGTATAAAAGCCTGTGGCGCCATCTATTATTCATTAGCTTGACTAATCGATTTTTCGCGCGTTTGTTGTATGGGAGACCCCCTTATTTTTAACATTTTCTTTTTTTCATTATTTTTTGTTATATCCGCCATAGTAACACATATTCTGTGAAAATTTCAACGGGCTACTTATTACGGTTCAAGAGATACAGCCCTCGGACAGACAGACGGATGGACGGACGGACGGACAGACAGACAGCGGAGGCTTAGTAATAGGCTTCCGTTCGGGATACGGAAACCTAAAAATCAGGGAAACGTGTAAAGTGTATCTACATTAAGTAAATAAATAAATAAATTGTATGGTGTCTGTATTTCCTATTGATCCCGCAGATCGCACGATATTATGCACGTTGCAGCGGGAGTGTGTGATTACTTACAGTAAATCCGAACAATACTGTCGCAACAATAGCTTTGGGAAGTGACTGCGGCGGGAAAGTTTTTATACTCGTGCGTGCGTGTGTTCTTGTGGGTCTTGTTGGTAATTAGGTATTTACTCCTACTTTGTAAGATCTAAACGTCAGATAATCACAAACCGCACATACATACATGCAGTACATGCAACATGTATATGATAAAGAAATGAAAAAGTTCAAAGTTCGGAAGCAATAAAAAAGAACTAACAACAGTCAGCCTCGATAGCTCAGTGGTGCAGACAGTCAACTGTCGCTATTGAATGTTAAGCAACGCTAGGTGCGGTCAGTACTTGGATGGGTGACCGCTGACCGTTGGAGGCTGACCGAGGTTCGGATTCCACGTAAAACTGTAGGTCCCTTCCCTCCTAATCATACTTGGTGGTAGGGTTTAACCCGCCCGGGTTGGTACCACCGCACTGAATGAAACGTCGTCGGTTGAAACGGTTATGTAAATAGTTTGTGTTTTCCGACCAGTTCAGTGTAGCAGACACGATCAAAGGGGGAAGCACTGACATGGCACCTAGTTCACCCGGTGTTATGGGCTGACATCACGGACGTTGTAGGTCATGTAGCCAATCGTGTCAGTTTCCATAAAAAAAAAAAAATTTAGGGGGTTATTCTGGAGCTCAAACCAAATACTTAGGTGTATGTAATATTTTTTTCAAAATCTTGAAAAAATCATCATGGTCCCCATATTTTGCGAATCAATCGCCACAAAACATTATGAGGGTATTCGTACATGGGATCATAATTTATTTTTTTTTACGGTTATGAAACAATGCAAAATGGCAAAGTTCTGTTTTTTATCTTCAGAATCATCCCTGAACATTTTGGCAGCCTTCTAGAAAAGGTAAAGGGGCAAGGTAAACAAGAGTAATCGATATTATGCTGCAAAAACTGTGGTGAATTAACGCACGATAAATTCAAACAAACATTTCCTTTCCTCACCGAAATAAATACACTTATATTACATTACATATCGACATATTTACGACATGCACGGGGAGAGATGCAGTGGGGCTATTCTTTTTACGTACCGGCCCCACACGGTACAATACATCCTATGACCCCTATAAACAAGGCAGTGATCCCCGAATAAGTTAACATCCTATATCTCGTAATACGTCATAATTAATTAGCCAGTATCTCGAAAACCACTGAAGCTGCAAGCCTAATTATGTCAGCACCATTGTTTAAAGCAAAGAGCTATGTAATTTGTTACAAGATATCTTACTGAGGCATTAATTTAATACATCACCAATTTGTCTTCGTGGAGCTACGTAGCTTTTAATCTCCTTGGGTCTTCCATTGTTTTAAATTGAAGTTAAATAACACGAGTGAAGTCTAAAATGGCTATGCGAGTCGGTTGCATTTATTATGTACAAGCTGTGCCCGCGGCTCCGCCCGCTCTCATATTTCACTTCACTGCTAACCTCATAAGCTATTTAGCGTGATAGTAAGTAGCCTATAGTTGATGGGAAGAATCAAGCTATCCGTAGAATTTTGTTTTATTAAAATCGGTTCAGTGGTTCTCGAGTTATAAGCGGACAGACAGACACTCAGACAGAAAGCAGACGTTGGATTTTATTATAGGTAAGGAAGGATGAGACAGGGGCATAGCTTATTAGCATTTGAAATCAGACATTATGCTCCACTTAATGTATGGAAATTGCGGACTTATTGCTTTATGCTATTTCTTCCAGTCAGCTCGGTGGAACTACAGTTATACATGGAAACTGAACCATGGAGCAGCTGGTGTAGGAATTGTTTTCAAATCAGAAAAAAAAAAACTCATTGGTACCGGCCAACTAGATTCGAACCTCGGACCTCTCGCAAGAAAAGCAAGCACCTAGACCGCTACTCCACCAGCCGCTCATCTCATCATCAGCATTTTTGTATCTTGTAGTGGGAAATAATAGTGACATTATCAATATTATCATGGTCTAGATTGAATAGGGCATTGAAAAGATGGGGTTTGATATATTTTTTTATTTTTTATAAAATGTTTTAAAACAAACTTTAAAAATTTGAAACACGCATGTCTTAAAAATAAGTATTTACATTACCTACGTTGTTGCGCACAAGAGTTATTACAGACAAGTCTTGTAACAATCCTAAAATCTGACAAATCTAGTTACATACATGTATACGAGTGTACTAGTACATATTCAGTGATGTCAGTAATAATATATATTATAAGAATGTAATATTGCTAAGTGCAAGAGTTTTCCGCCAGTTATATTACATATTTTTTGTTGTTGTTCACAAACTCATCATTTAAAGAATGAAATGAACACACACATACACTGTGTATGATGATGATGTCTGCGCAAGATAACAAACAAAAAAAAAAGATGCGAAAGGAAAGATCGAGTTGTGTGAATCAAATAAATATTTATGTTGATTTAGCGAATAGATTCAACAAATGTTTGCTCCTAATTAAACTCATGCTCACTTCACTCGCTTGCTACAAGTCATTGTTGTAGAATGTAATATGGTTGGTCGACAAGCAACTCCAAGCGGGCAAAAGTTATTGGAGGATACATACTGTACCACTGGTTGGTGATTTCTTGGAGTGGTGGTGATGAATAAAACACTTTCTTGACGATATGAATTATTTACTTGGTCCCAGAGTGTACATACAACATTAGATTTAGGAGTCTTGGCCTGAACTGATATGTTTACAAACAAAAATCGACAAGGTAAAAACGACACATTCGAAACATTAGAAAATCCTACTTTGATTTGAAAATTAACTCTAAATTGGCTCTGTGGCAAAAGTATATAAGCTCGCGCTGGCTAACTGCCAGTGCAATACCTACTTGATTTAAAAAATAATAATTTATTTAAAGTGTTTGAATTACGATTTTGTTTTTGTTTTATTTTAGTAGGTACTAAGCATTACATTACTTCATTATATATGTATATGCAAAACCGAAATGAAGAAAAAAAATACGTCCCGACCAGGATTCGCATTTGCTCTGGTACATACGAGTATGCCGCCAGCGCGTTACCAGTTTCGCCCCTGGGTCGGATTTTCGAATAGTTCTATCTTCTATAGTGTGACGCAAGATCCTGTGTTCTGTCAATTTGCACGATACCATTATTGAATTTTTAAATTATTCATTCAGTTTGAATTACTGCAAATATTCCAAAATACCTTTCAAAGGTTTCATAAGATTGAAAAATAATTAATACAATTGCGAAACTATGGTGTGTGTAAGTATACAGTTTTGCCAAACTTTGTTGCCGTTTGTACTATGTTCACTTCATAAGTTCCACGCTCCAGGCACAGATTACTTAATAGTTACTTCGTAACATATAAATCACTCCATAGAAAATGTTCCTACCTTCGGGCTTTAATAGCCTACTGTTTCACATCGCCAATCGCTGCGTGCGAAAATGTACCTTAACGATCGAGTGTAAAGCGGTTATTGCTTTGCAGCTGCGCGCAGTTGCGTGGGCGGGCGTCTATGTATACTTCGCGCGGTTGACGAATTTTTACTGAAAAAGACCGTCGGCGGCCCGTCGGGCGGTAGGTAGTTAGCGCGCGCAAGTACATAGAGTGCGTGAGGCCTGCTCCAGGTTCCTATACCTCTGCCCTAAAACTCGACTTCTACGCATCAGAGTGAAAATTGTGTTAGCGGCAGTAAAGTTTGGCAAAAAAAAGTGTACGTGCCGACGAGTATATCGATTTTTCTGCAAACAGTTCAATCAGACCGTGTGGGGCCGGTACTTAATAAATAGCCCCGCTGCATCTCTCCCAGTGCATGTCGTAAAAGGCAACTAAGGGATAAGGACAAGATGCCGTGCATAAGGGCGACAGGTTAGCAACCTCTTAGCTTGGCACGGTCCTTCCACCTAGTCATGAAGCAGGTGGGTCTTCGTGCCTTACTTGCTGCTTGATAGTTATCTTGTCCTAATACATTGCTAAACGTGGCGGTCGGTGTTGTGCTGTAATTTACAAGAGTACTTGCAGCACAACATCGATCACTCTGCTTAAACTGATTTTCGGGAAATAGCGTGTAATATGTACTATGTAGGTATGTACAGTTCAAAATGTAATTTAATTTACTCAACAACACAATTTTCCATGTCAGTGGTCAGTTTTACACTGTTGCATTTTCCATTCAAATAACTTATTGATGTTTCGAATTTCGAACCTCAGACGTGTCGCACTAAATCGACATTATTAGGCCAACCTGTGTCAACATACCGATCAGTCGATCTATCGAAAGCATTTGCCTCTATCAGAAGGAACAGAACAGGGAGCTGTAAAAACTAGGATATTGTACGTAGAGTTTTTACTGTAGCAGAACTTTTCGCTTCCTACGCCTAGTAGGTATGTGTGTGTAAAGAATGCCTTAATATTAATTGATTACAAATTGAAACTTACGGAACCCTTCAATTTAACTTCTATACATTTTTGATCACTCGTTAGTTGTCTATTCCCTGTTTCTTTGCTTAAGGCGCGGCAAAATTACAAATTACATATTTCTTTGTGATTTTGTAGCAAAACTATTAAGCGGAAAATAATCTAAAACATTTGATATAGATAATTAATGAAAACACGATCTGAAGAACTTCACTCGATAAAAAAAGCTTTGAAACGTAACACTTTTTTAGGTTTCCGTATCCCGTACGGAAGCCTATTACTAAGCGGTATGTATGTTCGGTAAGTTAGAACGTCTCAACAGATTTAAATGCGGTTTTCACTGATGCCATCTAATATATCTTCGGATGGTAAATGCTTTAATAAATAAAATATAAAAAAGTAATACAAATAACTAATCGCGAAAGACATCGGGATGTCCCTGTACGCTGCTTCAGGAGAACAACGTTCGCTCGAGTTCCTGAGGCAGCGTATCAGTGTGGCCATCCAGCGAGGCAACGCCGCTAGCGTCCTCGGTACAGTGCCCACATCGTCACACCTGGAGGAGGGTTATTAAGTTTTGTATTGGTTATAGGTTTATATTTTATTTTGTAGTTAAGTTTTTTAGTTTTTAGTAGTTTTTAGTTATAGTTTTTTATTTTATTTGATAGGTAGTTTAAGTTTATTTAATAATTTTAATTTATTACTCTTATAAGATGTATACAAAATAAAATAATATTAATATAATTAAATAAATTAATAAAAAAAAAAAAAAATAACTAAAGAATTAAAAGCTATTTAACAAACATTAAAATAACTATCAAAAGGGGCATTTTCAAAAGTTCCCAGAACACTTGCGGCATTACCCCGCTGGATGGCTTACCTACCCTTTGAATGAAGTAGATGGTAAATTAAATGTTAAATATAAAGTGTTATAGAGATCGCGAAACCTTAACGCGAGCGGAGCGGCCGGCACGGCTAGTGCTTTGTACAACTTATTGATTGTCTGCATTACTACTGCAATATTACGTCTAAAACGATCCCGATCAATAGTTGACGACATTCTTTGAAATTGGGTCACCCTACCTTTAGAGCATATAATTTTTAACCCCCGACACAAAAAGAGGGGTGTTTAACGTGTATCTGTGTGTATGTGTGTATGGGTGTGTCTGTGTGCGGCATCGTAGCTCCCAAACGGATGGACCGATTTGGATGCGGTTTTTTTATATTCATTTTTAAGTTTCAGGATTAACAGTAGGTTAGGTTAAAGACTTACATAAGTCGACGTTTCACCCGCTACGTCACGGGCTTCTTCGTCCGGGCGCGGTCAGAACTTGGACGGGTGATCGTTGGTCCGTTGAGGCTGACTGCCGTTCGAATTCCACGTGGAACTGTAGTTCCGTGCCCTTCTTACCTTACCAGGTGGTGGGTTTAACCCGCCCGGGTTGATACCACCTCACTGAATAAAAGGTCAGTTGAAACGGCTTTGTAAACAGTTCGTGTTTTCCGTCCAGTTCAGTGTAGCCAGCACGACCGAAGGGAAGCACTAACATGGCACCTAGTTCACCATGGTTTTATTGGGCAAAAAGGTACAATCTATGTAAAACGCAACGAAACGCAAAACGCAATGTAATCGTGAAAGGGGTCTAAGAGAGTAGCAGGCACAGTGAAACGAGACGTCTGATATTGTCACTGTGACCGGACCGCAACAATGGTCGTGTGACTTCCGTAGCGTACGTGCGGCCCATAGTGTGTGGCACTCTGGCAGGTCCATACATTTTGCATTTAAACAAAGTTACAAGGTGTTAGCTTCCATTTCCAGTAGATGTTTCCCATCATTTCATGTACACCTTAACTAACACCTTGTAACTTTCTTGTAACACCTTAAGGTGTACATGAAATGATGGGAAGCACTGACATGGCACCTAGCGCACCAAGGTGTTATGGGCCGACATCAAGGATGTTGTAGGTGCTATAGCCAACCGTGTTAGTTTTCATAAAAAAAAGGTATTATATGTGAGGAACGCGTGTATCAGGAATGGCTGTAGTAGTTTATAAATGTGATTCTGATCGTCAAATGAAACATTTAAAAAAATCTTAATATTTAAAAAAAATTCTTCACACAATTTTACAATTTAGGTAGTAGGTACTATTTAGCATTTCACCAAAACTAATTCTCTATGTGATTTTGAACAATAATTATTGACCTATAATTTTTTATATTTTCAAATTTTTGTCGTCCCTGTTGTATAAATATTTTTTTTTTATGGAAATTGACACGGTTGGCTACATCACGTTAAATGTTAGATTGGTTTTTATAACATTTTTATTTGCCCACAAAATGTACAAAATCAATAGTTCTGCCATGATCACGCGCAAGCACTTTTCGTTCACATCACCTGGATCTAGCCTCGTTTACCGCACACCAAGACTAGTTAAATGCGCACTTAAGTACAGTTATCACACTTAAGTAACTGTTAGCAATAGTCATTAAGTTTAGAATCATAGCCATAGATACAGTGCTTATGAGAGATAAAATATTTTACTTTTTACTGTAAGGAATATATGTACTTCTTATTAGAAATCACAAGGAAACTTATATAGTTTAAATACAGGAACTAATAAAAATTAACTAAAAAACTATAAAAAAAATATGATTTTATTTATCTAAAGCCAAATCCATTTAAAATCAATATATTCATGTTTAAGGTTATATACATTTTATTTATTTATTTATATGAAAGAATTACATTTTACGGGATGCATACCACACGATGCATCCCGACAATCGGGGTAAACAGAGTAATCGGTGTTGTGTTACAAGTACTCTTGTAAATTACAGCACAACACCTATGACAACGTTTCGCAAAGTATCGGACAAGATAACTAATCAGGCAGCAAGTAAGGCACGGAGAACTACCTGCTGCATGACTCCATGGAAGGACCGTGCTAAGGTGAGAGGTGGCTAGCCTGTCGCCCACGGCATCTTGTCATTATCATTTTTACGTAGCCTTTCGCCGACGTTCGCCACGACATAAACGTGGAGAGATGCAGTGGGGATATTCTTTTTAAGTTACGACCCCACATGCTGTGTGTTATTATTTTCAGTGATATGTCACGTGATGCATTTAAAAAAAAATATGTCCGTGTTTGGGTCATCAAATCAAACTCTATATATTTACCAAATTTCAACTTTTTTTGTTCAGTAGATTCGGAAAAATAAGCTGTAACAGACGGACTGACAGACATGCCAACTATTTTGAAGTACGGAACCCTAAAAAAAGAACTCTTCATCAGAAAATTGTTAAGCAACGCTGGGCCGGTCAGTACTTGGATGGGTGACCGCTCGACCGTTGAAGGCTGACCGTGGTTCGGATTCCACGTAAAACTTTAGGTCCCTCCCCTTCTTACCTTACTATTAATAAGGTGGTAGGGTTCAACTCGCCCGGTTTGGTACCACCGCACTAAATGAAACGTCGGTCGAAACGGCTATGTAAATGGTTTGTATTTTCCGTATACAGTTCAGTGTAGCCGGCACGACCGAAGGGAAGCACTGACATGGCACCTAGTTCACCCAGTGCTATGGGTTGACATCACGGATGCTGTAGGTGATGTAGCAAACGGTGTCAGTTTCCATAAAAAAAAATTGAAGGAAATTTCACTTTAGAATACACATGTTTTCTGTTCCGTAAATAATTGGCATTCAGCGTGGAAATACCGCGGAGTATGCTAGAAACACTTCGCTCCATACCTCAAACAAAATCTCAGTCAATAAATAAATCGAAATATACTTATACTTAATGTGTGTTAACATTATAAGAGGTAGAATTAATTCCTAAAGTAAAAGTGCTATATTATATTATAGTGATATTTTCCATCATTGATTTTGTTCAGGTCAACAAGGTTAGTCGACATTTACGAGGGAAGTAGAGCGTGCAATGGGGAGTTCATTCAAGCAGTAAGCCAGAATAGTGCGATGACTTTGCAACGTTGTTAGTATCCTAGACTCGGCTGCGGGTAGCGCCGTGTTGTTCGATTACAGAACAAACGTTAATTTGCTATGAAATGCGTACCAATGAGTTTTTTCTGACGAAAAAATTTACGTGCATGCCTACACCTGTATCCTAATCACGAGATTTTACCTACACCGCGTACTACGCTACGCCGTGTTCTCCGCATCATTTTGTATGGAGAAACGAAATTCGCAAATCTATCACAAGAGGCGCTGCTCCGTTTCTTCATACAAAATGATGCGGAGAACACGGCGTAGCATAGTACGCGGTGTAGATTAAATCTCGTGATTAGGGTACTGCTGCTTCACCGTTCGGAACCGGTGTAAATCTGTAGGTCCCTTCCCTTGTCCCTTACTAGGGGCAAGGTAGGTAGGCTCAAATTGTAGCTGACTGGGTTGGTACCACGGTACTGGATGTAAGATGGCCGAATAGCAGCCTCGGCTGTGTTCTCCTGTAGTCCAGTATAGCCAGCAATCCAGGGAAGTTTCCGGTATGGCACCTACCTTTTCGAAGGTGATATTGACTGGTCGGAGCATGTGCTTTGGCCCCTCCGACTCAGCCACTCATACCGGATTACATAAAAAAAATGAAAATTGCAATTTTCACATAATAATAATCAATAGAATTGGTTGACTATTAATGACCGATTTGTATTTGTATAATGCGGGGTCGGTAGGTACTTAAAAAAATAGCCCCGCCTCATCTCTCTCCGTGCATGTCGTAAAAGGCGACTAAGGGTAAAGGATAAGATGCCGTGCATAAGGCCGACAGGCTAGCCACTGATCACCTGGGCACGGTCCTTCCACCGAGTCATGTAGTGGGTGGGTCTTCGTGCACGACACTGACTACTCTGTTTACCCCGATTGTCGGGATGCAGCGTGTGATATGTAGAATTTTTATTATGACACATTAAAATGTTTGAAATTGTATAAAATTTGGATTATGTTTCAAATTCCTAGGGTAATTTTTTTTTCATTGGATTGCAGTCTTTGCCGACTGCAATATTTAAATTTGAGTACGTAATTTTTTTTTAATTGTCTTGTAATTATAAGATTATTATGTTTCAAATGCATAAATATTATCATATCAGAGCATAGAGAAAAACAATTCTAAAAGATATTTGTAAAAAGGTAAATTAATAAAATGAACTTCATTTTACACGTAAAATAAAATTTGTATTCGCGCTGGGGTTTTAAAATGCGTTGAAGTCTTTTCAATGGCGAATCACGTTCGAGAATTTGGCCTAATAGTCTGCGATTTATTTATTCACCACAAATAATATTTTCCAGGTTGACATAATTTGTTAGTGGCATAGCGTTCTTTGAATTATTTATATTATTTTATGTGTATTGCGTGCGAGAACATTTAGATGAACAAGAAGCATTATGAAACATATTATGTATGTGAAAGAGGCGTCAGCGGTGTGTTACCTTTTCAAGATCTATTTCACTCGCACGAAACAGCTAACCAATGCGTGAGACTGAATACCAACTATCACAAAATCGCTACACAAAAGTTCGATCGGCTTGGTCTTCGATCCACCAAGAATTATCCTCTTCAAGTTTTTTTCCAATCCGTCTTACGAGAAGCAATTAGCTCCCCAATAACCGCAACATGCTACCTGGAATATGCCCCGGGGCTACGCTTGGCTCGTGCTAGACATGTAATCTTGTTGGCGGCTCCTTCGCCTGTAGGCTGAGGCGTATTTAACTCAAATTTATTGGGGGCTTTTCTAAGTTCAAGACTCTCGAAAAATTATGTATGTAGCTGTAGTGCGTGTTGTGCGCGAAGCAAAAAGGAGTTTCTCTGCAGAGAAACTCCTTTTTACATAAAACTGCATAAAACAGACATGTCTGTCTGTTTTATGTATGTATGTGTGATGAATCACAACCTACCTCAATGAAAATAGCTAGCAATAGGACGTATGAAGGCTGGCTGGTAAAATGTTATAAGGCGTAGGAGTTAGTTTAGCGCCTGGGTAGTGAGTATAGCAAAGAGACCGCGTTGCGTATAAATCGTAGCGGGTGGCATGTAGTCAGGCGCAGATAATACAACTTGCATACATTTTGAACAGGAATAGCTAGCAACACCGTATAAGCGACAGATGATGATAGATAAGTATTATACGTCGGCATGCAGTAAGATATAGGACGAATTGACTGTATTACATCTACTTTTGTGAATTCGTAGCATTTTTCAGAGATTAGTTACTGAAGGTTTTAGGGAAATATGGAACGCATTTTTAAGGAAAATTGCTTCAGGCATTGTGATTGGTCGACCAATGGGAGACGCGGAAATGATGTTAGGGATGATTTCCGATTGGTCATGGGGGTAAGAGTGGGAGTAAGAAAGCGAGGCTATTTAAGGGCGTGTAACACGGTAGGAGCACCTTTTTCTGCAGCTGCGAGCCTCGGAGGAACAACTTGCCTGAGCCCCGGTCACCGCTAAGTCGCATCGAGCGCCATTGCTTTTCGGCATCAACGTTTCGGTGAGTCTCGGACGCCGCGCGCTATTTTGGAGTTTTCTAGTTGCAATCCGACCAGTTCTATTAAATTGCATTGTCTTGAAGTCTTCTTTTGGTGGCTGGGCTAGTTTTGGAAACAATACTGGCTTTTCAGAAATTATTTGCTAGTATTAGGGATGTGAAATATTTTTATATGGATCATCATTGGAGCACTGTGTGGGATGCTAGCTATGCTGAAATATGCATACATGCATACTATTACAGGGCTCTTTTTTCCTTTGGAGCACTGGGTGAGGGAGCAGGTACGCTGAAATATGCATGCACGCCCACTCACGCAGAGTTCTTTCACGGAATGTTGTGAGGGAAGCGGGTTTTGCTGAAATATGCATACACGCACGATCTCACAGGGTTCTTCCCTGGAACGTTGTATGTGGGTTCGGGTACGCTGAAATATGCATACGCGCGCACTCATGCGAGGTTCTTTTCCTTTCGATGGAATGTTGGGTGGCAATGCTAGCTATGCTGAATAAGCATACACGCTTGTTCGCACAAGATTCAGTTCATTCTCTATGATATCACGAGAAAATGCCTCGTGGTAAGAAGACGTAACATAAGGTCGAAGAGCAACTGGAATTCTGGCTAAACTATCAAATTATAACGTGGGTAGTTAGGTTCTTCAAACACTAAATTCATATTGGTAGGTTAGCCATGTAGCTGTGTGAATTAATTCTCCTTAGTTCTGCAAGGGAGAGAGGGTTCGCTTCGTGGGAGTGAGTAGTACCATAGTGTGTAGTATTTATTGAGGTTAGGTACTAGGAAGGCCAGGTAAATACCCCACAGTGGTTCTCCTTAGTCCTGCTAGGGGGAGAGGTCCAAAGTGTTATGATCTGTTAGAGCGATACCTATTCTATCTGGCGAAGGGGTGGCGGTACTCTAAGGACCGGTGCAAGCTGAGCTGACCGTCTGAGGAGGAAACCTGTGGTAGCCTTCTTTCGATAGGCGGAGCCCGTCGGACGAAGTACTACGAGGTTAGGATAGGGACCACACACACACTTACACACACACGCACGCCTTTAGGATTTGGGGTCCGTAGGGGCCCTGAATCACCCACATTACACCACGAGTTTCATTTTAAATCTCTTCCTAAGAGAAACAGTTTCTTCACAGGATAGGAATCAAAGGGGGCCATTAGGTATACAAAATAGAGCTGCTGGTAGTAAAGCAGCCCTATATGGATGATGGCCACTGTGAGGAGCGTGGAGAGCCCGGGTGAGGAAACCCGGACTCGTGGAGCTCCTTACTTCCCCCTCCGGGGGGAAATTGTTTGAATAATTTGAAAATTACTGGTTAACACAATTTCTGGGAGGAGAGAATACAGACAATTACAATGTAATGGAAGAGACACAGTGATATAGGAGAGGCGGACTTAGGCAGAAAATTACATATGTATTTAGAATATTATTCAAAGAACAAAGGTTAGGATAGAAAGCTAGGGATTGAGTTAGTACTCTGGGTTATACGGTTACACAACGCTTCTTCGAAGAGAGGAAGATACAGGGTCCATCTATACTTAATTCAGTGTATACGTATGTATACATTGCTTGAGTTTACCTAGAGATCACTTGAATGCTAAACGCAGGCCATGTTTTATTTTAGAGGTTACTCGCGGAAGCGTGGAATTTCGGAATAATTATTCGACAACACCTGTCAGGTGAAGTATAAATACAAAATATACTTTGGTGGGAGGCTAGTTCGTCGCAGTGGTGCCTAAGACCAGGATAGTTCCTATCTAAATCAAGGATACCTAGGGTTAAAAAAAAAAAAAAAAAAAAAAATTGATTGAAAAAAAAAAATTATTAGATAAAAGGGAAAATTGAATAACAATCTAGTACGTTGAAGTGGAGCCTTAAGACCAGGCTAGATTCTATCCAAATCTAGGATACCTAGGGTTCAGAAAAAAAAAAGGGAAAAATGGAAGAAAAATGTAGTTCTTTGCGGTAGTTCAGGACAATAATAGGGGTCTTATATACTCAAAAGCGATAGGAAAAAATCCAACTCATAGGGAGTAGCGATATAAGTAAATAGCGTTATAGGAAGTGATACCGGGAAAGTGATTAAGTGTGGAATTCGGTGAGGAAATGCGTGAAAAGTTGTTCGTGGAACGCGGTGCTGACTGGCAGTTTCGCGAGAGAAGAGATTTGGACTCCCGCCTACGAGGCGGGAGGTTTCGCCGCTTGAAGCTGAGAGTGAGTACATATTTCATTTTCCGGCGCGAGTGCAGTCTGTGTACAATTAGTTAATTTACAGGAATATTGTCTACAATTTGCCGACAATGTTGCTAGAAAACCGATTTTAACGTGAACGAATTGTCACCAGAAAGTCGACTAGAGATTCATCTTTGAGTTCGTAAAAGAAAATTGCTTACATTTCCTTCTAGGAAGTTCATTATCATTGTTCTGCGGACATCTAGAAATATTTAAGTGAAAACCAATTTTGACCAATGGGATGTGAGCGCCGGTGCGGTATGGCGTTCGCTATTGGCTAGAATGAGCAGCGCCGTGATAGAAAAAAAAACTGTTTGCACGAAGAATGTAGTCGGGTTGAGAGGTGATAGACTAAACAAAGTGGAAGTTAGGGGAATGGTATGTATGAATGGTGTGAGGCATATTTTTAAGCGGAATGTTAGCAACTTCGTAGAAGTAAGGTGGGGCCAAAGGGAAATATTTTATCCAGAGATTGTGAAACTAAAATCAATAATTTATTCCGGGTACACCGAGATATAGCAGGAAGAGGAAAAATTTTTTTATATGGGTTATCGGAAAAATTGTGCTATAAGCCCAAAAGCCAATTAATTTAGAATCCTAGAATGTACTAAAATCAACAATATTGTAGTAAGAATATTCTATGAAAACCTTAGTTGTAAAATTGGATAGCCATTCTATTTAAGTTAAGGCACGCCAACTGAGCGCGGAGGGCTTCATACCTAAAACACTGAAGTTATGTTCGAAAATAATCTTGTCATGTGTAATAATTAGGTACACTCGCGCGCGAAATAGTTTATCGGGGCCAGTTTGAGGTCAATAAAGGGAATTTTCTAGTTGTTTTTGTGGAAAAGAAGTTAGTTGGGGTGTAAGCTTCCTTTGTAAAATAAAAAAACCGTAAAATATGTGTGTTTGAAAAGAGTGGTTATGTTTGACCGGGTTCCAACAGACTCATTTAATTTTGGTTGAGATTGTCGCCGAGGAATAAAAAGATTCGAATCTTTATTTCATTTTAGAGGAATGCGAGAAGAACGAAACATAGCATTTTGAAAATGTATAATGGATGTTTAGTTAATGATTTGTGTAGTAGTGATAAGGTGTGCATTTTAGGCTCCAAAGTAGGTATTTCGCGAATTAGTAGCGAGCGACGGTATGGCACCTACTAGTAGGTGATGGTAGGTTAAGGTTAGGGGATCCCAGTTAATTGATGTGACTAATTAGGTGCCATGTACAAGTGAAGGTTAGTTGTAAAGTTGTGTCTAGGTCTGACTTTGCGTGTGTGGGCGATATGGTACTTACTAGATTAGGTTAGTGGTAAACGAAGGTCATGGTGTACAAGTTGACCAGTGGAAGTAATTAGGTGCCATGTACAATGTTGGTTAGGTCGTGAGGTTGAGTCTTGGTCAGATTTTTGTGTGTGTGTGGCGAATAGAGGCTCTTAGTGAACATGCCGAATACGTGGTTCATTACGAGTGAGTGGTTTTGGGCTTGAATGTAGTGTTTGTTTATTGATAGGATAGGGAATGGATTGTTAAGTTTGTTTATTTTGGAACTGATTGGTTGGTATGAGGAATGGGGATTCCAGTTGCTCAAGGAATGCGTGCGGGGAATGTAAGAGTTAAAACGGTTAGGAGGGAGCAAGTGCAATGTCGGAGAACGTGCCGATCGAGATATTTAATTTTTATCGGTCGTGCATGATTGTTGTCCGTGCGGAATGCGGAAGAAATGGATTATAAAGAGTATAGGAATTAGGTGCCATGACAGAGGTCCAGGTTTCGATTTTAGGTTGCGGTCGTATGTATAGGTGTCAAAAGGTGAGAGGGCCAGTTGGTGAGTGTTGATGCGATTGGAGGTCGAATTAAGCCTGTCGATTTGTGATCCATATCGAGTGAGTGGTTTTAGATTTGCCCATAAATGTGTTTGTTTAATTAATTAGACTAATTTATAAATAATATTTGATACATGTGTACATGTTGCACGCGTTGAAAGAAAACAGTCGGGGTGGGCGGAGTGATTGATGTTGTGCGGTGGGAGCTCTGGTGAATTGCAGCACAACGCCGATCACCACGTTTTGCAAATTATTTTATAACTAAGTTTGGTTATTGTGCGGGCTACAAGGTGGTGTCAGGGGTTTCTAACTTTTCTAAAGGGAAGTGTCAGGGGTTACAAACCTTTTTCCAAATTTATAGGTCAGGGATTTTAAACTTTTTCAGATACATATATATAAGCAGTTTCCAAACTTTTAGGCTTGGTAAGTGTCATGCCTTTCGAATTCATGATATGTAGGGGGTTGTAAACATTTTACAAGGGCACGATAAGTCAGGGGTTTCCAAACCTTTCAACTTTGGAAAAGAGTAGTGGTTCTTAGAACATTTTTGAATTTCGCAATGATTCAGAGGTCTAGACTTTCGATATATTTTCGAATTGGTATTATATCAGGAGTTCTCAACCTTTTCCAAATTTAGGTTGTAAGCCTTTTCAAATTCATGATAAGTCAGGGGTGCTCAAACTTTTCCAAATTTATATTGTCAGGGATTTCGAACTTTTCCAAATTCATGATAAGTCAGGGGTGCTCAAACTTTTCCAAATTTATATTGTCAGGGATTTCGAACTTTTTCAAATTCATGATAAGTCAGGGGTGCTCAAACTTTTCCAAATTTAGATTGTCAGGGATTTCGAACTTTTCAAGTTCACGATAAGCCAGGGGTGCTCAAACTTTTTCAAATTTATATTGTCAGGGATTTCGAACTTTTTCAAATTCATGATGAGTCAGGGGTTCTCAAAGGTTTCCAAATTAAGTTAGTGTCAGGGATTTCGAACCATTTCAAAATCGTGACATGTCAGGGGTTTACAACTTTATTTACAAAAATATTTTTGATTTAAGGGAGGCCTCAACATCCCAAGAATATTTCGGAGTCAGGGGTTCTCAACTTTCGGAATATTTTCTAATTTTAAATATTTTAGGGTTCTCAACTTTAAGAAATACTTTTACTTTTCCGGAATATTTAAGGGAGGTCTCAGCTTCCAAAAATAGTTTGAACTTAGCGGTTTTTAATTTCAAAAATATCTTCAAATTTTGAATTTCTAGGGTCTCAACTTTAGAAAAATATTTTATTTTTCCTCAGGATATTTAAGGAAGGTCTTAACTTCCAAACATATTTGCACTTAGCGGTTCTTAATTTTCAAAAATATTTTCAAATTTTGAAATTTTAGGGTCTCAACTTTAGAAAAATATTTTTACTTTTCCGGAATATTTAAGGGAGGTCTCAGCTTCCAAAAATATTTTGAACTTAGCGGTTTTTAATTTCAAAAATATTTTCAAATTTTGAATTTCTAGGGTCTCAACTTTAGAAAAATATTTTATTTTTCCTCAGGATATTTAAGGAAGGTCTTAACTTCCAAACATATTTGCACTTAGCGGTTCTTAATTTTCAAAAATATTTTAAAATTTTGAAATTCTAGGGTCTCAACTTTAGAAAAATATTTTATTTTTCCTTAGGATATTTAAGGGAGGTCTTAACTTCCAAAACGTTTTGAACTTAGCGGTTCTTAATTTTCAAAAGTATTTCCAAATTTTTTATTATTTTGGGTTTTCAATTTTGAAAAATATTTATTTTCCTCAGGATATTTAAGGGAGGTCTTAACTTCCAAACATATTTGCACTTAGCGGTTCTTAATTTTCAAAAATATTTTCAAATTTTGAAATTCTAGGGTCTCAACTTTAGAAAAATATTTTATTTTTCCTCAGGATATTTAAGGGAGGTCTTAACTTCCAAACATATTTGAACTTAGTGGTTCTAAATTTTCAAAAATATTTTCAAATTTTGAATTTTTAGGGTCTCAGCTTTAGAAAAATATTTTATTTTACCTCAGGATATTTAAAGGAGGTATTAACTTCCTAAAATATTTGAACTTAACGGTTCTTAATTTTCAAAAATATTTTCAAATTTTGAATTTTTAGGGTGTCAACTTTAGAAAAATATTTTATTTTTCCTCAGGATATTTAAAGGGGGTCTTAACTTCCAAAAATATTTTAACTTAACGGTTCTTAATTTTCAAAAATATTTTAAAATTTTGAATGTTTAGGGTTCTGAAATTTAGAAAAATACTTTCATTTTCCAGATTATTAAGGGAGGGTTCAAATTCCAAATATTTTGGACTAAGCGGTCCTCAGACTTTCGAGAATATTGCCATATTTCGAATGGTTTAGGGTTCTCGACTTTAGAAATATTTTAATTTTAGGAATGTTTAGGGAGGAGTCCGACTTTCAATATGTTTTGAGTTCAGGAGTTCCCAACTTTCAAAGTGTTTCGGATTTTGAATATTTCAGGGGTCTATACTCTAGTAATGCCTTTATTCTTTCGGAATGTAAGGGAAGTGTGTTATGTATATTGCACCTAACGCGAATCAAGGACACGGTAATAGGCTATTAGAGATATTGTAAGCAATTATAAATTTATACCGTGCAGCGCTGTCACTCGATGCTGGCAGTAGTGAACGAATTCGCTATTCGTTTGATTCCCACGATTAAAAAGGGAAGAAAAAAGGAGAAACTTTATTCTAATAAACACCAATACACACGGTCAAACAAAATATCAAATATTGTGTGTGTATACAGGTTCAACTCGAGCTTTGATTATTGGATAGACTATCATGAATTGGATGTAATTTATTGTGCTAATTATTAGTTATTTTTAGTAATTTACTTTCTTATCTTTGAACTTCTGCTCTTGCATAGAGGACATTTTCCTCACAAGCGCAGGCATGTCTGCTCGCGTGCACGAATGATACTTGCGTACTTAGGGATATGTTTTTTTGTGTAGACCAGCTTTTTGCAATCGTGAATACATTGGTATTTGGGTGCGTGGGCGTATATTTAATTGTTTACTTACATATCTACTTGTGTGTCTATAGATACCTAATTGCGTGCGTACATGCGTGTATGCGTGCAGGCGTTCGTGCGCATATGTAATTGTGTGCGTACTTGCTGATTGGTATGACTATGCTTGCGTATCCGTGCGTACATGCATATTACGTGGTTACCTGCGTCGGTAGGGATTGATGTGGATGCGCGGGGACAGGCTTCGAACCCCGGACTGCGGGTGGTTCGTCACTCTTCGGTTTATGATCTGGCTACGTATTTGTGAGTGAGCTGAGTACATCTTAATATTATCCTACTGAAAAAAAAAGAGTAAGAAGAGAAACGAAAAAAAAATTTACCAAAAGAATAACAAAAGGTAAGTGTATCTCGCAATATTATATTTTAAAATGATAGAACAAGGACTTATAGTTAAATAAGATGCTGATGAAATATTTTGCTACTACTCTCAACCATCCAGGGATTGACGGGAAGAGATTCCTATAATGGATAAGTCCGCCTTTGCGCCTAAGATAAATTATGTACCGTGCATGTTTCTGTGAGATGTGTCCGAACGGTTGGGAATTATTATTTATCTATTTATGTTAAATAATTTATTTTCATGGATGAATACTAAACCACATATTTACATAGACTAATCACGTGTTTATAGGGTGTATATTTACATGGACTTAACTATATATATATATTTTTTTAAATCAATTCTATAATTAATTATTAGACCAAATAAGAGGTAGAGGATTTGAATATTGTTTTAATTATGATTTTTCCTTTTCAGGAAAATACTTATTCGTCTTTGAATAAATAGGTACTTGAGTGCGGTTAGTGTTAACGTTTTATTTATAGTGGGGTTTACATAAGTCTACGCATACCAAAATCAACGAATATTCTTCGATGCACATACGGATTGCAATATTGCAGGGCAATATTGCATTATTATTAATTTGTAATCAAGATCGAAAAAAAATATATATTTATACGAATTAAACTTGGCGTTTTATTAGGTACACTGGACCATTTAAACGGTGCCTTGTATCTATTCTTATTAGAAGGTCCTATTGTCTCATATTATGATCGAACAGGTGGTAGAATGTTTCAAGTTATATATAAAATTACTTATAAAATAAGAATCTGGTTTTATTGTTCGGGTTGTGTGAAGCAGAATACTGTTCCACACATCGCCTTGACATTGCGGGGTCTTTTATAAGTATCTTAAACTGTTTAAAGTATTGTAAGTCGGGTTGATAAATGCTGTATGAGTTGACGAGTGTTGTGTAAAAAGGTTTTATCATCGTGCTAGCTGAAGGCGGGTAATGTTGAGCGGATCTTTATGCATTTTTATTTTGTCAGCCTCGATAGCTCAGTGGTGCAGACAGTCAACTGTCGCTATTGAATGTTAAGCAACGCTGGGTGCGGTCAGTGCTTGGATGGGTGACCGCTGACCGTTGGAGGCTGACCGAGGTTCGGATTCCTCGTAAAACTGTAGGTCCCTTCCCTCCTAATCTTACTTGGTGGTAGGGTTTAACCCGCCCGGGTTGGTACCACCGCACTGAATGAAACGTCGGTCAAAACGGCTATGTAGATAGTTTGTGTTTTCCGACCAGTTCAGTGTAGCCGGCACGATCAAAGGGGGAAGCACTGACATGGCACCTAGTTCACCCGGTGTTATGGGCTGACGTCGCGGACGTTGTGGGTGATGTGGCCAACCGTGACAGTTTCCATAAAAAAAAAAAAAAAAAAATGTTTTGGGTGGTGAGTTATTTAGGAGAGGTTGGGGTTGGGGAAGATACATTAATTTTATGGGAGGATGAGCAATGGAGGCTACGACGAATCTGGCGGGCGAACGGTGAGCGTTCAACAATCGTACTAACCTTATGTTATGCATGTATACTATTATATAGAACGCGGAATTTGGAGGGCGAAGAATTGGGAGAAGTTTGGTTTGACGTACAGTAGAGATATCCTATTTATCTGGTAACTGAAAGGACGACTCCTTTACGGCGTACGCGCATCATATTGTGCCGTAACAAGAGCATACTTGTTGTCTTTAGGGTTACGGAATGCATATGTTTAGGCGGGCGAGAAAATGGAATAGGTTAAAATTAGATAGAAAATAAAATAAATGTTATAAATTATAATAGGTATGGTAATGATCAAAGATAAAAACTACCTTCTTATCGCAGTCTTGAGGGAATGCGAATCTGTATGTGTAGAACATAGGTTTAGGGAGGGCCGTGATCGTCTAGTTGGTAGGACCCTACGTTGTTAAGTTAGTATTGCTACAGTGCGATACTGTTTAACTTAGAGCAGTAGTAGAATAATGATTTATTCACCATTCACTACTGAAATTTCAGAATTGAAACTGATTCGGTTTGGTAAAATCCGGTAAGGTGGTACGATTTGACTCGGTTTGGTAAAATTCGGTAAGTTTGGTATGAGATGTCACAATTTAGTAAAATCGGGTACATGAAGATAGATGTGGAGAAGGTAACGTTTGGTCTACTGAACCGATTGGTCATAGGTAATGGCTTAGGAATTTGGTGAGAGTAGATGCAACATAACAAGGATAACTAAGCAGGAACAAAGGGAGCAGGAACCTGAGTAAGGAATGCCGGGTGGTGACGAAGGAGTGAGCGATAATAGAGCAGTAAGGTTAGGTTAGAGGTTAGCCCCATGGGATTACAAAGCCACGTAGTTGTCATAGGATAGGATGGAGTCCGGCGGGCGAGGTAGGTTACTAGGTGGTTATTTATATTTCTTATGTGCAATATTGGCAGGGAACACATTAAGGAACGATCAACATTTGTTGGACGAGCTATAGAGTAAACATAGTTTGGCGGGCGTATTGCTTGGGTTGTTACGTAGATAGAATATAGTAAAATAGGATAAGAGAGGAGTTTGGAATAAAGGTTATAGTAAAATATTACTATTGATAGGGTTCCGTTCAAATGGTACTATAGGAAGGGGTAAGGTGAAGTATTACTAACGATAGGGTTCCGTCCACCTCGTACAAGATGAGTAGGTAGGAGGGTCCCTTGAGCGACAGACTAGGGATTGGGGTCATGGTTTATATAGGGATAAATAGAGCGTGTACAAAGGGTATATTTCGGATAAAATATCAGTTAAAACAAGTCATTTAATACGGTGCGTTCATAGATTAATCACGGACTCTACATAGTCAGGCGGGCGAATAGAGTATGAAAATGAAGTAAAATTGGTAGTTGGGGCGTCGAACGTAGCCGCGGATCGTGTGTAGGTTGGCGAGTGAAATTATGCTGTCCTGAAGTAAGGACGAGTTAGGAGGTACAATTGTAGATATAGATTCTTAGTATTATTCTGGGGTTAATTAAAGGACGGAAACAGTAGAGACTATAGCATATAGCTAGGAAATAGAAAGCTCTAACGAATAATACCCGCTACGGATAAATAGGAATAAAATCCTGTTCGGCGTGGGGGAGTTGAGTTATTGATAATTATGAACAAAAGGTTTTAAGACTTAGAATAGACTTGTTGGTAGATGCTGGGTTTGGATGGTTGTGTAAATACAGAAATACGCGAGTAAACCATTGGGTATTATAGTGTCTGTACTCGGTAGTGAAACTTCCTTTTAATGAGAGCAGAGCTCTGACCTGAAGGGACTTTTACAATGAATCAGGACACTTTGGTTTCGATTTTTATTGCATTTCCCATACATTGCTCTGAAAAGAATGTGAACGTAAACTCAGTGTGTTGAACACACGAATGGGACTTGAAAAATGTGAGGTGAACAAAGCCATAGTGCAGAACTTTACATTTCATCGAGACCTTAATTTGTTCTCACTCGGGAGGGAAAATGTTATCATGTACCGAGGGCGTTCTACACTAAGCAAAAAGGGAGCGTTTAAAGTTAGTGGTGACATTTTCCGGTCTATGGAAAGTGATAGAACATAGCAATTTGAACCATTGACCGGAGCAATGTTGGATGAGATTAAAGTAGAGTCGTGTACAATCAGACTGGGCCCATCCATTTGTCAACGGGTGAGTTAGTTAGCAAAGGTTATGATTCGGAAGAAGCAAAGTCAATTTAAAATTTTCTCAGTAATAATTTCCCAGTTTTCCTGTCTATAACTAGAAAGGTTAAGGTGTTGGAATGTGCGGCGTGTCTAAACCGGAGGTGGCAAGGTATGTTGTGCGCTCTCCCTGGAGAGAAGTACTGGTCCTGCCCTACCAGCGAGGGGTAAGACTACAGGTTTCCTGAGCTGGTGGGAAATCTTTCTATGGCATGAAACAGGGTATTAAGTGTTTAGTAATTTCATTTTGAGCTTCTGATGAGTCTAACCTGACTATACTAGGACGAATGCCCATATGTTGTGTTGTGTGGTCGGGACTGCTTAGCACCCAAAATAAAATGCCACAATCATTCTGGTAAGGGAACAAACACCCTATTAGAAGAAGTTGTTGGTACTACGGACCTTCTGGAGAGGGAACGAACACCCTAACAGAGGCACATCTACGAAAAGCAGTACTGCAGCCATAGCATTAATATATGTTGGCGACAGACAGACATAGACTATAGTGTGGTGTAGAGACGCTAGTCGCGATCATGGAAGCAGAAAATAAATTCTTTCCCATGCCGCGAAAATCGCCTCTAGGCGGGCGACTGTGATGAATCACAACCTACCTCAATGAAAATAGCTAGCAATAGGACGTATGAAGGCTGGCTGGTAAAATGTTATAAGGCGTAGGAGTTAGTTTAGCGCCTGGGTAGTGAGTATAGCAAAGAGACCGCGTTGCGTATAAATCGTAGCGGGTGGCATGTAGTCAGGCGCAGATAATACAACTTGCATACATTTTGAACAGGAATAGCTAGCAACACCGTATAAGCGACAGATGATGATAGATAAGTATTATACGTCGGCATGCAGTAAGATATAGGACGAATTGACTGTATTACATCTACTTTTGTGAATTCGTAGCATTTTTCAGAGATTAGTTACTGAAGGTTTTAGGGAAATATGGAACGCATTTTTAAGGAAAATTGCTTCAGGCATTGTGATTGGTCGACCAATGGGAGACGCGGAAATGATGTTAGGGATGATTTCCGATTGGTCATGGGGGTAAGAGTGGGAGTAAGAAAGCGAGGCTATTTAAGGGCGTGTAACACGGTAGGAGCACCTTTTTCTGCAGCTGCGAGCCTCGGAGGAACAACTTGCCTGAGCCCCGGTCACCGCTAAGTCGCATCGAGCGCCATTGCTTTTCGGCATCAACGTTTCGGTGAGTCTCGGACGCCGCGCGCTATTTTGGAGTTTTCTAGTTGCAATCCGACCAGTTCTATTAAATTGCATTGTCTTGAAGTCTTCTTTTGGTGGCTGGGCTAGTTTTGGAAACAATACTGGCTTTTCAGAAATTATTTGCTAGTATTAGGGATGTGAAATATTTTTATATGGATCATCATTGGAGCACTGTGTGGGATGCTAGCTATGCTGAAATATGCATACATGCATACTATTACAGGGCTCTTTTTTCCTTTGAAGCACTGGGTGAGGGAGCAGGTACGCTGAAATATGCATGCACGCCCACTCACGCAGAGTTCTTTCACGGAATGTTGTGAGGGAAGCGGGTTTTGCTGAAATATGCATACACGCACGATCTCACAGGGTTCTTCCCTGGAACGTTGTATGTGGGTTCGGGTACGCTGAAATATGCATACGCGCGCACTCATGCGAGGTTCTTTTCCTTTCGATGGAATGTTGGGTGGCAATGCTAGCTATGCTGAATAAGCATACACGCTTGTTCGCACAAGATTCAGTTCATTCTCTATGATATCACGAGAAAATGCCTCGTGGTAAGAAGACGTAACATAAGGTCGAAGAGCAACTGGAATTCTGGCTAAACTATCAAATTATAACGTGGGTAGTTAGGTTCTTCAAACACTAAATTCATATTGGTAGGTTAGCCATGTAGCTGTGTGAATTAATTCTCCTTAGTTCTGCAAGGGAGAGAGGGTTCGCTTCGTGGGAGTGAGTAGTACCATAGTGTGTAGTATTTATTGAGGTTAGGTACTAGGAAGGCCAGGTAAATACCCCACAGTGGTTCTCCTTAGTCCTGCTAGGGGGAGAGGTCCAAAGTGTTATGATCTGTTAGAGCGATACCTATTCTATCTGGCGAAGGGGTGGCGGTACTCTAAGGACCGGTGCAAGCTGAGCTGACCGTCTGAGGAGGAAACCTGTGGTAGCCTTCTTTCGATAGGCGGAGCCCGTCGGACGAAGTACTACGAGGTTAGGATAGGGACCACACACACACTTACACACACACGCACGCCTTTAGGATTTGGGGTCCGTAGGGGCCCTGAATCACCCACATTACACCACGAGTTTCATTTTAAATCTCTTCCTAAGAGAAACAGTTTCTTCACAGGATAGGAATCAAAGGGGGCCATTAGGTATACAAAATAGAGCTGCTGGTAGTAAAGCAGCCCTATATGGATGATGGCCACTGTGAGGAGCGTGGAGAGCCCGGGTGAGGAAACCCGGACTCGTGGAGCTCCTTACTTCCCCCTCCGGGGGGAAATTGTTTGAATAATTTGAAAATTACTGGTTAACACAATTTCTGGGAGGAGAGAATACAGACAATTACAATGTAATGGAAGAGACACAGTGATATAGGAGAGGCGGACTTAGGCAGAAAATTACATATGTATTTAGAATATTATTCAAAGAACAAAGGTTAGGATAGAAAGCTAGGGATTGAGTTAGTACTCTGGGTTATACGGTTACACAACGCTTCTTCGAAGAGAGGAAGATACAGGGTCCATCTATACTTAATTCAGTGTATACGTATGTATACATTGCTTGAGTTTACCTAGAGATCACTTGAATGCTAAACGCAGGCCATGTTTTATTTTAGAGGTTACTCGCGGAAGCGTGGAATTTCGGAATAATTATTCGACAACACCTGTCAGGTGAAGTATAAATACAAAATATACTTTGGTGGGAGGCTAGTTCGTCGCATATGTATGTATGTATGTATGTATGCATGTATGTATGTATGTATATATGTATGTATGTATGTATGTATGTATGTATGTATGTATGCATGTATGCATGTATGTATGTATGTATGTATGCATGTATGTTTGTATGTATGTATGTATGTATGTATGTATGTATGTATGCATGTATGTATGTATGTATGTATGTATGTATGTATGTATGTATGTATGTATGTATGTATTTATGTATGTATGTATGTATGTATGTATGTACGCATGTATGTTTGTATGTATGTATATTTCTTTGGCACGCCCTGTAGCCTAAATATGGCTCAATGAATTTTAACATATGAGGTGTCGTTGGATTGATCTTAATTGAGGGAGTGCTATAAATTAAAATTTTAAATGCCGGCGTAAGCCATATTGACAAACTTTGAAAATTATTTTTCTTCAAACCCCATCGAGTGGGGTACGCTTGTCAAGAGCTCGAAAAGGCAATTTAAAAAGATGCCATTCACTAAAACGAATAAAATAAAAAATAAAACAAAATATTCATAAAACCCGACTGCTAAAAAAATTAAGAAAACATGGAAATATAAGTAAAAATTCTATAGGTATTATTGGGTATATAGCATAGATATAGAATTATTGGCCTATTTTTTACTTAAAACTTTAATGACTGACGAACCTAATTGCATTTTGTGTACCTACAGATGATGAAGAAAATAAATAAATAAATAAATGCTAAATGATAAATGTTAAAATATTACGAATCCGTGTGCAGTGTACTGTCTATAAATGATGAATAAATAATAAAGAATCAATTTCAATAGACAGATAGCTCGACTATAGCATGTTCCTAATTTTTTTTAGCAGTCCGGTTTTATAAATTTTTATTTTATTGTCAAATTTAAAAATTATATTGTAAGCCTTTAAAATTTATTGTTATTGTCATAAGTGTGTTGGGATTGGGAGCAGTGGAAGACCAGCGCTGCAGCTCTCTTACCTAGAGGGAGCTGCAGCACATGAGCTGAACTGTCCCTCGTTTCCTAGTGATTCTTTTTTTCTATTTTATGATTGAATTATCACGACAGAGAAAATAATTGAAAATGCAGTTATTCCAGAATGCAGCTTCTTCCGGTCATCGTTGTTCACAACAATGTATTTACTGTGTTAATTTAAAGAGTTCCTCACGATGTTTTGCTTCATAGGATTGACGGATAATTAGTGTGGCCTTGAGTAGCCCTGACGACAAATCCCTAAATACGTCTCTATCTGGGCACGGTGTTTCGTGCAGCTTTTTCGGCGGTCGATTATACTATTAAATGTGGGCTTACTTGGGCCAAGAGTATGTTTAGGGTTACTGTGTATATTTTACGTCTAAACAACATAGCGACGAATATTTTGATTCGACTTTGGACTTCGAATTCAAAATTTAAGTTTTTTTTCGTCGTAAAGACGGCTAAATCTAAAACACTGAGACAAAGGCATGTTCAGTATGATTCATTATTTTTTCTTTTCGTAATTATGTAGCTTGGGAGTGGGACTCAGAATACTTGGAGAGAGAGAGAGGAAGTAGCCAGTTTTTTATGTAATCCGCTATGGGTGGCTGAGTTAGAGGGGCCAAAGCACATGCTCGGACCAGCCAATATCACCTTCGAGAAGGTAGATGACTTCCCTTTGAATTGCTAGCTATACTGGACTCGAGGAGAACACAGCCGAGGCTGCTTTGCGGCCAGCTTACATTCAGTACGGTGGTACCAACCCAGTCGGTTGCAATTTGAGCCTACCTTCTAAGGGGCAAGCGAACGGCGAAGCAGCAAGTGTATGGTATGCACGTAAAATTTTCCGTCAGAGAAAAATAATTTTAATTCAATCATTCAAAAACATCATTCAAGCCGACCGGATTCGAACCTGGGACATCTCGCAAGAAAAACCAACGTTCAGACCACTCGACCACCCGCCGCTTAAATCAGAAGTCATATTATGGAAAATACATCTTAACAATCATGCATATTGAAAAATGAATTTTCATGTTGTATAATTTTATGTAATTTTCACCGTGTACCCTTTTATACATACATAGGAAGCCAAAATGACCTTCGTTTTGCCTTGTCCGTAGTCGGACGATAAAGTAATGTTCATATACAAACACCTACAAAATAGATAATAATACATTCAAGATGATAGATTCAAGCATTACTAGAACCCGTATAGGCATCGTGGGCGCCATCCCACTGCACCAGACAAACTAAACACTAGGTACCCGAGCTTAATACCTAGGTTTTAGTCGGATGTTCTGCCAGGTGCGTCCTGAACACTTAAGCAACATCTACCAATGAAATAAAGCATATTCTCTCTGATTGGTCGACGCGTTGTCAATGTATCTTAAATATCAATAAGACATTAAATAGGTAATATTATGATTAAGTTGGCATAATTTTGTCTGCTTCGTTATTTTTTTTTTCCATTGCCAAATGGTTTTGTCACCATTCGCAAGTCTCATATCGCTAACAAAACCGATTTTTTATTTTTCAAAAGCATTGCTTTTGACTTAGACTTAACTGTATTACGAATTTAAATGTTCTACTGTATCTATTTAGAAACTAAAACCCCGTGACATGGCCGATGGATAGACATACCGACGATAGGAGGAGAAGGAGAAGTCCCGTCTTACGAATCCATTTGGAAAATGTACGGAGTACCTACAAATTAGGCAGGACTGTGCCTAGCAGAAAAAATTTGTTTCACAGACATAAAACTAAATATACGAAGTCAGAACGTCCCAACCCCCATCGCGGAGCCACATCGACCAATGAGATAACGCCTCCTATATTCGCTGGAAGATTTTGCTTAATCGCATCCTGGACCAATTTTCTTGTAGACTCTGTTTTCTTGTGTTTTGTTTTGTTTTGTTGTTCTAGGTGTGCGGTACTTTGTGGGCTTATTACACGGCAATCATGTGCGGTTGCTTGTTTTACCATATAGCTGAAGGTCTGTACGGATGTCAAGCTTATCGATTATCACGAAACAGCGGCGGTACAAATATATTTTGTTTCTACGTGCATACATAATAATACATTTTACTTTATGCATCTCTCAAAATTAGACGATAAAACAAAGATGTTTATTTGTATAAATGTTTTTACATTGTACATGTTTAGTATCAACCCCTGCCCTCTGCACTAGCGTGAGCTGTCTTGCAGGGGGCAGGTAGCTGTCAACAGATTAAAGAAAAAAATATAATATAGAAATACATTTAGAAAATGAAGATTAAAAATTTTTTATTTAACTTTCTCAGCCAGTACCTGTGTTACTATCCTAAGTATTCAGTCTAAGGCCCAATTGCGCCAACACGAATTTAGAGTTAAGTAGCGAGTTATGGATTTAAACGCGGTTCCCACAGTCAACGGGTACTAGCTTAACGAGTTAAACTGATTTATATAGTTAAATTCGTGTTGGCGCAATTGGCCCTAAGTCTACTTTCCACCATCACTACACCATCATGTTCAATAGTTCATTTGATTTTTTAAGTCCAATAGTTAGTAGCCAGGAGTATACTTGTTTTTTAAATAGATATTTTTTACCAATTTTTCTAATAGGATAATCTAATTTATTGGTCAACGCTTGGTAGAAGGCTTGTCTGGCTTATTTATTAAAACCGAGTAAAACTTTTAAACATAAACAATATGGTAAAATTAAAAGTATGTGAAATGGAATTCTAAATTCTAATCGTGTGCAAAACACAGGTTTTTAGGCAATAGAGCCTTCTCCCTCACCCACTAATGCGCCTATTGCCTGTGGATTGTTATCTACATTCAATATCGATAAAGATTTTATCGAGATAACAAAACATCCCTAGCTATCCGCTACCGTTCTGCCGGCAGATCGCGTGAGGCACTCCTGGGCAGGCTCGCTCCATTATGCTTTAAAAAAATTAAAAAGATTACAAACTCGATCAATTACGCACATCACTTAGCTCGCAGATGTTCGTGATTTTAGAGTCGGCTTCGTGGAAACAGGTACCTAGAAGTGGCATACATTGGACACTAGAAGTAGACGACCGAGCTTCCGTTTTCACAAAAAAAAAAAAATCGTACCTTACCGTGTGGGGCCGGTACTTTAAAAGAATAGCCCCACTGCATCTCTCCCCGTGTATGTCGTAAAAGGTGACTAACTCCCTTCTTATATTACTAGGTGGTAGGGTTTAACCCGCCCGGGTTGGTACCACTGCACTGAAATGAAAGGTCGGTCGAAACGGCTATGTAAATAGTTTGTGTGTTCCGCCTAGTTCAGTGTAGCCGGCACGACCGAAGGGAAGCACTGACATGGCACCTAGTTCACCCGGTGTTATGGGCTGACATCACGGATGTTGTAGGTGATGTAGCCAACCGTGTCAGTTTCCATAAAAAAACAACAACAAACCATACGACAATGCGCTTTCTAGATGTATATTACCGTGGTACACTTCGATCGGTGCGTGCATACTAGACATTTCTAAAGCCATGAAGCTTGCAGGTGTGAAAATAATAAAATTAAGACTTGTTTATCGTTATTCCCACGCAAATTCGCCTTGAAGCGGCGCCAAAATGCACGAGAAAAAAGGAAATACTGTTGCGGCACCTAGTAACAGCAGGAAGGCCGAGGTCAGGAGGTGGCTAGCGTCGTATTTGTACCATGTGATGGAACCTGACGTTCCACAACTAACCTCGCTAGAACACACCGTTCATATTTTCCATACTAGTAATTTCAGTATTTGTTATTTAAATGTTTTTAAATTGATTTATTTACTAAAGGTAACATATATAAAATAAAATGAAATAAAATAAAGTAAAGTAAAGTAAAGTAAAGTGAAATGAAATGAAATGAAAATATTCATGTATTTCACTCATTGCCCCGCGGACGGCCGCCGCGTTCCCTCGCTGAACCAATATTTCGCGACACCAATATTTTATTTCACGACGATCCCCGGAATTCTGAAGCATATTCGGGGATCGTCGTGACATAAAAAAGTAATATAAGCGTTATTTTCATGTGTATTAACTATGAATAACATTATGAGAGTGGAATAGGCGGATAGTAGGTCCCTTTCCTTCTTACCTTACTTAGGTGGTAGGGTTTATCCCGCCCCGGTTGTTACCACCGCACTGAATGAAAATATGTCGGTCGAAACGGTTAGGTAACTAATTCGTGTTTTCCGTACAGTTCAGTGCAGCCGACATGAAATGACTGACAATGGGCACCTAGTTCACCCGGTGTTGTGGGCTGACATCACGGATGTTGTAGGTGATGTCGCCAAAAGTGTCAGTTTCAATAAAAAAATAAACATTGTTGTATGAAGAAATAACATTATGCAATTAGTTCACCTTATGCACTGCAGAAAAGTTAAATAAATACTTAACAACAAGCTATAGAAAATATATCAGTTGAAATTGTACCGTATGGGGCCGGTACTATAAAAGAATAGCCCCACTGCATCTCTCCCCGTGTATGTCGTAAAAGTCGACTAAGGGATATGGCTCCCTTCTTATATTACTACGTGGTAGGGTTTAACCCGCCCGCGTTGGTACCACCGCACTGAATGAAAGGTCGGTCGAAACGGCTATGTAAATAGTTTGTGTTTTACGTCCAGTTCAGTGTAGCCGGCACGACCGACTGGAAGAACTGACGTGGCACCAAGTTCACCCGGTGTTATGGGCTGACATCACGGATGTTGTAGGAGATCCGTGTCAGTTTCCATAAAAAAATAAAATTAAAAAAATAAATAGTTGTATGTGTCTCCTGAAAAGTTATTTATTGACTGTTTGAGGTTTTGTTAATGAAACTTGGAGATGGTTTGGCTACACCTTCTGCTACCGTGATGCCAGCAAATGCCTGTCGGAACTAAATGTCATGCCAATGCTTGCATGCGTGCATGTAAGTGCTTCCCTATTATAGCTTATGCACGATGTTCGTGGATTTAGGTAACGATACGCGCTTTCCATAGTATCATATCTCTATTTCAAGCTACGCTACATATAATTTGAGTAAGTAGCTATGATGGCGTGTCGAGCCCCCGCGCGCCGCCGCCGGTCCCTCCGTGACTGCCCGCCATTAGCCACTTCCTGCGCCCCCCCCCCCCCCCCGCGCCCTTCTTCTCCCGCCCTACCCCGCACCGCCTCCGCCGCCGCGCCCCTACACCGGCCTACCAGGCGCCCTTCACTGCGGGGGAGCCTCGCGGTCGCCAGATGAATTGAACTTGGAAAAGGCTATACGCATGATTTGTGGCAGATTTAAATGGCCTTACACTAGTTGTATGTATGTCTGTCACAGGTCATTACATTTCGAAATGCTAAACCTAGAAAGAAATAGAAAAAAAAAATCAATAGATATTTTTAATTTTTTTATTTGCAAGCATAATAATAGCAGTAAACAATAAGGCCTTATGACCTTATTGCTGGGAATATCGCTACTTGCTCATATGCTCATATATTATTATAAGAATATGCAAAACAACATTGCAAACGCTATACTTTTGATAGCTGTTATTTTAATGTTTGTTATGATAGGTTATATATAACACAGAGCACGAAATGCCGCGCGGCGCGGGGGGTATTCGATGCTCTGTGGGTTATAATAAATAATAACTAAATATTTAAAACCTTTTCATGATTTTATTTATTTATACTGATTTTTTATATAAGTACTCTTGAATGATTGTTTCAATTACTTTAAAAAACGTCGATCGAAACTGCTTTTTAAATAGTTCGTGCTTTCCGTCCAGTTCAATTTAGCCGACATGAAATGAAGGGAAGCACTGACACGGCACCTAGTTCACCCGGTGTTATGGGCTGACATCACGTCGGATGTTGCAGGTGATGTAGCCAACCGTGTCAGTTTCCATAAAAAATATACTTAAACTAATTTCTATTTGTAGTGTGCAATCCCGACTAAGGTTATAATATCAATATACATGTACCAATATAGTGATTTTGTATGTGGCAAGAAAACAAGTATTTTTATACGTTTTAGTTCCAATATGATTTTAGCAACATGTTGAGAGCCTCTATCACCCGTCTATCATGCGGACCCTCCCAATATGCACCGCGCCTTGACCCAGCCCGCCTCGCTCGCCCCTACATTTGCGCCGCGCCCTAAAAAGCGGCCACAAATGGCGCCGACCAAAATAGTCTAATCCATTCTTGTATGTTGTGCGGTGATTTCATACAGCATTATTTATTACTACGCCTTCATTTACATTACTTCTGGGCGGGAAAATGATTTATTTTCATGTCGTGTAAATACTCTAGTTAGGCAAGCTAGTTCGTTTCGGTAGCCGAACTAGCTTGCACACTCTCGGTAGTTCAGTGGTGCGGTCGGTCGACTGTTGTTAAGCAACCCTGAGCGCGGTCAGTGCTTGGAAGGCTGACCATTCGACCGTTGGAGGCTGACCGTGGTTCGGAGCAATCCAGGGAAGTCTCCGGTATGGCACCTACCTTCTCGGAGGTGATATTGGCTGGTCGGAGCATGTGCTTTGGCCCCTCCGACTCAGCCACCCATACCGGATACCATAAAAAAAAAAAAAAAACTAAAACTGCAGGTCCCTACCCTTCTTACCATACTAGGTGGTAGGGTTTATCCCGCCTGGGTTGGTACTGGACGGAAAACACGGACTATTTACATAGCCGTTTCAACGGACATTTCATTCAATGAGGTGGTAACACCCCGGGGCTCGTTAAACTCTACCACATAGTAAGGTAAGAAGTGAGGGGACCTACAGTTTTAGGTGGAATCCGAACCACGGTCAGCCTCCAATGGTCGAGCGGTCACCCATCCATCCACTGACCGCGCTCAGGTGTGCTTGTGATCCGAACGACAGTCGACCGACCGCACCACTGAGCTACCGAAGCTCTGCATCGTCCGAACATGTCTGAACACGTGTGTCGATGGGTGCGAGTCTGACTTTAGGTACGACAAGTGTCTGGATTTTAAAGTGCCATTTGTGGTGCTCGGATAACACATCTACCTTTTTGACGTGAATACGTCTTTTTTGCTTCCATAGTGGGAGGCAATTCAGAAAACTGATGATAACAAAATCGGGAGATACAGTTTGGTGTTGCAGCTACAAATCAGGGGGGATAGCTGGTAGGGATAAGTGTACCAGCCGAATCTATCATCTACGTCTACAATTTAATTACACCACTCGATAGCTAAAGGATCAAAGAATTCGTTACGTTGAGAGATGATTGTGACACATCGCGCGCGTTGGAGGGGGAAGCGCCGCCATTTTAAGGTTAACCCGCTGCGTCACATAATTTCCGTTTAGTATAAATTTTGACTCGGAGAAGCCACAACTTTTTTTTAATATAATATCATTTGGTCACAGTGGTGCAGTGACCACTTTAACATACAGCTAGACAATCAGGCTACAATCGCAAATGCATTATATTCTTCCTTACGAGTTTTCCACCGGCAAGTATAAAGTACAAGCTATTTTAACCTGATAGCTCCAAAGGACCAAAGAATTCGTTACGTTGAGAGAGGATTGTGACACATCGCGCGCGGTGGAGGGGGAAGCGCCGCCATTTTAAGGTTAACCCGCTGCGTCACATAATTTCCGTTTAGTATACATTTTGACTCGGAGAAGCTACAACTTTTTTTTAATATAATATCATTTGGTCACAGCGGTACAGTGACCACTTTAACATGCAGCTAGACAATCAGGCTACAATCGCAAATGCATTATATTGTTCCTTACGAGTTTTCCACCGGCAAGTATAAAGTACAAGCTATTTTAACCTGATAGCTCCTCCCTAATCGTTCGATAACTTATAGACGATAGACGGGGGGGTAATCGAGAACTTTTTCGCCGTGAAAGTTTCTCCATACCGCCTCCGTGCCTGGCGCGAAGGCACCCCGGGTCTTGCAAAACTTTGCTCTGGCGTCTGCCCATCCAAATATGTATATAAAAAAATACACAGAAATGACAAACAATTTAGATAGGTGAACACTTTACGCCTACAAAAAATATTTACTTAAAAAACCAGTTAATTGAGGACGGTGTTATGTACTATGTAACTGTGTCATTTGTTCATAGTAACGGAAATGCACGAATCAAACTGAATGCACTAACAGGATGTATTTGTATTGTCGACAGAGTTACGCACTGAGGGCATGGAGTGGTCGCGCGAGTCATCCTCCGAGTACAGTGACGAGGAGGTGGGCGTGGTGGCGGGCGGGCGGCGGCTGTGGGTGCGCGGGGTTCGAGCCCGGACCACCTGCGCCGATATCGTCGCCGCACTTCTGAACGATACGCAAATACATGCGGGTAAGCTTTCTATAAAATGATATTACCACACAACAACACCGCACATGAAATGAAGGGAAGCCTGACATGGCACCTAGTTCAGCCGGTGTTATGGGCTGACATCACGGATGTTATAATAGGTGATGAAGCCAACCGTGTCAGTTTCCATAAAAATAAATAAATAAAAAATCGAGTTTATGTGTTTGTGAAAGTATTGTCGTGAAAGAAGTTTTAACGTTGTAATTCATATTTCATATCGTCGGATACATTTGTCGAAAATGTAACGACGCGACGGCGGGGACGACGCTTAATGTTCGTGTATGTAAAATCGGCTTATGTTGTCTTGTTGAATCCACTGCCTTTGTGGTGTGCGGTGTTCGGTGTTCACATATCAAACACCTATACTTATGTTATGTAAAACTATACATACATAGGTACATACCTACATACATATCACACACGCTGAATCCCGACAATCGGGGTAAGCAGAGTAAGAGGTGTTGTGCTACAAGAAATTTGGTAAATTACAGCACAACACCGACCACCACGTTTCGCAAAGTATTCGAACAAGATTCAATCGATCAAGCAGCAAGTAGGGCACGAAGATCCACCTGCTGCATGACTCGGTGGAAGTACCGTGCCAAGGTGAGAGGGGGCGATCCTGTCGCCCTTTAAGCACGTCATCTTGTCCTTATCCCTTAGTCGCCTTTTACGACATGCATGGCGAGAGATGCAGTGGGGCTATTCTTTTTAAGTACACATACATATACACGTATTATCATATTACATTTTCTGTTTCTCTATAAGTAAGTAAATTAAATGTGAGTGATCAGGTGATCAGTCAGGGAGGGAACTCTGAAAACAGGAAAGGCATATTTCGCGGCGGGCGATTTCAACCAATCAGAAGTGGTTATGCGGTTGCCACAGTTAAATTTGGTTGGGGCGACTGAATGTACCGCGTACGCCCGCATCGTCTCCCTTAGTCGCTTAGAGAGGTGACTCTTAGTATATTTGAGTTTTCTAAGTCATTAGTTTCTAGGATTCCGTATTCATACGGAAGTATTTTTCAGTAATTTATGAAGAATACATTTTATTCTTCTTAAAACTTTATTTTCATAAAATATAAAAAAGTAATACTAATAACTAAATAATTTAAACCTACATAACAAACATTAAAATAACTATCAAAAGGGGCGTTTTCAAATGATTCTAGAGCATTTTCGGCATTACCCCGCTGGATGGCAAGGCTTACCCTTTGAATGAAGTAGGCCCAAAAATGTAAAAAAAATTATGCTTCCTAAATGTTTTTAAACGTTCTGTATAAATAAATATGAGAATCGCTATTAGTTGAAACTGTGAGTTTTTCAGTGAGTATCTAAGCGTGTCGGTCGATTGATTACCGGCGAAACCTACCTACCTACAGTTTTACATGCAATCCAAAACGGTGGTGTTGGCAGGCCTCACGCACTCTATGTACTTGCGCGCGCTAACTACCTATCGCCGACGGGCCGCCGGCGGTCTTTTTCAGTACAAATTCGTCAGCCGCGCGAAGTATACATAGACGCTCGCCCACGCAACTGCGCGCAGCTGCAAAGCAATAAACACTTTACACTCGATCGTTAAGGTACATTTTCGCACGCAGCGATTGGCGATATGAAACAGTAGGCTATTAAAGCCCGAAGGTAGGAACATTTTCTATGGAGTGATTTATCTGTTACGAAGTAACTATTAAGTAATCTGTGGTGTTGGTCCAGCAGGAGACAAGATCGATGGCGGCGGCGGTTGGGTGCTGGCGGAGCGTTGGCGCGGTGTGGAGCGCCCTCTGCCGGGAGACGCCAGTGTGCTGGACGTGCTAAACGCTTGGGGAGATGCACGTCATGAGGTACCTAACCATCTGTGAACATCAGTGGCGTGGCGTTCATACAATCCGATTCCCGCCGGCTTCCCTTATAATACTATGCAGCCAGTCAGTACGCACACTATTATATCTAACTTACACCTCCGGCTTCCCTCAGTCATGGGCGTTGCCTAAAATTGGTGCCTTTTGTTATCATAATTTTTTTTTCGCGCGGCCCTCAACCAAACTCGATTACTTTAGTTCAGAATAATGTTACAAACAAAACTTGTTATTACATGTATATGCCTAAACTCAGTCCGAACGAAGTTATAAAGGTCAGAAGTTCGAATAATATTATGTTTCTATGCATTTTCATCAGGTTTAGTTTTTATTATAACTTCGTTCGGACTGAGTTTAGGCATACACATGTCATAACAAGTTTTGTTTGTAACATTATTCTGAACTAAAGTAACCAAGTTTGGTTGATGGCCGCGCGAAAAAAAAAGGCACCACCTTCCATACAAAATGTGGCATTGCCCTTTTCACGCCACGCCACTGGTGAACATTCTTCAAGCGACATCAAGGAATCAGCGTCGAACCGTGCGTGCGACTAGTGGGTGACGTGACCCCGAGGTGTCCCGCCCGCGATCTAGAACTCAGCAATCCATAAACACATGACAAGGAAGGACTGGTGTTTGCGTTAATGCCACCGCACCACACGACTGTGGTCTACGACGCGACGGCTGGCGTATTAAACTGGATGTATTCGTGACCGCTCGACTGTTTACATGCTGACCGTGGTTCGGAATCCACGTAAAACTGTAGGTCTCTTCCCTTCTTACCTTACTAGGTGGTAGGGTTTAACCCGCCCGGGTTGATACCAACGCACTGAATGAAAGGTCGGTTGAAACGGCTATTTAAATAGTTCGTGTTTTCCGTTCACTTCAGTGTAGCTGGCACGACCGAAGGGAAGCACTAACATGGGACCTAGTTCACTAAGGAAGTAGTAACTATTATAAAGTAATCTGTGACTAAGGTGTTACGGGCTGACATCACGGATGTTATAGGTCGTGCCAACCGTGTCAGTTTCCATAAAAAAAGCTCATGATTCCTAACGCCATTGATCATGACATGCCGCTCAAAGACTATCCCGACTGGCAGGTCCGGCTCAGCCTCCGCTCGGCGTCCGGCGGCGAGGACTCCGGCCGGGACAGCCCCTGCGCGGGCTCGGCGCGGCGCGCGCGGCGCCGGCGCACCGGCCGCCGCACGCAGACCCCGCCCCCGGAGCCCAGGGGCGACGCCACGCCGGCCGCCAAGCTGGTTGGCGTCATACAGCACCAGAGCAAGACTATACATCAACAGCTTGATAAACTCAGGTAAAACTATATTAAAGAAAATATACGAAAATCGAGCATCCTCTCCGGTACTCTCTTATAGTTTACAAGAAACCCTAAACGAAAATCCAAAGTTTTAAACGCGGAAAACAGAATGGTACGGAACCCTCTCTACATGAGTTCTATTATCGCACCTGACAGCTGTTTTTAATGTAAACCGGTATAGGCAACTAAGTCAGATGGGCCGGAGGACAGGGCAAGGGAAGGGACCTCCAGTTTCCGTGTGGGGCCGGTACTTTAAAAGAATAGCACCACTGCATCTCTCCCCGTGTATGTCGTTAAAGGCGACTAAGGGATATGACTCCCTTATATTACTAGGTGGTAGGGTTTAACCCGCCCGGGTTGGTACCACCGCACTGAATGAAAGGTCGGTCGAAACGTCTATGTACATAAATAGTTTGTGCTTTCCGTCCAGTTCAGTGTAGCCGGCACGACCGAAGGGAAGCACTGACGTGGCACCAAGTTCACCCGGTGTTATGGGCTGACATCACGGATGTTGTAGGTGATGAAGCCAACCGTGTCAGTTTCCATAAAAAAAAAATAAAAAAAAACCCTGAACGAAAATCTAAAGTTTTAAAGTTCTCGCGGAAAACAGAATGGTACTGAACCCTCTCCACTCGAGTTCGACTCGCACTTGACAGCTGTTCTTTAATGGAACCGGTATAGGCGACTGAGTCAGATGGACCACTCTTAGACTCTAGTACTCTTAGACAATTTATGATCCATCAACATATATTCGTATAGTATCTACGGTTCCACCCAGGACTAATCGGTTGCAAGGAGGGTTATATTCCCGACTGCCTGTCTATGACATGGCGTACTTACTCCGTGGTTCGGAATTTCGGATCATGTGTAAAACTGTACAACCCTTCCCTATACTAAGTGTTAAGGCGCACCCGGATTAGGTACCAACACACTGAATGATGGTTGGTCGAAAGGGCAATGCATTGTGCATCGTTCGTTTGGACGGTGGTCTTTGTTACATTACGATTCAAGGTTGAACCCATCAACTATATTTGCAGGGACCAAGAGAAGCAGATCGACCAGCTAGAAGATCAGGCACACAAGACTCGCATGGAGAAGCACGGCAGCAACTATCTCCTGGAGTCATACCTCCGAGACCTCGGTCGCTGCAACGAAGTCACCGACAGCCAAGCCGGCAACAGCGACAGCGGCGTAGGCGGCGGCAGCGGCACCCCACCTCGTCGCCACACAAAGCACAAATCCAGAAGAGAAAGACACCTCATGCGAGAACACTACTTCACTAAAGAACTCACCGACATTTGCCAAATCAATTCAGAAAGACTAACGCAACCGCAAGACACAGATTCCGAGGCCTCAATGGACGAACTAGCCAAGATGAGGGAAGAAATTGAACTGCTCGAAAAAATGGCTATTATAAACAAAAGATTGCACAGAGAGGAAGAACTAGTCGTAAGGCTCAATGCGAAGGTTAAGAGGTACATCGATGAAAACAATGCAAATAATTGCGAAAGTAAACCACAAATTACAGATTTACTTGACAGACTGACGGATGAACTAAGTCAGGTTGCAGATGAAATGGACAAAAATGCTGCGGAGTTGGTAAAAGCGAACGACGACATTGAAGAAAGAATGAAGGTTCTAGAAGAACTGACGCTAGAATTAGAACAGGAAGAACTTCAGAATACACTTCTAGAACGAGAGTTACAAGGGAGTTCAAAGCGACAACCGATTATTCTGGAAGAAAGCTACGTTAATATTCTAGATGGCGATCCGAATGAAAATATTGTGTTCATGAAGTGTGGACCAACTGGGTACCCACTGGACACACTTGTATGACGAATCATTTTAGGTTACCTAGTAGGTAGGGAGCTGGCGAGCATGGTATACCATCGATATGAAAAATGGGTTAATCGTATACATACGATTAACCCATTTTTCATATCGATAGGGATTAAAGTTTAGATCAATACGAATCGATTTGGTCCAGTCAATTAAGGTTCTACGTCGCTGCGATTTTTTCGTTTTCAGTATTCTGAACATCAGCCTCAGAGGCAAACATGAGCAAACCATAATGTACCCTCTTTTTTAACAAATTTTAAGCAAGTGACAATTTAACGCTACCATGGTAGCAGATGCGGTCCTTAATTTTTGTTATGGTACAATTAAATTATCGCTGTTAATAACATCTGCCACATGAGCAAATCATATAGAAATTTTGCTCGCCAGCTCCCTAGCTTCAGCTTGTAAAATCTAAATCCCATATTGAGTTAATTTTATTCCAAAGAAAATTCATTTACCATATCACTAAGTTCAGATAGATATTTTTTTACATAGAAATTTATGATTTTTATGTAACATTAGAGATGCTCCACTCAATGATCATAATTTTATTTAGATTTCAAACTGTTGAGTTAAATCGGTTTAAACAATTATTTGTTTTATGTAATGTAATTGCAATAAACGGTGCTATAAATACAACGAAGACTAAACTTTTAGGTTATAAATATGTTTCTTTTGTAGGTTATGTTATAAATTTTTATTATTATATGTTTACATTACCTTTAACCTTCTTATAGCATTACCAAAAAAAATTTACAAACAACCCATAAGAGTAATAATATGAAAACCTTTCGAACACCAAATCCGATTAACCATAAAGGTACCTAAGAAGGATTAACCATTAAGGAACTGTATATTTGTAAATGAAAATATATATTTATGTCGATAAAAAAAGTGTTTAATTTCAAACAAAGGCCTTAATAAACAAAATATTACATTCCATTCTTCTGCTTTTATTCCTTGGCCAGTACTTCAAGCAAATTTGTATTCCCGACATTTGCCCAAGTACTGGCCAAGGCTCCCTTTAAACTGTAATGGAAGGGTTGAAACGCCCTGCAGATGTGTCCGATGGAACGGTTCCGAAAACTGCTGATGAGTGAGTGGATGTTCCGACAAGGGTGTGACGTCGGAGGCCAACTTTGTCACATCCGGGCTCTGCAGACGTTCGTTAGGGCCTATTCTGTGTCCATGGCCACCTGGAATGAAACATCAAACATGATAAAACTTGAAAGTTTCGTCAAATTGAGAAATTATGCCTTTTGGGTAGTATTAAGTTGGTTGGTCACCATGGCAGTGTTTCAGTCCAACACTCCTATACTGGCTGATTTTTAGGCCATGCCTGCTGGATATTTCAAGGGGCTAATCTGTATCGAGAACTAAGTAGATTCTATAAAGAATGTTGGCGAGCTTGGAAAGACAAATTTGAGTTCTCCATTATATTTTGGGTATTTACGAATATGTATGGAACGTTAATTATTATTTTTTTTAATTTCACAATTTTTTTTAATCTACTTGACAGATTTATCCCCTGAAATATCCAGCATGTTAACAAAATCAATCTGCATATAATGACATAACTTTGTTTCTCACTTTGAGATAAGTTTCTGTAAATTCCTTATTGCACTGAATGAAGATTGTTTGAGATGGAGTTGAAATGAAATGAAAATATACTTTATTGCACAAAAAGTGACAAATGGCGGACTTAAAGCCTAAAGGCATTATCTGCCAGTCATGCCTGGGATTGTGAGTAGGGTAGATGAGTAGTGCGGAAAATTAAATGAGAAAAAAAATATATTTTTTTAAAGAGTATAAAATAAACAATAAAACATAGATAATAATAATGACATACAACTAAATACATTCGTGACATACATACATACAGGTTCAAAGTACATACATATACACATATAAGCAAATGCATACATACATACATACATACCTAATGCAGTTTCTAAACAAGCGATAGATAACACACATGGAGACATTAGTGTTTCTGTACAGTTCAGTGTAGCCGACATAAACACAAGGAAAGTTCAGGGATGTCATCTGGTTCTGGTGAAGTAATATGGCGTAATGTGCTGACATAATGTACCTATCTAGGTGACATAGCCAACTATATCAGATTACAATAACTAGGAGGAAAAAGATAAATTAGATAATTTTGTTGACATAAGAGCACAAGCCAACATACCGCGACCTGCGGGTCTGGGAGAGGCTCCCTCTCCCTCTCCGCCTCGCTGCCTTCCCCCGCCGCGCCGCCGCCGCTGCCCCTCTCCCCGCCCCCGCGCCTCTCCTCACCCTCCACGAGTGCCAGGTATGCCGCCAACGAGCTCTCCTCAACTACCTTCAGAGGAGTCTTCGGCCCGACGATCGCTATGGACACATTCTGTGGACAATGTACATTTTATTATCTTTTTCTATAAGATTAATATAATTTTTTTGGGTTCCCATACTTTAAATATGCTTACCCCCCTTGAGTTCCACGGCGCTTTCGCCGAGCGCATGCGCTCATAAACTAAAATATTTTGTAAAATCATGAATTCAGATTAATAAACTTTATTGGCACATAAAGCCAATGAAATTACCTCCAAATAGATGTGAAACAATTGAGGATTCACTTGTTTATACTCCGTAAAATATAGCTTGATACGCGTGACAGATGTCAGAGTGACATTTCTTTGTATGCGTGACAGATGTCAGAGTGACATTTCAACAAAGTATGACGTTGTATTGCGTGCATTTTACTGTAAAAAAATACGGAACTTCATGCGAGGTGTTCTCGATGACATCTGTCACGCGTATCAAGCTATATTTTACGGAGTATAGAAGCACAATTTTTTTTTTTAAATAACAATTCGCGTACTGCATTTTTTTTTCTAAATTTTTTCAACCTAAAATTAACAATTCCCCCATGCAAATCATATTATATCCGCATGTGTAGATAAATAAACATACTCTTCAAATACGGCACATGAATTAAAGTAGGACTTGAATTCATCCCACATCTATCAAAAATTACTTATGTCAAAAAAGACAGTCGTCAGAATTTATTTTACATTTGTTTCCCTGGTTTGTTTGTTTGTTTGTTTGCTGCCCAGCCTCTTGGGAAGGCGGGTGGGCCATTCTCCGCACTGAGACCTCAAGACGGTCCGTTGTACGTTGGCGCCCGGGTAGTGCTACTCCAGCTACCCGAGCTCTTTCATGAAGTCGAGAGCACTCTTCTCGGTCGCTTCCACACTCCATGGGCAGTTCCCATGTTCCCAAGAAACTGCAGTCGTTCTTCCGCCACCGCCGGGCACTCCAGGAGCACGTGGGTGGCTGTTTCGTCCTCCGCCATGCAGCCTCTGCATGTTTCCCTCGTATGTTTGACGGCTAAGGCAAGGTTTTTTAACGTTCTAGTATTCTTTCTATCTCTTACCAATAGCAAAAATTTACTAAAATAAATCTAAAATAAATTTTATCTAGTTCTTGATGAGCGATATCATTATGCTGAATTTCAAGTTTCTACATGACATAAAAATGAATTCTACATGACCAATGATATTTTAAGAAAGATACGTTGTCTATACGATATTCGGCGCTCACACACGGAATGAACTTGAAACGTTGACAGAAAGAACTATAAAGTGATGCGCCGACTCGAATAGTCTTATTCCAATTATTAGGGGAGGGAATTCAAGTTATGTGGCGGTTGGTATAACTGATAACTACTTAGGAAGGACGACGCACGTCTGAACGCGTGCGTAGTTGGTGCGCGACTAACTTCAAACAGGACTGTGGTCTTGTATTTAATATGCCGCTTTGGGAGCTCGTATAACCTATCTACCTCCTTTTTAACATATAATATCATTGTACATGACCCTAAAAAGTACCTTAGTATTGAGATCCTGCTCATTAGGCAGCGTGTCCCGCAGAGCTCTCAGACCGTGCGCCACCAGAGTGTTGAGGTCCGCTGACTGCAGCTCGACCAGATGCTTCTCGAGGTAAGTGCGCGCGGACTGCGAGCGGGCGCCGATGGCCATCGCGCGGCAGTCGAAGTAGTTCGCCGACGGGCACGTCTGGTAGATGTGCGGGCCCAGATCCTGCCGACAATAATTTCATACACATAGATATAATTCCACGAACATTCAAGATAGTAAGTATATTATCTTCAAGTATATAATCTTATATCAAGCGGCGGGTGGCCGAGTGGTTTGGGCATCGGCTTCTCGTGCGGGAGGTCCGAGGTTCGAATCCCGTCGGCGTGTACCAATGAGTTTTTTCTGACGAAAAAATTTACGTGCATACCTTCACCTGCTGCTTCACCGTTCGGAACCGGTGTGAAACTGTAGGTCCCTTCCCTTGCCCCTTACTAGGTGGTAGGCTCAAATTGTAGACAACTGGGTTGGTACCACCGCACAGGATGTAAGATGGCCGCATAGCAACCTCGGTTGTGTTCTCCTCTAGTCCAGTATAGCCAGCAATCCAGGGAAGTCTCCGGTATGGCACCTACCTTCTCGGAGGTGATATTGGCTAGTCAGAGCATGTGCTTTGCCACTCTGACTCAGCCACCCATACCGGATTACATAAAAAATAAAGTAAGTATATGGTGAATACAGGGTTTTATGGGCTTTTGCCATGTACAATCGGAATGAGACCATTAGCAAATTTTGTGAGATGTTTGGACGAATAAGTGAAGTCATTCATTAACCTGCCAGCTCCCATCTGCTCCGTGTGAAACAGGCATTAAGTGCGATTACATTTTCGTCAAGTGCTATTTCAGTGAATGTTTCTTATTAGAACGAGAGAGCAATTTAGCTAGATGATTAAAAACCTTTCCATTCATATGAAACACACCTACAAAGGACTCAACACTCAAACAAACAAAAAAAGTTTTTTTTTATTGAAACTGACACGGTTGGCTCCATCACATACGACATACGTGATGTTAGCCCATAACACCGGGTGCCATGTCAATGCTTCCCATGAAGGGAAGCATTGACATGGCACCCGGTGTTGTTGTCATGTCGGCTACACTGAACTGGACGGAAAACACAAACTATTTACATAACTGTTTCGACCGACGTTTCGTTCAGTGCGGTTGTAGCAAACCTGCCAGGATAAACCTTACCACCTAGTAAGGGAAGGGACCTACAGTTTAACGAGGAATCCGAACCACGGTCAGCCTCCAACGGTCGAGCGGGGAAGTGTCTATTCGTAGGTATACCTGCATGCAGGTATACCTACGAATAGCCCTGTCCGATCGGGAATGTCTATTCGTAGGTATACCTACGAATAGCCCTGTCCGATCGTGCATGTCTATTCGTAGGTAAACCTACATGCAGGTATGCAAACTGCACTATGGGAGTTTTCAACGAAATGTAACAAAAACGACATGCGCCGCCTCAACATTAGGTTATAGAATTTTAACCCTGGTTATTTTTTTTTTAAACCAACTCCCATAGTGCAGTTATCGTACCTACGAATACCTCATACCTGCGAATAGCACTGTCCCGCCTGGTAGGTCTATTCGTAGGAAATCAAATAGGACACTCCCAGTTCTTAGTTAATAATCTCTGTTTGGCATACCTACGAGTTCTTAGTTAATAATCTATGTTTGGTGTACCTACGAATAGCCCTGCCCGTCGAGCGGTCACCCATCCAAGTACTGACTGACAAGTATTGCTTTGCTTAATAACAGTCGGCCGACCGTACCACTGAGCTACCGAGGCTGACAAACGCAATTTGAAAATAAAGCATATTGTTTGGAAAGGTCGACTGTTCTGTCGCTTGTTTGCGCACTTCATAACTCACATCGTAGGTGGTGCATAATAGGTGTCACCGACAGCCCCCTATGCAGAGGTTGCATGGCGGAAGACGAAACAGCCACCCACGTGCTCCTGGAGTGCCCGGGGGTGGCAGAAGAACGACTGCAGTTTCTTGGGAACGTGGGAACTGCCCATGGAGTGAAGAAGCGACCGAGAACGGTGCTCCACTTCATGAAAGAGCTCGGGTGGCTGGAGTATCACTACCCGAGCGCCAACGTACAACGGACCGTCTTGAGGTCTCAGTGCGGAGAATGGCCCACCCGCCTTCCCAAGAGGCTGGGCAGCAAACAAACAACGTCCTTGGACTCTATCCAGCGCCGCGCTATCCGTCTAATTGGTGATCCCAAGCTCACGGAGGGACTTGAATCATTGGGCCACAGGCGAACAATCGGTTCTCTTAGCCTGTTTTATAGGTACTACCATGGACGTTGCTCTGATGAATTGGCTTCCCTCATCCCTCCAGCCCCCATCCGTCTCTGCCACACACGCCGGACTCGCTCGGAACATCCATGTTGTTGACACCCAACTACTAAGAACACATCGTTTTTCGAAATTGTTCCTGTGTCGAACGGCGAAAATATGGAACGGTCTTCCGGTGAGTGTGTTCCCCACGACCTATAACCTGGGAAACTTCGAAAGGCGTGTCAATAAATTAGACGACAACCTTTATGTCCGCCTCATAACCGGCATGGCGCCTCTGAGCGTGGTTTGGATGGTGTTATTGGCTGTGTCTGATCTTCCGTTGAAGTATTGGGCAGACACCCGCGCCGGCTGTCTATAAAAAAAAAACAAAAAAACAAACAAACAACTCACATCGTAGCCGGCGACCAGCATGCCCACACCGAGCGGACGCTTGTCATAGCGCTGCGTGCAGATCTGCATCTTGTTGCCGAGCTGAGAGATCAGCCGGCCCACCGGCAGAGGCCCGTCGTGCGAGTAGCGGTGGTTGAGGCATTCCGTGCGCATGTAGCGGCTGCAACATGCACAATCACCCTCATCATCATCATCATCATCAGCCTGTATCGGTCCACTGCTGGACATACGCCTCTCACAAGGCACGCCACCACGAAATCACCCTAGTAGGTGGTTTTTTTTTATGGAAACTGACACGGTTGGCTACATCACCTACAATATCCGTGATGTCAGCCAATAACACCAGGTGAACTAGGTGCCACGTCAGTTTGCTTCCCTTCGGTCGTGCCGGCTACACTGAACTGGACGGAAAACACAAACTATTTACATAGCCGTTTCGACCGACCTTTAATTCAGTGCGGTGGTACCAACCCTGGCGGGTTAAACCCTACCACCTAGCAATATAAGAAGGGAGTCATATCCCTTAGTTGCTGTTCGGTATTATTCGGCTTTACATCGCGCAACACAAATTCACTAGGTACACTTGCCTCCATCAAGCCCGGCGGCAGAGACAAACAGCCACATAGCTGGCCACCTACGCTTGTCCGCTCTGGTCGCCAAGCAACGGGCGACAGAGAGTTGTTGTTTTGACGAGTTCTGAAAAACCCGGAACGGAGCGGTGTACATAATTACGTACGAAAACCTCAGGAAAACTTTTACCAAGATCGTGGTGGATTCCAGTTCATCTGATAGTGATGTGTTGGGTAAGGCTTGAATAGCGCTATCATTGGAGTCTTTGAGTATACATCGTTTGGCTATTCTCGCCTTTTGATAAAATATCGACGGTTTCTTAATGTTCAGTCCAAAGTTATTGTGAGATCTGTATAGCGTTGACGAGTCAGCCGGGTGAGCCAGTCCAAACCATGATTTCAGGAATCTGGTCACATACGAGTCTAATTTAGTCAGGTTTTGCTTTGTGAAGTCGTAGACGAGAAATGGCCATGAAAGTTTTGATGTCAGGTAGTTATCGTAAATCCATGCCTTTTGTGTACCCAGGAGGGGAAGATTGTCAGTTTGGCGGAGGCTCTCTTCGAAAAGTTGGACAATATCATCAGTAGGATGCTCCTTTCCTCTGCTGGTGATCCTTTTGCCCAAGAATTTAAAAGGAGCTTCATCAGCCACGGTTGCGATTGGTTTTCCGGCTACTGTCAAACCTGGATTGCTCGAGGTAAACTTTGAACCTTTCCTGGTTAAGCTCAAACAGTAGCACTTCGCTGGTTTTATCTTCATCCCTTTGGTCCATTCACAATAGTCATCCACCACCTTAAGAAGCGACTGATTTTGTTTTGGATTGCGGGTTAACAGCGTAATATCATCCGCAAATGCCAGGATGGCCGCCATATATGTGTCTCCATATTTGAACCTGTATCCCCATTTCTTTTCTTTTACGACAAGCGTATCAATTAGAATGTTGATAACAATGTTAAATGTGACAGGAGAGAGGCAGCAACCCTGGAAAAGTCCTATGCCGTAACGAATTTCCGGTGTCTTCTCCGTTTCGCCTTTTACTTGTATTACAAAGGAAAGTTTTTTGTAGTAGGAGGCTATTATATTACAGATCAGAGGTGGCACATTATACCACTCTAGCGCCTTTAATAGTAACTCATGGCGCACCGAACCGAAGGCGTTTTCAAAGTCTAACCACGTGGCAGTTAATTGTCTCTCATTCTTCCTTGCATCTCTAAGACATTCAGTCAGCAAAGAATTATGTTCGAGGCACCCTGCAACTCTTGGGAGAAAACCTTTTTGGTACTTCTTCGGTAAGTAGTCGTTGGTACACATGTGTTTGAGTAGTCTGGCCTGTATAATGGAGAAGAATATTTTCGAAATTGTGTTCGTAAGGGCTATAGGTCTAATATCCTTGGGATCAGTAACTTCTTTCTTTTTTGGTAGAAGAACCATAGCACTTAGGCGGTTTTTATCACTAGAAAGGCGGCTTAACTCAGAACCAAGAATGCGTTCCAAATATGTAGAGTTCATGCGGGAATATATGCAATTGGGGCACATGTCGGTGGCTCCAGCCACAATTACGCGCGGGGAACATTACTTTATCCCACATCATGGGGTTTTCAAGAGTTCAGGGGATACTGAAAAAATTAGAGTGGTTTTCGATGCAAGCTGCTCTACTATTTCAGGAGTCTCATTAAATGACTGTCTTCACGCTGGGCCGAAGCTCCAGCTGGACATAAATGAAATCATTTTAGACTTTCGCCTTCACACGGTAGTTTTCGTAACGGACATCCGAATGATGTTCAGGCAGGTTTTAGTAGACTACCGAGACCGAGCGTTTCAGCTCATATTTTGGCGGGAATCTACGGACCAGCCACTGTGCATATTCACTTTAAATACTAACACGTACGGTTTAAAGTCTAGCCCATACATTGCTATTAGGTGCCTACGACAACTAGCAGATGATTATGAGGATCGCTTTCCTATCGCGGCACGTACACTGCGGAATTCGGTTTACATGGACGATATTTTAGGCGGCGCAAGCTCATTAGAAGCTGCGGCAGAGCTAAAGTCTCAACTGATTTCCATGCTATCTCTGGGAGGCTATGAGTTGCGTAAGTGGGCATCTAGTTGTCCAGAGCTTCTCTCAGATATTCCGGTGGAACATTGTGAGAAGCCACATAAATTCGATGCGGTAGATAGTCCTTCCTTCATAAAGGTTCTCGGGATTCAATGGGATTCGGTGCTGGATGTCTTCTCATACAATATCGGTCTACCGTCAGAATCTACATTTACTAAGCGGGCAGTTCTCTCTACTATCGCGCGGACGTTCGACCCACTTGGTTGGATCGCACCAGTGGTGTTCAAGGCCAAACTGATCATGCAGTCTGTATGGTTGCTACAACTGACTTGGGATGAACCCTTACCAAGCCACTCTCAAGCGGATTGGGAGCGTTTTCTTTTCGACTTACCTCAGTTGAATCAGTTAAGGCTTAAGCGGTGTGTACTTCCGCCAGATGCGGTTTCTTATTCACTACATGGATTCTGTGATGGCTCAAACTTAGGCTATGCGGCTGTAGTTTATTTGCGTACTGTAAAACAGAATAATTCAGTATCGATACACCTGCTCTCGGCCAAGTCCAGAGTAGCGCCTATTCGCTACTAAACTAAACTAACTAAACTAACCATTCCTAAAATGGAACTTAGCGGCGCCATTATTTTATCTCGGTTAATTAATTATGTAGCGGCATCTTACGTGGGGAAAATTCAACTCGATGACATAGTATGCTGGTCAGACAGTACCATTGTACTATCTTGGTTGCGAACACCACCACATACTCTACAAACTTTTGAGGGAAATAGAGTTGCGGAGATAAACAACTCTAAAGTGCGGTTAACTTGGCGGTATGTCCCATCTAATTTAAATTGTGCGGATATAGGATCTAGGGGAGCTACAGCTTCAGAGCTGCTTAACAGTTCACTGTGGTGGGACCCACATTGGTTACATGACAGTCCAGAGAGTTGGCCTGCGAACTATATTGGTCGCATCCCAGACTTGCCGGGCATTAAGACTGTCAAGCTAACATCTCATGCGGTAGTGATCGAGTCATGCGATCTACCTGCTCGGTACAGCTCTCTACCTAAACTCCAGGCAGTAACGGCTTATTGTCATCGTTTTTCATATAACTTGCGGAACACTAACAAGCGGAGCGGCCCTTTAACAATAGCGGAATTATCAGCGGCATTAAAAACATTAATTAAAACAGTACAACAAGCGGAATTTTCAATTGATCTGGAATTACTTTCCAAGGGGCGATTATGCTCCACGCGTATTCGACGACTTAGTCCTTTCCTTGATGAGGAGGGATTTTTACGTGTAGGCGGGCGGCTTTCAAATTCAAATCTTCCTATGGGAACGAAGCATCCTCTGTTGTTGCCCAAATCTCATGCGCTGACGCGGCTAATAATAGATCATTTTCACTTGACTCATTGTCACGCGGGCCCTACAGCTTTACAAGCTATACTTCAGCGGAGATATTGGATTCTCTCAGCGAGACAAGCTATTCGGTTCCAAATATTTAAATGCATTCCGTGTTTTAGACTCAAGGCCAAGCCTTTAGAACCTATTATGGCCGATCTCCCAGCAGATCGCGTCACTCAATCGGGCGGTGTTTTTCATGCGGTAGCCACGGATTTTGCGGGACCTTTTCAAATCAAAGCCTCTACGTTACGGAACGCTAAAGTCCTCAAGGCATATCTGTGCGTATTCGTTTGTCTTGCCACGCGGGTGGTTCATTTAGAGGTTGTCTCGGACTTATCCACCATAGCTTTTCTTGCTGCATTCACCAGGTTTGCATCAAGACGGGGATTGCCTAGGCTAATTAGATCGGACTGCGGTACAAACTACGTAGGCAGTAATAGACACTTAACGGAAATTGAGCGGCACCTTCGTCAACCGGCCGTAGCGGCTTCTCTCGAAAGAGAATTCACTAATCGCGGTATCGAGTGGAGATTCAATCCACCCAGCGCGCCTCACTTTGGCGGCATTTTTGAAGCGGCAGTCAAATCTGCAAAAACTCACCTCAAGCGGGTTATAGGTGAGCAAACTCTCACGTTTGAAGAGTTAACAACAGTTTTTACGCGGGTAGAAGCGGTTTTAAATTCACGTCCAATGCATCCATTATCCTCGGACCCATCAGAATTCGACGTTCTGACTGGCGCTCATTTCCTTATCGGGAGATCATTAACTTCAGTCCCAGAATATGATTGGACGGCGGAGCCCATTTCGAGGCTAAAGCGATTCGAATTGGTACAGGCCATGTCACAACATTTCTGGAAGCGGTGGAGCTCAGACTATCTGACCACTCTCCAACAGCGGTCGAAGTGGACTTCAAAGACCGATTCCCCTCGCGTGGGCGATCTGGTTCTTCTGAAGGACGAAAACATTCCGCCCCTCCACTGGAATATGGGCAGGATTGCGGAAATTAAACCAGGCAGAGATGGAGTTATTCGGGTTGTGGTAGTCAACACTCCACATGGGGTTTTAACACGACCTGTAGTTAAGGTGTGTCGTCTTCCTATCTACGATCATTAGATCAGCGGTGACTTTTCAATGTATTGCGGTTGATAAGAAGCTTGGCTTCTTCTCAGGGGGGGGTGTTCGGTATTATTCGGCTTTACATCGCGCAACACAAATTCACTAGGTACACTTGCCTCCATCAAGCCCGGCGGCAGAGACAAACAGCCACATAGCTGGCCACCTACGCTTGTCCGCTCTGGTCGCCAAGCAACGGGCGACAGAGAGTTGTTGTTTTGACGAGTTCTGAAAAACCCGGAACGGAGCGGTGTACATAATTACGTACGAAAACCTCAGGAAAACTTTTACCAAGATCGTGGTGTGGACTGGGCTATCGAAGGAGCGGACGGCGCGGCGATTTCACAAGGTAGGAGGCCACAACCACACACACACTACGATTCAGTTGCCTTTTACGACATACAAGGGGAGAGATGCAGTGGGGCTATTCTTTTAAAGTACCGGCCCCACACGGTACAATCATTTTATTTAATGAGAAGCACGACATATTATGGCGCGCTCCAGACTAACACTTAAAAATTTGAAAGTTAAAAAAAATTAAATAATCACAAGTGTTGAAAAACTTCATACCTCAACATCCTAGCGTCGGCCGTCAGCCCCGAGATGGCAATCGCAATATGATCGTCGATAGCGATGATCTTCTTCTGGTAGGCGGACAGCTCGCTCACGGCCCGCTTCAAGGCGATGAGGACGGCAAACTCCTTGTTCTTCAGCCCGATGGTGGCGGAGCCGAGCTTGACTGCCTCCATCGCGTACTCGACCTGGTGCAGCCGCCCTTGAGGACTCCATACCGTTACGTCGCTGTCGTACTGGTTGCGGAACTGTAAGGAGAATTTATTTACGTAAACTGATATATACCGGGTGTTTGATGACCATAGGTCATAAAGCAATCCAGGTACTCCTGAGCCTATTTGGAGCAAAAAAGTTAGATGACATTTTGTTCTACTAAACTAATGTCATCGTATGGAAAAAAACAAGTTCACCGTAAAACCAAATGTCATCTAACTTGTTTGCTCCAAATAGGCTTAGGAGTACCTGGTTTGCTTTATGACCTATGGTTGTTTGACCTGATTTCACCACCTTTGGCTAAAATATAACTGCCGGTTGAATCCTGTGAAATGTATGAGAAAGGTCACTGTGACCAAAAATACATGTTGGACTAGATTTAACTGGAGGTGGTAAACCGGTAAACTCTGGAACGCTCCCTGCCCATATATTTCCCCCCAAGTACAGTCCGGTCCTTCAAGAGGGGCGTGAATGGGCACCTATCAGGCCTGCATGGCATTCGCAACCCTCGCATACGACCGAATGTCCATGGGCGTCGTTAGACCCCTTATGGGTGGCTCGGTGCCATATCTCGCTACAGCTGGCTACAGCCAGCAGCAATGTAGCCAACTATTGGCCCGCATTACACAATGTAAAACTAGGTTCCTTCCCTTCTTACCTTACTGTTTTTTTTTTGTGCTTGCACCATCTGCAATCGGAATGTGACCATAAGCAGATTTTCTGTGTGAGGTTGGTCGTGTGAGTCGAGTCATCCATTGATAACTCTCCTCGTATGTCTGGTCCTCTACGTGCTTATTTATGTCCTATCCTCCAGTGCAAGGATGTGATAGCACTTTAGCCTATTGTAGTTGCTCTCGGTCAAAAGATCGGAGGCCAGTCTGTTGGGATGCGTCGCCAGTCGTTTTTTATACTTTTTGTTAATTGTCTGATTTCATCCTTGACTGTTCTTACCTTACTTGGCGGTAGAGTTTAACCCGGCCGAGTTGGTACCACCGCACTGAATGAAAGGTCGGTGGAAATGGCTTTGCAAATAGTTCGTGTTTTCCACCCAGTTCAGTTTAGCCGGCACGTCGGAAGGAAAGCACTGACATGGCACCTAGTTCACCAAGGTATTATGGGCTGACATCACGAATGTAAATGTAGCAAACCGTGGCATATTAAAAAAAAAATCTGCCAATTACACCAAGTGCTTGATGGAACTAGGATCAATGCCAATGCTTCCAATTGTGTGTGTCCGGTTACCAAGAATTAGGTGGATAACATCAATAATTTTTCACACACAATCTCACGGTGATGAAACCGGACAATAGGAATGGCATTAGAACTCTTCCGCGTTGCAATTGTGTACAGGTTTACTCATAAAGTTTCTCTTTGTGGTAACAGCGAGCTAAACACTGAAATTCAAGCTGAGAGAACAGTGTAATAAAGCTATGATGGAAATTTTGTTTTAGGTTATGATGACAAGAGAATCAGTAAAATGCAAGGGTTTACATTATTTGAACGATGTGAAATAAAGGAAAGTAAAATCTGGAAATTTTTATGTTTTATACTCACCATATTTGATTAGATGATGATTGCTGGGATTCAACACCAAAAAACTTTTCCAAGTCACTCAATCAACGCAACCGGTTTCTGCAAGCTGACAATGACTGTCAAAGATCAAAGTCAACCAGTTGTTGTTTTTGTTGTTGTTGTTTTCGCCATAAATAGGCAGGCAAAGATCATTTGACCATACAGCCAATTCTCAATTTTCTTCTTTTATATGTATTTTCGTAATTATATTTTACAAATTGTATTTCTTTTATATGTATAAATGGCTGGGTAGTTGTGTGTGTGTATTTGACAGAATTCTTTCGAAAGATGTAGGGATCGTTTCGGGATATTTGTAATTTTCCTTAAGTTTGTCTATCATGAGTTCATAAGTAATCTTTGGATTGTGAAAGCGGGACAGTTTAAGAATATGTGGTCCAGAGTTTGCCAATGTCAACCAGATAGACTGACAGTTGGACTTTTTTTTAAGTTTTATGGCTCTGGATGTGACGTCCTTTTGCCAATAATTTATTTTTCTCGTCGGTTGTAATTTTTCTCATGGCGAGAAGCTCAAAATTATGTTTAATTGCGTGGCGACTTTGAATTGTGTTGATTTTGAGTCTTTTAAAATTTTTTTTTATGCACCTGACTTAGACGGACTTCACCACCGACAATAGCGTTGATAACAGCCCACCCAACACACTTTGGTGAACTGGATCCCATGTGAGTGCTTCCTCCTTTTTTATCGTGCTGAACTGGTAGGAAAACATGAACTATTTTATTTCATAGCTGCTTCGACCAACCTTCATTCAGTGGCGGTGGTGTGGTGGTACCCACCCGGAAGGGGGGGCCCTTGTTTTTGAGGATCTGTGTGGCGTCCGGACTTGAGTCTGGAAAATTATGGCAAGCCTTTATATAATGTACTCTGTGGTGATGGTTTCTGGACAAGGCGGCATATGAAAGAACCAAGGAACCGGATTTTGGCCTGCCTGCGCGATCCGCTGTTTCGCGCGCTTGTTGTCGACCATTGTCCGTCCACCCACATGTACGAAACGAAACGTAACAAAAACGACATGCACCGCCTCAACATTAGGTTAGGTTAGGTATTATTTTTTTCTTTTTCTTTTTTTTTCTGGTTATTTTTTTAAACCACCAAAACATCACTCATACATAAGTGACGTTTACAATCAGCTGATCTATAGCGCAAGAGTCTGCCAAAATCCTATTCCTTTGTTCTTTCATGTGCCGGACACATTTCTGGAACCATTAACTTTACGTGACTTTGAGAAATGACTCGCCCGCCATCTATTTTAATTCTTTGACACTTCTTGATGAAAGGTCGCAATGACCAGTATATTTTATTTTCAACAGATGGCGCTATTTGTTATTTCTATAGTTAAATTTTATTTTTGAAATTATTGAAACGAATTTGTGAGAATAATGTCGTCGTGTCGTAGTAGGTAGGTAGGTTGGCAGGTGGCATCTAATAATTTGAAGACGTGAGTGGACGAAGGTACTATGTAAATTTTTTTTAGAAATGCATTTTTTATTGTAGATGAAGGTGTTATGCGCCGAGTATCTAATCAAGTGGCACTGACAGAAAATCCGAAATCACGACGGAAATAGGAGTTATTCAAGTGGTGAAGGTGTTATGGTCATAAAACACCTTATTCCAGTTTGATCATCTCCAAAGATCATCTCATAAATTGAATTTTTTGTTCATGATGAAAGAGCTATGTGTACAAAACACCTTCATCCACATGAACGCATGATTTTGTATTAATGCATGCTTTTGTACGCTTTATTTTTCTCAGCTTTTTGTTTTTGTTACATAGCACCTTTGTCACCTGATGTCTTCAATTATTAGGACATAATTAGGTACAATTTATACGAGTACCTTCCTACCTATAGACAGGATGGTAATTGAAGAAGAATTTATCGCAGAGTGAATTTTAAGAATTCTCAAATTTTCAGGTATTTCGTTTCAAACTCAAAAATGTCAAGTCGTTTGTGCTCCGTCAATAAAAGACCGGAACAAATAAAAGAGTTCGCTACTGACTGAGACGAGACACCTTCGAGTCGAGACTCGAGACTAAGTTCTGTGTACACATCCGTTCAAGAAAATGGAAGGAATTTAATTTAAATGAGTAAATCGAGACGATTTTGAACTGATTTAAATATGACGAAACTGTCTTAGCAGAATTTTCTGTTACATTATAAGTAGTAAGTAGTACTAACTGTAGTGGGTAGGATACCTCACTGCATCTCTCCCCGTGCATGTAATAAAAGGCGACTAAGTATTAGGGACAAGATGCCGCGCTAAAGGGCGATAGGATAGCCACCTCTCATCTTGGCACGGTCCTTCCACAGCCGGCGGGTCTTTGTGCCTTAATTGCTGCTTAATAGTTATCTTGTCTGAATACTTTGCGTGAATACTGAAAACGTGGTGGTCGGTGCTGTACTGTATTTAACCAAAACTTACAGCACAACACCGAATTACTCTGCTTACCCGTAAGCGTGCCCCGAAAATATTCGTAGACATTGTCACGCTCTTGCACATTATCAAATTTCGCATATTATAAAATACTGTTATGTTCGCATAGGTATACTGGAGATAGTTTCAATCCGTTTAGATGTGATTTTTATCATTATAAAGATCACCAAGTAGCTTTTGACCGAGGCTTCGCTCGCGGTAGACGGTTTAATAGTAAATTCGATTTGAACGCAAATATAATACATTTCTCTTACATTCTCTCTATCTGTCCCGTTCATACCATGCTTTCTTTGATACTGCTCAGCGCTAAGGCTATTTAGCGTGATTGTGTGTAGCCCATGTGAGCATCAAGAACTTATCTTTCCATTGGTGCAAACTGCATCAAAATCTGTTCAGTTGTTCCGGAGTTTACCTCAAATATACATACAGACACATTTTCCTTTTATATAGAGAAAGAAAAGAAGAGATTATCACGATAATCTCCAAGTAATAAAATAATACAAGTATGTATTTACTAACTTCCTAGGAGTTGCCTATCTTTTTATTTTCCTTTAAACCATTCGCATACTTAAACATTTCGGCACAATAACTACTAAGGTGAGATACAAAGCCAAAGCAATATTAAACTCTGCGGCAGTTCGTCGCCCACAAGTTTTTACATATTTTATCTCTGTGCCTGCCAATAAAAACATTCAAAATGCTAGACGGGGCACCCACTCGTCGAACAGGAGCAGTCATTGTAAATGGTGTGAACAAAAAATGAAATCACAACTCGATACCTACATAGGAAAACGTATTCGAGTGTTCACGTTTTTAAGGTTATAATATATAACAGTAATTAAAAAAAAAATAATAATAATGTCATTCGCTCAAAAAATTTCAAGACTGTAGCTGTAGGTTTAAAACTGACGTAAATATTTGATAAAAACCGTTTTTCGACAACGACGACGAATACACTAACTGATTGTGTTACCACGCTGGATATTTTAGGGAGTTAACCTGTATCGAAAACTAAATATGTAATTATATAAAAAAATTACGGTGATATAATCGAAACAACAATTTGAGTTCTCTACACATTTTGAGGTTAGGTAGGTATTGACAATGGAGAAGTAAATTTTTTTTTCGAATTTGACCACCGTTTTTTTTAAATCTACCGTGTGGGGCCGGTACTTTAAAAGAATAGTCCCACTGCATCTCTCCCCGTGTATGTCGTAAAAGCCGACTAAGGGATATGATTCCCTTCCCTATTGACTCCCGCGTTATAATATGCCCCAAACCCCTTACTCCCGCATGGGCGTGGCCCGCGCGGGCGCAGGCCCGCGCGGCCCGCCGACCTCGACATAAACGCAGATATTTCGGAAACTAATAAAGTTAGATCTATAAACTCTTCTGTCCTAGAAAGCCTAGAAAATTTCCTAAAATCCATGTGAAACAGCGAGGCTTACCTTGTTTAGAAGTACCAGATATTTTAGGTAGAAAAAAAAATCCCAATTTTTTTTTGAAAAATTCATTATAAAATAAATTCAAAACATACCTTTACAATATTTATATTAGAATACTCGTAAAGAAACATACTTTTAGAAATAGTAAAGTATAATATACGTTTTCTTTACAGAAATCGGCGAAATCGGATGTTCAACATGAACATCCTTAGAGCATCAGGACAGTCCGAGATGGCACGCGCGTGATATTTTTTACCAATTTTATAAATATATTATTTGAACTAAACCTTCTTTTATTTTGCAACTGATCGTATGTTTGTATAATAATGCGAAGAAAATTGGAAAAATAAGCTATATTTCCATGAAAAATATGCCTTCAAAGTCATTGTTTACACATTTCATACAAAAATAAACAAACATTTTTGAGCGACGAAAAATATGACTTTTGTCGCCACCCGAACTCGTAATGCATCTTCTATTGGTAGAATAACTAATAAATAACACTATTTACTAACCTTTAGCTCATAGATGCACTTGAATACACTTATAAACATTATTTTCACGGGGCGCTCTTACTTGAAAAATACGCACACGGACAGATTATCAATATGTCCACTGACGGCAAGTTATTGTTTCCATAGCCAATATTATTGTTTCTTGGAGACAGGCTCCAAATCCTTTCAAAGAATGCTGCCTGAGTCAAGAGAGGATCAGGGCGGAATAAAGTGAATTTGGTCAAATAGTGCGGCCGTAAATTGCGCATTAATTATGGGTCCTTGGAGACCCGGCGGGAGCCAGAGGATACGCGAGGCGGGCTATCGGAGTCCCGCTTGAAATTCAACAGGTTATATTACTAGGTGGCAGGGTTTAACCCGCCCGGGTTGATACCACCGCACTGAATGAAAGGTCTGTCGAAAGGGCTATGTAAATAGTTTGTTCCGTCCAGTTCAGTGTAGCCGGCACGACCGAAGGGAAGCACTGACGTGGCACCAAGTTCACCCGGTGTTATGGGCTGACATCACGGATGTTGTAGATAAAGTAGCCAACCGTGTCAGTTTCCTAAAAAAAATAATTTCAATTTCGATACAAATTAACCCCCTGAAATATCCTGTAACAAAATCAACCTGTATATGACATATTATATTATCTATCTGTTACACTTATTGTACACTTGTGGACATAATTTATCTGTATCAACACGCTATAAAATGGATTTGTGTGATTTTGTAGATGCTGTGAGGAACTATGTAAATGGTATCGTTTATGTACGGCAATAACAGTTCCATCCTTTTGAATTTTCACTGCCTTGCAACTCTTTGTTTAACTTGCTCTAGTTCTGAAAGTAAATAGGTATTTATGTAAAACTTTGTCGTATTCACAGAGTTTCTGCGCGACGCTAAAGAACACTCAACGCGGTGAGAAAATGAGTGTGACAAAGTTTTACGAATGTATTCGCAATTTTAGAGACCGTACTTAATTTTGGAAGAGAACTCACCTCTTAGTTCGAAATTAGGATCTCCTTTTATTTGAGTCTGCGCTGGAAAGGATTCCAAGAAAAGTCACAACATGAGCTTATACGATTCTTTATCGTAGCATTTTAAAGGTTGTTTGGATACGCGCTTCCCTCATAGGTGCCATTTTCAACTGACTTTCAAAAAGGAGGAGGTTCTCAATTTCGTCTGTGTGTGTTTTTTTTGTGTATGATACTCGATTTCTCCGCCAATTCTCAACCGATTTTAATGATTATTTTTTTCATGAGTAGGGTATATAGGTCTCAGGGGTGGTCCTTTCATAAATTTTATGAAAGAATACTACCCCTAAGGGTGGGAAGGAGTGAACACTTTCACACTAAGGAATTTTTCAATCACAAACTTCGCGTTCTTTACAAACTAAACATTGGGATATGGCGGAGGTGTATATGGGGGCGGGCAATGCGAGTGTAGAAACGAGCAATTCTGTCTTGTATAAAATATACAGGATGTCTCAGGATAGGCTTGAGAAACTTTAGGAATAGAAATTACTCATTATTAGAAGAAAAAAATCCTCAAATGGAAATTCCGAATAATTTTTTTGATGAATTTTTATATATTAGTATTATTTATAAAATTACACAATTAATACAGATATTTCGACTGTGTTGTCGTCATCAGTGAAAAATATAACATATTATGTATGGTGTTGATATTTATGACATATGAGTGGTTGATATGGGTTTTTTTTTTTTTTTTTTTTAATGAACGATATTTAATCCCGGGGTATGATGCGCGCCTAGGTTCCATATGAATGATGATTCCCAAATTCTTAAATCTATTTCTTTAAGTGGTGGACTGAATGATTTAATGATGCGGACGGTGAAGCATTGATTAAATGAAATTTGATGGTTACGGCAGTGTGTTGGGATGGGAAGAGGCGAGTTTACTGAGGTGGATGTGAACCTGTGGTGATTGATCCTAATGTGTATTGAATTATTTTTTTCATACAAAAATTTAAAATTAGAATGAATACTCGATGGATAGTGAGTTTGGGGAGATTTGGCAAAATTTCCGTTTAGGTCTAGGGAGTGCAATGACCTAGTCCAGTCCCCTTTTTCTTTTGATGTCATTCAAATTTAAGTGTTTAGAATTTACCTACATGCAGTTCAATTCTACTAGTTAAATATGTAAGTTAGTAATTTTATTTTTATGTAATGAAGGTCGACGTTAACCGTCCACCATTGATATGCCGTCCACCAAATCTCGATTAAACTATTTTCACCAAAAAGTACTTTTTAACGAATCTGGGAAAACGCGAGCTTTTCGTCTTCAAAATGTGGACCCCTTTCGAACCCTGAAGTTACGAAACCCTACCCTGAAACACCCTGTATAATGTATCTATGTATGTATATGTATATGTAAATACATTATTGGTTTTCAGAAACGGTATAATTCTAACGATTTGGACGAAATTTAGTATCTAGATAATGTTTTACTTTCAAGTTTACCTAGATAGGTGTCATCCCCGAGTAAATAAATTTTCACACAAAAACAATTTCAAGTAGTGCCATCTGTTGTTGTAGCCGATCGAAGCTCGGTCTCCCAGGAATAATAATACACGCCAGTGCATACATATAAATATTATATTAATTAAAATTTATAAATTACACGTAAGTATTTAAGTAAATAAATGAATTAAATAATAATAATAATTTCAAACAATATTATTATTTGATTGAACTAGGCGAATTAGTCTCAATAACGGAAATTGAAACTAAAATATACCTATTTAATTGTAGGTATAGCGAGCCTCAAGAATAAATAATACCAAAAATATACCATTAGCAAAATAACTTTGTTTACTTTAAGGTCAAATATCCTGTGACGTCCAGTAGATAGTATTCCCAGTGAGTAAAATATCATTATATGTAATGTCTATTATATTCGTGACAGGCTAATCGCCATGCCAGGGGTGTGCCGAGTTGTGTGGGGTCGCGGATCTCGCCTCTTGTGGTCCATAATCCGTCTCAGCCATTTCTCAGGATCCGGAGACAACGTGAAAGGGCTCCGCAACAATGAGTGACCGGATTCTGTGGAAAGAATATGTCAACTGTTGAATATCTCTGGACATAGAAAATAGAATCACGTCGGAGGTCTGCCAGAAGCACCAGGACGCGTAAATTCCCTTTTCCGTGCTCAACAGGAGGCAGTTTTACTGGTACTGCGCACACGGGTTTGTTAAGCTAGTACCATTTTCAAACTCGTGTTCAATTCAACTGTATCGGTCAGCGACGATGACTGTGAGGCTCCACGAAAATACCCAACCCATCCCCCTTGGTAAAGGCGTAAAGGCAGGGGGATGTGATCTCACCCAAGCTCTTTACAAACAAATTTAGAAGATGTGTTCAAGACGCTTGGGTGGGACAACATGGATATCAACGTAAAGGGAGATCATCTCAGTCATCTGAGTTTCGCCGATGACATTGTTCTTCTGTCAAATTCCCGAGATCAGCTTCAGATCATGCTGGAAGACCTTTATACAGCGTCGATGAAGGTGGGTCTGAAGATGAACCGGGACAAAACCAAGGTCATGACGACCGAGGTTATGACAGGCAGACAAATTGTTATTGACGGAGAAGTGATCGAACAGGTTGAAGAGTACGTATATCTCGGTCAAATTCCGCGGCTTGGTAGACAAGGTCTGCTAAAGGAGGTCGAAAGACGAATTCAACTGGGTTGGGCTGCCTTCGGAAAGTTAAAATTCGCCCTAAGGTCCGACCTTCAGCAACATTTTAAGACCCGTAATATAATAGGTATTATATCATGTCCATTCTGCATAAGGTTTATTTCCTGCCTCACAAGCAATGTCATCTCGTAAAATTATCACAAGCTGCTTCCCACATGCAAAATTCAACTCACAGAGACGAAAAATAGAGTCGTTTTCAATTTACAAACGAAATACTTTACAGTCGTGACTAGAAAAGTGAACTTTTGAAAAACGTTTTGAAACATCGATGGACCACGATCCAACTACGTCTTATTGTACACAAAAGCAGTGTTTTTCTATCATTGAGTAGACATATAAGGCTAATTTTAATAATACATTATGTTATATTGGGTATGTGCTCAAAAAGGGTCAAGTGCGTAGTACCCGTAACCGACGAGTATGTATGGAGAACATTATGAGAATGGAAGAGGCGGCAGAGGGTATCAGCATCGTGGCACGTGGAGATCCGTTGTCTCTGCCAACCACACTTGGAAACAGGCGTAACGCTATGCATGTATGTATGTATGTACATTATGTTATATTATGTTCTTGTACTTGTACTTGTAGAAACCTCAAATAAATGAATAAATAAATGAAATAAATAAAAACTGTTAAAGTTACTTTTACTAGACACCTTTTGTTGCAGTTACAGACTCTAGAAGCGCTACAGGTATTCAGAAAGTCATCTTGTATTACGTAGGCGACACCAAAGGAAAGTTATCTATCCCATGGTGCCTAGTTCCGACAGGACGAAGTTTAATGGGCTGACATCACGATTCAATGGGACGGCAAAAAATTGTGCCACAGTAAAAATAAAAACCGGCCAAATGCGAGTCGAACTCGCGCACCGTGGTTTCCGCACCACAAAAAATAAAGTTGAAAAAAAATCGTTTCTTGTATGGGTATCCCCTTAATTCTTAAATTTTTTTATTTTTTTAATATTTGTTGTTATTTATAATATTATAAAATATTCTGTGAAAATTTCAATCGGCTAGCTATTATGTTTCCAAAGATATAGTATGACAGACATTCAGACTGACGGGCAGACAGACGGCGGCGGCGTAGGCCTAGTAATAGACTGCCGTACTGGGTACGGAAAGCTAAAAACCTTCACCATCACTCGTCACTCATCTCGAACCCTTACCTACATATGCACACCCACAAGAAGTGAAAAATGTAATTGGCCAGGCATAATAAATGAATAAATAAATCAATGGAATAAAGGCAAAAAAAAAATACCAAAGTAAAATCAATTGAAGGTGTCTGATGGTACAGCGGTAATGGAAGGGTACACGACCCTCTAAAAAAATACCTATATATGATTATTTGCAGAAGCGCACTGGGATGTAGGTAACCAGATAGCAAGCCAATAAGATGAGCTCTGACAGTCTTCACAGTGATATGTGATATTCTGAGTAATATAAGAACATCTTTTGTAGCAATGGTGATTGATTTAAGAAAATTGAATTTAGAACAAGACTATGCGGGTAAACATATATTGCGCGTTAAAATCTAATTTATCGTACGTGGACTTTGGCACGGTTCATAGTAAAGGTGTGTAAGAAAAAATAAGAAAAAAGTTCAGGTCGTGGGTTCGAACCCTTTTTAGCATGCATACTTTCTTTATCTTTCAGAGTTAAATGAATTATTATAGTTTTAAGATACAGTTTGAGAACTAGAATAAACTATAATTTAAGCTTGATAATTCTGACCACATAAAAATAGAAATAAAATCAGGTGTATAGAGCCTTTGTCAAAAATTGTTGATAGGTACATATCGTATCAAGTCATGTCAATTACAAATATTCATACCACATTGTAGTACAATGTCAAAAAAAGTAAAAATAAACAAATAAAGTTGATACTTAATGTATCAATTTAGTCAAATTAATATTTAGCATGCGTCAGCAGTATAAACAAAGGTACAGGTTGTACCCTGTCAAAATTCAAAATTAGTATGCAGTCAGAATCTCAAGTCAAAATTTTTTTTTAATTTTTGTTTATGGAAACTGACGCGGTTGGCTACATCACCTACAACATCCGTGATATCAGCCCATAATACCGGGTGAACTAGGTGCCATGTCAGTGCTTCCCTTCGGTCGTGCCGGCTACACTGAACTGGATGGAAAACACAAACTATTTACATAGCCGTTTCGACCGACGTTTCATTCAGTGCGGTGGTACCAATCCGGGCGGGTTGAACCCTACCACCTAGTAAGGTAAGAAAGGAAGGGACCTACAGTTTTACTTGGAATCCGAACCACGGTCAGCCTCCAAAGGTCGAGCGGTCACCCATCCAAGAACTGACCGCGCCCAGCGTTGCTTAACCATCAATTAGCGACAATCGACTGTCTGCACCACTGAGCTATCGAGGCTGTTTGTAGCATTTTAAGTTTATACCAGTAATAATACGAGGCAGTACAAATCTCAAAGACCAAACAATAACTAGGTATATCACGAGCGTGTATGTAGTGTGGTGAGTAGGTACAGATGTTTTATCTCACGAGCGCGGGTGAGCCATACTTGTAGTTGTAATGCATATAGACACGCGCTCCTGTCTGCGTAAGTACAGGTAGCGTTAGCAAACTCACACACACACAGGAGCGCGCGGTCTATGCGCGGTCTATACAACCTACAAGTATGGCTCACCCGCGCTCGTGAGATAAAACATCTGTACAACGTACACCCACGCAGCGAGTCGGTGTCCTCTGTCCGATAGGTTACGGGTTATATTGGTTAGTTATAGGATTAAACCGATCTTGTTAATTACAATGTGAAGATGAGCAAAAACGAGGGTTCCGGTGGCGACTGCGCGGCGCCGCCACTGCCGCCGGTCGCGCCGCAATCGGGATATTAGTCATTTCACGCATTTATCGTAAGCGACATTTTGTAAATTTCCCACCAGGAGTTTTGTACCCGACTGCGCCGAAACCAAAAGGAAGGTGTTTAGCCTGATTGATTGTGTTGTTTTATAGGTAGAAATGTTGCATTGTTCCACAGACATAGGGGAAAGTTCCCATACCACGTGACCGATTTGGGGGGAGAGGTTTATCAAAATACCACACTAGGTCACTGGGGGGAGGGGGGGGGGGGGGGGGGGGGGGGGGGTATTCACCCTGTCACGTGGTATTTCAAAATATAATTATTATTAAAAAAAAAATACTAAAAAACACAGCGGCACACACTTCATTCAACATAACATTTCAATGTTAACTTTGTTTCATGCTCGCAAATTTTTCCTAAGAACTCGTCCAGCACTGCTCAATTAGAAGAAAAAGTATTCGCATGGTCACATTCAAACATACAACCATTGAAATAATATTACAACACACATTCGTTGTAGACACAGAGCATCGAATACCGCGCGCGCCTCTCCTAGAGACGCCCTGAGCGCCATTTCCCTACAACGCCGTTGAAGCCTGTGGGCGTGGCCTATGACTTACATATGTGTGTTGTGCGTGTGCATTTGTTTTGTGCGTGTGCCTAACTTGCTCCTCTTTGTGTGTAGTGTCGATAATAACACGTGCAGTTATTGGGTTTCAAATATTATCGCTTAGGGCGTCTCTAGGAGGGGGCGCGCGCGGTATTCGATGCTCTGTGGTTGTAGACTAAGTCCATTGTATGTACAACCGTAATATTATGCTTAATCCACATAAATACATTGAAAAACAGCAAGTTCTGAAATGTATCATACCACACGTTGTATCTCTATAATTAGGGTAAGCAGAGTAATCGATGTTGTGCTACAACAACTCTGATAAATTACAGCACAACACCGAATACTACGTTTCGCACAGTATTCGGACAAGATATCTATCTAACTATTAAGCAGCAAGTAAGGCACAAAGACACACCTGCTACATGACTCGGTGGAAGGTCCGCGCCAAGACGAGAGGTGGCCACCCCGTCGCCCTTTCGCACGGCATCTTATCCTTCTGCCTTAGTCACCTTTTACGACATGCACGGGTAGAGATGCAGTTGAGCACCGTGTGGGTCGGTGCTTAAAATGAATAGCCCATCTCTCCCTTTCAGTATTTTGGAAATTAATAGTGTGTTTGGCACGACTCGTCACGGCGCGGCGGCGCGGCGGCGGCGGCGCGACGGCGGCGGCGCGGTGGCGGCGGCGCGTCGTGCGGCCGCCCGCCGCGCCGCCGGCGCCGCTTCGTGAGAGGTATTTTTCACTCTTTTCAAACATTTCTGCCTTCCAAATAGTACCGACTACCAACCAATGATGTTACAATCACTAGATTCGCTATTTTCATATCAGATTTTCCAAAATGCCTTTTGCAAGATCCCAGTTTGCCCCTCTCTCTTCGGGCACAATAGAATAACAAAACATGCGCCGTTGAATAATTATGATGGTCGAAACTACGAGCATTGCCACAATGGTAACAATTCCTTTTGGCTTCGCCGTAGTCACTGTAGTCAGGCAATACATATTTCGTGTTTTCCTTCCGGCTTATAGCTGTCGCATCTTCTATGCACTTTTCGCGTTCTTTTCGTTTACTGCTCAGCCCCGTAGAGTAATATCGTGAAGGTATTTCCTATTGCCAACCGTGTATTCAGCAAATTCCATTGCACCAAATTGCATTTAACTAAATGTAAATCGGTTGAGTAGGTTTTTTCATTTACCTATTACAGACACAGTGACGTTGTATTTTATTTTATAACTAGCTTTTTGTCCGCGGCTCCGCTCGCGACATTGTAGGTTATGCTTAATTTGTGTCGACGCAGTATATTCTCTCTCTCTCTCTCTCCCTCTCTCTCTCTCTCTCTCTCTCTCTCGCTCTCTATCTCTCTCTCTCTCGCTCTCTTCCTCCATCCATCCCTTTCTCCCTCCCTCTTTCCCTCCACCCCTTAATCCCTCCTTCCCTCTTAAGAGGTAAATTTCCAATAACACTGATGCAACTGACTTTTACTTATAAACAAAAGCCTAAAACACCATTTTCCATATTTCTAACGTCAAAATGACTAACTTCCAATACAAACGTTAATCATACACCGTGAACCAGGGAGTAGGCTAGTTTATGACTACCCAGGGAAAAATAAGAAAATAAATCGGAGTTATTTTGTTTTTTATGAAATGAGCATTTTTTGAAAATCGTTGAAAATTCACATTTTAGGTACTGCGACTACAAATTTGCAAATATAATTTTACAATATTTTATATTGGAAGCCTAAATAACTTTGCTGTTGATTACTATCCCAAATAAAACCAGAATGCTATAGGCATTCTGGTTTTACCAAAAAAACATTCAGTAAAATTTTTTTCTAAAAAAATAAATGACTCAGATTTTTTTTCTTATTTTTCCCTGGGTGGTCATAAACTGGCCTACTGCCTGGTTCAGAGGAGTTTTTGGGACACGTTAAGGAACACCAATGTAAAATTTCATGCTTCTAGACCCAACGGTTTAGGCTGTGCTGTGCGTTGTCTCTTAGGCCCACTTGCACCAACACGAGTTTAGAGTTAAGTAGCGAGTTATGGATTTAAACGCGGTTCACACAGTCAACGGGTGCTAGCTTAACGAGTTAAACTGGTTTATATCGTTAAATTCGTGTTGGTGCAAGTGGGCCTTAGTCAGTTACTCACAAGCAAAAGATTTAAAACGCGGTAGATATTTCAGTACCACACTCAGATATCTACGGCCTTTTAAATCTTTTCCACACAGATTATTCTCCGGCTCACAGAAAGTAAGCCGTTTAGATTGCGAAAACCCCATTTTCTGGAGGTTTGAACCACGCCAAACAATTTTTTAACATTTCTATCTACTTTTAGGCTGTATTCAACATGTACAAATACACATATTTTTACATAGGTATACACAAAAAATATGTCTGAGTAAATGAAGTTTTTACAAGCTTTTCTTTAGCTTCATAAAATCATTGTAAATGAATGACACGTTTGACAAATGATTGATTTACTAACAAAACTATTGATCTCGTGTTTGAAGAAATAAATAGTGTATTTTATCGAAAATTTTCATATAAAATCGCTGTAAAGAAATTATCTTCATTTACGCTTGGTGAATTGATAATTTATTTACAAACAATTAAATAAATATCAAAATTAATAATGAGGCCTAAAATGAAGTAAAATTAAATTTAACGATTAAAGCTACCATTACCTTAGTGTATTTATTATATTATATTAATTTACGTTATTTTTAATTCTCACACTCGAGTCTTTTCAAACATCTAATGGCTGACTGAACGAAATCTCTGTATGGGACGAGTCCGAAATTATGCTTGTTTCTCTAAAATGCGTTTGCACTCATAAACTATTTTCTATCTACCTATATAGATATCTACAATAAGAAGAAGAGAAATTTTAAAACTGATTATATAAAAATTAAAAACACATCTAAAAACATGCAACATAAGATAGGTATATAAATACATATTATACAACACACAACTAATTTATTGTAAGCGTAATGATTATTATATTTCGAACTGTAATGCGATCCAATTGCATCACAAAAGACAAGACTTAAAATAAAACTGTTTATTTCAACTATAGTAAATTCAATTTCTGCAACAGACTCTATGGGAAAACAAATAAACAGCGCCTTTTCCTTTAAGTAAGTTATCGTTAAAGTTTCGAAGTTAAGCTAAATTTAAGTAAGCACTACTTACGTACAGCAGAGTTTGGTCGTGTGGAAAAGCTCTATAGAGAAAATAGGTTATGAAAAGAGTTCAATGAAATTTGTATTTAATTAGAATGTTAGAATATAGTTTTGCTGAAACCACAAACAACAGCAATTATTAGATATTTTTAGATAATTTTTAGGTTTGTATATTCAGTGTGTTCAAACCCGTAAACGACGAGCATGTATAAAGAACATTATGGGAGTGGAAGAGGCGGCAGAGGTGAGCCAGGATCGTGGCACGTGGAAATCCGTTGTCTCTGCCTACCCCACTGGGAAACAGGCGTGACGCTATGTACGTATTGTATATAAGTAATGTTTAGGTTCCCGTACCCGTACTATTACTAAGCCTACGCCGTCCGTCTGTCTGTCTGTTTGTCCTATAGTAGAGAGGCCAATTTAAATAAAGTCGTCAAATAACGATTTTCGTAGGACTGAACAGGTTTATACCGACTACTGGTATCGTTGGAATCAGCATGATCTCCTGAGTACGGAACTGCCGGTAGTCGCTCTCTAAAGTGGTGGAACAAGAAGTTATGACGTCACAAAGATGGCGGCCCAAAACACCAAATTTGTCCATTATCTCAGTAAGTACTTAACGTATTTCAATAAATCTGGTATCATGCGATAGCTATTTAAATGAGTCACAAAATGTGTCTTACATGTAAGTTTGTTTGTGTGAATTTCAAGCTATATTTTCAAAAAAACTTTTTTTTCGAGCATGCATATTTTACTTTTTTACTAAATAATATTATTAATTACAGCAATTAAAATAACACTGAAGTTTTAAAATATTCCGTACTTTTTCAGCTATACTACAAAATTTGAAAATTGGAAATCGCATTAAAACTTATTAAATTGTAGCCGTTTTTGTACATGCGGGTGCGCGATGACATCGCCCGGCGCGAGCGTCGAGAATTACGCAAATTACGGGAATAAACGAAAAAAATTCTGGACTGTGATTTTCTGACTTATTTGCAAGACTTGGCGGTGAGTGAGCTTTCAATTTTATTAACGACTAGCTTTGCCCGCGGCTTCGCTCGCGTGAAATTCGTATTTAAAAAGAACATAATAAGTAAGCCCGCTACCGTACCTTTATTTCGGCGTGCGGACATAGCGTAACTGGCATAGGACTTATTAAAACTTATTAAAAATTCCTCTGGCTAGACAAAAGATGCATGATCCAATTATTAATATTGTTCAGTAAATAAAATTGGTACTGCGTATATAATAATAATTATTAAACATGAGTATTATGAAAAACGTTTAATGGTGATGCAACATTTACTTTTGATTTGAATTTAATTTAATTTTTAATTTTATTTATTGGTTCAGTAAAAAGCATAAACGTAATGAAGACTAACACTGGTTTTTGTTCTGTTTTAATGCTTACCACGCATGTCATGTATGATATGTTCCTGTCTGTCTGTCTAAATCTTTGTGCTGTCTATTTATGTTTTGATGGAAAAAATTATTACCTATTTGAAAAATTCAGGACACAAAATTGATGATCTCGTAGATAAAGCGAAATGGCACACAATGTGTTATGCTTCATTTACAAGCAACGCAAATATCAAACGTATTGAAAATCGGTTTCTCCAACATGGAAAATCCTTTGTTGGAGATGAAAATACTACGTAGTATTCAATTATAAACCACAACAAAAGTTATTTAGTTGGATGTTGTGTTCCTCGTCAAGTTCGTCTATTACCTACCTACCTAAACCACACCAATGCTAAAACATCGTAGTTCGAGGTTCTTCGAACATTAATTAGAGAATATCTTACAGGATGGTCAAGAGTCTAATAAACGGTTATCGAGGAGTAATGTTGGCGTGATAATGAATATGGATATGTGTATACTCTGTCAAAAATAGAGAAATCAAATAATAAAACAGAAGAAAAAATTGTTCAAGTCCAATATCAGAACGTAGCGGAGCAAATTCGTGGAATTGCCCTAAGTAATAGGGAGATTAATTGTCGACTAGGCACTGCACATCCTACTGCTGCCGATATAAAATACCATTATTAATGTTTGAAGAAGGAACTTACAGATGCACAAAACGGAGAATCGCGATGAAAGCTCTTTGTACGACAAGGCTTTTGATGAGTTATTAAAACAAGCGGATGCAGGCTTTGCAAAAGGTCACAAAATATGAACTGACGTCACTTGTAACACACACGTATGACAATATTATAATATTTTCAATGGGCGTGGGAGATCATTGAACGATACTATTGCAGTTGCAACACTGGTTGTAGGACATCACGTTGTGTTTGCGCTGACCGAAATCAGAAGTGTATGGAAGACGTTTGCTATGTTGGTGTGATATGCTTTAATGAGTTTAATTCTGACAGATACTAATTTGCCGCAAAAACAGACCTTTGATTTTTTTCTAATTCAGTATGCGTAAAATAGATATAAATATGTATGTATTAATAAGACAATACATATACTTATCTCCAGATTTGGCGTTTAATTTTATTTAGGTATGTTTAAGGATATACCTATAAGGATAAGGATAGACCGTTGGAGTAACCGTATCCTGTCCTACACTGGCGGCCGTGGACAGGAAAACGGAGTGTGGGAAGACCACCCGCCAGGTGGGACGACGACATCAAGTACGTCAGCGGAAAGCAGTGGTTCCGTATCGCTGAAGGCCGGAAGGACTGGAGGAAAATTGGAGAGGCGTATGTCCAGCAGTTAACGCTTACACGCTGGCTGACTGAAGGATATACCTCGGGATATATTATGTACATGAATCAGGTAAAATATTTTTAAGAAGTAAATTTAGTAGCCGTGTTTGTTGCGACACTCGGCGCGGCGCCTTTCAGTAAAATAGCGATAACTTTCTTGTTTTTCACGAGAATTCTATAATTTTAAATTGTAAATATAGGTAAAGATCACAGCAATATTTTGTTCAAAGTAGTATTATTTATGTGGTGAAAATTATTTCGTAACTTTAAAAATAATAAAAACATTCAATGTATATATTTTTTTGTAAATATCTTTTTAAGTATATAATTTACACAGTTATATGTATACACATTTTGTGAATCATTTAAATAGCTATCCAGACATTTTTTTCGTTTATTCCCGTAATTCGCGTAATTCTCGACGCGCACGCCGGGCGATGTCATCGCGCACCCGCATGTACAAAAACGGCTACAATTTAAAAAGTTTTAATGCGATTTCCAATTTTCAAATTTTGTAATATAGGTGAAGAAGTACGGAATATTTTAAAACTTTAGTGTTATTTTAATTGTTGTAATTAATAATATTATTTAGTAAAAAAGTAAAATAAGCATGCTCGAAAAAAAGTTTTTTTGAAATTATAGCTTGAAATTCACACATACAAACTTACATGTAAGACACATTTTATGAACATTTAAATAGCTATCGCATGATACCAGATTTATTGAAATCCGTTAAGTACTTACTGATATAATTGACAAATTTGGTTTTTTGGGCCGCCATCTTTGTGACGTCATAACTACTTATTCCACCACTTTACAGAGCGACTACCGGCAGTTCCGTACTCAGGAGGTCAGGCTGATTCCAACGATACCAGTAGTCGGTATAAACCTGTTCAGTCCTACGAAAATATTTTTTTATTCACTTGGCCTCCCTACTACTACCTTTAAAGGGCTCTATCTTTTGAACCATCAAATCATCATCATCATCATCATCAGCCTGTATCGGTCCACTGCTGGACATAGGCCTCTCCCAAGGCACGCCACCACACGCGGTCTTCCGCTCTTCTCATCCATCCACTCGCACCTTAATAAATAGCTCGTTGAAATTTTCACAGAATATGTTTTATAATTCACAAATATGTAAAAAGTAAGGAGAATCCCCATACAAGAAACGTGTTTTCAACGTTTTATTTTTTGATTGTTTTTGCTCTATCTTAAAAACGGTTCTATCGCTTAATCGGTATTCCACAGGGCAGCTGTTTGATGTGATCCGGCTGCTGTCCCCATTCCATGCACCTCTACACAACGCGCACTTTGTCAGCCTCGATAGCTCAGTGGTGCAGGCTATTGAATGTTAAGCAACGCTGGGTACGGTCAGTACTTGGATGGGTGACCGCTGACCGTTGGAGGCTGACCGAGGTTCGGATTCCTCGTAAAAGTGTAGGTCCCTTCCCTCCTAATCTTACTTGGTGGTAGGGTTTAACCCGCCCGGGTTGGTACCACCGCACTGAATGAAACGTCGGTCTAAACGGCTATGTAAATAGTTTGTGTTTTCCGACCAGTTCAGTGTAGCCGGCACGATCAAAGGGGGAAGCACTGACATGGCACCTAGTTCACCCGGTGTTATGGGCTGACATCACGGACGTTGTAGGTGATGTAGCCAACCGTGTCAGTTTCCATAAAAAAAAAAAAAAGGGATTGCATCCCTACATGCTGGACTTACCGCGGATGCGTACCAATCGGTTCTGCAGATCCTTCCTCCTTCAGAACTGGTAATCTCTGGAACGCTATCCCCGCTATACACCCCCTTCCCCCTACAATCTCAGTAACTTCAAGAGAGGCGTGAATATGCACCTGTCAGGCCGGCATGGCATTCGCAACTTCCGCATGCGACCGAATGTCCATGGGCGTCGTTAGACACCTTATGGGTGTCGGCACCATATGTCGCGCTAACTATAAAAAAATGTAGGAGCACTTCAGGGTATCATAATGCGACTGAGATAATTTCAACGGGGTTTTATCTGTGGTTTTATTAACCAACAGAGTGTTATAAATTATCAATTTTACAACTCTCATCTTTTTCCATTTAGTTTTATTACAATATCGCTGGCGCGCGTGTTCTTGAACCTTTAGGCCGTGAAACCGGGAATAAACGTTAAATAAAGCGACAGAGAACAGCACTCTCGTAGTCACGGAGCGGACCAATCTGTAGGAACGTACTAAGCTGATTAATATGCTACGAGCTGGTTCGTATGTGCACTATGCAATTTAGAACCCTGTCACAATAACTATCACCCGCCAGGTGGGACGGCGACTTCAAGTACGTTGTCGGCGGAAAGCAGCGGTTCCGTACCGCTGAGGGCCGGGAGGACTGGAGGAAAACTGGAGACTGAAAATAACTATCATTAAAATGAATCAGTAAATATTTTGCTACTACATACATACTTACATTTCACTATATTAATCGAATCTCAAACAACCAAAGGTTGACTGTAATAAATCTCTGTAAGGTATAAGTCCGCCTTTGCACCTTATGTAAATGTTCTAATGTGCATACTGTTGAATGTTTCTTAGAGCAATAAAGCTTTTTCTATTGTATTCAAATAAATTAAATATGTTTTATTTTTATTATATTCGCAACCCCCGCATGCGACCGAATGTCCATGGTCGTCGCTAGACACCTTATGGGTGGGTCAGTGCCACATTTCACGCTTAGTATAAAAACATGTTTTTATTGATCCTGATATGGAGGGCTACACCCTTGATGTCAGCCCATAACACCTTCGTGAACTGGGCGCCATGTCAGTGACTTCTTAAAGTCGTGCCGGCTACACTGAACTGGACGAAAAATACGAAGTATGTATTTACATAACCATTCCGACCAACCTATCATTCAGTGCGGTGGTACCAATCCTTATTAATATTTTTTTATTAAAGTTGTTCTTATTTGAATGCACAAAACTAGCTATAATATGACAATAATTAAACTTTAAATTCACCAAGTGTAATCTATATATATGCTAAAATAAAAATAAAAACATATACAAAATCTAATGGTGTTATTACTAGTTGATCTCATTAAAATAAACAAAACTACTGTTCAGTTCTATATTCAAATATTTGACAGTTGTGCGTTTTTATTCCTGTTTGTTTGTTCTGTGTTTTGTTTTTCTTGTCTTCGCAAAGCGACCGCCCTGCCGTGTTGGAAAATAAAATATTTCTACATAATTTAGAGTTTTCTTTATGAACAAATTGGTCCTCCAGAGCCACACGGTAGGGTAAAGTCACCGCCACCGCCCGGAAGAAGGAACCGCGCCACAACATCGCCGCATCTCGAGTTTCGCTTCGCCCAATGGCCTGCGCCTGTTCGACAAGGATGCGTCTCGCGCTCGCGGCGAGTTATCTGCGCTCTTCAAGGACGGCGAGCTGTGACTTCAGCGCGCGGCGATCAGACCGCTAGCAAGAAATAAGTTAACCAAGTGCATGATGAAGAGTGTACTGCTCCCGCGGCCTGAGGACTGCGGAAGGAGTTTGCGCCCGGCAATACTACACGCCGCTACCTATGGGCGACGTGCGCCGGTGTCGCAGTGCATGAGTGCAACATTCTATCTGCAACGGTCCAGCCAGGCGTGGTAGCTGACATCGCGGCCCGGGTGCTGCGTCGTCGTCACCTATGTGCTGCGACGCGCATCCTATTCGGTGTGCCGCCTTCGTCCGCTTCGCGCAAACTGTGCTGCAAGTTCTTACACTACGCGCTGTCGCCGCTTCGTGTGATGCGCGTTGGGACCGCGACGTGTTTCGTGGTGCCCCTGCCTGCAACTGCTAGCTACAGCGACATATATAGAGGAGTGCAGCCTACACTACAGTCGTCCGGATCTGCGCGCCGTTACCAACGTGCGACGCGCGCCGACGCTGCGGCTTGCATTTCAAGTCTCCGTACTACTGAGTCTAGTTTCTACTATTGCTAGTGTGCCGCCCTATAGTGCGTGCAGCTATTCGCCACTATGGCGGACGTTCAAGTTAAAGAACTTGTGAGGAAACGGGCTTCGGTAAAGGGTAGACTAACGTTATTCAAGAAATATATATCTCCGCTGGAGAGTAAAATTCTAACTTTGTTACAGTCCACAGATTTGAAAATTCGTGTTAAAAAATTAGAAGAGCTATTCGTAGAATTCAATGAAATTCAATCCCAACTAGAATACATTTGTGAATGTTTGGAGAGTGAATTGAGTGAAAGGGAAGATTTTGAGAATGCGTATTGTGCCGCTCTCTCTAGTGCTAAGATACTACTGAGTAGGTCCGAGCTGGCCGCTGAGGAGGTCCAGCACACGAGGTCCCTCGCCGAGGCTAATGCTAAGCAAAATGCACACATAAAGTTACCTGTAATTAAATTACCTACATTTTCAGGCTCATACGAGGGGTGGCTGGAGTTCAGAGATAGTTTTGACTCCCTAATTCACCAAAACGAGTCAATTGGTGGTATCCAGAAGTTTCACTACCTGCGTGCGGCGCTGGAGGGAGGTGCAGCTCAGGTCATCCGCTCTCTTGAGTTCTCTGCTGCAAATTACGCAGCCGCCTGGGACTTACTGTGTGACAGGTATGACAACACACGCATGCTGGTGCACAATCACGTTAAATCTATTTTCAATCTGCCGCGGTTGCAGAAAGAATCGTCGGTGCTCATACGTAAAATGATCGACGATGTCGCGAAAGCCCTACGCTCATTAGAGAGTCTGAAAGAACCCGTACACTACTGGGATACACTACTTATTTACATTGTCACCTCCAAGCTAGATGAACACACATTTGTAAAATGGGAAGAATGTAAATCGAAAATTAGCGAGGTTACGTTCAAAGAGTTCGTACAGTTTTTGAAGGATAGGGCCGATTTATTAGAAAGTGTAGAGCCGTCTACATCCAAATCGGGGAAATCCTACGAAGGAAAGAAAACTCAATCTTTTCTTAGCACTAACTCAAGACCAGTCTGCCCTATGTGCAGTGGCAATCATTTGTTATATAAATGTGAAGTGTTTGCGAACCTTCCAGTACAAGGTAGACTAAATAGAGTCAAACAATTAAAACTATGTAGTGTGTGCTTGAAGGTAGGCCACTACGCTGCTGTGTGCAGATTAAAGGCTAGCTGTAAATATTGTAAAAGGAGACACAATAGCCTCCTGCACGTTGACGAAACACCTGCTTTAGTTTCTGAAGCAGTAAGTCTGTTGTCGTCGCGGGCGGGCGCCGCCGCTGGCGGCCGTGTCTTGTTGTGTACGGCTGTAGTCACCGCGCATGACGCTAGAGGGCGTCCGCTCCAGCTCCGCGCGCTACTCGACTGCGGGAGCCAATCGTCGTTCGTCACAGAGCAAGTGTGCTGTAAGTTAGGTATAAAACCTGTTCCAAATAACATTCATGTCGTAGGAATCAATGGATTAACCTGCGGTAGTACGTCGAGGTCATGCCAAGTTAAAATATCTTCACGAGTTGGTTCGTTCGAACTGAAAATGAATTGTTTGGTTTTACCTGAAATAACTGACATACAAGGTTTTGTGTTCGATCAGAATACTTGCCCGTTACCAGATCATCTGCAGTATGCCGATGAGCACTTCTGGGTGCCATCGTCCATAGACCTACTATTAGGAGCTGATGTTTTCTGGGATGTATTGAGTACTGGTCAAATAAAATTAGGTCGGAACAAACCTGTTCTTCAAAATTCCATGTTTGGCTGGCTAGTGTCTGGCCCAGTGCCGCCTGCCACTGACAAGAAGATTCGCTGTAATTTTACTCGCAGTATTGACGACCAACTCGCGAAGTTCTGGGAGTTAGAAGAAGTTCCTCAGACTAAACTTCTTACGGAGGAGGAGAAGAAATGTCAGTCGCACTTTGTTAAGAATACTAAAAGGCTTGACAGTGGCAGATTCTCAGTTCAGTTACCTCTAAAGTATTTACCATCAGAACTAGGAGACTCGTACGGTACAGCTAAGTCCAGATTCCTATCGCTAGAACGAAGGTTGGAAAAACAACCTGAAGTGAAAACTATGTACAAGGCCTTTCTAAAAGAATATGAGGAATTAAAGCACATGTCAGAAATAGAGCGACCCGAAGTAGGTTATTACTTGCCGCATCATTCTGTAATTCGTGAAAAAAGTACTACCACCAAATTGCGGGTCGTGTTTGATGCGTCCTGCAAAACTACGTCTGGTGTTTCCTTAAATGATCTTCAGATGGTGGGACCTGCCGTACAAGATGATTTATTCTCGATTTTAGTACGTTTTCGACAACATAAGTTTGTGTTATGCGCAGATATCGAGAAAATGTATCGGCAGGTAGCAGTAGACGAGTCCCAGCGCAACCTGCAGCTCATCTTGTGGAGGGATCGTCCCGCTGACGCCTTGAAGATATTTCAACTAAATACGGTGACGTACGGGACGGCCGCGGCCTCTTTTCTGTGTACTAGGTTTTTGGTCGAGCTGGGACTAGGCTGCGGCGACCCGGCGGTCAAGCAAATTATTTTGCACGATTTCTATATGGACGACCTGCTAACCGGTACTGACAATGTGGATGATTTAATCTCTTTGAAATCTAAAATTTCTCAAACTTTACAGTCGGGGTGCTTTCGCCTGCGCAAATGGAAGTCCAATGTACAAGTTGACGATTTGTGTGAGTCACAGTCGTCTGAAATAAAATTTGACCTATGTTCAAATGAAACAACATTCACCATTCTGGGTTTGGGTTGTATGTTTAAACAAGACTTTCGTTTTTTTTTCCTCCGAGATTAACAATGTTTTTCCGGAAAGTGATAAACTCATAAAACGAACATGTTTTCTCACTGTTGAAGAGTTGAGATTAGCTTCAAATGTTTTAATTAAACTGTCTCAAAGTGAATCTTTTCCGAGTGAAGTTCACATTCTAAAAAATAATAGAGTTCTAAATACAAAAAATCCCATCGTACAGTTAAGTCCGTTTGTCGATGAAAATGGAATGCTAAGAGTTGGAGGTCGAAGAATTCAGAGTTTAGCTTTGATAAAAAACATCCCATACTGTTAAGTGCTAAACACCATTTTACTAAATTGTTATTTTTGTATGAGCACCGGCAATTGCTGCATGCGGGTCCACAACTCCTGCTTTACACGATTCGCGAACGTTTCTGGCCAGTGGGTGGTCGAAATTTAGCACGGAGTACTGTGCATCAGTGTGTCGTGTGCAGTCGTATGAGAAGCAAAACCATGCAACCCATTATGGGCGACTTGCCTGAGCAGCGACTCTCTCCAGGATTTCCGTTCATGGTGACAGGATGTGACTTCGCAGGTCCATTCCTTGTAGCTGACCGCAAAGGTAGAGGTTGTAAAATAACAAAATGTTATATGTGTCTATTTGTGTGTTTTAGTACTAAGGCGATACATTTGGAACTAGTAAGCGATCTGTCAACCAAGGGATGTATTCTTTCATTACGGAGATTTATATCCAGAAGGGGAAAACCAAATCAGGTATTTTGTGATAACGGGACTAATTTTGTGGGTGCCGTTAAAGAAATAGGTAAATTTTTAAAATCCATTAATAAAGGAGGATCGGTTGCCTCCGTTGAAGTGGCAACTGGGCCGTATTGACAGGATGTTCCCGGGGATAGACGGGCTTTCTCGTGTAGCAGATATTTCTACAAGTCGGGGTATTGTAAGGAGAGCTTATAATAAAATATGCCCATTATTAGAAGTAGGTAGAACTACTAATGAAATGAATGAAAATGTTTAAAAAAAAAATGTTTGTGCAATATGTCTTGAAACTGATGGTTCAAGGGGCGGGAGTATGTTCAGTTCTATATTCAAATATTTGACAGTTGTGCGTTTTTATGTTGTCGTGTTTTGTTTTTTCTTGTCTTCGCAAAGCGACCGCCCTGCCGTGTTGGAAAATAAAATATTTCTACATAATTTAGAGTTTTCTTCATGAACAACTACATTTTGATAAATCAAGACAAGACGTAGCAGAGTTGCACGTGTCAATGTCTCATTATTTGCATTTATTATTAAAATTTTATTGTAGACTTAATTAGTTTTAGTATATTTTAATAATGTTCTTCATTAGGTTAATTTAATTCTTATCAGCTTTATTAAATGTGTTATTCAGTTATAAAAAAAAAAATATTACTTATACATATAACCATACATATTAATGTTACAGTTTATTTATTCAACTTATATACTAAAGTTCACATTTTATCTTTGCTACAACCTAAATTTAAAGACAAATATAACTAATTAAAAAAATATAACTAAAAACTAAAAACTAACTTATAAATTATATAATTTATAAATTGTGAATAATATTATAACATGCAAATAAATTATAATATAATAACCTTCATTTAATCATTTACACATTTTACACACCTTAAGGTTGGCTGTAAGAAATATCTTCGAGGGATAAGTTCGCTTATGCATTTTATGTAGTCATAATTTGAAATTATATTACCACCATTTTTTAATAGTGGTAATAATTTTGTTTTATATTTGAGGAAAAATAAAGTAATTTCTATCTCTATCTATAAAGGTGACTCTACATACATTTAATGCAGTACACTGTTAGCTTACCGAGGTCGAAAAGAGACAAAATGTTTGAAATCTCATTAGCCAGTTCTGCTAGAACGAACACATTTCGATGGTCTGTGAGTGGGTGCGATCTAAGTATTAGCAAAGAGCTGACGAAATTCCCCTGAACGAGAATGGGATTTAGGAGGAAGAAGGGGAATTTAAGGCGATTTTACCAACTCCTTGACACGGCTCCAGACGTAAGACATGAGCGAATAAGCTTAAAATAATGAAATTAAGAGGCTACCATTTCGTTGTGTCGGCCCATACAAAAATATATAAAAGCCTCCTCCTCAGGAAAAACGTCAATATTTATTTTAATTTTTTCTCAAATTTCTTGAAAAGTCTGGCAAAGATTTTTTTTCTTAGATTTCTAAAACTTACTAGCTAGTCTCTTATTATTTTTTTTCTTGTTAAGAGCTGTATTTCTATCACTATTGTTTTGAATGTTTTATTAATTAAAATCTTGCATTATCATTTAATATTTCAGTAAACAAAAGACTTCACTTAACTTAGATAAAATTTAAAAACAGAGTACTAACTAATCGTTTTTGAAACCAATTAAACAAATTAATCAAATTTGAAAAAATATTTGTTGAAATTACTATTTTGAAATTATTATTAAAATACTTCTTACATTATATGCGACAAATTTTGATGAAGAAAACTGTTTTTTTCGGAAGGAAGTTTTTAAATATTTTTGTATGGGCTAACACAACAAAATATTAGCCTCTTAATAAAATGAAAAAAAAAGTTTAAAAGGATAATGGATATAAAAGAAAAACACATATAAAAACATTTCGAGTGTGGAGATGTTTCAAGTGTTTAATAAATAAATACAAAGAGGGTAGCAATTAGAGATCATTTATATCTCTACCGACAACATTGGAAAACACGACCAACATAATATATCTAGTATACATACAGACAGACATACACCTACTTTGCATTTTATAATAGCGAAGATATTCCGCAGATTATGGCTATTATTACAGCAGTTCTCTCAAAATTAACGTTCGCTCACTAAACTTGAATTTGAAGTACCTAGTTTCGACATCCGCAGTTGCTCCGGCTAAACCACAGAGCATTTGAGCAGGTTAGAAGGTAAATCCAGACGTGGTCGGCCCGCCGCAAGTAAGTACCGGTTGTCTTACTTCATACTAGGCACTAGATCACATAACTCAGTGCATACGTTCAGCCGTAGTAGAAAAATGTCAGTGTAGACACCTTTTATCGCAGTACAGACTAAAATGTCGAAAGTGAAATGGTCATCGTGGTTTTAGTACAAGATCGTGATCCTTCCAGCTACTCCTTATTACGTGGGCTGTACAGTCCCAGAAATGCTTGTGTGCAGGTATTACCGTAGCGTAGATGGAATAGTTATAATTACGGCCTCCATAGGCCCAAGAATGGATTTCTATGCAAAAATGTAAGTATATGCTTATATGTCGTTTTTCTCAAGATAATACAGTTCTTCTAATAAGTTACGACCATTTCCCGCGGTTTCGCTCACGTGAAATACCGTTTTGAAACAATCTCGAATTAAAATTGTGTCACCCTCGCTAGCTCAGTGGTGCGGTCGGTCGACTGTTGTTAAGCAACGCTGAGCGCGGTCAGTACTTGGATGGGTGACCGCTTTACCATTGGAGGCTGACCGTGGTTCGGATTTCACGTTAATCTGTAGGTCCCTTCCCTTCTTACCTTACTAGGTGGTAGGGTTTATCCCGTCCGGGTTGGTACCACTGGACGGATTGAAACGTCGGTCGAAACTGCTATGTAAATAGTTCGTGTTTTCCGTCCAGTTAAGTGTAGCCGACATGAAATGAAGGGAACCACTGACGCGGCACCTAGTTCACCCGGTGTTATGGGCGGTGGTATAAGGTAAATAGAAGGGACATACAATCACGATCTGCCTCAACGGTCGAACGGTCACCCTTCCAGCAGTGGCGGGGCATGAACTTAATTTTATGTGGGCAAGATACATTTTGCGAGGCCCTCTCAATTTTGCCAATACTTCAACAATACATTCAACATCATCAAATCGCAATAATACAGCCATTGTATTATTGCAATATTCACTGCCTCTGTCCTGCTTTCCCATCTTGTGTCGGATAAAGGCTTTATAGTAAGCTTTAGTTTGCCTGATTAAGTCTAAACATGTTTACTCGGGGGTCTCTTTTGATTTAATAGATCTAGCTGAATATTTTTCATGAATCAAAGCTGCATGAACTTTCGAGGCGCGAGGCCCCTCGGGCCGCGAGGCCGTGTGCGGTCGCCCACGTCGCCCACGCCTTGCGCCGCCTCTGAGTCCAAGTTCTGACCGCGCCCAACATTCATCCATCCATTTGCACAGATAAGCTACCGAGGCTGTTGAAACTTTAAAAAATTAGTGCAAAGGACAAGTATCGAACCCAATGCCTTTCAGGATGGTCACGCACTTTCCGCTTGGCACGGCCCATTTATTACGTACCATGATAATAAATGTAAAGTACTCTCGCGGACATGGTCGGTAGACTTTGAACACAATATGGGTTAGTACTCGGCAGTCCTTGGGGTACAGTAACACTGTTTTATGTAGCTCTAGCTAGACGAAAGCCTTGTGTTATGAGGAGCGAGGGACGTTGATGCTTTCGTGAAATGTTTCACCGGGTTTAGTGCCTGTCCTCCTAACCTTGGTACATGAACAGCGACCAGTTTCACATAGGATAGGTAGGTAATTTAACTTACACTGTAATAGTATAAGAAATAACAAATACAAAATAAACAGATTTTAATTTAATTAATTAAGTAAATATATTTATTGCACAATATGAAATTAACAAAAAAATTTATGACTAATAATAAACTAACCTAAACAACATAAAACATTTCACACAAATTAATTAATTAACATTTAATTAATTAATTATTATGTGCCACAACATCAATACTATACTATATACTACTAATAATAAAGCTGTAAGGTATGGTCACGGAGTAAGTTACTTTGTTTTATGAGATATTGCGTTTGTAGACTCTATGTATGATACAAAAACTAAATTGACGATCTTTAGAAATCTTTTCTGTATGTATGTATGTATGTTCCTCCATAACTCTTAAACCGATCATCCGAATTCTATGAAACTTTGTGCAAGCACATTTAACTATACGGGACACAGGATAGGCTAAATAAAATTCAGTTATGTACTTTTACGCTAAGATGTGGCTCTCATACAAACCGAATTGTTCCGCGTGCCGAAATAAAGGTAAGGTTCCTTACTTACTTCTTCTTTTTAAATACGAATTTCACGCGAGCGAAGCCGCGAAGCTAGTAACACATAAACAAACAAAGGTTTCAAAAGAGCAGAATAATAATTAATGTTGTACATTGCACACAATTTACTTCGTCTACAAACATTATCACCGCATTAGTACCGCGTGGGGCCGGTATACTTAAAAAGAATAGCCCCACTGCATATCTCCCCTTTTGTCAGCCTCGATAGCTCAGTGGTGCAGACAGTCAACTGTCGCTATTGAATGTTAAGCAACGCTGGGTGCGGTCAGTACTTGGATGGGTGACCGCTGACCGTTGGAGGCTGACCGAGGTTCGGATTCCTCGTAAAACTGTAGGTCCCTTCCCTCCTAATCTTACTTGGTGGTAGGGTTTAACCCGCCCGGGTTGGTACCACCGCACTGAATGAAACGTCGGTCAAAACGGCTATGTAAATAGTTTGTGTTTTGCGACCAGTTCAGTGTAGCCGGCACGATCAAAGGGGGAAGCACTGACATGGCACCTAGTTCACCCGGTGTTATGGGCTGACATCACGGACGTTGTAGGTGATGTAGCCAACCGTGTCAGTTTCCATAAAAAAAAAAAAAATCTCCCCGTACATGTTGTCAAATGCGACTAAGGAATAACGACAAGACGCCGTGCTAAAGGGCGACTCTCACCTTGGTACGGTCCTGTCATGTCATGCAGCAGGTGGGTCTTCGTGCCTTACTGGCTGCTTGATATAGTTATCTTGTCCGAATACTCTGCTAAACGTGGTGGTCGGTGTTATGCTGTAATTTAGAAGAGTATTTGCAGCACAATAACGATTACTCTGCTCACCCTGATTGCCGGGATACAGCATGTGGTATGTATGTATGTACATTATTAAAATTTCATTATTTATATTTTTTGTCTGTTCGTCGTAACTGAACTTCTAAACCAGTAAACGTGGAAAATATAAATTCAGAATTATAGATATGGTTCTTAATAGTAGACATAGAGATAAATAAATTGAAATGATATATTATAATGACGTAAAGGACACGAAATCCGCCCAAAAGTCCCAAGGACGAGCGGTTTGAACGAGTGCCAAGTCGGATGCGTCACCAATCAGGTGGTTGGCGCCTTGGTTGCGCCGCCCATGGGAGGCCCGGCGCCCACGGATGCTGGGGATATAAGCGGGCGGGCGGAATCCGCCCTAACAAACGCGCTCTGACTCCCGCACGTTGCACAGCGCGTAAAAGCCTCGGCGGAGCAGCCTGGACTCGCGCTTGTGAAACTTTAAGATTTTTAGTTAACATATTATCGGTTTCGTTCGTGAGAATTTGGTCGTGTGGGAAGTGTTTGGCCGTTTTTGAGGTAAGTAAGAGTAACTTTATGTTCATGAATTATATGTATTGTATAATATACAATGTTTTAAAATGTGTACTACATACAAAATTTAGACAAATTTCTCAAAAGTTTTTTTTATCTGAAAATAAATATGGATTAAAATGATTTTTTAAATTGGCGCTAAACATTAAAAAATATATATTTTCTACCGAAGAACAAATATCCTGAAAACTAAAGAAGAATAGCGTGGAGAGAACATTAGGTGAAGAGATGACTGCTTGCTACTTCAGATTACTGAATGTTATTTATCCTTACCTGTAATAAAATCCAACGTCTGCTTTCTGTCTGTCTTAGTGTCTGTCTGTCCGCTTATAACTCGAGAACCACTGAACCGATTTTAATAAAACAAAATCTAATCTACGGATAGCTTGATTGTTCCCATCAACTATAGGCTACTTACTATCACGCTAAATAGCTTATGAGGTTAGCAGTGAAGTGAAATATGAGAGCGGGCGGAGCCGCGGACACAGCTAGTTATTTAATAAAATCCAACGTCTGCTTTCTGTCTGCTGCTGTCTGTCCGCTTATAACTCGAGAACCACTGAACCGATTTTAATAAAAAAAAATCTGCGGATAGCTTGCTTCTTCCCATCAACTATAGGCTACTTACTATCACGCTAAATGGAGGATGGGGTTATGAGGTTAGCAGAGAAGTCAAATATGAGAGCGGGCGGAGCCGCGGGCACAGCTAGTTTATTATAATTTGCCTTTAAAAATGTTAACCCGGTCTTTGTTTATCTTAACATACGCACGCTGCAACTGTTGTACTATCATTATTTTAAAGTTTCGTGCCGTTTTAATTCGTATATGAATTTGACTATAAAGCGCAAATCTAAATACCTACTTTTTTCATTGCATGATTCCATGGAATCGCCAATAAACATTGCAACAATAATATCAATTAAACGTACCACTCTCAGGGATAGTGCTCTGAATATACAAAGATAACATTTTCCTTGCCCGGGCCATTAAATGTGGGAAGTCATTCTGAATTTAAAATTTCGTTACGATTTACATAACATTCTAGTCCAGGGGTTCCGAACATGCGCAACCCACCTGGTGCGTCGCGGTCGCGGCGGCATTGTTTGTTCATTAGTCGCACAGGACTAAAAGTCTAAAAGATTTTTCTTTTTAATTTGTTTATGGCGTTTCATAATTATTCAACAATTTTGGGAAAGGTTTCACGCATCCGTTAATATGTCAATGTCACTGTTATGCAACCATAAACGATATCGGTAGAAATTACTCTCGCAGTACAGACCGTACCGTACAGTTTTGTACCGTGTGGGGCCGGTACTTTAAAAGAATAGCCCCACTGCATCTCTCCCCGTGTATGTCGTAAAAGGCGACTAAGGGATATGACTCCCTTCTTATATTACTAGGTGGTAGGGTTTAACCCGCCCGGGTTGGTACCACCGCACTGAATGAAAGGTCGGTCGAAACGGCTATGTAAATAGTTTGTGTTTTCCGTCCAGTTCAGTGTAGCCGGCACGACCGAAGGGAAGCACTGACGTGGCACCAAGTTCACCCGGTGTTATGGGCTGACATCACGGATGTTGTAGGTGATGTAGCCAACCGTGTCAAGTTTCAATAAAAAAAAAAAAAAAAATATTATTTAATTCAGGGGAGGTGCAAAACATTTTAAGCATTTTGAGGGATTCATAGTCTAAAAAAGGTTGGGAACCCCTCTTCTAGTTAATAAGGTATTTATTCCTATACGCAACACGACTGCCACGCATATTATGAAAAGCAACGCATACATGCGCGCCTAAATCTCGAAACCTACTCAACCGATTTTGATGCGGCTTCATCAATACAATGTAGAAGGTACCTAAATACTAAAATTGTAGCTGGCATGGCGCCTCTCTAAGCGTGGTTTCGCGAGGAGTGATGTTTCTTAATAGTGCTTTGAACTTTTAGGCACAGCCACCCGTGCCGGTCGTCTATGGCGCGCATACATATTTTAGTTTCTTGTATGGGGACACTCGTAATTTTTTTACTTTTTCTTATCTTTATTATTTGTTGTTATATCGGCCATAATAACACATATTCTGTGAAAAAAAAACGGCCAAGTGCGAGTCGGACTCGCGCACCGAGGGTTCCGTAAGACCACACAATATTTTGTGTTATGTATTTACCAAAAAAAAAGTCCGTTTTTATTATTTTATGTTTTACTTTAGAGTGTGCAATCACACCTGCAAGTTTGACGAGTAAAAAAAAATCTTGTGTTAATTTAAATTATTGTATAATTTTTAACTTTTTGTTTCTTTTTAAATTATTTGTTAGGATCTTAAGTGTAGGACAGGCGGACGAACAGACGGCGTAGACTTAGTAGTAGGGTCCCGTACGGAACTCTTAAAATTAACTTTGCAGCTTAAATGTTTAACTCAGATAGGTAGAAATATCTCAACAATGAAATCTGATTGGAATTCAATGCATCAGATAATTTCACGCCGGTTCATTATCAGCTTTGATCAGCTCTATGTACCTACACTGAACATCATGAATCAATTATTAGACTGATGTTTCTAGAGGGCATGGTAATGTTTATTTATTGTAAAATTAAATTTAACACCCTCAGCGCCAAGCCCATTTGGCAAATTTTTCAAAATTTGCCCATTTGTTTTTTATGATTTATTCTTGTAGATTATGGCTTTCTGAAGTTGGATATATATGAAACTATTATTTTTCCTGAAATTTTTCCCATTTTCCAGCTGTGTATCATATATGATACACTGGCCTGTGAGAAAGTTTTAGCTTCACTATTCTTTCCCTGGGCATGTGCATCATTTTTGATACACACATATTTCTTAATTTTTCTTTTCCTAACCTTTCCTTTTTTTTTCTTTTTGTGTACTGTGAGAATACCAGAGGCCAGAGGCTTACCATTACCGACATTAGAGGGAAATCATAATGCCCATGCTGAAAAGAGCGCGTATGAACCTAACTGGTAATGAAAATGTAAGAGATGCGCCTGCTGAAAAACATTATTTCATACCAAATATGAAAGGCCATCCGTCGAAAAAAATGTGAGGTCGATATGCCGAATGCTACAAAAAATAAGGAAGGGAAAAAGTATTGATGGAAAATTGGTGAGATCTGCAGAAGTTTACACAAAATGTTCTGTGTGTGAAGTCCTAATGTGCCAAAAATGCTTCAATACGATTCATTAATTAGTTGTTCAACATCTTTCATTTGACTTATGTTTGATTTTCATAGATTTTTTTCATAGGAAAACTCCAATCTAAAATTACTCATAATCTGATCAATAGATCTGCAGGCCAAACGTACCGGGAAACTAGCCTAGGCCAGGGTTTTTTTTTTCCCCCATACACAATGTATGAAAAGCGTGCTCATTTCTGATACATCAATTGCAAGACAAAAGTAGTCGTGTGTATCATTTCTTATACACAAGGTTATAACACTGTGTATCAGAAATGATACACATGGCGTTGAGGGTGTTAATTAATTAAATAATAAAGTACAAATCTAAATAATAACTCAACCACAATAACCGCCCTATCAAGGGATGGAGAAGATGAGTACTATGGGGCTGAAATTAAAAAAAATATTGTTAAAAGCCCTAAAAAAATTTTTAATAAAAAAAATCTATCTACGACTTGAACTAGATAGATTTTCGACAATTCCTGCTACACCAAGAGAACCGTAGTAGTGAAGCAAAACGGTCGACAGTCTAGTGCTTTACCTCGAGCTACAAAATAATTAACTATAAAATAATTAGCTATAAAATTATAATAATAAAAAAAAAGGTAAAAAATATTTATTCTTATAAACACAAAAATATAACAACAGTCAAACAATAATAACGTAGTCTATTGTAGTGTTCTATTTACATTTTTAGGCGTTCTGCCCCTCAAACTAGCCCATAGGCTCTACTTTATGGGGCAGTGCTTCCATTCTTACAACTAAACTGAAGCAAAATAAAAATAAGATAGGGAAAATGACCATGTAAACAGGTTGTAACATTATTACAAACGCAATGCTGCCATGCAGTTCTGTCATATGATGTCATGCACGTAACAAATCTACAAGTTGTTGAGATGCCGAGTGGCGCGGTGGCAGCGGTGGTGATGTCCATGTGGGGTGCTGCGCCGCACATGATGGGACCCCGCGCATAGCGCAAACTCTGTATCTTCGTCTCAAAAAACTTTTATTAAAAAAAAAAAAATGGGGGAGAAACATTTTCCGTACTACCTTCGAATTTTTTTTTATCTTTTTCTTCTTTATTGTAATTTCTTATATTTATTTACACATTTAAATATTTACATGCATTTCACATATACAGTGTATAAATAATATTAAAATAAACGGAGTTATTTACCTACTTACCACCACCGGCGGCGGCGGGGCGAACCCAGGCTACCGAGATGGTTGGGCCCCAGTTGTTATATCTCTACTTCTTATAAAAAATGGAATGCGTCTTTATGATTGAACCACTGAACAGTTTTTTTATGCGGTTTGCATCAATTTAAAGAGTAGTTATTGAGGCAACATATTCACAATAGGATATATACCATTAGGCTAAATAGCCTTAAGGCTTAAATAGTATCAAAGAAAGTATCGCATGGACGGGAGAGATAGAGAGAGTATAAGAGGAGCGATCGTTTATTATCATATTTTCGTTTAAATCGGATTTACTATTCAACCGAGTCTACCGCGAGCGAAGCCGCGGGTAAAACCTGGTTACATATTATTATGAACAGTGCTGTGTTCTCCCGGTTAAGACGGGTGTGAACCGTGGACTTCGACGCTCGCTGTTGTCCAAAGGTTGAAAATAGCCCAGCGAGCAATGGAGCGAGCCATAGTGGGTACATCGCTACGCGATATAGTGTGTAACGAGGCTAACCGCCGAGAGCCGAAGAATCCGCCGAAGCTCACGTGGCAGTGGGCTGGGCACGTCAGCCGACTAAATGACCACCGCTGTAGTAGCCGTATCCTATACTGACGGCCGTGATCAGAAAAACGGTGTGGGACGCCAGGTGGGACGACGACAGATTCGGCGGAAAGCATTGGTTCCGTACCGCTGCTGAAAGCTGGGAGAACTGGAGGAAAATTGGAGAGGCGTATGTCCAGCATTAGACGCATACACGCTGACTGACTGACCTGGACCATCGGGCATGTGCCCCAAAAGGATCCAGTGCTTAGTGCCCGGAGGCCACGAACATACACGAATGATACATCATTCGAATTAAAATTTTGAAAAAGTACAGAAAAAAATTCGTAGAAACGACATTCGGTCACAGGCTCCTATTCTTAGGCTTATTTGTTGATTTTCGTAACAGTAAGCTCGCCACCTCTCACCTTGGCACGGTACTTCCACCGAGTCATGCAGCAGGTGGGTCTTCGTGCCTTACTTGCTGCTTGATCGATTGAATCTTGTTCGAATACTTTGCGAAACGTGGTGGTCGGTGTTGTGTTGTAATTTACCAGAGTTCTTGCAGCACAACACCGATTACTCTGCTTACCCTGATTGTCGGGATTCAGCGCGTGTGATATGTATGTATGTAAGGAAGCCTATTACAAAGCCTACGCCGTCGTCGGTCTGTCTGTCTTTCCGAGGGCTGTATATTTGGAACCGTAACTGTATAATTATTAATTAAGGGGGATCCCCATACAAGAAACGTGTTTAGTTTTTTGGTTTTTGATCTATGGTATGAACGGTCATACAAGCAATACAAGTGTCAAATTTGGTGGAATCATATTGCAAACTCTACATGGTGGTACAGAAACCTTGTTGCGCGAATCCGACTCGCACTTGACCGTTTTTAATATTACGTTCTCGACTTAGACTTTAGTCTTACTTAATGTAAATCTAAGCTAATCCTAATTTGATAATTCCGTAATCCAGAAGCATATACACTAAGAAGGTATCGCATTAAAATAATGAAAGAAAACATTTAGCCACTCCGGATAGCAAACGCGATCCGCTTCAGACAACATGGTCCACAGGCGCGCTCCACAAACAGTGACAAATTCACCACTAGCCCGGCGCGGCGTTTGAAGCTTGAAAAAGCGGTCAAGCTTGCATTAATTCATAATAATATTTTCTATTTCTCGTTCGTTAGTGTATCCTTATATGAATTAGATTTTCAGAGATCTTACAGAAATTTTCAGTGCATTTTTTTTAAATCACTTTTTTAAGTACTCCTTCTCAACGGAAGAATATTAAAGGAAGATTTTTGTTTCAAAATGTTGGAGATATTTGTATGTAGGCTGTAAAAAAAGAATTAAGTATTTCCGATATAAACATTACTTTTTTCATATACTACAATACAATGCAGAGTGCGTTATTGATTATTGACTTAAGTCTAAAAGTCAAGTTTTTCTTATCGGAAATAATTTTTACAGCATCGATACAAATATTAGCAAGATTTTGAAACAAAAATTATTCTTTAATATTCTTCCGTTGAGCTTAAAAAACTGTTTAAAAAAAAATGCACTGAAAATTTCTGTAAGATCTCTGAAAATCTAATTCATATATGGATACACTAACGAACGAGAAATAGAAAATATTATTATGAATTAATGAAAGCTCAAAGCCTAGATTGACTCGGCTACACCAAAAAGTATGAAAAATCGTTCGCACGGCTTCGCTTCTTTGCACTTACCATCCAACCTATCTCCTCAGCACTCCTCGTAGAGAAACTGAACATCCTTTTGTTGTTGGCATTGGTGTCTTGAAGTCACATCGTTTCTCAAAATCGTCCCTCTGTCGTATCGCTAGGCGAGACTGGGACTGTCTCATCCCAGCTGGTTCCTCACCCAAAACATAAGCTTGGCCATTCAGCGCGGGAACGCTGCGTATCCGTCTCAACGGACGATTTTTTTAAATTTTGTATTTACTTACCTATATTGTTTGTTTAGCTGTTTTTCTTTTGTTTTAGCCTTGTTGATAAATAATTTTTAGGGTTCAGTATCCATACGGAAGCCCATTATGAAGCCTATTTCGTCCGTCCGTCCGCCCGTCCTAGGTCTGTATCTCCTGAACCGTAATAGGTACATAGGCAGTTGAAATGTTCACATAACATGGTTTTTTGACAGACCTGCCAATGGTATGGTACAGCGAATCTACGGAACCCTCCGTGCGCGAGTATAACTCGCGCTTGACCGATTTTTTCCCATTTACAAACAAACACGATTTTTACTAAATACGAGTACATCCGTCATAATTATTTACCTCTCCGTCCACCCCTACTTTAGGTTTTTTTTTTTTTATGGAACCTGACACGGTTGGCTACATCACCTACAACTTCCGTGATGTCAGCCCATAACACCGGGTGAACTAGGTGCCGTGTCAGTGCTTCCCTTCATTTCATGTCGGCTACAATAAACTGGACGGAAAACACGAACTATTTACATAGCCGTTTCGTTAGGTATCCGCAAAATGTCATCCACCTCTCCCAGCGACCAATTAGGCCCACCACGTAGCTATTATTTATTCCACAAACAAAAAAACCTCTCTACTCACCGGTCGGTAAAAGCCCATGTGAGAAGGCGTTCGGTATCACGTTCCACCATTATTGTTTATGTCATAAGCATTTATTTGTCCATTCCGGAGACTCTTTTGTGGAATATCGCTACTAATAGATGATGTAATAAATTGTTTTGCGAGAGAAAAGTCCCAAATGCGTTGTTATGTGGACAAGGTAATCTTTTAGAGGCGGCAGTTAATATCTGATGTACATAATAACAGTACTAAGAACAGAATTTGAACTTGCGCGTTAACTGTCAAATTAACTTTTATGATTTTTTTTTAATGGAAACTGACACGGTTGGCTACATCACCTACAACATCCGTGATGTCGGCCCATAACACCTTGGTTAACTTAGGTGCCATGTCAGTGCTTCCCTTCGTTCGTGTCGGCTACACTGAACTCGACGGAAAACACGAACTATTTACACAGCCGTTTCAACCTTTCCATCATTTTCAAACCTTACTCTCGGTACTTTCTTGCAGCGGACGGAAGTATTGAGCGTATTTAAATTCTTCAAACATTTGAAAACAAAAGTCATCCGTGCACATCCGACCGCAATAAGTTTGGTTTATGTGGTTTTTGTGCTTTATCCGCCACTATAAGTTTGTCTCTACTTTTAACCGACTACGGCAACGACGCCAAAAGGTGGGTTATGGTTTTGGCAGCGTATGAATGTATATATATATATATATATATATATTTATGTATGATCGTTTGTTCCCTCAAAGAGCCTAAACTATGCTTAAAGGATTTTAACATATTATGAGACATTGTTGGATTTGTCTCGATAGCTCGCGTGCCATAGGCTGTTTTTTAACCGACGAAAGCAAAAAGGAGGATGTTCTCAAGTCATTGTGTATATTTTATTATTTTTAATGTATGAATTTTTACAGAGTAGTCCGATTTTGATGATTCTTTTCTTATTGGATAGGGTATACCTCAAACTGGTCGCATTTGAATTTTTTAATGAAAAAAATCAAAATATTGTCGAACTTTGAATTTTGTTTTCTTCAGATCTTGCTCAGCTAGAAAATATTATTTCAAAAATATATCACACTTAATGCTTTGGAACTAAAAGGGATTAAATAAAAAATCCAATAAGAAATTTATAAAAGCCGACAATGAAAAACGAATCAAATAACAAGGAATGTTGATCGAAAATGCGTCGGGCGTGTAGAATAATTCGAACAGACAGGGAACAGTCGGGCGATAACACTATTTTCGATCAACTTTCCTTGTTATTTGATTCATTATTTAATCGCAACAAAATCTAAAACAGATCGGGCATGTGCTCAAAAAGGGTCAAGTGCGTAGTACCCGTAACCGACGAGCATGCATGAAGAACATTATGGGAGAGGAAGAGGCGGCAGAGGTGTGTCAGGATCGCGGCACGTGGAGATCCGTTGTCTCTGCCTACCCCACCGGGAAACAGGCGTGACGCTATGTATGTGTGTAAATCTAAAATGTCTCCATTTGTTTTACAAGATGAAAGCTAGCAAAATATATCGCATTTATAATAGGCAACATACCATCACAGGATCTTCAAAGCTTGAAGAATTAAAGGAAATTCTATCGAAAAGCACAGCCAATTATTTATTGAAGATAGCTGATAAACTAATTAATATAGATAATTATTAAATTCAATAAAGGAGGAATCATCCAAATATAATACTATAGAGCCAAAAGAACATTTCAATTTTGTAATAAATTTCTAAACCCTTAAATTTATAATTGGTGTTACTTATTTCTAAACAGACTGATTGCTTTTCCATGTCGGGCCTTTCAGGGGGTTAATCTTTATCAAAAACTGATTTGGATTTTAAAAAAAAACGGTGGGATAATTGGAAACAAAAAATCTGTTGTCCATACATTTTGAGATTAGGTTAGGTTTCTATGTCGTCACTGTTTTTTTTTATTTACTTAGTTTTTCTACAGATGAACCCTCTCAAAGGTGCGGCATGGTAAAAAAGTGACCCTGTACAATTTATAAAGATTATAATATAATATTGTCCCCGAATAATTTTATACATTTCGATGTTTCCCAATTAAAGATTTAGATATCCTAGCTCTGTCTAAATTAATTAATTAATCCTGATCAAAATCATCCAATAAAATAGACAATATTAGTCCGCTTTGAGAACTAAGTAAATACATTTCTGCAAAATGACAGAATTTTAGTAGAGTAAAAGTTATTATATTTCTCATAATTAAAATATTTAATGTACAAAGAAACCTGTGGCTTCTAAACAGTTGTCGACCACCAACCAATGGTTAATGCACCAAGAAAGATCTGCGTTCATACGCATTCTGGGCGCATGAACCATCAAACATCCAACGCAGAGTATTCCGGACGCATGAACGCAGAGCACTGCGAGCGCATGAACCATCAAACATCCAACGCAGAGTATTCCGGGCGCATGAAAGCAGAGCACTGCGAGCGCATGAACCATCAAACATCCAACGCAGAGTATTCCGGGCGCATGAACGCAAAGCACTGCGAGCGCATGAACCATCAAACATCCAACGCAGAGTATTCCGGACGCATGAACGCAGAGCACTGCGAGTGCATGAACCATCAAACATCCAACGCAAGAGTATTCCGGGCGCATGGACGCAGAGCACTGCGAGCGCATGAACCATCAAATATCCAACGCAGAGTATTCCGGAAGCATGAACGCCATAAAATGGATGGACACATACCAGTAAATGTTTCTGTGCACGACGGCGATAACAGCGATAAAAAACGATTTAAAAAAATATTAGGTAAGTTACACACTTCATTACTTTCTTTCTTTCATTAATTAATAAATAAAACAAATAAAATAATGGCAACCGTGAACCCCCCTCTTCGGTGCGCACTGTACGATGCCTCTGCGGATGCATATTAGCCATTAGTTAGTTAAAGTATTCTGGACGCATGAACGCAGAGCACTGCGAGCGCATGAACTATCAAACATCCAACGCAGAGTATTCCGGGCGCATGAACGCAGAGCACTGCGAGTGCATGAACCATCAAACATCCAACGCAGAGTATTCCGGGCGCATGAACGCAGAGCACTGCGAGCGCATGAACCATCAAACATCCAACGCAGAGTATTGCGGGCGCATGAACGTAGAGCACTGCGAGTGCATGAACCATCAAACATTCAACGCAGAGTATTCCGGGCGCATGAACGCAGAGTACTGCGAGGGCATGAACCATCAAATATCCAACGCAGAGTATTCCGGACGCATGAACGCCATAAAATGGATGGACACATACCAGTAAAATGTTCTGTGTACGACGGCGATAATAGCGATAATAAACGATTTGAAAAAAATATTAGGTAGGTTACACACTTCATTACTTTCTTTCTTTCATTATTTAATAAATAAAACAATGGCAACCGTGAACCCACTTCTTCGGTGCGCACTGTACGACGCCTCTGCGGATGCATATTATCCATTAGTTAGTTAGAGTATGCGTGGTTCAAAAACAATCCACGGTTGTTCGAATTACTTGCTCGGATGGACGATTATGTTGGCCGTAAAATGGACGTAGGGCACTGTAAGTTTCGCGAACAGAACAACGATTTTCGAAATAAATTTGCACAATTTGCAAGCATTGTTATGGCGCAAACATATATTACTAACGTAACGTTAACGAGGGCTACAAGATGGTGGAAAAAAAAATTTTTTTTTTTTTTTTTATGGAAACTGACATGGTTGGCTACATCACCTACAACATCCACGATGTCAGCCCATAACACCGGGTGAACTTGGTGCCATGTCAGTACTTCCCTTCGGTCCTGCCGATAATTAAAAAAGTTTGAGAGTTTTTTTGGAAAATCGCAAATAAACGCATAAAATAGCCGTTTTTAGGGGTTTAAAAAGGACACTTTTAAACATATTTCTAAATATATAATGTAAACTTTTATATTGTAGATTGACTCAATATCTGGGGATGTTTTTTTGATTGGAAAAAGTGAAAAATTTGGTAGTTATGATTTGTTTTTTCATTTTCCGGTACACGAGTTACGAGTCGTCTTCAGTGTGAGTAGTTAAAATGGTTTTCGTGTGTGTATATACTTGAAAATACAATTTTAATTTTTTCATTTTATTTTTGTACATTTTTCAAAATTGAAATATTTTTTTTTATATTTGAATACGCCCTAAAAGTAATTTTCAATGTACCCGAAGGTCATATAATGCATGAGATTTGGGAAATTTTTGCTACCCAATTCATCTCTGTTCTACAGTTTCTACCACCATCTTAAGTTTTACTAACGCACGAATGCTTTAGTTAGAGTACCGCCAGCGAATTGCGCCGATGCAATGCTACATTATTTCCACACACAAAACACGTCTTCCCTCCATCTCATCAGCGTGCCGGGTAATAGCGTGTTTAACGCGGGCGGAGCCGAGGGCCTAGATACTAAATATGACAAGTACTCACCTACTGTTGTTAATTTCACGGCTGAGGTCTGCTTTCTCGTGTCATTTTACTAAGAACAAGCGCTGTTTTAGTCTACGGCAGAAATTCGACAATTATGTTTAAATTCTTTACAAAGCTGTTTCAGCTTTGAAATCATGAATACTCGTGTATGATGAGAAGGAAAGGAGGGGGGGGGGGGGGGGGGGGGGGGGGGGGGAGCTAGCTAGCTATTAATTTTGGCAAAGCAAAACGGTTTTAATAATGTGTTCATATGTATGCACTGATGGAAAGGAAGAAAGGAGAAAATGGAAAGAAACCTTGTGTGGGATGGTGCATTTGTATTTAGTATAGCTTCTGCCCGCGGGTTCGCTCGAGTGAAATTCGTATTTAAAAAGAAGAAAGTAAGTAAGAAAGAAGGCCGAGCTACGTTCAAGTAAACAACAAACCTTCTCGATTAAAGTAAGGGCGAGGCCCGCTACCATACCTTTATTTCGGCGCGCGGAACAATTCGGTTTGTGTGAGAGCCTCATCTTAGCATAACTGGAACTGAATTTTAGCCTATCCTGTGTCACGTATAGTTAAATGTGCTTGTACTAAGTTTCATAGTTTTCGGATGATCCGTTTAAGAGTTATGGAGGAACATACATACATACAGAAAAGATTTCTAAACATCGTCAATTTAGTTTCAGTATCATACATAGAGCCTACAAACGCAGTATCTCATAAAACAAAGCAACTTACTCCATTGACTATCCCCTAAAAATTTATTATTAGTATATATATATATATAGTATATAGTATTGATGATGATGATAATGATGATGATATATTGATATTGATTTCTTGTGCAGTTTTGGGATATCGACCCTCTGGAGCGATATGTTAATTTTGGTCACTTTTTTAAGTAATATTGTGGGTAATAAATTTTTTCATCATTGCCCTGGTGAAGGAACACATAATGCGTTATTGTGTGACACTGGGAATTGTGTTCTGCAATGAAGCCACCTTGTATCGCAGAAAAGTGTAATACAAAAAACATTTTGACGGTCGAGGCCAGCTTTGGTTCGGATAACATGAAAAACTTTTCCCCCGTTTGTGGTGGTACCCATCGGTCGAAAATGCTATGAAAACAGTTCGCGTTTTCCGTCCAGTTCAGTGCAGCCGGCACGACCAAAGGGAAGAACTGATATGGCACCTAGTTTACCAAGTTATTATGAGCTGACATCACAGATGTAGTAGGTAGGCGATATAGACAACCACTTTAGGTTCTATAAAAAACTTTCTAGAATTAAGAGTTTAATTTATTTGGTGGAAAGGCGAAAATCAAACCACTTCGTTTGCTCTGAAAACCCCAATAAATTAATACCTTGCCCGCATTTGCAATTGTTCGAGCGTAGTTACATTTTTCAGGTTTCAACTTTTTAGTCCAATTGCCACCTCTACCGACATTATAAGTCATTGCAATAGATAAATACTTATCCACTTGCTGAGTGGTCAACCAAACTGAGAGGATATTTAGCTCAATAAGAGCGACATTAGAAGAGTTTTCGATTATCCTAAGATATCAGTACTTACTCGTACCTTACAAGTACCTTTATGTTTTGAGTTTATAATGTAACTACGAAATTCAATGATTTCGAATGCGAAATGCCCTTCCCTGACCCCTTACTAATATGTGGTAGGCACAAAATTGTAGCCCAATGGGTTGATACCACCGTAACAGTGGAAAGATGGCCGCATAAGGTAATTGCCTGGTACGTGACTACTCCATTACACCACATTACACTACTTTATATTACACTAGCTTTTGCCCGCGGCTTCGCTCGCGTGAAATTCGTATTTCAAAGAAAGCAAGTAAGTCACTAAGGCCGATCTGCGTTAAGTAAGGTAAACGATAAACCTTCTCAACTAAAGTAAGTAACTAACGGAGAGCTGAATTCTCGAAGACAATAAACCTTCTCGAAGAAAATAAGTAACTAAGGGCGAGGCCGAAGGCCGAGCTGCGTTCAGGAAGACGATAAACCCACTCAAAGAAAGGAAGTAATTGAGGGCGAGGCCGAAGGCCGAGCTGCGTACAGCAAGACTATAAACCTTCTTGAAGAAAGTAAGTCACTGAGGGCGAGGCCGAAGGCCGAGCTGCTTTCAGGAAAACGATAATCTTTTCGAAGAAGTAAGTAACAGAGGGCGAGGCCGAAGGCCGAGCTGCGTTCAGGAAGACCGTAAACCTTCTCGAAGAAAGTAAGTAACTAAGGGCGAGGCTGAAGGCCGAGCTGCGTTCAGGAAGACCATAAACCTTCTCGAAGAAATTAAGTAATTGAGGGCGAGGCCGAAGCCCGAGCTTCATTCAGGAAGACTATAAACCGTCTTGAAGAAAGTAAGTAACTATCGCTCATAGTTACTTACTGTCATCGAGAAGGTTTAGTGTCTTCCAGAATACAGCTTGGCCTTCGGCCACGCCCTTAGTTACTTACTTTCTTCGAGAAGGATTATAGTCTTCCTGAACGCAGCTCGGCCTTCGGCCTCGCCCTTTGTTGCTTATTTTCTTCGAAAAGGTTTAACCTCTTCCTGAACGCAGCTCGGCCTTCGGCCTCGCCTTTAGTATGTTACTTACTTTCTTTGAGAATGTTTATTGTTTTGATCTGAATCCAGTTCGCCCTTCGGTCCCGGCCTAAGTTACTTAGTTTCTTCATTTGAAATACGAATTTCACGCGAGCGAATCCGCGGGAAAAAGCTATCGATATTAAAATAAGAAAATTCAATTAAAATAAATCAAATACTTTAGATACCTAGCTAAGTGTAATACTCCACATATTAGCATAACCGGAACTGAATTTTATTTAGCCTATCCTGTGTCTCGTATAGCTAAATGTGCGTGTAGTAATTTTAATCGAATTTAGATTATCGGCTTAAATTTTATGGAGGAAATCCATACAAACATATTCGCCTCGCCCCGCTGCCCCCCGCTGAGAAGCGCAGCGCTTCTCTCAAGACATTCTCATCGTCGTAACTTTTAAACTATTTGTCCAAATTACTTAGTGTAACCACAGATTACCAAATAGTTACTTCGTGTAACAGCCAAAGTTTATCTACTTTAAATACCAGAAGCGATAAAAGTATGTATTTTGATAAGAATTAATTCAAAACTATAAAATGTGCATTGTAAATACAGTATCCAATTTAAATGTATTTTTGGTTCACTATTTTGGCTATAGTGCCTTCCACATAAAAGGTAGATATATGCTGTCGCGAACTTTTTTTTAGAACTATTTTAGAGAAACAACCTCACCATACACTACCTTCGTGTAACTCTAACGGTTTATGCAGCGCACGCCGAGATAGCTCTCAGAAGGCAGGATTTTTTCCGACTTACTTGACATTTATCGATATTTGGGCAAATTTACACAATGTCTTTATAAATTATAGCCTTTTTGATGTATAAGCTATAGTACTGTAAAGGCTCATCAAAATCTGTTCAGTAGTTTTTGCGTGAAAGAGCAATATAGTGCGGCTGCTCGGTCGGTTCGCTGTTGAGTTTATAAGCCGCGCCTCCCCCGCGCCGCTGCCGCTCCGCCCCCGCGCCGCGAACTGCCGCTCGCTCGGTAAATACCTATGTATAGTACTAAGGCGCGCGGATTGAACATATCGGTTTGTATGGGAGCCACATCTTAGCGTAACCGGAACTGAATTTTATGTAGCCTATCCTGTGTCCCATATTGTTAAATATGCTTGTACAAAGTTTCATCGAATTCCGATGATCGGTTTAAGAGTTATGGCGGAACATACATACATACAGAAAAGATTTCTAAAAATCGTCAATTTAGCTTTAGTATCATACATAGAGGCTACAAACTCAATATTTCCTAAAACAAAGTAACTTACTCCATGACCACCCCTTACAGATTTATTATTAGTATTGATTGATTGATGATTACATTACATTACATTACTTTACGTTACTTTACGTTACGTTACGTTACATTACATTACGTTACGTTATGTGGGCTAGCCACCGACCACCTTGGCACGGTCCATGCAACGAATCATGTAGCAGGTGGGTGTCTTCGTGCCTCACTTGCTGCTTGATAGTTATCTTGTCCGAATATTTAGCGAAACGGGTGGTCGGTGTTGTGTTGTAATTTAGCAAGGTTCTTGCAATACAACACCGATTACTCTGCTTACTCCGATTGCTGGAATACAGCCTGTGGTATGTATGTATGTATGTTGACCGCTAGAAACCTCAAGTAGAAACTTAATGTTGTGTTGTGGGCTAAGACGATATATCGATAAGCGAACAAGGCGGAGCGGCGGCGCGGCGAGGCGGCGCGACGTCCAGTTTGTGGTCATCAGATAATACACAAAGAACATCGAATCTACATATCTAATAGAAGTACTTACTCAATAAGTTACCAGACCGAGACCGTGCCCCTTGTTACAGATCATCTAATAAATAGCCCTTGATATATATTTTATGTACCTAGGCGACCATGGCGTCTTTCGAGTTTGCCGTGGCATGACACTACATGACATGATACTTCAAAGTTCTAAGCGACGGCGTTAGAATGATCTCGGAAGTTTCACACAAAACGAATTTTCTCCGTTTCCGAGAAACATATACATACATATTTACAAGAATTTCTCACTTAAAGTAGTAGGATTAATTGGCCAATTTTTATTTATGTTATAAAAATAAACTTACGAACTGACAGAAAATAATATAAAAAAATTAGATTCTTATGGATTTAAAGGTGATTTTTGACCATGTCGGTCCCTTCAGGCGGTTATTTCATATACTTGGCCGGGTTTTTTTTTTCATTTGTTTCCCTTTGCCACATAGCGTGCAGCAAAGAGGTTGAATGTTGTCGCCGGTGCTCCTTCTATGGCGTGCAGTATCTCCTACAAGGTCAACTGACGTCACGCGGGCGGCAGCCAATACGCATTGAAGGCGGGAAAAAAGTAAATTTATATTGGTCACGTCTTAAGTTGTATCGGTGAAACTTTTATATTTTGCAATATTGTGTGATACATTTTCGGTAGGTCATACTCTGTACCCGGAATCTGTGTTCCAATGAGTACGACAGAGCTAGCAAGATTAGGTGCTAGTTTCCAAGGCAGCGCCGTGCCAGTCTCGGAGCACCTGGACCTCCTGGGCACCACCATTTCCAAAGACGTGGGTTTCCGGCAACTAATCGAGTCTAAGGCCAAAGCTGCACCCAGAAAATAGGGAATGCGCAATCGGCGGTTCTTCTCACAGGCACAACTATTCCTGCTGTACAAAACACAGATTAGGCCGGTGATGGAGCACTGCAGTCACATCTGGGAGGGTAGTCCCCATTATCTGCTTGCGTCCTTGGATTTGATACAGCGCCGAGCCATCCGTCTTGTTGGTGACCCGAAACTTACAGATGGTCTGGTGTCTCTGAGTCACAGACGATTTGAAGGTTCGCTTGGTCTGTTTTACAGATACTATCACGGGCGCTGCTCTGTGGAACTGGCATCCCTAATTCCCTGCCACCCGTCCTATCTCCGCATGACTCATCGCAGAGAGACTCAGCACCCTTTGTTGTTGACATTGGGCTTTTGGAACCCATCGGTTCTCTAACTAAATCTTTTATTCGTCGCACCGCTAGGGTGTGGAACTGTTTTCCGGCGAGTGTGTTTCCCGAATCCTTTAACCTGGGTGTCTTCAAACGTCGTATGAACAGGCTAGACAGCCTAGCAACAGTCTGCAAATCTGCTGGCATGGCACCTAACTGAGCGTGGTTTCGCGAGGAGAGCACAGTGACCCACGTTGGAATACATTTAAAAAAAGGTCAGGTTGAACGCGTGAGTGAGAATATCGACAAAGTGCGATACATTTTACACATTCCGACTCTAAACAGAAAATAATTGTAATACGACATTTCCACATACTAAGTATAATTTTCCCTACTCCTTGGCGTTTAGTTTGCGGTCATCGGATATTCAGACTCTGGGGAGAGCTTTCACCGAAGGCAGAGATAAGTTAATCCCGATCAAAGATCACTTATATTGACTCCGAGGTACCTACCTACACATAAAAACAAATTGACATGAAGGAATAATATGAATGTCAGAGCCTATTTCGGTACTGAAATAAATCAAAGAAAAAAAATAATGTCTATTCATTTCATTTCACTCTACACATTCATTCTACACATTCACCGTTTGGGGCCGGTACTTAAAAAGAATATCCCCACTGCATCTCTCCCCATGCATGTCGTAAAAGGCGACTAAGGGATAAGGGCAACATGCCGTGCTAAAGGGCGACAGGCTAGCCACCTCTCACCTTGGCACGGTACTTCCACCGAGTCATGCGGCAGGTGGGTCTTCGTGCCCTACTTGCTGCTTGATCGATTGAATCTTGTTCGAACACTTTGCGAAACGTGGTGGTCGGCGTTGTGCTGTAATTGACCAGAGTTCTTGCAGCACAACACCGATTACTCTGCTTACCCCGATTGTCGGAATTCAGCGTGTGTGATATGTATGTATGTACATTCATTGTCGGTTTTGCATATATCTAGCGAATAAATATAATACAAATATAATATGTTTCGTTTATTGTATACTTTCATCCATAGGTAGGTAACCTACGCTAGGACATGTCGAAAGTTCCGCCAGTTCTAAATTCAATGCGAAGAAGAACTGACAAACTTCGCAAGTCACAATGTTTTGTGAGTACCTTATAATAAGTATTATATTATAGTAACTTACAAATAATTAAGCCTGTCCCACCCATGCCACAGAATTTCTAATTTCATGCGCTCAAAATAGAGACGGCTATGGTTCAGCTCACTACCGCTCACAAGAACATTAATACTTACAGCATAAACATGAATACTGAAGAATCTGACTACTCTGCCTATTCACATTACCTCTATCTGGTGTATAGTGCCATCGTCAATTTTGATATTGTAAAAGTTTATAACAAAGAAATGTAATAAGTACTAAGATATAAAAAATTTAATATAATGTTTTTTATTATTTTAGGTACCTGCTTAATTTACTTAAGTTGTAATATATTTTTGAAATCACAGTTTCAAGCCACAGGCAAATGATAGATAAACCACTCGATGGGTTTTGGATAAATGTGTAATATTTGGCCAATATGGCGACTGGTGGCAGCCATTATGAATTCTCTAAAAAAGTGTTACCCGTGTAATTTAGACAAGCCGAATGATATCAGAATTATCAAAAACAAACGAGAACCATACACATATTTACACACGTAATATTCAGGCTTTTCATTAACAAAATTAAAGACAAAAAAAAAATAAGAAAACGGTAAAGCTCCGCCGACGGCGGGAGACAAGCCCCAAGCGCGCCGGCGGCGCGGCGGGTGCAGGCCGTGGCTACGGAGCTCTCCGGGACGACGCGAGACTAGCTTCGAGCGATAGGTGGTATCATTATTACTATTAGGTACTATTATTTTATATCTTTATTTATACATTTCTTAAAACTAATTTTGTACATATTTACATATCTAACAAGTAACATATACATATACAAAATTAACATTAAAAAAATGTTTCCACCACCGGCGGCGGCGGGGCGGACCCCGATACCGATGGTCGGAGAGAGAAACCTCCGGACGATGCGCGCAGTGTCGAGCAGGGCTGCCTTCTGGATGTGGCCCTTGACCCAACCACTCAGCGACCTCGGGCGGAGCCACCCAGTTCGGAAGCAATAAAAAAAATTACATTACCCTCGTTTTTAGTTCGAATTGTGAGTTTTTCCGTCCAGTTTAGTGTAGGTAGTGTGTAGCTGACACGACCAACTAGTCCAATTTGTATGGGATGTAGCACGGTGACATAGCCAACATGCCGGTTCAACAAACAAAATAAATGAACTCTGATTAAACAAAACATAAAGTCTCTTGAAGTATAACGTGCTTAGGAATACTCAAGTCAGCATCAAGTCGAGTCATATTAGCTTGATCCCGGAGGAACTCAAGTTCCTAAGGAGCTCAATTTGTCCGCCTCAGGTGGAGAAGGGTCGGAAAGGCATAAAGTGATTTCACTTATTTAGTTTTAGGTCGAGGTATTTTCACAAAGTAAATTGGTTGGACAGACAAAGACGAACATATATATTTAAATATATTTTTATATAATTCGGTATATAGTTCGGTCGGTATAGAGTCAGAGGGGCCAGAGTGCATGCTCCGACCAGACAATATCACCTCCGACAAGGTAGGTGTCATACCGCGGATACTTCGCTCTGGGTTGCTGGCTATATTGTTGTTTATTGTTTATTGTTGTTGTTTATTGTTTATTTAGCCTCTATTGGCAGTACACTGCGCTCAGATTTGTCATATTTACATTGTAACATTCCGCCAGTTCGATTATCACAGCGAAGAAGAACTGACAAGAAACTTCACTGGAATTTTTTTCAATGTCCACTTAGTCTATACAAAAATGTTTGCCACTGCCTAGACACGCATGTGCTGATTTGTGACATGCAGCAATAATGGCTAAAAAAGTCAAGTAAAGTAAACATGTTTCAAGTATTGCACTTGAAACATGTTTCGCAAAAGGTACAGCTTAACACCGTAGGCGTTCTCCCGCAGCCAACCTTTGGGTTATCATGAAAGAGTGTGGATCATGATATCATGAAAGTTCGGACTCGATTGAGTGGGATTCGATCTGTTTTATTATCCGACTGATTGAACTCATTTGGGGGAATCCAATTTTAACGCGACCACAATCTAATTAGGACCTATGCTACTTTGTTTGAAAATCGAATCACAATATTATACCCCTTTTTTGTCAGTATACCTACTTAATAAAGTGGCTGACGGGGTGCAAATTATAAATTCAGACATGTTTCAAAGTACCTAGACTGATTCCTATAATCCTTCCTTACCTATAATAAAATCGAACGTCTGCTTTCTGTCTGTCTGAGTGTCTGTCTGTCCGCTTATAACTCGAGAACCACTGAACCGATTTTTCCTTACCTATAATAAAATCCAACGTCTGCTTTCTGTCTGTCTGAGTGTCTGTCTGTCCGCTTATAACTCGAGAACCACTGAACCGATTTTAATAAAACAAAATTCTACGGATAGCTTGATTCTTCCCATCAACTATAGGCTACTTACTATCACGCTAAATGGCTTATGAGGTTAGCAGTGAAGTGAAATATGAGAGCGGGCGGAGCCGCGAGCACAGCTAGTGTTTTATATTACTGAAATATACTCGTATATTGTGGTTTAGTTTGGGTTAGGGTCAGTTATTATAACTATAAATCGATCTATGATTATAATTACCTAAGCTAACTTTGTAAAGAGCTTAAATCTTGCACTACCATGGCACCTAGTTCACCAAGGTGTTATGGGCTAACATCACGGATGTAGTAGGTGAAAGGTGATGTAGTCGACCGTGTCAGTTTCCATAAAAATTTAAAGGATCAGTTGTTTTTTTTTCTCTCTCTTAATTTCGGTTTTGCCTATATCTAGTGAAGAAATAGAAATATAAAGTAAAAAATGTAAACATGTATGTAAGAAATAAAACGATCAGTTATACAGATGTGTACCTATAAAATTTTTTCATCGGCTTCTTTGGCTTATAGGTCTTGTCCTAGTGTTTGTTACCATAAACTCTCACAAAAGTCCAAAAATATCCCTAAGGTTTCAAAGGCCCAAACGCTTCTGAAAGTTAATCATTCGGTACGTCTTTCAATTTGGCTTTCGAATTCCTCAGAAGTTCTCAAGGAAATTAGCAAGTGGTGCGGTAACGCTTGACAAAGAGATGTCCACTGTGCAATTTTGGTACTTGGAATGTCTTTCAACGATTACAGAATGTTATTCTCTGGAACTCGCTCTTTTTAATGGATAAATTCAAAGTAGATTCCTCATCTATCGATCAGTATTCGTTAGTAATGTTGTTAATGTAACTAATTGTACGAGTAGGTATTGCATAAATTGAATTCATAACTGAAGTAAACATCGAATGTAATTCCATTCGTTCTTTACATCATGGAATTACATTCGAACACTTACCATGGAGATACGTGCGGAAGCAACATTATTTTAAATTATATTGGATATTACACATCTAACAACCGTATTCTTTAATGGAAATTAACACGGTTGGCACCTACAACATCCGTGACAGCCCATAGAACTAGGTGTCATGTCAGTGCTTCCTTTCATTTCATGTCGGCTACACTGAAGTGGACGGAAAACAGGAACTATTTACATAGCCATTTCGACTGACGTTTCATTCAGTGCGGTGGTATGAACCCGGGCGGGATAAAACCTACCATCTAGACCACGGTCAGCATCAAACGGTCGAGCATTCGAGCAGTCACCCGTCCAAGTACGACCGCACCACTGAGCTACCAAAGCTGACAAACCGTATATACTTACTAAGTAAAGTAATGCACCTCTTCGATTTAACCTAACGGATATTGTAAGTTTTGTTTGTACACTGTACAAACAAAACACGATTAATTGTGTATGTAGGGCTAGATTTAAATACAGCGTTGAATCTGGTTAAATCTTCTGTTTCCGGTCTTTTTTCAGGTTTCGTACAGAAGTCCATTACTAAGCCTACGCCGTCTCCGTATTTTTAACCGTAATAGCAAACCGGTTGACATTTTCACTGAATATGTTATTATGGCGGATATAACAAAACAATCTTATCATGCTGATATAAAAACTGTTATATCCGCAGCATATCGGAGTGCATAGCAGACAAAACAAAAGAATGGCAAACGCAAGTTTAGTCCAGCTTATGATACAAAACCTATCCATTGTATCTGAGTTAACCCTAATAATGTACTTATTGCCGTTGACCTTTGTTTGGGTCGTGAAATTATAAAATGTTTTTTTTTTAAACGAACCCAAGTCGGTTACGGTTTATATTCGAATTTGCATTAGAATTAATTCATTTGATTTTAATGATAGGGAACATTATGACCCTTTGTTGTGGTGAAATGAGAACGAAGTACTCACATATTCAATGCCTTTTCTGTAGATACGACTATATGAAAAAAAATATTTGAGAAAAATTTATAAATAAAATAAAAATAAAATAATATATTTTATATGTATATTTCGTTCACTTTCATTGTAGTTAAAACTACAAAAGCAATAAACTTATTAAGTATATTAATCGAATCTTAAACATCCAAAGGTTGACTGTAAGTAACCTATGTAAAGGATAAGTCCGCCTTTGCACTTTATTTAAATTTTCTTATGTGCTTATTACTTTTGAATATTTCTTGGAGCAACAAAGCATTGTCTATTCTATCTTTCTATAATAAATATGTTTTTTTCACAAATAAAAAAAAAACCTATAACAAAAACAGTTTTTAACTAAGTTATCGGAACGACTCAAACCAAACTTCAAGTTGAGACAGAAACCTGGGAGAATTTAATTTTAAGCTATTTCCAAAATTTGCATAATTAGAAATTTCAGAATCTCAGTCATGTAATAGCCAACACAAAGGCTACACGAAATGCGGTCTGCATAGACGATCACAAATGGCTAACGCTCATAATTTATTCAAATACACTCTGTTATTAGAAACTTCTTAAAATCAAATCTAATACTCAAATGGTGAGACCATTTGAGTATTAAATTCGCCTGGACGCCATGGACAGAAATGTTCGAACACTTCTGGCAGCGAACCGGATGCATCATTCACGGCCGTCGCACAAGAAGGGGAATATAATAGCCCGCGGAAGTGTGTGAGGATGAGGCATGCTAAATGCTAGGAACCTCCAAAACCGCGAGGTGTGCAACCTCCGCGAGTACTTTGTCACTAAAGCCAACGACAATTACGTGCAGGATGCAGTCACCAATGAAAAAGGACTGACGCTGCTGCATATGGTTAAAGACTGGCATAAACCAGTTGTGCTTAGCATCGATTATATCCGGTCACCAACAGGACCGGATGTTGACCAGCTTGTGTCCGTACTCTAGCTGCGCTTCGGGGAACTCTTTGGGGAAACCGAGGGTTTCGCCTGTGAATACTAGATAGTCCAATTAAGCTGGTCTTCCAGCAGTAAAACTGGTAGTAATTTCCATTATATATTTAAGAAAATTATTCAGTCAAAACGCCATGACAAGAAATTGACAGAACATTATTTTTATACAAATCATCTGCATACCTACATGCCAAATATAAGATGAGGTTGTCCAGACCAACAACTACAGGAGATTCGTTATGAAGAATGGCACCGCATCGACCGCCATCTGCCGCGCCTGCAACAAGCCTGTCTGAATCCCTCATACATGTAATCTACGGTTGTTCGCAACTTGCCAACTCCGAGTATTTGCACAGGCACAACCTAGCAGCCAGGGTTATCCATCAGCAACTTGCTTGAAGTTCAACATTGTCGGCTTGGAGGTGCCTTACTATAAGTACAACCCTCAGCCAGTTCTCGAAAATGTTCGCTTCACGCTTTACTGAGATCCGTCGATTATCACAGTTTTACCGCCGCCGTCTGGAACCCAGGCCCCAGACGAACGTACCTGGACCAGATCGGACATGTGTGCTACAAAAAGGGTCTAGTGCGTAGTACCGGTAACGGACGAGCATGTATGAAGAACATTATGAGAGTGGAAGAGGCGGCAGAGGTGTGTCAGGATCGGGGCACGTGGAGATCCGTTGTCTCTGCCTACCCCACTAGGAAACACTCGTGACGCTATGCGTGTTATAGCTAATATATACACATTAATATATTATTCACTAAATATTTTACATAATTTTTTTTTTATGTAAACTGACACAGTTGGCTACATCACCTACAACGTCCGTGATGTCAGCCCATAACACCGGGTGAACTAGGTGCCATGTCAGTGCTTCCCCCTTTGATCGTGCCGGCTACACTGAACTGGTCGGAAAACACAAACTATTTACATAGCCGTTTCGACCGACGTTTCATTCGGTGCGGTGGTACCAACCCGGGCGGGTTAAACCCTACCACCAAGTAACATTAGGTGGGATCATCATGTTTGTTAGCAGATTTCAGCGGCCCACTGCCGTCCCGTAGCGCTTGGAGCGTGCTCTATCGAAGACCTATCCTTGTCTATTTACTGATAGAAAGAGAAGGGTCTTCACCAGTGCATTCGTAGTGTTCGTAGGAGTGTGAGACGTGAAACGGGCGTGGTAGCTGGAAATTTACATATATTTGGAAGGCAAGCCGCACGTAGTTGAACGGATTATATATTTCGATAATCGTATTTCATAGAGGCGCCACCGTAGTTTCAAACCTATCGCCCGCGGGTCTTACGAGAGAGTTTGTCATAGTAATTTTTGATTGATCGGAAATACATTTTTGGGATGATAAATGGAGAGGCCGGAAACGATACCCAGGGGAGATCAAATACGATAGTATTGATAGTAGCGATCTTAGGACATAGGAACGGTCCTTACGCTTGAGTCACCTCAGCGGTGGCGGCAGCAGGTGGGTCTTCGTGACTTACTTGCTGCTTGATAGTTATCTTGTCCGATACTTTGTTAAACGTGGTGGTCGGTGTTGTGCTGTAATGTAAAAGAGTACCTGCAGCACAACTCTGATTACTCTGCGTATCCCGATTGTCGGGATACAGTGTGTGGTATGTAGTAGCGATCTTACTATCGACATTTCTGTCAGTTCGGAGCCAAAAAACCCTCGTCTCTAATGCTAGATAGAGGCTATCACGCTGTATCCCGACAATCGGGGTAAGCAGAGTAATCGGTGTTGTGCTGCGAGAACTCTGGTGAATTACACAGCACAACACCGACCACCAGGCTTAGAAAAGTATAGAACAAGTCAACTATCAAGCAGCAAGAAGGCACGATGAAACCCTATTACAGGGCCATACCAAGGTGAGAGGTGGCTACCCTGTCGCCCTTTAGCACCGCAACTTGTCCTTGTCCCCTTTTACGGCAGGCACGTAGAGAGATGCAGTGCACCTACTCTTTACAAGTAGCGGACCACACACAGTACAAAGATATGCTACTATAAGCGAGAAGTAATCCCGCGACCAACTAAATGTATAGGACGGTCATCAACTCGCTAACAGGTTATGAAATATTTGTGTGAAGGAAGGAAATTGCAAATATGTGCCTATCTGAGTCACACCAGTCGTCACACATTCTGGATTTGCGTAGATTTATCAACGCGCATCTTACGAGCAGTCTCATGAAAATCAAATCAAAATCAAATCAAAAATGTTTATTAGTTTTTTTTTCGTGATAATTTCTTTTAATTTTAATAAACAATATGAACTCTAAATAAATCATCAATTAGTGTTACAATCAAAGATTAAATACTAAAATTATTTTTATTTTTATTAATGGGTATATATTATATTTATTTATATTTATTAATGGGTGACCGTTGACCGTTGGAGGCTGACCGAGGTTAGGATTCATCGTAAAACTGTAGGTCCCTTCCCTCCTAATCTTACTTGGTGGTAGGGTTTAACCCGCCTGGGTTGATACCACCGCACTGAATGAAACGTCGGTCGAAACGGCTATGTAAATAGTTTGTGTTTTCCGACCAGTTCAGTGTAGCCGGCACGATCAAAGGGGGAAGCACTGACATGACACCTAGCTCACCCGGTGTTATGGGCTGACATCACGGACGTTGTAGGTGATGTAGCCAACCGTGCCAGTTACCATAAATATATATATATAAATTTATTTCTTAAATTCTAGATCATAATTACAATAGGTAGGTATAGGTCGTTCGTTCTAACCTGAGGCGTATAAATACATTCACGCATGACGGTGAGCATAAAATTCTGCGTATATAGTAGTGGTCAGGCTTTTGTATAGGTGCATGTCAAGCATTTGTATTAGAGAAGTGCATTTGTGTGCGTACGTGTGTTCGCCTCAGGTTAGGCCGTCCATGCTGTACAATTTCAATCTATTTTAGAGCCAATTTTACCTGAGGTCAATCAGACAATTTATTTTAATTTATGTAGGTTCCTACCGTCTATATGTCTGTAGGTAATCTTATAGTATCGGTACGCAAGATGTGACAAATACGATTATTAAAAATAACCTTCATAGAACAAAAGTTCCAAATCAGTTTGCATTGAGTGTTTTTCGCTGATAAATGTTTTGTTTTCTTATTGTTGTGTTCACTTGTGCCTAAACTGACCCTATTGGCCGTATTTTAGGCAGTCATCTATAAACTATTTTTAGTTAAAAAAAAAAAAAAATTTTATTGGAAGACCTACAAATTATGGGGCATTATTTTATTTCAACAGGTTGTCCTAAAATCTAGAAAGGAGCAATACAATATTTTTTTCGGTTTCGGATTTGCTGCAGGTAACGAAGTAAATTATGAATATAATATATTTTTATTGCAAACAAAAAAGTTTATTCTAAAGAGAAACAGTACACGAAATAACCATGAAATACAGGAGCGCGCAAAGGCGAATTTATCACTGCAAGTGATTTCTTTGGGTGACCTTTGGGTGATTAGGAATAAAATTATAAAGAAATAATAATTATTAAATAATGTACTTTCAGTTCTATCGTTTTGAAGTCCTTGGTCCGTGATGGCGTTTGGCCCATGCTTGATTTATTTCTCGCCGCGAGAAATCTTGGATGCTTTTATTAAAATTTATGATGTTTTCTTTTTGTTCCAGAATCCTTCTCGCTTACGATCGGGCGGTAAGTCGTCTTAGTGATTTATCTTATTTTTTCAATTTCACTTACTAATATAAATTATCTGTGTGTCCTATTGGTATAATTGAAATTAAATTTAATGAAGTGAAATTAAAATATACTTACTTTGCTTTAAAGCAAGTCGCTTAGGGCGAGGCCGAAGGCCGTGCTGCGTTCACTTAAACTATATATTTTCTTGAAGAATCTAAGCCACTAAGGACGAGGCCGAAGGCCAAGTTACGTTCACGTGAACGATATACTCGCTAAGGGCGATGCCACCAGCAGACCTGCGTTCCTGCAAAGGATAGCTCGGCCTTCGGGCTCGCCTCTTATTGACTTATATTTTTAGGTAGAGCATATCGTTTACCTACGTAAACGCACCTCTTCCTTAGTCAATAAATATAATCCAAATCAATCACTCGTGAACGGCTCAACCGGTTATGATTAGTTTTTACCAATACGATCCGACATATCCCCGGATAATATAACTTAGCGCGAGCGAAGCCTTTAGCACAGCTAGCGATGTACGTGGAATCGATTCACAGACTTTTCAAAGAAATGCATTGTAGAGCTGGGTGCGAGAATTACCCTCCATAGCGCCGGGCCCACACAATAAAACTCCATTCCAGACACGAACCTTCTAGGCGTATATTCTTCGCTCTATCTAACGCTCTAGAGGTTTAAGAGATAGCATCTGTACCTACATACTATTATAATATGAAAATAGATGTATTATGTCCGTACAATGTATTTAAGACCAGTTTTTGCCCGCGACTTCGCTTGCATGAAATTGTCAATCATCGAAGAGGGCAAAATAAAACAGTAAGGATGAAAACTAAAAAAACTAAAAATGTTTTTAAAAACAAGTCATCAGCACCACAAAATTTCAGCTCAATTGTTTCGGTGGAACTGGTTTAAAATTCAGTTGCAAGATTTGACGACATATAAATAATTTAAAGAATAACATCAGACAAGGCTGCATGGTATAATACCTTTGCCTATCCCAAAAAAGGGATAAAACAACAAAAAAAAAAATTGACGACATACTAACAAGTGGAGTTTTAAAAATAAAAATAAAAGTTTGTAATACCGAGTGTAATCCTGAGGTATGTCAGGCAGGAATGTGGCAAGATCCGTTATTTCTGCCTACCCCATTAGAAACCAGGCTTGACATTATGTATAGTATATTTGTATGTAAGTAAAAAAATATTTTTTCCACATCAGAATGTAAGTATTAATTTTAAGATAAGTTATGCATTTATTTATGAAAAATGGACAAATCGGCTCAGCGTGTGTCAGGCAGGGCAGAAGTCTTTTCTTGGCGCTGATTTTCATCCACTGCCATGTGTGCGTATGCGTGCGTGTTTGCGAAACGATGCGTTACAAGTGTCTACGTGGTAAGTATTACATGTGTTTAAAATTTGCCATCTCTCTGCAAATTAAGGAGCATCTTCCGGCATGCAAATTTAAATGTTGGGAGACCCGCCATCGCTCTTATATGGTAGCGATGGCTTATTTTACTAATTTTTCCGTCCAGTTCAGTGCAGCAGGTAGGACCGAAGGGAAGCACTGCCATGGCACCTAGTTCACCAAGGTGTAATGGGCTGACATGACGGATGTCGTAGGTGATGTAGCCGACCGTGTCAGTTTCCATAAAACAAAACACTAATTGTAGAAAAACAGACACAGGGCTGAGCACAGACACAATGTACATTTATTCATAAAATTCATAGTATTTCTGAAAAGCACATATAATATTTAAGACATATTAACGCGATCAAGGGCTTGGCCTCTTTAGCTATAAAATGCTGACATTTCCGTATTCGCCTGCTCTCGACTATTCCCAAGCATATAAATATGAATACTGTAACAATGTTAGGTTTAACGACCCGTGGCCTATTCGCACGTGGGGGGTCGAATTCTGTAGACGGAAATCGAGAATCGAGTAGGTACCCAGTGTTTGAGTAACATTATTATATTTTCTTACATTTATTATTATTACTAAACATATTGTACAATACATAAAGTTAATTAAAAAATTAAATAAAAACTAAAAATACCTAACAAATTAAAATTACCTAAAACTACAATAATTATAATCTACAACAAAAATCCCTACCAAAAAATATTAAAAATAAAATAATAATAATAGTATCTGGATCTGCAGCACGAGGTTACCAAAATGTGGCCCGTCGACTCGACGATCGTTGTGCCCTTTCGGCGCACGGGCTGATAGCGAAGAGCTTCGACGACCACCTTGTGAGGCTCTCGCTTAGTGGTTGGGTCAAGGGCCAGATCCAGAAGGCTAGTTTCCGAGAAATTCGTGGACAAACACTTATGAAATTTGGCACACCTGTTCAGGAGCCCACATAGACTAACATCTACGAATATTGTGCAGTTCCAACTATATTACATACATACGTGTCGAATTGATAACCTGCTTTTTTTTGAAGTCGGTTAAAAAACTATACTTCTAGATTGAACTAGTCATCGACTTCCAGAAATAACGTTTTATCTCGATGATGTTTAGACATTGTTAACACTTTAACAGCGGATCACGAGCAGCGCTCGTGATGGTATATTTTGTCTAACTCACGGATCACGCACGAACGTGACTCGTTTTCAAACTTTGTACTGTTTGTTCTAAAGTCACGAGCACTTCTCGTGATCCGCGTTTCGTGGATACTGTAGCTACACACACATATACAATTCATCTCTATGGAGTGCGCTCTCAAGAGCGAGCGCCGCTGCTAACTGCTTACTCACTCAGTGCGCCACGAGCTTTTCCAAAGTGAACGTGTGATATTTTTTGGCGCGAAATAGCATCTTCGCGCGGCGTAGTTTTCGTGTTATGTCGGACGACATAGAGACATTACTATGTAACGACGCTGATTCTGATGTTGATGAGGCAGAGGATGAAGATATTGAAGGTAAATTATTGTTTTTCAGTATGTATTTTTGTTTTTGTTTGTGTTATGTGCCATTTTTTATGGATATCATTTTTATCAAATTATTTTGTTTTAGATATGATTTCGGGACTGCAGGATGTTGCAGCCGATTTTGAAAATATGGAGTCTAATGGCGAGGACGTGGACATGCCTATGGAGGTTCCTGGACCGGTACGCGAGCGAGGGAGGCCTCGGGAACGAATACAGAGAGGGACACGAGGACTACATCGTCGTCGTCGCGTGGGTCGCTCATCTGCCTGTGGCCGCTCATCACTACCGCTGCGGCCTCTAAAAGAAATTGATGAAGCCAATGGATGGACGTATCAGCCAAGGGAACATCCACTTGAAGAACCTGTCTTTGAAGAGGTAACTAGAGTGTTAGCCCCTGTTGACAATAATTCATCGGAATTTGATTGTTTCGATTTATTTTTCAATGAAAACTTCTGGAAACTCGTAAAAAATGAAACCAATCGGTACGCTGGTCAAATGAAGGCAAGTCAAGCGATACGAGGGCCATTGAAGCAAGGAAGTATGTTGTATAATTGGAAACCAGTTACACTTCAAGAGGTGAAGAATTTGTTTTCAATTATAATTCACATGACCCTAGTTCATAAAGAATCTTTAGAATCCTATTGGTCTACAAGAGAAATAATAAATACTCCTTTTGCCTCCAAAATCATGACAAGAGATCGTTTTAGAGCAATCTATAGCTGTCTGCATCTAAATGACAACACAAAGTACGTAGTTCGCGGTCAACCAAACTACGACGCTTTTTTCAAATTGCGACCATATTTTGACCAACTCTGCCAATTATGTGAACAATATTTTTACCCTGATGAATCATTGACAATCAACGACGGCACTCGTGGATTCAGAGGGAGAGCACACTTTCGAGTGTTCAATAAAGACCAGCCAGATAAATACGGTATGAAGATTTACATGCTGTGTGACGCTCGAACAGGCTATGTTCTGAGAATGGTGCCCTACGTTGGAGACAAGAAAACGGTTGAGCAAATTATCACAGAACTTAGTGAACCGTATTGCCAAAAATGGCATACCGTGTATATGGATCGGTTTTTCACCAACCCAACTGTGGTCGATATGTTTTGGCTGAAAAAAATGCGTGTTGTTGGTACTGTAATGTCCAACTGGATTGGTTTGCCTAAAGAATGGCTTCGACAATCTTTAGAGCAGAATGAAATGGCCTTTTGTCACCGCGGGAATATGACGGCTTGTAAATGGAAAGACAAACGTGACGTTCTTTTTCTAACCACTAAACACGCCGCGAGCTGGACAGAGGTTACAGTAAAAGCCAAAGGAGGACCTACAAAAAAAATCAAACCAGACTGCATCTTGGACTACAACCGTCATAAAATAGGTGTAGATCTCAACGACCAATACGTGTCGTATTATTCTCTAGCAAGGAAATCTATGAAATGGTGGAAAAAAATGTTTTTCCACCTAGTTGCTAGAGCAATGGTAAATTCATACATAATATATAACGAGTCCAGGACGACGACGCAAAGAAGGAGGCAGCGATTTTCGCAATTTTTGATGACCTGTGGTGAGAAATTGCTAGAAGATGGAGTCCCTGACGGAGCTGCAGCGATTGCACATGGACCACACACTTCTGGCGCGTCGACAAGATTAGTAGGAAGGCATTTTATTGATCGTATACCGTCGACAGAAAAGAAGTCGGTGGTCACAAGAGTGTGTAAAGTTTGCGCTGAATCTATAAAGAAACAGACTGGCAAACGGGGGCGTAAAGAGACTATATATTATTGCCCTGATTGCAATATACCCCTCTGCAATTACCCTTGTTTTAGAAAATACCACACACAAAAAGACTACACTCGGTAAAAAAAAAATATTTTTTTGCAATTTTTTTCATGTATTTTTTTCTGTAATTACTCTTGTTTTAAAAAATACCACACATAAAAGATTATACTCGGTATAAAGTATTTTAATTTTTTTTTATAATGTTTGTTTATTTTTTTTTCGAGTTATAAATGTTGTAATTGGTACAGGTGTGTTACGTAAGAGGTTTTTTTTGTAAAACATACATTTTTGTGTCGCTTGTGGTAAATAAATAAGAATATAAATACAGTTGTTTTATTTATTATCCTAAAATACAAAGATTGAACTGTTACTTAAAAAAAATCTATACCAATATCTTGATTAGTTATGTTTCTATAAGCTAACCACAAAGCATCAAATACCTACCGCGCGCGCCCCCTACTAGAGACGCCCTAAGCGATAATATTTGAAACCCAAAAACTACACGCAGTGCTGCTAGCGCTTCGTATATGTGTGTGTGTGTGCTAGTATCGACACTACACACAAAGAGGAGCAAGTTAGGCACACGCACAAAACAAATGCACACGCACAACACACATATGTAAGTCATAGGCCACGCCCACAGGCTTCAACGGCGTTGTAGGGAAATCGCGCTCAGGGCGCCTCTAGGAGGGGCGCGCGCATTAGATGCTCTGCTAACCAATAATGCTGAAAATCGCCCGCGTCCTAGGGAATGCGCGCCTTATAATTCACCGCGACGCGACGCCGCCGCTCCGCTGTGAGTGTGTTGGGTGGTAGGTAATGCACCAGTATCTTGAGCCGACTGTCGTAGTTTGGACGTTCCTACATGTAGCTGGATTACTACATGTGTCTTTGACCTGCTAGTAAATATTTTGAATTTGAATTTGATGTAAATTCGCTACAAAATCGCATTGATATAATATTACTTAAAATTACGTATACGATGCTCCAACGATTTGGTTGGTAGTGAATTCCCTAATCACAATATTTTTGCTGTACCGTGTACGGATATTTTGGAAGGTACCTACTTGTTCTTTATCGAGAACGCATCGATTAATCTCTCTGAAAATCTGCATCTCTCCCCGTGCATGTCGTAAAAGGCGACTAAGGGATAAAGACACGATACCGTGCTGAAGGGCGACAGGCTAGCCACCTCTCACCTCGGCACGGTCGTTCCACCGAGTCAAGCAGAGCAGCAGATGGGTCTAGGTGCCTTACTTGCTGCTTGATATAGTTATCTTGCCCGAATTCTTTGCTAAACCTGATGGTCGGTTTTGTGCTGTAATTTACAAGTGTACTTGCAGCACAACAACGATTACTCTGCTCACCCCAATTATCGGGATACAGCGTGTGGTATTTATGTATGATTATCTATCATGAATGATAAATTGATAATAAATAGCTAAGAGCAAAATCTATTTTCCAAAGAGGTGAAAGAAAAATGCACATTAACTAAATTATAAGTAAATTTCTATCACTATCGCACTTGTCTGTTCACGTATCTTCTGTTTCCAGCAGGGCTATCACGAGATTCGCTACGCCGCGCCGGCTACGCCGAGGTGTAGCGTGCGTAGAGAACGTAAGCGTCTGCGCGGAAGCGAGTTCGCAAATCTATCGCATTCGCTTCCGCGCAGACGCTTACGCTCTCTACGCACGCTACACCTCGGCGTACCCGGCGCCGGCGCGGCGTAGCGAAACTCGTAATAGCCCTACTGGATGGAGTGCATGCGTCCAAATATTGGTAACCAGGTACAATGTATGACAATACCATTTATTATCATTACCATTTATAGTGGAAGGAGATATTTTGATGTATGATGAATTGATGACTTACATCTAAGTAATCTCCGGACAGATGTAATATAGTGGTTTTAAAATTTTACGTTTTTAGGCTTCCGTATCGGGTACGGGACCCTATTACTAAGCCTACGCCGTCTGTCTGTCTGTCTGTCCGAGGGCTGTATCTCTTGAACCGTAATAGGTAGCCCGTTGAAATTTTCACAGAATATGTGTTATTAATTATGGCCGATATAACAACAAATAACAAAAATTAGAAAAAGTAAAAAATTCACGGGGGTTCCAATAGAAGAAACTAAAAAGTGTATGCGCGCCATCTACCGAAAATAGTATGAAGCATTTTAACTAATAATGAATTTCAACTAATATGAAGCATTTCATAAACACGCCATAAATGGCGTGAGTGGCGCTGACCATGACATGGCGATACGGAACCCTCGGTGCGCGAGTTCGACTCGCACTTGGCCGGTTTTTTAAATTTATATTTTTAAGGTTTTTCTAATACATGAACACCACCACTATTTCAAATAGTCATATATCAAATCACCGGACATCCGGACCGCATCCGCGCGAAAGTCGATAGATTGGATAACCGCAACGCGATCACCGCGTACTAGGGATGTGACGATACGACGGAATTACTAATAATATCGATATTTTCCAGAACAAACGATTTTGCAAGGTATCACAGAGACGTACATATTCGATATCACGTGAACGAATTATACCCAAAATAATACATTTGGGTCGAATATAAAATCTCCTCCATTTTTAAAAATTGGCTAGGTAATATTAATTCACCTTTTGATAAAAGGCACTGTAAAATATATTATACTAAAAAAACTAATTTTTTAAACATTTATGTACATCTTCCTAATTTCTTTGAATGACAATTTCTGCTACAACAGAGAGGTGCTACCATGTAACCAAACCAGAATAATAGTAAACTATCATATTTTAATTTCGCAAATGATTTATAAAAAAAAACGTTTAAAAACAATCCACCTTGTTTTAAGTTGGGTTAAATGTTAGATTAACTTTTCGGTGTATCGTGTGTGTTCTTTAAAATAATACTTGTACCGTGTGGGGCCGGTACTTTAAAATAATAGGTCCACTGCATCTCTCCCCGTGTATATCGTAAAAGGAGACTAACTAACCCTTAGTCGCCTTTTACGACATACACGGCGAGAGATGCAGTGGGGCTATTCTTTTAAAGTACCGGCCCCACACGGTACAAATACATTATTATTACATTAAATACAATACAAACATACCATACGTTTAATTCCAATAATTGGGGTAAGCAGAGAAATTGATGTTGAGCTGCAAGTACTTTTGTAAATTACAGCACAACACCGACCACCACGTTTAGCAAAGTATTCGGACACGATACCTATCAAGGAGCAAGTAGGCACGAAGACCTACCTCGCATGACTCGGTGGAAGGACCGTGCCAAGGTGAGAGGTGGCTCCTGTCGCCCTTGAGCATGGCATCTTGTCCTTCTTATATTACTAGATAGTAGGGTTTAACCCGCCCGGGTTGGTACCACCGCACTGAATGAAAGGTCGGTCGGATATTATTATGTAAATAGTTTGTGTTTTCCGTCCAGTTCAGTGTAGCCGGCACGACCGAAGGGAAGCAATGACGTGGCACCAAGTTCATCCGGTGTTATGCGCTGACATCACGGCTGTTGTAGGTGATGTAGCCAACCGTGTCAGTTTCCATAAAAACAAAAATGTTCGATTGTATGTTTGTTTTTTGATAAAAATATGAATGTCGATAGGTATTTAGAACCAGCTCGCCTCTCTATCTACCACCGCCGACTCTCTTTGTGAAATTAATGAAAAGTCATGTAGGTGGAGCGCGGACTGACAAAGCTGTTTGATGTTTCAAAACCGTAGACCAGAGCTTGAGTCTGCTCTTGACTAGTTAGAGCGGTTTATGTTTTGAAAATAAGCATATTTTTGCGTTATTTGGTTAAGTATAAGCGAAATTGATGTTTATTTTACTCTTTATTACCACGGAGAGATATTTTATTGAAATTTTGAGCCGTAGAGAGAAAATAAATGTATTACTATTTTCTTTCCGAATAATAAAAATCACTTACATACATACATACACAGTTCAGTTTCCAATTGCGACAAAGGTAGACATTAATAATTTCGTCTTAGTGTCACATACCTTTGATTTTTCACCTACCTGCTCGATATATTCTATAAGTTTATATATAAATTAAATTTATATAAAATTAAATCACAATTTAAAATGTTTATTTGCAAAAAAAAAGAGGTACTTATAGGTACTTTTAAGAATAATAAACAATAATACATATAAAAAACCGGCCAAGTGCGAGTCGGACTCGCGCACCGAGGTTTCCGCACCACAAAAAAAATACATTGAAAAAAAAACATGTTTCTTGTATGGGAACCCCCCTTAATTTTTATTTTTTTCTATTTTTTATTATTTGTTGTTATATCCGCCATAATTAACACATATTCTGTGAACATTTCAACGGGCTACCTATTACGGTTCAAGAGATACAGCCCTCGGACAGACAGGACAGACGGATGGACAGACAGACAGACAGACGGCGTAGGCTTAGTAATAGGCTTCCGTACGGGATATGGATACCTAAAAACAACCCCTGAACCTCAATACAGAGAATCCCTATTCTAAACTAGCTTACGGCTGTATTGCTTACAGCAAGTATTTACATGGATAGGTTTTGAACAATTTGCGTCGCAATGGGTTATCCCCGTACCTTACATAACAACATAACTTCTAACTTTCTTCAATTACCAATTTGAAAGTTTTGCACCTCTGCGCGTTGCATTCAGGGTCTCTGTAACTTGCGTAAACTTCGGAGTTCGGACTAAGCACCGGATGCATGTACGTGACTATTCTCATAAATAGTTGGCAGGCGGCAGAGGGGCTAGGGGGCGCTTCCACGTACACGTATACGAGTACGTTATACACTGTAATAACGTATACATTGGATAAAGTATACACTGTAAAAAAAAATACAGTCGAATTGAGAACCTCCTCCTTTTTTTGAAGTCGGTTAAAAAGTTTACGCTGTGTAAAGTAAACACTGTATAAAGTTTACGCTGTGTAAAGTATACGCTGTAGTATGCGCTTCATAAAGTATGCGCTGCGTAAAGAGTACGCTGTATAAACCGTTCGCAAGTTCGAAGTTCGCAAATCTATCACTAGAGGCGCTGCTCCGTTTCTCCATACAAAATGATGCGGAGAACACGGCGTAGCGTAGTAGGTTAAATCTCGTGATTAGAGTACTGTTCTGTAAAGTATACACTGTATAAAATTTAGGCTGTGTAAAGTATACGCTGTAGTATGCGCTTCATAAAGTATACGCTGCGTAAAGAGTACGCTGTATAAAGTATACTATCTGTTCTGTAAAGTATACACTGTATAAAGTTTACGCTGTGTAAGGTATACGCTGTAGTATGCGCTTCATAAAGTATTCACTGCATAAAGTATACACTGCGTAAAGAGCATGCTGTATAAAGTTTACGGTGCATAAAGTATACACAGTGTATTGCATACGTTGCATAAAGTATACGCCAATCATCATTCGAATGAATGAAGTACGACTCTCGAAACCACGCTCAGCTAATTACTAAACAAAAAATTATTTAATTTTGATAACTTTTCAGACACCGGTTACATTTTGAGGCTATTTATAAAGCCTGCCAGTAAGTTTGTGGGCAGCAGGACCAACCAAAGATTATTAGTTTATTACCGATATTTTAGAATGTTAACGAAATCATAGTACTGCGGTCTTGTTACCTAGTTTTGGAAGAGCTGCAAGCCCGACTTTCTAACCCCAATAATTGGTACACGTATTGGAGATTACCGAACCGATTGGTTAATTAAATTTTGCATAGACGCCTTCGAAATTTAGCTCGGAATCAAATTCAAATATTATCCGATATGAATAAATTTATTTTACAGTCGACGTGTTCATTTGTGGGTCGGTTGGATTTTAAGATTGTTTTTACGTGGGCTGTTCCGAAAATTGTTAGCCACAGAATAAATAATTTTTTTTTTCCTGAAACTATTTTGATTTGACGGCTAATTTAAATACAAATCTCCTTGATGAAAATTATTGGCCACCTATGTGTAGTTCTTTTTTTAAATATTTTTAACGGTTATCCGTCACTCATATTTTATTCGCAACAATGGACGTCTGGCGAGAAGCTTTTCGTGTTATGACTTTCTATGCTTATAAACTAGGGTTAACCTTCAAGGAATCACACGAAAATTTGCAAGCTGCTTTTGGGGAGTCTGTTCCTGCGTTAGCAACAGTTACTTATTGGTTTCGTGAATTTAAACGTGGTCGAGAGAACCTAAACGATGACCCCAGACCCGGCCGACCATCAACTGCAGTCACTCATGAAAACATCATCAGGGTAGAGTGGCTATTGCGGGAGAATAGACACATTACACATCGGGAGATTCAGGCTGAACTGAAGATTGGTATTGCGAAGTTTGTCTGCCTCAAGCTTTCGGGGAGTTGAATAGCGAGCGCCCAAGGAGCGGCGTCCGTGGCATTCTTTTTCACCAAGATAACGCGCCCGCTCACACACCGGTAGAAACATGAACTATTTGACAACTTCGGGGTACAAAGGTTATCCCATCCTCCGTAAAGCCCAGATTTAGCTCCATGCGATTTTTTTTTTATTTCCTACGGTAAAAAAAATGCTTCGCGGTCGAAAATTCAACACTGCAGACGAGGCCGTCGAAGAATTTCGGCGGTTATTTTTCGACCTCCCGCAAGATACGTTTTTTAAATGTTTTGAAACCTGGTTCACCCGAATGCATAAGTGCATAGGGATTGGAGGGAAATATTTTGAAAAGCTGTAAATAAATTGTTTTCATATTCTAACTATTTTTCATTTCACTAACAATTTTCGGAACAGACTATGTATTATTTTTATATTTCAGCGTCTTATGGTAAGCCATTTGCAGTGAAAGGTTTGGGGAATAGATTCCGGGTGGCGTGTACAAAAAAAAACAGCCATAAAAACAACAATACGTTTTGTAAAATCCTTGCAGTCAAAAATGTGTGGCGACAATAATTTTCTTTTTTTTTTCACTTTTCGAAAAAGATAATGCCACTCGTTCTTATTTCTATTTACTGAATGAATTCTGAACAAATTGTTTTGGAGAGGGTTGGTTCTTCTAAAGTTTTTTTTTAGAGTAGGGAGCTATTCAGCTCTTCATTGGTATAATATTACGAACCGTCTAGCAACAAAGACGAAGAATAGAAAGCTCACAGCAGGTAGAGACAAAGCAGATGAATAGAAAGACATCGCGACGCCGCCAGTAGCCGAGCGCCGGGACGCCAGCGTCGCCTCGGTGTCCGACACGTCGTCGGATGTGTCTCTTGCTCCTGGTTTATCAAGCGGCTTGTGACTTCTAAGGGTGCGGGATACAGACGATAGTGCGACTAGGCTCGATGACACTAATAATTCTCTGTAAGAAGTTCAAGTCAGACTCGCGCACCGAGGTTTCCGCACCACAAAAAAGAAACATAAAAAAAATATTTAAAAAAACATGTTTCTTGTATGGGGACCCCTTAATTGTTTACTTTTTCAATTTTTCATTATTTGTTGTTATATCCGCCATAATAACACATATTCTGTGAAAATTTCAATGGGCTACCTATTACGGTTCAAGAGACAGCCCTCGGACAGACAGACGGACGGACAGTACCACCGCACTGAATAAAACGTCGGTCCAAACGGCTATGTAAATAGTTTGTGTTTTCCGACCAGTTCAGTGTAGCCGGCACGATCAAAGGGGGAAGCACTGACATGGCACCTAGTTCACCCGGTGTTATGGGCTGACATCACGGACGTTGTAGGTGATGTAGCCAACCGTGTCAGATTCCATAAAAAAAAGGCTTAGTAATAGGCTTCCGTACGGGATACGGAAACCTAAAAACGGCCAAGTGCGAGTCGAACTCGCGCATCGGGGGTTCCGTACAAGCGGGCTAGTTTTTATTATTTTGTAGAGTTTGATGCTTGTATGTATTACCGTTTTTACGATAGAGCGAAAACAAAACAAAAAATAACTTTAAACTACCTATTAAAAAAAATCGAAAAAGAAAAAAGCATTTGCGAAAGTGGAATTCGAACCCAGGAACATCGAATCAAAATTCTATACAGAATGTATATATATACGCTAGGTTAATGGCGGTTTTGAAAGATGAGACGAATATCCGATTCAGTTACGTCCCGATATAAAATGCAAACTAGTATCTATGGATCCGCGCCATCTATTATTTAGTAGCTTAACTAATCGTTTCTTGTATGGGGACCCCCTTATTTTTGTTTTTTTATGTTCTTTCGGTTTTGATTAAATTTTATGTTCATACTAATTCACAAAATTTTTATCACAATTTTTTTAGGGTTCCTTAGCCACACGGAAGCCTATTAGTAAGTCTACGTCCGTTCGAGTGCTGTATCTTTTGAACCGTAATAATAGGTAGCCGGTTGAAATTTACACAGAATATGTGTAATTATGTGTATTTTGGCGAATGTACCAACAAATAATAATAAAAAGCTAAAAGTTAAAAATTAAAGGGTTCCCATACAAGAAACGTGCTAGGAATCGATTAGTCACGCAACTGAATAATAGATGGCGCCACAGATTTTTATATTTTGCATCGTAGAAAGACGGATCTACGGAACCCTCCGTGCGCGAGTAAAACTCACACTTGAACGATTTTTTTTAATTCTTTGCATTTGTCGTGTTATTAACAGTTAAAATGTGTTTACGCACTGAATAGGTGTGTTTGTGCAACTCCGTAGGGACGTCGGCTCCCTAAGTGTGTTCTATCGTCTATTTCATGGGGAGTGTTCGGAGGAGCTGTTTAACGCGATTCCGGCGTCCCCATTCCACCTCCGCACCACGCGTACTGGGCAGGGGATGCACCCCTACTCAATCGACCTACCACGGATGCGCCAACCGGACCAACCGGTTCTGTAGATCTTTTATTCACAGAACCGGGAAAATGTGGAACGCACTCCCTGCCCATCTATTTCCTCCCAAGTACAACCTGGGGTTCTTCAAAAGGGGCGTGAAAAGGCTCCTGTCAGGCCGGCATGGCATTCGCAATCCCCGTGCATCACAGAATGTCCATGGGCATCGTTAGACACCTACTTGTAGGTGAAACGACGCCACATGTCGCGTTATCAATAAAAAAAAAAAAAAATTTGTGAATACGTATTCAATAAGTGGCAACGCATCAAACGTATTGGACCTATCGTACTACCCAATGGAGTCCTATTTCACAAGACTTATGTCGCACAGAGCCAGGTAGATATCTCGTAGATATAGTGGTGTTAGAACAGAAAGTCCAGCAGAGAATAATACGTCGACTTTGCACTAGGTACAAGCAATTAGGTCCGGAAGAAAATTCTAGAAGATAACTCCGAGGAAAACAAGACGCTCGTACAAATAGAACAACGAATCATTCGACCACCAGAAGGGGCAAATGGCCAGTTAAACTTGGTGTTACTTGGTGTCACTCCCGTTTATTTTCGGTTTCGATGAACTCAAAAATGAAGTTTGCTAGTTCGCAAAAAAAAAAAAATAGTTACGTCTATTTTATTAAGTACACATTTTCATTTCACTAGAATAAATTTAAAAAACAAAATTTGTTTTATAATTTTTTAAAACAAGTAAAATTAAATCTTAATAAAAGGGGTAATTATTCAAAATTAAATACAGAATCAGTATAGGTATCTAAAATGTGTCAGTCAGCCAGCCTGTATGCGTCCACTGCTGAACATACGCCTCTCCAATTTTCGTCCAGTCTCCCAGGCCTTCAGCGGTATGGAACCAGTGATCCACACTCCTTTTTTTGTCCACGGCCGCCAGTGTAGGACACGGTTACTGCGACGGTCGTCATCTCTTCCGCTGATGTGCCCAGCCCACTGCCACTTGAGCTTAGCCACCCGGTGTCCAAAATCGGCTACTTGGTGCGTCGGCGGATTGCCTCACCATCATGGCTCACTCCATTGCTCGCTGGGCAACTTTCAACCTTTGGACATCAGCGACAGTCAGAGTTCACGTTTCACACCCGTACGTCATAAATGTTATGTTCTAGACTAGAATAATTAAATTAATGTATTAATCTACGTAAAATAATCCTCAAACTCCAATGTTGTCTCACATTAATGTGAGCGCAAAGAAATTTCTAACAACTGAGGCTTAAATTACCTGAAAGGTTGAGTGGCTGTTTTAGAATTCATCAATGGAAAATGTCTGTGATGAATATGAGGACGCTCTCTGGTGTCAAGAGGGTGTGAGACGAGAGGCCACGACTAGCTGATAGTATTAAACTCTTAGCTCAACCACAGGCTGAACTACAGTTAATGAATTTTAATATTAGAATCGAAATTAATAAAAATATTAATTATGTAACAATGAGTCCTTGTTAGTACAACGTCGTTTCACATTTGGATGGCTGGATGGGCATTCTAGACAACCTGTTTGTAGTGGTAGGACCTATTAAACATTATACTAAACAGTATACCGTGTGTGGCCGGTACTTAAAAATAATAGCCCCACTGCATCTCTCCCCGTCGCATGCCATAAAAGTCGACTAAGGGATAAGGAAATTCGTCAGCCTCGGTAGCCCAGTGGTGCGGTCAGTCGACTGTTGTTAAACAATGCTGAGCGCGGTCAGTACTCGGATGGGTGACCGATCGACCGTTGGAGGTTGTCCGTGGTTCGGATTCCACGTTAAACTGTAGGTTCCTTCCCTTCTTACCCTACTAGGTGGTAGGGTTTATCCCGGCCGGGTTGGTGCCACCGCACTGAGCGAAACGTCGGTCGAAACCGCTATGTAAATAATTCGTGTTTTCCGTCCAGTTCAGTGTAGCCGACATGAAATGAAGGGAAGCACTGACATGGCACCTAGTTCACCCGGTGTTATGGGCTGACATCACGGATGTTGTAGGTGATGTAGCCAACCGTGTCAGTTTCCATAAAAAAAGTACGCAAAGAGTAAATTAATTCAGGTACCTATTTATTAAAATAAAATAAAAAATTGGAAATGAACAAGAGGCTGTGCGAACCGTCTGGAGACAGCCGAGCCGAGTCGTCCCTCCTCCAGCGCATCAGTCTGACCGTGCAGAGCGGGGAACCCAGCGAGGGTTATGGGGTCCTGCCTGTCCTTCGTCGGTGTCCATGAATGAGATTTTATCTCGTTTGATGAGCGCCGACGTCGTTGGTGGCTCCCGGCACCGCTACAACGTCGGCTCGTCTGCATCCGGACGATTCGAATCAACTTTCAGGGTTCCGTATCCGTCGTACGGGACCCTATTACTAAGCCTACGCTGTCTGTCTGCCTGTCTATCTGTCCGAGGGCTGTATCTCTTGAACCGTAATAGGTAGCCCGTTGAAATTGTAAAATAGAATATGTATTATTATGGCCGATATAACAACAAATAATAAAAATAAGAAAAAGTAAAAAATTCGCGGGGTTCCCCATACAAGAAACTAAAAAGTGTATGCGCGCAATCTACCGAAAACAGTATGAAGTATTTTAATTAATCATGAATTTTAATTAATATGAAGCATTTCATTAAACACGCCATAGATGGCGTGAGTGGCGCTGACCATGACATGGCGATACGGAACCCTCGGTGCGCTAGTTCGACCAGCAATTGGCCGGTTTTTTTTTTTAAATTTGCTTTTTTTTTGTAAGTATTATTTAAACAACCTATCTAAATAATATTTAACAACCACAGTAAATTAAAAAAACCCCTTCTACCTTAGTGTTAGGAGGAACACTTAACTTTACTCCTAGTTCTAAGTGGGAGGGAGTTGAAGTATCGGCCCTTAGGACATCAAACTGATATAAATACAATATTTATTTATGATGTAAATATTATGTTTTCTTGCCTTTGCGTTTGCTGAGCATTAAACTTAGAGCAAGAAATTCATTAAGTGTTTGCTTGAACTTGTAGTTAGGGCTCGCTTGTTGTATTTTGAAAATGTAACTTGTAGAGTTCGGAAGAAATTTCAGTGTAAGTAAGTAGGTAATTTAGACTTATCCAGACGGCCAATCTTTAAGACCGTTCTAGCTTTAAGACGACGCCGAGCACTGATATTTTTCATACATATATACATACCACACGCTGTATCCCCAAAATCAGGGTGAGCAGAGTAATCGGTGTTGTGCTGCAAGGACTCGTGTAAATTACAGCATAACACCGACCAGCATGTCCAGCTAGGTATTCGGACAAGATGACTATCGAGCAGCCAGTAATGAACGAAGACCCACCTGCTGCATTACTCGGTGGAAGGACCGTGCCAAGGTGAGAGGTGGCTATTCTGCCGCCCTTTAGCAGATTTAAAAAACAAATTAATACTATTAAAATGTCTGAATTTTCTTACAAAATTGTAATTTTTTTTATGTAATTCTTTATGGATGGCTGAGTCGGAGCGGCGGGTGGCCGAGTGGTTTGAGAATCGGCTTCTCATGCGAGAGGTCCAAGGTTCGAATCCGATCGGCGTGTACCAATGAGTTTTTTCTGACGAAAAAAATTACGTGCATACCTACATCTGCTGTTTCACCGTTCGGAACCGGTGTAAAACTGTAGGTCCCTTCCCTTGCCCCATAGTAGGTGGTAGGCTCAAATTGTAGCCGACTGGGTTGGTACCCCCGTACTGGATGTAAGATGGCTGCATAGCAGCCTGGGTTGTGTCTCCTCTAGTCCAGTATAGCCAGCAGTCCAGGGAAGTCTCCGGTATGGCACCTACCTTCTCGGAGGTGATATTGGCTGGTCGGAGCATGTGCTTTGGCCCCTCCGACTCAGCCACCCATACTGGATTACATTCAAAAAATTTATTTTTACAATAAATTACAGTAAATAACAGAAAATAAAAACCTACATAAAGTGTTTGTTCATTGGAGAACATGCGTATTTTAAATCCCAAACCTGGAATGGAGGTGGGTATTTTCACCGCTAGGCTACTACCCAACATAAAGGTGCAACAGCAATTTCTATATAAAACTTTAGATCATCTGAGAACAAGTGCTGCATATAAAGTGCATATTATTGACAGAATTCGTTGTCGTTGCATGGGTAAATTTTACATAAAGTTTATTCCTACATTTTCGCTGGAATTGCTTTTAGATTATGTATGACTTAATTAGGGTTCCGTGCTGGCAGGAAACCTTTATAATACGATGAGGTATCTGTCCGTCCGTCTATCTGTTCGTCACAAGCGCTGTTTATTGTTTATTGTCTAATTTCATCCATATGTAGGTATATACGCTTGGACATGTCGAAAATTCCGCCAGTTCTAAATTCAATGCGAAGAAGAACTGACAAACAAACTTCGCAAGTCACAATGTTTTGTTAGTTAGTACTTCGCTGTCCGAGGTGATTACCTATTCCTGAACGAAAAACTCAATAAATCTAAAAAAAAAAACATTATAAAGTAAACAATTTATTCCTTACGACATTAAAACGCAGGAAATGCGCGCAGAAAGGAAATGGATACGGAATCCTCTGTGTGTTAACAATAATTTTGAGTGAAGGGAAGCGCAAAGGGAAATCTCCGGTATGCCACCTTCTCAGAGGTGATATTATAATATAATAATAATATAACCGTTTATTGGATGAAAACAAGACAAAAACAATATAACAAAACACACAGTAAAAATAAAACTAGATAATAACTAAAAACAATAACAAAAAAACAACAATTTTGAAGAAAAAATCTAGCTGAATAAGATTTATAGATAAGTACATAGTTAATAATTAATTTTTAATAATTTTTAATTTAGTATAATTTATTTTTTGTAGGTTTTCTGGATATTAATTTTAGATTAGTTTTAGTTTTAGTGTATTAATATACTTATAGTTGTATTTTGTAGGCTGTTGTGTATTGTGTATATTTTAGTCAAATAAATTTAGTAATATGGTCAAAAAAACATAAAAAAAAAAGTACATAGTTATTGGCACACCGGAGCATGTGTTCTGGCCCCTCTGACTCAGCCATCATCTGGCCCATAACGGAGTATAATGAATGCGTAGGACTTCGATAAATGCTACCTAGACTACATACTTCTGTAGAACTATCTGAATAGGTACTTCTTATCTTATGTGTTATGTGGAGCGGTGGTTTTTTTTTTAATATTTTTTTTTTATGGAAACTGACACGGTTTGCTACCTCACCTACAACATCCGTGATGTCAGCCCATAACACCGGGTGAACTAGGTGCTGCATGTGGCCTTAGGTCGTATTACATATTTCCAGACTTCATGATTTTGATTCACCATTTTTATTTTCTTTAGGACAAAGGATAGTAGTGGGGCAACTCATCCCCCTCCACCATCCCATCTCTTTCCTGAATGAAGCAAAGCCCTAAGGAGAAATGTGGGACGGCGGATCTTAGATCTTCCACCCAGCTCCCAACAAGTAAATCATTTGAGCACTCGTCGGTTCCGCCGTAGTTGCCGAGTTAGATAATTGGACCCCAATTCTAGTAGCAGTAAAGTTGGGCCCCAGTGGGGGGCGCTGTGGTTAAATAGAAATGAGTGCCAACTTCGTGGAAGACGAAAGTACGAGACACATCAGAGAGAAGTTGACATTTCCACGCATTTTTTTTACCTCGTCTATTGTCTAAGTGTGCTTGACTTTTGTCATGTCCTCTCAAAGAATTCAAGCAAATATTCGCGAATAGAAGGTTATCAACTGTCGGGAGTGGCTGAAAATCAGAGAACAAGAAAATACCGCGCCGCCGATCGCTAACCTGTGCTGAAAATAATAAACGGACTGACACAAATACGAAATTACACCGAAATAGACAAATAGAAGCGGTATAGGGTTTTTTTTTTTTTATGGAAACTGACCCGGTTGGCTACATCACCTACAACATCTGTGATGTCAGCCCATAACACCGGGTGAACTAGGTGCCATGTCAGTGCTTCCCTTCATTTCGCGCCAGCTACACTAAACTGGACGGAAAACACGAACTATTTACATAGCCGTTTCGACCGACGTTTCGCTCAATGCGGTGGTACCAACCCGGCCGGGATAAACCCTACCACCTAGTAAGGTAAGAAGGGAAGGGACCTACAGTTTAACGTGGAATCGGAACCACGGGCAGCCTCCAACGGTCGGGCGGTCACCCATCCAATAACTGAACGCACCACTGAGCTGCCGAGGCTGACGATCCCTTAGTCGACTTTTACGACATGCGACGGGGAGAGATGCAGTGGGGCTATTCTTTTTAAGTACCGACCCCACACGGTACAAAGCGTGATGAAACATGATAAATGTGCAAAGGCGAAATAAGAACACAGTGTATCAATGTTACTCTTTCAGAAAGCACAACTTTATTTTCTCATTCGCTCTCCACACTAACGTTCAGCACTGGCCTGTGCTCAACACGCTTGTGAGAGGGCTTCTGAAACGGCTGTCTTATGAAATGATCTTATAAGATTTTTTTTTTTTATGGAAACTGACACGGTTGGCTACATCACCTACAACACCCGTGATGTCAGCCCATAACACCGAGTGAACTTGGTGCCACGTCAGTGCTTCCCTTCGGTCGTGCCGGCTACACTGAACTGGACGGAAAACACAAACTATTTACATAGCCGTTTCGACCGACCTTTCATTCAGTGCGGTGGTACCAACCCGGGCGGGTTAAACCCTACCACCTAGTAATATAAGAAGGGAGTCATATCCCTTAGTCGCCTTAAGATCCTTTGGTCGAGAGCATACATTTTCGGGAATGATGTATGGGAAGGGCCAGTCTATAGATAGGTGTCGATGCGAAATTATCTTTATCAACTGCTGCTACGTATAGAAATAATATAGGTCAATGGTGCTACGAGCCGTGTGATGCATAATGTGTGCATTCTAACAAAATGTATGATTTATTCACATTACGTTGTGAACGGAATCCAACAGCAAACAGTTATATCGCGTTGCATCCTCAGATCAAATAAAAAACCGGTCAAGTGCGAGTCGAACTCGCGCACCGAGGTTTCCGTATCGCCATGTCATGGTCAGCGCCACTCACGCCATCTATGTACATACATATTAGTTAAAATGCTTCATACTCTTTTCGGTAGATGGCGCACATACACTTTTTAGTTTCTTCTGTGGGGACCTCCGTGAATTTTTTACTTTTTCTTATTTTTATTATTTGTTGTTATATCGGCCATAAATGCCATAACAACACATATTCTGTGAACATTTTAACGGGCTACCTATTACGGTTCAAGAGATACAGCCCTCGGACAGACAGACAGACGAATGTTTTCTCTTATATCTTTGTATACTAATCTTCAGAGATAAAATTGCCAAAGAGGAGTCCCGTCAAAGAAATCGTAACAACACGACGTATTATGTCTATTTAATTAGAACGGCCTACTTGTGAAAGTTGTTCTTGACTGACTGGATGGTATTTCTAGGCATAATTCTGCACAGGTTCGAGGGTCACCCCTCCAACGGTTACTTCGCCGAGAACGCGCGTTCGTTGAACATGAATTTCGTCTTGTCCAAATTCATCCCGAGGCCGACTCGACGAAAGGCGTAATTGAGGCCATTCATCTTATGATTCAGCTCCTCCAGCGATTCGCTTATCATGACCAAATATATATCGCGCAGCGGCCAGTTCGGTAGCATAAAATCCGTCTTCCAATGCGTTGGTAACAGTTTCGGAGAAATAACGTCTTCCAATGCGTTGGTAACAGTTTCGGAGAAATAACGTGTTCCAATGCGTTGGTAACAGTTTCGGAGAAATAACGTCTTCCAATACGTTGGTAACAGTTTCGGAGAAATAACGTCTTCCAATGCGTCGGCAACAGTTTCGGAGAAATTGCGTCTCCCTGCCTGACGTTGACGCCACGACGCAGTTTTTGTACATTTGAATTTCAGCCACTTTCACTAATATTATACATAATATCTAATTGTAAATTTGAGCATATTTTCAAGGTCAATGTTTTTTTTACATACATACTACACGCTGTATCCCGACAATCGGTGTAAGCAGAGTAATCGATGTTGCGCGGCAAGCTTGAAATTTACAAGCTGCTCTTGTAAATTACAGCACAACACCGACCACCACGTTTAGCAATGTATTAGGACAAGATAACTATCAAGCAGCAAATTATGCATGACTCGGTAGAAGTACCGTGCCAAGGTGAGAGGTGGCGAGCCTGTCGCCCTTTAGCACAGCATCTTGTCCTTATCCCTTAGTCGCCTTTTACGACGAGGAGAGATGCAGTGGTGCTATTATTTTTAAATACCGGCACCACAATTTTTTTTTTTTTTCATTTTATTTAAATGAGCATATCAGACTAAAATCTAGCAAAATATGCATAAGGTGTGTTTAGAAATAAGGTAACGTTGTTATTTTCCAAACTATAAACAATAGACAATAGCGTAAAATGTAAAATAGTTTGTGTTTTCCGAGCAGTTCAGTGTAGCCGGCACGATCAAAGGGGGAAGCACTGACTTGGCACCTAGTTGACCCGGTGTTATGTGCTGACATCACGGACGTTGTAGGTGATGTAGCCAACCGTGTCAGTTGCCATAAAAAAAAAGTGGAAACTAACATACCTACTATTCAACATTTTGATTGCAATAGTTTTGGAATCTGGTTTTAAGGGGTAACAATTTATCGCTATGCAGGATTCTGCCGAACTCTACTCGTTAATAATCTTTCCTGACTGTAAATAATAAGTTAAAAATCACAACAGACTCTGAAGATAAATGTCTCAATCTTCTCTCTTATACATTTCAGTTTGATTACGAATTTTAGTTATAAATCTAAAACTTTTACAGCGTAAGTAATAAATGAAAAAATGTACCTATTTCATTTCATTTATTGTTCGTGTTGAGTTTTGAGGTGAATAAAACGTCCGAATGTCCATGGGCGTCGTTAGACACCTTATGGGTGGCTCGGTGCCATATGTCGCGCTTTAAATATCAAAACATTGTATGTTTACAGCTAAATAAGTTTAACTGAACTAGCCATCAAAACATAAGTTTTATTCGCGAGGAAGTTGGGTACCAAACCCCACACAGAGCCGAGACGCAGAACAGACGCAGAACAGATCGCGAGCTACGCCGCGCCCGACCACCATCAGTTGAAACAACAACCGTCCACTTTGGCTTAAAAGGATACCTATTGTTATTGTAGGATGAAAATGTAATACCTACCTACGTTTTGTATGACAAATGACGCTATGAATTATTTAAAAGGTTCCTTTGGGCGGCCTTTCAATTCGCACGAATAAAATAAGAAAAAAATCAATCAGAAGTGATGTTCATCCACTACAAAAGAAAAATTCATAACCTACCTCTCAAACTATATTTTTAACCGACTTCAAAAAAAGGAGGAGTTTCTCAATTCGACTGTATTTTATTTGTTTTTGTTACCTCAGAACTTTCGACTGGGTGAACCGATTTTGAAAATTCTTTTTTTATTTGAAAGATGGTGCTTCCCGTGTGGTGCCATTTCAATATGGTCAAGATCGTGTGGGAAAGCGAGGCGGAATCCTGAGGCCGAAGGCCGAGCGATTCCGCCGAGTACATTAATAGCAAAAAATTACTAAAAAAAAAACTTTGAAATAAAAAACTATTTAAAAAAAAAAATATATAAACCGCCTTCAAAAATATATGAAATAAAAAAAATCGAACCCTAGAGTTGAAGGCGGTGCTAAAGCAAGCAAAAATAACCGACCGCCTTTAACTCTAGGGTTCGATTTTTTTTTATTTCATACATTTTTGAAGGCGGTTTTGATATTTTTATTTTAAATAGTTTTCTATAACCGTAAGTAGTTAGAAAATAAATAAATACTTGTCAAAAAACTCCTGTAAAGGTTCTTGTAGGCTCTTCTTCGTGGGTGTAATTGAACTGTATATAAAAAATACAAGAGTATGTAAGAGTATATTTAATTATTTTTATTTTTATAATTAAGTAATAAATACGTCTTGATTTCCGACTTTGCATGTACCTATTTTCTTGAATGCAATCCGATATGGGTGGCTGAGTCGGAGGGGCCAGAGCACATGCTTCGACCAGCCAATATCACCTCCGAGAACGTAGGTACCATACTGAAGACTTCCATTTGGTTTGCTGACTGTACTGAACTAGAGAACACAGCCGAGGCTGCTTCGCGGCCGTCTTACGTCCGACCCCAATATAAGACGAAAATTGAAAGCCAACATTTATAGAAAATTATCATTATTATTTCCAATGTTATGTTCAATTCACGAAGGCAACACTCCACAGCAATATGTTTGTCAAACTACGAAAGGTCACACTTGAAACATTCAGAGCCACTTTCTCAGACAGCGTATGTTCTTTCAATGTTGACCGACCAGGCTCCGCGTGAGTCAAGGGCGGCGGCGGCGTCGCGACGTCAGAGGCGCCGCGACGCCCGCGTCGCCCGCCCAGACTAGCCGGCGCCCCGTACGCGCCGTGGGCGGTACCGCCTAACCCATGCCATAGTTTAAACAGACTAGTTAACCATCTTCATACAAGCGCGCGAATTCGCACTCACACAAGCGCGCGCCAGCGCATGCTGTCCGTACACAACCACTTACTTACATTCTCACTTCCCTCACTTGTAGTCAGTGATGGCCGCCACGAACTCAATTTTTTTTGTGTTTTTTTTTATGGAAACTTGCACGATTGACTACCTCTCTCTCTCTCTCTCTCTCTCTCTCTCTCTCTCTCTCTCTCTCTCTCTCTCTCTCTCTCTCTCTCTCTCTCTCTCTCTCTCTCTCTCTCTCTCTCTCTCTCTCTCTCTCTCTCTCTCTCTCTCTCTCTCTCTCTCTCTCTCTCTCTCTCTCTCTCTGGTATTGCATTTCCACCATATTGTGCTCACTACCTGTCAATTGTGTTAGTGTTGTGAGTTGCGACAGCCCTGGTGGCTCGGCGCAGCGTAGGTAGTTATTTTAAAAATGGGCTCCAGTTACCCTACTCGTCTCCTTTTACTATGCCCATGCTAAAGCGGAGACACGAGTACAGATGTTCTATCTCACGAAGTCCGTTTGGCTCTGGTTGTAGTAGTAACGTTTTTTTTTATGGTAACTGACAAACGTGTACTGATAAGCGCGCTTGTGTGTGTTGTGTGCGTGGACCGCGTCGCGATCGTGACTGAGCGCTCTCGAGGTTAAGCACACTAATACAATGTGCATGTGCACGCCTGACAACATTCATAGCCGAACGGACTTCGTGAGATAGAATATCTGTACATGCCATACATAAAACCATCACGCTGTACCCGACAATCGGGGTAAGCAGAATAACCGGTGTTATGCTGCATGAACTCTTAGTAATTACATTACAACACCGACCACTACGTTGAACAATAACTCATCAAGCAGCAAGTAAGGCACGAAGTACCTACTGCATTACTTTGGAAGGACCGTAAGAAGGTGAGAGGTGGCTACTCTGTCGTCCTTTAGCAGGTCATCTTATCCTTGACTTGAGATACGAGTCTGAATTTGTTTTTAGGGTTACGTACCTCAAAAAAGAAAAAACTGAACCCTTATAGGATCACTCTCGTGTCTGTCTGTATGTCTGTCCGTCTGCTCTGTTTTTTGATTTTTTTTTGTCCATTTTGTTCTATCGTAGAACTAATAGTAGAACTAATAGTAGAACTAATAGTAGAACTAATAGTAGAACTAATAGTAGAACTAGGGGTAACCCTTATATTCTCCTAATCTACCCGACGAAAAAAAGTTTAATTTATTGGTACATATATGGTACATAGAATTTGATACAAATAATAATCATGTTTGGTACCTATTATAGAGTTTGATAAGTTGATAACCCAATCACGCCCGTGCAGCGTAAGTAAATTAAGAAATTGAGATTTTGGGGATTTCATTATTTAAGCGTGCCGACTAGAAATGTATTCAGAAACACACTGACAAACTTATCCAAAACTAAAATTAAAGCAATCCTATGTGATCCTATCAAAATTTTAATTTTCCACGAACAACCAGCTCCACACATCCGTAGCGTTGTTGTCGTTTCATTATTCGTGCGGTGGACGAAATCGTAAAATTATGTTTATGAATCGTTTTATTGCGCGTCCTCTCGTCAGGGTTGAATAGTACAGTAGGCTGTGCAATTGGAAATACATTTGTAGAACTTTACCGACCACTTAATACATTTTTCTAGTAAGCACGACGACGACGGTGTGGTCATGGTATACAACCCATTTTGCTATAACTATTGTTTTCCATATTAAATTTTTATATAATTATGTTTCTATGTATTAATATGTAGTTTATTTTTTATCTACGTTCATGTATGTATATAATACAAGCTGTGCCCGCGGCTCCGCCCGCTCTCATATTTCACTTCACTGCTAACAACATACATAAGCCATTTAGCGTGATAGTAAGTAGCCTATAGTTGATGGGAAGAATCAAGCTATCCGTGGATTTTTTTTTTTATTAAAATCGGTTCAGTGATTCTCGAGTTATAAGCGGACAGACAGACACTCAGACACTCAGACAGAAAGCAGACGTTGGATTTTATTATAGGTAAGGAAGGATTATAGTGTTATTTTAGGCGTCAAAGTTGTCTTTGTTGTTTTTTTTTTTCTCATTAATTTATTAACATGTTATTAGTTAAGTGTTTTTTCTTGCCTTAGGCAATAAGTCCGCCATTTTTATGAAACAATAAAGAATATTAAATAAAAATAAATAAAAGGTCAAGGTCAGCGCCACTCACGCCATCAATGTATTAGTTAAAATGCTTAATACTCATTTCGGTAGATGGCACGCATACACTTTTTAGTTTCTTGCATTCGGGGACCCCGTGAATTTTTTACTTTTTCTTATTTTGATTATTTGTTGTTATATCGGCCATAATAAATAACACATACTCTGTGAAATTTCAACGGGCTACCTATTACGGTTCAAGACATACAGCCCTCGGACAGGCGGACAGACAGACGGCGTAGGCTTAGTAAAAGGGTCCCGTACGACGGATACGGAACCCTAAAAATGAAATATCTAAACTGTACGATAATGTTCAATATTTTACGTAGGACATATTATTATCCTTGTATTGATAACGCTTCGAATGTTTAATTTAAACCCAAAAGGCCTCGAAGACTGTGCAGAGCTCTTAGCTATAAAGGATTAGATACATGTAAGCTATTGTCTTGCTATTCATGAGGCTATTCACTAGCTATTATCCGCTTAAGACACCCTTACTGAATACCCCCTCAAAATCATGTATTTAGGACGAAGACATAAGCCTTGCTACCATATTTTAAGGTCATAAGTTATGGCCACAAGAAAGTTTCCTCAATTTTTTATTGTAAACCAGTCTTTGGTTGCGTGAAAATTAAACCAATTTCCTGTACGTTGATTCAGGAGAATAACGTTAGCTCGAGTTCCTGAGGCGGCGTATCAGTGTGGCCATCCAGCGAGGCAACGCCGCTAGCGTCCTCGGACCACATCTTCCCAACTGGAGGAGGGTTATTAAGTTTTGTATAGGTTTAATAGGTTCATATTTTTTTATTATTTTGTAATTAGCCTAATTTATATATTTGTTTCAATTTTATACGAGTAAATGATTGTTTATATTTCCTAAGTTCACGAGGTGAAAAGCAATAATAGTATAGTGTAAGATATCAGGTTCACAAGGTGACCTAGATACATGCACACATATGTATATATAGCGTCACGCCTGTTTCCCGGTGGGGTGGGCAGAGACAACGGATCTCCACGTGCCACGATCCTGACACACCGCTGCCGCCTCGCACTCGCATAATGTTCTCATAAATGCTCGTCGGTTATTGGTACTAAGCAGTTGAACCTTTTTAAGCACATGCCCGATATAGTATTCTATCTACGTGACCTAGATAATGTACATACAGACATATTTACCATTTCGACATCCGGAGTAAGCAGAGTAATCGATGTAGTGCTGCAAATACTCTTGTAAATTACAGCACAACACCGACCACCACGTTTAGCAACAAGTAAGGCACGAAGATCCACCTGCTACATGACTCGGTGCTAGGACCATGCCAAGGTGAGAGGCTTTGTCGCTGGCTTTCTCGCGATCCCTTAGTCACCTTTACGACATACACGGGGATGCAGGGATGCAGTGGGGCTATTCTTTTTAAGTACCGGCCACACGGTACATCTAGATAATATGTTCAAGAACAGACAACAGAGAGACATCTTCTGACATTCTGAATGTTATACTACGTATATAACTAGAATGTCTCCTGTCACGGAATCTTTCCAAGAAATGTTGAAATTAATGGGATTTTTAGATTGCAAAAATGTAGAGGCACAATAGGCATCTGTTCCAATGATTGACACAGCCTCGCCGCTAAATGAGCAAACTGATCTGTCAGATTGAGGAGGATTAACATTTGAAACAGATTTTTCGAACACTGCGTCAAGGTATATAAGCGTATTTGGGTGGGTCAACTTTTTCTTGTAACGTAAAAACCAGCTGCAAAGTCAAATAAAAATTTATTTATTAATTAGTTGAAAATTTATGTATAGAATACTTAGGTATATAAACAATTGAAAAAAAAAGTAGAGAACTATTCAAAATAAAAAAATTACCAAATTTTTGGGGGTGACCCAGGGGACAATTATGTCCCCAGTTTTGTATGGAAAAGAGGGGTTGTCGCCAGGGTAACCAAAATTTTAAATAAATTACTCAAAATTCTTTGTGCAGCTTCTTTCTTATTGATCAATTACTTATCTGAGAGTTGCTGTAACTATTAAAATAAGGTGAATTTATCAAGGTAATATCCTTTTTACAGACAGATACCAAAAACAAGAAACAAGAAAAAGAAAAGGTTGATCCACCATTTAAGGGAAAATTACACGGAAAACATAGATAAGTTCGGTTCGTCATAACGAGACGCCTCGCGGCCCCGGACGCCAAACTTCAAAATTTTTCACCTCAAAGGCAAAAATACTTGTATGTTTTTTTTGCGCATTTTCATATTTACCTTGTTCCGCGATTTCTTCTTTAGCTGTGGAAAAATCAGCTGCTATCAAATATATAAATACCTAGAGTCTCACCAACCTGTCGATGAACTAAGAAGGTGAAAGTAAAGTGCACAGAGACGAAGTCACAAATATATGTTTACGTGCATACACCTGCTGCTTCACCGTTCGGAACCGGTGTTAAACTGTAGGTACCTTCCCTTGCCCCTTACTAGGTGGTAGGCTCAAATTGTAGCCGACTGGGTTGGTACCACCGTACTGGATGTAAGATGGCCGCATAGCAGCCTCGGTTGTGTTCTCCTCTAGTACTGTATAGCCAGCAATCCAGGGAAGTCTTCGTTATGGCACCTACCTTCTCAGAGGTGATATTGGCTGTTTGGAGCATGTGCTTTGGCCCCTCCGGCTCAGCCACCCACACCGGATTACATCAAAAAAATCTCTGTCAGACATGAAGAGAAGACATGCTATAGATGCATACCGACCAAATTGTTGGTAACAAGGTAAAATGTATACAATGTAAATTTATTTCTTTGGCTGCCACATAAAAATCCCAGCCTATGACCGAATGTCCATGGGCGTCGTTAGACACCTTATGGCGGCTAGGCGCCATATATCGCGCTTTCAATAAAAAAAAGACTTAGACATGGGTAAACGCAGTAAAATTACTTAATTGCTTTGATACACCAACTCGTGTGCACTGTTTCAGCACAGTGAGTAAACGCAATTTTTCGCGCCACGGCACAATGTGCTTTGCCTTTCGGTGGCAGGCAAAGCAGTTAGGTTTCGGAAGGCCCGGCACAGCGATATGAAGTGTGTTTGTCGCAGTAACAGAACACAGTACAGTGCCCGACAATAATGTAATGTACAAAGAGCTTTAGAAAGAGACGATCCAGTTGTAGAGCGTCATCTCTCTCGCGCGAATTCGCGCGTCTCTGTGCGGCAGATACGACGCTCTAAAAGTGGATTGTCTCTTTCTAAAGCTCAATGTGCATTATTTACTGCCGGGTACTGTATGTAAAGCAGACGCGCGATCTGCACTGTAGGCAGGCCTCACGCACTCTATGTACTTGCTCGCGCTAACTACCTACCGCCCAGCGGGCCGCCGGCGGTCTCTGACGAATTTCCACTGAATTATTCAGTGAAAATTCGTCAGCCGCTCGAAGCATACCTACACGCTCGCCCACGCAACCGCGCGCAGCTGCAAAGCAATAATCACCTTACACTCGATCGTTCAGGTACATTTTCGCACGCAGCGATTGGCGACGTGAAACAGTAGGCTATTAAAGCCGAAGGTATGGAACTTTCTCTATGGAGTGATTTATCTGTTACGAAGTAACTATTAAGTAACCTGTGCTTTAGGTCTGCTTTGCGCTACAACCGTACACACTGCGCACAACGACATGCACTTAGCGTTATTTTATTGAATGCGTCAACGCCGTGTAGGGCCGCCGCCGCCGTTTGTACCGTGTGGGGCCGGTACTTTAAAAGAATAGCCCCACTGCATCTCTCCCCGTGTATGTCGTAAAAGGCGACTAAGGTATATGACTCCCTTCTTATATGAAATCTATATCTCTTATAGGTGGTAGGGTTTAACCCGCCCGGGTTGGTACCACCGCACTGAATGAAAGGTCGGTCGAAACGGCTATGTAAATAGTTTGTGTTTTCCGTCCAGTTCAGTGTAGCCGGCACGACCGAAGGGAAGCACTGACGTGGCACCAAGTTCACCCGGTGTTATGGGCTGACATCACGGATGTTGTAGGTGATGTAGCCAACCGTGTCAGTTTCTATATAAAAAAAAAAAAACCAATTCAATAAAATAACGAAGCGCAGCATTACACATGCCTAAGACTAGACACGTATAATATACATACATAGTTAGGTATGTTCGATTCAAAAGTGCATGTATAAGTGTTTTTAACCCCTGAATGAAAAAGAGGGGTGTTATAAGTTTAACGTGTGTGTGTGTATGTGTGTATGGGTGTGTCTGACTGTGGCATCGTAGTTCCCAAACGGATCGACCGATTTGAATGCGGTTTTTTCATTAGAAAGCCGGTTTAATCGAAATGGTTCTTAGCTATGTTTGTAATCAAGTAGTTAAGTAATAAAAAAATTATTATCTTAAAAATTGGACTGATTTCCATGCGGTTTTTTTTTTAAATCTTGATATAAAATTTTAATTACACATTAAAAACCCCGATGGAGTCGGGGGACCGCTAATTAAATAAAATATAAAAACTCAGAGCTGCGCGGGAATTTATTTAGCGGTCCCCCGACTCCTTTAAGTAAGTAAACGTAAATTATTTTTTACATTTAATTTTACATTTAAGGGTCGGGGTTATTTAAATTTGTAATTTAACTTTTTTATTATTTCTTTTCTTTTAAAAGTATAAAATTTTTACTTCAATTGCCAATATTATATATTATTAGCTATTTATTATTAAACCTTGATACAAATAATTTTGGGTGGAAATAGGTTTGGGGCCGAATGTTTATACAAACAATTTAAGACCCAATTACGTGGCAGTTCGCAAACTGCCCCCCAAAGTTGACTACCAACTAGACACAATCATTGGGCGGCTCATTTAAATAAGGTTTTAGGGTTCCGTACGGGACCCTATTACTAAGCCTACGCCGTCTGTCCGTCCGTCTGTCCTTTTGTTTGTTTTTAAGTGTGGGAATATGTGTTATTATTGCGGATATCCTAACAAATATTAAAAAAATAAACAAACACTGAAATCCTTTAGTTACGTTAGTGAAAGTATAAATAGTTATTAGAATAGATTTCTGAGTCAGAACAGAACCCGTGGAACCTCATGTAAAAGTTCAGGGTAACGAATGGAAATATTTCTATTCTTCAGTATTCATGTCTATGCTGTAAATATTAATGCTCTTGTGAGCGGTAGTATGGGTTAGTTATTTGAAAGTTACTGTAATATAATACAAAGGTCCTAACAAAACATTGTGACTTGCGAAGTTTGTCAGTTCTTCTTCGCATTGAATTTAGAACTGGCGGAATTTTCGACATGCCCAAGCGTAGGCTACCTACCTATGGATGAAATTATACAATAAATAATAAACATTTCGAATTTTACATTAGCGGAGACTTATTCAAACGTATAAAACTGATGAAAACTCAAACTACATGTCATAAAACTTTATACTAAACTCACCGAAAACTTTGACGAATAGGGCGAACGTAGCACGCGCGCGACAGATGTAATATCCGGACATACTAGAGAGAGAGAGAGAGTACTAGGTAATCAGAACTATGAAGTATGAGGTACCTACCACTACATTATTACATTCCACTCAGGTGTCTAGAATTTTCGGGCGCACATATTGAATGAGTTCAGTCTTCCTGAGTTTCATTAATCTCAACACCTACACATTTAGTAATATTTGGTCGGTATGTACGGTACGCCGACGCACCAAAGTAGCCGATATTGGACACCGGGTGGCTAAGCTCAAGTGGCAGTGGGCTGGGCACGTTAGCCGGAGAGACGACGACCGTTGGAGTAAACGTGTCCTACACTGGCGGTCGTGGACAGGAAAGTGTGGGAAGACGACCCGCCAGGTGTGACGAAGATCGGCGGCCTGAGCTGTGAGCAAAAATGTTAAACCCTGAACACGCGAAGTGAAGCCGCGGGCAAAAGATTATAATATAATACAATACCAGATGACTTCCAACAGTGTAGCTTGGCACTAGGCTAGATTTCATCAAGATAACATTACTGTTCCACAAAAGAAGCAAACAACCATACGAGTAGTTTGACAAGTTGGCAACTGTCCAAGGCGCCGCGAAGCCTCCCGCTGTATCATTTCCTCGAAGATGACATTCTGTGAGTCATACACTCGTAAAGCCTTGAAAGGATAAATTGGCAGATATAAAACTAATGAAATATTACCCAGAGACGAAATATTTCATGTTTGATTTAAGCTGTGTATGCCAACGAGGAATTATGTTTCACTAGAGCTCTTACTCGAGCAACGGGCATTGCTCCGCCGAGTTGAGGCACAATTTACGAATTGGAGCACATCGAAACTAGTCGATCGCGAGCGGCCGAACTCGTCGCACGTCTCACTGCCTGCGCGCATCGCGCATGCCCGGTTGTATTTCAATGCATATGTTGTGATATGTTGGGTTGACCTTGACTGGCGTTGTCGCTTACCGGCTGCTATCCCCTCTCCGCTCGCTTCCCGCCCCGCGCGAGCTCGCCTCTGCCGCTCGGCTCTGCGCTCCGCCTCCCCCACCACTGCCTTACCTCATACCTCGGCTGATGGGACGCCGTTTCTCTGTATCTTTCTTCGTAGCGATAGCTCTAGCTAGTAAAACATAATTGCTCGTTGGTGTATGCGTATATCTTCTCTCAGTGTGTATGTGTCGGAGACAGAACGATAAAACAGAGAAGTATAATAAAACAACTAGGTCAAGTTTCACCGTTTCAGCGACCTCCTTCTTACTAGCAGAGTTTGTAAAACCACTATGGGCGGCTGTTTATTGTTTATTGTTTATTTAGCATCTATTGGCAGTACACTGCGCTCAGATTTGTCATATTTACATTGTAACATTCCGCCAGTTCGATTATCACAGCGAAGAAGAACTGACAAGAAACTTCACTGGAAATTTTTTCAATGTACACTTAGTCTACTTTACAAAAATGCTTGCTACTGCCTAGACACGCATGTGCTGATTTGTGACAGATGCAGCAATTCATGACAAAGTGAAAACATTTTTACTATGAAATTGTATGAAGTACCCACCACACTGGCACATGAAGCAGGCCAGTCTCCACAAACAGCGCCCGTTCACGAGCACCACACCTGGTCCAGCCATCGCCACCCTCAACCATATTATAGGGTGGGAAACGACCCGGACCAAGGACCAAAATTGTTCGACACAACGAAATCGACGATAGTACTTGAGTTACTAAAGTACTTTAAATAATATGTATAAAAAAAATACCCTGCGAAGCAAGAAGTTTCTTGTCGGTTCTTCTTCGTAGGTGTAATCGAACCGGATAGAAAAAAATTGTGACAAGTTCAAGGTGGAGTGCAGTCTAACTGACATATGAATGTTCAATAAACAATACAATACAACAATAGGTGCAAAGCCGAAAATAAAGATAACAAATGTGTCACAATTAGTATTCGAACCTAGAACTCGCGAACTTGGAAGCATGAGCCGCCTATGCGTTACCAATTTCGCCACCGGGTCGATGACGTATTCTCTCAAAATTTCGAACAGTTGCATTTTCTACAATTTAACGAAAGCTTCTGCGTTCTCTTTATTTTGAGGTTTGCATCTGCCAAAGACATTAAACGCCCCTTTTAATCTCTTTGGCATCTGCCTAATCAATAAACTAATAATAAATCTGTAAGAGATGGTCATGGAGTAAGTTACTTTGTTTTATGAGGTCTGCGTTTGTAGACTCTATGTATTATATGATACTAAAACTAATTGACGATTTTAAATAATCTTTTCTGTATGTATGTTTGTATGTATGTTCCTCCATAACTCTTAAACCGATCATCCGAATAAGATGAAACATAGTATAAGCACATTTTACTATACGGGACACAGGATAGGCTAAATATAATTCAGTTCCGGTTACGCTAAGATGTGGCTCTCATACAACCCGACATCATACATCATACATTGTTCCGCGCGCCGAAATTAAATTACAGTAGCGGGCTTACTTACTTTCTTCTTTTTAAATACGAATTTCACGCGAGCGAAGCCGCGGGCAAAAGCTAGTGAAGAAATAAGGCATGCAAGTTCCTCCGAGCAGCGCCCATGGAGGTACTCTCGTGGACAGACTATGCACGGTAGACAGTCTGTTTACCGTTTGCTCACTTGAAACTTTGCATATGGATAGATGCCTACCTCATGTGCGATACGTTTTCAACCTTATAGCTTCAACAGAAAAGATACATATTTCCTGTACCATTACCCGTTCATCTTTTTTTTTATGGAAACTGACACGGTTGGCTACTTCACCTACAACATCCGCGATGTCAGCCCATAACACCGGGTCAACTAGGTGACATGTCAGTGCTTCCCTTCATATTATGTCGGCTACACTGAAATGGACGGAAAGCACGAACTATTTGCATAGCCGTTTCGACCGACGTTTCATTCAGTGTGGTGGGAGCAACCCGGGCGGGATAACCCCTACCACCAAGTAAGGTAAGAAGGGAAGGACAGTTTTACGTGGAATCCGAACCACGGTCAGCCTACATCGGTCGAGCGGTCACCCATCCAAGTACTGACCGCGCTCAGGGTTGCTTAACAACAGTCGACCGACCGCACCACTGAGCTACCGAGTCTGACAAAGGCTGAATCTTATCATCAGTTTCACGTCCTAATCTATTACAACACCGTTTTAACGAGAACAACGTTATTTGATGTACAAGCCCTGTGCTGCTATTCATAGGATTTTCTTCGGGCTTATTTCGCGTGAAGTAATTTTTTATCATGTTCTCTCTCGCTTCCATCCCACGCTCGCCATCTCGCTCTCGCGCTTCCGTTTCAAGTGATTCCACCTTTCGCCAGCGATTCACTACCCTAGGAACAGACCCGATGTAATCGTATCCTGGCGTATCTGTGAGTCATTCCTCCATAATCCTGCTGAGCAAGGGATGATGCCGCCTCCCTTTCAGCATTAGCGAATCTACAAGGGAATAATAAATATTAAGTAACAAAGGTTCAGTCGGAGATATGGACAAACTAATTTAATAGAGAATTGGATACAAAATGAAAGAAAAAGAAAATTATAAATGTAAACCCTTAGTCTCAGGTTACATATTATATTATTCACTTTATCTGATACTATATTATAAAATGTAAATATTAATCTATGGACAAATAAACAATGAAAACATATTATAACTAAATAATGCAAATATTTCGCCCACACCACCTTCCACAACCAACCGGAAAATTGTATAATTTCACTAAAAATTAATTGTGAAAATCTTACTAATTATGAATTAGGAAACACGCTAACCTGTTTAGTATGCATTATATTTCTTTCATTCACATTGTATGTATGTTTCTTTATCTTTTTCTCAAATAATTACACATTTTAGGGTTCCGTATCCCGTACGGAAGCCTATAACTAAGCCTACGCCGTCTATCCGTCCGTCCGTCCGTCTGTCCGTCTGTCCGAGGGCTGTATCTCTTGAACCGTAATAGGTAGCCGGTTGAAATTTTCACATAAAATGCGTTACTATGGCGGATATAACAACAAATAAGAAAAATAAGAAAATTTTAAAAATTAAGTAAGCTCCAATACAACAAACGTCTAAAAAATCGATTAGTCACACTATTGAATAATAGATGGCGCCGCAGGCTTTTATACATTGCAACGTTGAAAGACAAAAGATAGGCGGATAATAGCGGATAGATACGGAAACCTCCGTGCGCGAGTAAAACTCGCACTTAACATATTTTTTTTATTATGTCAGCTACTCTGATGCAAATTTATAAACAAGTCACCGAGTGATCCGTTTGAGTAACAAACATACAATATGCGTATTGTCTCCCATGGAGACAATTTATGTTACAATTTAGTGCGAAGGCTTGCTGTTATTGAGCAATTGCTACCTAGTAGCATGTGTGTAACGTGAAAAAAAATGTTTGTAACACAATGTGTTTAACACAATGTAACATAATGTGTGTAGTATGTGTGTAACATGTGTAACATGTAGCATGTGTGTAGTAACATTGCCAGTATCAAGCGTGCTGCTCTTATGTAGTCTTGCTGAACAAGTTTGGTTATTAGTAGTTTTGTGTAGTAGTAGCCTAAACATAGTGCGTGTATCTTTAAACAAGTATGTTTATCAAAAGCATAGGTGTACAGTTGAAGAGCATGCTTCCGTACCCTACCTACGCTGTCTGTCCGTCCGTCCATCCGTCCGTCCGATGGCTGTAACTTTGAAACCGTAATAGTTAGCCAGTTTAAATGTTCACAAAATATGTGTTATTATGACGGATATAATAGGAATAGAAAAAGCAAAAAATTTGTGTCCCCATACAAGAAACGTGTTTTCTCAAGGTCTTTTTTTTCGGTGCGCGAGTTCGACTCGAACTTGGTCGGTTTTTATGAGCTCAAGCTTTTTCACTTAAAAATAGAAACTTCGAACAATGTTTTCTCATTCTCATAAATTCTAATTTCACTGAATCTGATTTACGTAACGATTCCCTTCCCACATTTTCCACAATTCTGCAGCACAATTTTCCTTTTCAGTTTTCAGATTTCTCAGTAATTCGATTCAATTTAATTTTCTCTTTGCAGTCTTATTGAAGATATTCCACTGCAACGCGGTAGTCTATCAGGAACGACAGTGCAGTACCAAATTCTATTTGTTGAACAAACAATATATATTTTTTGCTAACTGATGACAAGTAGGTATACAGAATGTTCGGCACATCGACCGTAGGTATAGGTAAGTGAGGTCATTGCAAGATTTTGGCTCATGATACCTTTTGTCAGGTGTCACGTGGTATCGAGATACGATTTTTTTTTCTTAATTTTTTTAAATTGCCAAATTCCCAGCTTTAAAGCCTAGTTACTTTTTTGTTTATGATTGTATCAGCACGAAATAAAATTTATCGAAATTTACGATGTATCCTTGTTTTAGAAAAAATATTATTTGATCAAGTTAAAATCATGAAAAGGACTTATGACTATGACCTCCCAAAGTCCCGAGAACGAGTAAAAATATGACAGAATATTAATTTCTTGTCATGCATTGGTAACAATATAAAATATTGTTGAAAAATGTGGTCAGAAATAAATTGTATATTGTATATTGTTTATTAAGCATTCATTAGACAGCATGACTGTACTCGAATTTGTCACAAAATGTATGCAATGACATGAGACCATATATGGTCCATCCAAAGAGTTTGTATTACGTCGGCAGCGACGTAATACAAACTCTTTGGGCCCATCCTATATCAATTAAGGGGAAATCTTGTGAATAAGGAAAATAATCGCGAATAAGAAAAAAAGTCGTGAATATACCTGTACAGCTATACAAGAGTGTTTTAGCTATAAACGTGTGCTTATCGCATGAACGATGTTCTCTCTCCTTTCACTTCGTACTGTTTCGCGCGCGGGCCACACATTGAGCTAATCGTGGAGAAAATAGAAGGGTCAGGCCAACGAGGTATTATGTTTTACTAAAGCTATCGCTACGAAGAAAGATATAGAGAAACGGCGTCCCATCAGCTGAGGTATGAGGTAAGTAGCGGGGAGGCGGAACGCAGAGCCGAGCGGTAGAGGGGAGATCGCCCGGGGCGGGAAGCGACCGGGAGTGGGGGTAGCGGGCAGAAAGAGGGGCTCGCGCGGGAGGGGCAAGTGAGCGGGAGAGGGGCTAGCGGCCGGCAAGCGACAACGCCAGGCAAGGCCAACCCAACATGTCACAATATGTGCATTTAAATACAACCGGGCATGCGCGATGCGCGCAGGCGGTGGCGCGTGCGACGAGTTCAGCCGCTCGCGATCGATCGACTAGTTTCGATGTGCTCCATTTCGTAAATTGTGCCTCAACTCGGCGGAGCAATGCCCGTTGCCCGAGTAAGAGCTCTAGTAAAACATAATACCTCGTTGGGTCAGGCACGTTTTTTCCGTCGTCCCGGCAGATTTACCGGAACAGTATTTATTAGCTGTGGAAGTATTTATTTATTGGGTCAAGGACTTGAAAATTCGCGAGATTCAACGACTTTTTAGAATATTATGTCCATCAATAAATAATTTTGATTGATTTGATTTTCATTTTCATTTTCTCAAAAAAGAAGAAAATAATCGTTTTCATATACATACGTACCACATACTATATCACGATAATCGGTATAAGCAGAGTAATCGGTGTTGTGCTGCAAGTCCTTTTGTAAATAACAGCACAACACCGACCACCAAGTTTAGCAAAGTATACGGACAAGATATTACTATCAAGCAGCAAGTAAGACACGAAGACCCACCTGCTGCATGACTCGGTGGCAGGCCCGTGCAAAGGTGAGAGGAGGCTAGCCTATCGCCCTATAGCACCTGGCTGAGTAGGTGACTCAGCCACCCATAGGGGGGTTAAAAAAAGAAAAAAAAACAGAACAGGTCACAGTGTTACTTACACATACATAATATATTATTGATGACAAATTGATGTTATATTTAACGTCATGAATGCTTCCCAATGGCAGAGACAACGGATCTCCGAGTGCCACGACCCTGACACACTTCCAACGCCTCTTGCACACTCCTAATATTCTCCATACAAGGCTGTTGATTGTCTACGTAGTTATTCTTTGAACATAATATTTTCACGAGCGGAAATATAAATTGTCCAAGTTTTTACTGTAGGTATGAAAATTCGGCCAAGATACTTTTATTTTATTTTATCTTAAAAGAATACGCGCGACAGATATTGTGAGGAGTAAATGAAAAGAGTTCTCTGCCGGTGTCAGGTCTTTGAAGAGAGGCTGGACATGCGGGCTAATGAATCGTTACGCTAACAATTTTTCCTGATTTTTTACCACTTTTGATGTTTTATTTTTCTTTTAATACTGAGTTTGCTTTGTACTTAAATTCTACATCAGCCATATGTATTTCTTCGATGTAGGTGAGAATAAGCGTTTTCTATAGGTCATTATAACATATCATATTATATTATAAATAATCTGGGCCCTAAGGGATGGAGAAGATGAGTGAAGTAACTATTAAGTAATCTGTGCTATGGGGCTGATATTAACAAATTATTGTTAAAAGCCCTAAAAATAAATAAAATTTAAAAAAAACGTCTTCTGTGAGAAAAGAATCCAATTTGATTTATCTGTTTAAAAAAAATCTAATTATGTCTGTCGTATGCATAGAGAAATCATATACGTGTCTATGGTCGTATGTTTGTTACTTATAAACGAGCTACCTAGACAACTTGGTTAGATAGATAAAAATACTTTATTATTCCAAGAAAATTTTTTTGAAGCAAATTTACATGAGGTTCAAAGGCGTACTTATCCCTTACAGAGATTTCTTCCAGTCAACATTTAACAATAGGTCAAAAAAAATTATTAAAAAATTTCAAATTAAAACCCTATTTCCAAGAGCATCACTCACACAGTACTCGTATGTCCTCGCCAGCGTAAACAGCGCTGTAAAGCAACCTAAAGCCTTAAGCAAGGGAAAAAGCATTAATTAGACGACCAACAGTCCCAGTGGGAGCATAAACCGGCGGCGGAGCGCTTGCCGCTGCATTCACGTTACAGCTTCACTCTTCCTTCATTGCGGGAAATATTAATATTACACAATTAATTTTTAGATGCGTAAATGCATCTAAAAATTAATTGTGAACAAGCTATGTATATGACTGATTATAATTATATTATATGTTAGTGATATAATGTTAAAAGGGGGCAGATACGGTGCGCACGGTGTTTACAAATGGCATGACCTTTTTTTATGATTTATTTTAAGGATTTTAACATAATTTGTTAATATCAGCCCAATAGTACTCATCTTCTCCATCCCTTAGGGCCCAGAGTCCCTAAGGGATGAGGTTCACAATATTACAGGAGGAAGTCGGACGGCATTTCTGTTATTGAGACTAAAAAAGAGACAAATATATTTTCAGTGTGATTGGCTGAATAGGGTTGAATCCCTATAGAAATTGTTAATTTCATTACAATAGCAATACCTACACAAAAAAAAAATTGGTTGTCTGTAAAGTCGGTTTACGGACGATAGTTTTGCGTGATAACGTCAATATTCTAAATTTGAAATCTTTTCCGACCGGCCAGATGCGCTTAATATATTATGGTACGAGTAACCTCCTTTAAATTTGTGCTGCCCTGGTACTTAAGAACCAGAGAGATTAATGTGTACAAGCCGACGCTTGGGCCGATTGTGCCTCTCTATCGCTTGTTACGCGCTCTCGCTTGCACACACAGGCTCAGATGGAACGTGACACTTTTTCGTGCGTGCAGCCGGTGTTCATCAATTTATAAGACGTGACGTTATCAAGTCAAAAACATGCAAAACAATAGCTAGTCGCTTAAATTAAGCGAACACCTCGGGGTCCTCGGAGTCTAACTGTCGCACGGCCTGAACTTTCGTCGCCATATCGAGGGGAAGGCCAAGCTGGCGTCTAAAAAGCTGGGCGTACTCAATAAGGTGCGACGGTACTTCACGACGGACCAAAAGCTGCTTCTGTATAAATCGCAGATCAGGTTCTGCTTGGAGTACTGCTCGCACCTGTGGGATGGCTCTGCCAAATACCAGCTTGCGCCTCTGGACTCGATCCAGCGTCGAGCCGTGCGACTAGTGGGTGACCCCGAAGTGTCCTGCTATCTAGAACCACTGAACACCCTAGGGATGTCGGCTCTTATTTAAAGACGGACCGATTTTTATTTTTTGCTATCCACAGTGCATGGGATCACCCCTCACGGAAAAATGCAAAATACTCACTACATTTTTCTAAGCATCTCTAGCCCTCAGAGGCTAGAGATTGTTTAGTAGTTACGATGGGGCTGGCGTAGTCGACAGTCGGCTAAAGCCTTGTTTCATAAAGTAGGAAAAAAAAATGATTTACACAGTCGTCTCTAAAAATGAATATACACCTCCAGGGACGCTGACATTCAAGCAACAAACGTTTGAAAATGTTCTACAGATGTATTTAAAATTTTGGACGGCACTTTACCTACTCACCGATATGAGATGATAAGACAAGTAATGGTTAACATGATATGTCGGAGCTTACACCTCCCTCATATATTCTTTAAAGGTTATTAGATCGCTTCCGGCATGGGGAGGCAGGTTTGAGGATTTTCCAATATTGTTATATCTTTATTACAGACCAAGAGGGTAACAGTTACTTAGTTACTAGTTAAGGAATATGACTCCCTTCTTATATTACGAGGTGGTAGGGTTTAACCCGCCCGGATTGGTACCACCGCACTGAATGAAAGGTCGGTCGAAACGGCTATGTAAATAGTTTGTGTTTTCCGTCCAGTTCAGTGTAGCCGGCACGACCGAAGGGAAGCGCTGACGTGGCACCAAGTTCACCCGGTGTTGTGGGCTGACATCACGGATGTTGTAGGTGATGTAGCCATCCGTGTCAGTTACCATAAAAAAAAATAAAAAAAATATGTCTCAAAATGTGCTAATATTATAATATTAAGTATATTGTAGTTTGCATAATTTACTAACTTTATTGAGTAGATACATATTAGGTTCGTATCAACAATTTGACACAGGCCCTTACTATGTAAGTACTCAAAATTCTCAATTGTATTTTTTTTTATGAAAACTGACACGGTTAACTACATCACCTACTACATCCGTGATGTCAGCCCATAACACCTTGGTGAACTAGGTGTCAGTGCTTCCCTTCGGTCGTGCCGGCTACACTGAACTGGGCGGAAGAGCTCTGGCTTGCTTGTTTTTATTATCTTGTCTTTATCTTGCTCTCAAACTGTACTTTCTATAAACTGTAAGCGGTCAATATTACGTGGATACGAACTCTGACTTCAATAGATAACCTTAATTCAAATCAAATCAAATCAAAATATGTTTATTGCCTTTTAAAATTTTTGCAAAAGGTACAACTTAACACCGTAGGCGTTCTCCTCCAGCCAACCTTTGGGTTATCATGAATGAGTGTGGAGTGGCAGAGAACAAATAAGAATGATGTAGAACATTTCAACAAATTATACAACATAAACATAAATAAATAGATACAAATATATAAATACATACAAATATACACGAATAAAATATCCAGAGAAAACTAACATTAGACTCTAATCCATAAATAGCGAGTAATTTATCGTTCCAGAAAGTGAGACAGTATACGCTTTTTAAATATAAACAGCGACTGCGATAGACGAATTTCGAGGGGAAGCGAGTTCCACATACCGCACATGCCGCATTCACGGTGAAGGAGTGGATGAGTGAGAAGGGATTGCGAGTACTCGGGAATCAGTTGATCGCAAAGAAAGACCGTGTGCACAGAGAAATCGGAATCGATCCCGCAAGTACTCTGGAGCCCCAATGTCGTTCAGCGTGTGGAAGAGAAGAGAGAGAACATGAGAATTTGTAGACGAACCATCGAGCCATTGTAGACGAACGCGGTATTCAGAAATATGATCATACTTGCGCAATCCGTAAATGTATCGGATGCACAAGTTGAGAAGACGGTCGAGTTTGTTAAGCAAATCCTCGTTGAGGACGAGATAAGAGACATCTGCATAGTCAATTATAGGAATGAGAAGAGATTGTGCTAGCGTGATTTTAGTTGCAGTAGGAATGAAATTTTGTAGACGCCTTAGAGCATGAAAACTAGCAAACACCTTGCGACTGATCTCACTAACCTGTCCATTCCAGGTCAGCGACTCATCCAGTTGCAGACCGAGATTTTTCACAGTTTTACTATAAGGTATTACTATTCCATTGAAAACTAGGGGTGGTAGTGCACTTTGATCAAGTTTGGCTAATAATTTAGTTGTACCCATTATGATGGCTTGCGACTTGTTAGGGTTGACCAGTAAACCATGACAATTAGCCTAGTCTAGGACAGTGTCAAGGTCAATATTCATAAGTCCTACACAATAGCGTCTTTACCATAAGGGCACACGGGGCACGGGCCCAGGGCCCCCGACTTCAAGGCCCCCCCCCCCCCCCCGGGGCCCCCCTGATGTTGATGAAAAATTTTCCGCCGCTCGCATTAGTTATCATAGGACGCGCCAACTCAGTCTAACAAGAAAAAAATTACTCTTTGAAAACTGCATTACCAGCGATCGCTTAGTTCTATAATAATTGAGTGAATTGAGTATAGTATCAGCTGTCTTAAAGCTGTATTTAGAAAAAAAAATTTATATATGGCAGCTCAGACGTCAGAAAATTCTCTGATACCCGATAGAAATAAATTCATTACAATTAAACAGTATAATATTAAGGCTACAATTGATATTCAGTGGCTTCCCATAAGTTTAAAAAGACATTAAAAAACATTTGTTAAAAAAATTATTTAGTTGTGTTAACAATGAGAGTACATCGGAAAAATTGGCCCCGTAAGCTAACAAAATCACAATTTTTATGTAAAAACGGTATTTATTTATTGTAAAAAAAATTCTTTCTAAAGAGGGCCCCAAATTATTTTGTGCCCAAGGGCCCCTGCATGGCTTAAGGCGGCCCTGGTCCTACAGCCGTCCCAATGTTCTCCGGACAGAAGTGCCGATACAGTTGCATATCGTCGGCATAAAGATGATATTGGCACATAAGCAACACCACTATAGTATTGATGATAATAAGGGAGAAAGAAATTATGCTATAACGTAAGAAAAATGCATATAGGTATATAAAAAAAAATCAAACTGAGGACGCCAGCGTAACTGAACCGATAAACGTTACAAAATGAATAACAAAAAGGTTACAATAAGGTCGATGTCAGAACAGAGTATCGAGATCGTATACGCATATTATTTTATCGACAAAACATTAATATTCAAATCCACTTCGACGTTCCAGAGAAAATAGAATTTAGATTTTTAAGAAGGAAATTAAGAATTTATTCGGAATTAAATATCCATGACTGTAAACCGAGAAAAACTTGAAATGAATTCCAGTCGAATCACAGGCGCGCCCAGGTTTTTGGTACGGGGGGGAGATTTCAGATTTGTTCAAAGGATATTCTAACACTGAAACGAGCCTAGAACATTTTCTAGGTGGTCAAACTATTGCATGCCTAGTTAGTCTGCAAAGAATGAATATTGTATTGTAGTTACAACAAAATTGGTCAAGCGTGAGTTTTACTCACGCACAGAGGGTTCCGTAGATCCGCTACGCTATACCATATCTGTCAAAAACCATATCCGTCCATCTTTTGTATCTGCCATACCAAACTGCATCGCGCCATCTATCATTGAGTATTGTAAACATAATTGATTGTTAACACGTTTTTTGTTTGGGAAACCCCTTATTTTATACTTTTTGCTTTACGTCTATGAGTAGAGTCGAGTGAGTAAGCATAGATTTTTTAAAAACGTTAATACAAGGACGGGGCGTAGAAAGACGGGAAAACCTCTATAGAAACTTTCAGTCCGTCTCGTGTAGACTGCTCGTTGACTTGGACGAACTCCAAGTCCGACGGGAGGCACCCGACACGGCCTTCGAGAGGCCTTCGTTCGTACCAGAGTCGAACGTGAACGTGAACAGAGTCAGCGTTTAGTAGACACGACCGAAGGAAAGAACCTGACAATGTGACACCATGATATACTTAAGACTATAGTCAGATGCAGGGCATTGCAGGGTGTTTGATGACAATAGGTCATAAAGCATACCAGGTACTCCTGAGCCTATTTGGAGCAAAAAAGTTAGACGACATTTTGTTCTACGGTGAACTTTTTTTTTTCTTTTTCGATACTAAACTAAATAAAGGCACTTTAGTAGGGGAAAAGAAAAAAAAAGTTCACCGTAGAACAAAATGTCATCTAACTTTTTTGCTCCAAACAGGGTCAGGAGTACCTGGTTTACTTTATGACCTATGGTCATCAAACACCCTGTATATTCACTTACGGGATAAGGACAAGATGCCGTGCTAAAGGGCGACAGGCAAGCCACCTCTCCCCTTGGCACGGTCCTTCCATCGAGTAACGCGGGTGAATCTTCGTGCCTTACTTGCTGCTTGATAGTTATCTTGTCCGTATACTTTGCTAAACGTGGCTGTCGGTGTTGTGCTGTAATTTATCCGAGTCCTTCCAGCACATCACCCCGATTGTCGGAATAAAAATATAATACACTACAAACGAATACTACATAATTACTTCAATACCCTATATATGTATATAATAGACTTAAATATTATAGAACTGTGTACAAATGTATTATGTTTGTTAATTTAAAAAAATAATAATTTCATTCCATTTCAATAAATAATTGGAATTTTTTATTTGAATACAAATTACAAATACAGTTTTGTTTCCGTCTTTTACTCCACATTTCTTTATGAAATCCAGTACGGGTGGCCGAGTCAGAGGGGCCAGAGCACATGCTCCGACCGGTCAATATGACCCTCCAGAAGGTGCCATACCGGAGACTTCTCTTTGTTTTGCTGGCTAATACTGGACTAGAGGAGTGTACGTACACACTGGTCGAATTAGCAAAACTAGGAGCCGTGCCAGCAATGATATTATATGTTTAAAATGTGTAGATACGCTGTCTACACGACATTCGGTGTTTACAAATGGCACGATCTTGAGCGAATGAACGACAATGCAACGAGATTTTTTTTTATGGATAGCGCGACATGTGGCATCGTTTCAACTACAAGTAGGTGTCAGGTGTCTAACGATGCCCATGGCCTGTCTGTGATGCACGGAGATTGCGAATGCTATGCCGGCCTGCCAGGAGCATTTTCACGTCCCTTTTGAAAAACCCTAGGCTGTACTTGGGAGGGAATAGATGGGCAGGGAGTGCGTTCCACATTTTCCCGGTTCTGTGAATAAAATAATTACAAAACCGGTTGGATATAATTTTGGAGATAATTGGTTAGCTGGATCAACGATATTCTACTTTCTGGACGGGCCCTCGTCATACATTTTACCGGTAGAACGGTGCGATTGGAGTTGTTCTATATATTGCCAATATTTTAAACAGCGTAAGTGCGCGAGCGCCTCATACATCATGTTACGTTTCCGCTCTGTGAACGTCGATAGAGTAAGACGGTTAAATGGCAATTTGATACGTATAAAGGAGAGACAACGATTGGAGAGGGTGCTGAATGCTCACCAATAGCGCGCCTCAATTCGGTGCGTTGTATGCCACTTCCCGATAATTTAATTCGTTGAGCTGGATGGACATAATTTTAATGTCACAATATTACAAGAGGAAGTATGTAGGACGGTATGTCTGCTGTTGAGAGCAAAAATATATGTTGCTCTGCATCGTCCGGACATGACGTATGTGAACAACACGTGTGTCGTTTTTTTTTTTTTGAAACCCATAACCCCAGATGAACTAAGTGCCATGTCAGTGCTTCCCTTAATTTCATGTCGGCTACACTGAACTGGACGGAAAACACGAACTATATACATAGCCGTTTCGACCGACGTTTCATTCAGTGCGGTGGTGGTACCAAACCAGGCGGGTTGAACCCTACAACCTAGTAAGTTAAGAAGGGAAGCGACCTACAGTTTTAGGTGGAATCCGAACCACGGTCAGCCTCCAACGGTCGAGCGGCCACCCATCCAAATACTGACCGGCCCAGCGTTGCTTAACCATCAAAAGCGACAGTCGACCGTCTGCACCACTGAGCTATCGAGGCTGACAAAATGTCGTTGATGCGAAACTGACTTCAGGTAGGACAAGTGTATTGCTTGCGGAGCTCAGATGACATATTTACCTATTTTTAACTGACTTAAAAAAAAAGGAGGAGGTTCTCAATTCGACTGTATTTTTTTTTTATGTTTGTCACCTCAGAACTTTTTAACATATAATATGTATAATTGCGTGCCAGTGCGTACAGCGGTAGAATCTGAATGTGACAAGATTCCATAGTTTTTAACCGACTTCAAAAAAGGAGGAGGTTCTATGTTCGGCTGTATGTATTTTTTTTTATGTATGTTCAGCAATATCTTCCCCAATTGTGAACCGATTTCGATGATTCTTTTTGTGTTCGGTTCAGTCTAGCTCCAAGGTGGTCCCATTTTTTTTGGCCGTGCGATTCCGCCGAGTACATTAATAGCAAATAAAAATTACTAAAAAAACTGTGAAATAAAACTATTTAAAAAAATATAAAAACCGCCTTCAAAAATGTATGAAATAAAAAAATAAAAATCGAACCCTAGAGTTGAAGGCGGTGGTGCTAAAGCAAGCAAAAATAACCGACCGCCTTCAACTCTAGGCACGAGTCAGACTCTAGGGTTCGATTTTTTTTTTATTTCATACATTTTTGAAGGCGGTTTTTATATTTTTTTAAATAGTTTTTTTATCTCAACTTGATTTGCCTTCGGTACTTATGTTCCTAAGCCGCAAATAAACTTGTGAGCTGAGAGGAACTTAAGCAAATCCAAACAAAGTATTGAAGATTGATTAAGTTGAGTTAAGTAATGATTCGATCAGAAAAGTTTCTCGATACAAATGTCCGTGTAGAAGTCCGTTAATAACTGTCGAGCCGCGGACCACGGCCGCCTAATGCGGGCCCCCATCGCGGGGTACATACGATGCGTCGACATTTCAACTTCACGAGAAGAATAACACTAAGAGTCCCGATCGAGAGCGGCAGCAAAGCTACGCCTACGTGTCGTCTCTCTGTCTGTCTGTATGTCCGTCCGTCCGACGTCTGTATCCCTTAATAGCTAGTCGGTTGAAATTTTCACAGAATATGCGTTATTATAGCGGATATGCCAACAAATAATAAAAAAAAAAGTACAAAATTAAGGGGTTCCTCATAATGAATTAAAATTATCATAATATGTGGAAAATCCAGCGCCATCTACCGAATGATATTGTTATATGGAAAGTGACACGGTTGGCTACATGACCTACTAAATCCGTGATGTCAACTCATAACACATTGGTGAACTAGGTGCCATGTAAGTGCTTCCCTTCGTTCGTGCCGGCTACACTGAACTGGACGGAAAACTCGAACTATTTACATAGCCGTTCCGACCGAACTTTCATTCAGGGAGGTGGCGGGTTAAATCCTAAGGTAAGAAGGGTAGGGACCTACTGTTTTACGTGGAATGCGAACCACGGTCAGCCTTCCACAGTCGAGCGGTCACCCATCCTTTCACTGACCGCGCCCAGGTGTGCTTATGATCCGCAATGAGCGACAGTCGACCGACCGCATCACTGAGCTACCGAGGCTGACAAACTAACATTTTAACTACAAAAGTATATTGTTTATTGTATAATTTCATCCACAGGTAGGTAACCTACGCTTGGACATGTCGAAAATTCCGCCAGTTCTAAATTCAATGCGAAGAAGAACTGACAAACAAACTTCGCAAGTCACAATGTTTTGTTAGTACCTTAAAAGTATTATATTATAGTAACTTACAAATAATTAACCCATACTACCGCTCACAAGAGCATTAATATTTACAGCATAAACATGAATACTGAAGAATCTGACCACACTGCCTATTTAAATTACCTATATCTGGTGTATAGTGCCATCGTCAATTTTGATATTTCATATTATATCAAGTCAAATAAAACAATTACTTTACGTTTATTACAAAGAAATGTAATAAGTCATATTAAAAATCAAATGATACAAAGTGTATCGAATTGTCAAAATTTGTTAGTGGGAAAAATAGTAGTCAGACTCTTAGATAAAATTACGGTCAGTTAATGCATCCTTAATACTGTAATAACTCTTTTCAATTAACATTATTTTAATCCGTCGTTTAAAATTATTGTCATCTAATTGTTTTATGTTAGGAGACAGTTTATTATAAAATCTAACACTATTACAAATAAAGCTTTTTGTAGTTTTAGCTAATCTATGTCTTATTAGTTGTACATTATTCTTACCCCGTGTGTCATAGTTATGATTGTCGGAATTGAGAGAGGAATCATGAATGTATTTTCTGGCATAGCATATGTTCTGGTAAACATATGCACTTGGTAAAGTCATGACTCCTATCTCTCCGAACGCTGTCCTACAAGTATCTCTAGTTTTCATATTTAGGATGTACCTCAAGGCCCTCTTCTGTAATAAAAATATTCTATTTGAGTCTGCTGCATTTCCCCAAAACATTAGGCCATATGACATGATGCTCTCAAAATAAGCATGATAAACCGTTTTTGCAGCATGGGTCCCGCCTAGCTCTTTAATTTTTTTGATAGCATAACATGCGGAACTCAACTTACCAGCTAAAGAGTTTATGTGGGCTTTCCAAGTAAAACTTTTATCAAATATTACCCCAAGAAAAGTTAGTTCATTAGCAAGGTTTAATGACAAGTTATCTGCAGTTTTTAATATGCTATCATTGTTATTACGTCTATGAGTCCCAAGAGCAAAGTGCATAATATTAGTTTTGTTGACATTTAGCAATAGATTGTTGCACTCAAACCAAGATTTTAGAGATTCTAGTACAGTTAAAAAGGATTCTCTCAGTTTACTTATATCATTGTTTTTCAGTACAACTGAGATATCATCTGCAAACATTACCATCTCTATATCGTCTGTTATACAGCTCGAAATGTCGTTAACATATATTAGAAACAATAATGGTCCCAGGATAGAACCCTGCGGCACACCCATTGTGATTGATTCTACATTCGATTTTAAGCCATTGACGTCACATATTTGAGCTCTATTTTCTAAATATGATTGAAATATACGCAATTCATTGTCTCTTATGCCATAATGTTCCAGCTTCATTAATAATATTTCGTGATTTACACAGTCAAAGGCTTTGGATAGGTCACAAAAAATGCCATAAGTATGCTGAGAGTTGTCTAGAGAAGTTAATATTGATTTTACCATAGAAGCTATAGCATCACCCGTTGAGAGTCCTTTCCGAAATCCAAATTGTTTACAATTTAAAAGTTCATTATCTGTAAGGAATTTAATTAGCCGTTTTTCCAAAATTTTTTCAAAAACCTTATTGAAAACTGGCAATATAGAAACAGGACGATAGTTCTCAACATTGTTATGGCATCCCTTTTTATACAAAGGTATAACTTTGGCTACTTTTAATGAATCTGGGAATATGCCATTTTCTAGACAGTCATTTACAATATCTGTTAGCGGGCCGATAACACTTGTTACAGATTTCAATAATACAGGTGATAGACTCCACAGGTCTAGGGAACGTTTAGATTTCAGGTCCTTTATTACTCTCTCAGTCTCTAGGTATGTGACAGATGCAAATTTCGCTGATTCAGAATTCCGAGGGATAAATGATTTGAGGTAGTTTAACGATACTTCTTTACTAGCCTTTAGACTTTGAGTAGTATTATGGGCTATTGTGGAAAAAAATTTATTCACATGATTGGCAATCGCTGTATTATCTGAAATAATTTCTGATCCAATTTTTAACTCTAGCTTGGTGTTACAGTCTTTAGATTTGCCAGTTTCTTCTTTAATTATGTTCCAGGCCATTTTGATTTTATTATCTGAATTCATAATTTTGTTTTTAAGGAACAGTTGCTTGGCTTTAATGGTAACTTGTTTAAAGATTTTGCTGTAACGTGTAACATAAGATCTAAGATCTGGGTTATTGTTAACTTTTAGGAGGTCGTATAAATGAAATAATTTGTCTTTAGAAATAACAATAGCTGGAGTAGCCCAGTCGGCAAATGTTTTTTTATTATTTACACATATACGTTTTAATGGCAGATGCTTGTCTAGGTATCTTATAAATATATTAAAGAAGTCTTTAAAACTATAAATATTATTACCCTGGAATTCAGATTGTAAGTCTAAGTTTAACGCGTTTATCTGGCCCTTGTTTGATATTCGTTTCATCCTGCCCGAGACAGTATTCTTACTTGTTGAGTAATTTATAGAAATTAACTGCGCATAATGATCTGACAATATTCCAGAAAATACTTTTGAATCTAGTAATTTACAATCAGTAAAAATATTATCAATGCAGGATGAACACGAATCTGTCACTCTAGTATATTGGAAGATTGTTTGTCTAAGCAAAAAACTATCCATCAAATCAGATAGCTCATGTTGCCCTCCTTCTTCTAAGGGAAATTTAATATTAAAGTCTCCGCAGACAATTATTAATTTATTATTATTTGTATTTAATTTACACAGACATTCTTCCAATTTGTTTATAAATGATTGCATATTCCCACATGGTGACCTATATACTGATACTATGAATATTGAGTCCATTTCTATACAACTTATTTCAAATTCTTTTTCTATTGACATTTTTACTACATCTAGTCTGTTCTTAGCTTTGTGACCGTTCTTCACAAGAATTAAAGTACCACCTCTTATAAAGTTTTTTCGATGGCTACTGCTAATAATAGAATAGTTATTAATACATTGAGTGCTTAATTCATTACAATCTATCCAGGACTCGGTTACGCAGTAAACGTCAATTTGATTTTCTTTTAAAACTAATTCTAATAGTAGATTTTTACCGCGCAGACCCTGTACATTTTGATGACTTATAACTAGCTTATTTTTGCAATTTGACTTATTTTTTAATAGATGACAATGTTTAGGAGAATTTAATTTGGTTTCAAATGAATCACGGCCACTAAGAACAGAAGTTAACATAAAAAAGAGTTTGATTCTATTGGCTTATCTTTAGGATTATTATTTACTAATTCTACAAAGTGTAGATTTGATTTTTTCATACTAAGATTACAGTTCTGTACATTTGAATGGATTAGTTTTCGGCCCATGCTATTAATACGGCCATCCAGTGCATAGCATGACTTTCCCAGCCCATTCACATCGATATAGATGGTGTTAGGAACGCTCCTGGTCAACATATACACTAGATGGTTGCTCCTGTGTGCGGCAGTATTGATTCTGTGCGAATCATGCAGTCGAGTCGGCACATATAGTAGCGAGCTGATGAATATTGTTACCTTTGCCGCATTACAGACCTCGACTGCATACTTCACACAGCTGTGGTAAGCTACTGTGTCTGTGTTAGTTTCCGCGCCGCCTACCAACAAGATAACTATATCTTTCTCGTCCAGCTTGCTCACTTGTCTCGGAAGGTCCTTAATAATGTCAGTGATGCTCGCCGCTGGCTTGCACGTGGTCGAGACGGTGTCCGACGACTGTCGCGACTCGTGGAATGTGCGACCCATGTTGAGTGCGAGCTCATCACCGAGTATCACGATCCTTCTGGCCGGCTTCGCGCAGCTGGAGTGGACGAGGGTTGGCGGGGGGGTCGGCACGGTGGTGGTGGTCCGGGGAAGTGGTGCTGTCGGTATTTCCGGCTCGGTAACGCAGACACGGGGACCGGTTGCTTCCCATGTCGACCTTTTCCTTTACCAACAGCTGAACGGGGTTCCTTGGCCGCTGTCTTCTTCTTTCCCTTTCCCTTTCTCTTCTTGGAAGACTTCCCACCTGACGTAGTGGTCTCCACGCTGTGTGCTATCCTGGAAGGAGGCGGTGTGGCGGCGGCAGAGCTGGTACTTGCCGCTGCAGGTGGCTCGCTTGATCGCATGGCAGTGGGGGGGATGGGGGAAAGAAGTGGCTCTGTAGAAGGGGGGGTGTGCCGCGGGGACTCCTGTGGAGACACAGTTTGCCGATCCACTGGGGTGTCGAGAATAACGACGCATTCTACGGCGGGGCAGGGGGAGGGGCAACGAGCTCGCCGGGGTGTCGTGGAGTGTGCGCTCGCGCTGCAGCGAACGGCTGCTTCCAGCTCCGTCAATCTCAGTGACTGGTCGCGGATGACTGAGTTCTTCTCCGCTACGTCTTTCCGCAGCGCGACGTTCTGCTTCCTCTCAATGTTCAGCTGGTCCCTCACCTCGCGCAGTTCCTCTGCGGTCCCGTCGTAGGAGTACAAGCAGCTGCTGTCCTTGTTGCTCCGCACCTCCAGCAACTCCTTGTGCAGTGCGTTGTTGGAGTCCAGGACTTTCTCAAACTCCTTCTGGTTATTCTCGTACCAGTAGATCATGTCCATGCACTTCTCCTCACTCTCCTGGAGCTCCGCGAGGCACCTCTCCTTCTTGGCGAGCAACGCTTTGAGCCGAGCATTGTCTGCCAAGACGTTCTCAAACGCGGCCGAGTTGTCGTCCTGCTCGGTGAGGAGGCGCTCGTTCAGCTCACGCAGCTCCTCCGTCTGCTGTAGCAGGCTCTGCAGGCGCTCGTCGCTCTCGCTGGCCATTGCAGCCCGTGCGCCGCTCCGTGTGCGCATGAAAAAGAAGGTCAACTCGGTTAGCAGGAACCAGAGCAAGTAACACGACAAGTATGTCAGTAGTAGTCAGTATGTTTATATATATATAATATTTATGTAGTACTACTTATCCTTGTAGAATTCTATATATTCAGCACATACAAATAAAAGTGTCACATATAATAAACAACAATAATTCTATGGTCAATACGTACAAATACAAGTGTCTATATGTATGTGTATATATGTGTGTAATAAACAACAATATCCTGTGATATGTACCACTATGTGTGCACTATTTTTATAGTTAATATTCCACTAAGTACGTACTTATATATCTATACTTATAGTCAATGTTATAATTTTCTAATGTACTTAATGAAATAATAATATAACAATTTTAAAAGTAAAACATAATATACCTAACAGTGTACGAATCGGTGAGAGTGTGTAGACTAAGCTAATCATGCATAATTATTTGGCTTGGCGATCGGCTCTTTGTCGCGTAGATCTACCGGCAGGTATATAGCTGTACCTGCAACAGGTGTGAAGGACTCTAAAATATAGCTACCTGTCCCTCGCGTCGTGGGCTAATCGCCTACGGTGCCCGGAGGTACCGCGATATGCCCCGAGCAAGGTCGAGCCAATCTGTGCCGTAGTACAATAGGTGTATCTATAAAAGTTAGGTTATTTCATAAAATTTTATGTAGGTATGTCGCATTATATCTTAAATAAATATCACGTTACTCACGCCTTCGGGGAAGAGCACTTCCGGGTCAGCTTATTTACTTCTGCAAGCGCCTTTGTCCAGAGAACCCTCCAAATGTATGTCACGCGTTGTAGGTTAGGTCCCAGCTGATTACATCAAATCTTGCAGTATTCCGCTACTTCCTTGTCATAAGTATCTTGCAGTAGCCGTGAGCGTCTCATGAAATGTGTTTTCTTCACTCTTGGCTCACCGGTAACATGAATTTCTTGGAACGAATACTACGTGTCGCATTTTTTAACGGTCACTTTTTTTCTTGGTAGGATTTCTTGACTTAGGCTCGCTGCATATCAAATATAATACTTCCACGCACAGATTTTATCTATTATTAACGATATTACTTGAAATATTAAGTCTACGTTGCAAATTTATATTAATAACAAAAAAGATAAAACACCAGTCCTATAATTTAAACTTGACAGCTGCAACGCAGTGTTGCCACTGCGTTGCGTTATATTTTTTTTTATGGAAACTGACATGGTTGGCTACATCACCTACAACATCCGTGATGTCAGCCCATAACACCGGGTGAACTTGGTGCCACGTCAGTGCTTCCCTTCGGTCGTGCCGGCTACACTGAACTGGACGGAAAACACAAACTATTTACATAGCCGTTTCGACCGACCTTTCATTCAGTGCGGTGGTACCAACCCGGGCGGGTTAAACCCTACCACCTAGTAATATAAGAAGGGAGTCATATCCCTTAGTCGTCTTTTACGACATACACGGGGAGAGATGCAGTGGGGCTATTCTTTTAAAGTACCGGCCCCACACGGTACAATACATATAAGTATAAACAGAAAGGTATGACAGGTATAAAAGACAGACAGATGTCGTAGGCTTTAGTAATAAGGCTTCTGTATGCGTACTGAACCCTAAAAAAATCTACTAATGGTCGATATTATCCAGTGATGGCGCGTGAATCCGAGCTGATGCCGATAATGCCATAGCAAGTATAGTGTAATGCGGCGTGAAACCCTTCGTGGGTCGCGCGGGGGCGGCGCGGGGGCGGCGCGGAGGCGGCGGGGGCTGGAGGAGGCGGCATAGGTGGCGGCGGCGCGGGGGCGGTGTAGGCGGCGGGGGTGGCACGTGGGACAATGTTATTTTGAAGTCCCCGAATTAATTCACTGTTTTTATGCCATAATTATGTTTTTCGTTAGCCGTATCCACATTTTGAGATTGAAAGTTTTATATACACGGTGTTGCAGTTGCCCCCGTAATATTTTTAACTTACATAAGGAGGTTATTCTATATGTGAAACTAAGCAACTTCTGTGGCGAAAAAATATTTTTTGAAACAAAACAAAAAAAATATGTTTTCCATACAAATTTTAAATACCTATTCTTAAAATGTATGGAAAAAAATCAAAATTTTTTTTTCTTCAAATTAAAAAGTCGTAGAACAAAAGTTGTTCTATTTCACGTACAGAATCACTCCCTTTCGGGTTTTACGGTTGGGGTTGCAAAACCGTGTATACCATATTCAACATGCCATACTACAAAATATTGTATAGGAAAAACAACACATAAAGCTAATTACAAAATCCTTATCCTTCCTTACCTTTAATAAAATCCAACGTCTGCTTTCTGTCTGTCTGTCTGTCCGCTTATAACTCGAGAACCGCTGAACCGATTTTAATAAAACAAAATTCTACGGATAGCTTGATTCTTCCCATCAACTATAGGCTACTTACTATCACGCTAAATGACTTATGACGTTAGCAGTGAAGTGAAATATGAGAGCGGTCGGAGCCGCGGGCACAGCTTGTATAACCCTCCTCCAGGTGGGACGATGTGGGCACTGCTCCGAGGACGCTAGCGTCGTTGACTCGCTGGATGGCCACACTGATACGCTGCCTCAGGAACTCGAGCGAACGTTGTTCTCCTGAAGCAGCGTACAGGGGCATCCCGATGTCTTTCGCGAGCCGCTTTGCCTCCTCAGACCATCTACTATATCAAAATGTCCACTGTATAAATCGTCTCCACCATATTCATATAATTATATCAAACTGACGGCGCGTATTTATTTATCATTATTCTCCTAGATTCAGGAGCATATTTTGTGAGTAGTAAGGGGTATCTTCAATCGGCTAAATAATTTAGTTAAAAATGTTTAAGAAAAATTGTCTTTCTTGATTGCACACATTCATACAACACATCAATAAATCAAGATAAAGAAATTCTTACAAACAAAATTCAAGACAAAATTTCACAAAAGGCGGACTTATTGCCTGGGATCAATGTCTGCCAGTAAACCTAAAATATTTGAAACTACTGTCAATCAATGATATAATAAATAATGCACAAAGGCGGAGTTAACTCCAACAGAGATTTCTCGCAGTGAAACTTGTGTTTGCCCATGTTTCATAGCTTCACGTAACAAATAGTTTAGCGGACATTCAGCAGCGCGCTGATAGATGTGCGATCTGACAGATGACTGTGGAGATAACATCTCTAACAGATCATGAGGGAAGCTATCCCGAGAGACCGTTGCACTATTCTTACATCATCTCAACATTCTCATGTGTTTTTTTATTAAACTATATAATTTTATTTATGGGTGAAACTGTAAAATTATGATTAATACTTGCATTTATTATTATTATTTGTTAATGAACTAGCAGCTTAATATGCTGATGTTTTCATGTCTATGATGATCACTGCTGTTGCTATTTGTTATCTTTCTTAGATTTTTAAATACTTGTCAAGCCTATTTTTGAGTGATTATTGTGGATGCTTAAATAACTTGGTCGTGCAGTTTGTTCTAGATGTTTACGAATCTGTAAAGTCAGAAAGTGCTGCCTTGCGTCGGTTGAGAAACTTGTTACATTGAGTTTCAATCTGTGACCTCTTAGTTTATTGTTTGAATTTAACACTATTTCGTATATATCAAATTGTCTAACCACACAGGCAAAGTGTTTTTTTTTCGTCTTACCAACTATATGATTTATATTTATCATAACTACGGAATATATTTATCGAAACGGCTATGTAAATAGTTCGTGTTTTCCGTCCAGTTCAGTGTAGCCGACATAAAAGAAGGGAAGCACTGACATGGCACCTACTTCACCCGGTGTTATGGGCTGATATCACGGATGTTGTAGGTGATGTAGCCAACCGTGTCAGTATCCTATAAAAAAAAATGACCACACAAAACGATTTTTAAGAATTTTCACCTACATAATATTTACATATCTTCCAGTATTTTTTTTTTGTCAGGATATGTTTGACCGTTCGTCTGTCATGTCGCCCTAAAGTATTCACTTCCTTAGGCCTCTGTTTCTAATTTAGGCAGTGGCAAACATTTTTGTAAATGTAGACTAAGTGGACGTACAAAAAAGTATCCAGCGAAGTTTCTTGCCAGTTCTTCTTCGCTGTGATAATCGAACTGGCAAAATGCCAAATATTAAATGTTAAAATATGACGAATCCGAGTGTAGTGTAGGTACTGTCAATGGATGATGAATAAAGAATAAAGAATAAAGAATCCTATTCAGTTGTCTTTATTATCTCTATTTTCTTATTCTTCATACTAAAATTGTGACCTACAATAAAATTTATTTAATAAACTAGGTAGATTTATGTAAATTCATTTTCGCTGAGCTCTCGGCGTAGCTGGATAAGTCGTAAATCAAGTGCTTTCTTATTTGTGGAACAACAACATATCCTTAAATAGTTTTTGATGTGTGGAGCGCTAAACGATTTGTAGGGAAATAACAACTATCGGGGCTATATTTAGAAATGGCACAGTACATAGATGTACCTACCTATGTAAAGTACATACATATCACACGTTGTACCAAACTACACACCTGACAATCCGAATAATCGGCAGAGTTATTGCAGCACAATTGCCGACAGTAATCGGTAATTGTGCAAAACACCGATACATTGTATATATTATGTATAAATAAATAAATAGGCAATAGCAATTTAATATGTTGATCCGTTTTGAGGTTGAGATATTTATTTATTACATACATACATAGCACACGCTGTATCCCGACAATCAGGGTAAGCAGAGTAATCGATGTTGTGCTATTAGGACTCTGGTAAATAACAGCACAACACCGACCACCACGTTTAGCACAGTATACGGACAAGACAACTATCAAGCAGCAAGTAAGGCACGAAGAACCCACCTGCTGCATGACTAGGTGGAAGGACTGCGCCAAGGTGAGAAGTGGCTAGCCTGTCGCCCTTTAGCGCAGTATCTTGTCCTTATCCCTTAGTCGCCTCTTACGACATGCACGGGGAGAGATGCAGTGGGGCTATTCTTAAGTACCGGCACCACACGGTATATTTATTTATTCCATCAACAAAACAACTATACAAAACAAGTATACATATTATCACGATAAAAAAATTAAATTAAACTAAACTAAACTACTTAAGTATAAGAATAAACTGACTAGGTAATACAATATAACAAACATACCTAAATAAAACAAAACAAACTTACTAAGAATATAATAAATCCTCCTCAAGCCCTGAGCACGAAGGGGGCATGGTGCCAAGGACGGAGGCGGCGTTACCTCGTTGGACCCGTTTTTGAGTTATAAGCTAACATACATACATACACACACACACACACACAGACGGCAGACGTTGTATCTTATACGAGACGTTGTATCTCTGTACATATGTAGGGAGGGAGGATTATTATGAAAGACAAGCTGTGCCCGCGGCTCCGCCCGCTCTCATATTTCACTTCACTGCTAACCTCATAAGCCATTTAGCGTGATAGTAAGTAGCCTATAGTTGATGGGAAGAATCAAGCTATCCGTAGAATTTTGTTTTATTAAAATCGGTTCAGCGGTTCTCGAGTTATAAGCGGACAGACAGACAGACAGAAAGCAGACGTTGGATTTTATTATATTAATGAATGAATATGAATATGAATATGAATTATGAAAGAAGCCAAACCTACCAACCACTTTAATGTACACAATAAAGGATTTTCTGAAGAAAATATTCTTACAAAATACTAATTTTATTTATTGTTACCGCGCCTTCAATCCATTATGAATCAAAACAAACTCCTTGTCTTCCACGCGAATAAGGAAATGAGTGCTAACCGGAGCGAAAACAGCGATTTTCAATTTTCTTACATTTCAGAGTTAATGAAAACCGAATTTCCGCCGTGGTAGTTAAATTAAATAACGTGAATGATATTATTTTGGTCTCATAATAATTTAATCTTGAACAAAATATATTGCTCACCATATTTCGTTTATCTGTAGATAGGTTTATTGCCCTAACAGCACAAAACTAATTTGGTTTATTGTATAATTATTTCAATGACTACGTGATTTTATATTTTGTACGATTCAGAATAGAGGCAGATTTTTTTTATTTATAAAATCTGACATCTTCGGTTAACATCACAGCATTAGTTTCTCCACGGACTTCCCTTGCCAGTGAAACCAACAGTGCACTAGTGTTTCAACCGCCCCGCAGCCCCCTCCCCCCCTCCCAACGACGCTTTTTATTGGAAACATCGCTCTTTCGTATTTCTGAATTAAATCGAACTCAGCAAGAAGTGGTCCCTGATAACTTAAGGTCAAGCTTTATCCATCTTAAATAAACCATCTCTCTCTTCCTCAGGTCGGCCATCTTGTCACACAATGCAACCGACATGGCTGTGCGCGGCTGCAGTGCTAGCGTTGTCGTGCATCCTGTGTGGCAGCGCTGCCATGCCCGCACGACGCTCGCCAGCTCCTGACTTGGCGGCGAGACGCAGGAGCGCTACTGATCGCACCTTCATCAGGTTTGTACCCACGGAACTCTTGAACTGATACGGCAGAGTTCAAACAGGAACATTCCAAATATCTTAAGGAAAAGTAATAAGTAAGTAAGAAACGCATGTTGATTCGTTTGTCTAGGTAAATTGATCGGCTTACATAATTTTATACAAATATTTATGTGCAAGTGACCAAGCCATGTTTTGCGTTAACCAACTTGAATCAACCACAACCCTGCTAGACGAATTTGAGTCACATGTATCATCTTGGCTCACATTGTACTTCCCAAGGTTATGCATGCATTTTCTCTACTTTTTCTTTTGCAGCTTTATTAATCATCCCCCTTATAGAGATAAACCTCATCAGGTGTTCGCCATCTTGACAGGATCATGGCCTGCTGTATCCAGTGCGAACACGAACTCCTTTTCAGGTGGTGCCTCAATGGAGATGCAGTTCCTGCTCTCCATCTTAGCAGCTGTCAACAAAGTTGTTTCTTCACAAAGATAACTTGTTCCAGATTCGGTCGCTCTCCCTACCCCGAGATGACAGCAGCCGAACTCCGCGAAGAGTTGAAGCATCCCCGCTACACCCGCGCCAGACAAGATAACATCATCCGGCTCGGCCGCAGCGACAGCTTCCTACGCTTCGGCAGATCCCAGCCCCTCAGGCTTTCCGAAGAAGAACTCCTGGATCTTGTCAGACCCTACGACCCTGAAGAATATGAAGGATATCGCTCCGCTAAACGCAGGGCCAACAATTTCGTGCGACTGGGAAGGAGAGACAGTAACTTTCTAAGACTCGGGCGTTCCACTGAAGATTACCCAGGCATTGAGGTCAACGGAGAACTGCTGGTGACCCATAAGGAGCCCAACCTGAAGAAGGATTCGTATCTTCGCCTGGGGAGAAGCGGCGCAATGGAAACATCGGATGGACTCAATGAGATGTTTGATGAAGAAGAACCGACAGAGAGCAGAAAGAAACGGTCCCTGGAACAGTGCCCTGGAGTAGACTGCTTGGAGTAGATTGTATGAAAGATTACACCCCGCTACAATGCTATTTCCCAGTACCCAGCAAAGCATACCGAGTTCACGTCCAACAGGAATGGTTTTAGTTATCGCTGTTTGCAATCCTCTTAAACGATGGTGTAATGATTCCCCTAACGGTGTACAGATATTGGTGCATTGTATATAAAATGTTCTTGAAAACAATGCGTCTCGACTTTTTAAACTGGGTATATATTTAAATGTGATAAGATTTTAAAAGTCTAACGTAAAAGAGACCCATAGAAATTGCATATTATCCAGATTTTTAAATAAGCTCGATTTAAAGTGGCGTACCTATTTGTTTGTGAAAAATACCTACAGTGAAAATATATAAAGAGTGTTATTTGAATCATAAACAGTTAAGTACTTGGGGAAAATTTTAAATGCCAACTTATTTATAATACTTAGTAATAAATAGTAATGTAATGTAATAATGGTTGTTTTAAACCCACGTTTGTCTGTCAATATTATTCAGAAATATATTATACCAAACATTAACACAACAAATGTCTTCTAATTACATAGGTTAATGTTAAATATATGGAAGTATAAAAACATTTGAAACTACATAGAAGGCTGGGGTAACAAAATGTCAAATGATTTTTCCTTCCCTACAGCTATTTTCTAATCATATACATAGAGTATACAGTATTATGGATAAATTTTTAATGAGTTACCTGTATTCAAGTTTATATGCATACGACGTTGTTATTACGTAAACATGTATTGTCTAATAGATTAATATAAATATTTAAATAATTTACTGTTTATTTTATTACTATGGATAACAATTTAAATAAACTTCGTGCGAAAATCTGTTACTTGAAGATTATTTATTATTCACCAAATTCGAAATAAACTACATACCAACGTGTTTTTTTTTCTATGGAAACTGATACGGTTGGCTACATCACCTACAACATCCGTGATGGCAGCCCATCACCGGGTGCACTTCGTGCCACTTCAGTGCTTCCCTTCGGTCGTGCCGGCTACACTGAACTGGACGAAAAACACAAACTATTTACACAGCCGTTTGGACCGACATTTCATTCAGTGCGGTCTGCACATCTTCATTGTGCCGTAAAGAAAAGATTACCAATTTGTTTTTACCAATGAAATGCTAAAAAGTGCATTTTGGGGTGAGAATTGCAGAGTAAAATTTCATCCAGTCAACCATGTATTATTATAACAATACTGTCATTCCTTGTGAACATAATGGTTTGTTATCGGTGTTTCCTTCATCACAAAAAAGTGCACAAGGTGCGTCATGGAATGTTCTTTCCTCTTGAAAAAAAAACCTTCGTTTATTTTTTTTAACTCATCTGATGTTTATTTTCTCGATAAAAATCTTGTTTATGTCCAAACTTTTTTCATTTGAGAAAGTTTCTCTAAAACAATATCCGAGTACAGACAACGTTCATTCTCGTAAACGTTAGCTAATGAATATATTTTGTAGTGAGCGCGAGTTATTCAATAAATTGCTCTTGTGATAACTTGGGAGAAATTGGAAAAATTTTAGGAAAAGAAAACAAAAGAATTATCCTGACATAGTAGTTTGTTTCTAGAAAAATCTGGCGTAACAAGTAATGACACGACCTGGACGTAAGATGACGATTCTAGAAAAAATATACAGCATGTCTCGAGGTTACCGTACAGTGAACCGTTTCAATCGACCTTCATTCAGTACAGTGATACCAACCCGAACGGGCTTACCTACATATACATACAGTGACCTTACTTATTACTTAAATTAACAAACAATAGCTATAAGTGATATCTTATACTATCTTAACAATTTAAATCTAAACCTAAAAAATCAGGGACAGAACAGCCAGAAATGCAACGGTGCCAGGAGGCACCAACGACGTCGGTGCTCATTAAAAGAGATAGAAAATCTCATCCATGGGCACCGACGGCGGAAAGGCCCCCACACATTAAATTGCATACATAAGATTAACAACTAATATAAAGTAATTCGTAAACCATTTATAGGTTGCCACTAATAAACTAACATATATACGGCTCCGGACCATCTGACCACCAAATCTCAGCACTGGTGGTCAGTTGAGACGAAATATTTCCCACTTCATCACTGGTGGTGAAATTGGAAAACATTTCTTCCAAGTGACCTCCAGTAGACAGATGGGAATTTTTTCTTGTCAACTTGCCACCGGTTGCGAATTGCTTCTTCAGACCGCCATGTCGAAGTAGCCGAAAAAACTTCTAAACATAAAAAAAAATGTTAAAAACAATAGATAAAAACTAAATTAAACAACATAAATGTTGAACGAAATATTTCAAAAGAATAAAAACCAGATCATAAAACATAAAACAAGAAACCAAAACCAACTGACATAATGAAAGCAAAAAAGAAACTTAAAAACTATTTAAAAAAATATAAAAACCGCCTTTAAAAATGTATGAAATAAAAAAATAAATCGATTTTTATTTTTTCATTTCATGCATTTTTGAAGGCGGTTTTTATATTTTTTTAAATAGTTTTTTATTTCACAGTTTTTTTAGTAATTTTTATTTGCTATTAATGTACTCGGCGGAATCGCTTTCCAATCCGATCTTGACCAAAAATGGGACCACCTTGGAGCTAGACTGAACCGAACACAAAAAGAATCATCGAAATAGGTTCACAATTGGGGAAGATAGAACCCGAACCGATAGAGCCGAACATAGAACCTCCTCCTTTTTTGAAGTCGGTTAAAAATACAACAAAATCATGAAACAAATAAATGACCTCGACAAGTCGCATAAAGTACAAACATAAAATAAAATTATGACTCACTGGCGCTCACTCACTACCACATTGTGCAGGATGTCCCAGAACGACCGCATAAGAATAGGTTTCAGCGCATAAGCTAAAAAAGTACGTCTTATAGTTTTAAGTTTTTCAGGATTTAATCCGACAAGGCGGGGGGTGACAAGAACGCTCTGTCGTACAATAATGAGGATTTTTTTCGCCTTCTCCAATAATCCTCCTCCCCTAACTAAGGTTCTCCTTCTCGGTTCATGTCAAATGAGCACGGAGGCACCGTACAGCCTACATAGGCTGTAAGCCAATCCAATTAGTTCACCGACAGCCTCGTCCTCACTAGAGGCCGTCTGGCGACCCTCCGGTCACTTCCGGCTCGGATTCCTTTCAGCGCGATGTTAGTTCGACTCGATAATAGTCACCTTCATCATACCTTGTCCGATTGTTTATGATTGTTAGATGAAAGGCACGATTTCCACAAAAGGCGAACATTTATGGAATTGAATATAGACCTTATTAGCAGCTATCGTGATACTTTTACCAACGGAAGTGGTTTTTAGGGTTCCGGAGCCAGTGACGTTGGCATCCTTTATAAAATGGATAAGGTGTCTGTCCGTTCGTCCGTCCGCCCGTCCACCCGTCCGTCCATCCGTCTGTTTGTCTGTCTGTCGCACGCACTATACGAGTTGATCATAGACCAATAAATCGAAAAAAAATTTATAGTAGTCCATTTAGTACTTACGCTATGAAAACTATTTGAAAGTTTATGTAATAAGAGATTATTGAAAAAATTAAATATTTTATATTTCATTTCATTTATTCATTTCCATCTTAGGTACCATCGGTACACTTGAGTTCTTGATAATGAATGAAATAACAAAGAAACAAGATCGAAAAATGGGGTAGTCGTGCTCCCTGCCTGACTCTTCGAATCCCGCCCGACTAGAGCATTCTATCTGAATCTGAATCTGATCTTGGAACACTCTCCCTGTCCATACATTTCCCCCCAAGTACAGTATCGGCGCCTTCAAGAGGGGCGTGAATGGGCACCTGTCAGGCCGGCATGGCATTCGCAAACCCCGCATACGACCGAATGTCCATGGGTGTCGTCAGACACCTTTTGGGTGGCTCGGCGCCACATGTCGGGCCTTCAATAAAAACAACTTTTCTATTTATTTGATTCGTTAACCGAAACGAAGAGGTTTTATAAAAATAAAAAATAAATTTAATGCATTTTAGTTCTAGGCTTGTGGACAATTTTGAGGGTAGCAAGAACTGTGAACATCACATAGTATGAAACCCCGTAGCGGCGTTTTCGGCTGGCGGAGGACGGCGCCCGATCGCTGTTCTGTGGTGAACATTAAAGAGTTTTTCCAACTTGTGTTGTTCACGAGATCCATGAAACGTGGCTATTGTTACCTAAATGGCTCCCACAATTTCGTTAGCTGGATTCATCTGTGGCCAACAAATACGTTTCTAAACATTCATTGAACCCTTCGTCATGTGTAGGCCTCGGTGAGTGACAATTTACATAATTTTATTGCGTCTCTAGACGCGAATATTGCGGGTTTTCGCTTGTTTTCGCCATTCATTTACCTGAAATGGAATATCTACTCTTTACACTTTTGGTAATTTTACGAAACGTTTCACTATCCCGGGAGACACGAGGTTCGGTGTTTAGCCGGTGAGATACCCCAATAAATAATCAGATAAAGTAACGCTTCAAGTGTCTCCTTCTTAAAAAAAACCGGCCAAGTGCGAGTCGAATTCGCGCACCGAGGGTTCCTTATCGCGAATAATCGCGATGTCATGGTCAGCGCCACTCACGCCATTTTTGGATTAGTTAAAATGCTTCATACTCTTTTCGGTAGATGGCGCGCATACACTTTTTAGTTTCTTGTATGGGGACCTCCGTGAATTTTTAACTTTTTCTTATTTTTTGTCATATCGGCCATAATAACACATATTCTGTGAAAATTTCAACGGACTACCTATTACGGTTCAAGAGATACAGCCCTCGGACAGACAGACGGACAGACAGACGGCGTAGGCTTAGTAATAGGGTCCCGTACGACGGATACGGAACCCTAAAATATAGTAAGCATTACACTTCTCTGGGACACAGAAGGAGGTATTTATGCAGAATGTATTTGCTTCCAGTCAATCTTGCACACATTGTCACATGAACATTTTAGTATCTATATACCTTCTTTCCTGGTGTTTTCCTTTACTGGAGTAAAGGGTATAAGATATGAAGTATAAAGCAAATTTTTAATTACCATTAAATTATTAGTGATTTCTTTCAGCACAACCTTTACACACGAGGATCAATTTACATCAACACACATTAATTAATTGCTTATTAATTAAGTCCTTGTAGTAATTATAAATAGAGAAGAAGCAGATCGGGCCACGATCGGTTTTGGCACAACGTAGTACTGGCCAAACTGGTAAAGAATAGATACTAATGAACTAATGAGACGGGTGATAGAAAAGGTTGGGTGACAAATAAAGAAATCGCTGAATCGCTTTCCCATTGGTCCACATTAATTGCTTATCCGTATGTATACATATAAAGAACGTTGGTCAGTTAACCAATTATCCTAAATGCTCAAAGAATTTAAAATAACGTCAGACCATCACACCTTGGTGAGCGAAGTGCCATGTCAGTGCTTTCCTTTGGTCATGCCGGCTACACTAAAATACAACTGAAACACTGCACATAGAGTGTTGTCAATAATGACAGAGTTCTACGTACAATCAACATTGTGTTATCGGCGGTCCACTTTTTTAGCTGTATCTATCTAAAAACTAATAGACATATGACTTTCGCTTAATTTTCCTGTAACTTTCACTAGATGTAAAAAAAAATTCAGCATTTAAGACATGCAATTTACTTTCGTCAGCCTCGGTAGCTCAGTGGTGCGGTCGGTCGACTGTTGTTAAGTAACGCTGAGCGCGGTCAGTATTTGGATGGGTGACCGCTCAACCGTTGGAGGCTGACCGTGGTTCGGATTCCACGTAAAACTGTAGGTCCCTTCCCTTCTTAACTTACTAGGTGGTAGGGTTTATCCCGGCCGGGTTGGTACCACCGCACTGAGCGAAACGTCGGTCGAAACGGCTATGTAGTTCGTGTTTTCCGTCAAGTTCAGTGTAGCCGACATAAAATTAAGGGAAGCACTGACATGGCACCTAGTTCACCCGGTGTTATGGGCTGACATCACGGATGATGTAGGTGATGTAGCCAACAGTGTCCGTTTCCATAAAAAAAAATTGCACTCCGGGAGTGCCGGCAGAAGTGAAAACTTAAACATCAACGTTGTGTATTTTTGAATATTTTGGAATGGTTAGGGAATAATTTCGCACGAATTGTTTTATTTATAAGTATAAAAGTACTATCATTTATGTGGTAAAATACAATATTCATTTATTGCGCTATCGTAGACAAACATGACAATTTATCTATCATAAAAAATTGAACACTACAGAACTATTATAATTATTTTACATCAAAAAGTTTATTTCTCAGAAAAATCAACTTTCATCCATAATTTCAACGAATCTTACGCTTTTTCGATCAGGCTACGGATCTGACGCGATTTTAAAATTTTTTACCCATCTAAAAAAAGTGCCAAGCGCCGCTAAAGAAGTTTCGAATCTTACGCTTTTTCGATCAGGCTACGGATCTGACGCGAGTTCTGACGCGAGTTTAACATTTTTTACCGATCTAAAAAAAGTGTCAAGCGCCGCTAAAGAAGTTTTCGCTTAAAAAAATAAAGATAGGGGAAAAATGTTTTTTATGCATTTGTTTTATAAAGTGTACATACAGACCACGATGTAGGAAATCGTGATTCAGACAGAATCGGAGTTTAAGGCTGCGATATGCAAATTTTAGGAGATAACGAGATTTTTGAAATTTAAAAAAAAATTATTTCAGAGAAACCAGGCCACAAAGAAAAAATATCAAAATTTATCACGAAAGCCAAGAATAAAGAGAACTTTATAAAAAAAATGTACTCAAAATGTGGCTTATTTACTTAACAAACCCCCTTCAAACCCCACCTTGTCGTAAACATGGTAACATGGTGTTTTAGCAGGTTTTTCCAGAGTAAACCTATACAAAAACGAAAAAACAATTAGGATAAACCCTCTTTCTCATCTTTTTCTTGGGCTTCTCCAGAATATGTTCTCTATAGGTGTCTTGATTTTCTTAACAATTTCTTCTAAAAAAACGTAATTTATGGTCCTCTGTCGTGTATTTTTTTTTTTTTTGGCAAAAGTTACATGTTATACGAAATAAATCACTAAGCATGTTATAATTCATATATTTTTATTGAAAAGAAAAAAAATCCTATTGAAAAATATTAGTATTTGGTTTCGAAAATTATTCTAACAAATGGCACATAATATAAGCCAAAACGCTCATTGTTCGCATGTTTTGCATCGGCGGATCTGTAATTTTTATTTGATTTGATTTATGTAGGTACTTTGAAATTTTAAGTCGCGATATTTCTATAAATAAAACAGAGCCGTAGGATCACTGACTGGCTGGAGCCTTCGAGAACACACGGCTTGGATGGGAGTGCTTTAACGGCGTTCAGTTTCATGAGCCATAACGTTGCTTTATGAAAGTATAAAAAAAATTTAAACGCATTTTGATATGGTCCTGTATGGTCTCCCGAGGATATATCTTAAAATATTTAATGGCGGTCCGTGTGCGTGGTACAAAATATCTTGAAGAAAACCATTAGATGATTTGAAGAATTCAGAATTTATAACTATACATCTGAATATATAAAGCGAATTTTCTTCTTTTTTTTATGTAATTCCGTATGGGTGGCTGAGTCGGTGGGGCCAAAGCGCATGCTTCGACCAGCCAATATCACCTCCGAGAAGGTAGGTGCGATACCGGAGACTTCCCTGGATTGCTGGCTATACTGGACTAGAGGAGAACACAACCGAGGTTGCTATGCGGCCATCTTACATCCACTACGTTGATACCAACCCATTGTATAAAATTTTCGGTTATGCGGTATAGGTATAGCGACTCACTTTTATTAGTCGACTAAGTGTAGACTGTCTAAGACTAATAATGAGTCGCTATACCTATACCGCATAACCGAAAATTTTATACAATATGTAATAGCGGTAAAAGCCTAAACGAACATACCAACCCAGTCGGCTACAATTTGAGCCTACCACCTAGTAAGGGGCAAGGGAAGGGACCTACAGTTTTACACCGGTTCCGAACGGTTAAGCAGCAGGTTTAGGTATGCACGTCAATATTTATGAATGTCCTTATAACTCGAGAACCACTTTATCGATTTACATGTGGTTTTCACTGTTAAATTCTGTCACTTCTCAAGATAGTTTTAGGCTATACATCACCGCGCTACGTTATCGGCGCCTTGAGCTGTGAACAAAATTCTCACCGCCATCTCTGAGCGAGAATCGCAATTATTATCCAAAGTACGCCCTCCATACCGTTAGCGCAATGATCTTTTCTACGATAGAGCTGGCTTGGTAGATAAGGGCTGCCTTCGGAAAGTAAAAATTCACCCTTGGGTCTGACCTTCCGCAAAATTGTAAGACCCGTATATATGACCAGTGTGAAACGTATTTTAAAACATACGAATTTCACGCGAACGAAGCCGCTGGCAAAAGCTAGCTGTAGATATTTCTATGGAAACTGACACGGTTGGCTACATAACCTACAACATCTGTGATGTCAGCCCATAACACCGGGTGAACTAGGTAGGTGCCATGTCAGTGCTTCCCGAGGTACTTCCCTTGATTTCATGTCGGCTACACTGAATGGACGGAAAACACGAACTATTTACATAGCCGTTTCGACCGGTGCAGTGGTACCAACCCGGCCGCGAGAAACCCTACCACCTAGTAAGGTAAGAAGGGAAGGGACCTACACTTTAACGTGGAATCCGAACCACGGTCAGCCTCCAACGGTCGAGCGGTCACCCATCCAAGTAAAAATTAAAAATTTAATACTACTATTACAATTAAAGAAGAGGAGAAAAAGAAGGGTTGCACCGGTTGAGCGTCGCGGGTGCGGTGGCAGCGCTATGAAAGGAGGTAAACTCCTCCAGTTCTGCCAACTCCCCTGCGGTACCCAGGGCACTTGCACAATTGCCTCTCTGAATCTCCAGCGCTACACGTTGTGTGAAGAAAGCACCGGCGCGGCGCGACGACGGTCACCCGACTTATCGACAAGGAGTTTATATATATTGTATAAGTTTTACATGGAATGATTCTGCGGAGTAATCCAAATAAAAATAAAGATTTTTTTTTTATGGAAACTGACACGGTTGGCTACATCACCTACAACGTCCGTGATGTCAGCCCATAACACCGGGTGAACTAGGTGCCATGTCAGTGCTTCCCCCTTTGATCGTGCCGGCTACACTGAACTGGTCGGAAAACACAAACTATTTACATAGCCGTTTAGACCGACGTTTCATTCAGTGGGGTGGTATCAACCCGGGTGGGTTAAACCCTACCACCAAGTAAGATTAGGAGGGAAGGGACCTACAGTTTTTTACGAGGAAACCGAACCTCGGTCAGCCTCCAACGGTCAGCGGTCACCCATCCAAGTACTGACCGCACCCAGCGTTGCTTAACATTCAATAGCGACAGTTGACTGTCTGCACCACTGAGCTAACGAGGCTGACAAGATATAAATGTCTCGACATTTTAAGATATACGCCTTTGATCCAAGTTACGTCTTAACGGTATAGACTCAGTCAAAGAGGACATCGAACGCGATACGATTATAAACTTGAAACTCCTTTAAAATTTCATCACAATTTTCTCCAAGACTAGGACGCGAATTGAACTTAACTTTTCGCAGGGACTAACTTTAATCACGTGTAGAATATTGTTTTCCCTCCAAAAACCGTACCCTCTTGAAAGCGTTGCGAAGGATCATACTCGTAGATATTTGCTAAATACTGTTTCCTGCTTCTGTTCATGTCAAATTCAATCAAGAATTTCATAAGACGACTTCGAAATGTGGTGGGTTTATGCAGATCTTAGAAGGTACAAACTCTTAGATCGTACTGAAATAAATAGATTTGCTGAAAAAAAAATGAAAATATTGTTTTAAACAATATTTCTTTAGGCATATTTTTAGAAGGCTCACAATTTTCGCCATCCTTAGAGTTTATAATTTTAGTTTGTAGTATTTTATTTTAGTTGTAATACAAGTACATCACATTATATTGTTTATTGTATAATTTCATTTTTGCTTAGGTTAAACCTACCCTTGGACACATCTGCCAGTTCTATTTCAATGCGATGAAGACCCGTCAAAAAATGTATAATAATAACCCATACTACAGCTGCTACCAAGAATATTATTACATACATACATATATTATACCACACGCTGTATCCCGACAATCGGGGTAAACAGAGTAATCGGTGTTGTGCTACAAGAACTCAGGAAAATTACAGCACAACTCCGACCACCACGTTTCACAATTCGGACAAGATAACTATCAAGCAGCGGTTAAGGCCTGAAGCTGCTGCATGACTCGGTGGAAGGACCGTGCCAAGGTGAAAAGTGGCCATCCAGAACGGCAACTTCTCCTTAAAGTATCGACTCCACACGGTAACATTATTATAGATAGATAGATAGAAATACTTTATTGCTCCAAAACATTTAACAGTAACAAACGATAACTAATTTACATGAGGGGCAAAGGCGGACTTATCCCTTACAGGGATTTCTCCCAGTCAACCTTTGGATGTTTGAGAGTCGTATGTTGTGAGATATAAGTAGGTAGTAGCAAAAGACTTGAGTGTGGGAATGTAAAATATAATATATGGGAAATAACTATGTTACTTAATAGCCTAAACGTAACGTAAAACGAATACATATGAATCAGACCACTCTGCTTGCTTGCATTACCTATGTATTGTGTATAAAGCCATCTTTAATTCTGATACTTTTATATCCACTCAACTACAATTATTAAAAGTTTATTACAAACAATGTAATAATGTTTTATGTCATGTTAAAAATCTAAAGATATAAATTGTCATAATTCGTTAGTAGGAACGGTATACATTATTTTATTAATGCGCTTCAAGGCGCATTTTTGTTTTGTTTCCCTCTTGCTCGTATTTTTCATTATCCGTCAACGCAAGGTAAAATTGAACCACTATCTCCATCAACTTTGCTTCCTGTTTGAGAAACTTCATTCAATAAAGAAGCATCCCAGGAAATCCTGAAATCTTAAAAGTACAGGGATCAGCCGCGGACGTTCCCGCGTCTTGATCCTGCGGAGATGAAATGATTATCGATTAGTCGCTGCCTGCAGCTCCACTCGCCGCATTGTCGACTTTGGTTGGGTGAAGGTTTCTAAACAATGCTTTGGAGTTACTATGCGGGTATGCTACCCCGGAATTGCGCTTAAAAGTTACATATATTGGTATGTTACCCCGGAATTTCGCTTAAAATTTACATATACGGGTGTGTTACCCCGGAATTCAGCTTAGGAGTTACATATACGGGTATGCCACTCCGAAATTAATTTTAGGAGTTACATATGCGTGTATGCTTCCGAGGAATTCCGATTACGTGTTACATACACGGGTATGCTACCCGGGAATTCGGTTTTTTTTTTTGTATCCGGTATGAGTGGCTAAGTCGGAGGGGCCAAAGCACATGCTCCGTCCAGCCAATATCGCCTCAGAGAAGGTAGGTGCTATACCGGAGACTTCCCTGGATTGCTGACTATACTGGACTAGAGGAGACCACAACCGAGGCTGCTATGCGGCCATCTTACATCCAGTACGGTGTTACCAACCCGGTCGGCCACAATTTGAGCCCACCACATAGTAAGGGTCAAGGGAAGGGACCTACAGTTTTACACCGGTTCCGAACGGTGAAGCAGCACGTGTAGGTATGCACGTAAGTTTTTCGTCAGAAGAAACTCATTGGTACAAGCCGACCGGATTCGAACCTCGGACCTCTCGCATGAGAAACCGATGCACAAAACACTCCCGCCACTTAAAATTTACAAATACCGTTATGCGTCCCCGGAATTCCACGTGTAAGTTACATAAACGGGTATGCCACACCGGATTTTCTCTTAGGAGTTACATATACGGGTATGCTACTCCGGAATTCAGTTTAGGGGTACATATACAGGTATTTTACGCCAGAATTCGGCTTAGGAATTACATATTAGCATATGCACCCCAGATTTTTACTATTATAAAATTAAAATGGTATCTCATTATCGTCTAACAGTATCAGTCATTGATTGCTCTTAAACACGTACTGCAGAAAACTTCTACACCTGAAATTCCACATAGGGGTTTCCGACATAGCGGACTTAGCAGGTATGTTCAATATTTTTTTCACACCGAGTGCTCGGGAGCGAAACTGCAGGCACGAGTGAGCGACGTTTATCAATGTAGCAAAGTTCTACGGTGTTAAAAAAATTACCAGTGTATAAGCATACTGCAGTAACTATAGAAATGATACTTTATCTATGGTGTCTATACATAATATAATGTATGAGTATGTATGTCATGTGGGCATGTCGAAAGGGAAAGCAAATAGCCAATAAAAATTAAACATACGCCAACGACGACCACGGTGGACTTATTGTAATGATATTAGCGATGTTCGCCAGCCGTAGTGATGTGCCCGCGTTCACCTTGTCGACAGTCGATAAGAATTTTTTCTATGAAATATACCTATTTAATTCGAAATATTTCTGAATTTAATGTTACATATTAATATTTAAACAAAACGATTTCTAGCATGTGTAATTGGAATGTTCACTCTGTTGGTGGTGAAATTGGATCCGCTTAGTTGGTACACTGGCTAAACTATGAAGCAGATTTTCAGCTACCTAATGGCGTTTGAACCCTCGTAACATTACTATAGAAATAGGTCCGATTTCAATGTTTTAAAGATAATTTTTTATACTTTCATTAGATTCTCTCTCAACTTTTTGAAATAGTTTTCGTATATAAACCATCAGACTACCTACTCGGAGTGACTGAGCGATGAGCAAATGTCGTGGGTCGGAAAATTTATGCATCACATTTGCATAAATTTGCCGCAGGTGCCGCGCGTAATAACTAGTAAAATATATTTTCATATCGTGCATACACACCGGTTTATCGACACTTTACATCCCTATCCATAGTGAACGCGCCGCCACTTTGAAAATTCGATTAACAAGGCAGGTACACTCACAATATTGTTTACCGTCCCTGTGGACAATTCCTGCCGTTTTCCTTCGCTACTGCACTTCTTTTTTGTGTAGGGCAGTATTTTCCTATGGTCATTTGGCCGTTCTGCTTTGTTTTAAGTTTTAGCATCTGTGGGGGTGGTGATGTTTCCTATGTGTTAAATTTTGGAATTTTTATATGCATTTTTAAAGGTAAGAATTATTTTAGTGTGATTTTGTTTAATGTTTAATTATAAATATTTTTTTATATCTAATCCGTTATGGGTGGCTGAGTCGGAAGGACCAAAACACATGCTCCGACCAGCCAATATCACCTCCGAGAAGGTAGGTGCCATACCGGAGACTTCCCTGGATTGCTGGCTATACTGGACTAGAGGAGAGCACAACCGAGGCTGCTACGCGGCCATCTTACATCCAGTACGGTGATACCAACCCAATCGGCTACAATTTGAGCCTACCAAATTACCAAAAACCTAGTAAGGGGCAAGGGAAGGGACCTACAGTTTTACACCGGTTCCGAACGGTGAAGCAGCAGGTTTAGGTATGCACGTAAATTTGGAATTGTGAATTAATTTTGCGAAAGCATCAGATGAACAGACATTATAATCGGTTTAGTATTTTTAGCTAACTGACATAGCGTACACGAATAGTTTTGGGCTCAAAACATACAACTTTACTTCGTTGTGAATTATTTATATTACATGGGTTAAACATTAAAAAAAAATTTGTGAGCGTTGAAATGAAATGAAATGAAATGAAACATTTTATTTAGCGTTGGCCCTCCTCGCGCGAAAATGTTGGTTGGAATTTCCGTGTTGGTACCAGCGTACTGAATGAAAGGTCGGTTGAAACGGCTATGTAAATAATTCGTATTTTCCGTTCAGTTCAGTGTTATATAGTCGGCATGATCGAAGGGAAGAACTGACATGGCACCTAGTTCACCAAGGTGTTGTGGGCTGACAAGCTGACATCACGGATGTAGTAGGTGATGTAGACAACAATGTCAGTTTCCATAATAAAAAAATGTCCCAAAAGTCCATTGGAGTCTGGCAACACTAGCTCACACAGAAACACCTTCAGGTATTAAAGCATCAAATTAATGAAGTCCCTCCTCAAGGATTAACTTTTGTATCAGGCCTATTTTCAATTGAAAATTGTCTAACGAGTTTCAAAACACTCCGAACTTCTCCGAGCCTCGGGAAGTTGTAAAACCGTGTCTTGCTGCCACAATAGCGATCTAACATTAAATATTGATAAACAATAAAATTGCCGGCGTCCCTTCGGCGGTACCAGAAACAAAGTCGTGAAACAGTGGCGTACCGGCGGCGGCGTACCTCTAATATCAAAGGAACAGACACTCTTAAAAGGTATTCGTATGGGCGTGGCCTCGCACCGGGATATTTTACCGTTTCTTATTATTTTAAAAATGTTAAAGAGGTTTGAAAATATAACGGAATGTTTGTACATAACTTCGTTGTTGGTATAAGTGTTATGAATTATATTAAATCATGAAAACCGGCCAAGTGCGAGTCGGACTCGCGCACCTAGGTTTCCGCACCACAAAAAAAAACATTGAAAAAAATACACGTTTCTTGTATGGGAACCCACGTGAATTTTTTACTTTATAAATTTTTTATTATTTGTTATTATATCCGCAATAATAACACATATTCTGTGAAAATTTTAACGGGCTACCTATTACGGTTCAAGAGATACAGCCCTCGGACAGACGGACGGACGGAGAGAAAGACGGCGTAGGCTTAGTAATAGGCTTCCGTACGGGATACGGAAACCTAAAAAAACGTTTGAAGAGAAACGTTTGATAGAATTTGAAGAACGTTTGGTCACAGATAAGATGGGTACTAGTTTGGTTGGGTGATGGTAGGAGAGGTCTGTTGACCTAGAAAACAGAGATGGTTATGAGTGTGAAAGAGGCGGCAGGGGGGTGTCAGGATCGTGGCAAGTGGGGTGATCCGTTGTCCCTGCTTACCCCACTGAGAAACGGGCGTAACGCTATGTATGTATGTACGAAAATGGTAATGGTATTCCATTTTCGATAGACATAACCATTTTTAGTTTATGCACTACATGTAGGTACATAAACTAAAACTAGTTACGTCTATCGAAAATGGAAAAAGAAATACATCGTTATTAAGAAGAAGAAATACATCACTATTACATCTCAAATACATTACTATTTGTGGGTTTTCTTTGCATTTTTCTAACAAAAACGGTTCTGTTACTATGCGTAAAAGTGCTTTACGTTACAGTACAAGCGTACTGGAAATCTTTGAAATAATTTGAAAGTTCCCTAAAATTTGGATATTGTATATTATTCAATTTTAATACAATTAAAAAAAGTGGATTTTTTTGTGCGAATAGTGTAAGCCTAGTCGATTCTGTTTCAGCAAACTACCTCTAATTGCATGAATAGTAAACATGTCCCAATATTGCTATCACTATTACTAATAACCCATTTTACCCTAATTGTTTCAACTTTGAAACATGTTCTACAGTATAGTCTGACATAACTTTTTTTAACAAAGCCTATCGAGTTAAGGTCTCAAGTTTCAGAAAATTGTATTTAGTTGGAGGGAATAAAATAAATACTAAATTCCACTTTCTCAAGGGAATGTTTGACCAAAGAACTACTCTTAGGTATTGTTAAATAAAACTACTAAAACCGACCTAACAAAGGTAGACGGGAGTGGATGGACGTGCCTAGGGAGATGCCTATATCCAGCATAGGTACGGGCTGATAATGATGATGACAATTAGTTACATCCTTTTCTCATCTCATCACACAAACATTGACTGGAATAAATCAATCACAGCTATCGCATTCATAGCGAGAAAGAAGTGCAAACTGCATAAATATTTTCTTTGCGTGATGCACAAAATCACTGCTTAAATTGTCATTCTATCTATTACAGGAATTTGTCTCATATTGGACAGTCTCTCTCTTGTCCTATCATTCTATCACCGTGTATAAGTGAACTTTGTTTACGATGCTCCCGTTAAATGTTTACATGACGTCGGTAGGTAGACACACTGACTTCGGCTGCCCTGATGTAAAACAATCCATCTGCATTCACGGACTGCATTTTTAGGCTAGAGCGCAAATCGAGACAACTATTATTGTTTAAATATTTAATTTTATACACATTTTAGAAGTTTTTATTAATATTATTTAAAGATTCAACACTTATGTATCTGTTACTTTTTAATTTTAAGTTACATTTTAATTTAATTCTTAAAATATTGCATGGTGGCAACGGATGTATTTATATAACCGAACTTTAAGTTAGCAAAGCCGAGGGTAAATATTACACACTTGTTAGTCAAATGAAATGTGGACATGTCACTTGGTACCTATTTTGAGCTGAAAAATATATAAGTTTTTTGGGAATTAGTTGGGCAATGGATGAAGCAAAAATCGGCATGCCAATGGCGGTTGATTCTTCTCTTTATTTTAGTATACTTATTACTTTATTCACGAAGAAAACCAACGGCATATTTTCAAATTACAAAAAACTATTTTTTTTTTTATGGAAACTGACACGGTTGGCTACATCACCTACATACAACATCCGTGATGTCAGCCCATAACACCGGGTGAACTAGGTGCCATGTCAGTGCTTCTCTTAGATCGTGCCGGCTACACTGAACTGGACGGAAAACACAAACTATTTACATAGCCGTTTCGACCGACGTTTCATTCAGTGCGGTGGTATCAACCCGGGCGGGTTAAACCCTACCACCGAGTAAGGTAGGAAGGGAAGGGAGTAGAAGTGTTTCAAGTTTCCAGCGAGATGGTGATACTACATCCGGGAAACAACGAGAACGACTTGGACGAGGTGGAAAAAAGACCGCTCTGGTTGGAGAAAACATAGAAAAGAAAAGACAAAATAAAGAGAAAAAAATAATATGCTGAAAAGATGAAGAAGATACATCTAAAAATAATTATAAATGTTAGATACTTAGTTTTTCCTCAGATCCGTCGAGTTCACGGTCCCGTGTGAGACGTTTCTGTTGAGCTTGCAAGTGTAACAAATGAACATCCACTCCAGACTCACAGACAACGTCTTTACCTGTTTTTGTACAGTCTAGAAGCAATCATTGATCAGTGCTTTCGTACTATTTTTATCCGAGTACAGCGAAGCCTGGGTATTGTGTTTTAGTGATTGACGACTGTTGAAAACGTGAAATGTTGTGTTCAAAATGACACGGGTGGAGAAAAAAATAGAGTTGTTTTGTATTTTGTGTAGTGATAAGAAGTGATGAAGATGTCGTCGAAAAAAAAAGTTCGGGTTAGTTTTTAGTTTTTTTCTATAATTTCATCAAATGTACTTATTTCATTCTGTACATTTTATCAATGTTCCAAATTACATACATACGAGCGTACATACCACTCGCTGTATCCGGAATGTAAGCAGTTTAATCCGTGTTGTGCTGCAAAGACTCCAGTAAATTAGAGCACAACACCGACCACCATATTTCGCAAAGTATTCGAACAAGATAACTATCAAGCAGCAAGTAAGACACGAAAAGCCACCTGGTGCACGACTCGGTGGAAGGACCGTGCCAAGGTGAGAGGTGGCTCTCCTGTCGCCCTTTAGCATGTCATCTTGTCCTTCGTCCCTTAGTCGCCTATTACGACATTGCAAGGGAAGAGATGCTATTCTGTTTAAGTACCGGCCCCACACGGTTTTTCCTTTGGCGCACCGCTAGGGTTTGTAACTCTCAACGAGTGTATTTCCCAAAAGCTTTTACCTGGGTTCTTCAAGCATCGTATTAACATACCGGGCAGCCCAGTAATAGTCCCAATCTGCTGGCATGAAACTTCCCTGAGTGTGGTTTCGAGATGTGATGGTTTTGCCTGTGTAGTGCACCATTCGTTCATCGACATAGTCACCCATTCTGGCTGGCTTCATAATTCAATTTAATTAAGTACAATTCAGTGTACCTAATAGGACCCAAGGGAAGCCTTGACATGGCACCTAGTTCTCCAAGATATTATGGGCAGACATAATGAAACACGACGAAAAAAAAATCATAATGCATTTTGTCCCGGTCAAAGGGAATCTATACGTGCACACGTTTGTGTTTTTAAACCTGACATGATTAGGTACCTATATCCCTGCTAGACTCATAATGTATGCGCCTGTCGGAACTAGGTGCCATCTCAGCTTCACAAAATGAAGACCGATTCATACGAGAATATCCACAGATTAACATCGAGTGTGGGCTAAAAGTCGACTAAATCTGCGGGCTATATTCATAATCGCAGTCCAGCCGGAATTACTGAAAGCAAATCCCACATTTCTAATTTATTCGGTACTATGTTGAGACTAGCTGACGTTTATGTGGTTCGCTACCACCGGGAAGTTGCGGAAGACCGCCGCATCAAGAAATAAACGGATAAACAATTTTAATTCGGACTCTGGGGAACTGCGAAGTGTTTAGTTAACGAAAATAAACGCAACGAAATTAACGTGCAAATAGTCATTGTGAGAGTGTGATAATTATTTTGTTTTAAAGTATTTCTTTATATCAGCCAACTGCCAATAATTAAAAAATACATGACAAATGTATTTTTTATTTGATTTTTATTTTTGTTTATTTATTTAGACAGCCTAATCACTTTGATGAAGAGCACGTCGCGCGAGGAGCTGCTGGGCAGCTCATAGGAGGCGCTGCGTAACTCCGCATAATGTGTTACAGCGAGCGCTATACGTCGTGCGTGTGTGCACTCGGTTACAGTTCCCGGCTTGGATGAAGGGCACGTCGCGCGAGGAGCTGCTGGGCAGCTCACAGGAGGCGCTGCGTAACTCCGCATAATGTGTTACAGCGAGCGCTATACGTCGTGCGTGTGTGCACTCGGTTACAGTTCCCGGCTTGGATGAAGGGCACGTCGCGCGAGGAGCTGCTGGGCAGCTCATAGGAGGCGCTGCGTAACTCCGCATAATGTGTTACAGCGAGCGCTATACGTCGTGCGTGTGTGCACTCGGTTACAGTTCCCGGCTTGGATGAAGGGCACGTCGCGCGAGGAGCTGCTGGGCAGCTCACAGGAGGCGCTGCGTAACTCCGCATAATGTGTTACAGCGAGCGCTATACGTCGTGCGTGTGTGCACTCGGTTACAGTTCCCGGCTTGGATGAAGGGCACGTCGCGCGAGGAGCTGCTGGGCAGCTCACAGGAGGCGCTGCGTAACTCCGCACAATGTGTTACAGCGAGCGCTATACGTCGTGCGTGTGTGCACTCGGTTACAGTTCCCGGCTTGGATGAAGGGCACGTCGCGCGAGGAGCTGCTGGGCAGCTCACAGAAGGCGCTGCGTAACTCCGCACAATGTGTTACAGCGAGCGCTATACGTCGTGCGTGTGTGCACTCGGTTACAGTTCCCGGCTTGGATGAAGGGCACGTCGCGCGAGGATCTGCTGGGCAGCTCACAGGAGGCGCTGCGTAACTCCGCACAATGTGTTACAGCGAGCGCTATACGTCGTGCGTGTGTGCACTCGGTTACAGTTCCCGGCTTGGATGAAGGGCACGTCGCGCGAGGAGCTGCTGGGCAGCTCACAGGAGGCGCTGCGTAACTCCGCACACGACCTGCGCAGTGTGCTAGACCGAGCGCTCTCTCCTCAAGAGAAGTCCTACCTCTTGCACGCGGATCGAGGAGATGTGCCTTCTGTCAAAAGGTAATTTATCTATGTACATTTGTACTGACAGGTGAAACTATGTAGAGTAGTAGACTGTGTACTTCTAGAATCCTTGTGAATATGTAAATGTAAACTTGTGAATATTGATGTACTCGTATCATAACATCGCCGCGTCTCATAATGCGATTAGTGATGCCCGAAAGGTTGGGTTGGCTACTGTCCATATACCTATATAGCCCGGTCTACCTATACGGCCACCTATATGTATAGGATGTAAGCTGGGGACTCATTGGTGGGCCACCAATGGTGGCTATCTACTAAACAAAATTTAAATAATAATATTTCTGTTCAGGTTTCTGCTGACGCGTTGTTTCAAAAATACGGTAGATATTTGTGAAACAACTGTTAGCTACTGAATAACGTTTGTCCTATTGTCACGTCGGGTTCAGAAAATTTTACTTCTTCCACACATTTCTGGAACACAATAAATTAAATATTTCTACTGTCTTAAGTAATGCGGTGTAGGTACTTCTGTGAAATCTATCGGACAATAAAATTATTCTCGTGTTTTTACATTTTATCAATATGTCCTGATTTTCTTTTTGCATGTGTATATTTAAAATTTATGAATTGCGTAACTTTTATTTTGCAAAATATTTCGAACAACATTCATAAGCTGTGTTCTTGGGTCACCTACTTAGGCCCACTTGCACCAACACAAATTTAATATATAAACCAGTTTAACTCGTTAAACTAGCACCCGTTGTATGTGTGAACCGCGTTTAAATCCATAACTCGCTACTTAACTTTAAACTCGTGTTGGTGCAAGACGCGCTTAGACAATAATCTGCTCAGACATTGGGCACTGAAAGCAGCTAAAAGTCGGGCGAGCAAGTCCGACCGCCGACCTACGAAACCGTACGATCGCCTACAAGCACTGTGTAATTCGACAACAGCGTAGTACCTGCGCGAACGTGAGGGCTCGGATTAAGTACGAGCCGTGAAGTACTTACGATAGGTCGAGAACTGTGCATTTTAAACGGTCGTGGAATTAGGTAAATAATTCGGGAACTATAAAAAAATATACATTTACATACCTCAACTGCTCTCAAATACCGTAATGAATGAATAGAACCTTTTGAGAATATTATCTTCCTATACATGGAAGTACACATGATTGGTCGGACACTGTAAATGTATATTGCGATTGCCAATCACATACTAATTTTTAACTTATTGGTTGACAAAGTAGTTTCGAATGACATCATCCATCTGACAATGGCATTGATAATATAACCCTTGTCTTGTTATAAATGAATATCATATAATAATCCTAACAAGGTTTATGTGGCCAATGAAAACTAAATACATGTATGAGTATACTCAAAATTAAAAATTCAAAATTTATTTATTACCAAAATATACACATTATACAGCCGAAAGTAGGAACATAGGTACAATTTTCTTATAATTAAGTAAAACAAAAATAGAGGTTAGTAGTGTGTATACTATCAATGCAATAAATTAAAAAAATTATAAGACTCGACTGCTAAATAAGCGGCCAAGTGCGAGTCGAACTCGCGCACCGAGGGTTCCGTATCGCCATGTCATGGTTAGCGCCATTCACGCCATCTATGACGTGTTATGAAATGCCTCATATTAGTTAAAATTCATGATTAGTTAAAATGCTTCATACTCTATTCGGTAGATGGCGCGCGCGTATACACTTTTTGGTTTCTTCTATGGGAACCCTCATGATTTTTTTTAGTTCTTCTTATTTTTATTATTTATTGTTATATCGGCCATATTAACACATTATTGTGTAAAAATTTCAACGGGCTACGGTTCAAGAGATACAGCCCTCGGACAGACGGACGGACGGACGGACAGACAGACAGACGGCGTAGGATTAGTAATAGGGTCCCGTACCGGATACAGAACCCTAACAATTAAGAAAACAAAAAAAAACATCAGTAGAAAATGCTGTAGTCGGTCTATTATCTGTCTATTCGAATCCAACTACACACCCGAATTTTTTTATTTTATATTATTATCATTAGCTACTCAACTGTCTACTTTCTGGATACCAGGATGTAGGTATGTCTGGATGACTCCAGTATAAATTGACATTCCGTTATTCGACCTAACGTCCTCGATCCCACATTAAATCCGCGATGTGACGAAATACGATTAACTACCCTCATGCCACGGGCTGTGAAGGTGTAATCGGGATTTCGGTATCAAGCCGGATTACAACTCATTCTTATTGGTTTATTATTTTGGTCCCTCGCCGTTTTAATAGCTAAAGTAAAGCAATACATTTTGTGATACTCTGATCACACGATTTTCATGTTTTGAATAAATCATTTTATAGGTAGGTATTATCTTACTGATCTATGCACCTATCTCAGAATAACATCTAAATACCTCGTTCGCACAGTGGGACAATTTATCTGCATAGCGCATATTATTAGTTATGTCCTTCACTGCCCGGCGCATTTCGTTGGATACATCTTTGCCTACACTTGCGGCGGGGACGCTTTCTCTACACACGACACGACGACATCACTTTCATATAGGATACGACGCATACGCCCATTTTTACTCTAAGTATAAGGCGTTTAGGAACACGGCATTTCAGTACAAGGCGCTTAACTTCACTACAAGGCTCACTTCTTTCTTTATAACTTTATTCGTCATCAACTGGAAGAAATCACTTGCATTGATAAGTATGCCTTTGAGAGGAGAGGAGAGGAGAAGTGCCACTCCTGCATTACTTGTTCCTTTTCGTGTAGTGTTCTTTTTTCAATTCTGTGCAATAAAGTGTTGATATTATTTCTATTCAAGGCACATACGCCCTTCTCTTCACGGTGCATACATATTTAATACCATTAATATACTAATAATAAATCTGTAATCTTGGAGTAACTTACTTTGTTTTATGAGATACTGCGTTTGTAGACTCTATGTACGAGTATGATACTAAAACTAAATTGACGATTTTTAGAAATATTTTCTGTATGTTCCTCCATAACTCTTAAAGCGATCATCCTGAAAATTAGTACAAACTATATGTGACACAGGATAGGCTAAATAAAATTCAGTACCGGTTACGCTAAGAAGTGGCTCTCATACAAACCGAATTAAAGGTACGTTAGCTGGCTTACTGACTGTCGTCTTTTTAAATACGAATTTTACGCATGCGAAACCGCGGGCAAAAGCTAGCGTTCTTAATAAAATGCCTTGTGCCATTAAGCTCGCCTTTAGTCTTTAAAGAAACGCGCTTAACTCAAACGACGCCCGCGTTGACCACGGTGTTTTCAAATGGCTCTGTGTGTTTACAGCCTCCTAGAGCAGTACGCAGACCAGCCGGATATATTCGACTTAGACTGTGTGGACCCACTCAACCGCTCAGCTCTCATCGCCGCCATAGAGAACGAAAACATTGACCTTATCAAACTTCTACTCAACGCTGGAATACAAGTTAAGGTAAATTTTCGACTTAGACTGCATGGACCGTCTCAATCGCTCAGCTCTCATCGCCGCCATAGAGAACGAAAACATTGACCTTATTAAACTTCTACTCAACGCTGGAATACAAGTTAAGGTAAATTTTCGACTTAGACTGCATGGACCGTCTCAATCGCTCAGCTCTCATCGCCGCCATAGAGAACGAAAACATTGACCTTATCAAACTTCTACTCAACGCTGGAATACAAGTTAAGGTAAATTTTCGACTTAGACTGCATGGACCGTCTCAATCGCTCAGCTCTCATCGCCGCCATAGAGAACGAAAACATTGACCTTATTAAACTTCTACTCAATGCTGGAATACAAGTTAAGGTAAATTTTCGACTTAGACTGCATGGACCGTCTCAATCGCTCAGCTCTCATCGCCGCCATAGAGAACGAAAACATTGAACTTATCAAACTTCTACTCAACGCTGGAATACAAGTTAAGGTAAATTTTCGACTTAGACTGCATGGACCGTCTCAATCGCTCAGCTCTCATCGCCGCCATAGAGAACGAAAACATTGACCTTATCAAACTTCTACTCAACGCTGGAATACAAGTTAAGGTAAATTTTCGACTTAGACTGCATGGACCGTCTCAATCGCTCAGCTCTCATCGCCGCCATAGAGAACGAAAACATTGACCTTATTAAACTTCTACTCAACGCTGGAATACAAGTTAAGGTAAATTTTCGACTTAGACTGCATGGACCGTCTCAATCGCTCAGCTCTCATCGCCGCCATAGAGAACGAAAACATTGACTTTATCAATGTAGGCTTCTCTCACTTTCTAGTTAATTGCTATATCATTAATTACATATTCTGCATACATTATTGTTCTACTATTTACATTTTTTATTAATTCTTAATTATGCATTCTTATTATTTACTACATTTCATGTTTAGGCTAGATGCAATATATTTATTTATTCACATTAATTTTCCTCTTACTTGCTATTTACTATACTATTACATGTTCTGCTGTATTATTTATTTTATTATTGTATTGTTTACATTTACTTATAATTTATTTGTATCTTCTTATTATTTACAACATTTACATATTGTTTGGGCTGTATACATTAAGTTAGTACACTGTGACAATATTCGCTTGGTTATGTTTATATTTTATTTGTTTATAATCTATCTGGTACTATGCTCCTTACTACAGCTCTTTATGATCTGTACTATATACTTATCGAATGCCTTACTCGAGTTCTTACCTGCTGTCAGAGCTGACCAATCTTCTTTGTTCACAGTTTTATCCAACTTGTTCTCCAGCTCTTTCCTCGGCTTTTCAAACCTCGGGCACTCGTTTAGGATATGTTGTATTGTTTCCTCCTTGTTTGGGCATGTCACACACATGGGATCTCCCCTTAGTTTGAACCTGTACAAGTAGTTGGCTATACCTCCATGGCCTGTCCAGATCTGGGATCTCCAAAAGTTTGCTGGATATAGTGTGAGTGTTTTGTAAGCATCTATTAAATTAGGGAAGAATGTTCTGGTCAGTTCTCCTGTTCTACTCTCCTCATATCTGTTTTGCCATGCTGCTAAAGTTCTGCTCCTTATACATTTTTCGCAAAAGATATCGGGAAGTCCGAGTAGACCGGTGCCGTTTTCAGCTTTTTCGCGGCTTCTTTGGCGAGCGAATCTGCTCTCTCGTTACCTGGTGTACCGATGTGAGCGCGTAGCCAAAACAGGTTTAGCTTCCCTCCTGAGTCTGTTATCTTAGCAATATTGTTTTTTATTTCGTATGATATTGGGTGGTACGTCCTACGATTTTTTATTAGCTCGAGGGAAGATTTGGAGTCGCTTAGGAGACACGCCTGAGTTCCCGCGCCGTGCTTGATAAGCCATTCCGTCGCTTTCTGTATCGCAATTAGTTCGGCCTGAAATACTGTACAGAAGTCTTCCAAGCGATACTTCCTATTTCGACTCCATCTCTCCAGCAGGTTATCGCCGTTCCTACCTTACCGTCTATTCTACTACCATCGGTGTATATACACAAGCCTTCCAGGTCGCAATCTTGTTCTTCCGCTTGGTCTATTCCTTCCAGGGACTTGTATGTCATGGCTAAGCCGCCCGCTGGATGATCCGTCTTGTCAAATGTTATAAGGGTTTCCGCCTCCCTATCTGCTGCTTCCTCCAGAGGTATTCCTTTTTTTTTTTTTTTGTATAGTTGGAGGTTCTCTTTTAGGCGGAGATCCAGCGGTATCAGCCTCGCTAGAAGGATACTCGACGTGTAAGAAGTGGTTCTGTAGGCTTTGGTGATCTTGATGGCGAAAATCCTTTGCAGAGAACCTAGTTTTTCTTGTGCGTATTTCCTGTCCGCAATCTCTGCCCAGGAGGGGGCGGCGTAGAGTAGTATAGGCTCTATCACCGAGATATAGATGGTCCTTATTATCTCTGAGTTTAGACCCCACGTCGCCCTAGCCGCCGTACATAGTTTTTTATATATGCCGATGGTTTTCTTGCACACCGAGTCCAAGTGTATGCGAAAGGTTAGTTTTTTATCTATTGTAAGCCCAAGGAGTTTGACCGCATCGACACACTGGATGCGCGCTCCTCCCAAAGAGATTTGTGGGATCCTTATATTGTATTTTTTTGTTCGGACCATGCTGTTCGTTTTTTGGGGGGAGAACTTCAGTTTGCTTTTACGGCCCCATTCGTCTATCATGCCAAGTATCTCGTTGGCCCTTACTTCAATGGGTGTCATTTCCGTGGCCGATAAGACTAATACAATGTCATCAGCAAATGCCTGGAAGTATAGTTCCACTTCTGAGTCCTTGTACTCTTCTAGTCTTTCGAGTAGAGAGTCTAGCACGATGTTCCACATGAGTGGGCCACATGTGGAGCCTTGAATACACCCTTTATTAGTTGTTTTTGTGGTCTTTACTCCGGCATAATTGACGGTCACCCTTCGTTCATTTAAATAGCTTCTTACCAGGTTGTACAGATTACGTGGACACTCTTTTTTACGGAGTTGACTTAACATAAGAGGCCACCAGGCATTATCAAATGCTCCCTCTATATCGAGGGATATCAAATTCAAATTCAAATTCAAGATTTTTATTTGCAAACAAATACGTAAAACAGAAAACATAAAAGAAAAAAGAAATACACGATAAAAACAGAAATAATTAAATACTTATAACAAAAAAAGAACATTAAGACAAATACAACACATTGTTCGGAAAAAGGATGCGGCACAGCTCTTATTCCTATGGCGGTGAACCATAAGAACGCTGATTTTAAGCCTAACCCTAACATGTTTACATAATTTAGACAACTTTTACATAATTTCGATAACTTACTATTAAAGAAACTAGCCAAAATCGCAAAAAGAACAAAACCCAAAAATACATAAAAAAAGGGAAAGGAAAAAAAAGAAAAAAATGAAGAAAGTGACGGGTGTGTGTAAAGTGAGAACAAAAAAAAAACAAAAACAAAAGAAAACAAAATAGGTAAATAAAACGTAAGATAAAAATAGAATTATGGACAGTGATTAATAAATATCATGTTAACCTCCTTTTTGTACTGACAGTAAGTGAGATTTAAGTTTATGTTTAAAATTTAAATCGGACCTTATTAACTTTATGGGTGGTGGAATGTTGTTCCAGCACTTGGAAGCCGCGTATCTAAAGGATCCTTCAAAGGCGGTGGTGCTTTGGAACAATGAGTAGAGTGCCAGCACCTCGTGTGCCGTGATCGTGTTTTACACCTGCCCACTCAAGCTTCTCCCATAATAGCTCTGGAGCATGAGTATTAATAATTCGGTGAAGCTGGCTGGCAAGATGCAGCACACGTCTATTGTTCATATTTAGTACATTAAATTTATTTAGATACGGAGTAATATGCTGTCTTCTACCAATGGGTCTGCAGAATCTCATGCAGGCATTTTGTACACGTTGTATTTTTTTCTGTGTTTTCTTGTAAATACAGGGCCCATAGACAGTGTCACAGTAATTAAAATGCGAGAGCACCAATGCATCGGTCAGAGTGTGTCTAACCTCATACGATAAGTGCTCTCGCAGTTTGTAAAGTATTTGTAGAGTTGCAAATGCTATTTGGACTTTATTTACCTATGTGTTCCTCAAATCTTAAGTTGCTGTCTATATGGATACCAAGATCACGAGTTCACTTTACCATGGGCACGGGAATATTGTTTATTTGGGGTTTTAGACACGCAACCTTAGACACTTGAAATTTTGTTCCTAGAACCATAAATACTGACTTCTTGGGGTTCAATGCAAGACCGTTTTCCGACGACCATTTCCAAACGCGGCTCAGATCCTCGTTGATCATATCTACAGCGATGTTGATCTGGTCAACGTGGAATGTGAGGAGTAATTGGATGTCATCTGCGTACATTTGGCACAGCACCGAACTCATGTCTGCAGTATGTATAGTGTAAAGCAGGGGTGATAATAGTGATCCCTGTGGGCAACCTTGTGTCACTGCAGCAGAGTCGGAGAATAAGCATGTGCCGTCCTCGTTTCGGCATCTAGTCGTCTGAGAACGCCCCGTTAAGTGGCTCTCAAAAAGTCCCACAGCGTCCTGTCCCAGGTTGTAGTATTTTAGTTTTGCTATGAGGAGAGGTATATCAAGACAATCGAACGCTCTTGAGTAATCTAGCAGAACCAAAATAGCTACTAGTGATATCAGTGATACAGATATCAGTGTGGCTATTCGTTTTTTCTTTATGTGGCCTTTCACGTGGGTTACAACGTCGTAAAGTGCGTCTTCCGTGCTACGTTGTGGCATAAATCCGTATTGCTTGTTATTCAGCTTGTAGCCCGTTTTTAGGTGCCACAGTATTCTTGTAGCAAACATCTTTTCGAGGATCTTTCCCTCAGGATGTGTCCTTGAGTCACTCAGGATGCTCACTGACGGCGCCTTGCTGCGCTTCACCTCCTGTACTGCTTTTAAGAGCGCATACAGCTCTGATTGGAATACCGTGCAGAATGGTTCGAGTCTGAACTTTGAGCTGCGAACCTCCCTGCCGTCCTCCCACCAAGTGTAGGCAGCACCGACTTTCCCCTCAATCTTGCTACCATCGGTGTATATTTGGGGGCCGATCGCTTGGTGGAGGGAATCGTCTCCATCCTCGATAAGTTCGTATGACATCGCAGGTTGCGCGGCGGGATGGGCAACATTTGCGAAATGCGCTCTCTGTTCCATCTGCCTGCCCGGGGGCAACAGTTCCTCCAGTTGGCCCCTCTTTGACCTGTACAGCATGGCCGCCTCCTGGATCCTCAAGTCCAGCGGTAACAGGCCTGTCAGGATCAGGGCCGATGACAAAGACACCGTGCGGTATGCTTTACAGAGCTTCTGAGCGAATCCTCGTTGCAGTGAGTCCAGACTTTTCCTGGTCATCAACTTTTCTGTTGACGATGCCCATACACTGCTCGCATACATCACAATCGGCTCTATCACCGCGACATATATAGTCCTAATAATTTCCTTATTGAGGCCCCAGTTGACCTTCGCCGCGCATGACAGCTGTTTGTAGATGTCTGCGGCTTTCCGACACGTCGCTTTGACATGCGCGTTGAAGGTCAACTTTCGGTCGATCACAAGTCCCAGCAACTTGACCTCTTCGGCCAGGTTTAACTGCATGCCTGCCATCCGTAGGTCGGGGTTGTCGTATTTGAGCTTCCTCGTCATTAACATGGCGTTCGTCTTGTGAGCGGCAAAGTTCAACTTGTTGCGACCCCCCCATTCCACTACAGACTGCAGTGTACTATTTGCTGTTTCCTGTAGGACATTGACCCTGTGCCCGGAAAATACCAGAACTACGTCGTCCGCAAAAGCCTGGCATCTGACTCCCAGTTCGGCCATCGTCTGGAGCAAGTCGTCCAGGATTAGGTTCCAGAATGTTGGCCCGCCTATGGATCCCTGGACGCAGCCTTTGTTCGTTTCCTTCTCCCAGGTTGACCTCGCGTAGCTAATGCGAATCGATCTGTCGCAGAGGTAGGAAGAAACCATGGCGTACAGATTCCTTGGGCATCCCTTTTTCTGGAGCTGGTACTTCATTATGGGCCACCAGGCGTTATCGAACGCACCCTCTATGCCCAAGGAGATCATTATGACGATCTTTTTTTCCTTGATCTCTGACCTGATATACTCAATTAGGTCATAGAGGGCGTCCTCGGTTCCCCTCTGTGGCATGAACCCGTACTGCCTATCGCTTAAGTTTTGGGTGGAGGTACCACTGCAGTCGACCCATCATCAATTTTTCTACTATTTTCCCAAGGACAGAGAGGAGGCCGATCGGTCTATAAGATTTCGGGTGGGTGTAGTCCTCCTTACCGGCCTTCCTAATGATGCAAACGTGGGCTATCTTCCAGCTTTTAGGAAAGTAGGCTATCGTCAGGCATTTGTTTGCCAGTGCCATAAACACCTCCCTATCGCTGTTGATCGCCGCAGTACAGATGTCGGAGGTCAACCCATCCGGGCCTGGAGCTTTTTTTGGATTCGTGTGCCTTAGCACTAGCTCCAGCTCCGAGGTTGTAAACGATGGGTCGTCCTCCGCGAGTCCTTTAATGTTTTCGACTCTGGTCTGCTCTGTTTTCCCACGTACTGCACCGTGGTAGGCCAGCTCACCATCTAGAGAGTCATTCCGATAAAATGTCTCCGCGAGAAGCCTTGCGGAGTCCTTTGGGCTAAGTGCATCGCCTGATGGACCCCGCTAAAGTTGATCATCTTGCCGTTTTGCCGTTTTACGAATAACCCTGTAGATACCATCCCACATGCTCTCTCTGTCCTGGTTCGTGCAGAAGTTTTTCCAGCTCTCGGTTTGGGCAGTCTCAGCCTCGCGAACGTAGCGCACTTTGGCTTCGACGTATTCGTGGATTACTGCTTCGCGTCTGGTCGGGGCTGCGTTGCGAATTCGTCTCTTTTTTATTTGCAAGACTTCCTGCTTCAAAATGGTGAGAGTCTCGTTCCACCATGGTGGTGTCAGTTTCCCTTTTCCTAGACTCATCCTCGGAATCGTGGCTTCACATGCGCTGAGGATGGAACGTTGGTAGGTATTTATGATTTCTTCCAGACCTTCAGGGCTTGTTAATGTCTGCAGGTTAGGTTAGGTTAGGTTAGGTTAGGTTAGGTTAGGTTAGGTTAGGTTAGGTTAGGTTAGGTTAGGTTAGGTTAGGTTAGGTTAGGTTAGGTTAGGTTAGGTTAGGTTAGGTTAGGTTAGGTTAGGTTAGGTTAGGTCAGGTTAGGTTAGCTTAGGTTAGGTTAGGTTAGGTTAGGTGAGGTTATCTCATGATTATACTTTATTTTAAAAATCAACACGAATCAGGAACTTCAAAGCTTAGTTAATTAAAGGCGTTGCGGCATAGGTAAGGAAAAGAAAATCTACTCTGTTCTCGGTTAAAAAGTAAAAAATATTGTTTTCTTTTGAAGGGTTGTTGGTATCGGGGTTTTTTAAATTTGTAATTTTTGTTTGATTATATTCATTAGTAGTGCCCGCGCGCCTCATCTCACGTTAAGTCAGTCAGTCGATGTGTATGCGTCCACTGCTGGACATACGCCTCATAAATTTTACTCCAGTCCTCTCGGCCTTCAGCGGTGCGGAACCACTGTTTTCCGACGATGTACTTGATGTCGTCGTCCCACCTGGCGGGTTATTTTCCCAAACTCCGTTTTCCTGTCTACTGCGGCGGGCAGTGTAGGGCACTATTACTCCAACGGTCGTCGTCTCTTCAGCTGACGTGCCCAGTCCACTGCCACTTGACCTTTAGCCACCCGGTGTCCAATATCGACTACTTTGTTGCGGCGGCGGTTTGCCTCGTTACGCACCACGATAAAATTAGACTGAAAATTTAGAATGTATCGTAGCGCGGAAATATCTAATGGCCTTCCGATGTGTGTTCCTATAACCAAGGCTTCTTCATAAAAGAGCGTGCAAGTATTTGCATGTTAGATTAGGTTAGGTTAGGTTGGGTTAGGTCAGGTTAGCTATCGCTGTCGAGCTGTCGAGGCTGACGAGTAATTTTTTCTTGTTCAACTGCGTCTCAATCTAATATTTTCAATCACGTCTACACTGAGATGCTAATGAACTACGTACCTCTAATATATTTTTATTTTGAATGTACATTTTTCATAATTTTCTGAATAAGGCCTCTTGTTCCCCTGTCGGGGAGGGGCGCGGGGACTGCCGAGGCGGCGGCGTCGTACGGAATGTGAAAAACCACGAAATACTAATTTCAGTGTATTCAGATAGTATAAAAGAATATCGGCAGTATTGGAATCATTTCTTGCTTTCTATAAAGCCTTGTTGATGAATGACGAGCAGTTTTTATCACGAGGGAGATGACAGACTTGAGAAACGTGGACATTTTTCAGAGGCACTTTCAGCCGACGTGTCTTTTGTTAATTAAAATAACTGGTATAGTAGAAATATCCTAAATCAAGCCGAAGGTCCTTTTTTATGGAAACTGACACGGTTGGCTATATCACCTGTGATGTCAACCCATAACAAAAGGTGAACTCGGTGCCATGTCAGTGCTTCCCTTCGATCGTGCCGGCTACACTGAACTGGGCGGAAAACACAAACTATTTACATAGCCGTTTCGACCGACGTTTCATTCAGTGTGGTGGTACCAACCCGGGCGGTTTGAACCCTAACCCTAACCCTTTGAGTAAGGTAGGAAGGGAAGGGGCCTACAGTTTTACATAAAATAATACAATCGATTGCTTTGTTCTCTTGTACTGTCCGTCCGGCGCGGTTATATTGAGGGTTCCGTACGGGTTTTTTTTTTTTTTATAGAACAATACCAGTATCGATATATGCTTTTATGGCGTTTGGGTGGCTTTAGCAGATTTCTACTTTAATTATTTTACGTATTTTATTTTATTTTATTTTATTTTTATTATATAACTTACATAAGCTAAGCGAGGGTTATGTATGGGGTACTGTTTGTCCTGTCTATGGATAAGATTGTTCTATCGTCGTTCGTGGCTCCCGGCACCGCTACAACACCGGCTCGTCTGCACCTTTAAATTTGTATTTTTATTTTAATAACTTTTTAGAATCATTTTAATTTTTTATTGCAACAAAGTGCCGTGTCAGTGCTTGCCTTTGATCTTGTCCGCTACACTGAGCTGTTCAGAAAACATGGACTTTTTTTCATAGCCGCTTCGACCGACGACCGGGCGGGGCGGCGGCGAGCGTGCGAATTTAAATTTCATTGAGGCTTTTACCAAAAATAAAATACTTCAGAATAGCAATGTTTTATGTAATCCGGTATGGGTGGCTGAGTCAGAGGGGTCAGAGCACATGCTCCGGACAGCCAATATCACCTCGAGAAGTTAGGTGCCATACCGGAGACTTCTCTTTGGATTGCTATACTGGACTAGAGAACAACCGATCCGAGGCTGCTATGCGGCCATCTTACATCCAGTACTGTGGTACCAACCCATTCGGCTACAATTAGAGCCTACCACCTAGTAAGGGGCAAGGGAGGGACCTACAGTTTTACACCGGTTTCGAACGGTAAAGCAGCGGGTTTAGGTACTTATATATGCACGTAAATGATTCCGTCAGAAAAAACTCATTGGTACACGCCGACCGGATTCGAACCTCTGACTTCTCGCAAGACAAGCCGTCGCCCAGACCACTCGGCCACTGAAGATAGTTTTAGGCGCCTCCTGTTTTCAGAATAAATAATGAATTAAATACTTTTTTATACCAATATTTCGTTCTAGTTACTTTTATTATATAGGTATATTATGTACATTAGAAATAGAAAAAACACATATTTTTTTATGATATTTCGCCTAATTTCGTCGTCAGATGAAAATGTATTTAATATAATCATCAAATAAGTCGAAATATCATACAAAATATGTGTTAATCAGAATAAATAATATTATAATGTTCAAGTAAACTTTTTTTTAGAATTGTTGATTTTTTATTTATTTAAATTTTTAAAAGAGTGTTTACTAAATAACTATTGACAATAGTGTATGTAATTTAAATGTGCTGGTTTATCACAATTCGATCGCTTCGAAACTTCAAAAAATAATATACTCATACGTTCCAAGAGTATCTTTGATGTTGCAGCAATTCGCTAACCTCAAAGCGTGTGCACCAACGTAAATGAGACATAAAAACCTACCCATAACTTCCCGTACACATGTCAAGTAACGCAGTTAGCCAACCCCTCTATTGCCCTACACCTGCTTTCAACTCCGCCTTAACTGTACCATCAACCCCCTCTGTCCGTCTCTTAAGGCCCTGTCAACCCGTATTCACCCGTACTCCTCTTTCAAGGCGCCGCTTTCGCTGGTTGGAATAGGATGCAACACAGTCAATCAATTTTAGCGCAAGCAAAACACTTGAGTTTTATTTTTTTATTCCAAAACTACGGATCGCAACAAAAAATTATAAAGCTACGGATTTAGACATATATTCAACAAATAAAAAATATTTTTTCCAAAGCCTTGATTTGGTCACGTTGCCTTAAATACGTTTTTATAACTTCGAGCGAAGTTTCGAGCGAGTTTTCGAGCGAAGTTAATCAAATCATGTTTTCAGGTGAGTAATATTGGTGGTAAACTTCATGAAATTCGAGTCAGGCGCAACCTCACGGCACCTTAAACCCCTCTTTCGCCTCTTCACCCCCAGCGCTGTCGTCTCTTCAACCCCATTGTCGTAGTAGTTTCTGCCCCCGTTCCGCCCCATACTGCCGCAGACGACGACGTAGTAACCGCACTAACTCGATTGCAACCCGCATGTGGCTACGACGAGACGGCAACAGGTCGAGAGAAACACGTACTAGATAGGCAATGTGCACCCAAACTTATTAGTAATAGCAGTCCCTTGCCCCTTACTAGGTGGTAGGGTCAAGTGGTAGCTGACTGGGTTGATACCACCGTACTGGCTGTAAGATGACCGGAGGGATCCGTAAATCCGCTATATACCATACCTGTCAAAAAACCAAATCTAAATATGTTTTGTCTTTCTACAATGCAAATATAAAAGCCTGTGGCGCCATCGAATATTCAATAGCGTGACTAATCGATTCTTCGCACATTTATTCTATGGAGACCACTCTTTTTTAAACTTTTTTTTAGGGTTTTATTATTTGTTGGCACATCCGCCATAAAACACATAGGTATTCCGTGAAAATTTCAACCGGCTACTTATTACGGTTCAAAAGATGCAGCACTAGGACGGACGGACGGACGGACAGACAGACAGACAGACAGACAGACAGATCGACAGACAGACAACGTAGGCTTAGTAAAGGGCTCCGTACGGATAAGGAATCCTAAAAAAAAACATAAAATCACTATTCCGCTGTTACTAACTTATAGAAATAACAGTGCCAGTGCAGTCCCTCGTTTGAAAGGGTGCAGTTGTCTTACGCCAGTAGTCAGTTGTGAACCATTGACTTTACTAGCGTGGAGGACACAACATCTTGCGATTTGATGGCGTTTGTGTGCATGTTACTGGCGATGGTCAATTTCTGACCATCGCCAGTTGTGTTATGTGTTTAATGTTAGATGTTAGATGGTCAATTTCAAATATTCTCTTTTCGTAGGGTTCAAATATAAGGTTTGTTGAGCTTTTGTTCCATTTTGCCCGCAGTCCCGTTTGCGTCATTTTCGGATTTGCGACTAAACCGGGACAATACAGTTTAACTGCACCATTGGTCAGTCGACAGAGCCAAAATTCTGCCAGCCCTCGGCACTGTCACCCACGTTGGTTTACATAAAAAAATTACCATGTCAGGTTCCTTAAAACCCCCCGAACATTGATATGGTATTATATGAATGCAGGATGCGCTACTACACGCCATCAAGGAAGAGTACGTGGAGGCTGTGGAGCTTTTGCTGCAGTGGGAGGAGGACAACCATGTGCCGGGAGAGCCTTATGTAAGACATCTCTCATTATAAATCTTCTATACACGTTTTATTATGTAATCCGGTATGGGTGGCTGAGCCAGAGGGGCCAAAGCGCATGCTTCGACTAGCCAATATCACCTCCGAGAAGGTAGGTGCCATACCGGAGACTTCCCTGGATTGCTGGCAATACTGGACTAGAGGAGAACACAACCGAGGCTGCTAAGCGGCCATCTTACATCCAGTACGGTGGTACCAACCCAGTCGGCTACAATTTGAGCCTACCACCTAGTAAGGGGCAAGGGAAGGGACCTACAGTTTTACACCCGGTTCCGAACGGTGAAGCAGCAGGTGTAGGTATGCACGTCGGAAAAAACTCATTGGTACACGCCGACCGGATTCGAACCGCGGACCTCTCGCATGAGAAGCCGATGCCCAAACCACTCGTCCACTCGCCTCATTAAAAACTCCCAAAACTCAACGTCAAGCGGGAACCAGGGATTAGGCAAGTTTAACAGGCACCCAGCGAAAAATAAGAAAAAAAAATCGGAGTCATTGGTTTTTATGATACGAGTATGAGCATTTTTTGAAAAACACTCTCGTACAACATTTTTAGGTACCTACTACGACTACAAATTTGCAAATATAATTGTAATTTTTTTTTATTGGTAGCCTAAATAACTCTGCTATTGATCAGTATCCCAAATGAAACCAAAATTCCCATAATTTTATCACAAAAAATTTTGTCTCTGAAAAAACAAATGACTCCGATTATTTTTTCCCATTTTCCCCTGGGTAGTCATAAACTGGCCTACTCCCTGGTTCCCGCTTGACGTTGAGTTTCGGGACACGTTGTATATATACATATTTATGTATTTTTTATTCTTATATGTTAGTACTAATCATGTACCCGGCTTTACATTTCTTCATTACATAGATGCAAAGCCGAAAATTAAGAGAAAATATACGAGATACGTCATACATACTATTGAAGATGCAACTGTTCGAAATTTAGAGAGAATACCTCATCGACCCGGTGGCGAAACGCGCTGGCGGCTGAAGCCGTAGTTCCGGGTTCGAATTATTCTGGTCGGGACGTATTTTTTCTCTATAGTCGGCTTCACATTTATGTAACGAAGAAATATTTAAGTATTATTTACAAAACTCTAAACTGAGATTGACAATAAAATATATTAGTATTTCTTTCTTGCCTATCTGTCCTAGGCAATTCAATAGGTTATTCAGTCGACCATCTATTAAATTTATACCGTCAATACGATCGACTGTCGATTCGGTCGATCTTCTCTCCAATTATAATATGAGTTGATTCAACAACATTCGATCTGTTCGATCAGTTAGAATGGGTCGACCCTAATACATTCATTCGACCGTCGATTCAGTATACCGTCTATTCAGAATTCCGCTGTTACAGTCTCTCATTGTACTATCTTATCTCATACAGAGCTGGGAGTCAGTCGACCCGTCCGCAGCCACCTTCACTCCAGATATCACGCCGCTGATCCTGGCCGCTCATCGGAACCACTACGAGATCCTCAAGATCCTGCTGGACCGCGGCGCCACGCTGCCCGTCCCTCATGATGTCAAGTTGGTCCTGCTTGTTGTGTTTACTATATAGCGTCCAAAGTTTTATAACTTTAGGTCTTTGTTCATACATACACACATACATACCACACGCTGTATCCCGACAATCGAGGTAAGAGGAGTAAACGGTGTTGTACTGCAAGTACTCTTGTAAATTACGGCAACACCACCACGTTCAGCAAATTGTTCGGACAAGATAACTATCAAGCAGCAAGTAAGGCACGAAGACCCACCTGCTGCGTGACTCGGTGGAAGCCACCAAGGTGAGAGGTGGCTATCCTGTCGCCGTTTAAAATGGCATCTCGTCCTCGTCCCTTAGTCGGCTTTTACGACATGCACGCGGAGAGATGCAGTGCTTTGTAATTACCGGCGTCACACCAGTCGAACAGACCATTTGTTGTATTTGTAGTTTGCTTTGTCTGTGTCGAAAAGAGAAGAAATACCAAGAGATTATGTTTACGGCAGCGAATAGATATAATTTTTTACAAGCTTTTCTTTAACTTTACTTCTCAGCATGGGTCAAGTCTTGCAACTGAATTTTAAACCAGTTCCACCGAAACGATTGAGCTGAAATTTTTCACAACCTTTTGGTTGTGGTGACAATACAAAACGGAAAATTGTAAAAAAAAAACTATTTTTTAAATTACTAGCAAGAACAAAATAAAAAACCTTTTTAAAAACAAGCTTCTCAAGGGTCTTTTTTTATTATTTTATTTTTAAATTAATTTCACATGAAGCTACAGTAAAAATCTGTAATGTACCAAATCCATCACCCAGGTGTGGCTGCGACGAATGCGTGTCGTCCTCCAAGGCGGATTCCCTCCGTCACTCGCAGGCGCGCATCAACGCGTACCGGGCGCTGACGGCGCCCTCCCTGATCGCGCTCTCCTCCGCAGACCCGCTGCTCTCGGCATTCCAGCTCTCCTGGGAGTTGAGGAGGCTCAGCAGAATGGAGACAGAGTTTGGAGCCGAGTATAAGGTAGAATGACTTTTTTATTGTGGGTAGGTATATACAATATTTCTGGATTTCTTCTTGGCCTCGTGTACAGTTCTCTCAAAACTTTGTTATTTTTATAATCAAAATACGCTAATTTAATATTTACCTGTTTATCAAAAACGTGTCTTTTTTATTTTAATTGAACGTCTAATTTGTTTAGAATTTAATGAAGTGACCTGAATAATATTTTAATTTTAATTTGACATAATTGGCTACACCACCTGCGAAGAATCGTGTCGCCAGCTGGTGCCGCGGTAATACTAGCGTAATACAATATTAACCCTTGCAGGCACTACGGCAGCAATGCCAGGACTTCGCCACCACACTGCTGGACCACACCAGGACCTCCAGGGAGCTCGAGATCATCCTCAACTACAACCCCTGGGAGTTGGACTGCTGGGAGACGGGCGAGCGTCAGACCCTCGGCAGACTCAAGCTCGCCATCAAGTATAAACAGAAAGCGGTATGTTTCACGTTCTGACAACAGAATTTGAACTATTTTGAACTATGTTTTTAAAAATAAAAGTTCCGACTGATCCTCAACGTCCATTCCAAACTAATAATAGAGCTGGGAACTTGAAATTCGAAGATTGTATACTCGTATCTACCACCCAAATTTCATGTTTCTAGGGTCCACAGTGCAGGCGTCATTTAGAAAGGATCTTTTCGGAATTCACCCCCTAAGGGGGTGAAAAATACTCAGATGTATGAAACTCAGCCCTCAGCTCCTGCTTAGCTAACTTTTGAGTACTACATACTTGTGTAACATTTATTTCAAAACATATATTTCTTTAATAACATACATAACTAGAATCACCATAATAAAACATAAAACCAAACTAATAAAATACATACATACTTTAAACTGAAAATCATATGAAAATCATCTTTCACGCGAGCGAAGTTACGGGCAAAAGCTAGTTCGTTGATAAAAAAAAACAAGTTAACTTATCCCATTATTTTATTTTGGAAAATCAACAGTTTCTTTATGCATACTTATCTATGTTGCCAGCGATTTTTCATATACTACATTCCTAAACAAGTAAAATAATTTTTCATACTTACAGAAATTGATGCACAAAATTTTTTGTACCACAATGCCCTAAAACAAAGAAGTTAATACAATAAATAATTTATTATTTAAAAAATAAAATATAAAAAGAAGAAAAATAAATAAATAATGTAAAATAAATAAAAAAATATATAAACTATGCAACATAATCTTGCCTCAAAATAACAGTTAGAGAAAAACACGATGACATAAAATATGAATTTACAAGAAAGATTTTGCAGATCCATTTCTATAACGCGCACACTTTTTGATAATTCCACTCTCGTACTCATAAGCAGAATGTCGCACTTACGTGCCCTCTCATCTATCCTGGCAGACCCTCTTACAAAAACTCATTCATTTTAGCAGAGAGAACTCAAAAGGAAGACAATCCGGTTGTAGAGCGTCGTCCTTGTCGCGCAGAGACGTACGAGTTTGTGCGACAGGGACGACGCTCTACAACCGAATTGTCTCTTTCTAAAGTTCGATGTTCATTATTTACTGCTGGTTGCTGTACATTTATTTGTATTTCGTCTTTGTCCACAACCTTTGTCAATTTTGTAGTGACTTTCCGCCAGTGGACAGAAAAACGGAGTGTGGGAAGACCCGCAAGGTGGGACGACGGCATCAAGTGCGTCGGCGGAAAGCAGTGATTCCGTACCGCTGAAGGCCGGGAAGACTGGAGGAAAATTGGAGAGGCTATGTCCAGCAGTGACTCTGACTGACTGACTGACTCCGCCAATGGAGATTGATATGGTTGGCGACATCGTCTGCTACTCCCATAACACTTTGGTGAACTAGGTGCCATGTCACTGCTTCCCTTTGGCTGTGCCGGCCACACTGAACTGGATGGAAAACAAGAACTATTAATTAACATAGCCGCTTTAACCGACCTTTCATTCAGTGCGGCGGTGCCAATCCGGGCGGGTTAAATAAACCCTACCACCTAGAAGTCGTGGTAATTCCGCTGCAGCGCTGTATCTTATCCGGTCGAAATATTTTCACTTCACTATAATTTCTACAAGGAAAGACCTGCCATGGTAATGTATACTAGCAGGATCTCCGCCATTATTTTTCATTCCACTAAACGATAGAAACGAATGTCCGTTGCAGAAAGCGAGATGGCCGGGAGGGGTTATACCTTTAATCTTTTTATCTCACATTACTTAGGGTCGAAGACCTATAAAGGGCAGTTTGTGCTGGAGGTAAGCTTACAGTATAGCGATGCGTGGGGTTGCTTTTCTGGATAATATCGCATTTTCCTCCTCTGTCTCTCTCTCTACCGTTTAATACAATTCAAATCTGCTTGTCTGTCTGTAAAGGGGAAACTGAAAAACCGGCCAAGTGCGAGTCGAACTCGCGCACCGAGGGTTCCGTATCACCATGTCACGGCTAGCGCCACTCACGCCATCTAGATGGCGTGTTATGAAATGCTTCATATTAGTTTAGTCACGATTAGAAAATGCTTCATAATGTATTCGGTAGACGGCGCGCGCGCATTCACTTTTTGGTTTCTTTTATGGGAACCCCCGTGATTTTTTTACTTTTTCTTATTTTATTATTTGTTGTTATATCGGCCATAATAACACATTTTCTGTGAAAATTTCAGCGGGCTACCAATTACGGTTCAAGAGATACAGCCCTCGGACATACGGACGGACGGACAGACAGACGGACGGACGGACAGACAGACAGACAGACAGACGGCGTAGGCTTAGTAATAGGGTCCCGTGCCGGATACGGAACCCTAAAAACGGTTGAACCGATTATTTTTTGACTAATGAAATCCTCTGGATAATTATAAGCTATGTATTGAACAGTACACACACACTCACGCACTCACGCACACACGCACGCACGCATGCACTCACGCCCTCACCCTCACACACACCTTTGCACTTTCACACATGTGCACAGCGCTAATTACTTTGTTATCTACCTATACCTTTTCTTTCACAAACATCCAACGTTGAATTAATATATTGTATAATGCTGTTAATTTTCCAACAAATTAAAAAAATATAAATAAGCCAATATATAGAAAAAGATCCTAAGTCATAGACTGAAGGAAACATATCGGGAGGAAGTGCATTCCAGAGTTTCGCAGTGCAGAAGATAAAACAAATACTGCAGCGCTTAGTCCGCACTTTAGGCAGTTCTACAGTAAAGGGATGCATTCCCTGTCTGCTACGCGTGGACCTATGGTGAAAACGTACGCTTGAGGTTAGAAATGTTTGAAAATGACGAATGACAAAATTTTTTCCAATAGTTCAATAAAAAAATCCTTCATAATATATTCTACCTCTTATGAATCGACTATAGACGCCAAAACTACTATCGCAGCCGCGGAAAAACAAGATGAATATAAGAAATATCACTTGTTTCTTTTCTAGATATTTTTGCAATTTTTATTAGGTTCAAAATGGACTGTGCATTTTATTTCTAGTTCGTCGCGCATCCTAACGTACAACAGCTTCTTGGAGCGATCTGGTACGAGGGTCTTCCTGGCTTCAGGCGGAAGAACATTGTGGGCCAGGCTATTCAGGTAATTCTACCGGTTGTTTTTTTTTTAGTTACAACTATAACGTGTTCTTATCTTAGTGGAATGTGTTTTTTTTTTAATGGAAACTGACACAGTTGGCTACATCGCCTACAACGTCCGTTATGTCAGCCCATAACACCGGGTGAACTAGGTGCCATGTCAGTGCTTCCCCCTTTGATCGTGCCGGCTACACTGAACTGGTCGGAAAACACAAACTATTTACATAGCCGTTTCAACCGACGTTTCATTCAGTGCAGTGGTATCAACCCGGGCGGGTTAAACCCTACCACCAAGTAAGATTAGTTTGTTTCAGTTTATTTATTGATTTCAATAGGTACACAATTAAGAAAATTTGAGAAATCATTACAATTTCGTTCGTCGAACGATAATTCTTTACCGTGTGGATAGATTTCGATGAGTAACTGATGGGTGGTTCCATACAAATTGGTCAAGTTCTAATAATAGGATCCATGAGAAAATCAACAAACTCTTAAATTTACATGACAAATGGGCGAATAATAAAATTCTATACCACGCCAACCGATTCCGATGATACTTTGTTTACATACATACATTCCCGGTGGGGTAGGCAGAGACAACGGATCTCCACGTGCCACGATCCTGACACACCTCTCCCGCCTCTTCCACTCTCATAATGTTCTTCATGCATGCTCGTCTTACGGGTACTACGCACTTGACCCTTTTTGAGCACATTGCCCGATCTGGTCTCCAGGTACGTGCTTCTAGGGCGACCCTTCCTGACTCTTCCACTTACATTTGCTTCATAAATTTCTTTCATACTTTGATTGTGTGTTGAAAAGGACGTACTTCAGAGGTTGAAGTCGTATTTGAACTAAAAACAGTTATTTCTGCATCAAGTGCAAATGCAGATTTCGCGGACAGCCGCTTCATACGGCGTGTGCGGCGCGTGTTGAACGCACGCAAGTCTGTATCTAGTCGGTGACGCACAAAGTGCGTGTGTGCAGCATGCCCGGTTGCTGTTATAAAGAGTGACAGTGACAAGCGTTGTATAAAATGGACATCGATGTATTTCACAGGTTGATTTTTCACAGGTAGCCAAGCTGGGTATAATGTTCCCGGTGTACTGCACAATCTACATGCTGGCCCCTAACTCCACTTCCGGCAAGTTCATGAAGAAGCCGTTCGTGAAGTTCATCTGCCACAGCTCCTCCTACATGCTCTTCCTTTGTAAGTATGTTCTCACATGTTATTTACATCCTAAGCGCTCCAGTATTCCTTTTTTTATGTAATCCGGTATGGCTGGCTCAGTCAGAGGGGCCCAAAGCGCATGTTACGACCAGCCAATATCACCTCCGAGAAGGTAGGTGCCATACCGGAGACTTCCATCGATTGCTGGCTATACTGGACTAGAGGAGAACACAACCGAGGCTGCTATGCGGCCATCTTACATCCAGTACGGTGGTACCAACCCAGTCGGCTACAATTTGAGCCTACCACTTCTTTTATCTTCCGCACTGCGAAACTCTGGAATGCACTTCCTCCCGATGTGTTTCCTTCAGTGTATGACTTAGGATCTTTCAAGAGAAGCGTAAAAAGGCATCTGTCACGCCGGCATGGCATTCGCGGCCCCCGTTTTAAACCGAATGCTTTTGGGCGTCGGCTCAACAATCCACGCTGACGGCACTAAGTGTCTCGCGTATCCATAAAAAATAAAAAAAATAAAACATACTTACGTAATATTAGGTAAGAGTTACTTGCATAGTACGTAGGTACTCTAAACAGACGCGTAATATGTTGTTACGTTAAATAAAAAGTACGTGGATGCACATTCTCATAAAACGTTGCAGGCTGACCGTGGTTCGGATTCCACGGTAAACTGTAGGTCCCTTCCCTTCTTACCTTACTAGATGATAGGGTTTATCACGCCCGGTTTGGTGCCACCGCATTGAATTAAACGTCGGTCGATACGGCTATGTAAATAGTTCGTGTTTTCCTTCCAGTTCAGTGTAACGGACATGAAATGAAGAGAGGCACTGACATGTCTGGCACCTAGTTCACCCGGTGTTATGGGCTGACATAACGGATGTTGTAGGTGATGTAGCCAACCGTGTCAGTTTCCATAAAAAAAAAAACAAATAAAAAAAATTTGGTTTCATTACTATCGACTTAATACTTGCCATTGTTAGGGTTCCTAATTAGACAACGACCTTTTTGTCCGCCTTGTAGCTGGCATGGCGCCTCTCTGAGCGTGGTTTCGGGAGGAGCGGTGTTATTGGCTGTATCTGATCTTCTTTTGAACTTTTAGGCACAGCCAACAGTGCCAGTTTTCCATAAAAAAAAAAATTTACAATTATAAAAAATATACTACAATTCTCTCAAGACTAACACCTCTGTCTTAAAGCTTGAAGCTAAAATGTCGATGATAAAACATTACTCAAATTATAAATTAAAAACTCATCATCGAAATAATTCAACATTTTGAAATTCTACGATAAAATACCTATTGGATAGATCTGGGTCAAGGAGGTTTAATTCAAAATATTATTTTAACTTCCGGCCCCGTTCCGAGAGTCAATTTAGAACTCAAATAGACTGAAGCCGACAATAGACCATTCCGCTCAAATTTATTTATGTTCATGAGTAAGCAGATTACGTTGGCGGTATTTTAAAAAAAAATAAAGCTTTTTAAGTCGTCGAAAATCCCAAGAACTTGTAGAGATATTTACAATCAAAGTTTGAAGTAAAATGAATGTACGCTAAACCATCGATATCTATTTTATAGATTCGCCCATCCCATACATCACTCCCGAAAAAATATGTTCTCGACGAGACCTGCATATAGTGCAGATTTCACGGACAGCCGCTCCATACGGCGTGTGCGGCGCGTGTTGAACGCACGCAAGTCTGTATCGAGTCGGTGACGCGTGTGTGCAGCATGCCCGGTTGCTGTTATAAAGAGTGACAGCGACAAACGTTGTTGTTTGTTTCGCCTGAGCATGTTATGGCGTGTTAAGAAGCCATGCTGTCACGGATAGGATCGTGTGACGGTGCGGTGGTATCGCGTTCTCGTTCTCGCTTGCCCGCTGGTGATGGAAGTGGGCGGAAAGACGGCAAACGCGCCGCATGGGCGTCTTTCTCGCTCGTTCTTGTCATCTGTGGGCGGGTGGGGGCGAGCGCGCGATAGCATCGTCGTAGGGATCGTGTCACGTATCACAATACTGTGTGTGCGTGCACGCACACTTGTACCGACGTCTAGCACAGGTTGCATCGTACGACGTCCGATCTATAAAATAGATGTCGATGCGCTAAAACATATTCTGTGGCTAAACGCCCTCCGAGACGACCACTGCGTTCACGCGCCCGGTATGACGTCACACCGCGCTAATCACCGTCACCGCGTGCGGACGCTCTATAGCAGACATCCCTTCTCATGATATTTTAAATATGTTTTTCGGTGTAGATATTGTTGTTGATAAACATTTTGGAACAACTAGCCCAGTGGATCAAGGCTTTGAGCTTTCATAAATTCATTTTCTTTTTTTTTTTATGAAATCCGGTATGGGTGGTAGAGTCGGAGGGGCCAAAGCACATGCTCCGATCAGCCAATATCACCTCCAAGAAGGTAGGTGCCATACCTTATAATTCCCTGGATTGCTGGCTATACGGACTAGAGGAGAACACAACCGAGGCTGCTATGCGGCCATCTTACGTCCAATAAGGTGGTACCAAGACAGTCGGCTACAATTTGAGCCTACCGCCTAGTAAAGGGCAAAGGAAGGGACCTACCTACAGTTTTACCTACACCGGTTCCGAACGGTGAAGCAGCAGATCCAGGTATGCACATACATGTTTTCGTCAGAAAAACTCATTGGTACACGCCGACCGGATTCGAACCTCGGACCTCTCGCATGAGAAGCCGACGCCCAAACCACTCGGCCAACCCGCCGCTTTGGCGTGTGAAAGATAGCAATTGTTTGTAAAAACTCGTAGGCTGACCCTAGCGCCTTAAAGGCTAATTGTACACAAGCAATTTATCGACGTAATCCTTCCAGCACTGCTATCGCTGGCGTCCCAGCGCGCTGAGTACGTGGCCCTGGAGTTCATCGGCCAGTACTGGATGCAGGGAGAGCTGAAAAAATACTTGCAGCAGCTCGACCGCATCTGGAAAGAACACGAGCGAGGAGCGGCACCAGGAGTGCTGGAGTCCGCTGTTGTTATTTACATCGCTAGTAAGTTCTCAATAGACACAAAATTTCCATTTCACATATTTTTGTCCACTGCTTGACCTTATCCTCTCCAACCAGAGCGATCTTCGGTCCAACTCAGAACGATCTTCGGGCCAAGTCGAGTCAGCTTTCCTTCGAATGTCGTTCTAAAGCTGGATCACTGCTCTTCGATTACTCCTTAATATTTTCACTTTCTTATTCTCTTTATTTGACTGCGTAATCAATTTATAACTTGCTAAGATTAGTTAGCAACTTGTAAAACATACACGAAATAGAAGTCCCTTGCTCGTTTGCTGCAGGTCTTATCTGGGCCGAAATCCGTGCTCTATGGACCGACGGACTGTCCGAATACATCAGCGACTTGTGGAACATCGTGGACTTCTTCACAAACGTTTTCTACCTCACCTGGATCAGCTTACGCGTCGCATCCTGGTATATTGTTCAGGTAGGCACTACACTGACGGTGAACTGTCCATTATGCTGGGCAACTTTCATCCTTTTAACAACAGCGACCGTCATCGCTGCTGTTCAAAGGTTGAAAGTTCCGCAGCGAACAATGGTGTGAATGCTGGGAATATCGCTACGCGATATGGTGCGTAACGAGGCAATTCTCCGACACACCAAAATAGTCAATATTTGACACCGGATGGCTAAGCTCAAGCTCAAGGGCTTGGCACGTTAGCCGAAGAGACGACAACCGTTGGAGTAACCGTGTCCTAAACTGGCGGCCGTGGACAGGAAAACGGAGTGTTTGAAGACCACCCGACGAAGTCGTGGTTACGTATCAAAGCAGTGATTCCGTACCATTGAAGGCCGGAGGACTGGAGGAAAACTGGATAGGCGTATGTCCAGCAGTGGATACGTTTATAAGCGTCGGGTTGCCGAGTGGTTTGGGCGTCGGGTTCTTGCGAGAGGTCCGAGGTTCTAATCCGGTCGGCGTCTACCAATGAGTTTTTTTCTGATAGTGTTCTGATTTTTTACGTACATACCTGCTGCTTCACCGTTCGGAACCGGTGTAAAACTGTAGGTCCCTTCCCTTGCTAGGTGGTAAGCTAAAATTGTAGCCCACTGGGTTAGTAACACGCTGACTGACTGACTGACTGACTAAGGCATCACAATCAAGTTGTGCAAATAATCCATTCGAAATATTATCCAACCAATTTTTTTTTAATGTAGCTATTCCCGAAATTAGCAGGCCTAAATTACAACAAATACTACGTACAATTTAATGATGTAAGTAGTGAGTATATAATGTTAATTTAATGCTAAATGTGATTGTAAATATGTGCCTTGTATATGCAACACAATATTTAGTTGAAAAATGTTAATTTAAAGAAACTTTGACGATTAGACTCTGCCGTAATTTCTGAACTCAACGCCTGATAAATACGAACGCATCAACAATCAAGACGAATGTGCTACTAAAGAAAACTTTCCGCTACGCCATTTACATCAATGACGACCTCGGAAGACACGAAAGTATTCTATAAGCCTCAGTTTCGAAACCAGGTTACCACAGAATCATTGATACATCGCTTACTATATGAAATGTTTGCAGCGCGATAACAAGGAAGGTATTGACCCCTGGTACCCACGCGAAAACTGGGACCCCTACGACCCGATGCTGCTATCCGAAGGTGCCTTCGCAGCCGGCATGATCTTCTCGTTTCTCAAACTGGTTCACATCTTCTCCATCAACCCCTACTTGGGACCGCTTCAGGTCTCTCTCGGAAGGATGATTCTGGATATCATTAAGTTCTTCTTCGTCTATATGCTGGTGCTGTTTGCTTTCGGTTGTGGTAAGTGGTGTTAATGCTTACCGTCGTCTTCGTTTTTGGTTCATTTATTTTATCGACTTCTTAGTATAACCCTTTCAGACAGAGATGAAACTTAGTTGAAATGCAAATTTCAACCTTATTTCAGCTCACTCATTACTACATCGACGAACGGGTAACACACATCCATTACATGTGCATGGCCAATAGAAGGTTGACATCTAAACATTTTGTAGTTAAAAGAAAATACACTTATGGCTTTTTATAGTAGCATGAACTTACGTGTATTACTAATAAGTATTCTTTTTTTTATTTTATCTTCAACTGTCACGTTTACCTATATATTCCACTATATTAATCGAATCCCAAATACCCAAAGGTGGACTGTAAGAAATCTTTGTAAGGGATAAGTCCGCCTTTACACCTTATGTAAATGTTCTAATGTCCTTGTTACTGTTAAAGGTTTCTTGGAGCAATAAAGCATTTTCAATTCTTTTCAATTCCACATACTACTGTACAACACATAATATAGTATTATTGAATGCATGTACTATTATTGTGTATATGCACTATTATATTGTACAGTACATGTAAGTACAATATAATACAATATTGATTAGAAGAAATATCATACACAATAAGTTCGCCTACTGCACAGAAGTCAGTACATATCTAAGTTAAATCTGGCTGGATCTTAAAAAAATGTGACTGCTAGGTCTGAACCAGTTGATGTGGTACTACGCCGACATGGAGAAGAATAAATGCTACCACAACAACCCGAACGGACTTCCAGACTTCGATACACAGGAGAAAGCCTGTTCTATATGGAGACGATATGCCAAGTAAGTACTAGAACAAAAATTTATTACCAGTTCTCGAAATACCATACTGCAATGAATAAAATTTACTGTATAGAGATTAATTTCATAAAGTGCCCTTAGGGATGCTTATGTTCCGTCAATATTTTCTCGTGGAACCAGGCATGGATAGCGGCAACGCCTGCTATACTCGCAATGTCAGGCCATTACACCTGGTTCATGTCGGAACTCCATCGGTACTCCATGCGTAATGTCAGTCAGTACTTTCCTTTGGTCGTGTCGGCTGCACTGAACTGGCTGGAAAACACCATAATCGGAAATTCCAGTAAAACCAATCTTTGTTCTACAGTCTCTTCGAGACGTCTCAGTCGCTCTTCTGGGCGTCATTCGGCCTCGTAGACCTGATGACCTTTGACCTGACCGGCATCAAGAGCTTCACGCGCTTCTGGGCTCTTCTCACCTTCGGCGCCTACTCCGTCATCAATATCATCGTACTACTCAACATGCTCATCGCCATGATGTCTAACTCTTATCAGATCATATCTGTGAGTATTGCTGTTCCGAGTGGGGATTCACTTAGCCAGCAGTCGGTCACTGCTACCGCCCTAACTTAGGGCGGACAAAGTGACTGATCTTCGTCGCCAGCCGGCCACGACGACTAGGTACCCTATTTTATATAGGGCGGATAAAGTGACGGCAGGCCTCGCACTGTTTACCGCGCAAAAAAGACCGGTTGCGGTGTGATAGTCGTCCGACTAATACCATTGCAGATTCCAGATTCCAGTGGGGATATAACATAACATATTATACAACAAACTTCACAGAAAGAAAAAGAAAGGGAATTTTCTCTCTGATCCGGACACGAAAGGCACAAATGGGACGATTTTTATTATTTTCTATGAATGGCTTACTTATTGTTCGTAGACCTTTTGGCCAACCGAAACTGGCGTGAGTCTGATTTGTGCAATTAGTGCAGTAGTAAATCAACACATGTGGAACATATCTATGACTATTGTGGAATATAGAATGTTTTCTATTATTTTCTGTTCTCATAACACGTTACAACACACGTCTCAGGAAAATGGATCGATTTTATGGAATCACTTGCAGGCTCTCGTGTATACCTATGTAGAACAATATAACAATGACTGGATGATCCTCGTTCACCAAATGGATCATGCTGTTAATACATTTGTGTATTCACACAGGAACGTGCGGACATGGAGTGGAAGTTTGCTCGCAGTAACCTCTGGATCTCGTACTTTGACGATGGCGACACCGTCCCTCCTCCCTTTAACATCATTCCCACACCAAAGCACATCTTTGGTTGGATGAAACGTTGCTGCAAGTCGAATAATCGAGGATCTATCATAGTAAGCACTTTGGGCTATCAATCAAATGATAATTTATAGTGTCTTAGAGCGTTCGTATTTTCGAAGTCAATTAATTGCACGAATTTTGTTCTACTAAACGAATGTTCGCCATTCTTTCTGATACCAGCTGTTTTAACGTCAGCGTAGTGATACAATACAATACAATAGGAAAATTATGAGATGAGCTTATCATGTTATCCAAACATCATCTCATCTCAGTTCAGATGCTCAAAGACACAACTGTCCATCGGTTTGAATACCATTACATTTTCCTACCAGAACAAATCGCGTGAGAAGGCTCGAGAGCAACATGAAGCCGTCATGCGAGTTCTGGTCCGCCGCTACGTCACAGCTGAGCAACGCGCCAGAGACGACGTCGGCGTCACTGAAGACGACGTGATGGAGATCAGACAAGATATATCTACACTGCGGTACGAGCTCATCGACATCCTACACAACAACGGAATGAAAACGCCGAGGATACAACTTCAGGATGCTACCGGTAAGGACCATTCACCAGATTAATTAAGTCCTTGAGACTTATTATTGTCATTTATTAAGTAAGGCCTTTCATATGGCAGATCATACAAGCTAAATAATGGAGAGTAATGAAAGATGTACTCGCCCTATTACAAACTGGGACAACGTACAGAGTTACACCGTTAAATTGTTAAGAGTTGAAGTGCGGGGTGGGGCAACGCGCTATGCCGTAGCTATGTTCATCTAAATTATACGTAAATGAACACCACTTATTTCCGCTTTTGTTCTGTCTCTAACTGAATTATCTGTCTGTAGTGGCCGGTAAGAAGGGCCGCGTGATGGAGAGGCGGCTTTTGAAGGACTTCCAGATCGGCATCGTGGAAGGCATCATCAACGATGTCCTGTCCAAGAAGAATGAGCCCAAAGACGTCTTCAGTCAGATTGCTAAAGCCATTGGAAAAGCTAGCATGGATAAGTAAGTCCAATACTCATTGAAAATACATAGAGATCAATAAATCAGAAAAGGAAGTTCTCAATGTTTCTTCCTTTTTTCCAGTAAAAAGCGCGACTGGAACGCCATGGTGCGGCGTAGTACCATCAAGCGGGATCCCATAGGCACCACTCAGGAGTTCACCGCGAGACGTTCCCGACAATCCCTCAGGGCACACATCTTGGACAACGTTCAGGCAAAGACTATTGACCAGGACAAGCTGCTGGGTAAGACATCGTTCAGCATTCTTGTCATCGTTCTTGATTATGACCTAAATATGACCGCTGCTCTAATTAACTCACTTCCCTCATCCCACCTCTCTCATTCCATAAACCCGCCGCACACTCGCGGAACACCCATTTGTAGTGGCGTTCTAGGAAGTCTAGGGCGTTCTTCGAACCACACGATTTTCTAAAGATCTTGTCGAACTGTAAAGGTATGGAATAAACTCCCGGAGAATATGTTTGCGTACTCCTACAATCCAGGCATCTTCAAATCGCAGATAAATGAACTTTTCTCCGAAAAGCTTATCCGCCCATATGGTCCTACCTCGGGGATGATATCATCTGTGGTTTGGTTTCCAACCTCGATCTCAATGAGGCTATTAAGCGTCTAATGAAGATTACCATACTGGAGATGACGATGGTTTGTAATGATGTTGAATTATGATGCTGGTGATGACGATGGTTTGTAATGATGTTGAATTATGATGCTGGTGATGACGATGGTTTGTAATGATGTTGAATTATGATGCTGGTGATGACGATGGTTTGTAATGATGTTGAATTATGATGCTGGTGATGACGATGGTTTGTAATGATGTTGAATTATGATGCTGGTGATGACGATGGTTTGTAATGATGTTGAATTATGATGCTGGTGATGACGATGGTTTGTAATGATGTTGAATTATGATGCTGGTGATGACGATGATGGCTAAGGCGATAGTGATTATTAATATGAAGCTTAAGATTATTTTATTATTGTTATTATTTTTTGACAATTATACTACATTGTAGTATGTTTAATGTACTAACATAATAAAGTTGATACAAATTACGTATCAAAGTTTGACAAAGGCTCTTTACACCTGATACACTTTATTAATAAGTATTTGTAGTCAGAACTCTTTTCTTGCTGACAAACTGTGTTTTTCTATAGATTTTATTATGTGACTAGTCACTACAATGCTTGTAATAAGATGTACCTATGAAAAAAAATACTCTGCGAAGTTTCTTGCCGGTTCTTCTTCGTGGGCGTAATCGAACCGGATAGGAGAAATTGTGACAAGTGCGAGTGAAGTTTTACTGCCACATTAATGATCAATAAACAATAAAATACAATTAAGATGCAAATGTTCTGTCACAGCCTTCAACCCGCGTCTCTCCAGCGTAACGCCAACGACGCGCGTCGCCTACGCCAAGTTCATGCGAAGCAAACTCAAGTCCGACTTCGCGACCAGGGAGAGACTCGGTCGTCAGTCCAGCCGCTCCTTCTCCTCTGACCAGTTCAACCTAGAGGACGAAGTCTTCGAGTCGCCGGCACAGAAGAAATGTAAGTATTGGACGATGGCGCCACTGACCTGCTGGAGTGCGGCGCGGCGGCGGCGACACGGCATCCGATTGCTCCTGGGATTTTGTGTTGGGTTGGGTGGCAGATAAAAGTTAGAAATTTCACGTAAAACTGCACTCGCGCGCGAGAGGTACCTCTTGAAAGGAAAATAACTGATTTGGTACAGTGTTAATAATGTGCATACATGTAAGGTGTGTCCAGATTTGGTGTTCGTTAAAATATGACAAGAATTAACGTTGTATGTAATGTAAGCCCACCTCCCCATCGTTACACAGAAACATCGACTACTGGTCGGTGAGAAAGTTGTACATCCCTTGTGTAATCTTTTACCAGTCTAGGGTCGCTAATATTAATTTTACTCAAATATGCGGGGCAAGGGATATTATGGATACATAGGGATATAGCAAGGGATCCGAATATTGAATACTGTTTATCCGGTGTCATCTTTACCGGATTACCGAATATCTATACCTCGGCCGGATAGCCAGTTATACACCTTGGCCAAATAGCAGGAGATCGAGTCTGCAGCTTCTTGACCTGATATCCGTCTGATTGCCGGATATCCGCCCTACACTGTGAACGAATATTCAAATATCCGGTGAGCTCATTGCTCATCAACAAATATTTCGTCTGCACCTTCACTAGATAGCCGTTATTCGGCCGGATAGCAACAATATGACCGGATACGCCGGATACCGGATAGCAACATTTGTTTCTCAAATTTTAATAGTGTTAGAGTAACCTGTCGAAATTTATAAACACTCCGTCTCGATCTCACCTTTAAAATTTAATTAAATATACCTTTACGGAACTTGAGGAAGTTCAAAAATAGAAGAGTCGAGTCTGTACACCCAAAATAGGTAGACGTGGGTGGGTGGCAAGGTATAAGTTTTCTCGGCCCACGGATTTTGACTCGGCTTCAAGTAGGCATGCAGTCCGTCTCATTTCCAGTTTTTAACAACTGACATAAGTCGCAATCGCATTGTTTTTATGTTATGCAGCGTAGAAGGTGGGCTTATTGAAGAATGATTTATTCTAGTCAACCTTGTACATAACAAAGCTTAAGCATTTTAATTATAGAAATTGAATCTTTACATTTATGATTTTGAATACTCGTAGTTTTTTTTTTTCTTAGACTTGAAATCAGCGCTGAATCTAGTAAAGACGTTTAGTCACGACACGACTAACGACTCACTCACTAGATTCAGCATAAGCTGTGTCTGCTCACTGTTTTCTCTTTCTTTCTTTTATCAGAAAAATTATACAGAAAATCGAAGTTTTTTTTTCTAAACTTTTTCTCCGATGATTTTTTTAATAGAGGTAAAAAATACCCACATATGTGTAAATTTTTCAACAATTCTAATAATAAATCTGTAAGGGATAAATAACATACCATCTCTATGGGATGGTCATGGAGTAAGTTACTTTGTTTTATTAGATACTACGTTTATAGACTCTATGTATGATACTAAAACTAAATTGACGATTTTTAGGAATATTTTCAGTATGTTCCTCTATAACTCTTAAACTGATCATCCGAATTCGATTAAACTTAGAACGATTAGACTTAGTGACGCACGATGAATAAAGATCAGTTCCGGTTACACTAAGATGTGGTTCTCATACAAACCGAATCTTTCCACGCGCCGAAATAAAGGTACGGTAGTGGGCTTACTTACTTTCTTCTTTTTAAATACGAATTTCACGCGAGTGAAGCCGCGGGCAAAAGCTAGTACAAAATAAAACATTAAATCAATTAATATCCCAATAAGTGTCTGGCTTTTAAAAATAATTCACTTATATTATAGCCTCTGATAGTTCCAATAGGCTGAAAAATATGGTGCTGAAAGGTCCTCGGTATGTCCGTATTCCGTATACATACAGCCCGTATAGAAACTCGTCGTCCGTTGCTCCCCACCATAATTTCAGGCAGGCATGACATCCGCAACCCCCGCGTACGACCGAATGTCCATGGGCGTCGTTAGACACCTTATAGGTGGTTCAGCGTCACATGTACCGCTTTCTATAATATTCAAATATATCTATAATGTCTCTTCGTACGAAGACGACGGAGTAAACCAGTGAACACGACGGAGTAAACCAGTGAACACGACAAAGTTCTACACTAATATCAACGCTTCCTATCGTCAATACAGATTTATGACAATCAACATTCACTTCATCCTAATCAGTGAAATCCATTCGCATTGAAATATTCGTAATTTCTGCCATACCATACTCCGTAATTAAAGGGGAACCGTGCAACGTAGTGTCGAATTATCGTCGAGAACAATCGTCAATGGACAAGAATGGCCAATCGCGTTATGTAGTAACATAATATGTTTTGAAACATATTATTTTCAAACTTATATTTTATGGATGTTACAAGCTAGGAGAGTGTTAAAAACCAATATTTTTTTACGGCAGATAATTTGATTGGAACGATGTTCCAAATCGCACGTTACACTCCAGACAATTGGGGAATGAGAGCTAGGCCGAAGAAAGTGTAAAACTTCGAGCGTCACAACACTTCTGCTGTAGTATGTGTGTTTGTGTGTTTACAAACGTATGCCTAAGTGCAATAGACATCATTTATTAAGTTTTTATTTTTCATTTAATTACTCTCAAACGTTGTTAATTTATTTCATTGTGGCTGTTATTAAATACATAATATATAGCGAAAGGAACTTCGTTCCGAACGGGTATCCCGCGACACCTTTCGTTTATTTGTATGTAATAAATGGGTAAGAAATTTAAATCGCGACATAGAGACAGTTGCGTACTTTAAAACAAAAAGGAAGCACTGACCTGACACCTAGTTCCGACGGATACATTTGTGAAAGATGACGTCATGATACATAAAAAAATAATATTTTTGCCATCGCCTTCGATCGACTGTCCTTCGCGTGCCGACTTATCGAATCAGATCTTCTCGTAATCGATTCAGTTATTTGGGCGATGCAGGGTACCTCTGCCTCGAGTAAACACAGCATTCATTCATCGGAAAATAGATGAATTGACGCAAAACTATGGATTGACGGAGCTGTGCTCCCGTAACAGCTACATAACAACAATCCTAGGTAGACCATAATTATCAATCAATACTAATAATAAATCTGTAAGGGATGGTCATGGAGTAAGTTACTTTGTTTTAGGAAATATTCAGTTTGTAGCCTCTATATATGATACTAAAGCTAAATTGACGATTTTTAGAAATCTTTTCTGTATGTATGTATGTATGTATGTATGTATGTATGTATGTTCCTCCATAACTCTTAAAGCCATCATCCGAATTTGATGAAACTTAGTACAAGCCCATTTTACTATACGGGACACAGGATAGGCTAACTAAAATTCACTTCCGGCTACGCTAAGATGTGGCTCCCATACAAATCGAATCGAAATAAAAGCGGCGCGGCGACGGCGGTTTATGGCGGCTAGCTACCGGGGCTGGCGGCGGCGGGGGCGGAGGCGCGGGGTGCGGTCTGGTGGAGCGCGGTGTGTGTATGCCACGTGGTGTATGCATTGTCTCGAGCCAGTGTATCTTATTTAATTCGATTCATAATATTATGTAGGTTTACTTCGTTAGGTAGGTATCTATTTGATAAATTTTAGGTGCAAACCTATGTAAAGTGTTGTTGCAAGTCGATGTTAGCGGATATTTACTTAATGGAGTTCCTATTTGATTTAAATTATTTTGATCGTATGTTTATTATATTGTACGTGGTGTAGTATGCGCGCACTATTAGCGAAAATATTCTTATTTTTACCCGACTACGGCGAAGCGAAAAGGAGAGTTATGTGTTTGACCGGTATGTATGTATGTATATATGTATGTATGTATGTATGTATGTATGTATGTATGTACGTATGTATGTATGTATGTATGTATGTATGTATGTATGTATGTATGTATGTATATATGTATGTATGTATGTATCATCTGTTCCCTCATAACTTCGAAACTACTTATCATAATTTGACAAATGAGGTATCGTTGGATGCGTCTTGACGCTGGATAGAGGCTATGTGACGTCCCATAAAATTGTATATGACGCCCTATAAAGGACATAAAGTCATTAAGGTCAGGTGGGGAAAGAGGAACATACTTTATTTTATTTTCGCAATAACGAGTCCCAGCACAAATCAAAGAGCCTCAACAAAAATAATGATATTTTTTATTAAATGTCCCTTTCGTCAGCTTTTCATGAATTTAGTAGGTGATCTTCTACTTTTGATATCTACAGAAAAATATGACAAAATAACAACGAAGTCGTAATGTTCCTCTTGCCCCATGCCTTGGGGTAAGAGAAACAAATTTAATATCTCGGTAAATATAAGGTCTATACGAATATCGTACTAAATGTTACATGTTACAAAAACATTTCAAACCAATATGAACCATATTATAGTGAAATAGAGTTTAGTTTACTAGAAAAAAATTAAAAATGAAATTTGGGGTAAGAGAAACACACAGGTGTAGTCAGGGGAAATAAACCTTTGTTTCAAATGTTTTGCTTTTATTACGGGTTTAAAATTTTTTACATAAACTTAGCATTTCACAACAAACAAAATTTAAAAAAATTAAGGAAAAACTGAAATTACGGCGTTCACGTAATATCTTAAATCAAAATTAACATGAGCGTTATACAAAATTACTAACTAAAACATATTGTTTTTCCATGGTTTACATTACTTACAATATTACAATGTCTTTAAAGGTTTAGTTATGATGACTAAAGTTAAAAATAACACCTTCTAGCTCAAAATTCTAATAAAGATGCATGTAGATGCAACCTACTGAATATTGTAAGTCTTGAATGACATTTTGAAGGTAATCTGGCCTCTGCGGCCAATGATAGGTTGCGGCAGTTTTGTTACAACATCCTCAGGTTTCATGTAAAACAAAACCTGGAGGTCCCTGCCCTTGCAATTTACTGGAGGTAGTATTTAATTCGCCCGGGTGGGTACCGCTGCACTGAATGAAGGACGGTCAAAATGGCTATGTAAATAGTGCATGTTTTCCATGCGGTTCAGTGTAGCCTGCCGTGACGCAAGGGCAGTACTGCTGATATGGCACCTTGTTCCAACAGGAATAAAGTGTCATGGGCTAACACTGTGGTTGGGAGCAGGCAATGCAGCCACATATCAGTTCCAATAAAAAAGGTGACTCGTACTTCGATATTGCCTTAAGAGTGGATTCACAGAAAAGGTTTGTCATTCCTGGTATGGGGGAAGTGGAACATATGATCCTCTTACCCCCATGTGCCCGTTTCTCTTACCCCAACAACGTTTTTAGAGGTTAGGATTATCGTTGCAATAAAACTGTTATTATCTACAGGAATTATACTTAAATAACTAAATAAATTGATAATTTACCTTTTACTTATGATCTTTGACGAAATAAATAATCTCCAACCACCTCTTTGTCACTGGTAAAAAATATTATTCAGGACGCGTCCACTTCGTATCCTAAGACTTGACAAATTTTCAATTTCTGTTTTTTTTTTTTTACCTTTGGGACATCGTAGCGACATCTCTTTTTGAATGTCGAAACTAATTCGCTTAGACTATTTTATCGACAGAGCGATCATAGAGCTAAACTCTATAGTTTATTCGTTATTAAATATAGTTTCTCTTAACCCGGTGTTCCTCTTTCCCCACCTGACCTTACCTAATTTTTTGTAATGATGCCATGTTGGGGATTAAATGAAAGGGCTTAATTAACACATTTAAAAAATTTATATATTGTTAGCTGTTGCTTTCGGATTTGCTTGCATGCATCCGATAATTGGGAATAATTTCTAAAATCAGGCCTCACTCCGAACCTACCCAAAATACATCCTACTAATATTATAAACGCGAAAGTTTGTGAATGAGTTGCGTTCAGGAAGACGATAAACCTACTCAAAGAAAGTAAGTAACTAATGGCGAGGCCGAAGGCCGAGCTGCGTTCGGGAAGACTATAAACCTTCTCGAAGAAAGTAAGTAACAAAAGGCGAGGCCGAAGGCCGAGCTTCGTTCAGGAAGACCCTAAACCTTCTCAAAGAAAGCAAGTAACAAAGGGCGAGGCCGAAGGCCGAGCTGCGTTCAGGAAGAGGATAAACCTTCTCGAAGACAGAAAGTAACTATGGGCGAGACCGAAGGCCGAGATGTGTTCAGGAAGAGGTTACTTACTGTCTTCGAGAAAGTTTATTGTTTTCCTGAACGCAGCTCGGCCTTCGGCCTCGCCCTCTGTTACTTATTTTCTTCGAAAAGGTTACTCTCATCCTGAACGCAGCTCGGCCTTCGGCCTCGCCCATAGTTACTTACTGTCTTCGAGAAGGTTTATCGTCTTCCTGTACGCAACTCCGCCTTCGGCCTCAAAATGTTACTCACTTTCTTCGAGACGGTTTATCGTTTACCTGAATCCAGCTCGACCTTAGTTACTAGCCTGAACCCAGCTCGCCCATAGTTCTTCCTTTGAAATACGAATTTCACGCGAGCGAAGCCGCGGGCAAAAGCTAGTAGATAATAATTACCTAATAATAATTCAGACTCTGTGCTATCTATCACACATATATATAAGTCAAATTAAGATTTATCTCCTCTAAGGATCGAATAGGGACAAGCTCATCTCAGTTCGAGAAGGGTGTATGTAAAACAGAAAATTAATGATTACCTAATTAAAAATCATATGCGATTGTAGCTTGATTGTACAGCTGTATTTTAAGGTGATTACACTGTTAGCTTATGGCATTCGAAAGTGCAAAGCAATCTTTATATTCTGCTCGGAGAAAAGAAGCAAGGTCATATTATTTTGTTTCCTACAAGGTATTTTGGAATGGCTAGTATAACCACCTTTAAGTATAATTTATTTAATAAATAACAAAAAAGTAATACTAATAACTAAAGAAATAAACCTACCTAACAAACATTAAAATAACTATCAAAAGGGGCATTTTCAAATGTTCCTAGAACACTTGCTATAAATAACCTTAAAATACAGTTTGTTAGTTGCTAGAATGACCACCTTAAATACAGTCAGGCTATAACCATAAAGAGATATAGGTTAAATACCTACTTATTATTTGTATACATACTTATTTATATTTTACTTTTTTACTCCCTTCTCTAATGCAGACGAACTTGCGCAACGAAAGTTTGCTTCATCCGGTTTGGAACTATTGATTAAAATCAAACTTGGATGAAATTTTCGTCGGTCATGATTAGTTATTATTGCAGTTGCCCACGATTGATTAAATGTACTTTTGCCAAGTTTGGTAAAATGTTCATTGTTTAACGAATTTCAACCATAGCCAATGGCCATAAGTACCTTCTTTTCGATGTTCTTTTCGAAATTGTATTTTAAATGTTCTATTTCTCTTGAAATTAATCGAAATCTCTTAAAATAACTCTGATTTCTCCTGTTCATATATTCGGATTAGGTTTTTATCGTTTGTATTATTATGTTATCCGATATGGGTGGCTGAATCAAAGGGGCCAGAGCATTTGCTCCGACCAGCCAATATCACCTCCGAGAAGGTAGATGCCATACCGGAAACTTCCCTTTGGATTTCTGACTATACTGAATTAGAGAAGGACACAGCCGAGACTGCTATGCGGCCGTCTTGTATCCAGTAATGTCGTAGATACCAAACCTACAATTTGAGCCTACCAACTAGCAAGGCGCAAGGGAAGGGACCTAAGGGTTAAGCAACAATTGTAGGTAGGCACGTAATTTTTTCCGCCAAAAAAAAAAACAAATTGATGCATGTCAACCGGATTCCAACCTCGTAACCTGAGATCAAGAGCCAAGACCACGCCGACTGGCCGCCGCTATAATTTAAGCTAAACATAAGACGTAAAACGTAAATTATAGAAATCGGAAAAATTCGGAGTCTTAATTAGCTTCCATCCAACTTTAACGCTAGTGAAGCCGCATGGACGGTTAGTTTGCCATAACATGGATGGACGTTAAGTGTGTGAACTTTAAAACAGAATATTGCTCCACACTCCAACATGTTCAACATTGCAGAGAGATCTCTACAACGTTGTCATACGCTTGCTCTCTCGCTTCGCATCGTCTTCTCGGGGAAGCAACGAACCAATTCACTCCGATAAGGTTCTAAAAATGTAGCTTTTAATACGATGATAGTTGTGGGTGAAGTCTGTGAAGTTATACAACAGATTTACGTCAAACTCAACATTGCTAGTAGTGTCGACTATATTAAACTCAACCGACAGTTTATCAGAAAACTGTTTAAAAAAAACATTGAACCGACTTCAAACCTTAAAAAGTATTAAATAATATTTTGATCTTTAATTAGAAGGTACAAAAGCACAAAAGGGTCCATCTATAAATTTTCAGGTGTGATTTTGTACCGCCTTCTTTTTTTTTTTTTTTTTTTTATTGTTTCCGAACTAGCTAGCTGTGTCCGAGGTCGAAGCCTCAGGCGCAGCCAATATCACCCCCGAGGAGGTGCCAGTCCGGCTTGGAGGTGGACTAATGTCGCTGGGGAAAGGCTATTTACCCGCGATTTGAAGATCCGTGGATTGTAGGAGTGGGGAAAGATATTCCCCGGAAGCCCGTTCCACACCTTTGCAGTGCGGCACAAGAACGATTTAGAGAATCGTGCCGTTCGAAGTACTCGTCTGTCCACTACAAAGGGGTGTTCCGCGAGAGTATGGCGGGTTTGGCGAAGGCGAACAGGAGGAGGAGGGATAAGGGAAGCAATTTCGTCAGAGCAGCGGCCATAGTAGTACCGATAAAACAGGCTCAATGACCCAACGATACGTCTGTGTTTTAGAGGTTGAAGGTCCTTTGTGAGTACAGAGTCGCCAATGAGGCGAATGGCTCGTCGTTGGATAGAATCCAAGGCTGAAAGAAGGTACTCAGGGGAACCCTCCCAAAGATGACTGCAATATTCCATCACCGGTCTTACTTGTGCTTTATAGAGTGTAAGCAATTGGACCGGTGTGAAAAATCGCCGACATCGGTAGAGTATCCCTAATTTTCGAGATGCTAGTTTCGCCTTGGATTCTATGAACGATCGAAATCCAACGTCCCTGGACACCTCTATACCCAGGACGCCCAGACTACCATCATTGGGGACTTGGCTGCCCTGGAAAGTTGCTTGGAGTGGAAACGGATCAGCCTTAGTAGAGAAGGCACAGGCTTGCGTCTTAGCTACGTTGAAGTTGACCAAGTTCTCCTTCCCCCATGAGGATACTTTATCGAGAACCAGGTCAACCCGAGCAACAGTTTCGCGTCTCGCGTTTGCTGCTGACGCCTCTCTACCCTTCCAGTCTTTGATGAACCCTTCGTGCACCGTGCTGTCGTCCGCGTAGCAATGTATTTCGCCGAGCGAGAGCATGTCGTTAATAAATAATAGAAACAGCGTAGGCGACAGCACGGATCCTTGTGGAACACCAGCATTGATTGAGTAATCGGCCGAGCATGCACCATCAAGGGTGACAAAGATCGACCGATTGCTCAAAAAGCTGGAGATCCAAGTGCACAGTTTTGTAGGGACACCGTAGGCCGGAAGCTTGCTTAGGAGTCCCCGGTGCCAGACGCGATCGAATGCTTTGGATATATCCAAAGCGACCGCCAGCGATTCCCCAAAACCATCGAGTCTTTCAGCCCACAAGTGCGTGACGTACGCTAGAAGATCTCCAGTCGACCTTTGCTTGCGCTTCTGCTCAAGATCAAAATGTTTTTTTTTTCTGTAATCCGGTGTGGGTCATGGGATAATCCGGGGAGTGAAATGAAAAAAAATTTAACCGTCCCTGTCACCGTCGTCGAATACAAACCGGTGCTGCCGGATAGATAAGCGATAATTCGTTCAGTCGTTTCGGCAGCCCCAAAGAGTTTGTATTACGTCGCGCGACGTTATACAAACTCTTTGGGCAGCCCTTGTAGTTGTTGTTGTTGTTGTTGATTTGGGGTTGGCTCTAGGCCTGCAAACTAATCCCGCTTGGTTGGGGACCTTCGTGCAAAACCCCTATCCCTTAGTCGACTTTTACGACATGCGACGGGGAGAGATGCAGTGGGGCTATTCTTTTTAAGTACCGACCCCACACGGTACAGCCCTTGTAGTTTCGAAGTCGTTGTCTTCATAGAACAAGGTGTCGCGCAGGTGGACACGATTTCAAATCCCGAAGTCTACGGGAATTTTTTTTCTTTTTTTTTTTAGAAGCTTAGCTTTTATCGGCCGCCCCCCAACGCCACTCGTTTTTTATGTACAAGTAAGAAATTGAATTCTCCAATAAGTACACCTTCTGCACCGAAGACGAGTGAAATACATACATGAAGGGCTTATTTCACCACCTACAGCTAAAATGTATCTGCCAGTTAACACCTGTCAACTGTATGGGAACTGTCACTTTAACCGACATATAAATGATAAAGACATATAAATGATATAAATGATAATAAATGATAACCGAAACTTAATCGGCGGTAGTAAAATTCAGGCTAAGATTTCAACAACAAGGTCGAAACGTCTATGTAAATAGTTCGTGTTTTCCTTCCAGTTCAGTGTAGCCGGCACGACCGAAGGGAAGGATTGACATGGCACCTAGCTCACAAGGTGTTAGGGGCTGACATCGCTGATGTTGTATGTGATGTAGCCAACCTTGTCAGTTTCCATAAAAGAAAAAGAAAAAAAAATACATCCGGTTAAGTCTCCGTTAACTAACATTTATCTGTCGATGAAGTCATATTTGTCACATACTTGACAAGTGTTAACTGACATCTATGTTTAAGCGGAAGGTGATGAAATCGCCCCTAAGCAAACACTATTGTGTTCTTCCCCTAAGCATACACGATCGTGTATTTCTAGTCTTCCGAAAGACAAACCTACAAGGTATTTATATTTCCACTTGCACGTTACCAGATGAATCTCCCACCGAGAGCGATAAGCCGTCCCTCCGACCTACATGCTCAGCAAGCCAGACCTTCCGCAGCCGTACGCCTATCGCAGAGGCTTCAGACGACGAGGCAGGAGGTGCCAGGAACTTCCAAGTCGAGGCAGATGTGGAGGACCAGCAAGGTGTTGCACCTGCATACCAACTTACCTTTTACGCAAATTGTGCTCTTTCATAAAAACATAGCATTAGAAACTGAGGAACTCGCTTCCCTCATCCCACTTGTTCGTATTCGCCAATTCTTCGCGAAACATCCCTTTGTATTTAGTTGACAGAAGAGTTTTTGGACCCTCACGATTTTCCTTTCACAATCCACGTGCAATAAATCACGAAAGGATTTTCTCCAAAGACTTTACTCTATCTACAAGCCGGACTGGCATCCTCCATGACACCTCAGAGGTGAAATTCGCTGTGCCTGAGATTCCAACTTTGAGCTCAGCCACCCAACCCGGTTCGACATTATACAACACTTACCAGTTTTATTCCAATTGTTGCTTTTTAATATACTGTTTGTTATCCTACAGGTGAATGCTCCGAAGATGGACAAACCCGACCTTTAAAATCGTGGTCCGTCGGGGCCTCAGAGACGTCAACGGCGCCATTCGACAACGACAGCCCCCAAGCTCATCGCTCATCCGAAACGCCCAAATCTGAGACGTCCAGCATGAAGGACCATGTTATTCAAATCGACATCGAAGATACTCACGTTCGACAACAACTTGGAGCTACCAGTAAAGGATCAATAAAGAAATCACCTTATAAATTGCATGACCCTAAAGAGGGGGTCTCTTTAGTTTCTGCAACAGAAGATATTGATAAAGCTTCCGCTAAACCACAATTAGCTTCTACCAGCGACATACCAAAAAAATCGCCTTTCAAAGATGATTCGAATACAGGAGTTCATAGTACAGATGATGTCGATAATCGCATAGAAAGACCTTTCAGTCCGACATCTACCTACCCTCAAATACACTCTGCCAGAGGGCTCGACTCAAGGTGTGCTGAGGAAACCCCTAAATCATCGGATCCTTCCCCTGAAAGGTCAGACTCCAGACAGTCTCGAGTGTCCAGAACATCTTCACATAGGTATGAATCTAGACAATCTCGGCTTTCCAAAGCATCTATCACCTCTGAAAAATCGTTGAAGACGCCACAGTCCCCAAAATCATTGGAACTTGCACGGGGAACCCAGAAGAAGCTCGGAGAGAGGTCTCCAGGATTTGGAAGCCCAGGAAGAACAGCCAGGGTCACTCCATCACCAACACCGAGTTTCGCAAACACGACTGGAGCAAGGGGCAAGTCTAAGGTTACGGGAAAGACAGTGTCTGGATGGATTTAAATTAAGTCACGTGTAGTAAGGGAATAACTCAGTGAAAGCCCGTAGAGTGCAAGTAGTAGTTGTTGGTAATTGGACCACAAGTTCCTCTTCCATTCCTTGACATCTCTCTGTTAAATTCAAATTTATTACTAAAATAGATTTGAGTTCCAACTCCCTTTCCTTGACCTGTCAAATTCAAATTTCGCGCCAATACGCATCGCATGAAATTAACTGCTACAGCCTACCTATATAAAATTAAATGCAACCTAACCTAACCTAAACTAATCTAACCTAACCTACCATCAAAAAATAAAAAACGACTAGTCATTCAAATGCACGTCAAAGAGATTAAAATTTGCAAAGAGTTTTTCCAAAATAAAAGAAAACTCAAAATCAATATATAAATTAATATAAATCAGAAAAGACTCGACCAGTAGTACCGTAGTAGTGCGAGAGCGTTGTGGTCTGAAAGAAGTTATAGTGACAATGATTGAGAAAGGAATGCTTCGGTGGTTGGGTCATCTTGGAAGAATGGATGATATGAAACTAACGAAAGAAGTTTATAGGACGAATGTGAGTGGCAGACTCGGGAAGGGTCACCCTAGACGCACGTACCTGGACCAGATCGGGCATGTGCTCAAAAAGGGTCCAGTACGTAGGACCCGTAACCGACGAGCATGTATGAAGAATATTATGAAAGTGGAAGAGGCGGCAGAGGTGTATCAGTATCGTGGCACGTGGTGATCCGTTGTCTCTGCCTACCCCACTGGGAAACAGGCGTGCGTGACGCTATGTATCTATGTATATAATGCCGTAAAATATAATTTTGGGGAATTACTCGGCTAATTTCTGTGTTGTATTGTATTGTTTATTGATCATTAAAATGGCAGTTAGACTGCACTCGAACTTGTCACAATTTGTTGTATCCGGTATTTACGAAATGGTTTCAACAATAATTAAAAAATGTTTACCTCAGTATACGCGAATCATTAGTGTGTGTGTGCACGTGTGTCCGTCCAAAATGATAGAGAGTGCCTTACATTATGTATATTAAACCATGACATTTAGTGTTAATATATACTCTTTTTTTTCGATAGTAATAAAATAAAGTCAGGTTACACATAATATCTCGACTTTAGGAGTAAATAAAAAAAAATTATAAATGTACTTTATTTTATTATACTCCAAAATATTAGACAACCCGACGACCTTACTATCACAAAACTCAATTAAATTACCTCAAAATGTTTTCACCGTTATGTTAACGGGCTAGTGAGTAAACTAGATTTAGATGTTACCCCGAAGTGTTCCGAACCAAAAACTTAAAGCGCTTGAAAGTAAATTGAAAATTGTCCGTGGTTGGTAGTTCATAAAAGTTAATAAAAGTGTTTTTCCTAGTCGATAATTTTAAACGATTACCTATAGTGAGAAATTTTTGAGTAATATTAAAAAAAATTGTAACCATAGCGAACTCTTTAAAAGCGTTTCTTATAGTAAGAGAGAAGGTCCAGTTAGATTTTAACATTAACCAAATAGTAACGTTATGAAACATAATATTGTAATATTGGCTATTGCACATTGTTACTATATATTCTCGAATTTATATTTAATAGAACACGAAGTGCACTTTACTGTTACATTAGTTTTAAGACGATAGATAATATAGTTCATTTTGAAAGTTTACGACAATAAATGCAACGAAGTTGTCTTTAACGTTTGTTTTTATTATTACCTTTAATCCTACCTTAATTTTGTTATAAATCCTCGATCCTGAAATTTTGGGGCGTTGACCGTGGCACTACCGGTAGCACTACTAGTAGTGCCACGGTTAAAATGTATTTACCGTAGCACTACTAATTCAATACGGTAGTGCCACGGTTAAAATTTTAAATGCATTAAAAACTTGTTAGTAATTTGAACATGAATAATTTCAATTTACGAGTGTCGCGGTATTCTTGCTGTCGGTGCTACCCACAAGGCTTCTTGACTCGTGGTGCTACCACAGATACTGCCGAATAAATTTAATGAGAAAATCACACAATTTGATCAGCTCGCAACACCGCGTGTTGATAAAAAAACTCGTGACTCCACATTTCTTAAAAGGAAAACGGAACCATTATACGATCACTCCGTCTGTCCGTCCGTCTGTCACAGAGGTTTTTCTGGAAAACTTAGTAACGTAGGAACTTGAATATCGCTCGTCAAAAATTAGTTAATAATTTATTTGACAGTAATATGGGGGAGCCAATTTGGTACAAATAAAAATTGTTTAAATTAACATATTGGTTGGGGTATCATTTGAAAGAGCTAACAGTAAGGACTTAAATTTTTATTTTTTTTCTTACAATTGGAAGTTCCGGGGGATTCATGTTATAGCGTAGCGATAAATGTGCAAAAAATGACCGTTCCATCCTGTTCTCCTAGGTTTCTAAAGCTAAAATTTTGATTTTAATAGGGTTAGTAGATATTACTGGATGTAAGATGGCCGCAAGCAACCTCAGTTGTGTTCTCCTCTAGTCCAGTATAGCCAGCAATCCAGGGAAGTCTCCGGTATGGCACCTACCATCTCGGAGGTGATATTGGCTGGTTAGAGCATGTGCTTTGGCCCCTCCGACTCAGCCACCCATACCGGATTACATAAAAAAAAAAAAAAAAATTGCAGGTTTCTTTGACAATTTAATATTTGTGGGAAGTTTTGTTTTGTTCGGTCATGTTGGAAGAATGGATGATAGGAGACTAACAAAAGAAATTTATGAAGCAAATGTGAGTGCAAGAGTCGGGAGGGGTCGCCCTAGCTGCACTTACCTGGACCAGATCGGGCATGTGCTCAAAAAGGGGCAAGTGCGTAGTACCCGTAACCGACGAGCATGCATGAAGAACATTATGGGAGTGGAAGAGGCGGCAGAGGTGTGTCAGGATCGTGGCACGTGGAGATCCGTTGTCTCTGCCTACCCCACCGGGAAACAGGCGTGACGATATGTATGTATGTAGTTTTGTTTTGTTTAGTACGGAACCATAATTCTGCGAGCCAGATTCGCTCCTGACCGGTTTAATTTTTTTTTTTTTTTTTGTTTTTTAACTAAATAAACCTTTTCAATAATTGTTTCTTGATTCAAACCTGTACTTGTAATTTCGTCTTTCGCCGTCGTAATTTATAGTTTTTCATCTATTCGGCTAATTAATGCACCTTCTATATCCTTTTGAACAATGACACTCGTTCCAAGTAGAGCACCTGGCGGAAACACCTCCAAGGAAAGCGGAAATTAGGTATCACACAACGCACGACTGAATACGGACGTGACATCTGAGACGTGTAAATGACATAATATCGTTTTCATCCCTTGCTTTATCTCTCTGTACATAGTTGGGGGTGCTTTGAAAGGGCTTCTGTTTTTCTCGATGGTGAAATCCGGGGTAACTGAATAATCGGTATTGTGCTGCAAGTACTCTTGTAAATTACAGCACAACACCGATCACCACGTTTAGCAATGTATTAGGACAAGATAACTATCAAGCAGCAAGTAAGGCACGAAGAGGTACTCCTGCATGACTCGGCGCGGCTGAAGGACCGTGCGAAGATCAGAGGTGGCTAACCTGTCGCCCTTTAGCACGGCACCTTGTCCTTTTACTTATCTATGTACAGTTATAAAATTAAGGTTTATCCGAAACGGGTCTTAAACCGGCGACAGTGGACAGGAAAACAGCTCAAACAGTGTGTGAAATCCCCCGCCAGGTGGGACGACGACATCAAGCGCATCGGTGGAAAGCAAAGGTTCCGAACCTCTGAAAGCCGAGAAGAGTATAATATAGTGGAATATGTAGAGGCATAAGTCCTGCAGTAAACTTTCATACGCTGCTGAAGAAGAGGAGAAGATTTGTAACGGATAAACTGGAATACAGCTGGACCGATTTGCAAGGCAAATCTTGGAATTTGCCAGTTTATATACATACATACCACACGCTGTATCCCGACAATTAGGGTAAGCACAGTAATCGGTGTTGTGCTGCAAGTACTCTGGTAAATTACAGCACAACACCGACCACCACGTTTCGCAAATTATTCGGACAAGATATACCGCCTGGCTTATGTATGTCGCGAACTCGCGACATATACCGCCTGGCTTATGTATGTCGCGAACTCGCGACGATGGAAGCGGCCCGATGGCATGACGTTGATCCCGTGGAGCAAAGGGAGGGCGTTGGTGTGGGACGCAACGTGTGTGGACACCCTTGCCCCCACTCACATTGCCGGTTCCTCCATCTCTGCCGGGTCTGCTGCTCTCGGGGCCCAACATTTTAAAAAGAGCAAATATTCTACCCTGTGTTGCTCCTTTGAGTTTTTAGCCTTTGCCGTGAAAACTTTGGCGTGTGGTCGCCCGACACAAAATGCTTTACTGATCAGCTCGGAAAGCTGTTAATAGAAAATTCGGACGACCGCCGCCGCGCCAAATCTTTTTTTCACCAGCGAATAGGGCTAGATATTCAAAGGGGCAACGCGGCTAGTGTTTTGGGTACGGTGGGGGAGTCGTCGGAGATGGAGGATTTTTTTTTTTAATAGGTATTAATTTTAATTTTATATCATTGTTATTGTGTCGTATATTAAGTTATATATGGTAAGAAACCTGATGGCATGACTCTCGTTCCGTGGAGCCGTGGTAGAGCGTTGGTGTGGGATGCCACTTGTGTGGACACCAGAGCTGCGCTTCGTGCGCACGAAGCGAAGGAACGTGGTCGTCTCGGCCGCCCGAGCACGCCCGCGTTCCTTCGCTTCGCTCTGGTGGACACCCTCGCTCCATCACACCTTACCGGCTCCTCCCGCTCCGCCGGCTCCGCTGCTCTCAGTGCAGACAACCTTAAAAAAGGAAAGTACTCAGGCCTTGTGGGCCACTTTGAATTTCTAGCGTTCGCCGTGGAAACACTCGGCGTGTGGTGACACAAAATCTTTCGGCAAGGTATTGGGTAAACTCCTTGCAGATAAGTCGGATGAACGTCGCGCCGATGCTTTCTTCACATAACGTGTGGCGCTGGAGATTCAGAGAGGCAATTGTGCAAGTGTCCTGGGTACCGCAGGGGAGTTGGCAGAACTGGAGGAGATTTACCTCCTGGCATAGCGCTCCCACCACCGCACCCCCGACGCTCAACCCTCCTTTTTCTTCATTTATTTAATTGATATAGTTATATTTAATGTAAAGTTTATTTTATTATAATGATTTTTTAAGATAATTTAGATTTAATAACAGTATTGCCATAATGTTTTCAATAAAGAATGTTGGTTTACTATTTATATATATTAAATCAAAACAAATGAAGTTTCAACACGTCAAGGAGATATATTTAGGGAACATTACAAGTATGTAGAGTTAAGGATCAACTCCCCTGTTCGAGATAGGATGAAACCTCCTCACTACAAGAGTTCGGAAAGGGCTATTACTATTAATTACTTTCTTGACCTTTATCAAGAAAGTAAGACATTCTGTTATTTCGAAGTTTGCACAACAAAACCGAATATTTCAAGGGTCCTCTTTGTCTCCGCTTCTCACCTTTCACTTTCAACCGGATATCCTGAACCGTGCCGCCCTAATCTCCGGTTAATCTAGGCTGTCATCTTATGCGAGTACTACCTACAGCAGATATTCAAACAATTAAAAACATTGCGGCGTTATATCATCGCTTGTGATTAAATGTATTAATGGTGTGTACAAAGACGAAATTATAAAATGTTTATCTCTATCTTTCTTATGGTGTCATCTTCTAAAAAAACGTTTTTTAAAAACATTGCACCGACTTCAAAAAACAACTAGAACTGAAAATTGTTAAAACAATATTTTAATTCATATTCGGACCCTTGAGTTGAGGGCGGTACAAATAGGTAGCCGGTTGAAAAAATTAAGGGCGGTTCTTCCCATACAAGAAACGTGTTTTTTTTCAATGTTGTTTTGTTTTCGCTCTAACGTAATAACGTTAATATACTCGTATGTGAGCGTCAATCTCGGTGTGATTATAGTGTAAACTTTAAAGTAAAACAACAAATAATAAAAACCGACCAATTACGTGGTGGTACGGAAACCTCGGTGCGCGATTCCGGCTCGCACTTGGCCGGTTTTTTTTTTTGGATTCTGTCACACTGTCAAGAACGATTATAAAATCTGGCATGTTTCATGTATGTTTAATTTAGGTTACAATTAGGTTATGTTATAATTTAGGCAGAAGTTACAGGTAACATGCGCAAGTGTGGTCGATGCATTACCGGGGGCATAATTGAATCAAAGGGTTGGTTATATATATAAGTGCGGCGCACTCGGCGGCCCCGGTGTGTAGAGGGCGTGCAGGAGTGGCGTGTGTGCGCCAGCCTCGCGCTACCAGCTTGCACAGGTATGACCGCTTCTTTATTTGTGTACTTACAGTCAGCGCGTACGTTCGTGGCCTCCGGCAGGAATGCGAGATTGGAATATATAGTGCTGTGAATCAATCTCTGAAAGTAACGACGTTTACCAAACCTCTTTTTTATTTATGACATTAAATTATTTATCTAATAAGGTTTTATTGCGTGGTTTAAGGACGAAGACAAAACGGGGATAATAGTTTAAAGATCTATCGGCCTCCGCCCGCGGCGGGCCACGAACGCGCGCTAACAGTACTATCTTTTTTCCGCGGCCATCTTTCTGAGATATCCTTAAGGTGACGTGAGGCTGCGTCTGACTCGAATTTCAAGAAGTTTATCACCAATATTACTCATCTGACAGATTCAGTTATAATATTATGTATTACTTCATCTATCACCGCAGATCGATAGTTTTTTGAAAACACGATCAGCTTAATTTCGCTCGATAGAAAAAAATCATGAACATGCCTCTGGGTTTAGTTACAAAAACGTATTTAAGGCAACGTGACCAAATCAAGGCTTTGGAAAAAAATATGTTTTATTTGTTGAATATATATCTAAATCCGTAGCTTTTTACTTTCTTGTTTCGATTCATAGTTTTGGAATAAAAAAAAAGAAAACATTTCATTGATTGATTGTGTTGCATCCTACTCCAACAAGCGAAAGCGGCTCCTTAAAAGAGGAGTACGGGTGAATACGGGTTGACAGGGCCTTAATTATGTATAATATAATCGTATGGCGCCGGTACTTAAAAAGAATAGCCCCGTCTGCAGCTCATCGCCCCTTGCATGTCGTAAAAGTCGACTAAGGAATAAGGACAAGGTGCCGTGCTAAATAGCGACGGGTTAGCCACCTCTCACCTTGGCACGGTCCTTCCACCGAGACATGCAGCAGGTGGGTCCGCGTGCCTTACTTGCTGCTTGATAGTTATCTTGTCCGAATACTTTGCTAAACGTGGTGGTCGGTGTTGTGCAGTAATTTACCAGAGTACTTGCAGCACAACATCGATTACTCTGCTTACCCCGATATGCCGGGATACAGCGTGTGGTGTGTATGTAAGACAAGTGCTTATCATATAAAAAGAGAAGAACGGTTCTTCGTCAGTGTGTGCAGGCGTGTAGTTACGGGTAAATAGTGCATTTTTTTTTTATGGAAACTGACCCGGTTGGCTATATCACCTACAACATCCGCAATGTCACCCCATAACACCAGGTGAACTAGGTGCCATGTCAGTGCTTCCCTTCGGTCGTGCCGGCTACACTGAACTGGACGGAAAACACAAACTATTTACATGGCCTTTTCGACCGACGTTTCATTTAGTGCGGTGGTACCAACCCGGGCGGGTTGAACCCTACCACCTAGTAAGGTAAGAAGGGAAGGCGGAAGGGATCTACAGTTGTACGTGGAATCCGAACCACGGTCAGCCTCTAACGGTCGAGCGGTCACACATCCAAGTACTGACCGCGCCCAGCGTTGCTTAACAATCAATAGCAACAGTCGACTGTCTGCACCACTGAGCTATCGAGGCTCACAAATTGTTCTAGTTTACCATTTACTGGCAGCGTGCAAGTTGAAGCCTTTCAAAGGCTCCAATCGACTTGCATCTGCAGATTAGCAAGGCTTATGCAGGCCTAAGCAGATCCAGGCTTGACATACTCACCTACATAATATGACATCACAGTGTGACTTGGATAATATATTTTTGGTCCAATTCTTGCGCACCTTTTTCACTGAATTCATGATAAGGACGTACGCATCGGCACCTAGATTCATTATGTCATCGTGTTCCTGTTGCTAAAAGATGACTTTGCCAGATGCCAGGTGGTCCTCCTAAATATTGTTCTATGGCAATTGATGTGGAGGTTGTATTGGATGTTCAGAGCATGTTTTAGAATTTTTTTATGGAAGCTGACACCGTTGGCTACATCTCCTACTACATCCTTGATGTCACCCTGTAACATCTTGGTGAACCAGGTGCCATGTCAGTGCTTCCCTTCGGTCGTGCCGGCTACACTAAACGGGGCAGTAAACGCGAACTATTTACGTAGCCGTTTCAACCGACCTTTCATTCAGTGCAGTGGTACCACCAGTAAGGTAACAAGGGAAGTGACCCACAGATTTACGTGGAATCCGAACCACGGTCACCCATCCAAGTACTGACCGCGCCCAGGTGTGCTTATGATCACGATCGACAGTCGACCGATCGCACCAGTGAGCTACCATGGCTGACATATCTAAAACATTTAAATAGCTTGAATTCTGCTCTTGTCCTTACCTCTCAAATAATTGTATTTGGTCAATGAAATATTTCATTTCAGGAAAAACAGGAAAGCAAAAAATCACTTTAAACAACCCCATACAACCAAAATCTTAAAATGTTCGAATTTCGAAACAAGGACCGAAGATAAATCGCAAATAACGTAGGTACCTACAATACGTTAAGTTAGAATATTCCGCTCACTTTGAAATAATTCAAAAAAGGAATTACCTCGTCTCGGAGCCTTAAAATTGGAACATCGATGAAAACCGTTGGCCAATATTTGAAAACTCTTGCCTCAAAACGATAGAAAACAATTTTATAAGCGTGCCGCTCACAGAGCAGCGTTGTGTTCGAAATTGAAAATTCTAACAACCGAATCGTTCGCGTTCTCCAAAACTTGTCAATTACTAGGCAATTAAAGGGATTTATCGAAGCGATGGTTTAATTTTGTAACTGCAAAATATTTATTTCACCACTGCCCTAGAGTGACTGCCCAGAAAGGCGGCAGACGACACGTGGCCCAAGTGGAGAACACGACCTCAATATGGAAGAGAAAACTGACGTCGAAGGCGTAAGTAATCGTTTGATTAAATTTTCATCTTATAGACTTAGGCCCACTTGCACCAACACAAATTTAATATATAAACCAGTTTAACTCGTTAAACTAGCACCCGTTGTATGTGTGAACCGCGTTTAAATCCATAACTCGCTACTTAACTTTAAACTCGTGTTGGTGCAAGACGCGCTTAGGCCCACTTGCACCAACACGAGTTTAAAGTTAAGTAGCGAGTTATGGATTTAAACGCGGTTCCCACAGTCAACGGGTGCTAGCTTAACGAGTTAAACTGGTTTATATATTAAATTTGTGTTGGTGCAAGTGGGCCTTAGCCTTGAAGCACTAAGTATTAGGATATTAAGTCTCAAGAAGAAGATCCAAGATTCATTAAAGAGTAACAAGCACATTGAACATTCACATAATGTGCAAAGGCGGACTTATCCCTTACAGGGATTTCTTACAGTCAACCTTTGGATGTTTGAGATTCGATTAATATCGTGGAATGTTATTTGTCGGTCACAGTGACATTCCTCATACATTTGACAGGCATTTAATTGACAGCTTCTATTGTGTCGCCCGTTAGTCTTGATTCGTGTAGTGACGTTATCGTCACAATATTAACCGTAGGTAGTGAAACGACCGTATTGCATTGTTAAAATTGTTTTTATCATCATTATTTTATTATATTTATAACTAATACTAGGAATAAGACTGTCAGTTATGACTACGACTACAATAGGACTATGATTTTTAACTACGACTACGAATAAGACCGATTTATGACTGCGAATACGATAAGACTATGATTTATGACTACCATTAAGAATAAGACTATTATTTATAACTATGCTATGTGTGATGATAATACTATGATTTATGACTACGACTACGAGTAAGACTGTAATTTATAATACTGCAACTACGATAGGACTATGATTTATCACTAGGATTAAGATTATGATTTATGATTACAATTACGAATACATGTTGTATGATTATGTATGATTATGTTTGTGATCATGCATGATGCTATCCAGGGCGACCCCGACCTGGAGGTAAGCCGGAAGATGATGGACCTCCCGACGCTACCAAAACCCTTGACCCTCGAAGAGAAGAAGTACCTACTGGCGGTGGAGAGGGGAGACATGTCCAATGTCAGAAAGTACGTTAGAATTCTGCATTTTGAGTGTTAATTAAACAATGAAATAAAATAACTATTATACAGATAGCTTAGGTTAAGGATTAGGGGTTACCTACCTCCGTGATGTTAGCTTATTTTTCCTGTCGGAAGTGGTGCCACCCCAGTGATACCCCTTTGGGTGGCTACGCTGAACTGGACGGAAAAGGCGAGCTATTTTCATAGCCGTTTCGATCGATTTAAATTCAGTGCGGGGGTATGAGTGTGTTGCGCTCAACCTACAGCACGACATGGCAAGGGACCTACAGTTTTACATGGAATTCGAGCAGTATGGAACTGATATTCACGACGGGAATGCTCATAGGAAACTCGAAATGGGAAAATAGTTGTGGACGCCAACGCGTTTGACTGCGTAGACTTTGATTTATTTGTTTTATATTTGAATTTTATTTATTAAAGAAACTTAACCACTATAAATACAGATATTATTTACAAACAATTACAAATTAACAATTTTTACTTACAGAATCATAAAATCAAGAGTTTTTTTTACAAAAAACAGCTATGATAGGTACTATTCTTTTGAAGGAGTGTTATTGTGTGTGTGCGCGCCTGGGCACAGATTACTTAATAGTTACTTCGTAACAGATAAATCACTCCATAGAAAATTTTCCTACCTTCGGGTTTTAATAGCCTACTGTTTCACGTCGCCAATCGCTGCGTGCGAAAATGTACCTTAACTATCGAGTGTAGGGCTGCCATCTCTAAAATCATTAAACTAGGACAAAAAGAAGTAAAACCCCGGATTGTCATATAAAAACCCGGACATTGTTTTTTTCTTATTATGACATGACAATTATTTTATTTTAAATTTTTGACAAAATTAAATTTTCATATATATTATTAAAATATCTAACGGCATAACTCACGTTCGTCTCCAAGCTATGGCTCGACGTTTAGCGTCTATCATAGAGTTAAGCAGCGGGCGGGATTTTTGAATTTCGTGTGACCCGGACTACTTTAAAAAATCCCCCCGGACGCCTTCAAAAAGAGGACAAATCCGGGGAAACCCGGACGGATGGCAGCCCTAATCGAGTGTAAAGTGGTTATTGCTTTGCAGCTGCGTGCAGTTGCGTGGGCGGGCGTCTATGTATACTTCGCGCGGCTGACGAATTACCACTGAAATAGACCGCCGGCGGCCCGTCGGGCGGTAGGTAGTTAGCGCGCGCAAGTACATAGAGTGCGTGAGGCCTGGCCTGGGCTCGTGTGAGGGTGTGTGTATGTGTGTATTTGTCTGTGTGCGCGCGTGCGTGCGTGCGTGCGTGCGTGTGAGTGCTGACTGTGTTAATGATGATGGTGATGTTTACGGCAATGGTGCTAAGATCATGATGCTGTAATCACGACAATGTTGACACAGAATACTTCAAAAAGCTCACCGCAAGAAGCACATAGAAGTGAACTGCGTAGACTCGCTCGGTCGCGGTGCGCTAACCCTCGCCATCGACGGCGAGAACATGGAGATGGTGGAGCTGCTGGTCATCATGGGAGTGGAGACCAAGGACGCGCTGCTGCAGGCGATCAACGCTGAGTTTGTCGAAGCTGTCGAACTGCTTCTGGAGCACGAGGAGATCATACATAAGAATGGGGAGCCTTACGTGAGTTTTTTTTTTCTGATATGATTTTTCTTAACTTCATACGACAGAGTAACTACTTTGCTGTTAACTATTACACTTTCTAGGTGATGGTGCACTTCTTACCACATTCCCCTGGCACAAAATCGTCTTTCGGAATTTCTGTTTTTTACCCCCCTAAACCTTCTCAGATTTTTACAACTCTTTTTTTGTTGTAATGTACGTTCATGTCTTTTTATTTTTTGAATATCTAACTAAAGTGATGACTTAATAAAGCTTAACGAACTTCACGACATCAAAAAATTAAAAATTCAATTTTTTTCGGTCGAAATACAAATATTTCGCTCCGGTGTTGTAGGTATATTTCATCTAAACAAAAAATTACAGAAACGTAGATTGGACTGTCCTTAATAAAAAAAAATTGTCAAAATCGGATAAGGCTTAGGGGGCTAGAAAACATAAATGCCGAAATACGATTTTGTATGGAGAAAGTTAACTTCCGTCTCGTCTTTTGACGTGGAACGACCGTTCCAAGATGTCAAGCCTGTCGGCCTTGAGCACGGCATCTTGTACTTTTTTCTTCGTCGCCTTTTACGACATGCACGGGAAAAGATGCAGTAGCCCCTATTATCAAGTAGTGGCCTAAACGCTGTACATTGGGCCACATACGGAGATCTACACCCAGCATTAGATAACCATCGTGGACACCCAACGAGCTTCTCACGAGATAAGGTCGACCAAACTCAGAGGCGGCGCAAGGCGTGGGCGACGTGGGCGACCGCCCACGGCCTCGCGGCCCGAGGGGCCTCGCGCCTCGAAAGTTCATGCAGCTTTGATTCATGAAAAATATTCAGCTAGATCTATTATAAAAGAGACCCCGTGTAAACATGTTTAGACTCAAAGGCAAACTAAACCTTACTATAAAGCCTTTATCCGACACAAGATGGGAAAGCAGGACATAGACAGTGAATATTGAAATAATACAGTATAGTGGCTGTATTATTCCGATTTGATGATGTTGTTGAATATATTGAGTATTGGTAAAATTGAGAGGGCCTCGCAAAATTTACCTTGCCCACATGAAATTAAGTTCATGCCCCGCCACTGACCAAACTGTTGTGAACTCAATAGAGCTGGCAGAAGGTAGACCCAAACACGGCAATGTTCACTCCGGACATCACGCCGTTGATCCTGGCGGCGCACCGGAACAACTACGAGATCATCAAGATCCTGCTGGACCGCGGCGCCACGCTGCCCAGTCCACACGATGTCAAGTGAGATGTCATCCATCCGTCCCCCATCTCATTCCACTAATGTATACATTCTAGCTATAAGACTTATAACGAGGTAAAATTATTTAGGCAGCGATATATATATATATATATATTTTTCAGTTATTGAGAGTGGCATGAAATTAAATTAAATTAAATATATTTATTGTTGAACAAGATACCGAAGGTTGATAACATTTAATAACACTTCTTAGACGCTAGAACTAAACCTGACAAAAAACACGCTGTGTAATTAGATACTAATACAAACGTAAACCACGTCCAAATAAAATTTAACATAATAAAAAGAAAATAATAAGTATTATAAAAACGGTACCTTTGCCTAACGAAGGTCTGAACACAGGCTGTGACTTACCTATGTCGCTGGTTTTATGGCCAGCCTGATTTGAAAGAGTGGTTAGTCTATGTATATAATTAGTTGGTAAAAACCCGACTACGAAAAAGCTAATTATGAAAATCTTGTAACTAAAAAAAAGCCTAAAATAAAAAATAATTTATAAAAAATAAAACCCGATTACGAAAAAGCTAATTATGAAAATCGTGTACCTAACTAAAAATAACAAAATAATGTTTTCCATATTATTTATCAGATACAGCAATTCTCTTTTTATATTGATTTTATCTTAGCACTAACTCTTTAAATTTTAATATTTTTTTTATTTTTAACGTTCTAAATATAGAGCCGTGGTCGGGCGAAAGTTCGACTCGGAGGACCCCGAGGTGGTCGCTAAATTTAAGTGATGTGCCTTGGTAGGAAGGAGCTGGTGTGAACGCCGCTCTCTTCGCACTGAACGCGCAAACTTGTATCTTGGAGGCATTGAACTTGACCAACTTGCTACGGCCCATTCGGAAATAGAGCCGAGTGTTTGCTCAAGTACAGACACAAGTCTTCGCCTTTTCTCATCCACAACATCCCGCCTAACTGAAGGGTGACTGGTGTAGAACCCGTGTTCCGTACTGTCGTCCGCATAACAACGATAATATGTTGCCCCCTGAATGCTACGCCCACCGCCTTCAACGTTAGCAAGACTCTGTGTTGCGCATTATCTGCAAAGGTCGACAAGCCCGTTTCTAAGTCAGCGTCATACCTGTCTGGAAGCACCTGGACCTCCTGGGCACCACCATTTGCAAAGACGTAGGTTTCCGGCAACTAATCGAGTCTAGGGCTAAAACTGCACCCAGAAAATTGGGAATACTTTTCCGCAATCGGCAGTTCTTCTGTTCCACAATATCCCGTTTAGCTGAAGGGTAACTTGCATCCGAAAATATTGTAGGTATTAGGTATATTTAGTGTACCTACACTACATATGCTCACACTACGTGGACATTTAATACCAATTCATTTTAGAATTGTACTATATCTAATAATAACTCTGTATGTATGTATGTATATATTCTTTATTGAACAACAATTTACACAAAATAGGCACAATGGATGAGCTTAATGCCGTGAGACATTCTATTCTAACCAACCTTTGGGATGTGGGAGAAGTATACGCAGGTGAACAAGAATAGTTTGTGGCAATGTATTAAGAAGAAAAAGTACAAACGAATACTACATAAATACGCTTTAATATACGCATATATAATAGACTTACATTACATATTATGTACTTATATCAGTGGCACTGTTGTTCAACACCATCAACTGAATGACAAGAGAGAGAGAGAGAGAGAGAGAGAAGAGGGGAGTTAAATAATGCAATATAAATGTATTTACTTCAGTAAGGATAGGAAAATATTCTTCAAATTTATCCTAAATACATTCTTAGACGTAGTAGAGCGTAAATGCACGGGCAGATTGTACTGTACTGTATCTATATAAAATTGCGGTAGATCAGTGAGTAAGTATGTAGGTATATTACCAACAATACCATGTTGCTTCTTCGCGTCGTCGTCGTCGTCGTGCGTGGCGCGTCATAGGTATATGTATGTAACGTACCGAAACCGAGGGGGCGCGCGGCGCGGTGCGCGGGCGACCATATCGCTTAATCGCGAATAATCGCGATTCATACATGCATGCGCCACACATTTTGCTCTATTTCTCTGTACAAATAAGTTTAATAGATAGCAAAGTATATATTTTCGGAATCGTAATTTAATTATCTTTAATTTCATACCCCACTCAATATATTTTGAAAAACTAATTTGACATTTTGACGCAGTGCGTCCGCCATTTTGAATTTTGAAAATTGTTATATAGCCTATGACACTCCCGTGAATAAGACGAATCCAATAGCACAAGAATTATTCAAATCGGCCCAGTACTTTAGGCTGTAGAGTGGAATATAGATAGTCACATACATACATACATACATACATACATACATACATACATACACGCCAAACTCATAACCCTTCCTTTTTTGGCTTCGCCGTAGTCGGGTAATAAAAAAGAATTGTTGTGAAATAATTTATGTATAGTAAAAAAAAATATAGCTAAATGTAATTATGTAAAAGAAATTGTAATCAATCATCATCAATCATCATCAATCAATCATCATCATCAATCATCATCATCAATACTAATAATAAATCTGTAAGGGGTGGTCATGGAGTAAGTTACTTAGTTTTAGGAAATATTGAGTTTGTAGCCTCTATGCGTGATACTAAAGCTAAATTGACGATTTTTAGAAATCTTTTCTGTATGTATGTATGTATGTTCCGCCATAACTCTTAAACCGATCATCCGAAATCGATGAAACTTTGTACAAGCACATTTAACTATATGGGATACAGGATAGGCTACATATAATTCAGTTCCGGTTACGCTAAGATGTCGCTCCCATACAAACCGATATGTTCAATCCGCGCGCCTTAGTACTATACATAGGTATTTACCGAGCGAGCGGCAGTTGGCGGCGCGGCGGCGCGGAGGCGGCGCGGGGGAGGCGCGCGCTATAAACTCAACAGCGAACCGACCGAGCAGCCGCACTATATTCCTCTTTCACGCAAAAACTACTGAACAGATTTTGATGAGCCTTTACAGTACTTTACAGCTTTTACATCCAAAAGGCTATAATTTATAAAGACATTGTGTAAATTTGCCCAAATATCGATAAATGTCAAGTAAGTCGGAAAAAATCCTGCCTTCTGAGAGCTATCTCGGCGTGCACTGCATAAACCGTTAGAGTTACACGAAGATAGTGTATGGTGAGGTTGTTTCTCTAAAAATAGTTTTAAAGAAAAGTCCGCGACAGCAATCTACCTTTTATGTGGAAGCCACTATAGCCAAAATAGTGAACCAAAAATACATTTAAATTGGATACTATATTTACAATGCACATTTATAGTTTTGAATTAATTCTTTTAAAAATACATACTTTTATCGCTTCTGGTATTTAAAGTAGATAAACTTTGGCTGTTACACTAAGTAATTTGGAAAAATAGTTTAAAAGTTACGACGATGAGAATGTCTTGAGAGAAGCGCTGCGCTTCTCTCAGCGGGGGGCAGCGGGGCGAGGCGAATATGTTTGTATGAATTTCCTCCATAAAATTTAAGCCGATCATCTCAATTCGATTAAAATTACTACACGCACATTTAGCTATACGAGACACAGGATAGGCTAAATAAAATTCAGTTCCGGTTATGCTAATATGTGGAGTATTACACTTAGTTAGGTAGGTATCTAAAGTATTTGATTTATTTTAATTGAATTTTCTTATTTTAATATCGATAGTTTTTTCCCGCGGATTCGCTCGCGTGAAATTCGTATTTCAAAAGAAGAAACTAAGTAACTTAGGCCGGGAACGGAGGGCGAACTGGATTCAGATAAAAACAATAAACATTCTCAAAGAAAGTAAGTAACACACTAAAGGCGAGGCCGAAGGCCGAGCTGCGTTCAGGAAGAGGTTAAACCTTTTCGAAGAAAATAAGCAACAAAGGGTGAGGCCGAAGGCCGAGCTGCGTTCAGGAAGACCTTCAACCTTCTCGAACAAGTTCTCGAAGAAAGTAAGTAACTGAGGGCGAGGCCGAAGGTCGAGCTGCGTTCAGGAAGATTATAATCCTTCTCGAAGAAAGTAAGTAACTAAGGGCGTGGCCGAAGGCCAAGCTGTATTCTGGAAGACACTAAAGCTTCTCGATGACAGTAAGTAACTATGGGCGATAGTTACTTACTTTCTTCAAGACGGTTTATAGTCTTCCTGAACGAAGATCGGCCTTCGGCCTCGCCCTCAATTACTTAATTTCTTCGAGAAGGTTTATGGTCTTCCTGAACGCAGCTCGGCCTTCGGCCTCGCCCTTAGTTACTTATTTTCTTCGAGAAGGTTTATGGTCTTCCTGAACGCAGCTCGGCCTTCGGCCTCGCCCACTGTTACTTACTTTCTTCAAAAAGGTTATCGTCTTCCTGAACGCAGCTCGGCCTTCGGCCTCGCCCTCAGTTAGGTACTTACTTTCATCAAGAAGGTTTATAGTCTTCCTGAACGCAGCTCGGCCTTCGGCCTTGGCCACGATTACTTAATTTATTCGAGAAGGTTTATAGTCTTCCTGAACGCAGCTCGGCCTTCGGCCTCGCCCTTAGTTACTTACTTTCTTCGAGAAGGTTTATGGTCTTCCTGAACGCATCTCGGCCTTCGGCCTCGCCCTCTGTTACTTACTTCTTCGAAAAGGTTATCGTCTTCCTGAACGCAGCTCGGCCTTCGGCCTCGCCCTCAATTACTTACTTTCTTTGAGTAGGTTTATCGTCTTCCTGAACGCAGCTCGGCCTTCGGCCTCGCCCTCAATTACTTAATTTCCTCGAGAAGGTTTATAGTCTTCCTGAACGCAGCTCGGCCTTCGGCCTCGCCCTCTGTTACTTCTTCGAAAAGGTTATCGTCTTCCTGAACGCAGCTCGGCCTTCCGCCTCGCCCTCAGCGACTTACTTTCTTCAAAAAGGTTTATAGTCTTGCTGTACGCAGCTCGGCCTTCGGCCACAGAATAGAAAAGAGTACTCCGTACAGAAGCTGCTCTGTACAAACACTCACAAAGAAATAGCTACTCTTCGACGACGCGATAAAGTACAAATTGACTCGCACAGAGCTGCATGCCTAAACACGATAACCGCCTACATTTCGCTTCTCTTTCTGTCGTGTAACTCTATCTCGAAAGCGCGTCGTTCAGCGCGTCTAAGGGCTGTGTCTTTATGCTGTCTTATTGTGATGAATAAAATGAAGATGATACCTACCAACTTTTATCGTTCTAGCTACCAACGATACGATATTTAGCTACGGCAAATTCATGCGAACAAATTCATGCATACGTTAGCGTCACAATTAGTTTCTCACATCGAAGCGTGCATTGCGTGCAACCTTCCAGTGATAGTTTTGTTTGATCAATAAATTTTATGATCAATGATCATCTACAATGTACCTATTATCCTTATACAAATTAGGCCATACACACCACGCTGTTCGGCGTCATCTAACTAATGTTATTGGCAATACGATATTATTTTTAAATCTATGACCTCCTACTAATATGAATAAATAAATTACTAGAAATAAATCAAAATGCTACTAAACAACACTTACCTTTCTTCTTCTCTAGGCAATGAAAAAAAAGACAAGTTTTCATTTGTCTGTTGACTTTTGCACCCGTCCACTGCACAATAATTACGTGATTTCGACATTTTCTAAATTCGAAAGCGCCACACGCCCGGTCTGGCTGGATAGCGGCAGCCCACTGTTAATTGTACATTAGTCGGTACGCCAAGCGGTAGGCATTTAACTCGCGACCTTGAGCGAGTGACGAAGGCCTGCTTCGGCCTCGCCCTCAATTACTTACTTTCTTTGAGTGGGTTTATCGTCTTCCTGAACGCAGCTCGGCCTTCGGCCTCGCCCTTAGTTACTTATGTACTTTCTTAGAGAAGGTTTATTGTCTTCCAGAATGCAGCTCAGCCTGAAGCCTCGCCGTTAGTTACTTACTTTAGTTGAGAAGATTTATCGTTTACCTTACTTAACGCAGATCGGCCTTAGTTACTTACTTGCTTTCTTTGAAATACGAATTTCACGCGAGCGAAGCCGCGGGCAAAAGCTAGTAGATATAATATACAAAGATATATTTTACTGTTACATGTTAGTACTAAGCATGTACTCGCTATATATTTCTTCGCTAGATAAATGCAACGCCGAAAATGAAGATAAATTATACGTCCCGACCAGGACCTGGAACTTCGACTAGAGCCCCCAGCGCTGCCGGCTCCAGGATTCCCAGAATTCTTTCTTTCAAAACTAATTTCTTTCAAAACTTTCAAAATAACCTCAGACTACGACCTTCTTACCATTTCTGTGGCTATAATTTTCACAAATTCTGAACCGTGCAGACCTTTTGAGAACCTTTCCGGTCCTAGATCCTAGGAATTGTAACGAGAGGATGAGGATCATTACTTCATGAGATGTCTTATAGGATAGCACAAAGAACTTTGTGGAACTAGTTTTGAGACAATCGTCAACAACAGCCACAGTAACATGACCTAGATCTCAATAAAACTTTACTTTTCCAGATGCGGTTGCGATGAGTGTATCCGGGACTCCACAGAGGACTCGCTCCGTCACTCTCTCTCGCGTGTCAACGAGTATCGCGCCCTCTCTTCCCCTTCCCTAATCGCGCTGTCGTCTGCGGATCCCCTCCTTACAGCTTTCCAGCTGTCCTGGGAGTTGAGGAGTTTGGCTTTCGCTGAACAGGTACGAATTATCTTCATACCCTTTTCTACATCCTAAAGGATACCTAGTTCGTAATCTCGCCTTTAGTTCTACTATATTGATTTGTTTTAACCCAATATGGATATGAACCTGGTACATGTCAACCTATTGAGAAAAAAATTATAACCAGAACTGTAAACGAATATTCGATTGTTTTGTTTCAAGTTTATTGTGAGGTTACCAGTTTGGTCATAACATTTTTCTGAATAAACAAGGTCGTTTCCATGACAGCTTATTACATCATGTGACTGTGGACGTTCCGACGCATATTGACCAATAACAACAACAAAAATTTCGCATTATGACGCATTTGCATTTTGATGCATCAGCATTTGGACCAACACGCAAAATGATTCATACGCAAAATGACCCATCCGCATAACGACCAATCTCCCCAATTTATACCCTTTACATTATTGGTAGGTGTAGATAGACTTACAGCTGGTGCGACACGTATTTTCTGGAAGTAAATGAATTGTAATTTGCAATATCAATGATGTTATTTATAAAATAGGATATTTCGCGTGAACACTTTTTGTTGACTATACACATATACAGACACAAGTCCGAAAAACACGACGAAAACTTTTTACAGTCAACATCCTTCGAGAGGGAAGAAATCTGAACACACAATGGAAAAAAGCATTAGGCAGCCACAAGTTTTAAAAGTAACGCTTAAATATTATGCAAATGATAACAGCAGAAAAAATTGCATTATAACGCTAATGTCCTCGGAGTATTAAGATGTCGGAATTTTAATTAGTCTTTGAAGAAAAGAAAATATCTCCCTTTTCGAGGTAAGTTTCAATTAGATATACCTAGCTAGAGTCATATTATTATGCCGCTGTGAAATTAGTCACAGACAATGGGAGAAGAACTTTTTGTACGGAACTTGACATGGTTCGCGTTAGTGAACTGGGCGCCATGTCAATGCTTCCCTTTGGACACACCGGCTACACTGAACTGAACGGAAAGCACGTACTATTTAAATAGCCGCTTCGACCGTCCTTTCATTCAATGCGGCGATAGACCTAGACCACAAATGGTAAAAAAAAATACTTCCTAATGTAGTAAATGTCTTGCACATAGGCAAGTCATGTCATGATCGATCATCTTATTATGGTCCACTTATCTTGTATGGTCCTCTTATAATGTATGGTCCTCTTAGCTTGTATAGTCCTTCTATCTTGTACGATGCTCTTATCTTGTATGATCCTCCTATCTTGTATGATCCTCTTATCTTGTGTGCTTCTTTTATCCTGTAAGCTCCTCTTACCTTGTATGCTCCTTATCTTGTATGGTTCTCTCTTCTCGTATGCTCCTCTTATCTTGTATAGTTCTCTCATCTCGTACGCTCCTCTTATCTTGTACGCTCCTCTTATCTTGTATGCTCCTATTATCTTGTATGGTTCTCTCATCTCGTATGCTTCTCTTATCTTGTACGATCCTCTTATCTTGTATGCTCCTATTATCTTGTATGGTTCTCTCATCTCGTATGCTCCTCTTATCTTGTACGATCCTCTTATCTTGTATGCTCCTCTTACCTTGGTCTTGCAGGAGTGCAAGAGCGAATACTTGGAGTTACGGCGGCAGTGTCAGCAATTCGCCGTGGATCTCCTAGACCAGTCCCGCAGCTCCCAGGAGCTGGCCATCATCCTCAACCACGACCCGGACGATCCTCCATACCACGACGGCGAGCACATGAAGCTTGCTCGTCTAGAGCTCGCCATTGACTTCAAGCAGAAGAAGGTCAGTAACCGGAAAGTTGGCACTGTTTCAATGTTTTTTCAACACTAATGGTGCATGCTCGGCCGATTACTCAATCAATGCTGGTGTTCCACAAGGATCCGTGCTGTCGCCTACGCTGTTTCTATTATTTATTAACGACATGCTCTCGCTCGGCGAAATACATTGCTACGCGGACGACAGCACGGTGCACGAAGGGTTCATCAAAGACTGGAAGGGTAGAGAGGCGTCAGCAGCAAACGCGAGACGCGAAACTGTTGCTCGGGTTGACCTGGTTCTCGATAAAGTATCCTCATGGGGGAAGGAGAACTTGGTCAACTTCAACGTAGCTAAGACGCAAGCCTGTGCCTTCTCTACTAAGGCTGATCCGTTTCCACTCCAAGCAACTTTCCAGGGCAGCCAAGTCCCCAATGATGGTAGTCTGGGCGTCCTGGGTATAGAGGTGTCCAGGGACGTTGGATTTCGATCGTTCATAGAATCCAAGGCGAAACTAGCATCTCGAAAATTAGGGATACTCTACCGATGTCGGCGATTTTTCACACCGGTCCAATTGCTTACACTCTATAAAGCACAAGTAAGACCGGTGATGGAATATTGCAGTCATCTTTGGGAGGGTTCCCCTGAGTACCTTCTTTCAGCCTTGGATTCTATCCAACGACGAGCCATTCGCCTCATTGGCGACTCTGTACTCACAAAGGACCTTCAACCTCTAAAACACAGACGTATCGTTGGGTCATTGAGCCTGTTTTATCGGTACTACTATGGCCGCTGCTCTGACGAAATTGCTTCCCTTATCCCTCCTCCTCCTGTTCGCCTTCGCCAAACCCGCCATACTCTCGCGGAACACCCCTTTGTAGTGGACAGACGAGTACTTCGAACGGCACGATTCTCTAAATCGTTCTTGTGCCGCACTGCAAAGGTGTGGAACGGGCTTCCGGGGAATATCTTTCCCCACTCCTACAATCCACGGATCTTCAAATCGCGGGTAAATAGCCTTTCCCCAGCGACATTAGTCCACCTCCAAGCCGGACTGGCACCTCCTCGGGGGTGATATTGGCTGCGCCTGAGGCTTCGACCTCGGACACAGCCAGCTAGTTCGGAAACAATAAAAAAAAAAAAAAAAAAAACTAATAGGAATTAGGTCGCAATAGGTGCGATTCGTTGACGACTAGACCAGACTAGGTGGCACCTAGGACAAACTATTAGCGCAATAGGCGATACTAGATGTCGAAATACATACATTAGTTCTCTTGAAAAACTCGTATGTATGATCCAATGAATCGCTGAAGATATCGCAACGGCTAACTTTGCCAATCATTCCAGTTCGTGGCCCACCCCAACATCCAACAACTGCTGGCCTCCATCTGGTACGAGGGCGTGCCGGGGTTCCGCCGCAAAACCGCTCTAGAGAAGATCTTGATTCTCGTCCGCGTGGCGATCCTCTTTCCGTTCTACTGCTCGCTGTACATGATCGCACCTAACTGCGCCACGGGCAAGCTGATGAGGAAACCCTTCATGAAGTTCTTGATTCACGCTTCCAGCTACCTATTCTTCTTGTGTGAGTATACATTTGCGTGTATTTTTGTGTTCTATAATTGTTTATATACATTGTTGTGTTATATACATAGGTATTTGCTATGCTGTTATGAGCACAAAATTGATAAAAATACAAATCTACAATAATGGGTCCTTCGAGACAGATCAGCATGTTGTGTAGGAGCCAATCTTTGACTTGTGCATGTATTTCATTAAATTTTTTAGCTGCTGCAGCTTGTCCTAGGGAAATCCAAGGTAGACACCGCAATTCTCTTTTGTTCACCTGTCATACGGTGGAGTGGCATTACATATTATGGAATCTGTATTATCTTCGCCGTGACTGCGTCATACAGTCTGGGGTTCTCAAAAGACGATACCAATACTAATTTTAATATCATCTGAATCAAAATTTGATCAACTTTCTGCTTTCAGAACAAGTCAATTCTAATTCTAACGCTACATCCAATAAATTAATCCAATAATGTCCTCGTATTGATGTCAATAAACGTCCATCTCGCACGACACATGAATAGTCAATACCAGTGAGTGTATGTACACAATATAAAACCAATTTCTTGACTGTTATTTCTCTAAGATTTATAATATTCATTTCAAGTAAAGTAATTTATTAATTTCAGAATACAGCTGATAATCAATTTCGTAAACGATAAAGTCAATAAATCCTGGTAGAGTCGAGTCTTGTTTTAAAGCAAGGAATTCAAAAAGATAGAACGACATCATCTCACCGAAAACGTAAAAGTAATTATGAATGGTGTACACGCACACAGACACACTTTCATTTCAGTATATGTTATGATCTGAAGTCGAGAGTTAGGGCCCCTGAGCCCTAGATAGATCTCTAAAGATCTATTGTTATTAAATATACTGCGACCTAGATAGATCTATTGTGATCTCTCAATAGTTCGGACAAGATAACTATCAAGCGGCAAGTAAGGCACGCAGGCCCATCTGCTGCGTTACTCGGTGGAAGGACCGTGCCAAGATGAGAGGTGGCTACCTGTCGCCCTATAGCACGACATCACATTCTTATATCCCTTAGTCGCCTTTTACGACGTGCACGGGAAGAGATGCAGTGGGGCTATTCGTTTTAAGTACCGGTTCCACGCGCTAATATGTTAACATTGAGCCGCTCTTGTGGACACAATGTTTGAGTTCGATCATAGCCTCCTTCACATTTCGCTAGTGAGGATATGGTTCGATGCAAATTGTGTTAATTTGTCAATTATATCAGAGACGAACTAATGCAATGATGGCAATTACCAGTTTTTTTTTTTTTTTTTTTTTTTATGGAACCTGACACGGTTGGCTACATCACCTACAACATCCGTGATGTCAGCCCATAACACAGGGTGAACTAGGTGCCATGTCAGTGCTTCCCTTCATTTCATGTCGGCTACACTAAACTGGACGGAAAACACGAACTATTTACATAGCCGTTTCGACCGACGTTTCGTTCAGTGCGGTGGTACCAACCCGGCCGGGATAAACCCTACCACCTAGTAAGGTAAGAAGGGAAGGGACCTACAGTTTAACGTGGAATCCGAACCACGGTCAGCCTCCAACGGTCGAGCGGTCACCCATCCAATCACTGACCGCGCTCAGCGTTGCTTAATAACAGTTGACTAACCAACCGCGCCACTGAGCTACCGAGGCTGACGAATTTTCTTATCCCTTAGTCGACTTTTACGACATGCGACGGGGAGAGATGCAGTGGGGCTATTTTTTTTAAGTACCGACCCCACACGGTACTTTCTAATCGTTCTAATCGTTTTAATCTTTGGTTTAATGTCTATATTCGTAACATTTTGTGTGTAACTTTTCAATCGTTGACCTCTGAACTTGCTTGTTGGTTCTTAAGTGTACATAATCTAAAATTAAAAACGATTAGGAAAATCTTTTAAAAATATTTCAAACTAAATGTTCAAAGACAAAACATTTCTTGTGCGAAAAATTCCTCAAGCTTTGATATCAAAGGCCATCTCGGAGACAATTCGATTAGGTTGCGCGGTAGTTATAATTTTGTACTCTGTCTTATTCAATTTCCCGGTTGTCCAATCTTGGCGGCGCGGCGGCGACGACGACGCTTCAAGAAAATTAATAGAAAAACTTTTTCGTCCCCTGTGAACCGGGCCGACTAGACTAGCTACTGTATTATATTCGTTTGCTTTTCTTAGCATTCACTTACTCGTATTATTGAATAAAACATATTCTTTCCCAATTGTATTTTATTCACTTAAAGTAAATTCATACATCATTCATTACATAGGTACATATGTAGAGGATAAAATTGAGAGGATTGTCTACCTGAAACTTAATAACGTTTGGTTAGAAATAAAGAACGATTTAGTCAGTGTGTTGTTCAATTTTTATATAATCACATTTCTATGTATTTAATTTATTTATTTTATTTTATTTTTACAAAAAACAACTAATAATACATCAAGCAACAAATTAATACGTGTAAGTTCTTATAATTAAGTGTGTAATGTGTATATGTGTGTAGAATAAATGTGTGTGAAGAATGTGGAGTTTCAAAATTTTTATGCATCATCAATCTGAGAGATGCAGTGGGGCTATTCTTTTTAAGTACCGACCCTACACCGTACCCCGACGCAAGGAAGTAAACTGAGATTATTTTTAACTTTTGAATGATTTTTAAATTTGTTATTACCTTTGTATTCTCTCCTCAGTGATCCTGATCTTGGTGTCGCAGCGTGCTGAAGTGCAGGCGATCCAGCTGTTCGGCCCCGAGTGGATGGTGCGGGAGCTGGAGAAGGAGCTGCTGAAGCAGCGCGGCAATGCGCCCACCTACCTGGAGCTGGTCGTGCTGGTCTTCGTTTGTGGTCAGTAACTTGCATACAAAGATCCAGCTGTTCGGCCTCGAGTGGATGGTGCGGGAGCTGGAGAAGGAGCTGCTGAAGCAGCGCGGCAACGCGCCCACCTACCTGGAGCTGGTCGTGTTGGTCTTCGTTTGTGGTCAGTCACTTGCAGACAAAGATGCTTGCAAATTAAAGTGGTCGTCATTTAATAGAATAGAATATAATAGGGTAGAATAGAATGTAATAGAATAGAACAGAACAAAACAGAACAGAATAGAATAGAATTGAAATGCTTTGTTGCTCCAAGAAATATTCAACAGTAACAAGCACATTAGAACATTTATATAAGGTACAAAGGCCGGCTTATCCCTGACAGATATTTGTTATAGTCAACCTTTGCATGTTTAATTAATATTCGTTGCAATTCGATGATGATTATGATAGTGGTTTTGATGATGATGAAAGGGAAGGAACATGTTTTTGTTGTTTGTGTGAAATCCGAACCCTAGATAAATTTGTGTTCATATAATAAGTGCACACTTATAAAACTGTTTTGTTTATGGAAACTGACACGGTTGGCTACATCACCTACAACATCCGTGGTGTCATAGGTGTCATGTCAGTGTTTCCCTCTGGTCGTGCCGGCTACACTGGACTGGTCGGAAAACACGAACTATTTACATAGCCATTTCGACTGGGCTTTCATTCGGTGCGATGGTATCAACCCGGGCAGGTTAAACCCTATCACCTAGTAAGGTAAGAAGGGAAGGGACCTACAGTTTTACGTGCAATCCGAACCACGGTCAGCCTCCAACGGTCGAACGGTCACCCATCCAAGTTCTGACCGCGCCCAGGTGTGCTTATGATCAGGAACGAAAGTCGATCGTTTGCAGAACTGAGCTACCGAGCGAGGCTGAACTCGGAAATTGAAAATGCTACACACCAAAGGAGATATAATCCACCGCTAACTTGATTAATTAATTACCTTTACCCCTAGTCCACGAGCGACTGATTACAACGACAATTTGAACTGTGTTGTGAGTCGTGACCTTCCATAAATATCTGGTAGCATCCCAAAACAATTCGATAAAAGAAGATTTAATTTTATTCTTCTAAACAATTTCTGACAGGCTACATCTGGCAAGAGACTCAGGAGATCTTCATCGAAGGCATCCGTTCCTATCTCCGCAACATGTGGAACTTCATAGACTTCACCAGGAACTCTTTCTACGTGGGAGTTGTAGTTCTCAGGGCGGCTGCATACTGGCAACAGAACGCTGAGATCCAGAAGGATCCTCAAACGAAGTTCATTCCTAGAGAACAGTGGGACGCCTTTGATCCCCAACTCATTGCTGAGGGCCTGTTCGCGGCTGCTAATATATTCAGGTATTTTTAGAACGGTATTAGATATTTGCAGAGTCAATTGATAGAACAAAAAACTTGGCTTTGACTATAAAATCAATGGCTTTGACTAAAATTCTCTCGCAACATCTCTTTACCGCGGTGCGACAAACTGTTCAATTGAAGGACCAACTTTCACAGTTTCGCCTTACTTTCTCAGTGCCTTGAAGCTGGTTCACTTGTTCTCCATCAACCCTCACCTGGGACCGCTGCAGATCTCTCTCGGACGGATGGTCATCGACATAGTCAAGTTCTTCTTCATCTACAGCTTGGTCCTCTTCGCTTTCGCCTGCGGTAAGAACTGCATAATATCTCCTTCTAAAGCATTGGAACATCGGCATTGAAAGCATTTAATTTCCAACTTATCGAGGGTTGCAATTTAAATTTTTAAAACGAAGCTTCTATACGGTAAAATGAGAAAAAGTGTAACCATCACCGTCACCCACACAGTAAAATTTTTCGAATACAAACTGGTGCTGTCGGATAGATAAGCGGTAATTCGTTCCGTCATATATACGAGTAGGTCGCGGTAGCCTTTGTAGTTTAGAAGTCGTCTTCTTCATAGAACAAATTAGTGTCGAGCAGACGGGCTCGAGTTCGAATCCCGAGCTCTACGGTATTTCCTTTTATTTTTATTTTTTTTAATACGCTCATTCTTCACATCACTTTTACATTTATTAAATTTAATATATATATAGCTACTTAATTAAATACGTAGAATCTACGCTTCTGTCGGGCGTCCCCCGACGACGCAATCAGTTTTTTTTTATTTACATGATCATTGTCCTCTAAAACATTATTTTTACCCGAATGTGCGGAGCAAAAAGGAGGGTAATGTTTTTAACCTGATATGGTTAGGTTAGGTTAGGTATGTGCTTTCTTTTGGTCGTGCCGGCTACAATTAAAGAATTCTTGCGCAGGTCTCAACCAGCTGCTATGGTACTTCGCCGACCTGGAGAAACGCAAGTGTTACGTGCTGCCAGGCGGACTGCCGGATTGGGACAACTTTGGAGACTCTTGCATGAAGTGGAGGAGCTTTGGAAAGTGAGTTCTGTTACTTAGTATTGGTAAATAAGTGAGAAAATTTCGAGAAAGGTTTCTAAGTGTGTAATAGTAATGTTCGGATGGGTATATTCCAGCGACAAGTTTTATAAAATTCGATATGTTTTTTTTTTACACCCGTAAGGTGTATAACGACGCCCATGTACATTCGGACGTATGCGGGGGTTGCGAATACCATGCCGTCTTGACAGGTGCCTATTCACTGTTCTTTTGAGACTGACCTGAGACTGTACTTGGGGGAAATAGGGAGAGCGTTTCAGAGTTTACCCGTTCCGAAACATCATCAGATTCTGGTCATGTAATCAGATCGAGGACCTATTAACTTTTTGTAATTGGATTTTGTTTGAAAATTTAAACGGTAAAATCTAGAAAATTAATTTTCGTTAAAAGAGTTAATCCACATGGGTGAACTCGGATTAACGTAAATGGAACGTCGATGGAATGTCACGTGAGCATCATTCGAATAAAGAATGTTGGGCACTCACCTAGTACAATAATTACCCCGTGGATCTAGATGTTTTGATGATACATTTTCATAATAAAATTAAATTTTTTTCGTTCGCTAGTGCATCCTTACAAGAATTAAATTTGAGAGGTGTTATAGAAATTTTCTTTAAACGTTCTTTTTAAAACAGAATTTTAATGACTCCTTCTATCGGAAAAAATTAACAAAAATTGTATTAAAAATGCACTGAACATTTCTGTAAGATCTCTTTAAATCTGATTTCAAGGAACGTGCAAGAAACGTGCTTTTTTCAATATTTTTTTTTTTCTGCTGCGGAATCCTTGGTGCTCGAGTCCGACTCGCACTTGGCCGGGTTTTTTTTTTCTTTATTTCTCATCCATAACAGTGTTCTCATCAACTGAAGTTCAACGCAAGAAATTACTATGTTTATTGTTTATTGTATAATTCAATCATATGACATCGAAAATTTCGCCTGTTCTAATACAATATGAAGAAGAACTGACGAACAAACTTTGCAAGTCATAATGTTTTGTTCGTACCTTATAAGTATAAATAATACTTAAAACTTACAAATAATTAACCCATATTACCGCTCACATGAACATTATAATTGACAGTATAAACGTATGTAAGTACATATATGCTTAAGAATCTGGACCACTCTGCCTGTTTACGTTTTCCATTATTTGGTGTGTAAAAAAACCGGCCAAGTGCGAGTCGGGCTCGCGTACTGAGGTTTCCACACCACAAAAAAAAACATTGAAAAAAAAACACGTTTCTTGTATGGGAACCCCCCTTAATTTTTTACTTTTTCCATTTTTTATTATTTGTTGTTATTTCCGCCATAATAACAAATATTCTGTGAAAATTTCAACCGGCTACCTATTACGGTTCCAAAGATACAGCAGTAGGACAGACGGACGGACGGACAGACAGACGGCGTAGGCTTAGTAATAGGCTTACGTACGGGATACGGAAACCTTATAACCGACGAGCATGCATGAAGAACATTATGGGAGTGGAAGAGGCGGCAGAGGTGTGTCAGGATCGTGGCATGTTGGTGATCCGTTGTCTCTGCCTACCCCACCGGGAAACAGGCGTGACGCTATGTATTTATGTATGTAAAACTGTAGGTCCCTTCCCTCCTAATCTTACTTGGTGGTAGGGTTTAACCCGCCCGGGTTGTTACCACCGCACTGAATGAAACGTCGGTTAAAACGGCTATGTAAATAGTTTGTGTTTTCCGACCAGTTCAGTGTAGCCGGCACGATCAAAGGGGGAAGCACTGACATGGCACCTAGTTCACCCGGTGTTATGGGCTGACATCACGGACGTTGTAGGTGATGTAGCCAACCGTGTCAGTTTACATAAAAACATAAAAAAAAAATATATAAAAAAAAAAAATGTATGTAAGAACAATAAGTATACTATTAACGGTTTGCAGTGTGTTCGAGGCGTCACAGTCCCTATTCTGGGCTTCGTTCGGCATGGTGGGCCTGGAGAACTTCGAGCTGGCCGGCATCAAGAGCTACACGAGGTTCTGGGGCCTTCTCATGTTCGGTTCTTATTCTGTGATCAACGTCATCGTGCTACTCAACCTGCTCATCGCTATGATGTCCAACTCATACGCCATGATCGATGTAAGTTTCGCGCCCCTTACTAGGTGGTAGGCTCAAACTGTAGCCGACTGGGTTAGTACCACCGTACTGGATGTAAGATTTTTTTTTATGGAAGATGGCCGCATAGCAGCCTCGGTTGTGTTCTCCTCTAGTCCAGTATAGCCAGCAATCCAGGGAAGTCTCCGGTATGGCACCTACCTTCTCTGGAGGTAATATTGGATGGTCGGAGCATGCGCTTTGGCCCCTCCGACGCAGCCACCCATACCGGATTACATAAAAAAAAAAATCATTCCAATTCTTCGTATTATTTTGGACAGTACATATAACCGGACCGTTTATTTATCCAATAAAACAACATGTCAGCCTCGGTACCTCAGTGGTGCGGTCGGTCGACTGTTATTAAGCAACCCTGGGCGCGGTCAGTACTTGGATGGGTGACCACTCGACCGTTGGAGGTTGACCGTTGTTCGGATTCCACGTTAAACTGTAGGTCCTTTCCCTTCTTACCTTACTAGGTGGTAGGGTTTATCCCGGCCGAGTTGGTACCACCGCACTGGACGAAACGTCGGTCGAAACGGTTATATAACCGACATGAAATGAAGGGAAGTACTGACATGGCACCTAGTTCACCCGGTGCTATGGGCTGACATCACGGATGTTGCAGGTGATGTAGCCAACCGTGTCAGATTCCATAAAAAAAAGAACCTTTTGACGTAGCATTTTTTTTTTCTTCCTTTTTCCCTTATAATATAACAGATCTACACAAATTTGTACACAATTTTACCGTGTGGGGCCGGTACTTTAAAAGAATAGCCCCATTACATCTCTCCCCGTGTATGTCGTAAAAGACGACTAAGGGATATGACTCCCTTCTTATATTACTAGGTGGTAGGGTGTGACCCGCCCGGGTTGGTACCACCGCACTGAATGAAAGGTCGGTCGAAACGGCTATGTAAATAGTTTGTGTTTTCCGTCCAGTTCAGTGTAGCCGGCACGACCGAAGTGAAGCACTGAAGTGGCACCAAGTTCACCCGGTGTTATGGGCTGTAATCACGGATGTTGTAGGTGATGTAGCCAACCGAGTCAGTTTCCATAAAACAAATAAAAAAATTAATAAAAATTCCCCCGCACAGGAGGCCTCCGACGTAGAATGGAAGTTCGCGCGCACGCGCCTCTGGATGAGCTACTTCGAAGAGAGCGCTACCCTGCCGCCACCCTTCAACATCATGCCTACACCGAAACTGTTGCTCAAGTTGATCGGCGTGCGGAAGAAGGACAAGTTGCGTCGGATGAACACCGCAGTGAGCTGATCATAATTTATAACCATCCTTAGATGTGACAGAAAACCCCGTGTGTATTCATTCAGTAGTTATTATATATAACCGAACATAGATTTGACGACGGGGCGTCGTTAAAGATTTTGCGCCTTGTTAATTAGGATTATTTTATTGTATACCGCGGACAATCACGCATCACGATATTCTGACGCGACAATCGAGCACTCGGTTAAAGAAAACTTATGTACGCGCGAGTGTACGCGCGTTAGAAGTTATATTTCTTTCTACGTCCACCTCTACTTCTGCCTCTGCCTCTGCCTCCGCCTCCCCCTCCGCCTCCGCTTCCGCCTCGGCCTCCGCCTCTGCCTCCGCCTCCGCCTCTGCCTCTGCCTCTACACAATACCTAAATACAAAAAATGCACCATACCTACCTACATACAAAAATAATTTTATGCGGTGACGATTGACCATGACGATGACGGTGACGTGACGTTTTTTTCTGAGTTTACTCCTCATTTTCATAACGGGACCTAAAGGAGTTACAGTTATTTCATAATAAGTACACCACAAACCGTCCACCATGTTTAGCAAAGTAAGTAGAACAAGATAATTACAAACTTGCATTATTCTAAATTACAAAAAAAAAATATTTGATTAAACCACGCAAGTATAGGCAATGTACTTACGGCTATCGTTTTACGTCTCAATCGGACATACTTGCAGAGCTTGTTAACGTAAATTTTTTTGTTCGAGACAAACGAACAAAACACAGATCTAGAATAAGTAAATAGGTATTTCGTGGATATTTAGATATTTACTACCTATATGGACCTAATTTTTCTCTTGAATCGTTTGGGCAAGTTTCATTAATTTTATTTTAAATATTCGGAAAATTTACTGTTCTCAGAAATTTTTAAATGGGAGCTTAGTATCAGAAGCAACGACAAATAAATATGATGGCGATGACAATTATTGTAATGGTGATAATGACCGTTCTGATAGTAACAATGATGACGATAATGACAAAGGTGACGACAATGATAACCTAAGGCTAAGGTGATGATGACGATATCAATACTGATGATAACAATGATGGTGACGGTACTGTACTGACTATGACGAAGATAACGCTTTTAATAATTATGGCAATGACGGCACTGCTGACAACAGTGACACTGTCAATCATAGTGATGACTTTAGTATAGCAAAGCTATTGACTATGATGATTGTCACGATCAAGACGACAACCCTGTTGAAAATTTGGATAAATAAAATTTCAATCTCTCATCCCAGATTGGCAAGAAAGAAAAAGAGCGCGACGTGCGCTACACAGCCGTAATGCGAGCGCTGGTCTGGCGCTATGTCTCAGCAATGCACCGCCGCATGGACGACGAGCCGGTGACTGAAGATGACGTAAACGAACTGAAGGGTGACGTCTCTGCGCTGCGCTACGAACTACTTGAGGTGTTCGAGAGGAACGGCATGGATGTGTCGTTTGCTGATAGGAAGGAAAAGGGTAAGATTGAATTGTCGTCAACATCGTTTTCGTGTTCGTTCTTCCGCGAATCATCGTGTCATCTACGTCATTCTATCTTAATCTAAATAGCGGGAGTGGCAGCTGTAACTGTAACAGATCACAAAGAAGATTATAAACTAGAATTTACACACAATGATCACTATCACCATAATTTTCATAATCATGATCATCAACTTGGTATTACTACTAATCGAGGGGTTGAAAAAAGGTCAATCCGTCATCGTCATGGGACCACTTACAGGCTCAGAAGTAATCTTATAACAAAGTGACCAACCGACTAATAAGTTACGTAAGTATTTAATTTACTTACTCCAAACTACATATCAACTGCTGCCGACGAACTAACCGCTATTTAATTCTCAATTTAATAGCAAACAACTCGTTACGGACAACCACTAATATCTAACTAAAGGCAACAACTAGGTGTACTAAGTAACTAACTGTATTGTCCGCCAGCGGTACTCGGGAAACGGATGAAGGTGTGGGAGCGGCGTCTCATGAAGGACTTCCACGTAGCGCCCGTGTCCGGCGTCGACGACGACGTCGTGGAGGCACCGCCGGAGGCTGAAGGTGGACTCAGCAGGTTTAGAAGGATAGCGCAGATGGCAGTCGCATCCACAACGAGTTCCAAGTGGGACCAGACACTCTCCGATGTCGGAGTCTCGTAAGTGTTGTGGTCTTAGTTAAGATGGTGATGAAAATAGTAGTCATTATGGTGGTGGCAATGAATTTGTTTTTGGTTGTTGTTAATCAACAGTTCTAACTAGTTGACAACTTAACTCGCCACTTGGCTAATCAACGGGTACATATTGACTAGCCAAATAGCCAAGAAGCTAATGGCTTCAATTTAGTCATGTTGCTCTCGTGATCAACAGTTCGCAGATTGGCCGATGCCGGAATCGCGAGTCCTTCAAGAATCAACAGAACCTGCAACGAGCCATGGATGAAGCTCGCAAGCTTGTTCTGCGCTCTCCGATGCCCGGTAATTATTATTTCTTCATGTTATTTCAAATCATTCTAAGCACGAATAAGTAACTCTCATGCGGCCATTTGCCCGGTCAACGCAAATGTCTTGAGTTTTATTCCAATCTATTATTGTTTCGCGAAAGAACGCGGAAACTGGATAAAATCCGGAGCTATTGGCTCCCGATGAAATCTTTCGACTCAATCGCTTCAAAATCTCCATCTTTAGCAGCGCTATATTTCGACAGGTTCTCGAGGCGCTTCTCCGATAAATATGCCTGTGACTCCGGGCCACAACCTTCTGGACCTCATCAAGGAGTTCTCCGCGGAGACTTCTGAATACCCTGAGGCTGTAGCCTCCACCACCACTGACGAGCCCAAGTCCCCCTGGAAACCACCTGGTTTGATTTTATTTAGCATTTCAGAGACCAAAATTTAAGCAAAATTACGGAACAAAGAGTTAACTACAAAGTATCTAAACGAACGGTGAAAAGTCGGCCACCAATCCCCACTAGGTACGTTAATACAGCCGTAGCACTTCTTAAATTTTCTAATTTTAATTATTTATTTATTTTAAATTATTTCAATATTGCATTTTAACACTTCATTAAGCTAGAAACTCATTGGGCCCACATACGCTACGCACGCGTACGTGGGCGCGTCGGTCTCCATACATTTTATATGGAAGAGTGCAGCACGCTGTGTGTCGCGTAGCGTAGGGTGGCGTGGGCGCAATGAAACTGCGTGCTGCACTCTTCCATATAAAATGTATGGAGACCGACGCGCCCAGATTCGCGTGTGTGGCGTACGTGGGCCCAATGAGTTTCTAGCTTTACTCGTCTTTCCTTCATTACTACGCTACTCACTAGTCACTACTCACACATATACAGTTAATGAAGTCACTCACTCTGATTGCTCACCTATTCTGCGTGCGTCCAGGAAATAAATGCGTGAAAATTTGTTACAATACTTTGATCTGGTTTCGTTCATATTTTTGTTTCCGTATTTGTCCTGTTTGGTAGTTTTTCTTCTTGTTTGATGACAGCTGATATTAAATTAATTTAATTTTGTTATATGCTTGGTGCTTATGCAAGACCAGCACAGCATCGTGAGGGAGCTGTAGCACATTAGATGAGCTGGCTCCCTTTTCCGCGTAGTTCTATACTGTACTGTTCGGTTTTATATCATGTTGTGTAAATAAGGAAATGTACAATCTTGTAATCTTCTATTCTACTCTACACATAAGAGCTGGTTTGCAATTTGTGCAATGAAAGGTATATACTTACACGTCCAGATGCAGTTATGTGTGATATGTATGTTATATCAGTAAATTGATCTCCGGTTATTCGGTTACCCTGTATTCAAGCTTCAAATCAAGTCCAATGGAAGTGGATAATCTTAAGATTATGCTATTAATTCACATCTGACTATTAGTGCTCCGAATATGTGTGAATCTGAGTTTTCTGAAGTTGTCTTCCACTTATTTTGACCTCGAGCTGCCCCTGTCATACTGACTTTTGTTCGTAAACCTAAGAACGGACAAAAGGAGGGAATCGTAAATTACCCAACAAGTTCTCGCGCAGGAGCTGGTGGCATCGGTGGAATCGCCGGCAGTCTGCTTTCAGCCTCAACTGCAGCAAGCCGGTCAGTCTCACCTATACCGAAACCGAAGTCACCCAGCCCGGCCTTCTCTAAAGTAGGTTTCTAATCTTGGGATCAGCTGTTGCGTTTGTAACAGCTGCTGCATCAGCGAATGTTATGGTTTATTTTGTTATTGTTGGCTAATTTAACCTGAAAGTAGTATGTTTTTTTCTGGCATTAACAAATGGCATCATTTCACCTACGAGTAGGTGTCTAGCTATGCCCATGGACATTCTGTGATGCATGGGGATTGCGAATGCCATGCCGGATTGACAGGAGCCTTTTCACGCCCCTTTTGAAAAATCCCAGGCTGTACTCGGTGGGTTCTACATTTTCCCAGTTCCGTGAATAAAAGACCCACAGAACCGGTTGGAGCGCATCCGCGGTAGGTCGAAATGTACTACGAAATCGAATTGAATCTTTTAGCAATAGCATTGGGTCCCTGTAACATTACTAATATGATCACATAGGGAAAATAAATCTCCCGATGGACTATTTAGTCCGTTTAGGTGGTTGATCGATAAGAAAATTCTTATGGCCTCCCGATGGACTATTTAGTCCGTTTAGGTGGTTGATCGATAAGAAAATTCTTATGGTCGATAAGAATTTTCTTCCATTCCTGGTACCCTCGTAACATTACGGACGTAATTTTGAATCTTAATGTTCAGCAGTGAATTATTACAGGTTCAAGATGAAGGATTTCCTTCTAACGATCGTTTCGCCTTCCATATTCAACTTGTTTTATTCCGTAGTTTTATTATGTGGTTCTTCATTAGATATTAAATTCAACTATAGCCGAAAATAAAGAGAACCCGTCTCGACCAGTACTCGAACCAGGACCTCTGGCGTGTGCCGCCAATGCTTATTTTATGCTTTGCATCTATCTAGATAAAGCGAGTAGTATACTCTATAATAACTATATAATGAATGGGTTTGTTTCCATAAAAAAGTTTAATTTATTTGTAGCCATCATCGCGAGCTCACACCCCAGCACCGCCGCCTTCCCCCCGCTCCGTCAGTCCGGTCGACAGCAGACCGCTCAGCCCGGCCAGTCCTCCCGGAGAACGGGAGGCTCTTTCTGGTATTTATCCTTATCCTTCCTTATCCTTCCTTACCTTTAATGAAATCCAACGTCTGCTTTCTGTATGTCTGTCTGTCCGCTTATAATTTGAGAACCACTGAACCGATTGTAATAAAAAAAAATTCTACGGATTGCTTGATTCTTCCCATCAACTATAGGCTACTTACTATCACGCTAAATGGCTTATGAGGTTAGCAGAGAAGTCAAATATGAGAGCGGGCGGAGCCGCGGGCACAGCTAGTATTATTATATTACGACTAGCTGTGCCCGCGGCTCCGCCCGCTCTCATATTTGACTTCTCTGCTAACCTCATAAGCCATTTAGCGTGATAATAAGTAGCCTATAGTTAATGGGAAGAATCAAGCTATCCGTATAATTTTTTTTATTCAAATCGCTTCAATGATTCTCGAGTTATAAGCGGACAGACAGACATACGGCCATACAGACAGAAAGAAAGCAGACGTTGGATTTTATTAAAGGTAATATTTTTATTAAATTTTATTAGATTTAATTAATTTTTATTAGATTTTATTAAAGGCCTTCCGTGGCTTCGGCTAATGACAATCAGTCAGTCAGTAGACATACGCCTCTCCAATTTTCATCCAGTCCTCCCGGCCTTCAGCGGTACGGAACCAGGGCTTTCCACCGACGTACTTGATGTCGTCGTCCCACCTAGCTAGTCCCAAGCTGGTCTTCCAGCAGTAAAACTAGTAGTAATTTCCATTATATATTTGAGAAAATTATTCAGTCACAACGCCATGACAACAGATTGACAGAACATTCTTTTTATACAAATCATCTGCATACATGCCACCCTCACACTTAATTAACATTAACATCTTAGACAATAACTAAACTGAATGAACTGAAAAAATCACTATAACAATATAGCATAACCTAATACACCTTCCCCCTTGAAAAAACAAAAATAAATAAAGATATAAAAGAAAAAAAATTATCATGATCCGTAACGATCTGGTGGTTTTCGTTGCCGGGTTGAACGTCTCACAAGCGACGACGGCGGCGCCGAAGGTTCGAGTATATTCGCGGCCGCCGCCACCATAGGCTGTGCCACTGTTGCCGCCGGCTGCGTACACACTGCCGTCTGCGGTGCGGGTACCGTCCGCAATTGCGTTGGTTTTACTGTGTCGTGTACAGTAGTAGGCAAGATTTCAGACGGAGAATCACCTTCGTCAAAATTGATTGGTTTGTGAACACCTGCCTTTAATTCCTGGGCGTTTGGCATACTACCCTGATACGTATTCGTGACAGTTCTCTGTTTAAGTTGATCCACGTGTCTCTTAATTACCTGACCGCCTTCCCGTTTCACAAAATAGAGTCTAGAGCCCAAGACTTCAGTAACCACTCCCGGCACCCATCGATCATTACCCTGGTAGTACCGTGCCCAAACTCTGTCGCCTATTTGGAAACAGCGCTCAACTCCTCCAGTCGATTCAACCAGACGTTCTTGTGCCTCACGCACCCTTTTCTCTACGTCGGGTCTTAGAAGATCTAGCTTAGTGCGGAGACGTCTACGCTGCAGTAACATGGCCGGCGATGAGCCCGTTGAACTGACATCTGTATTCCGGTATGCAAGGAGAAACTGCTGTAAAGCTAAATCCTCATCTTTACCTTCCCGAATGGCCTTCTTGAGAGTTTGCTTAAATGCCTTCACCGTGTTTTCTGCGGCACCATTGCATTGTGCAAACTTAACTGGGCTAAATGACTGTTTAATGCCGTTCATCTTTAGAAATGAGCTAAATTCTTCTCCATTAAAAGGAGGTCCGTTATCAGAAACTAAGTGCTCTGGGAGACCGAACCTTGCAAAGAGCTCCCGCAATTTCCTTATTACACTGGACCCAATTGTTTTGTTCATTTTGAAAGCCTCTATCCACTTACTAGACGAATCAGTGACAATCAAGTACATAGCTCCTTTAAAAGGTCCCAGAAAGTCAACATGCAGCCTACTCCACGGCCTGCTGGAATAATACCACGGTGCTAATGGAGCACGAGGCGGCATCGATGCCTCGGCCGCACACACAACGCATTCGCGACACAACCGCTCGACATCTGCGTCTATGTTTGGCCACCAAACATAACTCCTCGCAAAGCACTTAGTCTTGACTATACCCATGTGACTTTCGTGTAACTCCTGAAGAATTCTTCCTCTTAGTTTTTCAGGAACCACTACTCTGTGTCCCCACATCAGGCAACCCAACTCTGAGTATAACTCGTTTCGTCTACAAAAATAAGGCTTCATTTCTGTTTCTGGACACAATGTAGGCCAACCCGCTTGAACGTAATGCAACACTTTACTTATAATTATATCCTTCTCAGCGTACAACTTAATATCCTTACTATTGATCGGTATTTTCTCTTCAACGTAATGTAAATATGTATACTGGTTCGATTCCGGTTGAGAAGGAATTTGACACGGCAGGCGCGATAGAGCGTCGGCACTGTTGCCCTTGCTAGTGACGTATTCTATGTCATAATCGTAACCTCCTAGCAAAACTGCCCAGCGCTGTAAACGACTAGCGGCCATCGCAGGTATTCCCTTTTTAGGCCCAAATATAGAAACAAGCGGCTTGTGATCTGTTCTCAACGTGAATCGTCTTCCATAAACATATTGATGATATTTTTTAATTCCAAATATGATACCTAAAGCTTCTTTATCGATTTGAGAATACGCTCGCTCTGTGGAGCTGAGCGTACGCGAGCTGTACCCGAGCGGTCGCTCTCCTGCCTCTGTCATCTGTGACAGCACCGCGCCTACACCTACCGAGCTAGCGTCACATGTCAAAATTAAAGGTAGTGCAGGCTGATAATGTGCGAGCACATTCGGCGATATTAATATCTGTTTCACCTCATTGAACGCTCGGTCACAGGCTCCTGTCCATTCATATGAGACATCCTTCTTGAGAAGGGCATACAGAGGGTCCAAAATAGTACTGATGTTTTCCACGAACTTACCGTAATACATGACTAACCCTATAAAAGAACGCAGTTCTGAAGCGTCCTTAGGCGTCGGTGCTTGCTCTATCGCTTGTAGCTTATCTTTGCAACCAGTAACACCATCCTTACTTATTTTGAAACCTAAATAGTTCACGGAATCCTGGAAGAAGGAACACTTATCCCGCTTAACTCGTAAGCCGCTACTTTCTAATCTGTCAAAAACCATCTTTAACGTGCGTACATGTTCCTCGTCGTTTTTTCCTGTAATCAAAATGTCGTCTAGAAAAATGGCTATATTTGGTATGCCCCTCATGATCTCCTCCATTTTTCTCTGGAAAATTCCAGGACTAGATGATAGGCCAAATACCAAACGCGTATATTGGAACAGACCGCGATGGGTATTAATGACGGTGTACTTCCTATCTTCCTCTTTTAATTCGAATTGTGAGTATGCTTGTGCCAAGTCTATCTTACTAAAACGGACACCGCCCCCTAACGTTGCCAACAAATCCTCTATACGTGGTACGGGAAAGCGATCTATGTCTAAGAAACGATTTACAGTGATTTTAAAGTCGGCACAAATACGAATACTGCCATCCTTTTTAACCACAGGTACGATTGGGGTGGCCCAATCAGACGTCTCAACAGGTTGAAGCACGCCTTCTTTGATGTGATTCTCTATCTGGGCCTCTACTTTATCCCGCAACGCAAACGGCAGCGGCCTCGCTCGTACGTAGATAGGCGCGACATCCGCGCGCAGCCTCAACCCGACAGCGCCTCCAGTGAAACGTCCCAAACCAGCCGCGAACACTTTAGGATAACTGGAAATAAATTCATCCTCATTAAATTTCAATTTATCACAATTTAAATTATACATAGAAAACGTGATTTGAATTTTCATTTCCCTCAACCATCTGCGACCCAAAAGGCATGTTTTGCCATTATCTATCACATACAAATCCAATCGCCTTTTAAGGCCGTTATACTCGACCAGCGGCCGCACCACGCCTCTGGTATTTACTACTTCTCCGGTGTAATACCGTAGTCTAACTTTACTTGGCATAAGTTTCAGGTAAGGAAACGTTTTATTCAAGAACTCGCTACTAATGAGAGATACCGCCGAGCCAGTGTCTATCTCCATTCTTACAGGCTTGCCATCCAATATAATATACATGTCTATAGGATCATCTACGCCATCTAATCTATAATTAGAACAAATGAATATTTCCTTTACCTCCAAGTCTTCTTCTTGCTTTACCTCGGTTAACATAAAATTGTTTCTCTTAGATAAATCATTCACCTTCTTATTAAGAGGGCACATCTTTTTAAGATGGCCACTTTTCAGACATATCTTGCATACATAGCTGCGGAATTTACAATTCTCTACCTTGTGATTGTAACCGCAAACCTCACAGACTCGTGCCTGAAAAGATTTTGTACTCGCGGAATACTGCCGTGTTGAAAATTGATTATTGTTTTGGTTAGTGAGTGTCGATTCCTGGACAAAACGTCCTCTGCCTCCGTCGCGCTGTTGGTAGGATGTGATGGCGTTACATCCCTCGACGGCCCCTTCGACCAAGGCTGCATCTTTCTCCGCCGCTTCCAACGCCACAGAAAGTTTGAAGGCGTCCGTGAAGTTAATCCGGTCTTCAGCAAATAACCGTTGCCGAATGACATCACTTTTAAGACCGCATATCAACTGATCTCTTAAATTTTCCTCAAGATTGCTGGAGAAATCGCAGAACCTGGATAACTTTTTCAGCTCTTGCACGAATTCACATATAGTTTCTCCCTGATGTTGCTTCTTTTGCCGAAATTTAAATCTTTCAGCCAGCATTGACGGTCTCCGGTCCACATGCTCTCCTATGATTTTTGTCAAGGCTTCGAAAGTCTTCGCTGCAGGCTTCTCAGGATGACATAAATTCACAGCCAACTCATAAGTGCTCTTCCCCATTACCGTCACCAAAATTGGGATTTTCTTGGATTCTTCAACATCATTTGCAACAAAAAATTGTTCAAGCCTCTCAACATATTGCGCCCATATGTCGCTCGAAAGATCGAATTCCCCAACTTTCCCAACAGCCATGCTGGGTTTCGGATTTCACTCCTCGTCGCCAATAGCTAGTCCCAAGCTGGTCTTCCAGCAGTAAAACTAGTAGTAATTTCCATTATATATTTGAGAAAATTATTCAGTCACAACGCCATGACAACAGATTGACAGAACATTCTTTTTATACAAATCATCTGCATACATGCCACCACCTAACGGGTGGTCTCCCCTGGTCTCACTAAGGACAGTGGACACAGCCAGATTCGCCACACCAAATCACACTCGTCAAAGTGCTTTAGCCAGTAGATTTCCGAACTGTCCTTCACCAAGTAAGCGCTGATCGTCTAAGGCTGGAGGTGTGCCTATAGCTTTCACCGGCCTAGGAGCTCTCTCTAGTGACTTATCTGAAAATGAGTACTGATAACGGCCCTAGAGGTTTGCTTCAAGCAGTTTTGACAGTCTGTACCTAAAGATTTACTAAACATGGTTACGCGAGGTTAGATGGATTTTAGTGTGACGACTGCACCATTGGTCTCCGGCACAGCCACCCGTGCTGAGAGAATAATAAAAATCCAGTTGTGTATAAGTAAATGTTCAAAACTTGCTATATCTGGCGTATATCTAAGATTCTGTTCAGCAGATCCCAGCCCGCTGAGAGCCAAACGCGTCCCGGGAGAGTCTCCGCCGAAGGTGATCAAACGCAAGTCGCCCGCACTACCCGTCACGCCTGAAACCACGCAGGTATGCGTTGAACGTGATTTCTTTATTTCGATGGATTCTAATAGCTGATTCTACCGTCTATTTAAAGAAAAGGAAAATGGCGGCGTTCTCCCAAAATCTCAGCTTTGCACAAGCTGAGCAAGTGTCTAACTTATAGTGTGCAGGTCCATTCTCGCGGTGTGTCGGAGGTCCATCCACTGGAGTGACGGACATACTAAATGTACCGTGTGGGGCCGGTACTTTAAAAGGATAGCCCCACTGCATCTCTCCCCGTGTATGTCGTAAAAGGCGACTAAGGGATATGACTCCCTTCTTATATTACTAGGTGGTAGGGTTTAAACCGCCCGGGTTGGTACCACCGCACTGAATGAACGGACGGTCGAAACGGCTATGTAAATAGTTTGTGTTTTCCGTCCAGTTCAGTGTAGCCGGCACGACCGAAGGGAAGCACTGATGTTCACCCGGTGTTATGGGCTAACATCACGGACGTTGTAGGTGATGTAGCCAACCAATCGGTAATTTCTTACGTGTGAATTCTTCTAAAATTTTAAAAAACTCATTGATGTACTGTACACCTGAGATTAAAACCTCAGACCTCTCACCCTTTGCTTAGATATTTCCTTTTGAGACTTGTGTATTTCATGCTGTCTGCATCCAGTTATTTTGCCATTTCGTTCGGGTGATCCAGGAAAATGTTTAGATACCTACTTTGTTGCTAATATTTTCTTCATCGTGGTGCTACTACCTCCAGGCTACCATTGAAACCAGCGCAGGGCCAGCAGAGTCTAAGGTTCCAGCGGAGGACATCGCAGTCGCGAGGCCGGTAGCCCTGGAGATCATACCGGCTGAGGGAGCATTGCCGCCACCGCCGAAGCCTAAGAAAGAGGTATCTCTGAAGTCTGCCTAGGTATTAATTTGGCTTCATTTTGGTCTCTTTTGACTTCACGCCAGACGCACGCATGCACTGCGCCATGGGTACTTATGTACAGAATGTTTCAGGATACGTTTGAGAAACGTCAGAATAGAAAGTACTCATTATTAAAATAAAAAAATCCTTATAGCTCAAATCTAAATTCCGTATTTTTTTTTATACAAACATTTGAAATTGTAATGAAAACTCGATGGACAGTCAGTGTGGGGAGATTTGGCAACAGTTTGGTTAGGGCCGTCCTAGGCCAGTCTCCTTTTCCTTTTGATGTTATTGAACTATTAGTGTTTGGAATTTACCGACATGCAGTTCAATTCTACTAGGTGTACGCAACCCCTGCTGCGCTCGCCGTAGCGTAGGATTAACCGTCCACCAAATCTTGATGAAACGATTTTCACGTAAAAGTAGGTAGGTACTATCGATAAATGATCGAATCTAGGAGAAAGTTTCAGAGCTTCTCCTCTTCAAATAAAGGGGTTCGAAAGGGGTCTTTCGAACCCTGAAGTTACGAAACCCTATCCTGAAGAATACTGTATACTCGTACGCTGGCTGTACGAGATTCTGTAATACCCGGACTCTGTGCTACGTTCCTCCTCCCTCCCAAGTGGACCACGTGGTTTATGAACGCTTTATTTGAACACTCATTTCTACTATTTTTAGCTTAATCTCTGAAATAAACATCCGTTCAATCTACATATTTATCCTGAGATGATCCTTGCTACAGGCTCCACCAGCACCAACAATGGAAGTCACCCCCAGCACTCCCCAGCGGTCGGCGTCGCCTGTGCCACGTCTCGCCACACCTCTCGCCAAGCCGGCGTCTCCAGAACCTTCGACGTTTACTGAGGAACATCAGGCCGTCGCGGAAGCTAAACTACAGACACCACCTCCGGTAAGAGTTGATTTTTCTTTGGCTCCTCTGACTCGTTCGGAGTTTTAGAGGACCAGCATTTAAATTATGAATACGAGCTGCTCGTTAGTTCTGGCTCATTGTAAAACTGACGTCCCTAATTCCCTTCTAGTAATAAAGTTCATTAAGTTATATTTAAAAAAAACTCTATAAGGTTTCTTACCCGGTTCTTCATTATAGATTGCATTGATTAATCGGACATGACAAAAAACATTATGATGAACCATACTGAATAAGCATTATGTCTCAATTAAATATTGTTAGGTAATGTTGTGTGTTCTTTACGGCGAAATAAAAATCGGAATCTGATGGTACAAAGATTAGTTTTGGACACACCTCACACCACACCCTGTAGCAACCAAGAGCGAGACATTTTACCCCTCAAAAACCATGTTTGATAGCTAACCAGTTGATGGCTATTTTGTCATGATCGCAGCTGTCTTGACATTCTATGGAAAAGGCCAAAGAGAAAGTATCATATCATATTCTAGCTAGGTAGGTAGTACCCGATTATACAGATTTATCTTTGCAGCACAACACCGTTTACTCTGCTTACCCCGATTGTCGGGATTCAGCGTGTGTGATATGTATGTATGTATGTATCTTTGTCAGATTCGCTGGTTACAATCCAATGGCATCTGTCCTGTTGTAGCGTTCCCCGACACCGACTGGACCAGCCCGACTGACTTCCACCTCCAGCACGGAGCAGCTCATCCCACCAGTCTCGCCGGAACCACTGCTGCCCAGGAAGCTGGACGCTTCCATCAAGACCGTCAAAAGACAGCCCAAAACAGGCTGGCTTTAGAACCGCGTTCACGTTTGGATCTGACAATTTTTGAAAATCTGAATGACACTTCAGACCGTTCGGAATCGGTGTAAAACTGTAGATCCCTTACCTTACCTCCCTTACCCTTACCCCTTACGACCCAAACAAATTGTATACGATGGGATTGGCACCATCGTACTGGAAAGATGGCCGCATAGCAGCCTCGGCCGTGGTCTAAAAAAATTCCCGTTGGCCAGACTAGTCTGACCATCAAACTGACCACTGGGAAAAACCGGTCTCCTCGAGTTTTTTCAACGACAACCCGACGCTGGGTGGACGGTGGTTCTCCTTTCTTCCAGTATTGCCAGCAATTCAAAATGCCTTGGTCGGAGCATGTGCTCTGGTCTGGCCCCTCTAACTCTGCCACCAATACCGGATTGCATAAAAAAATTAAAATATAATGAAAGTCGAATTGAGAATTTTCGGGTCACGTTACACAATTCCATCAGTGAATTCCAGCGACCCCTTCCCCCTCGCATATCTCTGTGCGCTTCAAATGCAGTGGAAGAGAAGAGGACAGCCTCGCTGGATCAGTGGAGTAACTAGTAGTAATCTGTGTCAGTGGCGCTATCGGTCGACTGTCGGTCGTGATTATCAGAACACCGCGCACTCATGAATTGATGGGTTCGACCGTTGTGAGACTAATTCCACGTAAAACTGTAGGTCCCTTCCATTCTTACCTTACTAGTAAATTACAATACTCTGGGTTTGACCCACCCGGGTTGATTTGATACCACCGCACTGAATGAAAGGTCGGTCGAATGTAAATAGTTAGCGTTTTCGGTCTAGTTTAGTGTAGCCAGCACGACCAAAGGGAAGCACTGACATGGCACCCAGTTCACTAAGGGCGTATATGGATTATTTATTACGGATGTTGTGGGTGATGTAGCCAACGGTGTCAGCTTCCATAAAAAAAGGAAAACCAATTTCTACCAATTTGAAATGAACAAGCGTATACATGTGGAAAATACCAGCAGTTTGTGCGAATTATGGTTCATGCATGACTGAATGCATGGAACTCATATTTATTGCCTTAATCTAAAAGCCTATTTATATATAATTTTTTGTTAATTTCCATGGCCACTCTTTATTTCCATAGATCCCTTGGCCATTGCAAGACATTAAAAGATAATTTTATTGTTGTTTGTTTTCATCCGCCTTCCGTAAGTCCCACTGCCAAGTTTAGTACTAGACATACCTACCGTTTATTCAAAGTATCAACTATTATACTGCTATTATCTGCAATACTGATAGAAATTCATGTTATAATGGAGCTCTGTAGTTATATTAACCGTTTTCGAGCCACTAATTTACAAATCTGGAAAAAAATAAATCCTAATAAAAGTTTATACATATACAGGGTGTTAAAACGGCGAGTACATTAATTTCGCCAGCGCAATCCTCATTTTTTTTTCTAGACAAAAAAGCAAACAAAGTTTTTCTCTAAAGTGTCTAGTTTTTAAGATATGAATTTTTGAAATGTATGCTTTCGTCTAGTGTAATTTAACGCGTTGTTGCCGCTCCGCACCCTCCGCCTGCCGGCCTCCAGTTCTCCACTCACAAAGCTAACCCCCGCCCCTCCCGCCAACACCCAACACCGTCCGAGGCGCTCACGTCTCACCCGCTCTTCCCCCCTCCGCGCCTCCCTGTTGTCATTAGATCATTTTTACACTAAAATAATCAATTAGTTTGTATGAAAACTGTAATTTTTTATTTAAATGGAATTTAGAAAAAAGTTATTTTACTTTTTTGTTACTCTTGATCCCAATAATCATTTCCTAAATTTAATGTACTCGCCGTTTTTACACTCTGTATATATTATAATAAATATTAAAAACACTCTCGCGTTTTTTCAACCACTATGTGGTGTTGTATTATTTTGTTTGTACATTATTTTACATTTCTTAACGAACTGTCATTACTATATTATAATTTTACTTACTGACGACGGCAAGCGCCGAAATATTTAAGAAATGTAAAATAATGTACAAACAAAATAATCCTAATAAAACATACTCAAGGCATTTTCACAGCTTAGAAATACTAATTTTCCCTGGATACCTTGTTGAAAGGTAACCATAAAAAATTCAATTTTACTTTTGTTTACATTTTTGACAGGAGCAGGAATTTCATTTACATTCGGTGAATCCAGAACCGTAGTTAGCAAAATTGATATTTTGAGAAAATGAGGCAACGCATTTAAGGCTGAATGTAATTGTAAATTAGTCCTGCCAGAGGTAAAGTTTTCACTCTACATACATCATAAAGAACCTTTGGAATAATTTTAGGCAAGAGAAAAATAAAACACTTCCATACAAAAATTGTGAGGTACTCTTTATAATTTTTACGAACAATTTGTTACATAGTTCCCTGCGGAATGGAGAGTATTTGCAAATTAGTAAAGTATAGGGTGGATTAAAGAAAAGTTTATAAAAAGCTGCATATTTTTATTAATATTTCGGAAGGTGACGAACTTAGGTAACTTATCTATCAGTCACCTAAATCAATTTCATTGACTCTCGTACTCTCGTTTCTTTTAGGTTTGGAATTAGATGCTCTGTTTCCGCCTACTCGAGTGCGGGAGCCCGAGAATCTGTGGTGTATTGGGGGGACGTACTGTAGTATCTTCCTTATGTCTTGCATTTTTGCATGCATGATAGGATGTGAGTCTTCAGAGGGTTGAGGAACTAATATAAGTTATTTTCAATCGATGTCATGTAGTTCAACAGGACAGAAACGAAAATACAAATTATGCATGCCAGTTGTTTCAGTAGTTTTCAATAGTTTCAGAGCGTCAAATTCACCCATATGAATGTCTGTTAGACTGAAATTATTGTGAATATCTGCTATTTAATTTGTATTATCGTTGAATAGGTCAAACAATAGAAAGGCGTGTAAAAATATTTATTTTTCTAATCAACACATTACAATTCACGGAACCAATTTTTATCAATAATTTACGATGGTGCAGTCATATAATAAATCTTTCAAGCCTGTCATGCATTGTATTTTTTTATACCATCGAAATGCTTAGAACGAACAGGAAAAGTGTTATAATATGTACCTGACTTAATCCAAAACAAATGGCTATAAACTTGTTCACTGAGACATGATACCCGTCAGGTAAGCAATACAGTATAATACAGATGTTGCGTTCCGAATTGGTACACGGTAACATATGCCTATATAGGGTGCACAGCACAACCGTTCCGAACTGAATATATTCACAACAGGAGGTCTACCGGCGTTAACTCACTCGCTAACTCCCACAAATATTATTCAACCAATAGCCGGGCCGGATGCCTCAGAGAACGCCTTCTGATTGGTTGAGTGAGATCGTTTCTCATCCTCACATCGGCGAGTGAGTAACGCCGGTACAGGGGCAGTTCTCTGCATGCCGATGCGCCGGCAGATCGCTCATTCGGATGGGCCATACGTTGGCCTGAAACGCCGAGCCATATATTTTAACAATGAATATATTCACCTTCGTGAGCCATACGTGACATCACTCGAAAGTGTACACATAGCCATTTTTGACATTTGTTTTCACGGAATTTTAGCCTCAGCGATAATTTTTCCGCGCATGGTGGTGTACTTAGACGACAGCGGAAAGATGATAAGAATTGTGGACTTTGGCCTATAGGGACCTGACTGAAACCTATCGAGGGCAGCACTTGGCAGCACTGTCAGTGGCATAAAATAGTAAGCATAAAGAGTAACTAAACTAGGCGGAACGCTATTTCGTGGTACAGAGTACTGTCAAATGCTGTCACCGCCAACTTGACAGTTGACACCCACCTTACTGCCAAGGCCCTAGGCCGCTTCGTATTTATGACACTAGATGACGTTTTCGTCGGCCTGCATGTTCCTATTGGCCTTTCACTTATTGGTCTAAAGTGAATTGCATCAGAGCAGGTTTCGAAGTTGTGGTCGCCGACAGACAATCAACGTTCCGAAATGCTGTTTACGTATTCGGATATTAGTAGAGAGCATTCCATATAAATCTTCCCTTCGCCGTTATGTTGGCTCCACTGTCTATCTGTCAAAACAGCGTTGAGGGTTGCTATGTGTACAGATTTACCCGTAATTATCAGTATTTACCGTATTTATTATACGGTAAATACCTATTACATTATTAGGTAATATAATCTTCACAATCTGACAACAGGAATTTAAGTACTGACAGTGACACTGGCAGTGGAGCCAAGATAACGGCGAAGGGAAGATTTAGTTGGAACGCTCTCTAGTGAAATCAATTCAGAACGGCTGCGTTCACTCTGTGCAGTCTGCGCATTGTGTACGCAATTCGAAACAGAGTACATAGTATCTACTTTTTGTGTACAACATTGACAGCTTTCATCTCATGTTATAATAAACAACCTAATAACAACACAAAAACAAGTAATTATTGTACATGTGCAAACATTGTGTGCTTATAGCACTAAATGAAGCCACAGAATATACTTGTTTTTAAATTGAGTTGCAATTGTTATTCGGCCGATTTCACCAGCCATGCTTAAAAATATAGCTGAAAGTTAAGTGAAAACGACCATTATAATGATTACATTTGACAGGTCTAGTTAACGCAGCCAACTTATAGTTTTTACTTCTATAGTCATCTGTTTTGAAATAGTCTATAGTCATTTGTTTTGATTACACAACAGAGTGCATGAGTTAATGCATTTGAGTTAGGAAAATCCAACAGACGCGAACAAGTTTCCTTTGAGATATTTGTTTCTATTTTGTCAAATTCCTGGTACATTCGCGCAATTGACAAAACACCGACGACATAGAAACTTATTTACGTCAGATTATCAGCTCCATTGTCCTAAAATGCATCTTAAAATATTGCAACATCAAAATGCAGTTGTCCATTATAAAAGCTATGTAACCTACATTTATACAAGACGACATTGTACTACTCTACGGAACGGAACAGTAACTAAATACAACTTTACATAATAACATCGACTCCGGTTTTCGGTTTCTTTCATTTCTGACTAGTGGACTCACAGACGTTTCGTTAAGTTTTTTATTTTTTTATTATAAAAATGATTCATAGTTATACCGCTGGCACATATTAGAGCTCTATGACATTAGCTACCAACACTGTGATCGTAGTCTTAAGCCGGATTAGAAGATATTAAAGAGAATATTCAAAAATCGAGCACTCCCCTCTCCCCTTAACTCTGAAACTATTGAGTCTAATTCGTCTTCTCTGTCAATGCTGACAAGTGGGAAAGAGATGAAACGAGCCGGTTACCTAATTTCTCAAAGCTTTAGTTATCTGCCAGCCAAAGCGTACACTCCTTAGAAATTTTGATATGCCAAAATTAAGATTTGTAAGTACATTTTTTTCTAATGTTTTTGAGTTAATAATTTTATTAGCTACTCAAACAGTTTAGTCCGACATATAACGTTACACACTATTAAATAAAAAAAATAACACTTGTGAACAACACCATACAATTGTCAATCTACATATAGAAAAACTCACTATCTTACAATACTTAAATAATTTACATCTAAAAGACACTTTTTGTATGCATGTGTAGGTATGTATAACAATATAACAAAAAAACGCATATTCAATCATTAACAATGGCGGTAAACTACTTTTTTTTAGAATATATATAAAAATAAAATTTTTATTAAATTCCTAACATTTGATAAAATTTACACTGCTTCTAAATAGAATAAAAATATATATAAATTGTTAAAAAAATCAAGTACACTGGAAACATCTAAGCAAACTTTGGTTTAAAACTAAATTTTAATAAAATATCAACATTCTTCAACTGATCAATTAACTTTAAATTAACTTGGTCAATTAACATTAAAGCCGAGCATATAAGCATGTAATGCAATGTACACAAGCTATTTATGTGCTCTATTCTCTTAGAGTACGACCGCACTAGGCAGAACTGTCGGATGCAGTAAACCGCACTACACAGAAACAACGCGGCAAGCGATTCATATGGACAAACTTGTACCGCGCCGCTACTTAGTGCGGTCGATCTCTTGTACAGTTCTTGTGACTTTCTTTTTTTTTTCATCGAACTGATTATCATTGGTAGCGCAGGCAGAGAAAAAAACTTGGTGCTTTAAAATGCCAGAATGCAACTCATGTAATTTTATTAAAATCGGATCAACATATCAGTGGTCGTATTCTCTAACTTCCTACCGTCAACGTCGGTGACGCTGACTAGTTATGTCTCTGTCTAGTTCATATAATTAGACAGAGACATAACTAGTCAGCGTCACCGACGTTGACGGTAGGACGTTAGAGAATACAGTCACAGGATGAGTGAAAGTAACCAGGCCATGAGGCGCGCCCGGCGACACTGGCCTGGTTCGTGGGTACTAACTAATGGGAGTCTGAAGCAATTTCAGTAGCAGAAAGATCGAGAATCGAGTGCGCATTTCGAGTGAAATTAAATATATTGTCATTCGGTAGTGTACATAGACAAACAGATTTATTTCTAATCAGCAAATCATTTGCTTCCAGAAATAACACTTTTTCTCTATGCAAAGTCGCTACGGAATCACTATTTAATAATTTTAATCGAAATTATGTATACAATGTTTGATTTGGCTGGTCGTGAATTGACTGAGTGCCACATAGCAACATAGCCACATTACCAAATGCAAAGTTTAGACGGCTGCCAATGTTTACCACTATGGGCGCCACCACTGTATGTTTCTTTGATATTTTTGTACGCACGATAAGCCGGTGCCTAAACCACTGGGAATCTTGAATTTGGCCTTTATTTCCGTCCGGCTCAAACAAAAGCGTACAATAAAAGAATCGATAAACCACCCTAATATCCTGACCTTATGGATCCCACTACCCATCCTCGTCGGCTAAACGCAGTGATACCACAGGACCCGTTAGCCTAACTGAGCACGGAGAACATACTGAGTGAAAATAGTCACTCACTTACCAAGTCAATATAAATAAAATCACAGCAACTGCTCAATGTTCCGAGCAGATCGCAGAAAGAAAGAAATAAAATAAAAGAGGTGTTTACCGAAGTGTTATAGGCTGATGGGTTTGTAGGTGATGTAGCCAACCGCGCTCCGGATCTTCCCTGTGGGTGTAATCAAACCGGGTATAAAAACAAAATGTCGAGAAGTTCTACTACCATAAAATTGGTCAATAACCAATATACAATGTAATTTTCTATTTTTAAAAAGTCAAGCATCAGTGGAAGCGCCTGTGGTGGCAACATTGGCAACCATGCCCCCCTTGAGTTCAGATTTTTCAGCAGGTTTACTAAATTAGTTATTACGATAGAGAATGCTAGTAATAATAGAGGCTCAAAGCTACAATACAAACATTTTACAATTGAATTTATAACTTGAATTTGTAAATTGCAGTCAAATAAAAAAATGCAAACCAATTCGATCCTGCTTTAAATAAAAACGTGTATTTAAATTGAAAAAGTTTCAAAATTTGATCCCAAGAATGGCCCATCACCATCCGTACCCATACGTTCAGAACGGCTCAAATTTGACGTTACAACGAAAAGTATTAGTTTGGTGAATCACTTCAAGTCCTCTTCTTCATCCTCGACGTACAAGAGATCCTTACACCGGTCCAGGAACTTGTTGCTCACTTCCGTGTTGGGGATCATCAGGGGGGTCTCCTGCAAACATTTCCGAACCACATTTGTAACGTCAAATTGTGTTAACTATTGAAAAAATGTGCAACTCTATGTAGGCAAAAATTATTTGGGGTCGAACGGGATGACCCCATTTGTGATGTTAACCAGATGCCCAGCTGTTGGTGAGCTAATTGATGTACACAGCTATAATAAAAACATCATAATTTATAGATCAAACTTGTTTTTTTAAATGCAATAAAAGAAAAATTATGTTATGAACAAAATGGCAAAAATGTGCAACATAAAAATATGAATGGAAATCACCTGCTGAAGAAGTTCATGCACACCAAATTCGAGAGGATTTTACCATGCAACATTACAATAGAACATAGAATATGAACTGAACATTTTTGTTATACATGCATATTGATAAAAAGAAAATAAATGTTCCAAGAAAAAGCATTTATTATCAAGCAACAGTGACAGAATAAGCAAAAACACAATACATTTTATCATCACAAAGGGAACACAATCTAGACTAGCAAACAAACAATTTGGCACTTGTGTATAACAAATAAAAGAAACACGCTTAGTTTCTCTAAATATTTGAGCGTTTAAAGCATGGCACAGATTAGCATAAAAATATCAGGTACTAGGTCTTCCGTTTCCTCGTTTCATTTAAAACAATGTTTTTAACTAATTCATAAACTTTGAAACATTTTATGTGTAAAAATTCTATATAGGACACTCTAGTGCAAATACATTTAAAAATGTGAGCCTCATTAAAACACAAAGCAAAACAATTCCTAAAAATTATTGTTCATGGTTCATCATCACTTGATAGTTAATATTTTTGTATCCTCTGATTTGGTGTTTCGAATCTCGTGGCCATAAGCAGTTACATGTAAGGAAGATAGAGTTGGCAAAGTTGAGTCTGCAGAGCAAAGATACCTATGTATCTAGTCAGCACTCGTCGCGGAAAAACTGAACAACCTTTTGTTGTTGTCTGAGAACCCATCGTTGCTGTAAATAATTTCTCTGTCGCACGTCTAGAGTGTGGAATTGTCCACAGGCGAATGTGTTTCCCGATACATTCAACGTCAAAAAGTCTTCAAGCGTCGTATTAACAAGTTGGATAGCGGTTCTATAGTTCGCAAATTTGGTGGTATGGCGCCTCGCTATGTCGAGCACCTTTGGTCCCTCGGCACAGCCATCCATACTGGTTTACCCCTCAAACAGACCATGGCAACATAATTTGATTGCCGTTGTAGTAAGCTCGCTAGCAATTACTGTTATTTATACAATTGGGGATATAATACCACAGTCTAATTTCAAGCTACCCCATTATGCAGTTGCGTTGTCTGATTCTAGATAGACAAACATAGATAAAGCAGTCATCTGTAAAAAGGCCAGTCCATGCGATGCACAAAATTAAACAGTAGTTTCCACCATGAAGCACGCAGGGAGTCTTAAAGATTTTTAGCATTCAATGGAGGTAGAAATACACTATGATAAAGAATATGGCATCTTGTAATAAAAAAATAAAATTATATGAAAACTGAATTACAAAGAAATGGAAACGAATTATTTGAGGTTAAAACTGGAGTTACAGAATGGACCCCATTTTTAAACAAGATAGCAACAAGCCCGCAATACTTGTGGAGCTATATCGGCGATGTTTTGTTCAAAGGAACAATTTATCATGACAAAATAGGTTATAAAACCTCACCTTGGCACGGTACTTCCACCGAGTCATGCAGCAGATGGGTCTTCGTGCCTAACTTGCTGCTTGATCGATTTAATCTTGTTCGAATACTTTGCGAAACGTGGTAGTCGGTGTTGTGCTGCAATTTACCAGAGTTCTTGCAGCACAACACCGATTACTCTGCTTACCCCGATTGTCGGGATTCAGCGTGTGTGATATGTGATATGTGAAAATAGGTTATCTACACTTTTAGAAAACAGCGACGAGTTCGTTAAACAATTTAGAACATCGAAATTCTGCAATAGAGCCATACTCAAAGGCAATATCTCAAAGGCAGCCTTGTAAGCATCATACAGAATCTAAATTGAAAGTTTAAACCTGTCATCTTCCCGCTTAGATACCTGCTAGATAGAACTTAAAAAAAAATTTCAGAAGGAATTTAGAATAAAAATTGCTCTTTTCAATTAAATCATATGAGTGGCACAGAGTTTCTTTAAAACACTACAAAAGGCGGGACGTTCAAGTGTTGTACTGATATTTTTAATTTCTTATAGTGTTGTCGGTCGCTTCAAACGTAAGTTACGAGTAGTGGCGACAAGAAGTCATGTTCCAGAATTTTGTCGGCTGCGACTCCATGGTCGTGGACTGTAAATGAGGTAATTTAATTATTTATTAAAACCATAGATTGCATTAGATGTATAATTACATATTTTTTACTAACTACACAAAAATAGCAAAGTTGCAACATGCAATAAACTCTGTCAGCATACAAACATGAAACAAATATAAAAGGGCATGCAAACATCGAACATAGCACATAAACACAAATGTTTCACATGAGTCTATAACTTCCAAGTTTGTAGAGATGGAAAAGATGTTGAAGAATGAGTTGTGGGTAGTGTTGTTTGAGTTAAATACACAGGACAGAGTGATGGATGAGAAATGAGTTGTGGGTAGTGTTGTCTGAGTTCAATAATACACAGGTGATGAGGAATGAGTTGTGGCCAGTGTTGTCTGAGTTCAGAAATGGACAGCCACTCGGTGCAAGCACTGAAGTCTCTCTATGAGGGCTCCATGAACAGGACTCCATAAACAGGACGTACAACGACTGGTACGACAACTCTAGAGGTGTCAGACAGGGGTGTGTGGCGTCACCTTGGCTGTTCAACCTATTCATGGATAGCTGCTCGGCTTATTTGAAGGAATAATATGACTGTGAATTAAGGGTGTATGAGTTGATATGAAATATGTCCAAACGGGATATTATTTTGTGTCTGCACTAAAATAAGGAATTACAAAGTCTGGTTTTGTACCAAGTGACAGCTGGAAGTGAAATTAGATTCGGTTGTGTGGTATTTCCAAAAAGTTTATTGAGCTTGCAAAAGACCTGTTGTAGCAGAAGAAAAACGCGTGTTCTCTTGATGATCGACACATTTTGCACCCTAAACCTAACCTTACGCTTGTCAACTGTTCAACTGTCGCTTTGTAATTCCTTATTTGACTAGCGATGAACGATCTGTACTCACGAGCAGCTGCTTCGGGAAGGGCGTGAGGATCACTAGGAGTACGGTCATGTTGTCGCAGCCGAGGCCGCCGGTGGCACAGTTGGGTGCCAGGCAATGCTGCATGAGAGCCTCGCACACCGCCGTCGGCTCCCAGCCGCTCAGCAGACGCGCTCGGCAGAACGTTATCACCTCCTGCACCAAATGAATCCATACGTAAACGTTGAGACGTATATAAGAAATAGATGTTTTTTCAAAGGTCATAATAATTTTTAATACTTCAAAATAATAGCTCCGTGCAAGTTGTAAAAGGCGACTAAGGGATAAGAAGAAGATGCCATGCTAAAGGGCGACAGGAACTAACTGAAACTAGCCTACAGTCGGCCCTCTTAGATCCCTCTCTAACTGCAATGGACCCAGGTATGTTAAGGTATGTTAAGGCCCTATTCCGCCGATGCAAAACTTGCGAACAATGAGCGTGTTAGCTTATATTATGTGCCATTTGTTAGAATAATTTTCGAAACCAAATACTCATATTTTTCAATCGGATTTTTTTTTTCTATAAAAATATATGAATTATAACATGCTTAGTGATTTATTTCTTATAACATGTAACTTTTGCCAAAAAAAAATACGACAGAGGACCATAAATTACGTTTTTTTCGAAGAAATTGTTAAGAAAATCAAGACATCTATACAGAAAGTATTCTGGAGAAATACAAGAAAAAGATGAGAACAATTATTCATCCTGCTTGTTTTTTTTAGTTTTTGTATAGGTTGACCCTGGAAAAAGCTTGAAAAAACACCATGTTAGCAATTGTTTACGACAAGGTGGGGTTTGAAGGGGGTTTGTTAAGTAAATAAGCCACATTTTGAGTACAATTTTTTTTTATAAAGTTATCTTTATTCTTGGCTTTCGTGACAAATTTTTAATTTTTTTCTGTGTGGCCTGGTTTCTCTGAATTTTTTTTTTTTTATTTCGTTTTGTCCTAAAATTAGCATATCGCAGCCTTAAGCCATTGAAAAGTTAAGGCCTATCAACAGTTCATATTCACTTCTAAAACTAACTGACCTCATTGGACAGGACCTCCCAAATTCCGTCGCATGCAATCACGATAAACTCCCACTCCTCGGTCAGCTCTCGAATCTGCACGTCCGGATACGCTGAAAACGGCAACATTATTCTTTCACAAAAAACATACACATTTAAGTTTGTCACAAACTTTATAAACTTATAACACTACACACCAGTAACAATCTGCTCCTGCGGCGACACACGATAGTTCCTCTTGAAGACGTAATCGCCAAGCGCACGCGACAGCGCCAGGTTCCCGTTCACCCGGTTCAGCTGCACCCAGCCGCCGCCCGCGCGGATACGACGCAGCTCCTCTTCGTTGTTCGGCTTGTGGTCGTACGAGAGCGCTTCCACCTATCAGCATAGGAGATTCATCACTACACTGAACATTTATTATTCAATATAAAAGGTGAGCGTGTTGGGCGCCACTGTCAATGAGACCTTTTCAGATTTATTGCCACAACTCCGGTGAAGGAAAACATCTCTACACTAACAAGCTAACACGCTGTTATGTGCATGGCTGGCTTGAATATGCATTCTACAATAAATCCATCTTCTGTGTCTCAGGAAAGTGCATGTGTCATGCACCACAAAGTAAGTACTGACCAGGCATCTGACAGAAACTAGTTATGATTGGGTTCACATCACTGGTATAGCACATGACGCAGTCAACCATGTCAGGATCCATATCAAATCATTACGTCGCATCTCACCTCCCCGTGAACGCTGGCGATGGCTCTGGAGTCCCCCACGTTGGCGCAGTACAGAATGTTGCTCTTGACGAGCACCACGACCGCCGTGCTGCCGACCACTTTTTCCTGAGTCTCTTCAGACACGAGCAGCGCATGGTCCATGTCTAGAAATCCCTGTGGAAAATAAAATAAAAAAAAGGTAAACAGAGTTTTACGTTTTTTACTTCTCTTTCGGCTTTTTTATTTTATTTATTTCGAAAACACAAACAAAATAGCAAAAAAATTTATAAAACTTAATAAGGTAATAATATAGTGATTACACAATATGCTACTTCAGCTAGGTACGTATTTCACAGATGTAACTTAAATTTTAGGACGAGAAAAAATAGTACTAATGTAACAGTGGACTTCATAATCATATCCTTACCTATAATAAAATCCAACGTCTGCTTTCTGTCTGTCTGTCTGTCTGTCCGCTTATAACTCGAGAACCACTGAACCGATTTTAATAAAACAAAATTCTCCGGATAGCTTGATTCTTCCCATCAACTATAGGCTACTTACTATCACGCTAAATAGCTTATGAGGTTAGCAGTGAAGTGAAATATGAGAGCGGGCGGTGCCGCGGGCACAGCTTGTACATAATAATCACAGACTTCTTAACACATATAGATAGGTAGGTATGTGATTCACAGCAAGCAAACTGCAGTCGACGTAACAATTTATGAGTGTGCCATCCCGATCGAACACATTACAATCTGTCTGAATAATTACATGATGTAATATATACATAGTATAGTATAGTATAGGTATGGGTTAGGGGGGCATTGTTTTCTTACAATTTGTCACTATTCATAGGACATTCAATAGAAATGTCTCCTAGCATCTGAGCTCGAACCATTTACGGAACTCACAAAGAGCCCTGACGCACCATTGCCAACACGTACAGTACCCAGCACTAAGTAATGAACATCGAGGTTTAGTAGCTTTGTAGAGTGTCGTCTCTGTCGCACGAACTCGCACGTCTCTGTGCGACAGAGACAACACTCTACAACTGGATTGTCTTTTTCTCGAGATCGATGTTCATTACTTACTTGCCTGCCACGGTCCATTAGAGTGCCACCGACAGAAATCACCACGTTCAACGCAAATAGATGTTAACTCACTAGTGGAAGTAAACATTTTCGCATGCACTAATACATTCTATTTTAAGATTTTACGACATGATGGAGATGCTTATTATTATATAAGAAATTGCTGCATTTACGAATGAATGAATACCAAGAGAATTCTGCAAATGTGATAATTTGCTAATTTGCGCTAGAGTATGGTACTGCCTTCCGGCGAGTATGTTTCCTGAATCCTTCAACCTGACTATCTTTAAAAGTCGTATCGACAGGCAAGACAGCCTAGCAACAGTTCGAAAATCTGCTGGCAACAGTTAGGAGAGGTGACTTTGGCTGTCGACTGTACCATTGGTCCCCGGGCACAGCCACCCATGTTGGTTTACAAAAAAAAACAATACTATTTTGGTTTGAACATGTTGAAAAAATGAAGGAAACTAGTGAAAAAGATTTATGGAGTGAATATGAGTGCAAGAGTCGGGAAGGGTTACCCAGATGATGCACATACTTTTCAGACTCCAGTTATATTAATCTGATGCTCTCAAGGACATGCACCAATTGGTGTGATGGTGTGAGTTGTTGTGCTCGGTATGCGTAACACACACCTTTTAATTTTTCAAACCCTTATCGATTTCAAGACAAGATGACTTGATAAATACTGTTTTTGAGTCTGCACAGTTCTGACTAGTCTGGCATGAGTGATACTGCCAGTTGGGGCGGTTTTTCAGTCTATCTCTATGATTTTGGGTTGCCATTTTAAATTTCACCTGAGACTGTGGGAATGTTGAAGATGCACGAGATCAGACGAGCATGGTCGCCTTAGACCAGATCGGGATGTGCCGCAAAAGAATCAAGAGTGTAACACCCGAAAATACACGAGCGTGTATGCAAAACATGGGAGTGTGCAAGACCTGTCAGACAAAGGTGATTGTGACATACAGATACCTGTTGTATCTGCCTACTCAATCGGGAAAAATTTATAAATGTAAATTCTTTATTCTTTATTCATCATTCATAGACAGTACACTGCACTCGGATTCGTCATATTTTAACATTTAACATTTAGCATTTTGCCAGTTCGATTATCACCAGTGATCTACGTAGGTAGTGCTATTCCCGGGATTTGGTGACCGTTATCTTAACATGGATATTCCTTAACATAAGTTACCTAGTTCACCTTAGATTTTGTTTCTGTGAACAAAATGTTGTTGATTTTCAGGATCTGTGAATAAACATTGCTGTGTTTTGAATATTTGTTTTGTTCTTATCTTCATTATTTAATCATCTTTATATTTCACAAATTATTATAATAAAAAAGTTTTTTTTTTATCAAAACTGACACGGTTGGCTACACCTGCAACATCCGTGATGTCAGCCTATAACACCGGGTGAACTAGGTGACCCGGATCCCGGGATCATCAATCCCGGAATCCCGTGGCATGTCCATATTAACATCATCATTCATGTTCCTTGACCCCAAATGGCACTACCTACGCCGATCACTGATTATCACAGCGAAGAAGAACTGGCAAGAAACTTCGCTGGATACTTCTTTTTACGTCCACTTAGTCTATATTTACAAAGATGTTTGCCACTGCCAACATAGTACGAGTCATCCATCACTATTTCTAAAAATTCATCACAAATACTTTTTTTCTATAAGCGTAAACCATTCATATAACACGTTGGAGCTAATTGGAGCAGGTCAGTCTCCACAAACAGCACCCATTAACGAGCATCACGCCAGGGCCAGCCATCGCCTCCCTCAACCATATTCGAGGGTGAGAGGCGACCCGGACCAAGCGTCACCGTAAGCAAAAACCTTAAAGCGATGCACTATCCCAGCGGCAGCACGACATGACTTTTTTAAATACAACAGTACCATTCAAGTTTGCTGGTCTGTGTAATGCAATTACATACATGCTATCACCATAGTGACGTCACAGCATCAGCGGTAAAACTGAGTGACGTCACAGCGTCATTGGTAAAACTGAGTGCGGTGTGCTGTATGAATGTTTTCCATAAATACATTCCAATAACAACAAAAACATATATAATTCCAAAGCGACCGGTGGACGGCGCCGTCTTGGCTTGTACCTTGATCTCTGAGTCCGAGGTTTGAATCCGGCCGACATGCAACAGTGAGTTTTTTTTTTTTACTGAAAAATGTACGGGCATACCTGCGGCTTCACCGTTTGGAACCGGTGTAAAACTGTAGATCCATTACCTTGCCCCTTACTGTTAGCGGTGCAGGTGGTAGGCTAAAATTTTTGCTCAAATTAACACATCCCAATAAGATGGCCGCATAGCAGCCTCGACTGTGTTCTCCTCTATATCTCAGTATAGCCAGACATACTGAATTGCATAAGAAAAAGAAACATTTAGTTTCGAAATACCTGTTTCAAAGCCTCTTCAATGTTCCCCAAGTGGTACTCGGGCCTGGCCGTGATGTACTTGTGCAGATGTTTTCCAGCATACTCAGCTATGTTGGGGCCTGAAATAGAGTATTTTTTTTTATTACAGCAGTCGACTATGTCTTTCAATTGACATAAATCACAGTCCATAGTGCTTGCTTACTTGGTTTAACTTTGGTAAAGGTATCATAGCTATTTTATTTTTGGTAAGACTAATTTTGGTAATTTTATTTTTGGTAAAAAAAATTTACCGAACCTGATGGTTGGCTAGACCATCTACTTACTTCAACCGTGATGCCAGGCCATCACATCTTGTTCTCGTATGAACCAGGCGCAATGTTAATCCTTCCCTGTAGTTGTGCTGGCTACAATGAACTGTTTCGACAACCTTCATTCACGGGCTTCATGCGTTGTGCAAGCTCTTTCTTTAAACAATTTGTGCGGAACAATAGAATTAAACTCAAATATCATTTATTCATCACTAATTTAAGGCACAATAAGGGGGCTTTATGCCATAAGCCTTATGGCATAAGGCATTCTATTCTAAAGAGGCATCAACAGTGCATCAGAATAGTCACACGCAACTATTTGTTATTCAACCTATTTGGCTACTTTTTCACTAATTGACCGAATACCGTATACTAGCCGAATATTCAGTGCGCCAAATACCTACTTAAACAAAAATTAATATAAAAAGAACACACATTTATTTTATGACAAAAAACTACTCGTACAAGCAAAATATTCATAAACTGTATTATAAATGGAGTATATGTAAATCGAAGGACCATCGCCTCTACAACAGTAGCCATGAGTCACTTTCGTTCAACTGAACGACCAGTTCAGTTATAAACATTTAAAGTCACAAAAATAAAATTTTATTTTTTATTTTATTAAAATGCAAACGTCTGTATGATACGTATAACATTGTCTGTGTGATAAGTAAAACATAAAATTGAGGCCAAGTAATAGTAGAATATTCTACTATTCGATTGTGCTTCACTTCGAATATTCTACATTGTGTAAAATCTGTAAAAACCGGCGAAATGCGAGTCGAACTCGCGCACAGAGCGTTCCGTATCGCCAAGTCATGGTCAGCGCCACTCACGCCATCTGTGGATTAGTTAAAATGCTTCATACTCTTTCCGGTAGATGACATACACTTTTTAGTTTCTTGTATGGGGGCCCTCGTGAATTTTTTACTTTTTCTTATTTTTATTATTTGTTGTTATATCGGCCAAATAACACATATTCTGTGAAAATTTTCAACGGGCTACCTATTACGGTTCAAGAGATACAGCCCTCGGACAGACGGACAGACAGACAGACAGACAGACGGCGGCTTAGTAATAGGGTCCCATCTGTACGACGGATACAGAAGCCTAAAAATGACCGAGTACGCACCGCCATGACCGTCGTAAACGGCAAAGAAAGCGGTGCCCTCATCGTCCGGCAGCGACAGGACGTGCGTGTGAGAGTCGTCCATGGAGACGCGCCAGCCCTGCATGCAGGAGGCGCCGACGCGGAAGCGCGAGTCCTCGCACGACGACGATTGCTTCTCCGTCACCGGCTCCGACAACGTCTGCCCCATGCTCACGCTGTGGGCGTAGACACAGAAACTGGTGTTGGCGGTGTTTCGTACCAAACTACGATAGTTAGCAGTAGTGTTGTAACGAATGCCTATTTTTCCACATTCGCGAATATGAATGCGAATACGAATATTCCAAAGTGATATTCGCGAATACGAATACGAATATTGAAAATTGTATATGAAATTTTATATCCAAATGAAAAAACACTTAAATTTTCTATTATAATAATGTAGATCTACGTAGATGGAGTCTTAAAATTATATGAATACGGACTTGTTTTAATGTTTTTCTCAATTTTTTATTACTTGACATTGCATTTTGAAAAAAAAAATTAAACAGAATTAGTGCGTTACAAAAGATTTATAATTTTATTTAATAATCAACTTAGCAGCTTTTTAGCGCTATAGGCATATTCTCTCCTTCACCCGCACCCCAACGCACACACTACGCGCCCATTGGTTTGCGCATATACGCCACACCTACCAATATTGTTGCGCCTCACTCTTTCATTAGTAAAACATGTGAAGTAAAATATTCGATAAATATTCGGTATCTTACAACCGAATACGAATACGGATACGAATATTAAAAATGAACCGAATATTCGGAATTTCGAATGCGAATACGAATATTCGTTACAACCCTAGTTAGCAGTTAGCAATACATTTTCTATGATCTACTGATCATGGCAACAATTAGTTAGAGTAATCGCGCATGCGCAATCACTACACGTATTGCGCAGGCGCGGTGATTCCACCAATCGTAGCTAAGCATGGCGCTCCGTGATTGGTTGGATCGCCGCGCGCGCCGGAGAAAATAATGTTCATGTTTTCGGACTTACGTCCTGTCTGTTACTCTTGTGTGCCGACCGTGAAAGGTTAAATTAAATAAGTTGTAAAGTTTCAAACTAGTATTTCTTCACGTTCCTGCCTCCAATCTACGCTATCGACAATAATAAAAACTACGCAAGCATGCATCAAACGCACTAGGCGGTACGTGTGTAGATGTGCAAAGTTCAAATTTTGTTTTGGGATTTTGCCATCAACATTCGGAGATGAGATCTTTAAGAGATTTTTTGAGAAAAGTGAGTGAAGTAATTAATTATTGATCCTCCTCATAAATTACTGTTATATGGGTTTTTAAATTACCGTGGTTGTTAGACATTATTTTTAAAACAAAACAGCCATACGCTTGGCCCGAAACGTCGAGCCACATAGCTCGTGAAGAACCGTGAGTAAAGCTGTTTTGTTTTAAACATAATTACTGCTTATGTAATATTTTTTAATATATCTGGCCTATTCGCCAGAGCAAGGATTTGATAATGAAGGAATAGCCCACGAATAGGAATGTTGATGTTCAATCGGTTTGTTTTTTTTTTTGCTCTCGTCAAGATCGGCTGCCAGTTTATTGTGGAGAGCGGCCAGTACTTTTTTTTTTATTAACCTGACATGGTTGGACGCATCACCTACATCCGTGATGTCATTCCATAACACCTCAGTGAGCGAGGTGCCATGTCAATGCTTGCCTTTGGTCGTGCCGGCTACACTGAACTGGACGGAAAACACTAACACAAACTATTTACATAGCCATTTCGACCAACTTTTCATCCAGTGAGGTGGTATCAACCCGGGCGGGTTAAACCCTACAACCTGTTGTACTTTCTGTGTTCTTTCGTCCGTCACTGTGGGCATCAAAAGACAATCGTGGGACCTCCGAGTTTTTTTGTGAATCAGAGAGTGCCTGCGATGTCTCTGAGAAATTTGTTCTGGAAACTTTGTAGAATAATGTACCTACATTGCTGTTGCTGGCGGTCCCCCACAGCTGAATACCATACCGGTCAAGTTCCAATTGACAAAGGTTTTCAGTGTAGCCGATGCTAACGCAAGGGAAGTAACGATTCAGATGTCATGTCTTTGGCCTTCGTGTTTTACAACACAGATATCCCTATATCAACCAAATTTATTAGAACGCTAATAAGATGACTGAACCTGTTGGAAAAGGTAGGCACATGACAAACCAAGGTTGAATGGAAATAACTAGGCAAGTGAGAATATTTGTGCATTCGCCAGCACGTTCCGATAACACAGAGCGAGATCTCAATAAACATGAAAAAGCTTGATTATTATAGATAAACACAAAAAAACAAATGCCGACAGGCCTGAGTGAACGCGAAATGCGGCGCACTGCTAAATATTTTGTGAAGCCTCGACATTGCGAAGTTTAAAAGGTAGAGACACCTCGAATCTTACCTTTGCGATTCTAATTCCTGTGCAAAATGTAATCAACACTCATTCGTCTGAAGAACAAATTTTTCAGAGCTACGTTCTTTCGAAAAATCTTTTTTCCACTTGCTTGCTTGCTTGCTTGACTGACTGACTGACTGACATAAAATTCATTCACATGACACAATCATGAGCATGACTTCAGCGAGTCGGAGCGGTTAGGACCGTAACTAACTTCACTCTAATCATTAATGACATCGTCGTTCGTCGCTGTTTCATCAATCATCATCATCACGCACGCAAAAATGCTCTAATCCAGTGCCATCCTTATCTTATTTATATTGAAAGATGGAGAGAAGACAGTTGCAAAAGCTAAAACATTTACATCGATCGGGTGTATATAGGCCGGAAACTCGTTTAAAAATTATGAAACAATTAGCGGGAAATTCTACTATAATCAAAGAGATTGCAAGCGACGTAATACAAACTCTTTGGTACTTAAAAGAATAGCCCCACTGCATCTCTCCCCCATCGCAAGTCTTAAGAGTCGACTAAGGGATTTTTTGACGTGATAACGTCACGTCTTATAAATTGATGAACACCGGCTGCACGCACGAAAAAGTGTCACGTTCCATCTGAGCCTGTGTATGCAAGCGAGAGCGCGTAACAAGCGATAGAGAGGCACAATCGGCCCAAGCGTCGGCTTGTACACATTTATCTCTCTGGTTCTAAAGTACCAGGGCAGCAGAAATCGTTATCACGTAAAACTATCGTCCGTAAACCGACTTACAGACAACCAATTTTTTTTATGGAAACCGACACAGTTGGCTTCATCACCTACAACATTCGTGATGTCAGCCCATAACACCGGGTGAACATGGTGCCACACGTCAGTGCTTCCCTTCGGTCGTGCCGGCCACACTGAACAGGACGGAAAACACAAGGGATAAGTGGGATAAGGAAATTCGTCAGCCTCGGTAGCTCAGTGGTGCGGTCAGTCGACTGTTGTTAAGCAACGCTGAGCGCGGTCAGTATTTGGTTGGGTGACCGCTCGACCGTTGGAGGCTGACCGTGGTTCGGATTACACGTTAAACTGTAGGTCCCTTCCTTTCTTACCTGTTTTTATGTAAACCAGCTTGGGTGGCTGTGCCGAGAGATCAATGGTGCAATCGACAGAGTCAAAATCACCTCTCCTCGCGAAACCACATTCAAAAGAGATCGAGATGTGGTGGAATATATGCCTCGCTCTGGTCGGCCATCAACGTCTTCAACTGAAGTTAATATCGCTAAAGTGAAGGAAATGGTGACTGAAAATCCTCATTCAAGTTTGAGAGAGATAGCCGCTCAATTTTCTGTGTCTCACGAATCGATTCGTACCATTTTAAATGTTCGCTTGGGCATGAAACACGTTGCTGCTCGACTAGTCCCGATAGATTTGAATTTTCTTCAAAAACTCAATCGCGTAAGGCCATCATTGTGAACGAATTTTTGGCCAAAAAGTCAACAAATACCATCGAACAACCACCGTATTCACCGGATATGACTCCGGCCGACTTTTTTCTATTTCCAAAACTCAAATTACCACTTCGAATCACCCGTTTTCACTCTATAGAAGACATAAAAGAGAATTCGCGGCGAGAACTGAAGTCGATTCCGGAAAATGTGTTTAAAAAATGTTTTGATGATTGGATAATTCGTTGGCGTAAGTGTATTATCTCGGAATGGGCCTACATTGAAGGCGATAGCATAAATTTGGAAGAATAATTAACATTTTGTGTATTATTGTCTTTTTCCCGTTACTTTCTTGAGATTTTCAAACTTATAACGGCTATGGAATTGGCATAATAAAATAACATAGAAAAAATTGTCCAGCTTTAGCATTGAAAATATCTGGTCAGGTTAGCTATAATGCATGCATAATGCAAAAAAGCTACGCGGAGCAAATTTGTAAATGTGACAAGGTTCTACCATCTACGTTTCTACGGATTCTACGCTATGGATGCGGTTTATGTAATACCTACTTGAAGATATTATTTGAAGATAACACGTGCTGGAACATTCTTCGTGCTATTAAATTTTAAATGTCAGGAAATCAATGGCGTCATCTGGCGTTTGCAGCGGTCACGTGAGACGGTCGGATTTGCATGATCCTATCCTGACGGGCTCGTTTCGCTATGCTGAACATAGAGAAGAGAAATAATAATTATGCTGAACAAAGATTTTTTAAGTCTGTGCTCAGCTGAGTATGCTATGCCCACGCGCGCGCGGTAGGTATTTGATGCTCTGTGGCTATGCCTATTGACTTCATAGAGTAATATTGTTTGACTTAAAGGAGCTACAAACGGTCAAATAATTTCTAAAATTTTACGTGTTTGACAAATTATTTAAAAAGCTGCGGTCATGTTTGACGCGTGCATTTGCGCGCGTGTTTCCGCAAACAAACTACCTTTGTTCTTGCAAACTACGTGTTTGGCATGGACAGAAAATTTGATTGACGGAGTGTTTGTCAAATATGTTTGGAAGTGTTGGGCGGATCATGTTTGTCAAACAAAATATGCGCCATTTTCGCGCGACCGCTTCGCTCCGTTCGTTCCGTTCGCGAATCCGGAGCCGCAAGAGGCCAATAGAACAAAATGTCAAATTTGAATCAGCATTTAGTAGGAGCATTCAGCTCTGCATTCAGCAGAGTAGGTACTCTACTTATTCAAAAGTAATTTTTACTGCAATTCATTTCATTATTTCGAGATTAACCACAGTTGTGGAAACTACATCCACAGACCACATGAACAAAAATAAAAGAGAATTGAATAAAGAAAATGGTACAAATTATTGAAAATGAGTCGTCCACGAATTCTTTATAGTCTATGGTCGTCCACAAATAACCAGTAATACGCTACGTAACTATGACTTTAATCGTGAACCTTAAGTAAATCTATCTCTTAGTTTTACTGGATTTAACCATTCTCGTTTCCAACGTCTTCTCTTTTTTTTTCTTTTATACATATTGCTAAAGTCAATACCAGAAATACTTTGTGTATGTACAGGGCGCTTTATATGCTATGCCTTGATTGATTGATGCGAGCTTGATTCTTTAAAAATAAAATTATTTCCATGATGTTATGAGGGTAGTTTAAATTTTTTCACAACAAAATTTTATACCTAATTTAAAATTCTACAAATACAGCAACTCCCGTGCTGGCCACGCGAGTAAGTCCCTCCCATGAGTAATATATACTTTCAAGTTCCTATTTACGCGTTTAAGTTCGTTAGTGTTTTGAAAATGTCCGCAAGAGCTGACAAAGAGAATCCTTCGGTCAAAGCAAGAGGCGCTCAAAGTAAAATACCCATCATGGCTGCCCCAGCCGGACTGACAAAGAAACTCAGGAGTGATAAAATCATGAGCGTCCTCGGAGAACGTCAACCACTCCACAACATCCAAGCAACTACAGACGGAAGGATGACGCATGCAGATTTTCAGCCCAAGAAATATAAACTTTCGAGTAAGGCAGAAATCACTAGGGTCACGCATTTATCGCCGAAAGGGTCCGTCAACAAATTAATAAAAAACGAAACTACTATTACGTTACAGAATGAAACAAAACATAAATCTTTGCAAGGTAATAACAACTCGGCTTCAGCAAAGAGAAGCGAACGACATATCAAAATAATATTGTATGTCTGATAAGTATGGCTTGATAATTTCAGATCGATTTAAAAACATCACAATACGCAAGCGCGATAATTCTCCTCTGGACCTAGAAATCTTCCAGAACTGCGGAACAAAGGAGCAATTCGGAAACTCCTCTAACCAGGCTACGCTGATCACCAAGAAACCGAAGGATCAAAGATCAAAAAGCGCTGAACGTCAAACCAGAATACCGAAACCACTGACACCAACATTGATACCAATTGCTCAACATAACCGTGTAAGACTTTATTTGAGATTCTTTCTATTTCACGGTTCCCTATGTAAAACTAGGAACGTCGAGCTGAACTTTTGATTAATTCAACTAGTCTTATTATTGATTGTTTTATTATTGTATACATTTATTGACACACTTTCATTTGCATTAATTCTAAATATACTATTTACTATTTATACCTACACAAAATTAATACAAAAAAGCGTAGTTGCCACTTTGGTTGCCACCGGCCCGGCGGTATATATCCAAAGTCCACTAGGCGAATTATGCTGATTGGTCGATGCCAGTTTGGCGGAAAATTTAAATTTCGTCTGGCTCCGCCTCCGGCACTCCTAGCGAACCTACTGAACCCGATATTCGTTCGGTCGTTTATGTGATTTCGTGGCTAAGTGGTACGGTGTAGGGTTTGTATTTTTTGACCATGGGTTCGAGTCCCACAAAAATTTTTTAGTTTTTTTTAAGCAATGTTAGGGTGTTAAAATTAGGTTAATGTTATTTTTTTATAACCACCTAAAAAAACTTAATTTTCGAAAATACTTCCGAAATTTATATTTCTTCCTTTTTTTTTTTGTTAAGTTATGTTCGGGTGTTAAAATTAGGTTAAGGTTATTTTTTTATAACCACCTAAAAACTCATTATTTTCGAAAATACTTCCGAAATTTAAATTTTCCCGCAAAACTGAGAACGACCAATCAGAGCAATTCGCCTAGTGGACTTTGGAAATATGCGGCCCGGCGCGGCGGGGCGGAGACTACCGATAGTCGGTGCCCAGGGAGAGAAACCTCCGGACGATGCGTGCAGTGTCGACCAGGGTTGCTTTCTGAGTCTGGCCCTAGATCCAATCACTCAAAGAGAGCCTCTCAAGTTTATTATTATTATACTAGCTTTTGCCCGCGGATGCCCGCTGCTTTGCTCGCTGTAGACTCGATTTAACAGCAAATCAGATTTTTTTTACGGAAACTGACACGGTTGGCTACATCACCTACAACGTCCGTGATGTCAGCCCATAACACCGGGTGAACTAGGTGCCATGTCAGTGCTTCCCCCTTTGATCGTGCCTGCTACACTGAACTGGTCGGAAAACACTAACTATTTACATAGCCGTTTAGACCGACGTTTCATTCAGTGCGGTGGTACCAACCCGGGCGGGTTAAACCCTACCACCAAGTAAGATTAGGAGGGAAGGGACCTACAGTTTTACGAGGAATCCGAACCTCGGTCAGCCTCCAACGGTCAGCGGTCACCCATCCAAGTATCTACTGACCGCACCCTGATTGATTTGATTTGATTTGATTGACTCGCACACTGATTTAAATTCAAATATGATAATAAGCGATCGTTTCTCTTAATATATTCTCTCTCTCTCTCTCTCTCTCTCTCTCTCTCTCTCTCTCTCTCTCTCTCTCTCTCTCTCTCTCTCTCTCTCTCTCTCTCTCTCTCTCTCTCTCTCTCTCTCTCTCTCTCTCTCTCTCTCTCTCTCTCTCTCTCTCTCTCTCTCTCCCTCCCTCCCTCCCTCCCTTCCCTTACTTCCCCACCCCTCCTCCCCACCGCCCGATTTTCCTCCCTCCCCTCCCTTCCTACCCACTCCTTCCCCAACCATTGATATCTAGGGAAAATAAAAATAAAATTTCTGGAAATAGCTTTACATCAAATTCTTCTAGGTACTTGTATTTGCTAACATAATTTCGGACTAGTGAGATTGCTTTCATTTTGCAAAAACACTATCCTAAAATGTAAACTACTAGCCCAAACAATATTGTTTAAAAAAGAAAATTTTTATCAACGTAACATTTTCCTGACAATAAACAAACTCCCTCCCTCTCCCCCTTCACCATCCCTCCCCTTGCCCCTACCCATCCCCCTCCCCTCTCGACGCCTCTCTCGATTTCCCTTTTTTTTTTAAATTATGTTACCATGGGATATACAATTAATTTACAGGAAAACCTAAACAAAAATCTTCTAGTTCTCACAGAAAACGCAATGATACGGAACCCTCTTTACGCGAGCTCGACTCGAACTTGACCACTGAATTTTTTAAAATTATGTTACCATGGGATATACACTTAATTTACTGGAAAACGTAAATGAAAATCCCAATCCTTCTAGTTCTCACAAAAAACAGGATGGTACGGAACCATCTTTACGCGAGCTCGATTCGACTTTAAAAAAAAATTAAGTGGTTCTTATTTTTTTTTATTTTACACCCTCGTGTGCACCCAACCAGGTGAAAAATATAAAGCGTAGCCTGAAGAGACCCAGCAGTCGCGAGATACAGAACCGGGCCTCCAGCGAAGCGGACATACAGCTGGAAGCGGCACCGCTGCTTCAGCGCGACAGGGCTCTTAGGGTCCTCGAATTTGACCCTATCGACTACCCGAATCAGGGTGAGTAACTCTTACGTTATCGAGTCCTATAGGGATAAGGGTGAGTTACTCTTGCGTCTGCTCTTGATCGACGAAGGGCTAGGCATCAGCTTTACTTTCATGCGAGTCGTCTGCAGCCAAGCAAGTAATCTGAATTAGGTTTTGGAAGAGCTGGTTCTATCTGTCGTTTCGCGGATATTTGTGCATTACAGATTTCGAAATAATATATCAGAAACTCATGCTGCTTATTCCATCAGATTCAATATTCTTTGAGAGCGTTTTCATAAAAAATCCAAACGCCAACTGGAATGTGGCAATATAACTTAAAAGCAGTACAAGTACAGTACAGTAAGCTCACTCACACAAACTCCCTCACCCCACCCACTTCAACCAAGCATGCTTTGTTACATCACGTACTACATCCTTGATGTCAGCCCGTTTCACCTTGTATTTATAGTAACGCTATCAAAATATACCGTACCCGTTTCCAGAAGTATCGAAGCAAACACAAGAGCTGACTCAGTGCTACGAGCGTGGTATAATAAATTATTTGCTCCTGTTGGGCCAGCAGCTTCCACCTGCGCCTCGCATCTGCCCTCTACAGCGCGCAATTGTCGTCAACTGGCTTGTCAAGATCAATGTAAGTTTACACCTCAACTTTTGTTTATATGAAGCGCGACTTGTGACACCTTTCCCCCCTTCCTGAACGTCACCATGGCCCTTCGGTGGTTTTCGGATGTTTCGTTCGAGTGCCATGCAGCCATCGTCGGTACTTTTTTAAGTGAAATGACCAGATACTCCAGTTCAGAGGAGAGATGGGCAGGGATAGTGTTTCACAATTTTTAAGCGTTCCACGTGATTTTGTGTTACAGTCTATCGAAACACCTCAAATACTGCAAGTGGCTGTCCGTCACCTAGATCGCGTTTGTGCAATGGATGCTGTGCCAATAGAGGGGGTACAACTCCTCGCAGCCGCCTGCTTCTGGCTGGCCCAGAAGCAATGCGCTAAGCCTAAACCTGCAACCTTTTTCGCAAGACATGCGGCACATGCCTTCTCTGACATAGATCTGAGAGCCGCAGAGAGATATGTTTTGAGAAGACTGGTAAGCAATGAAATTGAAAAAACATTCCTCACTCTTACATAGTTGAAACTGCAAAGTCCTGTTCCTTCAGACATCATTAGAACTGCCCATATGTATCACGTTCGAACATACCATCATCAATCACGTTGCAATAATCATCTCTCTTTGTCTTTCTCTCTTTCGTCCTCTCCTTAAAAGCCATAAATCCCAAAACGTTTGCTCATTTCCAGAACTGGCCTTCCATCCCCGTCGTTGCGGACGATTTCGTGCCGCTCCTGGTGCAGCAGTGTTCTCCCAACCACCCAGAGCCGCTTACATCTGCGGTCACTTTCCTCTGTACGGCCGCACTGCTGGATGCAGATCTCTCTGCATGCACACCGGACCAATTGGCGCTGGCTGCGGTTATTAACTGCGTTCTGCTGCTACAAGACGCCGGGAATATCGACTCATTGCATTTATCTCCGCTGTGAGTAGGGTGATTTTAGGGTTTCCTAGTAGCCTTATTGCAGCAGTGAAACCAGATGCGCTGTCGCGAAGCAGCCTCAACCTTCAAGCTTACGCTCTCACAATTTAAAAAAAAAATTGGAACTGACACGATTGGCTACATCAACTACAACATCTGTGATGTCAGCCCATAACACCGGGTTAACTAGGTTCCATGTCAGTACTTCCCTTCATTTCATGTCGGCTACACTGAACTGGACGGAAAACACGAACTATTTACATAGCCGTTTCGACCGACATTTCATTCAGTGGGGTGGTATCAACCCGGGCGGAATAAACCCTACAAACGTGTAAGAAACGAAGGGACCTACAGTTTTACGTGGAATCCGAACCACTGTCAGCCTCTAACGGTCGAGCAGTCAACTATCCAAGTACTGACCGCGCCCAGGTGTGCTTCACAACAGACCGACCGCACCACTGAGCTACAGAGGCTGACAAGAAAGGTTACCTACCTATGGATTAAATTATACAACAGTGTTACTTCACAGCTCACTCGTGTCGTGGGTATATTTCGAGGGTTGTAGAAATTGCGTGGACATCCGCTGTGTTTCTCGAAATGTTCAACCTGGAAGTTTGCAAGCGTCGTATTAACGGACCCCTCAAATGTGTTTGTACATGGCACTTCATCAGTTAAGTGCTGTGCTAGGCTAGGTCAGGTGGATATGGCTGTGTCGAGAACAGGATTGGTTTCTCGGCTCGGCACAGCCATCCACAATGTTTTTCAAACAAATTCACATTGAAAAATTGAAACATTACTAGGTTGTAGGGTTTATTCCGCCCGGGTTGATACCACCGCACTGAATGAATACTAAATTCAATAAATATTTTTTCCTTTCTTTTCCAAATTTAAACAAATGTATGCATTTCATATTTCTCTATATATTTTAGGTATCTATAAATTTTGTTGATATTATTAATTGTAGGATTAAAATCAAATAGTAGAAACTTTACTGGTTCAGGCGTTAGACTAGAGTTAATTTTCTATGTATTAATATTGTAACTGTTTGTTTCTCTAAAAGTTTAAAATACATCTCTCCCCATGCATGTCGTAAAAGGCGACTAAGGGATAAGGACAAGATGCCGTACTAAAGGGCGACAGGCTCGCCACCTCTCACCTTGGCACGGTACTTACACCGAGTCATGCAGCAGGTGGGTCTTCGTGCCTTACTTGCTGCTTGATCGATTGAATCTTGTTCGAATACTTTGCGAAACGTGGTGGTCGGTGTTGTGCTGTAATTGACCAGAGCTCTTGCAGCACAACACCGATTACTCTGCTTACCCAGATTGTCAGGATTCAGCGTGTGTGATATGTATGTATGTATTTAAAATACAAATAAAATAAATAAGACATTAGTGTGCTGGAGCCATCTTGTCTTGCCAGCAGATGCCGATCGGCTTGCTCCAGCAGACGTCTGCACGACGTGCGTCTCCAGCTGCTGCGCACGGTGCTGGTGATGCGCGAGGAGAGCTGCCCGTGCCGGGAGCCCTACGTGCAGAACTCGCGCGCGCCGCCGCGCGACGTGGCGACGCGGCTCGCGGCAGGCGTGCTGGCCGCGCGCGCCGCGTGCAGGGCCAACCTGCAGATCGAAGGGAAGCACTGACATGGCACCTAGTTCACCCGGTGTTATGGGCTGACATCACGGATGTTGTAGGTGATGTAGCCAACCGTGTCAGTTTCCATAAAAAAAAAAAAAAAGGACACAACAGTGAAGTGCTGTGGGTGGGCCAACCTGCAGATACAGTGCTGGAATTTTCTGGAAAAGTGTTTTGTCGTAACACAGTAGAGCCTTGATAATCCGAACTACCAAAAAACTACCCCTGTTCGGACTCACGAAGCGTTCGGATTATAGTATGTCTATATAGGCAAATTCAATAAAACAGCTGTATACTTTGAAAAAATATACTGAGTGACCTTCTGAATCTTAAAATACACAAAAAAACAGTTACCTACTTAGTTATAAACTGATCTATTTTAGTCTGGCGGGTTCTATTTGACAAATAAATTGCCTTGTCCCTCAAATTACGTAGCATCATCTTTTCGGATAACGAAAGGTCATTTTCGTCAGCCCAGTCCAAGCAAGTGTTAAGTGCTGATATGGCTTGCGAGTGGGGTATTTTCTTGATATTTGGAGTAGGAGAACCGTCAATAAAGAAAAGAATGATGAATCATTCCTAGATTCGTCAGTGAGAGGGAATCACATGGCGCTGTTCGGATTATTGAGGCGTTCGGATTAGCCTGAGTACGGATTATCGAGGCTCTACTGTAGTTAGAAGCTGCCACTTATTAAACACACACTGTTAGCTCGATTATTTTGATTTGTCAAGCAAGATTGTAATTTTTACGGAAACTTATCGTAAACACCATTTGGTAGTTTTTCTCTAGGACAGTTTTTTTTTGCTTTTTTTTTAAATTAAAATCTAACGTTTCGATGCAGGTTATTTTGAATCCTAAAGTTAGGTACGTTTTCTCAAAAGTTACAAATTGAAAAAAAAACGAATTTTTCGTCTTCACGGAATGGCGCTTACGACAAGTTTGGGAGAATGGAAAAACAACGTAACTAACAAAATATTATAATATTATACAGGTAATATAATGATGATGAAATTGTAAAAAAACTATTTGGCGCTTATTTAATTTTGCCGTTCCGGCGTAGTTTTTGACTGTCACAAATATAGGTAGGTATTTTTACAAGAAGTGAAATATACATATTTTTAATGTCGTGAAATGACTTCGATTAATCGTAGGTTTGTAGGACGACACAGGTAAGGTTTATTTATCAAAATTATGTGACTAGTTATCAATAGATTTTAATAATAATAGTTTAGGAACCAAACAGAAAACTTTACATTTGAGTAGGATACATTTTAAGGATAATCAAATTAATGTTTGTATCATTGTTCGCTTTAATTGAATACTGAATACTTACCCAAACATTGTATTAATACTTTTACATTCAAATTGAAATGCTATAGATATTATTAGAATTAAGCTAACACATTAAATTATTTCATAACATACTTATGTCTATTGTTTTATTTTTTCCCCGACTAGTTTCATTTTCGGCAAACTAACGTTCCATTTCACCTAAATGTCTTAAATTGTGAAAAAAACTGATTTTTAAAACAGGTACGACAAACTTTTACTACAGAAGATGTAACAAAGGGAAAGACAGACGTAGAAACAGACAGACAGACAGACAGACATACGAATACTTGTAGAAAACATCTGATCGATGTTATAAAGTTCCCTGTCACAAATTCCTACACCTACTTATAAAACATCTATAAAATGGGATTATCTTGAGGTGACACTTATGCCAGAACTCTAAATATTTTGACAAAAAGATTATTTTGACATAAGATTACGGAGAAGAAGCAACATCATAATAAGATTACAACTGTAGCACTTACAGATAAGGCGGAATTTTCTTTAGGCTAGTTTCAGAGTCATCCGGGCGGCCTGCGCAGACAGCCTCGCCAGTACTCCGCATGCGGTTCGCCCGCAGTGCGTGCCTAGCAATGTTCTTTCAGTGTTGTGCGGACAACACTCTGTGCGGTTCTATTTTGCCCGTACCATGATGATGAGTTGATGACGCACACTCACGCACCCCAGTCCACAGTCACACGACATTGAAACGAAGACAGCACCGAGGCGCTCGCGCACGCACTGCGGGCGGCTCGCATGCGTTCGCAAGCGCGATGCGGGCGGGCACAGCCCCGCATCGCGGGGCATTTGAATATGCCTTGAATATGCCTCGCACGGGCGGCGGCCCGCTTGACTCTGATACCAGCCAAGTTGTGTTACTGAGTGCTCTGGATGTATAACATTGTATGATTATCTGTAATGTTTTAGTGTGTATGAGAATAAATATTTTTACCTTTGAGGTAACTACTTAAACTAACTTAGGGGTTTTTTTATTGAAACTGACACTGTTGGCTACATCACCTACAATATGTCAGCCCATAATATCTTGGTGAATCGGTTACGCTGAACTGGACGGAAAACACGAACTATTTTCGACCGACTTTTCATTCAGTGGGGTTCCACTTTGCCTGTACCATGATGATTGATGACGAACACTCATTCATTCCTCACGACAGTGAAACGAAGACAGCACCGAGGCAACCAGGGATGTTGTGGATGTTAAAATCCGCATCCGCATTGATTTTGACATCCACATCTGCATTAAATCGATGGGGAACTCATGCGGATGCGGAGGTGCAGGTTGCGACTTGAATTAAATTGGAGCTGGATGAAGGTGGAGCCTGAAAAGACAGCCAAATTCCTTCTCATTAAATACAATAGCCCAATGTTAAAATTGTCTTACTAAAAAAATTACTTTTCATTAAATACAATAGCCCAATCTTAAAATTTTCTTACAAAAAAGATATTAAAATCATATTATTCAAGTAGTGAATCAATCTTAAAATTATCTTACAAAAAATATATTAAAATCATATTATTCAAGTAGTTAAACTAATCGTCACTTCAAGCAAACTTGTTGATTTCCGCATCCACATCCGCATCCGCGTCCGCGGATGTGAGCGTTCAAAAATCCGCAACTGCATCCGCAGCTGTGGATGTCAAAACATTCGCATCCTCAACTGGTAACAACCCTGGCGGGTCAAACCCTACCACCTAGTAAGGTAAGAATCCGTACCACGGTCAGCCTCCAACGGTCGAACGGTCACCCATCCGAGTTCTGACCGCGCCTAGGTATGCTTATGATCACGATCGACTGTCGACCGACCGCACCACTGAGCTACGGAGGTCGACAAAATGTGATGTGATAAACAATAAGATTTGCTAATCTTAAGAAGTATGTTGTTTCTTTTAGAGCGATGACATTATCTATTTAGATTATTCAAACGTATTCTTACGACTAAAAAAGTATTAGAGTTGCAATATAGGTGCAAATATTTTTAAAAGTTATTAAGACCTTTGAGATTTACCTAAGTTTTTGCGATAAGTATTTCAATTATTCGAATTTGTTAACATTTCTGTCTCTAACTTGTACATTTTAGTTCACTGTTCAATCCTCTGACAGACTAGTGTGAAGGTACATTGTAAGAAACTTCCTAGATGTGTGTGAGATATATTATGTACCTAACATAATCTCTCATCTCACTATCTCACTAATATCATAAATGCGATTTGTTTGTTTGTTTGTTCCTCTTTCACGCCTGAACGGCTGGACGGAAACAAAAAACCCGACTACGAAAAACAAAAAAGGTAAAAACAAGATAATTTTTTAATATATTTTGTAGTTTAGAATACATACTAGCAATACTTCGGAAGTCGAATATTTGGTTCTGAAAATATAGCATTAGGTATCGATCATAATTAACTATATGTACATAGTCAATAGACATAGTCAATCAATAGACATAGTCAAAGATCATTCGAACACAATTTTATAATACAGATGACGACTCTATTGCATTAGTTTTCCCAAATGTCGACTAAAACTTGGCAAGTTGTAGGTACATAAAAGAGAACATTCATACAAAATATTAGTGGTTTGAAGGAAGATCTCCTAGCATGTCGTCAACAACAGCATCCTTCTCATGGTGAGAAACAAATAACATTACCTACTTAACTTACCAACCGTGTTGTGTAACCTGCCTGACATTGTTGACTTCACCACCTGCTACCTCCTGTAACACTCCTGATACTATGTTACTGTCGGAGCTAGGTGCCGAGCTAGTTTTTTACTTCGATTGTGCCAAAGGGAAGCTGCTACACTGAATACCGTATTATCCACCTCCAGGTTGAGCCTGGTCTTCTGTGTCAGCGTCGCCGCTGCAGCCATCGTTAACAAGACTGCCAAAGCCAACCTGAGGCGGTTTCCAGATGACTTCCAGTTCGGTTCTGCCACAGCTTCCTATCAAGTGGAAGGAGCCTGGAATGAAGATGGTAAAGAAAGTGCATTTGTTTAAAAACGAGCAAATCAACCTGCCTTGTGTGATGCCCTGGTATTTTGTTTACAAGGACTCTTGATTGGTTTTACTTTTGTTCGTAATATTCGTTACCTATTTTATAAACATAAAGAAAAATTAATTCATTCTAGTCTACCTTGTTGTGTACATCGACACTTCGGCATTGCTGGTCATATATTTCCTCGTGGTATTTTCTTTCTCCAAAGCAAAGGGCAACTTAAACGTTTTGTAAAAAAATAATCTCGTTACAACCTTAGCCAAAAAATTTGATTCGGAACCCAAATCTAATTAGATTCTAACGTGAAAACCTTTCAACAGGAAAGTCTGAGTCAATTTGGGACTACTTAACCCATAAAACCCCTTGCATCACTGCGGACTGCAAAAACGGTGACGTCGCAACACATTCGTATCACCAATACCAACGTGACGTCGAGATGATGAGGGAACTGGGCCTCGATTACTATCGCTTCTCTCTTTCCTGGACAAGGATATTACCATCAGGATTCCCCAACGAGATCAACTATGCCGGAACTCAGTACTACAATAACCTCATCGATGAAATGTTGAAGTACAATATCCAACCTATGATCACTCTGTATCACTGGGATTTGCCCCAAAGATTACAAGACCTTGGAGGACTGACCAATCCTTATTTCGTCGACTGGTATGCAGATTACGCTCGTGTAGCGTACACTCTCTTCGGAGATAAAGTCAAGTTATGGATTACCATCAACGAGCCCTTACAAATCTGCTACGGAGGGTACGGCGCCACAGCATTTGCTCCAGTTCTTAATTTCCAAGGAATTGCTGAGTATATGTGCTCGAGGAATGTCGTGTTAGCTCACGCAAAGGCATGGCACATATACAACGATGAGTTTAGGCCAACCCAGCAGGGGGAGGCTGGTATTAGTATCAACGTTGAGTGGTATGAACCATTGACGGATTCAGTAGATGACCACGAAGCATCTCATGACGTTCGACAATTTGAGGTAGAACACCTACTCTCATATTTTATTATCTTTTATTTTATGTTAACATGTGACATAAATTGCTTTAATAAGATATAGGAATGTGATGTTGCGTAATGGGATGACTGCAACGGCTTCAAAGGTTCCGACGATGTGCGAATATTTCTTGGGAATATTTTTTACACTGGTATAAGCGGAACACACCTCTTACAGCAGGTCTAAAATTAACATATAAGCTTTTCTTCCCTAAACACGACGCAGAAGATAACAGGACATTTTATATTTCAGTGGGGGCAATACATACATCCAATTTTCTCCACAACCGGTGACTATCCAGCAGAACTGAAGCAACGGGTAGCAGCGCGAAGTGCTGAGCAAGGCTTTCCCAGGTCACGTCTGCAAGATTTCACCTCGGCAGAAGTCGAATATATCAAAGGAACGGCAGATTTTCTAGGAATCAACACGTATAGTACTAAATTCGTCTACAGGAATGACACTACAAGGAATATGCACAATAGTCCCTCGTATTGGGACGATTTGAATGCGGCCACGTTGATGAATTCGGAATATCCTCAGGGATCGACAGCATGGATGCAGGTGCGCGCTTATTTATTGTTCTCTAGTCAGTTTTTTTCCAACGTCAAATTTAATTTGCATCGACTACGAGCGAGGTCTGAAGTTCGAATCAAGATGTGGATCAATTAATTTTTATCGAAGAATGCATGTACGTACATCGTTTATCAGTCGAAATAGAAAATTTATATTGAATAACACAGGTTCATTCACTCAGCTCTTTCGCAAATGTTTCAGCAAACGCCGTGATATTCTTGATATATCTTGTTTTTTCTGTTTTAGGTGATACCTTGGGGTTTCTTCGCATTGCTGGCTCACGTAAAAGACAGCTATGGCAATCCCAAGGTCTACGTGACAGAAAGTGGGTACGCCAGCTGGGGCGGTCTAGAGGATGACGATCGAGTAGATATGTACAGAGGTTACATGAACTCCTTGCTGGACGCGATCGACTACGGGTGCAACGTGAAGAAGTATACTGCTTGGAGCATTATGGACAACTTTGAGTGGTTGAGCGGATATACGTGAGTTATCTCTTCACTGTTCTTTGTCTTCTCTCCCTCCCCTCCTCTTACCTTACTAGGTGGTAAGGTTTTACCCGCCCGGGTTGATACCACCGCACTGAATGAAAGGTCGTATTCTCCGTCCAGATCACTTCAGAAGTCTTCAGAAGGACTAACATTTGTTTTATAGTAAGCGCCACATGTCCCTCCGAGCCATCCATAAGGTGTCTAGCGCCCATGGCCATTCGGTCGCATGCGAGGGTTGCGAATGCCATGCCGGCCTCACAGGTGCCTATTCACGGCTCTCTTGAAGGACCCGAGACTCTACTTGGAGGGAAATACGTGGGCACTGCCCACGGGGCAGAGAGAGCGTTGGACAGGACATGGCCCTTATTTCACTACAGGTGTTATGGGCTGACATCACTGATGTTGTAGAAGTGGAGGTTCCTTACCTTACCTTACAGGTGGTACTGTAGATGTACCACAGCACTAGATTTGGCAGGAATATGATATAAAATGCTGTGACTTCATGCATCTGGCTGGTGATACAACTGAGCCACGTCAAATACACAAGAAACACAAACCTATTGTTCGAATGTTTCAGTGCTAAATTCGGACTGTACGAGGTAGACTTCGAAGATCCGAACAGAAAACGCACAGCGAGGAAGTCAGCTCTAGTGTTCAAGGATATCATAAAATCCAAAGTCATCGACATGGACTATCTACCAACCAGCCTGGATATCTCTGTTGATGAAGGTCACTGAAAAGATACAACAGCCTATGACTGAAGTTTAGTTTCATTAAGCAGATGCGTGTATGTACATGACTGAATCTATTATTTGTCGGCATAAAGGCAAAATGGCTTATGCGACAAAAACCGGATTTCAGTTTTACAAAATTTTTTTTTTTTTTACTTTCAAACAAGATACAAGGCCCCAAACAAGGTAAGCAAGCACGGTGTAAAATCCACGGGTGCAAGCGAGACAGCGACACGCTGTTTTTTTCGGGTTGGAGTAGGATGCATCGCGCGGAAGTTTTTTGTGTAAGTCTTGATTTTTTTTATTTTTTATTGCACAACTGCGAATAGAAATAAACCAGTTTAAGCGTATCGACATATATATACTATAATAAACAATGTTTTTTTCCAAAACCATACTTTGCTCATAAGTTCAACAAATAGGTACGTTTTTATAAGTAAATTCAGAGTCGATGAAAGTGATTTTTTCTATCAAGCAAAGTAAAACTAATCGTGTTTTCAAAAAGCTATCGATATGCCCTGATAGATGAAATTTTACATTTATATTAAAACTTAATAATATCAAGTAAGTAATATTTCAGCGGGGTGATACTAAAGAGCGGAATTTTACCTTGTATGCAGCCTTATATTATACAAATACTTTTTGGCGCTTACACCATTTTCCACCGACGTATTATGTACTTTTAATTTAATTAAATAAAGAGAAAGGAATATCATTGACGCGTTTGTTTCTCACCTATACCAGTGCCACCTACCTAGAATTGTGATAGGTGCTGTGTCTGTGTAGCACAGTACCTATATCTAATAATCAACCCGTTTCCGCATAATTGTCGTAAGCACCATTTTCGTATAGCTAATCGCTCATCAGCCTCGGTAGCTAGGTGCGGTTGGTCGACTGTCGGTTCGTGATCATAAGCACACCAGGGCGCGGTCAGTACTTGGATGGGGGACCGCTCGACGGTTGGAGGCTGACCGTGTTTCGGATTCGAGGTTTTTTTTTTATGGATACTGACACGGTTGGCTACATCACCTACAACATCCATGTCAGCCCATAACACCGGATGAACTAGGTGCCATGTCAATGCTTCCCTTCATTTCATGTCGACTACACTGAACTCGACGGAAAACACGAACTATTTACATAGCCGTTTCGACCGACGGTTCGCTCAGTGCGGTGGTGCCAACCCGGCCGGGATTTAAACCCTACCACCTAGTAAGGTAAGAAGCAAAGGGACCTACAGTTTAACGTTGAATCCGAACCACGGTCAGCATCCAACGGTCGAGCGGTCACCCATCCAGGTACTGACCGCCCCTCAGCATATAAATATTCGTACTACCGTTAACCCCCAGCCCTTTTCACCGCGCGCAAAAACGCAAAATTTTGGCGCGCGCGCTCCCGCATAAATTCGAATATCCAGCCTCAATCGATCGATTCATCAATAATCTTGGTTCAGTCTTATTTGTACTGAAATTACGCATTCAGTCATACCAAACACTTCAGGATTCACTTATTTAGAAGCACAGACCGATTTTTTGAACTGCAGGCAAAACAAAACACACTCGACATTTTTTTCCGATTTTTTCTGACCAAAACTGAATAATTTCGCCTTTCAAGTCATATATCAAAATAAGCGCAATGAAACGAACTATCGAATACCGAACTACGGTTACGGGTATAATCTTTGTCTAATCCAGTGTCAGTGGAAATGTCAGTTGTCAAAAGTGACATTTTTTTTTTCTCATTTTCATTAATTATTTTCTGTGTGAAGGTGATGTATTGCCCAGTCATGTTTGATAATAGTTACTAGTAAATTTAACCAAGAATTTATACCAGTATTCAGTTCTATCTACTAAGGAAAATTGGTAGAATTAGTTATGAATTAAATAGTGAACCGCGCGCCGCCGCGCCGCGCCGAACCCCGCGCGGGGTTTGCGGGAGCCAAAGGGAGTCCACCAACCGCACCACTGACCTACCGAGGCTGACAAAAAAACGTAAAACCGTATATTCCTTACCTTCTTATCTTACTTAGGTGGTAGGGTTTAACCCGCCCCGGTTGGTACCACCGCAGTGAATGAAAGGTCGGTTGAAACGGCTATGTAAACAGTTCGTGTTTTCCGTCTAGTTCAGTGTTAGCCGGCACGACCGAAGGGAAACACTGACGCGGCGCCTAATTCGCCATAAAAAATAAAAAAAATATTTTTTTTTTTGCGTTAAATGCGAACCACGGCCAGCCTCAACGGTCTAACGGTCACCCATCCAAACCCGGGGATCGAACGCCAATCCCACGCACCCTACCGAGTTACCGACCGATGTGGCAGTGGACATGCGTATAAAACAGTATTAAACGTGCTAAGAAATGGACCGTGTGTGGACACTACAAATAACCGAAGTCACATTACAGTGAAGAACGCGAAAAGTTTGCAAAAACTGTATTTAAAGTGCTAAGAAATGGACCACGTGTGGACACTCCAAATAACCGAAGTCACATTACAGTGAAGAACGCGAGAAGTCTGCAAAAACTGTATTTAAGTGCTAAGAAATGGACCACGTGTGGACACTCCAAATAACCGAAGTCACATTACAGTGAAGAACGCGAGAAGTCTGCAAAAACTGTATTTAAGTGCTAAGAAATGGACCATGTGTGGACACTACAAATAAATAACCGAAGTCACATTAAAGTGAAGAACGTGAAAAGTTTGCAAAAACTATATTTAAAATGCTAAGTAATGGACCATGTGTGGACACTACAAATAAATAACCGAAGTCACATTACAGTGGAGAACGTGAAAAGTTTGAAAAAACTGTATTTAAAGTGCTATGTAATGGACCATGTGTGGACACTACAAATAACCGAAGTCACATTGCAGTGAAGAACGCGAAAAGTTTGCAAAAAAAAAGCAACATTGGCAACGTAGCCGCGCGCGACCACGCGAATCGATAGCGCGTTTTAAGTTACAGACATTTACAGTTATCTATCGGGCAGGGGGCTGGAAGCATGACAATACATACCTAGAAACGTCATGGCATACGTTTCGCCTTGTTAGCTGTTACCAGCATTTGGTTGACTTGCACTACATTGCAGCGAATAGATGATACTATTAAATATATATACTTTTTTTATTATTTTATTGCGATATCCGTGATATACCTATATAGTAAAACAGTCTGAGCCACAGGACGAGAGGTTCTATTTCCCATAGCTCAGGGAATCCTATTTTGGGAAACAGAAATTATTTGAGTAGATATACGTGATAACTATGTATGACTATCATGTTAAAATTCACTCTTTCTGTATTTCTTATTTATATTTGTGTACCTTGTGCCTTTGTTTGTTTGATACGTATGTAAGTAAACAAAATGTGACAGAGATAAGCAGACTTATTCAGTTGGTTTTATAATATAAAATAGATTTGTATATATATGTAATTTATACATAAATATAATGTGTGTACCTAGTATTTAGTGTATGTATGTGTCTATTTATATGTTTTTGTCCGATTTATTTAATAGTTTTATTTTTCACACTAACTTTTGCACTGTATTGTCCGCCCTATGCGCTTCTCCACATCCCACAGGTTAGTTTGTAAAGAATGCTACATTGCATTAAACTCGCCTTTTAAGTTCTATATTTGTATGGTGTATAATAAAGTATATTGATTTGATTTGACTTGTATGATTGATATTGATGATTGGTATGATTGACTTGATAGTTGTAACTTTGTCCACGTCTTGTCTTGAACCTTCGCGACAAGAATGCCTTTTCTAGATATATATGGCGATGGCCGGTTGGTAGTACGAGTACGATGAAACCAAATACGAGGAATCGCCGCTACTAGCTAGCTATCGTGTCGTCCGTCCGTCCGTCCAGTATCGTATGACAAGCGCCATCGAACGGACGCGCGGACAGTAGATGCTCGCGTAAATTTGTGAACGCGTGTTTACAGTTCTATCGTGCTCAACTTAACCCTAGTGAAAATGGCGTGTCCTATGAGGTAACTGATTTATGTAACAGTGTGCTAGCTAGTCATGAAAAGCGGTTAAAATAGTATTGACTTATTATTTCTTATAATATGACTTTCAGTGCCTACATGGAAAAATTATTGATTAGAGTGAAAATTATTGAAAATCTGTAGCCGTCGATGTCGACCTTATGTATGACATATTTACATTAGTTGCATGTATACATTTTCAATACATTACATGCTACTTTTGAAGTCAACAGAGTAAGAAATTATTAGCAAAAGAAAAGAAAAAATAAATATAATTAATTACAGGCTAGGTACCTATATGCATAGATCATGAACACTCCCATACTTAATACATTACTTATTTAAATTCCCGCTATCGAAATGTATGTACTTATCATTGATTTTATAACCCATGGTACTTATACTAATGGCATATACGAATCAGAAGTTTTCACGTTCAGTCGTATTCAGCAACTAATATGGTGTTTAGAATAAACGTAAAAGAAAGAAAGATATTTTAATTTGGAATTGTACTTAACCTTCTTGGGTAGGTTTGGCAACGAGGTATTGTCGTTGGGTTTTGGCACAATAATTAAATATTTTTTATTTCTGTGGGTTTTGGTCACATTTTGGTCCTAAATTACATTCTGTGCAATTAGAGTATTAAAAAAACATAATATAGGCGAAGCCATCGGGGGACCTCCCCCAAAGGGAGAGATGAAATAATTTATAAATTAACCTAGTACAGAGTTGTTATTACATACAAAGTAAAAAAAATACCAGGATTAATTTATATGGGCAGTGATATTAATGTATAAATTATGTAGATGTGTTGTCCTAGCTCTGCAAGTGGCACTTTAAAACCAGGGCAAATGCCCCGCCTGAACATTATGTACTTGTCTCTTTTTTGCTCTCAACAACAGACATGCTGTCCTACTTCCTCTTGAAATATATTGTGACCAATTGTGACGCTCAAGGTTTTACCATTTGTAAACACCGAATGTCTTTTAGATAACGTATATCTAACCTCCTTTATAAACATAAAATATATAATATCATTGTAGACCCATTACGTCGGAGCGACCAGCAACATTTTTCTTGCTCTCATAGCCATAGATATTAAATTCAGAACCTACTCAGAAGCACACTGAGGAGAGAAATTGAAATATGAAAGAATTTTTTGTACTTAATTATGAAGAAAAATTATGAAGGAAATTACTCCTACGTGTTCCTAAAGAGTCAAACAATAAACTAGCGCTCGTACTAGCGTACCAGCTAGTTTCTATGCCAGAGGAGGGTCGTTGGGGGTTCCGGGGTCCTATTTGTAAACCCCACCCGGACGAGTTGAAAGGTAAAACAGTAGATCCGTTCCCTTCTTGCTAGGGTTTAACCCGCCCCGGTTGGTACCAGCGCACTGAATGATAGCTTCGGTTGAAACGGCTATCTAAATAGTTCGTGTTTTCCGTCCAGTTCAGTGTAGCCGGCACGACCGAAAGCACTGACATGGCACCTAGCTCACCAAGGTGTTATGGGCTGACATCACAGATGTAGCAGGTGATGTAGCCAACCGCGCGTGTCAGTTTTGATAACAAAAAAAAGGTAACGACTATAACGATAGAAACAATTTGAATTTATCGATGTTATTCATAAAAAAATTTAATATTATATTGAACGCGAAAAACGTGTCTTTTTATCACTGAACAATAATATTTCTAACATTCTATAAGCATGTGCGTTAGGTACATACGTAAACCATGGGTTGCCAATACCGCGGGCCCCGCGGCCCGCCCGGTATCAACTTCTCCGCGCCCGCGACCAATGCTCGCTGAATTAGTAATATCAATAATGAATGAGTCTCGGTTTTTAGCGTTCCGTATCCGCACGGGATTCTATTACTAATATTACGCCGTCTGTATGTCCGTCGGCCTCTTTTTAACCGTAATATGTAGCCGGTTGAAAATTGAACAGAATACGATATAAGGCGGTTATCCAAACAAAAAGGAATACAATTAAGAGGGGAGAGGATTTGTTGTTTTTGCTCTGTCGTAAAAACGGTTAAATACAAGTATAATTAATTATATTGCAAACTCTAAAAGTAATACATACATACATATCACACACGCTGTATCCCAACAATCAGAGTAGGCAGAGTAATCGGTGTTGTGCAGCAAACACTTTGAAAAATTGCAACACAACATCGACCAACACGGTTAGCAAAATATACTTGTCAGCCTCGTTAGCTCAGTGGTGCAGACAGTCAACTGTCGCTATTGAATGTTAAGCAACGCTGGGTGCGGTCAGTACTTGGATGGGTGACCGCTGACCGTTGGAGGCTGACCGAGGTTCGGATTCCTCGTAAAACTGTAGGTCCCTTCCCTCCTAATCTTACTTGGTGGTAGGGTTTAACCCGCCCGGGTTGGTACCACCGCACTGATTGAAACGTCGGTCTAAACGGCTATGTAAATAGTTTGTGTTTTCCGACCAGCTCAGTGTAGCCGGCACGATCAAAGGGGGAAGCACTGACATGGCACCTAGTTCACCAGGTGTTATGGGCTGACATCACGGACGTTGTAGGTGATGTAGCCAACCGTGTCAGTTTCCATAAAAAAAAATAATAATAATTCGGACAAGATAACTATCAAGCAGCAAGTAAGGCACTAATGCTCATCTGCTGCACGACTCCGCGTGGAAGGACCGTGGTAAGGTGAGAGGTGGCAAGCCTGTCGCCCTTTAGCGCGGCATCTCGTCCTTTTCCCTTAGTCGCCTTTTACGACATGGACGGGGAGAGACGCAGTGGGGCTATTATTTTTAAGTACCGGCCTCACAAAGTATATCTGTCGCAGTATTATTATAAGATTAGTAAAATTATAATTTAACTAGTAAAATCATAATCCTTCGTATTATTGTAAGTTAAAGCAAAAATTCACAATCTTACTAGTTAGCATTATTATAATTTTACTAGACTACCTTAGAAAGATTGTAAAAAACTATATTTTCTCACAATTTTACTGATTGATTGGGTAGATTTTTAGTAAATTTATAATTTTACTAAACATAGCTAGTAAAATTGTATGAAGACGTATAGCGTGCGCTGATTGGTTTAAATATTGTGCATATCTGGAACTTAGTAGGACACGAGCGTCTCGGGGCAATATGCATCATTGGCGTTCACTAGGCGGTTAGGGCTAATTTTAGAAGATGCGTCGCGTAACCCTGGTATTTTTTTTTAAACCATCAAAACCACCAAAATATTCACAATGTTTTGGTGGTTTAAAAAAAATTAACCCTAACCTAATGTTGAGGCGGTGCAACCTACATCACAGATGTGCATGTGCCTATATTTCAACTAACAATCTTCAGTGAACGCCAATGATGCATATTGCCCCGACGACATGGCTCCACGCGATATCGGCCAATCACTGCAAGCGTCATCTCCCGCCCGCCCCGCGCGCTCCTCAGAAATACAATCTTACTAACCACAATTAGTAAAATTATTATTTTAAAATGGAAGAGTCTTTATTGCAATATGGTTTTAGAAGTATACAGAGTGATTTTATAGATTTCATTTTACTAGTTATCTTAGAGATGAAGCGGTAAAATTGTAAGAAAGCATAGCATTTTACAATCTTTCTAAGGTAGTCTAGTAAAATTATAATAATGCTAACTTTAACCAGTAAGATTGAGAATTTTTGCTTTGACTCACAATAATATTGATTTTACTAGTAAAATTATAATTTTACTAATCTTATGATAATACTGCAACATATCCAATCTAAAAGTAAAACAACAAATAATAAATAGCTATCGACCAAATTACGTGGTGGGACGGAACCCTCGACACTTACCTATGGAAACAGTTAGGTATGTCTTCTTTCATTATTAAAAAATACAATATTTACATGTGCAAATATATTAAAATTTTATTAATAAAATATTTTGGGCCCAGCAAGCAATCAATGTCGAAAATTTGGCCCGCCTGCCGAAAAGGTTGCCGACCCATTATGTAAATGATGAAATATAAAGGCAGATTTATTAATACGTATGCAAATGACCATGATGACATAAGTGGTATCATTTTCATCGACTCCAACTGCCATTACATATATTATTTCTACTTCAATCTTCACGCAATTTGCGATAGCTACCGGTTCTTACGTTCCGGTTTTTAACCTTGAATTATTTTAATGAACTTCTGTTGTGCAAATCAATAATACAGGCAGCTTTAATAATACATCTTACATCTTTTTTTATGGTATCTGACCTACATCAAGTACAACATCCGTAATTTCAGCCCATAACACCTTCGTGAACTAGGTGCCATGTCATTGCTTCACTTCGGTCGTGCCGGCTACACTAAACTGGACGGAAAACACGAACTATTTACATAGCCGTTTCGACCGACTTTTTCATTCAGTGCGGTGGTACCAACCCGGGCGGGGTTAAACCCTTCCACCTTGTAAGGTTTTTTTATGGAAACTGACACGGTTGGCTACATCACCTACAACATCCGTGATGTTAGCCCATAAAGCCGGGTGAACTAGGTGCCATGTCAGTGCTTCCCTTCATTTAATGTCGGCTACACAGAACTGGACGGAAGGTAAGAAGGGAAGGGACTTACCGAGGGGCTTACCCTAGATAGATGCGGTAAATAGGTGCCTGATAAATTATTCTTGACTATCGTGACTGGTGTTCTGTTACGTGTTTCTAACTTAATAATATCTAATTATTGATTATTATGCAAATTAAAACGTTTGTCTTTCAAGTTATGGTACAGTACCTATACTTACCATAATAGGTACTTGGTTTAGTAGATTACATACATAAGTACTTATTTATTACTTATTTGATTACTTAAGGTGTGAGAATGAAAATATGGACGAAAAGTGACGAATGATGACGTGGAGGCGAGGGGGGGTTCGTGCAGCGATGACGTAGTTTTCTGGAGGAGATACTCCGCGCCGTCGGTACTCTGCCGGGAATGATACACAACGTGGCTGCTCGAGTATATAGATGCGAGAAGGATGTTTCCGAAACTATACGAAAGGAAAGTTTCTATAAAAAACGCAAACTTTTCGATTTCCAAAAACTTCTACCTACATTTTAGGTTTTTCAAAAACAGATTTTTGGACCACGCTCAATCGAAATTCGATGCCGCGCCCTTAAGACCCCTTAAGATAAGAAATAACCGAAAACTACGTCATCAGGGGGGGGGGGGGGGGGGGATTTCACCGAAAATGACGATGGGGGGAGGGGGTCAAAAAGTGGCCAAAAATCGATGACGTAATTTATGCACGCCACCTAAAATAATTCAAGGTTAAAAACCGAAACGTAAGAACCGGTACCTATCGCAAATTACGTGACGATTGAAGTAGAAATTATATAATGGCCAACGTGTTAACATGGCCAACCAAGGTGTTATGGGCTGACATCACAAATGTAGTAGGTGAGGTAGCCAACCGTGTCAGTTTCCATAAAAAAAGTGCTTAGACCAAGTCCTGACAGGGCGGTGTAATTAAAAATCATTGTCACATTCTATTGACATTGCATAGTAATGTTGTTATGACACGTACCTACGTACGTAGGTGGTGCAATATTAATACAGACATCATCCGACCTTGTTATGTTTGATTGATCAGTTGTTTTTCACATCATCTGCGACTGTAAAACTAAAATAAACAAACGTTTTACGTAGGTCCAATCAATGGCGCACCGACATTCGGTCATTGTTTTGGTTTGTCTCGTTCAATGCACTCCGGTGAAGGAAAAAATCCATGAGAAAACTTGCAAACTGACAATTCCAATGGGCTGTTGTTTGCAAAGGTTGACTGGAAGAAATTGCATTCTACAATAAGTCCGTCTTCTGCATTGCCAAACATTATAATACATACATCTGAAACGAATTATTTTGGAGCGGCCTGTAGTTACACAACAGAAGTACTATTACTTCGGTTGGGTAATCTACTTATAGTTTATAGCCTATTTCACGACCTGCGGTTAAGTCTAAACTAAAAGTTATCGATCGGTTATAGTGGCATTTCTCATACAGTTGACAAGAGTCATGACCGGTAGCTTCATTTTAGCCGAAGGTCATGAAATCCGCCCTTAATAAAACTCTTAACACTGACTGACTGAAGACGCACAGCCTAAACCGCGGTGGGTCTAGCTAGATCAATGAATTGGGAATATTCAGTGGTCTAGCTAGCTAGAGTAGACTCATGACATTTTGCATAGGTGTTCCTTATACACGGTGTTGCAACCCCAACTGTAAAACCCAAAAGGGGTGATTCTGTAAGTGAAATTGAACAACTTTTGTTCTACGACTTTTTAATTTGAAGAAAAAGAAAAATTTTTTCTCCATACATTTTGAGTATAGGTATTTCAAATTTGTATGGAAAAAAAAAAATTTTTTTGTTTCAAAAAATTTTTTTTATATATAGAATATATATAGAATATTTTATATATAGAGTTATATAGAATAACCCCCTTATGTCAGTTAAAAATATTACGGGGGCAACTGCAACACCGTATATAAGGTAGGTGAGCACTAAAAAAGGTGTATCAGTGTTTTTAGAAATTCCCCTAGGGGGGTAAAATAAGGTACAACATTGGGTATGGGAATGGGAAATGTAAATTGGTGTGTATGCTTCTGTTTATAAATAAAAGTCAGATGCTGTGGTCAGATGTATCAGCGTATTGGGAAATTCATCTTCTACGAGGGAAGGCTGGAGGCAGGGAGGGAGGGAGGAAGAGAGAGAAGAAAGGAGAGAGGGAGGGAGGGAGAGAGAGAGAGAGAATATATTGCGTTGACTCAAATTAAGCATACCCTACAATACGGCGAGTGAAGCCGCGGGCAAAAAGTTAGTAAATTATAAACTAAAAAAACTAATAAATTATTAGCTCCCGAGTCGATATTGAGAACTGGCTTAAATTCAATGAACTCGAAACAGAAATAGAACGCTAGATAGAAACGAGTCTTCCAACGTCTACACCAGTGGTGTCCAACTGGTTATATTTCTGTCAAGCCCAGCAGGCACGTTAAATGTAGGGACAGTACCTATGTATGACGTTGATCTATCTATACATTTTATTAGGGCTATTTTGATTTTCAGACAAATTTACAAAATCTGCTATGTCATGCATATGGATTACATATGCATGACAGCAATTTTTAACATGTTCTGGCTAATGATATTTTAAGAAAGATACGTTGTCTTTACGACATTCGGTGCTCCCACACAGCACGAACTTGAAACGTTGACAGAAAGAACTATAAAGTGATGCGCCGACTCGAATAGTCTTATTCCAATTATTAAGGGAGGGAATTCAAGTTATGTGGCGGCTGGTATAACTGATAACTACTTAGGAAGGACGACGCACGTCTGAACGCGTGCGTAGTTGGTGCGCGACTAACTTCAAACAGGACTGTGGTCTTGTATTTAATGTGCCGCTTTGGGAGCTCGTATAACCTATCTACCTCCTTTTTAACATATAATATCATTGTGTTCTGGAGTCAACGTTTTTCTGAAAAAAAAATCTACAGATCTCACACTACGCGCAACTATCAAAGGCATTGAAAATTTAATTTAGAAATATAGCACACGATAAAATTTGACAAATTTGTTATTAGGAATTCATTCTTTATCATACTGACGATAAAGTGAACGGAGCGCAGACTGACCTCGCGCGTAAGGGACTCGCTACCGCCTACAGTTTTTGTCCGCCCGCCTCCTAAGATGGCTCATACTGTAGCTTAATTCAATCCCGAGATTCGTTGTTTCCGTTTCTTGAATAGCGAGCTCAAAAAAAAGTTATTGGGAAATTCTCGATCCAAGTCGGCGAAATTTTTTTGAATTGTTGACAAGTTTTGGAAAATCTCATAAAGTTACCGACCGATTTTGGGAATTCAAATTGCACTTTGAAGCCCTCCGGCAGACGCAGATTTTGGCATATAGCCCATCCGCGTACCTCTCATATCTGCGAAACTACAGCCAAATGTCACAATTTCATAAATCGGGGCACTATACTCGAACGAAAACATAAACATTTTCAATGTTAAAACATTTTTCGCGGTATTATTTCAATGTTTCTGTTTATTGGAACGTCTGTGTGTGGGCGCCTAAAATAGGGCTGCGTGCTACCGCGGGCCCGCGTACTAGCGGTTGGACACCGCTGGTCTACAAATTCCTTCAGTAGCGAGCGAGAGACATTCCTCTCTATTCGTCTCTGGGATGTTGACCTTTCATCAGAAGACATCAGTAACATGATAATGTAAATAGGCAGAGTGGTCAGATTCTTCAGTATTCATGTTTCGGCTGGTAAGTATTGATGCTCTTGTGAGCGGTGGTAATGGGTTAATTATTTGTAAGTTGCTATAATATAATACTTAGACCGTAAAGGTACTGACAAAACATTGTGACTTGCGAAGTTTGTGAGTCAGTTCTTCGTCGCAATTAATTTAGAACTGGCGGAATATTCGACATATCCAAGCGTAGGTTACCTACCAATGGATGAAATTATACAATAAACATTGCCCTCGAAACTGCACCTGGGATAAACCCACCCAACCACCTTCCCTAAACGGTTTTTGACTGGACAATGGTTCGGATTCCACGTAAAACTGTAGGTAGGTGCCTTCCCTTCTTACCTTACTAGGTGGTAAGGTTTAACCCGCCCGGGTTGTTACCACAGCCACAGAATAGGAAAGAGTACTCCGTCCGTACTGCCCTGCCACATCACTGAATGAAAGGTCGGTTGAAACGGGAATGTAAATAGTTAGTTTTTTCCGTCCAGTTCAGTGTAGCCGGCATGACCGAAGTAGATGCACTGGCATGGCACCTAGTTCACCAAGGGGTGATGGGCTGACATCACGGATGTAGTAGGTGATGTAGCCAACCGTGGTACTTTCCATAATTTGTTTTATTTTTTTATGGAAATTGTATGACGGTCAATCGATCTGCATTTAGACAAGAGTATTTATTTTATGTGTAAAATTCGCACGTACCTACTCTGAGGGCCTAGTCCGAGTTTACGTGACAGCTACGTAAACGTCAAATACCGATCGAATTAAGTTTTTATGTATGGATCTCTCTAGTGGCGCCGCGGTGAGCGTATTGTGCTCCCATACATAAAAACTCAATTCGATCGGTTTGACGTTTATGTAGCTGTCACGTTAATTCGGACTAGGCCCTCAGAAAGCGAAAACAGTAAGGGAAGTTAGCAAAGTACAGTCTCGGCTCTCTGAAGACACATCATGTCCACACCAAGGAAGGGCCGGGCTTTAGGTATTTAGACACCCTAGCCACCGACAACTGGAGACTTTCTTCGCTTCGCTTCGCTTCTCGGCCTTTTGGCTAAGATCAAAATCTCTCGCGCGACTCACTGCGAGGTCGGCGGAGCCCCACGAAACTCCACAAAGCGCGCCGCGGCAGGCACCGCAGGCCGCGGAGCCGTCCAGGTCGACCTTCGGGCCGCCAACTACCACTTCACTGGGCGGAGGCGGAGGCCGGCACAACACACTATCTTCGCTCGGAGCTGGGGCTCGGGCTGCTTGAGTCGGCGGCGGCGGGTGAGCCGCGTGCGGGTGCTCGCCCGAGCGCTCGGAGCTAAGCTGAGTCGGCGGGGAGCCGCGGGTGCCGCTGTCAAGTGAGAGAGTCTGCCGGGACCGAGGGGGCGGTCAACTTGGGGGGTCGCCACTGCTGCTGCACTTACTCGGAGAACCGGAGCTGGGACGACGCGGCCGCGGCGGGACCATCCGCGGCGCTTCTGGGCGCCTGCCTGGGTGGTGGCTGCGGCGACGGACGGCGCGTCAGTAAGGTTCACCGGGGAGTTGAGTAAGATAAGTTGTTGATTCTTGTGTGGCGTCCTCTTACTTTGGTGTGGGTATTCTGGCCTGTAGTAGGTAGGGTGCCCGGCTGCTGTCGGCTGCGTGCAGCCGACAGCAGCCGGGCCTTCTGTCGCTTCCGGTGAGTGGGGGGAAGTGGCATGCCTGGAGAAGTGGCCAATGTGGTCACGATCGACTTCCCCGTCCCGACACCGATTAGGTGTCCGGTTTGCGGCCATCCGCCAGGGGAGTCCGGGTATGCTGCTGTCCAGGGCCTCTATCGCCACCTGTTGTCCAAACACAGGGCACGACACAACTTCAAATGTGTAAACTGTGGCCTGGTTTTGGATGACGGGCGGAGATGTGCGGCCCATGCACCACGTTGTCCGGCGCAACCGACTCCGGCTGCTGCGCGGGGCGCGGGAGGTGGTGGAGATCCCCCCGTGGATCACCCTACTGCCTCTTCAAGCCGCGCCGCAGTGGATGTCGGTCCGCTAGGTGTGTCCGTGGATCCCCTAGGTCATGCGGGCCCACCTCAGTCACCGCCGGCCGGTGCCGGCTTGGGGGGTGGCGATAGTGGGGCTACCTCGCATTCGCCCCAGACTGTTCCGTCTCCTCCTTGTCTGGTGCCGGTTGCTGTTGCGAGGGGTGACAACCCTCGCGTCCTTCCGCCCCCCGCTCCGATCCCGGATTCGGGTGGAGGCGCGCGGGTGGTGGCACCCATCGCTTCTGCAAGCAACCCTCCCGGAAGTGACGTCGTAGCCGCTCGACCTGCCAGCCACGCCACCGCCGCTCAGCCCGTAGACAGAGCGAGAGGCGCTTTCCAGGATCATTGGATTCGCAGTATTCAGGCGGCAGAGGAGTGGTCCGAATTTGAGAGCATAGTGGGGGAGCTCACGGCGGAATTTGTTCCCGCCCAGCGTCGCCGGGAAGTAGCAACGCCCGGTCCGGTTCGTGCTCGACCGCTCACGGTCGATCCGGTCAGGGCGGCGATCCGTATCGCGTCAACCGCGTAAAGGCGTTCCGCAAGGTCACGGGGCAAGCTGCAGTGTACTGCAACATTCCCGGGGCGCCGCTGAGGGAACACTTTGCGAGCATATTTGCTCGCAATGACAACTTCGCCGTGGGCCCTCCCCCCCTAGAGGTTCCTCCTCCACTCCCACCACCGGAGGAGTGCTCGTCGGATCACCTAATGCGGCCGATTACTGCGGACGAGATCCTGGACAAGCTGAAGTGCTCCAGCAACACGGCCCCGGGTCCTGACAGCGTTTTCTACGCAGATTTGCGTAGAAAGGACCCGGGATGCTTGCTGCTGAGCGAAATCTTCTCGTTCTGCTGGCGAGAACGGCGGGTGCCGGCGGCGTGGAAAGTATCAAACACGGTTTTGATATTTAAAAAAGGTGATCGAGCGGCGCCCGATAACTGGAGGCCGATCGCGCTGAGCAACACCATGGCGAAACTCTACTGCCGGTGTATCGCGGGCCGCCTCTCTAAATGGGCGGTGGCCAACAAGCGGATCTCCCGGTCGCAGAAAGGTTTTATGGAGCACGAGGGCTGCCTCGAACATAATTTTGTGCTCCAGTCTGCGATCGAGGAAGCAACTGGCAGTGGTTCGGAGCTATGTGTTGCCTGGCTCGATCTGGCAAATGCTTTCGGGTCTGTGCCGCATGCCACTCTCCTCAGCTCTTTGAGCAGGGCGGGAGTCCCGGAAGGCCTGGTAGCGGTGGTCGAAGATCTGTATCGGGACTCGACCACCGCTATTCGGGCTCCCGAGGGCTACACGGACCCGATCGACATTGGATCGGGGGTCAGACAGGGCTGTCCGTTGTCCCCGATTGTCTTCAACTTGGCAATTGAGGCTCTGTTGAGGGCAGTCGAGGGCCAGCCTGGTGGAATTAGTCTCGCGGGGGTCCCGTTCCCCATTCTCGCCTATGCCGATGATCTGGCGATCTTAGCAGATTCTCCCGGCAGCCTCCAGCGTCTTCTGGACACTGCAGTCCGGGTGGGCGATTGGCTGGGGCTAAAATTCAACCCGCGTAAGTGTGCAACGTTGCACATTCGGGCCAAGCAAGCCCAGCCAACCGTCTTTTCCCTGGATGGTGTACGGTTGAAGTCGTTGGAGGCCGGGGGCGTCTACGAACATCTAGGCGTCCCCACCGGGTTTCGGATCTCCAGATCGCCGGAGGAGGATGTGGAGCGTGTCCTACGTGATTTGGAGATGGTTAGCGCGTCATTTCTTGCCCCCTGGCAGAAGATTGACGCGCTGAACACCTTCATCATCTCCAGACTTGACTTCTTGCTAAGGGGCACCACCGTCTTGAAGGAGCCACTCATTAAGGCTGATAAAATTATCAAAAAAACAGTCAAAACGTGGCTCCACCTCCCTCAGCGGGCCAGTGCGGACTACCTAGTCCTGCCGTACTGCATGGGAGGCACGGCGGTGACGCCCCTTAGCGAAAAGGCCGATCTTCTGACTGTCGTTCAGGCGTTCAGGATGCTCTCTTGCCGCGACGACGCAGTCGCCCGCCTCGCCCATTTAACCCTCGAGGCGGCGGTGCGTCGTGGCTTACGGAGACAGCCTGAGGGTGCGGACCTGGCGTCCTTCCTGTCGGGGGACCGCGAAGCGGTGTTGGGCCGTGGCCGAGAGCGAACTTCGTTCTGGTCGAGAGCGAGAGTGGCCTCTCGCCGGCTGCGTGCCCACCTGGACCTCCGATGGACGTTCTGTCAAGAACGTGACGAGCTCGCCGTGTCCGCGCCCATGCCGGGCCGGCTGTGTGGACGTGTTATCGTTCCCCCGTCGGCCCGAACGGCCGTTCAGAGGTCGCTCCACCTGGCACTCCGTTTGGCCCATGCCTCCAAACTGCTGGCCAAACCCAGCCAGGGTAAGGTCATGGAGTGTGTTATTGCCTCTCCGAGGTCTAGCCACTTCATGGCCACGGGGCGCCACACGAGGTTCTGTGACTGGCGTTTCGTCCACCGAGCCCGCCTCAATTGCCTTCCCCTTAAGGGAGCCACCCGCTTTGGGCGGACTGGCATTGCCTTTTGCCGGGGGTGCGGCTCGGCGGACGAAACCCTTCCCCACGTCCTTAATCACTGCACCCGGCACTCGGCCGCGTGGCAGTTGAGGCACAATTCGGTGCTGGACCGGTTGGTGGAAGCGACTCGCAATCTGGGGGTCGTTTCCGTCAACCGGACCATCCCCGAATTGCAGTCCTCCCTTCGGCCCGATCTTGTGCTCCGTACTAATACGGATGTATTCGTTATAGATGTGGCGGTTCCATTTGATAACCGGATGGAGGCGCTGGTGGATTCTCGGCAGCGGAAGCTCGTCAAGTACGAGCCCCTGGCGCAGCAGCTTCGTGCCCTGGGACGCTCAGTCACCGTCGACGCCATCATTGTCGGCGCACTGGGCTCCTGGGACCCCGCCAATGAAAAGCTGCTGCATCGCTTGGGTCTGCGGCCGAGAGACATCCGCGCCTTCGCCAACGCGGCGGTATCCGACGTGATCAAGTGGAACCGTGACATTTACACGGAGCACGTGACGGGCTGGAGGCAGTACGGGCCTAGGGACGTGGGGATATCTCACGGGCCGGTAGTGCTGTGACCCCCCCGGCTTTACCTATATTTTCTTCATTGTTACGATTACTAATTTGTTAATTGCGTAGGTGGGCCTGCGATTCATATATGTATTTTTTTTATTGTCTCATTCATTGTAGTCTCACTCGTTAGTCACTTCACTGTAATCACATTTTTGCCCACCTACTTATTTATTTTTAATTATGAATTATAAATTTTTTTAAGGTTTTTAAGTCAAATAAAGTATTTTATATATGATCCCGCGGTATAGGTGGCTGAGTCAGAGGGGCCAGAGCACATGCTACAACCGGCCATATATAATATCACCTCCGAGAAGGTAGGTGCCATACCGGAGACTTCCCATTTGGATTGCTGGCTATAATGGACTAGCGGAGAACATAGCCGAGGCTGTTATGCGCCCATCTTACATTCAGTACGGTGGTACCAACCCAATCGGCTACACAATTTGAGCCTACCACTATAGAATATATCGATGCTATAAAAAGGGTTAAAAACATTAGAGTGTCCAAATCTAACAAATTACATCAAATCTAATCAATTACGTCAGAATCGTGGCACGTGGAGATCGGTTTTTTTTTTATGGGGTGCACGACAAATGGCGCGCGCCAGACTAACGCAGAGGTGTAGTTCGACGGCGCCCACGGGCATTCGGATATTTACGGGGGCTGCGAATACCTTATCGGCCGGCTAGGTGCACCTTCACATTATGTTTGAAGGACCCCAGCCAGACTGTACATTAGAGGAAAGGATGCAGGTGGGAGTGAATTCCACATGTTGGCAACCCTGTAAATAAAGGATTTACAGGATCGATTTGTCCTAAGTGGGGGAATATCGACAGTGTGTGGATGCATTCCCAACCTGTTGTGCATGGAACGATGGTAGAATGGGGATGGAGGGATCGGTTGTCTCTGCCGGTATTAGGAAAATGCGTGACGCTATGTATGTATGTAACAACTTTCCAGGCAGTCCGTGGACCCGTCCCAGGAAGGCCAAACCCTGGACGGCGACGCCGGCATGCTGTACGGAGAATACCTGATGCTGGACAAGCTCCTCAGCGCTCAGAGAATGCTCAGCGCGGAGTCTTCGTTGCCAGTACACGATGAGCACCTGTTTATTGTTACGCATCAAGGTTAGTCAGACTCAGATCTAGGGGTTATCAGGGTTAGGTTTCAACCCTTCAAACAAAACAATCAGTTCACATTCAAGCCTACGCACTTTGGAGTAACCCGTGTCCTACACTGGAGGTCATGGACAGCAAAACTGAGTGTGGGAAAATCACCCGCCTGGTGGGACGACGACATCAAGTACGTCGGCGGAAAGTAATGGTTTCGTTCCGCTGAAGGCCGGGAGGACTGGAGGAAAATTGGAGAGGCGTATGTCCAGCAGTGGACGCATACACGCTGACTGACTCACCGAGACACACACCAAAGTAGTCGATTTTCATCACCGAGGCAGTCGGCTGGGCTGAGTATATGGTTGAAGCATAAAATATTTTCTGGTTGCAGCGTACGAGCTCTGGTTCAAACAGATTATCTTCGAGCTGGACTCAGTACGAGGTCTACTGGACGTGCCAGGGTTGGATGAGGGGCACACCATGGAGATCCTGAAACGTCTCAACCGTGTCGTCCTTATACTCAAGGTAGGAGAGAATACCGGCTCTTAACATCAGAACAAACAGAAAGGGAACGAAAGGAAAAGGCAGCGTTGGCCCGTGGCCAAGGGCTAATAACTAGTAATGGAACGTCTTCGTGGGTTCGATTCCATTTGTTTTTCTTTCCGAGTTTGACAAGTCTTTAATTTATTAACCCAATTTGTTCCATGTAGGTCCTCAGGGATCGATACCACCGCATTGAATGAAGATCGGTCGAAACGATTAAATAGTTAGCGTTTTCCGTCTAGTTCAGCGCAGTGTAGTTTACACGCAGGACGAAAGGCACTGGAATATCATTAGCTGACATTGGTTCAAGGGTTCACGATAGCTAGAGAAAACCAAACAACATTTCAATTAGTATATTGTCAAGAAATTTTACGATCGCGTCCAGTCTGCTACGTAAAACTTGTTGTGAACTGATACTTTTATCAGTCGTAAAAATATAAACCTCCAGTGATAACCTCAAAAACGTCAGCAGATTCAAGGATGACCAAACGCGACAGTGTTAGACTAAAATCGTCTAGTAAATAGATGACTCATAAAGAGAACCTGAAAGATAAACCTTTGACGGAAAACCTTCCTTTGTTGATAAAGATTGGTAAAGGGAGGGGTCGACAAACTTACTAACCTATACGGCACACTCACTACCTAGGTACTCACGACCTCGCAGTCTCGCAGTGCCTACCTACTTTGGTAACCGACACGACCAAAGGGAAACACTGGAATGGCATATATTTCCGACAAGAACAAAGTATATTGGGCTCATAACGGACGAGCAACGTTGGTGTTGAAATTGGGCTCTGGAAAACCCATAGTTTCTCAAACTCGTTTCTTTGTCGCCTCGCTAGGCTGTGAAACTTTCAACCGGAGAATAACTTTTCCGAAATGTTCAATCTGTAATAGTCCTCCCATCTTAGCACTTCTTAAGTGTGGTTTCGCGAGGTGAGGTGTATTTGGCTGTGCCAACTGGTCTGGCCATGGTCTGGTCTTCATTGGCTGTGCCATTCGTCGCTCATGCGAAGACAGTACTATGTCAGTGACATTTTTCCACTATGAAATTAGGCTCAAACAGACGCAGTAAAATATTGTCTTTTCGTGTGTAGTGTTCCCTTGCCCCGTACTAGGTGATAGGCTCAAATTATAGCCGAGTGGATTAGTACCACCGTACTGGGCATAACTATAGCAGCCTCGGCTGTGGTCTCCTCTAGTCCAGTATAGCCCGCAATATAAAGGGAATTCTCCGGTATGGCACTTTTCGTATGTGAAATTTGCTGGTCGAAGCTTGTACTCTGTCTGACCCCTCTGCCCCAGGTTATTGGATAACAACAAATTAAGAAACTTTTTTTTAAAGCTCGACATGTGGGTCGAGCCACCGATAACGCGACTAACGACGACCATGGACATTCGATCGTTTGCAGGAGTCGCGAATGCCATATCGGCCGGTGCCCCTCTGAAGGACCCGACACTGTACTTGGAAGAAAATATATGGGCCGGTAGAGCGTTACATAGTTTACCGGTTCTGTAGATAAAAGACCTACAGAACCGATTGGTTTATGGATAAAATCCATGTCCAGTGCACGTGATGCGGAAATGGAAAGAGAACGGCGGCGGTGTTCATACAGCTCCTCCGAGTAGTTCCCGTGGAATAGGCGATAGAACACACTTACGGAGCTGTTGACTGCCGGAATCGTCAATTCATCAATTTGATCAATGACCTGCGAATCAGTGATTCTGCGGCATGATCAGCAATGAATCGGCGACGTTTCATTCGTTAACAACTAGTAGATAACAAGGTCACATGTGTTTGTTGACCTTTCTTATATAAGTCACACACAAGTGATGGTATCGCTTCTGAATTTGTTGACGGGCACAGTTGGCAGGCCATATCTATCGCTCGTAACTAGAGAACAGCTCCAGCGATTTAAATCAGATTTTCGTTTTCATCAATGCTACATGACATAATATCTCCGAAGCACATCTATTACCACTACCAAGGATTACGTTATATTCAATAGGGTCGGAAGTGAAATAAATCGAAGCATCGTTGAAATCATATTGAATGTGAGCAGTTAGTTTTTACACACACGCCGTACGTATCCCCATAATCGGGGTAAGCAGAATAATCGGTGTTGTGCTGCAAGTACTCTGGTAAATTACAGCAAAACACCGGCCAACACGTTTAGCAAAGTATTCGGACAAGATCAGGCAGCAAGTAAAGCACGAAGGCCCACCTGCTGCATGACTAGGTGGAAAGACCGCGCCAAGGTGAGAGGTGGCTAGCCTGTCGCCCTTATGCACGGTATCTTGTCCTTCTCCCTTAGCCGCCTTTTACAACATGCACGGGGAGAGATGCAGTGGGACTATTCTTATTAAGTACCGACCCCACCGACCTTTATACAGCGTCGATGAAGGTTGGTCTGACGATGAACCGGGACAAAACCAAGGTCATGGCGACCGAGGTTATGACGGGAGGACAAATTGTTATTTGCGGAGAAGTGATCGAACAGGTTGAAGAGTATGTAAACGTATACCTCGGTCAAATTCTGCGGCTTGGAAGACAAGGTCTGCTTAAGGAGGTGGAGAGACGAATTCAACTGGGTTGGGCTGCCTTTGGAAAGCTAAAATTCGTCCTGAGGTTTGACCTTCGGCAAAAATTAAAGACCCGTAATATGACCAGTGTGTCCTCCCGGTTATGACGTACAGGTGTGAAACGTGGACTCTGACGGTCGCTGTTGTCCAAAGGTTGAAAGTTGCCCAGCGAGCAATGGAGTGAGCCATGCTGGGAATATCGCTACGTGATATGGTGCGTAACGAGGCAATCCACCGTCGCACCAAAGTAGTCGATATTGGACACCGGGTGGCTAAGCTCAAGTGGCAGGGGGCTGGGCACGTTAGCCGAAGAGACGATGACCGTTGGAGTAACCGTGTCCTACACTGGCGGCCGTGGAAAGGAAAACGGAGTGTGGGAAGACCACCCGCCAGGTGGGACGACGACATCAAGTACGTGGGCGGAAAGCAGTGGTTCCGTATCGCTGAAGGCCGGGAGGACTGTAGGAAAATTGGACAGGCGTATGTCCAGCAGTGCACGCTTACACGCTGACAGACTGACTGACCGACCCCACACAATTTTTAGGGTTCCGTATCCATAAGGAAGCCTATTACTAATCCTACGCCGTCTGTACGTCCGAGAGCTGTATCTTTTGAACCGTAATAGGTAGTAGTAAGAGTTTGCACTATATTCACACCAAGTTTGACTCTTGTATGTATTTTACAATAGATGAAAAAAACTTTGAAAAAAGGCGTTTCTTGTACCCCCCTAAATTTTTTACTTTTAGTTTTGTTTTATTTATTTTTTTGGGTATCCGCCATAATAGCACATATTCTGTTAACATTTCAACCGGCTTCCTCTTACCGGTACAAAAAAAATCTGTTAAGTGCGAGTTTTACTCGCGCATGGAGGTGTCCGTATCTATCCGCTATTATCCGCCTATCTTTTGTCTTTCAACAATGCAATGTATAAAAGCCTATGGCGCCATCTATTATTCAATAGTGTGACTAATCGATTTTTTGTACGTTTGTTGTATGGTACCCCTTAACTTTTAACATTTTCTTATTTTTCTTATTTGTTGTTATATCCGCCATAGTAACACATACCTATTCTTTGAAAATTTCAACGGGCTACCTATTACGGTTCAAGAGATACAGCCCTCGGACGGACGGACGAACGGCGGAGGCTTAGTAATAGGCTTCCGTACGGCATACGGAAACCTAAAAATACAGCCCTTTAAAAGTAGGACGGACAGACCAACAGACGGACGACGACGTAGGCTTAGTAACAGGCTTCCGTATCCGTACCACAGCCCGTACGGTACGGAATCTTAAAAATACGACGGACTTAATAATTCGCCAGTTCGAGTGTGTCTTACAAGTAGACAGTGGAGCGCCTAGTAACATGACCGCACCTGGGGTTGTTAACCGTCCGAATTGGTCAGCCTGGCGTGAAATCCTTATTGACGTCTGCCAACGAGCGCGCATACTTACTTATATTAGGTGAACGAACATGGTCTGAGCTGCGAGTCGTTCTCTACGTAAATTCACATGGATGGGTTTCGCTTTTCACAATATAGGTACGTACTTACAACTAGAATTAACTAGATCAGCAATTTTGACTATATAAATTTTTTTCAAAAACATTAAATTTCAGACATATGTAATAACAAGCTGTGCCCGCGGCTCCGCCCACTCTCATATTTCACTTCACTGCTAACCTCATAAGCCATTTAGCGTGATAGTAAGTAGCCTATAGTTGATGGGAAGAATCAAGCTATCCGTGGAATTTTGTTTTATTAAAATCGGTTCAGTGGTTCTCGAGTTATAAGCGGACAGACAGACATACACTCAGACACTCAGACACTCAGACACTCAGACACTCAGACATTCAGACAGAAAGCAGACGTTGGATTTTATTATAGGTAAGGATGATAAGTATATAAAAATTATATATAATATATAATATAATTATATGTTTATAATGGTATGAATGATAAATAATATTCATATACATATAGGTAATACAAAAAAATTATGATGCCACTCAAATACGCCTTATGTTACCGTCGTCCTGTTACCACCTGAATACGTAAAACTGGGAGAGGAGGATTTACATACATACATAGCGTCACGCCTGTTTCCCGGTGGGGTAGGCTGAGACAACGGATCTCCACGTGCCACGCCACAACATTCGGTCGTACTATGGTCTTACTATACTAGGAGGGAAATATGTGGGCAGGTTGATCGTTCCAGAGTTTACCATTTATGTATGTGGAGGAAAGAACCGATTAGTACGCATCCGCGGCCCGCGGTCCGCGGTAAGTTCAGCGTATAGGGACTAGGGACGCAACCTCTACCTACAACGCTCGTCGTGCGGACGTGGAAAGGGGACGGCGGGATCGCGTTAAACAGCACCTCCGAGCATTCCTCATGGAATAAGCGATAGATAGAACACACGAACACACTTAGGGCGCCGACATCCCTACGAAGTTGCAGTGGTTCTAGAACGCAGGACACGTCGCGGTCGTCGTCGCAGTCACCTACTAGTCGCACGGCTCGACGCTGGATCGAGTCCAAAGCCACAAGCTGGTATTTAGCTGAGCCATCCCACAAGTGCGAGCAGTATTATATACAGGGTGTACCAGGATAGGTTTTCGAAACTTCAGGGTTCGAAAGGGGCCCATATTTGAAGACGAAAAGCTCTGAAACTTTTTCCCAAATTCGATCATTTTACAGTACTTTTTGGTGAAAATGTATTCTTCAAGATTTGGTGGATGGTTAACGTCCGCCTTTATTAAATAAAAAGTAAATTCTAACTCATGAATAAAAATGGGTAGGTTGTATACATAACTAGTACAATTGAACTGCGTGTAGGTAAACTCCAAACACTGAAAGTTCAATGACCTCAAAAGAAAAAGAGGACTGAATTAGTTCACTGCACTCTCCAGTCTCACTGTCCATCGAGTTTTCATTACAATTTCCAACTTTTGTATGACCAAAAAAACAACGAAATTTCGATTTGAGTGATAAGGACTTTTTAAACGGTTTTATTTAGCTTGACTCCGTATATTTGTTTGTTTGTTTGTTACTATCTTTGTTTCAAATCTTGCGACAACTTTTTCAATTACTTCTACTGAACCGATTTTTTTGAAACTTTGCACACACATTGAGTTCTCGTGACAATACAATATTATGATAATTTCAACTTGGTAACGAGGGTCTGATGATGGAGTCAGGAGGAGGACAGTGGAACTCTTCAACCGTTACTAGTAACCCCCTCGAGTTTGGGCTCATATGGTTGGTTTGGACGAGTGTTCCATACTTCTACCAATACACTTGGTGACGAGGGTCTGATGATGGAGTCAGGAGGTGGACAGTGGAACTCTTCAACCGTTAATAGTAACCCCCTCGAGTTTGGGCTCATATGGTTGGTTTGGAAGAGTGTCCCATACTTCTACCAATACACATGGTGACGAGGGTCTGCTGATGGAGTCAGGAGGTGTACAGTGGAACTCTTCAACCGTTACTAGTAACCCCCTCGAGTTTGGGCTCATTTGGTTGGTTTGGACGAGTGTCCCATACTTCTACCAATACACTTTGTGACGAGAGTCTGATGATGGAGTCAGGAGGTGTACAGTGGAACTCTTCAACCGTTACTAGTAACACGCTCGAGTTTGGGCTCATTTGGTTGGTTTGGACGAGTGTCCCATAGTTATACTAATATACTTGGTGACGAGGGTCTGATGATGAAGTCAGGAGGTGTACAGTGGAACTCTTCAACCGTTACTAGTAACCCCCTCGAGTTTGGGCTCATTTGGTTGGTTTGGACAAGTGTCCCATACTTCTACCAATACACTTGGTGACGAGGGTCTGATGATGGAATCAGGAGGTGTACAGTGGAACTCTTCAACCGTTACTAGTAACCCCCTCGAGTATGGGCTCATTTGGTTTGTTTGAACGAGTGTTCTATACTTCTACCAATACACTTTTTGACGAGGGTCTGATGTTGGAGTCAGGAGGTGGACAGTGGAACTCTTCAACCGTTACTAGTAACCCTCTCGAGTTTGGGCTTATTTGGTTAGTTTGGACGAGTGTTCCATACTTCTACCAATACACATGGTGACGAGGGTCTGATGATGGAGTCAGGAGGTGTACAGTGGAACTCTTCAACCGTTACTAGTAACCCCCTCGAGTTTGGGCTCATTTGGTTGGTTTGGACGAGTGTCCCATACTTCTACCAATACACTTGGCGAGGGTCTGATGATGGAGTCAGGAGGTGTACAGTGGAACTCTTCAACCGTTACTAGTAACTCCCTCGAGTTTGGGCTCATATGGTTGGTTTGGACGAGTGTCCCATAGTTCTACCAATACACTTGGTGACGAGGGTCTGATCATGGAGTCAGGAGGTGTACAGTGGAACTCTTAAACCGTTACTAGTAACCCCCTCGAGTTTGGGCTCATTTGGCTGGTTTGGACGAGTGCCCCATACTTCTACCAATACACTTGGTGACGAGAGTCTGATGATGGAGTCAGGAGGTGGACGGGGAACTCTTCAACCGTTACTAGTAACCCCCTCGAGTTTGGGCTGATATGGTTGGTTTGGACGAGTGTCCCATACTACTACCAATTCACTTGGTGACGAGGGTCTGATGATGGAGTCAGGAGGTGTACAGTGAAACTCTTCAACCGTTACTAGTAACCCCCTCGAGTTTGGGCTCATTTGATTGGTTTGGACTAGTGTCCCATAGTTCTACCTATATACTTGGTGACGAGGGTCTGATGATGGAGTCAGGAGGTGTACAGTGGAACTCTTCAACCGTTACTAGTAACCCCCTCGAGTTTGGGCTCATTTGGTTGGTTTGGACGAGTGTCCCATACTTCTAACCAATACACTTGGTGACGAGGGTCTGATAATGGAGGCAGGAGGTGTACAATGGAACTCTTCAACCGTTTCTATTAACCCCCTCGAGTTTGGGCTCATATGGTTGGTTTGGACGAGTGTCCCATAATTCTACCAATACACTTGATGACGAGGGTCTGATGATGGAGTCAGGAGGTGTACAGTGGAACTCTTCAACGGTTACTAGTAACCCCCTCGAGTTTGGGCTCATATGGTTGGTTTGGACGAGTGTCCCTTACTTCTACCAATACACTTGGTGACGAGGGTCTGATGATGGAGTCAGGAGGTGTACAGTGGAACTCTTCAACCGTTACTAGTAACCCACTCGAGTTTGGGCTCATAGGGTTGGTTTGAACGAGTGTCCCTTACTTTTACCAATACACTTGGTGACGAGGGTCTGATGATGGAGTCAGGAGGTGTACAGTGGAACTCTTCAACCGTTACTAGTAACCCTCTCGAGGTTGGGCTCATTTGGTTTGTTTGGACGAGTGTCCCATACTTGCCGAACGCAAAAGTATGAAACAGACATACCATCTGTTCAAATTGATTTTGAAAGAGACGGCGGACACCTTATCCATCCTAAAGCCATACAGTTTCCAGCAAAGTTTAATTATGGAACAGCTGAGAGACGGATGTTACCGATAATTTTGTCATGGGCCTCCACTGTCCATAAAATGCAGGGCAGTACTGTTGACCGTGCTGTCGTGTATTTGGGCTCCAGACTATTTGAGGAGGGTCAAGCGTATGTTGCATTGAGTCGCGTGAAGTCTTTAGAAGGGTTATGTATTGAGGAGCTTGATTGTGAGTAATTGACAGATAAGAAACCGAGTAACAAAGATGCAATGAGAGAGTTGGAAAGGATGACGAGTTTACGTAATGAATGATACGAGCCAAAAATCAAACTAAAAACGAGTAAATAAAAAAATAGGTAAAAAAACTTTTAAGTTAAACGGTTTTATTAAAAATAAAAAACTAGAAAAAAAACAGCTGTACAAAAAACTATAAAATAATAAGAACACAAGCCTGGGCCTACTTAAGATTTTACGTCTGGGTAAGAAATCGTGCAGTACTAGCGTGCTGTCTTCTCATGTCGGATGCCAAAGGGCACATTGTGTCGCTGCGTCAGCGGAATAAGTAATAAATTGAGACTTTTAACAGACTAATATAAAAACGTGGGGCGTATAATGCGTAATAAATAACATGCGCCCCACGTTTTTATATTAGTCTGTTAAAAGTCTCAATTTATTACTTATTCCGCTGACGCAGCGACACAATGTGCCCTTTGGCATCCGACATGAGAAGACAGCACGCTAGTACTGCACGATTTCTTACCCAGACGTAAAATCTTAAGTAGGCCCAGGCTTGTGTTCTTATTATTTTATAGTTTTTTGTACAGCTGTTTTTTTTCTAGTTTTTTATTTTTAATAAAACCGTTTTTTCTTCTAATAATGAGAACTTTCTATTCCCGAAGTTTCTCAAACCTATCCTGATACACCCTGTATATACTCGGTTGATGATAAGAATCAGGACCGTGGCATATGGAGATGTCACGTGGTCCCAACCCAACCGACCCCATTGGGAACGGGCTTACTTATGATACTAAATATATTTAGCTGCCTGTTCATTCTAGTTGCTGGTAGACCAAGTGATGATACTGGAGACGATGACGCCGCTGGACTTCATGGATTTCCGGAACTACCTGCGCCCCGCGTCCGGCTTTCAAAGCCTGCAATTCAGGCTGCTCGAGAACAAGGTACAAATACAAGATATACATTTATTTTGAGAACATAATCCTATTAATTTAAGGGAGCTAAACTTGTATACATAATATTATATCCTATTACTTTTTTAATTTAAGTGAATTCCGAGAAACCTCTTTCTTCGGTTCTCGGAAACGGCAGCAATCGAAGAAAGTAACTAAAGGCGAGGCCGAAGGCCAAGCTGCGTTCAAATTATTGCGTCACATTAACGGACCCTGAACAAAGTTGGCTTGACCCTTAATAACTCACCCCACACAAAGGGCTATATTTATTTTGTAGCCCTTCGCAATAAGGTCCACATTTCATACGATTTTGTTAAGTCGCTCTTGCTGCATAGAGCGCTTCCTTATAACGCCCAAGGCTAAATTGATTAGTTATTAAATAGACGACCAGAAGGTAGCACTGACATGGCACCTAGTTCATCAAGGTGTTTGACATCACGGATGTTGTAGGTGCTGTAGCCAAGCTGGCCAATTTCCATAAAAAAACCTTATTTGGTAGGGTTAAAATAGGTTTGTATAGGTGAGCTATAAAGGGTTTATTACGGCCGACACTTGATTAACCAGTCGCATAGAAGAACGTTTCATACGAGTAGGTCACTAGGTGGTAGGGTTCATCCCGCCCGGGTTGATACCATCGCACTGAATGAACGGTCGGTTGAAACGGCTATGTAATAAATAGTTTGTGTTTTCCGTCCAGTTCAGTGTAACCGACATGAAATGAAGGGAAGCACTGACATGGCACCTAGTTCGCCCGGTGTTATGGGCTGACATCACGGATGTTGTAGGTGATGTAGACAACCGTGTCAGTTTCCATATTAAAAAAAAGTCGCAGGACCCAAGCGTACAGTACAATCAATAGTACAACGACCACATACCTACAAGAGTGCCTTTATACTTTCAGCTCGGCCTGAAGCAAGATCTCCGTGTGAAATACAACCAGAGCTACCAGGCAGTGTTCGGAGACGACCCCGAGGCTATGAACTCGCTGCACAAGTAACTATCCTACCAAATAAATAAATACTTCACCTTCTATATCCGTGATGTCAGCTAGGTGGTAGGGTTCAACCCGCCCGTGCTGGTACCACCGCACTGAATGAAAGGTCGGTCGAAACGGCTATGTAAATAGTTTGTGTTCCGTCCAGTTGAGTGTAGTCGGCACGACCGAAGGGAAGCACTGACGTGGCTGGCACCAAGTTCACCCAGTGTTATGGGCTGACATCACGGATGTTGTAGGTGATGTAGCCAACCATGTCAGTCTCCATAAAAAAAGCTTAAGGTTGCACTCCGGGAGTGCCGGCAGAAGTGAAAACTTAAACATCAACGTTGTGCATTTTTGAATATTTTGGAATGTTTAGGGAATAATTTCGCACGAATTGTTTTTTTATCAGTATAAAAGTACTATCATTTATGTGGTAAAATACAATATTCATTTATTGCGCTATCGTAGACAAACATGACAATTTGTATTATATAAAAAATTTAACACTACAGAACTATTATAATTATTTTACATCAAAAAGTTTATTTCTCAGGAAAATCAACTTTCATCCATAATTTCAACGAATCTTACGCTTTTTCGATCAGGCTACGATCTGACGCGAGTTTAACATTTTTTACCCATCTAAAAAAAGTGCCAAGCGCCGCTAAAGAAGTTTCGAATCTTACGCTTTTTCGATCAGGCTAGGGATCTGACGCGAATCAGATCTGAAACAAGTTTAACATTTTTTACCCATCTAAAAAAGTGCCAAGCGCCGCTAAAGAAGTTTTCACTTCAAAAACAAGGTTCTTTATGCACCTGAATTGGTTGCCCTACGCACGTACCTAGATCAGATCGGGCATGTGCCCAGTCCCTCTTGGTCGGAGACATTCGTGCAAAACCCCATGACCTTCAGCTATCCCAGCAATCCTATGTGGCTATAAAGGCCACAAGAGAACCTGGGCGGCTGCAGACCTCCGCAACGGAAGATGGAGAATGGAGTATGTCGGCCCTGCCGTTATTAAGTGCCACGTCGGTGCACGGTGTAGGGATGACGAAAGTGGTTTTCCACCAGGTCCGAGCACGAGCCAGCACTTCTGGCGCTGGTGGAGCGGTGGCTGGAGCGCACACCCGGGCTGGACGCCGCCGGGTTTAACTTCTGGGGCAAGTTCGAAGCTGTCGTCGAGAACATGCTGCAGGAAGCCACCGAGGAAGCCCAGGTTACCATTTGGGATCTCGTTCGTTATTGAAGCTCGTTGCCTCTATCAAACAGGCAATAACTAAAAATTGCAATAATAACTGTTTCGGTGCAAATTAATTCTATTTTATTTATTTTTTTAATAAGTTGGAAAAATAAAAGAAACAAGTTGTTTTTCTTTTCTACATAAAAAAAGACGAAAATAATTCATGTATTTTGTATTGAGGATGCAGTTAGTAGTTACAGTCCGGCTCGAAGGACCAAGTCTTGGATTTTTTTTATTTTGAAAATATGTATAGAACAGAAATTCTCTACAAACAAATACAAATAATGAATATTACTTCGACTTATAAATACAACACCTGTTTATTAATTAGAAGGATTCTGTATGGCGAGGTCCACACTGAAATCTCACTGACATGAGGTTCACACTTACGCATACCAGCAGGACGAACCAATTATGGCAAAAGAAATGTATTGTTCGAGGGCGTTCAAATATACAATGATCTCCCAAATAACATAAAAAAATTAGAAACAAACACTATGTTCAAACGGCTGCCAAAATATACTTCTTGAATAATTAGAACTTGTCAATATTTTAGAATTTTTTACCTACTTGTCTTCAGTTCTATATGTCTGTCTGTCCGTCTGTCTTCGGAATATTTATAAGATTATCTAACATTGTATATTGCACCTACAATAATTTTATTTTACTAATAGTTTAAACTTTCTATTTTTATACTTATGCTTATATGTAACCGCATAAATGTACCAATCTCTATAAGCGAATGTTATATATAACGCTTTGAGATCAATAAAGATTCTTTAAACCGAACCTTTCTGGCGTGCCAACAATAAAAATGGCAACCTTTTTGATGAGTTCATTAATATTATTATAATAACTCTAGTCGGGATTCTCGCCGTGCGTGAGTAAAACTCGCGCTTGACCTATTTTCGATGAATACCGGAAGCAAAATTGCAGTGCAGTGCCGTATAGAGTGAGGTTTCCGCAGCCGAGATGCGTAAAAATAAAATATAATATTTACTTCAGTTCATTAGTATTGAGGCCGAGGCACAGACGCAGCGTGTCCTATAAAATAGTATTTTTCGTGCAGCGCGAACCATTGGAGGCAGTACGTCGCCACAGACTGCTGGACGCTGAGAACAGGAGAGAGCTCTACCGGTCCATCTTCAACGAGCAGGTCCACAACGCTCTGAAAGCTAGGGGCGAGAGGAGGTCAGTACTGATTAAGTTTTCTTAACTGAATACAAGAAACCATAAGACAATTTCAAACAGATTGTCGCCAATGATCTTGCCTAATAAGCAGAAGGTCGTGGGTCTGAATGCCCCTGGTTGGTGTCCACTGCTTTGTCTTTTTCGGAGAGAGCATTTTTCGGGTTCCGTGTGCGTACGAAAACTGTTTGTCTGTCCTACCTTTAAAGGGCTGTAACTTTTGAACTGTAATGTACCCGGTTGACGTTGACCCCACTAAACTATAGCATAATCAGGGAAACAAAAAATGGCCAGACGTCAATGTATGTACAACTTATGCTTTATCTGTTTGTCATTAGGCTGTCTGTTTTCTAATAAATAAATAAATAAATAAATAAATAGACATTTTAAGATATACAGTGGTACTGAACCCTCGGTGCGCGAGTTCGACTCGCACTTGGCCGGTTTTTGTCCTGCACTTGAGCTGCTCCATGGTTTGGGTTTCATGTAAACTGTCCCTTCCCCCTTTTTTATGTAATCCGGTATGGGTGACTTTTTTTACGTTGACAGAGGGACTTTTTTTTATGTTCAGCGCGACATGGCGCCAGGCCTCCTATAAGGTGACTAGCGATGCCAATTGAAGTTCGGTCGATTGCGGGGGTAGCGAATGCCACGCCGACCTGACAGGTGCCTATTTAGGCCCCCTCTTATGAGGCCTGAGACTGTTCATGTGGGGAAATATATAACGTACCTACAATTTATACATTTGTCAGGTTGTCACACAAGGCGCTGCAGGGAGCCATCATGATAACCTTCTACCGGGACGAGCCGCGCTTCTCCCAACCCCACCAGATACTGACGCTTCTCATGGACATTGACAGCCTCATCACCAAGTGGCGCTGTGCGTATTTCCACCTCTTAAAGAAGTTTTTTGTTTTTTTTTATGGAAACTGACACGGTCGGCTACATCACCTACAACATCCGTGATGTGAGCCCATAACACCGGGTGAACTAGTTGCCATGTCAGTGCTTCCTTTCATTTTGTGTCGGCTGCACTGTTTATTGTTTCAAGCTAGCCACTTCATGGCCACGGGGTGCCACACCAGATTTTGCGACTGGCGTTTCGTCCACCGAGCCCACCTAAACTGCCTACCCGCCAAGGGAGCCACCCGACACGACAGTGCCTTCTGCCGGGGGTGCGGCTCGGCGGACGAAACCCTGCCCCACGTCCTTAACCAGAGGCGGCGCAAGGCGTGGGCAACGTGGGCGTCAGCCCACGGCCTCGCGGCCCGAGAGGCCTCGTGCCTCGAAAGTTCGTGCAGCCTTGATTCATGAAAAATATTCAGCTAGATCTATTAAAAAATACCCCGAGTAAACATGTTTAAACTTAATCAAAGGTAAACTAAAGCATACTATAAAGCCTGTATCAGACACAAGATGGGAAAGCAGGACAGAGGCAGTGAAGGCTTTATTATTGCAATTTGATTATGTTTACTTTTATCGAGGAAAGGTATGCTGACAAAAATGTTTGATTTGATCGGTCTACCGGAAATCCATTTCAACAGTGAAAATCCATAAAATACATCCTCTAGTGCCAACAGAGAGGGCCTCGTAAACTATATCTTGCCCACATCAAATTTAGGTCTTTCTGTTTGTCTGTCTGTCTGTCCGCTTATAACTCGAGAACCACTGAAACGATGTTAATAAAAAAAAATCTACGGATAGCTTGATTCTTCCCATCAACTATAGGCTACTTACTATCACGCTAAATGGCTTATGAGGTTAGCAGAGAAGTCAAATATGAGAGCGGGCGGAGCCGCGGGCACAGCTAGTAATATATAACGAAAGGAACTTCATTCCAACCGGATGTCCCACGACACCTCTTGTCTAAATATGCTTCTGAGCGTGCAGTTGAACGGTCCACGGTATACACCTGTACACAGAGTAAGAAATCGCGTCTAGGGCGGCCGGCTGGCGGCGGGCGGACGAGACGGCTCTGTGCACCTGTATAACGTTGTATACGTTTTTCGTTGACAGATAACCACGTGATCATGGTACAACGCATGATTGGAACTCAGCAACTCGGCACCGGAGGTTCATCCGGCTACCAGTACCTGCGCTCCACTCTCAGGTCAGTCAGTGCACTTGCCAGTTCGTGTTTCAACCCATCGCGCGCCGGATGGCCTATATCGGCCCAAAATGGCGCATATGCTGAAACAATTCCGGAGGTGACACAATCCTAGACCGACGACTTTGCAGAGTTTCTTGCCGCTTTCTTCTTCGTGGTTGTAATCGAACCGGATAGAACAAATTGTGATCAGTTCGAGTGCAGTCTAACTGCCTTATGTATGACATACCTACATATCGTACACTGTATCCCGACAATCGGGGTAACCAGAGCAATCGGTGTTGTGCTGCAAGAACTTCGGTAAATTACAACATAAAACCGACCGCCACGTTTAGTATATTATTCGGACAAGATAAACTTTCAAGCAGCTAGTTAGGCACGAAGACTCATCTGCTGCATGACTCGGTGAATGTTCTTTTGATTTAAGACGGGACGGTAGTTAACTTTCTCCATACAAAATCGTCTTTCGGCATTTATGTTCTCTAGCCGCCTAAATCATTATCCGATTTTTCCAAAAAAAAAAATCTTGTCTTAAGGACAGTCCAATATATGTATTCCTGTCATTCCAATATATTACCTACGAGACCGGAACTAAAAATTTGTATTTCGACCGAAAAATTTGGAATTTTTTATTTTTTTAAGGTCATGAAGTTCATTAAGCTTTATTGAGTCATCACTTTAGAATTTAGATATTCAAAACATAAAAAGACAGGAACGTAGATTCGACTGCCCTTAATACAACAAAATAGAATTGTAAAAATCGAATAAGGTGTAGGGGGGTAAAACATAAATGCCGAAAGACGATTTTGTATGGAGAAAGTTAATTTCCGTCTCGTTTTAATGACATTTTTTATTTAATGGTTTTATTGATGTAGGTATTAAAAATTTTTGTTTTCACGATGGCCTATTTTCGCTTGGGTCGAAGTAGAATAAGAATAAATTGTTATACAATATTTGACATGTCTGTAAAAAAAATATTGAATTGAATTGTTCCAGCGACCGGTACAAAGTGTTCGTGGACCTGTTCAACCTGTCGACCTTCCTGCTGCCTCGCTCGCTCATCCCACCCCTCGACGAGAGTATGAAGAGAAGCCTCAACTTAGCGTGGGGCACCAACCAGCTGCAGAACGGCCAGTTCTTGGGACAGAATGGCCCGAGCGGCGACTCAGAACAGAACGGAATAGAAAGCTCTTTGAAAAATTTAAATATACGTTCTTAACAGTTGATAGTTTGGGCAGGTCAGACTATTGTTTAGGTGTTTTTTTTTTAGTTAAATATTATGATAAATAATGTTTTTACTATGTTTTTGATGATATTTAGAATATGGCGAATTCAAGATATACTTAAATAGTGTGTGATGGGTGAATAATAATAATGCATTTTATTATTTATATATACAACGTGTCCCAAAACTCAACGTCAAGCGGGAACCAGGGAGTAGGCCAGTTTATGACTACACAGGGAATAAGAAAAAAAATCGGAGTCATTTGTTTTTATGATATGAGCATTTTTTGAAATTTTACGTAATATTTTTTGTGATAAAACTATGGGCATTTTGGTTTTATGTGGGAATCTGATCAATAGCAGAGATATTTCAAATCAAATCAAATATGTTTATTGCACTCAAAAATTGTACAACAGGCAAATACTTAACTCTAAATATAGGGTTCTCTTACAGTACGCCTTATTATTTACAGAGTGCTTATGGAGTGGCAGGAAGAAAGAGACATGAAACTAGTGCTTAAATCTAATTACAAAAAAAAAAGAAAAAATGTACATATACTAAATATATTATAGGTAATATTTTAATAAATAAAAACTACATAAATAAATATAATATATATATTATTATATATTTATTTAGGCTACCAATATAAAATTATTAACAATTATATTTGCAAATTAGTACGTAGCCGTAGTACCTAAAAATGTTGTACGAAACGTTTTTAAAAAAAATGCTCATATCAGAAAAACAAATGACTCCGATTTGTTTTCTTATTTTTCCCTGTGTAGTCATAAACTGGCCTACTCTCTGGTTCCCGCTTGACGTTGAGTTTTGGGACACGTTGTATAGTATAAGGTATTTCAATAGTAGGTAACGATGCGCTAAGGGGTGTATGTGTATCAGATACTGATCACGTTCCCATGCCAATTTTTTTTACGATATAAAAAACGTACTTATTAAGGTGAAATACGCGCACTTCACGTATTAAATTTGAGGAGTGAGTAGGTTTTTATATCGTAAAAAAAATTGGTATGGGAACGTGATCAGTATCTGATGCACATACACCCCTTAGCGTATCGTTACTTACGAAAGACCTTTATATAAGGTCTTTCAAAATTAGTTCAGAGTACGCTAAGGGGAGGTTCTGTATCATATAGGGAGTAAAACCTATATAAATTTTTTTGGACCTTGGGCTTTTTTTTTATGTAAAATATTTTTTTATGTATTTAAATAAAAAAATAGGTGGTTGATTTTTATAGCCTAATCGATTCAGTTTCATAACAGTAACAAAAAAGTCTTCATCACCATTATGATCTAGCTCGTGTAAGTTGGTAAAAAAAATCAAATTCTTTCTATTCCATACTAATAAAACCAAAATTGTGGTTTTTCACAATTTCTGAAAGAAAGAGATCTATGTGTTGGAAGACTATTTTGTTCCTGGCATAAAACTGAAACGATTACAAAATTATTTTTTTTTACATTTAACATTAAAAAAAATTTTTTTTGCAAAAAAAAAATTCTTTCTTTTTCAAAAGTGATCTATTTACGATACAGAACCCCCCCCCCCCCCCCCCTCCCCCCCCTTAGCGTACTCTGAACTAATTTTGAAAGACCTTATATAAAAGGTACCTACTTCTTTATCAGCTGCAAATAGTTTGGGAGGGATGCATATCCGCCATAGTACTTTTAATTATTTCAGTACTTTAAAAATTATTATAATGACCTGAATAGTTAGCTGTTTAGGTACAGTGGCACGTTTCGATAGTGTAGAATAGTGTAGAACATGTTACGTAAAAAAATTCGAAAACAATTGCTAAAAAAAAAAAATTTATTTTTTATAACGTGTTTATTATGGCGGGTATATGTAACCCTGCCGAAATATTTGCAGATGATAAAGAAGCACATTATATATATTGCATTTTACAGTGTTAACGCAGCGCAGACTTGTTGCAGAGACTCAATTATGCGATTTGTTTTACATTACTTTAAGAGATAGCCCCACTGCATCTCTCCCCGTGTATGTCGTAAAAGGCGACAAAGGGATATGACTCCCTTCTTATATTACTAGGTGGTAGGGTTTAACCCGCCCGGGTTGCTACCACCGCACTGAATGAAAGGTCGGTCGAAACGGCTATGGAAATAGTTTGTGCTTTCAGTCCCAGTTCAGTGTAGCTGACACGACCGAAGGGAAGCACTCACGTGGCACCAAGTTCACCCGGTGTTATGGGCTGACATCACGGATGTTGTAGGTGATGTAGCCAACGGTGTCAGTTTGCATAAAAAAAAAAATAAAAAAATTTAGTCGCGTACAGGTCAATATTTTTATGGAGAAAATATACAGCGCCAGTTGGTACTAATATTCCCATACAAATATTTACTTGACCATGTTCCTTGCAAAACATACAAAAAATCTCAATCGAACCTCGAATAATAACGTAATGTATTTATGTATTTTAGTGTATTTTAAGTATACCTTGTAATGTTTAGTTATATTTAGCTTAAAAACTAAGAGTTCCAACTGATAAGTATTGCTATTTTATTATGATATTTTTTTAGTTATAAGGTCACTTTGAGATTTATTTGACTAAACAAACGTTAACTGCCATTTAGGTGCAATTCAAACTCTTCATTAGCTTCGTCTTTACAACATAGTGGAAAAAATATACAACGATAATTTTTATTATTTTTTTGTATTTTATAAAAAATATCTTTACATCCTTCCTTACCTATAATAAAATCCAACGTCTGCTTTCTGTCTGAGTGTCTGAGTGTATGTCTGTCTGTCCGCTTTTAACTCGAGAACCACTGAACCGATTTTAATAAAACAAAATTCTACGGATAGCTTGATTCTTCCCATCAACTATAGGCTACTTACTATCACGCTAAATGGCTTATGAGGTTAGCAGTGAAGTGAAATATGAGAGCGGGCGGAGCCGCGGGCACAGCTTGTTCATTATATAGGTAAGGTTGTTTCTAAGTTGAAATTTTAAGAATTATAAAATTTTGCACAAAAAAAAATTTTTTATTGCATATTGCTCAACCACGAAACTAGCTTCACGAAATCGAAACAAACGGATTACGATCGCCCGTATTCCCAAAAAAGTATTTCACACGATGTCTGTAAGGTGTTCCCGGGTTAACAAGCGGAGTGGGAAAGTTCTGATGGTTGACGGCGTCTGGATAGTTCTGGGTCTCCAGACAGAAGGCGCCGTGCCGCCTGTAGCCCGCGCCAGACTTGCCCGGAACTGCCGGCTGGTCCGGAGCTGGCAGGAAGTTGCTGGTGTAGAACTGCACGCCAGGCTGGTCCGAGTATACCTCGAGGAAGCGCCCCGACTGAGGATGTACCACGCGCGACACGAAGTTTAGGCTCTGGAAAAATGCAGTTTTTCGGTTGAGATTTTGAAATATCTGATAGAAATTGGTCAATATGTAATGCGTCCTTTCGAATAGAGTACACCGCTCGAGGGAGTTAGTTATGTTATATATACCCAACGCTGATAAACATCAGTGAACTAAATGGCAATGTTATAACCAAAACCAACAATTTTGTCTTATTGTTTTAGTTTTGGCAACCAAACCTCACCAAACGAGCAAACTTCGCTTATTACTGCGATTATGCAGTGATGCGTGTTATATAAATGGAATTAATACAAGTGAACAATCCCTACATTAACAATTAAACCCAACGTATGTTGTTCACACCATGAACAAGCAACTCGAGAACGGCTCCTATTCGCTGGCGGCTTTTACCTATATGCGACGCGCAGCTAGTTATTCATAATGAGCTGAGCAGTGGGGCCGAAAGCGAACACATTCAAAGATTTCTGATTTTTTATGAAACCGACTTTACCGCGAGCGGAGTCGAGGGCACCGCTAGTTTTAGAAGTCAATAAAAATTATGGGCCATAAAATTGAAGTTTGGACATTATTGCTGAAACCCTCAAACCTATAATGTATACCTAGATATTTTGTTAAAATGATTAACAAACCCTTAAATCATCCTTAGTGATGCAGAAGTTGTGATCATAGCCCTGCTGAACAGCTGTCATCGCATCGCCCAGGCGCACCGGAATGCGAAGCTCGAAAGGCGTCCCACCCACCGACTGGAGCACTCCAGTGGGAATGGATTCTGCATCCACTGCTGTGATCCTGGTCACGCACATTTGATAAAATCTTCAGGGCTTTAATTTTATCAAAGAACCTCCCCGGGTCCGCGTGGGTATACCTCTCGACATTTCATGTAGAGAGATCCCAGCGGGAAGCCGTGAGCCTTTTGTGCATACTGCCGTAACTTTTTGTTTAGCATCCAAAGTCATCAGCTTTAGCTATGACGTTGCTCATTACCAACTTCCCGCTGATTTACCCCCTTTCTACCCGTCCCTATAATTTCCTTTGAGATATATGGGATCTTCGGCTCTAAGAACAAGCAATATTGTGTTTGTTGGTTTATATGCATTCCGGAATAGAATTTTATTGTTTCATCATTTTGTTGGCGTTTCACTTAAAATTTAAATTGCACTGTTTTCATAATGTTTGTATGATTGTGTATGAATGTTCATTTAATTTAATTTCACATGACACGACGGAGTGAGATAGTTAAGTAATTGTGAACATGTTTGTATTCTTCTCCCCCAACCCATTAAAGTCTGTATCCGCCCTTGGTTTTCAGTCGGAGGCTCATGGTCTGGGTTTTTATAAGGTCACTCAAAAATCACTAATGTGGGGGTGCCAATCCCGCTTAGAACTATAACGACCATTGTCCTTCACCACAACAATCTTACAATACTTACTTACATAAAAGTTAAATTTATTTGTCAATGGAAATTGTATGTCCTACTTTACGCCAATTGAAATGGCCACTTGCATATTGTATTAGGAAGACTTACTTGTCAGCATTGATAGAAACGACATGGTTGCGTATTTCCTCCGCTCCAGTCTCATGTCCAGCAAGATTGAAATACGAGTGATTGGTCAGATTGACCACGGTCGGCTTGCTGCTATTGGCCAGGAACTCCACCCACAGGGAACTGTCTTCTCGGACCTCGTACGAAACAGTGGTGAGAAGGTCCCCAGGGTATCCCTCTTCGAGGTCGCGGGATAGATAGCTGAAGACGACTTTGGATCCGTCTACGTGGGCATTCCAGTTCACCTGGTGGAGGAAAGTAGTTACGTAGTTATGGAATGAAAGAGGTTGAAATATCAAACATACTTGTAAGCATTCCAACGGCGTCTCTGTAAAACGGGAGAGTACTTAACCTAACTAAGTAGTACGTAGTAACTATTAAGTAATCAGTACCCTAATCACGAGATTTCACTTACTACTCTACGCACGCTACCCCGCCGTGTTCTCCGCATAATTTTGTATGGAGAAACGAAGTTCGCAAATCTATCACTAGAGGCGCTGCTCCGTTTCTCCATACAAATGATTCGGAGAACACGGCGTAGCGTAGCTTAGTAGGTTAAATCTCGTAATTAGGGTACCGTGCCGAAATAGGTGGTATTGTAAATCCCGCCTAGATTGGTTTGGTACCATAGCACTTAATGAAAGGTCGGTGGAATATAAAGTTTAGTTCAGTGCCGGTACGAACATAAGAGAACTCTGGCACGACACCCATGACACGATAAAGGAAATTTAAAGGGTCTCTTTACGTCGTAAACATAATATACCTACTATACACACAGGGTATTCATTCAGCATTTACTACCAACATTTAAAGGGTACTTCCACCGAGTCATGCAGCAGGTGGGTCTTCGTGCCTTACTTGCTGCTTGATCGATTTAATCGTGTTCGAATACTTTGCGAAACGTGGTGGTCGGTGTAGTGCTGTAATTGGCCAGAGTTCTTGCAGCACAATACCGATTACTCTGCTTACCCCGATTGTCGGGATTCAGCGTGTGTGATATGTATGATATGTATGTATGTATGTATTTAAAGGGGTTATTCTCAACGGGGGGTTCATTTGAAGAGGTAGTGCTTAAATGAACTTCTTTGACCTTTGTAATTGTTTTCCAGATCTAAAACTAAACTAAACTTCATTATTCCCCTGCACATTCTTCAAAATTACTTACCGCCACAATGCGTGGGGTCATGAATTTTTTTTAGACTTTGAAATATTACAAATGCCAATGTTTTCATTAGAACACCAGAACCATCCCTTAAAATGTTGGTAGTCACTGCCGAATTCCCTGTAGTTATATTGTGTTCATGCCCTAAAGAGGCCCGTCAAACTTTCCTTCATCATATCACATTCCCAGATTTTCAGAAATATGCCTATTCCATGTCACCCCATAAAATTTTGGACTCCATTGCTAAATTACCCTGTATACCCCAACGGTATGCCCTACGCTAAAACGAAAACCCCATCAGCTAAATAAACATAACGAAAAAGCCAACCTTATCAAAGCCAACTTTGCCGCCATGCAGATGGTTCTCGCCTATGTTCTTATCGAGCTGGTAAGTTACACCATCAATCTGGAAGCATCCACCGGCTATGCGGTTGGCACAACGACCCACTGTAGCTCCGAAGTAGGGATTGTCGCTTCGGAGATAGCCAGCCATTTCGTCGAAACCCAGGACAACATCTTTCGCTGTGTTGTAGACATCTGGAACCTGATGGTGACAAATGAAATCTTACTTACATACTAAGTGCTAGGCTTAAAAACCGTTCAGATTCCAGATTGAGCACTAGAGGGTCAGTCGAAAAGGCAATGGAAAATAGTCCGTGTTGTTTGTCCAGTTCAGTGTAGCAGACACAACCAGGGAAGGACTGACACGACACTGCATCTAGTGTACCTAATTCCCACAGGAACTAGCAGCAAGGTAGGATGCGATTACAAATTTAAAAAACCCCCGACCCTTAAAAAGTCAAAAATAATTTTCGTTTACTCACTTAAAGGAGTCGGTAGACCGCTAAATAAATTCCCGCGCAGCTCGGAGTTATTATATTTTATTTACTTAGCGGTCCCCCGACTCCTTTAAGTGAGTAAACGAAAATTATTTTTGACTTTTTAAGGGTCGGGGGTTTTTTAAATTTGTAATTTAACTTTTATTTAAAGCTTTTTTAAAAAAACCGCATGAAAATCGGTCCACTTTTTAACATAATTAATTTTTTTATTACTTAATTACTTGATTACTTGATTACAAACATAGCTAAGAACCATCCCGATTAAACAAGCTTCCTAATAAAAAAAACCGCATCCAAATCGGTCCGTCCGTTTGGGAGCTACGATGCCACAGACAGACACACACACACACACACACACACACACACACACACCCTCACACACACACACGTCAAACTTATAACACCCCTCCGTTTTTTTCGTCGGGGGTTAATAAAATGGCGCCAGGAGGCCCGCCATTTTTTTTTTACTAAAAAGCCACGTGGGCTGTTGAGACCAATCCAACAATGCCTCATATGTTGATATCGGTTAAGTAGTTTGGGCTCTGTGAGGCAACAAACGAACAAAGTGCCACCAGGAAGTTATGATGCGTGGGAAATATGCAAAACTGTCTGCATTCCTAAGAAGGGACGTGACCTTTCGATCGAAAGTTTGTCGATATTTAGGTTATTAAGTCATACAATTATCGACAAACTTTCGATCGAAAGTTGAATAAAATTGTAAATTGGCGTGTCTGAACATAAGATATTTAAAGAAAAATTAATTGGGGGGATGAACAATAAATTATCGTTCATCACCCCATTTCATTTTTTTCGTTGATAAGGAATAGAATTCATTGAGATCATTCTGGAAATTTTTGTCTTGTGTGTGTTGGTTTGTTTGTGTGTGTGTTTGTGCACGCATCACGTAAGAACTACTGAACCAATTCGAACAAGTGAGCGCAGTTGGAGAAAAATTTTAACTTTGGTATCCTTACCTTTAATAAAATCCAACGTCTGCTTTCTGTATGTCTGTCTGTCCGCTTATAACTCGAGAACCACTGAACCGATTTTAATACAGTTTGCTTCTTATTGTTTATTGTATAATTTCATCCACAGGTAGGTAACCTACGCTTGGACATGTCGAAAATTCCGCCAGTTCTAAATTCAATGCGAAGAAGAACTGACAAACAAACTTCGCAAGTCACAATCTTTTGGTAGTAGATACCTTATAAGTATTATGTTATAGTAATTTACAAATAATTAACCCCATACTACCATATATATACTTCTACGGATAGCTTGGTTCTTCCCATCAATTATATGCTACTTTTCATCACGTTAAATGGCTTATGAGGTTAGCATAGAAGTCAAATATGAGAGCGGGCGGAGCCGCGGGCACAGCTAGTGCATTTATGTGATTAATAACTCGAAAAGTCTCAACCTATGTTCACAGGGTTTAGAGAGATAGATGTGATGTTTAGCAATTATTGACACTTTTGTAACATTGCGCCATCTCTTTCTTCAATATTAGAAAACAGAAAGAAACCAATACAAAATATTAAATACTAACCTTGACAGAGGTGATGGTGGCACCATAGCTGATGACGGAGACGGCGAATCCATCATTAGTCTTCCATGTGAATCTTCTAACGGTTTGTCCATTGAAACTCCCGAACACATCTTCCGTTAGGGAAACCATGTTCACTGCGACAACGCTAGGTAAAGATAGCTACAAATATTAAGTTTTCGGAAAAGTAGGTAGGTACACTCAATGTATTACTTTTTTCAGCCGTATAGAAAGCGGACTTATATCAGGAGGCAATTAATTTCAGTCCTACTTGTAGACAACATCAATGTGTTGCTAGTGGTATTAGGATAATTCATGCATACATTTTTCAAAATATTCCTTCCCTAAACACTTCTAAACACTCACTAGGAGAAGCCACTTTTTTTTTAAACATCTGAGGAACCATGTCATACTCACTAAATTCTATGTGCACAGTTTAACACCATAGGTAATTAGTACTATAACTTCAAGGGGAACGAACATTTTAAGTCTTGAAAACCTCGTTGCTTGAAAACGGAGATTAAAACCGTCACTTTTTACTATAATCGTCTATAATAAACAATGATGCCCTGTAGGGTTCCCTGGTACCTGCTCGGATATCATATCTCTTACTCCCCACGTCTTCCCTGGTATCCGCACGGACACAAAAAAAACCGGCCAAGTGCGAGTCGAACTCGCGCACCGAGGGTTCCGTATCGCCATGCCATGGTCAGCGCCACTCACGCAAGATTCACGCCATTTATGACGTGCTCATATTAGTTCAAATTAACTATCAGATCATTATTATAAATTTTCATCAAATATAAAAAATAAATACTAATAACTAAATAATTAAAACCTAACTAACAATGTATAACATTGACAAAATTAACCTAAAAAATAAAAAAAATTAAAATAATAAATATAAATTAATAAAATTAATTATTAGTTAAATGCTTCATAGTATTTTCGGTAAATGTCTTGACGCGCATAAACTTTTTAGTTTCTTCTATGGAAAACCCCGTGAATTTTTTACTTTTTCTTATTTTTATTGTTTGTTGTTGGCCGATTTGCGTGCGCTTTTTTTTTAAAGCTTGAAATAAAAGTTTTGACATAAGGTTTCTTGTTTTTATTTATTTTTTTATTTTATTTAATTCGTCTCCTCCCGAAACAGGCAAAACTCATTAGAGTATACAGCCATTTATTTTGTAGCTTTAACGTCTGTTGTATAAATTCTCGGCCCGCGAGAACCACAAAAATATATTTTTTTAATTACAACGACGACGCGACAAACTTCCGCCTATGTGTGGTTTGGATTCAAGTCCCACTATCATTCGGAGCTGTTCTTTTAAAGAGCGCGTTTTTTAGCTATACAACAATATATAATTTGCTTGGAAGAATTGTAAATTTTAAATTATAAAAATTCGAAAAAAAAATGTCAGGCGGTGCTTTGTTCTTCCTGGAGTTCTGTGTCTCCCTGGAGTCTGAATAGTGAATCCATACTTGTTTTATATTGTTTTGTGGTTAATTTACTTAATTGCAATAAGTACAAAGATAGCTAAATCTGACTAAATCTGATTTGGCCATGATTTGGCAAACTTTCGAGCGGCGAAAATGGAATAAAAGCCAGGGGGGTACACATTAAAAAAAATTGGGAAGCCTACAGGTTAATTCGAGAAGTGCTAGCTAACCTACATTATGGTGTTGGTACACCTACATATAATACATATAAAGTTATGTAGGCTAGGGCGTAGCCAGGGGGGGGGGGGGGTTTGGGGGTTCAACCCCCCCCCCCCCCGAAATAAAATGTACACGACATTTCAAATTGAACCTAATACTTATATTTCATCATTCGGACATAGCTCTGATTAGTGGGACCTAAATTAAGGCAAAACAGGAGATTACTTATTTCTTTGTAATGAATGATGTAAAATAAATAAATAAAAATAAATTCGCGTTCATTTTATTTCTAAAACCCCTCCCGAAAACGAAACCTGGCTACGCCCGTGTATGTAGGTATCTACTTACTTACTCAAAACCCAAATTCTTAGGTATGTAGGTATAGGTTACATATCTATCTGCATATCTACACAAAACAGGTCTCAACAGGTCTACCAAAGTAAAGGACAACTAAAGGGACACCAAATGACACCAATAAATTGTATAAAACTTACCGAGACCCTGCGTTTCAATTGACAGCTCACAACGATATACCGAAACTGGCGACTGAACTGAACAGAACAGCTGATAATAAAAAGGTCAATGCTCACGCAGCGGACGACGCGGCGGTCGGATGGAGGGGGAGGCGGTGGGGATGCGTGCAATAACTGAACAATACAGAAATACCTACATGTGTGCGGTTATACACCGATAAGATTAAACACTATGTAGATACTGACTGAAGTTAAGTGTTCTATCTAACTAACCGCAGTAGCAAGCAATCAATGTCTACAGTTTATGATTGAGTTTATGGCAAAACATAGGTAGGTTTTGCCGCTTTTTCACAAAACTCCGCTCGCGAATTGGTCGAGTTTGGGTGAAGTTTTCTGAACTATGCCTGGCAGCTTTCTTGGCAGTTATGCATATGCCTCACTGGACTTTTTAATAGCACTACCTACCTAAATGCTAAATCAAATGCTACATTTCATACATACCTAATATTGTAGAATATAAGTAGGTACATACAGGAACATAGGTAGCAGGTAGCAGGCACGAGTTAAGAGCGCTCGGCGAAAATTATGGGGGTATCACTTCTACAGTTAGTTATAAAAACGTATTTAAGGCAACGTGACCAAATCAAGGCTTTGGAAAAAATATATTTTATTTGTTGAATATATATCTAAATCCGTAGCTTTTTACTTTTTTGTTTCGAACCGTAGTTTTGGAATAAAAAAATAAAAATCTAATTTTTGATTGATTGATTGTGTTGCATCCTACTCCAACCAGCGAAACCGGCGCCTTGGAAGAGGAGTACGGGTGAATACGGGTTGACAGGGCCTTAACTCTTGCCGGTACCTATATCGAATAGATAATCCAGCTGCCTCAGAATATTGTAATTCTATGCCAGCAACGTAGGTAGGTATACCTACTGAGCCGACAGATTTACAGCTCTGCCCCTTGAAGAAATATCGTAGTAGTACCATAGTAAAACAAGAACAGAACCCGCCAGTCAAGTAGCGGGTGGCCGAGTGACCTGGGCGTCCGCTTCTGTTGCGAGAGGTCCGAAGTTCGAATCCGGTCGGCGTGTACCAATGGTTTTATTTCTGATTAAACCAACACGGCTGTGCCGAGGGACCAATGGTGCAGCCGACAGAACCAAAAACACCTCTCCTAGTGAAACCACGCTCAGAGAGGCGGCATGTCAACAGATTTACGGAATTTTGCTTGGTTGCGATGTTTGAAACACAAGGATTCGGGAAACACTCTCGCCGCGACAGCTCAACACCCTAACAGTGCCACAAAACACAATTTTGAGAACCAGTGGGTTCTTTCTCAAGAGCCCAATGTCAACAAATTAAGGCAGTTTCTTAGCGTGTGACGAGTATTGCTGCGGATATATGTAGATTGGATGGCAAAGAATAATGGATGCAAGTTCCTCCGAACAGCGTTCATGATAGTACCTGTAGAACAGACAGAGTGAAGCTAAAAATCGTCTGTGGCTCAGACTCCAGCCAGACCATAAATGAGGTTCGGGTCTCCAACAAGACGGACAGCACGGCGCTGTACTGAATCCAACGACGCTAACAGATACTGAGCCTTCCCATATGTGGCTGCAGTATTCCATCACCGGCCTAATCTGCGATTTGTACAACGTAGTTGTGCCGGTGAGAAGAACCTACTATAACGATAGGTACATTCAGAATCCGTTTGTGAAAAATTCATATAATGCATGCATGCATGTCAGCCGTTTTCGAGTTTACTCGTACAGAGAATTTTGACATTGCCATTTATATATCTACGTAGTTGTATCATATGTGTGTCCATAAGTGGTTGAAAAATAAAATGAGCTACAAAGTATGTATCTTTTTATTGTGTATTTTAACAACATTTTAAGCGAAATTACACTACTGGGGAGGAGTTTACGGAAGCGAGTACTTGACCTATAAGTATTTGTAGGTATTGTAGATGCACCTAGATAGAGTGCCTTCGTCCAAGTTGGTAAAGTCACGATTCCTACCGCCCTATCTTATATTCTAATACAAGAAACATTGTAAAGAGGGAATAGTATAAAGAAACACTCTGTGTGATCAGGGCACACACTTGCCCGCAGCGTTCGCCCTGCACACGGCCGTAGGCGTGGCGACACGGAACGCCAGCCCGCACTCGTTCCTGTACATGGCGACGTGCAGGTAGCCGGCGAGGTCGTTCCACGTGCTGCCCCAGGAGTTGCGCACTATGTAGTAAGGCACCTCGCCCGCCTCGTTGTACCCCACGATCTGCACCGCGTGGTTCAACTCGGATTCTTTGTCTCCGCTGAAACATTGGAAAGAGGGAATAGTATCGAGAAACACTCTGTGTGATCAGGGCACACACTTGCCCGCAACGTTCGCCCTGCACACGGCCGTAGGCGTGGCGACACGGAACGCCAGCCCGCACTCGTTCCTGTACATGGCGACGTGCAGGTAGCCGGCGAGGTCGTTCCACGTGCTGGCCCAGGAGTTGCGCACTATGTAGTAAGGCACCTCGGCCGCCTCGTTGTACCCCACGATCTGCACCGCGTGGTTCAACTCGGATTCTTTGTCTCCGCTGAAACATTGGAAAGAGGGAATAGTATCGAGAAACACTCTGTGTGATCAGGGCACACACTCGCCCGCAGCGTTCGCCCTGCACGCGGCCGTAGGCGTGGCGACACGGAACGCCAGCCGGCACTCGTTCCTGTACATGGCGACGTCATAGTAAAATGAGACGAGTAAGATAACTGGAGCCAATTTTTAAAATAACTACCTACGCTGCGCCGAGCCACCAGGGATGTCACAACTCACAACACTAACACAATTGACAGGTAGTGAGCATTATGGTGGAAATGCAATTCCAGAGAGAGAGATAGAGAGAGAGAGAGAGATAGAAAAAGATATAAAAAGAGAGGGAGAGATAGAAAGAGAGAGAGAGAGATAGAAAGAGAGAGAGATAGAGAAAGAGACAGAGATAGAAAGAGAGACAGAGATAGAAATAGAGACAGAGATAGAGAGAGAGACAGAGAGAGAGACAGAGACAGAGATAGAGAGAGAGAGAAAGATAGAGAGAGAGAAAGAGTGAGAGAGAGAAAGAGTGAGAGAGAGAGAAAGACTGAGAGAGAGAGAAAGAGTGAGAGAGAGAGAAAGAGTGAGAGAGAGAGAGAAAGAGTGAGAGAGAAAGAGTGAGAGAGAGAGAAAGAGTGAGAGAGAGAGAGAAAGAGTGAGAGAGAGAGAGAAAGAGTGAGAGAGAGAGAGTGAGAGAGAGAGAAAGAGTGAGAGAGAGAGAGAAAGAGTGAGAGAGAGAGAGAAAGAGTGAGAGAGAGAGAAAGAGTGAGAGAGAGAGAGAAAGAGTGAGAGAGAGAGAGAAAGAGTGAGAGAGAGAGAAAGAGAGAGAGAGAGAAAGAGTGAGAGAGAGAGAAAGAGTGAGAGAGAGAGTGAGAGAGTGAGAGAGTAAGAGAGTGAGAGAGTGAGAGAGTGAGAGAGTGAGAGAGAGAGCGAGAGAGAGAGCGAGAGGGAGAGAGAGAGAGCGAGAGCGAGAGCGAGAGCGAGAGCGAGAGCGAGAGAGAGAGAGTCAATAAAAAACACGCACTGCTGTTACCCCGACTGCCACGCATCCTGGCAGTCGGGGTAAGCAGAGTAATCGGTGTTGTGCTGCACGACCTCTGGTAAATTACAGCACAACACCGACCACCAAGTTCCGCAAAGCATTCCAACAAGATTCAACCGATCGAGCAGCAAGTACGGCACAAAGACCCACCTCGGTGGAAGTACCGTGCCAAGGTGAGAGGTGGTGAGTCTGTCGCCCTTTAGCACGGCATCGGCATCTCGTTCTTATCCCTTAGTCGCCTGTTACGACATGTACGGGGAGAGATGCAGTGGGGCTATTCTTTTTAAGTACCGGCCCCACATGGTAAAATATAACAGAACAAAAATAAAAAATAAAAAAAAATTATGTTAAATTTAGTAGAACGGACAGACATGCATTTGTTACGGAACCCTTCATTCATTTTTGCAGAATTTAGTAGAATGGACAGACATAAACGTGTTACGGAACCCGTAACACGTTAATAGTATTTATTATAAAATAACATAATAAACATAATAAATAACATAAAAGTATTTATTATAAAATAACCGGTTGGAGGACCTTGGTTGAAAATTGTAAAATTTAGTAGAACGGACAGACATGCATTCGTTACGGAACCCTACATGCATTTTGAAATAAATGTTAAATTTAGTAGAACGGACAGACATGCATTCGTTACGGAACCCTACATTAATTTTGAAATAAATGTTAAATTTTGTAGAACGGACAGACATGCATTTGTTACGGAACCCTACATTCATTTTGAAATAAATGCCAAGCGCCGATAAAGATTTCACTTCAAAAATCGAGTGCTGGGCGACCATTACTGACTACTCGCGAGGGAAGGTGAGAATGCATGTAGTGGTTGTGTACAGACAGCGTGCGCAGGCGCGCGCTTGTGTGAGTGCGAAATCGGCGCGTTTGTATGAAGACGGCTAACTTGTGTGGTTTAACTATGGCGACGTGCAGGTAGCCGGCGAGGTCGTTCCACGTGCTGCCCCAGGAGTTGCGCACTATGTAGTAAGGCACCTCGGCCGCCTCGTTGTACCCCACGATCTGCACCGCGTGGTTCAACTCGGATTCTTTGTCTCCGCTGAAACATTGGAAAGAGGGAATAGTATCGAGAAACACTCTGTGTGATCAGGGCACACACTCGCCCGCAGCGTTCGCCCTGCACGCGGCCGTAGGCGTGGCGACACGGAACGCCAGCCCGCACTCGTTCCTGTACATGGCGACGTGCAGGTAGCCGGCGAGGTCGTTCCACGTGCTGCCCCAGGAGTTGCGCACTATGTAGTAAGGCACCTCGGCCGCCTCGTTGTACCCCACGATCTGCACCGCGTGGTTCAACTCGGATTCTTTGTCTCCGCTGAAACATTGGACAGAGGGAATAGTATCGAGAAACACTCTGTGTGATCAGTACCCTAATCGCGAGATTACGCCTACTACGTTACGCACGATACGCCGTATTCTTCGCATCATTTTGTAAGGTGAAACGGAGCAGCGCCTCTAGTGATAGATTTGCGAACTTCGTTTCTCCATACAAAATGATGCGGAGAACACGCCGTAGCGTGCGTAGCGTAGTAGGCGTAATCTCGTGATTAGGGTACAGGGCACACACTCGCCCGCAGCGTTCGCCCTGCACGCGGCCGTAGGCGTGGCGATACGGAACGCCAGCCCGCACTCGTTCCTGTACATGGCGACGTGCAGGTAGCCGGCGAGGTCGTTCCACGTGCTTCCCCAGGAGATGCGCACTATTTTTTTTTTATGTAATCCGGTATGTGTGGCTGAGTCGGAGGGGCCAAAGCGCATGCTCCGACCAGCCAATATCACCTCCGAGAAGGTAGGTGCCATACCGGAGACTTCCCTGGATTGCTGGCTATACTGGACTAGAGGAGAACACAGCCGAGGCTGCTATGCGGCCGTCTTACATCCAGACTGCTGATGAACAGCCGACTGAACTGCTAATCGAATGTTTTTTTCGTATTTCAGGCTGACTCAAGACAAAAAATAACTGACAGTTTTCTGCTACAACGTTCCGGACATATGATAGCACTGCCTCTTTCGCCAAAGCTGACGGATTTTCCTCTACGGGTCAAGAATGTAGCGGAAAATGTAGTCAAGCAGGTCAGATAAAAACTAATTACCCGCAGTTATTCTGTATGATGCCTCCCACGTAGTACTGCCAGGTGAAGCTGTTTACGTTGACAGCAAGCGGACCGTTTTTAGCCAGCAACCTCTTCATTTCTATCTCTTTGCCCACGTACCTGCAACATTTGCTTGTTAAACCAACATAAGTAGCTGTGCCGAGTAATGAATGGTGCAGTGGGCACAGTCGATACCTTCAAATCCAGCAAAGCTGGGGAAACCACCTCAACGCTTAGTCAGATACTATGCCTGCGAATTTTCTGCGACTTAATAATTATGTAATAAGAACTGTCCAGCCTGTTGATGTATAGGTATATATGACGATTCTTATTTCAATCCACAGAGCATCAAATACCTTCCGCCCGCGCCCCCTACTAGAGGCGCCCTAAGCGATGATATTTGAAACCCAATAACCGTACGCTGAGCTGCTAGCGCTTCGTATGTGTGTGTGTGTGTGCTAGTATCGACACTACACACAAAGAGGAGCAAGTTAGGCACACGCACAAAACAAATGCACACGCACAACACACATATGTAAGTCATAGGCCACGCCCACAGGCTTCAACGGCGTTGTAGAGAAATCGCGCTCAGGGCGCCTCTAGTAGGGGCGGGCGCGCGCATTTGATGCTCTGTGCTTCAATCCAAGTTTAAAGTTTCGGGAAACACACACGTTAGTAGATATTTCCACGACATTACGATGCATAAAAAAACATTTTGGGAAAAGATGGGTTTTCGAGAATCCCATGGGTTTAAAAACCGAGGATTTCACGGGAGACATGAAAGAAGGAGACACCACTTTCAATGCCTATTGATAGTGCAATCCAGATGTATCTATAAACATTACAGCGAGATTAACAGAACTACTGATTTTAACTACATAAACCTAAACATTACTCACCTGTCGATGAGGGCAGCGGTTAGTACATATCCATCACTCTTCACGTCCTTACAAGTTTCATTCCGCAAAGTCATCGGGTACTCAGATTCCGGTACGATGACAAAATCGCGCCTGTACATATACTTCATGGAATATCCCGGGTCGCCGCCGCTGCATTTCGCGTTGAGACCTTCAACGCAGTCTAACACTTGCTGTTGAAGAGGTTTTCAGTACATAGAAGTTCAAATCCTCATTGACATAAGTTGTCATAAATACCGTCGCTAACAACAACGCCATGGTCATAATCATCAACGTCCTCATCATTATCAACACTATCATCAATATCATCATTGTCACCCACCACCCTCAACATAACAATCATAACAATCACCAAATTAATCATTCAACTGCATCCTCGCTGTAACCATCATCATTACTTGCAGGCACCGCAACTTGTGAGGCCATAATAAAATCAGCACCAACCTGTATACTAAGTTTGGGTATAGATTGGTTCAGGTGGATAGCGACGAAAGACTCGATGACTCCCACTGTACTGAAAGCCCAGCAACCTCCGCAGGCTCCCTGGTCTTCTATCGGACCCACAGCGCCTTCGCGACGCCTGTAAAATATTTAGTCAAAATTTATTAAAGTTGACATGACATACTTGAATTTTAATTTCAATCACCTAACATACCAGTGATGCGTGTCTATTACAGTTTCTTATTTTTTTATTGCTTCCGAACTGGGTGGCTCTGCCCGAGGCCGAAGCCTCAGGCGCAGCCAGTTTCATCGCCGAGGAGGTGCCAGTCCGGTACCAGTTCTTTGTACTGACCGGCCCAGACAGTCGACTGTATGCACCACAGAGCTATCGCGGCTGACAACGATCTAAACTACGACCCATTGAGTGCTATAATTGTCCCGACTACACTGAAGTGAAGTGGCTAGAAAACATCGATTATTTTTCATAGCAGTTTCGAACGATCCTCATTGTGACGATACCGATTCGGATGCACTAATTTCAAATATCAGCATTGTCGTGTATAGTAATCAGTATCAGTAATGGCGTGAGAGCTACGTGACCGATAAAGCCAGCGGCCACTAACGTTAGGCTACTGGCCAAACTTAGTGACACTGGCTACCTTGTAAATTACCTAACACAGCAGATTCTCTTTGTGGTCAAAATATCTTCATAATTCCATTTCCTTAACTTCATTGCCTGATTGCCTGTTTTTGGTACATCACAAGTCATCCTGGTTCATTGATATGTTCCGGTTGAAGCCTGACAAAACAATACCTTATTGAGTATCTCACCAGTCTTTTTGCTTCGGTAAGTCATCATCCTTAATTCCGTCCCATTCCTCCATAGCTTTACGTGTAGGCTGTTCTGCATCAGAAAAGTGGTTGGTAGGTGTCAAACCTGATAAGAACATGTTCGCAAACTCTTCCTTGTGGAGGTCGGAAAACTTTGTAGGGCCATATCTGGCACGGAGATGCTCTGGACCTTGTGACTCCCGGTTTAAACGGTCGATCTCTTTTAGAGACTCCTGTGACAACAAAAAACCCAAGTACATAAGCCTTGTGTAAATATATAAAATAAGCCAATAGCGAAAATGTATCATGTGGAAGGTATATGGCACTCATACATAAGATAGATATGATAATCGAAACTCAGTTTCCAGAAAGACTTTTATTGCAAAATAAAATACGAAGTGCTAAATATGAATTGCTCCAGAAAGGAACACTCCACGAAGAAATAATTCCTCCTTGATCTTCATCAAGGACCTAGATCAGCTGGCGTAACAGCAATCGAAGAGGACTGCAAATACGTCCGAACTTGCAGAAAGAAAGAAATAACATACATTTGACTTCATAAATATAAAAAACAGCAACGCAAACTTTTAAATTTGGAACTTGGGACGAACTGCAGACACAACAGTATAATTTCCACACATTTAATTTATTATAGGTATATTCTTTTTTTATACATATTAAATATTATATAATATGTATAAAAAACAGGTTGTAGGTGATGTAGCCAACCGTGTCAGTTTCCATAAAAAAAAATATTATATCTCAGAAGAATACATAACTCATGGATCGCATGTCAGAAAAATTATGTCCTTACCTTGAAGTGCCCCAGCCGAACTTTGTACTCATTGGAATCTTTCTTATATCCCTTCTCAAAGTTCTTGATGTATTCGTCAAAGCTCTTTACTAAAAGGTCTTCTTCAATGAACCATTCATGTTCCTGCTGCCTGTAATAATTAAAAAATTACCAATATTAAAACCAGGAGGAATAAAATGAAATTAAGTAGTACTGAAGTAGGTATGTACTTAGTTAATGATAAAACTACACTTTTTAGTATCAGGTTTGTATGGTTGAACTCGAGCCTGGAGATTCAGTCACAGCTAATTTCATCCCAGAGGAGTCAGTCCGGATCGAAGACGAATTAATGTGTCAGTGTATTTGATTCGCTGTCAGGTTATTTAATAATTGGTGTGCTTTTGTCTTGTCCTAATATTTTACTATGCCTGGTGGTCGTTGTTATCCTGTTATTTACCAGTGTTCAAAGCGCACTAAAATGAGTGAAGATGACAGGCATGCTGAACTACAACTATAGTGACTTTGTCTTTAGACGGGCTATGTATTGAGAAAGATTGATTGTGAGAAATTTACAGGTAAGAAATCGTGTAACAAAGATGCAATGAGAGAGTTGGAAAGGATGAGGAGTTTGCGCAATGATACGAGCAAAAATCAAACTAAAAACGAGAAATAAAAAAATTGGTAAACACACTTTTAAGTTAAACGGTTTTATATAAAATCATCAGCTGTACCAAAAACTAGAAAATAAGTAGGACACAAACCTGGGCCTTCTTGAGATTTCACGTCTGGGTAAGAAATCGTGCAATACTAGCAGTGCTGTCTTCTCATGTCGGATGCCAAGGGGCACTTTGTGTCGCTGCGTCAGCGGCATAAGTAATAAATTGGGACTTTTAACAGACTAAAATAAAAACGTGGGGCGCATTTGAAATTTTTCTAGACAAGTCTTTCTTATATAGGTTTTTTTAAATTACCGTGGTTGTTAAACATTATTTTTAAAACGAAGCAGCTTTACTCACGGTTCTTCACGAGCCACATAGCTCGTGAAGAATCGTGAATAAAGCTGTTTTGTTTTTAAAAAGTCTTTCTTATTTCATTATACAGTCGCTATACAGGGTTTTATGCGCCCAACGTTTTTATTTTAGTCTGTTAAAAGTCCCAATTTATTACTTATTCCGCTGACGCAGCGACAAAAAGTTCCCCTTGGCATCCGACATGAGAAGACAGCACTGCTAGTATTACACGATTTCTCACCCAGACGTGAAATCTCAAGATGGCCCAGGTTTGTGTCCTACTTATTTTCTAGTTTTTGGTACAGCTGATGATTTTAAATAAAACCGTTTAACTTAAAAGTTTTTTTAACAATTTTTTACAACATCACAAGTCATCCTGGTTCATTGATATTGATATATCAATGTCCTGGTTGAAGCCTGACAAAACAATACCTTATTGAGTATCTTACCAGTCGTTTTCCTTCGGTAAGTCATCGCCCTTAATTCCGTCCCATTCCTCCATAGCTTTACGTGTAGGCTCTTCTGCATCAGAAAAGTGGTTGGTAGGTGTCAAACCTGATAAGAACATTATCGCAAACTCTTCCTTGTGGAGGTCGGAAAACTTTGTAGGGCCATATCTGGCACGGAGATGCTCTGGACCTTGTGACTCCCGGTTTAGACGGTCGATCTCTTTTAGAGACTCCTGTAACAACACAAAACCCAATTACGTAGGCCTTATGTAAATATATGAAATAACCATTAGCGAAAATGTATCATGTGGAAGGTATATGGCACTCATAAGATAGATATGATAATCGACACTCAGTTTCCAGAAAGACAGAAAAATAAAATACGAAGTGCTAAATATGAACTGCTCCAGAAAGGAACAACTCCGCAAAGAAAGAATCCTCCTTGATCTTCATCAAGGACCTAAATCAGTTGTCGTACGTAACAGCAATCGGATAGGACTGCAAATATGGCCGACCTTGCAGAAAGAAAGAAATAACATAATTTGACTTCATAGATATAAAAACAGCTATGCAAACTTTTAAATTTGGAACTTGGGTCGAACTGCAGACACAACAGTAATTAATTTATTATAGGTATATTATTTTTATTATAGGTCCATATTATATCTATACATATAATAAAATTATACCCCAGAAGAATACATAACTAGTTACTCATGGATCGCATGTCAGAAAAATTATGTCCTTACCTTGAAGTGCCCCAGCCGAACTTTGTACTCATTGGAATCTTTCTTATATCCATTCTCAAAGTTCGTGATGTATTCGTCAAAGCTCTTTACTAAAGGGTCTTCTTCTATGAACCACTCATGTTCCTGGTGCCTTCAATAATAAAAAAAATTACCAATATTAAAACCACGAGGAATACGATGAAATTAAGTACTTAAGCAGGTATGTACTTAATGATAAAACTACACTTTTTAGTATCAGGTTTTGATGGCTGAACTCGAGCCTGGAGATTCAGTCACAGCCAATTTCACCCCAGAGGAGTCAGTCCGGATCGAAGACGAATTAATGTCTGGGGTTAAAGGTATTTGATTCGCGGTCAGGTTATTTAATAATTGATGTGCTTTTGTGCTTGATAATTTGTCTTGTCCTAATATTTTGCTAGGCCTGGTGTTCGGTGTTATCCTGTCATTCACCAGTGTTCTCTCAGCAAAACACCGATTACTCTGCTTACCCCGATTGTCTGGGTAGAGCGCGATTGTATGTAGGAATGTAGGTATGGTTGCTTTTTACGAGCTTTTCGATACTTACCAGTCTTTGTCCACTTCAGACTCGCCCCTTTCATTTCCAGGCCCTTCTGGTTCAATGATATGGTTCAATTCTACACTTCCTAGTTCTTCTACATCAGCAATGCGGTCGGTAGGCGCCAAACCTGATAGAAACATCTTCGCAAACTCGTCCTTGTTTAGGTCGGAAAACCTGGTAAGGCCATATGTTGCTCCGAGGTTATCTAGACCTTGTGACTCTCTGTTCAAGCGATCGATCTCTTTTAGAGATTCCTGTAACATGTAAGACCCTTGTAAATCTAGATTGCAATTATTATCATGTTTATTGTATAATTTATTTCATCCATAGGTAGGTAACGTAACGTACCTACGGTTGGACATGTCGAAAATTCAACCTGACAAACTTTGTTAGTCACAATGTTTTGTTAGTACCTTATAAACCTATAACCAGTGACCGAAACTAATTTTAAAAAAAGTATCAAATTTCCTGGGCACTTATCAATCATCTTGAGCGACAGGATAGCAAGTAATCGCTCGATTTTCAGGAAAATAAATTAGAAATACTTACCCTGAAGTGAGCCAGCCGCACGGTGTACTCTTCTGAATCTTTCTTGTATCCTTTCCCAAACTTTTCGATGTATTCGTCAAAACTCTTCACTAATTGACCTTTGTCAATGGACCACTCTTGTTCCGGTTTTCTCCAATAAAATACCAATATCAGAACAATGAGAACCAATACTGAAAAAACTATTGAAGTTATAAAAAAACCGCATTTTCCGACTTTGGGTTTTGAAGTAGGTTGTGCTGTTTCAGGTTCCAATTGTTTATAATGCATAGACATTTTTGTTAATAGTGCGATAGACAAGTGGAGACTGCTTGGACGCAATAAAAGTCACTGCGCCAGTTGTATTCCCGCAAACATGTTATCCTGGTAATTACATTTCCTGTTAAATTCCACTGCGGTTAATTATGACACCATTGTTCCTCATATTATAACATTCCTGAATGTTATGAATCTGAAGATGGTGTATGTATGTCTGTAACATGCGTGTTACTGTAGATTGAGTCAATATACGGTAACACACAGGTGACAGACAGACAAACATATTATTATAAATTACTATTAAACTGTACTATCTAAACTTGTACGTAAACTTGAAACTAACTTTACGCGAGCGAAGCCACAGGTAAAAGCTAGTTTTATAAATAAAAGATACAGGCAGCATAAATATGTAGGTATACTTTATTGCATTTAGTTTTGACTTATGCTAAAATATAAAATGTTGCCATATTTTACAGGTACCAACTTTACACGACTAACCGCTGGCTCATGCTTTGTTGCTTATAATAATATACATTAACAAAAACAACTAATGGGGGTCGACATATCGTATTGAGCTAACATCGACGGAGTAAACTGACAAGCACAACCCTATCACAGGATTTCACACACACAACAAAACATTATTTGGGCCGCTCAAAACCATTTATCATAATTTAAAAAAGTAAAATGAAAAAACTGCCTCACACCTTCTTGCTTAGAAACTAATTACAATGGCAAACGCTAAGGCACTTCGTGCAAAAGAATTTGTTATAATATTCGATTTTTCACTTACACTAGTCCTAACAATATAATTTTTAGAGAGAGTAAAATGAGTAAACTTTTCGTACAAAAAAATATTACACTTTCTAGGTATAAAATTATTTTAAAGGCTTTTTCAAACAATCCTAAACTTTAGTTATTTATATAAATTACATAGAGGTAGGTACCCTGTGTACTATATTCATCAACACTTATTGGCACTTTTACAAAATGTATTATTTTACATCGTAGATCCAACATTGTTCAGAAATGTCAGACGCGTTTTGTTCGACAAATGTAGAGTATTATCCTTTTCAAACTTCCAGTCTTTTCACAAACTTAGACATATCAGTATACAAGATTATACATCCGGCGTATTCACCCGAAATAGGTATGTACTTTAAATTGAACAACTTCTTTGCGGAAAACTAAAAAACCTAATTGCTCAATAAGAATTGTTCAGATCCAAGTACATATCATCACCTTTAGGATGTGTCACATCACACAATATTCGTGATAATCTCGTGAGAAATTTATTATCTCTGTACTCATTCTAATTAGGTAAACAATATTCTTTACTTACAGACTAAAAATGTAAATTTATTTGGATCATGGCAAGAATTGTACATTTGGGGAAGCTTTTTTAAAAACTAATTACTTCACCACCAAACAGAAGAATTACAAATATATGTAACTCTGTCGCACTTGTAGTCTCATATATCTTTATCAACACGGAAGTTACAAGCCATCTGATGCAAATTGTGTGGCTTTACAATTTACATTTGGAATGAAGTAAGTAATATGCTATGTAAGCAAATTGTAGTTCTATTGCTCTTGAATCCTTTCCTCTACCTACACAGTAATATCTATAGAAGCTACTTCGTTTGCCAGCCCACACATGTTGCTGCCTACAGCCAGTCTCAAGTAGCCGTCTTCGCCGAACTCCGGACCCCACGAGTTGCGCGCGATGTAATACGGCACGTCCGCCGTGAGGTCGTAGCCAATAAGCTGCACCGCGTGATTCAATTCCAGCACACTGCCGCTGAAATTAGATCATAATTGCACTGAAAAATTATGTTTAGATAATAGAAATAAATTCATAATTGCTAATTTGGAAAAAATCGCAGGAGCAAGTAGCAGACAGTGAAGTGTCTGAGAAAAGTATCAGACCCAAGTGTGAACCCTGGTGTACACTATTAGCCTTATACATTACTGAATGATGAACCAAAGAAAATACTGATGATGAACAATAATACAAAATACCGATGATTTTGAGTGATTCAATTGAACTAACAATATTTATTGTAATATTGTAAAATGTAAGCAACAAAAATATAAGAACATTTATGATCAAAGGCTCAAGTAAAATCTATCTCAAACATTTACGAGTGGGTTGCAAGAAAGTAGAATATATGGTTGATGTGCATTAAATGGAATGTGTACTATGTTTTTACATAGTTTATATATTACGAAACGATAACATACTTACGAAGTTGGAGAATTAGGAAATCAACTACACATTTTGACTAAAAACACTTACCCGCAATGGTATTGTATAACACCACTGACGTAATTCTGCCAGGTTAGAGCATTAACTGCGACCGTCACTGGTCCATGTGTTGCCAGAGTCGATATTATCTCATCCTCCAATCCGACTAAACTGTAATCAAATATTCACTCTAAGTATTAGCAAAATCGAAAATCATGATCGACTTATTGCCTTATTTCTCTTCTAGATTGTAATAATGGGTACTTCTATGATAACCAGCTAAAAAGAACAGCTAGGAAGCAGTTCTGCCCTTTGTTAGCGTTGCCTCGCAATATTATTTTTTATTTGACTAGTGTATATTACACTTTCGCTGTCACTGATGGATAAATCCATCAATAAAGTAAAGACCCAGTTAAATACACCCTAAAATGTCAGTGTGCAATTTCGATGACAGATCTGGCCACTCATGGTGGCTATTTGCACGAAAAGCTCGTGTCCCACCACTAAGCAATCAAACACTTTCTCTTCGATTCCCTTGTGTTCCATTTCGGTCTCAGCAATGCTGGACATACCTACCTATCACAGTTGGCGCTAGCGACATGAACTCCGCTGCTGTTCTTGTTGAGTCTGCAGGCGGCGTCGACTCCAGTGAGCGGATAGCTGTTCTCAGGCTGCACCGCCACGCCCGTGAGCCTCAGCCAGTCCAGCAGAAGGCAGATGTCTCCGCCGCCGCAACCCTTGTTTCCGTATCCGGCGCAATCTATCATCTCCTGCAACCAAACACGAAATGAATGAATGAACGAATGGCGATTTGTATTTTTTTGTAGAAAAATCTGCCAAAAAAAATGCTCTTTAAAACACTATTATTAAGGTGTTTTTCCATAACTTATGTAAAGTTCAAAAAATATGTCTGTGATTCTAAATAAGTGAATCCTCAATGGTTTTACATCGTTTTGTGCTTAATTTCATTAGCTGTAGCGCCAATAGAGTTTATTGATCTGACTTCATTATTTTACGAAATATTTGAGTTTGTGCACCCCAAATTTCGAAGCGGCGAAATGTCATGGACGTCAGGGTGGTAAGTGTTTCAAAGGGAACTGGTTAAAAAGCTTATAATGTACGCAGATACTTCTTATTATTTTACCTGTATGCTGAGTGGTTCAAATTTGCCTGTCTTGATAGCTGCCATAGTTTCAATGGTTCCGACAGTGGCAAATGCCCAGCAAGCACCGCATATTCCCTGGTTCTTGATCGAACCAACGTAACCCTTGTTGCGCCTGAGGGAGACAAAGATACATTTAATATAACATTCTTAACACTAATATCTATTATATCTTATCTTAAATTATTCGTACTCAGTTTGCTTTTGTGAAATCAATTTAAACCTGCTACCAACATGAATTTTCTTAAAAGATAAAAACGGAACTCTTATAAGATCACTCCGTGTCCGTCCGTCTGTCACAGAGGTAACGTAAAAACTTGAATTTTTTTTTTAGTTTTTTAGATGAGTTTCCATCCTGTAGGTTAACCACGACCCACGGGTGTCGGGTGTCTATCTCTATCTCTATCTCTATCTTCTCTATCTCTATCTCTACTCTTCTTCTGTTCTCTATCTCTAATTTCTCTCTCTTCTCTTCTTCTCTTCTCTATCTCTATCTCTACTTCTTATAAAAGGGAACGTCTCTCTGTGTGTTCGGGGTAAACTCCGGAATCACTGAACAATTTTTGATGCGGTTTACACCAATGTAAAGAGTAGTTCTTCAGGCTCACTATAGGCTATATACTATCACACTAAATAGCCTTAGGGTTGAGCAGTATCAAATAAAGTATAGAATGAACGGAATTTTGTGTCAAATTGTCGTAATAGATAACGTGAGCAGTCTGTTTCCTTGCGTTGGTGGAGTCATCATTCATCATTCACCATTCACCATTCACCATTCACCATTCACCATTCACCATTCATCATTCATCATGATGATGAATTATGAATGAATGAAATCGATTATGAAAATCGAGTCCAGCATTAATTCTTAAAGTTCTCATGCATAACGAATGGTACGGAATCCTCTCCACGCGACGTTGGACTCGCACTTGACCGCATTTTCTTCTACAGGTAATGCGGGAAAAAGGCTGTGTGGAAGAGCAAATTTTTCATGCCATGTATTTTCTTACTAGGCTATTATGTACACTGGAATTGTATATCTTCTTCTTCTCTATCTCTATCTCTATCTTCTTCTCTATCTCTATCTTCTATCTCTATCTCTATCTTCTCTATCTCTATCTCTTCTCGATCTCTATCTCTATATTCTCTTATCTTCTTCTCTACTCTTCTCTTCTCTTTTCTTCTTCTCTATCTCTATCTCTATCTTCTTTATCTCTATCTCTATCTCTACTTCTTATAAAAGGGAACGTCTGTCTGTGTGTATGTATGTTCGGCGTAAACTCCGGAATCACAACAGTTTTTGATGCGGTTTGCACCATTGTAAAGAGTAGTTCTTCAGGTTCACTATAGGCTATATACCATCACACTAAATAGCCTTAGGGTTGAGCAGTATCAATTAATTAAAGTATAGTATGAAAGGAATTTAGTGTCGAATTGTTGTAATAGATGGCGTGAGCAGTCTGTTTCCTTGCGTTGGTGGACGTACAAGAGGACTGACAATCGCCATATTATTAGAAATCGTGCCTCTGTTACTGTTTAGTACCCGCTGTTACAACTAGATGCCGACAGTAGTATCAATTCAATAACTATGTGACATTTTTGTCGGTGTTTATCTAACTAGGCTAACTCAAACTTAAGGCCGTGACAAACGCCAACGACCTTGAGCATTCGGGAATTCTACATAATGTACCATGCGACTGCTAATTTCGCTTCGCACGTTCAAGTCACATTTAGCGTAGTTTGTCGCTATCAGCCTAAAGAGTTGATGGTTCGGGGTTCGAATCCCACTTTCGTATGTTTTTTTTTTTTGCTTTTTTATTATTTTAATTATTAAAATGATTGTGGCTTATGTAACTGATGCGTGATTCTAATTTTTTATTTTTTATTATTTTACCTAAATAACATTTTATTGTAATTTCTTCCAAATTATTTTAGTTCATGTACTTACCACTTTTTATAAACCTCTAAATAGACTATCGATGAAAACTAAAATAAAAATAGGTAGGTAGGTAATAGGTAGATAGGCATTTAGGTATGTATGGCAAATATCATAGCAACATAGGTACCGGCCGGCGCGCGCGGCGCGCGCGGCGGCAGCATGGCACGGTGCGGTGGGGTGCGGTGCGGTGCGGTAACTCAGTAGCAGCGTGCCACTCACGCATGCAAGCAAGCAATAACAAGCCGCTCCTCCGCGCCGCGCCGCCGCTCCTCCGCGCCGCGCCGCGCCGCCGCGTCGTCACCGCTCCGCGCCACCACAGTGCCGCCGCCGCCGCCGCCCCCGCTCCGCAGCGCGCCGCTGTTGCTAGGCTACTTTTATTTAGGCACGGTTCTATAGTCCTTGCATCTCAAGCGCAGACAGCGTTATACCACACCCGTGACACTAGTCACATTTTCTATGAAGCGGCCGAAAATGTGTACCTACTGCTCACGTACGCGGGCGCCTTTGCGTGTATTGGTGCGACCTCGATAACTTGGGTACAGGGTTGGCACTCTTTATGAGAAGTTTGTAGTGGACAATATTATAAATTATATTTGATGTAATTTAAAAGGAAACATTTTTAATTATGACTATCTATGTATATGTACCTCTTAACATTATTGGAGGGCAAGAAAAAAAGAAAAACATCAACTTATATGCACATGTTTTATTTTTACTCGCTAACTAAACGACAATTTTGCAGTGAAAGTTTCACTAAATTTTGGAAACTTTGCAATAGGTATTCCATTTTTATTATTTTTAAGCCGAATCGTATGTGAAGCTAAAGTGAAATTTTCAATGTATACTTGCCGCCATTTTGAACTTTTTAGTTACTGGACCGATTGCTTTCAAAATTGATATCTGGGTGTCTGTGTAGGCTCTGAATACGAATCTGTAATCAAAATTAAAAAAAGTGGCCGCCATTTTGAACTTTTTAGTTACTGGACCGATTGCTTTCAAAATTGATATCTGGGTGTCTGTGTAGGCTCTGAATACGAATCTGTAATCAAAATAAAAAAAAGTGGCCGCCATTTTGAACTTTTCAGTTACTGGACCGATTGCTTTCAAAATTGATATCTGGGTGTCTGTGTAGGCTCTGAATACGAATCTGTAATCAAAATAAAAAAAAAGTGGCCGCCATTTTGAACTTTTCAGTTACTGGACCGATTGCTTTCAAAATTGATATCTGGGTGGCTGTGTAGGCTCTGAATACGAATCTGTAATCAAAATAAAAAAAAGTGGCCGCCATTTTGAACTTTTTAGTTACTGGACCGATTGCTTTCAAAATTGATATCTGGGTGTCTGTGTAGGCTCTGAATACGAATCTGTAATCAAAATAAAAAAAGTGGCCGCCATTTTAAACTTTTCAGTTACTGGACCGATTGCTTTCAAAATCGATATCTGGGTGTCTGTGTGGGCTCGGAATACGAATCTGTAGTCAAAATTAAAAAAAAGTGGCCGCCATTTTGAACTTTTTAGTTACTGGACCGATTGATTTCAAAATTGATATCTGGGTGTCTGTGTAGGCTCTGAATACGAATCTGTAGTCAAAATTTAAAAAAAGTGGCCGCCATTTTGAACTTTTCAGTTACTGGACCAATTGCTTTCAAAATCGATGTCTGGGTGTCTGTGTGTGCTCTGAATACGAATCTGTAGTCAAAATTAAGTGGCCGCCATTTTAAACTTTTTATTTACTGGACCGATTGATTTCAAAATTGATATCTGGGTGTCTGTGTAGGCTCTGAATACGAATCTGTAGTCAAAATTTAAAAAAAGTGGCCGCCATTTTGAACTTTTCAGTTAATGGACCAATTGCTTTCAAAATCGATATCTGGGTGTATGTGGGGGCTCTGAATACGAATCTGTAGTAAAAATTAAAAAAAGTGGCCGCCATTTTGAACTTTTTAGTTACTGGACCGATTGCTTTCAAAGTCGATATCTGGGTGTCTGTGTGGACTCTAAATATGAATCTGTAGTCAAAACTAAAAAGTGCAAGATGGCGGCAACTATTTTTAAATTTTGAAAACGGATTCGTATTCAGAGCCCATACACATACCCAGATATCAATTTTGAAAGCAATCGGTCCAGTAACTAAAAAGTTCAAAATGGCGGCCACTTTTTTTTAATGTTCACTACAGATTCGTATTCAGAGCCCACGCAGACACCCAGATATCGATTTTGAAAGCAATCGGTCCAGTAACTAAAAAGTTCAAAATGAAGGCCGTTTTTTTTTTATTTTGACAACGGATTCGTATTCAGAGCCCACACAGACACCCAGATATTGATTTTGAAAGCAATCGGTCGAATAACTAAAAAGGTCAAAATGGCGGCAACTTTTTTTAAATATTCACTACATATTTGTATTCAGAGTCCACACAAACACCCAGATATCGATTTTGAAATCAATCGGTCCAGTAATTAAAAAGTTCAAAATGGCGGCAACTTTTTTTAAATGTTCACTACAGATTCGTATTCAGAGCCCACACAGACACCCAGATATCGATTTTGAAAGCAATCGGTCCAGTAACTAAGAAGTTCAAAATGGCAGCCGCTTTTTTTAAATTTTGACAACGGATTCGTATTCAGAGTCCACACAGACACCCAGATATCGACTTTGAAAGCAATCGGTCCAGTAACTAAAAAGTTCAAAATGGCGGCCACTTTTTTAAATTTTGACAACGGATTCGTATTCAGAGTCCACACAGACACCCAGATATCGACTTTGAAAGCAATCGGTCCAGTAACTAAAAAGTTCAAAATGGCGGCCACTTTTTTTAAATTTTGACAACGGATTCGTATTCAGAGTCCACACAGACACCCAGATATCGACTTTGAAAGCAATCGGTCCAGTAACTAAAAAGTTCAAAATGGCGGCCACTTTTTTAAATTTTGACAACGGATTCGTATTCAGAGTCCACACAGACACCCAGATATCGACTTTGAAAGCAATCGGTCCAGTAACTAAAAAGTTCAAAATGGCGGCCACTTTTTTTAAATTTTGACAACGGATTCGTATTCAGAGTCCACACAGACACCCAGATATCGACTTTGAAAGCAATCGGTCCAGTAACTAAAAAGTTCAAAATGGCGGCCACTTTTTTAAATTTTGACAACGGATTCGTATTCAGAGTCCACACAGACACCCAGATATCGACTTTGAAAGCAATCGGTCCAGTAACTAAAAAGTTCAAAATGGCGGCCACTTTTTTTAAATTTTGACAACGGATTCGTATTCAGAGCCCACACAGACACCCAGATATCGACTTTGAAAGCAATCGGTCCAGTAACTAAAAAGTTCAAAATGGCGGCCACTTTTTTTAAATTTTGACAACGGATTCGTATTCAGAGCCCACACAGACACCCAGATATCGACTTTGAAAGCAATCGGTCCAGTAACTAAAAAGTTCAAAATGGCAGCCGCTTTTTTTAAATTTTGACAACGGATTCGTATTCAGAGCCCACACAGACACCCAGATATCGACTTTGAAAGCAATCGGTCCAGTAACTAAAAAGTTCAAAATGGCGGCCACTTTTTTTAAATTTTGACAACGGATTCGTATTCAGAGCCCACACAGACACCCAGATATCGACTTTGAAAGCAATCGGTCCAGTAACTAAAAAGTTCAAAATGGCAGCCGCTTTTTTTAAATTTTGACAACGGATTCGTATTCAGAGCCCACACAGACACCCAGATATCGACTTTGAAAGCAATCGGTCCAGTAACTAAAAAGTTCAAAATGGCGGCCACTTTTTTTAAATTTTGACAACGGATTCGTATTCAGAGCCCACACAGACACCCAGATATCGACTTTGAAAGCAATCGGTCCAGTAACTAAAAAGTTCAAAATGGCGGCCACTTTTTTTAAATGTTCATATGATTTAGATTCGCTCCGGTGAAGGAAAACGCCGTGAGGAAACCTGTGCACAGCAGTACATATAAAATTGTTGTGGACACCGCTTCCAATCCAGCTTGTCACGTGGAAATGTATAACAATTCCCTTCCATGTTCATGGGAAAGGCTTGCGCTCAGTAGTAGGACATTAAAATTGACTCAAGAAGAAGAATAAGAAACCAAATTGATATCTGATTTGTGTAACATAAATTTCATTATTTCACATAAGAATGAAAATTTCACAGTAATTTTGCAGAAAGTGCAAAATTTCACTGCAAAATTTCAAGTGAAATTTTTGTGCAAAATTGCGCCTTGCATCTCTAAGTAAGTGCGAACAAGGAGGTTTGAAGTCCACCGCGCGCGCGGGCGCGGCCGGCCCGATCGTTGTTCTGTGCTGTGAGTGCGAAAGAACCGCGCGCGTACGTGTAAGTAGCTACTACTCCCTCTCGAAGGTGCGCTCGCTCTCCTCTCGACAGTCGGTGCCAGCCTGACTAGCCGTCCGCCAGAAGTCGACCAGACAGCGCTCGCGGGCTGCGGGGCGCGGGGGGAAGCAAACTCGCTTCGAGGCGGAGCGTCGCTTCTATACGCCAGTATTATAAGTATTCTATGGTTATACCACAGTACCTATTAGTTATTCTGTGGTTATACCAACGAAAGCCATGCATATAACGCCCCGTCAAGTTACGTACCGGAGCGTATACTGATAGATACCACAGAAGAGAGATATTACTGATACGGTCGTACTGTATACTGGTACGGAAAATGACACGGTGGCAACATCACCTACAATACAACATCCGAGATGTCAGCTCGTAACAACTGGTGAAGTAGGTGCTATGTCAGTGCTTTTCTTCGGTCGTACCGGCTTCACTGAACTGGACGGAAAAAAAGAAGGGAGTCATATCCCGAAATAGTTTGTATTTTCCGTCCAGTTTAGTGTAGCCGGCACGACCAAAGGGAAGCACTGACATGGCACCTAAGTTCACCCGGTGTTATGGGCTGACATCACGGATGTTATAGGTGATATAGCAAACTGTGTCAGTTTACATAAAAAAATCCCTCAGTCGCCTTTTACGACATGCACGGGGAGAGATGCAGTGGGGCTATTATTTTAAATTACCATCCCACACGGTACAAATATACCTAACCACCTATCTTTTTTCCATTCGATCCAAACACAGAAGACAGAAATGACGACCGACACGCGGGCGCAGCAGGGCAGGAGCGAGCAAGCGAGCCCGGAACTAAAATTGTATCTAGTATTGAAGTGCCTGCTAAATTGACGAAGGCAAAAATTTTACCCTTCCGACTGAAGAATTACGTCAATAATTTCATGTAGGCGTTTTTTGTTTTTTATTTTTATCTCCTTTCGTGGATAAAATAATAAAAAAAATTGAATAGAGTTTTCTCAGAGCTTTGTGACCTTTGAATCGGTGGTATTGTGAAATTGTAATAATACACACATACTCAGATTTTCAAAAATTCATGCTTTTTTTATATATTTTTAATTTTATGTTTATTACTTACTTTTACTCATTATTAAAAAAACCAGCAATGCACTTTGTTGGTAAGGAACCAAAATATAGGTTGGTATTTTTTTAATTTTCTGAATGTGTGTCAATTGGTCAGTTTTGGACCTTCTTTGTCGCACTTTTTGCATGTTTTGCGTATTTGGCGTTTGTCACCGCCTTAAGTCATACGGGTAAAAAATCGATAGATGACGTTAAGTACTAATAAAACATTGTGACTTGGGAAGATTGTTTGTCAGATCTTCGCATTGAATTTAGAACTGGCGGAATTTTCGACATGTCCAAGCGTAGGTTACCTACCTATGGATGAAATCTCTATCTCTATCTCTATCTCCATCTCTATCTCTATATCTGTCTGTATGTACGATGTATGTATGTTGATGCGGTTTGGACCAATGTAAAGAGTAGATCTTGACTCTTGAAGAGTAGACCTATGGATGAAATCTCATCTCACTATAATATCATCATATAATCATATCATCATATCATATCATATCATCATATCATCATCATTCATCATTCATCATCATTTATCATTCTTCAGTCGTCATTCATCATGAATGAATGAATGAATGATGAATGACGATTGATGATTGATGATTGATGAATGATGAATGATGAATGATGAATGATGAATTATGAATGATGGATGAATGGTGAATGAAAATGAATGAATAAATGATGAATGATGATTGATGAATGATGAATGATGATTGATGAATGATGAATGATGATTGATGAATGATGATTGATGATAGATGAATGATGAATGATGGATGAATGATGAATGATGAATAAGGGATGATGAATGATGAATGATGATTGATGTGATGATTGATGAATGATGGATGATTGATGATGGATGAATGATGAATGATGACTGATCAGTCCTCATTCATCATTCATTATTGAATTAATGAATGATAAATGATGAATGAAAATTAATGAATGAATGATGAATGATGAATGATGAATGATGAATGATGAATGATGAATGATGAATGATGGATGAATGATGGATGAATGATGAATAAAAATGAATGAATGAATGATGACTGATGAATGATGATTCATGAATGATGATTGATGAATGATGAATGATGAATGATGGATGAATGATGAATGATGAATGAGGGATGATGAATGAAAATTAATGAATGAATGATGAACGGTGAATGGTGAATGATGAATGATGGATAAATGATGAATGAAAATGAATGATGAATGATGGATGATTGATGATGGATGAATGATGAATGATGAATGATGACTGATCAGTCCTCATTCATCATTTATTATTGAATTAATGAATGCTGAATTATGAATGATGAATGATGGATGAATGATGAATTATGAATGCTGGATGAATGATGAATGAAAATGAATGAATGAATGATGAATGGTGAATGGTGAATGATGAATGATCAATGGTGAATGATGAATGATGAACGATGGATGAATGATGAATGAAAATGAATGATGAATGATGGATGATGAATGATGAATGATGATTGATGAATGATGGATGAATGATGAATAATGAATGATGGATGAATGATGAATGAAAATGAATGAATGAATGGTGAATGGTGAATGGTGAATGATGAATGATGAATGGTGAATGATGAATGATGAATGATGGATGAATGATGAATGAAAATGAATGATGAATGATGAATGATGAATGATGAATGATGAATGATGAATGATGAATGATGAATGATGAATGATGAAGTGATGAGTCATCAGTCATCATTCATCATGAATTGATGAATTATGGATGAATGATGAATCATCATTCATCAATTCAATTAAATGATCAATCATTCATCATTCATCATTCATTCATTCATAATTCATCATCATGATGAATGATGAATGATGAATGATTGATCATTTAATTGAATTGATGAATGATGATTCATCATTCATCCATCATTCATCAATTCATGATGAATGATGACTGATGACTCATCAATTCATCATTCATCGTTCACCGTTCACCGTTCACCGTTCACCGTTCACCGTTCACCGTTCACCGTTCACCGTTCACCGTTCACCGTTCATCGTTCATCATTCATCATTCATCATTCATCATTCATTCATTAATTTTCATTCATCATTTATCATTCATTAATTCAATAATTAATGATGAATGAGGACTGATCAGTCATCATTCATCATTCATCATTCATCCATCATCAATCATCCATCATTCATCAATCATCATGTGGAGCTGTGAGGTAAAAGGTGAAGCGGTGTCGTGTCCTCTGGCTCCACGTGTAGCTGCAGCTGATGTTGTATGGGCTAGTGCCCGGTTGTTCTGCCAAGCGATCTGTATTTATGCGAGGCGTATTTGATATTTCAGCAATGTGTTAAGTGGCGTATGGAATTCTTAATTAGCCGTTATTTGCCACCTGTTGGTGTGCTAGTGAATCGTTCTGTTTCTTCGTCGCGAAGCGATGTAGGTTATTATCGATCTTTATTATTCAGTTGTGGGATAGGTGTCGCTATCACCACAGTATTCCCCCCTCAGTCGTGACGTAGTCCGTGACGATTGAGAGCCGATCAGTCAGTATGCTCCGATGACGCTGCTTGGTCGGCGTGGTCAGTTGGTGTCGCGTACTGCTGACGTAGTCCTCTGTGGAGGCGCGCGGCGGCGGGGCGTTGACCGAGTGTTGTCTTGCTTGCTACGATTACCTACTGGTTGAGACCCGCTTGTGGGAAGCCAGTAGGTAATGTTGCGATGTCAGCTTCATGAAGGTTGCGATGTTCTTTGTAGGGGTCACCAATTTAGGGCTGTGAGGTAAAAGGTGAAGCGGTGTCGTGTCCTCTGGCTCCACGTGTAGCTGCAGCTGATGTTGTTGTATGGGCTAGTGCCCCGTTGTTCTGCCAAGCGATCTGTATTTATGCGAGGCGTATTTGATATTTCAGCAATGTGTTAAGTGGCGTATGGAATTCTTAATTAGCCGTTATTTGCCACCTGTTGGTGTGCTAGTGAATCGTTCTGTTTCTTCGTCGCGAAGCGATGTAGGTTATTATCGATCTTTATTATTCAGTTGTGGGATAGGTGTCGCTATCACCACAATCACATCAATCATCATTCATCATTCATCATCCATCATTCATCATTCATTTTCATTCATCATTCATCTATCATTCATCATTCATCATTATTCACCATTCACCGTTCATCATTCATTCATTAATTTTCATTCATCATCCCTCATTCATCATTCATCATTCATCTATCATCAATCATCATTCATCAATCATCATTCATCATTCATCATTCATCAATCATCATTCATCAATCATCATTCATCAATCATCATTCATCAGTCATCATTTATTCATTCATTTTCATTCATCATTCATCCATCATTCATAATTCATCATTCATCATTCATCAATCATCAATCGTCATTCATCATTCATTCATTCATTCATGATGATTAATGAATGATGAATGACGACTGAAGAATGATAAATGATGATGAATGATGAATGATGATGATATGATGATATGATATGATATGATGATATGATTATATGATGATATTATAGTGAGATGAGATTTCATCCATAGGTCTACTCTTCAAGAGTCAAGATCTACTCTTTACACTGGTCCAAACCGCATCAACATACATACATCGTACATACAGACAGATATAGAGATAGAGATGGAGATAGAGATAGAGATAGAGATTTCATCCATAGGTAGGTAACCTACGCTTGGACATGTCGAAAATTCCGCCAGTTCTAAATTCAATGCGAAGATCTGACAAACAATCTTCCCAAGTCACAATGTTTTATTAGTACTTAACGTCATCTATCGATTGTTTACCCGTATGACTTAAGTTTGAGTTAGCCTAGTTAGATAAACACCGACAAAAATGTCACATAGTTATTGAATTGATACTACTGTCGGCATCTAGTTGTAACAGCGGGTACTAAACAGTAACAGAGGCACGATTTCTAATAATATGGCGATTGTCAGTCCTCTTGTACGTCCACCAACGCAAGGAAACAGACTGCTCACGCCATCTATTACAACAATTCGACACTAAATTCCTTTCATACTATACTTTAATTAATTGATACTGCTCAACCCTAAGGCTATTTAGTGTGATGGTATATAGCCTATAGTGAACCTGAAGAACCACTCTTTACAATGGTGCAAACCGCATCAAAAACTGTTGTGATTCCGGAGTTTACGCCGAACATACATACACACAGACAGACGTTCCCTTTTATAAGAAGTAGAGATAGAGATAGAGATAAAGAAGATAGAGATAGAGATAGAGAAGAAGAAAAGAGAAGAGAAGAGTAGAGAAGAAGATAAGAGAATATAGAGATAGAGATCGAGAAGAGATAGAGATAGAGAAGATAGAGATAGAGATAGAAGATAGAGATAGAGAAGAAGATAGAGATAGAGATAGAGAAGAAGAAGATATACAATTCCAGTGTACATAATAGCCTAGTAAGAAAATACATGGCATGAAAAATTTGCTCTTCCACACAGCCTTTTTCCCGCATTACCTGGTCCGAGGAGCCAGTAAGCGAAATACAGATTTTAAGCCAGGCCCAACGACGCATTTATAACTACATCAAAAGGGATATAAGATTATAGAGACAATAAGCAATAAGAGAAGAAAATGCGGTCAAGTGCGAGTCCAACGTCACGTGGAGAGGATTCCGTACCATTCGCTATGCATGAGAACTTTAAGAATTAATGCTGGACTCGATTTTCATATATTTCCTTTAATATATTTTAAACTATGCATTTTAAAATTAAAATAAAAAATAGATATTTGTATTTCTCTCCCTTGGTACGAAATATTACCTTTTTTCGTCCAGTAGGAAGATTCGGAGAAAATAAGCTGTGACAGACGGACAGACAGACAGGCACGAGAGTGATCATATAAGTCTAAATCTTTTTATCATTCTTGTTTTTAAACGTGTTCATTTCAGATTTTTGTCTGTTTATATTTTATTGCGAGATTATGTTTATCTATTATCTAGATATTATATTATAGATTTGTATCATTTTAATGCTAGTTTTAAGGTTTTATCATTTGACTATAATATAACGATGTACTTATTGTTTATATAATGTGTGGGACTTGTACCTGAAATAAACGTTATTATTATTATTATTTCATCCATTTATTTACACATTTTTTTTTATATTAATTTTACATAATATTTACAAACTTAAAATCTAAAATTAATACAAAAACAAATGGAGTTTCCACCACCGGCGGCGGGGCGAGCCCAAGCTACCGATGGTCGGGTCCCAAGGAGAGGAACCTCCGGACGATGCGTGCAGTGTCGAGCAGGGCTGCCTTCTGTATCTGGCCCTTGACCCAACCACTCAGCGAGAGCCTCTCAAGGTGGTCGTCGAGGCTCTTCGCTATCAGCCCATGCGCCGAAACGACTATGGGCACAACGATCGTCGAGTCGACGGGCCACATTTTGGTAACCTCATGCTGCAGATCCAGATATTTTAACATCTTCTCTGCTTCCTTACTGACGAGGTTACCATCGTGCGGCACGGCGATATCGACGAGCGTTGCGCGCCTTGCCTCCCGGTCTACTATCACAATATCAGGCCTGTTCGCGAGAATAGTCCTGTCTGTGATAATGGACCGGTCCCAGTAGAGTGTGACATGACCGTTCTCGAGAACTGGCGGTGGATTGTACTTATAGTAAGGCACCTCGGTACCCACAAGTTTGAACTTTAAGGCAAGTTGCTGGTGGATAATCCTGGCTACTAGGTTGTGTCTATGCAGATACTCGGTGTTGGCAAGCTGCGAACAACCGGAAATCACATGTCTGAGGGACTCGCCAGGTTGGTGGCAGGCGCGGCAGATGTCAATGGTGCCGTCCTTCATTATGTGTTTCCTATAGTTGTTCGTCTTGACAACCTCGTCTTGTATTGCAAAGACAAAACCCTCGGTTTCCCCGAAGAGGTCCCCGAAGCGTAGCCAGTGCACGGAAGCAAGTTGGTCTACATCCGGTCCCGTGAGAGACCGGAAGTACCTACCGTGCAGCTCCTTGCCTTTCCATACTTCCATGCGGTCCTCAGTGCTCAGTACAACCGGCTTCCGCCAGTTCTCTTTTCCCATGCTCAGCGGGGTAAGACCTTTATCGCTGGTGACGACATCGCGATGCATCTCACAAACATCAGTCTTTTCCAAAAAGTACTGACGGAGATTGCATACCTCGCGGTTGTGCAGGTTCTTGGCATTTAACATGCCTCGACCCCCACACTTCCGCGGGATATACAACCTCATGACCGATGATCGTGGGTGGTGCATACGGGATTTCGTCATCAGCGTCCTGACCTTTCTGTCCAGCGAGTCCAATTCGGTCTGAGTCCATCTGAGAATACCGAAGGTATATACGAGCACAGGCATGACCCAACCGTTATAGGCACGAATTTTATTGCCGCCTGACAAAAGGCTATTTAGCACTTTTGTAAGACGGTGAAAAAACTTTTCCTTAACTGATTGTTTCATGTCCGTATCCCGTATGTTGAGAGCCTCCGATATTCCAGATATTTATAGGTTTCGTCTTCGGAGAGAGCTCGAACATTCATGGACTCCGACAACTGTATGCCGCCGGAGTTCACGATCACACCTCGTTCCACATGGATGGTCCCACATTTTTCCAAGCCGAATTCCATTCCAATGTCGTTGCTGAAGCCTTCAGTTATCTTCATCATCGACATTAGTTCGGTGTCTGACTTGGCAAACAGTTTGAGGTCATCCATATAAAATAAGTGCGATATTCGAGAGCCTCCTCTTCGAAGACAGTAGCCCAGCTCTGAGTCCTCAAGCAGAGTGCTAAGAGGGTTCAGAGCCAGACAAAACCAAAGCGGACTCAGACTGTCTCCCTGGAAGATCCCCCGTCGTATGGGAATCCGGTCGTCTGCAACCGAAGTCCGTTGGCCACCTGGCACACGAAGGATAGTACTCCATTGTCCCATACATGCGCCAAGGAATTGACAGATATTCGTGTCAGTTTTGTATAGTTCTAGTATCCTTAGCAACCACGTATGGGGCACGGAGTCAAAAGCCTTCTTGTAGTCTATCCAGGCAGCAGACAGGTTCTTTCGATTGCGTCGGACCTGCTGACAAACGGTCATGTCTATGAGGAGCAGCTCCTTAGTACCGCGGGAACCAGCCCGACATCCATTGTGAGCAACGGACAAGATGTTATTGTCCTTTATGTGAATTGATATTTTGTGTGTCAGAATGGATGTCAGGAGCTTGTAGATGGTAGGCAAGCAAGTGATTGGTCTGTAATTTTTAGGTTCCGCAGTGCTACCAGATTTATGGAGCAGGTGGGTGACACCAGTAGTCATGAATTCCGGGAGAACCCGACGTTCGAGGGCATCCTGGAATTGAACAGCCAAGCGGGAGTGGCAGCTTCTGAACCATTTCAGCCAGAAGTTCTGCAATCCGTCCGGCCCTGGAGATTTCCAGTTCAGTGCCTGGCGGATTGCAGAACCTACATCCTCTTCGCTGATATTTATGGCTGACATTGGTTCTATCGACTGACACTCCCGCTGGACAACTCTCATCCATTCACCCTCGACGTGACAGACAGGATCCGACCAGATGTTTTTCCAAAATGAAGCATTTTCTTGATCAGTTGGTCGGATCGTGTCTGTCGGTCGTTGGTTCGGGTGCTCCCAGTTCCGGTATACCCACCTTTGGTCACTCTGGAATCGACGGTTCTGATGAAAACGGTCGACACGCTTCCTATAGCGACGGATACGTTGGGCCCACGCGCTAATTTGCTGCTTCAGGTCATCTATGCGTTCCGTGACTAGCGAGTGGAAGTTTGGCTGTGATCGGCTTATTGCAGCTCCATTAAAAGCCTTAGTCACGAAACGCATAATTTTTGGTCTTGTATTCCCAGACCTGAAGCAGCATAGCTGTCCGATGAGGATCCTGGCCTCGCCGATACGTCGTTCGATCCGTAACTGCCATGCGGGAGCGGTGGCTGTCATGGCGCGTGTGTCTCGCGAATTATTTTCGAATTTTAGACGCGCCATGCGACAGGCAGCCACCGCCCCACAATACAAGATCGAATGAGTATCGGCAAGATCTGTACTAGATTCAATATATTGTTTAAGATATGAATCCAGGATCCTCACCATAATAAGGTTTTGTTTATTAGTGGGCAACCGCGGTATCCGCGGCCTGTCATTAGTAGGTGCCGAGCGGTACCTCAGAATCGCCTCTTCCAGAGTCCTCCTCATAAACTCATTATCCTGGGTACTTACGGTGCTCCCTACCTCCTTATTATTATTATAAGGGTTCCGTTTTATTCCTCTTTTGAGGTACAGAACCCTAAAAATAATTAAATATTTCACAAAAAACTTACAAGAACCATAGTACAATAAGAAAAATACATACTTAATAATAACAACTGTAGGTATATAAAAGAAGTTGGTTAACTCTTAAGTAACCAGGTGCGGTGACCGCAATATAGTGACCGCAAGGAGGTGTCGAGTTTAGTGTTTCACTAACTTAACGTCTAGACTCGCCCTTCCCACTTCGTCTACTTTCATTGCGGGCTTAATCAATGTACCCGTAGTCGCGAACACTGGCTTACGTGCGCTCTATTGTCAGATATTAGCGTCCTGCGGTCATGTGGGGACCGCACGTGGGGACTAACCTCGTATTTTTCTGTGTTGGATTTTACCTATAGTTTTTACTGTTAATTTTTGTAATGTATGTTTTTCAATATTTTATGGTTTATTGATTCTAACTTTTTGTAAAAATGAAAGCAGTAAAATAATTTGATATGTTGTAATATTTTTTTAGATTGTTACACTGAAACTTGAGTTTGTAGCTTACCTAATTCTTAGAAGGGGGAATTTAATTTCGAGGTTCTAAAAATTGTACGAGTATTTCATTAATATTCTGTTATTGTATAATAAAGTGTGATTAATGAACAATAAGACAAGTGTTTTATTTATATCTTCTAATTATTTTTAATGCCATAAAAATGCCTAAAAATATAGCGGTATAAAACCGCACTCAGGTACTCATCATGTTATGTAAATTTCACCTGGGTACTTAGAGTGAATAATGTAATAAATATACACTCGCAATACATATTATATGATAATAATATCAGGTGCATAAGGCCATAGTTTTAATAATTAAAATTTTGCACTGTTGTTCAAGTTAATATTTCCTTAATTTAAATGTAAACTATCCATATACATACCCTCTAATACAAGAAAATATTCATAGAAATGACTATACTATAGGTAACTCAGGAGAAAAAACATTTCCAGCTGCTAAAACAACAAAATAGCCTCTGTAGCAGATAACTTTATCTGTCATTGACTCATTTATAGTTCTACGTTTTTAGATAGTTCAAGAAGCTGACATTCGAGAATGTTACATCAATGTTAACATTATGTCAATTTAATATGAGTAACATGTTAATATAATAGCAAGGTCTGAGTAATGGCATAAAATTCCATGAACAAAAACAATAATTTTTTAGAAAATAACAATACATTTTTCATCTTTATTTGAGAAGGGTGCATACAACACTTTTAATTTATTTATAAAATATATATATATATATATATGTACATATTAAAATCAATGCATTATAATGTGGTCTCAATGCTTAGTATTTATTAGGTACCGATTAAAGTGAATCACTTGCAACACCGTCGGTCTCAATCTCCCAGGATTTTGTGTTTATAAAAAACATTAGACATATTTTATTATGCAAATAACAAGTAGGTAACAGGTATGCAAATCAAATTCAAAACACGTACAAATAAATCAGACAGGATTTTCTATTTATAATATACTTAGCCTTCAAAACATTTTAAGCTTCGATGAATTTCTGCACACCTACGATGAGCATTCCATCGTGGTGAGCAGGAATTCTTCCATTTTTTATCTGTTACAGATTCGTTTCGAAAAACTTCTGCTCATGGTTTAATGGCTACGTTTTCTCTACTATCATCCTTATAGTAGAGAATGGTCTAAGCAATTTACATAGCTGAAATTTCGCATATACCTACAACTTGAACCAGTTTGCGCAGGTACGGAAGTGTATTCGGGAGCGAATGGCGCTCGGTGCGGAGGGCGTCGGACGGCTGGCCAACCAATCACGCGATCTGCAGGCGCTCTCCCCGCCGTCGCATCCCGCGCCCTCCACCTAAGATACCCTAAAATCGGCTACTGCACTGGTCCAAGTTATATGCCTTTAGTACGTCTGCCGAACTTAGGAATAAAAAAAAATTTATGGAACATTTCAAGACTGAATTTCAAACACACACCGCAGACAAAATGCTAAATGAGAAGTACTAGATATTTTATTAGCTTCAAAGGCGGCTAAGGAATAAGGACAAGGTGCAGTGCAAAGGGCGACAGGATAGCCACCTCTCACCTTGGCACGGTCCTTCCACCAAGCCTTGTAGCAGGTGCATGTAGCAGCTTAATAGTTATCAAGTCCTAATAATTTGCTAAATGTGGTGTTTGGTGTTGTGCTGTAATTTACAAGATTACTTGCAGCACAACACCGAATACTCTACTTACCCCCGGATACAGCGTGTAGTATGTAAGTATGTAAAATTTCTCACCAATCAAACTTAGTCGGTACATTTCCACTCGACGGTGCACTCAAAATGGCTCTCTTCTTTCTACTCAAGGGGATCTCGTTGGATGCGGAATCTTTCTCTATATGCCGGCTATGTCCGTGATGTCTCGAAGCTTTCTCGTCGGACAGATGTAGTTGTGTGAACTCAGATTTAGACATGTCGGAGAGGTGAGTGGGACCGAAGCGTGCGCGGTGCCCCGCGGGACCGCGCGAAGCTGCATTTAGAAGCTGTATCTCCGCCATGGACTCCTGGTGAACAGAGTGGTAAGAATTTGAATAATACAATAGAACTTTTTTTTATGGAAGCTGACACGGTTGAATAAATCACCTACAACATTTGTGATGTTAGCCCATAACACTTTGGTGAACTGGGTGCCATGTCAGTGCTTCCTTTTGGTCGTGCCGGCTACACTGAACTGGACGGAAAACACAAACTGTTTACATAGTCGTTTCTACTGACCTATCATTCAGTGCGGTGGTATCAACCCGTGAAAGATAAACCCTACTACCCAGTAAAGTAAGAAGGGAAGGGACCTACAGTATTACGCGGAATCTGAACCACGGTCAGCCTCCAACAGTGGAACGGTCACCCATCCAACTTCTGATCGCGCCCGGTGTGCTTATTATGATCACGAACAGTCGACCGATCGCACCACTGAGCTACCAAGACGTGCCGCCACACACGGTCTTCCACTCTTCTTATTCACCAGTCAATCAGTCAGTGTGTAAGCGTCCGCTGCTGGACATAGCTTCTCTAATTTTCCTATAGTCCTCCCGGGTCCTGAAACGTCGTATCAATAGGCTAGACAGCCTAGCAACAGCCCACTAATCTGCTGGCATGGAATCTCACTGAGCGTGATTTCCGCGAGGCGAGGTGAACTTGGTTCTGTCGAATTCACGTCCTCGGTCTCTCGGCACAACCACCTATGCTGGTTGTCATAAAATAAATTATCATAATGCTGATTTTTTTTTAATTCTGATTCATATATTAATTGAATCGACACAAAAAACTCAGACCAACTAAAAAGTAAGCCGGTTTTTTATATATGTGGTACCAGGCCAGTCCTGCTATAACGATTTCCAGTCAGTCATCATCAGTCATCATCAGCCTGTATCGGTCCACTGCTGGACATAGGCCTCTCCCGAGGCACGCCACCACACGCAGTCTTCCAGTACGGTAACATAATGTTACCTACTAAGTTTTATATATTGTTTTGTTAATAAAATATAAATAGTTATGAAATCTTTTTTAATGAAAAAAAAAAGCCTGCGGTCCTTGGGGCGTGCTCACTTTACTTTTAACTTTTCTCTGAGCCGCAAAACATCGAACGTTCAGTAAACCAAGAGTACTAACCTGGAAATTGCGAAACCTCTTCTCATATTCGCCGGGGTCGTTTCGATAGCTCTTATTGTAGATGCGCACATAGTCGTCAAATTCAGATTTCAATCGTTCGTTTGAGCCGGCATTGTAATGCAGGGGAACTGCTATCAGTAGCAAACTCGCCAGCGCCACAGCTGTGAAACACGTCCAGAAGCGAGACATAGCTATATTGGCTATGATAGCATGTTGAATTAAAACATTACTTTTGAAATCAGTTTGCAATTTACAAACAAGCGTACAACCGAAAATCAAAAAGGAAACCGAAGGAAATCGAACAGCTGACTGCCAGCTGTCAATTGTCAAAGGAAATTCCTATTGGAATTAGAGAGGGGGACAACGGCTGTTTTTCAACAGCACGTTATAATGATCTGCTGTTTTTATATCGCAGCTGTTTTAAAGTGCTGTATCGTTAGAATGCTGTTTTTGGTGGTGTTGTTGGAATTTGAACCTAAGGCTGTTGGAATAACTAGCATATTTGAAATAAGAGATAAATATTATATCACGGGAATACAGCAGTCAGACAGATCAGAAATGTGTCTATGGTCAATTTTTTTTTTAATTATTGGCTTGGATGCCGGGTCCTTCTGCCATTTCTTTAAAATTTATATAATATTTTCGACGGTATTTATTATGTATTTGTAATGGCTTTTATAATATTTTTATTCAGTTAATAAATCAGTAATTTTAAGATTGCACAACTTGTCATTGTAATCTTCAGAGAATATTGTTATTTAACCTTCCTTGTTGTTAATTAACTTTCCTTTATAAGTGTATAAAGAATGTTGCGAAGGAAGATGGCGGATGAATAAAGTTGGTTTGCCGCGTCGTCGTAAATAATTAAAAAGTATATATTTCCAACGTCTCGCACGTTGGAAATATATCATATCATCATCTGCTGTTTTATTTAATTATTTAAAATGTAACCTTAAGTCATTGCATTAAGGGTTAAGTTACAAAATACTATAAAAACAGCAGTCTAGTCTATGATATATTTCCAACGTCTCGCACGTTGGAAATATATCATATCATCATCTGCTGTTTTATTTAATTATTTAAAATGTAACCTTAAGTCATTGCATTAAGGGTTAAGTTACAAAATACTATAAAAACAGCAGTCTAGTCTATGATATATTTCCAACGTCTCGCACGTTGGAAATATATCATATCATCATCTGCTGTTTTATTTAATTATTTAAAATGTAACCTTAAGTCATTGCATTAAGGGTTAAGTTACAAAATACTATAAACACTGCCCTCTATCGAGCGACAGCTTCAAATACCTACAGGCTACAACAAATAATTTTTATTATATCAACTAGATGGCGGTACGTACGAGATAAATGGCAAACAGCATTACAGCAAACAGCAGATGTGGTGGAATATTTCTAACGTTATAAATGCTGTAAATTTATAATATAATATGTTGCCTGCTGTATAATATATTCCCCACGACTAATTGGAATGTATTGTCAAAAGCGGTCATAGACAATATTTCTGTTGTTGTTGTTGTTTTCGCCATAAATAGGCAGGCAAAGATCATCTGACCATACAGCCAAACAATATTTCTTCTTTATTTATGTTGGTGATTTATTTATTTTTTTGGTTGTTTTATCCCTTTTTTTGGGATAGGCAAAGGTATTATACCATGCAGCCTTGTCTGTTATTATATATATATATATTTTTTTAAATTCTATATGTCTTCAATTGTTGTTGAAATAAATTCATAATCAAGTCTAGTCTTGCTTGACCTACTTTTCTCACTTTGCCTCTCTTTTCTGGGCAGGGCTATTCGCAGGTGGGCGATTCCGCCGAAAAGTGTACATTTAATTTAAATTGAAGAATTTAAAAAAATGTTAAAATGTGTTTTTTTTACGATCAGAATCTTTTGAATGTTTAATCTATTTTCACGTTTATATGAAGGTTTAACAATAATAGACTAATATAATTAAAAAATGATTTTTATCGTTCACGGAGCAGGAATTTCATTCCACTTTGTTACCAAAAATATTATTAACCTCACCAGTATACATAAAGTAATAAATTTTTAAATAAATTGATTCAGCGTGGCAAAACCTTCTATAATCCGTGGTAAACATGTTCAATATCTAAATGTTTAATTACTTATAGGTATCGTTTCTTCTACTTTGTTACTTTTAGAAAAAAATGTATTCAAAAAGTTTATATTGTGAAGGAAATGTCAGGAATATTGTTATATAGTTTGCATATGTAAACGACAATAAAAAATCTAATAAATTCGTAATCATTTTCTATTTCATTTTATATGTCTATCATATCTATACACCTGATTTTTTTTATACTTCTACTTTTGATTTTATGTGGTCAGAATTATCAAGCTTAAATTATAGTTATTTTAGCTCTCAAACTATATCTTAACACTGTAAGCGGTGTCTATTGTGTAGCCAGTCACAATGTATTGTAATTGAAGACGTTAAAAAAGAACCCTGCGAAGTTTCTTGCCGGCTCTTCTTTGTGGGTGTAATCGAACCGGATTGTAAAAACTAAACAGGACAAATTCAAGCGTAGTGTACTACCATACGAATGATGAATAAAGAATAAAGAATAAAGAATATGCCATTATGTTGTTTTTCATTAATTAAAAAAAAACAAAAATAGGACAGTAACGGAACTGGAATGGACTGTAACAAAGTGGAACGTGTAAAGATGAGCTTACATACATTTTTATAGTAAAGCTAATTTAAATATTTGACAAACGAATTTTATTCGAAAATACCTATCCTATTAATATTATAAATGCGAAAGTTTGTGAGGATGGATGTATGAATGTTTGTTTGATGTATGGACAAAACGAGTATGCTGCGAGTGGGGCCGCGAGCAACAGCTAGTAAGTAGTAACATACATTTTCTTATACAATCACAAGTTTAAAAAAAACTTAACCTTCCAAGCATGCATCACATACTTGATTTTTTTATTCAATATAAAAGCTTCTTTAATTTTTTTTTATTTAATATTTTTTATTTTGTGCTTTTTAGTTATTGCTCTTCAAGCAAATCAAACGAGCCCAAACGCGATGGGTTCATCACGTTTAGTTTAGGAGTTCCTATGGCCACCTTCTGTCTCCATCATCAGACCAGCTCGATGGTACAATAACATTGCATTGTCCTTGGAACTTAACCAACGTGTAAAATTTGAACTCCGTACGATAAGAGGAAGTTGTTCTAATTCAGCTTGCAAGATTCCATCTTCACAAACATACATCCATTGCAAGTTAAATAAAGCTTGTAAAAATGAACGGGTCTCAATAATGTACAAAATTAGAAATTCTGAAAATGGTCAGATTTCATCAGCTGCGCTATGTCACCATAACTTTATTTATTCCACTTTGTTACCCTTCTATTCCGTTAAAACGTTACCACAACAAAAGTCACAAAGTGGAAGTAACGTTTTTCCATTTTCGAAAATGAACTAATTTATAAATCCATAAGCAATTGTTAAGAAGTGTGGTCAGTTGTTCCACTTTGATCTTAATTAAACATAGTACTGTTCTAAATTTAATTCATAATTTAAAATTGTGTACTTACGTTGGAATGTTGGTCACAAAAATGGAAGAAAATTCCGGCTTTTTCGAAAGACACGTCTTTGCTTTGGCGTTACTTTGACACAACTGACCTGAAAAGCAAACGGCCGCTCTGACAAGCAACGCGCCAGTATTAGATCCTAGAAAGATCTTTTTCCCCATATGATTGTATCTTTATTTCCCCAAAATTTCGGTAACAAAATGGAAATTCCACATCGTTTTATTTCCTTGGACAGACTTAAATAATTATTTAATACCATTTATACACAAATTGAAGAATATAAATTATATTTAATAGTTAGATTATCATATTTACCGCCATAGTAATTAATAAAATATAATGTCACCTCACCAAATTTCTTTCGTAAACTTCAATTGATTGAGTCATTTTGAAAATGAGACATACTTTTTTGTATGGAAATGAAAACTAAGTATTGTGTTTTTCAATCACTATTATTCAGTTGATCCTTTAATAGTTTGCATATTATTAGGATTTATTAACAAAAAGTTGTATTTCATGAAAAAAATATTTACTCAGTGCTTATGTGTTTATATTTCGAGAAACAAAAATGTGAAATGGTAGGACAGTACCAAAACTGTGATGTACACTTTTCGGCGGAAACGCCCAGGTACGCCAAACATAGATTATTAACTAAAAACTCGTAGGTTTGCCAAACAGAGATTATTAAATAAGAACTGGGAGTGTCCTATTTGATTTCCTGCGAATATATCTACCTGGCGGGACAGTGCTATTCGCAGGTATGAGGTATTCGTAGGTACGAACTGCACTGTGCGAGTTGGTTTAAAAAGAAATAACCAGGGTTAAATTACAGAAGATGCGTCGCTACGCGACGCATCTTCTGTAATTTAACCCTAACCTAATGTTGAGGCGGCGCATGTCGTTTTTGTTACGTTTCGTTGAAAACTCCCATAGTGCAGTTTGGATACCTGCATGCAGGTTTACCTGCGAATAGACATGCCCGATCGGACAGTGCTATTCGCAGGTATGAGGTATTCGTAGGTACGAACTGCACTATGCGAGTTGGTTTAAAAAAAAACCAGGGTTAAATTACAGAAGATGCGTCGCGGCGACGCATCTTCTGTAATTTAACCATAACCTAATGTTGAGGCGGAGCATGTCGTTTTTGTTACGTTTCGTTGAAAACTCCCATAGTACAGTTTGCATACCTGCATGCAAGTTTACCTGCGAATAGACATGCCCGATCGGACAGGGTTATTCGCAGGTATACCTGCGAATAGACACTTCCCTCTTTTCTTACAATACTATTTTAACTTTATTTAAATTTAATTTCCCTGTCTGCTTGACTTCTCCATTGCTATGGTTTTAAAAATAGTTGGGTTATTTTATTATAAAATAATAAATAAAACGAGCCCTAGAATTTCAAGGTTATTTTCTAGTGCTTACTCTCTTTTCATCACCAAAGCTGCGGTCCGCCTCCTGAAAGCCTTTATCAATCCTGGTAATCATTCAATCCTGCAATCCTACTCCTTGCATGTAGGTAGTAGGCGGTGCATGTTAGTTTCGACTTCGGCAAGTGATAAATATGTGATGTTTTCGTGGTTTAAAAAAAATAACCAGTCGTCAATATATGCAAGATGCGTCGCTACGTTGACACACCTCTGCCGCCTCTTCCACTCCCATAATGTTCTTCATGCATGCTCGTCGGTTACGGGTACTAAGCGCTTGCTTCTTTTTGAGCACATGCCCGATCGATGATATTATAAGTTAAAAATGAGGTAGATAGGTTATACGAGCTCCCAAAGCGGCACATTAAATACAAGACCACAGTCCTGTTTGAAGTTAGTCGCGCACCAACTACGCACGCGTTCAGACGTGCTTCGTCCTTCCTTCCTAAGTAGTTATCAGTTATACCAACCGCCACATAACTTGAATTACCTCCCTTAATAATTTGGAATGAGACTATTCGACTCGGCGCATCACTTTATAGTTCTTTCTGTCAACGTTTCAAGTTCGTGCCGTGTGTGAGCACCGAATGTCGTATAGACAACGTAATATTGCATGCATGAGTAATATTTCCTTCCAGTTTATCATTACATTATGGTTGTGGTTGTGGAACGAAACGAAGTATCGGTGCGTATGTATGCGTAGTACAAAATATAGGTACATAATAGAAACATAATATACAATAAACATAATATTTATTTTTTTCAGCAGGAAGTACGCTATCCTGTATTTTGAACGTGGGCACAGAGACTTTTAGTTCTTTTGGCAATACATGAACCACAAACAATAGAATCTGTCCTGTCATCTCGGCTGTTTCCGCTGAACGATTTCTTTCTGCCTCCCGCTAGAACCATGGCGACGAACAACATTTCAAAGAAACGAAAAGTACGTAAATCGGGCGTTTCTTGGCATTCCAAAGGGAAATAACAACCTATGCGACTTGCGACTTTCTAGAGAGTCATTTATCTACCCGTAGCTCGTCCCCGGCAAGCCGATTCCGCAGATCGCCGTCGATGTAGTGAAGTGTCTTGTCAGTGTTCCCCGGATAATGTTATTACTTGACATAAAGTTTCACAAAAATAACATCGAATGAGTGTTCAGAGTGCTTTTCAACTTAGCGAAAATGAAACCTAAACGCTCAATTTAGAGCTTCAAGAAACATCAACATAACCTTCAAAAATCATACCTTCTTCGGAGTGAAATGAAAGTGTCACAGTAATAATAAAATGTTTCCTTTGCTTTTTATTGACTGGATTTACTTGCTGTTCTGTCGAAATCGTTTTTCTATATTCAGGTCAATCTTATATAGAGTCCGCCCTCGAAACCGTGGTTTTTCTGGGTAGTAACTCGACATGGGTTTGATAGTTGCTCAAACGAATATGGGAAACTACAAGTCTGGCTGTCTGCTGAGCAAATAGATTTTTCATTTATGCCTCAAACCTAAATACTGGAAATGGGTATGGCTTTATAGAGGGGTGGGTACCAAGGCTCGCAAATTGCTGGTAAGCTTATTGTGTAGGCCGAGTTAAAAGACGCATTTTATTAAAATAATTTTTCGTCAGACGCAAAAAAGTTATAATAAAGAAACAGATTTCCCATACAAAAACACCAAAACATTGATTTCCAATACATACATACATACATAACTCACGCTTTTGTATCCCGACAATCAGGGTAAGCAGAGTAATCATTGATTTCCAATATAAATGCAATAACGACATGGGCTGCCTCAACATTAGGTTAGGGTTAATTTATAGAAGATGCTGAGCTAGTGTTGCATTTTCTATAAATTAACCCTTGTAACTTTTTTTTCAACCACCAAAACACATCTCCCATCTTCTAAGCCAACCCCATTATAATATTTTCCATACAAAAAAAAGTTGTCGCAAGATTTGAAACAAAGATAGAAACAAACAAATATAAGGAGTCAAGCTAAAAAAACCCTCCTTTCCCCTCCCCCCTGCGGCAGAGGGGGAAGGGTAAATCAATACACCTACCGCCCCCCTTTCCCCCTACCTTGGTACCCCTCTATAAAGCCAGCCCCCCTGGAAATTACTGAGACCTATAGACGACGGAGCTGAGTTCACTCGCCTGATGAATGGTCGATAAAGAAATAAAGTGTAGCATGTTGAACTATAAGTAAAATGGTGTTTCGCCTGATTGCAGTTCGTCGGCGATGGCGTGTTCAAGGCGGAGCTCAATGAGTTCCTCACGCGCGAGCTGGCCGAGGACGGCTACTCCGGCGTGGAAGTGCGCGTGACTCCGACGCGCTCCGAGATCATCATCATGGCGACCCGCACGCAGAGCGTGCTCGGCGAGAAGGGCCGCCGCATTCGCGAGCTGACCTCCGTCGTGCAGAAGCGGTTCAACATCCCGGAGCAGTCGGTAGAGCTGTACGCGGAGAAGGTGGCGACTAGGGGGCTGTGCGCCATCGCGCAGGCCGAATCTCTCCGGTACAAGCTTATTGGAGGTAAGTCGTGCTTATGGTCCAACAGTATGAACCTGCCTTTTGAAGTGAAAACAAACAAAAACAATAACTGAATAAGGGGAACAAATATTTTTTAAAACATGTTATAATCAACTATGACATGAATGGATTTAGGCTCATCAACACAGGCTAAAAATATTTAAATATATGAAAATAATTAAATATATCGCTACAACTTTGTAGGGATGTTAGGTGCCTGAGTGTTGTATTGATTATTCCGTGGGGAGTGTTCGGAGGAGCTGTTCGATACAGCCCAGCAGTCCCCTTTTAATTTCCGCACTTACAGATATTATTGTAACTTGAACAGGATTTCACTTAAAAAATGTGAATGAATACGTAAGTAATGCCTAAAGAGTGAAAAGTTGTTGCCAACCTTTGTTAGCAATTTGACAATTTTAGGCGAAACTAAATAACTTCTGAATTTGAGTATAATCTAAAAACCACTTTGGTTGTACTCAGTGTACGGAAGGAACACAATTTAATATACATATTATTTAGAATTTAACAATATTTTTGTTTTGATAAATTTATTTACATTTAAAGGATTGCAGATTACTCCACAGTATGTAGTAAATTACACTTTTTTTTCTCCCTGCAGAAAACTGTCTTAAATAATATTTTTTTTCCAGTTGACAGCATCTAAGATTTATATTGATAAGATTTATATCATATTATGTATCTAACCCCAGCCAAAGGCCATCAACACGTTCCCTGGCAACCGATTTTCGAGTTTTTGATCCTCAACTCCAGATTGTACTATTACAAAATATATAAAAATGCGGGCATCGTTGCCCCCGCGGCAGGCCTCACGCACTCTATGTACTTGCGCCAGTGGCGGCTTTGACCAATAAATTTTAGTGAGGCGACTAAAAATCCACCTACATAGCTTATACCTGAAGTTTGAGTACCAACACGATGGATCTAGCACCAGTGGTTCTCGAGTTATGACCAAAACAAAAGTTCATGTGACAGATGGATAGATCTCACCGAGACCTGAAGTTTGAGTACCAACACGATGGGTCTAGCACCAGTGGTTCTCGAGTTATGACCAGAACAAACGTTCATGTGACAGATGGATAGATCTCACCGAGACCTGAAGTTTCAGTACCAAAACGATGGGTCTAGCACCAGTGGTTCTCGAGTTATGACCAAAACAAAAGTTCATGTGACAGATGGATAGATCTCACCGAGACCTGAAGTTTGAGTACCGACACGATGGGTCTAGCACCAGTGGTTCTCGAGTTATGACCAAAACAAAAGTTCACGTGACAGATGGATAGATCTCACCGAGACCTGAAGTTTGAGTACCAACACGATGGGTCTAGCACCAGTGGTTCTCGAGTTATGACCAAAACAAAAGTTCATGTGACAGATGGATAGATCTCACCGAGACCTGAAGTTTGAGTACCGACACGATGGGTCTAGCACCAGTGGTTCTCGAGTTATGACCAAAACAAAAGTTCACGTGACAGATGGATAGATCTCACCGAGACCTGAAGTTTGAGTACCAACACGATGGGTCTAGCACCAGTGGTTCTCGAGTTATGACCAAAACAAAAATTCATGTGACAGATGGATAGATCTCACCGAGACCTGAAGTTTGAGTACCAACACGATGGGTCTAGCACCAGTGGTTCTCGAGTTATGACCAAAACAAACGTTCATGTGACAGATGGATAGATCTCACCAAGACCTGAAGTTTGAGTACCAACACGATGGGTCTAACACCAGTGGTTCTCGAGTTATGACCAAAACAAAAGTTCATGTGACAGATAGATAGATCTCACCGAGACCTGAAGTTTGAGTACCGACACGATGGGTCTAGCACCAGTGGTTCTCGAGTTATTACCAAAACAAAAGTTCACGTGACAGATGGATAGATCACACCGAGACCTGAAGTTTGAGTACCAACACGTTCGCAGTTCGCGCGCGCCCAGTTGCAGCCGAACTTCGCCGAGCGCGCGCTCCCCTGCCCGCACTACACCCCGCAGCGGACTTCATTCGTTCTCGTACTCGTGTGCCCATAGGGTTATAATAAAGGAGCGCAGCGACGTAATACAAACTCTTTGATATTCCTATGATAGAATTTTGCACATAATTTGAAAAGGTGCCAGGAGAGCAGCCGAGAGAGGCCGTGGGAGCTGTGTGCGCGGGAAGAAATATTATGTGACATGTTATGTTATTTACAGAGACTCTTACGTATCTACCGATTGCACCCTGGTACTTCAACATCAATCGGACCACAAAATCGTTACCTTTTTGGTAGGGTTGGCCGTGGTGGGGAGCTGTGCGCGGGAAAAAATATTGTATGACATGTTATGTTATTTACTGAGACTCTTATCTACCGATTGTTCCCTGGTACGTCATGAGCTTCATGAGCGCTCGCCGCTCATCTAGGCGAGCGCAGCGACGACGTAATCGTTCTTATGCAGCAGGATTTATTAGCGCCTCAATTGCTAGGTACATGCCACGAATTCAAAGCGATATGAGCCGGATGTGTCCGCCCGCGGCGTCTCACCAACTGTGCACAATTTCATGCAATGTTTTTTCCCGCGCGTGCGGCTCCTTGTCATAGCTGTGTCCCTGGTACTTTTTCAAATTATGCGCTGTGCTGTATGACATGTTATGTTATTTACTGAGACTCTTATCTACCGATTGTACCCTGGTACTTCAAGGGAACACAGAGCGCTCGCCGCCCGTCTAGGCGAGCGCAGCGACGACGTAATCGTTCATGCAGCAGGATTTATCAGCGCCTCAATTGCTAGGTAAATGCAACGAATTCAAGGTCAAAATTTTGTCTCTACGAGGTGAAGCGATATGAGCCGGATGTGTCCGGCGTCTCACCAACTGTGCACAATGTCATGCAATGTTTTTTCCCGCGCGTGCGGCTCCTTGTCATGGCTGTGTCCCTGGTACTTTTTAAAATTATGCGCTGTGCTGTATGGTGCTGTCGGCATTTGCGCCAACACACGCGCGTGGACAAGTACATGTGTATTGTATGCACTAACACATCTTTGGCGCAGAGCTGAAGTATTTCGTTCGTCGCCTCTAAGGACCCCTCTCGCACCACCTCCCCGCGCCGCACCGCCGCGCCGGCTCGCCTCCGCGCTGCCGTGCGCCGTTCGCTTTTGGTCTATAATGTTCTCTGATCAGTTTGGATGGACTTTTTTTAAATTTTCTTTCATGGTATTTTGAAATTTTTTTTTTCTTTACTTTCAAGATAATTAAGTGAGGCGGTGCTTCACTTGCTTCACCTGGATAACCGCCACTGACTTGCGCGCGCTAACTACCTACCGCCCGACGGGCCGCCGGCGGTCTTTTTCAGTGGAAATTCGTCAGCCGCGCGAAGTATACATAGACGCTCGCCCACGCAACTGCGCGCATCTGCAAAGCAATAACCACTTTACATTCGATCGTTAAGGTACATTTTCGCACGCAGCGATTGGCGATGTGAAACAGTAGGGTATTAAAGCCCGAAGGTAGGAACATTTTCTATGGAGTGATTTATCTGTTACGAAGTAACTATTAAGTAATCTGTGCCTGCGGCGCCAGCGGAAAAAAAAGATGTGAAATGTCTCCCCCTGCCTGCACCGTGCAACCCACGCTCTGTTCAGATCGTGTCGCCCACCACCCATGGCGGGTTTCGTCCGCACAGCTAAAACAAGTGTAGCAAGGTAGTATACATTCTGCCAAATGTGCCCTGAAAAACTATTTCTCGACACGCTGCGTAGAAAAATTCTTACCGGTGCACATACGCCCCAGCGGCGTGAACGGAAAAACCCGCCCGAACGCATGTGCCTGCGTTGGCAGGGAATGTATTAAATCATGAGCTATTGTTTTGTTTTCTGGTTATGTTGGTGTTCAGTGGGATATTTTTCAATTATGCTAAACTAAACTTACCTGCAGTAGCATACATCACATTGCTAATGTTACCGGTAACAGTGAGTTGAGAATGTAGGTGCCGTACTGGATATGACTCCCTTCTCTTATATTACTAGGTGGTAGGGTTTAACCCGCCGGGGTTGGTACCACCGCACTGAATGAAAGGTCGGTCGAAACGACTATGTAAATATTTTGTGTTTTCCGTCCAGTTCAGTGTAGGCACGACCGAAGGGAAGCACTGACGTGGCACCAAGGTCACCCGGTGTTATGGGCTGACATCACGGATGTTGTAGGTGATGTAGCCAACTGTGTCAGTTTCCATAAAAAAAAAGCCTTGATAAAAAAAACTTTGGATTGCTGGCTATACTGGACTAGAGAACACAACCAAGGCTGCTATGCGGCCATCTTACATCCAGCACGGTGGCTAAGTTTGAACCTACCACCTAATAATGTGCAAGGGAAGGTAATCAATACATTGTATGGCAGGTCTGGCGGTGCGTCGCGCGTGCTACGGCGTGCTCCGCTTCATCATGGAGTCGGGCGCGCGCGGCTGCGAGGTGGTGGTGTCGGGCAAGCTCCGCGGCCAGCGAGCCAAGTCCATGAAGTTCGTCGACGGCCTGATGATCCACTCGGGCGACCCGTGCAACGACTACGTCAACACCGCCACCAGGCACGTCTTGCTGCGTCAGGGCGTGCTCGGCATTAAGGTGGGAACTGCTTCTGTATAGTGTTTTCACCTATGTACTGACTGCATTGATGACCGTTGGAGTAACCGTGTCCTACACTGGCGGCCGTGGACAGGAAAACGGGGAGGACTGGAGGAAAATTGGAGAGGCGTATGTCCAGCAATGGACACTTACACGCTGGCTGACTGACTGACTGACTGACTGCATGAGAAATATTATTATTATTTATAGCCCTAACAGCTTGAAGCTGATGCATGCATATCATTTTTTTTTCTTCAGAGTGCACTTGTTTTAATTTAATAAGTTCTTTTTTTTTTAGGCTATTTACATTATATTAGTGATTTTTTTTTCTTTTTTTTTTCTTTTATGTGGCTATCTAACTGGTTTTTAAATCCATTTACACTTTTAGCACTTATGACCTCCTGCGGTAGTTCGTTCCAAGAGTCCACAACTCTGTTCACCAAGAAGTGTTTCCTCGGGTTAGAATGAAATGCTGAGCGGTTTAGGTCGCGGTTATTGCACAAAACAATTAGGGAAAGCTTAAATTAAACAATAATATGCACTTTATGCCACTTAGTGCATGGCACGGGTGGGCTTATTGACTTAGGCAATATCCTCCAGTCAACCCATGGTGTATATCACGGTGTGAATCGTATACGTGGCCCGTAATGTCGTATGCGTGTGCCCCAGCTGCGGTCCGCTGCCGCAAGCGAACTGGCACATCCGTATTGTACTGCATCTCTCCCCGTGTATGTCGTAAAAGGCGACTAAGGGATATGATTCTCTTCTTATATTACTAGGTGGTAGGGTGTAACCCGCCTGGGTTGGTACCACCGCACTGAATGAAAGGTCGGTCGAAACGGCTATGTAAATAGTTTGTGTTTTCCGTCCAGTTCAGTGTAGCCGGCACGACCGAAGGGAAGCACGACAGACGTGGCACCAATTTCACCCGGTGTTATAGGATGTAGGTGATGTAGCCAAGGGTGTCAGTTTCCATAAAAAAAAATTTTATTAAATTAAATATAGTCAGTCAGCGTTTAAGCGTCCACTGCTGGATATGACACGCCTCTCAAATTATTTTCGTCCAGTCCTGGCCTTCAGCAGTACGGAACCACTGCTTTCCGACGACGTACTTGATGTCGTCGTCCCGCATTGTGCGGCAATTCTATTGGACGCTCATCACTGGAGTGTTCCTAAGTCACTAGAATGCAGCTGTTGTTTACTGTTGTAAGAAATTATATTCGATTCCTCTGGAACCACGAGTCAGGGATTGCAATGTACCAATGTGTTGTGATCTAATTTCTCTGTGGAATAGCAACTCAATTTGCGGCACGTGGAGGGTTTTTTTCTTGAAGCTCTTGGGTGTCACAATTTGTACATTTTCTAACACTGCTGACTTGGCTGCGCTCGCCGGGTGAATGGGGTGAACATATGCGCGATTGATTACTGTGAGAGAGTAGGATGCACTGGCCTGGCGGGCGTTTGACTAGCTAGAGGTCTATATGACCCTTATGCAGCTCCAAGTGTTATTATTGATATCATTTATATAGGGGACGGGCGCGCGCGGCGCAAGCAGCCAATCTTTAGTCCGTGGTTGTGTCCCACCAAATGAAAAATAATTCCACATGTTTCAACTTAATATTAAAGCAATGACTGATTTTGGTAATTTTGCAGGTCAAAATCATGTTGCCTTGGGACCAGCAGGGTAAGAACGGACCCAAGAGACCCCAGCCGGATCACATCTTGGTGACGGAGCCCAAGGATGAGCCGGTGCCTCTGGAGCCCACGAGCGACGTGAGGCCGGTAGCGCCCGTTCTACCCACGCAGGGGCCCCCGCCTGTGCCCATCGCTTAATGTTAAGTGATTTATGTTAAATATAAAAAAAATCATAAAATTATGTTTGTTTTATTTCTTGTTTTTCTGACTGGTTATTATTATACTTAACTACTCACGCGTCGCACGCCGCGCGCATGCATATTCCGTGAGTGTCGCGGTGTTCGCGACTGCGACCGCATAAGGACGGGGTTACGGGAAATACGCTTCTTTTAGGAAAAATGTGAACACCTATAGCAAGTTTAGCATGGTTGTAATCGTTATAAAATTTCCTACAAAGTTATGTATAATTTTGATTGTACTCACCTTTTTTCTCATTCAAAATTGTGGGTTGAATGCTGCAATTGGTGAGGTGTTGAGGCATTTTCTAAACAAGATCTCAATAATATGATCACTGCACTATCAAATATGCACTCTACACTCAATTGCGCTTCTAAAAACACCAAATACGAAATATATCTTGCCTTCGGCGCTTGGGAAACATCGTTCGAACACGGGCACTCGCTCACCGCCATGACACTGAACTGAATGGCCAACGGGCGTGGTTCAAATATTTTTTTCAACGAGAGACGATGCTGTCATCATTTGAACTATTGAATCAGATCGAAAGAGCATATGTTCACCTTATTTTAGAGGTATATATATATAATAGAGCCTTATCCCCATATTAAAAGAGTTTATATTTGTATGGCAAAGTTCGACTGCAGCGCTGGCTGGGACATACGTCTGTCCCAGCGACGCACTGTGACACAAACTTAAACTTTTGTCACTGGGACATACGGTCGTCCCAAAAATTTTAATGTCAGGTTAAATTCGATGAAAATTTGTGAGGTTAGAATGGGTTAGGTGAAGTATAATTAATTAGGTTAGGTAGATTGGATTTTAGGGTTAGGTTAGGACCATTGATTTTATAACCCTGTCGGGACGTTAGGACTACTACACGTGCAAATCATACCGCCAAGTCAAGCGCAAAACATCACTCCCATCGAACGAGGAACCGACGACGATGAAGAAGAATATCGAGCCAGAAGAGGACCCGTCGACCGAATCGGATTCGACCTCAACGACGCATCCTGCAATATATTGGCTGGAACAATGGAGCGAAGATCAAATAACGTCTCAAGGTGCAAATACAGTCCTTGGAAAGTCATCGCTAGACATAGGGGAACAAGGCGGGTGCATTTCCATCTCATATACATCTCTATCGCCAAAAATTGCGACACAACAGTAAATTGGGAAAGGCTACCACCACGACCACGAACCGACCACGAGCTTGGTCCCATAAGTCCATGTTATCTGGCTCCGCTTGATGTTCAATTGCGTTTTCTGATGTTGATGTTAGCGGTTGATTACCCAAATCTGTGGTCAGACATTCTGTAGCCCATAATGAGTGGATTAGGCTGCGGATTTCGCATTTTACTGTACAATATATTGGAACCGTGCGAGTGCACTTCGATTGGTATGTGTGTTTGTATCATTATATTTAGAATACTTATTTCGTGGTTTCCGTCCGATGCTAATAACAGTATTATACCAATACCCACTGGATGTATCATTTCTAGACCCGGCTCGTCATGCCAATTATTATACAGGAAATAATCCACTGTTACCATCTCGTACGCTATCGCTCTTGATGGTTAGATAGATAGAAATTCTTTATTGCTCCAAAAAAACATTTTACAGAAACAAACGATAAGTGTTTACATGAGGGGCAAAGGCGAACTCATCCCTTACAGGGATTTCTCCCAGTCAACCATTGGATGTTTGAGAGTCGTATGTTGTGAGATATAAGTAGGTAGTAGCAAAAGACTTGAGTATGGGAATGTAAAATATAATATAAGGGAAATAACTATAATGATATGATCCTTACCTAAAGTCGTATTTTTAATCAGACGAAGTAAACTGACAGTAGCTAATGTCACTTTGCAAAATAATGTTGCCTTAATTAATGTAATAGTGATGTGCTACGATAAAATCTAAACTTTTTTTATGGTTTGGCCACCTGCGATCATAAACAATACTTTTAGTATATTTTTTTGTTTTCTGGGTTTGGCATTAAGAGGCTGAAGTCCAGTAAGTCCGGTTCTACATTTTAATGCATTGGACTGTTCATTTCGAGAGGTTGCACCTCATTCCATTCTTACCTTACTAGGTGGTAGGGTTTTTCCCGGCCGGATTTCTACCACCGCACTGAATGATACGTTGGTCGAAACGGCTATGTAAATAGCTCGTGTTTTCCGTCCAGTTCAGTGTAGCCGACATGAAATGAGGAGAAGCACTGACATGGCACCTAGTTCACCCGGTGTTATGGGCTGACATCAGATTCAGGGATCGGAATTAGGTAGTGTGATTTGGTGCCAAAGTTTACCTAAGTTCGCGAGAGGATATAATATGGAGTTGTTAAAACCACCACTTTGTTTGGGAATTCTGAACATTACCTGGGAAATTTCAGGGACTGGATTTTTCTTCGGGATCGTATTTATTGACTAAATACAAGCTTCTTTTGTTCTTAGGTGATTTTCCCCCTTCTTAGGTGGCCGGTTATGGAGATATAATTTTTTTCAGAAATTTTTATTTCTACTCAATTTACAGGAAAACCGGGGAAGATGTGATAAAATAATCTAAGAGTGTATCCAACTGCTTGAAAAACAAGATCTAATTTGTTGTCGTACTATCATTGGTTCTCGATTTATACCTCGCCGCGATTCTCAATTATGCAGGACGGCATTTGTATGGGAAGCTCCGCCCCCTTTCCTGATTTAATTTCTCCAATGTTGATATTTTTTCGCCTGAATCTTATTTCTAGAGGAAATATAAGACACTTTTATTCTTACACGTTTTTCAATAAAATCGATATTTCCGTTGAAAAAAAAAATCTAAATTTTTTTTTTCCAAAATGTTCTCGATTGGTGATGTTTTTTGGCGAATTCTTATTTCTAAACAAAATATTTATTATTCTTACACGTTTTTCACTTAAGTCGATATTTCCGGAGAAAAAAATAAAACAACCTATTTTTTCATATTTTCTCGAATGCTGACGTTTTTTCGCCTGAATCTTATTTCTAGACTAAATACGAATCTGTAGTGAACATTTAAAAAAAGTGGCCGACATTTTGAACTTTTTATTTACTGGACCGATTGCTTTCAAAATCGATATCTGGGTGTCTGTGTGGGCTCTGAATACGAATCTGTAGTCAAAATTTAAAACAAGTGGCCGCCATTTTGAACTTTGTTGTTGTTGTTGTTACTTGAAAGATTGCTTTATAGCTTTAAACTTTATAGTTACTGGACCGATTGCTTTCAAAATCAATTCAAAATGTCACTTTGCAAAATAATGTTGCAAAATAATGTTGCTCCTGTCATTGACAGGAGTTGCCAGATGCTATTTTTCCAATTTCCCCAGGTTGAAAAATTATTTCCCCAAAATTATACTAGAAAAACAGTGTTTCTGATAAAAAATATAACACAATTAATAGTTATCTATTCATAAATATTATACAAACGACTTATCTGTCATTGACGAGAGTTGCCAGATGCGATTTTTTAAAATTTCCACAGGTTGAAAAATAATTTCCCCAAAATTATAGTAGAAAAACAGTGTTTCTGATAAAAAAAAATATAACACAATTAATAGTTATCTACTCATAAATATTATATAAACAACTTATCTGTCATTGAGAAGAGTTGCCAGATGCTATTTTTAAAATTTCCCCAGGTTGATAAAATAATTTTCCAAAAATTATACTAGAAAAACAGTGATTCTGGTAAAATTTTGTTGTTTCTAATTGTCGTGAGTTCAAGTTCCGATTTAGCAATTTAATTCAACATTCTTAGGGTGTAACATTTTTCTTTTAATAAAAAGCTTTTCTAAATCCTTAGCATGACTTTAATTTCTATTTTATATGTTTATATTACACATCTATTAGATCCTGAAAACCCCTATCGCTTTTTTATGATTTATTTTATATTTTATAGCTATTTTATATTAATTATTGAGTGAGTGATTATTATCGATAGTTTGCGTCACAACACTATTTATTTTTTCTCAAAACCTGGCATCCCAGCAAACGTCAGTTTACTTCGTCTGATTAAAAATACGACTTTATAATAAAAAATCCAACGTCTGCTTTCTGTATGTCTGAGTGTCTGTCTGTCCGCTTATAACTCGAGAACCACTGGACCGATTTTAATAAAACAAAATTCGACGGATAGCTTGATTCTTCCCATCAACTATAGGCTACTTACTATCACGCTAAATGGCTTATGAGGTTAGCAGTGAAGTGAAATATGAGAGCACTTGGCAATATTTGTATGTAACGGACACGGAATCATTCACCCGAGTAAGAACCGATGACATTACAATATCCTGAAGGGGGGGGGGGGGGGGGAGGGGGGGGGGATAAGTAGAGGCATATAGGGAGGGGGTGAGGGAGGGGCGGGAGGGGAGGTGGAGGTAGAGCGATGGAATCCCCCTTATCCTTATCCTTTCCTTTCTTCCTTACCTCTAATAAAATCCAACGTCTGCTTTCTGTCTGTCTGTATGTATGTCTGTCTGTTTACCATCTTTGGGGTTGCCATATTTACTCGAAGTATCGATGATGGCGAGACTCAACGGAAGGGGAGAGGCAGGGAGATGGAGGGAGAGGGAGAGGGAGAGGGAGAGGGAGAGGGAGATTAAAATAGGGAATGATTTCAAAATTAGATTTTAGGAGTTTATAAAATTTTGTACAGAGATGAATTGCATCCTGAGGAAGGACATAGTCTCAAAAACAACCCTTAAGGGGGTGAAATAGGAGATGCGAAAGTTTGTATGGGAGTATCGGTTTCTTAAAGGTAGGAACTTGAAACTCATAAGTATAGCTATTCATCATATATAAAATAACGAAGTGGTCCAGGATTGTTGGATTTTCACATATAAAAAAAAAAAAAAAAAAAAAAAAAAAAAATATAAGGGGAGGAAACGGAGTGTTAAAGATTGTATGGGAATATCGTTTTTTTTTAAAGGAAAATCATAATTATAGCTACTCAAAACAAGTAAATGGGGGGGGGGGGGGGGGGGGGAGGGGGGATGGGTGTGACGGTGGCCTCGCCCTTAGTTACTTACTTTCTTCGTGGAGGTTTATTGTATTCCAGAATGCAGCTTAGCCTGAAGCCTCGCCGTTAGTTACTTACTTTATTTAAGAAGTTTTATCGTTTATCTACACGCCATTACTTTCATCGAGAAATCGAGAAGGTTTATCGTCTTCCAGAATACAGCTCGGCCTTCGGCCTCGCCCATAGTTACTTACTTACATCAGGAAGGTTAATCCTCTTCCTTAACGCAGCTCGGCCTTCGGCCTGACCCATGGTTTATCCTCTTCCTAAACGGAGCTCGGCCTTCGGCCTCGCCCTCAGTTACTTACTTTCTTCGAGAAGGTTTATAGTCTTCCTAAAGGCAGCTCGGCCTTCGGCCTCGCTCTTTGTTACTTACTTTCATCGAAAAAGTTTATCCTCTTCCTGAACGCAGCTCGGCCTTCGGCCTCGCCCTTAATTACTTTCTTTCTTAGAGATGGTTTATCGTCTTCCTGAACACAGCTCGGCCTTCGGCCTCGCCCTCAGTTACTTACTTTCTTCGAGAAGGTTTATGGTCTTCCTGAACGCAGCTCGGCCTTGGGCCTCGCCCTCAGTTACTTACTTTCTTCGAGAATGTTTATCGTCTTCCTGAACGCAGCTCGGCCTTCGGCTTCGCCGTTTGTTACTTGCTTTCTTCGAGAAGGTTTATAGTCTTCCTGACCGCAGCTCGGCCTTCGGTCTCGCCCTCAGTTGCGTAATTTCTTCGAGAATATTTATGGTCTTCCTGAATGTAGCTCGGCCTTCGGCCTCGCCCTTAATTACTTACTTTCTTAGATAAGGTTTATCGTCTTCCTGAACGCAGCTCGGCTTTCGGCCTCGCCCTTTGTTTCTTACTTTCTTCAAGAAGGTTTATAGTCTTCTTGAACGAAGCTCGGCCTTCGGCCTCGCTCTTTGTTACTTACTTTCTTCGGGAAGGTTTATAGTTTTCCTGAACGCAGCTCGGCCTTCGGCCTCGCCCTTAATTACTTACTTTCTTAGATAAGGTTTATCGTCTTCCTGAACGCAGCTCGGCCTTCGGCCTCGCCTTTAGTTACTTACTTTCTTCGAGAAGGTTTATAGTCTTCCTGAACGCAGCTCGGCCTTCGGCCTCGCCCTTAATTACTTACTTTCTTCGAGAAGGTTTATAGTCTTCCTGAACGCAGCTCGGCCTTCGGCCTCGCCCTTAATTACTTACTTTCTTCGAGAAGGTTTATAGTCTTCCTGAACGCAGCTCGGCCTTCGGTCTCGCCCTTAATTACTTACTTTCTTCGAGAAGGTTTATAGTCTTCCTGAACGCAGCTCGGCCTTCGGCCTCGCCCTTAATTACTTACTTTCTTCGAGAAGGTTTATAGTCTTCCTGAACGCAGCTCGGCCTTCGGCCTCGCCCTCAGTTACTTAATGTCTACATACATACCTACGTGTCCATTCAGAATTAAAGGATTTTTTTTGGTTTTGACTTCACACCGACGGAGATAGTACAACTTTAAAATTACTTATTACGAAATAACATGTCGACTCCTTCACATATTACCAGTGCCTACGTTGAGTTTCAGTTGTCTTCTCGGTTCCCGTACGATGTCCAGAGTAAGTCCCATACGAATGGAGTTATTTTTAGATAATCTACGCTTTCTTTTTTTTTTATAGAAACTGACACGGCTTGCTACACCACCTTCAGCCCATAACACCGGGTAGACTAGGTGCCATGTCAGTGCTTCCCTTCGATCGTGCCGGCTACACTGAACTTGACGGAAAACACAAACTATTTACATAGCCATTTCGACCGATCGTTTCATTCAGTGCGGTGGTACCAACCCGGGCGGGTTGAACCCTACCACCGAGTAAGGTAGGAAGGGAAGGAACCTACAGTTTTACGTGGAATCCGAACCACGGTCACCCTCCAATGGTCGAGCGGTCACCCATCCAAGTACTGACCGCGCCCAGCGTTGTTTAACACCTCGGCTTCCCATACCAACATAATCGAACAATTACTTCAAAACCATTTGTGATTTAACTTTTTTTTTTCTTTTTTTTTTATTGAAAACTGACACGGTTGGCTACATCACCTACAACATCCGTGATGTCAGCCCATAACACCGGGTGAACTTGGTGCCACGTCAGTGCTTCCCTTCGGTCGTGCCGGCTACACTGAACTGGACGGAAAACACAAACTATTTACATAGCCGTTTCGACCGACCTTTCATTCAGTGCGGTGGTACCAACCCGGGCGGGTTAAACCCTACCACCTAGTAATATAAGAAGGGTAATATAAGAATAGTAATATAAGAATTACTTTGTATAAAATTTTCTTGTTAATAAATTAAGGTTCAATCATGTGATAAAATTATTTCCAGAGTTCCAGAGACACAGATCTTGAGCACAAAACGCTACCCCATATTGTTTCTGTTTTGTTTTTTGTTCTGCAGTTGCATGCGTATCTTGTTTATTGGAGTATATTACTTCCGGTGATGACCGTGATACACTTAAGCAAATTCTCAGTGTACAAGATAGACAAATTGCTCAGTGCGTTGCTCACGCGCTGGGTCATACATAACGGAGTTGAACTTCAAAATAGAATTCGAAACGCCGAAAGGCGAAATACAATACCTGAGGGAGAAAGCACAACACGAAGCGATGTGGTCAGAAGATTGGATTTTAGCACTGATCAATCCGATGAAGATATATTACCGCTCGAACCCAGCTCATCTGAACAGCGTTGTGAGCCTATCTATCTTCAGCGGGGAACCTGTCACTCGAGTGGAACAGGGTAGAATTCGAAAACAAGAACGTAATACTCAAAGAAAGCATAATGCGCTTAAAGAACAAAATCACAACCTTGTGCTGCAATTATGTGAAAATAAAACTCTTATTACTACTTTAGTACTCTCTTAGTACTAGATTAGTACTAAACACGTTCGGACCGCAATTGATTAGTGCGAGTGTTTAGTGATTAGCGAAGTAGAATGATTAGGAGCGTGTTCTATTTTTTGCGAGTGCGAGTGTTGAGTGCTTAGTGCACGTGTTTAGTGTTTAGCACTCGCATCGTTTGGACAGGATTGATTAGTGTTTAGTGTTTATTAAAGCTTTTTTGGTCTTGCTAGTTCCGATTCGATGCGTTCTTCAGCTTCAAACAACACTGCATTTAATATTTCTTTCATTACTTCTTGCAATTGCAAACGTGATTGTTCGTCCATTTTTTAAGTTTTTCGACGTCCAACAGTTTTTTCTAAACGCAACAGCTAAACAGTATTGGACACTACTCGCACTAAACACTAATCACTAATCACTCGCAATAAACACTAATCACTCTCACTCGCACTAATCAAAGTACAAATGGGCCTTTAGATTGATTGCCCTAAGGCCAATTCCAACGCCATTGTTTATTCTAGAAATAAAATAAAACTCCTTGTCCAATAACAATATATTAATAAAAACACAATTTGCGTGTAACAAATAAAAAATGTAACCAGTCACCCTAAACCAAGTGCACAGTTAACAAGAGGTATTTTATTATTAGTTCGTTATCAAATAAATAAAGCATGCCTACGTATGATACAAAACTCATTACAGTTGCCAGGTACACTGGTGTGTGCACACTACTTTAATCTTTTGATATATAATGGAAAAAATTAATTAGTTTGTGGGTGTCGGAACGTTTGAAACGGTGCAGAAGATGCGTAACATGCAGTTCATTTGCCATACACATTTATTGTAGAGAGCCCTTCGCCGTTATGTTGGCTCCACTGTCAGTATCACTGTCAGTGCTTAAATTCGTATTGCCAGATTGTGAAGATTATATTAATAATGTAATCGGTATTTACTGTATAATAAATACAGTAAATACCGATAATTACGGATAACTCTGTGCACATAGCAACCCCCAACGCTGTTTTGACACATAGACAGTGGAGCCAACATAACGGCGAAGGGAACTTTTAGTTGAAACACTCTCTATCCTAGATTTAACTCTCCCGCACCGCAACCATGACAGGACAATTATTGTGACCACAAAAATGCACCATGTAACACCATTTTAAGGGGTATTTTGTTCGAAGTTTGTTTATAATGTCTCATGACAAGCAAACTGTTTAACTTTATACTGTAGATAGTGTGTACCCACCAAAATGTTTAGCTGACATACTATTTTGATATAAGTGCAAAATTGGGAAACAAGCTGTTACACTAGCTTCTCTAGGAAAAATTATTAAATGCACGAAGGAATGTTTAGAAAAATTATTCAAAACTTATCGAGTGACGAGTGAAATCAACTACAAATCAGTTCAAAGGTGACAGACAGAAGATATGTTACGGTCACTAGGTGTTGTTTGGAGAAAATGTTTAAAAACAGCATGTAACCAGTTAAACTAACTTTGCACTTACATCTGTATTCCGGCCCTCACTGTGCGGATACCTTAATTAATGTAAAGAAAATGCTAACTAGACCTTATCTGTAAGATTTGTATAAAATTGGACCAAAATTTACATTAAATTTCATACAAGCTAGATTAAGACCGACTGTCTACGCACGCATGTACATTTTGCATAATACTTGATACTTGTGATATTACTTTTTGACACAACAAACAATTTTGTTTTACATTTTCAGGACATTATGCATGTTATAAATATTTTCTGTACCATAGAATATGTTTGTGACCTTCACACAGCTGTGGAACTATAAAATAGAAAAATACATAAAAGTATAATATTTTCAGTCATTATTTAACTATTTAAATGACATGAAATGAACATAGCTTTCTATTCTAGTACTAAGCATCTTGTTATCAAAATATAGTGTTTATTCAAATGGGAGTTTTTTTTCGCCAATGAAAAGCCGAAAATGTATTAAAACTTTTACATATTTTGTGTAAACATTGTCTGCCTCGCATGTTTTATTTTCTGACTGACAATGTATTTCACATTCTAATTTAATTACACCCCAGAACATTTACAGGTATACCTGAAATTTTACTGCTAAATACATATCATTTCATGAAACGGCGAACTTGGCATAAAGTCATAACCATCAATGTCGAGACCAAATCTTGTAAAAATCATATCGACCACAACAAATCATATAGACAATAATAAGATAATAATTAACACTAAATATGAATTGTATATGGTTCTATTATACATTATACATTGTCTCTGGTAATTTATGAACGTTTCCCCACACCACAAATGGATAAAAGTGTCAACAAAACTACACCCTGACGTCAATCACGTTGTGCATTTTGCTTTGTTTTTTTTTTTCATCCGTGAGGGTCAACATTGGCGTAACCAGGTAGGGACCAGGACACCCCCCCCCCCCCCCCCCCTTGCAGTAAGAAATAAAAAAACTATAAGATCAAACAGTATTATTATTTCGGTCTAAAATGCACTTTTCAGTTTATATCAATTGAGATAGTTCTGAAAATTCGCAAATAGCTTTGTAATCCATGTTACTTCTTTAATATAAAGAAATGGAATCGGGTCTTGCCTAAAATGTACGAATGTACTTCACGCAGCGACACCAATGTTAAGCAGAATAACCGGTGTTGTGCTGCAAGGACTCTGGTAGATACAGCACAACACCGAACGCCACGTCTAGCAAAGCAACGTCAAAGCAAAGCAAAGAACGCACGTCTAGCAAGGACAAGATAACTATCAAGCAGCAAGTAAGGTAAGAAGACCCACCTGCTGCATCACTCAGTGGAAGGTGATTATCTCGTCCGAGATACTCTTGAATAAATTATAGAATATAACGAACAAATCCAAGAGTTGAACAGTGTAATGTACACATATAAAGATAGAAAGATAGTTTTAGGGTCTGACATTTTGTTTTCTAGATTGATTTTGGCCTCAGAGTCCAAGTTCTTGCCTGCCATAAAAATAGTATTTTGTGACTCACAAAAGATTGGCAACAAAAAAACAATCATATAAAACTTGTGATCTGTGCGTCATTTGATGATATTTCCGATCATCAGAGAATTGTCACAGACAGATAGATGGGTTTGCTTTGCATGATTTTGCTTGATTTGATCGATATTTTTATTGATTTGAGTACCTGTCAAATCATACAACGTACACACTTTTCTTATAGACCGCGGTTTATTGAATGCAAGCATGTTCGATTATTCTCAAAATACCCAGATAATGCCCTCAGCAGGTCCAGTCTATTGCAGCCATTTTTCGAGCATACTAAATTTGTAGTCATATGAAATGAGACAGACCTGTGTTCTATCCAAATGTGATAACTGAGTTTGTGATTCGCTGAAAAAGTTTCGCTTTATTCATCTGTAAATACATCTGTAGAACAGTGTTTCACTCATTTGCTGTGCATTCAAAAACACCCTGCACAGCTCTTGTGTGATAGATAACCAGCGAACGGAATAGGTAGAGTATAATTACATAATGTTGGCGAGAAGACATAACATGGAGTGGTTTAAACCACCTCTTCCAAGAATGATTTTGAAAAAAATTTATGGAATGGAAGTGATTTTGATTAGAATTTTTTTTTTGGGATTTTTAATAAGGTATCATACATTACAGCATGTTACAAGCGTCAAAAGTTACTAACTATATCACTACCAGGAAATATTTTTCAAATTCCAGAATTCCCGGAAGAGGTTTTAACCACTCCATGTTATCCTCTTCTTGCAACCATTAGGTATTTATACTCCACCTATTCCGATCCCTGGTTTACACAATAGTTCTCCTGTAGAATGTTATGCAACCAGAATGTTATCCATTCTACAGGAGAGCTATTGTGTAAAATCTGAGTTTGCGACTGGAAAAATCGTCAAACAGTTGCTGTAAAAAATATTGCAGCACGTAGTATCGTTAGGTACGAAAACGTTGAACAACAGCGGCACTATCTAAGACTTCTCAGCCTCATGTGTTCTGTAGATGACTTCTTCGATTCGTTAGGAATCGGCTGAAGTGATCGAATCCTTTTCCGACTCTCCTGGAGCTTATTGCTCTCGCACTGGGACAGCACTATCCGCAGTAGGCAATTTTTTATGACAACTTTTCACTCTACAAATATTTTCTGCTCAGGTCACTTTATAGAACACCTCAAGATCTACACGACGGTGCAAGAATAACTTGTCTAAGAATTTCTGTTGCGGAGTACATCTGGCTCGTTTGTCGAGCAGATTTGGTAAAAATTGATTAAAATAATGAAAATAAATCGGACAAAAATGCGTCACACACATTTGGTTTGGAAAAGCACCTTTCGAAAGATGTTTTCACATAAAACATCTGATTAAATTGTTCGTCTTCAAGGGTGTGAAATGAATGAACACAGTTAATAGTTATCAAAACACTACACCTGGGTGTATTTGCAGTTAACATCCCCACTGGGACCATAACCAGTCCATTGTTAACGGTATTTCGGCAAATCACAACCATTGCTAAAAATTTTTGCTTCCTAGACTCTTGACATAACTGAAATCACTAACAGTGCCAATACCTTGTGTATACCAGACAGCATATAACTTGGACCAGTGCAGTAGCCGATTTTAGGTTATCTTTGGTGGAGGGCGCGGGATGCGACGGCGGAGAGAGCGCCTGCAGACCGCGTGATTGGTTGGCCAGTCGCCCGCCGCCCTCCGCACCGCGCGCGTGTGCCATTCACTCCCAAATACACTTCCGTACATGCGCAAACTGGTCCAAGTTCTATGCCGATATATACTACAATAATTACTGAATGAAATTACATTCTGCGATTATAGCAATAACAAACAAGTGTGATGTAATATAGATTTATTTTTATGTCCTTTGACAGCAAACTATTTGAGGTTCCATTCACACGCTCTCATCTTACATAAAACCCCACGATCTCCACTTCCAAAGCCGACTAAACTCTGGGGCTAACCGCTACGCACACGTTATGAGGGCGGCGCCTCCGTGAGGGGCGCCATCTTGCACGCGAGCTGGACGCCGGCGAGCAGAGCGGAGCGCACGAAGCCCGGCACGGCGGGCTTGGCCGCGATGCTCTCCGTCATGACGCGGAGCTCGCGGAACGTGTTGCGCGTGTAGGGGTTGCGACGCGACGCGTAGCGCCACGTGATGAAGTAATAGTACATGAAGGGAGTGAGCAGACCGCAGTAGCCGCTGCAACATTTTTAAAATAATGTTTTAAAAATTAGAAGGAAAAAGTACAAGTCTTCATATTTTGAATGTGTAAATTGATGAAATCTCTATTAAATCGGTGGTGGTGTAATCGGCTTCTCATGCGAGAGGTCCGAGGTTCGAATCCGGTCGGCGTGTACCAATGAATTTTTTCTGACGAATAAATTTACGTGCATACCTACACCTGCTGCTTCACCGTTCGGAACCGGTGTAAAACTGTAGGTCCCTTCCCTTGCCCCTTACCAGGTAGGCTCAAATTGTAGCCGACTGGGTTGGTACCACCATACTGGATGTAAGATGGCCGCATAGGAGCCTCGGTTGTGTTCTCCTCTGGTCCAGTATATAGCCAGCAATACAGGCAAGTCTCCGGTATGGCACCTACCTTCTCGGAGGTCATTTTGGATGGTCGGAGCATGTGCTTTCACCCCTGCGACTCAGACACCCATAACGGATTACATAAAAAAACCCAACTATAGCGGTTTCGACTTAGCGGACACTATGAGCAAAATAATTAATAAAAGTTTGTCTAGTAAATAAGTGATCAATTTAATGACTTAGTAAATCTGTTCCCTAACACAAACTGATAAAGCAACCAAACCCGCAACACCATTGTCTGGGGGCATTTTATTATTATTTGGTAGTAGGGGCCGTGTGTGGCTCCACTGTTACTACAACCCTTTCAGATCTATTATGACTTACTGTGTTTAAAGGGCAACCTCAATTAGAAACTTAATTTTGCCTTGTATTTACTGATAGATTTATGCACTGATGAATTTAGGAAGTCACTAAGTAGTAGTTAGTGATGCGAGAGATTTGAAGATATGTATGGGAGAGAACTGTTACTGCATTTTTTTTTATGGAACCTGACACGGTTGACTACATCACACATTCGTGATGTCAGCCGATAACACCTTGGTGATCTAGGTGCCATGTCAGTGCTTCCCTACGGTCGTGCCGGATACACTGAACTGGACGGAAAACACGAACTATTTAAATAACCGTTTCAACCGACCTTTCATTCACCGTGCGGTGGTACCAACCGTGCGGGTTAAACCCTACCACCTGGTGAGGTAAGAAGAGTAATTAGAGTCCAATAAGAGAGAGAGATCTACTAAATAATGCTCCAGCTTATCCAGAAACGTTTATATTGAAATCTATACTAAATATCACAAAACACACGAAGAAAATCTAGTTTTCCTATGCTCATGTCAAGTAGCGACTCCAATCTATTCATAACAATAGCAAGTCTATTTCAAGGATGATTTGTTTCGAACGACAATCTACTTTTAAAATATTTAAATATGAAGAAAATGTGGCTTGTGCATACCACAGATTATCATAACCCACAGATTATTAATAAGAAAGAGAAGACTGTGTGAGACACACAGTACAATACTCACAAGAATGCGAGCAGTACGACGACCGGGAAGAGAGCGATCTCTGAGAGCGCGACCATGCGCAGGATGTTGCGCGACTGGAACTCCACCAGCGAGATCAGGATCCTCGCCACCCACATCGAGTTCTGGCCCAGCGTCTGTCAATACAAATACAACAATTAATAAAAGTCTCTTGAGGATGTTTAAATTGAGAACGAGACCAGCGATTGGCTAATATTTTTTTTTATGAAAACTGACACGGTTGGCTATATCACCTACAACATCCGTGATGTCAGCCCGTAACACCGGGTGTACTAGATGCCATGTCAGTGCTACCCTTCATTTCATGTCGGTTACACTGAACTGGACGGAAAACACGAACTATATAAATAGCCGTTTCTACCGACGTTTCATTCAGTGCGGTGGTACCAACCAGGGCGGGATAAACCCTACCACCTAGTAAGGTAAGAACGGAAGGCACCTACAGTTTAATGTGGAATCGGAACCACGGTCAGTCTCAAACGGTCGAGCGGTCACCCATCCAAGTACTGACCGGGCTCAGCGTCGCTTAACAAAGTCGACTGACCGCACCACTGAGCTACCGAGGAAGTACAGACCCCACACGGCACATCTATTGTGATCTCTCAAAAGTTCATAGCTCACCCCCAAGTCAGATTTCCGCTATGAACCGAGTTATATAATTGGGGTTGAGTGCCTGTATTTGGCATGGGTTAAAATAGTTAAAAATATAACCTCCAAGAATACGGCTTCTACTGTGAATGAGCACTTCACATTAACAAAGCATGTGTATGGGCGTTTCATCCTCTGTTATACAGAAACTAACACTAATACTTATACAAAACAGCTAAGACATAACCAATGATGAAATACTACGACAATGAAATACTTACATCAAGGATCGTGAGGGAGTAGGACGCAGAGTGAAGTAATGCAAACAGGAACACCGGTAGCAAAATCACTGAACATTCTGGTCAAGGAAAAACACTTATATACATCACCCGGCCGAATATCGCTGAAGACTTTGCCTGCTTTGCCGCACTTGAATTGTAAGCACTTAACTATAGATAGTAAAATATCTTCAATTATAAATTTTAATTTTTTTTTAGGTTTCCGTATCCCGTACGGAAGCCTATTACTAAGCCTCCGCCGTCCGTCCGTCTGTCCGAGGGCTGTATCTCTTGAACCGTAATAGGTAGCCCATTGAAATTTTCACAGAATATGTGTTACTATGGCGGATATAACAACAAATAAGAAAATGTTAAAAATTAAGGGGGGCTCCCATACAACAAAACTCCGGAAAATCGATTAGTCACACTATTGAATAATACATGGCGCCACAGGCTTTTATACATTGCATTGTTGAAAGACAAAAGATGTGCGGATAATAGCGGATAGATACGGAAACCTCCGTGCGCAAGTAAAACTCGCACTTAACAGATTTTTTCTGTGTTCTGTGTGGGCCCCTTCGAGACCTGGACCCTAGGCAGCCTCCTATTTGGGACCGTTCACATACCACGTGGACAAAAAGAGGGGGGGGGGGGGGGGGGGGGGGGGTAGGGGGTCGGCAAATGTCCACGATTGTCCAAAAGGGGGCGGGGAGGGGGTACAGGGACCGTCCACGTGGACGTTTGAGTTTAAAAACACACGATGCCGCGAGCTAGCCGGTCGCTCGCCTGAGTGTTGTTTGCTACAGCCACTGGCACAAATAAAAAAAAAAGAAGTCTTTATATTACAAATGCTTATTTATTTTACAAATATTCCAAAACTCAGAACCGCCTCAGCTGCGGTTCGTAAACGTAAAAACCTAGGCAGGGGTCCGCATGCATGAAAATAAACATCTTTGCGAGTAGCACAGATGGCTGCGCCCTAGAGTCCATCAGGTGTTTGTCAGACACAGCCAATAAAGGTATGATCACATTAGGCAGAATTGGTATAAAGAATTTACTGGTATAGTACTCGTAAGTTCCATCAGGAACATTGTGAGCGGATGACATCATAATTATTAATGGTGCATGTAACTGTGTTTATGTACAAAGGACCTGTGATTTAGGATATGGATATTGACAATTCTTTTGATGCTATTGTAGCATGTTTTAAATATTTCATTGACAAGTCTATCGCTACTTTAATTAGGGACAAATCTATTGATGCTAAATTAATTATTATTATATTCCTTGACTATTATTAATTTTTGACTAATGTTATTGTATCAAATTATTTCATTTTAGACATAGCTTATCTGTGATTTAGGATAAGGATATTGACAATTCTTTTGATGCTATTGTAGCATGTTTTAAAAATTACATTGACAAGTTTATTGACGCTCCATTAAAAAATTAATGCTACATTAAGTAGATAGTAGTAGTATTGGGTACAAAGTGTAGTAGCATAAGATAGCTTAATTGTTTTTGTCTTTTATGTGGTTCTGTACAGCCCTTGTCATTGTTTGTCATTGTTTCCATTGTGTTTAATTGTTTTTCATTGTTGTTACATTTCACACTACCATTCGAAAGATAACGAATTCAAGTGCAAAATTTATTTGCCTTCAAATGATAATAATAAAACCTGAAACCTAAAGGTTGACTGGAAGAAATCACTACCAGTGATAAGTCCGCCTTAGTGCACTATTCTCTCACAGTCCTCTTCTCCTCTCTTTCTCTCTGCATTACTTTATGTACTTATATATTTCTGTTTTTCTTGTTGTATTGATGTTTTGTTATTTATTAGCGTGCAATAAAATGTTTCTATTCCTATTCTATAAAAAAAATAAGTCTATAAGTAAATTATGTAATTGAAGGAAATCCTTCAGGAACAATAAATACCTCATAAGCATAACGCAAAGTAATACTGATTAAGTGAGTATTCCGTTCGTCCGCCGGCAGTTCAACTTAAAAACAAGCTTACCTTGGAATAATTTACTGTTTCTACTTGTATTGTTAATTAAACAAAGCAGACAAGGTGAAATCAACTCTGCCGCCCTACGCATAAAGTACATTTTTTTAACCAACTGATTATCTCAGGTTAACGGGCTTACCATTTTTTATACAGAATAATCTCAAAAACTTAATAATTCATTCGGTTCAATGTATTTAGTGCTTTCAGTCTGATATTTTCCATGTTCTTGTGAGCAGAGCGCAAGATTTTAGTTTACCTGGCCATTTAATAACTTGAATTTTAGAAGTTTTCTGCGAAGAAAATGAAGTTAGAGCGTAGAATGCGAACTTATTGCTGAATACGATTTATTCCAGTCAACCATGTCCACAACAATGTGTTAGCATAGTTAGCGTACAGGTTTCCTCGCTCTGTTTTCCTTCACAGTAAACAGAAGTGACCGGTAAGTTTCATCCTTACACGCTGGACTTACCGCGGTTGCGTACTAACCGGATTTACAGATTTTTCCTCTACAGAACCTGTAAACTCTGGAACGCTCTCCCTGTCCATATATTTCCCCCCAAGTACAAGTCTTGGGTCCTTCAAGAGAGGCGTGAATAGGCACCTGTCAGGCCGGCATGGCATTCGTAACCCCCGCGTACGACCGAATGTCCATGGGCGTCGTTAGACACCTCATCGTTAGACACCTCGTCGCGCTTTAAAATGCTTTAAAACATAGATCTTTTTTAGGGTTCCATACCTCAAGAATGGAAAAAATGGAACCCTTATAGGATCACTGTTGTGTCTGTCTGTCTGTATGTCTGTCACGGCTTATTTTCTCCGAATCTACTGGACGAAAAAAGTTCAAATTTGGTACATATACAACATGCCCCAAAACTCAACATCAAGCGGGAACCAGGGAGTAGGCCAGTTTATGACTACCCAGGGAAAAATAAGAAAAAAATCGGAGTCATTTGTTTTTTATGATATGAGCATTTTTTTTTAAACGTTGAAAATTTACATCTCGTACAACATTTTAGGTACTACGACTACAAATTTGCAAATACAATTGTTGTTGTTAATATTTTTATATTGGAAGCCTAAATTATTGATAACTTTCCCAAATAAAACCAGAATGCCTGTAGTTTTACAAAAAAAAATATTCAGTTCAATTTTTTTCTAAAAAAATTAATGACTACTTTGAAAAAATTAATGACCCTGGGTCATAAATGGCCTACTCCCTGGTTCCCGCTTGACGTTGGTTATAAAGTTTGATGACCCCAACAAGGATGTATAGCGTAAATAAAAGAATTTCGATTTTGGGGGTCAAATTTAGCAGACAAATTAGAAAGTTTAAAAAATTTTTAAGCGTGACATAATATCAATGAAAAGGGCTCGCTATACAAATATATATTTTTTCATTATTTTAAAAGGCATAGTTTAAAAAGATATTAAAGAAATGTACAAAAATCGAGCAATGCCCCCCTTATCTCCGAAACTACTGAGTCTAAAATTTAAGTTTACAGGAAACCTAAACGAAAATACTAATAATAGCTATTAATTAGTATAGAAATTATTTGTATATGTAATTATATTTGATTGAAAGTTCTCAAGGAAAACTGAATTTTACGGAACCCTCATCACGCGAATTAGACTCGCTTTCTTTCTTTCTTTCTCTTTTCATTTTTCTTCAATAGTAGAGATACAGATTATTCCCTGCGAACCGTCCTATCTCCGCATGACTTGTCGCAGAGAGACTCAGCCCCCTGTTGTCGTTGACATTGGGTTTTTGAAAAGCCATCACTTCTCTAAATAGTTTCTTTGTCGCACAGCTAGGGTGTGGAACTGTCTTCCGGCGAGTGTGTTTCCCGAATCTATTAACTGGGGTGTCTTCAAAAGTCGTATTAACAGGCTAGACAGCCTAGCAACAGTCTGCAAATCTGCTGGCATGGCACCTGACAGAGCATGGTTTCGCGAGGAGAGGTGATTTTGGCTCTGCACCTGCACTGCACCATTGGTCTCTCGGCAAAGCCATGTTGGTTTACATAAACAAGTGCGAGGCGGACCCGCGCACGGAGGTTTCCGCACCACAAAAAAAAAACATTGAAAAAAACATGTTTCTTGTATGGGAACCCACTAATTTTTTTCCTTTTTTTATTTTTACTTCTTGTAAACACATATTCTGTGAAAAATTAAATGGGCTACCTATTACGTTTCAAGCGATACAGCCCTCGGACAGACGGTCAGACGGACGGACAGACAGACGGACGGACGGACGGACAGACAGACAGACGGCGTAGGTTTAGTTATAGGCTTCCGTACGGGATACGGAAACCTAAAAAAACAAAGACATTCTACTTTCTGGACAGGCCCTCGTCATACATTTTACCGGTAGAAAGGTGCCATTGGAGTTCTTCTGTATTGCCAATATTTAAAACAGCGTAAGTGCGCGAGCGCCCCACACATCACGTTACGTTTCCACTCTGTGAACATCGCTAGAGTAAGACGGTTAAATGGCACTTTGATACGTATAAGGGAGACAACAATTGGAGAGTGTGCCGAATGAGCACAAATAGTACGCCTCAATTCGGTGCGTTTATGCCACTTCGCGATAATTTTTAATTCGTTGTAAAAAAAGGCATTTTGCAAAGGATACGCAAGTTAGGCGTGACGTTGATGAACACCAGCGAGTAGAACAGGTAGTGCGCGCTGTCCTCGAGGAACAGACGCGTGAAGAACTCCCGCGAGAGGGAGATGCTGGCCGGGTTGATGCGCTGGTGCAGCCGCAGCGCCGACGTTGCGCCGTTGCCGAGCAGCGCCTTGTAGTACGCGTTCACTGAGCTGCGAGCAGACAATGTCACTTGTTCTTATAGTTGTTGAATTTGAATTTTTATTGAATGATTTTTCCAAGAGTGGTTTTGAGAAACTTCTTTCCAGACGGTAAAGATATTACATATTGTGTAATTAAAACAAAAATTATATTAAGTTTATTAAGAAATTCATATTTCATCATAAAAAAGAAGAAAGTAAGTAATTAAGGGCGAGGCAGAAGGCCAAGCTGGGTTCAGGTAAACGATAAACCTTCTTGAAGAAACGAAGTAACTTAAGGCAAGGCCAAAGGCCGAGGTGCATTCTGGAAGACAATAAACCTCTAAGAAAGAAAGTAACTAAGCGCGAGGCCGAAGGCCAGCTGAGTTCAAGAAAAAGATAAACCTTCTTGAAGAAAGTAAGTAACTACATAAAAGCGAAGCCGAAGGCTGAGTTGTATTCTGGAATACGATAAACCTCCTCCTGGAGCGTCCTCCAGGTTTTGACGTGCAGGTGTGAAACATGTACTTGTGACAAGTCGCTTTTGTCCAAAGTTGCCCAGTAAGCAATGGAACGAGCCATGCTGGAAATACCGCTCGGGTGTGTTCTTCTCTAGTCCAGTATAGCCAGCAATCCAAAGGGTTATTACCTTCTCGGAGGTGATATTGGCTGGTCGAAGCATGTCCTTTGGCCCCTCTGACTCAGCCACCCATACCGGATTACATAACCACAACATAAACAAGGGGGGTAACACGGAAATAACCAAATAAATACATACTTAACCCTGGCAATAGTATAAGCAGGGAGGTATTGATTATTTTGAAAATATAGCAGTGCTTAATGATTGAATTGAATGAATAATTAGCAATTTGTACCGTGTGGGGTCGGTACTTAAAAAGAATAGCCCCACTGCATCTCTCCCCGTCGCATGTCGTAAAAGTCGACTAAGGGATAAGAAAACTCGTCAGCCTCGGTAGCTCAGTGGCGCGGTTGGTTAGTCAACTGTTATTAAGCAATGCTGAGCGCGGTCAGTGATTGGATGGGTGACCGCTCGACCGTTGGAGGCTGACCGTGGTTCGGATTCCACGTTAAACTGTAGGTCCCTTCCCTTCTTACCTTACTAGGTGGTAGGGTTTATCCCGGCCGGGTTGGTACCACCGCACTGAACGAAACGTCGGTCGAAACGGCTATGTAAATAGTTCGTGTTTTCCGTCCAGTTTAGTGTAGCCGACATGAAATGAAGGGAAGCACTGACATGGCACCTAGTTCACCCTGTGTTATGGGCTGACATCACGGATGTTGTAGGTGATGTAGCCAACCGTGTCAGATTCCATAAAAAAAAAAAAAAAAAAAAAACAATTGACCGGAACTAGGTCACATCTAATATTCAGAGCTAATATCCAATATTGTCGTAGTGGTCACATGGTGCATAACAATAAATTTGTGTACCTTTGTATAGCCTAGAAATGACAAATGAGTTGTACCTACAATTTGTAACCCTATTCATTGTGTGAAGCCAGCATAAATAAACACTTTCCGAAAGCAATCAATTACGTTCCTGAAAATATACATAACACATAACTTTAGCGACATAAAGGCATCGTCATAAGTATTAATTTTTTTTTAAGTGCAATCAACTAATTGTCTACAACTTTAACAAAAATCTACATAATATGTGTGCTTTAGCTTTGAATTTTTTTTTTATAATTTCAAAGCCCACACGGGACGACCAGACCTCAGAATGTGTCATTTTTGAAAGGAAACCCTAAAAATACGAAAGTTCTGACACTACGATGGGTCTATATAATAGACACCTATTAGTATGTCAGCCTCGGTAGCTCAGTGGTGCGGTCTGTCGACTGTTGTTAAGCAACCCTGAGCGCGGTCAGTACTTGGATGGGTGACTGCTCGACCATTGGAGGCTGACCGTGGTTCGGACTCCACGTAAAAATGTAGGTCCCTTCCCTTCTTACTTCTTACCTAGTAAGAGGTGATAGGTTTTATCCCGCCCGGGTTAGTACCACCGCACTGAATGAAACGTCGGTCGAAACAGCTATGTAAATAGTTCGTGTTTTCCGCCCAGTTCAGTGTAGCCGACATGAAATGAAGGGAAGCACTGACATGGCACCTAGTCACCCGTTGTTATGGGCTGACATCACGAATGTTGTAGGTGATCTAGCCAACAGTGTCAGTTTTCATAAAAAAAAAGAAAAAAAAAGACACACTGTAGAGAACAGAGAAATACACACACACAGAGAAATGTTTTTAAGTTTACTCTGTTATTAATTAATATTCGGTTTTATATTTTCGGATTAACAGTAGTATGTTTAGACGTCGACTTATGTAAGTCTAAACATACTATGTACTGCTAATCCGAAAACATAAAAATGAACACACACAGAGAACAAACGTGAAGTTCCTTCAAAACTCTTTGTGAAAATACTCACTTGTTGAACACGGGAAGTATGTAGCCAATAGTGCAGAGTATTGTGAGCACGCGTATGGCCCACAGCGCCACGTCCACCTTGTTGGCGATGATGTGAGCCCTGAGGGCGGGCATGCCCTTGGGGGGCCCGCTGCTCTCTGCAGTTCCGTTCTGCGCGGCGTCAGCCATTTTCTGTCCGGTCACAACAATGACATTAAACATAGATAGGTACAAAAGTGCATACACAGCAACACGCTGAATCCCGGCAATCGGCATAAGCAGGATAATCAGTGTTGTGCTGCAAGAACTCGCGTAAAAACCAGACAATTGCGTGTTGGATTCACGCACCGAGGGTTCCGTACCACCATGTAATTGGCCAGTGTTTTAGGTTGCCATATCTACCGCGCTACTACCGGTGTTACACCTATTAGGGGTGTCCGACTCCGCTGTACCTACCGATTTATTAGCCTACTAAGAGCGACCGCCTCAGGAGGCCAAACTCGCAGGGGCGCGCGGGCGATCGAGCCGGCCGGCGCGGCGGCCGCCGGTCAGTCAGTTAGTTTGTCAGACGCATACAGTGCATAGTAAGTGTAAGCGCTGTTATCCTATTAGTAGGAGGTCATAGATTTAAAATAATATTATCATATTGCCAATAACATAGTTAGATGAGGCGTGGTGTGTATGGCCTAATTCGTATAAAGATAATAGGTAGGTACATTGTAGATGATCATTAATTGATCAAACAAAACTACCACTGGAAGGTTGCACGCTTCCATGTGAGAAACTAGTTGTGACGCTAAGGCATGCATGAATTTGTTCGCATGAATTTGCCGTAGCTAAATATCGTATCGTTGGTAGCTAGAACGATAAAAATTGGTAGGTATCATCTTCATTTTATTCCTCACAATAAGACAGCCCAAAGACACAGCCCTTACACGCGCTGAACGACGCGCTTTCGAGATAGAGTTACGCGACAGAAAGAGAAGCGAAATGTAGGTAGTTATCGTGGTTAGGCATGCAGCTCTGTGTGAATAAATTTGTACTTTATCACGTCGTCGCAGAGTAGCTATTTCTTTGTGAGTGTTTGTACAGAGAAGCTTATGTACGCCAGTACTCTTTTCTATTCTGTGCTATTACTAAGCCTACGCCGTCTGGTTGAAAAAAACATGTTCCTTGTAAGGGGACCGCCCTTAATTGTTTAGTTTTTTTTTTTATTTGTTATGATATCCGTCATAATAACACAGATTCTGTGAACATATCAATGGGCTTACAGCTGAAATTATTAAATTATTAATGTTCGTACCCTTGTTCGAACCTTCGTTACCTTCGCGGGTGTGTAATCGAACCGGATAGAACAAATTATGACAAGTTCGAGTGCAGTTTAGCTGCCTTAAGAAAGCTCAATAAACAATAAACAACAACAACAATATACATCTTATATCCACTATTGGAAGTAAATTTACCATATTTGAGAAATTGCAAATCCGCATGTAGATTGTTTTCATTTTACGAAGGCACGAGGGGTATGAGGTAGGAAGTGGTGTGAGACCGCGCGGAGCTCAGTAGGGAACGACTCGGTTCGACGGAACGACGCGGAGACGTGTAGAATGAGTGTACCGACCTGGCATAGAGTTCGTTCTCTACTGAGTTCCGCGCGGTCGCCTCTCGCACCACTTCCTACCTCGTACCCCTCGTGCCTTCGTAAAATGAAAACACTCTACCCATTGATAGCGAGTTAATAAGTAGCCATTAATAAGTAGACAAAGAATGGATTCAATAAAGGCAGGGATTATGTGTTTGATAAAAATTTTGTATTATCTAACCATAATGATAACTCTGAAATCAATCACACAATCACTTACAACAAGTGTTTTACTAAATATAATAGCCTTTTTCTATTTCAAAAATATAAGTTATTATTTCAATACAGTAATACTCTGCTTAACGGGAGGGATGTGCATTGGGGTTTGAGATAAACAGAATATAATAAAATCAACTTTTGCAAAATTGCTTTTTTTTATGGAAACTAACACGGTTGGCTACATTACCTACAACATCCGTGATGTCAGCCCATACACCGGGTGAACTAAGTTCCATGTCAGTGCTTCCCTTCATTTCATATCGGCTACACTGAACTTAACGAAAAACATGAACTATGTATTTACATAGCCGTTTCGACCGACGTTTCACTCAGTGCGGTGGTACCAACCCTTGAGGGATAAACCCTACCACCGAGTAAGGTAAGAAGGGAAGGGACCTACAGTTTTACATGGAATCTGAACCACGGTCAGCCTCCAACGGTCGAACGGTCACCCATCCAAGTACTGACCGCGCCCAGGTGTGCTTAACAACTGCTTATTTTGTCTATCATGGAGGTAGCAAAATTTGTAAGGCGAAACCTACACCTGTTCCAGATCAATTGGATCAGTCACAACTATCGCACTGAATCCCACAACCAATTACGCATCATGGTACACAAGACTCACCAAGAGCGAGAAGTCGGTGTTTGTGATTGGCCCCACGATCTACAACAGATTGGCAATGTCAATTCGAGACTCCTATTCGGACGAAACATTTGTGTCTAAACTCAAGGAGCTTCTGGTCGGTAAAGCGTACTAATCTCTAGGTCAGTACTTTACGGATGTCGTCCAGAACCCTGCCGATACTTACTCCAAAATATGGCTTTATAATAAATAATAATTAAACTATATAGTACATAACATGACTTGGACTTGTAATATGGAACATTATTATGAATTTTTTATTTGATTATGAAATTTCGTCATGAATTTCTCAAATCTTTGTAAATCATGATCATGAATTTCTCAAATATTTGTATGTACGCAAGCTAGGAAGAGAGCATTCTTGTACCTTGTCTTGTGTTGATACGTCTACACAACTGCGAAACAAACTCAAAGATGGGACGCAGATTCCTATTGGCCGAGCTGGCTAGCACGTCTCGGACGTCAACAAATCATGGACTAATCGCGTGAAACGGGACACACTTCTGCCACAGATTACCTAATAGTTCTTCATAACAGATAAATCACTCCATAGTAAAAGTTCCATACCTTCGGCTTTAATAGCCTACTGCTTCACGTCGCCAATCGCTGCGTGCGAAAATGTACCTAAGCAATCGAGTGTAAAGTGCATTATTGCTTTGCAGCTGCGCGCAGTTGCGTGGGCGAGCGTGTAGGTAAGCTTCGCGCGGCTGACGAATTTCTACTGAATTACACCGCCGGCGGTGCACCAGGCGATAGGTAGTTAGCTCGCGCAAGTACATAGAGTGCGTGAGGCCTGCTTCTGCGAAATTTTAATATCGCATTATAACGTATCCGCGCAAAACTGACGCGTAAAGTGAGGTATTATTGTAGGTATATTTTATTTGTGTATTACCCGAAACCGTATGCATATTATGTTAAATATTATGAATGTGTAAGATCAGCGGCAGGTGGAGATCATTTGTCTGTCTACCCCATTGTAAGACAGGTTTGATGCTATTTATGTCTGTAAGTATTTGTCCATGTCAGCACCAAGTCACCGTGAGGCCAAGTCAGGCCAAGTGTAAAGTGAGGTACTTAGTAATAATGCATTATTCTAACTAACCTAAGGACTGATTAATCACAAATCAACCTGGATTTATTTTCAACGAGCGTTATTTTTAACTCTCACAATTAGACCCACTGCTCAGTACCCGAAGATAGTGTGATGAATGATGATATAATAACTAACACGGTATATCCTAAAATAATCTCAAAAAATTGCTGAATCTAATGGAATAATGGACACGCAATTCTGATTTGTAATTTTTAATAAATAGTGAACATAAATCTGAAGACAGATACCACATTTTTTATTAACATAAACCTTAGAAGTAACAGTAGCTTGAACTCGAACGTCTCTGTGCGACAGGGAAGACACTCTACAACCAACCGGACGGTCATTTTCTAAAGCTTGATGTACATAATTGAGTGCCGCGTACTGTACATTTGGTTGCCATCCTAATAAAAAAAAAACATTCTCGAAATCAACTTAAAACTTCAGTAGCAATGAGCCTTTTTGTGTCGCGCTCCGTATTGCATTTTATATTATATATTGATTGTTGACGGCGGCGGATGGCCGACTGGTCCGACTTCTCTTGCGAGAGGTCTGAAGATTCAATCCAACCACACGGCAGTTGGATTCGAACCTCGGAACCAATGAGTTTTATATGATTTGAAAAACATTACGTGCATACCTTCACCCAATGCTCCACGGTTCGGATTCCGTGTTAAAATTTAGATCCACCGGGTTGACTGGAGGAAATTGGGTAAGGCAATAAGCCCGTCCTTGCCACACATTAAGTGGCATAAAGTGTATTATTATTATTGTTGTTTCATTCATTTATTCTCACATTTCTTTTTATATTAATTTTACATCTTTAGAAAAAAATTTAAAATGTACAAAAACCGGCGGTGGGGCGAACCCAGGCCCAGTGATGGTCGAGCCCCAGGGAGAGTAACCTCTGGACAATGCGTGCAGTGTCAAGCAGGGCTGCTCTCTGGGTCTGGTACTTGACCCAGCCACTCAGTGAGAGCCTCTCAAGGTGGTCGACGAGGCCCTTCGCTATCAGCCCAGGGGCCGATACGACAATTTGCACAACAATCATCGAGTTGACGGGCTACATTTTGCTAAACGGGTGCTGCAGATCATGACATTTAAGCATAAGTATTCTCTTGGAAAAAATTACTAAATGTTTTTGCCTGGGACGAACCAACCAAGCCTCCGCCAAGCATACTGTGTGGGGTCGGTACTTAATAAGAATAGTCCCACTGCATCTCTACCCGTGCATGTCGTAAAAGGCGACTAAGGGATGAGCGGCCTGCAGACACCCCGGTCGACTTGTGGCTTCCATGGAAGACATAGGCTGGCTGGGGTAGCTGGAGGCTGCGGGGTTTTGCACGAAGGTCCCCAACCAAGCGGGATTAGTTTGCAGGCCTAGAGCCAACCCCAAACCAAAACAACAATGCCCCCGCCAAGCGCAGACCCTTCTTATTATTATTAATATTATTGTTGCAAATTGAAGGCCCCTTCAACAAGTCTGATATACAAATGTTCGCTAACGTCACAACTAAAACTTTGCATTCAAATACAACCAGTTTTATCACATTTAATTGGACGGTGTGACGTCAGATACAAATGTCATTCTACCAACAAGGTGAGCCGGAGGCATTCGACGAAAACAAGTTTAATATCTCCATATTTATGCAAAATTTGGTACTTTGTACTGCGTTATATATAATCCCTTTTTATGAGTAGTGTTATAGATTTTTATACACAGTGTTGCAATTGCCCCCGTAATATTTTTAACTGACATCAGGGGGTGGTTCTATATGTGAAACTAAATAACTTATGCGACAAAAAAATAAATTTTAAACAAAAATAAAATTTCTTTTTTCCATACAGAATTTTAATACCTATTCTCAAAATGTAAGGGGAAAAAATTTTCTTTTTCTCCAAATTAAAAAGTCGTAGAACAAAAGTTGTTCGGTTTTATGTACAGAATAACCCCCTTTCGGGTTTAACGGTTGGGGTTGCAACACCGATTTGCACCAATTGCACTGATTTGCACCAAACGCGATTCTATCTCCATTCCAACTCCGCACTACGCATACTAGGCAGGGGATGCACCGCTATACAATCGACATACCACAGATATGTGCTCCCAAGTACAGCCTGGGTTTTTTAAAAAGGAGCGTGAAAAGGCTCCTATCATGCTAGCAAGGCATTCGTAATCCCCGTGCTAGAACGATAAAAAAGGTATGGACGCCGGACTGTCAAATGCTTGTATGAGAACTAGCGTCGCCGAGTTGCGGGGAGCGGAGTGTACGTACCGATGATAAGATATTCCACTATTGTGCACACTAAACTTGGCTGTAGTGTTTTACACGTAAACACAGAGCATGCGGGCATTTTACAGGTATTTGCGAACGCGGCCGATGACAGACTGATGGGCCAGCGCGCGACCGTCCAATGAAACAAGTATGCTTTTACTTATATCGTGTTACGCTGGCGAGGATAGGGTTCGGGGTCCATACCTTTTTTATCGTTCTAGTCCCCGTGCATCACAGAATGTCCATTAGACATCTACTTGTAAGTGTAACTACACATGTTGCACCTCTGTTTTTTTATTTGTCCTCGATTTTCTTTATTTATTTGTGGATAAGATTCAATGGCCTCGTACGTACGTTGATCGGCGTTTTAAAAAGAGGACTACCAGCGAAGTCGCTCTACAGTCTCTTCAAGAATCTAGGGCTGCCAAGATCGACGCTAAGCTCATATATGGAGAGAGCTTCGAAAACGTCACTGGAAGCATCCTACAGAATATGGATAGGTAGAGAGAGGGAGGTCGAGAGCGGGACTGGTGGTTCCCCGCGTCCTAGTCAACGCAGACTAGCTGACGAGGGCTTGATGCGAGCCGAAACGTGAAGCATCCGCGGGAAATTTAGAGTGGGCACTCGCTAGTCCCGACCTCGATTAACACCCTCCTCTACTGCCGATGGGCCCGGATATGTTCGGCGAAGCCATGGCAAGCTTAGTTCCACACCTTCTAAAACTTTTACTGGCAGCGTTCTTCACCTACAAGTTGGTATATGACACGTAAAGGGGAATTCTCAATTTTTGGTTAGAAAACATTCGGAAAAAATTTCGGGCGTGTTTTGCTTTTCCTCTCGTTTTTCCTGGAGTACAAAAAATCCGTCTGTGCTCCTAAAAAGTTAATCCTCACTAGTTTGACTTGACTAGACTATTAGATTTGTGGATAATTTCATTCGCTATAAGTGCAAATAGGGGTTATTGATCTGACTTCATTATTTTACTAAATATTTGAGTTTATGTGCGCCAGAAAAGTCTAGAATAGCAGGTTTTGCACTCAACTGACATCGTAATGAAATATTCAACAATGATACCGGGTACTCACATTTTTACAGATAATCTGTCAACGTGCACTCCTTATCTACAAGTAGGTCAACGTTTTGCCACCACTTTCACATGGAGAAGCGAATAAAACCGTTACGAGCCGATTTCGACACTGAGCAAAGGCCGTAAATACATTTCATGACACTGATCTCAACCAGTCGTCCAGTCGTCACTATAACCTTAGGTAATAATTACTTGCCGAGACGAACAAGGAAAACACGTTTCAAACCAGTATACCTTTCGAGGCTATCACCCTACCATTGAAGCACCGCGAAGATGAGCTTGTAAGTTTAAAATTTTTGTACACGGCGGTATTCAAGCTCGGCCCGCGGTTCGTGGCATGAATAATGCAAGTAACTTACGTCCGAATTTCTCTATCGATCACGATAGTATTCCCAAGTTCCAATCTGATCCTATACGACCGATTAAACCTGCCAACTTGACCAGCTGAACAACGAACGATCAGCGGACGAGCGACGGACGACCGAATTGACCACAGATTACCAATATATATGGGAATTGACTGACTGACTGCGCGTGAACATGGGGGATGATGGGGACGGACGGCAGACGGCACGTCATGCATGTAGGAATGCTGCCGAATGACACGAAAATAAAATATCGAATCGAGGTTTGTATTTGTAGCAAAGCAAAACAGGATGCGTTCTAGTTATAGCTAGGGATGCCTCATCAAACAATTTGCCGTATTCTGGTAATAATAAGTATTACAAGCACATCTAATGAGGATCAACGCGGTTTTTAGTTTTGAATGTAGTATTGTAGCCCATGAAAAATCCAAAACATTGGTGTAATTATTTTTGTCGTACGACGAAAAATGAGCTAATAGCGATCAAATGAATGCGCCGATCTCGACTCGACTAATCGCAGCGCGAAGTGCGTGCCGTCACGACACTCCACACCGCGACGCACTGCCAGGAAGTACTCATGTGTCCGCTATAGCGAAACGTAGCTGAAAACCGTTGCCACGCCTCTAACGTATCGCATCGGTATTGTCATAGCAAACATCGGCTATCGGCTATCGGCTAACAACCAACCAAACGAACAGCGTATGCCAGGCAGGCTGACAGACAACTGATATCCGACAACTATTATGCCTTCCCTCTCTCTTTAAGTAAGTCCCCAAATGCAAGAAAGAGCACGTGCGATTCCTTTTAGTTTCACCAAATAAATCTTTTCATGGAAAAATTACCTTTATGGTAGAACCAATAAGGTCGTATTTGGGTTGGATATCTACGAATATCTTAGATATTTACGAAATATTTAACGGCGCGGGTGACAACTGACAACTAGAACAGTTGTCAGTTATTTAGATATCAGAACAACCAGTTGTGTCAATCCAGTCAGTTTCAGTTAGTTTTAGTGCCGGCCGACCGAGCCAGTAGCCAATAGCCAGCCACCACAGATTACCGATACACTCGGTGCGGTACGGACGGTGACGGACGGTGCGTGCGGTGCGTTACGGTTGCGGTGGCGGCGGTCCGGCGCGCGGCACCGCCGCGCCGCTGCCCGAGCGGTGCCGCTGCGCGGAGAGATATCCATAGTATCGGTGCGTGCGTGCTGTGCTGTGATGTGACTGTGATTTGTGAATAGTGATGTATGCCACACGGTGCGTTCCGGCGTCGCGCCGCGCAGGCACGCCGGATACGCAGAACGTTGAGTTGAGTTACGTAGTTCAGGACAGAAACTTTATACTTTACTGTGTATTTAAGTGTGTAGCTACAACTCTTCTTAGTTTGTAGGTTTTTCGTTAATAAACAATGACATAGTGCGTGAACATAGTGTATAAAAAAAAATTGATTAGTGTTAAAATAAATTATGTAAAGACAGAACTTTACTTTTAAAATGTTAAAAAGAAAGGCATCATAATGGCCAACAAAAAAGGTGTGGTGTGGACTCATTTTGAAAAAAAAAGAATATTTTCGCTATATGTAATTATTGTAAGCAGAAATTTACGATACGATCAGCAAGCAATTTATTACTTTTTATTTTTTTGTCTAGGAATCAGAGTTTTTGATACCGATATTTGGCAACGGATATCAATATCGGTATTGAAGACAGATATCGGTTAGATCACGGTTGCCAAAAATTGTCGATAACCCACATGACTACCAGGAAGCGGTAAGGCGCGCAGTGTTTATGTTTGTTAATTTGTGTTTTAAGTGTCCCATGTGTGCCTGGTTTCACTTTTAACAATGTATAAATATTGTATTGTGCCGAAATGTACAAATACGTCGATCAAAACGCCAGAGAAACTATGTTTAAAAGGTTTTATTTAGCTTGACCCCTTGTTTATTTGTTTCAACAACTTTGCGACAACTTTTTCAACTACTTCTACTGAACCGATTCTTATGAAACTTTGCACACACATTGATTTCCCGTCACAATACAATGTTATGATAATGTCAACTTGGTGACGAGGGTATGATGATGGAGTCAGGACGTGGACAGTGGGACTCTTCAACCGTTACTAGTAACTCCCTCGAGTTTGGGCTCATTTGGATGGTTTGGACGAGTGTCCCATACTTCTACTAATACAATTGGTGACGAGGGTCTGATGATGGAATCACGAGGTGGGTGGTGGAACTCTTCAACCGTTACTAGTAACTCCTCGAGTTTGGACTCATTTGGTAGGTTTGGACGAGTGTCCCATACTTCTAGCAATACACTTGGTGACGAGAGTCTGATGATGGAGACAGGAGGTGGACAGTGGAACTCTTCAACCGTTACTAGTAACCCCCTTGAGTTTGGGTTCATTTGGTTGGTTCGGACGAGTGCTCCATACTTCCACCAATACACTTGGTGACGAGGGTCTGATGATGGAGACAGGAGTTGGACAGTGAACTCTTCGACCGTTACTAATAAATAACCCCCTCGAGTTTGGGCTCATTTGGTTGGTTTGGACGAGTGTCCCATAATTCTACTAATACACTTGGTGACAAGGGTCTGAAGATGGAGTCAGGACGTGGACAGTGGGACTCTTCGACTGTTTCTAGTAACCCCTCGAGTTTGGGCTCATTTGGTGGGTTTGGACGAGTGTCCCATACTTCCACCAATACACTTTGTGACGACGGTCTGATAGTGTCAGGAGGTTGACAGTGGAACTCTTCAACCGTTACTAGTAACCCCCTCGAGTTTGGCCTCATTTGATTAGACGAAAGGGTAACTAGTAACGGTTGAAGAGTTCCACTACCCACCTCCTGATTTCATCATCAGACCCTCGTCACCAAGTGTATTATTAGAAGTATGGAACATTCGTCCAAACCAACCAAATTAGCCCAAACTCGAGGGGGTTATTAGAAACAGTCGAAGAGTTCCACTGTCCACCTCATGTCTCCATCATCAGACCCTCGTCACCAAGTGTATTGGCGGAAGTATGGAGCACTTGTCCAAACCAACCAAATGAGCCCAAACTCGAGGGGCTTATTAGTAAAGGTCGAAGAGTTCCACTACCCACCTCCTGTCTCCATCATCAGACCCTCGTCACCAAGTTGATTGGTGGAAGTATGGAGCACTTGTCCAAACCAACCAAATGAGCCCAAACTCGAGGGGGTTATTAGTAAAGGTCGAAGAGTTCCACTACCCACCTCCTGTCTCCATCATCAGACCCTCGTCACCAAGTTGATTGGTGGAAGTATGGAGCACTCTTCCGAACCAACCAAATGAACCCAAACTCGAGAGGGTTACTAGTAACGGTTGAAGAGTTCCACCACCCGCCTCCTGATTCCATCATCAGACCCTCGTCACCAAGTGTATTTAGTAGAAGTATAGGACACTCGTCCAAACCTACCAAATGAGTCCAAACTCGAGGAGTTACTAGTAACGGTTGAAGAGTTCCACCACCCACCTCCTGATTCCATCATCAGACCCTCGTCACCAAGTCTATTAGTAGAAGTATGGGACACTCGTCCAAACCAACCAAATGAGCCCAATCTCGAGTGGGTTATTAGTAACGGTCGAATAGTTCCACTGTGCACCTCCTGTCTCCATCATCAGACCCTCGTCACCAAGTGTATTGGTGGAAGTATGGAGCACTCTTCCGAACCAACCAAATGAGCCCAAACTCGAGAGGGTTACTAGTAACGGTTGAAGAGTTCCACTGTCCACCTTCTGTCTCCATCATCAGACCCTCCTCACCAAGTGTATTGGTGGAATTATGGCACACTCGTCCAAACCCAACAAATGAGTACAAACCCGGGCGGGTTAAACCGTACCACCTAGTAATATAAGAAGGGAGTCATATCCCTTAGTCGCCTTTTACGAAATGCACGGGGAGAGTTGCAGTGGGGCTATTCTTTTAAAGTACCGGCCCCACACGGTACATCAGTTTCTCTGGCGTTTTGATAGACGTATGTGTACATTTCGGCACAATGCAAAATTTATACTATTTAAACCGGCCAAGTGTGAGTCGAACTCACTTGGTTTCTTCTATGGGAACCCCCGTGAATATTTTACTTCTTCTTATTTTTATTATTTGTTGTTATATCGGCCATAATAACATATTCTGTGAAAATTTCAACGGGTTACCTATTACGGTTTAAGAGATACAGCCCTCGACGAATGAGTGCGCGTTGGCTGGTCAGCGCGAGCGCGCAGGTGCTGGGGTTGAGTGACGTCACGCGTAGCCGCGGCGCACCGAGTTTTAGCGGCAGAAACGGCTTAAGTTTATTGATAATATCTCCGTAACTAATGGTCCGATTTTGATAATTCAAAAAGGTATGCCATTCTTATGCCATAAAGAACAACGTGGATATCACTACTATTGAATTTGCTGTTACTTTACTGATCCTCATTGGGAAGAAATGCGAAAAAAGGGACTAGGCGATCACTCTGGTCTATCTGTCGTCTGTCTGTCCGTCTATCGGTCACACAGACCAGGGATGTTGCGGATGCGATTTAGTTGACATCCGCGGATACGGATGCAGATGCGGATTTTTGGACGCTCACATCCGCGGATGCGAATGCGGATGCGGATACGGATGCGGATGCGGATGCGGATGCGGATACGGATGCGGATGCGGATGCGGATGCGGATGTTAACAAGATTGCTTGAAGAGCCGGTTAGTTTAAGTCCTTGAATAAAAGAGGTTATGCTTTTAATATCTTTTATTGATAAATCAATTTTTAGTAAGAAAATTTCAAGATTGGGCTATTGTATTTAATGAAAAGTAACTTGGCTGCCTTTTCAACTTAGAAGACGCGTCGTCGCGCGTGTTTAGACACGCATGCATACACGAAACGTGACGGAATGAAATAACGCAATAATAATGGAAAACAAAGTCGTCAGCACTGCACTGCACCGTCGCACAGCATATTCCCTTCCTATTGGTCAATTGCAGCGCGCGCCACTCGCGGACTCCGCCCAATTCCATTCAAGTCTCAACCTGCACTACATCCGCATCCGCATGAGTTCCGCATCGATTTAATGCCGTTGCGAATGCAGATGCGGATGTCAAAATCAATGCGGATGCTCCGCATTTACGGATGCGGATGCGAATATCCGCAACATCCCTGACACAGACACACGGTATCTGCCGATCTACTTATTAATATTTTATTGAAATACGTAGAATTGTTGCCTGAAGACAGACTATACATAAATTAGTCTAACAAGCCGGTGGAAAGTACAAGATACCCTAACTAAAACGTGAACCAATTTTTTTTCTGCAGGTCATTCCCTGCAGCACCACCACCTTTTGAGAAAGGCGAGATTACTAGGAAACCATTTATTTTTAAACCAAAAGTTAAATTACATAATTAAATAAAATCCCGCACACAGAAATTCAAAAATTATTTCCGTTGAAATAATTGAAGGCGCCAGGGGAGCGCTAAGTATAAAAACAATTTTTAGGGTAGCTCACTCGGTGATGTCGGATCCCCCGAACCGCGCGGCTCTGAGTTTTATTTTATTTATATAATCTTTTTAAGATACGTAATTTTTTGATTACCTACTTGATTACAATCATAGCTAAGAGTTACCCCGTTTAAACTAGCTTTCTAATAAAAAAAACGCATTCAAATCGGTAAATCCGTTTGGGAGCGATAGCACATACAAACAGACGTGGCCGTCAAATTTATAACACCCCTCCTTTTGCTTCGGAGTTTTAAATGTATGTTGGTCGAATTCCCGATAATTAATACCTACAAATTCCATCGAGGTCGACACCGTTCCGAAAATCGATTGATAAAAAAATGTGCCATCTCTATTTATTGCAGAGTGACGTGTGAAAATGAAAATGAAGAACCGTTCAATTCTGAATTAGGGCGAAAGCGATCTAAACAAAACATACTTTAGTGAACCGAAATTTACTTATATTTTTTTATGTGGTTATACAAAAATAACCAACATAATATATACAAAAATAGCCAAAACCTTTTTTACCGTAAAATTAACAACAAAAAAGTTAAAAGTAATATTGTGCCAGCCTGATCCAACATTGAGGGGCTCGTTGAAAATGACGTAAGTTTTCTTTTACATATGAAATAAGGTGGCAAGTATTAGAATACGCGGGACGGATCTCGGCGTGTCGTCCCGCAGCGGGCGACCCGCCACGCGAATACACTATACAAGTACGGTGCGGGTGCGAGGGAGAACACCGACGAACCGCTGCGGCGGCGACACGCCGTGATCCGCCCCGCGCATTATACTTACTACCATAATTAATTTTCCTGGTGATCCTGCTGACACTGATGTAGTAGTAGTAACCTTGTTAAATAACTGAAACCTTTTGACGTGATAACGTCACGTCTTATAAATTGATGAACACCGGCTGCACGCACGAAAAAGTCTCACGTTCCATCTGAGCCTGTGTGCGCAAGCGAGAGCGCGTAACAAGCGATAGAGAGGCACAATCGGCCCAAGCGTCGGCTTGTACACATTTATCTCTCTGGTTCTAAAGTACCAGGGCAGCAGAAACTGAAAGGAGTTTTTTTTTTATGTAATCCGGTATGGGTGGCTGAGTTGGAGCGCACAAAGCGCTTGCTCCGACCAGCCAATTATCACCTCCGAGAAGGTAGGTGCCATACCGGAGACTTCCCTGCGGCAAAAGCGGCAAAACAAGAGTGAATGGGTGCACCACAGACTAATTACGTTGGTAAACTGACCCTATCACGGTCACCCGACTTATCGACAAGGAGTTTAGCCAAAACCTTGCCGAAATATTTTGTGTCAGGCGACCACACACCTGTGATAAAATTATAGCAACGAGAACGTGTTATCAACAGTAAAATTTATTTTTATTTTTTTACCTTCCTACTTAGGTACCTAACCTACCGAGCTTAACCATAGTAAAATGAGATTATGGATCTGTTTGAACTATGGCTTAACTTACGGTAGATACTAACATACTTATAATAATATACAGTAACGGCCACTACATTAAATTTAGGAAATGATTATTGGGATCAATACTAACAAAAAAGTCAAATGACTTTTTTCTGAATTCCCTTTAAATAAAAAGTTACAGTTTCCATACAAACTAATTGATTTATTTAGTGTAAAAAGGATCTAATGTTCCGCATGAACGTGGGAATGAAAGGTGCGCGATGAGTGAGAGAGAAGGATGATTGCGCGGAGAGAGGAGATGCGCGGAGGCGACGCGGCGTGAGTTTTTTCGACCCCAACCGTTCCCGTGCCAGCAACCGGGGGATTTGTACCGTGTGGGGTCGGTACTTAAAAAGAATAGCCCCACTGCATCTCTCCCCGTCGCATGTCGTAAAAGTCGACTAAGGGATAAGAAAATTCGTCAGCCTCGGTAGCTCAGTGGCGCGGTTGGTTAGTCAACTGTTATTAAGCAACGCTGAGCGCGGTCAGTGATTGGATGGGTGACCGCTCGACCGTTGGAGGCTGACCGTGGTTCGGATTCCACGTTAAACTGTAGGTCCCTTCCCTTCTTACCTTACTACGTGGTAGGGTTTATCCCGGCCGGGTTGGTACCACCGCACTGAACGAAACGTCGGTCGAAACGGCTATGTAAATAGTTCGTGTTTTCCGTCCAGTTTAGTGTAGCCGACATGAAATGAAGGGAAGCACTGACATGGCACCTAGTTCACCCTGTGTTATGGGCTGACATCACGGATGTTGTAGGTGATGTAGCCAACCGTGTCAGGTTCCATAAAAAAAAAAAAAAAAAAAAAAAAACCACGGGCGTCAAATTACACTTGACGAAAACATAATCTTAAAAAATTCATATCTCGAAAACTAGACACTTTAGAAAAACACTTTACTAACTTTTTTGTCTCGGAAAGTATATTACAATGAATATGTAAAATTACAGTAAAATTAATTAATAAATTACATTAAAATTACAGTAAAAAAACATTCCCAGGAGACGCGGCTTACTTACGTGACATTTCGTTCACAGAGACACACATTTCTAGTGTCTCCAAATTTGGAGACAGGCGCCAGTGTAGAATTTACTACACATAAAAATTTTATTGGATTTTATTTGTATCGATGTGGGCGGACTACGCGATAGCTAAATTGTGGCAGTAGGGGCGAAAGTAAGTGGTACTGTAAGTATCCTGGGTCTTTGATAACGACACAACAAGCATCAAAAATCAAAACCTGCAAAGCATCTAGCAACCCTGGTAGGTGAGTATGCGTGCGGGCGGGCGGGTGAGTTGAGTGCAGTGTTGCCAACTTAGTGCTGGCGCCACTAGATCTGGTGGTTTGGAATCCCGTCTGGTGGCCAAATTTGCGATCTAGGGTCTAGTGCTGAGTATGGTGGTTTGATCAGATTTGTTTAGTGGTTGTCCAAAAAATTTTGTGTTTAAATCGATGAAGTGTTGCAACACGTACCTACACTTTCCCCAAGGATCTGTTAAACAAAATTGGAACGAAATGTGTTTATGCTGCACCCATTCCATGCGAAGAAGCTGAGACGCTTTCTTCTTCAGAAGAAGACTAATGTCAATTGCTATTTTAGTAATATTATTTTGTATACAACCATCTGTGCTGTGATTGCAGTGATAATAATTATTATGTATACTAAATTCATCTGTTTGGAAATGATCGTGCCTACTCTTATTTGAAGATCCTGAAAAGGACGTTTGTCCGGTTTTTCATTATTCTGAAGACCAGACACAGCCTCAAAAACCGGAATGTTTGTTAACTCAGAACTTTCGACTGGGTGAAGCGATTTTGATTTTTTTTTTTGAAAGCTGTTGCCTCCCTGTGGTCCCATTTCAATTTGGCCACGATTGGATTGGAAAGCGAGGCGGAATCGCGAGGCCGAAGGCCGAGCGATTCCGCCGAGTACATTAATAGCAATAAAATACTAAAAAAAAACTGTGAAATAAAAAACTATTTAAAAAAATATAAAACCGCCTTCAAAAATTTATGAAATAAAAAAAAATCGAACCCTAGAGTTGAAGGCGGTGCTAAAGCAAGCAAAAATAACCGACCGCCTTCAACTCTAGGGTTCGATTTATATTATAATTTTTTATTTTTGAGTATTTCTGAAAATCTGGGGAAATTCTGGTGGTTTCGACTGGCGCATATGGTGGGCGATCTAGAAAAGAGTTGGCAACACTGGTTGAGTGTGTGTGTGTGTGTTGTGTTTGTGTATCGGCTGACGACGGAACGGAACGGACGCATGACGGACGTGTCGTCCGGAGAGCGGTGTACTGGATGTGTACGCCGTGTGGTTGAGCATGTCGTGGTCGCGAGTGCAGTGAGTGCTGTGAGGAATGAGTGTGACGGGATAGTGTAATAGAGTAGCCGTAGTACTGAGTCGCCAGTGCCGGTACTGAGTGTGAAGAGTGGGTTCGCTTCAAGATGGCTGGACGCAGCAGCTCGTAGCGCCGCCTGTCGGTGCAGTATGCGAGCGCGCGCCCGCCTTACTCCCGCCCCTCCGCACCACGCAGGTACCATGGCGACCTTGTTATTGTTAGGTCCTGATCCTTCACACCAAAAACCAAAAATCCAATAGCGGTTACATACTCTTATTGGAAAATATGTTCTAACAAGAACAGGGCGACTGAACCGCGAGAAAGAGTTCTCAAGCTGACGTATGTTGGTCGCTAGTTTCTCCACTCATTGTTCTCTAATTTCTCTTTGCTGGCTGGCTGGCTGACTCTCTTGTACTGTCGAGATGGCACATGTTATGAGGTGTCGGTGAACATGGCTCCAATCGCAAGCGAGTTTAAATTTAGAACTCGCACTAGACCAGACATTCCCTTCACGACTTACATAATTCTGAAACTGTACGTACAATGTTGCAATTATAATGAGCACCAATTGGATGTCTCAAACGACATGTCTGCCTCAAATTGTGAGGTCAATCTACCACCGTCTGTAACTTGGCAGACACATGTGTTGTGTGGTAGACATAATTTCTTTAGTACCTATGTCATTTGAGCGCTCTCTCATAATGTAGTGTCTGTCGCCTCGGAATGCTCATGTAGCGTCACATTACCTACATATATGTATGTAGGTAATTCCCATTTCCAGGCAGAGACAACGGTCCTTCATGTACCATGGCTAAGGCACTTGTCTTGGCAGTTTTTGTTTTTTTTTTTTTATTGAAACGGACACGGTTGGCTACATCACCCACAGTTACTCCTTTTAAACTCTTAATGTTTTTCTTACGTGCCATACTGTGGAATTAGTCTAGCGCAGGGGTCTCCAAACCGCAAAGGGCCACATTTATTGGGCGAAAAAATTGTTAGAAAATTTTCAGGTAGGTATGTTTTGGCTGGGCACGTTAGCCGAAGAGACGACGACTGTTGGAGTAACCGTGTCCTACACTGGCGGCCGTGGACAGGAAAACGGAGTGAGGGAAGACCAACCGCCAGGTGGAACGACAACATCGAGTATGTTGGCGGAAGGCAGTGGTTCCGTACGCCTGAGGGCCGGGAGGAGTGGAGGAAAATTTGAGAGGCGTGTGTCCAGCAGTGGCCGCTTACACGCTGACTGACTGGTTGACTGACCGACATATTTTGACCGGGCCGGTTATATTGCAGAGGCTTCTCTCTCAAGGTCCAGATTAACTGAACGAGCATAAGTACGGGCGGTAGTTTGGAGGTTGCTGGTCGAAAGCGTTGGATCGAATAGCATTATTTTAGGTTAAAGCAGGAGCTTTTGGGTATATTGGCAGCGTGAGTAATCACATCCGCTGAGTAACACAGTCTAAAATCTAGACAAAATATTTCAATATAGTATTATAGCGATCCTCCACCCTTTCTTTTCTTGTCAGCCTCGGTAGCTCAGTGGTGCGGTCGGTCGACTGACGGCCGTGATCATAAGCAAACTTGGGCGCGGTCAGTACTTGAATGGGTGACCGCTGGTCCGTTGGAGGTGTTTTTATAAATATTTTTTTTATATATATATTTTTTTTCCATAAATATTTTTTTAAATTTTTTTTTTCCATAATTTTTTTTTTTTTTTTAAGCAATGTTGCGGTGTGGTTTTCACTTCTGCCGGCACTCCTGGAGTGCAACTGTGGTTTTTTTTTTTTATTATAATAATTTGTGAAATATGAAGATGATTAAATAATGAAGATAAGAACAAAAAAAATATTCAAAACACAGCAATATTTATTCGCAGATATTCAAAATCAACAAAATTTGTTCACAGAAACAAATCTAAGGTGGACTAGGTAACTTACGTTATAAAGGAATATCCATGTTAAGATAACGGTCACCAAATCCCGGGAATAGCAGTACCTACGCCGATCACTGGTCATCGCAGACTAGCTGACGAGGGCTTGGTGCGAGCCGAAACGTAACTCATGCTGGAGAACTAGGTACAAAAAGTGGCCCCTCGCTATCATGTTTAGAGAAGTCGTAGACAAGAAGTGGCCAGGAAGAAGGTGTGGATCTAAGCTTACGATGGCTTCACCGAACATATCCGGGCCCATCGGCAGTAGAGGAGGGTATTAATCGAGGCCGGGACTAGCGAGTGGCCACTCTAAATTTCCCGCGCATGCTTCACGTTTCGGCTCGCATCAAGCCCTCGTCAGCTAGTCTGCGTTGACTAGGACGCGGGGAAACCACCAGTCCCGCTCTCGACCTCCCTCTCTCTACCTATCCATATTCTGTAGGATGCTTCCAGTGACGTTTTCGAAGCTCTCTCCATATATGAGCTTAGCATCGATCTTGGGAGCCCTAGATTCTTGAAGAGACTGTAGAGCGACTTCGCTGGTAGTCCTCTTGCTCCGACTTCCACAGCGAAGAGATCAGTCTTGAATCCGTTTCTCACAATCCGGTCTACTAAGTTGCAGTACTTGTTAAGCTTGATGTTGTGGTCCTTCGGTATGTTACTTTCCCATGGAACTGTAAGTTCAACAAGTACTACATGCTTTGTCGCTTTTGAGAATATGAGTATATCCGGCCTTAATGCTGTGGTACAGATTTCCGAAGGCATTTGGTAATGCTTCTCATGTGTGTCCATCAACAATTCCCAATCCTTTGCTGCTCCCAAAATTGAAGAAGGTTTAGTCCTATCTTTGGGCAGCTTATTGGCTCCAGGTTTCACAAAGTTGACCTTCTGGAAGCCGCTACTGGTTTGCCCTTTCCTGGTCCGTGCAATTGACAGGTTGATGGCCTCTCTGATGATTTGGAGGACTTTATCATGACGGTAGGAATACTGGCCTCGCTCAAGTAGTATTTTGCATCCGCATAACAAATGTTTGGCCGTGCCTACGAACTCCTTACATGACGGGCATAGTCTATTTGTAGATTTCCCCCATCTAACTAGGTTACTCGGGTCGGGGAGAGTAAGCTGGAATGCATTTAAGTAGAACTTAAGCAGCTCAGGGGACCAGTTGTATATTATGGATTTCCACTTCAATGCAGGAGGGATGCAGAAGTCACCCACTGTTAGCCAATCATTCTGCATTTCTAGGTTTAAGGCGTGAAGTTTGAAGCCTTGTTCCATGTCCTCCTGAGCAAAACCTTTCAGTATTTCTTTATCAGACTTTGCTGTTTCTATGCCCAATCCAGATCTATTGGTGCGTGTACCAACTTGGAATGATTTGTAGAAGTCGAGTCTCGATTCCAGTTCATCTGATAGTGATGTGTTGGGTAAGGCTTGAATAGCGCTATCATTGGAGTCTTTGAGTATACATCGTTTGGCTATTCTCGCCTATTGATAAAATATCGACGGTTTCTTAATGTTCAGTCCAAAGTTGTTGTGAGATCTGTATAGCGTTGACGAGTCAGCCGGGTGAGCCAGTCCAAACCATGATTTCAGGAATCTGGTCACATACGAGTCTAATTTAGTCAGGTTTTGCTTTTTGACGAGACGAGAAATGGCCATGAAAGTTTTGATTTCAGGTAGTTATCGTAAATCCATGCCTTTTGTGTACCCAGGAGGGGAAGATTGTCAGTTTGGCGGAGGCTCTCTTCGAAAAGTTGGACAATATCATCAGTAGGATGCTCCTTTCCTCTGCTGGTGATCCTTTTGCCCAAGAATTTAAAAGGAGCTTCATCAGCCACGGTTGCGATTGGTTTTCCGGCTACTGTCAGACCTGGATTGCTCCAGGTAAACTTTGAACCTTTCCTGGTTAAGCTCAAACAGTAGCACTTCGCTGGTTTTATCTTCATCCCTTTAGTCCATTCACAATAGTCATCTACCACCTTAAGAAGCGCCTGATTTTGTTTTGGATTGCGGGTTAACAGCGTAATATCATCCGCAAATGCCAGGATGGCCGCCATATATGTGTCTCCATATTTGAACCTGTATCCCCATTTGTTTTCTTTTACGACAAGCGTATCAATTAGAATGTTGATAACAATGTTAAATGTAACAGGAGAGAGGCAGCAACCCTGGAATCAGCATCAAATGCTAGAGCAGGTTCTTTGGGTTTTGGAGCTGGTGGATCCCTGTAAGTTATATCTGCCTCCGGGGTGGTATATGTGGATTTAAAGTAGTTGAACATCTCGTCCGTACTTAACCTAATTGTACCCTGCTGTTCCTTAAGAGCTTTTTTGGCGAAGTAAAAGGGGTTCTTCTCGAAAGCTGCTATATTCTGAGCCTTTCGAAATTCATTGCCAGCAACCGTAATTTGCTCAGATACTTTCTGGATGAGTTTTAGGATAGATCTCATCGCTCTGGCTAATTGGTGGCATAGATTTCTGTCTCCTGAGGCTTTAGCCTTCCTTAGCTGCTTTATCAACTCTCTCTTCCTTCTCCTAAGCTTTGCTTTGAAAGTGTTTTCTCTTTCCATTGGGTTGTGGTGATAGCGAACAGGGTACAATTCGGAGAAGTAATTGTATATTGTTCCCTGGAAGTCATACAGCTGATTTTCGGGACTCTGCCTGCAGCCTGGGAGGTCAAGTCTTTCGGCTAGGCATCGATCATGTTGCTTCCAAGTGGTCTCGGATATGCTCGGTAAGCTTAGTCGGTCTCTGGGCGAAAATGCTTCATGGTGAGAGGAAGGTTGCGCAACACTTTGTGACGTGTGAGGTTGTACTCTGTCAATAGTGTCAGGTGGAGAACTTACAGGCGCTTTCTGCCCTGCTTCACTGTCGCTATGTTTCTCCTTCACGTGCTTTTCTAGCCAGATTTTTCGCTTATATTGTTTCCCACACTTCGAGCATTTCAAGTCCATATTCATGCCAAGGTTGTCAGAGATATCGATCGGTGAGCGGTTCATCCTCCCTCCCTCTCGGACCGCTCTTTATATGTAAAATAGTTATCGTAAATCCATGCCTTTTGTGTACCCAGGAGGGTAAGATTGTCAGTTCTGTGTAGGCCCTCATCGAAAAGTTGGACAATATGGTCAGTAGGATGTTCCTTTCCTCTGCTGCTGATCTTTTTGCCCAAGAATATGAAATGGGCTTCATCAGACATTGTTGCGATCGGTTTTCCGACTACTGTCAGACCTGGATCGATCGAGGTAAACTTTGCACCTTATATTTTTCGCATCATGTGGGCGCTTTGTTTGCTGAAAGATGAAAAAGTCGGCAAGTGCGAGTTGGACTCGCGCACCGAGGGTTCCGTATCATCAATATATTTGTAGGTATTATGTATGTTTAAAAACAATTGTTTTGGAAAATCACGAACCGCCTAAATAAACACTACAGCAATGCGGCTGCTCTGGGGTAAAACCAAGTATCTGTATTCACACAAATTTTACAGGAGAGACAAAAACAGTTTGAAGCATTGCACAGAGAAATCCTTATAACTTTTCTATGATGTTATAAATGATTTATAATACATATTTTTAGAGCTTTTTTACAGATAATAATAGGGATTAATAGTTTATCGAAAACAGGTGAAACTGCACTTACTTTGTGCTAATTTTAAAAATAAATCATGTTTTTCTAGAGAAAACCAAGTATAATGTACATACTTGGTAAAACATTAGATATTACAAACAATATTACTAAGGATAAACCAAGTAAGTAGCATAAACAAACAAAAATGATACACAAAGCGGAATGTTAGCAGTGAGGTAGCATGACGTCTGACAGCCTGGTGTTTGTCGCAAACAAAGAAAATTTGTCTGACACTCAAACACAAAGTTATAGACAAACCCAATCAATCTACGCTTGTCTAAGGAAAAACAAAGCAACTAACATCCACTTACTTTTATTTTCATTAGAAATCTGCACATGCAACCCAATCAACAACAATGTATCTACGTTTTCTAAAGAAAAACAAAGCAACCGACATTCATATACTTTTATTTTCATTAGAAATTTACACATACATTCTTCTTCATTAGAAAACGTGCTTAAAAATGTACTTACTTGGTATTTCAAACGCTAAAAAATCATAGTTCCAGATGGAATTTTAGTATTTGCTTTGAATGGGTATGTGGAGAATGGTCCCCAGAGCCCAAATATATAAAAAAAGCGATTTTGAAAAAAATGTTGGATACTTGGTTTTTCCTTAGAGCAGCCGAATGGTTTTTGACTGTGCGGCATTCGTGAAGTTGAAATATACAAAAATATATTTCTTATATGACATAACGACATATCCTTTTCGGATTTTATCTTTACTTGTGAGACCTTGCGTCTTGCCAAATTTCATTACTCTAGCTAGGTCAACGGTAAGTACCCTATAGGTTTTGATTTAATTAGAGTGAGTTTGCAATTATTAAAATTTCCCATAAATAGCCATATCTTTTGATTATATTGATTTAGAAGCTTTCATTTTCTTTAGCTCGAAGGGATCACAGGCGGTAGTATTTCATATGATTTTCAATTTGATATCTTGACTCGTTACTGAGAAAAAGGGTCTTGACACACAAAACAAGCAATTTTTTTAAAAATCATATAACTACAAGTTTAAAATTTTAGGATTGTTTCCTTTACGTGTGCTATGAGACCTTGCTTCTTACTAAATTTTATTATTCTAGGTTGACGGGAAATACCCTATAGGTTTTGATTTGTTTTGAGTGAGTTTGCGAGTATGAAATATGACATAGATGGCCGTATCTTTTGATTGCGTTGATTTAGAAGCTTTGATATTCTACACCTTAAAGAGATCGTAGATCTTAGTATTTCGTATTAATTTCAATTTGTTATCTTGATCCGTTCCTGAGAAAAAGGGACCTTGACATACAAAACAAACAAAATTTTTTTTTTGTGTCACATAACTATAAATTTACAATTTTCGATTTTTTCTTTTACTTGTGCTATGAGACCTTGCTTCTTACCAAATTTCATTATTATAGGTTAACGGGAAGTACTCTATAGGTTTTGATTTGGTTTGCCGGTAGCAAAATATGTGACTTAAATGGGCGTATCTAGTGATTGCGTGGACCTATAAGCTTAATTTTTTTACACCTCCGAGGAAACGTAGACCTTAGTATTTGATATTAATTTCAACTTTATACCTCTACCCGTTCCTGAGAAAAAAGGTCTTGACAGACAGACACCCAGCCAGACAGACAGACAGACGGACAACAAAGTGATCCTATAAGGGTTCCGTTTTTTCCTCCTTTGAGGTTAGGAACCCTAAAAAATAAGAAATTTTAATCACAGGTATTCAATAACACATTTGATAGAAGCGCTGCCTATTAACTGACCAAATAGATGTATCTATCCTTATTGTATTTCAAATTACCCTATTGGTTTATTGTATTTTCCCTTAAGTACTACTTGGAAATTCACTGCTCATTACTTCAACATTAACCCAATCTTTCCTGTATTGTATTGTAGGTATGTACTATACCTACCTACTAGTAGGTACTATGTATGCAGTAATTGTGCGGTGAATTTAAAGACGAAGTAGTAAATAGTTAGGAGAAACTATAGGTATATACATATAAGTAGTGGCTATAGTTTATAAGTAGGTGCTGAATGTATTTTCATTTAATAAATAAAAAAAGCAAGAAATGAAAAACTTTCACATGTCTAAGGGTTTTCAAATTACCGCTGTTGATATACTCAGTTCTCTGCCAACGATCGCGCCGGCAGAGCGCTCATGAGGACGGGCCATACGTTTGGCCCAAAGTGTCGAGCAACATAGCTCTGAGAATGGCCGTGAGTAAAGCCGTTATTTCTTTTAATAATGTTTACATCTATTTATATCACCCAAATCAAACTAAAAGTCTTATAGAGCAAATCACCAAAAATATTTTTCACAGATTTAATACTTTCTGAAATTAAATAATAATAATAAAAAAGAATTAAACAGAATTAATAATAGAAGAATTGAGAAAGAGTACCGAATTTGTTTTTATTGACAGACAATATATTTTATTTATTTTTAGGAAGTTATTTACATGTAAATTCTTCTGTGATGAGCAATTTCATCAGGCCAGTGGAAAGACAGATGTCAATCACGCTAGCTAGCGTATTTACTATTTGAGTCTCAACCTACTTTTGCAGCTTGTTTTTTGTTTTTTCTTATTTTAGGTTTATATAAAAAAAAATAATGTACAAATGTTTCTTTCCATGCCTCTAAACTCCCGACGATCAAAATCATTATGTTATGTCATCTTCATCATATATTAGTTCATCTTCAGTAATACTATTACCTCGCTTACACACACCCCCAGGCCGTTCGAATTTCATTATTCGAAAAGTCGTGAAATGTCACGAGCCCGCGCACCGTTAGCGGCGGCGTGCAGCGAGTGCATAACGGTCGTTTTTGATTGGATCTTTTTTTCGCCCCCAAACATAGAATTCGAAAGTATAGAATGCCCATCAACTCGCTGAGCAGACATATTTTATGCAGTGTGCACAGAGGCGAATTTACATATAGGTAGGTACGAGGGGCGTTCAAATAAAAATGAGAATGAGGTAATGCTTGAAAATACTTGGGCTTTGATATGCTTGAACATCCTCCATATTCACCAGACCTCGACCCTAGTGATTTCTACATTTATTATGTCTGCGACTGAAGGAATATCTGAAAGGCCACTAAATGTTAAGATGATGAAGCAGCTGTCTCGGCGCGAGGTGCAGAAATTTTTAGTTTTGAAGTGCTCAGGGGTGAAGTGTTTTTCAGGAAGGGAATTTTAAGTTTAGAAAAATTATATATCAAGTGTGTGTTAATCTAAAGAGTTATGTGGAAAAATTAAAACAGTTTGCTTGAATATACTCATTTTTACTACTTCTCGAACGACATATGTAGTATATTATGTCCTGACCTGATCCAAATTGTGTCCATTTGTGGATTATGTTATTCATACTCAGGTCGTAGGCCAATTTACTTAAATTCTCTGTGCGACAATAGCAGGTCTATTGTCCTGTTGAATTATTGGCACCCAAATTATTCTTGTTTGCTTGTGGATTGTGAATTTGTGAGTAACTGACATGGCACCTTTTTTTTTATTTTATCCAAACTGGGTGTGCTCGAGGTCGGAGCCTCAGCCGCAGCCGATTTCACCCACGGGGAAGTGCCTGACCGGCTTCTAGGCGGACTAAAGTCACTGGGGAAAGGATGTTAATCTGCTATTTACAGATCCTTACATACAGTTACGGGCATCATATAATGCGTGTCGAGCTTTAGAAAGAGACAATGCAGTTGTAGAGCGTGGTCCCTGTTGCACGAACTCGCACGTCGCTGTGCGACAGGGACGACGCTCTAAAACCGGATTGTCTCTTTCTAAAGCTCGGCAAGCATTATTTGTTGCCGGGAACTGTACGTAATTTTTTTGGAAACTAAATGTTTTATCTGAAAATTTAAAATCATAGTAAGTTCAGTCTGGCTCAAAAATTGAAAGACTTCCGGAGAATCTTCTCGCAGTTTGGTGCTGCGCGGACCCTCCAACTAACAGAACATGTGGCGAGGTCCCACGCGTGTGACAAGGTTATATTTAGAGGTTTTCGATCCGACTGCCTAACGCGAGCAAGGCAAAGAGGTAGATTGCTGTGACGCCTTGTAGACCAAAGAAGTAAAATGGATAGAATAGGCTATCAACATGAGGTGAAAAGTAATAGATGAAAGTGCACGAAGGCGAACTTACAAAATATTATGTCTGTCCCATATCTTCTGTCCGAAGCGAATGTAAAATGTATGCAATATTTATTTTAGGTACTTACAGAAATCGATATATTTATTGACAAGAAGAATTTAAATTTTGTAGCTCAACTTTAACCTTTAAAACTAAAAAAAAAACAACTTGATATAATATTTTATTGAATTACCTAGTTCACCCTGTGTTATGGGCTGACATCACGAATGTTGTAGGTGAAGTAGCCAACCGTGTCAGGTTCCATAAAAAATAAATAATAACTTACTGTAAGAAAACTTCAACCGAGTATGGTAAATGTATGTAAGACTATTTTTATCCTATTTATTTGAGTGAGTTAAATTATTATTTTAAACGAGCCACCTACATTACTTAAAGTGAGCTAAATTATTGTTTTAAGCGAGCTACCTACATAGTGATGGATGACATATTATCCAGATCACGGGCACGTCCAGGATTTTGCTTCGGGGAAGGTTTTCAGATTTGTTCAAAGGAAATTCGAATACTGGGACGAGCCTAGAACATTTTCTAGGTGGTCGTACCATTGCATGCCTAGTTAGTGTGCAAAACATTAATAATGACTATCCCCCTCCCTCTCGGCACGCCTATGATCCAGATCTGTATCTTTATCCTTAATTATTTAATATGTACGACAAATGCCGGTTCTACGGTATGAGTTTGTTTGGTGGTTAGGTAGTTATGGTCTAGGGCCAGCCGCCTACGCTTTTTGGTGATTTAGAAAGTAAGTGCCCGTCCGCCGCCACGCCGCGCCGCCTCCGCCGGCGCCGTACCAGATTGTTATGGACGGACTACGCCGCACCATGCCACGTCGCGACCAACACGCGGCCCATCCGCCCATAGCGCCATTAGAACATCTATGATTGTGCGTTCGTTCGTTTCGTTACACGATCAATCAGACTGACAGTATTTCGGCAACAGATCGAATCGAGAATGTTTACCGTGCTCTTGATGTCGTATAGAGCTCTGAATTAACTTCGTTAGAGACTTTTGGGTTAATAAAACAGATCAGCAAAAAATGTGCAGCGCCTCTAAAGCGTACTATGTGAAAATTAATTTGTCCATACAAATTTTCGTGAATGATAGATAATCAACGCCGTTAGAACCTGACCGTGGTTCGGATCCCACGTAAAACCTCGCGTAAAACTGTAGTTCCTTCCCACAGAGATCGTAACCCAACCCGCTACGCGCCACGCGCGACGCGGGGAGCGGGGGGCTATCCAAACTCTTTGGTCCTTCCCTTCTTACCTTACTAGGGTGGTCAGGTCTAACCCGCCCGGGTCGGTACCACCGCACTGAATGAAAGGTCGGTTGAAAAGGCTATGTCAATAGTTCATGTTTTCCCTCCAGTTCAGTATAGCCGGCACGACCGAAGGGAAGCCTGTTATGGGCTGACATCACGGATGTCGTAGGTGATGTAGGCAAACGAGGTTGGCAACCGTGTCAGTTTCTATAAAAAAAAAGTTATTAGAAACAAAGCTCTTGGTATGGATACCGTGTATGTATACCTACCATTCACCTTTACCAAAATTAACCCCCAAAACAATTTATTCCTTCCCAAACGCCTAAATATGTATATGGCCAAAATCTAAACCATCCCTTTTGTCTGGTAAAAATATAGGCTATGCACTCGTATGTTAGGTGGTGGGTGAAATTTCATCCGGCCACCCCCGCGGTATTGTTTCAATGGGTTCTCTATTTCCCATTAATTTCCACTTTTACCTACCACCATTAATACAATACGCGTAACGGCAGTGACCTCTGAAAGGTCACTAACCTCTAACATTCAGGCTCACCCTTCAGTTGCCTTTCGCCCCTCAGACTCAGTGGTACAATACGTTCTTTGCAGATGAATAATCCTTATTGAATACCTACCCAGGATGTATGTATGGTAAACCCTCACCTCAGTGGCGTAATGTGGGCGTACAGAGAGAGGGCATGCCTCTCTATAGCGCTCTCGCTTGCACACACAGGTCTCTATCGCGCTCTCGCTTGCACACACAGGTTTAGATGGAACGTTACACTTCTTCGTGCGTGCAGCCGGTGTTCATCAATTTATAAGACGTGACATCATCACGTCAAAAAAAAAATTACATTTTTCTCAGCCACCCAACTAGCACAGCCTGTTCTAAACCAAAAATAAACAAAACATTCCGGTTCCTACTTTCACCGTTCACTTCCCGAACGAAGTACCTACTTAATTATATCCTTTTATGGTTTCCTTTCTTTCGGCTTATTATACCAGAAGTCTCCGACGAATTAATGGCGTCGAATTACACCTTGCATCTCCCTCTAACTCCCTTGCGAGCGAGACACCGAATGCGCTCAAATGTCACAGTCTGGTCAACGTGCAATGAAGAAGTGACTTAATCCGGTTGCCTGACGACGCGATTTTAACCCTAGATCACTAACCTTAATTTCGAGTAACGTTATCACTAAACCATTCGGTAAATTTTACGACATTATTAAAGCATCAATATTTATTTAATCAAATTTATTTATAACACAAAATTGCCTTAAATAGCATTGGTTTTCACTTAATCAAATAACAATCTGTTTTAGAAATAACCAACACGCAACTTTGATTGCACATATAGAAACAATATACTCCCTGCAAATCGCCTTTTTTCAGCCCTCGCAGAATGTCGTGGTCATATGACGTTTTTTTGCGAGTTCTGGAAAAGTCTCGACTAGATGCTTCCTTCTAGAAGATAAACAACCTTATTTGACTTCGGTTTCTATGACACCATAGTAATTTTCTATGGAAAAAAAAGTTACATAGTTATTAACCATTCGTAAATTTTACGATGATAACACGATATCTCCCGATCTATAATAAACGTGCATCCACCCACAATGAGTGCTTCTGAGTCATTAATGATGCTAATTAGGAAGGTATTAATTAGGAACGGGTGGGGTGACGGGGGTCGGGATCTTACCGAAACATTAAATGCACACAGTCAGTACGCGTCGTAATTTTTACGACTGGTTAGTGATCTAGGGTTAAACCAGGTAGGTAGCATTCTAAAAGTGAATTCTTACCTGTAGGACCTTGTAATATTTACCACTTTGCTTCGCGGCATCTTGCCTTCCCTTGCAACAAAACACGCGGTATTACAGTGACACGGTTCTACAGCGCATGTCCAATTAGATAAGTTGGTTTGAAATTGGATTCAAATGAAACACAATCACGTGGGAAATCGAACTTTAAGTAAGATGACGCATTACCAATTCAACTAGCATTTAGGACACTTTAGCATAAAGATTTAACGTGGACAAACAACTAACTTAAAACCGCGCTCAGAACAAGAAAAAAACCGGCCAAGTGCGAGTCGGACACGCGCATCGAGGTTTCTGCACCAAAAAAAAATACGTTAAAAAAACACGTTTCTTGCATGGGGATCCGCCTTAATTTTTTACGTTTTCTGTTTTTTATTAGTTATTGTTATATCTGCTATAATATAATAACACATTCTGTTAAATTTTCAATGCGCTAGCTATTACGGTTCCGAAGATACAGCAGTAGGGTAGGGCAGACAGACAGACAGAGGCTTAGCAATAGGCTTCCGCACGTACTCCGTACGTGCGGAAGCCTATCTATGTTGCATTTCCAAGTTTATTAATTAGGATAACCTCGAATCCGCGTTAGGTTTTGATTGTTAGTCAAATTAGGTAATATAGGGTTTTCTTCATTTCAAGCCAGACGCCGCCGCTAGGCCAATAAATATAGATTCCCATGTAGGTAGTTCATTGACCTGAAAAGGCAGATTTCGAACGGTATATCCGTTTTAAAAAATATCCGTACGGGACTTGACCGCCATCTCCACACTATGTATCCCGAAAATCGGGGTAAGCAGAGGAGTCGGTGTTGGGCTGCAAGTACTCTTGTAAATTACAGCACAACACCGACCACCACATTTAGCCAAGTTTAGGACAAGATAACTATCCAAGCAGCAAGTAAGGCTTCCGAAGTTGTGCTCAGGTATTCAAGGTCAGCATTCGCAGCAAGGGCAGGCCTCGTCCTTTATACGTCTATGGGCAGGCCATTTCCGCACATTTTGGCGATTTAATAAATTTATAACGGACACAACGAACGTCAGAGCACGACAGAGGTGTTTCTTTAAAGTACTGCCGCAGCACACGAAATTTCGACGGATTTCGCCACTCTCTACTTCGCTGCTTTGCGGCCGCCAGAGGTCGCAGAACTATCGTGCGTGACCCTGCCATATAGTCATAGCAGCGCCACTAGCGATAGTACCTTATTTCAATGTAATTTCGAAACAATACAAAAAATATTACCCACAAACCACGCGGTAGCCGGTACTTAAAAAGAATAGTGCCACTGCATCTCTGCCCGTGCATTTCGTAAAAGGCGACTAAGGAATAAAGACAAGATAAAGACAAGGGCGGCAGCATAAACACTGAAGCAGGCTTTTTAAATTTACAGTATTTTTTCATTGTGAAAAAAAAATTCTGAATGTGACTCTATTTTAATTTCTTATGTCGAGCTAGCTCCATACTGGATAATTATTTTGGAATAAAATTTACGTCATTGTATAGGTCATTTAATTTTCTAGACACTAAAGCAGGATTATTTGAAAACAAAAATCCTAATAATTTTTAAACAAACAAAAAACTACAAAATTCACCATATAAACGCGCGCACAGCGCTCGATTGCTCAGTACCTACGCCGAAAATAAATTTTTGTTTTGCCATATGAATCCTTTTTTTTATGGAAATTGACACGGTTGGCTACATCACCTACAACATCCGTGATGTCAGCCCATAACACCGGGTGAACTTGGTGCCACGTCAGTGCTTCCCTTCGGTCGTGCCGGCTACACTGAACTGGACGGAAAACACAAACTATTTACATAGCCGTTTCGACCGACCTTTCATTCTGTGCGGTGGTATCAACCCGGGCGGGTTAAACCCTTCCACCTAGTAATATAAGAAGGGAGTCATGTCCCTTAGTCGCCTTTTACGACATACACGGGGAGAGATGCAGTGGGGCTATTCTTTTAGCCCCTGTGTTCATCTTTGCAGTTTTATTTATGGAGAGTGTGATGATGTTGTGGATTGTCTGTTGCAGGGAATGCATGTCATGTTCGAGGAGCCGCCGGCGCAATACCGCAGCAGTCAGCAGTACGAGCACGAGTACGTCGAGGGCGTGGGACACGCGGCGCCGCCACCGCACCACCACCACCACCACCAGCACCACCAGCAGCAGCAGCAGCAGCAGCCGGCGAAGAAGCGGCGCGCCGTGAGCCCGCAGCACCACGCTAGCAAGATAACCGCGCTCCACATCACGCATCCGCAACACAAGGTAATATCATATTTTATGTTTATATGTTAGTATTATACTAACTAAGCACGTACTCGCTTTATATGTATTTTTATTCATCGTGGCCGGAATGTATTTTTTCCAATGATTTTCGCTTTGCATTTTTCTAATAAAAATATATATAAAACAAGGTAGGGATGTCGGCTCCCTAACTGTGTTCTATCGCTTATTCCATGGGGAGTGCTCGGAGGAGCTGTTTAACGCAATCCCGCCGTCCCCTTTCCACCTCCGCACCACACGCACTGGGCAGGGATTTCATCCCTATACGCTGGATTTACCGCGGATGCGTACCGTAAAACGGGGCTAAATTGACATTAAGGGTTTCTTTGACAGTTTTGGGGGCTACTTTGTCAGCGCGCCAAAACACCGAAAAAACTTCCATCAGATTGCTCAGAAGTAACTGGACGTGTCCTCGATAACAGTCTGGTGGAGTTTTTAAAAGAGGGGAGAGGTTACAACTCTGAAAGGATTCGACACAGAAGAGAAAAAAAAGTCGTTCCCAAACCAGGAACACACATGTCTGTAGCAAGCCAAGAAAATTTCCCAACTATCGATGATGCCCCAAAAATCGAAGACAATGACGACGCGGTTATGACTGTCTCAGCTATCGAGGATGACCTGATCTCTTCACCAATCCCCTCAAACTTACTTGATCATTGCCAAAGTTGGTTTTAAGTTGATTTAGATTTAGATAATAAAAGACTGGTTAAAATGAATAGAACCTATAACAGTATCCTCATTTTTACGTAATAAAAAATTCTAAATAAAATAAGAAATTTTCATATAAAACATCTTTTTTTTCATATAATTTCATGTATAATGCTTAAAATAATATATTTTTTATCAAAATTGTGTCAAAGTAACCTTTACGCCTTTGAATCTTTAACATACAATACATTTCAATGCCTTGTCAAAGAAACCCCAAACTCGGGTTACTTTGACACATTTAAAAAAAAAATATTTAATTGTTGGGGGGGGGTTGGTGGGGCTTGAATTTCTTATTCATCTCATAGCCAAAGGACACTTGGTGCAAAAAAAATTGGAATGTAGGGTGTAAAAAGAAAGTTATACACAAAAAACTTCCAAAACCTGTAGAAAGTAGCCCCCGTTTACGGTACTAATCGATTCTGCAGATCTTTCCTCTACAGAACCGGTAAACTCTGGAACGCTCTCCCTGCTCATATATTCCCCCCCCCCCCCCCCCCCCCCCCAAGTACAGTCTCGGATCCTTCAAGAGGGGCGTGAATGGGCACCTGTCAGACCGGCATGGCATTCGCAACCCCCGCATACGTCCGAATGTCAATGGGCGTCGTTAGACACCTTATGGGTGGCTCGGCGACATATGTCGCGCTTTCAATAAAAAAAAAAGGTAATATATTTCACACAGGGGCTTTTGCCCGCGGCTTCGCTTCGCGTGACTTTTTGGCACACAGCTCAGGCCGCCGATGATGTAGCGTTATGATTTATAGTCTAAAACCATCTTGAGAAATGACAGAATGTAACCGTGAAAACAGTATGTAAATTGATGAAGTGGTTCTCGAGTTATAAGGATATTCATGTATGGACGTAGGTACTACGTTACGCGGCCTCCGGTCGCCCGTAGAAACATCGCTTTATTAGGATGTGGAAGCACAGAGGTTGATGAGAGACTGTGGATCTAGAGTCCGACCTTTTCCGACTTTAGCACCGTATTTTTTATGAAATCTGACACAGATTCTACTACAACTGTGATGTCAGCCCATTACCTCAGATTTGGAAGAATTTACTTCCTCCATTAATCCATGTTTCTGTCCGAATTAGGCATGTGCTTCCCTTTTGGTCGTTTTGGCTACTAAATGTAGTCAGACGGCCGTGTTTACAGCGGAAAAAAATGGAAAGAGGACTTTCTGAAATAACCCTTACAATAAATAGCAATACCAAAATAATCCAAACGAAGGGGACACTGTGGAATTATTACTAAATTCAAGCCCTGAAATTAAATTAGGGATGGCTCGTGTACAGCATAATACGCGATGCCGGAGGCCGACAACAAATTAATGGACACACCTTTCATTCTAAACAATACTAGGTGGTACGATAGTACCTATTAGATATTCTGTGGTGGTAGGCTCAAATTGTAGCCGACTGGGTTGGTACCACCGTACTGGATGTAAGATGGCCGCATAGCAGCCTCGGTTGTGTTCTCCTCTAGTCCAGTATAGCCAGAAATCCAGGGAAGTCTCCGGTATGCACCTTCCTTCTCGGAGGTGATATTGGCTGGTCGAAGCATGTGATTTGGCCCCTCCGACTCAGACACCCGTACCGGATTACATAAAAAAAAATACACGCTTGTACTGTTTACTCGTGCTGTTTTTGTTTCTGCTGAGCGTTTTGCGCACTTGTTTTGATCGTTACGTGTATTTGCTCTGGCCGTGCGCGCGTCGCTGAAGGTTATCATATCTGGTCTGGGTGTACGGTTTATCCGACAATTTTTCCACGGGTGCGCCAACACTTGCGATATCGCCTCGGTGAAATATATTCTGTATCTTGCGGCCGTTATCTGCGGCCACTCCGTTTGGCTCGCCCGCATGTACTCATATTTGTTTTATTGGTAAGCACCCGTATCAGACGGCTTGCACATTGGGAGTGCCCCCTCCCTTGGTAATGTTCGTTCGCTATGTGTGGGGGGAAGTTCGACCGCATAAAGCGATGAGAGGCCTCGCCGAATATCATAGCGAAAGAATATCTACTTAAGGTCCTGTCAACCCGTATTCACCCGTACTCCTCTTTCAATGCGCCGCTTTCGTTGGTTGGAGTAGGATGCAAAACAATCAATCAAACATTAGGTTTTTATTTTTTTATTCCAAAACTACGGATCGAAAAAGAAGGAAAAGCTACGTATTTATTCAACAAATAAAATATTTTTTTTCCAAAGCCTTGATTTGGTCACGTTGCCTATGCACTATGGCTAAATACGTTTTTATAACTAAATTCAGAGGTATGGTCATGACTTTTTTCTATAGAGCGAAGTTAATTAAATCGTGCTTTTAAAAAGCTATCGATCTGCGCTGATAGATGAAGTTTTACATATATTAAAACTGAATCTGTCGGGTAAGTAATATTGGCGGTACACTTCTTGAAATTCGAGTCAGACGCAGTCGTACAACTGCAGCACGCGGTATGTTTTCCGGCCTGGCAGTGGCAGTCCCGAAGGTGAAGACCGCTCTATTGGTAGGTGTGTAGTTTCACACTTCGTGTAGTCGCACACGTCTAAAATGTGAAGCAGGTACTAAATGAGTAACTATCGTAGGAGCTTGGGTAGCAGTATAGTTGAAAGGTATGCCTTCACTTGTGCACGCTCCAAGCAACGCCGTCAATGTAGATTTTGTAAGGAAAATTCTCGTTGAGGTGGCCGTACCACGTTGCGATATCCTTGAATGCACGGAAACCATTGATATTATAGCTAACCCTAGTCCCGAGTTGGACAGAAACGAAACCATACGTTAATGAAGTCTTATGAAAGGATTCAAAACTTAATCGAAAATGAATTTGGGCGATGTTCCTAATGTCGTTCTATGAAAATCTCGTACATGTATCGAAAATGTTGAAAAGAAGAAAATCACAGGAAAGCCTCCAATAGAGCTGATTGATGATGTGACATACTTGTAAAAATAGAAGCGGAGAACCTGATGTAACGCTCCGAAGTAGGCAAGCGTGTAGCCAGGTCTTCTGTGAACCCCATTATTGACGCTAGAGGTTCAAGGTCGAACCCGGTGCGACGCAGTGTCTGCCCCACGCTACCTACCACTGGTACCACTACACACGTTGCCACAATACGAGTACAAAGTGGCCATTTTGTCTGTGTCCGACCCGACGACGACGCTTCTACGAAATCTAACGATGAATGTACCTACGAATATGTATCAATTTTGAGGTGCGATGTGTTTGTGTAGTCATCGTGAATTGTGTAAACACTGCAAGGTCACCTTTGAAGTCACGCATTGGTTGATATTATTTTAGGTTACCGAAAAATGGTAGTTGTTTATTAAACTATCCGTTGAGGTAGAAAAGGACGGCTCTAAACTCATTGGTGTTTAATTTCGAAACATTCATCAAACATTAGTTTTACACAAAAAAATCATTATCCCTATTATCTAGACATAGAGTAATTCTTTGGCAATTTATATCTAGATAGCCGCGGCTCCACCCACGTGCTTCTTTTTTCCTAATTTTCTTTTTTCCTAAAACAGGGGTGGTATTGTGGCGAACAAAATTATTCATATCAGTCGCGCCGTGTGGGGCCGGTACTCTAACTAAAAGAATAGCCCCACTGCATTTCTCCCCGTGTATGTCGTAAAAGGCGACTAAGGGCGGCGGTCTGCAGACACCCCGGTCGACTTGTGGTTTTCATGGAAGACATAGGCTGGCTGGGGTAGCTGGAGATTGCGGGGTTTTGCACGAAGATCCCCAACCAAGCGAGATTAGTTTGCAGGCCTAGAGCCAACCCCAAACCAAACAACAACAACAACATCAGTCGCGCCATTTTCCAGTTTTTGCCAGACGGCAGTACGGCAATTGATTTTTATATACAGATATAGATTGTACCCGGTTTTCTGATTATCGAATTTTTCTGGTTCTCCACACGTGGACGAGTTATCACTAGTTCTCAAGCTAAATAAAAGGTTTGTGTTTGGTTCTTTAGGAATATGAATATTCCTAGTTCTCTCGATGTTTCTAGATTGAGTGTAGATTTCACCCTATTCCTTTAGTTTTAGAATTTGGAGGTGTCTGGTTTTCTGTGTTTAAATTTTATCCCAAAGTAACTTGTAGAGTTATCCTTATTAAAATGATTTTTTTTAAATATTCTTATAATAAGCTAAACGTCGCTTGCATTTTGTTATTCCTAGCCTAGATCAACGAAGTAAACTTAAAAATGGTTTGTCTGATCAGGATTTTAATCCGAATCTTTAAGTGTTATCCCTCAAGGTCAACGCTAGGTATTTAAACGTAAGAGTTAGCCCCGGTTCTTTAAACAAGCGTAGATTGTAAAGTACCGGCGTTTCTAAAGTTGTATTTAGGTAGAGTCTATCGATATATTTTTTGAGAATAATATGTGCGCAGTGCTCGACAGCTGCGGGCGGGGCTGTAGGGTAATTGAAGCAGCTGAAGGGTGTCTACAGCGGGTGAGGAACGGGGGTGCGAAGAGAAGGGGGTGAAGCTGAAGGTTGCGGGGGGAATAGGGGTGCGGGAGGGGGTCCGAGTCGTCGCCTAGCGACCGCCTGCCGAAGACGGGCCTCGGAGATATTTTTAAACTTGCTTGTGCCTCTAATCACCTTAGATTGACAAGGAATTTAATGTAATTAAGGCAATCTGTTTTGTAGTTAATTTGTCGCGTGGTGGCTGTGAGCGCTGCCTTTAGTTATTTCGGAATTATTTGAGATGTTTTATGTTCTAGGCATTATTTAGAAACATCAAAGCTCATACAGTATGTTAATTATTAAAGGGTCGTTCCGCCATTTCGTTCAAATTGCATTCCCGCGCAATAAAAGCGTGTGAAAATGTATTTTTTTTTAAATAATTTTATTGAAATATATAGGTTTAGATGAAAGGAAAAAGTAGTATTTAACGAATCAGACATTTGTCCATTCAATTAAATAAAAAAAAATTAAAACCTTCAAAATACTCATTCCTATCCTCTTCCAAACGAAGGATCAGTATTTAGTATATATTTTTTTTTTAGTTTCTTCAAGTAAAATGAGTATATTAATAAACCAACCTATGGTGTAACTAATAACGCATGTTTTTTTGGGATTCATTTATTTTTAGAGCCATTATATCATAAAAAGAATTAATATTTCATTTTTGTCCGTGGAAAAACGTCATTACCTTCCGCAGAAGTGGTATTAAAAATTAGACAGAGTGTGACCCGACTTTAGCCTTCGCTCTAAGCTCCGCACGTCGAACGTCCCTCATTGTGTCCCTGGATCTAGACAGGAGAGGACGAGCATCGCTGGGGAAGAAAATACTCACGATCTTAGTGCTCATCAACTACTTTGTCACCGTCCAGGCATCATTACCTTCCGGCTTTTTTTAACATAAGTACACGATATAAAAATTTCATTTAAATCTTAATGAATCAGATTTTAGTCAGAATATTCGTTAATTAATATAATAAATTTGTAATATCAGTAATAAGGGAGCAATTGAAGAAATACATCAAAATTTCATTACCCTCCTTTTCATTACCCTCCTTTACCCTCAAAATGTTTGCCGGACGGTGATGAAGGGGTTCGGATGGTAATGAAATGTTTACTTGATTTTCCTTCCCTCCTACCTAACTGGGTGGTAGGTTATATCCCGCCCGTGTTGGTACCACCGCAGCACTGAATGAAACGTTGGTCCAAACGGCTATGTAAACGTCCGAATGCCCATGGTCATCGTTGGACACCTTATGGATGGCTTGGCGCCATATGTCGGGCTTTAAATAAAGCAAAATATTTCGCGTTTTCACTCGAGCTCAGTGTAGCCGACACGATGAAAGGAAAGTACTATCAGGGCACCTAGTTCACCAAGGTGTTATGGGCTGACATCACGGATGTTGTAGGTGATGTAAACATGTCAGTGTTCACAAAAAAAATTGTGTGCACGTAGTAAGTAGTACAAAAATAATAAAAATCCAATGAAACTGGACATTTAATTCTATTTGGCACGTAAAGTATCTACATAACGTATACTGGAGTACGGGGTTTAACCCGACCGGGTCGGCACCAACGCACTGACTGAAGTTCGGTCGAAATGCTATAAAAGTTGTTCATGTTTTTGACCAGTTAAGTGTAGCCGGTTCAATTCAGTGATATGTAAGAGTATAGTTGTTTCCACTGAGTGCATAGTGTGTGAGTTCACTAAGTTACTGTATTTTAATTGCGTAGCAACGGTTGGACTTCAATACAGCGCCGAGTCTAGTGAAATATTCACTAGATTCAGCATAGGTTGTGGCCAGTCCTATTTTTTTCTTCTTCTCTTATTAACCGACGAAAGCAAAAAGGAGTAGTTTCTCAATTCGAAGCTCACATATTTTTTTATATGTATATGACCAATAATTTTTTTATTGGATATTGTATACTTCAAAGATAGTCCCATTTTTATTTGAAAAAAAAAATAAAAGCTTTAACAAAAAATTTTACGGACGAAAAACTGAAAAGCGAAAATCCAATTTTGGCGGGTAATAAACCTTCCTAGTCTTACTAACAGTCTCAAAATTAGTCACTTGCGTAGCTATTAAGACTAAAAGGGTTTATTACCCGCCGAAATTATATTTTTCGTTTTTCAGTTTTTAGCCGGTTGAATTTTTTGTTAAAAAGTATTTTACAATGTATTTTTGTTTTGTTGCTGGTTGTAATGAAGGAACCGGAACCCTCTTGAAGGACCCGAGACTGTACTTGGGGGGAAATATATGGGCAGGGAGAGCGTTCCAGAGTTTATCGGTTCTGTAGAGGAATGATCTGCAGAATCGATTGGTACGCATCCGCGGTAAGTCCAGCGTGTAGGGATGCAATCCCTGCCCAGTGCGCGTGGTGCGAAAGTGGAAAGGGGATTTGTAATTTCAGTTAAAACTTTTTACACTATGAATTTTATTATAAATTACTTAGCTAAAATTTTGATGTTAATAGTGTCGAACTTTTGATAATCGTTAACATTATTACTACCATCAGCTAAATAATGATATCTTATAATATCTTATATTATTATAATAATAATAATATAATAAAGCAAAAAAATAAATAAAGCAAATTTCATTAAGACATACTAGCATGCTTCATTACCATCCAACCGCATAAATTACCATCCAGGTGTTTTTCATTACCATCCACACCTTCATTACCCTCCATCAATTTTCTCCAAAACTAAAAGTTGTACATAGATGCCTCTCTTATGTTACTACATCTAATAAGTACAGGAACACATATATATATAAATATATTTCAGAAAATAAAAAAATAAAAATTCCGCCAAAACATGCAAATTTGAACGAAATGGCGGAACGACCCTAAAACAGAAAATGATCGAAGAACAAGTTTGCTATTTTGTAATTTTTTAGAGCGATTAAAATTTTTCTTCGAATACCGGAATTGGAATGTAAAAAAAATTACGTGACGTACAAAATCCTCTCAACTCCTACAATCCACGGATCTTCAAATCGCGGGTAAATAGCCTTTCACCAGCGACATTAGTCCACCTCCAAGCCGGACTGGCACCTCGTCGGGGGTGATATTGGCTGCGCCTGAGGCTTCGACCTCGGACACAGCCAGCTAGTTCGGAAACAATAAAAAAAAAATAAGACGTAGACCGTTGCCAAGTTGACTTAGGAAGTTTCATCTTACATTCTACAGATGTCACATCCAGTTTGTTGTTCGTTGGTTTAATTTATCTTGTCCCTGTATATTTTTTTCAAGAATTTTTATCTGTCTCAATTTACAACAGACAACTGTGGTGAGATAATAATAATGCTACGAAGCAATCTTAATTGGTGACGTTCCGAGTAGATATCGAACGAAAATTCCATCTCGTTCTTGTTAATAAAGGCGAAAGAGATCTAACTAGATACACAAAGCGACAAATTTATCGAAACATTCGAGATGTGGTCTAGCCGGTTCTCGGCGACCAAAAAAAGGTATGACCACTTGAACGAGACAATTTCATTATTCAACTCGTTCAATTTGTATAAAGTGGGACGCTCCAATAAAAGTACCTCGAAATCAATAGTCCCCAAGACCGCTCCGACAATCCGCCTCTGTTTTTATTAATGTATGTACTATCCTTACCTTTACCATTTCCAACTATTTGGCGCTATGTTCACATCTCATTGGAGCTTGTAAGATTTAATGTTGCAAACCATTAATGTAACGCATTTAATGTTGTAAAACCGCACCTTGATCTATTACATACGTACATACATAAATAGCGTCATGCCTGTTTCTCAGTGGGGTAGGCAGAGCTTACAAATTAAAATTGTTAACCTTTGCCCGAGCCTTTGCCAAAATATGGTTTTGAAGTGATAATTCTATTACAGTATGGAAAGTCGAGACGTACAGCATGCAGCAGCATATAACGAATAGGACATTTTCATACGTCATTTTAAAGCAATACACGAGCGAAGCCTCGGGCGAACTTTTATTAATAACATAATTTTCGTGCCGTGTGACCAATATTCCATCGTCTGTCTCAGCCATCACATCAGTCTTTGCTGACAGACCATTAAAACATGAAACTTGAGGAAACTTCTCTTACTTGCCTTGTTGTAAGTAATTTGCGAGTTAGTGCGTTCGGCTAGCTTGAGTGCGTCTCGATAGCTTTCATTGTTATTATGCCATGCGTCATTGGTTGCTACTATTGCTGGTATCTTTGGTTTTTGTGTGTTGTGTGTACGCGTGTTCGTGTGTTGCTTCTGGGAGCCTCTTTCTACGATGTTGTCGTTGTTGTCTTGATATTCTGCCTGTTTGTTCGGTGCACGTCTATCTGTTATTGCAGCGACGTAAGGTGTGGGGAGCACCGGCCAGTCTGTGCGCTTCTCGTGCTCCGTTATGTTCTCGTGGTGTTTGTCCTTGGGTGTATTTGGATAGAATGACGCTATTGTTGGTGTCGTAAATGTTTTCCTTGCTTTGGTTTTGTTTAAACTGTTTTGTTCATAAGCCCGTTTTCTTGTTTCAGACTTGGTTGTTATGTCTGAGAGGATTGTGCAGTCCGTGTCATATCCGGACTGCGTTTCTTCTTCTTTATTTTCGTGTGACAATAACCCGAACATATTTGACATTGGTATCCCTCGGCTAGACGATGGTGCTTCTTCAGGAACGGGCTTAGGATTCCGGCGTCCGTTGTTTAGCCATTCCTGACTCTTGAGATTTTCTCGGCGTTTTTCAGCGATCTGTTGCTTCCACTGTTTTGCAGTGACATGGGTACCTATTGCTTTTCCCTTTTCATCTTCGCGGTTTTGGCGAAAGCTACTCACGGGTGGGGTGATTGTCTTGACTTCAACCTCAGTTCCGCACAGGCACTGGTATGTGTCTCTGTTCACGAAATCACTTTGTTCAATGACACTTATCACTGACTTTCGGTTGCAGTTGGGGCAGTTTTGTCCATGGCACGGTCGAACTGAGGTGCCGTTAGTCCAGTAACTATGGTACACTATTGTTGGGGTTAGTTTATTAGAAATGTCTTTTATCATTTTAGTAGATGCAAACATTTTTATCGCGGTGGATTTTTTGCACGATCCGCATCGCGTGTTAATAAGCTTTGTTTGATCTTCTAACCACACAAAGTTTTTTATATTATCTAGTTTTTTGTTACAATGGTAACAGCACCACACAGTGTTGCCCTCCGGATCTTTATCCGGAGGTAAAGCGTCCTGTCGCGTTTTTGTCATGCTTTTGCACTTAGCTGATCGTAAACTATATTCGTCAAGTGGTTATCGGGCGCCGCGATGGCCCATTAATTATCCCGTTAATGTGTGTGCACGTGGAAAGAGACGGGACGTGCTCGGGCACGACCAAACTCCTCGGCGTCGCACACGCAACTCCGAAATGTTTAAAGGCAGCGTATAACGCTAGATTACGCTAGGTTATGTTTAACTTCTCAGAAAGTCTTAACCTGACAAAGGTACAATTAATGGATATGAAAATTGTGGTAATATCTATGATTTTTGTTGGAATAGCTTTAACTTTGCTCGATAGAAAAAAAATCGCGAAAATCGGTCTATTTGTTCAGATTTTTTGTTATTTCATTGAATTTGTCTACATTGCAAAGCCAAGAAATACATATTACATTCGCATCGTGCTCATAAATTTATTCCACGATTATTGTTACAGTACTCACTTCACTCCAAACACTAAAAAACAACAAATTTAGACTTACGATGAAATTATCGAGTGCATCTATACCTTTCGTTCTCGCACCGATTTCCTATCGCACTAACGCGTCATTTTTATCTAGCTTCACACGCAACCTTGAACATCCGCCCGATCAGTTCCAGGCCAGGAAAAGTTTTTAATATCTCCGTCACCATGGTGACGGCTAAGTATTATAAAAACGTTTGAAACGTTCCAATGCTCGCTTAGTTAGTCACGCACGACTTTAGCAGGGAATGATAAGAATTTCCCCGAAATAAGTATCCAAAGGTTTTCACCGCCGCGGCTGTTCGCAGTTTCACGCCCAGTCCTATTAGTAGTCTCCTGTGAACTGTCCAGACAAAGCCGAGAATGGAAATAAACGGAGCGCCAAAAACACTAATGAAATCGTGATTTTTATCACGCCGGGCAACATAACAATAGACGCTGTCCACGCGAATGTCAACCGTGTTGTGCTTCACTTTAGTATCACAATGGCGTGGGTATAGTTCGCGTGAAACGGTGATGCAACGTTGTTTGTTTACACGAGTGAGTGGAGTGGAGCGGGATCGTACGTGCAGTTTGACGATGCGACGCGCGACGTTGCCACGCCACGCCGCTGTGAGCTAGATTCCTTCATTACCTCGACGCTGATCGTAGTATAAGCATTTTCAGGTACATGGCAATTTTTTATCTGATGTAGCCAGCGATTAAGTCGATGGATGTAGCAGATGAATGCAGACAGTATACCTACGTAGTATTTCTCATCTCCTAGTGCATTCAACACAGACAAAACAATTTACTATAAACTAGTTAAAGCCAAGCCCCTTTTTCCCAGAATTAAATGAACCTCGACGTAAATGTTAATGAAACTACGAAAAACACGTTCCAACTTTTTGATCCAACAATCTAAACTCTCATTCAAATTTGAACCCGGCAATAACGTGCTTAACAGCCGCTTAAATCCACGTAACTCTAGATAAATGAGATAAAACACTGCGTATACAGAGTTTTAGAGCACAATGAATGTCCCCGAGCAGCGATCTCTCTTGGCATAAAGAGATCAAGCGTTGGAGTGGGAGCGTTACGTAAGTCACAGTTTGATCGATTAGTCGCATTTAAACGAAAGAACTGCGGCATGACTTTGCCGCAACCCACGAACAGTCTCGCATCTATAGTCTGATGTGGCAATATTCATTCGAACGAGTGGTCCTGCGAAGAGGGAAACTTTGGTACCGATGGCGGTGACCGAAGTCGAACTCAAGACCCAGGCAACTTCACCACGACTATGGTGACACACGAGCTTTGAACAGAAGGAGGAATGTACATACATACCATAGCTGTATCCCGATAAACAGAGTAAACAGTCATCAGAGTGTTGCTACTGGATTTCACAGATTCCTGAATCTTCGAATCAGCTGGTCACCTGCGCCCGCCATCTTGGATGTGTCTAGACTCCTGATGTCAATAATTGACATCAATCATCTCAATGATTGAGATAAGGAATAAATAAACTTCAAATTGGACAACATTCAGAATAGCAGGCGTTGTGTGCGGCGTTGCCACTCCGTGCGCATTTTTGGCAAGTCCACAAGTTTTTGTGCACACTCACTTGGCCGAGTATAGAGGAAAACTAAAGTTAACGCGAAACAATTGCAGTTTAGTTGCCCCAATAGTTGCAGTCCTTCCTGTCAATTTTGCAACTCAGTCAGAGACGGTATAGTCTCAGATGCTATCCGCTATGCTTAATTCGAATCGAAATAATTGAAATCCGATCTATATTTGTCATAATCACTACCTCTCAGTTCTATCATTCATTTTATTATTATTATGTGCTCTTACATTAATATAGAAACCATGTACGGAATATATTTGGAACTTGTGTTCTACTGTTTATTTATGCTCTAGCTACCTACACAAATTTCGAAATGGCACATTTCCCCTACCATTGGATTTGCCTGCTTGCGATAACTATCTCCCTGTGAAACAGCAGATGAGATAACCTTTATCTTTTCAAAAATTTATTGCGCAATTCGTATGTGTATACTGCATAATCTAGTCGCTTATCTATATGAAAAGGTGTTTTATCCTTGCAAATTATACAAGAGTTTTGTTGCGTACGGCTTGTGTGCTCGTATCGGTACCTCTTAAGTTTAGTTAGAGTAACTTCATTCACGTATGTATGTTGGAGTTTCATCATGCGCCAATATCAAACACTGGAAACCAATATGTCCGAGTCAGCACCGTGTCATTCGGTATAGTTCCATGCAATGATTATTTATTATTAATCGAAAATCGGGTCGTAGATTGATAAATTGTGTTTACGGTTAGACCAATTCACGATGACAAATTGTTCAGATTGTGCTCATCTCACCAAAGTGAAAAAAACAGTGTGGTCGATATTATTCTAAAATTTAAATGTTAAACATTTATTTACGTGGTTGGCATTTGAGAAAATATTTTTATAAATGGTAAAATAAAAAAAAATTATTGCTACTAAAACAACCTTATAAAATAGCATAAAATATAAACCTATTATATTGAACTAACAATCTTAAACTATCTTAAAATTTTTTAACTAAACCTCAAAAAATATTTTAAAATTCACATCAGAAGCTTTACATATTTATTTTATTTGCAGTGTTCCCAAATTTTTTATACAGGGTGTATCAGGATAGGTTTTCGAAACTTCAGGGTTTGAAAGGGGCCCATATTTGAAGACGAAAAGCTCTGAAACTTTTTCCCAGATTCGATCATTTTACAGTACTTTTTGGTGAAAATCTATTCTTCAAGATTTGGTGGATGGTTAACGTCCGCCTTTATTAAATAAAAAATAAATTCTAACTCATGAATAAAAATGGGTAGGTTGCATACATAATTAGTACAATTGAATTGCGTGTAGGTAAATTCTAAACACTGAAAGTTCAATGACCTCAAAAGAAAAAGAGGACTAAATCAATTCACTGCACTCTCCAGTCTCACTGTCCATCGAGTTTTTATTACAATTTCCAACTTTTGTATGACAAAAAAAAAACTACGGAATTTCGATTTGAGTGATAAGGATTTTTTCTTCTAATAATGAGTACTTTCTATTCCTGAAGTTTCTCAAACCTATCCTGATACACCCTGTATATTTTAGTATTCGGTAGTGTAAATTGCATGACACAAATGAGCGCATTATTATTTTTAAAATGTACAATGTATGAAATAAAGCACTCCTGCAAGACATAATGTTGAAATTTAAAATCTATTTGATTTGATCTTCCAAGGTTGGTGCACTTAATAATTTTGAAACCAAATTCAGTCCCATTATTCGAATCTGGCAAAGATTCCTTAACAAGCATTGAAGCTTTGGAAACAAACACTTAACTTGAAATCCTACACAAAGTGGTCCACGCGGATCCCAGAATGTACTCTATACCTGCTTGATTTGTGATTCTTGAGACGAGACTTGGTTGGAACTTGGAGCCGAGTATGTACTTGAAATTTTTGGCTCGCCGCACCGCGAAATTATCCGCGGCGGTCGGGTCACTCACCCCGCGCTCGTTCCTACCGCGCCCGCCCCGCTCCCGCACCGCGCGCATTACGTAACGGCGGCCGAACGCGGCGCGGCGACGCGACGTTGCCGCTCCGGGTGCTTCCAAACTTGAAAATCGGTCGCAAACTTGGAGCCATCTGCAAACTTGCAAGTCCATGTGCAAAATTTGTATCACCTGCGGTCAGCCAGCGAACGCGTGAAGTTACTCGCTTGAGAATACTTAAGATGCCCGTAAAGGAACAGTTGACCCTTCACGCAAAGGTATATTCCGAGAAAGCTATACGTGCGTTTGCGGTGTCTTGTATGTATGACGATCATTTCATTTCATTTCATTTATTCATTTCCGTCTTAGGTACCATCGGTACACTTGAGTTCGTCACATTTTAGTTATACAAGTTTACAATTGAAACTTTCTGGGTCTAGCCATGGCAAGGGACTAAATTTTAGCCTAAGCAATAATATACACAGCTAAGAAATTATAAAAATACAGAGGAAAAAAAACAGTTTTGGGCATGAGAAGGCAACTAGATTAAAATTTAAATAAAACATTTAAATACTTCAAAGGTTAAAATACAATTATGTCAATATAAAAAAATTAAAATAGGTAGCATCAATAGAATTGTCAAATTACTTGGTCAAACGATTAAAATGAGAAATAGGTACATTTAAATTGTTAAATTAGTTAAAAATAAAAAACACACAAAATCAAAACAAACATCTAGCATTGCACGGTCAATCAATGAGCTTAGTAGACACATGCTGTCGTACTCTACCTACCGGGAAAGAATAGTTTATTATGAACACGAACGATTCTCAGTCAGGTATCTAGTGTTATTGTCTGCAACCAACCTGGTGGTGTGCCAACTCACCAGCATGCGCTAGTTCATTGTGAGTTCCATCCAAATCAATAGAAGTTACCTAAGTAATAGATTGAATAGAATAGAAACTCTTAATTTGAAAGAAGAACACGAAAGTTCACGTAAAGAAGCAAGAAATAGAGTGCGCAAAGACGAACTTATAACTGCAAGTGATTTCTTCCAGTCAACCTTGAGTGATTTGATTGTTGAGGAATAATAACATAAAGAAAGAAGTACATACCTATCCGAAGAAACGCTTACCCAGATCAATGTAATTAGGATACTGCCCTAAGACGAGGGTTACGATATAAGTATATAAGCCAACTGAAATACGAGTACGGTATACGAAAAACTCAACTGCCTATCTGGTATGTGCATTTTACATGTCAGTAAATAGGGTAAAATGAAATTTTGTTGCAGACAGTCATCCGTTGTCCCCCAGGTGCCTGGTCAGTAAACAGTGGTTCAGTAAACATTGTTGGAGCTCAGCATTACATCGCGTATACTAAATGTGACTGCAGCTTTGGTTTTCGACTGGTTTATTTCTTCACCCCGCTGCACCTTGGAATTAATCTGAAGAACCTCGAACCGGCGGCGAGTGTTTGCGAGGGGTCTTACAACGTCGTATTAACAGGCTAGATGCCCAGCAACACTCCGCAAGTCTGGTGGCATGACATATCGCTGGGTGTGGTTTCGCGAGGAGAGGTGAATTGGGCTCTGTCAACTGTACCATTGGATCCTCGGAAAATCTACCCGTGCTGGTTTTATAAAAAATAAAACTTTTCATATCCATCCACTAACACGTTCTTGCTAGTGAACACTTTAGTCTACCATATGGGCGTAAACTTGGCTTACCAGTAATTATAACTAGCGTTTTTAGGTTAATCAAATATTAGATACCGCGCGTGCTCGATAAGCCCGGCAGAATTCTCCTCATGACGTGTAACATACCTAACATGATGTAGACGCGACGGGCGGCGGAGGCGAGATGCTTTCTACAGCTATGCAACGCACGTGTAACGCGGAGCAATGCACCCGACGCAAGCGCAGAGTCAGTCGCATTTCGGTATGCGGCCGGCTGATGCATCGGGCGATCTGCATGCGAACCGCGATACCATCATCGCGCGAGCCAGCTCAGATGGAAACGCTCGTTGCGGTCCGGCCTCGTCATGGTCTAAACGTGTCCAACCCTGCTTCTAACGAGGTACTAACGTTAAGGCACTGGAAACGTTAGGCGTGAGCACAGATCAGAGAAATATTAGCTATTACTTAGGATTTCTGTGGGCGTGAGTCTCCGCACATTCCCTCCTAGGGCCCTAAGGGAGCTGTTCGACTTTCGATGAAATTGGCTCAATTTGTATTTCAAAGAATCCAATGAAATCAAGCTAAGTTTTATTCATTGAATCAATATCAATACACAAATGAAGGGAAGCACTGACATGGCACGTAGTTCACCCGGTGAAAATTGTTAGATGCGTGTCCGCGTGAAACTATGAGTTCGTGTTTTAATGAAAGGAAATGTGTGTATCACTACTTCGAAACCGTTGGTCGTGGAATTATTTCAACCACATACCTACTAGGTATAGATGTCGAAATTTAAGTGTGACCCTAATAAGTATTCTGTGGTGTGACTGACTTTGCAGTAAGTAATGTGTTCAGGACGACGGCCAGCCGGAGCAGCGACGACGGTCCCGGCCTGGGACACGACGCGCGCATCGTCACCTCCGTAGAGTAGGGAGATAGGAAGCGGCCGGCGTAGCTTAGTTTAGGTAATTTTAGTATGTAAATATATAGAAAATAAGTTAATATAAGATAATAAATATATATAAAAATCGTAGATATAAGTTAGCTAAGATAGATAGGCGTAGTTATAAGATAAATAAAGTTAGATAAGATAGATAGGCATAGCTCTAAGATAGATAGGCATAGCTGTAAGATAGATAGTCTAGATTATAAGTTATTTGAATAAAGATATAGTCGCCCACTGCCTTTCATTTGGGACGAACGGGAGATGCGCACTCGCCAAAATCGATAGGAGACTGAGCCGGTCCGAGGCGCGACGCGGGGGCGGGGCGTCGGAGCGCAGCCGCAAAACCGGACGGCTGCGTCCGCGGCGCCTCAGCGCGCCCGCGCGTATACAAATATAGCGCGTTTTGGCCGGTTCAGTCAGTACTCGCCCAGCCACCGAGAAGAGAAGACGTCCCGAGCACCGGCTCTCCGCTAAGATCGACCGAGGAACGAGCTTCACTCCGGAACGACTGCCTCGGCCGATCGGACGTTCTTCTCTCGGCGAGTGCTCACTCCACGTCTCGAGTGAAAGCCAGTGTGCGGCTGCATTATAGCCAGCACTGCGCCGTTTCATTTCGCTCTCCACGCCCTACACTACGCGGCTAAACTCCCGGTGCCCCGCGGCACGCCGGTCGAGGTCTCTCCCCGTGCCCCGAGGCACGTCAGGTTGAGGACGCGGTCGCGTAGTGCGTACGTTCGCGCTTGCCGTCGTGCGGATCGGTCCGACGGTACAGCGGTACGCGGTACGAGTTGCGGTACAGTGGTACGAGCGTCGAGTCAAGCAAGTACGGTACGGTGGTGCGTCGGCACGTGGTACGTCGGTACGTGGTACGTCGGTTGTGGTACGAGGGTACGTGGTACGCGAGGGTACGTGGTACAAGACTGCAGCCGACCGCCGAGTACAGTACCCGTGTGCGCACCGAACCAACGGAGTGAAGGAGACAGCAACATCGGCCATCTCTGTCACGTGCGACCGCCGCGCACGCTTCACTCGCCGAACCCCATATTCTGCTCTGCGGGACGGGCATCAAGAAACGCCAGCGAAATACAGTCCACATCTGAGCATCGTCCCCCACATTGGTCCATTCGACAGCCGGATCAAGGATGCCTGTAACGCGGAGCAAGAAGAATGGGCGAGGCCGCACCACGCCGGTGCCTTCGCCGCCGTCAACGCTGCGAGAGTTGCCATCGGACGCAGCCGACTCGGCGCTGCGGTCGGGCGACATCGCGCCGACGGAGACAAGTCCAGCGACGGGCGTGCCACCTGCCGGTCAAACTACGGACCCGCATACGTGGTCGTCACACGGGACGAGCACGAGCACCCCCGTCGCGACAACAGTGGATTCGCACCGTGAGAGCGCCGCGCACGCCCCGGGCGCGGCGCACGCCTCACACTCCGCGCACGCCGCGCACGCGTCGCACTCCGCGCACGCCTCGCACTCCGCGCACGCGTCGCACTCCGCGCACGCCGCGCACGCCTCGCACTCCGCGCACGCCGCGCACGCCTCGCGCGCCGCGCAACCCGAGCACGCCGCGCACGCCTCGCACTCCGCGCACGCGTCGCACTCCGCGCACGCCGCGCACGCCTCGCACTCCGCGCACGCCGCGCGCGCCGCGCAACCCGAGCACGCCGCGCACGCCTCGCGCGCCGCGCAATCCGAGCACGCCGCGCACGCCGCGCACGCCGCGCACGCACCGACCGCGGAGCCCGCACCGAGCGCAGCGCACGACACCCGCGCGCCGAGCCAGGAGCGCACGCCGAGCTGCGCCTCGCACGCTCTCGCACCAGGGCGAGACGTGCCCGCAGGCGACAACAAGGACGGCCGGAGCAACCGATCTGGCCGCTCTTCCAAAACGGCGAAGCAACGGGCTATGGAGAGCCAGTTGCTGGAGGCGAAGCGAGAAGAGGCAAGACTCACCGCGCTAATAATCGAGGCGCGGCTACGTGAGTGTGAGGAGGAAGAAACGTCGGACGAGGAGGAGCTCGGGGACACGGCGCGCAGTTTGCGAGTCGCGTCGTGGCTCGAGACGCAGAGACCTCACCGGCGGGAGCGGGAGGCGCTCGACTCCGCCTCGCTCCCCGCCGCGGCGCCGCCGCTCGCCAGTCACCGCGAGCCGCGCACCGAGACCGCCGCCTCCGCACCGCACGCGCCCCTCCACACACACGCGCCGGCCGAGCCGCCCGCACCCCGCGCACCGCTCGCCCCAGCCGCACCGCCCGCGCCCCTCCAGGCGGCCCTCTACGAACGAGCGCCGCCTGCACCTCTACGCCGCGAGGTGCTACGCGAGTGCGACGAAACGGCACCGCAGGGACTGCTACGCGAGTGCTACGAACAAGCGGCGCCTACGCCGGCTGACCCGCTACGCGAGTGCTACGAAACCGCGGCGCCCGCACCTCTACGCCGTGAGGTTTGCGGGCCTACGCCGGCTGACCCGCTACGCCGCGGGTGCTACGAAACCGCGGCGCCCGCACCTCTACGCCGTGAGGTTTGCGGGCCTACGCCGGCCGACTCGCTACGCGCGGCCCCATACGAACCCGCGCCGCCTGCGCCTCTACGCCGCGAGTGCTACGAGGCTACGCAGGCCGACCCGCTACGCCGCGCGGCCCTCTACGAAGGAGCGCCGCCTGCGCTGCTACGCGGCGAATACTCCGGGTCTACGCCGGCCGGAGTGCTACGCCGCGAGTGCTACGACGCAGCACCGCAGCACACAGACTCGCCGGCGACACACACGGAGTCGACGCAGGGGCCGTCTACCGCTTCCGCTACCGCCGCCGCCGCCGCAACGACCGCGCCCGCCGCCGCGTCCTCCTCCGCTACGCCGCACTCGTCCGAGCCGCTCGCCGCGGCTATTCAGATGCTGGCCACGGTGCTTGGGAAGACGGAGACCAACCGACCGTCGACCGCGCCGCCCAAGTACCTGCAGGAGCTGCCGGCGTTCGACGGGTCCTCCGGGGAGTGGCTGCAGTTCGCGGCCGCCTACCGCGAGACGGAGGCGTTCTTCTCGCGCATAGAGAACGCCGCCCGCATACGCCGCTGCCTGCAAGGAAAGGCGAAGGAGGCGGCCTACAGCCTCATGTTGTCGGCGCCGGACCCAGATCGAGTCATAGCGGCACTCGAGCAGCGGTTCGGACGGCCAGACTTCCTGGTCTTGGGTGAGCTTGAAAAGCTAAGAAACTTGCCCAAGGTCAGAGACGACGCGAACGAGCTCAACGAGTTTGCGAATAAGATAGCCAACGTCGTGGCTACAATCCAGGCTCTGGGCAGGCCCGAGTACCTGCACAGCCCCGAAATGATGCGCCTCATAGTCGACAAGCTGACCCCGCTACGACAGACGCGGTGGTTCGACTATGAGGACCGAGGCGGCACCGAGCAGCCCGCACTCACGAGGATCGCCGGCTTCCTAAACGAGGAGGCTCGCAAGTGCGGAGCGTACGCTCGGCCGGACGTCGCCGCGACCGCAGAGGCATCAACGAGGGAGCCTCTACGCCAGCAAAGGGAACGTCGCACCACAGAGAAGGCCTACGCCGTCAGCGGAGAGGAGGGGCCTTCTGATTCGACGCCCAAGTGCCCCACGTGCACCGGGGCCCACCACCTCCTGGCCTGTCCCAGGTTCATCGCTGCCGACGTGGAAGGCCGCTTGAAGCAGGCCAGGGAGGGCAATATTTGCTTCAGGTGCCTCAAGGGCCGGCACCGCAAGACAAAGTGTCAAGCCAAGCCGTGCGGGGTGCCGGGCTGTCAGTACGGACACCACCTACTTCTGCACCGGCACCAGTCGAACGACGAGACAGCCGCCGTCGCGATCACGGCCACGGCGCGCTCCGACTCGGTGCTGCTGAAGATCTTGCCGGTCGTTCTGACTGGCCCGAAAGGAACGATCGAGGTCTTCGCGATGCTGGACGAGGGATCAACCGTCACACTCATCGACGCTGCTATGGCGGACATCTTGGGCGCCGAGGGCCCTCAGGAACCATTGCACGTCGTGGGAATCGGTGGCGGTCAGATCAAGGATCCCTCACGCAAAGTGGACCTCCGGATCCGCGGCAAGATGGACAGCGAGGACCGCGAGCTCGTCGGGGCCAGAACGGTGCGCCAGCTGAACTTCCCGGCGCAGACAGTAGACCAGCAGACCGTCGACGGATGCGACCACCTGGCGGGCATGAAGGACGCGCTGGCCACCTACGCGAGTGCCCGGCCGAAGCTGCTCATCGGCCAGGACAATTGGTGGCTCATCGTGTCCCAGGAGCTGAAGAGGGGCCGCCGAGACCAGCCCGTGGCTTCTCGCACTGCCCTGGGCTGGGTGCTGCACGGCTGCCGCGCGAAGACAGCAGAATCGGTGCATCGCTGCGCCAACGCTATCGAGTTGGCGGGCGTCGCCGCGCCGCCGCGCCCGAGCTCGCCGGCGGCGCACTCCGGGGCGGCGCAATGGTCCGCGCCGCCTGCCCGCGGCTCGCTGACCGCGAGCCGCCACGCCGAGCCGCCGTCTGCGGCCCCCTACGTCAACGCGCCGCCGCGCCCGAGCTCGCCGGCGGCGCACTCCGGGGCGGCGCAATGGTCCGCGCCGCCTGCCCGCGGCCTGCCGATCGCGAGCCGCCGGGCCCAGCCGCCGACCGCGGCTACCTACGTCGCCGCGCCGCCGCGCCCGAGCTCGCCGGCGGCGCACTCCGAGGCGGCGCAATGGTCCGCGCCGCCTGCCCGCGGCTCGCCGACCGAGAGCCGCCACGCCGAGCCGCCGTCTGCGGCCACCTACGTCGCCGCGCCGCCGCGCCCGAGCTCGCCGGCGGCGCACTCCGGGGCGGCGCAAGGGTCTGCGCCGCCTGCCAGCGGCTCGCCGACCGCGAGCCACCGCACCCAGCCGCCGCACGCTGCACGCTGCATCGTCGCGCCGCCGCGCTCGAACTCGCCGGCGGCGCAATCCGCAGCAGCGCGAGGGACTGCACCGGGACCGACTGCAACCGCTGCCTCCGCACCGCCCCCTTCGTACGCGCTGCCGACGTGGAGAAGCTGGTGCTCGGAGGCGGACCAACACAGCGAGGTCCGCCCCCCCTCCCGACCGACGCCGATGACAACAGCGCCACAGCGCTGCACGCAGGCGCACCACAACTGGCGGACGAGCTGCCCCTCCGGTGAGCGCGAGAGCGCCGGAACCGACTCCAACACCGGCGGGAGCCTCGTCACAGCGAACGAGCGCCTGCGGAAGGAGACGTCATCATCGTCATCGGGCCGAGCCGGAGTACCTGCCCCCACTACGGCACCGGCGGGAGCCACGAGGAAGCAGCCGGGCGCCAGCAGTCGGAGACATCGTCCTGGTAGCCGACCCCGACCTACCACGGAACACCGGGCCGAGGAGCAGGGTGGAAGCCGTCCACCCTGGCAACGACGGCATCGTCCGCGTCGTAGACGCCCAGACCGACGGGAAGCTGCTTCGGCGACCGGAAAGAACATCGTCGTCCTTCCGACGTCCAAGATCGCCGAGGCGACGGCGGGAGGATGTTCAGGACGACGGCCAGCCGGAGCAGCGACGACGGTCCCGGCCTGGGACACGACGCGCGCATCGTCACCTCCGTAGAGTAGGGAGATAGGAAGCGGCCGGCGTAGCTTAGTTTAGGTAATTTTAGTATGTAAATATATAGAAAATAAGTTAATATAAGATAATAAATATATATAAAAATCGTAGATATAAGTTAGCTAAGATAGATAGGCGTAGTTATAAGATAAATAAAGTTAGATAAGATAGATAGGCATAGCTCTAAGATAGATAGGCATAGCTGTAAGATAGATAGTCTAGATTATAAGTTATTTGAATAAAGATATAGTCGCCCACTGCCTTTCATTTGGGACGAACGGGAGATGCGCACTCGCCAAAATCGATAGGAGACTGAGCCGGTCCGAGGCGCGACGCGGGGGCGGGGCGTCGGAGCGCAGCCGCAAAACCGGACGGCTGCGTCCGCGGCGCCTCAGCGCGCCCGCGCGTATACAAATATAGCGCGTTTTGGCCGGTTCAGTCAGTACTCGCCCAGCCACCGAGAAGAGAAGACGTCCCGAGCACCGGCTCTCCGCTAAGATCGACCGAGGAACGAGCTTCACTCCGGAACGACTGCCTCGGCCGATCGGACGTTCTTCTCTCGGCGAGTGCTCACTCCACGTCTCGAGTGAAAGCCAGTGTGCGGCTGCATTATAGCCAGCACTGCGCCGTTTCATTTCGCTCTCCACGCCCTACACTACGCGGCTAAACTCCCGGTGCCCCGCGGCACGCCGGTCGAGGTCTCTCCCCGTGCCCCGAGGCACGTCAGGTTGAGGACGCGGTCGCGTAGTGCGTACGTTCGCGCTTGCCGTCGTGCGGATCGGTCCGACGGTACAGCGGTACGCGGTACGAGTTGCGGTACAGTGGTACGAGCGTCGAGTCAAGCAAGTACGGTACGGTGGTGCGTCGGCACGTGGTACGTCGGTACGTGGTACGTCGGTTGTGGTACGAGGGTACGTGGTACGCGAGGGTACGTGGTACAAGACTGCAGCCGACCGCCGAGTACAGTACCCGTGTGCGCACCGAACCAACGGAGTGAAGGAGACAGCAACATCGGCCATCTCTGTCACGTGCGACCGCCGCGCACGCTTCACTCGCCGAACCCCATATTCTGCTCTGCGGGACGGGCATCAAGAAACGCCAGCGAAATACAGTCCACATCTGAGCATCGTCCCCCACATAATGGAAAAAAAACCTTTAAACAAAAGCGCAGCGCAGCTCCACCGGAACGCCCGCGACAAACGTACCAACTTCAATAAAAGTCCACGCTTCGTGTCTGCCTACCATTCAGATCCAATGCAGTAAACACGAAGCCTATTGCAGCACCTACGAATTCGACACGGTAGACCGCTCCCTCTCTCCGCTGCGGCTTTAACAAAATGTCAAAATTTCAAGACAATCGTCATCGCGACAGTCGGCTAGTGTACCTTTATTTTTTTTAAATCTTTTCAGTTGTTTCGTTTGTGAAAATAATTAGCAAATGAAAATATAGAACAATGCTACAATATAAACTGTCGGATTCGTCTAGATTATACAATTTGTACAAGTACCATGTCATATATGACACGATATATCGTGGTCTAATACTCCTCGTGGCGTGCGCGTGGTCCACCCAAACAAACAAATAGATTAACGATCAATGGCTACGAGGAATACAATGATTTTGGTCCTTCGTTTCGCCGGACTGCTACCTCCTCGAGGGTGAAATTTGCCCTACCTGAATCTCCAATCTCGCGGTTCGTCACCTAATCCATTAACTTTACAATATCTGTGTTGCTTCTATCTCAATCTATTCTTCCCCCAGTCGAACTGACTGCCTACCGGCGAATCCGACACTGCAGCTGGCCCGAGTTGGCTTGCTAGCGAAGCCCAATTGGTCGCATTTGGCGCTTGGTGTTGTTCCAAAACTGTACTCATTATGCACGGACTTCGTACCATAAGCCTTCCTGTTTCCATGCGGGTCGACGACGACGTTGCTGCCTCGTGTATGGACCTGAGAATATTTTTCGCAATGTGATGCTTGAACTCGTCAGTTAACTCTCTTAATGACAAGAATATGACGTTATGCTTTGTGGGGATTTTTATTGGTGGGTTGGAAATGTTAAGACTTATGTGTATTATGAAAATGGGCAATAGTGTAATGTGAGAGTTTAGCATGATTCCCCTTCTCGATACTTAATTGATAAACAGTGCCCATTCGGTGTTGGTGCGCGGTGTTTCTTGCATCCCGAATTGATGGGTATTTCTACAACCTTTTTGAATGATGGCCATAAATGTTTATTGAACATGATCTGCCTGATCTGGTTGTCTACAGCCTTATTCAATCTACAGCCAGAATCATGTTTCCTTATGTTTTTGTCCGGCTACATTTGAAAGAAAACTTCCCGACTTCTAACTCTATTCCAGCGCTGTGATCCCAGTCATTCGTTCGAAAAATATATCCCCCTGCGTGTTATTTCTCTTTAGGTTGAAATTTTTCTAGAAAAAGTGGTCGATTTTATTTAACCTCTCACCTTTCCCTGAGCGCCGCCGCCGCCGCACAGTGGGTCGAGATTGCTATATAAGGGACATAGGGATTTTTTTTATAAATTTCATTTTTTAACAACACCCATCGATAGGTCTCGTCATTCTGATGAATAATTGTCATTAAACATTTTCGTCTAAAACTGATAGTTTACCAGAAAAAAATATTTTCAAATTTTGATGTATGGAATTAGACATAAAACACTTCGTTTCAGCCAAGTCTTGACAGGTCTTGCGTTAAAACTATATAAGCATTGTTCTGTGGTTTATTGACTATAATCCTACACTATCAGCGCGCGCCCAATGTTGCCCGTTCGCGAGTTATGTGGATCCGAAAAATCAATTAAAAATGTAAGTAAAATATTTTTTTTTTATTTCTAGAATCATAGGGCATTAATAGATTTAATCTAAATAATTGTTTTATATAAAATTACTAACAAATAGTTAAAGTTCTTAATTTTAAAACATTATTTTATCGAATAGATACATCAAAATGTAATGAAAAATGTATAAAAGTGTTTATTAATCAGACACAGTTACATATATTAATGATGTTTTGTACATAGAATGCATGACGCAAGACAAATAGTACCTATACTCAGATGTATCTACACTGTACCCGCTGGTTCGAGCTATTTGATGGACACTGTCGCCTAAACTGGCCCTAAGACTGTTTCATAGGCGACATTGTTTGGTCAAACCACTGGTGATTACATTTGGGTACTTAACTCTGATCTTATATTTAAATCTTTTAAACCTATAGTTATATATACATACTTATTCTAATTTATCTGTGCGCGGTGAGTGAGAGAGACTCATTAGTGCAGTGTGTGCGTTAAATGTGTGAGTGCATTGCAAGACAACCCACATGATGGCGCCTTAATCGAAAGGTTCCACGTTATTTTGCAGACAGTGGCTTCAAGAGAGCGAGTGGATCTTCCAAAATTCTGGAAATTTTGTGAAGATACAGCCACTTTGTATATCCAGTTATATCCGTGGTACTACATTCCCTCTAGCGTACATAAGTTGCTTGTGCATGGAACGGATATAATAGAACATTTTGGACTTTTACCAATCGAGAAACTGTCGGAAGAAGCATCGGAGGCTAGAAATAAGGAGTTCCGTAAATATAGAGGGAAACATTCCAGAAAAGTAAGTAGGACAGCGACAAATGAAGATATCTTGCATAATCTTCTTATGTCATCCGATCCAAAACTTACTTCTCTAAGGCCAAGAATGGCAAACAATTGTAGTTGTAATCTTATACAATATAATAAAAAATAATAATCAATCATTTATATAAATAAATTCTAACTCGGGCGGGTAAGAGACACCAAAAGCTCGATTGCTCTTGGTGAGAGATACATTCTCCATTATTTGGCCATTCTTGGCCTTAGAGAAGTAAGTTTTGGATCGAATGACATGAGAAGATTATACAAGATATCTTCATTTGTCGCTGTCCTACTTACTTTTCTGGAATGATTCCCTCTATATTTACGGAAATCCTTATTTCTAGCCTCCGATGCTTCTTCCGACAGTTTCTCGATTGGTAAAAGTCCAAAATATTCTATTCATACTTCTACTAGTGGGGTGGCTCTGGACAGTGCGTCAGGAACTATGTTGTCTTTCCCTTTTCTGTGTTCCACGTCGAAGTCAAACTGCTGTAAGCGCATTGCCCAGCGTGCCAACCGGCCGTGTGGGTCCCTTGCTTTGTAGAGCCACTGTAACGCGCTATGGTCAGTTAGGACTTTGAAGTGGGTCCCCTCTATGTACGGTCGAAACTTTTCTATTGCGTGCACCACACTTAATAGTTCCCTCTCAGAAGCAGAGTATCTAGTTTCCCGGTCATGCACAAGCAACTTATGTACGCTAGAGGGCATGTAGTATCACGTATATAACTGGATATACAAAGTTGCTGTATCTTCACAAAATTTCCAGAATTTTGGAAGATCCATGGCAAAATAACGTGGAAACCTTTCGATTAAGGCGTCATCATGTGGGTTGTCTTGAAATGCACTCACACATTTAACGCACACACTGCAATAATGAGTCTCTCTCACTCACCGCGCACAGATAAAGTAGAATAAGTATGTATATATAACTATAGGTTTAAAATATTTAAATATAAGATCAGAGTTAAGTACCCAAATGTAATCATCAGTGGTTTGACCAAACAATGTCGCATATGAAACCGTCTTAGGGCCAGTTTAGGCGACAGTGTCCATCAAATAGCTCGAACTAGCGGATACAGTGTAGATACATCTGAGTATAGGTACTATTTGTCATGCGTCATGCATTCTATGTACAAAACATTTTTAATATATGTAACTGTGTCCGATTAATAAACACTTTTATAATTTTTTTATTAGATTTTGATGTATCTTTTCGATAAACTAATGTTTTAAAATTAAGAACTTTATCTATTTGTTGGTACTTTTATATAAATCAATTATTTAGATTAAATCTATTAATGCCCTATGATTCTAGAAATAAAAAAAAAAAAATTTACTTACATTTTTAATTGATTTTTCGGATCCACATAACTCGCGAACGGGCAACATTGGGCGCGCGCTGATAGTGTAGGATTATAGTCAATAAACCACAGAACAATGCTTATATAGTTTTAACGCAAGACCTGTCAAGACTTGGCTGAAACGAAGTGTTTTATGTCTAATTCCATACATCAAAATTTGAAAATATTTTTTTCCTGGCAAACTATCAGTTTTAGACGAAAATGTTTAATGACAATTATTCATCAGAATGACAAGACCTATCAATGGGTGTTGTTAAAAAATGAAATTTGTAAAAAAAATCCCTATGTCCCTTATATAGCAGTCTCGACCCACTGTGCGCCGGGGCGACAAGCTTTTGTTTACGGCGACAAGTTGGGTTAATATTACGAGCACCTCGGGGGAACTCGTTGTTTGCTAAGCACGATTGATTGCTCTTTCGATCAAATAACGTTCGACTGCGTTGTTTGCTTATTTCGCACCCAAGTTGCTTGGTTTGTACTGTAATTAAATTTATTTTTTTCTTTTCAGGTAAAATGGCTTTTCTTAGAACGTCTAAAAGTAGAACGGTGTGGAGAAGGTAAGTAATTTGAGAGAAATAAGAGGAGAAATATAAAATTGTTAGGCCAAGTCAATCCTAACTAATAAAGCGCAACATTTCTAACGTAGTCGATTCTATGTTCGCCTATAAGTCGAGAACTTTTTATATGGGGAACTATTTATATGGGGTTTTCACTGGCGGTATAAGACTCAAAAGGTCAACTTTAAACGAAATTGTTGAGCTATTGTTAAAGATAAAAATTATATGTTATGTATTGATCTTTAATTATTATTTTACTACTTTGGAAAGGTGTTAAATTAATCTCCAAAAAATTACGAAAAGTACGAAAATTGTACTTTCAAGTTAAATTTTCTTGAGAAGTATAAATTGCTTCAATAAAAGACCCTCATAGAAATATAGATAATATTTTTCCCTACGATCGTAGCGAAAAAAAAATTGTTTTCCATCTTTCCAACATGTGAAATTTTATAGTGTGATTTTCGCGCAAGCGTTCATCGTCGGCGCGACGTATCAGCCACCGCACGAGTAGAATGAATCTCGCACCTATTTACATCTGCATACGGTTCGTGTTTCAATCATCAGCGCTCGGGTAACACGGTTTGAGTCTTATTTCCGTGTTAAGGCCCTGTCAACCCGTATTCACCCGTACTCCTGTTTCAAGGCGTCGCTTTCGCTGGTTGGAGTAGGTAGGATGCAACACAATCAATCAATCAAAAATTGGGTTTTTATTTTGACATTGAAAATGTCTTTTCGAACGCTTCAGTATAGTCCCCGATTTCCAGCAAGAGTGCGAATTCGCCCTGGTGTCGTGAGTTTTAAGGCTAAGTGAATATTTAAGGTGTTAAATGACGCGTATTGATGAGGGCTACAAGATTGTGAAAATAAAATTAAAAAATTTAAGTTTTTGAAAAAATCCCACAAACCGCTTAAAATTTCCGTTTGTAGGGGGTTTAAAAAAGGCACTTTTAAATTGAATTTTAAACGTTTATATTTTTATATTGTGATTTTTATTATTTTCGGTTACGCGAGTTACGTGTCGTATTTATCTTGCAGCGTGAGTAGTTAAAATGGTTGTTGTGTACGCAGTGTGTACATATATATATACAGTCCGCGCGCGAGCTCCGAGGAATCGGTATTTGTGGAAATTTATTTATTATAGAATTGGTATAGAATTTTTATGGCGATTCACATTTTGTGATGATTACACTATACTAGGCGAGTAATATTATACAAATGTATAATATTAAAATTCTATACAAATTCTATAATAAATTAATTTCCACAAACACCGATTCCTCGGAGCTCGCGCGCGGACTGTACGTGAAAATTAAGAATTTAAATTTTTTTTATGTTTGACAAACTTTGTAAATTTTTCAAAATTTACATATTTCTTATAAATGGAAAAATTCATTTTCGGTGGGTCAATGTAATGCATGAGATCTGTGCATTGTTTTATTCCAAAACTACGGATCGAAACAAAAAAGTAAAAAGCTACGCATTTATATTCAAAAAATTAAATACATTTTTTCTAAAGCCTTGATTTGGTCACGTTGCCTTAAATACGTTTTTATAACAAAATTCAGATACATTTTCATGATTTTTTTCTATCGAGCGAAGTTAATCAAATCGTGTTTTCAAAGAGCTATCGATCTGCGCTGATACATGAAGTATTACATTTATATTAAAACTGAATCTGTCAGGTGAGTAATAAATAAATATTGGTGGTAAACTTCTTGAAATTCGAGTCAGACTCACGTCACCTTAAAAGCAATATAAAATGTATAAGGCCTCGTCGCGTGCCGCTCGAGATATTGAATGTGGCAAAGTTCGTTCAAGCATCGAAATGAACCAGGGTTATCGTTCCAGAGATAATATTTTCATATTCGCTTATGCATAATATTATAAACACAGTCTGTGTTGTACGAGATACCAACACAAATTGCCAATTAAAACTATTTATCAATTTAAGACTATCCCTACCACTCCCTCTCTCTTTCTCTATTAGGTATTTTTCAAACTTTTTTTACCGAAAACTCGAAAGAAGTAACCGAGTAGATACTGGGTTCGAATAGGTTGGAGTGTTTCTATTGGTTATTTTTGCGAATTTCCTTTATAAGAATATCTGCGAATTTTGGGGGAGGGGGTAATAAGCAAACATCACATCCTATTATCCTACCTAACCACATTTCAAGTGATTTATCTATAATTTACATGCTTATAGTTACGTAAAGAAATTCTGTGAAAAATAAGTGGGTGAAAAGTGGTAAAAACCGCTCCGCCATAGAAAAATGTATGGAACGCTCACTCACGCACGCACGGCAACAACGGCCCAAAATTCAGAAAGTTCAAAGATAGTTCAGTGAAAACCAATTACTCTGTAAGAGTAAGCTCAACGGAGCATTTTTCGTATTAGACGTATTTGTAACAAAATGTAAATTTTAATAGCAAAGGCATTTTCGAACGTTTTTACCACTTTTCACCCACTTATTTTTCAGAGAATTTAGAAAATGCTATACGAAATCATAAAATTAAATTCGAAGTTATCATTCGAAAAAAAAAATCAATTACAGCAGATTGGCTGGCACTCGGTGGTTGTCATTAGTTCGGTGTTGAAGGCGACGCGCGAGCGAATCTCCACCTTACCTCCTCGCCGTTAAGGTGGCATGTCCTTTGCATGATATGGACAAGGCTGCCGCCATCTGCCCGCGAGTCGCACGGAGGCGCAGGAAGCGGTCTGCGAAGACACCGGTCGGTCCAGCTGGAGACGACTCCACCGACCGGTGAGGGCAGATTCTTGGAACAAAATATTATCTCACAAGCGACTAGTGGGCATCTATACCATTCGAGAAACTTGTCACAATACAGTTAGTTACGCGGCCAACTGCGCAGTCGCACTTTTTCTGCGTTTATTTGCTGTGTGCACTTCATACTTTTTAAGGGTTCCATATTCATACGGAAGCCTATTACTAAGCCTACGCCGTCTGTCTGTCTGTCTGTCAGTCCGAACGGCTGTATCCTTTGAACTGTTGTAGCCGGTTGAATCACAGAATGTGTGTTATTATGGCAGATATGCCATAAAATAATAAGTTAAGCAAATAGATAAACATTATGGGGCGTTCCCATACTAGAAACGTGCTAAGAATATATTAGTACATATTCACGCTACTAAATAATAGATGGCGCCACAGGTAGTTTGCATTGCAGACAGTCAAAAGATAGACGGATATGGTTTTTTGACATACGGTATTGCGGATCTACGGAACCCTCCGAGCGTAAGTAAAATTCGCGATTGACCGATTTTTATAGGCAACCGGCACGGGTGTCTGTGCCCAAAATTTCAACGGAAGATCAGATACAGTACAGCCAATAACACCACTCCTCGCGAAACCACGCTCAGAGTCGCCAGTCAGACAATTTGTTCTACTGAATGGATAAGAAAAATATCGTGATTATACCATTAACATCAAACGTTTAAATATCCGAATGCCCGTGGGCGCCGCCGTCGGGCTACACCTCTGCGTTAGTCTGGCGCGCGTCATATACATGTGGTGCGTCAGATGTCGTGCTTCCCATACAAAACAAAAAAACAAGTGGACAGGCCCTCGTCATACATTTCCCTCAGTAGAAATAGTCTCTCTCACAGATCCACACTAAGCTAACATTTTACACACACACACACATACGTAAAATATACTTAAATAAGTCGCGCAGACGCAAACGCCGCGCCGTGAACGCAAAAGGTACGATAGGAGTTCTAAATATTATTGCTAATATCTAACTAACTGAACCATAATCCACATATTGCTAATATCTAAACAGCGTAAGTAAGCGACGACTTCATTCATAATTTACGTCTCCGTTCGCTACATCACCTACAGCGTTATTTGATTGATAATTTCATACGTAAAAGCGAAATAGCGATTGTACTTCCCAATGTACCACACGCGACTCGCCAGCCTAGCCTCGCCAGTCGCCCGCCACTGACAATAAACCAAATAACGTTATCCTTTTCACGCTCACATTCTGTTGCGAGCGTATTCGAACACATGAGACCTGCGCGCAAGCCAGTCGTCGGCGGACTGACTGCTCGCGAAACAGGGTATGCGATGTGCTCATAGTTTGCGTGCGTGACCCAACGCACTCAGCGTTATGTGCTGCTTCCCGATGTGTTTTATTTTATGGAAACTGGTGTTTTATGGTTGGCTACATCACCTACAACATCTGTGATGTCAGCCCATAACACCGGGTGAACTTGGTGCCACGTCAGTGCTTCCCTTCGGTCGTGCCGGCTACACTGAACTGGACGGAAAACACAAACTATTTACATAGCCGTTTCGACCGACCTTTCATTCAGTGCGGTGGTACCAACCCGGGCGGATTAAACCCTACCACGTAGTAATATAAGAAGGGGTCATATCCCTTAGTCGCCTTTTACGACATACACGGGGAGAGATACAGTGGGGCTATTCTTTTAAAGTACCGGCCCCACACGGTACATTATGCATAAGCCTAACTAAAACCATGCTGAGATATGTCAGATTCCATTTGTAAAGCTGCATGTAAATCTGTCCAAACATTTTAGATAGCGGTTACAGACAGAAGTTGCATTTTAAAATAGTACGAATTTCATAGGGGCAAGGCAAAGTAACGTGCACAATGTATAGTTTGAATAAATACAAGAGTTATATAGTAATGTACTTAAATAAGGAATTAACATAAATACATGTTATGTATAAGACGTAAGCTAGGGAACGCATTAGGTTAAGCCTGTAATGTTTCTTAGATTTAGAATAAGGTAAATAAATAAATAAATAAAATAAATAAACATTGCTTTGTTGTGTATCGCTCGCGTCGCGCGTGTCAACGCCAACCTTCTTTGAATTCGTATGAGAATGACCAATTCTTTTCGTTTCGCAAATTTCGTAATATATTAAAGCTACGGTACATCGCACTTGATCGCACGCATGACAAGGTGACGTGACACTGCATGGCCTACTTTACGTTGTTAGTGCAAATTGAATTACCATCCACGAGGGCATAGTCGGACATTTCCCTCGGGTGAGACGAAAAAATTTTATTACTTTAATTTCATGGAGGTATTAACTTTTCCAAAATAAATCCATATTTCAAAAATGTTTCCATAATACGTTTTTTTATGCATTGCGTGACATGTGGCATCGTTTCACCTAGTAGGTGTTTAACGATGCCCATGGACATTCTGTGATGCACGGGGATTGCGAATGCCATGCCGGTCTGACAGCAGCCTTTTCACGCCCCTATTGAAAAACCCCCGGCTGTACTTGGGAGGAAACAGATGGGCACGGAGTGCGTTCCTAATTTTCCCGGTTCTGTGAATAAAATACCAAGACGTCCAATGGACAATGGACATTATTGGACATACACTTCCACGTCAGCACCCCTCATACATATTTTAATCTTCTTAAATTGTATTCTGATGTTCACAGGAACAGTTACTAAAAATGGGTTGCATGTATGTAATGAATGTGTGACAGAATATTACAACTTTACGAATATAGTCAGCTCGTATGGTCATCGTCCGTGGAGTCGTCCCTTCAATGACCGCGTTTAACTTGTTCTGGTCTTATTTACAGAAGAAACCAAAAAGCACCAAGCGGTATCACTCACGCATTTTATTAAGCAGCTCCAGTGATTACTTTTAATTTGTTAGGTTTCCCACCAGTTTGCTAATGAGTTCTAGAGGCCGAATTATGTTTATTGGCTATAAACCTGAGATATAAATTCTTCGTGCCGAGTAGCTAAGGGAACGTTCCCATACCACGTGACCGATTTGGGGGGAGGGGTTTATCAAAATACCAGGCTGGGTCACAGGGGGGAGGGGGGGTTATTCGCCCTGTCACGTGGTATTTCAAAATTACTAATTACAAAAATAAACACTTCATTCAAAAGAACATTTCAATATTCACTTTGTTTGATTCTTGCTAATTTTCCCCAAAAACTCGACAGGCACTGAAGTAGTTCGCCATACAACCGTTCAACTATACAACCATTGAAATAATATTAAAATGCACATTCGTTGTAGGCTAAGTCCATTGTACAACCGTAATTTATTTATTATGCTTAATCCACATAAATACATTGAAAAACACAAAGTTTTGAAATACCACGTGAAATCGGGGGGGGGGGGGGGGGGGGGGGGGGGCAATGTGGCCTAAAATAAAAAAAATCTTACTTTCAACACTTTCTCTCTAAGTACGTATATTTTCTTTCCTGTGCAAAAACCAAAACATCTGTGTCCAAGCTTTTCCAGTAGGTAACAATGATCGCATAATAATTATGATAATTCTCATTCGTATTTTTTACCATCTCGATTCGTGGATTTTTAATAAGATATTAATTATGTCTGTCCCTGCCCATATTATACCTTCTACCACCATTGCGTTATTGTCCTGCGAGGTTACATGCCCACTGGCCGTGGTCAGACATTTCCGCCTGTGGATGTTTTCCTCGTTTCTTGTCAACCGCACCGCACTAACCACTGCTCATACCCGCCTAACCAATGAGGCCGTCCTCAATAAGCATTCGCTAATGAAAACGATCTCATAAGACTTCTCCGGCTCTTCCGATATTTCGACGAGGCGCGTGTAAGAGATTGTTTTCATGCCGACGCCATCAAAACAAGCCGGCCCCAGCGCCCCAAACCCTTACGGCACCAGGCACGCTCCTCGCCTCACACCCGCAGCGGAGGCGGAGGCCGAGGTGGCACCGCCGCTTCCCCATCCCCGTGACGTCAGGGCATGGGCCGCAGCCCCCGTGCGGAGCCAGAAATAGAAGAGCCGATAAATCAGCCGGGCCGAGTAGCTAAGCCCGCCTACCGCGCGCGTCATGGACCCGTCGCTCGACCGCTCCGCAGACGCGTCCGGGGAAGAAACTTGAGACGCCATTAATCATCTTCCTTTACATTATTAACGGTCGGTAGCTGCTGCTGCAGTGCGCAACGCTGGCCAGGCAGCAGGGTTGACATTATTACTCATGCGCAATTCCTTTTGGGATTCGCATCTACGTCAGTGTTCCTTATACACTTGCCACTTAAGCCTTGCCATTCTTTAATTTAAATCCGCCCAACTTTTCATGAAATATGTACTCTCAATTTCATTGTGAAAAAAGAAACACATCCAAACACTAGAAACATGTCAAGCAAAGTAATTTTGACAAGGCCAGTGCGTTGATTCCGTCCAACTGTAGTGAAAGTAAGAACATAAGGAAACGGTACACCCGGTTGTCAACTGAGTTGTAGATCGAGTTTTAATATCGGAGGATAACATTTCTGAATGGCGAGTGTTCACTGTTCGGCAGTAAGGAAAAGCGGATTTTTGTTGTTAATTCTTCGGAACGTTGCTGTATACAACGTATGGGGTTGCCTGCTGGGGATAAAAAGTTAATCCATTCCTTGCTCTTTCTACTGCTTTTAAGTAACGATAGTTGTTCATGAGTAGTATTGTTATTTCACAGACACACAAGGTATGTTTAAGTGCACATATTAAATGAAATACATTTATGCATAATGAAGATGGCGGCCGTTTGAGTTGTCAGTGTATCGGTGTCAGTGTATTGCCTTTTTTAAAGGAATATAGCTCAAATTCAGTGCAAAGCGGGGACGCGCTATGCGCTACTAAATCGATCGAAAAGAGTGCGGGTGTTGAGATATTGGAAACTTGAAGTTCTTTTGGAGAAACATCAAAAGGAAAATACTGAATACCTAGATATGATGATGTCAGTAAGTTGTATACAATATACATCCGGTTGAACAGGGACACTGTTCAACCGGGTTTTCTTGCCACCATAGGATTCGGAATAAGAAAGGAAGGATGAGGTATTCTTCAAGCTTCAGAAAAAGTTCAATTGATTTTTTTAAGATATTTGAGGTTTTATGCTTTAGTAAAGGCTCGACAAAACCATGTCCGACATCGGAAACGGACCTTTTAATGGCGATACGATATATATAATACGAGTCCTAGAAAAACTGAGCTTTTTTTGAAGCGAATTCAATGAGGAATTCCGTGTAGTGAAACTTTGACGAGAGAACGTTGAAAGATCTGTTCAGTAGCTGGCTTGGCTGACAGCTCATCGCGGCAACTACATATTAACTCCTCGGTATGGCTCGATGTTTCGCATATGCCGATGCTAATCGTTGCTTTGTTATGAAGCCATAGGCGATTGTTCGTCGCCCTGCTCGACTGAAACACGTGTAATAAACGTCGATGACGTCAAAGTGATCGGTAGATCGGAACTACACACGGCAACTATAGAACTTGCCGTAAATGGGAACGACGATTAGAATCACTTATTATTACTTACTCGAAAATGTTCTAAACATTCATCTACATCCCGTGAACGATGTGATAATGGAGATTTCAAAGAGTGAACTTGTGTAACAATGTGAGCAGTTAGACTAGTACACTCAGAAATCTGCATTCGCACAGTACGCGGGAGTAAATAATGTGCATCGGATTTAAGAAAGAGACAATCCGGTTGTAGAGTGTCATCCCGGTCGCACAAACACGTGTGAGTTAGTGCGACTGAGACGACGCTCTATGCAACCGAATTGTCTCTTTTTAAATCCCGATGTACATTATTTACTACCGCGTACTGTACATTTATGTTATACCTATTACCAGCTACCTGGACCGTGGACGCCCCTCAGAACACTCGCTGGTTGAGCGAGATGGTCTTTGACAAGACTGCCTCGACTCTACGTATACGAGTAGACCGCTTACTTTCTAATGTTCGGGGCAAATGCCTTACGGCCTTTGGTTGGGCTAAATTTAGTTTTTTGTTTGTTTATGTACCAACATTGATTGATGTTGCCAATTTGACTGTATGAGTGCAGTTGATGAGCACTTAGCGAACCTAACGTGTGGCCTCAATGTAACTTTTTATCCAAGCATACCGCATAAGCTATAGATAGCAATAGAATAGTAAATTAAGATTGGAGAAAGATTCAGATGAAATCGTTGAACATTTTTGTATCGATCGAAATCTGTTTTATATTCCTCTACTTACATAGTACAACTCTTATCGAGTTTGGCGCCACTTCTAATATTTCTAAAGCAGCGTTCACCATGGAAATATTATTATGTTCGTCCATACTTTAGAAAGAAATCTGTTTTATATTCCTCTACTTACATAGTACAACTCTTATCCAGTTTACTTCTAATATTTCTAAAGAAGCGTTCACCATAGAAAAATTATGATGATGTTCGTCCATACTTTAGAAACAAATGTGTTTTATATTCCTCTACTTACATAGTACAACTCTTATCCAGTTTGGCGCCACTTATAACATTTCTAAAGAAGCGTTCACCATGGAAATATTATGATGTTCGTCCATACTTTAGAAACAAATCTGTTTTATTTTCCTCTACTTACATACAACTCTTATCCAGTTTGGCGCCACTTCTAACATTTCTAAAGAAGCGTTCACCATGGAAATATTATGATGTTGGTCCATACTTTAGAAACAAATCTGTTTTATATTCCTCTACTTACATAGTACACCTCTTATCCAGTTTGGCGTCACTTCTAACATTTCTAAAGAAGCGTTCACCATGGAAATATTATGATGTTCGTCCATACTTTAGAAACAAATCTGTTTTTAATATATTCCTCTACTTACATAGTACAACTCTTATCCAGTTTGGCGCTACTTCTAATATTTCTAAAGAAGCGTTCACCATGGAAATATTATGATGTTCTTTATGGACCCGAGCCCATTGAGTGGAGGAACAATGAGCTATTTGGTCCTAATCACTTATTTTTATAGTCTCACAATAAAAACAAGCTGCCGCCGCCGGTTTGAAATAAATTATGCGCAATGAAGCTCAAAACACGTCCATATTGATTTATTTATGTTCTAATATGTAGCCACGGTACTTACTTGCGGCGCGCCGGCCACACGTCTCCTTTTCCCCCTATAATCAGGTCAATTGCTGTTGTCTTTGTAATCGGCATAATTCAAGCCAGGAGCCAGAGAATCAAAATTATATTTTCCTTATTTACGACAGTAGACACATGCATATGTCACCAAGTCACTTGGACAAGGTACTGACAACAAGACACCACACTTGGACAGAGTCATGAAGATGTTCGTACCGCACGCAGTTTGGACGTGAACTGAAGACATTGACGATAGTGGCTCTTCACGAGCCAACATGAAGATACTTCATGAATTGTCCAAGTGATCAAACTTGAGTAGAAACTTAGAAGCAAGATTGACCAGCGAACTGACATCAAACGGGAAAGTATTTTCCATGTTTCCTGTACCTTGTTCGTATGGTATGGTCGAATCCATGGATAGATCTTGTCTTCCTGTCCTACGAACTGTTCATTAAGGCTTTTACGAAATTACTTGTAAATTACCTTTGCGAAGCTTCAACTTTCAAGGTTTACATGACGTTGGGCTCGTCGTTTGTTCAACTGGCAAATGAAATGCGCTGTCACCGTCTCGCAGTTTGATTGGACGCGAGTATGTAATCCGGGGTGATCGTTCTTTTGATGGAATGATGCGCGGAGGGAGGAGCAGGCTAACCTTGAGGGTTCACGACGGTTCAGCGCTAGACTCATCATGCCGTGTAGCTCGGTATTTACCGACACGCTCGTGTAACATCGCCGACATTCGCTAGCAGCTGCCATAAGGAGCGCGGGGCCTCGCGAGACCGAATCCGCATATATCCGTGTTATCTCGGTTCGTGGAAATAATAGATTATATGTGATGTTTCAGACGGCCTCATCTCACACGCAGCTGCAATGCAGCTAGCGAGTGAAATAGTAGAAACGTCTTTTTTTTTTTTATGGAAACTGACACGGTTGGCTACATCACCTACAACATCCGTGATGTCAGCCCATAACACCGGGTGAACTTGGTGCCACGTCAGTGCTTCCCTTCGGTTGTGAGGCTACACTGCTGTACGTCTTTGGGTCATTGAAAATCTCGGAAATCTATTACGGCGGTCATAGAGAAATAATATACGTCTATGACGGCGGCAAATTCTGTAACCTTGGCACTTTCGGCACAGAATAGATATTAGTGCGCTTTCGGGGCAGCGTAAATGTTTTAGTACATGCGATTGTATGCTGGCTAGCTACCAAGAGATCTACGGATGTCCGTGTAATAAACATTTTGAAGTTGAACACTGCCGATATAAACCTCAACGTTGACTTAGCCAAACAAAAGCCTGGTTCCTAAACATTCAGCATTGCGAAACGAGAGACTGAGCAGGGCGGTTTTTTAGCATATGTAGATTAGTGTTTCTTCGTGAGCTACGCAGTAGGCAATGCGTGTGGGGTGTGGTGTGCGGGCTTGTACGTAGTGTTATGTTGTACATAGTATATCGTCCCTCCCATGCTAAAACGACGAATGTGCAATTTTGGCTAAAAGGACCTTTTGATGTAGTTTCATAAATTTTTAACAAATCTTTGCAATGCCAAAGTCACGAATCTCTAAATTATCGGTACTCAGAGATATTTTGTTGTGAAAATAATAACGAATGTGACTTTTTTCGATTTTACAGTGCCAAACACACTAATGTTTATTATTCGTGAAATAATTGTATGATCTTGATCATTCAGAATAATTTAGAAGTTTTTGAATTTTAGCCATGCTATAGTCACGAATTTGTGACATTGGTTATTTTAGCACAAAACTTTGACAGCTGTTATCTCAGAATGACCTTTTTGCACATTCGTCGTTTTAGCATGGGAGGGACGATATGTTCGCGGTTCATTGAGCGGTGGGGCGAGGCAGGCGGCGACACGAGGCACGTTGCTGGGTATCGACGTTGTGCTAGCTCCCTCCCGGGCGCCGCGCCGCGCGCCTGGCGGCGAAGCGGGAGGCTGCGGGACGACCGACCTTGGCCGTGACACTGTCACTCCCGCTCCTCCCAAACCGTTCCCTCCTCAGGCTACGCCCTCGCGCGGCGCTCCCCCTGCCGCCGCCGCCTCCAAATTGTGATCCAAGTATTGAATTTGTGTCTGAGATGCTTTTTAATGGAACTGATGCTTCGCTCCTTCCTAGATAAAACGTTTTAGCTTACGCGGAGGATATTCCTGTACGGCTTTACCGAATTTTCGTCTGTAACGTTCTTTAGTTAATATGTTTTTGAAATATGTACTTTTTATCTCGAGTGTTTCGACTATTTTTGTACAAGGGCCATTGACGACCTTCGTCCTACCAGCTTTATCTTAGAATTGATTGAAATCGAATAGAAAATGCTTTATTGCTCCAAGAAACATTCAACAGTTACAAGTACATTAGAACATTTACATAAGGTGCAAAGGCGGACTTATCCCTTACAGAGATTTATTACTTATAAGAAGAATTATTTATTAATAATACACATATGGATGGATGAGAAGAGCGGAAGACCGCGTGTGGTGGCGTGCCTTGGGAGAGGCCTATGCCCAGCAGTGGACCGATATAGGCTGATGATGATGATGATGATGATGATGGTGATGATGAATACACATAAGTACATTGCGACGTGCGTGACACGCCCGTATGTGATGTTATAGATGGACGTTATTGACGTTCGATATCAAAGTTTTTGTATGAAAATGTTGCCAATGTTCGTCGCAAACGAACACTGTAAAAAATGTGTTGTTTCACTTCAGTTCGAAACTGCCAATGTACCGTTGTGAAGCGAAACTGTCACAAAGTACAACACACCGACCTCAGCGTAACAGTGAAACGTACCATTTGTGATTTCATTCAACCAGTCTTAAAATAATAATTTACCGTTTGGTCGGTGAAATTGTCACTTGATAACTTTGTGACGGCATAGGTTCACCTGCCGAACTGTCTGAGGTCAGCGTAGTTTTGTCTGATGTTGAAACTATTGTTAATGATGAAACCCAACATGGTTGGCTCCATGACCTACTAATTTTATACTATTTAAATAGCCATTTCAACCGAACTTTCATTCAGTGCGGTGGTACCACAGATCATAGAAGATTTCTGTGGGTGGTACCAACCTGGGCAGGTTAAACCCATGGGCTTAAACCCTACCACCTACTAAGACAAGACGGGGAAGGTGTCTGCAGTTTTACGAGGAATCCGAACCGCGGTCAGCCTCCAACGGTCGAGCGGCCGAGTCACCCATCCATCCACTGACCGCGCCCAGTTGTGCTTATGATCCGACCACATCACCGAGCTACCTAGGCTGACGACTAAAGCTGCAGCCTCTTAATGTTCTTGGCTGCAGCCGTGGTGACTCCGTTTTTCTGTAGAAACTAGGTGCCACGTCCTTATACCGAACATCGATGTATCGATTGATAGCGTAGCTGACAATTCGCGTTACATACATACATAACATCAAGCCTGTTACCCAATGGGGCAGACACAGACAATGGATCTCCCAAGTGCCACGCTTGAAACAGACGCCTTTCCACACTGACAAAGTTACGTTCCAAAACGTTATTTACTGCTCCCGCCCGACGAGGGTTTTGTATTGTTTCCCTAGATGGAACTATAAGGTGGATTGTGAACCCTTAAGTTTAAACTTAAACTTAAATTGCACTTACTGGTAGTACAAAAACGAGGTTAACATGATATTTATTAGTCATTACTTTTATTTTTATCTTACTTTTTATTTATCTACTTATTTTGTTTTTTTTTTTGTTCTCACTATAACACACACCACACCCGTCTCTTTCTTTGTTTTTATTTTTTATTCTTTTCTCTTTTTTATAAATTTTTTGGTTTTGTTTTTTTCGTTTTTAAACTCTTTTCTTTATTAGTTATGTAAGAAGTTAAAATTTAGTGAAAATAAAAAAAAATGCGTTAGGCTTGAAAATGTAATTAGGTATAATATAATAATAATACTTTGTACACATACATACATACATATCACACACGCTGAATCCCGACAATCGGGGTAAGCAGAGTAATCGGTGTTGTGCTGCAAGAACTCTGGTAAATTACAGCACAACACCGAACACCACGTTTCGCAAAGTATTCGAACAAGATTCAATAGATCAAGCAGCAAGTAAGGCACAAAGACCCACCTGATGCATGACTCGGCGGAAGTACCGTGCCAAGGTGAGAGGTGGCGAGCCTGTCGCCCTTTAGCGCGGCATCTTGTCCTTATCCCTTAGTCGCCTTTTACGACATGCATGGGGAGAGATGCAGTGGGACTATTCTTTTTAAGTACCGGCCCCACACGGTACTTTGTACACCTTCTCTGCAAATAAAAACCCTGAGTTTGAGTTTGAAGTAGAGTAAGTAAACCCTTTCAAACTTGTTTCAAACAAATATTGTTGGAAACGGCTTGCTTTATGTAGTTGGTGGTGTAGCATAATATTGTTTAAATTTTTTTTTTTTTTTTTTATTGATGCTGACACGGTTGGCTTCATCACCTACAACATCCGTGATGTCAGCCCATAACACCGGATGAACTTGGTGCCACGTCAGTGATTGATAACGTGACGTTGATTGTGATTGTGACGTAACAGTGATTGATAATAAATAACACGTTTGACCTCTTTAGAGGATCTGAACGTAATTTTGGGAAATTATTGTGATACTTTCTGGTTACTGGGAACTGGAGACGCAATCTGAAACCATTCTGAACTCTGTGAATGTTTGATGTGTACGTCAAAAAAGTAAACATAAATTTAGTTTCTTCGGTATAAAAAAAATGCCAAGTGCGAGTTTTACTCGCGCGCGAAGATTTCCGTAATCTATCCACTATCAATAATATCCGCCTATCCGCTCAGGTGGCATGGTCTTCAAATTTGAATTTATCAGATATATTATGTTTATGTTATGACAGGTCTCCATGTTTGCCCACTGACAGCTGTTACCATAGTAACGTCACTTTATTTTTTTAAAGTGATCTGTCAAACATTAAACTTCTGAAAGAAATTTTTTTGGAACGACCAAAGATTAAGAAGCGGCTATCTTTTAGAGACGCCTCAATGAGGTCGATAGCACTTTACGGTGGGAAAATGGCAGCACCTAACAATGCATGCAATGTATAAAAGCCGTTTGCGCCATCTGTTATTAAATAGTGTGACTAATCTATTTTAATAAAATGTTTCTTGTATGGGGGCCCCCCTTAATTTTTAACCTAAAAATGTCATCTTCATTTAAAGAAATATTTATTTGGACAGAATCGCTACCTTGAATGATTTATGTGTCACATATATTATTATCTCATAAAAAGGCAAAATATACTTGTAATTTATCATATTACTATGATATCCCGATCCTGACACACTGGCTATTTATTGATTTTGCATTTTAGTCAACCCGCGAATTGTGACGCAGGTGAATGTTCCACATACATAGCGTCACGCTTGTTTCCCGGTGGGGTAGGCAGAGACAACGGATCTCCACGTGCCACGATCCTGACACACTCTGCCGCCTCTTCCACTCCCATAATGTTCTTCATGCATGCTCGTCGGTTACGGGTTATACGCACTTGATCCTTTTTGAGCACATGCCCGATCTGATCCAGGTACGTGCGTCTAGGGCGATCCTTCCCGACTCTTCCACTCACATTTGTCTCCTATCATCCATTCTTCCAACATGACCAAACCACCGAAGCTTTCCTTTCTCAATCCTTGTCACTATATATCTTCTTTCAGACCACAGCGCTCTCGCACTACACTATTTCAATGCTCAATTAATGATCAGGTCGTTTTGTATTCGCACTATAAAGGGGCAATTTCTTTTGTGTAGTCGATGCGACAGCCCTTCGCTCGGAAGTTCGGAAGTTTGTGTTGTGGGAATTGTAAATTTGTGTATAGAAATCACATTTGTGGGAGTCGGTGCCACTTTGATGATATTATATTTTTCTCTATCCCGTCAGCGATGAAAGACAGCGGTGAGTACCTATCTATATGTTGATCCGGCACGTATTATATGAAATATGTAAATCAAAATGCTGTCGAGAAGATCCGACAGTGCCATCAATTCAACCGACATTGTCACTTTGACTGACATTGCCGAGTCGACCTAAATTGCCGCCAAGCCGGTCAAATCCGCCAAAATGGGCGCCGAACGCCTTAATCGAATTTTGACCGAGTAGCGAAAAGACTAAATCGCAAAATGACTAAATCACAAAACGACCATAAAGCAAAATGACTAACTAACAAAACGACTAGCTAGTAAAATGACGAAGTAGCTAAAGGACTATTTGTTTTGTTTATTAGAAGTACAATCAAAAACAAAATCGAGTATTTTCTATGTTGTATTTATTTTGTTTAGGTACGTAACAAGGCATTTGCAGATGATAATAATTTAAGAGAACCGGGAAGTCCACTTTACTCCATACACAAGGGGAAGTCTCTTTTCAACCCTTAAATCTTGCACTACCATTTTAACATTTTTGTTTGTAAAATATATTATCAATATCTATGCCCCTATGTTGTCCCTTTTTCGTTATTTTATTTTAAATTAAATATATTTGATTAAAAACATGTGAAAATATAGTAATTTTATGCCTAATTTTCATATTTTTATATGGAAAACTATAAAAAAAAAATATTAAGACATAGAGGTATCCAGTAGGTTTTTGTTGATAGAAAAAAAAATATATCACTTAAATTGAGGAAGAATAAGAAATGAAAACAGACTTCGCCTAATATGACATTAATTTTTTTTAGTATTTATCATAATTATTTGTGGCCAGTAAGTATATAGCTAATCAAGATACATATTATAATTTCTGAGTGTATAGATAGGACGCAACAAGTAAAAACTTTTTGATGTTGAATGTACAAACGCTATGTAGACTTTTCATAAAGTGGTCGTTTTGCGATTTGGTCTTTTCGAGATCTGGACTTTGCACTACTTAGTAATTTTGCTTTATGGTCGTTTTGCGACTAGGTCATTTTGCGATTTAGTCTTTTCGCTACTCGGTCAAAATGCGATTAAGACGTTCCGCGCCCAACCCGCCAAAATTACCGTCGACCAAAATGACATTTGAGTCGGCCGACATTAGCTCGAGTCGACCAAAATTACCGTCAAGTTGTCAGACATTGCCGCCAACCGGTGAAGGCATCCGAAGGTTTACGTAAGTCGCGTGCCGACGGCGCAGTCACGTGCGCGGCCCGAGCAAGACGATTGATACTGGGGCGGGGTCACGTGCCCGGGACACGCGTCCCGCCCGCCCGAACCTACCGACGCGAGCCCGCAGGCTTCGCTGGTGGGCGGGACTGTTCACGTGCCCTGCCAGTACTAGCTGCTCACCCGCGCTGTTTGTCTACTGAGAAGTTTTGAGCAAGTTGGCACTGATCTACCCACGCTTGCTGGTTGACTAGGTATTAATTAAGAGTTCTTGAACCATCAATATTTGAAATTTTTAATGTAGTTTTGTTGAAAGTTTATACATATATATATTATAATAAATATTAAAAACACTATCGCGTTTTTAATATTTATTAACTGTCATTACTATATTATAATTTTACTAAAGCTAAGCGCAAACTGGCGCGATCAAGGCGATCACGGCGGTGGCGGTGGCGGTGGCGATCAGATAGGTTATATGCAATTGTGTGTGCAAGCGCACACTGGCGCGGCCGATCGCTGCACGCGTGCGGTCAGTGCGCGGTCCGATCGCGGCGGTGGCGGCGGTGGCGATCAGATCGCGCCTGCAGCATCTGATCGCGTGATAATCATAGGAACTGACGAAAGGATGGAGGAAATAATTATAAACTAGGTCTACATCACTCAATTCTATACAATACTGGTCACGCGGAATTCAAAAAAAGTAAAAAGTAAAACAGAAATAAAAAAAAATAATTTAAGAGTAAAAAAAAGTAAAATTTCTTAAATTTTGTAGTTAAACGTACGAAAATTACGAAATTACGCAACTACCGCGGCACCACCGCCGTCGAATCTGAACGCTCTGATCTACGCGACTTTTGAACGCCACCGCCACCGCTACTTTGGCCGCCACCGCTATGACCGCCACCACCGCGCCAGTTTGCGCTTAGCTTTACTGACGACGGCAAGCGCCGAAATATTTGAGAAGTGTACATAATGTATAAAACAAAATAATGTAATTTGGGTAATGTAAAAAAATTTACACAATGCCCAAAATGAATTGATGTAGCTCGTAATAATAATATAACTTAGCATTGGTAACATTATTTACAGTGCAGGTCATGTTGAAGACAAGACGAAATGTCATTAAACGCGTAGTAGCCCTCATAGAGACAGTTTACATTAAGTTCGCTGTTTGCCCTTGGATACTTTTCATGTCATGTGTGTTTGCGAGTACCTATTACAACAAAATACGAAATTATTCAGTCAGACCGAGAAAATCGGGAACTGTGCAGAAGATGTGTCTCTACTCTCTACACTCTCAAACCTGCCTAACTTCAACTCTCTTCTGTGTTTACAGTATACAAACGAGCGCGCGGGGTACTTTAGAATTTAATCCTTGTTCACAGCTACAGGCGACCCTCGAGGCCCGAAGGTAGAGACGGCTACAAAATGTGGGTATTCATAAATCACGCATGATATGCGGCAGTTCGTACTGTGTTGTGTGTAGAAACGACGCACGTTTGCGCCCGCCACCGCGGTGCACGCGAATTATTCTGAATGACGTGAAATGTATTCAATAGTCAATAACATATCCAACATGCATTATGCACGATGCTTATCACACACACTCTTCCCAGCACCGCACCGGGTGATAACATTGCACATTGCTTGCACCAACTTCAGTTAACAGCCGGAAAATTCACATCTCTCATAACGAATTACTTGCACTGCAGTGGCGGACGGGACGGGACGACGGAACGGACTGAGCTAGCGAGCGAGGAGCGATTCAGTTTGTACGCGTACTGCGAGAGAGGAGGTCGTGTCGCCGGCAACCGGGGCGGCGACGCTCGATATTTCCCGACTGATGGACCCGCACCTCGACGGTCTCAATAAATGTATCGCTTCCTTCGCGACGCCCAGGCCCATCGTATACTACTCAGGGTGGCAATTTATGACGGCGTGCATAAAATAACCTAGTCGATTGGTGCCCGTGGCGAGTGTTCTGTGAAAGTGTGGTGATCGAGTCTAGAGTTTTGAAAGTTAAATACACTTTGCGTGCAAACGACCACGAAGAGTTCGAGGTTCGCCAGTAGATGCCGGTCCGCGGCGAATGCTTTCGTCCGCGGTTCGGCTCGGCACTCGCTAAAGTAATTAGCAAAGTTTGACTCCTAAACGTTCCACCCTTCGCCTTCTAGGACCGGGCGCTAATTCGTAGCCGTCGTGTGCGTAGCGCCGTAAAGTAACATGTGACAGTGTGCGTGCCTGGAGTGACGCAAATGTGATACGGGCCGAGCATAACAAACACGCCGAGGAATATACCCGTCGCCTACCGTGTACACCCGAGTAAAAATACACCGCCGAGAATAGCCGGGAACGTGGCGGGATATTTGTGTTGCACCCGAGTGGATTTCGGATGAGTGGAGCGGTCATCCTGGTCACGGCAACCACTGAAACGTTCCGGCGGGTGCCGCCATCGCTTCGGTGGGTGAAATGTATTTTATGGCTTTTTAGATCCGTAATCAGTTCACATGATCGAGAATTAACTTCAACATGCTGTTCAGTATAAATATCTAGGTATAATTATCGGCGAGACGGCGAGTCTGCTGCCCAATGATATTATAGTGGATGTTTCAGGTTAGGGTTTTGTAACTTCAGGGTTCGAAAGGGGTCCAAATTTGAAGACGAAAAGCTCTGAAACGTTTTCCCAGATTTGGTCATTTTATAATACTTTTTGGTGAAAATCGTTTGATCGAAATTTGGTGAACGGTAAACGTCCAACTTTATTAAATAAAAACGAAATTACTAACTTACATGCTTCAATAGTAGAATTGAACTGGATCTAGGTAAATTCCAAACACTTAAATTTGAATGACGTCAAAAGAAAAAGGGGACTGGGCTAGGTCATTGCACTCCCTAGACCTAGACAGCACTTTTGCCAAATCTCCCCAAACTCACTGTCCATCGAGTTTTATACCAATTTTAAATTTTCGTAAGAAAAAAAAATACGGAATTTCGTTTGGAGTGATAGGGATTTTCTTCTTCTAATAATGAGTACTTTCTATTCCTGAAATTTCTCAAGCCTATCTTGAAACATCCTGTATATAAGGAAAAATGCGTTGTCTAAACGAGATTCGGTGTTTACAAACGACACAACCTTGAGTGAATCAGCGAATGAACCACAATTAGTAATGCGACGATTCGAATATTCTTTTTCGAATTATTTGATGTCTTCACAACTTTGAATGCATTCAAATAGTCGTGACGATTCATTCGATTGCTTTTCGGTGTTTGCATTCGTAAATTATTTGTATTCAGCCGGAGTGACTCCGGCTGAATACATTCGTCATTGTCCGACTACCGGACGAATGAACTCAAGAAATTTCTACGATTTCAATTGAATTTCTACGGTTGAAACGTTTTGAATTGGCGCATCACTAACTACAATGCCACAGCCCCAAGGAGCTCTAGAATTATATGAACTAGACAGAGACATAACTAGTCAGCGTCACCGACGTTGACGGTAGGACTTTAAAGAATGCCTGCCCTCTTGCCCGGCGTCGCGGGCGGTGTGGCCCGATCGTTGTTCTGTGCACTGCCCCAACCGCAACGCAAAGTCACAATATTGCAAGAGGAAGTAGAACGACATATCTGTTGTTGAGAGAAAAAAAGAGACAAGTATATGTTGATCTGCATCGTCCCGCAAATAACTTTTCTATAGTTGTCTATACTCGCCTATACTATAACTTGTCTATACTCGCGATAGAAAAGTTATTTGCGGGACTTTTCTATCACTTACAAAATGCTATGTGGTTCCTTGACTTCTACAAGCTTTTCTTTTATAGTTTGAGCAGAATCTTATAATAACACACGACCGCATTTTAGTTGGTTTTGGTGTGCAAAATCGAAATGTGAAAGTAGTCCGAACACGTGTGTCGATGGTGCGAGACTGACTTAAGACCGGACAATGGTCTTGATTTTAAAGTCCTGCTTACGGAGCTCGGAGAACCTATCTATTAACATATAATATCACTGGTGCTGCCTGTATGCATGCTGGCTTCACGATGCGTCTGTGTGGGCCAACAGCGGTTCAACTCCCCTCCACACATTAAGAAGAATCAATATATGAAGTCGTGTTAAAGTTTTGGATGGATTTGTAGAATATGCATCTATTCGTTCATTGCTGGAATGTATACATAGATAGAGCCTAACTGCATAAATTAGATTCATTAGGTATTGAGCGGTCCACCTACGCGATTTTAAAACTAACCATACTTGTATTTCCGAACCGGTTGCTACATTTTTAAGTTTCTCTGAACAAAAGCTTAATTCCAGTTTCAGACTTAATGCGTTATATTTAAATTGCGTTTTCCGAGTATAACCAACGTTTTTTTAATTCTAAATAATTTGTCTTTGTTTGTTTGGTGGAAACCGTTTATAGACTCTAGATTGCGACACTCCTATGCAACAATTTTATATATTTAGTAATTTATAAGTATTAAACAAAATATGGCCTTTTATTTAACTAGCATTTACTTACGGGTATTATGAATAAGTTTGTTATTATTATTGTATCTTTATTTCTTACGCCCAACTCTACATTTTGCGACTATCTACTTACATTCCACTATATTAATCGAATCTCAAACATCTATAGGTCGACTATAAGACATCTCTGTAAGGGATAAGTCCGCTTTTGCACCTTATGTAAATGTTCTAATGTACTTGTTACTGTTGAATGTTTCTTGGAGCAATAACGAATTTTCTACTATGTTATATTCCAGCATACATACACACCACACGCACGCTGTATCCCGATAATCGGGTTAAGTAGAGTAGTCGGTGTTGTGCTGCAAGTACTCTTGTAAATTACATCACAACACCGTCCACCACATTTAGCAAAGTATAAGGACAAGATAACTATCAAGCAGCAAGTAAGGTAGGAAGACCCACCTGCTGCATGACTCGATAGAAGGACCTTGCCAAGGTGAGATAGGCTAGCCTGTCGTCCTTATGCACGGCATCTTGTCTTTATCCCTCAGTCGCTTTTTACGACATGCACGGGGAGAAATGCAGTGGAGTTATTATTTTTAAGTACCGACCCCACACCGTGCAACGTAGGAACCATGCTAAACTAAAATGATCTGTTTCGACATGACATTTGGTAACCTATCGTTAAACCGCTTTACTGTTTCAATTGGCACCAGTTTTGGGGTGCTTAAACATGTTTACGATCTAGTCTTAAGTTCGCGTATCTTTAGCCAGATACCACAGTAACTATGAGGAATGGAATATGGGTTTATATATTTTATGTATTTACATTTTTACTCTTTTACTAGTAAATATTTTTATTACAATAATGTATTCACATTATACCTTGAATCTTTACCTAACTATAAGCACATACATAAATTATAGTTAAATCACTTGAAATATGGCTATGGTTAGGATAATACGATGTGATGTTTGCCTAGTACATATATAGCTAAAAATGTGAAAAAATATACCGTTCTCCCACCCCCCATGTTCTTCTAGATTTCTAAAGCAAAAATTTAGATGTTTATAGGGTTAATACGAGTAGATATTAAGGCCGTGACAAACGCCAACGACCTTGAGCATTCGGGAATTCTACATAATGTACCATGCGACTGCTAATTTCGCTTCGCACGTTCAAGTCACATTTAGCGTAGTTTGTCGCTATCAGCCTAAAGAGTTGATGGTTCGGGGTTCGAATCCCACTTTCGTATGTTTTTTTTTTTTGCTTTTTTATTATTTTAATTATTAAAATGATTGTGGCTTATGTAACTGATGCGTGATTCTAATTTTTTATTTTTTATTATTTTACCTAAATAACATTTTATTGTAATTTCTTCCAAATTATTTTAGTTCATGTACTTACCACTTTTTATAAACCTCTAAATAGACTATCGATGAAAACTAAAATAAAAAAAGGTAGGTAGGTAATAGGTAGATAGGCATTTAGGTATGTATGGCAAATATCATAGCAACATAGGTACCGGCCGGCGCGCGCGGCGCGCGCGGCGGCAGCATGGCACGGTGCGGTGGGGTGCGGTGCGGTGCGGTAACTCAGTAGCAGCGTGCCACTCACGCATGCAAGCAAGCAATAACAAGCCGCTCCTCCGCGCCGCGCCGCCGCTCCTCCGCGCCGCGCCGCGCCGCCGCGTCGTCACCGCTCCGCGCCACCACAGTGCCGCCGCCGCCCCCGCTCCGCAGCGCGCCGCTGTTGCTAGGCTACTTTTATTTAGGCACGGTTCTATAGTCCTTGCATCTCAAGCGCAGACAGCGTTATACCACACCCGTGACACTAGTCACATTTTCTATGAAGCGGCCGAAAATGTGTACCTACTGCTCACGTACGCGGGCGCCTTTGCGTGTATTGGTGCGACCTCGATAACTTGGGTACAGGGTTGGCACTCTTTATGAGAAGTTTGTAGTGGACAATATTATAAATTATATTTGATGTAATTTAAAAGGAAACATTTTTAATTATGACTATCTATGTATATGTACCTCTTAACATTATTGGAGGGCAAGAAAAAAAGAAAAACATCAACTTATATGCACATGTTTTATTTTTACTCGCTAACTAAACGACAATTTTGCAGTGAAAGTTTCACTAAATTTTGGAAACTTTGCAATAGGTATTCCATTTTTATTATTTTTAAGCCGAATCGTATGTGAAGCTAAAGTGAAATTTTCAATGTATACTTGCCGCCATTTTGAACTTTTTAGTTACTGGACCGATTGCTTTCAAAATGATTCAAGACAACGGATTCGTATTCAGAGCCCACACAGACACCCAGATATCGACTTTGAAAGCAATCGGTCCAGTAACTAAAAAGTTCAAAATGGCGGCCACTTTTTTTAAATTTTGACAACGGATTCGTATTCAGAGCCCACACAGACACCCAGATATCGACTTTGAAAGCAATCGGTCCAGTAACTAAAAAGTTCAAAATGGCGGCCACTTTTTTTAAATGTTCATATGATTAAGATTCGCTCCGGTGAAGGAAAACACCGTGAGGAAACCTGTGCACAGCAGTACATATAAAATTGTTGTGGACACCGCTTCCAATCCAGCTTGTCACGTGGAAATGTATAACAATTCCCTTCCATGTTCATGGGAAAGGCTTGCGCTCAGTAGTAGGACATTAAAATTGACTCAAGAAGAAGAATAAGAAACCAAATTGATATCTGATTTGTGTAACATAAATTTCATTATTTCACATAAGAATGAAAATTTCACAGTAATTTTGCAGAAAGTGCAAAATTTCACTGCAAAATTTCAAGTGAAATTTTTGTGCAAAATTGCGCCTTGCATCTCTAAGTAAGTGCGAACAAGGAGGTTTGAAGTCCACCGCGCGCGCGGGCGCGGCCGGCCCGATCGTTGTTCTGTGCTGTGAGTGCGAAAGAACCGCGCGCGTACGTGTAAGTAGCTACTACTCCCTCTCGAAGGTGCGCTCGCTCTCCTCTCGACAGTCGGTGCCAGCCTGACTAGCCGTCCGCCAGAAGTCGACCAGACAGCGCTCGCGGGCTGCGGGGCGCGGGGGGAAGCAAACTCGCTTCGAGGCGGAGCGTCGCTTCTATACGCCAGTATTATAAGTATTCTATGGTTATACCACAGTACCTATTAGTTATTCTGTGGTTATACCAACGAAAGCCATGCATATAACGCCCCGTCAAGTTACGTACCGGAGCGTATACTGATAGATACCACAGAAGAGAGATATTACTGATACGGTCGTACTGTATACTGGTACGGAAAATGACACGGTGGCAACATCACCTACAATACAACATCCGAGATGTCAGCTCGTAACAACTGGTGAAGTAGGTGCTATGTCAGTGCTTTTCTTCGGTCGTACCGGCTTCACTGAACTGGACGGAAAAAAAGAAGGGAGTCATATCCCGAAATAGTTTGTATTTTCCGTCCAGTTTAGTGTAGCCGGCACGACCAAAGGGAAGCACTGACATGGCACCTAAGTTCACCCGGTGTTATGGGCTGACATCACGGATGTTATAGGTGATATAGCAAACTGTGTCAGTTTACATAAAAAAATCCCTCAGTCGCCTTTTACGACATGCACGGGGAGAGATGCAGTGGAGCTATTATTTTAAATTACCATCCCACACGGTACAAATATACCTAACCACCTATCTTTTTTCCATTCGATCCAAACACAGAAGACAGAAATGACGACCGACACGCGGGCGCAGCAGGGCAGGAGCGAGCAAGCGAGCCCGGAACTAAAATTGTATCTAGTATTGAAGTGCCTGCTAAATTGACGAAGGCAAAAATTTTACCCTTCCGACTGAAGAATTACGTCAATAATTTCATGTAGGCGTTTTTTGTTTTTTATTTTTATCTCCTTTCGTGGATAAAATAATAAAAAAAATTGAATAGAGTTTTCTCAGAGCTTTGTGACCTTTGAATCGGTGGTATTGTAAAATTGTAATAATACACACATACTCAGATTTTCAAAAATTCATGCTTTTTTTATATATTTTTAATTTTATGTTTATTACTTACTTTTACTCATTATTAAAAAAACCAGCAATGCACTTTGTTGGTAAGGAACCAAAATATAGGTTGGTATTTTTTTAATTTTCTGAATGTGTGTCAATTGGTCAGTTTTGGACCTTCTTTGTCGCACTTTTTGCATGTTTTGCGTATTTGGCGTTTGTCACCGCCTTAAGCCATAGATTACAGGAAAACTGCAGCTTTTTTCGACAATGTAATATTTGCGGGGAAAAAAGATATTTTTGTTTTAGTACGGAACCCTTACTAGGTGGTAGGCTCAAATTGTAGCCGACTGGGTTGGTACCACCACAGAAATCAAAATTTCTGTGGGTACCACCGTACTGGATGTACGGCATAGCAGCCTCGGTTGTGTTCTCCTCTAGTCCAGTATAGCCAGCAATCGAGGTAAGTCTCCGGTATGGCACCTACCTTCTCGGAGGTGATATTGACTGGTCGGAGCATGCGCTTTGGCCCCTCCGACTCAGCCAGCCATACCGGATTACATAAAAAAAAACATCATTTGTGCGAGCCCGACTCGCTCTTGACCTGTTTTTTTTTTCAAGCTTATCTAAATAGGCGTAGACGCCGAGCGAAGCTCGGTCGCCCATGTATGTATATATAGGTACATATACTAGCTGTGCCCGCGACTTCGTCCGCGTGGACTTATCCCGGGTTCAATTGTATTTTCAAACCATCCATCCCACTCAAATATACAAGCAAAATGTCATACAAATCGGTCCAGCTATTTAAGAGGAGTTAGGTGACAAACACACGTACAGAAGAATTATATAAAGATAACGTCACGCCATTATCCCAATGAGGTCAAAGACAACAGATGTCCACAATCCTGACGCACCTCTCCGTCCACATAAAAAAGGAACACTCTGACCACAACATAGTTCGCAATTCACCGCCAGCTTCTGTGAGGAGAGGTGAAGGTTACGGTGGCAAAAATAAAGCATGCATGTATGGCACCGAGCGAGAATCGTGTTTACTGCCTACAGTTGACACTCACGTGTTTGCTCCACATAACTATACACACATACATACATAGCTACAACAGTAGGTATACGGCGATTGTGTTTCTAAAATTTTCCACTGAAGTGAGCAAGGTGGAGAAGTTATCATATTTTAATAGAATAGAATAGAATATAAAAATACTTTATTGCGCACAAAAACACTAACAGAGTTACAGAAGACAGAAGATACAGAAGAGCAATAGGAATTATACAGAAACAAGTAAGAACAATAGCGTCCGCAAAGGCGGACTTATCATCTTAAGTGATTTATTCCATTCAACCTTTGGGTGATGCCTTTGAGAGTAAGTGAGGAAGAATGATGGCAAGGGACAGGAAAGTAGTTGGGACGACGGCATCAAGTACGTCGGCGGAAAGCAGTGGTTCCGTACCGCTGGCCTTCAGCGGTACGGGAGGAGTGGAGAAAAATTGGAGAGGCGTATGTCCGGCAATGGACGTATACACGCTGATTTGACTGACTGACAAAAACTCTTCCGAAGTCGGAGCGTCAACTAATGGGGTAATACACTGCAGGTGCAAACCTATAGGTGACCCCCTGGGTCAGTCTGAATATGTAAGTGACGATCGATATAACGAGCTTCCTTCAGCTGTCGCGTAGCTTGCCTCGTGTCGGCCTTACGGCCCCCCCACCCCAGTACCGAACGCCTGTCGAGGCCGAGAGACAATTTTATTTTGGGAAAAAATGTCAAGGTTCATACTCCCGTACGCACCGGTTAATACTGCAGACGTACCTACCTACGTAAGTCAATTGTGAGGGTGTTTTTACCTGAAGCGAGATCTGTGACAGAAAGAATTATTGTTACTTTAGAGAAAATAACAGTCGACAAAACGAATTGAGACACATAGGCAGAACCTTGGACCGCTCAATAACATGCTGCTCTGCTCGTCAGAACAAACCTGGCGATGACGCCAACATATATATATATTTTTTTTTTAAACTGACACGTTTGGCTACATCACCTACAACATCCGTGATGTCAGCCCATAACACCGGGTGAAATTGGTGCCACGTCAGTGCTTCCCTTCGGACGTGCCGCCTACACTGAACTGGATGGAAAACACAAACTAGTATTTACATAGCCGTTTCGACCGAGCTTTCATTCACTGCGGTGGTACCAACCCGAGTGGGTTACAACTTACACCCTACCACCTAGTAATATAAGAAGGGAATCATATCCCTTAGTCGCCTTTTACGACATACACGGGGAGAGATGCAGTGAGGCTATTCTTTTAAAGTACCGGCCCTACACGGTAAAATGATATAGTTCTAGAGATGTATAATATAGTTTAAAAGCTGCCTGTACACACATAGTTGTCGAGAATGAACCGTATGCTTTAGTTAATAGAAGCTGAAATGCCTCCGTTCCTCATTTTGTGGCGAACAATTTTACCCTTGAACCTGAAAAGCTGAATAGAGACATTAGCGAGAATGCCAAAGCCATTTGCGCTACGCTAGATGTAGCTTGTGTGAAACTTTGAAGTTCTTAATGAACTTCGCGTATCTACTGTAAAATCTTGAATTCGTTTTTATTTTATTTTCTTTATTAAGGAGACACGTAGCACATAGATTATGACAAAAGAGAAACCAAGAGTATACAATATAACATGTCCCCACTACGCTTCCCTCTGGAACACATTGAACATGATAAAGGCAGTACAAATAAAAGTTATTACATAAACAAACAATTAATAAAGACTGTAAGGTCGTCGAAATGTGCTAAGACTTCAATAGCGATTGTAAGAAAAATCGCCACAATATTATAATATAATTACATGGACACCTAGTCTAGTGCTATAATATAAGATTAGTTTCGTTTACCTCTACATGTATTACGTGACTGTTGACTGTCTAGACCGCTTGAATACCACCTAGATAAGACCTGAGGCTCAACTGGGGCAATGGCTTATCCGCGAGAATACAAACGTGGAATTATACAGGAATTGTATTAAAAATCAGAAACGTTTGGGGCCGGTACTCAAAAAGAATAGCCCCACTGCATCTATCCCCTTGCATTTCGTAAAAGGCGACTAAGGAATAAGGACAAGATGCCGTGCTGAAGGGCGGCAAGGTGGCCATCTCTCACCTTGGCACGGTCCTACCACTACTGAGTCATGCAACAGGTGGGTCTTCGTGTTTTACTTGATGCTTGACAGTAATCTTGTCCGAATACTTTTGTATTGTGTTGTAATTTGCCAGAGTTCTTGCAGCACAACACCGATTACTCTTCTTCACTTACTCCTGCCCAGTACGCGTAGTGCGGAGGTGGAATGGGGACGGCGGAATCGCGTTAAATGAACACCCCATGAAATAGACATAGAACACACTAGGGAGTCGACGTCTCTACAAGTTGCAGTGGTTCTAAGTCGCAGTCGCTGGACACCGCAGGGTCACCCACCAGTCGCACGGCACGACGCTGGATTGGGTCTAGCGGCGCAAGCTGGTATTTAGTTTTTATTGATTGGCTACAAGCCGTTCATCGCCATTACATCTAGTGCTTGCATGGTGCACATGGCTCCAATGCCTCAGTTAAGTTCCCATTATTTCGAAAATCTACTCAAACAAACTTCTACGCCAGACAGCATATTGAGCAACTGCGTCAGATCACTTCGACCCACGGCTGCGTCCCATCTGAGCGCACTTTCCCGGAAACGCCTTGTTGCTCCGTGAACCATATCGGTTCACGTAGCTGACTCTGCCGCCACCGCCATTGTAGGCAGGCGGGCACTAGTTGTTACTACTACGATGCGATAGGTTGTCGACAATTCGCAACTGGCACAAACCATGCCGATTAACTCGAAGTAATTGCGGAATTTGCGAGAGAGTTTATCTTCAAAGTCAAGGGATCGATTGAATATTCATCCGTTTCGGGGAACTGAATCGACGAGCGTACAGTCTAGCTAGTTGCTCAATTTATCTAATGTTTCCCAGTACGTGTAAATAGGGGTCTAACGAGGGCCTCACTATATAATTTTTTTTTTTGTTTCCGTACCCTTACGGAAGGGGTATTACTAAGCCTACGCCGTCCGTCTGTCTGTCCTGCCTTAAAATGGCTGTATCTTTGGAACCGCAATAGGTAGCCGGTTGAAATTTTCACAGAATATGCGTTATATATAATGGCGGATATAATATGTACTAACAAATAATAAAAATTTAAAAAAAATTAATGGGGGACTTCCAAGAAACGTGTTTTTTTTTAAAGTTGTTTTTTTTTTGTTTGTTTTTGCTCTATCGTTAAAACGGTTATACATCAAGCGTCAAACCTGGTGTGATTAATAGTGCAAACTCTTAAGTAAAACAAAAATAATAAAAAACAACCAATTGCGTGGTGGTGCGTAAACCTCGGTGCGCTGGTTCGACTCGCACTTGGCCGGTTTTTTTTAGTAACCTGCCTGACTGGTTGGCTCCATCACCTTCTACACACGTGCATGATGTCAACCCATTACACTTTTGTGAACTAGGTGGCATGTCAGTGCTTCCCTTGCGTCCTACCGGCCATACTGGATAGAAAAGACGAACTATGTTCCTTCATTCAGTGCGGTTACATTATATGCGTCAATTTACTAATGCGGGCGTATTTCGAGCGGAGTAGGTCTGATGTACGTAGATAAGTCGAATTCCAAACCTACTGTACCTCTTTTATGGTTTGATCATAGGGCTGAGTAAGTAGTAGCCATTTTCCTACTGTTTGTAGGAAAATGGCTACTATAGGTAGGGTTTATCCCGCCCGGTTTGGTACCATCGCACTGAGCGAAACGTCTGTCGAAACGGCTATGTAAATAGTTCGTGTTTTCCGTCCAGTTCAGTGTAGCCAACATGAAATGAAGGGAAGCACTGACATGGCACCTAGTTCACCCGGTGTTATGGGCTGACATCCCGGATGTTGTAGGTGATGTAGCCAACCATGTCAGTTTCCATAAAAAAAATGCTCTCCACTTCGCCGTAATAGGGTTCAAATTTCATTTATCAACTTCTCGTCTGGAATGCTAGAACCACTGCTCGCGTTGCACAGCGGATGATAGTAGACCCATTTCGTAGATCAGTTTGACCCGTCGTCCTCGCCGCGCGTCGACCATTTGCTTCTGATGTCAGAGACGTCCGTTGACGAAAAAACGACAGGAGACAAAGTGGTCGGCAGAAAATTGGCACCAGTTGTTGAAGCAGAATGCGTCTAATTGGAAGTGAACGTCATATTATGTTTCAAATACTGCGCAGCGACTCCGCTCGACTCCTGGCACAATTCACCGTCTAGCGGACGGACGATGCGACGACCGACGACACGATCGTTCCATCCACTTACTTTAAGAAAGCAGTGTTCTTCAGTTGTTGAAGCAGAATGCGTCTAATTGGAAGTGAACGTCATATTATGTTTCAAATACTGCACAGCGACTCCGCTCGACTCCTGGTACAATTCACCGTCTAGCGGACGGACGATGCGACGACGGACGACACGATCATTCCATCCACTTACTTTTGAAAGCAGTGTTCTTCAGTTGTTGAAGCAGAATGCGTCTAATTGGAAGTGAACGTCATATTATGTTTCAAATACTGCGCAGCGACTCCGCTCGACTCCTGGTACAATTCACCGTCTAGCGGACGGACGATGCGACGACGGACGACACGATCATTCCATCCACTTACTTTTGAAAGCAGTGTTCTTCAGTTGTTGAAGCAGAATGCGTCTAATTGGAAGTGAACGTCATATTATGTTTCAAATACTGCGCAGCGACTCCGCTCGACTCCTGGTACAATTCACCGTCTAGCGGACGGACGATGCGACGACGGACGACACGATCGTTCCATCCACTTACTTTAAGAAAGCAGTGTTCTTCTATTATTGTGTTAAATATACCTGCGTCATAAGTCATAATGTACATATGTATGTATAAGCCAAAATGTACTGTAAATATATCGTACATGTCGAAGATTTTTTTTATGTAATCCGGCATGGGTGGCTGATTCAGAGGGGCCAAAGCACATGCTCTGACCAGCCAATATCACCTCCAAGAAGGTAGGTGCCATACCGAAGACACCCCTGGATTGCTGGCTATTCTGGACTAGAGGAGAACACAACCGAGGCTGCTATGCGGCCATCTTACATCCAGTACGGTGGTACCAACCCAGTCGGCTACCATTTGAGCCTACCACATTGTACCCTAGAAATGGACTGTAAGAAATTTCTCGCCGCAGATACGCGAACCTATGGACTTACCTCCGTCCGTGCCCAGCAGGCAGTCACCGCCACACACTCACAACGATCTACCAGCGCAGCGTCCAGCCAGAGTTCTCGTTTCTCCACAGCACCGAGCCACCGATCGCGCGCACACAACCACCGGGCGTATTAGACGCAAACGCCGCGAGGACTGCCACCACGGCACACACACGACCGAGCACAAGGACCGCGTGCCTCGTCCGAAAGGGCAACAGAGAACGAATGTCGCCGCGACTGTCGGCGCTCGGCTCGCCAAAGTCGCGGGTAGTTTTGGAAAACTAACCCATTGACACACGCACAGCGAGCCACGAGTATCGAGCACTGCGGCGGCAACGCGATAATATACCTTATGCAGCGGGCATAAGGTCCAACACAAAATATTCCTGGTACTTCCGAACGGCTACACATAAATACATGGAACTGTACGGAACACACCTAGTAATAGTAAGGGCAAGGGAAGATCCAATAAATATATAAATGAATAAACAAACAAAGGGCAAATGGTTGATATAACTCGTATATTATGTAACCTGGGATTGGCTGGGATTCAAGTTGCGCGTGCTCATTAAAAAGCTTTGTATCACAATTGGCATTGCTTTTAATGAATGCTCATGCTTCTGCAGATGTCATTATCAGAGCCGATGATTGATTTTGATTTTTTAATTTGATTTCACGCTTATATTATTGTCTTCGCCAAAATGGATACCGAGATGGAACAACATTGCGCAATAATGCGCATGCTCGGTACATAGTACACCTACTAATCGCACACTTTCGCTGATGCAGGTAAATCGACAACGTTGTCGATGGCACAATGCGTTGCTTTGTTGGATCAACACTTAATTACGCCAATTCTGATGTTAAGGAAACTTTGATTTGATTAAACGTAATAATGAAGGATTTGATCAAAGCGCAAACGTGTGGGCAGCAGCCAATGGCCCCGGTTGGTTCGTAGTGGCTTGTGCAATTTTCGGACACAAGCGACCGCGTTGTGCAATGATGTGATGTGACGCAATCGAATGTAAGTGTATCTCGCTCGACTCGACCGCAATTGGGTTGGGGCCTGTCGTACAGGCAAGCGGCACATGAAAGAACATAGGAAGATCAGCTGTTTTCGCGCGCACCCACATGTACGAAACGAAACGTAATGCCGGCACTTCACTTGGCTGTATGCACACAAATATTTGGCAAAAATTTCCGTTTCGTCTCCCTTTAATGGCTTGTTTAGAGCGAGATAAAACTAAAATGTTTGCAACAATCGCGAATACGCTAAGCCTAGTGAAGTGCTGGCATAACAAAAACTACATGCACCGCCTCAACATTAGGTTGGGGTTATCTTCTTTATATTATAATGCGCGGGGCGGATCTCGGCGTGTCGCCGCCGCAGCGGTTCGTCAGTGTTCTCCCTCGCACCCGCACCGTACTTGTATAGTGTATTCGCGTGGCGGGTCGCCCGCTGCGGCGACGACACGCCGAGATCCGTCCCGCGCACTATAACCCTGGTTGTTTTTTAAACCACCAAAACATCACTCATACTACACATACCACTTCGTTTCTTTCGTACATGTGGGTCTGCGCGAAAACAGCTGATCTTACTTTGTTCTTTCGTGTGCCGGACCCGTCGTACAGACGGATGACGTTTGTGCAGGCAGATCGTATATTTGTCTGAAGTTTGTTAAGAGTTGGCATTTTTCAGTGACAATAGCTCGGATTCGAGTGGTGATGTTTACGCATCTTAGGATTCCACGACGGAATCGCAACAGTATGAACAATATCTAGAAAAAAAATAACGACCAAGTGCGAGTCGGACACGCGCACTGAGGTTTACGTAGGTACCGCTACGTAATTGGTCATAATTGGTCGTAATTTGTATGTATATCCGTTTTAATATAAAGCAAAAACAAAAACGTTAAAAACGCATTTACGCGCTTAATTTCTTACATTTGGTTTTTTATTTGTTAGTTATATAACTAAATAATAAATAAATAAAAAAAAAAAAAAAAAATATCCGCCATTATAACACAAATTCTGTGAAAATTTCACCTGACTTCCTATTACGGTTCAAAAGATACAGCCCTTTAAAGATAGGAGTAGGATAGCGTAGGCTTAGTAATAGAGTCCCGTACCGGATACGGAACCCTAAAAATTTATGTTTGATGAATTTTATTGTTACTATAATCTGACTAATGGGAGGCGATTTGTACTAATCCAAAATGCATTGTTGCAGGTACTAAGCTCGATTCGTCCTGCGATCGTCGAGTGATGTGAAAGTGAGTAATGATAATGAATGACATAGAGGAGATGGTGGTCTCACGTACTTTCACTATTGTACGCATTGAATGGGCTGAAAGTAGCCAGACCGTGGCTAGTTCGCCCACGGTTCAGTACTCGCAGGAACTGCCGGCTATGGTTGGTTGGTTCAATGTATGGGGTGACTATTGAAGTGAAATCGAAGAAGAAATCGCACCATTTATGCAATCCTCTCGGTTCCTCATACTTCAATTTGCCCGTGTCTTCCTTGAACGCATAAAAGGTGACTTCCAGGCAAGATTCTTTGCGTTGTTGCCCTGCACCGAATCTACGAATATAATAAACTTACATTTATAATAAATAACGTACCGAGAAGTCCGTATCTCCAAAAGTTTTGGCATAAAATGTTTTACCTCAAGGCTACTCCCATATTCCGCAAGCGATAGGCAACCCCAGACTTGCGTCCTGCAGAAGCGTTGTCAATTGGAATTTTAATCAAGGCCTAATGGAATTCTGACAAGTATCTTGCGGGATTATTTATAGTAAGTAGACTCAAAGGAAATGCTTAATTAGAAATCTGTTTTAGCTCGTACACCACCGGCGTGAAATCTAATACCGGTTGCCTCGGATATTTTCGATCGCAATATTGTGCGGACTATCTTGGGTATTTTGCAAGGTCTGGTGCTTGGCTTAGAGTCGAATCCAAAAGTGAAGTTAATATCTTTGGCCTTGTCACACGCGGGTATTCTTTCCACGTGGGTTTATAGCAGGCGGTGGCACTTTTGGCTTAATGATACAAAATATAGCAATGGCTTGAAGTTGTTGGGAAAAACGAAAGTACCACCTGTCCGAAAATACTACGAAATCTTGAAACCATATTAATTTAATTTGTGACAATGCATCGTCTCCTTAGCGGCACCTCTTTATCCCAGTTCGCACCGTATCGTTCTTCTATGGTCAAACCTTAACCACACCTAATCACTTGATCTTATTGGATTTCATTTCATTTCTCCCCGTGCATGTAGTAAAAGGCGGCTAAAGGAAAAGGACAAGATGCCGTACCTTGGCGCTTTCATTCCATCGAATCATGCAGCAGGCGGGTCTTCGTTCCTTAATTGCTGCGTGATAGTTATCTTCTCCGAATGCGAAATGTGGTGGTCGTGTTGTGCTGTAATAGTCCTTGCAGCACAACACTGATTACTCTGTTCACCCCGATTGTCGGGATACAGCATGTATGTATGAATTTGGAACTATTTGAAACATGCACTTTTCATCGATCTGAATCTCAATAATGACAGCTTTCAATCTAACACAAGAAGTAAATTCTGTCTCTGCTCTACATTAATTAACTGTATTGTCCTCGTCTGCTGTTCTGTCACGCGTCAGGGTGAAACAAGGGTATAATTAGGGGTACCACTACGGATCCCCGTGCGCCACCGCCACCGCCGCGCCGCGCCCTTAGAACAGAGTTACAGAACAGAGGTAAATGGAGTACAGCTCTCTCGGTGCGTTTATTGTCAATTGTTTCGCGGGAACCTCATGTAGGAGGTACCTAATTGCGACTATTGCAAGTTAGAAATTCGCATTCGCGAGTTGTTTCGCGCAGTTTTTTTTTCGGAATGAACCATTGTTTCATCGAGACATGTGTAATTTTTGTAAAGTATCAGTGGGCTCCGAAAATGTCGATACACTTTAGAACCTTGTCACTCGCGGGCATGCTGGATTTAAAAAAATGCCAGTTTCTATTGAAAATACCTTCATTCAGTTCGTTGTAGCAATCAAACAAAACATACATTAACTTTTACATAGCTTTTCATTTATTTGTTAGTTTTGTCGCATGTTGTTGCTACACCACTAAAACTGTTTTAAAATTCGATTCAACATTTTGAGATACATTTTGAGATTCAACATTTTGTGAATTCAATATTAAGTTCCGGAAAGATCCTGACGGGTCAGTTCAGTCAGATCTTGCGCTGATGACTCATATGATATCGCATCGATACTATGAATGCTCTCTCGAGAAAATCTTGAAAAAATTGCTGGGAATTTACTCCTTTTGCATTCAGGGACCAGATGTAGGGTTCTCTTCCGGATTCTAGAAAACGGGGCATCCAAGCAAATTGCATTAACTTGAGGCGGTGCTGTGAAAGGCTTGGTGAAAACCGCTAGTTAGTAGTTGCAGTGCAAATTCTATTCAGAGAGAATATCATCTCAATCGGCACACATTTTGAGCGTTGTCTGGCGAGGAGTATTAACCAAACGGTCGGCAGTCGACCGCTCATCCACAGATGCAATGCAACCGTAATGGTCAACCAGCTGGGGTTATAGTTTGTGAGTGTCCGTGACTGAGCCGCTGAGTCTGCCTGCTTGGCCATTAGCCTTGCGAATTGCCCTGCGTACGGCCCGGTACAGGCGCGGCACTGCTACGATCGTGTCATTGAACAGTGCGATTGGTTTTATCGATGTCTGATACTCGACTGCAGTTCGAAAGGACGGAGAAGGCATAAGAGTGGCGATTGTCATCTATGCTGATTAAATCTCTTGTCTTCTCCATGCTGTATGCGTGTATAGTGGGCCTCTTCAATCAGGTTTACACCTATCCTTTCTCCTTTCGATAGATTGATAGATAGAAATACTTTATTCTCAATCATATTTTACATAAACAAGCACGTTACATTATTGACACGAGGCGTTAACGCCGACTTATCCCTTACATAGATTTCTTCCAGTCAACCTTTGGATGATTGAGAGTCGTATGTAGTGAGATTTAAGTAGCAAAATTGACTTCCACCACGTTTGTAGAAGATAATTCATGTGGCCTACAAATTGTGGCCTGGTCGAAACTTTTCGAAGAATGTCGAAGCATCGTGATGTTGTTCGTCTTCGCCACTCTGGTTTTTTTTATTTTAGCCTCACGAGAAATATTTCTTCAGTCGCCAGTGGAATGCAATGCCCGTGACCTGTTTTCTTCCTCCGTATTTCTGCAGGCGGCACATTGTGCAAATCACTGTCCACGCGTCCACTGTACTCCCGCACAATACTCAATTCTCAGTTGCACAAGTGCGCTTACTCACTCGCGACACCGTAATACCCCACCGCAAGACAGAGCTGAATAACGAACGACTTGCTTGAGAAGACAGGCTTTGGCGACACTCTCACTTTTGTATTCGAGAACGTTGTGTACTGCAATGCAAATGCATTGGTTCACCCGAGCACAGTTTATGATTGCGTAAGATTTCCTTTTGCTACCCAAAGCTATGTCCTGCTCGTGTCGTGTACTCCGCGCGGGAATACCAGAGCGAAGTCAAGTACAAGGTTTCGAAAATTCGTTTTTTTTTTAAGGAAACTGACACGGTTGGCTACATCACCTACAACATCCGTGATGTCAGCCCATAACACCGGATGAACTTGGTGCCACGTCAGTGCTTCCCTTCGGTCGTGCCGGCTACACTGAACTGGACGGAAAACACAAACTATTTACATAGCCGTTTCGACCGACCTTTCATTCAGTGCGGTGGTACCAACCCGGGCGGGGTAAGCCCTACCACCTAGTAATATAAGGGAGTCATATCCCTATGTCGCCTTTTACGACATACACGGGGAGAGATGCAGGGGGGGTATTCTTTTTTTTGCCGGGATTTCATTGCTTTCCGCCCTTCAACCGTCAGTACTGCCCGACTACGTGCCACCATTGCCTACAACGCGGAAATGTCCCCAGCTCGACAGATGGATGGTCTTTGTCCCGCGGGAGTCGCGATAAGCTATCGGCATGCACTCTGCTCCTTTATCTCGCACCATTGTGCGCTGGAGTAGCCCTGTTACGGGTTGTTGCGTGCAGAATAGATACGCTTTCAGCGAGTACGATGATATCCATAACATGTATGCCGGCGACATGTCTTTGCTAATCGTCAGTGTTTAAAATCTGGATGGATCGACACAGACTTTGGCATTGTCTCTACCATAGCAAACCACGTTTAAGATAATTTGGAGCTTGGAAAGCTTACCAAGGCAAAAAGGACCCACTCTTGCCTTTTTCATATTGAAAGGCAGAGCCGAATTTTCAGCAGTGCCTAAAGAGTTTGGGATTTGCGATTATCATTGTGATGGATGATGCATAGTCTGAAAATATCTCGAGATCCAAATTATATTTAGTGAAAAGTCTTTTTTAAAGATAATCTTTTACTTATTATTTTTATTTTGTATTAGATGTAGTATGTTATATATAGTTAACATAATTAAAAATTTGCATGTAAGTTATATTTAAGCATTTTTAAAAAAATCTCTGTAAGGTTTCTTGCCCGATTCTTCCTTATAGATTGCATTGCTGAACGGGATAAAACTAAAACTATGACGAACCATACTGAATATACACATGTCTCAATGTAATATTGTTATTGTTGTGTGTTCTTTATGGCGAAATAAATATCTGAATCTTAATCTGAAATCATAGTCTGAAAATATCTCGAGATCCAAGTTCTTTTTAGTGAAAAGAACATGACGAAGAACAGAAGAGATGACGTTAGTATAATGGCAACGCGCGCTTGCTCCCTCGTCTGTAATGCAAAAATAATGGCTCCACTCGCTTGCGGCAATTCTAATGCATTTATTTCGTGTGAAAATTTTAATGCTCGTGCCAAATTTCGCGAGGATAAAAATTGTACGAAATTTGTCTGGTTTAATTTAGGTAAACGACTGGGAAAACTGAAAAGTTGTTCTCAACTTCTCACATAATTTTTGTTTTATGGACCAACGGTGCAGTCGAAAGAGCCAAATTCACCTCTCCTCACGAAACCACGCTCAGTGAGATGTCGCATGCCAGCAGATTTACGGACTTTTGCCGCCAGCAACTTGCTGGGCTATCTAGCCTATTGACCCGACGATTGAAGACCGTCAGGTTAAAGGATTCGTTAAACAGACTCGCCGGAAGACAGTTCCACATTATGAGCAGCGATGTTTTAAATTTTAAATTAAAATTTTAACAGCTCTTCCCACGGCTTCATTTCGCGGTAAAAATCCTGATATTTGCCTGAATACGTCAGTGAAAACCCCATGCGAACCGATCGAGTAGCTCTCGACTTGTAGCGCACAAAAATTTATAAATACGAATAAATATTTACTTAAACTGAATTAGAAAATTATGTTCTAACTAACCAGACCGATTTTTTCTGTGTAACCTTCTGATCAAAATCTCTCCGCAAGAACAAAACGAAACACCAACGGAATTGGAATTTCAATTCAGTTCAGATTGAAGACTCGCGTGAAGGAAGCCAGACCCCACTCGCATCGTCGTCGGCGGCGCTGGCGGCGCCGAGCGTCTGCGCTGCGTGCGACACGTTGGTAAAAGCGGCGCGCGCTAACCGGGTTTCGAACCCGACGCGACCGCTACGGGAGCGCATGTCGCTCCAGTTCGCCGCGCGTACTATGTTGATATTGCTTTATTGTCTTGTCCGTACTGTAAGTATTACATTGTACGCAATGCAGAAGGCGGACGTATCGAGATCCAGTCAGTGCAACCATGGGCCATGGGGTTTCACCTAGACTACATATTCAATTATATACACCAGTCTAACTCAATGAACACACAGATGACTAAGCATGTACGGCTCGTCCGCTCCACATTTGCGATTGAATCAGCAAACTCTAGGAGCAGATGTGGCCTGCCGGTGCGCACTTAGGAACGCGGTTCCCTTGCAAGGGAATGGTTCCCACACCGCGATCCACTACAAATCTGTCCATATCGGCTCGCGGCGCGCTCTCAATCTGTTTACACGCTCGCGCTTGATTGATAGCGCGCACGTCAGTCTCCGCCACTCCGCCTAGACGCGGCGACAGCCCATTAAAATGCTCGACGCGGGCTCCGATCACCAGTGTCACGAGTCCGCCGTGACATCAATCTCTCGCTAAAATATACGCTGGAGGGCGATGAACCGAGAACCTTCGCGTAGGACTGGCCGGTTCGCCTCGCCTAGCGCCGTGATCCGAATAGGTACCTAGCGCAAGGCAAGACGCTGCGCTGGTGACTGTTGTTCTAGCAACAACAATCTGACACAGTGTTGCCAAGCATAGAGAATATCTGTAGAAAATGTGTCACGCCCACGCCACTAATGCGTTTGATCACCGGCGATATGAGGGTGAACGAAGCCAACCAGCGATTGCAACGATATTCTATACACAGGCATATCTCTAGAGCCGATTGTATAAAATTTTACCAGGTCAATGTTCTGTCTTTTTCCGGCATCTTATTTAATCATCCTTGCTATTCATATTTCATTTGTGCATTAAATCTATTTGATGGTGTGCGACAGGCAGGGGTCACTCGAAAGTACAGATCACGAAGCCTCATTGAGGAAGGCAGCGAGGTAATCCTCGCTGCCTTCGAGTACATATGGCAGTAATCTGCCATATGTACTCGAACTCGAACGAGGACATTATTTTCTCTCTTGTCGTCCTCCAAAATGATTCACAAGTATTTCCGGCATCATATATAATCAACTAATCATCCTTGCTATTCATATTTCATTTGTGCATTAAATCTATTTGATGAAGTGCGACAGGCAGGGTTCACTCGAAAGTACAGATCACGAAGCCTCATTGAGGAAGGCAGCGAGGATTACTGCCATATGTACTCGAACTCGAACGAGGACATTATTTTCTCTCTTGTCGTCCTCCAAAATGATTCACAAGTTTTTCCGGAATCGTATATAATCAACTAATCATCCTTGCTATTCATATTTCATTTGTGCATTAAATCTATTTGATGAAGTGCGACAGGCAGGGGTCACTCGAAAGTACAGATCACGAAGCCTCATTGAGGAAGGGAGCCAGGATTACTGCCATATGTACTCGAACTCGAACGAGGACATTATTTTCTCTCTTGTCGTCCTCCAAAATGATTCACAAGTTTTTCCGGAATCGTATATAATCAACTAATCATCCTTGCTATTCATATTTCATTTGTGCATTAAATCTATTTGATGAAGTGCGACAGGCAGGGGTCACTCGAAAGTACAGATCACGAAGCCTCATTGAGGAAGGGAGCCAGGATTACTGCCATATGTACTCGAACTCGAACGAGGACATTATTTTCTCTCTTGTCGTCCTCCAAAATGATTCACAAGGTGCGGTTCGACTCTGTTGGTACATACCTGACCCAGTGAGCCTTAACAGGACACGATCACGACGAGCCATTGTCCGTGAGTTTTAAAAAGAACATATCACATCGCATCCGGCCCAAAGAGCATTACTCACGCGGCTTTCTTCCTCCAAAATGCATTGTGCTTTAAAAATATAACTTCACATGCAGCGAGGCGACTTTCCCTCCGCGCATGCGTGACATTTTACTTTCTTATTCAAATCGAAATAAAGTCTTCGACGAGGAAGGGAACGACGACGACGCACTCTCGTAAGCCGCAAAGTTGTTGCGGTCTTTTGTTATTGTTATGTCTTCACAACCAGCCAGTAGCAATAACACAACAATCTGCATTTATGCTTTCGCTAGAAGCACTGACGCCATACAGCTTTTATGTAGCCGATACGTAGCCCACTGCGGCGCGACACAAGCCGTCGCGGAGTTTTACCACTGCGACGATGCTGATGACGTCTCTATCATGTAGGTTTCCCTTTGTGTTTAGTATCATTTCTTTAGCTTTATTTCTACATATGCCAGCTGACATCTAGTTGTTCGCCTTCATATAACTTTACATGACCATTTAAATAACTTTGAGAGTGGACAAACAAGTTAAATGTGGGAAAAGGGTAAATGTACGTAGAAACGGATCTCGTACTCGCTTTTCGGATCTTACGAGTATATATCCTATTTCATAAATTATGAGTCTTATATTATATTTTTTTAAATTAAAATCAATGGCGGCCGCCAGGCTCTATATTGTAAACATTTTTAAAAATTGTTTTTCTTCAAACTCGATCTAGTGAGGTATTGTTGTATCGAGCTTGAAAAGAATTCAAAAATATACCACACTTAATGGTTTAGTTAGAACTAAAAGGAATTAAATAATAAATAAAATAAAATAAAAATATCATGCTGTAGTCAGTCGGGCGTGTAGAAGAATTCGAATATACAGGAGGCCCGACTATAACATTTTTCAATCAGCTTTCCTTGTTATTGATTCTTTTTTCGTAGTCGGATTTTATATAAAAAAAATTGTATATGTATGAGTAACGTCATGGGTTAGAACGACCGTATTATAAAAGCTGCGTTTCGAATTGCAATGCTCTTAAGGGGAGGTACTAGGCAAAAGCACTTGGTATTTCCTTAACCATACCCACATTTCAAGTGATTTAACTATAATTTATATGCCTATAGTTAGGTAAAGATTCAAGGTATAATGTGAATACATTATTTTTAATTTAATCTTATAAATTACCTTAAAAAATTTGGTTGAAAAGTGGTATAATCGTTCAAAAATGCCTTTGCTATTTCCCTCGCCATTTTTTACAAATGCATCTAATACGAAAAAGGTTTCATTGGGCTTAGAGTCAATAAGACTAAGAATCATCTAAATAAATTCTAACGCTTACAGAATAAATGGTTTTTCACTGAACTATCTTTGAACATTCTAAATTTTGAGCCGTTGCCGTGCGCGAGCGTTTTTTGTATGGACGTGTTTGTAACGAATCTAGCAAATGCATTTTCGAACGTTTTTACCACTTTTCATCCACTTATTTTTCAGAAAATTTACAAGATTATATTACAATAATCTATCACACATTATACCTTGAATCTTTACCTAACTATAAGCATATAAATTATAGTTATATCTATTGAAATATGGCTATAGTTAGGACAATATGATGTGATGTTTTTCCTAGTACCCCACCTTAAGAGTGGAGTTCGTCGAAGAAATTTGGTTTGGCTCATGAACAAGCTTAGCTTCCCGTGCAACTTTTCCCGAACTTCAGAATGCCTGTAACGATGAACCGTCAACCGCAAGCGTTCCGTTTCTTCAAAGGAGCTTCAGCTTCGTCGGAGTTTTCAAGACGGACTCGCGCCTGCCAGCCTCTGCGGCAGTAACTCGATTGGTCTGCAATCTCGCTCGCCGGCTCCGGTAATTACCTTCTTCGCCGGAAGCGCCGCCATCTTGCCGTCTCCAGCCCCCGCAACCCCTCCGAGCCGGCAAATAGCATCCGGTTGCTTACCCCGTTACATTTTTCAAATGGCATAACTTATTTGCAGTCGCGGAAAAGTAATAAATGTTCCCCCCAAGGGTGATGGCTAGAACGATAAAAAAGGTATGAACCCCGAACGCTATCCTCGCCAGCGTAACACGATATAAGTAAAAGCATACTTGTTTCATTGGACGGTCGCGCGCTGGCCCGTCAGTCTGTCATCGGCTGCGTTCACAAAAACCTGTTTAAAATGCCCGCATGATCTGTGTTTATGTGTAAAAACACTACAGCCAAGTTTAATGTGCACAATAGTGGAATATCTTATCATCAGTAAGTACACTCCGCTCCCCGCAACTCGGCGACGCTAGTTCTCATACAAACATTTGACAGTCCGGCATCCATACCTTTTTTATCGTTCTAGGGTGATGGATGGCATAGGCAAACTCATATTGCAATATCGCAAGCCAAATTTCATCATCTCGAACCTTTGGTAAACACTTATTTCGTTTAGGTCCGCACAGTGGGCAGAGATTGCATCCCTACACGTTAGAATTACCGCGGACGCGGTATACCGATCGGTTCTGCAGAGCTTTCCTCCACAGAACTGGTAAACTCTGGAACGCTCTCGATGCCCACATATTTTCCGTACAGTCTCGGGTCTTTCAAGAGAGGCGCGAACGGTTATCTGTCTGGCTGACATGGCGTGCGCAACCCCCGCATTGGACCGAATGTCCATGGGCTACGTTAGACACCTTATGGGTATTTCGGACGCCATGTTGCGCTTTCTATATAAAAAAATAGTTTGATGCGCTGCTGCTGCAAAGTGGATCATTCATATTCACTTGTTGGCATCATCGTACCGATCACAATGCCCGCCCCTTTGTCCAATAATGGACTGATTGGCCGGCATCCGTGCTCAAATGTGCAAGCTTACATTGTATCACGATTAAATGGGCTGCAACGGATTCTTCTGTGACCAGGTCAAACATCATTTTAAGCGAGCTTAAATTTGCGACGTGCGACCGAATGTCCATGGCCGTCGTTAGACATCTTACGGGTGGGTCAGCACCACATGTCGCGCTTTCTATAAAAAAGATTAACATTATTCAGAAATAGAACATTATTCAGAACTTGCTCCGTATCTGCTGCCGTCGCAACATCGAATACATAACAGAAACTTTACTTGAATTGTCTGCAATTTATCATTCCAACGTGTATTGTTTTACGGGATCGCGTCAGTTTTATACGTAGTCGGTATGCACTATTTTTATTATCATGAGTTCCTTTCACTGTGACCACGAATATAATTAGTATTCCATACAAAACATAGATCCGATCAAGGAAGACAAACAAGCCCGCAATGATTAGTAGGTACCGACCACTATAAAGTTGAAACAAACCAAGCGTGAACAAATATTTTGTGTTGGCCGTTCGATCTAGTACAGCGCAGGAACAAGGAAATGTCTCGTAATGCACCATGCTTTGTGAACCACTTTCGACATAATTGACTAACGTCATGGTTCTGTCTACGAAACGGTGCAGCCTCGTCGTATAAAACTGCCGTTAAGTTTCGCATACGCATCAGGTAGATAAAAAGTGCGTGTTGACTGCTTCTTCGTGACAATTAGAAGGAGTTGATGCTGTACGTACAAAAAGAGTTTCTCGCAAAAGCGTGCTTGCTGGCTGGCTAGGTCGATGCTTGCGAACTGTGCTGTATAGCATTGTTGTATCTGCTGCGCCGTTGGTTGAGGTCGCGTATACTTAACGGTACTGCATTCGAGGCTGACAAGTCGCCAGTTCCATTGGCATGGGTGGGACAGTGTACGGTTTGCGTGTTCGCTATCTCTTCAGACATTGAAGATATATATTTCTCAAGAAACATTATACAGAAACCAACACAACATATAGTTTACATGCAAACTCGGACTTATCCCTTACAGATATTTCTTCCAGGCAATATTTTTGAAGTTTTCAGAGTCACATGTAGTGGGCATAATTAGGCAGTAACAAAAGACAGATTCGATTATTTGCGATCCAATAAGGAAATAAAGTGGATCCGCTCGATGTGGTTTGAGCAGATTTTCAGTGATGCAGAACATAGGTATTCACAGCTTATCATAATAAAAACATCGTAATTGTAGCTCTGCACGCAATAGAAAAATGTATTTCCTCATTGGATTAAATGGAAATATAACGCTGGTAGTTGTCACCTTTTCAGGTCAGTAGGGCGGTATTGAGATTTATATTGACCGCTCTATTTCTCGTTGTTACTATCTCTATCGGTGTATAATCTACGTGTATGTACACGGAGGGTATAGGAAAGAAAGAAGAAAGGAAAAACGTTTATTCAGATAAAAATAATATAAAATACAACATAAAGAAAAAATAAATACAATTAAAAAATTTAAGTATTCATTAAATATTGTGTCATATTTTATTTAGGTGTAAAGCCGAAAATGAAGAAAACAAAAGTTTGTCCCCGAAAGGGTTTGAACCCGGTACCTAATACTGAAAAGATATTACAATTTACAATTAGAAAAAAATCGTATATTAAATAACATAAAATTATTATATTAAACTAACAGAACTATCGTAAACATTTAAACCTAAAAAAAAAAAAATTAATAAAAGCCTTCCAGGGACAGACGAGCTGGAATTGCAGCGGTGCCGGGAGCCACCAACGACGTCGGTGCACTGCCCATTAAACGAGATAGAAAATCTCATCCATGGACACCGACGGCGGATATAAAATATACATATATGTATATGATTCCATTCTAATTATTCCAAAACTTAGACCGCACGTAATTATGTAATATAAGCATTTGACAGATCGAAATGCACAGGTATTGTCGATCGTTGAAAATTTTTACATAAATATCACACCAGATCTCAGGAAAAGACGTGCAGTACATATGATTAGAAATTCAAAAGCCGGATTTAAAAACAAGAATATAATATGACACCACACGAAACAGAACAAAGCCTCAGGTTTCGACGTCTCGGTGAAGGGGCTTATGTAGAGAGGTTACATTTGTAACATCAAAGTTGCTTTCGGACTAATGCTCTTGCATCACGTTGGCCCGACCTTGCGTTTGAGGTCGCGCCTTTTAATTTAAATGAGATAATTGTTAGCTCGTAGGCCAAAAGTTTACCAACAACACTTTTATTGTATCGTATGGGCATTTCAAATGGCGCTGCGTGCCGAGAATTTGTCTATGCCCAATCAGACTAATGTGTGCCTGTCTTGACCTCAGCGATTCGAATAGTGTTTTCGTTGATGGTCTTTTGTCAATTCCCAGCAAGTCACCCCAAAACAGGCGTGGGCGACGAAGCAACGTTCGGTTTTATACCTTATCTCGTCCTAATACAGTTGAATGTCGTCGTCTTTAGTTTTCTTGTTGGAATCATTGTCTTATATTACTAGCGTACTTTAGCATATCGCTGGTTAGATACGTGTAATACGCATGCGTTCGTGGAATAAATGAAGCCATTTATTTGTCCATATTTGGCGACAAGTCGGCGCGGTCACTCGAACGACAACTGGCACCCACCTACTGGGCGAGTTTTCTTACGCCATATTAGGCATATTACGCTGGCCTCGTTCGTAGATCCAAGCTGATGCGCACTTGCAGAAACTGATTTGTATTAGGTGTAATTTACCAGCGCCTCGGTCGTTCTTGGGGATCGTCTGCTATTTCTTGGACGCCTCGTGATGAAAGTTTGTAATGAAAAGAAACTTCATCAAAGGTCGTTTGTAATTTGTGGGACTCCTTGGTGATTACCTTCTTTTTTTGTTTGTTATGGAAACTGACACGGTTGGCTACATCACCTACAACATCCGTGATGTCAGCCCATAACACCGGGTGAACTTGGTGCCGCGTCAGTGCTTCCCTTCGGTCGTTGTGTCTTTTGTATATCGGTTGTTCTTTCTGCTTCTGCGTCGTCTCTTTGCGCAGTAGCGACTTAATGTCCATCAGGTGTTCAGGCCAGCTGAATGAGCTACATAGAATGAACCTCTGCAGCTTTGATTCAGATAGAGGAGAAGGGTGTGGACCGGAGGAGTCTTGATAGAGAGAAAAATACAAACAGAGAACATTACCGCACTAGCAAACGTGTAACATTTGGAAATCCTCCTATCCCCTTATGGAAGACGACGCTCCTCCTGCGTCAACGTTCTGATATCCCGTATGATGCAAATTCTAATTTTAGTGCATGTCTGAGGGGGCAATCGTTAACAAGAGTTTAGTCACTGGAGGAATCGCCTGAAACGAACGCAAATAGCACATCATCGCTCCGAGTGGGCTTCCATAAGTTTATGTTACGTAGAGAAGGCTATTAATATACAGCGCGGAATATGTGCTATTGGATTGAGATCTTCGATAAACAGAAGTTGCTATGTTGTACGCGAATAGAGCCAGTAAGTCTATCTAGCTTCTGTCTCGAGTCCATATTCTTTATTGAACACCAGTTTATTCAAATTAGGCACAATAGGCGAGCTTAATGCCGCGAGGCATTCTATTCTAAGTAACCTTTGGGATGTGGGAGAATTATATGCAGGCGAACAAGAATAGTTTGTGACAATGTATTATATCACTCGCTATGAATCTTTGGTTGTCCGAAATTAGCCGGAAAGGATCGTATGTTGCTGGGTCGTGTATTTACGGGCTGGAGTTAAGAGAAGGAGAAATTGTCTGCGTTATTAACTCCACACTGAAACTTTCGGAACACGCTTCATGCATGGGACTTGGTTCATATAGTACCACGGCCCATTTCGCAGCCCCAAAATGTCCTAAGTATAGTTAAATTCGAAGGATTGCACAACTGACCGCTAGAAAGTTCACGGCGTGGAAGGTGCCTATGTGGCGCCTGTATAACAATGCGAAGAAAGTCAACGAAGGAAATAGAGCTAAACTCTTCAGCAAACATCCAGAGTCAACATAGGCGCCCGAGTGAGATATGGGACGTGAACCCACGTTGCTGTAGGGCAAACAATTCAAACTATAGAGAGGACTTCGACTTCGTTAACCAAATAAAGTATCATAAAAGTTTTGCACAGATACGAAATTATAAATATACGTATGTATGTCTCTGTCATACTTTTTAGACTCACGTATATCACGCATGTTACGAGTCATCTGATGCAAATTGTGTGCATTTGTAGTTTTCTTAGGAGCAATGATCGCCGTAAGGCATTAAACTCGCCTTTTACATACTGATGAACAATAAAGTATAATTTCATTTCATTTCAATGTCAATATACGCGTTTATTTGCTCTATTTCTATCTATCTAGGTCTATCTGTTTTATTTACAAAATAAAACAGATAGACCGACCGAACCCAAACAGAATCGCTGGGAAAAGGAATGGGTTCCTTTTCCCTCAACATAATATTATGTGTTGCAGTGCAGGTCTTCTCGGTGTCGGTGAGAGAGCACATAATCCCTATCTCTATCTCTTCTCTTCTCTATCTCTATTTCTTATAAAAGGGAACGTCTGTCTGTATGTAGGTTCAGGTAAACTCCGGTACCACTGAACCGATTTTGATGCGATGCACCAATGGAAAGAGTAGTTATTGATGCTCACTATAGGCTATATACCATCAGCATCACGTTAAATATCCATAGGGCTGAACAGTATCAGAGGAAGTATAGTATGGAAGACGGCAGAGAGAGAGAGTGTGTGTGAAGTAAAACAAGCGATTGTTTATTATCATATTTGCGTTTAAATCGGATTTGCTATTAAACCTAGTCTACCGCGAGCGAAGTCGCGGGTATAAGGTAGTATAATATAAGTTCCTAATGTTCTTCAAAAGTGATCTATTTCCGATACAGAACCCCCCCTTAGCGTACTATGAACTAATTTTGAAATACCTTATATAAAGAAGAATGATAGACGTTCGCAGTACTTGCAGCGCAAGAGCAATTCTACTCTTTCGGATTCTTCTCTATAGGGTGTGTGTGTGTGTGTGGGTAGGTAGAAAGTCCTAGTCGTCCCACTCCACCTAATGGGTAGAGTTCGTTCAACTGCGCTGCGTCGGTGGGCGCCTTCGCTGCAGGCGTCAGTTTTTACGACCTCGTCTAGTTGATATCGACATCCAAGTGTGCATGCTACGTGTGACTGTCGTGAGTCGTCGGTTGAAGAGCCTAGTCTTTAGTTGTGTACTAGTCGTGAGTGGTAATTAGACAGATGTTGCCTAATTACCTATTTAATTATTACAACTTCTTAAGCTGGGGACCGTAATGGTACTGGTTGATTATAGTTGAGGGTTCCTTCTAACCAAATAAATTGGGAACGTTACGGGCCGGGAAACGTACCGTGTGTGGCCTCCGGTACTTAAAAAATAATAGCCCCACTGCACCTCTCTCTTCATGCATGTCGTAAAAGGCGACTAAGGGAAAAGGTCAAGATGCCGTGCCAAAGGGCGACCGGGAGCTACCTCTCTCCTTGGCACGGTCATACCACCGAGTCATGCAGCAGGTGAGTCTGCATGCCTTACTTGCTGCTTGACGGTTATCTTGTTCGAATACTTTGCGAAACGTTGTGTTGTAAAGTGCCGAGGGGAATGGGGGAGGGGGCGGGGGCTTTCAAACCAACCCCCCCCCCCCCCCCCCTACCCGTAACCAAAAAAAGCTTTTTTAAACTACAATATTAATTATTCATTTTGGCTTGTATTGTATTTTTTCCAGTATTTCAATGTCCTTCGATCAAATCTGAACCCAACGCCCGTGTTGTAATTTTTTACCTTAGCCTTGCACTAATTACCCTGATTGTCGAGATACAGAGTTTTGTACGTATGTATATATGTTACGGGGAACATCTTGGAACTCGCTCGCAACTTGGAGATATCGCTCGCAACATGTCCCGCGGCACGTAAATGTCGCGCTATATTGCATGCGACGTTTGCGCAACTTTGCACGTAGCACGTAGACTCTATGTTGCACGGCACGGTGCGAGGGTATTTGCCCCTAGTGAATTAAAGTCTCGCTGCAATCTTTGTTCGACTGTTCGTCATACGCGCAATTCACTAGAATTCTATTGTTTGTGAACTTGTAGAACATTCCCTCTTATCACCTTCTTTCTGGGTAGGTTACGTACCGGCACCATTTCCTTTGTTTCGCTACTTAATTCGTTTGTTGCGCTAGATGGTTTTGAAACTAGATCTGGTGTTTACAGTCCGTCCGATGATGTGGAAGTGGATGTTTGAGGAGGCGTAGCGTTACTACCTTTTTGGCGTTCCGTATGTATACGGTACGGGATCCTATTACTAAGCCTACGCCGCTGTCTGTCTGTCTGTTCGTCCGTCCGTCCGTCTGTCTGAGTATCTCTTGAACCGTAATAGGTAGCCCGTTGAAATTTTCACAGAATATGTGTTATTTATTACTTATTACGGCCGATATAACAACAAATAATTAATAAAAATAAGAAAAAGTAAAAAATTCACGGGAGTTTCCATAGAAGAAACCAAAAAGTGTATGCGCGCGCGCCATCTACCGAATAGAGTATGAAGCATTTTAACTAATCATGACATTTCTAATATGAAGCATTTCATAACATGCCATAGACGGCGGCTTGAGTGGCGCTAACCATGACATGGCGATACGGAAGTTAGACTCTCACTTGGCCAGTTTTTAGGCCTTCCGGATCGTGACGAATTTAGCGGTCTACTCACTACTTCTACGTCTGTATCGGTATTTGGCGGTTCAAATGTTGGGGTTTCCTCAGATGACGTCACAACCGCGGGGGAGCGCTGAGTCAGCAACGCCCCCTCTCTCCTCGGCGCTGCCCAACGGCAGCGCGGTGTGATTCAGAGGATTGACTGGGGAGCTTCCTCCAGTCCTTCCGACTGCTTTCCTCCGTCTGACGTACTTGATGTCGTCGTCCCACCTGGCGGGCGGTCTTCTCACACTCCGTTGTCCTGTCCGTCCACGGCCGTCAGGTTAATACACGGTCACTCTAACGGCCGCCATCTCTTCGGCTGACGTGCCCAACCCACTGCCAATTGATCTTAGTCGCCCGGTGTCCATTTGGTGCGTCCTTTGGCGCACAACGTGTTAACTTGTTTCCATATGTGTTTCCTTTAGTGTATGACTTAGGATCTTTCAAGAGAAGCGTATATGAGCGTTCCAGATATCGCGATAAAGCGAGCGCGCATTGTCGTCACCGCCCTTAGCGGGCGGGCGGTGGTGGCACGTCGTCGTGTCCTCAGATTACCGGCTTTTCTCATTTTCCATCCGCTAGAGATTGTTTACGGTCGTCGTCCGCGTCGTCGGAGCGCGCGGTTCTTCGAGAGCGCGCGCGCGCGCGTGTTCGCTGTTCGCCGGAGCGGTGGATAATGTGCGAGTGAACGGACGAACGTGCTTATAATAATTATATGATTTCGTATTAATAAACATGTCCTTAAATGATAATGATAACAGTTTTTAATTTTTGTATTAGTTTTGTGTATTTTTATTACTTTTTTGTATAATATATGTAAAATTAATGTAAAATTTTAATAATTCAGCATTTAATAAGCAGCCTCGGTTGTGTTCTCCTCTAGTCCAGCAATAATAGCCAGCAATCCAGGGAAGTCTCCTGTATGGCACCTACCTTCTCGGAGGTGACATTGGCTGGTCGGAGCATGCGCTTTGGCCCCTCCGACACAGCAACCCATACGGGATTACATAAAAAAAAAATAATAATGTGAAATAAAGATAATAATAAATCTTTTATTTTAGGTATTATATCCATATTGGATATACAAGAACAATGAATTACACATAAAAGCAAAATACAAATATTATAGTTGTCGGGAATTAAAATAAAATCGTATATTATTTACATAAAATTTCGTATAAGTATATAATTATAATTATATATATATATATAATTTCTTTCTTAGATAATTAATAACACATTTGAGATCAACAGGTTCCAATTCTGGTTGTTGAGCCACAAATAATGGGTAGTTCGACATTTTCAAAAATGTGTGCACTTACTTATCGTCATTCTGGTGTTGGAACGCCTCGAGGAAGCCAGTAAATTAACACTGCTAATGTGCGCTATACTTATAAAATATTTTCTGGAAGAAATTACTTTCTAAAATAAGTCTACCTCAATAAGCCCAACAGCAGAAATTTTAGGCAATTATCTACATGCATGCACACAAATGACTTGAAGGTGCGTCGTTGTGTTGTTGTTGACTGGGAGAAATTACATTCTGCAATAATTTCACCTTCTGCCCAGCAGAAAAGCGTAGTCACGTACAATGTTAAGTACTTGAAGATAGCTATCTATGAGCGAGGCAAAATTTTCCACCGCTACTCGGAATCGCGCACAGCTCTTATCGGCTACAGTGGCTGGCCGGGGCCTGGGAGGCTGCAAAGTGAAGATACACGATGTGAAATGGCGCTTCAAATTGTGTAATATTGAACAACGAGGTCGCCGCGGGGCGGAGGCGGCGGCTGAAACTCTGGAATCACTTCACACCCACCCAGTCAGCCAGCCGTACCGTGACATGCGCTCCTTCACCTAGCTAGAGTCTGGCCCCTTATTTTTGACTCACGATATAATTTCTACAACCACAGAGCAGTGAAGTAGTAGAGCCGCGCTATTCGCTCTGTGCCTGTTAACTGCAACAACACTCTAAAATCACATGACAGCTTGTCTGCGAGGCAGAGGGCAGACTTGCTGTTTATTGTTTATTGAGAGTTTACTGCATCCGAATTTGTCATAATTTGTTCTATCCAGTTCAATTACACCCACTCCCACGTAGAATGACAGACAAGAAACTTCGAAGGAGTAGTGCTTAATGCAATTTCTTCCAGTCAACGTCTAAAAGAACACATTTGTAGTAGGGTCGTTCCGCCATTTCGTTCAAATTGCATTCCCGCGCAATAAAAGCGTGTGAAAATTTATTATTATTATTTTTTTTTTTTTATTGTTTCCGAACTAGCTGGCTGTGTCCGAGGTCGAAGCCTCAGGCGCAGCCAATATCACCCCCGAGGAGGTGCCAGTCCGGCTTGGAGGTGGACTAATGTCGCTGGGGAAAGGCTATTTACCCGCGATTTGAAGATCCGTGGATTGTAGGAGTGGGGAAAGATATTCCTCGGAAGCCCGTTCCACACCTTTGCAGTGCGGCACAAGAACGATTTAGAGAATCGTGCCGTTCGAAGTACTCGTCTGTCCACTACAAAGGGGTGTTCCGCGAGAGTATGGCGGGTTTGGCGAAGGCGAACAGGAGGAGGAGGGATAAGGGAAGCAATTTCGTCAGAGCAGCGGCCATAGTAGTACCGATAAAACAGGCTCAATGACCCAACGATACGTCTGTGTTTTAGAGGTTGAAGGTCCTTTGTGAGTACAGAGTCGCCAATGAGGCGAATGGCTCGTCGTTGGATAGAATCCAAGGCTGAAAGAAGGTACTCAGGGGAACCCTCCCAAAGATGACTGCAATATTCCATCTATTTTTATTTTTGTTTTTTATATATTCATCTATATCCATCCATCCATCATATATATCCATCTATATTTATGTTTTTTAAAATAATTTTATTGAAATATATAGGTTTAGATGAAAGGAAAAAGTAGTATTTAACGAATCAGACATTTGTCCATTCAATTAAATAAAAAAAAATAAAAACCTTCAAAATTCTCATTCCTATCCTCTTCCAAACGAAGGATCAGTATTTAGTATAATTTTTTTTTTTAGTTTCTTCAAGTAAAATGAGTATATTAATAAACCCACCTATAGTGTAACTAATAACGCATGTTTCTTTGGGATTCATTTATTTTTAGAGCCATTATATCATAAAAAGAATTAATATTTCATTTTTGTCCGTGGAAAAACGTCATTACCTTCCGCAGAAGTGGTATTACAAATTAGACAGAGTGTGACCCGACTTTAGCCTTCGCTCTACGCTCCGCACGTCGAACGCCCCTCATTGTGTCCCTGGATCTAGACAGGAGAGGACGAGCATCGCTGGGGAAGAAAATACTCACGATCTTCGTGCTCATCAACTACTTTGTCACCGTCCAGGCATCATTACCTTCCGGCTTTTTTTAACATAAGTACACGATATAAAAAAATCATTTAAATCTTAATGAATCAGATTTTAGTCAGAATATTCGTTAATTAATATAATAAATTTGTAATATCAGTAATAAGGGAGCAATTGAAGAAATACATCAAAATTTCATTACCCTCCTTTTCATTACCCTCCTTTACCCTCAAAATGTTTGCCGGACGGTAATGAAGGGGTTCGGATGGTAATGAAATGTTTACTTGATTTTCCTTCCCTCCTACCTAACTGGGTGGTAGGTTATATCCCGCTCGTGTTGGTACCACCGCAGCACTGAATGAAACGTTGGTCCAAACGGCTATGTAAACGTCCGAATGTCCATGGTCATCGTTGGACACCTTATGGATGGCTTGGCGCCATATGTCGGGCTTTAAATAAAGCATAATATTTCGTGTTTTCACTCGAGTTCAGTGTAGCCGACACGATGAAAGTAAAGTACCATCAGGGCACCTAGTTCACCAAGGTGTTATGGGCTGACATCACGGATGTTGTAGGTGATGTAAACATGTCAGTGTTCACAAAAAAAATTGTGTGCACATAGTGTAGTACATAAATAATAAAAATCCAATAAAACTGGACTTTTAATTCTATTTGGCACGTAAAGTATCTACATAACGTATACTGGAGTACGGGGTTTAACCCGACCGGGTCGGCACCAACGCACTGACTGAAGTTCGGTCGAAATGCTATAAAAATTGTTCATGTTTTTGACCAGTTAAGTGTAGCCGGTTCAATTCAGTGATATGTAAGAGTATAGTTGTTTCCACTCAGTGCATAGTGTGTGTGTTCACTAAGTTACTGTATTTTAATTGCGTAGCAACGGTTGGACTTCAATACAGCGCCAAGTCTAGTGAAATATTCACTAGATTCAGCATAGGTTGTGGCCAGTCCTATTTTTTTCTTCTTCTCTTATTAACTGACGAAAGCAAAAAGGAGTAGGTTCTCAATTGGAAGCTCATATATTTTTTTATATGTATATGACCAATACATTTTTTATTGGATAGGGTATACGTCAAAGATAGTCCCATTTTTATTTGAAAAAAAAAAAAAAATAAAAGCTTTAAAAAAAAAATTTACCGACGAAAAACTGAAAAGCGAAAAATCCAATTTTGGCGGGTAATAAACCTTCCTAGTCTTACTAACAGTCTCAAAATTAGTCACTTGCGTAGCTATTAAGACTAAAAGGGTTTATTACCCGCCGAAATTATATTTTTCGTTTTTCAGTTTTTTGCCGGTTGAATTTTTTGTTAAAAAGTTTTTTACAATGTATTTTTGTTTTGTTGCTGGTTGTAATGAAGGAACCGGAACCCTCTTGAAGGACCCGAGACTGTACTTGGGGGGAAATATATGGGCAGTGAGAGCGTTCCAGAGTTTACCGGTTCTGTAGAGGAATGATCTGCAGAATCGATTGGTACGCATCCGCGGTAAGTCCAGCGTGTAGGGATGCAATCCCTACACAGTGCGCGTGGTGCGAAGGTGGAAAAGGGATTTGTTATTTCAGTTAAAACTTTTTACACTATGAATTATAAATTACTTAGCTAAAATTTTGATGTTAATAGTGTCGAACTTTTGATAATCGTTAACATTATTACTACCATCGGCTAAATAATTATATCTTTATCATTATCACAATAATAATAATATAATAAAGCAAATTTCATTAAGACATACTAGCATGCTTCATTACCATCCAACCGCATAAATTACCATCCAGGTGTTTTTCATTACCATCCATACCTTCATTACCTTCCATCAATTTTCTCCAAAACTAAAAGTTGTACATAGGTGCCTCTCTTATGTTACTACATCTAATAAGTACTGGAACTCATATATATATAAATATATTTCAGAAAATAAAAAAATAAAAATTCCGCCGAAACATGCAAATTTGAACGAAATGGCGGAACGACCCAGTAATGATGTACAACACTTTTAGGTTTCCTCGCGGTGGTGTGTTCCTTCACCGGAGTGTCGGAACGTATCTCGCATAGAAGACACGTTCCTTTGCTAAGCTACGAGGCACATTTTTGAAAGAATGCAATGATTAATTACATCGACTCTACTTTATAAAAATGTATGTCATCTATTTGTACTCGTATGTCGTCAATTTTCCTAAACGCACTACTTGTTAGCTTTAAATTGTATACGCACTGCCTGATGTTCAACATTTCACGCGAGCGAAGCCGCTGATAAAATCTGTAGATAGTGCGGTGATTGTTTTATTTTCATGCTAGCCTACACTATAAGGTGTTACGTTAGTCATGTCATTAACTTCGGGAGGGTTACATACACACTCAAATAAACACGTTACGCAAAAAAAAATTATATCTTTATAGTATTACTTTTCGAGAAATTTAACAAAACACGTTTGCTACCTAAACATTAACCTGTGTGTAACAGTAGGTAACTTGCATTGTACGGGGTCAATGACCGTACTATGTTCAAACGCAGAACAGCTGTTTGTTGTAAGTAAGTCACAAGGTCACTATGATTGGTTTTTACAGCTACTTATTTGATTTGATTTTTTTGTTAGGAGAAAAAATGCTCCTATAAACATATGCTTTTTTTTTCTTACGTAAAGTGTTTATTTGAGTGTGTATGTAACCCTCCCGAAGTTAATGACATGACTAACGAAACACCTTATATAGTCCGTTCAAAGAATACCGATACACCCCATTTGACTTCTGGAGCGAAGATATGCGGTAATAGGCAATATTATGGGTCGGTATGATGGCAGTCTATAATCTACATTAGATTTTTTTTTATCCAGGTAATATCGTAATATTACAATAGAGGGCGAATTTTATGAGGGTGTGAAAGTGCTGCTTGGTTTTTGGCGTAGCGAGAAAAGTAAATGGCATTACCATGCCTATTTATAACTTATCCATCGTAATAAGGAACACGTTGCGAGCAAAAACCGACCAGTTCAGTGTAGCCGAAATGAAATGAAGGGAAGCACTGACACGGCACCTAGCTCACCCGGTATTATGGGCTGACATCACGGATGTTGCAGATGATGTAGCCAACCGTAGCAGATTCCATAAAAAAAACGTGTACTGTCATTGTGGCTAAAGTGTTGTTGGGTGGGAAGTGGGAGCGGAGTGTGGGAAGACAACCCGCCGGGTGGGACGACGACATCAAGTACGTCGGCGGAAAGCAGTGGTTCCGTACCGCTGAAGGCCGGGAGGACGGCAGGAAAATTGGAGAGGCGTATGTCCAGCAGTGGACGCTTGAACGTTGACTGGCAGGTTGACTGTCTGTTGTTGGGTTGACTAAGAGAAATTGCGTTATGTATGAAACCAGCAGAAAAGTTTACATTCTCTTAATACAATATAACTTAACACAATATCTCTCGATAGGTTCGTTTAAATAATAGAATTCGGTTGAAGCTGAGTGCGAACGGCGAACAGCTGCGTACATGTACGTATTATAAATTATAGTAATAATAAATTTCGTTATGTATTAAATTAAATAGACCCATTTATTTCTATTAAAGCTACATAATTAAAGTTGTTTTAGACGTCACAAGTCAATGCTAAACAATACTATACGGCGCGTCGAAACGGCTGCTCAATGTAATACTGGAATGTTTTTGTACATAGTTACATACTTGCGAAGCAAATAAAATTGTATGCCTGAAATTTCACTTTCGTCACGCCCGTTTCCGCTTTGGAAAACCGAAAACATTACATCGGCATTCCTACCGCTATGGAAATAAATACTGAACTTGCGCAGGCTAGGCGTATGGGTGCGCAGGCGCATGCGTACGCAGGTGCATGCGTGCGCAGGTGCATGCGTGCGCATGAGCATGTCGCGGCCATTTTGGCAACCTTTTATAGAACGGGTGTGACGTTTTTTTGTTATGTTAGCCGAGTAGTGAAGCAAATTTTCATCGTTTTCAATACTGAAAAGGAGATGCGTCTAAATGTTTGCTCTACTTGGCCACATGTAGAGTAAATACATAATTATATATATTAAGGACAAGGGCTCATGAGTCATGCATGATAGAGTATTTTTTCTAGTAAAACGCAGCTTCAGAACCGGAGAATATATTTTGAATGGTTTGTTTACAATTTGACAAGTCGTTTATCCTTAGACATGTGGAAACAGTTTTGCGGCCAGTTTCGTCTTCAACACTATAGATAGATAATAGATAGTCCATAGAAGCACAGAATAGAAAAGAGTACTCCGTACAGAAGCTGCTCTGTACAAACACTCACAAAGAAATAGCTACTCTGCGACGACGCGATAAAGTACAAATTGACTCGCACAGAGCTGCATGCCTAACCACGATAACCGCCTACATTTCGCTTCTCTTTCTGTCGTGTAACTCTATCTCGAAAGCGCGTCGTTCAGCGCGTTAAGGGCTGTGACTTTGTGCTGTCTTATTGTGAGGGATAAAATGAAGATGATACCTACCAACTTTTATCGTTCTAGCTACCAACGATATGATATTTAGCTACGGCAAATTCATGCATGCGTTAACGTCACAATTAGTTTCTCACATCGAAGCGTGCATTGCGTGCAACCTTCCAGTGATAGTTTTGTTTGATCAATAAATTTAATGATCAATGATCATCTACAATGTACCTATTATCCTTATACGAATTAGGCCATACACACCACGCTGTTCGGCGTTATAAAGATAAGATAAAGATGTTTATTTGCATAAATGTTTTTACATTGTAACATGTTTAGTATCAACCCCTGCCCTCTGCACTAGCGTGAGCTGTCTTGCAGGGGGCAGGTAGCTTTCAACAGATTAAAGAGAAGAAAAAAAAATACTTAAAGAAATACATTTAGAAAATGAAGTTTACAAATTATTTATTTAACTTTCTCAGCCAGTACCTGTGTACCTATCCTAAGTATTCAGTCTTATAAGTATACTTTCCACCATCACTACACCATTATGTTCAATAGTTCATTTGATTTTTTAAGTCCAATAGTTAGTAGCCAGGAATATACTTGTTTTTTAAATAGATATTTTTTAGCAATTTTTCTAATAGGATAATCTAATTTATTGGTCAAGTAGGGTCCGATAAATGTATGACATTTTTGGGCAAAGCTAGTACTAACAGTGGGGACTTTAATATTTTTGTAAATTTTACTTCTCGTTTGGTGTTTGTGTGTTGCATACTCCATTGGATTTCCAATTTTGTGATACTTTTCTAGTACTGCTTTAATAAACAATTGCCGAAGTGAGAGAAATTTACATTCCCGATATAATTGTTCAGTTGGGAAACGATAGGGTTTACCGAGCATAACTCTGAGAACTGCTCTGTGAGCTCTTTCTAAAGCTATAATATTGCATTCAGCAGCCCCACCCCAAATAGTTATACAGTACAATAGTAGAGATTGACACAAAGCATAATATACACATTTAAGTAGATTTAGTCCAAGGACACTACGAACTGTTTTGAAAAAATAGATCAATCCTCTTATACGTGATGTCAGAGCACCGATGTGTTGCTTCCAGCAAAGATGTTGATCTACCATAATTCCAGGATATTTAATAACTGATACTCTTTCGAGAGTCTCGCAGTTGCATGAATTATTTTGTTTACACTTGTGAAGCTGAATAGTGAAATTGCAATCCGGTTGTTTCCGTTTATCTATTGTGAAGCATAAATACTTAGTTTTGGAAGCATTGAGTGTTAGTAAGTTATTTTCTAGCCAGGTCTTTATAACTCTTAACCCATTTTCAGCATCCTTTTTAACACTCTGCCAATCTCTTCCAGTAAAAATTATAGCTGTGTCATCGGCAAATGTTAATATTTTAGCATTTGGTAGGCTGAGGTTGCACAGGTTATTAATATATATCAAAAACAATAAGGGCCCCAGTACGCTGCCTTGAGGAACGCCATAAGTACAATTTCGTGGTTCGCTCAATTCACTATTTGCCCTAACTCTTTGAACTCTGCTAGTAAGATAATCTTGGAACCAGGACAGAGCAACACCGCGAATACCAATGACTTCTAGTTTTTTTAACAATATTGGAATAGACACCGTGTCGAAAGCTTTAGCAAGATCAAGAAATACTCCTAATTATCTAACTAATGTTATTGGCAATATAATAATATCATTTTAAATCTACCTCCTACTATATGAATAAATAAATTACTAGAAATAAATCAAAATGCTACTAAACAAAATACTTACCTTTCTTCGTCTCTCGGCAATGAAAAAAAAGACAAGTTTTCATTTGTCTGTTGACTTTTGCACCCGTCCACTGCACAATATTTACGTGATTTCAACATTTTCTAAATTCGAAAGCGCCACGCGCCCGGTCTGGCTGGATAGCGGCAGCCCACTGTTAATTGTAGATTAGCCGCTACGACAAGCGGTAGGCATTTAACTCGCGACCTTGAGTGAGTGACGAAGGCCTGATAGAAGGTCCATTACGAGCGGTTTGTCTCACCGCTCCTCTTTACATCCCCTTACCTCCTCCCCTCCTTCATTCCGCCCCGCCCCGCCCCGGGCGTTGGTATACCTGGTTGCCATGTCGCGTGTCGAATATTAAATCAGTCTGCAATCGAAGCGGACGACGACACTCTAATCGCTGCGCATCGCATCCGGGGAGATCGAAAGGATAAAACTGCTAAACCGGACCGGGCTACCTATAAGCATATAAATTATAGTTAAATCACTTGAAAATTGAAATATGGCTATGGTTAGGTTAATACGATGTGATGTTTGCCTAGTACCCCCCAGTGTATCTGCTTCCACTTATATGTGTTTTTTTTCCTGGTCATTGTTGTAAGTTTGTAGGTGTACAGGTCGGTTAACGAAAGCTGGCGCGTGCACAGTACTCACACCAATGCAATTGTGCAAGTGCGAGTGAGACAGATCGGGTTTTCGTGATGCGTATGCCACGATCTGTCTCACTCGCATGTGAACAATTGCATTGGTGTGAGTACTGTGCACGCGCCAGCTTTCGTTAACCGACCTGTATGGTTTGATGTTTTCTTCTGTCGCCTTACTTTGCATACAACTTTGTTTACTTCGTCCCCAAACATATCGTATAAATTGCACACGACTTACATCAGCCGGCTCCGCAACACGTGTGTGTGTGTGGTGATAACGAAACGTGAGTGCCCAAGTGTGACAGGGAAAGACGTATATTTTTAATCTTGTCACACACATTGAAATGATTAAGTTGATGCACCGGCTATCGTTTTGAATCCTTTGCAAATCAGTCTGCATGCAATCGAAGCGAACGACACTAATAGTTTGGCATCAATGTTGCAAGACGGCAGTCGGGCGTTTCGTCGTTACCTACTCCGCGATTGAATCGCTTGACTCATTATTATTGCTCTTGCCAAATGAGAAGGCACCCAGACCTTTTTTTTAATATTCTTTATGTAACTTTAATTCGTAGCAAGGGCGGGCTTAATGCCTTAGGTAATTTCCTCCAGTCAACCCGGTGGACCTACATGTTTAAAAGGAATCCGAACCAGGGAGCCGTGGGTGAAGGTATGCCTCAACTCAAGCGGTCACCCATCCAAGTACTGACCGCGCTCGGCGTAGCTTAACAACAGTCGACCGACCGCACCACTGAGCTACCGAGGCTGACAAGGCTTAATATTATTGCTCTTCTTCTTCTTTTATTGAGTCGAGACAGTTGCCACTCAATAAAAGAAGAAGAATAAAAACGTATTATATATTTATATCGGTAGATTTTTGCGTTTTTTATTTCAATTCGTAATTAAAAAAATAAAAACAAAAATTTTCGCACACACTAAAATGTCCGTGCGATGAATTCGCGCATTGCATTAAGCATGCCGTATTGATATTTCAAGACACGCTTAAGGCTTCATGCCCTGTATGAAGCCTTAAGCGTGTCTTGAAAAAATGTGTGTACGTACAATGTATTGAGAAACGCATCGCAAGTTTCTTTTAAAAGAATTTGTATTATATTCTTAGTGGATTCTTAACATTCTTATAAGAATTAAAAGAACGTTTGAAATGTTTTATGCATTTTATTCTTACGACAGTGCTTGCTGCATCAAATCATTGACGTGTAAAATGCAGAATTTTGCTCCAAGCTCCGAAGGATAATGGAAAATGGCGTATGATAGCGTTGCTTCAGTGTAAAATATTCGCTTGCAAAGATGCTATAATGCTGTGCGAATGTTGTACCAGATAATCTCTGCTTTATTTTCACTGGCTTTGAAACGTTTTTCATGAAAGTCGCTGCGGAATGTCAAGATAAATTGGTCGAGATAAAAAAAAATCGAGCACATGCTTATGTATTATATTATATTATATACCTTTTATCTTTCGATCGCACACGTGAACTATTTACTTCATGCCCAACAGAATCGAATTTGCAACATTTGCACGACACGCGTTGGTAAATATACGCGAATGCACAAGTATTTTTTATATATATAGAAAGCGCGACAAGTGGCTCCCAGCTACCCATAAGGAGTCTAACGACGCTCATGGACATTCCGTATGCGGGGGTTGCGAATGGTATGCCGGCCAGACAGGTGCCTATTATTTCAGACCATTATCTATTTGTAAAGCAAACAATTTTAACAGTGTTTTCTTTGTATGCGTTTCTAAGCGAAGTTTTCTTTTTCTGATTGATGACACAGAATGAGAGTACCTTTGGTTGCCAAAGTTGTCATCCTAATAGAAAAACAATTTGGGAATAGACCTCGAACTTTAGTAGGAATTATCCTTTTTGTGTCGCGTTCCGGTTTGCATTTTATATTATGTATCAATTGATATCTGAAACTGTTTTTTGTTGGTTTTTTAAAACAAAGTTAAATTAATATAAAAATAAACAAATACAAATGTTCACACTCCTCTTTTAAACGACCCCAGTCGGAGATATTATATATTATAAGGTCTTTCATTAGTAGGTAACGATGTATGTGCTATCATAGCACATACATTTTCTTTTTTTACGATATAAAAAACGTACTTATTAAGGTGAAATACGCGCACTTTACGTATTAAATTTGAGGAGTGAGTAGGTTTTTTCAATCGTAAAAAAAAATTGATATGGGAATGTGATCAGTATCTGATACACAGACACCCCTAAGCGTATCGTTACCTACTAATGAAAGACCTTATATATTTGTAATGATTTTTTTGCGCACATCATTTAATTTTTTGTTCACCTGCTCGAGGTGTTGATGCGCTTTCTATTCTTAGAATTGTTTGATTACTATACATAGTACACATTTTCCACAATCGACACGGCGGCGGCGGAGGCGGCGGCGGCTCGTGAAGTTGGCTTTATAGTAATTAAATGCACGGACGTTGTATGTGGTAATCAGACTTATTAGCATGCATAATTTACCTGTGCGCACAGAACATCGCGCCGACTACTGGTAGCGGGCAATGGCCATTGATGTTACGAGTATTACCCTAGTCGGGAGCCTGGTCTCTCTCATTCATTAGTGTTGCGAGGTGGCGCGCGACACCGCGCACCGTGTTTCCTTACATGCGAGCTTACATGTGGCATTTAGTAGCAGAGCAAACTCGAAAAAACAACGCGATCCTCGCGCTCCACACAACAGGTGACACCTGGGTCCAGTAGTCCTGACTGGGTGGCAACGTCGCGCTTGTTCCGTCGTGAAAAATATTAAAAAAAAGCCTCAGGTGCACTCCGGGAGTGCCGGTAGAAGTGAAAACACCGTAACATTGCTTTAAAAAAAAAAAAAAAAAATTAAAATAAAAATTAATGAAAAAAAAAAATTTATTTATAAAAAAAAAAATTATGAAAAAAAAAATTATAAAAAAATATTTATGTAAAATTTAGTAGAACGGACAGACATGCATTTGTTACGGAACCCTACATTCATGGACATACATAAACGTGTTACGGAACCCTACTTTTATTATAAAATAACCGGCGGAGGACCTTGGTTGAAAATTGTAAAATTTAGTAGAACGGACAGACATGCATTTGTCACGGAACCCTTCATTCATTTTGAAATAAATGTTAAATTTAGTAGAACGGACAGACATGCATTTGTTACGGAACCCAACATTCATTTTGTAGAACTTAGTAGAATGGACAGACATAAACGTGTTACGGAACCCTACTTTTATTATAAAATAACCGTCGGAGGACCTTGGTTGAAAATTGTAAAATTTAGTAGAACGGACAGACATGCATTTGTTACGGAACCCTACATTCATTTTGAAAGAAATGTTAAATTTAGTAGAACGGACAGACATGCATTTGTTACGGAACCCTACAATTCATTTTGCAGAACTTAGTAGAATGGACAGACATAAACGTGTTACGAAACGAAACCCTACAACCGAAACCGGGAGTGCCGGCAGATCCCGTGCCAATCGTAACTTAACCCTTATTGCAATGACTTAAGGTTACATTTTAAATAATAATGTCGCTGTCGCGGTGTTACGAACAGAATTGATCCCGTGCCACTGTAACTTAACCCTTAATGCAATGACTTAAGGTTACATTTCGCTTTTCGAGACTGACGAGGGCGCGATGACGCGAGTTTAATTTTTTTTACCCAAGCGCCGCTAAAGAATTTTCACTTCAATAAATTACAAATTTAAAAAACCCCGACCCTTAAAAAGTCAAAAAGAATTCCCATTACTTAAAGGAGTCAGTGGACCGCTAAGTAAATTCCCGCGCACTCTTGAGTTTTTATATTGTATTTACATAGCGGTCCCCGCGTGGAATTAAATTTGTAATTTAACTTTTATTTCAAGCTTTAAAAAAAAACCGCATGCCAATCGGTCCACTTTTTAAGATAATAAATTTTTTGATTACAATACTTTATTACAAACATAGCTAACAACCATCCCGATTAAACCAGTTTTCTAATAAAAAAACGCAACCAAATCGGTCCATCCGTTTGGGAGCTACGATGCAGACACACCCACCCATACACACATACACGCATTCACACACACCCTCACATACGCATACACACACGTAAACTATAACACCCCTCTTTTTTCGTCGGGGGTTAAAAACAAATATTGTTCCACATTACATAACATGTACTGTACAATACACGGGCTATGTACTATACATGATATATTTCAAAATTCATTTCATTTCATGAATATTTAATTTGACACTAAGTTACTCATGCCCATTCCATAGTATACCTATTTGTCTTTGTTTCGTGGCTCTTGTGCAGTCACGGAGGAAGTGCACGCTCAATTCAAAAACATTGTCACAAAAGCACTAATAGGCAAACGGTGTCAGAAAATACGATAAATGACACGTTATTTTTAGGGTTTCGTAGCCAACGACGCTGGCTGGCTGGGGGACCCTTGTAAAATCGGTCATGTGTCTGTCTGTCCGTCACCGTCACACACAGCCTATATCCTAAATGGTATCCTAAAGCTATCTTCTTGAAACTTGGAATCTTTTTAGATTCCCGGGACAGAATTTCATGTGTAAACAATGCCCCTCAGGTCAAGAGGGTCCTCAACCAACTTTACGTAAATAAGGGCCGCAAAAAATAATTGTTCAACAGGTCGAGTAGCACATCGATGAAAAGGTCTTGTAAAGCCTAGATTTGTACTATTATTATTACACTTTTACGAGAAGTAAATCAACCGCACACGTATGTACAGTCAGCGCGTACGTTCGTGGCCTCCGGCAGGAAAGCGAGAATGGAGTGTATAGTGTTGTGAATCAATCTCTGAAAGTAACGACATTTACGAAAGCTCTTTTTTATTTATGGCATTAAATTATTTATCTAATAAGGTTTTATTGCATGGTTGAAGTACGAAGACAAAACAGGGATAATCGTATAAAGATTTATCGGCCTCCGCCCGCAGAGGCCACGAACGTGCGCGCTAACAGTAGTTACTCGCCTCGCGTGCAAGAAGGGTACGGAATCTGTCCGCGGACTGCGCGTATGAACAAGCAACGTTCAGCAGGCTTTTTTATCGCAATAAAAGTGACTCGTTTCCTCGTATGTCGTCCGTCCGTCCGTCCGTCGAGCTCTAATATGGCAAAATACTATTGACACACTCTTTGCATAATAATTTTGTTTTTATGGAAAATGACACGGTTGGCTACATCACCTACAACATCCGTGATGTCAGCCCATAACACCGGGTGAACTAGGTGCTATGTCGGCTACACTGAACTGGACGGAAAACACGAACTATTTACATAGCCGTTTCGACCGACGACGTTTCGTTCAGTGCGGTGGTACCAACCCGGTCGGGATAAAACCTACCACCTAGTAAGGTAAGGGGGGAAGGGACCTACAGTTTTACGTAGATTCCGAACGACGGTCAGCTTCCAACGGTCGAGCGGTCACCCATCCAAGTACTGACCGCGCTCGGCGTTGCTTAACAACAGTCGACCGACCGCACCACTAAGCTACCTAGGCTGACAAAATAAATTAGAATATTATATGTACGTATGCTAGAGAACTTTGAACGCGTATGACCGTGACAATATTATGCGCGTGTGGTCTACTGGCTAACGGATAAGGAAACAAATTCTTAAAAATTTAGAGTAAACAGTATATACCTATATAAAAATAATCCAACACGCGGATGTCCTGTAGTTTGTACAGTCTGTCGGCTCGGCGCCTATGTGCACTGCTGGACATGGCCTCTCAGAATTTTCTTCCCGGTCAGCGGCACGTGTAGTACCTACCTACCTTTATCCTTACCTATAATAAAATCCAACGTCTGCTTTCTGTCTGTCTGTCTGTCTGTCCGCTTATAACTCGAGAACCACTGAACCGATTTTAATAAAACAAAATTCTACGGATAGCTTGATTCTTCCCATCAACTATAGGCTACTTACTATCACGCTAAATACCTTATGAGGTTAGCAGTGAAGTGAAATATGAGAGCGGGCGGAGCCGCGGGCACAGCTTGTTACTTTATAAGTACTTGTGAAACTGTAAATAGATAGATAGAAAATTCTTTATTGCTCCAGTAAACATTAAACAGTAACAAATACATTAGAAAATGTATCCCATTAGATTTAGATTAGATTAGTACATCCCTGGGTGTTTGATGACTAAAGGTCATAAAGCAAACCAGGTACTCCTGAGCCTATTTGGAGCAAAAAAGTTTGATGACATTTTGTTCTACGGTGAACTTTTTTTTTCCCCATACTAAACTAACTAAATTTATTTAGTTTAGTATGGGGGAAAAAAATCACCGTAGAACAAAATGCCATCTAACTTTTTCGCTCCAAATAGGCTCAGGAGTACCTGGTTTGCTTTATATGACCTATAGTCATCAAACAACCTGTATGTATAGGTAGGTAGGTAGTCTAGGTAGGTAGGTTACCGACACCCGCTCGGACTGCCATCACCGTTTAATAACGGATACGAATCGAAATAGCTACGAAAAATAGTTCGTTTTCCGACCAGTTTAGTACGGCTCGCACCCGTGGAATGGGTCAGCAAAATATGTGTCAGCTTGCGCCTCTGGACTAAATCCAGCTTCGAGCTGTGCGACTAGTGGGTGACGCCGAACTCCCGAAGTGTCCCGCGATCTAGAACCGCTGCAACTCCGTAGGAATGTCGGCTCCCTAAGTATGTTCTATCACTTATTCCATGACTCGGAGGAGCTGTTTAACGTGAAACCGCAGTCTCCTTTTCACCTCGGCACCTCGCGCAATGGACAGGGATTGCATCCCTATAAGCGGGACTTAGCGCGGATGCGTACCAATTCGGTTCTGCAGATCTTTCCTCTACCTACAGAACCGGTAAACTCTGGAACGGTAAACATTCGTAGCAGTATTATAGTGTGTAGAGCTCAAAGCCACATACTTAGCTAGTTTATCTTGATGTTTGGGAAACAACTTCGCAGATAAATAGAGGCGCGGTCTCTTGACAAAATAATTCACAAATTCATTAAATAAATAAATAATTCACATTGGCGTATGGAGTATGCTTTCTTGCGAAAAATTCGACAACCTAACTTTTTTTTTTTTTTATGGAGACTGACACGGCTGGCTACATCACCTACAACATCCGTGATGTCAGCCCTAACTTCACCTCTATTTATGTTTTTGGTCGAAGGGGAAAACTAAAAACGTTTATAAATTACCTTTCAAATGTTCGAAGTCCACTTGAACACCTTACCGCGCAGTGAAATACCTAAACAGGGATTGCAGAGGTGACAGCTGGAATTTATATAGTTTATTTACTGAACGAAAGATAAGAGATAAGAAGCGCTAGGGGTCGTTGTCTTATGCACCTTGTTTTCTAAGGACGCTTCGGTCGTTCGTGTTTGACATACATGGCTAAGCTATTACGAATCAAAAGATACTTTAGAGGTAGGACAAATAGGTTCTCATACGAACCCTAAAAAGTAAAATTTTTAAACTTAATATTTTATAGTCAGTGAATGGAAATCAGGCACCGCGTAAGTGTCCCCCATAACCGGGAATACACTGATTTTAAGTCTGACCCCCTAACATTGATTTTAGTTATAACCATTGCTATCTATGTTATAACCTATACTATACATCTAATTATAATAGCTAGGGCAATATTTTCCAAATCGTAGGAATGACAACATGCAACAGTGACAACCACTTAATACTATCGAACAAAAAAAAATACGTAGTGTTTTCTTGAGGCGTAAAAATGTATCGTTATGGGCACGTAATAGTAAAATATTATATTACCTATAACTAAAATTGTATGATTTTTTTGTAATGTTTCATCGTTTATGAGAATCTTCTTATATTACTCCCTTCTTATATTACTAGGTGGTAGGGTTTAACCCACCCGGGTTGGTACCACCGCACTGAATGAAACGTCGGTCGAAACGGCTATGTAAATAGTTTGTGTTTTCCGTCCAGTTCAGTGTAGCCGGCACAACCGAAGGGATACACTGACGTGGCACCAAGTTCACCCGGTGTTATGGGCTGACATCGCGGATGTTGTAGGTAATGTAGCCAACCGTGTCAGTTTCAATAAAAAAAAAAAAAAAAAAAAGAATATTTTTTTTTACCTTTACTTCACTTTTGAGTACGCAAAAAAACCGCAATTTCACAATAAAAAATGCCCCACACTCACATTCAGAACTCTTCTATCTTTGACAGCTGTCTAAAATTATTCAGAATTACATGTCAACTGACACGGTTCAAACGAAGCTTCGAAGACTTCCCTAGGGCCGGAGGCGCGCGCGCGGGCTGACACCGCCATACACCGCACGCCGCTATCAACACACGACCGCGGTCCACTTGTCGGCTAATTGTCCCCCCGTTGTCTTCGTCTGCTTTGATAAGGATGCCGCCCGATAGACTGGCATACCGGCCACTTGGTGGCGAACAACAAAACTATTTGTGCCACTAAATGCCTACAAACGTTTCCGTTCGATTGACGCAAATGCGTCCTGCGGTCGTCGTGATAATAAAGCCAGTTACTAGTCGCCGATCGAGTTTTATTGACTGAAAAGGGAAACACTGGCATGGCAGCGAGCTCCGTTGGGAACAGGGGTCTAATGGGCACATCGTGGGTGCGCGGGTGAAGAAGATAACCATGTCAGGTTTCATAAAAAGAATAGCCCCACTTCATCTCTCCCCGTGCATGTCGTAAAAGACGACTAAGGGATAAGGACGAGATGCCGTGCTGCAGGGCGACACGATAGCCACCTCTCACCCTGGCACGGTCCATCCACCGATGTCATGCAGCAGGTGTGTTTTCGTGCTTACTTGCTGCTTGGTGGTTGGTGGTCGATGTTGTGCTGTAATTTGACAGAGTTCTTGCAGCACAACACCGATTACTCTGCTTACCCAGATTGTCGGAATACAGCGTGTAGTATGTATGTAGGAATGTATGTATATTTAATAAAAAAAATACTTTTCTACACGCTCTGAGGGCCTAGTCCGAGTTTACGTGACAGCTACGTAAACGTCAAATACCGATCGAATTAAGTTTTTATGTATGGAGCTCTCTAGTGGCGCCGCGGTGAGCGTATTGTGCTCCCATACATAAAAACTCAATTCGATCGGTATTTGACGTTTACGTAGCTGTCACGTTAACTCGGACTAGGCCCTCTGTGTTACGCAACGTGCTGATTACATACTAAATAAAGATGATGGCCTGCGTGATATTCTGTTTTCAAAACGTTCTATGTACCGCATAAGGTAATGAAAGCGAGGTCGGAGGCCGAGTTGCGTATGGTTAAACAAAGTTAATTGATCAGGGTCATCCGCATATAGATCATCATCATGCTTACTTGCTCGAAGGAAGTTAAAAGCGGCAAGGTGAGGCCTGAGAGAGAGCGAACTCCGTTTTGAATTAGTTTTTAGACATGTTTATAAAATCAATGTTTTTTAGCTTTCGTCGTTTACTGACTGTCTCAGAGACAGCGATTATTTCGTACGACCAAACACTATAGTTTGCCATCGCTCACGAAAATCGAATTAATCACAGCAATTTCGTTTAAACATTCACTGTGGATGGTTGTCCAAATCTGGCACGCATGCGCTCAAATCCAAACACATGATTATATTGTAGGCGGGCGGGGCGGACATATAGCTACGAGATGTCATGTCTTCTGAGTAATTGATGCTAACATTCCTCCATCCACGTTGTCTATTAATCAGGCTTTAAAAAGCCTGTTAAGTGCGAAAGTTGTCCGCTCGCAGAGGGTTCCGTAGCCATTCACTTCTTGCGTGCATAGCGAATGCGTGCGCGAAAGAATGATATTTTCTATATAACGTCTCTATAACAGTCTTCAATCAACAAATCTTCAAAATAGTTTTAATGTCTTAAGAGAACCGGGAAGTCCACTTTTCTCATACATCAAACACCAGGGGAAGTCTCTTTCCAAATCGTAAATCTTGTACTACCATTTTAGTCCAAGAAACGAAAAGGTAAGTATAGAGGGAAATGCTTGGAACACAATTTTTGACTTCGTAACTTTCTTTGGACTAGTTAGAAGGTTAACATATCAAAAGTCCCCGCCCGTAGCCCTTGAGCCGGGGAGGGGGGAGGGGGGGGGGGGGGGGGGGGGTTTTGAAGGTTCCATTTTTCGGTTTTTCGCTTATATCTCGGAAACTATGTGTCCTAGCGACATGACTACTTTACACAAAATGAAAGCTGAATAAATTTGCTACAAGTTTTACTATGTCAAGTTTTTTGATATCTTGTATAGTTTTCGAGATATCCGCTCTTGAAAGTCTGTAATTATGGAAAAAAACATTTTTGCCTCACATTTTTTGCTCTTTTTGACCGGAAACTCTTCAAAGATACACCCATAAAATAAATGCCGGCCATAGTGTCGTAGAGCATTAAATTCTCTTCAATAATATATATCATTTTACTATTTCATCTATTTTCCTTCAAATCTTAAAGCAATTTCAGTGTTGAGCGTGAAATCTGAAGTTTTGCGACACCTGTGGACTAATGAATCTTTCAATTTCTCACCATCCCCAGTCAACATATTAGCCGAAATATGCACCATTATGTACACATAGTGAGTACTGGACGTCTAAATAGCACAGATTAGAATATATACTTAATTAAAGAAGATCTAGACCATTTCAATGGAAAAATATGTTGTCATGACCATGTTTGGTCATGACAACATATTTGCACCGGTCTGTGTACCCTCTACTCTACCCATAATAACTTTTTTAATACACCCCGTGGACGAGACTGATGCAGTGCCACACTCGCTTCGATGACATATGCCCCCCAGTCGGTGAGCACATACCCAGTTTGCCTCATCAACTTCCTCTCTTACCTGTCTTCTCCATTCGCCTGACCGATTTTATGAGGAGTGCGCTGCCAGCGTGGCTGCCTACGGAACCCTAAAAATGCGACATTCAACAATAACTCTGGCTAGACGGAGAGTAACGTGACTCCGAGTGCGACGGGGCGGAGAGTACCGTTAGGCCCCGTTTTTGACCTCGGTGTCTTTGATCTCGTTAAAACTGGGCGCTTTCGTAGCGCTTAGGGCTACCTGCAAACTTGGTCTTTCGGTATGAAAACATCCCACGACACGAGCATTATCTGCTCGTGTCGTGGGAGGTTTTCATGAAGAAGTTCTCGAACCCAATCATATTTTCAGTCCATGCTGGCCTGAAAGGTGCCTATTCACGCCTGTACTGATGAAGATGAAAGCCGTTAATGAATTACCGTTACTGAGCACGCAGCCTGTAGAATCGTGTAAGAATTGATGATTGAATACCAAGTACAGTCTCGGATCCTTCAAGAGAGACGTGAATGGGCACCTGTCAGGCCGGCATAGCATTCGCAACCCCCGCATACGACCGAATGTCCATGGCCGTCGTTAGACACCTTATGGGTGGCTCGGTGTCATATGACGCACTTTGGTTGACTTATTGATTTGTGAAACTTCATTACTTTCAATGCAGCCAAGACATAATTTCCTTTGCCGCGAGCCATAGATTGTAACTGTTTACTAGCTTGATCTTGTAGACACGCTATAGCGGTAGTATTAGGTATATCGATAATATGCGACCGTGGCAGTTGACGCCCCGTCTGACTGGTTTGCAGCCGGATAAACTCAGCTAACACTGTGCCGGCCTAGTCTAGCTAGACCGCCCCTATGGGCCCTGACCGCGGCGACTCAGCCATAGTAAAAGAAGACGAGTAAGATAACTGGAGGCCATTTTTAAAATAACTACCTACGCTGCGCCGAGCCTCCAGGGATGTCACAACTCACAACACTAACACAATTGACAGGCAGTGAGCCCTTCATGGTGGAAATGCTATTCTTTAAAATTATTATGTACATTTATGTATTTTTTTATTTATAGACCAAGAGCCAGCTCCCAAAATTTTACTCTAACAAAATATATGAGTTGTCATAGATTTATTATATACTGGCGTTATGGTATATTTTCGAAAGCTGTATTTTCGATAGACAGTGAACGATGTTATTTTGATGTTTGAGCCCTTGACAACGATAACCCACTCAATAATCGGATGCTTAGTTCTGGCGCTACGGTGGAACATACGTAAAAACAAACATACACATAAATTGCTAAAAAGATAACCCTTCATTTTTGCTTCGCGCAGTCGGGTAAAATTTTTTTTTAACTTTAACCTCCCAAAAATTAATGCAATGTCAAAATTCAACTTTAACTCACGTCCGTCTTTGGACAACCATTTCGTAGTCGCGGACGATGAAGAGAATTAATAAGTGGGCAAAAAATTTATAACTATAAAAATTATAGAAAATATATTTAGAATTATAGATTAATATAATTATTAATCTTAATAAAAAAATTATCAAATAAATAATTTTAAAATGTATTTATTAATTTTGTTTTATTATTACTTAATAACTAATATTTTTATTTTTGTTATTTAAATGAATTACTTAATAACTTGGTTGGTCGCTAGCAGTCATGAAAGTGTCCGCGGTAGGAGCTGTGGCCATTTATAGAAGACAAAACCGCGCGAAAATGCGTTGTGCGTGGTATCTCTAACAAGTCTGAACAAGTCGACAACCGCGGGCCCGCGCGCGGCGCAGCCTTCGCGTGCCCCGCGCGGCCGCGCCCGATGCCGGGGTTCGCGAATGGTTTTTGCAGCTACCTATTAATAACTAATTAATAATATAATTTAAATACTAATAGGTACTTTGCTCTGACGTTACCGAGCCAGGTCTCAAGTCAATTCCTTCGCTTAGTACCTACTCGTATTAATAACTTATATAATTTAACTACATACTTTAATAATATTTTGTATGTTACTTACCTTTCGATGGCAGCAGGTAATGAGAATAATGTTAACTCGCGATTCGAGCCTGATCTATTCATGCAGCCGTACACACTGCAGAAACGCGGAGCCAGTATGTTAGTGCAATAAAATAAAATTCGAATAATAATACTTTCTATCGGGAAGCGGCAGGCGGCAGGCAGCGGCCGTCACGTGGTGTGCGTCTCCGAGCACGGGGGCGGGGCGACCATCACTGACTACGCGCGAGAGACAGTGAGAATGCATGTAGTGGTTGTGTACAGACAGCGTGCGCAGGCGCGCGCTTGTGTGAGTGCGAAATCGGCGCGTTTGTATGAAGACGGCTAACTTGTGTGGTTTAACTATGACTCAGCCTGCCACCTCGATATCTATATAACTAAACGGTCTGGCTATTTTGAGGCAGGCGTCGTCAATGCGAATTTTTATTTTGTATAATAATTTGAGCATTTTTATATTCATATGGAGCTACAATGCACGCGCGACCGAATTCCATGCACCTCAATGTTGTAATTTTTTATCAATATCCTACCATCCAGCCTTAGGTCCCGCTGCGCTGTTTTGAATAGCTTCTGAAATATCTCTTTCTATCTCGAATTACTGAATACTGAATTTTACACAGCGTAACAATAATACAATACACTCGCCGGGCCTAGGGGCGATTAGTGTTCGGCAACTATTCGGTATTCGGCCTATTCGGTTACTTTTTCACTCTTCGGCCGAATATCGAATGCACTGTGGCTGAATATTCGGCGCGCCGAATACCTACTACATCAAAGAAAAAAAGAAGGATTACACATTTATTTTATGACAAAAAAATAAATGTGTAGAACTACTCATATAAACATATTCTTATAATATGGTATAAATGGAGTAGAAATCGAAGAGCAATCGCCGCAATCAACAGTAGTCGTGAAGCGTACAAATTACAAAGACACAAATATACTATTGTTTAAAACATAAAATTTCGGCCGAATAATAACCGAATATTCGGCTGGTTGGTTGGCCGGGCTTCATGCCAAATGTTCTGTAGGAGGCCAAAATTACCCTGAGTTACTTGGAGAAAAGGATGGCACGGCCGTGTTTGCTAGACTTGGCGAGGCCGCTGCCGTGCCCCCAGGCCCCAGACTCGTCGGATGGCCGAATGCACTATTCGTTGCAGCACTACTGGGAAATATATTTCAGAAATGACTACAACAAAAGACCAAGGCATGATAAACACAACACGTTTCGTCGTGGTCAAGTATTTGATCTAACATCTTGGTTATGTATGACTGCCCTAAGCGAGCATCTAGAACGGCCGACCAATTCGCTCGTTAGACATTTCGACATCCTAATGTAATGCGGACAATGCATACGTTGCGTTATAATTTTTGTCTCCTTGCTCTATGCGTTCTGTCGTAACAATTGTGGAAAAATTAATCGTGTGTCCCAACTCTGTGTATTTCCTTTGTCCGTTCAGTAGTGTGTATTTGATCCACTTATCAGTTTTTTGCACCATTGTATACTGTATGCACGTGTACAGACTGAAATTACATTCAAGTTTAGCAACACTGTGCATTTATACCTATTGGCCATTATAAAAAAAGGTGTACCATGTGGAGCCGATATTAAAAAAGTATGACCCCACTGCATCTCTCCCCGTGCATGTCGTAAAAGGGGACAAGATGACACGTTAAAGGTCCCAAGGTCCTTCCACCGAGTCATGTATGCAGCAGGTGGGTCTTCGTGCCTACTGGCTGGCTGCCTATAGTTATTTTGTCCGAATACGCTAAACGTGGTGGTCGGTGTTGTGCTGTAATTTACAAATTTCCTTGCAGCACAACACCGATTATTCTGCTCACTCCGATCGTCGGTATACAGCGGGATACTGTCATATTCGGTTTTCCAAAGGAAAATAAAGAGTGTATTTGTTATCTTTGCACGCTCATTAGTTGACTCAATTCATTAATTTTTCTTAACGGGTTTGGGGTTTGTTTGATTATTTATTATGAACGGTAATGATATTCCTGCTAACTACTGGAAAAGTTACTGACCATTCTCTACCTCTGACACCCGTTGTTGATCTCGCCTCTTGATGATTTTAATCTAGCGCCCGTTATTGATCATATTCTGGTATCTATCTTTCGCACCCGCGTATTTTTGCGTTCTCTATTTCTCGCACCCGTTTTATGTTCTAATCTCTACATTTAGCACACGATATCGGTTGTACCCAAAGATATATTATATACTAGCGTACATAATATATCTTTGGCACGCTTCCCACCCCGCGCGCGAGCCCCCTCCCCCCCCCCCCCCCCCGCTACCTTACCCCATACGTCAGCCGCTGGAACACCACTTCTCTGTATATTTCTTCGGAGCGATAACTCTATATAATATTTCCTCAATGGTTGTACCTGGCGATAATCCACGGGGGCAGGTGAGTGACGCAGTTTGTCTATCGCTTGTTGCAGAGGAAGTGTTGGTCGGGGTCGGGTTGGTGCGCCGCCGCCGCCGCCGCGCTGCCCGGCCGCGCCTGCGATGCGGAGCGGCTGTCCCCCGCGCCGCCGCCGCCCCCGTCCGCCGCCGTGCCGCCGCCAGCGCAGCCCGCTGCGCCGCCCGCGCAGCCCCCGCCACCCCAGCCAGCGCCGGTCGCCTGCGCTAGACCCTGCTGCCGCGACAACAGGTACACCTACACCGCCTCTTCGTAATTTAGCTTTTATATGAAACCTGACATAGTTGACTGCGGCCAAAGATATATTATGTACTAGCGTACTAGATAAATCACTCGGCCAACTAACATGTTCCACCGAGTTGCGGTTCACGATCCTCAAGTCTCTTAGACGAGCGCGAGATGCCGCAGCGCGCATTCGTCGTCTGCCTGCTGCGATCGCGCCTCGCCTACTTTAAACTGATACACATCACATCACACATCTTCGTCGATGCGAAGGTGCGATGGCGAATCTGGAGATGTAAGTGTTAGAATGAAAATACAATATGCACACCGACGCAAGAGTGCCGTTCTCCCTACCACTTGCCTCTCTCCCGCACGCTTCCCGCCCCGCGCGAGCCCCCCACACCGGCCCCCAGACCGTCTCCCGCACGCTTCCCGTCCCCTCTTCCGCTCGACTCTGCGCTCCGCCTCCCCGCTACCTTACCCCATACCTCAGCCGCTGGAACACCGCTTCTCTGTATATTTCTTCGGAGCGATAACTCTATATAATATTTCCTCAAAGACTGCGGCACATCCGCCGTGTCGCTCGGTGCTTCTCCTGCTCGCTTGTTATCCTTCGACTCCGTAGTGATGTCGGCTTCCTAAGTGTGTTCTATCGTCTATTTCATGGGGAGTGTTCGGAGGAGCTGTTTAACGCGATTCCGCCGTCCCCATTCTACCTCCGCACTACGCGTACTGGGCAGGGGATGCACTCCCTCTTCAATCGAACAACCGGCTCTGTAGGTCTTTTATTCACAGAACCGGATAAATGTGGAACACACCCCTGCCCATCTATTTCGTCCCAAGTACAGCCTGGGGTTTTTCAATAGGGGGGTGAAAAGGCTGCTGTCAGGCCGGCATGGGATTCGCAATCCCCGTTCATCACAAAATGTCCATGGGCATCGTTAGACACCTACATACTTGTAGGTGAAACGATGCCATGTGCCCGCGACTTCATCCGCGTGGACTTATCTATCACAACGCCATCTACCGGATTCAATTGTATTTTCAAACCATCCAGCGACCCACCCAAATATACACACAAAATTTCATCCAAATCGGTCCAGCCGTTTAGGCGGAGTTAGGTGACAAACACACGTACAGAAGAATTATACATATATGTAAGGATAATACTTTGTCGGTGTTATGATTTATGATCATTGTTCTCACCGCTTACGACGCTTGATATCCATCAGCCGAGTGCTCTACTGAGGAAAATCAATACTGAACTGAAAAAAGTAATATTCTCGAACCAGAACGGAATCGATGGGAAACCGGCCCCGTTTGGCTTCAGTTCGTTGTATGCTTTAAGTTCTTATTCTATTGAGCTCTTCTCGTGTCTGATTTTACCAGATTTCTCCAACACTTAGTACGAGTATTCTCATGAATGCCGGCGTAGAATGTGAAGAGATAATCGCATTGCATCTGATTACAAATAGTTTCCACTTGGAGTGCTTGAGTGCTTTTAACAATTTGTATTAATTTAACTCCCATTGCTTGCGGGCGGGCGGTCCTAGCAACCGTCGTCGCCGTCACACCCGGTCGCGTGCCGATATCGTTACAGACTTACCCTATGCGTCTATGGAACCTTATCTCCTTGACCACGCCCCTTATAATTACTAGGCGATACGAGCGGGCGAGCGTTTGACAAGGTTGTCCAGATGTATCGACGCTTTTGGAGGTCGCCTGTACTCGTTTCCAGAGTTGAAGGTCGTGTGGTCAGGTGGAAAAGTGGAAATGATTCTTTAGGACCTTTTCATACGCACTGCTTTTATAGCTTGGCTTTTCGTAAATACAGCTATAAGCATTTAAAAAAATCCGTAATGATGAAATCTCAGAAATGATCTCTCAGTTCTCAAGCAACCATTGCATTTTTTACCGACTTTAAAAAAGGAGGTTATTTTTCATCCCAAAATAAAAGTTGCATTCAGTCTATTTCAATAGATCTAGCTGAATATTTTTCATGAATCAAAGCTGCATGAACATTCGAGGCGCGAGGCCCCTCGGGCCGCGAGGCCGTGGGCCGTACTCCGTACGATGACCTTGTCAGCCTCGGACCTAGCTCGGTGGTGCGCTCGATCGGCCGCGGCTGTTCGTAATCACAAGCACAACCTGAGCGCGGCCAGAAGTTTGATGGGTGATCAAGATCATTCGATCGTTCAGGCTGACCGTTGTTATGATTCCATGTAAAATTTTAGTTCCCTTCCCTTCTTACCTACTAAAAGATAGGGTTCCATAAACAGAAACCTATTAAATTAAGGGATATAAAAAGGTAGCTAACTGTGGGAATTCCGCGCGTAATTTGCTTAATTATTTGTTTACTTAATTATTTGTAAAAGAAAATATTCTATTAAACAAATAACTTTGTTATCGGCATTGATATTATAACCCGACTAGGGTTGTAATATCAATGCCCTTAACGTGTAGTTAACTGACTATATATTAAATCAAACTTAACCAATATCCAAAACCAAAGACAAAGTTATTTGGTTAGATTTTCAATACACTGTATAGAGCAATTAATGTTGGCTATGCTATTGACTTAAAGCGTAGCTTATTTCTATATAATATATCTTCGAGTAGGTATAGGTTCCCCTTAATGGAATCGTTGTACACTGTACAGAATCTTATTAGTTGTTTATACGCGCAGGCGCACCCTACGTGCAACAACAAAGTGAATGAACGGAATTTCACCGAAGGTGCAGCCAACAAAAGAATACCTACGCTTCTCGCATCTTCTATCCTTCTCTAAGGGTTCGGAAATCGCTACCTGCGCCCCCCTGTTGCACCCCTATTGAAAAAACCACCGTCGTCGTCGCAGGCGCATGCATACACACACCGCGGTGTTTCTCTCCCCTCCTTGTAGTAAGTTCATTTTATCCAGTTCAGTCGGTCACGTTGAGTTGAGTGCTGGAATGGAACGCCCCGCGCCGTTGGCAGTATGTAGTGTTGGCGAAATATACATAGTGATCCGGTAAAATATTGAAGTTATGGTGAAATTGTGTATAGTCTACCTACACTGAAAGCACCACAGTGCAATGATGGTGGAACGCCGCCACCACATTCAGCGGTCTATAGTGCAAGGAAAGCAGTAGTGAAATGATGGTGAAGCTGTACAGAAATCAGGTGACGTCGAGTGCAGTGATGATCGGATATGCGTCATGGATCTGACCGTGTCCAAGATAGAGTTTGACGACGATGATTTCGACTTGTAAGTTTTGTATACAGTTTACACTTGTAGCCATCGACCTCCCGCACGATAGAAGGGAGGTTCAAATGCCTGGCTTGCGTTATATATAAGAATTAATCCGTCATTACCGGTGAAGGAAAACACCCGTGTTAATACACTCTTCGCCGGTGCAGAAGGTGAACTTTTTGCAGAATATTTATTATTTCCATTTTAATCTTCGGCTTGCTATGCTTTTTTTTTTTTTTTTTTTTTATGGAAACTGACACGGTTGGCTACATCACCTACAACGTCCGTGATGTCAGCCCATAACACCGGGTGAACTAGGTGCCATGTCAGTGCTTCCCCCTTTGATCGTGCCGGCTACACTAAACTGGTCGGAAAACACAAACTATTTACATAGCCGTTTTAACCGACGTTTCATTCAGTGCGGTGGTACCAACCCGGGCGGGTTAAACCCTACCACCAAGTAATATTAGGAGGGAAGGGACCTACAGTTTTACGAGGAATCCGAACCTCGGTCAGCCTCCAACGGTCAGCGGTCACCCATCCAAGTACTGACCGCACCCAGCGTTGCTTAACATTCAATAGCGACAGTTGACTGTCTGCACCACTGAGCTATCGAGGCTGACTATGCTAACGTAATCGAATGCCTAAATGGCATGTACATTTGCATATCAAAACCAGAGTTGTTGCGAACATCAGCATCAGCATCCGCGGAACTTCAGCATCATTTTCAACATCAGCATCGCATCAGCATCCGCATTGATCGATGCTGATTATTAATGCTGAGTCGTGACAAACCTTCTCGGAACAGACTCGAAGCCGAAAAAGCAGCACATTAGTTCCAAATAATTCCAAAGTTCCATCCAATACTAATAATTTAATTCCTAAGATAATTACTAAACTGGTACTGGTATCAGATTGGTTCTTTTTTTTTCTATTAAATGTCACAAAATTATTAAAACACAATCTTTTATTTCAATACCAACCAAAACTTTGAATATAAATTCATAATCGTTCAGTATTTATTCCATATGGGGCCGTACCGTGTGGGGCCGGTACTTAAAAAGAATAGCCCCACTGTATCTCTCCCCGTGCATGTCGTAAGAGGCGACTAAGGGATAAGGACAAGATACTGCGCTAAAGGGCGACAGGCTAGCCACTTCTCACCTTGGCGCAGTCCTTCCACCTAGTCATGCAGCAGGTGGGTTCTTCGTGTCTTACTTGCTGCTTGATAGTTGTCTTGTCCGAATACTGTGCTAAACGTGGTGGTCGGTGTTGTGCTGTAATTTACCAGAGTCCTTATAGCACACCACCGCTTACTCTGCTTACCCTGATTGTCGGGATACAGCGTGTGTTATGTGTGTGTTTGTGTGTATTTATTCCTTTTTTTTTAAAGAAAATAATTAAAATCAGCATCAGCATCCGCTGATGCCAATGATAAAATATCAGCATCAGCTGATGTGAAAAAATGTGCATCAGCAACAACCCTGATCAAAACGGACGTGCCGACAAGTGAAGGTTCGCAGAGTCGACATGGAGTTCGTGCGGAGCCTCGCCGGCAAAGGTCGAGCCGCGTCGAGTTACAGTAGAGAACACAGATAAACAACAAACAATAACACAATATCGACAACCGGTATTCGACTATCCTATTGGAGAAAGCGAGACGGACACACGAACGAAGACAATTCAAACGACAGGCGAATAAAACGCGCAAAATCTGCACCTAAATAACGCCGCCGTGTCTTCGTCTATATTTTAGCTGCATCTCTCCCCGTGCATTGTGCATGTCGTAATAATCGACTACAAGATGCCGTGCTAAATACGAAGGCAAGCACTGACATGGGACCTAGTTCACCCGGTGTTATGGGTTGTAGGTGGTGTAGCCAACCGTGTAAATTTCCATAAAAAAACAGTTGTAAAGACGAACTTATCCCTTACAGAGATTTCTTACAGTTGACCTTTGGATGTTTGAGATTATGTAAGTAGGTAGTGGCAAAACAGTTAAACGATGAAGATGAAATACTTATTAATAATACAAGTACGGCTTTCTTTGGCAAATAAACGTTTTCGTTCTTTCTTACTAAACAGGTGATAAGTAAGGTTGTTCTCAACGTTAGCCGGGAGTACGAATGGCTGATAGATGGTGTGCTCGGTGCAGTGTCGGCGGGAGCGGCGAGAGCGTGCGTAGCCGGCAGCAGCAGCAGCCGCCGGCGCAGCAGCAGCAGCAGCAGCAGCAGCCCGCGGTCGCGGGCGGCGGGGGCGGCGGCGCGGGCGCGGGCGCGGGCGGCGCGGGCGCCGGCGAGCGGCGGCACAAGGCGCCCGCCCAGTTCACGACGACGTCCCACAGCAAGCAGCTGGCGGCGGGCGGTGCCAACCACCCGCCCCAGCCGCAAGGTAACCACAAACGTAATATCACCTTTGTTACCTCCTCTTACTCTACCTACACACACACAACTACACAACAAACATACTCAGCGACGACAGAGCACAGCAGGGCTATCACGAGATTCGTTACGCCGGCTACGCCGTGGTGAAACGTGCGTAGAGAACGTAAGCCGCTGCGCCACAGAGAATCAAATGCGCGCGCCCCTCCTAGAGGCGCCCTGAGCGCGATTTCTCTACAACGCCGTTGAAGCCTGTGGGCGTGGCCTATGACTTACATGTGTGTTGTGCGTGTGCATTTGTTTTGTGCGTGTGCCTAACTTGCTCCTCTTTGTGTGTAGTGTCGATACTAGCACACACACACACATACGAAGCGCTAGCAGCACTGCGTTTAGTTTTTGGGTTTCAAATATTATCGCTTAGGGCGTCTCTAGTAGGGGACGCGCGCGGGTAGGTATTTGATGCTCTGTGCGCTGCGCGGAAGCGAGTTCGCAAATCTATCGCATTCGCTTCCGCGCAAATGCTTACGCTCTCTACGCACGCTACACCTCGGCGTAGCCGGCGTAGCGAAACTCGTAATAGCCCTACAGAGCGGGGTGTCGCGACACTACTATAGAATCTGACCAAGCCTACACGTACAAATAGCAACAGTGGTATCTTACTCTGCTTCAAATATTTTCGTTAAGCAGGCTTAATTTTCGGAAAGCAGTGGTTCCGTACCGCTGAAGGCCGGGAGGACTGGAGGAAGTTGGAGAGGCGTATGTCCAGCAGTGAACACGCTGACTGACTGACATGTATTCCATGGAATTGAAAGTTGCTCTTCAGGTGCTGAGTCAGAATCTTTAATACTATTTTCGCGACACCCTGCCCAACACAAAATACTGGACGACGGCGCGGCGGCGCGCGGCGAGGCGACTACTAACTACATTTGTATGTTCAATCCATTAAATTGACTCACCGACCACCTAGTTCCGAGTCATACCTTACATAGTCACTTAAAAACTCAGACCGAGAGAACTGTTATATTTACTCTGAACTCGGTGCAGAATAACAAGTTGAATGCCCGCTCAGGCATCTATTCGAGAAGATCTCAAAGATTCCCACCTGAATTAAACATTGATAGAATAGAATAGAATAAAAATGCTTTATTGCACCCAAAAACACAGAGATACACAAGACAGAAGATAACATACAGAAGAAGAATAGAAGCTAACAATAATTCAGAAACAAGAGAATAGTAGCGTGCAAAGGCGGACTTATCACTTTAAGTGATTTCTTCCAGTCAAAAATTTATATGAACCAAATTTCCTCGATGTCTTTCTTTCCTTCAGAAAGAAAATGAACAAAAAAGAAACATTTAAATCGTATCCGCCTTTAATTGCATAGTTATCAACGTGCGGGAAGTCGTTACAGGAGTTCCCGAAATCTTGCATGGCGGGGCCCATATCTATCCCAACTTTTTCCATTATCTCGACCATATTCCGGGGACCGTCGCATTATCCCTCCGGCCGTGGAAATACATATTCGGAAACGGTATTGTCATTGCAATTACTTTTTGTCGTAGATGGAACGATTTTAACCTGGACGAACTTACCGCGGATGCGTACCAATCGCTTCTGCAGATCCGGTAAATTCTGAAACGCTCTCCCTGCCCCCCAAGTATAGAGTCTCGGGTCATTCAAGAGGAGCTTGAATAGGCACCTGTACGGAAGGTACCAATCGCTTTTCTGCAGATCTCTTCTCTACAGAACCGGTAAATTCTGAAACGCTCTCCCTGCCCCCCCAAGTATAGAGTCTCGGGTCATTCAAGAGGAGCTTGAATAGGCACCTGTACGGAAGGTACCAATCGCTTTTCTGCATATCTCTTCTCTACAGAACCGGTAAATTCTGAAACGCTCTCCCTGCCCCCCCCCAAGTATAGAGTCTCGGGTCATTCAAGAGGAGCTTGAATAGGCACCTGTACGGAAGGTACCAATCGCTTTTCTGCAGATCTCTTCTCTACAGAACCGGTAAATTCTGAAACGCTCTCCCTGCCCCCCCAAGTATAGAGTCTCGGGTCATTCAAGAGGAGCTTGAATAGGCACCTGTACGGAAGGTACCAATCGCTTTTCTGCATATCTCTTCTCTACAGAACCGGTAAATTCTGAAACGCTCTCCCTGCCCCCCAAGTATAGAGTCTCGGGTCATTCAAGAGGAGCTTGAATAGGCACCTGTACGGAAGGTACCAATCGCTTTTCTGCAGATCTCTTCTCTACAGAACCGGTAAATTCTGAAACGCTCTCCCTGCCCCCCAAGTATAGAGTCTCGGGTCATTCAAGAGGAGCTTGAATAGGCACCTGTACGGAAGGTACCAATCGCTTTTCTGCAGATCTCTTCTCTACAGAACCGGTAAATTCTGAAACGCTCTCCCTGCCCCCCAAGTATAGAGTCTCGGGTCATTCAAGAGGAGCTTGAATAGGCACCTGTACGGAAGGTACCAATCGGTTCTGCAGATCTCTTCTCTACAGAACCGGTAAATTATGAAACGCTCTGCCTGCCTTCCAAGTATACAGTCTCGGGTCATTCAAGAGGAGCTCGAATAGGCACCTGTACGGAAGGTACCAATCGCTTCTGCAGATCTCTTCTCTACAGAATCTGTAAATTCTGAAACGCTCTCCCTGCCCCCCAAGTATAGAGTCTCGGGTCATTCAAGAGGAGCTTGAATAGGCACCTGTACGGAAGGTACCAATCGGTTCTGCAGATCTCTTCTCTACAGAACCGGTAAATTATGAAACGCTCTCCCTGCCTTCCAAGTATACAGTCTCGGGTCATTCAAGAGGAGCTTGAATAGGCACCTGTACGGAAGGTACCAATCGGTTCTGCAGATCTCTTCTCTACAGAACTGGTAAATTCTGAAACGCTCTCCCTGCCCCCTAAGTATACAGTCTCGGTTCATTCAAGAGAAGCTAGAATAAGCACTTCTACGGAAGGTACCAATCGGTTCTGCAGATCTCTTCTCTATAGAACCGGTAAATTCTGAAACGCTCTCCCTGCCTTCCAAGTATACAGTCTCGGCTCATTCAAGAGGAGCTTGAATAGGCACCTGTAAGGAAGACATGGCATTCGCAAACCCCGCATGCCCATGAACCGTGGACCGAATGTCCATGGTCGATCTGTCCATGAATATACGTCGTTAGACACCTTATGGGTGGCTCGGCGAGACATGTCGCGCTTTCTACTTAAACAAAGTTGTCCTTGTGTACTTTTCGTCCGCAAATCTGCTGGCACGGCGCCTCTGAGCGTGGTTTCGCGAGAAGAGGCGATTTTTGCTCTGTCGACTGCAACATTGGTCCCTCTGAACAGCCATCCATCTTGGTTATAATTTTAATAAAAAAAGCCTATCAACGCGGCTCCTATATATTAATTTCCAAGAAAGTAATCGCCAAGCCGCGGCCGCCGCGAGACGTTGAACCACGTAATGTTGTAGGTGATGTAGCCAACCGTGTCAGTTTCCATAAAAAAAAAAAAAAAATTATGGAAGCGAGCCAGGGTCGCTTCCAGAACAAGGGACCACGCAAATATCCACTACTGAACAAAAGCGACAGAGAAACTAAACGTATGACACTTTGAAACTAAAAGCTGACTCAGTAGTCGATTTTTGGCCATCATCACCACCTCCGGTTACCTAAGTCTGGTCCAGTAGTTATTTGCCGGCTAACGTGATATTTCTCATACATTTGACATATTATATTATTTGGCATCTACATATTAGCCGAAGGTGGTGAAATCGGCCGTTTGTGAGCGTTAAGACATACATATTATTTAAGTTTAAAGATGGCAGACAACTATTGAGATATGTGCATCGGTATCGATGGTTGATAAAAGAAAATTGTAAGCGACGACATACATACTTAGATGAATATCAATAATTAAAAGGGCCAAATTCTCCCCCAGTGGTCCGCCTGTTCCGTTCCATATAGCCCGTCCATCTCTAAGCTGGATTTCGCACAAGTCTAGTTGAATGGCTGAATGTGGCTTGTATGGAATTGGTGTGTGTACCTACCGCGTGACAATATTGGTATAGTTACCTGCCGTCGGATATGGTTCAATGGTTTTGTATAAAACTTCAACAAACAAATCGGGAGGTAACAAAGTTTCTGCTCGCTCTATGTCCCTGTAGTTTGTTTGAATTTTCATGCATTATCCTAGTAGATTATTAGTACCTCTAGTTTCGAAATATAACCTACATTGTTTTGTTTATAAATTGTTTTAATTTTATTTATGAAAGAAAAAAAAACGTTGTGTATGGAGTTAATTTTCTTTAAATCTTCAAAGTTAAGAAAAACTCTATTACATACAAGTTTATATTCAGTGCTAAATCACAATTTTAATGAGATATTGTGAAATTTAAATTCGTTCTTAGCACCAATTCGAGTATTCTCACTTTGATAATGCTAGTTTGAATCTCTTTATATTTTCAATCCCCAATTTTTGAGTGCTTCTCACCTCATGTAAATAATGTTTTAATTACTGTTCCTCATCTTGTTGATTTTATGCATTATAAAGTTTTTGTCCTGCTATTTGTTATTTTATTCTATTAGATGCTATATAATTCTTAAAACTCTGCTTTAGACGTACAATGGTTTATTCGTATCGATTTTGAAATCTTTCTACTCTTTAAAATCAAATTTGCTCAGTCGGCATTGTCCTTTTGTTCTTTGTGTCGCAACTTGTAGCAGCATGCCATGCCAGAGTTTATTGCCTCATCCATCACTAAAGGTATATTACCAAAATTATGTAAAATTTCCTTCATCTTTGGGCGAAAGATCAAGATTAAGACATCTTGGAGGACAAACATTATCTCTCCGATCCGACCAAACATCTCAAGAGTAATCGGCGTAAATTCGTTGAAGAAAAAAATACAAACACAGACAGGTTGAAATCATTTTCAATCAATGATTCAAACATCTGTACCCTAATCACGAGATTTAACCTACTACGCTACGCCGTGTTCTCCGCATCATTTTGTATGGAGAACGGAAGTTCGCAAATCTATCACTAGAGGCGCTGCTCCGTTTCTCCATACAAATGATGCTGAGAACACGGCGTAGCGTAGTAGGTTAAATCTCGTGATTAGGGTACTGATCTGTTTATCATGTACGTAACTAAACAAAAATCTGTTAAGTGCGAGTTTTACTCGCGCACGGAGGTTTCCGTATCTATCCGTTATTATTCGCCTATCTTTTGTCTTTCAACATTGCAATGTATAAAAGCCTGTGGCGCCATCTATTATTCAATAGTGTGACTAATCGATTTTCTTGTACGTTTGTTGTATGGGAGCCTCCCTTAATTTTTAACATTTTCTTTATTTATTATTTGTTGTTATATCCGCCATAGTAACACATATTCTGTGAAAATTTCAACGGGCTACCTATTACGGTTCAAGAGATACAGCCCTCGGACAGACGGACGGACGGACGGCGGATACGGAAACCTAAAAACGATAATGTAATATACCTAACATCACGTCATATACCTAACATCACGTCATATCTTATACTGGAAACTATGTGCGCCCGCGTCCGTGTGGCTAACTCGTGCGCGTTTGTCTGCCGGTCCGGCGATATCACCGCGACGCTGCCTCCACACTCTTCACACACGTCGACACGCCACGCGACGCCACGCGACACACGACACAGGATCCGGCTGCGGAGGCGATGGAGACTACCAGCTGGTGCAGCACGAAGTGCTCTACTCCTCTGCCAACAGGTAATGCGCTACTCGACAATACTCGACAGAAAGAAGAAGGAAAGAAAGAAAGAAAGAAACAATTTTTTATTGTTCTTACATATTAGAATACTTTCAAATGATCCCTGTTTCCCCAAATAGGATTCCCTGAGCTATGGGAAACAGGTTCTCTCATCCGGTCGTTCGCTTACACATATCTGCCTACTGTATATTACATAAGTTACATAAAAATGGAAGAAAGCTAGAGGTGCCTATGGAAAGGGCGTAATACCTATTAGAGTGTTCCAAATAAAAGTTCCCTTCGCCGTTATGTTGGCTCCACTTTCTATCTGTCTAAACAACGTTGAGGGTTGCTATGTGTACAGATTTACCCGTAATTATCAGTATTTACCGTATTTTTTTGTACGGTAAATACCGATTACATTATTAGGTAATATAATCTTCACAATCTGGCAGCACGAATTTAAGCACTGACAGTGACACTGACAGTGGAGCCAAAATAACGGCGAAGGGAACTTTTAGTCGGAACGCTCTCTAGTAGCCAGTTTAGGTGGAAGTGATTTTATCTATCTGTCTGTCTAAAACATGTTATACCTACGTGGAAAAATCTGTGTGAAACTGAAACCTACTGTGAATTGTAATATTTTAGAAATTATTAATAACAAGTGATAGTCGGACTTGCGCACAGAGGTTTCCGCACCACAAAAAAAAATCATTGAAAAAAAACACGTTCCTTGTATGGAAACCCCCCTTAATTTTTTATTTTTTCTATTTTTTATTATTTGTTATTATATCCGCCATAATAACACATATTCTGTGAAAATTTCAACCGGCTACCTATTACGGTTACAAAGATACAGCAGTAGGACAGACAGACAGACGGCGTAGGCTTAGTAATAGATTTCCGTACGGGATACGGAACCCTAAAAACGTTTTACTTCTTTTAGTAGGTGGAGTGTTTTTTAGGTTTCCGTAACCCGTATGGAAGCCTGCTGAAATTAATTTCCAATGTAATCCCAATTGTTTACGTCGAAGCATGTAATTACTATCCAGATAGGAGTGAGGCAAAAGTGGCGACTCGACAACTCATTATGCTCTTCATCTAGCCTAGCACATGCAAATCAATTTGTTTTTTTTTTTATGGAAACTTGGTTGGCTACATCACCCACAACATCCGTGATGTCAGCATCTGTTCGGTCGTGCCGGCTACACTGAACTGGACGGAAAACACAAACGTTTCGACCGACCTTTCATTCAGTGCGGTGGTACCAACCCAGGCAGGATAAACCCTACCACCTAGTAAGGTAAGAGGGGAGTCATATCCCTTAGTCGCCTTTTACGACATGCACGGGGAGAGATGCAGTGGGGCTATTCTTTTAAAGTACCGGCCCCACACGGTACAATAAATGTGCTATGAATGACGTTTCTGTGTGTTCCGTGTGTTGCAGATATGAGGTGCTGGAGTTCCTGGGTCGAGGCACCTTCGGCCAGGTGGTCAAGTGTTGGAAGAAGGGTACCAACGAGATCGTCGCCATAAAGATCCTCAAGAACCACCCCAGCTATGCCAGACAGGGCCAGATCGAGGTATGTCATCCGACACTATTGCTTTGCGATTTCCCCCCATGTATAGTCGCGGGTCCTTCAAGAAATTAAAAAAAAACGTAACTATAACATTTTTCACTTTTTTTCAAAAAAACAACAAAATATACCCAGACATTGAGTCAATCTACAATACAAAAATTTAAACGTTTAAAATATGTTTTTAGAAATATGTTTAAAAGTGCCCTTTTTAAACCCCCTAAAAATGGATATTTTAAGCACCTGTCAGGTCGGAATGGCCTTCGCAACCCCCGTGTACGACCGAATGTCCATGGGCGTGGGGTGGCTCGGCGCCACATGTCGCCCTTTCTATAAAAAAATATAAAATCTAATATAATTGTGTTCATATCTCTGAATTATTCACATTCTAAAATGAAATGTGTACGCCGATAATTTATTCACTGAACCGGGAAAATGTGGAACGCCCTTTCTGCCCATCTGATTCCTCCCAAGTACAGCCTGGTGGTTTTTCAAAAGGGGCGTGCAGAGGCTCCTGTCAGGCCGGCATGGCATTCGCAATCCCCGTGCATCACAGAATGCCCATGGGCATCGTTATACATCTACTTGTAGGTGTAATAAAAAGGGCACATGTCGCGCTTTCCATAAAAAAATAAAGTTAACGAAGCTAATTTTCATTTAACGTAGTCGAAACTTCAACAATGTTCCGAAAAATTCCGAAAAATCAACAATTTAGCGTCGCTTGAGCTCGGTTAAACGCGAACTCAGTTAATACATACATATCACACACGCTGAATCCCGACAATCGGGGTAAGCAGAATAATCGGTGTTGTGCTGCAAGAACTTTGGTAAATTACAGCACAACACCGACCACCACGTTTCGCAAAGTATTCGAACAAGATTCAATCGATCAAGCAGCAAGTAAGTAAGGCACGAAGACTAAGGTTAATGTAATGACTTGATACGATATGTATCAAAATTTCTGACAAAGGCTCTATACACCTGATTTTATCTATACTTTTACTTTAACTTTTGATTTTATGTGGTCAGAATTATCAAGCTTAAATTATAGTTATTCTAGCTCTCAAACTATATCTTAACACTGTAAGCGGTGTCTATTGTGTAGCTAGTCACAATGTATTGTAATTGAAGACGTTAAAAAAAGAACCCTGCGAAGTTTCTTGCCGTCTCTTCTTTGTGGGTGTAATCGAACCGGATTGTAAAAACTAACAGGACAAATTCAAGTGTAGTGTACTACCATACGAATGATGAATAAAGAATAAAGAATAAAGAATGTGAACTTGGATCCGGGTTTTAGTTAATTACGTGTACTTACATTTTTCTGTGGTATAGAAGAAGAGTGTATGCGACGCCCAGGCAATGCTGTCTAGCTCAATCAGTTACAATTTGTTCATCAAATCCGTTGAAAGGTAATTTGTCTTGTAACTTGTCTCATGGATTGGACACGTTCAATAGTCTCGCCTCTCCAGTTACGCCTCATTTGAGACGTGACGCACGAGAGTGCCACGTCGACGTATCGCAAACGGGACAGGTTAATACATAGTCGCGGACACACGGGGCGTAATTGGTTTACCAGAGGCAACGACTCGCTAATTAATTCTGTATACGACGCTAATGTTTATGTGAGCAAAGAATTCAGGAGGGCGGAAGACTCATCAAACACCGTACTCACCAACCAAGTGAAAAGTTATTGTGGAATGCGTGCCGGTGTGGAGCTGGGTGCGGGTATAGGTGTCTTAATGGGAACATTTCTATAGGTGGCGTAGGCCTATTGATGTCAGTCAGTCAGTCAGTCACCGTATAAGCGTACACTGCTGGACATACGCCTCTCCAATTTTCCTCCAGTCCTCCCGGCCTTCAGCGATACGGAACCACTGCTTTCCGCCGACGTACTTGATGTGGTCGCCCCACCTGGCGGGTGGTCTTCCCACACTCCGTTTTCCTGTCCACGGCCGCCAGTGTAGGATAGAGTTACTCCAATGGTCATTGTGTAAATATAGCAGCGCCCTGCTTACCCCCAACCCCTGTTCCTACAGGAAAAGTTATAGTTCGTAAAATGTTGGATAGATTACAATTACAGCAGTTAATATTACTTAAAATGTCTCAAATAGTGCTCATTTCATTACTCATAATGAAGAAATGGAGATTATTGACTTAGTGTTATATGCTACCCAGTAATGTAATAATGGGATTGGATGCAAAAAAAAAACTATATTTAATTCTAAATTGTACTATTCAAGGTTTGACAGCTATAATTCTAATCAAGTCTATATGGTACGAAACATATCAAACGCACCATGGTTCTCCAAAAACGACAACATACACGAGCATCTCGAAGTGCCGAGCATAAAAGCAGAGATCCAGTCGAATTGTACCAGATACAAGACGAGGCTAAAAAAATCACCCAAATATACTGGCCACATCACTCCTGGAATACACCGGCCCTGGAAGGCTGAAACGACACCAAGTGTTGACCCTAGATCTAAGATCCTAGATCGACAGTAGCAGCCAAAAGGGAGAGCCGTCAATGGATGGCCCACCTCAAACGTACTTACAACACCTAATCTGCTTATGGTAGAGTTCTGATTACAGATGGCATAATCTGTCATCAGAACTCTACCATCTGTATACTTCAAACAACACCTAATCTGCTTATGGTAGAGTTCTGATTACAGATGGCATAATCTATCATCATAACTCTACCATCTGTATACTTCAAACAACACCTAATCTGCTTATGGTAGAGTTCTGATTACAGATGGCATAATCTATCATCATAACTCTACCATCTGTATACTTCAAACAACACCTAATCTGCTTATGGTAGAGTTCTGATTACAGATGGCATAATCTGTCATCAGAACTCTACCATCTGTATACTTCAAACAACTCCTAATCTGCTTATGGTAGAGTTCTGATTACAGATGACATAATCTGTCATCAGAACTCTACCATCTGTATACTTCAAACAACACCTAATCTGCTTATGGTAGAGTTCTGATTACAGATGGCAAAATCTGAAAAAAAAAAAATTATACAGACACAATTACAATACATATATTGTGTATCTTTCTCGCAGTACCTTCATTACGAGCCGTCAATGCAAATTGTAGACTGTTGTGGGGATGATGTAAATTGTGTGCAGTGTATGACGATAGCAGCTCTGTCCTTTTGAAATGTTTACACACAAGTAGGTATGCGTTGGTCGGTTCACTGCACCCGACGGCGTTGCAAGTAAAAACTAAAGCCGTGAACTACATACTGCGTGTAAGGTCAACCGTTTGTGTGTTTTAGATTTCATTGCAATTTTATTACAATTCGCAACAAATGTAATTTGCATTGTGAGTTCTTGCGACAGAAGAGTTGCGGCTGTTCTGAAATTACTATGCAGGCTGTCCCGAAAATTAACTTTATTTTTTATATAGAAAGCGCAACATGTTTTGCGAATACCCTGAGAGGTGCCTATTCAATCCCCCCTTGAAGGACCCGAGACTGTACTTTGGGGGAAATATGTTGTAAATTTTTATTTTATTTAAGAGCATACAGAGAATTTCCCAAAAAAAATTTACATCACCGTTTTTTAGTATGTCTATCCGTCCTACTGCTGTATCTTTTGAACCGTAATAGGGAGCTGGTTGAAATTTTCACAGAATATATTGTTATTAGTGCAGATATCTTAACAAATAATAAAAAAAAGCCAAAACTAAAAAATTAAGGGGTCCCCATACAAAAAACCTATTTTCTTTTTCACCGCCATCTACCGATTATTAAACATTTTATTTTATGAAGGGTAACCGATAGATGGAGTGAGGTAACACATGTAATTAATTTGCCATCTTACTTGCTAGAAAAAAACATTTATTCAAAGAAACAAAACAATACTATTTAACTAATATAAATGTAACTAAATCTAATTAAACTAAACTAACTTAAAAAACTCAAAACTCTCTGTATGGGCTAAACTTTATTCTGATCTAATAAATACATACGATGGACTAATTATGAAGGTGTGGATCTAAGCTTGCGATGGCTTCACCGAACATATCCGGGTCCATCGGCAGTAGAGGAGGGTATTAATCGAGGTCGGGACTAGCGAGTGGCCACTCTAAATTTCCCGCGCATGCTTCACGTTTCGGCTCGCATCAAGCCCTCGTCAGCTAGTCTGCGTTGACTAGGACGCGGGGAAACACCAGTCCCGCTCTCGACCTCCCTCTCTCTACCTATCCATATTCTGTATGATGCTTCCAGTGACGTTTTCGAAGCTCTCTCCATGTATGAGCTTAGCGTCGATCTTGGCAGCCCTAGATTCTTGAAGAGACTGTAGAGTGACTTCGCTGGTAGTCCTCTTGCTCCGACTTCCACAGCGAAGAGATCAGTCTTGAATCCGTTTCTCACAATCCGGTCTACTAAGTTGCAGTACTTGCTAAGTTTGATGTTGTGGTCCTTCGGTATGTTACTTTCCCATGGAACTGTAAGTTCAACAAGTACTACATGCTTTGTCGCTTTTGAGAATATGAGTATATCCGGTCTTAATGCTGTGGTAACAGATTTCCGAAGGCATTTGGTAATGCTTCTCATGTGTGTCCATCAACAATTCCCAATCCTTTGCTGCTCCCAATATTGAAGAAGGTTTAGTCCTATCTTTGGGCAGCTTATTTATTGGCTCCAGGTTTAATAGAAAATAAGCTGTGCCGAACGCGAGATACGTGCAAGAAGGAACAAATGGCTGCAGAACCCTCTGTTTGTTAACAACGTTCTCACTTAACAGGTTTTTATTGCATGTAGTGGTAAAACAAGTAACATTAGTACATTCTCTGGAGCGAAATTTGCTATGCCTTAATCTTCTACTTTCGGTTCTCGGCAACACTGAACCAACAGCCTACAATAAAAACAAAAATTATTATGTAAAAAAAAAATGAAGTGAAGCCAAAATGACGCTGAAAAAAACCTGCTTACGGTCGAAAGACCGATCGCAAGTGGTTGTAAAATAAAAAAAAAATTAAAAAAAGTTATTATGTATCTGAAAGTACAGTCCATTTTATTATATCAACTAAGCTCAAAATACAATTTTCATACAATTATTATGAACAAAACTAAAATTAGTCCGCAATTTAGGCAACTCTAAAGTATAGGGATGCGTTTCCAGTCTGCTACGCGTGGACCTTTGGTGAAATGGTCAAGATATTGTGGATATTGTATTTTACAAGAGTGCTTGCAGCACAACACCGATTACTCTGCTTAACCCGATTGTCGGATACAGTGTGTGTACATAATACATTTGTGTATATTATATAGGTGTAGTTCAGTTTATCATGCTGGATACTGTAGTGCATATTATAACAGTTTTTATGACTAAACTTTTCATTCCGGCATAAAAACCGGGAGACAAAATATGATAGCGGCGTGGTAGTCGCTCTCTCGTCGACGCAACTTTACTGCTTCATAATAAATAATGAATGTGCTTATTTTCGATGTTTTACGATGAAATAAAAGCGCGCCGCATTTTTATAATTAAATCTTAACATCGCAGTCGCCTCCCGTCAAAACTCTCTCTATGAGATAAACTTTATACTGTTCTAATAAATGCAGTGTATTTGTGACGAGGTAATCTCGAAAAGAGCTGAACCTATTTATTACATGCAGAATTAACTAGTAGAATTTGGTACATCAAATTCAAATTCAAAAATATTTTATTCGAAAAACATAAGACAGAAAAAAGGATAAAAGTAAAAAATTTAATAAGGTATAAAATAAAATAAAAATAAATTATCTAAAGACTAACTTATGTTTAGTGAAAGGGTATCAGGCACAGCTTACGTCTTACATATCGGGATGATTAAAACCATCCTGAGGCTATGGGCCAATTGCTCTTAGCGGGATTATCCTCTGATTGTCTATGGTTCCGATAATCTTAAGATTATCTCGCAGAATTGTATAACCTGTTTTTCTGTATCCGCGAGATAATCTTAAGGTTAGTGGAATCATAGACAATCGGAGGATAATTCTGCTGCATATTTTATGACACGCTGAACTTACCGCGGATGTGTACCAATCGGTTCTCCAGATCCTTCCTACACAGAACCGGTAAACTCTGGAACGCTCTCCCTGCCCACATATTTCCCCCCAAGTACAGTCTCGGGTCCTTCAAGAGAGGCTTGAATAGGCACCTGTCAGGCCGGCATGGCATTCCCAACTCCCACATGTGACTAACGTCCATGCACATCGTTAGTGGAAGCACGTGGAACCGATCCACCCATAAGGTGTTATGGGTGGATCGGTTCCACATGTCGCGCTTGCCATAAAAAAAAATTTTTTTGTTAAAATTGCTGAACAATGAATGAAAATCTTGAAAAAAAATGCAACCGCACTACATACATCAACACTTAGAGATATATGTAGGACATTTAGCATACAGTTATTTCAATAAAGAAGTTAACTCAGTGTACCTAACTGAAATCTTCACCCAAACGCAACTATTTCGCGAGCGGAGCTGCGTGTAAAGGCTATTTAAAAATAAAGCAGTTTTGGCCGCAGTCCAAAGTTTTCCACGTGTGCTTATGTTTACGCACGGAAGGACTAAAGTATGTGGCTCCATCTATTATTGATTCGAAATTAAACGTTTGATGACGTTACTCGGAACACATTCAAGTAAATGCCTACCTACTCTTATCAATAATGCAAATATTGATTTTTTACTGCATTTTCCTCTTCGCTATGGTGATTTGATGAAATGGAAGTGATCAAGTAGACTATTTATATTAAACGCAATAACAGAATATTCATATAGAAATTGTGTTATCGGTATGAAAAGGACTCAAGAAAGCCTCAGAAATTATACTCAAAGTAGAGCCTCGAAAATTATTGTCGAAGTAGAACCTCATGTATTATACTCAAAGTAGAGTATAAAAAGTTATCCTCAAAGTAGAGCCTAAAAATTATACTCAAAATAGAGACTCAAAAATTATAGTCAAAGTAGAGCCTCATGAATTATACTCAGAGTATAGCCTCAAAAATGATACTCAAAGTGGATACTAAGAAATTATACTCAAAGTAGAGCCTCAAAAATTATACTCAAAGTAAAGTCTCAAAAATTATACTCAAAGTAGAGCCTAAAAATTATACTCAAAGTAGAGCCTCAAAAATTATACTCAAAGTAAAGCCTCAAAAATTATACTTAAGGTAGATAAATAATTGCCGTACAAAATTTGTATAGTTACCAAAAATAGTGGCACAGTTTCATCAAATTCATCATATAAAATTTATCGATTTCTGAATTCTACTGCGTTAAAACATTGCTCAAATGCCACTTTTATAGGTACCTATGGTAAAATATTTATTTTGCAGTATATTTATTATTTATTGTACATCATTTTACCACAAAAGGCCGCTCACCAGGCGGGACGATGACATCAAGTACGTCGGCGGAAAGCAGTAATTCCGTACCGCTGAAGGCCGGGTGGACTGATGGTAAATTGGAGAGGCGTACGTCCAGCAGTGTACGCATACACGCCGACTGACTTAACCATTGAGAAAGTGCCTACCGCATAATTAAATAGTTGCATTGCATTGCTCTAGGTGTCCTGGCATATATATAGGCCCTGGGCATAGGCTGTTGTTGGACTCCAGTGGCAGTGATGGTTTCACCCCCGGCTCTCGACTTCGGTCGGGGGTTCCTTCGGGCGGACAGGTGGTGGCTCGGATCGGATGGGGAAAGTCTTCAGTCTGTGTTTCCCATGGGATTTATTTCGGAAGAACTTCACAGCTATGGGGCCTCGATCTGGCATACATGATCGCTGTACTCGCAAGAGTGCAGAAATAGCCGTCTGGATTTTATAGCCGCAAGGCTGATATTTCTGGACGTCTATAAATAAAACGTAAGAGAGAACTAAAATGATAGTATATCCTTTGCTCTAGGTGTCGATCCTGTCGCGGCTGTCGCAGGAGTCGGCGGACGAGTTCAACTTCGTGCGGGCGTACGAGTGCTTCCAGCACCGCTCGCACACCTGCCTCGTGTTCGAGATGCTCGAGCAGAACCTGTACGACTTCCTCAAGCAGAACAAGTTCTCACCGCTCCCGCTCAAGTACATACGGCCCATCCTGCAGCAGGTGCTCACGGCACTGCTCAAGCTGAAGGTACGTCCACTCCGCTTGTACTTTTTAATTTTGTAGGTCCGCTGTCTGTCCGTCCGTCCGTCTGTCTGTCCGAGGGCTGTATCTCTTGAACCATAATAGGTAGCCCGTTGAAATTTTCACAGAATATGTCTTACTATGGCGGATATAACAACAAATAAGAAAAATAAGAAAAAGTTAAAAATTAATCCCATACAACAAACGTCCGAAAAATCTATTAGTCACACTATTGAATAATAGATGGTGCCACAGGCTTTTATACATTGAATTGTTGAAAGACAAAAGATAAGCGAATAATAGCGGATATATACGGAAACCTCCATGCGCGAGTAAAACTCTAAGTATTTATTGTTTTATTTCACCCGAACTGGGTGACTGTGCTCGAGATCGTAGCCTCAGGCGCAGACAATTTTGTGTTGGTTTAGGCTTTTACCGCTATTAAACATTATGACAATGTTTTTCGGTTACGCGTTATAGGTACTGAACACGACTCACTTTGTTTGTGGCTTGGTTTATGGTTGGTTTACGGTTGGCTTATGGTTCCTGGGACGTTTCGTCCCACACTCCGGGGACATCTTCAGGACTCGCGGTCTGCGGACAATTTTACCCATGACGAAGTGCTAGTCCAGCTTGAAGGCGGACTAAAGTCTCTGGGGAAAGTTATAATTGGCCACCTTTGGAAATAGGGTTTTTTAATTATTATTTTATACATTAATTTACACATTTTTTTTAATGATTAATTTAACATATTTACAAACTTTAAATCTAAAATTCATACAAAAAAAAACAAACTAAGTTTCCACCACCAGCGGCGGCGGGGCGAATCCAGGCTACCGATGGTCGGGTCCCAATGAGAGAAACCTCCGGACGATTCGTGCAGTGTCGAGCAGGGCTGCCTTCTGGACCGGGCCCTTGACCCAACCACTCAGCGAGTGCCTCTCAAGGTGTTCGTCGAGGCTCTATGCTATCAGCCCATGCGCCGATACGACTATGGGCACAACAATCGTTGAGTCGATGGGCCACATTATTATTATCAGATGAATTTATTTATTCAATAGCAAAAAAAAAACATTACATAATTAATAGACAATTACATCCATTTATTTACACGTTCCTTTTTATATAAATTTTACATCATTTTAACAATTAAAATCTAAAGACAATTACATTATTATTATTATTTGTTGATGAACTAGCAGCTTAAATGTTGATGTCTGAAAATTCCTATGATGATCACTGGTGTTGCTATTTATCTTTCTTCGATTTTTAAATGCTTGTCAAGCCTATTCTTTGATGTGTTTATTGTGGGTGCTTCAATAACTTCCTCAAGCAGTTTTAAATTTTTTTAATTTTTCAGCTATACTTAGGTTTAATTTAATTTAATGTAATATAGCACAATACGGACTTGTTTTATTTTTTAGCTTGATGGCTTCAGTGATAATAAATACATACATACATACATATCACACACGCTGGATCCCGACAATCGGGGTAAGCAGAGTAATCGGTGTTGTGCCGCAAGAACTCTGGTCAATTACAGCACAACACCGACCACCGCGTTTCGCAAAGTATTCGAACAAGATTAAATCGATCAAGCAGCAAGTAAGGCACGAAGACCCACCTGCTGCATGACTCGGTGGAAGTACCGTGCCAAGGTCAACGTACAACGGACCGTCTTGAGGTCTCAGTGCAGAGAATGGCCCACCCGCCTTCCCAAGAGGCTGGGCAGCAAACAACAACAACAACCGTGCCAAGGTGAGAGGTGGCGAGCCTGTCGCCCTTTAGCACGGCATCTTGTCCTTATCCCTTAGTCGCCTTTTACGACGTGCATGGGGAGAGATGCAGTGGGGATATTCTTTTTAAGTACCGGCCCCACACGGTATTACGTATACGGTATAGGTAAATAATGAAAGGAATATAATAATGAAATGATAATGCATGAGATAATAAATAAAGAAATAACTGCACGGAACTACGCTTACCACGTGGTACTCACAAGCAGTCACCGCGCCACTTGTACTAATCCTATTGTGTTCTGTGGGTTTGTAATGTGGTTTTTTCGGAATGTGTACCTTGTGGGTTCGGCACTTAAAAAGAATAGCCCCACGGCATCTCTCCCCATGCATGTCGTAAAAGGCGGACTTATTACCTAAGGCGGTCTTTGTGCTAAAGGGCGACAGGCTCGCCACCTCTCACCTTGGCACGGTACTTCCACCGAGTCAAGCAGCAGGTGGGTCTTCGCGCCTTACTTGCTGCTTGATCGATTGAATCTTGTTCGAATACTTTGCGAAACGCGGTGGTCGGTGTTGTGCTGTAATTTACCAGAGTTTTTGCAGCACAACACCGTAGGGATGTCGGCTCCCTAAGTGTGTTCTATCGCTTATTCCATGGGGAGTGCTCGGAGGAGCTGTTTAATGCGATCCCGCCGTCCCCTTTCCACCTTCGCACCACGCGCACTGGGCAGGGATTGCATCCCTACACGCTGGACTTACCGCGGATGCGTACCAATCGATTCTGCAGATCTTTCCTCTACAGAACCGGTAAACTCTGGAACGCTCTCCCTGCCCATATATTTCCCCCCAAGTACAGTCTCGGGTCCTTCAAGAGGGGCGTGAATGGGCACCTGTCAGGCCGGCATGGCATTCGCAACCCCCGCATACGACCGAATGTCCATGGGCGTCGTTAGACACCTTATGTGTGGCTCGGCGCCATATGTCGCGCTGTCAATAAAAAAAAAATTAAAATGTATGTATGTATGTGTACAACTCTGTGTTGTCAGCAACTGGGGCTGATCCACGCGGACCTCAAGCCGGAGAACATAATGCTGGTGGAGCCGGCGCGGCAGCCGTACCGCGTGAAGGTGATCGACTTCGGCAGCGCCTCCCACGTCAGCAAGGCCGTCTGCAACACTTACCTCCAGAGCAGATACTACAGGTACAGTGTGTCTGTAACATGTTCACTATAACAAGATACGCGTGCGTGACGGCAGGCAAGGACTATACTGCTTTAGTATTATAGGTTAGATCAGGAATCACCAATTAGTTTCATTGGGGGTCCGTTTAAAAAAATATATATCTGTCGCGGTCCGTTTGGTAGATGATGACTAGCAACCAAAATTTAAAATGTCAATTAATAAGTATATAAAACGAAAAGAAATACGAAAATATTTTTTATTAGGCATACTTCAACTTAAAAAATAACAAAGTAAGTACCTAATATTAATGCGAAAAATTGCATTTTTACTCTGAACAATTCACAATTCTGTACGAATTTTTTTCCAGAAATTTTTATATTGATATTCTTAAATTCTTCTGGGTCCGCAAAAAATGGGTCGGCGGTCCGGATCCGGACCGCGGTCCGCCATTTGGTGACCCCTGGGTTAGATAGATAGATGGAAAATGCTTTATTGCTCCAATAAATATTAAACAGTAATAAATACATTAGAAAATTTACATAAGGTGCAAAGGCGGACATATCCCTTACAGTCAACCTTTGGATGTTTGAGATTCAATTAATATAGTGGAATGTAAGTAGATATAACCCAATTTTTATAACTGTGCACTTCGAACTGTCAAAATCGTTAGGTTGGCAGAACTGAATTCGCCCCCCGCTTACTTCCTCACCTCCCCGCCGACACCTATCAGTACACACACACACACACACACACACACAGCAAGTGCGTGTACTGATGGCGTCGGCGGAGAGGTGAGGAATTAAGCGTGGGGTGAATTCAGTCCTGCCAACCTAACGACTTTGACAGCTTGGGTAATAGTAACAAAAGAGTTGAGCGTGAGAATTGAATATTATGTCGGCGGAATAGGTGTCGGCGCTCTGAAGAATTTGCGTACCTAATCGCTCTCAACTTTCCTCCACATCTGTCCCTTTCGCCGGTCACTCGCCGACATCCATGTCTGGGTGAAATCCATCTTCACAGAACGCATCGCATTTCGAAATCTTTCCTGTGTCTTATGTCGAAAATATAGAATTTTGGATAACGGTTTTGTAGGCCTTGTTCTCTGGAGAATAGTGCAAATTTTTTTTATTAAAAAAAATATTTTTGAACACTTATGGTTCAAATCACTTTTCTATTCGCACCGCATTCAACGAAATGCAGTCACACGTCAAGTTATGAATAATTTTGTAATGGACTGTGGCAGGGCGCCGGAGATAATCCTGGGTCTGGCGTTCTGCGAGGCGATCGACATGTGGTCGCTGGGCTGCGTGGTGGCCGAGCTGTTCCTGGGCTGGCCGCTGTACCCCGGCTCGTCGGAGTACGACCAGATCCGCTACATCTCGCAGACGCAGGGCCTGCCCACCGAGCACATGCTCAATAGGTAACATCTCTTTATGGTCTCACTGTCTAAATTGTAACGAATTATGGGGCCATCGGATCATCAAATGTTGCTGACCATCTCTCTGTGGTGTTCTAATGTCGTGTTAACAAGATGGATAGCGCTTAATAGCCCGCAAATATGTTGATATGTTACCTCGCTGAGGTGAGACGGATTTGGCTGTGTCTTTTTAATGTGTGTTAATTTTGCAGTGCAAAACTACCTGTAATAGACGCATTCAGCTTCATATTCCTCTATTGTCCATTTATCAGGGTCAATCACCTTTTTTTTGTTTTTGGTATCTGTCTGAAAACAGGATATTATCTTGATAAATTCACCTTATTTTAATAGTTACAGCAACTCTCAGATAAGTAATTGATTAATAAGAAAGATGCTGCACAAAAGAATGTTGAGTAGTTTAAAAAAATATATTGGTAACCCTGAGGACAACCCCTTTTTCCATACAAAACTGGGGACAAAATTGTCCCCTGGGTCACCCCTAAAAACTTTGTTAATGTTTTATTTTAAATAGTTCTCTACTTTTATTTCAATTGCCTATCAACCAAAGTATTTTATGCTTATTGATTTTCAACTAAGTAATAAATTGTAATAAACTTTTTTTTTATTTGACTTTGCAGCTGGTTTTTACGTTACAAGAAAAAGTTGATCCACCCATCAGCACTTTTAGCTGTTCTTTGAGATGTTTGTGCCTCATTCATCCTTAAGTTTAACAACAGCCACTTAATGACTTGGTTGTGTTGTGCAGTGCATCGAAGACGGCCAAGTTCTTCTACCGCGACGTGGACAGCACGTACCCGTTCTGGCGGCTGAAGACGCCCGAGGAGCACGAGCTGGAGACGGGCATCAAGAGCAAGGAGGCGCGCAAGTACATCTTCAACTGCCTCGACGACATCGGACAGGTGCGCGTTATTGCTCTCTTGTATCCGTTCTGGCGGCTGAAGACGCCCGAGGAGCACGAGCTGGAGACGGGCATCAAGAGCAAGGAGGCGCGCAAGTACATCTTCAACTGCCTCGACGACATCGGACAGGTGCGCGTTATTGCTCTCTTGTATCCGTTCTGGCGGCTGAAGACGCCCGAGGAGCACGAGCTGGAGACGTGCATCAAGAGCAAGGAGGCGCGCAAGTACATCTTCAACTGCCTCGACGACATCGGACAGGTGCGCGTTATTGCTCTCTTGTATCCGTTCTGGCGGCTGAAGACGCCCGAGGAGCACGAGCTGGAGACGGGCATCAAGAGCAAGGAGGCGCGCAAGTACATCTTCAACTGCCTCGACGATATCGGACAGGTGCGCGTTATTGCTCTCTTGTATCCGTTCTGGCGGCTGAAGACGCCCGAGGAGCACGAGCTGGAGACGGGCATCAAGAGCAAGGAGGCGCGCAAGTACATCTTCAACTGCCTCGACGACATCGGACAGGTGCGCGTTATTGCTCTCTTGTATCCGTTCTGGCGGCTGAAGACGCCCGAGGAGCACGAGCTGGAGACGGGCATCAAGAGCAAGGAGGCGCGCAAGTACATCTTCAACTGCCTCGACGACATCGGACAGGTGCGCGTTATTGCTCTCTTGTATCCGTTCTGGCGGCTGAAGACGCCCGAGGAGCACGAGCTGGAGACGGGCATCAAGAGCAAGGAGGCGCGCAAGTACATCTTCAACTGCCTCGACGACATCGGACACGTTTGCGTTATTGCTCTCTCGTATACTTTGCCTGAAGTCTTCGTGGAATTGTAAATTGCAAAGTGACCTTTTCTCCAGCTACCCCAGCCAGCCCGTGACTTCCACAAGGCTAGTTTAGCTGCAGACTTTTCGTTTTGATGTTCTAATAAGTTATTTTTTTTTCTTTTCTCTTTTTTATGTATTTTTTGGTTCTGTTCTTTTTGCGTTTTTAAACTAGTTGATTTATTAGTAAGTAGTCGAAATTATGTGAACATAAAAAATGGGTTAGGCTTAAAATCAGCTTTCTTATTGTTCTTTTTTTGTTATGAGTATTTAATTCTATTTTGTTTTATTATTTATTTTTTCTGTTTTATTTACTTTGTACACCTTGTTTGCAAATAAAAGTTTTGAGTTTGAGTTTATTCTGGAAGATAAGCACAAAATATGACCATCTATCGGCTCCTACCTGAGTCCGTCATTAGTTCAGCAGCGAAGTAATTGAAAGATAAATTTGACTTTAATATTATTTCCCAACAAAGCCTTGAAATGTTTTTTTATCGCTTTTCAGGTTAACGTCCCAACAGACCTCGAGGGAGGACAGTTGCTCGCAGAAAAAGCAGACCGAAGGGAGTTCATCGACCTACTCAAGAGGATGCTCACAATGGACCAAGTCAGTATAGAGCATTACCTAAAACTGCTTTATGCCTGTGGCGAAAGGCATGGGTTCGATCCACGTTCAATATTCACCATATTCATTATAACTTTTGCCGGCAGCTAAATGTTTGTTCATTGTTCAGCCCCTTTCTGGAATATTGTGATGATGAATAGCCTAAAATGATCCTAAGATATGCCAGATTACATCAATGAAAATCGCATATTGGGCTATATTCTAATTTTTTTTTTTTTTTTTTTTTTTTTTTTTTATGGAACCTGACACGGTTGGCTACATCACCTACAACATCCGTGATGTCAGCCCATAACACAGGGTGAACTAGGTGCCATGTCAGTGCTTCCCTTCATTTCATGTCGGCTACACTAAACTGGACGGAAAACACGAACTATTTACATAGCCGTTTCGACCGACGTTTCGTTCAGTGCGGTGGTACCAACCCGGCCGGGATAAACCCTACCACCTAGTAAGGTAAGAAGGGAAGGGACCTACAGTTTAACGTGGAATCCGAACCACGGTCAGCCTCCAACGGTCGAGCGGTCACCCATCCAATCACTGACCGCGCTCAGCGTTGCTTAATAACAGTTGACTAACCAACCGCGCCACTGAGCTACCGAGGCTGACGAATTTTCTTATCCCTTAGTCGACTTTTACGACATGCGACGGGGAGAGATGCAGTGGGGCTATTCTTTTTAAGTACCGACCCCACACGGTACAAATTTTTCTTTTACATATAGATAGGTGTTTTCTTTTATAGTAATAGAAGAGTTTTTATCTTGCACGCAAGTGGCTGAATGCTTTGGGTTCCTCGTAAAACTGCAGGTGCAATGTAGTATTGAATGGTGACAGGAGCGACGCATCACGCCGGGCGAGGCGCTGAACCACGCGTTCGTGACGCTGGCGCACCTGGTGGACTACGCGCACTGCAACAACGTGAAGGCGTCCGTGCAGATGATGGAGGTGTGCCGGCGCTCGGGCGGCGCGGCGGCCGAGTACCCGCCGCCGCCCGCGCCGCCCGCCCACCACCTCGCGCTCACCATCAACCAGCAGCGGCTGCCCTACGACAACCTGGTATACAGCCGCAACCTATACTTTACTATAGCCACAAGCTTAACGGTTCATTCTGATGATAATACTCTTTGAAGAGCGGATATCTATCGAGGAACAACGATAGGCGAGGAATCTGTTGGAAGCAATGATATTTTAGGAAAGATAGGTTATCTATATGACATTCAGTGCTCACACATGGCACGTCCTTGAAAAGTTGAGAGGAAGAACTATAAGTGATGCGCCGACTCGAATAGTCTTATTTCAATTATTAGAATTAGTGCAGAATCTCATTACACACGACGGCATTTTCGATGTGTTAGCGGCTCGTGGTTAGCGGTCCAAATGTGTGCGTAGTTGGTGGGCGACTAACTTCAGACAGGACTGTGGTCTTGTATTTAATGTGCCACTTGGGAGCTCAGATAACCTATCTACCTCCTTTTAACTTATAATGTCATTGGTTGAAAGCCTAAATATCTTTTAATATTTTCCCTGTACTCAATAGAACTCATCTCTTCAAGAATATCTTTTGCATTGTATGAAAAATTCCATCTTGCCTACATACAAACAGACTAGTACTCTGAGCGGCGAGGTGACGAGAGAAAGTGAGAGTAAACATTGATTTCGTTTCGCTGAGAGATCCTTCCCCCTACGCAGCTCGTGGAATGTAACATCGTACACATGAAAACAATATTATGTCTGCGCCGCAATGGAAAGGTTTCCTTACACACACGGAAAATTATCAACGCCCCATGTGTCTCCGTTCATGTGTGTGCATTGCAGTGAATAGCAGTCTCGGTCCGTTATCATATCAATAATGAGTCTTAATCTTAATTGTAATCATTTATCTTAATTGTGCAGTTTGTATTTAACTGATTTTACATTTACATTAGTTTTATTATTCAATTTCATTGTTAATTTTATCCTAAATTGTAATAGTTAATCTTATTATGCAATTCGCATTTAGCTAAATTTTACATTTTGACTAGTAATTTTTATATAGGTATATCAATTTACTATTGTTTTGTTGTTTTTATTTTTCTTAAAAAAAAATTTACTTACATTTTTATTATTTTGCTTATGTGTAATTTGTAATGTTTGTATTGTAGGTGTACTAATGATAATAGGATCGTCATGCCTGTTTGTGTGTTACTGACGAATTTTAATAAATAAATAAATAAATGACGAATCTAAGGGACTATGACAATGATTATGATGCTGGTGATGTCAACGATGATGATATGTTGACAAATGTTGATGTTGCAGTACCAGCTGTACCAGGGCGGGCGCGTGGCGGTGGGCGGGGGGCGGCAGTACGCGGCGCGCGCCGCCGTCGCCGCCGCAGAACCCTTCCCCCACCAGTTCGTCTCCTCCATACTCTGTCCGCCCGCCTACCAGGTAACGTAACATGACTCGCTTACTTGCAAAAAATATTGTCAATAGAAAAATTTATTACGTAGCCAATATGAGATTTGTCTCCACTTGGGCTAGATTTTCGTGGATGTTTTGCACTCCTTCAACATTTTAGTGATAGTTCCCGCACCTGAGGAACCCTGGAGAAGGCATAAGTTCCTTGTATGAAGATATAAGTTTCTATTAGTGATTTGTCGCTTCAATCCTTACCTATAATAAAATCCAACGTCTGCTTTCTGTCTGAGTGTATGTCTGTCTGTCCGCTTATAACTCGAGAACCACTGAACCGATTATAATAAAAAAACATTCTACGGATAGCTTGATTCTTCCCATCAACTATAGGCTATTTACTTTCACGCTAAATGGCTTATGAGGTTAGCAGTGAAGTGAAATATGAGAGCGGGCGGAGCCGCGGGCACAGCTAGTCCTTACCTATAATAAAATCCAACGTCTGCTTTCTGTCTGAGTGTCTGAGTGTATGTCTGTCTGTCCGCTTATAACTCGAGAACCACTGAACCGATTTTAATAAAACAAAATTCTACGGATAGCTTGATTCTTCCCATCAAATATAGGCTACTTACTATCACGCTAAATAGCTTATGAGGTTAGCAGTGAAGTGAAATATGAGAGCGGACGGAGCCGCGGGCACAGCTTGTTATCCATAAAGGGCAGTTTAGAGTTGAGATGATAGTGACATGCAACATTACTATATACAACCGCATCACACATCTTGTATTCTAGTCACACGCTCCAACCAGGGATCGTAAACGTTAGAAAAAATATCCGTGCACTAACGTTTTGATAGGTTGATTTTGGTAGCGTTTGAAGACCAACGCTACAAAAACATCAGAATAGGAACCGTTTGCAAACTAACATAAAACTAACGTTAGAAATAACCCTACGCGCGAACGTTATACGGCGGCGCGGCGGCTGCCTACCTAACTGACTGAATTGATAGTTTAAACGGTAGTTGAATCGTTATTTTGTTTCGTTATTAGGTATTATTTCGCTATGGCAGCGGTTTTCGTGTAGGCGGGAAATAACTATCACTAACACAAACGAATAGAATAACGTTAGTTTAGCGATTTTCAAACGTTTGGCGGGTAACGTTTGATAAATTTCAAACATTAGTTTACATTCGTTGTTTTTTAGTGATAGTTTTTATTTTGATAGTCTCCTAACGTTTGCGCGAAATAACGTTATTACGATCCCTGGCTCCAACCGCCTGCCACGGTCGCGCCAGCTGTCTTCTTATTCTCATTTTTATTTTGGCAATCAAACGAAAATACTTCACTTGCTACTTGCCAGTATTCAGTATAAATTGAATGATCATCGTCAACCATGACTAGGATCGTACATTCTTAGGTCACCAAATTGTTGACAAGGTGTTCTCTTGTGCAGCTCGCGGTGATCGAATTGTTGGCAAGGTGTTCTCTCGTACAGCTTAGGTCACTGAATTGTTGACAAGGTGTTCTCTCGTGCAGCTTAGGTCACTGAATTGTTGACAAGGTGTTCTCTCGTGCAGCTTAGGTCAACGAAGTGTTGACAAGGTGTTCTCTGGTGCAGCTCGCGGCTGCGGCAGCGGCGGCGGCGGCGCACCACCAGCACGGCGCGGTCGGCGAGGTGGGTGTGGGCGAGTGGCGCGCGCCGCTGATCGCGGTCGAGTCTGCGCCGGTGCTGCACGGCGCGGTGGGCGTGGAGGTGGGCGACGTGTGGGAGCACCACCACGCCGCGCCCCCGCACTGGCCGCCCGCGCACCCGGCGCACCGCCACCACAACCAAGTGCGGCACAACAACAAGAGGTGCGTTTTGCTTTTTGCATTTCAATACTGGGTATATACTTAAATTTAAATTGTATATTAGATGAATGCAAAGCTGAAAATAAAGACAAAAATTCGTCCATGACCACAAATCGAATCTGAAACTGTGGAATTAGCCGGCATCGCAAAAAATTCGCAAAATTCGCAGGAACAAATGTTTATTATCTTTATTTCGAGTTTGCTTTTTTATCTAAATCAAAAGCCTTGGCATGTCTAGTCAGAAAGATGTAAGTTTCCAATAATTAAACCATTTGCTCCTTTCACACCAATCTGAGGGCTATGAATGCACCAATGAAGAACCTTCTCTGGACCGATTTTACCACCTTCAGGTGAAATGTAACTAGCGGTTAACTCGTGTCAACTGTATGAGAAATGTTTGAGGCTTTACTGGAGGTGGTGAAATCGGCCCTCTATCACCTACACCATCCATGATGTCAGCCCATAACACCTGGTGAACTAGGTGCCATGTCAGTGTTTCCCTTTATTCATGTCGGCTACACTGAACTGGACAGAAAACACGAACTATTTAGATAGCCGTTTCGACCGACGTTTATTTCAGTGCGGTGGTACCAACCCGGGCGAAGGGAAGGGACCTACAGTTTTACGTGGAATCCCAACCACGGTCAGCCTCCAACAGTCGAGTGGTCACCCTTCCAAGCACTGACCGCGCTCAGGGTTGCTTAACAACAGTCGACCGACTGAACCACTAAGCTACCGAGGCTGACAATGGCTCTTTCGATCAGGATGAAAAAGATCCTCACTTATAATCAATACGAGATTAAATACTCACCACAGCCCGGAACTTTACCAATGTGGAAATAGTGAGGCATCGGTTGTTGTTTTGTAGATGTTGATCTTGTCTTCAAAAAGTCCGCCCTGGTCGGTGTTCTTCGTGCATAATCCCTAGGTCTCCAGAGAGTAACAACGCTGTCTGTGTGCCCCGCAGGTCAACCAAGAGCGAGCAGCAGCTGGTGGGCGTGGCTCCGCAGCACTTCCCGGCGCCCCACCACCCGCACCACCAGTACAGGTACACCTAATAGACATACAGCCAGTACCTATAGCAGCAGTGGCGCCCATACTTTTTTCTACGAAGATCGACCTACAAAAAAATTTAAGGTTGTGAGATCGACACTTACATATCACACACGCTGAATCCCGACAATCGGGGTAAGCAGAGTAATCGGTGTTGTGCTGCAAGAACTCTGGCAAATTACAGCACAACACCGAACACCACGTTTCTCAAAGTATTGGAACAAGATTCAATCGATCAAGCAGCGAGTAAGGCACGAAGACCCACCTGTTGCATGACTCGGTGGAAGGACCGTGCCAAGGTGACAGGTGGCGAGCCTGTCGCCCTTTAGCACGGCATCTTGTCCTTATCCCTTCGTTGCCTTTTACATGCATGGGGAGAGATGCAGTGGGGCTATACTTTTTCCCCCTTAGATCCCCCTTTAGATCCGACACTTGTACCAAAAATTTTCGTTGTTCAATAATTTGTAGTCATTTTTGTTTGAATTGAAAGCTATGTTCAATCATTCTTTATATTTGTTACTATTGCGGTCCTTGTGGAAGACGACATCACCCGGAAAATGTTTGTCGCATCAAAATATTATGAGTTCTTTGATGTTTCTACACGTCACTTTTTGTCCTACATATTTTCAGCGATCGACCTAAAAGCCTCTTGCGATCGACAGTTTGGGCACCATTGCTATATGGTGACAGGCAACAAATAGAGTAGTGGGGGCGAGTGGAACTTGCAGAGGAAGTAATAAACGCACGCGAGCCCCAGTCAATTCAAAAATAGAATAGATGAATACCTAACAAATAAAAATGTTTCTCGAAAAAAAAATGCACAAGAACTAGTTATATGTTTAAAATAAATAAATATTGCCATGAGGTAATCTCTGCCTGGCAATAATGCGATGTTACGATTACATCATAAGCTTGTACGCAACTCATGCGAGAGGCCAAGCTTCAAATCCAGATGAAGAAGGCAAGCCTTACTGTGCAGCATGCAGCTGAAATGTACTGAGATAATTTACTAGAAACTCCCAAAAGAACACAATTTTGTATAGCCATTGACAGTTCTCTTAACCTTACAACACAGTGGCGCCAACTAGTGGTCAACCAACACGCCTAAGCCCCCCATTACCACTTGACTGTCCTAACTAACATTAGACTTAGGCCGGCATGGCATTCGCAATACCCGTGATATTACGATATTGCGCATCACAGAATGTCCATGGGCATCGTTAGACACCTACTTGTAGGTGAAACGATGCCACATGTCGCGCTATCCATAAAAAAAAAAATCCCTGCCATAGTATGAGGAAGTGTAACTCTCGACCAGTGCCGAAACTGCCAGTTAATTCTTCATCTAATTGCTAGTCAGTGTAGTCTTTTCGCAACAAGTTTTACCTCCGTAACTGCTGCGTTGCATACCTTGCGAGCACTGTCGGAGTAGAGAGGAGTGTATACAACGTGTGTGTGTTTGTGTGTGGCAGCGCGGGCGCGGGCGCGGGGAGCGGGGGCGCGGGCGCAGGCAAGAAGGAGGCGACTCAGCTGTCGCCGGTGAAGAAGCGAGTGAAGGAGGGCACGCCGCCCTCGCGACATCGCCATCCGCACCATCACGATCACACGTACGTACTATGCGTATTTCTGCGAGATACTCTTTAACTGCTCGAGCGTCGTGTGCCAGCGTATGTTACTATATGGTGAATATATGCCCTACGTGATCTCACTATGTTCAACTCACAATTTGGAATCTTCAATTTCTCTACAATCTACAATTTTCAATCAGTTAGTGAACTCTAAGGTATAGATAACTTTGTAACGATTACAACCATTCCAAATTATATTTATTTCAGAAAAAAAAGAACATTTTTTTTTCTCCTTGTGTTCACGGTCGCGTTCGTGAATATCTCCAATGTTTGACGGAATCGGGAGTCGTGCGGGGCGCGACATGTGAGCGGTTAAGTTACCAGAATCAGAAGAATCCTCCTTTCTGCATTTGGGCCTTAATGTGTAAGATGTGCGTGTTGACCTTGGTGTGTTTGTACAGGAACGGTCGAGGCGGTGTCGGTGGCGGCGGTTGGGACGCCGGCGGCGGTGTCGCGCCGGCGCCTCCCCCGCAGCAGCAGCACACCATCACCATCCGCGACACGCCCTCGCCCGCCGTGTCCGTCATCACCATCTCCGACTCGGAGGACGAGTCGCACCACCGCGCCGCGCCACCCGCGCCGCCGGCCGCTCAACCCGTTGTGACGACACATCGCAGCAATAACCATCACGCTGGTGCGTCTACTTATGTCTCCTACTAAACACTAGCTCTGCCTCTGGCTCCGCTGACGTTAAAGTTGAACTTAATACACCATTTTCAACATTTTCGTCCTCTCTCCTCACCTATTTGGATAATGTGATTATATGCAGCCTATAACCGTTTAAAGATTTGTACAGAGTTTTGTGCAGTATGGTGGTGCCAACCCAGTAGGCTACTATTTGAGCCTACCACCTTGTAAGGTCCCTTACTACAGTTTTACATGGAATCCTAGCCATGGTCACCCCTTTTAACCAAAGGCGTATTTACATATGGGCTAAAAGGGCTATAGCCCAGGGCGGCAACTTTAAGAGGCGGCAAAGAATAAGAACAAAAAATGCTGTACTATTAAGAAAAATTTGACAATTGAGAGTGACTTGACAAAGAGGCTAGACTTTGGCGAATTAATAACTGCCTTCGCTCAAAGACATGCAAGGAAAGCTTTATTATTTTAAACACCTGACTAGGACTACACTTGTTTATTTGAATTGAATCAGAATAATTTATCATTTTTTTATTTGTATTTACTACTGATATGTACGAAATATATATATTCCAATTATTTAAATTAACTTTGATTTAATTTTCTGTTAACCAACTTTTTACAACATATTTTTAGACTTTGTAGAAAAGAATGCATCATTATTTTCATAATATGAGTGAGTACGTAAATTTTAACGAATAGATGGACGAGTTAAAAATTATGAATAACAGGGTCAGGAGGGCGGGCGGCAAATCTGGGATAGCCCATAGGCGGCAAAAGTATAAATCCGCCACTGCTTTTAACCTTAACCCTTTATAGGATGGCAGAACAAAGTGGCCACTTTACTGGCCACTTGCATTAAAGGTCACACTTCATACAAGTTTGGTCTAATTATGATCCTTATGAGCGTCAAGTAAAATCAGGCGAACAAATTGCAGGCGGCCAGTGTACTGGCCACCCGTAATTTGTTCGCCTGATTTTACTTGACGCTTATTTGAATAGAGGTGTACAGTCCACTGGCCACTGTACTCTATCGGCGACTGCTTATTACTATAAGGATCATAATTAGACCAAACTTGTATGAAGTGTAACCTTTAATGCAAGTGGCCAGTAAACTGACCACTTTGTTCTAGCCGTCCTATAAAGGGTTAAAATGTAAAAGGGTCACAAAATTTAAAAAAAATTTGATTGCATTGGTGAAAATATTGTTACGGGCACTGGGGCCGGATAGAATATTAAACACCGCTCGACAACGACTTACGAACTTATTCATAAAAAGCGCGGCAAAACACACTTTAATCACTCAGTATCACACCACTTTACACCTGTTCACTATCGATTGTATACACTTCAATTCACTTGTATTTTATTCCAAAGAAAACTGTCTAACTCAACAACTGTCGCTCTTATCACAGTTCAAGAGAACATGTGTGATAGAGATCAGCAGCCTTATTACGAGCTTTTGACATAATGGAGCGTAAGGTGTAGCGTAGCTACGCGAACGTATACGTCTGTGGAAGCGCGTAAGTCTAACAGCGATCACGAGTCACTTTCGTAAATCACGTGACCTAAAACGTAGCTTCGCAAAGCGTATACGATTCCGTAACGTGCCATAGACAACAGACTAAACAACATCAAAACAACACTTCAACAGTGTTGCCAACTTAATGAGTTCACTGCTAAATCCGAGGAAGGTTTTAATGGCGGCTTCAAGATCTTTAGTACGAAAAATTATAGGAGAACATTTTGGTAGACGAAATAATTTATGAATAAGCGAATTCTTGAAGTAATCGTACCGAACTGGCTAGTATTATGATTTTAGGAGTAGTTTCACCGCAATATTATAGAGCAAAATTCGAAATCACAATTGGCAACACTAGTAATTTTACATTGAAGTGAGTGCGAAAGAGAAAGTACGTTATATGATGTTGATGTTCGAACATAGAAGAGCGATATTGATTGACGGCACAGATTACCAATTTATATGTCTAATTGACGGGTCGACTCCAACCCTCACCGCCACTACGCCTACTACCACCATCACCACGTCTCCAAACTCCGCCACTGCCACCAAGTCCATCACCTGCACCACGTGTACACACTCCTCAGCGTGCACCACCGGACCGGACACACCGCCACGTCTCGGCGCACTCCACAACGTGCACGTGTTCATAATCGGCCAAGACGTATTGTGTCACCGCAACAGTTGCTTGCACGTTTTCGGCAGCCCACTGCCATGGATAGGGCTGTAAAATTATTTATAAATGCTGACCGGGAGGAAAGGGAACATCGGCGTCTCTACGGGGTGCGAGAGCAGGAGTTCCGCTATGAGGCAGTACTCCGGCAAGAGCAAATCCAGAGACAGTGGATGGATTTGCTCGAACGGTTTGCTCCGCCACAAGGCCGAGACTGAATTTTTCGCAGGTGTTTTCCTTCACAATATGGAAAACAATTGGAGAGGCGTATGCCCAGTAGTGGACGGCTCAACGCGGTAGATGATTATGATGATGAATGTGATATCAAAGCAATGGCAGTGGGCTGGTCAGGCGAGTTGCAGGGATGACAGCCGTTGAAGCACACACATCCTACACTTTTTAGGTGGTAAATATCATCGTCTCTGCCAATCTTCGGATGGATCTTCTTGAGCCATATTCGGTTATGTCAGCACCATGGTGACTTTTAAGTTGATAGAGTTAAAAAAATACCTAAGTCGCTCTCCATAGCATGTACAGGATTAGTTCTGCTGTATCCTCCTATTATTCTCAAAGCTTTGCTATCATTTCATTTTGTCAATTCCACTATTGGCATTTATTAAAACTGTATAAAATTACTTTGGCTTTCAATCCTATTACTTTAAATATAATATACATACATACATAGCGTCACGCCTGTTTCCCGGTGGGGTAGGCAGAGACAACGGATCTCCACGTGCCACGATCAATATAATAATATATCCTATTACTTTCAGTGAGCTAAACTTGTACCTATATATATAATATATAGGTACAAGTTTATGTGTAACTGGTTTGTCGTAACGATTTGGATGACATTTTTTATATAGATAATGTTTTTTTAAGTTTATGTGGATAGGTATCATTCCTGATAAATTATGTTTCTCATACTAAATTTTTTTTTTTCTTTTTTAAAATAATCATGCTGAAATCGAAGTGTAAGTCATGTAGCGCCATCTGTTAGACACCGAGCAAAGCTCGGTCACCCAGGTACTATACTTTTATTTTAAAAATCAATTTTTACTGCCTATAATTATCAGAATTCCTCTTTGACTGTGATTTGTAAATGAAAAATTATTTTCCTTTCATTTTTTTTATTAAATATAAAAGGTGAAATAATTAAAATTAAAAATTAAAATGTATAATGCTAAAGCAATTACTCATACATACATACATATCACACACGCTGAATCCCGACAATCGGGGTAAGCAGAGCAATCGGTGTTGTGCTGCAAGAACTCTGCTAAATTACAGCACAACACCGACCACCACGTTTCGCAAAGTATTCGATCAAGACATCAATCGATCAAGCAGCAAGTAAGGCACGAAGAACCACCTGCTACATTACTTGGTGGAAGTACCGTGCCAAAGTGAGAGGTGGCGAGCCTGTCGCCCTTTAGCACGGTATCTTGTCCTTATCCCTTAGTCGCCTTTTACGACATGCACGGGGAGAGATTCAGTGGGGCTATTCTTTTTAAGTACCGGCCCCACACAGTAATATTACACAGTACAGCAATTACTCCTCTTAATTTATTAGGAATTAAACATAAAATGGCATAGGCAAAAGAAAAATATCATCCAGGTTGAATATGACTTAAGTAACCAAAGGAAGCTGCGTGCCTGTAACAACACTCGCCGCGCCGCCGGCTGTCTCGCACTATGGCCGCGCCTGTAAATTAAGAAGATTAATTAAAAACCGGCCAAGTGCGAGTCGAACTCGCGCACCGAGGGTTCCGTATCGCCATGTCATGGCTAGCGCCACTCACGCCATCTAGATGGCGTGTTATGAAATGCTTCATATTAGTTAAATGTCATGATTAGTTAAAAGAAACAAAAAAAAAATTTGTGTGATAAATGAAAAAAAAACCGTTGAGCAATTGAGGGAAAACAATTCTAGACAAAAATTTGTAAAATACCTAATCATTACCTAATGAAATCATTTTATGGCAGAATTTTTTAAATTGAGCTAAATTTGTGTTATTATGTTTGTTTAAGAACTGCTGCTATGCATACATAATTACAATGAGTGTTGTACAATGAGAACGTGTAAATCGAATGTGTGTTTTTAATTGGACATCTAATCTAAATCTAATAGATATAAATGATAGGGATAAAAAAATTAATAGGCAAACTGCGCAGCAAAGGGTTATTGACAAAGTCAATAATTCTAACCTATAATTCGCTTACCTTTAGGTCGCGGCTGATCCTTTGCGATGAACGTAGGTCCGTGTACCGTCCTACCTTTTTTATTCCTCAATGAGGAGGAATAAAAACGCCTGTTTTGAAAGGCGGTAACGCCTTCGAAACTCCGCCTCAGTGAGGCGCTTCACAGGATCCATGAAGTTTCTTATTAGGGCTCCATGGCCTCTGTGTTCCTCGTGTAAGTCCTCCTGCTCAGCGTGAAACGGCATATTTAAGAAAGCGAGACGTCGAGCACTCATTTTTTAACCAAATTTTCCCAAGACACCACCTGACGTACGCTCCTTACACTATCAATATGGCCGGTGTAATACAATTCCGTACATCGTTGCGTCTTACGCATTGTACACGACGTTAAACTGTCAAAGTTGAAACTCGTAATTCCGAGTTCCATACATTTTGACAACATCGTAGCGTTGACATGCGTAGGGTAAAGAACGTACAACACGGGCAACGCAAAGGTAACTCGTAATCGCTGTTTTAGTTCGCAAATCTATCACTAGAGGCGCTGCTCTGTTTCTCCATACAAAATGATGCGGAGAACACGGCGTAGCGTAGCGTAGCGTAGTAATCGTAAGCTCGTGATTAGGCTGCACATTCCAAAAATGAACTCCAACTTTGCGCCAAATTATAAGCCTAATATACCAGTCATATGATTCCAGATGATATAGATCACGAAAATTCACGAATCTGACTGTTATATGTAAACAGATAAACATACAAAAGTTCTGTAAGTACTGTCTGTTCTAATTACAGACATTCCGCAGTCCAACCTCACACCACACAATACAACCCTGGACCTAGAGAACTTTCCAGTCCTATAGTGCCATCACTATCCCTATTATTACACTGAATTAGAAGCCTTTTCTCACTCTTAGGGATACCTACTTTGACAGCCAACAACTGAAAATTCGCGCGAAATGTCAAATAATTTTAAACTTGGCGGGAAATTCTAATCGGCTCTATAAAAAAACGGGTTAGCTGCTTGTGACAGTATCATGGAAGTAGCTTGAGCCGTTCTTAAGTTATTATAAGCGAACATACAGATGACAGAGATCATGAGAAGCAAGTTGATGAGATATACTCGTAGTTAGGCAAATTACTTGCCATTGCACACTCCTAGGTTGGAACTGACAGATTCAGTCTAGTATGTTGGAACTATATCGTCTTCCACCCAAGATGCCTACCCCTATACTCATGGGTGTCTATTGTTCCCGACTCAATGGCTCTCCCCCGAGTCTGTTGTAGGGGTCGCTCTCCGCCTGCAAACAAGTTGCCCTCGATCTTTCGTATCTCCTCCCCAAGTTGAACATGGCTATGGACGTTGCACGCAGGAGGGGAGTGTTCGTCGGTGGCGAGCGCGGGCGCGGCGCCGGGCGGAGTGATCTGCGGGCTGCGGGAGGCGACGCACGCGCACGCGCACGCCGACGAGCACCACGTGAAGCACGAGCCGCACCAGCCGCCCGCCTGCCACCACCACCACCACCAGCAGCAGCAGCAGCACCATCAGCCCCAGCAGGTCAGTCTACACTGCATAATGGCCAGCGGGGTAGGCAGATGCAACGCATCTCCAACATACTGACATTTACTACTATCTACTATTATAATCTAATGATAATAACATTAGATGACACTACTACCGTGTGAGCCCGGTACTTAAAAAGAATAGCCCCACTGCATCTCTCCCCGTGCATGTCGTAAAAGCCGACTAAGGGCGGATGCCGTGCTAAAGGGCGACAGGGTAGCCACCTCTTACCTTGGAACGGTCCTTCCACAGAGTCATGCAGCGGGTGGGTCTTCGTGCCTTACTTGCTACTTGATAGTTTTCTTGTCCGAATACTTTGCTAAACGTGGTGGTCGGTGTTGTGCTGTAATTTACAAGAGTATTTGCAGCACAACTCCGATTACTCTGCTTAACCTGATTGTCGGGATAAAGCGTGCTTGATATGTATGTATGTATGACACTACTCTTGACAGGTTCCATAGCTTGATGCTGATAGTACAGCCTGCGAACGACCGAAGGTACACCAGATAGCAGTACTGAAAACCTATTGATTCTCCAGCAGGTTCAGACGAGCTCCAGCGGCCCCAGCACAATGGCGACGCCGCAGTCGCAGAAGAAGCGACTCCTCGCGATGGCGGCTCAGCAGCAGCAGGAGCAGGCGGCCCAGCAAGCGGCCCAGCAGCAGGCGGCCCAGCAAGCGGCTCAGCAGGCGGCCCAGCAGCAGGCGGCCCAACAGCAAGCGGCCCAACAGCAGGCCCAGCAACAGGCTCAGCAACAAGCCCAGCAACAGGCCCAACAACAAGCGCAACAGGTTAGGGCTCGTACCCATACTACGTGACCGATTTTCCCCACTTTTTGACTTGTTCTTTTCACTTGTTGGTTTTAATAACAATTTAAATAACAATACACTTTCGAACAACTTTACGGTACGAGAGGTACGAGCCCTTATCTCCTTCACCGAAACGACCGCGGCCGCCACCGCATCCAACAAAGCGGGCTCTCAACATTCACATTTAGAACCGTACTATTTTCAAATTGTAAGCAGGCAAAGCGACCGAGCACCATTATATCCAAACAGCCCACCACACACCTTTTTACCTTGACAGGGCGACCGACCTAACAAACCACAACATGGCGCCCTGTCACGGCTCTCAAGGCCACCAATGAGCGCAAAGCGCGTCCAAATTCAAATAGTCCCAGCCAAGCTTGAATATTAAACAAATACATTTAAACAAACCTGTTGTTGTATTGTATCGTTTATTGATCATTCATACGGCAGTTAAACTGCACTCGAACTGGTCACAATTTGTTCTATCCGGTTCGATTACACCCACGAAGAAGAACCGACAAGAAACTGCGCAGGGTATATCTGTGGGACTTCTTGTGCAGGTTTAACCCAGACGCTTGCCCGAGTGGAAACTATCCTCAAGCTGTACTTTAAGAACGCAGTGCCGGACTTGTACTGTTCTTAAGTATAGGCCAATTGACTTTCGCCGCCCGTGCAAAACATAAATAACATAGGATAGGAGTATTACTAAGTCGCAATGAGGACTTAAAACCTTTACCCAAATGATATTTAGCATTTAATAGATTGAAAACTCTATCCACAAGTGATTAGCTTGAGTATTGCGTCCATAATCGTGCACGAACTTCAGGGCTTACACATACGAAAGCGCAAGTGTTACTTGTATGTAATATTCTTTAGCGCCTTCGGAAATCTGCCGCCCCCTGAAGTTTGCCGCCCCTAGGCCGCGGCCTATACGGCCTAATGGGAAATCGAGGACTGAAAGGACGTCGGTGTATTGTTGCAGGCGCAAGCGCAAGCGGCGGCCGCGCAAGCCGCGGCGCAGCAGCAGCAGCAGCAGCAGGCGCTGGCGAACTCGTCGCTGCCGACCAAGCAGGAGCCGCACGCGGACTACTCGGGCGTGAGGCACTCGAGCGAGTACGCCTGCCCGCAGTACCTGCCCGCGCAGCACATCAAGCGAGACACGGTCCGTTGCGCTCCACCTCACTCACCTCTCCCAAACGCTCCATACGCTCTGTAACGGCTAAACCACACGGTGCGGTGCGGCGCCGCACCGCAAGCCTTTTCGCCGCACTGGCAACCACACGGACAGTGCGGCCAGGCCTCACGCACTCTATGTACTTGCGCGCGCTAACTACCGGTACGCGCGCTAACTACGGCCCATCGGGCGTCAGCCGCGCGAAGTATACGTACACGCTCGCCCACGCAACTGCTCGCAGCTGCAAAGCAATACCCATTTTACACTCGATCGTTAAGGTACATTTTCGCACGCAGCGATTGGCGACGTGAAGCAGTAGGCTATTAAAGCCCGAAGGTAGGAACATTTTCTATGGCCTGATTTATCTGTTACGAAGTAACTATTAAGTAATCTGTGGTGCGGCGTCGCACGGCGGTGCGGCGGTGCGGCGCCGCAGCGGCGACAAAAATACCATTGGCTTGCCCTACATACGACAGTCTGTAATAACAATGGATCGGGAAAGAATAGCGCTGCCAGTGCGCACCGCACGGCGCCGTGAGCTACAATACATTTTTGTACGTAGAAAACCGCAGCGGTAACGCTCAGGCGCCGCACCGCACCGTGTGGTTTAGCCCTAAGTGATTTTGATAACAATTTGTTGTGTGTGTTGGTGAATAGGTGGTGAGTTCACGAGGGGACTACAGCGCAGGCGGGGCGGTGGCGCCCCCCGTTGCGCACAAACACCACCACCCCTCGCATCCGGCCTGGCATCATCACCCCCAGTACAAGTCAGTTTATTCTATAGTTTTTCCTCATTTATATCTTCAAGTACCAAAGTATTAATTTGTATAGGCATTTTTGAAAACCAAATACATTATTAGGTTCCCTAAAACATTTAAAACCTGTTCTCTATTTTAGATTTAATTTCGAATAAATGAAAACGGGCCTATTGAGCCACGGAGAAAAAATTACAGGTTGCGCTTGCCGTGATTATATATCCACTCTGAATGCAATGCGCATGACAGAAGTAGACCTTGAACCTCAGCGTGTGATCGCTTCACCCAACATTTCTGGGCCCATTGGCAGTAGAGGAGGGTGTCAATCGAGGTCAGGACTAGCGAGCGGCCACTCTGTATAATTCTCCAGCATGCGTTACATTTCGGCTCGCGGGAAGCCCTCTTCAGCTAGTCTGCGGAGAACCACCAGTCCCGCTCTCAACCTCCCTTCGTGGCTAGCATGCTTTCATATAAATGTTTGTTTCCACTCTCGTGTTATTTAAGCGGCGGGTGGCCGAGTGGTTTGGGCATCGCCTTCTCATGCGAGAGGTCCACGGTTCGAATCCGGTCGGCGTGTATCAATGAGTTTTTTCTGACGAAAAAATTTACGTGCATTCCTACACCTGCTGCTTCACCGTTCGGAACCAGTGTAAAACTGTAGGTCCCTTCCCTTGCCCCTTACTAGGTGGTAGGCTCAAATTGTAGCCGACTGGGTTGGTACCACCGTACTGGATGGTAAGATGGCCGCATAGCAGCCTCGGTTGTGTTCTCCTCTAGTCCAGTATAGCCAGCAATCCAATGAAGTCTCCGGTATGGCACCTACCTTCTCGGAGGTGATATTGGCTGGTCGGAGCATGCGCTTTGGCCCCTCCGACTCAGCCACCCATACCGGATTACATAAAAAAAAAAACTACAGTAATACCTCGCTTTACGCGAGGGATGCGTTCCACAAGAAATCGCGTTAAGTGAAATTCGCGTATATCGGGGCTTGATAAAAAGAGAAATAAATATGCACATACATACATATACTTATTCAATCTTTAATTTGAAAATTACTAATTGCTTAATACTATTTTAATTTCACACGAAAAAACTAATAATTACTAATTAATACAATTTTAGTTTAACAACTAAATAAAACAACTAAAAAATGCTCAACATAAGCATTAGTTTTACGAAAATAAACAACCAAAGTTTCTTGAGTTGAGTTTTCTCTTCATTCTTGCAAAATGCGCTCGTAACATTAAACACTATTTTTTATTATTTGACGCACAGTTGAAATACGACTGACATCACTGTCCAAGCTCTGCAACAAGTCCAACCCTGAATAAATCGTTGAGAGTGCTTCTTGGATCGGTATCGGATAGGTCGATTCCTACTGACTGGGTGTCGGGTCACGCCACGCCGCCGCATCGACCAATCGCGTAAAGCGGGGCATTTTAGCGCGAAATATGAAATTCGCGTAATACCGAATCCGCATAAAGCGGGGTCGCGTAAGGCGGGGTATTACTGTACTCTTGTCACCAAGATTGACCAAAAAGAATATTTTCAACAGAGGAATGTGCTTTTGTATCAACTGAACCATATGAATTGAAACTAATGCATTATTGTTCACACGCACACAGGACAAGCAGCGGAGGGGGCGTGCTGTCCCCCGGCGGTGGAGTGTCGCCGAGCTACCTGGCGCGAGCGCCGCCGCCCCCGCCGCTCTACGTGGGGGTCGCGCCCGCCTACCACTACCATCACACGTGCGTGTACACACCCTGTTATAATATTGAATCACTGATCAAATGGTGAACTTTCCAACAAGCGCTATGTGCCAAACTGGTATTGATGTACATTTTACATATTGATTGGTGTAATAGCTGAACGTCAAAGGGCGTCGTTAGACGCCTTATGGGTGGATCAGGGCCATGTCACACGTTCAATAAAAAATAAAAAATTGCTCGCTTGCCACTTGTATAATGATGCAGGTTTTTTTTATTTAATGTTTTTGAACTAGGTGCCATGTCAGTGCTTTTTTTTTATGGAAACTGACACGGTTGTCCATCACCTACAACATCCGTGATGTCAGCCCATAACACCGGGTGAACTTGGTGCCACATCAGTTCTTCCCTTCGGTCGTGCCGGCTACACTGAACTAGACGGAAACCACGAACTATTTACATAGCCGTTTCGACCGACCTTTCATTCAGTGCGATGGTACCAACCCGGGCGGGTTAAACCCTACCACCTAGTAATATAAGAAGGGAGTCATATCGCTTAGTCGCATTTTACGACATACACGGGGAGAGATGCAGTGGGGCTTTCCTTTAGTCGTACCGGCAGGTACGGACCATTCATATTGTAAGATAAAGTATCTAACCCCTGGCGACCTCAATGATTTTTAATTGAAATGTTGTATGTGTTTGTGCAGTGTGGCGGGCGGAGTGGGCGCGCCGCCGCCGGCGCACCACGCGAGCGGCGCGCGCCTGCCCACCTACCTGCAGCCGTACTCGCCCACGTACCTGCTGCCTGCGCCCGCGCCGCCGCCGCCCTCCGCGCAGCACCTCCCCCACCCGCAGCACCTCTGGTACACCGAGTAGCGCCCGCCTCGCGCCACCCAACACCACCGCCCAGTGCATTTACTCGCGCGCACGCCACCTCATCGTTTGTGCCAATTCGTTTTTGTCGTAGGCGATCCTGTCAATTAAGATTTTAGGTTTTAAACCGGCTTGTTGTTGTGCTTTGTTTTGTAAGACGTTACGGTTTCGTTTCGCACGTGGGTTACGACTTAAGTCGCGCTCTAACGACCTAACTAGTTTCAAACTTTCTGGTGAAGGTTACGCTTGTCTATGTATTGACACCAGAAAGGCTTATTGACATAACCCTTACACAGTAGTAAGTATAGTTACGTCAATTAAAAACTTTGTGGCGACGATATGACAGCCCATTTCACCGGTTCGTTTGTAAAGCTCACGGGTCAGCAGAGCGTTCATTTACGTGTAGCGTGCGCTAGCGGTGTTTATAATGACCGCGTATATGGCGTGGTCAGCGAGGGTTCTAGGCGCGAAGTCGGAAGCGCATTGCGTGTTCACTGTGAGAATATATTATTATGTGTGTAGCAGATAGTGAGTGTATATGTTAGACTAGCGGAGGGAGCTCGACCGGTGGCCCACCGTCGGTCCCTCCACAACAACAATTGACACAAAGTTATAGCCTCTTAGTCTATACTTACAAACTACCCTTAACGTATAGGTTTAAGTTACTTTTGAGTATAAATTATGTTTTTATTAATTAAATTTTTTTCTGTCCCTTTTGTGCTTTTTTTTTGTATGATGTCAGCCGCGCGTTCCTATTCACGTTAAGTCCACGGTCTCATGCTTTATTATGCACTAAGTATTTTTTTATATCGATTAACTCCTATACGGTAAGTTTTAATATAGCTCTACGCTACGTGCGGCGCGGCATTACGCCGCGTATAGCTTCTTAGTTTCATATTATATAATATTGGGAAGAAGTAATTTTTTTCTTTTAATATCTCGATTAAGTGATCAGCTGGATACGGCCCAGTATTCATAAGTTCTTTCTATTCTTCTCTCTTCTACTAAATCAACTGACATGATTTTCTCATTCACATCGAACATCGTTAAACCTGATGGATAGTGATTAATGTCAAGTTTAAAATTTTCTATGACTAAAAAAAAAAACATACGTCATATTTAGAATTCCGTGATCTCTTTAGTAGTGTTTGATCGCGTAGTTCCCACAGTACTGGTTGTATGTTAGGTGTCTACTGTCTGTATGTAGCGGTTGAGTTGTTGGCACTACATAATGTAGGTGTAGTTTTCTTTATCATATTATTGTTTAATTTGATGTAGTTACTTAGAAAAGTTAGAATTGTGATTTTTGAATACGTAGCGCGTAAGTTTGGAGACTTGGTAACTGTTTTGGGTTTATTATAATAGTAAGTAGTAGATGTGGAGTGTTTACTTCTTGCATTATTATGGTTTTATCTTATCTTAGTGCACGTTCGGTCTGTTTCCGCCTCGGCAGTTTCTGAAGGAATTGTGACGCAGCGTAGAGCGAGAATGTGGACCGAGAATGTGTTATTAATTATAATTTTTTTATTATTACAACGCAGGTATCGCACCATGTTATATTAATCCATTAATGGACCTGCTGATAAGTTTTGAGCTTATTTTGTGCTATCGTAGATGTATGCATACACTGCCCCCATGCTTCCGTGGAAATGCCGTATTTTATTAGGCACCTTTTTATATGAGCAATATTTTGCAGATGTAAATAATTGAAACCCTTATTAGGTCGAATCTATGTGTAAATGCGAACGGAAATGTAACGTTGAAAGTTTTAAATCGATTGTGTCACTTTTAAAAGACAAATGTGCAATAAAAATGCAGTAAGCGGTGATTGGAAATAATATTGAAAGAGTTTGCTGTGAACGACGGGTGTCACTGGTGTCTGTTTAGTGAAAGCCGGGGAAGGTCGGGGATTTTTAACTCCAGAATTATATAACAGATCATGGATGCCTTTATAAACCATATTTATATTTATTCAGCTCATATTTTCTCCTAAAACTAAATTTATTTAGTCGAAGACCTAGCAACAATGGTGTTAGGACTAAATCTTTCTGAAAGGTTTTGCTAAGTGTGTTAAATGTTCAATTGTCTTCTATCTTCATAATTTGTAAAGTTCTTTTCGAATGTGCCTGACTTTCTCTAAGTCGATACTTGAGGCACCTAAAGCTTACTCTTTGAACCCTGAAAAAGCATAATAAGACAAAATGGCGCATATAAAAAGGTGCGTAGGGTCGATGCAATAACGTCAATTAGTATAATTTTGTAAATTTAGCATTTTGATTGATAACGCGTATTGGATTGTGTTGCACGCACACACGTGCTGTGACGCCGTGTCGTGCGCGCTGCCTGTGTTCAATTATTTTGTGATTTGCCCACACACATTAATTTCATTATAACTGACGTTAGCGGTTTGTCAGCGATTTTTGATAATAAAACCAATATGAAATAAAGTTTTATAGCTATTTATGCACAATTTATGTGTAGAAATGCAACAAACTCATACAGTCAACATTGTGAGATTAATAATTGTAAATATGTGATTGAGGTTTAAATTCAGATTTTTACAGCACTTTTAATCAAAAGAAGTGAGATGGAAGCTATTTTGGTTTGTAAATATTGAAATTAATTTGATGTGGCGGCAGTAACGTTGACAGCGGGCCCACGTCCCTGTAGCCCTGTAGCTTCTGTGATACTCGTCATGCCGTTCAATTTACTTGAACATTCGCAATCCCGCGTTGACTTTGTTCAGTTTCTTTCTGCGTTTAGTTTTGCTACAATTTTATTATTTTTCATATTATTCTGCTTGCCCATTGTTAGTACGCATCCAAGAGTTGTTCATTCACTTTCAAATATATTTACAAATGTGTTATTTATAACTGAATAAGATATGTGGCGACCCCTGTGGCGCGCGTTTCAACTAACCAGCTAATATGAGAATATTGTACAATAATGATAACATTATTAGTTATATGTTAGGAGTAGCGAGCGGCTTACGTAATGCAGTTATGTATACCTAAACGAGTTATTTTTTAACATATTAATAGATATTTGGGAATTCAGGGAATAATGCACTGATAAGATTTTTTTCAATAATAATCACATTATTATTACAAAGGAATTGTAAATAAATATCCAAATATCCTTTATTATTTCTTATTATTTAATCCCTTCCCGCTCCTCCGACACATCCAGTTGTGTTTTTTCTTTCTCAGTTGTTTTACCGTATACCGTATATAAAGAGTATAAAATTTGCCGAACAATAATTAGTGGAATATAGCTAATATAATTTGGTACGTATATTTTTATAAGGGCAGTGACGAAGGTAACGGCGCCATTCGCGTTGCCGTAGAATAAAATGTGTTTACGGCAAGACACTCTGTAAGTAAAGTATGTCCTGCCGGCCTGCTGTCTCGACAATAACACGATTAACACAGTGTCAGGACAATAATCTCTTCTCATTGTTTGCGGCGAAGGTCGCTAGTGCTTGGGTTTACTTTCTTCTTAGTGCAGTAGCCAGAGCCACCACCTTCCCAATACATCTCACACGTTCCAAATCTGAGCCTAGCATTTATTAATTATTATAGACAAATTCAATTTTTTTTTTTTCATTATGGCTCCCATGAATTTTCTTGAGGCTAGTAAAATTACTACGTAGCAAATTTAATTGACGGGAGAGTTTGGCTCATTGATGCAAGCTATGACACATTTGCACCTATCTACTGTTTGAACATACAATCCAAGCGTGCGGCGAACTAGGTACTTGAATAGAATTGTTGCAAATGTGCAATGGATGATAGGTCTTGGGCAGTGGCGGCTGGTGACTTCAGTGACCGGTAGTGCGCTAAGTACCTACCTACTTATATACCAAATTTCCCAACAAATTCCCGTCATGTTATTTTAAGATCGGGACTTCCGAATTTTTTAAACGCCTGCGTTTTATTATGTACGTACCTAGTATGAATATTCTCAAGACACTCAATGAGCTGCAAAAAACAAGAAAAAAATAAACCAAACAAGTTTTTTAACTCATTTTTAGTACCTTTATGAACACACCCATAGACCACAACACTACTGCAGCTTTCAAAAACAAAAAGTAGTAATATACAAAAAATAATTCAAAAAAATATATAAAAATAAAAGCATTTGAAAAGTAGGAATTGAGCCCGGAATCACCTGATTGTAAAGCCTTACCTTTAACCAATTCTTAGGCAAATATCGGCACCATTTAATTCAAAGTATCACGTGACAGAAAGCACAAAATCTAACCATATCCCATTTTAAATATTCGCGCGCTAACGGGTATGTGACATAATCACATCACATGACAGCGCGCTGACTCTAGCTAGCTGCTGGCGCGTGCACAGTACTCACACCAATGCAATTGTGCAAGTGCGAGTGAGACAGAACGGACGTATGCAGTGCGACGTCACCCGTGCGCTTACACACATACACTACACGATAGTGTTAGTACGTGCCAGCTTTGATTAACAGATCTGTAGACGGACTCGTGCAAAACGAATCGCTCGCGACGTGTCGCACGCGCGGCTATTCACGATATAGCGTCCTTGTTTGGCGCTCGTGCGCCGCACGCAGAACTCCATATCGGTCCATACTATTTCTATGAAGTATCTTTTGTCTCACGCGCCAGCGGGGTTTTGCCGATCCCCATATATTCAGTATAGGAGACCCGCGTGCGCGTTTCGATTCCGCACGGGGCGCGCGTTTACTCGCAAAAAAGGTCCTTGTGATCTATAAAATAAGGTCGAATTCACATTCTTATTTATTTGGAGTACGATCTTTATGGTTTTAATGTAGGTATGTCGTAAGATATTATTTATTTTGAGTGAAGTGAAGACGTCTCGACGTGGTACGGTAGTGCGGCGCACGAGCGCACTTTAGGACCAGCCGCCAGTGGTCTTAGGAGTAATTTGGGGAATCAGCAGGTAGCCAGAAGACCGAAATGTTGTACCGACATCTAGGACCGAAAATAAGAACAATTAAGGATGGTCATGTTTTACACTGAAAACAAGAACTACGCAATTGAATAAATCGACAAGTCCACTATGTGAGCCAGTGTGAAGTTACACAACCTATCAGAGACAATGGTCCCTAATACAATTTAGGTGCAACATTGCAACATATTACATCGACATAACATTCTAAACCATTTAGAGTGTCTTATGTGCTACTTTGAAACATCACGATGTTTATAAAGCCAGGCGCGGCTCAACAGAGCGGGTATAATATAATAATTAAAATAATGATAGCCCCAAATTGTAGCAGTATGGAATTAACTAATGCATTAAAGAGTCATATAGGAGCAAGCTTGTCGCAGTTCTAGAAGGGCTTGCATGTTTGAAACAGTAAATAAATATATTTGTTGAAAAAAAAAGTAAAGAACGTAGAAGAAGTTAAAAAGCTTTGACCATCATGCTACGATTATTACAAAGGGCAATTTTTAAATATCGCCTTTACTTTTGTTTTATAAATTAATGTGCCATTTAGCATACATACTTCTCGGACAAAGACAAGGTTGTCCCTACCTGACCCTTAAAGGCTTGAATTGAGATGAAGCGAAGAAATTAGGAAATAGTTTTAATGAACTTTTGGACATTTAGCTCTAGTAATACACAAGCTAGGCGTTATTCAGTAATTTTTTATTTTCTTTCTTTTATTAGAAGTTTAAAATCTTATACTCATCATTTGTCTATTGAAAACTAGAATTAACAATTTCTCGATTTTTAATGTTATAAGCTTGACAAGTACGCGGCTCGCACTATAGTTGTTGTTGTTGTTTTGGTTTGGGGTTGGCTCTAGGCCTGCAAACTAATCCCGCTTGGTTGGGGACCTTCGTGCAAAAACCCCGCAGTCTCCAGCTACCCCAGCCAGCCTATGTCTTCCATGAAAGCCACAAGTCGACCGGGGTGTCTGCAGGCCGCTTATCCCTTAGTCGCCTTTTACGACATGCACGGGGAGAGATGCAGTGGGACTATTCTTATTAAGTACCGACCCCACACAGCACTCGCACTATAGTATCTAACTAACTGCATAGAGAAATTGTTCCATTTTTCCAATAGTAATTGTACTTTCATGTCGGTGTTTGTGTGTGTTGATTCAAATCTCGCAAGTTTTCCTACACCGTTACAATGTTTTGTACCTTTTTATCTGAAACATATACAAATTATAAAATTTAATAGTTAAGGTTATATGCATTAGTCATGCATCATTTATTACATTATTGTATTATCGAATACTGTTAGTTGATTTTGTTCTGTCGGATTGTAAGTGCAGCAGCAGATCGACAAAACGAAATGAACTTACTATGATTATTAATTAGTTCTTCTATCTTTGAACGCTTACAAAATATGTGGAGAGTTAAATTGCATGCGACTACTACTCGACCGAGTTAAGAAGACGTCTCCACAGAAGTCCACGCGGCATCAACTTACTTCGTCCGAGTCGAAAAATCAACAAGTTGTAATCCCGTCGCGCCCTCACAGAGTGTAGATAGGTATTGGGGAACAAGTGCTATAATGGTAATTATAATGTGAATTAATTCATACACGTTACACACGACACGTTGCGTAATCGCATGGTAACTACAAGTCTGACATCACTAATTTATATAAACTTAGACATATGCAAGTCGACATCGGCGTTCACGCACCTCCGCTCCCAGCGCAACTAAACATATTAATCACAATATTTGTACCAATATATTAAATAGGTGTTTAAATAATAATAGATGTTTGATGTTGTGTAAGCATAACGGTCTATAAACCGTCTTACTCATATTTATATTGCAAATCTAATTGGCAAGTAACAATTCCAAAATGGTGTAAGGCGGCGCTCGTTGGTGTCGTGAGAGGCGCAGAGCTGCGGGGCAGGCAGCGGAGGTGTGGGGGCGCGCGCAGCGAGCCAGGTAGCGGTAGGTTTCTGTATAGACCGTACAGTACGTTTCATTCTAGCTAGGTTATAGACTTTTTTGTAGAGAGTTTGTATTCCATTCGATAAAATATTGATAAGCTTTTAAAATTTAGAAAAAGTACAATGAAAGAATTAAATGTTTAACTTATCGGCCAATGTCTATTTATAATGTTTGAATATTATTTTGACACATCTATGATTGTGATTATGTCTGTGTGTCTTTGTACACTGACTAGGCGTCTCAGTGTCGTCGTGGGCTAGTTCAGTGCGTCTGTGGTTCAACCGCTGCTTCCGCTCACCGTTCCCTTAGCGAGTCCGCGCGGACGCCAGCGCGCGCTGCCTTCCAGTGTGGCTGTTTCTCCCCAACCTGACAACTGTCATATTTTGCGTCATATGTGCTATTTTAAGGAATCACTGACTGCGTTCATAAAATTATAAAAAATTGTGCTTCGCTCATACGGTAAAAGGTGGTTATGAGCTAAGTAACTTTTGCTGCCTTTTAAAGTTTGAGGATACTGTTTTATCGATTATAACCTCAATGATGTAGTTAGAGACAGCCACACGCACGAGTGCAGCGGTGATGCGATCGGCGACTATTTTAATAATCTGAAATAAATAAATAATCTTAACTGTTCTAGCTGTCTGAAGCCTATGACTTGCATTGAATTTAATGTGTCCATGTTAGCAAAGTATTTAAAAGTATGTTGCCGTCCAAACTATTGCACCTTTTATACATCTCCTCGTCATAGAGTAATTCACGAATTTCGAGACTACTGGACTGTATTTAATGGATATGGTAGGGGTTTTGTTAGAATATCTCACTTTTAAGGTAGGTACTCTACTTGCCACAAACTGACTTGTAATTTGATGATAATACAGTTATGTATGTAGAGCTTCATAGTGTGGTGTGAGGTAGAACCGCTCGTCTACTAATCCAATTCCGTCGCGTTTGGACATTGCTACAATGATCTGTCCTCCATCTGTTATTAAAAAGCTTATGCATATCTTTTACTGTGACAATTCAAGAGGTGTTTTGGCACTTAAATCGGGTTATAACGTGATATGAATAAAAATCCGAAGGAAGTTGTGAATGACAAAAAAGAAAAAAGCATATTGTTCAATGTCTAAATTCCTGACGATGTGGTAAAATATATCTGATGTAGTTAGCGGTAGCCGGTAGGTTTCGGCTTGTGTATTAAAATTTTCCCCGCCTCTAGTAAGTAGGTAAACTATGTTAGAAATAGAAACGGGACGAACAATTATAATAAACAATCGATAATGCTACGTTACCTCCTTCCAGTGTTAACCTAGGTGAAATCAATTAGATAGAAGCGTTGTTTTTCTCATTCATGTGAGTATCGGTGTCCAGGATAATCAGATTTGCTATCTTCTATTTAATGTCATATAGTCAGTGTTTGAATTGTGCACGGTCAGTTGAATTATGTGAGCCGGATTAAAGGTTATTGATATTGTGACCGATGTAATTGTCATTGAGCGAGCTGAATTCAAATAACGCGAACAAACTCTCTATATAATCGACTTTAAATGAGTTTTGACAAAAAGTGTATTAGGTATTTTTCGAAAGTATGTTTAAGTAAATCTGTCAGTATGGAACAGGGCGGAGAGTGGTGGTATAGCACACAGCTTACTGCCAGTTGCCGCCCTGTTCTGAGAGAGAGAGAGATTATGCATTTTTTCCATTACGATGCGATGAGGCTATGCAAATTGTTAATATTACTGCTGGGCATTTCGATTCAACCAAAGGCATATATGTGATTCCACAAGGAGGTTACAGAAAAGCGAGAACCATGAAGAAATATTTAGTATCACTGGATTGGCTGGCACATGACAACACCGCACATGTCAACTGCGACTTTGAACCGAGGAGAATATCTCAACTGAATGTGCACAAGTAGTAAGTAGCGCAAGTTTGTATTGACTCCCATACATGTGTGCTAGTTTATATAAATCTTAGATCTATGACCAATGTATATGATGGATGAATATACTATTATCGACGTAAGTTCCTTCGCTCCGTGTGTGGAAGCACTCGAGAGAAATTCACCAGCAACATTACTCTACTGGGAGTTAGAAAAGTACAAAAATATTAATTAAGTTTAAAAACTCCCACATTTCTGCTATTATTATGTCATTATTATTGGTAAAATCTTTCAAAATATTTTCCACAGAAATTTCTTAACTTTTGGCATCTTAGTATCTGGTATCGGGTAGCTTCACATCTAGTTGTAAATGTGTGCTGAAGATCGGGTTACAATGGTTCAATAAGTAGTGAAGTGCCCTATATTCTGTTGGTGCGCTAGTTAAGCGGAGAAGGAGGAACATATTATTATTTATTAGGATTAATCAATTGACTTATCTTATCATTGAGCTCTAGATCACAATACTGAATTATTATATGTATAATTTTTATAACAATCGATGTGCCTAAGTGTAACTGTACTAATATAATGTATGTACATAGTTATATAAAGTAAATATGGCAAGGTGTGAGAGGAAGGTAAAGTGGAGTGGGCGGAAGGACTGCGACGCGCAAAGCTGGCGTCAGACACAACGAGTGCGGTAGGGGAGTGATGCCTTCATGTTGAAATAATTAATACAAATTCATTTAGTTTCGATTTTCCCATGATGCAATTTTTGTCATGATAAAGACTTAATTGGGAAACTTTTGCAGACCCAATTTTGCATAGTATTTGCGCTCCTTTTAACACTAACATACTTATATATAAAAGGGTCATTATACTAACAAAACATGGATGAATGACTGTACAAAATAAAAATTTTAGTAAAATTATATACAAATTTATGGCAACATTCTTAATTGGAAATTCACATACATTTATTGCATTACTTATCATAAAGTGGTGCGTTCATATCTTCCTACTTCTTAGCTATGTACGTTTAATGTTGTTTTTTTTTCTTTAATCGGGAAATCATTGAACTCTTTATGCACATTAACCGTTCGAGAGGTGAGAGGTGATCTCGCCCGACGACGTGCCGCTGAGAACAGCGAGCTAAGACAATTTATTGTTGTGCACGTTTTCTACTCGTTGTTGTGAAAAAAAAATTGTTTTTCGCAGTGTAGCTTAATGTGATACAAATTGGGTAGATTTCTGATTCGAATTTAGTGTATTTTAGTAAAGCTTGTATGGCCTTTGTAATACAATGTGATAGATTTCTTTACGAGTAAATATTCAACTAGTAGGATGCTAGTGTACCCGGCAAGACTGACATTCACGACTAGACATTATTTTAGGTAATCAATAAAAAAAAATGAATGTTCTCAAAGAAATTGGTAACACCCTTCTGAAAAACAAATTAAAAAAAAACCTTAGAAAACAAATTCAAAAGTAAAGCCGTGGTGCGATATTTTCCGGGGGACCCAACATCCAAGCAAAAACATTGTGACTTAATGTTTTATATACCTAATTGTGTTGGCTTGGATGATGCATCCTTCAGTCGAGACATAGGAGTTTGACCGTGTTGTGTTGCCATTGAGCATACTGCGGGGTCGCTAGCGTTCTTAGGCTTTGGGAGTTTATAGCACCTATATCAAATTGTTATTCGACGTAATATGAATTAATCGTTTATTCCGTAATACCTTAAAACTTAGAAACATCACTAATTTATTGTCTTTGGTAAAGAGAAAACACAAAAAGATTGTACTAGACTTACCTAATAGATTTTTATCGTGATCGCATTCGCTAGGGGATGAGAGGGTGTGGGGTTGGAGGTATACGTATAGCCGTGCGTGGGTACTGGGTACTGCGTGTGTGTATGTGTGTAGCTATTCATACTCACCTAGTGTATCGGGTGTGGCTGTCGTGGTGGGTAGTTGTGTAGACTTGATTGTGATATCAATAAACATTTTCATACGAGCATCCAACGCGCTGTTTTATTGCTCCTGCCGCCGCCTGCAGTTTGCCTGCAACGAACGAATGCCAGGCGCCAGCCCGGTGGCGTGCCGGGCCTGTCTGCTTTGCTGCTCACGGGCATCGAAGTCGAATTCGATGCTCACGGAATGTCTCTTGAGCTGATTCTCGGATTTCAAACAAAAAACACCTAAATTGATAAGAACAAAACTGCTATTTCTACATAAGATTGCATTGAACGTGAAAATCACAACACAACGGGAACATTTTTGATTTCTTCGTGAAATGTGCGATGCAAGCGAGCAAGCAAATCACCATGATATGATTCGCGCGCAAAATTCCGGGGAGGTGGTGGTGGTAAGTAATGTCAATGTCACTTAATTTTTTTTTTGTCCCTTTCTTTCTGGATAGGCTAACGTCATTTACTATACAGCCTTGTCTGTTGCAATATTTTCTCATTTGTTGTATAAATTCTTCTCGTAATCGCGAGAAACTCAACAATAACGTTGATTATCGGCGCGCCAAATGCCCAACCGTCATCTTTCTCTATTCAAGTAACTTTACTAAAAACTTCGTGCCGAAGTTGGACTTCGTGTGTAATTGTTGTTTGTTTGGACTTCGTGTGTAAGTTACTTTACTAAAGTGACAGTTGAGTGAACTTTTTTTTTAAATTGTTATTCGGACGAGCAAAATACAAACCATCCATAGAGTCGTGTTCGAGGCTGCAGAAGATAAGTAATATAGGTTGAAGATAGGTATATGCAATGGTATAAGTATATTTTTTTATTTAGCCACCACCTGACGGGTTTTGTTTGATGTAGTCAACCATCACAATGTTGTGTAGACCTTTGTGTTTTGATTTATATGTACAACGTTTACAACCTCATTTGTTTCCATCTTTCTCGTTGCACTTTTAATTGATTTTCAAGCTAGCGTGTAGTTAACTTAGTTTAGTAGTATACAAAGTACCTGCAGATTTACAGTCAATCGTATTTAGTTTTTCTAAAAAAAAATGCACGTACATATAACATATAGTACTTACCTAAATACATTTACTCCTTTGTAGGTACCTAATGAAGTAATGAATTTCAACCCACTTGTAGGATCACTAGGAGTTTGAAGGAATAAGTACACACAAGTTTCATATAAAATTATTTATTGTCTTCAACAATAAATTGTACATAATTTATTATGTACCTATGTACGAGAGGGCCAGCCTAAAAGCCCTTCCGCTTCCTCTATAAACGCGTCCACGTCCACTCCGGCGAGCCGCAATTTCTCCAGATCTTCCTTCACATCTTCACGTGCGAGAACTTCCCGTGCGGCTTCATAGCATTCCTTACTGCGTACCTGCTCCCATATTATGTGCATTTCATCGTTCGTCATTGCGAATATTATTCCTTCCGCCAGTATTTGACTGATTGGAATCGCTGACAGAATCTGATTGTACATTCCAGCGAGACCTCTGGATGTAGGCGTCACTTTTTCGATTTTATCGGGAAGACTTTTAAGGATTAATCCTTTTATGAAAGTAATATGCTCCTGCACGTGGATACCCTTAGTTTTTAGCTCTTGTAACTGTGCTTGCACTTGTGGCATGTTTATTATTTGGATCGCGAGGTCTTGAAGTTTGCCAGATTGGACGAACTCGACGAGTTCGCGCACCTCTGGGTCACCGCTGTCAACGTAACCTGCTATGATGCCACCGACTTTTGGAAAGGGGATGAGCGAGACGATCTTTTCGATTTTCTTCTCAAGTGGAGATTGAGCTGTTAATAGAAAAAGAAAAATTATTTAACCGGTATGCTATCAGTATCAGCAATCAGCTCTTTGTAAGTATGTATTTTTGTTTTTTTTTGGACATACGCATACATTTTGAGTCGAAGACTCGCCGCGTATAAAGTTTTGGGCCTCCATCACCTTCACGCTTAGGGAGCGTGACAGAGTTCTAAATATTATTATGATGCTTCACTAACATTTTAGGGTAGACAAAGTAAATTCTAATACTGTGGCAAGCCTAGAAAATTGTCTTGAACCATTTCATGCCTAGTTAGTGTGTAAAAAATTGTATAATTAAAATAAACTTACACAGCAAGTTCATGGTTCAAAGCAGCAAGGAGGGAGGGCGGACCCCCACAACAGAGCACGTCTATGGTAGGTAGGTACCTATATGTTTTTATCCCTACCCTACACTACAGGTAACTTTATTGAGATGAAATTAGAATGAACCTGTCGGCAGTCTGAAGACGGATGCTGAGGCGACGGCGAACAAGGCCATCAAAACTGCAAGCGCTACCTGGAACATATAATTTCGCTCTTAGCTTACCAAAATACCTTGGAAATGTTATAGCATATTTGAATTGACTGGGAGAATTTTCATATCCGCATACATATAATAATATCGTCGAAATAATAAAAAGAAGCTGTTAAATTTGTAATAAAACATTTATTTAAATCGACAAGGAAATATAAAAATTTGACATAGACCGATGCAACAGGAAAACACTTCGTTATCATCAGAATAATCGGCCGGGAGCGATAAGAATATAAATTTTTCTAAACCTGGAATGTAGTTTAGAGAAAAGTGAAAACTGACAGTTATTCGTAGGTAGGTAAATGTGCATAAAATTAACAAATGTTATTTTTTTATAATTATTTATTAACTTTTAAGATAGGTAAATAAATTACACTTCGATTTGTTCAATTGTTCACCGATTTGATTATCAAGCGAATAAGCAGTAAGCCTTTTTTTTATTTGACTTTATTTTAGGTAGGTAGATAGTATCTACTAGATACTTTTAGTACTAGAGATATCAGAAGTCAGAACACAACATACCTTATTCATTTTTTTTTCCTTTTGAACGTGGAATCACTTTATGTCACTATCCTGGCGTTTCGAGTGCTGCAATCGAGTCGAGCTACTGACAAGAGAAATGCTTTTTATACATTCGAGCACTTTTATCTCGTTTTTTCCCCTCCCCACTCATTTTTATCTTTCGATTCCCGGTTTGTTTATGTTAGTGAGTGAGTCGACAGTCGATATCGTCGCTCGCGATGGGTCTATCTGGGAGACGACACGGCTGGCGAGCCGTGTCGTGATTTGAGACAAAATTCGCGGACAACCGGCCAAAAGTTGGATAAATAAAATGGAAAACATACCTACCTGGCTACCTACATGCAGCGACAATGTGTTAAAAACTCGGCCAAGTGCGAGTCGGACTCGCGCATCAAGCCATCGCATAATGGCAACGCCACGGCGGCCGTCTGTCTGAGGGGAAATCTCGAAAACGGCTGAACCAATTTCCATGCTATATTCGCTATTGGAATTATTTTTATTACTATTACGATATAGCTCCAAGACGTTGATCAGTGAACGAAAGAAAGCCTTTAAAACCACACACAGGTAGGTACATGCAATGCAACTGTAAGTTTAACTTTGTAGAAACCCCGATTCTCTGGTTAAATAACTATGGCTTGTAACGTTTATGTTATGTATGACTGAGTTAAGTTTACACAGAACCAAATTTCATAACATTGCATCATTTTTCTATGCTTATCTATCACTAAAATCAGTAATTTTTGTATTCTGGCGATTGCAAGAAAATTAGTCTCATAATACGAATATGTTATCTTTAATCTTTTAAAACAAATTATTAGTTCTTTCCTTTTGGTCAGCAAAGATTGGTAGGTTTGTCTATAGCTGTACGAAATTATAATTTTGCTGTACATTGTAACATTTCTAGTAATTTTTTTAACTTAAAATTGAATATCAGTTATATACAAAGTAAAAATGTAAGATGCATAAATAAGATGTTACATTAATTTATAACTGAAAATCAATTATTATAATATAATACGTACACAGGCTGTTCGGCACATCGACCGACAAATTTTTTTTGTAGGTAAGTGGGGTCATTTGCAACGTTTTGTTTGACCCATGATACCTTTTGTCAGATGTCACGTGGTATCGAGATACGATTTTTTTTCTTTATTTTTTAAAATTACGGAAATCCCAGCTTTAAAGCCTTGTAACTTTTTTGTTTATGATTATATCAGCACGGTTTATTGAATTTTAAATGTTAAAAAAAGAAAAAATATTATTTGATGAAGTTAATACCATGAAAAGGTCTTATGACCTGCCAAAGTCCCGAGAACGAGTAAAAATATGACAATCTTAATTTCTTAATTCATTAAAAAAAAACCGACAGCAATTGATAGCTTCATTTTCTTTTAAAAAGTTCGCTAGTTTACGCCCTCTTTCCAACGGTATACCACGTGTCATACAAATAATTCACTATGTGGTCAAAATTAGGTATAGGGACAGAGACAGTGAACGACAACACGGGCACTTATCGGTGGTCGCTTCCCGTATTGAGAGCGTTTTCGGACGCATTTTCAAATTTAGAACATGTAGGTATAATGCGCGGGGCGGATCACGGCGGCGTGTCGCCGCCGCAGCGGTTCGTCGGTGTTCTCCCTCGCACCCGCACCGTACTTGTATAGTGTATTCGCGTGGGGGGTCGCCCGCTGCGGCGACGACACGCCGAGATCCGTCCCGCGTAGTCTACCGGTCGCGGGCAATTTGTTCAAATTCTCCACTGTTAATGTTTAGACTCTTGCAAATAATTATCCCTAATTTTGACCACATAGTGAATTATTTGTATGACATGTGGTATACCGTTGGAAAGGGCGTAAACTAGACTAGCGCACTTTTTAAAAGAAAATGAAGCTATCAATTACCGTCAGTATTTTTTTAATTAATTAAGATTCTGTCATATTTTTACTCGTTCTCGGGACTTTGGGAGGTCATAAGACCTTTTCATGGTATTAACTTCATCAAATATTTTTTCTAGAACAAGGATACATCGCAAAAATTCAATAAATTTTATTTCGTGCTGGTACAATCATAAACAAATAAGTTACAAGGGTTTAGATCTGGAATTTTGGTAATTTTCAAAAATAAAGAAAAAAAAATCGTATCTCGATACCACGTGCGTGACATCCATGACGTGACAAAAGGTATCATGGGTCAGAACGTTGAAAATGACCCCACTTACCAAAATGTTTGTCGGTCGATGTGCCGAATAGCCTGTGTATTAACTATTTATATCATAATCAGTATAAACTTTCAACTTGCATGCGTCTTGCAATCGCCTTGTTTTTTATAATCTGTTAATTAGGTTTTGTCAATAATTTTATTACTTTATAAAATTCTAATCAGAAAACCACTCCACAAATCAAAATTATTTAATTACTAGTTTAGTGGATTCGAACCACTGCACTGCACCAAATTTATATGTGCCTACCTAACTCTAGTTGCTTCCAGTTTCAGGAAAAGGGGGCTTGGAATTTTTGTAAATAAAACCACAGTTTTGAACGCTCATACAGCAGACTTATATTATGTACTAAATCTACAACGTAACCTAATATTAATAATAATATTTATATTACAATAATAAAATAAAGGCGTATTATCGGAGAAGGTACCAGGCTAATAATGTACATGTACTGAGTTATTCCACTGCTTCAAACCTTCATTTCGTTGCCAACTTTTGTATCAATCGAGAGGGTATAGATGAAAGTGTTATTGCCACAGATTACCGAAATGCCTTTTTGAAACTTAGATACACTATATTTTTACACAAATTGTTTGTATCCCTCCTCGTGTAACCCTCTTGTGGTCGCGTGATGCGGTGCAATAGTTTACAGTGCATTCTAGCATCAACGTTTGAAGACTCCCAAGATCTACCACCGAGATCGGCAAACTCTTTGTACCCCCACACACCCAGCTCGTCTACGTCGAATCCTTAAACTTATATCATTATTACAAACTATATTAAGCCTTCACTTGCGATTTATTTTCCACTGTAGAAAAACTTCGAGCTTTTCACTCAGCGGAAAATATAAAAAAAAAAAAACGGATGTATTAAAGTATCTCTTAGTCTATTGTAAGGGATACATTTCTTATTGGGATTGCCCGCGGTACGGGCGTGCCGAAGCTATATATTTTTATTTAAAACGAAATTATAGATATTAAATATGACATTGCATTAGTAAAATTATGTTGAGATCATATTTAATACATCACAGGTGTTAAAAGAGAAAATTTAAAAATTACACATTGATAGAAGTGTTCTCAATATGTGCACGAGTCTGTTGAAAAAGATCAGATGTATCATGACATGAATGATGGGCATTTTAAATAATTTTCAATTTAAATAAGCCAATATCGGACTTTTTTTTTATTTTTTGCAATACATTGTGAGTAAACTTTAAAATGTACTAAACGACATAAGACTTGTAAGCACATGAATCATTCAAAAGCTTTTCAATTAATTTACAGACATTATTGTACATACAGTGAATGAAAAGCGCCTGAAAGAACCGACACTGAGTTCACTTCTATTCAATGATATATTATAGTACAATGCAATCCTCGCTAGGAAACCAATCGCAAGTCGTTAATTAAAAATATTTTGAACGTAACGAAATCTTCACACACTAACACTAAAGAAAAAGAAATACATTGATATGTATATTCCTTTGATTCCAAATTTAAAAAAAAATGCCATTATGAATGAGCTGTTTGACAAGCAAAGGTGTAGTACTAACCAGACAATCTATAAAATGTTTATTGTGATGTTATGTGTATGAGTCGCTGAAGGAAGTCACATACCAAAACTCAAAATGTATCTATGAAAAGAATAATTAGAAAGATACTGGATTTTGTACGGTTAAATTTAAGCGTAAAATCGCTCAATCGACTACAAAAATTGATTGCAATCTTAAATAAGAACAGGTACTACAGAAACCAAAAAAAATACTTAAAACATTTAAGTCAATTTTTTAATTAATATGACAAAACAACAATTTTTCTATTTTTATTCAACTTAAATCAAACAGCTTTTCTTAGTCATATGACACTTTGTCAATTCTAAAGATATGTACAAATTAAAGTTATTACAGTGCTACCGCTTCAGCTCCCAATAATATTGGCACTTTAAGACCTACCTTTAATTAAACGGTCCTTATTCCACTAAGCTATCTCAGTGCCTTGTTCACATCTAATCTTTGTCACATTCATCTTTGCAAGTACACGTAGTGCGAAAAGGTCCTACCCTACATACATCTTGTCAAGCTTTCGGCGTCACATGTAATACCTATAGTATTGTACCTATACAATTCGAAATCATAAGTATTAACATTAGTTCTCGTTAGTGTTTACGTCAGAACGACAATAAAAATTATAATTTTCTCTAAAACAAATTACACCTACCAATGAAAATAAAATAACACGATTAATATTCTGCACGCCAATCCAAAACATACGGAATGCTTCGAGAAATATCTGGGCCACTCTGGATAGCAAAGTGAGCAATATTCTTCCAGTAGGATTCTCGAAATCTAGAAAAAATATCATTATCACCATATTCCATGTTACGGTGTTGGGAGGATAATTTATCAGATTTTCAGAATGTAAGAATAATCTCATTTGATCAAAGCGGAGATGACCCTAATGTCTCCAGAAGTTTCTCAAAGTACGGATGAACGCTGCTTTTCATATCGTTCACCGAAGTGAACGATATGAAAAGCAAAATCATATGCGCTGAAAACAAATGCTCTTTGAACTCGGATCTAATAATAAAAAGGCTTAATTTGCACTCGAACTGAGGCGAGGGCTGTTGTGATGGTGGCCCGAGTCTAAAACGGGTAATTCACAATCGATCATACTAGTTAAGTTAGTGAGCATGTTGGTCGATGCTTCGCAGACTATCGTGTATTCAAAATTCCTTATGCATTAAGCTCGCCTTTGTAAAATTTTTCTTCACAATAAATAATAATTCCATTTACATTATGTATGAACTTGTACCAAACCGTGAAATTCCAAAGAGTGCTGTACTAAATTCATGGTATCATATTAGGTATATACCATATTTTCATTTTGTACTATAAATAAATTGCCACAATTTGTGGGTACAATGTGCACCATTCTTTTAATCGGATCTGGCAACACTGTTCGCCTTGACTGGCGGTCAGACGACCAAAATAAAATTTGGTGCTCTGTTCGAAGTAACTTCATTGGCTAATTCAATGTATGCGTTGTTAGGTACATTACGGACAATACGGATTCGTTCAATTACGGCTCAGACGGAATCTTATGAAGATGAATTTTAATTATAATATTCTAGTATTTTAAACATAGATTTTAATTTCATTTTATCTTTAACTGAAAATGTTATGAATTGCGATATAGCTACTCAGTATGATCATTCGCGAATGAGACGTTTTAAAAACCATCTATTATATGAACTGGACTGACTTGTCACAGCTTAAAACATATTCTAACCTACCAAAATTTTGAATATAAACACTCTAGAAACAATAGTTGAGTAATAAACACTGTAATTTAATAAAATACAACAATAATTAAACATAAATATACAGAGCACATACAATAACTTTAATCGCACTTGTCACTTTGTACATGTCTAATCCCTGTGTGTACAGCGGTCATTCGGAGATCTGATTGCATTGATGGAAACAGCAACTAATACGGTTGAGCCGTTCTCGAATTATGTGCGAGAATACATACAGAAGAACATTGCATTCGGATTGTATATGCAGTGTTCGGACATTAGCGCAAGTGTACAAAGTAACAAGTATAAAACTGCATTTTTTTCTGCCTCAAAAAAATACTAGACGTCAAAGTATTTTATAGAAAACACAAAAGTATACATACACATTTACTTCCAAATAGGTTGGAAAAATGTATGTAAAATAATTATTTTTGTCATCTTAAAAATATAACCATACCTACTCAAAAACAATTTGGGGTCAAAACACCTAAAGTTCTGTAAACCATAATTTCTATACTTGAAATGGCTTTCAACCTGTAAAATTGTGTTTCCAGCTACGAAATCACTGGTGAAGATCCGTCTCTTTCTCTGTCTACCAATACGAAAAGACAGGGATAGGTCTTTAATAGAGCATGATCCAAGCTCTATGATAGATAGATCGTTGAACGCTGCTAAAGTCACGAGTTCATGACTTAGGCCCAATTTCGGGAATGCGAATTACCCTTTGATTATGCTAATCTTAAAAAGATTACCTCATGGAAATGTATAATATGATAATCCTAAGATAAATGGAACTCCATGGCAATCCAGATGGTACCTAACCCTCATTCCCACAATTGGGCCTAAGTCAAAATTAACTTTTCAAAGAATAAAAATAGAATCTATGGACACAAAGTGGCAGAAATTTCATACCAAGGAAGTGGTAGCGACCAGCGCTGTTTTTGTACGCCTAAAATGTCCTACAACTTTAGTGTTGTCCTGCTCACACACACAAGCGTTCTGTGCGCGTGATCAAGAAAAAACTAAAATTCTTAGTAAAACAAGTTGCAGTAATACTTTACGTGTTATGGCCCATCGGAAACGTTAAAATATATTAGAAAATAACAAAATATTGCAAGTCTCATACCAAACTAGCCAAAATGTCGAAAGGTTTAATTCAGAAAAAGTCTCGTAATTTATAGGTATTTGTATAGTAAAATACTTTCCCTAGTATGACAACATAATTATGAGGCATGTTCTATACCAATTTTATGTTACCTACTTAATAGGTATTTATGTCAAAAAGGTTAACATAAAAAAATTATATTACCAATTAAATTTTTTTGCAAACAAAACATTTGCAAAAAAAAACTCACAAACGTTCAAATTAATATTTTAAATACTTTATAGAAACTGGTATAACCATGTTAAAATTAACCAGTTCTCTAAGACATTAATGGTTGTAGAAGGTTTTTGATGTGTAACATCTTAGTTCTCTCTCAGTATGAGCAATAATTCTTTCAATGAAACGGAAATGCGTTAGGGAAGTGACGTAATTTTGTGAGTGAACTATATAATTATTATTCTTTGGTGCGGCCTACAGTTGACGCATGTTAACGGCTGTCAACGGTGCTTTTATAACACGATGTGTTTTATATTATAATTTATAAAAGGACGTGTTTTATAAACATGTGTGAAATCAATGTTACACATCTTTGGCGACTATTGTGTAACACAGACACGGTTAGGTGGTCTGTGTGTGACTGTGTAAGACTCTGTGTTTTTTTTATTAAAACAATACACACGCTGAAATGATAACCTGTCCCCCTTTTTTAAGTTATAAATTTAACAAATTGGGAAACATGATGGCTAGTTTGAAAGCTACCAAAATATATCTAAATTAAAGGAGTCTTAAATATGAGTACGGAACTACATTAGGTTACTTAATTTAAAGTTTTTGTCAAAGAGATCATGATGAAACTTAATGTATTGTCCGATGTCTCCGGAGCCTTACATTTTTGAAAAAAAAAAAAAATTACGATAGGAGCGTTTCAACTAAAAGTTCTAAAAAGTAGGTTTCTGTTTTATCCTGCATGTAACGAATTGAGTATTTTTAAGTTGTGTGGTTTAAGTATGTTTTCAGAAATAAAAAGCAGAGCTTATTGTGGGCTCCAGCGACATCGACAAAAGTAATCTGCAATAATATATTAATAATATTTTATAATGTCTTATAAGGTCTATCTTAAAATTACTTAACATAATAATATTGGGCTTCAGAATGTTTTAAGAAATTAAACACTTTTATAAATTAATAGACATAAAATAATTTGCACAATTATCTCAAACGCACCAACCCTTTCCCTCCCGGTGTCATAATGTTAAATTCTTAGCAAGTCTTCACAACAATCAGAAGTAGACATAAGGAATCAAGCATTTTTTTTTTTCTAAATAACAAACCGATGTAAGTATATTCTCAATTTTGTACACAATTCTCAGGAATATGTACCTACTTTTCGACATATGTAAATTGGTGAGTAATTTGTGTGAAATTTGAGCAAATACACAATTTCACAATGTAAAAATTTTACTATAAATAATAGTATAGGTACTCGCGAAACAACACAATATATAAAAGACTAAAAGATTGTAGCGAAAATGTCGGTTCAAAAAATATTTTTGCAAATAATTAGACATACCTATTTCTGTATTCATAAATTCCCAGTTAATACCTGCTTTAATTAAGTCGGAATTGAAGAATACGGAGCTGGGTTTGTCACGTTTCACTCTACAATGTACAGTGACGTACAGTGATGTACGTTGCATAATTTCAGAAGACGAGAACGCCAAGGTGGCACAGTTCATGTTCTTGTTGTATACATATTGTATAACTTCAGGGGAAGAAACCACTATAATAAAGTTCTATTGAATGTTGCACAACTTCAGAGTACCAAACTTCTTGTTTTATGTTGTATAACTTCAGGGGGCGAGACCACTAGCTCGTTTAGTTAAGTTCTGCTGAATGTTGCAAAACTTCAGAGTACTAAACTTCTTGATTTATCTTGTATTATTTCAGGGGAGGAGACCACTAGCTTCTTTATTTAAGTTCTGCTGAATGTTGCACGAGTACTAAAGTTCTTGTTTTATGTTGTATAACTTCAGGGGACGAGACCACTAGCTCGTTTCGTTGAAGTTCTGCTGAATGTTGCACAACTTCAGAGTACTAAAGTTCATGTTTTATGTTGTATAACTTCAGGGGTCCAGACCACTAGCTCGTTTCGTTGAAGTTCTGCTGAATGTTGCAGAACTGCAGAGCACTAAAGTTCTTGTTTTATGTTGTATAACATCAGGGGACGAAACCACTGGCTACTTTAGTTGAAGTTCTGTTGAATGTTGCAGAACTTCAGACTACTGAAGTTCTTGTTGCATGTTGTATAACTTCCGTGAAGGAAACATCAAGTTGGTATTGTTGCTGTATGTTGCATGACTCGGGGAGGACGAGTGGGGTGTAAATGCTTCTCAACTCCCGCGCAGCCTAACTCTTGAAGTGCGCCTGCGCGAGTCGCGCCACCTTGGGCGGTCGCAGGTGCGTGCCATGCCCGCTGCAGTCGTGCTTGTGGCCGGGCGAAGACTTCTTGGCCGAACTGGTCGTCAGCCGCTTGCGTGCCTTCATGAAGTCTGAAAACGAGAAAATATTAACATTAGTACTTTTATGGGCCCACAGAACCAAAGACGGAACACTAGAACACAAGGAACAGAGAATCTTGGAGTTGGTATGTCCATAAATGACATGATATGTCCATAAATGTCTCTAGCCAGTCTGACAGACATAGAGACGCCACACCGATTTAGTACGGGTCTATGTCAGAGGAAATAAAATCGGTAGTTTTGCCGAATGTTTTATTGTATGCTGTAACATATGTTTGCTATTACAAATATTTTTAAGTTTACCCTGTTATTCATTATACCTACTAATTTTAAAATTTTAATTAACATGGTAATTTATTTTTAATTTTTAAAAAGACTAACTAATGCTTCTATTATATATAATACATTTCTAATTAACAATAATTTATATAACAGCTAAAACTAGGAATGTCTGGTTTTTTTCTACATAATCCTAAAAAGGACATTGAAAGCTATAAAATAGTCGTAAAAATTTATCTCCCGGGACGTAATTATAAGAAATTAGAAATGCTCAAGTTAGTGTCACCGTGGGGAGATTTATGGGAAAATGAGGATAAAAATGTAATTTGTAGGATTTTATGGCTTTTTCGATACACCCAGTTAGCGGATAGTCGTAAAGATGTCGCATGGAAACGCTGTGCCCGCTCCCCGCATTACATACCATACGGTTTTATGCGGATATATATTATATATGGTGTTTTATATATCGGCTGCCTCATGTCAAAAAGGCGTATCGACACAGTTTGTATTATGGGTGGATACGCCCCTTTGATATCAGGCTCCCGATATATAGGTAGTTTATAACTATATTGCCAAACTGATAGGCGATGTCAGTAACATTAAAAATAATTAAAATAGCCAACAGATATAGATAGATAGAAAATGCTTTATTGATACAATAAACATTCAACATTAATAAGTACATTAGAAAATTTACATAAGGTGCAAAGGCGGACTTATCCCGAGATACTTATACAGAGATTTCTTACAGTTCGAGATTCGATTAACATAGTATAATGTAAGTAAGTAGTAGAGTAAGAGTTGAGCGTGATAGATATTGAAGATAAAATAACAATAAGAATACTAATTAATAATACATGTTGTTAAATAAAAGCCATACTTGTAACGTGATGTTAAAGTAATAAACTGTAACCATCACGAGATACTTTTTAACCGACTTATAATAAAAAGGAGGAGGTTCTCAACTCAATTCGACTGTATTTTTTTTTTAGATTCGTGAACACTGCAAACACAGTTCTGTCGCTTATGCGTTACAGGCACTGGGACTAGCTGTTTGCCCGCTATTTATCCTAAAAAGAAAACAGTTAAAACTGGTTATGCACTGAAAATATTTATTAACATCAAAGACCGTAGAGTACTCTTTGATTAAAATATTACGTTTGCCCGCGGCTTTGCTCGCGTGAAATTCGTATTTCAAAAGAAGAAAAGAAGTGACTAAGAGTGAGTACAATTTTCGTGTAAACAAATGACCTTTAGGCCCGGCATTACAGCGTGCACGGAATACTTGATTGCTTGAATGCTTCAACATCGAAAAATCGTCATAGAAAAATCACTTTTTCCTAACTTGATCCATTCAAACATCATGTATCCGTCGTCGCCTCAGCGGCATTTCAAAGAGTTTAATACAAACGAAAGTCGTAAAAAAGTTGTTTTAATTTATACGAGAACTACGGAACCGCCCCCTATTCTGTTTTACGAGTGCGCATACTTCTTTCTTTACATTATGAATGAAACCATCTTGAGTTGAACGTGTAAAGGGTGCATTTTGGTATATTTTTACCTTGCAAAGCAATGATATAATAGTAATACACTTTATGCTACTTAATACGTGGCAAGGGCGGGCTTATTGCCTTAGACAATTTACTTCAGTCAACCCGGTGGACCTACATCCGAACCATGCTTGGAAGCAGTGGGTACGTAAATTTTTTCAAATAATAAAAAACTTATTGGTACACGCCGGTTGGATTCGAACCTCGGACCTCTGGCAATACAAGCCCAGACCACTCGGCCACCCGCGCCGCCTCGCTTGCAGCAAAATCATTGTTGCAAAGGCAAATAGGCTCATAGATAAGTCGAAATGCTAAACATTGTTCCTACCTATCTCATCGCACCACGCACGTTGTTAGTTAGACCCTCGCCCAAATTACGTAACATCTTTTAACGTTCTTGCATAACCTTGACTAGATAATGGAGACGGTCGCGGCAGCCGAGGCAAAAACATCGTATCATAGACAGTAGAGTAGAGTAGACCGTTTTCTGCAGCCCAACTGTGCCGCGGTGACGTCACGCTGATACAATCCCGAACGAAGGTCGACGAGGATGAATCGGCGGCCATATTGCGGACGCCATTTTCCCGCCAATTTTTTAGCCAATCGAACGAGCTTGCCGGCTATGATTCGATTTTTACCTTGTCACGTGACACCGACAATAAATTCTGGGCAATAATGCAACAGTAAGTTTTGCTCTTTGTTTAGTTTCAATGAGAGGGAAATCGAAAGAGAAAAGAATGCTCTTGCATGGCACCTGATACTGTTTGTTACATCTGGTTACATCATTATTACAATGCTAGAGTCTAGACTAGACTAGTAGTGATGTCAGGTCAGCATTTTGTTTCTGTCAAAGATATCATGCCTGTAGGTACTTCTCTGTCATTTGCTACACTGAAACTGAACGGAAAATTGAAGATTTATTTACGTAGTTCGATTCTTATTAGATTTTACCTTGACGTGACGTGACAAAGTGAATCCTGGATAGTGACTCAGCAGGAAATTAGTGCTACAACCGGGTATCCTAGGGTTATAATTATAATAAAGGTAATATCAATGGTACCTATATGTACTTATAGAGAAAAGAATGTTACAAAGTCGATGTTGATAGTGATAGTTATCTTGTCCTAATATTTTGATAAATGTGGTGGACGGTGACCGGTGTTGTGCTGTATTTTACAAGAGCACAACACCGACTACTCTGCTTACCCCGATCAGGACACAGCGCGTGGAATGTATGTATATAGGAATATTACGTTAGGTTCAAGTTAGAGCACAGAAGAACACTTGTTTCTTTACGAGGTGGTAGGGAGGTTAAGCCCGCCCGGATTGGTACCGCACCACCGAACGAAAGATCGGTCGAAGAGGCTATATTATGACTATGTAAATAGTTCGTGTTTTCCGTTCAGTTCAGTGCAGCGCGCACGACCAAAAAAGGAAAGGACTGACATGGCACCTAATTCACCAAGCAAGGTGTTATGCGCTGACATCACGATTCACGAGTGTTGTAGGTGACGTAGGATGTCGGAAGTGATGTTGCCAACCAACCATGTCATAAAAAACAAAATTTTCAGGAATTTAGATTATAGCTAGCTACTGCATAATCAAATCACATACATTCCAGGACATAATTATACTAGGTAGTAGGTACCTACTGTACGCAATTACCCAGCAGACAGGAAAATGCCCAGTCAGTCACATATTAACAGAACTGTTTATCATTTAATTATTCTTCGAATTCGGTTCGGTATGCGGTATGCATGCTGCGGCGCTGTGAATTTGAGTTTGCCGCCATTGAACCGAGATGCGTAAGTTTCCCGCCATTTTGTTGTCGCGCGACGTGCAAAAGATATCGGTGACCCGTTCGCGGATAATACACAAACTACGCAACGTAATGGGTGAACCAAAGAAAATAAATACAAATAAACAGCGTTGTCATACTTTGCATACATTTGACTTTGTTACCAACAAGGTCGGCATGCACACAATTTTCATGAAAAAATACGTGGTGAGAAAATACGTGGTGAGAAAATACGTGGTAAAAAAACCCCCGACCCTTAAAAAGTCAAAAATAATTTCCGTTTACTTACTTAAAGGAGTCGGTGGACCGCTAAGTAAATTCCCGCGCAGCTCTGAGTTTTTATATTTTATTTACTTAGCGGTCCCCCGACTCCTTTAAGTAAGTAAACGGAAATTATTTTTGACTTTTTAAGGGTCGGGGGTTTTTTAAATTTGTAATTTAACTCTTATTTCAAGCTTTAAAAAAAAACAGCATGCAAATCGGTCCACTTTTTAAGATAATAATTTCTTTTATTACTTAATTACTTGATTACTTGATTACAAACATAGCTAAGAACCATCCCGATTAAACAAACTTCCTATTTAAAAAAATCGCATCCAAATCGTTCCATCCGTTTGGCAGCTACGCCTCCGTTTTTTGCGTCGGGGGTTAAAAAAGGCGTCTCACAGAGATAGATCAGTTGTCATTATTGTAAGTTTGTGTAATTTTCTTTAACCTCCTCGACGAGTCGATGCTCCGTCTAGTAATTGATTTCATTGGCATACGCACACACATGGTATGCGCGTGCGCACCGCGGCGCGTAAACATGGCGGCCTTGACGCGAGCGCGTGGCGGCCAAAAATGTGGCTTCATGAAATCATGATTTATTACTGGCCCACTTCTTATCAGCCTTCTCCGTAAGGATTCAGAAACACTTAGAAACTCACTTCATAATAGCAGACGCAGACACACTGTAGGCATCAGTAAGGGCTAGCATGCACAAAAAAAAAAATGACAGATCTCGTGCATTACACGACCTTCGAGGCTTCGAGGTACATTGAAAATGAACTCAACAAAATAAAAAAAAAAGTTTTCGACTTTTACAAAAAAAATTTTACACCATCTGAAAGCCATTGAAATTGAGCCCTCATACGTCCTCGTGGCCCTAAGCCACTATATACGACGGACGGGGCAAACACACTTTCAGCGAAATGGGGGCCCTACTGAAGTGATCGAAAAAACATTTTCAATGTTAAAATCCGTGGGGATTTTTTCCGCAAATTTTGTAACATTCTATGAACGTACACCTACACACGCACTGCGGCTTCATTTCCGCGCAGCGAGCGACACGCGCGCTGCGGTCTTGCAGTAATTGCGAATACCTACCTATTTTTTTTTTAATACCTACTGCGATGCGGTGTGGATTTATTTCCGGGCGAATTTTCCGTAAACAGCGTGCATAATATTCGCAGTGCGTGCTAGGCCTAAGGGCCTAAACATTCCTTCTCAGACCAAGACTGGGGCAGACACGACAATTTATCAATCTGTAGAAGCCAATTGGAGTGATGCTGAAATGTAACGAGGTCAAAACAATAACGTCGGTATATGGACGATAATAGATGTACAGGAATACTCCATTGACCGTCGTCGCGGAGAAGTGTTAAAAAAATTACATGAAGCTTGAAGAGAAATCCGGTACCTAACAATGCTAATACATACACAATGTGTAAGACAAGGTTACCTAGAAGAAACTGCAGTCGGTAATAAGTTCACCGTTTGCATGGCAGTAATTCGAGGTTTATCTAGTTTCTATTAAAAATGCAAATCTTCTAGAAGTTGCGTTTCACGCAACATTTCAATACAGTTTATATTCTTTCCAATCTTGACTTTGTTAGTGTAAGAAATTCGCGAACTGTTTACGCACTCAGCACATGGTGCCGGGCGTCGGAAAAATCTCTGATGACGCCGAGTTATAATTAAACTCTCTTCGCTGCCCTAGATATTGGCGCAAACGAACGAAAGTTTTTATCGCGTCTTGAAACTGAGGATTTTTTCTCACGAACGAAGAACCGCCGTTTTAAGAAAACGCACATTCTCACTGCCCGCTCGAACTAACTAGTGTAATCGAAATTTGCAATGCATTCACAAGGAGATAACTGCTATTGTCGCATATTAACACTTAGGTACTTCGTACCATCATAATCTAATAACAGCATTTTCGCTAACCAAATTTCGAGCCTTGCATCCTACTTCAACCCATCGACTTCAACCCGAAAAAGCGCCGTGTCGCATCCTACTTGCACCCGCGGAATTTGCATCGTGTTTAAATTTCATTCCTCCTTTTGACTACCTGAATGATTTGACTTTTAAAGAAGATACTGTGGAAGGTATTTCGAGATTTATCTAGTTTCTATTAACAATGGTTAAAGTATATGCACACAAATCTTTGATAAAGATAAGTGAGTTCACACGTGTGACAGATACAGACTAGTTGTAATTTCGCCTATGTATGTGTCACACACAACTCACACCATTTATAATGCCTTTTCAACTGTTGGACGAGCTATTGAATTCTTTGAAAATTCTAAATTACAACTATGCCAAAGACCCACTAATAATGGTCCAAGACGTAATCGTTTTACTTCAAGGCTGTATCGGGATTTGCATATTTTAACTGGAAAAGAGGTAGTCGTTTGGTGGCGTGTCGGGAGCAATTTGAAAATTGTCCGTACGACTACAGTAGGCCATCATTTGGAGAATTCAACAGTGGAATTCTGTGTGGCTCGTGGACCGTCGGGAGCCTGAAGGACGGGATGTTAGCAGACACGAAGGGTGTTTAAACTACACCCAAATCGGCTCCGACCACGTTTCCACACGCTACCATCTGCGCTAAGTAAGATAATACATACATAGGTAGGTGGCGTTAGATGTTTAGGGAATCAAGTTATAAAGAACTGGCACAGTGTGGCTATGCTCAAGAGTCCATCGGACAATCAGAAACAGCTAATAAGACCACTCCCAGCGAAACTACGTTCAGCTTGGTGTCATCCCGTCCACAATGCGGATAAAAAAGTTGTCGTCGATCCTTTTCTTGTCACGCCTCTTGAAGACCCCCAGGTACTAGACTAGGGAACAAGGGGTAGTCAGTCAGTCTTATTATTACCGAATATTGTTCCATTCCGATAGATGCCAGATTTCATCTGTACAAAAATGAATCGATAGCCTTGATAGCTGGTGCACCTGTAGGCAAGAATGAAAGATGACGTTATGAACGTACTTCCAGAAGCCTCCAAGCAATTTTAAGAAACGGTAGAGTTGCAAAAACCGAACCTAGACAAAATTAACAGTCCAAATTCCGAAGCAAGACTGTATGCTCCTAAGCTTGGAAAATGCGATTCCCACGATTGCATTGTTCTGTCTGATTCTGAAAAGACCGGACATGAAGACAAAGGCTGAATCCACGTCGCAACTAGCTCCATAGCAACACCCAAATGTGACGGTCGGCCGGTTGTCAAACTAGATCGGTGTTATTATGTTAATTTAATATAGTAGTATAGATAAAAACACTACACGATGTAGCCTGTTTTATGTGAGTTAGTGATAGTTAAACCATAGTAAAATATACACTCCCATGAGAAGAATGCAAGGTTACGTGTATGTGTTTAAGACGTTGGTAATACCAATTATCTATCACAGATGAATCCATCGTGGATCTCTTTGTCGTGGATAGCCTAAATTCATTAAGAAATGTGCTGGATCGAGTGATAAAATGAACGACAGATTATTTCCAGTGGTAACAATCGGTAGGTAAGGAAAGGATTTTAGCATACAATGCATTGGTACATTTTCTGACAAAACTAGCTACAAGCAGAGAGCACCATGGTTTCTTTCGACCTTCTTGACGTCCTATCGATCTTTTTGAGCAACATTTCGGATTGATGAATGCAGCATTAGGGTGATGGATGACCTGCGTTTGGTCGGATTTGCAGTTGACAGAACATACAATTGAACGCAAAAAAAAAAGTGCAGAAACAAAGGTGAGCCACTTTCGCCCAAACATTTAAAACTAAACGGACCTATATGATTTGACCACGGAGCAACTCAATGACCGAAATGCCAAGAGGTGTCCTTCCTTTCTCCCCAGCAATGTCTCCAATGTTTACGCCTGCAGTCAAACCTCCGCGCCGCCGCCCCGGCTCGCCGGTGATGCGGGACACGTGCGTCACCGTGACACATCCGGCGCGTGTGACGTGACATCGTCACTCGGTCCTCACCGCCAACGCCTCGTTCTGTGACGCCGCCGGTGAAAGCACACCCACTGCCGTCCTGCATACCTGATTGGCACCCACTTATCATAACAATAATGTATCATACGATTTTTATTCGTAGATCATACGCGATCAACTCGGAGGAAGGTTGGAGAGGTGTATGTTCAGCAGTGGACGCTTCATCGCTGGTTGTCTGATCAACTTGTGGTAAATTCCGGCCAGTTTAGTGTTCAAAACTACTGCTACTGCATTCGAAATTTAAGTACCCGCTATTCAGATTAAGGAAAGGAAGCTGGAACATCTGTACAGTACGAATGTGCCCCATACCTATTCTGGAAGGCATAACAAGACTGAGAGTGGTGACAATGAGGGAAACCTGAGTATAGCAGTGTGGGTGGTGTGACAATCACAATTATTGGTAGTTAGACTTTGTCGGTGTATTCGACTCAACACTTTCAGTTTCCAATGTGTAGTGTCTTTGATGAGGGTAAAATATGTAATAAATAACTATACATGCGGTATGCCTAAAAGAAAAATCAAAGCATTTCTTTGAAGAGTTCTAGGTTCTTTAAAGAGTTCTAGGGAAATATAAACTGATATCCACTTCAAATAATGATTGCATAATTTGAAATAGTAGATGGAGAAACATGTAATTTCTGAAGATATCATTTGCTCAACAATCTCCTCAAATATCTGTTCCGCCGGAACATTTAATTTAGCCGGCGCGAAATGAAGGGAAGCACTGACATGGCACCTAGTTCACCCGGTGTTATGGGCTGACATCACGGATGTTGTAGGTGATGTAGCCAACCGTGTCAAGATTCCATAAAAAAAAAAAAAAAAAAGTCATCACCACTCCCAGTACCCGCCAGCCAGAGTAAGGCCTGTGGAGCGACATGAATATTAAACCGAATAGAAGGTAGCGTCCCACAGCTAAAGTAAACAAAGATGAATATTGATGCGTACGCGCAAGTGAGCGACGTAAGCGGCGTCTTTGTCGCGCGGGAGCCCGCTTTGAAGGTGCCGCCGTACATTATGTACTTACGGGACCCGCTTGACGACACGCCGCCGCACCGCCTCCGCCGCGCCAGGACGACGGAATAGATAAACGACGGGGCGCGTGCATTCTGGGAAAGCTTTTAGATCCTGCTGAATGCACGACTTTGTCCAGGATCTGAGAAAGTCACCGAGCAAACATGAGAGTTCGTTGAAGAATGTTACCCGAAAGTGGTGGCACTTAAAGAGTTGTTAGAAGGATGTAATCATGACGAACAAATTAACGAAATGAAGCTCTGTGGAAAGTCCTAGCGCGCGTGAGTTACGAGAAATCTCTAAAAGCGGTAAATGGCCTTCGTTCCCGCAAGTACAATAGCGATGAGGAGCACGATTCCTGCTCGCACGAAACAGTTGTGTTCGTGCCTTTAGATAGAAGTAGCAGTGAAGTTTTATCCCCAGACGGGCGGAACACGAGAAACTTTACCGTCTACCCGATCACGAGCCGCAGAGCACGTGTAGCCCGTGGGAATTGCATATATCACCCGCCTGGCACGGGTCACGCCGCCGCAGACCCGCAGTCTCCAAATTGCCCTTCGTCATTACCACACCAACGAAGAGCATTTCTCTCGTACGTCACGATTCCGCATTACGGCCATATGAAGGCTCGGAGTAATTTTGAAAATTGCAGGTAAGGAGGCTGCAGTCACGAGTGGTCCTATTGTTGAGGATTTTTGGAATACAATTACTGGGAGGAATTACCTAACAGCAGAGAAACTTGCGACTAATGCTTGGAACACGCAAAAATCACAACAATGTAGGTACCAAGGCCAGTCAATTTAACAACTTTTTAATTCTTATTCAGTGTTCTTATATGCATGGTTCTTCAACAAAAACGTTTTATCTGGCATCATAAGAACGTACGATATGAATTATTTGCGGATACAATTCTACTGTAAGTCTACTGTTTCGTTTAACGACAACTTGTATATATTTACCGGTTATATACGACTGAATAAGCAATGCGCTAACCGCAACTCGCGAATGCATTCATCTGGCACAAGCAAAGGAAAATAATGCATCTTTCTGCAACACATTTTTGTTTCAGTGTGAAATTGTATTTTTATTCTTTATTCTCTCAACGTCTCGTCTTGTTGCATTCATCTCAATAATTGAACCGGATGAAGCAGAATGTTTTGCGGTTAGCATCGCTCGTTTCCTGGCATTGCAACTACTGTTGACACTAAAGTAGTTGACTGCTTTTCAGAGAATCAGTGCAGCGTCAAATTTAAATGATTTTGTCAGATTAAATATTATATTGACATAGTTCAATAGATATCGAAATGAGTTAGAATATTAAAACAAAATTACTACCTATCCGATAGCTATAAATATATGAATATATGAAATCCCTATGAATAAAAGAACTAAGTAAAACGAATAAAAACGTAAGCATACAAATTCATATGAATGAGCGCTAGACCAAGAAATACGAAGAAAAACGAAGACTGCATCAAGTGACTGACGCAATCATGGCTGAAGATCTAAATGGACGAGTCGTGAAAAGAGATTCAGAAGAGGCAAGTAACTATTTTAAGCGAATGAAACAAAAGTACAAAAAATAGGAGTTGCTGTTAATTTTCAGTTCTCAGGAAATACGTATTCCTTCTTGTCCTTAGGACAGATTGACGCTTTGTTTTAGTTTGTTAATTCTGGCTTAATAATAACAGTAAGATTTTTTTTTTCAGACACAGGTCCATATTACACAAATACAAATAGGTAGTACACAAATTAATAAAAACTAACAAAATGTAGGACAAGAGTACCTAAACATTTTGATGCTTGTAGGTACTCTTGTACCAGCGTTTAAAGATACTGCTGTTCCAGACCATTGTACACGCCTATACTAGAATACTATTATCGCATCGGTCGGTATATTCTATCTATGTTTACAGCTAGCTAATTGTTTTCTAATTAGAACAAGAAATCCGCCAACTCTGGCTTCAGCGAACATGCGGATGCACTACAATGTCGGGGTAATTTAAACAAGGCTCTGAAAATATTATCGTATTGAACTGCAATTTGGTGGAAAGATAGTTAAGTGCAAAGGATTACGACAATCCACACCACCAGACTTATATCAGCCAAAGAGGGACACGAAGTCGCAACTATCAGTGGGTTTATCGAAGTCAGCGTAGGCGTGCTTCGTCTCAGCTCAACGCTTCATCCAATTTCATCTGACAATCCTCCCCCATCAATAATCCTTCAGAATGTAAAATCTGTACAGTCAAGATAGCAAGGACGATGTCTACGAAACTGGTTGAGGGCGAGCTCTTGGCGTCGCTTCGGCTTTTATTTTTTTGTTTTGTTTGACGCGTGCGCAGGGCTGCCAGCGCATGCCAAATGATAAATGACAGGACGAAAAGAAAAGATAAGAATAAATCTGCGGTCGAGGCTGGTGTCGTTGAAACTGAACAAGACATATTAGCTCTTTTGATTAGGGTTTCACTTGAGGCAAATGACGAAATCACTGACAATTTGTTGTGGGCTAGAATCATGGGTGTGGTGATTTAGCCAAACATGTTAACATTAAATGCCATAAAAAATAATATGGCAGTTCTCACTGATATCTCAAAAATTCAATTTGTCTTTGAATCGCACAGTATTTCCGGATTATATGTCCTAGTTTTACTGTCTACCGCAGCGAATTCAGTCGTGCTACTTTCAAATTGCATTGCATTGGTCTCGCTTGCACGATTCGGCTCGACCAGTTCCGACCAAACTGTGTATGTAGGTCAGTAGACGTTGCGACAGAGCCACACAGACGGAATGTCTTGTAAGTTGTACCGTAGCAGTAAACGTACCTACCACAATCTCCTTTGAATTGGTTAACATTTGTAATTGTTTCAGAAGGTCGTCAGATAATATTCACTTCAAGATGATGTTCTAAAAGAACAGTAGATTCGCTTGCATGACAAGAAACATATGATAACGTCAATGAAACAATGAACCTTCGTCTTAAAGTAAAAATTTACAAACAATATTGAAATGCAACACCGAAGCCACCCTTTAAAAGCTGTCAACCCTAAACTATTCACCAAGCAAGATACTAGTGTTCCAACTCAAAAAGCAGAATAAAAAACTTAACGTATCGGCCTCAAGTACCTTCTCGTGGCGGTATCTATATAGATACACTCCTTTATATTTGTAATGTTGTTTGGCCTCCACGGCTACTGGTTTTGAAAATATAGCGGCCTAAGCAAATAAATGACGCCGCAGGTAGCACTGAGATTATGTATGGTCCTGTAGATTGTGTATCGAGTTCGATTTAGGGAATTTAGATGAGAAATTAGAGAGAATGTTGACTATTCGTTGGGTCTCGGGCCTCGCTCGGGTAGTGGTCGTAAATTTTAATAACAAATTGCATGAAAGAAAGTATTATCAATTTGATTGCTACAACTTTTAGATTAGATTCAAATAAATAACATAGATAGACTGTATCTTTGATTTACATTCACTTTATCGTAAGGATAAGGTGAGTGTGCGTGGATAAAAAATTTAGTCTCGCTCGACCATTATTTCTCTATGCGCTCGACGGACAACGAAGTAGGTAGGTACAATCCAACAAAGGATTACGTTATATTGCGCAAGGCGAGAAGGTTCTCGGGATGAGTAAGCAGGGGCGGGAGCAGGTCGAGACTTGTCGGTCCTCAGACGTCCTCAGTGGGTGTGACATCATCACATCACCCGTTCCACCGCTTTAAGATACCTACCTTCCTTAATTTAATTCTACCATTATCGCTTATCTTGAATGTTTTTACTCAAACTAGTCTTAACATAACCCCAAGATCACACAGTAGTAATTCAAGCTGTGAATTATTATAAAGATCTTACTTAATCATACCAAAAGCAGGACCTCAAATGTCGAAATGAGTAAAGAGAACCAACCTGTAACAAAGAAAACAAGATTTAAGTAAAGCAATAAGTATGTAGGTACTGACGACGTTTCTAGAATTTTAAAGAAGTTACTAATGACCCGAAGCAAGACAGATTAATCAGTATAGAGCACAAACTGTTAAGTGGCGTGTTCAAAAGTCATTACAATTTGCAATTGGAGCGAGTAATGTTTGTGCCCCGCGTGTTAGGCACCAAACAGAAGGTCGCTAATGGTCTATTGTTATCGCAAGCCAGTCAGAGAAACTTGCTTCCCTCGACGAGGTGGGAGCTGTCATCGACACGACGATTAAAATTAATTAAGGCTTCAAATGAGCATTGTGCATACGAGTTTCACCCATAAAGAGGTTGGTTAGACGTCGTATGCAGATTCCTTGTTTTTCAAGATAACATTTCAAGAGAACAGTCTACGTTATTTAGGAAAATGCCTATGTATGAAACTTGCTTCTCTCCATTAATTAAGGCTTCAAATGAGCATAGTGCATACGAGTTTCACTCATAAAGAGGTATGTTAGACGTCGTATGCGGATTCCTTGTTTTTCAAGAGAACAGACTATGTTATTGAGGAAAATGCCTATGTATGCATGAGAAGAAAAATAGAATTTAAGGTTTGTATATTTTTGCATTGTGACGATAGTGTTAGATTGCTTATAAGATCGTATTTCAGTGTCAACGAACAGAAGTGCATACCTAATAATGACCGAATCGTGCGTACTCATGTACATTATTAAGGCGAGGTCATGAATCACTTTGTAAGTGCGATGAACCTACGAGTTGTATCTTGTTGCATACTGGAGTGCATCGTCCTCTGTTCGATATGCAAGTACTATTTTAAACAAGCAACGCAGTGGTTGTGAAAGTCTACGTTTAAGTTCAGGAGTGCAATATTAAGTCTATAAATATATATTGGTATCAACATCGGCATGCTTGATCTCTTCTAGTCTGGAAGAAAAAGACTACTTCATTCGCTAGCCACAACGAAACACCGATAAACATTTGACAAGACGACGATAACGTTGATGGGCAGAAGATTTACAAGAACATTACTTACACATATCTGTGTTACTAGGTTAGGGTTGCCATAAAGGTGCAGGTACTGACCGGGACACTATATCAAAACCTAAGAAAAGTTGGTTGTCTTTGAGCGGGGAAATACAGCACCTGTTCTATGAATATTAAATTTTTAGATGATAGGTATCTCTTACATTTAAGGATAGATTATAGACCCGCCAGGTGGGACGACGACATCAAGTACGCCGGCGGAAATCAGTGGTTCCGTATCGCTGAAGGCCGGGAGGACTGGAGGAAAATTGGATAGGCGTATGTCCAGCAGTGGACGCTTACACGCTGACTGACATGCATAATAATTAAGTAGGCAATAGTTTTACATGTCCATAGCCAATAAATTATAGGCGTCAGAAAAGTTTCCGATTCAGAACGATCGATGCAGCTCTGTAAGCTCACAGATAGTTAGCCAAAAGTCTCCACTGAATGTTAGTTGTCTATGTTTACACATAATTGACATCTGCGAATGAAATCTGCGGACTTATGATGCCTGAAACGTTAGGAAATAAGAAGAAACACTAAACCCTTTGAAGATTTTTTTTGATAATATTAGTATGGGTGAAACTACCTGGCTTTTGGTTCCCGAACGGTACATTTGGTGGTCAGGCGGGACGACCGGGACTGATATTCTAAACCGGTGACAAGTCCCGGTGTACCGGGACGAATGGCAACCCTATACTAGAGGGCTCGAGCAGACGACCGATTCTTATCCTACTAAATTGTTGAGTCGTAATCAAAAAACTTCCAAAATTCATGGAGAATTATAAGGGTGGCTACACGACGTCAACTCAACTGTTTAGTTGGCACAGACTCTCCACGACTCAATTAAAAAGTTGGTACAACTACAGCGGCCAACTGTTTTAATCGGCCGCCGACTTTTTAGTCAACCGGTAACCTACGCTGCGCTATGCAGAGCGAACGACTGAACAATCGTCCGTGTTTTATTGCGACCTCAGAGTTGACACAGACGACTAAACAGTTGTGTTGGAGAGAAATCGGCCGTCATGCCTAACTCAACTAAACTAATTAGTTGGTAATACAATCGGTAGTGTAGCCGAGCCCTTACGAAATAACGCGATCAAAGAAATGCCGAATAGTACGAAGTGGAAGATTCGGAGATTTTATCATCTGTTCATTTTCGTATTAAACTTGTATTGTTGCGTAAACAGGCGACCGACAGCCAACCGATGGAACTATCGTCGTAAGACGAAGGTTTCCCCGACGATTCATGCTTAGTTACTATCTTGATACAAATAACGAGAAAGCGCGGTTGTGAATCTCTTTCGCGCGGTCATAAAATGTTGACTTTTATGACACTTCATAGCAGTCGACCAGCGCACTTTCATTAGCTTTCGAGAATTAATTTCTTTCAGATTAGAATCATACTTCTTCCATGAATGTTCAATTCTATTGGACGCACGCCTCCGTCCTTTTTCGTGAGCCACCATACTTTTTTAAAAATGTAAACCAGAGAGACCAATGGTGCAGTCGACACGGCCAAAATCCGAGGGTTTCACCACCACAATAATTTGAATTAATAAAAAAAAAAAATTGGTTTTCTTTTATTCGCTTCGGAATCCTTAGCGCGAGCACGGTTTGTTGTTTCCTAATTCAGTGAGTAGAATGGATCGACAGACGGGGCGTAGGCTTAATAATAGGGAACCCTAAAGACATGGGTCCACTGGACCTACCACACCAGATACTCCCGCGTGGGACCTGATGTCCATGGGCGTCGTTAGACACCTTATGGGTGACTCGGCGCAACATGTCGCGCTTTCTATAATAGAAAAAAACCTTACTCTTTTCCGCAACACTAGTTAAGGGGTGCGGTGATTGGTAGCAAGCAGATGGTGCTGTTTTTATTAGGCATATTTCAAAGCTTTGGCACAGGTCTATCAGAATCGGATGGCACGAACAAAATGAATAAGTTATATATTATAGTTCCATTGATTTTGAATGTGAACTCACATTTGTCAAACCGCTGCGCTGTGTGTGGGACCACGGCGGACAAGGACCTGCCAAAGCCAATGTCAGTTTTACCTCCCAGACCGACTCAAGCAGACGAACAGACTCAGAAGACATGTCCCACCCAACCGGCAACCGCTAACGGAATCAACCCCGCCACATTGATAAGGGAAGCAATGAAAAAAAATTGCACTCCGGGAGTGCCGGCAGAAGTGAAAACTTAAACATCAACGTTGTGCATTTTTCAATATTTTGGAATGGTTAGGGAATAATTTCGCACGAATTGTTTTATTTATCAGTGTAAAAGTACTATCATTTATGTGGTAAAATTCAATATTCATTTATTGCGCTATCGTAGACAATCATGACAATTTATATTACATAAAAAATTTAACACTACAGAACTATTATAATTATTTTACATCAAAAAGTTTATTTCTCAGAAAAATCAACTTTCATCCATAATTTCAACGAATCTTACGCTTTTTCGATCAGGCTACGGGTCTGACGCAAGTTTAACATTTTTTACCCATCTAAAAAAAGTGCCAAGCGCCGCTAAAGAAGTTTTCACTTCAAAAAGGGCAGCTAATGTGAACGTTCCGTTAGAGTCTGCTGGACCTATAGCAAGTAGGTATTGATATTAATGTTACAAATGACGTGAAAAAGGAAAGACATTTTATTAGCAAACAGGTACCTACGTAATCAATCATCGTCGCATCACCGGCTCGATGACAGATAAAATGAAATCATACGTTAAGCAAATAAACACAAACTCGACTGCTTCTGCGAAATTGTCAATGCGGCAATGACATTGGAGTCAAGTTCACACGACAGGCTGTTGACACTGCCTATTGACACTCGGGAGGCGTCTGGAGGAGGCTCCCCGAGGCTCTGTGGAGATGCCGTGGAGGCTTCACAGGCTAGGCAAACAATCCGGGAATGGCTGTTGACGGAAATCTGTGGGTAACAACGATAAGTGGCTCTGTTTGTTGGGAATAATGACTTGGTGTTTGAGCGCAGCTCGGATCTCTATGTTTGCTTTAGCTAGTTCGTCAACATCTTTCTATTTAGAACCATCGACTTAACATTGACTTGCACTGCACTATTTGTTGAGATATTTCGATTCTTTGGCACATTGGATTTAGAAGTTATCTAGTCGATCTAACTCCTATCTAACATTTCTTTGATTATTAAAACGATATGCGCTAAAATAAGAGTATTTATTAAACGTGTATACGTAAAGCAAGGCATAACATATTATAATCTGATTGATTAAGCAGTGGTAATGTATAATGGCTTTTATGGTATAAACTATATGTAATCATCACCATATATGTCATCATCATATATTGTAAAACTGCTGTTGATTTCCCAAATAAACGAAAATAAATAAATAAATAAATAAAATACAATTTTGCGTGTGTTCGAAAATGAACAGCTTCAGCAACTACACAAATACCGCAAAGCTATTAACGATTTCTCTAAGAGATGCTTCCAAGCGTAATATAAAACGATCGCAAGTGACATCGCGGACTCCGCGAAGGCTGCGTGCACGCAAGAAGGTCGGAAGACAAGACGTGGAAAACATCCGTGGCCCGAGGTGGTTCACCTTGATGGGTGCATTGATCCCGCATCCTCGCAACGCTCTAGCCTAGGCTAATCTGCTGCGCCTGAACAACGCTCGCACGCTGCAAACAGGCTCACCACTCCGTATGCTGTCCTCCGTACGAAGCTACGCTCTCAAAATGGCGCTAAGCGTTGATAATAAACCTAGGTCCAATAACGTCCGAACAAATTATGACTGAAAAAATTGCATAGATAAAGATATTATCGATCATACATATCGCATTATAAAAATGCATTGCTACAAATGGCTCGCGCTCAGCGTCAGCGGCCATTATTGTGATGCTCACGATAGCAACTGTGTAAATTGGCTTTTCCTAGATTGACAAGCCATCTGCTACGACCATCCATATTTATGTGTCGAAAGAATGTTTATTGCAAATCGTTCAGCGGGAGACGTTGCCACCGATCAAGTGTTTCCTGTGGTCTCGGCAAAGAAGCCGCCGCAAATGCTTGAGCGTTTCCTCTATTCCTGCCGCTCGTCAAAAGACGCCGCTAATTATCCAAACACTTCGGATAACGAGCTCTATCTGGGATCTGGAAACACTTGAGGTGGGGCCAGACATTTCTGCCGAGTTAAAGTCACAAGAATTTTGACAATGACTGGGAACAGCAGTTCCACTAAAGACCGTGAAAGGCGTGCGACGACCGTGCAAGACTCGAAATGAGACACAATGTCAAGCCGCAATTTTAAAAAGTTGCCAAAAAGGTCAAATTGCAGCAGCTACTGCGCGCAGTGAAGTCAATTTACTGTCGATCGTAAATCAAAGGTGCGCAGAACGATAATCCGTCGACATGTTGCGGGCCGCGCCTCCCGCGCCGCGCTACCGTGCTACCGTGCGCGTGCGCAGCTACCCACCAGTTCCACCTCCACCCCCCCCACTCACGACTCTCTGCCATTACACCTTAAAGACCATAATTGCGTGCTGCCAATGGGGAGATACTTTTTGCAGTTCCGTGATTTACCGCGTCCGCCAAGCAACCGCATCGATCCGACTGCTTCGTTTTGCTCGATTTTTAAAACGGATTTATAGATCTTTGTTGCGAGTGGTGTAACGTTGCAAATGTTTAAAAAAAGTAGCAACCGCAGATTTAATTAATTTCAACATGATATTACTAAAACAAATAAATATGTTAAGTTTCAAACAGCATTGACGCTCGTCAAATAGACGCGACAAAAAGATGAAACCAGAAGGCAAATTTGCGCCAAGGAGGCAATCGTGTCATCTCTCAGACATCGGACAAAAACAACCTAGTCATGCGTTATGTAAACACTGACAAACTATGCCAACACCTTAAAAAGTCACGGCGGATGGCCTGAGCCAGCTAGCAACAACTGATGTTCATGAAGAGCTTCGACGAGACACACGTTTATGACAAAGCCAATTCAAATGTTTTGGGATTGTTTGACATCGGATCTTCTAGTACCCTTTTTCCCACAAGTGTGGTCGTAAAAAACCCTAAAGAGGCGGAGATTCCACGTTATAAATCTGGAACGGAATAAAATATCGATAATTCGACAATACAAATTCCGTTACGGCCGGTCGCGTCGCGGGAGACGAGAAACGGTAGCTAGATCTCGTCCGAGACAGCCGGCCATTGTACCGCGAGATTAACCATTGTTCTGCCAGATGCTCCTCCATTATTCGGTCATCCGGACAATAAGAAAACAAACTAGAAATATGACAAATCATACCATGAGCGGCTCTTTGTGTCGAAACATCGGTTTTCAACGATAAACATACGATTTTCTTTGTCGATTTCACCTGTAGGTCATCCTTTGTGGAGTCCCTCGGAGATGTGACCTCTGGACCATTCGGAGAATAAGCTACCGTATATTAGGAGAGGTGCTCTTTATTCGTCTTTGTGTTAGACAATGGTCGTATTCGCTCGGATTACCGCAGGGGAGGCCGATGGCTCCCGGCGGCGCTAAGTAGGGACTGACAAAGAGGGAACAACGGAGAGAAATTCTAGTGTTGACCCATGAATATATTGAGAACAATGGCGCGGCTAGGGATAAGTTGAGAAAGGTTGAGAAGATGTAACGAGATGCTGCGATGCACCGTGCACTATTGTGCAGAACAGGTTCATTTACGACTAAGACGATGTATAACGAATTTGCCTACAGTTTAATTGTCCGTGTGCGAACTGAGATGAAGCTGACGAAGATGCGAGGGTAAATTTAAGTAACATTGAAAGGGTTCGTTCAATGGATAAGGTATTAGGATGTCGCTTAATATAACACTTGCAACGAAATAATGTTGGTCCGGTTACTAAAGCAACTATGCTAAAGTTGTCGATGATACCACCACGAAACCATTCCAAGGAAGTAATAAAAAGTGCGGCATATGGGACGATATAATGTTCGCCAAAATGTGCTAGATTGGGAAGTGAGTTAGAAGTCCGGTGGCAATAAGCATATGGCGGTCGGTCGAACGAAGGGTGAGTGAGGCCCCGGACAACTGGAGACTTCACAGATCCGTGCACTACACCAGCTGTTCGATGTTCGATGTCTGGGTACAAGCTGGCTTGTGGGATTAGCGAGTTGGTCACTGCATGCGGGGTCAATTTGGCGATTGGGTTTCTAGGGGTCGAGTTACGTTAATTTGAGACGGGGGCTAAAGGTGAGCAGGACTTTCTGATGTCAATAACTTAAAAACAATTTACGGAAGAATAAACTATCCGTACTGAAAACTTTACAATGCTGTGCTATATAAAAAAACTGAATGAAGAAAACATAGAACGAATATTTTAACGAATAAAATTGAATAACAACAACAATAAAACAATAGAGCCACTATAGATACATAAATAGAGGAAGGATAAAACATGTATCCATTTACGTTCGAGAGGACCACCCTAGTCGACGCCTCAGGCTAATCTTCGTTCCAACAAAACGATACATCCCGAGCATTAGAAAAAAAATACATATAAAAATACGAGCAGTAAGCCTTTTACGACTCGCCACCGCACTAGACCGAGGGACCGAGAAATCACACTGATTATTATACGCTTGGACTAGATATTTTTTTATATTCTAGTTTATTTTAATTTTTATTTAGAAATTCCTGGTATCAGTCATGGGAAATGTCTTCAACGAACGGACGACACTATAAAAATTTGTATTTTTACGATTTTCTTATGCGTGAAAGGTAAAGGGCAGCACCGATTTATACAGTTTTTACGAGCTGACAGTCGTAAAAATTAGGCAAATTCCATATTGTAACGTGTGAAAATAAATATAAGGAAAGCGACAAAAGGGGTCGGCGGCGTATCGGACATTGATTGCAATAAAGTAAACGTACAATGAGGTGTGGTCAGCTCACCCCTTTCACATCCGGTCGAAGGGTCCGCTATTCATTCTATCGACTGCCATACATATTTAACGATTTGGGTCTAGCGCGTCTTGCACCAACACGAGTTCAGAGTTAAATAGCGAGTTATGGATTTAAACGCGGTTCACACATACAACGGGTGCTAGTTTAACGAGTTGAACTAGTTTATATATTGAACTTGTGTTGGTGCAAGTGGGCCTAAGTGGTCTCATACATAACCTATGAGTTGAATATTCACGGACAACGCCAATGAAAATTGTTTTCTCGTAAATCTCTTCTTCTCTTCTTTATTATTATCTTTGACTGATCCAGAAACCTGCACAAAAATTCAGCGAATGTAGCGAATAGTGTTTGGGCAAAAGCTGGCCTATCACGTTCGGCAGAAAAAGAAGAGATATAAACTCACTAGAGACAAAACAAGTCAAATATGTTCTTAACAAAACTCGTTTAAGTTCACATCAAACTCGAAATATGCGATCATTACAATTCGCATACTGCTGCTCTCGTGTCAAAATCTCATCAAGCATGTCTTTGTAGTCATTTTTCACATGTTCTAGACGAGGGATGTGCGGGTATTGTCATGCATATGATATAGAGTTGGATTGGCATGCAGTTTTAAATATACAACAGGTAAAATGTTCAAAGCTTAGAAGAGGCATCGACTCGTCAAGCACGTGAAAAGTTATTATAAATGGTGTGCGCAATAATACAATACAATGCTAGGTAATATAATAAAGCACAAAATCTGTCATTCGCTTCTATTTCTCCGTTCGCTTCTAAGTCGAGAACTGCTCATCATTTCACATTTCTTCACTGACTTTTGCTTTTGCCGCGGGAACAGCCGGTTACTGTCTATCCCTCTCACACTTGTCGACTTTATTTACGTAAATTGTGTGAAAATAGAAGTAAATTTGGGCATAATAATATATATATCTTAGAAACAAAATTGAGTAAAAACTAAACTAAATCGAATGAAAAATAAATCTTGAGCGTGTATGCAAGCAATTCTGCACTCTTGATTTCTTTTACAACAGGTATATTAGCATATCGGACAGGCGCTCTGACGAGTGCAAGTTGAGGATCGTAGAACCTACGTGGCTTGCATCTCGTTAATGATGCTGCCTATGTATCATCACATCACTAACCGTTCACAGTGATTTAATGTTGTTAAATTCGGTCAGTGTGAATGTGGGCCAGACAATAAAATTGATATCACGGCACAGTTTCAAGTGATAATGTGGCTGTTGTCTGTTTAATAAATAATTACGGGGGGCTCGCTCGAAGCAACATGGTGTGTGAATCATCATAAGCAAGACGGGGTTTGTTTCGTTGGAAACCACAGACGCACGTTTTGAAGCAAATACTCATAAGCCATACTTACAAACAGATAAAATTCCTCTGCATCCTTACCGATCCGTAATAAATAATAAAATGCTACTCTATTTTATACAGATTAGGCAGCGTACACGAAATATTTTGAGGTGAATCTTAAAAACAATTTTGTATGCCCTTAAATGCAAAACCAATATATTAATTTATAAAAAAAAACAATTTAATCTGTTATGAATTCGCTTGTTTACCGTATACATTGATAATTTGGAAACCCAGGTTTTGATGAAAAATTTACAATAGCGCGCACAGTCCGCGGCGGCGACGTGCGGGGGGTGCTTTCTTTCTACCTCCATGATAAAACATTAATCTTGATATTCAGTAATTTGCATATGAAAAAATCAACACGGAATATAAATTTCACTTAAATTAGACAAATAAAGATGCGAAAATAAAAGCAGATATTGAACTATACGCTTACTGTGGGCTGGCGTGGGAATGTCAATGTGACAGGTCGCTCGATACGCTAGTTAAACTACTAATCCCACTCGATGGACCAGTCCGGTGTAGGCTCCCAGGCGACATCCAACAAGACGTATTGGCGTACGTGGCCGGCTAGCGACTGCAGCTGCTATGCTAATTCTGTCCTATTTTTCTGATTTTATTTATTTGTTTGTTTTGATGTACACCATTTTTTATCTAATTTTGAAGGATTAAACTTAAGTTCTGAATGTATTTTATGTGCACTGGGGGTTCCTTCTGTTGTCTTCTAAATTTCAAAGATAAATTAATAAAATCGCACGTTATTTGTTAACAGTTTGACATTTAAAAATGCGTAATTTTACGAAGACATGCAGTGGAGGAATGGACCGAAATGTAGGAAACTGAATATTTTTTTTTTATATTTTTGTGCAGCACGAGATGACGATTCATCTTCCCGGTCATCCGTTCAAAATTACATAGTTTGTGCCGCAACTAACACTAACGTACTATAATACCATATTTTAACCATAAAACCACTTTACATAAAACTATCAATAAAATGAGCTACAGATACGTAGATTTGCAGCCCCGCTAAAATTAAACCAATATGTAAAACTGAGTCGCATCACCTATAAATAACACTGCGTTTTCTCACAGAGAAACGGAGCTGCGATAAACTCCGCGCCATGGAAATAAATACATACGTAGACGGGCCATCACATCAACTTGTAGAGGCGGTCATGGGAAATTACTGCCTGAAGACGGTATTGCAAAAGTGTATTTCTTTATTACATCTGTGTACTCACGTATCTTCTACAAATGAAGTGCATGCCGTACAAATGTTTTATAACAAGGTATAACGTATGCAATTTACGACAATGCCTTTCTAGCTATTGTCATGCTCTGTTGATCGTTAAAATAATAACGGGCAGGACGAATAACTGCATAAATTATAATCGTTAATTATACTATGAAAATATAACACTAGCAGGATTTATCCGCTTAAACGATTGCGGACAATCAAAATATTTTGAGAATTTGAATGTGAACGCAGAGTGTTCACGGTTGGCTTGCTGCGACAGGTTAGAACGTTGTAATTAGAAATGTGAGATTTCTGAAGATCTCGGGAGCAGGGGTCGGTAAGACAATAGCAACAACTAACTGAATTTGAATGCATTATTGTTTTCGAAATAACGTTACGGACGATGCAATAGCTAGCACGAAATTCTCAAAGTAAAATTGCAATAGACTCGTATCAGCAAATGCGATATTACAATAAATATAAATTAACCCACAATAGTTGCTGCAAAATTCAACCGCACAGCAGGAAATTAGTGAAAAATTTATCTAGCAGATCCAAAGATATCCCCGTCACAGACTGATCCCACACATTACTCAAACCAGTTTCCCACAATAATTTCATTAGTAAAATCACCTCTGATTTATATGGTGAGATAAGTTCCTCCCCCTCTTCTATTCCCCGCTACACCAGAGTTCACAACGCCCCTCACCCTCGTGTTCCCACCAATTATATCACAGAAATCTCACTCGAACAGGTATTGTACTCTGAACTAGCAGGACCGCTGGGAAAACAGTGGACTCTTTAATTTCGGGTGAACTGGACCGAGAATCAATTAAAATTAATGAAAACAAAGAATCTACCGTTAAATGAATAGTTTTCTAGCATTCTTTGTATGAAATTATGATTGCATAACGTGCCCGTACCGTTATGTATGACATCTATGAAACTTGAACTTATACCACCCTCCAGCCGTGAGTTCTCCCACGACGGCCTCAACCAGACAGAAGAAATAAAATAAGAGAATAAAGAAATCCACAAACTTGCTTGCTGCTTTCCCGCGTTTTCCCTGCCAGTGCATGGTCTCCACTTCAACAGTCAATAGTTGTCGCTACTGTCACCGTCATAGGTCCATAACATTTGAGAGATGCAATCGGTCAGTGGTTCTCATCCTTTTTTGATTCTGCGGATCTTTTAGCAAGGAACAGGCAGATCACGGACGACCTTCGCAACGGTGAGTTTCTGATAATTTCTGATACCTCGCAGACCCACAAATTAGGACCTCATGAACCGCCTAAAGCCCGAGGACCACCGGTTGAAAATCAGTGCATAAATATACCAGCGATATATATTTGGAAAGCTATCATTATGATCGTCAGACTGCGAGGCATTGTTCGCAGACATTCGTCGCCGTCGACGCGTCTATCGCAGCCGATAACGATATTCGCTCGCACGTGTGCATAATGCTCACAATCACGGACGCGATGTTATCGCATTGTACCGTTAATGTATAATGTGTGTCGTTTTCTTTAGCATGTTTAGCGTTGCGGAATAGGAATAGAAAGATGTTTTTGTTTACATACACTGGTGTAAATGTTTTGTATTGGCTTGGAATTGAATCTGCCGAAACTATTTCTCTATGACAGATAAATGAAAATTCCAAAATACGAGTGCAGTGTGTCTAAAATACCAGTACATAGATAAATATATATTTAGTTAGACGAACAGTTTTAGAGACGCGGTTAAGATGATAATTCGAGGCTCATTCATTAGTAATCATTACGCAATGACTGCATTCAATTGAGGGATGATGTTGAGCTCAAACTTACTTAGGCCCTAGTATTTTTTTTTTCAAAACGAAAAAAAAAATCATCGTGGTGGTAAATTCGAAAATGTATGATCACGATTTTTTAAGATTTAAAAAACACCTCAAATTTAATGTGGCTATTAGGAAATCACCGGTATACTTATACGTATGTGGGAAGTGACCCCATAGAAATGCGATGTGAATATGAATTTCCCTTTCCTAAATTACTGCGACTCAGTTGACAACACATAAATAAGTACATAGGTGCATATGTAATATACACGTATGAACGAATATTCATATTATAAAGCGCACGTGTCTGTGGAATACATACTGCGCTATCACTAAGCCAGTTATCAATGTTTGAACTTGCACATCAACGTCGAATGCACTCTCTGTTTACTTTTACACAAGCGTAGTGGATTGTGAATGCTAGCACTGTTGACATGCAACACACATCGTACGTAGCGTCGGGTCGGCGTGTGATATGCATTTCTAGATACGGATAACGGAAAAGTGCACGCGTTGCAGGGAGTTTATTAAAAGCGCCTAGCTAGCTATACCTCACACAAGCATTAGACGGTGTCATACTTTGTAAAATATTACATTGTGGTATAAACGAGCGAGAACGTTATGAAGAAACATTACAGACGTTGAATATAGTTAGGTTTCCCAATTTGAGACAACTGTTGAAACAGTGTAAAAATCTAAATCGAACTTTATGTACAGGCGTCACACAAGGATGAGTGTTAGGGATATAACTTCTTTACCCAATCGAACATAACCACAAAGGACAAATGGTAGCTGAAAGAAAATGCTCCAACCAAAGTATCCTTTGTTATATAATATACATTGTAGCAAAGGCCGATTTTATTACTAACAGAACTGCATTGAATGCGTCTGCCGTATCGCAAGTGGCAACAGTCAAATAATGTCATTGTCCCGTCCCTATTCGCGCTCCGGGGCGGCGGCGATGGCGGTGCGGCCTTAGCGGCGACGGCGTTGTCAAATTAATGTTAATAATAAAAGGTCTCCAGCCCTGGTCTTTGACCTTTTGTCCCAATTACATGTTCCTGCGGGAACTCTTTATCGCGAGAAAAAAAATATTGTTAATAAATAGGGACCGTGCGCAATCATGGTTTTCAGATTTGAGTTTATTTAATTTATTTAATTGGACATTAGTTAATGATGTTGGCCACATTTACTTGAGCTGATTCAATGGTTGATTAACGGAATGGTGGATCCTTGAAAGGGATATTAATATGAGGATGGGTGGAAATACTATAACCGCAGATAGCTGCCGGGTCTGTTTACAAATCGTAAGTAGGTACCTAAAGCCACGCCACATGTGGCTCGATAACGGTATGTAATATGGGGACATAGGCCTTGTACGGACATACATAACAATACGTCCGCGTGTTCGTCGTTAAAAACATGTTTACGTCGCAATGCGTGGTTCATGTCCTAGCTAGGATACATCGTCTCGTCGTCGGCAAGCTGGTACTTACTGGGCGGAGATGTAATAATATGACGCAGTTTGTTTATTTGTATTATTTTACTGTTTCAATACCTACCGCATCGTCGGCTACGTTATTTGTTACAAACTACAAAGGATGTTTATGCGTGTAACCTGTAAATGTTTACGTATTTGAATTTTATTTGATCAGAATGAGATCAGACATTTAAAATGATGCCTTTTTCACGAATAATCTCATCCATCCCATCACAGGTCGCCTAGCAACTACAAATACATATAGGTATAATGAAAACCCAAAATAAAAAGCTAGGCTAAACCGTAATGCACAGTAAACATAGCATATAACATAAATCTCTTAAGATTGTTCAAAGAAATTCGTCATCCCGCTCATTCATTCATTACAGAGTCAATTACACCCATTAGCATAACACCTAGAGCGACTAGATGCCCACAAAGAGAGTCCGAAGAGTTGGCATGTCAGCACCTTTGTGTGCGAGAGCGGTTCGTAACCTACACCGGCACAACGGCACAAAGATGCAACTTAACCTAACAATGCTAACAGTTTGAGCGACAATAGGAGAGGAGTCCCCGAGCGATTCATCTTGCAGCGTCTCTAGGAGGGGTGCGTAATTACAACGCTACGTTAGACATGCATTATTTGTGTATTTTGAGTAATAAACAGTACAATTTATGTCATTGTGCGCGGAGATTTAAATGAGAATGGACCGGAGGACCGTTGCCGTTATAGGAGCGCGTCCTGCGCAGAGTTGCGAGCTGCAACGCACTGCATGCAGTGCGCAATGCAAGAACAGGTCGCGCATCTCATGCATAGTCATTAGAAATTACCGACGCGTCTATAATGCACTTTGCTTTCCCGCGATTTTGATCTAATGAGTTCTGCATAAGCGATGGGAAAGACGACTATTAAATTGTACTCTCCTGCGAGATTGCAGAAACTTGAATTTCTACATGTGCACATGTCGAACGAGATGAATGGTCAAGGATAAATAATTATGGAAGGGGGACGAGAACGATATACGCCTTCTTTTAGCCTTATTTGAGCAAAGAAACTCTGTAAGACTTAGGAGAATTCCTTCATCGTAAACATTTAATTGACATAACGAAAGGGCGTCACGTTTTGGCTCCGATGGTTTGGTTCGCAAAATAAAAGCACATCGAACGAAGTGTTGAAATAGGTGTGATATTGAATGCCAGCGAGGTGTTTATGTGGGAACGGAGAGTTCGTGACGGCACGATAAGGTCGCGTACTAAGGAATAATGGTGTTCATAACTCGTCCATAAAACGAAGTAAGCCTTCAACAAAAGCATCTCTGATTTTCTTAAGACGCGGGTTTAAAGAAACCTTTTCAGAGGATTTATCCGTCGTAGAGGAAGTATTAAATCGTAAGTCATACAAAAAGAGGTTACAAAGTGCGACTAAGTCAGGTCGATGAAAGAGCGTATAATTTTCTTGCTGATTTTATTGTTGTTCCCTATATCCTATAGATTTTTGACACAAAGGATTTCTTTGCGGTTATGTTGGCAGGGTCTGCATTACTTTGCATATTGAAAATCAGGAAAGATTACTTCCACAAAGCAATATTCAGACATAGCACCGAATTTTATTTATTTTAGGTTTAGGCGTAGGTTTGAGTTGATTGGTGTCATGGAGCATGTCGAGGCACGTAACCGTAGTTACAGCAGCAATCCCAGCTTCTACCCAGTGATCAGCATCTGTGCCCGAGAGCTAGGAGCAACAAACTCAGGACCGGTTTCCAGTAGCACAACTCCTCGGCTTCCACTCGCCTCCTAGCCTCTATCTACCTAGAGATATAGAGGCACACGCTCTTCGTGGTAGTACATTTACTATCTCTAGCACAGAGACACTGCCTGTTACACCTACGTTTTTTTTTTTTTTTTATGGAACCTGACACGGTTGGCTACATCACCTACAACTCCGTGATGTCAGCCCATAACACAGGGTGAACTAGGTGCCATGCCAGTGCTTCCCTTCATTTCATGTCGGCTACACTAAACTGGACGGAAAACACGAACTATTTACGTAGCCGTTTCGACCGACGTTTCGTTCAGTGCGGTGGTACCAACCCGGCCGGGATAAACCCTACCACCGAGTAAGGTAAGAAGGGAAGGGACCTACAGTTTAACGTGGAATCCGAACCACGGTCAGCCTCCAACGGTCAAGCGGTCACCCATCCAAACACTGACCGCGCTCAGCGTTGCTTAATAACAGTTGACTAACCAACCGCGCCACTGAGCTACCGAGGCTGACGAATTTTCTTATCCCTTAGTCGACTTTTACGACATGCGACGGGGAGAGATGCAGTGGGGCTATTCTTTTTAAGTACCGACCCCACACGGTACAAATACACTACGTATTAGCTTTCTTGATAATAAATGTTAACCAAAGAGATGTTGCGTGCGCGATAGGTATTATAGCGTACACACCCACATAGTGCGCGTATAGGAAGGACGGCCAAACAATAACATCGTATTCTTCCCTTTTTTGTGCGTACGCGCAGCGTGGCGCGGCGCGCGTCTCTCTCCGTCTCGCTCGCACGGTCGTCGACCCCGCGCACTGTCCGAGGAGCTCGGCTGCGCTGCGCTGCGGCTGCGCCTAGCGAGCAGCCAGTCACAGCAGCATCCCCCGCCGCCGCTTCTCCTATTCCGCTCAAAACATAGATGCAGCAGCGGCGGCACCGTGGCGGACATGCGGCATGCCGCCGTCTTAACTCATTCTGGGAAGACGGTGCGTGACTGGCACTACTGGCAGGCTCCTTTATTTTTATAAATATTACAATAGGTAGGTACATGCAACTTCGTAGAAGTTAAATCCCGCAGCAGCATCAAAAAATAACTTTATACTTTGATTGTACATGTAGGTGTACGTAAAATGTAGGTACATCTAGCAAATCATATTCATAATTTTTATTAGCAATACAAAGCAATCCTTCTTCGGAGGAACTCAAAATAAACAAAGTGACCGTTGAACCGACAGAATTTGAATTTTAAAAATGAAATAAAAAAGGAGATAAGTCTACGAGGCGCGGGTGTAGTTTATTTATGGTTGGTTCGAGGATGCGGACAAAAAAAAAATCTGACAAGAAACACGAAAATACCTTTTTTCTATGCGCACTTTTACTTCGAGATGAAAAAACCAAAACAATTTTTTTTCAAGCAGAAAAAAAGACTAATCAGTTTTACGAGCGTCCTCGAGAGTAGTAAAGGAGTGGGATGGAACGATGCTATCTCTCGCTCTGTCTTTACTGAACCTAATACTTTTATTATGAAGAGTAGTATCATACATATGGCATGGGACAGGGAACAAAATATAATGGGCAGTATCTAGTGTGAGGTGAGCCGCACCATATAATTTGTATTATGTTTCGAAATCAGACTTTATTATATCAATATCACACAGAGCACAGTAAAATGAATAGTTAAACATTGTATTAAAACGATAACCATTTTACAATCCTAGTCTCTAGGTCGTACTTACATCAAGTAGGAGAGAACCTCGGACCGGAACAGAAACTGCTTCTACTACGATGGGGACAACATGGAATCTTTTAATTCGATGGGAGACAGTGGTGTGAGTGAGGAACCATCTCCCCATCCAAAAGCTCTGTTGTCATTTTCCAGAAAATCAAAGATGCAACTTTAAAATCAAGTCATCTGAGAATTGCAAGTATTACAATTTCAAGAAAAAAAAAATAAGGTTCACTAGGCTACCTATTTATTTCCTTAAAGTTTTGGGCGAAATATGAGCTTATTGACTAAAGGATATTTTGATGTTGGTTTATTTGCACAGCTTTTGAAGTTGTGAAAATGTAATAATATTAACAATTTGCTTTACGTGCAATACGTACGTTACATGTAATTTAGAACGATTAGATATGCATGCGTCCCACAGCTCTGGATTTGTCAAAACTGGTGGGTGGCATGCCCTACCATCCCTAGTAGCTGGCAGGATAAACTCAACCCACATTGGTTGGTACCATCGCACCGTTCAGTTTATGATAATTTAATAATCTGCAAAAAAAATAAACACCTACGGGCATAGCACCCGTCCCAAAAGGAAAACAGTGTTAAAAAATCGCTGACATGTGGTGAAACAAATCGCAATTCACTTCAGCCCCGAAAAATCCTTCCCGGTATAGATGTTTACACAGCAACCGTTTAAAAGTCCAACAGTGATTAGCGAAATGTGGGGCATGCAAACACGACGTATTTCAGAACAGAGTGCCCACCACACCCGAGCCCCAGAGTAGACGGTCCGGCAAGTACGTACTTGACCTACTGCCACGAATTACTCACGCACCGCCACTACTACGCTACGTCCGCGCATCTCGTTACGCGACTTGCTGTGGTTAGTCATTAACTAAATAGGACTTATTCGTAAAATTTTCTTTCGAAAACAGTACCTATTATTGGGTTATTTAAAAAAAAAATTTTTTACATTATTTCTCTCAATTATTTTTCAATACAATATAGGATCTCTATCTGCAGTTAAAATATTGTCCGACACTCATAATATATGTTCATAACAAAAATTTAAACAAAAATTCACAGATTTCGTGCATTACACGACCTTCGAGGTACATTGAAAATGAACTCAACAAAATAAAAAAAAATATTACATTTATATCATTTTTGTTATTTTTCAAAAACACAAGCAGCTTAAAAATGTAAACTAAAATTTTGACAGAAAAAGAGAAACTTGACATTATGTCTAAGCATATCACTGATATGTAACTAAAGTAACAAATTAATAAATATTAAATATAAAAATATAATATAGGTTAGGTTAGAAGTTCTAACCTAACCTATAACATCATCAGGACCCTGGAAATAAAGAAGATTTTTTTAAATAGAAAAATATTGAGCTATACAAAAGTTAAGAAGTGAAATCGCTGCCTTTATTAATAAATTTTTTTCGTGTCTAAAATTGCTTAATTATGTAGATGAAGTAAATATTTTACAGTCATTATCTAAATAAATTCCATTTAACGATACTATTCCACTTGAAATTATCCTAAAATTTTTCCCAACAATAACATATTTTTATAAATTATCAAAAATTTAAAAATTATTGCAATATACCATTCCATGTGCACAAACCCATCTCATTTAATAGTATTATAACTTCATCACAACTGCACATCCGCATTTTAGTGAACTCACAAAACTCTAAAACAGCGCTCACTAAAAAAATTATAACATATTAATTTTTTCCCAAAATTAAAAAAAAGGTCTCCACATATCGAGTCAATCTAGAAGATAAAAATATAAAACTTATAAATTTTTAATAATAAGTTTGTCAAAAAGTGCCCTTTCTAAAGCCCATAAAAAAGGGCCCTTTTTAGCAATTTATTTTTTTATTTTTTCATAAACTATAGAACTTTTTCAAAATTTATTTTCACCATTCTGTAGCCCTTATCAATACGCACCTTTTGACACCCTAATCATTCACGTAGCTTCAAAACTCACACCAGGGCAATGTCGCACTTTCGCTGGAAATGGGGCCTATACAGAAGCGATCGAATAAACATTTTCAATGTTAATAATATGCATAGTATCTACACCACCACACAGTATCTACACGCTCAGTATTTTAAAACCAAAAATACTCCAAAAGACTCGTATAACTAACGAGGAGCTAATTACACTGTCAAGTTACTTAAATAAACCCGAATTAACGACTAAAAGTAGTTACCCGACCTACACCAATTAAATATCACGAGTGCATACGATGCAGTCCGCATTTCTGGAGTACCTACTTACTTGTGTATATAATATTATGTTAGGTTCTGGTACGTTTGAGTGTAATGGGAATCCACTTGAGTCTCTCTCTCTGGAAACTCTCACAGCCTATTCACTCATAGATTATTTTATTTTTAGTTTTTATAATACATCCATTAGGTGTCTGTGCACAAGCTGACAAGGCGTAGTGTATGTAACCAAATTTAGGAATACATTATTTATTATACATTAAATTATTAATGTTTATTTTAAAAAAAAATTATATCAGTAGTTAAATTAAATAAAAATTATCATACGTAAAAGGTAAAATATAAAAAAAATCTAAAATTAAAAGTAAATCATTCAGAAGTCGTGTAAATGACTTTTGAGTGACCAAGTGTGTCTCTTACCCTGCCTCAACAATGCCCTATATAAACAGGTAATGTGAAATTAGCCCTATGTATCGTATTGATATGAAATTATAGATGTATAAAATATGGCTATTTATATCACGAATCTTTCGGACGTTATAGACAAAACTTGTAGATAAGCCTGGCAGGCTTCGCAGGACACAAAATTGTAAAAATATAATAATGCATAAATAAATAAATTTAAAAAATCTATCAGTTTCACTTTGATTTTTTTTTCTATTTTGTCCATTATGCAAAAAATATCCAAAAAATATTTAAACATTGTTAATTTTAAAATACTTCATAGAGATGTTACTTTTCACTGTTGCAATCGGTATTCCAAGAAGAGTCACAAATTTTCTCTTGTTAACATCAGTTACAGAGAAGTTATTTTAAAAATATGACCATTTCTAAATCTTGGTCCATACATAATTTAACCCAAAAAGCGCGGCCGTACGATTTATTACAACGTTAGTCCCATAATTTAAAACAATTTAAAATATTTACGTGCAATGGCTCGGTCGTCTAGACGCTGCATTAGGATAATTGCATAATCACAATGCACGAGATTTGTTCCTTCAATTTCCTCCAAAACAATCCAAACGCTTCAATATGAATGATGATAGTTTTTATAGATTTTATTTTATAGTTTAATTTGCATTTGATTGAGGTATATAATGCACTCCTATGTGTATAAGCGCATTGCGCTGCGCACGGGCACAGAATGGCATTATTTGCGTCTCATTGTTATTCTACCATTGACTTATATTATTTATTACTAAAGTAAGGACATACCCGTACGACTCATAGTAGAACTTATTGAACACAAATTATAAATAATCTAACTATAAATAAAAATAGTCGTCCATAGGGACAATAAGGGGGGGGGGGGGGGGGGGGGAACGGGGGGAACGCCAGGCTGATCCTCTGGTTGAAATGCGCCCGGGCACGACGCGTCACTATGTAGTTTTCCCAATTTCTTGGAAAAACGATAGTTCGAGATAAACGAACTCAATAATATCCTCACTAAAGTGGTGGTCAAAAATAATGATTATAAATTTATTCATTCAAACTAGTCTCAAATTAACTAATTTGCTAAATAAAAATAATCTAAAGAATTATAACATAATGTAATAAATTATAGTACACTATATTCAGTTTCGAAATAGTTTTTTTCGTCATTTTCGGTGTTGTTACTACGGTTTGACCGTCACTTTAGTAAAGACGATTTTGCAAATATATAATCTAATCGCACTTGTTTTTCTTTATAAGAGCGCAAAGTCAAAGGTGCCAAAGCACATGCTCCGACCAGCCAATATCACCTCCGAGAAGGTAGGTGCCCACCGGAAACTTCCTTTTCTATTGCTGGCTATTACTGGACTAAGCCGAGGCCGCTATCAATCCTGTCAGCTACAATTTGATAGTAAGGGGTAAAGGATGTGACATGGTGTTGCCTATTTTGTGGTGGTTACGAGAACATATTAAGTCTATATCGGTCGGTACATGTCTTCCCTACTTATAAGATCCAACGTCTGTGTGTAGTATCTGTAGTAAGATGTGTGTAGCAGTATCTGTATGTAATATGTTCGCTTATATATAACTCATGAACCGCTTAACCTATTCGCTTGCAGTTTTTGCCTATTTAATGCGACATATCTCCGCCAGGTTATAAGCTATAAAGCATCACGCCGTTATTCATATGAGCCGAGCAGTGGTATCGGAAGTGAACGCAGTCGGAAAAAATCGACCAATTATTTTAACGCGAGCGGAGCCGCGGGCTCAGCTAGCTATGTAATAAATAAGTTTATACGCCTAGTCTATTATGTATGAAGTTCACAGGACAACGACCTTAAGGCGGAGGATTAAAACGAATAGTACCTACACAGGTTGTCAGGCCCAGGTAATGTAGGAGTAACGAACTGAGTTTTTTTGTAGACGTGAGCCGAGTTAAAATCATGAACAATATTTACTCACACACAAACAATCGCGCAGGCGCCAGGCGAGGAATCATTTGAACGAGGCAATGCTTACCTGAAAATAAAACAGAACATGTTAATTAAGTGCACAATAAAACAAATGTTTTTTTTGCTTGCAAGAAATATTATAATAAGTTATTTAATAATCACGTTTTGATAAAAATCTCAAGTTCCAACCGTACATAACTAAAAACTAGTTTTAATCTTTTTTTTTTCTGTTCTCAAATGGCGACATAGCCTGCTTACGTGCGTCGTAGACGAGTCGATTTAAGTGGGCTTTTATTTGTATTTTTTTATTATTTTTAAATTACATAAATGCACTAGGGAATGCGGATAATTGCTGAGTGCCGAGACCGAAGACACCTGAGGTAAGTGCTTGGTAATTATTATTTTGATTTAAAAATGTGCAAGGAGAGGACAAAGAGGGAGCTTAATAATTAACTAATTGTTAGTGAAAACTATTTCAAAAAATTTTATTGGTGTGCGTGAAAGTTATTTTTAGCTGTGTAGGCGGGTGCCTAGTGTGTCTTGTTTTTTCAACCCACTTCCAAAAAGGAGGAGGTTCTCAATTTGCCTGTATGTTTTATTAAATATTTTTCGTTTACAGTTTAGTGATTTTTCACGTGCATTTAGACTTTTCGGTGTAATAATTTCGCTTGCTGCCCTACTTTTAACAGTTTTCTAGCTTAGAAAAAGAAAGAAAATAGAAAGAAAGAAAGATACTTTCACTAAGGGACCCCCACCCCTCGGATGGGGGGGGGGCTCCTGATTAGTCGTCCGTGGTAGCGCCAGTGACGGCTAACGCTGGCCGTGTGATTAGAACTAGCGAAGCCGGTTTAGGAGGGAGGCTGTAACCAGCAACTGGTTCCGACTAGTTGTGTGTGTTGGTGCAATCTCATCGTTTTATTGCGCTCTCAGAATGTGATCGAGTTTGCGAGGACGCTACTGTGGGAATATTGATGTGCGAATAGTTTTTTTATTTTTTTATGCAGACAACAAGAAGAAATATTTGAATAATAATATTACACTTTATGCCACTTAATGTAAAAGGGTGGAAGTATTAAACGTGACCGAGAGCATCAATTTGGTAGGTTTGTTTTTATTATTTTACATTGATCCCACTTATAATAAATACTTGTACCTACATCTTCAATTTATTCATTAAGTATCAAATATAAGTTTATATTTCTCAAAATCTAAATGTCTCTTTTTGCTTATAGTTTCAGAGCTTTTCGTCTTCAAATATGGGCCCCTTTCGAACCCTGAAGTTTCGAAAACCTATCCCCTGATACACCCTGTACTTATATGGATTCGTGATGATTACTGTACTGAACCTATAAATTTTTTTTCCTTCATACCTAAGCTATGCTAATTTAAGGCGCAGTTTCAAATCATTGTCAGTTACCAAGAAGTTCATCCGAGAACTAATATTATTTATGGCAGGAGCGATGCGGTAATCCAAGAGTAATCATTATTATGTCCAGTGGTCGTGTGATCGAGAATTGCCGCGGGCAACTGAACGCCAGGAAAACAACACGCGATCATTGTAAAAGATATTTTAGGGTTATGTAGGAGCTTCCGTTGGTGCATGGTTGGATTGGAGCTACAGTAGAAGCACGACCGAAGAGAAGCACTGACATGGGACATAGTTCACCAAGGTGTTATGGCCTGACATCACGGATGTAGCCAACCGTGTCACAATTTGCATAAAAAAAGTCAATCTGTCAATTATTTACAAACGTAGACAGAAAAAATAGTTCTTATAATTATATTCTTATATTCTTATTATATCTTATATTATATCTTATATTATTATATCTTATATTCTTATATTCTTATATTATATTCTTATAGTTAATATTTTTTATGATCGAAGTTTACAAACGACTCGGGAGAACCCATGACAAGATCAGATAGCAATAAGCGCGACATGACTGGAAACTCACGCAAAAAGGGCTCAGTGTACTTTTCAATCAGGCACAAAAAAAAAATTGTTTTTAAATAAAAAAAAAATTACTGTTATTTCATCGAATTTGTTGCCTGTTCAGACAAGAAAAAAAAAATATAGTTGATGAAAATAAAGAAATACAAATAAATCAGTTTTTTTTTTCAGATCAAAATTCTAGCAATCACCTCAGAAGTCAGAAGGACACTGCCGAAGGCAGCCATTTTGCTTTTCTATCAGTTTTCCTCTTGCAAGACGAGCGTACGGTTGAACAACCTTATACGAGTCACTATACTCCATCTCTTATCCTCTCACAGCGTTAGCATAGTGCTGTCTCGCCCACACCTCCACTATATTTACGAGGACTACGGAGTGCGACGACACAGCCTTGTTTGTTTGTAAACTACAGATATTGTATGTAGTTTGGTAGCATAGTAGGTATTTTTTTTTGTAGTCTGTAAATAAAAAAATGTAAACTCAAATTTAGACAGAAAAAGAGATCGTAACAATATTTATGTTGCAATCTGCATATAAATTGCAACGATATATAAAGACTGCTTAATTAATAAATCAATGTTATAGTTAATTGTTTAAATTAACGTAGGTATAGATTTTAGATAGATTAAGTATTGTAAAAAGTGAACTTTTTATTGGGAAAAATACTTTATTTGAATTTTATTGTAAGTTGTAAAGTTCATGTAAATAGCTGTTCAATTTCTTAACAAAAAAAAAATAATCAAAAAGAACTTCAGCTCAAACATTACGATCATTAAAAAAACAAACCAGCCTTAATGAGGTGTCACTGGAAAACGCCACGAATCACGAATAGTAAAATAATAAGTCAAAGCAAAAACGATGAACTATGACAATGAAATAATTCATGTTGCATTTCTTATAAGGTGACTTGTAATAAACAACAACGGATTGCAGCAGGAAAAAAAAACACGCGCTAATGGCTACAATTAACATCATAATCAATAACACGAACAGGATAAAACTGCACATAAACTAGCAAAGAACTGCATACTGTAGGAACGTCATTGCTGTATAGGTATTGCATACAATTTACCATGTTACCAAAGTTTGGTCGACATACACTATTCTATTTTCCATCAGTCAAAGTTTACATGAGTGAGAGAGCTAGACACATTTTTTATAATTTGGTCTTTTATGCACTTTTTAGATTTCCGTACCACGTACGGAAGCCTATTTATTACCAAGCCTGCACCTTCTGTCTGTCCGTTCGTTCGTCCGATGGCGATATCTTTGGAACCGCAATTAGCTAACAGGTTGAAATTATCATAGAATATGTGTATATGGCGGATATAACAGATATAAAAAATAGAAAAAAAAATTAAGGGGGTTAATACAAGAAACGTGTTTTTTTTTATGGAAACTGACACGGTTGGCTACATCACGTACAACATCCGTGACGTCAGCCCCATAACACCGGGTGAACTTGGTGCCACGTCAGTGCTTCCCTTCGGTCGTGCCGGCTACACTGAACTGGACGGAAAACACAAACTACTATTTACATAGCCGTTTCGACCGACCTTTTATTCAGTGCGGTGGTAGCAACCCGGACGGGTTAAACACCACCACCTAGTAATATAAGAAGGGAGTCATATCCCTTAGTCGCCTTTGTGTTTTTTCAACGTTTTTTTTTTGTGGCGCAGGTCATCGGTGTGCACCTCGCACTCGCACTTGATTCGATGTTTTTTTACTTTCTCGGCAAGTTGACGCCCCCTTGTATACTTTTTAATTCTTTTCGTGTTTACCTAAATATTCTCGATGACCTAAATACTGCAACATGAACTGTACAATCTAATATACGCATAATTAGTACAAAAACATAAACATTAATATATGATTATTATTACCAACTGAAATTACGCAGGACTATAGTGAAGTATAATACAGCGAGAGAATATTAAAACTCATTTTAGGTCATTTAGTTGCATGTAATTGGCTTTTAGTTCGTTATATTGTACATTAAATGTATAAAAAATGCGTGAGTGAAAAATACGTAAGCAGTCAGCACCTGTGGTAATTGTAAATCTTGTATTGTGTCGATTTTTCATTGTGCTAAAGGTATCATTATAGAAATTCTCGTGCGTACGCCTCCGCTTGCGTGTGAAGTGCGGTTTTTAGGGTTATCGCCAGCCAGCACTCAATTCTTTCGACATAATAATGTATTTTTACTTCGTTAAGTACTTAAGCAATTAATTAATTCTACTTAACGAAACATTCTCGGATAAATTGGGAAAACTTTTAGTAGATAAATCTGGTGACCGCCGTGCCAAAGCTTTCTTTGTTCGGCGAATCGCCATTGAGATTCAGAGGTGTAACGCGGCCTGCGTACTTGGCACTTGCACCGGTGCAGCGACTCAGGCAAATTTAAATGAAATATATTATTTATAGGTAGTTTTAATTTTTATTTTTTTATTTTTTAGGTTTAGTTTATAAGTTATTTTAGTTTAGTTTTATCATATTTCTTAATTTTAGTTTAATTTTATTGTATTAGGTTATTTTGATTAATTTACTTAAGATATAATAAATCTTAAATATTTACAAACATGTACAGTACCCGGCAGTAAATAATGAACAAGAAAGACAAAATCCGGTTGTAGAGCGTCGTCCCTGTCGCAAGTACTCGCACGTATCTGTGCGACAGGGACGACGCTCTACAATCGAATTAAATCAATATATAAATCCTATAACCGACATTACATCAAGAAAAAAAAAATTGTCCTCGGACAGGATTTATGTCCTTTGGTTAAAGATAAAACTGCTAACAGGTCTACAGGTTTTCTAAGCATTACTTCCCATCGTCCCCGGCAGTCGCCGGGGAGGGGACGATGTCAAGGATGCGCTTCGACGGACATTCGCGACTCATTCACTGATTTCTTCACCACACAGACAGCTGCAGCAGTCGAAAGACGGCGGAACGCGCCATCAGCAGTAGCGGCTTCGATGTCGGCGACTGCCGTACGTAGGGCGGACAAAGTGACGGTAGGCCTCGCGCGGAAGCCGCGCAAAAATACCGGTAGCGGTATGAAAATCTTCCGACTAATACCTTCTTTTTTATTTTTTTTATATTTTTCCCCACTCCTACAATCCACGGATCTTCAATTCGCGGGTTAATAGCCGTTCCCCAGCGACATTAGTCCACCTCCCAAGAGTGACGAGAGGCCTCGCGCGGAAGCCGCGCAAAAATACCGGTAGCGGTATGAAAATCTTCCGACTAATACCTTCTTTCCTTTTATATTTTTCCCCACTCCTACAATCCACGGATCTTCAATTCGCGGGTTAATAGCCGTTCCCCAGCGACATTAGTCCACCTCCCAAGAGTGACGGTAGGCCTCGCGCGGAAGCCGCGCAAAAATACCGGTAGCGGTATGAAAATATTCCGACTAATACCTTCTTTCCTTTTATATTTTTCCCCACTCCTACAATCCACGGATCTTCAATTCGCGGGTTAATAGCCGTTCCCCAGCGACATTAGTCCACCTCCCAAGCCGCAATGGCACCTCTTTGGGGGTGAAATTGGCTGCGCCTGAGGTATCGACCTCGGGAACAACCACCAAGTTCGGAAGCAATAAAAAAAAAGTGCAGTTTCCAGATAAGCATTATTTCTATTAAAGAAATAATTTCTGACAACCCTAGTAGTGGTTCCAGGCGAACACGCGCACACACACACACACACACACAGACAAGTGGTTATTAGTCGCAACTCGCAGTGCAGGCGTAAATGTGCTGCTATTAGGTGTGTTGCTTTTTCTTGTGGTTATGCGACATGTAAACACTACGCAGGTACGGGGTACGGGTACGGACAGACAGACAGAGTACAGGTGAGGGTGCAGCTACACAGGTGTCTGCAAGCCGCAGGGGTCGCTTAGGGGAGGTGGTGCGAGCAAGGATATTAAAAAAAAATTTCACGACAAATCTCAAAACTGAGCCACTCAAAAATAAGTTTATTAATCGACTTCTTAAATAAAAAGGAGGTTACAAATTCGACCTGTATGTACATATGTAATATCGTTGGAATTGCACAATATTCGTATATGTTAGTCTATGCGGGCTTCTAAACAGGTGTGCAAAATTTCATAAGTGTATTGTATGTTTGTTTGTATGTACATATGTATGTTTGTCCACTATTTCTCGGAAACTAGACATCGAATTGACATAATTCTTAGCACACCTGAAAATTGATAGATTGACCCCTTTTGTGCTTTTGTACCGCCTTCAACTCAAGGGATCGAATATGAATCAAAATATTATTTAACACTTTTAAGTTCTAGTTGTTTTTTTAAGTCGATTCAATGTTTTTTAAAACAGTTTTTTTCTATGAAATAATATAGCGATATCGAATACAGAATACTTTTATTCTTAATCCTACTTAGATATGATTATGAACCCAGCCTACAAGGTTAGCTACCATAGCAATGATTGCATCCCACTGATTCCCACTTCAGGGCGCCCACACTCAACGAAAGTACTAACCTTTGGTTACATAACGCTTAGTACATAAGGCTAGTTTAGACTGTACATCGGTCTTAGAACCAGTTGGGTGGTGGGACCGTTATGTGTGTGCCTGCTGTCTGCCTGCCCCTCCTACGTGTACCAGCGAGCTACAGTCGCGAAACCGTTGAAAGACACCGACATTGCTGATTTGCAGAGATTTAAATTGAAAATTACGAATGAAACAGTGACCCACTGAATAAATGAGGCCATTTTAAATTTTAATGTTAACTTCACCGAGAACAAGCATTAATGTTGAAATATCTTAACAAGGTCGACAGCGTAACCATCAAATATGCAATCTTTGAAAATGGTATTTTAATCAATTGTGTGATCTCTTTACTTCTGATTTCATGTATCTTTATCAAAAGACCGTATGAGTCGTCTGAATTAATTGTGTGCATTAATTGAATGGTATGCAATGCATGACGACAGCAGACAATCTTTTAGAATTTGCTTGACGGTCTAAACTCAATTACCATCAATACTTAAGTGTTATTTCGTGAATACATTCTTTGACGCTGCAGGAATTGTGAAGGCAGAAGGATACAGTGACTGATCGCGTTAAGTGCCGGAACGAGTAGGTTCCGGGTTTCCGCGGGTTCATCCAAGGTTTTATTGGGTACGATGGACTATGGATACGTGCAGACCTTGTACTTAAAACACTCTCGCGTTCTCTTGTCGGTGTCTTCTAATGAATCCTGTAGATACACTGACAGTGAAATGTTTAAGGTGGCGTGCAAGATGCTTGAAACGTACTTTATGATAGCATCATGGAAGTGATTACGTGGCGTTAAAATTAATAGCCAGGAGCTTGGATATGCACTGAGTGGAATTTGCAGTGCCGTCTTCCTTGTCGGGCGGGACACGCAATGTCTGTGGCGAATGAATAGGCATTGAGAATGATTCACACAGGGATAGTGGTGGAAAGGCCATGAGAACGGCCGCACTTGACCGTATTGAACTTGTACTGAGACCACAATAATTATCATTTTATTTGCGACATTTTAGTCCGGACTACGATAAAATTACTCTACCGAGATCACCGACATCTGTCTATATAGGCTCTTACCATACATAATTCCCGAAAAAGTATGTTCTCGACCAAAGAATTTTATAAGATCCTTTCACGAGACAGCCGCTTAACAAGGCGTCTCATAAGTGTATTTATTGAGCGCACGTCAGTGCCGAACTTTAGTGTGGAGAGCGAAAGAATAAAGTTGTGTTTTGTGCAAGAGTGACAGTCGAGGTGACAGTGACAAACGGTGTTGCGTATTTCGCCTTTGCATCTTGTCGCGTGTTCAGCCGAATACAGTCGACCGCGCCGACCGAAGTCGCGCCCAGAGCGGGTCATAGGTATTGTTGTAAGTAAACTGTGTTTGTGTATGTATAACTCACCTATCGTCTCGTATCCGTAAATACGCGAGGGAGCAGCGTTATTGCATTCATAGAATGAGATGATTTTTAATGTGACCGGTTGAATGTATTCGTGATTCTGATCACAATATTGCATGTTTTATCACGCTAGACCCGTTTCTATACGTCTGGTTCGGTGACTTGAGTGAGACATGTTTCTACTGCGGCTGAAGATGTTCACTGAAGAGATTTTCCTACACTGAGTCATGAGATCGCGTTCCTAGTATTGTTTATTGTATATTTCATCTATAGGTAACCTACTCTTGGTTATGTTTGTGTGCATTTATTTAATAGTTTTATTCTTCACACTTTACTTTTGCACTGCATTGTCCGCCCTATGCGCTTCTCCACATCCCAAAGGTTAGTTTGTAAAGAATGCTACATTGCATTAAACTCGCCTTTTGTGTTCCTTTTTATGGTGTACAATAAAGTATATTTGAATTTGAAGTGTTCATTATAACGTGATCCATTTGTATACGTGAAAGGCATTGGCAGCGACCTCAATACATACCAGTTATCTATGTGTGTCGGCCCGCGTGTTGTCTGTGTGTGTGTGTGTGGGTGCGTACGCGCATACAAAACATTTTGCTAGGCGACAACAACAGTTGAACATGGTTGGGACTTGGGCCCCGTGCGGGCTGTACACTCTATATAGAATGTAAGTGTATTATAGAATTGTAGATAATATATTCTAATATATTCTGGAATTGTCTCACAGAATAACAAAACATAAATGCCGTCTTTAAAATCGCGTATTTGTATTAGTTTATTTATACCTATAGTTTTTAGAAGGTACTATTAGTGATCGTATTAGTGTACACTTGAATTCGTAATTTTTTTTATATACATACCATTCACACTTGCTGTCCTATCCATATATGTAATTACATACATCCTTATTACATACTATAGATAAGTAGACTATGGCAAGAACAAGAACGTTGAATAGTTAACCTACTCAACGTGTTTGGGCAAGAAGTCCCGATCATGGCTTAGGTTATTGTAGCAAACATAATACCTAAAATTACGACAATATTAGCTATCTACTCGTAATAAATCGAATGTATTAGCTTCAATAGAATTGTCAGGTAATTAAAATACGGAATAAAAAATATTAAAACCGGCCAAGTGAGATTCGTACTGGCGCACCGAGGTTTCCACAACACAAAAAAACTTTTGAAGAAACACGTTTCTTGTATGGGGACCCCTTATTTTTTTCTATTTTTTATTATTTGTTGTTACCTATATCCGCCATAAAATAATTCCTTCATCGAAAACAGTTACGAAACTCCGGTTACGTAGGCGGCTGAATGGATAATAAATAAAACATATTCTGAGGAAATTTCAACCGGCTATAATAATAGGCAATAATAGCTATTACGGTTCCAAAGATACAGCCATCGAACAGACAGACAGACGGCGTAGGCTTAATAATAGGCTTCCGTACGTGGTACGGAAAACTAAAAAGGAAGATAACAAAAAAAAAATATATGTATTTTAAATTTTCCCGAAAGTAGCTCTGTTGCTGACGACGTTCTTCTACTTATCGAATACATTCAAAACTTCCCACGAACGAAGCCCAAGAACGAAGAATTTTTTTTGTGTTTTTTTTTTGTTTGCTAGATTGTCCAACGGTCCTGAAAGAAAGAGGCGTCCGCGGTCAGGACCGTGGTTACGTAGAGATCCGTTGCCTCAACCTACCTCATACCATGGTGACTTTATTATGCACTTTGGGTAATGTACTACCGTCACATAACATGATTTGAACACAAGATAGTTTTATTCACACTAGTGCTTGATCGTCATCAAACGGCGAAGTGTGGGCAGAGTCTCGCGTAGTTTTCGTAGTGAATTGGGAGTGTACGAGAACTGCGGGTTGAACGAACTCCTGCGCAGCCATTCACGACTGTGCGCGTTGTTTACGCGCCGCGCGTCCGAATTTCAGCTTGAAATTCTAATTCAAGAATGAAAATTATTATTAATTAAATAAATACCATATAAGCAATATTATTAAATCTGAACATACGTACTGTTACGTACACAATGAAAAAGTGTAACAACCAACAAAAGATTCATTTATTATAACAAAATAGAAAAAAGATAGGATGCATCTAATCTGCACCTAATGTGGGTATTTGTATAGAGAACTGTATTATGCAGTGCCCAATCAGTCGAGTGAAGACAGTCAAGACTCAAGAGACAGACAAAACATCAACAGGGATCGTCATGAGTCGGACTTGCGCACCGAGGTTGCCGCGCCACAAAAAAAAAAAAAAACATTTAAAAACATGTTTCTTGTATGGGGGACCCCTCTTATTTTTTTACTTAATTTTTTTATTATTTGTTATATCTGCCATAATAAATAACACACATTCTGTGAAAATTTCAACCGGCTAGCTCCTACATTATTATATTATATTATTTTTTTATGTAAACCGACACGGTTGGCTACATCACCTACAACATCCGTGATGTCAGTCGATAACACCGGGTGAACTAAATAAATAAATAAATAAACTAGGTGCCACGTCAGTGGCCTCCCTTAGGTCGTGCGGTACGGTTCCAAAGATACATCAGTAGGACGGACAGACAGACAGACAGACGGCGTAGGCTTAGTAATAAATAAGGTAACATTAGCCCATAAAAATAACATTTTTCCATTCCCATACAAGTACCAAGTATTTTCGCCATACACACACAAAACACCGTTGCGCGTATAGCATAGCACCGCGGGACCGGAACCGGCGCGGTGCGTGCGAAGACAAGATAGCGAATTTGAACTTGGCCGAGAGGTGAACGAATGCGTAAGACCTCAAGACAACCCTAAGAGGGCCCCCATAACAGGAGTGGCCGTCTAACGGTGTCCGGGCCTCGCGGCGAACGGTGCGAGCTCTACGCTTCGCGGCCCGCGGCTCGGCCTTACATTATAGACCTTGGCTCACTGGCTTGGCGGTCCCAAAGTCAATATGCATAGACATAAAAATAACTGAAAAGGATAGAAAGGCATAAACTGGTCGAGCAAGCGAAGTCATAAATGCGTGTGCGCACAAATTTGAATATGCCGTGCTAAAGGGCGACAGACTAGCCGCATATCGCCTTGGCATGGTCCTTGCAGTCATGTAGTTACCTACTACATTTCGTACCTGCGTGCCTTACTTGCTGCTCAATATTGTCTTGTCATAACATTTTGCTAAACGTGTTGGTTAGTGTTGTGCTGTTATTACCCGTGCTTGCAGCACAACACCTATTACTCTGTTTACGCCGATTGTCAGGATACAGCGTGAAGGTATGCATGTACAAAGAAAAAATTACAAATAATATACGTTTTCATCATTTCGTAAAGTCTAATGACATTTCTCATAGTTCTATGCAGCCCATTTTTATTAAGTATTTTAGCTATGGAGTATTTATATTAATCTATGTTCATAAATGTATGTAATATTATTATAGTTTTATTTTAGGCGGCCAAGTTGCCTTTAGTTGTTGTTTTTTCATTAATTTATGAACATGTTGTTATTATTGTCTTTTCTGTAAATACCCAAATACATGTTGAAATAGGTTGGTTGACCGGCAGAGATTTCCTTAGGCAGCCATTTGTTGTGTCATTTATATAAAACAACAAAGTATTTGAAATAAATAAATAAATAGCCGGAGGTGGTGATGGTGAATACAGCCATATCTCGGTCACACTGTGGAGTTGCACTCACGCATTTATCAACTTGTCTGACTGATGCAAATTGTGTGCATTGAGTATGTTGGGGGCGAAGTTAAATTGTGTGCAATTTATGAGAGCAGCAGTTTCTCTTTTGCAGCAGTTCTATCATTTTGAATTTTTGCTCAACTGTCAACTTTGTCGGCGTTTAAGCGCCACCACACCTTGGTGTCTATTGAGTCAATACATTTAATAGTAAAAAAAACCAAAGTGATAATTGCCTCGCCACATTGAAGTATTGGCAAGGAAATTTTAGTATCGTTCAAAGCCGAACGAAAAAGTGAAAGAAATACCTACTTACATTTTTATCCGACAAGTATTTTTAATGTTAACCAAAAAAGGTTCACATCACATACATACAATTAGATTCATCATTGGACGTATGCCCCTGTCATTTATTTAAAATTCAAATTTGTAACTCAACACGCAAGAGATATCATCTTACCCTGATTTGGGTTAATAAAATAATTAATTTTAATAACTTATTTTTATTGTTAGTGGCTTCCTCTTATCTTGGCCATTTGATGTACTGAAGTTTAAAGAAATTGAGCGTTATATTATTGAATTGATTATTTAAATTCATTCCTATAATCCGGCTCGAAGGACCAGCTTATGAAGTTATGAATTAATAATAAGTTAGTTAATATATTAGTTATTGAAAAATAATAACTTTTAGTTGTCTTGTGCGAGTATTCTTTGAAGTACCAAAAACCAAGATAAATGAAGGGTTACCATCAAATTATAAGTATTTTTCATTGTTTTCTTGCTTTCTACAATTAATGATATTTCTACGTAACATAATTTTCTAACGGACATAAATAGTTTATAGTTAATTTCTTTTAACAATAATAATCATTTCATTAACAAAACTATAAGAAATATGTAGTTAAGCCGAATTGAAATGTCACAAGCAAATAATTAATAAAATTAAAATAAGTAAAGAAAATCGAAAATACTTATTGATCTCAGGAAAATATATTCTGTGAAAATAAACACAATATATAAAAAAATATATACTTACTAAATATATTAAAAATTTTGTTTCTATTAATTTTGTATACTAGAAAGAGATAAATAAAACGTAAAGACACTCAATGCTTGTCCTACCTAATGGTGCATTCACAGTGCGTCTGGTCAACTTGATATATCCATCCATTGTCGTCTACATTCAAATGAAAATGATGTGTGCTCAAGTGTGGCGACTGGCGACGGGACGGCTGCAGACAGCATGATTCCAAGTGATTCCTGTAGCTTTCTTACTTTCGCTCGAAAGGAGATTTTTGTTGCGCGTATGCCATCCTACAATCGCAGTGTCAACTTTAGCTGAATTTATGAGTCATTCGAACGGAAATTATTCTTATGAAATTGATGAATTTGTGTTGTTTGTATACGACCGTTGTTGGTTCAAACTTAACTTCAGATTGTAGTGAAAAGGTGCTCATTTAAAAACGCATTTTTTTTATGGAATCATTTATGGGTGGCTGAGTCAGATGGGCCAGAGCACATGCTCCGACCAGCCAATATTACCTCCGAGAAGGTAGGTGCCATACCGGAGACTTCCCTTTGTATTGCTGGCTATACTGGACTAGAGAACACAGACGAGGCTGCTATGTGGCCATATTACATCCAGTACGGTTGTACTAACCCAGTCTGCTTTATATTACAAACACAAAATTATACTAATGTTCGGTTCACAGATAAGTAGGTATCAATTTTAATAGTCGTACCGTACTCTTTCGGAACTATGTACTTGCTAAAAATAGGATCAGTCTCTTGTGACATATTATTAAACCAATGCTGAAGAACTGTATTATCTCCGCATTTTAACATACTTCAAACAAAATAGGAGGATGGTAGAATAGAAGCGAGAGAAAAACAGATAGGTACTGAGTGGAAACTAGATTGAAAACAATGAAGAGAATCGAGTGATCATGCAACTTTCATCCGTGAGCGCTCAAGTGGTTTGCACGGGACTTTCACTTTGCAAAGGCGAACTAGAAAGTGGCAAAGTAGCGAATTGTTGAACCATTATAAAGGTGCGTCTTGTTTTCACAGATATTTTTCATCAAAGTTTACGTATGCACATTAAATTGAACACCAATTCGAACATGAATTGATTTAATCTAGAAATTAAATTAGAAATTTCCGGAGATAGCAGTGTTAGTTCCCACCTCGCACAAACAATTGGCCTTGGGGAACTCGCCAAGTATCATGGGCAACTTTCCTAGGGCGACTGCGATGCACGAGATTTTTTACTTTTTTTACTTTTAGTTATTGCCGGCGACGCTACGTGCTCGTGTGTCGTCTTCGGGGGTTTCCCGTAAAAGTTGTTTTACACATTTACATATTTCAATTAATTTTACATATATAGAGCATAAAAATACAACCATATACCTAAAATTAATATAAAAAATAAACGGAGTTTCCGCCACCGGCGGCGGCGGGGCGAACTCATGCAGAGAGAAACCTCCGGACTATGCGCCGCAGTGCCTTCTGGATCTGGCCCTTGACCTAACCACTCAGCGAGAGCCTCTCAAGGTGGTTGTCGAGGCTCTTCGCTATTAGCCCATGCGCCGATACGACTATGAATGATTATTATTTTATTTTTAATATTTATTGGTAGGACTTTTTGTTTTAGATTATAATTGCAGTTTAAATTTTTTACTTACAGTAAGTCTTACATGTTAGTATTTAGTTTTTATTTATTTATTAGGTTAATTTTATTTAATTAGTATTACTAGATTATAGCCATAATTTAAAATACAATGTATTCTTACACATGAATAATAAATATTTTATATGTTAAAAAATTATAATAATTACAGTTTTAGGTAATTTTAATGAGAAATTGGTATCGACAGAAACAACTTAATCTACCGTAGAAAAGTAAACCGATATGATACCGCACAGGTGCACAGAACTGACGGACGCTTCAAATACCTATCTACAATACAATAATGCAACAGATTTTAAGCCCGCACCCCACAATATTCTGATATAAAAAACATTCTGTTCATCCCGTACCGTCCACCGCTGTATTCAAATAAGACCTCACGTTTGACGTGTACATTGTACGACTGTCTATGGAAGGAGAGTGAAAAATTAAGGATTCAGTGTTAGATTACAGTTCTCAGAAGAATTATCATAACAAACACACACGCTGGAGATGTTGTTGTTTACTTATCATTTGTATTCGAGACGAGATAGACGTCCGTCTGTATGCTTGTGAGATTTTCGTGCGCTGCGTTGGTATATACACTTATACATACAGTTAGAAATACATTATGTACCAACGTTTGTCTGCGGCTCAGCTCCTCTGAGTTAATTTACTAAGTCGGAACTTCGTCAGTTATCTAAAGCCATGTAAGGCTTTCCGAATTATGAAACGAAGACCGCGCCCATGGACAATCTAGCGACAGTTTGAAAGTCAGAAAAATGCAAATAGCCTATACTGAAGCAGCAGCCGCTACAGTTTCGCTGCTCGTCCTATCCTATCGGTCTTCGATAGAGGTACCCAAGGTCAGGCATCCCTTAGTTTTCCCACCGCACTGAATGATACGTTGGTCGGCAAATAGTTCGTGTTTTCCATCCAGTTCAGTGTAGCCGACACGACCGCAGGGAAGCACTTACATGGCACCTATTTCACTAGGGTGTTATGGGCTGACATTACGAATGTAGTGGCTGATGTGGCCAACCGTGTCAGTTTCCATAAAAAAAAGTTTTTTTAATAATGTTTTTTTCTGGTATCAATTTGGCCGAAATGTTCGTAAAGACTGCATAACATGTCAGAATATTTATTACTCAATGAGCCTACGGGGATGACTGATTGCAGGTAATTAAGCTTTGAATCAAATAAAGAAAGGCCCGAACATAAAAGATGCCATCACGCCCATGCATTAGAGATTTGTAACCGTCTTTCCCAAAAGGACATCCATAACATGGCCATCGAATAAATAAGAGGAATAATTTAAATGACAATAGCACAAATGATAATCAATACGGACCACTTGAGATGCGACCAGGATTAGACAGTTCAATTCGTTTTACATTAAAACATACATTTATTTATATTATTGTTACATTCTTAGGGTTTCGTGTCAGATCGGTGAGGGAGCAACCTTGCCTAATGTGACCAAGGTTGGGGCAAAATAATGTTTTATTTTATTTTTTTTCAAACTCTCTTTATGTAACTGAATCTGTGCAGTAGCTTGAAAAACATTTGTTCTTGAAATATTATTATCCCATCAAGCCTAAACTATTTTATTTCGTCGTAAATGTGTCGTTACCTTTAATAAAATCCAACGTCTGCTTTCTGTCTGTCTGTCCGCTTATAACTCGAGAACCATGGAACCGATTTTAATACAGTTTGCTTCTACTGATAGCTTGGTTCTTCCCATAAATTATAGGCTACTTTTTATCACGTTAAATGTCTTATGAGTATGAGGTTAGCAGAGAAGTCAAATATGAGAGCGGGCGGAGCCGCGGGCACAGCTAGTATATATATATATATATATTTAAATAAAACTATTTGTCTTGTGAGTCTTGTGACATGTAGACAGACTACATGGAACAGGCGGATAATATAGTCTAACTAAATAGGTATAAGGATTTATGTGAACCATAATTGTCATCTCATTACATTCGTTCCAAATTCGAATGTTCTATCATCCAAGAACTAAATAAACAAAATGTTTTGTTGACGCAGCTCTGACTAATCTTACAGAATCGAAACCCTCAGCACGTAAGGAGTGTACGTGCTTGACCGGTGTACATTGTAAGGGTTTGGGCGTTGGCACGCCGGACAAAGGGCTAAACCGAAATGCGATCAAGTGTGAAAAGGGGTTTTCTACATTTTAATTGACAACATTCTTAGGGCTATGATTTCTCAACCTTGTTATAGAGAGAAATAAACGTTTTTTTTTATTTACAGACTAAGAAGAAAGCTAACGAATTCTGTACTACCATTCAGGTGATGCGATGAGAGACCAGAAGTGAAGCTGCCAATAACAAAAATATTCCCTTTGCATATTGTGTGTTCTCAGCTCAATTACGAGTAAGTTGGAAACTGAAATGATATTGTTTTAGTAAGTTTTTGTACAATTAAAGAAAATGTTAAAATTATTTAATTTAAAAAATCTAAATCGTGTTAGCGATAAATATAAATCGTGTTAGCGATCAATCTAAAAACCTTGGGATTTCTAAATTAACGCTAATTTTTTTGTTTATTAACCTAGCCAAATTATCACAAAATTTCGTATAAATGATCGTAGTCTATCCAGACTTCACCTCATTGCCACTTTTTGATCCAAAGAATATTACTAATAGAACAATCCATTTCAAAAGAGATTTGGAGAAGCAGCGCACTACACTACAATACGGCACATTAGAAGGGTCATTTATACCGTGAAAGCTATTGTTGACACCATCAGTCATTGAAGCGAGCCCTACACGTGTGAACCCTGGACCTCGCCATTCAATGCGCGTCAATCCTGCCACTGCGCACAATGTCTTCATTGTCCTGCGCAGGAGTTGTCACAAGCCTTTATCATACATCGAGGTATTTCACGCAGAGATGATGGATTTCTTCAAATGTTTTTTCTTCTATAGATATTATGCTAATTTCTACTGGGATTCTCTTAATGGATTTTATTAGAATTGTCGAGTTTGTTTGGGAAATGTATCAAATGCGTTTTTGTGTGTGTGCACCAAAGATTTGGAAGATTTGGAAGCAGAGTAGATATGCGAAGAAGGCGTGTCACCGAACCGTAATATGGTGAGATTTGCCCTTATTTTTTTATGTGAACCAGCATGAGTGGCTGTGCCGAGGGACCAATAGTGCAGTCGACAGAGCCAAAATCACCTCTCCTCGCGAAACCACGCTCAGTTAGGTGCCATGCCAGCAGATTTGCGGACTGTTGCTAGGCTGTCTAGCCCGTTAATACGACGCTTGAAGACACCCAGGTTAAAGGATTCAGGAAATACACTCGCCGGAAGACAGTTCCACAAAGAATGCGGCCAGCGCAGCGGTGCGACAAAGAAACGATTTAGAGAACCGATGGGTTCTCAAAAGCCCAATGTCAACAACAAAAGGGTGCTGAGTCTCTCTGCGACGAGTCATGCGGAGATAGGACGGGTGGCAGGGAATAAGGGATGCTAGTTCCGCAGAGCAGCGTCCGTGATAGTATCTGTAAAACAAATTAAGCGAACCCACAAATCGTCTGTGACTCAGGGACTCCAGACCATCTGTAAGTTTCGGGTCACCAACAAGACGGATGGCTCGGCGCTGTATCGAGTCCAAGGATGCTAGCAGATAATGGGTACTACCCTCCCAGATGTGACTACAGTACTCCATCACCGGCCTAATCTGTGTTTTGTACAACAGGAATAGTTGTGCCGGTGAGAAGAACCGCCGATTGCGGAAATATTAACTATTTTATTATTAACCATAATAACTATCGATGTTTGCGTGAGCGCACGTGAATGCAACGCTTTGGATTGGCCAAAAATCGCTGGTTCGAATGTGGTCGTACGTTAGTTCGTATGTATGAATTATTGTGATTGAAAACTGCGTTCGAAACTGGCGAAAGCGGCTCCGAAGCGAAGGGGCGTCCATGGCACATCTTCTCTTCTTCCAAAATCTTTGGTGTGTACAATACCAAAAAGTATTTGTAAAAATTGCAGCGACTGTTCCATACGTACAAAAAAAAAAAGAATTTTCAAAATCGGTTCACCCAGTCGAAAGTTCAGAGGGGACAAACATAAAAAAAAATACAGTCGAATTGAGAATCTCTTCCTTTTTTTTGAAGTCGGTTAAAAAGGAAAGGATGCATTAAAATAATTAGAGCCATTTTTTGACGTTGTTTGAAGCACACATTTTAAAATTGTTAACACAGAAAAAATATCTATTGTTTTCCACCATTTGACCACGCCACAGTTAAAACTGCTAAACGTTATGTCACGATTTGGTTCATGTGTGCTCTGAGCGTTAAAAAAAACTGTTTGCCCATCGATATCGGTAGGACAACCCGTGAAGGCGGCCTCTGGAGAAACCGAAAGTAACGACTTGTTAAATTCATGGGCACTTTAAGGCGATATTAGAACATATTTTTACACGGTAATGCACGTTTACATACCTGCGTAACGCCATAGCGTCACGCCTGTTTCCCGATGGGGTAGGCAGAGACAACGGATCTACACGTGACACGATCCTGACACACCTCTGCCGCCTCTTCCACTCCCATAATGTTCTTCATACATGCTCGTCGGTTTCGGGTACTAAGCACGCAACGCACTTGACCCTTTTAGAGTACGTGTCCGATCTGGTCTAGGTACGCTGAGCAATATTCGCATGCACGTTTAACGGACGTATAGTAGTATAGTACGGAACGTACTATACTACTATATAATATATTATATATATATATATAATATATTATACTATCGTAAAATTTTCTGAATAATCGATGTATCCATTTTTGACAGCCCCGGTAGCTCAGTTAGTGTTGCGGTCCGTCGACTGACGGTCGTGATCATAAACACACCTGGTCGCGGTCAGTACCTGGGTGACCGGTCGACCGTTTGAGGCTGACCGTGGTTCTGATTCCACGTAAAACTGTAGGTTCTTTCCCTTCTTGCCTTACTAAGTACCACCGCACTGAACGAAAGGTCGGTTGAAACGACTATGTAAATAGTTCGTGTTTTCCGTCCAGTTCAGTTTAGCCGGCATGACCGAAGGGAAGCATTGACATGGCACCTAGTTCACTAAGGTGTTATGGGCTGACATCACCGATGTCGTAGGTGATGTAGCTAACCGTGTCAGTTTCCACAAAAAAAAAAATCCAGAATACGAAGTTTTTAATAAAAACTTCGCATATTACAGGGTTAAATTTTTTCCTAACATGAACTAACACATAACCTCAGTCAGTTATGTTATGTATGATAGTGGATAGTTCTTCTTATCTCTAGAACGCCCGATAATTCTAATCACGAATGCAGCTGCACTTAAGATAGTTTAACAAGGCAACATAGATTATATCAACCCGGTTCACATCCCGGGTTAAGCCAAGAAAAATGATGGCCCTAATCCTAAAGGTCTCGCTATCGACTGAAAGGTCAATGGTTCCAGTTCACTGTTCACGGTCTAACGGAGGGCTCGTAAGCCATAACGCGTGCGTAACGGTTAAGATAATTCAGTTAACCTATAAATCGTTATCGTAGGTACAGTTTAGAAGAAATACAGTTCTAGGACAAACGATCTAGAATCAAACAGCGAAGGAACACCACCACCGTAAGCGCTGCTAGGAGCGGGTACTGTCGAAGACCTATAATTTTCTTACTTACTAATTTAGTTTTTGTTAGGATATTCGCCACAATCCTTCCTTACCTATAATAAAATCCAACGTCTGCTTTCTGTCTGTCTGAGTGTCTGTCTGTCCGCTTATAACTCGAGAACCACAAAACCGATTTTAATAAAACAAAATTCTACGGATAGCTTGATTCTTCTCATCAGCTACTTACTATCACGCTAAATAGCTTATGAGGTTAGCAGTGAAGTGAAATATGACAGCGGGCGGAGCCGCGGGCACAGCTTGTAATACATATTATGCGAAAATTTCAACCGGTTACCTATTACGGTTCAAAAGAAAAAGCCCTTTAATTTAGGACAGACAGACGAACGGGGCGTAGGTTTAGTAAGAGGGTTCCGTAACGTACTGGTAAAAAGTTCTTCAATTAAAAAGTTTTCAATCGGACGGTTTTTAGGTTTCCGTATCCCGTACGGAAGCCTATTACTAAGCTAAACAGAATATGTGTTATTATGGCGGATATAACAACAAATAATAAAAAAAATATATATAAAACGAAAAAAATTAAGGGGGGGTTCCCATACAATAAACGTGTTTTTTTTTCAATGTTTTTTTTGTGGTGCGGAACCGACTCGCACTTGGCCGGTTTTTTTTATGGGAAGCAAAGCACGACATATGGCGTGCGCCAAACTAACGCAGAGGTGTAGTCCGACGGCGCCCACGGGCATTCGGATATTTACGGGTGCGGCTAGGTGCACCTTCACAATATGTTTGAAGGACCCCAGATTAGAGGAAAGGATGCAGGTGGGAGTGCATTCCACATGTTGGCAACCCTGTAATTAAAGGATTTACATGATCGATTTGTCGATTTACAGGACTTTATTTCATTGTACCAAGAACTGACGCAGTGTTCTACCGCTGGCTCCAATGGCTGATGTTTCTGCGCAAAGAACGCTTTGGCGAGAACGGTACCCGTACGCTTCGATCGTGGTCACATTACGTGACGTGAAACTGACGTGTAGGTACTGCCGCCATTATGAACGAGAAATCGCACAATTCACGCGTATTATAAACGTGACTGTACAAAGCTAGTCAAGGTTACATGCGACGTTATCGCAGTAACGGTGGCACACATACGCACCTAATCGCTTCCTTGTTGGTACAAAGATCATCGGATGTAGGCCCGGCCCGCGAGATTAAATATAGCAGAGATAAAAATGTACAAAATCAAATCATTATAAAATTCTAAAGTAGACTTTTGAATGTGACTATTTATTATATACAGATATATCTAAGTAATTAATGTAATTTATGTATCGAGTATCGATTGTAAGCACATATACATATATGCTTCTATGTATTCTTATTTAGTATGTTAATATGTCCTATGTTTATGTAATATATTCTGCTTGTTTACTTTTGTTATTTAACTTTTGTCAGTTTTAAGTGTCTTTCATTCTTCTTCTTTTGCTGCTACCCTAAGTTTGTAATTGAGACAGGTTGACTGGCAGATATTGCCATAGGTAATAAGTTCGCCTTTTGTAAAATAAAAAATAAGAGCAATAAAGGATATTTCTATTCTATTCAATTCTAAAGTAAGTACAGAGCTGCTATTGCATTCCATACTAGGTGATAGGGTTTCACGGCACTGAATGAAATGTCCGTCAAAGCGTCTATGTAAATTGTGTTTTCGTCCAGTTCACGTAGCCGGCACGACAAATTCGAACGACATGGCACCTGACTTATGGGTTGGCATCACGGCTGTAGCAGAACAAGTGAGGTAGACAACCGTGCTAGGTTCCTCAAAAATAAATTTACTCCGTCCCCAACACAATCTACAATCCTAACTCGCGTGCTGATAAAAATATACTAGATTCCACAACTGAGACTTCGTTTGTAGTGAGCGGTGATTGTAAATTCAATTCAATTCAATTCAAGGACAATTTCGACTGCTTCTATTTTCACTGGTCACAGAGGCTAATTACTCGTGTGGCTAAGGTCTATTACTGGCACAGAAATAACATTCACGTGTTTCCGATAAGCGTTGGAATTACCTACATGCGATGACACGACAAGGTGGGTTTTCAATGTCATATGAATTACGTGCTAAATTTTCCTCTTTTCCGTATAGTATAATGTAATATGGGTTAACTGCCATTTTCTAATTCAAACATTTATTTCCATATAAAGTAAAACATAAGAAAATACATTATGAACGATAAACATTTTTCGATTAAGTAATTTGAGTTGCCATACCAGCAGCTTAAGGCATAACCGGTGCAGCGGGTGGTAGAATTTTTTCGACATTTTCGAACTAAAAGTTTTGTGGGGTAAAAAAATCCGGCCAAGTGCGAGTCGGACCCGCGCACCGAAGTTTCCGCACCACAAAAAAAAACATTGAAAAAAAACACGTTTCTTGTATGGGAACCCCCCTTAATTTTTTTCGTTTTCTATTTTTTATGTTATATACGCCATAATAACACATTATGTGAAAATTTCAACGGCCTACCTATTACAGTTCAAGAGATACAGCCCTCGGACAGACGGACGGACAGACAGGCTGACAGACAGACAGACGGCGTAGGCTTAGTAATAGGGTTCCGTAAGGGATACGGAACCCTAAAAAACAATAAAAAAGAAAAATACCTTTAAAAACAAGTTACAAATTGCACCTTAAGCAATAAAGAAAAAAAATTTATAGTCGTAGATTGAATACGTATAGTACAGTACGTGGGTACTACTAACACTACTAACGTATAAATAGTTTTCCAGTCAGTTCAGCGCTGAATATATTAGTTAGCCAGCTCTTACGTAAAATTTACTAAACTGTTGGCTAACTATAGTCAGCGCTAAAATAAATAAAGCGTTGAAAATATTACACCCACTGCCCTATTAAATATTGATGTAATATTTTCGAAGTAAGTAAGCATGCTCCCCCCAAATGTCGCTTGCTAAACATGTATAGGTCGTTCGTTCTAACCTGAGGCGTACAAATACATTCACGCATGACGGTGAGCATAAAATTCTGCGAGTGTAGTAGTGCTCAGGCCATGTTTAAGCGCATGTCAAGCATTTGTATTAGAGAAATGCATGTGTGTGCGGCCTCAGGTTAGGCCGTCCATGCTATACCATACACTGCGAGATACACTGTGAAGATTGTACCGAATCATCACTGACTCGCCAATGAACTGGCGTCAGTTGACTTACTCAATGTAAACCTGCCTTTCAATTTTTCTTTTTAATCTCAGTCAGTACTTACCTACCTACAACAAAGCCTCATTTAACGCCCAATGCCCACTGAGACTTCCCACGTTGTTGGTTTCAAGTAAGTATTTCTCAAGTGACAGACAAACGGAGGGCCTGCAGGTAATTATAGGGCGCGCGCGACAATTCCCACGAGACAGTCGTTACTGTGCACTTCCGTTGTCGAAATCGTTCGGACAGGCGCGGTGTTTGTAGAAAGTACGTTAGAAGAACAAACAAAATGTCAGGGGACCCGTATTGAGTTAGATAATTTAGCTTTCATAGCAAAGGTCGACTGGAAGAAATCACTTGCAGTGATAAGTCCGCCTTTGCGCACTCCTGTATTTTTTTTTCTACTCGTGTACTGTTCTTCTTTCCATTGTGTGCAAATAAAGAGTTTCTATTCTATTCTATTCTTGATCCGCAGTTTCAATGAGCAAAGGTGCGTTGTATGGCTCAGGTAGTCCATTTGAAAATAAGAATGTAAATCGGTAGAAGTGTTTTCAAGTTACTAGCATAACCAAGTACTGGAAGCCAAGCTACCTTTTTAGGTCATCTGTCCTCCTAGCCGGGGGGCGTCCCACGCTACGTTTGCTTGTACGTGGCCTCCATTCGAGCACCCGTCTACCCCGTCTAAGAAAATAAGCAAGCTGCAGTGGCAGTGGGCTGGGCACTTTCGTAGACCCGATACCAACCCAGTCGGCTACTATTTGAGTTTTATGGAGAAGCTAGAATTAAACTATGGTATTATTTCCCAAATGGTACAAATGTCAACAGGCATGCAGGATCATATTTTGCACAACTATCAAACATTGCCACAGATTTACGCTCTGCAGATTCACAATTTTTACATATTACCGTCTAATAATACGCAAGCGCGAGCAGGCGAGCACCTCCCGCATAGCGCTCTCTCGCGCGTCAAGAGATTGTCTAAATCGGTGCAGAGCGGACCACTTGTGCGCGCGCGACGTTTTACGGTGTCCTTTTACGATCCAACATGTGGCGACGCGAGGAGCGCTCGAGTGGGGGTGTTGCGATTTATTTCCAGTCCTAGAAGGGATGACGGTCGGCTCACTTCCATCCACGATAGCTACGCAACAAGATGCGCTTGAAGTATGAACAGTTTGAGTTATCGTTTCATCTGTTTATGTTCCCTGAACAAGACAAAAAAAAAACAAATGAAATAAATCCACTTGCCCAAGTGGCACAGGATCAAATGAAAGAAAAAACCATTTGTACAATATGGAATGTAGTTTTGAGGTTGGGAAGTATACAGTTTCAGTTTCATAACTTTCATATACAATCGATCGTGCACAGTAACTGGAGACCAACAATATTTTTAATGAGGAACACGCCACTCAAATAATCGATAGATACTAAACAAAATTGCATCGTATCATTACAGCGCGGGGCCGAAATTGATAAATTATCGGTTATCTATCGTGGCAATACATCAACCCTCGTTAAACGTTTTCCCATGCTCGCTTCATGGCGCTTTCCCATCGCGGGAGCTATACGGCCGGTCAGTCGCGTGTATTTCCATTTACCACCTATTTGAAACAAAGGGGGATTTTTTTCAATATCCGGGATGTTGTTAGAATAATAATAATTGGCATGGGAATCCTAGTTTCTATCACACGTGATTCCAATAATGAATGAGACAAAACGTTTTCCGAATGCATTAGAAACCGTTAAGAGCTTTTACAACGTTCCATTATCAAATCCGGGCAATGAACTCACGAGGAAATCTATGGATAAAAAACCCCCGACTCTTAAAAAGTCAAAAATAATTTCCGTTTACTTACTTAAAGGAGTCGGTGGACCGCTAAGTAAATTCCCGCGCAACTCTTGAGTCTTTATATTTAATTTACTTAGCGGTCCCCCGACTCCTTTAAGTAAGTAAACGGAAATTATTTTTGACTTTTTAAGAGTCGGGGGTTTTTTAAATTTGTAATTTAACTTTTATTTCAAGCTTTTTAAAAAAAACCGTATGCAAATTGGTCCACTTTTTAAGAGAATTATTTTTTTTATTACTTAATTACTTTATTACTTGATTACAAACATAGCTAAGAACCATCCCGATTAAACAAGCTTCCTAATAAAAAAAACCGCATCCAAATCGGTCCACCCGTTTGGGAGCTACGATGCCACAGACAGACACACACACACACACACACACACACACACACACACGTCAAACTTATAACACCCCTCCGTTTTTTCGTCGGGGGTTAAAAATGCAAGCACGCGTTCCCGAATGTCGAGCAAATCAATGTTGTTCAATTCAATGTTCGCGCTTCGCTTTTATTGGTCGTAATGGAACGCGTCCATTTCAATTTAGTGCGTTCGAAATTTAAAAGCTCTTTTATTATACATATCTGTATTGATTGACGTTAGCTTTAGAGTTAGTCTTTTAATAAGACGTAGTGATTTTGTCGCTTGTGACATGTTTTGTTGGAATGTGAACAAAGTTCGTTCCCTATAGCATTATTGATTTTGTCTTTGTTTTCAAGCTGTTTGTGATGCGGCTCTCTTTGTCAATAGCATTATTTGACAGCTGGAACACACACTCTTGGTAAAAGTACTGACAGCCGAGAAGTATTCTGTGCACGGCTGACCAAAGTCATAACAATGATGTAGCAACGTTCAGCGTAGGCTGCGTATGTGACTGCAAAAAACGTCTATGAATTTGAATATAAACGGTAATGTTCCAGTATGCACACGCGGGTGCGCGGGCGCAGATAACAGCTGCGAGGGCGCAAGCGACGACGCGCCGCGCCGCGCCCTCCCCTAAGCTTTCTTTGTGCTTTAATTTATGGTTTCTGTTGAAGTTGTTTTAACAGGGAAATATAGACAGGAGAGCAGTCAAATAGTGATTAAAATGTTTTAGGCTTCAAATATAATAAAACAATTAAGCAAATAAAATAAGTTAAAATCACACGCACATTCATTCCAAGTAGATCAATGTTCTTTAACTAGAAGCAATTTCGCATGGATTTTTTTTTTCAATAAATTTTTATTTTCCATTTTTAAAGTTAAACAAAATATTAAAAGATTTTAAACTAAAAAATAAGTCGTACCTAAACAGACCAAATTCAAAGTTATTCAGTTTCAGATTCAGAATCACCTCTTTCCCAGAAATGTTTTGAATGCATGAGACAATTAAATTGAGCCTACTCTAGATAAAGTAAGACAAACAGTATAAGTATGTTATAGTTGAAGTGAAGTGCATCAAAGAAACGTGAGAACTTCGCCGCCGCTATGCGCCAGTAAAAACACTTCTCCACGCTTGAGAAGTCCCTTCTTTCTTTCTACGGTCGGATAAAAAGTTACAATTAAAAGAAATACAATTCAAAAAGTTAACACTAATAACGTGAATAGATATTATTAATACTTTAGATAGTTTTTTGATTTGATTTGATTTGAATTGTTGCAACATACATATTTACCTAATTAACTTTTTTAACTTCAGTAATTTTAGTATTATTAATAAATTAATGACCTTTGCAATGCACTTTCTGTCAACGTAGTACACAATTATAACCTTGAATTCAACGATAATAAAAAATAAATGATCACTACAAGAATTTTATTATTGCATTGGTGATAATTTCTTTTTTAATATTGTTGGATTTCCGGTTAAAATTGTGTACTAGGTTGACTGAAAGTGCATTGCAATAGCCTTTTGTACCAGAGCAACATGCAAAACATGCTAAATACTGAAAGCATTCGATAATTGCATAGAAATTCTCGCTAAAAACCGTTGCGTTGCCAAAGTACCCAAGCCACAACATTTTCTCCAACCGTACTCGGCCTGCTGAGCGAACATTTTCACCGTACAGGTGCAGGGCATAGTGTCTTCAAGTAATAATACAAACTGCTCAGTAATCAACCGACTGCATTTTAATACGTCCGGGTAAGGCAAGGGCGGCCGCTCGTTGAAGTGACAGGCCAGGGACACAAGTTCCTAATCTATTCTAAATCTGTTAAAATTTTAGTTTTCGAAATTCAACCACTCAAGAGGCCATTTAATATATGTATATATAAATCATTCTTATAAAGCTATTTGATACTTAAAACTACATACCCAATTAAAATTAACTAAAATTACAATTAAATTTAAAACAAAAAGTCTTACTAAAAATACAAAGTAATAATAAAAATAAATAAATAAATAGACAAAAACTTACGGGGAAAATTAGAACCATTTTTAGTGTGATATTGAAAAATAACGTCGCATGGTTGAAAAAAATAAAGTAGAATTCGAGGTAGAATGTAATGTGTGTGGCAGCACTAATTATGACGAATTTCTTGATTAGCCTAAAACAGCTATTACATTTTAGCGTAACCAGTCGATAAACTCCTGAACTCCACGAGCTTATCGTGTAGATTAAGGTTACAAACAAAATGCGTAATTAGATCTTTCCACATATAATTCAATAAAACTTCTACAAAACATACTTAGTTATGTAGACACAGAAATAGTGTTTAATATAATATATATAGTATGTAGATATTATTACAAATTATTGGAATTTCATATTTTTAACTGAATATAAAATGAATATGATTATAAAATCTCAGGTTGTACCTAGTACAATGTTTATCGGCTCTGTTGCCAAGGTCGATTGAAGATGAAAGTGAACGACTTAAAAAAAATTCACGATGTGATAACACGTTGATAGATAACCTTTGTAAATGAGCTACTTCACAAATTGCAATATTTTTTATTTACCTCATTCTCAGCCCTCGGCTCAGTATAAATTGAATCAGATTTACGTCAGTTTTTGCTTGTTTTTATATTCAGGACTTGCGAATTAAAGCGAAGTTCTGTTATTATAAGTATAACAGAAGGAAATTATACTAAAACATTAAACTACTTACAAACTGTTTTGACAATTTGGTGCATGTAATTAATGCAATAAAGACACAAAATGTTTCACTCAAATTTGATGTGGGAATGAAACAGAGGGTTTCTAGTACAGTACCGGCATTTCTATGTAGGATGGAATCAAATTCTAAATCAAAATTATTATACGCCAGCAGCGCGAAAACTCTAGCATGCCTGCCGACTTGAATAAAATAAACGATCAGCTGATGTCCTTCACGAACTACATATTAGGGTCACCCTACCCACCGGCTGTTCACCGAACCATATTTTTCAAAACGCAACGGTCGCGTTCTAGGGGGTGTCGATGAGGGGTAAGGGAGGTAAGGGGGGGAACGTGAACTATCTCTTTATGGGGGGAGTTATCGCGTCGGTAAAGAGAGTAAAAGGTTATGAAGCGTACGGCTATTGTGCGTTGCTAAGTATTTTACAACATTTTGCAGTCAACTTGTTTCGGTGTGATATTTCGTTCACCCACCCAACCATGGATAACTACTAACACTTTAGCTAAGAAAATTCCCTTTAAGTAGGTGGTAGGGTTTAACACGACTGGATGGTACCACCACACTGAATGAAAGGTCGATAGAAGCGGTTATGGAAATAGTTCCTGTTTTCAGTCCAGTTCTGTGTAGCCGACACGACCAAAGGAAAGCACTGACGTGGCACCTAGTTCACCCGGGTTTTATGATCCGACAGACAACACGGATGTAGTGGACGATTTAGCCAACCATGTCAGATTCCATAAAAAAACCATTAATTATAAAAGAAATAAAACAATAAATAAAAATAATTATATTAAAAAAATAGTTGTGAATTAGTATTATTAAATACCTATATTAAGGAAGTTAGTTTTATCATATTTCTTGATTATTTTGGGTGGTGTATTAAGTAAAAAAATATATACCTATATAAAATAGTAAATTAAGCCATATACATTTTTTTTTTATGGAAACTGACACGGTTGGCTACATCACCTACAAAATCCGTGATGTCAGCCCATACATAAAACCGGGTGGACTAGGTGCCATGTCAGTGCTTCCCTTAATTTCATACAATGTGGCGTACTTACTTTACTTACTTTACTTTGTGGCGTAGGCCTTAGATTAATCATTATTATTTCTTATTTATTATTATTTGAGTAGTTATGTTTAAAGCTGTTGTATCGTCGTTGAAATAAAATATTTAAAAAAATATCAATGTTGTGTTCAATATTATTTTCTAACTGCGCATTTGCCTCGTTCGGTATATTTTCTGCAGTCTAATCTAATTTATAGTAGATTCTTAACCTATGAATAGAGTGTTGTGGTTACTGTCTATAAATAAAGAGACTCGTACAAAGAAGCGACCAAAACAAGTCCAAAAACAGTTTTTATGTACCCATCGCCTATTACAGAAGTTAGCGCTGACCGAATTTAACGGTGCCGACGCGAACAGCGGTGTCATCGAACCGCGAATATATACGAAAGAACTACTGCAACCTCGACTGCAACCAATGTATATTGTCCGGGGTTTTAGAGCATTTTACCATACTCCTTACCTCCGTACCTACGTCGTCGTCGGTCGAAACGGCTATTTAAATAGTTCGTGTTTTCCGTCCGGTTCAGTGTAGCCGACATGAAATGAAAGGAAGCACTGACATGGCACCTAGTTCACCCGGTGTTATGGGCTGACATCGCTGATGTTGTAGGTGATGTACAAACAAACGTGTTAGTTTCCATAAAAAATTATAATAATTGACGATGTGTGTTGAAAGTCGCGAGGATAGAAGATAGGTACTTCAAGAGGGTTCAAAATAAGCAACTTTTCCTCCGGCATATACAGAAAAAAATTCACGGTTCTCATAATTGTACTAGCTGTGCCCGCGGCTCAGCCCGCTCTCATATTTGACTTCTCTGCTAACCTCATAAGCCATTTAGCGTGATAGTATGTAGCCTATAGTTGATGGGAAGAATCAAGCTATCCGTAGAACTTTTTTTTATTAAAATCGGTTCAGTGCTTCTCGAGTTATAAGCGGACAGACAGACATACATACAGACAGACAGAAAGCAGACGTTCGATTTTATTAAAGGTAAGGAAGGCAGGAAGGAAGGATTAGCTGTGTTCGTGGCCCCGCCATAGCGTATAACTACAATGTCAGCGTATTGGTGAAAAAAATAGCGTCTAAATCGGTTGAGCCGTTCTAGCTAAGCGAACATATACAGACGACGACACGGCAGGTTGGTTGCTTTTTAGGTTTCCGTACCCCGTACGGAAGCCTGTTACTATAAGCCTACGCCGCCGTCTGTCTGTCTGTCCTACTGCTGTATCTTTGGAACCGTAATAACGCGCCGGTTGAAATTTTCACAGAATAATAATTATACGGCGGATATAACGACAAATAATAAAAAAATATATAAAAAGTAAAAAATTAAGGCGGGTCCCCATACAAGAAACGTGTTTTTTTCAACGTTTTTTTGTGGTGCGGAACCACGGTGCGCGAGTCCGACTCGCATTTGGCCGGTTTTTATAATCGGTAGAGAGGAGAAGTTACCTCCAAAAAGTAAAAAAAAAAACGTCAATCTTAAGATTATTTCGCTGAAATGTACATAGGTATATAATAGCATATATGTTGTACTGTGTGGGCCGGTACTTTAAAAGAATAGCCCCACTGCATCTCTCCCCGTGTATGTCGTAAAAGGCGACTAAGGGATATGACTCCCTTCTTATATCACTAGGTGGTAGGGTTCAACCCGCCCGGGTTAGTACCACCGCACTGAATGAAAGGTCGGTCGAAACGGCTATGTAAATAGTTTGTGTTTTCCGTCCAGTTCAGTGTAGCCGGCACGACCGAAGGGAAGCACTGACGTGGCACCAAGTTCACCCGGTGTTATGGGCTGACATCACGGATGTTGTAGGTGATGTAGCCAACCGTGTCAGATTCCAAAAAAAATAATTAATATTATGCTCTCTTCTACTGTATATCCGTGAGATAATTCTGACAATTTCAGAGGATAATTCGCCTTTCGGTGCCGCCGTGGTTATAGCAACAGAACTACCTGTCAACCTTTGACCAAAAGAGGTAAGTATTTATAAGATGCGTGTGAATATAATATTGAGGTACTATAGTGCCACGCGCTGATGGATGCGATTCTATTGTTGTCTTCGAACATTTTGCACCCCAACAAGAGGTTAATTTCGCTTCGCGAGGGTCTTAAATTATTTTGCAGCAATAGACTGTGTGTGTGTTATTTGCTCAGTGATTCATTTGATATTAAATCCTCATCTATAATCCACATGCCTCATATCCAGTTTTAAAATTAACTCCAACCCATACAAGATTACATAAAATAAATATGGATTTATAATATTAAAATTTTAAAATTAAATTAATATTTACATACATATACGAATATACAAGCCAAAATTAAACATTTAAACAGAAAGAAGGAAACATGTTCATTACAAGGTATTCAAAATCTAAAATTAACCTTCTTTTTAATCATCTAGTCTTGTAAATGTTTTTTTTTTTCATATTATAAATACATTCAAATTTATAAATTTCAACTCTTATATAAAATTGGTAAATACACATTTTATACCTACCTACCACCATTATATTAATCTAAAATCTATTACAAAATAAAATAGAACTAAAATTACCTATCAAATTAAAATAAGTTAGTTTTTAAACAATCAATTTATCACCTTTGAAATAAACCCGGCTAGAAGCAAACACGATTAAATATCAACCAACAGAAGCCAAACAGAATTGCGGACATGGTGTTGTCACGAGATCAAAACGTACGTAACGGTCGCAATATCGATTCGGTCGCACATCTGCCTCCGCTGCAGCCGGGCCGGGCGCCGAACCCGCGACCCTCGTGGGTGAGGGGAGTCGCACCGAGTTGCAGTCTGTTCGCGACAACGGTGCCGAGTGTGGGGGGATGAGAAAAATCGATATCTAAACGAGTATGAAAAAAACTCTTGAATTGGTTGGACACGAAATATGGCGAGAATATCTACTAATTTTTATAAATAAATAATTTCAGCAGCGTCAGCCTCGATAGCTCAGTGGTGCAGACAGTCAACTGTCGCTATTGAATGTTAAGCAACGCTGGGTGCGGTCAGTACTTGGATGGGTGACCGCTGACCGTTGGAGGCTGACCGAGGTTCGGATTCCTCGTAAAAACTGTAGGTCCCTTCCCTCCTAATCTTACTTGGTGGTAGGGTTTAACCCGCCCGGGTTGGTACCACCGCACTGAATGAAACGTCGGTCTAAACGGCTATGTAAATAGTTTGTGTTTTCCGACCAGTTCAGTGTAGCCGGCACGATCAAAGGGGGAAGCACTGACATGGCACCTAGTTCACCCGGTGTTATGGGCTGACATCACGGGCGTTGTAGGTGATGTAGCCAACCGTGTCAGTTTCCATAAAAAAAAAAAAAAAAAAAAAAAAATTTTCGAAATCTAAAAAAAAAATTCATGCACATTTTGTGAGGTATTACTTACTCCCAAATAAAATCAGACTTATTAATGAGATTTTGAATTATTATTGAGCATGAGTTTAGTACACGATACATATAGTCTGTTTTTTTGGAAGACGGAGTAAAGTGACGTTTGGAGTGTTGCCAGTTTATGGAAAATTTTAAATAGGCATGTAGTTGCTATCGATACTTTTATCGATTGATTAATTAATGAAATGCTGTAAACTCTAATATTTACCTAATAGTGGATTTAATTGACAACATATTAAGCTAAATCTAGCTAGAAAAATGTTAAGTTTAAGGCAGCGCCACAGGTAGCGCATAATATGTGTGAAGGTGTGTCGTGTCGTGTTCGTGTCGTGTAAAAGTCGATACTATTTTCATCGACTTCAATCCCTAGTGGTGCAAAGCGTGCAACACTCTAATGTCAGTGAAACGTCACTTTACTCCGTCTTCCAAAAAAACAGACTATACATAGGTATTAATTTTAATTTTATTTCATTGCTATTGTGCTTTAACTACATAATTTAAAAAAATATCAAAAGTTACGATACACAGTAAATGTTAGGTAGGCACTTTATGTGCCAAAATCGAGGCCAAAACGAAAAAAAAATATAAACCTTACAAATTACAAATTTGTTAATACTTAATTTTATATAAATGCATATATGTATATTGTTTGTATACCAAACTGTCAGACATTCCTCATCTGATTATGTGTGCTAAATTTTTTTTAGGAAACCTGAACAAGACAAGATAAAAATACGAGTAGGTACCTAAAGTACACGCCGTGAAAATGTAAATGACAGTTAAACTAGCTCGCTTTGAATGTTTTTTTTGTTGTTGTTTGTTTATCAGCGTACCTAGTACATAACACATCACAGAATGAACTAACACTGCCGGAAAGGAAGTAAATAAGCGCTCACCATATCGAGCATTGCCCTTCTTTCTACTGATACGATAAAAACAATGACAGAATGATGCCTAGGTAAACACGCAGTTCTTTGGTACTAAATGTTGAGGGGTCGATACGACCGCCTCTGTCATGGGAACTAGGCGTGGATTGCACCTTACGCCTTACACTTCCCAATTTAAGCTCATTCCATGGGCGTCGTTAGACACCTTATGGGTGGCTCGGCGCAACATGTCGAGGTTTCAATAATTATTATTTTTTTAATTCGGTCTAATTTACACCTATTTATACTTAGTTCGGTGTGGTTTGGCCTAGTTTTACCCACTCCTTAGTTATAAGTAGTCCACCCGCATCTAGTCTGGCCTAATGACATCCAGTCCGGCCAGTTCTCATCTAGTTCGGCTACTCCTCGGGCTACTCTGTACTTATGTCACGCCAGCCTAGTTCTCACCTAGTTCGGCTGGTCCGTATGTCACGCCAGCCTAGTTCCGACCTAGTTCGGCTAGTCCGTATGTCACGCCAGCCTAGTTCCGACCTAGTTCGGCTAGTCTGCATGTCATGCCAGCATAGTTCTCATCTAGTTCTGCTAGTCCGTATGTCACGCCAGCATAGTTCTCACCTAGTTCTGCTAGTCCGTATGTCACGCCAGCGTAGTTCTCACCTAGTTCGGATAGTCCGTATGCCACGCCTGTACGTGCTGTAATTTACAAGAGTACTTGCTGCACAACACCGATTACTCTGCCTACCCCGATTGTTGGGATTTGTGTAGCGTGTGGTATGTATGTTATGTATGCATGTTTGACTCTTCCTTGAAAATCGGACAAGAAATTCCTTCCGTATAAAATTGGTCAAAAAGTTTTACTATTAGCTAGACTCAATCCAGCGTCGTGCCGTGCGACTGGTGGGTGACCCCATGGTGTCCCGCGACTTAGAACCACTGCAACTCCGTAGGGACGTCGGCTCCCTGAGTGTGTTCTATCGTTTATTTCATGGGGAGTGTTCGGAGGAGCTGTTTAACGCGATTCCGTCGTCCCCATTTCACCTCCGCACTACGCGTACTGGGTGGGGATGCACCCCTATTCAATCGACCTACCACGCATGTGCACCAACTGGTTCTGTAGGTCTTTTATTCACAGAACCGGGAAAATATCGAACGCACTCCCTGCCCATCTATTTCCTCCCAAGTACAGCCTGGGGTTTTTCAAATGGGGCGTGAAAAGGCTCCTGTCAGGCCGGCATGACATTCGCAATCCCCGTGCATCACAGAATGTCCATGGGCATCGTTAGACACCTACTTGTAGGTGTAACGATGCCACATGTCGCGCTATCGATAAAAAAAAAATAAAAAATAAAAAATACTGTTACTATTAATATTTCTCATAAGCAATAACCGATTGCACCAAGGGTCATTGACACAGCTATCAAAAGACGCAGGAAACGAAAGTCGGGTCCACCTTGAATGGCTAAAGAAACTCCAAAATACCGGGTAACCCAATTTTCGAGACCCCCTGGTCCGAACGGGTCCGCTTGGTCAGTCCGACACAATGGTTCTTGTGCTACATGAAATGTGCACAAAAGTGGTTATCGACTGCATCTGCATAGCGAGCTGCATAGTAACACCCCTTTGGTAAATAGTTACATTTGCTGGAACAGCAGGATCGCGAGTAATAAGTAATATCTGGGTCGGCGAATAATCAACTTTGTTCTAATTCCGTGTGAGAATAAAAATAATAGATATACCTATGATGAATAATAAATAATAATATATTAAGAATAATAAAGAATAAGGACTGCAGCATAACGCTGAGCTAACTTTCCCTTTTTTTACAAATGTTTGTACAACCTAATATTATATTTTATGTATAGCTACTGATAATTTTGTAATATATATAAGGGCTGAGGTATAGTTAATGGCAGGTTTTATAGCAAATTGCTGGTAATTATATCCTGTAGTTCAGGATGTTTACTTTTCGAGATTTTTTTTTTATTTTAAATTCATCGCCCCGACACAACCTGTTAGTATGGCTATTCCCTAGCCCTAGAGTATTTTTATAAGGCGGAGGCGCGGAAGGAGTGCAGCCCCCGTCCGCTGTAACAAAGCGCAGGCGCCCGTGTGAGCCGTTGTTATTTGATAATTTGCGGTCGGCTCTTACCTATTACGAAGTGGATACATTGCCGCTATCTTGTTGTTTCCCGCGTGACAAACGAGCTAATCTAGGACTAACTAGCGCAGTGTCAAGATAACGAAATACTTTTTCGTAGATACCTAGCTAAGACGTGTAGGTTGTTATATTTGCTGGTAATTAGAAAAAAATAGTATCGCAGATTCATCGAGAGAAAAGAAAAACATTGGTAAGATGTTTGTTTTTCTTTCAATTTCAAATTAATTTCCCACTAAAGTAGTCACAACCACTGGTAATCATAACATGATGATAACGCAACGTGGTGTTATTCGATATTTTTAAAAGTTCACGTGTCCTAATGCCATCGCCGCCGCACACAAATTTGTCGGCATAGCGAACCTTTTACCCGCCAAAAAACAGGTTTATTTCTTTAGCAAGAGCGAAACGTAGCGCGAGCGTAGGCGATGCACAAATGCCGCGTTAGAAAGTCGCGCGACTTTCTAACGCGGCATAAATTCGAAGACTGTGAAAATTAAGAGAAAAAATACGTCTCGAGCTTAGTACTATTATTAAAAAACAAAACATAAATTCGAAGAGGTATGGAGGAAGCGGATTGGGGACCACGGGCAGCCAGCCAATGACATTTTGCTTTCCAATATTTTTAGGCTGCGCCCGACTAAATTAAAACTAAAACAAATATAACGAATACTATTGAGAATTTTTCTCTCGCATTAAATTGGATCAAGCTATCTGAATGAATCCGTTAGCAACCAAATCGTGATGTTGGTCCAAGTTTTTGTCGAGGTGAATTGTATGAGGTGACGAAGCGCGTCACGGCATGATGGCGGCCGGCACAGAATTCAAAAGTAGGAGCAGCAGAGTAGGTAAAGTAAAAACCGACCAAGTGCGAGTCGAACTCGCGCACCGAGGGTTTCTTATTTCCATGTCATGGTCAGCGCCACTCGCGTCATCTATGTATTAGTTAAAAATAATTCATACTCTTTTCGGTAGATGGCGCGCATACACTTTTTAGTTTCTTGCATATGGGGAGCCCCGTGAATTTTTTACTTTTTCTTATTTTTATTATTTGTTGATATATCGGCCATAATAACACATATTCCGTGAAAATTTCAACGGGCTACCTATTACGGTTCAAGAGATACAGCCCTCGGACAGACGGACAGACAGACGGGGTAGGCTTATTAATAGGGTCCCGTACGACGGATACGGAACCCTAAAAAGTAATATTAATGTTTTGTGCAAAGGCGAAATTGTCTATCTCTGTCGAGCTTGTGGGCTGACGTGCGAGAGGAGCCCCAGAAATATGCCCAGAGTACTCGCCCCGCTGCGTCCGTAATATTTTGAGGTAATGAAATGAAATGAAATGAGTGTTTATTTGTCGCCAGTTTAACAAGTAACCCTGTATACATAATATGGCACATCAACAAAATGACGACAAATTGGGCCCAACTCAGCATATGCAATTGGAGACAACGACGTTGTCTATTGCGCTGATTTGCAGTTGGACCCACTTTGCCGAGAAGTACACACACTTATAGGCTAGACTATATATAACATATTAAATATTAAATAGCACGACTAATCTAACTAAAACTAACCACACCTAAAGTAAAGAAAAAAAAACAATAATAAAGTTATACAATTACAAAAATCAAATTTCTACCTTTTGAAAAAACAGCTTAAAAAGTCAAAAAATTCACACTATAACCTACACACACACAGAACATAAAAAAATCAGAATAAATACAACATGTGGGTTATACCGAAAAGTACAAGATGTACACATACTTACAATAAATATATAAAAGAGAAAAACTATATAAATAATATAAACTATATAAATAAAAGAAAAAAATATATAAAAGAGAAAATATTTTGGTTCAAAATATTACGGACTTACCCGACAGAACGTAGTAGTAAAGACGAAGTAGACGTGGTAAAGTATATTCATCGTATGACAAGAGCATTTCTATTCTTTTTATTTCATTGGCGGGCGGCTAGTTTACATGAGTAGGTAGGTAGGTAGGTAGGTAGTTGCAATAGTGAGACAGTGAGAGTACGGAAAATAAAAATACCGTTTTACGTTTACTATTGACGCCTACGTACATAGCGAGCCCCTGAAGTAGTGTGTGTATTATAGGCACACCCATCGATTAAACCTCGGATTAAACACAACACTAGATGTGGTATAGCGACCTAAATATTGGTACACATAAAATGGGACGGTTTGTCTTGTATTTGCTCGGTCAACCGACGTACGATTATCCCGCTCACATGGAATAGTTAGAAATATATTATGTTTATTCGAGAGGGGGCGCGAAGGGCGAGTCACTCTCGATTATAAAAAATATAAAACTTAAAATTTGAGATTGACGTCTTTCAAAATTAGTTAATAGTACGCTAAGGGACGGTTCTGTATCATATAGGGAGTAAAACCTATATAATTTTTTTTGGACCTAGGGCTTTTTTTTTATGTAAAATATTTTTTTATGTATTTAATTAAAAAAGGTGGTTGATTTTTATAGCCTAATCGATTCAGCTTCATAACAGTAACAAAAAAGTCTTCATTACCATTATGATGTAACACGTGAAAGTTGGTAAAAAAATCAAATTCTTTCTATTCCATACTAATAAAACTAAAATTGTGGTTTTTCACAATTTCTGAAAGAAAGAGGTCTATGTGTTGGAAGACTTTTTTGTTCCTGGCATGAAACTGAAACGATTAAGAAAAACATTTTTTTTTTACATTTTACATAAAAAAAAAAATCTTTGTTTTTCAAAAGCGATCTATTTCCGATACAGAACCCCCCCTTAGCGTACTATTAACTAATTTTGAAAGACCTTATATATTAGACTAGCTTTTGCCCGTGGCTTCGCTCGCATAGCCTATGTCCATCCTGAAGGTCTATTCTAAATATTGGTCAAAGAATGTTTAAAATCGGATGAGTATTTTCGGAGATTACCTCCTACATCCAATCTTACAAACTTTACATCTTTATAGTAGGTATTACAGTTAAGCACATATTAGTTAGTACAAGCGAGTATAGACGAGTATTTGACCTACTCCATCTCAACGAGTATACTCGTAAAAGTAGATAGATAAAAATAGTCGAAAATAGGTATTCGACTTTCGTCTTGTCAGTTTACTCGAGACTCGCGAGAGTGACATACTGAGTTACTTACGAGGGCGCGTCGCGTTACCATATCTTCTTCGCGTATTGTATTTTAATATTTCAAAGTACTATTAGTAATATTGGCGTATAAATTAATGTGGTCCACTTTTGTAACAAGCTTAGTATGGGGTCACATATCTAGTGTGTTGGTTGATCGATGGGCACACCTATTTCATTTCTGCGGTGTAGATGGCGAAGCCTTCCATTTAAACAACACAAAAAAAAAAAATTATTTCAAATTTCTTTATTAATTTATAAACGCATGTTTACATGTTTCCTCGCGGTGTTTTTCTTTGTCGGAGTGACGGTAATCCGTAGTTTCGCATCCGTAATCCGCAGCGCACGTTAAACTCTTAAAAAAATCGCACATCCGCGGGATTCGAACCTCAACCTCTCGCTCGAGTCTAAACAGTCAAAGAAACAAGAACTGCTGAAATCTAATAAGTAACACCTACTAAATATGTACTCCGAATAATACTAAAGTTATGCTATTTATGTTGCGTTCCTTTCACAAAGTTGAATGCATTTTGAATTTGAATATCTTCCCAACACTTAATAACCCAACACGGTATCAATTAAAAACAAATGAGGAGTGTTTAGGTGCCCATTATGTATGGAAGAAAAAACAAAGTAAAGCTGAGGACCCGGGTGGTGTCAAGTTTACTGGGTCAGCAAAAAACCGAATACATTATAAAAGGGTCAACCAGAATCGTGTCGTACAAATTGCGTTTTATGATTCATTATAAAGTCATCTAAAAAAATCAATGGATTTAATTATTTCACAATAGAGCTCTTAGCATGTTTTTAATAACACGTTCCTGCTGTAAATTATCGCCTTTCGCATGCAACAAAAGACACCCTCCTCAACGATAGGACCCTTCAAATGCATACGCCCTTTGCGAAAATGTGAATAGACTTCCAAGGCAAATCTGGCTTACTAAAACGTAGTTGTCCAAAGAATTAAAAAGGAACTAGATATTGAGTTGAATTAATTACTGCACGGTGTGCACAAAGATTTCATAACAAAATACGTGTAAAGACTGCCGTGGAGCAATTTTTTTTAATAGAAATGTTGAAAATTAATGAGGAGTGGTTAGGTGCCCATATGTATTGTGGAAAAACGAAGTAAAGCCTAAAGACCTAGATGTAAGGTTTACTGGGTCTGTTGACCCTTTTTTGCTGACCCAGTAAACCTTACAAAAATAAACATTTTTAATTTATATGTTTTTCTAAACTTGGCGGTCGTTAATGTTGTGCTGTAATTTACAGAATTCTTGCAGTACAACACAGATTATTCTGCATTGCTTACCCCGATCATTGGGATACAGCTTGTGGTTTGTATGTATGCATTTTTAATTTTCGAGACAAAATCAAAATTCAAAACAATACCTCGATAAATTAGGTTTATAAAAAAAACTTCTTTTACATTTTCGTCTACAAATGATGCTGAGGAAAATGGCAGTGATGGGTCCACTATACGTCTTTATACACATGTAGATAATATCTACATATATCGAGATACATTATATGTCTACCTATATTTTTCATACTTGTGGAATCTGGCATCTTTATCAACACAGGTGTTTGAAATTGTGTGCATTTGTTTGTTAATAAAATGTGCATGAAAATAGCGTTATATTCTTTTTAATTCTTTGTAGGTACATGGCGGCCACATAATAAATATTATAATATCTATGTAACTTTTTTGTTGCTCCGTTACACACATTATAGGATAATAATATTAGATTTAATATTATTGGTAGGTATTTGGCTTACCATGGTTGGATTTAGTTATTATTTTTATATGTATAAATCACTTACTTTGACCATAAAAATAGCCAGGTAGGTAGCAGACACGATATTGATATATTTTTTTGTGTTCTGTTTGGGCCCCCTCCGAGGCTTGACCCTAACAGCCTAGTTCGCCTAGGCCGAAGTACGCCATTGAGGATCATATAGAACGTAAAACATGTTTTTTCTGCGACCTAAAGATTATACTCATACATAACATTCCCTCATACTTATTTTAGTTCAGCGTAGGTAGGTATGACTTGTGCACGTGGTTAGGTAGGTACCTAGGTACATAGGCATATCTTTATTGTACAAATACATTAAACTACGCGTTATGTTCAAGGGTAAATTCGATAAAACCTCCTATGTAGGCATTCATTGCTATGTTGCGTTTATTTTTGTTTGTCATTTGTAATAAATACATACATACATACATACATACATATCACACGCTGATTCACGCACGACATCGGGTAGGTAGGTAGGTAGGCACTCTTGTAAATTACAGCACAACACCGACCACCACGTTTAGCAATCAATGTGTCTTAGGGCAAGATAACTATCAAGCAGTAAGTAAGGCACGAAGACCCACCTGATGCACAACTTGGTGGAAAGACCGCGCCAAGGTGAGAGATGGGGAGCCTTTTGCCATTTAGCACGCCACCTTGTCCTTTAAACTTACCCCTTGGTCGCTTTTACGACATGCACGGGGAGAGGCGCATTGGAGCGTCTATTAAAGTACACACACAGCAAAATATAAAACGAGAAAGCGGACGGGCCTACGTCTTGTATACCTAGTATACCTACGTCTTGTACATACGTCTTGTATATCTTAGTTCCAAAGTAGGTACCTAGCTCGCTGGCAGTACGATGTAGGTAGGGACTTACGTGATCTCGTACAGAAATATCGTGACCTCGAACACAGAAGCTCGTGACACACTGCGGGCAGACTATCTCTAAACATCTACCCACCTATGGACCTCACTCTAGGTCCCGCCGCGCTAGTAGACACAACCAAACGTAAGTAGGTATATGTAGTTTTGTAAACAATACCTACTACACTACATTTGCATGCGAAATCAAAATATCGGAGAAACACGATGTAAGCAATATTTAATCATTTCGGTTAAGTAGCATTATTATTATTATTTACTTAAAAATTTTTTTTAGGTGATCCAAATCGACCTAGGTATTTTGTTACAATTTATTATACCTACATAAACTCTTCAAAGTTCTCGCTCGACTGCGGGTGACAGGCAGAACGGGTAAAGTGCCTGTCAAGATGGTTTAGTTGCTGTTGTTATGCTGTTACCGACTGTTTACTTGAAACTAATTAGCACTACAAACACCGTCGTAATTCACACGTCAATGCTGAATGTGTTCCGAATTTATAGCTTTCTTATAAGAATTACATAACATTCCTAACGCTGGAGTAGGTGGACATAGCAGGTACGACGATAGAGTATGTTTGTGAAATGCGAACAATGAATGATGATGATGACTCACCTGTTATCCGTTTTTGTGGCTTGGTGTTGGTGCCAGGGCTGCCCGCTGAGGTGATGGCGGGCGGCGCGTGCGCATGCGTGGGCGCCGGCGGCGGCGCTGCTGGCAGGGACGTCGCAACAGTCGGCGCTGCAACGCTGGCGGCAGGCGCGCGGCGGAAAGGTGCCGGCACCGCAGCCGCCGGCACTAATTGCCAAGCGAATCTCTGCGCTCCCGGCAGCGGTCGCTCCTGGGCGAAGTCGAAACCCCACCGCTCGCTATCCAGCTCGAGCTGACGGCTCAGCTCCCGCTCGACAAATCTCCTGTTCTCCTCAGCGTCCGTGCACCCGAACAGATTCCTCCGAACGCCGTCGAGCGCCGTGATGCCGCGCAGCCGCAGAGAGCGTGAGTCCAGCAGGCCCGCCGCCACCGCCTGCACACCCGGCGACCGCACGCTCAGCGCAGACATCTTCGTCGACTCCGCGACAGTCACCGCGACCATTCAATTGCAGTACGACGACGTCCAGTCTGCACACCTAAGACAGTCGCGGAGTTAGCACAAACACTGGCTACCACTTTCCATAGTTATTTTAATCAATACGAACGAATGTTTATAAGATTTTTCTAATAAGCACTAATGCCGTGTCGCGAGACGAAGCGCCACAACAAAGCGCTCGCGACGCAAACACAACCGTTCGAGCGACGCTCTCTTGGCGACTGTGCGTGTGCGTGACTGTGTGGTGGTGGCGTGGTGGTGTGCGTGTGAGTGAGTGAGTTGGTTGAGTGAGCGTCAGCGAGCGAACGAGCGAGCGACAGCGTGACGCGCGCGGCTATGGATCGCTCGAGGGCTGCGGGGCGGAGGGGAGGAGCGGTCAGTGCGGCGGCTCACGGCGGAGCGCCGCGGCGGCGGCTGCCGGCTGTCGGAACGAAAGCGACGCGAGCGCAGCGTGTCACACAGCGGGAAGGCATGGCATTATTTTCAATTTAGAATGCGTGGTGTAGTGTAGGTACTAATATACAATAATTTATTATTTGTTTTCGAGTGAGGACTGAGGAGGTGAACTCTGCTTCGGCATAAAAATTTACAGTAATTTTTTTAATGATCGTAGTAGCAATATACACATTTTTTTACGATACATTGTTTGTTAGGAGCATTTTGAATACTGTGTTTTAGCTACCGGTTACGAGGTGGCGCTAGTTGTTACCAAATGTGTCATTGAGTGCTGCCACCAGAGTACCGCGGTGAAACGCTGAATTACACCAATGATGAGCTATAATTTGTAGCTTGGTTGGTCGATAAACAAAAACGCGAACACAAAAGAAAGGTTTTACTCGAGTTTCAGGTTTAATTTACTGTTCTAAATTACAAAGCACACTAAACCGAATGTTTCTTTATTTTTTTATGTTTCTCTTAGTCAAAATTACAAATATTGCTTGCCATTGAATATTATTTAAACGGCCTAGATGTGAACGTCAATTTATGCTTACAGAGCTATATGAGCGACGTGTCCCTAGAAGCGTGTCTTACGTCACAGCGAACCTATGTACGTCTCTCTCTTTCTACATATTGCGTACTTGCGCGACAGAGAAGGAAGGTGCTATTAAAAATAGAGACACAAGAAGCGGCCATTTTGCTTTCAAACAGAGTGTCGTCGTCGATCGAGCGAAGGCTTGATTGATAATGGATTTTAGAAGTATTTATATGCAGCATGCATCCCTATTTGATTAGGTATCTCGCTTCGTACGGAGTAATACGAATTATATGGATTTAGATGATTAGTACAGAGTACCTATGTGCGTACAATTTTATTAGATTCCAATTCGCCGTGGGCTGCTGTTGGAATTTAGATAGAAAATTCATCTGACGTAGGTGCGCGCGCGCCGCGAGCTTGTGAAAATTTCCTTTGTCACGTTATCGAATATTTCATGAATGATAGCACAAAAACAAAGGTCAAAATCACTCACCAAATTGTCTGAATAAATAATTTCACAGGTTGTTATTCAATAATTCTGACTTCGGCTTTCTTCGTTCCGATACTAAATTCAAGATCCGCGAGGACGCGGTGGCGCGAACGAGGCGTCCGCTGCGATTCGTCAGAAAAGGCGGCGAGCGATCCGATTGGCTGGTGACATTTAGGCGGCAAATTTCGGTTGGCTGAGCGAGAGATGGCGCGAACTTTACGGATCCGTTCTGAAGCAACTTTTGAAGGCGCCTAAAGGGAGAGATCACTGCAATAAAAGAAAATTGCTTAGCGCACTTAAGTACATTTTATTTGTTAGTGTACTTATTGAAAACGTAAAAGAAAATGGTACGGGAAACATTACGACTATTTTCTACTTGTCAATAGTTTGAGTAACATTGGTTTGTTTTTTTAAGACATTTGATATAAGTAATGAAAAAAAAACAACACATACACATCCTTAAGCGCTATATCGCTATAAATCAATATCGCAGGAAGGGAAGAAAAATTAAACTCGTACTTACCTAGGTACTTCCGCCATCACTGCTTTTTGCGTGAAATTGCTTCCGCACTTCCGCTTCGAATTTTGAATCGCGTTCAAATTATTGGAAGAGCGCTTTCTTCAGAGGGAGTTTGTATTTCGGATGTCACTCAATGATCATTTCATTCATGTGTTATCCGAGAAAACTTTCACATAATGCCAGGTTTACGACTCTGGAATGGACTTGATTATATTGTCTAATGGCGTGTTTCATGAAATGCTTCATATTCGTTAATATTCATGATTAGTTAAAATGCTTCCCAGGTTCTCATTTCGACTGTATTTTTTTTGTTTTTTTTTAATGTTTGTTACCTCAGAACTTTCATGTAATTCGGTTAGAGGGGCTGAGTCGGAGGGGCCATAGCGCATGCTCCGACCGGGCAATATCACCTCCGAGAAGGTAGGTGCCATACCGGAGACTTCCCTTTGGATTGCTGGATATAATGCGCGCACGCTGCATTTTATAATGTTCCCACGTAGTAATAATTATGCATAAATTGAAATAAGCAAACATAATATATTGTCTAAAATTGATTGCTGAACCGTGTTCCTGCCACAACTAGTCAGAACTCTCAGCAAAATTGTTAATCTTGCTCTCAAGCTGTGTTTTAGATAGACTATGGGCGGTGTTATTATGTGGCTAGTCACTAAATTCTTGTAAAAATATGTTTAAAAAATACCCTGCGAAGTTTCTTGTCGGTTCTTCTTCGTGGGTGTAATCGAACCGGATAGAACAAATTGTGACAAGTTCGAGAGCAGTCTAACTGCCATATGAATGATCAATAAACAATACAATACAATACAACTGGCTACCATACTAGCCGCGTTTCCTACGAATGTTTTTTTTTTCGAAACATTATACAGAAACATCGAAACATTGGGGCGTCGCCATACACATTTGTATGAAAACAAATATTTTTGTGTAATGTTTCTTGTGTAATGTTTCGAAAAAAACATGCGCAGGAGACGCGGCTTAATACACATACTTACTTAAAATACAACATAAGTCAAAAAAAAAAGCTAGCGGTCGGTGAATTCCGTTTCATTTCAATCAACAGTTCCAAAACGCACACGTGGTTTCCGTTATCCACGAGACGTCAGTTTTTACAATTTCGGTTAACAGGATATAGCTGAGATTACGGCAAATCCGAGCGAGCACGTGTTCATTGGTAAACGTATGCGTTAAGTGTGTCGAATGCTAAGATTGTATCGGTGTTTGTGCGTGGAAGGAAATAAATAAATAAATAGTCCGTATTGTAGCTTCAGAAGTGGAATCGAGGAGAAATTGGGTTTCGAACCTCCTACCTCTCATATGTGGCCGGCGTCTTAACCACTAAGCTACTTTCAGTTATTCAGCGCGTTAAATTGTGACAACATCATCTCCAGTATAGACAGCAATCTAAAGGGAAATCTCCGGTATGGCACTTTTACGGAGGTGATACTGGCTGGTTGGAGAATGTTACATTTAAGGAGAGGTTACATTTAAGGACAGGTTAACAATTTATAGGGTTACAATTTGTGTTTTTTGTCCGGTCTAGCATGGGTCTAGCAGGAGATAGTTGAATGTCTTTGGAAGCGGCAATGTAAATACCTAGTTCGTGTTTTCGAAGGTTTTGAGTCCAGTTAACTGTAGCTGGCACGACCGGAACGGAAGCATTGACGTGGCACCCAGTTCACTAAGATGCCATGTGCTGACATCACGAATGTCATAGGTGATGTTGCCAACCGTGTCAGTTTTGATAAAAAAAAGAAGAGTTGTGAGTCGATGAAAACGCATCGCTAAACCCCAGACTGCACACGAAATAACTTTCGTACTAAATAAATTATCTAGATTACGATCGCTCTAATTACGAGAAACGCGAAAGCTATTTGTGTAAGGGCGATGCCTTTCCTTCGGGTTACCGTGGGAAAGTGAAGGGATTTTTATAGCTCTGGCGTGCTGTCGAGTACTGAGGGAAGTGAATTAATTACCCACTCCTCTGCTCCCACTCACTTGTATCCGTGTAGTGTACGTAGGTACATACAACACGTAGATAGGACTACATCTTAGGCCCACTTGCACCAACACGAATTTAACGATATAAACCAGTTTAACTCGTTAAGCTAGCACCCGTTGACTGTGGGAACCGCGTTTAAATCCATAACTCGCTACTTAACTCTAAACTCGTGTTGGTGCAAGTGGGCCTTAGTAACTAGCTTTTTTCCGCGTCTTCGCTCTCTTGGGATTCGGATAAAAGAAAACAACGACCTAAGTGCGTATTAAGGGATTGTTATTAGCTCTGGCGTGCTATATAAGTGGCGTGAGGAATAAGTGGCATGTATATATTATACAGGGTGTTCGGCACATCGACCGACAAATTTTTTTTGTAGTTAAGTGGGGTCATTTGCAACGTTTTGACCCATGATACCTTTTGTCAGATGTCACGTGGTATCGAGATACGATTTTTTTTCTTTATTTTGGAAAATTACCAAAATCCCAGCTTTAAACCCTTGTAACTTTTTTGTTTATGATTGTATCAGCACGAAATAAAATTTATTGAATTTTACGATGTATCCTGTTCTAGAAAAAATATAATTTGATGAAGTCAATACCATGAAAAGGTCTTATGACCTCCCAAAGTCCCGAGAGCGAGTAAAAATATGACAGAATCTTAATTTCTTAATTCGATTTAAAAAAACCTGACAGCAATTGATAGCTTCATTTTCTTTTAAAAAGTTCGTTAGTTTATGCCCTTTCCGAGGGTATACCACATATCAATCAAATAATTCACTATGTGGCCTAAATTAGGCACAGAGACAGAACAGAACGACAAAATTTAGGATAATTTGCAAGAGTGTCCGCGCGACCGGTACATGTTCTAAATAAATTTGAAAATGCTCCCGAAAAAGCTCTCAATACGGGAAGCGAGTGCCCGTGTTCATAAAGGGAGGTCATAAAACCTTTTCATGGTATTAACTTCATCAAATAATATTTTTTTCTAGAACAAGGATACATGGTAAAATTCAATAAAGTTTATTTCGTGCTGATACAATCATAAATAAAAAAGTTACAAGGGTTTAAAGCTGGGATTTTGGTAATTTTCCAAAATAAAGAAAAAAAATCGTATCTTTATACCACGTGACATCTGACAAAAGGTATCATGGGTCAAAACGTAGCAAATGACCCCACTTACCTAAAAAAAAAATTGTCGGCCGATGTCCCGAACAGCCTGTCTAAGTGCATTTTTCACCAGAAACGGCGACAATCTCCGTCCTGTTGAACACAGACTCACCAGATCCCAAATATCAGTATTCGTAATTGAGCCAAAGTTCTACAATAAAATAAAGCCAGTTATTATTATTATTTTTTTATTGCGACCGAACTGGGTGGCTCTGCCCGAGGTCGAAACCTCAGGCGCAGTCAATTTCACCCCCGTGGAGGTGCCAGTCCGGCTTGGAGGTGGACTGATGTTGCTGGGGAAAGGCTATTAACCCGCGATTTGAAGATCCGTGGATTGTAGGAGTGGGGGAAGATATTCCCTGGGAGCCCATTAAAAACGCCGAATCATTCAACAGCTTTATTGGCAGACTGAAACGCTTTCTGGTGGAGAAGACGTGGTACTATTCGTCGAGGGCTGTATCTCTTGAACCGTAATAGGTAGCCCGTTGAAATTTACACAGAATATGTGTTATTATGGCCGATATAACAGCAAATAATAAAATTAAGAAAAAGTAAATAATTCACGGAGTCCCCATACAAGAAACTAAAAAGTGTATGCGCGCCATCTACCGAAAACAGTATGAAGCATTTTAACTAATCATGAATTTTAACTAATATGAAGCATTTCATAAAACACGCCATAGATGGCGTGAGTGGCGCTGACCATGACATGGCTATACGGAACTCTCGGTACGCGAGTTCGACTCGCATTCGGCCGGTTTATTTAAACATTTTCACCTTTCCCAACCAGATTTTTTGGTACCTACGTGGCTCAAAGACCCTTTAAAACCTCTATTTCACCAAGATAAATAAGGTAGATATTGAAAATAGCTTGTAAAATTGATGTAGTCCCTTTTTGAGTTCACCCATTACAAACACACACCCGCCAGGTTGGACGACGACATCAAGTACGTCGGCGGAAAGCAGTGGTTCCGCACCGCTTTTTTTTTATGTAAACTGACACGGTTGGCTACTTCAGCTACAACATCCGTGATGTCAGCCCATAACACCGGGTGAACTTGGTTCCACGTCAGTGCTTCCCTTCGGTCGTGCCGGCTACACTGAACTGGACGGAAAACACAAACATTTACATAGCCGTTTCGACCGACCTTTCATTCAGTGCGGTGGTAGCAACCCGGACGGGTCAAACCAAAGGGAGTCATATCCCTTAGTCGCCTTTTACGACATACACGGGGAGAGATGCAGTGGGGCTATTCTTTTAAAGTACCGGCCCCACATGGTACCCCGCTGAAGGCCGGGAGGAATGCAGGAAAATTGGAGAGGCGTATGTCCAGCAGTGGACGCATACACGCCAACTGACTAAACCTTTTTACAACAGTCAAAGGAAAAGGAAGTGGATACGCAATGTTTCTCAAATAAGCGGTTCATCGCTGTAGAAAAGGAAACAGTCTCTTCACAGCATGTAAACTATTATACTGCGACACAGTATTTCTGTCTATCCATACATACATAGATACATACCACACGCTGTATTCGGACAATCAGGTTGAGCAGAGCAATCGGTGTTGTACTACAAGAACTTGTAGCGCATTTTTACAACGCCCTGTCCAGCTTGCTTTCTACCTGCCCAGCTTCATTGTCCTGGCCAGCTTACATCGTACCGGTTCAGCTTGTCCTGATCAGTCGGCTTTGTCCCTGACCAGCTTGAATCGTTCCTGACCAGCTTGTCCTAATCAGCAGGCTTTGTCCCTGTCCAGCTTGATTGGTTCCTGACCAGCTTATCCTGATCAGCAGGCTTTGTCCCTGTCCAGCTTGATTGGTTCCTGACCAGCTTATCCTGATCAGCAGGCTTTGTCCCTGTCCAGCTTGATTGGTTCCTGACCAGCTTGTCCTGATCAGCAGGCATTATCCCTGTCCAGCTTCATTGGTTCCTGACCAGCTTCTCCTGATCAGCAGGCTCTGGTAAATTACAGCACAACACCGACCGCCGCGTTTCGCAATTCGGACAAGTATCATCACCTATCGATAGGCTTGCCATACGTGCGGATTTAGTCCGGACTGTCCGGATTTGGCAACGATGTCCGGACTTTTGTCCGGACTCGTAATTGCGTCGGGATTTTTTTATATTCGCGCGCAGTAATCGATTTCTTCCTCCGCGCCAGTGCTACGCGACTTGAACGCGGATTGTGTTGATTTTGAGTCTTAAAAATTTTTTTATGCACCTGACTTAGACGGGCTTCACCACCGACAATAGCGGTGATATCAGCCCAACACACTTTGGTGAACTGGGTGCCATGTCAGTGCTTCCTCCTTTTTGATCGTGCTGAACTGTAGGAAAACATAAACTATTTTATTTCATAGCTGCTTCGACCAACCTTCATTCAGTGCGGTGGTGGTACCCATCCGGAAGGGGGAGACCCTTGTTTTTGAGGATCAGTGTGGCGTCCGGACTTGAGCCTGGAAAATTATGGCAAGCCTACCTATTGAGCAACAAAGGCACGGAAGACCCAACTGCCGCGTGACTCGGCAGAAGGGCCGCGCCAAGGTGAGAGGTCGCTACCTGTCGCCCTTTAGCGCGGCATCTTGTCCTTATCCCTTAGTTGTCTTTTACGACGTGAACGGGGAGAGATACAGTGTGGCATATGGGGTAGATCAATTCATATTCGGTAATATCTCGAACTGCAGCCAAATGCGACGTAACCGAAGTCGACCGCAAGAGAGATCGGAAATCCAACCTCCGGCGCAGCAAAAACCGACCGCAGAGCGGCGGGAATCGAACCCGAGCCGCCGAGTTGACTGACTGCATCGGCCTGGAGGAAAGGAAGCAAAAAATGTGTCTACACAGGGAGGCATTTTATGGTCGCGTCGCGTTTGTTTGTAGTGTGGTGTAAAGCAAATTCTTTCAGGCTCAATAACTTTTATAACAAAACACATGTTAATTTTCATAGCCCCTTCGATCGATCTTAATTCAATGCGGTGGTCTCAGTTCGGACGGGTTAAACCCTACCATCATTGGCCGTGTGCCGAATTGGTTGTAAAATCGACCCCTAGTGAGGGTAAGGGTTCTGTGGTAGGTAAGGGTCCTACAGTTTTCAGTGAAATCCGAACCACGGTCAGCCTCAACGGTCGAGCGGTCATCAATCCAAGTTCCGGGTGTGCATAACTTGGACGTACGGACTTCGACGTATTGCACCACCGACCTACGGTGGGTTGCGTAATGGGTGGCTCGGCGCGGCGCCACCCACAATACAATAAAACAATGTAACATTTACATCAGATGAAAATGCGGACTTGTTCCTCACAGATATTTTTTCCAGTCAAGCGGCGGGTGGCCGAGTGGTTTGGGCATCGGCTTCTCATGCGAGAGGTCCGAGGTTCGAATCCGGTCGGCGTGTATACCAATGAGTTTTTTCTAACGAAAATTTTACGTGCATACCTACACCTGCTGCTTCACGGTTCGGAACCGGTGTAAAACTGTAGCTCCCTTCCCTTGCCCCTTACTAGGTGGTAGGCGACTGGGTTGGTACCACCGTACTTGATATAAGACGGCCGCATAGCAGCCTCGGTTGTGTTCTCTTCTAGTCCAGTATAGCCAGCAATCCAGGGAAGTCTCCGCTAGAGCACCTACCTTCTCGGAGGTAATATTGGCTGGTCGGAGCATGCGCGTTGGCCCCTCCGACTCAGCCACCCATACCGGATTACATAAAACAAAAAAAAACAAAAAAAAGATATTTCTTCCAGTCAACCTTTGAGAGTCGAGTTTTCGTCACCTTATAATAACCTATTTAACACGCCAAGCGTCTGGCCCTGCACTCCTGAAAGAACTGGAAGCACCTGGCTCCGTCGTCAGCGCCTGCGCAGTGCGCCCCCGCAGCCGTGCGTAGGGTGCAAGCTATTTATAGCCGCGGAAGGAACCGGAGGGTGCGCCGGCCGTCTTCCATCACGCTGCGCTTTCGGAGGCGTGAGAGAGGATGCGAGTGTTGTACAAACTGAAAAAGTGCGGAGGAAACAATCAATTTCTTTGAATTTTAGGGAACGTTCCCATACCACGTGACCGATTTTAGGCCCCCCCCCCCCCCTCCTCCCTGTGGGCATGTGTGGTGTCTTCACTAACACCCCCCAAGCCCCCCCCCCCCCCCCTCCCAGTTTTCATTCGCTGTTTTTCAATTTATTTACGTGGATTAAGCATAATATTACGGTTGTACAATTGACTTAGCCTACAACTGTGTTCTCATCTAGTCCAGTATAGCCAGCAATCCAGGGAAGTCTCCGGCCGGTATGGCACCTACCTTCTCGGAGGTGATATTGACTGGTCGGAGCATGCGCTTTGGCCCCTCCGACTCAGCCACCCATACCGAATTACATAACAAAAAATGTGTATTTTAATATTATTTCAGTGGTTTTGAATGTAACCAGGCGAATAATTTTTCTTGTAATTAAACAGTGCCTGTCGAGTTCTTGGGGAAAATGAGAGAGAATGAAACAAAATGAGTTGGTATTGAAATGTTATTTTGAATGAAGTGTTTATTTTTGTAATTTAGTAATTTTGAAATACCACGTGACTAAGGTGACGCATATTTCAGGGCGTTATGTTTATCGGAAACGGAAGTATTTTCCTAAAAAAATTGCGGTAACTAAAAAATTGCGGTGAGATAAATACGTTTAGTTTTTCATACATTTGTCACACTTTTACAAAGTTATTTAAATTTTTTCGATATACTAGTGATTATAATATTTATTTTAAAAACTACAAATATAAACTAAAACTACCTAAATTAAAATTACCTAAAACTAAAACTATAAAAGAAATAATAATAAATAAATATATAAAAACCTTAACGGGAAATCCCCGAAGATGCTACACATTCATACATTTTGAGGTTATATAGATACGAAATGTATGGATAGCTCAAATTTCTTTTCCAATTTCCACACCGTTCTTCTTGGAATCAACTTTGTTTTCGATACAGATTAACCCCCTGAAATGTGCGATAAGGTAACAAAATCCTGTATAACTTCACGCCAGTTTTCCATTATGGTAGGCAGGGACAACGAAATTTCACGTAACGATTTTCTATAATCAATCAGACGAGGACGGCTCTGAATATTGAATTGCTTGACCCAGTTTGTGTGGTCTTCGTTCTCGGAGGATCGTAGCAATGAGAGAGGTAAAAAACTTTGACTAATGATTGTGGGTTATTTTTTTCGAAAAAACGTGACGAGCTTCAATAGATCGACGTTGTAAATGTATCTTTATATACTCCTTGAAGAACACCGACTGGTACGGTTAGTATAACTAACTAAACGACTTAATATAGTCTTTTACACCTACTGTTAATCCGAAAACTGAAAAATGAATATAACTAGTTTAAAGGATAATTTTAATAGTGTATAATTATTTTGTTTTGTTTATTTATTTATTTATTTACGGGGGACAATGCACATTTTGTAGTTGTATTGCGACAATAATACAAGAGGGAATAATAAAAAAAACATCATTAGATTACTCTCAGTTAAAACAGTCAATTTAACACGTAAAAAAGTATCTAGCTAATAAGTAAATGAAACTGAAATTCTTAAATATTAAAAAAAGTTAATGTTTTAAAATAATCTTAAATAATTAAATTAATGTCCCCTCTCAAACCGAACTGACACGCGGGGATGAAATTATCGGTGCCTGCCTACTCTTGACTTTATCAACAGCCTAGCCCCAATCAAGATCGCGGAACATCAAAATGTGGGGATAGTGGAATTGTTTCTTCCAAACAATGTAAGAGGAAGAAGGAATTTCGAAAAACATTTTGAAAAAAATCAAAATTGGAGACAATGAAAGGAGCAACGATACTGAAAAAAAATGTTAGAAATGACGAAACCAAAGTAGCGCGAACCAGAGTTTATTTATTATATTAATATTATTATTAATTAATATTAACGTCACATGACAAACGTCATTGTCAAAATGTTTTGGCCGCTTTCTTGCTTTCGGTTCGGGGTTTTTTTATTTTTTTTATTGACAGCGCGACATATGGCGCCGAGCCACCCATAAGGTGTCTAACGACGCCCATGGACATTCGGTCGTATGCCGGGGTTGCGAATGCCATGCCGGCCTGACAGGTGCCCATTCACGCCCCTCTTGAAGGACCCGAGACTGTACTTGGGGGGAAATATATATTAGGAAATATATATATAGCGTTGCGAATGTATGTCTGTAAATAAAAAAGTCTATCTGTAAGTAATGTTCTCTTAATAAAACTTCGAATAAAGCGAGCTGTTTCACTGGAAATGCAACAAAATTCATTAAAAAAAGTGCTATAAAAATTTCTATCTATCTTTAAATAATCTCACATTTGTCTTCAAAATATTGCTGAAATTATGTACTAATAAATTAACTTGAAATATATTCTGTCAAAATGTAGTTTGCGATCTACATTTTGTCTGACCGTACATCACAAAGTCTACCTAATCGATTAGGGCGTGAAGTGCACGACCTGAGACTCAACCCTTACGAGGTAGCCTTTTGAAAAGGAAAGTAATCTCGGACATTATGCTTCGAGATTAACTTCAGCTTTACTCGCCCCGTCACGGCGTAATATTTTTTTAATTCACGTAAAAACAACCAATAAAGCCAGATTCAAACATATTTGTTCATACATTGCATACAATTTACTAAGTTTTAATTTTTTATTTATCAACCTGATTTACAGATCTCATTCATATCACTGGTCCGGGGTTGTTCTTTTTTCTTTTATATGTATAGTATAGAAATCACTCTGTATACTTCTATAACCATATTGCAATAAAGACTCCATTTCCATTTACTAAGTTTCCAACCCAACATAATCTTCAAATGCACACAATTTGTAACAGACGACATATGGTGTGGTGTACAAGTATCGTGAAACGATTTTCGCGCGATTCTGAAATCATATTTTCATTGCTTTGTTTCTTATAACCGTCACTTTTCAGGTTTCCCAAATTTTCAGGTTTCAAATATGTATTTTGTAATCTTGTCTCTACGGAAGCTTTCACCATCTTTTTGTTTGACCTTCTCGACGACGCGATACTCCTTATATCCTTTTAAATGATTTTGTAAACAGTCTGAGGTTAATGTCATGGTGAAAAATGTGAAACATTGCATTGGACGTGCACAGCGCCGCGCCATCAGGAAATCAGTGTAATGGCGAGCATTGGAATAAATACCCAGACGCCGCATTGCCACACATTACATAAATGTTACCTTGTTACGTTTGGTCTGCATGCACACCATTTGAAGATTTTTTTTATGGTATCTGACACGGTTGGCTACATCACCTACAACATCCGTGATGTCAGCCCATAACACCGGGTGAACTTGGTGCCACGACAGTGATTCCCTTCGGACGTGCCGGCTACACTGCACTGGACGGAAAACGCAAACTATTTACATAGCCGTTTGGACCGACCTTTCATTCAGTGCGGTGGTACCAACCCGGGCGGGTCAAACCCTACCACCTAGTAATATAAGAAGGGAGTCATATCCCTTAGTCGCTGACAGAAGATACGTAAGTTAAATAGTGTGCCAAAAATAGACACATTAATTATAATTGTAAGGCTTTACTTGCGGTCGTTTCCGAGCTATGTGGCTCGACGTTTCGGGCAGAACGTGTGATCCATTTTCATGAGCACGATTGATATAGGTGCTCATGAAGATAGGCCATGCGGTTTTTTTTATGGAAAGCGCGACATGTGGCATCTTATCACTTACGAGTAGGTTGGCTCGAAACGTCGAGCCACATAACTAGCAGCAAACGACGGCGAGTAAAGCCGTTCAATTGTTAATAATGTTTAACAACCACAGTAAATTAACCACACCCATATAGACACATTTTCTATTTTGTCTTTGTGCACTTTTCGCACCTTCTCGAAAACCTCATTAGGTACAATACCCGGCAGCAAATAATGCGTTTCGAGCTTTAGAGAGAGACAATCCGGTTGTAGAGCGTCGTCCCTGTCGCAAACAGACGTGCGAGTTCGTGCGACAGGGACGACGCTCTACAACCGCATTTTCTCTTTCTAAAGCTCGACACGCATTATTTGCTGCCAGGTGCTGTACAATATATACATCCCGTCACGCCTGTTTTCCCATGGGGTAGACAGAGACGGATATTATTTATTGTTCATTGTAAAATTTCATCCATAGGTAACCTACGCTTAGACATGTCGAAAATTCCGCCAGTTCTAAATTCAATGCGAGGAAGAACTGACAAATAAACTTCGCAAGTCACAATGTTTTGTTAGTACCTTATAAGTATTATAATAACATAAGTAGTAAGTAACTTACAAATAATTAACCCACACTACCGCTCACAAGAGCATTAATACTTACAGCATAAACATGAATACTGAAGAATCTGACCACTCTGCCTATTTACATTACCTATATCTGGTGTATAGTGCCATTGTCAATTCGATACTTAAATATATCAAGTCAATTCAACAACAATTAGTAAAAGTTTATTACAAAGAAATGTAATAAGTCATATTAAAAATCTAAAGATACAATGTGTATCAATTGTCAAGTTATTTAATGGAAAAAACAGTAGTCAGATTCTTAGATAAAATATCCACGTGACATGGTCCTGACTCCTGAGACACGTGTGATTCTCTTCCACACTCAAATATAGAATGCCTCTTCTAGATATGTATTTGCATGGAATCAGTGTAATAGGCAGTATCCTCAATTTGCTCGGAGTATTGGTGCACGCGGCGCATGCGCTCCGCGCAATACTGGGCATACCGTCGCGCCGCGCGCCGGTCGGTGCTGTAGCTGTACGCCCGCTTCACACTCCTTGAGAAATTATAACAATATTAAACATAAGGATAAAAGTATGTTTTTATTTTCACGTTTTTTGTTACATCTAGGTACATCTTTATATAAATTTTATATAATTGTAAAATAAAATACCTAAGTATACAAAATTAATACAAACAGACAAAAACAAAAAAGTATGTTTTATTATTATACTTAATTTTTTATTTTTTTATATGTTGGTACCACAGAACACCTATTAATAGCTAATACTTCTCTGATCTGTGGTTGGTACTAAGTGGTACTAAGCATATAAGTTTATATTTCATTATTTTTATTCTCTTCATTTTCGGCTTTGCAACTATCTAATGAATGATGAAATATGAAAGATGCTGTGAAAATCTGATGTACTAAAAATTTAATACACCAACAGAGTATCCATGACATGACGTATAATTTTTAGGGTTCCGTATCCGGTACGGGACCCTATTACTAAGCCTACGACGCCCGCCGTCTGTCTGTCTGTCTGTCTGTCCGTCCGTCCGTCCGTCCTTCCGTCCGTCTGTCTGTCTGTCTGTCTGTCCGAGGGCTGTATCTCTTGTTATTTTTTCCGTCTACGTTTATAATAAATAACAGAACAATAATTTTGGGACTACAGAGGTACCTATCACATAAAATAAATGTCTCTATCAGTAATTACGATCGTTGCGAACATTACCCCAAAAACCTAATTTTTATGGAAACTGGCACGTTTGGCTACATCATCTACAACATCCCTGATGTCAGCCCATAACACCTTGGTGAACTAAATGCCATGTCAGTGCTTCCCTTCAATTCATACGCTGAACGGAACGGAAAATGCGAACTATTTGCATAGCCGTTTCGACCGACCTTTCATTCAGTGCGGTGGTACCAATCCGAGCGGGTTAAACCCTACCACCTTGTAAGGTAAGAATGGAAGGGACCTACAGTTTTACGTGAAGTTACTAGTATTTTATAATATACTAGCTTTTGCCCACGGCTTCGATCGCGTGAATTTCCTATTTAAAAAGATGAAAGTAAGTCCGCTACCGTACCTTTATTTCGGCGCAAACTAAAACGTATTCCTCCATGTAAACCGGCCGCTAGGGGGCCGCGTGAGGGGGAGGCCTATAACAAGCGTGGCACCTGTCTGCCGTCGTCGGTCGTCACCGCGCACCGGGGCCGCTCATCCCTCGCGCTCCCCGCCCCTCCGCCTCACCCCGCCGCCGCCCGGGCCGCAGCCGCCCGCATCGTCGACGGAAGTCAGTGTCATGGAACGTCACTCATACACCACATTCTATGTGACAGACAAGGTTTGATAAAAAAAAATTATGTTAAAAAGCGGTCAAGACCGAGTCAGGCTCGCACAAATTATGGTTCCGTACTAAAACAAAAATATGTTTTTCCCCGAAAATATTATTTTGCCGAAAAGACCTGCAGTTTTCCGGTAATCTACTAACCCTATGAACGTAATTTTTTTTGCTTTAGAAACCCATTTTTTGCACATTTTTAGCTATACATACATCATATATATATATCACATACATCATACATAAATTATGATGTATGTGATATGTATTATTATTCATAACATAATACATATATCATTTGTAAACCACTGAACTTCAAATTGTAAAAAAAATATTTTTAGAATCCTTAGTTTGCTCTTTCAAATGATGCCCCACAAGATTTATGATAGTTTAAACTTTCTTTTATTCGTATCAAATTGGCCCCCCATATTAATGTAAAATATATTTTTATCTAGTTTTGACTTCGATTTTGACGTGTATTGACTAGTTTTGATATTAGTGCTTCAAATACGCCTTTTGAGTATCAAATTGAGTTAAATCTCTCAGTTCAATCTATTCGATGGTTGGTAACGCACAGCCAAGTTCGAGAAACAAGAAAAAAAAATTGTGGTTTCCTTGCTCTTGTTTCATTTTCGTTTCGGATCCTGAATTTTGCCAATGTCAACATGCCCCATAACAACAAATAATTGCCCAAAAGTTTTAATTTTTTTTTTGTTCGAATGTTACGAGTCTGTACCAAATATATTTTGAGACCCGTTTAATCCCACACACCACCTATTTCATCCCAACATGTCCGTTAAACTTTTTATGATTGAAAATCCCGAAAAGTTCATTGACGTCCCAGTTAAATAACGATGCACAAAAACAAAAGATTCGATAAAACAAATCCCCTAGTTTCATTTAAATTAGCTCCAAAATAAACGCAAACATGTTTGAATGGAGTCCGCGAGGCCAATTATTTCCGGCAGAATCGAAATATACTCGTACAACCAACAAACAGGCTGATTGAAAAAATAATTATAACGATAATAATGATAATGAATTTTGAATATATTATTATAAAAACAAGACCTCGTACGCTCAAATGCAGATATAATTTTTTTTTCTTTGACGACGACTTATTAAAGTCGAAACATAAGATAATATATAACATGTGTTTTTTTTTTATTTATTGTGTACAAAATATATATAAAAATTTTAAACCAAATATTGGTGTGAATACAAATATTTAATTCCGTATAAATTATTAAGTACTAACACTACTAACCACTGTTTTAGTTCTAAATTCTAATTAATTATAAGAAAATTGTTGTTACCTACCTATGAAAATTTCGGCTGTGTAATATGTATATTTTAGTAATAAATAAATTTTGAATTTTGTATTTGGAATTTTTAATGTTCTTGTTTTTGTGGTTTGTCTAGTCCAACAGCTATTTGTCGCTTAGAGTGATATTTCTCATACATTTGACAGGAGTAGCCGAAGGTGGTGAAATAGGCCGTACGCAATTTTTTAGGGCGCTACATGTGACACCTTGCCACCCATAAATGTCTAACGACACCCAAGGACATTGAAGGACATGGAAGGACACATGCTATGGCGGCCTGAATGGTGTCTATTCACGCCCCTCTTGAAGGAACCGAGACTGAACTTGGATGGAAATATATGGGCAGGGAGAGCGTTCCAGAGTTTACAGGTTCTGTAGAGGAAAGATCTGCAGAACCGGTTGGTACGCATCCGCGGTAAGTTCAGCGTGTTTTATCTAAACGCTTTCTTCTTCTTTTAAACGTAATTTCTTCGAAAATCCATATACACCGGAACGCAGCTCGGCATCCGACCTCGCCAGTGTGGACTTAATATTTTTGGAGAAGTATATACTCGTGTCTTATCTTACCTGGCGATAAAATTGCATGACAAAAGGCTTTTTTCTTACTTGGGATTGTTGCCAGTTGAATTAGCTCCTGCGAAGAAAAGCCGACGAGAAAATTTTTTTTTTAATTCTTTAGTAAAACAAAAGAGCACACTGTAAATCGCCCTATACACAGGCCGGTTGATTTCAAGCGCCCGGAAGCACCAAATTACTTACCAGAAAATTAATCCATTCAATCGTTTTGCGCAAATCACGACACGATGTCTGCAATCATGGCATTGTTAGCGGCTCATTGTTGTGGTCATGGAGTATTAGCTTCAATCTTAATGTCATCGCCGACGTGACATGAGGTGGTTACGTGACCCTGACAACATTCAGGGTCTGTCTACCTGTCAGTTTGTACCTATGAATTCCGCAACGTGTTTTTTTTATAATTTTTCGTTTATGGGAACTGATTGGCTTACCTACATCACCTACAACATCCGCGATGTCAGCCCATAGCACCTTGATGAACTAGGTGCCATTTCAGTGCTTTCCTTCAGTCGTGCCGGCTACACTGAACTGGACGGAAAACACGAAGTATTTACATAGCCGTTTCGACCGACTTTTCATTTTCATTCGAGGTCCGAGGTTCGATTCCGGCCGACATGTATCAATCAGTTTTTTTTCTGACACATTTACGTGCATACCTACACCGAAACGAAACGAAAGAGTGTACCTAGGTAGTTCATTCATGATCAGGATCACACATAACAAGTGCGAACGTAGTTACTTAGGGGGCCACCATTCTAAGACCTTATGTTCAGTCCCCCTAAGACCGTACATTGGGGTCCCCCCTGTGCATAGTACGAGCGCGTAGTAAATCTTATAAGAATATTGTGACGTCACGCGCACGTGTGAACACGTGTTCATTTGTGTAGTGTGAATGCGACTTATTACGTACGTTGATATGTAAGTAATTTGGAACAGTCATTGGGGCAGCGATAGCAAACGATATTTTGCTGCCGATATTTGCAAACTGTTACCTATGAATTATTTAGGTCAACAAAAAAATATTTAAAAAAAAAATAACGAAGGCGCTTTTTAGTTTGTGTAAATTGATCATATTTACCCCAATTACAAAATTATTTTTAAAATCATTTTAAAATGAAATTAAATAAAGCTTTAACTACCTAGGCTATTTTATTTTATGTAATCCGGTATGGTAGGCTGAGTCAGAGGGGTCAGAGCAAATGCTCCGAACAGCCAATATCACCTCCGAGAAGGTAGATGCCATATGGGAGACTTCCCTTTGGGTTGCTGGCTATACTGGACGAGAGGAGAACACAGCCGAGGCTGCTATGCGGCCATCTTACATCCAGTACGGTGGTATCAACCCAGTCAGTTACAATTAGAGCCTACCACCTAGTAAAAGGGCAATAGAAGGGACCTACAATTTTACACCGCTCGGTCATTGATATTATAATCCTAGTGATCAGGCTAAAATGGTTGTTTTCTTTTTTTAAAATACATTTCCCATGCCTTTTTCATATAGGTACTTCCATTTCAAAATAACTTGACTATACTCTATTTCTCGAGACAAGCCAGTACTAGAACGGTAATAACAATTCGCAGTGAAGCGCTATTGGTCCACGTCAACTCGTTAAAGCTGCGGTCATACAGGCCGCCGGCTTGCCGCGCGCTGCTGCCACGCTCAGTCGTGTTTTCAACCTCGCGCAGTGCAGACGTGTCAACATTCAGTTTTCTTTCTGTTTTTTATTGTGCCGTCTGATAGTTGGTGACTGATTTAACAACCGAATCCGCCTGTAACACGAACGAGCGAACTGTGAAACGAGTAAAGCGTCCGTTGCAATCGACGGAAAAACAAATGATTTTCGCCCGCCGAGCCAAGCACACAGCACAAGTACGACAAGTATAAACGCGCCTTAACAAAATGAAAGCATTAAGCAGGCGTGGTGGGAATAATGGGCAGGGTCTAACGATCAGCCGTCTCTGTCTTAGGACTATGGTAAACATGAGATAGCAACTCTCAGTACTGGCCTGTTTCGAAAAATAAAGTATAACAACTTTTAGGACCCTAGATGTCGAACTTTTATGCGCCCACGGAATCCAACGACGTTGTTCCCTTCCGCACCAAATGGTTACACTAATGTGATGGTTGGAAATAATTTCCTAACCTTCACACTGGTGTGACAGAGCAGTGTGAAGGTTAGTCCGGCGTCTTTCACAGTACCTCCGTAGATTCGCCTGTCTATAGTTTTGTCATCTCGACGTTTAAGACGCAGTAGTGCAAGGGTCAACGCACGACAAGAAACAAAAGATTCACCTCCATAGAACATACTGTTCGGTTGAATGAAGCAGGAAGTGTCCACTGGTACAGAAGAGCGGGTATGAATATAGTATTGTTTGTAGGTAGGCATATTGCATTTCCTGGTTTTCACGTATTGGATGGAACACCATTGTTTTAAGGCGACCGTCTTCGCGTCCCATTTTCATACAAAGTTTTCTAATAAAATAACATTAAATATTATTATTCTTTTCAATATGTAGGACCTACGTTATTAAAGACGTTATTTTACTAACTGCCATCCCAAGTCGCAATAATGTGATTTTGTACAATGTTGCCTGAATTAAATTACATTTTATACAATTTCTGGTGACTATTTCTCTTATCATCGTTCAGATGATGATCTTGTACACCATTCCCACTGATTAATGTACAATTACCTTACATAATAGCCGGCAAGTATAATGCGCGGGGCGGATCTTGGCGTGTCGCCGCCGCAGCGGTTCGTCGGTGTTCTCCCTCGCACCCGCACCGTACTTGTATAGTTTATTCGCGTGACGGGTCGCCCGCTGCGGCGACGACACGCCGAGATCCGTCCCGGGCACTATAGGCAAGTAGCCGGCACGACCGAAGGGAAGCACTGACGTGGCACCAAGTTCACCCGGTGTTATGGGCTGACATCACGGGTGTTGTAGGTGATGTAGCCAACCGTGTCAGTTTCCATAAAAAAAAAAAAAAACAGAATACGTAAATCTATTAAATATTAATTTAATATAGTATAAGCGTATTAAAGTATTTATCTAGTATTCGTATGTAGTCTATATCACCATTCTCGTTCGCCTGCATGTACTTCTTCCACATCCCAAGGTTTACAAAGAATAGAATGTCTTACGGCATTAAGCTCGCCTATTGTACCTAATTTGTATGAATTTTTGTTCAATACATAATATACATGTACATGCAATAAAATACAGTCTATTGTACCTAGATACATTACTAATGTATTGTAACTATTTTTAGGGGCCCGGACCCGTCATTGAATTTAGATTATTTCTATGCTGACATGACTTGTTATTATAAAGTGAAACACCTGTGATTTTGCGCCCATTATACTTTGTATCCTTCTATTTATCGGAATTAGATGCCATGCTAGTAATTTCTAAGATCTTTTGTACCGTGTGGGGTCGGTACTTAAAAAGAATAGCCCCACTGCATCTCTCCCCGGTTCGGATACCACGTTAAACTGTAGGTCCCTTCCCTTCTTACCTTACTAGGTGGTAGGGTTTATCCCGGCCGGGTTGGTACCACCGCACTGAGCGAAACGTCGGTAGAAACGGCTATGTAAATAGTTCGTGTTTTCCGTCCAGTTCAGTGTAGCCGGCGCGAAATGAAGGGAAGCACTGACATGGCACCTAGTTCACCCGGTGTTAAGGGCTGACATCACGGATGTTGTAGGTGATGTAGCCAACCGTGTCGAGTTTCAATAAAAAAAAATCGTTATAAAAAGCGATTTTACATCATTCCCATATATTATAATATTTTATTACTTACCTATCCTTACCTATATATAATATATAATATATAATAATATAATAAAATCCAACGTCTGCTTTCTGTCTGTCTGTCTGTCCGCTTATAACTCGAGAACCAATGAACCGATTTTAATAAAACAAAATTCTACGGATAGCTCGATTCTTCCCATCAACTATAGGCTACTTACTATCACGCTAAATGGCTTATGAGGGTAGCAGTGAAGTGAAATATGAGAGCACTTGGCAATATTTGTATGTAACGGATACGGAATCATTCACCCCCGGAGGGGGGGGGGGGGGGGGGGGGGGGGTAAGTAGAGGCATCATATAGGGAGGGGGGTGAGGGAGGGGCGGGAGGGGAGTCTGTCCGCTTATAACTCGAGAACCACTGAACCGATTTTAATAAAAAAAAATCTACGGATAGCTTGATTCTTCCCATCAACTATAGGCTACTTACTATCACGCTAAATGGCTTATGAGGGTAGCAGTGAAGTGAAATATGAGAGCACTTGGCAATATTTGTATGTAACGGATACGGAATCATTCACCCGAGTAAGAACCGTTGACATTACAATATCCTGAAGGGGGAGGGGAGGGGGGAGGGAGGAGTAAGTAGAGGCATCATATAGGGAGGGGGGTGAGGGAGGGGCGGGAGGGGAGTCTGTCCGCTTATAACTCGAGAACCACTGAACAGATTTTAATAAAAAAAAAATCTACGGATAGCTTGATTCTTCCCATCAACTATAGGCTACTTACTATCACGCTAAATGGCTTATGAGGGTAGCAGTGAAGTGAAATATGAGAGCACTTGGCAATATTTGTATGTAACGGACACGGAATCATTCACCCGAGTAAGAACCGATGACATTACAATATCCTGAAGGATAGGGGAGGGGGGGGGGGGGGGGGTAAGTAGAGGCATATAGGGAGGGGGGTGAGGGAGGGGCGGAAGGGGAGGTGGAGGTAGAGCGATGGAATCCCCCTTATCCTTATCCTTTCCTTTCTTCCTTACCTTTAATAAAATCCAACGTCTGCTTTCTGTCTGTCTGTATGTATGTCTGTATGTCTGTCTGTTTACCATCTTTGGGGTTGCCATATTTACTCCAAGTATGAGATGGAGGGAGAGGGAGAGGGAGAGGGAGAGGGATAGGGAGAGGGAGAGGGAGAGGGAGAGGGAGAGGGAGAGGGAGAAACGGAAACGGAGTGTTAAAGATTGTGTGGGAATATCGGTTTTTTTAAAGGAAAATCATAATTATAGCTACTCAAAACAAATAAATGGGGGGGGGGGGGGGGAGGGGAGGGGGGATGGGTGTGACGGTGGCCTCGCCCTTAGTTACTTAATTTCTTCGTGGAGGTTTATTGTATTCCAGAATGCAGCTTAGCGCCCATAGTTACTTACTTTCATCAAGAAGGTTAATCCTCTTCCTTAACGCAGCTCGGCCTTCGGCCTGACCCATGGTTTATCCTCTTCCTAAACGGAGCTCGGCCTTCGGCCTCGCCCTCAGTTACTTACTTTCTTCGAGAAGGTTTATAGTCTTCCTAAACGCAGCTCGGCCTTCAGCCGCGCTCTTTGTTACTTACTTTCTTCGAGAAGGTTTATCCTCTTCCTGAACGCAGCTCGGCCTTCGGCTTCGCCCATAGTTACTTACTGTCTTCGAGAATGTTTATCGTTTTCCTGAACGCAGCTCGGCCTTCGGCTTCGCCGTTTGTTACTTGCTTTCTTCGAGAAGGTTTATAGTCTTCCTGAACGCAGCTCGGCCTTCGGTCTCGCCCTCAGTTGCGTAATTTCTTCGAGAATATTTATGGTCTTCCTGAATGTAGCTCGGCCTTCGGCCTCGCCCTTAATTACTTACTTTCTTAGATAAGGTTTATCGTCTTCCTGAACGCAGCTCGGCCTTCGGCCTCGCCCTTTGTTACTTACTTTCTTCAAGAAGGTTTATAGTCTTCTTGAACGAAGCTCGGCCTTCGGCCTCGCTCTTTGTTACTTACTTTCTTCGGGAAGATTTATAGTTTTCCTGAACGCAGCTCGGCCTTCGGCCTCGCCCTTAGTTACTTACTTTCTTCGAGAAGGTTTATAGTCTTCCTGAACGCAGCTCGGCCTTCGGCCTCGCCCTCAGTTACTTACTTCTTCTTTGAAATACGAATTTCACGCGAGCGGAGCCGCGGGCTCAGCTAGTATAAATATATTTTTATTGTTCAAGTTTTCTTATATTGTTATATTTTTTCGGAAAAGTTTTTAAGGGAGAGAATAAGCTTCGCTGTGCAGAGAGGGAATGCTGCGAGCGTTATGGGCACATTCCCGACATGCCGAACTCTAGAGGAGCTTTTTTATGTTTATTAGGTAGTTCTTATTGTATTTTAATTTAACTTATTATTATTAAATAAATTAGTCTCATTGTAAAGTAATAATATTTTTTTGTAATAAATATCAGTAGGTTCTTAAGTTATTTTTTACATTCATTCATTTACACATTTCACACACCTAAAGTTTGGTATAAGTCCGCCTTTGCATCTCATGCCGTTTTTTAGTTATATACCGTGTGGGGCGGTACTTAAAAATTATAGCCCGACTGCATCTCTCCCCGTGCATGTCGTAAAAGGCGACTAAGGGATAAGGACAACATGCCGTGCATAAGGGCGACATTCTAGCCACCTCTCAAAGTGGCGCGGTCCTTCCACCAAGTTTTGTAGCTGGTGGGTCTTCGTGCCTTACTTGCTGCTTGAATTCTTTACTAAACGTTTTGTCAGCCTCGATAGCTCAGTGGTGCAGACAGTCAACTGTCGCTATTGAATGTTAAGCAACGCTGGGTGCGGTCAGTACTTGGATGGGTGACCGCTGACCGTTGGAGGCTGACCGAGGTTCGGATTCCTCGTAAAACTGTAGGTCCCTTCCCTCCTAATCTTACTTGGTGGTAGGGTTTAACCCGCCCGGGTTGGTACCACCGCACTGAATGAAACGTCGGTTGAAATGGCTATGTAAGTAGTTTGTGTTTTCCGACCAGTTCAGTGTAGCCGGCACGATCAAAGGAGGAAGCGCTGACATGGCACCTAGTTCACCCGGTGTTATGGGCTGACATCACGGACGTTGTAGGTGATGTAGCCAACCATGTCAGTTTCCATAAAAAAAAAAAAAACGTGGTGGTCGGTGTGTTTGGAACTTGAGATACATATTGTGTAAGCATGTAAAAATCTTCTTTCCATTTTTAGGGTTCCGTATCTGGTACGGGACCCTATTACTAAGCCTACGCCGTATGTCTGTCCGTCCGTCCGTCCGTCCGTCCGTCCGTCCGTCTGTCCGAGGGCCGTATCTCTTGAACCGTAATAGGTAGCCAGCCCGCTGAAATTTTCAAAGAATATGTGTTATTATGGCCGATATAACAACAAATAATAAAAAAAAGAAAAAGTAAAAAATTCACGGGGGTCCCCATACAAGAAACTAAAAAGTGTATGCGCGCCATCTACCGGAAAGAGTATGAAGCATTTTAACTAATACATAGATAAGGTGAGTGGCGCTGACTATGACATGGCGATACGGAACCCTCGGTGCGCGAGTTCGACTCGCACTTGGCCGGTTTTATTTTTACGCTGTCTACCTCGTGTACTATTACTACTTCACACTCTATAGTCTCTACTCTACTAGCATTCTATCCAAATCACAAATCATACCGCTGACTCAGCTAGCTAGAGGGAAGTGGGAAGTGGGGAGACTTGGGAAGGGTACGCGTGAGGAGGGGGGAGAGGGGAGGGCCACACGTGGTCACACGTGTCGGGTCATCAGCCCTAACACGGAGGGATCGAGTAGATCGAGGGAACTAACTCCGAATTGTGCTTGTCTACACGTTTAGTTTGACAGTTTGACTGAAATATATTAACTACACATACATACTTCAGGAATAGTACTTCCTGGGCGACCGAGTTTTCAAGTTTATCTAGATAAATCTAGATAAACTTGAAAAAATTACATTCATTTAAATACAAAATTTCATCCAAATCGACAGTCTTTCCGAGAATCCTACATATACGAGTATATATAGGTACCGTGTGGGGCCGGTACTTAAAAAGAATAGCCCCACTGCATCTCTCCCCATGCATGTCGTAAAAGGCGACTAAGGGATAAGGACAAGATGCCGCGCTAAAGGGCGACAGGGTCGCCACCTCTCACCTTGGCACGGTACTTCCACCGAGTCATGCATCAGGTGGGTCTTTGTGCCTTACTTGCTGCTTGATCTATTGAATCTTGTTCGAATACTTTGCGAAACGTGGTGTTCGGTGTTGTGCTGTAATTTACCAGAGTTCTTGCAGCACAACACCGATTACTCTGCTTACCCCGATTGTCGGGATTCAGCGAGTGTGATATGTATGTATGTATATAGGTACGAATGCTTTTATCAAATATTTTTACTAGTTTTTCAGTTTTGCATTAGCTCGTATGAACATTCTAATATTACTGTTTTTATGGAAACTCATGTCAGTTTCCATCATCTATCTACATCATCATAACACCTTGGTGAACTAGGCGCCATGTCAGTGCTTCCCTTCGGTCGTGCCAACTGCAACTGAACACGGAAAAATGAATTATTTACATAGACGTTCCACCAACTTTTCATTCAGTGCGGTGATTCCAACCCGGGCGGATCAAACCGTACCACGTAGTAAGGTAAGAAGGGGAAGAAATTAGCTAATGTCGGACCCTCCGCTACTCCCGCTATTTTTAGGTTTAAAATTAAAAATTACGAAGGAATATTTCAGCCTGTTCAGCATTAGGTTGAAATAAAATGTTTTTATTTTTTTTTTATCGAAGCTTAAAATCTTCTGCTTAAACCTTCATTCACTGAGTTCGGTTAGTAATTTTAGGTTAAATATTTTCATTATAAGGTAATTAATTTTACACTGTCCTCTTAAACCTGCACACTACTGCACTATAAGATTTCACTACGATACGCGATGCATCTCGTCTCGTCCATCTAGGGATTTCTTTAAGAACATGTCGTTTTGGGTCAACGACCGCGTCTAAACTCCTAAGCCGGTTCCTGCGAGTACCTCGGGAGATGAGAGACGCCTCTTGATGGGTTTTACTTTTATTATGTCGTAATAAAATCATGGATGCAATGACTCTTTCATTCTAAATTTGTTGGACGATGATGGCTTTAACAATCTTGAAAAATTGTATGTTGGTTGTTGGATGAAAACGGCAATTCGCTTAGCTTGAATTCTCGAGGTCAGGAGCATTTAGCAATGTCGAAGGCTCCAACTACTGGCTCTTCGGCAAAGCTTAGAGCTTTCATAAAAAAATCGATGTAAAAAAAATGCTAATTCCATGGAAACCTTCGGTAGGACAAAGCTCGTTCGCTAGTTAAAAAAAAAAGCCCTATAAGGTTTCTTACCCGGTTCTTCCTTATAGATTGCATTGCTGAACGGGATATAACAAAAAGAAAAAATGATGACGAACCATACTGAACATGCATATGCCTCAATAAAATATGGTTAATGTTGTGTATTCTTTATGGATAAATAAATATCTGAATCTGAATCATTGGTTAAACCAATCTATGAAGATCGCTTTAAGCTGATATGTAATATCAATTGTCAAGTTTGCCGATCGAGAACACTGATAGTAGTAGTGAGGTTGACAAACTTTAACAATAACTTCAGTAATTAAAAAACTTAATACAGATTTGTGGCATGCATTGCATGAATTATGAATATGTAACCAATAGGTCACCTATTTACTTCATTCGTAAAGTTCACACTGCTCTTAATCATGACACTCACGGTGTGAAGGTTGGGAAATAATTTTCCTAACCTTCACACTGGTGTGACAGAGCAGTGTGAAGGTTAGTCGGTCGTCGCAGTCGCAACTCATTCTATATATTATATGTAATGTAACTGTCAATGCTGAAGTTACATATTATTGTCAAAGCGGCGGCGGCTGGCCGAATGACGTCGGCTTCTCTTGCGAGAGGTCCGGTGTTCAAATCCGGTCGGCGTGTACCAATGAGTTTTTTCTGATGGAAATATTTACGTGCACACCTACACCAGTTGCTTCACCGTACGAAACCGGTGTATAACTGTAGGTCCCTTCCCTTGACCCTTACTAGGTGGTAGGCTCTAATTGTAGCCGACTGGATTGGTACTACCGTTCTGGATGTAATATGGCCGCATAGCAGCCTCCACTGTGTTCTCCTCTAGTCCAGTATAGTCAGATATCCAAAGCCTCCGGTATGGCACCTACCTTCTCGGTGGCGATATTGGCTGGTCGGAGCATGTGCTGTGGCCCCTCTGACTCTGCCAACCATACCGTATTACATAAAAAATTATAATAATTTAACTTCAGCATTAGCTGTGACCGGGCATTTGGTGATTCTAATCCGTTCATAATTTTAAAACATTCATCGAATAAACAGTCGTGCCCATTCCATTTCCCCTGTGGAAATGTCTTGTTTGATGCTAGAAACTCATGCCGAATATAGAATAGTATTGCATAAAAATATTTATCTAAATGTTTTTCTTACAGATTATGCTAGAAAAAAAACCCCATTGTTGTCTGTGAGAAGTCTAGGCATTTCATCAAAACACTAGGCAAATGACAGGTTATGTTGCATCCCGACTTTATAAAATATTTTTTGGTTATGCATCGATGATTGTGGCCCTATTATTAGACTGCTATAAAATCTGCCAAAATGCATCTACTACACGTTGATAGTTCCTATAGTATTATCAAAACGTCCTGTCCGGTTGGGCAATAAAGTTAGGCTTAGGGAAGCGAATCTGCGCACGGCGCTTTGTCGATAAGAAGTCACCTGGGTCGATAGATAAGTTATTCATGGTTTTTTAATTATCTCCAATAATAAATTATATGTTTGTATTGTTTTTTTAATGAATGACATAATACCATTTGAAGGGGCGCCCGCTAATGCACGTTATGGTATGCATCAATGATGTAACGCGATTTCATTGGCCGATCGAGAACGCACTCTGTGGAATGCATACGCGATCTCATTGGTCGACCAAGAACGAACGCTGTACAAGATTGGCAAAAGTGTGTTATTCATGCAGAAAGTCTACAAGAGAAAGATTATGAAACAGTTCTTATTCGTGACACACAACCACTTGTCATTCGTCTGAATTATGAGAGCAGTGACTCAGAAGATGAATTTTAAATTATGTGTTCTTACTTAATATATTATTATTAATAAATTGCATGTGTAATAATAATTTTATAAGTGAAGTGATTTTACTCTTTTAAGTGATCTTACTCTAAATAAAAATTCTGTTGACTTTGATAATTCAAATTGTTTATATGCATAAACTCAAAATTTATTAATAACTTGACTGAACCCTATGTTCTTTGTTTTGTATTTTATTATCTTTTTAATGGGTATATCTTGACTTAATATTTTTAATTTTTTATAGTATGTTATATTTAACATAATGAAAACTTAGTAAGTAAGTTATATTTAAAAAAAAGCTCTGTAAGGTTTCTTACTCGGTTCTTCCTTATAGATTGCACTGCTGAATGGGACAGGACAAAAACAGTTATGACGAACCATACTGAATATGCATATGTCTCAATGTAATATTGTTATTGTTGTGTATTCTTTACGGCGAAATAAATATCTGAATCTGAATCTAATGTAAAGTATCATAAATAAATATCTTATAAATATATTCAGATAAATAAAAAAAACATATAAAAAATAAAACATTAATAAAATATAATAAAATGTGTTGTCCAATTTGTAGTATGATTGAGTGTGAAATAGGTATCTATTATAAATAGATATATAAGTACCTTAAGCATTTATAACCTGTAGTACCTTAAAAAAACCGTGAATAACTTCTATCGACCGAGGTGACATTTTATCGACAAAGCGCCGTGCGCAGATTCGCTTCCCTAAGCCATATAACTTTATTGCCCAACCGGACACGAGGTTTTGATAATACTATAGTTGTTTAGGAAAATTTAAAGAAATAATATACAGGGTGTCCCCGGACTGGTGTAGTTCCTTTAAGGATTCTACGCCTTTGTAACAAAAGCACTGGTGAAAGAATTTTTAAATATGTGCTTTCATTAAAATTTTAGGATTTCCTAACAGAGTAAATGCTTACTACAATGTGTGGGCGCCTTTAGCGGCGCGGCGGGGCGCGTGCGGTACGCGGGCGGAGCAGCCGGCGGCGGCGCGGAGTGGCGGGCTATCTGTTTGCGTTCACTCGCGTCGCATCCATCCGAATTCCCGAATCCCGCTGCCCGCTGTTCCGTGCCCCGTGCACGCCCGATTAGAGCATTACCACATTACACTACATCATTGATTTTATAACCATAAAATCAATGCACTACATTAATAACTTTAAAAATTTATATCTCCGCAACGGACGTACTTAGAAGTTAGAACCCTACTTCTTTCACTAATTATGTTTGTTACAAAGCGTAGAATAGCCTCCTTAAAGGAACAACACCAGTCCGCGGACACGCTGTATATGGATACATAATGAGCAAAGTACTTAGTAATTCATAGGTTGGGTATGTTGAGGGTTGCCCAATTTCTTGAGAAGACATAACGCATTTCTAATTTCAGGGGTGGTAAATTAAAACAGCTAGTCTCATAAAAAGTATTTAAATTTTGAATACTTACTTAAATTTTTAAAGTATATTTTTTGGTGATATTTGTACATTTCAGCAGTGATGAGGTGTTTTTGAATACACTATGCACTGCATTCGATTACTGAGGTGCTGTAAGTTTAAGTTTAATTTCACGCATTGTTTGAGCTTAAGGTTGAAATAAAGTATTTTCGCGTACTTTATTGCTATTCAAAAGTTTAAAGTACGGACACCTGAAATAACATAAGATAATGAGATTACAGTACGGCTGGCAACCCTAGGTATTTTACAAGCGGAAAGAAATTATAATTCTGTAAAATGTAATAGCATAACATATAACATACTACAAATTAATATTATTGTATAGAAATAAATCTATAGTAATAACTATCCCTGCATCAATACTAATAAATAAATCTGTAAGGGATGGTCATGGTGTAAGTTACTTTGTTTTATGAGATATTGCGTTTGTAGACTCTATGGATGATACTAAAGCTAAAGCGAAATAATGGAAATACGAATTTCACGCGAGCGAAGCCGCGGGCAAAAGCTAGTATTAATATAAAATAAAAACATACAACGACCGCCGTTTTTATGTAGGTATGTTCGCTTACAACTGTACGACAGTTCAACCGATTTGCATGCGGTTAGACCTACGCAGTGCAGCATATTGAAGTCTGAGATTGAAGGTGTGTCAGTTTCACCTCTCAGAGAAGCAGTTACTGAATTTGAAATCTGTAGAATCACGTCACTCAGCTGACAAGGCGACAAACGTTGGACTAAAAACCTACATTGACGGTCGTGGAGAGGGAAACTGAGTGTGGGAAGAACACCCGCCAGGTGGGGTGTGGTCTGAAAGCAATCAGTGGTTCCGTACCACTGATCGCTGGCCACTAAATGCCGGGACAACTGAACAAAAATTTTAGAGGAGTACATACAGCAGTTGGTGCTTTAAACGCTGCGTTGACTGAGGTTTTTTTTTTATGGAAACTGACACGATTGGCTACATCACCTACAACATCCGTGATGTCAGCTCATAACACCGGGTGAACTTGCTGCCACGTCAGTGCTTCCCTTCGGTCGTGCCGGCTACATATTGAACTGGACGAAAAACACAAACTATTTACATAGCCGTTGCGACTGACCTTTCATTCAGTGCGGTGGTTCCAACCCGGGCGGGTTAAACCCTACCAGCTAGTAATATAAGAAGGGAGTCATATTCCTTAGTCGCCTTTTACGATATACACGGGGAGAGATGCAGTGGGGCTATTCTTTTAAAGTACCGGACCCACACGGTACAAAGGTACAGTAGGTAGACTTTCATTACCAAACTCTAGTGAGTGTGATATGATAAGGGTTCACAGGTGTGTCTGTCTGTACTGCTGATGCCGACTAATAAAAGGGCTTATTCATTCAGTCAGGCAGTCCGGCCGCCTCCGCCGCGCCGCCGCCCCGCCCGGTCTCATTCCGCGCCAGCGTCGGACCGTGAAGGACTGACCCGTGGGATCCTGGCGTCTGGCATCTACCTTGGGAGCCTTGGGAGCTGACATACATTACGCGTAGATTTGTTGCAAGTAGCAAGCAATACAATTACCCTAGAATTGTTAATTGTTATACAGGATGGCCCAGTTATAGTAGCCCAAAATTTTTTTTTCGATGGAGGACATCATGTTGACTCATTTAAAAACAACATTAGTTCCGCGAAAATCAATAGTTTAGAAGTTATGATTTTTTTAAACTTTTTTTGAAATTTCTCTATTTTAGTCACATTAACCGCTCTAGTTGGATATCTATTCCACAAAATCGAATGAAAATTGGTATGGAAGTAGAGGAGACATGTAGCTAGTACGTAATGAATAGTTTTAAGGTTTACTCCTAGACTGTACTGTTTCTATAGCCCTTTCAGTGAATTTTTGTTCAGATTACATTAAAACTGATGAATTTTTGAAAAATCACTGTGAAAAAAAAAGTACTACCGGAGATTTGCCCATGCCCTTAAAAACTACCTATACATATCACAATTCTCCAGACCAAAAATTGTAGTGGTGTAATAATTGTAACATATTCAAAATTAACATAATAAAGTCACTACAATAAAAAGTGACGATAACCTTAATAAAAAAAAAAAAAAATTTTTTTAACATTAATAAATAGTTTTTATGTGTAGACTAGCGCTGTTAGAGACAGGTTTGTGAATAATGTGAAATTGTAGTTGAACTAACGTTGTGAAAAAAATAAGATTTTAAAAATTAAGGTAATCGTCACTTTTTATTGCAGTGACTTTGTACAAATGATGTTAATTTTGAATATGTTACAATTATTACACAACTACAATTTTTGGTCTGGAGAATTGTGATATGTATAGGTAGTTTTTAAGGGCATGGGCAAATCTCCGGTAGTACTTTTTTTTTCACAGTGATTTTTAAAAAATTCATCAGTTTTAATGTAATCTGAACAAAAATTCACTGAAAGGACTATAGAAACAGTACAGTCTAGGAGTAACCTTAAAACTATTCATTACGTACTAGCTACATGTCTCCTCTACTTCCATACCAATTTTCATTCGATTTTGTGGAATAGATATCCAACTAGAGCGGTTAATGTGACTAAAATAGAGAAATTTCAAAAAAAGTTAAAAAAAATCATAACTTCTAAACTATTGATTTTCGCGGAACTAATGTTGTTTTTAAATGAGTCAACATGATGTCCTCCATCTAAAAAAAATTTTTGGACTACTATAACTGGGTCACCCTGTATAAGGTGCTTCGTTATTTATGTCAAAAATTTCGGGAGGGTTACATAAACACTTTACGTAAGAAAAAATAAACAAAAATATGTTTATAGGAGCTCATTTTTTTCTCCTAACATATAAAAATAAAATCAAATAAGTAGCTGCAAAAATGGTGACCTTGTGACTTACTTACAACAAACAGCTGTTCTGCGTTTGAACATAGTACGGTCATTGACCCCGTACAATGCAAGTTACCTACTGCTACACACAGGTTAATGTGTAGGTAGCAAACATCTTTTGTTAAATTTCTCGAAAAGTAATGCTAAAAACATATACTTTTTTTTGCGTAACGTGTTTATTTGAGTGTCTATGTAAACCTCCCGAAATTTTTGACATAAATAACGAAGCACCTTATATATAAAAATATAATAAAATATAAAATTCATAATATGTATTCACAGAAATATAGCTTTTATTGAACTAGCATGTACAGTTCCCGGCAGCAAATACGTGTCGGGCTTTAGAAAGAGACAATCCGGTTGTAGAGCGTCGTCCCTGTCGCACAGAGACGTGCGAGTTCGTGCGACAGCGACGGCGCTCTACAACTGGATTGTCTCTTTCTAAAGCTCGACACGTATTAATTATATTACTTATATGACTATGAAGGTGAATACAAATTTCACCTTCAGATTATCGTAATGTTTTGGGTTACGCGGTATATAACTGAAAGCGACTCACATTCGTCCACGTTTCGTCCCTCACTCTGACGAAAACATTACAATAATGTGTAATATCGGTAAAAGCCTAAACGAACAATATAAGTTTAATATAGGGTAATTATGTCGATATTATACTTATCTCCGTTCATCCTAGGAACTAATGCCGAGCGGTTTCTCGCTCTCGCAACGGTTATTACTCTTCTTTACACAGGACACAAGGTTGTGTTTGTGAGTCATAGGTGTATGCGAAAGTCATCTCAAAACCATAACGGCGCGTGCGCCGCCGCTGCGCCTGGAGTTAGTTTTGCGTTTTTATTCTGAGAAGGTTTCAGGTCAGCCAGGTGCAGTCGGCCGGTCAGTCGACGCATTAATCAGTAGCCTTTCCTACGCGTCATAATAATAACGTATTAATTGGTTTGCATATTTCTCACGTGTTATTTTGAAGTTTTGTATATTATTTGTGTTGGTGGGTTAACTTATCCACCTACAATAGAACGAACAGCTGAAGTAAGTAGATAGGCACAAAATTTAAATAATATGTAATTTTAATATTAAATAATTTACAGTGAAAATATAAATATTTAACTTGATTCCAAGCAAAAAATAAAAATAAACAGGTTTATTGAAAAATTTTCATTCATCAAATAAATAAACAATAAAATAATATTTTTTTTTAAATTAAACTATATTCATAACCTCAGTTCACAGTCACTTCAATCACCCTTTGCGAGAGTGAGAAGTACAGAGAAAGAGAAACCGCTCGGCATTAGTTGCTAGGTTGAACGGAGTGTAAGTTGTGTAATCAATCAATCAATCAATATTAATAATAAATCTGTAAGGGATGGTCATGGAGTAAGTTACTTTGTTTTATGTTATTTATGAGATACTGCGTTTGTAGACTCTATGTATGATACTTAAACTAAATTGACGATTTTTAGAAATCTTTTCTGTATGCATCTATGTATGTACGTTCCTCCATAACGCTTAAACCGATCATCCGAATTCGATGAAACTTAGTACAAACACATTTTACTATACGGAACACAGGGTAGTCATAAAATTCAATAAAATAGTAAATAAAATTCAGTTCCGGTTACGTAAGATGTGGCTCTCATAGATACCGAATTGTTCCGTGCGCCGAAATAAAATTACGGTAGCGGGCTTACTTACTTTCTTCCTTTTAAATACGAATTTCGCGCGAGCGAAGCCGCGGGCAAAGGCTAGTATCATCAATCATCATCAATCAATCAATCAATACTAATAATAAATCTGTAAGGGGTGGTCATGGAGTAAGTTACTTTGTTTTAGGAAATATTTAGTTTGTAGCCTCTATCTATGATACTAAAGCTAAATTGACGATTTTTAGAAATCTTTTCTGTATGTATGTATGTATGTATGTATGTATGTTCCGCCATAACTCTTAAAGCCATCATCCGAATTCGATGAAACTTAGTACAAGCACATTTTACTATACGGGACACAGGATAGGCTAACTAAAATTCACTTCCGGCCACGATAAGATGTGGCTCCCATACAAATCGAATCGAAATAAAAGCGGCGCGGCGCGGCTGCGGCGGTTCGTGGCGGCTAGCTGCGGAGGCTGGCTGGCACGGGCGGCGGCGGGGCGCGGGGCGCGGCACGGGGTGCGGTCTGGCGGAGCGCGGTGTGTGTATGCATTGTCTCGAGCAGAGTATCTTATTTAATTCGATTCATAATAATTATTATATAGGTTTACTTCGTTAGGTATCTATTTGATTAATTTTAGGTGCAGACCTATGTAAAAGTGTTCTTGCAAGTCGATGTTAGCGGATATTTGCTTAACTGGAGTTCCTATTTGTATTTATATATACCCGACTACGGCGAAGCGAAAAGGAGAGTTATGTGTTTGACCGGTATGTATGTATGTATGTATGTATGTATGTATGTATGTATGTATGTATGTATGTATGTATGTACGTATTTTCATCTGTTCCCTCATAACTTCGAAACTACTTATTATAATTTGACAAATGAGGTATCGTTGGATGCGTCTTGACGCTGGTTATAGGCTATGTGACGTCCCATAAAATTGGATATGGCGCCCTCTAAAGGACACAAAGTCATGACCTAAAAAAATTTTTTTTATGATGCCGTGTTGGGTATCAAATGAAAGGGCTTAATTAACACATTTCAAAAATGTATATATTGTTAGCTGTTGCTTTCAGATTGCTTGCATGCATCCGATAATTGGGAATAATTTCTAAAATCAGGCCTCACTCCAAACCTACCCAAAATACATCCTACTAATATTATAAACGCGAAAGTTTGTGAATGAGTTGCGTTCAGGAAGACGATAAACCCTACTCAAAGAACGTAAGTAACTAATGGCGAGGCCGAAGGCCAAGCTGCGTTCGGGAAGACTATAAACCTTCTCGAAGAAAGTAAGTAACAAAAGGCGAGGCTGAAGGCCGAGCTGCGTTCATGAAGACCCTAAACCTTCTCGAAGAAAGCAAGTAACAAAGGGCCAGGCCGAAGGCCGAGCTGCGTTCAGGAAGAGGATAAACCTTCTCGAAGACAGTAAGTAACTATGGGCGAGGCCGAAGGCCGAGATGTGTTCAGGAAGAGGATAAACCTACTCAAAGAAAGTAAGTAACTAATGGCGAGGCCGAAGGCCGAGCTGCGTTCGGGAAGACTATAAACCTTCTCGAAGAAAGCAAGTAACAAAGGGCGAGGCCGAAGGCCGAGCTGCGTTCAGGAAGAGGATAAACCTCCTCGAAGACAGTAAGTAACTATGGGCGAGGCCGAAGGCCGAGATGTGTTCAGGAAGAGGATAAACCTTTTCGAAACCAGTTTCCACAAAAAGTAAGTAGGTAAGTAACAAAGAAGTTATTTTCTTCGAGAAGATTTATGGTCTTCCTGAACGCAGCTCGGCCTGCGGACTCGCCCTCTGTTACTTACTTTCTTCGAAAAGTTTATCCTCTACCTGAATGCAGCTCGGCCTTCGGCCTCGCCCTTTGTTACTTACTTTCTTAAAGATGGTTTATCCTCTTCCAGAACGCAGCTCGGCCTTCGGCCTCGCCCATAGTTACTTACTGTCTTCGAGAAGGTTTATCGTCTTACTGAACGCAGCTCGGCCTTTGGCCTCGCCCTTTGTTACTTATTTTCTTCGAGAAGTTTTATGGTATTCCTGAACGCAGCTCGGCCTTCGGCCTCGCCCTCTGTTACTTACTTTCTTTGAAAAGGTTATCCTCTTCCTGAACGCAGCTTGGCCTTCGGCCTCGCCCATAGTAACTTACTGTCTTCGAGAAGGTTTATTGTTTCGTGAACGCAGCTCGGCCTTCGGCCTCGCCCTCTGTTACTTACTTTCTTCGAAAAGGTTACCCTCATCCTGAATGCAGCTCGGCCTTCGGCCTCGCCCATAGTTACTTACTATCTTCGAGAAGGTTTATCGTCTTCCTGAACGCAGCTCGGCCTTCGGCCTCGCCCTCTGTTATTTACTTTCTTCGAAAAGGTTATCCTCTTCCAGAACGCAGCTCGGCCTTCGGCCTCGCCCATAGTTACTTACTGTCTTCGAGAAGGTTTATCGTCTTACTGAACGCAGCTCGGCCTTCGGCCTCGCCCTTTGTTACTTATTTTCTTCGAGAAGTTTTATGGTATTCCTGAACGCAGCTCGGCCTTCGGCCTCGCCCTCTGTTACTTACTTTCTTTGAAAAGGTTATCCTCTTCCTGAACGCAGCTCGGCCTTCGGCCTCGCCCATAGTAACTTACTGTCTTCGAGAAGGTTTATTGTTTCGTGAACGCAGCTCGGCCTTCGGCCTCGCCCTCTGTTACTTACTTTCTTCGAAAAGGTTACCCTCATCCTGAACGCAGCTCGGCCTTCGGCCTCGCCCATAGTTACTTACTATCTTCGAGAAGGTTTATCGTCTTCCTGAACGCAGCTCGGCCTTCGGCCTCGCCCTCTGTTACTTACTTTCTTCGAAAAGGTTATCCTCTTCCTGAACGCAGCTCGGCCTTCGGCCTCGCCCATAGTTACTTACTGTCTTCGAGAAAGTTTATCGTCTTCCTGAACGCAACTCCGCCTTCGGCCTCAAAAAGTAACTCACTTTCTTCGAGACGGTTTATCGTTTACCTGAACCCAGCTCGCCCTTAGTTACTAGCCTGAACCCAGCTCGCCCTTAGTTCTTCCTTTGAAATACGAATTTCACGCGAGCGAAGCCGCGGGCAAAAGCTAGTAAAATATAATAACCACAATAAATGACATTGCATTCATTGATGATTGCATTCACATTGTGAAGAGTGAAGAGCATTTGCTCAAAAACAAACCGAACAAAACAAAACAGACGCAAGTCTAGTGTTTTGTTTCGAATGTCGCTAGAATAGGTTAAGATAAGATACTCTCGAAGCGTCTCATAAATGTAAATCTATGTGTGTGAAATATGTTTTTGTTTATGTATCTTAACGTTATTGTTCTTATGTGCACAATAAATGATTTGATTTGATTTGATCTGCGATTACTTTGTATTGTGAATAAGCAGTAAAGTGCAAGTGCAAGAGAACTATAACAGAACAGTTGTGTCACACACACACAGAGTGGTCTGACTGGACACCTGATCTGACATTACAGTACTTTACTGATACGATAATATGCCATATTCCGACGCTTTGACATTCGAGACGTACATAATAATGGTGATCGATTTCTCCTACAAGCGATAAAAGGTCTTGGTAATCGATCAAGTGTATGTGCATACTGTTATACTATGTACGGCCTGTATGCACCTACTAAGTTACACCGCACCGGTGACTCCCGCTCGCATTAAATATAACTTCGATTTCATTCGATTTCCATCAAAAATATCAAAAATATCAAAAGTTAAATGTAAAGACCTTTAAGATTTTCCTTACTAAACCGCTAAAAAGCTCATTATTAGCGGTTTTTCGGAATTTGATCAAGACATTTCAAACTTAAAAAAAAAACAAAAATTAGCATCATGTAGTCCTCATTGATACGCATCTTTTGACATCTCAAACATTTATCTACCTTTACCTAGAACTAACGACCCTAGAGCGAATTCGCACTTTCACTGAAAACGGGGCCCCACTGGAGCGATCGAAAAAACATTTTCAATGTTAAAAACCGCATCCAAATCGGTCCATCCGTTTGGGAGCTACGATGCCACTGACAGACACACCCATACACACATACACCCACCCTTACATACACCCTTAGACACATACACACACACGTTAAACTTATATATAACACCCATCTTTTTTTCGTCGGGGGTCTAAATCGGTTATGTCGCACCAGTAGGGTGTGGAACTGTCTTCCAGTGAGTGTTTCCCGAATCCTTTAACCTGGGTTAAAAGTCGTATTTAACAGACTAGACAGCTAGAAACAGTCCGCAATTTGCTGGCATGGCGACTCACTCACTGAGCGTGATTTGGCGAGGAGAGGTGATTTTGGATCTGTCCACTGCACCATCAGTATCTCGGCGAAGCCACCCATGTCGGTTTACTTAAAAAAAATTAGATTCTGTAGGAATAATAATATTACTCTTTTAACAATTTTGTTTTTTTTTTTTGAGAATGTATTGTTAAATGTCGTTATGGATTCTGACATGATTGACTACAACCACCGGCTACACAACTTGCTATTACTCGTGTAGTGTAGTGTCAGCCTTATTTCTATATTTTGTTTGTTGAGAATGTAATTTCTTTATGGATTCTGACATGATTGGCTAAAACCACCGGCTACAACACTTGATATTACTCGTGTAGTGTAGTGTCAGCCTTATTCCTATTTTTGTTTGTTGAGTATTGTTACATTTCTTTATGGATTCTGACACGATTGGCTACAAGCACCGGGTACAACACTTGCTATTACTCGTGTAGTGTCAGCCTTATTCCTATATTTTGTTTTGTTCCTTTACATTTTATTCCTTTCAAAACTATGCGCCACGTTACGGTTTCTCTATGGCCGGTCACACTGACTGAACTCAAAAAAGTCAACGATAGATACCGCGTCCTTCAGTGTCGGCCCCTGACCGCGATAAGATAACCTTCGCCTGGACTTATCATCGCGCATGCGCCCCATCAATAATGCATGACGGCTAATTTGTTATTCTGCATTACTTATCTAAGGCAGATATGCGCATATCATCGCTCGCGTCGGGCAGTCTACTGCAGGTAGACTGAAAATGTACTTTCAGGCATCGAGGGGCATCAAGACTGATTAACACATTCAGTTATTTCATGTTCTTTATTTTTAAAGAAAGAAATTGTAATACTCTGGCTTGTCACCATAAGATGGGAGGATTTTATCTTACCTCTTATGATATGTGTTCTTCCAGCTTTTCCAGAACACGACGTGGTACCTTGTTTCCAGTTTCTAGGAATACGTTCTGTCTGAGATCAGCAGGTGATGTGCAATGTACAACTGGCTTGGTTTTTTTTTATGGAATCTGACACCGTTAGCTACATCACCTACAACATCCGTGATGTCAACGCATAACACCGGGTGAACTAGGTGTCAGTGCTTCCCTTCATTTCATGTCGGCTACTGAACTGGACGGAAAACACGAACTATTTACATAGCCGTTTCGACCGACGTTTCGTTAAGTGCGGTGGTACCAACCCGGCCGGGATAAACCCTACGACCTAATAAGGTAAGAAGGGAAGGGACCTACAGTTTAACGTTGAATCCGAAGCACGGTCAGCCTCCAACGGTCGAGCAGCGGTCACCCATCCAAGTACTGACCGCGGCCAGGGTTTGCTTAATAACAGTCGACCGAGCGCACCACTGAGCTACCGAGGATGACAAAACCTAATTCCTGCAGGTGCGTCGTGTCAGGCTGACATGAATCATGTCAGGGTACATACAATTAATTTGAGATGGGATGTCTCCACGTAGAAGCCGCGCGCCGCCCGCGGAGGTTAAGCTTGGTGGTCGTACTGGTTGGTTAACCGTGGAATGCAATCACACCACCACCGGCGGCGCGGCGCGCGGCGCGGCTGCAAGCTGCAACCAGAGGCGGCGCAAGGCGTGGGCGACGACGTGAGCGACCGCCCACGGCCTCGCGGCCCGAGGGGCCTCGCGCCTCGAAAGATCATGCAGCATTGATTCATGAAAAAAATTCAGCTAGATCTATTAAAAGATACCCCGAGTAAACATGTTTAGACTTAATCAAAGGCAAACTAAAGCCTTTATCAGACACAAGAGGGGAACGCAAGACAGAGGCAGTGAAGGCTGTATTATTGCAATTTGATTATATTTACTTTTATCGACGAGAGGTATGCTGACAAAAATGTTTGATTTGATCAGTATACTGGGAATTCATTTCAACAGCGAATATCCATAAAATCCATGCCACCAGAGAGGGCCTCGCAAAATATATCTTGCCCACATCAAATTTAGGTCTTGCCCCGCCACTGGCTGCAACCCACTAGACTAGACCTACAACACTGATTGCTATACGCTTGCTATTGCTTCGTGGCTGTTTCCTGCTGGTCCGACGATACTGTATTGAATTTGTGATAAATTTTTAGAAATAGTGATGACTCGTATTATGTAGGCAGTGGCAAATATTTTTGTAAATGTAGACTAAGTGGACGTAAAAAAAAAGGTATCCAGCGAAGTTTCTTGCCAGTTCTTCTTCGCTGTAATAATCGAACTGGCAAAATGCTAAATGTTAAATGTTAAAATACGACGAATCCGAGTGCAGTGTACTGTCTATGGATGATGATGATGGAACGTGACAATTTTTCGTGCGTGCAGCCGGTGTTCATCAATTTATAAGACGTGACGCTATCACGTCAAAAGGAGGTAGATAGGTTATACGAGCTCCCAAAGCGGCACATTAAATACAAGACCACAGTCCTGTTTGAAGTTAGTCGCGCACCAACTACGCACGCGTTCAGACGTTCGTCGTCCTTCCTAAGTAGTTATCAGTTATACCAACCGCCACATAACTTGAATTCCCTCTCTTAATAATTGGAATAAGACTGTTCGAGTCGGCGCATCACTTTATAGTTCTTTCAGTCAACGTTTCAAGTTCGCACCGAATGTTGTATAGAAAAAAGTATCTTTCTTAGGCCCACTTGCACCAACACGAATTTAAGATATAAACCAGTTTAACTCGTTAAGCTAGCCGTTGACTGTGGGAACCGCGTTTAAATCCATAACTCGCTACTTAACTCTAAACTCGTGTTGGTGCAAGTGGGCCTTAAAATATCATTGGTTCCTACCCTTAGCTTACACTGAGATATGGTTAAATCCGTCACAGCAGCACCGTACTGAATGTAGGGTCGGTTGATGCGGCTATGAAAAATAATTCTAGTTTTCTATTCAGTTCAGTGCTGGCACGACCTAATGGAACCACTGGTACCTTGTTCAAGGAATAATTCTGAAATCACAGATGCATAGGTGATGTAGCCAAACATGTGAGATTTCATAATAAAATCGGTCAAGTGCGAGTTTTACTCCCGCACGGTGGATTCCGTAGATCCGTTATACCATATCTGTTAAAAAACCATATCTGTATATCTTTTGTCTTTCTCGATGCAAAATATAAAAACATGTGACGCCGTCTATTATTCAGTGGCGTGACTAATAGATTCTTAGCAAGTTTCTTGTATGGTGACCCCCTTAATATTTAACTTTGTATTATTTGTTGCCACTTCCGCCATAATAAATAAATAACACATGTTTTGTGAAAATTTCAACCGGCTACCTCAATGATATTGTAAGTTAAAAGGAGGTAGATAGGTTATCTGAGCTCCGAAGTGGCACATTAAATACAAGACCACAGTCCTGTCTGAAAATAGACGCCCACCAACTACGCACGCTTTCGGACTTCGGACCGCTAACCGCGAGCCGCTAACACATCGAAAATGCCGTCGTGTGTAATGAGATTCTGCACTAATTCTAATAATTGGGATAAGACTATTCGAGTCGGCGCATCACTTTATAGTTCTTCCTCTCAACTATTCAAGGACGTGCCATGTGTGAGCACTGAATGCCATATAGATAACCTATCTTTCCTAAAATATCATTGGCTACCTATTACCTCACCTATTACCGTTCAAAAGATACAGCACTTGGACGGACGGACAGACAGACAGACATACGAGGTAGGCTTAGTAATAGCCTTTCGCATGGATACGGAACCCTAAAACAATGATCGCCAGGAAATATAATCGTACGTTTGTAAGACACCGCACCGTGCAGTCATGCTCCTTCTTTCTCATAGTGTTCATAGACATTTGTTCATGCGAGCGAAGCAGTAGTTACATAAAAGCAATTAGTACACTTTATATCCACGCACATTATTAAAAAGAATTCAAACAAATTCAAACAAAAAGCATGACAGCCAAGTGAAGATTAGAATCTCAGTGGTGTGCGCGTGAGTGACCGTTAATTTCCCGCGCCTTCAGTGCACCAGCGAGAGTCGAGCGAGTTGCTCGCTTGGGCAGTTCCACAGTTTTCCCGCCAACCGGCCGTGGCGTGTGAGTCGCGAGCCTACAGCTGTCAAAGTCGAGGTCACGAGGTGTTCGAATTTTGAAAGTGCGAAAGGACGAATTGATTTGGTAAGTTTGGTTGAGCGGTTTATTGTTATCGGAAAAATTAAGTTTGATGGTTTTTCAGGGAACTGTTTTCGCAATAATAATTGCTTTTGTTTTATCAGCTAGTTAAGAATTTAAATGAATATCAAATAATAGGTGGATTATTTTCGTTATTGTTTTGCCTGCTTGATGTTTTGTAGTTTGTAGCAGAAGGGCTACTAAAGCACTTAAACTTTTTTTCGCTTTGTATATAATATAGGAGTATATTGTTCACTAGTTAGTGTTTCTGTCTGAATGATAGAAACACTATCATACAATTGGTATTGCCAGTTTAAACTGAAAGTTTTAAACTTATCGGAAATAGTAGCGGACTAGGCATTTTTTTATGTAAGTATACGCGAGACACTTGGCGCCCCGTCAGCGTCGATTGTTGAGCCGACGACGCCCAAAAGCATTTTATTTAGAACGGGGGTTGCGAATGCCGTGCCGGCGTGACAGATGCCTTTTTACGCTTCTCTTGAAAGATCCTAAATCATACACCGAAGGAAACACATCGGGAGGAAGTGAATTCCAGAGTTTCGCAGTACGGAAGATAAAAGAAATACTGGAGCGCTTAGTCCGCAATTTAGGCATACTAGTTATATTCTTTTTTAAGCTGTGAAGATATACACAATAAAGTTCATTTTCAACTTCCCAAAAGTTACATCAGAGTTACGTCAATTTAGTTCTAAAGGTTCCATAATGTAACACAAACTGTTTCGTAATACATCTGCCATGATGGATGATGATGTGAAGTGAGACTGAATATTTAGGCATAAGGGCTTCATTAGTAGGTCGACGACTCTCCTCCTCTTGTAACTTGTGAAAGGATTAGTTCGTTCAACTCTTGCAGCAACTCTTATGCACGTGATTAAAGACTTTTTGACAATACGACGCTTTTTTTTCTTCTTTCAAGTATACTTTGTTTTTTTTTCAAAACTGACACGATTGGCTACGTCACCTACAACATCCGTGATGTCAGCCAATAACACCTTGGTGAACTAGGTGCCATGTCAGTGCTTCCCTTCAATATCGTGTCGGTTACACTGAACTGGACAGAAAACAAGAACTATTTACATAGCCGTTCCGACCGAAGTTTCATTCAGTGCGGTGGTACTAACCCGGGCGGGATGAATCCTACAGTTTTACGTGGAATCCGAACCACGGTCAGCCTCCAACGGTCGAGCGGTCAACCATTCAAGTAGGTACTGACCGCGCCCAGGTGTGCTTAACAACAGTCGATTATTAGCACATAACCACGTGAATTACAGTTCCCGGCAGCAAGTAATACGTTTCGAGCTTTAGAGAGAGACAATCCGGTTGTAGAGCGTCGTCCCTGTCGCACAGAGACGTGCGAGTTCGTGCGACAGAGACGACGCTCTATAACCGGATGGTCTCTTTCTAAAACTCGACACGCATTACTTGCTGCCGGGCACTGTACGTACATATCTTCCCCCTTCACCGCAGTCGGTTAAAACACCTTTTATTAATTTGTCTAGTGAGTAAGCAAACGCCCGCTAAGCGTAGTTTTTAATAGAAGTGTGAAGTGTGAAGTAACAAGGGCCCAAAGAAATTAAAATGATCGATAGTGCATCAAGTCTTCGAGCAGGTGAAAAGTAATACAGTAAAGGGGTAGTGCGGCAGTGCCGTTGGAGGAGGCGGCGCTCGAATTTGGCGGGGGCACTCCCGTGCCCCCATATTATGTGTATGCGCAGCGCAAAACGAAATCCCATTACCATCATTTACACAGCCCATCTCCGAACTTGAAAATTTGCATGTACATAGGTCCCTTCCCATCTTACCTTACTAGGTGGTTAAGGTTTATCCCGGCCGGGTTCGTACCACCGCACTGAGCGAAACGTCGGCCGAAACGGCTATGTAAATAGTTCGTGTTTTCCGTCCAGTTCAGTGTAGCCGACATGAAATGAAGGGAAGCCCTGACATGGCACCTAGTTCACCCGGTGTTATGGGCTGACATCGCGGATGTTATAGGTGATGTAGCCAACCGTGTCAGTTTCTATAAAAAAAATAATTATGATGTGATGTGCCGTGCCAGGTTATGTGCCTTCTAAGAACGCATCGCTTTTCGAAATCGTTTCTGTGTCTTACGGCGAAAATATGGAACGGTCTTACGGTGAGTGTGTCCCTAGTCCCTACCACCTATAACTTGGGAATCTTCAAAAGGCGTGTTAATAAATTAGACAACTACCTTTTTGTCCGCCTTGTAGCTGGCATGGCGCCTCTCTGAGCGTGGTTTCGCGAGGAGTGGTGTTATTGGCTGTGTTCTTTTTTTGAACTTTGGACACAGCCACTCGTGCCGATTGTCCATAAAAAAAATAAGGTGGACAAAAGCTAGCTACAAATATGTCATATGTATATATCTGCAACACTTGTAGTGATCTACGCGTGCGTCCCACCCATTTTAAGTAAATTGTGTGCATTTGTTTAATATGTCGTGAACGAAGATAATTGTGTGCAACACTTACTATGTTGCACACAATTTTACTGGTAATTCTATGTTTTGTAGTTCTTTGCAAGGAAGGGCCACATGATAAGGACGTTGACTTTTAGTTGAGTAACATGTTGCTTGCTGGCGCCCGCCGCCGGAAGAAAGAAGTCCTCATACTTTATTTGGGAGAGGAATTACACCATTTGGATTCACTTTCAGAGGTCAAATGTCTCGTGTAGCATGTGCGTTTTGGAACTTTCATTGATTGAAATATGAGAACCGGGAAATGATATGTCTGAAATGAGGAAGATATACAGGGTTACTGGTAATTCGAATTCAAATTGTACAATTAGGAAACCAATTTCCATGTTTAAACATGTACTGTTTTTATTTGTGGCATTGGCATCCCATTTTATTAATTTTGTACAATCAAGCATTGCTATCCTAGCTATGTAGTTTACAAAATAAATTACAAAACTAAATGGTTTTTTTATTAAGAAAAAATTGTACCAAGGTTGACGTTTTCGAAAAAAAAACACAAAATTCGAAATAACTCGTAAACCAAGCATCTTCGGAATAGGAATTATATTGTTAAAAAAAACACAAATTACCTCTACTATAACCCCCTGAAAGGAATGCATCGAATTACCAGTAACCCTGTATAATTGTACTGGATAAAACTATTTCGTTGGGACAAAATTTTGACAAAAACTCTTTTTAACCCCGACGCAAAAGGAAGGGTGTTATTGTAAATCTGACGCCCCCGTCTGTCGTGTGTCTTTACATTCTTTTATTTTCCATCTCCACATTCTAAATGGTCGGTGTACATGCATACCCATTGATTTTTGCTGCAATCCTCAAATTTCGTCGTGGTTTTTGCTTTAAAAAACTGATGGTTGCGATGTGCTGCGTAAACTGTGAATAGTAAATAAGTATAACTTAAAGTAAGTACTAATATACAAATAAAATTAACAACTGAATCAAACCTTTATTTCCTAGAACAGTGACACGAAGGTCAGGTGCTGTTAGTCAGAGCCTCTACATAGATTTAGCTGTCTTCACACGGCAACCTGTCTGTTGCATAAGCTGTAAATAGTAAATAAGTATAAATTGAAGTAAGTAGGTACTAAAGTATAAATTAAAAACTGAATCAAACCTTCATTTCCTAGAACTCGAAGGTGCTGTCAGACCCTCCACATAGAGCTGTCTTCACACGGCAGCCTCTCGAGATTCCAGCCCAGGAAAATAAACATCTCGCGATTTGTTTCATATAGCTTTCATCGGATACGTACGTCTGATCTTCACCTCGTGCCTCGCCTCTCACTTCACTCCTTCGAGAGTGTCGAATGTACCTGGATAAACACTCAGCGAGAAACACTTCAATCTTTTTAGGGGTTCGTATAAGAAATTGTACAAAGGAACACTCATGTGACTCCTTTATTTCGTCTGATTGAGAGAAATGCTAGTTTTTTTTTATGGAATAAGTTAGGTTAATAATAGTTTGGCTATATAGCAAGACGTGGGCGAAATCTGGGGGCACGGTAGATAGCACGGTATCTTTTTCTCGAAGCAACTCAGGCTATTTTTGTCCTCCCTGTTATTAACTCTTTCATATGGAAATCAATTATCTAAAATTGCAACATTTTCAAACTGTCACACTGTCACCGACATTGTATCTTACTTATGGTCTTAAAAATAGGTTATCGTTATTTTTTATGGCCATTGAAATACGTTTTTTCTGTCTTAATTAAGCAACTGAAAATATGTTATGGTTCTTTTTTTTTTATGATCATTGAAAGTGCTCATATGCCCCCCCCCCCCCCCCCTCACCCCTTCGGTTGGGGGATCATACCAATCGACTATACCCTCCCCCTCCCACTATCACCCCCTCGCTCGCCCTCACCTGGATATTTTATTTTTTTATGGAAAATTACACCGTTAACACCTACAACATCCGCGATGTCAGCCCATAACACCGAGTGAACTAGATGCCATGTCAGTGCTTCCCCTCATTTCATGTCGGCTACCTACATTGACTTAACTGGACCGTTTCGACCAACGACGACGTTTGATTCATTCAGTAAAGTTGAAACACTGTAGTAGTCTATGTAAAGTTGAAACATTTATGAAAACTGAATTTATCAGCTCGTCAGGGCCGCTTTTTGAAAAATTATATATGGCTTCGTTTTGTCACGCATGACTCCATAAACTGCCGCCTTATATTGTGATTCTGATGGAACAATAGACCACTAAGAACAGTCTCTGTATGTTGAACCAAAACAGTTACTGCACTGTTCTGTCATTGTCTGTCTTCGGTTTCACATAAACACGCACTGCCACTAACATTCTGCTTCGAAGAACTTTGTAATTGCGGCTTAGTTTATGCCTGTTTCACTCTTTCATTTCGTATTGTAATTTTAACAGGTTGTTTTGTAGTATTTATGATTTACATACTCAGTCAGCTGTGGTTCAAGTAATTAAATACTTGTTCACTATATAGACATAAAATAAACTAAACTAAAATAAACAAATGGGTATGCGTGTAACGCCAATCACTCGTAAGTTGTATAGTTGATGGGAAGAAACAAGCTATCCGTAGATTTTTTTTTATTAAAATCGGTTCATTGGGTATCTAGTTATAAGCGGACAGACAGACATACATACATACATACAGAAAGCAGACGTTGGATTTTATTAAAGGTAAGGAAGTCTTCTAGCAAGAGAACATTGCTATCCATGCTGCTATATCAAATTTTGTTTTGAACTGACACATCTGGCTACCTCTGGCCACATCACCTACACTACAACATCCGTGATGTGATGATGTCAGCCCATTACACCGGGTGAACTAGGTGCCATGTCAGTGCTTCCCTTCATTTCATGTCGGCTACACTGAACTAGACGGAAAACACGAACTATTTACATAGCCGTCTGGACCGACGTTTCATTCAGTGCGGTGGAACCAATCCGGGCGGGATAAACCCTATCACATAGTAAGGAGAAGGGAAGGGGCACCTACGTTTTACGTGGAATCCGAACCACCTCAGCCTCCAACGGTCTAACAACAGTCGACCGCCCGCACCACTGAGCTGCCGAAGCTAACAAAGTTAAGTAAAGATTGAATGTATTAAGGTCGTGTTAAAACGACAAGGTTTTAACTTAAGCCATTACTGCAGATAGAACCATTAGGAAACTGTGGATAGGACTAAGTGGTCCACCAGACAACCTTTTCTTTATCGCGTCTACTTAAAAAATCGTCAACCGACTTATCTTTAAGCTAAAGGACAATCATTATGTTCGAATGATGTGTTTCTTGGTAAAAAACAAGAATGTTAATTTGTTACCTGATAGCGTTGACCGCGAAGACAACTCGGTGGCAACGGTCATCTCTTATGTACCAACTATTATAAAATGCAACTTAGAAAATGAAATGCTTTATAGAAAAAAACTAAATTTTAGAACCCGATCGCTATAATAATTAAGGAAACATGGTTATATCAGTACAAAATGCTGTAATCGGTCTGTCTATTCAAATCCTTCTATACGCCCGACTACAGAATTTTCTACTGGTCTTTGTTTCCTGAATTTTGTCATCTTATCAGTCGGGTTTTATACATTTTTATTTTATTTTCTATTTAATTCATCTTAGTTCCAAATTATTATGTTTGTTAATTGACTATCGACATTAACCCGCCCGGACGCATCCCGGACGTGCACTCAAGGACGGACAGACGTAGAAGAACGCAGTTCAGACTTTCCCAGTTAAACGACATTTTGCTAACCTGCCGCCAGACAGCGCTCGCATCGCGAAATCCTGAAAAATTCTAGAACCTTGGAAAAGTTTGAAAACCACAACATGGCTCACTGAAGCGATGGATCGGCTTTACGAATAATGTCAACGAAATTTGGTTGGTAAGGTGTGAAAAAAACATTAGACTAGCGGTCAATGGTATATCCACCATTCATTACGCCCGCCGTAAACGAATTAAATCCACAACGTGACAAGATGTATAATAAAACCGGCCAATTGCGAGTCGGACTCGCGCACCGAGGTTTGCGCATCACAAAAAAAAAATAGAAAAAACATATTCCTTAATTTTTTACTTTTTATATGTTTTAGTATTTACTGATTTATTAGCCATTTTTTATTTTTTTATAAAAAAAAGTGCCACCCATAAAGTGTCTAACGACGCCCATGGACATTCGGTCGCATGCGGCCGTATGCGCATGCCATGCCGGCCTGACAGGTGCCCATTCACGCCCCTCTTGAAGAGTTATTAAAATATATCCTGTTTACAATGTAATATTTAAATGTACATTATATTAAATTTATTCTAATGTGTTGATTACTGGCTTATGTATGTGCCACACTTCCGGAAATGATTTGTTATGAAGCTGATTGATACATTAAATTTCATACCTATTATCAAACTAGACAACACAACAGTCACATTCAGTGGTCGACAATATAGTTTCCGCTCCGGTTTTTTGAATCTAGGTCAAAACATTTGACAAGTAGGTACATTACATACATAATATAAAGCGCGTCGCGTCATCACGAAAAAGATACTATACAGGGTGTAAAAACGGCGAGTACATTAAATTTAGGAAATGATTTTTGGGATCAAGAGTAACAAAAAAGTCTAATAACTTTTTTCTGAATTCCATTTAAATGAAAAGTTACAGTTTTCATACAAACTAATTGATTATTTTAGTGTAAAAATTATCTAATGACAACAGGCGGCTCGGAGGGGGGCAGAGTGGGTGAGACGTGAGCGCCTCGGACGGAGGTGTTGGCGCGAGGGGCGTGGGTTAGCTTTGTGAGTGGAGGACTGGAGGTCGACAGGCGGAGGGTTGCGGAGCGGCAACAACGCGTTAAATTACACTAGCCGAAAACATACATTTCAAAAATTCATATCTCGAAAACTAAACACTTTAGAGAAAAACTTTATTTGCTTTTTTGTCTAGGAGAAACATGAGGATTGCGCTGGCGAAATTAATGTACTCGACGTTTTAACACCCTGTATATGTATAATATTTTATCTTAAGATGCCCATAATAAAATCCATCAAAATTCAGCATGTAATCATCAGTGAAACAAAAGTGATCTTCAAACTATACACCCAGCGATTTGTTATAGTTTTTAAACGGTTTTTTTTTATGGAAACTGACACGGTTTGTTACATCATTTACTACATCCGTGATGTCAGACCATAACACCTTGGTGACCTAGATGTCAGTGCTTCCCTTCGGTCCTGCCGTCTCCACTGAACTGGATAGAAAACACGAACTATTTACATATTCGTTTCAACCGACCTTTCATTCAGTTCGGTGGTACAACCCGGGCGGGTTAAACTTTACCACCTAGTAAGGTAAGAAGGGAAGGGACATACAGTTTTACGTGGAATGAGAACCGCGGTCACCCATCCAATCCAAGGACTGACAGCAGCGCCCAGGTGTGCTTATGATCACAATCGACAGTCGACCGACCGCACCACTGAGGCTGAGTTCTTAACTATAACAAATCGCTGAATACACCAGAATGGGAGTGATTGATTATGTACTCGTAACTGGAATTGAAACATTTTCGTTTTAGATATTATTAAAATTTTCTTCAACACGCTCCTTCTCCATTTTCCACATATCACTGATTTTCCAAGCATTTACATTTGTATTTTTAACCCCCGACGAAAAAAACGGAGGGGTGTTATAAGTTTGACGTGTGTGTGTGAGGGTGTGTGTGTGTGTGTGTGTCTGTCTGTGGCATCGTAGCTCCCAAACGGATGGACCGATTTGGATGCGGTTTTTTTTATAAGGAAGCTTGTTTAATCGGAATGGTTCTTAGCTATGTTTGTAATCAAGTAATCAAGTAATTAAGTAATAAAAAAATTTATAATCTTAAAAAGTGGACCGATTTTCGTGCGGTTTTTTTAAAAAAGCTTGAAATAAAAGTTAAATTACAAATTTAATAAAAAACCCCCGACCCTTAAAAAAGTCAAAAATAATTTCGGTTTACTTACTTAAAGGAGTCGGGGACCGCTAAGTAAATAAAATATAAAAACTCAGAGCTGCGCGGGAATTTACTTAGCGGTCTCCCGACTCCTTTAAGTAAGAAAACGGAAATTATTTTTGACTTTTTTAAGGGTCGGGGGGTTTTTATACGTATTTTACGAACAAATATGCAGTTCTATCGAACTAAGATCCAATTGCGCTTAGCAGGATTATAATTTGATTGTTTATATGGTTCCAGCAACCTTAGAATTATCTCACTGAACATCACTACATTTCCACGACGTAATCTTAGGTTAAGTGGAATAGGATAATCCTGCTATGCGCAATTGGGCCTAAGGTGAAAACGATGCTTTACCGGTTTCGAAAACGAACGCGAGCGAAGCCGTGAGTGAGTAAATAACGTACGTGTGCATGAATGACCCAACTGCATTGCAAAGAAAGTAGATATCGACCGGATAGGTATCGACCGCGCACGCGCCTGCAGCGCGCATGCGTCGCGCGCGTCGTATGACTAATTCCATCTCGCTCGCACTCCAACATGAGCCATCAGTCGCGCTCTGTCGCTCGCAGTGAGCGGTCAGATGTTAGCCGCGAGCTCATGTTGACGTTTCTACGGGCGACAACTCGACGTATTTTGTAAATATTTTTTAACATTTTCCCCGAGATTTTGTGATTGTTCTTTACATATTTGTTTATTGTGATGATTTAATTAGTGAATTTATTGTTGCCGCTGTGGACGGATAACCCGTTTCCTGTGTCAGGTGAGATTTTAAACTTGTATTTTATAAATAACCGCCCGCAGAAAAAAGGAAATCGTTGCAATTCCGTAACGGGAACCACACGGAACTATTAAGTAATCTGTACACACGGGAACACTTCCCACGTGAAAATGGAAAACAATGAGGTGTGATTTGTTTGGAACTGCAGTGGGAATCGCCACCGCATTTAGCTAACAAAGGATGTGAAGACTAGAACTCTTTCTTATCTCTACGTAAGAGTAACAAACAAGAGATAAGTAAATATGTACAAATATAGATACAACTGAAACAAAAAAATTACACTAATGAATTTGTTAGGTGCTATTGTGATGTCTTGGCAAGCTAGATAGAAAGAAAGAAAAGAAATAAAAATATTAGTTATTGTCATTATAGGTATACAAAAAGTTAAATTACAAATTTAAAAAACCCCCGACTCTTAAAAAGTCAAAAATAATTTCCGTTTACTTACTAAAAGGAGTCGGTGGACCGCTAAGTGAATTCCCGCGCAACTTTTGAGTCTTTATATTTAATTTACTTAGCGGTCCCCCGACTCCTTTAAGTAAGTAAACGGAAATTATTTTTGACTTTTTAAGAGTCGGGGGTTTTTTAAATTTGTAATTTAACTTTTATTTGAAGCTTTTTAAAAAAAACCGCATGCAAATCGGTCCACTTTTTAAGATAATTATTTTTTTTATTACTTAATTACTTTATTACTTGATTAAAAACATAGCTAAGAACCATCCCGATTAAACAAGCTTCCTAATAAAAAAAACCGCATCCAAATCGGTCCATCCGTTTGGGAGCTACGATGCCACAGACAGACACACACACACACACACACACACACACACACGTCAAACTTATAACACCCCTCCGTTTTTTTCGTCGGGGGTTAAAAACATGAAATTATACACGTAAAACCTAAATTAATAACACAAGTAATGACAATATGGACCCATCTCAGCATGTGCTATAGGTGCACAAGGCGACCTATAGCGCTGCTTTTCAGATGGGCCCAGAGTAATAAATATAAAACACTAAGAAACATAAATACGATACTTTTTTTTATCTACGAACAAAGACTAACACTATAAATAACTACATAAAACAATACCTTATATATAATAACACAGAGAATAACAAAAAACAGAATAATACAAAAAGAAACAACAAAGAGAACAAGTTAGGAACAAAATACTATAACTAAATGCAACGCAGCAATAAATACAAATAGAAGGAAATACATAAAATGACAAAACATTTCAAATTTTTAAACTGGCCTTTTTGTGCCAGCAAGAGTGCAGATTTCAACTGTTTTCTGAACACATTGGTACACCTCAATGCCCTGCCTGACTGGTGGGAGAAGGTCATTCCAACACCTCGATGCCATTACCTTGAAACCACCCTCGACTGCTGCCCCACGGTGCTGTGGGATTTTTAGGGAAGTGCCACTGCCCCGCGTGGCGTGTCCGTGATCTCCTAGCCACTCAAGTCGCTCATAAAGTCTTTCAGGTATTGGTCTGTGGATAACCCTATGCACCTGACAAGAAAAGTGCAGGCGCCTTCGGTTCTCCATATTCATAATATTCAGGTCATTGACAATGGGAGATATTCTAGTCCTCTTGCCTACCCCCTCTGCAGAATCGTATGCACGAGTTTTGAATTCTCTGTATCTTCAGTGATATCTTCTTTGTTATGCGTGGGCCGTAAACAGAGTCGCAATAGTTGTGTTCCATAAAAAAAAAAAAAAAAAAGTTGAAGTGAGAGTGAGACAGCACTAAGGTTTAAGGTTAAAACTGACACGATTACATCACCATCACCAGCCGCGATGTCAGCCCATTAAATCTTGGTGAACTAGGTGCCATTTCAGTGCTTCCCTTTGGTCGTGCCGGGTACACTGAGAACTGGACCGAAAACATGAACTATTTACATAGCCGTTACGACCGACCTTTCATTCAGTGCAATATCTAGAAATCTTCCTTGCAATCTCCCACCAGGTGTGAAGATAACTTGCATCAGACCAAAGATATTATATGTTTAAAAGGAGTAGATACGTTGTCTACACGTCATTCGTATACAAATGGCAAGACCTTGAGCGAATGAACGACAATGCAACGAGATAATTTTTATGTCACCATATTACCAGAGGGACGGCATGTCTGTTGTTGAGAGTATAAGTATATATATGTTGCTCTGCATCGTCCGGACTTCCGGACAACACCGGCGGACATGTCTTAACACGTGTGTCGTTGGTGCGAGAGTTGCGAGACTGACTTGAGCTTGAGCTAGGTAGGACAAGTGTCCTGATTCTAAAGTGCCACTTGCGGAGCTTAGGTAACACATCTACCTATTTTTAACATAGAATATTATCATTGCATCAGACGCGTGACGCGTTGTTGAAGATGCGTGAGTCCATAAGTGTGACCAGAGATAGAGATTTGTAATTTCGCATTTGTGCCACGCAGATTTTTAATGACTACCTGTTCGGCGGGTTTATGCCCTTTATGCTTTGGAATTGTTCACTAGTAACGATTTGCGGTTTAACAATCTGGGTTAAGTACTAGGTGGTTGCGATATCGATGCTTGATTACCACATTGCGGTATCATTGTCTCCGTCGTGTGACGAACATGTTGCAACTTGTCACAAACTATGAGGAAGTTAACCATGGAACTTGCTAGCGAATGGATACCTACCTACGCCGTGTTGAATTAAAGAAGGAAAGATGTGAGTTCTACCACTTTCTCTTCTCTATATCAAATATTATACCATCTGAATACTTTTTAGTGTTAGGTAGTCTCCACACTTTTTAACCCCCGACGCGTACACCCCTCGTGTAGAAGTTTGACGCCTCCGTCTGTCTGTCTGTGGCATCGTTGCTCCCGGTTGGGCCAATTTGGATGCGGTTTTTTTTATTAGAAAGATGGGTTAACCGGGATGGTTCGTAGCTATATTTGATGATCACAGCAACTGATAGATTCACGCCACCGGCCCGGGTCACACCACACCCCTCTTCGAATTAGGTACCATGCTAACATTGAAATGGAAGGAAGAAACGAAAAGCATACTCTACAGCTTCCACGTCTTCTTGTCGCCTACACTTCAAAGACGTGGATGGAAACTCTTGTGACCGCACAGAAAAACTACGCGTAGGCGGTAGGTACTACACTGAATTCGAGGAAAACCGCGAAAACTGTTTTTTTATGGAAACTGACACGGTTGGAAACATCCGTGATGTCAGCCCATAACACCGGATGAACTTGGTGCCACGTCAGTGCTTTCCTTAGGTCGTGCCGGCTACACTGAACTGGACGGAAAACACAAACTATTTACATAGCCGTTTCGACCGACGTTTCATTCAGTGCGGTGATACCGTGGTGGGCGGGTTAAACCCTACCACCTAGTAATATAAGAAGGGAGTCATATCCCTTAGTCGCCTTTTACGACATACACGGGGAGAGATGCAGTGGGGCGATTCTTTTAAAGTACCGGCCCCACACGGTACAAACTGTACACTCCAGTCTCAATAAAGTAAAGAATTATCCTCTTGCAGGGGCATATCATTATCTCAAAATAAGCAGAGAGATGCAGAATTGCAGACAGTCATTTGAATACGAGGTTATTGACGGCGACTGTAGGTAGCAGATAGCGCATTCTATCTGTGTGCCACGCGCCGCTCCAGATGCTTTTCATTATCAATGCTATTTATATTTACAATACCGACGCTTTCGACAGCGTCGTATCCTGACCTTTTTAAATTTACGGCTTTTTCGAGGGGGTCCCACCCCACACCTTGGAAAGGAGCAACAATTTACTTAAGAGTTAAATAAACCAGGGTAATCAGAGGACCTGAAAACAATTTCTTGGAATAAGTCTCCTGTACAATCTGATTATTCATCAGTTTCCGGTTGCAGCGTCACTTTTAACTATACTTATTACGAATAGCTTGCCTCGACGACGTGAGTCTTAAAAGTTCATTGTATCATTGGCATCAGCCATTGTCATATATCATATCGCTGTCATCAGCTCTTTGATGTTTCACTATCAAACTTTTTGTTCTCAGGGTTAATCTCTGGCTTGACAGTAATGCACAAGAACACACCCCGTTTCTCCTAAGGCTCCCGCCACCCTTGATACGCGACTGGCTTTTATAGTACCTACTGCCGACATCGCCGTGTGCAGGCAGAAGTCTCTGAAACTGCATCTTTTCATTGAAAGAAAAAGGGTTTTGAAATGATGATTTAATAGTTCTAGTATCTTCTCACATGCAAAGTTTACTGTTAACGTTCATAGTACATACATACGTTACTTGTCATGTTTGTCGTTTCAATTAGGTTGTCGATAAGTGGCGGGTGGCCTAGTGGTGCTAAGGCGCCAGCCAGCCTAGAAGTTCATTTCGTGGGAATATATAGCTAATACCATCTTATATTAGTTTTTTATTGACAAAATAATAAGTAATCCGTATTTTACGTACCCGGAATTGGTGTTCCAATGAGTAAGACAGAGCAAAGCAGAACAGAAGAACTATGCGTGTCACAAATTCAGGTGTCTCAATTTACTGTACCTACGCCAAATAAAATATAGAGATAAACATACTACAAATGAAAAGAACAAACAAAAATGAGAGGAACTGTCTTCCGGTGTGTTTTCCTAATCCTTTAACCTGGGTACTTCAAACGTTGTATCAACAGGCTAGCTAGACAGCCTAGCAACAGTCCGCAAATCTGCTGGCATGGTGCCTCTCTCTGAGCATAGTTTCGCGAGGAGAGGTGTTTTTGACTCTGTCGACTGTACCATTGGTTGCTCGGCTTGTTGGTTTACATTAAAAAAAGGAAAATACTTTGGATTTTGTATGCATGGATGTATAAATTACTAGACTTACGTTTAAAATGTTGATACTGATTTCACCGAAGTGACTGATTTAATTGAAGTCTAAACCAAACCTTTGCGATGATATGATACCAAAATACTGCTGAAGAATTGTCGACAACCGTTGTTGAAAAGACAATATTTGACAACTTTAAAACGATCTCTGATGCAATCACAGACCGCGTTGCTTTCTTGCAAAACTGTTCTTACTTCCAGACGTCTATTGCTTCCATAATATCCTAAGAGCAGGCTGCAAGCTGTAGTCATACATATTTCATGAACTAGAACGCAAATTTAAATATCCAAGATGTCTGATATCCTTAGAATACAGGTCCTATAGAAACTATTGCTTGCAAGCCGCCCACTAGGCTCATGAATTTGCTCTACAGACAAGATTAATAGCGTTGTTCTTAAATTGCTCATGTACAATTTATGTTGATGTTATCTTGATAGTGATTTAATATGCTTCTTAATTTAGATAGGAATTTTGTAGCTATGAAGATAATTAATTTATTATGTTTGAAGTTTTCTCAAGATTAGTGTACGTTGATTATCCAAATATTATAATGTCCAATTCTCATTATGCAATTTGTTTGCTACATACCTACTACTCATTTTTCACCACATGTACGCCTCAAACAGTTCAAACATTGGCTGGATGAAATATTTTCTAGGGATAAGCCACAATTAATTTCTCACGTACCTAACACTGTTTGCTGTCTAGGTACTTTTCTGAAAAAAAAAATGTTTCGATTTCTATTCATTCAGTGGTAATTTATAGTCGGTCAACTCTGCGGTCGGAACCAAATTACGGAACTTTACCGAGAGTGCTTTAGGAAACTGTACATACAGAGTTATAGTCGCGTGCGAATAACGTTTTACGCACATCGTAAAATTATTACGGTTACTGTTATTATGGCATTATGGATGTAAACGATTTCAAGGTCGTCACAATGTCACACCTTGTCAGCTGTTGCAGCTTAGATACCAGTAACCATGAATACGTATTTAGATTTTATATTTATGAGGATGATTGACTAATAGTTAATTTTGGTTCGAGAAGAATTTAGCGTGACCATAAAAGGCATCCTTTAAATCAGACATAAGTATGCAATTACTTCCCACAGAATATTCTTATTAAGAAGAATGTTAGAATGGATTTATTTTAGAATTGTTTCGTTGACTTTAAAAATCTCGCTATTAATTTTAGGGTGTTGAAATTTATTTTATAATCTTGTTCGGTGGCATCCAAACTTGCAATTATTGGTTTCTCAATGTTAGTGTTGATTGCTTAATCATCTCATGATTGACTTCTGTGTGATTCATTATCATTATATACCTATAAGGTACTTCTTCACACCTTGTCACTCCGCTTCTCCCATTATCTTTCCTCTGTCGTCCAGGCCCAGATCTAGAAAGAAGGGTTTCCAGAGAACATGAATCTCTACTCCTACAATGCACGCATCTTCAAATAGTGGGTAAATATTTGTCAGCCTCGGTAGCTCAGTGGTGCGGTCGGTCGACTGTTGTTAAGCAACCCTGAGCGCGGTCAGTACTTGGATGGGTGATCGCTCGACCGTTGGAGGCTGCCCGTGGTTCGGATTCCACGCAAAACTGTAGGTCCCTTCCCTTCTTACCTTACTAGGTGGTAGGGTTTATCCCGCCCGGGTTGGTACCACCGCACTGAATGAAACGTCGGTCGAAACGGCAATGTAAATAGTTCGTGTTTTCCGTCCAGTTCAGTGTAGCCGACATGAAATCAAGGGACGCACTGACATGGCACCTAGTTCACCCGGTATTATGGGCTGACATCACGGAGATGTTGTAGGTGATGTGGCCAACCGTGTCAGTTTCAATAAAAAAAAATCTTTCTCTACTGAATATTGTTCACCTACAAGTCGAACTGTCACCTCATCGAGGGTGAAATTGGCTGTGACTGAGACTCCAACGTGAAGCTCAGTCGCCCAATCGGGTTACAATAAGAACGAAAAGAAATACTAAGAGAGGATCATAATTTCCTTCTTCAAACACAAACCCAGTGCTTTTGAACCAAAACAAAGGTCGGGCACACTCCGTACTTGTTCAAACTTCAAAACAGCCGAATAACCAAACAGTTCAAAATCATAGAATTTACTCTTTGATGAGGTGAAGTATAAATCTAGGATTGTTAATTTTGTATACAAAGACGATATTACAATGAATATATTTTCTGTATCTGTCACAAGTATACGGGGGATAAAATCACAGATCTTCATCAATGCGCGTCTTACGAGCCATCTAATGCAAATCTTATGTGTGTATAGATTAAGTAAAGTCTATTACATTTTATTTACGAGCAAGTTACATTGACATACAGTTCAGCAAGACATAAACATTAAATGAAATCTTAAAATAAAAAAAAACCAAAAATTAAAAGTAATTCAAGACAGACAGAATTAATTGACCACATATAAAATTTCACCCAGCTCCACCCTCCTCGTCCTGCTGCATCGCCGCGCGCCGCGCCGCTAAATAAACTGTACCCTAATCACGAGATTACGATTACTACGCTACGCGGCCGTGTTCTCCGCATCATTTTGTATGGAGAAACGGAGCAGCGCCTCTAGTGATAGATTTGCGAACTTTGTTTCTCCATACAAAATGTTGCGGAGAACACGGCGTAGCGTGCGTAGCGTAGGTTAAATCTCGTGATTAGGGTACTGACCGCATTACGGCGTTGGATCGGTCTTATCCTGCGTGACAAGTTACCCGATTTGTTGACTTGGCTAATAATTTTTGGAATCTTTTTTTTTTAGATTCTGAAGAGGAAGAATTAAATTGTGTGCAACGTATCACAATAGCGGTTCTATAAATTTAAGTTAGTTGTGGAATAGCATTTTACTGCGTCGACCATTAGCCGAAGTTCATTTGAACAGGTGCCCGAGGCTTTCAACAAGATAATGAAGGTTATGCACACACTCTCTGCTGTAAACTTTTTTATACAAGTTTATGATAAGAAGTGTTGTAAATCTGGAAACAAAGAGCTTTGTGGCTCGCCTGCTTTTGTTTCGGTTTTGGATACAATTTTATACACTTTTGTGTGTGTTTTATCAACTCCTTTTTTTCTTTTCTGATTAGTGTAGGTGTAATATAGCGGATTTTGCCGTATGATTTATTACTTAGCTATGATTTTATTTTAGAGCAGCAAAAGGAAAAAGCTCTAATGTGAAAACCAGTTTTCTACAGATTTCTCGATGAGTGAGATCAATTTGGCTTTGATTGTCGAACAATATGTGATTGTTCAAACAAACAATTCAAATAGCCAGATTGAAGTAATCGTACGTTGTCGTTACGTATGTTATCATTATTACATTCATTTCATATATTAAAATGTTCACCTGCTCACATACAGTTAATTTTATTCTAAATATATTTACCGCTAGATGCAGGTGTATTCATATCAGATTTAACACACACAGCAAGTTGTAATCAAATAGATTTATGTTGTCGGTAACTCTACGAGTCACCGCAGGTTCAGTGTCTTATTCTAGAGATTCTTCAGTTAGAACGACTTACTCATAGTTCTGTGGACTAAAACATGGTCCAATATTAATTTTGTTCAATTTTAGATATTTTTTTGACAACACTCGGATTTTCGTAGGTGCTATGAAATGTTTAATTTATTGTTTGATTGACGTAATTTTGTTTTTTATTTCTATTAGTTCCTTATTTTAATCTTGTAACTAGATAAGCTCAAAATGTCTACGAAACAATATCAACTACTGCTTCTGCGATATAGATTTTTCTAGTGCCTCTGTTTAAAAATGCGTCTGTATGTAATAAATAAATAATGAAATAAAATTAATATGATTGGATTTGATTTTAATGTGAATAAATCAATTTTTTTTTATGTAATCCGGCTGAATTGGAGGGGCCAAACCATATATGTTTTTATGTATGTTTTTTAACGTTTTTAGGGTTCCGCCCTTCAAAAGAGGAAAAAGAACGGAAACTTTTTTTTATGTAATCCGTTATGGGTGGCTGAGTCGGAGGGGCCAAAGCGCATGCTCCGACCAGCCAATATCACCTCCGAGAAGGTAGGTGCCATACCGGAGACTTCCCTGGATTGCTGGCTATACTGGACTAGAGGAGAACACAACCGAGGTTGCTATGCGGCCATCTTACATCCAGTACGGTGGTACCAACCCAGTCGGCTACAAATTGAGCCACCACCACCTAGTAAGGGGCAAGGGAAGGGACCTACAGTTTTACACCGGTTCCGAACGGTGAAGCAGCAGGTGTAGGTATGCACGTAAATTTTTTCGTCAGAAAAAACTCATTGGTACACGCCGACGGGATTCGAACCGCGGACCTCTCGCATGAGAAGCCGATGCCCAAACCACTCGGCCACCCGTTATGAGATCATATTTTTTTCTTTTCCATTCAGTTGGTTTCCATCTTCAAATACTTTCAAAAGTAAATTCTTCATGAACTTCAAATTCGACCGAATGTCCATGGGCGTCGTTAGGCACCTTATGGGTGGCTAGGCGCCATATGTCGCGCCATAAATAAAAAAAAATCTTTGTAAGTGAATAATTCATTGTCATAAAAATTTGAACAGTCTATGCTCTACTTATGTATCTAGTCTTATCAAATGCATTTTGATTTACTGCACTCTGCACTGCACCGTCGTCGTCGTCGGTTGTCGAAAGTGCAGTAGTGAGTAAACACATCTGTCGGATATCACGTGGGGATCAAACATCCTGCTACAATATTAACGTTACTACTGTTCTCTTTATTATTATTAATAAGTAGTTGTATGTAACGCTGTTCATTTGTAATTACGTGCTAACGAGACTACAATCTTATTTAATGTCATCATCATAATTAACTCAATCATTGAATGCTAATTTTAATATGAGGATTTCAATGATAGATTTTGTTTAGTGTGAAGTTAAAAAAATGGGAAACTATTTTGATGGATTGAACAATTCAAGTATTAGATTGACGATGCTCTGGTGGAGGAAAAATGTATGAAACCTATGCGCTAAATTCTGTACAACAATAATTATTTTAGCATTGTTAGTGTACAGGTTTCTATGGAGTGATGGATGGATTCTATGCTATATTTCCTTCGAAAACTCATTGGTCTGGCACCAATATGGTTGTCGAACGTTCGACCTTTTACATGAAAGCCTGGCCTCAAACCTTTACAACCAGATTACTTCGCAATTTTTGTTACTACCTTTGCCCGTAGCACGCCATGGGCTGCACTGCACGGCCCCATTATTAATATAGTGTAGGGTCTGGCTGGGGCCAGATTCGGGATTCAAACACCACTAGATAGTCTGTCACGCTCAAACAGCCGCTCGATAATTCTCTTTTGTCCTCGCCCCCACGCTTACGGCACATCTGTTTTCTCTTCCGACCCCTGTTCCCAACCCCACGCACAATAATTTATCGATTTTTCCTTCCGACGCATTTAAATCTATTTCTGTATTATCACCCTCTGCAATATGGACGCGGGATTTCATAAAGTTGCAGACCTTCGTATGATATTAGGGGTGTGGCAAGGTTTCTGGTTTCTGTTTGTTTTTGAGTTCGACACTTCACTGACAGGGTAGTTCACGATTTCTGGCATGTGCCATTGGACGATTTAAATCAATTCTGGCACGTGCTAAAACATAAATAATTCTTCAATTCAACGCGTCGAATTTAAGTTCACTAGATTTCATTGTAAGAATACTAGGTATTGGTTCACCTTTGAAATTCGTTATGACTACTATTCCAGTTATTTCAATTATTTTATTTATTTGTTAAATATATTTCGGTGATTTACTTTCTCCGTTTTTTCTCTGTCGTTTCTAGTTTTACCGATATTTTAGTTTCAATCTTTCAGCAGAACCTTTATCGGCAGTAACCAACATTTCAAGATGTCCACGTCCTTCGCTGAGCTTAGCACCTTTTGCGGAGTAAACCCAATGAGTTAACGCCATTGTCAGGACTTTACTTTCAATGTTGACGTTAGGTTGATAACTTGTTTCTCACAATTCCTGGATCCACAAGACTATATTCATTTTTAAGTTTCCGGATTAACAGTAGGTTTAAAGACTTACATAAGTCGACTTACATAATCCGGAAACTTAAAAATGAATATAATTAATAACAGAGTAAAGTTAAAAACATCCACAAGACTAGTCTGTGCTTTGATAAGATAGTAATAGCAATATTTTCGAAAAATTCTGCCACTGGGGTTTTACATTAATGAAACTAAGTACAACATTCCCGGTTTCGAAAATGTTTGTCTGTATGTCTGTCGTCGTGCTCAGCGTTCTGATAGACGATATACTCTCTCGAGAAAGTAAGCTAAGTACTAAGGGCGAAAACGAAGACTGATTTGCGTTCCTGTAAGTAAACGTTATACTTTCTCGAAGAAAAAAGTCACTAAGGGGGAGGTTTTTTTTTATGGAAACTGACACGGTTGGCTACATCACCTACAATATCCGTGATGTCAGCCCGCATAACACCTTTGTGAACGAGATGCCATATCAATGCTTCTCTTCGGTCGAAGGTCGAAGGTCGAACTACGTTCAAGTAAACGAAATACTCTCTCGAAAAAAGCAAGTCTGAAAGGGCGAGGCCGATATACCTACTCTTTCAAAGTAAGTCACTATGGGCGAGGCCGAAGCAGAGTTGCGAGTAGAGCAGTAAGTAGTATATTCATAATCACCATTTTTCCTAGTGCATTCATGTCAAAAAGGTAGCCGGGAGAGGATGGATGAGAAGAACAGAACACCGCGTCTGGTGGCGTGCCTTGGGAGAGGCCTATGTCCAGCAGTTGACCGATACAGGCTGATGATGATAATGATGATCATGATTCATGTCAATTTCAATAACTACAAGTATACGACGTTGATTCAATATTATAATTATAAATTCTTCATTATATGCAAGGCAAGGAACGTCGTACGTATCGGTGCATTTTCATTAGCATTAATGATACTCAAACAAAGAGCTGGTGTGCGCTACTGCCCTGCGAGTGCGAATGCATAATGGGTGCACTGTTGAGCCTTGAGTCAACTGACGATGCAACTCGTCTGCAGTCGGTAAACATTGCGACTGTTGTGTTGATGATTGCATAATATGTAAATGTTAGTTCACATACTTCTGGAAGACTGGAAGTCAATACAGTCGGTTCCTTTGTTTTCTTGTAGTAAACTACCTAACTGAATTAGTACAGAGACTATAATTAAATTATGCAGTTGTTTTGTATGTTATTTATCGAAATACAAGTCTTATCTATTCTTCTGGTAATATTTTTCGAAGCAGAAAATGAAGCTGGTATAAAAGATTAACATTTAGATAGAGTTGATAATAAAATGGTTTTGTTAAAATTAAAAAATTATCCATTCAAACTAGTCATTCACTACACAATTTGCACAAATAAAAATAATCGAAATATAATATAATCTTATAATCCTATTACTTTAAGTGAGCTAAACTTGTATCTATATGTATATATAATTGGTTTCTCGGAAACGGCTTTAACGATTTTGATGAAATTTTATTTAGATAATGTGATTTTTTAAAAGTTTATCTAGATAGGTGTAGACGCCGAGCGAAGCTCGGTCGCCCAGGTACTGTAATAATAATATGCGATATTGAGTTTCCAAATAGTTTTGGTCATTTTAGGCGTTCCACTGACTCCGACCAACACTTTAGTGAGGAAAATTAAGCTCGTATGGGCATGTCCTTACTTTAATAATTTGAAAAGTTAAAAAATAACATTATCTAAATACAAATTTCATCCAAATCGTTAGAGCCGTTTCCGAGAAACCAATTATATGTTATATTTAGCTCACTTATAGGTCACCCTCTTATAGGTATAGATATAAGTCAATGACATTTAGCCCTATATTCAGTTATCTATGATTAGATCCAACGTGACGCTAAATCCTTCCACGTACTTGACAATTTGATAGCGTTCCATTTGATACGATTTGATAGCGTTCCATTTGATATGTACTCAATAATTTGATAATGTATTCAACAATTTGATAGCGTTCCATTTTGATACAATTTGATAGCGTTCCATTTGATACGATTTGATAGCGTTCCATTTGATATGTACTCAATAATTTGATAATGTATTCAACAATTTGATAGCGTTCCATTTTGATACAATTTGATAGCGTTCCATTTGATACGATTTGATAGCGTTCCATTTGATATGTACTCAATAATTTGATAATGTATTCAACAATTTGATAGCGTTCCATTTTGATACAATTTGATAGCGTTCCATTTTGATACAATTTGATAGCGTTCCAATACATTTGATATCCTTCCTTCCATACGTACTCAACATTTGATAGAGTTCCATTCAACTCCCAACAGCAGCGCGATGATGTTCTCGCTCAACATCGGTGAAACTGGAGCCGCGTCAGGCGCGTCCGCCCGCGTAGGATCCGACACTCTGACACAAAGGCACAACAGGTAGTGGAAATAATTAAAACCGGCCAAGTGCGAGTCAGACTCGCGCACCGAGGTTTCCGTACCACCACGTGATTGGGCGGTTTTATTATTTGTTGTTTTACTTTAGAGTTTCGACAATAATCCGAAGCTGTAATCACACCAAGTATGACGGTTGCATGTACTCGTATTACCGATTTTACGAGAGCAAAAAATAAAAAAATCAAATGGCCAAGTGCGAGTCCCAAAAAAAGAAAACGTTGAAAAATCACGTTTCTTGTATGAGGACCCCCCTAAATTTTTCACTTTTAATTTTTTTTATTATTTGCCTTTACGTATATCTGCCAAAATAACACATTCTGTGAAAATTTCAACCGGCTAGCCATTACGGTTCCAAAGATACCTAATATACCTAATCGGCAGTGGCAGTGGGCTGGGCACATCTGTCGTAGACCCGACAACCGATGGGGTAGACGGGTGCTCGAATGGAGGCCACGTACAAGCAAACGTAGCGTGGGACGCCCCCCGGCTAGGTGGACAGATGACCTAAAAAAGGTAGCCGGGAGTGGATGGATGAGAAGAGCGGAAGACCACGTGTGGTGGCGTGCCTTGGGAGAGGCCTATGTCCAGCAGTGGACCGATACAGGCTGATGATGATGATGATGATGATGATGATACCTAATCGGACGGACGGACGGACGGACAGACAGACAGACAGACAGACATACGTTATAGGATTAGTAATAGACTTCCGTACGGGGTACGGAAACTTAAAAACGTTGAAAAAACACGTTCCTTGTATGGGGACCCACTTTTTTTACTTTTTGCTTTTTTTATTTCTATTCTATAACAACGCATATTCTGTGAAATGTCAACTGTCTGTCTAGGCTTAGTAAATTGGCTTCCGTATGGATACGGAAACCTAAAAACCTACAACAGAGGAATGAAACTGGTCGTGAAGGTGAAAGAAAAGTGGACGTAGATATGGATTACAAACATTATGTCTATGCCGGTCACACCTCGTTTAAAACGAGGATGCAAATGGAATGCATGCCGACCAAATGTTGGCAACAAGGTAAAATGTATGACAATTACTGTTCTACGTATACAAACAGAGGAATGAAACTGGTCGTGAAGGTTAAAGAAAGGTGCACATAGATGAGGCATTACAAACATATGTCTATGTCGGTCACACCTCGTTTGAAACGAGGATGCAAATGGAATGCATGCCGACCAAATGTTGGCAACAAGGTAAAATTATTTTTTGTGGATACTGACGCGGTTCGCTACATCACCTACAACATCCGTGATGTCAGTCCATAATACCGGGTGACTAGGTGCCATGTCAGTGCTTCCCTTCGCAAATGTATGACAATTACGTAGTATGTTCTACGTATACAAACAGGGGAATGAAACTGGCCGTGAAGGTGAAAGAAAAGTGCACATAGATACGGCATTACAAACATACATATGTCTATGTCGGTCACGCTCGTTAATTCAGATTGTCTGATGCAAACGAGGATGCAATGGAATGCATGCCGACCAAACGTTGGTAACAAGGTAAAATGTATGACAATTACTGTTCTACGTATACATTTCCAAGTTTGTCCGTGTAGTGGAAACAATGGGGAACAATGGAGAGGCAGTAACTATTGTCATCCATCGTCAACCGGAATTGGATGACTTGCAGGTTCGCTCGATGTAGATCTAAGAACTTAAATTGGAAATTAACTTTTTCTAGTTCGCCTCTTTCTTCGCTCCCAGTCGTTGTTTTTGTTTTGTGTGGAGTTTTTCGGCGGCTACTCGATTCAGTGTTGATTTCTTTTCGGATTCATCTGTCAACAACATTGTTTCGTCTCTCTTCTTCACAATGGTCTTGGTAATTTTTTGGTTACGGAATTTCAAGTAGATTTTTTTCATTTTTTTTATGTAATCCAACATGGGTGGCTGTGCTGAGAGACCAATGGTGCAGTCGACGGAGCCAAAATGACCTCTCCTCGCGAAACCACGCTCATTTAGGTGCCATACCAGCAGATTTGCGGACTGTTGCTAGGCTGTCTAGCCTGTTAATACGCGTTTGAAAACACGCAGGTTAAGGGATTCTGAAAACGCACTCGCTGGAAGACAGTTCGAAACGATTTAGAGAACCGATGGGTTCTCAAAAGCCCAATGCCAACAACAAAAGGGTGCTGACTTGCTGAGTCTCTCTGTGACGAGTCATGCGGAGATAGGACGGGTGGCAGGATACCTAAGGGATGCTAGTTCCACGATGCAATCGACCCTTGCCATAAGCTGATATTGCGTCAGTTTGATAACGCGGAAAGTTCTGAAGAATTTTCCTTGTGTTATAGATTGAATGTTTGTATGGTATGTTTGTACAAACTACCATTCTAACTCCTAAAGGAAACCTACCTGTTTGTGTGATTTATTCTGATCAACCTTTGGGTGATGAGGAGCAAAGTAAACTGAAAGAATGAGCAGTGGTTCAAGTGAGAGAAGGAGATTAATTTAATTTTGTACCGTGTGGGGCCGGTACTTTAAAAGAATTGCCCCACTTCATCTCTCCTCGTGTATATCGTAAAAGGCGACTAAGGGATATGATTCCCTTCTTATATTACTAGGTGGTAGGGTTTAACCCACCCGGGTTGGTACCACCGCACTGAATGAAAGGTCGGGCGAAACGGCTATGTAAATAGTTTATGTTTTCCGTCCAGTTCAGTGTAGCCGGCACGACCGAAGGGAAGCATTGACGTGGCGCCAAGTTCACCCGGTGTTATGGGCTGACATCACGGATGTTGTAGGTGATGTAGCCAACCGTGTCAGTGTCCATAAAAAAACTTTGAATAACCGCAAGTAGATTCCGTCTCACGTAAGAAGTCCCGCGGCAATAAGGGGAAGTGTAGAGTCCGTCTCACTTCCACTGATTGCCTCGGGACTTCTTTCGTGAGACGAAGGTATGATACCAACATAACGGCGAAGGGAACTTTTAGATAAAACGCTCTTTAGTTTAATCACAACACACACACAGGCCAATCGTGTCTGGCAGTATACTAGCTCTCAGTTGTTAGATATGTACAAGGTAGGTCTGCACACACTAGATGACACAGAGACGAATGCCGATTGTGCCGACTCCCCCATCCGCGACGGCCGGGCCCATCCGGGAAGCGAACCTCGACCGACACGGCGGCACCTCTCTGGCCGCCGCGCCGCCCGCCGCGCCGTGTCGTCCTGCTCTGCCACCGATCATGCGGAACAGACTGACGGTATTGACCCGAATTACCGACCCGGTCTGGCAAACAAAAGTTGGATCCATGCGAACAAACCAATAAGTTTTTTTTTTAAGGAAACTGACACGGTTGGCTACATCACCTACAACATCCTTGATGTCAGCCCATAACACCGGTTGAACTTGGTGCCACGTCAGCGCTTCCCTTCGGTCGTGCCGGCTACACTGAACTGGACGGAAAACACAAACTATTTACATAGACGTTTCGACCGACGTTTCATTCAGTGCGGTGGTATCAACTCGGGCGGGTTAAACCCTACCACCTAGTAATATAAGAATAGGGAGTCTTATCCCTTAGTCGCCTTTTACGACATACACGGGGAGAGATGCAGTGGGGCTATTATTTTAAAGTACCGGCCCCACACGGTACAAAGACGTTACGGTTAGCTAAGCCTGGCGGGTTTAGCTAATGATGAAATAGTATACATATAATATCTTATCTTGTTATAGCTTTGTAACGCAGACCATTTCGTAGAAATAACTAACACCTGAAAATTATATGTAATTTTTTTCTAAATAAAAGGGCGCGTATGAGTGAGCTAATATTAGCCTACTGGTACGTATATACCCGAGGATATACCTGAAGTTTCAAATACATAGACCGTACCGTGGTCAGGTTAAGACTTTCAGAGAAATTATTACATAACCTAGAGTCACCTTCGCAAACTCTATTTCATTCGGTAGAGTATAGTGTATTAATAATTATTATGTATGAATTAAATACTTTTTACCCCAATATTTGTTATAGTTTAGTTATTTTTATAATATATATTTTGTACATTAGAAATAAAAAAAAAATACATATTTTCACGAACGAACGAATGAATGAAAAAAAAACTATTTAAAAAAATATAAAAACCGCCTTCAAAAATGTATGAAATAAAAAAAAATCGAACCCTAGAGTTGAAGGCGGTCGGTTATTTTTGCTTGATTTAGCACCACCGCGACCGCCTTCAACTCTAGGGTTCGATTTTTTTTATTTCATAAATTTTTGAAGGCGGTTTTTATATTTAAAAAAAACATATATTTCGACCTATTGGTCGTCGTTAGATATATTTTTTTTCATGAAAACTGACACGGTTGACTACATCACCTACAACGTCCGTGATGTCAGCCCATAACACCGGGTGAACTAGGTGCCATGTCAGTGCTTCCCCCTTTGATCGTGATAATATTTTTTTTTATATTTCTAATTATTATGTAAAATATTATGTTAAGTTTTTTTTACAGAGCCATATTTGGCTCGATAGAAAAAAATCGCTTGATAGTCTTATGCAGTGAATCTTATAAAAAAAAATTCTAACACCAATCTCCCTTGCAAATAGAACAGCATCCATAATATGTGAGATTGTTGTTGGATCGCATTATTATTTTTTTTTGTATTAGAGCTATCACACGTCCCATCATGTTTATGTGTGCGTTATCTAAATAGAGTCACCTTTATCTTTCTTATGGATTTCTTATGGTGCATGTCCGGGCTTCAAACCACAGACCTTTCACATGAGAGGCCGGCGTCGGCGGTGCTTTACCACCTAGCTGCCGGCTACTTTTCTCACGTCTTTCTCACGACAATGTTACGCATATTAATCTCGATAGTGTCTTTTTCTGGAACGTCTTCCACCAAAACAATGTCGTCGAACGTGATTCAGCTACGATCATCCGATCCACAGAGCATTTGTCGGTTAGAGGGATGGATGGATAGGAGGCGATGGTTCTAAATCGCAGGACACTTCGGGGTCACCCACTAGTCGCACGGCTCAACGCTGGATCGAGTCCAGAGGCGCAAGCTGGTATTTGGCAGAGCCATCCCACAGGTGCGAGCAGTACTCCAAGCAGGACCTGATCTGCGATTTATACAGAAGCAGCTTTTGGTCCGGCGTGAAGTAGGTACCGTCGCACCTTATTGAGTGCGCCCAGCTTTTTAGAGGCCAGCTTGGCCTTTCCCTTGATATTGCGACGATAGTTCAGGTCGTGCGACAGTTCGACTCCGAGGACCCCGAGGTGTTCGCTTAATTTAAGCGACGTGCCTTGAAATGAAGGAGCCCCGGTGTGAACGCCGCTCTCTTCGCACTGAACGCGCAAACTTGTGTCTTGGAAGCGTTGAACTCGACCAAATTACTACGGCCCCATTCGGAAATAGAGCCGAGTGTATGTTCGAGCTGACACAAGTCTGAGCCTGGTCGACCTGCCGCAAGTAAGTACCGGTTGACTTACTTCATAAGAGGCCGGCGGGTCGGCGGTGCTTTACCACCAACCTGCCGGCTACTTTTCTCACGTCTTTCTCACGACAATGTTACGCATATTAATCTTGATAGTGTCTTTTTCTCGAACGTCTTCCACCAAAACAATGTCGTCGAACGTGATTCAGCTACGATCATTCGATCCACAGAACATTAATTGTCGGTTAGAGGGGAAAGGAGGCGTGGTCGGTTTTTCGGTAGATGGCGGCGCGCATACACTTTTTTAGTTTCTTCTATGGGGGGTTCCCCCGTGAAATTTTTACTTTTTCATATTTATATTATTTGTTGTTATATCGGCAATAATAACATATATTCTGTGAAAATTTGAACGGGCTTCCTATTACGGTTCAAGAGAGCCCTCCGACAGACGGACAGATGGACGGACAGACAGACAGACGGCGTAGGCTTAGTAATAGGGTCGATACGGAACCCTAAAAATTAATGGATGCAATTTCTCCGTGAGTCGTCCTACTATTTCTGTGGAAGCTTCTTTGTCTTGTGCGTAGCGTGCGTGCGTGCCCAATCGTAGGAATTCTCCGCGCAACGTCTATCACGTAAATATAAAAATGCAATTGAAAGCACGTATTGCAACCGGTTGCTGTCATATCTCATGCACCAAATACTCAAACTATGAGTTTAGTTAGCATCCGTTCGACGATGGTCCGGTCCGTCCGGGCGCAAGAGATTCTATGGGCGGAATGCTCTGTACCCTAATCACGAGATTTTACCTACTACGCTACGCCGCGCCGGCCGTGTTCTCCGCATCATTTTGTATGGAGAAACGAAGTTCGCAAATCTATCACTAGAGGCGCAGCTCCGTTTCTCCATACAAAATTATGCAGGGAACACGGCGCGGCGGCGTAGCGTAGTAGGTTAAATCTCGTGATTAGGGTACTGATGGGGGAAGATGCCAGCGCTCTACTAGCGGACAATTTGAACCATGCCTTGCCTTCGGACGATCATCGAACGTACGATAACAACTCGTCGTCATAGCCATGCAGAACCGGTTGCTGTCAAAATATAGCAATTAACCCCCCGTAGTTGTACCGTGTGAGGCCTGTACTTAAAAAGAATATCTCCACTGCATCTCTCCCCGTGCATGTCGTAAAAGGCGACTAAGGGATAAGGACAAGATGCCGTGCTAAAGGGCGACAGGGTCGCCACCTCTCACCTTGGCACGGGACACCGAGTCATGCAGCAGGTGGGTCTTCGTGCCTTACATGCTGCTTGATCGATTGAATCTTGTTCGAATACGTTGCGAAACGTGGTGGTCGGTTCGATTACTCTGATTACCCCGATTGTCGGGATTCAGCGTGTGTGATATGTATGTATGTATGTATGGTTTGTGGCCCAATACTTGTAAAAAAGAGTAGGCCCATTGCATCTCTCCCCGGGTTTATCATAAAAAGCGACTAAGGGATGCCGTGCTAAAGGACGAAAGGCTAACCATCTCTTACCTTTGCACCATCCTTCGACAAACCCATGCAGTAGATGCTTGGGTAGGTAAAATGTCTTGTCTGTACTAATATTTTGCTAAACGTGGCGGTCATTGTTGCTGAAATTGACCACAGTTCTTGCAGCACAACACCGATTACTCTGCTTACCCCGATTGTCGGCATACATCGTGATGGTATGTAAGTTTTACTGCTTCGAACATTTCGACAGATCAATATAACAATTATAGTTTTGTACAGCAATGTTTATTATCTATCACTGTAGCTTGACAGCAACCCGATTGCTATTCGTTATTTTACGTTATTCTAGTCGCTCGCTTTCGGCTTTACGTGGTTCACATGCTGAGTTACCATGCGTCCAGTTCGTTCATGCAGCTTTTGTTTCAACTTCGCCTATAACACAGCATATATATGGCTAAATATATGGCTTTATATATATATATATATATATATATATATATATATATTTATATATATATGGCTTTAGCCATATATATGCTGTGCCTATAATCAGCAGGACCGCTCCTTGATACCGCCTACATTCCATCAATTGGTCACGTGGCCCAAGATAGCCTGACGGTAATGGCATGCGTATGGTGATGGACGATGGTGGACAAATAAATTTTGCAACAACAGTTTGCGCAAAGAACATGTCGCAATGTGCGCCGGTGTCTGGTTTTAAAATATCAACTTCGTAGCATTGATTCATTAATTTTGTGACTAAAATGTCCTAACTGTTTTTAAATGTTCAGCTTTTTGTCAGGACTTTTCAAATTTCGAAACGGAAACCCTCCATTAGTGATCTTAGCGACGACGGGACCTTAAGACTGCGGTACTACAGCGTGAGGCACAATTTGCAAAATTTGCCACATTTTCGTTTCGGTTTTTTGTTCAACGAATTTCAAAAATATATATATTAAAAAATCCTGTCTAAAAGTTGACCATATTTAAAAGTTGGTGACAGATTTTTATTTTTATTTATGTCCATTAATATGCGAAAAAAAAATCACAAACGTACTACTAAATGGTGCTAAATACTCCGAAATGCTCTCTTTGTTTCGAAATTGCAGCTTTTTAAAACATTATTTTGAGTTTATACTAATTGCAGATGATGTAAGATAAAATTTTACTTCTTTTGACAGATTTGCATATTCGTGTAATGTATATTGGTTTAACAAACTTTGTACAAATACTATAAAACAAGCAAACACTTCGCTAATCAAAATGCGCCATATCAGTGCGCATTTTGATGCTGTAGTACCGCGCTCTTAACAAGAAATCTTCGTCACCTCATTTTTATCTTTTATATCTAAAAGATTGTGACCCAGGATCACCCTTGATCGCATTCTCTTTGTGGCCCTATTTATATACCCGCTCAAATTGGATCAACTCGAATTAAACGGTTTTCGACAAGATAATTCTCACAAAAGATAGCATACGGGCCCAAAGGTCCATGACCTCATTCGATCTGTTGGATACATCACCGCCGCTCGATCGATGTGGAAGAGGGAAGCGCTCCACTGATGAATGCGGGCTGTGACGGCGAGCTATAGGGTTGCTAGAATCTGGCGAAACTGCATGCGACTTCGACGTTCGGCGACTTTGGACGGGGTATGATCGTCGAAATTGACGTGCCAACTTACAACTATCGAACATTGACTTATATTAAGTTATATTAAGTGTTGGTTGGTACCACCGCACTGAATGAAACGTAGGTCGAAACGGCTATGTAAATAGTTTGTGTTTTCCGTCCAGTTCAGTGTAGCCGGCACGGTCGAAGGGAAGCACTGACATGGCACCTAGTTCACCCGGTGTTATGGGCTGACATCACGGATGTTGTAGGTGATGTAGGCAACCGTGTCAGTTTCCATAAAAAAAAAAATACATAATTAGCAAAAAATTATGTGTTTTGAACAGACTAAAGATTTTTTTAAACTCTGGGGTACCTTTTCCGATAAGGTACCAACCCGGCCGGGCTAAACCCTACCACCTAGTAAGGTAAGAAGGTAATGGACATACAGTTTAACGTGGAATCCGAATCACCGTCAGCCTCCAACGGCCGAGCGGTCACCCATCCAAGTACTGACCGCGCTCAGCGTTGTTTGACAAAACAGTCGACCGACCGCACCACTGAGCTACCGAGGCTGACAATGTATGGAAATAATAATTATGTTCGGAGAGCATGTATAAAAATTATATGTGACAACCCTGTAAGTAAGGAGTAGCGCCTCCGCGCAGACGCAAGCTGAAGAGCAATTTGTGTCCCAGTGCGATGCGCAGTACTGGATGCCATGTTTTATTGATGAAGAGCGCTCTTCCGTGTTCCCGGCTCGATAATTGTAGAGAGGATGATGAATTGATGACTGACGACGACGCACGGTCTCGAGTCATTATGGAGATGCAAGTGTGCATCGATGTCATTATGGCAGTGCAGTGTGCCGTGTTATGGTTTTTTTTTAATGGAAACTGACACGGTTGGCTACATCTCCTACAACATCCGTGATGTCAGCCCATAACACCGGGTGAGCTAGGTTCCATGTTAGTGCTTCCCTTCGGTCGTGCCGGCTACACTGAACCGGACGCAACTATTTACACTTACTCTCATCACCCAAAGGTTGACTGGAAGAAATAACTTAAAGTGATAAGTCCGCCTTTGCACGCTACTTTTCTCTTGCTCTGTGTGAAGTATTGTAAATTTCTATTGCTCTCCTGTATGTTATCTTCTGTCTTGTGTACTCTGTGTTTTGTGTGCAATAAAGCATTTCTATTCTATTCTATTCAAATTCTCATTTTTCCGATTTCATAAGGGTTCGCGGAGCCTCAATGTGTATTACGTGTCTGCATTTCGCTCGGAATTTGGCACAAATGACGATGACGTGACGGTGCGGCCGGATTCAGCGAAAATTATCAGCTTTATCGAAGCCAACAACCTCTGTGAGGCAGGTCCGGGTTCTCTGCCACTGAGTGAGTAGTGAGTACTCAGCAGCTATCTGGCCTGGCTGGCACGCGCGACCTAGGACAACGTAAGATGCCTCGAGACATGGGCCGTTTCGTGGAAGACATGCACGAATTGAAGTTCGACGTAGTATACTTAGATTTTGGGATAGATGAGTGTTCCTGTCGGTTGGCAAACTGGAGAATTGGAGAAACGGAATTGACGTCAGCATTCGTTAAGCCTCTTCCACTCATAGTGACGTCATGCGCTCAGCGGAATGGGGAGCGGCAACAGGGGCGCCGCCACCCCGTTTCCTCTTTAGGCAGTTTTCTCTTTACTAGAGCGGGATGGAATCGCCACAAGGCGCTTACGATAAAACAAAGCGAAGGCGAATCTTTTTTATTTTAATAAGTATGAAAAATTTTAGATTTGTGACTTTTTAAAATTATGGTTCACTAAAGAATATAAAATTGTTCATCATCATCATCATCATCATCAGCCTGTATCGGTCCACTGCTGGACATAGGCCTCTCCCAAGGCACGCCACCACACGCGGTCTTGGAGATTGTATTTGGAGAAAAATTATAAAAAATGTACATTAATTCTTTATATTTTTACAATAGAAATTGCTGTAAAAATAGAGGAATATTTGAATTTTTTTTCTATCGAGCAACGTTAAAAAACTTGCTGTTTCAACGTTTCGGTTCACTAAAGATAATCCTGTAAATTGAAAACCTAGCTAGAACATTCCCTATACTATACTTCTTTATATCTAATCTTTAACTTTTCATATGTCTGCATCAATCCTACGGTACAGATGACCCGAGGTGTAGAGGGTACTTTTGGTGCTACCGTCGTTAATGAAGGTTTTGAATTTTTCGTAATGAGAATTTTTCAAATACACCTTTTTTGTATGGTAATGCCCCTTAATATTTTCATTTTTCAACCGACTTCTCTTTTATTTCTTAGTATATCCGCAATAATAACACATATTCTGGGAAATTTTCAATCGGCTACCTACAGTTCAAAAGATGGAAAGGTAGGAAAGACGGACGGACAGACAGACGGCGCGTAGGCTTAGTAATAGGGTCCCGTATGGATACAGAACCCTAATAAACCATTGTTTTTTACCGTTTAAATAAAAAATAATATGATAATAATAATTACAACGATCATAAAACATCGCACATCAGTATCGTGTGGGGTCGGTACTTAAAAATAATAGCCCCACTGCATCTCTTCCGGGACATGCCGTAAAAGGCGACTAAGGGATAAGGACAAGATGCCGTGCATAAGGGCGACAGGTTAGACACCTCTCACCTTCCACCCAGTCATGCAGCGGGTTGGTCTTTGTGCCTTACTTGCTGCTTGATAGTGTTATCTTGTCATAATACTTTGCTAAACGGTTGTGGTCGGTGTTGTGCTGTAATTTACAAGAGCACTTGCATCACAACACAGATTACTCTGCTCACACCGATTGTCGGGATACAGCGTGTGGTATGTATGTATGTAGGTATGCACATCAGTTTCATCTGTTGGATCATCAGATCACAATAATATTATAGTAATAGGAAAAAGGATAATTATAATTTTTATTGTGAGTATTTTTAACTTTGCTCGTCGCTTTATCGAATTTCAGACAAAGAGCGGTACAGTTGCGGTTTCGGTGAGTCACAGGTCGTTGTAATTATGTTTCGGAATGACCTTTTATATGAAACTCATAATGATATCACTTCTACACACATGATCACACTTGTTTCACATTGTAATGTACTTACATAGTTGGAACAATATTTTTTTAAGTAAAGTAACACGGTTACTGAACTGGATGCCATTTCAGTTTTTACCTTTGGTCCTTCCGGCTGCACTGAACTGATATACCTATTCCACATTCTAACTATTTAATATTAATTTAATGATAGATTTTTTTTATATACTTGTTTCTACGAGTGCAATATATGCACATGCAGTCGGTTTCCCACTACCCTTATAATAATCGACTCAACGTGCCATGATCATACTAACCTTCTTCCATGTGTTTTTAACCCCCGACGCAAATGAGGGGTGTTATAAGTTTAACGTGTGTGTGAGTGTGTGTGTATGGGTATGCATCGTAGCTCCCAAACGGATGGGCTGATTTGGATGGGGTTTTTTATTAGAAAGCTGGTTTAATAGTAATAAAAAAAAATTATCTTAAAAATATCTTAGTGTTGTGCTGTAATTTACCAGAGTTCTTGCAGCACAACACCGATTACTCTGCTTACCCCGATTGTCTGGATTCTGCGTGTGTGATATGTATGTATGTATGTATCTTAAAAAGTCGACCGATTTGCATGCGGTTTTTTTTAAATCTTGAAATAAAAGTTTAATGACAAATTTAAAAAAACCCCGACCCTTAAAAAGTTAAAAATAATATCCGTTTACTTACTTAAAGGAGTCGGGGGACTGCTAAGTAAAATAAAATATAAAAATTCAGAGCTGCGCTGCGCGGGTATTTACTTAGCGGTGGTCCTCCCAACTCCTTTAAGTAAGTAAACGGAAATTATTTTTTACTTTTTAAGGGTCGGGGTTTTTTTAAATTTGTAAAATCCTGAAAGAACTCTCTCGCTGCCCGTATGTTTCCCTACAAGTAAAGTCTCGCGTACTTCAAGAAACGCGTGAATGGGTACCTGTCAGGCCGGCATGGTATTCGCAACCTCCGCATATGATCGAATGTCCTTTGGGCGTCGTCAGATACCTACCTTATGTTCGGCTCGGGGCCACTTGTCGGGATTTCAATAATTTTTTTTTATTTAAGTATTATTAGAATATGAAACACGTGAGAGATATCGTTGTTTACGCTCTGAATCAAGAGCAAAACGCATTTAATTGATAAGGCGATAAAGAAAGGTGAATGGAAGGTCTTATTCTAAAATTGTGATAATTATTTTCGACAGTTTGATAGCTGACGCGATAAAATCCAAAGGAACCACAGTGCGAATGTTTAATTCCGGTCTTCCCTGTCGGTACTTAAAAATAATAGCCCCACTGAATTTCTCCCCGTGTATGTCGTATAAGGCGAATAAGGGATAAGGACAAGACGGCGTGCATAAGGGCGACAGGTTAGCCACCTCTCTCATTGGACGGACCTGCCACCGAGTAATGCAGCAGGTGGGTCTTCGTGTCTTGCTGCTTGACATTACTAAACGTGGCGGTCGGTGTTGTGCTGTAATTTACAAGAGTGCTTGCAGCACAACGACGTTTACTCTGCTTATTCCGATTGTCGGGATACAGCGTGTGGTATGATGTAAACTTTATGTTGAATGATAGGTAAAGCTAATTAATCATACAAATATTCTGTAAACAGTAGACGGACAGACCAAAAGACAGACAGACACACAGAACTGAATATTAATAAATATGTACCTCAATTCAAAATATTATAAGATGTGTTTAGGAAGGTAAGTATAAAACTGTATGTATACATTAGATAGAATCTCGCTACAGTGCAAGCGCGCTCTTTTTTTTCTCTCTCTCTCTCTCTCTCTCTCTCTCTTTCTCTCTCTTTTTTTTTTTTTTATGGAAACTGACACGGGTGGCTACATAACCTACAACATCCGTGATGTCAGCCCATAACACCGGATGAACTTGGTGCCACGTCAGCGCTTCCCTTCGGTCGTGCCAGCTACACTGAACTGGACGGAAAACACAAACTATTTACATAGCCCGTTTCGACCGACCTTTCATTCAGTGCGGTGGTACCAACCCGGGCGGGTTGAACCCTACCACCTAGTAATATAAGAAGGGAGTCATATCCCTTAGTCGCCTTTTACGACATACACGGGAAGAGATGCAGTGGGGCTATTCTTTTAAAGTACCGGCCCCACACGGGGCCGGTACTTTAAAAGAATATAGAATCTTTCCATATACTCCCATATTGGCTTCAGGCTGAAACATCAGCCGGTCGATTATTTAACTTTCTCAACCGTCCTCGAGCGTGTCTTCTTAAAATCCTGAAAAATAAACGCACCTCCTGGTGTCTTCGGTCTTACACCGTTACAGGAGAACTCCTGGCTGGGAGGTGCTGCAAGTTCAAGTTCAAGTTCAAGTAAAAATATTCTGTAAACAGACGGACAGACCAAAAAACAGACAGACACACAACATTGAAAACAAATAGGTACCTCAATTCAAAATATTGATATGATAAGATGTGTTTAGGAAGGTAAAATATAAAACTGTTTGTATGTATTTAGAACCTTGCTACAGTGCGAGTGCGGTAAGGTACTCTAGTACGGCACGTTCGTTGTTGTAGGTAAGTACAGAGTGCGGAAGTATTCATTAGACTCGCTCGGCGGAGAGAGAGACGCGTGCTGCGGTGGTGGTGCCGGATGATGCGGCGGCGGTGGCCGAATGCTATATTTATACTTGCGGCAGCGGTTCAGCGCCCCGGTCAACCCCCGCCGGTGCAGTTCCTGTAATATAGGGTTGCCATTCGTCCCGGTACACCGGGACTTGTCACCGGTTTAGATTCTCAGTCCCGGCGGCCGTCCCGCCTGACCACAAAATGTCCCGGTCGGGAACCAAAAGGAAGGTGTGGATCTAAGCTTGCGATGGCTTCACCGAACATATCCGGGCCCATCGGCAGTAGAGGAGGGTCGAGGCCGGGACTAGCGAGTGGCTTGTTAGTTAGTTTTATCCATACATTGTTTTTTTTTATTTGACTTGATATAATATGAAATATCAAAATTTACGATGGCACTATACACCAGATATAGGTAATTTAAATAGGCAGTGTGGTCAGATTCTTCAGTATTCATGTTTATGCTGTAAATATTAATGCTCTTGTGAGCGGTAGTATGGGTTAATTATTTGTAAGTTACTATAATATAATACTTATAAGGTACTAACAAAACATTGTGACTTGCGAAGTTTGTTTGTCAGTTCTTCTTCGCATTGAATTTAGAACTGGCGGACTTTTCGACATGTCCAAGCGTAGGTTACCTACCTATGGATGAAATCATTTCCTAACACTCCTTATAGAGCGTTTCAGGCATCATAAGTCCGCAGATTTCAGTCGCAGATGTCAATTATGTGTATACATAGACAACGAACGTTCAGTGGAGACTTTTGGCTAGCTATCTGTGAGCTTACAGAGCTGCGTGGATCGATCTGAATCGGACACTTTTTTGGGGGTTATAATTTATTGGCTATGGACATTTAAAACCATTGCCTATTATCTAATAGAATTAATGCATAATCTATCCATGAATGTAAATGACACCATCATCTAAAATTTAATTCAATATTCATAGAACAGGTTCTGCATTTCGCCGCTCAAAGACAAGCAACTTTTCTTAGGTTTTAATATAGTGTCCCGGTCAGTACCTGCACCTTTATGGCAACCCTACTGTAATAAATAACAGTAGTCTCTTTAAAACATGTCTGTAGATTCTTGTTACACCCAAAGGTTCCTTTGAATATGTATATATGTGGATACGAAAGCGCGACATGTGGTGCGGAGCCACCCATAAAGTGTCTAACGACGCCCATGGACATTCGGGCGCATGCGGGGTTGAGAATGCCAACCTCGATGCCAAGATTGTTGGATTCGTCTTGATAGCCCGCGTGGTCGACGTGTAATTTTATTTAGGTGTCCGTATCCCGTACGGAAGCCTATTACTAAGCCTCCGCTGTCTGTCCGTCCGTCCGTCTGTCTGTCCGAGGGCTGTATCTTTTGAACCGTAATAGGTAGCCCGTTGAAATTTTCACAGAATATGTCTTACTATGGCGGATATAACAAATAATAAAAAAAAGAAAATGTTAAAAATTAAGGGGTGCTCCCATACAACAAACGTGCGAAAAATTGATTAGTCACACTACTGAATAATAGATGGCGCCACAGGCTTTTATACATTGCATTGTTGAAAGACAAAAGATAGGCGGATATAATTGATAGGGGATAGATACGGAAACCTCCGTGCGCGAGTAAAACTCGCACTTGACAGATTTTTTATGTAATCCGGTACGAGTGGCTGAGTCGGAGGGGCTAAAGCACACGCTCCGACCAGCCAATATCGGTGCCATACCGGACACTTCCCTGGATTGCTGGCTATACTGGATTATGTCTTATCCTAATGACAGATAAAGGTATTTCCTCTTTAGGCCGGATCTTGCACTAATGGTTGTTTATTTCCATGAGATACGGTACTCCCGCCCTTGGCTCGCAGCCAAAGGGCGGGCGGCAATATGGCGCCGCGGTGTCTGGTGGCCGCGTTCGAAAATGGAATGAATCACGTGTTTGCGAGCGAGACGCGCCGCTACGCGAGAGAGGGACGGGGTTATAGTGACGAGTTCGGTTGCAGGCGCACGGGAGTGCAGCGGAGGATTTTCAGTAACAAAGAGACGATTGGAAGTGTGTGGTGAATTGTGATGTGTCTTCTTCGCGAGATTTGTGGTTTTTCAGTGATAATTGGGTGCATATTGATATAGACAGTATTATTGAAAAACAGTAGTTTGTAAGATAAAAAAAAACCATAACTTACTTTGAGAACTCTAAGTAAGATCAGTAAGATTGCAACAATTTCGGTAGAAAATTAAAAAAAAATTGTAATTTTATAAAATTATTTTCCGAATGAAACAGTAATTTCTTCAAATAAATCATCCATCACGGACCACGCATTGTTAGAGTCAAACTATTAATTATCTTAACAGCCGATTTTTTTTTGGAATTGTCTTCAGGTGAGTGTGTTCCTTAGCTCCTGTAACTCGGGGGACTTCAGTAACCCGGGGGGACTTCAAGAGGCATTTTAATAAAACCGTCGACAGCCTTTTTGACGCCTTGTCGCTGACATGGCACCTCACTGAGCGTGGTTTCGCTAGGAGTGGTGTTATTAGCTCTGTCTGATTGTCCTACGGACTCTTGCGCCAGTTTCCTTAAGAAAGAAAGAAAGAAAAGAAAAATATTATATGTTGTCATTATGCGTACTTATACAAAAAAAAAAGAAAACATTACAAAAACGTGAAATTATACACGTAAAACCTAAATTAATAACACAATTAATGACAATATGGTACCCATCTCAGCATGTGCTATTTTAAAGGTGCACAAGGCGACCTACATATAGTGCTGTTTTTCCGATGGGCCCAGAGTAATAAATAAAACACTAACATAAGCACGATACCTTTTTTTTCAATAACAACTTAAAACAATACCTTATAATAACACAAAGAATAACAAAAACAGAATAAAACAAAACAATAACAGGAAAAATATAAACATCCTTATAAACATATTTGCTTGCCTACGTAACATACTAACGCCGTGATGTGTCAGTCCATGACACCTTGTCATGCGTGTCGATGCTTTCCTGCTTCTCTTTGATCGTACCGCCTGGTAGCTAGCCAGACCATCGGAATCGGACTACAATAGTAGAGATTTTAATTGTAATATTTGCACACAAAGAAGTTGTATTACTTTTTAACCCCCGACTCAAACGGAGGGGTGTTAGAAGTTTAACGTGTGTGTCTAACGTGTGTGTGTAACGTGGGTGTGTCTGTCTGTGACATCGTAGCTCCCAAACGGATGGACCGATTTGGGTGCGGTTTTTTTATTTGAAAGCTGGTTTAATCGGGGTGGTTCTTAGCTATGTTTGTAATGAAGTAATTAATACATAAACCTACAACATCAGTGATGTGATGTAAGCGCGTAAAACCACGATGAACTAGGATTGGACCGAGATTCATTGATAGTCCAAAAAATTTCAGTAAATAAATTAGTGGATATTTCTCGCGTCCCGTGATAAATGTTTTGAAAAACACGCTCAATTGCTGCTAAGGCTTACTCAAGAAAATTAGACCTCTGTGGTAAAAATGCGGTGGTGATTAGCAGGTCAAAAATCGTGGGCAAGTGTTTACATTTATCTTCAATTCTCACTCTCAACTCTTTTGCTACTACCTACTTACATTCCACTATATTATCGAATCTCAAACATCCAAAGGTTGACTGTAAGAAATCTCTGTAAGGGATAAGTCCGCCTTTGCACCTTATGTAAATTTTCTAATGCACTTGTTACTGTTTAATGTTTACTGGAGCAATAAAACATTTTTAACCGACTTCAAAAAAGGAGGAGGTTCTATGTTCGGCTGTATGTATTTTTTTTTATGTATGTTCAGCAATATCTTCCCCAAATTGTGAACCGATTTCGATGATTCTTTTTGTGTTCGGTTCAGTCTAGCTCCAAGGTGGTCCCATTTTTGGTCAAGATCGGATTGGAAAGCGAGGCGGAATCGCTCGGCCTTCGACCTCGCGATTCCGCCGAGTACATTAATAGCAAATAAAAATTACTAAAAAAACTGTGAAATAAAAAACTATTTAAAAAAGTATAAAAACCGCCTTCAAAAATGTATGAAATAAAAAAATAAAAATCGAACCCTAGAGTTGAAGGCGGTGCTAAAGCAAGCAAAAATAACCGACCGCCTTCAACTCTACGCTTCGAATTTTATTTTTTTATTTCATACATTTTTGAAGGCGGTTTTTATATTTTTTTAAATAGTTTTTTCTATCTATTTTTTCTATCACGGATGTGTCGGCTACACTGAACTGGACGGAAAACACTACTATGTATTTACATAGTCGCTTCGACCGGCCTTTCATTCAGTGCTGTGGTATCAACCCGGTCGGGTTCGTTGGTTAAACCTAGTAAGGTAACAAGGAACTTATAGTTTTACGTGGAATCCGAACCACGGTCAGCCTTCAACGGTCGAACGGTCATGATCACAAACGGCGGTTGACTGATCGCACCACTGAGCTACCGTGACTTGTTTAGGTTCAAACATTAATTAATTGTTCGCCAATCAATCGTCGTTATTTTAACAAATAAACCAATCAATAAAACGGGCCCCCAATTACAGTTGAGTCCGTAATCGATTTCTTTCAATGAAATAATTGCGGAGCATTTGAATCGATCGGGTCTTCCTTCCACACGAACATTCCTTACGGCAGCGAATTCGTCTCGAAATATTCGCAGTGGATAATGTTCGCATCGGTATGGTAGAATCATACATTATACAAAATTTTAACTTCACATAATTTTTTTAGATTTCCTTCGACTTCCATAACTACATCCCATTGTCAGCCTCGGTAGCTAAGTGGTGCGGTTGGTCGACTGTTGTTAAGCAACGCTGAGCGCGGTCAGTACTTGGATGGGTGACCGCTCGACCGTTGGAGGCTGACCGTGGTTCGGATTCCACGTTAAACTGTAGGTCCCTTCCTTTCTTACCTTACTAGGTGGTAGGGTTTGTCACGGCCGGTTTGGTACCACCGAACTGAGCGAAACGTCGGTCGAAACGGCTATGTAAATAGTTCGTGTTTTCCGTCCGTTCAGTGTAGCCGACATGAAATGAAAGGAAGCACTGACATGGCACGCATGAGGTATCTAACGACGCCCGTGGACATTCGGTCGCATGCGGGGGTTGCGAATGACATGGCGGCCTGACAGGTGCCTATTCACGCCTCTCTTGTAGGACCCGAGACTGTACTTGGGGGTAAATATGTGGGCAGGGAAAGCGTTCCAGGGCGTACCACTACTTCTGTGGAGGAAAGATCTGCAGAACCGATTGGTATTGGTACGCATCCGCGGTTAAGTCCAGCGTGTTGGGATGCAATCTCAGCCCATTGCGCTTTGTGCGGAGGTGGAAAGAGGACGGCGAGATCGCGCCAAGCAGCTCCTCCGAGCACTCCCCCTGGAATAAACGATAGAACACACTTAGGGCGTCTCGACTATCGAGCTATAAGCGAAATTACATGCGTACCGTAGTGACGACGGCGGAAATAGCATTTTTATAATAGCGAGGATTTACAATTAAAACCAATGGTAATTTATGTGAGTGTTTTATTAGTTACACGAAAAAGGCGTGCATGCTTATTGCAAAGAATTCTTTTACAGTTTCATAGTGTGTTGTTTGTCTCGACAGTTATTGCAGTGCGTGTCTGTTTAGTAAATATCTTTACCATTCGCTACACATCTCTCAGTGAAACAATTAAACCCCGGTTGATGTGCGTAGACACACAACCAAGACTTCGCTAATCGTTATAACAATGACTTTCATCAAACCTTGTAGGCTCGATTACGACTTTTGTTTAAAATTTAATTTGCATACATACAAAATTTAAAAGCGGCGGGTGGCCGAGTGGTTTGGGAATCGGCCTCTCATGCGAGAGGTCCGAGGTTCGAATCCGGTCGGCGTGACCAATGAGTTTTTTTCTGACGAAAAAATTTACGTACATACCTACACCTGCTGGCTGCTGCTTCACCGTTCGGAACCGGTGTAAAACTGTAGGTCCCTTCCCTTGTCCCTTACTAGGTGGTAGGCTCAAATTGTAGCCGACTGGGTTGGTACCACCGTACTGGATGTAAGATGGCCGCATAGCAGCCTCGGTTGTATTCTCCTCTAGTTCAGTATAGCCAGCAATCCAGGGAAGTCTCCGATATGGCACCTACCTTCTCGGAGGTGATATTGGCTAGTCAGAGCATGCGCTTTGGCCCCTCTGACTCAGCCACCCATACCGGATTACATAAAAAAAAAGTTGATATGAGTACTAAAATTAATTGCAAAACTAACATTTACTCTGCATCTCTCCCCGCGCATGTCGTCAAAGGCTTAGATGCGGTCGGTCGACTGTTGGTCGGATCATAAGCATATCTGGCGCGGTCAGTGGATGGATGGGTGACCGCTCGACCGTTGGAGGCTGACCGCGGTTCGGATTCCACGTAAAACTGTAGGTCCCTTTCCTTCTTACATTACTAGGTGGTAGAATTTAACCCGCCCGGGTTGATACCTCCGAACTGAATGAGGGGTCGGTTGAAATGTCTATTTAAATAGTTCGTGTTTTCCGTCCCAGTTCAGTGTAGCCGGCATGAAATGAAGGGAAGCACTGACATGGCACCTAGTTCACCCGGTGTTACGGGCTGACATCACGGATGTAGTAGGTGATGTAGCCCAATCGTGTACAGTTCCCTCAAAACTTTAATGCCGCTCGATCTACCTGCGCAGTCAACGAATTTTAGGTCATAATTTGTAGAACATAGGGTAGAGTTTAATGTCGTTCGCATCTTGGGTTCGCGCATGTGCAGTGAAGCAATTATCTACCCTATGATCTACGAGTGATGACCTAAAATTCGTTGACTGCGCAGGTAGATCGAGCGGCATTTATGTTTTGAGGGAACTGTAAGTCTGCAAAAAAAAACCTCTGTCTGCTTTTTTTAACGTCCGTATTTCCACCCTCAGAGTCTGTACTTGAGTTCCCACCATATCAGACAAGTAAATGAGGAGCAACGGAACAAATCCACACATATCCACTTTTTCCGTGAGTGTTTTTTTAGCAGAATAGCAGTTTTATAGTGTTCAAAATCACACTAATCGCGCTCTTGTATAATCGCTAGAAATCCAAGTTTTGCATCAGAATCACACATATCCTGGTACAAAGTCGTATTTTGATGTCAAACTCTAAACTTGCGATCATAATAACACAATAATATAGAATAATCATTGGATTGGAAAAATTTGCACCAAAATCAAACATTTTTGTACCGTGTAGGGCCGGTACTTTAAAAGAATAGCCCCACTGCATCTCTCCCCGTGTATGTCGTAAAAGGCGACTAAGGGATATGACTCCCTTCTTATATTACTAGGTGGTAGGGTTCAACCCGCCCGGGTTGGTACCACCGCACTGAATGAAAGGTCGGTCGAAACGGCTATGTAAATAGTTTGTGTTTTCCGTCCAGTTCAGTGTAGCCGGCACGACCGAAGGGAATCACTGACGTGGCACCAAGTTCATCCGGTGTTATGGGCTGACATCACGGATGTTGTAGGTGATGAAGCCAACCGTGTCAGCATCAATAAAAAAAAAAAAAAAATTTTATTAGTTTTTTGGCTCTCCTGTAAAAAAAGTTAATGTGGACATGTGTGATTTTGTTCCGTTGCTCCTCAAATATAAAGTAAGTAAGTCTAAATATAGAGAAGTAATAAATAACTCTCGCGCCGCGCCCTAGTGCGTGCGGGGGAAGGTCGTCCTATTTGCGCTCGCTCGCAGGTGAAACAAGACAGCGGGGGCGGGAGCACGAGGCTGCAGTACAGGCACAGATTACTTAATAGTTACTTCGTAACAGATAAATCACTCCATAGAAAATGTTCCTACCTTCGGGCTTAAATAGCCTACTGTTTCACGTCGCCAATCGCTGCGTGCGAAAATGTACCTTAACGATCGAGTGTAAAGTGGTTATTGCTTTGCAGCTACGCACAGTTGCGTGGGCGAGCGTCTATGTATACTTCGCGCGGCTGACGAATTTTCACTGAAAAAGACCGCCGGCGGCGGCGGCCCGTCGGGCGGTAGGTAGTTAGCGCGCGCAAGTACATAGAGTGCGTGAGGCCTGGTACAGTGGGTGGCCAAATTATTACAGCCCTCACACTTAATGTCATAGTTATCAATACAAATTTGCCCTTGGGAAAAAAAATAAACCTTTGAACCTAAACTATTGCAACTAGGTATTTTTTATTACTGATATATTTGGCATACACCTACGTTACCATTTTCAACCTATGAACATCGACTTAACTTGGAGATTTTTTAAAATTCTATACATAAATTATTTAAATGATATGAAAATAAATAATCGGTATTTATAAATTTGTCTCCAAGTTAAGCCGACATAAATTGGATTAAGGCCCACTTGCACCAACACGAGTTTAAAGTTAAGTAGCGAGTTATGGATTTAAACGCGGTTCCCACAGTCAAAGGGTGCTAGCTTAAACTGGTTTAGCGAGTTAAACTGGTTTATACATTAAATTTGTGTTGGTGCAAGTGGGCCTAAGAGGGCTTAACGAAAAACTAAAAATATATCAGTAATAAAAAATATCAAGTTGCAATAGTTTAGGTTCGAATGTTTAGGAGGTGGAATTTTTTTTTCCCCAAGGGCAAATTTGTATTGATAACTACGACATTCAGTTTGGTGGCTGTAATAATAAAATTATTTGGCCACCCACTGTATGTGCACGCCGAAGGCGGACAATGCAGGCGGTTGCTTAGTATGCGTTGCCGCAACATTGCTGACCCGAATATTAACACTCATTCGCAATGTGCACGCGCGTTCGTTGTAGCGGTACAAAAATGTATACAAACTATTTCGATATTACTTTATTCTTTATTCTTTATTCTTTATTCATCATTCGTATGGTAGTACACTACGCTTGAATTTGTCCTGTTAGTTTTTACAATCCGGTTCGATTACACCCACAAAGAAGAGCCGGCAAGAAACTTCGCAGGGTTCTTTTTTTAACGTCTTCAATTACAATACATTGTGACTAGCTACACAATAGACACCGCTTACAGTGTCAAGATATAGTTTGAGAGCTAGAATAACTATAATTTAAGCTTCATAATTCTGACCACATAAAATCAAAAGTTAAAGTATAGATAAAATCAGGTGTATAGAGCCTAATAGTCATCAAGCCATATAGCTACTAATAGTCATCATGGTATTCGCAGCCGCCGTAACTATCCGAATGCCCGCGGGCGCCGTCGGACTATAGATCTGCGTTAGTCTGGCGCGCGCCACATGCCGTGCTTCCCATAAAAATAAAATGGAAAATAGGAAAATGTGAAGACCGCACCCCAACCCTTTTACTTTCGTAAGACATCATGAAAATCTCGACCGTGGAACCATTATTGCTAAAACTGACCCTGTGTAAACTGTCAAACATTTTACTGAAAAACTTATTCCATACTTAAAATCTGCCTTTTATTTCTGAAATTTATTCCATACGTAAAATCTGCCTTTACATTTCATGGTGATTCGTTAGTCGGGCAGATACTTTCTTCAAAAAAAACCCCAACCCTTAAAAAGTCAAAATAATTTCCCTTTACTTAAAGGAGTCGGAGGACCGCTAAGTAAATTCCCGCGCAGCTCTGAGTTTTTATATTTTATATTTTTATATTATAGGGTAAGGGTAGGGTAATATAAGGTGTTTCGTTAGTCATGTCATTAACTTCGGGAGTGTTACATACACACTCAAATAAACACTTTACGTAAGAAAAAAACATATGTTATATATAATTTCTCATAAAGTAATGCTAAAACACATAATTTTTTTGCGTAACTTGTTTATTTGCGTTTGTTTGTAACGGTGGTTTGTAACCAACCCTCCGGAAATTTTTGACATGACTAACGAAACACCTTATGTATATTTTTATATTGAACCCTAAAAACGGTGTGTCGCTACCTTGCTTGCATGCACTCGTGAAATTTGAACGGTGCTTGATTTCCTTGTATGGGGCCTTGTGAATACCTACACGAAACCAATGTCTGCCACGGAGTGTTGTGCCGTGAGGCGCCCATTTAAGTTTGACACGAATCGTATTTCCACGTGTTGTTAGCAATTTTATTATTTCTATTGCTCCACCGGGTGTGCTCCTGCGTTGGTAGAGCGGTTAACACCCAGCGGCTAGGAACAGACCAGAAGCTAATACGGATAAGGCACGCACGACCTAGGCAGTGGCGGGGCAAGACCTAAATTTGATGTGGGCAAGATATATTTTGTGAGGTCCTCTCTGGTGCCATGGATTTTATGAATTTTCACTGTTGAAATGGATTTCCGGTATATTGATCAAATCAAACATTGTTGTCAGCATGCCTTTCGTCGATAAAAGTAAACATAATCAAATTGCAATAATACAGCCTTCACTGCCTCTGTGTCCTGCGTTCCCATCTTGTGTCTGATAAAGGCTTTATAAAAACCTTTAGTTTGCCTTTGATTAAGTCTAAACATGTTTACTAGGGGTCTCTTTTAATAGATCTAGCTAAATATTTTTCATGAATCAAAGCTGCATGAACTTTCGAGGCGCGAGGCCCCTCGGGCCGCGAGGCCGTGGGCGGTCGCCCACGTTGCCCACGCCTTGCGCCGCCTCTGGACCTAGGCACAATCTAGGCAACTCAGTGGATTGTTTTATAGGCATTCGCAAGTTAGACGCACGTACTTGCAACACTGTTGCAGGCTGGCTGGTACAGTCCAGCATGTATTCCACGGATGACAACTGAATTAACTCAGTCCAACCTGGTAACACTAGAATTTGCTTGTTATTGTCATTCTTTGACTGATCGTAATCCCGATAGACAGACAGACACAAGAGTGATCCTATAAGGGTTCCGTTTTTTTTTCCTCTTTTGAAGTGCGGAACCCTAAAAACGTTGAAAAAAAAACATAAGTATATAAATATATACATACAAACATACATACATGCACACATACAGTACGCGGCAGTAAATAATGTACATTGGGCTTTAGAAAGAGACAATCCGGTTGTAGAGCGTCGTCCCTGTCGCACAGAGACGTGCGAGTTAGTGCGACAGAGACGACGCTCTACAGTCGGATTGCCTCTTTCTAATGTGATGTGCATTATTTACTGCCGCCACAGATTACTTAACAGTTACTTCGTAACAGATAAATCACTCCATAGAAAAAGTTCCATACCTTCGGCTTTAATAGCCTACTGTTTCACGTCGCCAATCGCTGCGTGCGAAAATGTACCTAACTAAACGATCGAGTGTAAAGTGCTTTATTGCTTTGCAGCTGCGCGCAGTTGCGTGGGCGAGCGTGTAGGTATGCTTCGCGCGGCTGCCGAATTTCCACTGAATTAGACCGCCAGCGCGTCCACCGGGCGGTAGGTAGTTAGCGCGCGAGCTCAAGTACATAGAGTGCGTGAGGTCTGCTGCCGCGTACTGTACATACATAGGCAAGGCAAGTAATACGTGCGCACAATTTCTTTCAGCGGCCAATTAAATTAATGATTTCTCCGACGGAAATGCCAACCATTTATTCATCAAACAAACTTTTCTCAGAACAAACGAACGAAGATCTCGCTGCCGACTCGCGCGTGTGTGTAGAAAGAGAAAATGCACAATGTGGGGAAAGCGGTCAGCGCACCACCATCACGCTAATTAAGCTTTGCAAGTATTTCACTTATTGCGGTAGACATTGAGAAAACGAAGGGAACCATTTTCTGTCCGTCCGCTTTAAACCTGGTTTTTTTTATGGTAACTGATACGGTTGGCTACATCGCCTACAATATCCGTGATGTCAGCCCATAACACCGGGTGAACTAGGTGCCATATCAGGTCTTCCCTTCGATATTATTTCGAACTATTTACATAGGTAGCCGTTTAGACCAACGTTTCATTCAGTGCGGTGGTACCGACCCGGGTGGGTTGAACCCTACCACTGAGTAAGGTAGGAAGGGAAGGGACTTACAGTTTTACGTGTAATCCGAACCACGGTCAGCCTCCAACGATCGAGCGGTCACCCATCCAAGTACTGACCGCGCCCAGCGTTGCTTAACAATCAATAGCAATAGTCGACTGTCTGCACCACTGAGCTATCGAGGCTGACTTCCCTGTTTCCCAATTTAGTATTTATCATACAATGATCCATTCATTTACACAAAATCATTATAGTATTTGATTAATATCTAAGACTGAAGCACCCGAATTCATTCCATTATTGGAAAATTTGATAATTTTTTTCACAGTTTTCACAAGAACGAAACACTGCAGGCCGGGAGGATTGGAGGAAAATTTGAGAGGCTTATGCCCAGGAGTGGACGCATACACGCTCGCTGACTGACTTACATTGGAAACAGTGGTGGTACGGAACCCACATATGTGCGCTAGTGTGACTCGTACTTGGCCGCACTTTTTTTCCTGACAGACTAAACACGGTTTCTGATAAACAATAGGCATCAGGTGGCTGTTAGAACGGCATGTGTTTCACATTTCAGTCGGAACGTGAGCTACCATGCACAATGTCAGAACACTTGTGAAGGCGGGATTACATGAAAAAGATAATAAGGAAATGAGTTTAAAAATAACAAACAGATTTAATTTGAATTTTGATGTTTAAGCTAGCTATACGTTTGAGAAATTAAATAAAGATGAACTTATGTTGATTACTTGAAGCCAAAGAATTACAAATGATAGAATTCCATTTTTGTAAATGATTAGGCTCTAGGAGCCTAGATTTTTATTTATTTAGATTAGATCAGATTGCTTTTATTGTAACCACCTCCCGGGTGGTTACTGAACCGAGGCCAGACCAGAGTCTGACACAATCTCCACGAGGAGGTGCCGGTCCGGCTTGTAGGTGAACGAATGACAGTCGGGGAGATGATAGAAGATGACATCTCTGCTCTTCTGTTTTTTTTTATTGCTTTCAAATTGGGTGGCTCTGCCCGAGGTCGAAGCCTCAGGCGCAGCCAATTTCACCGCCGAGGAGGTGCCAGTCCGGCACCTCCGCTTGGAGGTGAACTAATGTCGCTGGATAAAGGCTATTAACCGGCGGTTTGAAGATCCGTGGATTGTAAGAGTGGGGAAAGATATTCCCTGGGAGCCCGTTCCACACCTTTGCTCGTATGCTTGCAAAATGAAACAGATAGGTACTGCTGTCAGTGATCTGATCACTTGAAGCACAATGTTTTGTAAACATGTCCGTTCGCCAACGCCGAACCAGCCAGCCAGCGCTGGTTGGCGTGGCGATAGAGAGAGAACACTGTTTGTTTACTCGAGGCGATGAAGCATTCCGTCATCGGCCGCACAATTAGCGGAGTTTAGTGTAAACAAGTGGAAATGTTTAATTAATTAATTATGCGGTTCTCATCCTTGTCGAGCGAGACCACAGAGTTGCAGGCGCGGCTGGGTTGCGCGGGCAGCAGTAGCTTTTTTTTCTTAAATGTGTGTTTATAAAACAGTGCAATTTTTATTACATTTTACAACAAATAACCATGTGCAGAATTCGGTTCTGCTCGGCTTTAGGCGCAGCATGATTAGAATATCCGCCAAAAACAGTATCAAAATCTGAAGAATGTGTCGCAATCGCAACAGACATATGTATGTACTTTAATTTGTAATATGTACTTTTTTTTTTATGGAAACTGACACGGTTGGCTACATTACATTACCTACAACCTCCGTGATGTTAGCCCATAACACGGGGTGAACTTGGTGCCACGTCAGTGCTTCCCTTCGGTCGTGCCGGCTACACTGAACTGGACGGAAAACACAAACTATTTACATAGCCGTTTCGACCGACCTTTCATTCAGTGCGGTGGTACCAACCCGGGCGGGTTAAACCCCACCACCTAATAATATAAGAAGAGAGTCCTCTTCTCCTCTTCTCTTCAGAGTTTTCCTGTCCTCTCTTGACTTAGGTAAGACGAAACTGTAAAATTAACATTATTTCTCTCTCTTTGTTCCCAGATATCACCGCAATGCAGTAAACTAAAACCAAAACATCCAAGATGAACCAATTCCGACTATCGCCAAACAATCCTGTTAGGCGTCGCCTCTTCAATGATATCGATGCAGAAGAAGCTGCTCTAGACAATTTCGCCAACGTACTGCAGGAAGAAGCATTGAGGGTCAAGAATGAGAAGATGAGAAAGTGGAATTTTGATTTTGAAAATGAAATACCGCTAGAAGGAGCCATCGAATGGATACCTAGCGAACACCCTATAGCCTACACAGGAAAGGTAAAAAACCAACAGAATACAACAAGCAATGATGAAGATATGGATGTAGAAGAACAAGAACTTGCGAATACAGAAGACGAATGTGAGAATGCAAACCTGCTTCAGAAGAAGAATGAAACGACACCAGATAGGAAGAGCAAAGCAGATGAAGCACCACTAATGGATGAGAGAAGAAGGGAATCGACTGAAGTTAAGACTGGAAATTTCTTTAGTACTGATAAATCCGTTAGAAGGAACATAAAGTTTGAATGATTTTGTGCAATGCGTGTGAAAGGTTACATTACTTCCATCAAATGTTTATAAAGTGCCAATAGTAATGTAATTTCATATAATTTAGGGAGGTAGTATAGACGTGCATAGAAACGCTTATAAATTATGTAACAATTTAAACCTTTGAAGTTTTGACCAAACACTAATCTTCATTCCTTGCACATTTCACAGGGTTATTGTAAGGTCCGTTTTATTATAATAAACTAAGGGTTATAAAAAAAATCCGGGTTATTGCAAATTAATTTCAATTTGACAGAATTGCTGGTCAATATTACGTTATAACGTTGCGCATAAAAATCCGAATCTCGGTCAGGGTTATTGCAAATTGAAACAATTTCATGTAAAACATTTAGTTTTGCTACGACGTTCAAGGTTTTAATAATAACCCAGGCTCAATCAGTTTCATTGCAAATGAGTAACGGGTACGAGAAAAGCGAGTTCGCTGATTGGTTTCCTTCCAATGGTCAATAAGCGAAAACCAACATGGAATTTACAATATATAAACCTGGTTGAGTTTAGGGTTATTTATTACAAAAACCGAAAACTTTGACTTTTAATATCAATTTTATTGTAATAAATAACCCTGACCGAGACCTGAGTTGTTATAATAAATCTAATATTGACCACTAAGATTGTCAAAATTGAAATGTATTTGTTATAAAAATATGGAGGTTTTATAACCATAATTTTATTACAATAATACTCATCTTAAAATAACCCTACGACACATACATAAACATGAAATTTTGTAATAACAAAAAAAAAATGTAAGTAATTTTAAAAATATTTTTTGAGACTGCTTTGGACACATAATGTTTCAAACGTAATGTGTATAAATTGTTTTGTTTATGTGATAGATAAGTTATTGATTGTATAATACATCACAAACTTAAATTTATATTTATACGGTTATGCCATTTTACTTAATTTAATACTTTCAACATTGATAAGGTTTTTGTTGTAGATATATGAATGTTTATATGACGGGCTTAATGAGGCTTTATTATATTTATTATACTAATCGCAAGAATTAAATCGGAAAAGGAAGTGACAACCTTGTAAAGTAGTTTGCAAAACTGTTTTGAAAATGTGGCAAAATCTTTTTTTATATGGTTAGCGCAGCGCGACATTTGACATCGTTTTACCCACAGGTAGGTGTCTAACGATGCCCATGGACATTCTGTGATACACGGGGATTGCGAATGCCATGCCGGCCTGGCAGGAGCCTTTTCACGCCCCTTTTGATAAACCCCAGGCTGTACTTGGAAAGAAATAGATGGGAAGGTTTTCATTTCATAGAAGTAAAAATGCGCAAGTACAAACCTTACTGCCCGGTCAAGTCAGCTCGGACGTCCAAAAGCGTCCGTGTGTCGTGATTGTCGCTTTTCGAAATTCCTAAGCCACTCGCGGACCCCCAATCTGCTGCCCTTACCTAAACCTCCCTGCTCCTGTTTGATTTTTGCGATTACTATAGTCATTACATTATAGAGATATGTTCTATTTGTTTTTAAATTATTTTCATGGAATGTGTCATGGTTGGCTACACCCAGGGTTGCCAGATGTCCGGTTTTGAACCGGACAGTCCGGTTTTTGAGGCTTGTGTCCGGTCTCCAAAATAATTTAAAACCGGACACAAAAACGTCCGGTTTTTTCTTCATATAACGCAAATATTTACTTTTTCAGAACATTTTAATACTAATCTTACTGTGTTCTTCGATTTTGCAGTAAGTTCGATCAATCCAACCCTTTTATTTATTACTCTATCTCTCATCCATTTTCAAAAGTAAAGGTCACGAAACATTTGGTACATAAAATAAACTTTCATTTTGTGCCTGAAAAATCAAAGGCCCTTTAATGAAATATGTCCGGTTTTTTTCAACTCAACCATCTGGCAACCCTGACCGCATCATTCGCGATACCAGCCGTGCTATGTCAGCGCTTCCATCGTGTCGTGGTTACTTTTCGCACAGAGCACAAATTATCATAGTTATCACACTTCTCGCACTATATTCACATGTAATGAATGAGTCTCTAGAATTTATGGACGAATGTGATCACCGATTCGTTGTATTTAGCCCCTAGATGTTTTGTACTGAAATGAAAGAATTAAAAAGGATAGAACTGTTATTGTCATAAATGTATTGCAGATATTGCAGGGCGTATAAATACATACCGTAGACCTGTCACCAGCGTAGTCTTTATCTAGGAGACTTGAAGACGAAAATGTGATTTTTTTTTAAATTTTTACAGCACAACACCGACCACCACATTTAGCAAAGTATTACGACAGGATAACTATCAAGCAGCAAGTAAGTCACTAAGACTCACCTGCTACAAGACTCAGTGGAAGAAACGTGCCAAGGTGAGAGGTGTCTGGCTATCCTGTCGCCCTTATGCACGGCATCTGTCCTTATCCCTTAGACGCCTTTTACGACATCCAAGGGGAGAGACGCAGTGGGGCTATTATTTTTAAGTACCGACCCCATGTGATACTTGCAGCACAACAACGACTACTCTGCTTACCCCGATTGTCGGGATACAGTGTATGATATGTATTTACACAATACTTTTAGAGATATTAATAATTTTCATTGTTATTTTGTAAGAAAACATGTCAAAAAATTTAGTTAAGTAATGTTTTAATTTTATATGAAAGAAATTTATCTGAGAGAAAACTGCTATCTAGATTTTTTACTTTAAATGGCTACGGTAGTAAAGGTCTACGGTACGCCCTTATTAACCCGGTATATATCGACTCGACGACGTATTGATGCAACTTCATCCTTTTGAATTCGCTTTACGTATAAATAAATGTAAAGTTAGTTTAGAATTTCCCGAGCTTGTTATCGGAATAACAAATGTTTATTTTTAATGAGTAGTTAACTATGGTCAGTATCAACAGGTTACCCTTACAATACAATAATACGGCATTATTGAAATTTTAATTTTTTCTTTATGTGAGACACAAAATCCGCATTTTCATAGAGTTACATTTAATACGAAAATAAAAAAAAATCATAATAAATAATGCTTTTTTTAACATATTATTATTTTAACATACGTTTTGTTGTGTTCTGTAATATTCTGAACAAGGGTTGCCAAATGTCCGGTTTTGGAACGGACAGTCCGGTTTTTAAGGCTTGTTTCCGGTCTCCAAAATAATGAAAAACCGGGCATCAACACGTCCGGTTTTTTCTTAATATAATGCAAATTTTTACTTTCTTCAGAACATTGTAATACAAATATTACTGTGTTCTTCGACTTTGCCATCATTTCGAAACCCTTTTATTGATTACTCTATCTCCCTTTCATTTTCAAAAGTAAAGGCTATGAAACATTTTGTACTTGAAAACCAAAGGGTGGAATGAAATTTTTTATGAAACATTTGTACCTGAATAAACCAAAAATTCTATCTGGCAACTCTGTCTGAACATCAAAATTTCAATAATTTACGAATTATCTTTCCGTTTGAATATATTGCGTCGCAATAAATTATTTATTTAAATAATTTTAATGTAGTTATTTGTTTTATTTAAGAATTGGAACAGCTGTATTCCAAAGTAAAGGTAGTAGCTTTTTTATTTATTGCAATAAAAAATGTTTCTAATGACATTAAACTTGCCTAGATTTTTCGAGATCGTCTTATTTGTATGCAATATTGTTTTTTTTGGAACCATATTTACCACGTAGTTATGTATTTTAAAACTGCAATTAATTAGCTAATTTAATTATGACTCAATTTAAATACAGTTTTCAAACGAACTTTTTAACTTAGACGTAGTCTGTCTTTTTGGACATTTTAGAAAAAATATTAAATTACAATTACATATTTTCATCTATATAAACAAGAAGTAATAATTAATACTTAGAAATTATAATGTGGGATGGAATAAATCATATTTTAGTGATTATTGAAATGTGTATTCTAAAATATCGCCATTACGCAATGTGAAAATGTAAGTATGTATTTAAAACTAATTTATTCTATACATAAAAACAATAAATTATGAAGTGTAATACCTATATTGTTTTGTTTTATTTCTGAAAACTTTCCAAATTATTTTCTTTTATCACTTAGCGATTGTATTTTCAAATAAAGATTAAGCATTGAACAATAAATAATCCTCACAGATTTTTATTAGATTGAAACACACGTGATTTACTCTACCCCCTACTCTAGTAAGGTAAGGGAAGGAAGGAACTTACAGTTTTATAATTCCTCAACTCCATCATATCACTTTGTAAGAATGAAATTTCAATAATGGGCATCTCGTGCACATGATATATGACAGAAATGTATTGGAGACAATAAACAACATTAATTTTCCACTTCACTTTATTTAGCAATCTTCAAAGTTCAAACCCATTGCCCAACACACTATGCTAACACTCCGTCACGAACGATACAGATAAACAATTTATTTAAAACATAAAAAAACTGGCCAAGTGCTCTCATTTCTCACACTTTAGGAACCTTGTCAAATTAACATTCACTCATTACTCCTACAAAATTATACAAATAATCAAATATATAATTTTGACAGGGTTTCTGAAGTGTGAAATGAATGCTGTCGTCTGTACGTTTATCGTTTTTACGATAGAACAAAAATTACAAAGTTAGAAAAAATTGTTTTTCTTATATGGGGACCGGCTTAATTTGGTTTTATTAATTTTTTTAATGAACCTATTATATCGCCCATAATAAATAACACACATTATGTGAAAATTTCAACCGGCTACTGGTTACAGTTCAAAAGATACAGACCGGCCAAAGGTAGGACAGACGGACAGACGGACGGACGGACAGACGGCGTAGGCTTAGTAATAGGGTCCCGTACAGAACGTAACCCTAAAAGATAAGTCACAGAGCTCTTTTCTTCTATCATAAAGTTATTTAATTATGATTTAATTCCCCTCTCTATGGTGCAACGGGTGATCGCATGCTCTATACAAGATGTCAGTTAAATAAAAGTAAGAAGCAAACACCGTTATGTATGACCCACATAAAAGGAAACTATACGAGTTCCAAGGGCGTGATATAAACTCTTAATTACGTAACTTGATATAATACATGATACCGCTAACGATCTTTTTGAGTCGCTAACCGTGGAGAAGCCCATATTTCACACGCAAGCAAGAATAAACATATTATACTTAGTACTTAGTAGGACGAGCTTCTTGGGTTACCTACCAACTACCAAGTACAGGGTGACTGGAAATTCGATCATTTCCTTGAAAGGGTTATATTAGAGGTTATTTGGAATAATTTAAGTCCCATCAACTGGGGGTCGGAAATGAGTAGTTTCCGAGATATTGGGGTTTTAAGTTTTTTTTAAATTTCTGACTTGGAATGGAATAAAATATCCTTATTTTTGGGCACTCCATTGATATTTTTCTGAAAACTGGTAAGCTGCTCAAGCTACCATTACCAATCATTTCAAATAAAAATATCGGCCCAAAATTTTCAATATCTCAGAAATAAAAGGTCTTAAATGAATAGATTTTTATTTTTATGTTAATTTTTATTAAAACAAAATATTTTTCATGAAAAAAAAAACCAGTTGATGGGGGTTAAATTGTTCCAAATAACCTCTAGTATAACCCCTTTCAAGGAATAGATCAACTTTCCAGTCACCCTGTATAACATCAAGCCATATTATGATAAAAATAAATGTACTGAGCTCAAAAAAGTGCCTATTTTTATTATGGAAACTGACACGGTTGGCTACATCATCTACTACATCCGTGGTGTCAGCCCATAATACCTTGGTGAACTAAGTGCCATATGAGTGCTTCCCTTCGGTCGTGACGGCTACACTGAACTGGACGGAAAACACGAACTATTTACATAGCCGTTTCAACCGACCTTTCATTCGGTGCGGTGGTATCAATCAACCCGTTAGGGAGTTTTTTTTATGGGAACTGACACGGTTGGCTACATCACCTACAATATCCGTGATGTCAGTCCATAACACCGGGTGAACTAGGTGCGATATCAGAGCTTCCCCTCCTTCCATGTCGAAATAAATGAAAAAAACTAAAAGTTCCATATTCAGGAAATAAACATAACTACATAATGTAAGGCCGGTTAACTTTTCAGCATTGTCTCAAAATTCAAAAATTAGTTATTTTTAAGTTAAATAATTCGACTGTCCTTATCACAACAACAAAATAATTGTAAAAATCGGATTAGGTGTAAACCCTGAAAGTAAATTTTATCTGTAAATTAATTATACGCTATAATCTTAGATTTTTTTAGTGGAAATACGTTTATGGGCGTAATATTTTACTTGTGTTCTTTTGTAATATAGTTTCGGCTAGCCTGTCTATTTCGCAAATAGAGTAAATAAATAAATAAGTTCTCAGTACAAAATCTAGACCACCTGAAATTAAATCACCATGCCATATAAATACTCACAAACGAACTGTGATCACTGATCACCGCCACGCCCGCCTGTCGGCTCCGCTGCAATTATCAAAGGGCTGAGATTTAACGGCCAGTAGATCCTTCGCCTATCTCTGTCCTGCTCCGGCGAAGAGAATCTGCGGCGAGTGCGGGGGGGACGGAGCATCAGCAGCGGAATCCTCGAGCCGTGAAGTTACGCTCTGGTGGTGAAGGGAATGCAGACTTCTGGAGTCCGTGCCGAGAATATTGTCACGTGGACATTTTGAAAGTTCACTCTATAGAAAAGTCCAAACGCCCAAAAGTTTTTGTACCGTGTGGGGCCGGTACTTTAAAAGAATAGCCCCACTGCATCTCTCCCCGTGTATGTCGTAAAAGGCGACTAAGGGATATGGCTCCCTTATATTACTAGGTGGTAGGGTTTAACCCGCCCGGCTTGGTACCACCGCACTGAATGAAAGGTCGCTCGAAACGGCTATGTAAATAGTTTGTGCTTTCCGTCCAGTTCAGTGTAGCCGGCACGACCGAAGGGAAGCACTGACATGGCACCTAGTTCACCCGGTGTTATGGGCTGACATCACGGATGTTGTAGGTGATGTAGCCAACCGTGTCAGTCTCCATAAAAAAAAAAGTCCAAAGTCTTAGAAATAGCGTCCTTGACTTGAGAGTCTTCAAACCTAAAGCATAGATAAGGTAAAATAAACTAGTTATGTATTGTTGCCTTAAGACGACTGTCTCGTATTTATTTTTCTCCATACAAAATCATCTTATGGGATTTATGCTTTCTCAACCCCTAAACCTTGACCGATTTTTATGATTATTTTTTCTTGTAATAAGGACAGTATAATTACATAATATACGTTTCCTTTTTGTTTAAATTAAATATAACAAACTAGAGCTAAAATTGGTTTTTCGAACGAAAAATAATTAGTTTTTTGTCTATATCATGAACTTCATTTAAGCTTTATTAAATCATTATTTACTTTAGATATAAAAAAAAAATAATGTAAGTACGTAAGGTACGTAATTTTCGTAAAAAAACGTAATTCGACTTTCCTTATCACAACAACAAAATAATTGTAAAAATCGGATAAGGTGTAAACCCTGAAAGACAAACTTTTACAGCAGAGACAGAGAACGTGCAGCGGTCCCTCTTGTGTTGACGGGGAGTGCGCGTGGCGAATGGAGACAGCGATACTTCAAATATCTAACATGTTATCATGTGACTAACCTCTGTCTGCTCTTAAGATGCTAGGGTCACCAAAATACACGTATTAAAAAAAACGATATTTCGGCGGACCGTGGTTTGGCTGGAGGTCTCAAATCTGTTGTTGATGTTTTTTTTATGGAAACTGACACGGTTGGCTACATCACCTACAACATCCGTGATGTCAGTCCATAACACCGGGTGAACTTGGTGCCACGTCAGTGCTTCCCTTCGGTCGTGCCGACTACACTGAACTGGACGGAAAACACAAACTATTTACATAGCCGTTTCGACCGACCTTTCATTCAGTGCGGTTGTACTAACCCGGGCGGGTTAAACCCTACCACCTAGTAATATAAGAAGGGAGTCATATCCCCTAGTTGCCTTTTACGACATACACGGAGAGAGATGCAGTGGGGCTACTCTTTTAAAGTACCGGCCCCACGGCCATGTTTATAGAAGGTATACACATACTCGTACGAACTGAAGTACGATAGGAAATGGCCATTGACCAGGTCAACACAGAGGGGTGTGCAAAGATAAACTAGATCTATGCGTACAGTCTGGGCAGGCACGCCAAGGACGATACCAGTTAGGTCATTTTACCTTCAATAACGTATTTAGTATGATTTATGCTCGACAGCTGCTGGCAAGTAACTTTCACAATAGGGCTGATTTTCCAGTCTCCAGCCAGTCTAAGTTTTTTTCTGTTTTCAATTTGAATACACATTATTTACTTATACTGAAATGTAGTAGGTAGTACCTTCTAACACTTCTTCATACAAATTTAAACAGATTCACCGAGAGTTCGATTTGTTTTACCTCCATATCAACAGAGTTAGTTAGTACTGAAGTTGAATAATTAGTACAGAATGAATAAATAAAAAAACAGTTACATTTTGTATCGTAAGCTTTTTTAATAACCACGGCAGGCTGTGCGGGCTTAGGGACCAGTAGTGCTGCGGTAGAAACTGAGTTGGTACTGGACGTAAGATGGCCGCACAGCAGCTTCGGTTGTGTTCTCCTCTAGTCCAGTATAGCCAGCCATAGGGAAGTCTCCGGTATGGCGCCTACCTTCTCCAATGTGATATTGGCTTGACGGAGCATGTGCTTTGACCCCTCTGACTCAGCCACCCATAACGGGTTATATAAAAAAAATGAGCATAAATCAGATTTTTAATGACTTTGGTATAATACGATGTACCCTTGTTCTATTGATATCAAATTATAATGTATATAATATAATAAGTTAAATTAAAATACAAACAGAACTACCTAATAAACATAAAAAAGCTCCTCTAGAGTTCGGCATGTCGGGAATGTGCCCATAACGCTCGCAGCATTCCCTCTCTGCACAGCGAAGCTTATTCTCTCCGTTAAAAACTTTTCCGAATTTTGAACGCTGGTTGTTTCCCCAATTTTTTTACCTAAAAAATGCACAAGTGATTTTGAAGCCTTGCACCACGGGCCGTAGGTTTCGAAAGCTAGCGGAATAAACAAATAGTTTTGGTTGACAATGCTTTGGTACTTGTTTATCTTCAGTTTTGTTTATGACTTTGGTTGAGTCAGAAGGTAAACCAATAGTGATTTCGATCTCTTCATGGTGATTGGTAATGTATGCACCCTATATACAGAAACTTACATCAAAATAACGGAAGTACGCTCTCATCCGAAACTGAAAACCGACTGTGATTTCCTTTATGAGTTTTGACAGCAAATCGTGGCTAAAATATTTCTCCTACTGCGATCTTTTCCGACCACACTGCCCACCATCTATCAATATTAGCGTGACGTTTGCACTAATAGTAAACAGTGCATATGCCATATTATTGCATTGAAAAAAATCGCATGTAAACGGGTCAATCGTTCTCGAGTTATGAGTGAACAGAGAGAAGAGAGCAAGAACCTTTTGCAAAAAAAAAAACTTTGCATGCGTCATAATTTGGGTCTTAGTAATTGATAGAATCTGAATGATCGTACGATGTTCAAAGATACGCGTGCGAAATTATTTATAGAATGAAAGTATAATTTTTGACAGAAATATGTCCAATATTCTTCTTAACTTAGCATACCTCTTACATTTTTTTGACGAGCAAATAAGATTTATTTTGTTCCATGAAAACATTTTTTTTATTAAACAGCTGATTGACTGATTTATTAAGACGCATGTTCTGGACATGGTGATGGTGACGAGGGAAAAATTAAAGGATTCCAACGGTTCCAAAAGAAGATCCTACTGATCCAATAATAGCTATGAATGGGATGCGTGGGCGCAGCGGGCTGTAACGACGCATCCTGAGGAATTATTCATGAAGCTTCACGAGGGCTGCAGTGCGTGAGCCTTGGCAATAAATAACCAGACACGGCATTGTACACATTTTACCTTGCGACTAACGTTTGGTCTGCATGCACATCATTCCACAACTATCTGACTTCAAGCGGCGGGTGGCCGAGTGGTTTGGGCATCGGCTTCTCATGCGAGAGGTCCGGCGGGGTTCGAATCCGGTCGGCGTGTACCAATGAGTTTTTTCTGACGACTGCATACCTGCTGCTTCACCGTTCGGAACCTGTAGGTAGGCCCCTTCCCTTGCCCCTTACTAGGTGGTAGGCTCAAATTGTAGCCGACTGGGTTAGCACCATACCACCGTACTGGATATAAGATGGCCGCATAGCAACCTCGGTTGTGTTCTCCTCTAGTCCAGTATAGCCAGCAATCAAGGGAAGTCTCCAGTATGGCACCTACCTTCTCGGAGGTGATATTGGCTAGTCAGAGCATGTGCTTTGGCCCCTCTGACTCAGTCACCCATACCGGATTACATAAATAAAAAAAAATCTAACTTCGCAGGTCGAGAGCCACGCGCCGCCACCGCCGCCCTGCTGCCGACGACAGCCTGTCGAATTTTAGCAACATATCCCAGCCGTTGCCGGCGGCGGTCGAGCTATAGGAAGTACTGCGGCCTCGGAATTTACCTATTATTTCACAGAGTTCTTCAGCACGCATGCGCAAAGTTCAACGTCCAGTGAGAATAGCAGCTTCGTCACTCGCTGCCGGCCAGCCGGACTGTAAAAGACGAAGTATACATGCCAAATATTTATGTCACAAAATAATGATTGTCAGTCGGTCAAAACATTGGAAGAAAATATACATATAAAAATTAGATTATGAAACATATCTTATTTTCCTTCACCACAACCATAACCACTGACTACGCCGCTTATACGGACAATGCGATTACCCTAACTTAGGGCGAATAAAGTGACGGCAAGCCTCACGCGGAACGCCGCGCTAAAAAGTGCCGGGTAAGAAAAACTCACGGAATTTCCGGTCGGACTTTCCGCCCGGTGGTAAATGGGACAACTGTATCGCCGCGACTCATACCATACTATTCAGCCCCACCCGAAAATTCCGGTGAGTGTGTTTTCGGGCGGGGGTGAAGTCCACTAAACACAATTTTTCACTCGCAGATTCCACTCCATTAAAGCAAATTGAAGATATGCGAAGTACGTAAGTGTGATAGAGACAGGCATAATATGTGTAATTTGAACTTTCTGTTTTTGTGTGTTTTAATATTTGTAATGTCAACTCTTTTCGTCTCATTGACAAGTTGATGACACTTCTATGTATTTATATTCATGGCGTGAGCTATGCGCAGGAGTTGATCAACGGAGCGTAGAGCCGCGGGAAGGACGATACCGCCATCTTGTATGCGGTAGTCGAAACATGTGTGATTTAATCTAGTGCCTATCTGAGTTCACATAGTAACATTGTATTTTATAATTGTATCTAGATCAATTTGTTTCTGTTACCTTGTTTGATTCTATGTTATGTTATGTGAGAAACTCGGTGAGAAATAAAGATTTTGGATTTGCATTAGTTGGATACATACTTATTGCTTTTCATAGTTAGTCTATATGCACATTGGTGCATAGACCTGACAAATACACCTATCTATGCGAAAAAAAACTTAAGTGCTACTTCGTAAATAATGCGAACTGTAGCAATTTTTTTACGATGCGTGATTTTGGCTGGTCCTATCCTAACACCACAAGGTACAATAGATAGATGATGGTGTTGGGGTAGGGCGAGGGGAAGGGTGTGTATGAAATCTGTAGATCCCTCCCCTTGCTCCGGCTCAAATTGTAACCAACTGGGTCGGTACCGCCGTAGTAGATATAAGATCCGCCATTGCCACCAATCCAAAGGGACTTCTCCGGTATAATAGATTTAGATAGCACCTATCTTCACAGAGGAGGTGATATTGGTTGGTCGAAGCATGTGCTCTTACAAATCTACAAATACTGCATATCATTACTCAATTAAAATGTCCTCTGTCGATCATTCATTTGTCTGCGTTATCCAAAAAGTGATCTAAAATTTCGCACCAGAATAGGCTCAAACTTTCACCCGAGCGAAGCCGATGGCAAAAGCTAATATCTACCAGTAAACATACAGAATATGGTTTCACAGCTAACCGTCAAATCTTACGGAAGTGAAGTTAAGTGGTTTCTCACAGGATCACTTACAAGTTACATCACATCCGCCGCGGTGCCGCTATCGCTTACAAGATGGCGCGCGCAATGCGACACCTATCGGCTGACATCGATACTACATCCAGGGTGAAATAGGAAGTAGGAAACCCTAGCAGCGGTTCCTAAAAGGTGTTCCGCGGCCCCTGGGGTTCCGCGGAAGGTTCACAGGGGTTCCGTGGGTTACAGTCGGAAAAAGCACAAATTTAGTTTTTTTATGTTCAAATTGACTTGGTGTTCCACCAACAGAAGGACGATCATTTAGGGGTCCGTAACCGAAAATAATTTAGGAACCGCGGCTGCCCTAGAGTGTTTTAATACATAAGCATGCTCTAACTAAGCTAAATAAATTTATTACACCTGCTCTTTTACAAAAAAATAAATTATGTAATCCGGTACCTATGGGTGGCTGAATCGGAGGGGCAAAAACACATGCTCCGACCACCCAATATCACCTCCGAGAAGTTAGGTGTCATACCGGCAAATTCCCTTTGGATTTCTGGCTAAATACTGAAATATAAAGGAGAACATAATCGAGGTTACAATGCGGTCATCTTACATTCAGTACGGTGGTATCAACCCAGTCGGTTACAATTTGAGCCTACCACCTAGTAAGGGGAATTTTCATTCAGTGCAGTGGTACCAACCCGGGCGGGTTAAACCCTACCACCTAGTAAGGTAAGAAGGGAATGGACCTACAGTTTTACGTGGAATCCGAACTGCGGCGCGGTCAGTAATCTGTGCCGCGGTTAGCCTCCAACGGTCGAGCAGCGGTCACCCATCTAATTACTGACCGCGCCCAGGTGTGCTTATGAATACGATCGACAGTCGACCGACCGCACCACTGAAATACCGAGGCTGACGCTCTTTGAAATCTATACCTACAAACTTTTTGATACAGATAAACCCCCTGAAATATTTGGCATGGTAACACAATCAACCTGTATAGCCATCGCTTTTCAGATAATTAATCCTATGGTTGGGTTGCTAAGCATGCGTTTCGCAAGGTATTCGCAAAACGTCAAAGTTGAAAACTAGCAAATTAAAATTTTCAAGGTGAAATTAAATCAAATTAAAAGGAATGACGTTCTCTCTCTCCGTTCACTCCAATCACCAAAAGAATTGTCCAGGCTCCGAAATCAATTAGAGAGGACAATAAAATAAATACTCTATCTATAAGGGTGCCACAATTTAACGACATACGGACGATCCTAATTGAATTTATACGGCTATAAAACGACGGCCAATGAAAAAAGCATAAAGTTTTATTGGTCATCCTAGTTTGTGGTATCGTTCATGCGTTGTCAATCGCTACTGTTGTATGTATTAGGGCACCCGCATAAATGCATACGAATTTTTAAATTCAACGGTTTCGAGTGATGGTCGGTTCGTCAAGACCACTGACAAGAAAACTAGAGATACTTGTAGGACAGCGTTCGGGGAGATAGTAATCATGCATGACTTTGTGCATAGGTATGTTTACCAGAACATTATGCTATGCCAGAAATTATATTCATGATGGGTTTTTAAATTACTGTGGTTGTTAGACATTATTTTTAAAAACAACACAGCTTTACTCACGGTTTTCTGCCGGCGTGTACCAAATCCCATGTAGCTGTGGAAAGTCATACATCGGGCAGACGAATAGGAGCGTAGCGACGCGGGTCTCGGAGCAAATACGAGCGGCGAGACAATTGGACTCCAACAAATCGGCAGTGTGCGATCACATGGACTCCGGAACGAACCACTGGATTAGGTTGGATCAGGTCAAAATTCTTGCGACTGAAACAAAATACGTCCCACGTCTCGTCCGAGAGTCCATCGAAATGAAGAAGCACGACAACTTCAACTGGGAGGACACCTTCAAGTTGTCGCCGATGTGGAATCCAGTCATAGCGCCGCTCAAGAGAAGACGAGAGACACGACGGACACGACCAGCCGGAAGTGGACACCGTCGGCGCCTTCTGTCTCTCCGCCACCTGAACCCTGGTCTAGGGAAACTACCCGCACTGGCCACATCTACTTTTACACAAATTCCCAAGCATTTTTAATTGTGCATCGAAAATTCCTCGTCTTCCCAGACAGTCCAGACACAACCGTGTCAGATCTCGCACCACGACTAATGCGTTTAGGGTTAATTCACACTCATTTAGAAATTATTTTACGTCGATTAGAGCGCGTACACAATGGACGCGGTGATGGATTGCCCCGAGTGATGCTGGGAAGAGACACTTGACTGATGATGACAGATTATCTCGACACCCCTTGTAGTTCAGTAAAATTTTAAAACATGCCCAGTATTCAATTTATTCGCTGTTTTGTGTTTGAACACTTTCGGTTTTGTAATTATTGCAGACATTTAAAGAAAACGTGTATGATTGAGAAAGAGCGTAGATCAAAACCAATGATCAATGTCTTTTTAGGGTTCCGTATCCGTCGTCGTGTGGGACCCTATTACTAAGCCTACGCCCTATGTCTGTCTGTCTGTCTGTCTTTCTGTCTGTCCGAGGGTTGTGTCTCTTGAACAGTAATAGGTAGGTAGTCCGTTGAAATTTTCACAGAATTTATGTGTTATTTTGAGACAGAGACAGTGAGCCCGATTACAACATTTTCGATCAACTTTTTTGGCAAATAGGCTTCTTTCTTTCATAACTACATATAGATATTTTTATTAGTTCAAGAGCTTCCACGTGTTGTGAGAAAGCGCTTAATGGTATCGATGCTTGATGGTATATATTTTGAAGGATTGTCTTTTTGACAGTTTGCGGGCAAACTCCACGAGACGAGGGTTTAGGGAGGGGTTACAGAAATCGCAGACAATCTGACCCCGAGTAGGGATGGGCAAACACGATGATAAATATTCTTTTAAATTATCTCATTGTTTTATGTAATCCGGTATCGATGTCTGGGTCACAGAGAGCAGAGCCCATGCTCCGACCAGCCAATATCACCTCCGAGAACGAAGGTACCAAATCGAAGACTTCCCGTTGGGTTGCTGGCTATAAAATAAACTGGACTATTAGAGGAGCGAGGCTGCTATGCGGCTAGGTTTCGTCGTACTCCCGTACCTAGCAATCAAATCGGGAATAGTTTGAGCCTACCACCATACCCATCCCCATCCCGACTAATTATAAAACAATAAAGGGGTTTGGTGTCTGTAATAATAAAATTTTCGAAAACATTCCTTCACTTACGTTTTACATTAATGAAACCTAAGTGCAATATTTTACTTATTTCGAAAAATTTTGCAAGTCTTCGTGTCGGTCCGGGCATCGCGTTAAAACTGTTGGTTCAATGTTCATGCAGTTTACACCAATAAATAGAAAAATGTCAGAAGGCTCCAATTGCCAAATATCATCAAGCTCAATCATCAGGGAGCTGCGCAGTAAAGAAAATGTCAACTTATGTATGTATACGATTTATATTACGCCCCGCGCGGCGAGGCGGGCAGGCCGGGGGCGGTATAGTTATATTATAGTTTGATATTATTCGGTTTTTTTCTTTTTTTTTTTTATGGTAACTGAAACGATTTGCTACATCCGTGATGTCAGCCCATAACACCTTGGTGAACTAAGTGCCGCCGTGTGCGTCCCTTCGGCCGTGCCGACTACACTGAACTGGACGAAAAATACGAACTATGTACTTACATAGCGTTTCAACCGACCTTTCATTCAGTGCGGTGGTACCAACCCGAGCGGGTTCAACCCTACCACCTATAGTAAGGTAAGAAGGGATGGGACCTACAGTTTACGTGGAATCCGAACCACGGTCAGCCTCCAACGGTTGAGCGGTCACCCATCTAAGTACTGACCGCGCCCAGGTGTGCTTGTGATCAAGATCATCAGGTGAAGTAGTGTTGCAAACCCCACCGGTTGCATTACAATTTCTTGAATAGTCCGCTAGCTAAAATATTATCGATAACTGATTTATAACATCACTATGATAACACGGGCAACACAACCTGGCAACCCCATGTTGCACCGCCCACTATAACGCGCCTATTTTAAGTTTTTGCGTGATTTTTTGTTTTGTTTTTTGGTTTTATGAAGTGATTTATTGCGCCGAGGGTTAAAGTGCGGTGTCAAGAGCATGTTGCTTGTTTTGAAAAATCCCTCTTTTTGCGAGTTTAACCGTCGCCGTTTCAAAATTCAGTTTTAATTATCTACGCACTTGAGTTAAACATTACAATACGATCTAATAATTTAACTTAAGTCAAGAAACAAAATAGTATAAAACCTAAATGTAATATGCACGCACAGTGTATGTATAACAATAATATATGTATTTAGTAGTTTAATAATTTTAGTAATTTACCACTCCAGGATTTGCGAATTATAATATATATCCTTAATAATTTGGGTCCTATAAAATCAAACCTCCTCAACCAAAACCCAATACACTTATATACATACATAATACACGCCGTATTCCGATAATCTGAGTAAACAGAGTAATCGGAGTTGTGCAGCAGGTACTCTTGTAAATTACAGCACAGCACAGACCACCACGTTTAGCAACGAAATTACCAATGACCACCGGAGGTGGTGACCTTGGGGGGTGGCCGATGGAACCCGCTGAAGTATTCGTACAAGATAACTATTAATTAAGCAGCAAGTAAGACAAGAAGACCCACTCGCTGCGTGAGTCCGTGGAAGGACCGTTCCAACGTGAGAGGTGGCTATCCTGTCACCCTTAAGCATGGCATCTTGTCCTGAGAGATGCAGTGGGGTTATTCTTTTTAAGTGCTGGCCCCACACGGTACGGTACCCAATATACTTCTGCTGCGAAATTTTGCTGGAATGAATTTGGAGGCGCCCTCGATGACATCGACGTCAAGTGCGGTGGTACCAACCCGGGCGGGTTAAAACCTGACACCTAGTAGAGTAAGAAGGGAAACGAAAGTTATTGCGTTTCACGTACACAATCACCCCTTGCAGTTTTTTGCCCTTACTATCTTATTGCGGACATCCTGTATCTAACACAGTTTGCATTTTAAACAATAAAAAAGTACGTATTATCCAATCACGTACAGAATGCCGGCACATTATGGAAACGTGCGATAAAGTGGCAACATGTCGGGCGGGGCCCGTATTCCGCCATATCAATACTCCCCTATGGACGTCCACTACTTGCATCACAGAAGAATCTAATGCAGCTGTACTGTGTGAATGTCAAAGGAGACGGAGAATCGATGTCGAGTCGATTTTTAATTCAGATTTAACGAATGCAGACAATAAAGTTAGCATTTTAAATAAAAACAATTATATTCTTTGTTCAAATAAAATATTAAGCATATACGGTAAAATTAAAATAAAAAACCGGCCAAGTGCGAGTCGAACTCGCGCACCGAGGAGGGTTCCGTATCGCCATGTCATGGTTAGCGCCACACACGCCATCTATGGCGTGTTATGAAATGCTTCATATTAGTTAAATGTCATGATTAGTTAAAATGCTTCATATTCTATTCAGTAGATTGCGCGCGCGTATACACTGTTTGGTTTATTCTTTAGGAACCCCGTGATTTTTTAACTTTTTCTTATTTTTATTATTTGTTGTTATATCGGCCATAATAATACCACATATTCTGTGAAAATTTCAATATATTGAAATTATTACGGTTCAAGAGATACAGCCCTCGGACAGACAGACGGACGGACGGACGGACGGACGGACGGACGGACGGACGGATGGACAGACAGACAGACAGACGGCGTTGGCTTAGTAATAGGGTCCCATACCGGATACAGAACCCTGAAAAACATTCTGGCATATAACTGCGACACACGGTTGTGGAAATGAAGAAAACGTTCATAAATTAATGAAAGTACCTAGTAAATATACATTTATTTCATGACAGAGTTCACACACACACACACACATACACATGCAAACGCATGCTATTAAAAATGAATTAATTTAAGCGAGAAACGTTCCGGTACAGATTTATTTACAGATATTAAACGGTTTGACACAAAGAAAATATTGAGACACATATTAGTGTTAGTCAATCATATCAATTATTTTGGACTATATGTACGATAATTCTTTGCATTTTTACATTCTTTCCTTACTTACATTCGATCTCGATTCTAAATATTCGATTTCGTTGACAGCGATATCAGGGTAAGACTAACACTTTTTTGTCGTGAGATTTGAAGTGGTCCTACAAAAAGGATAAATCACTTGTGGTTTTAGTTGTTAAGATATTTTGAGGGCTTTTTATAAATCAAAGCCGTTTCAAGTTGAGCATTCCTGTGCCACGATGCTTTGGAATTTCTATGGTTTCATAGATGGAGCAGTACCACTATATTTCATCCTTTTGAATTTTCTTTTCGACTGCACTTTTAGTAAATACTTAAGTATTAATTTTAGTTTGAATAGCTGAATGAGTAATACTTATGGTATTTTTATTAATTAATATAGGTAAGTAAATGTAAGAAAATTGTTATTTCATTTTATTTTGTGAAATTTGTTTTATTTTAAGCATTCCTATAATTTGTGTAATGGGATTAATTAATAATGGGATTGCGAATGCCAATGGCGGCCTGACAGGAGCCTTTTCACACCACTTTTGAAAAACCTCAGGCTGTCCATGTTCTTATTTTCTTAATTTTTGTATGTGTCGAGACTGCATTATTTATGCATGCATATATTTGTTACGAAATTTTTGTAAGTAGGCACCTAATGCGTATTAACCTTTATGTAAGTACTAGCTGAGCCCGCGGCTCCGCTCGCGTGAAATTCGTATTTCAAAGAAGAAGTAAGTAACTGAGGGCGAGGCCGAAGGCCGAGCTGCGTTCAGGAAGACTATAAACCTTCTCGAAGAAAGTAAGTAACTAAGGGCGAGGCCGAAGGCCGAGCTGCGTTCAGGAAGACGATAAACCTTATCTAAGAAAGTAAGCAATTAAGGGCGAGGCCGAAGGCCGAGCTACATTCAGGAAGACCATAAATATTCTCGAAGAAATTACGCAACTGAGGGCGAGACCGAAGGCCGAGCTGCGTTCAGGAAGACTATAAACCTTCTCGAAGAAAGCAAGTAACAAACGGCGAAGCCGAAGGCCGAGCTGCGTTCAGGAAGACGATAAACATTCTCGAAGACAGTAAGTAACTATGGGCGAAGCCGAAGGCCGAGCTGCGTTCAGGAAGAGGATAAACCTTCTCGAAGAAAGTAAGTAACTGAGGGCGAGGCCCAAGGCCGAGCTGCGTTCAGGAAGACCATAAACCTTCTCGAAGAAAGTAAGTAACTGAGGGCGAGGCCGAAGGCCGAGCTGCGTTCAGGAAAACTATAAACCTTCCCGAAGAAAGTAAGTAACAAAGAGCGAGGCCGAAGGCCGAGCTTCGTTCAAGAAGACTATAAACCTTCTTGAAGAAAGTAAGTAACAAAGGGCGAGGCCGAAGGCCGAGCTGCGTTCAGGAAGACGATAAACCTTATCCAAGAAAGTAAGTAATTAAGGGCGAGGCCGAAGGCCGAGCTACATTCAGGAAGACCATAAATATTCTCGAAGAAATTACGCAACTGAGGGCGAGACCGAAGGCCGAGCTGCGTTCAGGAAGACTATAAACCTTCTCGAAGAAAGCAAGTAACAAACGGCGAAGCCGAAGGCCGAGCTGCGTTCAGGAAGACGATAAACATTCTCGAAGACAGTAAGTAACTATGGGCGAAGCCGAAGGCCGAGCTGCGTTCAGGAAGAGGATAAACCTTCTCGAAGAAAGTAAGTAACTGAGGGCGAGGCCCAAGGCCGAGCTGCGTTCAGGAAGACCATAAACCTTCTCGAAGAAAGTAAGTAACTGAGGGCGAGGCCGAAGGCCGAGCTGTGTTCAGGAAGACGATAAACCATCTCTAAGAAAGAAAGTAATTAAGGGCGAGGCCGAAGGCCGAGCTGCGTTCAGGAAGAGGATAAACTTTTTCAATGAAAGTAAGTAACAAAGAGCGAGGCTGAAGGCCGAGCTGCGTTTAGGAAGACTATAAACCTTCTCGAAGAAAGTAAGTAACTGAGGGCGAGGCCGAAGGCCGAGCTCCGTTTAGGAAGAGGATAAACCATGGGTCAGGCCGAAGGCCGAGCTGCGTTAAGGAAGAGGATTAACCTTCTTGATGAAAGTAAGTAACTATGGGCGCTAAGCTGCATTCTGGAATACAATAAACCTCCACGAAGAAATTAAGTAACTAAGGGCGAGGCCACCGTCACACCCATCCCCCCTCCCCCCCCATTTATTTGTTTTGAGTAGCTATAATTATGATTTTCCTTTAAAAAAACCGATATTCCCATACAATCTTTAACACTTCGTTTCCGTTTCTCCCTCTCCCTCTCCCTCTCCCTCTCCCTCTCCCTCTCCCTCTCCCTCTCCCTCTCCCTCTCCCTCTCCCTCTTCCTCAATCTCATACTTGGAGTAAATATGGCAACCCCAAAGATGGTAAACAGACAGACATACAGACATACATACAGACAGACAGAAAGCAGACGTTGGATTTTATTAAAGGTAAGGAAGAAAGGAAAGGATAAGGATAAGGGGGATTCCATCGCTCTACCTCCACCTCCCCTCCCGCCCCTCCCTCACCCCCCTCCCTATATGCCTCTACTTACCCCCCCCGGAAATCGGTTCAGTGGTTCTCGAGTTATAAGCGGACAGACTCCCCTCCCGCCCCTGCCTCACCCCCCTCCCTATATGATGCTTCTACTTACCCCCCCCCCCCCCCCCCTCCCCTCCCCCTTCAGGATATTGTAATGTCATCGGTTCTTACTCGGGTGAATGATTCCGTATCCGTTACATACAAATATTGCCAAGTGCTCTCATATTTCACTTCACTGCTACCCTCATAAGCCATTTAGCGTGATAGTAAGTAGCCTATAGTTGATGGGAAGAATCAAGCTATCCGTAGAATTTTGTTTTATTAAAATCGGTTCAGTGGTTCTCGAGTTATAAGCGGACAGACAGACAGACAGAAAGCAGACGTTGGATTTTATTATAGGTAAGGATGCATGTAATTAATGTATTTATTTGTATTTAAATATTTAAGTAAGTATGTTATATATAATAGATAATATTTTATTATATTTTTTTTTATTAGAAAATGCGACATCATCATGAAGGTGCAAGAGAGCGAAAATTTGGAAGTAATACGTAACGGTCCGGTGGCGTAGTTGGTTATCGCGTTGGCGGCTCAAGCCAAAGACCCAGGTTCAAATCCTGGCCGGGATGTATTTTTTCCATTGCTTTTCGCTTTGCATTTTTCTAATAAAAAATATATATAAAGCGAGTACGTGCTTAGTACTTAGTAGTAGTAATATAAACAAAAAATAATATTTAATTAGTTTTTTATTTAATTTCGCACTATCCAATCTAGCTTACGCACAATCCCAAGCATGACTGGTAAATATAGCCTTTAGGCATTGCGTCCGCGCTTTTTTCACTTTTTATTGTTCAATAAAGTATATTTAAATTTCATTTCACAACATTATAGTTTAAACTAATACCAAAGTTTTTTTTGGAAAAGACGATTTTTTTTTATTTAGACAAACATGGGTGCCGAGGGACCAATAGTGTAACCGACAGAGCCAAAATCACCATTCCTCGCGATACCACGCTAGTTAGGCGCCATGCCAGCAAATTTGCGAACTGTTTCTAGGCTCCCTAAGCTCCCTTGTCTGTTAATACGGCATATGGAGACACCCAGGTTAAAGGATTAGGGAAAGACCAATGATATTGGAAACACACTCGCCGGAAGACAGTTCCACACCCTAGAGGACCGCTAGGGTGTGCACCGGGAGCGACAAAGAAACGAAGAAAAGATCCAGCACGATAGTACCTATTATAATAATTACTAACCATTGCAGCTGATTTAAACATCATTTATATCATCGGTCAATGGGGATGAGAAGGGATGAGATGAATAACGAATTTTATTATAAAACTAGCTGTTGCCCGCGACTTCGCTCGCGTGAAATTCGTATTTCAAAGAAGATTGTATATAACTAAGGGCTAGGCCGAAGGCAGAGCTGCGTTCAGGTAAACGACAAACTTTCTCAAATAAAGTAAGTAACAAACGGCGAGGTCGAAGGCCCAGCTGCATCCTAGAAGACAATAAACCTTCTCGATGAAAGTAAGTAACTAAGGGCGAGTCCGAAGGCCGAGCTGCGTCCCGGAAGAAGATAAACCTTCTTGAAGAAGTAAGTATATAAGGGCGAGGCTGAAGGCCGAGCTTCGTTCAGGAGGACGATACACCTTCTCGAAGAAAGTCAGTAACTATGGGCGAGGCCGAAGGCCGAGCTGCGTTCAGGAAGAAGATAAACCTTCTTGAAGAAGTAAGTGACTAAAGGCGAGGTCGAAGGCCGAGCTGTGTTCTATAAGACGATAAACGTTCTCAAAGAAAGTCAGTAACTATGGGCGAGGTCGAAGACCGAGCTACGTTCAGGTCGTTTACCTTTTTCAATTTACCGTTTTAAGTTTAGCAAACTTTCTAAAATAAAGTAAGTAACAAACGGCGAGGTCGAAGGCCCAGCTGCATCCTGGAAGACAATAAACCTTCTCGATGAATGTAAGTAACTAAGGGCGAGCTACGGTCCGGAAGAAGATAAATCTTCTTGAAGAAGTAAGTAGCTAAGTGCGAGGCCGAAGGCCGAGCTGCGTTCAGGAAGACGATGAACCTTCTCGAAGAAAGTCAGTAACTTTGGGCGAGGCCCAAGGTCGAGCTGCGTTCAGGTAAACAATTAATCCTCTTCCGCCCTCGGGTCTCGCCCTTACTTAGTCACTTAATTTTTTCGAGAAGGTTTATTGTTTACTTTAACGTAGTTCGGCCTTCGACATCGCCCTTAGTTACTTTGTTTGAGAAAGTATATGGTTTAGCTATACGCAGCTCCTCCATCGGCGTCGTCATTAGGTAAATTTCTTCGTGAAGAATATCGTTTATGTGATCAGAGCTCGGCCTTCGGCCTCGCCTTAATTACTTACTTTCTTCAGGAATGTTTGACTTCTTTCTGTTCGCAGCTCGGCCTGGACGGCTTTGCCGTCTTTCAGGATAGATACAGCTCGGCCTTCGGCCTCGCCCTTAGTTACTTACTTTCTTCGAGATGGTTTATTATTTATCAGAATGAAGCTCGGCCTTCGGCCTCGCCTTAGTTACTTAGTTTTTTGAAGAAGGTTTAGCTTCTTCCTGAACGCAGCTCGGCTTTCGGCCTCGCCCTTAATTACTTATTTTCTTTGAAATGGTTTATTATTTATTGAACGTAGCTCGGCCTTCGGCCTCGCTTTAGTTACTTACTTTCTTCAAGAATGTTTTTCTTCTTTCTGAAAGCAGCCCGGCCTTCGTCCCGGCCTTCAGTTACATACTTTCTTCTTTTGAAATTCGAATTTCACGCGAGCGAAGTCGCAGGCAACAGAAGTATAAATTGCACCAATGACATCGACAAAACTTGAACTTTCTATTATTTTTTTTCCATTAATAAAATATTTTTTCACCGGCCAGCTCTAAGACGTCGATATGACAGTTCTCCGTTGTCAACTTGATATTTTTAATTTTTTTGCATTTCATGAATAAAATAATTCGTCACCGGCCAGCTGTCGCCAATGTAACTGTCATGAAACCTGTACTTTGGCTGACGTGATTCTAAATGTTAATGATAATAATATTTTTTTTTTATTTTTTGATATTTTTTTTGTGTATTATGTTATTCCGGCATATAAACTGCCACTATACAAAGTTTAGTCTAATTCCGTTCAGTGGTTTTTGCGTGATGCGCGTACAGACAAACAAACAAACAAACAAAAATTTTAAAAACTGTTCTAACATGTTCAGTATCTCATTTTAAGCCACCCTGGTTAGTTTTTTTCCGAATACATTCAATGTACAGACTTTCTTACCTTTACGATTTTATTATATGTATAGAAGATGTTTAACATGTCAGTTTTTTTATCAGACAAAGAACATGTAAAATTAATATTAATGACAGTTTGAGTAGATAGATACTTTACAGTTCACACGATGGAATCATGCAGTTTTGGGCATTCGCAAGACAATACGGTTAATTACATAATTCAGAATGTAATAGATAAAAAAAAGAAATGCTTTATTTATTGCATACAATAGTATATGAAAGAAACAATAATTGAGAACCTCCTCATTTTTGGAAGTCGAATGAAAAGTCAGGAGGTCGCAAATGCAATTCTAAACAAAATTGCTGATTTTATCGAAACTGTTGAACCCTACGAAAAAATAAAAGCATAATTTCAATTTATAGATCAATCGTCGGCAGAGACGAGGCTTCGTCGGACTTTTCAGAAATTTATTTTTTGTAGATTTTCTGAATATTAATTTTAGATTAGTTTTAGTTTTAATGCATTAGTGTATAGTTGTATTTTGTAGTATCACTATTTCCACCATTATATTTATTGAGATCAATCAAATTAACCTATAATATGGAAAAATATAGCGAGACACTTGTGTACCTACGATGTAATATATCCCTACAGACAGAAGGACAAACAATCAAACTGACGTACAAACTGAGTTACTTAAACCATTGATTATTATAACCACTGAATTTAGTGAGGTCCTTATATTATAAAGGGAGTATTAAATTAGCACCAGGGACAATCAATATATTAGATTAATTAGTTGTTTTGCTATTAATATTAGACAAAAGAAAATAGATTTATTTTCAAACTGAACTATCTTAAGAAAATAATTATAATAAAACAAGTTGATGGAGGTGAAAAAAAGAAAAAACAACTAGAAGCCGCAGACATTGACTTTGTGTTACTGCCGCAGACGTTTTGGTTTACTGTCACATACCTACATACATATGAATAACCTATTTCTTTCTTCTATAGATAAACTTATCTAACTAAACAAATTATACAAACACCAATAGCAACCCATAGAATTTGTAATTAATGTTTTAAACAAAAAAACCTTTCCATGCACTGTTCATATTTCGAAATTATACCTAGGTGGTAAAAATATATATAAAAAAACCCCTGACCCCGACCCTGATAGTGAAAACAAACGAAGGTGTTGTTCTATTTAGTCTAGTGAGATAAATTATGATCGATATTTTTTTCAAAACGCATTTATTTCCAAAATGTTGTCCGTCATCGCCAGCATGGATCATATCGTGCCCTGTATAGTCGAAACGGTACATCTAGATCCTTATTTATAAATAAATTAAACTTTCTCTCTGCTCTGCAAAAAGCTCGATGTACATTATTTATATAGTGTCGGGTGCTGTCTATGTACATACATACATATCACACACGCTGAATCCCGACAATCGGGGTAAGCAGAGTAATCGGTGTTGTGCTGCAAGAACTCTGGTAAATTACAGCACAACACCGACCAACACGTTTCGCAAAGTATTCGAACAAGATTCAATCGATCAAGCAGCAAGTAAGGCACGAAGACCCACCTGCTGCATGACTCGGTGGAAGCACCATGCCAAGGTGAGAGGTGGCGATCCCGTCGCCCTTTAGCACGGCATCTTGTCCTTATCCCTTAGTCGCCTTTTACGACATGCACGGGGAGAGATGCAGTGGGGCTATTCTTTTTAAGTATCGGGCCCACACGGTACTGTATATGTTTGTATGCGAAACACCCACCGGATGCATATTATATTTCCAAAGTCTTACTTACGGGAGTTCGCGAAAGCATTTTTTATTTATTTGTTATTTTCTTTGGCGATTTCTTTTTGAGACATTTTGACTGAAAACAGAGTCTGGAAACACAAAAAAAAACCAACATAACAACAACGAATATTGTGAATACTATGAACCGGCCTAAACGTCTCAAAAGACAATAGTCAAAGAAAAATAAAGGCTTTCCCGTAGTCCCGCTTTGGTATTAGAGTTATCTGGCCTTTCCAGTGAATCCTGAATGCAAAACACTGGTATTGCACCTAGTTAGGTTAGGTTTATATTATGATGAGTCTAGTAGGTGGTGGTCGTACTACATGGTACTACCGACCAGCGCAGATGTTTGCAGATAACATCGCTGATGATGTGCGGCGTGTGAGGATTACGGGGGGAGAGCTCTACGGGTAGAGGGAGGCTTTAGGGGGGTGGGGAGTCCTACTCGCCGCGCCCCGTTAGCCGGAGGAGAGTTTGGGTTGAGCCAGCCACAGAATAATTGTGATATACTTACCTCTCAGTCAGTAAAAAAGATAAAAACAATTGCGACTAGGTATAAAACTGTGGTATAAACATTGTTTTTGCCTACCAACCCGTGTATGGTTCCTACATTTACTTACAAAATGTTTATTAATAGTAAGAAGGTATGTGTGTTCATGCATGTACATTTCTTTTAAAGTACCTACCGATTAATTAACATTGCTTTCATTTTATAATTATTAACTGTTATTTTCTAAATATTTTTAAACACAATAAATGCTAAAGTAGACAAGCATAAATTGCCTGAAATATTATATATTTATTCCTCTGCGAGACAGATGTTTCTGGTGGAGCGGATCCCTAGTTCATTGTAGAATTCAATCCGTAGGTAGGTATAAAATTACAAATTTAAAAACCCCGACCCTTAAAAAGTCAAAAATAATTTCCGTTTACTTGCTTAAAGGAGTCGGGGGACCGCTAAGTAAATTCCCGCGTAGCTCTTGAGTTTTTATATTTTAGTTACTTAAATTTTTTTTACTGCTATACAGCTCGAGATGTCGTTAACATAAGTTAGAAACAATAATGGTCCCAGTATAGAACCCTGCGGTACACCCGTTGTAATTGATTCTAAATTAGATTTTTTTGTTTGAGTAGTAGTGCGTGATATTTCAATGGAGATGTTAATTATGTCCGTTACTTTAGTGTTTTAGTTTGTATTTTCTTTTTTATGTATAATAAAATAAAACATGTTTTGTCTATTCTATTGTATTGTAGTTGGGTGACAGACAACGTCGCGCTAGTTCAGTCAGTCATTCATTAAGGTGATTTCAATGCAAGAAGCTCCGCCTGCTTTACCTCCCTTCTTCTCCACTACCCTTCTCGAACCGCGAGGCTCCCCGCGCCTCCCCCGGCGCGCGGCGCGACGCTGACCCGCGCCGCGCCGCGCGCCGACACACACGGGCGGCGCGGCGGAGCGGCACCGGCATCGCGCCGCCGCCGTCGAGTTGAGCACAGCACAGAGCAGTCAATAAAAGTAGAGAACGTAATGCGTAAGTCTGTAGGTACCACCAGTTATTTTTTAACAACCCAAAGAGGATGACTGTCTACGTAATATAGCCATGGATATATGTTCTTCTCTTTTACTCTAGTACTTTTGGTTTACCTTGTATCCATTTCTCGGCTACGAAATTATCCTTGCACAGCGTTTTGGTATTTCAGCCAAGACCGTAGTAGGTACATAGGCCGACACCAAGCATATTAATTATTGACCCATCCTTCGGCCACGTGGTCAACCAACGGCAATGAAGTTTCTAGTTTTCAACCACATCTTAATAATGTTGAATTGTTTGTCTGATGGTGTTTATATGTAGAAAGGTACATATATATATTTTTAGGATTCCGTCGCAAAAATTACAAAAAGGGACCCTAATGGAATCGCTCGGTGTCGCTATGTCTGTCCGTCTGCATGTCACAGACACGTATTTTTCTATCAAAAACTTATTCAAAAATTCTGAAAAAAAAAATGCTGAAGAATCCTTATATGACCTTTTTTTTCTGAAATATTTTTTTGCTTGCTCTTTTGCTTTAACTCTTTTTAATTCCATTGTATGCATACGGCCTTTGGGATTGCTACCAGAAATTTTCTTGAATAATGTGCAAATAGGTTTTTTGGTGTTGAATGAAACTACAGCTGCAGCACAACGTCCTTGATATGATTGTTTGAAAGAATAGTTGACCCATTTGCGCATGACGAATTTTGCAACAACACTATTGAAGCATTCGACCATATTACTGTCCACATCATATAATAAACTTCTGGCGTTATTGGCGACGGCTCTGAAAATTACTTTGATTCTTAGCCAAAAAGAGCTGTTGTTTACTAAGCCATAAAAATCAAGAACAGGTTCTGAATTACAGTAATATGGAGAGCAACTGCTATGTCGTCCGAAAGCATGCATAGGAACGTTCATTATATCTCGATTAAGGTTCCTTATTCGGTTGCCGATATCAAAATCTCTTGACTCTTTATTATGTTTAATGGATTTACATATTGATTTGCGCATGATTTTAATTAACTTGTCAGTCAGTAATTTTCTCAATTTTATCGGATATTTTGTATCTTTAGACATAGCTCTTAGTTTATTACAAAAAGGAGACGGGGATGTTTGGGTCCGATAGTAATAAAATGAGGTATGGTTAAAAATAATGGTTTTATTTTTCTTTATTAAACTGTAAAATATCAACCCAATTCTTTATCTAGAAAAAGAGAAATCTTAAAAAAAGGGTTAAGAAAAACGATCACGATTAAACTAAATATATATTAATGTAGATACATGATTTTAAACATTTAAAAATAAAAACGCTAGCACCAAATGAATAACTCAATTAAAGTAATTAAATCCATTACAAATGGATTTGCGGTGGAAACCCTTGGTGTGTGGTCACCGGACGCACGGGCTTTTGCCGAAACCATCGGGAAATTGCTAGTGGATAAGTCCGGTGACGTGCGTGCCAAGGCTTACTTCATACGCCGCATAAGCCTAGAAATTCAAAGAGGGAACGCTATTAGTGTCCTAGGGACTATGGCTGCCTGGGCTGAACTAGAAGACATTTTTTTATTTATAGGTTCTCCTTAATTTTTCTTTTGTTAGATAGGCAAGTTATGTTTTAGGTTAGTTTTGGTTATTTGTTTTAGATCTTTATTAATTGTTTTTATTACTTAATTACTAGATTAAATAAAGTCATTACAAATTAACATTTTACTATTATACTTTCATTTTAACATTTTACGTCTACCGGATTTTCTGTATTTTTTATTATTACTAAACGGTTTTATTTAGCTTGACTCCGTATATTTGTTTCTATCTTTGTTTCAAATCTTGCGACAACTTTTTCAACTACTTCTACTGAACCGATTTTTATGAAACTTTGCACACGCATTGAGTTCTCGTGACAATACAATATTATGATAATTTCAACTTGGTAACGAGGGTCTGATGATGGAGTCAGGAGGTGGACAGTGCAACTCTTCAACCGTTACTAGTAACCCCCTCGAGTTTGGGCTCATTTGGTTGGTTTGGGCGAGTGTCTCATACTTCTACCAATACACTTGGTGACGAGGGTCTGATGATGGAGTCAGGAGGTATACAGTGGAACTCTTCAACCGTTACTAGTAACCCCCTCGAGTTTGGGCTCATTTGGTTGGTTTGGACGAGTGTCCCATACTTCTACCAATATACTTGATAACGAGGGTCTGATGATGGAGTCAGGAGGTGGACAGTGGAACTCTTCAACTGTTACTAGCAACCCCCTCGAGTTTGGGCTCATTTGGTTGGTTTGGACGAGTGTCCCATACTTCTACCAATACACTTGGTGACGAACATCTGATTATAGATGCAGGAGGTGAACTGTTGAACTTAAATAAAACAAAAATAATGATCAGGATATTTCTTTGAATCCACCCAAGTTAAGGTTTCTGTATTGTGCCGAGAACTGTGTGGCGTTAGGGTGGCTAAAAATGATACGTCGTTAGCGATATACCACCCAACTCAACGTTTGAAACGTGCCGAGGACTGTGTGGCATTAGGGTGGATAAAAATGATATGTCGTTAGCGTTTTAACCTCAAGGCTGGGCACACCTTGTTGTATGAGAGCCTTGCCCCTCTATATGGACCTCTGGGGGGGTCTACTGTTATTGTTCCATTACTCGTGGGAACAACACGAAAGAAAAAAATTATAAAAAAAATCAAACTAAAAACGAGTAAATAAAAAAATTGGTAAAACAACTTTTAAGTTAAACGGTTTTATTAAAAAACAACAGCTGTACAAAAAATAAGAAAAAAAAACATCACCTTTACAAAAAGCTAGAAAATAATAAGGACACAAACCTGGGCCTTCTTAAGATTTTACGTCTGGGTAAGAAATCGTGCAATACTAGCGTGCTGTCTTCTCATGTCAGATGCCAAAGGGCACTTTGTGTCGCTGCGTCAGCGGAATAAGTAATAAATTGAGACTTTTAACAGACTAATATAAAAACGTGGGGCGTATAATATGCGTAATAACATGCGCCCCACGTTTTTATATTAGTCTGTTAAAAGTCTCAATTTATTACTTATTCCGCTGACGCAGCGACACAAAGTGCCCTTTGGCATCTGACATGAGAAGACAGCACGCTAGTATTGCACGATTTCTTACCCAGACGTAAAATCTTAAGAAGGCCCAGGCTTGTGTCCTTATTATTTTCTAGCTTTTTGTACAGGTGATGTTTTTTTTCTAGTTTTTTGTACAGCTGTGGTTTTTAATAAAACCGTTTAACTAAAAAGTTTTTTTACCTATTTTTTTATGCAAGTATCAACTGTGAATTTTTGATTACACATGTTACAGCCTAATACAATAATTAAATTTAGTCCTATTTTTCTTTCCGATATTACGCTCATGGATTGTAACCAAGTAAGTTAGCAAGTGCTTTGGGTCCAGCTATGATTTTTAAACAATCAATTAGATGTTGTAAATCTACCAATCTCCTGCCTTCAATTATGTAATTTTTTTTCCCTGTCACGTCCGGTGATGACCTGTAAAAAACCAAAACATATAATTATAAATGTTTTAATAATAAATAATATTTATTTCTACTGAATTAGATCATTTAAAACCCTAGGCTAGGACTGACCGCATTTGTTTATATGTTTTTTACATTACTCTATGCAATATTGAATTTTTCATAAAAATCAACCTTCTGTCTTTCTTTGGTAATACGTTTTGTAGTTATTTTGCATTCGAATATTTAGTGGTTATAATCGCTCGTCGCCTAGAGCTTCGATCTAAAGAGGTGCGGGTTCGAGCTTACGTGTGCAGGGGGACCGCACCGCTTTCTTTCTCTGAGTTTGATAAGTAAGGATAGGGTATTGGAAGGAGTTTGATAATTAGTTAAAACTGTAACGAAACTTATGTATGTAAACAAACAATCATGTAGGTAATACCTACTGATTATCAAATAAAATAGTAAGGTATAAAATTAAATTACATGTACATTTTTGTGGTCGGCGGTGGTGGTGGCGTTGACAGCGATATTGGAGGTGTCATCGAAGGCGGCGGCGGCGGAGGCAGCGGGTTCTGAGGTGGTTCTGACCGTGGAAGCAGCAACGGCAGCGGCTCGGCTAACACCGGCGCCGCCGCCGCCGCGCCGGCGGCAGAGGCAGCGAGGTATGAGGTGGTTCTGATCTGATCGTGGCAGCAACAGCAGCAGCGGCTCAGCAGATCTCGACACTGGCACCGGCGCGCGGCGTCGCCAACGAAGGTGTTGATTGTAGTAGGGAACGCGCCGGGATCGCCGCCGCCGCCGGTGGCCAACTATTCTGTTTCTTGATTTCATTTAGGCGAATTCCTTTATTCCGTAAATATTTCTTCTTCTCGCGTTTCATCATAATGTTTTTATTTTGTTTCCCCATTTCTAGTTAGGTAGCTGCGGCTGCCGGGAGCCGTGCGGCGCGCAGGCGGGCGTGCGGTGGTCAGGAGCCGTGCTGCGGCGGGCTGCGTGCGCTCCGCCGCAGCTAATCCACACGACTGCCGTCCTCTCCTCCCCAGTCCCAACACGGAAACAGGACGCCAATATAGTCATAGTTAGGAGAGAGCGTGACGACGCCAGGTGTGAGCGCGCAAGCTAATGTTGGGCGTGTCTGATCAAATCTACATGAAAACGTTAATTTTTTTTTTACAAAATCTATTAACTTTACCGAGATATCCATCGACACAAAATTATATATCGTTCATCCGAACTGGCTAACAAATTATCATAATGTTTTGGGGTAAGTTTTGTCGGCAATATAAAAAATAAGAAATAATCGGAGGTTTACAAATTATTTTATTGTGTCGTGTTATTTTATTGTTTCACGTTTTCCATCGTCACATAATTTAATGAAGAGTTGGAGATTATATTGTTGAAGTTTACAAATACCTTACTTCAGCGGTTTCGCCAGTAAATTAGATCAAAAACTAGATGTTTCTGCATTAATATCACCTTAAGTAAATAAAACAAATATTTTTCCACATTACGTAATATGCATTGTATTCTAAACTGCATGCTTAGATTTATTCATAAATACACAAACAGCTTCTCCTATAGCATATTTTGTAAATACATGAAAAAATAAAACAGTGTAGATCGTTGCGCACGCGCCGCTATTTGAATACAATGTGACATTACACGGGGCAAGATGCGACCAATTTATCAACACCCGCCTAATGTTTAAATTACGGGCTTTTACTGAATTCATTATGTACATGTGCAGGGACAGGGCGACAAAATATTATGAGCTAGCAGATGCTATATTATGCAGATAGAATATTGTATAAGATCGTAGAACACATCTTATTCTGCAAATCTAGAATATATTCTGTGAAAAATGGTCGAATTAGGCAATAATGTTTGAAGTAATTGCCAGGAAATAAGTAAAACGAAGATTTATTTCGCCACCAGAAGATTTATTTCCAGAGTGGGTTTGGATTTGGCACACATAATCAACATAGGTACTTTTAATTATATATTATTTACTAGCTGAGCCCGCGGCTCCGCTCGCGTGAAATTCGTATTTCAAAGAAGAAGTAAGTAACTGAGGGCGAGGCCGAAGGCCGAGCTGCGTTCAGGAAGACTATAAACCTTCTCGAAGAAAGTAAGTAACTAAGAGCGAGGCCGAAGGCCGAGCTTCGTTCAAGAAGACTATAAACCTTCTTGAAGAAAGTAAGTAACAAAGGGCGAGGCCGAAGGCCGAGCTGCGTTCAGGAAGACGATAAACCTTATCTAAGAAAGTAAGCAATTAAGGGCGAGGCCGAAGGCCGAGCTGCGTTCAGGAAAACTATAAACCTTCCCGAAGAAAGTAAGTAACAAAGAGCGAGGCCGAAGGCCGAGCTTCGTTCAAGAAGACTATAAACCTTCTTGAAGAAAGTAAGTAACAAAGGGCGAGGCCGAAGGCCGAGCTGCGTTCAGGAAGACGATAAACCTTATCCAAGAAAGTAAGTAATTAAGGGCGAGGCCGAAGGCCGAGCTACATTCAGGAAGACCATAAATATTCTCGAAGAAATTACGCAACTGAGGGCGAGACCGAAGGCCGAGCTGCGTTCAGGAAGACTATAAACCTTCTCGAAGAAAGCAAGTAACAAACGGCGAAGCCGAAGGCCGAGCTGCGTTCAGGAAGACGATAAACATTCTCGAAGACAGTAAGTAACTATGGGCGAAGCCGAAGGCCGAGCTGCGTTCAGGAAGAGGATAAACCTTCTCGAAGAAAGTAAGTAACTGAGGGCGAGGCCCAAGGCCGAGCTGCGTTCAGGAAGACCATAAACCTTCTCGAAGAAAGTAAGTAACTGAGGGCGAGGCCGAAGGCCGAGCTGTGTTCAGGAAGACGATAAACCATCTCTAAGAAAGAAAGTAATTAAGGGCGAGGCCGAAGGCCGAGCTGCGTTCAGGAAGAGGATAAACTTTTTCGATGAAAGTAAGTAACAAAGAGCGAGGCTGAAGGCCGAGCTGCGTTTAGGAAGACTATAAACCTTCTCGAAGAAAGTAAGTAACTGAGGGCGAGGCCGAAGGCCGAGCTCCGTTTAGGAAGAGGATAAACCATGGGTCAGGCCGAAGGCCGAGCTGCGTTAAGGAAGAGGATTAACCTTCTTGATGAAAGTAAGTAACTATGGGCGCTAAGCTGCATTCTGGAATACAATAAACCTCCACGAAGAAATTAAGTAACTAAGGGCGAGGCCACCGTCACACCCATCCCCCCTCCCCCCCCCATTTATTTGTTTTGAGTAGCTATAATTATGATTTTCCTTTAAAAAAACCGATATTCCCATACAATCTTTAACACTTCGTTTCCGTTTCTCCCTCTCCCTCTCCCTCTCCCTCTCCCTCTCCCTCTCCCTCTCCCTCTCCCTCTTCCTCAATCTCATACTTGGAGTAAATATGGCAACCCCAAAGATGGTAAACAGACAGACATACAGACATACATACAGACAGACAGAAAGCAGACGTTGGATTTGATTAAAGGTAAGGAAGAAAGGAAAGGATAAGGATAAGGGGGATTCCATCGCTCTACCTCCACCTCCCCTCCCGCCCCTCCCTCACCCCCCTCCCTATATGCCTCTACTTACCCCCCCCCGGAAATCGGTTCAGTGGTTCTCGAGTTATAAGCGGACAGACTCCCCTCCCGCCCCTCCCTCACCCCCCTCCCTATATGATGCTTCTACTTACCCCCCCCCCCCCCCTCCCCTCCCCCTTCAGGATATTGTAATGTCATCGGTTCTTACTCGGGTGAATGATTCCGTATCCGTTACATACAAATATTGCCAAGTGCTCTCATATTTCACTTCACTGCTACCCTCATAAGCCATTTAGCGTGATAGTAAGTAGCCTATAGTTGATGGGAAGAATCAAGCTATCCGTAGAATTTTGTTTTATTAAAATCGGTTCAGTGGTTCTCGAGTTATAAGCGGACAGACAGACAGACAGAAAGCAGACGTTGGATTTTATTATAGGTAAGGATAAGGAAGGATTACGGAACGGTCCGTTAGTGACCAGTGAAATGAAAATTTCGTCTTGAAGGCCATGCAGACTTACAGACTCTACCTACCACATTGATATTATAAACCTAGTTGGGACCAACACCACTAAATATGTATACACTGTATACATATACACTTACTCATGGATACTTTAAAAATGAAACTTTTTTAAAGTATCCATGAGTAAGTGCACGTACTGTGTCTATTTAAATTTCGTAACATCAGGAGCATAAACTGTTAGTATATGGTTAGGATGCTCCGAGATCGCATCTACATTTAAAATGCAGGCAACACAGAAGCGCCACATGGCCTGACATCTGCCTTGCCACGTGCGGGAGCATCGCACACGCATACATTATGTCATAATCACCATGATACACCGACGAGGAACAGAGGCAACTGTTCTGAAAATCGGCTTGATGTATAATGCGCGGGGCGGATCACGGCGTGTCGCCGCCGCAGCGGTTCGTCGGTGTTCTCCCTCGCACCCGCACCGTACTTGTATAGTGTATTCGTGTGGCGGGTCGCCCGCTGCGGCGACGACACGCCGAGATCCGTCCCGCGTAGTCTACATTGCCAATGCGCTACTGAATGTGTCGCATGAGCGGCAATAAACTATGGCAAAAAACTGTATAAAGCGTGTTCTCTAATGTTTTGAGAGCCTATTCGCGTCCCTGCACGGAGGGATGATTACAGGGTAGGTAGCGCCAGACCAGCGATTGGCCGATCTTGCTCTATTACAGCGCGCTAGACGTTTAGGCTCGCGTCAAGCCCTCGTCAGCATAGGCGACGACTTTTCCAAATTTTCGTGGGTGCTCGCTCGGTGCTATGATACTGGATTATAAATCGGCCACATGCTACTCCGATCATAGGTAGGTAGGTAGGTACTTCTGCCTGTGCTGTGCCTGACTGTGCGTACCCTATGCGCCTGTGTGTGCACAAAACTCTACCGAAAAGCGGATTTTGTGGAAAATTTTTGCGGGTTGCTCGGGCACCGAAGCACCCCGTAGTCGCCGCCCCTGCTCGTCAGCTAGTCTGCGTTGACTGGGACGTGGAGGAGAACTGGTCCCGTGCTCGACTTCCCTCTCTCTGCCGATGCAAATTTTGTGCGAGGCTTCCAGTGCGGCCCGCGAAACTCTTTCCATCGATTACCGTCGATCGAGGCAAGCCTAGGTTCTTCAAGAAACTGTAGACTAATTTGGCAGGTAGTCCCCTGGCTCCGACTCCGACTGCGACCAATTCCGCCTTGAACCTTTACCACAGTATCTGTTCTACTAGATGGCTGTGTTACCATCGACCTTGGCGTCATATTTGTTAACTTTCATATTATGGTATTTCCGTATGTTTGTCACCCATGGGACCGGAGCTGACCGTGAGTAGAGCTCCACAAGTACTACTACATGCCTTGACGATCATTCGCGTAAATTCTTCGAAGATTTAATTGGAACCTCGAATCTCTCGCATGAAATGCCAGCGCATGTTGACCTTTCCACTGTCGACCTTACACGGCAATTTCGTTAATTCGGACAAGCGCACGCGCATTGTCTCAACTATGAAATTCTGTTAATTAGCATAACATTGGACACGACACCCCATGTGACCCCATCCGCCAAGTCATCAAGTCAGGACAGGAGGGTTGAAGGCTGGGGTCAGTCTGATGTTAGATAAAATGAATTTTTGGCAATTGCGGTCAATGTTATGGCTTTATCGGACCCTGTCATTACGCTGTATTTTGTAAGTTTTTTTTTTTATGGAAACTGACGCGGTTGGCTACATCACCTACAACATCCGTGATGTCAGCCCATAACACCGGGTGAACTTGGTGCCACGTCACGTCAATGTTTCCCTTCGGTCATGCCGGCTACACTGAACTTGACGGATGTAATTTTACCTTTTTTTTATAGTGAGCGCGAAATGGGCACCGAACCACCCATAAGCTGTCTAACGACGCCCATGGACATTCGCTCACATGTGGGGTTATTGCGAATGCCATGCCGGCCGGGCAGGCGCCTATTCACGCTTGTCTTGAAGAACCTGAGACTGTACTTGGGGGGAAATATGTGGGCCGGGAGAGCGTTCCAGAGTTAACCGGTTCTGTGGAGGAAGGATCTGCAGAACCGATTAGTACGCATCCGCGGTAAGTCCAGCGTATAGGGATGCAATCCCTGCCCAGTACACGTTGTGCGGAATTTCCTATATTCATTTCATTTTCATTTCATTTTTTTTTTCATTTCACGAAATTGACGAGTATGTATGAAAAACAATGTGAGTGGTGAAGAGGAGTCTGAGGGAGGAAAGTGAATGTGTCAGGCAGGACTCAGAACAGTCTGAGGTCCGTTTTGTTGCTTTGGAGACTGTTTTAAAATAATTAAAAATTGTTTAGCTAAGTATCTACTTTCTTAGTACCAAAACCAAAAAAACATAAAAAAGCCGGACAAGTGCGAGTCTGACTCGCGCACCGAGGGTTCCGTCGGCGCCGCGCGCCGCCGTGCCGTCAGCGTTGATTGTTGTGCCGATTATTAGAATGAATGTAACGAAAAGCATGCCTTAAATTAATTTGAACTTTTTTAAGTTTTCTTTACATTCGCGGGTGCGCCAACCCACGAAAGTTTCATCATAATCGGATAGAAGACGAACGAACGAACGAACATTCATTTTTATAGTTAACTAGCTGAGCCCGCGGCTCCGCTCGCGTGAAATTCGTATTTCAAAGAAGAAGTAAGTAACTGAGGTCGAGGCCCAAGGCCGAGCTGCGTTCAGGAAGACTATAAACCTTCTCGAAGAAAGTAAGCAACTAAGGGCGAGGCCGAAGGCCGAGCTGCGTTCAGGAAGACGATAAACCTTATTTAAGAAAGTAAGCAATTAAGGGCGAGGCCGAAGGCCGAGCTGCGTTCAGGAAAACTATAAACCTTCCCGAAGAAAGTAAGTAACAAAGAGCGAGGCCGAAGGCCGAGCTTCGTTCAAGAAGACTATAAACCTTCTTGAAGAAAGTAAGTAACAAAGGGCGAGGCCGAAGGCCGAGCTGCGTTCAGGAAGACGATAAACCTTATCTAAGAAAGTAAGAAATTAAGGGCGAGGCCGAAGGCCGAGCTACATTCAGGAAGACCATAAATATTCTCGAAGAAATTACGCAACTGAGGGCGAGACCGAAGGCCGAGCTGCGTTCAGGAAGACTATAAACCCTCTCGAAGAAAGCAAGTAACAAACGGCGAAGCCGAAGGCCGAGCTGCGTTCAGGAAGACGATAAACATTCTCGAAGACAGTAAGTAACTATGGGCGAAGCCGAAGGCCAAGCTGCGTTCAGGAAGAGGATAAACCTTCTCGAAGAAAGTAAGTAACTGAGGGCGAGGCCCAAGGCCGAGCTGCGTTCAGGAAGACCATAAACCTTCTCGAAGAAAGTAAGTAACTGAGGGCGAGGCCGAAGGCCGAGCTGTGTTCAGGAAGACGATAAACCATCTCTAAGAAAGAAAGTAATTAAGGGCGAGGCCGAAGGCCGAGCTGCGTTCAGGAAGAGGATAAACTTTTTCGATGAAAGTAAGTAACAAAGAGCGAGGCTGAAGGCCGAGCTGCGTTTAGGAAGACTATAAACCTTCTCGAAGAAAGTAAGTAACTGAGGGCGAGGACGAAGGCCGAGCTCCGTTTAGGAAGAGGATAAACCATGGGTTAGGCCGAAGGCCGAGCTGCGTTAAGGAAGAGGATTAACCTTCTTGATGAAAGTAAGTAACTATGGGCGCTAAGCTGCATTCTGGAATACAATAAACCTCCACGAAGAAATTAAGTAACTAAGGGCGAGGCCACCGTCACACCCATCCCCCCCATTTATTTGTTTTGAGTAGCTATAATTATGATTTTCCTTTAAAAAAACCGATATTCCCATACAATCTTTAACACTCCGTTTCCGTTTCTCCCTCTCCCTCTCCCTCTCCCTCTCCCTCCATCTCATACTTGGAGTAAATATGGCAACCCCAAAGATGGTAAACAGACAGATACACAGACATACATACAGACAGACAGAAAGCAGACGTTGGATTTTATTAAAGGTAAGGAAGAAAGGAAAGGATAAGGATAAGGGGGATTACATCGCTCTACCTCCACCTCCCCTCCCGCCCCTCCCTCACCCCCCTCCCTATATGCCTCTACTTACCCCCCCCCCCCCCCCACATGTCATCGGTTCTTACTCGGGTGAATGATTCCGTGTCCGTTACATACAAATATTGCCAAGTGCTCTCATATTTCACTTCACTGCTACCCTCATAAGCCATTTAGCGTGATAGTAAGTAGCCTATAGTTGATGGGAAGAATCAAGCTATCCGTAGATTTTTTTTTTATTAAAATCGGTTCAGTGGTTCTCGAGTTATAAGCGGACAGACTCCCCTCCCGCCCCTCCCTCACCCCCCTCCCTAAATGATGCCTCTACTTACCCCCCCCCCCCCTCCCCTCCCCCTTCAGGATATTGTAATGTCATCGGTTCTTACTCGGGTGAATGATTCCGTATCCGTTACATACAAATATTGCCAAGTGCTCTCATATTTCACTTCACTGCTACCCTCATAAGCCATTTAGCGTGATAGTAAGTAGCCTATAGTTGATGGGAAGAATCAAGCTATCCGTAGAATTTTGTTTTATTAAAATCGGTTCAGTGGTTCTCGAGTTATAAGCGGACAGACAGACAGACAGAAAGCAGACGTTGGATTTTATTATAGGTAAGGACGCCGAGATGACAGTTCTTCGTTGTCAAATTGAAATTATTTTATTTTTTTGTGTTCCATGAATCCAATATTTCGTCACCGGCCAGTTGACGCAAAAACAACGACCAAGAAACCTGTGCTTTGGACTGCGTGATTTTAAACGCGCAACATTTTTAATAATTTAAAATTTAATTTAATTTTTTTTTATTATTCTTCCTGCCGCCGCCGCCGCGGCGCCGCCGGTGGTATTTCAGCTTGATACCTTGACCCATTCCTGAGAAAAAGGGTCTTGACATACAAAACAAGCAAACTTTTTTTTATGTGATGTAAGCACGAATTTACAATTTTCGGATTTTTTCCTTTATTTGTGCTGTGAGACCTTGCTTCGTACCGAATTTCGTGATTCTAGGTCAACGCGAAGTACCCTGTAGGTTTTGATTTGTTTTGAGTGAATTTACGAGTATCAAAATCTGACATCAATACCCGTATCTTTTGATTGTGTTAATTTAGAAGCTTGAGTTTCCTACATCTCTAAGCGATCGTAGATGTTAATATTTTGTATTAATTTGAACTTTATACCTTGACTCGTTCCTGAGAAAAAGGGTTTTGACATACAAAACAAGCAAATTTTTTTTATGTGATATAACTGCAAATTTGCAATTTTCGGATTTTTTCCATTACTTGCGCTATGAGACCTTGCTTCGTACCTAATTTCATGATTCTAGGTCAACGGGAAGTACTCCATAGGTTTTGATTTCATTTGCAGGTAGCAAAATTTAGGACATAAATGGCCGTATCTTGTGATTGCGTTGACTTAGAAACTTAATTTTTTTACACCTCCGAGGAAACGTAGACCTTAATATTTGGTATTAATTTCAAATTGATACGTCTACCCGTTCCTGAGAAAAAGGGTCTTGAGGGACAGACAGCCAGCCAGACGGACAACAAAGTGATCCTATAAGGGTTCCGTTTTTCCTCTTTTGAGGTACGGAACCCTAAAAATATTATAAGATCGTACGCAACATAAGTCACAAAACCCGTAACCGGAAATAGGATGTCGTAGTCTGCAGACCGATAAATATATTCAGTTTTTGGTTAGGGAGTCCGAGGATGCTACACACCCCTGCGTATTGGGCATTGCGGACATTGTGCGGTCGCCATCGTTTGCATAATTTGTTCTGCTTTCATGATTTCGTGGTAGATGCATTTTTGAAGATATAATTGAGAATATTGAAGGATTAGTTGATTCCATAACGCTGAAGGTCGGGAGGATTGGAGGAGATTGAAGTCTCTCATGCCCAGTAGTGGACGCAAAATCATTGACTTACTGAAGGTCGGGAGGACTGGAGGAGATTGGAGTCTCTCATGCCCAGCAGTAGACGCAAAATCATTGACTTACTGAAGGTCGGGAGGATTGGAGGAGATTGGAGTCTCTCATACTCAGCAGTGGGGGCAAAATCATTGACTTACTGAAGGTCGGGAGGATTGGAAGAGATTGGAGTCTCTCATACTCAGCAGTGGAGGCAAAATCATTGACTTACTGAAGGTCGGGAGGATTGGAAGAGATTGGAGTCTCTCATACTCAGCAGTGGAGGCAAAATCATTGACTTACTGAAGGTCGGGAGGATTGGAAGAGATTGGAGTCTCTCATACTCAGCAGTGGAGGCAAAATCATTGACTTACTGAAGGTTGGGAGGATTGGAGGAGATTGTAGTCTCTCATACCCAGCAGTGGACGCAAAATCATTGACTTACTGAAGGTCGGGAGGATTGGAGGAGATTGAAGTCTCTCATGCCCAGCAGTGAACGCAAAATCGTTGCTTACTGACTTACTTTAGGTAGGTATATGGATTTTTATATAATTTAATGTGTTAGTGGTAAACTATTGGGCTAATGCGTGGGGTGGGCTGAATCTATGTTTTGGCATAGGTACATAAGTTAAGGAGAGATGAACATAAATAAATAGGTATGTTATTTTAAATATGTGGTTAAGATATTATTTGATATATTTCTAGTAGCTTGACAAATTATACATAAGTAGGTATGTACCTACTGCTTTCTACTCAAGAAGAGAAGGAACACGTCAGAGGGGGCAAGACGGCCGTCGATCATTTTTCTGTCTTTGAGTTGCAGATTTTCAAGCCAAATATAATGTGTATTTTAAAAAATAATGTGTATTTTCAAAAGGCATTCGTTTTAACGTTAAATTTCGAACAGACTACGAGTAAATAATGCTAGAGAGATGCCCAGGTGTACTGGTGTGATGATGAAGAAATATAAACTTTAATTTATAATTTAAAAAGAACGCTCCATAGAGCTAAGAATATGCATATCGTAGTCTCAACTCAATGCAGAGAACGAGCCCTACATAATTAATTAGTGACATTATGCGCTCTACTAAAATTATTTCTTCCTGGATCTTGCCGCAATAAACGTCACTACAAAAGAAAAAAAATGGCTTAGCCGCATTGTCTTCAATGGGAACTGAAATGAAATGAAATGAAATATGTTTATTTATCTTATTTACACGATTATACAATTGAAAGAATAACTCAACTAGCTTAAAAAAAAACAATAAGATAAATGGGTGTCTGTCTCAGCTTATTGCTGCGACAGCGGGCGAGCCTTCTGCCGCAGCACTGATTTTCAGACAGACTCCTCTTTTATATTATTAAAAAGAACATAACAAACACAATTGCGATAGGGATACAAATAAATACAGTACAATATACTCACATACATATAAAAACAGTTTACTTAGAATAACGCAATCTGAAACATTCATCATAAATTTATATTGATAAATATATATATGTATATACACACAAATAGGACTAACTAATCGGAATTATTAATTAATAGGACTAAACTAATAAAAAAATTAAAAAAAATTAGAAGAAAGTGGTGTTAGTATTATTTATTTATTTATTAATTGCTAAGGTTTTTTGTCGATAACTGGTCGGAATGATTTATGGATAGAAGGTTCAGGACGGTTAGACTATAGCTACTATAGTTTACGTTGTTCACTTATTTGCTTTCTGGTATTAAGCTCGCCTATTGTATTAAACTGTGTCTTGTTTTTTTTTGTGTACAATAAAGAATACTATCATAAAAGTTCGACGGCCTGCGTCTGTCTGCCTGTGTGTTTCTAGGTTATCTATTCAGTTGTACTAATAATTGCATTATCAATTACCACTAATAACCGTAACCTCCGGATGAGACCGAATGTCCGTGGGCGTCGTTAGACACGTTATGGTTGGCTCGACGACGCCACATAGCAGGATCAAAGGAAGACAGTGGAAGATATGGGATGGGGCGACGTCATGGTGAGGATAGCTGGAAGAGCGTGCAGTAGAACTGTGAGAAACAGGATACGATGTTCATGTGGAAGTTCACGCAGGCAGCAGGAGATGGAGGAAGGGTTACGGCACGAACTATCGTCATAGTTTTTTGGACCTACTTCTAAATACTTGCTAATGTGATTTCAATAAAAGGCAGTATGATCATTGTATAGGTATAGGTAGCTTTTATTTACATGCAAATAACTAAAAACCTATAATATTATCTCAATTTTTATTAAATAAATTTTTTTCTAATTATATACTTATATTGTATGATTTTGATTATCATTCATTTATTTCCACATTTCTTTTTATATAAATTAGCATTTTTTTTTAAACAAACCTAAAATTAATATAAAAACAAACGGAGTTTCCACCACCACCGGCGGGGCGGGGCGAGACCAGGCTACCGATGGTCGGGTCCCAAAGAGAGAAACCTCCAGACTATACGCACATTTTGGTAACCTCGTGCTGCAAATCCCTAGGCAGATCCGGATACTATAACATCTTCTCTGCTTCCTTACTGACGAGGTTACCATCGTGCGGCACGGCGATGTCGACGAGCGTTATTATATTACTTATTTATTGATTATGATAAGTACTGTGTGGGGCTGGTACTTAAAAAGAATAGCCCCACTGCATCTCTCCCCGTGCATGTCGTAAAAGGCGACTAAGGGATAAGGACAAGATGCCGTGCTAAAGGGCGACAGGCTCGCCACCTCTCACTTTGGCACGGTACTTCCACCGAGTCATGCAGCAGGTGGTTCTTCGTGCCTTACTTGCTGCTTGATCGATCGATGTCTTGTTCGAATACTTTGCGAAACGTGGTGGTCGGTGTTGTGCTGTAATTTAGCAGAGTTCTTGCAGCACAACACCGATTGCTCTGCTTACCCCGATTGTCGGGATTCAGCGTGTGTGATATGTATGATTATCATAATTAATTATTGTGCCATTAATTTATTTACATGTTTAACTTTACATATTTACATATAAATAGAATATGTATGTAGTACAATAAGATGCCGTGCATAAGGGCGACAGGGTAGCCACCTCTCACGTTGCCACGGTCCCTCCACCGAGTCGTGCCAGGTGGGTCTTCGTGCCTTACTTGCTGCTTGATAGTTATCTTATACTTAATACTTTGCTAAACGTAATGATCGGTGTTGTGCTGTTATTTAAAAGAGCACTTGCGGCACAATACCGATTACTCTGCTTACCCCTATTGTCGGATTACAGCGTGTGGTAAGTGTGTAGTAGGCATTGGCGTATCTAGGGTTATTTTCCAGGGTGGGCCTAGCCCCTGAAAAGCGATGGACGATAAAGCCGAAACCCGATGTACCTACGCAATAAAAGTAGGTAATTTGAACTTCAAGTGTTGAGCCGTATTTCGACCTTTGATTTCGGAAAGTTTCTTTACCTAAACAAAATTAAACAAAAAATTTTTTTTAAAGTGTTTATCTTGATTACCTGGATGGAAATGGAATTATATGTTGATTCCTCAGCTGTAGATTATTTAAGTGTTTTTGTGTGAAATTATTTAAGAGCCCACACTAGAATTTTGGGTTGGCAACCCAACATCCTGGGGTGGGCACCAGACACTTCTGGGGTGGGCCGTGCCCACCCGGCCCCCCCCCCTCTATATACGCCAATGGTAGTAGGTATACAATAATAAAAAAAATATAGCTATGTAAAATTTATTACTATTAAAATTTATTATTAGCTATGTAAATTAAAACAAATGGGTACCCACCGTCATATATTCTTTATTAACGTATTAAAATGTTTTCAGATAGACGGTCTGGCGAGTAGTGGTTGGTAGCTCTGTCTAACACTTTTCTATGTCTCTGCCACGACATTATTCGACCAATTGGATAGCGATAGGGTTCAACTGGCCAGGTGTCCGCAACCGCAGGACGCTTCCTGTTGAGGGAAGTCAGGGGGGCCAAGACTGGAGCTCATTAACGTATATGCGTGTAAGGAGAGGAACAGATACCAATCAGTTATTGAATGTGGGCCATGTGAGTGTATAGCATGATAGAAAAATCTAGAAGTAACTTATTGAAATGTTTAATAGCTTTTGCTATGCCTTTTGTTATTTATGTTTTTTTAAATAAAAACAAATTGTTACCATTCTTGGAAAAGAATTTTTTTTTTTTTTTTTTATGAAAACTGACACGGTTGGCTACATCACCTACAACATCCGTGATGTCAGCCCATAACACCGGGTGAACTTGGTGCCACGTCAGTGCTTCCCTTCGGTCGTGCCGACTACACTGAACTGGACGGAAAACACAAACTATTTACATAGCCGTTTCGTCCTTTCATTCAGTGCGGTGGTAGCAATCCGTGCGGGTTAAACCCTACCACCTAGTAATATAAGAAGGGAGAAGAGAATTATTTACCGCCGCGTACTGTACGTCAGTGGTGCGATCGATAGGACCACCGCGCCGCCGCCCGCCGAAGCGCACGCGGGCGCGGTCAGCACTTGGATAGGTGACCGTTCGACCGTTGAGACTAACTTTGGTTCGGATTCCACGTAAAACTGTAGGTCTCTTCCCTTCTTACCTTACTAGGTGGTAGGGTTTATCCCGACCGGATTGATACCACCGCACTGAGCGAAACGTGATACAACGTGATACAACGGAATAATAATAATAGTGCGTGTTTTCCGGCCAGTTCAGTGTAGCCGACATGAAATGAAGGGAGGCACTGACATTGCACCTAGTTCACCCGGTTGACATTACGGATGTCAGCGCATAACATCAGTGATGTAGCCAGCCGTGTCAGTTTCCATAAAATAAAATAAATATGTAACTGTACTATTGTGGTAGGATTTAACATAATAGTAAACAAGATAGTAGGTAGTGTTAGGTTTCTTACATAGCTATTATGCCGGCTGTACACACTCGGCGAGAGCCTCTCGCCGAGTGTCTCGGGCGAGAGGCTCTCGGCGAGGGCGCACCATGTACACACTCGGTGTTATCAGTTCAACTGCAGATACCCGCCACGATGCACCTAGAAATTGCTGCTGCATTTTGTCTTTTTGCTGCTAGTTATTATAATTATTTATCTGTATATTATGAAAAAAAGATTACCAAGCCGTGGCGAAGAAGAAGATGGTGCGGATGGTTACGATGAAAACGCTTCGTCACTCAAACACAGTTAGCGGGCAACTAAACGTACGAGTGTGTACATGCTCGCTCTCGTTTTCCTCGCGAGACATCACGAGACCCTTTGACTCGGGACCAAAAAACCGACACACGACCGAGAGGTAGCGAGACGAGACGAAAGAGGGCGAGACGAGACGAGAGCACCATGTACACACTCGCTCTCGACCTGCCTCGGGATGTCTCGCCGAGTGTGTACAGCCGGCATTAGAGTTTCACAATTACATCCAACAACACAACTAACCTCCCACCTAAGTTTAAGATTATCTTGCTCGAGGAAATTTATAATCAACATGGTCACCCATCCACCACACCAAAAGAGACGTGGGGTTTTTAAACCGATTAGAGGCCGAGTGGTTTGGGCATCGGCATCTCATGCGAGAGGTCCGAGGTTCGAATCCGGTCGGCGTGTACCGATGGGTTTTTTCTGACGAAAAAAATTACGTGCATACCTACACCTGCTGCTTCACCGTTCGGACATGTTCGGCCGGAGCCGGTGTAAAACTGTAGGTCCCTCGGTCCCTTCCCTTGCCCCTTACTAGGTGGTAGGCTCAAATTGTAGCCGACTGGGTTGGTACCACCGTACTGGATGTAAGATGGCCGCATAGCAGCCTCGGCTGTGTTCTCCTCTAGTCAAGTACATATAGCCAGCAATCCAGGGAAATCTCCGGTATGGCACCTATCTTCTCGGAGGTGATATTGGCTGGTCGGAGCATGCGCTTTGGCCTCTCCGACTCAGCCACCCATACCGGTTTAAATAAAAAAAAAATTATTTGCCCACTACACCTGAATCTAGAAAGACACATTGTGGTTATAATATATTTTGTGTAGTTTCTCCAAACATTACAAAGAATCATCCTGTTAAATCCAAGGGGGTGCTACCCTATCTCTCAAGAAATCATATCGTACCCCCACACCCGGCGCCTGGGGCAAGAGGGTGCCATGCCAGGCCAGGAAGGTGCAATACTCGAAGAAAATTGGCTATTAGCCGGGTAACTCCCATACGTATAATTAATTACGTTGTAATTTTTTTGTAGAACTGGAATGATGTCTGGTGAACACTGAACTTCGTCTATCTAAAGTCGTGTCTCCTGGGAATGTTTTTTTCGAAACATTATACCGAAACATCGTAACATTGGGGCGTAGCCATACACATTTGTATGAAAACCATAGAGAAATAATGTTTTTGAGTAATGTAAGAAACATTACTCAAAACATTATTTAAATTACATGACACATTGCTAAGCGTGGTTTCACTGAATTCGTGGATCGGTTGCGTCTATGCCTTATCCTTATATGACATTTGTGCGTGACATACGATTTTCCGGCCTTGTAGCACTTGACATGCAGGGAGCTAAATATATTTTCATAGTTCACTGTACTTAAAGAGGCATTTAATTTATGTGCTCTGCTTCAGTGTTCTTGAAACCGCACCAGAGTGTGCGCCGCAAACGCATTGCGGGCCGCGGCAGATGTTCCTCGCGCCATCTGCCGGCGGCTTTTATTTAATTAGCAATCCTTGCGCGGGCGCCGCGTGATGGTAATGGCGGAGGAATGTCATTAGTGCACAAGCAAATCGAATGTTACAATTATTTACAATCTGTATTTGTAAAACAAATACAAATTAAAAGTAATACTTTGAACCGCAAAATGTCGGTGAGGGATTTTAAAGGAATGGCTTTTAAAGGAAACTGCCTTTTGAGTGATTTGAATTTCTTAGGAAAAGCTCTCGTGAAGAAAAACATCGACAAACTATATTTTTGTGGATGTACAATAAGTTAATCTATGTGTATGTACACAGACTACATAATCTACGTAGCTCCTACGGCCTACTACCTGACTAACAAGGGAGTAGGTACCTAAGTAGGCAAGATTGTTCTTGTAAGTAGGTTACATACAAGGTTTGTATATGGCCATTATCAATGTATTTTCTATGACATCTTTGGCTTATGCGCTGCAGAAAATTGTAATATTTATATAGTACGGTACTATGTAAATATTACACTTTTCTGCAGCGCATAAGCCAATTTAATATGTCATAGAAAAACGTTTTCGGTAAAAAAAGATAATATGTTTCAGTTTTGCGTTGTTCTTCAAAGGATGGTTTGCCCCTCCGCCGCCCTCCCTCCCCGCCCGCCGCCGCCCGCCACCGCGCCGCCACCGCGCCGCCGCCGCGCGCCGTCTCATCTTCGTCGTCCCGTATTTTGTTATGGTGTGGCGCCATCTTGGGAGTACATCACGTCACTTCGCTGACTCATCATCGGCCATCATTGTGAAATCTATAAACAGAGTAGCGCCATCTATGCGTAGACGCCTGAACTAAGTTAATACCGACGAATGGAATGTTTTCTGTGGTTCTATTCTACACGGGTGGAGGCGTGCGTGATCGTGAAGTTTGAAATGTTTCCACATCACTTTCTTCAATTTTGTTTTCCGCTTTATGTTGTCGTGGGATATGTATGATAAATGTATTTCTTAAAAAAAAAGAGGAATTAATTTAAATTGATTAATTCATTAGGTATTTCATTAGATAATAAAGTAAAATGTTTCCAAGGGACTAAATTAAAAATAAAAGGTACTAAGTTCAAAATAATAATTCTGCTGAATCAATAGGTACATATGTATGTACCTACATAATATTTCAGGGATAGATCTAATCAAAGATCGAAGGCTGGTCATAAAAAACAGCGAAGCCGGGAGTTCAGCATCGCATCAGTCATCTTTTTCACACTTGTGTTGTGTCTTGTAATTTATGTTATTCTAGTGTTCTTTTAATGTAATGTGCTAATTTGAAATTTGTTGTATTGTGAAAAAACATTTTCTTTCTTTAATCTAACATTCTAAATGAAAAAACCAAAATGCCAACTACTCGTAGTAACCGTACATCATCGATGCCCGTACATAGGTATTTCTTACCACGGCGGCACCAGCTTGATATTTCCAGCTGCGAAGCGAGCGGCTCGTGCGTGTCAATCGAACAATAAACAATCACAACCCTTGCCTATCCGTCATCCGCGCTTCTTTCAAACGTTTGAATTTCGAACAGAATGGCGCTCTTGATTACCGCCATTTGAGTGCATCTGCTTATTGTTGTTACAAGTTCTTTTTTTCACATTTCTCTTTACAATAGTAATTTTGGGATATTATTCACATATACTTGACCCTAATGTTCATTGTTGCAATGTTAGTCCATGTATTTATGCACATTGAATGCACACATATGCGATATATTTTAATGAACACGCCACATGTCATTAGGATTGTCAAGGAGCACGTGTCGATAGCTTACGAGTGCATAATGATACCTATTTATTTATGACTTAAGTGCTTAGACATAAAGGACAATACCTCTTTTACTATGGGCTTGAAAACGGCTTCTAAATTCAATGAACATCATTTTCATTATACAAGGTTACATTACATACCTTATATTGAAAGAAAAAAAAACAAAATCGGCCAAGTGCGAGTCAGACTCGCGCACCGAGGTTCCGCAACACCAAAAAAACACGTTTCTTCTATGGGAACCCCCTTAATTTTTTACTTTTTCTATTTTTTATTATTTGTTGTTATATTCGCCATAATAAATAACACATATTCTGTAAAAATTTCAACGGGCTACCTATTACGGTTCAAGAGATACAGCCGTCGGACAGACGGACAGACAGACAGACGGCGGCGTAGGCTTAGTAATAGCCTTCCGTACGGGATACGGAAACCTAATAATAATACTCAACTGGCTAGCGGGGAAGAGCCAGTAGGGGATTTTGAAAATTCGTATTTTGAGGCTTTTCTACATTTTATGTTTCCCGCCAGTGTGTGTGTGTGATTCAGGTTCAGATATTTATTTCGCCATAAAGAACACACAACATTAACAATGTTTCATTGAGACATATGCATATTTAGTATGGTTCGTCATCAAGCTCGTGGTACGGCAAACTTGGTTGATTGGTTGATTCGAATTATAGGTATACATAGGTTCTCTTTGTCTTCGTCCTCCGGCGACTTATGTTTTTTTTTATCTCGTCCTCGCTTGTTGCCGAATACGTGCGGATCGTGACGAATTCAAAACGGAACGCAGCCGAATTGAAGCGGAGTACCGAAGAAGGAAGTATCAATAATTATTATTGACGAAATATCAATGTAATTAAAAAAAATGTAAACCAACATGGGTGGCTGGGGTCGAGCAAGGAGTGTCGAGGGACCAATGGTACAGTCAACAGAGCCAAAAACACCTTTCCCTGCGAAACCACGCTCAGTGAGGCGCCATGCCAGCAGATTGGCGGACTGTTGCTAGTCCGTTGATACAGGATTCGGGAAACACTCGCCGGAAGACAGTTCCACGTCCTAGCGGTGCGACAAACGATTTTGAGAACTGATGGGTTCTCAAAAGCCCATTGTCAACAACAAAAGGGTGATCAGTTTCTCTGCGGCGAGTGCTGTGAAGATAGGTATTGGATGGATGGCAAGGAATAAGGGAAGCAAGTTCCTCCGAGCAGCGTCCATGATAGACCCTGTAGAACAGACTGAGTGACCCTACAAATCGTCTGTGACGAAATTGACAGATCCTCAGTCAGTTTCTGGTCTCCCACCAGATGGACGCGGCTCGGCGCTGTATTGAATTCAAGGACGCCAACAGATACTGGGGGCTGCCTTCCCAAATGTACTTTAATTACATATATACATCCCGACATCGATTACTCTGCTTACCCTGATTGTCGGGATACAGCGTGTGTTATGTACTTATGTATGTATGTATGCACATCCCGACAATTGGGGTAAGCAGAGCAATCGGTGTTGTGCTGCAAGTACTCTTGTAAATAACAGCACAACACCGACTACCACGTTTAGCAAAATATTCGGACAATCCGCAAGTATGGCACGAAGCCCCACCTGCTGCATAACTCGGTGAAAGGATCGTGCCAGCCAAGGTGAAAGGTGGCTAACCTGTCGTCCTTTAGCACATCTTGTCCTTCGTCGGCTTTTACGACATGCACGTGGAGAGATGCAGTGGGGCTATTCTTTTTAAGTACCGGCCCCACACGGCACATTAATAATATTTCAAAAATATTCTTTTGAATTTTAATTTGCAAACGTGGACTTGAACTAACTAAATTTTACTTTTCTTTGTGATTTCGAAAAAGCCTCCTTTCTCCTTTTGTTTTCCTCCTAAAGGAAGCACTGACATAGCACATTAAGTAGTTCCAATGGACACTTTGTGCAAGCAATGTGCCATTATGAGTTTATCAGCTGTACTGTGGACACTGTGGTCAACAATTTCAGGCAGGTTACATAAACATATTCCACGTCATGTTCTCTCTCCTTCATAATCTCAACATTCCTCGATGATTACTCCTCTCGAGAGCTGCCTGGCGAAGGCGGGTGCAATACCGACCCCCCTCGCGTGACTCACGCAAGCATGCGCTACACGCATTCCTCTACTCCTGGGGGTGAGGAGTGATTCACTGTGAATCATTCGGGTCCATTCACCGCCCGTGGGCGACACTCGATCAAGTTTGGTTCGGGAATTGTTCCCGTGTCAAATGTTACACATATGTTACATGTTTCTTTTTATAAAAAAACTTGTAAAATGCAGGTATCCCTGATTTAACGGTTTGGTTAGTCTATTTTTAATAGATTTTTACAATTTTATTCTTAGGTACATTTTTACTATATTGTCTAAGTGATGGATCTTCTAATAGTTATTTCTGAATTCCCAGTTTATTATTGTTTCATCTTTTATATGAAAGAGCCTTATTGTTGAACTACTTACTATGTTTATTTATTATGTGGTGTGGAAGAATTAATACATACTATGTACTATATACTATGTATTAAGTAGGCTTTTTATTTTGACTTAATATAAGCTTACGGTTTATAACCATGTCACTGACAATAGACAGTTCATTCAAAACAGAAATAATTCATCCAATGAACTCTAAATCCGTTTTTGAACACATTTTTGAAGGCACAATTTCTCAAAACCTATTTGCATGGCTATTCGGATGGACCATTTCGAAAATCGCCAGCTTGGTCGTTCCACTTGAACACATAAATGTATTTCCAAAACTAAAGGGCTCTACTACCCAAGACCCCGGGCTGTGAAATTATGATTATCGGGGTGAATTCAGGCGGAATCGGTAGGTCACGCCGCGCGCGGCTGCGTGTGCGCATCTTGAAACCGCCTTTTATGAGCTTCACGCGGCAGTAAATAGGTGGATCAACTTTTTCATGTAACGTAAAAACCAGCTGCAAGTCAAATAAAAAAAAACAGTTTATTACAATTTATTACTTAGTTGAAAATCAATAAGTATAAAATACTTAGGTTGATAGGCAATTTAAATAAAAGTAGAGAAATATTTAAAATGAAACATTAACAAAATTTTTAGGGGTGACCCAGGGGACAATTTTGTCCCCAGTTTTGTATGGAAAAATCGGGTTGTCCTCAGGGTAATCAATATATTTTTTTAAATTACTCAAAATTCTTTGTGCAGCTTCTTTCTTATTAATCAATTTACTTATCTGAGAGCTGTAACTATTAAAATAAGGTGAATTTATCAAAATAATATGCTGTTTTCAGACAGATACCAAAAACAAGAAACAGTTTATTCACCCAAATAATGCACATCGGACTTTAGAAAGAGATAATCCAGTTGTAGAGCGTCGTCGCTGTCGCGCTAACTCGCACGTCACTGTGCGACAGGGACGACGCACTGCAACCGGATTGTCTCTTTCCAAAGCTCGATGTGCATTATTTAATTGTTTATACGTATACTGCCGCATACATAAATGGTACCTATTAGAATTTTTGGAATTTTATTTAAATCTTATTTTATTACCTCACTGTAGTTTTTGTGTAATTTATACTTAAAGTTTAATTGGATGTTCTATGTACCTGAGTGGACTGGAAAAGTGACCTTTGTTCAAATTTAGTAACCAAACAATATTTAATATTTATTAGTTTAGTTTTAGTCGTATGTATGTTGCAGAACATTATCTATGTACACATGTCCATTTTTAGTACATTACAATTATTGTGTGTGGCACACAATTGTATGTTAATAAAACAATACAATATTATGCATTTAGATTTTTTTATTAATAATTGTTTCATCTAACTACATACACGGCTTGTCGAAGGAAAGCGTAACTGATTATGATTACTCACTAACTAATTAACAAGTAACAAATATACACACACACAGTATACAAATTACCACAAACGTGACGAAAAAGGTATAATTTATTTTAGAAATAATTTAGTGATTTATTTATAATAAATCATTAATTATTTCTCGCATATAGAACTAACAATAAGATATTTGTGAGTGAAATGGGACATTTTCGAAATGATTAAAAAATGTAAAGATATTGTCAAATAAAATTAAGTTTACTTAAGTTTAAATTAAATTTTTCAATGATACAATATTTATTAAACCATTATACTAATATTTCATGATTTCCTTATATTTTAGTAGTAGCTCTGATTTCTGCGCTTTTATTGTCAAAAAGGTCCATTTTCACGTTCACATACACACTTTAATACTTTTTTCAAATAAATAATCTAAAACTTTATAGGTACTAATACTAGAGGACAGATTGTTAGGAAGCAAGTATAAGTCGTATAATAATTATTCTTATAAGAAAATTATTGCAGAGATCATAGACTAGAATCCACGATATTGGATTACTAAATGTTCTTCTATTTATTTATATAGATTATTACGCACACTATTTTGAATAAACGCCGCTCGTACATAAAATAATGTTTGTTCTCAAAAACAACGAAATATTTTTAAAAGTTAACCTTTTGTTAGTCACCAGTGCTTGACATCCAACATAGTGAAAACAAAATTTTTGAAAAAAAAAAATATTATACTGTAGTAGAAAAGAACGATGGATTTACTCGGGAAAATAAAACTAAACACATTTGAAGAAATTTAAAACTAAAAAGTTGCTCATTTTGAGCTCTTGATTCAAGTATCAAGTGCTTTCAATTAGCAAATTAAATTAAAATAAAATGTTTGAAGAGGGCTGAGTAGTGGCCGGCCAGTACGGATCAGTTCTCCTTGTCGCTTGAGGAAGAGTCGCTGCGTTTCCGTAGTGCCCAGTAATCTGAAATTGAAAGAAAATTTTTTGAGAAAAAATCATAGGGAAATTAAAATACAGAACATGTTGTATTGAACATATTTTTAAAAACTTCGCGCGTTTCATTCGAGAATCGTGTTCCAACTAGTAGTGGGGCAAAGCGTACCTTGAGGAAGAATTCAAGGAATTTCAAGGAATAGGCAAGGAATATTCAAGGAATAGGCAAGGAAGGTCTAAATTGGTCTAAATTATATTACATAGGGCACACTAAAAGTTTCCGGAATTGGCCACTTACATAAACAATATTTAAAAAGTAATTACAACATTTGAAAATGGAACTCTTTGGCTGTAGAATGCAGTTTGTTTCATCTGACTGTCAATTGTTTTTCCATTGTGGCGCCATTTTAAAAATTGCGTGTCTACATTAACATAAATTTAACCCGGGAAAATTTTCGTGGTATGATTTTCTACGATTTTAAGTGTAATTTTACAGCTCATCAGAGCCTCGCTCGGCTTCAATCTGCTTTTGGCGATGAAGCACCATGCAAGACGACTATTTATTGCTGGTTTGCAGAATTCAAGCGCGGTCGTGTCAATCTCAGTGACGAATCTCGGGATGGTCGCCCGTTCACCGCTGTGAACAACAAAAACATCGATGCTGTGCGCCGTATGATCGAAACAGACAGGCATGTGACCTACCATGAGATTCGGGCATCCTTAGACATAGGCATGAGTCAAATACAATCAATCCTACACAAACATTTGGGTGTGAGAAAGCTGTGCTCGCGGTGGATCCCACACAATTTGACCGAGGCTCAAAAAACGCACCGCGTCACTTGGTGCAATGCCATGCTTACCAGATTCAACAAAGGCGCCTCAAATTTGGTGTGGGACATAGTAACAGGTGACGGCACCTTGTGACTTTTTTCTGTTCCCAAAAATTAAGAACCAATTACGCGGTCAACGATTTTCATCACCAGAAGAGGCTGTCGAAGAATATGAAAAACACGTTTCTGAGGTCACCACGGAGTAGTGGCACAAAAGTTTTCAAAATTGGTTTAATCGTATGAAAAAGTGCATTTACGCAAAGGGAGAATATTTTGAGAAACAATAAATTCATTTTTGACCTTTAATAGTATTTTATTCTTATTAATTCCGGAAACTTTCAGTGTGCCCCACGTACCTATTAGCAAATATGGTCGTCGTATACATTTTGGCATATTAATCAGAACCTTCAAAACACAGCCATTAATTGTTTTTTTTTTCAATATATCAGACGAGGAGATGAATGTATTAACAGAAATATAGTCTACTAACAGGACACGCCTGTGATTCGTCAACATTTCCGAACAGCTTCGAACCAGGACACGCATGTGAATCAATATTCCCGAACATTTTCGAATGTGGAGCACTGAATACGAGTTTAAAATTGAGTTGACATAAATGCAAGCTGGAAAATGACATCGCCATTTTGGGAACTCGAAGCAGGTGCAAATACGGTTCGCTTAAGTGCTTAAGTAATGAAAACCGGTGCTGATGGTCATTGTCATAGCACATTTCGCTGGATGAATATACTTCACGCTACCATTGACGTATCTAGGGTTATTTTCCAGGGTGGGCCTGGCCCCTGAAAAGCGATGGCCGATGAAGCCGAAACCCTATGTACCTACGCAATAAAAGTAGGTAATTTGAACTTGAAGTGTTGAGCCGTATTTCGACCATTGATTTCGGAAAGTTTCTTTACCTAAATAAAATTAAACAAAAAATTTTTTTTTAAAGTGTTTATTTTGATTACCTGGATGGAAATGGAATTTTATGTTGATTCCTCAGCTGTAGATTATTTAAGTGTTATTGTGTGAAATTATTTAAGTGCCCACCCTAGAATTTTGGGTTGGCAACCCAAGATCCTGGGGTGGACACCAGACACTTCTGGGGTGGGCCGGGCCCACCCGGCCCACCCCCCCCCCCCCCCCCCCCCCCTCTATATACGCCAATGCACGCTACGTATTTTTGGCGATGCGCTGTGAAATTAACAGAACTTTTGAGAGAGCGAGCGTGGAGAATTGGCGCAGTAAGGCGCGTAGTCATCGGAGCGGAGTTTCATGGTGTGACGTAGGTACAACACGGTCAATGATAATGATGGCATAAAGTCAGTCCTGTCGGAAGTCTGGCAAAGTGATTTTGGCACATAAAAGCTGTCAACTCTGGTCTTTGTCTCACTCTATATATTATTTTTCAATATCAAAACATCACCGCACCGCACGAGGCTGGTGTCGAGCAAGCAGTATGTCAGATTAAAAACAATTTACAGATTCAAGTCGCCAATACAATTTTACCAGGCTCTGCTAGCCAATGTTTTTTAAGTGAATGCAGTTCACACGTCCCAATTCGCCGGAACAGGCGCAAGGGTCCCAATTCCTTCGAATGATTCGCAACAATTTGCCGCTTCGTCCGAGTCGGACATTCGAGGAATATTTTCTCTCATTTTGGACCAAGTTTACTGCGTGGGAACGTAGATTTACTGGGAAAACAGACTGGATCAGAAGGAATATATTGCTTACCTACTAACTACTGTCCCCGGAGATATATGCCAGATGTGAATGATTCTATTAGAACTGCCAAGAAACTTAGTTTATTTATTTAGTTTAGTTTTTGTTGTCGGTACCGGTGGAAAATATAACGTTAATATAGGTTCCTTCTGAACAAGAAGAAAGGAAATGTTGTTGTTACGGTTACCTGTTACCTACACGTTTAGAACCAATGATATTTTAGGAAAGATAGGTTATCTATATGACATTCAGTGCTCACACATGGCACGTACTTGAAAAGTTGAGAGGAAGAACTATAAAGTGATGCGCCGACTCGAATAGTCTTATTCCAATTATTAGAATTAGTACAGAATCTCATTAGTACACACGACGGCATTTTCGATGTGTTAGCGGCTCGTGGTTAGCGGTCCGAACGCGTGCGTACTTGGTGGGCGTCTAACTTCAGACAGGACTGTGGTCTTGTATTTAATGTGCCGCTTGGGAGCTCAGATAACCTATCTACCTCCTTTTAACATTATATATCATTGTTTAGAACTATTAAAATTATTTTTCACTATAGGGTTGGTCACCTGCTACATCCGTTTGTCAGTCCACCTTACCTTGTTCCTGGCGGAAATAGAAGCCATGGAAGTGCTTGCTGTTAGAGAAGCAAGAATATTTTTGAAAAAAAAAACACAAAGTTTTTTTTTCGCAATTTCAAAAATAGGTAGTCACGGTTTTCCTTTCCAAATGTATTGTTTACGGAGGACAGTTCGGTTAGCGAGTAAAAATAGGTTGTATTTCACATGTGAGCATTCACTACTGGCTCGCGGCCAAATTATAAATTCCGCATCTTTGCCAAATCTGCGTTATGCAAATTTCGGCCTATCAGAATCCTTCCCGCCGAAACCGGCCCGCAGAGTGGCCAATAAATACATGGACGGTTTTATTTTAGCACGATACGTTTCCCGTCGTCGTCGGATCGGAATTTACTACGTAGAATGAGGAGATATTTTACATCGGCATAAACAACAACCTTTGTTTCATACCTGGATGGACAAGTATGTATGTATATGTATATTTATTTGTACATAATATTCTATATATTTAGTAATTTATATGTATTAATTAACACATGTATGGCTTGTATTTTACTAGCATTCACTTATATGTATTGTTAATAAGTATTCTTATTAATATTTTATCTTCAATTCTCACTCTCAACTCTTTTGCTTCTACCTACTTACATTCCTCTATCTATATTATCGAATCTCAAACATCCAAAGGTTGACTGTAAGAAATCTCTGTAAGGGATAAGTCCGCCTTTGCACCTTATGTAAATTTTCTAATGTATTTGTTACTGTTTAATGTTTACTGGAGCAATAAAGAATTTTCTATCTATATATCTACCTAAATAATCGAAATAATAATGTAGTAAAGTACGTACCTACATGGGTTTAACCAAGAACATTTGGTAAATAATAATGTAGTAAAGTACGTACCTACATGGGTTTAACCAAGAACATTTGGTAAATAATAATGTAGTAAAGTACGTACCTACATGGGTTTAACCAAGAACATTTGGTAAATAATAATGTAGTAAAGTACGTACCTACATGGGTTTAACCAAGAACATTTGGTAAATAATAATGTAGTAAAGTACGTACCTACATGGGTTTAACCAAGAACATTTGGTAAATAATAATGTAGTAAAGTACGTACCTACATGGGTTTAACCAAGAACATTTGGTAAATAATAATGTAGTAAAGTACGTACCTACATGGGTTTAACCAAGAACATTTGGTAAATAATAATGTAGTAAAGTACGTACCTACATGGGTTTAACCAAGAACATTTGGTAAATAATAATGTAGTAAAGTACGTACCTACATGGGTTTAACCAAGAACATTTGGTAAATAATAATGTAGTAAAGTACGTACCTACATGGGTTTAACCAAGAACATTTGGTAAATAATAATGTAGTAAAGTACGTACCTACATGGGTTTAACCAAGAACATTTGGTAAATAATAATGTAGTAAAGTACGTACCTACATGGGTTTAACCATATAATGTTCTTGGGTTTAACATTCGACAAATATGTTTAAAATCGAAAACAAAATCAACCATTTCTGGGAAATTAAATCTGTGTGTAGGTACGTGTAACTATTTTTTTTTTATTTTGCTTCCAGCTTCCGTAAATTAACACAGAATGACTGGAAGAAATAGATTTTAATTATAAAAATGTGGATAGGTACCTATTCATGATTGTGTGTTCCTTGTGGTGTTATTATGTTCGTGTATTTAATTTTTCTGGCGCGTAATAAAGAATTTTTAATATTTTCTTGTATCTTACAAGTTTAACATACTTTTTTGAGGTCCATCAACAATCGTACGTGACACTACATAAATATACCAAACATGGTAATATCAACGATCGTACTGCACAAACATTATGAAAACTTAAATTACTTAGTCTGTGCTACTATCCACTTTTGCAGCACAACACCGATTACTCTGCTTTCCCTGATTGTCGGGATACAGCTTGTGTGGTATGTATGTTACTATGCATTACATATACTCGATTATAAGATTTTTTGGCATTGTGTTGGGTAGCTACATACAAGTAATGTGCTCAAGTAAATATTTGTATGGGAATTATTGTACCAACTTTTCTTAATACAGATATTACTTACTCTCTCAACGAAATGTCAAAAAATCTCATTAAGCGAACACAACGACCATCAGTGAACAATGAACAGGGTATTTTCAAGCAGCTTTCTAATGAAAAAAAAAATCTGCATCCAAATCGGTCCATTAGTTTGGGAGCTACGATGCCACAGCCAGACACACCCATACACACATACACACACACGTTAAACTTATAACACCCCTCTTTTTGCGTCGGGGGGTTAAAAATGCGGACTACCAGCTAACATTATTTATTTATAACATTGCCAGTGATTGATTAGTTACAGTTTTTATTTTAATTTTTTTTCTATATTCCAATAGTGACTCGGTCACGTTAATCTTCTTTATGGAGATTACGTGACTGGAAGTGACTTTAAGTCGTATAAATACAACGTATCATTATTTTAATTTGAGACGATATCTTTTTTCTCGTCCGATATCCGAGACAGAAGATTAGTAGCGATGTAAGAATAAAATAAGAAGATGTTGAAAAAGAAACAAAAAATAAAGCAACACACCACTTAAGGGTTTCGGAGAATGTTTTGTTTGTGTGCAATTTTCTCTAATAGTAGATACCTAGTAATAATAAGTTAGTTAAAATTACAAAATTATGTTTAAGAATAAGTTTTTAATTTAATTTGTTTGTGTTTTTTTCCTATTCTAATTTCTATATTTAATATTCTATTATTTAATATTTTAATTTTGTTTGCCTATTCTACGTATTCCAATCAAAATTACTGTAGGTATATGCTCGGGTACATGTATTTCTAATCTAGCTTAAAAGCTTTGTCAGGGACAATTTTTCCTAAATTAACAAAATTCCTCTAAAACTAATGTTTTCTAAAATCTATACATATATACATAGCGTCACGCCTGTTTCCCGGTGGGGTAGGCAGAGACAACGGATCTCCACGTGCCACGATCCTATTATCCTTTTCCAAATTATCAAAATTATTGAAAATGTTATAATGTTTAAAGATTTCTTTCACGTAAATAATTTTAAGCGGATATTTCTTCGATTCGAAACACTTTACCGTTGGTGATTATTTTGTCAAACGGAAAGTAGGAAATTACTTCAGCTCAAAATTTTACGCGAGCGAAGACGCAAGAAAAAGCTAATTAAATAAGAAATTCGATATTTTGGTTGGACTTTTCATCAATAATTCCTGAATGATACAAAATGTAAATATTTGAACAACTATAGGTATATCAAGTCTGGTATCAACAGAACCATATGAAGTCTCGAAAACTCCAACATTGCAAGGCAAAACACAACTAAAAAACATTATAAAAAATGTTCGACTTTATCGTACCGTATAATTCGTCCATTTTTATTTGGATCTCGACCGGCTACCTGGCTTACGCACCTGAGTAGCTTGCTCTCATATTCTGTCTCCATCAAAATGTACAAGTGCGAGGGAGATGACAAGTTGACAGTGATTAATAATAATAAATTTTGTTATTTGTGATGGTAATGCTGACAAGGTAAAACTTCTTTTAAGTGAAGAAAAAGAGCTGTGAGGTAAATGTAATCTTGGATTTGTGAAGAATGCAAGCTACGCCGCGCCGTATTATTATTTGTAATCCTTAAAATAATTTTAAAGCACTGCTGCTTGCAAAACGACATCTGATTCGGCAACAACTACGAAATAGTCAACTATATGCAACAAATTTAACAATGCAGACACGACAATTGCCAACTATTGAAACCAAACGATGATAAAACAAAACAAAACAATACATATAAAAGTAAAAACACATTAAAAACACAACAATAAATATGCAAGCACATCTACATACAGATGATTAAAAACAATGAACATGCGCCATTTTGAAATTTCAATCTTTTTGAATTTAGAATGTCTGTGAATGCTTTAGGGAAGGCTTTTGGCGGGAAATGTCAGTGGTGCATTGATGAAAACAATTTGGCCGCGCTTTTTTTCCGCCGCCATTGTGTTAAACGGGAAAAGGAAGTGTATTGTTCAAAGATATCTTTGGTATTGTTGCATTTTGCATATCCGGATGGTATTGTGTGCAACCTGACGTGGTTGGCCGCATCACCTGCTGCTACTCCGTGACAAAGTCAAAGTCAAAGTCAAAGTCAAATCATTTATTTCCAATGGAGTAGTTTCGTACAATTTTACAATTTCTTATAAAATTATTCTACTGTAGGAAAAGTCAAAAATAATAAAATTATTAATAATACAAATAAAATTAATATAACAAAAACGTCAAAACACAGAATAAATTATCATATTAAAAAAATGTCAAATAAAATTTAATCTAACCTAGCCTATTATAAATTCCCAGTAGTCAAAAAACAAAATCAGATTTAGTACAAAAGTACAGTCAAAATATACATATGTCAAACATATTCCCAATTAAATTTATTTAACACGCTGAATATAAAAAAAATGTCAACACACAGAATAAATTATCATAATAAAAAATTTTCAAATAAAATTTAACCTAACCTAGCCTAAAATTCCCAGTAGTCAAAAAACAAAATCAGATTAAGTACAAAAGTACAGTCAAAATATACACATGTCAAACATATTCCCAATTAAATTTATTTCAACACGCTAAACACTTTCAGTACATTAGTACAGTCCAAAATTTCAAAATTGCTAAATGTTTTAAGAACCAATGTTATAAAATTCACTTATATTATACAGGGGGTTTTTGATCAATATCTTTTTTACATAATTTTTAAATAATTTAGGTGGTAGTTTGCGTGTCTCTAATTTCAAACTGTTGTAAAGTTTTATTTTTTCACTATCGGTATGCCGTTTGCTTCGTGCCAAACGACAGTGTATGGGTTGTAAGTTTGCTTTGTTTCTTGTAGGATACGAATGAATATCTGAGTTACAGGGGTATTCAGTTTGATTTTTGTGTATATATACTAAGCAACTGAGAATATATTGAGCGACTACTGTTAGAATTTCCGATTCTTTAAAAAGTGAACGACAAGAAGCTCTCTGAGGAACACCATGCAGAACTCTTAATGCTGCTTTTTGCTTTATAAGAATACGTTGAATATCCACCCCATTCCCCCACACTAAAATGCCATACGACATTAGGGAATGAAAGTATCCAAAATATGCTAATTTAAGCGTTCCTATGCTAGTATATTTTTTCAGCTGTTTTAAAGCGTATATACAGGACGCTAATTTCTTACAAAGCTTGTCTATGTGGCAAGTCCAGGATAAATTACAGTCTGTTACTATGCCTAGAGAAATTACTTCTTGAGCGGTACAAAAACTGGAGGTACGGTTCTTCTTTGTACATGTAAAGTGTATAAGATGCGTCTTGGTTTCATTTAGGACAATCCCATTCGCCTGAAACCATTTAGTGGCAGTCAGTATAGTAGTTTTAACTTTTGCCTCCATTTCGATGATCGAATCTGCAGCTATAATGTAACTCGTATCGTCAGCAAACAATACAGGCTTGTAGGCTTCTACTTTAAGACCCGGAAGATCGTTAATGTATATCAGAAACAGAAGCGGCCCCAATACTGATCCTTGTGGTACTCCGATACACGTATCTTTATAGCTTGAGCTTTTTCCGTTAACCCACACAGCTTGACTTCGGTTTGTTAAGTACGAACTGATAATATCCAAAGCGGTTCCACCTACGCCATACCACTGCAATTTTGCCAGCAATATGTCGCGTCTAACGCAGTCGAAAGCTTTGGACAAGTCACAGAAAACTCCTGCCGTTTTCCTCGACCCGTCCAACGACCCCCATACTTTTTTTACGTACTCATACATGGCTTCGGAAGTTGACCTTCCCCTTCTGAACCCATACTGACTATCACTAAATAGTTTGTTGGATTCAAAATATGCAGTAAGTCTGTTCGCAATTACCATTTCTAAAAGCTTTGCAAATGCTGGCAGTATACAAACGGGTCTATAATTATTTAAATCTTTATGATCACCTTTTTTGTATAATGGGATAACCTTACCTACTTTAAGTGGTTTGGGGAATTCTCCAAATTCCAAACAGGTATTAAACATTTGTGTCATAGGATTTACCAGTTGATCTTCGCATTTCTTCACGATACTGACTGGGATACTATAACAATCAGGGGTGTTTTTGTTCTTCGTCTGTTGGAAATGTTTTTTCATTTCGTCTATGGATATATGATCGAATGTAGTTATAGTTGTGATTGGTTTCGTACAATTTCTTTCTAGATATTCTAGTGACTCATTAACTGACGTATTCATACTTTCTGTAAGTCTATACGGAATCTCTAGAAAGTAATTATTGAAAGCCTCTGCCATTTTTAAATCATTCTTAATATTAACTCCGTCTACGTTTATGCATTCGATTTTTTCTCCAGAACTGTTTAACTTATTAGAACATTCTTTTATTATGGTCCATACTACTTTAGTTTTGTTATGTGCGTTACTAACACGGTCATGTATATGCAATTTCTTGGCACACTTAATAACTTTTTTAAATGTATTTCTATAGTCCTTACAGTATTTTATTATAGTGGTATCTTTAGAGTTTTTCCTTAATATATCGAGCTCTTTTGCTTTTTGTGAAGAAATGATTATGCCTTGAGTTATCCATTGACGTTCATTGTTTCTTTTCAGCTTTACTTTTTGTTCGGGAAAGCAAATTTCAAAATTATATTTGAAACCAAACAGAACATGGTCTACAAATTCATCAGATGTGTACGCACTATTTACGTCTGGAATTAGTTGTTCTAAATTTAATTTGAATCTTTGTATATTATTTCGGTTAAACTTTCGAATTTGACAATATTCACTGCATTCTCGATTTTGTATTTTGTCAAATCGTAGTAAAATACCTTCATGATCTGATATATTTGTTTTAATAACTTCAATTGAATATTCTGGTTTCTCTAAATTAACAAAAAAATTATCTATGCATGTTTGAGTGGTTTCACAGTACCTAGTCGGTACTGTAATTGTTTGACGAAGATTGTATTCTAGAAACAATTCTACCAGTTCCTGTCTTCTGTTGGTACGTGATAAGAAATCTACATTAAAATCGCCTGCTACTATAATTTTTTCATGTTTCTTAGTCGCGTTTTTAAGGGCTCTTTTTAAAATATCAATGAATTTTTCAAACTCCCCTTTTTCTGATCTATAAATACACATAACTAATAGGTTTTCTTTCGGTATTTCCATTGCAGATATTTCACAGTCCATTTCTGATGATAGCTTTGTCAGATCTGAATGATCTTTGTACTGAAGTTCTTCTTTAAGGTAGATTGATGTCCCTCCGTGTTTGTGATTATATCTAGTGAATGATGATGCTAATTTATAACCTGGTATCCTAATGCTACTCACACGTGCGTAGACCATGTTTCCGTTAAACAGATAATATCAAAGTTATATTCTTCTATTGATAATTCAAGTAGACCTATTTTGTTTGCTACACTCCTTATGTTTTGATGAAAAATATTCAAGCTACCTTTTGGTGTTAAATTACTAACTTTATTATTTAATTTGTTTTCTTTTGTTTTCTGATTTATTTCTGAGCGACTCGATTGACACTCAATTCTAAAAAAGTACAATTTTGATCAGTCGATTGGTGCTCTAGTGCAGAATTTTTCCTGAAACATTCTTTTAAATTTGTCATCTGTGCACGTGACGTCAGCCCATCACGCACTGTTCTGTCGGAACTAGGTGACATACCAATGCTTCCCTTTTTTAACGTTTAAGTGAACGCAGTTCGTCCTTCGGCCTAGCCCTTGTAGTGACGTGCTTTCTTCGAGAGAGTATTACGACACTGCAGTTCGTTGTCCTTTGTCGTACTTTGTCCTTTTCTAAAATCATGCGAGCGAAGCCGCGGGCATAAGCTAGTAAGGTATTTATATAATGTAGTTAAACAAATTATTAGCAATAGCCATAATAGCCAAAATAGCTAGCCACTAAAAAAATAGATTAATGAATAATGATGCATACAAGTAGGTATTGTTACGTAGTGTTTGATCTGTAAATATTAGGTTTAGTCATCACAATAGATCACTGTAGGAAGACTAGAAAGAGATTTTTGAGGCGAATGAACCTAATAACTATTATGGGTACCTAGTAGTTAGAAGATAATAATATCCTTGGTTTGAGTTTGAAAAAGTTAGTGTGATTAACGGCTTGTAATAAACTTCGCATCATAATAGCCCACGCAATAACCTAAATAAATAGATATGCAGACTAAGAAGTACTTCTTAATTAAAATACCAACATAATGATAAGTATATAATTTAAAGGCAATTACAAGTTACCTATAGTTAGCGATGGGTTGTTGGTTTTTTTTTTCAAATGTAATGGAGCTTGTTTTTGTCCGCGATTCGGTTCTCGCTAAAACTCCCTTCATCGATAAGTCCTTTGGATAAATATCGTAAGTTAGCTACATCGACTAAAATCATCCCAAGATAAGACATACATAACATAGTGAAAACTGCACGTAAATCGGGTCATCCGTTTTCAATTTTGTCGGTTACAGAAACATAGACGTTTACGTTGGCATTATTAGTACAATAATGTCTTAGATGGAACTTAGATGAAAAAAAAAAATACAAGTTACTGTTAGCAAAGCTTGTTGTTGTCAAAATGTAATTCTTTGTTCTTAGCAAAATTAGTCATTCGTAACAATTAATTATTTGTAATTAGTAGTTAAAAATGGTATTCATGATTATAAATAGGAAAATTATAATGATATAGGTAGGTACCTAGATAGACTTACTTAAACACTGTGCATGAATAGACTAGCATTTTTCAATTTCACGGATAATGCATGGAGTCTCTGACCTGACTCAGACATGCTCAGACTCCGGCTAATAACTTATTCTCGTCAGGATGCAATCAGACGTCATAAAATTTAAATGGATGCGCAAAAAGTTAATCTTCATCTAGCGTGCACACCAGTGGGTTAGACAGAGCCAAATTCCCCGGTCAATGTAACCATACAATTTTAACTCATAGTATAGATTGGAAAGAAGCATTCGATTAAGCGGGTCGAAGTGAAGTATAAAATCGGCGAGTAATAATTTGAACCAACTTTTGACCGCAACTTTTGTAACGCTCATCCGTATAGAAAACGAATTTCTTACAATAAAACAGCAGAATTGAATACGACAAGAAAGAGAAAGAGCCTTGGAGTTGAGTCAGCTCTAAGTTAAAGCATAGAAGCAATTCAGCTTTATACTCCAAAACTCTAGAAAACAGAGTCGGTGCACGAAAATCTGTATCAAATAACTTGTGAAATACAAAGAGGGAATTCAAGATTCATCCCGTCATAATCAAAAGGTCTTTGGATTCAAGCCACCCACGGATTGCTGCACATTTCATGAATCTTATGCAAACTTTTCAATTTTATCAAAATGTCCAGCTACAGCAGATTTAACTGTGATCGTAAAACGCAGGCTCGCGATAAGAAACCTTTGAACTTTTATGAGGTATAAAACATTTTTGCATTCATCACAATGCAAAGAGCAACGTATGCATCATTGACAGACATTTAAAGTCGTAAAGCATTTTAAGCACCTCTAAAGTATTTATCTGCAATGGAATTTCTGTGCTTCTAAACTTTTTTAATATCCATCTTATTTTGGGAGCCGTCGGATACAGTCTGAGAAGACGTTTTTTTTCGTTATGATGGAATGTTTGTAAGTTATGATGATAATAGGCATAGATAGAGAATACAGACAGATTTCTACAAATTGTAGGCATTGTACATACTTTTGATTTTGATTAATGATGATGACAATGATAAAAAATTAGTACAAAGGAGAAATGTAATGAGAAAGATACATGAAAAAAGATTTAGAAGGTTGTAGAAAATCTGTTGGCAACATTTTGTGGGGATACCAGACAACGATAGAGCACACAGTAAAACTACATATTTTATGTCCTCATAATGTGTACCAAAGTGTGTTTGTGTAACACCTTTCTTCTAACCTAACCTTAATTTTTCACTCTTAAAGGGACACTAACGGATACCACACACACAGAGCACGAATCCCGAGCGATTGTCGCGATCTTCAGCATTGACAGGCTGACGAAGTATCTACGAGACTTTTTTAAACAAAGAGCAAAGGAATCTTTTTATATCATATCCAGTTGTTATATTAGGCTAATAACGAATGTGAACTAAGGCACCGGCAGCCAGCCAGACACTTGTCCAAACATGTGGTCTAAGACATGAGATCATTAAGGAACGTTTTCTCGACGAGGTGAAAGATGAGATCACCGGCGACCGATGTCTTGTCTCTCGGACAATCTGCAATTAGGTATGACGTTTGTATAATCATCGTGATCGATCATAAATAAATAATGTAGAGATCTACGATTATAAGTTTTTATGGAAACTGATATGGTTGCCTGCGCCACCTATGTACAACACCCGTGATGTCAACCCATAAAGCCTTAGTAAACTAGGTGTCATGCCAGTCCTTCCATTTATTCCGTTGATTAATCCTATGATCTGTCCTAGCTTCTTCTTCAATACTGTTTTCGATTGTACTCGTTTTCTCTGATTCGTCGATCGCTTTATTTTTGGTGCGTTTGGCGAGTATTTCTTCATTCATCAATGTTACTTTTGTTTTCAAATACACAAATGCACGCATATCTTTACGCTTAATTAATTATTTACATTAATGACAAAATCGAATTTATTTCCCTTCTTGCCAAATTGAGTATGGTACTTACATGATAAATTGTTGGTCTACATTAAACGATGCGATAGGTTGTGTAATAAATTACGCCCACTGTATTTTCATTCGCAGTGTCTCCAATAGATGAAGTCAGGTAAACGTAGTGCGTGAGGGTGTGTGTACGAGGGCACGGTAGGTTGTTCACCTCGTGGAGGGGAACGGGGAGGGGGGATCAGAGCCTCTGAGGTAACGTAGGTTGCATGAATCATGAACGTGGCTCAACATTGATATAGGTGATTTGGTGTCGAGTAAGAATTGGGCAATCTATTGGGAATGGGTTAGTTTGAAATGAGCGTTTTTTATTGCTTCCTAATAATTTCGTCAATTTTAGTTTTTAGATTAATATCAACAAGTAACAGGTCTACATCGAGATCTACATTTTCTAAATGTATTTTAGTACCTAAACTGTAGTGTGTTTTATCAGTCTGCAACCTAAAGGAGACATTGAACTCGAGAAATATTGAATAGGTCTACAATAGTCGCTTAGCAACAGGACTTATTCCCAACTCTGTCTAGTCCGTGTTCCCAACATTTCGCAATTTTTTACAATTAAGTAAGACAAGGTGACTCATTCAACTGTGGAATAACTTATTGTTAAATAATTAAATCCCGAAATGCTGGCCTTGGTTTCGATCAGAAAAACTGCAAATTATTTTGGGAACTTGTCCTACCATTTTAGTGTGGTCACTTCCAAATGTGGAAGCATTTATAAAGATTATTTTGTCGCGTCCACCACTGCTGCATTCAGAGTGATGTAGGTGTTTCGTATAGATACATTTTTAAAGGAGATTGTCACGAAAGCATTGAGGAATTTCACGGCAACGGGAACCACGCCTGCCCAGCCCACGCAGAGGTGACCTGGTTTTACGTGAAGTAAATCCAATAACTCTTGTTGTTCCCTCGCGACAACACTGTCAAAGATTTTTATAAACCTGCAAAAAGAATTATTGATGGGGCGTTTCAAAGTAAATCAGAACTAGTCTAACCCTATCTAAGAGCAAACACATGAAATTGTGTGCTTAGATATATTTTTGCAGTAAGTACATAAACAGCGAAATTGAGGACACAAACCCGGATTTTTTTTCTGGGTACTTATGTGCCTTATCTTATCCAAATATTTCTTGTTTGCGATGTTTTTGAAGTTTGTTTCAAAATAGTGCACTTACTCGTAGAATTTCATATCTACCTGCTACAAAGGTTGATTCTCGATGATCTCACCAATTTTTTGGGTGACTCTTAAAAAAGGTGTGACGTTAGGTAAGTTTATGTTTTCATAGTACGGTATTGCACGGATTTTTGGCACGATCCTAAAAATCCACAGGATCATGTGATCGTTGATTAATACCTACAAGTTTTGTCTCATTCTTGCTCATGAGCTTACCAACACGCTGATTTAATGATTCAATTCAAAATTGTAATTTAACATTAGGTTAAGTTTCTTAGTAAAATAAAATTTGAATGATTATACATCAGTCGTAGTTAGCTCCCCTGATTTTCAAACTCACGCATTTCGCATCCATCTTGAATACACCTACTAGTTAGTTCAAAACCTGACACATGTTCCATGCAGCTCGTAATGGATTTTCTATTGAAAGTGCCGGATCGAGATTATTCGACGTATGGTTGGTCACCTATTCATCCTAAATCCCCCCAAGGCAAAGTAGGAATTTACTACTTACATATATTGAGTTAGGTTCTTTCTTGTGAACATTAAATAGCACTCAAGGTGATTCAGTGAGGTAATAAAATACGTACGTATCTACTTGTATTAATGTTTTTTTATTTTCCAGTACTATAAAGTCCAGTAATGTTTGAATTTATAGAACGGTCCTATAAAACAAAACAACACACCTTTAGAGCGCTGTCACACGTGAAAAGAGTGTGATCATATTCGATCACGAAAAAAAATTAATCAGATCTACGATGGAGGTTATAAAATGAGCAAAATTGTTGAAGAAATTCAAACGAAAATATTACGATTCCTGTATATTATACGCAGTGACTATTTATACGGGTACTGGATAAATAATTTATAAAAATATTGGTTACCCTGAGGACAACCCCTTTTTCCATACAAAATTGGAGACAAAATTGTCCCCTGGCCTGGGTCATCCCTAAAAATTTGGTTAATGTTTTATTATAAATAGTTCTCTACTTTTATTTCAATTGCCTATCAACCTAAGTATTTTATACTTATTGATTTTCAACTAAGTAAAAAATTGCAATAAACTTTTTTTTTATTTGACTGTGCAGCTGGGTTTTACGTTACAAGAAAAAGTTGATCCACCCATAAACTAAACTACTTTCTTTCATACATTTATGGTTCTAGACTAACTTCGCGTAGAAATCTAAAGACCGACCAATTCCTCGCAGAACGGGTTGATAATGCGAGGGAATTTGATAGACTTCTGGCCCACTGTGCCGCTCAAGAAGATGCTCTCCGAGAAGGAGCAGTACATCGCGTTCGACACATGAAAGACATTTCGGCTCCTTCCTGGCTCCTTTGGCTCCTTTCGTGAACACTCGGCTCGAGACGAAACGTAACAAAAACGACATGCACCGCCTCAACATTAGGTTAGGCTTAATATAGAGAAGATGCGTCGCCGCGACGCATCTTCTTTATATTAACCCTGGTATATATTTTTTTAAACCACCAAAACATCACTCATACCGCATACCACACTTTCAATCGAGCTGAAGTCTGCCGAAAGGAGCCAAAGGAGCTAGGAAGGAGCCAGGAAGTCTTTCAGGAGGCGCACCGCAGTACATCGAGGAGCTTCAAGCTGACAGGCTGAAACGCATGAACATTATCGGCGAATATAAAAATGATAGGAATGAGTTGGAGAGAGTGTTATAGACGAAAATAATGAAGTGCATAGCAACAAGGAGACCAGCGGCACCTACTCCTACGACGACGGTGTTGATCGCCCGAACTGCAGAAAATGCGCGAGAAACATGCTTGCGAGGCAACAGAATATTCTCCTGAGAAGAGAGATCGCCGACGGGAAAGTGAGACAAGGTTCTACATTCGTAAAATTCTCTTTCATAGTCGACGGTACCTGCGTAACACGTTTCAACTGTACAACTGTACACACACACAGCTATGTAACCACGTGAAACGCAGGAAAGATGACAGCTGTCCTTACATTCTCACTTCCGGTATGAGACGAATTTCGGTGCGAACCAAAAATGATGGATGTGGATGGGATGGGACGCTCGATGGGACGACGATGATGGAAGAATTTCACTATCGTGAGTTTCCTATACCTACCTACCTACATACCACACACTGTATCCCGACAATCGGGGTAAGCAGATAATTGGTGTTGTGCTGCAAGAACTCTGTTAAATTACAGCACAACACCGACCACCACGTTTAGCAAAGTATTAGGACAAGATAACTGCACGAAGACCCACCTGCTGCATGACTCGGTGGAAGGACCGCGTCAAGGTGAGAGGTGGATATCCTGTCGCCCTTTAGAACGGCTTCTTGTTCTTATGCCTTAGTTGCATTTTACGATTTGCACGGGGAGAGATGCAGTGGGGCTATTTTTTTTTTTTTAAGTACCGACCCCACAGTTTCCATAGGCTAATAATGTGTTTGCTCTAAAAGTGTATTTTCCTATAGTTTATTTTGGTGTAGAAAACTTCATTTTTATTGTTTTCAGTTTTCTATTGGTCAACTGTTTTCGAATTTACCCGTAAAAACGTGGTTATAATAAGAAGATATGGAGGATATACAACAATCTGTCTTATTTCATGTTATAGGTACTATTATCAAATAATATATATAACTAATACGTGTGGTCTAACATAATGTTCAGTCTAAAAGTCTAGACTTAGTCTAGCCTAGCGGCTAGATAGAAGTAGACAGGTCATCTGTTGCCCCTTGACACAGGCGATATTTCGCCATTTTATCGTATCAACGAGGTTAATAGCTCGGTTTTTTTGCATGTTTTTGAAGTCCGCGAAAGTTGCCTGGCAACAAAATAGTGCACACAGGGAATTAAAAAGGTTAGAACTGTTATTCTTATACATTGCATACAACTTCTTCAGAAACATATAGTCTGTTTTTTTTGGAAGACGGAGTAAATTGACGTTTGACTGACATTAGAGTGTTGCACGCTTAGCACCACTAGTGATTGTATTTTTTTTTTTTTTTTTTTTTATTGAACCTGACACGGTTGGCTACATCACCTACAACATCCGTGATGTCAGCCCATAACACAGGGTGAACTAGGTGCCATGTCAGTGCTTCCCTTCATTTCATGTCGGCTACACTAAACTGGAGATTGTAGTCGATGAAAATAGTATTGTCTTTTACACGACACGAACCACAACACGACACACCTTCACACATATTACCTATGCGCTACCTGTGGCGCTGCCTTAAACTTAACATTTTTCTAGCTAGTTTTATTTTAGCTTAATATGTTGTCAATTAAATCCACAATTAGGTAAATATTAGAGTTTACAGCATTTCACTAGTTAGTCAATCGATAAAAGTATCGATAGCAGCTACATGCCTATTTAAAAGCCAGAAACTGTCAACACTCCAAACGTCACTTTCCTCCGTCTTCCAAAAAAACAGACTACAGTCTGCAAAAGAACACAATATGAATAAAGGTGAGACCGCACCACGCGGCAGCGGAGCGGCGGAGGAGGCGACGACGCGGCGGGGGGCGGCGGCGTCCCGGGGCGTTGCGGCACAGCGCGGCACATAAAATTGTTCGTGCGGATTGCTAGCCGCCCCGCCCAGCGCCGCCGCCGACGCGCCCGCCGTGCCGCGTAGTGCGGTTTACTAATACGATTTTATACAAAGAAATATTGTGACGCGCCGCGCCGTGATGCACCGCTCAGCTGCAGCTCAGTGCCGCTTGGTGCGGTCTTGTATAGGTACGCGTGTTGACGAAGATACGTGAGTGCACGCGTGTGACAAATATAAATTTTTGATTTTGTCTTATGCACACAATTTATATATTTTTTCGCTTGATTGACGAGTTGATGGCCTTTCTAACGTTTTCACAAAAGGGTATTTATTCTGTGAACTCTTCGTGCATGGGGTGAGGTGAGAGGTCACGGTCAACCAGAAGCTGTCTTGGGCAGTGCGCACACCACCTAAAAAACAAACTGTCGCGTCGTCGCTGCTGTGCGCTTTCCCCTTCTATTAGGTTTAATTCTTCCAGTGCATCGGATGGGGCGAGGCGAGCGAGGCAGTAATGTTCGTTAATATATTAATTTATACGATACGGTGGTTCGGGTCCGCTGCGCACTCTCACGGCGCATACTGTATGTACGTACACGGTGTTTTATTTATGCGGTCTATTCACGTTCTAAAACCAGAGTCGATATCGGACGCACGCAGTGGTGGGGAGCGCCCTAAATCGCTGTAGTTTTTTTTTATGAAGCCTGTCACGGTTGGCTACATCACCTGCAACATCCGTGATGTCAGCCCATAACACCAGCTGAGCTATGTGCCATGTCAGTGCTTCCCTTCGGTCGTGCCGACTACACTGAACTGGACGAAAAACACAAACTATTTACATAGCCGTTTCGACCGACGTTTCATTCAGTGCGGTGGTACCAACCCGGGCGGGTTGAACCCTACCACCTAGTAAGGTAAGAAGGGAAGGGACCTACAGTTTAACGTGGAATCCGAACCGCGGTCAGCCTCCAACGGTCGAGCGGTCACCCATCCAAGCACCGACCGCGCCCAGCGTTGCTTAACAATCAATAGCGACAGTCGACTGTCTGCACGCACCACTGAGCTATCGAGGCTGACGATTAATTATTATTATTGAAATCGAGAGGGGCGTACCCACGATTCAGGGGCTATTTGCGTACGCTACGTGCGTAGCGAAATCGGGGCGATTTCAACGAGCTTCGTTCATCTACCAATACCCCAATATCGGTTCTGATTTTAGGCACGTTAGTATCCAGTCATCCTTATTATGTTTCCTTTTGTTCGCCTCCTCTAGTCAGCACTGCACCTCGGAAGTGTGCGGTTATCGGCCGTGTCTGATTGTTTTCTGATGGTAGATAAAGCGGATCGCGGCCAAGGGGTAAAGGCCGTAAAGGTCTTGTATGCGAAAGGTAATGGATTCGATACCCGTTGCAGTGTAGTGTACCATTGTGTTTTTCTCACACACACTCAACTCTGAGTTTGATTAAACTTACTTTCACGATGAGTCCCTTCCTCCATGGTCGGAGTTGATATAAACACTTCAGTTCCTTCTCATACCTTACGATATTTTAGTTCTTCTATTAGAATATTTTAAATTTAATACACGTATATTAGGGACATACTGTACATGAGTTCAGCCAAGCGGTAGTGCGTGCGATGTTCCATATCGCTAACTCCACAATCCACAGCATGAGTACAATGTAATCAGTTGAAATAAAAACGGTTGGGGGTGAAAACCTCACCTTCTATGAAACAGGTGAGGCGATCTAAACAATGTTGTAGGGAATATTCGTTTTAAAGTGATAGACAATTTGTGCGGTTGATTGCAGATACGATTCCATAGAATATGGTTTCGGTGACCGGTGAACTATCTCCAGTCCAGTAGACTGTGGAACGTAAATACACACAGAAAGATTAAAAAAAAAATATGATTTTTAATATGACTTCGACGAAGTTTAACTGACAGAAATCACTCGTAATGATAGCTCTGCTATTCCGCTCTCCTGCTGTTATTTTTTTTACCTTCTGTCGTATTACTGAAAGTGTTTCAGTGATGCGGTAGAGGTGTGTTAGTGTTAGGAGCACGTGATCTACGTTGGTGCCTACCTCACTGGGGAACAGGCGCGTCGCTGTATGTGTGTATGTATGTAGGCACCAATTTTCAGTACTGTATTACTTCTTTGACAAAGCAGGTCATGTGACAAAATTACATAATAGGTAATATCTAAGTACATAATAGCTAGAAAATGTTGTTTTTCTGTTTACTTCGTCTTCTTTTTTTCAGTTTTCAACTTGCTTGCGGTTTTCTGATTTTGAGAAGGATTTTATAATGACAAAATATGTATGTATATTATTCAAAATTATTGTAGGTATATCACACAAAGTTTAGCTACATGGACATAGAAAGGAACTCTCTTAAGTTAGGTGATGATACGAACCTGTCATGTGAAGTTGTCTTCGAGAGGTAGGGGTGCGGGGTGAGCGGGGAGTGCGCGGGGTGCGCGGAGACCGCGGCGACAGCTTGGACGGCGTCCGCGGAGCCCTGCGCCTTGTCGGAGTCCCCGGCAGCACCAGTTCCGGTCCCGTCAGAGCGGCCAGCGCCTCCGCGGCCGACCTGATGCACGGCGGCGTCGACTCCAGTTCCTCCGCATCATAAGCAGACTCCGTTTCGATATCAAAGTTGAAGCGACGAATGTATCTCTTTCGATCTCGCGCGTACTGCTCCGCTACCAGTCTCTGAGTTTCATCGCGGTCCGGTGCGCCGAACAAACACTTGGCGCTTCGCCGTCTGCGCGGCGACGCGTTCGTCACGTCCGCCAAAGCCGACATCCCGCCGGCGAACTCGAACCTCGCGCGCTTCGGAGTTCCTTCGCCCGCGGTCATCTCCCCCTCCTCTGCGCCCACGCGATAATCACGACACACCGGTGGTGTCAGTTTAGCAGTCAGGCCACCTAATCTAATTCGCGAACGCAATATCTCCAAACACTAATACTTTTCGAAATCGATATTTTTCAGAGATGTTCACTATCGGATGGCGCGACAACGAGTGGCGGGGCGGGCGGCGCGTCACGTCAGGTGGAGCGGGACTGGTTCGAGAAAAACATCTGACTTTAATCTTCTCCGGAGAAAACAGCTGTTGTCCGCAGGTAGTGACAGAGACGCCGATGGCGTAGCGACGCGAGTGCGAGGGCGACGGACGAGAGCGCAACACCTGGCTTCAACCGCCTCGGACCACTTCCCGCGCTAAACTATCACATAACCTAAAAAAAAGCGCGGGAGCCGAGAGCTGCTTGCGTGCGTGCGTGCGCTGCTGCGCGCTGGTTTATTTAATTCTAGTGTTGCCGCATGTGAGATGAGAACTGAGATTCCCCTATATACATTTTGCGATCTATTGAGGATGCATTTTTTTATTTAATTTGTATTTCTATAATGATTATCTACATTTAGTTGTTGTTATACATTGGTCAAAATAAGTACGTATGTAAGAATGGAATATAGGCATGGAAATAGCTGTGATGAAATAAAAATTACACTAATTTATTTTATACTAGCTGTTCCCGCGACTACGTCCGCGTGGACTTGATCTTTCTCAGCCTGCTATAAAACGCAACGTAAACACTATAAGCCGCTAAGTTATAAGAGCCTAAGGTTGCACTCCGGGAGTGCCGACAGAAGTGAAAGCTTAAACATCAACGTTGTGCATTTTTGAATATTTTGGAATGTTTTTTTTTTTTTTTTTTTTTTTTATGGAACCTGACACGGTTGGCTACATCACCTACAACATCCGTGATGTCAGCCCATAACACAGGGTGAACTAGGTGCCATGTCAGTGCTTCCCTTCATTTCATGTCGGCTACACTAAACTGGACGGAAAACACGAACTATTTACATAGCCGTTTCGACCGACGTTTCGTTCAGTGCGGTGGTACCAACCCGGCCGGGATAAACCCTACCACCTAGTAAGGTAAGAAGGGAAGGGACCTACAGTTTAACGTGGAATCCGAACCACGGTCAGCCTCCAACGGTCGAGCGGTCACCCATCCAATCACTGACCGCGCTCAGCGTTGCTTAATAACAGTTGACTAACCAACCGCGCCACTGAGCTACCGAGGCTGACGAATTTTCTTATCCCTTAGTCGACTTTTACGACATGCGACGGGGAGAGATGCAGTGGGGCTATTCTTTTTAAGTACCGACCCCACACGGTACTAAATTTAGAAGTTAGGGAATAATTTCGCACGAATTGTTTTATTTATCAGTATAAAAGTACTATCATTTATGTGGTAAAATACAATATTCATTTATTGCGCTATCGTAGACAAACATGACAATTTATATTACACAAAAAATTTAACACTACAGAAGTATTATAATTATTTTACATCAAAAAGTTTATTTCTCAGAAAAATCTACTTTCATCCATAATTTCAACGAATCTTACGCTTTTTCGATCAGGCTACGGATCTGACGCGAGTTTTAACATTTTTTAGCCATCTAAAAAAAGTGCCAAGCGCCGTTAGAGAAGTTTCGAATCTTACGCTTTTTCGATCAGGCTACGGATCTGACGCGAGTTCTGACGCGAGTTTAACATTTTGTACCCATCTAAAAAAAGTGCCAAGCGCCGCTAAAGAAGTTTTCACTTCAAAAAAACATTTTTTTCATGGAAGGTGATAAGGTTGGCTACATCACCTACAACATCGGTGATGTCAGTCTATAACACCGGGTGAGCTAGGGGCCATGTCAGTGCTTCCCTTCATTTCATGTCAGCTACACTGAAATGGACAGAAAACACAAACTATTTACATAGCGGTTTTGACCGACGTTTCATTCAGTGCGGTGGTACCAACCCGGGCGGAATAAACCCTACCACCTAGTAAGGTAAGAAGGGAAGGTACCTACAGTTTAACGTGGAATCCGAACCACGGTCAGCCTCCAGCGGTGGAGCGGTCATCCATCCAAGTACTGACCGCGCTTAGGGTTGCTTATCAACAGTCGACCGACCGCACCACTGAGCTAACGAGGGTTCCGTATCGCCATGTCAAGGCTAGCGCCACTCACGCCATCTAAGGCTTGTTATGAAATGCTTCATATTAGTTAAATGTTATGATTAGTTAAATGCTTCATAATCTATTCGGTAGATGGCGCGCGCGCATACACTTTTTGGTTTCTTCTATGGAAACCCCGTGACTTTTTTACTTTTGGTTATTTTTATTAATTGCTGTTATATCGGTTATTTCAACGGGCTAACTCTTACGGATTATTCAAGGGATACAGCCCTCGGACAGACCGACAGACGAACGGACAGACAGACAGACAGACAGACAGACGGCTGACAGGCTTAGTAATAGGGTCACCTACCGGATACGGAACCCTAAAACTGAAATGAAAGGATAAAAGAACTCATAAATCTAATTACTATATAACAGCGCCATCTATAATTCATTTCATTAGTTTCAATTTATTATTAATTATTTTAATTATTAATTAAAATTAATTAATTATTATTAATTATTAATAGTCATCAAATTATTCATTAGTTCAGATAAAAACTGCAAACATGAAATTTTTCACCCTCACCAGTCTACAGCCGTGATTCTTTTCCATGACACTAAACAAAAGATCCGCGCGACGCCGCGCCGCGCCGCCGCCGCCGCGACACGGCGCTGCGGTGCGGGGAGCTGCGCGCGGTGGCGCGGTGGCGTGTTGCTATAAGATATTTTCTAACTAAACTTAAAAAATTAATATCTTTTGATTTTGTGGGTTGATTTTGATGAAATAAACACTAAATGTTACTCGGAATAAAGCTTCATATTTTATAGTAATTAGATTTTTAATCCAATGAGTGGTTTTTCGCGTGATGCGCGCACAAACGAACAAACAAACAACAAACCGACAAACCGACAAACCGACAAACAGACAAACATTTCAAAAACTATATTTTTACGTTCTATTACTTATTCCTTCCGTCCCCCAGTTATTGTTTTGCAAAAATATTTCATGTACAGACACGGTAAGTCTACGATTTTATTATATGCATAGAATAGAAGACCTGTAGGTCTACCGGCGTTCACTCACTCGCCCGTGTGAGTGCGAGAAATGTGGCGAGAACACTATATTGGCACCGGTGAAACAGGCGAGTGACGTCATTCTCGCACTCCCACATTTTACTCGCTAGAGCTGTCGATCTAGTCGATTATAGCCTTCTCTATATGTCCTTTCAAGATGACAAGGACGGAATACAGAATGCTATGAGTCGACACGGAGTCGATCTATCAAACAATTGGCACCGGGGTTTTTGACGTTTCTTTGACAGATATACTTTGGTATACATTATGTAAGTACTTATTAAAATATCCTTTATTATTGCGTTGCGTACTTACATGTAATATTATTCATAACTAGGTAATGTTTAGTTGCACCTACCCTAGATTATATTAAAAAAACGTAGACTGGCTAGAAAAGGTCTTAAGCAACATGAATATTAATTACCCTATACAAGATTAATGCGTTCCTAAATCTGCGTTAGTCTGGCCCGCGCCATATGTCGAGCTTCCCATAAAAAAAAAAAAAATACATTCATATACATAATATGGTACGTCATAATCGCCAACATGCTCGGTTAGGTTGAACTCGGAGAAGATTCCCACTTCAAGGAATATTCTCAGGAATAACATCGGCATCGTCGTCGTCACAAATTATTCTCTTAATTTCCCCTAATTTGGCGCACCCGACACCTCCACTTATCTCAGCAGTGGCATGGCAACACTGTCTGGCTCACCCCCCCCCCCCCCCCCCCCTTCTTTCCGCGCTGCGCGTGCTTCGCCGTACCACGCTGTCAGATTTTATGAAATCACTTGGCGCGAAATACTCTACAAAGGCCCCAAGGACGTTTTTTGTTCACCTTTTGTCGGTCGAACAGGTGAAAAGATCTTAGAATAACCATAATAAAGGGGATTGTATGTCGTTATGGGACGGAAGGGAACTAACGAATGTAGGTACCAACATGCAGTTTATTACAGAATTATATAAGTAGGTTTTTATGTATATATATAAACAGTCATTAACTTTATGTAGATACACCTTATTTCCATGATTAGATTTTTTTTAAATGTTAAGTACTTAGAGGTATGTTTGGTATGGTGTTTTGTGGTGTGTGTATAGGTGTATAAATTACATTCAGGTACCTACGTTTACTAAGTTATATTTATATATTTATATAACTTACTAAAAGCACGGTCAACGCACTGTTGTGTTTTCATTTATGTTTCAAAATAAAAAATTAAATAACAATAATTTTTTTATTTCGTTCATTTTAGTCCCAAACCATTTAGCAAGCCATTTAGTGTGATATATTTTTGAAATCGCCTTTTTGAGATCTTGAAAAAAACCTTCAGCGATACGGAACCACTACCACAGATTACTAAACACTACTGCTTTCCGCCGACTTGGTGGGTGGTTTGCCCACACTCCATTTTCCTGCCCACGGCCGCCAGTGTAGGACACGGTTACTCCAACGGTAGTCGTCTCTTCGGCTAACGTGCCCAGCCCACTGCCACTTGAGCTTAGCCACCCGATGTCCAATATCGACTACTTTTGTGCGTCGGCGGATTTTTTTTTATGGAAACTCACGGTTGGCTACATCCCGTTCAAGTACTGACCGCGCCCAGGCTGGTGTGCTTAACAACAGTCGACCGACCGCACCACTGAGCTACCGACCGAGGGAGGCTATAGAGTAGGATTGCCTTGTTACGCACGATATCAAGTATCGATATTCCCAGCATGGCTCGCTCCATTGCTCGCTGGGTAACTTTCAAGCTTTGGGCAATAGTCACATACATACATACATACACGCTAAACTCATTCATATCATAAATTCCTTTTGGTTTCATAGTGATCGGGCAATGTGACTGATACAGATATGGTTTAAAAAGTTACAAATTTTAAAAACCCCGACCTTAAAAAGTCAAAAATAATTGCCATTTACTTACTTAAAGGAGTCGGGGGACCGCTAGGTAAATACCTGCGCAGCTCTGAGTTTTTATATTTTATTTGTGAAGTGGGAAGTGCTAAAAAAAATAATAATAAAAATGAAGGACCCGCCCGATACTGTTAGTTCTACATAGTATGTATAGTTTGTATATTCTGTCTGTTTTAAGTTTTAAGTTTTTTAGTTTTTATGATGTCTTCCTTCAACCATATGGGATATTTGTATATTATTGTTATATATTATTCTAAGTTTGTTTTCTCTGTATATTTATCTGTAGTTGTAAATTTGTTTTGTTTTCTATATTCGCCATGTTATTATTTTTGATTACCTTAGGTTGCGACTTGCGGCTGAAAAACAGCGTCAGCTGGGCGCAGTCCTAGCTAGGCATACGCTGAGCTACCTATTTACATACTGCACTTAGGTTGTATTGATAAGATTGTATTTTAATGTAAGTATAATGTAAAAAGTGTATGTGTGTAAATAAAAATATTTTATTCTTATTCTTATTTTCATAGCGGTCCCCCGACTCCTTTAAGTAAGTAAATCGCAATTATTTTTGACGTTTTAAGGGTCGGGGTTTTTAAAATTTCTAATTTTAACTTTTATGTCAAGCTTTTTTAAAAAAAACCGCACGCAAATCGGTCCACTTTTTAAGATAATTAAATTTTTTATTACTTAATTACTTGATTATTTGATTACAAACATAGCTACCTAACAACTATCCCGATTAAACCAGCTTTCTAATAAAAAAAACCAACCCAAATCGGTCCGTATCCGTTTACGATGCCACAGACAGGACACACCCATACACACACACACGTTAAACTTATAACACCCCTCTTTTTTCGTCGGGGGTTAAAAATAATGTACCATACATATCTACATTTATGTGTGATAGTGACGAGTATAGTGAACACTTTTAACACGCAAAACGATAAATTTAACTTAATTTGAACTTGTTTGAACTCTTGAACAAACTGAATGCAGATTTCTTGGGGACAGACCGATTAACACTTTGATATCATTAATTTGTAGCACAGAATTTATAATGCGGTAGTCTGAATATGAGGTGGAAGAGGAAATTAGATTTAATTAAATGGAGCCAGCTAAGTGGTTTTATCATAATGAAGTTAATATGTTACCAAACTTATCTTAAAAATCCGCAATAAAATACTTGCAATATTCTAAATTGGTATATTTAACCCGAAATTAAGAACTTTAAATAGAAGAAAAACCTGACATGTTGTTTCACCCACCTTTGAAATCAATTTTCAAAATTCATAAATGGTTGGCGATGGCTATGCATTACAAAAAACCGGCCAAGAGCGAGTCGAACTCGCGCACCGAGGGTTCCGTATTGCGGATTGCCATTTCATGTTCAGCGCGACTCACGCCATCTATGTAATAGTTAAAATGCTTCATACTCATTTTCGGTAGATGGCGCGCTTACACTTTTTAGTTTATTGTATGGGAGCCCCCGTGATTTTTTACTTTATCTTATTTTTATTATTTGTTGTTATATCGGCCATAATAACACATATTCTGTGAAAATTTCAACGGGCTACCTATTACGGTTCAAGAGATAGGCCCTCGGACAGACAGACAGACAGACAGACAGACGACGTAGGCTTAGTAATAGGGTCCCGTACGACGGATACGGAACCCTAATTACCAATCATCCATCAGTGAGAGTGAACATAATAATAGTAGGCTAATTTTATTTCATTACTTTTATTTATTTATTTATCTTTAATAGCGTATTGTTCTTTGGTTTTCTGTATAAATAAAATTGTTGCAGCAAAGACATAATAATAATTTGGTCGTGAAGTCTGACGGCCGGCCAGCCAAACGTCAGGTGGAGCAGGTTGGCGATTCGCTGGGCAGACTCTAACCGCCCCGCGCTATGGCGGTCGCCTCGCCGACGACTGCCACGGCTGGGGCCGCCTTTATGATGCCATCCCGGATGTTTTGACCCACTCTCTCCTGTTGAAAAGAACGGCAGTAAGTTCAGGATAGGCTTGAGAAACTTCGGGAATAGATAGTACTCATTATTAGAAGAAAAAAATCCTTATCACTCATTTCGAAATTCCATTTTTTTTTTCATACAAAAATTTAAAATTTTTATAAAAACTCGATGGACAGTGAGTATGGGGAGATTTGGCAACAATGCTGGTCTCTAGGGAGTGAAATGACCTAGTCCAGTCCCCCTTTTTTTTATGTCATTCAAATTTGGAATTTGGCATTTGGACGTCAACCGTCTACCAAATCTCGATGAAACAATTTTCACCAAAAATTACTATAAAATGAACGAATCTGGGAAAAGTTTCAGAGCTTTTCGTCTTCAAATATGAACCTCTTTCGAACCCAGAAGTTACGAAACCCTATCCTGAAACACCCTGTATATCCTCAATAGGTGCAAGTTTCACAGGGGTCAACTCAAACTCCAACGTCAAGAAATCTCTGTAAGGGATAAGTCCGCCTTTGCACCTTATGTAAATTTTCCAATGTATTTGTTACTGTTTAATGTTTACTGGAGCAAAAAAGAATTTTCTGTCTATCTATCTATCTAACTCCGAATAGCGGTGGGACTCTATACAGGACACTGTCCACTAAACCGACACTTGTTCATCATAGGTGTCACCAACAGCCCCCTATGCAGAGGTTGCATGGCGGAGGACAAAACAGCCGTCCACATGCTCCTGGAGTGCCCGGTGGTGGCGGTAGAACGACTGCAGTTTCTTGGGAACGTGGGAACTGCCCATAATGTGTGGAAGCGACTGAGAAGAGTGCTCCACTTCATGAAAGAGCTCGGGTAGCTAGAGTAGCACTACCCGGGCGCCAATGTACAACGGACCGTCTTGAGGTCTCAGTGCGGGGGTGTTATACCCGAGAAGGTAGGTGCCATCCGGAGGGAGACTTCCCTGGATTGCTGGCTATACTGGACTAGAGGAGAACACAGCCGAGGCTGATATGGCACCTACCTTCTTGAGGGATATTGGCTAGCCGGAGCATGCGCTTTGGCCCCTCCGACTCAGTTACCCATACCGGCTTATATAATAAAAAAAAAAAAATGAAATGAAATGAAAACTGAAAATATACTTCATTGTACACCATTGTATAAAAAGGTCATAAGATGTGGAAAATTCGTAGGGGCGGGCAATGCAGTACAAAGGAAGGTAGGTTTTATCCCTAGTTGATACTACCGCACTCAATGAAACGTCGGTCGAAACGGCTATGTAAATAGTTCGTGTTTTCCGTCTAGTTCAGTGCAGCCGATATTAAATCAAGGGAAGCACTGACACGGCACCTAGTTGACCCTGTGTTATGGGCTGACATAACGGATGTTGTAGGTGATGATGTAGCCAACCGTGTCACTTTTCATAAAAAAAAAGATGAGTTTACATAAACAATGATTCTAAGGTAAGGTACTCACCAGAGCCTTGAATGGGTTCCACGGTTTAGGAGCGGCGTTCACGCTGCTCAAAGCGACCAGGCAACCGAAAACGAACAGAAGGATTCTAGCAAAGTTCATCTTGAACAGTGGATTCGTTCTGCACAGTCTAAACTAACGTTAACAGCTGAAGTCCTGAGGAGTTCTGATGATTTGCATTGAACAGTGCGATATTTTATACTAACGCTCTCGGTTCTTCCCGCTGAGTGGGACCCGCCCGCGCTATTTTTAAAAGATGGCGGGCGTCCCCTCTTATCGCGGATGACACGACCTATTGACATGCGCCTGAGGTTTTATATCTCCAGTAGTCTGTGGTGTAGTGCTGCGGTCGCTGCGTATGCGCTTATACCAGGCGACTTGCCAGGCGTCGAGTATGATAAGTATTCTATGCCAGGGAATAGAACAGCGGTGCTTTTTCCATACCAGGCGAGTATGATAAGTATTCTATGCCAGGGAATAGAACAGCGGTGCTTTCTCCATACCAGGCGAGTATGATAAGTATTCTATGCCAGGGAATAGAACAGCGGTGCTTTCTCCATACCAGGCGAGTATGATAAGTATTCTATGCCAGGGAATAGAACAGCGGTGCTTTCTCCATACCAGGCGAGTATGATAAGTATTCTATGCCAGGGAATAGAACAGCGGTGTTTTATCCATACCAGGCGAGTACGATAAGTATTATATGCCAGGGAATAGAACAGCGGTGCTTTCTCCATACCAAGCGAGTATGATAAGTAAGTATTCTATGCCACGGAATAGAACAGTGGTGCTTTCTCCTCTAGTCCAGGCTTAAAAAACGAGCCACTCTATGCAGCCCGTTAGCAATATGGAGTCACATGCTGTGTCACATCCTTTTCCTGTCATGGGGCTGGGCACTACACCTATATTTGTATTTTTAAATTGTTATTCTAAGCCAGTGGTGCCCAAACGGTCGATCTCGATCGACCGGTCGATCCCAAGAGGCTTTTAGGTCGATCGCTAAAATATGTAGAGCAAAAAATAATTCGTAGACCCATCATTTAAAGCGGCGCGGCGGGTGGCCGAGTGGTTTGGACATCGGCTTCTCATGCGAGAGGTCCGAGGTTCGAATCCGGTCGGCGTGTACCAATGAGTTTTTTCTGACGAAAAAATTTACGTGCATACCTACACCTGCTGCTTCACCGTTCGGAACCGGTGTAAAACTGTAGGTCCCTTCTCTAGCCCCTTACTAGGTGGTAGGCTCAAATTGTAGCCGACTGGGTTGGTTGGTTGGTACCACCGTACTGGATGTAAGATGGCCGCATAGCAGCCTCGGCTGTGTTCTCCTCTAGTCCAGTATAGCCAGTAAATCAGGGAAGTCTCCGGTATGGCACCTACCTTCTCGGAGGTGGTATTGGCTGGTCGGAGCATGCGCTTTGTCCCCTCCAACTCAGCCACCCATATCGGACAACATAAAAAAATAAAAATAAAAAATAAAATCAAAGAATTCATAATACCGGTCGGTGTCGTCCGTTTTCCACAAGGACCGCACAAATGGGCATAAAAGATGTACCAAATGAACATAAATTTTAATTCAAACAAAAATGACTAACAAATTATTATTGAACAACGAACATTTTTAGGTTTCCGTATCCCGTACGGAAGCCTATTACTAAGCCCACGCCGCCGTCTGCGTCTGTCTGTCCGTCCGTCTGTCTGTCCGAGGGCTGTATCTTTAGAACCGTAATAGGTAGCCCGTTGAAATTTTCACAGAATATGTGTTATTTATTATGGCGGATATAACAACAAATAATAAAAATAGTAAAAGTAAAAAATTAAGACGAATATAAGAAACGTGTTTTTTTTCAATGTTTTTTTTTTGTGGTGCGGAAACCTCGGTGCCCGAGTCCGACTCGCACTTGGCCGGTTTTTAGTACAAGTGTCGATCTCACAGTCACAACCTTTCATTATTTTTTGTTGGTACCTAGATCTTCATATGAAAAAGTATGGGCACCACCTGTTCTAAGCGAACCAGCGAATAAGTCGATGAAGCGAACTATCAATGTACCGCCTCTTTTTTTTTTATGTAATCCGGTATGGGTGGCTGAGTTGGAGGGGCTAAAGCGCATGCTCCGACCAGCCAATATCACCTCCGAGAAGGTAGGTGCCATACCGGAGACTTCCCTGGATTGCTGGCTATACTGGACTAGAGGAGAACACAACCGAGGCTGCTATGCGGCCATCTTACATCCAGTACGGTGGTACCAACCCAGTCGGCTACAATTTGAGCCTACCACCTAGTAAGGGGCAAGGGAAGGGACCTACAGTTTTACACCGCTTCCGAACGGTGAAGCAGCAGCAGCGGGAGCACAAATGCGTCGATATAAGCCTATATCGATCGATAAACATCTATTTGCTTCGTTCGACGAAGTAGTATAGAAGAAGACGAATAGATGTTTATCGATCGATATAGGCTTATCGACGCATTTGTGCTCCCGCTGCAGGTGTAGGTATGCACGTAAATTGTTTCGTCAGAAAAAAACTCATTGGTACACGCCGACGGGATTCGAACCGCGGACCTCTCGCATGAGAAGCCGATGCCCAAACCACTCGGCCACCCGCAGCTTGATTGTGATTGAAATTATTAATTTCAATTGGTAAACTGTGCGTATACTTACCTTACCTACCTACATGGTGATCAATCGTACGAAGGTCCAGCAGCTCGGTAAAGACCCGCCGCCCCGCCGCCGCCGCTGCCGGTATTTTTTTTTTACCACCGTATTGATATTTGGTTTGGTCAAAAAATACAACAATAATACATACACAGATCAGCAGCGGGAGCACAAATGCGTCGATAAGCCTATATCGATCGATAAACATCTATTTGCTTCGTTCGACGAAGTAGAATAGAAGAAGACGAATAGATGTTTATCGATCGATATAGGCTTATCGACGCATTTGTGCTCCCGCTGCAGAGAAGTATTAGGTATTACTTAGGATTTCACTGTAAAATCATCCGAAACGGAGTTGGCGGGTTCTGGAACTATACGACTCATATCAGTATCACACACGCTGAATCCCGACAATCGCGGTAATTAGAGTATCCGGTGTAGTTTTTTTTATTTTTTATGGAAACTGACACGGTTGGCTACATCACCTACAACATCCGTGATGTCAGCACATAACACCGGATGAACTTGGTGCCACGTCAGTGATTCCCTTCGGTCGTGCCGGCTACACTGAACTGGACGGAAAACACAAACTATTTACATAGCCGTTTCGGCCGACCTTTCATTCAGTGCGGTGGTACCAACCCGGGCGGGTTAAACCCTCCCACCTAGTAATATAAGAAGGGAGTTATATCCCTTAGTCGCCTTTTACGACATACACGGGAAGAGATGTAGTGGGGCTATTCTTTTAAAGTACCGGTCCCACACGGTACAAGTACAAGTACGGTACAGGTACGGTGTGCTGCAAGAACTCTGCTAAATTACAACACAACAAGATTCAATCGATAGCAGCAAGTAAGGCATGAAGACCCACCTGCTGGCTGCGGCTGCTGCATGACTCGGTGGAAGTACCGTACCAAGGTGAGAGATGGCGAACCTGTCTCTCTTTAGCACGGCATATTGTCCTTATCACTTAATCGCCTATTGCGACATGCATTGGGAGAGATGCAGTGGGGCTATATTATTTTTAAATATCGACCCCACACGGTACTGTATGTACGGTACAACATATAATAATAATAGTTTTATCGTAATGTTTTCGGGGTTTGTTTTATGTAATCCGGTATGGGTGGTTGAGTCGGAGGGGCCAAAGCGCATGCTTCGACCAGCCAATATTACCTCCCCAGCCAGTATTACCTCCGAGAAGGTAGGTGCCATACCGGAGAATTCCCCGGGTTGCTGGCTATACTGGACTAGAGGAGAACACAACCGAGGCTGCTAAGTTGCTATGCGGCCATCTTACATCCAGTACGGTGGTACCAAACCAGTCGGCTACAATTTGAGCCCACCACCTAGTAGGTAAGGGGCAAGGGAAGGGACCTACAGTTTTACACCGGTTCCGAACGGTGAAGCAGCAGGTGTAGGTATGCACGTAATTTTTTTCGTCAGAAAAAAACTCATTGGTACACGCCGACCGGATTCGAACCGCGGACCTCTCGCATGAGAAGCCGATGCCCAAACCACTCGGCCACGGTTACTCGGTATATGAGTGAAAGCAACTTACATTTTGTCGACGTTTCGTCCCTCGCGCGCGCCGCCGCCGCCGCCCCGCCACGGGGACATTGCCAGGACTAGCGAAATATTACGATAATGTGTAACAAACAACGATAAAAGCCTAAACGAACATAATATAATAAAAGTAGCCTAAAATATATTATCCGTTGAATAGCTGGACAATACAAGGGAAGTATTGGCATGGTACTTCGCTCCGGCAGGAACAGTGTAACGGGCCGACACCGCCATTCTAGGATGTCGTTTTGTATTGTAACCAGGCACGTGAAAGCGAACTTATAGATTCTGTTCACCCCACTTGTCAGAATCATAAAAATGTATCCCTAAATATCTGCAAAACCACATCCTGTTTCCTTCCCTTTGATATAAAAAATAACGGTTTTTTTTTCACAATAACAAAAAATCGTTAAAGCAGTCATTAGTTCGAAAATTAGCTCCGTCTTCACGTCCATATTGCACAAACACACGCAGGTCAATCCAAAGTCAATAATACAATACACAAATTTAATGATCGAGCGACACGGAAAACAAATTTCACGGTGCGGTGCCCCTTAAATCATTATTGACTTCCATTTTCAATTAATTTCGATATTTTGCTGTGCGCGTGCGCATGGGGGGGGGGGGGGGGAGGGGGAGGTCAAATTAATATTTTGATTTTACTGTATCATTACTGTGTAAATAAGCGGGGCAGGGTTCATGTACCAACAGGTGGTAAATATACACGTTAATTTACATTGTTGGGGTACTAAATAAAATATTTCACCTAGAATAAGTTATAGATGTCGGATTAAATGAAGTGGATAAAGAGTGGCTTAGTCGAGATCGAGAAACGGAGATGATGCATGAAATAAAGTATAGTTAAATTATGACTTACCTATTAGATGGCGCTTGCAAGGTCGTGGAAGCGGTATGAGATTTTCGTTTGATTTGATAGCTGACAGTATCCGGCCTTCAGCTGTTCTGCTTTCCGTCGACGTACCTACTTGGTCCCACACTCTGTTTTCTTGCCCACGGCCGCCAGTGTAGGACTCAAACGGCCGTGCCCAGCCCACTGTCACTTAGCTTAGCCACTAGGTGTCCAATATCGATTAGTTTGGTGCGTCGGCGGATTGCCTCGTTACGCACCATTACGGTAGCGATATTCCCAGCGTGATCTAAATCTACGATTTCAGTACATACTTCTGTTATATAATATAATAATAAAATCAATTATTTGATGACATTATAATAAGCCAACCTATGGGAACACTTTTAGTCAGAATCGCAAGGGTCGAGTAGGTTAAAGTAGGTATGCTTTTAAGATGAAACAACCTCCCAGTGATAAGAAAAGAAACCGCATTGCAGTGTGCAGAGGCCGTCTTAAGGTACCGGATGTTCAGAGACAATACGCACTTATCGCGCGATTCCGGTACACTCGTGCACAATATAAGAATTCGTTTATTTTTTTGGAAATTCGTTCAGTCGTTTTCGAGTTTACCCGTTACGTACAGACATACAGATGTTGCGCTTTATATAAAAATAAACGGTCGCTTCTCTTATATTCTCTCTCTCTCTCTCTCTCTCTCCCGTCCATACTATGACATTCTTTGACACTGATCAGACCTGAATGCTGTTTAGCGTGATGGCCTGTAGTGAGCCTCGAGAACGACTCTTTCCAGTGGTGCAAACCGCATCAAAATCTGTTCAGTGGTTCCGGAGTTTACCTCAAACATACATACAGACAGACGTTCCCTTTTATAAGAAGTAGAGATAGAGAAGAAGAAGATAGAGGAGAAGAGAAAATTTATATAGAGATTTACATACACACTTTCTCATAATCACTCTGCCTCGTGAAAATGTCTTAAGCCGCGCCGCGTCTCCTGCGCATGTTTTTTGACACATTACACAAAAACAATTGTTTTCATACATTGTTGTTGCTTTGGTTTGGGGTTGGCTCTAGGCCTGCAAACTAATCCCGCTTGGTTGGGGACCTTCGTGCAAAATCCCGCAGTCTCCAGCTACCCTAGCCAGCCTATGCCTTCCATGGAAGCCACAAGTCGACCGGGGCGTCTGCAGGCCGCTTATCCCTTAGTCGCCTTTTACGACATGCACGGGGAGAGATGCAGTGGGACTATTCTTATTAAGTACCGACCCCACACAGTACTTGTTTTCATACGTAAATGCCACGCCCCAATTTTCGATGTTTCCGTGTAATGTTTCGAAAAAAAACATTCGCAGGAGACGCGGCTTTACACGAGCGCACTCTGTTTTATTTAAACTGATTAAAAATATAATCAAATTCACTGACTGTACGTCGTCGCTACCTGACGAAAGGTGTGCCGACGTGCGTGCCCCAGTCGGTCGTGACTTCTCAAAAATCTCTCGAGCACCCTATTGTCTCGAGAATGGCTTCCTGAGTGCGCTCACTACACAATGCTATCCGCAATTTGTGCAAACTTCAAACATTGTGCACGCCTGCTGTGATGAACTTTTATACGTTTTGGAACATTTTAGCACTTCCGAATGCGGGACTATGTACGAAATACATATATCACAACGACAAGAGATTGTCTAGCAATAAAAAGTGTGAGTGCCGGGACTCGCGGTTATTTAAGATGCCACTACAGACACTCCACTACACTACACTACACTGCACTGCACTGCACTGCACTGCACTGCACTGCACTGCACTGCACTGCACTGCACTGCACTGCACTGCACTGCACTGCACTGCACTGCACTGCACTGCACTGCACTACACTACACTACACTACACAACCACCACAAAACACTACGCTACATTACACAACACAACACTGCATTAACACTCACTACACACACACACACACGCGTTTGATCCCACTAAACTATAATCTAATCAGGGAAACAAAAAGTGGCCAGACTTCAATGTATGTACAACTTATGTTTTATCTGTCTGTCATTAGGCTGTCTGTTTTCTAATAAATAAATAAAGATGTGTAAAAATCACTCGCCAGTGTCAGACTGCTACTGTTCCCGAAACGCAATTCACTCCAACCGCGAAAATCCACTGGGTATAGATTTTTTTTTATGGAAACTTACACGGTTGGCTACATCACCTACAACATCCGCGATGTCAACGCATAACACCGGATGAACTTGGTGCCACGTCAGTGCTTCCCTTCGGTCCTTTATTTACATACATACATACAGTCTGTTCGGCAAGAACGTGACCGGCATAATTATATTTTTTGACAGCCGTTACGCGAAATTTAAATTTTGAACATGTAGTGAGACCCTTTTCTTAGGATGCATTGTGATAACTACATCAGTTCGCGCCGTTTTTTCGCGCAGAGAGCTAGTTTCCCGCCATGAGTGCCGCTTACGCTTCCCGCCATGAAGCAGTGTTCTTTGCTCGCATCCGAAAGGACCGAAAATGTCACGCGAGCAGGCTGCAAAGTATATGAAAAAGTCTAAGACATTCGTGACGAAGTGGGTGAAACGATATTCTGAATCAAAAAACGTAGATGACCTACCAGAACGCGGTAAAACGAAAGTGACGTCGCCCACTGAAGATAAACGCATAGTACAACTATTTAAAAAAAAATCCACTTTTACCATTGCGTTCCGGACAAGAAGAATTGAAGAAAAGGGGGCTAAGTATGTCTCTCGACACCATTATAAGTCGCTTAGCTGAAGTTGACGTGAAATACCGAAGCACGTTGAAGAAACCTCTCCTTACCGAGAAACACATTAAAAAAAGGATGGCCTGGGCACGAGACAACAAAGATCGAGATTGGGGTAACATAATTTTTTCGGATGAAGCATCATTTTGGGCATCTAGTATATCGTCTCGTGCTTGGTCAACTGCCGATAACAAACTGCTCGTACGTACCGTGAAACACCCAGTTAAGGTGCATGTTTGGGGTTGCTTCTCAGAAAGGGGATTTGGTAACTTGCACTTGTTTACCGGCACTCTGGATGCTATTAGGATGACTAAAATATACGAGAAAGCATTATTGCCTTCTACCAAAAGGTTGTGCCCAAGGCAAAATGAAACATGGATATTACAAGAAGACAACGACCCCAAACACCGAAGTCGTCTGTGCTCCGCCTGGAAGCAGGAAAATAACATCGAGGTCTTGGATTGGCCATCACAATCACCTGATGCGAATCCAATAGAAAATGTTTGGGCGAGGATGAAGCTGAAACTTCGTGCAAAAAAAGCACTAACTGCCCGCGAGCTTAGTCGCAACATAAAGTCAATATGGAGATCTTTACCCCGCGACTTAACTCAAAAATTAGCAGAAAGTATACCCCAAAGATGCCAGGCGATTATGGACAATGGAGGAGACTGAACACGTTATTAATAATTAAGCATTCTTGTATACATAATATGCAATATATATAATTTTTTTCAAATGCCACATTCGGTTTTTTTATTTAATTTCATCGGTCACTTTCTTATCGTACATAGTGTACATACATATCACACACGCTGAATCCCGACAATCGGGGTAAGCAGAGTAATCGGTGCTGTGCTGCAATAACTCTGGTAAATTACAGCACAACACCGACCACCAAGTTTCGCAAAGTATTCGAACAAGATTCAATCGATCAAGTAGGAAGTAAGGCACGAAGACCCACCTGCTGCATGACTCGTTGGAAACACCGTGCCAAGGTGAGAGGTGGCGAGCCTTTCGCCCTTTAGCACTGCATCTTGTCCTTATCCCTTAGTCGCCTTTTACGACATGCATGGGGAGAGATTTATTTACACATCAAATAATTTCAAATACAATTTCATACATGTGTATAAAACGCTACTGCATGCCATCAGATCACACTACCTACACTACACCAAATTACACTACACCACCACCACAAAACAATACACTACATCAAATTACACTACACCACCACCACAAAACACTACACTACATCAAATTACACTACACCACCACCACAAAACACTACACTACATCAAATTACACTACACAACCACCACAAAACACTACACTGCATCAAATTACACTACACAACCACCACAAAACACTACACTACATCAAATTACACTACACAACCACCACAAAACACCTACCTACTTTTCTCAGAAATAAATTCAAGTTGTATTTCGTATTAATCCCGTGACTATACGTTAGCGATTGATTGTGGTTTTGAAGATAGTGTCTGCCGCAAATGTTCCAAGGTGTTTATATTAATGTATTACTTATTATTATCATCTGCTCCATTCCGCTTTATAACTGATTTCTTTTCTTTCGACTCAGCTGTCACAGTACAATATATGTATCATTTTATTTTATTTTTTATTTTTATTTTATTTATTTGGCCAAAACAAACAGAAACAAACAAACAAGAAAATACAGAAATATACAAACAATAATTAAGTTTGCCTCCAGCATCGTTAGGCACCTATTATACTTATCGATATATAACGTGGCAAACAGTACATTTAATGAAGATGAAATACAGAGGAAATACGACACATAACTTAAATAATAATCAAATACAGGGAGAAGACGAACCTTAAAAAAGTAACAGAAAGTGACATACCATAATTATATATATATATATATATATATATTTTTTTTTTTTTTTTTTTTTTTTTACATGTATATATGTACAACAAATAGTGCACACACAGCAATAGCCCAGTACACAGTAGTAGCTCACTGTTTGTTATTTATTAGAGAGTGTAGAAGCGACTCGTGTTTTGAAGGCGAATGGACTCAGGTAGTGAATGTCTATATTGACAGATATCCTGTTGAAAAAGTTACACATTTTACGCACAGGCGAACGAACTCCCGCATTAGTACGACAGAGATCAAGGTGAAATATGGTACTAGTTCTTGTGGATGGACGAGGGACATGATACCGGATCAACGACAGCAAGTCGGGGCAGTCCACATAATTATTACAAATTTTATAGAGGCACGTAGCTGAGAGAACATTTCTACGATCATTGATTTTATAACCCTGTAAAATCAATGATATGTATGAATGAAAAACGGCAGCATGTTCTTGGAAAATAGCATCACTTGCTTAAACCACGATGAAACCAGCTGGCCACATACATACCACATGCTGTATGTATACCCGATAATCTGGATAAGCAGAGTAATCGGCGTTGTGCTGCAAGAACTCAGGTAAATAACAGCACAACACCGACCGCCACGTTTAGCTAAGTACCTATTAGGACAAGGATAAATATCAAGTAGCAAGTGAGTATGACAACTGCATGATTCGGTGGAAGGACCGTGCCGTGACAAGGCGAAAGGGTGGCTATCCTGTCGCCCTTTAGCATGGCATATCGTCATTATCCTGTAGTCGCCTTTTACGACATGCACGTGGAGAGATACAGTGGGGCTATTCTTTTTAAGTACCTACCTCCTAGTTACTGGATATAGACCATAAACAATTTAAATAAAAGCAATACTCGTACAGTTGTCAGCCTCAGAAGCTCAGTGGTGCGGTCGGTCGACTGTTGTTAAGCAACGCTGAGCGCGGTCAGTACTTGGATGGGTGACCGCTCGACCGTTGGAGGCTGGCCGTGGTTCGGATTCCACGTTAAACTGTAGGTCTCTTCCCTTCTTACCTTACTAGGTGGTAGGGTTTATCCCGGCCGGGTTGCTACCACCGCACTGAGCGAAACGTCGGTCGAAACGGCTATGTAAATAGTTCGTGTTTGACGTCCAGTTCAGTGTAGCCGACATGAAATGGAGGGAAGCACTGACACGGCACCTAGTTCACCCGGTGTTATGGGTGGACATCGCGGATGTTGTAGGTGATGTAGCCAACCGTGTCAGTTTCCATAAAAAAAAGTTCCCGGCAGCAAATAATGCACATCGGGCTTTATAGAAAGAGGCAATCCGGTTGTAGAGTGTCGTCTCTGTCGCACGAACTCGCACGTCTCTGTGCGACAGGGACGACGCTCTACAACCGGATTGTCTCTTTCTATAAAGCCCGATGTGCATTATTTACTTTTTTTATGGAATCTGACACGGTTGGCTACATCACCTACAACATCCGCGATGTCCACCCATAACACCGGGTGAGCTAGGTGCCGTGTCAGTGCTTCCCCCTTTCGTCGTGCCGGCTACACTGAACTGGACGGAAAACACAAACTACAAAACAAAAACATAGCCGTTTCGACCGACCTTTCATTCAGTGCGGTGGTACCAACCCGGGCGGGTTAAACCCTATACCACCCAGTAATATAAGAAGGGAGTCATATCCCTTAGTCGCCTTTTACGACATACACGGGGTGAGATGCAGTGGGGCTATTCTTTTAAAGTACCTGACCCACACGGTACAGTACCGGCCCCACACGGTACAGTACCGGTCCCACACGGTACAGTACCGGCCCCACACGGTACACGGTCTCTTTCTAAAAAGCTCGACACGCTTCCTGCCGAGAAGTGTACCGTACTGTATTTGTACATTACGATTAATTATTAGAAAATGACTAGTTAACGACAGGCCCATGCTACGCCGACATTATAGGCAGGAATAATTTAGTCCGCCAAATTATAGGACACGCGTACGCAATGATACAAATTAATTTATTGAAAACATAAGCTTGTGCGACCTTTTCATACTACATGTTTACCGCGCGCCTTTCTATGCACTTAAGCGAAGTGAAGGAGCGTTATTATGACATAGTTGTATTTGATACCGAGTAGTTTGTAGAGGGAACACGCGTTCGATCGAAAGAGGAAATGAGACAGTTGGTGGATATGATATGGGGGATATTTTTTCTTATTTTTTGGAAGATTAATAGTGTATACGTTCATTTAATAGACACATGGCCATGATGGGTGACCGTTCGACCGTTGAAGCTGGCAGTGTTTGGGATTCCACATAAAACTAGGGTCCCTTCCCTTACCAGGCTAGGTGTAGGGTACCCGTCAGGATTACTATCACCCCACCACACTGAATGAAAGGAAAGTTGAAGTGGTTATGTAATAAAAATAGTCCGTGTTTTCACGAACATGAACAGGATTCGTGCAGTATCGTACTTGTACCGTGTGGTGTGGGGCCGGTACTTTAAAAGAATAGCCCCACTGCTAGGAATATATGTTAGGAAAGTTGAAGTGGTTATGTAATAAAAATAGTCCGTGTTTTCACGAACATGAACAGGATTCGTGCAGTATCGTACTTGTACCGTGTGGTGTGGGGCCGGTACTTTAAAAGAATAGCCCCACTGCTAGGAATATATGTTAGGAAAGTTGAAGTGGTTATGTAATAAAAATAGTCCGTGTTTTCACGAACATGAACAGGATTCGTGCAGTATCGTACTTGTACCGTGTGGTGTGGGGCCGGTACTTTAAAAGAATAGCCCCACTGCTAGGAATATATGTTAGGAAAGTTGAAGTGGTTATGTAATAAAAATAGTCCGTGTTTTCACGAACATGAACAGGATTCGTACAGTATCGTACTTGTACCGTGTGGTGTGGGGCCGGTACTTTAAAAGAATAGCCCCACTGCATCTCTCCCCGTGTATGTCGTAAAAGGCGACTAAGGGATATGACTCCCTTCTTATATTACTTAGGTGGTAGGGTTTATCCCGCCCGCGTTGGTACCACCGCACTGAATGAAAGGTCGGTCGAAACGGCTATGTAAATAGTTTTGTGTTTTCCGTCCAGTTCAGTGTAGCCGGCACGACCGGAGGGAAACGCTGACGTGGCACCGAGTTCACCCGGTGTTATGGGCGACATCACGAATGTTCTAGGTGATGTAGCTAACCGTGTCAGTTTCAAAAAAGTCGGCAAGTGCGAGTTGGACTCGCGCACCGAGGGTTCCGTATAATCAGCGTCACTCAATATATTTGTAGGTATTATGTATGTACAAAAACAATTGTTTTGGAAAATCACGAACCGCCTAAATAAACACTACCGCAATGGTTTTTGACTGTGCGGCATTCGTGAAGTTGAAATATACAAAAATATATTTCTTATATGACATAACGACATATCCTTTTCGGATTTTATCTTTACTTGTGAGTGTGAGACCTTGCTTCTTGCCAAATTTCATTACTCTAGCTAGGTCAACGGTAAGTACCCTATAGGTTTTGATTTCATTTGAGTGAGTTTGCAATTATTAAAATTTCCCATAAATAGCCGTATCTTTTGATTATATTGATTTAGAAGCTTTCATTTTCTATAGCTCGAAGGGATCGCAGACGTTAGTATTTCATATTAATTTCAATTTGATATCTTGACTCGTTACTGAGAAAAAGGGTCTTGACACACAAAACAAACAATTTTTTTTTAATATCATATAACTACAAGTTTAAAATTTTAGGATTTTTTCCTTTACGTGTGCTATGAGACCTTGCTTCTTACCAAATTTTATGATTCTAGGTTGACGGGAAATACTTAGGTTTTGATTTGATTGGAGTGAGTTTGCGAGTATTAAATCTGACATAGATGGCCGTATCTTTTGATTGCGTTGATTTCGTAGCTTGCTTTTTTCACACCTTAAAGAGATCGTAGATCTTAGTATTTTATATTAATTTTAATTTTTTATCTTGATCCGTTCCTGAGAAAAAGGGTCCTTGACATACAAAAGAAAACATTTTTTTTTATGTAAATAACTACAATTTTACAATTTTCGGATTTTTGCCTTTACTTGTGCTGTAAGACCTTGCTTCTTACCAAATTTCATTATTCTAGGTTAACGGGAAGTACTCTATAGGTTTTGATTTGGTTTGCCGGTAGCAAAATATGTGAATTAAATGGGCGTATCTAGTGATTGCGTGGACCTATAAGCTTAATATTTTTACACCTCCGAGGAAACGTAGACCTTAGTATTTGATATTATTTTGAACTTTATACCTCTACCCGTTCCTGAGAAAAAAGGTCTTGACAGACAGACAGACACCCAGCCAGCCAGACAAACAGACAGACAGACGGACAACAAAGTGATCCTATAAGGGTTCCGTTTTTTCCTCCTTTGAGGTACGGAACCCTAAAAAAAATCTATATCAACTAGATAACAGAAATATTCGGTTTTCCAAGGTACCTATCTCCTAAAAAGTAACAGAAGCGAAGGTGTATCCGCTATATTCTCTTGTGAAGAAATGCAACAGGTGTGCGTGGGGAGTTTCTGCAGACCTCAATTCAATCTTTTGTCATGTTAGTATAATTTGTCGAAACCTTCATTTGGAATGCTTTCATACAAAGTGCGGTTTTAAAAGCCTTTGGAGAGGGCGGTGAATGTAATGTATTGGAGAGAGCATCTGGAATGTTTAGGTATTCAACACAATGTTTATTTATTTAGGTATACATTTATTTTATTGTAAATAAATTTCAAATTATTTTTTCTATTTATAGAAGCCTATAATTTTTTATTATTTAAAGCATTTACAGAAATTGGATATTGGAATATTTTACATAAGATATAATAAAATATTAGTCAGTAGAAGTCAGATATAACGTTTATTTAAAAAATTTTTACACAATAAAAACTCTACACACGCTTGAACAAATGCAACAATTTTTTTATTTATTATTTTTTGTTATTTACAAACACATACTTTTACCCACACATTTATATAAATGTACAGCTTAACTTACGTTACAATGCTAATAATAGTTTAGTGAACATTTGTCGAAGTTTGTTGAAGTTGCTTCGATATATTTATAACCTACATACATATTGTCACGCCTGCTTCCCAATGGGTTAGGCATAAACGACGGATCTCCATCTGCCCGACACACCTCTGCCGCCTCCTCCACTCCCATAATGTTCTTCATGCATGCTCGTCGGTTACGGGTACTACGCACTTGGCCCTTTTTGAGCACATGCCCGAAGCATAGCACATAGCATAGCATAGCACTCCTTAATTTTTGGCTTTTTGCTTTTTTATTATTTCTTGACTTATCCGCCATAATAACACATACATACATACATACATACCACACGCTGTTACCCGACAATCGGGGTGAGCAGAGTAATCGGTGTTGTGCTGCAAGTACTCTTGTAAATGACAACACAACACCGACCACCGCGTTTAGAAAGGATTTGGATATAACTATCAATCAGCAAGTAAGGCACGAAGACCCACCTGCTGCATGACTCGGTAAAAGGACCGTGCCAAGGTGTGTGGTGGCTACCCTGTCGCCCTTTAGCACGGCATCTTGTCCTTATCCCTTAGTCGACTTTTACGACATGCACGGGGAGAGATGCAGTGGGGCTATTATTTTTAAGTACCGGCCCCACACGGTAGCAATATCACCATACATCGTAATCCGCGGGGCACGAATGATTCAAGGTTGTTTAGTGATGGGACAATGTATCCACAAATATCGAAAATCGATCGTTATTTTAGAATAATATGAAATAATGTCGATTATTAAAACTAAGAGTATTTCTATAGAAAATAAGATATAATAAACAAATGTTGTATTTACTTTGTAGGTACAATACAAATCTGTTCAAACCACAATATTAGTTTTATTAGTATGGAATAGAAAGAATTTGATTTTTTTTACCAACTTACACGTGTTACATCATAATGATATTGAAGACTTTTTTGTTACTGTTATGAAACTGAATCGATTAGGCTATAAAAATCAACCACCTATTTTTTTATTTAAACACATAAAAAAATATTTTACATAAAAAAAAGGCCAAGGTCCAAAAAAATAGGTCTTACAAAATTAGTTCATAGTAAGCTAAGGGGGGGTTCTGTATCGGAAATAGATCATTTTTGAAGAACAAAGAATTTTTTTTTTTCACAAATTTCTTTTTTTTTAATGTTAAATGTAAAAAAAAAACAAAAGAGTCTTCCAACACGTATATCTCTTTCTTTCAGAAATTGTGAAAAACCACAATTTTAGTTTTATTAGTATGGAATAGAAAGAATTTAATTTTTTTTACCAACTTACACGTGTTACATCATAATGGTCATGAAGACTTTTTTGTTACTGTTATGAAACTGAATCGATTAGGTTATAAAAATCAACCACCTATTTTTTTATTTAAATACCTACATAAAAAAATTTTTTACTTAAAAAAAGCCCAAGGCCCAAAAATTTTTATATAGGTTTTACTCCCTATATGATACAGAACCCCCCCTTAGCGTACTATGAACTAATTTTGAAAGACCTTATATAAATATGTATTATATTTACTTAATCGTTAACATAAAGTATACATGTTTATATAAGTACTGTAGGTATATAAGTATTCAGGTCTGAAATATGACATGAATAAAATACAATAAACAAATAAATATGAGTATCGATAACAGTGTCGATTGTTTATTGATCGCCGTAGTCAATCCCTAACAAGGTCGTATTCGTGCCCCGCGGATTCCGATGTCTGAATATCACATATTCTGTGAAAATTTATATTGGTTAGCTATTACGGTTCAAAAGATACAGCCCTCGGACGGACAGACGGACAGACAGACAGACGGCGTACGATTATTAACAGGCTTCCGTATTTTTTTTTATGTAATCCGGTATGGGTGGCTGAATCGGAGGGGCCAAAGTGCATGCTCCGACCAGCCAATTTCGCCTCCGAGAAGGTAGGTGCCATACCGGAGACTTCCATGGATTGCTGGCTATACTGGACTAGAGAACACAACCGAGGTTGCTATGCGGTCATCTTACATCCAGTGCGGTGGTACCAACCCAGTCGGCTACAATTTGAGCCTACCACCTAGTAAGGGGCTCGGGAAAGGACCTACAATTTTACACCGGTTCCGAACGGTGAAGCAACAGGTGTAGGTATGCACGTAAATGTTTTCGTCAGAAAAAACTCATTGTTACACGCCGACCGGGTTCGAACCTCGGACCTCTTGCATGAGAAGCCGATGCCCAAACCACTCGGCCACCCACCGCTTATAGACACGGAATCTTAAAAACACTTGTCACACATGCTCAGAATTTCACACACATACACTATGTGTAATAAGCATTTGAACGGGATTATGTTACTATACTACGCAGCGCCGATCTGCAGTATGGGAAGCGTCAGTTGGAATGCGTTCTGTATGTAGGTCGAGCTGTTGCCTGCCTGTAAACACAAACATCACACTGTTAGGATAAAGCGACACACAGCGAAAGAAAACAAGTGCAAGAAATAAACATGTTTAAAAGAAAGCTTAGCAAAAAAAAAAAACATACCGATCAAATTGAGAACCTCCTCCTTTTTTGAAGTCGGTTAAAAAGAAAACAAAATGGAAGTTAACCCTTGGAGCTCCCACTTATTAAATATGCTTACACACCTTGGGTTTTTTTTTTATTTGTAAAATAATTAAGTCCGATCAATAATTTATTTATTCATTTATTTTATTCGGAACTACAGCCTAGCCAAAACAATTTTACGAAAAACCCACAAGTTAAATATTACGCCAATAAACATATTTCCACTGAAAAATCTAAACTTATAGTGTAGAATAATTTACAATAATTTTAATTTTGGGCTGAAAGAAGATATAGTGACAAGGATTGACAAAGTTGTTGAAAGAAAAAAAGTTGAAAAAAAAAATTTAGAAAAGTACCATGTGGGGTCGGTACTTAAAAAGAATAGCCCCACTGCATCTCTCCCCGTCGCATGTCGTAAAAGTCGACTAAGGGATAGGGGTTTTGCACGAAGGTCCCCAACCAAGCGGGATTAGTTTGCAGGCCTAGAGCCAACCCCAAATCAACAACAACAACAAGGATTGAGAAAGGAATGCTTCGGCGGTTCGGTCATGTTGGAAGAATGGGTGATAGGAGACTAACGAAAGATATTTATGAAGCAAATGTGAGCGGAAGAGCCGGGAAGGGTTGCCCTAGACGCACGTACCTGGACCAGATCGGGCATGTGCTCAAAAACATTCAAGTGCGTAGTACCCGTAACCGACGAGCATGCATGAAGAACATTATGGGAGTGGAAGAGGCGGCAGAGGTGTGTCAGGTTCGTGGCGCGTGGAGTGGAGATCCGTTGTCTCTGCCTACCCCACCGGGAAACAGGCGTGACGCTATGTATGTATGTATGTAATAAATTAATAATTTACAGAGTAGGTAGTTTAAAAGTGGTGATGGTGCAGTGGAGGAAGTGAAGAAGAGGGGAGGGGGATTATGATACATAATATATATCACACATACTCTATTTACACTTGCTCAAGGAAATTATCCACGAAGACAACAAAAATTTAGTATAATTTTATAATAAATAAATGTAATACTTTAGAAATAACTACTTTAAAAATACAAATCCAATTCTAAGAAAATTAAAAAAAAAGGTACACCTCTAGGAAGAGATTGGTGATGTAAGTGTTGACTCGCTCCTTGTTGTCGTCTGTGCTCAGCTTGTCCAGCCGCCGCGTGAAGTCTGTCGCCAGCTCGCCGATGTGTCGCGTCAGCACCGCCGTCGTCCTGGTGAGCACATCGACACAGTTAGCATTAGATAATGAAACTCGGCTTACCGGTGCGATAATGGCGAGCGCATCGCTGCAGCTCGACATTTCGAGTCCTCTATGGCTATGGGACCCGTTCTCAAGAGGACGTGCTAGCTCCTCCGGCAGCCAGCACGTCGCTGACATTGACCTACAGAAATTGCTGTCAGACATTTGTGTAGGTCCGAAGAGGCAAGGAACGCAGCGAATCCGGAAGTGATACCTACCCACCACTACAATTTGCGAAGCAGGCGGGCTCCTGTCAGTGACGTGCTGGCTGCCGGAGGAGCTAGCACGTCCTCTTGAGAACGGGTCCCATAGAGGACTCGAAACGTCGAGCTGCAGCGATGCGCTCGCCACTATCGCAGCCGAGTTTCATTATCTAATATGAGTGACGGTGCGGGACTAAAAACTGACACAGTTAGCACTCAATCAAACATACGGACATTCTTGCATTCTCTTACCGGACGATAGATGAACTCATAGCATCATCGGTCGTGTTCTCCTATAGTCCAGTATAGTTGGCAATCCAGAGGGAAGTCTTCGGAATGACACCTAACCTTCTCGGAGGTGAAATTGGCTGGTCTCAGCATGTACTCTGACTCCTCTGACTCAGTAAATTATATTAGCGAATTATATAGAATATTTTTAATACATGAAAAAATGATATAAAATAACAAGGAAAGTTGATCGAAAATTCTGTTTTAGAATTAACCGGAGCCAAACACAGCACTTACTGCCAATCGATACTTCTTTGAGATTAAATAGTAAAAAAGTACAGTAAAGTAGAAAAGTTTTAATCAAAAAATCCTCTTACATAAATTATTCATCAAAGTTCATATTTACGTATTCCGAAGAGATATTCAATACACATATTACCAAATCAACGAAAAATGACGCGACAAATTAGCAATTGTCGCAAATTTTGGCTGGCAGACTCATAAGAGTTGGGTAACAAAACAACACTGATACGTACAAGTGTGATCACTTTACAGTATCTTCCACTGCGCTGGCATACCATGCTTACGAGCGGATGAAGGTTCTACATCAATTGTATAGCTTGCTACTTACGCGTTTGACACCTGAAAGACTTCCTGGCTCCTATGGCTCCTTTCGTGAACACTCGGCTCGAAACGAAACGTAACAAAAACGACATGCTCAACATTAAGTTAGGGTTAATATAGAGAAGATGCGTCGCGCGACGCATCTTCTTTATATTAACCCTGGTAATTTTTTTGACGTGATGACGTCACGTCAAAAAAATTAACAAACAAACAACGCGCGTAACAAGCGATAGAGAGGCATATACAATAGTAGGAAATACAAAATATATTTATCCGTCTTTTGCGAGCCTCGAACCCGCGGTCCCTGCCACCAATATATTGTGACCGACCAGACATATTAAACCATCCGGCTAATCGGTCATGTACCATTGAAGCGAAATTCGGAAGGTAACATGAAATTAGTCTTCAATCAAGTCCTAAGATGGCGCCAGGAGTATCGAATTTGAATTAAATAATTATTATATTTTTACATCTGCTAATTATAGAACGGTGCCAAGTGGGAACAGCATAGTTAAATTTAAAGATTATTTTATATTATGTTGAAATTTCGAAATTGTGCATTTTAAGGTTTTCGTAATTTTTCCAATAAATATTTTCATATTTTGTCGGATTGGCGGATAAATGTATAATTTCGGCGCTTCTGCATCATAGATGTCAGACCAAAGGCTAAGTGTCCTATTTGTCTATAGATGGCATGCCCATGCCTATTTCTTATTATATTTTTAGTTGCCAAATTGAGACGAGTTCAGCGGTAGTCTACTTGAAGGTGTTGCAACGTTGTAGTATGCGCTTCGATATGTAGATGGCGTAAATTAAAAGTTTATATTGATAATTAATATTATTAGTTTTTAAAGTACTCACATTTGCGATTTAAGAATTAAACTTCTAAGCACGATAAAGTATTATAAACTGATTTTGTATCCGACTTCGCACTTTATATACTTTATGACGTCATCACGTAAAACTATCGTCCGTAAACCAACTTTACAGACAACCAATTATTTTTTAAACCACCAAAACATCACTCATACCACACTTTCCTTCGAGCCGAAGTCTGCCAAAAGGAGTTAAAGGAGCCAGGAAGTCTTTCAGGTGGCGCACCGCTTCACCAGCAGCAGCTCCGCCGCCTTGTGGTACACCTCCACGCACAGCGCGGTGCACTCGGCCAGCGCGCTCACTCTTTGCTTGTAGACCGCTTTCTCGGTCGTCTCCTCCTTGTCTAGTGGCTGTATCTAGCTCGGTACTTACTGGGTGAGAGCGTCGGCCTCGTCGGCGGTGGAGCGGCGCGGCTTCACCAGCAGCAGCTCCGCCGCCTTGTGGTACACCTCCACGCACAGCGCGGTGCACTCGGCCAGCGCTCACGCCTCGCTTGTAGACAGCCTTCTCGGTCTCCTCCTCCTTGTCTAGTGGCTGTATCTAGCTCGGTACTTACTGGGTGAGAGCGTCCGCCTCGTCCGCGGTGGAGCGGCGCGGCTTCACCAGCAGCAGCTCCGCCGCCTTGTGGTACACCTCCACGCACAGCGCGGTGCACTCGGCCAGCGCGCTCACGCCTCGCTTGTAGACAGCCTTCTCGGTCGCCTCCTCCTTGTCTAGTGGCTGTATCTAGCTCGGTACTTACTGGGTGAGAGCGTCGGCCTCGTCCGCAGTGGAGCGGCGCGGCTTTACCAGCAGCAGCTCCGCCGCCTTGTGGTACACCTCCACGCACAGCGCGGTGCACTCGGCCAGCGCGCTCACGCCTCACTTGTAGACCGCCTTTTCGGTCGCCTCCTCCTTGTCTAGTGGCTGAATCTAGCTCGCTACTTACTGGGTGAGAGCGTCCGCCTCGTCCGCGGTGGAGCGGCGCGGCTTCACCAGCAGCAGCTCCGCCGCCTTGTGGTACACCTCAACGCACAGCGCGGTGCACTCGGCCAGCGCGCTCACGCCTCGCTTGTAGACAGCCTTCTCGGTCGCCTCCTCGCTTTCGAACCAGGTCACAATCTTCTCGTACTGTCTGCAATTTAGCAACAAATGTAAACTGACATGCAATGTTTTGCATGCAACTGTGGGCGATATTATTATGTGGCGGGTCACTAAAATACTTGTAATAATATGTATGAAATGGATGTGCAGCACGAGGTTACCAAAATGTGGCCCGTCGACTAGACGATCGTTGTGCCCATAGTCGTATCAGCGCAGCTGATAGCGAAGAGCCTCGGTGACCACCTTAAGAGGCTCTCGCTTAGTGGTTGGGTCAAGGGCTAGATCCAGAAGGCAGCCCTGCTCGACACTGCACGCATCGTCCGGAGGTTTCTCTCTTTGGGACCAGACCATCGGTAGCCTGGGCTCGCCCCGCCGCCGGTGGTGGAAACTCCATTTGTTTTTATATCAATTTTAGGTTTTAATTTTGTAAAAATGTAAAATTTATATAAAAAGAAATGTGTGAATAAATGTATGAAAAAAAATACCCCGTTAAGTTTCTTACCCGTTTAGGATAGAAAAACAATGGTGGCAAGTTCGAGTGCTAACGTTACTCGCGTCCGTAGGAATTACCATCTAACTCCCTACACGTGCTCCCTGGGTGGTGCTAAAAGAGTAATAACGCCGAGTATCGGGCGGCGGTTGACTAACCCGACAACCACCAGCCCGCTGGTGGCAGCCGCTGGGAGCTGGGAGGAATTAAATAGCCTTCAAATCCTGGGCGGAGAAGGAAAACTCCGTTAAACACAAACCCGGGAGCCAACACTCGTCAGCCTCAGAGGGTAGCTGTTGGCTAGGAGAAGGAAACTCTGAATTAAAACCGTACAGAGGTATGGGGCCCTCTGTAGCTATAAACCCACAAAACACCTCGATGAGCGACACAAATCAAGAGAAATTACCCCAGGAGGGTACCAGCCGCGCTGGAGAATCCCTCCCTGAGCATAGCTCAGGCTGCCCCGCGTATTCTGGGGGGGGGCAACTTTGTGCCACATCCACAAGAAATCTCGTCTCGCAATCCGGCTGACCACCATCGTCTTCCAGTACCCGGGCTGGAAGGCGTGATATCTATTACCGAAGGCCACGTAGCAGTGGGCCGCCAGGCTGCTGCGTTGGCAAATGCTGCTGGGGAGCAAATGGAAATTGCAAGTACCCACTCTCTCTATGAGAGAGCGGGCACACAGACTGCCCCGTCAGTCAATGTTTCCGGCCTAAACAAGCAGGGTGCGAACACAGTTAAGATATACCCACCGAAACTAATTCAACAGACCTTCCACAGGGGCATGTTTGAGACACATACAAGAAGTCAGTCACTGAATGATCTATCAACCAACAATTTGCCAAAACCAAAGATACAATCGGTCGGGGATAAAGACTCCAATAGTGACATATCAAAGGTTTTCTGGCAAAGAACCCCTATACTGCGTAAAAGGGAACGGTCACCTGACTCACAAACTTCAAGCTCCAAAATACATAAGAAAACTCCGCATAAAACTAAACAAACAAAGGTTAATGAGCAACTGCTAAACACCAGACAGGGAACCCCAACAGTACCGATCCGAAATAGCTTCAGTGGTCTTGATGTGGACGCCGACAAACAGCAGTCCGACAGCCAAACAAATAAAGCAGCGAAAACACCAAAACCGTCTAAGCCACCACCAATAATTCTCTATGGCATTGACGACCTGAAAAAACTTTCGGACCTAATTCAGGAGGCCATAAGGGAAGGAACATACAGCTATAAAGTCATATCAAAAAACCAGCTAAGGATCACTAGCGATTCTGTAGAAACTTATAAAACACTTATTAGTCATATAAGGAGTAAAGGACTAATAGGTCATACTTTCACAAGAAAGGAAGAGAGGAGCTACAGAATAGTAATCAAACACCTGCATCACACTACACCAAAGGATGAAATAATAGAAAGTATTGCAGCAACAGGCAACACAGTCAGAGGAGAGATTGTCTGTGCCCGTAGTCGAACTACAAAAGAACCTCTCGACACCTTTTTCGTGAATCTTGAGCCCTCCATCAACAATAGGGAAGTAAAGAAGCTGGAATACATTTACAATCAAAGAGTCCAGATCGAAGATCCGAAAAAGGTAACAACAATTGCCCAGTGTATACGGTGCCAGCAGTATGGTCATACAAAGAACAACTGTATGAGGCCATATCGGTGTGTCAAGTGTGCAGGCAGCCATAAGACAACGGACTGTACAAAGAAGGACAGGAATATCCCAGCCACATGTGCTCTCTGTCTCGGAAAACACCCTGCAAACTATAAAGGATGTCAAGTTTATAGAGAAATATTGGCCAGGAAATTCCCAAAACCAACTTCAAAAACTCTAAATAGAAATCCTTTGGATGTCAACATTCAACCTCCTGGAATCAGTTCTAACTACCATGGAATGAACAACAGCTCAACTAGGCAACATACGGTCAAAGATACTTCCAATGAAACACCGGGTGCCAGACAAAATTATGCAGATGCAGTAAAGAATACCAGAGATCAGCGAGAATCTCAGCCAACCAATATACTAGAATCTCTTCTTATCAAACAATCGGAGAAAATTGACACTCTAGTACAACAAATAGGAAACTTAGTGGGCCTAATTACCGTACTCGTCGGTAAAATTCATTAACAACTTGAGAATTGCCGCATGGAACACTAATGGACTTGCAGCAAACAAGCACGAAGTGGAATTACTACTGGCTAATTACAAATTAGATATCTCGCTCTTATCCGAAACACATCTTACAGACCGAAGGGCGTTTACACTGAGGGGATACTCATGCTATCTTACTAATCATCCAGATGACACTGCCCACGGAGGAGCTGCTATAATAATAAAAAGCAGTATCAAACATCATGAATTGTGCGAGTACCGACATGATTACTTACAGGCAACTTCCATATCAGTTGATGACTTGCAGGGTCCACTATCTGTGTCGTCCATATACTGTCCTCCAAAACATCGCATTAATGAAGAAATGTTTACCCAATTCTTTGGTACGCTCGGCCACAGGTTCCTGGTTGTCGGTGATTGGAACGCAAAACATATACACTGGGGCTCAAGAATGACATTGACAAGAGGGCGAAATCTAAAAAGATGTATGGATAGCAACAATTTGGAAGCAGTGTCGACCGGAGAGCCAACTTACTGGCCGACTGATCCGAAGAAGACTCCAGATCTTCTTGATTTCTTTGTCTCAAAAGGTATAACCGAATTGTATCATAGCATTGAATCTTGCCTGGACAGTTCATCGGATCACACACCTATTATAATGACGCTGAGTACCATGGTTGTTATAAAGCAGAAGCCTTGCACACTCTATAACAAGAAAACTGACTGGAGTGCATTCCAGGACCACCTGGAGACGAACATAAATCTACAAATTTCCCTCAAAACATCAGATGAAGTTGAGGATGCGGTATTCACCATCACGAACGCTATCCAAGAATCCGCGTGGAAATCGACTCCCTGTCACTCAGGCAAAACAAAACCCGAAAATTACCCTTTGGAGGTTAGGGAAAAGGTTGCAGAAAAACGCAGACTAAGGCGACAGTGGCAAAATGGCAGACATCCAGTAGACAGAGTAAGACTCAACAAGGCTAAACGAGAACTCAAATCATTAATCGAGAATGTGAAAAATGAGACACTACAAAACAAACTCGAAGGACTGTCTCCGACAAGACACGATGAGCACTCCCTCTGGAAGATAGTAGAGACCTCCGGGAAGCCTCAAAAGTCTGTTCCACCTCTGAGACGAGCTGATGACACATGGGCCAGAAGTTGTAAGGAGAAGGCTGACGTGTTTGGTGATTTTCTGCAAAAGGTGTTTCAACCCAATGTCTCAAATGACAAGGCAACAGAGGCGGAGATTGACGAGTACCTACAGAGCGACCAGCAAATGTCTTTGCCACTGAAACTTACAACTCCAAGAGAAGTGGTAAGGCTGATCAGGCGGCTACAAAACAAACGGGCACCAGGACATGACTTGATTACAGCCGAAGTGCTTAAAAAACTGCCAAGGAAAGCTGTAGTGTTCCTGACTGTTCTTTTCAATGCCATGCTCAGACTGCATTATTTCCCGCGACTGTGGAAAGTGTCTCAGATAATAATGATCTACAAAGATGGAAAACCACCAGACGAAGTTTCCTCCTACCGACCAATCAGCCTGCTTCCCGTCATGTCGAAAGTATTTGAAACAATTTTCCTAAGTCGTCTAAAGCCAATAATGACTGAAGAAAACATCATACCTGACCACCAATTTGGATTCCGATCCCAACATTCGACAATCGAGCAGGTACACCGTGTTGTACAAAAGGTAAGACACACATTCGAGAAAAAGGAATACTGCTCGGCGGTGTTCCTGGATATACAGCAGGCCTTTGATCGAGTCTGGCATAAAGGACTACTATATAAGATAAAGAAAACACTTCCAAACACGGTACACATGACAATAGCCTCGTATCTGGATGGGCGGTCGTTCCAAGTGAAGTTTGGAGAGGAGTACTCCCCCTTCCACGTATGCGGAGCAGGAGTTCCGCAGGGATCAGTCCTTGGCCCGGTATTGTATACCATCTACACAGCTGACTTACCGGAATCAGATAACATCCTCAGCGCAACCTATGCTGACGACACGGCATGCCTTGCAAGCAGCGTTGACCCTATACTGGCATCAAACATACTACAGAAACACCTCCACAAAGTTGATGAATGGCTAAACAAGTGGCGTATACAAGCAAGCTCATCGAAGTCCGCACACATAACTTTCACTTTGAGGCGTGGTGACTGTCCACCGGTACAGATGAAAGGCGAGACTCTACCCCACAAAACTGTCGTCAAATACCTGGGTTGCCATCTGGACAGAGGACTCTACTGGAAGACACACATTCTGACAAAAAGGGATCACCTTAAGATCAAATTTAATAACATGTACTGGCTGCTTGGTGGACGATCCCGACTTTCACTGGCAAACAAACTCCTAGTATACAACCTGATTCTCAAGCCTGTTTGGACCTACGCCATAGAACTGTGGGGGTCAGCTAGCACATCCAACACGGAATTACTCCAACGCGTCCAGAACCGAATCCTGCGATGTATTAGCAAAGCCCCATGGTTCTCTCGGAATGATGAGATCCACCAATACCTAGAAGTGCCAACTGTGAAGGAGGAAATCCAGAAGCGGTCAATAAAATATAAGATCCGCCTCCAGCAGCACGTAAATACTCTGGCGGTGGGCTTATTGGACAGAACAAACGTAGTGTCGCGACTAAAGCGGCAAAATGTACCGGCCGAGCAGTTATAATCCTGCTGCACAATTAAAGTTGAAGCTGTAGTTGATGGACAGCAGCTTCCAAAAGGAAAATTACATGCAACGAATCTGATAAAGGCTATAAAGCTGATGGCAGATGGAGCACGGAAAAAAAAAAAAAAAAAGTTCGAGTGCAGTTTTACTGCCATATGTATGATCAATAAACATTAAACAATTATACAGCTGGTATGGAATTCGCATCATCCAAATGTCTATGGACGCCTTTGATCTATGGGGGTTTTGTCAGATTCAAATATTATAGATTTAAACCCATAACATAAACAGCAAAACTAACTTCACTAAAGGCTGGAACTGCAAGGAAACGCCCAGGTCCTGTGTGGCCTCTCTGAGCCGATTGAGCAGCGCCTGTGGTCTCGTCAGCTCGCTGTCGCTGGTCGCGTCTTCGGATTCCTCTTCTTCGTCCGGCATTTCACACAGCTCTGCAAAATCATATCATGCGTTTTCAGTTCAGTTCAGTTCAGTTTATTCACAGTTTCCATACCATGAATGAATTTTCAGGTGTAATTTTGTTTTTGTTAACAGATTTCTGGAATTAACATAAAACAAGCAAAATGTAGCTTGAGAAATGTGCTTCAAGATGCGTTTTTGCTGCAGTTATGTCCACATGTTTCAGTAAAAAGGTTAAACTGCCTGTCGTCGCATAGAAGACTAGGGGTCAACGAAAGCTTGGTTTCGCTTAAATATGATCATAAATAATGAAATATGGTCATCCATAACATCATTAATGAATTTATACATAATAAAATAATTTAATTTACTTGGGATTAATGATTCATTAAACAAATATAGGTACTTACCTAAGTTTACTATAGAAACAAATCAAACAACCTAATTCGAGATTTCGGTTCCGTAAACATTGGGTTTTGTAAAAAAAAAATCACTTTCGATTTCGCTTTCTTTTCGTTAAAATTACTTTCATTATATATAACACTATAGAAGACATAGGTTTGTCAAGGTAATGTACACCAACTCAATTGAACAAGGATTCTGCATTTTTGGAGACTTGTTGATAGTCATAGTAGTGTGATTTGATTTGCGATAGTTGTAGTAATTTTCAATATTTTACCCACTGCAGGTATAGAGGGATCTAATTGGAAAGATGACAGAAGACCAAAATTTTCTGAAAGCTTTAGCAAAATGTTTAAGTTCGCAACCGACCTCAGTCTGGTTGGAGGCTGACCGAGGTTCGGATTCCTCGTAAAAACTGTAGGTCCCTTCCCTCCTAATCTTACTTGGTGGTAGAGTTTAACCCGGCCGGGTTGATACCACCGCACTGAATGAAACGTCGGTCGAAACGGCTATGTAAATAGTTTGTGTTTTCCGACCAGTTCAGTGTAGCCGGCACGATCGAAGGGGGAAGCACTGGCATGGCACCTAGTTCACCCGGTGTTATGGGCTGACATCACCGACGTTGTAGGTGATGTAGCCAACCGTGTCAGTTTCCATAAAAAAAAAATAATAATAATTATACATAGAAGGTGTGGATGTGCAGTAATGGAATAAATGAGGCGTCCGACCTGCGACCTGCTGCAGAGTCTCCTTCATGTCGAGGCGCTGGTCAGGCGTGGCGCCGCGCAGCCGCTCCTCGATCCTCATGCCCACCTGCCGCGAGAGCATCTCCAGCGCCTCCAGGTGCACCAGACCTGCAAAGTAAGCAGCACAGTGAGTTTTAGTTTGTTCGCACAATAGTTTATACTCTACTAACTGTCCGCGATTCTGTTCGCTTTTAAGTTGAACTGTTCTCGAGTTATGAGTGAATATGCAGAGTTAAGACAGACAGCAGGTGTAGCATTTATATATTAAGCAGAAAAGTGTGAAGTATGAGCACCATTGACATCGTCATTGAATATTTCATTCTAGACTGTAATGAACACCATATATGTGGTGGCCTAGCTAGGATTTGTGTTTTAAATTCAAATTCAAATTTATTTATTTTTCAATTCCCTTACATACACAATATACAAAAATTTTTTTTTATGTGTCATATAGATGTGTATTGAAAGAAAGGTGTAGGCGCAGCATGTGGCACTGGCATTTCAGTGCCGCTGATTTTAAGCCTAACCTTGTAGGTACCTAACTAAAAACCAAAAGTGACGACAGTGTAAGTGAAAGGTAGGGAGTAAAGAAATAAAAGATAGGTGATGTGTTAATAAGATAAATGAATAGTGTTGAATAATGCTGTGTTGTGTGAAGGTAGTAGGTGTGAGTATTTATTGGATTTGATAATAAAATTATTAGATTTGGTTGATGGTCTTCTGTAATTGTAATAGGTATTTTTTATAATGTTTTTTGAAGGTTTTTAAGTTATCTAATTGGGGGTGGGATGTTATTCCAGCACCGGGTCGCCGCATATTTGAAGCTAGGACTTACCAGGACTTGAGAAGATAAAATAAAGGACCAAGGATGAAAATAAAGGAAAACATGTTGTTTTCAATAAAATTATCTATTCTCTTACATAGACATCTATTTTATAGATCGAGCGTCGTACGATGCAACCTGTGCTAGACGTCGGTACAAGTGTGCGTGCACACACACGCAGTATTGTGATACGTGACACGATCCCTACGACGATACTATCGCGCGCTCGCCCCCACCCGCCCACAGATGACAAGAACGAGCGAGAAAGACGTCATGTGGCGCGTTTGCCGTCTTTCCGCCCACTCCCATCACCAGCAGGCAAGCGAGAACGAGAACGCGATACCACCGCACCGGCACACGATCCTATCCGTGACAGCATGGCTTCTTAACACGCCGTAACATGCTCAGGCGAAACAAACAACAACGTTTGTCACTGTCACTCTTTATAACAGCAACCGGGCATGCTGCACACACGCGTCACCGACTCGATACAGACATGCGTGCGTTCAACACGCGCCGCACACGCAGGGGCGTCATTTCAAATTTTGATTGGGGGGGGGGCAAGCACAAAGAGCAATCAACTGCGGTATTTTAATTCCGTATCTTACATTGAAAATCCGTATAAATACGGATAAATAAATCCGTATATAAGGCAACGTTGAGCTAGCGACGCGTCGCTCCGTAGCAACAGCGCGAGCGAGCGAGAGCCTTGCTCCGCCCGTACCGCCACTACTCTTCCTTCACTCCCACCCCTCCGCCGCATAGCGAGGCGCGGCGTCCGCGCTCGCCCGCAGTCAGTAACAGTCGGATGTCCGGCGGGCAGAGTCTACTCGCGCGTGCGCGCCACGCCACTTACCTACTTAAAATATATAATAAAACGTGTTAAAAATGAAGAGAACTAATACTCAAAGAAACATCAGTGACTTTTTTTGTAAAATGAATAAAGTAGAAGTGGACTTGACTGATAGTGACCGATCTGCTTCTCATTCGTCTGAGTCTTCACCAATAACTTCAGTGTCTACTCAATCATCCACCAATGATAATTTGAAAGTCCAACCGTCTTCTCTGCCTACAACAACTACGAAGAATGTCACAGCTCAGGCATCTTCTCTGGCTGCAGCAACAACAGCGACACCGGAAATAATTTTGAATGTGCAACCGTCTTCTCTGCCTACGACAACTACGAAGAATGTCACAGCTCAGGAATCTTCTCTGGCTACAGCAACAACAGCGACACCTGGAATAATGTTGAAAGTGCTACCGTCTTCTCTGCCTACAAGAACTACGAAGAATGTCACAGCTCAGGCATCTTCTCTGGCTGCAGCAACAACAGCGACACCTGGAATATCCCACCTAGTTAGTACGTCAACTCCGTCTTTCTCTCAAACCTTATCAAAAGCAAATCAAAGTAAGTCACTTAGCAGTAACCCACTAGAATGTCCCGTTCAACCAAACATAGATTTCCCAAAGACCAATGGAAGGAGGTTCACAGCTCGTTACTATGACATCCATGAATGGATAGAATACTCCACAACAGAAGACGCTGTGTATTGTTTCCCATGTCGACACTTCAACGCACAGTCTTCCGTTCGTCCGGGTGAAGCAGCTGGCAGTCGCACTTTTATAGACAAGGGCTTCAAAAAGTTGAAAGATGCTTCTGCTCTTTTAAAGCAGCATGGACTTGGAGAAAGACACAAAGCGGCAATGGCATCATGGGCTGAATTTAAAAATCGTAGCTCCCAACAGAAGTCAGTATCATCTCTACTGGACTCGCAACGATCAGGAAATATAGAGGAAAATCGAAATCACATTAAAGTTCTACTGAAAGTGATTGGTTTTCTCGGCAGACAAGGCTTAGCCTTTAGAGGGCATGATGAATCAGAAAATTCTCACAACAGAGGTAACTTTCTCGAGCTGTTAGACACTAAAACTGATGAGGATCCACATATTAAAGAAAAATTAAACCGTCGATATGGCCATTACTGCTCACCGGAATATCAAAATGATTTAATCGATGTCTATTCTTCAAGACTGCTAAAAAATATTATCACTAAAGCTAATCAAGCCAAATACTTCGCTATAATGGCCGACGAAACCAAAGATACGTCAAAATCGGAACAGCTTGCAATTTTAATCCGTTATGTTGATGCTGAGGACACAAAAATAAATGAACGTGCAATCGGGCTGCACCATCTAAAAGATTGTAGTGCCGAAAGTATTGCGAAAGCCATACAATCAATGTTATCGGATCAAGAACTAGACATCGAAAACTGCGTTGGTCAGTGCTACGACGGAGCGAATGTCATGAGAGGATGGGTCAGCGGAGTCCAGGCGAGAATTAAACATTTAGCCCCTCATGCTACGTATTTCCACTGTCATGCTCACCGACTTAATCTTGTTTTAGTGCATGTATTGGGTAACAGCGATGAAGTTAAAGATTTTTTTACTACAGTTCAAACTCTCTATCAATTCATTTCAAACAGTGCTACTCGCCATGAGCTTTTCGTAAAAATACAACAGCGGATGAATAAACCAGTACTGCATTTGGAAAGAACTGTCCCTACAAGATGGTTCTACTGGTTTAATGCAGTTACGAAAGTTCGAAAGACATACCAGGCCATTTTGGCTGTTCTAGATGAAGGAAAAAAGGAAAGGGCAGAGAGTATCGGAATAAAAGCGCAAATAATGCAGGAACAGTTCATATTTCTGCTTTGTGCTATGGAGAACATATTAGGCATTACTTACTGCCTATCGCAGCAGCTACAAGCCGAAGAACTTGACTTAGCAGCCGCCGTGCATCTAATCAAAAGTACGAAAGAAGAACTCGAAAACTCCAGAACTGACGACACATACCGAGAGGTTTTAGAGAAGGCTAAATCTTTGGCAGACCGTAGTGGTGTTTTATATGGCGGACAAAAAAGATCGAAGACTGCTCCTCATAGACTCGCTGAAAGCGTAATAATGTCGACAACTGGCAATAAAAATACTGAAACTAAGGCCATATACTTCGAAGTTGTCGACAGCATTCTCGTGGAATACAATCGTCGATTCTCTGAAAATGAAGGCCTGTTCTCAGTAACGGATGCCTTTAAGAAAGAAAATTCAGCCTTCATGGCGGAAGAGAAATTAAAGCCATTAATAAGAAACTACGAACATTTTCTAAATGTAGAACTTCTACAACTGCAACTGCCCATAGCCAGGAACCATTTACAAACATGCGATGGGGACTCCGTTTTGTCACTACTCGAATCTCTCAGAGTTCTTCCAGTGGCATACTCAGAAGTGATAAAACTGCTGCATATTTTTGCTACCCTGCCTATAACCACAGCTGGAAATGAAAGATTTTTCTCTGTGCTGAAAAGAGTAAAAGGGTACCTGCGAAGTTCTACTGGTGATGAAAGATTGTCCTCACTTATGTTAATGGCGGTTGAAAGAGAAGAAATCAAAAAAATATCACTAGACCAATTGGTAGATGATTTTGCTGCGAAGAAACCACGACGATACCCTTTGCTACACTAACGTAACATTGAAATGCACCGTAGTTATTTTGTTTCATTAGTATATTTTATAAGGTTTATGTTCCTAATTTTCACAAATAAATGATTAAAGTAATAAAATTTGATGCATTTTTTTCTTCTATACCCAAGCTACTACAAAAAGTTTGTATTATTTTAAAAATTACTTCCCAATGGGAAGTTCCCATTGATGTTCGGATGGACTTATTATTGCTTATCCTTAGTTTATATGTTGATCAACCAACCAAGTGATCTTAATAAAAAACAAACTTAGGTAAAAATATAAGTTTTTTTTGCAAATTCCAAAATTATAGGGGGGGGCAACTGCCCCCCCTGCCCCTATTAAATGACGCCCCTGCGCACACGCCGTATGAAGCGGCTGTTCGTGAAATCTGCATTATATGCGGTTCTCGTTGAGAACATATTTGTTCGGGAGTGATGTATGGGATGGGCCAATCTATAAAATAGATATCAATGTTCTCTTATGGAATTAATTACATTTACTAGAAAAAAGATCAAAACCAAAATTACTTCTTTCCAGAACATTTGGTATCACTTTTGGCATAAAATAAAGGACATCATGTTTGTTGGGTGCGAGCGACACAACACAATGTAGCTGCTATATGCCTGCCCTCATTTTGCAATTTTCAAAATCAAGGACGCAGTATTGTCCTCTATTCTCGATTTCAAAATAGAGGACATGAACCATTTTTGGCCCTGAAATAGAAGACGTTCTTTAAAATAAAGGACATCTGGCAACCCTACGCCTAGATCTTGAGTGGTTCGCTGAAGGTGGTTAGGGGAACTATTTTACGTGACGGCGCAAAGGCTTTTTTAGATTTATAAGGGGTATGCGACCTAGCGGGTGGCCATGAGGACATCATCGCCTGTGAGTGCTAAATCAATTTGGTTGCCTGCAGTGAACCAACCTTCAAAGTCATCAAACAGCGTCTCGTAATGTACTTCCTTGGCCTCTCTCTTCTGTTCTTTAATCATGTCCTCTTCATCGGCCCTAGTCTTGGCTTCGCGCAGCACCTGGGACAGCACTGGCTTCTGTCCAGGATCCAGGCCCAGCATTGCACGCTTCTTCACCAGCCCCGGGTCTCCGTCCTGGAGGACTTCCATCGTCTTCTTGCCGATGGTTTCGAGTGTGTCGAGCCCGCCTGTTATAACTTTGCTGCCTGAAAGTCGAATATTTTGGACAATTAATTACGAGTATTTGGGCATTTGAAGAAGATTTAATATGTCAAACTGTGAACACAGGAACAGTGACTGGTGTGGGGAGTTTTTTTTTTGTTTATGTAATCCGGCAGTGGCTTAGTCAGAGGAACCAAAGCTCCGACAAGCCAATATCCCCTACAAGAAGATGCCACACCGTAGACTCACCTTTTGATTGTTGGCTATACTGGACTAGAGAACACAGTCGAGGCTGCTACGCGACCATCTTACGTCCAGTACGGTGATACCAACCCAGACGGCTACAATTTGAACCTACCACCTAGTTAGGGGCAAGGAAAGGGACCTACAGTTTTACACCGGTTTTGAACAGTGAAGCAGCAGGTGTAGGTATGCAGGTAAATTGTTCTATCAGAAAAAAACTCATTGGATAGGATTCGAAGCTTGAACATTGAGATCATGTGTACACGCCAAGACCACGTCGACCAATCGCCGGCTTATTGTTGTTTTAGTAGTAGTAGGGCTTTGGTCTAGGCCTGCAAACTAGTCCCTTTTGGTCGGCGACCTTCGTGCAAAACCCTTTGATCCCCAGTCACTCCAGCCAGCCTATGATCTCAATGAAGGTCACAAGACGACCAGGGCAGCTTCAGACATTTTGTTGTTCATTTGGCACCACCCAGGAGGCATGTGTCACGTGAGGAACATCAGGTTTATCAATCCGGTTACAATAAGTCATCCCTCACCGGATTATTATTATTATTTTTTTTTTTATGTAATTCGGTATGGGTGTCTGAGTCAGGGGGGCCAGAGCACATGCTCTGACTAGCCAATATCACCTCCGAGAAGGTAGGTGCCATACCGGAGACTTCCCTGGATTGCTGGCTATACTGGACTAGAGGAGAACACAACCGAGGCTGCTATGCGGCCATCTTACATCCAGCACAGTGGTATCAACCCAGTCGGCTACAATTTGAGCCTACCAGTACTAGGGCAAACCAGTAGCGGCTTCCAGAAGGTCAACTTTGTGAAACCTGGAGCCAATAAGCTGCCCAAAGATAGGACTAAACCTTCTTCAATTTTGGGAGCAGCAAAGGATTGGGAATTGTTGATGGACACACATGAGAAGCATTACCAAATGCCTTCGGAAATCTGTACCACAGCATTAAGACCGGATATACTCATATTCTCAAAAGCGACAAAGCATGTAGTACTTGTTGAACTTACAGTTCCATGGGAAAGTAACATACCGAAGGACCACAACATCAAACTTAACAAGTACTGCAACTTAGTAGACCTGATTGTGAGAAACGGATTCAAGACTGATCTCTTCGCTGTGGAAGTCGGAGCAAGAGGACTACCAGCGAAGTCGCTCTACAGTCTCTTCAAGAATCTAGGGCTCCCAAGATCGACGCTAAGCTCATATATGGAGAGAGCTTCGAAAACGTCACTGGAAGCATCCTACAGAATATGGATAGGTAGAGAGAGGGAGGTCGAGAGCGGGACTGGTGGTTTCCCCGCGTCCTAGTCAACGCAGACTAGCTGACGAGGGCTTGAAGCGAGCCGAAACGTGAAGCATGCGCGGGAAATTTAGAGTGGCCACTCGCTAGTCCCGGCCTCGATTAATACCCTCCTCTACTGCCGATGGGCCCGGATATGTTCGGTGAAGCCATCGCAAGCTTAGATCCACACCTTCCTAGTAAGGGTCAAGGGAAGGGACCTATTGTATCTGGATTGAGTGACTGAGTTCCAGTTCGGAATCTCAGGCGCCTCAAGGGGGTTGTAATTAGACCACCACCTTGAGGTCCCAATCCGACTTGTATCTGGACTAAGATCTCTGGGGAAAGGTAATTTTTTTCAAATTGTTGCAACCATACCTCCAGTCACGGGTTTTTATTATAGTAAACAAGTTTATAGCCGGGAGTGGATGGATGAGAAGAGCGGAAGACCGCGTGTGGTGGCGTGGCTTGGGAGAGGCCTATGCCCAGCAGTGGACCGATACAGGCTGATGATGATAAAACAAGTTTATACCAGAAACTTTTATTATTTTTTTTATGACACGGTTGGCTACATCACCTACAACGTCCGTGATGTCAGCCCATAACACCGGGTGAACTAGGTGCCATGTCAGTCTGCCCCTTTGATCGTGCCGGCTACACTGAACTGGTCGGAAAACACAAACTATTTACATAGCCGTTTCGACCAACGTTTCATTCAGTGCGGTGGTACCAACCCGGGCGGGTTAAACCCTACCACCAAGTAAGATTAGGAGGGAAGGGATCTACAGTTTTACGAACTCACCGGTATTCTCCACAAACTTAGTAATATGATTGACGCCCAACATGATATTGCCAAATGCGAAGGCTCCCTCAGTAGGGCTAGGTCTGTTTGCGCCTTCGGCCTCCTGATGGTCGGCCGGCGGTGTAGTTTCGCTCCGTTCACTTCTCTCCTCGATGGTGTCCAGGTTCCTCTTGGCAAGCTCTTCGGGATCGGGAGCACCGATGCCAGATTCAAGGGCGCTCGATACCGTTGATATGCCCTGCAGAAGGAGTAAATCTTGCTTTTTCAATGGCTGCAATGAATATTTCACGAGTAGCTGGTTTGGATACCACATAAAACTGTAGGTCCCTTCCATTTTCTCACTAGGTGGTATGCCTAGTTGTTTTTGGCCTCAGCCACCCATAAGGTGTATAACGACGCCCATGGACATTAAGTCGTACGCGGGGGTTGCGAATGCCATGCCGGCCTGACAGGTGCCTATTCGCGCCTCTCTTGAAGGACCCGAGACTATACTTGTGGGGAGACATGTGGGCAGGGAGAGCGGTCCAGAGTTTACCGGTTCTGTAAAGGAAAGATCTGCAGAACTGATTGGTAATTCCATTCCGTGGTAATTCCAACGTATAGAAATGCAATCACCGGCCAGTGTGCGTTGTGCGGAGATGGAAAGGGGATGGCGGGATCGGGTTAAACAGCGTTAAATAGTTAAATTGGTATAACAAGATCGGCTGTATAGAAACAAAATCTTACAAAGTAATATTTGATGCTGTATAGGACCACAAATGCTTCTAGCTATTAAAAACCAATGATCTGATTGTTTGCGCTGCATTTTTGCAACTTACTCTCTCACAGTAATTGTAGCGGTTACAACAGTTTGTATGAGAATCTGGTAACAAGGCATCTCTATTAGAGAGGGGAGGTTGGGGAAAGATACAGCTAATCTTCAAAGCTATGTTATCACTATACTGAATGAAGTTTGCTCGAAAAAAAAAACGACAAGTAATAAGTTTTTTTCTGTACGGTGTAGCCGGTCCGTATTACTAGACGGAAGTCCCTTAAGGAAGGTTTGAATGAACAAAGAACAGGTTGACATCACGAGTGCAGCAGGTGATGTAAGAAGTCAACCATGTCAGCTTTCATAAAAAAAAACACATTACCTTCACGTCAAGTCAAAACTTGACGTGGCCGCATAAATATTAACACAAATAAAATGTATAATAACCACCAACCCTAGAACAATAAAAAAGGTATGTACCCCGAACCCTCTCCTCGCCAGCGTAACACGATATAAGTAAAAGCATACTTGTTTCATTGGACGGTTGTGCGCTGGCCCGTCAGTCTGTCATCGGCCGCGTTCGCAAAAACCTGTTTAAAATGCCCGCATGCTCTGTGTTTACGTATAAAAACACTACAGCCAAGACGAGGGCTTGATGCGAGCCGAAACGTGAAGCATGCGCAGGAAATTTAGAGTGGCCACTCGCAATGTCCCGACCTGGATTAAAACCCTCCTCTACTGCCGATGGGCCCGGATATGTTCGGTGAAGCCATCGCAAGCTGAGTTCCACACCTTCCTTAGTGTGCACAATAGTGGAATATCTTATCATCGGTATGTACACTCCGCTTCGCTCCGTAAGCATTTGACAGTCCGGCGTCCATACCTTTTTTATCGTTCTAGCACCAACCTGCGACACAGTGCTGGTCAGGGTGGATATGCCCGCGGTGGCGGTGCTCAGCAACGAGTCAACACCCCACCCGCCCCAGCTCCACCCCCCGCCGCCACCGCCGCCAGCATTGTTGTTCGTGCTCAGACCGGAGAGACGATCCGCTACTGACTTGATCTTTTCCTCTTCCGGAGTCTGCTTTGATGGTTCCGCCGACACTGGCTGGGAAAACATATTAATTTACATACACACATCAAACTGCATCCTGACTATCGGGCTGAGCAGAGTAATCGGTGTTGTGATGAAAGAACTCCGGTAAATTACAGCTTAGAACTGAACACCTCGTTCAGCAAAGTAAGTATTAGGACAACATAACAGTATCAATTAAGCGAGTAAAATTACCTACTGCATACTAGAAGGACCGTGCCAATGTAGACCAATAAAAGATCAATTTGTCAGAATGTTGTAGCGCGGACTCACACTTCTCCCTAATTAACCCATAATACATTGAATATTATATTAATATCTCCAAATTAGTACTTATGATAAGGCAGAACAGAAGAGCTAATGTCTAACGATGCCCATGGACATTTGGTCTTATGCAGGGGGGTTGGGAATGCCATGCCGGCCTGACAGGTGCCTATTCACGCCTCCCTTGAATGAACGAAGACTATATTTGGGGGGAAATATGTGGGCAGGGAGAGTTGTTAACCCTAGAATAGGTCCTAACACTTTTTGGTTGGCAAAGCACCAGTTTTTTGCTGTCGCAGTTTGCGGGAGGTTAGGCTTCAGGGCGAATTTTAACTTTTCGAAGGCAGCCCAACCCAGTTGAATTCATCTCTGACCTCCTTTGTGCAGACCTTGTCTATCAAGCCGCAGAATTTGACTGAACGTTGAAGGCCGAGAGGACTGGACGAAAATTTGGGAGGTATATGTCCAGCAGTGGAGATATACACGCTGACTGACTGACTGTCGCAGTTTCAGGTTTACATTTCTACACGTTGCTGTATTCCTACAATATATATCTTTGAATTGTTAATAAATATTTTGAATTTGAATTTGATTTGTCTCACCTGGTCAGAGCTCTGATCATCTTGTCCCCAATCGTCAAACTTGTCCCATCCGTCCCCTGATTCCTCCGTACTCGTCACTTTTTGTGACTCCGGTGTGGGTTCTTTTGCTCTTTCTACGACCGAGCTGACAGCAGTTTCCGTTGTTATTTGTGCTGGTTGGTTTGTGGTTTGCGTTGATTCAATGTTTGCTTGCACTGGCTTATTGTTTGGTTCTGTTGATTTAGTGATCGGTTGTGTCGGTTCTGTGTTTGAGCCGATGTACGTTTCAGCTTGTTCATCTTGTATGTCGAAATCGTCCCAACCGTCAGTAGCAGTAGTCTGAAAATGATTAACTAATTTGTGATTATTGTTTAGAGCCTTAGTTTCTAAATTATTAAATATGCTTACACCCCTTGGATTCCATGCTATTGTTGCCGTGCAGACACATGGAAAATTTGGTGCACCCAATCAAATATCAACTAATTAGCAACTATTAGCAACAAGATATGAACCAAGTTTTGATTCATCTGAAGTCAATGGGGGGTGCTTAAATAACTTCCATGAACTTAGCGAAGTACAAAAAAAAGGAAAAAATAATAGATCAACTAAATCAAAATTGCAGTAGCTAATTAGCAACAAAATAATAGAGAAAAAAAAACAAAAATTGCAGTATGTAACTAATTAGTTAGCAACTAAATGTTGGCCAAGAAATATCTCGCCCCGACTGCAAGTATAAATTGGTCAAACCACGACAGGAGCGGCAGTGGTCTTGTCACTACGCACGCACGTTCCAGTCTGCCCTGGGGTCACCCTCCCGCCTGCTCCATCTTCAGAATCATAGTTGGAAGAACTCTGCCGCTTGGAGCGACGTCGATGCTCCTGGCCGCTCGGAAGTGTGGCTTCATCTGCACTGGCAAACTCCTCACTATCACTAGAGGCCATGGCTTTGTAGAATTAGTAACTGGGAGACGAAAAAAAAGAAGAATTCTTCTTGTGGAAGATTCTGATTTCGTTTTATTTACGTACGTCGTTCGTTTTTTGCTCTTTGGTCAATATGGACGTGTCAAAGTAACGTCAAAATGGTGCGTCGCCAACGCTGTTTTAATAAAGTAATTGCCTAGGATTTAATCTGTGGTATGCAGAAATGTAGTTCTCGATCTCGGTATAATGTACAAGTGGCGCGAAGTTTAAATGAAACACTTTGCGTCGTTTGCGTCTAACCGTTCGGGATATTTATTATGCTACAAAGCATCCTTTTCGGATTTTTCATTATCCGTTCTTAATTATTAGGTATAATGTACATTTATGACTGTTCCATTTGTATGTATTTTATGATATAGGGTAGAGTTTTTCTTGTTTACCGAGCTCTAAGTATCGTAACACATATCATCAAACGTTACACCATAAATGCATGTTCTCATGTGAACTTTTTACCTTACAAAATCTTACGTTTAGCCAAATAAGGAGGTAATATGGGGTGTATGCGAGGAGGCCTACCGCGCATGCGTCAATTTGCGCCCCCTTCGACGCACTAACCCCAATAGCGAACCGAGAACGGCTCGATATCACTCGACGATTCTACGATTTCTTCGCGTTCTGTCCTAAAATATTCTCGAACTCTTGTGCTCTTTTGGACTGACACGCATTATCCGCGGTGGCAGTGCTCTGAGGAAGCGTGTGTTTCAAGGGAATATCGCGAGGTGATCTTACGTAACAGAAAACGCCGCTTTTTCAAAGGTAAGTCCTAGTCCTATATAAGACCTTCGCTTCGTTACGATTTCATGGCGCGCATACGATGTAAGACGTTTATTTGCCCAGCGTGTCCGCTCGGATATAGAATTAAATTATTTACGGCAAGGGAAGTATGTGTGATGCTGCTGGAATGTGAGCTGTCAAGAAGATACGGTCACGGTAATCCAGTTCCATAGGATATGTGTGGTCTAGGACGGTGTTGCTGACTAACCTTCATTGTGTACTTGTACCTATCTACACCACAGAATTAGTTACGTTTCTTGAAGAATAATTGTAACCGTAATGTCGCAGCTTTGAAAATAAGCATACTGCTAAATATTTTAAAATTAAATCACATACAGAAATAACTAAAAACACAATTAAAAAATATAAATTAAAATTAAGATTTATTAAAAAAATAAAATCCTTAAAACTATAAATACTAAAACCGTGTGGAGTCGGTAATTAAAAAGAATATCCCCACTGCATCTCTCCCAGTGCATTTCGTAAAAGGCGACTAAGGGATAGGGACAAGATGCCGTGCATAAGGGCGACAGGATAGCCACCTCTCACCTTGGCATGGTCCTTTCACTGAGTCTTGTAGCAGGTGGGACTTCGTGCCTTACTTGCTGCTTGATAGTTATCTTGTCCTAATACTTTGCTAAATGTGGTGGTCGGCGTTGTGTTATAATTTACAATTGAGTACTTGCAGCACAATACCGACTACCCTGATTGTTGGGATGCAGCGTGTGGTATGTATATAAATTCAGAAAATGATTCTATAACTGTATCCTAGCAAATGTTTCATGGTTTTTATAATCCGCAAAGGGATATAAAGTGTTTTTACGGGTCATATCATTATAATAGGTGCTGGCGGTGGACTGTATAATGCTGGAAACATTACATGTAATGAGTTTTTAGGGTTCCATATCCGCCGTACGGGACCCTATTACTAAGCCTACGCCGTCTGTCTGTCTGTCTGTCTTTCCGTCTGTCCGGGGCTGTATCTCTTGAACCGTAATAGGTAGCCCGTTCAAATTTTCACAGAATATGTGTTATTATTATTGCCGATATAAAAACAAATAATAAAAAAAGTAAAACATTCACGGGGCTCCCCATATAAGAAACTAAAAAGCGTATGCGCGCCATCTACCGAAAACAGTATGAAGCATTTTAACGGATGCGATGGATGGGGATGGATGCGCATCCATCCCCATCCATCGCATCCGTTTCGCAACCAACCGGTTTTGTAGGTCTTTTATTCACAGAACCGGGAAATTGTGGAACGCACTCCGTGCTCATATATTTCCTCCCAAGTACAGCCTGGGGTTTTTCAAAAGGGACGTGAAAAGGCTCCTGTCAGCTGCCATGGCATTCGCAATCCACGTGCATCACAGAATGTCCATGGGCATCGTAATTCGTAAGTCACCTAATCGTAAGTAAAAGGATGCCGCATGTCGCGCTTTCCTTAAAAAAAAAACTAATCATGAATTTGAACTAATATGAAGCATTTCATAAAACACGCCATAAATGGCGTGAGTGGCGCTGACCATGACATGGCGATACGGAACCCTCGATGCGCGAGTTCGACTCGCACTTGGCCGGTTTTTTCTCTCAATATTATGGGTCAGATATACTGACTGACTATGACTCCATAATATGACTGGTAAGTTGAGCCAAGAGCGTATGAAAAACAGCAGATAAATTATTTTAAAAAAAAAGTAAAAGGAACATTGAAAAATCATTCCTTGAGATTGCAGTCTGGTGGCCTAGCTATATTTAAGGGTACTCATTATACAACTATGTCATTCCCGCGAAATATTTTCAAAGCGCGTGTTTGGATAAGTGTTTTGGAAATGTTCGCATACCAGGCTTCAGTCTCAAAGAGGAATACACGTAAGTATTTTTTTTTTGACATAAGAATGTGATAAAAATTTATTCCAAATTTGTAAACTTTATTGGCCCGCTTATGTTTATTTGACTGTTTTACATACTTTCAGAAGTAAGACGCTCTAGCTAGTCAGTATGTACTAATAATAAATCTGCAAGGGATGGTCATGGAGTAAGTTACTTTATTTTATGAGATACTGAGTTTGTAGACCCTATGTATGATAGTAAAATTAAATTGATGATTTTTAGAAATCTTTTCTGTATGTATGTATGTATGTTCCTCCATAACTCTTAAACCGATAATCCGAATTCGATAAAACTTAGTACGAGCACATATAATTATACGGGACACAAGATAGATTTCGCGGTTTCAGGATTGATTCAGTTGCGGTTACGCTAAGATGTGGCTCTCATACAATTAATCGAATTGATCTGCGCGCCGAAATAAAGGTACTGTAGCGGGCTTACTTACTTTCTTCTTTTTTAAATACGAATTTCACGCTAACGAAGCCGCGGGCAAAAGCTATTACTGAATATAATAAAGTAAGTTAAATCATTTAAATTTTATAGGAAATTATTTAATTTACAGAAAATAAGATTGGACATAGGCCTCTTCCAAGGCACGCCACCACACGCGGTCTTCCGCTCTTCTCATCCATCCACTCCCGCCTACCTTTTTTAGGGCATCTGTCCACCTAGCCGTGGGGCGTCCCACGCTACGTTTGCTTGTGCCTTGGGAGAGGCCTATGTCCAGCAGTGGACCGATGCAGGCTGATGATGATGATGATGATGATGAAGATTGAAAGTCAATGTAATAATGAATTAGTAAATGCAACACTCATTAATATTTGAAACTTTATGTACGACCAATTATGATCATTACTTGAGTACTTGAGAACTGACTATTGAATGAAAAACAAAAAATATGCTATAGGTACCATAAAATAAGCAATACTCATTCCTATGTACTATGAATTCTATACGGACAGGATGTAGAACAAAATCATGATAGAAACATTAATTGTCTCCTTCTGTATCGCAGAAAAGTGTGATATAGTATAACAAAATTTAAATTTTAGCATTAAAATTACGAACAAATTCTAAAATCGCGAACCCGTCCCCAAAAACTTCCCAATCTCCGAGAGGAACGCAAAAAAAAAATCACCATCAAAGGTATCTTTAAAAAAAAAACTTTTCCCTCAACGAGCCAATAACATTAGGACTCCCGAAACTTTCCTCTTAAACAATTTCAAACGACACTCCCCTCCCCCCTCCTTCATCCCCCTGTATCAATCTTCCCCGAGCGAAGTATCCGCGAAGAATTAGCGATGCTCGCAGCCAGTCGGTCGATCGATGGCGGTGACTGGAATTTCAATGGGGATGGACGTTTTAACGACCTTCATAAATATCGCGGACGCCTGGCCGCACGCTACCCGGGCGGGGGCATGGGCACACGGGCGAACTTCGAAGCGGACTAACCGTCGAAATACAGGGTGTTGTAACGGCCACTACATTAAATTTAGGAAATGATTATTGGGATCAATAGTAACAAAAAAGTCAAATAACTTTTTTCTGAATTCCCTTTAAATAAAAAGTTACAGTTTTCATACAAACGAATTGATTTATTTAGTGTAAAAAGGATCTAATGTTCAGCACGAACGTGGGAATGAAAGGCGCGCGGTGAGTGAGGGATGAGTGCGCGGAGAGAGGGATGCGCGGGGGCGCGGCGCGGCGTGAGTTTTTCGACCCGGACCGTTCCGCACCAGCACCCTCCCCCCGCGCGCGTCAAATTACACTTGACGAAAACAGAAATTTCAAAAATGTATACGTCTCGAAAACTAAACACTTAATAAAAAAACTTTATTTACTTTTAACATTGGAAATGTTTTTTCGATCGCGTTGCTAAGGGGCCGTTTTCAGCGAAAGTGCGACATCGCTCTGGCGTCGTCAATTTTGGGGCTACGCGGGTCAATGGGGTATCAAAAGACGTGTCTTGACGAGATCTACAAGATGGTGTAAAAATGTGTGAAAAAGTCAAAAACTTTTTCGAAAAAGGGCAAAAATGTCGAAAAATTACGTGATTTTTTTGCGACTTCTCAACTTGAATCGACGATATCTCGAAAACGAAAAGCGAAATCGAAAAAATTCAAAAAAGCACTCGGGGTATTGATTTGGGCTACAGTTTGCAAAAAACGGAACCTCGCTATCTGTAATGGGGTTGGAAAAGCGTTACCTTTATGCGGCGGAGTTTTCGCGGCGCGCGGCGCGCGCGTGTACTAGTGACTTTCGTGTACTAGAGCCATAGTAATATAGGTTCTAACCTAACCTTATAATATTTTTATATTTGATATTTATTAATTTTTTACTTTAGTTAGTTAGATCTCTTAATTCGTTTACGTTTTGCCTATGTTCATTTTCAATGTACCCGAAGGTCGTGAGAGGCACGAGATCTGTGGATTTTTTTGTCTCGGGAAAACATGAGGATTGCGCTGGCGAAATTAATGTACTGGCCGTTACAACACCTTGTATATAAGGTCTTTCGTTAGTCATGTCAAAAATTTCGGGAGGGTTACATACATATTCAAATAAACACTTTACGTAAAAAACATATTATAGGAGCATTTTTTCTCCTAACAAAAAAAATCAAATCAAATAAGTAGCTGTAAAAAGTTAAAAACCAATCATAGTGACCTTGTGACTTACTTACAAGAAACAGCTGTTCTGCGTTTGAACATAGTACGGTCATTGACCCCGTACAATGCAAGGTTAATGTGTAGGTAGCAAACATGTTTTGTTAAATTTCTCGAAAAGTAATGCTAAAAACATAAATTTTTTTTTTTGCGTAACGTGTTTATTTCAGTGTGTATGTAACCCTCCCGAAATTTTTGACATGACTAACGAAACACCTTATATTATAACTTACATATACTTTTGTCAAGTTTAAGCTTGATAATCAAACATATTGTTTACATACATACCACACGCTGTATTCCGACTATCGGGGTAAGTAGAGTAATCGGTGCTGTGCTGCAAGTACTCTTGTAAATTACAGCACAACACCGACCGCCACGTTTAGCAGTGTATTAGGACAAGATAACTATCAAGCAGAAAGTAAGACACGAAGACCCACCTGCTGCATGACTCGGTGGAAGGACCATGCTAAGGTGAGAGGTGCGGCTAGCCTATCGCCCTTTATCACAGTACCTTGTCCTTCTCCCTTAGTCGCCTTTTATGTCATGCACGGGGAGAGATGCAGTGGGTTATTCTTTTTAAGTACCCACCCAGCCCCACACGGTACATATTGTTTAGTAAAGTATAAACTCGAGTATGCTCGGACACAAAGGAAGTACATAGTTATTGTAGGTCAAGTAATATTTTACACAGGCTTCACCTGATGATTTGATCAAGCGGTGTGTGGTCGGCGCTGTCTTGGCTTTGGCTCTTTTCGGCTACAGTTAGAGTCTACCACCTAGTAAAGGACCAAAGGAAGGGGGCTACAGTTTTGCACCGGCGAAGTAGCAACTGTATGTGCATATCGCACGTAAATGTTTCTGTAAAAAAACTCATTGGTTCCTGTTCGGCGGGAATCGATACTAGGACCTCTCGCAAGAGAAGCCGACGACGACGCCACTCGGCCACTCGCCGCCTTGATTATACATAAAGTATAATATAAGGAGTATATGTACTCACATAATGTAGAAATGATTTTATAAATTGTGTTAATACTACTTTGAAAACTCGTTCGTCTGTTCCGAGTTCGAAAGTGCGATTTGAAGTGATGTTTCCAAATTCAACAATACCGGAATGTTTAATTAAATCCTAGCTATCATTCAATCCTGATTTTTTACCGTTCAACCTATTAGATTTATTTTATGACGCAAAATAAATCGATCCTAGGTACCTAATTACTTAGGAACCTACTTTCTTAGGAACCTATTTAATTAACTATCGATTGTGAAATGCATTCCAAAAACTGGGTAATGTTAGTGAAACAAAGAAATAACCGACGAGCATGCATGAAGAACATTATGGCAGTGGAAGAGGCGGAAGAGGTGCGTCAGGCAGGATCGTGGCACGTGGAAATCCGTTGTCTCTGCCTACCCCACCGAGAAACAGGCGTGACGCTATGTATGTATTTATGTATGTAACAAATAAATAAATACCCATTTAAACGCATTTGCATGCGTTTACCTTATTTTGTTATCAACTAAAGAACTAGTAAATTCTGGAACGCTCTCCCTGCCCACATATTCCCCCCAACTACAGTTTTGGGTCCTTCAAGATAGGCGTGAATAGGCACCTGTCAGGCCGGCATGGCATTCGCAACCCCCGCGTACGGCCGAATGTCCATGGGCGTCGTAAGACACTTTATGGGAGGCTAGAGGCCACATGTCGCGATTTCAATAAAAAAAAATTTTTTTTGAGCCCCATTCGCTCCATTTGAACGAGACAGAATTTTTGTAAGCAAGTGTGACAGATACACCTAGATATATTTGTAACGTCGCCATTGTACACGTTTCTATCACGTCTTCGACAAGCAGATGCCCCATCTAAATATTTATTTCCATTTTCTGGAATAATACTGCGTCGTACACTTCGATCACAAAAGTGGGATTCTTGTTTCTTCACCAGGATACAGTTTCTAAAAAAATGTTTAGGCACCGGGAGTTAAAGCTCAGCTCAGATCACACACAACGGTCGTACATCACAGAATCTCCATTGATATCGTTAGACACCTATTTTGTAGGTGAAACCTACTTTGTAGATGATGCCAAATGTCGCACTATCCATAAAAAACATTGATGTTTATAGAACACGGGTAAAGGGAACAATTAACAAAACAACTCTTCAGGTCACTCCCAAAAGTTCGAACTCCACTGCTCAGCCTCTATTTACGTTAGTACGATGGTCTATCTATACCCAGTACCAACATATCCTGATGATGAAATTTATATACTTGCAGCGGTCTAGCTACTCTCGAGTTATATGACAGAATAAACATGACGGATAACGTAGTATTTCAATAAGAGTCCAGTATGTACGAATAGGAAAGGGATCTCTACGGGTCGAATGTGCGTATTAGGGGCCGGTTTATCCAACCATACATAAGTTAACTAGACCTATGTGGGACGCTACATATGGAAGCTGCTCTAACGGGCAGGTACACTACACCCGTAAAACATAAGAGAAAGCCGCAACACGTGACCTAACTCGAAGCAAGGGCAATGGCGATCGATAATAAGGGCGATTATGTAGGTTCAATACAGTAGGGGAGGGTATAGATACATGGATTCTTTACGGGGATATAAACTGACCGAGTTATACGAGAAAAGGGTTTATCTACTCTGTCGAAATACTCGCATGAGGGAGTCAGGAGTCAATCGAAAGATAGATTTGACTGTATCATCATTGTCACTTCATGACACTATTTTCTTGCTGGAACAATGCTCGTGCAATCCCTTTCCCTCATGTACATATTCTTTAAAAAAACACGAATCAGCTTTGGTGCTCTGAGTTCAGTGCTGTTCTATCCTAACAATATAGGCGAGAGGCCCTATCAGGCAGGAAAAGGCCGACGGAGCAACTCGTGACGGAAAAAAAAGGTTTAAAACAAAGCGGTGCACTCCGATGGGTATTGTTTTAACTCGACCTCTTTTGCGAGACGAATTGCTTTCACTGTACACGTTAGAATAATGATAAAAAAAGTGCTGAACGCCACTCCTTCTCACCACCTTCTTTCACATTCTGGGTTTGATAGAGAATATACGTCATGCTCTATCTATGGTGTTTTAACGTAGTAGGGAGAGGCATCCCCCGTGCACGGTCCTGACAATTCTCTGATGCGTCTTTCAAAACCTTTATAATGTAAACCATAAACTAAAAGAGTCCAACAACTCAAGCGATTGACAGGGGTCGGGTCATGTCAGCCGACGACACGACGACCGTTGGAGTTACCGTGTTCTACACTGGTGGACGACCGTGGCCTGGAAAACGGTGTGTGGACGACATCAAGTACGAAAGCAGTAGATCCGCTCTGTAGTCCGTACCCAGGTACAGATGGGCTGAGATGGATTAGTATGACTGAAAGGCTGGAGCGCTTGAGACAGTGGCGAAAAAGGGGAGTCCTTACAGCTGGCGGAATCGAGTACAGAGTGGGTGATATGGCTGAAAGGCTGGTGCGAGCACGGGACAGTGGAAGGAAAAGAGAAGTCCATACTTATGAAGGCCGGGATTGGAGAAACATTGGTGTGGTTTGTGCAGGAGCGGTGGTGTGTTGGGCGCGCGGCGGGTGAGGGGCGGCGAGGTGATGGTGCGGAGGCGCGCTCGCGGGTGATGCTGTGCGGTGCGATTCTGGCCGCGTCGCCGCCCTCGCTGCGCCTGCTCGGCCCCGCGCTGCCCGCGCCCTCGCCCGGCTCGCCGGCGCCCGCGCAGCTCGCCGCACGCGTCATGCACGCGCTCCACGCGGCGCATCTCGACCTCGACAACAGCTTTATCGGTCAGTTCACCTCACCTTACTTCTAGCTGTCATCGTCGACCTCTGGTCTTCGTCTTTCTGCAAGATTTATCAGGCAGCTTTCAAGGTTTGGAGACACCACGTTTGGAGTGTGGATTGTCCTAAGATGGAAATAATGATTTTATATTACTCTTCATACGTATACATATGACTTCAAGCCTGTTTTCCAATGGGGTATAAGCAGAGATAACGAATATCCACGTGCCGCGATTCTGACACACCCCTGACGCCTCTTCCACACTCATAATTTTCTTCATACCTACATGGTCCTCGGCTACTGGCACTACGCACTACACCCTTTTCGAGCTATACGCTCTGTCAAGTATTACCAGTGCGTTAAATTTTACTGAAATCTGTCATCATTTCATCATTAACGTGTCCTATCTGAGTATGCAATATTCTTACAACTACCCCTGACGCCAGTCCCTTCGGGTAGGTAGCTCAATGCTCTTGATTTTAACTATGAATTTTATCAGTTGAGTAAAATCGGTAAGGAACCATCAGGCTACCGATGGTCGGGTCCCAAAGAGAGAAACCTCCGGACGATGATGCGCGCAGTGTCGAGCAGGGCTGCCTTCTGGCCTCAGACCCAGCCACTCAGCGAGAGACTCTCAAAGTGGTCGTCGAGGCTTTTACGTATCAGCTCATGCGCCGATACGACTGTCGTTTTTACTACAATACACACGGCAACCACCACACTTAATGTCATAGTTATCAATACAAATTTGCTCTTGGGAAAAAAAATTCCACCTCCTAAACCTTTGAACCTAAACTATTGCAACTAAGTATTTTTTATTACTGATATATTTGCCATAAACCTACATTTACACCTTAATCCAATGAAAGTCGGCTTAACTTGGAGACAAATTTATAAATACCGATTATTTATTTTCATATAATTTAAATAATTTATGTATAGAATTAAAACATTTCGATTTTCTACTTTGTCTCTAAGTTAAGTCGATGTTCATAGGTTGAAAATGGTAACGTAGGTGTATGCCAAATATATCAGTAATAAAAAATACCTAGTTGCAATAGTTTAGGTTCAACGGTTTAGGAGGTGGAATTTTTTTCCCAAGAACAAATTTGTATCGATAACTATGACATTAAGTGTGGTGAGTCTAATAATTTGGCCACCCACTGTAAGATAGAGAGATTATCTGATGGTCTTCATACAATTGACTACACGTTATATCGGTTCTACGTAATGGTATAGATACCACACGCTGCATGCTGATAATCGGAATAAGCAGAGTACTCGGTGTTGTGCTGCAAGTACTCTTGTAAATTAAATCACAAAACCGACCACCACATTTAGCAAAGTATTAGGACAAGATAACCTATCAAGCAGCAAGTAAGGGCACGGAGACCCATATACTGCAAGACTCGGTGTTAGGATCGTGCCAAGGTGAGAGGTGGCTTCGCCCTTCGCCCTTTTGCACGGCATCTTCTCGTTGTCCTTAGTCGCCTTTTACGACATGCACGGGGAGAGAAGCAGTTGGGCTATTATTTTTAAATACCGACCCCACACGGTGAGAGTATATTCTTCTATTTTATATTTCTTTCTGTGCTAAGAATGGAGTCGGTACAGAAATTCAAAATACTTACAGACTAACATAATCTGCATACATTCATTGTTTGCCAACTAATGTCGATGGAAGTTCCTCCAAAAGCATAAAGCAGAAGGCAATCAACGAAAGCTCTATTCAGAGAATGGCTGTAGTGGAGGCATAATTTAGGTTGCTTACGAGACAGTACTGCGGACAATTCGGCTGTATTTTCGTAGGAACTACTGCCTGGTCGTTGACATTTGGACTGTTACAAAATATCGACGCAAGTTTTTGATTAGGGTTGAAAATGTTCAATGCACAGATTGCTGTGCAATTATTTAGGTTGTCTGTTTGTGTTACACTCTCAAAGTAAGACAATCACGGTGAGGTCAAAAGTTGAGCTAAGTATAGCTGCAAAGCAAGATATTATCTGAAGAGCGCGCTGCTAAATACTCTATTCACTCACGCGAAGTAAGTTTAGTATGAGGCCGAAGGTCGAACTAAGTATAGTTAAACATTCTACTTGCCCGCAACACATAATCGAATCAGGGTGAGGCCGAGGACCGACCTGCATGTAATTTAACAGTGCATTCTATCGAAACAAATAGGCCGAACATGGTGAGGCCTATAAGGCCATCTTGCATATACAGGGTGTATTTTAATTAACTGCTTTCCTATCAGGGGGTTGTTCTGTATCCTAAACTGAGTAACTTTTGTTCTACAGCTTTTGGAAATTAGAAAAAAAAAATTACTTTCTCCATATATTTAAGGGCAGACCTAACCTCCAAATGTATGGGGAACGTGAATTTTTTTTGGAAATTCCAAAAGTTGTATAACAAAAGTTGCTCTGTTTAAGATACAGAACAACCCCCTAAAAGGAACGCAGTTAATTCAAATACACCCTGTATAGTTGAACGATGTACTTACTGAAAATATGGTTTAACCATAGAGCTATGACGCGCACGATTTTTCCTCCATGGAGGTTGAACGATCGATCATGTCGATCTTTCGGTGAAGCAAGGGTTCGATCCTCTTAGGGTGTCCCCTAAGATAATTCCATGTGAGGGTCGAACCTTTTTCGACCTGTCCCGTCGCTTCACCGTCGACCTTTCGCCTTCCGACCTTCCCCGTCGACGTCGCGGCGGGCGCGGCCGGGTGGGGGCGGCGTGTGCCCGACGCAGTCTATACGGCGACGACGTCGGGCTCGACGCTGCGGCGCGCTATCGTCAGACATCTTGGCGCCACCAACCCCTGCCGCCTGCTCCCCTCTTCCGCCGCACCCCACGCGCCGGATGGTTCGCGTGCCCGCCTCACCTGCATGCCGCCGTACTGACTGACGCTTCAATCATTGTGTATAGCTATGAAACTTTATGTTTTTAGGGTTCCGTATCCGTCGTACGGAGTACGGGACCCTATTACTAAGCCTACGCAGTCTGTCTGTTTGTTCGAGGGCTGTATCTCTTGAACCGTAATAGGTAGCCCGTTGAAATTTTCAGAGAATATGTGTTATTATGGCCGATATAACAACAAATAATAAAAATAAGAAACAGTAAAAAATTCACGGGGATCCCCATACAAGAAGCTAAAAAGTGTATGCGCGCCATCTACAGAAAAGAGTATGAAGCATTTTAACTAATCCATACTACTTAATGCATAGATGGCGTGAGTGGCGCTGACCATGACATGACGATACGGAGCCCTCGATGCCCGAGTTCGACTCGTACTTAGCTGGTTTTTTTTTACTTAGGTCAATGTGTCCACCTTGTGGGGCCTGTACGTTAAAAGAATAGGCCAACTGCATCTCTTCCCGTGCCGTAAAAGGCGACGAGGACAAGGACGAGATGCCGTGCTTAAGGGCGACAGGATAGCCACCTCTCACCTTGGCAACGAGTAATGTAGCAGGTGCGGCTTACTTGCTCCTTGATAGTAGCCTTGCCTTTTGCTAGACGTGGTGGTCGGTGTTGGTGCTGTAATTTTGCAGAGTTCTTGTAACACAACACCGATTACTCTGCTTACTCCGATGTGTCTATGAACAAACGCCATACTATATCTATCGTGAATGTCTTGAGAGTAGGGTTGTGGTAGGGTCGAATCGTAGACAATGTATGCCTATGTATTATATAACTTATATTCTACCAAATTTGATATCTTATATATACATAAATAACTACATAATTAGTTAACTCTTGACGATTAAATACGTCAATTTTATTAACCCATTGATAAATTGATACTTCAAGTATCTTAATATTCATATATTTTTATTTTTGACAATTATAAGTACTACATTGTAGTATGTTTGTTTAATATACTAACATAATTATGTTGATACAAATTACGTACGTGTTTCTGTTCGACCAAGGTAGCCATTTAGACCAAACCTTAATTTCAGAATTTCTTTTATGTATTCGTTTAACACGAGCGGGCTAGCATAGCTCAACGCGAAATAAATCGATGGTTTCGTTCGAGTGTTTGCATTTCCGATCTCAAGGCGCTCCAGTTTCAAACCCTTCCGTTATAAATTTCCCCAGGTTATCGGGGGGCTTTTGTCGGCTTACTCTCCTCATCTCACTGAATGTCTCGCCGGGAAGGAGAATATCAGTGCTGTTGGATTGAGTGAGCTTAGCGTAAGCCGCGCCATGTGTTATATCTTGTCGAAATGTTAGTGAGAACACGTTCTAGGTGATAAATAAATAATTTTTTTTGAGAAGTTTGTGACAAAAGTGCTTAAAAGGTTTCATTATTATTTCATCCCTTTATTCATGCATTTATCTTAAAATTTATCGATCCGGGCTCGGTGGTAGAGTAGAGAGAAAGGCTGTGTCAGGCAGGTCCAATTGTTCTTATCTGTATTATGTTTTCGTATTTATTGTGTGTGTATTGGACGAGAGAAATAAAAAAAAAACATTTAATTTAATTTCATTTCATTTTCAAAATTAATTTTGTAGATATTGAAAATACACACATACCACACGCTGTATCCCGAAAATCGGGGTAAGCAGAGTAATCGGTGTTGTGCTGAAGTACTCTTGTAAATACATCACAACCGCGAGCAGCACGTTTAGCAAAGTATTAGGACAAGATAACTATCAAGCAGCAAGTGAGGCACGAAGATCCACCTGCTGCATGAGTCGGTGGAAGGAACGTGCCGAGGTTAGAGGTGGCTAGCCTGGCGCCCTTTTGATTATGTAAATTCCACACAATGAATGCAACTTGCACAAAACGTACCATGCTTTCAAACATTGCGCGTTTTTTTTTATCCTCTGCGGGATGGCTATCTCCTATGGTTGTTATGTATTATTTTGATTTATAATAATTCATTTCTTTAAAGGCGGCTTCATGGCTTTGTTGCGGGAGGAAACAGATTGGATATCCGGCGTGCACAGTTTTCGTTCTAATTTTGACTTTTATAAGAACAAAAATGTTACCCCTTTATACCATTTTAGGCACGGAACTTTGCAGCTACTCTCTAAGTAGCTAGCTGGTTCGTGGTTCGAAATTTTAATTTTCAAAATTGGAATGCAAATAGTAAGTAATAAACAAGTAATCGCGAAGTCAAACTCAACGGAATTTCCGTCCGGAATTCATCGGTCGGAGCTCGACGGTATGGGTCTCTAGTCTAGCACTTATGCCGATTCACGTCCTATACAATTTACCGCCGCGCTGGCCGGAAAATACGGCCGAAAATCTCGGTGAGGATGTCGTCGGACTATAACAGTTCTTTACAGTACACAATCACCTCTTTCGCACACATAAAACATGTTTGCACGTTGTATAGGACAACACAATACAACATTCATGAAATAACTAATATAATATGTACCGTGTGGGGTCGGTACTTAAAAAGAATAGCCCCACTGCATCTCTCCCCGTCGCATGTCGTAAAAGTCGACTAAGGGATCGTCAGCCTCGGCAGCTCAGTGGTGCGGTCAGTTATTGGATGGGTGACCGCCCGACCGTTGGAGGCTGACCGTGGTTCGGATTCCACGTTAAACTGTAGGTCCCTTCCCTTCTTACCTCACTGGGTGGTAGGGTTTATCCCGGCCGGGTTGGTACCACCGCACTGAGCGAAACGTCTGTCGAAACGGCTATGTAAATAGTTCGTGTTTTCCGTCCAGTTCAGTGTAGCCGGCGCGAAATGAAGGGAAGCACTGACATAGCACCTAGTTCACCCGGTGTTATGGGCTGACATCACGGATGTTGTAGGTGATGTAGCCAAACGTGTCAGTTTCCATAAAAAAAAAAAAAAAAAAAATAACATAAGTAAAAAGCCGCCAAAGATACCAACCTGGGAGGTGACGAGGGAGGATGTTGAGAAAGAAAACATTTCAGTAATTCACTTCCTGAAACTTGTTAACCTCTGCCCTTTCGCCGAGCGTGACTCATCCCCGGGACTTTCCCCTTACTCAGTCGCCTTCTCAACTGAAACGCTGTTATCGTGACACATTTTACGAAAGCCTACCGAGGTATACATACCTACATGCGGCTGTAAATGTTTACGAAAGCCTACCGCCACGTAGCTACTCCACAGGTATGAATAATGCAAAGTTTGATTACAGCCTGAATTTTCATTGTTCACCAACTTGAATGTGTCACGAATATCTAAAATCGCCTTTCATAGAAAATGGCCTAATTTAACAAAAAACATGTTTACAAAACAAAAACAATCGGCTTTATGGATCGGTTCCGTATCAGTTCGCAAAAATTGCATGGTTCGAATGAACGCAATTCCCATCATTAAGGTTCTACGTACCTGCCCCTGTTCTATGTACCTAAAGTCAATGATTATTATGCCTTATGCGAATAATACCAAATTTAATTTGTATTTATTTTTTATTTTTATGAAAACTGACACGGTTGGCTACATCACCTACTACATCCGTGATGTCAATCCCTTAACACCTTGGTGAACTAGGTGACATGTCAGTGCTTTCCTTCGGTCGTGCCGCCGGCTACATTGAACTGAACCGAGTTTTCCTTACGAACCGTTACGAACTATTTAAATATTAGCCAGTTTTTCATTGTTCCTTCTTCTGGGCCTACCCTCTAGGTAGGTATTTCCATTAGCCGAATGTTCATACCGCACACACACCCACACACCCTCACACACACACACACACACACCCTCCCTAACCCTCTCACGTCGTCATTGTAACACGAGGCCGGTGTTGCAATGACGTCATTCCTTCGTAATAATTTGATTTGAGAAGCATTGAACCACAAAAAGCGTGGTCTAGGCCTGTCACGCACTATCGGAGGCCAGGATTTCAGTAGCACCCTGAAAACGAACACGCAAACATGCATACTTAGGTAGTTACATAGGTTTACCATATAGTATAGTGGGTGACCACCACGGAAGCACTGTCATGCACAGTAATTTGCTGATAGGTCATGGTAGAGGCACAACAATTCGTGCGTGGTTTGAAAATTTGTGTGGCAAATTACTGCAACCAGACTGCAACGTAACATCTATGATACCGGAAACGAAAATGACAGCACACGGACTTAAAACTGTTACGGCATAAATGTTCCATTGCGTACGTACGGACAGTTAACTTATGGAGCAGAATTTATACCGATTAAAATGTTATGATTAATTCAAAGTCAGATGATGTTATGTTAAACGAACAATAGGTAAAGATGATTCAATAACGCCGATCACGTAAGATTTACGTCTCTTACTCGATTTGTGGTTTATCAAGAGGCCATAACATTTCACAAAAATCTTCCTGACACTTCCTCAGGGGTGAAATTTCAGAAAAAAAATCTCCAACTGATAATAAAAACATGACTGAACGTTTACGAACTTTAAAGTCTGAATAGACGAGACGGATGGAAAGCAAGGCATTCTAGAGAAACTAGTAGAGTACACGATTGTTACCTTAGGGACAATAAAAATAAGAAACTCTGAGAAAAAGTAAAGACGGAACAGTCTCACCATAATATATATTTGAAGCTCTTAAACATAACGTAGAGGTTCTTAATTCAACATTATGTATCTAGAAAATATAAGAACAATCAAATCAACTCCAATAATAGTTGATACGAGAGCGTATTGTTGTAAAGAGTCCGAAATGTGATGCTCTGAAAAGTTTTCTACTCTCAGGAATGAGTATAGTAAGTAAGTAAGTAAGTAAGTAAATAAGTAAGTAAGTAAGCACTAAGCCAGTAGCTAGAGACGGCGAGGAAAGCAAAGCTAGGAGTTAGGAGAACACCCAAAGGAAGTGCTATTTAGAAATGCGGACCGGCAAACTTCTGAAAATCTTAACTTTCGACTCGGCCGTTCCTCCCAAGATCTTCCCCTTTGTTGGAAGCTTCATTAATTTTATTCTGTGGAACATTCGGACTTTGTTTACGTTATCTGAGTTGTGTTGTTGTTGCTTTTTCGTGTTTTCTTGTCTAATGCTGATTTGTTAAAATGTCACACAGCTCACCCTTTTTTATAAGATAATACAAGACGTTGTTTTAGAAATAGCTGGTCTGTCAGCCTAAAGGGATTTCTATGTATGAAGCTGAATCATGTTTTAGGATTCTTTATTTTGATGTGACGAATTTTCTCTTCCTTCTCTCCTTCCATGTATAAATACAAAAAAAAAAGATTGACAAAATAATGCCGTCAAAATAAAAACTAAAAAACATTTTCATTTTTAGATCTCAGATTTTGGTTCTACAGAAAATATTATTAGGTTCAGAGAGAGAGAAAAGTTATCAGAGAAATGAAAAACTATTTTATAGGCGGTTTTTATACTTTTTTTAATAGTTTTTTATTTCACAGTTTTTTTTAGAAATTTTTTGATATTAATGAACTCGGCGGAATCGCTTTCCAATCCGATCTTGACCAAATTGAAATGGGACCAGCAGATTGAATGGGACACGGGAAGCACCAGCTTTCAAATAAAAAAATAATCATCAAAATCGGTTCACCCAGCGGAAAGTTCTCAGGGGACAAACATAAAAAAAAATACAGTCGAATTGAGAACCTCCTCCTTTTTTTGAAGTCGGTTAAAAAGATAAAGAATGAGAAAGTAAGGAAAGAACATAGAAGAAGCCATGCCCGAGGCACTACAGTTTATTTTCGTAAGTAAAGTCTCGCCTAGTTTCAGATGTTCATCAACTTGATGTTTTTCTTGCGATTTATTTTTGCGAGAAAATCCCATAAACGGAGAAATCGTATCCTTCTTCCATTATATTTTTTCAAGCATTATACTCGCTCATTCAACCTAATTCCAGTACAAAAAGATCTGACGTTGCTTCTTTGTTACAAGATGGAGTGTTTTCACTTACCAATTCATGCAAACACCATCCAATATTTCTAGGCTTACCCATTCGGATTTGCTCCTCATACTTTGGTCCGCTTTCTACGCCAGAATCTTGGAGGGTTTGTCAAGATAGTGTGATTACTTCGACGCAATAGCTAGCCTAGTTGGAACGAGTATAGCCAGGCCACTTCATCCATCATTCTACCCCTACTAGGACGTCGACCTACACCATTGTGTTTCCATATTGAATACTAGACTTTTGGAGCATAAGCGAAGATACTTCGAGGCTTTTCATTCGAGAGGTCCAAAGTTTTTTATTCTGAAAGTGTACACGAAGTTTGTCGGATTTTCGAAATGAGATTGTTCCATATCCGAAGCATAAAAGTGGTTTTGGATACTAATTTTAATTACGACTTCAAATTTGTAGCTTAGTATGACGAGAGACAGTTAAACAAATCTTATTCTTATAACAATATGTTTAAAGTGTGTCATTCGTTCAGTGATTCACACATAGTACGCGCTGGCCTCATTAATTTATTTCTAATTTTAAACTTTAGCTCACTATGCCGGAAAAAGATATAATTACCACCAAATTCCACATGTGCAGACAATCTTATTTGCACGTTTGGTAGGGCGTCATCTTATAGGTTTTAATTATAATTAATTATACATACATGCATACATACCACACGCTGTATCCCGACAATCGGGGTAAGCAGAGTAATCGGTGTTGTGCTGCAAGTACTCTTGTAAATTACAACACAACACCGACCACCATGTTTAGCATAGCAATGTATTAAAGATAACTATCAAGCAGCAAGTAAGGCACGAAGACCCACCTGCTGCATGACTCGGTTGAAGGACCGTGCTAAGGTGAGAGGTGGCTAGCCTGTCGCCATTTAGCATGGCACCTTGTCCTTATCCCTTAGTCGCCTTTTACGACATGCACAGGGAGAGATGTAATTACTGACTCGTGGATGTAATGGAGCTATTATTTTTAAGTACCGGCCCCACACAGTACAAACACAGTAATAATGTATTTCCACTATTATAAAAGGCAAAGTATTTCTCTGTGTGTGTTTCGATTGGATAACGTGTAAACTTGCAAACTCCTAATTAACTTATCTCGGGATGTGTAGAGGCATCATCACAATATTTCTATAAGGGGCTGAGCGAGCATAGAAAGAAAACCTTGCTCACAACTCAGGCTGCCGATGACGTAGCGTTATAATTTGTCTAGATAGAACCTAGCCTAAAACCTTCTTGAGAATTGACAGAAGGTAACAGTGAAAACCGTATGTCAATTGATAAAGTGGTTCTCGAGTTATAAGGATATTCATATATTCGGTGTTGTGCTGTAATTTACCAGAGTTCTTGCAGCACAATACCGATTACTCTGCTTACCCCGATTGTCGGGATTCAGCGTGTGTTATATCAATATCATATATTGATGTACGTTACACGGCGGCCTGTCGCCCGTAGAAACTTCGTTTATTTATAAGGAGGATGTATGATAGATAATGATAATGATATACGAAGGAAATCCTGGTCTATAAAAAGTTCATGTTTTAATTTATCGAAGTTTCCAGAATAGCCCAAATCCATCAAGGCCGCGAGCTGAGCTGCTGGCAAAACTTAGTTAGTCATATTTTAGTAATGTTATTCTCATCAATCATCTCAACTATGTATGACAACTTCCTCGTCTGCGAATGTCTTCCCGTTTTATAATAATGAGCTGCTGTTCTTGTCTGACAATATACTACACGCATTATCGCAAACAATCTGAGAAGCTATGACGAAATATCACTAGACAGGCCAGAAACACTTTCTCACTATATTTCAAAGAGTTCATTCATTTTTCTCACGATATTACGATTAACGTTCACTTCGAAGTTTTGTGATTCTGAAATGTAGAGTAGGTTTCGGTTTACGGCATACGGCTTATCGGTTTCCGAGATTTTTAAATACCCATCAGATTTTGCCACAGGTTTCTGGCTTCTGAATCAACGTGGTTTTATTTTTGTAAACGTGGCTATGATTTAAACGTATAATTATGAGCCCGAATGGGCGGGAATTTTTATCCCCTATTGGCTATTTTCATATTAATTTTTTATGGAATTTATTAAATACTAAAATGGGAACATTTTTAAAGGTCATCCAAATTGAATTGAAAGTCCGAGTTTCGATAATTTAACCCACTTAACATGCAGGTATAAATATCCGAGTATGTATTACAAGTTGGAACTAAAACGATGGCAGGAACATGGTCTAACCATAACCGGTGTAATAATGGGCTAACATGACGGGTGTCTCGAAAAAAATCTGAATTGGATATCTGTGCAGTCACGTTGTATCCAAAATGTCCTTTACACAGATCCCTTCAGCAACAAATATGCAGGTACCTACCCACACGCACTTCAGAAGTACTAACATAGGTACTACTAACTACTAAAATTGTATAAACCACGACAACAACGATACTCTGGGTCAAGCAAGATGTGATAAATACTTGCTACAGCCTGACAGAAGCAGTCTAAGTGATGAAGGCGGGTGGCGTGGCTTCATATTACACAATCAAACCACTGTGCGTGATGTGCTGCTATGCGTGACCACGCGTGTTGAGGGAATGTCGCACAGTGGGCAGACAGAAGGGGACCGAGACACAAATGGGAGATTTTATCAGACAAATATTACACTCGACAATATGCCTTCACGCCTTGCGAATAAGTTAGCAAGTCTAATGAGATCGTGTTTGCCCGACCCTCAGAAACGGCATAATGGCATTTATGCATGAGATAAAAACCGCGTACCTACATAATACCTACTTGTTTTCCATATTAAACTCTCTGGAATTACTCATTAGTTATTTATTACTGAACAAAATTGTACCAAGAGCACCGCCTTGTCGGAAACCATTTCTCAATTTATTACTTACGCAGCAACGAAAGTGTTCCCATAAGTCAAGGTTGATGTGAAGTGTAGCGCCTTTATCGATTACACTTACCTTAACCCACCCAATTTCTCCTTAAAATCTTACCCCAGCCCAGTCACATTCGTAACAGTGTCAAAGGCCTTGTACAGTTCAAGTCGAAAACTATATTCTGAATAGGGTTTCGCTCGATCGTCTGACTCATATACATTACTGGCCACTGTGCCTCTCCCCTTACCCCCCTAGCGGCATCTCTCCCCGCGCACCACACCGCACCGGCGCTGGTGGTGGCGGCGGTGCGGGGCCGGCCGAGCGGAGCCGACCGCTCCACTAGAGTTGTAAAAACACGGTATGATTCAATAAGACACGGTTTAATACCGGTATAATACCAATAGATCACCGTGACTTTGGTGACTAACCACATTCGTGAACTAATCAAGTTTGTGCTCCAATATATGGAGTTTGTACTGACTTAGCTGACAAGTATTATGCTAAATATCACTATCTTGACTATGTTAACTTGCAATATATACTCGCAACATGATTCTTCCCATTTGAAGTGTTTAAGACTTGAAAATGTTGCCAGACCTCGCACGCAGTGTGCGGCATTTTGATTTTCGCGGGGATGTGTCGCGCGCGTGGCGTATGTATTGCTTTACGGAATGACAGAATCAGACTGACTGGTGGCAACAAAAAAATCAAAGCACAGCCGCTCAAGCTGCAAGTCCTTCTGTAAAGAGAGAGACCGAATGCACAAAGCGACTGCCTGCCGCCGCTAGCGCCGACAAAGGGGTGCGTATGTACGCGGAGCGCTGCGCAGCGCGGCGCGGAGCGTGCTCTCTTTGGCGGTGCGGGCGGATTCTTTGATTCGGTCGGACGCAGCGCAGGTGTTCGTTAGTTGTATGTATGTATGTACTCACCAGCAAACTAAAAATCAACCTTAAGGCGCAAATAATAGTGAACGCGGCCTTGAATTTCGGCCACGTCGTCGGTGGGGAAAGGGCGAGGATCCCCGCGAAACTAATAGGTAGCTGTGAGTCGAGCTCAGCAACAGATACGAAAATTTTAACGCATTAGTGAAGTTGCATGTAGCGCAGCGCGAAAGGGCTTGCCTACGACCCGATAGGTCATCGTTTCAAATCTTGAAGATTTTTTATATCATGGGCAAATATGTTTAAATCATGGGAAAGTGGTCAAGTTCAAGTCGAGCTCGCGTAAAGAGGGTTCCGTGGCAACCCGTTTTCTGCGAGAACTAGAAGGCTTAGGATTTTTTGACGAAACTTCGTATACCTAGTGGTAGTGTATATCGTGGAGTAACTTTTTTTTTTAAAAGATCATATCTCGAGTACCGCTGGCCTAGACCAGACGTGGCACACGTGTAGGTATGAGCGCCACGCCGGCGCGCCTCCGCCGCCGCGCTTTCCGCCAGGCCGCCGCCGCCGCCTAACGCGGTCGGCGCGCCGAACCGAGCGCGGTCTGTCAGTCTGATCGCAGCGAAAGAGGAAGAATGACAGACCCCAAGCGTTGGAACAGGCAATGACTGAATATAGAACGCTGAGACGAAAGTATAAGAGCCTGATTGAGGAAGCGAGAATGAAAGACCTCCGGAAGCAGGCCACCATTGACGGAAACGAAGCACCCTGGGGAATAGCATACCGCACAGCACAAGGGAGGCGGCCAACGATGGAGAATGTTGTCATTGGTGTGACACACGGAGGCACATCCCCATCTGAGGTGTCATCCGCCATGGACAATCTGTTGCACGCGCTTTGCCCGGACGACAACCCCCTCCGGGACACCCCTCAGCACACGAGGATACGTGGGCTTGCCCTAGTGCCCCCGAGTGGTGAGGGGGCCCCGCCGGCTACAATGGAGGAGCTGGGAGCGATCATAAAAGACCTCCCAGACACAGCCCCGGGAATAGACGGTATTACAGCCACAATCGTAAAGAAAGCCTGGGAGGTCATAAACTGGGAGCTTCTAACGACGTTCAACAAGTGCATGGCGGCCGGCCTCTTCCCCGACTGCTGGAAGGACGGGAGGCTTATCGTTCTCCCCAAGGGGAACGGTAAGCCTGCATCAGACCCCAAGGCCTATAGACCTGTTACCCTCCTCCCGATCCTAGGGAAGATATTGGAGAGGCTTATGGTCCGGCGGCTGGAATGCGTGAGCATGCGGCTGTCGGCCCACCAGCACGGATTCGTCAAGGGGAAATCGACCGTGAGCGCTGTCACCGAGCTGATGAGCAGGGCGAAGACCACGCGGCGGTAATACCTCCAGGTCGTCTTTTTAGACATTTCCGGCGCCTTTGATAACGCCTGGTGGCCGATGATCTTGGTCAAGGCACGGCGGCTGGGATGCCCCCCCAACATCTATCGGATGCTGTTGGGGTATTTCGCGAAACGCCGAGTCGGGCTGTTCTGCGGCCACCGGGTGAGATGGAAGCGCTCAACGATGGGATGCCCGCAGGGATCGGTCCTTGGCCCGCTTCTCTGGAACATACTGCTCGACGACTTGCTGTGCCTTCCCATGCCAGACGGTTGCCACGTCGCGGCCTATGCCGACGACGTGGTCCTATCAGTGGAAGCGGATGCTCGTGCGGGGATCGAGAGCAGGGCTGCAGCAGCTCTCGAGTTAATGGCAGACTGGGGCCGAGTTAACCGACTGGCCTTCGCGCCAAACAAATCAAAAACTATGACGGTGAAGGGGCGGTTCGTCAACCGACCGCCAACGGTCCGCATGGGAGGGACGAGCATCAAGTCGGAACTCACAACAACATTTCTTGGCCTAGAGGTCGACCAGACGTTTAGCTTCGCGCAGCACGCGCGAGTTATCGGGGAGAAGGCGAACAAATCATTCGGCAAAATGTCCCGGGTGTCGAGGGCATCCTGGGGCATCCAATATAAGACGCTGAAAATTATATACACGGGCACCTGGGTCTCCACGATGACTTACGCTGCTGCGTGCTGGTTCGACCGAGCCGGACAGCATGCCGTGCGTAGTCCGTTGTTACGCGCGCAGAGGCAGGCCTTGGTCCTTCTGACCAAGGCTTACAGGACAAACAGCACAGCGGACCTACCGGTCCTTGCGGGCGTCCTCCCCGGAGACCTGGAGGTGCTCCAGGCTGGGAGGACGTGGTGCGCAAAGGAACGGGCGGGGAGCCGGGAGGAATTCCTGAGTAGCAGGCGAGCCATCAGGCAAGAGGTCTTAGACCTCTGGCAGGAGAGGTGGGACGCGGCCACGACAGGTAGGCACCTCCACAGGTTCTTTCCACACGTCGGGGTGAGGCTGAGAAGTCACTGGGTGCAACCAGACCACCGAACGTCGCAGCTCCTCACAGGACATGGCAACTTCCGGGGTAAGCTGTATGACCTGGGACTGGCTGAGAGTGAGATGTGCGAATGCGGGACCGGAAGAGAGGATGCCGACCACGCCGTATGGCACTGCGTGCTATACGAGAATGAAAGGGACAGTATGGTGGCAGAGGTGACCGCGCGGAACGGGGGGCCGGTGTACTACGCGGACCTCGTCTCGTCGGAGGAGAACTTCTCCGCATTCAAGAGATTCGCAGCCGGGTGGTTCCGGAAACGGGCTGACATAGGGGCCGACAGAACTTTTGCGGACGAACTGACGACGGGGGACGAGCACGCTGGGGACGCAGACGACCACGACAGAACGGGACACGCAGCGCACGACGGACTCGACAGGACGGGACGTGACGGCGACGTGTAGCCCAGGGGGGACAGCTCACCTGTCTCCGCCCTAGCCAAAAAGAATAGTGGCCGAAAAACAGAACAGCAGAAGTCGTCGTAACCGAAAAGAGCAGCGGGAAAAGAGGGGTGGCTGTCAGCGCCCCCACGACGCAGGGCGAGGCATGGTGAGCTCCGCTAGAGTACTAAAATAGGCGCGAGGACCGACTGACGTACGCAGACGCTGGGGCGAATTGGGTCGCGAGGACCGGGTAGACAAGTCGCTGTCTTGTGACGTTGTCTCCCATCAGGGACGCAGACTGACGGACGCATGACGTAGATGGGGGCAATCTTCGGAGTCGGTGCACTCCAAGGGGGGGACTCAGAACGCCTTTATGAGTCCCTCCAAGTGGGAGGCTGGACCGCAATCAATGCGCGTCACCTGAGCCAGACCATCGGCTCAGGCAGCGGGCCTCCCTGCGTGCAGCGGCTCTCAAATGATTGTTCCATGATGAGGTCGCGGCGCTGTGCGGGTGCTATGGCCGCAAGGCTGGTGCACTCGGGTCAGTGGCGGGTTAAGATTGATCGCACCGATAGACTTTTCGAAGAAAAAAATATGTTAACACAAAACGATATTGTCTTGGTGACCGACTCGGGCTCTACCATTAAAATAGCTACAAATTTAATTAATAAGTATACAGAATCATCTTTATCTTGGACGCGCTCGCATATGGGCGCGTTCAGGTAGAAAGCTGGTAGCCGGCGCCGATGTACCAGCGCCGACGGGCGCTGGTCGGCGCCGGTCATGGACGAAATATACTGGACCGATCATACATAGGCGAGCGGGAGTAACCACGCACGGGCGTCAGGCTCACTTACTGCCTGAACTGCATCTCGCTCACTCACGAAGGCACTCGATCGCCTTATCTCTTTCTCCTCTTTAAGTGTGTGTAGGTGAATTCGTAGACGAGGAAAGAAATACTGTGCGACTGCGTGATTGACAGAGATGGAAAAACATCGCATACGCAACGTCCCCGCTCCCTCGCCGTCTTCTTACCCCTTCCGCGGCGACCCCGGTTGGCTTTGTTGACGACGTTAATGATAAGTCCAGTATATTTCGTCCATGGCGCCGGTAGTTGCTACATAAAGAAAGCCGGTAGAAGCTGATAAATCTGTGTGACTGAGTAGGTAGGTAGTGTGAAAATGAAAATCTCGGGCTCATCGGATGAAGACCTTTTTCTATTAGACAATGTGTTTCTCAAACTCAGAAAACATTCCAACATTTATCCACCACGTATCTATTTTGGTGTCTTCTATCTCTTTTATCCCACACTACTACAGGTCTACTAAATACTAACGAAATCAAAATGTCAGTACACATTTTTTTACAATTTTAATAAACATTCACGAACAGTGAGACACGTTCGTTTCTCGCAAACGACAGCGCCGATCCGCGTTTCTCGGAGTTTGTCGGCGCTTATAGGCGCTGGTTCGGCACGAAGTATGGCGACTGTCTGCCTTAACTACCACCGCTGGTCGGCGCTGGTACATCGGCGCCTGCCACCAGCTTTCTACCTGAACGCGCCCTATGGAGACTGTCTGCGTCAACAACCAGCGCTGGTCGGCCCCGGTCGGCGCTGGTACATCGGCGCCGGCTACCAGCTTTCTACCTGAACACGCCCTATGGAGATTGTATGCGTCAACAACCAGCGCTGGTCGGCGCCGGTCGGCGCTAGTACATCGGCGCACGCTAACAGCTTTCTACCGGAACGCGCCCATACAAAGTCGCGCCGCCGACAACGCCGCCGCCGCCGACAATTTTGAGTCGGCGCGCCGCCGCCGATCGGGTAGTTATCGGCGCTCATATCTACACACGTGTCGGAAATGGACACGAAACTGAGCACGAACACGAGTCGTGACAGATCGTGTCGTCATATCGCTAGGCCAACCGGGCTAGCCGGGCTAGCCCGCCAACCGGGCCAGCCCGGCCGTCACGAAATCACGAAATACGTCATAAATGGATGTTGTCATTCGACAGTGTCAAAAATTTTATAATCCTCTTTTCTTCTTCAACAGCCCTTTTAATGTCTCACTGCTGGCCACGGACCTTTCCCAATGAAATGGGAATGAAACTTTCCCAATGATGAAACTTTATACAATACGCACTACGAGTAAAGCTTATGTTAATGCCTACTGTGTCATTCATTTCATTACATTAATCAGTATTATCGTACTTTTATTTATTTAAAAGTAGATTTTTTTTTACAATACCTACCTACTTACTTACTACCTACTACTTTAATAAATATACAAAAATTACGTAATTCCTAATCAATACATAATTATACATATTCATAAATATAATACATTGAAACTGCATGTGCATATTAGATATTAGTACCTATTTCTGGTTGATTCCTCATTGTGAGTAGCGCGCTCTTCAGCTCTATGGCATGGACATAAAGTACAATTTCGAGAATACCGGAAGTATTAAAGCTTTGACATCTACCAAGTAAGCCGCTCGACGCAAAGCGTGCCGCCGCGCTTTGACGCTCGCCGCCGCGCTTTGACGTTCGCCGCCGCGCTTTGACGCTCGCCGCCTGCGGCGGCAGCGCGGCTAGTCTAGCTAGGCTTTCTGTTCTTTGAGAGCGCCACCGCCCCGCTTGAGTGTTATTTATTATTTTGAACCTTAATCTTTACGAAATAAAGTTATATGTACTACTGACAATATAATGTTATGAATGCATAACTTGTAGGTTAAGGCTAATTTACATTGTGGCGTAGCATAAATACAAAACATAAAAATTTCACCCTGTATTGTATAGTATTAATTAAATTGCATATTTTTTTCGTTTGACCACACCATTTAAAAAAAACAATTTAATTCTAACCCAGGTAGGTACTTCTATCTAGAGATGCCGCACCGCGCACGCCACATGTCAATCGAACCGTCCCATTCCCATACACACGTACGGCGTGCGGTGCGTGCTTGGATATGCTTGTATTTTGTTGAATGTTGTCGCTGTTTAGCGTGTGCAACATCGATCAACATTGTTGCATGCTACAGTGTAGCATGCCACAATGTCGGCCGTTGTTGCCTCAGTGTAAATGAGCCGTTAGTCACCAAAGCAACGGTGACTTATCCGTTTTATACCGATCTAGGTGCACGCGCTCTTTGGCGTTACGGGCGGCCTCGCGGGGGCATACTACCTACCTACTAAACCAAGAATCAACCTTATGCGGGAGTACTAAACGTCCTTTTTAATGTTATTTATGCGCTAATGATTTTTTTACGTTAGTCACCAAAGCAACGGTGATCTATCGGTATTATACCGGTTTTATACCAAATTTTTGGTATTATTCGGTGTGCAACTTATTGTATTTAAACCGATCGGCATCTCTACGCTCCACCTCTATTCACCTCCACCCACTCCTCAATCCTCAGTACCACTCGAGTCGATCGCACGAAGCGAACGTTGCGCTCTGAGTTGTCCGAAGTCCGAACGTAAACAAATGGTGCAGTGAATGTGTGATGCAATGCACTTGAACGTCAGTTAATGGACCGAACAGTGTGATAGATAAAAGTGTGGGTGGGTTTCCGTTTGGGGCTTGGGATCAGAATTCAGAGGAACATTTTTATAAAAAAAAATTAAGTAGATTGAAATTTATTTAGACATTGTTAAGGTTTCAGGTTTTCAGGTTTTGCTAAGGTCTGTTATGTGAGCATGATAATACATGCCCTCCTAGTTCCTACTTTGTTTTAGATGGATTACCTAGAAAGGCTATGGCTAAATTTAAACTATGCTATGAAAGTTCACTGGTTTCATGGAAAGTGGGTGAGCCAAATTTAGATTTAAAATACATCGTATCATCAAATCTATTTTCTCCAGATTTCCTAATAAAAACTACGCACAAAGATGTAGAACAGAAAATTGCTCTTCCAAAAGTGCAGGCAGGGAAATGGCGTGCCTTTTCATTTACACTTCATTTCTTGCCTCAGGCACTTTCCACGTAAATTCAGTGTGATTTATTCAGCCTAATGTCGAAGTACAAAATTATGTAAATGATGTACCTAGCCTGTTGAAAATAAAGCAGTCGGAAAAGGGCACAGGCGACGAGCCTACACGTGATCAATCATATTGAAGTAGACAGGTTGAAGCCTCGAAGCCTCCACCCCTGTCTGCCTGCTGAAATCGTTTGATGGCAGCGCTCAATTTCTGTTAGGTATGAACGAATGAACTTGGCTTGGCTACACATGGCTCGGAACTTTGAAAGTACATTATCCTTCCGCAAAAAGGAACTAAATTGTGTGATGCGGAGACATCTATAACGGGATTCCGTGGATTTTTGGGACTGGAGTGAATTGCGAATAGATGAAGCTTCACAGCCATCACGTTCACGAGTGATGTTTACACATCAACTATGAGTTCCGGTATTCAGACTTTTTGGGAGCAAGCTTCGGCACGACAACGATGATTGTTTCTGGGCAAACTAATGCTTCACCAACTCTTTAGAGCCCGGGCTTCAACCCCCACTAGGGCCTATATATTATTTCTATCTTGCTTTGGGTGCTTAGTCCTTCTGCAGATGCTACACATTATAGAGCAACCAGTGAGATTCTAACTTTGATGACAGGTAATTAGGACGCTTTGCTCAACCTGATATAGGTAGTAAAAAAGTTATTGGTATTGATCCTGCGGCACTTCTCGCCTTAAAATTCAGAATTAACCGTGAATCGAACTGCGTTCATTTTCGACCTTACTGCTCAGTATCTGTTAACGATAGCGTGATTAAAACCTATGACCTTTCAGCCTATACCATATTGTGTAGGTGAAATATTAAGTAAATCAGTTGAACCGTTTTCGCGTTCCGTTTCCTTAGTGATAACATTATTTAGATATTAATAGGAAGCACTTCTATTAACATATTAAACAGTCATAAAGAAGAGATTTGCTTGTAATTATACCAGAAGTTGATACAATTTTAAATATTCATTATTCATACAACGATCGAGAGCCTATTAGCTAAAAGAGTTTTTGACCATAAAACTTCGATAAATCGGGGAATTTTCGAAGAATTCGATTACTTCTATGACACGTTTGGCTAAGTACTAAAACACTGTTATCGTTTCCTTATGTTAGTCAAACATTTCAGTAACGTTTTTCACAAAGGACTGTATTGTATTGTATTGTTTATTGATCATTCATATGGCAGTTAGATTGCACTATTTGTTCTATTCGGTTCGATTAGGTACACCTATGACTTCAGAGGTTTTTTTAAATTTCAATAGACACTGAATCATTATTATCTGAACTTTATTAGAATATATTTTGTGCATCGATCCGGAACATAAACTTAATTTGATCAAAGCTTAGCTGAACCGTTGAGCTGTAATTTTAAATATGGCTTCCAATATGGCTTCCTTTCCGGAATACGTACGGGACTCGCATAACGTGCACGAAGTACACTTTCCAGTAGTTTGGGTAGTCGAAAATTCTTTTAAGGACGTTGTGGTTACGGTCGAAAGAAAATTCAACTGTCTTTAGGACGGGTTTGTTCGAAGTTCAACAACATACTTTGGCAAAGAAATAAAAATAGTAGAACTTTAGATGCTAGATCTCCACGCCAGCTCGACGAGTCTCCACCCTTTGAATTGTTTACTTGTGTTGGCATAAAATATCGTCCCAGAGCGCCACGAGAGGATCGCAGAAGTGTACGGGAGGGCCCGTTATGATTGACGCGACTGTAATGTTCCATTTGAGAGGGGAAATGGAAAAATAATGGATGCCCGACGACATCGCACGCGGCAGATTCGTCGAAACCTTTCCCGGACAATTTGCGCCAATTTTTACGTTACGTTTCAAATGGTTTGGCAATAGGGAAACGTATTTCGTTGTGGTCTGATTTTTGGGCGTACAGTCATCAATTTACTCCTTCGTGTAATATTTTTTCGCTTCAAGCTAACCTAGCCTTCATTTCATTCTTTTTATTCACTTCAGTAATTTTAACCTCAACCTTACCTAACTTCCTTTCATTCTTTTAAATTCACTTCTTCATTTTTCTTTACCTCAACCTAACCTAACCTTCATTTTATTATTTTAATTATCTTCTTCATTTCTCTTTACCTCAAACTAATCTAACTTTCATTTCGTTCTTTTAATTGTCTTCTTCATTTCTCTTTACCTCAACCTAACCTAACCTTCATTTCATTCTTTTAATTATCTCCTTCATTTCTTTTTGCCTCGACCTAACCTAACCTTCATTTCATTCTTTTAATTATCTTCTTCTTTTCTCTTTACATCAACCTAACCTAACCTTCATTTCATTCTTTTAATTCTCTCCTTCATTTCTCTTTACCTCAACCTAACCTAACCTTCAGTTCAATGACCATTCATTTATTTTGGTTCTTAGGGGTCGTAATGGCCAATGCCTTCTTAGCCTAATTTAAGCGGTTTCCAGTGAACAACCGATGTAATTTATCTAGAGCTGATATCATAATATTTTATATACTTAGTTACCGGATTGGTTGGAGGTTGGAGACTCTTGAACAGCTAATTTCACCCCCGAGGTGACTGGCTTTCTCTTCGATCTCAGGAGAAATTATATGTAGCCCCAATTTTAAAATGCGAGGATTATAGAAGTGGGAAAAGATGTTCGCCGGGATTTGACCTTTACAGTGCGACACAAGGATGGGTTAGAAAATCTTGCGTTTCGAAAAACTCTTATATCGACTACATAGGAGAAGTGTTGATATATTGACCCAATAAGAAACTAGAATCTAGTAATCACTTACAGAAAGGATATTTTTTCTGTATTTTCTGGTTGTAGGACCTGGTTGAATAGACTCTTTATAGAAATAGAAATAGTCATTCCTCAGTTCAGTAATGGAATGAAAGTACAAAATTCTTTGTACCATTTTCTTTTCTGTACTACTTTGGCTATCTTCCAAACTGTGTGTGTTGCTTCGGAGCATCCATTCGATTTCTTTTTTAGGGTTCCGTATCCGGTACGGGACCCTGTTACTACGCCGCCGTCTGTCTGTCTCTCTGTCTGTCTCTCTGTCTGTCCGTCCGTCTGTCCGAGGGCTATATCTTTTGAACCTTAATAGGTAGGTAACCCGTTAAATTTTTCACAGAATATGTTTAATAATGCCGATATAACATATAATAAAAATAAGAAAAAGTAAAAAATTCACGGGGGTTCCTATAGAAGAAACTTAAAATGTGTATGCGCGCGATCTATCGAAAGGACTATGAAGCATTTAATCATGAATTGTAACTTATGTGAAGCATTTCATAAACACGCCATAGATGGCGTGAGTGGCGCTGACCATGACATGGCGATACGGAACCTTCGGTACGCGAGTTCGACTCACTCTTGGCCGTTTTTTTTGTTTTGTCAATATTTACCTACATGCATATGTATGTGTCAAAGCAGACAATTGTAATAAATAAATCATTCATAATAATTTTCAACTCATTGTCCAATGAATTGAGTAACGTATTCTCATAAGGAAGGGATATTATGAACACAATGAGTGTAACCAGACGACTGTAGGTACACGTTTTGTCATCTGTTCCTGTACCGTGACCTATACTACCTTAGCCTGTTACTGATTACATGATGCCCTACCTTACCTTAGGATGATTACATCCTTTTTTTTTATGGAAACTGACACGGTTGGCTACATCACCTACACTACAACTAAACTAAACTGATTTACAAGCACTCTTCACTTCACCAATAAAATGTGACCATTGAAACAGTTTCACGACCGAATGTCCATCCATGGGCGTCGTTAGCCGAATGTGAATGGGTGGCTTGGCTCGGCGCAAAATGTCGCCGTTGGCGCTAATTTTATTCTTTAGCGCAACATCAAAATAAAAAATGTGACTCGCCGGCAAAGGTGTAAATATCTATTCAGTTCTAAGTATTCTAGATTCAAACCCCCAGACCATATCGCTGACTAAACCATCTGTCAATTGACTGCAATATACGATAGGAACACTAAACTAGTGTATCTAACTTTGCCTTGTAGAAAACCAGCTCTCCCGACCTGCTTTCCAGCGAGCTACAATCTGGGCTATGTTAGAAGTCTTAGCGATACTTACCGACAAGTAGGTACGCTAGGATTCTACTGCTAGAACCATGCCAAATGCAGGTGGTGTCAGATGTTCTTAATAACGATTTCAGGAATTTAGAATTTAATCAGTAATCGAGTAAGTTTGAAATGGTTCTACAGATGTATGTTTATTAATTAATAATTACACATATACTGGCTGTGCAATAACGCAATCGAAATCAAATTGAGGTCATATCGCAAGTGCATTCGATGTAATGTAACTAAATTACCTAGACTGCGTATATTGAGTTTTGAACGACCAGTTTGCACGCGAAAATAATACTTTATTTAATACAATTTTGTAATAGAGCGTGTCAAGCGAGCGTAGATGCCGCTCATTGTGTTCGAAATATGAATTGCTTATGAGAATTCGTTACTCAGTTCATTGGACAATGAGTTGAAAATGAAGACGGATGAATTGTTTTTTTTTTATTGCAAATTGCCTGCTTTTAAAGAAGATGAACGTAGGTATTATGGATAATGCAATTTCTTACAACACAATAATATTGCCCATAAACGACCGTTTACACCACGATCAAGTTGTAAAAAAACTGAAATCGAATAAAATTACTTCTATTGGTATATAAATAGGGCGATTTTAGTTTCGAGATAACTTGGTCTGGCTTTTTAATATTTTCAGTGCGTAGGTTCCGATTTATCGTTGTATTTACCTGTATCGTAAGGTGAAAATATGGAACGGTCTTCCGGTGAGTGTATTCCGTTCGTAAATTAGACGAAAACCTTTTTGTCCGCAATATACTTAGCTATCATGGCGCCTCTCTGAGCGTGGTTTCGCGAGGAGTGGTGTTATTGGCTGTGTCCAATCTTCCATTGCACATTTGGGCACAGCCACCCGTGCCGGCTGCGCCCATAAAAAAATTGTAACGAATAGCAGGTAAATTCTTGGTAAAAATCCGAACTCCATAATTATCTGGGGTTTCCATCCACAAACCTAGCACGAAATGCTAATTTTACCACTAGGCCTGCTTACTATCAATGCGCTGAATGTACTTCCGGAGATCCAAAGCAATAATTAAAATGATTATAGTATTAAAACCTGCGCTGACTTCTGATTGGTGGATATTTTCGTGCATACCGATGGCTGAAGGCTGAAATAAGAGTAACGTCGGAGTTTCAAATAATTATGGCCGCCGCGCGCCGCCGCGCCGTGTCGTTGAACCCGGTGTATTTGATTAAAATATGTTCATGAAAAAAAACAAATTCCAGAAAATCTTACTTTTACGTACCTAGTGCGTTGAAGATCTGTGTATGTATTTTAACTATAAGTTTGTTAATTAGCTTATAACTCAAGAACGCCTCAACCGATTTACATACAATTCTCAACTAAGCAATCACACCTTCTGATGATTATATACAGGGTATTTCAGGATAGGCTTGAGAAACTTCAGGAATAGAAAGTACTCATTATTAGAAGAATAAAATCCTAATCACTCAAATCGAAATTCCGCACTTTTTTTTAATACAAAAATTGGAAATTGTCATAAAAACTCGATGTACAGTGAGTATGGGGAGGTGCTGTCTAGGTCTAGGTAGTGCAATGACCTAGTCCAGTCCCCTTTTTCTTTTAATGTCATTTAAATTTAAGTGTTTGTAACTTACCTGCATCCAGTTCAATTCTACTATTTAAAAATTGCAATTTAGTCATTTTATTATTATTTAATAAAGGCGAATGTTAACCGTCCACCAAATCTCGATGAAACGATTTTCACCAAAAAGTACTATAAAATGACCGAATCTGGGAAAAAGTTTCAGAGCTTTTCGTTTTCAAATATGGAGCCCTTTCGAACTCTGAAGTTACGAAACCCTATCCTGAAACACCCTGTATAGGCCAACAGCTGTTTCCGAGGTCTTCGCGACAAAATCTCCGTACATGTGCCAGAAAATGTTAGTGAAAAGCCCATGTGAATCGATTTAGTAGTTATCGACTTATAAGCGAACATAAAATCGACGGCGTCGTTACAGATTTTGCATTTTATTACTTAGGATAATTACATCACGTCGTCTATAATAGGGGCTGAGCGGTAGTGTCAAAAATTATAAAAGTGCGGTTGAAAATGTGACCCAATTATCCCGAAACCTTTTAAACATTTCACAACTGACTGGCATGGCATCTAGCGCCGGTAGAGCATAGGCCGACATCACATTTGGAGCAAGTTCAGTCAGTCAGTCGGCGTGTATGCGCTTCCACTGCTGGACATAGGCCTCTGAAATTTTCCTCCAGTCCTTCAGCGGTAGGGAATCACTGCTTTTCGTCGACGTACGAGTACTTACTGTAAAAAATCTCTGTAAGGGATAAGTCCGCCTTTGCACCTTATGTAAATTTTCTAATGTATTTGTTACTGTTTAATGTTTATTGGAGCAATAAAGAATTTTCTATCTATCTATCTATATACTTTATGTCGTCTTCCCACCTGGCGGGTGGTCTTCCCACACTTCATTTTCCTGCCCACGGTATGTTTGCTCCAAATGGCCGTCGTCTCTTCGGCCAACGTGCCCAGCCCACTGCCACTTGAGCAAGTTGATGCTTTATGGCAACCATGTCGGGTGCCACAAAGAGCATCAGTTAGCGAGTTAACGATTTTCAGACAAGGCTACTATTTGTCGAGACAGCACCGTCTACGAAAACACATAAATGGTTTGTAGGTGCAGTTTACGACTGCCAACTGGTCGTTGGTGTGAAATGGGATTTAGAACAAGCCAAAGAATGCGATAGGATAGAACCGGCATCAGCTTGTCGAGAATGTGAAAGAAAAGTTCACAAAAGCGAGTACCATTTTATGTGTGTCAAGCTTGTTTGCTCAAAGTATCTTTTTTTAGGTTTCCGTATCCCGTACGGAGGCCTATTACTAAGCCTACGCCGTCTGTCTGTCTGTCTGTCCGTCCGTGCGTCTGTCCGTCCGTTCGTCCGTCTGTAGGGCTGTATCTCTAGAACCGTAATAGGTAGCCCGTTGAAATTTTCACAGAATATGTGTAATTATGGCGGATATAACAACAAGTAATAAAAAATTTAAAAAGTAAAAAATTAAGGGGGGTTCCCATACAAGAAACGTGTTTTTTTTCAATGTTTTTTTTTGTGCTGCTAAAACCTCGGTGCGCGAGTCCGACTCGCACTTGTTAAATATTTTTTATGGAAACTGACACGGTTGGCTACATTGCCTACAAGATCCGTGATGTCAGCCCATAACACCGGGTGAACTAGGTGCCATGTCAGTGCATCCCTTAATTTCATCTACTGTTTGATGCGAATGCAGTGCATGCCGCCCAAATGTCGGAAATTTTTTATGTTAACATCTTAGCTCTGTAAGAAATTTGTAAGTTAACTGTAACAAATCTCTGTAAGGGTTAAGTCCGCCTTTGCACCTCATGTTAATTTTCTAATGTACATACTTAGTCAGTCAGCGTCAGTCAGCGTGTAAGCGTAATGTAACATTATTATGTATGTATTTTGTATGAAGATAAAATGTAGGTATGTTCCTAATTTGTGACAATGACATTTCTGCCCTTTGGATTTCTTTGGAGCAAGCTGACACAGTATGTATGTGTGCGGTGCGAGTGCGACTAACCTCACTTTTTGTGGCTTCAGTGAGTTACAATTTAAGGGATGCCTAAACAAGCTAGTTTAATAAGTAATAAGTGTAATAAATAATAAAACAAACTATGTATGAGTAATACGAACTATGAGCCAATCTCATTGGTAAAATTGAATTATTTCATTTTTAATTGGCTATTATGTATTTAAGTAGATTTATCCTTATAGATGTTATTCTTCTGTACGTGTGTTTGTCACCTAACTCCGCCTAAACGGCTGGACCGATTTGGATGAAATTTTGTATGCGTATTTGAGTGGGTCCCTGGATGGTTTGAAAATACAATTGAACCCGGTAGATGGTGTCGTGATAAGTCCACGCGGACGAAGTCGCGGGCACAGCTAGTTGATATATATTAAAAGAAATCAGTGTTCAGTAATAGTGTTGTACTTACTAAAAACAGTACAAGTACAACCTGAATTTCATGCACTTTAACTTGCCTATAGATGTCCAGCAGCTGGAAACGGGCAACAAAAAAGAAAACACTTGATTTAATGTTCTTGAAACTTCATGTCTAAGGTAAACTAAATTTAAAGTTGTTTAAACCTAACTCAACATTTTTGTCTTAACTGTTCGTTAAACGAAATTAAAAAAACAGTACTTACTTATATTATAATAGCACACTTCGACATTGTTTCCAATTCATCACCATCTAGTCGATCTACAGTTCTATGCGTCTCACATAATTCACATAGAAAGGTAAAATTAGCATTGAGTGTAACATCTGTGAATGACGGCAGTGAGCTAAAAGTGAAATGTGACAAGTGGAAAGTGCGCGAGTGTACCGTACTGCGCTGCGAGTGCTCTGAACATGTGAACAAACAGAGACAGCGGCTCTTCAGATCTGTACGCGGAAACATGGTGCTCCACAGAGGCGAAAGTAAGTAGATAATCTCTTCGTCTTGTGATTATTTCTGTTAGAAATGTATATTTGCTTATTAAATGTTGAGTACTAATAATATATTAGTAAGGCACAACATAGACTAATTTTGAGTTTGAAAACTTAGTTTGATTCTTTAAAACATTTATATTGATTCATAATAAAGTTACTAGAAATAAGAAGAAATGTCTATAGACGTTATTAACTTAGTTTAGACAATTCGTTGGCCCTTCGGAATAGGTGTCGGAGTTTTGGCTGGTGGCGATTTATTATGATTTTCATAACGTTAAATAATATTTTTTTACCGATATTTTACGTCATATTGGAAATGGTTGTAAAGTGTTTTATTGAAGTTTTCTCTATTCATCCTTGGGATCTCAACACTTCTTTAACATTTGAAACGAAACATATTGTGGAGTACATAAAGCTAATTACAAAATAAAATAGAAACTAAAACTAAATATCAATTTAAAATTACAATCTAAAACTACAATGGTAGTAAACTCTCTTTATTTAAATTAATCAAAATAACCTAATACAAAAAAAATTAAACTAAAATTAAGAAGTTAAACTACAATTAAAATCTGTAAAAAATGTAAAAGAAAAATTCTAATAATTTCATAGCCTCGCCTGCATGACAGCACCTCGCCGACAGCAACTAAAACTTATTTAAAACCATGTTTTATTTAATTTTAACTGTGATTATATTTATATAATTTTCTTTTGCCAATCCTGCCAATCTTTTGACAAGCCTGGATGGATTTTCATATTGCCTTCGCATTGGCCATCGACCCTTCCTCCATATCGTTCCGTTGTCATTATTATATGCGCCATCCCGCTTGAACCTTCATAATTCTACTTCCGGCTATCTGTCTGAAGCTAATAGGGCTTCAGGGGAAGCCCTCACTAGGAAGTAAAACGCTTTCAGCCAGACCAATCCTTTATTTTCAAGAAGAAGAAGTTATTTTACAAAACTCATTGTGTGAATTTAGATGGTAGAGCCAATGAATGACGTACTCTTTGGGTAGAGCCGAGAGTGAATAGCAAGTTCGATGGTCAAGTGCGCATCAAATAACATCGCTCGTCATCCGTTTAACGCCTCTATTCAATATGAATAGAACAGATTTACTCGTCGGTGCGCGGTCAGGTCGCCAGTGCATTATCAAGCTCTACCAATCTACTAAACTCAAATCTATCAACTATATTAAAATCGAACCACTACCTACGGTGTGCCGTACGTCCCTAGAGGGCGGGCTGGTGGACCCTTCACGCGCTCAGCCAATTTATTTCTACCACTTTTACTTTAACGCACCTATGGTCCTTGAACCAAGTAACTAATTAAATTAGGTAAGGTACTACGCATGGCTATACATTATCGTATTAATAATCCAATCAATCTAGAAATCCAAAGGGAAATCTCCGTTATGGCACCTACATTCTCTGGGGTGATATTGGCTGATCGGAGCATGCGCTCTGGCCCCTCTGACTCAGCCAACCATAACGGATTACATCAAAAAAATCTATCACCAGCCCCTTACTGATAGCCTCAAATTATAACCGACTATAGGTACTTGATGGGTGCCACCGTACTGGATGTAAGATGGCCGCATAGCATCCTCGGCTGTGTTCTCCTCTAGTCCAGTATAGCCAGCAATCCAAGGGAAGTCTCCGGTACGGCACTTACCTTCTCGGAGGTGACATTGGCTGGTCAGTGTATTTATTCTGCACAGCGTGTAGGGTGGCGCAATTGCAACGCTCTCCGCCTTTAGGGTTCTTTTGGCGCCGCCCCGTTAGAGTCGACAGCCGGTACCATCCTTTCCATAAGGGCACATGGGGCTCGAACCCAGGGCCCCCGGCTTGATGAGGGCCCCAAAGTGCCGACGTCGTCGTTTACATACACCGAAAAAGAGTAGCTAAATTTTTTGTATATTTTTTTTTAAGTGAAAACTTCTTTAGCGGCGCTTGGCACTTTTTTTGGATGGGTAAAAAATGTTAAACTCGCGTCAGATCTGATTCGCGTCAGATCCGTAGCCTGTTATTATTTAAAATGTAACCTTAGGTCATTGCATTAAGGGTTAAGTTACGAGTGGCTCGGGATGAATTCTGTTCGTCTCTCAGTAAAGTCATCTCGACAGTAAAGCCGAAAGCGAATCCGATATTCGTTTGGTCGTTTATGTGATTTCGTGGCATTTTAAGCAATGTTACGGTGTTTAAATTTTTTTAGGGTGTTTAGTTTTTTTTATAACCTCCTAAGAATTATTTTCGGAAATACAAAAAGTTTTCACTTCTGCCGGCACTCCCGGAGTGCAACTGAGGCTTTTTTTACTAAGAATTTCCTTAAAAATTCTAAATTTAAATGTAAATCGGAAACCCGATGATTAAAAACAAAGGAAATAGCAAGGAACGTTGATCGAAAATGCTGTAGTGGGGCGTGTAGAAGAATTCGAATAGACAGCCCGACTAGGGCATCAACTTTCCTTGTTTATACGAGTATCTTTCGTTTTTCGTTGTCGGGTTTTCTAATATGCCTGGTTTTACATTCACGAGCAAACATACTCGTATTTTCCTTCACGGTACCTTTACAGGGTGCCATGTACCTATACGCACGCGTGTCTTACTCCAAGATGACCTCATTAGATTGACGGAACAAAGCCCGGTTGCTTTTATGGTTTAATTTTCTTACACTTTATTAAGGTCATTAATATATTTGGAGAACTAGCGTGACTTGAGATTTTATCTACTCGTACTTACCTACCGACTGGAATTAGGAACAGTTTGGCTCGAAAAATTATTAAATAGCTGGAGAACCTTGTCGCTTGCAGAATGTTCAAATATTACGCTCTATATAATAGGAACAAAATAAATTGACTTTACCAAAATGTAAAATATTTAAAAATAGTCAGGAATACATGGGTGGGTCGTTCCGCCATTTCGTTCAAATTGCATTCCCGCGCAATAAAAGCGTGTGAAAATGTATGTTTTTTAAAATGATTTTATTGAAATATATAGGTTTAGATGAAAGGAAAAAGTAGTATTTAACGAATCAGACATTTGTCCATTCAATTAAATAAAAAAAAATAAAAACCTTAAAAATTCTCATTCCTATCCTCTTCCAAACGAAGGATCAGTATTTAGTATAATTTTTTTTTTTAGTTTCTTCAAGTAAAATGAGTATATTAATAAACCCACCTATAGTGTAACTAATAACGCATGTTTCTTTGGGATTCATTTATTTTTAGAGCCATTATATCATAAAAAGAATTCATATTTCATTTTTGTCCGTGGAAAAACGTCATTACCTTCCGCGGAACTGGTATTACAAATTAGACAGTGTGTGACCCGACTTTAGCCTTCGCTCTACGCTCCGCACGTCGAACGCTCCTCATTGTGTCCCTGGATCTAGACAGGAGAGGACGAGCGTCGCTGGGAAAGAAAATACTCACGATCTTCGTGCTCATCAACTACTTTGTCACCGTCCAGGCATCATTACCTTCCGGCTTTTTTTAACATAAGTACACGATATAAAAATTTCATTTAAATCCTAATGCGTCGGATTTTAGTCAGAATACTCGTTAATTAATATAATAAATTTGTAATATCAGTAATAAGGGAGCAATTGAAGAAATACATCAAAATTTCATTACCCTCCTTTTCATTACCCTCCTTTACCCTCAAAATGTTTGCCGGACGGTAATGAAGGGGTTCGGATGGTAATGAAATGTTTACTTGATTTTCCTTCCCTCCTACCTAACTGGGTGGTAGGTTATATCCCGCCCGTGTTGATACCACCGCAGCACTGAATGAAACGTTCGTCCAAACGGCTATGTAAACGTCCGAATGTCCATGGTCATCGTTGGATACCTTATGGATGGCTTGGCGCCATATGTCGGGCTTGAAGCAAAATATTTCGTGTTTTCCGTCGAGTTCAGTGTAGCCGACACGATGAAAGGAAATTACTATCAGGGCACCTAGTTCACCAAGGTGTTATGGGCTGACATCGCGGATGTTGTAGGCGATGTAAACATGTCAGTGTTCACAAAAAAAATTGTGTGCACGTAGTAAGTAGTACATAAATAATAAAAATCCAATAAAACTGGACTTTTAATTCTATTTGGCACGTAAAGTATTTACATAACGTATACTGGAGTACGGGGTTTAACCCGACCGGGTCGGCACCAACGCACTGACTGAAGTTCGGTCGAAATGCTATGAAAATTGTTCATGTTTTTGACCAGTTAAGTGTAGCCGGTTCAATTCAGTGATATGTAAGAGTATAGTTGTTTTACGTGCCAAATAGAATTAAAAGTCCAGTTTTATTGGATTTTTATTATTTATGTACTACTTACTACGTGCACACAATTTTTTTTGTGAACACTGACATGTTTACATCGCCTACAACATCCGTGATGTCAGCCCATAACACCTTGGTGAACTAGGTGCCCTGATAGTACTTTCCTTTCATCGTGTCGGCTACACTGAACTCGACGGAAAACACGAAATATTTTGCTTTATTTAAAGCCCGACATATGGCGCCGAGCCACCCATAAGGTGTCTAACGACGCCCATGGACATTCGGTCGTATGCGGAGGTTGCGAATGCCATGCCGGCCTGACAGGTGCCCATTCACACCCCTCTTGAAGGACCCGAGACTGTACTTGGGGGGAAATATATGGGCAGGGAGAGCGTTCCAGAGTTTACCGGTTCTGTAGAGGAATGATCTGCAGAATCGATTGGTACGCATCCGCGGTAAGTCCAGCGTGTAGGGATGCAATCCCTGCCCAGTGCGCGTGGTACGAAGGTGGAAAGGGGATTTGTTATTTCAGTTAAAACTTTTTACACTATGAATTATAAATTACTTAGCTAAAATTTTTATGTTAATAGTGTCGAACTTTTGATAATCGTTAACATTATTACTACCATCAGCTAAATAATGATATCTTTATCATTATCATAATAATAATATAATCAAGCAAATTTCACTAAGACATACTAGCATGCTTCATTACCATCCAACCGCATAAATTACCATCCAGGTGTTTTTCATTGCCATCCAAACCTTCATTACCTTCCATCAATTTTCTCCAAAACTAAAAGTTGTACATAGATGCCTCTCTTATGTTACTACATCTAATAAGTACAGGAACACATATATACATAAATAAATTTCAGAAAATAAAAAAATAAAAATTCCGCCAAAACATGCAAATTTGAACGAAATGGCGGAACGACCCGGGTATTAAAATTTATAATCAACTGTACGAAACAATCACAAAAATCTGTAACGTAAATTTTTTTTTTTTTAAAAGCTGAAAGAATATCTCATTAATAAGCCCTATTATAAATTAGATGATTTTTTCGAAAATAAGGAATTCTTCTGGCGGATGTGCCAACAAATAATAAAAAAAGCAAAAAGTAAAAAAAAATACCATACAATAAACGTGCTAAGAACCGATTATTCACGCTACTAAAGAATAGATGCTTTTAAGAAGGTTTTTTATATTTTTCATTGTAGAAAGACAAAAGATAGACGGATATGGATTTTTGACAGGTATGGTTTAGTTAGATAGCTGATCTACGGTACCCTCCGTGCGCGAGTAAAACTCGCACTTGACAATTTTTATGTTTCTTGGAACTTGGTCATATGCGATCAGCGCCATATTGCGGTGGAGCAGAAAATGAACTCGATGCGAATTCAAAGTTAGAATTTGGAACGAAAATAAAGACGCAACGGCGAAGCTTTTGACGGATGTTCTTTTTGACAGGTATAGTCAATCAACGCCATATTGCGGTTGAGCAGAAAATGAACTCGATGCGAATTCAAAGTTTGAATTTGGAACGAAAAGAAAGACGCACCGGCGAAGCTTTTGACGGATGGTCTTTTTGACAGGAACGGTACGGTATAGCTAATCTACGGAACACTCCGTGCGCGAGTAAAACTCGCCCTTGACCGCTTTAGGATAAATGTGGAAAGGCGTTATCCTTGCAGGATAGTGTAAGTGGGGAACCATTGTCTCTGCCTACCCCATGCGCGCGAATTTATATACTGTGTAATTTATATAAGGTCTTTCAAAATTAGTTCATAGTACGCTAATGGGGGGTTCTGTATCGGAAGTAGATCACTTTTGAAGAACAAAGAATTTTTTTTTACAAAAACAGGAACAAAAAATTCTTCCAAGAAATTGTGAAAAACTACAATTTTGAAAGAAAGAGATCTATGTGTTGGAAGATTTTTTTGTTCCTGGCAAGAAACTGAAACGATTAAGAAAAATTTTATTTTTACATTTTACAAAAAAAAAATTTTTTTTGTCAAAAAAAATTCTTTCTTTTTCAAAAGTGATCTATTTCCGATACAGAACCCCCCTTAGCGTACTATTAACTAATTTTGAAAGACCTTTATATTTCGTTTAAACCGCGTCAAATTATTCCCCCACTCCCTACAGAGGAGATCAGGCAGTAATATTGTTTATCTGGATGAGGTGGTCGGATCGGACTTGAGAGAGAATGTATGCAGTGGAGGGGGGAGGGGGGGGGGGGGGGGGGACTCTCCCCACCCTCTTCCAGCCGCGGCGTCTGAAGGTCGAGCCAATCGATATGTACCTCGCCAGTTGCCGCACCGCGTCCCCTTGGTAGACCAAACAACTTCCCCTATCCCGCTGTCTTGAGTCTTGAACACAAGCTTTTGATTAGTGAGGAGTCTAGAAAGATGGAGGGAATGTAAACAAATATATATATTTGCATTTCTTATAACAGGATAACAGGCCCTTTCCATTGACAAATCACATGAAGTACTTGAAAAAAATATATAAAATCTAAATTCTGTGATGGGGTGATCAAACTCTACATGTATATGCACCAAATTTAAACATTTTTCGTCCAGTAGATTCGAAGGAAATAAGCTGGGACAGACAGACAGATAGACACAAGAGTGATCCTATAAGAGTTCGTATTTTTTTCCTCTTTTGAGGTGGAACCATTAAAACAAGAATTCTTCAATTCAACTTGTGTGGGAACATGTGGGACGACGACATCAAGTACATCGAGGGAAAAAGCAGTGGTTCCGTACCGCTGAAGGTCGGGAGGACTGGAGGAAAATTTGAGTTCACGTTCCAGTAAACCGCCGTAAAAAGCATTGAAATCTGATAAAATTCAACGTCATCGACAAGTGCTTTATCTGAAAAGTTCTAATTTAAAACCAATATCAGAATGGGTGCTTTAAATTCGAACTTTCCGTATTGCTAAGATCCAAGAAGTTCCAAGAAACATTACACTTTTAGGGTTCCGCGTCCATGCGGAAGCCTATTACTAAACCAACGTTTTCTGTCTGTCTGTCCGTCCGCCCGAGGGCTATATCTTTTGAGCCGTAATAGGTAGCCGGTTGAAATTTCACAGATTATGTGATATACAAACAAATAATAAAAAATCGGCCAAGTGCGAGTCGAACTCGCGCACCGAGGGTTCCGTATCGCCATGTCACGGCTAGCGCCACTCACGCCATCTAGATGGCGTGTTATGAAATGCTTCATATTAGTTAAATGGCATGATTAGTTAAAATGTTTCATACTCTATTCGGTAGATGGCGCGCGCGCATACACTTTTTGGTTTCTTCTATGGGAATTTTCTTATTTTTATTATTTTTATATTTTTTGTGGAAAATTTCAATGGGCTACCTATTACGGTTCAAGAGATACAGCCCTCAGACAGACGGACGGACGGACAGACAGACAGACAGACAGACAGACGGCGTAGGCTTAGTAATAGGGTCCCCTACCGAATACGGAACCCTAAAAAAGCAAAAAGTAAAAAATTAAGGGAGTCCCCATACAAGATACGTGCTAAGAACCGATACTAAATAAATAAGTAAATATTCACGCTACTAAATAATAGAGGGCGTCTCAGGTACTTTGCATTGCAGAAAGACAAAAGATGACGGATATGGTTTTTTGACAGGTATGGTATAATCGATCTACGGAACCCTCCGTGCGTGAGTAAAACTTGCATTTGACCGATTTTTATGTTTATTGAACATATTACCATGCAATCAACGCAATATTGCGGCGGAGCAGAAAATGAACTCGATGCGAATTCTAAGTTTGAATTTGGAACGAAAAGACGCAACGGCGAAGCTTTTGACGGATGGTCAACCATTTTATTACTCAACAGATTTTTCTTCTTTGGATTACCTGCTTATTATTGGAAACCTGACACGGTTGGCTACATCACCTACTAAATTGGTGATGTCAGCCCATAACACCTTGGTGAACTAGGTGCCATGTCAGTGCTTCCCTTCGGTCGTGCCCGTTACACTGAACTGGACGGAAAACACGAACTATTTCAATAGCCGATTCACCTTTCATTCAGTGCGGTGGTATCAATCCGGGCGGGTTTTAAACCCTACCACCTAGTAATGTAAGAGGGAACCTACCGTTTTACGTGGTATCCGAACCACGGTCATCCTCCAACGGTCGAGCGGTCACCCATCCATCCACTGACCGCCCCCAGGTGTGCTTATGATCCGACCGACAGTCGACCGAACGCGCCAATGAGCTACCGAGGCTTACCTTGTTCATCTTCTTAAATTAACCAAAATTGAATTCTTTATTTACATAAAATATAAAAAAGTAATACTAATAACTAAAGAAATAAACCTACCTAACAAACATTAAAATAACTATAAAAAAAGGGGCATTTTCAAATGTTCCTAGAACACTTGCGGCATTACCCCGCTGGATGGCAAGGCTTAACCTTTTAATGAAGTGGGCCCTTGATTACGGGACGCCAGTTGCGTCCACCAGCAGAGGCCCAAGCCTCTTCAAGAAGCTTTTGGCTTCACTGCTCCACGGACCGAGGGTATTATACCAATATTATTGTTGTATCTAATCTAATACATTGTCTCAATACAGTGGCAGCACCCCGCAGTTAGCCTTGAGCCTACTTATCGTACAGTAGGGCGAATATAACTTACAGTTCGGTACCGAATCTACACGCAAACTAATCAGAACCCTGAAAATTGATTAGCGCACGCCAGGGCTTGAACCCCGGAGCTTTAACACGAGAGGTCGGCGACGAGGGCGCCGAGATCTAGCCACTCACCCCTCTGCGTGCTAGAAAGCATTTTTCCAACATTTGATTGTGTGTAAACAAACGGTAATTCACGAAACTACGGAGAAATTATTTCACAATACGACAATGTGAAGGGGCCACTAGCTAACGGTGTGAGCCCATTTCAAAGAGCTTTTGATTTACTGGGTTTGAACATAAATTATGTGAATGGTACTGTGTTGATGTAGGTTTTTCATAATGCTCTTTCAGCTAAAAAAAAATATTTTACATTTTACACTTATTTTATTTTATAGTTTAGCTGAATAAACGTTGATTTCTTTGTTTCTTTCAAACTACCTATTAATATAATATAATGTCTGTAATCATCGTCGTCCATCCAACCACCTAATGGCTCTAGCTAGCTAGACTACTGTGTTGAAATATTTTAGGTCGTTGAAGGTTTTTTTCTAGGAGCCAATTATGCAGTCGGGTGCATCGATGTCTAATTTTATAGATCGAATGTCGCGCGATTTAACCTGTACTATGTTTCGTCTTAACAAGTGTGCGTGCATTTACACACAATATTGTGATACTCACACAAGCACACACTTACATCATATAGTCGTTTCATGTCCGTAAACGGCGGGCATCGGAGCGCGCCGCGCCTCCTGCCACGAGATACTTTCGTGTTTGCATTTTACACGCCGCCATGCTGTCACGTGACGCGATCCCTACGACGTTACTGTCGCGTTCTCACTTGCCTACAGGTGATAAGAGTGAGCGAGAAAGTTGTCATCGCTCGCCCATCGGCGCGATTGTCGTATTTCCGCTCACTCTTATGATCAGTAGGCAAGTGGGAACGAGAACGCGATAGCTACGTCACACAATCCGTGACATGTCAGCATGGCTTCTTAACACGTCATAACATGCTCAGGCGAAACAAACAACAACGTTTGACACTTTTACTCTTGCATAAAAGACAGCTTTACTCTTTCTCGTTCGCTCTTTATATTAATTACGTATACAAAAATCTGTTTAACATAAAATTTGAGAAAAAAACCAGCAAAATAAATACTTACTGATGGTAGGAGACGCCATTCTTTACGTAATTTCGATCTGAGCTGTTACAATACTTGTAACAGCAACCGGACATGCTGAACACACGCTCTTTTGCGCCACAGACTCGGTACAGTAAGACTAATGGTACGTTGACACGATGCGAGGTTTCACGCACGAGAAGCATGCCGCCTTCTCGAACGAGAAAACTCGCATTCGTGAAGCGTTCGTGGAACTGTTTACACTATTCCACATCTCGTTCGAGCTCGTCTGTGTTTCTCTGTTTTGACAGTTGCAAAAATGGAGTCTGTAGACGAAGGTTTGGCGAGTATTGGTACAATTTTAGCGTTTATTATAACACGGCGTTTGATAAGAAACAAAATAAAGAAGAAAAAACAGAAAAGATATTTTTTTTTATAGAAACTGACACGGTTGGCTACATCACCTACAACATCCGTGATGTCAGCCCATAACACATTTGTGAACTAGGTGCCATGTCTGTGCTTCCCTTCGGTCGTGTCGGCTACACTGAACTGGACGGAAAATACAAACTATTTACATAGACCTACAACATCCGTGATGTCAGCCCATAACACATTGGTGAACTAGGTGCCATGTCAGTGCTTCCCTTCGGTCGTGTCGGCTACACTGAACTGGACGAAAAATACAAACTATTTACATAGACCTACAACATCCGTGATGTCAGCCCATAACACATTGGTGAACTAGGTGCCATGTCAGTGCTTCCCTTCGGTCGTGTCGGCTACACTGAACTGGACGAAAAATACAAACTATTTACATAGACCTACAACATCCGTGATGTCAGCCCATAACACATTGGTGAACTAGGTGCCATGTCAGTGCTTCCCTTCGTTCGTGTCGGCTACACTGAACTGGATGGAAAATACAAACTATTTACATAGACCTACAACATCCGTGATGTCAGCCCATAACACATTGGTGAACTAGGTGCCATGTCAGTGCTTCCCTTCGGTCGTGTCGGCTACACTGAATTGGACGGAAAATACGAACTATTTACATAGATAACCGTTTCGACTGACCTTTCATTCAGTGCGGTGGTACCAACCCGGGCGGGTTAAACCCTACCACCTAGTAATATAAGAAGGGAGTCATCTGAGATATATGTGGATAAGGAAATGGATAAGTATATTATATAAAGATAACTCAATCATTTGCACATCAGTCCACTTTGTCATGGTGCCGTAAACAACCAAAAACCACTAAGAAAACTTTTTTGCACCAACAAACTTCGTGCGAGACGTCGCTCCTCTCGAACGCCAACTAATAAACATGCATGAACTCGTTCGCGCGCGAACGACGCTGCGTTCGTGCACGCATGCGAGCTTGCGAGAACTGTCTACACGTTGCGTGAATGCGTTCGAGAAGCATTTCTCGTGCGTGAACTCGCATCGTGTCAACCAGGCATTACGCTCAACACGCGCTGCACACGCCGTATGAAGCGGCTGTCCGTGAAATCTGCAATTTATGCAGTTCTCGTCGAGAACAAATTTTTTCGGGAGTAATGTATGGGATGGGCATATCTCTAAATATACATCAATGGTCGGGTGTATATAAAAGTAATATTTTATAATACTTAGTCGGGATATAAAAAAAATCCATACATAAATCGGCTCAACAATCCATGCTGACGGCGCCAAGTGTCTCGCGTATCAATAAAAAAAAAAAAAAAAAAAAAAAAAAATATTATATACTTATAGGCTTTTTAGAGCGCATGGTTTTTAGATTATATGTAAAATCCGTTATATAAACGACCGACGATAACAGGCACCTTTGTGCTTCGTCTGTCACAAAACCGATATGGACCTCAACTCCGTTGTTCGCATTTCCGCTCCACTTAAATACCCAAGTACCTGCTGCTAACTGTTGTGACGTACGCACGTGTTGCGTGTGCTGTACGAGCAGTTTTAGTACTTTATTCATTTCATTACTAGCTTTGCCAGCGGCTTCGCTCGCGGGAAATTCGTATTTAAAAAGGAGAAAGACAATAAGCCCGCTACCGTACATTTATTTCTGCGCAACGCGTTAACGTAACCGGAACTGAATTTTATTTAGCCTATCCCGTGTCACGTGTAGCTAAACGTGCTTGTACTAAGTTTCATCGAATTCGGATGATCGGTTTAAGAGTTATGGAGGAACATACATACATACAGAAACTATTTCTAAAAATCGTCAAATTAGTGTTAGTATCGTACAAACGCAATATCTCAAAAATCAAAGTAAGTTACTCCATGTCCAGTCCACCCCTTGCAGATTTATTATTAGTAAGTATTGATTATTATTTATTCATCATCCAGGCAGTACACTGCACTCGGATTCGTCATATTTTAACATTAAATATTTTGCCAGTTCGATTATCACAGTGGCAAGAAACTTCGCTGGATACTTTTTTTTACTTCCACTTAGTCTACATTTATAAAAACGTTTGCCACTGCCTACAGCTACACAGTACAAGTCATCATATCAAGAAAATATCAAGGCTGTTCATAGTCCAGAATCGCCCCTTAAAATGTTGGTAGTATAATTGCTGAATCACTCACTATAATATATACGACCAAAAAACGTTTGTTGCTATACGTTTAGTGCAAAACGCACATTCCAAATTCCAAATTTCAAATTCAATTTTTTTTTATTGTTGCGTACGTTAGTACAATTTCATTTTCTTAAGTCTAGGTTAGTTAGTGTCACAAAATGTTTAGAAAAGAAAAAGGAGAATAGAAGACATTGAAAACAAAACCACATTGAATACTCGTTGATGTCCCGAGTGCACCACTGGGCTTTCGCCTGTGTCGTTGCGCTCAGGTTTTACAAAAATTGCAACATAAGGTAGTTCTTTCCGCCAGTCTACCCTTTTTAACATATTTATATCAGGGTAGGTGCAACAAAACATATTCATGATAAACGCACGTTAATAAAAAAAATTGTATAAAATAAAAATAAATTATGATGATAAAAATTTATACATCTGAATGTGTGCTTTTAGAGCCTAATGCCCATACAGTTTCAAGAACATTGGTTCGGAGTGGGGGCGGAGGCGGGGCGGCGGTAGAGCAAATAGCTACGAGCAATAGTAATAAAGTTTATTGATTCTTACTTACAGTACACTACACACATATCTGCGTAGGGTGCTTGTGTACCACCGGTATAACGACTGTGTACGCAAGTGATATCCTAAACTGCGTTAACTGTACCATGGGATTGTCTTTAGTTTTGGGGTTTATTCCTCCAATTTTTTATTTTATGTGATGCTTTATGGGTGGCTTATTCAGAGGGGCCAAAGCACATGATCCGACCAGCCAATGTCATATGCGAGAAGGTAGCTAGCCATACCGGAGACTAAAGTAACTACCCTTTGGATTGCTCGCTATACTGGACTGAAGGAGAACACAGCCGAGGCTGCTATGAATGCGGCCCTCTTGCATCCAGCACGATGGTACTAACCCAGGCTAAAATTTGAGCCTGCCACCTAGTGAGGGGCATGGGAAGAGGCCTACAGTTTTACATCAGCTCCGAACGGTGAATCAGCAGTTGTAGGTGTCCACGTAAAATTTTCCGCCAGAAAAACTAATCTGTACATGTCGGCTGGAATCGAACCTTGGACCTTGAGACCACCAAAACCAACCAAAACCACGCCGACCACCCGCTGCCTAAACTTTAAAAAAATGCTACGACTGGTCGGGGTCTATGTTCGTTTATAGTTTATAAATCGATCGCGAATGCCATGCTGACCTGACAGGAGCCTTTTCACGCCTCTTTTGAAAAACCCCCAGGCTGTACTTGGGAGGAAATAGATGGGCAGGGAGTGCGATTCACGTTTTCCCGGTTCTGTGAATAATTACCTCTACAGAACTAGTTGGTTAGTCGCATCTACGATGTATGTATTAATTCAAGTAGTTTATTTATCTTGTGTATTATTAATAATTATTCTTATTATTATTTTATCTTCAATTCTCACGTTCAACTCTTTTCCTTATTACCTACTTACAGTCCACTACATTAATCGTATCTCAAACATCCAAAGGTTGACTGGGAGAAATCTCTGTAATGGATAAGTTCGCTCTTTTCATACAAATGTGTATGACCACGCCCCAATGTTTCGATGTTTCTGTGTAATGTTTCGAAAAAAAAAACATTCGTAGGAGACGCTGCTTTACTGTTGAATGTTGAAACAATAAAGCATTTCTATTCTATTCTATGCTATTCTATTCTATTCTATGCTATTCTATTCTATTCTATGCTATTCTATTCTATTCTAAACTTGTATTTTCGGGTGATTTTAACTTTGTTGAACTCTAACTATCTGTGTAACTATGTACACATCTACGAGTGAAGGGAAATTTGGGAAAGCGACGTTATTGGCTTGGAGAGGAAAGGACTCAGCAAAACGGAAATTGGCCAATTTCGATCGTCGTTCCCAATAGGCCGAGTGTTGTAAAAGTAATTTGAAAGAGCCAATTGCTTTCGTAGAAACTGAGATACTCAATACGAGAATACTTCAATTCTCACGTTCAACTCTTTTGCTTATTACCTACTTACAGTCCACTACATTAATCGTATCTCAAACATCCAAAGGTTGACTGGGAGAAATCTCTGTAATGGATAAGTTCGCTCTTTTCATACAAATGTGTATGGCCACGCCCCAAAGTTTCGATGTTTCTGTGTAATGTTTCGAAAAAAAAACATTCGTAGGAGACGCTGCTTTACTGTTGAATGTTGAAACAATAAAGCATTTATATTCTATTCTATGCTATTCTATTCTATTCTATTCTATGCTATTCTATTCTATTCTATGCTATTCTATTCTATTCTAAACTTGTATTTTCGGGTGATTTTAACTTTGTTGAACTCTAACTATCTGTGTAACTATGTACACATCTACGAGTGAAGGGAAATTTGGGAAAGCGACGTTATTGGCTTGGAGAGGAAAGGACTCAGCAAAACGGAAATTGGCCAATTTCGATCGTCGTTCCCAATAGGCCGAGTGTTGTAAAAGTAATTTGAAAGAGCCAATTGCTTTCGTAGAAACTGAGATACCATATGTGCTTTGAATGAAGTAGGTAGGCTCATACATAATATTACATACTTAATATGTTAAAAAGGACTGACTCATTGGGTTTTGAAGGTAAGGTAGCAAAGGTTAATTACCTAAATAAAAATATATACGAATGACTTGATTCAAATATTTCATGATATTTTGCAATGAAAATATAATCACAACAAATGTATGGAATTTTGTTTTTTTTTTTTATAAACACCTGCTTAGGTGACCGTGCCGAGGGACTTTGATGCAGTCGACATACACTCAGTAATATATGTGTCATTCAGTCGATTTGTTGACATTTTATTTTTTAACCGACTTCCCAAAAGGAGGAGGTTCTCAATTCGACTGATGTTTTTTGTATGTTTGTTACGCGATTACTCCGTCAATTGTGGGCTGATTTTGAAAATTCTCTTTTTGTTTGGTAGGTCATACTTCAGAGGTCCCACATAAATTTTATCGAAATTGATTCAGCGGTTTTTGAAAAATCAACAAAATACTATGGTGTGTGGTTACCTTCAGCAAAACTTTTGTGATGTGAACTTTTTCAGCAATTTGCAGTTTGTCACATGGCGAATAATTCTGTACCACTTCAACCGATTTCGATTATTCGATTTCGATTATTCTTTTTTATGTAATATTACTATTGTTTATTGTCAATGGTCTGAACTAGATGCTATGTTAGCTTCCCTTTGGTAAATGGCGTAACGGCGTGATTGCGTCAACTCTCTGAGATAGCTAACACAGCAGAACAATGTATGTTTTTCCACTTATCGCTGGTATGGCACTTGGCTGAGCGTAAATTTGCGAGCAGTGGTGTCAATGGCTGTGCCTGATTGTCCGATTGACTCTTGGGTACGGCCTACGGTGGCCTTTACTAAAAAAATTAAATGAATTGGAATAGAATAGAACTGAATAGGATCCGGAACGATTTATTAGACACAATTGAAAGGACAGAACATGGAAATAAACAAAAATACAGGAGTCCGCAGTCCTTACCAATACAAGTGATTTCTTCTAGACCTAGGGGAATCAGTTAGTAACTCACAGGATTTCACCGCTTTACCCACGCCTAACACGTACGAGTACATAGGTAGACAAGTGTAAACATGTTTTATTGACAAGGCTTCGCCACCCTCCATCCTCCCCCTGTGAGGCTTCCGTTCACGACCAACCCTACACTGCCTTCGCGACCCTGTACGCCGGAGCAGTAGGTACTTAATGGGCGCGGCGTAATGTGACCGGGGATTTGAGGACCCCGTTAAGGTTTTTCATTCTGCCTTCCACTTTTCTGCTAACATCAGCTATAGCATTTTGAACCTAACCTAACTTGCTTACCTATCTTATTCTTTATTCTTTATTCATCATCCATAGACAGTACACTGCACTCGTCATATTTTAATATTTATCATTTAGCATTTTGCCAGTTCGATTATCACAGCGAAGAAGAACTGGCAAGAAACTTCGCTGCATACTGTTTTTTACGTCCACTTAGTCTACGTTTACAAAAGTGTTTGCCACTGCCTAAATAGTACGAGTCATCACTATTTCTAAAAATGTATAACCCTATGCTTCACATTTATAATAAATAAAAATTCTGAAAAAAAACATTACCTACATGATTTATTGAACAACTTTCATTTCCCCAAGTATTGATGCTGTCTCTCTATTATCTGTAATAAAATTATCTACCATTGTTTTTTTAAATACACCATCTGGATCAGTTGTTAACCTGAAATATGGGGTTCCGTATGTAAATTGGGTCGAAAACAGAACAGCTATCTTCTTCTTCTTTTTTTAAATAGTGGCAACCAAACGAATAGGAAATTCGCAGAACAGCTATAACAGCTTATCAACACAGAGGGTGCCTCACGATTTCTTGCTCTGTGGCTCGAAGTATAGCGCATCCAATTTGATTTGTCATTGGCAACAATGAATGTCCCATTGTATTGTACAGCAAGGTCTTTGTACAGCAAGGTCTGTACCAGACCAGCCAGTGGCAAGATCGGTGACGATGCTGATGATGGCGGTGACGATAATGAAGCTCTATTTGGTTGCAGAGAACGGCCTGGTGTCATACGAGAATCCGAACTACCACCTGGATCCAGCGCGGCTCGAATCCGCGCTATTCGGTGATCTATACGACGACAAACAACTGGACGAGTACGAGCAGTACATCGACAACAGGAGGTATGATATATCTTTCTATTAATGTACTGTCTTCATAATTCTGTTTCTCTCTTTTTCCACTTTGGTTCTTTATAGCAAATTCTTCAGAATTTATGACGAATGACAGCTGGCAGACTCAATTATCGAAATGAATAAAATTGACTCAATACAAAAGAGTAATGTATGCTAAGTATCGAGTATCTAGTACCCAGGGACGAATGAAATACTGTATTTTTGGAATGATCTACTGCCGAAAAGTGAAAACCCATCAGGAATGTATAGATTAAACAATCCCAAACCAAACGAATACACATCAGGAGCATTCAACCCTCTGTATCGGACGATCGACAGTCTATCAGGTCTCTCAGGGGAACTGGGGTTATCCAACTGACTGTTGAGCATAACTGCATTTACCGAATTTTTTTACTTGCGACCATGTCAATGCCTGCGACAGTGTACTGTTTCGTTTGTGCAACTCAAACTTACAACATTGGAAGAATATCGAGAAGGAGATCACTACATAGAAACCTACACATCTGAGCCCGCAAGGTGAAAAACAATTGAAAAGCTTGCAGCAAAGCACTTTGTTGCGTTAGTGCAGAGTGACTCTGAAGCGTCTTCGCGAACAGACCTTACAGAAAAATTCACGCATTCATCAGATCAAGACTTGATTTTGAATGTAGAATGCGTACAGATTAATAATGTTACGTCATTCTAAATAATTACTTGTGCTACAACCAAAGATTTCCAAAATACATACATAGCGTCACGCCTGTTTCCCGGTGGGGTAGGCAGAGACAACGGATCTCCACGTGCCACGATCCTGACACACCTCTGCCGCCTCTTCCACTCCCATAATGTTCTTCATGCATGCTCGTCGGTTACGGGTACTAAGCACTTGCCCCTTTTTGAGCACATGCCCGATCTGGTCCAGGTACGTGCGTCTAGGGCGACCCTTCCCGACTCTTCCACTCACATTTGCTTCATAAATTTCTTTCGTTAGTCTCCTATCATCCATTCTTCCAACATGACCGAACCACCGAAGCATCCCTTTCTCAATCCTTGTCACTATATCTTCTTTCAACCCACAGCGCTCTCGCACTACACTATTTCTCAATCTATCTTTCATTGTAACTCCGCACATACTCCTCAACGCGCGCATTTCCACAGCATTAATCCTGCTTTCATGCTTCGTCTGCCATGCCCAACTTTCACTCCCGTACATAAGTGTAGGGGCCAGCACTCCACCATGGACAGCCAAACGTGCCCTAGTTGACATGCTTTGGCTGCTCATAATAGCGTGCAACGCCCCATTCACTTGGTTGCCGGCTTTCACTCTCTTTTCTACATCTCCTTCACATTTTCCATCACGCGTGAACATATTCCCCAGATATACGAATTCGTTCACTTGCTCCAGTCTCTCATTCCCAATCCTGACATCGCATTCGGACACTATTTCATTCCTCTCCAGTACCATAACTTTCGTCTTGTTTACATTCACTTTCATTCCCTTCCTTTTAAATGCTTCAACCATAACAGTTACCATGTCCTGCAACTCGCCCACCGACGATGCAAGTATCACTTGATCGTCGGCGTACAAGAGGCATTTCACAACTAACTCATCCATTCTTAATCCACAATCATATTCTTTCAGATCAGCCAAGCAGCTGTCCATGAATAGATTGAACAGCCAGGGTGACGCCACACACCCCTGTCTGACCCCTCTAGAGATGTCAAACCAGTCGGTGTATGCCCCGCTTATCCTGACGCAAGCCCTAGAACCCTCATAGAGAGATTTCAGCGCTTGCACCAAGTGACTGTCCACTCCATACTCGGACAACACTGCCCACAACTCATTCCTCATCACTTTGTCATAGGCCTTCTCCAGATCTACGAACGCGCAAAAGACCTTCTGGTTTTTCGCCAGATATTTTTCGGCTATGCACCGTAGGGAAAAGACCTGATCCGTGCATCCCATACCCTTCCTAAATCCCGCTTGTACATCCCAGATTTTTTCTTCCGTAATTTTCAACACCCTTTCAATCAGTACTTTTGCGTACAGTTTGCCGACAATGCTGAGAAGGCTTATGCCCCGGTAGTTTTTGCATTCCTGCTGCGAACCTTTTCCTTTATACAGCGGGACGATCACAGCTTTGCACCAATCATCTGGTACTCGGCCGTGTCGCCAGCACATATTAAAGAGCCGGTGCAACAGGTCTGCAACCACCCAACCACCGCCCCTCAGCATTTCGACCGACACTCTATCATATCCCGCTGCTTTACCTAATTTCATGCCTTTCAATGCTTTCTGAATCTCATCCACACTAATCTCGCTATCATCATCCATACTAGGCGTGTCGCTCACAGCTCCAGCTTCAGGCTGTGTCTCCACACCTTCAGGTTCAAAAAGTCTTTCAAAATAATCCTTCCATCGTTCTAAAATTTTCTTTTCATCCTTTAATACACATCCCTCATTGTCCCTGATATCCGTTATTTTACATGTCTCTGATTTCTTCCGGACTGTTTTTACCATTTTCCAAAACAGTTTTATATTAGTCCGGAAGTTGTCAGAGAATCTCCTGTCATTCTTTTCTTTCTCTTTGCTTTTACTTCTTTCAACACATTCTTTCACTTTCATTTTAGCCTCAACATACCTTTGTTTTCGTACCTCTACTACATTATTTCCTGCGTTTACTCTTCTGTCAGCCTTACTCGCTAACAGATCAAGCCATGCTTTCTTCTTCTCATCCACTACACGTTTTACATCATCATTCCACCAAGATTTATTGGATTTCCTTCCATTCTTTCTCTTTGCGACGCCACATATCTCAGTAGCTGTCTCGATCATTCCACTTTTCATTTTCTCCCATACATATTCCATTTCATACTCAACGTTTCTACAGAAATCTTCACTCAACCTTTCGCTCAATTTTTTGTGATATTCACCTTCAACATCCGTATCCTGTAATCTTTCTACTTTTATTCTTTCTAGCGCCGTTGTTTCCACATGGTTTCGGTGTCGCCAACGCTTGAACAGACCCCTGATTCGGCATACCACCAGGAAGTGGTCTGTCCCAACATTGGCTCCACGATGAACCCTTGTGTCTACAACATTGCCTCTTAATCTTTCGTCAACTATCACAAAATCTATCATACTTCTTTCTTCCTGTCTCTGCCAAGTATACATATGAATCTTTTTGTGGTCAAACATAGTGTTTGTCACAAAAAGATTCTTTTCCAGGCACACCTCGAGCAAACTAACACCATTCTCGTTTTTTCTTTCGTCACCAAACTTTCCAAGTACAGACTCATAGCCATCCCTTTTCACGCCAACCCATCCATTAAAGTCTCCCATCAATAACACTCTCTCATTCCCCTCACATGCATTAAGTATTTCTCTCACACTCTCCCAGAACTCCTCGCGGTCCTTGAAGGGGAATTTCCAAAATCTTTTGCTATAACCATTGATACTATAACTTTATTAGGCTTATCAGTATCACCAATAGCTACAACATACAACACTGCGTAACGGAAATAAAATTTACAAATACTCTTATGCGTTGCCAGATCTGTACGAATATTTCTCCGTGTTATTGCAAAGGATATAGAATTTATCTGAGGAATGTGTGATATTTTCTTAGGATTCTTCATAAACTGAAGAGACATCGGGACTCGGAGGCCATTGAAGGGCGTTTTATGAAAATATCCATTTGTTAGGATTTCTGAGGCCTAGAAAAATATAGTTTTGAACCGCTTTAAGCTCCCGGAAAAGCGGGAAAAGGTTTTTCGAATTGTTTTATGTAGTTTTTTTCCCATCGTCTTCGTTTAGTTAAGTCTGCATAATGGGGTAGCTAGAAATGAGATTATATTATTATCTTGCAAACCACAGAAATACTGACATACTGCTGTAACAGCTGATTTAAAACTAAGTAGGTAATGCCAAACATTGCCAGTCTGTTTTTTAGGGTTACGTAACCATATGGAAGCTTATTACTAAGCCTATTAGCATTCCGTATCCATACGGAAGCCTATTACTAAGCCTAGGCCATCTGTCTGTCTGTCTGTCCGTCCGAGGGCTGTATCTTTTGAACCGTAATAGGTAGCCGGTTGAAATTTTCACAGAATATGCGTTACTATTCATATAAATTACAAAATAAACATAAATAAAAAAAATAAGGGGTCCCTATACAATTACCATAATATGAAAAAAACTAGCGCCATCTACTGAATGACCATATTTTATGTGTAACATCTTAGCTCTCGGTATGGGCATTAATTTTGTGAATGAGCCGGAAATGCGTTAAGGAAGTGACGTAATTTTGTGAGTGAAGTAGGCATGTTATGTTTATTTGGTGCGACCTACAGGTGCTTTTATAAACACAGTGGGAAATAAATTTTACACATCTTTGGCGACTACTCTGTAAGAGTCGTTTTCAGGTTTCCGTATCCCGTACGGAGGCCTATTACTAAGCCTACGCCGCCGTCTGTCCGTCCGTCCGTCCGTCCGTCTGTCCGAGGGCTGTATCTCTTGAACCGTAATAGGTAGCCCGTTAAAATTTTCACAGAATATGTGTTACTATGGCGGATATAACAACAAATAAGAAAAAGTTAAAAATTAAGGGGCTCCCATACAACAAACGTCCGAAAAATCGATTAGTCACACTATTGAATAATAGATGGCGCCACAGGCTTTTATACATTGCATTGTTGAAAAACAAAAGATAGCCGCTCAATTGCCAACGACCTCATTGAGGCTTCTCTCCGATCGTCCTACACATCTTCGAAATTAAAATTTGAAGACCATGCCACCTGAGCGGATAGGCGGATATTATTGATAGCGGATAGATACGGAAACCTCCGTGCGTGAGTAAAACTCGCACTTGACAGATTTATTTTTAATTCAAAATATAAATTTCTATTGAATTATTTAATTTCACACTCGTCCACTTTTTGACAAGCTTAAAAATTAGGATACCTAGGTAATTGATTCAACTTTTACGATAGTACAAATGTTCCATACGTTTATTTGAAAAATTTTGCGACTGAATTTCGCTATGGCAGCATTCGTGAAAAAGATACCCTATTTATTAACGATTAGCTTGGACTGGAAGTGTTAAAACTGGGTCCTAAATATCGGGTCGATACGCGCACGTCGCGCCGCGTCAACTGCACTTGCATTGCGCAGAACCGCGCCGGTCATTGCACCCGCGCTCATCTATACAGTAGCTGGCACTATCATAGCTGCCATTGTAAAAAAATAAAAGAACAACAGGACCTTGTCAAACGCGCGCTTCTTCATCGTGTTGAGTATTTTATTGAAGAAGTTTGCAAGCTACTTAGTTTGAAAAAGTACTGCAGATTTCCACTTTAGCCTGCCACATTGCTCTCAGTACAACTAGGTAGTTATGTGAATACATTGGTATTTGGTGGATAGGCGCGCGAGAGCAAGCATTTTGAATTTGGAACGGTTGTTCGTTTGTTTGGAACGATGACGAGAGCATTTCCGTTTGAATTCGAACGAGTGTCCGTTGAAATGAGCAACATGACTGAGATTTGTAGCGAAAGTGTCTTTAGATTTATAGTGAAAGTATTTTAGCATGGTAAATTCTGACTGAACTGCCTTCCTTTACATAGATACATACATACACCTTTGCATAACATTAAGAATATTTCTTACGTAGTGTTGCTTCGCTCCTTGCTTGCTTACTGTTGAACGCACCTTTTCATTATTTATCATATCACACTCCAAGAAATATATTGAAGCAAGACAATAGCTGCGTTCTAGCGACCCTTCACGCTTGCCCCTCACGCACCTCTCTGAGAACTGGTGAAGACATGTTCTCTATTAAAGTGAAATAAGACAAACAGGACCACCTTATCAGTGGTCGCTTCACTTATTGAGAGCGTTTTCAGGAGTATTTTAAAATTTAGAATTGTACTGTTCAATTCCAATTCCAAATACTACTGCTTCCATTGTTAATGTTTAGAATCATGCAAATTATCCCTAATTTTTCCACATAGTGAATGATTCATAAACAAAAAAGTTACAAGGGGATAAAGCTGAGATTTTGGTAATTTTAAAAAATTAAGAAAAAAAATCGTATCTCGATACCACGTGACACCACACAAAACGTGTCATAGGTCAAAACCTTGCAATTGACCCCACTTACCTACAAAAAAAAAATTGTCGGTCCATGTGCCGAACAACCTGTATATTAGCGTCACTTTTAAGTCGCTAGAACGCACCTAAATTAGAGCCGGCATAATGCATACATAGCGTCAAGCCAGCGGCGACTCCTCTCAGTTGGCGAGGTTGGCGCCGCCAAACCAAATAAAATGAATGACACTATTAATACAGAAATATCAGGCTAAAATAAATGTGAAAAAATTTCGGAGTTATATTATTTATGTCATATAATCCACGATTAATAAGATAAAACGTCAATCCCGTACCCATTACATAATTTGAAATTTCGCGCGCGTCAAACGCGGGCGACGACGAATGACGACACATCAAGGCATTCATTGGCCGGTTGGCTACATTTTGAAGCGCCATCGTATTCCATACAAGGCGGAAGCGACCGATGTCCCCCCCGTCCCGCGCGGACCCGCTGATCAGCCTTTCGAGTTGGCGCAGCGGGGAGTGCATTTAGTGACGCGGTAGCGAGTAGAGCGAGCTAGCGAGCGAGCTAGGTGTGTGTGTTGCGTGTGCGGGTGTGTGCGCGCTCCGTCCAAACGACGAGTATTCTTGTGCTGTGCGAAGTGCGATGCGATGCGACTAGCGAGCTAGGCTAGGTGTGTTGTGTGCGCGTGTGTGTGCGCATTGGCTCGCGAGTTGATAGCTGCCACAGTAATCCTAAGCTGATCTGTGATAGCTGCATATATTCCGTTATGTAGGTATGGACTTTGTATGGATGAATCCTGTGCAGTGTTGTTAAATTTAAAGTGATTTATTGGTAATTATAATGGCAAACTCCTACCGAGCTATCTACGGAGCACTCAAGGACAAGAGAGACTCAGTAATTTGGCACTCTTACATATCTGTGGAAAAGGAGTTGCTAACAAAATTGAGGAAGAAAGAAGATTTTCACGATCGAGTCATCGAAAATTTCTTGTCTGTGGAACGAAGAGTGGACTTCATGTACAAATAAAATGTAACAATCGTCGTCGTCGTGCCAGAGGAGACGTCGCTGTTGTCGGCTGCAACCTGCAACTCGACAGCTTTGACACAACCAGTAGGTACCTATCTACAGACAAATAAATCGTAAGTGAGCAAAATAAATCATTTAAACTAAATATTATAAACTATCTATATCGTAATCGTCTTTCAGTTTTTGAACTCATTGTGGTAGAAATAAATTAACGCGTAGGTACCTAAGTTATGAAATTATGAAAAAAAAATCCTTAGCCAGAGCCAACCCAATATTCAGGACCAGGAGTCGCCGCTGCGTCAAGCCTGTTTCACCGTGGGGTAGGCAGAGACAACGGATCTCCGCGTGCCACGAACCTGACACACCGGCATGGATTGCACAGCGCAACCATCGATTCGCAATATCGATGAGCGCAACCTATTGTCATTGTCACTTGTCGTTGAATTTAAAACGAGCGATGTTGTACGAAAATGATTTCCGGCGTGATTGCGTTGTGAGATTATACTCGAAACTAGCGACGCCCGCGGCTCCGTACGTGTTAAAGTCGGACGATTATGACTATTTCTGACTACAGAGTTTGAACATAGTGTTTCGTGTATTCGCGCTAACGTAGTTCGACAAGAGTGTCCGGTCAGTGGTGCTTCTCGTTTGATAATACCGTAATAAGACCCTCCGCCGAGCCGCCGCGCCGCCGCCCGCTCGAGAGGACGGCCGCCCTTCGCTGTTCTGTGAATATGATGCACATACTTTAATTTGTGGACTGACAAATTCATGGATTTATGCATTGACAAAGTGATAAATAATGAACCGATAATATTTGGTTGAAAACGTGATATTATGTTACACCGGTATATATGTAATTACCTGTACTATATATACGGTTGGAAATATATGTAATGTACTATACGGTTGGAAATGTTTCTACACCTGTGTTTATACCTATAGTTTTTTCATTCATAATTTAGCCGGGATTTACAGTACTTATATCCTCTTTGGGCTTTACTATAGCCCCACTGTTTTACTCCCCGTGCATGTCGTAAAAGGCGACTAAGTGATAAGGACAAGATGCCGTGCATAAGGGCGACAGGCTAGCCACGTCTCACCTTGGCACGGTCCTTTTACCGAGTCATGTATCAGGTGGGTCTTGCTGCTTGATACTCGTAGTTATCTTGTCCAAATACTTTGCTAAACGTGGTGGTCGGTGTTGTGCTGTAATTTACAAGAGTACTTGCAGAACAACACCGACTAAGTATCCCGATTGTCGTGATACACTGAGATCTCAGTGGTGTGGTATATATGTATGTACTAGATAATAAATATGATAAGTTGATAACTGACCTTTTACCGATCAATTCAAGGATTTCTCTACCGATTTGCATGCGGTCACAGACGCAATCAGGTATATCTTGGGATGTTTAAAAAGAAAAAATCTTAGCCACAAAACATGCATACATACATACACAGCGTCACGCCTGTTTTCCAGTAGGGTAGGCAGAGACAACGGATCTCCACGTGCCCCGATCCTGCTACACCTCTGCCACTCTCATAATCTTCTTCATGAAAGTTCGTCGGTTACGGGTACTACGCACTTGTCCCTTTTCGAGCACATGTCCGATCTGATCCAGGTACGTGCGTCTAGGGCGAACCGTTCCCGACTCTTCTAATCACATTCACTCCATAAATTTCTATCGTTAATCTCCTTATCATCATCCATTCTTCCAACATGACCGAACCACCTAAGCATTCTTTTCTCAATCCTTAAGAGTTAACCGTTTCTGCCTACCCCTTTCGATAGTCCTGGGTTATGTTGGTTGATGTATGTGAAGGAATTCAAATAGACGAACCAACCACTTAGTGTTTCCTAAGAATGCGTTCACTTTAAACTACCTATGCGTTTAATACAACCGAAGAATTCTCTGCACATTGCATAATGGTGAGGAATTTTAATGAAATCCTTGCGGAATCTCGTGACGGGATTGTGGAACGCGGCGCGCGTGTATAGACCTCATGTACATTGTTGAAGTCACATTGGACATTTTATTTAAAGTTGAGTTGGTTCATGGTCAAACGGTAAAGGCCTGGCCGAGCGTCTGGCTTGGTTTGCGAAGCCACTGTTTCCGGAATCACTGAACAGATTTTGATGCAGTTTGCACCAATGCAAAATAGTAGTTCTTGAGGCTCGCTATAGGCCATCACGCTGAATAGCCTTAGGGCTGAGCAGTATCAAAGAAAGTATAGTATGGACGGGAGAGAGAGAAATAATATAAGAGAAGCGATCGTTTGTTATATATAATATTTGCGTTTAAATCGGATTTGCTATTAAACCGAGTCTACCGCGAGCGAAGCCGCGGGATTTTTCCAAGTGAAAGTCGCAGGACATTTCAGTAATAAATAGACCCAGATATTTTTTCCTGCAAGTGACTAGAACTAGGCTGTTGTGTCACACGAGCTTAGGTACACTGACTCGTGTTAGGTACATTCAGACGATGTACATTCACGCCTTGTATGTCACACCGTGCCATATTTATCTACTCGACGCGTGATCATTTAGTTAGTGCAATGCAACGTTTTTCTGCAATGTTTGGCCACACCACCTATTACACCCGTGATGTTATCCCACTGTTCCTAACTACCTTCTTGTGGGAGGAAAATATAGAAAAATTTAAATCGTTACCTGCCTTATGCTTACCAATTACGGGAGTGCGGATTCTGGTGCACTGTTCGTTCGGTTCGGCTTTAGGATCAGTTGAGTGAGCAGTGTGATTTTGGACACACACCATTTTTTCCTGAATGCCCATGGGCTTCGTTAGACACCTTATGGGTGCCCCGGGGCCACATGTCACACTTTCTATAAAAAGAAAACCATTTTTGTATCTGATGTGATGATTTCCCATGTGTTGACGCTGGAGAATGCAAGGCAAATATTTTTGTTTTATGCTTCTTTAATTGCTTAGTTCAAGCGAAATAGCGTTCACTAAAATGTTTGCCTTGCATGGGCCAGCCAACACAAAGACGGGTATCAGAGTACAGTGCCCGGCAGTAAATAATAAATGTAGTGCTTTAGAAAGAGACAATCCAGTTGTAGAGCGTCGTCCCTGTCGCGACGTGCGAGTTTCTGCGACAGAGACGACTTTCTACAACCGGATTTGTCTCTTTCTAAATCATCATCATCATCATCATCATCATCAGCCTGTATCGGTCCACTGCTGGACATAGGCCTCTCCCAAGGCACGCCACCTATAGAGCTAGATGTTATTTATTTACCGCCTGGGCACTGTACCATGGTGTTTTTTATGTAATGGTGATTTTTTATGTAATTCTGTATGGCTGGATGAGTCAGAGGAGCCAGCCACCTATACCGGATTACATTAAAAAAATCACCTCCGAGAAGGTAGCTGCCATACCAGAGACTCCCTTTTGGATTCATGTCTTACATACTTTATTCCACTCTACAAAGTTCCCAACAATGTTGACAAAGTTTCGACCTAAAACTCTCAATCTACTCTCACGCGTACACACACTCTCGTAAACCCAAGAAAAACCCCACAAGTCGACACAGGGCGCTCTACCGGCCATAAAACGGACTAATAGCGGCCCGGACGCCACGGCAACCGGAAGCAGGGACTGCAAACTCGTAAACCGACGCGCCCGTAAAGCGAACCTTCAATAAACTGCAGTGTAGGTACACTCAGCAAATAAACTCGAACTACACAGTTTTACTCGCTTGTAGCGGTTTAGATCTAGGGTCATCGTAACAAGATACGTATGTGAAAATCTTTGGTGTGAAAGCAGGCTATTGCTATTCTATTTTACTAGCTTTTACAAAATGCTTAACCATGGGCCAGAAGCAGGCCTCACGCACTCTATGTACTTGCGCGCGCTAACTACCTATCGCCCGACGGGCCGCCGGCGGTCTTTTTCAGTACAAATTCGTCAGCCGCGCGAAGTATACATAGACGCTCGCCCACGCAACTGCGCGCAGCTGCAAAGCAATAAACGCTTTACACTCGATCGTTAAGGTACATTTTCGCACGCAGCGATTGGCGATGTGAAACAGTAGGCTATTAAAGCCCGAAGGTAGGAACATTTTCTATGGAGTGATTTATCTGTTACGGAGTAACTATTAAGTAATCTGTGCCAGAAGTGAGCCAGTGAAAACTCCATGTGAATTGATTGAGTAGTCTAGAGTTATAAGCGAACATAAAACGGCGTTCGTTACAGATTTTCCCCTTTTCGATGATAGACAGCTAAGTATTTTGTTACTCCAATTGTTCGGTATTATTCGGCTTTACATCGCGCAACACAAATTCACTAGGTACACTTGCCTCCATCAAGCCCGGCGGCAGAGACAAACAACCACATAGCTGGCCACCTACGCTTGTCCGCTCTGGTCGCCAAGCAACGGGCGACAGAGAGTTGTTGTTGACGAGTTCTGCAAAACCGGAACGGAGCGGTGTACATAATTACGTACGAAAACGAAAACTTTTACCAAGATCGTGGTGTGGACTGGGCTATCGAAGGAGCGGACGGCGCGGCGATTTCACAAGGTAGGAGGCCACAACCACACACACACTACGATTCATTGGTCCTTTCGAGCTTTCGAAATACACTTACAGGGGGGGGGGGCAAGATACAAATCATTCATGCATGATCTAAATTTCGTAGCGGTAAGCGGTACATAAATTTAATTTTTTTTCAATTCTAAAAACAATTGCGGGCGGTATTCTATAAACAAACAAGTGTGGGCTGTTTATAGTTTTTCTTTCTTCCGAAATACATTGACAAGTTTAGCTTTGCGGCTGACATATTCTCTCGGCTTGGCTTGACAGTTCGTTTGTTTACATTCTCGTGTTTATTTATTTTATACTTAAATTTTATTTTGCGGATTACCTTTACGGATTTGAGTGCCGGTTCGAACTCGTAGTTTAGCATGGCACCTAAGCGTGTTGCGGTGTTACTCGCGAAGCGCGATTTGCATGCGGATAGGTTCGTACAAGCGGCATCGGCGGGCCGAGACGCGCTTGCCAATCGCGATTTGCTGGCGGCCTTCGAAGTGCGGTGCATAGGTCTCGATGCGACATTCCAAGATGTGACGGACATCCACTTGGAACTGCTGACGCATCCCGACCTGGATGCCACCCCCGACACACAGCTCAAAGCGAGGTACGCAGATATTTCTTCTACCTACTATGAGGTCAAAACGATGTTGCGGACTCTCGTGCCTCCGGTGGCACCGAGCGGCGGAAGCGGAACACACTCCGAGCCATCGTCTCGAGGCGGAAACCTGCGGCTTCCTCGGATCGACCTACCCAGGTTCTCAGGTCGGATCGAGGACTACGAGTCCTTCGCAAATCTCTTCCATTCCCTCATCGCCGACGACAGCAGCATGTCCGGGGCGCAGAAGTTGTACTACCTGTTGGGCTGCTTATCCGATGAGCCGCGTGCACTGGTTCAGCACCTAAAGCTCATCGATGACAACTTCAACATCGCACTAAGCATCCTACGTCACCGATACAGCAACAAGCGGGTGTTGGCGGACAAGCTAGTTACCAACATGGTCGGACATTCGATGGTGGCACACTCTGGCCATTCACTGCGGGCGTTCCTCAACACGCTGCTTGAGAACACAAAGGCCCTGGTGAACTTAGGGTTGCCGGTCAAGGAGTGGTCCTTCCTCCTATTTTCCATTGCGGTGCGGAAGCTAGCGGAACCAACGCGGATGCGTTTCGAGCAGTACCTCCTGCTGCCAGCGGAACACAGCACTGTGCTGCCCACCTTCGACCAGTTGACTTCGTTCCTGGAAGGTGAGTGCAGAGTGCTGGAGTCGGCAGCGGAGAATCAAGCGGTTACGGCAAAACCATCAGTGCGGATAGAAGGGGCGGTTCCATACGGTAACCAGACAAGCCGTAAGGTGGTCTATCAGGCGGAGGCGCGGCCCTCTAGCCCAATAGCGGAGGCGTACTACTGCCAATTTTGTGAGCGGCAAGGCCACACTCTTTACAAGTGCCGTAACTTTTTTGCGCTGACACCTCAGCAGCGGAAGGCGGTGGTTTTTGAGCGCAAGTGGTGCTTCGCTTGTCTCAAATCACATTCCATAAGCCAGTGTCAATCCACGAATGTATGCCGAACATGCGGGACTAATAAGCATCACACTCTGCTACATTTCGAGCAAGGCGGCAGTAGCGGTTTTCGGGGGGGGCCAACACGGCCAAATACGTACCAACAGGGGCGGCTTTCAGGGGGGCCAGCGTGGCCCAACTGGTACAAACAGTGGCGGTTTTGGCGGAGCCCAAGTGGGACCGACCAGTGGCGGATCTAGGGGGGGCGGACACGCATACAATAACTATGGGCCCACTAGCGGACCTAGGGGGGGCGGACCTGGCTACAATAGCTATGCGGCCAATGGCGCATCTAGTGGGGACGGACGTAGTCACACTTATGCGGCTACTGGCGGAATAGGGGGGGGCGAAAGCCGACAGTACGAGCAACAGCACAATACCTATGCGGCTGTGGCGAGCGGTCGTCAACGGTCACGGTCATTCTCACCACCGGTGCCGTGCAATTTTGGGCATTCCGGCCAGGGACCTTCAACTGGGGGTCGCTGACTAGCCGACCATTCCCGCAACCAAGCTGAACATCCTTCAGTCGTTTTAGCCACTGCGCTAGTTGCGGTGAAATCTGCGGCGGGGTATGCTCACGTGGCACGGGCCATGTTAGATAGCGGTTCACAAATTTCAATTATTACAAATTCATTGGCAAATAAATTGGGGCTTCCGCGGTATAGAGCGCATTTTCCTCTAACGGGTGTAGGCGGCGTAGAGGTAAAGAACTCTAGGGAGATGGCTGAGGTAACCATACGACCTAGAGATGCGGTGGGTCCTATTCTTTCTACTAGTGCTATTATTTTAAATAAAGTAGGTGGACACCTTCCCACTTCGACACTAGATGAGGGACTTTTTTCATATTATCAACATTTACCACTTGCGGATGAACGGTTCTTTGAATCTAAATCTATAGACCTTCTCTTAGGCATGGATTTACTTGGGGATATATTGCAGGGGGCCTTAGTAAGGGTAGGTCCAGGATTTCCCATTGCTTTAGATACGATTTTTGGGTTTGCGGTAGCAGGTCCTGTCTCATACAAAGAACCCAGTGCGGCGCGGTTTTCTTACAGTCTATACACGGAGGAAAATTCTTTGGATGGGGTTATTCAAAGATTTTGGGAATCCGAGGAGATCCCAGAGAAAGCGGTTAAAGATCCACAACATGCAGTTTGCGAGAATTTATTCCGTACGACTCATCAGCGCAATGCTGAGGGGCGCTATTCAGTGCGCCCCTCAGCATTGTTTGTACCAGTACCTTTCCTATCAAATCGACCTAAATTAGGAGATTCTAGAACCATAGCACTTAGGCGGTTTTTATCACTAGAAAGGCGGCTTAACTCAGAACCAAGAATGCGTTCCAAATATGTAGAGTTCATGCGGGAATATATACAATTGGGGCACATGTCGGTGGCTCCAGCCACAATTACGCGCGGGGAACATTACTTTATCCCACATCATGGGGTTTTCAAGAGTTCAGGGGATACTGAAAAAATTAGAGTGGTTTTCGATGCAAGCTGCTCTACTATTTCAGGAGTCTCATTAAATGACTGTCTTCACGCTGGGCCGAAGCTCCAGCTGGACATAAATGAAATCATTTTAGACTTTCGCCTTCACGCGGTAGTTTTCGTAACGGACATCCGAATCATGTTCAGGCAGGTTTTAGTAGACTACCGAGACCGAGCGTTTCAGCTCATATTTTGGCGGGAATCTACGGACCAGCCACTGTGCATGTTCACTTTAAATACTAACACGTACGGTTTAAAGTCTAGCCCATACATTGCTATTAGGTGCCTACGACAACTAGCAGATGATTATGAGGATCGCTTTCCTATCGCGGCACGTACACTGCGGAATTCGGTTTACATGGACGATATTTTAGGCGGCGCAAGCTCATTAGAAGCTGCGGCAGAGCTAAAGTCTCAACTGATTTCCATGCTATCTCTGGGAGGCTATGAGTTGCGTAAGTGGGCATCTAGTTGTCCAGAGCTTCTCTCAGATATTCCGGTGGAACATTGTGAGAAGCCACACCAATTCGATGCGGTAGATAGTCCTTCCTTCATAAAGGTTCTCGGGATTCAATGGGATTCGGTGCTGGATGTCTTCTCATACAATATCGGTCTACCGTCAGAATCTACATTTACTAAGCGGGTAGTTCTCTCTACTATCGCGCGGACGTTCGACCCACTTGGTTGGATCGCACCAGTGGTGTTCAAGGCCAAACTGATCATGCAGTCTGTATGGTTGCTACAACTGACTTGGGATGAACCCTTACCAAGCCACTCTCAAGCGGATTGGGAGCGTTTTCTTTTCTACTTACCTCAGTTGAATCAGTTAAGGCTTAAGCGGTGCGTACTTCCGCCAGATGCGGTTTCTTATTCACTACATGGATTCTGTGATGGCTCAAACTTAGGCTATGCGGCTGTAGTTTATTTGCGTACTGTAAAACAGGATAATTCAGTATCGATACACCTGCTCTCGGCCAAGTCCAGAGTAGCGCCTATTCGCTCTAAACTAACCATTCCTAAAATGGAACTTAGCGGCGCCATTATTTTATCTCGGTTAATTAATTATGTAGCGGCATCTTACGTGGGGAAAATTCAACTCGATGACATAGTATGCTGGTCAGACAGTACCATTGTACTATCTTGGTTGCGAACACCACCACATACTCTACAAACTTTTGAGGGAAATAGAGTTGCGGAGATAAACAACTCTAAAGTGCGGTTAACTTGGCGGTATGTCCCATCTAATTTAAATTGTGCGGATATAGGATCTAGGGGAGCTACAGCTTCAGAGCTGCTTAACAGTTCACTGTGGTGGGACCCACATTGGTTACATGACAGTCCAGAGAGTTGGCCTGCGAACTATATTGGTCGCATCCCAGACTTGCCGGGCATTAAGACTGTCAAGCTAACATCTCATGCGGTAGTGATCGAGTCATGCGATCTACCTGCTCGGTACAGCTCTCTACCTAAACTCCAGGCAGTAACGGCTTATTGTCTTCGTTTTTCATATAACTTGCGGAACACTAACAAGCGGAGCGGCCCTTTAACAATAGCGGAATTATCAGCGGCATTAAAAACATTAATTAAAACAGTACAACAAGCGGAATTTTCAATTGATCTGGAATTACTTTCCAAGGGGCGATTATGCTCCACGCGTATTCGACGACTTAGTCCTTTCCTTGATGAGGAGGGATTTTTACGTGTAGGCGGGCGGCTTTCAAATTCAAATCTTCCTATGGGAACGAAGCATCCTCTGTTGTTGCCCAAATCTCATGCGCTGACGCGGCTAATAATAGATCATTTTCACTTGACTCATTGTCACGCGGGCCCTACAGCTTTACAAGCTATACTTCAGCGGAGATATTGGATTCTCTCAGCGAGACAAGCTATTCGGTTCCAAATATTTAAATGCATTCCGTGTTTTAGACTCAAGGCCAAGCCTTCAGAACCTATTATGGCCGATCTCCCAGCAGATCGCGTCACTCAATCGGGCGGTGTTTTTCATGCGGTAGCCACGGATTTTGCGGGACCTTTTCAAATCAAAGCCTCTACGTTACGGAACGCTAAAGTCCTCAAGGCATATCTGTGCGTATTCGTTTGTCTTGCCACGCGGGTGGTTCATTTAGAGGTTGTCTCGGACTTATCCACCATAGCCTTTCTTGCTGCATTCACCAGGTTTGCATCAAGACGGGGATTGCCTAGGCTAATTCGATCGGACTGCGGTACAAACTACGTAGGCAGTAATAGACACTTAACGGAAATTGAGCGGCACCTTCGTCAACCGGCCGTAGCGGCTTCTCTCGAAAGAGAATTCACTAATCGCGGTATCGAGTGGAGATTCAATCCACCCAGCGCGCCTCACTTTGGCGGCATTTTTGAAGCGGCAGTCAAATCTGCAAAAACTCACCTCAAGCGGGTTATAGGTGAGCAAACTCTCACGTTTGAAGAGTTAACAACAGTTTTTACGCGGGTAGAAGCGGTTTTAAATTCACGTCCAATGCATCCATTATCCTCGGACCCATCAGAATTCGACGTTCTGACTGGCGCTCATTTCCTTATCGGGAGATCATTAACTTCAGTCCCAGAATATGATTGGACGGCGGAGCCCATTTCGAGGCTAAAGCGATTCGAATTGGTACAGGCCATGTCACAACATTTCTGGAAGCGGTGGAGCTCAGACTATCTGACCACTCTCCAACAGCGGTCGAAGTGGACTTCAAAGACCGATTCCCCTCGCGTGGGCGATCTGGTTCTTCTGAAGGACGAAAACATTCCGCCCCTCCACTGGAATATGGGCAGGATTGCGGAAATTAAACCAGGCATAGATGGAGTTATTCGGGTTGTGGTAGTCAACACTCCACATGGGGTTTTAACACGACCTGTAGTTAAGGTGTGTCGTCTTCCTATCTACGATCATTAGATCAGCGGTGACTTTTCAATGTATTGCGGTTGATAAGAAGCTTGGCTTCTTCTCAGGGGGGGGGTGTTCGGTATTATTCGGCTTTACATCGCGCAACACAAATTCACTAGGTACACTTGCCTCCATCAAGCCCGGCGGCAGAGACAAACAGCCACATAGCTGGCCACCTACGCTTGTCCGCTCTGGTCGCCAAGCAACGGGCGACAGAGAGTTGTTGTTGACGAGTTCTGCAAAACCGGAACGGAGCGGTGTACATAATTACGTACGAAAACGAAAACTTTTACCAAGATCGTGGTGTGGACTGGGCTATCGAAGGAGCGGACGGCGCGGCGATTTCACAAGGTAGGAGGCCACAACCACACACACACTACGATTCACCAATTTTTTTTACAGAAATAACTACACTATTTTACAGTAGTAGGTACACTATTTTACAGGAACAACTATTACAATGATTTACATGAGGGGCAAAGGAGAACTTATCCCTTAGAGAGATTTCTCCAGTCAAATATTGGAAGTTTTGATAGTCGAAAGTTGCGAAATGCGTTAATCTCGCCTATTGTACGGTACAATTTATACCTATTTTTGTACCTAATAAATTTGTACCTAATTTGTATGAATTTGTGTTCAATAAAGAATAAAAGATAATACATAGTTTGAAAAGCATGTGACAAGATTTAACGGTTCTACGTGATGCTTTTCGGTCCGGTAGTTATCTGACACTGTTGGTTACATCACTTGCTGCACTCGTAAGTTATGTTATGTTGGCCGATTACTTCTGTCGGTCTAGCCGTCTACACCGAATTAGACGGAAAATACGAAAATGTTTATATGATGTGTACCTATCAGTTATTATATTACGCGACTGTACCCTGAACGTGTTCCAGATTCGTTTATGCGGCTTAGCAAAGTATTTCCGGGACTGTTGAGTTCCATGCTCTAACTAAACACTTTGTTGATAACACTACACATAACGGTCAATTGAATTGACGTATAATACCAACTAGTTCCTCACCGACTTTGAAATGAAAATGGCAATGGGCGGGGCACTTGAGCCGCAGAGATGACGACCGTTGTTAGGCAAATGGATGTTCATTAAAGTGGTTTGTTCTTTAATTTCTGCAATTTCCTTTACAACGTGCCTGGCGGAGTAATTACAATATTCTAGCACTATGAACCTAGAATAGAATAGAATGCAAATTATTTATTGCACCTCAAATGCAAATGCTTAGCAAGGAAACAAAGAGAAACATAAAGAATATCGCGCAAATGTGGACTTAAGTATCACTCGGCGTGATTTTTTCTGGAAATTTTTACTAGGAATATAAGAGGCATTCTTTGCCGTTCCTCAAATTTCGTAGATATGAAAACCTTTCGACGCCTCGCAAAAAATATTGGCATTTTTTGTTGTCCGAACAATTTTTTAAAAATATTATTGTGATTATAACATTGTTTCGAAGCAATCTACGCATGTATTCACGTATGTAGCAAGCAATCGTTGAGTTTTAGCCTTTTTAGGTTTCCGTACCCCGTATGGAAGCCTATTACTAAGCCCTAAGCCTATAACGTCTGTCTGCCCGTCCGTCCGTCTGATTGCTGTATCTTTGGAACCGTAATAGCTAGCCGGTCGAATTTTTTTTTTTGACAGATTTAACAGTAAATAATAAAAAAAAGTAAAAGATTTAACAGTAAATAATAAATAAGGAAAGACCCGTATATATGACCAGTGTGTCCTCCCGGTTATGAGGTACGGGTGTGAAACGTGGACTCTGACGGTCGCTGTTGTCCAAAGGTTGAAAGTTGCCCAGCGAGCAATGGAGCGAGCCATGCTGGGAATATCGCTACGTGATATGGTGCGTAACGAGGCAACCCGCCGATGCACCAAAGTAGTCGATATTGGACACCGGGTGGCTAAGCTCAAGTGGCATTGGGCTGGGCACGTTAGCCGAAGAGACGATGACCGTTGGAGTAACCATGTCCTACACTGGCGGCCGTGAACAGGAAAACGGAGTGCGGGAAGACCACCCGCCAGGTGGGACGACGACATTAAGTACGCCGGCGGAAATCAGTGGTTCCGTATCGCTGAAGGCCGGAAGGACTGGAGGAAAATTGGAGAGGCGTATGTCCAGCAGTGGACGCTTACACGCTGACTGACTGACTGAATAAAAAAAATTAAAAAAGTGAAAAATTAAGAAACGTGTTTTTTTTCAACGTTTTTTTTTTGGGCGGATACCTCGGTGCGCTATTAAAGTTTAAAGTTCGTACGTGCTCAGTGATTGCACCGGCGCGGCCGGGCGGCGGCGGCGGCGGCCGAGAAACTATCCATTAATTTATTACTTCTAGGTTTACATTTCTAGGTTTATAACGAGAAAACTTTTACTTACACACAAAACTTTATGACTGCGTTCGTTCTAGCTAGACAGTGGATAACTTGAAGAAAGCAAGCGACGATGACGTGAAAACACTTTTTAAAACTATTACTTTATACTGTGTATATATAAAGCCATATTTATTAAAAATAAAGTTAAACATAAAGTCATAGTTATTAATAAGAATAGCTCCACTGTATCTCTATCCGTGCATGTCGTAAAAGGCGACTAAGGTATAAGGACAAGATGCCGTGCTAAAGGGCGACAGGATAGGACAAGATGCCGTGCTAAAGGGCGACAGGATAGCCACCACTCACCTTGGCATGGTCTTTCCACCGAGTCATGCAGCAGGTGGGTCTTCACGTCTTAGTTGCTGCTTGGTAGGTATCTTGTCCGAATACTTTGCTAAACGTGGTGGCCGGTGTTGTGCTGTAATTTACCAGAGCACCTGCAGAACAACTCCGATTACTCTGCTTACTTTTGTCGGGATACAGCGTGAGGTATTTTGGACACTTGCGATATGGATAGGTATTCTGTAGGTATGCTTGGGATCCAATTCGAACGCACCGACAAATATATGTACGAGTATATAGACTTACTTAATAACAATTTCCAGCTCCTACGTAAGTTGAGTTCATTAAAGCTAGTCCATACAGTGCTTCACTTCATCGCCACAAAAGGTTTGTAACTGGCTGTACAGTGTCGACAAAACATTATATCGATAAAGTTTTGTCGACACCTAAAAATGTTGATTTTCGATAAATGTTTCTCGGCTGAAACATTTATCGAAAATCATTATTAAACCGCCGATATTTTCCTGCGGTTACTGCAAAAAATATGCTAGTTTGTTTATACAAGGGTGTTTCAGGGTAGGGTTTCGTAACTTCAGGGTTCGAAAGGGGTTCATATTTGAAGACGAAACGCTCTGAAACGTTTTTCCAGATTCGGTCAATTTAAGTAATTTTTGGTTAAAATTGTTTAATCGAGATTTGGTGAACGGTCAACGTCCACCTTTATTAAATAAAAATAAAATGGCTAACTTGCATGCTTACTGCATGTAGGTAAATTGCAAACACCTAAAGTTGAATGACATCAAAAGAAAAAGGGGGCTGGACTAGGTCATTGCACTCCCTAAACCTAAACAGCACTGTTGCCAAACTCCCCAGACTTACTGTCCATCGAGTTTTTAATACAATTTTCAATTTTTGTATGAAAAAAAAAAATACGGAATTTCGATTTGAGTAGTAAGGATTTTTTTCTTCGAATAATGAGAGAGTATTAGGACTAAGTAACTATCAAGCAGCAAGTAAGGAACCAATACCCACTATTGCTCCATGACTCGGTGGAGGGACCGTGCCAAGTTGAGAGGTGGCTAGCCTATCGTCATTTAGCACGGCGCATTGTCCTTATCCCTTAGTCGCCTTTTATTTTTGTTGCACGGGGGAGATGCTGTGGGGCTATTCTTTTTAAGTACCGGGTCCACACTGTACCTTAAAAAAGTTGATTGATTAATTAACTGTCTGATCGATTTAGGTTTCAGGAACATCCAAGTTTAGATATTTTTATATTGTCCTGTGTAATGGACAAGCTCGATTTTCGATATGTGGACCATCGATATATCGGCATGGAGTGAAACCCTACTGGAATCCGATGTTCATTACTGGTCCGTCCATCCTATTGTTCTCAACTGTTGGAGGATCCTTCAGTCGCACTTGAGTAAACAACAGAACAAAGGTTACGGTTCGAGCGAGGACCATAGAGGAAAACTACTCTTAACCTTATTGTCTTGCGACTTTTGGTCTCAAGTATTCTTTAGTAAATTAATTGCGGCTGGAAATCAGCAATGCTTTTGGAAATAAGCCAGCGATGAAAGAAAAGATATATCGAGAAATCTTAATTAAATCTTCATCAATATAGGATAGCCAATACAAAAGGCTGTCAAGTGCGAGTCGAAGTTGCGTGGAGAGGGTTCCGTACCATTCCGTTTTCCGTGAGAACTTTAAACTTTTCTTTAAATTTGTAGGTTTTCATGTAAACTATAAGAGTGGCCCTATATTCCCAATTTTTAAGCTAGATTGTTTTTGTTGCAAGCGCGACATGTGGTGCCGAACCACCCTTAGGGTGTCTAACGATGCCCATGGACATTCGGTCGTACGCATATTTTTTTTTAATATCTTTTAAACTATACCTACATTTTAAAATTATAAAAAAAAATTAATATTTGTATTCCTTATATTGGGATTCAGATTCAGATATTTATTTCGCCATAAAGAACACAACAATAACAATATTTCATTGAGACATATGCATATTCAGTATGGTTTGTCATTTTTTTTTTGTCGTATCCCGTTCAGTAGTGCAATCTTTTATAAAGGAAGAACCGGGTAAGAAACCTTACAGAGCTTTTTCTAAATATACCTTACATACTAAGTTTTCATTATGTTATATATAACATACTACCTATATCTAAGCAAAACATTCCAAATATTAAGTCAACATAACGAGCCCTTTTCATTGATTTGTCACATACATGAGGCACTTGAAAAAATAAAAACCACCATCCATCGTAAGGCTCCGTGCATGGGAAGGACCGTGGCAAGCTTATAGCCGGCTAACTGTCCTTACATAAATCTGTTAGATACATTAAGCACATGTACATAAATATAGATAAATTATTTAATATATTTAAATTTTTTTTTTTAATAATAATGTTCTTGTGAGCGGTAGTATGTCCATACACACAGGGCACAGATATATGGGTTAATTATTTGTAAGTGATGTGATAATTATTTGTCAATGCATCCTTAATAATCTCTAGTTTTCATATTTAAGATGTACCGCATGGCCCTCTTCTGTAATAAAAATATTCTATTTGAATTTGCTGCATTTCCCCAAAACATAAGGCCATATGACATGATGCTCTCAAAATAGGCATGATAAACCGTCTTTGCAGCATGAGTTCCTCATAGCTCTTTAATTTTTTTTATAGCATAACAAGCGGAACTCAACTTACCAGCTAAAGAGTTTATGTGAGCTTTCCAAGTAAAACTTTTATGAAATTTAATATTACCCCACGAAAAGTTAGTTCATTAGCAAGGTTTAAAGACTAGTTTTCTTCAGTTTTTAATATGACGTCTTACGTCTGGCGTTTACCTATGCCATTGTTTTTCAGCACAACTGCGATATCATCTGCAAACATTACCATCTCTATATCGTCTGTTATACAGCTCGAGATGTCGTGTTAGAAATAATAATGGTCCCAAGATAGAACCCTGCGGTACACCCATTGTAATTGATTCTACATTCGCTCTATTTTCTAAATATGATTGGAATATACGCAATTCATTGTCTCATAATGTTCTAGTTTCATTATAAATAGTAATATTTCATGACTTAAACAGTCAAAGGCACAGGTCACAAAAAATTTAAGATGAAATTATACAATAATCAATAGAAAAGCTATTATTAAAATTCTGTTGTTTTAATAATAATCTTTTATTGTTTCAGGGTCGAAGATGAGACCGATTCACCGGATACCAAATCAAAGTAAGTTATCTACACTTTACCGGCGTTTCCTTTCAAAAGAATATTGCCTATGTGTATGTGTGTCTGCCTAGCTAGATAGATTTTAGATCAAAACTACCAGTTTCTTGTTCATTGGAAAGTGAAACATTTCACGTAAATGTCTCAAAAAATCAAAAATCCAAATTTTTATTATATCATAAATGAATGAATTTAATCACTCACGGCTAAGTCTCGGTTAACGGTTGACTAAGGTTCGATTTTTCAATTGTCAGTTAAGTCTCGGTTGATATTAACCGATCGGCTAAAGTTACATTTCTCATACAGTTGACAGGAGTTAAGGGCACTGACATGGCACCTAGCTCACCCGGTGTTATGGGCTGATATCACGGACGTTGTAGGTGATGTAGCCAACCGTGACAGTTTCCATAAAAAAAAAGGGTCGTTAAATTTTAACCGAAAGTGACATTTCTCGTACAATTGACAGGAGTTACCCGACCGATATATTTTAGTCTGGTGGTGAAATGTGTGATTTTAAATTATCTTGGAATTATTATTTAAAGAGATTTTTAAAATTCATCCCTCCAAGGGTTAAAATGAGGATAAGAGTAGAGTAGACGATAGCGTTAAGACGTCGCTCGGCTTTCAGTCTCCCCTTGATTCTATTAAAGGTTTTTTGAAATCTAGTTTCTTTCGGCCAAAGATGTGTGCCAAACGTTAATATTCTCTGAAGAATGAAGATGCTTCTTCACATTGGGACTTTCGAGGCGATATCAAAATCAAATCAAATCAAAAACGTTTATTAAATCAATAAAATACACATATATTAATGGTATATGTCCTCTACACTAGTCTAGGCAGCTGGCAGACTGTGCCGTAGAGGAAAGTTCACATACTCGGAGTTTGCGGTAATATTTTGGGTGTGCGCCGTACGTAAAACTTGTTATATAAGGTCTTTCAAAATTAGTTAAGAGTACGCTAAGGGGGGGTTCTGTATCGGAAATAGATCACTTTTGTAGAACAAAGAATTTTTTTTTTACTAAAAATTTTTTTTTTATTTAAAATGTAAACAAAAAAATTTTTAGTAATCGTTTCAGTTTCATGCCAGGAACAAAAAAGTCTTCTAACACATAGATCTCTTTCTTTCAGAAATTGTGAAAAACCACAATTTTAGTTTTATTAGTATGGAATAGAAAGAATTTGATTTTTTTTTACCAACTTACATGTGTTAGATCATAATGGTGACGAAGACTTTTTTGTTACTGTTATGAAACTGAATCGATTAGGCTATAAAAATCAACCACCTATTTTTTTATTTAAATACGTAAAAAAATATTTTACATAAAAAAAAGCCCAAGGTCCAAAAAAATTTATATAGATTTTACTCCCTATATGATACAGAACCCCCCCCTTAGCGTACTCTGAACTAATTTTGAAAGACCTTATATAGTAAGGGTGGATACGTGAGGGTGTTAGCGTGGTGTGTGTGTTTGTGAGAGAGGATTAGGTCGTGAGGGTGAGTATATGTGTGTTAGGTTTTGAGGGTGACTATGTGTATGTATGTGTCTGTGAGAGTGTGGGGTGTGTTCTTTGTGTGATTCAGGATATTATAACAGACGTTTTGTCGGATGACCCCACAGCGGTAAGACCGGCCTCCTAACACCGCCGGAAGCGCAGAATGTCGACGGCGACGAGTCACCGCCGCCGGAGAAGGAGCTCGCAGATCAGGAGGCAACCGAGAAGGAGACACTGAACGCGGCTGGAGGCCCCGGCGTGCCGCACTCCACTGAAGGACCCAACAATGATTTGTACGCGATACCTGTCAAGCTACGCCCCAAGAAAGAGCAACAGCTGCCACCGGGGTGGGAGAAGCACGAAGGTGGGTTTGTCAATTTCTTATGAAAACCAGCTTCCCTTGCCCCTTACTAGGTGGTAGGCTCAAATTGTAGCCGACTGGGTTGGTACCAACGTTGGGTTGGACTGTACTGGATGTAAGATGGCCGCATAGCAGCCTCGGTTGTGTTCTCCTCTAGTCCAGTATAGCCAGCAATCCAGGGAAGTCTCCGGTATGACACCTACCTTCTCGGAGGTGATATTAGCTAATCAGAGCTTGTGCTTTGCAGAGCATTCCCTCTGACTCAGCCACCCATAGCGAATTACATAAAAAAAAACTTGGGAAGCTTTGACAAGAGGGACCAAATTAATGGTGCAGTCTGGAATCTGGATACGTGGTCAGCTGGTGAAAACAATTTTTTTTTATGGAAACTGATACCGTTGACTACATCACCTACAACATCCGTGATGTCAGCCCAAAACACCGGGTAAACTTGGTAACATGTCAGTGCTTCTCTTCATTTCATGCCGGCTACGCTGAACTGGACGGAAAACACGAACTATTTACAAAGCCGTTTTGGCCGACGTTTCATTCAGTGCGGTGGTACCAACCGGGGCGTAATAAACCCTACCAACTAGTAAAGTAAGAAGGGAAGGGACCTACAGTTTTACGTGGAATACGAACCACGTTCAGCCTCCAATGGTCGAGCGGTCACCGATCCAAGTACTGACCTCGCTCAGGATTGCTTAACAACAGTCGACCGACAGCACCACTGAGCTACCGAGGCTGACAAAATCTTTAGATCTAATCTGTAAAGATGAAGTTATCGTCCTAAATAATGTTGCTGAGATTGCTGTCCCTTGAGATGTTTAAGTATTTCCTATGACAGTTATTATCCTCTAATTTATTTTCGAATTCCTACACATAAATTGATGAATGACAATCCCCCAGATAACGACGGCCCCTACTACTGGCACATAAAGAGCGGTACGATCCAACGGGAACTGCCAAAGATGCCACCAGAATGTCGCGAGAATCGCGCGTCTCTCGCGCGGGAGACGTCCAACTTGTCATCCAACTCGTCGGCGAACATGTCCTCCAACCAATCGGACAAGTACGACAACGTGATGACATCATCGGTCACCAGGAGTACGACCAGCTCCGCTTTGGATATGGATCTGGATGCGGAGAGGAAACGGAAAGAAGAAATTTCGTATAAGTGAGTATGTTTTTTACTTTTTACTTATACTTTATGTGTTTGCGAAGAAGAAGAAGTCGACGTCGACGTCGAAGAAGACGTCGCCTGCCCTCAAGATATACCTACATACATAAATAACGTAACACCTGTATTCCAATGAGGTTGGCAGAGGCAACGGATCTCCACGTGCCAAGGTTCTGCAATACTTCTGACGCCTCTTTCGCACTTAAAATGTTTTTCCTACATTCCAGGCAGCATTTCATTAGCCAGCACTCCACCTAAGTATACAACCCAGGATATAATTCAATGATTTCTTATTTTTAAATATAAGAGAAAGATGTTTATTTGTATAAATGTTTTTACATTGTACATGTTTAGTATCAACCCCTGCCCTCTGCACTAGCGTGAGCTGTCTTGCAGGGGGTAGGCAGCTGTCAACAGATTAAAGAAAACAAATATAATATAGAAATACATTTAGAAAATGAAATTAAAAAGTTTTTAGTGTTCCGTACCTCAAAGGAGGAAAAAATGGAACCCTCTGTTGGAACTTGGCAAGTTTTATCTTATTCAAATTTATCTAATTGAACTAGTTCTTTGTCAATGAAATTCTTGACTAAATTGTTCTCAAACTCAAAGATTAAAGTAGGTGGATAAAAACTTGCCAAAACGCACTATTAAGTAGCAAAGACCATAACAAATTTTCTTTTAAAGCAACTGAAGAACGTTATGCATAACAAGAACTATGATTTAAGGAACTTCGAAAGAACTTGAAATGAAAATGAAATGAAAATATACTTTATTGCACAAAAAGTGACAAAAGGCGGACTTAAAGCCTAAGGGCATTATCTGCCAGTCATACCTGGGATTGTGAGTAGGGTAGATGGGTAGTGAGGAAAATTAAATGAGAGTTTTTTTTAAGAGCACAAAAATAAACAATAAAACATAGATAATAGTAATAATAGTATCCAGTTAGATCTAACTTCTTTTATTAGAGAAGCCGTTATCCGAGTGCTTATCTTGCAAGTATTTTTATTGCGTACTTGTCTATTTTTTCACATTTATGTTTTGGTGGGATTCCTTTTTCACCATATCTCGTGTTATGTTTGTCCAGACGTCGCAGTTACCCCGCGCGTGGCGAGCCCGAGTGCGGTCGCGCTGTTCGTTTCTTTGTGCGCTCTCTCGGTTGGGTGGAGATCGCCGAGGCAGATCTGACGCCGGAGCGCAGCAGCCGTGCCGTCAACAAGTGCATCGTGGACCTCAGCCTGGGACGCAATGACCTGCTCGATCAGGTCGGACGTTGGGGAGACGTGAGTTGCTCTTCATATTACGTTCAGACAGCCAAGAGTTATCACGGATTTTTATGGTGTGGTGATGTTTTTGAATGATTCTGAATACTGCGAAGAGTTTTCATCATCTGCAAATTTATTTGGAATGAAACAGTATTCTCAAGACAAGTGAACAATCCACTGTTCAGTTGTCTTTGAAAGGAAAACCGCTAGGCGAAGAACTTATTTTGGAGCTGCTTTCAAAATTGTCTGGATTTTAAACTCTCCGTTCCAAGAAGAATCAACTGGTTACTTTCATTTTCGCACACGGAGAGCTTAAAAAATTACATGACACAGAAAGTAAAGTTTAAAACTGGTTTTAAGCCAATTTTTAAACCACATCAGTCATGTCCTATGCCCCCCTTACAGGGAAAGGACCTATTCATGGACTTGGACGACGGAGCTTTGAAGTTGATGGACCCCGAAAACTTGACGACCCTCCACACTCAGCCCATACACACCATACGCGTGTGGGGCGTCGGAAGGGACAACGGACGGTGAGAATATTTTGCATATTTGGTTCAAATTGAGGAGTTCAGGCGTTCCGCGTTTCGCATTCATGTTTCGAACAATTCCTCGCTCTACAGTGCGGTGCGATAGATCGAACTCGAATTTGAATTTATTTCACAAACACTATATGACACTTTTTATACTTGCATCTTACACGGAAATAGTGAAAGGTAAGGTTTTTAATTGTTGAAAAGTAGATAGATAATATGTTGGTTTTACCCTATTTAATATAAGTAGAGTAACAGTAGAAATGCATGTTTTGGTAGACGCTGAAATATTTAAAAATGGAACAGACGCCACTTATGGCTTCCCGACTATCTGTGCGTTCTCTCCATAGAAATAACCGTTCTCTCTCACTCAATGTCATTTGCCAATTGTATATTTTGCACTCGGGGTCGCAAAGCTATGAGTTGCGTCTGCAAAATATTTAAGAATGGCCTGTCCCCTTCACCAATGTCGTTCACGGTCACCGCAGGGACTTCGCCTACGTGGCTCGCGACCGCGCGACGCGACGACACATGTGCCACGTGTTCCGCTGCGACGCTCCTGCGCGCACCATCGCCAACACGCTGCGAGACATCTGCAAGCGCATCATGATCGAGCGCAGCCTGCAGCCTCCTCCGCGCCCCACAGACCTGCCCACCGCGCGCCGCCTACGGCCGCTCTCTAGTAAGTGTCTTCTCAGCTCATTAGGTTCATGAGTTCTGCGTCCACATTTTGAGCTCTTTCGTGCTCTTGCGTAAAACCCAAAATGTTTAGGTAGGTACCCTAAACTCAGAACTGTTGAACGCTTACTCAGGGTCTTAGCGGTGACCCATGCGAGAGAGGAGGAGGGGGTTCGTACTGTGGATCACTGATGCCCTGGACAGTAAGACATCAAATATTCAGGACTCGGAGCAGCCTGCTAAAGAAATTCTTTCTTTCAGACGCGTCTTTCCCGACACCAATGGAGGAGCCGCGGAAGACAGTGCGCGCCAAGTACCTTGGCTGCGTGGAGGTGACGCGCGCGACGGGCATGGACGTATTGAACGACGCTCTGGATAGACTGGCGGCGGCGCGTGCGCCTTCAGCCTGGCGGCCAGTCGCTGTAGCCGTCGCACCATCGATGATCTCCATCACGGAGGAAGGGGTGAGACTGTTCTTGCAGAATAAACTCGCACAACAGCGATTACTCTGCTTAGCCATATTGTCGGGAGACAGCGAGTATATGCATGTATGTAAACTCATAGAAACCACTACGAATGTTCAAACCTTTTACCATATCCGGCTCGAAGGACCAAAATGTTGGCGTACAACACTAATTTAGTGTCGGCTCACAAAATCAGCAATAGATATTTGTTTCTATTATCAGTAATATCTATACTTATTCCTGTATAGATAATATAATAACGGATCACTGAGACAGGTTCAATGAGTTCGGATCAATGAGACAGGAGACTGCTTCATAGAAAATTATCTCTTCCCCAGGACACGGTGCCCATAGCTGAATTACGCGTGCGATACTTGTCGTTCCTGGGTATCGGGCGCGACGTTCGTCGCTGCGCGTTCGTCGTGCACACCGCGCAGGATCTGTTCGTCGCGCATGCGTTCCATGCAGAACCATCTAGCGGCGCGCTGTGCAAGACTATCGAGGCGGCTTGCAAGGTATAATACTATGTTGAGTAACTTATACGTTGGCCTCGTCGTATATTTATTGATCACCTTCTTTTGGTCGATATCTGGCTTTTGAGAACACATCGTATTGTCTTTGTGGAACCGCAAATCGTCTGTATCCAAGCTAGAATCAAGGAGACATATTTTACAGCTGCGTTATCAGAAATGCCTGGACGCGCACGGCGGAAGCAGCTCGCTGGGCGCCTGTGGAATGCGCTCGCCGGGCGGAGGGAGTGCAGGCGCCGCGGACGCGGGGGGCGCCAGCGGCACACGCCCCTCCATCGGCGCCACTATCAAGTCTCTCGTCGGCTCGCTCACCGGCCGCAGGGCATCTTGAGATGCCGACGCCGTGACTCCCGATAATGGGCAAAGAGAGGTATGGTTTTTCTTATTACGTTGTCAAGCATTAGCATTTTCAACCATCTCAGTGGTGCAGTGACCAGGATTAAACTTTCATCGAAAAACACGTTTCGAGCGTCACTACATTTTAATTTTTTTTTATGTAATCCGATATGGGTGGCAGTGTCAGAGGGGCCAAAGCACAGCTCCGTCAAGCCAATATCACCTCTGAGAAGGTAGGTGCCATAACGGAGACTTCCCTGGATTGCTGGCTATACTTGACTAGAGGAGAACACAACCGAGGCTGCTATGCGGCCATCTTACATCCAGTACGGTGGTACCAACTCAGTCAGCTGACTGAGACCTTTTAGCGAGCTGAGCTAGCTGAGAGATTTTAGCAGTATACAGTAATTTTTTTCGTGAGAAAAAACTCATTGCTACACGTCAGAATCATATAAATTCTAAATGTTTTATTGGATTAATTCGATAATTTTGAATTTTAATTGTGTGTGACAGATCATCCGACACCGACACCTACAGTCGCCGGGGGCGCAGCAGCGCACTCTGCTGAGCCCCGGCGCGGAGTCGCGGCGTCCCCTCCCCCTTCTCACGTAGCACCGCGCCCCACCCCGCCACCGCCCCGCCACAGCACTCTCGCCGCCCGCCACCGCCGCCGCGCTGCCACTAGTCATCGCCTATCACCTACCGCTAGCCTAGTACCTAGGACATAGATTTTGGTAAAGTTAAGTCTGCAAAGCGTTAAAATGCCCCCATTAAAAACAGGGTATGGCTATGTTTGATAGTACGCTGGCTGTCACAATGCTTGAAAGTAAGCTAGCGGTCACAATCTTTGATAGTAAGCTGGCTGTCACATTGTTTGATAGTATGCTGGCTGTCACATTGTTTGATAGTAAGCTGGCTGTCACAATGTTTGAAAGTAAGCTAGCGGTCACAATCTTTGATAGTAAGCTGGCTGTCACATTGTTTGATAGTATGCTGGCTGTCACATTGTTTGATAGTAAGGTGGCTGTCACAAGGTTGGATAGTAAGCTGACGGTCACGATGGTGGTTCAAACTGCGAGTTGGAAAACAGTACCTACTTTTTTTGATTCCTACCACATTATGCAGACTTAGCTTAGTCAGATTCTACGTAAAACTGTTACCTGCGTACATTTTGTGAAATTATTTTAAGATTTTCAAGTATAAGTGTTAGTGTAATGGACCGAATATGTTGTAATTATTTGTAAATGTTTTGTCCGTTTGTAAATTATCACTAATGTATCAACCGATTTTCTCGGAATCTTTTTTTTTCGAAGAATCGTTTCCACTAACTACTTTATTTTCGGAATTTTCAGTTTAATTACTATATTTGTTATGTTGCTACCATATGTTTTCTTCTTATGTTTAGCAAGGTCTTATGTGGCAAAAACGCCATGAACATAAGCGGTTTTACATCTGTCGGACTTTGAGGGTAGCGTACGTTTGAAACCAAATTTTTTACGGAAATAAATATATAAAGATGGGATTAAGTCGAGGAAGTGAAAGCAAAGTTGACAAGGGCGAAATTACAAATACATGTCTGTCTATCTCTCTCACTCTTGCACACTCACGTATCTTCTACTTCGCGTATCATTGTGTCTACTGAAAATGAATTCCACGTCGATCAGATGTTGTCGTCAATGAGGTAAAATGTATGGTATTCAAAACATTGTCATCTTTCTATAGCAAAGCAGTGACTAAGTATGTACAGGTTCACTTAGGCCTAGTTTACACCGCCGATAGCATTGCTAATAACAGTGTTATTAACAATGTTTTCAACAAATGTGAGGAGATTCCTTTCCACATTGTTAATAACATTTTGTTTCCAACATGTTAATGTAACTTGTTATTAATATTTTGGTAACAAATGTTATTAATTTTGGTTACTAACATGTTAATAACTTTGTCATTAACATTGTGGATAACATTTTTCGACAACCCATCAGTTATGTCAGTCCAGCTAAATCAAAGGATGTTTATAACGTAATGTAAATTAGAATTTTTAACTTTGTTATAAACTTTTGTTAGTAAAATGTTTTATTAACATTGTTAACAACAAAGTTATCAATATTTTGTTATTTTTACGACTTTGATGTACATAGTTTTGTTGATATTGTTATCAACATTTTGTCATTCATTAACAATGTTGCTGTAATTTTTTCGGTGTAAACTAGGCATTAAACGAATTTTAAAACAAAAGCCGTCACCGTGTCGTCGAACACGCAAAGAAGGTTAGAAAAAGAAGGTTTCAAGTTTGCAGCCATTTCAAGCAACATAATTCATAAGGAGATAAAACTAAATGATTTAATCTTTTCTCGTGAGAATATTTTTGGAAATGGTTGATAGTGTAGATTTAAACAAATTACAAGTGAATGTTCTGTGTTGCAAAATACCATTCACAGTAGCCTAGATATTGGTGATTGATAGCGAAACGCAAGATAATTTTGACATGCCTAAATTTTATTATTATTTTTTTATTGATGCTGACACGGTTGGCTTCATCACCTACAACATCCGTGATGTCAGCCCATAAAACCGGATGAACTTGGTGCCACGTCAGTGATTCCCTTCGGTCGTGCCGGCTACACTGAACTGGACGGAAAACACAAACTATTTACATAGCCGTTTCGACCGACCTTTCATTCAGTGCGGTGGTACCAACCCGGGCGGGTTGAACCCTACCACCTAGTAATATAAGAAGGGAGTCATATCCCTTAGTCGCCTTTTACGACATACACGGGGAGAGATGCAGTGGGGCTATTCTTTTAAAGTACCGGCCCCACACGGTACAAATAGCTAAATTGCATGCACCTGCAGAATGTAAAAGTTAAACTTTACTTACTTAATTTTCTTAAAAGGATACTAATGGTTGTACCATTTATGTATGTTCCGCCAATCGACAGATGCAATGAAAATTAAATTAAATTAAAAATCTATTACTTAAACCACCACAGTCTCAAGTAATTTGCGCTTATGTAAACTTGGCGAGAAAACAGTCAGTTACGAAATTGTTATTGCCAATCTGCACATGAAAAAGTGAAGATATGTCAAAATTAACTTGTGCGAGTACGTATGGCTAAATCGATTACCAATTAAATAGGTACAATAACATTTTCGAGGTACAACTGCAAATCGTTGCTAAATGTCTTATTTCGAAGGCTATTTTGAACAAATTTCGCACACTGTCTCAAATGATCTATAGGTAGTTTATATTCCAAAAAAAATATATTTATTTTTGCTTTAGGTATATGGAGTGAAATATTTATACAATATGCGTGAAAAGCCTATACATACATACGTACATATACCAATATTGTATGAAATACTTAATCGTGTTTGGTTGAGCTAATTATGCGAGATATACGTAACATTTTATTTCAAAGTTTGTGACAAACTAAAGTAGGAGTTGTAAAATTATTTTTAAGGGTGTTGTGTATTACAGCTTGTTAGGGGAAACAATGTATATGCCATATTAGTATAGGGACAGATGTTCAGACCTAATCATATATTGTCTATATATTAGTCCCACAAATTTGTGTATTTTTTAATTTAATTATATTTGTTGATCCAGTGTAAATTGTATATTATCAATTTTTTACGTAGCACCATTCAATTTAGCTATTTATTGCCAACTAATAATAATTAACTGACTCATTTTTCATACTTAGGGCAGTGTTCGATTTGGTTGATTTTTAGTAATTTTTGTAAGAAATTTGGGTAAAAGAATATACTCTGAGAAATATATTTGTTGTATAGCATTATATACAAAGTGATTCAGGGACCCATATTTAACTTGCTAGCTAGAAGAGTCATTATTTAATTCTATTTTTATTTATTTTATTTAAAAGGGTAAATATCAATGACTTATTGACTTGGTCCGAGTGAACGAGTTTTTCTGAGGGGAAGTTGAAAATTCATTATTATTTCGATTAATTAGAGCCAAGACATCTATTTATCAGTATTAAATTTGAAACTTGGAAAAATGTTTGTGTCCCCTAAATGCCCCTTGATTTTCCAACCCTTATTTGGCCAAGGATCTGTTAATCAATGTTAAAGGTTAGTATAGTATAGTGTTAGACTCTGTGTGCTGCTTGTCACTTCCCACGACAGTTCTAAACAACACGGCCATGCTCGTCGGTAAATTGTACGTAAGATAGATATATTCGCAAGTAATTAAGCACATAATCTAAAATGTTACAATTGTTACGCATTGTCGGGCAGAAAATGTTACATTACGTTCTGAAGGTACAAATGGCGCCTATTCGAACTCACAATCAACCATAGCACTGATATGTGAGTTGAGTACCATACTAATTGTATTACAAAAGTAGACTAGAATTTATTTATACACAAATACTATTAAGATATAGTAAACAAAGACAAAAGTACCAAAATACAACACGGAAGGAAGACATGAAATACAACACGAGAAAAAGACATGAAATACAACACGTGAAGAAGACATGGAATACCACACGCGAAGAAGACATGAAATAAAACACGTCAAGAAGACATGAAAGACAACACGTGAAGAAGACATGAAATGTAACACGCGAAGAAGACATGAAATACAACACGTGAATAAGACATGAAATACAACACGTGAAGAAGACATAAATACCACACGGGAAGAAGACATGAAATACAACACGCGAAGAAGACATGAAATAAAACACGTGAAGAAGACATAAATACGACACGGGAAGAAGACATGAAATACAACACGTGAAGAAGACATGAAATACAACACGTGAAGAAGACATGAAATACAACACGCGAAGAAGACATAAATACCACACGGGAAGAAGACATGAAATACAACACGTGAAGAAGACATGAAATGTAACACGTGAAGAAGACATGAAATATAACACGCGAAGAAGGCATGAAATGAAAACTCCACGCGCCCTTTTTAAGAGACGTAATGCTAGCTATCCTTTGCGTGAGTGGAATGTTCGTACGTTTACCGAGTTCGAATACAAGACAAGCCGTCCCATTTTATCTGTACCAGTATTTATTACACCACTGTACCAAATCTTGTGTTGTGGTTGATCTATGGGATAAAATTGATGAATAAATAGCAATGACCTCTCATGAAAGAGTTCAGGGGTTGGAATCGTCTTTCGACGCGATTTTTGCGTATATCCATCACTCCAGTGAAGGAAAACACAATGTACAAGGTTAATTTAAACATATCGAGTCTGATGCACGCACCGAAGAAATAGTGCATACATGCCTTCATACATTTTAGCGCATTAAAATAGAAAGGGCGACCGAATGCACGTAAAACAATGTTTTAGATATTTGTGTAAGTATTTCAACTTTTAAAGCTAACTGCATGCAATATATTTTCTACAATAGATAACGTTGTACTGAATTTTGAATGTGATTATTTCCTTTCGCATTGATCTCACCATTTTATATCTTTCATCAGCGGAAAGATCGAATATACCTATCTATACAAAACTTTATTTTTTCTGAAGAACGGTTACATTTAATAATGGTTATAAGATTATAAGTAGTTGTAAGCAAGTTCTTTTTGCGTGTAATGCCAAATTGAATTGGTTTCGTAAGCTATTCGTGTATTATTTTGATTTACTTACTCATACTGTTTTGAATACTTGTTATTTTTAAAATGTTTTTCGTACTTACTTACCTACTTAATTATGTGAATAAACCATGAACATTAGTTGGTTGTTTTTATTTTGTTTATTATACCGCTTTTAGTGCATGAATCTTTTGTATTTCGCAAAAATCTATATTTCAAGAAATTTTAGGTGAATTTTAAAATTCTTATCTAAATATATATGTGGGTTCTGCTCGACGATGTATTTCAGTAATAAATAATACAAATATATAAAACGGATATAGTTGCAATAGATGTCTCATTGCATAAGCTTGGACTGCCTTGTAATGAATGAATTAAATGTCAATATTTTCTATAATGTAAACATTTATAAAAGTAGTTTAGGTAGCTTTGGAATTCCTGTTTTCTAGCTCACTGTTGGTAAATACAAACAATGAAGATATGACATGTCGCTTTAAGAGCTTTAAAAGCCTTCGACTGTGGCTTTTAATAATTACTTTTGTGAAATGAAAATAAAAATGATTTAAAACAGAAACACCTCTTTCATTTATGTCCATGAGATTGCAACACAGAACTCTAAATGTAATAAAATATCAATATTATAAAACAAATATTGCTTGAAGTATAAGTGGAAACTCCAATATGGTTTTCACATTGTTTCCAAATTTATTTTCCTGCAACCGGTAGAGCCACTTGTTTAAATTACAGCGGGAAGAAAATGTCCAATGGCAGGTAAAGAGTTGCCATTCGCCAATTCCCATAGCTATAAAGGATTGCCAGTCTCCGATTTGCAGGAAGACATGGAATTTAAACAACCTAATTGATTGTCTGATTCCTTGCTTTCTTTACACGTATCGAGCGTTCATTAGAACAGTTGGATCGAGTAGGTAGAGAGAGATAGAGAGGATAGATAGAGAGAGAGAGAGAGAGGTACTTTCCCTGCACCCACAGCAGATAGAAAAAGTATTAAAAAAATATGTCCCTGTTATCGCTCGGCCAACGTAAACAAATAAAAGCTGTTATTTTTAAGCACTATCGCCCTTGTTAAAATATCGTTTTAAAACAGTCATGATGGCAGTCAAACAATGATTAAAGCTGCGTTCTAGCGGCTTAAATAGGTATGAGTGGCACCTAACGACCGACCAGAATTATTCAAATCGGCCCAGTACTTAAAGCCGCGTCTCCTGCGAATGTTTTTTTCGAAACATTACACAGAAACATCGAAACATTGGGAAGTGGCCATCCACATTTGTATGAAAACCATAGAGAAATAATGTTTTTGTTTCATGTTTCTTGTGTAATGTTTCGACAAACACATGCGCAGGAGATCCGGATTTAGGCTGTAGAGTGGAATATAGATAGTCACATACACACATACATACCATACACGCCAAACTCATAACCCTTCCTTTTTTGGCTTCGCCGTAGTCGGGTAAAAATAGCGTTACATCTGTCGAAGTGTTGCAGAGAGGCATATTAGCAAAACTATGGGAGTTTTCTACGAAACGTAACAAAAACGACATGCGCCGCGCCGCGCCCGCCTCAACATTAGGTTAGGGTTAATTTAACCCTCATTTTTTTTTAAACCACCAAAAAAATCACTTTGCTAGTTCTTTTAAATAATCTTTTAAATTCTCTAAAAGCAAGCTTTCTAGTAGTATGGATGGACGCAGCTCTAAAGCTAAGCGCAAACTGCGCCAGTTTGCAGTTTGGTGGTGGCGGTCATAGCGGTGGCGGCCAAAGCAGCGGTGGCGGTGGCGTTCAAAAGTCGCGCAGATCAGAGCGTTCAGATTCGACGGCGGTGGTGCCGCGGTGGTTGCGTAATTTCGTAATTTTCGTACTTTTAACTACAAAATTTAAGAAAGTTTCCCTTTTTTTACTCTTAAATTTTAGTTTTACTTTTGTTTTACTTTTTTAAATTGCACTTTTTTTGAATTCCGCCTGAGCAGTATTGTATAGAATTGAGTGTTTGTAGACCTCGTTTATAAATATTTCCTCCATCCTTTCGTCAGTTCCTATGATTATCACGCGATCAGATGCTGCAGGCGCGATCTGATCGCCACCGCCGCCACCGCCGCGATCGGACCGCGCACTGACCGCACGCGTGCAGCGATCGACCGCGCCAGTATGCGCTTGCACACACAATTGCATATAACCTATCTGATCGCCACCGCCACCGCCCCGCCACCGCCGTGATCGCCTTGATCGCAGCAGTTTGCGCTTAGCAAATCTGCGCTCATCTAGCTCATCAGCGCTGAATCTAGTGTTGCCAGGTTGGACTCAGTGCAGTTGTTATCCCTGGAATACTTCTTTCTTGCTGCGCCTACACCTTTTTTTCAATTCACGAATCATTCTGTATATTGTATAAAGATTGTTATATGTTATTTTTAAGAGAATTGAAAAATAAATAATTCTGATTCTGATTCTTGCTGGACTGTATGTACCCCATTCTAAATATTTGCCAGCAATGCCAGCTACTTGTGCCTTACACCTGCGCTGTAATAGTCTTAATTAATTCGGTCGGAATCTAATGGAGCCGAAAATACGATGAGTTCTCGGCCGACTAGATACTCGTAACATGTAAAACTCGTCAGGTCAGGATGGACACGCCGCCGCTGTCTGACAGACAGCCGTCAGCTGTCAAGTGTGAAGGAAGACGCTATCTATTTAGCAAAATGGCCGACGTCACATCGAACTGAGTGGGAGGGTACCGGGTGGACGGCCAAAGTTTTGTGTGTTTTCTGAGGAATTTCAGCGAAATACTGTGAGGTGTGTAAAACAAAATCAATAAATATCTACGAGCACGGTTACCGACTTTCTATAGGTATTACTTTTTTATTAGAGACAGCTTCCGGAAGAAGCCACCTACATACCCGATTTGTGGGAAGACTGGGTGCATGTAGGTAGGAAATCAGATATGGGCTTGTTGGCTTACTCATCCGATGGTTGGTGGTGTCGGAAATAGTTCCAATTACAATTAAAAACAGTTGTTATTGAGAACCTGTTTCTAGTGCCTAAGATATTGATTTGGGATCAGTCTATAATCACTAGAAAAACAGTTATCAATTAGTTACCTTCCTTATAAATTACTGAATGCCTGTATAAATATTATCTGTTTACAGACACCCTGATATTGTAGGAGGGTGAAGTATACATTGTATACTTTTTTCTATTTTTTTCATCATTTTCATAGCAAGGCACCTTGCTCAAACAGGAGATTTGTCTCTGAATCTGAATTAACTGTTAGGCTCAATTCACACTGGGACGGCAGCGGCCGGCGTGGCAGGCTCGCGTAGTCGCGCGCGGGCGCCCGGCGCCTCGGGCGCCGTCGCTCGACCTTTTCGAACAAGCGATATTGATCTTTTTAAGTATGTAGATAAAGTTTAAAATTATTTCACACCGAAAGTGCGCGCTGCGCCGCTGCCGTCCCAGTGTAGATTGAGCCTTAGTTGACTTTAACATCCATGTCTGACTATAAAAAAAAAAGTTGTTATATTAACCATTGGCTCCCAAGTCATCCGCGAGGACGACCCATCACTTATTATTACGCTTGACTCGCAAGTCGTCTACGAAATGGTCACACTAATTGTGTAACTAATTTAAACACTAAAAAGCACATTTTGCGACAATGATATTTCAGTGCATGTTTCTTATTGGAACGAGACAGTACTTTGGATAGATAGATGGTTAAAAAACTTTTCCATTGACATCAACCAAACACTTAAAAACAATCCTGCAGGCAAACAGAATATTTTTTATTGACATTTTGTTGTTTTTGGCTCCAGGTTTCTTGTTTTTTTATTTGTAGGATGAATTCAAGTCCCTTTCATTAGTTGCAGCCTTTTAGAGACAGCATTCTTTTACCCGTACACAATGATATATTATTTGTATTATGGGGGAATTATCAATTTTAGGTTAGAAACAATTTGGAAAAATGTTGTGTGTGTTTTGTTTTTGTCTGGACTTAAAAAATTTGCTTCTAATGAAGTGAATCCTCACTTGTTTAACATCGTTTTGTCGGTAATTTCATTGGCTTTATTTACCAATAGAGTTTATTGATCCGACATCATTATTTTACGAAATATTTGAGTTTTTGTGCGAGCGCGCCATGCCACTTTAGCGGAGCGGCGCCAAATTTCCGCGCATCTAAAGTGGCATACAAGTTAAGGGTGAGCATTATTATAACTGCGGGAGCGTTAACTTTTAATTACAAACAGCAACTAGTTCGCTGCTACTTTTCCAAAATTATTTCAATCAGCTTAGAAAGATCTCCTTGGAAAGTAAACTGCATTGTTATGTGCAGGGGACATACCTAAATGACCGGATGTTGAAAGACAATATGCACTTATCGTGAAACGGTTCCAGTGCACTGCCGCACAATGTCAATTCATATTTACAAATGTACATAGTGCGGTAACGTGCGGGGTGGGTACTTAAAAATAATAGCCCCACTGTATCTCTCCCCGTGCATGTCGTATTGTCATCATATCTTGAATGAGATGTGCTTGTTGGCTTACTTAACAACTCTAAACAGAACGGAAATGTTTCTTACGCAGATAATTAACGCTCAACGCTCAAACAAAACGAACCTCCAAGATGGCCTGGCGATTCAAGGCCTCCAAATACAAGAATGCGGCACCCATCGTGCCCAAGCCTGAGGCGTGCATCCGTGACATTTGCGTGGGCTCGTACCAGACCTTCGGGAACAATATCTGCTCATCGGCGGCGTTTATGGCGTTCAACTGGGAGCATGTGGGCTCTAGTCTCGCGGTGCTGCCGCTGGACGACTGCGGAAGGAAGAGCAAGACCATGCCGCTGCTCCACGCGCATTCAGACACCATTACGGATATGGACTTCTCGCCGTTTCATGATGGGCTACTCTTGACAGGCTCACAGGACAGTCTGGTACGTTTTAAATTTTTTATGGTTTTTATGGAAAATGTTTTCTGCATCGACCCTGCACCCGAGGAGCCCATATCGTCTTGTTTCTGTTGGAACCTGCTGCAATGATCTTCTTTTTGGTTGTGCTGGCTACAGTGTACATAAACTAAAATCAAATTTGAAAAAAATTCGAAAAAGGTGTTTTATATTCTGGCATGATGATGATGATAGATGACTCATCATCAGGGATCAGAATAGGTAGGTAGAGTATAAATATGTAATGTTGCCGAGAAGACATAACATAGTAAAATGGAAGTGAACATGACACAACATAGTATAACCCTCCTTTTTGCTTCGCCGTAGTCGGGTAAAAAATGGGACCGCCTCTTTCGGGAATTCTGAAAAATTCCCAGGAATTCTGGGATTTGAAAAAATATTTCCTGGTAGTGATACAGTTACGAGTAGTAGATACTTGTAACATGCTGTAATGTATGAATACCTTATTAAAAATCCTAACAAATTATTTTCAAATCAAAATCACTTCCATAATTACCAATAATTTTTGTTTTTTTTCAAAATAATAGTTTGGGATAGGCTGTTTAATAAAACAATTTCATACTATAATCCGAAGGTCTTGGTAATCCGGCATAGCTTGGGATTATACTCATCTGGATTATCAAGGCCCCACTATAGTATAAGCCAGCCCCTAAATGTTTTTATCTGGTACCTATGGGTGGGCGGCTGTTTTGTCTTCCCCTATGCATCCTAGCTGCATATTATACATTGTTTAAGTATGACGTTGTGACGTGCAGGTGAAAGTGTGGCACATCCCTCCTGAGGGTCTCAAGGAGCCGCTGAGCGGCGCCGAGTGCACGCTGTCTCACAAGCAACGCCGCGTGGAGAACGTCGGCTTCCACCCGGTGGCCGACGGACTGATACACGTCGCGTCGGGGCACGAGCTGGCGTTGTGGGACCTTACTACGCAGCAAGAGGCTTTCAGTGCGTCCAATTATTCACTGCCCATATAATATAGTTGTGCGAAAACCTGATCTGATCACGGAGTCGACAAATTATTCAGTTCAAACCATTTTTTTTTTCTGTATTTGACATAAAGCTTCAGACGCTTTACGAATATGCCAGACTCATTTACTTTTAAAAAATTACCTATATATTTAAAACTGTTCCAGAAATTGTCACAGTAGACACAGGACTCTGTACGTTAGCAATGCCGTGTATCGTCATTTGTTCTGACCATCACCCCGGTCCTCCACTTGCATCGCTAATCCAATGTTTTAGGGTTTTCTCACTTTAACTTAAGTGATCAGAGCTAGAGGAACTGTGGTATAGTGAATATTTTTTTGATGGACCCCATGGAGGTACAAAGCCACGCTCGCCCGCGCCCTCTATGGAGAGGCCAAAACGCCACCGAGCCGAGGCACTTGCGCCTACCAATATTGGTCATCGCACGAACAAAAGCGCGCCAGTCTCCGCGGCATTCTCCATGCTCTTTCTCTTTCTGTCGCGTGCACACTATATCAAGATGGTTGAGATAAAGAAACCCCCCGCTCGGCACTCCTCATACGTCGTTCCTGCGCACGCGTTTAGGAGAAAATAATTCGTCATGCCTTCTCCATAGCGGGCGCGGGCGCGCGTGGCTTCGTAGCTTCATGATGGACCCGGTGTGATCGGTGGAATTGATATTATGGGGTGACAGTTTTTAGGTTTCCGTATCCTGTACGGAAGCCTGTTACTAAGCCTACGCCGTCTGTCTGTCTGTCCGTCTGTCTGTCTGTCTGTCTGTCTGTCCGTCCGTCCGTCTGTCCGTCCGTCTGTCCGAGGGCTGTATCTCTAGAACCGTGATAGGTAGCCCATTGAAATTTTCACAGAATATGTGTTATTATGGCGGATATAACAATAAAAAATAAAAATAGAAAAACTAAAAAATTAAGGGGGTTCCCATACAAGAAACGTGTTTTTTTTTCAATGTTTTTTTGTGGTGCGGAAACCTCGGTGCGCGAGTCCGACTCACACTTGGCCGGTTTTTTATATATGTAAACCGCTATGGGTGTGCGAATCAGAGGGCCTAGAGCACTTACCCCATCCATCCAATGTCTTTTCTGAGAAGATAGGTGTCAAACTGGATACTACCCTTCGGATTGCCGGATATACTGGACTAGAGGAGAACACAGCCGAGGCTGCTATGCGGCCATCTTACGTCCGTACGGTGGTGCCAACCCTGTATGACTAGGTTGTCACGGTGCTTACGCTGCCTGACTGAGAGCTAAAATAACGAAAGTGTTTCCTCATCACAGCGAACCGCGAGCACACAGAAGTGATCCAATCTACGTCGTGGAAGAAGGACGGCAAGCTTCTAGCCACGTCGTGCAAGGACAAGAAGCTGAGAGTGGTGGACCCTCGTGCGGCGGCCTCCGTCGTGGACGTTGCCAGCAGCCATCAGAACATCAAGGACAGCCGCGTCGTCTGGCTGGGGGATCAGGACAGGATTCTCACTACTGGCGCGTATTCTTCCTGTCTTTGTTCTGTTGGGCTCACTCTCCGGTGAACGGAGATTTTAATGACCAGTGTACATAGTCGAAACAGCTGATGGTAGTTTGCATAAGATTAGGAAAAAAAAATTACTTACCTCCTCCTGCATAGCATTAGCCAAACCCGCCATACTCTCGCAGAATACACCTTTGTAGTGGATTGAAGAGTTCTTCGAACTGCACAATTAGGTATCTAAATCGTTCTTGTATTGCACTACAAATGGAATACTCCTACAATCTACGGATCTTTTGTACCATGTGGGGCCGGTACTTTAAAAGAATAGCGCCACATCATCTCTCCCCGTGTATGTCGTAAAAGGCGACTAAGGGATATGACTCCCTTCTTATATTACTAGGTGGTAGGGTTTAACCCGCCCGGGTCGGTACCACCGCACTGAATGAAAGGTCGGTCGAAACGGCTATGTAAATAGTTTGTGTTTTCCGTCCAGTTCAGTGTAGCTGGCACGACTGAAGGGAAGCACTGACGTGGCACCAAGTTCACCTGGTGTTATGGGCTGACATCACGGATGTTGTAGGTGATGTAGCCAATCATGTCAGTTTCCATAAAAAAAAAATGTGTATATTTTATGGTAAATATTTAATGTTCAGACTTAGGAACATGTCAAGTTTATTGTGTCTGACGAATATTTAAAATTGCAGGCTTTGACTCCGCGCGCCTCCGCCAAGTGATAATCCGCGACGTGCGCAACCTCTCAACGCCGCAGAAGACCCTCGAGCTGGACTGCTCTACGGGTGTGCTGATGCCTCTGTTCGATCCCGATACCAACATGCTGTTCCTGGCCGGCAAGGGGGACACCACCATACTCTACATGGAGCTGACCGACCGGGAGCCTTATCTCATCGAGGGGCTGAGACATTCTGGTACGATTATGTTTTTTTAGGTTTCCGTACTCCTTAAGCCTATTACTAAGCCTGCAACCACTAATAATAAAAAACAAATGGGAAAAAAAATATAAATAAGATCTATCATACATAAAACAGTGCACTCAACACGTGAAGTACACGTATCAGCTGGAAGCTGCTAGTGTATATAAATAAATAATAATAATAATAACGTCTATCTTTCTGTCTGTCCATCTGTCCGTCCATCCGATGGCTGTATCTTTGGAACCATAATTGCTAGCCAGTTGAAATTTTTACAGAATATGCGTTATTTTGACCGATGTAATAACAAATAAAGAGGAGCTTGCTTCACACTATAGAAGATGCAACTGTTTGAAATTTGGAGAGAATATGACATGGACCCGGTGGCGTATTTGGTAACGCGTTGGCAGCTCGTGCGTGTGGTCCAGTAACGCGTTGGCAGCTCGTGCGTGCGGTCCAGGTTCGAATCCTGATCATGTCAGGATGTATGTTTTCTGATGAAAAACCTCTGTACACAATAAACAATGCATTATTTGCATTAGCATGCGACCGAATGTCAAAGGGCATTCTTAGACACCTTATGGGTGGCTTGGGGTCACATGTCGCACTTTAAAAAAAATGAATTAGTGTACATTTTAAATAATGTGTGTGATATAAATAATTCTTCAATGAAAAATTTTAACAACTCATTTTTGCATTGCCAAGCTTGTCCAACTGGTTTCGCCTTAAGAACTACTTCCATATTTCTGTCAAGCCCAGCGGGCACCTTCAAGTAGGGAGTTCACCCAAGTTCATCTTCACCTAACTTCACCTTCACCTAAGTATGATGTTTACCTATACATTTTTATGGGATACCTGGCTATTTTGATTTTCAGACAAATTTACAAAATCTGTGATATATTCCATTATCACAGCATGACAGAATTAGGCAATTTTTAACATGTTCTGGAGTCAACGTATTTCTAAATTTCTGCCCTAGTCTATACTCACTGCTTATATGTGACGATGTGTTCAGGTGAACAGACAAAGGGCGCGTGCCTGGTTCCGAAGAGAGCGCTACGGGTGATGGAGGGAGAAGTGAATAGGGTGCTTCAACTTGCCTCCAGCACGGTCGTTCCCATCATGTATCAGGTGCCAAGAAAGGTGAGCATCTTACTTTGAGTTTCAACGAAGGTTACTGAACTGTTGTTGTTCAGACTCGTTCTCCGCGCTTAAGTCCACGCCATTGTGGGCCTTTTGCGCATCCTACGGCCTTACTCCAACCAGCCGAGTTCTTCCAGGAAGCGGCACGCTCTGGTCACTGAACTGTGCCGGTCTCCATATAAAGAAAAAACTGTGCTACCCTTCACTTATTGTTTATTCTATAATTTCATCTATTAATCCAGTCAGTGGGTGATTTTACCTTACAAAAGGTGGTGTAGTAACGATTTTCACATATGTTGTTTAGATATGGGCACTGATGAAAATTCCAAGTTTTCGACCTTGGTGACCTTGCGCTCGAGCCGCCATATTGGATTGAATGTGCAAAAATTTAGTTTTTGGAAAATAATGCTTTAACAGTTCATTCTAGAACAATACTGTCTATGATACATATGAAGTCACCAAGCATACATACGGGAGTGGCAACCGTCGAGCGCTATTATATGGGAAAATTAGCCGCGTCTTAGTGCATTATGCTCTTACAATATAATAGTCTGCGGGATCGAACGTCAGTGCACATGTGACTTGGGGACAAAGAACACGTATATGTGCACTACGCAAAATGGCGAGTTGTGCAGTTCGTACGTGTCGAAAGAGCTCAAGATCATCAGGAATAACAAAAGATGGCGTAACCTTTCATAGGTAAGTCATTTTAATGATAATACAACGCTTAAAACGTGAAAAATACAATAATTCCGCGAGTTAGGAGCACGACTGCGCGCCATACCGGGCGCGTACACATGATAGGCAAATTTGACAGATTGAAAAGAAATTTGAAATCAATTATTGAAAACGGGGATGTTGTATATAATAAATGCGATGTTGTTTATCATAAATGCGAAAGTATATTTGTTTGTTTATTTGTTTGCTATCATGTTGTTTATCATAAATGCGAAAGTATATTTGTTTGTTTATTTGTTTGCTTGTTTTTTTTTAAGTGAAAATTTCTTTAGCGGTGCTTGGCACTTTTTTAGGTGGGTATAAAATTTATAACTCGAAATCGCGACATCGCGTCAGCGTCATTTTTAAAATGAAACCTTAAGTCATTGCATTAAGGGTTAAGTTAGAGTGGCACGGCATCTGCCGGCACACCCGGAGTGCAACTGTTAAGTAGGGTTCGGTAACAGGTTTATGTCTGTCCATTCTACTAAGTTCTGCAAAATGAATGTAGGGTTCCGTAACAAATGCTTGTCTGTCCGTTCTACAAAATTTAACATTTATTTCAAAATGAATGTAGGGTTCCGTAACAAATGCATGTCTGTCCGTTCTACTAAATTTTACAATTTTCAACCAAGGTCCTCCGACGGTTATTTTATAATAAAAGTAGGGTTCCGTAACACGTTTATGTCTGTCCATTCTACTAATAAGTTCTGCAAAATGAATGTAGGGTTCCGTAACAAATGCATGTCTGTCCGTTCTACAAAATTTAACATTTATTTTAAAATGAATGTAGGGTTCCGTAACAAATGCATGTCTGTCCGTTCTACTAAATTTTAAAATTTTCAACCAAGGTCCTCCGACGGTTATTTTATAATAAAAGTGTCTGTGTGGGCCCTGAATACGAATCCGTTGTCAAAATTCAAAAAAAGTGGCCGCCATTTTGAACTTTTTAGTTACTGGACCGATTGCTTTCAAAATCGATATCTGGGTGTCTGTGTGGGCTCTGAATACGAATCCGTTGTCAAAATTTTATAAAAGTGGCCGCCATTTTGAACTTTTTAGTTACTGGACCGATTGCTTTCAAAATCGATATCTGGGTGTCCGTGTGGGCTCTGAATACGAATCCGTTGTCAAAATTTAAAAACGTGGCCGCCATTTTGATCTTTTTAGTTACTGGACCGATTGCTTTCAAAATCGATATCTGGGTGTCCGTGTGGGCTCTGAATACGAATCCGTTGTCAAAATTAAAAAAAAGTGGTCGCCATTTTGAACTTTTTAGTTACTGGACCGATTGCTTTCAAAATCGATATCTTGGTGTCCGTGCGGGCTCTGAACACGAATCCGTTGTCAAAATTAAAAAAAAGTGACCGCCATTTTGAACTTTTTAGTTACTGAACCGATTGCTTTCAAAATCGATATCTGGGTGTCTGTGTAGGTTCTGAACACGAATCCGTTGTCAAAATTTTAAAAAGTTTCCGCCATTTTGAACTTTTTAGTTCCTGGCCCGATTGCTTTCAAAATCGATATCTGGGTGTCTGTGTGGGCTCTGAATACGAATCCGTTGTCAAAATTTTATAAAAGTGGCCGCCATTTTGAACTTTTTAGTTACTGGACCGATTGCTTTCAAAATCGATATCTGGGTGTCCGTGCGGGCTCTGAATACGAATCCGTTGTCAAAATTTAAAAAAACTGGCCGCCATTTTGAACTTTTTAGTTACTGGACCGATTGCTTTCAAAATCGATATCTGGGTGTCCGTGTGGGCTCTGAATACGAATCCGTTGTAAAAATTTAAAAAAGTGGCCGCCATTTTGAACTTTTTAGTTACTGAACCGATTGCTTTCAAAATCGACATCTGGGTGTCCGTGTGGGCTCTGAATACGAATCCGTTATCAAAATTTAAAAAAGTGGCCGCCATTTTGAACTTTTTAGTTACTATGGCGGTTATTATATTATTATTTAAAATGGCGGCCACTTTTTTTACATTTTGACAACGGATTCGTATTCAGAGCCCACACAGACACCCAGATATCGATTTTGAAAGCAATCGGTCCAGTAACTAAAAAGTTCAAAATGGCGGCCACTTTTTTTACATTTTGACAACGGATTCGTATTCAGAGCCCACACAGACACCCAGATATCGATTTTGAAAGCAATCGGTCCAGTAACTAAAAAGTTCAAAATGGCGGCCACTTTTTTTAAATTTTGACTACAGATTCGTATTCAGAGCCCACACATACACCCAGATATCGATTTTGAAAGCAATCGGTCCAGTAACGAAAAAGTTCAAAATGGCGGCCACTTTTTTTTTATTTTTACTACAGATTCGTATTCAGAGCCCACACATACACCCAGATATCGATTTTGAAAGCAATCGGTACAGTAACTAAAAAGTTCAAAATGGCGGCCACTTTTTTTAAATTTTGACTACAGATTCGTATTCAGAGCCCACACATACACCCAGATATCGATTTTGAAAGCAATCGGTCCAGTAACTAAAAAGTTCAAAATGGCGGCCACTTTTTTTAAATTTTTACTACAGATTCGTAATCAGAGCCCACACATACACCCAGATATCGATTTTGAAAGCAATCGGTCCACTATCTAAAAAGTTCAAAATGGCGGCCACTTTTTTTAAATTTTTACTACAGATTCGTAATCAGAGCCCACACATACACCCAGATATCGATTTTGAAAGCAATCGGTCCAGTAACTAAAAAGTTCAAAATGGCGGCCACTTTTTTTAAATCGCGAGATTAAAACACCATGAATAAATATTGTTTTAAGGAAGACTCCAATCTTTTACTCTGTTCCTCGAAGTTTAGGTAAATAAGCCCTACTTATTCCTATCACTGATTATTAGTACAACTTTTCAAAAATATTAGAACAACAGTCTGGTTTAATTTTTCAATATTTTTTTTTGGATTCAAACAATAATATTCGTTCAGTAAAAACTATTTGAAATAATATTACAAATAACAATTTCAAAATTCACAAATATACCGCACCATCATCGTCCGTCAGACTGGCATTCGTAGTGATCCCGTCAAGTTGCCGTCAAGCAAGGCTTCCGATTGGTCGGACGGTCGGCTCTTACTACCAGATACCCGAGCCAAGCCAGCGATAACAAACCTGTCGCTGCCCTTGCTCGCTCTGTCTCTCTCCATATCGCAGGGCGCGATATGGGTAACGGAGATAGACAAGTCACGTCATAAAAGATTAAATTGCGATTTCGATTTTCGTAGTAGTAGGGATTTTTGGCTAGCCGTGCTCCGATACAAACGCAGTAGCGTTGCGTCTCCCGTATGTATGCTCGGTGTATGAAGTAGATCAAATTCCTTACATTTCATCAGTAAGAACGTTTTATGTAAGTCTTATATTTAATGAGGTACAGTGACGAAAAGATGAAATTTTCTCCAAAAAAATCTTTATTCTTCAAGTTTTTATCAAATAAGTTCTCAAGTATTGAATTTACATCAAAGTATGTACAACATACTTAATGAACATAAAATTCCACATATTTTCGTGTATACATTGTTCTTATAACTATTATACATAACCGTTTACAGTTGCTCAAAGATGAACAATTTTTACATATTGTTTTTATCTAATGTTATTGTTCCATCTGGCGGGTAGTCTACTATCTGTCCAAGACCACCAGAATAGTACCAGTAGGTCTAAATTATTCCGGATTTAATGTTGTCGTCTGTGTGCTCAGCTCAATCGCGTCTATAAACTCATTTTCTATCCTCGTCATTATCTGGTTTCCCAATGATTCCTCATATTCGTATATTTTCTCATATTCATTCGTCATATTTTAACATTTAACATTTTGTCAGTTCGATTATCATAGCGAAGAAGAACTGGCAAGAAACTTCGCTGGATACTTTTTTTACCTCCACTTATTCTACATTTACAATAATGTTTGCCACTGCCTAAATAGTACGAGTCATCACTATTTCTAAAAAATTATCACAATAAATAAGTACGACATTTTTCCTATAAGCGTAAACCATTCATATAACACGTTGGAGCCACTTGGAGCAGGCAGGCCAGTCTCCACAAACAGCACCAGTTCACGATCATCACGCCAGGGCCAGCCATCGCCTCCCTCAACCATATTTGAGGGTGAGAGGCGACCCGGACCAAGCGTCACCGTAAGCAAATACCCTCGCAAATACCTTAAAGCGATACACTACCCCAGCGGCAACGCGACATAACTTTTTAACGAATCTTGTGCACATTCAATTTTAATACTATTGCTTCAGTCACACATTCATAAAACATATTAAGAATAACAATTTCACTGATAATTTGACAATTCTGGCTACAAAAAACTTAGTAATTAAGTGTAGGTATCAGGTGTAAGAAGGAAGGTGTGGATCTAAGCTTACGATGGCTTCACCGAACATATCCGGGCCCATCGGCAGTAGAGGAGGGTATTAATCGAGGCCGGGACTAGCGAGTGGCCACTCTAAATTTCCCGCGCATGCTTCACGTTTCGGCTCGCTTCAAGCCCTCGTCAGCTAGTCTGCGTTGACTAGGACGCGGGGAAACAACCAGTCCCGCTCTCGACCTCCCTCTCTCTACCTATCCATATTCTGTAGGATGCTTCCAGTGACGTTTTCGAAGCTCTCTCCATATATGAGCTTAGCGTCGATCTTGGGAGCCCTAGATTCTTGAAGAGACTGTAGAGCGACTTCGCTGGTAGTCCCCTTGCTCCGACTTCCACAGCGAAGAGATCAGTCTTGAATCCGTTTCTCACAATCCGGTCTACTAAGTTGCAGTACTTGTTAAGTTTGATGTTGTGGTCCTTCGGTATGTTACTTTCCCATGGAACTGTAAGTTCAACAAGTACTACATGCTTTGTCGCTTTTGAGAATATGAGTATATCCGGTCTTAATGCTGTGGTACAGATTTCCGAAGGCATTTGGTAATGCTTCTCATGTGTGTCCATCAACAATTCCCAATCCTTTGCTGCTCCCAAAATTGAAGAAGGTTTAGTCCTATCTTTGGGCAGCTTATTGGCTCCAGGTTTCACAAAGTTGACCTTCTGGAAGCCGCTACTGGTTTGCCCTTTCCTGGTCCGTGCAATTGACAGGTTGATGGCCTCTCTGATGATTTGGAGGACTTTGCCTTTGTCAAAATTTTATACGTAATTTGTATCAACTCAAAAATGTACATTACGCATAAGTACTACAACATAGTACAAGTGTCAAAAAATATTAGGATACTCTACCTAATCCTTTCTTACAATGGCATGAAATGAAATTCAGTAAGGTCTCGGGCTCTGGTTTATCGGTCATTGTAACAGGAGCAAGCCCATTGGTGCAACATAGCCAGCCCCAGTCTTCGGGATTTTTTTGGATTCCGTAGTTGGACTTGATGGTACGCTCTATAAGCATGATATCATGCAGCGTCGTTCGTTGGTGGCAAAGAAGCAAGACTGACTTTGCTTTTTGTTGCAGATTTTGTGAACCGTTGATAGCGTAGTTGTTCCAATGTATCTTTTTCCATGTCACCACCATATAAGACAACAAGAAACGTTAAAATAACCATAAAAAAAATTAAATGTGTAGATAGTGACTTTTTTAAAAATTAATCTTTCAATCACTGTAAATCATTATATACTAGAGGTACAAGAATGATTTGTACACGAAAATGTGTGTGACGCTGCACGATATCATGCGTATAGAACGTACCATGAAGTCCAAAAATGGTACGGAATCCAAAAAAATCCCGAAGACTGGGGCTGGTTACGTGGCGCCAATGGGCTTGCTCCTGTTACAATGACAGATAAACCATCGCCCGAGACCTTAATGAGTTTCATTTCATGCCATTTATGGAAGGATGCGGTAGAGGGGCACGTGGCTGCAGGCAAGCTGGACTAATGTGCTGTATTAAAGTTCTGCAATGGACAGTGCGAAAATGCGCCACAAGTTCATAGAATCGATAGCGACAATGAAGACGAGGAATCATTGGGAAACCAGATAATGACGAGGATAGAAAATGAGTTTATAGACGCGATTGAGCACACAGACGACAACATTAAATCCGGAATAATTTAGACCTACTGGTACTATTCTGGTGGTCTTGGACAGATAGTAGACTACCCGCCAGATGGAACAATGACATTAGATAAAAACAATATGTAAAAATTTTTCATCTTTGAGCAACTGTAAACGGTTATGTATTATAGTTATAAGAAAAATTTATACACGAAAATATGTGGAATTTTATGTTCTTTAAATATGTTGTACATACTTTTGATGTAAATTCAATACTTCAGAACTTATTTGATAAAAACTTGAAGAATAAAGATTTTTTTGGAGAAAATTTCATCTTTTCGTCACTGTAGCTCATTAAATATAAGACTTACATAAAAAGTTTTTACTGATGAAATGTAAGGAATTTGATCTACTTCATATGTATCATAGACAGTATTGGTCTAGAATGAACCGTTCAAGCATCATTTTCCAAAAACTAAATTTTTGCACATTCAATCCAATATGCGAGCGCAAGGTCACCAAGGTCGAAAACTTGGAATTTTCATCAGTGCCCATACCTAAACAACATATGTGAAAATCGTTACTACACCACCTTTTCTAAGGTAAAGGTCTGTTTTTGTCCCCACTGACTGGATTATATAGGTAGGTAACCTACGCTGGACATGTCGAAAATTCCGTCAGTTCTAATTCAATGCGAAGAAGAACTAATAAACAAACTTTGCAAGTCACAATGTTTTGTTAGTACCTTATAAGTATTATAGTTACTCACTAATAATGAACCCTTATTACCGTTCACAAGAGCATTACTATTTACAGCATAAACTTGAATACTTAACCGCTCAGGTGTCGCCGGAACGATTTCGTCCCGGCGGCGGGGCCGACTCTCAGCATTAAAAAAATGCTCTTTGAATATGGGGATAAGGCTCATTATACTTTTAAATAAAGGTGAAGATATGTCCTACTTGATCTGATTCACTTTGGCGCCAGCTTAGAGCAAAAAACTTGATCTCAGTCGATTTCGAGACTTGGTGACGGACACCATTTAACGTCGAGACTTTTTGCTACACTCGACTTTCATGGGGGATGTTATATAAGCTGAATTAACTATTTTTTGCTTCTATTCTAATTATTTGTTGCCTTGTCATTTGTTCCAGAGCTACCGCGATTATCACGCGGACCTGTACCCCGACACGAGCGGTTGTGTGACGTACCTCAGCGCACCCATGTGGCTGGAGTCGCACGATCACCCCGTGCCCAACATCTCCCTGAACCCAGAGGCCAATAACGGCGTTCAGGTGAGCCTCTAACCACATGCCTGTTGTAACTTCTGGAGGCAAATCTTGGACGGACGTTACACGCTATGTTCGGCATCAGTTCAGTCCGTGACCTTGGTCACGACCAGATTGACGCCAGACTGACGCCAGATGTAAAATGCATTCGCAGTATCAGTCTGCCATCAGTCTAGTATTAAAATATTTTAAAATCCATCAGTCTGGTCCATCAGTCCATCGGTCAATAGATTAAACGGTCAGTCTGGACCATGGTTTAACCAGACTGATGGACTGAACTGATGCCAAACCTAGCGTGTAACCTCCGTCTTAGAGGTGGAAATGAACATACATGGCACCTAGCTCCGATAGGAGAAAGGGTTATTGGGCCGCCGTCGCAGGTGTAACAGATGGTGTAGCTAACCATTTCAAGTGAAATAAAATAAAAAACAAGTACAGTGCCCGGCTGCAAATAATGTGCGTCGAGCTTTAGAAAGAGACAATCCGGTTGTAGAGCGTCGTCCCTGTCGCACAGAGACGTGCGACAGGGACGACGCTCTACAACCGGATGGCCCGTTTCTAAAGCCCCACATGCATTATTTGCTGGTATGAACTTTAATTAATTATATATAAGGTCTTTCATTTGTAGGTAACTTTACGCTAAGGGGTGTATGTGTATCAGATACTGATCACGTTCCCATACCAATTTTTTTTACGATATGAAAAACCTACTCACTCCTCAAATTTAATATGTGAAGTGCGCGTATTTCACCTTAATCTATGGCCCGTCGGCGGCGCGTGGTGCGGCGGCGTGGCGGCGGAGTGCATTGACCTATGAATGCATATTTCAAGGTGAAATACGCGCACTTCACGTATTAAATTTGAGGAGTGAGTAGGTTTTTTATATCGTAAAAAAAAAATATTGGTATGGGAACGTGATCAGTATCTGATACACATACACCCCTTAGCGTAAAGTTACCTACTAATGAAAGACCTTATATATTTTTTTATGAATAAAATCATACACCATGTAATTTTATTTCTATTTCCGTTCATTTTGGCCTCTAGAGTAACGGCATCAAGTTAAGGGTGCAACTGAAATACGATTGGTCAATTGGTGTGTGGTAGAACAAATTTAATTCAACTAGGATTAAAATAGCGATGAATTCAAATGTGACTAACAATTTAGATATCTTGAAATTCAGTTTGATATTCGATGTTGGTTTTGGTATACATTTTTGTCTCTATCTGACTTTGCCCGTGTCAAATTATACAATAACAAATTTTGATGCATATTTCTATCAAGTAGTATAATATAAAAATATTTAGTTTCTTAATTAACTTCTGTTAGATAATTTAACTGACAAAGTTGGTTGGAGAGCGTTGTAGTTCACAGTAGAAACGTTCACTTGTGTTTTTGTGTTGTCGTTGTGTTTTAAAGTTATTTTATGTTTTATTTTTATTTTGGAACTCGGTGTAGTGTAGCTGCACGAACTAGAAGAGCTCGGGTGTGGAGTTGTTTATTGAAAGTAAGTTTTACATTTTTATTTATTTATTTTATTTTGTCATGTTTTGTGTTGTTTATTTTCATTGTCTTCATTTTTCGTGTTCGAGATTGTGTTGAGTTGTTACGTTGTTTGTTTTTACATGAATTTGTGTCATATGCATAAAATGCATTGAAGAAACTAATTTCAACAATGAGTCTGCCTTGTGCACATGAAAAAAGTATCTAAATAAAAAAACTACTGGATATGACAAGCTGGGTTAGGAGGCTGAAGAGAGAAGTTGTGCTCCAAATATGAATGGACTGGTCGCTGGACTCCATCAAACAAGCAAATGAACACCCACAACTAATCCGATTATAAACAATCATATCAACACCCACAACTAATCCGATTATAAACAATCAAATCAACACCCACAACTAATCCGATTATAAACAATTAAATCAACACCCACAACTAATCCGATTATAAACAATCATATCAACACCCACAACTAATCCGATTATAAACAATCAAATCAACACCCACAACTAATCCGATTATAAACAATTAAATCAACAACCACAACTAATCTGATTAAACAATCAAATCAACACCCACAACCTATCTGAATTATAGTCCAGATTCTCAATAAAAAAAAAATCTGCATTATTTCTCAACACAGTCACGAAACAACAATTTATATGTAATGGCTGCATGTTCATTTAATATTATTATAATTTTTTAGTTCTTATTTGAATTCAATATTAGACCTACGGAAATGTTAACATAATAATTTCTTTACATCCAGGTTCACCGCGGAAATTTAGACACCGTCGTAAAGCAAGTCCAAGCGCTGCCCATCCCAAAGAAAACTGACAAGAAGTTAGTTGTTAAGACTCCCGTTAGTGAACCCGTTATTTCTCCCAAAAAGGAGCAAACGCCGGTCATCGAAACACGAGACGAGGACAGAATCGACTTTGTGAACGTCAAAGACTTGATCAAGGGCATGGAGAAACCGAAATCAAAGCCTGTTCAGGAGGTGAGACCCATCGAGGTAGCGAAAGAAACAAACGGCGCATCCGAGATTCACGGAAAGTACGCTGAAAAGCTGGATAACGGAAGCGAGAAGATGGATAATGGGAAAGATTCGGAGATAGATAACGGGAAGGATTCGGAGAAGGATGCAGAAATTGATGATTATCAAGCGGATGTTCCTGCTTTGTCCCGTAGCAATAGTTATTTGAACGGTGTACAGCCCCCGAAGCCCCTGCCCCGTTCTTCGATCTCCGAGGCGGGGTCCGGTGAAGAACACCACGCCGGCAGTGAGGTCCCCAAGCCGAAACCGCGGACGTCAACGCAGGTTTCCGGGTCGGGGTATAAGGTAACGTGGGGTGTGATTTGGGTGTTGTGTTTTGAGTTTTTCTGCAGTTTGAAAAATGTATGGAATTTTTTGTGGCTTTTGTTTTATTATTTCCTCCTCGAGTTGTATTATAATAGTATTATAATAATTGTTAGATGAACAACATGAAATAATTAGAAAAATGTGCTGCCCAGCTAGTACTAAAACCTGGATCACTGGTAAAGGCCACCATTGTGATAAATTGCCTTAAAATATTTTATTCCACGGTATTCATATGAAATCATAAATTCTAAGCTAACTTTCTTGATACGAAAAACAATATTATATTTAGCAGTTTTACTCATACGTATTACTAGGGATAATGTAAGAGAATGTGTATGTGTGTTTGTCCGCTCCACCACCATATCAACTTACATTGCCGCTCTCAAATTAGTCCCAATTAGTACCATTAGCCAGTTAGTACCATTTTCTGTTCATCAAAGCTTGTTCAATAATAATTTTTTATTGTTTTATGCCATTTTTTTTCTGCTGTTTTGCGTTGCTTTGCATTGTGTTTTGCGCTGATTTAGATATATCTGCAAGCATTTGATAATTTATTCGTGTGTTTCATAAAATACAACAAAAATTATAATTTAAAAGACTTATTTTATACTTTATGAAAAATGGTCACATTTGTTTGGCAACCATTGCAATTGGAGCTGGATAATTAGCCTACTAAATTAAATGTAAGGTAAATTCTAGCCATGTACAAAGTTTTAGCCCAAATGGTTCAGTGGGTTTATCTCGATCTACATACATACAGAAGACCATTTCACATGTTTGCAGTGTGATACAGGAACCACTTCGAGAAAACAATTTCATCCAAGACTATGTACACTTTACAATATTGCTTGGCGAAGAATGAAGTGAACTTGACAACCAACGAAGGGAAATACTCTGTTCTCCATACTCTTTTATGGAGTTCTACCCTGGCCGTCTTGTGGCCTTCATGAAGTACAGAAACTGGCTGGGATACTAACAACAAAGCTATTTACACATCTTATGAAGACCGCCAGGTTATAGGAGCCAGGAAATACTATCACCGGAAGAAACGGTATGATGTATAAAATCTGTTTGCACAGCCACGACTGGGTCCGAAGCCGTTCTCAGCGTCGCAGAGCAGTGAGGAGTTCTCCTTCGACAAGGTGTTCTCCGTACCGGCCGTGCCTGGTCAGACTCCCGTTGTGTCCAGGACCGATTCTGGTGTGTAGTCTCATTTTATATTTACAACTAGATATATTGAAGGCCGATCGAAGCGGTTATGAAAATAGTTCATTTTTGCCGCTCAATTCATTGTAGTACGTCGGCACGACCAAAGGATGCATATGATACCTATTTCCCAGATGTGTGATGGGCTGACATTGCAGGTGTAATACATAGCCAATCATATCGTCATTGTACACAAACAACCCGTTCATTTTGTCAGTGTATAGGTTTCCTCAAATTACCTACCTACTACTATACTGCCACAGCTTCTGTGTTAAAAAAATGCACAATTTTTTTTAAAGTCTTCTGTATGCACCAAACATTAAAGTTCACAAGATCGTTCGTATGTAGCATACTGGACGACCAAACAATGCTGATGCACCATGGACTGTTTATAGCCTCGTGCATAGAATGAGCCGTGAAAAACAATAATTAATCGGCATGTTGACAATGATGATCTGTTTCGTGTTCTTTTGTAGCGTCGTCTCCGGTCGCGGCGACTGTAGCGCCATCTTTGAAAGAGAACGGCAGCGGCGGCTCTTCGCAGGCGGAGGACAAGGCCTCTCCCACCAGCGACATGGAAGCGCCACCTGTTAAAGGTTTGCAAATTGTGACATTTTAATCCTGATTCTAACTCTAAATTTGCAGAAGAATACAGTACTGTATTTTAAATAATGAGACCCTCCATATTTCCGTAGGATGAATGCAAAAAATTTAAACCTAAGCAAAATAAATTAAAGAGACATCGAGTGAGAGTTGATTTCGCTACCCAAAGTGTCCTATTAGAAGTATAATACTTTGCTGCGATGCAGAAGTTGAACTTTTGACGAATCAATGTTATGTTTGTCGTGCAGATGGGGAGTACACAAATGGCAAGTCGGACACAAGTGCAGAAGAGGAGATCAACTCTTCGGACTCGGGCTACAGACCCAAGACACCCAGCACCGCCGAACGCAGAAAAGTCTTCGAAGCTACTACCACAGAGTAAGTACAATGGCTTTTACAAAATTCGGAACAGTTAGGCTAGGCGTATGCTGGCGCGCAGGCGGCACAGGCACAGACAACGCAGACATCGTAGCTACAGATTCTGCATGAGGCAGGTGATGCAGACGCAGCACTCTGCGTATGTTGCGCAAAGTCGGTGTGTTTTTGTCTGTTGATATGTTAAGTTCAGAATCAGATTCAGACTATGAATTAGACAATATTGTTTTATTATACAGTCACACAAAAAGAAGAAAGTCTATATGGCAGAGCGAATATTTGAAAAAAACGGCAAACCCATGGCGAGTTTTTATTGCACAGTGAATTACCAGACCAAAAGTTCAAGAATTACTTCAGATTGAATAGAGAACAGTTCAAGTATGTTCACGATTTAAAGAATTTAAAGAAATACAAGAAAACAACTTGGAGCTGCGTCGCCTGCGCGCAGAAACTGTACACTGAGTACAACTCGACGCAGACGCAGAAACTGCGCGAAGCAGGCGCGTGCCTGTGCGGCACGCGCCTGCCGAGCAGCATACGCTGGTTCATACATGTCTGTAGAATACAAGATCTGTGCGGCCCGCGCCGCACAGATCTACGTCGCGCAGATATGTCTGCGCGCCAGCATACGCCTAGCCTTAAGGTGCCAAAGTAGAGCCTTGAGGAACTCTAACTATATAAAAATATGCTGAAAAACTAACTTCTGTAATGCTTGGTTGTTCAATTTATTTTCTGTAAAAAAGATTAAACTAATTAACTTTGATGTACCTTTGATGGGGTATTTTCTATTCATTGATCATTTTCATCATTATCAATTCAATCAAATGCTTTATTGTAGTTAAAATTCTTTATCAATTGATTGTGAATGCTTGGAATCTACAGTGGAATTGTGTTGATATTATATAGTTCAGTATTTATTTATAGTTACATATTTTATAATCATACAGTACTTTTACTTAATTAAGGAACATCGACTTTTAGAGAAGGACAGACAATATGTAAGTGGGAGTACAACAATGCGTGGTAACAGTATGGACGTAATCTTACGCCGTATGCATTGACTGCTTCTCGAAAGGCCGTGTTTCTTATTTATGTAAAAGTACTCTGCGGTATTTGTCATGTGGTTATGGATGCTTACACTATTGGCAACATCACATGCTACATCTGTGATGTCAGAGCATTACATCTTACTCCTGCTGCTGGAATTATGTGCCACGCCAGTGCTTTCGTATAGGTCGTATAGGGGTGAACCATCAATGTATTCTTGTGTGGTGGTGTGCTCGTGCTTATGTGATGTCTCTGTGTGGTTGCCAGCGGTACGTCTATTGCGGAGCGACGGCGTGCGTATGAGTTCCGTTCGTGCAGTGTAGCGGTAGAGTCTGACACACCGCCATCGCCAGCACCACTACGGTAATGCGTTTTAGGGCTGCCAGTAATGCAAGCATTTTAGGAATAAAAAAACACCTGTGTCAGTTTTTCCCGATGTCTTGTCTGGGGAAACTTTTAACTCCAGTATTTTTTTTACCATTCTTTGCAACACTTTTGCCTGCAAGGAAATATAAAAGCTGTCTGAGGGAGAATTTTGTTGGTTTGTTCATAGTTTTTAATTGCTACACAAATCTACAATCTGTGCATATAAATCTTTAGTACTAGTAGAAGAAGAGCATAGAATAGAATATTATTTCCTCATACTGAACATAGATGTATAACATAGATGTAGGAGGAAAAGGGAGCCAGCTCAGAAGACCTTTCTCTTCTTCAAAAGGTGTCAGGTATATTCCGTGAAACCATTGAAAAAGGGGATCAACCGAGCCTTGCTTCTAAAAATTGCATAGTTTTATCTGTGATGTGAGGTTTAATGCTTGCATTGCAGACGTCGCGATTCACTGAAAGCACGCAAGAGTCCAGAGCGAGAGGACAAGCGTGCCTCCGTGCCCAACCCCACCACTAAACGCACTTCCACTGTTTTTGGTGAGTCTTTTAGTTTCTATAGCTTTGAAATAAATTGTGCTAAGCCAAGTACAGCTGTTTCAAACATGCTTGTCTGGAATAGCACATTTGTGGGCTGTGCCTAGTGTTCTGTGTTGTAACACACATATGTGTGTTACAACACACATATGTGTGTTACAACAGTGTGCATACTCCTACAACTAACGGGGCTATTCTCTTTTATCAATTCATCGCTACTAGCAATTTCTCATGATCCATCTCACTCGCTCCAACGGGCTTCTCAATGCGTCTAGTGAGACAGAGTGGCGGCTACTGCTAATTTTGCGATAATCGCTAACAAGAGTATGGGGCAGACTGAACAATGTTAGTTTGTTATTGTTGTTAATTTGTAAATTATTGTAACTCCTAGCCTATTCTATCTTCCACAGTGGTGCGCCAACGTCTCACGGTAGAACACTTTAATGAAGAGAAATTTTCCCAAATTGTGTGTTGCTTAAACTTTGTAATTTTTTTTTTGTTATTTTTTTATGGAAACTGACACAGTTGGCTACATCACCTACAACATCCTGGGTGTCCTGGGATCCCATAACACTGGGTGAACTAGTTGCTATGTCAGTGCTTCCCTTCATTTCATCTCGGCTACACTGAACTGGACGGAAAACACGAACTATTTACATAGCCGTTTCGACCGACGTTTAGCACAGTGGTACCAACGCGGCCGGGATAAATTACACGTTAGCAAAGTACGAGACTTGAATTTCACACATGTGTTAGTCTTGTCTAGTCTAGTGTACCTGTAGATCTGAACTGTATTAGTCTCTGGTTACAGGTCGAGTGTCCAAGTTCCGACACTTGAAGGGGACTCCGGGCCACAAGTCTACGCACATCGAGAATATCAAGAACATCAGCAGACAGATCTCTGGAGAGTGCAACGGATTTTACGGTGAGTCCTCCCTCGCTATTGTTGTTTCACAATCTGCAACTGCGCTAGTTAATCTGCTAGATCGAAATAGTAAGAATTGGGAAATAATAAAACTTTTCTGGTTTGAAAGCTGTCAAGAATTTACTAAAAACTATTTGCCAATAGTTTGAAATGCAATCAAATCACACTGTTAAAAGGTGGGACCGCACTTTGTATATACTTCAAGCAAACCTATCAATATCAACTAATATAGTTAGGTGCCAAAAAAATTTTATGAACACATTTTTGCCTCACCATGCAGTAACGTCTAGTGTGGTCGCAACTTTAGGGGGTACAACTGTGTGGGGTCGGTACTTAATAAGAATAGTCCCACTGCATCTCTTCCCGTGCATGTCGTAAAAGGCGACTTAGGGATAAGTACAAGATGCCGTGCATAAAGGCGATAGGCTAGCCACCTCTCACCTTGACGCGGTCTTTCCATCTGGTCATGCAGGAGGTGGGCCTTCGTGCCTTACTTGCAGCCTGATAGTTATCTTGTCCGAATATTTAGCTAAACGTGGTGGTCGGTGTTGTGCTGTAATTTACCAGAGTACTTGCAGCACAACACCGATTACTCTGCTTACCCCGATTGTCGGGGTAAGCAGAGTAATCGGTGGTGGTGTGTCGGCGTGTGTTGTGTTGAAATTGTAAAAACATCAGTATCAACTAGAGTTACATTTTTATACACAGCTCGTAATAAAATGCCTCCAAACCTGTCAGTTTTATTCACTTCACATTGTTGTCTTCCAGCGAACGGTGTCCGTTGCGCGCTCCCCGTCGGCGGCTGCGGCGGCGGCCGCGTCGCCGTTCTCGAGCTGCCGGCCGGCGCGACCTCCGCGTCGTGCGCCCCGCCGCCCCACCCCGCCTCGCAGCACCCGCACGCCCTGCTGCACCCCGCCCCGCTGCAGGACTGGGCGTGGGACCCCTTCCGCGACGACCGGCTGCTGGTCGCCTGCGACGACGGCGCCGTGCGGGAGTGGATCGTGCCGGCGGGAGGTGCGTGTTCAATGTAGCTACCGACCAGTGCAACCATAACCAATCACCTACACTAACCTAACCCGTCATCTAATCTAAACTAACTTCAATTTACCTATCCCAACCACTAATCAGCACCTAAGGGAACTAAGGGATTTGGGGGAAGGAGGGGTTTATCAAAATACCCCCCCCCTGGGTTATTCACTTTGTGACATGGTATTGCAAAATATAGTTTAAAAAGACACATTTCAATATTATTTTGTTCCATTCTCGCACAATAACTGCTTTATAGTGGAGATACCACGCATGATTGCGTAGTATCTTCACTATCAGGGGCGGAGGGTGCAAAAGTGCCCTAAAATCGGTCAAGATGAAACTGTTACAGAACAGGACTTGTTTTTTCTCACACTGTCATGCTGAAATGAAGGTTGTGCATGATGAATAATTTTTAATTAGAATAAAATAATGTTGTGCAGGTCTGACGGAGTCGACAAATGAACCGGCTCGCTGTTTCGCAGCGCACCCCGACAAAATCTACATGATCCGATTCCATCCGTGCGCGTCTGACATACTGGCGAGCGCGGCCCATGATCTCACAGTCAAGGTATTTATGACGCGACGATAAACCCACAGGTCATAAAATAATGCTGGCAGGTAAACGAAGTTTTCTGTCTGGGGAAAGAAATACTTTTTATTATAACCAAATTGAGTGGTTGAGTTTGAGGATTCTCATTCACAGCCGATTTCACCTAGAGGTGTCAGTCGAGCATAGACTAATATTGTATGGGGGGAAATAGACTGTTCTCTTGATAGTTTTAATGGAGCTAGAGAAATGCTGCCATCTACCGAGAAAAAACTGTGTATTTACGGTGTATTTTTGGTCGTGACCACTAGATGGCAGCTTTAAGATTTTTAGCTTTAGGTGCTTTATATTATTTATTATTTTCATTTCCTTATTTTATTTGATTATTTACATCAAACAAAAACAAGGAAATGAAAATAGTTATTTTATGTAGGATAAACGGCAGAGATATAGTAGATGACTCGAAGAATAAAACAAGGTTTATAAAAATATAATTTTATTTCCTAAATCTATTGTTTTTGTCTAGAATATTTATTTAATAAATAACAAAAAAGTAATACTAATAACTAAAGAAATAAACCTACCTAACAAACATTAAAATAACTATCAAATATAATAATTATATGCTGCCACTTTCATTTCATCCTCATAATCGTACAATGGTGACTTCCCACTCAGAATATTATTAATTTCTTTGCACCAGTTGTGAAGAAAAAAAAACAGTTTTTCACACATTTTCACAATTATACAGTTTTAATTCACCACACTGATAAATAAAATAATGTATATTCACCAGCAGCTACGAGACAGCGTGGAACACAACACAATTTTGATGACATTTTTGATGTTATTTATTTCGTGGAACAACAAAATTCTGATGAGATGACATCTTTGAGGTTATTTTAGTTATTTATTCCGTGACGGTGTGGCCATTAAGAAATAATCTCTAATGTTCATTTGCGTGTCGAAATTTTAATGGAATATAAATTAGACACTTTTGCTAATTAAAAATTTAATTTATTTAAATTATTTTTATTATAAATTTCAATGGTTAAACTGTTTTAATATTAATTTTTTGTCGTATCTTAAGTTCCAGGATTCCTTTGTTTTATTTTTATTTGTACATGGCAACTTTGAATCTAAAAGTTAGAAGGGATTTACAGGCGACATCTATCAGACAAATATTAACTATCAGTAATATTTCCAAATGTTTTCGGTCGTAAGCAATAGATGGCGCTGCCGTCTAGGTAACCACGTAGCTAGTACTAAGAGAAACCACCATGCAGTCGAGCTTGCAGGGTCTTTGAGGAAAGTGCCACTTACCTGCAATTTGAAGATGCATGGATTTTAGATATTAGAAAAATGTATAATTTATATTATAAATAATTATAGTGAAGAAATTGGCTTGGCTTGGAAATTGGAAAAGGTGAAGAATTCAAGTTTTGATTGGTCTTATGTCATACGGTTTGTTTGTCCGCGAACTGTCTTGTACAACAAAATGTGTCCCGCAGCAGGAAAAGTTCGTAGACCCGTCACTTTTTTTTTTTTTATGGAAACTGACACGGTTGGCTACATCACCTACAACATCCGTGATGTCAGCTCATAACACCAGGTGAACTCGGTGCCATATCAGTGCTTCCCTACATTTTATGTCGGCTACACTGAACTGGACGGAAAACACGAACTATTTACATAGCGTTTCGACCGACGTTCATTGAGTGCTGGGCGAGATAAACCCTACCACCTAGTAAGGTAAGAAGGGAAGGGACCTACAGTTTTACGTGGAATCCGAACCACGGTCAGCCTCCAACGGTCGAGTGGTCACCCATTCAAGTACTAACCGCGCCCAGGTGTGCTTAACAACAGTCGACCAACCGCAACACTAAGCTACCGAGGCTGACTTAGAAAATCGTGCAGTTAGCATAACTCTTTTGGTGACATGTGAGAATCAGTCTTCAGAACGGCAGAGAATCTGAATGCATGATTTATACGGAAAGGTGTGGGAGCTGAGCGGTGCGGAGCCGCGGGCGGCGCTTGTGCTGGAGGGGCACACGGAGCAGATCTTCTCCATGGAGTGGTCGCCGTGCGGCAACTATCTGGCCACCGTCTGCAAGGACACACTCATCAGGGTGAGTCCCACTCGCTGTAAGTCAGCACCAGAACACAAATTGATCACAACATACACTTTTTCAAATCAAAAAAGGAATTTAGGATGAGGCCGAAAGCCAAGCTTCGTTTAGTTTTAATTTTTTTTATTTTGACTATCTGCGATCAGTCTCTAGCTAGACTATAAGCAGGTGTGTGAAATGGTTAAGGCTTGGTGAGTGCACCCTCCATCGAAGATGCCTCGATTATATAGCCGGGTTGTTGAACTTCTTGTCACAACCCCAGGATGTCTTGTCTCTTGAGCCTTTTCTCATAGTGTGTAGTAAGCTGTCCTGCCAGCTGGTTGGGGTGTTTTATGAGCCTTTGTTTATAGGCTTTGGTGACAGAAGCTATTTCTTCGTAGACTGTCGACATTTCGAGAAGCTGGTCTATTTCCGTGGTGGTTATGAACCACGGTGCGTTGGTTAGTTAAACAATGTATTCTCTCAAGGTACCGTAGTATTGTATGGGGCCGGTACTTAAAAAGAATAGCCACACTGCATCTCTCCCCGTGCACATTGTAAAAGGTGACTAAGGGATGAGGACGAGGTGCCGTGACAGGCTAGCCACCTCTCGCCTTGGCGCGTTCCTTCCACCGAGTCATGCAGCAGGTGGGTCTTCGTGCCTTACTTGTTGCTTGATAGTTATCTTGTCGGAATGCTTTGCTAGACGTGGCGGTCAGTGGTGTGCTGTATCTACCAGAGTCATTGCAGCACAACACCGATTACTCTGCTTACCCCCAATTGTCGGGATATAGCGTGTGGTATGTATGTATGTATTATCTCGAGGTAAGTCAAGGCGAGATCTAAGGTCAAAGAGAATGATGATTATGTTGACATGATTGATAATACGGAACCAGCAGCAGTGTTCTAATTTAACTGTTCTCTGTGTGTACTGGGATCCACTCACACACACCAGAAAACTTGCTTGATTGATGTCAACCAATAAGAAATTGTTAGGTAATGCCCTCGACAAGACTATTGGTTGAAATTGGCGAGTTTTTGGGTGAGTTAGCGTGTCGAGGTGTTCCCGGCAGACTGGACTGGTTTTTTTTTACAGATTTTTTTAAAATTATGTTATTGTGTTTGCTGTCTGCAGGTGTATAAGCCACGCTCATCTACGAGTCCACTTCGCAGCGGCAAGGGTCCGGTCGGAGGTCGTGGCGCACGCGTCGTGTGGGCGCTCAACGGCACGCATCTAGTCATAACCGGTTTCGACAAGTTAGCACTCTTTTTTTCCTTCATAATTTATGTATACATACATGTCAAAAGTAAAAACCGTTTATTTCCCGTTGAGTGGGTCTATACAATTTTATATAAATGAAATTGTTCCACTATGGGACACGTCAAAGATTTAATTGTTTTTATAAAATAATCAAATAAGTAATCCAAAATTAAAATATCATTACAATATCGAAAAAAAAAAATCAATATCGCACATAATTAATTAAAGATAAATTCAAATTTACACATCTTCAGTTAGTCTGCGTATACACTGACCTCTGAGCCTAGGGGTGCAACAAAGCGCCTTTGCAGAAGTACAGTTTTGGGACCTTCAAGAGGAGCATATTCAGGTCAACTCAGCATTCCCAATCCACACAAACTCTATGTCAATGAGCACTGTCAGTTATAAATGAGTTGTATGGATGCTGCGCTTTATATAAAATAAAAAAATAAAAAACATGTTTGTACAGGGTGTCAGAGCGGCAGATAATGCTGTTCAAAGCGGAACAGCTGGAGGCGCCGGTGTGCGTGGTGGGGCTCGACGTGTCGCCGGCCATCCTGCAGACGCACATCGACCACGACTCCAACACACTCTTCCTCACCGGCAGGGTATGTTGCTAACATGGTTAACGTAACGCTGTTCAAAGCTGAACAGCTGGAGGCGCCGGTGTGCGTTGTGGGGCTCGACGTGTCGCCGGCCATCCTGCAAACACACATCGACCACGACTCCAACACACTCTTCCTCACCGGCAGGGTATGTTGCTAAGATGCTTAACGTCACGCTGTTCAAAGCGGAACAGCTGGAGGCGCCGGTGTGCGTGGTGGGGCTCGACGTGTCGCCGGCCATCCTGCAGACGCACATCGACCACGACTCCAACACACTCTTCCTCACCGGCAGGGTATGTTGCTAACATGGTTAACGTAACGCTTTTCAAAGCTGAACAGCTGGAGGCGCCGGTGTGCGTTGTGGGGCTCGACGTGTCGCCGGCCATCCTGCAAACACACATCGACCACGACTCCAACACACTCTTCCTCACCGGCAGGGTATGTTGCTAAGATGCTTAACGTCACGCTGTTCAAAGCGGAACAGCTGGAGGCGGCGGTGTGCGTGGTGGGGCTCGACGTGTCGCCGGCCATCCTGCAGACGCACATCGACCACGACTCCAACACACTCTTCCTCACCGGCAGGGTATGTTGCTAAGATGGTTTTTTTTTTATTTAATCCGGTATGAGTGGCTTAATCGGAGGGGCCAAAGCGCATGCTCCGACCAGCCAATATCACCTCCGAGAAGGTAGGTGCCATACCGGAGACTTCCCTGGATTGCTGGCTATACTGGACTAGAGGAGAACACAACCGAGGCTGCTATGCGGCCATCTTACATCCAGTACGGTGGTACCAACCCAGTCGGCTACAATGTGAGCCTACCGCCTAGTAAGGGGCAAGGGAAGGGACCTACAGTTTTACACCGGTTCCGAACGGTGAAGCAGCAGGTGTGGGTATGCACGTAAATTTTTTCGTCAGAAAAAACTCATTGGTACACGCCGACCGGATTCGAACCTCGGACCTCTCGCATGAGAAGCCGATGCCCAAACCACTCTGCCACCCGCCGCTTATGATAAAACGAATTATGATAAAACTAATGATATTGTTCACAACGATATTCACGAAGATGACTGTACAGGGCGACTCGACCATCTACTGCTACGAGGTGACGTGCGAACCGCCCTACCTCTGCGCTCTATCCCACCACCGCGCTGCATCCCTGCACCAGGGCATCGCGTTCCTGCACAAGAATCTCGTCGCGGTCGAGCGGGTGGAGTTTGCGCGCGCACTGCGGCTCACGAACGGAAATGTGGAGCCGTTGTCGTTCACGGTGCCTAGGATAAAGGTGGGCTTAGTATGCTGTTGTAGTAGACAAAGCTCAAAACTTGATATTCATGCTGGTGTGCTTATCGCTACACTTGTCATCATATCTGTCAGTACACTTGTAAACACACTTGTAAATTTCCTTGTCACTACATCTGTCAGTACACTTGTCACTACATCTGTCTGTACACTTGTAAACACACTTGTCAATTCCTTTGTCAGTACACTTGTCACTACATCTGTCTGTACACTTGTAAACACACTTGTCAATTCCTTTGTCAGTACACTTGTCACTACATCTGTCAGTACACTTGTCACTACATCTGTCAGTACACTTGTAAACACACTTGTCAATTCCCTTGTCACCACATCTGTCAGTACACTTGTCACTACATCTGTCTGTACACTTGTAAACACACTTGTCAATTCTTTTGTCACTACATCTGTCAGTACACTTGTCACTACATCTGTCTGTACACTTGTAAACACACTTGTCAAAATTCCTTTGTTAGCACACTTGAGTAGCAAACAAACAGATGAATTCCAAGTGCAGTGTACTGTCTATGGATGATGAATAAAGAGTAAAGAGAGAATATTCTTCACATTGAAACGGCGCTGTGAAAGCAATCGGATCTGATTGGCAAAAAGTTTGGCGTTTTTACCCTTCTACCGTACACCGCGTTACATTAGTAAAACGATGTCTGCAGAGTGAGCTGTTCCAAGACGACCTGTTCCCGCCGACGCTGGTGACGTGGGAGCCATGGCTGACCGGAGAGCAGTGGCTGGCCGGCCGCTCCGTGCCTCTCAAGACTGTCAGTCTTCAGCCGCCCGGCATGGAAGCACGTCAGTATTACATCTATTTTATATACACCATTTTTAATTTGATTTAGTTATTAACAGCTCAAGCCGCCTTCGTAAAACGTCGCGAGCTTATCGCGGGCGCAATTTGTTAAGCAAGGAAAAAAAAAATTTTAGTTTTTTTAATTTTTTAGTCAAAAAAATATATGGAAAATTTCCTACAAAGTTATCTATAATTTTGCATTGACCTTTTGTTTTGATTCCAAATTGTGAGTTGAACATTGCACTTCACAAATAAAGAGAAAATTGAGTTCTTTGTTCTTGACACTTTTTTCTAATTTATTTTAGGGTTTTGGGTAAAATTTTGTGACTAATGGGACTTATTAACCTTAGTGACTTATGAACTCGAAATATCGCCCATCTAAAACCACAAATATGTCAAACAATATGCAACTTTGGTTTACACTCTACTTTGTACGGTGTGAGGCCGGTACTTAGAAAGAATAGCCCCACTGTATCTCTCCCCGCGCATGTCGTAAAAGGCGTCTAGGGATAAGGACAAGATTCAGTGCTAAAAAGCGACAGAATAGCCACTTCTCACCTTGGCACGGTCCTTCCACCGTGTCATGCAGCAAATAGGTTTTCGCACTTTACTTGCTGCTCGACAGTTATCTTGTCCTAATGCTTTGCGAAACGGTGTGGTCAGTGTTGTGCTTTTCGGAGTTTCGCGGCACAGCACCGTTTACTCCGCTTACCCCGTTTGTCGTGATACAGCGTGTGGAATGTATGTTTACACTTCCCTCTTGTTCTATTTATAAATTTATTTTCCCGCTGGGCATTTGACAGTGTCGGCGCACGCGACCCCGCCTCAGCAGAAGGAGCCGAAGATGTCGCAGAGAGCAAAGACTGACCCCAAGTCACACGGACCGCTCGAGCCTAAGGAGTTGCAGGACAACGTGAGTACATTATATGGGTTTTTAAATATCCGTTGTTGTTAGACATTATTCTTAAATCAAAACAGCTTTACTCACGGTTCATCCCGAGCTATGTGGCTCGGGAAGAACCGTATGTAAAGCTGTTTTGATTTAAAAATAACGTGAGTACATCTACAAACTGAATACTCTAGACGAGGCAAAGCTCAATTAAACATGTTACGTGTTGGTAAACAAGCGTGCATGCCTTCACATACATCTGATACAATCTGATCTGATTGTATCTGATTGACTCTTAAAACTGTATATACAAGGATATCAATCGGATATCACTTCCATACCGATAACTTTTTTCAAAATAATTTTTGGATTTTTAAATAAGGTATTTATACATTACAGCATGTTACAAGTCTCCAAAGTAACTAACTGTATTAGTACCAGGATATATTTTTTTAATCCCAGAATTCCCAGAAAATTTTTCAGAATTCCCGGAAGAGGTGGTTTTACATGATTTTTAAATCTAAACAGCTTTACTCACGGTTCTTCCCGAGCTATGTGCTCATGAAGATGGGCCATACGCTTGGCCCGAAACGTCGAGCCACATTCGTAATTTAAAAACCCATAGAGCTGGTTTTAACCACTCCGTGTTATGTCTTCTCGCCAACATTAGGTATTTCTACTCTACCTATTCCGATCGCTGGTAATGATGTAGCAGATTTTATGAGAAAAACTAACCGAATGTTTCATCCTATGTTTTCAGATCCTCAAGTCGATGAGCGCTCGTGTTCATATGAATCTGAAACTCGAACAGGACAACATGGAGGGGGTGGATGAGGCAGAGTGGGAGCAATAACTCTTTGTTATCCTCGAATACACACCCAGATATATAAATCCTGACCTCTGATATATACACTACTTTTACTTACTTTTACTATACACTTGAGCTCTTCTATCTATGTACACCCTAAGTTCTCGTATATACACTTGAGCTCTCGTATATATGTACATCCTGAGTTCTCGTGGGCTTTTTGGACTTGGGCTCTTTTACATAATCTGGAGCTCTCGTACATAATATGTACACCGTAAGTTATATATAGTATACACTTGAGCTTTTTTTACATAAATTGAAGCTCTCGTGCATATGTACACCCTAAATTATCGTATATACACTTGAGCTCTTTTACATAAACTGGAGCACTCGTATATATGTACACCCTAAGTTATCGTACATACACTAGAGCTCTTTTACATAAACTGGAGCTCTCGTATGTACAATCTGACCTCTCACATAATACACTCTGAGCTCTCGTGCATAATATAGAACCTGGCCTCTCTTATTTACACTTTTACCCCCCCTCGTACATACTGGCCCCGTGTATGTAGACACTGAATGTATAAGTCGTATCTGTAACGGCTGAAGTCAATAGTGAGGCTATATACCATTGCTTAGCCGGATTATGCTTGGTTATACCTAGATATTATGAAAATTAATCTGTACCTAGATTTAGCCATGAAATATACACAATGTGACCTCTCATGTATACACACTGACCTCTCGTAAATACACTAACCTTTCCGATATTATACAGCATGACCTTTCATGTATAATATACATACAATGGATGAAAATTGGCTCATAAGGAGTCATTAATTCTTATACTCACTGTGTACGTGTCTAACTAATGAACATATTTATAGGCAAAATTGCCATTTATATAAGGTGCTTCGTTATTTATGTCAAAAATTTCGGGAGGGTTACATACACACTCAAATAAACACGTTACGCAAAAAATATTATATGTTTTTAGCCATCACTTTTCGAGAAATTTAACATAACAAGTTTGCTACCTAAACATTAACCTGTGTGTAACAGTAGGTAACTTGCATTGTACGGGGTCAATGACCGTACTATGTTCAAACGCAGAACAGCTGTTTGTTGTAAGTAAGTCACACAAGGTCACTATGATTGGGTTTTACAGCTACTTATTTGATTTTATTTTTATGTTAGGAGAAAAAATGCTCCTATAAACATATGTTTTTTTCTTACGTAAAGTGTTTATTTGAGTGCGTATGTAACCCTCCCGAAATTTTTGACATAAATAACGAAGCACCTTATAGTTACTTCTATATCTATTTTGGCACTCTTCTACTACAATGTAGCCAAACTGCAAGAGTGTGCGTGATGAAATAATGCATTTTTATTGCATTTAAGATTGAAATAAAGCAGTCAAAATTATGTGATGCCAATTTCTATATGTATGTCAGTTTAACAGTTTGGCTAGACAGTGGCGCATGTAATTATGTCTGCTTTCTGTAACGAATGGGTAATTTTGTCAATAAAAATAAAATTACTAGTCTTGAGTGTCTAAGGTAAATTGTTTTATGAATTAAAATTTTTTTTTTATTATACCTGACACGGTTGGCTACGTCATCTGTTACACTCGTGACATCAGCCCGTTACACTATGTTCCCGTCGGAGCTAAGTACCATACCAGCGCAAAGATACTATACATGTAATTTTATCATTCTCGACAGATTTATGCATTCCTAACGGAGAAGAGTTCGATAATGTAAGATGGATCGAAGAAATGAATCGTTGTAAAATAATTTAGCTCAAGCGTGATTGGTCGACTTAGAAATTATTTTACAAGGATGTATTTATATAGAAGTTTTAATGTAAGCGTGTATCAATAGGTTAATGCATTCAGTAGGATCTCATTATAAATCCTATTGCCAACACGTCTCCATAGATAAGAGGTTTTATACGATTTTGTATGGACAACATTCCTCACTATGCCATATTATGCACTGACCCTATAGGTAAATATTTTTTCTACCTTTTGTAATGACAACTCTCGCTCATACTTTCTCCTAGGGGTGAATGCTCACATACGGAGTGAACCTAAAATATATACATGTATACAAATACTCTAATTGCAAAAAAAATTAAAAATCATGTAATTTTACAAAATGTAACATAGAAAAATCTAGTGTCAGAAATGGTTATTTATAATTTTTTTTTATATTTAAATTATAGGTACTAGTATCCAAAAATAAAATTAAAACAACATAACAGAAAAGTCTGTACTAATTAGATTTCCTGCTAAAAGGACAAGTTAGTTTCGCTAGAATCAAATTGAACGCTCACTTTGCTCAAAATGCCAAAGAAGTGTTTGTAATAGAGAAATTCGTTGAGTGTTTTGTCGTTTCCCTAGAGTTTTTATTTATTAGCGTGAATTTTGTATTTCTAAAGTGGCAACATTTTGTATTATGTAGAGTAAATGTGACAATTTTTGCTCCAATAAAAAGACAAATTTGATAGCACAAAATTCTATAAATAAAGCAAGTCGACTCGAAGAAAGAGTCAAAGATAAATTATTTATTTACATAATGAACAGCAGCAAAAATGTGTTTAAAAGAAGGATAAATCATAAGCAAATCACGAGTTGAACATTTGTAAGAAAACACTTTGTATGTTTGATTGTTAACAATTTAGTTATAAGAGCAACATTTACTACAAATGCTTACAGCACTGCTTAGTATGCATATTCACGTGATAATGTAACATAAGAGTAATATGTTCACCATTTTGTAAATTTTTTAAAGTTCCATAATTAGGCATTAGTATCGCCACCGATCTAAGAGGGCAAAAGTTGTAAAAACTGAAGCCTGACTACGAAGAAAGCTAGTTATGAAAAGGTGTATTCAAAACAACAAAATGTTGAATAGGCACCAAACTATATATTTTGGTAATCATTTACTTAATTCAACATATTTTGGCATTTTTTTTAAGTGACGCAGTGCGTCCGCTACTTTGAATTTTTAGAATTTTTTATAGCCTATTATAGCCTATGATACTCTAGTGAATGAAACAAATCAAAAGACACATTAAAATCGGTCCAGTATTTAGCATACATACACGTCAAACTTGGGAAGACCACCCGCCAGGCGGGACGACGACATCAAGTACGTCGGCGGAAAACAGTGGTACCGATCACTGTAGGCCGGGAGGACTAGAGGAAAATTGGAGAGGCGTATGTCCAGCAGTGGACGCTTACACGCTGACTGACTGACTGACTGATACGTCAAACTCATAACCATTCCGTTTTTAGGTTTCCATACCCTGTACTATTACTAAGTCTATACCGCTAGGTATTACTAAGCCTACGCCGTCTGTCTGTCTGTCTGTTCTACTGTTGTATCTTTGGAACCGAATAGCTAGCCGGTTGAAATTTTCACAGAATATGTGCTATTATGGCAAATATAACAAAAAATTATGAAAAATTTAAAAAGTAAAAAATTAAGGAGGGTCTACGAGGGATACGAGGAACATGTTTTTTCAACGTTTTTTTTTATGGTGCGTAAACTGTGCGCGAGTAGGTCTCGCACTTGGCCGGTTTTTATTTGACTGCCGTAGTCAGATAAAAATGGCCACGACGCGCGACTGCAAATCTTACTCAGTACTCGACTACTGTGATGCGACTTGTGTTAAGCTCTGAGCGTTTAGTTACAGCCCTTTATATCCGTGGCGATACTTGTACCTAAACTAAGTACCTATTCTTTGTACCTACAGTAAATTGTATTAAATAAAAATTCTGATATTTGTGATAATGACATTTGAAAGAAACATTCTCTGTTCGAATGAATTTAAATTCACAAGAATGCAAAGAAGTCAAGAGATTACAGAGTTGGCGAAAGGTCATTTACATGGGACACATGCATGAAATGACAAATGTATGTATGTTTGAGCCGCCTGAAGCTAATTGTGGAAATTATTACGAAGTAAATTGTATGCAATGTATGACAAGCAGTTCAATCTTAAATCAACTAAACCATTATTAAATGTAAGTGTTCATATGTTCGCATCGGACGTATCGGATTAAACACAATTTTTTGTATTCTTTGTATTATTTGTGATAATACAAATAAAAAATACACTCATCCGCACCGCATGGACCGCAATCATCGGACCGTCAGCAGTACTAACGTGCAGGCGACATCATATATAAGGAAACATGATGTCCATGACATCGCCGGTAAATTTTGGAACACTTTTGCCCCCCAGGTTACTTCTTTGGGTCCTTCGAGAGGGGCGTCAATAGGCACCTGTCAGGTCGGCATGGCGTTCCCGCATAACGATCGAATGTTCATGGGCGTCGTTAGACACCTAATGATGGCTCGGCGCCACATGTCGCGCTTTCCGAATTTAAATGGAATTTGAATTACAGATGTCACTTAGGGTGGACAGACTCAATTTATTTTTTAGTATACATAAACTGTTGGCGAACCCAAGTGAGGGATCCAATTGCGGCGGATGCAGCGGACGGAGGTACTTCTACAAACCTCTGTGATCCAATCCGTCCGATGCTTGCGGCGCGTACGATGCGGACGTGTGTATACTTGCTTTGGCAAAGTTGCATCTTTTTGAATTGCTTGCTCTGACAAGGACAAGCCATGGCGAGTGAACATGACAAACGTTTGTAAGGGAACGTATCCACACCACATGACCGATTTTGAGGCCACTTTTGGGACCTCCTCCCCCATGTGACAATGCGTGATATCTTGACAAACCTCTCCTCTCCCTCCCCCCAGTTTTCACGTGGTATTTCACAACTTGCTGTTTATAATGAGGTAAAGATTAAAAATCTGAAAAAAATCCACCACACGAGTAGAATGAATCTCGCACCTATTTACATCTGCATACGGTTCGTGTTTTCATCATCAGTGCTTGGGTAGCACGGTTTGTTTTTGTGTGTCTCAGACCGCCGCTGTGTTTTTTTACTCTTTCTATACTGTGTTTTGATTTTGACCATGTGACAGGGTGAATAATCCCCCTCCCCCCTGTGACCCAGCGTGGTATTTTTACAAACCCTTTCTTCCTCCAAAATCGGTCACGTGGTACGGTCCCTAACGAGTGTCGCAGTAAATGCGCTGAGATGATTTGGTGTTATATACTTATCCGCTAGTTCTAGTAATAAACTAGTCAAAAAAAAATTTATTGAGCTTAGCCTTCTCATAGGCTTCGCATTGTATTTGTGTAAGTATTATTTACGTATTTATTAAGTTGAAAGCTTCGAATTGTATTTTTGACTCGCGCGAAATGTTTTTCGTCGCGAACGCTTTAAAAGAGGAAAGAGGCTTTCGCTAGTCGAGATGTGCCTCGCTTTAAAACGCAACGCCAAAAGTACTTATATACTGTAACTGGGACACGTTTTGTATTTTAAGAGTTTCCGTGCACTTGTTTTGATAGAAAAAATCTTCACTCAAGTACCAACAATGCGTAATTAACTTTTAACATGAGATCGAGGCCGAATGCATGCACAAACATGACGTCTAGTTCAGGCAGGAATATGGTGTAATAGGGTTGAGATAAGACTAGAAGGTGGATATGATGTTACTTTACACACTGTTGATACTTGGTGATCAAATGTAAATTATTAACATTCCCGGAAGTCAGTGAAGATTTCTAGCGAGAAATTTTGCACAGTTGTCTTCCAGTGTATCTTTGGTTCTGTTCATTCCCTGACAAGACTGATTTTATATATTTTTTTTGTCTATTTTCTTCTATATATCGTATACAAACTACCCTGAAGGCCCAATTTTGTATGTCATGTCACACAACAAAGGAAATGCTTATTTTCGTACAAATCTGAATAATTTAGTAACTGGAGCTGCTTTCATGACAATAATGTAAATTTCAGTTGGAACCTACCTTTGTTTTTGATATTTCTAAAATTCTCTCCAGATTATGTAACTCTATAATCTTTTCGTCTATAGGTTTTAGATTTCTAGGAGTAAAGTAATATGCTTTTTATTCTGCAATTAAAGTCAAGTATAAAATTTAGGTTATTTCTTTATTCTGCAATCTAAATTCTAAAATGTTTTAAGTAAGTTGGATTTTACATCGACTTTAGCTATTATAATCTTTAGCTATATTTCTTCGTCTTATGAAAAATAAATACCTATTAATGCTCATACTTATCTTTCAATTCTATAAAACAAATATTGTCAAATAGTTTTCCACTAATGTAACAAAGAACCTTGGTCCCTTGTATTAGGGTCCATTTTAGCCGGGACCGACTAAATGTCTGAAGCTGACTGGGTTTGAATCTCGCAATATTTATAGATATGTAAAGGATTAATGTAGATTACATAATCACTGACTCCATCAAATTGTCTATGGTTTTATTAGTTTGTCAACGTTTAGTAGCAAACAAGGTATGGAACAGAAACGTAGTACCTATCCCATTATTTCTATATGTGTGGCACTGCAAAGGTGTGAAATGGGCTTCCGGTGAACACATCCTAAGGCCCAAAAATCGGTTTCTTCTGACTGATGTTTCTCGAAAACCACAGTGAGTTTGATGTTAGCAAAATATATGGCTTTCTACAATACATATGACTTCCCACAAGGAGCCTAAACGCACTGTTTGACTTCATAGAAAAAAATCTCGAGTATTCTCTCGAAAATTTGCAAAGCCTACGTTACGGTGCCGTTCATCAAGGAAAGTGCACTCGTCTTCTTGAACTGAGCTTCCGATGGCTTGACCGAGCATATCCGGGCCCATTTACAGTAGAGGAGGGTGTCGATCGAGATTGGGAGTGGCCACTCTGTAGTTCTCCAGCATGCAAGGGCGTAGCCAGGATTTTGTTCAGAGGGGGGCAGACAAGGGATAACTAATAGGTAAATATGTTTACTACTTAATGGAAACAAATATTTATTTTATTAACTACGCAAACAATGTTCTGTATCAGTATCACAATCAGTAATCTTGGTAGATCGAGGTATTCTCTTGTCATTCCATAGTTTATACTATTCGGCTCCATAAACGGAGAATTCTAAATGGTAGTATTGGCAGAAACTTTGTGACCCTGTTACTAAGCCTACACAGTCTCTCTGTCTGTCTGTCTGTCTGTCCGAGGGCTATATCTTTTGAATTGTATCACGGCGAGCACTTACTCACACGGCACACCCTGCTAGAGGGGGGCAGCGCCCCCCCCCCCCCCCCCCCCTGCCTGTACCTGGCTACGCCCTTGCCAGCATGCATAGATGTCATATAATTTTTCTGAGAAACCGATTTTTGGTAGTGCTGGCTTTAATAGTTCTCCAAATTGCGAATCATATAGGACATATATTGGCTAGCTCGTCTTCTGGAAGAACGTGTGTGAAACAGAAAATTAATTGATTAAAAAATAATTTAAGGAATATTGAAAAATTAATTGAACCCCTGTTTTGTGCTTCTAGAAGACAAGTTAGCCAGTATCCAACCTTTTCCCCTGAAACCATCTAAATCATAGTCCATCGCTTTTCTGGCACCTACTTGGTGAAATTGGTTGTATAGTGCAATGCAATCTCCAGTTTTGATCCGAAGTGCACAAACTGGCTACTGTAAAAAAAAATCGCTCTTGTTTGTCATCTGACAGTAAGAAGACGTTTTTAGTTATAACAATTTTGTCTATCCAGACAGTAGTAGATGTAGTCACATTACCTGATACATCAATGATGGTAGCCTGTTGCGCAATGATCACCAATGCTTTTCGTGTGTTCATACATGTTTAGTTCCTTAAACTGCCAACATCTAATGACTAATGTTTATTTTGAAGATGATCACATTTTTACAAACATTGTGGTCATCAATTGTCATTTATTATATTTAAATTATATTTAAGGAATAAGGCTCAATGCGAAATCACTAAACCATTCGCCATAAATGGGTTGATCTATCATCAAAAACAAAACCAAAATCACACAGTGCAGGTGTCTTCCTCGTTTTCTGTTAATTTTGGCAACCAAACGAACGAACTTCGCTTATCGACGAACCAAGTGATTTACTTTTTCTGTTGACAAAACGACGAAGTATTTTCATTTCTCAAGCCATAGACAATTTAGCTGGCAGTCAGTGTTAGCTAGCTTAGCAAGAAGCGGATGGCGCCGTAGAGCATTAAGAATGGCGCCCTCAAATATGCAATACGAGTGCATATAATATCGATGTATTTGTAAACATATAAACTGTAGGTAGGCTAGTTTAAGGCTCAACGTTTGGAGACATTTATTATTTTGCATTTTTTTATTAAACTCGTGCTAAAACCTTTAGTGTTTTATTTCATGCACCGTTTCCTATAACTGCAGAAAGAGGTAACAAATAATCTGGGGTTAGGAGTAGCTTCGCACTCCTGCCGCTGTTCTTTAAACGTGGAATCACGGTGGTACGTGGAGAATACATGTATGTATGTTCTCTTGATAAACAATTAATGTCAATAAATCTGGTGGCATGGTCCTTGGTGGGAGGACTAACGGGGTCAGTCCGGCGATCAGGTCCACAGGTTGGGACTATATCGCCTATCCCGGAGGGGCTACGGGGAATTACGTACTGCCGTTGTCTATTGCTCCATGGTGATCCAGCGCTGCATACTTCAATAATTTCTTCCAGTCGATTCTTCGAAGTTCTTCCTCACCGTAGTGGTCCTTTCCCAGTGTCTTCCATCCCGGTCCTGCGCACATGCTGCACTGACCAACGAAGTGAGAATTGGTTTCTGCCTCCCCACATTGAGCGCACAGTGGGTCGTCACTGAGGCCCATTAATTGGAGATGTCTTGAGACAGTTGTGTCCAGTAACTATACCTGTGATTTTGCGTACATTTCGTCTGCTCAATCCCAGCAGCATCTTGTTCTTTTACAATTGATTGACTCTATAAATAGCTTGGATTGTCTGCATCCATCTTGGGATTTCCATCTTATTTTACTTTTTCCCTTGCCCAGCTCTTAGTGGATTCTAGGATTGCTCTTTCCGAGATAGGAATTCCCGGTTCCGAGTCAATGAAGGTCGTGTCTGGTCTGACCCTTTTCTGGCGAGTTCATCTGCCAGCTCGTTGTCTCTGATGAACCGCAGCCTATTGCGACTTCTCTGCCGGTGGCTAGTTCGTTCAGTTTCTCGCTGGCATGGTTACGATTGAAACGAATTGAAAAAAATCGTCTAACTTTGATGACTCACTGTGCCTGCAAATTGTTTTATCATTGTTGTATTTGCGCCACCTTCCTCATTTTGCTGATATATGTATTTTTTTTTTATTTTTTTTTTTATTGATAGCGCGACATGTGGCATCGTTTCACCTACAAGTAGGTGTCTAACGATGCCCATGGACATTCTGTGATGCACGGGGATTGCGAATGCCATGCCGGCCTGACAGGAGCTTTTTCACGCCCCTTTTGAAGAACCCCAGGTTGTACTTGGGAGGAAATAGATGGGCAGGGAGTGCGTTCCACATTTTCCCGGTTCTGTGAATAAAAGATCTACAGAACCGGTTGGTGCGCATCCGTGGTAGGTCGATTGAGTAGGGGTGCATCCCCTGCCCAGTACGCGTGGTGCGGAGGTGGAATGGGGACGGCGGAATCGCGTTAAACAGCTCCTCCGAACACTCCCCATGAATTAGACGATAGAACACACTTAGGGAGCCGACGTCCCTACGGAGTTGCAGTGGTTCTAAGTCGCGGGACACCGCAGGGTCACCCACCAGTCGCACGGCACGACGCTGGATTGAGTCTAGCGGCGCAAGCTGGTATTTAGCTGAGCCGTCCCACAAGCGCGAGCAGTACTCCAAGCAGGACCTAACCTGTGTTTTATACAGCGTCAGTTTTTGTCCCGACGTGAAGTACCGCCGCACCTTGTTTAGTACGCCCAGCTTTTTTGAGGCCAGCTTGGCCTTGCCCTCAATGTGGCGCCGGAAGTTCAAGTCGTGCGACAGTTCGACACCGAGGACCCCGAGGTGGTCGCTTAATTTCAGCGACGTGTTTTGGAAGGAAGGAGCTGGCGTGAACGCCGTTCTCTTCGCACTGAACGCACACACTTGTGTCTTCGATGCGTTGAACACGACCAAGTTGCTCCGGCACCATTCGGCAATAGACTGGTGTGTTTGCTCGAGTTCAGACACAAGTGCTAGCCTCTTCTCATCCACAACTTTCCGTCCGGCTGAAGGGTGACTGGTGTAGGATCCGTGTGCCGTACTGTCGTCTGCATAAGAATGTATGTTGCCGAGTGGCAGCATATCATTGATATGGAGAAGAAACAGCGTGGGAGACAACACAGAACCCTGTGGTACACCGGCATTCACTGACATGGCGTCCGACGAGCAGCCGTCCACGAGGACCTGAATGCTACGCCCATGTAGGAAGTCGGTGACCCAGTCACAAAGGCCAGAGGGGATTCCGTACGCCGGCAGCTTGCCCAGAAGTGCTTTGTGCCAGACCCGGTCAAATGCCTTGGCAATATCGAGTCCAATTGCCAAGGATTCACCGTACCCTTCAAGCGCTTTCCCCCAAAGGTGAGTGACGTACGCTAGGAGATCACCAGCTGATCGGTTTGGCCGGAAGCCGTATTGCCGATCGCTGATGAGATTATTTGTCTCTAGGTACGTCATGAGCTGCGTATTGACTACGCGCTCCATCACCTTGCAGAGGAGGGAGGTGATTGCTATGGGTCGGTAGTATGTGTGCATTGATCATTTTCCCGGTACATGTTTCGTGTCGGTGACGTCATGTTTTAGCTTACATGCATCCCACCTTTTACCATATGAGTAAGATGTGATTCCACGTCAAAATGGCTGGACAGGAAGAGAATGGACGAATTTGGATAGGAACAGAAACTCGCAGTTGGACGTAGCCATTTTGAACTATTCGAAAACATCGTGTATCGCGCACGAAAGAGAAGCCCGTGTTTAAAACTGTGTCCAAAATCTAGAGATTCGTCCGGATGTCAACAAGAACTCTTTCCATTCCATACATACATACCTCTCACAGTCCCGAAAATCGGGTGAAAGTTTTAGGACAAGATAACCATCAAGCAGCAATTACTTGCTACTTGCCATACGGCAAGAAGACTGTTGACTTAAGACGCATGACTTAAATGCAATGACGGTGCAAATGCGCAAGGTCGCTAACCTGTCGCCTTTTGGCACATCATCTTGTCCTTATCCCTCGTCCGTCGCTTTCCATTTACAGCATGCAGTGGGGTTATTTGTTCTATCTTACACGGGAAAACTCCATGCACGACGTACAAGTTTATTGAAAACCTTGGAAGTGCTTTCTTTAGACGAGACGAGTGTTAAAATTAAATATAACACTGTCATAGCAGATAATACTCGTACTTTAGCAGAAACCGCAAACACCTACCTGTTTTCTAACTTAAAATTTCAGGAGCTTTTCCCCTCCGCACTCTCATCAAAATACTCTAGGTTCAATTTAAGTAAACTTAATTTTGACATGCTTATGTATTTCATCTTAGGTAGGGATTATTTGTGAAAGTTCTCATCATTTCGAACTACTAGGAATGCGAAATGACGTTATAGTTACCATTAAAACTAACTACGCAATTTCCGTTCTAGTGAACGTACAAAAGCTAGTGGTTCTTATAATCCTTAGTTTCAATCTGTGAGGAAATTCAGAGTTTAAACTGGCCACTTTAAAAGTGATTAAGATATGAAGTCCGTAAGCTTTGGCTGTTCTTATTCGTAATCACCCGTAATAGCGTAAATACTTAGGTTTAGTCCTTGTATTTATAGGCTACCATATCGGGGTGAGGCCAAAGGTCAGTGTGTTTCCCGAATCTTTAAATTGTTTAATCTTTAAACGTCGTATTATCAGGTTAGACAGCTAGCAACCGTCCGCAAATATGCTGGCAAGAACATATGCTGGCATGGCGCCTCACTGAGCGTGATTTCGCGAGGAGATGTGATTTGGGCTCTGTTAACTGCGCCATTGATCCCTCAGGGGAGCCACCCATGTTGGTTTACTTACTGCATAATAAAATGCCTGTATCGTACGTATGCAGCTCGATAGATCTGTTTCAACAAACAAATCGCAGCTCGGCCTTCGTCCTCTCATAGATTTGCTTACTTAGAGCAAGTATATTCGGCCTTTTTTGTCCCCCCTGACTGGCCTGGCTTTAGTTACTTCTTGTGATTTTGTCTTATATGGGCGAAGAAGAAGCAGCCAAAATATTCGAATTCCTAAATATAACATTAGGCATTGTGATAAATGCCTGCTGAGCTCAAAAACCTTCAAAATAGGTTTAAATAGGGTTTCGAGCTTTCTTGGTAGGCACTGTTGAGCAGTTTCAAGAAAATTGGGTTTCATCATTATGAGGAAGTTTTGAGCTCAAAATACCTAACATTCTGGCTTTAGAGAGGTGTGTAGAACTAATCTTTACTGAAATGAAATGTCATTAGTTATGTACAATCGTAATAGCTATACTCGTATATTGGGATGGCATATAGTCATATATAGTATATACGTATGAGATTACAATGCTTGTTTTACTGATTATCATCAGCTCCTTACCTAAATAGGTGCTTAAAAAACTAACTATCTTCAGTTTTTGTGTTGACCGTAGCGTAGGCACAACCCCACGAGGCAGCTTCGCGGTGACGTGAATAAAGGGTGTACGTTCTCGTAGTTTCCATGAGAAAGTTAAACGAAACATTTAATTACCGAAGTAATGTGCGCCGGTTGTCCATGCGTGACAGACATTAATATAAAACTCGAAATAATCATTAAAACCCTTTTTTTAATGGACTTGACATACAACGTCCGTCATATGAGCCCAAACACATTGGTGAGCCATGTCAGTGGTTCCCTCTGATCGTGCCGGCTACACTGAACTGAACGGAAAACACAACGGAGAACACAAACGGCTATGTAAATAGTACATTTACATAGCCGCTTCGACCGACGTCAGTGCTGTGCACTCCGAGCCGGTTAAAGTTTCTTTCTATTGTGGCATCCTTACCTACTAATAAAATCCAACGTCTGAGTGTCTGAGTGTATGTCTGTCTGTCCGCTTATAACTTGAGAACCACTGAACCGATTTTAATAAAACAAAATTCTACGGATAGCTTGATTCTTCCCATCAACTATAGGCTACTTATTATCACGCTAAATGGCTTATGAGGTTAGCAGTGAAGTGAAATATGAGAGCGGGCGGAGCCGCGGGCACAGCTAGTGTATGTATATGTATATATATTATATATGTATATAATAAACCTGCACAGTTCCCGATAGTAAATAAAGCATGTCGAGTTTTAGAAAGAGACCATGCGTTTGTAGAGCGACGTCCCTTTCTCACGAACTCGCACGTCTCTATGCGAAAGGAACGACGCTCTACAAACGGATTCTCTCTTTTTTTATGGAAACTTCCATGGTTGGCTACATCACTAACAACCACGGTGATGTCAGCCCATAACACCGGGGTAACAGGTTGCCATGTCAGTGCTTCCCTTCATTTCATGTCGGCTACACTGACTCGTGGCTACACTGAACTGGACGGAAAACACGAACTATTTACATAGATGTTTCGACCGACGACGTTTCATTCAGTGCGGTGGTACCAACCAGGGCGGGATAAACCCTACCACCTACTAAGGTAAGAAGGGTAGGGACCTACAGTTTTACGTGGAATCCGAACCACGGTCAGTCTCCAACGGTCGAGCGATCACCCATCCAAGTACTGACCGTCGACCAACCGCACCACTGAGCTATCGAGGCTGACAAAATCTCTTCTCGACACGTATTATTTGGTGCCGGGAACAAAATATAGTTTTCTATCCGGACTGCAACCCTGACACTTCGGTCTTCCAGCGGGCAAGTGGACGAGCGGCGCGGGGATAGTGCGCCCCAGGCCGCCGCGCCGGTACAATCTTCCGAGCAACTTGAGCAGTCAAAACTTTAAACTTCCCAACTTTGCTACTAAATTTCGGGCCCGCGAGAGTGAAATTGAATTATCTTAGGCTATGCCTACTCTACGATTGGCCCAATTAGTCCCCTCAATTTCATCCTTGTCTTTTGGCTGAGATTTGTATTGTAATTCTGTTAAAGTTGGCAAACTGTGTAGGAAAACTTGCTTTTTTTAGGTTTCCGTCCCCGCACGGAAGCCGTCTACTAAGCCTACAACGTCTGTCTGTCCGTCTGTCTGTCTGTCCGTCCGTCCGTTCGTCCGATGGCTGTCTTTGGAACCGTAATAGTTAGCCGGTTGAAATTTTCACAGAATATGTAATATTTTGGCGGATATAACAACAAATGATAAAACAATGAAAAAGTGAAAAATGAAGGGGTCCCCATACAAGAAACGCATTTATTTCAACGTTCAGTTTTTGTGGTGCGGAATCCTCGGTGCGCGAGTCCGACTCGCACTTGGTCGGTTTTAGCAATATCGGACGTCTTCGGGGAAAAAATAAATATGCCATCAAAGCCGCACGACAGTGTTACCATTTTAAATATTTCATTGACAAGTTTATTGACGCTACATTAAATAATTAACGTTAAATTAAGTAGATAGTAGTAGTATTAGGTAAGTAGTAGTCTATGAGCATAAGATAGCTTAATTGTTTTTGTCTTTTATCTGGTTCTGTACAGCCTTTGTCATTGATTTCATTGTTTTCAAAATTGTTTTTCATTGTTGTTACATTCCACACTATAGTTGCCATTCGAAAGATAACAAATTCAAGTGCAATATTTATTTGCCTACGAATGATAATAATAAAACGTAAACTAAACACCAATATCATGCTCTATACGTCATAGATTTGTATGTGGCTGATAAAGGGCTGATATCAATTCGGTATGTCAGAATATGTGAATTGAGGCGTTCAGAACCAAAGTGGATCAAGTCATTTTTTTTCATTATCTCCATTTCCTTTCATCTGAATAGAAATAATGTAAAAAAACGCTCCCAAAATCGAGACTCTGCTATTGGCTTCGCCGCAGTCGGGTAAAAAATAGACATACATTTTTAGACCTTTATCACGCGAATGCTGACTTCCAGCCTTGTGTTCAGTGATTCATTCATGCCTCTTCCACTCTATTAATGTTCTTCAAACATGCTCGTCGGTTACGGGTACTACACACTTGCCCCTTTTTTGAGCACATGCCCGATCTGGTCTAGGTACATGCGTCTACGGTAACCCTTCCCGATTTCCCTGCTATTGAATTCGCCTCGTGATAGTATCGAGGTTTCGTTTCTTATTCCGGTCGCCTATAAATTTACGCTTCCCGCATTACTGGACGCAGCCCGCCTTGAGTTAGGTTCGAGAGGCACAGAATATTTTATGATTCGCTTTAGTAGAAGTGTGATCGTGGCAATTTTTTTTTATCCCCACCTCGTAGGCTACTTTGCTTTAAGGCGTATTATGTATTTCTCGGCCGGTACTTAAGAAGAATAGCTCCACTGCATCTCTCCCCGTGCATGTCGTAAAAGGCGACTGAGGGATAAGGACAATATGCCGTACTAAAGGGCGACAGGCTAGCCACCTCTCCATCGGTCCTTCTATCGAGTCGTGCAGCAGGTGGGTCTACGCGCCTTGCTTACTTGCTGCTCGAAAGATTATCTTGTAATATTTTGCTAAACGTGGTGATGGGTGTCGTGCTGTGATTTACAAAATTCCTTGCAGCACAACACCGATTACTCTGCTTGCCCAGATTGTCGGAATGCAGCGTGTTGTATTTATGGATGTATTTTGCTTTTCTACAACCGGATTGTCTCTTTCTAAACAATAGAATAGAATAGATTGCACACAATTGAAAGAAGAAAAGTACAAGACAAGAAACAAGAAATACAGGAGTGCGCAAAGGCGGACTTATCACAGATTTTTTCCAGTCAACCTTTGGGTAATGAGTTGCTCATTATTTACTGGCGGGTACTGTACGTGCTATATTGTTCCTAATTCACCTACTTCTCGTACTGGCCGCTGTCAGAATGTCAGATGTACATTTAAAAAATTTTTTTTTATGGAAACTGGCACGTTTGGCTACATCACCTACAACATCCGTGATGTCAGCCCATAACACCGGTAGTACTTGGTGCCACGTCAGTGCTTCCCCTTCGGTCATGCCGGCTACACTGAACTGGACGGTAAACTATTTACATAGCCGTTTCGACCGACCTTTCATTCAGTGCGGTGGTATCAACCCGGGCGGGTTAAACCCAACCACCTAGTAATATAAGAAAGGAGTCATATCCCTTAATATCTTCATATGTACCTACGTAGGTCAAGATACTCATATGTCGCTTCTGTGAAGTGATGTTTATTGTTGTTCTCCGCAGTGACGTCACGGGCCCCTCTGCGTCACCTTTACGACTTTTGCCCAGATAACATATGAAATACTGCAGCATCCGCCGCCGGGGAGAAGGACCTTGAACGAACCACCTGCTGAGGACATTGCCCTATTTTTTTTTAAGTGTGAAGGGGGTTTTCTGAAAAAAAAAAAAAAACAAACACGGTACTTTATTTATGCTGGCTGGTAGTTTTAACGTGAATTCGATGAATTCGCAACAAGTTGGCATTCCAGAAAAATTGGCGACGTAAAGTATGCACTTTCGACGGCTTCGTACTGCCAAACTATACAAACTAAAAACTTGAACGCTATCACGCCTTAAAGAGCCATCTGGCGATCATACAAAACCGTGCACTCAACTTCTCTCCACCACCGATGACGTCACCACCATCTCCACAAGTGTGCTCTCGCGCTCAGTACAACTTGCGAGAGCGTCAAAAGTACTCGTCCGATTTTCACCAGATAAACTCTCACGGACAGATTCAGACTTAACATACGTTTTTGCCCAAAAATATAATAATTTTTCGAACACGAAAGCACACGGGGAACGTTAATCGAATTCACGAAACCAAATAGTAATAGAAATGACTTTACAGTACTAAATCGTATAACAAAGGTTATTCCGCTTCGTGCATGGAATATACACGGAATATACATACCTGCGTTCTTTCGGCCATCATGCTCGGAAGAGTTGTTTGACGCGATCCCGTTGTCCCCTTTCCACCATCGCTCCATGCGCACTGGGCGGGGAGGGAATGCATCCCTACCGCTGGACTTACAGCGAATGCGTAACAATCGATTCTGCAGATTTTCCTTTCAGTACCGATAAATTCTGGAACGCTTGAATAAATAAATAACGTAGGTGCTCGCATTTCTATTTTTCTACCAGAAACGAATAGTAATACGCATAGAAATGCTACGAGAAACGAGTGGCACTTTTAGTAATAATACGTGTAGCTATGCTACGAGAAACGTGTATAGCGTAGCACTACTACGAGAAGTGTTTAGTAACCAGCAGCGCAGTCATGAACATGGAATAGCCCGTGTAGTACTGCTGCGTGAAACGTGTAGTCGCATAGAACTTCTACGTGAAACGTTTAGTAAAACAACGTAGCACTGCTACGAGAAACGTGTAGCCGCATAGAAAGCTACGTGAAACGTTTAGTAAAATAGCGTAGCACTGTTACGAGAAACGTATTGCCGCATAGAAAGCTACGTGAAACGTTTAGTAAAATAGCGTAGCACTCTTACGAGAAACGTGTTGCCGCATAGAACTGCTACGTGAAACGTTTAGTAAAATAGCGTAGCACTGCTACGAGAAACGTGTAGCAGCATAGAAAGCTACGTGAAACGTTTAGTAAAATAGCGTAGTACTGTTACGAGAAACGTGTTGCCGCATAGAAGTGCTACGTAAAACGTTTAGTAAAATAGTGTAGCACTGCTACGAGAAATGTGTAGCCGCATACAAAGCTACGTGAAACGCTTAGTAAAATAGCGTAGCACTGTTACGAGAAACGTGTTGCCGCATAAAACTGCTACGTGAAACGTTTAGTAAAATAGCGTAGCACTGCTACGAGAAACATGTAGCCCATAGAACTGGTACGTGAAACGTTTAGTAAAATAGCGTAGCACTGCTACGAGAAACGTGTAGCCGCATAGAAAGCTACGTGAAACGTTTAGTAAAATAGCGTAGTACTGTTACGAGAAACGTGTTGCCGCATAGAAGTGCTACGTAAAACGTTTAGTAAAATAGCGTAGCACTGCTACGAGAAATGTGTAGCCGCATACAAAGCTACGTGAAACGCTTAGTAAAATAGCGTAGCACTGTTAAGAGAAACGTGTTGCCGCATAGAACTGCTACGTGAAACGTTTAGTAAAATAGCGTAGCACTGTTACGAGAAACGTGTTGCCGCATAAAACTGCTACGTGAAACGTTTAGTAAAATAGCGTAGCACTGTTACGAGAAACGTGTTGCCGCATAGAACTGCTACGTGAAACGTTTAGTAAAATAGCGTAGCACTGTTATGAGAAACGTGTTGCCGCATAGAACTGCTACGTGAAACGTTTAGTAAAATAGCGTAGCACTGTTACGAGAAACGTGTTGCCGCATAGAACTGCTACGTGAAACGTTTAGTAAAATAGCGCAGCACTGCTACGAGAAACGTGTTGCCGCATATAAAGCTACGTGAAACCTGCTGCTTATGGTCGAACGACCGATCGTAAGTACATAGCTGTAAAATAAGGAAAAAAAAACGACTACGAGAAAAGTATAACCGCTACAACGAAACAAGTCATCCTTAGCAAGTAAGAGGCAGACGCGGCCTAGGCACCCGCTACGAACACTACCTATTGTCTGTAACAATAGACTCTCTTTGGAATTCAGCCTCATCTAGAAATACAATATGAAATTCCAGTAAGACAATCTCGCCGGTAGTAGGAGAACACAAATATTTAAATCTCTTTGGCAAAATATAACGAAAATATATTTCTCGTCATTTTCGTACGTGAACCTCTTTTTTTCTCTTCTCTTCTATCTGTACAAAGAGATTTAAATATTGATCTATCTAACGAAATTGAATGCCTTTGTATCTAACCAATAGGTATAAAATTCAACGTCTGTCTTTCTGTCTGCCCGTCTGTAACGGCTAACTCGAAAACGGCTGAACCAATTTTATATACAGTGTTCACTGATGGAATCAGACATACGGGCTGGATATAGGCTATACTTTGGGCGGCGGGTGGCCGAGTGGCATATGCTTTGGCTTCTCTTGCGAGAGGTCCGAGGTTCGAGTCCGGCCGGAGTGTAAAACAAAAGTTTTTTCTGAGGAAAAAAAATGTGCCTGTAATAATATTGTAGCCGACTGGTTTGGTACCACCAAGATGGCCGTATAGCAGTCTCGGTTGTGTTCTCCTCTAGTCCAGTATAGCCAGCAATCCAAAGGGAAGTGTCCGGTATAGCACTTATTTTCTCGGAGGTGATTGGCTCGTCGGAGCATATGCTTTGGCCCCTCTGACTCAGCCACCCATACCGGATAACATAAAAAAACTATAACATCGCGTTATTTCTCCGAGGGGCTGAGCAGTGAGCGAAAACTTTGAGCGCGGCGCAATTCGAATGTACGAGAAGCCGGAATATAACAAGAGCTTTATAACGGATGAAGGAGATTCGAATTTCGAATGACATTTGTTTTAGAACGTGTCGCCGGCCGGTTGGTACTTTGAAAGGACGGTCGCGTACATACACCATTGAACTGGCAACGAATTAAATTGGAAAAAAAAAATCATTAAAATTTAAACTAAACGACGGAAAAACCACTTCTTTTGTTGTTGCCCGCGACTTGGTCCGCGTGGGTAACCGAACATAACAAATTATTCTTTCAGAACCACATAAAAATTCAATTCTAAAAATATTATTACTGCAATCAACATTACCCATTGAAGTAAATATAGATGATATATTAGCATTATATTTTGTTCCGCCTGCTTTCTGTGCTGGAGAACTTCTTGTAGAATATAGTTTCTTCCAGTAAATCAAGGTCTAAGCCATGTTTCAGTATTATTCAGTGTTGTTGCTTTAGAACTTTAGCGCAGAAAGTTTTCACATTACCTAATGTCTAGATTAGAGCTCTGAATAGAGCTCTTATCTTCTTTTTCTCTATCTCTTCTTTAAATTATGTTCATCTCTATACATCGTCGTCTCTATCTCTTATCTTCTCTTCTCTATCTGTACATCTTATAAATGGAAGAGTAGTATATCTAGAGAGATAATTTAGATCATAAAGATCACTAAAGATTGTATAGAAGCGAAATCATAATAAATAAAACGAAGTTTCTACGGACGACCGGCCGCGGCCGTGTAACGTACGTGAATATATGAATATCCTTATAACGAGGATGACTTCATCGATTTAAATACGTTTTTCACCGTTATATTTTGTCACTTTTCAACATATTTTAGGGTCAGATTACAGAGTTTAGGCTATAAATCATAACGCTACTTCATCGGCGGCCTGAGCTGTGAGTAAAAAGTCACGCGAACGGAAGCCAATGATCGGATTGTTTGCGCTGCGTGATTGGCCGTGGTGCCGTGTTTACTTACATCCTACTCTCTCACAGTAATTGCGTATAATATGTTCAGCCTACTCTTCTAATGTAATATAATATTGCCAAAATGCCGGGTGGCCGAGTGGTTTGGGCATCGGCTTCTCATGCGAGGGGACCGAGGTTCGAATCCGGTCGGCGTGTACCAATGAGTTTTTTCTGACGGAAAAATTTACGTGCATCTGCTGCTTCACCGTTCGGAACCGGTGTAAAGCTGTAGGTCCCTTCCGTTGCCCCTTACTAGGTGGTAGGCTCAAATTGTAGCCGGCTGGGTTGGTACCACCGTACTGGATATGTAAGATGGCCGCATAGCAACCTCGGTTGTGTTCTCTAGTCCAGTATAGCCAGCCATCCAGGGAAGTCTCCGGTATGGCACCTACCTTCTTGGAGGTGATATTGGCTAGTCGGAGCATGCGCTTTGGCCCCTCCGTCTCAGCCAACCATACCGGATTACTTAAAAAAAATTATAATAAATAATAAGCGGTTTCAACTGTTTGTATGAGAATCGGGTAAGAAGGCATCTCTACTAGAGGGAAGACACCTAAACTTCAAAGCTCTGTGGTTCGTATACGTAGAGCTTTTCACACATTTTTTTTTTATTTTTTTTTTTATGGAATCTGACACGGTTGGCTACATCACCTACAACATCCGTGATGTCAGCCCATAACACAGGGTGAACTAGGTGCCATGTCAGTGCTTCCCTTCATTTCATGTCGGCTACACTAAACTGGACGGAAAACACGAACTATTTAAATAGCCGTTTCGACCGACGTTTCGTTCAGTGCGGTGGTACCAACCCGGCCGGGATAAACCCTACCACCTAGTAAGGTAAGAAGGGAAGGGACCTACAGTTTAACGTGGAATCCGAACCACGGTCAGCCTCCAACGGTCGAGCGGTCACCCATCCAATCACTGACCGCGCTCAGCGTTGCTTAATAACAGTTGACTAACCAACCGCGCCACTGAGCTACCGAGGCTGAAAAAGTTGTATGAAATGAAATGAAATGTTTATTAATACCATTTTACATACAATTTGCAGTCCCTCTCCTCTATACTAGCTTCATGGCTGTAATATGAAGGAAAGGTATTCATTAAGGTCTATTTCACTGTAATTTAACTTAATTTATATTAATGTAAAATAAAATATTTAATGACCATTTAATTTTCATCAAATATAAAAAATAAATACTAATAACTAAATAATTAAAACCTAACTAACAATGTATAACATTGACAAAATTAACCTAATAAATAAATAAAAAAAAAAACTAAAAAAAAAAAACTAAAAAAAAAAACTAAATACTAACATTCACTTGGGTATTATATATTCTAGAGAAATGTGAGATGTGGTGTGCTGTGTGGTGGTGTATTGTGGTGTGATGTGGTGTGGTGTAGCGTGTATGCAAACGACAAAACCGAATGTCATCTATAATAGAATATTCAGATAGTGACGCGAGCCGGCAATCACAAATATTGTACACCAACTAAACGCATGAATAACCAATCACGCATAACTTTACTGTTAGCACGTTATGTTTTGTGTATGTGTTTCCGTTGGTTAGTACAACGCACCTTGTGTATGTCTACGTTCCTGGGTGGTGTGTGGGTAGGTGCGGATTGGTACCACCGTACTTTCGGGTGGAAAATGTGGAATGCACTCCCTGCTAATCTATTTCCGCCCTGGGGGTTTTCAAAAGGGGCGTGAAAAGGCTCCTTTCAGGTCGGCATGGCATTCGCAATCCCCGTGCATTACAGAAAGTCCATGGGCATCGTTAGTCACCTAATCGTAAGTGAAGCGATGCCACATGTCGCGCTTTCCATAAAAAAAAAACCACAGTTGCACTCCGGGAGTGCCGGCAGAAGTGAAAACTTTTTGTATTTCCGAAAATAATTCTTAGGTGGTTATAAAAAAAACTAAACACCCTAAAAACAATTTAAACATCGTAACATTGCTTAAAAAAGAAAACAAACGAAAAAAAAACAAAAAAAAATTGAGGGATTCGAACCCATGGTCAAAAAATACAAATCCTACATTCTTAGTAAGAATGTAGGAATCCGATAGTGATTTCGTGGCTCCATGGTAAGAATTTCTTACCATGGAGCCACGAAATCACTATCGGAATCCCACTGTCACTGAGAGACGAACAGAATTGATCCCGAGCCACTCGTAACTTAACTCTTAATGCAATGGCTTAGGGTTACATTTTAAATAATAAAAATAAATCTGACGCTGACGCGATGACGCGATGACGCGAGTTTAACATTTTTTACCCACCTAAAAAAGTGCCAAGCGCCGCTAAAGAAGTTTTCACTTCAAAAAAAGCTGCTATGAAATGGATCTCTGTTTTAGGTTCAGTTCAGTGTTGTCGGCACGCCTAAACGAAAGCACTGCATGCCACCTAATTCCTACAGGAACGAGGAATGATGATCTGGCATCACGGTTGTAGTATGTAGGTGATGTAACCAACCGTGTCAAATAACGTTATCATCACGTTAAATGGCTTATGAGGTCAGCAGAGAAGTCAAATATGAGAGCGGGCGGAGCCGCGGGCATAGCTAGTTAACACATAATATTCTGTGTGGAAATTTCAACCGGCTAGCTATTAAGGTTCCAAATATACTACAGCCATTGGACGGAGGGACGGACGGACGGACGGACGGACGGAAGACAGACAGACAGACAGACAGACAGACAGACAGACGGCGTAGGCTTAGTAATAGGCTTCTGTACGCGGTACGGAAACCTAAAAAATGTATTCGATATACGAATGTAGGTGCACCTGTGTACTTTATGCTTATTTCCAAGATAAGTATGTGTTCAGCGCTAACATTTGAGGATATTCTCAGAGGATTGGACTTAGTTAATAAGTAAAGTTCGTGAGACAATGTTGATGTGTCTAGCGGTCGTGGAGGCATTCCCCTAGCGGCGCTATTCTTTTTCTTTATATTCACTTAACGCATTTGACGTTATGTAGAAAGCGTCTAGGCGTCTTTATCGAAGGTTATGGCCTCGCCGTGTTGATTTTTTAAAGTTTCGAGAATGCATAGCGTAATTATTATTACGTTTTTATTTGCCATCTACAATCGGAATGATACCTATAGCAGATTTTGTGAGAGCAGTTGACCGAGTGAATGAAGTCATTCATTAATGAATCTCCTCATAAATTCCTGTTTATGTATTATTTATGATCGTATTTATAACCCCTGACTCAAAAGGGGTGTTATAAGTTTGACGCTTCCGTCTGTCTGTGGCTCTGTGTGTGTCTGTGGCGTCGTTGCTCCCAAATGGATGGGCAGATTTGGATGCGGTTTATTTTATTAGAAAGCTGAACCGGGACGGTTCTTAGCTATATTTGATGAAGATCAGGTCAGTCGATTCGAAGATAGCACTTTTCTTATTAGGTGAAGGGATATCTGCTGTAAGATTGATTTATTACACTTTCACTCGTCGCAAATAAACGGAAATTATTACAAAACTAATTTAGGTACTTGTAACCTACCTAACCTAACCTAACAAAATTCTTCCAAGTTCAAATGAGATCTCATAAAAAGCTTGAAATAAAAATTGCGTTGTGTTTGATGTATTGAATCTTGTTCGAATACTTTGCGAAACGTGGTGTTCGGTGCTGTGCTGTAATTTACCAGAGTGCTTGCACAACACCGATTACTCTGCTTACCCCGATTGTCGGGATTCAGCGTGTGTGATATGTATGTATGTATGTAATTTTTTGTCGTAGAAATTCGTTCTCTATTTGTTGTCTAGTAATTTAAAAGATTAAAATAAATAGATCAATGCAAATAATAGTGCCACTGGCGCTACAAAGGCTGTGTAAGAAGCGGAATGGTCCCGCAGATTAGTCCGCACGAGCCGGTAGCCGGCCGAGATGTTTTCCCACGCCCGCAGCCGCCGCACCGCCGCGCCGCGCCGCCGCCGCCGCGCTGGCGTTATTGGCCGAGTCCGAAGTGCGGGAGTGCGGAGGTGTCGGCGGGACCCGCGGTAATCTCATTTAATCACTACAACAGCCTCCTCTTGCTCCCTAGTTCGATGCTTTCGGGAGGCTAGTTTTACACATCTGTGATCTGTCCATTGCCACCCGGATTGGTACCACCGCGCTGAGCGCTGAGTCGAAACGAAGTGTTTTTCAGACTCCTTTAATCTGGGAGTCCTTAGAAATGTGTGTAAACAAATTTAACCTTAGCTAACATTCTATGGTCGATTTAACCGCCTCCGGTTAAGTCTTGGTTAACATTTATCTGTCAGTTAAAGTGACATTTCTCTATAGGTAGTACAGTAACACACTTACATCTGGTTTCCTTTTTTAACTCATGTCAAAAACAAGGAGGAGGTTCTCAATTCGTCGGAATCTTCAACGATAATTCTTTATCGTGTGGACCGATTTCGATGATCTGAATTTTTATTAGAAAGCAGGTTTTGGGGTGGTCCCGTATACATTTGGTCAAGTTCTGATGATAGCGGATCCATGAGAAAATCAGCATAACTTTTTTCTGACTATTTTCTCGGATGTCTTCTCATAGTAAAACATTATTTATTTAACAAGACCTTTTCAATGACATATGTTTCGATCCTGCACAAGGGTGGGCCCAAAATGACGAATGTCCTTTGCATAAGCATGTGCATGACAAATGGGCGAATGTTTCTATACCACGCAAACCGATTTCGATAATTATTTTTATGTTGTAAAGGAGGTACTTCAGGGGTTTAAGTCGGGTTTTAACTAAAACGACTTATTATTGTATTAATTGCGTTAAAGTGACGTCTGGACTAGATTTACTATTGACTACCTAACATACGCTTATTGGTCGGTGAATTTTACAGATTCGTAGGCCGTGTGCGATTTCATAGTAAACACATTTAGTTAAGTTCGGTTGGGATATGGACATGTGGGGAGGACATCTGGATTTGGAAGTTTTTTTTTTATGGAAACTGACACGGTTGGCTACATCACCTACAACATCCGTGATTTCAGCCCATAACACCGGGTGAACTTGGTGCCACGTCAGTGCTTCCCTTCGGTCGTGCCGGCTACACTGAACTGGACTGAAAACACGAACTATTTACATAGCCGTTTCGACCGACCTTTCATTCAGTGCGGTGGTAACAACCCGGGCGGGTTAAACCCTACCACCTAGTAATATAAGAAGGGAGTCATATCCCTTAGTCGCCTTTTACGACATACACGGGAAGAGATGCAGTGGGGCTATTCTTTTAAAGTACCGACCCCACACGGTACATGGTACACGGTAATGCCCTGCCAATGCTTCCCTTTGGTAGTGCCGGCTACACTGAAGTGCACCAAAAATACGGCACATTTTCACAGACATTCAGTGTGGTGATGTTAGCAAGTGTTTTTTACCACGTGTTTTACATGGACGGATACACGGGGAGAAATGCATTCTTTGAGGATTTTGGGCCGATATGATTAATCTTGCAATGATCCATTCCTGCCACAGCGATTGAGTTGTGCGATCAGGATAACATGATCGCAAATACCTGCAGGATAGACATTTATCCAATAGCCCAGCTGGTGGTTCGAAACTTCTGTACGCTCATTCATCGTTTCCCCATGTCGTGAATCAACCGGATCGACGGTATCGAGTATAAAAGTAAATTATCCCTATAACGCGAGAGCGGAACGCGTCACCCGCTACGCTACGGCGACAGAACGTGTGCGCTGCCCCGCGCGCCTATAAATCAAGCGTGATTGATGTCTGAGCGCCAGTCGTTCAGCGCCGCTCGGCCGACGTCCACGTGTCGGTGGCAACGTTTGCGCTCCTGGCAATTTTGCGTTCAGCCCGATTGCCATGATTACAAAAAATATTTACGAAGAAACTTTTTCTCGTGGCAAACACTGTGAATGGTCATCAGTAATTTTTATTTTTTGCCCGCATAATATTTTGCATATATTTTTTGGGGAGTGTTCGGTTCTGTTTAACGCGATTCCGCCGTCCCCATTCCACCTCCGCACTCCGCGTACTGGGCAGGGGACGCACCCCTATTGCATCGACCTACCACGGATACGCACCAACCGGTACAGAACCGGTCTTTTATTCACAGAACCAGGAAAATGTGGAACGCACTCCCTGCCCATCTAATTCCTCTCAAGTACGGCCTGAGGTTTTTCAAAAGGGGCGTGAATAGGCTCCTGTCAGGCCGGCATGGCACTAGCAATCCCCGTGTATCACATAATGTTATGGGCATCGTTAGACACCTACTCGTAGGTGAAAGGATGCCACATATCGCGCTATTCATAAAAAAATACACTAAGTTCAAGCATAAGCTACCCCTATAAAAAAATTTTGATTACCAAGTGACCTAACGTCGAACAGAGTCATACTTACATTTTATATAGCGGAGTAGAGACCAAGAGATTGGATGCCTGTGGAGCTGTATTAAAAAAAAATTCAAGACTAAGTATAGTCAGACATAATATGTTGCGCATATTATGCGTTTAAATTTTCAAAGTTTTAGATGCTATTCTACGAGTATTGATCAAAGATAATATGCTGTCTTTTCGTAGGCATTATCTATTAAACACTGAAAATTCCAAACATCATTCAGAATTACTGGAATTATATAAAGCGACGATATGCCCGAAGTTCCTGCTACATACCTACAGTAAAGGTTTAGCAATTAATTAAGCAAAAAGTAGAGGTTCACTGCCGCTGTGCTGGGGCTCGATTCCAAGCATTACTCGAGGTAACTCGGATTAACGTAATGGTATTCACCTACAGTAAGTTTGCACCATTGTGCGCATTCCACCTCGTGCTTGACGTTCAGTTACGAGTCGCGACATGGGGCACCGTTCCGCCCATTTATAAGTGCTAGCGGTGCCGATGCAGCGATAGTTACGAGTCGCGGCATGGGGCACTGTTCTGCCCATTTATAAGTGCTAACGGTGCCGACGCAGCGATAGTTACGAGTCGCGACACGAGGCACCGTTCCGCCCATTTATAAGTGATCATGATAACGGTGCCGGCCGATGCAGCGTATTACGAGTCTCGGCATGGGGCACCGTTCTGCCCATTTATAAGTGCTAACGGTGCCGACGCAGCGATATATACGAGTCGCGACATGGGGCACCGTTCCGGCCATTTATAAGTGCTAACGCTGTCGATGCAGCGATAGTTACGAGTCGCGACATGGGGCACCGTTCCGCCCATTTATAAGTGCTAACGGTGCCGATGCAGCGATAGTCACAAGCGCAGAAGCTACATAGAAACTCGATGAGTGTGTTAAATAAATACACAGAGAATGTAGCAGTGAAACTGTGCAGCATCGTACAGCACTGCCCTTTTGAACCTCCAGCGCTATCGGTCATGTCGTGTGTAAGTTTTACTCACGTAGGGAGGGTTCCGTAGATCTGCTATACCATACCTGTCAAAAAACCAAATTCGTCTATCTTTTGTCTGTCTGCAATGCAAAGTGTCATTCAAATGCAAAAATGCCTGTGGCGCCATCTATTATTTAATAGCATTAATATGTGCTAATCGATTGTTAGCACGTTTCTTGTATGGGGACGCCCCTTCATTTTTTACTTTTTACTTTTTTAAGACAGACAGACGGCGTGGCCTTCTGTATGGATACTGAACCCTAAAAATTACAGTTTACTCTTTCACTTGTGAACTGGTGTTACGAACTGTGTGATGCAAGTTGTATGCAACAATATGTTGGGAATGAACCATGCTTGCAATATCACAATATCACAAAGGCGACTAAGGGATATGACTCCCTTCTTATATTAATAGGTGGTAGGGTTTAACCCGCCCGGGTTGGTATCACCGCACTGAATGAAAGGTCGGTCGAAACGGCTATGTAAACAGTTTGTGTTTTCCGTCCAGTTCAGTGTAGCCGCCACGACCGAAGGGAAGCACTGACGTGGCACCAAGTTCACCCGGTGTTATGGGCTGACATCACGGATGTTGTAGGTGATGTAGCCAAACGTGTTAGTGTCCATAAAAAAAAATCACAATAGCTGTTCTATCGTTTTGAATTGTTAGATCTGTAATTTTACAGTCGACCGCACAGAAAAGAAAAACGTCTTTGATTGAACAAAAGCCCTAGTGATAGCTCGTGCTTACCTGGAGTTGACATCACAAGCAAAAGATACCAGGAATTTCATACGACTTTAGAGTTCGCGGGATGAACATTTCGTTTTGTTTTTTCTAATCGTTATTTTATTGTTGGTGTTAAGTTTGATCAAATAGCAGGAAATCGCGTCGCCTGCCGGCTGGGGTAAGAAGACCGCACTTCGCTGTTCTGTGAGTTTGATGGAAAATATAAAATGCATTTGTGAGGTTATTCACTATGTCGGTCCCTTCCCTCCTAATCTTACTTTGGTGGTAAGGTTTAACCCGCCCGTGTTGGTACCACCGCACTGAATGAAACGTCGGTCTAAACGGCTATGTAAATAGTTTGTGTTTTCCGACCAGTTCAGTGTAGCCGGCACGATCAAAGGGGGAAGCACTGACATGGCACCTAGTTCACCCGGTGTTATGGGCTGACATCACGGACGTTGCAGGTGATGTAGCCAACAGTGTCAGTTTCCATAAAAAAAAAAAATTTGAAACTTGAGCCAGCTGTTAGGTATGTGTACTGGGAAATACGAATTACGAGCTCTGGTTGAAACAGTGTATTTTATTGGACCGGAATCTTTCACACATCACCTGTCAACCCATAGATCCATATCTTACACTAGCATAATTTGAATTGTATCTACAATTATAACATAATTTGAATTGTATCTACAATTCAAATTACGCTATATGTACATAGTTTAGGAGTAAGACAGAGAGACAAATGTCATATAAATTATAATATGGTAGAAGTATACAATTTTGGCGGTAAAAGTCGCTTTAGTTCGATGAGGCCTTATTAAATTACATACATACATAGCGCCACGCCTGTTTCCCGGTGGGGTAGGCAGAGACAACGGATCTCCACGTGCCACGATCCTGACACACCTCTGCCGCCACTTCCACTCCCATAATGTTCTTCATGCATGCTCGTCGGTTACGGGTACTACGCCTTATTAAATTAATTTATTAAACAAAAATTCTCTTTATAATTTCAGCCTGCTGATCGAGCTGTATTTGAATGTGGTAACCGTCGGCTCAAACCATTCCAGAGATTCACCTAATATTACTTTTGTGAACCTATTTTAAATAGAAACAAACAGAAAATATTAGATTTTTTTGTAACTTTTTTTTTGTGAACACACAGGTAAAGATCATATTTAATAGCAACTCTTAGTTTTTTATTCTGTACTCTTATTTTTATTCTCAGATGACATAGATAGGCTGACTTTTGAATTTCCTCCAATCCAATAACTCTATTTGCTAAATAATTTTGTTCCCTATTGATTGACCCCAACCTCGGTGAAATCAAACAAAATACAATTAATATCGAAAATAGCAAGACAGCATAAGATTCAATATTGAATCGTGCAAGTTGACTTAACACAGGAGATTGCTTCATCCCTACTAGAGAAGATGCAGGCAGCGGTTCGAAAATTTAAAGAGAATACGTCATTGACCCGATGGTGGAATTGGTAACGCGCTGGCGGCTCAAGCCGGAGTTCCAGATTCGAATACTGGTCGGGACGTATTTTTTTTCTTCATTTTCGGATTTGCATTTATACATACATACATACATAACTCACGCATTTGTATCCCGACAATCAGGGTAAGCAGAGTAATCGATTGGCATTTATGTAATGAAGAAATATAAAAGCGAGTACATGCTTAGTACTAACATATAAAAATATTATGTAAAGTATGTAATTAGTTAGCTCATAAATTAATTTACTGTTTTCTATTATGTATTCCTTTCTCGAACTAAGACAAGCCTGTCTGTATTTGACTCTTACCTACGAAGCAAAGAATTAACATTATTTTGCCCTATACACGTTTTCGCATTCCTCTCTTTGAATTTTTATTTCTCGTCCAAATTAAGATGTTTCTACAAAAAACAACTTCTCAGAAACATTGAAATGAAAAAAAAACGACAACATTATGAAGCTATTAAGTCTTTTATCTTTTTTCCGTTGAATCTAATTAACACTTCAATAAAAGTATTGACTTTAGGAAAAATAAAAATTCATTTCAGCGAATATTAATTCGCATATTTCGGAATAGATGTAGAATGATTAAGAAGAGACCGCACGTAATATTAATGAATGTACACCATTCACATTAGAACAATTTTAAGCTGACGGCGCCGTAATTAGTAGTAGTTGTGTCTGCGACTCGGTTCGCGTTAAAGTCGGTTATAATGGCCACCGATCATAGCAAACAAAAGTAGTATTATTTTTCGTCTGCTGCCACTATTAATGATACGGTGATTTTATTTATAACCAATCCAGAGATATGTTTGAAAAGGGAAAACTTGAATTTTATACACGTAGAGAAATCTATCACGATCAAATCAAAGATAATGCCAGCCAGTCAGTCAGTCACTGCTGGACATACGCCTCTCCAATTTTCTTCCAGTCCTCCCGGCCTTCAGCGGTACGGAAACACTGCTATCCGCCGACGTACTTGTTGTGGTCGTCCCACCTGGCGGGTGGTCTTCCCACACTCCGTTTTACTGTCCAAGGCCGCCAGTGTTTGACACGGTTACTTCAACGGTCGTCGTCTCTTAGACTGACGTGCCCAGTCCACTGCCACTTGATCTTAGCCATCCGGTGTCCAATATCGAATACTTTGGTGCGTCGACGGATTGCCTCGTTAAGCACCTTATCACGTAGCGATATTCCCAGCATGGCTCGCTCCATTGCTCGCTGGGTAACTATAACTATCAACCTTTGGACAACAGCGACCGTCAGATTCCAAGTTTCACACCCGTACGTCAAAACCGGGAGGACGCACTGGTCATATATAAAATAATAACATGTAATACATAAATTGTATGAACAATTTTAAATACATAGACACATTACAATTTACAATTAATACATTTTTCTCGCGATCTGTGGACGAACGCGCAGCCTCTTCTTGACTTAATTGCTCTATGACTTCGTTCCATTTACTTTCGATCTCTTTGCGCCGAGTATCAAAAAGATTGCTAATTGATCCTAAGAATTAAGAAAAACACTCTCGAATTCCTAAGGGCGTTGTAGAGCAAAGTTGACGGCCGTCAAACATTTCCCCTCCCTATAGCTCCACTCCCCTCTCCCCTAAACGACTAGAGGCTCCCCTAGCCTCTTAGAAAATGGTGTAAAAGTGGAAGCTTGGGGTGTTTTATTTATTAGCTAAAAGTGTTCGCTTTTTAGAGTTCCGTTGGCGGTCGGTTGTCGGTTTAGCTTCAACCTGGTTTGGTTGCATGTCAAAAACATCGGCTGCTTCGTGGTGCCAGTCAACTCGTGGTGTCAGTTGTCACCTCGATCCTGTTGGAATTAGGTGCCACGTAGAGTTGCCAGACAGAGTTTGCAGAAAGTGCCCATTTTAGCCCTAAAATAAGTTATGTCCTGTTAGGGTTTTAGATAGAAATTATTTATTGCACACGAAACAATAAGAAAGAAAACATACAGAAGAACAATGGAAATATTCAATCATGCACATAGAAACAAAAGAAGAATAGGGCGCAAAGGCGGACTTATCACTATAGTGATTTCTTTCACTCAACGAGTGTAAGTAAAGACGAACAGAGGCAAAGATAGGAAAGTAATAACATGTATAATGTATATTGACTAAATATTGTGCTCTTAAAATCGAAATACAAAGGTTGTGGAAAACAAAGGCCAATATCATACCTACATATAATAGTTGGAACTATAGGAATTATAGCAAGACCTTACAAGTATATACAAATTATCTAGAAGCAGATATAAAAACACAAGTTTTGCAACAACCGGCTGCAAAACTGCAAAAACTGTAACAAAAGTGATGACTAGTTATTTAGAACAGCTCAACCTACAAGAAACTGTTGATGAAACAATGAATTAACAAGAGACATACATCTATAACAGGGCTTTTCAACCTTTTTTATCAACTGGCACACTTTTTCATTTACGAAAATTTCACGGCACACCATATTCATATCATAAAGAAAGCATATGAAATTTAGAAAACTAAAATCTATTGGCGACTTCGTACCTACGTAATGTACGCTGTATTTAAAGTATTTATCAGTGAAAACTCTAATTTTAACTGAGGATGTCTAAATGTTCTCAACACTTCCCTGCGAACTCGCGTTTAATTTGTTGAGTTGCTCAAACAAATCAGTCAGAAAATGTCATTTTGGATTATCTATAGATAAACGAAAAATTATGCTTTCTCTTTTCTTCCGCGGGTTTCATGCAAATTTTGAATGAGTTACTTAGAATTCGCGGCACACCTGGATGTCACTCGCGGCACACCGGTTGAAAACCCCTGATCTACAACATCCATCACACATGGGGACTGTTGTAATACCAGTAAAACATGCTGAGAGTCTAAAACGACCAGACTTAATGTGAAAGTATTAAGAATGTTATTTGCATTATTATAATAAATTCAGTTACTGAGACTTTAAGACAAAGTTTTATTTAAAACAAAATGGTGTTTTATTTTATCCTTGGTTCTTTATTTTACTTCATCAAGTTCTCTAAAGTACAAAATGGGCCTTGGCAACCCTAATGTCCTGTCAATGCTTCCCTTTGGTAGTGCCGGCTACACTGAAGTGCACCAAAAATACCTACGGCACATTTTCACAGACATTTAGTGTGGTGATGTTAGCAAGTGTTTTACCACGTGTTTTACATGGACTAATAATATGATGAAGAATGGATTCGGGCTTGGTATTTTTAATGGTAGTGAAATGGAAACATGGAAAAAAAAAATCAATCCCTTTGTTATATTTCCACACGTACCACATTCTATTTTCGCCGAAGCCCTGAATGCGAGGGGTAAGTGCGCAATTGATTCATTTCTTTTCCTGTTCACGTTTCGGGAGCAGTGTTTTGCTCCATCGTCGTCGTTTTTTTTTTTAGAAAGCGCGACACGTGGTGCCGTGGCTTACGACGCCCATGGACAATGTAGTATTACGTCTCTTATATAATTACTCAGCAGTGTGGTCCGAATTGATAACTAATTCCATCATGTAGAGTTAGCTCAGTCGGATTCTAGGTCATACGTTTATAACTACAACATGTCAAGATATTCGGGGTCGAGGTGCCCTGAGGGACTCTGAGACGTAATTTGAGCATCCGTAATGCTTATCAATCGTGTCTCACACAGAACGAAAATGTAGATGCTTTCAGCTGGTATGGAGATGGACCGTGTAGATTTTCTCCCCTCTTTTATTTCGACTTTCTCCGCTTACAACAAAACATTGTTCAAAATAATACAGAGTTAATTGAATTTAAAGTATAGATGTTATTTAATCCGGTACGGGCTGTGTCAGAAAGGCCAAAGTACATGCTCCGATCATCCAATATCATTTCTGAGTATCGGAGACTTCTCTTTGAATTTCTGGCTATACTGAACTAAAGGCCTGTTGCTATACTTTAAGTATATAAATTTATATATATATATTTTTTATTTTTTGACAATTATACAACATGGTAGTACGTTTAATTTAACTAAGTTGATACAAATTACGCATCAACGTTTGACAAAGGCTCTTTACACCTGATACACTTATATAATAAGTCTTTATGCTCTCAGTAATTTTATAAGCCTCTATACTCTTAGATCTCTCAGTAAAATTGGTTAGTATTCCTCTCAAGCTGTGTTTTCGATAGACTTGTAGGCGATGTTATTTTGTGGCTAGTCACTAACATTATTGTAACAATATGGAAAAAACAAATATCATGCGAAGTATCTTGCCGGTTATTCTTCGTGGGTGTAATCGTACTGGATAGAAAAAATTGTGGCAAGTTAACTGCCATATGAATAATCACTAAATATGCGGACATCCTTCGTCCAGTACAGTGGTAGCGACCCAGTTGGCTACAATTTGAGCTAACATTTAGTAAGAGGCAAAGGAAGGGAGGAAAACTTTAAATCAGTATATTATGTCATTAACTATATTTCATAGACGTTTCGGTGTATCTTTTTTCAGCAGGATGCGGTGGTATCAATCCGCGTTGGTTTCTTGTGTGACATTTAATGACTTACGTTAAACGTCCGGTCGCCGGTCGCCCGTAGAGACTTAGCATTATTTATTAGGATAATTGTAGAATAGATAGAAAATGCTTTATTGCTTCAAGAAACATTCAACAGTAACAAGCACATTAGAACATTTACATAAAGTCCAAGGCGGACTTATCCCTTAAAAAGATTTTTTACAGTCAAGCTTTGAATGTTTGAGATTCGATTAGTTTAGTGGAATGTGAGTAGGTAGTAGCAAAAGAGTTGAACGTGAGAATTGAAGATAAAATAATAATAAGAATAGATAGATAGATAGATAGATAGATAGATAGAGCCTCGACCATCATCTCAAGAGGCTCTCACTAGAGCCACTTGCTTGGATCAAGGGTCAGATGCAGAAGGCGGTCTTGCTCGACACCGCTCGAATTGTCCGAAGGTTTCTCTCTCTCGGGTCCGACCATCGGTAGCCTGGGTTCGCCCCGCCGCCGGTGGTGGAAATTCCATTTTCTTATTTTATATAAATTTTAGATTTAAGTTTTTTATGTAAAATTAATATAAAAAAGAAATGTGTCAATAAACGAATAAGAATACATATTCATAATACACCTAAGAAATAAAAAGCCATACACACCACACGCCGTATCCCGACAATCGGGTTAAGCAGAGGAATCGGTGTTGTGCTGCAAGTACTCTGTTAAATTACAGCACAACACCGACCACCACGTTTGGCAAAGCATTCGGACAATATAACTATAGCGAGTAAGGCACAAAGACCCACTTGCTGCATGACTCGGTGGAAAGACAGCGCCAAGGTTAGAGGTGGCTAGCCTGTCGCCCTTATGCACGGCATCTTGTCCTTATCCCTTAGTCGCCTTTTCAGACATGCACGGGGAGAGATGCAGTGGGGCTATTCTTATTAAGTACCGGCCTCACACAGTACATAAAGCCATACTTGGGTCAATACAATAGTTGTAATGATAATCAATTGTAATGGCAATAATTGTAATGATGTGTCATGCACACATTTACGTACGCCGCCGGTTGCCGCCATCCCCCTTGTACTTTTGTATTATTTGAGTGAAACGGAATTCGCTGTTCTGTGGCGTCGCCGTCGCTAAGAGACATGCTCGTATGTACGTCATGCATAATGTATGGCGTTGCCGCGGGGCTATGTTTACGAATGGAATCTGAGCTGACGTGTCAGTCGCTGAAGGATCTGGGCTTTAATTTTTCAGTCATTCGGAAATAGCTTCTGCCGCTCTGAAAATAGCGACAAGCCCATGTAGAAACTTGCCACAAAGGTTTCTAATGCGAGAGATCGGAGGTCCCAGGATCACCAATTATTTTTCCTAAGTTTCGTAGAGTTTTCATGTACAGCCGAGCTTCCAGCGTGAATCAATGAGTTTTTTTGTTCAAATTAGTGCTTAATTTATCCATCACTCTGATGAAGAAAAACACCCCGAGCAGGCTCCACGCACTCTATGTTCTTACGCGCGCTAACTACCTACCGCCCGTGGACCGCCGGCGGTCTAAGTCAGTGGAATTCGTCAGCCGCGCGAAGCATACCTACACGCTCGCCCACGCAACTGCGCGCAGCTGCAAAGCAATAATCACTTTACACTCGATCGTTTAGGTACATTTTCACACGCAGCGATTGATGACGTGAAACAGTAGGCTATTAAAGCCGAAGGTATGGAACTTTTTCTATGGAGTGATTTATCTGTGACGAAGTAACTATTAAGTAATCTGTGCCCCGAGGCCACTTGCACACTAACATTGGTACATTGGTAATCATTATTGTGTGCAGGATTGACACAAAGACGTCAACACTCTTTACAAACTTCGACGAGGACGAGTCGACAGCTTGTCAGACTAGTCGGTTGCTTGTCAGACGAGCCAGCAGCTTGTCAGATAAGTAGGCAGCTTGTCAAACAAGTCAACAGCTTGTCAGACTAGTCGATACCTTGTCAGACGAGTCGGCAGCTTGTCAAACAAGTCGACAGCTTGTCAGACTAGTCGGTACCTTGTCAGGCAAATCGTTAGCTTTTCAAACAAGTCGACAGCTTGTCAAACAAGTCGACAGCTTGTCAGACAAACTAGTATGCAGAATTGCATGAATTTCCTCAGCTGGTCAAAACGACCAGGATGAAGAATGTGCCTAAACATTTCAGATCCGCCTCCCGCTTCCAGCTAGTACCGGCTCACGCAAATCCGGGTGATGGCGGATAAGCTTGCCTTACGCATTGCCCGGTATTTATTGCTAGTAGGCGGCTTGGTTATTGCTACACGCATTATTTATCCAAGCTCTGTGTATGGAAACACGCCATGGCTGTTCATAAACAGTGATGGAGTGCGCTTTAAGGAGGGAACGCTCTGCGCGAGCGTTCTATACGAGGAAGCGTGCTGTGGAAGACGAATTTTCGAAGGCACCGAACTGAACGGAACACACGAATTAGGTTCATTCGTTTATTATGTTTTGTTTTTTTTTTGTACCGTGTGGGGCCGCTGCTTAAAAATAATAGTCCCACTGCATCTCTCCCCGTGCATGTTGTAAAAGGCGACTAAGGGATAAGGAAGCGTTGACCTAAAGTGACAAAAACCGAACACCTTCCCCCCCCCCCCCAAAGTAGCGTGACATCTAATGTGAAATATTATTCAATTCCAAATACCTCCTTCAATTCCTTCAAATTTTTTGGTCACGTGACTCGGTCCGACCGCCCCCCCCCCCCCCCCCCCTCTAGGTGACGGGGAGTTGACAAAAAGCTGGATCCCCCCCCCCCCCTAAACCGTCACGTGGTTTATGAACGCTCCCTAAGGACAAGATGTCGTGCTAAAGCGCGTGCCCGGTGTTGCGGCTCGGTGTTTGGGGGGGGGGGGGGGAGGGGGGGTCTATCCCTTATCCCTTAAAATTTTAATTATACTACATTGTAGTATACTTGCAGGCACGCTCCGCCTGCTGCCCCGCCACATCATCTCGCTTGCAGGCTACGTCGACACGGCGCGCGGCGTCGCAAACTCGCTCAAAAGAAACAATACGATTACACTGCCAGAGATTTTTTTTAGTTCAGTTTTCCTTCGTAGAACTTTGCGGTTGCCCGGCTTTTGCTTTAGTATCAATTGTTTATTTTGCCATAAATTTACACGTTGCCGGAACTAGGTGCCATAATAGTATTTCCCTTCGGTCGTGCCAGCTAAACCAATCCGACAAACACGAACTCCTTCACAGCCATTTCGAAGAAAATTCATCCCAATTCTGTGGGTCATTCAATATGGTGGATAGGGTAACTATCGATATCTACTTTACAAAACCTCAATCTCCTCTCGCATAACGGATCCGTTAAATGAAGACAAAAATCTGCAGAATTCATTCATTCATTAGCTTAGTGACCGGGCCAGGTGCATGACGTGATAGGATGTCGAAGTGTGTAGCTAAAAAATTCGCTCAAGTGCGAGTTTCACTCGCGCACGGAGGGTTCCGTAGATCAACTATCTATACCATACCTGACAAAAAACTACATTCGTCTATATTTTGTATTACTGTAATGCGAAATATAAATACCTGTTGCGCCATCTATTATTCATTTGCGTGAATATGTACTAATCGATTCTTAGCACGTTTCTTGTATGGGGATCCCTTAATTTTTAGGTTTCCGTATCCCGTGCGGAAGCCTATTACTAAGTCTACGCCGTCTGTCCGTCCGTCTGTCCGAGGGCTGTATCTCTTGAACCGTAATAAGTCGCTAGTTGAAATTTTCACAGAATATGTGTTATTTATTATGGCGGATATAACAACAAATAATAATTAAAAATTAAAAAAATAAAAAATTAAGGGGGGTTCACATACAAGAAACGTGTTTTTTTTTCAATGTTTTGCTTTGTGGTGCAGAAACTTCGGTGCGCGAGTCCGACTCGCACTTGGCCGGTTTTTTTATTATTTGTTGGCACACCCGCCATAATAACACATATTCTGTAAAAAATTCAACCGGCTACCTATTGTTTATTGTTTATTGTTTATTTAGCATCTATCGGCAGTACACTGCGCTCAGATTTGTCATATTTACATTGTAACATTCCGCCAGTTCGATTATCACAGCGAAGAAGAACTGACAAGAAACTTCACTGGAAATTTTTTCAATGTCCACTTGGTCTATACAAAAATGTTTGCCACTGCCTAGACACGCATGTGCTGATTTGTGACATGCAGCAGTTCATGACAAAGTGAAAACATTTTTACTATGAAATTGTATGGACTACTGGTTTGTATGGACTACTGGTTTCTGTCACAAACCACCACATGTCGCTATCGCATAACTAATTAATTACATTCATATCGCATCATTAATTATATTTATTTATCATGTGATTCTGACAACTTCTGAAGTATATAGGTATTATGTAAAAAGTCCGGTGTATAGTGCCATCGTCAAATTTGATAAGAAATTTTATCAAGTCATTATTTGATTTTGTTAGTAAGCAGGTAACATACCACAATGTAGTATAAAATATCGAGGGTAAAAAAAATAAAAAAATAAAATAGATACACAAGTACCCATTGTCTTAGAGTTAGTAGAGAACATTACGTTATGTCATACTTTTGTACTTAATTTATTATGTGTCAGAATCACAAAATTCGTCAGTTAAGGCATCTTTAATACTGTAATAGCTTTTTTTGATTAATATTTTTTTCAGGGTTATTTTGAAAGAATTTTCACCTAGATTCCTTATTTCCTGTGGTATTTTGTTATAAAATCTAACACTATTACATATAAAACTTTTTAACATTTTAGACAACCTATGTTTTATCCCCAGTAGGTTATCCTTATGTCTAGTATTATAGTTGTGATTGTCCGAGTTAAAAGTGGAGACTAATAGATGCTTTCTTGCATAACAAATGTTTTGAAAGATGTAGGCACCAGGTAAAGTCATTATTCCTATTTCATTAAATGCATAACGACAAGTGTCTCTAGGTTTCATTCCTAGTATACACCGTAGGGCTCTTTTCTGTAATACAAATATTCGGTTTGATTCCGCTGCATTTCCCCAAAACATTAAACCATATGACATAAGACTGTCAAAGTAGGCATAGTATACAGTCTTTGCGGCTTGAATGCCGCAGAGCTCTTTAATTTTTTTTATAGCGTAGCAGGCTGAACTTAGTTTGCCTGCTAGTTTATCTATATGAGCCTTCCAGGTTAAGCCATTATCAAATATTAAGCCCAGAAATGTAATTTCATTAGCTATTTTGAGGGATAAATCATTTACAGTGTTCACAATGTCATCTTGTATGCGTTTCCGAGTACCCAATGCGAAGTGCATTACATTAGTCTTATTTACATTCAATAGTAAATTATTAGATTGAAACCATGACTGTAGTGAATTTATTACTACTACAAATGACTTCCGTAGTTCCTCCATACATAAATCCTTCAAGACAACAGATATATCATCAGCAAACATGACTAATTCTATGTCCTCTGGAACACAGCTAGATATATCATTAACATATATTAAGAAAAGAAGTGGTCCTAGTATTGAGCCTTGTGGTACACCTATACTGACAGGTTCTACGCCCGACTTTACTCCATTAATATCACAGATTTGTTTTCTATTTTTTAGATATGATTCACATAGATTCAATGCTTTCTCTCTTAGCGCGTCTTGCACCAACACGAGTTTAAAGTTAAGTAGCGAGTTATGGATTTAAACGCGGTTCACACATACAACGGGTGCTAGTTTAACGAGTTAAACTGGTTTATATATTAAATTTGTGTTGGTGCAAGTGGGCCTAACTCCGTAGTGTTCAAGCTTCATTAATATGATATCATGGTTTACGCAGTCAAATGCTTTAGATAGGTCACAAAAAATTCCGTATGTTTGCTTTGATTGGTCTAGTGAAGTTAAAACTGATCGGATCATTGATGCAATCGCATCTCCGGTAGACTTGCCCTTTTGAAAACCAAATTGTTTAAAATTAATAATATTATGCCTATTAAAAAATGTGATTAATCTTTTTTCAATACATTTTTCAAATACCTTGCTGAACACTGGTAATAGAGAAACTGGGCGGTAGTTGCCGATGTCTTTATGACAACCTTTTTTGTATAATGGGATGACTCTGGCAATTTTTAGAGCATCAGGAAATGTTCCACTTGCAATACACTGATTCATAACAACTAACAAAGGGTCCACGATACTCATTAACGATTTTAACAGCTTTGGTGACATGTTCCATAGGTCCTGTGATCGTTTTGATTTGAGGTCGCGGAGTATTCTTTTAATTTCTGAATGTGTTACAGGCTCAAAAACAATTGATACAGTGTTGCGAGGTGTGAAAGCTTCCAAATGTTTCAAAGCAATGTCTTTACAAGGTATAATATTTTTTGTGCTGTTATGTGCAATGGTTGAGAAATATTTATTGAAATGATTTGCAACACTGCTGCAATCAGTTATAAGACTTTCTCCAATTTTTAATTCTACTTGTACATTCTCATCCCTGATAGATCTGCCTGTTTCGTCTTTAATTATATTCCAGGCCATTTTTATTTTATTGTCGGAGCTTAATAATTTATTTTTCAGAAATATCTGTTTGGCACTTATGGATACTTTTTTAAATATTTTACTATAAGAAGAGACGTATGCTCTGAAGACACTACATTTTTTATCTTTCAATAATTCATACCATAAAAAAAGTTTTTCTTTAGATACTACAATGCCTGGTGTCGCTCATTCTACAAACTTTTTCTTTTTAAGTACAGACTTTCGCCTTAAGGGCATATGTTTATCAATATAGGTGACAAAAGTGTTAAAGAAGGATTTGAAACTGGTGTCGCTAGCTATTTGTGAATATTCGATTTTTAAATCTATATTTAAGGCATTTATTCTGTCCTCATTTATTAATCTCGATGTCCTGATGGCAATATTTTTATTTTTAATCAGTGCATGATAAATAGAGATTAATTGAGCTAGGTGGTCTGATTGAATACCACATACTACTTTCGTTTCAAAAGTTGTACTGTCTGTAAAAATATTATCAATGCATGAAGAGCATGATTCTACAATCCTCGTATGTTCAAATATAGTCTGGCATAGTAAAAAACTATCCATTAGGTCTGAGAGCTCGTGTTTGTCATCTTTGTGCGTTGGGAATTTAATATTAAAATCTCCACATAATATTATTGACTTATTGTTATTAGAACTTAGTGTATATAGGCATTGTTCAAGTCTTTCTGTGAATACAGAGATGTTCCCTGAGGGGGACCGATATACGGACAAAATAAAGAATGACATCAGTTCAGTACAGCTTACTTCAAAATCTTTTTCAATTGACATGTTGACGATATCTGATCGGTTCTTAGCTCGTAAGGATTCCTTTACATAAATCATAGTGCCTCCTCGTATATAGTTTTTTCGGTGACTACTGCTAATTACATTGTAATTGTTAAGATTACAAATATTCAGTTCATTAGAGTTGATCCATGATTCGCTTATACAAAATATATCTATATTATTGTTCTGAAGAAATAGTTCTAACATTAGCGTCTTACCACGCAGACCTTGTACATTTTGATGGCATACTAGTAGTTTGCCTTCTGAATTATTTTTCCTTATTGTCCTATTATTATTATTTGACAATGTCGATTTATGTTTACATTGTATTTTGATTTTATTTTCATTTTCATTTACAGATGGGAACGCATTTTCAATGTTATTTAACTCACAGTTGACAATATCTTTGGAACTTGGTCTAAAAAATCAGTATCACAAGTTTTAATAAAACGTAGGTTAGATGCCTTAACGCTATCATTACATGTTTGAATGGTCCTTGAGATGAATTTCAGTCCTGCATTAGTCATATAACCTATTCTAGTGTAGCTACTGCTGTCTAAATTATTCAAATCGATGTAAACCATATTGGGTATGGTTCTTGTCAATCCATAGGTTTGTGTGTTGGACCTGTAGGCAGTGGCATTTAATTTGTCTGAATTATGTAGCGTGAGTGGCACATACAAGAGTGAAGTGACAAACAGATTTATTTGTTTATGGTTGCAAACCTCAGCTACATATTTCACACATTTACAGTAAATGTTAGTGTCCTGGTTTGCTTCAGAATTTCCTGTCAGTAAAATTACTACGTCGCCTTTCACCATGCTGTTCACGTACTTAAGAAAGTCTTTGATCACTTCGGTGATAGGAGCGTTCGGCTTGCAGATGGCTGTGACAGAATCCGACGTCTGCAAGGAGTCCTTATAAAGGCTCGCCATATTTCGCCCATGCTCGTCACACAGAATGAGTACGTTTTTAGAGTGGCTGTGGGATGAGGATTTTTCTGCTGCAGATGCTGCAGCTCCGCTTACAGCTGCGTGTGGGTCTGTGCATGGGATTATTACGGTTAAAACGATACAGCCTTAGAGCGGACGGACAGACAGACGGCGTAGGCGTAGTAACAGTCTCCCGTATGAATACGGAACCCTAAACATGCAACATCATTCAAAATGGGCGTGAATAGGTGCCCATTCAGGCCGGCATGGCATTCGCAACCCCCTCATACGACCGAATGTCCATGGGCGTCGTCAGACACCTAATGAGTGGCTCGGCGCTATATTTTTTATATGTCGCGCTTTTAGTAAAACAAAAATGATTCCACTCGTGTTCGTGAAAGAAATGAAATTAAATGAAATGAAAATATTAGTTATTCCACAAATTTAACAAAAAGCGGACTTAATGCCTAAAAGCATTCTCTACCCTTCATGGCTGGGATTGTACCTTGGTTGATTGTCAGAAGAAATGAAAATACAATTACTGTAGTCGTTTAAAAATAGCTAATGAACGCATTTGCCCGGTCTTGTATATTTTTATTTCGCCGACTCCGCTGTGTAATGAATCACCGACGAGCGAGAAGCGAGAAGTATCGTGAAATTTTGTTGTTTTATGTTTGTTTTGTTTTTGTTTTATGTTTGTGCACAATTTTTAATGCAAGCGCATTTTTAAATAGAGGAATTAGTGGCCAGAGGGATGGAGATTGTTAATTCCGAGATGAGTTTTTAAATTTGAGGGGATTTTTCATACGAGAAAGATATAATAATGTACATAGATACCTACCGCACGCTGTATCGCGGCAGTTAGGATAAGCAGAGTAATCGGGTGTTGTGCTGCAAGTACTCTTGTAAATTACAGCACAACACCGACCACCACGTTTAGTAATGTATTCGGACAAGATAACTATCAAGCAGCAAGTAAGACGCGAAGACCCACCTGCTGCATGACTCGGTGGAAGGACCGTGCCAAGGTGAGAGGTGGCTACTGGTTACTATGTGTATATACTATGAACATAATTATATATATAAAGCAGATATAAAAATACAAGTTTTGCAACAACGGGCTGCAATGGAAAGTGCAAAAATTGTACCAAAGTGATGACTGGTTATTTAGAAGAGCTCAACCTGCAAGAAACTGATGATGAAACAACGAATTAACAAGAAACATACATCTGCAACATCCATCACTTATGGGGACTGATGTAATACCAGTACAAGATGCTGAGAGTCTAAAACGACCAGACGGAGAATTTATGTAATTGGTTTCTCGGAAACGGCTCTAACGATTTGGATTAAATTTTGTATTTAGATAATGTTACGAGTATTTTCTTTTTCAAGTTTGATCTAGATAGGTGTGTATTATTACCGTATTATACATACATATATTATAGGTAGGTACGTAATTATTATTTGTTAAATTTCTTATTATTATTTTATCTTCAATTGTCACGCTCAACTCTTTTGCTACTACCTACTTACATTCCACTCTAATATCGAATCTCAAACATCCAAAGGTTGACTGTAAGAAATCTCTGTAAGGGATAAGTCCGCCTTTGTACCTTATGTAAATTTTCCAATGTATTTGTTACTGTTTAATGTTTACTGGAGCACTAAAGAATATTCTATCTATCTATAATATTTTGGCATAGAAATAAATTTGTTGTTCTTTTAGAAACCTGTTTGGCTACACCACTTACTACAACCGTGATGTCAGCCCATGACACCATCGTGAACTAAGTGCCATGTCGGTGCTTTCCTTAGGTTGTGCCGGCTACACTGAACTGGACGCAAAAAACGAATATTACATAATATATATAGCCGTTTCGACCGACCTTTCATTCAGTGTGGTGGTATCACCCGGTCTGATTAATGCCTACCACCTAGTATGGTAAGAAGGGAAGGGACCTACTACCATTAAACCACAAAATAAAGCCATGCTCTGTACATAAAACACAACACAAGTACACTTTATTATCGCGTCACAAGTATCAGCGGTAACGAACGGGCGGGCGGCGCCCCGTGAACCGGAAACGCTGATACAGCCTTCGCTTTCCCCATCCCCTCGCCCCTGGCTCCGCCATCGTTATAATTCGGTCAACATTCTATACATTGTATATAACACAAGCTGTGCCCGCGGCTCCGCCCGCTCTCATATTTCACTTCACTGCTAACCTCATAAGCCATTTAGCGTGATAGTAAGTAGCCTATAGTTGATGGGAAGAATCAAGCTATCCGTAGATTTTTTTTTATTTAAATCGGTTCAGTGGTTCTCGAGTTATAAGCGGACAGACAGACATACACTTAGACACTCAGACAGAAAGCAGACGTTGGATTTTATTATAGGTAAGGAAGGATTATATACTCGAGGTGGTTGATGTATGCAAGAAAAAATCGGTCAAGTGTGTGTTTTCACGGAGGGTTCCGGTAAATTCGCTTTTCGTCTATATTTTGTCGTTCTATAATGCAGAATATAAATCTCTGTGGCGCCATTTATTATTTAGTAGCGTGAATGCACTAATCGATTCTTAGCAAGTTTCTTGTATTGGGGCACCCCTTAATTTTTTGTCTTTTCAACTTATGAAAATTTCAACCGGCTACCTATTACGGTTCAAAATATACAGCCTTAGGACGGACGGACGGACGGACGGACAGACAGACAGACAGACGGCGTAGGCTTAGTAATAGGCTTCCGTATAGATACGGAACCTTAAAAGAAAAGATAGACTGGAACATAAAACTCATAGCAATTAGCAATTAGTCCGCATTTTAAGGTTAACATGACATATTATATGGATGTACGATGGTCGCATAGCAGTCTCGACTGTGTTCTCTTCTCGTCCAGTATAGCCAGCAATCTAAAGGGAAGTCTCCGGTATGGCACCTACCTTCTCGGAGGCGATATTGGCTGGCCGGAGCATGTGCTCTGACCCCTCTGACTCAGCCACCCATCATAAAAATTTTAAATTGATGGAAACATTATTGAAATTATACGTGGGCATGCAAAAATCATACGACTGGCGTGTGCATTTATAATCTACACCTATCTAGATAAACTTGAAAAAAAAATACATCTAAACACAAAATTTCATCCAAATTATCCCTTTCCGGGAGTTATTCTGTAGCTCAAACTAAACTAGTTTTCTTCTAGGACTTTGGAATTTCAAGAAAAAAAAAATTACTTTCTCCATACATTTTGAGGTCAGGATTTTTTGGAAATGTATGAAAAAACATATCTTGTTTTGTTTAATTTTGTCATGGTTTTTTCTACAAATCGACTCATTTTCCGATACTGATTAGCCCCCTTAAAGGCTGTAGATTAATTTAATTACAGCCTGTATTATATACAAGTTCAGCTCACTCAAAGTAATATGAAATAATTTGATGCTGTTTGGTCACATTATAATGTTTAACAATAATAGAGGCACAAGCCCAGAAGTGGGGTGGGACATGAAAGAGCTAAATGATAGTCTTCCATTTTTGACTCCGTGTCAAAAGGAAAGTCTGAAACGTCTTTGAGTCATAACGAACTAAATTATTCGCCGCCATCTCAAAGGCTAAAACTTTCAATATAAGTGCCTATAAATTATCTAAATACCTTCCTAGAAACCCTGGCGAGTGGCCTACTAGGGCGGTAGAATCCCTAAGAGGAGCTAAATGAAAAAAAAAATTACTGAATTAAAAACAAATAAATCTTAAAAGTATGTGTGGGATATTTCTTGCTATCTAAACAACTTTCATCTCTAAGGCGTTTGTTGATTTCCAGATTACTTGTATGTTCAATTACACCTCAAGTTGGGCTCAACAGATTTATTATATTTATTTATTATATATTAGTTACATTTACTGTTCAATCCGAATTTAACGCTAGCGGAGGCGTCGCTACAGCTAGTGCCAATATAAACACTAAACCTCAACAAAGCCTTCCCCGTGGTTTTGGTTTGTAATGTGCGCTGTCGCGGGAAAGGTAAATTGGGTTTAGGGATTACGTAACCATGTTATTATTTTTCTTTATTGTTTTGATCCTCTTTCACGCTTGAACGGCTGGGCGGATTTTGATGAAACTTCGTATACGGGTAGTGTATATCCCGGAGTAACATAATTTTTAAAAAAAGTGGTCAAGTTCGAGTCGAGCTCGCGTAAAGAGAGTTCCGTACCATCCCGTTTTCTGTGAGAACTTGGTCGGTACTTGAAAAGAATAGCCCCACTGCATCTCTCTCCGGGCATATCGTAAAAGGCGACCAAGGGATAAAGACAAGATGCCGTGCTAAAAGGCGACAGGGTAGCCACCTCTCACCTTGGAACGGTCCTTCCACCGAGTCGTGTAGCGGATGGGTATTCGTGCCTTTCTTGCTACTTGATAGTTATCTTGTTTGAATACTTTGCTAAACGTGGTGGTCTGTGTTGTGCTGTAATTTACAAGAGTATTTGCAGCACAACTCCGATTTATTTTAGAAATTTTAATGTTTGTCTGTTTTTTTTTTGCGTTTGTTTGTGCACGTATCACGTAACAGCTGCTGAACTAATGCGAATGAAAGTTTCACAAAAATATAGGGCTTAACTAAGTGTAACATATAGGCCATACATCATTATCCATATGAGCTGAGACGTGGGAGGGAGGGAGGGAGGTAGCGAGGGAGAGGTTCAAAAGCGACAGACAGACGGGCGGACGGCGCGGCGTAGGCTTGGTAATTGACTTCCGTACCATTACGGAAACCTAAAAACTAGTACCCGTAGAACCACTGATGCGCTGAAACGATTTTAATGCGATTTTATTGGTACCACCAATCGAATCACATCAAAGATTTAATTTTGATGTTATGTAAAAAGCCATGATGAAAGCAAACTTTTGTAGGTAAACCAAAACCCATGGCGATAAAAAGGTATTAATATTAAAAAAAAAAAAACAGATTACCCACAATATTTATGGGAAGTATACCTGTCCTATTATTATTAATTTCATGATTTCATGATTTTCAGTGAATCTTAATAATTCAATACTACTTATAACTTTGTTTTGACCAAATATACTTTCAGTTACTGTAATGGTATAAAACCAAATGGGGTTTACTCTACCATGTAGTAAGATAAGGACAATAACCCATAGTGCCTATAGTAATATTATATGGAATCCTAATCACGGAATAGCGTGTGTTCATTTGAAAAATTTACGTGCATACCTACACCTGCTGCTTCACCGTTCGGAACCGCTGTAAAACTGTAGGTCACTTCCCTTGCCCCTTACTAGGTGGTAGGCTCAAATTGTAGCCGACTGGGTTGCTACTACCGTACTGGATGTAAGATGGCCGCATAGCAGCCTCGGCTGTGTTCTCCTCTAGCCCAGTGTAGCCAGCAATCCAGGGAAGTCTCCGGTATGGCACCTATCTTCTCGGAGGTGATATTGGCTGGTCGGAGCATGTGCTTTGGCCCCTCCGACTCAGCCACCCATACAGGATTACATAAAAAAAAAATCAATTTAAAAATTATTTTCATGGCGGAAATTAAATTATGAAACTTAGAAAGTGGTGCACCATATTTATTACTACAGCTGTCTCGCCCGATCTTCGTTCAGTGTGGTGGTACCAATCTGGTTATAGTATTCCTTCGTTCAGCGTTGTGGTACCAATCTGGTTAGTATTCCTTTCATTCAGTTTGGTGGTACCAATCTGGCGAGTATTTCTACGTTCAGTGTGGTGGTACCAATCTGGTATAGTATTCCTTCGTTCAGTTTGGTGGTACCAATCTGGCGAGTATTCCCTACAGTTTCAGCCATTCTAACGTTATTTTATTCTAGCGAATATTTTCTAGAAGAGACGACCAATTAGATCTCCGCGACGGGCGGCGCGGCAGGGCAGGAGTGGGACGAGTTTCTGATTAAGCTATTAATAAAATAGCAAGAGCTTTCGTAAGGACGACTTAGTTTGGGCTGTAAGGGTTGGTACACCAGAGGGTTGTAATTTTAGTAAAAATCAACAACTTTTGCCTCTTAACATTTTAATGAACAGCCGCTTTTCAACCTTTTAACCTAACTTTTCGAAGAAAAAAATGAAACATTTCGTTTCATACCTGGATCGACAAGTATGTTTGTATATTAATTACTACTAGCGTAAGGACAGGCCCATATTTACTCAATAAATGTCTATAATTTCTAAAGACATAATACTAAACTAATAAAAATTAAACCCAAAAAAAACATAATGTTACAGTAAAAATAATAAATTAATTGATTACAAACAGATGTCAACAATGTTGATGTTGAAATTGTTGACAGATGTCAACAATGTTGACAATGGACGACGTGTCGGGTGTCCTCAAGGTCGTCCAAGTTCCGCTAGTTCTGACGATGTCCCCGGAGCGAGGAACGAAACTTCGACGATTGTATGTCGCTTTGATTGTTATACCGCGTAACTGAAAACATAAAGTATTCTTTTCACTATACTAATAGACTCAAACATCCAAAGGTTGACTGGAAGAAATCTCTATGAGGAATAAGTGCGCCTTTGCATCTCATTTAAATGTTGCATAGTGCTTACTTCTATAAAACGTTTTGGAGCAATAAGGTATTTTCTATCTACCTAAAAAAATTTGGCAGCCTCGGTAGCTCGTTGGTGCTACTACGTCCGAACCAGTGGCGGCTGGTGACTTCAGTGACCGGTAGTGCGCTAAGTACCTACCTACTTAAATACCAAATTTCCCAACACATTCCCGTCATGTTATTTTAAGATCGGGACTTCCGAATTTTTTAAACGCCTGCGTTTTATTATGTAAGTACCTAGTATGAATATTCTCAAGACACTCAATGAGTTGCAAAAAACAAGAAAAAAAAATCCAAACAAGTTTTTTAACTTATTTTTAGCACCTTTATGAATACACCCCATAGACCACAACACTACTGCAGCTTTCAAAAAGAATACAGTCCAAAAATACTTCAAAAAAAAAAATATAAAAATAAAAGCATTTGAAAAGTAGGAATTGAACCCGGGATCACCTGATTGTAAAGCCTTGCCTTTAACCAACGCTTAGGCAAATATCGGTACCACTTAATTTACAGTATCACGTGACAGAAAGCACAAAACCTAACCATATCCCATTTTAAATATTCGCGCGCTAACGGGTATGTGACATCACATGACAGCGCGCTGACTCTAGGTAGACGGCAAAGAGTTTGTAAGACGGACTTGTGCAAAACGAATCGCTCGCGACGCGGCGTGTCGCACGCGCGGGTATTCACGATATAGCGTCCTTGTTTGGCGCTCGTGCGCCGCACGCAGAACTCCTTTCGGCCCATACTGTTTCTATGAAGTATCTTCTGTCTCACGCGCCAGCGGTGTTTTGCCGATCCCCATACATTCAGTATGGGAGACCCGCGTGCGATTTATATTCCGCACGGCGCGCGCGTTTACTCGCAAAAACGTGCCTTGTGATCTATAAAATAAGGTCGAATTCACATTCGTATTTATTTGGAGTACAATTTTTATGGTTTTAATGTAGTATGTTGTAAGGTATTATTTATTTTGAGTGAAGTGAAGACTTCTCGTGGTATGGTAGTGCGGCGCACGAGCGCACTTTAGGACCAGCCGCCAGTGGTCCGAACACAACAGTCAGAACTTGTAAGGGTGACCGTTCGATCGTTGAGGCTGGCCGTGGTTCGGATTCCAAGTAGAACTGTAGGTCCCTTCCCTTAACCTAGGTAGGGTAGGGTTTAACTAATTGGGTACCGCCACCGCAAAGAATGGGAAACTGATCGAAGTGGCTATGTCACTGCCAGCTTTGAAGGTTCTTTTAAATACAGTGCAACTAAATGTTGGAACAATCTCCCACCGCCTATACGAGAGAAACCTTCAAAATCTGATTTTAAGCGCTCGTGCAAAGCATGGTTACTGGCTTTGCAAAAGACAGACCCCCCAAAGTTGACAACTTCTTCTCATTTTAATGTTTATAATAAAATTCTTTATGCTCTTGGTTTTAATTTTAGTGTTGTTAACTTGTATGACTTCTAATGTTTTAAAATGTGGGTTTTATGTTTGTATTTAGACAAATTAGTCCTTACAAAGTTTATTTTATATAACACTGTAAATTATTGTAATCTCTAGTTGGTTGTTGGTTTTTAGTTATGTTATTGCTTTTTAATGTTTTAAAGGTAGGTAGTTTTTATGTACTGGTTTTTTTCTTCTTTTAAATGAAATGCGCATATATTGTTTATTTTTTGTGTGTTATTTCAGTCACATCATGTTTTACTGTTGTTCTTGTTGTTTTAATAAAGAGTTTTTTTTAACTGTACTTATTATTATTAACTATACATGTTCTTAATGTTAATGTTTTTTGTTTGTTTTTATGCTTTTATTTTATTTTTCAAAATTGTTGTATGAAATATTTATTACTGTGTGTATTGTAACACGGGAGCCGCTGAAAATCAGCGCGCAGTCCAACTGCGTCTAAGCTGAGCGGTTTCCGATTTATCGTCCTCATGTGTAATTAATTAGGTACGTAAAATTATTGTGTTGTGCTGTCAATGGATAGTGAATAAATATATTTCTTTCTTTCTTTCTTTCTATGTAAATATAGTTTGTTTTTCCGTTCAGTGTAGCCGGCACGGCCAAACGGAAGCACTGATATGGCCACTAGTTCACCTATGTAATAGAACACCAATGTGTTATGAGCTGACAGCACCGTGCTGTCAGCTCATAACACATTGGCACACCCGTGACGGGTGTAGTAAGTGGCGTAGCCAACAATGTCCGATTCCATGAAAAAGAAAAACCGGCCAAGTGTGAACCATGTTCGTGTGCCGAGGGTCCCGTCACGGCTGCTTTGCTCTCATCTAAATTTTTCACAAGGGAGCGGTCACACGTTGCATAACCGTTTATTCTTTATACTTTATACTTTGGCCGCCCAAGCACTTCCACTTTGGCCGTCTACGAATTGTGCGACCGGCCCTACGAGAAATTATTCCATTCATCTTCATGAAGCCGACTGCTCGAATTAAATTTGTGTTAATCAAGATTTTTGTAAAAGCGTGGCGAGGCAACGAACGAGGGGAAAAACATTTTCAAGAGCGCATTTCATTACGCCGCAGAAAAGGTGCAACACCCCGGCGTAGCGCGTAGCTGGTGACGTCGCAGCGGGAACACTCAAAGAGTGTAAAGGGCGGTTCACAGTGACGCGATGCGCTCGCGTCGGTAAGCTGGATCTGCTAGATATGGTAAATGAGCTGTCAAGTAGCGTTGTTGTACATACATTGAAGTCTATATAGACTATAGTTTAGTGGGGTCAAACGTGTGTGTGTGTGTGTGTGTGTGTGTGTGTAGTGAGTGTCAATTGCAGTGTAGTGTTGTGTAATGTAGTGTGGTGTAGCGTTGTGTTTTGTGATGGTTGTGTAGTGTAGTGTAGTCTAGTGTAGTGTGATGTGGTGGGATGCAGTAGTCACGTACCAGGCAGTTTCTTTACAGAATTTTGAGACCAGTCCTTTATAAACCAAACATAGATAAAAATAAATGAACGCAAAGCGGGGCTTATTTTAGGTGATATATTGTATCTATTGTATTGTTTATATTTGCAATCAAATAAAAAATTGGCTAAGCTGATAACGAAAGAGATTCATGGAGCGAATGTGAAGAGTCAGGAAAGGCCGCCCTAGATGCAGGTACACCTAGACCACATATGGCATGTGCTCAAAAACCGGCCTAGTGCGAGTCAGATTCTCGCACCGAGGTTTCCGTATCAGCACGTAATTGGTCGGTTATTAAACCAAATTGTTAAACTGGTAAAAGCCCCTTATGGCACTCAATCTTGCTCTATGTCTGAGAATGGAGGACGTCCCCTTGTTACACGCCCGCCTTGTGGGGCCGAGATTGCTGGTCTCTCTGTACTTCCATTCCGGTGGGGCCGGATGACGGGCATATCATCGCGTATTGGTCGGTTTTTAAACTAAAACTTTAACTCCATCACTATGGCACTCAATCTTGTACTCTGACGTCTCCTTGTTACACGCCCGCCTTGTGGGGCCTGATTGCTGGTCTCTCTGCAATCCGATCCCGGCGGGGCCGGATGACGGGCACCGAGGTTTCCGTGCCACCGCGTAATTGGCGGGTTTCTATTATTGGTTGTTTTTATTTAGAGTTTATACTATAATCACACCAAGTTTGACGCTTGTATTACCGTTTTTGCCATATGAAGCCTTAAGGAAACAATTTCTTACCTCCTGCGCATGGCTACAATTTTATTATTTACATTTTTTGTGGTCCTTTAGACTACTGTTAATAGACTCCGAAATGTGTAAGTGGAGCCTACCTACTATCTTAGTAAGTGGTGCTCTGAAATTGTTCATAATTCGAAACCTACGCGCCCGCCTGAAATGAATAAAATAAATTCAATATCAGCACATTATTGTTGAGTTTATTTTACTATGACAGCGCGCCCAGTCGCACCTGCACTCTCACAGTGTGAAAGCGCCCTTATCACTCCCGCTGCGCGCGCTTGAGGTGTGGGTTTGAATGTTCAAGCTGCTCGGAAGTTTTACCTTGTGAATACAATCGTGCTGTATGCAAGTACATATGTACTCAGAAACGACATTCTAATACGTTACATACAATTTAGTTAGATTTAATGTTATTTTTTTATTTATTTTAATAAAATTATTATAATTTAAATAAAATTAATTATCCACCAAATTAAACCAACAATCTGCCTTAAGGCCCTGTCATCCCGCATTCACTCGTACTCCTCTTTCAAGGCGCCGCTTTCGCTGGTTGGAGTAGGATGCAACACAATTAATCAGTAAAAAATTAGGTTTTTATTTTTTTATTCCAAATCTACGGATCGAATTAAAAAAGTAAAAAGCTACGGATTTAGATATATATTTCAACATATAAAATATTTTTTTCCAAAGCCTTGATTTGGTCACATTGCCAAATTGTTGTTAAATAAGTTTTTATAAGTAACTAAATTCAGAGACATGTTCATGATTTTTTTCTATCGAGCGAAGTTAATCAAATCGTATTTTCAAAAAGCTATCGATCTGCGCTGATAGATGAAGTTTTACATAGAAGTATTTTATATAATTTATGATATGGCTTTTGAGAACCCATCGGTTCTCCAAATAGTTTCTTTGTCGTACCGCTAGGCTGTGGAACTATCTTCCGGCAAGTGTATTTCTCGATTCCTTTTAACCTGGGTGTCTTCAAACGTCGAATCAACGGGCTAGACAGCCTAGCAATAGTTCACAAACCTGCTGGCATCGCGCCTCTCTGAGCGTGAGTTCGCGAGGAGATGTGTTTTTGGCTCTTTTTGGCAAATTTTGTTTTATTTTAGCTGTAATAACTCAAAAGATGACTTCAAGTTGGTCTGTTTGTCACCTACATTCAGTATAATAATATGTTTGTCTATTAGGAAATCTTACGTACACACACAAATTATCGAAGAGACAGAAATATAATTGTAAGCCAGTGATACTACTGGTACAAGCAAACATAGTTACATATATTAATATATATATAGTAAGATATATAATCAAAGTCGATTCAGGTAATGATTCAGGTCGCAAATATAGGTCTCTAACAAAGCTCTCCGCCTTCCGATTGAGGTCGGACAAAGGCGACGACAAATTATAGTTAAACAACTTTGTGATATAGTTGTTTGCTCTCTTGTTCTCTTATTAATTTTCTTGAGAACGATACTATATTATTCTTATAGACAGACTGTCTCGCTGTGTGAATATCTTAAAGCCGGTATCTATGTGGCTATGTATCGGAATAAATGAAACACGTGTAATCTGTCCAAAGAGGGGCTCTCCCAAATTGTTTTGCATGATGTGGATGAATCCGCAGGATGAATCTGCAGAGGGATGGCAAATTTTAAGCAAAACAAATACTTACCAAGTAGACACACTGAAACGCACCCTTTCAAAAACAACACACAAAAAAAAACACGCACGCACGCACGCACGCACGCACGCACGCACGCACGCACGCACGCACGCACGCACGCACGCACGCACACTCGCCAGCGGCCGAAAATTAGCGCCAGGAAGAGACTTCCTGTTCTACCCTGGCACACGCTGAACAGTTTGGCCAATTTTGCACAAATTAAGTGTAATATACATACGACGTAAATAAGTTATGGTTATATTATGCAAAATAAACATTTATCTTATCTTATCTTATATCTAATGATTGACTAATTTTAGCGTATACGCTATGTAGCGATCGGTAGAGAGGGTATAGCGTCCGTGCAATGACCACTGGGTCGGGGCGTCAACTTATACAATCACTTTCATGAAGCTTTATTCGAAGTAACGAATATATTTTATTTATTAAGAACATCATTTCGGAATTTCGAAAACAGTCTTTAGTAGCACATCTGGCATTCGCACCTACAAGACCTCGCAAGAGAGTGGTCACAACGACCAAGCAACCTTAATTGTATGTGATGAAATCGGCCAAGAGACAACCCTAATACCATGCCGCTCCGTCTCACTTCTAAAAACAAATATTTTCACCCAAACGGCATATCTAGTCGTGTTTCAGTATCGTTACCACCAATATAGAGTTGCAAAATACGAGCGACATTAATTGGAGGTGCTTAACACGAGAGGCGCGTGGGGGGATAGCTACTGTGAGGCGGGCAGGGTCCCCCCTTCGACTATTTTGAGGGGGGCCGCTACGTGCTTACAGGGGCCTCGCTCTAGGGGGGCGAGTTGAGGTATGGGCGACTTAGGGGGGTTCTAGGTGTGGTTTAGGGAGTCTAGATGTGTGGGGGGGGGGGGGGGGGGGGGGGGCGATGGGAGGGTATACAGAGACAGTGCCGCCTAGAGGCCGTGGCGAGCACGTCCATTACAATTCGCTGTCGTAGTGCATACGGTGGCCTGGGGACGTCTGTATGTATGTATTTTGTTGGAAAACTGGAACGATTTTGTACAATATTTGCGTACTAACCCAAGTATGGCTTTTTATTTAACTAGCATGTACTTACGTGTAATAATAATAAGTATTCTTATTATTATTTTATCTTCAATTCTCACGCTCAACTCTTTTGCTGCTACCTACTTACATTCCACTATAATAATCGAATCTCAAACATCCATAGGTTGACTGTAAGAAATGTCTGTAATAATCTGAATCAGAATCTATGTAAATGTTCTCATGCTTTTCTTACTGTTGAATGTTTCTTGGAGCAAAAATAAAGAAAGAATAAATAAAGAATTTTCTATTCCATTCCATTTCATTCCCTTCCATTCCATTCCGTTACATTCAATTCCATTCCATTCCATTCGATTCCGTTACATTACATTCCATTCCCTTCCATTCCATTCTATTCCCTTCCATTCCATTCCCTTCCATTACATTCCATTCCGTTCAATTCCCTTCCATTCCATTCCATTCTATTCCATTCAATTCCATTCCATTCCGTTACATTACATTCCATTCCATTCCATTCCGGTACATTACATTCCATTCAATTCTATTCCATTCGATTCTAGTGTATGATATTCTATTTAAGTCGTTTAAAATGTTTGGTTCCTATCTCGTCTTATGAACTCTGCTTAACCTCTTACATAGAGAGCACTTTGTCTTATGTAAACTTGTCTAAGGTAGTAATTGTGTGTCCAGGTAATAATAGCATTCTATTCTTGCCCACTGGTCAGTGAAATTATCCACGGGTGCATTCGTGCACTGGCTCAGCGCCAAATACAGTCGAGTACAAAATTGGAGGCATCATGTAAAACCTTTTCAGATTAAGACTGACTCGCTGTGTGGAGTGTTGGTTATCGTTAGAAGCAAGAGCAGTGAGTTTGACAAAGTTGTTGTCACTTTTAAGCTTTGTTGCTGCTACTGGTAAATCTATTTAGCAAGTTAACTGGGTTTTGGTATACGATAAGTAAAGCCCGGGTAGGATAAACTGTATTTTGGTAGAAGGCAGGCTTTGGTAGCAGGATAATGTATGCATTGAGGAGTATGTGTTTTCTTAGGCTTTGATCAATTTCGGCCCTACTGCTCCTCCTTGTGTGAAATGTCTCTTATATGTATTTGACGCTAAGTTTAACTTTAACGAAAGCGGAGCTCGAGTGCTCGGAGGAGCTGTTTAATGCGATCCCGCCGTCCCCTTTCCATCTCCGCACCACGCGCACTGGGCAGGGATTGCATCCCTACACGCTGGACTTACCGCGGATACGTACCAATCGATTCTGCAGATCTTTCCTCTACAGAACCGGTAAACTCTGGAACGCTCTCTCTGCGCATATATTTCCCCCTAAGTCTCGGATCCTTCAAGAGGGGCGTGAATCGCATTCGAAACCCCCGTATACGACCGAATGTCCATGGACGTCGTTAGACACCTTATGGGTGGCTCGGCGCCATATGTCGCGCTGTCAATAAAAAAAATAAAAAAAAAAAAGTCGCGGATGGAGCTAGTTCCTCATTAGCACAGTTATTCATGGGTTTGATTCCATATTATCCCACATATTCCCCCCCAAGTATAGTCTCGGGCTCTTCAAGAGAGGCGTGAATAAGCACCTGTCAGGCCGGCATTGCATCCGCAACCCCCGCGTACGACCGAATGTCCATTGGCGTCGTTAGACACCTTATAGGTGGATCGGCGCCACAGGTCGCGCTTTCTATAAAAAAAAAAAATAACAACACTCATTTTACTAGGTCATCACTTTTTCATTCTGAACCACGAATATTTGTATTATGTGACTTACGTACATTCTCGTATTTTGTTCTCGGCCGTTCCATCTGTCTCGTTGTACACATTCGCGCCAAAACATCAAACAATAAGAAGGCCTAATGTCACCGCTTCTACCGCGATTTAAAAAAGGAAACGGGCGCCATTTGGTGCCGCGGTTTGAAAAGGGAACGCTTGTCGGGACCTCGGAACAAGCGTCGGATTAAACCCGTCCGTATGCACGCTTTTACATTTACGAAAGTACCATCGCGACAGTCTATCTATACCGTTGAGACTGTAGTGGTAGGTAAGGTAGTAGTACCTTTGTTGTTCGAAACATCAAGCGGGCGAGTTTCCTTACCCGTTCCCTCTAGTCGGTCGAACTAATATAATATTTCAGTACAAAATTATAATACAAAGAGCTTTGTTGTTCGAAAACATCAAACGGGCTAATTTCTCTAAATATCTACTCTACATATACTAAATAAAGTTTCCTTTCGTCAAATTAAATTCAAAACAACAGGCGAGGATACATCGTGGCAATGGGTGCAATGCGCCCCTCGAATCCGCCCCCGAGTCAAGCAAAACCTTTGTTTGGGCCAATTTTTTTCAATAAGTATAAACGCTTCCGTGACAAACGTATCTGCTGAGAGATCATTCTCGTCGTTACGGCGCCTTAAGACATATTTAAGAGTGAAAGAAACTATGACTTTCATAGGCTGTGACGTCGAGAAAGTTACGCCCAGAAGAATTAGATGTTCTCTATAAGAGTATGTAAACTTGAAAATAGTTTTTATGCCGTAAGCACTAAAAGGACTAGTAACTTAAATACATTTTTTTTATATAGGGAATTTGTTTTGGAATCATCGAGTTTTTGATGTATTTCAACATATAAACTTCAATACGCTTAGGAAGTTCAAAAAATTGTGGTAATTTTAAGACCTTTCCAACGATACACCACATTATCTATTATAGTTAATTTTCAACTTGATTCTTGCCGCAAGAAAAATTTAAATTACCATGCGCAGTTTCATTCAATCGGAACATTTTAGTCTTTTGTCGGGACGTCGGGACACAGAGCTCAATAACGGTGACAGTCCCGATATATCGGGACGGATGGCAACCCTAATTCTTGCGGCCCCCTATTAAATAAGTTAGGGACGCATTACTTTGTTTACGCTTTAAAGTTGTTGCCTCTCGGATATCTAAAAAATTACGTGCATACCTACACCTGCTGCTTCACCGTTCGCAACCGGTGTAAAACTGTAGGTCCCTTCCCTTGCCCCTTACTAGGTGGTAGGCTCAAATTGTAGCCGACTGGCTTGGTACCACCGTACTGGATGTAAGATGGCCGCATAGCAACCTCGGTTGTGTTCTCCTCTAGTCCAGTATAGCCAGCAATCCAGGGAAGTCTCCGGTATGGCACCTACCTTCTCGGAGGTACCGTGTGGGGCCGGTACTTTAAAAGAATAGCCCCACTGCATCTCTCCCCGAGTATGTCGTAAAAGGCGACTAAGGGATATGACTCCCTTCTTATATTACTAGGTGGTAGGGTTTAACCCGCCCGGGTTGGTGCCACCGCACTGAATGAAAGGTCGGTCGAAACGGCTATGTAAATAGTTTGTGTTTTCCGTCCAGTTCAGTGTAGCCGGCACGACCGAAGGGAAGCACTGACGTGGCACCAAGTTCACCCGGTGTTATGGGCTGACATCACGGATGTTGTAGGTGATGTAGCCAACCGTGTCAGTTTCTATAAAAAAAAAAAAAGGTGATACTGGCATGTGCTTTGGCCCCTCCGACTCAGCCACCAATACGGGATTACATAAAAAAAAATCTATACACATTCCTAGTTTCTAGGCAATCGCTCAAGCCGTTTAGGAGCTGTGACATACAGACGGACGGACGGACGGACGGACGGACTGACTGACAGACACCTGACCGATTTTATAAGGCCTGCCAGCGTCGCTGCTTACGGAACCCTAAAATCCATTTATTGACATAGTAAAATTAGAAAGATGTATCGAACTAATATATTACTTCTCGTAAACTCCACAAAAATTTGACTCACACATCAGTATCGTTTACATGAATGTGAAGGCGGGCTTATCCTTTATACATATTTGTTCCAGCCAAACTCATCCGAAAAAAGTATGATAATGACATCAAAACAATGTCAACATTTCGTTGCGACGACACTTTCACGCCTGATTGCCGCAAATGTGTAACCGCCATTATTGCGCCCTACAAAAAGCAATAAAGATTTCGTCACCGACTCTTTTGAGGGTTCCGGTGTCGTTTGTCATCGAGTGGCGGGTAAAGATTTAATGTTGCGGCCGACAGCGGTCTGGGGGAACCCATTTGCTCGACCGCTGGCGATAAATCAAACGGAGTACACCGGGATCCTGTATTCATGAGGCTAAGCCGCGCCGGAGGAAATCTATTTCAGAGATAAGCGCGCATTTCTGTCTTCATTATCAATTTGATGACATTGCGGTGCGGACAGCAGCGTACGAGTAGGTATAGGTAAATGAACAAGTCGAGATTTCCGACAGATAGAAAATACTTTATTGCTCCAAAAACATTTTAGAAATATATAAGCACAATATAACATTTATATTATGACAAGCTGTGCCCGCGGCTCCGTCCGCTCTCATATTTCACTTCACTGCTAACCTCATAAGCCATTAAGCGTGATAGTTAGTAGCCTATAGTTGATGGGAAGAATCAAGCTATCCGTAGAATTTTTTTTTATTAAAATCGGTTCAGTGGTTCTCGAGTTATAAGCGGACAGACAGACACTCAGACAGAAAGCAGACGTTGGATTTTATTATAGGTAATAAGGAAGGATGTGCCAAGGCGGACTTACATAAAAATAAACCAGTACGACTACTCAATCAGTATAAAATGGCCAATAAATGTACCATAGACAATTAATATAATTCTAGCTATGTAGAAATAATATGAGATGAGAAGAGCGAAAGACCGCTCTTCTCATGTGGTGGAGTGTCTTGGGAGAGGCCTATGTCCAGCAGTGGACCGATACAGGCTGATGATGATGATGATGATGAGATATAAAAAATAAATCTCTGGTTTTTCGCACAGCAAACAAAATGGTTTGATTTTCACCATTCACCCAAATAAATTAAGACGAGACGGGAGTTAACTTTCTCCACACAAAATTGTCTTTTGGCATTTATGTTTTCGAGCCCCCTAAAACTTATCCGATTTAAAAAAAAATGTTTTTCTTGTCTTAAGGACAGTCCAATTTACGTTCGTGTCTTTGTCGTTTTTGCTTAGATGAAATATACAACACCGGAGAAAAAATAAAAATAAACAAAAAAAGAATTGTAAAAATCGTATAAGGTTTAGGGGGGTAAAAACATAAGCCCCGAAAGACGATTTTGTATGGAGAAAGTACTTTATTGAACACCTATTTATACAAAGTATATAAAAATTAAATATCAGAAAGATCTTCACTAATCTAAACAAAGACTTACCTATCCAACAAAATAAAACTAAACATGAACCTATATATATAAAATAAATAGAAAGTTAATTTCCGTCTCGTCTTAATATCTTGCCCGCATTGCGGGCAAATTGGTAGCAGAGCGTAGTTTACATCTATGGAGTTTTAGGTATGGGCCCAATTAATAGCGGACTAGTACACGGACCGTGTTACTAGTACACTACAGGAAATTTATACAACAAGTGCCGTGTCAGTTTAAGCACCTTTTAATAAACGACCTGGGAAGTAATATATTATACTTTATGCCGCTTAATGAGGAGGACTGACTTATTAACTTAGGATAATTCTTCTAGTCAACTTGGTGGACCTATTAAACCGAACCATGGAACAAAAGGAGAATAACCCACCCACAATAAAAAAAAACCGGCCAAGTGCCAGTCGAACTCGCACGCCGAGGATTCCGTATCGCCATGTCATGGTTAGCGCCACTGACGCCACCTATGGCGTGCTTATGAAATGCTTCATATTAGTTCAAATTCATGATTAGTTAAAATGCTTCATACTCCTTTCGGTAGATGGCGCGCGCGCATACACTTTTTAGTTTCTTCTATGGAACCCCCTTGAATTTTTTACTTTTTCTTATTTGTTGTTAATAACAATAAATAGGCCATAATAACACATATTTTGTGAAAATTTCAACGGGCTACCTATTACGGTTCAAGAGATACAGCCCTCGGACAGACAGACAGACAGACAGACGGCGTAGGCTTAGTAATAGGGTCCCGTACCAGATACGGAACCCTAAAAATCAGAAGTGCTCATTGTTTCACGCCGACCGGATTCGAACTTCTCAGAAGAGAAGCCAACCAACCCGCCGGCAATCCGCCGGAAGTATCATGTTGAAATGAGATAAGGAAAGCAATTTACAGTGTTATATAGAATCTGTTTCTAAACCATTGCGCTTATGTTCAGAGTTATGCATAGTAATTTGCATATCTCCCCGCTCTTAACCCGAGATATACGCTGACTGTCACAGACGCCGTAATTTCAATAAAACTTACGGAATTCATCCCCGTAATAATTATAACCGTAAACAAGTCCTCTAAGGAGAAAATAAATTGTTATAAAACTGTCATGGCGGCGGTCGGGCTGGCATTAACCTTAATGTTAATTATTAAGGGGATGAGTCGCGCCCAGGACACCCCCACACACCCGGTGGAATAATATGGGACCCCAGAGCCGCAAAAGCAGACTCATTAGGTATTAATGAAGCATTTCCTAGGTTGTTAAGTCGCCGCGCGCGATTCATTCGGCCTCTATATTGCTTTTCTGAGTTTTGTGAGCTTGATCTTTTTTAACCGACTTCTTAAGAAAAAGGACGTTATCATTAACCGACTTGTTCAAAAAAAGGAGGTTATCAATTCCCCGTATGTATCTAATATCAATTTTTAATTAGAAAAATATATGAAAAGCGAGTACGTGCTTAGTACTAACATATAAACATAAATTAGTATCTAATATCGTTGAAATTGCACAATATTCGTATATGTTAGTCTATGTGGGCTTCTAAACAGGTGTTGAATTTTAGGAATTTCTAGGTAGGTACATAGGTGTGAATTTCATTGTGGCGCTTGATTGTTGTCGTGTCGGTTATTTTAACAGAGTACTGGAGATAAAGCTGGCGCAGCGCCAAATTTCATAAGTGTATGTATGTTTGTATGTATGGTTGTATGTATGTATGTAAAAATCGGTTCAGTAGTTTTCAAGATATGGACAAAAACACGTCGTCGGTTTAATGCCCAATACTACGCAGAACATGTTATATGATATACCTAACTAAAGAGAGTGAAATAAAAAACTGTTCACTGGATGTATATTTTTATGAAAACCATTATGGGTGACTGTGCCGAGGGGCCAGAGGTAGCCAAATTCATCTCACCCCGCGAAGCCACGCTCAGTGAGACACCATAGCAGCAGACCTGTGGACTAATAGAAGCGTTATCCAGTCTGCTAATATGACGTATGAATACTGGTAGTATAATATCGTGAGGAATAAATGATCAGTGCATATCGGCCAGATTCGAACCTCGGACCCTGAGATCGAGAGTCCAAGCCAAGACTGTGCCGGCCACTGCCGCTATTTAACTAAACTAGAACTAGAATTAGATTTGATTTGACAGTTCTAGCAGGTCTAGTGCTCTCGCGATCAACGCTTTGCCTTTTTTTTTATGGAAACTGACACGGTTGGCTACATCACCTATAACATCTGTGATGTCAGCCCAACTTTTGTTTCATACTTACCTGGATGGACAATTATGTATCTATGTATATTTATTTGTATATAATATTCTATATATTTAGTAATTTATATGTATTAAACATGTATGGCTTATATTTTACTAGCATGTACTTATATGTATTGTTAATAAGTATTCTTATTATTATTTTATCTTCAATTGTCACGCTCAACTCTTTTGCTACTACCTACTTACATTCCACTATATTATCGAATCTCAAACATCCAAAGGTTGACTGTAAGAAATCTCTGTAAGGGATAAGTCCGCCTTTGCACCTTATGTAAATTTTCCAATGTATTTGTTATTGTTTTTTTTTTATGGAATCTGACACGGTTGGCTACATCACCTACAACGTCCGTGATGTCAGCCTATAACACCGGGTGAACTAGGTGCCATGTCAGTGCTTCCCTTCATTTCATGTCGGCTACACTGAACTGAACGGAAAACACGAAACTATTTACATAGCCGTTTCGACCGACGACGTTTCATTCAGTGCGGTGGTAACAACCCGGGCGGGATAAACGGTCACCCATTCAAATACTGACCGCGCCCGAGTGTGCTTAACAACCAGTCGTCCGACCGCACCACTGAGCTACCGATGCTGCCACGTGATTCACCACGTAACAATATTGAAATGTTTCCTTTAGAGGCAAAGGTTGTCTACACTAAGTACCCTCGTCAAACTAACCCCCCGTCCCGTGGTCTTCAGGCGGAGACCTCTAAAAACATCCATTATGATGCCCCCGTGAATGCCTGAGGGTTGCCATATTGTCGTAGGCCCTCATTGTGGCCGAGATCGGGCAAACTTTTCGGCATTTTTACGCAGAAAGGGCACAAATTTGGATGCCGTCGTGTAATAGACGCGGCGCTGCTTGTGCCGAGACGCCAATATCGGATAAAGGGCGCATTAGATCGCATGTAAAGAGGTGAAAAGTTAAGGGTCCTTTGTTAGTTTATAGCTTGTAACTACAGTTATGTAGTATGAATTAAATATTTTTATTCATACCAATATTTGGTTTAAAATTTGTATATATGTATATTCTGTACTTACACAATAAATTAAAATTTTATTTGACAGTTCTAGCAGATCAATTTAAATTTATCGTGTGCAAAATATATATCAAAATCTAAAACCAGTTATGTATTAGAGCTTTGATGGTATTGAGAAATTATTGACATTTTGATATGAATACGAATTTTGAAATTGGTTAAGTTTGGGGGAAAGGACATTTTTTTTTATAGAAAGTGCAACATTTGGCGCCGTGCCACCCACACAGTGTCAAACGACGCCCATGGACATTCGGCCGTACGCTGGGGTTGCGTATGCCATGCCGGCCTGACAGTTGCCTATTCACGCCTCTCTTGATATAAATCCAAATTAAATTGGATAAGGTTGGAAAATTTGTTAGATTTGAACAGTAAAATTTTTTTAACAGTAGATATTTTAGGAGTTTGTATAACACAGTAACAATCGGGTCGGAGCGCCGCAAAGAACGAACTATAATGTCGTAAGTAAAATGATCATCGTGGTTTCAGTATGAAATTTGTACGACCGTTGTTGTGCAAACCTAAAGGATCTTTCAGCTACTCCTTATTCCGTGAAATATACAATCAGTTACTGACATAACTGACATTTTTGGCTTTTGAGAACCCATCGGTTTTCTAAATCGTTTCTTTGTCGCACCGCTAGAGTGTGGAACTGTCTTCCGGCGAGTGTATTTCCTGAATCCTTTAACCTGGGTGTCTTCAAGCGTCGTATTAACGGGCTAGACAGCCTAGCAACAGTCCGCAAATCTGCTGGCATGGCACCTAACTGAGCGTGGTTTCGCGAGGAGAGGTGATTTTGGCTCTGTCGACTGCACCATTGGTCCCTCGGCACAGCCACCCATGCTGGTTTACATAAAAAAAAAAAAATAAAGAAATTATCATACATACATAACACACGCTGTATCCCGACAATCGAGGTAAGCAGAGTAGTAGGTGTTGTGCTGAAAGTACTCTTGTAAATTACAGCACAACACCGACCAGCACGTTTAGCAAAGTATTAGGACCAAACAACTATTAAGCGGCAGGTAAGGCACGAAGACCCACCTGCTGCATGACTCGGTCGAAGGACCGTGCCAAGGTGAGAGGTGGCTTCCTGTCGCCCTTATGCATGGCCTCTTGTCCTTATCCCTGACAGGCCTTTTACGACATCCACGGGGAGAGATGCAGTTTATCAATTAGTTTAAATAATGATAATATATATTTACGGATGTTGTAGGTGAAGCAGCCAACCGTGTCAGGTTCCATAAAAAAAAAATTAATATGATATGCTCATATATTTCCCCCCAAGTACAGTCTCGGGTCCTTCAAGAGGGACGTGAATGGGCACCTGTCAGGCCGGCATGGCGTTCGCAGCCCCCGCATACGACCGAATGTCCATGGGCGCCGTTAGACACCTCATGGGTGCATCGGCGCCATAGGTCGAGCTTAAAATTATAAAAAATATTAGCTGGCATATCCTATTGGTAATTTTAGTTAAAAGCAAAGGATGATTACATTATTTAGCCATTTTTGTACGAGACACACGGCATAATTACAGCGGGGTCCTTATACAGCCTGCTTCATCCAAAGCCGTCAGACCTTTTCCTATTCAATAGCTATCGAGGAAATATAATTAAGAGTCCTGACTAAATAAAAGAGGTTCTCGGTTCAACATTAAGTGGAGTGTTTATTTAACCCTTCCTAACCTCAATGCAAATGGTGAAAGTAATTAATATAGGTCCGAAAATCCTTTATTTTATTATTGTAGACATTATCTGATTTCGCAAGCTTTCATAATTTATTAACGGTCTTTATAAAAAATACATCGAATTTAATTTTGCCTAAGCGATGACGAAGGATTTCTCTTAATAATCTTAATTTAATTACATGTAACTAATTAATTAAACGAATAGAATATAATCAAATCAAATAATTAATTAAGGTAAGAAGGGAAGGGACCTACAGTTTTACGTGGAATCCGAACGACGGTCAGCCTCCAACGGTCGAGCGGTCACCCATTCAAGTACTGACCGGCCCAGCGTTGCTTAACCATCAATAGCGACAGTCGACTGTCTGCACCACTGAGCTATCGAGGCTGACATAGTCAACATTTCAAAGAGTTCATATTTTCAATCCGTACAGTGTACCTGGACAAGATTACAAAGAAAGTGGATATCGAACTCAAACCTTCCAATGAAGAAGCTCACTCACCACACCTGGCAGGCGATTTCTGACAACGGAACATGTTTTTCCATCTTGTTAAGATCATGCTATGCCTATGCAAAATTTTGTCACATATTTAAGCTGCCTTATCAACGTGCTCAGACCACATTTTAACATTCTACCTTAAAATATACAGTCAGAAGTAAAGCTTAGGATGTATCAGATTCAGATATTTATTTCGCCATAAAGAACACACAACATAAACGATATTTCATTGAGAAATATGCACATTCAGTATGGTTGGTTCGTCATCATTTTTTTTGTCATGTCCCGTTCAGCAATGCAATCTTTAAGGAATAACCGGGTAAGAAAACTTATAGAGATTTTTTTTTAATATAACTTCATATAAGTTTTAATTACGTTAAATAGAAGCAAAAAAAGCAAAAATAAAAAAATATTAAGTCGAGGATATATCCATATAATAAAAAGTTAATAAAATACAAAGAACATAGTCAGTCAAGTAATTCATAAAAGTTGAGTTTATACATATCGGGCATAAATGTCAGTAAAGTTACAAGAAAAGGTCGAATTATATTTCGGTGTTGTCCTGCAAGTACTCTTGTAAATTACAGCACAATAACGACCAGCATGTTTAGCAATGTATTAGGACAAGATAACTATCAAGCAGCAAGTAAGGCACGAAGACACACTTGCTATATGATCTGGACAAGTCTGGGCAAGTGTATATCTAGTCGTGCTTGGGCGTGCTTGGGCATATTTGGGATAGTTTAACACTTGACACATCTGTGTAGATGTCGACTAATTTGGGAACATGAGACCACATTTTCCAAGTATTTTCACATCCACGTGGTCCACGAACACATTCAAGGACTTTTGGAGTCTGGAAACATTATTGAGCATATTATGAAACTTTTCGACACAACGGAGACACTGGGACAAGTTTGAGCACATAAAAAGCCTGAACACAAGGTATCTGATAATTTACGAGCACACGAAAAACGTGAACACAAGTATCTGAGAATTTACGAGCACACGAAAAACGTGAACACAAGTATCTGAGAATTATGAGCACACGGAAAACCTGAACACAAGTATCTGATAATTTACGAGCACACGAAAAACGTGAACACAAGTATCTGAGAATTATGAGCACACGGAAAACCTGAACACAAGTATCTGAGAATTATGAGCACACGGAAAACCTGAACACAAGTATCTGATAATAATGAGCACACGGAAAACTTGAAAACAAGTATCTGATAATAATGAGCACACGGAAAACTTGAAAACAAGTATCTGATAATAATGAGCACACGGAAAGGTTGGAAACACTGGGGACACCTGGACTCATCTGAGAACACGGAACATCTGGCGACACAAATATGCCCAGATGCGTTTCGACCCTAATCACGCAGCGCGCCCACATTGCCGACAGCGAGGGATTTGTGCGTACATAATTCAAAGGGCGAATGTCCACAAACTTCGCGCCGCTTTTGGTGGGGGTAAAAATGGCATCTCCCACCTGCCCGCGGCGCGAGTCGCCGCACCGAAGGGGCGCCGGAGGGGCGTCTAGTGAAGCTTAATTAAAAATGATAGCGAGTCAAGGATCTGAGGAAGTGGAGGCAAACTGGAGTAGGCTTCGCTATGTAGTTGTGGCGAGTAACAACTGTAGTTGAGGAGGAGAAGGGGAGAGATGAAGAGAAGGACATTGGGAATCATGTACTTCTATTGTAAACAATAGGCTTAGAAGCAATTCACACGATACATTTTTAATCACTCTTTTTTCTTCACAGGTAATTTTATTTTAATTCAACAAAATCCTTGTTGCACAGCTGATTGTAAACCAAACAATCAGAACCAAACCAAAAATGTCCCATAAAAGACAATCGCCTTCCCACTATGTCGTCCGTCAATGTACTCCCTCGTTTGAACTATGCGCTGTTCGGCCTTCCATTCCGTTCAGATTCATCTTTTAAAAACAGGCTGAATAACAAATTGTATTTGGGTTTCGCTTCACGCCGCCGTAGATATAAATTAGAAAACGTTAGATTTATACACAGCTCGGCCTTCGGCCTCGCCCGGTTCCTCTTAAAAACTGACCGATACGGTATAGGTACCACAGGTTTATTTCTTCCCGCCCAATCCAGTACAGGTTTGAGTCTCGGTCGGGATAAAGTAGAGTGGAGTGTGCACGAGTTAATACAGCCTTCCGAGTAGGGCGAGGGAAATTAAAATGTGTCGAGTGCGCACTCCGTCCCCGGCGTCACGAAACTCTTTAATGAAAACTAAATGAAGAGCCAACCCGTGCGGGGGGAAATGAATACCTGGTCCGGAGGGATTTTTTTTTTATTTAAGCCGAATTGGTTGGTATAGCATCTGCTAGAATCGTGATAATTATACTGTGTTCTTTTCGGAACTCTTTAGGTTTTTTTTAGGTTTTATTATTATCATTCGTAGGCAAATAAATTTTCCGAATGGCAACTATAGTTTGGAATGTAACAACAGTGAAAAACAATTTTGAAAACAATAACAAACGACGACAAAGGCTGTACAGAACCAGATAAAAGACAAAAAGAATTAAGATATCTTATGCTTATAGACTACTACTACTACTTACATAATACTACTACTATCTACTTAATTTAACGTTAATTATTTAATGTAGCGTCAATAAACTTGTCAATGAAATATTTAAAACATCGTACAATAGCATCAAAAGAATTGTCAATATCCCTATCCTAAATCACAAATCAGCTACGTTAAAAATAAAATAAATCTTAAATGTAATGTACATGGAACAGTACATACATACCGTTAATTATTTTTCGGCAACATTGAATTGGGTGGAAAAATCACATTATTTCGTGTAGCTGCTACCAATTTATACCAAGTATACGAATCCGGGTAATGTGCCGAAACGGCTGTATCCCGACAGTGAGGGTAAGCAGGGTAATCGGTTTTGTGCTGCAAGAACTCTGGTGAATAGTAGCACAGCACTGACCACCATGTTTTAGAAAAGTATCCGGGCAACTCGGGCAAGATAACTATACTAGTTAGGACTACCGAATTGTTTATTATTTGTATGGAATCTAGTGAAAATTGTTGACGATTTCTATAGCACAATGGATTTCCACATAAAATGCTCGCTGAAATAAAATAGTTTTGACTTTGACTTTAAAGCAGCAAGTAAGGCGTGAAGACCCCACCTGCCGCATGACTCGGCGGAAAGACCGTGCCAAGGTGAGAGGTGGCTTGCCTGTCGTCCTATAGGACAACATTTTGTCCTTATCCCTTAGTCGCCCCTCTTTACAACACGCACGAGGAGAGATGCAGTGGGGCTATTCTTTTCAAATATCGGCCCCACACGGTACATACATCCGGGTCTACCACCTAAATAGTTAAGCGAGGAAAGAAACCTACAAGACACTGAACATTGAGCGAACGAGTACATCGTTCACATTCTACTACCCGCAGCTCGGCCTTCGGCCTTGCTCTGATTTCACTTAACTACCTATGTGACCGTTGATCGTTCACAGGGCTGGAGTATGCAAGTATGTATGTAGTATTTATTGGTTTTTTATGGAGACTGACACGGTTGGATACTTCAGCTACAACATCCGTGATGTCAGCCCATAACACCGGGTGAACTAGGTGACATGCCAGTGCTTCCCTTCATTTCATGTCGGCTATACTGAACTGGACGTAAAACACGAAATATTTACATAGCCGTTTTGACCGACGACGTTTCATTCAGTGCGGTGGTACCAGCCCGGGCGGGATAAACTGTACCACCTAGTAAGGTAAGAAGGGAAGGGACCTACAGTTTTACGTGGAATCCGAACCACGGTCAGCCTCCAACGGTTGAGCGGACACCCATCCAAGTACTGACCGCGCTCAGGGTTGCTTAACAACAGTCGACCGACCGCACCACTGAGTTACCGAAGCTGACAAATAGGTATATAGGTAGCAGGTATTACGTAATGGATATGTAGAGTTTGTTGACACGTCTTGTGATGTTAGTACATACGTCTAGACCGCACTTTGCGATCAACAGCTACCGTTACACAGATACAGCGCTCTACAAGTCGTCCTTTGATCGAATATTCACTTACTGTGCAGTCAGCCGTGAAGAAATGATCCTAGATCGCATTTCGGATTGGCACAGCCGCACTTAATGAAGGACGGCCGAAACTGCTATGAAAATTGTTCATGTTTCCTAGCCAGTTCAGTGTAACCGACACGCACAAAGGGAAGCGGTGCCGTGGCACTTAGATCTGACAGAAACAGTATCAGGTGGGGTACACAATCACGTATTTTTTTTTATCGAAACTGACACGGTTGGCTACATCACCTACAACATCCGTGATGTCAGCCCATAACACCGGGTGAACTAGGCGCCATGTCATGTTTCATATAAAATATAGTTATACTTCTCTCTACCTTATTAATGTACACGCTGCCGTATCGTACCCTTACCGTACCAATGTACACGCCGACCGGATTCGAACCGCGGACCTCTCGCATGTGAAGCCGATGCCTAAACCAGTCGGCCACCCCCGCGCCGCTTGAATTGCATTAGACAGTCAGTCAGTCGGCCAGACAAAGTTAAGTCCACTGCGCGACATACATATCTTCAATGCTCCTGAATTATTTCCGACCTTGAGCGGTACGGAACCACTACTGCAGTGAAATCGACAAGATAACAAAACGCACAGGGCACTGGCTCCGGTGGGCGGGTAACATATAAAATGCATCGAGGGAGGATCATAATGTATTGCAGTCATCAATAATTCTCGCTTACGGTACCCCGAACACGATCCTGAAAATCAGTTGACAGTTTGCGGATAATGTGAAGCGAGCGAAAATGTAAGCTAAGTATAGCACAGTTGGGTGCATTTTTGAGTAAAAAGCTGAAATAGGTTTTTGTTAGGAGTACTAGGTTCGGGAAAATGTAGGTAACATGTAGGTATTTCCACTGAGCTTAACGACCATGTTGGGTATCTACTGCATTGTGGTTAAGCCACTGACCACCTCGGCAGGGCTCACGCACTCTATGTACTTGCGCGCGATAACTACCTACCGCCGACCGGACCGCCGGCGATCCATAATTCATTGGGCTGCCGACAGCCGCGTGGAGCTAACCTATACGTGAGCGCGCGCTCACGATACTGCTTCGTACGGTCGTACCTACTTATATCCAAAGAGTTTCTTTGCCTATGTCTTAATTCAAGTTGACATGGCTTCTTTTAATAGTGGCAGTGGCAATTTATGTGCAGTAGATGGATGTAAATCCAGCAAGAGGAGAGATAAAAATCTCTCTTTTTCCATTTACCTGCTGATGAAGAAATGTGAGTATATTGTTTTTGTTGAGCAATAATTACCTATTCTAAAAAACCGGACAAGTGCGAGTCGGACTCGCACACGAAGGGTTCCGTACCACCGTACAAGATTTAACACTATGTAGGTACTTTATTTTTTATATTTTTATTATTTCTTGTTATAGCGGTAATAGAAATACAGCCCGCTGACAGACGGACGGACGGCGGGGCTTAGTAATATGGTCCCGTGGCACCCTTTGGTACGGAACACTAAAAATGGTAGGTAGATAGGTATTTTGGTTTATGTTGTGTTAAATAAGTCCGCCTTCTGCCAAGCAGAAAGGTGTATGTAAAGGTCGACTGGAAGTAATTGCCGCCGGCAATAAGTCCGGCTTCGCTTGGCAGATGTATTTTTAATCTATACCGAATAAAATCGGTTAGATAAGCATGCGTACAGGTAACAATAATAACATTACAGGGGTAGTAGGTAGGTAGGATTACCTGAAGTATTTTCGGGCTGAACTAATTTCTTCCTTTAATATATTTTAACGAGGGCGAAGCCGCGGGCTAAAACTAGTAGTAGCCTATATGTTAAACAAAAAAAAAATTGGTACCTATCTAACAGTAAAAAAACATTTTTAAATCTGTGCTGCAGCTCGCGAACAAACATTCACACATATTTCCTCTTTACAATATAATAATATTAAAGATTGTGTAATGCATTGATATTTTTATCGAAAGTAGCAGCCCTAACGTCACCAAATTTGCTTCAAGGCCCCGCGTCCGCGCGCAGCTGCAAAGCAATAATCACTTTACGCTCTTTCGTTTAGGTACATTTTCGCACGCAGCGACTGGCGTCGTAAAAGTTTAGGCTATTAAAGCCGAAGGTACGTAACTTTTTCTATGGAGAGATTCATCTGTTACGAAGTAACTATTTAGTAATCTGTGACCTCGGTACCTAGATTTTTTTTTGTTAGGAGTACTAGGTTCGGGAAAATGTAGGTAACATGTATTTCCACTGAGTTTAACGACCATGTTGGGTATCTACTGCATTTTGTTGTGGTTAAGCCACTGACCTCCTCGGAACCTAGATTTTTTTTTATGGAAACTGACACGGTAGGCTCCATCACCTACCACGTCCGTGATGCCTAAAACACCTTGGTGAACTAGGTGCCATGTCAGTGCTACCCTTTGGTCGTGCCGGCTCGGCTACACTGAACTGGACGAAAAACACGAACTATTTACATAGCTTCGACCGACCTTTCATTCATTGCGGTGGTTTCAACCCGGGAGGGTTAAACCCTACCACCTAGTAATATAAGAAGGGAGTCATATCCCTTAGTTGCTTTTTACGACATACACGGGGAGAGATGCAGTGGTGCTATTATTTTAAAGTATCGGCCTCACACGGTAAGAAGATTTTTTTTTATGGAAAGACACGGTAGGCTACATTACCTACCTCATCCGTGATGCCTAAAACACCTTGGTGTACTAGGCGCTATGTCAGTGCATCCCTTTGGTCGTGCCGGCTACACTGAACTGGACGAAAAACACGAACTATTTACATAGCTTCGACCGACCTTTCATTCATTGCGGTGGTATCAACCCGGGCGGGTTAAACCCTACCACCTAGTAAGGTAACCTACATACAAGTATAATACCACAGAACTCCACTTGCAAAGCCTCACATTGTAAATATACATACGTGTCGTATTTGCACTGATAAATTAATTGGGACCAAGTAAATATCCAGCAAGCGATTCCAAGTATGGTAAGGTTTTAACGCATTGCCGTGACTTGCATTGTGCGAGTTACGTTGTTCTGGGCCACGTGGGCGTGTTGGTGACGAGCGTGATTGGTTGTTCTTATTAAAAAATTATATTAAACGTGTGTTGAGTTGAATATCGCTGTCGCACACACCCCTAAAAGTTATTTCATTTGGTTATAAATATAAAATAGTTTTAGGTATAAAACATTAACATTAAATGTTCGCCTTGCGATTTACTGGATATATTTTAGGACAATTTTAACTGGCAGATTTTCCATTAATTTTTTTTTTGTTAATGACAAATTTTGCATTTCAACCTGTGTAAAGCTGAGATAACGACACATAATATCTCGTTTCACGTATTGCTGATAACCACATAAAATTGATCCATTAGATTAGGTTTACTGGCAAAGATTGCCTTAGGCAATAAGTCCGCATTTTGTATATACATTTTATAAGAAGCAATAAAGCATATTTAATTTGAATTGATTTATTATTGCAGTGCTACTGAGCAATGCACTTGAGATTATCGCTACATACTGTGTCATATTTTTAGTGCAGTTAGACGCGTAGGTGCACAACGTTTTAGCGATACTACGTTTGTGTCGTGCGTGGAATCGAACTACTATAGCTTCGCAGTTCGTTTCACATATGAAACACTCGCGTCAACAACGTAGTCAACATTTTGTTTCGGAGAGGGTTAGGTTAGTTTTGAAATTTTGTCTACGGCGACAGCGCGACGTAGAACCGCGGCTGCGCTTGAAACTATATTTTTGGAGGGGCTTCAGCCCTCAAGGTTACGTGCCTGATTCCCGTATAAGTTGAAAATAAAGTTTCAAAATGATGTCAACAAGGGTCACGCTTGGAATCGACCAACGCGCTTCGAATCTTCATTATCGCGACAGTCCGATATCTGTAAATGATTTCGCATTATGCAAAATTATTCAGTACAGCTCAGCGAAGTTGGCTGCGTTCTCTCACAATAGCATTTTGTAGCGAATTCATACAGACGGCGCGAAGCATACTGGTATTTGCACGAAAATACATACCCAGAAGAGGCATCAACTTTTAGAGGAGATGAAAGGAAGCTGCACAAATATGAAATTACAAATATACATATGTCTTAGCTGGGTGAATCAACTTTTTCTTGTTTTTGGTATCTGTCTGAAAACAGGATATTATCTTGATAAATTCACCTTATTTTAATAGTTACAGCAACTCTCAGATAAGTAATTGATTAATAAGAAAGAAGCTGCACAAAGAATTTTGAGTAATTAAAAAAAAAAAATCCCCTGAGGACAACCCCTTTTTTCTATACAAAACTGGGGACAAAATTGTCCCCTGGGTCACGCCTAAAAATTCGGTTAACGTTTTATTTTAAATAGTCCTCTACTTTTATTTCAATTACCTATCATCCTAAGTATTTTATAGTCATTGATTTTCAACTAAGTAATAAATTGTAATAACCTTTTTTTTATTTGACTTTACAGCTGGTTTTTATGTTACAAGAAAAAGTTGATTCACACATCTGACAACCTTACTTACTCACGCATCTTTTGCCTCTTGTAAATGGTGTGCAATGTGCATGTCGATCATACTTTAGGAACAAGATACAATGTACGCAATTACAATGGCGTTTCTCGGTATTTATTTCGATGGGTATTTATGATGCCAATCTGCTGTTGCTTTGTCGCTGGAACAGACAGCATGACAGGAGTGGCAGCGTAGTTTTAAATTATAGTTCGCTGTAACTCGTTGGTGCTGTGTTGATTTAAACTTTGATAGTACCTACTATGTTGTAGTTCGGTGTGGCTCTTTAGTGTTGTGACTTTGTAGTACCTATGTGCATTGCTTGTCGGATTAGGCGTTTGCGTAGATCCAAGTTTTAGTTTGCTGTGGCTCTTTGTTGCTGTATTCATATAAACTTTGTACTGCCTGCACTTATTGTATTGTATGTAGGCATGTGTTTCAGTTTCGGTTAACGAACAAACGATAAAAACATTATTATAATAAAATGTGTTGGCTTTACTCACGGTCGTCTCCGAGCTATGTGGCTCGGCGTTCCGGGCCAAACGTATGGCTCATCCTCATGAGCGCTCTGCCTGGTGCGACGGTTTGTAGAAAAGGTAGCAGAGGTTTCTCACCAGGCAGAGCGCTCATAAGGATGGACGGGTCGGTGGATGGGTCGAGCTACATAACTCGGAGATGACCGCGAGTAAATTCGAACAATTTTGTAATAATGTTTTTATCGTTTGTCCGCAAACTGAAACTGAAACACATGCCTAAATACAATAATACAATACAATATGCAGGCAGTACAAAGTTTATATGAATACTGCACCAATGAGCGACAGCAAAGCACAGTAAAGCCGAATTTTTTTATAATAATGTCTGACAACCACGGTAATTTAAAAAGCCAAACGATAATCTGGATCTGGTCTGGACAAAAGGTCTAGATAAAGTTACATTTTAATTTATCCATAATTATTTCTCGAATACAGGTGACATATAATTTCATATAAAGTAATTAAAATTATAAATAAAAGATTTCCTCTATACGGGCCAAACACATTGTCCCAAGGACGGATGCAGCATTCCCCCTCTTAGTCATTTTAATTATATGCATACCAAAATGTAATAACTACATAAGTAATTGTTTCCAAATTCTACTATAACATCAATATTATTTTATGGAACACCATGTCATATCATCGACCAAACCCACGATGTTTCTGTCGAAAATAGGTGCCATTTGATATTTGATTGCTTTTGGTATTTCTACGTTTATCACTGCGCTGTACGTTACTATGTCTTGAAAGTACGCGGTCAGTAGGCGGAAATCCAAATGGTAATCCAACTCGGAGCAAATATTTTCATCATGCGTCCGGCTCACTGTAGCCTTTGCCAATACGCGCCCAGGCCAGCCGAGCGCTGTATGAATAGGCAATCAGCGACCGACTGAGTTACGGCAAAGCGTATTAGAGAAGTATACTGCGTACTGAAGCTTCGCAATGATCACGTCCAATCGCATTTATTTCTCACCCCGCTCTCTCTCTGAATGGCGGTGTTTTGTGATTTCTCGGGCACAGTACGTGCTTTGTATTGGCAGAGCAGCGATGTCGATTTCTTGCTCAGCATCAGTTCAGTTCTGTTTATTTTATTAATTCAATTGAACAAGACATAGTGATCGCTTTAACCACCGACGAAAAAGAGGAGTTTTATAAGTTTGACGCCTTCGTCTGTTTGTATCTCTCTCTCTCTGTGTGTGCGTGCGTGCGTGCGTACGAGCGTGCGTGCGTGCGTGCTTGCGTGCGTGCGTGCGTGCGTGTCTGTCTGTGTGTGTGTGAGTGCGTGCGTGTGTCTATCAGAGTGTGTGTGTGTGTGTGGGTGGGTGTGTGTCTGTGGCATCGTAGCTCCCAAACTTAAGGGGTCGGTCGTTTTGGGAATTTGTAATTTAAGTTTTATTATCAAAGCATGTGCTTTGGCCCCTCCGACTCAGCCACCCAAACCGGATTACATATAAAAGAAGACTTAGTAATAGGCTTGTCTCCGTTATAGCACCTTTTCGGAAGATGGTATTGTTCGGAGTAGGTACGAGCTTTGGCCTCTCTGACACAGCCACCCATGCCGGATTGCATTAAACAATTCAAATTATATTTTATGTTTATATGTTAGTACTTAAGCACGTACTCGCTTTATATATATTTTCGATTTGCATTTTTCTAATGAAAAAAAAAACATTTTTTTTATGGAAACTGACACGGTTGGCGACACCTACAACATTCGTGATGTCAGCCCATAACACCGGGTGAACTTGGTGCCACGTCAGTGCTTCCCTTCATTCATGTCGGCTACACCGAATTGAACGGAAAACACAAACTATTTACATAGCTCAAATTAATAATATAATATTAATTCAAATATTAATTCAAATTAGTCAAAATATGAATTCGAAACGCTTATGCCAAACAAGTAAGGTTGTGTATTGGGGACATGCCAAGATGTCATAGAAGCAGTGGACTCGGTCGTATGTCGAGATATGCCTCAACTGCAGACGGGGGCACTCGGGGCTGTGACCACTCGTGACTGGTCGACTATGTATTACGTAATCTTTGCCTACATAAATACATTACGGATGTTTTATGTTTATATGTTAGTACTAAGCACGTACTCGCTTTATATATATTTTTAATTAGAAAAATGCAAAAATCGAAAATCATTGGAAAAAAATACATCCCGACCGGGATTCGAACATGGGTCTCTGGCTTGAGCCGCCAACGCGATAACCAACTGCACCACCGGGCCGTTACTGTTCGCAAAAATTATGCGACATCATGAAGGTGCAATAAGAACGAAAATTTGGAGATAATACGTTAACGGCCCGGTGGTTATCGCTTGGCGGCTCAAGCCAGAGACCCAGGTTCGAATCCTGGTCGGGATCTAATTTTTCCAATGATTTTCGATTTGAATTTTTCTAATTAAAAATACATTACGGATGGTCAAGGAGGGGTTTGGGCAGCTCATGTTGGCCAGAAAACAGAGCATACATATATACACACACACGCTGTATATTCCTACAATCGGGGCAAGCAGAGTGATCGGTGTTATGCTGCAAAACTCAGGCAAGTAACAGCAAAACCTGGCCTCGGTAGCTCAGTGGTGTGGTTGGTCGACTGTTGTTAAGCAACCCTGAGCGCGGCCAGTGGGTGACCGCTCGACCATTGGAGGCTGACCGTGGTTCGGATTCCACGTAAAACTGTAGGTTCCCCCCTTCTTATCTTATTAGGTGGTAGGGTTTATCCCGCCCGGGTTGGTACCACCGCACTGAATGAAAGGTCGGTCGAAGCGGCTATGTAAATAGTTTTTGTTTTCCGTCCAGTTCAGTGTATCAGGCACGACCGAAGGGAAGCACTGACGTGGCACCAAGTTCACCCGGTGTTATGGGCCGACATCGCGGATGTTGTAGGTGATGTAGCCAACCGTGTCAGTTTCCATAAAACAAAAATAAAAAAATACGTAATATCTGAACAGCCCCGCCGCCGGCGCCGACCGACAGTGCTGCTAAGCGAGGACTCCGCAGTTTTCCGCTCGTCCTATAATCGAGAGCGACCAGCGCGCTCCGCTCGTTCCGTGTCGGTTAGCATTACCATAGTTAAACCACACAAGTTAGCCGTCTTCATACAAACGCGCCGATTTCGGACTCACACAAGCGCGCGCCTGCGCACGCTGTCTGTACACAACCACTACATGCATTCTCACTGTTCCTCGCGCGTAGTCAGTGATGGTCGCCCCGCCCCCGCGCTCGGTGACGCACACCACGTGACGGCCGCTGCCTGCCGCCGCCGCCGCGCCGCCTGCTTCCCGATAGAAAGTATTATTATTCGAATTTTATTTTAAAGCTCTAACATAATGGCTCCGCGTTTCTGCAGTGTGTATGGCTGCATGAATAGATCAGGCTCGAATCGCGAGTTAACATTATTCTCATTACCTGCTCCCATCGAAAGGTAAATAACATAAAAAATATTATTAAAGTATGTAGTTAAATTATGTAAGTTATTAATACGAGTAGGTACTAAGCGAAGGAATTGACTTGAGACCTGGCTCGGTAACGTCAGAGCAAAGTACCTATTAGTATTTAATTATAGTATTAATTAGTTATTAATAAGTAGGTACTAGCTGCAAAAACCATTCGCGAACCCCATCAACGTATATGTGCCAAGGTACCTTTAGGTACATATACATCGATGGCGAACCCCGGCATCGGGCGCGGCCGCGCGGCGCACGCGAAGGCTGCGCCGTGCGCGGGCCCGCGGTTGTCGACTTGTTCAGACTTGTTAGAGATACCACGCACAACGCAATTTCGCGCGGTTTTGTCTTCTATAAATGGCCACAGCTCCTACCGCGGACACTTTCATGACTGCTAGCGACCAACCAAGTTATTAAGTAATTCATTAAAATAACAAAAATAAAAATATAAGTTATTAAGTAATAATAAAACAAAATTAATAAATACATTTTAAAATTATTTATTTGATAATTTTTTTATTAAGATTAATAATTATATTAATGTATAATTCTAAATGTATTTTCTATAATTTTTATAGTTATAAATTTTTTCCCCACTTATTAATTACCTATCTTCATCGTCCGCGACTACGAAATGGTTGTCCAAAGACGGACGTGAGTTAAAGTTGAATTTTGACATTGCATTAATTTTTGGGAGGTTAAAGTTAAAAAAAAAAATTTACCCGACTGCGCGAAGCAAACATGAAGGGTTATCTTTTTAGCAATTTATGTGTGTGTATGTTTGTTTTTACGTATGTTCCACCGTAGCGCCAGAACTAAGCATCCGATTATTGAGTGGGGTATCGTTGTCAAGGGCTCAAACATCAAAATAACATCGTTCACTGTCTATCGAAAATACAGCTTTCGAAAATATACCTTAACGCCAGTATATAATAAATCTATGACAACTCATATATTCTGTTACAGTAAAATTTTGGGAGCTGCCTCTTGGTCTATAAATAAAAAATACATAAATGTACATAATAATTTTAAAGAATAGCATTTCCACCATGATGGGCTCACTTCCTGTCAATTGTGTTAGTGTTGTGAGTTGTGACATCCCTGGAGGCTCGGCGCAGCGTAGGTAGTTATTTTAAAAATGGCCTCCAGTTATCTTACTCGTCTTCTTTTACTATGGCATTACACACATAACTTGATAACTTCACGCCTGTCTCACAATAATGTAGGCAGATACAACATATCTCCACGCGCTACGGACCTGACCCAACTCTGACATAAAGCAAGTCGGCGTCTAAAATATGCTATCATTTTCTTCATAGATAATTTTCATGGAACCCAAGTCAGCTAGTACGTTGATGTCGTATCGTAATCGAATGTCGAAATCGTGTACCGCATTTCGACATCTTATACAGTATGTCAACATCGTATATCGTATGTCGACATCGTATATCGTATGTCGGCATCATAAAATTATATCGTATGTAGACATTGTATAGCGTATGTCGACATTGTATATATGGTATGTTGACATCGTACATCGTATTTCGACATTGTATATCGTATGTCGACATTGTATATCATATGTCGACATCGTATATGGCATGTTGACATCGTACATCGTATTTCGACATTATCGTATGTCGACATTGTATATCATATGTCGACATCGTATATGGTATGTTGACATCGTACATCGTATTTCGCCATTGTATATCGTATGTCGGCATTGTATATCGTACGTCGACATTGCACATGGTATGTTGACATCGTACATCGTGTTTCGACATTGTATATCGTATGTCGACATTGTATATCGTATGTCGACATCGTATATGGTATGTTGACATCGTACATATCGTATTTCGACATCGTATATGGTATGTTGACATCGTACATATCGTATGTCGACATCGTATATGGTATGTTGACATCGTACATATCGTATTTCGACATTGTATATCGTATGACGACATTGTATATCGTATGTCGACATCGTATATGGTATGTTGACATCGTACATCGTATTTCGTCATTGTATATCGTATGTCGACATTGTATATCGTATGTCGACATCGTATATGGTATGTTGACATCGTACATCGTATTTCGTCATTGTATATCGTATGTCGGCATTGTATATCGTATGTCGACATTGTACATGGTATGTTGACATCGTACATCGTATTTCGACATTGTATATCGTATGTCGACATTGTATATCGTATGTCGACATCGTATATGGTATCTTGACATCGTACATCGTATTTCGGCATCGGTTATGGTATGTGTATATCGTATAACGTACGTCGATATCGTACATTGTATACCGTACGTCGATATCGAATACCGTAAGTACGTCAACATCGTACATCGTATTTCGACAGCGGTTATCGTATGTCGACATAATATATCGTATGTTGCGCGGTCGTATTTCTTTCAGGCTTTGCGCATGGTTTCTTTCAAACGCTACTTTGCGCTGGAGCGGACGCCACGAGTTTAGCGTATCAACACACAGAATTCTACTCATGTCTAGCCCCAAACTTTACACTAACGGACAGATTTAACACAAGCAGTATTTAACACAAACGGTAGTGAGCACGAAGCAAGCAGTAAAACCGATACATTAAACGTTTAAACCATTCACTGCTCTCGCTGTGTCCTGGAAACACTTAAGCACAATCTACTATGTGAAAATGTCGGTGATGTTTTGAGCAACTCAGCGGGTTTTGTGTAGAACCATGGTTGCGTTGTGGGTGAACTTTGCTTTCCTTACAGTATGGTACGGCTGTTTAAAATCAATGTTTTCTAGTGTATATTTTAGGTATTACCACTAAAATGCATACTACCTGTTTGTCAGTAATGCGCGTTGTTCCGGCGAATAAAAAACATCGCGAGAAAACTATTATTGTTATAAATTCGATTTTTTCGTGTATAACTTTCTTTCGTCCATACAACATTTGCTGATAATTTTATTAAAATTATTTTTACGATCTTTAGTTTCCCGCTTCTGTCTTCGTCTTTTCGTCTTTTGAACTTCGTCTGTAAAAGATTATATGTTATTTTATCAACTGTAAAACATTACATTTCATCACTATACAAATTGTACTAATTTGATTCCACTAATGTGCACGGAATAAAGTTTCCTCCCGTTAAAAAAATATTTAATTAGTAAAACTTTTAACTAATCTTGAAGGCTACACACCCCCAGCTCCTCCTTTTATGGTCTTTTTTACATACATACATACATGCCACACACGCTGTATCCCGACACTCAGAGTAAGCAGAGTAATCGGTGTTGAGCTGCAATAATTCTTAAAAATTTCAGCACAACATCGACCACCACATTTAGCAAAGTATTCGGACAAGATAACTATCAAGCAGCAAGTAAGGTACAAAGACCCACTTGCTGCACGACTCGGTGGAAGGACCGTGCCAAGGTGAGAGGTGGCTGGCCTGTCGCCCTTTAGCACGGTATCTCGTCCTTATCCCTTAGTCGCCTTTTACGACATGCACGGGGAGAGGCGCAGTGGAGCTATTCTTTTTAAGTACCGGCACCACACAGTACTTTTTTGGACTTGGACATGGACTTTTTTCTGTTGTGCAATAAGGTATACATATTTTCAATTCATTTCGTGTACGAAATGTTAAGCACATGAGAGCGAATTTGCTTTATCTGTTTAGTGTTAGTTATAGGCAACTTATAGACAATACATTCATGTACTGCACATGCCATACGCAGAATCGTATCAACCAATCAGAAAGCGTCTTCCATATTCGCATTACAGTTTCTGCTCATTTTCTCGCTAGGCCGCCTCTCGCGGTCTGAGACCCCCCGCAACACGCCAAGACGTAGAATTTATTACTTTAATTAATACTGTGTGCACGCAAAACGTTGCTAATTCCTCCTAGCAGTTAACCTTCTATGTTAATTTGAAGTTTAGTACGTTTGAGTAGGGACTCAACAGGTTTTAGTTTGAGCCGGTTTAAGAGGGATTGTTTTTCCATTATTGGTTTAACTTTTTATTAGCAAACTATGTAACTTTTGCCCGCGGCTCCAGTCGCTTAGGTCGTTGTTCGGTACATCGCTACCACGTCTTTAGAAATGATTAAATGTTAAATTTTATGTATATATTTCTCCCGGTCCCTATTTTCCCCCCCAAGTACAGTCTCGGGTCCTTCAAGAGGGGCTTGAATAGGCACCTGTCAGGCATGGCAATCGCAACCCTCGCATACGACCGAATGTCCATGGGCGTCGTTGGACAACTTATCCTTGGGTATACCAGTTTTATGTATATATTTCTCCCGGTCCATATTTTTCCCGCCAAGTACAGTCTCGGGTCCTTCAAGAGGGGCGTGAATAGGCACCTGTCAGGCCGTATGGCAATCAAAACCCTCGCATACGACCGAATGTCCATGGGCGTCGTTGGACACCTTATCCTTGGCTATAACAGAATTAAATAGTTAAAACTGTAAATTAAATTATTTCGTTTACCTTTTACAGACGAAGGTGCTTTATGGTAGAATTATTCACGTACGCTTCTCATCAGTCCCAGGATTCTAGAAAGCGTTTCCCACTGTCTCCTTCACCGGAATGTGATAAATTTGATGTAAAATGTAGAAAGAAGTGGCCCACTACTCCGACCGAGCGTTAAAACTAGAGCGCGGAGTGACATGGACTTAAGGCTCGGATAGGAGCATGTTTGTCGTACATCTGGGAATTCCTGAAGAGACAAATAAACTAAAAATAATAATATTAAAACACTGCAATGTAATAAAAAAAAGGTTGCCATTGTCCGATGATTAATATTAAATAAAGAACAAATGTATTAAAACAAGTAAAACTAACTCTATAACCAATATAATTATCACTTTACGACTGCAGCCTGATGGAATAAAAACAATTAAAACTAACTCTGTAACCAATATAATTATCTCTTTACGACTGTAGCCTGATGAAATAAAAACAATTAAAACTAACTCTATAACCAATATAATTAACTCTTTATGACTGCAGCCTGATGGAATAAAATTAACTAAAACTAACTCTATAACCAATATAATTATCTCTTTACGACTGCAGCCTGATGGAATAAAAACAAGTAAAACTAACTCTATAACGAATTATCTCTTTACGACTGATGGACTAGCTGTATTATAAATTGGCCAACAATATGCCTATGCGTAGACTATGCCATTTCAAAGTAGAAATATTCCCAAAATGCTACTTAGAAATATGTTTACTATAGAATGCCATAGGCTGACAAGTACCACCTTAATTCATATCTAGCTGGAGCATAAGGTTACAAATCTAAGCATTTTTTTTTTTATATTCATTGTACTTTTTTAGAGTCCAGTCGCAAAATATGAAAAATTGGTCCCTTATGGGATCACTCTGTCTGTCTCTCTGTCCGTCACATGCAGATGTCTCCGGATCTACTGAACCGTTTGATTTAATGTTTGCCCACACACAGGGCATAGATAAATTTGTCTTAACAGTTCTGTGGAATATCCCAAAATGTGAACAAATTTTCGTAGGAAGAAAAGAAATAAATTGGATGCAAACATTTTAATTTATTTTCAGAAAAATATACCAAAATTATACAAATCATGTACCTACATACGTACAACTGTAAGGATGAAGAATGAGAGTGATATGCAAATTACTTTATCGATTTAATAAATACATACACTATTCTAGAACTACATCAGACTAGTTTGCTCCTATGCGACCCTTAACACTACCCGTCTCGACGATTATGTCGAGCGTCGGAGGAACACCAAGTGGCTAGGCAATATTTTCATAACGCGGGCAAAAAGTATGGAGGCTGTTGAAGGGCTCAAAAGTAAAGAGAGACCATCTACTCAGAATATATAAGCGTAATTACCTACTCGGAGGTTATATAGGCTGGTCGGAATATGTGCTTTGGCGCCTCTGACTCAACCACACATATAGGATTACATAAAAGAAATCATGCAGTTTTGTCATGCACCACCATGGTACGTATTTACTTACATGTATACTTAAATTTCTTTTATAATTTATGCAGCATTTTTTAAGTCAGCCTGTGAGAAGCTGCAGTGTAAGAGTACCTAATCCTTTTGTATTTTTTAAAGATGATTTAGGATAGTATTATACATAATTAATACTAGCTTTTGCACTGCTTTCGCTTAGCGTCACTTTTGCTCACAGCTCAGGCCGCTGATGATGTAGCGTGATGCTGCATACAGAATGTAACAGTGAAAACCGTACCTAAATCGATAAAGTGGTTCTCGAGTTATTACGATATTCATTCATATATTGACGTACGGTCGGTCGCCGCCGGTTGCCCGTATAAACTTCGCTTAATTTATTAGGATTATGACGCAAAAACCCGCATAACATATTCTTTTTATATCAATAACCTTGAATCGGCAATTTTGAAATAATTTCGTCATTTTTCAAAGAGAATGTCAACTGCGTATAGACATTACCTGGCCCGAGAAATGTGCTAAATCTATATTCGGCGTCGAAGGATATTGGGCTTGGTGATTTACTAGTATCGTATATTGAATCCGGAAAGCTGCGGGTGTGGGCGTAGGCATTGCAGTAACATTAGCTACAATTTATTGTTTTACTTGAAGAAAAGCTTTATTTCAATAGTTTCGTTTCGTTTTTAGGGTTCCGTACCTCAAAAGAGTAAAAAAGGAAACATTATATGATCACTCTTGTGTCTGTCTGTTCGTCTGTCATAGCGTATTTTCACCGAATCTATTGGACGAAAAAAGTTTAAGTTTGGTAAATCACGGACGTACCTATAGCATAAATGAACGAATTTCGATTTTGGCGGTACAGTTAAAAAAAACACAATATAAACAAAGTTTTTTTTTTCAAGTGCATCAATGAAAAGGGCTCGTTATAAGAAAAACAAATACATTTTATATAATTTTAAAATGCATAGTTTAAAAAATATTAAAGAAAATATACAAAAATCGAGCATATCCCCCCCTTATCTCCGCAACTACTGAGTCGAAAATTTAGAATTTTTTTTTTTGGGAAAATAGGGACTGTCTTATAGTTTAAAGGAAAACCTAAACGAAAGCCCTAACTCTTAAAATTCTCACGGAAAACGGAAATGTACGGAACCCTCTCTACGCGAGTTCGACTCGCACTTGATCGCTTTATGCGATAAGAAACAGCAACGTATGTCTGTTTGGTAACGGGTTAATTCGAAAAAGCCTAAATCTATTTACATACGGTTTTTGCTGATGCAATGTGACATATCTAGGTATTTCGGATGTCACGGCCAGTACATTAATTTCGCCAGCGCAGTCCTCGTGTTTTTCCGAGACAAAAAAGGAAATAAAGTTTTTCTCTAAAGTGTCTAGTTTTGGAGATATACATTTTTGAAATTTATGTTTTTGCCAAGTGTAATTTGACGCGCGCGGGGAGAGAGTGCTGGCGCGGGAAAGGTCGGGTTCGAAAAACTCACTCCGCGCGCCGCCTCCGTCGCGCATCTCCTCGCTCCGCGCACATGCGCCTTTCATTCCCACTTTCGTGCGGAATCTAAGGAAGGATCTAAATCCTTTTTACACTAAATCTCGCACTAAATTAATGAATTAGTTTGTATGAAAACTGTAACTTTTTATTTAAAGTGAATTCAGAAAAAAGTTGTTCGACTTTTTTGTTGCTATTGATCCCAATAATCATTTCCTAAATTTAATGTAGTGGCCGGTACAACACCCTGTATAGATTGTGTTCAGTTCAGTGCAGTGTAAGCAGCGGATGGTCGGGTCGGGTCCGAGTTCGAATCCCGCCGACGTGCACCAATTTTTTTTGTAGGACATATTTACGCCTGCCTACCTACATCAGTACCCTTATCACGAGATTTAACCTACACCGCGTACTACGCTACGCGCCGTGTTCTCCGCATCATTTTGTATGGAGAAAAGAAGTTCGCAAAACTACTCGTATCAGTAGATGCGCTCCTCCGTTTCTCCATACAAAATGATGCGGAGAACACAGCGTAGCGTAGTACGCGGTGTAGGTTAAATCTCGTGATAAGGGTACTGTTGTTTCGTCGTTCGGAACGGGTGTTAAACTGTATGTAAGATTGGATACTGGACGTAAGATGGCCGCATGCAAAAGGCAACTAAGGAATAAGTACAAGATGCCGGGCGACAGGCTAGCCACATCTCACCTTGGCACGGTACTTCCACAGAATTATGCAGCAGGTGGGTCTTCGTCCCTTACTTACCGCTTAATAGTTATCTTGTCCGAATACTTTGCGAAACGTGGTGGTCGGTGCTGTGCTGTAATTTACCAGTCCCTGCAGCACAACACCGATTACTCTGCTTGCCCCGATTGTCAGGATTCAGCGTACTGAATAATAGATGGCGCTACAGGCTTTTATATTTTGCACTGTACGTACAAATACAAGAAGATAGACTGGTATGGTTTTTTGACAGGTATGGTATAGCGGATCCACGGAACCATCCGTGCGCGAATAAAACTCGCACTTGACCGATTCTCGCATTTGAAGTAGTCTTTCCACCTATTCAGAGGGCGTCCCACGCTATGATTGCTTGTACATGGTATTCACCCTAGCTGTCTACCCGGGATGCCACCATGATTATTTTGGCATGAATGACCTCATCATGCCAAAAAAGAACGACACAACCAACATTGACACGGAAGTCAACCTCGATAGCTCAGTGGTGCAGACAGTCGACTGTTGCTATTAATTGTTAAGCAACGCTGGGCGTGGTCAGTATTTGGATGGGTGACCGCTCCACCGTTGGAGGCTGACCGTGGTTCGGATTCCACGTAAAACTGTAGGTCCCTTCCCTTCTTACCTTACGAGGTGGTAGGGTTCAACCCTACCCGGGTTGGTACCACCGCACTGAACGAAATGTCGGTCGAAACGGCTCTGTAAATAGTTTGTGTTTTCCGTCCAGTTCAGAGTAGCCGGCACGATCGAAGGGAAGCACTGACATGGCACCTAGTTCACCCGGTGTTACGGGCAGACATCACGGATGTTGTAGATGATGTAGCCAACCGTGTCAGTTCGCATAAAAAAAAAACTATATATATGTTACATACACCATGTAACTAGCTGGAATCACGAGTGTAGCCAAGCGTGGCAGGTTAAATAAAAAAAATAACAGTAAGGTTAGTCTAGACACCGCTGTGCACTGAAGGCTAGGCACCACTAAAGGCCACAGGGCTAGCTCTACTGAAGGCCACCGCAACGAGGTCTCTTTGAGGCGGGAAGCCTTCGGCATCAAAGTGAAAGACCAGAGGGGGCCACCCGCTGAGATATGAAACTTATAATAACGAATTTTTGTTTCTTTCCAAAGCACCCGAGACCAGTATTTAGAAAGCCGACCAAGTGTGAGTCGGACTCGCGCACCGAGAGTTCCGTACAACCGCGTAAGCGGGCTAGTTAGGGTTCCGTACCTAGGGGTCGTACGGGACCCTATTACTAAGCCTACGCCGTCTGTCTGTCCGTCTGTCTGTCCGAGGGCTGTATCTCTTGAACCGTAATCGGTAGCCTGCTGAAATTTTCCCAGAATATGTGTTATAATGGCCGATATAACAACAAATAATAAAAAAATAAAAAAAGTAAAAAATTCACGGGGTCCCCATACAAGAAACTAAAAAGTGTATGCGCGCTATCTACCGAAAACAGTATGAAACAGCGCTGATCATGGCATGGCCATACGGAACCCTCGGTGCGCGAGTTCGACTCACCTAAAACCGGCCAACGGTTTTATTTTAATATTTGTTGTTTTACTTTAAGTTAGCACCGTAATCACACTACATTTGATCCTTGTATGTTTTACAGTTGTTACGATAGTTTAAAAACAAAACAAAAAATTACCATAATATTTTTTTTTAAAGAAAAAAAAACTTCTGCTTCTTGGTTCGTGCACTTTTTTTCACCTCCACGACAGGTGGATGCCACTTCTAGGCATTTATTTCCATGAATAGAACGGATCATAGTTCCATCAAGCCGGCTAATAATGGATCAACTGTGGATTAACTCTTCATATCTTCTGTCTGCGGTTGATGTCGCCACAATATCTTGATCCCAGCGCCCGTTCGGTCTAAATCTAGACACTAGGCGTCGGTATAGACCAAGTTTTTTCTCGATTAAGTGCCCTCTATCGTCAGCAGACTAATGATCTCGACGTCTCTCGTAGCGGCTTTCTGCCTCTGATAAATTGATCAAGGGCGTCGTTGTCGGTTATGCGACTAGAACGCTGGCAAGTCAATCTGAGCTCGAGTTGTAACATTTGAAGAATCCATTTTTTAAATCTTTAAATAACTTGCACTTATTTTTGATTTTTCTAATATCTACACATTTCTTTCCTTGCTCTTCTTTTGCCAATCAGTGGATTTAGAATTATTATACAGGGTGTTTCAGGATAGGCTTGAGAAACTTCAGGAATAGAAAGTACTCATTATTAGAAGAAAAAAATCCTTATCACTCAAATCGAAATTCCGTACTTTTTTTTCATACAAAAATTGGAAATAGTTATAAAAACTCGATGTACAGTGAGTATAGGGACTGGGGATGTGCTGTCTAGGTCTAGGGAGTGCAATGACCTAGTCCAGTCCCCTTTTTCTTTTGATGTCATTTAAATTTAAGTGTTTAGAATTTACCTACATGCAGTTCAATTCTATACTAGTTAAAAATTTCAATTTTAGTGATTTTATTTTTATTGGATTGTAAAAAGTAACAGGACAAATTCAAGCGTAGTGTACTACCATACGAATGATGAATAAAGAATAAAGAATAAAGAATATTAATTAAAGGCGGATGTTAACCGTCCACCAAATCTTGATGAAACGATTTTCACCAAAAAGTACTATAAAATGACCGAATCTGGGAAAATGTTTCAGAGCTTTTCGTCTTCAAATATGGACCCCTTTCGAACCCTGAAGTTACGAAACCCTATTCTGAAACACCCTGTATAGGTACGCGTTTTCCAACAGAGCCTAGACTACATTAGAAAAATCTGCCTCGTAGACATTTTGCGTTTCTGATAATTGTTTCAAACATAGCCAACACAACATAGCCAAGTCCAAACGTAGCCAACTTACACAAATAGTAGTAAGTTTATTAAACGTCATACATATGCGTATTTTAGTGAATTATATTATTTGTAATATTCAAAATATTTCCTATATTACGCGTGTGCGCCAACATACATATATATAACTTTCAAATTTCCTTTGTATAGAAAGTAATGTGAAGGTTTGTTCTGAACGTTCTATTCAAAGTAAACTTTCCTTTGGATACCAGTGTTGCACGCCAACTGGTATCGATCTGCCTTTACCATTTAACCACGAGCCGGTTGTGACTACGTTGTGTGTCACAAACCCTTTGATAAGTAATTTTAGCAATTTTTATTATTTGATTTATTAATACAAGCGGCGGGTGGCCGAGTGGTTTGGGCATCGGCTTCTCATGCGAGAGGTCCGAGGTTCGAATCCGGTCGGCGTGTACCAATAAGTTTTTGACGTGATGACGTCACGTCTTATAAATTGATGAACACCGGCTGCACGCACGAAAAAGTGTCACGTTCTATCTGAGCCTGTGTGCAAGCGAGAGCGCGTAACAAGCGATAGAGAGGCACAATCGGTATAGTCAAAGTTACCATGGAAACGTCTTAAGAAGTAAAACTGTCAAGATCAGACAACAGAAGTTTATTGATGGCCAGTCACAAGATGTTTGATCTTTCTACTGGAAATATAATTACTGATATTTGCTCTATGTACTACGATTATTCCACGTCATCACGTAAAACTATCGTCCGTAAACCGCCTTTGAAGACAACCAATTTTTTCTGACGAAAAAATTTACGTGCATACCTACACCTGCTGCTTCACCGTTCGGAACCGGTGTAAAATTGTAGGCCCCTTTCCTTGCCCCTTACTAGGTGGTAGGCTCAAATTGTAGCCGACTGGGTTGGTACCACCGTACTGGATGTAAGATGGCCGCATAGCAGCCTCGGCTGTGTTCTCCTCTAGTCCAGTATAGCCAGCAATCCAGGGACGTCTCCGGTATGGCACCTACCTTCTCGGAGGTGATATTGGCTGGTCGGAGCATGCGCTTTGGCCCCTCCGACTCAGCCACCCATACCGGATTACATAAAAACAAAAATACAATTTGTAAAATGTTTTTTTAATTGATAATTTGTCTACAGATATGAACAGATTAAATTTTTTCTTCACATACGAAATCGACTTATTGTGAATGGTTAAAATGAAGTGAATTAAAATTAAAACAATTTAAAAGAGACCGAACAAATCCCTGGCTCAGCTCGACACGCACGCGTAATATTCACTTACTTGTGGAAGCTGGTGGTATAAATTGATTTCGCCCGTGTCATGTCAATAATTCCGGTATCAAGTGATCGATGGCGCGTTATTGTTACCCCTCTTCTATCTGCAGACTTCTTTAGAAGCCTCTTTCCAAATTTTCTCTAACTCATCTTTTCAAAAGTAAGTCGACAGTGAAGGAACTCTGTTCTGTGAGCCACTTGTACAGCGAGAGAGAGAGGAGAGAAAGAAAAATAACATTTATTGTAATCAAAGAAACCGGCCAAGTGCGAGTCGGACTCGCGCATCGAGTGTTTCATACCATCACGCAATTGGCCGGTTTTTATATGACTCAGACTCAGAGTCAGAGTCAAAAGTATTTTATTTCAGCATTATAATATAATGTTTGCAGAATATTATGAGGAAAATCCATGCACATAATGTATATTGTATTTACAATATGTATATTGTATTTGCTCTCTGCCACTCCACACTCTTTCATGATAACCCAAAGGTTGGCTGGAGGAGAACGCCTACGGTGGTCTTAAGCTGCCTTTTGCAAACAAATTTTCAAGAGCAATAAATATATTTTGATTTGATTTGATATTATGTGGAAAATCCATCGTTGTATAGAAATCAACTTTGGTGGTACCAACCCGGGCGGGTTAAACCCTACCACCTAGTAAGGTAAGAAGGGAAGGGACCTACAGTTTTACGTGGAATTCGATCCAAGGTCAGCCTCCAACGGTCGAACGGTCACCCATCCATCCATTGACGCGCCCAAGTGTGCTTATGATCCGAACGACAGTCAACCGACCGCACCACTGAGCTACCGAGGCTGACAAATTTAAAAATAAAATCCAATTACCTGGAAGTATGCTTTGCTTTATATAGATGTATCACACGTTGAAGTTACAGGATAAGGCAGACTTAACGTTTAAAGGCACTATTTAAAGCATTGGTTCCCAACCTTTTTTAGTTCGCGCCCCACTAAAATGTATCCTGAATGAAACACAAAAAAAAAATTAATATGTTAAAAAAATATTCATTTAATAAAACACATTTTGTTCTCTGAAAAATATATTGAAACACACACAAACAGAAAAAATGCACTTGTGCGAAAAATAAAACATAAAAACATTCTTGTTTATCAAAATTTACTTGTAATTACACGCACAAGTATAAAACCTCGTTAGCATAGTTGTATATAAACTTTAATATTTGTAAGAAAATTAGAACAATTTAAGAACTCTAATGAGATTGCTGATACTGCATTTTCTGAATTACCGCGCTAACTCGCAGCATAAGTCGTTTGCAACATTAAGTCTATTTCGTTGCTTCGTCTTTATGGCGAGTAGTGTGGAAAAACTTTTTTCGCACAGATAGATGGTAGAAAACGGGAGAAGCCGTCGTAGAGCTTGTTCCCCGATTTTGGGGAATGTTTTGTAATTTTTTGACCAAAATTCTGTTAAACTCATATATTCGTAAGCATCTTTTGCTGATGAATCGTTATTCGTTCTTAATCGCAGCGATTATTGGACATTCTCGAGGTTGAGGTTAAAGGGGTTCCTTATCAATTTGACAATCATGTTATCAGAGAAGTTTTCTGGAAAGTATCTCCCAAATTCATCTGCTAGGCTCTCCAGATGACTCACAATGTTTCCTTTCATTTCTTCACTACATGCGACTTGTAGACCTGCAGCGAACTTGGGATATGGTGTATAGTTGTTATAGATGTTTTATAATTCACTGTGCCGCGCCCCACCAGTGGGGCGCGACGCGACCCATTGATTGGGAAACAATGATTTAAAGTCATACCTGGGATTGTGGGTGCAGGTGATTGGGTTATTTTTTTTTATGGATAACTGACACGGTTGGCTACATCACCTACCATCCGTGATGTCAGCCCATAACACCGGGTGAACTTGGTGCCACGTCAGTACTTCCCTTCGGTCGTGCCGGCTACACTGAACTGGATGAAACACAAACTATTTCGACCGACCTTTCATTCAGTGCGGCGGTTCCAACCCGGGCGGGATAAACCTAGTCCCTTAGTCGCCTTTTACGACATATACGGGGAGAGATGCAGTGGGGCTATTCTTTTTAAGTACCGGGTCGTGCGAAATATCATCAGGAAAGGATGTTGAGCGCGACTTGAATTGTGTGCAATGTGCTACAGTAACAGTTCATGCTTTTGAATTCTGCGAGTGACAGGTAATACACTCCCAAACTTTGCAAATTATAAAAATCATTGTTACCCCCAGTGTGTGTTGCCATGGTAACGAGAAGTTATGGAAGGTGCTTTATTAGGTACCATGCGCGTGACTTCACACGGAACAAGTAATCTGCTCTTCATTCTCGTTTCCAATCTCTACCCCTTTCTTACAAGGTGCGGCATTACTACGGTGAAGGCGAAGTTTAGACTGCGAATAAAGAAAATATTCCCAATGTGGTGGAGGCATCGGATCTGCACGTAAAACGATTTTGAACGAACGAAACGAACGAACGGTGAATTAGGTGCCATGTCAGTGCTTCCCTTCATTTCATGTCGGACACTGACACTGAACTGGACGGAAAACAAGAACTATTCACATAGCCGTTTCGACCGACGTTTCGCTCAGAGCGGTGGTATCAACCCGGCCGGGATAAACCCTACCTAGTAAGGTAAGAAGGGAAGGGAACCATAGTTTTACTTGGAATCCGAACCACGGCCAGCCTCCAACTGACGAGCGGTCACCCATCCAAGTACTGACCGCGGCCAGGTGTGCTTATGATCCAGACCCACAGTCGACCGATCGCACCACTTGTAACATTTAAATTACATTTTAATCGTGGCAGCGAGGCCGCACTCGCTATCTAATGAGGAGTCGCATGCTCTCGAAACCCTTTTATCACAAATCGTTGGGTACGAGCCCGTGGTTCTCGCTTCCGCATTCCTAAAAGATTGCCCCCTTCGCCCCCATTCTACTTCCGAGTTCGCGCATTGAAAAAAAAAATTTGTTAGAGTTTCGTAGTCAACCACGCTGACAGAGACCCATATGAAATTGGTCGGGTGTATATATGTCACAGGCACTATCCGAGGCGATAATTTCAATATATTGAAAAAAAATGTGCATTTAGTCCTTGACGACATGAAACTAATAAATCTCTATTCTAAAATTTATTATACACGGTGTTGCAACCCCAACCGTAAAACCCGAAAGGGGTTGATTCTGTACGTGAAATAGAACACCTTTTGTTCTACGACGTTTTAATTAGAAGAAAAGATTTTTTTTTTCTCCATACATTTTGAGAAAAGGTATTTAAAATTTGTATGGAAAAAATATTTCTTTTATTTTTTCGCCACAGAAGTTGTTTAGTTTCACATATGGAATAACCCCCTTATGTCAGTTAAAAATATTACGGGGGCAACTGCAACACCGTGTATAAACTAGCTTTTGCCCGCGGCTTCGCTCGCGTGAAATTCGTAGTTAAAAAGAAGAAAGTAAGTAAGAAAGATGGCCGAGCTGCGTTTCTGCGTTACCTTTATTTCGGCGCGCGGAACAATTCGGTTTTTATGAGAGCCACATCTCTTAGCTTAATAGTTTTACCAAACAAAATATTTAGTTAAATTTTTTTCTAAAATTCTAAAAAAATAAATGACTCAGATTTTTTTTTATTTCTTATTTTCCATGGCTAGTCACAAACTGGCCTAATCCCTGGTTTCCGCTTGACGTTGAGTTTTGGGACACCCTGTATAACATTGAATATATTATTCATAACAGGCTTTATAACATGCCTTGCCATACTGTGCCCATACTGACGAAAGCAGTATGCGCGTTCGCGCCAGCTGGGCATATTTCAGCTGCAGAGGCCGACCGGGCGGAGGAGGGGTGAGTGTGGGCGGCTTGCCGTGTCGAGGCACCGGGATTCGGTTTAAATATTAAGCCATAGAGCGAGCGACGGTTGACAAGGGTCAGCTATAGAGAACAGAACGCTGTGGAGATGGCGCAGAGACGCGGATGTGAAGATTTGAGGTTTTTTTAAAATCATGGTTAGCATCCCAGCTCCTTGACTTGAAGGAATCTCTATAACAGGTTAAGCGCCGGTGCGTTATTTGGTGGTTTCACCCTGAACCGCCCATACAAAAGGCCACAAAAAATTTGCCTAAGAAAAAAAAATAGTCCTTGAGTCCCCCGAAAAGTGAGAAATTCGCTGAAACCGCCGCGCCACCGCACAGTTAACTTCTTCGAAGAAAGTAACTAGGGCGAGGGTCGAATTTCGAAAATCTTGAATTCGGTATTTAGACATTGCTGTGTACATTCATTGTTAGGAAAAAGTAAGTCGATATCGCATCGGGTCCAAGACTTATTAAATAATTTGTTAAATGGATTTTATCCGGTTTAATCCGCAAGTAAATCCGCCATCCTTCCCTTGCCCCTTACTAGGTGGTAGACTCAAATTGTAGCCGACTGGGTTGGTACCACCGTACTGGATGTAAGATGGCCGCATAGCAGCCTCGGTTGTGTTCTCCTCTAGTCCAGTATAGACAGCAATCCAGGGAAGTCTCCGGTATGGCACCTACCTTCTCGGAGGTGATATTGGCTGGTCGGAGCATGCGCTTTGGCCCCTCCGACTCAGCCACCCATACCGGATTACATAAAAAAAAAGACAAAACAAACTTCAGAATCGGCGCGAAGTACTCAGCGCTTCCACCGCCTCCGGCGTCGCAGCGAGATATATCGGCCCGGGCTCAGTTCGCCGAATTGTTGGCCCATGAATATTAAAGCCTTTTCATTAAGTTTCGCCTTTGCGCCCGACAACTGGGATTTATGCTAAGAAATGTGCTAATTCGTACCAATTTGGGAATACCTTCGTTGCGCGCGCGGTGGTGCAAGATTGTAATTCTGTCGAACTGAGGCTGCCTTCGATGCCTGCCTCATTCGAATGTGGAACTGTCTGTTCATTTTGCGAAATCACTTGCGAAAATCGTACGTGCTGTCCTTGTCTATCCCATTTGAATTTCCCTTTTTCCAATGCCATACAACAATGTCTCAGAAGCGAAACGCAAAAAACTCGCTTCTCGGAGCGGCGCTTTCGACGTTATACTTTTGGGAGACAGCATACAATACGTGCATAACACTATAGTTATGTCAATAACAGATACACTGCCCGCCCATGCCAATGAAACTAATCTGTGTCAAGGAGACAACTAGAGAAATATATTTTCGCAAATGACTTCGCAAAATGAACATACTGTAGTTATATTTTTTTTTATTAAACATCACCTACACCCGTCAGCCGCCATCACACCTTTCCCCCTCTCCGTGTTTCCCCCTTTTCATCGGCTACACTGAAAATATTTTCACAGAATGAACATAAGTTGAGAGGGCTGTAGAAATAGTCGATTTCGGTCTCGCTCATTGTAACAGGCAACACCAAGGGGAATCACTCGCCTGGCGTGGCAACTATTTACAACAGGAAGATAGTGTACTGCCATACGCTCTTGTAGCAGTTGAGACAGCCGACCATGTTAGGCTCAAGAAAAAAAATCTTATTAATCCCAAAATTAATTGGTCAAATTCCCACTTAATTTTTCCCCCCTTACTCCATCCATCCATAACAATAAAATGATAATATTACAAGTTCATTTTCCCATTCTCAATCGTATATCATCTTAAATAATCATCCATCAACAAAAATCCAGCTAAGAACGCTCAATGTTGATTTCCCCTCGCCCCAGGCCCATCGCTCATAGAGTTCGCTATAATAATTTCTTCCCACACATTGAATTATTGCGCGGGGCTCTCACAAATCGCGAGTGGACTCCGCATTACTGCGTTAGCGGGTCTATTAGGGATAAAAAGAGGAGCTAGTCGACTATTTGTCTTGATTCCTCCTTTTTGGGTCTTCCATAAATCTCTCGAGGTCTCCTTCCTGGCGGGCCGGGGCACGCTGCCCGCTTACCTCTCGTCAGAGCGGCCGGCGGCGCCGCGCCATTGCGCGGCAAAAGTGAAGAAACGACCCTGAGGGGATTGTTGCACTTGAGATAATGGGAAGAGATGAGGGTGAAAAAAAAAAGAAAAAAAAGCGGTCAATTGCTAGTCGAACTCGCCCACCGAGGGTTCCGTATCGCCATGTCATGGTCAGCGCCACTCACGCCATCTATGTATTAGTTAAAATGCTTCATACTCTTTTCGGTCGGTAGATAGCGCATACACTTTTTAGTCGCTTGTTCCCATACATACCCCCGTGAATTTTTTACTTTTTCTTATTTTCATTATTTGTTGTTACATCGGCTATAATAACACATATTCTGTGAAAATTTCAACGGGCTACCTATTACGGTTCAAGAGATACAGCCCTCGGAACAGACGGACGGACAGACAGACGGACGGACAGACAGACGGACGGACGGACAGACAGAGGCGGCGTAGGCTAAAAATGAAACATTTGTAGGGCCGTGAATGTGCACCTGTCAGGCAGGCAAGGCTGTGCGTGTGTCAATGGGTTAGTTTTCCAAAACTACCCGCGACTTTGGCGAGCCGAGCGCTAACAGCCGCGGCGACATTCGTTCTCTGTCGCCCTTTCGGACGAGGCACGCGGTCCTTGTGCTCGGTCGTGTGTGTGCCGTGGTGGCAGTCCTCGCGGCGGCGTTTGCGTCTAACGCCCGGTGGTTGTGTGCGCGCGATCGGTGGCTCGGTGCTGTGGAGAAACGAGAACTCTGGCTGGACGCTGCGCTGGTTGATCGTTGTGGGTGTGTGGCGGTGACTGCCTGCTGGGCACGGACGGAGGTAAGTCCATAGGTTCGAGTATAGCGCGGTTTTTTCAACCGTTCACTTCGAAAGAATGCGGCGCGCACCCTCCGCTCTCCGCCCCCACCGCAATTGCCCTTCAGTACGGTGGAGGCGGAGAGCGGAGGGTGCGCGCCGCGTTCTTTCGAAGTGAACGGTTGAGAAAACCGCGCTATATCTGCGGCGAGAAATTTCTTACAGTCAATTTCTAGGGTACAAGTAGTTTTGCATTGAAATCGAAAAATGTAGCAACTCTTTCATGATTAGTGAAAGAATTGCACTTATCAAAATTAACTTTTCTCAAACTAGGCAAGTCTGTTATAACTTGGCTTCCGCCGTAGTAACTATATTTTTTTTTCTTTGTGCCTACTTATCGGTCAGTTTTCGCTCATTGCAAGAAAACTACAAACAGTGTCGCTTCTTACACCGCTCTCCTGCAAAGTTTTCAGAGAATGGAAAATTATTCACCATTAGCGTCTTCTGGAATGGAAAAGAACTCGCCTAACGAGACGTCTGCGGACTCCCGTTTATTCTCGACATTGTTATTTTTTCCCGCGAAAATGTTTCCCACCTTTGTCATTTGCCGTAATAATGCGCCATTGTTGGCCCAATGTAATATTGGTTGAGTGTGACGCCTTTTATTTTCGGTTGATAAAATTTTAACGTGACGTGGGTCCGGGCGGTCGGTGGATTTGGTGTTTTATTCTAGTCTAGATTCTAGAGAATTGGTTTTTAGAAGAACAACATTATCCATGTGAGAAAATAGATAAAGTATTTTCACACATACCAAACCACACGATGTATCCCCACAATCGGGGTAAGCAGAGTAATCGGTGTTGTGCTGCTAGTACTCTTGTAAATTACAGCACAACACCGATCACTACATTTAGCAAAGTATTAGAACAAGATAATTATCAAGCAGCAAATAACACGAAGACGCCCCTGCTGCATGACTCGATGGAAGGACCGTGCCAATGTGAGAGGTTGCTAACCTGCCGCACGGCATCTTGCCCTTATTCCTTAGTCGCCAAGTACTGGCCCCGCACGGTACATACTAAATACTACGTTTCAGTTAAAATTTTCGCTCATATCATAGAGTATTGAGGTACCTACGGTAATGGAGTGAATACAATGCAATACCACAAATTCATTGTTCTGAGCGACTGGCACTGCTAATGTGTTCCCGCCAGCGGAAGCCAGCGCCGCCAATACGAACATAACTTTCATTGCTTGCTAGCGGCGGGAATACACGTTCAGTATAACGCTAGAGCAAGTCAAATTTACCCTAATTTATGGCAACTGACATGGCTGGACACATCACTTACAACAGCCGTGCTGGGCGCAGGGCACGGCCGACCAACTGACGAACGCGCCGCCGCCGCCGGCGCCGCCTGCGCCGGGGCGATTCGGGACGCGAGGACCACCACCGGGGCGATTGTGACGTCTCCCATCTGGGACGCAGACTGACGGACGTTAGACGTAGATGGGGACAATATTCGGAGTCGGCTTCTCATGCGAGAGGTCCGAGGTTCGAATCCGGTCGTAGTTTTTTTCTGACGAAAAAAATTACGTGCATACCTACATCTGCTCACCGTTCGGAACCGGTGTAAAACTGTAGGTCCCTTCCCTTGCCGCTTACTAGCTGGTAGGCACACAGTGCGGGTGCTATGGCCGCTAGGCTGGTGCGCTCGGGTCTCTGGCGGGTGAATATTGTACACTCGTGATGTCAGCCCATAAGATCTTGGTGAATCAGGTACCATGTCAGTGTATCCCTTTGGTCGTACCGGCTGCACTGAACTAAACACGAACTGTTCGCATAGCCGCTTCAATCGACCTTTCATTCAATGTAGTGGTACTGATACGGGCTGGTTAGACCTTACCACCTAGTAAGGTAAGAAGGGAAGGGACCTACCTAGTTTTAACTGGTATCCGAACCATGGCCAACGTCAACGGCCGAACGGTCACCCATCTAAGATCCACGATTTCTCGATCGGACGCCAATCCAACGCACCACCCAGCTACCGAGGCCGACAAAAAGAGTAGGTATTAATAAGTCCTCCATCAATGAGCCTGGTGTGATAGCAACTCTCTTTGGTTGTAGATTTGTCACACGCAAGTAGCACGTGTGTACGCGACAGAAAGCAATACAGTGCGCTATAACGAACTTGTTGTACCACCGCACTGAGAGAAACGTCTCGGTCGAAACGGTTATGTAAATAGTTCGTGTTTTCCGTCCAGTTCAGTGTAACCGACATGAAATGAAGGGAATCACTTACATGGCACCTAGTTCACCCGGTGTTATGGGCTGACATCACGGATGTAGTAGGTTCTGTAGACAGCCGTGTCAGTTTCCATAAAAAAAAAATCTGTGCAACGCTAAATTGAGCTCAATGACGAAATGGAATGACATGGCAGTTAGACCAGGCGGCACTGAATACATAAAAGGGAACTTTCGCTACAAAAGGTCAAGGAAAGTTCTACTTTGGTAGATTTGTACAGTTTAGTGTCCTCATTAAACATGAAATTTCCTGCAACTTTTGTAGGATTTTTTTTCAATAAGTCAGATCCTACGCATTTCCTGGCCTAAGTTATTTCTATTAGAAACGGGGTGTAATCGGCAGATGAAGCAGAGCATAGTAGTCAAATACATCCGATTCCTCATAGGAAGAAATGTTTTCTTGAAAATGTACGCATTGCTCATAAAAAGTAGCGAGAATTTATTGAGGTATTTGTTTAAAATTGTACAACAATAATATTATTTAGAACTAGCTTTTGCCCGCGGCTTCGCTCGCGTGAAATTCGTATTTCAAAGAAAGCAAGTAAGTAACTAAGGCCGATCTGCGTTAAGTAAGGTAAACGATAAATCTTCTCAATTAAAGTAAGTAACTAACGGCGAGGCTTCAGACTGAGCTGCATTCTGGAAGACAATAAACCTTCTCGAAGAAAGTACATAAGTAACTAAGGGCGAGGCCGAAGGCCGAGCTGCGTTCAGGAAGACGATAAACCCACTCAAAGAAAGTAAGTAATTGAGGGCGAGGCCGAAGGCCGAGCTGCGTACAGCAAGACTATAAACCTTCTTGAAGAAAGTAAGTGACTGAGGGCGAGGCCGAAGACCGAGCTGCGTTCAGGAAGACGATAACCTTTTCAAAGAAGTAACAGAGGGCGAGGCCGAAGGCCGAGCTGCGTTCAGGAAGACTATAAACCTTCTCGAGGAAATTAAGTAATTGAGGGCGAGGCCGAAGGCCGAGCTGCGTTCAGGAAGACGATAACCTTTTCGAAGAAGTAAGTAACAGAGGGCGAGGCCGAAGGCCGAGCTGCGCTCAGGAAGACCATAAACCTTCTCGAAGAAAGTAAGTAACTAAGGGCGAGGCCGAAGGCCGAGCTGCGTTCAGGAAGACCATAAACCTTCTCGAAGAAAGTAAGTAACTAAGGGCGAGGCCGAAGGCCGAGCTGCGTTCAGGAAGACCATAAACCTTCTCGAAGAAAGTAAGTAACTAAGGGCGAGGCCGAAGGCCGAGCTGCGTTCAGGAAGACTATAAACCTTCTCGAATAAATTAAGTAATCGTGGCCAAGGCCGAAGGCCGAGCTGCGTTCAGAAAGACTATAAACCTTCTTGATGAAAGTAAGTACCTAACTGAGGGCGAGGCCGAAGGCCGAGCTGCGTTCAGGAAGACGATAACCTTTTTGAAGAAAGTAAGTAACAGAGGGCGAGGCCGAAGGCCGAGCTGCGTTCAGGAAGACTATAAACCTTCTCGAGGAAATTAAGTAATTGAGGGCGAGGCCGAAGGCCGAGCTGCGTTCAGGAAGACGATAACCTTTTCGAAGAAGTAAGTAACAGAGGGCGAGGCCGAAGGCCGAGCTGCGCTCAGGAAGACCATAAACCTTCTCGAAGAAAGTAAGTAACTAAGGGCGAGGCCGAAGGCCGAGCTGCGTTCAGGAAGACCATAAACCTTCTCGAAGAAAGTAAGTAACTAAGGGCGAGGCCGAAGGCCGAGCTGCGTTCAGGAAGACCATAAACCTTCTCGAAGAAAGTAAGTAACTAAGGGCGAGGCCGAAGGCCGAGCTGCGTTCAGGAAGACTATAAACCTTCTCGAATAAATTAAGTAATCGTGGCCAAGGCCGAAGGCCGAGCTGCGTTCAGAAAGACTATAAACCTTCTTGATGAAAGTAAGTACCTAACTGAGGGCGAGGCCGAAGGCCGAGCTGCGTTCAGGAAGACGATAACCTTTTTGAAGAAAGTAAGTAACAGAGGGCGAGGCCGAAGGCCGAGCTGCGTTCAGGAAGACCATAAACCTTCTCGAAGAAAGTAAGTAACTAAGGGCGAGGCCGAAGGCCGAGCTGCGTTCAGGAAGACCATAAACCTTCTCGAAGAAATTAAGTAATTGAGGGCGAGGCCGAAGGCCGATCTTCGTTCAGGAAGACTATAAACCGTCTTGAAGAAAGTAAGTAACTATCGCCCATAGTTACTTACTGTCATCGAGAAGGTTTAGTGTCTTCCAGAATACTTTTACTTTAGATACCTACCTAACTAAGTGTAATACTCCACATATTAGCATAACCGGAACTGAATTTTATTTAGCCTATCCTGTGTCTCGTATAGCTAAATGTGCGTGTAGCAATTTTAATCGAATTTAGATGATCGGCTTAAATTTTATGGAGGAAATTCATACAAACATATTCGCCTCGCCCCGCTGCCCCCCGCTGAGAGAAGCGCAGCGCTTCTCTCAAGACATTCTCATCGTCGTAACTTTTAAACTATTTGTCCAAATTACTTAGTGTAACAGCCAAAGTTTATCTACTTTAAATACCAGAAGCGATAAAAGTATGTATTTTTATAAGAATTAATTCAAAACTATAAAATGTGCATTGTAAATACAGTATCCAATTTAAATGTATTTTTGGTTCACTATTTTGGCTATAGTGGCTTCCACATAAAAGGTAGATTGCTGTCGCGGACTTTTCTTTAGAACTATTTTAGAGAAACAACCTCACCATACACTATCTTCGTGTAACTCTAACGGTTTATGCAGCGCACGCCGAGATAGCTCTCAGAAGGCAGGATTTTTTCCGACTTACTTGACATTTATCGATATTTGGGCAAATTTACACAACAACAACATACAAATTATAGCCCTTTTGGTGTATAAGCTATAGTACTGTAAAGGCTCATCAAAATCTGTTCAGTAGTTTTTGCGTGAAAGAGGAATATAGTGCGGCTGCTCGGTCGGTTCGCTGTTGAGTTTATATGCCGCGCCTCCCCCGCGCCGCCTCCGCGCCGCCGCGCCGCCTCCGCGCCGCCGCTCCGCCAACTGCCGCTCGCTCGGTAAATACCTATGTATAGTACTAAGGCGCGCGGATTGAACATATCGGTTTGTATGGGAGCCACATCTTAGCGTAACCGGAACTGAATTTTATGTAGCCTATCCTGTGTCCCATATAGTTAAATGTGCTTGTACAGAGTTTCATCGATTTCGGATGATCGGTTTAAGAGTTATGGCGGAACATACATACATACATACATACAGAAAAGATTTCTAAAAATCGTCAATTTAGCTTTAGTATCATACATAGAGGCTACAAACTCAATATTTCCTAAAACTAAGTAACTTACTCCATGACCACCCCTTACAGATTTATTATTAGTATTGATTGATGATATTGATGTGATCGCTGAAATATTTATGAGTTACAATGCAAAACAAACCTTTGTCATATCAATGTCGAGAATAAAATTTATTCTCGCGACTATTAATACTACCTTAGACAAAGCGAAATCGTTTGCTAAATTTTCAAAATATCTTGTCATTTAAATAAAAATAACATTCGAATATTTTGGCAACTTTTCTGGCAAATTAAGCTATGATTTTCTGAGAACCTGCAAAGCTTCTCACGGATAAGGGTGTATTTACCATCTATGTGATTTGACATAGATAAAGTTAACATTTTGTGATGAAAAAATAGCGTACAAGTCCAGAACTATAATTTTAACATTTAGTGTAACCCATATGATGTTAATTTGTAAGTTGTGAAGTTAGCTACGTATCCAACTGCATTTTACTACTGTGAGTGGAAACTAATTTCACAGTAGTAAAGTAACGTGGCTCTCGGCACGTGTTTTATTTTCCTTTCATTTAAAATAACGGCTGAATGGTGTATTTATAACGAATATTATAAGGTGTTAAAAGATATGAGTACCGTGTGGGGCCGGTACTTATAAAGAATAGTCCCACTGCATCTCTCCTTAGCGTGTCGTAAAAGGTGACTAAGACATAAGGACGAGATGCCGTGATAAAGGGCGACAGCATAGCCACCTCACACCTTGGCACAGTCCCTCCACCGAGTCAGGCTGTATCTTACTTGCTGCTTGAGAATTATCTTGTCCTAATACTTTGCTAAACGTGTTGTGCGGTGTTGTGCTGTAATTTACCAGTTCTTTCAAAGCAACGCCGATTACTCTGCTTACCCCGATTGTCAGAATACAGCGTGTGGTATGTATGTATATATGTATGTAAGATATGAGTGTTGAGGACTTAAGATCAATAGCGCGACGTCTATCGATAAATCGTATATTCCATCAACATGGTAGGTACGTATTTCTTTCATTACTCCACACTTTATTTAGCAAGCGTATAATATTACTGTAGCTCCAGCTGCAGCAAACCAAATACTCACAAATTGATTTGAGATTATCACGATTGTTGACAGAAAAATAAAATCCATCTGTCAAAGTACCACCGCATTGAAATACATCCTTAAGTGTTGAGGTCTTGGGAAAATACCAGCAAAATTAGGCCTTAATTTTGACAAAATTAGACGATTTAATTAAATTGCTTACGAATATCTTATTGAGCCTGGTATTTCGCGCGATTCAATTTGAATTTTCTGTGTTTTATTAAGACCGATATTCAAACAACCAGCCGTGCAGGTTTTTACTCGAACTGGGAAAGGGTTTTATAACAAGTAAGAGATTTCGTTCGTACATCCGTGTCGATAACATCCGGGCCGTAGGACCGGATAGAAAATTGAACACCACTCGAAAACGTTTTACGATTTTATTCGGTATCACACCAATTTAAAACTGTTCACTGTCGCTTGTATCACATTCAAAAATAAACTAACTCGACTGTCGCTCGTATCGCAGTTCAAAAAAAACCTTTTCTTCTTTTTACTTTAATTCGTGGCAAATGAATGAGTGTATGAATAGTGAATTCGTTTATTACTGCCAGTATCCAGTGATGGCGCTGCACGGAGGTGCTCTTCAAATCACGTTGCAAAAATTAACTCCAACTACGTGCAAAATTACAAGCATTACATACTAATCAAATGTATGATTTCTGGATAAGTCATACAAATTCTCAAATCTGACGCGTAAATTTCTAGAACTTAGTGCTGTCTCTATCCTTCTTACAAAAATGTCACAGTCCGACCTCTTCCCTAACATTACATAATACAACCCAAAGAACTTTTTTTTTTTTTATTTAATTTATTTTTAGGGCTTTTAACAAAGCAATTCGTCTCAGACCTATAGTCGGTACGAACTGATCCTTGCTAACTACACTCTCCGGTGGCTGCCCCATGTTCGCTTGCCGCACGCAGCACTCCATCATCTCGAAAATCAAATTGTTTCTTGTAGCGGCCCACGAGGTAATCTGACCAATTGGAAAAAAAATCCCGTTGGCCAGACTAGTCTGACCATCAATCTGACCACTGGGAAAAACCGGAGGTCGTGCCACCGTAAGGCGGAACTTTAAAACGCGTTCATCCAGTCAAAGAACTCATGGTTACTCCAAATGTTTTGATTTTTTCCACCTCGGTTATCTTTGCTTCCAGTCCGGTCAATCGTTTGTCGTGGTGGTGTCACGTAGCGTCCTGCTCCTCCACTTTGGCGCTCACCTTCTCCACGTCCTGGCCCAACTGGGACAGCGCCCTGTCGACTGTGTCCAGGATCGCTTGCCTACTTTCCTCCGTAGCTCGTCGACTCTCCTCCGTAGCTCGTCGACTTTCCTCCGTAGCTCGCCGATTCTCCTCCCACTTGGCCTCGAGACGCTCCATGGCTTGGCGACTTTTATCCCTAGCGCGACGGTTTTAATCGGTCGTACGCTCCATGGCTTGGCGACTTTCTTTCCTAGCGCAACGGTGTTCATGGGTCGTACGCTCCATGGATTGGCGCCTCTCTTCTTTTGCGCGACCATTTTCATCGGTTGTATGCTCCATGGATTGGCGCCTCTCTTCCTTTGTGCGACTTTTTTCATCGGTCGTATGCTCCATGGCTTGGCGCCTCTCTTTCTTTGCGTGACAATTTTCATAGGCCATTCTTCTGAGCATTTGCATGAACCCGGCCATGATGAATGAACTTGGGTTCCGGGACGTTACCTGCTCCTCCACTTCCGGAGTTGGTGAAGCACTACCGCTGCCTTGCAGAGCCTCGTCAATGTCCTGTACCTCGTCTTGCTCTTCTTCGACGCCACGCTGCTCCTCGTCATTGTTCAGCGCGGTCGCCGCCAACGATATAGTCGGGATACAGCGTGTGGTATGTTTACATGAAGAGCAAAGGTGGACTTTTCCCTTAGAGAGATTTCTTCCATTCAACCTTTGGATGTTTCAGAGTCTATTAATATAGTGAAATGTAAGTAGGTTGTGGCAAACGCCTCGTGTGTGGTAGTTTTATTTACTTACCTTCAGAAGTCTAAAGAGGTTTTTTGTGTTTTCTATTTTTTATTTATGCCGCTTTATCTATCTGTATACTGGCTATTTAAACCTTTGCCCCTTTAAAAGGACCTTCTCTGAAAACTATAGAAACCACGAGGCCTCCAATTAGCAAAATTACCAACATTTAGAATTGTCCACCCAAATATTGTCGTAGCGTGCGCCGCTCCGCCACTAAATATTTTTAGCTTTTAAGACTTGAAATATGCTGAAATAAGCTATCCGGGGCGGCGACCGACACGATTCCAATATTTATTTTAACAACATGACATAATTTTTAAAAGAGTGAAATGTATAAATACATTTTAAATATTAAATTATGTTACGGTATTCATGTAAAATGTACTATGGACAATAAACATTTTTATTGTATTTGTATTTTGTGCCCAACATGGATGGAGACACCATTGCCTTATATATTACTAGCGTAAGGACGGGCCCATAAGAACTCGTTAAATGTCCTCAATAAAGTGGTGGACCAACACACAAAAAGGTGTGAGAACACCTAAAATTACTACAAAATAATTTGGAAAATTAAGCAAGTAACACCTTGCACGCAGATATTTATTCGGGACATGCAGCGACATCATACCGACGACGACGGATGCATTGTTTATACGACGAAGAAGAGGAAGAAATACATAAGTAACTGTACATGTTAGTATATAATATAGCTGGAACAAACTGCCCGAGGAAGTTATTGAAGCACCTACAATAAACACATTCAAAAATAGGCTTGACAAGTATTTAAATATTGAAGAAAGATAAATAGCAACACCAGTGATCATCATAGACATGAACAATTGAACACTTCAGCATATTAAGCTGCTAGTAATAAGAGAATGGGAGACACAAGACAAGGCCTGCCATAATGGCGTGGTCTGTGTACAGTATGAGAATAGAAATTCTCGTATAATTAGTAGGTAAGCAGAAGCCGCAAGGGTAGGTCCTCATTGTTATGGACGCTCGATGATTAACGAGCTCTGGATATTGGTAGCGGGCGGAGAAGGCGCCTTTTTTTGTGCTCTATTTGTGTTTAGAAGAGTGTCCGCGCCCTCTTCGGAATGTTATTTTGCTCCCTTAAATATTAAAAATACAAGCGATTTAAAAGGGTTGACGTTTTCCCGAGGGCAGCGTCATGTTTCGAGATTAAAAGCACACAAAAGCGTGCGGAAAGAGCTTTCCGGCGAGCTGTCGTTAGTCGGTTTGCGAGCTGAAAGGTTTTCGCGCGGTCGTTTAGCACATCGATTTTTATTTGGGTCCCGCTGGCAAAATGTCCTTATTACCCGACTGCGAACGAAAAGGAGGGTAATGTGTTTCACTTTGGTGTATGTACGTGAGTGCGTTTTGGGCGAGTGAGTGAGTGAGTGGGTGAGTGAGTGAGTTTTTGGCGAGTGAGCGAATGAGTGAGTGAGTGAATGAGTGAGTGAGTGAGTGGGTGAGTGAGTTGAGTAAGTGAGTGAGTTGGCTGAGTGATTGCGTGAGTGAGTCAGTGAGTGAGTGAGTGAGCGGTTGAGTTTCTTTATTCCCGACACGACAACGACGATTTGTTATAATATCGCGAGAAACATAGGCTATGTTACTCACGTTGTTACTACGGTTGTCTTGATTTTTCATTCAGTGCGGTGGTACCAACCCGGGCGGGTAACCCCTAACGTCACAAGATAAGAAGGGAAGGAACCTACAAGGGTAAAGGAAGGGATAATATTGTAATCGAGCATCTGGTGATGTAGTGCATGGCATTTGAGTATACAGTTAGCCCGACTACAGCATTTTCTACTTCTGTTTCCTTCTTTGGTATATATTCACAGTCGGGTTAAAATGTTTACTTTTATATTTTTTACGATCATACTCGATACAGTGTTTTTCCTATATCTGTAAACCTATAACCCTATTCATGGAAATGAATAGGTATCTAGAAAGGGGAATGTCATACGTTGTAACCTTACATTTTATCTTGCTGTAACGCTCGGCCGGCACACGCCGTGCATGCAGTAACCCCCCCCCCCCCCCCCCCCCCCTCCCCCCCCACACACAAGTATAGTCTCGGGTCCTTCAAGAGAGGCGTGAATAGGCACATATCAGGCCGGTATGGCATTCGCAACCCCAGCGCGCGCCCGAATGTCCATGGGCGTCGTTAGACACCTTAAGGGTGGCTCGGCGCCACATGTCGCTCTTTCTATAAAAAATAAAAACATTTGTCTTTTTTTATTTTTTATTTCCCACTATATCAAGTGCGAGTCGGACTCGCGCACCGAGGAGGGTTCCGTGCCACCATCGCCGAAAATGAAGAGAGCAAAAAATCCGCATGTCGTAAAAGGCGACTAAGGGATAAGGACAAGATGCCGTGCTAAAGGGCGACAGGCTCGCCACCTCTCACCTTGGCACGGTACTGCCACCGAGTCATGCAGCAGGTGGGTCTTCGTGCCTTACTTGCTGCTTGATCGATTGAATCTTGTTCGAATAATTTGCGAAACGTGGTGGTCGGTGTTGTGCTGTAATTTACCAGAGTTCTTGCAGCACAACACCGATTACTCTGCTTACCCCGATTGGCGCGATTCAGCGTGTGTGATATGTATGTATGTATAAAAAAATCCTCGTCGGGACGCATTTTTTTCTCTTCATTTTCGACTTTGCTCTATCCAATGAAGAAAAAGAAATACCTAAATGTTTATTGCTAATTCCAAAATTGTCGCACTCCAATCGAGTTGTCGCAAAATTCTCGCCATCTCAACTTTCCGCAGAGGAGTTTTCGGTGGTTCTCGAGCGCAAATTGATATGGAAATTGCCCCAAACTTTAAAAATCACCGAACTTCATCGGTAAACAATTGCCATTTCCCGTCGTCTTATTATTTATTCCCTGATAACGGATATTCAGGAAATTACCATTATCGCTTCCGAGTATTCTCTGGAGTGCGTGTGAATGTTCTTGGAAAACCGCTCTCCTATACAAAATTATTCTAAAGACAAAACAAAACAAAAAAGTAAAAAAAAAACATGGAACCGATCCGATGACATCTCGGTGAACTGGGTGTGACGAGTGATTATATGACGAGTGAAATGTATGACGAGTGATTGTGTGACTCATTATTGAAAAACTCATTGGTGCGTACCTGAGTTTCGAACCATATTCCCACTACCGAACCACTATTAGCACCGATCGAACATTTGTCTTTTGGTGCGCGTTGCATAAACCGGCTCGAAACCGAAACCAGACATCTGGCAATGTCCAGCCGAATGATAAATGACTAGGAGAAAAAATATTCTGCTATTGTTGAAGATAACACGGCGTGGACGGGTATTTTTTTAAGAATCTCGTTTTTTTTAACCCTACATAAATGAAATAATTTTTTGCGATCTGATTGATTCTCTGTCGAATATTTGGCAATATATTTTCAGGATAGAATGAAAATGGGACGAGGTAATGGATGTCTTCACCGTAATATCAGGTGATCTAGCCAACCTTGCCCCATAATATGTGGTAGGGTTTATCCCGGCCGCACTGAGAGAAACGTCGGTCGAAACGGCTATGTAAATAGTTCTTGTTTTCCGTCCAGTTCAGTGTAGCCGACATGAAATGAAGGGAAGCACTGGCATGCCACCTAGTTCACCCGGTGTTATGGGCTGACATCGCGGATGTTGTAGGTAATGTAGCCAACCGTGTCAGTTTCCATAAAAAAAAATGACTAGGAGAAAAAAATATTCTGCCATCGGGTATTTTTTTAAGAATCTCGTGTTTTTAACCCTACATAAAGAAATATTTTTTTGCGATCTGCTTGATTCTCTGTCGTATATTTTCAGGATAGAATGAAAATACAGTCACTCTGTTCTAACAGTTCACGGAGGAACGAGGTAAAGGGATGTCTTCACCGTAATATCAGGTGATCTAGCCAACCTTGCCCCATACTAGGTGGTAGGCTCAAATTGTAGCCGACTGGGTTGTTACCAACGTACTGAATGTAAGATGGCCCCGCATAGCAGCCTCGGTTGTGTTCTCTAGTCCAGTATAGCCAGCAATCCTGTGAAGTCTCCGGTATGGCACCTACCTTCTCGGAGGTGATATTGGCTGGTCAGAGCATGTGCTTTGGACCCTTTGACTCAGCCACCCATTCCGGATCACATAAAAAAAACCGTGCCAGATTCAACTAAAAATATTCTCCATATTAGCGATTTTTTAAATGTAATCCGAGTACTGTGGGGCCCCGGTACTAAAATAGCCCCACTGCGTCTCCCAACGTGCATGTCGTAAAAGGAGACAGCACGACTAATGGACAAGGACATGGTGCCGCGTTGCAATGTTACATTCACTGCGAGAGGTCCGAGGTTCGAATCCGGTCGGCGTTGTCTGTGAATGGGTTTTATCTGAAGGAAAAATTTACGTACATACCTACACACACATGCTGCTTCACCGTTCGGAACCGGTGTAAAACTGTAGGTCTCTTCCCTTGGACAAATTGTAGCCGACTGGGTTGATACCACCGTACTGGATGTAAGATGGCCGCATAGCAGCCTCGGCTGTGTTCTCCTCTAGTCCAGTATAGCCAGCAATCCAAAAAAAAGAAGTCTCCGGTACGGTGGTCATATTGGCTGGTCGGATCATGTACTCTGGCCCCTCTGATTCAGCCTTTCTTTCTATCTCTCTCTCTCTTTCTTTCTTTCTCTCCTTCTTTCTTTCTTTCTCTCTTTCTTTCTCTCTTTCTTTCTTTCTTTCTTTCTCTCTATCTTTCTCTCTCTTTTTCTTTCTTTCTCTCTTTCTTTCTTTCTTTCTCTCTTTCTCTCTCTTTTTCTTCCTGTCTCTCTCTCTTTCTCTCTCTTTTTCTTCCTGTCTCTCTTTCTTTCTCTTTTTCTTTCTGTCTCTCTTCCTTTCTTTCTCTCTGTCTTTCTTTCTTTCCATTTATGTATGTATGTATGTAGATCAAATAAAATTCAAGGTCGCGGGCTCAAATAAATTAATGATTCGTCAGTGAACAGTATTTATCCATCGCCATTACGTACAGTGACTTCGTTAAGTCAATTTGTAGTACATAATGAGACGTACGGGGCTTGTGCAAATTTGATTAATGTGCGGGAGAGAGAAGTGAGCTTTAAACTCGTAACGTGTAACGTAAACATGGCATTTACAAAGACATATACTGATTTGAATACCGCTCAAAAGTTACTGTTAAAATCGGAAGATGGAATATAAATTACAAGTACAGTCTTGAGCCCTTCAAGAGGGGACTTAATCCTGTCAGGCCGGCATGGCATTCGCAACCCCCGCATGCGACCGAATGTTCATGCGCGTCTTTGACACCCTTGGCTACATCACCTATTACTTCCGTGATGTCAGCCCATAACACATTGGTGAACTAGGTGACATGTCAGTGCTCCCCTTCGGTCGTGCCGAATAACTTGGATTGGACTATCTGTACTAAGGATAAACACAACATGACCGAATTAAAATTCTAAGTAACCTAAAATTAATAAAACACTCGTGACTTGTTTAGAAAACAAAAATTAAACCTAAATTAAAACTAATAAAAAAACTAACAATACAATTAGCTATGTTTCTCCATAAAACAAAGATATACTCCACAAAGGTGTGACAGAATAGTGTAGTAAGGCTCCACGGAATACATGAAAGGCTCGCCCGCCCGTTGCTTCAGCCTCTTATTTCGCCGTTATCTATTGAATATTTCTTTTCGCACGTCCCTTCTTTGCGAAGAAACGATTTCTCATCGGGCCACTGCGAGCGGCGGCGTGCGACTGGGGAGGAAGAATATGTAATGAAAATATAGGTAAGCAGCGTAGGTACCGCGTGGTGCCGGTACTTAAAATAATAGCTCCACTGCATCTCTCCCTGTGCATTCATGTCGTAAAAGACAACTATTAGGGATAAGGACACGATGCCATGCTAAAGGGCGACAGAATAGCCACCTCTCACCTTGGAACTGTCCTTCCACCGAGTCATGCAGCAGGTGGGTCTTCCTTCGTGCCTTACATGCTGCTTGATAGTTATCTTGTCCGAATACTTTGCGGTACATTTAAACATATGCGTAATAAAGTATTATGTAGTAATATTTTGTAGTAAAAAGGAATACCTCACGGCATTAAGGGCGCCTATTGAGCCTAATTTGTGTAAATTGGTGTCCAATAAAGAATATATACAGGGTGTCCCAAAACTCTACGTCAAACGAGAACCAGGGAGTAGGCCAGTTTATGACTACCCAGGAAAAAATCGGAGTCATTTGTTTTTTTTATGATATAAGCATTTTTTGAAATATTACTTAATATTTTTCTGTGATAAAACTATGGGCATTTCGGTTTTATTTGGGATACTGATCAATAGCAGAGTTATTTAGGCTACCAATAAAAAAAAAATTAACAATTATATTTGTTAATTTTTTACATTTTTACATTTTTAGGTACTACGACTACAAATAAATTTGTAGTCGTAGTACCTAAAAATGTTGTACGAAACGTTTTTCAAAAAATGCTCATATCTTAAAAAACAAATGACTCCGATTTTTTTTTCTTATTTTCTTATCTTATTCTAGTCATAAACTGGCCTACTCCCTGGTTCTCGCTTGACGTTGAGTTTTGGGACACGTTGTACATACATACATTTATTTATTTTCGTTTCTATAGAAACGTACTGTTATAACGTACAGGTACTGTTATTACAGGTCCAGGTCCAGTCCCTGTCGCAATGCCTTTCCATATAATTGCCCGTGATAGGTGGATACCTCGGGACGAAGTTGGGACAATGGGGCTGGGATATATATCCCATTTAGTTGTGTTATTGTTCATATATGGGGGACAATGGGCTGAGTGTTTAGGAGATTGAAAATGTTATAGTTATGCCGTAATTTAGAGAGGTCTATGGCAACGGTTCTCAAAAGGTGTTCCGCGGAAGGGTCACACGGGTTCCGTGGCTTACAGCCGGAAAAAGCACAAAACGCTCTCCCTAATCAAAAACTTGTAATATGTTTTTAAATTAAAAATCTGTTAAGTGCGAGTTTTACTCGCGCACGGTGGTTTCCGTATCTATCCGCTATCAATAATATCCGCCTATCTTTTGTCTTTCAGCAATGCAATGTGTGAAAGCCTGTAGCGCCATCTAATATTCAGTAGCGTGACTAATCGATTTTTCGCACGTTTGTTGTATGGGAGCCTCCCGTAATTTTTAACATTTTCTTTTTTTTATTATTTGTTGTTATATCCGCCATAGTAACACACATATTCTGTGAAAATTTCAACGGGCTACCTATTACGTTTCAAGAGATACAGCCCTCGGACAGACAGGCGGACGGACGGACGGACGGACAGACAGACAGACAGCGGAGGCTTAGTAATAGGCTTCCGTACGGGATACGGAAACCTAAAAACTATAGTCTTGATATTCAAATCAAACATGATAATCCGCCAACAATTTAGTATCAACAATTAGGTATAGGTCAGATACATTTTGTTTTTATGTTCACAATAGCTAATTAACTTTTTTAATTGACTTGGTGTTCCGCCGACAGAAAGACGATCATTTAGGGTTCCGTAGCCGAAAATAATTGGCAACCGCTGGTCTATGGGATGGGAACTAATATTGCTTGGTATGATGGTAAATTTGAATAAGGTAGCGAGCACACGAGTGACAATACTGTCGGCTGTCTTTTCGCAATTGTGTACCCATTAAACTAGTTATACTATTTATGCACCACACAATAATAATGTAAATAGTTTGTGTTTTCCGACCAGTTCAGTGTAGCCGGCACGATCAAAGGGGGAAGCACTGACGTGGCACCTAGTTCACCCGGTGTTATGGGCTGACATCACGGACGTTGTAGGTGATGTAGCCAACCGTGTCAGTCTCCATAAAACAAAAAATATTATTACAATTATTCTCTGTGCTATCCCTTTACGCTTGCATTTTCCGTCCCCATACAGACACCTTTCCATAACAGAGGCAGAACACAGGACCTTCCGTCACATCGGTTATCATTTTTAGGGTTCCGTATCCGCCGTACGGGACCCTGTTAATAAGCCTACGCCTTCTGTCTGTCCGTCTGTCTGTCTGTCCGTCCGTCCGTCTGTCCGAGGGCTGTATCTCTTGAACTGTAATAGGTAGCCCGTTGAAATTTTCACAGAATAATATGAGTTACTAGCTGTGCCCGCGGCTCCGCTCTCATATTTGACTTCTCTGCTAACCTCATAAGCCATTTAGCGTGATAGTAAGTAGCCTATAGGTGATGGGAAGAATCAAGCTATCCGTAGATTTTTTTTTTTATTAAAATCGGTTCAGTGGTTCTCGAGTTTTAAGCGGACAGACAGACATACATACATACATACATACAGAACTAGCTGTGCCCGCGGCTCCGCCCGCTCTCATATTTCACTTCACTGCTAACCTCATAAGCCATTTAGCGTGATAGTAAGTAGCCTATAGATGATGGGAAGAATCAGGCTATCCGTAGAATTTTGTTTTTTTTTAAATCGGTTTAGTGGTTCTCGAGTTATAAGCGGACAGACAGACATACATACATACACTCAGACAGAGAGCAGACGTTGGATTTTATTATAGGTAAGGAAGCAGACGTTGGATTTTATTAAAGGTAACGATTATGTTATGGCCGATATAACGACAAATAATGAAAATATGTTAAGTGCGAGTATTAATTTACTCGCGCACGGAGGTTTCTATTCGCTATTATCCGCCTATCTTTTGTCTTTCAACAATGTATAAAAGCCTGTGACGCCATCTATTATTCAATAGTGTGACTAATCGATTTTTCGGACGTTTGTTGTATGGGAGCCCCCTTAATTTTTAACCTTTTCTTATTTTTCTTATTTGTTGTTATATCCGCCATAGTAACACATATTCTGTGAAAATTTCAACGTGCTACCTATTACGGTTCAAGAGATACAGCCTCGGACAGACGGACGGACGGACGGCGGCGGAGGCTTAGTAATAGGCTTCCGTACGGGATACGGAAACCTAAAAATTAGAAAAAGTAAAAAAATCACGGAGGTCCCCATACAAGAAACTAAAAAGTGTATGCGCGCCATCTACCGAAAACAGTATGAAGCAGCGCTGACCATGACATGGCGATACGGAACCCTCGGTGCGAGAGTTCGACTCGCATTTGGTCGGTTTTTTTTCTTAATTGCAGAGTATTATTTATTCCAGTCAAACTTGTAAACAACTCGCTTATTTAATCTCGACTGGCCTTAATAGCTTCTCCTGTGTAATTAAGCTCTATTGTTTTTTCGGTGAGTCTGCCAAAGACATACGCACTAGCGACGTGTACATACACTACTAAAGCGCGTATGCGAAAACACGAGAAGCGAACGAAAGCCGGTCGGCCGGGTTTTATCGATCACCAAGTTGTTTTTGTTTTTCCAAGTAGCTAACGAACTTACGTAGACTTGGTCCTTTGTGCTTGCATTTATGGTAAACATTAACATGGCAATTTAGGGTCATCTCAGACCGAGACGCGACGCGACGCGACATGCAGACGCAAGAAGAAGCTCGGGGCTCCGCTCGACACGACATCGAGATGCATGAAGCGACGTGTAGGTATTGCGTGTTCCTGTACATTTTATTCTTTATTCTTTATTCAGCATTCGTATGGTAGTACACTACGATTTTATTTGTCTTGTTTAGTTTTTACTATCTGAACCGGCGAGATGTTCCGCTGCGTCGCGCGGCATCGAGAGGCGTCGAGAGGCGTCTCGTGCACGCACGTATCTAGTTCGCTTTCACAAAAATTTGTACCTTTTTGTGTAGTAAACAAGTTCTATATTGCATCGCTATCTTGAAACGTCGCGTCACCTCGCGTCGCGTCGCGTCTCGGTGTAAGCTGACCCTTAGAATCAACTTTCTTAATACCTTACTAACTCTCTGACGTACCACGAAATCCGAATGCTGTGTTTATTCTGTTTTTATTGTTTTCTTCAATATTTTTTTTGTAAGTTGTATTTTGTATTACTGTTATGTGCTTCGGACGCCCGGGACGCCGCCGTCGTCGTCGCGTCGCCGATTCTGTATTCGTTTATAAGTCGCCAACGACTCAATAAAATAACATGGTGTTTTTACAGACCTCCTTCTGGCACATCTAAAGATGGATATAGAATATTTTGCCGCGAAGCGTTGCCTCGGGACAGCTTACTGAATCTCTATCTCTACTTCTTATAAAAGGGAACGTATATATGTATGAATGTTTGAGGTAAACTCCAGGACCACTGAACAGATTTCGATGCGGCTTGCACCATTGAAAAGAGTAGTTCTTGAGGCTCACTATAGACTGTGTATACCATAACGCTAAACATCAATAGGGCTGAGCAGTATCAAAGTATAGTAAAAAAGTATAGTATAAAAAGTATAGTATGAACGGAATTTAGTGTCGAATGGTAGTGCCGGATAGACAGGTGAGAGAAGGACGAAGGGGTCAGGGTGGAAGGGGAGGTGGCGAGGGAGAATATAGGATAAGCGATCGTTTATTCTCATATTTGCTTTTAAATATGGCGCCGAGGCACCCATGATGAGTCTAAAGGCGCCCGTACCGTGTGGGGCCGGTATTGTACCGTGTGGGGCCGGTACTTTAAAAGAATAGCCCCACTGCATCTCTCCCCGTGTATGTCGTAAAAGGCGACTAAGGGATATGACTCCCTTCTTATATTACTAGGTGGTAGGGTTTAACCCGCCCGGGTTGGTACCACCGCACTGAATGAAAGGTCGGTCGAAACGGCTATGTAAATAGTTTGTGTTTTCCGTCCAGTTCAGTGTAGCCGGCACGACCGAAGGGAAGCACTGACGTGGCACCAAGTTCACCCGGTGTTATGGGCTGACATCACGGATGTTGTAGGTGATGTAGCCAACCGTGTCAGTATCCATAAAAAAAATAAAAAAAATAATGGACATTCCGCTATTAAACCGAGTCTACCGCGAGCGAAGCCGCCGGCTAAAGCTAATAATAAATAAACGGTTAGAACAAAATGGGCATAAAGCGATTAGACTTAGGCTCAGAGCTCAGTACTCATTTTGTAAATGGAAATAGAGAAAATGTATTCACAGGCATTCAAGTGTAAACTCTAAATATTCATAGGGCTGTGGCTAAGACGCAAAATAAATTTATCGCGCCGCAGGAAGGCGGGTCCTTGAGAAACAATTAGTGGGTTATTTATCCAGGTGCTCCCGTCGTGTTTACACTGATAGCCTCGAGGATAAACTATTATAGCTAGTGGATACATCTGCAGGGCATATTCTTTTTTTTTAATGGAAACTGACACGGTTGGCTACATCACCTAAAACATCCGTGATATCAGCCCATAACACCTTGGTGAACTGGGTGCCATGTCAGTGCTTCCCTTCATTTCGTGTCGGCTACATTGAACTGGACGGAAAATACGAACTATTTACATAGACGTTTCGACCGACGATGTTTCATACAGTGCGGTGGTATCAACCCGTGCGGGATAAACCCTACCACCCAGTAAAGGTAGAAGAAGGGACGCTCACATAGCTTTCACTTAGCTTCTACACATTTCTCAATGGGGTAGGCATGCACGCTCCACTAATAATGGCGAAATAAATGTTACAATGTTAATGACGAGCGATTATCAGATTCCGAATATAACGGTTATTATAAACAATGATGTGGAGAATGATACAACTCTTCCAGTACACGATATTCGCCGCAAGACGGCTCCTCCCATCAGCCTCCTTGTGGAAAAACGAGCTGAGGAATTAGAGTTTATTAAACTGTTCCCAAACGGACAACATGGTTAAATGAAGAAAGACAACACAAAATATCTCCTTTAGATTATTTTCAAACTAGAGTCATGGGAAGCGACCAACGTTTCCAAACAGTGGAATATTTGTTTTATGCTTTGTCTGCAGTAGAATTGTTGAGAGTATGTCAAAATGTGTCAGTGTGTGGAAGACTTCGTCAAGATGGCGTACAACCAGAAAATCTAATACAAAATATACACATATGTCTGAGGAATATTAGAGGCACTACTTCTTACTGGCACAGGCTTTTACAGATCTGATGGCAATGGTCAAAAACTTGGGGCGACCCGCATTTTATCTGACATTATCATGCAATGATTTAAACTGGCGAGACATATTGAAGGCTCTTTTAGTCGCAGATGGCAGGCCTGATTATCCAGTTGGTAATCTTACATTTGAAGAAAAACTTAGATTGGTTGAATCTTATCCAGTAACTTTATCGCGACAGTTCATGTTTAGATTTAATGCACTTATGCGTGTATTAAAAAGCAAATCTAATTACATATTGGGACGCGAGAAGCTATTAGTGGAACAAATTCGAAGATTGTCAACAAATAGATCATGTGTCGCAATTACAACTCCAACTGGTGTCGCCGCACGACTAGTCAAAGGTTGCACTTTGCATAGCACCTTTATGTTGCCTATTGGAAAAGGTCAGGCAGTGACATTAAGACCGTTAACGGGAGATCGTCTGCAAAGGGAACGTAACAAATGGAGGAGCGTGATTTTTTTTTAGTCGCTTCTCGTCCATAATTGCAACATGACCAAATCATTAAAGCATTCCTTTCTCAATCATCGTCACTTTCTTTTTTCAGACCATCACATATACATCTTCTTTCAGATCACACCATTCTCTCACCCCACAACTTCATATACAGATTCAGATATTTATTTCGCCATAAAGAATACACAAACGCGCCTAAGTTTTTCCACGAGAATCTCATCAGCACAACGCTGAAGAAATTGCAAATTGTTTTCTACCCGCAATGAGCCACAAAGCCGAGCTAATATCTGCGAGTTTTTACAAGACCATCTTAGTGCAGCGCGGGTGAAAGAAAAGGGCTAATTACCAGCCAACGGGCGAGACAACGCTTGCTCCTCCCGTTAAAGCGCAAATATGGAAAAATAAGCTAGTTAAGCTTTAATTTAATTTATAGCTTAATAATTTTTAGTATATTTTGTGTTGTCGAAAAATGACGAAAAATGCTCCATTGAGCTTAGAGTTAATAAGACTAAGAATCCATACTAATATTATAAATTCGAAAGTAACTCTGTTGTCTGTCTGTCTGTCTGTCTGTTACCTTTTCACGCCTAAACCGCTGAACAGATTTCGATAAAATATTGAACGGAGATGAATTGGATCCTGAGGAAGGACATAGGCTACCTTTTGTCTCAAAAAACAACCCTTAAGGGGGTGAAATAGGGGATGAAAGTTTGTATGGGGAACCTAGCATTTCTCGAGTTAGGGATATGACAATTCATATTTAGGCTTTTGGTATGAAATAAAGAATTACGTGTTTCAGCGTTTTTGCTAAATCAACCCTTAAATTACAATAGGGGATGATTTCAAAATTAGATTTTAAGATTTTATCAAATTTTGTACGGAGATGAATTGCATCCTGAGGAAGGACATAGGCTACCTTTTGTCTCAAAAAAAAACCCTTAAGGGGGTGAAATAGGGGATGAACGTTTGTATGGGGAACCCATCATTTCTCAAGTTAGGGATATAACGATTCATATTTAGGCTTTTGGTATGAAATAAAGAATTAGGTGTTTCGGCGTTTTAGTTAAATCAACCCGTAAATTAAAATAGGGGATGATTTCGAAATTAGATTTTAGGATTAAATGATGGGGAGGGGGAGGGAAGGCGGAGGGGAGGGAGAGAGAGAGAGAGAGAGAGAGAGAGAGAGAGAGAGGGAGAGGGAGAGGGAGACGGAGACGGAGACGGAGACGGGGACGGAGACGGAGACGGAGACGGAGACGGAGACGGAGACGGGAACGGGGACGGAGACGGAGACGGAGACGGAGACGGAGACGGAGACGGAGACGGAGACGGAGACGGGGACGGGGACGGGGACGGGGACGGGGACGGGGACGGGGACGGGGACGGGGACGGGGACGGGGACGGGGACGGGGACGGGGACGGGGACGGGGACGGGGACGGAGACGGAGACGGAGACGGAGACGGAGACGGAGACGGAGACGGAGACGGAGACGGAGACGGAGACGGAGACGGAGACGGAGACGGAGACGGAGACGGAGACGGAGACGGAGACGGAGACGGAGACGGAGACGGAGACGGAGAGGGAGACGGAGACGGAGAGGGAGAGGGGGCAGCAGCGGGGCGAGGCGAATATTATTTTAACTTAAGTTTCTTATTTTAATATCGATAGCTTTTTCCCGCGGATTCGCTCGCGTGAAATTCGTATTTCAAAAGAAGAAAGTAAGTAACTGAGGGCGAGGCCTACGGTGGAGCTGCGTTCAGGAAGACTATAATCCTTCTCGAAGAAAGTAAGTAACTAAGGGTGTGGCCGCAGGCCGACCTGTATCCTGGAAGACGCTAAACCTTCTCGATGACAGTAAGTAACTATGGGCGATAGTTACTTTCTTCAAGATGGTTTATAGTCTTCCTGAATGCAGCTCGACCTTCGGCGTCGCCCTCAATTACTTAATTTCTTCGAGAAGGTTTATAGTTTTCCTGAACGCAGCTCGGCCGTCGGCATCGCCCTTAGTTACTTACTTTCATCGAGAAGGTTATTGGCCTTCCTGAACGCAGCTCGGCCTTCGGCCTCGCCCTCTGTTACTTACTTTCTTCGAAAAGGTCATCGTCTTCCTGAACGCAGCTCGGCCTTCGGCCTCGCCCTCAGTTACGTACTTTCATCAAGAAGGTTTATAGTCTTCCTGAACGCAGCTCGGCCTTCGGCCTCGCTTTCAATTACTTAATTTCTTCGGGAAGGTTTATCGTCTTCCTGAACGCAGCTCGGCCTTCGGCCTCGCCCTCAGTTACTTACTTTCATCAAGAAGGTTTATAGTCTTCCTGAACGCAGCTCGGCCTTCGGCCTCGCCCTCAGTTACGTACTTTCATCAAGAAGGTTTATAGTCTTCCTGAACGCAGCTCGGCATTCGGCCTCGCCCTCAATTACTTAATTTCTTCGAGAAGGTGTATATTTTTCCTGAACGCAGCTCGGCCTTCGGCCTCGCCCTCTGTTACTTACTTTCTTCGAAAAGGTTATCGTCTTCCTGAACGCAGCTCGGCCTTCGGCCTCGCCCTCTGTTGCTTACTTTCTTCGAGAAGGTTTATAGTCTTCCTGAACGCAGCTCGGCCCTCGGCCTCACCCTCACTTACTTACTTTCTTCGAGAAGGTTTATGGTCTTCCTGAACGCAGCTCGGCCTTCAGCCTCGCCTTTTATTACTTACTTTCTTCGAGAAGGTTTATAGTCTTCCTGAGTGCAGCTCGGCCTTCGGCCTCGCCCTAGGTTACTTAATTTCTTCGAGAAAGTTTATCGTCTTCGTGAACGCAGCTCGGCCTTCGGCCTCGCCCTCAGTTACTTACTTTCTTCGAGAAAGTTTATCGTCTTCCTGAACGCAGCTCGGCCTTCGGCCTCGCCCTCAGTTACTTACTTTCTTTGAGAAAGTTTATCGTCTTCCTGAACGCAGCTCGGCCTTCGGCCTCGGCCTTTGCTACTTACTTTCTTCGAGAAGGTTTATAGTCTTCCTAATCGCAGCTCGGCCTTCGGCCTCGCCCATTGTTACGTACTTTCTTCAAGAAGGTTTATAGTCTTCCTCAACGCAGCTCGGCCTTCGGCCTCGCCCTCAGTTACTTACTTTCTTCGAGAAAGTTTATCGTTTTCCTGAACGCAGCTCGGCCTTCGGCCTCGCCCTTTGTTACTTACTTTCTTCGAGAAGGTTTATAGTCTTACGGAACGCAGCTCGGCCTTCGGTTTCGCCCATAGTTACGTACTTTCTTTGAGAAGGTTTATAGTCTTCCTGAACGCAGCTCGGCCTTCGGCCTCGCCCTCAGTTGCGTACTTTCTTCGAGAAGGTTTATAGTCTTCCTGAACGCAGCTCGGCCTTCGGCCTCGCCCTTAGTTACTTACTTTCTTCGAGAAGGTTTATAGTCTTCCTGAACGCAGCTCGGCCTTCGGCCTCGCCCTCTGTTACTTACTTTCTTCGAAAAGGTCATCGCCTTCCTGAACGCAGCTCGGCCTTCGGCCTCGCCTTCAGTTATGTACTTTCATCAAGAAGGTTTATAGTCTTCCTGAAGGCAGCTCGGCCTTCGGCCTCGCTCTCAATTACTTAATTTCTTCGGGAAGGTTTATCGTCTTCCTGAACGCAGCTCGGCCTTCGGCCTCGCCCTCAGTTACTTACTTTCATCAAGAAGGTTTATAGTCTTCCTGAACGCAGCTTGGCCTTCGGCCGCGCCCTCAGTTACGTACTTTCATCAAGAAGGTTTATAGTCTTCCTGAACGCAGCTCGGCCTTCGGCCTCGCCCTCTGTTGCTTACTTTCTTCGAGAAGGTTTATAGTCTTCCTGAACGCAGCTCGGCCTTCGGCCTCGCCCTCTGTTACTTACTTTCTTCGAAAAGGTTATCGTCTTCCTGAACGCAGCTCGGCCTTCGGCCTCGCCCTCTGTTGCTTACTTTCTTCGAGAAGGTTTATAGTCTTCCTGAACGCAGCTCGGCCCTCGGCCTCACCCTCACTTACTTACTTTCTTCAAGAAGGTTTATCGTCTTCCTGAACGCAGCTCGGCCTTCGGCCTCGCCTTTTCTTACTTACTTTTTTCGAGAAGGTTTATAGTCTTCCTTAACGCAGCTCGGCCTTCGGCCTCGCCCTCAGTTACTTAATTTCTTCGAGAAAGTTTATCGTCTTCGTGAACGCAGCTCGGCCTTCGGCCTCGCCCTCAGTTACTTACTTTCTTCGAGAAAGTTTATCGTCTTCCTGAACGCAGCTCGGCCTTCGGCCTCGCCCTCAGTTACTTAATTTCTTCGAGAAAGTTTATCGTCTTCGTGAACGCAGCTCGGCCTTCGGCCTCGCCCTCAGTTACTTACTTTCTTCGAGAAAGTTTATCGTCTTCCTGAACGCAGCTCGGCCTTCGGCCTCGCCCTTTGTTACTTACTTTCTTCGAGAAGGTTTATAGTCTTCCTGAACGCAGCTCGGCCTTCGGCCTCGCCCTCAGTTACTTACTTTCTTTGAGAAAGTTTATCGTTTTCCTGAACGCAGCTCTGCCTTCGGCCTCGCCCTTTGTTACTTACTTTCTTCTAGAAGGTTTATAGTTTTACTGAACGCAGCTCGGCCTTCGGTTTCGCCCATAGTTACGTACTTTCTTTGAGAAGGTTTATAGTCTTCCTGAACGCAGCTCGGCCTTCGGCCTCGCCCTCAGTTGCGTACTTTCTTCGAGAAGGTTTATAGTCTTCCTGAACGCAGCTCGGCCTTCGGCCTCGCCCTTAGTTACTTAATTTCTTCGAGAAGGTTTATAGTCTTCCTGAACGCAGCTCGGCCTTCGGCCTCGCCCTCAGTTACTTACTTTCTTCTTTGAAATACGATTTTCACGCGAGCGGAGCCGCGGGCTCAGCTAGTCATCTAAATAAATTCAAACGCTTACAGAATAAATGGTTTTTCACTGAACTGTCTTTGAACATTGTAAATTTTGGGCCGATGCCGCGCGCGAGCGTTTTTTGTATGGACGTATTTGTAACGAATCTAGCAAATGCATTTTCGAACGTTTTTACCACTTATTTTTCAGAGAATTTACTAGATTATATTACAATAATCTATCACACATTATACCTTGAATCTTTACCTACCTACAAGCATATAAATTATAGTTATATCTATTGAAATATGGCTATAGTTAGGATAATATGATGATGTTTTGCCTAGTACCCCCCCTTAAAAATTATAAAATAATTATATTGCCAACGCGAGCGGAGCCGCAAGCATAACCCCTTCCTTACTATTAGAAAATAATATGATTTCTGTATTAAGGTCACTTATGGACTTGCAATTTAGCATGGCATCTGGTGTGCCAACTTAGCCGAACAGACAGAAAATAAGGTGGAGGTTTCGGGCAGGGCTATTCGCACGCCAAACATAGATTATTAACTAAGAACTCGTAGGTTTGCCAAACAGAGATTATTAAATAAGAACTGGGAGTGTCCTATTTGATTTCCTGCGAATAGATCTACCAAGCGGGACAGTGCTATTCGCAGGTATGACGTATTCGTAGGTACGAACTGCACTATGCGAGTTGGTTTAAAAAAAAAATAACCAGGGTTGAATTACAGAAGATGCGTCGCGTAACGACGCATCTTCTATAATTTAACCCTAACCTAATGTTGAGGCGGTGCATGTCGTTTTTTTTACGTTTCGTTGAAAACTCCCATAGTGCAGTTTGCATACCTGCGAATAGACATGCCCGATTGGGCAGGGCTATTCGCAGGTATGCCTGCGAATAGACATGCCCGATCGGACAGGGCTATTCGCAGGTATACCTGCGAATAGACACTTCCGGAGGTTTCAGGCTGAATTTAATGCGAGCAAAGTCGGAAGCAAAAGCTCGTATAATATAAATAGTCTTGGGATATAATAACCGTAAATTTTTTCACCGGAATTCAAATTAAGCCCCCCCCCCCCCCCCCTCCCCCTCCCTCCCCCAAACCCCGACGCCGACATCGCTACTATCCGCGTATCTCTCGCCTGAGCGTCGTGAGCACGTATTTAATATTTCATAGGATAATTCTCATAAAAATTTGCGAAGCGAAAGCGTATACGGACGCCGAAGTGTGGCCAAATTGGCGATTTGCTGCCCTAAGGTTACATTCGACAGACAAGGTATACTTCGTCAAGGTAACTAGAGGGGCTGAATCCTTTAACCTGGGTGTCTTCAAGCGTCGTATTAACGGGCTAGACAGCCTAGCAACAGTCCGCAAATCTGCTGGCATGGCACCTAACTGAGCGTGGTTTCGCGAGGAGAGGTGATTTTGGCTCTGTCGACTGCACCATTGGTCCCTCGGCACAGACACCCATGCTGGTTCACATAAAAAAAAAAAAAAAAAAAAAAAAAAGGGGCAATGACTAGAGGGGCAATTCAGGGGCAGAGTTTTTGCGACCCACTTTTAGAACTTATGTCTTCTTCGTTCTATAGGTGATTAAGTTTCACAATTTCATCAATATTTTTTTTTGTATTGTAAGCTCGACATATGGCACCGAGGCATGAGGTGCCTCATGAGGTGTGTGTCTGTTTGTGTGCGTGCGTACTAGAGCGCACCGTTCGGCAGCGCGGTGGCGCGGCGGGCGGTGCGCGGGAGGCGGAGGCGGCGCGGACTACCGCAGAATGCTACCGATACCGACCGACTCGCTTTGCATTCGTCTCTCAACTCAGTCGGATTGGAGATATCAGCGTTTGCAGTATTTGGTGTAACAGTGTTGTCTTGTCAGGCAACTTACCTATGCACTCAGTTGTGTTTGACTTTGGCTATTGTTTACGGATTTGATTCTACGCTTCACTTGTTTGACTCGGCTTGTGTATCTGATTTTGAGTAATTTGTTTGTATCACTGGAAAAAAATCGTGAGTATTATTTGTAAATATTTGTTATTATATTACCCACTTCAAATAGATTTTTTTTATGTAAACTGACACGGCTGAACTACGTGCCATGTCAGTGCTTGTAATTACACCTGCCCTGGTAATTACACAAAGAAATTCATTGAAAGAAAAAGGGGATCAAGAACAAACAATGAAAAATTCCGAAAAAGAAAACTTTCGTTCGCTGAAGATAGATCAAGCAAAAGACGAAAAGTTACTGGACCTGACGAAAATTACGGCCGACTAGAATTAGAGCCTGATATGCCATCAGAAATACTTGAGGAAAAGAAAAACATATTTGTTTCCAAGTTAGAACTATCACAGACGAGAGCTGAAGAGCTTGAACGTAGCACGATTGGCCAGAGTGACAATGAAGTGTGGGCAATAGAAAGGCGCAAGCGTATCACGGCGTCAAATTTTGGCAAAGTTTGTAAGATGCGAAAAAACATCAGTTGCGGGTCTATTAAAATCATTACTATACTCACAATTCAAAGGTACTCTTGCGACAAATTATTGCAAAGAGAAAGAATATGAAGCAGTGAATACATTTTCAAAAGAAACTGGACTGTCCGTAGTCAAGTGCGGGGTGTTCGTCGACAAAAATAAAAGCTTTTTAGCTGCAAGTCCTGATGGACTTATAAATAATGAGGACTCCATCATCGAAATAAAATGCCCGTTTGATATTGCTGAAATGCCTCCGACAGAAGGCATAGAAAATAAAAAAATTGACTGCTGCATACTCCACAACAACAAGTTAAAATTGAAAAGAAACCACAATTATTATTACCAAGTACAAGGCCAGTTGCACATCACACGCCGGAGGTTTTGTTACTTCGTTTTGTGGAGCCCTAAGGGCTTTTTATACGAAAAAATAAATATCTACAACAATAAATGAGTAATAAATTCACCTCACAATCACACGATTCAATAAATACAATATATAATTATATAAAGAAAATAGGATAAACGTCGACATCGATGAGCATCACTATAATATCGATAAAAATGTCCATAAGTGTCACTTCCTTAATTGTATACGTATTAGTCCGATTTGTGGCCTGAATCTAGAAAATAAATGCTTCTCTCACATTTATTGAACTTAATTCATTTTGAGTATTAATTTTATATTAATAAAAAACAGAAATTAATTCAGCTAATAAGTTCACAACATTTATTGATTCTGAGGCGGTACGAAGTTCGCCGGGTCAGCTAGTAGGTATAGAATAAAAGAAAATACTTTATTGCTTTCCAATACAAAATTGTACAAAAGGCAGACTTATTACCTAAGGCAATCTCTGCCAGTCAATCTGACTTAAATTATCAACACTTATAAGGGTTGCAAACCGAGCCGAAGAATGACACAAACTTAGTACTAAAAAACACTAAAATAAAGTAAATAAGACGCAGGGCATAATATATACATAAGCTAGTAGGTACAATACTAGAACATATTGCATAAACAACATAGGATATATTATCAAACTAAATAAAAGTACATAGAAGCATACTTATATAATATTATGTACTAACAATAGATACTCAATACACACATTACATAAACTACTTCATATTTGTAAATAATAAAATAAATCACCTTTATTCCTTGGAGAGATACATTTCTTTCAGACGCTTTTTTGAAAGTGGCAAGAGTTGGAGATGTTCTGATGGCTGGTGGGAGATTGTTCCACACGCGATTGTACCACAGATAGACGCGAGGGCAAAAAGTGGTCCATCAAAAGCCTAGTCACACTCGGATTCGCCCCGCGCTGTATCAAGCCAGTAAGGTCCGCAACAACGAGCGGCCGCAGGACTCCGGGACGCCATCGTGAAACGTTAATGCCTTCCTGAAGTGCCTTTTGTTCTAACGCTACTGCGGCTGAACGGGATTAAAACGGGCTCTATCGGGCCCGACGATATCGTTACAGACTCCATCCGAAGGAGCGGTGAATCGACACGCTGATAGAATTCGGGAGCTTGCGGCCCCCGATTCCGTTCTACAGATTACGGAAAATATTGCAGCGGGGCACATCGCAACGTAACGAAAATATCGGTAATTCTATTTAGCCGAGAGGATCATGAGAGTCTCGCGCAATCCTGGCGCAAACAATCGTTGAGTCGATTTACAGCTCTAAACAACAGATTGTAACATATGCCGTGTAATTCTGATCTAGAGATACAAATCTGTGGACACCTGACGAACCGTGAACCGGGTCCAGATATGTATCATTTGCCTGATCCGATCATCGTATCCGTATCAGCGTATCACGCATCAAGCCCCGTATCTAGTTGTGGACGCCTCGATTTGCTCCGTATCCGTATCTTCAGAATTGTCATGATCGCGTATCAAATTGCCAACAGTTCTGTGTCAGCTCTCGAGTCGTCGTTGGTTGAAGTGTACGAGAATTTAGCAATTTCGCGTGCCTGTTTTATTGTCATTCACAATTTTCTTTAAAAAAGGTTAAAACCAAAACAAAAATGAGGCACACGTGCAACGCGAGTGGTGGACGCGTCCAGACCGACGTCGTGCCGTATCCGTATCACCTTTGATGATCGGACAAAAACCGACTCGCGATGGATCGGGCCGTATCATAGCGGCGTATCGAGACCGCGTATCATGATACGCGTATCACCACCCGTCCACATATGCGATCATGATACGCGTCCGTATCGCCGACGCGTCGGCGATACGGATACTGTGATCGGATCGGGATAATGACACATGTCTGGCTGGACCCGGCTTGAGCGTAGAAGGGACGGTAGAGGTGGCAGGACTGTGGCACGCGCGGAGATTCGTTATCTCTATCTACATGTTTTCCGTTCAGTGTAGCCGACATGAAATGAAGGGAAGCACTGACATAGCACCTAGTTCACTCGGTGTTATGGGCTGACATCACGGATGTTGTAGGTGATGTAACCAACCGTGTCAGTTTCTATAATATACCCCATTGGGAGAGGTGTGACGTTACGAATATTTGAAAATGTACGTAACACAAACCGATGCAATTTTTAGCTCAAAACAACAGCCGGTGTACCAAACACGCTGGTTGCATTCACTCTTTGAATATCCAAGCTAATGCAATGTGTTGATGAAGAGACCTCTCTCTGCTGTCGCCAGTTTTTTCGAACAGCAGCTTGCCTAAGACTTCTGCTTTGCGTCTGGCGACCACACCGAGGGTCTTTTTAAAAAAAAAATTATGGAAACTGACACGGTTGGCTACATCACCTACAACATCCGTGATGTCAGCCAATAACACCGGGTGAACTAGGTGCCATGTCAGTGCTTCCCTTCATTTTATGTCGGCTACACTGAACTGGACGGAAAACACGAACTATTTACATAGCCGATTCGACCGACGTTTCGCTCAGTGCGGTGGCACCAACCCAGCCGGGATAAACCCTACCACCTAGTAAGGTAAGAAGGGAAGGCACCTACAGTTTAACGTGGAATCCGAACCACGATTAACCTCTAATGGTCGAGCGGTCACCCATCCAAGTATTCGAGGGTCTCCGGGGCAAAGTCGATTTTTAACCGACTTCAAAAAAGGAGGAGGTTCTATGTTCGGTTGTATGTATTTTTTTTTATGTATGTTCAGCAATATCTTCCCCAATTGTGAACCGATTTCGATGATTCTTTTTGTGTTCGGTTCAGTCTAGCTCCAAGGTGGTCCCATTTTTTTTTTGGTCAAGATCGGATTGGAAAGCGAGGCGGAATCGCGAGGCCGAAGGCCAAGCGATTCCGCCGAGTACATTTAATAGCAAATAAAAATTACTAAAAAAACTGTGAAATAAAAAACTATTTAAAAAAATATAAAAACCGCCTTCAAAAATGTATGAAATAAAAAAATAAAAATCGAACCCTAGAGTTGAAGGCGGTGGTGCTAAAGCAAGCAAAAATAACCGACCGCCTTCAACTCTAGGGTTCGATTTTTATTTTTTTATTTCATACATTTTTGAAGGCGGTTTTTATATTTTTTTAAATAGTTTTTTTTCTTTTATTGTAAGTATTGGATCGCCGAGCTGGAGGAATATCGCTCGGAAGAACTTACATCCCTTATGACGGACCATACTGAATATGCATAATATGTGTCAACAAAATTTTGTTATTGTTGTGTGTTCTTTATGGCGAAATAAATATCTGAATCTGAATCTGAATATTCCTTGCCATCCAACCTATCTCCCCAGCCTTGTCGTTGATGATATTGGGCGTTTGAAGACCTATCGTTTTTCAAAGTCGTTCCTCTGTCTTACCGCTAAGGAGTGGATTTGTCTACAGGCAAGTGTCTTTCACTGGCCGGTATGGTCTCATTGGGCCTGGTTTAACGAGAGGAGGATTTGGCTGTTTCGGTTACCTCTGGTCCGTCGGCACAGCCACCCATACTCGTTTTCACTGTCTATGTAGCTCAATGTATGCTCGTAACGCGACGCAATTCACGCATCACAGAATGCACTCAGTGTGGCGTTCGGTTTTTTTTTTTTAATGGAAACTGACACAGTTTGCTACATCACCTACAACATCCGTGAGGTCAGCCCATAACACCGGGTGAACTTGGTGCCACGTCAGTTTTTCCCTTCGGTTGTGCCGGCTACACTGAACTGGACGGAAAACACAAACTATTTACATAGCCGTTTCTCCTCGGTTTAACCTATCTAAAACCTCGCTTTGTTTTGTCTCCTCTTATCGATAAATTTAGGCCGATATCATCATAGCACACAATATTGACACCAAGCTCTGACCAATCAGCGCCTCGCTGGCTCCGTGACGCGTTTGTTTATCTTTAATCAAACAGTCCATGGATTTATACACCTAGACTAGATGTGTCATGAACTTGTCGAGGAGGTGAATAAAGGGGCACAAAGATGAAATACCTACCTACTTATACAGAGTGAATTGAAATACCGGCAGCAGCGAAGGGTTATTGCAAAATTTGGTTAAATTAAATTATTTAGTTTTGTATGGAAAAAAAAAGTTCACCGTAGAACAAAATTTCATCTAACTTTTTTGCTCCAAATATGCTCAGGAGTACCTGGTTTGCTTTATGACCTATAGTCATCAAACATTCTGTATATCTCTCGTCAACAACTAGATAAAAAAATATTTTAGGTTAATATGGGGGGTAAGTTTTGTACCAATAAAAAATAGTTTAAATTCACATATCGTGTGGGGTATCATTTGAAAGAGCTAACTGTAAGGATTCTAAAAAAATGTTATTTTTACAATCAGCATGCTGCAAATGTACTGCAAACCAAATATTGACAATAAGGTAAAAATCTGTCCAGTGCGAGTTTTACTCGCGCACGGAGGTATCCGTATCTATCCGTTATCAATAATATCCGCCTATCTTTTGTCTTTCAACAATGCAATGTATAAAAGCCTGTGGCGCCATCTATTATTCAGTAGCGTGACTAATCGATTTTATTGCACGTTTGTTGTATGGGAGCCCCCTTAATTTTTAACATTTTCTTTTTTTTATTATTTGTTGTTATATCCGCCATAGTAACACATATTCTGTGAAAATTTCATCGGGTTACCTATTTCGGTTCAAGAGATGCAGCCCTCGGACAGACGGACGGACGGAAAGACAGACAGATGGCGGAGGCTTAGTAATAGGCTTCCGTACGGGATACGGAAACCTAAAAATGTATGCATTCTATGCCAATGCTGTTTCTAGGTATTATTTCCATTCAGCAGCCACTGATAGTTCACGAAGGAACGTTCGTCGCTAGACTAGACAGTGAGTGGACTGCGCCGCTAGAACCTCTTGGCAGTTTAACTGCATTATTAAAGTTTAAGATTGGAACTTTGGTACCACAGAGCTCTAGAATAGACTACAGATTAATAACAGAATAGTCTGGAAGTGTACTGTGCGTATTCTATTCAATTCTCTATTCTACGATCACGCTGGCCGGCCAGTTGTGCAAGCGGACTTGCCTGGTTTCCTGTTATTATGCCTGTAAATACTGAGTTCGAATTGTGCAATTTGAATTTGTCAAAATAACGAGTAATCAAAGAGAAGATTACAATAAACACATTATGCACTTTCCTTTTGGCTTCGGAGCGCTTTGTAAAAAGTTGTGAAGTAAAAAGTAAGTAAGGTTAATTATGCATGAAGAGCCTTAAAAATCTGATGTACGTACGTAGAAAGTTGTGAAGTACGTAGAAAGCTGTGTAGTATAGTAACATGATTGCGTCGATTCTCACAAAATAGGTAAAGGTCTAATAAATTATTTGCGCCGATCTTCAAACTGGGCCAAGATTACTAATTTAAGTGCGCCAAAGTCCCAAAAACAGACAATAATTTAGTTGTCTGTTCAGTGAAGACGAAGGTAATAAAAAACCACGATTAACAAGTTCTGTCAGTATCGCAGCGTAAAACAACGATTGACAAGTTATGTCCGTATCGCAGCGTAAAATAACGATTGACAGGTTATGTGGGTATCGCAGCGTAAAACAACGATTGACAAGTTATCTCTGTATCGCAGCGTAAAATAACGACTGACAAGCTATGTATGTCCGTATAGCAACGTAAAACAACAATTGACAAGTTATGTCCGTATTGCATCATAAAACAACGATTGACAGGTTATGTGGGTATCGCAGCGTAAAACAATGACAAGTTATCTCTGTATCGCAGCGTAAAATAACGACTGACAAGCTGTGTATGTCCGTATAGCAACGTAAAACAACAATTTGACAAGTTATATCCGTATTGTAGCGTAAAACAACGATTGACAATTTTATCTCTATATCGCAGCGTAAAACAACGATTGACCAGCTATGTCCGTATCTTAGCGTAAAACAATGATGAACAAGTTATGTCGGTAGCGCAACGTAAAGCATACACTTTACTTGGGGTACTCTGTGCAGTCGATGTGAACCTAACGGTGCCGTTGTCAAATATGTTAACTACAAAGAATGCAAATGCATAGAATAGGTTTAACACGACGACCAGGTGACAAGTTTATGGTTGTGCGTGACACGAAAACTGTCACATTTGGGCACTGGCTGGTATCAAGAAGCGTGATACGAGCCGTCTGATCCGAAGTGTGTCCACTTGTTACTTATGTTCGAGGCCAAACGCAATAGTAGCACAGATTACTTAATAGTTACTTCGTAACAGATAAATCACTCCATAGAAAATGTTCCTACCTTCGGGCTTTAATAGCCTACTCTTTCACAACGCCAATCGCTGCGTGCGAAAATGTACCTTAATGATCGAGTGTAAAGTGGTTATTGCTTTGCAGCTGCGCGCACTTGCGTGGGCGAGCGTCTATGTATACTTCGCGCGGCAGACGAATTTCTTATGAAAAAAGACCGCCGGCGGCCCGTCGGGCGGTAGGTAGTTAGCGCGCGCAAGTACATAGAGTGCGTGAGGCCTGATAGTAGTGTTAAATTGTGGCATAATATATGACTGCGGAGAGTTATCGTTTGTTTTGAAGCTGCCAGTCGTGTCTCGTATTATACGTCTTTGCGGTCGTGTTACTGACAAACCTTGTCTTTCTTTAGGGTTCCGTACCCCCGTACCCGTCGCACGGGACCCTATTACTAAGCCGACGCCGTCTGTCCGTCCGTCCGTCCGTCCGAGGGCTGTATCTCATGAACCGCAATAGGTAGCCCGTTAAAAATGTTCACAGTATATGTGTAATTATGGCCGATATAACAACAAATAATAATAAAAATATGAAAAAAGTAAAAAATTCACAGGGGTCCCCATAGAATAAACTAAAAAGTGTATGCGCGCCATCTACCAACAGTATGAAGCATTTTAACTAATATGAAGCATTTCATAATACACGCCATAGATGGCGTGAGTGGCGCTGACCATGACATGGCGATACGGAACCCTCAGTGTACTTGACCGTTTTTTTTAAATAAATAAATACTGTTGAATCTTTGAATCCTATGAGGTTTTTTTCTGTGCAATGTATGGCAATACAGGTTCTATCCTTTTTAGTTGTTCGGTTAGGCATGCTTGGTTAGAGCGCAGCGTGCACTTAGTGGAGCTTTGTAGTAAGTTGACTGTGATAATTGGTCTCTGTATATGTTTAATCAAGTGTTCTGAGCTAGCGCTTTCTTAGTGGCGCCCGTCGATGAAACTTGTTGGAACGATAGCTAGATCTCGCTATTACTATGGTGACTTCGTTAGAAATTTGTTTAGGTAAACGATACGAAATATCGGAAGCTAAATTATAAAGATAATCAATGATTGGTTAAAGGCAATGAAAGGTTGACTGGAAGAGATCACTTGTAGTCATAAGTTGAACTCAGGTATTTTCTTGTTTCGTGTACTGTTTTGACGTGAAACGTCTTTGAAATCAGACCAAATGATAGGGGTACTAGAGTAATCGGAGTTGTGCTGTAAGGACTCTAGAAAATTACAGCGCAACACCGACTACCAGGTTTTGCAAAGTATTCGGACAAGATAACTATCAAGCAGCATGCAAGGCACGAATACCCACCTGCTGCATGACTCGGTGGAAGGGCTGTGCCAAGGTGAGAGGTGGCTACCCTGTCGCCCTTTAGCATGGCATCTTGTCCTTATCTAGTGTACTTTTATGACGATACGATACGATACGATGACACACGGGGAGAGATGCATTAGGGCTATTCTTTTAAGTACCGGCCACAGACCATACGGAGAGTACTATTACGAGTATAAATTACTTCGGCCATGGAACTAAATACCAAGGGGGGGCATTGACATGTCGAGGAGGCGAAAAAAGTTCACAAAGACGACGTCTATCTTTTGAACAGACTCCTGTCTATTAATAGTTAAGCCGAAGCCGAAGCCGATAATTAAGCCGAAGAGAAGACGACCGTTGGAGTAACCGTGTCCTACACTGGCGGCCGTGGACAGGAAAACGGAGTGTGGGAAGACCACCCGTCATGTGGGACGACATCAAGTACGTCGGCGGAAAGCAGTGGTTCCGTACCGCTGAAGGCCGGGAGGACTGGAGGAAAATTGGAGAGGCGTATGTCCAGCAGTGGACGCTTACACGCTGACTGACTGACTGACTGTCTATTAATGGAGTGCAGGCATACCACATGTTGGTAACAAAGTAAATGTGTGCAATGTCCGAGTAAGGCAATCACATTTCTGAGTATTAATCTCAATGTTTGCGGCCAACTTTGACCATAAAAATTAGTACAAAACATTTGTAATATCTACGCGATTGCTCCCCCTCGATAAAGAATGTCCCGTCGCTATAATGCCCTGAGTTATGGACCATTCATTACACGGGTTTATACCGCTGTAGGGTCAGGCACGGATACTCTACTGCACGGAGCCTGGTCAATTGTAATTTATTTATTCATCCATTGCATTGGGACGATTTCGTTGTGGAACCCATAAGCGTGTCGAGGGGAAGGTTTTGGGCTGAATAAAAACTTGCTTGGTAAGTTTTTCTTTTTAAACTACAATATAATTTTTTTTTTGCAGACTAACCAGGCATTCAATGTTTCGACCACCTAGATTTTTTTCTAGGCCCGTTCCAGTATTAGAATTTTCTTTTATCAAATCTGATATAGATAAATAGATAGAAATATTGTAGAAAACCGATTCAAGACTTCGTGCAGTAGCCATGCTTCAACTTTGCAGTTGTCTGTTTTTTGTTTATGGGAAATTAATGCTATTTTTATCTACAGTTCGTTTTCAAAGTGGAAAAACATCTGTTAAATACTCGGCGCGTGCAGCATTCAGGAAGGTGTTCAGTAAATTTGCTAGTATAACAAGGTTTTACAGATATTTGCAGTTTTAGTGCTGACCGTACTAGTTCGTAGCACGAACACGACTATTACGTATCATATTTTTGTTATTACATATTATGCATACATACATGACTTATGTGATAGTTTGGAATGATCTTCAATCAATACGGTGGTGGAAATTCAGGCGGGTTTCACCATTCTACACAGTAAGGTGAGGGGAAGTTGCGTCATCTTTCGGAGCCCTTCCGAAAGATGACGCAACTCGTGTTTATCACGGACATTCATAGTCACACATAACACATTCGAGACTCGCTGTATCCGAACAATCTAGACAGAGGTGGATAACATGTCGCCCTTTAGCGCGGCACCTTTTCCTTATCCCTTAGTCGCCTTTTGTATCTCCTCGCGCGTTCAGCCGAATAATGTCGACCGCGCCGACCGAAGTCTCGCCCCGAGCGCCGCGGGCGACTTATAGGTACAGTAAACTGTGTGCTAGTGTGTGTGTAACTCACCTATCGTTTCGTATCCGTAAATACGCGAGTGAGGAGCGCGTTATCGAATTTACAGAATGAGATGGTTTTAAATGTGATCGGTTAAATGTATGTAACCGGTACCGTGTCGGGCCGGTACTTTAAAAGAATAGTCCCACTGCATCTCTCCCCGTGTATGTCGTAAAAGGCGACTAAGGGATATGACTTCATTCTTATATTACTAGGTGGTAGGGTTTAACCCGCCCGGGTTGGTACCACCGCACTGAATTAAAGGTCGGTCGAAACGGCTATGTAAATAGTTTGTGTTTTCCGTCCAGTTCAGTGTAACCGGCACGACCGAAGGGAAGCACTGACGTGGCACCAAGTTCATCCGGTGTTATGGGCTGACATCACGGATGTTGTAGGTGATGTAGCCAACCGTCTCAGTTTACATAAAAAAAAATGTAAGGAAACTATATTTCCATAATTTGTACAGCGCTCTACTGTCGGTAAAAGAGTGACCATGTACTCATGTACTTCATAGATGGCGCTAGGAGTAATGACGGCCAACTCGATCGAGAAAGCAGTTTATGTTGGAAAGTGATAGAACTCACCATGATGGAGAATATTATTTTGATTAATATAAATTAGTATAAAAAGGAATTGACAATTTCAAATAATATACTTTAATTGTCGTTTCTTTGTTTTCAGGTAGAATAGTATGGTTTAAGTTAAACAGTGTGATTATTATTGTGTATGTAAGTACTAAAATAAAACTTTGTTTTCAGAGCAACACAATTTATTTATTTGAAGTTTACAAATTCCTAACATTATTGTCTTATATGTATTCGTGATCACAATATTGCATGTATAGGCACGCACACTTGTTTACAGTTAACATGTTTCATCACGATGCACCGTTTCTATACGTCTAGTTCGGTGATATCTACATTGCTTATTGAGTATTCTTATGTTGTTTGACTACTCTCGTTGTGATATTGTTGATTAGGTACTCTCTTTGTTTATATCCGGTTCGATTACACCCACGAAGAAGAGCCATACAACGTCCTTGTGTAAACCGCGAACTGCGGAAATTAAAGAACATTTAGAAAAAGAGAGAGAGAGAAAAAACATTTTGTAATTGCGAAGATGCCCGTAGTAGCGCGGAACTATGGCGGCTAGGTGTTGAGACATCTGAGATGATATATCGAGTTTGGATAGAATTTTATTCGATTGCCCCCAATAAGTGAGCCCACACTTTCAGGTTGTTTTTCTTATGAGGAAAAGTGTTTACGGAACTTGACTTGGCTACACACGTGATGTCAGCTTTGGTCCCATCGCCTTGTATTATTATTGTTATGACCGCAATCATTTACTGACTCCATGATGACATTGCAAGTCTCTATCTATATAAGAGATATATCTACATATTAGAAATAAATGTATAATAATTTTTTTCTGATACTTTTAACTGCCGGCGTTTACAGATTTTTTCGCCCTATTTTTTCTTTGATTAAAATTTTATTTTCCATTTTTTATCGTTGTTTTAATGTCTATGATCGATATCTAATGCTATATTTTCAGAACCAAATATTGGACTTCTAAAGTTTTGCTAGTAGGTATCTAGTTTTTTTTCCTTTTTGGTTTTTCGTAGTCTGGTTTTTGGTTTTTAATTATATATTTTATTAATAGTTGTGTACATTGGTATGTAAGTATATAATTAAGTTGTATTTTAAGTAAAATTCGCATATTACAAAAATATTACAACATAAAAGTCTGGCTAAAATAAATGTTAGCTACATTTATTTGAACACAAAATATTTGATATCCTTTTTGCTAAACCTTCTTTTGACGCGTAAATTGAAAACGTCAACAGCCGATCGGCTATTTCTCTTTCAACGACACTAGTCCGCGCAAAATCAACACAACTGCGAACAAACCTCATCCGGCCAGAGGTAACCCATCGTTGTTGGTCCAAACATTAATTACGGTTTGTTTGTCTTCACTCGGTCCAGTGCTCGCCTCGCCACTATCCCTGTGTGATCTTGCGGTAACCACTGAATTGGGATGATTCAGTGCAGCGGCGACTCCTCTCAGTTGGCGAGGTTGGCGCCGCCAAACCGAATAAAATGAATGACACCATTAATACAGAAGTATCAGGCTAAAATAAATGTGAAAACATTTCGGAGTTATATTATTTATGTCATATAATCCACGATTAATAAGATAAAACGTCAATCCCGTACCCGTTACATAATTTGAAATTTCGCGCGCGTCAAACGCGGGCGACGACGAATGACGACACATCAAGGCATTCATTGGCCGGTTGGCTACATTTTGAAGCGCCATCGTATTCCATACAAGGCGGAAGCGACCGATGTCCCCCCCGTCCCGCGCGGACCCGCTGATCTGCCTTTCGAGTTGGCGCAGCGGGGAGTGCATTTAGTGACGCGGTAGCGAGTAGAGCGAGCTAGCGAGCGAGCTAGGTGTGTGTGTGTGTTGCGTGTGCGGGTGTGTGCGCGCTGCGACCACACGACGAGTATTCTTGTGCTGTGCGAAGTGCGATGCGATGCAACTAGCGAGCTAGGCTAGGTGTGTTGTGTGCGCGTGTGTGTGCGCATTGGCTCGCGAGTTGATAGCTGCATATATTCCGTTATGTAGGTATGGACTTTGTATGGATGAATCCTGTGCAGTGTTGTTAAATTTAAAGTGATTTATTGGTAATTATATAATGGCAAACTCCTACCGAGCTATCTACGGAGCACTCAAGGACAAGATAGACTCAGTAATTTGGCACTCTTACATATCTGTGGAAAAGGAGTTGCTAACAAAATTGAGGAAGAAAGAAGATTTTCACGATCGAGTCATCGAAAATTTCTTGTCTGTGGAACGAAGAGTGGACTTCATGTACAAATAAAATGTAACAATTCAAGCTTGTATGCCTGTCTCGTCGTCGTCGTGCCAGAGGAGACGTCGCTCTTGTCGGCTGCAACTCGACAGCTTTGACACAACCAGTAGGTACCTATCTACAGACAAATAAATCGTAAGTGAGCAAAATAAATCATTTAAACTAAATATTATAAACTATCTATATCGTAATCGTCTTTCAGTTTTTGAACTCATTGTGGTAGAAATAAATTAACGCGTAGGTACCTAAGTTATGAAATTATGAAAAAAAAAATTCCTTAGCCAGAGCCAACCCAATATTCAGGACCAGGAGTCGCCGCTGATTCAGTGGTGGTAACAAAGGATTTCGCACCTAGGCCACGGAATACTTAATTAGGCACAAGGTTACGTTCTGCGGTATAGTGCCCGGGACGGATCTCGGCGTGTCGTCGCCGCAGCGGGCGACCCGCCACGCGAATAAACTATACAAGTACGGTGCGGGTGCGAGGGAGAACACCGACGAACCGCTGCGGCGGCGACACGCCAAGATCCGCCCCGCGCATTATAGTAAAGCCATTTACTGTGTCTGACTTAGTAATTATGTCAATATTGAACCTGTAGCGATGTTAGATAGATAGATAAATAGAAAATTATTTGTTGCTCCACAAATATTTCACAAAAATAACACAATGAATGCAAGTACATGAGGTACAAAGTCGGACTTATCCCTTAAAAAGATTTCTTACAGCCAACCTTTAGGTGTGTGAAATGTGTAAATAAACGAATGTAGTTCAAAGTTAAAGATAAGATGGGACATTTTTTTTTAATATAAGGATTTATGAAAACCTGAAAAATATAATTACATTTATGTAAGTAATACTACGCAAGAATAAATAGAAATTAGGAGACATTAATTGTGTTAAGATAATGGTTGCGAATGCCATGCCGGCCTGATAGGTGCCTATTCACGCCCCTCTTAAAGGGCCCGAGACTATACTTGGTGGGATATACAAAAGTTATAAAGTTACTTTAAAGTTTTATAGTTCATAACCGGCGGGAAGCACTGACATGGCACCTAATTCACCCGGTGTTATGGGCTGACATCATGGATGTTCTACGTCATGTAGCCATGCGTGTCAGTTTCCATAAAAAAATAATCTTTTAGCCAACCCTGATTTTAAAATGGCAACAGTGCAGCGCTTCTATTTCTCTACGAAAATGCGACAAAATATCTGTTGGTGACTTGTAAAATGATAGGACAAACATTGTTTCTGACAAAATATCATCCTATAAATACACAGTTCGCTTCAGCGTCCGTGTAGCTCTCCACAAATCCAACACGGACACCCGGACGCCCGGACACCAGACACCCGGATACCCGTCATATCATGAGACAGTTCCGACGTTGGATTCATTCCTCTACTGAACTGAAAGCTGACGTCACTCTTAGGTGCCTTCCACTGTCGCTTTGGCGCTTTGGCCTTCCACTGGGGATTTGTCACTATTAAGTTCTGGCCTTGAATCCCGCTTGTGGAAACGCTTTAAATGGGGAATAATGAATCTTATAGTTTAATTTTTTTAAATTTTAAATCTTGTATAAGAACGAGATGCCTTGCTAAAGAGCGATCGACTAGCCATCTCTCACCTTGGCACGGTCCTTCTATCGAGTCTTGCAGCAGGTGGGTCTTTTTGCCTTACTGGATTGCTTGATACTTATCTTGTCCGAATACTTTGCTAAACGTGGTGGTCGATGTTGTGTTGCAATTTTCCAGAGTTCTTGCAGCATAGTACCGATTACTCTGCTTACCTGATTTTCGGGATACAGCGTGTGTGGTATGTATGTTAAATCTTGTATACAGTACCTACACATTGAATTGTTTTGAAACATAATTACATACCTAATGAAACTGCAAAAAAAAGATTATGAAGATTATTTATTTTTGTATTGATATTTAGTAGCAAACACAACATAATGGAGTCTCTGACACGGCCATTCCCCCCATGATGGTATGAATTCGTCCTGTAGGCCGAGTAAAGTTTGGGAAAAAGCCATTTACTAACGCAGCAAGTTACCACTGTGCTTCTTTACGTAAAAACATTTGTTCAGCAATAAAGCATTCCTGTCTTGACATTTGACAAAGGTGTCTTCCTTCCCTTTTACATAAAATACACAAAGTGTTCTTACCCACAATCGCTTCAAAGGCATTGGGTAAAACAAATCGTTCGGTATCGGCCTAATGTCCTTTTAATGGCATCGCGTGAATGGCGAACGGCGGAGCGTGCGGGGTGAGGGGGAGTGGGGTAATGAACCTGTCGTGCACAATCAGGGGGGGGATTTATGCGACCGCGCCCTCCGCCATTGATACTCCATCGATTGGGGTCATTGAAAAAAAGCCAAAACGAAGTGGGGTGAAGGAGGTTGAGGCGCGTTGAGCAGTTTTCGCTAGAGGTGCTATTGGTGTCGGAGGTTAGACTAAACATGCCCCACGGAAAATGTGTACGGTAAAAATGGGGATATGAAAACGAATGAGGGAAGAAAGGGGTTCTTTCGGAGGTATTTAGGGTTACCCAAAATGGTGATATTTGTTGTCTCTGTCTGCCCGTCTGCCTGAAGCCCTGTCACAGCGCCTAACTTAGACCAGACCTAACTTAAACCAGGAACATTAGAATATTGAAATTCTGATTTTTTTTTGCGCAAATAATGCAGGAGTCAATGTTGTTTAAGTATATCCTGGGGGGCCGCCAACTTTTTTTATAGAAAGCGCGACAAGTTGGGCCAAGGCACCCATAAGGTGTCTAACGACGCACATTGACATTGCGTCATACGCAGGGGTATTACAACAATGTGGAAAACGGCTCACTTTTGAAATATCAAACATACATTTTATATGTTTTTAGAAGTTTTATAAAATATTGAAAAACCTGTGCCCCCCGCCCCTCTATGTTTCCACCCTATGAGCTTTAGCCATATATATGCTGTGCTATGAGTCTCGAACTCTTTAAATTTCGAACGGCAAGAAATGGCTGGTCACTTCTGTCGGAGTTTAAAGCCTGGCTGTGAAATCGATCACAGGAGCGATGACTCGAGAACTCGGGACGAAATCGCTTACAAGTTAATTCTGTCCCCTACAGGTAGCCAAGCCGAGCTCAGCGGTTTCCCAGTTGTGAGGAGATAATGCCTACGTGAAGTAGTCTGCGAGCCTCCGAAGAGTGCCTGTAGAGGACCTCTCGGCCTCAACCTCTTTGCATATTTAGAGCCGCGCCTTGCTATTTAAATTTCTTTGAAGCATTTAGGTAGCTCCTTCTACGCGGAGGGGGGGAGGGAGTCATGGCGGGCGGGGGGTAAGGGGAGGGTGCGGGAGCGAAGGCGAATAAAGTGCTTTGAATTAGGAACTCGGCGGAATTTTTCATAATGTTCTTCCTCAGCGAAAAGGAAAGGCCTGCAGCTGTTTACGGTTCAGATGTTGAGCGGAAAAAAACAACAAAATCAACACCATGTCTTTTTTAAAGTGTTGACGTCAGTGATTGTTTCCTCAAAGAATGTCGAGAGAGCATCTGGTTTTAGATTCAGTACGATAACAATACCAACTTTTTGGTCTTGGTGTACATTTATTATTTATCATTGTAAGGCCCAATTGCGCCAACACGAATTTAGAGTTAAGTAGCTAGTTATGGATTTAAACGCGGTTCCCACAGTCAACGGGTACTAGCTTAAGTAACATCAGTAAAGTCATCCTCGGTAGCTCAGTGGTGCCGTCAGTCGACTGTTGTTAAGCAACGCTGAACGCGGTCAGTACTTGGATGGGTGCCCGCTCGACCGTTGGAGGCTGACCGTGGTTCGGATTCCACGTTAAACTGAAGGTAGGTCCCTTCCCTTCTTATCTTACTAGATAATAGGGTTTATCCCGGCCGGGTTGATACCACCGCACTGAACGAAACGTCGGTCAAAACGGCTATGTAAATAGTTCGTGTTTTCCGTCCAGTTCAGTATAGCCGACATGAAATGAAGGGAAGCACTGACATGGCACCTAGTTCACCCGGTGTTATGGGCTGACATCATGGATGTTGTAGGTGATGTAGCCAACCGTGTCGTCAGTATCCATAAAAAAAAAACATATGTCCGCCCCAATGACGCATGACGACACTGAATGGAAGATGCATAAATTCAAATATCGAACAGTTGGATCGCAGACTGCGACGACGACGCACGGTTCGACTGTTGGTTTAGTTAGGTCTTTCATCATATCTTGACGTTTCAATTTAGGCCAGGTATAGACTGAGGGTAATGTGTAAAAGGAATGACGTATACAGTGAACCGGGTGTGCGAAGGAGATGGCGGCACGAGTGATCGATGCTCTCGCGAAGATTCCTGGGCGTTGTTTTGCCAAATAGTGCCGTTTGACAGCGCGAGTACCTACCTATGTTTTCTATTTATTATATTTTACTATTAGTTTTAGGGCATTTTTTTTTTTTTTAAGGAAACTGACACGGTTGGCTACATCACCTACAACATCCGTGATGTCAGCACATAACACCGGGTGAACTAGGTGCCACGTCACGTCAGTGCTTCCCTTCATTAAATGTCAGCGCACTACACTGAACTGGACGGATAACACGAACTATTTACATAGCCGTTTCGACCGACGTTTCATTCAGTGCGGTGGTACCAACCCGGGCGGGGTGAACCCTACCACCTAGTAAGTAAGAAGGTGTTACAGTTTTACGTGGAATTCGATCCACGGTCAGCCTCTAACGATCGAGCGGTCACCCATCCAAGTACTGACCGCACTCAGCGTTGCTTAACAACAGTCGACCGACCGCACCACTGAGCTTCCGAGGCTGACAAATTATGGTATTTGCCTTCGTGCCTTACTTGCTGCTTGTCCTAATGCTTCGCTAAACGTGGTGGTCGCTGTTGTGCTGTAATTGACTCTAGTTCTTGCAGAACAACACCGATCGCTCTGATTACCCCAATTGTCGGGATAATGCGTGTGCATGTAACCACTATTAACTCCAACAAATCCACCTTCAACGTTCAAAGCCCTTCGAGCCTTCATTAATAGCCACTTAGTTTCCACAAACCTCTCGTTAGTCGAGCGCAAAAATCCCGAACGCCCAGATAACTAAGTCATAAATAACCGGCGTATGGACGGTGTATGTTCGCCGTAAGATAAATGTTCTTTTCGCGGTGAGACGAGCGTTCTTCTTGAGTGCGATCCCGCAGTTCTGCAGAACGCTAAATAAATCAAGAGAGCGCGAGTCCGCGACCGTGAGCACACTACTGAACTTTAAGTGTGATTTTATTTTATTTTTTAATTTTTTTTTTGAATATTTTTTATTAATTTTTTTTTTCATTTCTTTGGGCAAAAACAAGTCAGTTAGTCAGTCAGTCAGCGTGTAAGCGTCCACTGCTCCACTCCGACGTACTTCATGTCGTCGTCCCACCTGGCGGGTGGTCTTCCCACACTGCCAAAACAAGCAGAAAAAAAAATACAGAAAGATACAAACAGTAATCAAGTTTGCCTCCAGCTTCCTTAGGCACGGATTGCACATGAGAATTTATTGGCAGCAATCATAAAAGGAAGAAGAATTAAAATACATAAATAAAAAGTTACAATAAAAAGAGAAGAGAGTAGTAGTATGGTTGGTGTTTGGCTTACATTTCCAACCATGGTAAGCCAAAAACCAACCATATGAATATCCACGGTAGACTAAAACGGCACCGCTAGAGTGTGGAACTGTTTTCCGGCGAGTGTATTTCCTGGATCCTTTAACTTGGGTGTCTTCAAGCGTCGCATCAACGGGCTAGACAGCCTAGCAACAGTCCGCAAATCTGCTGTCATGGCACCTAACTGAGCGTGGTTTCGCGAGGAGAGGTGGTTTTGGCTCTGTCGACTGCACCATTGGTCCCTCGGCACAGCCACCCATGCTGGTTTACATAAAAAAAAAGTATTTAGAGTAGTAGCGAAATGGGTAATATAAAGAACTAGCTGTGCCCGCGGCTCCGCCCGCTCTCATATTTCACTTCACTGCTAACCTCATAAGCCATTTAGCGTGATAGTAAGTAGCCTATAGTTGATGGGAAGAATCAAGCTATCCGTAGATTTTTTTTTATTAAAATCGGTTCAGTGGTTCTCGAGTTATAAGCGGACAGACAGACAGACACTCAGACAGAAAGCAGACGTTGGATTTTATTATAGGTAAGGAAGGAAGAAACAGAAGAAACAGGAGCTAAAACAAAAATATCATACTACCCACACACACCATGCCGACGATATTCTGATTATGCACACACAACAATAGCTCACTATTTAGTAGTGATCATGATCACACACTATCGATCGACCATTTCCAACGACCAAGAGCGTCAGTCACCATCTTCGCTTGAAATGTAGCTGCCAAGTTACTCCTATTATGCAGTGAATGAGAAATGTCACTTTTTTAGGGTTACGTATCCATACGTAAGCCTACGCCGTCTGACTGCCCGTCCGTCCGAGGGCTGTATCTTTTGAACCATTTCCACCGACCTAGAGCGTCAGTCACCATCTTCGCTTGAAATGTAGCTGCCAAGTTACTCCTATTATGCAGTGAATGAGAAATGTCACTTTTTTAGGGTTCAGTATCCATACGTAAGCCTACGCCGTCTGTCTGCCCGTCTGTCCGAGAGTTGTATCTTTTGAACTATTTCCACCGACCAAGAGCGTCAGTCACCATCTTCGCTTGAAATGTAGCTGCCAAGTTACTCCTATTATGCAGTGAATGAGAAATGTCACTTTTTTAGGGTTCAGTATCCATACGTAAGCCTACGCCGTCTGACTGCCCGTCCGTCCGAGGGTTGTATCTTTTGAACCATTTCCACCGACCAAGAGCGTCAGTCACCATCTTCGCTTGAAATGTAGCTGCCAAGTTACTCCTATTATGCAGTGAATGAGAAATGTCACTTTTTTACGGTTCAGTATCCATACGTAAGCCTACGCCGTCTGTCTGCCCGTCCGTCCGAGGGTTGTATCTTTTGAACCATTTCCACCGACCAAGAGCGTCAGTCACCATCTTCGCTTGAAATGTAGCTGCCAAGTTACTCCTATTATGCAGTGAATGAGAAATGTCACTTTTTTAGGGTTCAGTATCCATACGTAAGCCTACGCCGTCTGTCTGCCCGTCCGTCCGAGGGTTGTATCTTTTGAACCATTTCCACCGACCAAGAGCGTCAGTCACCATCTTCGCTTGAAATGTAGCTGCCAAGTTACTCCTATTATGCAGTGAATGAGAAATGTCACTTTTTTACGGTTCAGTATCCATACGTAAGCCTACGCCGTCTGTCTGCCCGTCCGTCCGAGGGTTGTATCTTTTGAACCATTTCCACCGACCAAGAGCGTCAGTCACCATCTTCGCTTGAAATGTAGCTGCCAAGTTACTCCTATTATGCAGTGAATGAGAAATGTCACTTTTTTAGGGTTCAGTATCCATACGTAAGCCTACGCCGTCTGTCTGCCCGTCCGTCCGAGGGTTGTATCTTTTGAACCATTTCCACCGACCAAGAGCCTCAGTCACCATCTTCGCTTGAAATGTAGCTGCCAAGTTACTCCTATTATGCAGTGAATGAGAAATGTCACTTTTTTAGGGTTCAGTATCCATACGTAAGCCTACGCCGTCTGTCTGCCCGTCCGTCCGAGGGTTGTATCTTTTGAACCGTAATAGGTAGCCGGTTGAAATTTTAACAGAATATGTGTTGTTATGGCGGATATACCAGCAAATACTAAAAAAAAAGCTACAAGTAAAATATTAAAGGGATCCCCATTTTTTTTTTTTTTATGGAAACTGACACGGTTGGCTACATCACCTACAACGTCCGTGATGTCAGCCCATAACACCGGGTGAACTAGGTGCCATGTCAGTGCTTCCCCCTTTGATCGTGCCGGCTATACTGAACTGGTCGGAAAACACAAACTATTTGACATAGCCGTTTGGACCGACGTTTCATTCAGTGCGGTGGTACCAGCCCGGGTTAAACCCTACCACCAAGTAAGATTAGGAGGGAAGGGACCTACAGTTTTACGAGGAATCCGAACCTCGGTCAGCCTCCAACGGTCAGCGGTCACCCATCCAAGTACTGACTGCACCCAGCGTTGCTTAACATTCAATAGCGACAGTGGACTGTCTGCACCACTGAGCTATCGAGGCTGACAACCTCATAAAAGTATCAAAATATGCAGAAGAGTGCCATCTACAGAATAATCAAACGAATTAATTACAAAAGTATGAGCGGTCACCGGTAGATGGCTTGATACGCGAGATACGAGCGTGTGCGATTGTTGCGCACACTCGCCAAACGTGCAAGAAGGAACATAATATGGCAGATACAATTTTTGGAATCATTGGTCAACTCAGCCCTCAGCCACTCCGCCCGCGGGCTGAAATGACCACTATGAAATATTTGACATTGAAAATGCCTTTTCGATCGCTTATAGTATAGTGCCTGATTTCCAGCGAGAGTGCGAATTCGCCCTCGTATCGTGAGTTTTGAGGCTACGTAAATATTTAGGGTGCTAAATGACGCGTACCGACGAGGGCTACAAGACCGTGAAAAAAATATATTAAAAAAGTTTGAGAGTTTTTGAGGAAATCGCAAAAAAACCGCTTAAAATTGCCGTTTTAGGGGGTTTAAAAAGGGCACTTTTAAACATATATTTTAAAATTTTATATTGTAGATTGACTCAATATCTGGGGATGTTTTTTGATTTTTTTGAAAAAAAGTGAAAAATTTTGGAGTGTGAATTTACATATTTTAGTATGAAATATGCCGCTTATATTTGAATACGCCCTAAAAGTCATTTTCAATGTACCCGAAGTTCATGTAATACATGAGATCTGTGAATTTTTTTTCTTACTGCTCCCGAACTGTGTTGCCTTACTCGTCTCAGGCACAGCCAATTTCACCACCGAGGAGGTGCTAGTCCGGCATGAAGGCGGATTAAAGTCGCTGGGGAAAGGTTATTAACCCGCGATTTGAACGTCCCTAGATTGTAGGAGTAGAGAAATATATTCCCCGGAAGTCTGTGCCACACCTTTGCAGTGCGACACAACAACGATTTAGAGAATCGTGCCGTTCAAAGAAGTCTTCTGTCAACTACAAAGGGGAGTTCCGCGAGAGTATGGCGGGTTTGGTTAGGTTAGGATATATGTTCATATCAACAGAGATAGTCATATCTTAGTTCGTGTTTGTGTCACACCATGTGCTTTGATCTGCTCAAGGATTTGATGCCTCTTCTACCCTTTCGGGTTCTACTCTCACGGCCGTAATCTATTATCGAACAGAAAAGAACCTAACCTTAGCTGTAAATAACTTGTAACTCGTCCCTTAGTGGGCCCTTCTTACGAGCTATTCATGCTTCCTACCTTTTTAGGGAGGATTTGGGGTGGTTATGGGGGTGTGTTTTTGGGAGGTTCTCAGTTGGGTCCTATCAAGCGGTAGGTTTTACTTACAATCGTGCGTCGAAGGTTTTATAGGCGACCCGAATAGGCAAATGTTGTTTGTTAGAACCGATAAAGACACATTGACTTGAGAGGAGTAGGATCGGATATGCTCGAGTGGTTTGTTTAGGATGGCAATAGAATTTGTTAAGACCTTATTGGGATAAAAAGTGTGACAGCGAGTCGGCATGCACTTCCTTTCCGTTGATCTAGAAGTAAATTAGGTGACATGTCATTACATACCTTTGGTATGCCGGCTACAATGAACTAGATGCATAACAGAAATATATTTTGTAGCTCTTTCGACCAAGTTGTTTTTTTTATGAAAACCAATATGGGTGGCTGTACCGAGGTACCAGAGGTACAAAAGACAGCCAAATTCACTTCTCAAAACATTTTAATCAACATGTCACGCTGTTTGTTTTTATTAACACACTTTCATTAGCATGACTTGTATGTATGTAACGAAATTTTCCACATTTATTTTCATCCAATTCCAGAAGTCTGAATAATCTGAAATTTTGCACACGTGTTAAGAACCCTTGCGAATACAATAATTTATATCTTTGACTGAATATACTGACCAGGATCAGGATTAAAAAAAAACTGGTAGTGCCAATTTGAATGTCGCGCTAGTTCACATGGCCATAAAAGCGTGTTGTTTATTTTTTCAACTAAGCTTTACTTGTTTTCTGTTTTGCTTACTAATTGTATTACCATATAAAGAAAAATGAGGACATAAACGTTTATTTCATTCCATCCCATTTCATTACTTCCATTTCAGTCCATTCTATTCTATGGTTATCCACATCGTGGTGTCAGTTCATTACACGTCATTACACATTTTCTGTTATACTTTTTTCCTATCCTTTCCTCCTTTATCTGTTTCACCGTTGCCGTACAGAGGCGAAGAGTGTTTGCGCAATTTGCTATTTGATCTGTGTAATATGTTAGCGTCAATAGTCGACACTGGCCCCGGGCCCGACGAGTTGACTTTATGCTTTGTATTGCTAAACGTTAGGCTTCTCTGTTATGTCGTTCTGTTGAATTTCAGTTTCGATTTGACGTGCACTTTGCCGATTCCGGAGTAACCTGGCGTTTATATAAGGTCTTTCATTAGTAGGTAATAGTACGCTAAGGGGAGTATGTGTATCAGATACTGATCACGTTCCCCATACCTATTTTTTTTTCGATATCAAAAACCTACCCATCCTACTAAAATAATAGTTTATTGAACAATTATTTCATAGAATGGGTAGTTATTTGGTATCGGAAAAAAATAATAGGTATCGGGAACGTGATCAGTATCTGATACACGTACTTCCCTTAGCGTACTATTACCTACTAATGAAAGACCTTATATATTTGCTTGGATAGAAACAGAATAACTGTATATCTTGACCTGTCTAATGTGGCATGTCAGCTTTGGTAGCTCGGTGGTGCAGTGGATCGACGTGCGATCGTGAACACTGAGCAGGAGGACACCTGGGCGGGTTGGATGACCGGAACCCGGATGAGTGACCGTTCACCATAGACCGCGATCTCCTTTTGGATTACTGGCTATACTGAACTAGAGGTGACCACAGCCGATGTTGCTTTGCGGCCATCCTACGTCCAGTTCGGTTGTACCAACCCAGTCGGCTACACTTTGTTCCTACCACTTAGTCGCTTGCAAACATTAGTTTTTAAGAAAATAATTTAAAATTATCAGTAAGCACAACGTACAACGTCTGACCTGTCTCATGTAAGCATGTTAGCTTCGGTAGCTCGGTGGTGCAGTGGATCGACGTGCGATCGTGAACATTGAGCACACCCGGGCGCGATGGATGACCGGCACTCGGATGAGTGACCGTTCACCGTAGACCACGACCTCCCTTTGGATTACTAGAGGTGACAACAGCCGAGGTTGCTTTGCGGCCATACTACGCCCAGTGCGGTGGTACCAACCTAGTCGCCTACACTTTGATCCTACCACTTAAAGATAAATTTGAAAAATCTTTTCCTATCCTTACTGAAGTAAATACATTTATATTGCATTATCTTAACTCCTCTCTTCACTCTATTGTCATTCAGTTGATGGTGTTCACAACAGTACCACTGATTAATGTGCATAATATGTAAGTCTATTATATACATATTTGCGTATTAAAGTATTTATGTAGTATTAGTTTGTAGTTTATCATATTGCTTTACTGCTTAATACATTGTCACAAACTATTCTTGTTCGCCTGCATATACTTCTTCCACATCACAAATGTTAGTTAGAATAGAATGCCTCACAGCATTAAGCTCACCTATTTTGCCTAATTTGTATAAAGTGGTCTTCAATAAAGAATATATACAATATACATAGTCACTTGCAAACATTTGTTTTAATGAAAAGAATTTAAAACTATCAGTAAAATACTTTACAATGTCTGAGAATATTGTACGACAAAGCACATCAAATTGTTGCTTTACATAAAACGCTTTATCGAATTCGGTCGTAGCGCAGAATACGAAAATTCACCCAACCCTGGCATCTATCGAATTACAGCGGCCATAAAAGGTGTGGAGCGATTCCGGTTTACATCGAATGCTCTCGTCGTACGTCGCGGCCATGAATATTCAGGTGGCGACAGAAACCAAGATATTCTTAGGGCTCCGCTGCCATCTATTTCAGAGCAAACATTTTAGTTTTTGAATGTTTTTATTATAAGCAGGTCAGTCAGTCAATCAGTCAGCGTGTATGCGTCCACTGCTGAACATACGCCTCTCCAATTTTCCTCCAGTGGGACCACGACATCGGCGGAAAGCAGTGGTTCCGTACCGCTGAAAATAAGTATGTTGCTTAAATTTTATTAATATTTGATATAATTTATTTAGTGTTCTCAACCGTGCTAATTATGTTTTCGGCATTTCCAGAGTTTGTGATAATCCCAATAAATAAACCGCGAAATATGGAACGCATCGACGCTCGAAGAATCGCAAGGACACAGATATGTATGCGTCCTTGCGATTCTACGTTCTCGTATAAGTCGACAACTACTCTGTGGGAGTAATAAAACGTTTTATTTATCATGAAATAAGTATTTTACCAGAACATGAAAATGTGAAGAAAGCTATGACAATAGCCAAGTGACAACTCTCGAAAGATAAACGAAAAGTCATTTCTATTCAAGGCGGCCAGTCTTGTCGCCACACCAGCCCCCCTTCATCTTCTTTTTAGATGGCATCGATATCAGGATCTGTAGAAATCGTGGAACCGTACTCTTCTGCCTGATCGTGTTGTGGTGCTTGGTTGCGTTGGTGCTTCTTGCTCAGTAGTAGTGTCCTTTTCTTCTGACCTTCCATTTTGTACGGTAGTGTCTTGTTCCGCAATTAGATAAGCCAATTTCAATCGATCTATTGACACAGTTTCCGTTTTTCCATTTATGGCTAATTTGAATCTTTTCGGTCCACGTTCAATACTTTGTAAGGGCCTGTATATGGCGGTTGTAGAGACCCTCTCAGTGCGTCCACCCTGAGAGAAACGTGAGAACATGTGGCGAGATCTTTGAACACAAAGACACTTTGATTTGTGTGACGAGAAGCTGGAGTTGGTTTCAAGCGGCCAACATGGGACTGTAGCCTCGATACGAAATTTGTGTAGTCTGTTATTGGGGCTGCTGAGGTTCGAAAGAATTCGCCGGGAAGTCGTAGCGGTTCTCCATACACCAATTCTGCTACAGACGTCTGCAGGTCTTCTTTCCAAGCTGCTCGAACTTGCAGAGGTATCTAGGCTATCATGTCAGTCAACGAACAGCAAACAACGCCGTCAGAGGCGGCTGCCGCGACCACTGCGAATAATGACGGGCCGTGACTATGTCGAGTCGCAATACGCTTACCACCGTTTTGGCCAGAGGAACCGGCAGTGTGGTTTGCACAAGTCGAAGCACAATTTACTCTGTCGGGCGTGAGCACAGATACGACAAGGTTTAACCATGTTATATCCCAATTAGACCAAAAATATGCAGCGGAAGTAAAAGATGTAATCATTAATCCTCCTGCTACCGACAAATATGATAAGTTGAAAACTGAGCTAATTCAGAGGTTGTCAACATCGCAAGAACAACGTACGAGGCAGTTTCTCATGTACGAAGAAATGGATGATCGCAAACCAAGTAAATTTTTACGACATCTACAGAATTTGGGCGGAAATAAAGTACCGTCTGATTTGAGGAGAACCATCTGGACTAGCCGTCTACCTTCACATCTGCAGACGATCACAGCAACGCAATTAGATGTGCAATTGGAAAAAGTGGCAGAATTAGCTGACAAAGCCATCATTCCGGCGAGGGATCAATGGATATATGAGTATGATCGTCAAGCCCACCGAACCAACCATGGTTACTTCCCCTCGGACCCTAGAGGACACCTGGAAATGCAATAGTAGACTACCTCCAAAAGGAAACCTTTTGCTGCAGAGATATAATCAATCAAATACAAAGTCAAACCGTTCCTGCCAATTGGAAAATGATGGTGGCAGTCCCCAAGGAACGCGAAATGAAAAAGAAAAACGCTAGATGCTTTGGAAAACTAACCCCAGAGATGAGGATATACCAGACGAGTACAGAGAAAAACATCGCGGACCATAGCTTGAAATATCTAAAACAGCAAACCATGAGGATGTCGGAGGAGACACTCTTGAAAAGGATAATTAAAATGAATGAGCCCCTCTCCTCAGGCAGAACGTCTAATTATGTGTTCCTTTCAATAGATTTTTCATCTTGGTGCACAAATTTTAGGTTTGAAGTGCTACAGGATCTCTTCACTGAAATTGACAACTTGTTCGGTTTAACCCATGTATATACCTGCATACACCCAACAATTCCCCTTGGAATCAATACTTTTGTTTCAATCCAGGTTTGATCCCCCTGCTCAGAGACCTGACGGACTGCCGGGACATGGTGGCACATGATTCCATGGACCCGAAGCGTGGCTGGAGGGATTGAGACAGAAGGGTTTGACTGTGGCGACCATAATGGTAATTCTGCTGGCCTCTTGGGAGTGTCGCACAGCCGCCACATTAATGGGACAGGGTGATAACCAAGTCATCTTGCTCAGAATACCCGACAGAGATTTTGGAGGAGATGAACCTCAATGAAAAACAATACATCGAACACTTCTTGACAACTCTATGCGACAAGGGTAATGCGGCCGGCATGGTGATGAAGAAAGAAGAGACATGGGTCTCCAAACATCTTTTCGAATATAGTAGGCGCTATCATTACAAAGGGGCTCAAGTCAGCTCGGTCCTAAAGAGAATATCACGTCGGGGTCGCCAATTGTGGGAGTAATAAAACGTTTTATTTATCATGAAATAAGTATTTTACTAGAACATGAAAATGTGAAGAAAGCTATGACAATAGCCAAGTGACAGCTCTCGAAAGATAAACGAAAAGTCATTTCTATTCAAGGCGGCCATTCTTGTCGCCACACCTCAATCGATTCGCGAGGGGTTTTCACTGACGTGTTGTGACGATATCACCTTGCATAGAAAGTAATAGGGAATATCGAAATAGAAAAAGGTGCTCAATAATTGTTTCTTCTCTCTCTTCAGTTATATGAAATGTTGCATAGGTAGATCTAGCAATTTGTCGCAACGAATGTCCTTTGTTCACGATGTGAAGCGTCTCTAAATTGATGGCCAATTTTTGAGCGGAATTTTAAAAACATGTTTAAAATTTGAAAAAAATATTTTAGAATTCTTTTTCGAGTTGCGGTCTCTCCTTTGCGCTCACTGCGCTCGGAAGCTCTACGTAAACGTGTTGTATCGTAGATATGAAAATGGACCTGTGTTAAGCTACGAGCACATTTTTCTTCACATAAAAGTGAAAATCCAGCAAAATGCTTGCGAAAGTTTACTGCGATCGGTAGCGTCGATATCTACGGAACCCTCGGGCCACACAATGTCGGCGCCCACCCTCGTTTTTTACCCGACTACGTTTTACAAAAAGTTCTAGCGCTTCGTTATCAGCGCAGCGGTGAGAGGCGAGACGAGGGCGAGAACGAAACTAACTGCGATTTGTTTGCGAGACTGTACCTACTGTGAGAGTATTACGTAAAATGTTACCATGCGGCTAAAATCATCATCACTATCACTATCACCATTCTAGTCACTGTCATTACTCACTACTGCTTACATAAATACTACAAGCTGTATCCCGACAATCGGGGTAAGCAGATTAATCTGTGTCGTGCTGCAAGTAAATAACCACAAAACAACGACCATCACGTTTAGTAAAGTATTAGTTAGGACAAGATAACTATCAAGCAGCATGTAAGGCACGAAGACCCACCTGCTGCATGACTAGGTGAAAGGACCGTGCCGAGCTGAGAGGTGGTTATCCTGTCGCCCTTCAGCACGGCATCATATCCCTTAGCCGGCTTTTACGAAATTTTCGGCTTTTCTACTGCTTATAAATGTGAATTATTTTTCGCCATACTATTCTCCTCAAAAACCGCTGAACGGATGCCTGGGCTTAGGCTACTGCACTACGCTAGAATATAATAATTTAATCATCATAAATAGCGAACATTTTCTTAAGTGTAGTTTATTTCGATCGCGCGCTGACGTTTCACACGATCAACACAGTGTTAATAAAGTAGAGAAGCCTGTGGAACCTTTACACTCGCACATTAATGCGCCTCTTGAGTGTTGTAAGGGCCACTCAGTGAATTGTGAGTACGAGAAGGTTCCACAGAACGATTACTGTTGTTCGGAAGTACTGCGACACGGCGACCGGCGCGGTGGCGATACCTCGACCCCTCAGACCACTGCCATAGCCAGGATGGATAGGCAGCTATTAAATCAACAATCATTTTTAGGGTTCTGTATTCGTACGGAATCTTACGCCTATACGCCGTCTGTCTGTCTGTCTGTCTCTCCGTCCGAGGGCTGTATCCTCCTTGGCTGTATCTGATGATGATGGATGATGGACAAGTATGTATGTATATTTATTTGTATATAATATTCTATATATTTAGTAATTTATATGTATTAAACATGTATGGCTTATATTTTACTAGCATGTAATTATATGTATGTATTAATAAGTATTCTTATTATTAAATTTATCTCCAATTGTCACGCAACTCTTTTGCTACTACCTACTTACATTCCACTATATTATCGAATCTCAAACATCCAAAGGTTGACTGTAAGAAATCTCTGTAAGGGATAAGTCCGCCTTTGCACCTTATGTAAATTTTCCAATGTATTTGTTACTGTTTAATGTTTACTGGAGCAATAAAGAATTTTCTATCTATCTATCTATCTATCTGTATCTTTTGAAACTTAATAGGTAGCCGGTTGATATTTTCACAGAATACGTGTTATTATGGCGGATATGCCAAAAAATAATAAAAAAGCAAACATTAAAAAATTTAGGGGGGTCCCCATAATATGCGGAAGGCACCATCTCAGTCAGTCAGTCAGTCAGTCAGTAGCGTGTAAGCGTCCACTGCTGGACATACGCCTCTCCAATTTTCCTCCAGTCCTCCCGGCCTTCAGCGGTACGGAACCACTGCTTTTAAGGCACCATCTATCGAATGGTTAAACATTTTAACTACAAAAGTGTGAACGGTCACCGATAGATCGCGTGAGGGATTACGTCATCTATCGGTGAACATCTTACTTGTTAGATACGATGCAATCAACATACCAATACAAAAAAATTGGTTGTCTGTAAAGTTGGTTTGCGGACGATAGTTTTACGTGATGACGTCATAAAGTATATAAGGTGCGAAGTCAGATACAAAATCTGATCCGGCGGATATTTACCGTTTTTATTTAGATTTTTATTAATTTTGTGTAAGTATTTTTATAAGTTTTTGTAGAATATAAAATATGTAAAATTAATTTAAGTACCGTAGCGGCGGGTTACTTTGGCTTATTCTATATAACCATCTATTGGTTAGCGAAGGAACTACAACGTTTGGTTGCGTGGTAGAGACATGGCGGGAAGTTCAAACAATTTCTCGATTTGGGCCATGACGCTAGATGTGGACGCTAGATGTCGCTCCATGAAATGTTCACATACTGTTGAGAACATTTGCTGCGATAGGTACGATTGATTAGCCCGTGTAATTAAGGCGTCTGGTCGGTGATGGCGGCAGGGACCGCGGGTTCGAGGCTCGCAAAAGACGGACAAATATATTTTGTATTTCCTACTATTGTATATGCCTCTCTATCGCGCTCTCGCTTGCACACACAGGTTTAGATGGAACGTGACACTTTTTCGTGAGTGCAGCCGGTGTTCATCAATTTATAAGACGTGACGTCATCACGTCAAAATCTGTGCCGAACGCGAGATATGTGCGAGTGCGGCCGCTTGATTGCTGCACACACGGGCTATTATACGTGCAAGAAGGAACACTTTTGTTTTCTTAATTTTTATGGAACTCGACATGATTGACTACAGACTTATTGCCTTAGTTAGGCAATTTCTTCCTTCAACCCAGTAGACCGCATTTTTTTTTTATGGAAACTGACACGGTTGGCTGCATCACCTACAACATCCATGATGTCAGCCCATAACACCGGGTGAACTTGGTGCCACGTCAGTGCTTCCCTTCGGTCGTGCCGGCTACACTAAACTGGACGGAAAACACAAACTATTTACATAGCCGTTTCGACCGACCTTTCATTCAGTGCGGTGGTACCGACCCGGGCGGCTTGAACCCCCTTACATGGAATAAAATCTAGCTAAAAATGTGCATCATTTCAAACACAGGCTGCTCCCGAGATGTCAGTATGTTATACCACATTCCTACCAAAACAACATAATATATTATTAGTAATAACATAGAGAAGGATCACTCTGCAAAGACACAAATAAATAGCTACTCTCGTAGCTATAAATTGCGATTCAGCTCGCACAGCGCTGCTGCTTTCCTAAAATTATATGCACCTTCGCCTTCGACAACAAACTTCGCCTGCCAAAACTTAAATTCGGTCGTGCCGGCTACACTAAAAACACGAACTATGTTGCATAATCGTTTCATTAAATTAAGGGTGATTGCGCAGTGGTTTTCGCCGCCTAGTAAGGTTATGGGAATGAACCTACTTTTACGTGTGTACGAAGAAAGTAGTGAAACAATAAATTCTTGTAGAGAAGTATATTTAACGTGATTTTATTTAACTTTTGACAAATGCAAGACAAATGCTTTTTTGCGCACACAATCGCGCACAATCGAACCGGAAGGGATTTCACATACCACCGACCGGAAATCATAGGAAAAAATCTTTTATTTAAATAAAGAACAAAAATATAGAGTTGCCTCCAACAACGTGGAATTTGAACAACGGAGCGACTGTCGCTGATTTAGTTTCAAAACTTCTCAATATGATTGCTCCGTGTCCTAACAATCTTGAGTCTGAACATGAGAACTGGACGCCTGGGCAAAGGCGAAGATTTCATTTTCAATGTTTCCTTTGTTTGCAATTTACTGTTTCAATAAAGTATCTCTTTCGTATGAAAATTATTTTGCACCATTATGTTCTATGCTCTAGCTACAACCGATAGGCCGGTAAAATTTTTTGAGGCTCAAAGGGGCAAATATGCCTACAAGTAGTGATTAAAGTCAATGAATAGTATAGTAAATGCACCTAGGTGAATTAACCCAGGTGAATTAATTAAACTCCACGCAATATTTACCTAATTAAAGTTCGTTATATCTTTATTGTAATTAAATAGCTTTTAACATGGTAGCATGGTAGAGAATATTATGTAATCATACATTGCTGTACTGTACCTATGTTAGTGTACAAAGAAAGTATTAAAATAATAAATCCTTGTACAGAAGTTTATTTTACGTGATTTTATTTCACTTTTGACAAATGCAAGAAGAAAGTTGTGCTGATAGTACTTTTGTCAAATAAACACCGACCGCCACGTTTAGCAAAGTAATAGGACAAGATAACTGTAAAAGACGAAGTAATAAATGTCACAATATTTATGACAAAAGAATGATTGTCAGTCGCGTCAAACAAACCAAAAGATCATCACCATTAAAATTAAGATGAGAAAATACGTGTGTTTTATAACATGAGAAAGCCCATCTGCAGGCCACAGCCGCCTATAATAACTATCAAGCAGCAAGTAAGACAGGAAAACCCACCTGCCACAAGACTCGGTGGAAGGACCATGCCAAGTTGAGAGTTGGCTATACCTGTCGCCCTTATGCACGGCATCTTGTCCTCATCCCTTAGTCGCCTTTTACGACATGCCCGGCGAGAGTTGCATTGGGGCTATTCTTTTTAAGTACCGACCCCAGACGGTACAATAAATAAATAATGAAATAAAAACTTCACAGGATATCCCCGAAGACGCGACACGAGCATTTCGCCGGCAGCAACTAAAAGTAAAAAAATCTCGTCCATCGTAGTCCCTGACGGAAAGGTGCCCATGACACTGTATTAATATCCCTCACACCCGCAATAAGTTCTGTTTTCATTTATAATTCGTATAGTCTTAAATAAGCGACCCCTTGATGATACCGCGGCTTCACAGTGGCACATATAGTATAACCATCTGCCAGAAAACGTAAGTGAAAATCCCATGTAAATTGGTTGAGTAGTTCCCGACTTACAAGCGAACATAGAATCGACGACGGCGCGCGCGCATGGGTCGTTAGGGATTTTGCGTTTATTAACCCCCGACGCAAAAAACGGAGGGGTGTTATATCAAACAAACTGTATCAGCAAATGTGTGTATAGAATTATCAAAATCTACCCTGAGTTTGGCTCTAGATCGAGCTGTAGTCTCTGCGTTCCTGGCAAGCCTGGAGGAACGTTGTTCTGGAGTCTCGTCCAAACGACACTCAACAGTAGACTGCGTATTTCTGGAACGTCTGACAGATCTTTGCTCAGGAGTCTCATTTATTCTAGATCGAGCCGTAATCTCTGCGTTCCTTGCAAGCCTGGAGGAACGATGTTCTGGAGTCTCGTTTAAACGACACTCAACAGTAGACTGCGTATTTCTGGAACGTCTGACAGATCTTTGCTCAGGAGTTCATTTATTCTAGATCCAGCCGTAGTCTCTGCGTTCCTGGCAAGCCTGGAGGAACGTTTTTCTGGAGTCTCGTTCAAACGAGACTCAGCAGTAGACTGCGCATTTCTGGAACGTCTGACAGATCTTTGCTCAGGAGTCTCATTTATCGAGCAAGATCGAGCCGTATTATTTGCGTTCCTGGCAAGCCTGGAGGAACGCTGCTCTGGAGTTACATTCGATCGTGAAATAGTGGTAGATCTGTCATTTTTGGTTTGACGTATACTACGTTCAACACTGTTTTCTTTTGATCTCTGCAAACTCTTAGTCGCCGCATCTCTCTCTAAACGACGCTGTCTATCTTGTGAACTTTCTTGACTGCGTAATTCAGCTTTTCGAGTAGTTTGTGATATTAAAAGCTGGTATCTTTCAGGAGTGTTCTCCTCAGGCTGTGTTAATTTGCGCCTTTTGGCTTCATTTTGAGCTTTTTTAGTTTTTATCCCCAGTCCCATTTTAATGCTGTGGAGAGATTAGAATTAACATCTAACAAAAATTTAGACCACTAAAACTCACGGAAATCTATCAAATTCGGCTAAACGACTTTAAATTATGTTAATACACTTATAATTATTTATTTTCAATAATAACGTAATAAACTCCCTATAATTCAATACAAAAACCAAAAAAAACATGAGATAAGTATTACCTTTAACAAAAACCATACAATATTTTATTAACGCACAGAAATCTTAAACTTATAGGAATTCACGATATATATTTATCTTGGCCTTAATACAAGAAAATTGGTATGTTCAATGAGACATTTAATTTAGCTATACAATACAAATAACGCTATTTATTACAGCAATCGTAAACTACATCTACGAAATAATCACCTTAGTATAAGTTGTTATTTATTAAACTTAACCTAAGGAGAGTAACAAGTTAATCTAGGAAATTAAAGGTAATAATTTTTTTGTAATCAGTCACCCTAAGTCGCCTACAGAACTGAATTTAATCACGTTAATTTACAAAATTTATAAAGAAATTAAAATAGTCGGAATAATTATTTCGGGTTGAAACTCAAACCGAACGTGCGATATTGCATTGCCAAAATGTATTACATTGTAATAATATTTATTATTACATATAATGTTACCAGATTTTGGCGAGGCAAGATCTCGTGTCGCAATTTCGTGTTTCGATAGATTATCGATCGTGGCGTGTCAACTATTAATATATAAAGTATAAAAAGCATGAAATAAAACTTAAAATTAAAATTTAAGAAACCCCCGACACAAAAAAACTCTAAAAAGTAACAAAAAAAACTCTAAAAAGTAAAAAATAATATGTATTGGTCCGTTTTTAGTCCCGCACCGTCACTCATATTAAATTACTTACCGGTGCCATCATCGCACCGGTAAGTCGAGTTCATAATTTAATGTATTGGTCCTTTAAGTTTAATATAAGTTGTAATATTTTTATCCAAGCGTCGTCGTCGCGTCGGGGGACCGCTAAGTAAATAAAATAAAAGCAGAATACAACAAAAAATTATGAAGTATGAAATTTAAATACAAGTAAGCTACCTAGACAACGTAGGTTTTTTTTTTTTAGTTAAGAAATACCTAGATAGTATACCTATTGAGAACAACTATCGCTCGAGTTCCTGAGGCAGCGTATCAGTGTGGCCATCCAACGAGGTAATGCTGCTAGCGTCCTCGGAACCGTGCCCACATCGTCTCACTCCTTCCCCAATCAGCACAAAACACGCACAGACACACACCCTCACACAAACTGACACCCTCTCTCTCTCTCACACACACACACACACCCTCTCACACCCTCACACACCCTCACACATTGACATTAGCTATAAAAAAATATAAATATGTTTTTAAATATCTCGTAGTTGACGTTGTTTTGTTGTATTGTATTATATTTTATTTAAAATGTGAAACTTTGTAATTGGCTTTCCTATTTGTAATTGTTAATTTTTAAAATATCCATGTGTATAGCTGTTAAGTTTCCTTATCCATAAATAAATAAATAAATTTTATAGGTCTGTTAGTAGGTTTTATTGGTAGGTTTATTTAGTTTTAGTTAGTTTCATTTTACATTTAGTATAGTTTGTAATTTAATGTTATTATTTGTTAGTTGTTTCTTGACTAAACGCATTTTACCTAGATAGTAGATTTTAGTAAAACTTATCTGGCTTACTAGCATACTAACGAAATTCGGTTTGAAAATAAATAAATATAGGAGTTTGCCATTGGACCTGTACGTTCAATACTATTGTTTATTTTTTATTTATTTGTAATGTATCCCGTTAACAGTTTCCATGAGAATAAATACGATCTCTATCTTCTTTTTGCTATTATTATTATACTTCTATGCAAAATTTCAGGCCTGCAAGTTACTTAGATGGCAATATTAAAAGTATCAAACATACGAAAAAGACACAGTTTAATTTTTATAATAAGTGTGCTTACTTTTAAAAATATTTCCAGTAACTCTTGGATAAATTACCTACATCTAAAAGGTTTCTTAGTACCGCTAAAGTGACTTTCATTAAAAGCTTTTAAACGAACAGTAACTAAATACTCAGGGAAGTTTAAAAGGCCCAATTAGGGCTCTATGTTACTTTAGCCAAACCGTTCGTGGACTAGATTTCTTCAAACTGCACAGTACTGTTTGTACTGGCATTCTTCTGCTATAGACATGTTTTCATTATTTTGAAAATATTCATATGAGTATGTCTTTGTCATATTATTAAACACAATTTTCTGAAACATTTCTTATAAGAAAATAACTGAAATGTTAGTATTATATTTTTATATAGTATGTGGAATTAACACATTAATTTAATTTTTATTTTATTTTATTTAATGACAAAATAAAATAAAAAATAAAACTGCTTATCGAATTAATAACTACCTAAAACTAAAATTTTAATGTAAAACAAAAAGTCCTACAATGAAATTATTAAAAATTAATGTAATTAATAATTTTCCTTTTGAACCGCAGAGCAAGAAATCGCGATTGGCTGGGGGTAACACGGCCGCCGATCGCTGTTCTGTGATTTTTAATTCTATGAGCATAGTCTTTCCATACTCGTACTTGATCAAAACTGATTTTGTTTCATTTAGTTTGTTTTTTATTAAAAGCGAGCCTTGTGGCGCTGAGTACCCATAAGGTGTCTAACTACGCCCATGGACATCCGGTCTATGCGGATGTTGTGAATGCCATGCCAGAATGAGGCTCCTGTTAACGCCTCTCTTGAAGGACCCGAGACTGTATTTGGGGGAAATATGTGGGCTTACTAGGTGGTAGGGTTTATCCCGCCCGGGTTGCTACCACCGTACTGAATTAAACGTCGATCGAAACGGCTATATACTTAGTTCGTGTTTTCCGTCCGTTCCGTCGTGTAGCCGACATGAAATGAAGGGAAGCACTGACATGGCAACTAGTTCACCCGGTGTTATGGGCTGACATTTATTTATTTATTTATTTACTCAAAAACCTCCAATTTACAGATAATATCCAATTCTTAGGTTAGGTTAATAATAATAATACAGATAATATAATCCAATACTTTACAGTAGGTTAATAATATGATAATAATAAATGGATAATAATGAATAAGATAAAGAGAACATTATATCTACAGTACCTGATAGTATAGGATACATCACGGATGTTGTGTAGCTAATTGTGTCAGCTTCCATAAAAAAAATTATAAGTCGTATTCCTTTATGAGCTCCACCACCTTTAGCAAAATATTCGGACAAGATAACTATCAAGCAGAAAGTAAGGAACGAAAACACACCCGCTGCATGTAGGCATCTTGCCCTAAATTTATTTTTAATTTTTTTAAACGTCAACTTATTAGAAAATCACAATAACAATGAAAAAAAAAAAAACCTAAAACTAAAATTAACACCTATTAAATAAAAAAAAATAAAAAAAAAAAAAAATTTCATCCATCTCCGCCGACTCCCCCACCGTGCCCAAAACACTAGCCGCGTTGCCCCTTTGAATCTCCAGCCCTATTCGCTGGAGAAAAAAAGATTTGGCGCGGCGGTCGCCCGACTTTTCTATTAACAACTTTCCGAGCTGATCAGAAAAGCATTTTGCGTCGGGCGACCACACGCCAAGGGTTTCCACGGCGAAGGCCAAAAACTCAAAGGAGCAACACAGCGTAGAATATTTGCTCTTCTTCAAATTTTGGGCCCCGAGAGCAGCAGACCCGGCAGAGATGGAGGAACCGACAATGTGAGTGGGGGCAAGGGTGTCCACACACGTTGCGTCCCACACCAACGCCCTCCCTTTGCTCCACGGGGTCAACGTCATGCCATCGGGCCGCTTTCCATCGTCACGACATAAGCCAGGTGGTTCTAATAAACTTGGAATGTCCGCCGTGGCTAGGGCTCGTTTTATTAAAATGTTGATCCTGCTATGCCGCGAACGACGACCAGCGCTGCGCTGGCACGACAGCCCGTGGTGACCGTATGGGTCAACGTTGGTGCCGCAGATGCAAGCATGTGGTTGACATACCCTCGCTCCCACTCTAAGGGCGACAGAAATGCGAGTGGCTTGGTCGTCCAAAAGGGTTCCCATATGGGGCGAAGGGTACGCGTGCAGCCATGCACCCGCCTCCTTTTCTGACGATGCTAGAAGTCTGGCACGATCGGCACCTGTTGAAACTTGGAGAATTTCGTTATAATTTATTTTGACCATAGGTAGGTCCCAGCCTCCCTGTGAATCCAGAAAAATCGGCAAACTCTGTGTTGGACACTTAGACCTCCAACAATCTACGGCATCGTTCAAGTGGCTCACCTCAAACTCACCAAGTGAGGGGGTAAGAATTATTCCTATGAGGCGAATACCACTATGAGACGATGATAGAAAAGCTGGAAGTGCTAAATCTTCCACTTTTCGAATGCCGATTCCGCCAAATTTTACCGGGAGAGTGGCCTGTCTCCATGACATGGGTTCCAAATGTACGTTTAAAATTAGTTGCATGCAAGCTTTAATAGTATAATCCATAGCTCGCAAACTCTCCACGTGCCTCCAAATTGGACTGCAACGAAGAAAGTTAGTGAGCCTTGGGATGCAGAAACAATGACGGAGCAGGAAGAGAGCAACGTGCTTATTGAGATGTTTAAGGCGTTCGGCGAAGAACTCAACCTTCTGTTGTTTTTCATACATCAGTGGTGTGATAGACTCGTCTGTTAGTGGCGCCCCGAGAAGAAATAAATTTTCTTTCGATAGTGTTTTTATTCCTGGTAAAATGTTATTGAATTCGTCAAATATTTGAGATTTTTCATTTTCTGAAAACATAGCTGAAAAGTAAATTTGGCATTTTGAAAAACTCAAATCTAAACCAACTTTTTTAAAATTTTGTATAATGTTTTTGATATCATCTAAAACCGTGTCCTTATTTCCCCCTAAAACCCCATCATCTAAATACCATAAATTAAGTTCCGAATTTATTTTTTTTATCGCATCTAAAATGCCTAAACTGAAAATAGGTGGACCCAGGGGATCGCCTTGTTGGCAACCAACAGACGACTCGATCACATAATCGTTATATAATAGAATGGAGGGGTTAATGTAACATTGGGCCAAGTAATCGAATGCTTCTGGGATGTGCTCTTTGACCGCTCCGAGCATCGAGTCACGCTCAATACTATTAAAGGCGTTGCATACATCCAGCTTCAACAGGACGTGCCCTTATGTGTCCTCATAGACGACAATCTGAGAGATCGGGTTGTTGGAGATTCGTCGTCACGTATCTGAGACGCATGTGTCCTCATAGACGACAATCTGTGAGATCGGGTTGTTGGAGATTCGTCGTCACGTGTCTGAGACGCATGTAACCTCATAGACGACAATCTGTGAGATCGGGTTGTCGGAGATTCGTCGTCACGTATCTGAGACGCATGTGTCCTCGTAGACGACAATCTTTGGGATCGCGTTGTTGAAGATTCGTCGTCACGTATCTGAGACGCATGTGTCCTCATAGACGACAATCTGTGAGATCGGGTTGTTGGAGATTCTTCGTCACGTGCCTGAGACGCATGTAACCTCATAGACGACAATCTGTGAGATCGAGTTGTCGGAGATTCGTCGTCACGTATCTGAGACGCATGTGTCCTCGTAGACGACAATCTTTGGGATCGCGTTGTTGGAGATTCGTCGTCACGTATCTGAGACGCATGTGTCCTCATAGACGACAATCTTTGGGATCGGGTTGTTGGAGATTCGTCGTCACGTGACTGAGACGCATGTGTCCTCATAGACGACAATCTTTGGGATCGCGTTGTTGGAGATTCGTCGTCACGTATTTGAGACGCATGTGTCCTCGTAGACGACAATCTTTGGGATCGCGTTGTTGGAGATTCGTCGTCACGTATATGAGACGCATGTGTCCTCGTAGACGACAATCTTTGGGATCGCGTTGTTGGAGATTCGTCGTCACGTATCTGAGACGCATGTGTCCTCATAGACGACAATCTGTGAGATCGGGTTGTTGGAGATTCTTCGTCACGTGCCTGAGACGCATGTAACCTCATAGACGACAATCTGTGAGATCGAGTTGTCGGAGATTCGTCGTCACGTATCTGAGACGCATGTGTCCTCGTAGACGACAATCTTTGGGATCGCGTTGTTGGAGATTCGTCGTCACGTATCTGAGACGCATGTGTCCTCATAGACGACAATCTTTGGGATCGGGTTGTTGGAGATTCGTCGTCACGTGACTGAGACGCATGTGTCCTCATAGACGACAATCTTTGGGATCGCGTTGTTGGAGATTCGTCGTCACGTATTTGAGACGCATGTGTCCTCGTAGACGACAATCTTTGGGATCGCGTTGTTGGAGATTCGTCGTCACGTATCTGAGACGCATGTGTCCTCATAGACGACAATCTTTGGGATCACGTTGCTGGAGATTCGTCGTCGCGTATCTGAGACGCATGTGTCCTCATAGACGACAATCTTTGGGATCGCGTTGTTGGAGATTCGTCATCACGTATCTGAGACGCATGTTCACTCATAGACGACAATCTATGAGATCGTGTCGTTGGCGATTCCAGCCCACGAATTTTCGCTGTCTGCATTTTTTGTTTACTAAGTCTACTTATTCGACTTTGATTAGATTCTCGATTATTACGATACTCAGCCATTATTTTCGAAGTTTCATACCGTAGTCTTTTCTTTTTTGTAGGTGATTGGCTGTTATTACTAAGACGAATTTGATCTCTAACGTGTTGCAATCGTTTCTCTCGCGATACCGGAGACTGAGTTTTGCGACGTGCACTTTCTTGTCGGGCTTTTTTAGTTTTACGAGAAAGATTTGCACACGACCGAGGTCGTTTTCTAGCTCGCAACATTGTGACAACAGCTTTTGTGAGTTATATAATATGTACTTAGATAGATACTTGTATGCAACAAATCAATACAAACTCACAACGTATGTACTGAATCATACACTAGCAAAGTAAATGAAGATTTCACTAATAATAAATAAAATATACTACAATAACAAAGTAGATAATATCATTGAAGCAGATTGATGATTTAAATCATTAACGAGATACTTAATTAAGTTTATATTAAAATATATTTAATTGTATTAAAAATGTAACGAAAACGAATAGTAACTGACACCGAAATAATCAACTAACTAGCAAATTAACCAATTACTGATGTACGAGTACCAAACTATACGCAAAGTACGTAGGTAACTTTTATTAATAATAATAACCCTTAAATAAAATCGCTACGTACAGTCAGCTTAAAATTACATAAAAAGGAAATACCAACTAACATTACTTATTTTTTATTTTATTTATATTTTTTTTTATTATTAAGTATTATTATTTAATAAAGACAGGGGGACCACTAAGTTACTACCCAAACAAATTAGGAACATAAACTAGCGAATAACGAATTACTGATGTACCAAACTATTTGCCAAGTAACTTTTATCAACAATAATCCTAAAATAATCGCTTGGTACCTAAAACCAGCTTAAAATACATAAACTCTTCAGGTAAGTTAAGTACTAACAAAACAATAATAACGAATCGTTAAACCAGAAATCCGCGCCCAAGCATTAGTAATATACCGCGAAACATTCTTAAATAGACACAACCGGCAACGTCTTCTGCCCTCATGTGTCTGCCCAGCCCAGTGCCCATTCCGGTCGCTCACTCTGTAACGAAGCCCGCCCCCACCCACCGCGCGGCACGCCCGCTTACGTCAACGACTCTTTCGGCCCCGCGCGCATTATTTTATTTTATTTATTTTCAGTAGCGTATAATATTTATTTATTGTAAGTCGTACCTAATTGTAAGGTTGTATCTAGTTTACCCAGTTAAACTGTTACCGCCTTCACCGTATGGTCAGAAATAAGCACACGTGAAATGAGAAAAAATATGGGAGAAGGTTTAATTACCTGCATTAGTTTGTGACCGTAAAGGGAGTCGCGCAAGCCATTTGAAACAAATTATTACTTACTAGCTTTTGCCCGCGGCTTCGCTCGCGTGAAATTCGTATTTCAAAGAAAGCAAGTAACTAAGGCCGATCTGCGTTAAGTAAAGTAAACGATAAACCTTCTCAACTAAAGTAAGTAACTAACGGCGAGGCTTCAGGCTGAGCTGCATTCTGGAAGACAATAAACCTTCTCGAAGAAAGTAAGTAACTAAGGGCGAGGCCGAAGGCCGAGCTACGTTCAGGAAGATGATAAACCCACTCAGAGAAAGTAAGTAATTGAGGGCGAGGCCGAAGGCCGAGCTGCGTACAGCAAGACTATAAACCTTCTTGAAGAAAGTAATCACTGAGGGCGAGGCCGAAGGCCGAGCTGCTTTCAGGAAGACAAACGCTCGCTTCCTGAACGCAGCTCGGCCTTCGGCCTCGCCCTCTGTTACTTACTTCTTCGAAAAGGTTATCGTCTTCCTGAACGCAGCTCGGCCTTCGGCCTCGCCCTCAGTGACTTTCGTTCTTCAAGAAGGTTTATAGTCTTGCTGTACGAAGCTCGGCCTTCGGCCTCGCCCTCAATTACTTACTTTCTTTAAGTAGGTTTATCGTCTTCCTGAACGCAGCTCGGCCTTCGGCCTCGCCCTCAATTACTTAATTTCCTCGAGAAGGTTGAAGGTCTTCCTGAACGCAGCTCGGCCTTCGGCCTCGCCCTTTGTGGCTTATTTTATTCGAAAAGGGTTAATCTCTTCCTGAACGCAGCTCAGCCTTCGGCCTCGCCTTTAGTTACTTACTTTCTTCGAGAAGGTTTATTGTCTTCCAGAATGCAGCTCAGCCTGAAGCCTCGCCGTTAGTTACTTACTTTAGTTGAGAAGGTTTATTGTTTTTATCTGAATCCAGTTCGACCTCCGGTCCCGGCCTAAGGCCCACTTGCACCAACACAAATTTAATATATAAACCAGTTTAACTCGCTAAACCAGTTTAAGCTAGCACCCTTTGACTGTGGGAACCGCGTTTAAATCCATAACTCGCTACTTAACTTTAAACTCGTGTTGGTGCAAGTGGGCCTAAGTTACTTAGTTTCTTCTTTTAAAATACAAATTTCACGCGAGCGAATCCGCGGGAAAAAGCTATCGATATTAAAATAAGAAAATTCAATTAAAATAAATCAAATACTTTAGATACCTACCTAACTAAGTGTAATACTCCACATATTAGCATAACCGGAACTGAATTTTATTTAGCCTATCCTGTGTCTCGTATAGCTAAATGTGCGTGTAGTAATTTTAATCGAATTTAGATGATCGGCTTAAATTTTATGGAGAAAATTCATACAAACATATTCGCCTCGCCCCGCTGCCCCCCGCTGAGAGAAGCGCAGCGCTTCTCTCAAGACATTCTCATCGTTGTAACTTTTAAACTATTTGTCGAAATTACTTAGTGTAACAGCCAAAGTTTATCTACTTTAAATACCAGAGGCGATAAAAGTATGCATTTTGATAAGAATTAATTCAAAACTATAAAATGTGCATTGTAAATACAGTATCCAATTTAAATGTATTTTTGGTTCACTATTTTGGCTATAGTGGCATAAAAGGTAGTACATAAAAGGTAGATATATGTTCTCGCGGACTTTTTTTTAGAACTATTTTAGAGAAACAACCTCACCATACGCTATCTTCGTGTAACTCTAACGGTTTATTCAGCGCACGCCGAGATAGATCTCAGAAGGCAGGATTTTTTCCGACTTGACATTTATCGATATTTAGGCAAATTTACACAATGTCTTTATAAATTATAGCCTTTTTGATGTATAAGCTATAGTACTGTAAAGGCTCATCAAAATCTGTTCAGTAGTTTTTGCGTGAAAGAGGAATATAGTGCGGCTGCTCGGTTCGCTGTTGAGTTTATAGGCCGCGCCTCCCCCGCGCCGCCGCCTCCGCACCGCCGCCGCGCCGCCGCCAACTGCCGCTCGCTCGGTAAATACCTATGTATAGTACTAAGGCGCGCGGATTGAACATATCGGTTTGTATGGGAGCCACATCTTAGCGTAGCCGGAAGTGAATTTTAGTTAGCCTATCCTGTGTCCCGTATAGTAAAATGGCCTTGTACTAAGTTTCATCAAATTCGGATGATGGCTTTAAGAGTTATGGAGGAACATACATACATACATACAGAAAAGATTTCTAAAAATCGTCAATTTAGCTTTAGTATCATACATAGAGGCTACAAACTCAATATTTCCTAAAACAAAGTAACTTACTCCATGACCACCCCTTACAGATTTATTATTAGTATAATATTGATTCATCTTTTTATTATTTTAGGGTTGCGTATCCGTACGGGGCACTATTACTAAGCCTAAGGCGCCTGTCCGTCCGTCTGTATGTCCGTCTGTCTGTCTGTCCGTATTACGGTTCAAAAGACCTTTGGTTACGGTCAAATTAAAAATTTAGGTTAGAAGATGCGACGCATTTTCTAACCTAACCTATATTCTTATCTTCTATATCCTTATATTATATTTTTATATTTGATATTTATTAATTTGTTACTTTAGTTAGACATAATGTCAAGCTTATCTTTTTTTGTGTCTAAATTTTAGTTTACATTTTTTAAGCTGCTTGTGTTTTTGAAAAATAATAAAAAATATATAAATGTAATATTTTTTTTATTTTGTTGAATTCATTTTCAATGCGACGCATCTTCTAACCTAACCTATATTCCTATATCCAACGAGCCCAAATATGGTGGATTTATCATGTGTAGTTTAGGAGTTCCTATGGCTTCCTTCCGGCTCCATCATCAGCACCCTGGAAATAACATATAACTAGAGTACTTGCGAAGACAAAATCCAACGAGCCCAAACACGATGGGCTTATCATGTGTAGTTTAGGAGTTCCTATGGCTTCCTTCCGGCTCCATCATCAGACCCCAACTAACCTTTTCCTTATCCCGACTTTCTCGTGTCGCTCAGCGACAATATTTTTTCGAATTCCGTAGATTCATTTGCAATGTGCTCGATAGTCGTGTGAGGCACGAAATCTGTGAATTTCTTTTTTCAGAAAGGTTGAGGTACAGTACAGGGCAAACCCTTAACCCGATCGTCTTTGTTTTAGGCTCAAATTGTAGCTGACTAAACTGTCCAGAGGAGTTTTTCTCAAATTTTTGATATCATTCTTCGTTTCCAAAATATCGAGCGCCAAAATTAAAAATTCGGAAAAAATTTAATTTTTTTTTTCACTATTTCGGCCATAACTTTTTTGATTTTTTACTTTCTCGCATAATTACTCACCTATTTTTACTCTCACATAATTTTTCACCTTACAGCTCTCACGAATACGCGTCTTTTGAGCCTTTTTTGAATATCATATCTTCACAACTCTCCGAGATATAAGGGGATCGCACTTTTTCGTGAAATCGGGGCCTATACTGAAACGAACCAAAAGACATTTTCAATTTCAAAAAACCCCGACCCTTAAAAAGTCCAAAATAATTTCCGTTTACTTACTTAAAAGAGTCGGGGGACCGCTAAGTAAATAAAATATAAAAACTCAGAGCTGCGCGGGAATTTACTTAGCGGTCTCCCGACTCCTTTAAGTAAACGGAAATTATTTTGGATTTTTAAGGGTCGGAGGTTTTTTAAATTTGTAATTTAATTGAATCATTTGCCTGACGACGGTTGCGGATTCCGGAAGTTCTCTTGTGTCACGCGCCCGAGGCGTCTAATTAAGGGCGTTGCGAAGGGCTTTGCTTTGACCAAACAAAACAATATCTAATTGGTGTTTTCACGCAAACGTGAGGGGCGGCATATTATGTTTCGCAAAATAGAGAAATCTCAAACAATCCGTATTTTAATTTCATACACGTGCAACGTACAACGAACGACACAGCCGATTGTAGCTTGGCTAGATTTCAAATGTCGAAACAGAGATTAAAACATTTATAGAAATACATTGAAGTAACTATAGACAATTATATAGACTTTTTTATGTTTTGAAAAATCTTTCTTTTACCCTACAACCATATAAATAAATAAATAAGTCGTGTTTCGGTCAAATTCTGCGCCTTGGTAGACAAGGTCTGCACAAGGAGGTCGAGAGAGGAACTCAACAGGGTTGGGCGGTTCGAAAACGTTAAAATTCGCCCTGAGGTCAATAGGATAGTAGGGGGCCAAACTGCATTAATCAAGGCGGAAAATAGGGACCTGGCAGCGAAGGGGAAAATGCACTCAGTCTTGTTCAACGCAGCCGGTGGTTTAGTCAAGATTATGGCGTACGATGGGTTCAATCCAGTGACCATAATCAACCTGATGATTGAAAAAGCTAGAGACTTCAATCAAAACAGGCGGTTGACTGACTCTACTGAAAGACACAGTTTGGGTCCAGATGCAGCGGACTTCATCCTGTTCAAGAAGGCACACTTAGAAACGGATGTAGTTTTCCTGTGCATGCTGTTTGTAGTGAGGGGTAACAATCTGTATAAAACTGTAAAAGTTAAAGACCCGTATATAAGACCAGTGCGTCCTCCCGGTTATAACGTACAGGTGTGAAACGTGGACTCTCACGATCGCTGTGTTCCAAATCTTGAAAGTTGTCCAGCGAGAAATGGAGCTGGCCACCGGGTTGCTAAGCTCAGGTGGCTATAGGCTGGGCACGTTAGCCGAAGAGACGACGACCGTTGGAGTAACCGTGTCCTAAACTGGCGGCCGTGGACAGGAAAACGGAGCTTGGAAAGATCACCCGCCAGGTAGGACGACTACATCAAGTACGTCGGCGGAAAGCAGTGGTTTCGTAACGCTGAAGGCCGGGAGGACTGGAGGTAATTTGGAGAGGCGTATGTCCAGTGGACGCATACACGCTGACTGACTGTTTCAGGTAGGTGCATACAACCTAGTATCATAAGGAATAGAAGCTAAAGTTTTACGTGGTACGTAGTACCGCGTAGGGCCGGTACTTTAAAAGAATAGCCCAACTGCATCTCTCCCAGTGTATGTCGTAAAAGGCGACTAAGGGATATGACTGCCTTCTTATATTACTAGGTGGTAGGGTTTAGCGCGCCCGGGTTGGTACCACCGCACTGAATGAAAGGTCCGTCGAAACGGCTATGTAAATAGTTTGTGTTTTCCGTCCAGTTCAGTGTAGCCGGCACGACGGAAGGGAAGCACTGACGTGGCACCAAGTTCACCCGGTGTTATGGGCTGACATCATGGATGTTGTAGGTGATGGTGAGGTAGCCAACCGTGTCAGTTTCCATAAAAAAATAAACTAAACTCTTGGTCAACACAGACACAGGCGAGGACACTAAAGCTAAGCGCAAACTGGCGCGGTGGTGGCGGTCATAGCGGTGGCGGCCAAAGTAGCGGTGGCGGTGGCGTTCAAAAGTCGTGCAGCGCAGATCAGAGCGTGCAGATTCGACGGCGGTGGTGCCGCGGTGGTTGCGTAATTTCGTAATTTTCGTACTTTTAACTACAAAATTGAAGAAATTTTACTTTTTTTTACTCTTAAATTTAACTTTTTTTTTATTTTTTACTTTTTTTTACTTTTGTTTTACTGTTTTAGAATTCCGCGTGAGCAGTATTGTATAGAATTGAGTGATTGTAGACCTCGTTTATAATTATTTCCTCCATCCTTTCGTCAGTTCCTATGATTATCACGCGATCAGATGCTGCAGGCGCGATCTGATCGCCACCGCCCCGCCACCGCCGCGATCGAACCGCGCACTGATCGCACGCGTGCAGCGATCGACCGCGCCAGTGTGCGCCTGCACACACAATTGCATATAACCTATCTGATCGCCACCGCCACCGCCACCGCCGTGATCGCCTTGATCGCCGCAGTTTGCGCTTAGCTTAAGGGAGAGAGACGAGAGGGGTCTTTATTACTTCCCTTTCCTCCCCGCTCCCGAGTCCCACCGCCCCCTCTTCCGCGCATAGTCTCTTGTTTTTGACACAATAATGAGATGGCTGAGCCACTGCTTGCTTTGACCCCGAGTGCGCTTGAAAATTTAATATTTGGACATTTTTAATGTCTCGTTTTATTATAATATTTTTCTGCTGAAGAAGTAACGAAATTATGTTTTACTGTTAAAATTGTTATATTATTATTACATTAAATTAGAAAATTATAACATGGACTATAAGTATAGATATATAAGTACGTACTTAGTGGAATATTTACTGTAAAAATAGTGCACACATAGTGGTACATGTCACAGGATATTGTTGTTTATTATACACATATATACACATACATATAGACACTTGTATTTGTACATATTGACCATAGAATAATTATTGCTGTTTATTATATGTGACACTTGTATTTGTATGTGCTGAATATATAAAATTCTACAAGGATAGGTAGTACTACATAAATATTATATATATATAAACATACCGACTACTACTGACATACTTGTCGTGTTACTTGCTCTGGTTCCTGCTAACCAAGTTGACCTTCTTTTTCATGCGCACACGGAGCGGCGCACGGGCCGCAATGGCCAGCGAGAGCGACGAGCGCCTGCAGAGCCTGCTACAGCAGACGGAGGAGCTGCGTGAGCTGAATGGGCGCCTCCTCACCGAGCAGGACGACAACGCGGCCGCGTTTGAGAACGTCTTGGCCGACAATGCTCGGCTCAAAGCGTTGCTCGCCAAGAAGGAGAGGTGCCTCGCGGAGCTCCAGGAGAGTGAGGAGAAGTGCATGGACATGATATACTGGTACGAGAATAACCAGAAGGAGTTTGAGAAAGTCCTGGACTCCAACAACGCACTTCACAAGGAGTTACTGGAGGTGCGGAGCATCAAGGACAGCAGCTGCTCGTACTCCTACGACGGGACGGCGGAGGAACTGCGCGAGGTGAGGGACCGGCTGACCGTTGAGAGGAAGCAGAACGTCGCGCTGCGGAAAGACATAGCTGAGAAGAACTCAGTCATCCGCGACCAGTCACTGAGATTAATGGAACTGGAAGCAGCCTTTCGCTGCAGCGTGAGCACACACTCTACGACGCCCCAGCGAGCTCGTTGCCCCTCCCCCTGCCCCGCCGTAGAATGCGTCGTTATTCTCGACACCCCAATGGATCGGCAAACTGCGTCTCCACAGGAGTCCCCGCGGCACACTCCCCCTTCTACAGAGCCACTTCTTTCCCCCATCCCCCCCACTGCCACGCGATCAAGCGAGCCACCTGCAGCGGCAAGTACCAGCTCTGCCGCCGCCACACCGCCTCCAACCAGGATAGCACACAGCTTGGAGACCACTACGACGTCAGGTGGGAAGTCTTCCAAGAAGAGAAAGGGAAAGGGGAAGAAGAAGACAGCTGCCAAAGAGCCCCGTTCAGCGGTTGGAAAAGGGAAAGGTCGACATGGGAAGCCACCGGTCCCCCGTGTCTGCATTACTGAGGCTGAGGTACCGAGAGAAGGCAAATTAACTGCACATGTAAGTCAGCATGGAACCATACAAGCTTGTCAGCCGAAGAAGAAGTCTCCATGCACAGACCCACACGCAGCTGTAAGCGGAGCTGCAGCATCTGCAGCAGAAAAATCCGCATCCCACAGCCACTCTAAAAACGTACTCATTCTGTGTGACGAGCATGGGCGAAATATGGCGAGCCTTTATAAGGACTCCTTGCAGACGTCGGATTCTGTCACAGCCATCTGCAAGCCGAACGCTCCTATCACCGAAGTGATCAAAGACTTTCTTAAGTACGTGAACAGCATGGTGAAAGGCGACGTAGTAATTTTACTGACAGGAAATTCTGAAGCAAACCAGGACACTAACATTTACTGTAAATGTGTGAAATATGTAGCTGAGGTTTGCAACCATAAACAAATAAATCTGTTTGTCACTTCACTCTTGTATGTGCCACTCACGCTACATAATTCAGACAAATTAAATGCCACTGCCTACAGGTCCAACACACAAACCTATGGATTGACAAGAACCATACCCAATATGGTTTACATCGATTTGAATAATTTAGACAGCAGTAGCTACACTAGAATAGGTTATATGACTAATGCAGGACTGAAATTCATCTCAAGGACCATTCAAACATGTAATTATAGCGTTAAGGCATCTAACCTACGTTTTATTAAAACTTGTGATACTGATTTTTTAGACCAAGTTCCAAAGATATTGTCAACTGTGAGTTAAATAACATTGAAAATGCGTTCCCATCTGTAAATGAAAATGAAAATAAAATCAAAATACAATGTAAACATAAATCGACATTGTCAAATAATAATAATAGGACAATAAGGAAAAATAATTCAGAAGGCAAACTACTAGTATGCCATCAAAATGTACAAGGTCTGCGTGGTAAGACGCTAATGTTAGAACTATTTCTTCAGGACAATAATATAGATATATTTTGTATAAGCGAATCATGGATCAACTCTAATGAACTGAATATTTGTAATCTTAACAATTACAATGTAATTAGCAGTAGTCACCGAAAAAACTATATACGAGGAGGCACTATGATTTATGTAAAGGAATCCTTACGAGCTAAGAACCGATCAGATATCGTCAACATGTCAATTGAAAAAGATTTTGAAGTAAGCTGTACTGAACTGATGTCATTCTTTATTTTGTCCGTATATCGGTCCCCCTCAGGGAACATCTCTGTATTCACAGAAAGACTTGAACAATGCCTATATACACTAAGTTCTAATAACAATAAGTCAATAATATTATGTGGAGATTTTAATATTAAATTCCCAACGCACAAAGATGACAAACACGAGCTCTCAGACCTAATGGATAGTTTTTTACTATGCCAGACTATATTTGAACATACGAGGATTGTAGAATCATGCTCTTCATGCATTGATAATATTTTTACAGACAGTACAACTTTTGAAACGAAAGTAGTATGTGGTATTCAATCAGACCACCTAGCTCAATTAATCTCTATTTATCATGCACTGATTAAAAATAAAAATATTGCCATCAGGACATCGAGATTAATAAATGAGGACAGAATAAATGCCTTAAATATAGATTTAAAAATCGAATATTCACAAATAGCTAGCGACACCAGTTTCAAATCCTTCTTTAACACTTTTGTCACCTATATTGATAAACATATGCCCTTAAGGCGAAAGTCTGTACTTAAAAAGAAAAAGTTTGTAGAATGGGCGACACCAGGCATTGTAGTATCTAAAGAAAAACATTTTTATTGTATGAATTATTGAAAGATAAAAAATGTAGTGTCTTCAGAGCATACGTCTCTTCTTATAGTAAAATATTTAAAAAAGTATCCATAAGTGCCAAACAGATATTTCTGAAAAATTAATTATTAAGCTCCGACAATAAAATAAAAATGGCCTGGAATATAATTAAAGACGAAACATGCAGATCTATCAGGGATGAGAATGTACAAGTAGAATTAAAAATTGGAGAAAGTCTTATAACTGATTGCAGCAGTGTTGCAAATCATTTCAATAAATATTTCTCAACCATTGCACATAACAGCACAAAAAATATTATACCTTGTAAAGACATTGCTTTGAAACATTTGGAAGCTTTCACACCTCGCAACACTGTATCAATTATTTTTGAGCCTGTAACACATTCAGAAATTAAAAGAATACTCCGCGACCTCAAATCAAAACGATCACAGGACCTATGGAACATGTCACCAAAGCTGTTAAAATCGTTAATGAGTATCGTGGACCCTTTGTTAGTTGTTATGAATCAGTGTATTGCAAGTGGAACATTTCCTGATGCTTTAAAAATTTCCAGAGTCATCCCATTATACAAAAAAGGTTGTCATAAAGACATCGGCAACTACCGCCCAGTTTCTCTATTACCAGTGTTCAGCAAGGTATTTGAAAAATGTATTGAAAAAAGATTAATCACATTTTTTAATAGGCATAATATTATTAATTTTAAACAATTTGGTTTTCAAAAGGGCAAGTCTACCGGAGATGCGATTGCATCAATGATCCGATCAGTTTTAACTTCACTAGACCAATCAAAGCAAACATACGGAATTTTTTGTGACCTATCTAAAGCATTTGACTGCGTAAACCATGATATCATATTAATGAAGCTTGAACACTACGGAGTAAGAGAGAAAGCATTGAATCTATGTGAATCATATCTAAAAAATAGAAAACAAATCTGTGATATTAATGGAGTAAAGTCGGGCGTAGAACCTGTCAGTATAGGTGTACCACAAGGCTCAATACTAGGACCACTTCTTTTCTTAATATATGTTAATGATATATCTAGCTGTGTTCCAGAGGACATAGAATTAGTCATGTTTGCTGATGATATATCTGTTGTCTTGAAGGATTTATGTATGGAGGAACTACGGAAGTCATTTGTAGTAGTAATAAATTCACTACAGTCATGGTTTCAATCTAATAATTTACTATTGAATGTAAATAAGACTAATGTAATGCACTTCGCATTGGCTACTCGGAAACGCATACAAGATGACATTGTGAACACTGTAAATGATTTATCCCTCAAAATAGCTAATGAAATTACATTTCTGGGCTTAATATTTGATAATGGATTAACCTGGAAGGCTCATATAGATAAACTAGCAGGCAAACTAAGCTCAGCCTGCTACGCTATAAAAAAAATTAAAGAGCTCTGCGGCATTCAAGCCGCAAAGACTGTATACTATGCCTACTTTGACAGTCTTATGTCATATGGTTTAATGTTTTGGGGAAATGCAGCGGAATCAAACCGAATATTTGTATTACAGAAAAGAGCCCTACGGTGTATACTAGGAATGAAACCTAGAGACACTTGTCGTTATGCATTTAATGAAATAGGAATAATGACTTTACCTGGTGCCTACATCTTTCAAAACATTTGTTATGCAAGAAAGCATCTATTAGTCTCCACTTTTAACTCGGACAATCACAACTATAATACTAGACATAAGGATAACCTACTGGGAATAAAACATAGGTTGTCTAAAATGTCAAAAAGTTTTATATGTAATAGTGTTAGATCTTATAACAAAATACCACAGGAAATAAGGAATCTAGGTGAAAATTCTTTCAAAATAACCCTGAAAAAAATATTAATCAAAAAAAGCTATTACAGTATTAAAGATGCCTTAACTGACGAATTTTGTGATTCTGACACATAATAAATTAAGTACAAAAGTATGACATAACGTAATGTTCTCTACTAACTCTAAGACAATGGGTACTTGTGTATCTATTTTATTTTTAAATTTTTTTTACCCTCGACATTTTATACTACATTGTGGTATGTTACCTGCTTACTAACAAAATCAAATAATGACTTGATAAAATTTCTTATCAAATTTGACGATGGCACTATACACCGGACTTTTTACATAATAGCTATATACTTCAGAAGTTGTCAGAATCACATGATAAATAAATATAATTAATGATGCGATATGAATGTAATTAATTAGTTATGCGATAGCGACATGTGGTGGTTTGTGACAGAAACCAGTAGTCCATACAATTTCATAGTAAAAATGTTTTCACTTTGTCATGAACTGCTGCATGTCACAAATCAGCACATGCGTGTCTAGGCAGTGGCAAACATTTTTGTATAGACCAAGTGGACATTGAAAAAATTTCCAGTGAAGTTTCTTGTCAGTTCTTCTTCGCTGTGATAATCGAACTGGCGGAATGTTACAATGTAAATATGACAAATCTGAGCGCAGTGTACTGCCAATAGATGCTAAATAAACAATAAACAATAAACAACAAAGGACGAATTTCTGTTTGATTTGCAAGTTACAACACAGTCGCAAGCTTAACTATCTAGCGGCACATGATCAATTTTTACAAGCTTTTTTCAATTTAATATACTGCCATTTCGATCTTTCAAATATTCCCGCGACTCGTGTAAATCAGTACAACCTTCTTTTCTATCATTTATTGATTTACGTTTTATTTATAGACGTCCAAAGATACCAGCCTTTCGGCTACAAAATCCAGACGTCTACTACCAGCACTCTTGCGAGTACAGTGATCATGTATGCCAGATCGAGGCCCCATAGCTGCTCTGTCGAACATCCGTTCTTCCGAAAAAATCCCATGGGAAACACAGGCTGCGACCTTTCCCCAGCCGATCCGAGCCACCACCCGTCCACCCGAAGGAACCCCCGACCGAAGTCGAGAGCCGGGGGTGAAGCCTTCACTGCCACTGGGGTCAGCACCCTATCCAACCGCAACCTGTGCCCAGGGCCTCAGCGTTTTGTACTAGCCTAAAGGCTTTTGTTTTCACCAGCTATGTATATGCGTGGAAGTGCATATGACCACCACCTAATGTGTACCGGGGATCCACCGGTCTCGAATGACAGACTTACGTCAGCGTCATTAGCTCGTGAAAAATCCATCCCACATCCACATATAAGTGTGTGTTGCACCGACATACCGATCTACATTATTCGCATGTCTACCTATTCTCCACATTGGTTACGGAGCTCTAAGTGGCTCACCACTCGCAGCTTTCGCTACTTATTCCCGTGTTAGGTGCTTTAACTACACAAGTACGGAAGCACCAGGGAATCAACGCTAAACCACAACCCCTGCGAGACCAACTCCAGTGTTCCGTGCAGAAGCACGAAGCATTCTGGGGCTTTTAACGGAACCCCGCAGTACTCAACCCAGCGTTTAGGGTAGTATCTCATTTGACCCACCGACCTGAGTGGAGTCAGCAGCGTGAGCTAAGAGGAGGCCGAAACCCCCAACTTAGTACTCATGTTAGACTAGCAACGTTTAATGAGTAATCGTCGAGAACAAGTTCTCTACCACACATTATTTCTAGCAGTGACGCCCGTCAGCACAGGTACACAAGCAAGTATACGTGATTGGTTTACATGATAGATGTTTTACACGACTGTTGTTTTACACGGCTACTCTTTTTACACGGCTGCTCTTTGTACAAGGCTGCTCTTTTTACAAGGCTGCTCTTTTGACAGGGCGGCCGTTTTACACGACTGCTGTTTTAAACGGCTGCTCTATTTACAGGGCTGCTGTTTTACACGACTACAGTTTTACATGGCTGCTATTTTTACAGGGCTGCTGTTTTAGACGACTGCTGTTTTACACCGCTGCTATTTTTACAGGGCTGCTGATTTACACGACTGCTGTTTTACACGGCTGCTCTTTTTACACGGCTGCTGTAACACAAGGGCTTTTTACACAAGGGCTGTTTTACATGGCTGTTGTTTTTAAACGGCTGCTCTTTTTACACGGCTACTATTTTACACTGATGCTGTTTTACATGCCTGCCGTTTTACATGCCTGCCGTTTTCCATGGTGGTTGTTTCACACTTAACCGGTTTTATACGGCTGTTCTTTTAACACGGCTGCTCTATTTACACGGCTGTTCTATTTATACAGCTAATGTTTTACACTGCTGCTTTTACATGTCTGCTGTTTTACGCGGTTGTTGTTTCACACAACTGCTCTTTTACACGGCTCCTCTTTAACATGGACACAATTTTACAAGGCTCACGTTATGCACGGCTGATGCTTTATACGTCTACGGTTTTACATGTATGATTTTACACAGCTGCTCTTTACATTCATCCATGTTTAAATGGCACCGGTTTTACATGGATGCTATTTTGCAGACCTGCTGTTTTTCAGTTAACTCGCTTAGTGTAAATTTGTCTTAAATGCAGAGAAGACAAGGCAACCTATGCACAAATAACCGCTTTACACGGAGATAATTACAAGCGTCTAACGTTGTGCTCGCTTACACGGGAGTGTTCAGTCGGATGTACGATCGCGGCAGATAATCTGATAACTAGACAAGATACTGGCGGTATAGTTCATTAATGTTCGAGAACTGGCATAAGTCTGTTTTTTATTTTTGTAGAATTTAAACGACATTATTTGTCGGTTAAATTCTGTTGAACGAGACTTAACCGGAAGTGGTAAAGACGCGGCCATACGAGATAAGGCAGCGTAAGATGATTTATGCGATGCGTTCGTATTTTTTCGAGCGTCGCGTAAGGTTCACTCACTGTTCACTGCCCTTGAGGATTAATCGTGATGATACATAGCCCATAATCATCACGTCATACGCAAAATTATATTAGTGTTAACCGCATGTAAATCGGTTCAACAGTTTTCGAGATAATCCGTTACAGACGGATACCTTTTATAATAGTAAGAGTCTACTAGATTGTTTACGCTATGGACAGTGCAATTGGCAGTGGCAGAGAGCTAACTAGGACGCATTCATCTCTGGATCTACCAACACTCCCTTACTAGCTTATAAGGACCGTAGACAGAGTCGGCGATGTCACTCAATGAAGCTCAGCTTAACGCATTCTAACGCTGCTTTCATTCTCATTCTACAGAGTCTCACTTCCTTCCCAGAGATATGAATATCACGTCAGCCTTTTAACGACAAACCAAACGCTGAGCATGCTTTGTAGTTGACACTAACAAATCTTGGAAATTCAAGATTTCTTTAATCATTCTTATAATGCACTGCAAAGTGTGCGAAATTAGGCTTGCGAAAACCTTTCCATGTCCAAAATCTTCAAATCGCAAGGATTGCAGGAATATTAAAGAAGCGTATGTTCAGCAGTAGACGCAAAAACGCTGACTGGCTAACTGAATTACTTACTGACAGACCTATTGAATGGCTGCCTGACTGTTTTGAGTAGCTTAAGCGCAGTCTCTGCATACTGACCCTAATATGCTAAGACCGACAAATTGAATATTCGCTGCGCTAGAAGATTCCTGCCCCGATAGGCAAATGCGCTCAGCTCCTTCAAATGGGCCATTACTCCGTATAATGTTCGCGAATTATGGTCGTGAAATTTCTCAAATTTGAGACACTTTTAGCCACTTTTGGTTGCGATAAGGTCTGAGCAGGCGCCTATTTAAGTGGCGGAGAACTGACATCTCTTAAAGCGTACGCTCAGACGACAAAAACCCATAAACGTTTTAAAAGTCAGCATTATGTTTTCTGTCAATATTAAAAAATACGGAGAAATATAGGTACTCAATTTTATTCACTTGATAATATGAACCTAATTTCCTGTGTTTTTTTATTAGTATTTTCATCAGTTTCGTAGTTTCAGGTGATTGGAAAAATATTTAGCCGACCTAATACAACCTATTGTTTTCTCAACGAATTGTGTTCTATGTGATGTTAGTTCTAGGAAACTAGACGACAATGAAATGGTGCCGAGCGAAGCCGAATCCTGTACTACTCAATACAATCATGTCTACTGTATGCGGCATAACGCCTCAAAATCAGATTTGCACTACAAATGGCCCTTCAATCGATAATACTAGAAACATTTCTATCAAAAAATTAAGTTGAAAATACTAGAAAAAAAAATACAGCATTTATTTACCAAAATCTGTTTTCCACAACTTGGCGTCTGTGCCACGAGCGAAAACTATCGCATTCGTCATAATCAAACGCAGTCCCAACGACTTCCCGGCCACATTTCATGCAACTTACAAAACTTACTTATAGAAAACTGAACGTGTACGCTGGTTAATAGATGGCGCTCTGTAAGCGGTGTCTATTGTATAGTCAAAAAGTATTGCATTCGAAGACGTTAAAAAAACCTGCGAAGTTTCTTGCCGGCTCTTCTTTGTGGGTGTAATCGAACCGGATTGTAAAAACAAAATTGGACAAATTAAAGCGTAGCGCGTATACCATACGAACTGTGCATACGAATGTTGAATAAAGAATAAATTTCAGTACAAGTATTATGGACGAGTGCATAACATTGCACAAAGGTATCTGTTAAATAATTGGTGATACAAAAATACCGACAAACATTGTCGATTAATATTTATAAATATTTACGGTATATTTACGTGCTGCAGTAATTTTGGCCCCGATATTATTGCGGTACCGAAATAAAAAGTGTATGGTAACGAAATTATTATAGGACATAGGAAAAAGGGCGCATAGCTGAAGAGGATCTCCTGATACTCCCGACTCTTTTCAAATATGTCATTTAGTAAATTCACGTCTTTGCATTTCGGTACTGAAATAATTGTGATAAGTACGGTTAGTCTGTTAAACTACGCTGAAGCCAAAATTACAATCTCTAAGCAATATAAAATTTAACTTTGTATGTAACCTGCACTTAATGAAACAGTCCCCAGATATATCATCGAGGAAGTAGTTTTCAGCAAATGCAATTCAGGAGTCGACAATAAGCGGACTTCTGCAAGAAAAGTATTCCTGAAGAGCGGCAAACAAAAGTTTCAGGACGAAATCCGTGCGACTTCACGGAGACACTTCCGCGCACGCAAAAAGTCAACTCTTAAAGTTATGTCCACGCTGGGCAGTTTATACAACCACATTTGATTGCAACTGGCGCGCAAATTCCAATCCATATTTTTGATACATTTTGTTTTAGCAAACTAACCCACTTGGTTGTTGTGATGAGGGACCAATGGTACAGTCTCAATGGTACAAAGCCAAAATCACCTCTCCTCGCGAAACCGCGCTCAGCGAGGCGCCATGCCGGCAGATTTTCGGAAAGGATCTGCAGATCTTTCCTCCACAGAACTGGTAAACTCTGGAACGCTCTCCCTGCCCACATATTTCCCCCCAAATATAGCCTCCGGTCCTTCAAGAGAGGCGTGAATAGGCACCTGTCAGGTCGGCATGGCATTTGCAACCCCCGCGTACGATCGAATGTCCATGGCCGTCGTTAGACACCTTATGGGTTTAATTAATACAAATTAGGCACAATAGGTGAGCTTAATTCCGTGAGGCATTCTATTCTAACCAACCTTTGGGATGTGGCAGAAGTATATGCAAGCGAAACAAGAATAGTTTGTGGCAATGTATTAAGAAGAAAATCGGGGTGTGGCTGTGTCGTGGACACGGCCGTGTGTTTTACGTGAATACATGTACATAACGGGTAATATTTTCCTAGAGCGTATTACGTAATGAATTCTTTGATCCGTTAGCTATCGAGTGGTGTAATTAAATTGTGGATATAGATGATAGATATGAAGCTGCAACACCAAACTGTATCCCCCGATTTTGTTATCATCAGTTTTCTGGATTGGCTCCCACTATGGAAGCAAATTTAAAGACGTATTCACGTCAAAAACAATATGATAAACTACAAACGAATACTACATAAATACTTTAATATGCATATAATAGACTTACATATTATGTACATTAATCAGTGGTACTGTTGTTCAACACCATCAACTGAATGACAAGAGAGAGGAGTGGGGAAAGATATTTCCCGGTAGCCCGTTCTACACTTTTAAGTGCGGCACAAGAAGGATTTAGAGAATCGTGCAGTTCGAAGAACTCTTCTGTCGACTACAAAGGGGTGTTCCGTGAGAGTATGGCGGGTTTGGCGAATGTGAACCTGAGGAGGAGAGATAAGGGAAGCAAGGGTTTGGCGAAGGTGAACAGGAGGAGGAGAGATAAGGGAAGCAAGGGTTTGGCGAAGGTGAACAGGAGGAGGAGAGATAAGGGAAGCAAGGGTTTGGCGAAGGTGAACAGGAGGAGGAGAGATAAGGGAAGCAAGGGTTTGGCGAAGGTGAACAGGAGGAGGAGAGATAAGGGAAGCAAGTTCGTCAAAGCAGCATATATAATTTATGAATTGAGACGAAGCCGAGCCGAGTACATCACGTAGTAACATCAGTACAACTGACGCGGCAGAGTAAAAAAGTACTGGCTCTGCGTATTTCTTTGCGCGTGAAACTCCGCTCGAGCGCGGAAGAGAACTTTAAAGTTATTACTTCCTTGGCTCCGCTCCTCGGCGGAAGTCCCTCCGGTATGAGATGGCGGAGTAACAAATAATTAGATCTAAGAACAATCTCATATTATTCGCGATGCGAGCAAGCAAATTATGTTGCTGAGTTCTTTATAGACTTCACGGAAACACTATTTTCATTATTGAGAAAATTTAGGTTTTTTTTCTCCCCGTCCTCGATTTGAAACGAGTCTGCCAAAGATGAGTCTGTACAGTGATATATCTCAACTCTCAAAAAAACCGGCCAAGTGCGTGTCGGGCCACGCGCAGTGTAGGGTTCCGTAGTTGCGGAACCACACGATGGGGTAGACGTGAAAAAAAAATTCATCCCCACTTTACGTGTAGGGGTGGTACCCTAAAAAAAAATATTTTCAAATTTTTATTTTACCACTTTGTCGGCGTTATTAATATGTATACCCATACCAACTTTAAACTTTCTAGTACTAAGGGTCTCTGAGCTAAGCCGCGGACAGACAGACTGACGGACATGGCGAAACTATAAGGGTTCCTTGTTGACTACGGAACCCTAAAAACAGCTGGCTGTGGTTCTAGCAAGGCGTCTGTCATGCTGTCTGTTGACATCTGATTTGCTTACTTTCTGCCCTTGGGAAAATAATACGACAGTTTCATTTCTAGCTATTCAGACTTCGCTTTACCCGCAAAGGGGTTCCATCTTAACATCTGTTAACTCTAAACCTCTGTCAATTCTGAACCTCTGTTGATTAGTTAAATCATAACCTCTGTGACTTTTTGGCTTCACCTATCCTAACCTAGCCTAGCATAACCGTATCTCTGTTAATACCTAATTATCACTAACATGTGTTAACTCTTACCCTCTGTTAACTCTTAACCTCTGTTAACTCTTAACCTCGGTTAACTCTTAACCTCTGTTAACTCTTAACCTCTGTGGCTTTTTGGCTTGAACCAGAATTTGTTTTATTACTCCCGCATCGGATGGCTGTGATCAAGCTTGGAGCCTCAGACACAGCTAAGTTCACCCCCGAGGAGGTATTAGTCCGGCTTGTCAGACTATAGGTGGGGAAAGGCTAATAAACAGAGATTTGAAGATGAGAGTGTGGATTGTAGGAGTAGGGAAAGATGTTCCAAGCCCATTCCACACCTTTGTGACACAAGATAACGATTTAGTTAGAGTATCGTGACAGGATAAGCAGCGGGTGGCCGAGTGGTTTCTGCATCGGCTTATCATGCGAGAGGTCCGAGGTTCGAATCCGGTCGGCGTGTACTCATGAGTTTTTTTGTGAAGAAAAGAATTTACGTGCATACCTACACCTGCTGCTTCACCGTTCCGAACCGGTGTAAAACTGTAGGTCCCTCCCCTTACCCTAGCTAGGTGGTAGGCTCAAATTGTAGCCGACTGGGTTGGTACCACCGTACTGGTTGTAAGTTGGCCGCATAGCAGCCTCGGTTGTGTTCTCCTGTAGTCCAGTATAGCCAGCAATCCAGGGAAGTCTCCGGTATGGTACATACCTTCTCGGAGGTGATATTGGCTGGTCGGAGCATGTGCTTTGGCCCCTCCAACTCTGCCACCCATACCGGATTACATAAAAAAATGATCGTAACATTAGGGATGAGGGAAGCGAGCAATTCTACTGGTTTAATGTTTCTATACAGAGTATAATATAAAAGGTGTCCGAATTAAGCTATCGAATATTGAATGGGTGATTGCGTACGGGAAACTGAATTTTTTGATTTATGACTTTTTTATTCAAACGAATATTAATTAATTGTATGTTTGTTTGTATGGATGGATGAGAAGAGCGGAATACCGCGTGTGGTGACGTGCCTTGGGAGAGGCCTATGTCCAGCAGTGGATCGATACAGGGTTTATTAATTAAATTCAAAATAAAAAAAATTTTAACAATTCAATATTCAGTTGTACCGTGTGGGGCCGGTACTTTAAAAGAATAGCCCCACTGCATCTCTCCCCGCGTATGTCGTAAAAGGCGACTAAGGGATATGACTCCTTTATTATATTACTAGGTTGTAGGGTTTAACCCGCCCGGGTTGTTACCACCGCACTGAATGAAAGGTCGGTCGAAACGGCTATGTAAATAGGTTGTGTTTTCCGTCTAGTTCAGTGTAGCCGGCACGACCGAAGGGAAGCAATGACGTGGCACCAAGTTCACCCGGTGTTATGGGCTGACATCACGGACGTCGTAGGTGATGTAGCCAACCGTGTCAGTTTCCATAAAAAAAAACAGTTTCACATACACAACCAACCTTCCAGGATATCATACCTTACTTGGAACATCTTGTAGAGACGTCTAACTAAAGCCTAAAACGATGCTCGTTTTTACCCGACTACAGCGAAGCAAAGGAGGATTTTGTAATAGTTAGCTTGAATGTTTGGATGTATGTTTATTGAGCGCTACCATGCTGTGGTTTTGTAATACAATATTCAGTATCTCGACGTCGTCGCTTCGTCTCAGTGTGGAGGGTTCAAGAGTTTCCAGCTCTGAGACTTGAGCAAGATACGCTACGCTGGGAATGCTTCATTCTTTCTTAATTATTCATACCATAGAAATAAATACATGGAAAGGGCATATACTTCTTTCTAGGGTCACTTAGTATGTTCTACAGGTACTATCATGGACGCTGCTCGGAGGAACTTGCTTCTCTTATTCCTTGCCATCCAACCTATCTTCGCAGCACTCGCCGCAGAGAACCTTTTGTTGTTGACATTAGGCTTTTGAGAACCCATCGGTTCTCAAAATCGTTTCATTGTCGCACCGCTAGGGTGTGGAAGTGTCTCCCGGCGAGTGTGTTTCCCGAATCCTTTAACCTGGGTGTCTTAAAACGTCGTATCGGAAATCTGCTGGCATGGCGCCTCACTGAGCGTGGTTTCGCGAGGAGAGGGGTTTTTGGCTCTGTCGACTGTGCCATTGGTCCCTCGACGCAGCCACCCATGTTGGTTTACATAAAAAAAAACTTGTCGAAGAGTTGAAAGAGTAGTGTATGAAATTGACCGCTCAACCGCTGGAGGCTGACCGTGGCTCGGATTCCACGTTAAACTTAAGTCCGTTCCCTTCTTACCTTACTGAGAAAGAAAGAAAGAAAGAAATCGTTTATTGTATAAATAAGGAGTTTTTTTACATACAATACATAGGATAGGTACATGTGTACTATTTTTTTGTTTTCTCTCTTACGTTTTGTTTATAGACGTCCAGAAATACCAGCCTTCCGGCTATAAAATCCAGACGTCTATCCCTGCTCTCTTGCGAAGTACAGTGATCATGTATGTCGGATCGAGGCCCCATAGCTGTACAGTTCTTCCGAAATAATCCCATGGGATTGAAGCCTTTCCTAGCCACAGACTGAAGCCTTTCCTAGCCGATCCGAGCCACCACTCGTCCACCCGAAGGAACTCACGACCGAAGTCGAGAGCCGGGGATGAAACCATCACTGCCACTGGAGTCCAACAACAGCCTAGGATAAGTACATCTACAGGGTTACTTACTAATGCTTATAATTGTACGTAGTTTCTAGTGGTGCCCTGTTTCCCATTAGGTGGAAGGGTTTAACCCGCCCGGGTTGGTACCACCGCAATAAATGAATGGTCGGTTGAAACGGCTATGAAATAGTTCGTGTTTTCTGTCTAGTTCAGTGTAATCGGCACGACCGAAGGGAAGCACTGACATGGTACCTAGTTCACCAAGGTGTTAAGGGCTGACATCAAGGATGTAGTAGGTGATGTAGTCAACCGTGTCAGTTACCATATAAAAAAAAAGTACAAATACATTTCTTTATTAAATAGACGCGAGCCGAAAATAAAGATAAAAAAATACGTCCGGACCAGCATTCGAACCTGGACCTCTGGCACAAGCCCCCAACGCGTTACCAATTTCGCCATATGGTCGTGACAAATTCTCTCTAAATTTCAAACAGTTGCATCATCTATAGTGTGTGGCATCTCCTGCAGACAACAGACAGACGGCGTAGGCTTAGTAATAGGCTTCCCTACGGGGTACGGAAACCTACAAACGTCCAAAGGTTGACTTGAGATTTTTAATATACTTTTAATATTTAATACATGCTTAGTACTAACATATAAAAAAAACATTACAAATACTGTATATCTTCTTCTGGTTGTTTACCCACTCTCATATCTTCTGCCAACGGAGTGCCGGAATCAAATGAAGTGCATACCAACCAATTTAGACCACAAGGTGAAACGTATGCATCACATGACAATGCCTTTTTCGAATATTTCTTTCCATGTTTCATACTGAGGGTAGCTCAGTTCAAATGCAGAACTGAACTGAATTTCAGATGAACGCATGTTTGCATTTGTAGTGTACTCTTTCGTTGTATAAACTTTTTGAAACAAGGTGTAGATGTAAAAATATAGATATATTTTCTCAACTCTCTCTTTCTATCACTGTCTTTCTCTTTCTCTAGCTTCTGTAGGTTGCAGCCCGTCTCGTTCAGTATGCCCAAGGAAGATCGCACGCTGACTGCCTGCAAATATCTCAATAGAATTAAAGTGTCTTTTGTACGTTTACAAATTCTATGAAATGGTTGCTTTCTCTGCGTTGTTCCGGGCACTTGAAAGCTGTAACAATTCCGAACACCTTGTAGCTCGACTCTTAGGCACACGTATATAAATTTGTGCTAGCAACAAGTAAGTTTATTTTATTGTGCAATATATCTTGTGAATAAACATGACATCTGCAAGGTTCCTTGTTCTCAAGGGCAAAGATTTGAACACTGTTGTGTGCACCTTTCTTCGAAGTCTAAAACTAATTATATGATACAAGTCATCATCGTCATCATCATCATCATCATCAGCCTGTATCGGTCCACTGCTGGACATAGGCCTCTCCCAAGGCACGCCACCACACGCGGTCTTCCGCTCTTCTCATCCATCCACTACCGGCTACAAGTATTTCTGAACAATTTCCAGGGACTTGATGTATGTACTTAAAAATAATAAGGAGTCCAGATCTTCGACGCATATTCTGAATGCGATCGTACTAATGAATTAATAAATAGTGTAATATAGCTTCTTGACTTTGAAATCCTTAGTATTCCGTAACACAAATCTTATCATACGCCATTTCTTCCAAGTCTCAAACTCAATATTTGATACAAGCATTTCTGAACATTTTCCAGGGACTTGATGTCAGTCAGTCAGTCAGCATTTAAGCGTCCACTGCTGGACATACGCCTCTCGAATTTTCCTCCAGTCCTCCCGGCCTTCAGCGATACGGAACCACTGCTTTCCGCCGACGTACTTGATGTCGTCGTCCCACCTGGCGGGTGGTCTTCCCACACTCCGGGACTTGATGTACTTAAAAATAATAAAGATTCCAGATCTCCGACGCATACATAAGTGCGATCGTACTAATTAATTAAATGGTATAATATAGCTGTCTGGACTTTTCAAAACCTTAGTATTATGTAACACAATTCCCATCATAGGGTAAGATTTATCCAATATGTTTTCATTGTTCTCATCATAATTCTCAACTTATTGTATTACTCTTATGTATCTTATACTGTTGACACAGATATGATAATACAATCCCTCAATAAGCTTTCTTGGAATGTTACCTCACAGGCGAATCGTTAGTAGATAGTACAATAGCGCCAGAACATAATAAGCCAACATACTGCTTCTGTACAATGTAAATAGGACGAAGGTACTCGACATCCCTTACAATATACCCAAGACAGCCTCCTCCGTCGAACCTTCTTACAACCCTGCGCCCTCTACAGGGGGCTGTTGGACAGAAAATGGAATAGGATACCGCTCATTTTGAATATTGAGAGCTTTAATTCTATCGCAAGGGTAGAGGAAGGGTGTACCGCAGACGATATAAGCGATTTTGAATGTCAACAATGAATATGTTAGAGATGTGAACAATGAAAAAAATATTCAAAACTAACCCCTTGTCCGCGTCTCCGCTGGCGGCGCTGTTGGGTGTGTGCGCGAAGGTTTCTTAACTTTTTTTTTTTATGGAAACTGACACGGTTGGTTACATCACCTACAACATCCGTGATGTCAGCCCATAACACCGGGTGAACTTGGCGCCACGTCAGTGCTTCCCTTCGGTCGTGCCGGATACACTGAACTGGACGGAAAACTATTTACATAGCCGTTTCGACCGACCTTTCATTCAGTGCGGTGGTACCAACCCGGGCGGGTTAAACTCTACCACCTGTCATATCCTTTAGTCGCCTTTTACGACATTCACGAGGAGAGATGCAGTGGGGCTATTCTTTGAAAGTACCGGCCCCACACGGTACTGTGTTTGGAGTTAATAATAAAAGGTAGGAAGTGTAAAGAAGTGGTGTTATTGACTGTGTTGGATCTTCCATTGAACTTTTGGGCGTAGCCACCTGTTAATTTATCTCGACCTACAAAAAGGAGGAGTTTATCAATTCATCTGTATTTTTTTTGTGTGCATGTGAAGTGATTTCTCCGAAAATTCTCAACCGATTTGTTGTTTGTTTCAAAAATTGTAAAAAACATTGAACCGACTTCAAACCCTATATAAAAAGTATGAATTTTTTTATTTTTTTTATTTTCGTAGAATGTTTTAAATATTATTTTGAACTTAGTAGAAGACGGTACAAAAGCACACCTGTAGATGGACAGTTTTGTGCTTTTATACCGCCTTCTACTCAAGATCAAAATATTATTATTTACTTTTTAGGGTTTGAAGTCGGTTCAATGTTTTTTTTAACAGTTTTTATTTTATTTAAATTATTATTTTTAAATATTATGAGTGTGAAGGAGACGTCTGAGTTGTCAGAACCATTGCACATGGATCCGTGATCCATGGTCTCTGCTTTTCCCAACTGGGAGGTATGGGTGACGTCATCTATGAACGTTCCAAAACTTATGTCGCCGGCCATCACAGCTCGGGTTCGCAATTGCATTAGAACGGTAAGCTCTGGAACACTCTCGCTGCGAATTTCTATCTCCTCACGTACAGTCTCGGGTCCTTCAAGACCGTCATGGCATTCGTAACCTCCGCATATGGCCGAATGTCCTTGGGTGTCGTTAGACACCGTTGGATGGCTCGGCGCCACATGTCGCGTCGACCGTACACACAAGCCAAAATAAAGTTTACGTACAGTCTCGGGACCTTCAAGAGGGGCGTGAATAGTTACCTGTCAGACCGGTATGGCATTCGTAACCTCTGCATATGGCCGAATGTACATGGGCGTCGTTAGCCACCGTTGGGTGGCTCGGCACCACATGTCGCGCCGTCCGTACACACAAGCCAAGATAAAGTTTATATCGGCCTCGAAATAAAAATTTCACTCCGCCGCCGAACCACCTGTATAAGTGACCCGCAAGCAACACGAACAAGCTGTTTTGTTTATGTTGTGCAATTTACTGTGATTCGTCCCAGTGATAAAAATCCTACTAACTGAACGCCCATCTAGCCACACATCTCTCGACTCTATGTCCAGTCATTTACGAACTGTTTTAGAACGGAATGTTTTCACGGAAGCGCGCTGAAGACAGAAAACGGGTGACATAAAATGCAACTGGATATATACAATGGAGAAAAGTTTTCGGAAGCCGACAGGTTATTTATTTGTGAGTTGCGTCGAGCTCTAGTTTAACGTTTTAATCCTTTGGCCGTCGTCAACGCGGAGGAAGACAATCATTAGAATTGAGATTGTTTTAGGATTCCGTACTTCGAGAAAGAAACTTAATTTTTTTATATAAGGTGTTTCATTTCATTAGTCATGTCATTATTCGGAAGGGTTACATACACACTCAAATAAATACGTTAAGGAAAAAAAATTTTTTATAATATTACTTTTCGAGAAATTTAACAAAACGTGTTTGCTACCTAAACATTAACCTGTGTGTAACAGTAGGTAACTTGCATTGTACGGGGTCAATGACCATACTATGTTCAAACGCAGAACAGCTGTTTGTTGTAAGTTTCTTGCTAGGTACATGGTAGGTATGTACTTGTTATCAACGTATCTCCTATGGTTAAGTAATTGGTTGATTTTCGTGTGTTGGTATTAGTTAGTTTTTGATGTTTTCTTTCTTTTAGGTTAATTTTTAATCATGAACGCACTTAATACGGATAACTTTATGTAGAAAACTTTACTGGTCTCTGTGTAATTAATGTTAGTACTTACTCCTTTTTACGATGACTGTATGTTTTCCCAATAAAATAAAATAAAAATAAAATAAAAATAAGTCACAAGGTCACTATGATTGAAATTTTTTACCGCTACTTATTTTATTTTATTTTTTTGTTAGGAGAAAAAATGCTCCTATAAACATATGTTTTTTTCTTACGTACAGTGTTTATTTGAGTGTGTATGTAACCCTCCCGAAGTTAATGACATGACTAACGAAACACGTTATATACAGACTAGGATTTTTAAATAATAGCCTAGGTATATTTATGATACTAGTTTATAAGTCACCTTAATAAATTACATTCGTAAATTAGACTAGTAAAACGAGTTATTTATTTATTTATTTATTTACTCCTATTTACAGATAATATAATCCAATTCTTAGGTAAGATATCCTGCAAGATTTGCTAAGTAATTGTGTAAATAAAGAGATGAAATAATAATAAATAAATATTTACCGGATGTGCAAGAAGCGATGTCGGGTTATGTTAGTAATGTATATATTATATTATGTAATACTCGTATATTATATTATAAAATATAATTGGTAAAATTTTCAAGCATTTTTACGGTTCCGCACCTCAAAAGAGGAAAAAAACTGAACCCTTATAGGATCACTCTTGTGGCTGTCTATCACAGCTTATGTTGAAAATTGATAGATGGTCCCCTTTTGTGTGCTTTTGTACCGCCTTCAACTCAAGGGTCCGAATATGAATCAAAGTTTATTATTTAACACTAGTTCTAGTTGTTTTTTGAAGCCGGTGCAGTGTTTTTTTTAAAACAGTTTTTACTGTTCCATTGTCGTGGCGTAAGCGAGAACATCGAAACAAAGACGAACACATTATGCTCCATATACGTGTAAAGAATTACGTGTAATTATAGAGGAATTAACACTGTGAATAATAAACGTTAAATGTCGTTTCTTTGCTTACATGTAATTTTCCTTAGGTTCAGAGTGTTATGTATGATACGTAGTATTGTCTTAGAATATAATTCATTGAAATAAAACTTTGGTTACAGAGCAACACATCGATTAATTCATCACACACGCTGAATCCCGACAATCGGGGTGAGTAGAGTAATCGTTGTTGTGCTGCAAGAACTCTGATAAATTACAGCACCACACCGACCACCACGTTTCGCAAAGTATTCGAACAAGATTCAATCGATCAAGCAGCAAGTAAGGTACGAAAACCCACCTGCTGCATGGCTCGGTGGAAGGACCGCGCCAAGGTGAGAGGTGGCGAGCCTGTCGCCCTTTAGCACGGCATCTTGTCCTTATCCCTTAGTCGCCTTTTACGACATGTATGGGGAGAGATGCAGATGGGCTATTCTTTTTAAATACCGGCCCTCACACGGTATTCATCGTTGCTTTCTGTCTGTCTGAGTGTCTGTCTGTCCGCTTATAACTCGAGAACCACTGAACCGATTTTAATAAAAAAAATCTACGGATAGCTTGATTCTTCCCATCAACTATAGGCTACTTACTATCACGCTAAATGGCTTATGAGGTCAGCAGTGAAATGAAATATGAGAGCGGGCGGAGCCGCGGGCACAGCTAGTTATCAATAATAAAAATAACGTTATACATAACAGACATATATGTCCAGTCTATCTTATATATTTCTCTCTTTTCTGTTGCCCACTCATCATGAAACTAATCTCGTGTTCATTCTACTTAGCTTGAACGATATATATTTAAGTCAAATTAGTAAAATATGCGGAAAGGATTACAGTAGTTTCACTCTATTCTTAATTGGAATTTTAATTAGAATTCTAGAGGCAGATATGTTATTGTTGTATTCAAGCATTTGAAATTGTCTGTTTAATTGGCATTTAACCAATCCAAACATCCGGAAATGTTTCAATATTTTTCTGAAGCAGAAGGCAAGATTTTAAAGTAATTTTTTTTTATGTAATCCAGCATGATTGGCTGAGTCAGAGAGGCCAAAGCACATGCTCCGACCAGCTAATATCACCTCCGAGAAAGAGACCGGAGACTTCCCTTGGATCGTTGGCTATACTGGACTAGAGGAGAACACAGCCGAGGCTGCTATGCGGTCATCTTACATCCAGTACGGTGGTATCAACCCAGTCTGCTACAATTTGAGCCTACCACCTAGTAAGAGGCAAGGGAAGGGACCCAGTTTTACACCGGTTCCGAACGGTGAAACAGTACGTGTAGGAATGAACGTAGATTTTTCCGTCAGAAAAAACTCATTGGTACACGCCGACCGGATTCGAACCCCGGATCTCTCGCAAGAGAGGTCGACGCCTAGACCACTCGGCCACGCGCCGCTAAATGTAAGTATTACTGTAGGTATACGATTTCAATTAAACCGATTGATTATTGTAACAAAGCATAATTATTTTAATTTATTTTAATAAACAAAATCAGATCAAACAAACAGTTGGGCTGTTAAGTCGTAGTTAAACGCGAGCGGAGTCCTGGGCAGCTAGTGCTATGCTGGTACAGCGTTAAACCATTTTATTAAATTCGAAATATTATTATAATGAGTGTGTCGTTGAAATGACGTCCACTACTGTTATTCATACAAAAATAATGTCAATTACTGAGAGTTATTGGAAAATTTATTGTCATTTTCGAAAATTTATTTGACACTCGAATAAGCGAATCTTTCATAGTTTGGTTTGTCATTCGGTCAGAATTGTATTAATTCACGATTTTGTATATAGTATTTATGGCATAAATTAGACAGTAATAGATAGAAAATGCTTTATTGTTCCAGTAAACAACAAACAGTAACAATTACATTAGAAAATTTACATAAGGTGCAAAGGCGGACTTATCCATTACAAATATTTCTTACAACATCCAACAAACATCCAACTGTTGACTCCTTTGGATGTTTGAGATTCGAGAATATAGTGGAATGTAAGTAGGTAGTAGCAAAAGAGTTGAGCGTGAGAATTGAAGATAAAATAATAGGAATACTTATTAAATACAAGCCATACATGTTTTAATACATACAAATTACTAAATATATAGAAAATTATGTACAAATAAATATACATCCATACTAATATTATAAATTCGAATGTAACTCTGTTGTCTGTCTGTCTGTCTGTCTGTTACCTTTTCACGCCTAAACCGCTGAACAGATTTCGATAAAATATTGCACGGAGATTAATTGCATCCTGAGGACGGACATAGGCTACTTTTTGTCTCAAAAAACAACCCTTAAGGGGGTGAAATAGGGGATGAAAGTTTGTATGGGGAACTCAGCATTTCTTAAGTTAGGGATATGACAATTTATATTTGGGCTTTTGGTATGAAATAAAGAAATACGTGTTTCAGCGTTTTTGCTAAATCAACCCTTAAATTAAAATAGGGGTTGATTTCAAAATTAGATTTTAGGATTTTATAAAATTTTCTGCGGAGATGAATTGCATCCTGAGGAAGAACATAGGCTACCTTTTGTCTCAAAAAACAACCCTTAACGGGGTGAAATAGGGGATGAAAGATTGTATGGGGAACCCATAATTTCTCAAGTTAGGGATATGAAAATTCACATTTAGGCTTTTGGTATAAAATAAAGAATCACGTGTTTCAGCGTTTTTGCTAAATCAACCCTTAAATTAAAATAGGGGATGATTTCAAAATTAGATTTAAGGATTTTAAATGATTTTAAATAATTTTATCCGTACTGGGGGTGGCTTTGAAGAGGGGGGTTGAGTTAGGGGGGAGGGCTCCGCGGGGAGAGGGGAAGGAGGGATAATTTAATCTTTATCTTCTTTTCTCTATCTATACTTCTTATAAAAGGAAACGTCTGTTTGCACGTATGTATGTATGTTTGAGGTAAACTCGGAACCACTTAACAGATTTTGATACGGTTTACATCAATGTAAAGAGTAGTTCTTCAGGCTCACTATAGGCTATATACCATAAAGTTAAATAGCCTTAGGGTTGAGCAGTATCAAAGAAAACGGAATTTAGTGTCTAATAGTCGTAATAGATGGCGTTAGCAGTTATGTTGCGTTGCGTTGGTGTAGATAGATGCTTTTAGTAGAAGAGACGAATAGAATAAAGAGTAGATATCTATACTTATAAAATTGTTTGTCCTGACCGACTGATCTATCAACGCACAGCCAAAAGTACTAAGTCTAGAAAGCTGAAATTTGGAACATAGGTTTATTTCATAACGTAAGCATCCGTTAAGAATTTTTGGAAATTACAACTTTAAGGGGGGGAGATGGGGACGACGACTTTGTATGAAAATCTTTGTTATTTGAAGTTCGAAACATGAAAATATGAATTACAGCTGCTGAGAATAAATCACGAAAGACGTGTTTCAGGGTTTTTGGTTGTCCAATTTTAAAGGGGGGGGGGGGGGGGGGGGAATTGGGGGTGCCAGTGGCCTCGCCCTTAGTTACGTAGGTACTTTCTTCGAGAAGGTTTACTGTATTCCAGAATGCAGCTTAGCGTGAAGCCTCGCCTTTAGCTACTTAATTTATTTAAGAAGTTTTAACGTTTACCTAAACGCAGCTCGGCCTTCAGCCTCGCCCATAGTTACTTACTTTGATCGAGAAGGTTTATCCTCTTCCTGAACGCAAATCGGCCTTCGGCTTCACCCATAGTTAATACTTACTTTCACTGAGATGGTTTATAGCCTTCGGCCTCACCCTCAGTTACTTACTTTCTTCGAGATGGTTTATAGCCTTCCTGAACGCAGGTCAGCCTTCCGCCTCGCCCTTAGTTACTTACTTTCTTCGAGAAGGTTTATAGTCTTCCTGAACGCAGCTCGGCCTTCGGCCTCGCCTTCAGTTACTTACTTTCTTCGAGAAGGTTTATAGTCTTCCTGAACGCAGCTTGGCCTTCGGCCTCGCCCTCAGTTACTTACTTTCTTCGATAAGGTTTATGGTCTTCCTGAACGTAGCTCGGCCTTCGGCCTCGCCCTTAATTGCTTACTTTCTTCGAGAAGGTTTACAGTCTTTCTGAACGCAAGCTCGGCCCTCGGCCTCGCCCTTAATTACTTACTTTCTTTGAGAAGGTTTATGGTCTTTCTGAACGTAGCTCTGCCTTCGGCCTCGCCCTTAATTGCTTACTTTCTTCGAGAAGGTTTACAGTCTTTCTGAACGCAAGCTCGGCCCTCGGCCTCGCCCTTAATTACTTACTTTCTTTGAGAAGGTTTATGGTCTTTCTGAACGTAGCTCGGCCTTGGGCCTCGCTCTCAGTTACTTACTTTCTTCGAGAAGGTTTGTGGTCTTCCTGAACGTAGCTCGGCCTTCGGCATCGCCCTTAATTACTTACTTTCTTAGATAAGGTTTATCGTCTTCCTGAACGCAGCTCGGCCTTCGGCCTCGCCCCTTCTTACTTACTTTCTTTGAGAAGGTTTATAGTCTTTTCTGAACGCAGCTCGGCCTTCGGCCTCGCCCTTAGTTACTTTCTTCGAGAAGGTTTATGGTCTTCCTGAACGCAGCTCGGCCTTCGGCCTCGCCCTTAGTTACTTTCTTTCTTCGAGAAGGTTTATATTCTACCTGAACGCAGCTCGGCCTTCGGCCTCGCCCTCAGTTACTTACTTTATTCGAGAAGGTTTATAGTGTTCCTGAACGCAGCTCGGCCTTCGGCCTCGCCCTCAGTTACTTACTGTCTTCGAGAAGGTTCATGGTCTTCCTGAACGCAGCTCGGCCTTCGGCCTCGCCCTTAGTTACTTACTTTATTTGAGAAAGTATTATAGTCTTTCTGAACGCAAGTCGGCATTCTGCCTCGCCCTCAGTTACGTACTTTCTCGAGAAGGTTTATCGTCCTCCTGAACGCAGCTCGGCCTTCGGCATCGCCCTTAATTACTTACTTTCTTAGAGATGGTTTATCGTCTTCCTGAACGCAGCTCGGCCTTAGGCCTCACCCTCAGTTACTTTTTTCTTTCTCGCCGTTAGTTATTTACTTTATTTGAGAAGGTACTTACTTTCTTAGAGATGGTTTATCGGCTTCCTGAACGCAGCTCGGCCTTCGGCCTCGCCCATAGTTACTTACTGTCTTCTTTGAAATACGAATTTCACGCGAGCGGAGCCGCGGGCTCAGCTAGTACATATGTACTTGTCTATCCAGGTATGAAATAAAAGTTGTTTTTTGTTTTTTAGGTTTTTACTTCAGATTGACGGAGATAATACAGTTTTAGGTGTTTTTTTGAATAAGGGAAGCGATTTACAATGTCGGATAAATTAGTTATTGTTCATAAAGTTTGAAATTCAGGTGTCCCAGTGTGCACTAATGATTATTCTTTTCAGTGAAAGAAAACACCGTAAGAATCACGCACCCCAAAAATGGCAGAGTTTTTGTGATCCACGCTTATGATCGACTGGGAAAATTCTTTTACGTATTACAAGATTCCGTTTTTAGGGTTCCGTAGCAAGCGACGCTAGCAGGGGTCCTTATAAAATCGGTCAGATGTCTATCCGTCCGTCCGTCCGTCCGTCCGTACGTCCGTCCGTCCGTCCGTCCGTACGTCCGTACGTCCGTACGTCCGTCTGTCAAACTCGTTGCCCGAGGTGATTACTCCGGAACGTACAAGTACAGTCTCGGGTCCTTCAAGAGGGCTGTGAATGGGCATCTGTCAGGCGTGCATGGCATTCGCAATTTTTTTAACAAGTACCTGCATACATACCTACATAATTTACTAAATACCCACGTAAACTCTCTAACAACTCCACTCACTGTTTGCCTTGCTACAAAGAAAGAGAACAACTGAATTTCGACTGAAACACAGATCGGCTAATACAGGCTAGCCACCTCTCACCTGGCACGGTCCATCCACCGAGTCGTGTAGAGGGTGGGTCTTCGTGTCTTACTTGCTGCCTGATAGTTGTCTTGTCCTAATACATTGCTAAACGCGGTGGCCGGTATTATGCTGTAATTTACAAACGTGCGTGCGTGCGTGCGTGTGATATATAATTTATTTAATCCTTACCTTTAATAAAATCCAACGTCTGCTTTCTGTCTGTCTGTCTGTCCGCTTATAACTCGAGAACCACTGAACCGATTTTAATAAAACAAAATTCTACGGATAGCTTGATTCTTCCCATCAACTATAGGCTACTTACTATCACGCTAAATGGCTTATGAGGGTAGCAGTGAAGTGAAATATACCTTTAATAAAATCCAACGTCTGCTTTCTGTCTGTCTGTCTGTCCGCTTATAACTCGTGAACCACTGAACCGATATTAATAAAACAAAATTCTACGGATAGCTTGATTCTTCCCATCAACTATAGGCTACTTACTATCACGCTAAATGGCTTATGAGGGTAGCAGTGAAGTGAAATATGAGAGCACTTGGCAATATTTGTATGTAACGGACACGGAATCATTCACCCGAGTAAGAACCGATGACATTACAATATCCTGAAGGGGGAGGGGAGGGGGGGGGGGAAAGTAATGGCTTATAGGGAGAGGGATGAGGGAGGGGCGGGAGGGGAGGTGGAGGTAGAGCGATGGAATCCCCCTTATCCTTATCCTTTCCTTTCTTCCTTACCTTTAATAAAATCCAACGTCTGCTTTCTGTCTGTCTGTATGTATGTCTGTATGTCTGTCTGTATTTACTCCAAGTATCGATGATGGCCAGACTCAACGGAAGGGAGGGAGAGGCAGGGAGATGGAGGGAGAGGGAGAGGGAGAGGGAGAGGGAGAGAGAGAGGGAGAGGGAGAGGGAGAGGGAGAGGGAGAGGGAGAGGGAGAGGGAGAGGGAGGGAGAGGGAGAGGGAGAGGGAGAGGGAGAGGGAGAGGGAGAGGGAGAGGGAGAGGCAGAGGGAGATGGAGAGGGAGAGGGAGAGGGAGAAACGGAAACGGAAACGGAGTGTTAAAGATTGTATAGGAATATCGGTTTTTTTAAAGGAAAATCATAATTATAGCTACTCAAAACAAATAAATGGGGAAGAGGGGGGGGGGGGGGGGGGGAGGGGGGATGGGTGTGACGGTGGCCTCGCCCTTAGTTACTTACTTTCTTCGTGGAGGTTTATTGTTTTCCAGAATGCAGCTTAGCCTGAAGCCTCGCCGTTAGTTACTTACTTTATTTAAGAAGTTTTATCGTTTATCTAAATGCCATTACTTTCATCGAGAAATCGAGAAGGTTTATCGTCTTCCAGAATACAGCTCGGCCTTCGGCCTCGCCCATAGTTACTTACTTTCATCAAGAAGGTTAATCCTCTTCCTTAACGCAGCTCGGCCTTCGGCCTGACCCATGGTTTATCCTCTTCCTAAACGGAGCTCGGCCTTCGGCCTCGCCCTCAGTTACTTACATTCTTCGAGAAGGTTTATAGTCTTCCTAAACGCAGCTCGGCCTTCAGCCTCGCTCTTTGTTACTTACTTTCATCGAAAAAGTTTATCCTCTTCCGGAACGCAGCTCGGCCTTCGGCCTCGCCCTTAATTACTTTCTTTCTTAGAGATGGTTTATCGTCTTCCTGAACACAGCTCGGCCTTTGGCCTCGCCCTCAGTTACTTACTTTCTTCGAGAAGGTTTATGGTCTTCCTGAACGCAGCTCGGCCTTGGGCCTCGCCCTCAGTTACTTACTTTCTTCGAGAAGGTTTATCCTCTTCCTGAACGCAGCTCGGCCTTCGGCCTCGCCCTTAATTACTTACTTTCTTAGATAAGGTTTATCGTCTTCCTGAACGCAGCTCGGCCTTCGGCCTCGCCCTTTCTTACTTACTTTCTTTGAGAAGGTTTATAGTCTTCTTGAACGAAGCTCGGCCTTCGGCCTCGCTCTTTGTTACTTACTTTCTTCGGGAAGGTTTATAGTTTTCCTGAACGCAGCTCGGCCTTCGGCCTCGCCCTTAATTACTTACTTTCTTAGTTATGGTTTATCGTCTTCCTGAACGCAGCTCGGCCTTCGGCCTCGCCCTTTGTTACTTACTTTCTTCAAGAAGGTTTATAGTCTTCTTGAACGAAGCTCGGCCTTCGGCCTCGCTCTTTGCTACTTACTTTCTTCGGGAAGGTTTATAGTTTTCCTGAACGCAGCTCGGCCTTCGGCCTCGCCCTTAATTACTTACTTTCTTAGATAAGGTTTATCGTCTTCCTGAACGCAGCTCGGCCTTCGGCCTCGCCCTTAGTTACTTACTTTCTTCGAGAAGGTTTATAGTCTTCCTGAACGCAGCTCGGCCTTCGGCCTCGCCCTCAGTTACTTACTGTCTTCTTTGAAATACGAATTTCACGCGAGCGGAGCCGCGGGCTCAGCTAGTCATAGTATAATTTTCAAGCGCCCCCAAAAGTCTCCAAGCCGAAAGTAATCACAAAAAAAAACGGATGAATTCATCTTTTTTCCTCACATGAAAAATTTAGACGTGGACCGATGAAAAATTGTGAAGGACCGTGTCCAAGGCTGTCCAATAAAGTGTGCTGGACCATTTATCATTAAATGGAAAGGAAAGATGTAATAACATGGCTTCCTTGGCCGCTGCCCCTTCCTACTCCCTCCCTCGCCTCAAGGAAGGGTGGACGGACGTAGACTGTACAATATTCACAGGAGAGGGAAAAGATATTTGTCAGAGAAAGAAATGTGGCCTTTAGTGTAATTAGTTTAACTTAGTGTAACTTAGCTTAATCTATTTTTTTTATTTATATGAGTTCTTTTTCACTGTAATAAAATTATAATCATTTATTTCGGCATAAAGAACACACAACATTAACAATATTTCATTGACACATGTTCTTATTCAGTATGGTTCGTCATCGTTTTTTATATTTTGTCTTTGCCCCTTGTGGTCAGCAATGCAATCTGGAAGAACCGGGCAAGAAACCTTACAGAGCTTCTTTAAATATACATATACAGAGTGTTGTAACCAGTACATTAATTTCGCCAGCGCAATTCTGGCGCGGGAACGGTCGGGATCGAAAAACTCACGCCGCGCCGCCCTGCTCGCTCACTCACCGCGCGCCTTTCATTCCCACGTTCGTGCGTTCCTTTTACACTAAATAAATCAATTAGTTTGTATGAAAACTGTAACTTTTTATTTAAAGGAAATGCAGAAAAAAGTTAGTTGACTTTTTTGTTACTATTATCCCAATAATAATTTCCAAAATTTAATGTAGTGGCTGTTACAACACCCCTGTGTGCTAAACTTTAATTATGTTAAATATAACATACTTTAGCTCAGCAAAAAAAGCGGCCAATTGCAAGTCGCACTCCCGCACTCAGGTTCCGCATCGGTTGTGACAAATGTGCCTATTGTCAGCCCATAACACCTTGTTGAACTAAGTGCCATGTCAGTGTTTCCCTTTGGTCGTGCTTTACTGGACTGGTAGATTGAAAGTTGGTGAAAGTTACTACAAAAAAGTTTTTTTATTTTCCTTCCAGTTTAGTGCAGCCGGCGGCACCCACGAACAAAATTAAGCACTGACATGGTACCTAAGTTCTTATGGGCTGACATCACGGGTGACCTACCTATAATAAAATTCACAGATCTCATGCATTACATCACTTTCGGGTACATTGAAAATTACTTTTAGGGCGTATTCAAATATACGCGTATAGCGAGTCGCTGACTGAGCGTGAAAATATCCTGGTGTGGCTGAAGCGACGAACTCAACGAGCGAACGCACTCCAGATTCTAAAAGTATCTTTTTAAACCCCCTAAAACAGCTATTTTAAGCGTTTTTTTTGCGATTTTCTCAAAAACTCTCAAACTTTTTTTTCACAATCTTGTAGCTCTCGTCGATACGCGTCATTTGACCTAAATATTTACGTAGCTTTAAAACTCACGCCACCAGGGCGAATTCGTACTCTCGCTGAAAATGGGGGACTATACTGAAGCGATCGAAAAGACATTTTCAATGTCAAAAACATCGCTCCACCGCACGAAATAGTTTCGACCGTGGCGTCGTGTCGCACTCTACAAGAGTATTCTCGCCCGCGCGGTCGACATCGATCACGTAGAGTGCGAATGTTCCGGCTAAGATATTCTCAGATTTCGTTGACTTAGACAAAGCGGGGTCCGCCCGCACCGTCACTGTATACGTGATACTTAAATAACCACCGCGATATGTCGAGCTAGCCAGTAGCGTGGCGAGCCAACATTGGTGCAAACCAGTGGCTAGAATTTTACAGAAAAACCTGTTACGGGAAAATCAGTGTTCAAATTGACGACAACCTACGACAACCCATTATACCCGTCTTTTTTTTTAATGGAAACTGACACGGTCGGCTACATCACCTACACCATCCGTGATGTCAGCCCATAACACCGGGTGAACTAGTGCCATGTCAGTGCTTCCTTCGGTCGTGCCGGCTACACTGAACTGGACGAAAAACACAAACTATTTACATAGCCGTTGCGACCGACGCGACGTTTCATTCAGTGCAGTCTTCGGAATTAATTTCTATTAAAAAGATTTAAACGGAGGCATACTCCTGCCTGAACTTGTTTTACAGAGATCTTGTTATTAATATTACTTATTATTTATTCGTTTATTTACACATTTTTTCTTTTTTTATATTAATTTTACAAATAAAACCTAAATCTAAAATTAATACAAAATAACAAAATGGAATTTCCACCACCGGCGGCGCACATTGGGCTGGATTTAGAGTTTCATAGACATTCAAATTTTTTTTTTTAAGGCCTGTTTTTTTTATTGAAATAGTTTTGAAAGACCTACAGTATGCCTAAATATGTATAACGAGACTCTTTATAAGGTCCACTACAAAGATATATTTTTTTGTCGAAAAATCTGTATGGAAATTACATTAAAAAATTCAATATCTCCTAAATCGCTCGGTTGCGCGTTATTTCTTCGCACAGTGTGATTCCCCTATTATTTTTACTTATTTTGACATACTTAGAATTTCGCGCACAACTGCGTTTTTTTTTTTAAATAATTCAAGATGATTTTTTTTGAGATTCGAAATATCGAAATAAATTTTTAAATTTACCTAACAGATTACAAGCAGCCAATTCGACAAGGGAAAAAAATAAAAAGACAGATTAATAACTACCGAAATCTGTCTACATCGTGACAGTATGCTCTGTCATATTACTTAAAACCAAAAGGAGCGAAGTATGAGTCGTGCCGAACTATACTGTCTTTAGTAATTTCTCTGCTCTTTAGTGAAACTTTAATTACGAAAGATGGAAAGCTTGACTACTAACCTGGATTTGTTCATAATTATGAAAAATGCAGATAAGAAAAATGTTAATCTACAATTATTTGAGGCAGTCATATCCCGATTAAACTACACTCTTTCTAATGAAGAAAGTTCGACCGTAAGAGAATTTTGTCGACGTTTCGCTGCTACTGCCATGAAGAGATGGCTAAGTTCTCGTCGAAAATTTGAAATCTTCAAAAAGGATTATGGAGACTGGCTTGAGGCAGATATTCTTTGGCCACACTGCATTCGAGCTGATTCGTTAATGCCCCTATCTTCGGTCGCTGAGGAACCAAGAGAGCTTCTCGCATCCGCTCAACCTTCAACATCAACTGTTGGAACCAAGAGAAATATGTCACTACGAAAGCCTTTTGAAGATTTGGGAACAAAGCAGAAAAAAAGAAGAATTGAGGATCAAAAAAATCGAGATAGCAGTGAGTTAGCATATGCAGCTGCATCCAGTTTAAAACAAGATAATCGTGGTAATATGGCATATGTAATTGAATACATGCTAAAAAATCCAGAAGCTGCTGATAAACTTCATGACTTGATTAAAAATCCAGCTCTGCAAGTATTGTTTACACCGGAAAAAGCGCTTGGTATTCTTCTATCATTAAAGCTATCCAAGTGGCAGTACATAACATTGAGGGAGACAGCCGTTCGGGAAGGTGCAAAAAACATATACCCTTCCTACTACAAAGTCCTTCAGGCTAAATTACCATGCTATCCTCCAAAGCAGACTATTACTGTGACAGATTCATCGGCCAAAATTTGCCTACAAGGTCTACTTGACTTAACGGCGCAAAGAATACTAGATAGTATGCCCGATGAAATACACGAAAAACAAATGATAATGACATCAAAGTGGGGATTCGATGGTGCCTCAAACCAAAGCAGGTACAAACAGAAAATGAACACTGACCAAGATGATTCAAGTATCTTTATGACCTCGTTGGTAGCGCTAAAGATAACCTGTGGAAACAAAACTGTATGGATGAATCCAAAGCCCTGCTCAACTTCATATTGTCGTCCGTTACAATTTAGCTTCAAAAAAGAGAGCGAGTATGTTGTTACTGAAGAAAAAAATCAAATGGACGAAGAAATCAGGAAACTTCACCCTTCAGACTGTGGCAACATCAAGGTCAGTCATGAGCTGATGATGACCATGATTGACGGCAAGGTTTGCACTTATCTTTCGGATGCCAAGTCAAATGCCACTTGCTATCTTTGTTTGGCAAAACCTTCGAACATGAATGACCTGAAAGCGGTGATGAAAAGGACTGTGTCTGCTGACTTATATAAATTCGGATTGTCATCTTTACATGCGCGTATCAATACTATGGAATGTCTTTTGCATATTTCCTATCGACTAGATCTCAAGAAATGGGCTGTGAGAGGAAACGAGGACAAAGCTGTTTTGGAGTCGAGAAAAAAATCTATCCAGGATCGCTTCAAAGAAGAGCTGAACATTTTGATCGATATAGTCAAACAGGGTTCAGGAACAACAAACGATGGAAATACCTCAAGGAAATTTTTCGAGTTTCCTGAAAAAACGGCAGTGATCACGGGGCTGGATAAACAGTTAATCCGCAGATTTGCTGTGATTTTGCAAGCAATTACGTCGGGAGAGGAAATCAATATATCGAAATTTAAAGAGTATGCTCACAAGACAGCAGAGAGGTATGTGGAACTGTATAGCTGGTACCACATGTCTTCTACTGTGCACAAGTTACTAATACATGGGGCGGATATAATTGCCAGTAACTCTATTGTGCCAATTGGGACTCTCTCTGAGGAAGCATCCGAGGCCCGAAATAAAGATTTTCGGAGATTCAGAGAACACCATTCGCGAAAAAAAAGCAGGCAAAGTTCCAATGAAGATATCCTCCATATGCTTCTTCTTTCTTCAGATCCTCTTATTTCTTCAATGAGACCTAAAATGGAAGACACAAAGAGACAAAAATTCTTCACTGAAACCTTGGATCTATTGGTGCTTCCGGAGCCTACCTTCGAATTTCACGATATTGATAATTTGGATTTTGACTCTGATTCGGAAAACCTACCATGATTCAAAGGTAAGATCTAGTTCTTTATTTGGTCTAGTGAAATCTAGTATTAGATTACCTACCTTTGGGTAAAAGGGGTGAAGGTCCTAGGATAGGCAATTTTAGATTAACCCTTTTTTTTGAGATGCTTAATAAAAATATATAAGGTCTTTCAAAATTAGTTCATAATACGCTAAGGGGGGGGGTTCTGTATCATATAGGGAGTAAAACCTATATAATTTTTTTTTACCTTGGGCTTTTTTCTTTAAATAAAAAAATAGGTGGTTGATTTTTATAGCCTAATCGTTTCAGTTTCATAACAGTAACAAATAAGTCTTCATTACCATTATCATGTAACACGTGTAAGTTGGTAAAAAAAATAAAATTCTTTCTATTCCATACTAATAAAACTAAAATTGTGGTTTTTCACAATTTCTGAAAGATAAAGATCTATGTGTTGAAAGACTTTTTTGTTCCTGGCATGAAACTGAAACGATTAAGAAAAATGTTATTTTTTACATTATACAAAAAAAAAAAATTTTGTAAAAAAAAATATTCTTTGTTTTTCAAAAGTAATCTATTTCCGATACAGAACACCCCCTTAGCGTACTATGAACGAATTTTGAAATACTTTATATATATTGAATTATTAAAAAAAAAAACGCACTTTTGCGCGGAATTTGAAGAATGTTAAATTAAGCAAAAAAAAGAGTAGAATCACAGTGTGCGAGGAAATAACGCGCAACTGAGCGATTTAGGAGATGTTGAATTTTTTTACGTAATTTCCATACAGTTTTTTCGATAAAAAAATATAACTTTGTAGTAGACCTTATAAATAGTCTCGTTATACATATTTAGGCATACTGTAGGTCTTTCAAAACATTTTAAATAAAAAAACAGGACGTGAAAAAAAAATTGTTGAATGTCTATGAAACTCGAAATCCAGCCCAATGTGCGGCGGGGCGAACCCAGGCTACCGATGGTCGGACCCGAGAGAGAGAAACCTCCGGACAATTCGAGCGGTGTCGAGCAAGACCGCCTTCTGCATCTGACCCTTGATCCAAGCAAGTTACTTATTATTTATTATTGTTAGCCGCGGTAACTCAGTGGTGCGGTCGGTCGACTGTCAGTTGTGATCATAAGCACACCTGGGTGCGGTCAGTACTTTTTTTTATGGAAACTTTCACGGATGGCTACGTCACCTACTTACTACATTCGTGATGTCAGCCCATAACACCTTGGTGAACTAGGTGCCATGTCAGTGCTTCCCTTCGGTCGTGCCGGCTACACTGAACCGGACGGTAAACACGAACTATTTAAATAGCCGTGTCAACCGACCTTTCATTCAGTGCGGTGGTACTAACCCGGGCGGGTAAACCCTACCACCTTGTAAGGTAAGCAGGGAAGGAATCTACAGTAGATATGTAAATATTATGCCCTATGTTTAATTCATTTTATTGTTATATTAGTATTAAGTTTGTGTAATTCTTCTTCTCTGTTCGCTACCCTTATAATGTTCATAATTAAATCAGGTTGACTGGCAGATGTATAAAAATTTTCAAAATCATCAACGCTCCAAAAAACGCAACATGCTTGTATTTTGTTATGTACTGTGTGGGAACGGTACTTAAAAAACATAAAACCGACTTCCTGAAAAAAGTAAAACTAAAAAACTATTTAAAATAAAAATATAAAAACCGCCTTCAAAAATATATGAAATAAAAACCTAAAAAAAAAACGAACCCTAGAGTTGAAGGCGGTGCTAAAGCAAGCAAAAATGATGCATGAAAGAAAACATGAGTGGATGATAATATCCTTTGTGATTTGTTTAGCCTTTTTAGCACCGCCTTCAACTCTAGGGTTCGTTTTTTTTTTAGGTTTTTATTTCATATATTTTTGAAGGCGGTTTTTATATTTTTATTTTAAATAGTTTTTTAGTTTTACTTTTTTTAGGAAGTCGGTTTTATGTTTTTTAAAACTTTTTTTTTATTTCACAGTTTTTTTTAGTTATTTTTTGCTATTGATGTACTCGCTTTCCAATCCGATCTTGACCCAATTAAAATAGGACCACGTCAGCCTCGATAGTTCAGTGGTGCAGGCTATTGAACTGTCGCTATTGAATGTTAAGCAACGCTGGGTGCGGTCAGTACTTGGATGGGTGACCGCTGACCGTTGGAGGCTGACCGAGGTTCGGATTCCTCGTAAAACTGTAGGTCCCTTCCCTCCTAATATTACTTGGTGGTAGGGTTTAACCCGCCCGGGTTGGTACCACCGCACTGAATGAAACGTCGGTCGAAACGGCTATGTAAATAGTTTGTGTTTTCCGACCAGTTCAGTGTAGTCAGCACGATCAAAGGGGGAAGCACTGACATGGCACTTAGTTCACCCGGTGTCATGGGCTGACATCACGGACGTTGTAGGTGATGTTGCAGAACTTAGTAGAAACGTGTTACGGAACCCTACTTTTATTATAAAATAACCGTCGGAGGACCTTGGTTGAAAATTGTGAAATTTAGTAGAACGGACAGACATACATTTGTTACGGAACCCTACTTTTATTATAAAATAACCGTCGGAGGGCCTTGGTTGAAAATTGTAAAATTTAGTAGAACGGACAGACATACATTTGTTACGGAACCCTACATTCATTTTGAAATAAATGTTAAATTTTGTAGAACGGACAGACATGCATTTGTTACGGAACCCTACATTCATCTTGCAGAACTTAGTAGAATGGACAGACATAAACGTGTTACGGAACCCTACTTTTATTATAAAATAACCGTCGGAGGACCTTGGTTGAAAATTGTAAAATTTAGTAGAACGGATAGACGTGCATTTGTTACGGAACCCTACATTCATTTTGAAATAAATGTTAAATTTAGTAGAACAGACAGACATGCATTTGTTACGGAACCCTACATTCATTTTGCAGAACTTAGTAGAATGGACAGACATAAACGTGTTACCGAACCCTACTTAACAGTTGCACTCCGGGAGTGCCGGCAGATCCCGTGCCACTCTAACTTAACCCTTAATGCAATGACTTAAGGTTTCATTTTAAAAATGACGCTGACGCGATGTCGTGAGTTATACATTTTTTACCCACCTAAAAAAGTGCCAAGCGCCGCTAAAGAAGTTTTCACTTCAAAAACCTCAGGGTTAACCCCTTTCAAATAACAAAAAAAAAATAAATTTCAAAATCGGCCCACAATTGACGGAGTAATTGCGTAACAAACATCCAAAAAAAGAAAACATACCGTCGAATTGAGAATCTCTTAGGTCTAAAGTAAATTGCTCGTGAAGACAAATGCAACGAGCCCAAACACGATGGGTTTATCATGTGTAGTTTAGGAGTTCCTATGGCCACTTTCTGTCTCCATCATCAGACCAGCTCGATGGTACTCGTACCATAATAAATTAAGCGCACCTGGCCGGTCGGAAAAGATAAAAAATTTCAAATTTAGAACATTCATGAAACAAGGGTCCGAATATGTTCACTAGTATATCGATTCATGTATTTCAACAGGACAGAGAAAATTTCAAAATATTATGTATTTAATACTTTTTAGTTCTTTTTTTTTGTTTTTTGGAAATCGGTTTAATATTTTTTAAAACAGTTTTTATTTCATTCATTTTAGTAATATTATTAGTAAATTACATAAAAAAGAATAATCGAAATCGATTGAAGTGGTACAGAATTATTCGCCATATGTGTCAGACTGCAAATTGCTGAATAAGTCCACATCACAAAAGTTTTGCTGAAGGTAACCACACACCATACTAATTTATCAAACTGAAAATTGCCGAAAACGACCACATCACAAGTTTTGCTGAAGGTAACCACACACCATAGTATTATGCTGATTTTTCGAAAACCACTGAACCAATTTCGATAAAATTGAAATGGGACCACCTCGGAAGTATGACCTAACTAACAAAAAAAGAATTTTCTAAATCGGCCCTCAATTGACGGAGAAATCGCGTTACAAACATACAAAAAAAAAAAAAAAAAAAAAAAAAAAACATACAGACGAATTGAGAACCTCCTCCTTTTTTGGAAGTCGGTTAAAAAGAAGACCGCAAAGATCGCATACATACATACATATCACACACGCTGAATCCCGACAATCGGGGTAAGCAGATTAATCGGTGTTGTGCTGCAAGAACTCTGGTAAATTACAGTACAACACCGACCACCACGTTTCGCAAAGTATTCGAACAAGATTCAATCGATCAAGCAGCAAGTAAGGCATGAAGACCCACCTGCTGCATGACTCAGTGGAAGTACCGTGCCAAGGTGAGAGGTGGCGATCCTGTCCCCCTTTCGCACAAAGACCGCCTTAGGTAATAAGTCCGCCTTTTGTACAATTTTGTATTGGAAAGCAATAAAGTAAATTCTATTCTATTTTAAGCTTTAGGCCGCGGCCAAACTTGACTGCATATCTTCCGCAGCGGTGATGTGACCAGTTTGTCGAGGCTTAGCAGACGCTGCGGTTCGCCGGCACTTTGTTGAGGCTTAGGGCGACTTGGCGAAGGAAATACTTGCCCAAGGCCTTAATATTATCTCCCTTCCGCACTTTCGTCGCCGTCTTGGGTTCGCCTTTCGGTCTGTATAACGCTGGATAGTTTTTTTATCGGCTTATGAACTTGAAACACCAATTGATATACATAACTGGTCTTTTCTGTTCTATGTTGTATTGCAGGTTTTATAGTTCAACAAGATACTTATATTTTACAGTAAATCTGTCACAAGATTCATATAATTTAATTTTTTATGAAAACCGCGACATGTTGCATGGTTTCACCTACGATTAGGTGTCTAACGATGCCCATGAGCATTAAGTGATGTACGAGGATTGCGAATGCCATGCCAGCCTGAAAGGAGCATTTTCACGCCCCTCTTGAGAAACACACACACACATAACTCACGCTTTTGTATCCCGACAATCAGGGTAAGCAGAGTAATCGGTGTTGTGCTATAAGTTCATACATACATACACATACATAACGTCACGCCTGCCTGCCTCCCAGTGGGGCAGGCAAAGACAACAGACCCAACCCACGCAAACGACCCAACCTCCAAGCGCCACGATCCTGACCCACTTTTGCCGCCTCTTCCACTCTCATAATGTTCTTCATACATGCTCGTCGGTTACGGGTCCTACGCACCTGACCCTTTTCGAGCACATGCCCGATCTGGTCCAGGTACGTGCGTCTAGGGCGAGCCTTCCCGACTCTTCCACTAACATTCGCTCCATAGATTTCTTTCATTAGTTTCCTATCATCCATTCTACAGACACACATACTCCTCCTATTCCACACATACTCCTCTCAACGCGCGCATTTCAACATCATTTATCCTGCTCTCATGCTTCGCCTGCCATACCCAACTTTCACTCCCATAAGTACTCTGGTAAATTAAAGCACAACACCGACCACCACGTTTAGCACAGTATACGGACAAGATAACCATCAAGCAGCAAGTGAGGCACGAAGACCCACCTGCTGCATGACAAGGTGGAATGACAGCGCCAAGGTGAGAGGTGGCTAGCTTGAGAAACTAGAATAGATTCTATAGATTCTATAGTTATAGTTATAACTATGGAATAAAGACATTTTTTACTTTACTTTACTTTTACGTTACTAGATTTTTTTATGAATACTGGCAAGTGACACGGTTGGCTACATCACCTACAACATCCGTGATGTTAGCCCGTAACACCTTGGTGAACTAGTTGCCAAGTCAGCGCTTCTTTTCGGTCGTGCCGGCAGCGCTGAACTGGATGGAAAACACGAACTGTTTACATAGCTGTTACAACCGATCTTTCATTCAGTGCGGTGGTAGCAACCCGGGCGTGTTGAACCCTGCCACCTAAGAAAGGAAGGGACCTGCAGTTTTAAGTGGAATCCGAACCACGGTCAGCCATCCTTCCACTGACCGCGCCCAGGTGTGCTTTATGATCTGACCGACAGTCGATCAAGTTACACTTGAATGTGAAATTATACAGAAGTAGCTTTTGCCCGCGGCTGTGCTCGCGTGAAATTTGAATTCAAAACTCTGAAGTTAATGACAGAATGCTTATTTAAGATCACATAAAAGAAAGTACCTTTCAATGCAGCATAGTATGAATGGTTTTTCTCGAAGAAAGTAAATCACTGAATGTGAGGCCGAAGGGCGAGCTGCGTTTAGTTCTTTGAGAATAGAAAAAAAAAACACTCTTACACACACACACACACACCCTCACACACACACACACACACACACAACAGCATACCTTGATTTCAAACTTAGGCTGACGAGGTTTTTATCAGCCTCGGCAGCTCTGGTGCGGTCGGTCGACTGTCGGTCCTGATCATAAGCACACCTGGGCGCGGTCAGTACTTGGATTGGTGACCGCTCGACCGTTGGAGGCTGACCGTGGTTCGGATTGCACGTAAAACTGTAAGTCCCTTGCCTCTTACACATGGATTTAACCCGTCCGGGGTGGTACCATCGCACTGAATTAAAAGTCGGTCGAAACGGCTATGTAAATAGTTCGTGCTTTCCGTCCAGTTCAGTGTAGCCGGCACAACCGAAGTGAAGCACTGACATGGCACCTAATTCACCTAGGATGGCATCAAGGATGTTGTAGGTGAAGTAGCCAATCGGTTTCTATAAAAAAGGTAGATTCTGTTTTTTTTTCGAATAATTTGCTTGAAAACCGTCTTTTGGATACTCGGCGGCCTATAAATTATCACCAGCCATTTAGACATGCTGATATGGTAATGATAGCCAATACGCCCCCGCCCAGCCATTACACGCCAGTACAGCGGCGCCGTAAATCACAGAGCCATAACATCACGGATAATAGAGGTGAGCAGACAACGGCAACAACCCTCATTATGTAGTTATGAATCGGCTCGAGACCATCCCATTCAGAGCGTATGATTTATCCCCGACTCTCCTGTACCACGAATTAGGTTGCGAAACGGAGCAGGCGTGCAAGCCTCGGAAAACATGTCTGCCAGTTTTCGTACAAATATGTTTTGGTAGAGCGCTCGAGAAGATTTAGGATATTTTTAGTCTAAAACATCTGGAGGTAACATAGGTTGTTTGCAGACTTCGCTCGTCTAGAATTTATGGGGCCTCGCTGTGAAATATAAGGTACATAACTAGTTCGCACTCGTACAGTGAATTGCCACCGCTGTGTAAATGTATGATTTGTTTACACACTTATTTGGTGTGCCGTATTCGCCTTGTGTGGTTTTATCTCTAAGTAGCTATCTATAGTTATCTCTCGTTGGGTCATTGAGCCTGTTTTATCGGTACTACTATGGCCACTGCTCTGACGAACTTGCTTCCCTTATCCCTACTCCTCCTGTTCGCCTTCGCCCAACCCGCCATACTCTCGCGGAACACCCCTTTGTAGTCGACAGAAGAGTTCTTCGAACTGCACGATTCTCTAAATCGTTCTTGTGCCGCACTGCAAAGGTGTGGAACGGGCTCCCAGGGAATATCTTTCCCCACTCCTACAATCCACGGACCTTCAAATCGCGGGTTAATAGCCTTTCCCCAGCAACATTAGTCCACCTCCAAGCCGGACTGGCACCTCCTCGGCGGTGAAATTGGCTGCGCCTGAGGTTGCGACCTCGGGCAGAGCCACCCAGTTCGGTAGCAATAAAAAAAAGAAGTAGGTCAATGGTTAATCTACGCCGGTTAAAATCAGCCTCGGGCGAGGCTGATTTTAACCGGTTTGATAAGAATTTCCAACATATTTTGATTATACATATTATGTACCGTACCGTGTGGGGCCGGTACTTAAAAAGAATAGCCCCACTGCATCTCTCTCCGTGCATGTCGTAAGAGGCGACTAAGGGATAAGGACAAGATACTGCGCTAAAGGGCGACAGGCTAGCCACTTCTCACCTTGGCGCAGTCCTTCCACCTAGTCATGCAGCAGGTGGGTTCTTCGTGTCTTACTTGCTGCTTGATAGTTGTCTTGTCCGTATACTGTGCTAAACGTGGTGGTCGGTGTTCTGCTGTAATTTACCAGAGTCCTTATAGCACAACACCGATTACTCTGCTTACCCTGATTGTCGGGATACAGCGTGTGTTATGTATGTATGTGTATGTATGTACCATACCATAGTCGCCATTCAACTCAGCATTAAGGCACCTCTCTGAGCGTGGTTCCGCGAAGAGTGGTGATATTTGCTGTCTTTTTTTATGTAATCCGGTATGGGTGGCTGAGTCAGAGGGGCCAAAGCACATGCTCCGACCAGCCAATATCGCCTCCGAGAAGGTAGGTGCCATACCGGAGACTGCCCTGGATTGCTGGCTATACTGAACCAGAGGAGAACACAACCGAGGCTGCTATCCGGCCATCTTACATCCAGTACGGTGGTATCAACCCAGTCGGCTACAATTTGAGCCTACCACCTAGTAAGGGGCAAGGGAAGGGACCTACTGTTTTACACTGATTCCGAACGGTGAAGCAGGCAGGTGTAGGTATGCACGTAAATTTTTTCGTCAGAAAAAAGTCATTAGTACACGCCGACCGGATTCGAACCTCGGACCTCTCGCATGAGAAGCCGATGCCCAAGGACTCGGCCACACGCCGCTCAATCTTCTTTTAAACTGTTGGACACAGCCACCTTTCCCGGTTGTCTATAAAAAATACTTATCTACAAACGTGCATTCTAGTTGGATATCAACTTCGTGTACAAACCAGCTCTAATAATACTTATGCTATTATGGTGTTCGTATCCTATACTAATGACGCTAGGAACGAAGCCATTATGTGGTCTTGTAAACTAGCTTTGCGGCTTCGTTTGAGCATTGAATACAGTATCTTTGAACCTCATGCAAGATTTCGTCAGATTCAGATTCAGATATTTATTTCGCCATAAAGAACATAGGCGTACATAGGCTGTTCCGAAAATTGTTAGTGAAATTAAAAATAGTTAGAATATGAAAAAAAATTATTTACAGCTTTTCAAAATATTTCTCTCCAATCCCTATGCACTTATGCATTCGGGTGAACCAGGTTCCAAAACATTTAAAAAACGTATCTTGCTGGAGGTCGAAAAATAACCGCCGAAATTCTTCGACGGCCTCGTCTGCAGTGTTGAATTTTCGCCCGCGAACCATTTTTTTTACCGTGGGAAATAAAAAAAAATCGCATGGAGCTAAATCTGGGCTGTACGGAGGATGGGATAACCTTTGTACCCCCGAAGTTGTCAAATAGTCCATGTTTCTACCGGTGTGTGAGCGGGCGCGTTATCTTGGTGAAAAAGAATGCCCCGCTCCTTGGGCGCTCGCTATTCAACTCCCCGAAAGCTTGAGGCAGACAAACTTCGCAATACCAATCTTCAGTTCAGCCTGAATCTCCCGATGATGTGTCTATTCTCCCGCAATAGCCACTCTACCCTGATGACGTTTTCATGAGTGACTGCAGTTGATGGTCGGCCGGGTCTGGGGTCATCGTTTAGGTTCTCGCGACCACGTTTAAATTCACGAAACCAATAAGTAACTGTTGCTAACGCAGGAGCAGACTCCCCAAAAGCAGCTTGCAAATTTTCGTGAGATTCCTTGAAGGTTAACTCTAGTTTATAAGCATAGAAAATCATAACACGATATGAGTGACGGATAACCGTTAAAAATATTTAAAAAAAGAACTACACATAGGTGGCCAATAATTTTCATCAAGGAGATTTGTATTTAAATTAGCCGTCAAATCAAAATAGTTTCAGGAAAAAAAAAATTATTTATTCTGTGGCTAACAATTTTCGGAACAGCCCACGTATTAACAATGTTTCATTGAGACATGTGCATATTTAGTATGCTTCATCATAATTTTTTTTTGTCATCTCCTGTTCACCAATACAATAAAGAAGAACCGGGTAAGAAACAATATAAAGTTTTTTTTAAATATAACTTACATACTAAGCTTTAATGGGGTGTAAATCTTTATTAGACAAAGAAAAATTAAATTAAACAGAAATGTAACAACTTAAATTAAATAAAAATATTCCTGCATCCTCGGGACATCATTCTTTGTCCCGAGGACAGCCGCCGCGTTCCCGCGCTGGATGGCGAGGCTGATGTTTTGTGTGAGGAACGCTTTGGCACGACGCGGACGGTCCCCGGACGCTTCAATAAGCAGCTGACCTAGCTGCTTATTGAATAAGCTTTAATTAAGTTAAATATAACATACTATGTCCAAGCAAAAACATTTAAATATTAATTGAGGATATATTCATAAGACGCAAAAGACGCAAATGTGCTTCGATCTGTCTACCAAGTAGTGTTAAACAGAGACAGACTGAAATACATACTGTATTTGAAATTATGATGATGCTGTTATGCAGGCATATTTTACACGTTTTTGTAGTGCAGAATTTATTGAGAGAGGCATTCTGACTCTCATACAAACCGAATTGTTCCGCGCGCCGAAATAAAGATAAGGGAGCGGGCTTACTTACTTTCTTCTTTTTAATTACGAATTTCACGCGAGCGAGGCCGCGGGTAAACGCTAGTAATACAATAAAAATATGAAATATGAAATGAAAGCATTTCATGCTGTACAGTGGTAATAGTCGATGAACTGAGTTTCACTTACATAATGAACCTCTCTATAATTTTAATACTAGATTTTCAAGAAATAGCCCTACCGAAGCCTTCAATTTGCAAAGTTTCCGTCGCTAAAAAGTTACTTAAGTCTCGAAGAAAAACTCCGTGGAAATCTCGAATATCTAAGCTTTATTTATTTGAATACTTTTATCAGCATTGTAGCCAATAAAATTTTGTTCATACAAATTGCCTATAATGATCTTTAAGTGCCCAATATTATAAATAATATTGAATTATAAAGAGCTAAAAAATAAGAGCTCTTCTTTTGATTAACGTGTTACTGTATGTGATACTAACTTAATATTCGTCAATTTCAAAAGACACGTTATCTATATATACTTATTTATGCTGGAGTATGCAACACACAAACACCAAACGAGAAGTAAAATTCACAAAAATATTAAAGTCCCCACTGTTAGTACTAGCTTTGCCGAAAAATGTAATACATTTATCGGACCCTACTTGACCGATAAATTAGATTACCCTATTAGAAAAATTGGTAAAAAATATGTATTTAAAAAATAAGTATATTTCTGGCTACTAACTATTGGACTTAAAAAATCTAATGAACTATTGAACATAATGGTGTAGTGATGGTGGAAAGTAGACTTATAAGACTGAATACTTAGGATAGGTACACAGATACTGGCTGAGTAAGTTAAATAAAAAATGTTTAAACTTCATTTTCTAAATGTATTTCTATATTAAGTATTTTTTTTCTCTTTAATCTGTTGATAGCTACCTGCCCCCTGCAAGACAGCTCACGCTAGTGCAGAGGGCAGGGGTTGATACTAAACATGTACAATGTAAAAACATTTCTACAAATAAACACCTTTATCTTATCTTTATCTTTATAAATCATTTGCCGTGCGTTAGTCATCAACATCCGTGATGTCAGCCCATAACACCGGGTGAACTAGGTGCCATATCAGTGCTTCCCTTCATTTCATGTCGGCTACACTGAACTGGACGGAAAACACGTACTATTTATATAGCCGTTTCGACCGATGTTTCATTCAGGTAAATGGTATCAATCTGGTTGGCAACCCTCTACTTAGTTGTTACTTAAGTAGTAAAGTTAGGGAAGGAACCTATTACAACGAATCTGGACAACAAAGTAACTTATGTTCATAACGACAAAGACTTGAAAAGTTTTCGTATTTCTCGTACTAAGTAACGTTTACAATATGGTAAGTTGATCTAGCATCAAATTCTGGTCGGTCATGTATCGTTGGGTCACTGAGCCTGTTTTATCGGTACTGCTATGGGTGCTGCTCTGACGAACTTGCTTCCCTTACTCTCGCGGAACACCCCTTTGTAGTCAACAGAAGAGTTCTTCGAACTGTACGATTCTCTAAATCGCTCTTCTGCCCCACTTCAAAGGTGTAGAACGGGCTCCCAAGGAATATCTCTCCCCACTCCTGCAATCCTCGGATCTTCAAATCGCGGGTTAATAGCCTTTTCCCAGCGACATTCTTCCACCTCCAAGCCGGACTGGCACCTCCTCGGCGGTAAAATTGGCTGCGCCTGAGGCTTCGACCTCGGGCAGAGCCCACCCAGTTCGGAAGCAATAAATAAAAAATAAAAAATAAATTCAGCCTGTTTTTTTTTTATTAATGGCTTGGATGCCAGGTGATACTGCCGTTTCCTTTTCCATTCTATATCTTTTCCAATGTGCTTATTATGTCATCGTAAATGATTTTATAGTATTTGTGTTCTAATAACAACTCTAAACCCATTTCGGTCTTTTTCAGAAAATATATCGTCCAGTGTTGCCAAACGCCTCTGCATTTTTTCCTTCATTCTTAAGTGGTACTGAAGCACACTGATTGCCTCCGACGTACTTAATGTTGTCGTCCCCGCCTGGCGGGTGGTCTTCCCACACTCAGTTTCTCTGTCCACGGCCGCCAGTGTAGGACCCGTACACTCCAACGGCCGTCGTCACCTCGTCGTCTTTGTGAATTCTTATCTTTATTTCGGCGACTTTTGCATAGATCTAAACATTCGAAAATACAAACACTATTAGTCTACCATGGAGATGAGCATAATGCTGAGCATCCCAAAGGAGAAGAGGAGGTTGGAGGGCTTAGATATGGATGACCTTGGCCAGCAGGCAGCAAAGTTCGTGGATGCTGCAATGTCAAGCCTGACATGCCCGAACGATGCCAGGGTCAAAGGTCTCAAGGGGGCTGGCATTGTGACAGCAGAATGGCTGCTGTCGGCTGAAGTCATTAGTGTGGTGGCAGCAGCACGGAAGCTCCTAGACAAAAAGGAGAAACCTTACAGGAGGCCATAAAAGATTTAAACTACTAACCTAGGGAACCATCATCGGACCACACACTAAGAATTTCTCAAGGTTCAACTGATCTTCTTAGGCCCAAAGATCGCCGCAAGCCACCCCCTAAGGGCTCGTCTCGTGGAGGGAAGAAGAACGGCAAGTGAGTCCTGTCCTGGTGTAAATATCGTTCTTAGTTAGTTGCATGTTAGGTTAAGCACCCCCAACTTCGGCTGAAGTCATTAGTGTGATGGCAGCAGCACGGAAGCTTCTAGACAGAAAGGAGAAACCTTACAGGGAGGCCATAAAAGATTTAAACTACTAACCGGTGATGCAGGGGAACCATCATCGGACCACACACTAAGAATTTCTCAAGGTTCAACTGATCTTCTTAGGCCCAAAGATCGCCGCAAGCCACCCCCTAAGGGCTCGTCTCGTGGAGGGAAGAAGAAGGGCAAGTGAGTCCTATCCTGGTGTAAATATCGTTCTTAATTAGTTGCATGTTAGGTTAAGCACCCCCAACTTGCGCTGCCTTGAGCTGTCACTACAAGTCACAGCTGTGTTAGAAAGCTGTCACTACAATTCACAGCTGTGTTAGAAGCACCCGGCATCGTTAATAGTTAAGTATCTGCATGCTAGGTTAGGTATTATTGGTAAAATTTGGCCTACCATGGTTAGTAATCGCGGTCGTTTTGGTGACCTGCACGCGCCAGTCCGAAACGTCAGCCAAACTGACCGCGTATACCAACCATGCAAGCCAAATTTAATCATTATCAAATTCAGAATGTACTGCGTACACTTAGCGTCAGCAGAGACGGGGTTTCGGCGGACTTTTCAGAAATTAATTTTTTGTAGGTTTTCTGAATATTAATTTTAGATTAGTTTTAGTTTTAGTGTATTAGTGTATAGTTGTGTTTTGTAGGTATTACTATTCCACCATTATATTGAGAATTTTTTTTTTATGACAAACAAAATGTTATATTAACAATAAGGGGTAAAGTAATTTTGAACAAGTCAAGGCGATTAACGATAAAACACAAGCTTCCCTCCCTTGTAAACCTTTCTAACTACAAATATGTTTAGCGATGAGAGACAAATTTAATTAGGTACCGCATTTTATAAGCGAATAAAGTTTCGGTCATAAAACGTGTAGCCTCCGCCCCAGACCTAACATTAAATCTAGCCTAGAAAACCAGCGTCCCGGGACCTGTAAAACGTGACGGACAGTTTCCTAATACTATCATCTTTATACCTACTAGCGCGCAGGACTCTCTTCAAATTTACGACTTTGAAAATTCTACGATAAATCTGAAAGACGTTCACAAAGTATTCGAAAGTAAAGTTCAAATAAGTCTTAAGTACACAATCAAAGCGAGACGATAAAACATTGCCTCTATAGCTCTATTAGCGTTTTGAAATTTAATTTAGCGCACTGTGCAAAGTTTCGTTTTAGAATATTTCTTATTACTGCTCAAGTTACGTTATGTTTCCATATGTAATTTTAATCATGTAAAAGTAATCATCTATATGATTTTTTAGTACTCTATAGTACTAAAAAGGCGGTCAAGTGCGAGTGAAACTCGCGTGGAGAGGGTTCCGTACCATTCCGTTTTCCGTGAGGACTTTAAGACTTAGCAACATTTTTCGTCTGGTAGATTCGGAGGAAATAAGCTGTAACAGACGGACAGACACACAGACACACAAGAGTGAAACTTTACGGGTTCCGTATTTTCCTCTTTTGAGGTACGTACGTGTGTTTTGTGTGTGTGTGTACCTCCTACACTCTCCAAAAAATTATGTAATTTCAGATTTTTTTCAATAAATTTTTAAATAAAAAAATTCTCATACCCACGAAAAAAAAAATCTCAGTACCTCAATTATCACATTGTGTACTTATCTCCAATCAGTACCATGCCTATACTAAATATCGTGAAGATGGCATGCCTGTTGTTGAGAGCAAAAAAGAGACAAGTATATGTTCAGGCGGGCCATTTGTCCTGGTTTTAAAATTGCCACTTGCGGAGCTCGGCCAACACATCTACCTATATTAAACACATAATATCTTTGATTTAATGGAAATACTTGAATGCGCATCAACCTGTTGGTAACTCTGAAGTGCACCAATATCCGCGTAACTCTGAGTTTTTATATTTTATTTACTTAGCGGTCCCCCGACTCCTTTAAGTAAACGGAAATTATTTTGGATTTTTAAAGGTCGCGGGGTTTTTAAATTTGTAATTTAACTTTTATATCATTAAAAAAACTGCATCCAAATCGGTCCAATCCGTGAGACGTAATTTTTTTAGTTTTAAGTTTTTAAGTCTCGGGTTTTAGTTTTAAAACACGAGACTGTACTTGGGGGGAAATATGTGGGCAGGGAGAGCGTTCCAAAGTTTGTCGGTTCTGTGGAGGAAGGGTCTGCTGAACCGATTGGTACGCATCCGCGGTAAGTCCAGGGATGCAATTCCGGCCCAGTGCGCGTTGTGCGGGCGTTGTGCGGAGGTGGAAAGGGGACGGCGAGATCATAATTACTTTATAACTTAATTACTAACACAGCTAAAAACTGTCCCGGTTAAACTAGCTTTCTAATAAAATCAAACCGCATCCAAATCGGCCCATCCATTTGGGAACTACGAAGACAGACAGACGGAGGCGTTAAACTTATAACACGCCTCCTTTTGCGTCAGAGGTTAAAAATAAACATATCAGCTTGGGTGGGGTACCATTTTTGAATACAGGCAATATGTAATGTGTAAGTTCACTCCTCCTCGATATTCTGTTGTTGCGATCGTAGATTCAATAGTGCCTTTGCAGAAGTTAACAATTTCTTGTCAAGATTTTTAAACATTTTTTTTTTACTGAAATCGCGGCATGTTGCGCCTAGCCACCAATAAGGTGTATAACGATGTCCATGGACATTCGGACGTTTGCGGGGATTGCGAATGCCGTGCCGGCCTGACCGGTGCCTATTCACGCCTCTCTTGAAGGAATCGAGACTGTACTTGGGGGGGGTGGGGGGGGGGGGGGGGGGGGAAATATTTGGGCAGGGAGAGCGTTCCAGAGTTTACCAGTTCTGTAGTGTAGAGGGGTTCTCAAACTTCTTTTTTCAGGTACCCCTAAAACCAATTAGCTAAAAAAATCCTTTAATTCTGAATGGACAAGTATGTATTTATGTATATATTTAGGTATTATGTATTATATAATCTTTAATACATATGTATTTAATTTATAGTTTTATGTATTTAATTTAATTTATAATTTGCGATTTCTACGTTTAAACTGGTATGTACTTTATATTATGTAGTGCAAGTATATTATAGTTTATCATAGTTATTTCCCATATATTATATTTTACATTCCCACACTCAAGTCTTTTGCTACTACCTACTTATATCTCACAACATACGACTCTCAAACATCCAAAGGCTGACTGCGAGAAATCCCTGTAAGGGATAAGTCCGCCTTTGCCCCTCATGTAAATTACTTATCGTTTGTTACTGTTAAATGTTTTGGAGTAATAAAGTATTTCTATCTATCTATCTAACCAATATGTATAGAGCCTCGACCATCATCTCAAGAGGCTCTCGCTAGAGCCACTTGCTTGGATCAAGGGTCCGATGCAGAAGGCGGTCTTGCTCGACACCGCTCGAATTGTCCGGAGGTTTCTCTCTCTCGAGTCCGACCATCGGTAGCCTGGGTTCGCCCCGCCGCCGGTGGTGGAAACTCCATTTTCTTATATTGTATTAAATTTAGATTTAAGTTTTACATGTAAAATTATATCAAAAAGAAAATGTGTGAATAAACGAATAAATAATAATATTTATCTTCTATTACTACATTCTTAAATTCTCTTTGAAGTTGGCATCACATCAAAGTTCAATTAATGATTTTCTTTCCTCGAATGTAAGTGATCTCGGAAACTAATCTAAAAATGTATTTCTTATCGAATTGAGTTCTGAAAAAGCTTATATAAAATATTCCTCGGAACTCACTATGAGCATTTGACAGTGAGTTTTTATATCGCTAAGAATTTCAAATTTCAAATTATATTTTTTACATGAACAAAACTTTGTAAATTAGGATTATGGCACTTTTATTGCCGCTTATTAAATAATGCTTAATTTTTTCGCGTACCACCTCGAAGTATTCCGAGTACCACTGGCGGTACGCGTACCATAGATTGAGAACCGCTGGTAGATAAAAGATCTGCAATACCGATTGGTACGCATCCGCGGTAAGTTCAGCATGTAGGGAATACGATCCCTGCTCAGTGCGCGTGGTGCGAAGGTGGAAAGTTTTTTTTTTATGAAAACTAACACGGTTGGCTACACAACACCTACAACATCCGTGATGTGAGCCCATAACACCGGGTGAACTAGGTGCCATGTCAGTGCTTCCCTTCGGTCGTGCCGGCTACACTGAACTGGACGGAAAACACAAACTATTTACGTAGCCGTTTCGACCGACGTTTCATTCAGTGCGGTGGTACCGACCCGGGCGGGTTGAACCCTACCACCTAGTAAGGTAAGAAGGGAAGGGACCTACAGTTTGACGTGGAAACCGAACCACGGTCAGCCTCCAACGGTCGAGCGGTCACCCATCCAAGTACTGACCGGCCCAGCGTTGCTTAACAATCAATAGCGACAGTCGACTGTCTGCACCACTGAGCTATCGAGGCCGACGATAGGTTCTGTTAGTTCGATCTCTTTGTCTCTGCAGCATCGGCGCGGCGTCTGATCCGATCCTTATATCGTTTAACGGCTCCTCCTTATTCTAATATGACTCTCAGGAAGTCCGATTTTATAGCCCGCCGTAAAAATCACCATAATCCATGGACGCAAGGCTTCGAGCGGCGTTTGATGTGTTCTAAGGGGTCGTTACTCACAACTTTGTGGTGCTCGGACGAGGCAGTGCAGTAATATTGCGGTTGTATGTCTGTAGGACCTTGTAATGTTCACACTTGCTCGTCGCGCGTAGTATTTCAGAGTCGCGTAGAAAACTATTGAATTCGAAATGGTCCTATAGTGTACATGTATACTTTGGCGAGCGTACATACATTGTGAAAGAACGCTTCGATAGACTTAACTGATTTAGTTGAAATCGACTTTATGCGAGACGATTTTTCATAATGTTGTAATAATATTGCATACCACTTGTACGATATTGACAGCAAAATGTTTGTATGCAAGTACATACATACATACCCACACGCTGTATCCGGACAATCAGATACGGATACGGAACCCTATTACTAAGCCTAAGCCATCTGTCCGTCTGTCTGTCTGTCCGTCTGTCTGTCCGTCTGTCCGTACGTTCGTCCTAGGGCTGTAACGTTTGAACTGTACGTAATAGGTAGCCGGTTGAAATTTTCAGAGAAAATGTGCTATTATGGAGGATGTGTCATCAAATAATAATAAAAAAAGTATAAAATTAAGGAGGTCCCCATACAATAAACGTGCTAAGAATATATTAGTACATATTCAAGCTATTAAATAATAGATGGCGCCTCAGGTATTTATATTTTGCATAATAGAAAGACAAAATAAAGACGAAATGGTTTTTGACAGGTTTGCGTAAAATGCGTACACGTGTCCGTGCGCGAGTAAAACTTGCACTTGACCGATTTTTATGGTATTTCTACTATAGTAACACATAACATCAAGGTTGACTGGGAGAAATCCCTGTAAGGGATAAGTCCGCCTTTGCCCCTCATGTAAATTTCTTATTGTTTGTTTATGTTAAATGTTTTTTTGGAGCAATAAAGTATTTCTATCTATCTATCTATTGCATACCACTTGTACGATATTGACAGCAAAATGTTTGTATGCAAGTACATACATACATACCCACACGCTGTATCCGGACAATCAGGGTAAGCGGAATAGTCGGTGTTGCGCTGCAAGAACTCTGGAAAATTACAGCACAACATCAACCACCACGTTTAGTTAAGGCACGAAGACACCCGCCTGCTGCATGACTAGGTGGAAGGACCGTGTCAAGGTGATAGGTGGCCATCCCGTCACCCTTTACCACGGCAGCTTGTCCTTATCCCTCAGTCGCCTTTTAAGACATGCACGGGGAGAGATGCAGTGGGGCTATTCTTTTTAAGTACCGGCCCCACGCGTGTGTTAAAGGTATGCGAGAATACGCGAACCCAAGTAATATAATTATTGTTCATGTCATTTAGTATCTGCCCCACAAATATTTACTTAATCTAATGACTGTTCGTTCGCCTGCTAGCCGAGTCGATGCCTTTTCTATTCGTTTGTATTCTTTGGCTGTTTTAGTTGTATACTTGCATAGACTTGCAGATAGTACTGTGTGGGGCCGGCGACATGGTGGCATCGTTTCACCTACGAGTAGGTGTCCAACGATGCCCATGGTCATTCTGTGATGTACGGGGATCGCGAATGCCATGCCGGCCTGACAGGAGCCTTTTCACGCCCCTTTTGAAAAACCCCAGGCTGTACATGGGGGGAAATAGATGAACAGGGACTGCGTTCCACATTTTGCCCGTTCCCCAAATACCTTCAGAACCGATTGGTGCCAGAACCTTGGTAGGTCGATTGTATAGGGGTGCATCCCCTGCCCAGCAGGGCTATCACGAGATTCGCTACGCCGGCTACGCCGAGGTGAAGCGTGCGTAGAGAACTTAAGCCGCTGCGCGGAAGCGAGTTCGCAAATCTATCGAATTCGCTTCCGCGCAGACGCTTACGCTCTCTACGCACGCTACACCTCGGTAAAGGTTGACTGTAAGAAATCTCTGTAAAGGTTGACTGTAAGAAATCTCTGTAAGGGATAAGTCCGCCTTTGCACCTTATGTAAATTTTCCAATGTATTTGTTACTGTTTAATGTTTACTGGAGCAATAAAGAATTTTCTATCTATCTATCTATCTACCTCGGCGTAGCCGGCGTAGCGAAACTCGTAATAGCCCTACAGTACGCGTAGTGCGGAAGTGGAATCGGGACGACGGAATCGCGTTAAACAGCTCCTCCGAACACTCCACGTGAAATAGATGATAGAACACACTTAGGGAGCCGACGTCCTTTCGCTTTCATCTGACTTGTATGTATAACCTCATGAAACCCGGTTTTCCTACAGTTGTTTAATTTATATGTTCCGAATAACTATCATAGGGCCAGGACACATGTTCTTCTCCAACCAGCTCCTGCAAGATCAAATCTACAGATGTGCTCTCCTATAAACAGAGCTATTCATATGCTCAACAAGCTAAATAAGGAGGCAGAGTTTGATGTTTTTTAATAATAGCCTAGGTACATAATAAATAAGAGATTAGTTATAAGTTATCTTAGTAAATTGCATGTATAAGCGGCTGTGGCCTGCAGGGGGCTTTCTCAATAATTAAAACACATATTTTTTCTCTGCTTCGATTCTTACTTTCTCTGCCTCTAAAAACTTCTTCTTCATTTCTGCTTCCAAAGCGTCAGTTGTTTTAGAGTTGCTCATAGAAGCTATTTCGAATTCCAATTCCTGTATCCTCCTGACGGTAGACGTAGCGATGCTGCGTGATGTTGTAGCAGATGTGCGCTTCAAACTATTCTTCCTCCCATCGGAAGGAAGAGCAGTGGGGACCTTCGCCGTCCTGTGCGCATCCAGATCTGTTTGGTTTCCTTGCTCAGCTCGTTTACCCGTTTCTTCCATCATCATGGAGGGAGCCGCGTCAGTTTCCTTTCCACTTCTAGTTTTTACCATTACGTGTTTTATTGCCCTGTTCTGCTGGTGCAGGTGCTCGAAGGACCAATATAAGCGGCTGTGGCCTGCAGGGGGCTTTCTCAATAATTAAAACACATATTTTTTCTCATCATAATTTACTGGTGTACTTTTTGGTTTGTTATTTTGACGCGACTAAAATATGTCAGCAAGTGACATTATGTACATGTTCTTTTTATAAATATGTTTGACATTACTTCGTCTTTTATAGCATGCATAAGTAAAATTAGGCTAGTAAACGAGTTAGGATATCCTGTAAGGTTTGCTAGTTAAGTGTCAAATAAATAAATAAATGAATGAACTAGTCGCTATTGATATTTCTCCAGTCGCGCGCTCCAATATTACATGATAGCTCTGCTGGAGAGTCTGTATGTCTGTACGTAAGTGAGATTCCCCTCCCGGCCCCGCACCGCACAACATCTGCCGCACCTGGAGTTCTGGGCCGAGTGCGGTACATCTTTAGGTGTACTATCTTTGATATACTATCGGACGGGGCTGTACTCGTACAGTTGGGTACATTAATATTGAAATCTATATTCCAAAAGTTGAAAGAGGAGGAGTGTGGAAGAGGCGTTGAAGCAAGAAATTCAACGTTTTTGCGTTGAAGGTATGTCAGGATGTGGGCCGTGGAATTTTGTTGCCGCTGTCCACCCCAGACTTGATGTTATGTAAGTTGGTGTTATCTATCTTTTATCATAATATATTTAAAGATATTATATAATTAGAAGATATTATATATTATAAACAAACACTCTTGAGCATGTTTGACAGCAAGCAGTTGCTATCTGACTCAGTGTGGGCAAACGTATTCGGGTATGTCCTTGGAATGCTGCGCGCTGATTGGTCGACAAACGGACGTTATGCTCACGTCTCATCGCGGGCGCCATAATATAGTCATTCATTTTTTATGGATACGGAACCCTATTACTGAGCCTAAGCCATCTGTCCGCCTGTCTGTCTGTCCGTCTGTCTGTCCGTCTGTCCCTACGTTCGTCCTAGGGCTGTAACGTTTGAACTGTACGTAATAGGTAGCCGGTTGAAATTTTCAGAGAAAATGCGCTATTATGGAGGATGTATCATCAAATAATAAAAAAAAGTATAAAATTAAGGAGGTCCCCATACAATAAACGTGCTAAGAATATATTAGTACATATTCAAGCTATTAAATAATAGATGGCGCCTCAGGTATTTATATTTTGCATAATAGAAAGACAAAATAAAGACGAAATGGTTTTTGACAGGAGTGCGTACACGTGTCCGTGCGCGAGTAAAAATTGCACTTGACCGATTTTTATGGTATTTCTACTATAGTAACACATAACATCCAATAACGACTCCATCATCATTTTGCATGACTGTACCTACTTATATCATAGAGAATTTCAGCCGCGCTGCACTATCGGCCACGTGTGGCTTACTCCAGACTTATTTCCGTCCGTTAAAACATTTTCAGCCTGCGAGTTGCCTAGAGAAAATGCACTTACAGCGAAACTTCGTCATCGCAGCTACCTCATGGTGTATTCTAAAATGAAATACAAATAGCTGGGTTCTGGGCGATAGCGAATTTTTGTTTTGTTTTAGAAAATAGATAGAAAACTCATTATTACTCCGCAAATATTTTTACAAGAAACACAATACAATGAATACAGATACAAGAGGTGCAAGGGCGGCCTAATCCCTTGAAGAGATTTCTTCCAACCAACCGTTAGGTTTTTGAAATGTGTAAATTAATGAATGTTGGCTGGCAGGTGGTCGTGTGGACGGACCGAGGAAGAAGACGATATAGTACTTGAGATTGTTTGTAGAATTGATTAACCGAGACAATTGAATAAATATGTAATACACTACACTGGAGTTTATATTCATGAAACAAGTGTACAATAAGTTAAGTACACGAGCGTTTGTTCGTCTGGAAACTCCGGTCAGTACGGGTGCAACAAACAAAATTAAAGTCCGGCCGCTGAGAGAATGCGTTCCTGACATCTGTCAGTTGGTCACAGTGACCAACTGACAGACGTCAGTTGGACGACAGTCTGGATTGCCTAAAAAGCACGACAAGCTTGTCAAAATAGTGCGAAACCGTATAAATAATAGAAAATGTTCATAATTACTTTGAACTTACTTAGTTTGAACGTGCAGTTGCAGGAGTGAGTAATAATTAAAACTTATTGCCCATCACTAGCTAATTTATATAAGTATGTATTTATTTGTTTACGTATAAAAACGAGTTAATTTTATTTATAATTATATCATTTATTTAATAAATAACAAAAAAGTAATACTAATAACTAAATAAATAAACCTACCTAACAAACATTAAAATAACTATCAAAAGGGGCATTTTCAAATGTTCCTAGAACACTTGCTGCATTACCCCGCTGGATGGCAAGGCCAGCGGCGACTCCTCTCAGTTGGCGAGGTTGGCGCCGCCAAACCGAATAATATGAATGACACCAATACAGAAGTATCAGGCTAAAATAAATGTGAAAAAATTTCGGAGTTATATTATTTATGTCATATAATCCACGATTAATAAGATAAAACGTCAATCCCGTACCCGTTACATAATTTGAAATCTCGCGCGCGTCAAACGCGGGCGACGACGAATGACGACACATCAAGGCATTCATTGGCCGGTTGGCTACATTTTGAAGCGCCATCGTATTCCATACAAGGCCACAGAATAGACAAGGCGGAAGCGACCGATGTCCCGCGCGGACCCGCTGATCAGCCTTTCGAGTTGGCGCAGCGGGGAGTGCATTTAGTGACGCGGTAGCGAGTAGAGCGAGCTAGCGAGCGAGCTAGTGTGTGTGTGTTGCGTGTGTGGGTGTGTGCGCGCTGCGTCCACACGACGAGTATTCTTGTGCTGTGGGAAGTGCGATGCGATGCGACTAGCGAGCTAGGCTAGGTGTGTTGTGTGCGCGTGTGTGTGCGCATTGGCTCGCGAGTTTGATAGCTGCATATATTCCGTTATGTAGGTATGGACTTTGTATGGATGAATCCTGTGCAGTGTTGTTAAATTTAAAGTGATTTATTGGTAATTATAATAGCAAACTCCTACCGAGCTATCTACAGAGCACTCAAGTACAAGAGAGACTCAGTAATTTGGCACTCTTACATATCTGTGGAAAAGGAGTTGCTAACAAAATTGAGGAAGAAAGAAGATTTTCACGATCGAGTCATCGAAAATTTCTTGTCCGTGGAACGAAGAGTGGACTTCATGTACAAATAAAATGTAACAATTCAAGCTTGTATGCATTGAGTTATTTCTCTATGCTTGTATGCCTGTCTCGTCGTCGTCGTGCCAGAGGAGACGTCGCTGTTGTCGGCTGCAACTCGACAGCTTTGACGTAACCAGTAGGTACCTATCTACAGACAAATAAATCGTAAGTGAGCAAAATAAATCATTTAAACTAAATATTATAAACTATCTATATCGTAATCGTCTTTCAGTTTTTGAACTCATTGTGGTAGAAATAAATTAACGCGTAGGTACCTAAGTTAGGAAATTATGAAAAAAAAAATCCTTAGCCAGAGCCAACCCAATATTCAGGACCAGGAGTCGCCGCTGGGCAAGGCTTACCCTTTGAATGAAGTAGGCCCTTGATTGCGGGACGCCAGTTGCGTCCACCAGCAGAGGCCCAAGCCTCTTCAAGAAGCTTTTGGCTTCACTGCTCCACGGACCGAGGGTTTCAACCGCAAACGCAACAAATTCGAAATCTTGAATAATATTTGAATATTTGTTGCGTTTGAGGCTCTCGGCTCCGGCCGCGGCCGCGCCAGCCGCTCTTGAAGAGGCCCGAACGTGACTTGGAGCCAATGTGTCGACACAAGTGGCGTCCCACATCAATGACCTACCCTTAGCCCATGGCACCAGGGTGATACCATCGGGCCTCTTGCCATCCAGCCGGGAATAACCGCAAGGTTCTAGTATGCACGGTATTAATTTACGTATTAATTTGTATATAGTATATTTGTGTATGTATTATATATTTATATTACTTTCATGTCCAAATGTCTGCACTACTGCTATATTTCTTATTCACTTACTCTCATCACCCAAAGGTTGACTGGAAAATCACTTAAAGTGATAAGTCCGCCTTTACACGCTACTTTTATCTTGTTCTGTGTGAAGTATTGTAAATTTATATTGCTTTTCTGTATGTTATCTTCTGTGTCTTTCTTAGCGTCTTTGTGTGTAATAAAGTATTTATATTCTATTCTATTCTATTCACCAGTCATGACCAACTCACAGACGTCAGGAACGCATCCCCTCAGCGGCCGGACTGTAGTTCTGTATGACTGATCTGTTCGCGCTTGCTCCAGACTCTGACTCCAGGCTATCCGGTCGGTGTGGCGGCGCGATTCTGCAAGTAACTACCAGGGAAAATAATTTCTTGGGCTTTTAAAGGTTCGCAAGGGGAGGCCACCATCACGTTGATTAGAAGGGCCCGCGTAATCGAGATAACGTTGGGCACATTCCCGAGGACATAGCGCCGACGGGCGACATAGCCTCGGCTCCGCGTCACTTCCAGGTGGTAGGCCTGGAGGAACCCGCCTTCTCCTCCGCCAGGAAGCGGTTACTACAACCTTGGAAAGTTCAAGTGAGATCGACGCGGTCAACCGATGCAATACTTCGAGGTGGTGCGGCCTGCGACGAGTCAACGCAACCTGATACGTGTGATGGAGATCACAAACTAGTTTAATGCTTTTATAAAAACCAAAAATGTTAATTTTGCACTGTGGATCTAATAATTTGGCCACCCACCATAAAGACAAAGACAAAGATATTTATTTGCAAATCACAGAGCACACAAGTACACAGCTGAAAATATACAGTGCACGCACGTACGCTCCATGAGGCACGTCCAGTCCTGGTTTACATAGATACATAGATTTTAAGCGGCGGGTGCCCGAGTGGTCTGGGCGTATTATTTCAGGAAACCATCCATCTTTAGTTCGACCTCCACAGGAACCAATACACGAAACCATCCTGTACATCACCCCTAAAACTATGACCGAGGATCAGAGTACAATGTCCACGCCACTTCCAGGTGGAAGGCTTGGAGGAACCCGCCTCCGCAAGCGGTTACTACAACCCTGGAATACTTCTAGGTGGTGCGCCCTGCGACGAGGCAACACAGCCTGATACGTGTGATGGTCACCAGCGACTGGGAGCACCTGGAGTTCACATATGTGTATCGGGTGGGAGTCCACACCACAGGTAGGCCCCAGCGGTTCAGCCTGGCGATCGAGAGGGGGAACGCCGCTTCCGTCATGGGGACCATGCCTATGGTCCCTATGGACGACAATTTTTATAGTTTATATATTTTTATAGATTTATTTTTATAGTTAATTGAGTTGTTTTTAGGTCTAGATATAATTATTTTTGTTAATGTTGTGTGTTTACTCAGAATTAAATGGCTACAGCGGCGATTTTTATTTTTGGGAGAATAAAAGTAATAAAAAGGAAAAAATGTTTTCATTGAAAAAATCCTTATCTGTTTTAAATATGCGAGATAAAAAAACCCCGATCAAGTGAACCGTGTTCATGTGCGGTTTTAATTTGTGGGAGAATAAATGTAAAAAAGACTGTGAAGGTGAGAACGTTGTTCACACACAGAGGGTTCCGTGGCCATTGTGCTTGGAAGAAGGCGAAAGATTTAAAATTCGAATCTGAAAATCGAATTGTGAGTGAGCCGCAAACTTTATTTTTTATAAGAACTAAAAAAAAAATTACGTTGTTATCCCTAAGATAGTTTATTCTTTCAATAAAATTAATTCAATAAAATCATAGATAGACACAAATACTTTGTTGCTTTTTTTATGGAAACTGACACAGTTGGCTAAATCAACTACAGCATCCGTGATGTCAGCCCATAACATCGGGTGAACTAGGTGCCGTGTCAGTGCTTCCCTTCATTTCATGTCGGCTACACTGAACTGGGCGGAAACACGAACTATTTACATAGCCGTTTCGACCGACGTTTCATTCAGTGCGGTGGTATCAACCCGGGTGGGATAAACCCTACCACCTAGTAAGGTAAAAAGGGAAGGGATCTACCCTGGAATACGAACCACGGTCAGCCTCTAACGGTCGAGCGGTCACCCATCCAAGCACTGACCGGCGCTCAGGGTTGCTTAACAACAGTTGACCAACCGCACCACTGAGCTACCGAGGCTGACATTGCTCCAAATCATTTTACAGTACGAATTATGAGTAATTTACATGAGGAGTAAAGGCGTGCTTATCCGCCTTATGTCTATTACATTACATATATAAGGTGTTTCGTTAGTCATGTCATTAACTTCAGGAGGGTTACATACACACTCAAATAAACACTTTACGTAAGAAAAAAACATATGTTTATAGGAGCATTTTTTCTCCTAACAAAACAATAAAATCAAATAAGTAGCTGTAAAAACCAATCATAGTGACATTGCGACTTACTTACAACAAACAGCTGTTCTGCGTTTGAACATAGTACGGTCATTGACCCCGTACAATGCAAGTTATCTACTGTTACACACAGGTTAATATTTAGGTAGCAGACATATTTTGTTAAATTTCTCGAAAAGTAATACTATAAACATATTTTTTTTTGTAACGTAACGTGTTTATTTGAGTGTGTATGTAACCCTCCCGAAGTTAATGACATGACTAACGAAACTTTATTATATTTAAAAAATATATGTAAATATATTTTTCTGCACCATTTTCTATTTACCATTTCGGAAGTCATAACCATCCGCTTTGCCCTCGGCATTAGGGCGCAAAGTAATCCGAAAAGGTTGAAATTAAATGTATTATTAATTCGTTTGACATTCGCTTTGAAGCATTCCCTTTAGATATTCCCAGCCAGTTGTTACTAAAGTCTGTTCATTTTGCGAAGTCTCTTGCAAAAAACATACTGCTGTCTTTGTCTATCGCATTTGACTTTACCCTTTTCCAATGCCATAGAACAATGTCTCAGGAGCGAAACGCAAAAAACTCGCTTCTCGGAGCGGCGCTTTCGACGTTATACTTTTAGGAGACTGCATACAATACAATACGTGCATAGCTATATAGCTATGTCGATAACAGACGCACTGCCTATGACAATGAAACTAACCAGTGTGAGCGAGACAACTAGAGAAAGAGATTTTCGAAGGTGACTTCGCAAAATGAACAGACTATAAATGTTACCCAAATAGGAACGGTAGAAGCAGCATCGGCTGGTCATTGTGTTAGAATATTAGTCTATTAACAGTTAACTGATTGTAAATCCTTCTCACCTTACTAGCATTATAGCTAAGTCGATAACAGACGCACTGCCCATGGCAATGAAACTAACCTGTGTGAGCGAGACAACTAGAGAAAGAAATTTTCGGAAGTGACTTCGCAAAATGAACAGACTGTAAATGTTACTATAAATGTTCACCTCACTAGGTGGTAGGGTTTCACGGTTCTGACGTTTTCGATTTCAACCATTACAGGTAGACAGACAGAAGCAACGCAGACGTTGTTTCATTAATAGGGACGGTCAATTAAATTGTAAGTATGTAGGTAATATCAGCTCTATCGTATTTTGAATAGCAGAAAAAAGAAACATACAACATGCTGCTCTGCGGAACTAGTATCCCTTATTCCCTGGCACCCGTCCTATCTCCGCATGACTCGTCCCAGAGAGACCCAGCACCCTTTTGTTGTTGACATTGGGATTTTGAGAACCCATCGGTTCTCAAATCGTTTCCATGTCGCACCGCTAGAGTGTGGAACTGTCTTCCGGCGAGTGTATTTCCTGAATCCTTTAACCTGGGTGTCTTCAAGCGTCGTATTAACGGGCTAGACAGCCTAGCAACAGTCCGCAAATCTGCTGGCATGGCACCTAACTGAGCGCGGTTTCGCGAGGAGAGATGATTTTGGCTCTGTCGACTGCACCATTGGTCCCTCGGCACGGCCACCCATGCTGGTTTACATAAAAAAAATAAGTTTAGTCGAATTGGTTTTAAGCGGCGGCGGGTGGCCGAGTGGTCTGGGCGTCGGCTTCTCTTGCGAGAGGTCCGTGGTTCGAATCCAACCGGCGGCGTGTACAAATGAGTTTTTTCTGATTTGAAAAAAATTACGTGCATACCCACTGCTCCATGGTTCAGATTGCATGTGAAAATGTAGGTCCACCGGGATTAATGGAGATAATTGCCTAAGGCAATAAGCCCGCTTTGCTGCTTTATAGCTATCTTGTCGCAATATTTCGCAAAACGTAGTGGTCGGTGATGTGATGTAATTTACCAGAGTCCTTGCAGCTCAACGCCGATAACTCTGCTTACCCCGATTGTCGAGATACTATGGTAAGTATGTATCTGGTAAATGGTTCAAACTGAGTTATGCTAAAATATACGAGCACTTATATCGCCTACAGTTAGTCTAACCACATACATACCTATCTATTCTACTAACAATAAGGTGTGACGTCTTGTTTATGAGGCGTAAATTCTCCGAAAGCGGCTGCCAAGAGCTCTTAAGTCTCATATCAAGGTTGAACGTTTATGGAGAAATCGACGAGTCTCGCGCGTTAATTACACAATTAGATGTAAGTGTTCACTTACTCATTCTATTTATGGCAATTGTGGAAGGAAATTGAACGTAAGACGAGTTTAAGGCGCCTTTTTATGTTACATGAAAACCGGCCAAGCGCGAGTCGGACTTGCGCACCGAGGCTGACACAATTACTAGATGTAAGTGTTCACTTACTCATTCTATTTATGGCAATTGTGGAAGGAAATTGAACGTAAGACTAGTTTAAGGCGCCTTTTTATGTTACATGAAAACCGTCCAAGCGCGAGTCGGACTCGCGCACCGAGGGTTCTGCACCACCACACCATATATTTGGTTTATGAATTTAACAAAATTCGATATTATTAGAGCATGACATTATTGGCAACAGAAACTGAGCACCTTTTTTTGTTGACGTTGGCCGTTTGAGAACCCATCGGTTCTCAAAATTGTATCTTTGGCGCACCACTAGGGTGTGGAACTGTATTTCGGCGAGTGTGTTTCCAGAATCCTTTAACCTGGATGTCTTCAAACGTCATATCAACGGGCCTAGCAACAGTCCGCAAATCTGCCGGCATGTCGCCTCACTTGAGCTTGGTTTCGCGAGGAGAGGTATTTTTGGCTCTGTCGACTGTACCATTGGTCCCTCGGCACAGCCACCCATGTTGGTTTAAATTAAAAATACCACCCGCTAATAGCTGTGATGTCAGCCGGTTAGACCACGCTTCTGTTGAAACTGCGTGCCATGTCCGATCTTCACTTCGTTTGTGACGGCTATTATCATAGTAGTATTATCTCAAGGTGATTGACGTTAAGGTAACCTAAAACTAGAGGTCGGCGAAGCGCGCCGTCATCGCGTGCTCTACTTACGATTTGAAATCTTGCCCGATTTAACCTTGAGATCCGGTCGCAGGTAGGGTTGTAATCTAAATAAAAAAAGCCCCAGTTGCACTCCGGGAGTGCCGGCAGAAGTGAAAACTTTTTGTATTTCCGAAAATAATTCTTAGGTGGTTATAAAAAAAACTAAACACCTTAAAAACATTTAAACACTGTAACATTGCTTAAAAAGAAAACAAAAAAAAAAACAAAAAAATTTTTGAGGGTTTCGAACCCATGGTCAAAAATTACAAATCCTACACTCTTACCATTGAGCCACGAAATCACATAAACGACCAAACGAATATCGGATTCCCTTGATTCGCTTTCGGCTTTAATGTCACTGAGAGACTAACATAATTGATCCCAAGCCACTCGTAACTTAACCCTTAATGCAATGACTTAAGGTTACATTTTAAATAATAAAAATAAATCTGTCGCTTTTCGAGATCTGACGCGAGTTTAACATTTTTTACCCACCTAAAAAAGTGCCAAGCGCCGATAAAGAAGTTTTCACTTCAAAAAAACCTCTGTGAGGGATGGACGGACACGTTTTTCCTTTTAAGGTACGGAACCCTAAAACCAAACGAAAACCTGACTGGAAGAAATCAATTGCAGTGATAAGTCGGTCTTTGCGCAGTCCTGCAGCGGGAGCACAAATGCGTCGATAAGCCTATATCGATCGATAAACATCTATTCGTCTTCTTCTATTCTACTTAACGAAGCAAATAGATGTTTATCGATCGATATAGGCTTATCGACGCATTTGTGCTCCCGCTGCTGCATTTCTTGTTTATTTTTGTGTAACTGTTCATCTTTCAATCGTGCGCAAGAAAGAGTTTCTGTTCTATTCTATTCTGTATGCTTGAAAGGAGAATCAGCAGAGTACCTAACTAAGACACAGGCATACATTAAAATGCGAAATTTATATAAGAAAGTACTTATATTTTGATAAAAACTGTTGTACTAAACTCCATTTTTAACCCCCGACAAAAAGGGGGGGGGGGGGGGGGGTGTTATAAGTTTAACGTGTGTGTGTATGTGTGTATTGGTGCGTCTGTTTGTGGTATCGTAGTTCGGAAACGGATGGACTGATTTGAATGCGGTGTTTTGATTAGAAATCTGGTTTTGCTAAATTATTGTGGTTTCCGTATGAGCATCAGAAATTGATGTGTGCAGGTTCGCACCTCCTGTTTTAAACAATATTTTTTTTAATAAAACTAGGAAATCTAAATTGTCCACGCCGCCGGAGCAACCCTACAGACATCGGCCGGAAGAACACAAACTGATAAGCGGCACGCAAATTCTATGTTCTTTCTAATTATGTGCCCAATAAATTACTTCGAATTTTTATTTATTCAAATGTTAGGAAAGTTAGAACACTTTTTTCGTGCTTCTAGCTTAGTCACAAAAGTAAGGCGGACCCATTTAATGGAGTAACTGTTTTTTTTTTTTTATACTAAGCGCGACATGTGGCGCCGAGTCACCCATAAGGTGTCTAGCGACGCCCATGGACATTCGGACGCAGGCGGGGGCTGCGAATGCCATGCCGGCCTGACAGGTGCCCATTCACGCCTCTCTTGAAGGACCCGAGACTATACTTGGGGGGAAATATGTGGGCAGGTAGAGCGTTCCAGAGTTTGCCGGTCCTGTGGAGAAAGGATCTGCAGAACCGATTTGTACGCATCCGCGGTAAGTCCAGCGTATAGGGATGCAATCCCTGCCCAGTGCGCGTTGTACGGAAGTGGAAAGGGGACGCCGGAATCGCGTTAAACAGCTCCTCCGAGCACTCCCCGTGGAATAAGCGATAGAACACGCTTAGGGCGCCGACATCCCTACGAAGTTGCAGCGGTTCTAGATCGCGGGACACGTCGGGGTCATCCACTAGTCGCACGGCTCGACGCTGGATCGAGTCCAAAGGCGCAAGCTGGTATTTGGCTGAGTCATCCCACAGGTGCGAGCAGTACTCCAAGCAGGACCTAATCTGCGATTTATACAGAAGCAGCCTTTGGCCCGGCGTGAAGTACCGTCGAACCTTATTGAGTACGCCTAGCTTTTTTGAGGCCAGCTTGGCCTTACCCTCGATATGGCGCCGGTAATTTAGGTCGTGCGACAGTTCGACTCCGAGGACCCCGAGGTGGTCGCTTAATTTAAGCGACGTGCCTTGGAAGGAAGGAGCTGGTGTGAACGCCGCTCTCTTCGCACTGAACGCGCAAACTTGTGTTTTTGAAGCGTTGAACTCGACCAAATTGCTACGGCCCCATTCGGAAATAGACCGAAGCGTTTGTTCGAGTTCAGACACAAGTAACTAAATTAGTCAGCGTGAATTTTTATGTGGAAACATAAATGCCATTCATTATGTTGTGGTTTTGGTTTGGGGTTGGCTCTAGGCCTATAAACTATTCCCGCTTGGTTGGGGACCTTTGTGCAAAACCCCGCAGTCCCCAGCTACCCCAGCCAGACAGCATATGTCTTCCATGAAAGCCACAAGTCGCCCGGGGTGTCTGCAGGCCGCTTATCCCTTAGTCGCCTTTTACGACATGCACGGGGAGAGATGCAGTGGGACTATTCTTATTAAGTACCGACCCCACACAGTACATTTTCACCCTACACATTCATTATGTTATGGCATTTATGTTTCCAGGCATATGTGGCAAAAGTATTATGTTCTAATTTATAAATTTAATTGAATCTAACAAAACTACTTATCACACTTTTCATTTATGTATGTATGTTTTTTTTTATGTAATCCGGTATGGGTGGCTGAGTCAGAGGAGCCAAAGCACATGCTCCAACAAGCCGATATCACCTCCGAGAAGGTAGGTGCCATACCGGAGACTTCCCTGGACTGCTGGCTATACTGGACTAGAGGAGAAACCGAGATTGCTGACATCCAGTACGGTGGTACCAACGCAGTCGGTAAGGGGCAAGGGAAGGGACATACAGTTTACGGTGGTACCAACGCAGTCGGTAAGGGGCAAGGGAAGGGACATACAGTTTACACTGGTTCCGAACGGTGAAGCAGCAGGTGTAGGTATGGAAGGATTTTTTTTCGTCAGAAAAAACTCATTGGTACACGCCGACCGGATTCGAATCTCGGACCTCTCGCATGAGAGGCCGATGCCCAAACCACTGGGCCACCCGCCGCTTGAATGTTTCCTGGCTATCGATATTCAAAGCTTTACAAACATAAAGACCAACTTTCGAAACTCAAAATTGTCAAACTTTTCGTCTTATCCACACTTACATACGCTCAAGTCTGATTGTGTGCATGGCTTTGCTGAAATTCCGTCCCGCTCAGTTCATTTCGGCTTTGAAAGAACACGAGAACCTGAAATTGACTCTTGGCAGGCGCCATACGCCTAACAAATTCGCGATATATCCAGCGCCGCAGCTAGATTTTTTAACGGGGCCAAATGTACTTTATCGCCCCCTCTGCCCACTCTTATTATTCCTCATTGTGTATCTTCCCAACATTATTCAGAATTCAACAATTCTTTATATGAGGTAAAAAATATAATAATATAAACATAAAAATATTCGTTAAAAAGATAATGTTCTAAAATCGACCCCTTTTATATATTTCATTCTCTATTGCAGCGGTTTTCAAGCTTTTTTGGCGACGGAACCCTTTTGAAACACTAAATATTTTACGGATCCCTAAAATAAGTAAAACCTAAAATGCTCATTATTTAATGAAAATCATACAAAAATTGGTACTTATATATAGTTCTTGGTGAGAGGACTGGCGGGGTCAGTCCGTCGATCAGGTCCACTAGGTTGGGACTATATCGCCTATCCCGGAGGGGCTGGGGGGAATTACCTGCTGCCGTCGTCTACTCCCTGCTCATGGTGGTCCAGTCTGCCCGTCTTCGCTGTTGGTACTTACATAACACTGTATTGATTCCACTGTAAATTGATAAAATTTAAGTTTTTGATCCACGAGCCGTACAGACAAGGCTTGATTTGCTTCGTTTATTTGTTTGATATGCCTTTTCAGAGGCCTCGGAGTCCTAGGGCTCCGCGGAGCACACTTTGAGTATGGCTGCTCTATTGCTTTCATTAGTTTAGCAAAGAACATTTTGTAAGATTATTTTATAAGGAACCTGTCATGGTTGTCTTCATCACCTGATACAACCATGGTGTAAGCCCATTATACCACGGTTCCTGATGGAAATATGCTATGTCAGATTCTCTTGTGATTTAGATTATTAGGTAGAGTACCTACTCGATTTTATTCAGAGACATACTTTCCCGCCCCCCTGAAACTAGCGCACAAACGAACTGACGCCCGAGGCGCAAATGTGCCCCCCTTGTTACGCCACTGGATATTCACACAGTAACACGTAGGCACCGGGAAATCATTATGTTGCTTACGTGCCCAGGGTGGGTAAAATACCAACATATAGCGTCCATGTACCGACACCTAGGTAAATACAAATGCTGAAAAGGTAAACTTTTTATGTACTAATGCAACCTTCATCTCTTTGTATGGTGGCTATAGGGAACTGTTTTCATTCAGGGCGCATAATGAAAATTATTCGCGTTTTTTTAAGTATTTTGTGTTGAATAAAAACAATTTTTCTCCCAAAAAAGCATAGTAGCTTAAATAAAATTACACACATTTAAAATTGGTACATCAGATAAAACCAGGAAATACATTAATGTGCAAAGGCGGAGTTATGACAATATGTGTTCTTTCTTTATTTTTCAATAGGTTAGTGGAAAAAATCCAAGTGTGAACCAATAATGTTTTTCAAACATAATATGTATTTTAATATTTCATATCAGTTAGGATTAAATTTTTGGCCGACTGCTTTCCTACCATCGTACTGGACGAAAAATGACCGCATAGCAGCCTCGGTTGTGTTTCCTCAGGTTCAGTATAGCCACAGCACTGCAAAGGGAGGCTACGGTATAGCACTTCTCGGAAGCGTATTGGCTGGTCGATGTCCTCTGGCCTCTCTGACTCAGCCGTCCATACCGGATAGCATAAAAAAAAACTAATCGCTATGGCGAAGGAAAACACTATAATATACCAATAATACCAAAGGAAGAGTTGTGTATAATGTCGACCGGAAACAAGCTTTCTGCGGTAAGCCTTTTTATTTAATTTTTTTTTATGGAAACTGACACGGTTGGCTACATCACCTACAACATCCGTGATGTCAGCCCATAACACCGGGTGAAGTAGGTGCCATATCAGAGCTTCCCTTCGGTCGTGAAATAAGTAACCTTCTGAAATGCTCAAAATTTGACTGGGTGTGTTATTTATAAACGTCGAGAAACAAAATGACTTCAATCGACTTCCAACTAACCCTTTCCCATCTCATGCGTATTTCAAAAGGCAGCTTGTAGAACCTCACCACCCTAACTAGATAGCTCCAGAACCATCCGAACACATCAGCCTTAAGGCATACGAATGTATTTTTGACATGGTTCTACAGGCGTATCTAATATGAATGCCTTCTGACTAGTCATGAGTAACGCAGTAAAATTGTGCGATTTGAGTTTACTTTTTTTTTTAAAGGTGACATATGGCGCTGATCCATCGGTAAGGCGTCTGCCGGCCTGATAGGTGCCCATTCACGCCACTCTTGAAGAACCCGATATCATGGCAGCGGGCGGTTGATTTTCATTATCAAGAAAAAATTATTCCATCTCCATCGAGCGCGGACGGTGCTCAGGCTGGCGAACATTGAGTGTTGCTGTGAAGTGTGTGCGAAGCTGGGCCCAGCGGATCATCGGACACCGGACGTCTCCGTGCTGACAACCACCACCCCTACTTGACTGAGCTATTGAAGGCTGCGGCTGCGGACGGGAACTTCACCAAGGTAGGAAGCAAGACGCCACACACACACACTTCGCGCTTCATTACTGACATGCAAACTCTTGGTTTTATCACGAATTAGTATCAGCGCAGCCCACTGAATTATCGCAATTACTTCATACGCGCCTCGCCTGCCTATGGCGGAGAAGTTTGGTTTAAAATAGGTTGAACGACCGTTGGAGTTGGTTGGAGTAACGGTGCCCTACACTGGTGACCGCGGACAGCAAAAAAGGAAGACGATTAAACTTGCCAGGTTAGGTGGAACGACCATGTCAAGTACACATGAGGCAGGCAGTGGTTCTGTTTTATTGAAGGTCGAAAGAATTGAAATAATATTAGAAAAGCATAATTATGTGCAAAAAAGTTTACTGATGGGCTCGCCAGACGCAACGCTATACGTTTGTGTGTAACAGAGTCACAGCCACCTGATCTGTGGTCACAGCTATGCGTGACGCACGCACTAACAGGCGCGCTGTATGCGCTTCAAGTTTGCGTTGCGCTACTGCGTCACACGTCATTAAGATCGATTTAATAATAGCGCTGAATCTAGTGAAAACTTCACTAGATTTTGCAAAGGCTGTATCCAGTCAATTTACAATTAATTTTTCAACTTTGTTATCAATATGTTTTGTGTTTTGATGTATAAATATTTTTTTCTTATTAAATCTTGTAACAACACAGTCTTGTCGCGCAGTCCAAACGCTTCAGCGCAATGCCGCAACGCAGTGTCGCATCACACATGACTAACTCTGTACCCGCAACGCAGTGTCGAATTACACATGACTAACTCTGTACCCGCAACGCAGTGTCGCATTACACATGACTAACTCTGTTCAAATAGTGAATTTAGAATTTAAAAAGAAAGGTTTGACAGCAGGAGAATATGTCAATAGAGAAAAGAGAAAATACATATTAAAATGAATCTCGTTTTATTAATTAAACTAACTCTGTACCCGCAACGCAGTGTCGCATTACACATGACTAACTCTGTACTATCTGCTAGGTAAAAGCTGCGCAGTTTGCGCGTAGCGACGCGCGCGTGGCCACCAGTAACCAAGCAATAAGAATGGTAATAGAAGCATTCCCATGCCGGTAGGGGGGCCCGCACTTGTGAAACTAGCGATACAAGGCGTGCCTTATTGTACAGACATGTAAGGATACTGCTGCGAAGTAAGATTAGGTAGGGACAGTGCTCTGTAGAGCAGGGTCGAGGTAATATGTCTAAAATTTTAAGAGTTATTTATTAACATGACAGCGAATTGGGGTCGATGCACTTTTTTGCTATGCAGAAGGCGAACGTATGTCGAATGCAATTTCTTCCAGTAACGTGTAAAAAATAAAAATTTTACTTTTTTATTTATTTATTCCGGAAATACAAATAATTACATTACATACATGTAGCAATTACAAATAAGGTAATTTATACAAACTAGGTAAGTAGCCAGTGACGTATTTCACAAGTAATACGTAGGTACCCAAGTATAGGCGATATCTACAAAAATATACACGCATATCTACAAAAATCTACTCGATAGCTCAGTGGTGCAGGCAGACAGACTGTCGACTGTCGCTATTGATTTTTAAGCAACGCTGGGCCGGTGAGTACTTGGATGGGTGACCGCTCGACCGTTGAAGGCTGACCGTGGTTCGGATTCCACGTAAAACTGTAGGTCCCTTCCCTTCTTACCTTACTAGGTGGTAGGGTTCAACACGCCCGAGTTGCGCACCGCACTGAATGAAAGGTCGGTCGAAACGGCTATGTGAATAGTTTGTGTTTTCCGTCCAGTTCAGTGTAGCCGGCGCGACCGAAGGGAAGCACTGACATGGCACCTAGTTCGCCCGGTGTTATGGACTGACATCACAGCTGTTGTAGGTGATGTAGCCAACAGTGCCAGTTTCAATAAAAAAAAAAGTGATTAAATTATAAATTATTTTGATCCCTATATGATACAACCCTTCTGACAGTTTAGGGGACAAGGTCCGCCACAGTTGACTACGTTTTTAGGGTTCCGTATCCGGTACGGGACTCTATTACTAAGCCTACGCCGTCTGTCAGTCTGTCCGTCCGTCCGTCTGTCTGTCTGTCCGAGGGCTGTATCTCTTGAACCGTAATAGGTAGCCCGTTGAAATTTTTACAGAATATGTGTTAATATGACCGATATAACAACAAATAATAAAGATAAGAAAAAGTAAAAAATTCATGGGGGTTCCCATAGATAGACGAAACCAAAAAGTGTATGCGCGCGAGCACTCTACCGAATAGACTATGAAGCATTTTAACTAATAATGGATTTTAACTAATATGAAGCATTTCATAACACGCCATAGATGGCGTGAGTGACGCTAGCCATGACATGGCGATACGGAACCCTCGGTGCGCTAGTTCGACTCGCACTTGGCCAGTTTTTATTCTTAGTTGGTAGATACCATAGAGTATTTATGTTGGTTAGAGGGGCAAAAGAAGGCGTAATCGGCGCCGCCCAAGTAATAACCGCATGACTCATTTCGTACTAGGCGCGAGAGTATACCACTTGTATCGCAGTACGAACTAAATGTCGGAAGTAAATTGCTCATCGTAATTTCAGTACAACGGCCGGGCCATGGCCAGGGTTGCCAGGTATCCACCTTTAGCATGGACTGTACGTACGTTCCTTCGCTTAAGCATGGATCGATTATCTATGGTTAAAATGCTAACGCAGTCAAAAGAACAGCCCTCGAGTGATTTTAAATGGTTACATTTTATGTTCTTTCTTTAGAAAGAACATTCGCTTGGAACGGCGAGCTATGATTAGCTTCTTACTTAAATCATTGACCATTCACAGGTCGTATGGAGCGACTTGTCCAAATCACGAACCCCTCAGCCGCTGAATACTATGTTCTCAAAACACCGAATTCGCCCAAACACCACATTCGCAAAACACCATATTCGCAAAACACCACATTCGCATAATACCGCATTCGCATAATACCACATTCTCTAAACTGATATTCTCAAAAAAGGTGAAAAAGTTAATTGTAAAAAATTTACCTATTTTTAGACACATCATCCTGGCCGGTGAATTATTTTTTAATTATTCTTATGAATAATAATGACAATGTCTTGGTACTTTAAAAGAATAGCCCCACTGCATCTCTCCCCGTGTATGTCGTAAAAGGCGACTAAGGGATATGACTCCCTTCTTATATCACTAGGTGGTAGGGTTCAACCCGCCCGGGTTGGTACCACCGCACTGAATGAAAGGTCGGTCGAAACGGCTATGTAAATAGTTTGTGTTTTCCGTTCAGTTCAGTGTAGCCGGCACGACCGAAGGGAAGCACTGACGTGGCACCAAGTTCACCCGGTGTTATGGGCTGACATCACGGATATTGTAGGTGATGTAGCCAACCGTGTCAGTTTCCATAAAAAAAAAAAATGTCACAGATTATTCTTATTCTATTGCAATACAAGGCAAATATTTCATGTGAAACAAATTCTGAAAATTAATAATAGTAAAAGTTGCAGTAAAAGTGAAATGAAATTCATAAGTAGTCAGAAAAATAAAGCAGCATTACTACATGAAGGATACAGGTATAATTTATATTTAAAAAATAAGCCCGGAACGACGAATTGGCGGAAATTAATTTTAATTATGATTTTTTTAGGATTTTTTTTTTGTGTTTAACAATAATTTCACTGTTTATTTTGTTTGTTATTCCGGTTTTAATTAAAAAATTAAATAATACAGAAAACTCCAAAGTTTCATTTTGAGAAATTCCCACTATGCTTCAAAAGAGTAGATTACTATACAGGGTGTTAAAACGGCGAGTACATTAATTTCGCCAGCGCAATCCTCATGTTTTTCCTAGACAAAAAAGCAAATAAAGTTTTTATCTAAAGTATCTAGTTTGCGAGATGATGAGAATGATGATTGAAATGTATGTTTTCGTCTAGTGTAATTTAACGCGTTGTTGCCGCTCCGCACCCTCCGGCTGCCGACCTCCATTCCTCCACTCACAAAGCTAACCCCCGCCCCTCTCGCCAACACCTCCGTCCGGGGCGCTCACGTCTCACCCGCTCTTCCTCCCCTCCGCCCCTGTTGTCATTAGATCATTTTTACACTAAAATAATCAATTAGTTTGTATGAAAACACATAAATCACAGGTTATGCAAAAAAAAACCACAAAATTTATTTAAATCGAAGAGGATTACTAAAAAAAATGTGTAACACGTGGCATGCAAATTATGGGAAAAACTTCATCATTTAATAAGCTTTCGGAAAAGGTACAAATGTTGTACACTTGCACACAAGTTAAATTTTTTTATCAGATATCAAGTATCAGACTCGTGCTCAAAATGAACGAAAAATTAAACGTCTGACACAGAGAGAACGTTTACTAGGGATCGGCCGTTTTGTCTCTTGCCAAAATTAGTAAATTAGTAATTAGTAAAACGAATTTCACGTTGTTGATTCCTTGTTGTTGTTATAAATTGTTCGTTATTTTTGAGTTGTGCCTGCAGTAATGGCTGCATTCATTCGTGAAGAATACGCTGATATTCTGTTTTGCTATGGATTCTGCGACGGCGGCGTTGACGCTGCGGTACAAATGGAATACGCGCATCCTTACCCTGATCGTCGTATACCTAATGTAACATTAGGTATACGACGATCAGGGTAAGGATTAAGAACACTCTCAAGAAGTTTTTCCCATAATTTGCATGCCACGTGTCATACATTTTTTTTAGTAATCCTCTTCGAATTAAATAAATCTTGTGGTTTTTTTGCATAACCTGTGATGTATGACCTTTTATTTCTGAGATTACGGATATTTTCAGCGCACATATTTTTTTAAAGTAGTCTCTCATTCGTCAGCTATTAGAAAATAGCTGATTAAGTACCCAGAGTGGAGAAGTTATTTTATAATTATCATTTTTTGGTAACAAGACAGAAAATAAAAAAAAAAAATTAAAACCTAAATAACTCAAAAACTATTGATTTTCGACCCATAGTTTATTGGGACAAATTTGTTGCAAATTAGCTCTAGAATGACCCCTTAGAAGGAATGTATCGAATTACCAAACACCCATATGATAATATTGAAGACTGTACTTTGAATGTGGTATCATAAGAATGATGTGTTATGCGAATGTGGTCTTATAAGATTATGATGTTTTGAGAATATGGTATTCAGCGCCTGAGGGTCACAAACTAGGTAACTTGCAAAATCAAAGTATTACCTTCCTATTTGACCACCACCGCCGCCGCCCTGCAAACATCTCTGTATACGTAATCAGTAAGTAAGTCGTTCAATCCATTATAATTCCTTGATATCCGAATTTCATTTAATTTCCCAGCTACCTAAAAGTTAGTTTACTTTCCTTTCTACTTAATCTAATATTAAACAATAGACAGTCGATGCTTTCGTGGACAGAACGTCCACGGTAAGCAATATAAGCAACGTGGACTATGAAGTGTCCTTGTTTTTTTTTTTAATTTTAGCGCGCACTCTTAAGCTATTGTTCAAATTATTGTTGAAAGCAGTTGCGGGTGATTTAAAATATATAAATAAAAAAAATACTGTCTGTAAATTATTTATGCCCTATTTCCTTTCTGCCTCCGTTTAGTGATTTTAATAAAACGGTCCACCAAAAAGTCAGAGGCATTTTTAGAAAAAAACTGAGGAGGAACCCTTTGGTGAAAAATACATATATACATACATACATACATAGCGTCACGCCTGTTTCCCGGTGGCGTAGGCAGATACAACGGATCTCCACGTGCCACGATCCTGACACCTGTTTTCCCTTTGGTCCTATTTTTCCTTTTTTTTTTTTGGTGAAAAATATCCACCTTATCTGGGCCACCTGGCAATCCTGCCCATGACCCTTCCAGCTCTCCTTATTCCGTGCCACCGAAGCATGGCATTTATGACCTTATGCTTCTCACAACAGACAGAGGCGGCGGCGGCGCCTTCGCCCACTTCGTCGCTTCGTAATTCAAATAAGAGTTTCTCAGTAATTCTAAAACGTATTTTCCCTCTCAGCTTAGAAGAGTGGCTCCCGACCCGGTAATGTCGGCAACAAATCAAAACGCAACACAAGTTCATCTCGAGTTGCAAGGCGAAGCTGTTCCCCCACACGTGACCGCGTCATTCTTGTGAGCATCGTAACAATTTTTATATTTAACGATTTGTCAGCCACGGTAGCTCAGTGGTGCGGTCGGTCGACTATTGTTAAGCAACCCTGAGCACAGATTTATTAGTAGTTACTACGTAACAGATAAATCACTCCATAGAAAAAGTTCCATACCTTCGGCTTTAATAGCCTACTGTTTTACGTCGCCAATCGCTGCGTGCGAAAATGTACCTAAACGATCGAGTGTAAAGTGATTATTGCTTAGCAGCTGCGCGCAGTTGCGAGGGCGAGCGTGTAGGTATGCTTCGCGCGGCTGACGAATTTCCGATGAATTAGATCGCCGGCGGTCCACCGGGGGGTAGGTAGTTAGCGCGCGCACGTACATAGAGTGCGTGAGGCCTGCGCAGCCGCGCGAAGCATACCTACACGCTCGCCCTCGCAACTGCGCGCAGCTACTAAGCAATAATAACTTTACAATAAATAGCAACAGTCGACTGTCTGCACCACTGAGCTATCTAGGCTGACAAGTAGCCTGGGTCGGCGTGTAGTTGTGAGAAGGCAAGGAGCAGCGCCTAGAGAAGGCAAAATATATGAAATTGGGTGTGAATAAAGAGATTTACGATGGTATTAGCGTGGCGCGATGCATGCGCGGCTCACCCACAGCGCCTCCGGCAAAGCCGACGCCACTCCCGCACCGGTAGATCGCCGCCGATAAAGATCGACCACGAAATAGATCGACACCGACAGCGTGGATCGACGTCGACATGTATCGGAATAGAATTAAGATCGAATTAAACCGTGGTTGAACCAAAGGGTGCTTCCCTTTGGTTATTGGCGTGAATAGGAACCTATCAGGTCGGCGTGCCATTCGCAACCCCGCATTCAACCGAATGTACTAGAACGATAAAAAAGGTATGAACGACGGACTGTCAAATGCTTGCATGAGAACTGGCGTCGCCGAGTTGCGGGGAGCGGAGTGTACTTACCGATGATAAGATATTGCACTATTGTGCACACTAAACTTGGCTGCAGTGTTTTTACACGTAAACAAAGAGCATGCGGGCATTTTAAACAGGTTTTTGCGAACGCGGCCGATGACAGACTGACGGGCCAGCGCGCGACCGTCCAATGAAACAAGTATGCTTTTACTTATATCGTGTTACGCTGGCGAGGATAGGGTTCGGGGTCCATACCATTTTTATCGTTCTAGCGAATGTACATGGGCGTCGTTAGATACCACACGTTAACAAGCGAAACAACTACCCCGTAAGTCCCATACAACTACTAATGGTTTATGAATGTGTCTGGAATCATTTGACAAAGTCAATCAAAGTGACATCACCCAGTTTTCAGCGTGTACCACATGTGGGTCAGGGACGTGTGAGGCGAAATATTTAGTTGGATCTTCTACGTCAGGTACCATTGTCATCACTACCAGAAATCCCCATTTTCTCAGAGATATTCCAAGAAAACAAGACAATAAAATTGAAAGAAGACGCTTCAATGGATGTTACAAAAAAATTAAGACTAAAGGTATGAATACGGCAAGTGCAAAGCTGAAAACAAAAAAAATATCTTCGGTGGTGTTCAGTGTGTCGCCTTGCCTATTGTAAGAACTGTTTCGCCAAAATTTGAAATAACAATTAATGTTTTTTTATTGTTGTCAGAAGAACAACTTATATGTTTTTTGAAAAATTCTTTAATTTTTTCCAATAAAATTTATCGACGGCTCTTTTTGTTTTTTTATGAAGTAATTTCTTACCCACACGTCCAACCAAACTCTTCTATTCATAGTCATAAGTCCACTGAGAAATTCCTGATAGAAAATGGACTTGTCAATGTCCCACATGTGGGTCATGGACGTGTCAATTGAGTGTCACGTGACCCACATGTGGGACACTGGAATGTTAACGTGTTAAGTGGCTAGGCGAGGTGGTAAATCAACTTATGAAAAAAAAATTAATGATTGTACTTGCAATTTTTATAATTAATGACATGGCTGGCTGACATCAGAATTTCATCCACAAAAATAAATAAATAAAATGTTCGGGACGGAACCGGGTAGCATGTGTATTTTCATAGCAGTTTCGACCGGGTTTCGTTCAGCGTGAAGACACCAATCCGGGCGCGGTTTATCCTATCACCCAAGTAAGGTTGATATAGAACCTACAGTTTGATATGAAATTCTTTTTTTATAGCCGACATGCGACGCCAAACCACCCATAAGGTGTCTAACGACGCCCATGGGAATTCGGTCGCACGCGGCGGTTGCGATGTTGAATGACCCGAGACTGTACTTGGGAGGAGGGAGAGCGCTCCAGTGTTTACCAGTTCCGTGCTCAATTTTGCTCTTTAACCCAAAATTTACCCCCAACTCGTTAACGCTATACCTATGTCCGTAATTGGGTCGTCAAACTCTATATTATAACTTTTTTCAATTAATATAAGTTTGGTGCAATTGGTTAGTTATGTTTGCGCGTATGTTGGAATCGAGACTCGCTGTACGAGAATACTACGTTTGGTAACACCACTCTAACACACTCAGTGTTGATCGAAATTGAAACTGACTTCATCAGGTTGTTATGAATGGATCAGTCAGTCGCGCCCATACGGGTGATGCACCTGTATTATGTTTAAGCTAAGAGCGTAACCTGTATACTTTTACATATCGATCCTCTCGAGCCAAAACTCACCTACTAACAAAAACCTAATATTGAGATATTAAAGGTTTTAAGTTTTTAAACTTTTTTAACTTTTATAATTCAAAAAATAAAAAAGGTAATGAAGTCATTCCACTTTTGTTGTATTCGTAATTTTGTATGCAAAAACTAACCAAGTACATTGGTGAGTTTTTCCGCATATTGGTTATTTGTAATTTTTTTAATTTCTCATTGAAAACGTTGAGATATAATTTTGGTGATTTTTTCTTAGACAGAGCTAAAAATTTATAGTGTGCCAGTACAATAAACTCAATTTTGATAAAAACTGCATTTAGCGAGTTTTGGCTCGAGGGCGTCGATATGATAAAATGATATTTTTATTCAGAGCTTTCAACTAAAATAGTATTTTAGTATGAGTTTTTGGTGTGTTTCATTGCTTTACACGGTTGTATTCTTTATTCTTTATTCATCATCCTAGACAGTACACTGCACTCGAATTCGTCATATTTTAAAATTAAATGATAAAATATGACGAATGACGATAGATTTTATCATGTTACCAGTTCGATTATGACAGCGAAGCAGAAATGGCAAGAAACTTCACTTTTATTAGCGTCTGTTAGGTGAAGTTTGGGTTATTCATTTATTTCTTGACAAATTTACTGCTGCAACATTTAACAGTTCATCACAAGTTATTTTATAAATATGTATTTGGTAGTTCCCTATTTCCATTACATGTCTGTATTTTTTTATGGATAGCGCGACAGGGTGACATCCTTTTACCTACAAGTAGGTGTCTAACGATGCCCATAGACATTATGTTATGCACGGGGATTACGAATGCCATGCCGGCCCGACAGGAGTCTTTACGCGCCCCTTTGTTAGTATTGTTGCCTCTTGTCCGGTTCAAATAAATGTGGAATGGATCAACAATGTAAAGATATCGAATACATTTCTTTATTATGATATAATTATTAATACAAACACAATAATATAATAGATATTATCTACATTATAGCTAAGCAAGGGACAAAGAGCTTGATAGAATTATGCAAACCGTCAAGGGGAACAAAAATTCGGCAAAATGTATTTCCCTTTGTGTCATGTTTGAAACCGTCCAAAGGGGCCGTTGGTGCATTCGGTAACGCAAGGGTCATAAAGAGGATCACCGCCGCCCGTCGTCGACCATCAAGAGGGTTGATGAGGCTTTCGCGCGCATCCCGAAGCCCTTCCGGCGTATTTTCAACGCCGCAAATTGAAAATAGCGCCTTCTACAAAATATGAGAAATACAGCGCCGCACCGCACGGCTTTCAGGCCCCTACCCAGCCGTCCCACCGCGCTATCCAGTGGCGCTATCACCATTTTTAAAGGTGGAAAAATATGCTTCGATCCCTTCATTATTATTTTGTGTAGATTTTGAAATTAATGTTTTTGCTTGATTAATTTAAAATGCATTTATTTTTAATTTTTTTATGTAATCCGGTATGGTTGGCTGAGTCGGAGGGGCCAAAGCATATGCTCCGACTAGCCAATATCACCTCCGAGAAGGTAGGTGCCATACCGGAGACTTACCTGGATTGCTGGCTATACTGGACTAGAGGAGAACACAACCGACGCTATGCGGCCATTTTACATCCAAGTACGGTGGTACCATCCCAGTCGGCTACAATTTGAGCCTACCACCTAGTAAGGGGCAAGGGAATTGCTCCTCAATTAACTGCGCGGCATTGCATGTCTAAAAATGTATAATTTATGTACTTCGCACCCAATATAAAGCTAATATCAAATCTTATTGTCGTCCGACCTTATGGAATTATCCACAAAACTTGAAACACTCATAAAAAAATATATTTTTATTCCGTGTACAGTATTACCGAAATCTGACCAAAACCTTAACACTCACATGTAAGATAAGTTAGTCGACAAGCGTGACAGAGATAGACATATAATTGAACTCATTCTTTGTGTCACGTACTCATGAATTTAGCTATTCGAAGAATTTATGGTCTCAATCTTTTAAAATAGAGTACTGGGTAACCCGTCTTCCTTTTTAAACCTTTGGGATAATTCGAAATATGCCGCCCCTCACAATATATTTGAGTTTTGCGAATATATTCACGGAAATCTCATTCTCTAGTTTTCTTCTTCACGCAGAAACCCATGCGAACGGAAATCACAGTTGACTATTTTATCTATATTAGACTAGTGCCAAACGGGGGGCTACTTTCATTGACACAGCAAAACCACCTGTTATCGACATAGCTATAGTGCTATGCACGTTTAATGTATAGTATGCATGCTCCCAAACGGATAACGTCGATAGAGCCGCTGCGAGAAAAGGCCAATACCCCGAGACATAGGGAGGGGGGCATGAGCCTACCCCCTCTAGTTACGCCACTAGTATCCGCCTCAGCGTGCTCGCTGAAAACGATGCAAATTTTATTTGCGCCAAAAATGGCGCGTCGCAAGCTCAGAGCGAAAAAATGCCGAATTCTGATTCGGAAACGCTTCAAGCGTGCAAAAATCATCGCCGCGCATGGCACCTACAAAAACAGCGATTCGTCCGGTTATACGCGCAGGTGATTTTTCCTGAAGCCTTTTGCACAAAGCGCGCAATCTGCACATTGAATTTTTATGGATGTTATTTTTTGACGATTTCACGCGAGGAATAAAAAAGTTGCCACTCCCGGCTGAATCACAGAATTCCACAGTCTAGAACAGCCAAGTAGAACAGATGAAGTAATTTTAGTAGCGTCTGACTAAAATAACTATTGAAACCAAAAAAATTACCGTTTCATATCTATGTAATTGTTAAAAATAATGAACCCCTAGCATCTCTCCTCGTGCATACGAGGCTGAAGAGATAGGGCCAGGATGCTGCGTTAAAGCGTAAGAGGCCTGCCACCTCTCATCTTGGCATGGTCTCATCATGGCATTTACTCTCTTTATAACTGTGTGTGTTTCATGAACAAATAAATTTAAAAAAATTAATAACAATTGGATAACTTTTGTATTGCTACTAAAATTCATATAATATTTGACTTAGTAGATTTGAACATTATAACTTGAACATGAAAATTATAACATAAAATGGAAATTAAAACTACCTAAAACTACAATTAAAATCTAAAACAAAAGTCCGACCAATAAATAATAATAATATAAATAAATAAATAAATAAAACTTTCAGGAGAACCCCCGAAGACGCTACATGAGAACCTCGCCGACAGCAACTAAAATTAAAATTGCTACTTTTCATTTTTTTATATTCTCCACACATACATAGGTACCATACTCCGGACACCCGGTACATTACCCTTGTGGGTTCAAGATATCAACACGCGAGTTTGAGTCGCGCTTCGCGACTGTTGTACCTATATGAATGCGTCCACATATAAAAATGGTGAGCATTTTGTGAACTATGTTGGGCATGAAATACAATTGCATGAACTTTACGACAATAGCTGTCGCTGCGCGGGCACCGGGCGTTGTGGTGGAGTAGACTGTATGTTGGTTGGGTGGTGGGATGAAGAAACTCGTAGACTCGGAGACAGGATGTATTGCACAGGAGGTACAGCGGTGAACAAGTGGATATTTTAGCGAGCATAGACTAAGTGAATTCTAGATATATCGGTAGTGACGTCACATTACTGCTGACCAATCACAGCTCGCCTGTGTGGCCAACTGGCCATTACCTTGGCGCAGGGCCGCTTTCACCTGGCTCGAGCACCATCATTCGGTACGAAACAATAGCAGTTCTATTCTTTTGATATCGTCGGTGAGAATACATTTGTGAGCTTACCATGAACCGAGAGACGAGTTGGCATGAAAATATATTTATGCTGGATCGAGGCAATATCGGTTACATTGATCCTGGATAAACAGCAGAAATCTCTGCTACCGAGTAAGTATTATATCAATATTGTTTCACTCAAGTGATTTCAAAAGCACACGAATTTAATATTGCCTATATACGAAACTCAAAATAAAATAAAATAAATTTATTTTTCAAATTTAAATATGCTTTACTGTACACCATTAAATTAAATACAAAAACGTTTATTGCACTTAGAAACTTATAGACGTTAGATGCCTATGGCATGCCTATGGCATTTTCCGCCAGGTCGCATGGGTTGATGCAACTTTTTTTTTTTAATGTAAACTGACACGGTTGGCTACATCACCTACAACATCCGTGATGTCAGCCCATAACACCGGGTGAGCTAGGTGCCATGACATGCTTCCCTTCGGTCGTGAACAGAACATATCATAAACGATCATGAAAAAAATTTGCTATAAAAATAAAATATAAAAAAAATAATAAAAATTTGTAAATACAGACAAACATGGAACACACAACAAACCAATATTGCATTCTTAAACAACTAGCATTTGGGATGTGGAGATGCGCACGGGGTGGACAAAGCAGCCAAAAGTAAAGCGTAAGGCAAAAATGAAATTAAGTAAATAGACGCAAATATATACATAGATACATATATAAAATAATATAATTCCAAATTCCAAATTCCAAATTATTTATTCAGTACTTACATTACTTATAAAAGATACATCAATCAATAACATAAAAACTAAGTAACATAATAAATATAATAACATAATAAGTATAATAGGTAGAGTGTTTTCATTTTACGATGGCACGAGGGGTACGAGGTAGGAAGTGGTGCGAGAGGCGACCGCGCGGCGAGAACGAACTCGATGCCCGGTCCGTACACACGCTCTACACGTCTCGGCGTCGCTCCGTCGAACCGAGTCGTTCCCTACTGAGCTCCGCGCGGTTTTGGTACCAGGAAGTTATGATACGTGGCAAACAAATGTGCGCAACTGTCTGCATTCCTAAGAAGGGACGTGAACTTTCGATCGAAAGTTTGTCCATAATTAGGTTATTGGGACACACAATTATCGACAAACTTTCGATCGAAAGTTCACGTTCCTTCGTAGAAATGCAGGCAGTCGCGCATATTTTCCACGTATCATAACTTCCTGGTGGCACTATACGAGTCATGACCAGTAACGAGAACGTTCAATTTCGTTGATACCCCCTCACCTAAACTGGTTACAGGGATATCTCATCTCAAGTTATCAAGTCACTGAGTTGAAATGAAAACATTCACTGAAATAAATTCCTCATACGTACGTAAGTCCACCTTTGCGCACTCCTCTGATTCTTTGTTGCTTCTCAAGTATTGTTTTACTTTCAAAATGTACCTTTTTATTAATTTTTTTGTTTTTTTAAGCGCGACATTTGGCGCCTAGCCATAAAGGTGTGCAATAAAAAAAGAGGAATTATGTATAGAGTTATCGCTCCGAAGAAATATACAAAGAAGCGGTGTCCCAGCGGCTGAGGTATGGGGTAAGGTAGCGGGGAGGCGGAGCGCAGAGCCGAGCGGAAGAGGGGAGCGCGCGCGGGGCGGGAATCGTGTGGGAGACGGGCTGGCGGCCGGTGCGTGCGGGAGAGAGGTAAGGGGTAAGAAGAAGCCAGAGGGACAGGCAGAACGATCGCACTCGTGCGTCGGTGTGCATATTGTATTTTCATTCTAACACTTCATCTCCAGATTCGCCATCGCACCTTCGACTAGCTAGTAGCTACATATCATTAACGTTTGCGTGAGCGCACGGACGAAGATTTATTTATTTATTTATAATATTATACATGACCTTACAGATTTACCCAAAACATCATATTACCTATAGGAATTACCGATTCAGGTGCTTCATGACAGTATTTGCGAACTCCCGAACTGAGGAGGCAAATATGTTCCTGTGCAACCTCCGGAACCTGCGCAGTCAATTCATTGAGCAGTGCCAAGGCACGACTAATTGGTGAGTGGCGTAGTAAGTTTGTCCGCGACTTGGGCACTAGAAAGAATGGATGAGTCCTCGCCCGGCGGTAGTTGTCAGGCACGAACACTGATACAGAACCAAGCACAGAAGGGTTGTGAATGGAGCCGATCAGTAGTTTGTACACGTGAACAAGAAGTGACAGAGCCCTTCTCACTTCCAAGGTGTCATATCATAACCCACCATGCCTAGGACATATAGTGAGGGATATAGAAACCATACTGTTTTTTAAATAGGAATCTTAGAAATCGTTTCTGGATTTTCTCCACTATGATAGTATAAGTAGTTTCATCGGGAGACCAAACAATTGCATTCGACTCCAATTTACTGCGTACAAATGAATTATAAAGAAGTTTTATTACTTCTATTGTATGAAAGTCGGCCGATTGTCTGAGGACAAATCCAAGGTTCCTAAAAGAAGCCTTGCAAAGTTTATTCATGTGAGAAGGGAAGTTTCATTTGGGATCCATAGTCACACCGAGGTCTTTGACTGATGTAACAGTTGTTAATTTGCCACCGGACAGCGTGTAGTCGTACACAAGAGGGGCCAACGACTTGGTGTATGTCATCACTGCACATTTGGCCTCATTGAATAGACGATTATTCTCGATACTCCATCCGTGAACACTATCGCTATCGGATTGAAGCAGCTCACAATATGAAGGTTTTGATATTTCTAGGATTAGTTTAATGTCGTCAGCGAACAAAAGGCATAGCGCCGAGAAAACAAAATTTGGAAGATCGTTAATAAAAAGAAGAAAAAATAAGGCACCTAAGTTGCTACCTTGACTGACGCCTGAATGCGTAAAGTATGAGTTTGATCGATAAACTCCGTACTGCACGAACTGTTTCCTGTCGCGGAAGTAGTTGGCGAAAAAGTAAAGCAATTTAGGTGTAAAGCCCAAAATCACTAGTTTCTGGAACAAAATGTCGTTATCAACTCTGTCGAAGGCCTTCTTAAAATCAAAATAGGCCACATCAACTTGACGGCCGGCGTTCAAAAATATGTGTAAATGTATTAGTTAAAAGTAGGCGAGGCGCGATCGCAGCAGGCAGGCAACACGACGACTGCGCGCTGCGGCCTCTCGCGCTCGACTAAGAAACTTGAGAACCATGAACCGCAACTCGTTGGAACATGCTAGTTGGCCGAGTGAGTTCTCTAGTACGCTAGTACATAATTCCTCTTTGGCAATACAGAGTTTCTAATCTATTTTGAATTGTTAATGTGAAGCTGACGTGTCTAAACTTGTTTTATGGAAAAAGACACAAAGGCACAAAGGCGGTCGTTGGTACAAAGAGGCAAACATAAATTCAGGTAGAACTTTTACCACGAATTAGGAAATAGTTGCTTTTACCTAATCTTTTGATGTCGGTTAAAAATGTACCGGAGGCCAATCCGCCATCCTTTATAAATACGCCACGGAATTATATATTCAAAATCTTCAGTTATCTTCTGATGTTTTATGAACAGATCTCGTTCGTGCTCCTCAGAAGGTTAATTGTGAATAAAATGTAGGTATTCACGATAGATATGACCGTAGGCAGTGTGAATGAAAACATTTTGATTTTTTTAGCTATCAACATCAATCATGGTAGTCAGACATCGTTTCTTATAAACATTCATAAAGAATTTTTTTTTTTCATAAAAAGCGCGACATGACGCCTAGTCACCCATAAGGTGTCTAGCGACGCCCATGGGCATTCGGTCGCACGCGGGGGTTGCGAATGCTATGCCGGCCTGACAGGTGCCCATTTACTCCTCTCAGGAAGAATCCGAGACTGTACTTGTGAGGAAATATGTGGGCAGGGAGAGCGTTACAGCGTTTACCAGTTCTGTGGAGGAAAGATCATCAGAACTCAGAACCGATTGGTACGCATCCGCGGTGAGTCCAACGTGTAGGGATGCAATCCCTGCCCAGTGCGCGCAGTGAGGAGGTGGAAAGGGGATGGCGGGATCGTGTCAAACAGCTCCTCCGAGCACTCCCCATGGAATAAGCGATAGAACACACTTAGGGCGCCGACATCCCTACGAAGTTGCAGTGGTTCTAGTGCCTTCTTCGATCATAGAAATTAAAATACCGGGTGTAGGTCATAAAGCAAACCAGGTACTCCTGAGCCTATTTGGAGCAAAAAAGTTAGATGACATTTTGTTCTACGGTGAATTTTTTTTCCATACTAAACTAAATAAAGACTCTTTATTTTTGTATGAAAAAAAAAAGTTCACCGTAGAACAAAATGTCATCAAACTTTTTTGTTCCAAATGGGCTCAGGAGTACCTGGTTTGCCTTGACCTATGGTCATCAAACACCCGTATAGTTTTATAATGTTATAAACTACTCGTATGTATAGTAAGCAAATGTGAGAAGCAATTTACAAAATGATCAATCAGATATTTGAAATTTTGAATTTGGTGTGCGGGTAACAGTAAATCTCTTGATATTTACAAGGGCAGGAGACCACGAGCTGAGAAAAGATTTCGCGCCCGCCCGTAGCATTTTCCGGGTGAATATTTGACCACTAAGTCCCCGAAGCACCCGGCAGTTCGGCACCAGCGCGTCGGTGGAACGACAACAGCTCCCGTCCCTTTCAGTGATAATAAAATTTAGCGCTTAATTTGGATGCCGAATTAAACATGTAGCTTACGCATATTTTAGCAACGCGTCACAATCGCAGGGATGTCTCTCGATGTCGATAATGTCGATTGCGCGGTGTTGTCGTGATTTTTGACACAATTGACTACGTGGATAAAGGGGCACAGCGGATCCCTAGGGAATGATGCTGCTGATGAACTCGCTTAGAGGGGATCCAGCAGCAAATCTGAAGGACCAGAAACTCTAGTACCACAACCAACTGAAAAGTTGGATACACACACGTACGTATAAACTGCACATAGAAAGATGGGCAGCGGGGAGCAACTGCAGACAGGCGAGGGAGGCGATGGCGAAGCCGGACCTCCGTCTCACCAAGACGCTGCTCCTTGTCCATAGATTGAAACTGCGTGCAGTGATAGGTATGCTTACTGGTCACTGTACGCTCAACAGACACCTCTATGTAATTGGAGTAACGGACAGTCCACTGTGCAGAGCATGCCTGCAGGCGGACGAGACTCCCACCCACGTGCTGCTGCAGTGCGAGGAGTTGGCAGACATAAGGGCGAAGGAGCTGGGAGGCCCTACTACACTTCGAGAGGCGTGCCAGGACCCAAGGAGAGTGTGCCGCCTCCTGGAAGAACTCGGCTGGTTGGAGTAAGGCCGTAGGACGCGCAAAAGGCCTGCATTGGAGCGGGCTTAGGCGCGGAGAACGAGTCCGAACAACAACCATTGACTACATTATTAGAATCAAAGGACGTTCTTGAATGGATTTTTTTGTTATGTAATCCGGTATGGGTTTCTGAGTCGGAGGCGTCAAATCACATGCTCCGACCAGCCAATATCACCTCCGGGAAGGTAGGTGCCATACCGGAGACTTCCCTTTGGTTTGCTGGCTATATTGGACTAGATGAGAAAACAACTGAGGTTTATGTGCCATTTTACATCCAGTACGGTGGTACCAACCCATTCGGCTACAATTTGAGCCTACCACCTAGTGAGGGGCAAGGGAAGGAACCTACAGTTTTACACCGGTTCCGAACGGCGAAGCAGCAGGTGTATGTATGCACGTAAATGTGCCGTGTGTATAATTTGTACCGTGTGGGGCCGGCACTTTAAAAGAATAGCCCCGCTGCATCTTTTTTTTTTTTTTTTATGGAAACTGACACGGTTGGCTACATCACCTACAACATCCGTGATGTCAGACCATAACACCGGGTGAACTTGGTGCCACGTCAGTGTTTCCCTTCGGTCGTGCCGGCTACACTGAACTGGACGGAAAACACAAACTATTTACATAGCCGTTTCGACCGACCTTTCATTCAGTGCGGTGGTACCAACCCGGGCGGGATAAACCCTACCACCTAGTAATATAAGAAGGGAGTCATATCTCTCCCCGTGTATGTCATAAAAGACGACTAAGGGATATGACTCCCTTCTTATATTACTAGGTGGTAGGGTATAACCCGCCCGGGTTGGTACCACCGCACTGAATGAAAGGTCGGTCGAAACGGCTATGTAAATAGTTTGTGTTTTCCGTCCAGTTCAGTGTAGCCGGCACGACCGAAGGGAAGCACTGACGTGGCACCAAGTTCACCCGGTGTTATGGGCTGACATCACGGATGTTGCAGGTGATGTAGCCAACGGTGTCAGTTTCCATAAAAAAAAAATTTTTTTTTTCGTCCGAAAACAACTGGATTCGAACCTCAGACCTCCCGCACGAGAAGCCGACGCCCATACCACTCGGCCACCCGTCGCTTCTTGAAAAGTTGCCACTTGGGGCCGAAAGAACCTTGTTGTCCTCAACGTTCGCAATGCTGTGTATTCTCTGCTAAGGCCGATACCCTCTCTTACCTTGCAGATTTCCAAGGCAATGCCTTTCCTGTCTCGGAGCATCTAGACCACACACTGGGCTGCAACATTTGCAAAAACGTGGTTTTAGGCAGTCTATTGAGTCCAAGGCCAAATCGCATAAAAATGAGAATTCTCGCATTCTCAACTACTTACGTTTTACAAATAGAAGATTAGGCCGGTGTTGGTATACAGACTGAAGCCACATTTGGGAATCCCCAGTATCTGTAAGCAATACAACGCCGAGCCATACGTCTTGTAATGAGACCCGAAACCCACTGATGGTCTGGATTATATGAATCACAGACGATTTTTACGGCCACTCAGTCTACTCTCCAGGTACTATCATAGACGCTGCTCGGTGTAACTTGCATCCCTTATTCCTTGCCATCCAACCTATCTCCGCATCCACAATAATTATTACAGAAAATATTAAAAATGTACATAACTGTATACAAAATATCACAATAACTAGGACTGCGGATGGAGCAGAAAGTTCCGAGGACCCTCACTCCCACGGTGTAGCGCTATGCTGACCCTCTGAGGAATCTCTCCGAACAACTAGTTTTTATGAAAGAAATGAACCAATTGACCAAGGAGTAATGACTCCACGACTATCCGCTTATTAATCCAGGCCTTTACCTCTTGGCTAAGAGTCGCTGCTCACATCAATCACCACTACGTTAATAGCGTTAAATCGACATCGTCAACGTGAGTCTCAGTAGCTCCGTGGTGCTATGGATCGACGTTTGATTCAAACTTACTAATGAAATTATTACAAAAAAAAACTAGAAAAAAAAACATCAGCTGTTCAAAAAACTAGAAAATAATAAGGACACTAGCCTGGGCTTTCTTAAGATTTTACGTCTGGGTAAGAAATCGTGCAATACTAGCGTGCTGTCTTCTCATGTCCACGTTTTTATATTAGTCTGCTAAAAGTCTCAATTTATTACTTATTCCGCTGACGCAGCGACACAATGTGCCCTTTGGCATCCGACATGAGAAGACAGCACGCTAGTATAGCACGATTTCTTACCCAGACGTAAAATCTCAAGAAGGCCCAGGCTAGTGTCCTTATTATTTTCTAGTTTTTTGAACAGCTGATGTTTTTTTTTCTAGTTTTTTTTTGTAATAAAACCGTTTAACTTAAAAGTTTTTTTTTAATTTTTTTTTATTTACTCGTTTTTAGTTTGATTTTTGGCTCGTATCATTCATTACGCAAACTCGTCATCCTTTCCAACTCTCATTGCATCTTTGTTACTCGGTTTCTTACCTGTCAATTTCTCACATTCAAGCTCCTCAATACATAGCCCTTCTGAAGACTTTACGCCACTCAATGCAACACACGCTTGACCCTCCTCAAATAGTCTGGAGCCCAAATACACGATAGCATGGTCAACAGTACTGCCCTGCATTTTATGGACAGTGGAGGCCCATGACAAAATTATCGGTAACATTCGTCTCTCAGCTGAATAATTAAACTTTGCTGGAAGCTGTATGGCTTAAGGATGGATAAGGTGTTCGCCGTCCCTTTCAAAATCAATTTGAACAGATGGTATGTCTGTTTCATACATTTGCGTTCGACAAGTATGGGACACTCGTCCAAACAAACCAAATGAGCCCAAACTCGAGGGGGTTACTAGTAACGGTTGAAGAGTTCCACTGTACACCTCCTGACTCCATCATCAGACCCTCGTCACCAAGTTTATTGGTAGAAGTATGGGACACTCGTCCAAACCAACCATATGAGCCCAAACTCGAGGGGATTACTAGTAACGGTTGAAGAGTTCCACTGTACACCTCCTGACTGCATCATCAGACCCTCGTCACCAAGTGTATTGGTAGAAGTATGGGACACTCGTTCAAACAAACCAAATGAGCACAAACTCGAGGAGGTTACTAGGAAAGGTTGAAGAGTTCCACTGTACACCTCCTGACTCCATCATCAGACCCTCGTCACCAAGTGTATTGGTAGAAGTATGGGACACTCGTCCAAACCAACCAAATGAGCCCAAACTCGAGGGGATTACTACTAACGGTTGAAGAGTTCCACTGTACACCTCCTGACTAAATCATCAGACCCTCGTCACCAAGTGTATTGGTAGAAGTATGGGACGCTCGTCCAAACCAACCAAATTAGCCCAAACTCGAGGGGGTTACTAGTAACGGTTGAAGAGTTCCACCGTACACCTCCTGAATCCATCATCAGACCCTCTTCACCAAGTGTATTGGTAGAAGTATGGGACACTCGTCCAAATCAACCAAATGAGCCCAAACTCGAGGGGGTTACTAGTAACGGTTGACGAGTTCCACTGTACACCTCCTGACTCCATTATCAGACCCTCGTTACCAAGTTAAAATTATCATAATATTGTATTGCCACGAGAACTCAATGTGTATTCAAAGTTTCATAAAAATCGGTTCAGTAGAAGTAGTTGAAAAAGTTGTCGCAAGATTTGAAACAAAGATAGAAACAAACAAATATACGGAGTCAAGCTAAATAAAACCGTTTAAAAAGTCTATCAAAGTAATTTAATTAATTGTAAAAAACGTACCTATGTTACAAAAATTTCTGACAAAGGGTCTATACACCTGATGTTATTTATACTTTTACTTTTGATTTTAGGTGGACAGAATTATCAAGATTAAATTGTAGTAATGCTAGCTCTCAAACTGTATCTTAACACTGTTAGCGGTGACTATTGTGTAGCTAGTCACAATGTATTGTTAAAAAAAACCCTCCGAAGTTTCTTGCCGTCTCTTCTTTGTGGTGTAATCGAACCGGATTGTAAAAACTAAACAGGAAAAATTCAACCGTAGTGTACTACCATACGAATGATGAATAAAGAATAAAGAATATGATATCTAATGATGTGGTATCGATCGTACGCAACGTCGATGCTCGCACATCACTAGCTCGAAAAGTGAAGCTGACTTTGAGAGATTTTCCTCATTATGAATTCCATTTTCGCACAGTTATTTAATAAGTTCACGTGGATAATGTCGCGTTTTAATGATGTGCCCAAATTGCAAATTCTTCACTATAAAATGTATAAAGGTTGAAATTTCGTTTACCGGCATACCGGCGGGATTTTGTCGGTTTATTTAGATTATTAATGCGAAGAATAAACAATGCGGCGTCCGTCATCAGCCTGTATCGGTCCACTGCTGGACGTAGGCCTCTTCCAAGGCACGCCACCACACGCGTTCTTCCGCTGTTCTCATCCATCCACTTCCAGCTACCTAATAGGTCCTCTGTACACATAGCCTGGGGTGTTACACTCTAGGTTTACTTATACGTGGCCTCCATTCGACCACCGGTATGTTAAGTTATAATTACTTACAATGGGAGAGAAAATGTGACTATGTAAACAAATATACAATAGGTACTTAATATGAACCTCAGGCGATCACTACACTTTACCTCTGAATTACACCGAAATGTGAATACTCAAACCCCTGAGCTATAAGTAGGTACTCACACAACTCAGTAGAATGAGAGAGAAAATGTGATATAACAAATTTATCACATTTAATATGAACCACAGGCTCTCACTACACTTTACCACTCTATTAAACCGAATTTTGAATACTCAAACCCCTGAGCCATAAGTAATTATGTATGTACACAGGTCAATAGAATGGGAGAGAAAAGGTGACTATTTAAAACGCAGTTATTATGAACCACAGGCGCTCACTACACTTTACCAGTCAATTAGACCGAATTGTGAATACTCAAACCCCTGAGCTATAAGTACTTACACAACTCAATAGAATGGAAGAAAATGTGACTATTTAAACAAATATAACAAACTTAATATGAACGGCAAGCACTCACTACACTTTACCACTCAATTAAACCGAATTGTGAATACTCAAACCCCTGAGCTTATAAGTACTTACACAACTCAATGCAATGCAATGTATCTTGTTAGATTGCATTGCAATTTATTATTTTTGCATTTCCATTGGTCTCGCCGCACAGCTACCCATGATGGTTTACATAAAAAAGAGAATGGTATTACCCGGAAGACCATTCCACACCTGTGTAGTGCGATACAAGAACAAGATTAAAGAGGGTATGGGATTAACGATAGCCATTTATTAAGCGAACGTGAGTGGAAGGGTCGGAACAGGGTCGCCCTGGACGCACGTACCTAGACCAGGTCTGGGATGTGCTCTAAAAGGGATAAATGGTAGTAATTTTCATCCAAACAAAAAGTAAGAATATCACAATTTTTTTTTATGGAAACTGTCATGGTTGGCTACATCACCTACAACATCCGTGATGTCAGCCCATAACACCGGGTGAACTTGGTGCCACGTCAGTGCTTCCCTCCGGTCATGCCGGCTACACTGAACTGGACGGAAAACACAAACTATTTACATAGCCGTTTCGACCGACTTTTCATTCAGTGTGGTGGTACCAACCCGGGCGGGTTAAACCCGTTTCGGTGTAATATAAGAAGGGAGTCATATCCCTTAGTCGCCTTTTACGACATACACGGGGAGAGATGCAGTGGGGCTATTCTTTTAAAGTACCGGCCCCACACGGCACAGACCATTGCCCAAGTTCAATTTTAACGGCGGTGGAACCGCCGATAAAAGCTCTATAAATTACTTAAACAGCAAATTAGTGAAATTAATGTGATATTTAATGTCACTTATTAATTTCCGCCATTCACATTTGTACAGATTTATTGTAGTTTAATTGCCTTTTCGTCCTTTTTGCGGCGACTGCGGGCTTGCTTACTGGTGTTTTACATTTAAATTAAAACCAATTTAATGACGCGCTATATTCCATGACATAATTAAAATATGAATGTGGAGGAATAGTGCCGAGGTGATAAATGGCTATTCTGTCGCCATTTAGCACAGCATATTATTTTTATCCCATAGTCGCCATTGACGGAATGCACGAGGAGAAATGCAGGGGGATTATTCTTTTCCAGTACTGGGCCACACACGGTAAAATATTCGATGTATGATTGTCTTGTTCAAATTTGCAGTTTGTACATTTTGTAGAAGACGAAATTTAAGTTTTTTTTTTTATGTAATCCTGTAATGGTGGCTGAGTCGGAGGGGCCTAACCACGTGCCAGCCAATATCGAATCCGAGAAGGTATGGCCATACCGGTGGCTTCCCTGGATAGCTTGCAACACAACCGAGGTTGCTATCCTTCCGGCCGCGAGGTTCGATCGCGTAGTTCGATTGATCGAACCACGCGGAACTTATGTCCTGATGTTTCGATCAATCGAACAGCGAGGATTCTTGATTCTTCGTAGTTCGATCAATTTCAGTCAATCGAACCTGAAGGAAATTTAGGTCATGATGGTTCGATTGGAGGATGCTTAGAAAAACGAGAAAGAGAAGCACGAAGACGCAATCAATTTATAATTAGAACAAACATGATGCTTAATCATGGTTTGCAAGTGGGGTTTTTCCTGGAACGTGTGGCATGGAAGGGTTCTTTATTTCTATAATATTTTTTCAAGCAAAACAAAAAGAGAAAATTTAAGTTAAACTAAGGGAAAAGAGTTTTGTAATTTTAAGCAAGGGAAAAGAGTTTTGTTAAATAAATAAGTTATTCATTTGTTTATTGCAAATTGTGTGCAATTTTTTTAGGATACCTACTTGCCGAAAACATTAGTGAATATTAGAAAAAAAAAGATATTTTCGAGAAAATAACTAGAATAACAAAATATTAGAACCAAAATAATATAGGGCAAATGTGGTTCGATCTCTCGAACCATGAGCACTTAAATACTAAGGCTCACAGTTCGCTTAAAAACAATCGAACTACAAAGAATTTCTGACCCGCGTGGTTCGATCAATCGAACCACGAGCACTTAAATACTAAGGCTCAGCATAGTTCGCTTAAACAATCGAACCACAAAGAATTTATGATCCGCTAGGTTCGATCAATCGAACCACGAGCACTTAAATACTAAGGCTCAGCATAGTTCGCTTAAACAATCGAACCACAAAGAATTTATGATCCGCTAGGTTCGATCAATCGAACTACGCGATCGAACCTCGCGGCCGGAAGGGGTTGCTATGCGGCCATCCTACATCCAGTACGGTGGTACCAACACTATCATAAAATATTTATTTTCGGTATCCGTGGTCAGACTAATAATAATTAATTAATTAAAGAAAAAATAATTTATTTTATTTTTTTAAATTTTAATTTGAAGTATCTGGATCTGCAGCACGAGGTTACCAAAATGTGGCCCTTCGACTCGACGATGGTTGTGCCCATAGTCGTATCAGCGCATGGGCTGATAGCGAAGAGCCTCGACGACCACCTTAAAAGGTCCTCGCTGAGTGGTTGGGTTAAGGGCCAGATCCAGAAGACAGCACTGTTCGACACTGCACGCATCGTCCGGAGGTTTCTCTCTCTCGGGTCCGACCATCGGTAGCCTGGGTTCGCCCTGCCGCCGGTGGTGGAAACTCCGTTTTATATTAATTTTAGATTTTAAGTGTTTGTAAATATGTAAAATTTACTACCACCTTTTGCTACTACCTACTTATATCTCACAACATACGACTCTCAAACATCCAAAGGTTGACTGGGAGAAATCCCTGTAAGGGATAAGTCCGCCTTTGCCCCTCATGTAAATTACTTATCGTTTATTACTGTTAAATGTTTTGGAGCAATAAAGTATTTCTATCTATCTATCTATCTAAAATTAATATAAGAAAAACGTGTAAATATGAATAAAATATTATGAGAAAATGACAAAACTGACAGCCGTAACTGTAGACGTGTTCATTGATCGACCAAAAAGAAGACAGCTACGTCGCACTATTAAATGTGATAAAATCCCAGGTACCAGCAATGAAGCCCATAAAATTCACATTGGACTACGAGACAGCAGCCATAAATGCGAAGAAAAAAGTTTTTCCTCAAGCAACAGTAAAAGGCCGCTATTCACCACTTTTCCAAAAATGTGTGGAAGAAAGGGGAACACTTCGGAATTACTAACCGTACCGTGTGGGGCCGGTACTTAAAAAGAATAGCCCCACTGCAGTACCGTGTGGGGCCTGTACTTAAAAAGAATAGCTCCACTGCATCTCTCCCCGTCGCATGTCGTAAAAGTCGACTAAGGAATAAGGAAATTCGTCAGCCTCGGGAGCTCAGTGGTGCGGTCAGTCGACTGTTGTTAAGCAACGCTGAGCGCGGTCAGTACTTGGATAGGTGACCGCTCGACCGTTGGAGGCTGACCGTGGTTCAGATTCCACGTTTAATTGTAGGTCCCTTCCCTTCTTACCTTACCAGGTGGAAGGGTTTATCTGAACTGAACTGAACGAAACGTTGGTCGACACGGCTATGTAAATAGTTCGTGTTTTCCGTCCAGTTCAGTGTAGCCGACATGAAATGAAGTGAAGCACTGACATGGCACCTAGTTCACCCGGTGTTATGGGCTGACATCACGGATGTTGTAGGTGATGTAGCCAACGGTGTCAGTTTCCATAAAAAAAAATAAAGTAAAATACTCAAAGCGGAAAGTAGCACTCAGTGCGTTGTTTCATTTGCTTCCGGTGGAGCTTATACCAGAAGGGTCATGAAGGGTAATGATCATACATCAAGCCATACTCACACATCGTGGGATGGTTGAAAACTAAGACCCAGATCTCATAAGATCATAAGGGCAGTATCAACTAGAATTAGGGGCACACGAAGAAAAATTAACAGATGGGTGGGGCTAGAAAACGGCGCTGGCTTATTTTCTACCGAAGAATGATGAGCGCCGTGGTGGGACCAGATCCCACGATGATTGTGGTAGATCGGCCGCACCTCAACCATCGCATTCTGGGCCCCCGTGCGCTTCCATAGACCTCCTCTAATCAGCCAACTTAATAGATGTACCTACTTGTATAAATTGTTTGTACATAATAATATATACTTAATGTTTGAAAAATAAAAAAATAAATGATCATACAGTACCAATGACCTATTAACAAATGATCACAGAGAACTTAATCTTTTTATAAAATATATGAATAAACAGTGGTTCAAGAATACGGAATGGATTAAGTTGTGGTCGGTGTCTGGCGAACGCCATAGAACAACCAACTTTTTTGTAGGGTTGGCATCGCAAAGTAAATCTGGTTGATTGGTAAAAAATATCCCAACTTAATAAATATTCTGCAGTGTTTAGAAAATGATGCATTATTTTATGCTGTCAAAATCAGAGGAGGCGGTTACACGAAAAGGAAAAAGGATTATATAATCATCAATACTAATAATAAATCAGGAAGGGGTGGTCATGGAGTAAGTTACTTAGTTTTAGGAAATATTGAGTTTGTAGCCTCTATGTATGATACTAAAGCTAAATTGACGATTTTTAGAAATCTTTTCTGTATGTATGTATGTATGTTCCGCCATAACTCTTAAACCGATCATCCGAAATCGATGAAACTCTGTACAAGCACATTTAACTATATGGGACACAGGATAGGCTACATAAAATTCAGTTCCGGTTACGCTAAGATGTGGCTCCCATACAAACCGATATGTTCAATCCGCGCGCCTTAGTACTATACATAGGTATTTACCGAGCGAGCGGCAGTTGGCGGCGCGGAGACGCGGAGGCGGCGCGGGGGAGGCGCGGCCTATAAACTCAACAGCGAACCGACCGAGCAGCCGCACTATATTCCTCTTTCACGCAAAAACTACTGAACAGATTTTCATGAGCCTTTACAGTACTATAGCCTATACACCAAAAAGGCTATAATTTGTATGTTGTTGTTGTGTAAATTTGCCCAAATATCGATAAATGTCAAGTAAGTCGGAAAAAATCCTGCCTTCTGAGAGCTATCTCGGCGTGCGCTGCATAAACCGTTAGAGTTACACGAAGATAGTGTATGGTGAGGTTGTTTCTCTAAAATAGTTCTAAAGAAAAGTCCGCGACAGCAATCTACCTTTTATGTGGAAGCCACTATAGCCAAAATAGTGAACCAAAAATACATTTAAATTGGATACTGTATTTACAATGCACATTTTATAGTTTTGAATTAATTCTTATAAAAATACATACGTTTATCGCTTCTGGTATTTAAAGTAGATAAACTTTGGCTGTTACACTAAGTAATTTGGACAAATAGTTTAAAAGTTACGACGATGAGAATGTCTTGAGAGAAGCGCTGCGCTTCTCTCAGCGGGGGGCAGCGGGGCGAGGCGAATATGTTTGTATGAATTTCTTCCATAAAATTTAAGCCGATCATCTAAATTCGATTAAAATTGCTACACGCACATTTAGCTATACGAGACACAGGATAGGCTAAATAAAATTCAGTTCCGGTTATGCTAATATGTGGAGTAGTACACTTAGTTAGGTAGGTATCTAAAGTATTTGATTTATTTTAATTGAATTTTCTTATTTTAATATCGATAGCTTTTTCCCGCGGATTCGCTCGCGTGAAATTCGTATTTCAAAAGAAGAAACTAAGTAACTTAGGCCGGGACCGGAGGGCGAACTAGATTGAGATAAAAACAATAAACATTCTCAAAGAAAGTAAGTAACATACTAAAGGCGAGGCCGAAGGCCGAGCTGCGTTCAGGAAGAGGTTAAACTTTTTCGAAGAAAATAAGCAACAAAGGGTGAGGCCGAAGGCCGAGCTGCGTTCAGGAAGACCTTCAACCTTCTCGAACAAGTTCTCGAAGAAAGTAAGTAACTGAGGGCGAGGCTGAAGGTCGAGCTGCGTTCAGGAAGATTATAATCCTTCTCGAAGAAAGTAAGTAACTAAGGGCGTGGCCGAAGGCCAAGCTGTATTCTGGAAGACACTAAACCTTCTCGATGACAGTAAGTAACTATGGGCGATAGTTACTTACTTTCTTCAAGACGGTTTATAGTCTTCCTGAACGAAGATCGGCCTTCGGCCTCGCCCTCAATTACTTAATTTCTTCGAGAAGGTTTATGGTCTTCCTGAACGCAGCTCGGCCTTCGGCCTCGCCCTTAGTTACTTACTTTCTTCGAGAAGGCTTATGGTCTTCCTGAACGCAGCTCGGCCTTCGGCCTCGCCCTCTGTTACTTACTTTCTTCAAAAAGGTTATCGTCTTCCTGAACGCAGCTCGGCCTTCGGCCTCGCCCTCAGTTAGGTACTTACTTTCATCAAGAAGGTTTATAGTCTTTCTGAACGCAGCTCGGCCTTCGGCCTCGCCCTTAGTTACTTACTTTCTTCGAGAAGGTTTATAGTCTTCCTGAACGCAGCTCGGCCTTCGGCCTCGCCCTTAGTTACTTACTTTCTTCGAGAAGGTTTATGGTCTTCCTGAACGCAGCTCGGCCTTCGGCCTCGCCCTTAGTTACTTACTTTCTTCGAGAAGGTTTATGGTCTTCCTGAGCGCAGCTCGGCCTTCGGCCTCGCCCTCTGTTACTTACTTCTTCGAAAAGGTTATCGTCTTCCTGAACGCAGCTCGGCCTTCGGCCTCGCCCTCAATTACTTACTTTCTTTGAGTAGGTTTATCGTCTTCCTGAACGCAGCTCGGCCTTCGGCCTCGCCCTCAATTACTTAATTTCCTCGAGAAGGTTTATAGTCTTCCTGAACGCAGCTCGGCCTTCGGCCTCGCCCTCTGTTACTTCTTTGAAAAGGTTATCGTCTTCCTGAACGCAGCTCGGTCTTCGGCCTCGCCCTCAGTGACTTACTTTCTTCAAGAAGGTTTATAGTCTTGCTGTACGCTGCTCGGCCTTCGGCCACGCCCTCAATTACTTACTTTCTTTGAGTGGGTTTATCGTCTTCCTGAACGCAGCTCGGCCTTTGGCCTCGCCCTTAGTTACTTATGTACTTTCTTCGAGAAGGTTTATTGTCTTCCAGAATGCAGCTCAGTCTGAAGCCTCGCCGTTAGTTACTTACTTTAGTTGAGAAGATTTATCGTTTACCTTACTTAACGCAGATCGGCCTTAGTTACTTACTTGCTTTCTTTGAAATACGAATTTCACGCGAGCGAAGCCGCGGGCAAAAGCTAGTGAGATATAAATTTATAATAAACTGCCAAACTATGTTGATGAATGGCCATATAAACGTGGGGATTTTCTGGAACGATTACGATGAAATTAAATTCTATTTAAGAAGTTTTAGTTTACGTTATTTTATTTTTTAATAAAAATTTAAATAATCTAGTTTTAATTCTTTCTATTTAATATTTTTTTTCATTTCATTGCATTTACCCAATTAGTCTGATCACGGATACCGAAAAAAAAAAATTTATGATAGTGTCCGTGGTCAGATCGACTAGTCTGACCATGGACACCTTTTGTGGTCAGATCAATCTAACTATCCAGTCTGACCACGGATACTGACCCCATTGTGTAGACCTTGTCTACCAAGCCCCAGAAATAAGGTAATGTTATTATTTTCCTAAATCGTAGAAATACCAACAAGACAACATGACAACCAGATCACTACTATAACTACCCGACTACCAAATATTGCCATGGTCTGTTTTTTTAATATAATATTTTTATTTGCAGACATAACTTCACCAGACTCTAGCAGGTCTGTTTATATTTAATTCTCTGTTGGAAAACGTTAATTACAAATGTTGAAAAAAAGTGTTAATCTGATCTTCAGTAAACTTGTATTTGCGCAAGGGAGGCGGCGGCGCGGCGGCGGCGCGGCGGCGCTGCTGAGTGGAAAGCGCTAGAAACCCCCTCTACTCTGGGCCCATGAGCATCTCTTGCAAAGGCGGCTATTGCTGCAGCTCATTCGATCGTTCGATATGAATGATCGAAAGTAAAAATTCTGAAACACCAAAAACCACATATCTTATTTTAATTTTTTCTCCTTTCTACTATTATTTAACTTTGTCTGTTACATATGTTTGTTTGTCTGTTCCTCTGTAACGGGTATACGAAAAAATTACAACCTATTTACATGCCGTTTTCACAAATGTAATCTTTCATATCTTTCTTTCTTTAATAAATAAATAAATACATAAATCTCAAGATAGTATGAAAATCATGGTAATGCCTGCGTGCGTAAGGCACTGAACAGGAGAGCGTGGTGGGGGTCACTAGACACAAACATAGAAACCTATTTATTTGATTCTAAGTAGGACATTGGTAAGTGGAACTAATCGTCAAAACGGCAGTTTACACCACTCTCCTAAGCAACTCTTCTATTACATTCTGCTAAACACTAAAAGACCGCGTGTGGTGGCGTGCCTTGGGAGAGGCCTATGTCCAGCAGTGGACCGATACAGGCTGATGATGATGATGATGATGAAACACTAAATAAGTTTCACTCCGAGCTATGTGGCTCGACGTTTGTGGCTCGGAGTGAAACCGTGAGTAAAGCTGATTGATTTAAAATATGTCTAACAACCACGGTAATTTAAAAACCCATACTAAATAAGGTAAATCAGCCATTAGAGATGTATGAAAACAATGAATAAAAAAAATCTAATAATAAACGCATTTATTGAACCAAAACAACATTATACGTTTTAGAAGGAATACCTACTATTTTCTTAAATAACTTATCATTACTTAAAAGCAACTTATCTGCACACAATTCACAGAAAAAAAAACAGTACATAAAAGTTAGATACAAAAGAAAATACCGTAGGGCGAAAGCAGACTTATGATATGACAGAATGAAATAACTGTAGAAAAACTGTCAGTAGGGCCGTGGGCTTGACTTGCTGAAGATCGACCAAATGTCTCGATATAGTTATTCGATTCAGGGCTCCTTCCGCATTGGGACCTAATGCGCGAGCAGGGGGGCGCATTAATCTCTCCCTGCCAAAACTCCAGCGCGGTTCGGCGTACGAAGCAGTCACTGTATACCAGTATGTACTAAGCGAAGTTCGTTCGTTTGGTTGCCAAAAATAAAATAAGAAGAATAGTGCGAGAGTACGACACGCAGTAATTCCAACTTTACTACAAAAACCACAATTTGATTTCATTAACTCGCTAACTCGTGTGCTGACCTTCTTTTTTTTTATGGAAACTGACACGGTTGGCTACATCGCCTACAACATCCGTGATGTCAGCCCATAACACCGGGTGAACTTGGTGCCACGTCAGTGCTTCCCTTTGTGCCTTCTTCTTTAGATTTTAGTTTTAATATTAATTCTTCTTTTATTAACAAATAATAATAATATATATATATATAATAATATTGCTTGTATGTGTTAATGTGTGCATTTAATAAATATTCGTGTAATTTGACAACCAGTTGTGTAGCGCGAAGAAAATCATATATTTCTGCTGCGCAACTGACCCAAACTTTTTGAGGCTATTAATACAACATTCTATGAACAATGTTGAAGTCCCAGCAATATCGGATAGCAAGTTTTCCATGTATAAAATATAGAACCCCTTTTGGAACTGTGAAAAAACGTTTTTATTTTTTCCCCGTTTTTTGTGTCGACATCGAGTGATTTGAAATCCGTGCTACTGGCGTTGCAAATTTCGAACTGACAGGCGTAACTATGTAGTTATTCGTATGGAAGCTAACATGTTGGCTACACCGATAGTCTCACACACCTCGTATCCGTCAGTACTAGGTGCAGTGTCTGTGTTTCCCTGCGATCATGTCGGCTACACTGGACTGGGCCAGATAACATGACAATTTTTCATAGCCGTTCTGATCGACCTTTATTCAGTGCGGTGCTATCAATGCGCCCAACCATAGCAACGTAAGAAACCGTAAAAAGGTACCTATCATGTCAGTAAACCGCCCAAACATAGTAATGTAAAGGTTTTAAAATTTAAACCATGGAACGGACACGCGATACAGAATGCATTTATCAAATTAGAAAAGAGAAAGAAAGTGGTGCACGCCTACAGGCATCGAACCCGCGACCTTCTGCTCGCTAGGTCCTCCTTGGCCACGAGCTGCGAGTGCTCTGCAATTTTAGACGGACTGTACGATATGAAATGTTTTATGGAAAATGACACGGTTGGCTACATCACCTACAACCACCGTGATGTCAGACCATAAAACCTTGGTGAAATATGTAGGTGCCATATCAGTGCTTCCCTTTAGTGGGCATGCCCACTAGACTGAACTGGACGGAAAACACCAGCTATTTATCTGGCCACTTCAACCGACCTTTCATTTAGTGTGGTTGTACGAACACCGCAGTTTCCAACAACGGTAGAACCCATCCAAGTTCTGACCGCGCCCAGGCGTGCTTATTATCACGAACGACAGTCGACCGATCGCGCCACTGAGCTAGCGAGGCTGACAAATCAAAGGTAAGTATCACTCCGCTACAATCCCTTGTACGGCAGAGCCGTCAGCTTTCTGAAATGCGCAGACATCGCGTTGGATTCCGAAATATCGTTCTTGCAAAAACTTCAAAAGTATAGAGGCGTCATCGACCATTGAGTTGGTTCACTTCTTCGTCTTTTAATTTTATTTTGTCATTCTAGCTAACTCGCTTATGACTGACGTGTTCTAAATGAGTGTAAACTGTAGCGCAAACGATTAATATTTTGAGAAATGGAAATTTACCTCATCTGGCGAAGCGTGGAAAATCGCGGGTAGCCTTACGGGCTCGTACGTGTATTTTTATTTGAATAATATATATTTTTTTATATAGTTTTATAACGCAATACGTATTTATATAAGTATAACTTTTGTTTAACTAGCATACATAAAGAATCGCTAATTTCGAAAACTACCAAAGTAGGGAATTTAAAATTTTACAGGAAAAGAAAAAAACGTTTCCTATAAAAAAAATGTATGAAAGCTATAAATATTTTGAATCAAAATATTAACTAATATTAATTTATATCCTTTTCATATAATTTTAAGTTTATTCAGTAGTCGTTATTAATGTTATGGCCTTTTGAAAATTTTCACTTTGGTTGTTATCGAAATAAACAAGTAGATTTATTTGGAAAGTAACCAAAAGTAGTGATATTTTGGTTATTTTCAAAAATAACATACTTTAATTTCATAGCATTTTCTGATATGAAAAATATAAAATAAAACAATACTGTAGAGGACTTAAATTTTTATGTCACAAACAACTTTTAACATGTTAAATCAAGCTATAAATGTCAATGTTCAATAGTAATTCTCAGGTATATTTCTTCACCTGCACTCACAGGCCATTGGATTATTCGGTTCCAAAACTGTACGAATTCCTCAGGGATGTACTGTTGAACTTTCTTGAGGTCTTCTATTATTATTTTTTTCATTAAATCACGTACTTTAAACTACCTTTGCTTTGCTTCTATACGTACTTTGGTTGTTTTCATAATAAACGTATTCTTTTTGTTTTTTTTTTCTGCATAAAGGAAGAAGATATATTGGTTATTTTCAAACTAAAAATGTGTAGTTTGATGCATAAATTAAGAATCCGCGATAAAACATTTTTCGGCAAAATTGCTACTTTGGTAGTTTTCGAAATTAGTGATTCCTTTAATTCATGGACATAATGAGTGAAACAAAATAAATAAAATTTACCTATATTATATGGTCTTCACGCATTGCGGGCTTCGCAGCGGCAAAGGCTGAGGCCCACAAACATTCTAAATAGTGGTTTAAAGGATAGATTTGAGTTCTTCGCCTTTTCTGTTATGTGGAGACGCTTGGCCCATGGAGCAATAATGATGCGTGTAAGTTCGCCCGCAAAATTGGCAAAGAATTAATATAGAATGTTCAGGTGACCGGCGAGCTGCAGCATTTTTCCGTCAGCGTGTTTCTATCGCTATTCAGAGGGGGAATGCTGCATCCTTCCTAGGGTCAATGTGTTTGGCCCCTATAGAGGATATCTTTTATTTATAAGTCGTGTTTGTTGTTGTTTCTTTGTTTTGTAGATTCTGTTATTTCTCCTTAATAAATAAACATCATCAGGCCATACTGTACTTTGCTTTACCACCAAGAAGTTGGTGTTTGCATGATTCGCGTGAGGTAAAATGTAGGTGGAATCAGGTAATATATTAATGTAAATATAACTTAATTAAAAACGGAAGCCTTAAAAACTAATGACACTAATTCTAATGTAGACAATGTGGGCACCCTGTACCGAGCAAGCGGCGTTTCGTAATGGTGTGCCGCGTGTGGCGATGGCAGTCTTACGTTTTTGAGTTCTTTGCCTACTTGGATGCTAGGCTTCCGTAAGCCCCTCGTTACATTCGCGTTTGCTCCTAGCTCAAGGTTTAGATTATTAATTGAACGTTGTGGTGTTTGTGAAATTTGATGTTCGCCCACTTTACATATTAAACGGATTCTTGTCTTAATCGGTTAATACCTTTTTAGGCTTCTGTTGATCTTGGATGATTCGCCAGTCGGTGGCGGTGGTCTGTTTATTGTTGTTATTGTGGAAATATTGATGATTGATTATTATATTTACAGAAATTCTTTAAGCACAACACCGATTGATGTGCTTCCCCAGATTGTCGGGATACAGCGCACAGTGTGTATGAATGATTTATATGGATTTCAAACACTGTAAATAAAATATAATATTTAAACTAACAATGCAAATTGTTGTTTATTGATTATTAAGTATTCTATGGCAGTAAGACGAAGAAGAGCCGGCAAGAAATGACAAGTAGGTATTTTATTGACTATCCACATAATATAAACTAATTTATTAGAAGTAAAATTTAGAGCTATTCTAAAATGTAATTTAACTAAGAAAGAAACGCTGAAAAGGTCAACGATATGTAAAAAACCTCAACAATAAAGTGTTTCTTCCGCTTTTCTTCTTTCATTTATACGCTTTAAATTTGTTTAAGTTTCTAATTCTTTCTTCGTTCATTTAACTCAAACAAAACAAACTCTGGAACGCTCTCCTTGCCCACATATTTCCCCCCAACCAAGTACAGTCTCGGGTCCTTCAAGAGAGGCGTGAATGGGCACCTGTCAGGCCGGCATGGCATTCGAAGCAGCCGCATGCGACCGAATGTCCATGGGCGTCGCTAGACACCTTATGGGTGCTTCGGCGCCACATGTCGCTCTTACTATAAAAAATTAAAAACAAATTACTTTGTATACTGAAGAGCTATACATTTTTACTCATCCAAAAATGGTCTACGGCAATGTATGACAGTAGCCGGGCCACTGCCTTGTTGACATTTGTGTGATTTGGACAATAACACAACCTAGTAGCGTGAAAGCTGGATTAATGCTGTGCCGTCGGACGTTAAAACGATGTATGAGCACATACAACGTTTTTACGTAACACGGCTCAATCGAAAGTTCTTGGCGTCCCCTATCACCCAATATAAATGTTATCTTTGTAGGACCTTCACTGAAGAAGTTATGAAGATCGATATGATGATGTATGTCCAAAAACATACGATTCTGTGCGGTAAAACGATGCATTTTTTTCCAGAACCCTCCATTTAAGGTATGCCACGACGATGTAATATCCAATACATCGTTTCACCATAACACCGCCTAGTTACAGCGTTTAGCCATAACACAAATCCTTCAAACGCGTTTATCTCAAAACAATACTTTTGAACATACATCGTTTTACCGTCCGACGGCAGTGCTGTGGAAATGCACGCGTTGAGGAGTCACATACTCCTTAAGTACAACGTACTTGACGACGTACTTGAGTTGCAATAAAAGATAGATTGATAAATAGTGTAGTCTGAGAGCGCTGTGGTCTGAAAGAAGATATAGTGACAAGGATTGAGAAAGGGATGCTTCGGTTGTTCGCTCATGTTGGAAGAATGGACGATAGGAGACTAAAGAAAGACATTTAGGTACGAATGTGAGTGGAAGAGTCGGGAAGGGTCGCCCTAGACGCACGTACCTGTACCAGATCGGGCATGTGCTCAAAAAGTGCCAAGTGCGTAGTACCCGTAACCGACGAGCATGCATGAAGAACATTATGAGAGTGGAAGAAGCGGCAGATGTGTGTCAGGATGGAACGTGGAGATCCGTTGTCTCTGCCTACCCCACCGGGAAACAGGCGTGACACTATGTATGTAGTATTTCTAAGTACATTACTAAAGCAGTTAACAAACTGACCCAACCTGTATTGAATGTTTACTTTGAAACAACAGTTCAGTGCGTTTACAATGTACAACTGCGAGTGTTTCTCGAAGCAATTGCATGTATCCATACAATACAGTGTATTACAAAGAGCAGTGTGTTTCGTGGCTGCGTGTGTTTGAAGTAGAGATTCTGGAAGTATATTCACTAGGAAGGCAATCGGAAATAGAGTCCGCCAACACACGCTGTATTCCGACAATCGGGGTAAGCAGAGTAATTGGTGTTGTGCTGCAAGAACTCCGGTAAATTGCAGCACAACACCAACCACCACGTTTAGCAAAGTATATTAGGACAAAGTATATTAGGAAAAGAAAATTTTCAAGCAGCAAGTAAGGCACGAGGACCCACCTACTGCCTGGACACGGTGGAAGGACCGTGCTAACGTGAGAGGTGGCTAACCTGTCGCCCTTTAACACGGCATCTCGTTCTTGTCCCTTAGTTGCCTTTCACGCACGCATGGGGAGAGATGCAGTGGTGGATGACTTTACTAGATGTTGTGATTTTACCCGTCCGAGTTGGTACAACCGCACCATACCTATCCTTCCTACCCGATCCCTACGTACGAGGGCTGCCTTTTAAGTCATGTCGTTTGAAAAACCCATAAATAAAATATAACGCTGAAATACCATTTATTGTTTTTCTAAGAACTCGCCGCGATATTTGATACACTTCTCCATTCGAACAAGTTTTGGAAACACTTATTCCACTCCGAAGTTGCGGTTACCAAAATAGCCGATTTGTATGCTTGCTTATACATATTATTACAAATATTTCAGTGACTATATACACCGTTATATACAGCGTTATTGTATATATGTGTACGTACATAATACACAATGTTCGGTTAGGTTAGGTTAGGTTAGTTTAAGGAATGGAAAACTGCAGAAAGGAGTGATATTGTAGTTAAACTGATTAACTTCATAATATTATTATATTTTAGAACTGAATGAGTATTAACCGACAAGCATGCATGAAGAACATTATGGGAGTGGAAGAGGCGGCAGAAGTGTGTCAGGATCGTGGCACGGTGGAGATCCGTTGTCTCTGCCTACCCCACCGGGAAACAGGAGTGACGCTATGCATGTATGTATGAATGAAGTATGAACAGTAAAAAAAAACCATAATAAAGTAAATTAACCAATAATCTACCTTCTCGGAGGTGATATTGGCTGGTCGGAGCATGCGCTTTATCCCCTCCGACTCAGCCACCCATAACGGATAACATAAAAAAAAATATATACCTATAAACAAAAATATTCATCCATCATGGGGATCAACGGTATGGTCCCCATGACGGATGCTGCGTTCCTCGGTTGAATGACAATGCTCATTCGCTGCTTGTAGTACCTACGTCCCAGCCCGACGACGGTCCCCGGATGCCTCAATAAACTGTTTTCCTATTTTCTTAGAAAAACTGACGGCATCCGAGCTCCATGCACCAAGCGTCTCTACCGCGAAGGCCACAAACTCATAATTAACTTTTGTTCTACAGCTTTTCAATTTGAAGACATATCTTTTTCTATTCTCCATACGAGGCTAGTCCCAAGCCTTACTGCGGACACGCTGTAGATAGTACTCGATTCACGATATGGCTCCTGGTGAATTGGAGTGCAGTGCGCCTTTCCAGCTGACTTACATCTGCGTTCACCTGGAAACTAATGTGACAGCTGCAGCGCTTTGTCTTTTGCTTCGGATATCTTATCCATTGCTCGCTGGGAAACTTTCAACTTTCTTTGGAAAACATTTGGAAGTAAACTTCAGTTAAAGCATAATTGAAAAATATCACACTTTAAATCCTTCTGCTGTTTTGCTCCTAGTAGGTATTTGACTACAGAGTAAAATATTTTTTTTCCTTTTTTTTGAAGAGGACTAGCCGCCTAGGGACTATCCCAGCCCTATCGTACCTATTAAAATTTCCCAAAACATCTCTTACCTCTGAGGACTAGGAATTAGTTAAAAAAACAGACCAAGTGCTAGTCGAATTCGCGCAAATTCATTATATTAAGACGTTCGGCTGGATTTCGAGGGCGAAGACTTATCCTTGTTTGATGGTCATAAAAAATCACCCAATCAGTTTAAATGCCGGCACCTTCTCTAATCCTTCCATGTAATCCGCAATGCTACTCTAGACTCAGGTATCCGCGTTCTAAAATAAAAACACCGGAATGTATAAATCCCGGTCTTAGCGCCAGCGCCATTGCCCGCTTCAAGCGATCTCGCCCAGCGCGAGGGCAGCTTCAGACCGTCTAAATCTCCGCTTAAGCCGCGTCCGCAAAATCGCTATTGTTCTTCAGCATTGTCCGTCGCTGGCCCGGCGCGACCTTTCCGCCTTTATTCGGGGTCCGCGCGCTCACGAATGAGCTACGGGCTTTCTTAGGCGTGATGTGTATATTTCGGCAGTGCCGTAGCGGGGATAAATCGAGTGTAACTCTTGTGGTAGTTCCATGTAATTTATTTTTACCCAATTCACACTCGTTTACCTCGTCTAATTTTCAACTGGATGGAAGTATTGTCTTCAAGGGATAAATCCGCATTTGAACCTCACGTTCTTCACGATGTTTTCAGTAATAATATTTTTTTGGGGAGCAATAAAGCACATACTATGTATTAAGGATTCGAACCTTGAACCGAACTGCCGCTTGAGGCATTAGCCGACATCGCAAATAATGGAATAGTGACAATGCATAGTTTGACACAACATCCACTAAACTCGTAATATTAGACCATTACTAGTTGCCACTTTGGTCAAAAGGTAGGCCAAGGAGCCTTTGGTAGGCTAAAGAGTTGTGCGTGTCCCTTGGGCTCGTTCATTGTTCAATATTTTCGTATATGCATGCCATGATGAAAATATGAAGATCACCAGTGACCCCCCCTCTCAACCGCACTGCTACGGCGCTGGCTTCCGACCATTCAGCTAGAGGTAGCGGGCAACTGCGCACCATAAATGGGTTCTTGTTTTTGCGTCTGCACTGCCATGGAGTTGAAAGTGACAGAATGCTTTGAGAACGTTAGCTGAAGGGAAATTGCACGATTGCAAAAAACTTAAAGTTTGCTCTGCCACAGAGAAGCTGCAACTGTCGAGATCTCTTTGTATATATATTACGTAAGTTCGTATATTTAACCCCCGACGCAAACGGTGTGTTATAAGTTTAATGTTTGTGTGTATGTGTGCCTGGCTGTGGCATCATAGCTCCCAAACGGATGGAACGATTTGTATGGTTTTTTTTTTTTATTGGAAAGCTGGTTTAATAGGGATGGTTCTTGCTATGTTTGTAATTAACTAATCAAGTAATTAAGTAATCAAAAAATTCATTATCTTAAAAAGTGGACCGATTTGCAAGCGGCCATTTTAAAAAAGCTTGAAATAGCAGTTAAATTACACATATAAAAAATTCCCGACCCTTCAAAATAAAAACTCAGAGCTGCGTGGGAATTTACTTAGCGGTCTCCCGACTCCTTTAAGTAAGTAGCCAGTCAGTTAGCCTGTTAGTCCGCCAGCGTATCTGTGTCTACTGGTGGACATAAGCCTGCCCAATTATTCTCCAGCTCTTTAGGCCATAAGCGGTTAAAGGCGACTCCCATTTGGTGGGTGGTCTTCCCACATTCCGTTTCCCCGTCCACTACCGGCTGTGTATGGACCTGTGGCGACCGAATTCCCAGAAATTAAATTTCGAATTAAGGCCCTGTCAACCCGTACTCGTACGTATTCACCCGTACTCTTTCAAGGCGCGGCCCGCCGCCACAGATTACTTACCGCCGCCGCCGCCCGCCGCGCCGCTTTCGCTGGTTGGAGTAGGATGAAACAAAATCAATCAATCAAAAATTTGGTTTTTATTTTTTTATTCCAAAACTACGGATCGAAACAAAGAAGTAATATACCTATTCAACAAATAAAAAATATATTTTTTCCAAAGCCTTGATTTTGTCACGTTGCCCTATTAGATACGTTTTTATAACTAAATTCAGAGGCATGTTATGATTTTTTTCTATCGAGCGAAGGTAATCAAATTAATCGTGTTTTCAAAAAGCTGCACTGATAGAAGAAGTTTTACATATATTGAAACTGAATCTGTCAGGTAAGTAATATTGGCGGTACACTTCTTGAAATTCGAGTCAGACGCAGTCTCACATCACCATAAAAGAACATAGACGCGGCGCGGCTTTTCCGCGCGTCATTTATGTTTTAAATTCCAAATTCAAATTTCTAAGGATTTATGGGTCACGTAACTTATATAAGTCGATGTGTATAATAATTAACCTAACCTAGTATGGACGCGCCGTGCGTCGCGTTGTCAACTCTATCCTTACTCTATCTATGTTCGCTTGTAGGTATGCCCTGTTCACTCTAATGGCCGTCGTCGTCTCGTCGGCTGACGTGCTCAGCCCACTACAGATTTTACTGGCTGATTAGAGTTTTTTATCAAATTAATTATCAATTATGATTAATTTTCACGTTATAAATATTCGATACCCGCAGTTATGTCGATTAAAACTTATATAAATCAAAGAATAATGTAACTTTTCCAAAATGTACCGAAACATATTTTTTCATTATACAAGGCGCGACATTGGTCATCGTTCCACACATTTATAAGTGCTAACGGTGCCCATGAACATAAAGGGGTTGCGTATGCAATACCTATTATAAGTAAATACAGTATCCTAAAGAATATTATTAATTCAGATAAACAAAAAAAAAAACATGAATAGCTTTTCTATCGACCAACGTGACTGTTTATCGACAAAGCGCCGCGCGCAGATTCGCTTCCCTAGGTCATAAAACTTTACTACCCGAACTGCCATTTGATACTACTATAGTCGACCTGATAACGTCCCCGCGACTGTATTAATAAATTTTTTTTTATTTGAAAGAATATATTGAAATTGCTTATATAGGTACTAAATAGTGGGATAAAATGAAGAAAGTTTAAACTATGTTTACACAAAATTCTCTACAACATTGTCGTCAAGACTAGTGTAGATGAGAAAGCGTAAAGCTAAATACTATTTTAATTTAAATTGTTAATTAAATATTTTTATTCATACCAATATTTGGTTCATTCTCTGACGACGACTTATTAAGTGGAAATATAAGAATATGTATAATATGTGTATTTTTTTATTTATTGTATATAAAATATATATAAAAATTTAAATTGTTGATATTCAGAAACACCCTTTTTCATTAATCATTACACGCTGTATAAGCCACCTTGATGAGTTCACAGCGTGTGCAAACGTATCAAAAACACATATAAATCACGTTTACGTCCTCGCATCGGGCCCAGCGTACAAATACTACATACCCCGAAATGCCATTGTCATACATTCCACAAATTATTCCGCGTTCCCATAAATTGGCCGGCGTGCACTCCATTCGCAGCAGATAGCGGCGGTTGGCCGAGTGGTTTGGGCATCGGCTTCTCATGCGGGAGGTCCGAGGTTCGAATCCGGTCGGCGTGTACCAATGAGTTTTTTCTGACGAAAATATTTACGTCCATACCTACACCTGCTGCTTCACCGTTCGGAGCCGGTGTAAAACTGTAGGTCCCTTCCCTTGCCCCCTACTAGGTGGTAGGCTCAAATTGTAGCCGACTGGGTTGGTACCACCGTACTGGATGTAAGATGGCCGTATAGCAGCCTCGGCTGTGTTCTCCTCTAGTACAGTATAGCCAGCAATCCAGGGAAGTCTCCGGTATGGCACCTACCTTCTCGGAGGTGATATTGGCTAGTCAAAGCATGTGCTTTGGCCCCTCTGACTCGGCCATCCATTCCTGATTAAATAAAAAAATAAAAAATATAGGAGGTACGAGAGTAAACAAGCGTGACAAGAAAGTCGTATAGTTATAATTTCATAATTTATTTCTTTTTGCTTTAGTGCTTAAATACATAAATTAACGCCTGTTTCCTGATGGAGTTGGCAGAGACAACGAATCTTCGCTTGCCACGATCCTGGTACACGACTTTCAATCTCACATCACAGTTTATTGTATATAAAAATACACAAGAAACACACAAACAATTTTAATGACAATTCACAAAATAATGTTACAGTACAAAATATGTTCCGTCTAAATTAACTTACGTGGTTGTCATATAGATAGTTTTATTTGTGTTCTTCAAGTCGAAAACAGTAAAAGGCTGAAAATAAGAAAAAAGTACGTTCTTTTTTATGGAAACTGACACGGTTGGCTACATCACCTACAACGTCCGTGATGTCAGCCCTTAACACCGGGTGAACTAGGTGCCACGTCAGTGCTTCCCCCTTTGATCGGGCCGGCTACACTGAACTGGACGGAAAACACAAACTATTTACATAGGCGTTTCGACCGACGTTTCATTCAGTGCGGTGGTACCAAACCCGGGCGGGTTAAACCCTACCACGTAGTAATATAAGAAGGGAGTCATATCCCTTACTCGCCTTTTACGACATACACGGGGAGACATGCAGTGGGGCTATTCTTTTAAAGTACCGGCCCCACACGGTACAAACGGTACACGGTACGTCCCTGTTGATAGTACGCAAAGTTGGTAACTCGCTGGCGGCTAATGACATAGTTCCAGACCTGGTTCTAATCGAGGGGCGGCATTCATTAACGCATTTTGCTTCGGTATCAGTAACGGTAGAAAGTTTTATATCTATCAAGGTGAAGATAATTATCACATTCCCTAGTAACACTTCATATTTCCGCCCAAGTATAGTCTCGGGTCCTGTCAGGCCGGCATGGCATTCGCAACCCCCGCGTACGACCGAATGTACATGGGCGTCGTTAGACACCTTATGGGTGGCTGGGCGCCGCTTGTCGCGCTTTCTATAAAAAAAAGCTCAAGCGTCACTTTTCTAGCGACGAACGGTCGGTCCTGCTAACGACGGCGGTTGAAAAGATCTGCATCATTCTAACAAAACACTTTCTCTTTATTGTCGGCTTCGCATCCATCTAACAAAAAAATTATCTGTATTGTCGGCTTTGTTTTTATCTAAAAAACATTCATAATTTCGTCTTGATTTATTTCACCACCTTGACACCCCTTCTAAGTATTTATTTCCATGGAGCCCGACATGTGAGGGCAATAAAAATCTAACTCTTCCCCAAAATATCGCGTTCGGAGCAATAAAAGACTCTTGCGCCATCACATCACACGCTTTGGCCTTCTGAGATTAATAGAACACAATAGAAATTCTTTATTTTACACCAGAAAGATGTTACAACAATGAATCGGTATCTACCTGTCTATTTGTTACTTTTAAAATATCATCATTCATCCATCCATCAGTCATCCAGACCACATTTGTACGTGAACCTTTACTTTATTTTATTAATTTTTTCTAGAACTAAACTTCAAGCAAGTCCCGGGAAAAATCTAGGCTGAAAATAACCAGAACTGTAATAAACTGCAAAAAAGTATAACTTAATGCCTAAAGGCATTCTCTACTAGTAAGAACGTACGAGAACGCGTGCCGCGGATTGAAACACAGCTCTTGAAATGTAGGTAGAGTAACAGAGATAGGCTTCGGGAGCCCTACAGAGCTTACTGCCTGGCAATATTTTCCCAATATCCAGCACCAAAATAAAGCGATCCGCCAATACATTGATCAATCCAATCTGATTACTCCAGCGAAAGTGAAATGCGAGTTAAGAACCTCGCGAATCCCTTTCCCTCGCCCACTATTTTCAACTCGAGGATATTGACTACAGAAGCAATCGGCTAAGCCTACGGAAGTAGGCTGGCAAGAATAGCGGGCCTATTCTTCATCCCCTTTATTGCGGGGTAGTATGGGGAACGTACCGGGATTTCAAAAGGGAAGATATGAATCCTCTGCATAATCAGCCGGATGAAAGAGGAACGGATCCGGTCCGGATCCACCTTTATTGTCAATTTGAAATTCAAACTCGGCTTACGTCATTCAAATCGGGCGAATTTTGGGTTAGAAAAGTTTTAGTCCATTCCTCATACATACTACTTCATATGGCCATCGAACAAGGAACAATGCATTAGATGGAATGGCCATTTTCAACCGACTTCCAAAAAGGAGGAGGTTCTCAATTCGTCTATAAGTTTTTGTTTTTTCACTACTTGTGTATGTTTCTGGGCCACGACAATGTTACTAGACTATGATGAAGCCAAAAAGAAGAGTTATGATTTTAGCACTCTAGGAATGAATACTGTACGATTTTATACAGTGTCCGGGTTAAATTGGATTTGCTTTACCATAACAGGATTTCTCATTGAATAAGCTTCAAAAAAAGCTCAGTAGCATTATCCCAGTACTCGTATTTTCGAGTTAAGCGAGCGTTAGGATAGGGTCTCCAAAACTATGTCTAACATCGGAAAGTGAGCTCTTAATTGCAAAAGATTGCTTTTTTTAAAGTAGATAATTTTTAATTTAATGTGGTTTACTCAATATATTTTTTTAAAGTAATTTGACATTTTGAATTTAAAAAAAAAATGTATCTAGCCTATGCCACTGTCGTGTATAAGACGAATTCAATGACGCCTGAATTATTAAAATCGGCCCAACACTTTAGGCTGTAGAGTGGAACTTACCATTTCCATCTTGGCTTCGCCTTAGTCGGGTAACAAACTCATTAACCCTTCCTTTTTGGCCTCGCCATAGTCTGGTAAATAACCCATCCTTTTCCAAAAAGGAGGATATTGGCCACTTCTGGTAGACAGGACACAAATCCCTGTTCTGTGACAGCAAAGAGCGCAAAAATAGCTTTGAGGATTTAGCAATAAATCCAATCTTTACTTTATTAAGGAGTTTATTTACAGTCAGCAATCACAACGCGCAAATCTCCTCTATCTTTTCTCTATCTCTTCCCTACTGTTATTACATTCACATGGTGTCTGCCGGTTATCTGTTACTCTTAAAACGCGTCTTCCAGGCCATTTCTGTCTGAATATAATACCTATCTGGGATGGGATTATTTAATACCACTTTTATAACTAATGCAGGCGAAGTCGCGCGTAAAAGCTAGTGCACATCTTTGTAGTGACACAAAAGTTCTTCAGTTTTTTTTTAAATCAGACAGCAAAGGTGTGGAATGGATTGCCGGGGAACATCTTTCCCTATACAATTATCCTATAACATACAAATATCCTATAACCATCCTTAGGTGTGCTTGACTACGTCAGTGAAATCCCCTCGTGAATTGATTGAGTAGCTCTCGAGTTATAAGCGAACATACATAGAATCGCGATTGCGCGTAAGACGATCGTTAAATATTTTCCACTTTATTTATTAGGATATCTAGACAGGTGTAGAGTAGGTTAGATGTAGGTAGACATTTAAGTGCAAAGAATATCAAGTAAGAGGTAGAGAAGGAAATTTGATAGGAATTCGTATTTACTGGGAAGTGTTCGTGACGTTAATTTCCCCGAATGCGATAAAGATTCAGCACGTGTAGAGAGTTCCTTCCTGGGGAGAGAAGGGAGTACGTGTTGGAGGGAGGAGGGGCCTAAATATATGCGAAATCCAGACGCATTTCGTTTATTGATTTTATGTGCAATACCTTGTGATAGGACTCGTATGAGGATCATGAAAGAAAGGAAGAAAGAACAAAAGATGTATACGTGAAGGAAATATCAGCAGGAAACCTGTATCTTGTGGCAATAAGTTGTTCTGATAAATTGTATTCTGCAATAAGTTCGATTAATGGCAAAGCAGAAAAGGAGAAAATAAGTTTGTGGATTCCTGGTGAGGAAAGTCTTGTAAGTTTGAAGTTAGATAACAAGGAAGGAAGAACAAGAAGATAGATAGGGTTAAAGGGAGATACATTGAAGCAAGATAAGTTGAAAACGAATGTTACTTCAATGTTATACTTCTTCAAATTTCTCTTCATTAAACCTTATTTACCTTCGTTCTATTACCATCTTCGTACTATCTCACTTCAACCATACAATAATTTATTTGAATCCACAAACTTTTTTTTAGTGGTTTTTTACCAATATTTTTTTACAGCCTCTCATTTTCTCTACTCCTTAGGGCCCAGAGTCCCTAAGGGATAGAGAACGCTCGACGAAATCCAACACAATTACTAAATCTCTCTCACTTGTGCTCGCCAACAGTTTATCTAGGTATACCTATTAAAACAAGTTGAGTCTGTCCACCCTAAGTGACGTCTGCAATTCCATTTTTTTTCTTTTTTGCTTTGCAGTAGTCGGGCTTATTCCAAAATAAAATGTCTTTCAATCACAACAACTTGTTGCCATAGTATACAGTTTTCCGCCTTATATTTCCTTAAAGTAGTCATATTCGGATTCCCTAGTTGGAATTGTCTATCAAATTGTCGGGATTCCAGATAAGCGTGTTTGGATTTAGCCAGAATCCCTGGAAGGAAGGAAGTAAGAGAAGTTCCAAGACCGCGGCCTGCTGATGGCGGCCTGTGATTGATCGCGGCAAAATATACCCAAACCGGCTAATAGCATCAATTATAACATATATTTGAACGCAATAATTTACCATGAGATGGTCGTGCATTTTCGTGTCATGTGGAACTACGAACTTTCAAAAAATACTTTATGCAAATACGATTATGCCCCGAAGGTAGTAATTTGGTCGAGTTCAACGCCTAAGACACAAGTTTTCGTGTTTAGTACGAAGAGAGGGGCGGCGTCCACACCAGCTCCTTCCTTCCAAGTCACGTCACCTAAACTAAGTGTCCAACTCGGGGTCTTCGCAGTCAAACTGCCGCACGATATAAACTCTTGACGCCATATGGAGGGCAAGGCCAAGCTGGCTTCTAAAAACTGGGCGTAATCAATAGGTGCGACGGTACGTCACACCGGGCCAAAAGTAGATGTGGTATAAATCGCAGATTAGGTCCTGCTTGGAGCACTACTCGCACCTGTGGGATGGCTTAGCCAAATACCAGCTTGCGCCTCTGGACTCAATCTAGCGTCGAGCGCGACTGGTGATAGAACACACTTAGGGAACCGACATCCATACGATACGAAGTAACAGGCTAGCTAGGTAAGGAGAATGAGACAACTTTTGCCTCGAAGCTCGCACAACTGAATTCGCCAGATTTGCAGATGCACGACTATTCGGCAGAAAAGGGGTGGCAAAGTTGTATTTTTAGGAAGATAAAAAGCACGATTTCAGGAAACACTTTTAACGACTGCGAAAGGAACTACACAAGAAGTTATTTTTTCGTCCGTCATAAATTCTACTTGTTATCTGCCAAGAATACTGAATGAGCCGAGTCCCCTTCCAACTTTACCGATACAGAAAGCTTTTTGGAGTAAGTTTATTTAAAGACGAACGAACATGTCTTTTCTCGTTCTTACATACATGCATGGCTTATGGCTAGGTGGACAGACGACCTAAAAAAGGTAGGCGAGAGTGGATGGATGAGAAAAACGGAAAACTGTGTGTGATGGTGTGCCTTGGAAGAGGCCTATGTCCAACAGTGGAACGATAAGATCTGATGATGTTACATGCATAAATAATATGCTGTGTATCCCGACAATCGAGGTATTCAATTCTATCAATAAGCAGAGTAATCGGTGCTGTTCTGCAAGAACTTCGTACAACCTTCACCAAAGTATATGGACAAGATCTTTTGGTCAAAACTCGAGTACTACGGTGTTAGATGAACGGCGCGAAATATTCAAACGTTACTTAGAGGAGTCAAGTAAATTGTTTTAAATCATCCGTGCTATTATTTCTGGTCCACGTCAATGAACTCAGTGTATATGCCTGGCAGTGACTGAAATTGAATGTTTGCGGATGACACCTCACTTTGATTTCACAATAGACTTTTGTTTTTTATTTAGCTATTTAAGTAGTTCACGGTTAAAATACAAGTTAATAATAAAAAATTAGGTGTAGGCTCCAAAAACCAAAACACGAACAAGCCACCAGAATACAATTTTTCACCCAATTTTCAGCAAGGCAGCTATTTTGTGTTTTTCGCAAAAAAAACAAAACACCATCTCCACTCGCAAAATTACTTTCTCTCAATTATATTCAACATTCTAAATTTGAATTTTACAACGTGCCAGTAATTTTGCAACGTGACAGCAACACTTTGAAAAACACACTTTTTACGACTTTAGAAACGCATATCTCGCCAAATATTGACTTAAACCTAAAACTGTGACATACGTACGAACGGACGGGACGAAATTATAAGGGTTCCGTTTTTGCCATTTGGCTACGGAAACCTAAAAAGACAAAATGTCATTCACTTTGCTATCGGTTCTAGGCTAGGACAAAACACGACTGATATGTCTGGTATTCTCACGGAGCTGTCTCTGAACGAGGTCACAAAAATGTATTTGTTGGGCAATAGAATGGACGGCAAGTTCGAACGGGACGAGCACATAAATAAAGTAAAAGTAAAAAAGTGTTTATCAGTAAATTCTAAAACATATTATAACATCCAAATCACATTAAGTTTCTCGCAGATTTTTTACATTAGATTTTACATGTTTTAAATAGACATATATGATTGCTCCCACCTAAACTGGCCATTGATGATGATCAATAAATTATATACTTCTACCTAGTAACAAGAACAGCTCAGCACACATCTACCCGCAAACTCTTCACCTACTCCAATCAGTTTTTAATTCGTAGGTAGTGTTGCAAAAATATTGAGCTCGGCATGTTTCCCGAGTCTCTCATATGGGAACATGAGAAATATGGTCTCAGATTTTGGGGAAGAACAGCAGAAGCCAAAAAGATATTTATTATACAATAAGCTGTGACAGACGGACAGGTAGACATACAGACACGAAAGTGATCCTATAAGGGTTCCGTTTTTTCCTCTTTTGAAGTACGGAACCCTAAAAAAGAGTAATCCTGTTACGGAGAAGACCGACAGCCGAGCGAGACGGTTTCGGTGCAGAGAGGAGATGCCATGAGACGATTATAACGGTGTCTATTTGGTCGCTGGTTTAAGAGATGAAGTAAAAAAACAAGAAATTCACTCACACACTTTATTCTGCGGCAAGGTGGCAAGGAGAACAGGCAGAGGAAGATCTCGGAAGGTTCTGATCTGACCCATTCTCACGACCCATTGTCAAAAAAAAAAATTATTCTTTCGACCCAATGACATTTTATTTTAAGGAAGGTTCTGACCCACTTACCATAAAACACAGAAATACACTTCCTTTGTGGCAATAAGTGTACAGAAACTTGAATGTATTTTAATTTAGCAAATATTTAAATACAAAGAGTCACGTACAGCAATAAGTAGCGTTCAATTAAATAAAGCATATTGTCAAATAGTTTATTGTCTTTCATTATTTGTTTTATTTATCAAATACAACTAATAATTTTAAATTAACAAAACATAAAAGTATTTTTAACTTTTTTATTCACATCAATAAAATGAAAAAGAAAGGAAACAAACGGAATGTTTTAAATGAAATAATTGGCTAGAATTTCTAAGGTGTCCTAGGCGTATTTCCTTGCACTTGAACTCCCGAATTACATTAGAAATAGATACTAGCCTCTCGGCTTATTTGCTCGACGCGTCCATTTTTAGGTTTCCGTATCCCGTACGGAAGCCTATTAGGTACTAAGCCTACGCCGTCTGTCTGTCCGTCCGTCTGTCCGAGGGCTGTATCTTTTGAAACGTAATAGGTAGCCCGTGTAAATTTTCACAGAATGTGTTATTATGGGCGACAACAAATAATAAAAATTAAGAAAAGTAAAAAAGTCATAAAAGAAACTAAAAAGTGCACGCGCGCCATCTATTGAAAAGAGTATGGAGCATTTTAACTAATCATGAATTTTAACTAATATGAAGCATTTTATAAAACACGCCATAGATGGCGTGAGTGGCGCTGATCATGACATGGCGATACGGAAACCTCGGTGCGCGAGTCCGACTCGCACTTGGCCGGTTTTTTTCTTTGACACCAGCATCCACCCTTATCATTGTGACTTCAGTTTCCTGCGCACCCCTCCATATGATTTCCAGAAAAAATATAATAAAATATGACCAAATTGTTCAGAAAAAATGTGACATGAAGTTATTTTTCATAATATCGAATAGAAAATGGCCAGTTACCAGTTACCTGAATTACCGCGGAAATCAGCACAGTAAAGATACAACACCAGTATAGAATACTTCTATTTAGATACATAGTTCATAATAAACTAAATTTTTTTTATTAAAGTTAAGTTTTATTATCTCATAGCTACAGATAGGTAACTGGTAACCTACTACCTACATGGTAACCTACAAAACACTGTTCCATCTAATCAAGACAGAGGAACCTACGTGGCACCCATTGAAAATGAATATGAATTTTGAAGCAGCAGCCATAAATGCCATCGAAGATTCTTTCCCCGATGTGAAAGTAGTAGGGTGCTACTTTCATTTTTCTAAAGCTTTATGGAAGAAGGCCAAAGAACTAAAACTAGACCGAATGAAATGTGAAACTCAACGACATATCCGTCTCTGCGCAGCTCTGGCGCTAATACCACCAGAAGAAATGGACAATGGTTGGCACTATGACATTATGAAAGATTGCCCAAGTTCACTTATCAAATCAAATCAAATCAAATCAAACGTGTTTATTTCTCAATGCACATTAATTACATACAATGATAATTACAAACAACTTATATCTAATTTGTGAATAGAGAAAGAGGTCTAGGCGCAGCTTGTGGCACTACCCTTGCGGTGCCGCTGATTTTAAGCCTATCCTAGTAAGAATATAGTGACATAACCAAATAATTGTAACAATATAATTTTTAAATAAAATAATGTTTATAAAATTTGTAAAAAATTACAGAAAATTAAAATTTAAACGTACATGTTTTTAAGTATTTTGTGTGCATTCCTGCGCCTGCACCTTCGCTGCACTTACTGTATCTGTGTTTTATGGTAAGTGGGTCAGAACCTTCCTTAAAATTAAATGTCATTGGGTCGAAAGAATATTTTTTTTTTTCAAAATGGTCCTGAGAATGGGTCAGAACCTTCCGAGATCCAGATTTCATACAAGCCGAACGGCAAGCGACAGGTGACTACCAATCAGAGTGGAGCATTCATTGACCAATGGCGAGGCTACACACTAATCGGTGCCTTTTTTTTGCTGCTCGGAGCAAGCAGGTTAGGATAACTAATGTAGGTTGCCACGAAAAACTATTATTAAGTATATATTTGATGTGATGTGGAACTTTTGAAACATAATTTTATGGAACGAACTATACTTCGTATATTAGACATTGTATTTCAGCAAACTACGCACTTCTCTCTCCATGGTTGTGGGAATTAGATTGCCTGCAAAAGTTCCAAAAGATCGGATAAAGCTTTTATTTTAGTTCCAATAAACTTTCCTCTTTGCTTACATAAAAGTTCTTGCGTACGACCGCCACTTACAGCGAATGTACATACGTTGGTAGAACAGTGTCGCGATAATTTGCTCCCTAGTCAGTCCTTCAGCTTCCTTTGTTCAAAAAACACCTAAAACTGTATTATCTCACACAGTGAGAAGTGGAAACCAAAAAGAACCGGCCAAGTGCGAGTCGGACTCGCGCACCGAGGTTTCCGCACCACAAAAAAAAACATTTAAAAGAAATATTCAAGAATATCTATCCGCTATTATCCGCCTATCTTTTGTCTTTCAGCATTGCAATGTATAAAAGCCTGCGGCGCCATCTATTATTCAATAGTGTGACTAATCGATTTTATTGTACGTTTGTTGTATGGCAGCCCCCTTAATTTTTAACATTTTCTTTTTTTTTGTTATTTGTTGTTATATCTGCCATAGTAACACATATTCTGTGAAAATTGATTACCGTGTGGGGCCGGTAATTAAAAATAATATTCCCACTGCATCTCTCCCCATGCATGTCGTAAAAGGCGACTAAGGGATAAGGACAAGATGCCGTGCTAAAGGGCGACAGGCTCGCCACCTCTCACCTTAGCACGGTACTTCCACCGAGTCATGCAGCAGGTGGGTCTTCGTGCCTTACTTGCTGCTTGATCGATTTAATCTTGTTCGAATACTTTGCGAAACGTGGTGGTCGGTGTTGTGCTGTAATTGAGTTCTGGCAGCACAACACCGATTACTCTGCTTACCCCGATTGTCGGGATTCAGCGTGTGTGATATGTATGTATGTATGTATGTTTCATACCTGGATGGACAAGTATGTATGTATTTTATTTGTATATTATATTTCATATATTTAGTAATTTATACGTATTAACCCAAGTATGAGTTTTTATTTAATATTAACATGTACAGACCGCCGCTGCCGCTCCGCGCCGGTGCCAAGCCAGTGAATGTTACCTAGTTAGATGGATAGCTAACTTCACAGCGGACTAACCCAAATCATTCTAAGCCAATCCGTAATAGTATACCGTAGTTAGGTCTCAGTGCAAAAAATCTCTTTACTGTGACAGTCTGAAAAACTACTTTCGCGAATAAAGGAGATAGTCAAACATCATACCATAACTAGCACTTAGCTAAGTTTTGGTAGTCTGAACTTGACCCGAGATAAGGCGAAGAAAAATACTTACGTGAAAATATAATTTTGAAAGATGATCTTTGTGATTACTTATTTCTACAACAATGAATTTCATGTTTTATTATGCTTTATGACGATGTTTATTTATTTTATTTTATTTATTGGGCCAAAAACAAACAGACAAGAAAAATACACACAATAATTAAGTTTGCCTCCAGCATAGTTAGGCACGATTACACAATGAAGATAGAGTGGCAGCACTGCAGAATAAGAAATTAAAACAAATAACAAGTCACAAAAAGAGAAATAGTAGCGTAGTAGTAGTAACGAAAGAAACCTTCGAAAAAAAGAAAATAAGAAGGTCGAGTGCACGGTGTTGTGTGTATCCGTGAGTGGCTCCTATATTCTACTAGCTGTGTCAATGTCCAATCGCCCATGCGAGTGAAACGCTAGACTGTCTATAAAAAAATATTTTATTAATTCTCGGGACCTTAAAATAATTTTACATTCACACTACAAGCTAATACATAAATATATTATTTCAATGTATGCAAATACACATAAGTAAGTAATAAAAAACAAACATACACAAGTACATAATACAACAAATTATACACAGGTAAGAGGCCAACATAAAGAGAACATAATAAAAAAAATTCAATCACTCAACACCGTCAGCTATTGCAGGTCTAGTTTAAGAGATACTATTGGTTTACGTAAACTAGGAAACAGCGCCAGCTATAGAACACAAAGAATATATCTGTGAACATCTATACCTTTTCCACGCATCTTTAAATAGCGGCTTCGTCTCCCTCCAAGCCAAATGGACACAGAGAAAAAACCCCCTCCCCTTAAAAGGTCAAAAATAATTTCCCGGTTACTTACTTAAAGGAGTCGGGAGACCGCTAAGTAAATTCCCGCGCAGCTCTGAGTTTTTATATTTTATTTACTTAGCGGTCCCCCGACTCCTTTAAGTAAGTAACCGAAAATTATTTTAGACTTTTTAAGGGTCGGGGTTTTTTAAATTTGTAATTTAACTTTTATTTCAAGCTTTTTAAAAAAAACCGCATGAAAATCGGTCCACTTTTTAAGATAATAAATTTTTTTATTACTTAATTACTTGATTTGTTACTTGATTGATTACAAACATAGCTAAGAACCATCCCGATTAAACAAGCTTCCTAATAAAAAAAACCGCGTCCAAATCGGTCAATCCGTTTGGGAGCTACGATGCCACAGACAGACACACACACACACACCCGTCAAACTTATAACACCCCTCCGTTTTTTTCGTCGGGGGTTAAAAACGGCTGTGTCTGTGACTTCACCTTTAAAAGCACCAACATAACACTATAATCAAGAAGGTGAAAAACCAACAGACATGATTACCTCTTTCACTTCACTTGTGGCTATCTCCCTAAATTAGGTATGACTTAACATAACTAGATGAAATTTTCAAAGAACTACTTAGCCGAAGACGATGTTGCAATGGATTAAGATTAGGGTCTCGAGGGCTCGTGATGAGGACCCTTGTCGGCGGATCGTCCGCGGTCCCTTCCACATGCAAATGTGGCGCCACAGCTATTCGGGGCCTTGCAGGGAGTTTAGATGTACCAGATTGAGGTATAAATGTCGCGTGCCTGTCATATGATCTGTTGGGCATGTTCAGTTTGATATTCCCCTCGTAGTGTCTCCAGTCTGATTTGAAAGAAAGAAATAATAAATAAATAATTTGTAGCGTGTGGGGCCGGTACTTTAAAAGAATAGCCCCACTGCATCTCTCCCCGTGTATGTCGTAAAAGGCGACTAAGGGATATGACTCCCTTCTTATATTACTAGGTGGTAGGGTTTAACCCGCCCGGGTTGGTACCACCGCACTGCATGAAAGGTCGGTCCAAACGGCTATGTAAATAGTTTGTGTTTTCCGACCAGTTCAGTGTAGCCGGCACGATCAAAGGGGGAAGCACTGACATGGCACCTAGTTCACCCGGTGTTATGGGCTGACATCACGGACGTTGTAGGTGATGTAGCCACCGTGTCAGTTTCCATAAAAAAAAAAAAAAAAAGAAAGAAAGAAAGAAAGAAAGAAATATGTACACGTGACGAAAAGGATTTTGGGCCTGTTCCCAAGAAAGATATTTCGTAGAAAATATGTGTTTTAAACGGCATTGCTAAGTCAGAGGGTCATATTACACAACTGGCTGGCAGATATAATGTGAGTGATCTGAGCTGAATTTAAATCCCGGTGGCTAAAAAAATATTTTTACTATGTCCTGGCGAAGAAAAAAAAAACTCCATGAAGGAAACGTCTTTTTTACCCGACTACGGCGAAGCCAACAGGAGGGTAATGTGTTTAGCCTGAATGTTTTTATGTAATCCGGTATGGGTGGCTGAGTCGTAGGGGCCTAAGCACATGCTCCTACCAGCCAATATCACCTCCGAGAAGGTAGGTGCCATACCGGAGACTTCCCTGGATTGCTGGCTATACTGGACTAGAGGAGAACAGAAACGAAGTTGCTATGCGGCCATCTACATCCAGTACGGTACCTAATCCAACCCAGTCGGCTACAATTTGAGCCTACCATCTAGTAAGGGCCAAGGCTACAGAGATTTCTTACAGTCAACCATATGATGTTTGAGAATCAAATATAGTGAAAAACACTACACGGCTTCAAGAACAGTGTATTCTAAATGTTCGGACTGAATGCCCTTCTCGAGTATTACCACGTCTAAGAGTAAACTATTCGCAACAAGGAGTTGGCGACGCCCGGGGCCCGGTGCGTGTACATAGGACGCGTCCTGTGCAAAGTTTTCCTTATCGAGTTAAATTTCAAGGATTCTTCGGAGATTTTCGAGGAATAGATTAAGGAGCAAGTGAGGCTTGGCTTGTCTTGAAGTCTGTGGTGGATGTAACATGTTATATCCATTAAAGGTGGCGTTTAAGGACATCCAGTCCAATTTTTAAAGCTGGTCAGGCCGTCCGCATCCACGGCTCACCACTACACATGCGCGGGACCGGGGCGACTTCGCCGACGCCCAAACCGATGCCGGCGCTCGCCTCACCGATGCCCGAGCCATCTTATCAGTTGGTTTTATATTATAAAATATATTTGTACATATATGTAGTTTATGCATAAATATAATATGTACGTACCTTATAGCATTTATTTTATGTATGTATCTATGAACCTATATGCTTGTGTCCATTTATTTAATAGTTTTATTTTTCACGCTTCTCTTTTACACTGCATTGTCCGCCCTATCAGCTTCTCCACATCCCAAAGGTTAGTTTGTAAAGAATGCTACTTTGCATTAAACTGGCGAGTTTAATGCAGGCGTGCAACATGCAACAGGCGTGTTGTGTCCTTTTTATGGTGTACAATAAAGTATATTTTGATTTGATTTGAGCTTAGCATCTCCAATCCATTAGTATGTCACGTACACGCTGGCACAATTTCAACAGGCTCTCAACACAAAGAATTCACAAGTACATGTGGATGAGCTGGATGCACTCGTTGCAAGAATCGAGGTGCACTCGTCGCAATAATTGCAACGAGTGCATCGTTGCAACAACTGAGGGAGTTATTTCCAAGAAATTCAAGCGCCATTGGCGGATCGTGACGATATCAATTCTGGGTGCAGAAGTGTCCCTCCTGACGCTTCTGGCAAGGCCACCTGCATCCCTAACGCTGGTGATCTCCGCTTCCAAAGTGCGACAGGTGCATGCATGCTTATACCCGGTATTCGAACTGCGCTTCATGTACGAGATGAAAGCAGCACCAGCAGCCGGAGGCGGCATCGTCGACACCCAACCCACCGCCAGCATCGCCGACGCTCAACCCACCGCCAGCATCGCCGACGCCCAAGTCGTAGCCCCGCCGCCGACGGCATCGCCTCTCCCGCATTACTGATGCTCGAGCCATCTCAGATCTAATCAATCAGTATGTCACGTACACACCGACACAATTTCAACAGGCGCTCAACATGAGCGAAGAATTCATGGTGCATATGAATGAGCTGGGTGCACTCGTTTCAATAATCGAGGGAGGTTTTCCAAGAAATCCAAGCGCCATTGGCGGATCATGGCAATACCGATTCTGGGTGCAGCAGTGTTACTCCTGCATCCCTAACGCTGACGAACGCCGCTTCCAAATTGCGGCAGGTGCATGCATGCTTATACCCGGTACTCAAACTGCGCTTCATGTACGAGATGAAAGCAGCAGCCACCGCCGCCGACGGCATCGCCGACGTCCAACCCACCGACATCCGACATCCCCGACGCCTAAGTCGTATCCCCGCCGCCATCGGCGCCGCGGACGCCCAAGCCGCGGACGCCCAAGCCGCGGACGCCCAAGCCGAGGACGCCCAAGCCGCGGACGCCCAAGCCGCGGACGCCCAACCCGCGGACGAGCAAGCCACGGAATCCCAAGCCGCGGACGAGCAAGCCGCGGACAAGCAAGCCGCGGACGCCCAAGCCGCGGACGCCCAAGCCGCGGACGAGCAAGCCGCGGTCGCCCAAGCCGCGGACGAGCAAGCCGCGGACGAGCAAGCCGCGGACGAGCAAGCCGCGGACGAGCAAGCCGCGGACGAGCAAGCCGCGGACGAGCAAGCCGCGGACGCCCAAGCCGCGGACGAGCAAGCCGCGGACGCCCAAGCCGCGGACGAGCAAGCCGCGGACGCCCAAGCCGCGGACGAGCAAGCCGCGGACGCCGAAGCCGACGCTGCCCGCATCGCCGATGCTCGAGCCATCTCAGTATCTCTAATCAATCAGTATGTAACGTAATTTACTACATTTGTCATGTTAAATCCAATAATAAACACACAGAACGATAATCAAATCGAGACATCGCAGACAACTGGCGAGTCGAATGTCAATAACGCACTGTGGCCACTACTATGGCCCGTTCAGTTTTTGTCACGTAATGTTGGTACAATGCTTACTCCAGTCCTGTCTGTAGTAGACAGCTGGACTGGATAAAGGCTACATTGCTTTATCGTGCGTGCATAAGACGCATAAGGTTCATTCTTAGAACATTTAGTTAGGAAATATGAACCTTATTGTAGATGGACTTTTTAATTAGATACCACTTTGTACCCTTTATAGGACGGACCACGTACTATAAAGGGTTAAACTGTTGGCAAAATAATGACGTTTTGGTCAGCAGAAAAATGTAATCTGTCAGCAAATAAAGTTGATACTAATTATGGTCAGAAAAAAATCACAGATCTCATGCATTACATGACCTTCGGGTACATTGAAAATGACTTTTAGGGCGTATTCAAATAAGCGTATAGCGAATCGCCGACTGTGAGTGTGAAAATATCCTGGTATGGTTGAAGCGACGAACTCAACGAGCGAACGCAATAGCAAATCTGATTTAAACGCATAAACGATCTCTCTCTCTCTCTCTTTGAACCCTTTCTCCCTCCCTCTCTCCCTAACTCTCTCGCTTCCCCTCTCTCCCCTCCCGCCCCTCGCTCTTCTCCTACCCCTCTTTCCTCTTCTCTTTAACCTCGTTATCTGCCTACCTCTCTCCCTAATTCCCTCCTTCCCCTCTCCCTTTTCCCTCGCTCCCCTTGCTCCCCGTCTTTCCCTCATCCCCCACTCGAGCGAGTGGGAGTTTCATCTCCCCCTCCCACCTCCTACCTACCTCCCACTCTTCCCCCCTCCTCCCTATTCCTTACCCTCTTCCTCCTCCCTTCCCTTCCTCCATCCTCCCTCGCCTCACTCGCTTCTCCCTTCCTATCCCCCCTCTCCTCCAACCCACCCCTCCCTTGTCCCCCCTCGCTCTCCCTCCCTCCACCACTTCTATCCCTGCCTATCCCAGCCCTCGTTCAACCCCACCGCTTCCCCCTCCCTCCCTCACCCCTCCCCCTCACCCATCTTATACACCTCCCCTACCCTAAATCCCTTCCATTTTCTCAATCTCCCTACCTTCCTCCTCTCTCTTCCCGCCCCTCCCACCGTCCTCCCTCCCTCCCCTTTCATACCTCCCTTCCCCTCCTGGTCCCTCCCCAACCCACACCTCTCCGTCCCCCGCCTTCATCGTCCCTCCCTTCCAACCCCACCCCTCCATCACCGCCCCTCCCCCTTCACCAATCCTCCTTAACCTTCATATCCCTAACATAATTTCATTCCCTATTTCACCCCCTTCCGTTTTTTTTTCGATAAAAGGTAGTCCGCAGGATGCAATTTATCTGTTTTTTTCTGTTACTTACTTTCTTCCTTTGAAATACGAATTTCTCGCGAGCGAAGCCGCGGGCAAAAGCTAGTAGTGTATATATATCTAACATCGCTTCTACCAAGCCAACAAACAACCATTCGACACTAAATTCCGTTCATACTATTATTTTCTTTACTTTTACATTGGTGCAATACACATCAAAAACTGTTCAGTGGTTCCGGTGTTTACCTCAAACATATATACATGCATACAAACAGACAGACGTTCCATTTTATAAAAAGTAGAAGAAGAAGATAGAGAAAAAGTAGAGATTAGTTTGTAGTATATCTTAATGCACTACAAAACATTGCCAAAAACATAATATATTATACTTCTCCCACATCCCAAAGTTTAGTTAGAATAGAATGTCTCTCCGCATTAAGCTCACATATTGTGCCTAATTTGTATAAATTAGTGTTTAATAAAGAATATATATCCATATTCTAAAATTTGATTATAATTTACTTGCTTTTTCATACTCAAAAAGAAACAAAAAATTAAAATTAAAATTCTCAATTTTCAAGTCTATGCATACACGAAAACCATTTTAACTACTCACACTACAAGATAAAGACGACACGAAACTCGCGTAATGGAAAATTTAAAAAAATCATAACTCCCAAAATGGTAACTTTTTTCAAACAATTCAAAAACCATCCCCAGATATTTAATCAATCTACAATATAAAAATATAAAAGTTTAAAATATATATTTAGAAATATGTTTAAAAGTGCCCTTTTCAAACCCCCTAAAAACCTCGTCGATACGCGTCGTTTGACACCCTAAATATTCACGAAACCTTAAAACTCACGACACCAGGGCCAATTCGCACTTTTTCTGGAATCGGGGCCTATACTGAAGCGATCGAAAAGACATTTCCAATGTCAAAATATCAAAATTGACAATTTAATTCATACTGTAAAGTTGATTGGATAGCATTGATTTACAAAATCCCTGTCGGGACAAATCCAAAATGAATGTTGTACCTATAGGGAATTAAATATTATTTGCTGCATTATGTGAGTCAGGTTTAATCAAATTTCGGTAAGCTGAAATTTTTATATTGGAAAATTGTATTTGATCACCATGCTCGTGAACGGGTGCTGTTTGTGGAGACTGGCCAGCTCCAATTGGCAGCATGTTATCTGAATGGTATACCTATGTATACCTATGTATATATATGTATATGTATATATATATATATATATAACGTATATGTATAACGTTATCGACTCAAGCGAGAAGAATTATAGCTAACGAAATGATATCAAAAGAACTCTTAAATGAAATAAAAAACAAAGCTGGAAATAATGTCGACCCTTGTATTTCGACAATAATGCATGACAGAAATAATGTGCTACAAAAAAATATTGATGATTCTAGAAGAAAATGGTCAAACGAAGAAATGATGGAATTGCTTTTTTGTTATTTTAAAGCAAGAGAAACTGGAAGGGGATATTTAAAAAAATTACAATATTTGTTCCAAGAAAGAAACCCAAATAACCCTAAAACGTCCAAACACAATGGCCATACTTTATCCAACCAAGCTAGAAAAATTATTATCTACAAAATGTTACCAGAACAAATCATACATGATATTGAAAATGCACCCTGCACAACTGAAAATATCATGGAGTTTCTCAGCCAATCTGAATGCCAGGAAATAGGTACGAATTCTAATAATACTAATGCAACAACGAGGTATTTGGGTTCACTATACTCCCCCTACAATGAAGAGAGTGAAATAACCTATGATAGAGAACTAATAAATCCAATAACAGATTCGATTAACAATCACACTGAACAGGTACCCAGTACAACACCCACTGATACCTTCAACAACAATGAAGTTGCAGAATCAATATTGTCCAGAGAATTAATAAATTCAAGAAAAGAACCGAATGCTGACCATACATATGTAAACGAATATACAGCTGCTAATGCACATAGGACAGGCAATATAACAGAAATAAATGATGATGTCTCCTTCGATATATTCTTAACACCAGATTTAACCAATTATAATATGAATAACAATTATAATACGGAGTCAAATTTATATAATGACAGAAGGCATTTAATAAAGAATTTAATAAGTACAATAGAAGAAATAAAGAAAACTGATATAAATGAAAGACAATACTTGCCGAAAGGCATGATAAACAAACAATTCATAAAAAATGTAAATGAAATAAATGCATATTTACCAAATATACTAACATTTAACATGAACATAACAGAATTAAACATAATCCTCTACTCAGCAGCGATGACAGTTATCAAAGAAAACAAACAGAAAATACTTGAAAAATCATTTAACAATAGTAATCAGGTCCCAGTTTGGAAAAAGAGAATACAGGATAAAATTGAAATATTGAGAAAAAACCTTGGACAACTGATCGAAATTTCACGTGGTGTTACTAGCAGGAGAATGAGAAATATCAAGAACAACCTAAATAAAAAGTATAATATAACAACTGATATAATGTTATACAATATAATTGAACTACTAAAACAAAAAATCAAAATGTATGCGGGAAGAATCAAACGCTATGAAAATGAAAATAAGAAAAAAAAAGAAAACATGCTATTCAAACAAAATGAACGAAAATTCTACAGGAAAATGTTTGAAAAAAATATAACTCCAAAAGAAATTCCAACAAAGAACGAAATAGAAGAATTTTGGTCAAACATTTACAGTCAGCCTGTTGACATTGATAAGTCGAATATTATAATACAAACAATTGCAGATAAAATACCAATAATCCAGAATAACAATTTTAATGCAATAAATGATATAGCATTTAAAGATGCAATAAGAAATCTAAAAAACTGGAAGACCCCCGGAATAGACAAATTACAAAACTATTACCTCAAATATTTTACCAGTGCACATCCATACATACTGCATTACTTTAACAAAATTCTTAATGACGAAGAACAGATAGAACCGTGGCTTACAACAGGTGTGGTCACTTTAATCCCAAAAAATCCGAATACAAATGATCCAAAAAATTGGAGGCCGATCGCATGCTTACCAACCACTTACAAATTATTTACATATATCCTATATGTAGAAATATACAAACATTGTAATGCCAATGATATAATGACTCCTTACCAAAGAGGTTGTAAATGGGGCGCGAGAGGTTGCAAAGACCATTTAATTGTCAATAAATCTATCTTAGAAGATACAAACACATACAAGAAAAACCTAAACATGGCGTGGATAGATTACAAAAAAGCATATGATTCGGTACCACATGAATGGATTATTCTCATCCTCAAAATATATAAATGCCCTAACGTAATTACAAATTGTATATCAAAAGTTATGAAAACATGGCAAGTGATTATGAATACAATAAGCACTGACTCAAGAATTACAACAAAGCCAATAATTATAAAACGAGGAATATTTCAAGGAGATTCTCTGTCCCCTTTACTATTTTGTCTATGTCTTAATCCATTATCAAAATTACTGAGTGAATATGAAAAAACCGGATATATTTTAAGAAGTGGCCAAATAATTAATCACCTCCTCTACATGGATGATATAAAACTATACGCTGCAAATAAATATCAGCTATCAAATCTAATAGATACCGTAGAAATATACTCCAAACAAATTGGAATGGAATTTGGCTTAGAAAAATGTAAAGTACTAGAAATAAAAGGTGGTAAAAGAATAAACGCTGAAGGTGAAGACCATATACTGCTTGATGGAAACAAATTCGAAGCCTTAAATAACAAAAAATACAAATATCTTGGCATTGATGAAAATGGGGAAATCAACCACAAACAAATAATAGAAGAAAAGAAAAATGAATACATAAGAAGAGTAAGAAAAATCATTCAATCTACATTAAACTCAAGAAATATTATAAAGGCCATAAATACATACGCAACACCGGTTCTTATATATACTTTCAATGTAATAAATTATACTATGGATGACTTTAAAAAAATTGACAGAAAAACAAGGAAACTCCTAAACATATATAACATGCACCAACAAAAATCTAACACAGAAAGACTATATCTACCAGTCAATGAAGGAGGAAGAGGCCTACTAAACATAGAAAATCTATATATAAAATTAACTATTAAAATGGAAAAATATCTAGATGACAAAAATGACAATGTCCTAAAAGTAATTGTTGATCATGATAAGGAAAAAGGCCTATATAGCATAATATCACAAGGTAAAAAATTTAGACAAAAACTTAATATCGAACAACCCACGGAAGATGAAATCTTAATCCACAAAAAACAGACTGAACAATCCAAAGAAAATTGGAAAGAAAAGCCACTACATGGTCAAATTGTGAGAGAGGTACTAATGCACCCAAATACGGATACTGAAAAATCTTTCTCTTGGCAAAAAAAACAACCTACTACTCCCCAAATGGAATCTAAAATTTTTGTAATACAAGAACAATCGGTCAGAACAAAACAGTTTGAACGTGATATTTTAAAACTTGATACAGATGGACGATGCCGATTATGTCACGAAAAGGATGAAACAGTCAGGCATATCATCTCAGGATGTAAAATATTAGTACAGCCACTATATCTAAAGAGACATAACCAACTAGTCAAATACGTTTATTGGAATTTACTCAAGAAACACAAGTCCGAAACAACAAAATTTTGGTGGAAATGCCCGTTAAATGAACCACATGTGGTGGAAAATGAAGAATTTAAACTAATATGGGAAATTGCTGTCACCACTGATTATGCGTTACCTAACAACCGACCAGACCTCATATATGTAGACAAAAATAAAAACAGAACTTACCTTATCGATGTCACAGTGCCATCCGACTATAACCTCACTAGGAAGGAAAATGAAAAACTTACTAAATACTACGCACTAAAAATTGAGGTCCAAAGATTGTGGAATACAAGAGTCGAAATCGTCCCAATAGTTATAGGCACTACAGGAATTATAAATAAATCAACAGAGAAACACATAAAAAATTTAGACGCTGGTATAAAATTAGAAATACTCCAACAACAGGCTGCAATTGAAACCACAAAAATAATGACCAAATTTCTGAGTGGAAATCTGCCTCGTGACAGTGAAGACAATAATATTATGTAACTCAAGACTGATCGGTGGGCCCGTCCTCTATCTTGGGAGGCACTCGAGCGAGGACGGGTGGCAGACCGGCGAGTGCAATCGCCGACGACTCCGAAGATATCCGGAAGAATAAAATTATATTTTTTTTTTTTATGGAAACTAACAACACTAACACGCTTGGCTACATCACCTACAACATTCGTGATGTCAGCCCATAACACCGGGTGAACTAGGTGTCATGTCAGTGCTTCCCTTGATTTCATGTCGGCTGCACTGTGCACTGAACTGGACGGAAAACACGAAATATTTACATAGCCGCCGTTTAGACCGACGTTTCATTCAGTGCAGTGGTACCAACCCGACCGGGATAAACCCTACTACCTAGTAAGGTAAGAAGGGAAGGGACCTACAGTTTAACGTTGAATCCGAACCACGGTCAGCCTACAACGGTCGAACGGTCAACCATCCAAGTACTGACCGCGCTCAGCTTTGCTTAACAACAGTCGATTGACGGCACCACTGAGCTACCGAGGCTGAAAAATAATACATTTGATCAATAACAATTTGAGTTCGTAGCTTTACCTAAGAAACTTTAATAAAAGCAATCATTAAGGAACACTAGCTAGAAACTTCATACATACATTTACATATTATTTTCATTCGTTTTTGTGTCAGAGTTCTACTTGAACTCTGACGCAAAAACTCTCTGACTAGGTACTTATTGCACAACCTTCTTATAAGTAAATTCAAAAGCAAGGTCTTAAGTAATAATGAAATGCTATGATCGCAAATGAATTCAAATTTCACAATACACCGCGAAGCACTGTAAAGCAAAACACAGAAAACAATAAAAATCTACTTTTCTAATTTTATCTGCGCCAACTTTAGCGTCCGTCCAATTTAATTATATCGCACTGCAACTAAGTATGCTTGACGTGTAAGCTGTTATAAAAGTTTAGGACTTTTGATATCAAAGCGTATCAAGATAGTTTATATGGACTCCACAGCTTGTGTTCTATATATACACTCAGCAACAACCAGAGGCGAATTTACAATTGAGTTGCGGAGGGCCTCTTTAGGAGCACTTGTACTTTGAGGAGGAAATTCCTCGGAAGCCCATTCCACACCTTTGCCATAGAAGTACTTATATGCCTTTGAAGTGCAACACAAGAACGATTTAGATAATCGTGCCGTTCGTAGAACTTTTCAGTACTATAAATGCCGAATTTCTCTGAATTTATACGGTACTTGTCACATTGAAAAAAAAACGTGTGGCGTCGGGGGAGCCGGACAGAAGCGAAGTTTAAAAAAAAAACAAAAAAGGAAATGAAAAAAAATACCTAGAACTCAGGATTCGAACTCAAGTCAACCTGCACGACACTTGTTCTACGAAGAAGACAACTTCTAAACTACAAGCGCCGCCACGACCTATAAACGACTGAACGAACCTGTACACGTTTGTATTAGAAAGAGCTAAGGGTGACGGTGTCGTTTTCCACGGGTTACTCCCCGGCAGCCGAGCGCGCAAAGACGCAAAAAAAAATAAAAAAGTATTTTTTTTTTGTGATTCTACAAGTACCGGTTCCAACGATTTGCCACTTACTAAGTACATATATATCGAATAAAAATTTCTATTATTTCAATGTTACAATCGACCCTCTTGTGGGAGCAATTTTTAGGACATTTTGAAAATATCTTCTAGACTTTATCCTTCCTTCCTTACCTATAATAAAATCCAACGTCTGCTTTCTGTCTGTCTGAGTGCCTGTCTGTCCGCTTATAACTCGAGAACCACTCAACCGATTTTAATAAAAAAAAATTTACGGATAGCTTGATTCTTCCCATCAACTATAGGCTACTTACTATCACGCTAAATGGCTTATGAGGTTAGCAGTGAAGTGAAATATGAGAGCGGGCGGAGCCGCGGGCACAGCTTGTGCAATATAATATTCTCTAATTTCGTACCAAACTTGAACATGGTACGATCAATCGCTTTTATAAGTTATGGCCCTATGTGACAGATAGACAGAACAGACGGACGGACGCATGAGTCACAACATTAGGTTGTGTTTTCACCTCTCTGAGGTGCCATGTTCTTCTCTGTCGAATCAACTTTTATTTTTTTATGTAAACTGGTACGGTTGGCTACATCACCTACACCATCCGTGATGTCAGCCCATAACACCGGGTGTACTTGGTGCCACGTCAGTGCTTCCCTTCGGTTGTGCCGGCTACACCGAACTGGACGGAAAACACAAACTATTTACATAGCCGTTTCGACCGACCTTTCATTCAGTGCGGTGGTACCAACCCGGGCGGGTTAAACTGAACTTGAAATGGCTATTATGATTTTTTTATGTAAACCAACATGGGTGGTTGTCCCGAGAGACCAATGGCGCATTCGACAGAGCCAAAAACACCTCTCCTCGCGAAACCACGCTCAGTTAGGTACCATGCCAGCAGATTTTCGGACTGTTGCTAGGCTGTCTAGCCTGTTAATACGACGTTTGAAGACACCCAGGTTAAAGGATTCGAGAAACACAATCGCCGGAAGACAGTTCCACACCCTAGCAGTGCGACAAAGAAACGATTTAGAGAACCGATGGGTTCTCAAAAGCCCAATGTCAACAACAAAAGGGTTCTGAGTCTCTCGTGGCAGGGAATAAGGGATGCCAGTTCTACAGAGCAGCGCCCGTGACTTCTGCCTTGCTTGCGACACACCGAAATGCGGGCCTGCCAACGAAGTCACCTAATACAAATATTACACGGGAATATTTCACTTTATTTTCAGGGGGTGGAGAATGACAGCAATAAAAGAACCCATATTTGGTACAAGAGCAGGCGGTAGAGCGCCGCCGACCGCGTTATTGCAAAATCTTATATGCGTGCAACATCTGCGTATGTAAATTCTTTGTTTCGAGCGACTTCGTTGTACTTATAGTATAGTTCGGGAATAAGTGAATTAGAGAAAATGACATCTAGCATGTTTTTTTTTTTTTTACCACAACCTATATACAAGGCTGTTTCAGCCGACTTTTCATTCAGTGCGGTGGTACAAACCCGGGCGGGTTAAACCCTACCACCTAATAAGGTAAGAAAACCGTGGTCCGGATTCCACGTAAAACTTTACTGTAAATCCTTTCAGTTTTACGTGGAATTCGGACCACGGTCAGCCTCTAACGGTCGAGCGTCACCCATACAAGTACTAGCCACGCCCAAGTGTGCTTATGAGCACGACCTGGCATGTATTGTATTTTATTGTATACAAGCTGTGCCCGCGGCTCCGCCCGCTCTCATATTTCACTTCACTGCTAACCTCATAAGCTATTTAGCGTGATAGTAAGTAGCCTATAGTTGATGGGAAGAATCAAGCTATCCGTAGAATTTTGTTTTATTAAAATCAGTTCAGTGGTTCTCGAGTTATAAGCGGACATACAGACACTCAGACAGACAGAAAGCAGACGTTGGATTTTATTATAGGTAAGGAATAAGGAATAAGGAATATATTTATTGCACTCACATAAAATATGGGAAAAGGTAACACCTGGACCAGATCGGGCATGTGCTCAAAAAGGGGCAAGTGCTTAGTACCCGTAACCGACGAGCATGCATGAAGAACATTATGGGAGTGGAAGAGGCGGCAGAGGTGTGTCAGGATCGTGGCACGTGGATATCCGTTGTCTCTGCCTACCCCACCGGGAAACAAGTGTGACGCTATGTATGTATGTATGTACAGATGAACTAAATACACCTATACTATTTACATACTCTCGTGCTCTATGCACGTTTTGAAAGATTTCGACTTCATGGTGTTTGCAGTAGAAACTCGTGAGGTTTGCACTGTAGCGTGTGAACGAGCACGTTCTGTTTTTCGAAAAGTGTGAACGAGCCGCTGACAGTGACAGTGCGAGATTGCCGCTTTTTTGTAAACGTCAAGCGGGAGAATGCACATGCTTTTCTCGTAGATTGTTTTCGAAAAGTATAATGTGGCTCTGTCCGTTATTATCTTTCCCTAGCCGGCTCGTAATGAGGGTAGTGAAATATGCTTAGCGTGCGGCCACAGTAAGGGATATTTTTTTATTTTGTGGGGTTCAGTACCATACCGGTACGGAAGGCTATTACAAAGCCTATGCCGTCTGTCCGTCCGCAATAAAAAGCAATAAAAAAGAACAAACAATAAAACATTAAGCGGGTTCCCCATACAAGAAGCGTGTTTTAGCACCTTGCGGGTGGTCTTACCACACGCCAGTGTAGGACTCATTCACTCCAACGCACAGTGGGTCGAGACTGCTATTATAAGGGACATAGGGATTTTTTTTACAAATTTCATTTTTTAACAACACCGATCGATAGGTCTCATGATTCTGATGAATAGTTGTCATTAAACATTTTCGTCTAAATGTGATAGTTTGCCAGGAAAAAAATATTTTAAAATTTTGATGTATGGAATTAGACATAAAACGCTCCGTTTCGGCCAAGTCTTGACAGGTCTTGCTTTAAAACTATTTAAGCATTGTTCTGTGGTTTATTGACTATAATCCTACACTATCAGCGCGCGCCCAATGTTGCCCGTTCACGAGTTATGTGGATCCTAAAAATCAATTAAAAATGTAAGTAAAAAAATTTTTTTAAACTAGAATCATAGGGCATTAATAGATTTAATCTAAATAATTGTTTTATATAAAAGTACTAACAAATAGATAAAGTTCTTAATTTTAAAACATTATTTTATCGTAAAGATACATCAAAATCTAATAAAAAAATTATATAAGTGTTTATTAATCAGACACAGTTACATAATATTAAATATGTTTTGTACATAGAATGCATGACGCATGACAAATAGTACCTATACTCAGATGTATCTACACTGTACCCGCTAGTTCTAGCTATTTGATGGACACTGTCGCCTAAACTGGCCCTAAGACTGTTTCATAGGCGACATTGTTTGGTCAAACCACTGGTGATTACATTTGAGTACTTAACTCTGATCTTATATTAAAAATTTTTAAACCTATAGTTATATATACATACTTATTCTAATTTATCTGTGCACGGTGAGTGAGAGAGACTCATTAGTGCAGTGTGTGCGTTAAATGTGTGAGTGCATTGCAAGACAACCCACACGATGACGCCTTAATCGAAAGGTTCCACGTTATTTTGCGGACAGCGGCTTCAAGAGAGCGAGTGGATCTTCCAAAATTCTGGAAATTTTGTGAAGATACAGCAACTTTGTATATCCAGTTATATCCGTGGTACTACATGCCTCTAGCGTACATAAGTTGCTTGTGCATGAAACGGATATAATAGAACATTTAGAACTTTACCAATCGAGAAACTGTCGGAAGAAGCATCGGAGGTTAGAAATAAGGATTTCCGTAAATATAGAGGGAACCATTCCAGAAAAGTAAGTAGGACAGCGACAAATGAAGATATCTTGCATAATCTTCTCATGCCATCCGATCCAAAACTTACTTCTCTAAGGCCAAGAATGGCCAAACAACGGAGAATGGATTTCTCACCAGGGGCAATCGAGCTTTTGGTGTCTCTTACCCGCCCGAGTTAGAGAAGACATCAGGTGACAAAGGTGCTATGTAACAAAAACAAAAAGCTGAGAAAAATGACGTCAAAGTTTTGACTTTTGAATAGATTTTTTTCTATACCTGATAACTAACTGACTAAGTTTACTTTGTATGAACATGAAAAGCGTACAAAACCATGCATTAATACAAAATCATGCGTTCATGTGGATGAAGGTGTTTTGTACACATAGCTCTTTCATCATGCACAAAAAATTCAATTTAGGAGATGATCTTTGGAGATGATCAAACTGGAATAAGGTGTTTTATGATCATAACACCTTGAATAACTCCTATTTCCGTCGTGATTTCGGATTTTCTGTCAGTGCCACTTGATTACTCGGCACATAACACCTTCATCTACGGTAAAAAATGCATTTCTAAAAAAATGTTACATAGTACCTTCGTCCACTCTTCTTCTCGTCTTCGAATGTATTACGAATTTATTTATTTATGATTGCTCTTGGTGAGAGATCCATTCTCCGTTGTTTGGCCATTCTTGGTCTTAGAGAAGTAAGTTTTAGATCGGATGACTTAAGAAGATTATGCAAGTAACAACTACAGCTTATACAATATAACAAAAAAATATTAATCAATCATTTATATAAATAAATTCTAAATCGGGCGGGTAAAAGATACCAAAAGCTCGATTGCTCTTGGCGAGACTTCCATTCTCCGTTGTTTGGCCATTCTTGGAGAGAAATAAGTTTTTGATCGGATGACATGAGACGATTATGCAAGATATCTTCATTTGTCGCTGTCCTACTTACTTTTCTGGAATGGTTCCCTCTATATTTACGGAAATCCTTATTTCTAACCTCCGATGCTTCTTCCGACAGTTTCTCGATTGGTAAAGTTCTAAATGTTCTATTATATCCGTTTCATGCACAAGCAACTTATGTACGCTAGAGGCATGTAGTACCACGGATATAACTGGATATGCAAAGTTGCTGTATCTTCACCAAATTTCCAGAATTTTGGAAGATCCACTCACTCTTTTGAAGCCACTGTCTGCAAAATAACGTGGAAACTTTCGATTAAGGCTTCATCGTGTGGGTTGTCTTGCAATGCACTCACACATTTAACGCACACACTGCACTAATGAGTCTCTCTCACTCACCGCGCACAGATAAATTAGAATAAGTATGTATATATAACTATAGGTTTAAAAAATTTAAATATAACATCAAAGTTAAGTACCCAAATGTAATCACCAGTGGTTTGACCAAACAATGTCGCCTATGAAACAGTTTTAGGGCCAGTTTAGGCGACAGTGTTCATCAAATAGCTCGAACTAGCGGGTACAGTGTAGATACATCTGAGTATAGGTACTATTTGTCATGCGTCATGCATTCTATGTAAAAACATCTTTAATATATGTAACTTTCTCTGATTAATAAACACTTTTATAATTTTTTTATTAGATTTTGATGTATCTTTCCGATAAACTAATGTTTTAAAATTAAGAACTTTATCTATTTGTTAGTACTTTTATATAAAACAATTATTTAGATTAAATCTATTAATGCCCTATGATTCTAGAAATAAAAAAAAATATTTTTACTTACATTTTTAATTGATTTTTAGGATCCACATAACTCGTGAACGGGCAACATTGGGCGCGCGCTGATAGTGTAGAATTATAGTCAATAAACCACAGAACAATGCTTAAATAGTTTTAAAGCAAGACCTGTCAAGACTTGGCCGAAACGGAGCGTTTTATGTCTAATTCCATACATCAAAATTTGAAAATATTTTTTTCCTGGCAAACTATCAGTTTTAGACGAAAATGTTTAATGACAACTATTCATCAGAATGACGAGGCCTATCGATGGGTGTTGTTAAAAAATGAAATTCGTAAAAAAAATCGCTATGTCCCTTATATAGCATTCTCGACCCACTGTGCAACGGTCGTCGCCTGTCGACGAGCTCAGCGAGAGAACGCCACCTCTCTTTTGGAACCATAGTTTCGGTCCATAGGAATGTAAAGTTCAGAAGTTAAATTTTTGGCGAGATTTATAAATTCTACCATGTTTTCACTTTAAAAAAATATATATATATTTACAAAATTAAGTGGAGATCTTACTAACTCACTCGCCATAATTCCCATAATTCCTGAATTTTGTACTGATTTCACCAAATTCAGTTTACACTTTCCGTAATTGCAATTGGTACGTAGAATTGCTAATTAATTTCGTTGAACTTATATTAATTAAGTTCACGCAGCCTGAGCATAGTATGTAATAGTGTGTTGTGTATTGCGTTGCCGCTTCAAACGCTCCGAATTTACGCCGCCATCCATGTCAGGGCGAGTTTAATGCCTCGCGGACCCCAGAGACCGCGATAAGAGATACGACCAGATACCTGACTCTGACCCAGTAGGCTTTGCCACTGTACAGTCAGATATAAAATTAAACTTGATTTGTAGAACCCTGTCATACTCAAAATTTTGTTGCAAGCTGTAGATAATACTTGAAGCGGAAAACAAGTGCGCGTATTACAAAGTTGTATATACGTATGTTCACTCTGGAAGCAGATTTACTGTACACAGCGGCTATCTGAATTACATTCCTAGTACCTATCACACCATTCATTGATATCCAACGGGGATAAAAAATGCGAAATGGTCTCGTAAATTTCTTATCTCCCCTCGGTGAATCGTCACGGTTTATGAAGGTTATCTCTTAGTAAATAGGTTACAATGGAGTATATTTCTTTGGCAGTTTGACGATGTCCTTTTGAAGTTATGTAAATGGGATATAAGCTCGTTTCCAGGACCTGCCTGAGATAATTCGCCAAGTTTTATGGGGATTTAATGTAGCAGACAAAATTGTAATGTATCTCAAAACACTGCCAATGTAGATGCTATCTGGAGTGTGCGTTGTTGTAAACTTGTCTTTATGAATACGCTTTTGTTAGACATTTTGCGAAGCAGTTTTCAAGATAACGTGTAGTTAATTAACTATTAAGTTAACAGAATTAAGTTTCTGTAAAATACTCTTCTATAGAGCATCTTTAGTTGAGATCTTTGAGAATTTAGTTTCAGAGGGTTTGTTTCAGTATCATAAAGTTCTTGCAAACTTCATAATTGTGAGACCTCGAGGTTTTTCATGAAGTCTTCAGGTTTCTACACCTTGTGAAAACATTTCATTTTTGTTTGAATTAAAATATTTCTTAGATTTTACGCAATACAATTTAAAATTTTAATATATTCAGGTAAAATACACGAGGTAATTTTTTAAATTAATTATCAATGCCTAGTTGTATTGTCAATAAAATGCGTATATCGTTTTTTCTTATTTTATTATTACCTACACATAGACAAATGCATGCCTCAGTGTATGCAGATGCATCAGATTAAATAAAGCTAAAAATTGACGCAGAAATAGCATTTTAGCTGGAAAGTACCACTTAACTGTTCTTTTGCGTAATGTTTTTTTTATGTAAACCAACATAGGTGGCTGTGCCGAGAGACCAATGGTGCAGTCGACAGAGCCAAAAACACCTCCCCTCGCGAAACCACGCTCGGCTAGGTGCCGTGTCAGCAGATTAGCTGTCTAGCCTGTTAATACGACGTTTGAAGACACCCAGGTTAAAGGATTCGGGAAACACACTCGCCGGAAGACAGTTCCACACTCTAGCGGTGCGACAAAGAAACGATTTATAGAACCGATCGGTTCTCAAAAGACCAATGTCAACAACAAAAGGGTGCTGAGTCTCTCTGCACTCTGTAGGTAATCTTCCACCTTCTTCCACACCTTCCTTTCTCCACAACATCGCAACACATATACCTTGACTTCCTTCTGTCATTCCAGGAACTCACTCAAAGCTTTCAAGGGTCAAGGAAGTATTTGAAGAATTGTCAAGTTCACACGAAAATCCACCTCAGCAACGAACAAACAGCTGTGTCTCCTATTTGAGGGCCACCCATGTTCCGAGAAGTGTTTCGAGAAGGGCTCCTGTTATTCCCCACGAGGGTCCTGCTCTTCATAGTCCCAATTATCCTCTCCGCATCGAGATCTCGGAAGGGACCGAGACGAACAACACTCGAAGGATAAAAGGAAAAATCTTGACTCGGGATCGACGCACAACGCAGTGAAGTTTGGTGGATCGGAAAGGATTTTTAGGATCCCATACTGTTCAACCTTTGTTCTTCGCACTCGTGACATATTTAGACAATTTGTGTTATTCCATAATACATTTCTTAATCAGATGAAAAACGTAATTTTAAACTTTATGGCAACACCCAATAAAACGAACGATTAAAAAAGAGAACATCGGTTGTAATTCAATAATGTTCAGTCTCGGTAGCTCAGTGGTGGGTGCGGTCGGTCGACTGTTGTTATGCAACCCTGAGCGCGGTCAGTACTTGGATCGGTGACCGCTCGACCGTTGGAGGCTGACCGTGGTTCGGATTCCACGTAAAACTGTAGGTCCATTCCCTTCTTACCTTACTAGGTGGTAGGGTTTATCTCGCCCGGGTTGATACCACCGCATTGAGTGAAACGTCAGTCGAAACGGCTATGTATATAGTTCGTGTTTTCCGTCCAGTTCAATGTAGCCGACATGAAATGAAGGGAAGCAATGACATGACACCTAGTTCACCCCGTGTTATGGGCTGACATCACGGATGTTGTAGGTTGCAGCAACCGTGCCAGATTCCATAAAAATAGAAATAAATTTACGAAAACCGTTGCTGTTCTTTAGCTTATTGAAAACAAAATGCAAGAAAAATCTCCTTACGACAAGCGTTCAACAAATAACTTCCAGGATTTCTCAATACTTTGTTCGTCGGTCTTCAACATTTTTCAAACTGCCTGAATATTATCAATGCGTCGAAATTCTACGTGGAATCCTTGACGTTTGATATGTTTCCAGAGTACGAGTGCACCCGGCGAAGAATAACATTTCGAAGCAGAATGTTCTGTTTTACGATATCCACTTGATCACCAGTTTCACTATTCCCATTTCGTCATACTTCTAGATTAGCTGCCACACCTGTTTCGTGTGTTGATCTAGAATTATGTTCATAAGCGTGTTTTTTGACAGAGGTCATAAGCGTTACGTTAGGTCCGGTTTGGTTCGATTTGTTTCCTACATTTGAGTATTCAGTGGTTTATTTGGAGCAAACATTATAATTTTTTCTGCATTTTAGCATTTATTTCGCCACTAAATATCGTGAAGGTTAAGTCCAAAGGTGAATGACACGGCAATAACGTGGGGAACGTTATCGCCGTGTCATTCACCTTTGGACTAAAGTCCACGAGTGGCGCGAGCGCGGGTGTAAGCATATGTTCTTGTGCACGGTGGAGTTGTGTGATAGAAATGTAATTTGAAAGTTTTGTATGAGCCGGTACTTAAAAAGAATAGCCCCACTGCATCTCTCCCCATGTATGTCGTAAAAGCCGACTAAGACGTAACTCGTATTTAACGGTAACCACCTTATGATATTTTTATTTTCGTACTGTTGAAAAAAAAACCTACTTCAGAAAAAAAACTGTATTTTTTCATGTTTTTTTTCAAAGTTTTTTTTTCATGTCAGAAAAAAAAACTGTTTTTTTACAACTCTACTCAGCAGTAGGACATCAAAATTGGCTGAAGAAGAATAAGAAACCGGACAAGATGCCGTGATAAAGGGCGACAGGCTCGCCACATCTCACCTTGGCACGGTACTTCCATCGAGTCATGCAGCAGGTTGGTCTTCGGGCCTTACTTGCTGCTTGATCGATTAAATCTTGTTCGAATACTTTGCGAAACGTGGTGGTCGGTGTTGCGCTGTAATTTACCAGAGTTATTGCAGCACAACACCGATTACTCTGCTTACCCCGATTGTCGGGATTCAGCGTGTGTGATATGTATGTATGTTGTATGGGCAAGAAATGTCACCGTAGAAGATAACTTCATTTAACTTTTTAGCTCCAAATAAACCCAGGAATAAATGTTAATTGCATTGATCATTCGTTTTGTAACACCTGTATAATTGTTTGGACAGAGTTTGGGACGAGTTGTTTCAGATTTTCGTCACATAAAAATGTGTGTTGTGTTGTTTCCTGGCAATGATTTTCTTCAACAAAACTAATCCGATATCTCTCGAACGATATACATACTGCCACGTACGCCCGGCCGACTTCGGTGAAGCCGTTCCAGTCGCCGTGCAAATAGTTCGGTATGTATTAATAGTAGGCAATAAAAGAGTAGGTACCTTACCGAAACATAGTTATTTTTATTTAGTACGACAATAGTTCAGTAGATTATATTTATCCGTGAAGCGGATTACAATATTGTACAGTCTACAATAGTTCAGTAGATTATATTTATCCGTGAAGCGGATTCAACATTGTACAGTACTACAATAGTTCAGTAGATTATATTTATCCGTGAAGCGGATTACAACATTGCACAGTCTACAATAGTTCAGTAGATTATATTTATCCGTGAAGCGGATTCAACATTGTACAGTACTACAATAGTTCAGTAGAATTAGTCTTGATCCGAGATTCTTACATCGCAGTTTAATAATTTACTTATCTTATAGGTAGTCGTAGCTCCGGAAGCGAGAAGCGAGTAGGGGGAGGGGGAAGAAAACTAGAAGTCCCGGAGAGAGCGTAGGTTAGCAGGGAGTGGTCGCTTGTAGGCCGTGAGAGTGGCTCGGCCGCCAGTCGCACTCGGAGTAGACATCGGTCAGGGGTCAGGTAGGCCAGACTCGGGCGAGAGCGATCAGGAGGGTAGCCGCATAGTCAGCATTGCGGGATCGGCTCGAATCGGCCCCACGCCTTCAGCGAGGCGGCGGGAGTGAGGGTTAGCGTGACTTGCTCGCTCAAGCCAAGCTCACACTTTCCGATCAGGCTTGCTCAGCCAAGCTCGTCAGCCCCGACCAAGCTCCCACTGCAATGTTGGTTACAAGACCAGCATTAGCAGGGTGATATTATAAATTTAAACATGTAAAGCGAGGTGGTTTAAGCGTTAGAGCGCAATACACAAGCACCAATATTCACATCATAAGCAGTAAGCATAATTTAATTTAGCATCACATAGCGAAGTAAAACACAATAACTAAGACACAGTAGCAGTAGATAGCATCGTCAAATATAGTGCGGCGCGGCCCTCCTACATGCTCAGGGCCCGGCACGCACGCCTTTCACATCAAGCAATTTTCAAACACAACCAATACAGAGAATAGGTAAATTTATTCATTATAAAAAAAAAGGAAAGAATAAAGTGAGTAAGGTGACCTTGAGAATATTGTCTTTTGGAAATAAATTTTATACCTGAAAGTATTACTTGTTTTTTTCTTTACTTTCCATTCAGTAGAATTAAAATGTTAGTGAGAGTTCGGCTTTTCAGGTTCACCTATATGGCTTAGTGGCCCGGTTACTACCTCCGCTCTCATGAACATACACATTAAAAATTATTGGTAGCAATTCTCAATTTCTCAATAGAATGTGTTCTTTTCTTTTCAAAGTCACAATATGGCCGCGCCAAAAATACATGCAGTTCTCACTAATGGCGACGGCCCTGCCACAAGGTACAAATAACTAATTTCTACCATTCCTTAGTAGGTGGGGAACACAAGAACATTATGTACGGCAAGTACAGCCTAGTAGTGGAGTGCAAGCTGAAATTACAAGCAGTTAGATAGAAGAAAAATGTGCACATTGAGTCAGCAATTCGTAGAAAAATGTTAGCCGTAGACACAAACATTACGACAAAACAAGGAGGATCTGAATTACATTCTTATTAACCAAGCGCAACTTAGGGAGGCGCTACCTAGCAGGCGTACCTTGTGTGGGAGGTTTCTTATTTTTTTAGCAGTTCAGGTTCGCTGCAAACTCGGCGACCGCAGAAACGAAAGTGATTCGGTCAGCAATTCGTACTGCGAGATTGAGCTCCTAAGGCCGTCGACACAGTCGCGGGCACGAGTAGAACGGGTGCTCGTAGATCGACTAAGTTGACCGCCTATTCTAAGTATAGCGTTCTTAGTGATGAACTTTACATCAGTCAATAACGATTTCATTGAAAAAGAACTATTTTTATTACTATTTAGTTACAGGAAATTGTCAGTTATGTTGAATTGTCCCACAGTTTACATTAGAAAAGAATGTTTGTATCTCAGGGAATAGCATCCTATTCAAACGTGTCAATCCAAACAATAAAAAGTCCTTTCAATTAGGTTGATAACTCTAAAGACGACTCGAAGGTCGACTAGGTTGACACTCCGATCTCCGCAAAGCAAAAGAAATCCTGTGTGTGTCGTCGCCTTAGCCGCCGTGAGAACCCCTTTGCTGTGATTGGCTGCCGAAGTAGGCAAAGACACGTTGTTATAGCGGCCCGATCTTCCGCGCGATTTGCGCGGCAACCAAATCAAGCGTATTTTATGTTCGACGAGTGTAGTTTATAATAGAATATTTTACTAGTTAACTTAGCAAACACGGCGGGAAATTCGCATCGTGTCAGTGCCTCCCCTCTCAGGAAGCGTTGAACGTCAGTGACGACGCGCGCCCGGCCCGGGCGCCGAACCAGGTTCGCACTAGCTAGTTAGATCCCAGCACGGCTGGAAGTAACTGGAGAAAGTATAAGAGTTTGTTGCACAAATTAGCGACTCAACAGCAGAGAAGATAGACGTAGAACTACATAAAGGTTGATCAGTACGGATAACCGAAGAATTAGCTAACTATAAAGTTGATAGAATAGAAAAAAAATTATAATGTAGTAATAGCTTAGAACGAGAATACTAGTATCTGTAGCACATAGTAAGGAAGTCAGATGACTCTCTTTTTAAATATAGCCGTAGTAGGCAGGGTGACGGTACAGCCCGTTTTATTTACAGTGGCTTATTTTTTTTATTTTTTTATCGGAGTTCCAGCCGAGGAACCTAAAAGATCCCAGAGACGACTGTTACCGCTCCGTAGCGTTTTAGTTAAGTCAGCCCGGTAGAACGGATGGCGTCTCGAGCAGACTGGCAACCGAACGGGTCAGACGAGGTGTAGGACAACGTACGCCAGTAGTGGCCGGCAGAGGTACGTCGCCCGACAGCATAGCGAGAGGTGGCGGATAGCTCCCGACAGAACACCTAGTCAAGTAGTGAGAACTTTAAGCTCAAAACAATAATTCTAAGCCTATCTAACTATATACAAAAGCGCTTACAAGACCGCACGGGTACCTAGCGGCCATCATCTAACATTCAAGTCCTTCCATTCATCACTGGCATTCCAGACTTGCCTATCTAGATATGATAGGGCAAGTCCCCTTTGCATTCTTGCCGGGCAACTCCTGTCAGCGAAGTTGTCCAGCGCCGGCAAGCCCCAGGCTCTGATTCTAGTCCGAAATGAAACAACCTAGCAAGTTGAAGCTACAAAAAAAAATTTTGAGAAGAATTTAGCTGCAGGGCAGACGGAGTAATGAATTTGTAGTAGGCCTTGACAAAACTCACCGATAGGACTGCAGCCGTTAAACCCCAATTGCCGAAACATTTTCCCATTCCCGCCGGTAATAATGGACTGCAAAGTTAAATGTAGAATTTAATGTCGAAATTGAAATGTCCATCTCGAGTACCACCTTTTTGTTCTAGTAAACCAAACTTGGTGGACCGGTCGATCTTGTTTTTAAGATCTACTCGATAAAGCGTACCATTGCAGGTTGTAGTCCTGGTACAAACAAATTTAGAAAAACACATAACACTTAGGAACCTATATTCAAACGTCTAACTATTTATCCGCACTGATCCGACACTAAGATAGACTAAACAATTAAGAATTACCAGATGGGACTCGCCAACAATAGCTTGTTTGCAAATCAGAAGCCATCGATAAAAAAAACCAATAAAACGTTATAACAGAATTGGTTAATAGTAAGTAGTAGCAAAAAAAAATTTTTTTTTTGGTTAATATAGATAGACCTTTAGTAAGGAGTAAGTTTAAAGTCTTTGGAACTCCACGTTCCAATATTCTTGCCCTCACTGTTTTCTAAGACAAAAATAGTGGGGCTCTTCTGAGCCAAGATCTTACACCGATGGTAACGCGGTGCCAGTTTAGATGAGAAGTGTTTGGAAGCGTCGCTTCTCGCGAACGTTCGCTTCCAAACATATTGCCCTACTGTAAAAGTTTCTTTCCGTCGGAGGCGATCGTAGCGCAGTTTTGTTGTCTGGTGCGCCTTATCTAGGGCCTTGCGCACCTGTTCGAAAATCTCGGGCAGTTCAGATAGATCTTGTGCACGATTTTCAGCAGGAGTGAGATCGTCGTCACCCGGGGCAGTATCCCGGGCGCTGTTGAAGAAACTACCCTCCACCACTAGTTCACGGCCGTGCACGAGAAAGGCTGGCGTGAAGCCGGTACTCTCATTCACGCTCGTATTCACCGCGAACTGTAGCTTAGGGAGTAGCGTATCCCACGATCTGTGGTCGTCCTTCACGAAGGACGCCAGCATGGTAACAAGAGTCTTGTTATACCTTTCCACCAGATTCACCTCCGGCGTGTACTTAGGGGTATAAAACTGCTGCGGAACCTTGTACTCGTCAAGCAATTTCTTCAGATCGGCACCAATGAATTCGGTTCCGTTATCGGAGAGAAAAGTCCGTGGGATGCCATGAACCAGAAAAATGCCGTTTTCCACTTTATCCGCAATAGCTTTTGCGGTAGCACGTCTGAGGGGATAGAAAAAACAATATTTGGAGAAGGCGCAGGTAACCACTAGAATATAGCAGTTTCCTGCGCTGGAGGGAGGAAAAGGACCAGTTATGTCGGGTGCCAGGTATTGAAATGGTCGAGTACAACGTTTAGGTCCTCCCATCTCGCCCAGGGTATTATGCTGGGAATGCTTGTACGCGGCGCAAGTAGCGCACTTACCGACGTGATCGACGACGTCTCTATACATTCCCGGCCAATAATACTGCAACAGCAACCTGCGGTAAGTTTTGAAAATGCCAAGGTGTCCGGCTGTCGGTACGTCGTGGTGGTCATGGATGGTAGCCTGGCGTCGCGATTGGGGCACAACCAATTTCCACTCGAAGTCCCGTGCCAAATTAAATTTACTCCGGGTAAATCGGTATAGGCTTCCGTCTCGAAGTTGGAAATTGGGTGCAGCCTGCGGAGTCTCCTCGCAGATCGCCACCATTTTATCATACCACTCGTCCGGCGTAGTCGCAGTGGTTAAGGCAGACACAAGCGGTGCACGGCTCAGTGCATCGGGCACGACGTTCTCCTTGCCTTTCCTATGGACAATAGTAAAGTGGAAAGGGGAGAGACGGAGACCCCAACGAGCTAGACGCCCGGTCGCATTTTCTAGTGACAAGAACCACCTCAGTGATGAGTGGTCAGTGTAGATTGTGAATTCTGGACCGTATTCTAGATAACACCTCCAGTGCTCCACCGCGTAGATCACCGCTAGTGCCTCCCGCTCTGTAGCTGAGTAGTTCGCCTCGCAGGGCGTGAGGGTGCGGCTGGCATACGCGACTGTTCTCTCCTGCCCGTCAACGGTCTGTGCCAGACGCGCACCGAGCCCATAGGCGGAGGCATCGGTGTGCACCTGGAACGGCGCGGACCAATCCGGGCAGGACAGGATAGGGGCACTGGTGAGGGTGTGTTTCAGGTCACATAATGATCGCTCACACTCATCGCTCCAAGTGAAAGGTGGAGAGCCTCGCTTCGTACTGGTTAGCTTATTTAACGGAGCGGCTCTGGTAGCAAAATTATCTATGAACCTGCGGTTCCAGGAAGCAGTCGCCAGGAACCGTCGTACCTCGGTGCCGTTAGTGGGCCGAGGCCAATCAATGATCGCACGGACCTTCTCTGGATCCGGCCTCAGACCGTGTTTGTCCACGAGGTAACCGAGGTAGCACAGACTACTGCGGAAGAAGGTAGATTTAGCTCTATTGATCGTCAAGTTCGCGGATTTCAGCGTTTCATAGACTTTCATGAGTAGCTCAAGGTGCTCCTCGAACGTAGCGGTAACGAGAATAATATCGTCTAAATAGACGAACACCTTGCCATGAAAGGAGGCGCCGAACAGGCGATCCATTAGCCTCTGTAGCGTGGCGGGCGCGTTAGTCAAGCCCATACTCATTCGGCGGTAGGCAAATGTGCCACGCCCGGGGATACTGAAGGCAGTTTTCTCCCGAGAAGCGGGATCTAAGGGTATTTGCCAAAAAGCTGAACTCAAATCAATAGAGGACAGATATCGGGCATCCCTTAGATTGTCGAGAATATCGGATACGAAGGGCACTAGATAGGAGTCTTTTTTAGTGAGCCTGTTTAGTTCCCGACAATCCAGGCAAACGCGAAATCGGCCATCCTTTTTGTCAACAAGGAGTACGGGCGAGTTCCACGCACTGGACGCAGGCTCTATTACACCAGCGTCCAGCAGCTTATCCACCTCCTTGTTGATTAGTTCGAGTTTGTAGGGGGAGATGCGACGAGCTCTTTGTTTTACCGGAGCAGCGTCGCTAGTGTCAATGGAGTGCGAGACCAAGGAGGTCTCACCTAGTCCCACTCTCTCCGCCGTGATAGTGTCGAAGCGCTCGATTACGGCAGAGGCTACGGCTTGTTGGTCGGGAGTCAATCCCTCGTAGTGAACCAGATGGGTTGATTCGACAGCGGAACACAACGCGAGAGGCGCGCCGGTCCAGTCGATCAAGGATACCCCATCGGGATAGAGACGGAAGGACTTCCAGAAGTCCCAACCAAAAATCAGGGGCTGCCGCAGCGCCGGGGTCACGTGTAGTTTGAGGTACCGCGTGGTACCATTAAAAGTTAGGGGCACATCATAGTAGCCCAAGGTGGTCATATGCGTGCCGTTAGCCGCTTGAGCCTCAACGGCGCAATCGGGGTGGCACGAATAGCCTAGATCGGAGAGTAGGGACGAGTAGGCTGAGCCCACAAAACAATCAGTGGCGCCCGAATCCAGGAGGCCGTGCAAGGGGGTAGAGCCCACCATACAGCGGACATAGGGCCTGGGATCGGTGCCCGTGACCTGCGTAGAGGCAGTTACACTTCTGTAGGAAGCAAAGTAGGTCTTTAGGAAGGTCAGGTAGTCTTTCCACTCGGAAGGGTCTTCCGCGCACGTCGTTAGGGGACGGCGCGCGCCTGTTAGTTTTTTGGCATAACACCTTTGCAAGAGGGGCAGTCAGGCAGGCGGACCCCTGGTTTCAGGCAGCCGAAACACACAATCGTCCGCGGGGCAGGACACTCGCGGTAACCGTGGTCGCTAGTGCGGCAACGCGCACACTGAGTGACACGGTTGCGACTAGACGCAGGCTTAGGTTCAGGTGCCAGTTCATTAATCCGCCTAGGGGGCACCCGCCGGGCGGTGTCACGAAGCTGAGGTTTGTAGTCGAACTCAGCCGCGAGCATCAGTGCGGGAGCGGAAGCCGGTTCCTTAAAGTCTCGGACACGTACGCGGTTCGTCTCGACTTTCAGGCATAGTTGCTTGAGTTGGTGCACGGTAGTTATGTCGGACAAGGCTAGAGCAGACGAGAAGGAAGGCCGGATATTACGTCGAAGGATTTTTAGTTTTTCATTCTCCGTAATGTCCTGCAACAACCGATGGAACAATCCGTGCATAGTCGCGAAGTATAAGGACACAGATTCTTCCTTACCCTGCGTGCGGCCCTTAAGTACCTCCAGAAGTTGGTAGTCGTGGTCCACGATGTCGAACTCTTGCTTTAGGAGGACACAGAGTTCGTCCCAAGTGATCCCGGGATGGTTCACGCTCCTATACCAAAATAAGGCGGGGCCTTCGAATAACTCCGGAGCTGAGGTCAGCAGCTGCTGGGTCAAGATGCCGCGCGACCGACGCAGTTCTTCAAGGCGTTCAAGGAAGGCTCGAACGCTCGTAGTTCCGTCGTAGGTTAGCTTTAGCTTGGACACCAAGTCGGAGCGCGGAGCCGGCGCGGCTGCGACGGGGCACGCGTACGACTCACTTACCGGTATCGATTCAAATTCACGCCCAACCTGAGGTGACTCGGCCACCGGTGAGGGAGCGCCGCGATTCGGGCGAAGGCCTGTTTCAGTTGTGCCGTGCAGATGCAACAGCTGAGTTCGCTCAAGAATTAGTTCCGGGGTAGTGGGTTCTATCCGGAGAAGCCGGTTATATAAATGATCTAACGCTGCACCGATGCTAGGAGGGGCCTCGCCTTCTACGTGCTGCTCAGCAATGTTGTTCAAACGATCGCGCACGATGGCTAATTCGCTGGCGGCGTCCTCATCCGTCTCGCGTATTTCCTCCGAGGGCTGGTCCTTCGCGAGGGAGGAAATGAGCAACCGGAGGTCAGCGACGCGATCTGGGGGAGCGACACCCCTTATCCGCACTTCGTACTGTAGCGCCTCCTTCCTCAGTAGGTTAAACGCGACACGGCGTAGGGCCATTTTAACTGTCCGCAATTATACTTAGCTGGAAACACACAGTCAGAGAAAAGCATAGATAAAATAAAGAAGTAGGGAGAGAATTACATTAAACGTCAGCACTAGCTGGCAATAAAACGTCAGATTTATTTTTTTTTTAATTTCGTGGTTCCGCTTGCAGAACGCCTGCAGGTCCCGCCTAGTTCGATTTTCGGCGCAGCAAGCTAGCTATAGGGAGGAATCGAGATGAGATGATTATGTAGATATAGCATCCCGCGGGTCCTAGGAGAGGCGCTTGGAGCTAGTGGAATGTAGGTAAGTTGCACTTGCTTAAATATTCATGCACAAAAAAAAACATGCAGAACAAGCAATATAAAGCAATAAACAGCAGTAAAATAAAGAAGCATAGTAGTAAGGAAAGCAATGTAAGAATCATCGGCTATCAATTTCTTTACAGCAGTGAATTGCAAAGTTTGATTTGAAATGTATTAACAATTTTTTTTTTTAAGTGTCCCTGTGGATGCCATAAAATCATACTGGAAACTTACGAATCCCGCACCGGGGAGTGCCAATTGCCACGTACGCCCGGCCGACTTCGGTGAAGCCGTTCCAGTCGCCGTGCAAATAGTTCGGTATGTATTAATAGTAGGCAATAAAAGAGTAGGTACCTTACCGAAACATAGTTATTTTTATTTAGTACGACAATAGTTCAGTAGATTATATTTCTCCGTGAAGCGGATTACAATATTGTACAGTCTACAATAGTTCAGTAGATTATATTTATCCGTGAAGCGGATTCAACATTGTACAGTACTACAATAGTTCAGTAGATTATATTTATCCGTGAAGCGGATTACAACATTGCACAGTCTACAATAGTTCAGTAGATTATATTTATCCGTGAAGCGGATTCAACATTGTACAGTACTACAATAGTTCAGTAGAATTAGTCTTGATCCGAGATTCTTACATCGCAGTTTAATAATTTACTTATCTTATAGGTAGTCGTAGCTCCGGAAGCGAGAAGCGAGTAGGGGGAGGGGGAAGAAAACTAGAAGTCCCGGAGAGAGCGTAGGTTAGCAGGGAGTGGTCGCTTGTAGGCCGTGAGAGTGGCTCGGCCGCCAGTCGCACTCGGAGTAGACATCGGTCAGGGGTCAGGTAGGCCAGACTCGGGCGAGAGCGATCAGGAGGGTAGCCGCATAGTCAGCATTGCGGGATCGGCTCGAATCGGCCCCACGCCTTCAGCGAGGCGGCGGGAGTGAGGGTTAGCGTGACTTGCTCGCTCAAGCCAAGCTCACACTTTCCGATCAGGCTTGCTCAGCCAAGCTCGTCAGCCCCGACCAAGCTCCCACTGCAATGTTGGTTACAAGACCAGCATTAGCAGGGTGATATTATAAATTTAAACATGTAAAGCGAGGTGGTTTAAGCGTTAGAGCGCAATACACAAGCACCAATATTCACATCATAAGCAGTAAGCATAATTTAATTTAGCATCACATAGCGAAGTAAAACACAATAACTAAGACACAGTAGCAGTAGATAGCATCGTCAAGTATAGTGCGGCGCGGCCCTCCTACATGCTCAGGGCCCGGCACGCACGCCTTTCACATCAAGCAATTTTCAAACACAACCAATACAGAGAATAGGTAAATTTATTCATTATAAAAAAAAAGGAAAGAATAAAGTGAGTAAGGTGACCTTGAGAATATTGTCTTTTGGAAATAAATTTTATACCTGAAAGTATTACTTGTTTTTTTCTTTACTTTCCATTCAGTAGAATTAAAATGTTAGTGAGAGTTCGGCTTTTCAGGTTCACCTATATGGCTTAGTGGCCCGGTTACTACCTCCGCTCTCATGAACATACACATTAAAAATTATTGGTAGCAATTCTCAATTTCTCAATAGAATGTGTTCTTTTCTTTTCAAAGTCACAATATGGCCGCGCCAAAAATACATGCAGTTCTCACTAATGGCGACGGCCCTGCCACAAGGTACAAATAACTAATTTCTACCATTCCTTAGTAGGTGGGGAACACAAGAACATTATGTACGGCAAGTACAGCCTAGTAGTGGAGTGCAAGCTGAAATTACAAGCAGTTAGATAGAAGAAAAATGTGCACATTGAGTCAGCAATTCGTAGAAAAATGTTAGCCGTAGACACAAACATTACGACAAAACAAGGAGGATCTGAATTACATTCTTATTAACCAAGCGCAACTTAGGGAGGCGCTACCTAGCAGGCGTACCTTGTGTGGGAGGTTTCTTATTTTTTTAGCAGTTCAGGTTCGCTGCAAACTCGGCGACCGCAGAAACGAAAGTGATTCGGTCAGCAATTCGTACTGCGAGATTGAGCTCCTAAGGCCGTCGACACAGTCGCGGGCACGAGTAGAACGGGTGCTCGTAGATCGACTAAGTTGACCGCCTATTCTAAGTATAGCGTTCTTAGTGATGAACTTTACATCAGTCAATAACGATTTCATTGAAAAAGAACTATTTTTATTACTATTTAGTTACAGGAAATTGTCAGTTATGTTGAATTGTCCCACAGTTTACATTAGAAAAGAATGTTTGTATCTCAGGGAATAGCATCCTATTCAAACGTGTCAATCCAAACAATAAAAAGTCCTTTCAATTAGGTTGATAACTCTAAAGACGACTCGAAGGTCGACTAGGTTGACACTCCGATCTCCGCAAAGCAAAAGAAATCCTGTGTGTGTCGTCGCCTTAGCCGCCGTGAGAACCCCTTTGCTGTGATTGGCTGCCGAAGTAGGCAAAGACACGTTGTTATAGCGGCCCGATCTTCCGCGCGATTTGCGCGGCAACCAAATCAAGCGTATTTTATGTTCGACGAGTGTAGTTTATAATAGAATATTTTACTAGTTAACTTAGCAAACACGGCGGGAAATTCGCATCGTGTCAATACACACGCCAATCACAATCACTTCGCAAGCGTATGGAAAGAGCACAATATTATTTCATTCCATTTTGAGAGTGATAGGCTGGTTTTATAGCAGGTAATGTGATAAAAGACGATGCAGCTGTAGCATAGAAATTGTGTGATATCAGAAGTGGGATTGGGATGTTCTCTCATTCGTCGAGGTTGAAAGCGGATGCATCTGTCACTTGAAACATATTGCTTCTCCAGCCCCCAGGGAGCTCTTCGATCAAACACCTTTATTGGTTTCCACTCATAAAATCCTTATGGCCAGTAATAAAACTGAGCAACATGTCGAAGACTGTTTCATTTTTAAAGGCGATAAACTGTCGCCTACGGCCGATGTCGGCGTCTAATGGTCGACAGCGCTCCGAGGTGCTGCGTGACTTTTCAAGGTCTGCAACGTCGTACCTAAAGAGGGAATTACATTTGACAATCTTGGATGAACATTCAATGTTATACCATGGCAATCATCAATAAAAACTGTTTCATCCAGACATTAAACAACGAATATAATTCCGTCTTCAAAAATGTCTGGCGACAGACGATAACGCACTTGGAACGTATTTCCGAGCCGCACTGATTTTCAAGGTCTGCAACGTCTGTACCTAAAGAGGGAATTACATTTGACAATCTTGGATGAACATTCAATGTTATACCGTGGCAATCACCAGAAACTGTTTCATCCAGACATTAAACAACGAATATAATACTCTTCTCTTAAATTTTGTTGAATTCCGTCTTCAAAATGTCTGGCGACAGACGATAACACACTGGGAATGTATTTCAGAGCCGAACTTAAATCTGCCTTTATCTATTGCATATTGAAAGGCAGAAGGCGAGTCTTCATCTGATCCGTAAAATTGATAATTTAGTTCAGATGGTTAAAACACATGGAAAACCTGTACAGTGGGCCGACATGAATCTAGTAGCCGACGTAACAAACTACGTCACACATATAAATAAAGAGATCGAAATAATGTAACTGAGCCTTAAAATCCAACGTTAGTGGCTTCATTGTGAACGGAGGAGGCACGACTAGAACCGTAAAACGTGTAAATGAGCCATCTGATTTATCTCTCACTCGCACTTACGTTCTTTACGATAGTCTACTCATCGCCTGGGCCGTAACGTGGCTCTTTTCCCGATCCTTTAATTCAGAACTATCCACACACTGACCCATCCAAACTATAAAAATGCTACTTTTCTGTTTGCGTTCCGTCGGATCTGGGTATGGATTAACTGTTGAACCAACTCTCATCCAAGCTAATCCAAGTAATACTTTTTCGTATTCTTCCGTTGTACCGTGTGGGGTTGGCTACTTAAAAAGAACAGCCACTGCCGCACTCTGGGCTAAGAATCGGCTTCCGAGGTCTTTCGATTTTTTTTTACGAACTTGAAGATTTCGAAAAACTTTTTATGCAAGTTTACAGGGCTATGTAAGAGAACACTTTATATGTAACATAAGTTGCTATCCATTAATCACATATTTAAAAAAAAAATCTTGAATTTTTTTTTGTATGGAGAAGAAAATGTTTAGGTCTTTATTTGAAAAGTCTTAGGAGATCTAGAGTTCTGTTTAGTATAGTGATAAAGTGCACCGTAAGTAGAATCGTTCTGAATAAAAAGTGTAACCGTACGCGTCCATAAGAAAGAACTGTGTAAGTTTGAATTTTTAAATTTTGATAAAATTTCGATAAATTCATTTCTATATTTTCCAATATTTTTTTTACATTTCAACTTCTTTTTGGTTTGTAATTATCTGTATATATTGTAATATATAAATTATTCAAAAACTATACCACTAAATGCTGATAATCTGCTTTCATATTAACTATTAGAAAATTCTTTTAAAACATTGAAGTTTTAAATATAATATTTATGCAAGCGTGTCGAGCCACGTTAGAGAACGCTTAGTATGTAATACAATTTGTTACCCGCCAAAAACATGTTTTTTTTTTTATATTTAACTTTTATTTGTACAGAAAGGAAAAGGTTTTGACCATTTTTTCATAAGGTTTACAAGACCTAGACGTTCTTTTGCTATAGTGATGAACTAGAATATGAGTGGAATCACGCTCCATGAAAAGTGTATCCAAATGCGTTCATATAAAGGAACTGTGTAAGTCTGAATTTATATATTTTTTAAATTTAATAAATTAATTTTAATGACTTACCTTAATAACGTGCTAAGCTCCTCGTAACTAAGCTCAACTAAGCTCCAGCGTAACTAAACTCAAGTGGAAGTGGGCTGGGCACGTCAGCCGAAGAGACGACGACCATTTGAGTAACCGTGTTCTACACTGGCGGCCGTGGACAAGAAAACGGAGTGTGGGAAGACCACCCGCCAGGTGGGACGACGCCATTAAGTACGTCGGCGGAAAGCAGTGGTTCCGTACCGCTGAAGGCCAGGAAGACTGAAGGAAAATTGGAGAGGCGTATGTCCAGCAGTGGACGCTTACACGCTGACTGACTGACTGACCTTAATAGCCAATATCTGGGTATTTTGATTAGTTTCGTTATGGCGTATTAATGTTTTTATGTGTATCTAAAATTCAAATTTTTGGTTACATAATATTATTTTAATGTCTTTCGGAAAGTACCTTCAATTTTGGGAATATTTTAAATGAGAATATGAGTCATAAATCTCTATTTTTGGAAATTGTAAGGTTATAAACAAAGATTAGTGGAAAAGTGCGAGTTATTCATTCAATAATTTCAAAAGTAAATATGAAACGTGGTTGAAATCCGACATTAAGTGGCCAGTATACATGCAGCTCATCCACCAAGAAGCAAATCGTAAAGAAGGAGAACCTTTCGTGCCAGAATCGCCAGCAAAGCTGTACTCTTTGAGACTCAGTCAATGAGACGTTTGGTGCAACTAGCACCAGACATCTGCTTCAGGAATTTCCGGTGGTTCCTGATGAAGCCTGTGACGTAGCAGGCGAAACGTCGACTTATGTACCTAAGCCACATCCACTATTAATACGTAAAATTAAAAATGAGTATAGATGAATAACAGAGTAAACTTAAAAACATTACTACCATATGAGTCACTAATCTTTGTTCAAAACCTTACAATTTCCAAAAATAGAGGATTTATGACTCATATTCTCATTTAAAAATATTCCCAAAATTGAAGGTACTTTCCGAAAGACATTAAAATAATATTATGTAACCAAAAATTTGAATTTTAGATACACATAAAAAACATTAATACGCCATAACTAAACTAATCAAAATACCCAGATATTGGCTATTAAGGTCAGTCAGTCAGTCAGCGTGTAAGCGTCCACTGCTGGAAATATGCTTCTCCAATTTTCCTCCAGTCCTCCTGGCCTTCAGCGGTACGGAACCACTGCTTTCCGCCGACGTACTTGATGGTGTCGTCCCAACTGGTAGGTGGTCTTCCCACACTCCGTTTTCCTGTCCACGGCCGCCAGTGTAGGACACGGTTACTCAAACGGTCGTCGTCTCTTCAGCTGACGTGCCCAGCCCACTTCCACTTGAGCTTAGTTACGCTGGAGCTTAGTTAAGCTTAGTTACGAGGAGCTTAGCACGTTATTAAGGTAAGTTATTAAAATTAATTCATTGAATTTAAAAAATATATAAATTCAGACTTACACCGTTCCTTTATATGAACGAATTTGGATACACTTTTCATGGAGCGTGATTCCATTCATATTCTAGTTTATCACTATAGCAAAAGAACGTCTAGGTCTTGTAAACCTTATGAAAAAATGGTCAAAACCTTTTCCTTTCTGTACAAATAAAAGTTAAATATAAAAAAAAAACATGTGTTTGGCGGGTAACAAATTTTATTACATACTAAGCGTTCTCTAACGTGGCTCTACACGCTTGCATAAATATTATATTTAAAACTTCAATGTTTTAAAAGAAATTTCTAATAGCTAATATGTAAGCAGATTATCATCATTTCGTGGTATAGTTATTGAATAATTTATATATTATAATATATACAGATAATTACAAACCAAAAAGAAGTTGAAATGTAAAAAACAAATATTGGAAAATATACAAATGAATTTATCGAAATTTGATCAAAATTAAAAAATTCAAACTTACACCGTTCTTTCTTATGGACGCGTACGGTTACACTTTTTATTCAGAACGATTCTACTTACGGTCCACTTTATCACTATACCAAACAGAACTCTAGATTTAAAATCTGTGATAAATGAATAGCAACTTATGTTACATATAAAGTGTTCTCTTACATAGCCCTATAAACTTGCATAAAAACTTTTTCGAAATCTTTAAGTTCGTAAAAAAAAATCGAAAGACCTCGGAAGCCGATTCTCAGCCCAGAGTGTGCCGTGCTTGTCGTAAAAGGCGACTAAGGAATAAGGACAAGATGACGTGCATAACGGCGACAGGTTAGCCACTTCTCGCCTTAGCACGGTTCTTCCACCGAATCATGTAGCTGGTGGATCTTCGTGTCTAAACTTTGTAACGTTTGTAACGACCGAATGTTCATGGCGGTCGTTAGGCTCCTTTTGGATGGATCGGCGCCATATGTCGCGCTTTCAATAAAAAAATAAATAAAAACCAAAGTTCAAAGGACTCTTAAACTTCATTCTTCATTAATCTTTAAATTTCAACGTTAGTATTCATAACTCCAACGTGGTTTTAATGTTTTAATTTAGTTTCTCGGAGTGCATTTGATTAAATTAAAATCTGCATATTTTTAAGTTGTAAGGTTTTACGGTACATTTAATGTATAGTGCTCTTGCTTCTCTTACAATGGGCTGGATTCGTCGACGGTGGGGACCGTTCTGACCATTCTGTATTACATTAAATTTTTCTTTATTATTCTAATTTTGTCTTACACCGCCCCATTCTGAATTTATTAGAATGCTCACTTACATCAGGGCCACGTCTTGAGATCCATGGAATACTTTAACGTAATTACCTCGGGAATAACTGAGCTAATTTGCTTGATATTTTCTGTATTTGTTGTTAAAAGGTATGTCAAAATTATATATGTATAAAATATTATGGAATATAGAGGTCTTTAGATTTTATTTTCGGGTCGTGTAGCGAGTTCCTCGTCAACATACATCCACGTTAAGGTGATCTAAACTCCTGGACAGAGCCGCGCTTTACCGAATTAACTTTTAATTACGCCTTAAAACTTTCCACTTCCAAGAGGAGTAATCAGCGCAGTGGTACCGCCCCGGGAGGCTGTCGGAAGAATGATTACAGCGGCGAAGAGTTTGAGAAATTGTCGCGTCTGGATTCATTCTTTTGGGAGAAACAAGGTGCGCGCCTATTTAATTAAACCTCTTGCTATTTGATGGAGCTTCAGGCCTTTTCAGGGTTGCGTAGCTGGAACTCCTAAAAAATATGTCTATCTGACAGTCAGTCGTTCCGCCCGTCCGTCCGTCCATGCGTCCATCTCTGTTGCAGGCGCTGCTGTCCGAATTACTCTGAAATGTCAAACTCTCAAAATGTGAAAATTCAAAATGTCAGTCAGTCAGTCAGCGTGTAAGCGTCCACTGCTAGACATACGCCTCTCCAATTTTCCTCCAGTCCTCCCGGCCTTCAGCGATACGGAACCACTGCTTTCCGCCGACGTACTTGATGTCGTCGTCCCACCTGGCGGGTGGTCTTCCCACACTCCGCTTTCCTGTCCACGGCCGCCAGTGTAGGACACGGTTACTCCAACGGTCATCGTCTCAATGTTCAAAAATTCAAAGTAATTATTGTAAATAAAGCTGATAAGTACTTAGTCCATTTAGTCGGATTTGAATAATTTAGTCCTTACGGAGTGAAAACTATTTCGAGGTATATAGTGAAAACGACATTCTTGTGAACCGCGATGCGGATCGGGGGCACGCCATCCGCGCACGCACTCGCTATCAGTGCAAGAAGGCTGCGGACGGAACCCTCTCTGTGTGAACAAGGTTCGCACTTGACCGGCTTTTTGCGTGATACAAGCGCCCCGCGAAGCGTGCGTAAGTTTACAGTGAGTTTGTACTTTGTAAAATGGAATTTTTGGAGCGGAGCTTATGAAATTTTAGTGCGTACCTGTGTTTCAATGTAATGAGCTACTTACTTTGTTATTATTAAAGTGAGATGTTCCAATTTCTCATTCGGAATTTTTAATTACGCATTACATAGGCATTATACCGGGTGTTTTATGACCATCGGTCATAAAGCAAATCAGGTACTCCTGAGCCTATTTGGAGCAAAAAAGTTAGATGACATTTTGTTCTACGGTGAACTTGTTTTTCCATATTAAACTAAATAAAATTTTATATATATTTATATCACTAGGTGGTAGGGTTTAACCCGCCCGGGTTGGTACCACCGCACTGAATGAAAGGTCGGTCGAAACGGCTATGTAAATGGTTTGTGTTTTCCGTCCAGTTCAGTGTAGCCGGCACGACCGAAGGGAAGCACTGACGTGGCACCAAGTTCACCCGGTGTTATGGGCTGACATCACGGATGTTGTAGGTGATGTAGCCAACCGTGTCAGTTTCCATAAAAAAAAAACATTATTTAGTTTAGTATGGAAAAAAAAGTTCACCCTAGAACAAAATGTCATAGTACCTGGTTTGCTTTATGACCTATGGTCCCGTATAATCATTACTAATTATTATATAATGCTTTCTATCGCTTATTCCATGGGGAGTACTTGGAGGAGCTGTTTAACGCGAACCCTCGTTAAAAAAAATGTACATTACTAAATAAATTACGATTAGGTGTTCAAAACAAAAGTATACTTAAAAGAAGAGGAGTATCCTGGTATTCCTGGTACCAGGTGAAGACCATACAAAGAAACGCGGTAAGCTGTGCGAACTTTCTACACCGAACACATTCCGAGTAATAATAATGAAAACCGCGTGTAAATCGGATTAGCCGTTTTCGAGTTTACCCGTTCCGGACAGACAGGCAAACGTTGCGTATAAAGAGACAAACAGACTGTCTTTATGTTGCTGTCTAGACTAGTATAGGCTTAATAACCTAACAACAGTCTCGGCCACGTAGGGAAATAAAAATATTTCATTTTTCATAAAGGCTATTGTCGTTTCGACTGACAGTAACCGCTACAATAAAGGGGTAAATAAAACCCTTTTCCGAAAGCAATTCCCAGCTATTTGTAGGAGAAAATAAACAATTATAAGCATATAGTCGAATAAGCCATACAGAGTGCCTAAGGCTTATTTCGTTAAGGACACTTAATAAGCGAGAATTAGCCGCCTGTTCGCGCTAAACCTTCTTATTTTCTCTTCCACTCTTATTGCCTCAGTATACGTAAAAGTGTCTAATTTTGTCTCTAAGTACTTGTCGCTTTTGTTCTGTAATTAATAATATGTGGGATAATTGTACGGCCAGTTTTAATTTAGCTGAAACACCAAAATCTCGATTGAAGGAAATTACATATGGCGTTAAGTCCGCATTTGCGCACTCTTTTTTATTCCTAGTTTCTGTCCATTATAATCTATTAAATTTCCATTACATTCTATTCCATTAATTTGCTTAATACACTGCCACAACATATTCTTGTTCGCCTGCATATACTTCTACCGTATCCCGTTTTGTCAGCCTCAATAGCTCAGTGGTGCAGACAGTCAACTGTCGCTATTGAATGTTATAAGCAACGCTGGGTGCGGTCAGTACTTGGATGGGTGACCGCTGACCGTTGGAGGCTGACCGAGGTTCGGATTCCTCGTAAAACTGTAGGTCCCTTCCCTCCTAATCTTACTTGGTGGTAGGGTTTAACCCGCCCGGGTTGATACCACCGCACTGAATGAAACGTCAGTCTAAACGGCTATGTAAATGGTTTGTGTTTTCCGACCAGTTCAGTGTAGCCGGCACGATCAAAGGGGGAAGCACTGACATGGCACCTAGTTCACCCGGTGTTATGGGCTGACGTCACGGACGTTGTATGTGATGTAGCCAACCGTGTCAGTTTCCATAAAAAAAAATACTAAAGGTTGGTTAGAATATAATGCTTTGCGGCATTAAGCTCACCTATTGTACCTAATTAGTATAAATTGGTGTTAAAAAAACTATATAATCCTCGTCCAAGTTTTTTGGAACCTCAGCCATCGTTGGGTTTTGGCTGGACAATCTTCATCATCCCCGCCCAAGATCACCTTGGGAGAGAGGGTAGATGTGGCAAATATACTCGTATATAATATATTATAACTTCTGTTCCATGACATTATATTTCATTAAATTCTATTCATTAAAACATACTCTATTTTTTAGATGAATACCTACACTACTGTTAGCACCCCACCCCACTTGGCTCCCTTGGTAGGATACAGCATGCTTCAAAAGCTGCAACACGCGGTTTTTCTACCGTCAGTAATTTGCGGCTATTCGCCTCCACATTCATCCCGCAATAATTGTTGCGGTATGGGTAGGGGTGCGGAATGGGGGTGGGGCGATGCTGTCCGTCAAGCTTTTTCCTCAAATCCGCGGCCGGCGCGTAGGGTCGAAAATATTTGTTTTTGTTATGAATTCGCTCACCGTTCCGACAACTGCGTCATCTCGGAGCATAATTTATGCTTTCTTCGCAACTCCGCCGTGTGGAACGGCGCAATTTTGTTTAGACAAGACCATGGTGGCAAAATATTCGTTCTCATAACGTACCAACTGTATGGTGATGTTCGACGGGATTGATATCACCGCATTTGTACAAAGCACAGTCAAACTGTCCAGTGTTACGGCAAAGAACGGCGTTAATTAAGAATTTTTTTTTTATTGAAAGTAAGTCAGGGCGAGGCCCAAGGCCGAGTTGCGTTCAGTTCCAAAAGTAAATAGGTAATTCGAACTGCGTTTAGTTAAACTATCATAGTAACGAAGCGATAGAGGGCGAGGCCGAAGGCTGAGCTACGAGTACTTTCAGATACATAATATAATTTATCAAAGAGAGAAAGTAATTGAGAGCAAGGCCAAAGGATAAACAGAAGGCGGTGTGAGATGCATTGATAGCGATATAATTTACTTGGCCGGTGTGGGTGGAGCAGAAAGGGTAGTTGATAGTTACCTTTAAATATGCGTCGCTGTACTTACTAAGACACAGGTTAGTCGCGTGACTGTTTTTCTCCATAAAAAAATTGTTTTTCGGGGCTTACGTTTACTCAATCCCCTAACTAAACCTTGACTGATTTTTAAATTTCTTTTTTCTTGTTATAAGGACAGTCTAATATACGTAACAACCTGTTCGTCTTTTGTTTAAAAAAATTTGTTTCGATTAAATTTAATATACGACGCTAGAGTAAAGTTTTTTTTTTAATAATTAATAATGAATTAAAAAAATAATGGAATTTTGGATTTGTTGATGTCACGAAGTTCATTCAGCTTTATTGAATCATTACTTTGAATATCAAATTCAAAAGATAGGTACGTAGACTGGACAGTCCTTATTACAACAAAAAAATAATTGTAAAAAAATCTGATAAGGTTTAGGGGTCGGGAAAGCATAAGCCCCGAAAGACAATTTTGACGTCATTTGTAGGTATATTAGCTGAGAGCGTGCAGCTGTCCCTTTTGTGCTGGTGGGGAGTGCGCGTGGCGAACAGAGACAGCCAAATACCAAACATGTTGCCAGGTGACTAACCTCTGTCTGCTCCTAAGGCGCTTAGTAACGCCAACAACGGCGTAACGCGTAATAGTTTTCATAAAGGGGTTTTTTCATAAATTTCGATCCTTCGCATTAGAACGTGCGTGTGATCGATAAGTATGTCTGTCTGTCCGTCTGTCTTCGGAATATTTATAAGATTATCTAACATTGTATATTGTACCGACAATAATTTTATTTTACCAATAGCTTAAACTTTCTATTTTTATAATTATACTTATAATATGTAACCGCATAAATTTACCTATGTATAATACCTATGTAATAAGCGAATGTTATAACGTTCTTTGAGATTAATAAAGATTCTTTAAACCGAAGTAGATATAACTAATGGTGTCATTTTGATATAAAAATTCAATTCAAATTCTCTTTAGTTTCTAAGATCAAGTCTTCAGAGTTTACGCGGAAGAAAAAACCTACATTTGGTTACCCTATAGTTTGTATAGAAAATGATAAAATTTTACAACCAAAAACGTGTCATCGATACACAAAGAATTGTTCTATATTTTGCAGTAGTTTTTAGCTTTTAGATTGGTCTAGTTATGACGGGCTACTTCTTCAAAAATCCACATGTGGCGTTACTAGGCGTCTTAATAAAAAAAAAACAATTGACCGTGTAGGGCTAGATAAGGGACAAGGTGCCAGTCTGTGCACTAAAGGTAATGCTTAGGCGCGGTGCGAAACTTCACTTTATCTCAATTAAAACAAGAAAAAGAAAAACAAAAGATACGTTTTCGACGAAAAGAATACAAGCTCGACCCCGCATTACAACTTTTTGCTAGATGCTTTGTTCCGCTGTCCCAGGGAAATTAGGAAGATATGCAGAACTCAAACGATTGTTGGAGAAACTTTCCAGTTCATTATGAAGATTGAGAGGAGTTGAGAGTTTGCTTTAAATATTATTTATTGGTAAATAGGGAATTTCATATAGGACGAAACTAGGTCAACCGTAGTCACTGCGTTGTATAGAAAGAACGGTCAACTAAACAGAGCAAGGAAGGCGCACCGTAGGAAAACGATAGTAGTTGACCACGACAACGTAGTTGACCACAGAACAGCGATATGTAAAACAAATCACGCATCAACAACTACCTGCGCTATCCCTTGAAATCCCTTCATAATATTGTAAACTTACAGACGACAGGTCTGTTTAATGATAACTCGAGAGCGGATCGATCAATTTGGATGTGATTTTCATTAATGCATTCTGACAGATCTTCGAAGGGTTATAGGCATCATATTATTTACATTATTTTAACGTGAGCGGAGCTGCGGTTACAACAATACAATAAAGTAACTTTTAGAAGTTATAAAACTAATACAATTATTTGTAAAAGTGAAATTTCAAATTGGTTATTATTTATGTAATTATTCAGTATACTTTTTACTATCGCTTCTCTAATCTCTAATATCTTCTATAACTAATATAAAACACAACGTCTGTCTTTCTGTCTGTCCGTCTGTAACGGGTAAACTCGAAAACAGCTGAATCAATTTACATACATTGTTCACTGATGCAATCAGACATATCTCAGTCTGGTTATAGGCTATATAACATCGCGATATTTCTCCGAGGGGCTGAGCAGTGAACGAAAACATTGAGCGCGGCGCAATTCGAATGTACGAGAAGCCGAAATAAAACAAGAGCTTGGTCTTCGAATAGTGACAGATCAATGCAAGAGCTTGCTAGACGCAGAACAGATGAAGGTGATTCGAATTTCGAATGTCATTTGTTTTGGAACGTGTCGCCGGTCGGTTGGAACTTTGAAAGGACGGTCGCACACCATTGAACTGACAGCAAATTCAACTCGAAAAAGAAAAACATTCCATCTAAATTGAACAATACGACGGAAATGACAGTTCTTTTGTTGTCAGTTCATTGATTTGTTAGTTATCTATCTGTGGTTCATACCACAAAATATCATTGAAAACTCTTAAGGAAAACTCAGACGAAGAAAAATAATTATAAATATTTTTATTATTATTATATAAAAAAACGTATATTATTAGTATCTTTGCACTGAGATGATTACTAGGTACAATCTATACTACCCGTATACTGCCATTATATTTTTTTGAGAACGTAGATATTTTCTCCAGTCAATATGGTCTCAGCCTATCATAGCCATGTTTTAGCAAAACTGCGGAACCACTGAACTGATTTCCATGCGGTTTTCATTTGTGTGTAAGAAATTTATCTAGGCACTATACATAAACCATCACGCAAATATAATAAAGTATCTAACAGCGAGACCGAAGGCCGAGCTGCGTTCACGTAAACGATATATATACCTACTATTACGAAATATGTAACACAATAACAACACGTAAAGGCCTTCGGCCTCGCCCTTAGTGACTTACTTTGTCCTTTTTGAATATCACGCGAGCGAAGCCCCGGGAAAAAGCTAGTAGGCTATAATTTAAATTTACAACTTATTAGGCGTTCTCTAAGCTTTTCTTTCTCTTTGCCCCGGGTGAAAGGAGTCATAAATTTTATTTAAGAGAAAAATCTATCTTTTTTTTTCTCAACATGGAGAAAAAGTCCAGTTTTTAGACCTAAGTAGATATTTAGGGCCACAAATTCTCAGTCTTAAATATAAATATGTTGATGGTTTTTTGCGTGGCCCTAAATAACTCTTGTAAACAAGGATTGCCCTTTGATTTGATTTCAGCGATAGTGTTTCCTTGTTGTTACATACAGTGAACTGGGCGGAAAATTTAACTCTTTACCCGACTGCGCCAAGAAAGAAAAATATTTTTTTTTATCTATTTCTTTGGCACGCTATCCCTCCGTGATTGTATCATCAAACTCTACAATGTACCACAGTAAAGTTCAACTTTTTTCGTTCAGTAGGTTCAGAGAAATTAAGCTGTGACAGACGGACAGACGGTCCGTCGTCAGATGAGACACGGGATTAATCGTATAAGGGTTCCGTTTTTGCATCTTTTGAGGGTTTTTTTTGTTTTTTTATGGAAACTGACACCGTTGGCTACATCAACTGCAACATCCGTGATGTCAACCCATCACACCGGGTGAACTTGGTACCACGTCAGTGCTTCCCTTCGGTCGTGCCGGCTACACAGAACTGGACTGAAAACACAAACTATTTACATAGCCGTTTCGACCGACCGTCCATTCAGTGCGGTGGCACCACCACGGGCGGGTTAAACCCTACCACCTAGTAATATTAGAAGGGAGTCATATCCCTTAGTCGCCTTTTACGACATACACGGGGAGAGATGCAGTGGGACTATTCTTTTAAAGTACCGTCCCCACACGTTACATTTTGAGGTACGGAATCTTAAAAATGGTAAAGGTCTATTCCGAATTAAACGTATTATACATATTGTATCAACATGTGTTGTTGTTGGTTTGTAGTAAATGCTGTCATGACAGTCGACCTTATTATCTACGTGGTAAGGGCTATATTCGCTAAACAACTCGCTCCGCTAAAAAGGGTATCTGTAAGACGGACTTTACACGCTCAGTTTGGCATCAGTTCTGTACGTGACCTTGATCAGGACCAGATTGACGCCAGACGTAAAATGCATTCGCACTATCAGTCTGCCGTCAGTCTACCCTGGCTAGACTGACGAAAATTATCAAACTACTTAAAAATCCATCAGTCTGGTCCATCAGTCCATCGGTCAATAGATTAAACGGTCAGTCTGGCGCCAGTGTAACCAGACTGATGGACTGAACTGATACCAAACTGAGCGTGTAACCTCCGTATAAGAGTGAAGTCGCGTCAGTCAGTCGACTCAATGCAACGCGCGCGCACACCACGAAATTACAAACTCCCGCATTGAGACTCGCAAAACAATAAATAAAACAAAATAAACATCAAACCATAAAAATAAAAGCAAACAGTGTAAGTCTAGACCTAGGGCTTCGTACAGGTATACTTACATACATACATACCACATGCTGTATCCCGACAATCAGGGTAAGCAGAGTAATCGGTGTTGTGCTGTAAGTACTCCCGTAAATAACAGCACAACACCGACCACCACGTTTAGCAAAATATTAGGACAATATAACTATGAAGTAAGTAAGGCACAAAGACCCACCTGTTTCATGACTCGGTGAGAGGACCGTGCCAAGGTGAAAGGTGGCCATCCTGATGCCCTTTAGCACGGCTCTTGTCCTTATCCCTTAGTAGGCGTTTACGACATACACGGGGAGAGATGCACTAGCGCTATTCTTTTTAAGTACCGTGGCCCCATACTTACGTAAAATACATAAAATGAATCTCAGTGCTACAGTTAAGTGCCCAAGCAGCGGTTGAGTACATGTTTTATTGAATATAGAATAGAACCTTCTCAATTTAAGTTTGCTACGCAGTTGCTATATTTATGTACTTGATAATGTTTGAATATATAAAACTTTAATTTGGCGTGTAATTTTAGAGCAACCGGTTGTTAGAAGTTTCGCGCACTCTAATTTCACCTAACAGTTCCTGTGAACACAATTAAGGATAAACTCGTAACGAAATTCTCTAACAAAGAATCCTTGAACTCAGCAGAGGAACTTCAATGAAGAGGAGTAAAAACTGCTCCTAATAAATCCACAAACATCTTTAAGAGGCGCATTCGCGAGACTAGGAAATCGAGAATCGAATACGATATTTCGACTAAAATTAGTACAAGATAGCAAAATATATGCCGAGAAAAACAAAAAAAAAATACTGTTTTTCTTTTTAATGAAAAACGTGACCTATGGCATCTTTTCACCTACAAGTAGGTGTCAAACGATGCCCATAGACATTCTGTGATTCACGGGGATTGCGAATGCCATGCCGACCTGACAGGAGTCTTTTCACGCCCCTTTTGCCAAACCCAGGGAAAAATAAGACAAAAACATCGGAGTCTTTTGTTTTTCTACGATATGAGCATTTTTTTGAAAAAAAAAGTTTAAAATTGACATCTCGTACAACATTTTTAGGTACTACGACTACAAATTTGTAAATATAATTGTTAATTTTTTTTTTATATTTTAACAATTATATTTGCAAAGTAGTCGTAGTACCTAAAAATGTTGTACGAGATGTAAATTTTCAACGTTTTTCAAAAAATGCTCATATCATAATAACAAATGGCTCCGATTTTTTTGTCTTATTTTTCCCTGGGTAGTCATAAACTGGCCTACTCCCTGGTTCCCGCTTGACGTTGAATTTTGGGACACATTATTTTTGTCTTATTTTTCCCTGGGTAGTCATAAACTGGCCGACTCCCTAGTTCCCGCTTGACGTTGAATTTTGGGGTATATTACTCGTATATCGTACTCGATTATCGATTTTTCCTTTACTGAATTTCCCACCACCACCTCCGGTGCAAAAGGAACAAATTCGTGTGTGAACCCGCTTCGAAGCTAGAGACACTCCTGTGCAACTCTGTCACAATAATGTTCGCTTGCTTCGCTGAATTTTCAAAGGAATGCGCAGTGAGCCAGTGAGTGTGGTAGGGTTCCACCGGCGCGCAACTCTATGCTTCTGAAGTGTACGTGGTCAAAGAATTTGAAACGATAGAACGATGCACACAGATTACTATATCTTAAAGATTTTTTTGGAATAATTTGTTATCATACGGCAGAACACGCGCGTGAAATGTGTTTGTAATTTCGTATTTTGAATAAACGTTTCGATGCTGCAGAATGGTGGTACCTACACACCACACGCTGTATCTCGACAATCAGGGTAAGCAGAGTAATCGGTGTTGTGCTGCAAGAACTATGTTTAAATTAGAGCACAACACCGACCACCACATTCAGCAAAGTATTAGGACAAGATAACTATCAAGCAGCAAGTAAGGCGCGAAAACCCACCCATTTACATGATGTGCAAAGGCGAACTTATCCTTTATTACCTACTAGCTTTTGCCCGCGGCTTCGCTCGCGTGAAATTCGTATTTCAAAGGAAGAAAGTAAGTAACTAAGGCCGATCTGCGTTAAGGTAAACGATAAACCTTCTCAACTAAAGTAAGTAACTAACGGCGAATCTTCAGGCTGGAAGACAATAAACCTTCTCGAAGAAAGTAAGTAACTAAGGGCGAGGCCGAAGGCCGAGCTGCGTTCAGGAAGATGATAAACCTACTCAAAGAAAGTAAGTAATTGAAGGCGAGGCCGAAGGCCGAGCTGCGTACAGGATGACTATAAACCTTCTTGAAGAAAGTAAGTAAGTGAGGGCGAGGCCGAAGGCCGAGCTGCGTTCAGGAAGACGATAACCTTTTCGAAGAAAGTAAGTAACTAAGGGCGAGGCCGAAGGCCGAGCTGCGTTCAGGAAAACCTTCTCGAAGAAATTAAGTAATTGAGGGCGACGCCGAAGGCCGAGCTGCGTTCAGGAAGAATATAAACGTTTTTAATGAAAGTAAGTAACAGAGGGCGAGGCCGAAGGCCGAGCTGCGTTCAGGAAGACCATAAAACTTCTCGAAGAAAGTAAGTAACTAAGGGCGAGGCCGAAGGCCGAGCTGCGTTCAGGAAGACTATAAACCGTCTTGAAGAAAGTAAGTAACTATCGCCCATAGTTACTTACTGTCATCGAGAAGGTTTAGCGTCTTCCAGGATACAGCTCGGCCTTCGGCCACGCCCTTAGTTACTTACTTTCTTCGAGAAAGTCTTCCTGAACGCAGCTCGACCTTAGGCCTCACCCTCAGTTACTTGCTTTCTTCGAGAAGGGTTATGGTCTTCCTGAACGCAGCTCGGCCTTCGGCCTCGCCCTCTGTTACTTACTTTCATTAAAAACGTTTATATTCTTCCTGAACGCAGCTCGGCCTTCGGCCTCGCCTTTAGTATGTTACTTACTTTCTTTGAGAATGTTTATTGTTCATCTAAATCCAGTTCACCCTCCGGCCCCGGCCTAATTTACTTACTTTCTTCTTTTGAAATACGAATTTCACGCGAGCGAATCCGCGGGAAAAAGCTATCGATATTTAAATATGAAACTTCAGTTAAAATAAATCAAATACTTTAGATACCTAACTAAGTAAAATACTCCACTTATTAGCGTAACCGGAACTGAATTTTATTTAGCCTATCCTGTGTCTCGTATAGCTAAACGTGCGTGTACTAATTTTAATCGAATTTAGATGATCGGCTTAAATTGTATGGAGGACTTTTTTTAGAACTATTTAAGAGAAACAACCAAATTCGATTTAAACGCAAATATGATAATAAACTATCGTTTATCTTATATTCTCCCTCTCCCTCTCCCTCTCCCTCTCCCTCTCCCTCTCCATCTCCCTCTCCCTCTCCCTCTCCCTCTCCCTCTCCCTCTCCCTCTCCCTCTCCCTCTCCCTCTCCCTCTCCCTCTCCCTCTCCCTCTCCCTCTCCCTCTCCCTCTCCCTCTCCCTCTCCCTCTCCCTCTCCCTCTCCCTCTCCCTCTTCCTCTCCCTCCTCCTCCCCTCCCCCTCCCCTCCATCTCCCCTCCCCCTCCCCTTCCCCCTCCCCTCTCCCTCCCCATTTACAGCAAACGGGATGGTACGGAACCCTCTTAACGCGAGCCCGACTCGCACTTGACCACTTTTTTTTTTTAATATGTTACCATGTAATATACACTTAATTTACAGGAAAACCTAAACGAAAATCCTAAGCCTTCTAGTTCTCACAGAAAAGGCGATGGTACGGAACCCTTTTTACGCGAGATCGACTCGAACTTGTCCACTTTAAAAAAAATTATGTTACCATGGGATATACACTTAATTTACAGGAAAACGTAAAAGAAAATCCCAATCCTTCTAGTTCTCACAGAAAACGCGATGGTACGGAACCCTCTTTACGCGAGGTCGACTCGAACTTGACCCCTTTTTTTAAAAATTATGTTACTCCGGGATATACACTACCCCTATACGAAGTTTCGTCAAAATCCGTCCAGCCGTTCAGGCGTGAAAGAGGAACAAACAAACAAACAAACAAACAAACAAACATACTTTCACATTTATGATATTAGTGAGAAGTGAGATGAGATTATTACAGAAGATTTATTTCAGCCAACCTTTGAATGTCTGATAATCGATTAACATAGTAAGTAGGTAGTAGCAAAATAGAGTGTGAGAATTGAAGATACAATTTAATTATACGAATTCTTATTTAACTGTCTTATAGTGTGATTTATTGCTCACAGCTCAGGCCGCCGAAGACGTAGCGTTATTATTTATAGGCTAAAACAATCTTGAAAAGTGACAGAATGTAACAGTGAAAACCGTATGTAAATCGATAAATTGGTTCTCGAGTTATAAGGGTTCATATATTAACGTACGTCACACGGCCGGCCATAGAAACTTCGCTTTATTTATTAGGAAAAACTTATATAGTTGATGAGGCGTCAGTTCTTTAGAATTCTCTGGTACTATATTGACGTGCCACTTGAATTGCGATTCAATTAAAGCAGAATACGAGCGAGCGAGCGCGGTAGGGAGTGAATTTGCTGGCGTACGATTAACAGCTCTATGTGACGGTGGAGTCACTATTGATGAACTGCTAATTGTTATTGTTATGGTTAAAGCTTAACGTTATTGTGAAAGTTAACGTTATAGTGAACGTTTACGCAATGGTGAATGCTAAAGGTGTTAGCGTAAAAGGTTACCTTAAGATGAAAGTTTACGTTAAGATGGAAGTTAACGTTATCGTGTAAGTTAACGTTATAAGCAGTGAACGTTTACGCAATGGCGAAAGCTTAAAGTGTTAGCGTAAAAGCTAACCTTAAGGTAAAAGTTTACGTTAAGATGGAAGTTAACGCTATTGTGAAAGTTAACGTTATAGTGAACATTTACGCAATGGCGAAAGCTTAAGGTGTTAGCGTGAAATCTTACCTTAAGTGCGTTCCGTGCAAAATGACAGGCGACGGTGCTGCCACTCAAGTAAATAATATATATCTCTAATATATATATATCTTCGGTGGCCACCGTAATCCGTTATAATGATTGTGCATAAACTGAGCAATATAAAACTGTTTTCAGTATCTTAGAATATCATAATCAAAATTAACTACAGCTTCATGGCTTGTTTTTTCCAGTTATGGCTTTGTTTAAGAGATATATATTATTTACTTGAGTGGCAGCACCGTCGCCTGTCATTTTGCACGACACGCTCTTAAGGTAAAAGTTTACGTTAAGATGGACGTTAACGTTATGAGGCAGTTCAACGTTACGTTTACTTTTTGCAAACGTAACGTTAAACTCGTGACAAATAATTGGTCTCAAATGAAAATAATTGGTTTCACTGAAAATATTGAAAACTGATAATCAGTCAAAAACCATGACAACGCCATCTATCAACCGTCATCATCATTTGACAAACCTCCAACACCATAAATATAGTTAAATTTGTCTATATTTTAATTATATGTATAGATAAACACTGATGTCGACTATGTAAAGTAGAAATATATGTTAGAAGAATAGAATAAGAATAAGGTATATTTATGTTTCACTTCACAATTAGGTACAACACACTAGACTAGCCTAGCAGGGGTTCTCAACCTTTTTTCCTCTGCGACACATCTGAAGATTTTTTTAGACTGGCGACACACTCAAAGAAAACACAAGTCTTACAAGTAGGTAGGTACATCATTTTATTACAATTAGAGATTTTGGAAACATACATACGTTAATATCAAAACTAAGTAATACAAGTAACCACAGCCCACACACAGGCCACAGTGTCATCCCTGTCCTTATTATGAGCTTTTTTGTTTTTCACCTCCTGTCAATGTCACTTCGACATTTAGTTAGACATTCAGCTGGGAGACGGTCGCCATGTTGTTTACGAATTTTTAGCGCAAAAATGTCATATATTTTAATCTGGCGGGAAATTCAAATCAGCTGTTCGTGACAATGAGTAGACTGGCGCGCGGAGGGAGAAAGGAGCCGCGCCCCGTGGCCGCGCCACCGCGGCCGGTGCAGCACGACAGCGCGGCGGCCGGATGAAAGGGCGAATTTATTTAATTTTTTAAAATTTTCGCGACACACCTGACACATTCTTGCATACACACTGGTTGAGAATGGCTGCTAGACAACTAAACTATCAAGAGAAGAGAAAAAAAGGACTGGACACAGCCTATGCTGAATCTAGTGAATATTTCATTAGATTCAGCGCTGTATTTAAGTCCAGCCCTACATATACAATAACATTTTAACAGTGTTCATACTCGCATTAGCTCTTTGGCATTATGATAGATTACAATAGAAGATTATATTAGTAGAAGAAGTATGTGTTTTGTAAAATATATAAAAAATATGTATGTATATTATAAATTATAATCAATCAACTTTACCCGCTATCACAGCTACGGCCGGCAGAGAATGTCATGAAAGTTATGCAAATAAACCTCGTTTTCAATTCATTTTAGACGTTTTTCATTTCATTTCATAGATATAAACACGGGTGTAATCAATGGATATTATCCGTGCAAGACAACTTCAATATTTATAACCTACTTTTGAATGTCCAATTCCTGACAGCTTGCAGTATCGTAAGGAGAATAAAAAATAAATAAAAATAGGGGAAATAAATGTATGTTAATTTGAAAAAGTTCTTCAACAGTGAAATGATGGCTGCAAACGTCCATACATTTTATAAGTTGGTCGACTATTACTCGTCAACCTGTACAGCCTACTTAGCTGTGATAGTTTTCATTTTAATTTCGATATTATACTACTGCTGTGAATTTTTTCACATATCTAATAACAACTGTTTAGCTGGCAGGGGGTGGGGACACTTGACTCTAAATAAAAAAAATTAGCAATTAAAAGCTTTAATAATTCGCAAACGGATCCCAAAATCGAAAAATGCTTTTCACAAACCCGCAATATTTTCCAAAGACCTATCCAACTACATCCCACACGATGGTGTAGACGTGAAAAAAAAACTTTTTTTCCCACTTTACGTGTAGGGGAGGTACCCTACAAAAATATTAAAAAAAAATATTTTACCACTTTGTCGGCGTTATAAGTAGGTATACCCATAACAACTTACAACTTTCTAATACTAAGGGTCTCTGAGCTAAGCCGCGGACAGAAAGATGGACGAACATGGCGAAACTATAAGGGTTCCTTGTTGACTACGGAACCCTAAAAATAGTGGAAACAGAAGGACCAACACGCGTCTACGCAACGTCTACCTTACGATAACACGTGTTGCACGCGTGTATGAGCGCGCAGTGTTGGAAACTGGAGCTCCGTCAGGGGATGCGGATCGGCTAACCGCATGGGGTGGGGAATGTTTACGGTGTTACGCATGGGGTTGCGGTTTTCGCTAAACACGTCCGCATTTAACGTATGTACATTCTGTCTGCTGGTAATTGTGTTCAAACGTGTTCAATGTAGCCAGTGTATGTTTATTATAGTAATAATAAAACGTTTATTTCAGGCATATAATTTACATAATAGATTATACTCGTACATAAAAATACATACATACACTCGAAAAACATTACTCTCCATTTTGCTTTGCGCAGTCGGGTAAAAATTATAACATAAATAATTCAGCCTCGGTAGCTCAGTGCTGCGGTCGGTCGACTGTCGGTCGTGATCATAAGCCCACCTGGGCGCGGTCAGTACTTGGATGGGTGACCGCTCGACCGTTGGACTAATATTTCAAAATTTAAATAAAAAATTCCTAATAACAAAGGTAAACAAGCAATTATTATATTAGTATGAAATAATAAATATATAGAAGCCTGAATACGTTCTGGCTGATATCCTCACCCAATAAAAATAGTAAAGTAGGAATTAAACTTCTCTCATAAAATAAATAAAATATAAATAAATGTATAGAAACAAAAGTTAAATATAACATTACTATTAAAAAAATAACATTAAAAATAATAAAAAAACAATAATTATTATTATTTTTATAAATGGTCTTCCCCCACACTCCGTTTACCTGTCCACGGCCGCCAGTGTAGAATACGGTTACTCAAACTGTTCTCTTATCTTGGACTAACTTGCCCAGCCCACTGCCACATTAGCTTAGCCACCCGGTGTCCAATATCGACTGCGAGTAATCCAGTAAGCACGAGTAAAATACGAGTATGTATTCCAGTTCCTATGCAGAATATTTAATCTTTAACACGGAAGGACGACTCGCCGCACACGTTATAGTCAAGAAAAGCCCGATTAAACCCAGGAGGCGAATAACTTGGCTGAATATGAGAACACAGCTCAAAACGTACCGTAATGTAAAATTAAACGCAAGACGTAGGCATAAATATTTATTTAAACAGAATTATGTAGTCGCATGGGCGCCGCCCTACATGCCGTGCGGTTTGAGGGCGGGCGCGCGCAGGACGGGCGAAGTGTTGGAAGACATACCATAATATGTAAATATTCGTACGATATTTCAATTTACTGTTTGTACCATAATTACATGACCAGCCAGTTCTATCGATATTTTGTCCGATAGACACGTACGTTGAGTTCAGGTGGGCATATTCAAAAGAGTACTCATGATGATGGGCCATACGCTTGGCCCGAAACGTCGAGCCACATAGCTCGTGAAGAACCGTGAGTAAAGCTGTTGTGTTTAAAAAAATAATATTCCAAAGAGTTAAATGCATGACTTATTTCACTCTTGGCCCACGTACGTTTTGAATACTTAAACATGCCTTACCTTTTTGTTAAAGGAAGGATTTCTTATAGGCGGTAATTTTTATAATGAGTTTTTACACATCATTCACATTGACCTATGTCCTACAAAGGTAATGTAAGCTTCGTACCATAGGGTACCATAATCCGTGGTACAATGTGCACCATTCTGTTAACATCATCTGCCAACACTGGGCGGGCGACTTATCTCGCATACCCGTGTGGAAACCCGCGTTGGGCGCACGCGTCTCGCGCTTTTCGAATGTCGAATCCTGTTCGCGCGATCGAAAATTTTTGAATTTGGAACGATAGTGATTCGGGGACAGTGAATAGTGACTGGTGACTGTGATTCTGATTACGGAATGTGCAAAGTTTGACTGTCGGCCAGTTTCTCAGGATTGACCGTTGAATTGTCGTGTAAGTTGCATTCTGTTGGTTTTTGTTTAGATATTGTAATTATAATTTACTAGTTTGGTTGTATTTGTAGTGCACAAGAAAACTACGAGTATAACTACGGAGAACATACGTTCCTTTATTGTGTTATTTTATTGTCGATATTTTTTATATTAAGCTCGACATGTGGCGCCGAGATATGCATAAGATGTCTAACGACGCCCATGGACATTCGATCGTACGGGGGGCTTGCGAATTTCATGCCGGCCTGACAGGTGCCTATTCACGCCTCTCTTGAAGGACTCGAGACTGTGTGACACTTGGTAAATATGTGGGCAGGAGAGCGTTCCACATTTTAGCAGTTCTGTGGAGGAAAGATCTGCAGAACCGATTGGTATGCATCCGCGGTAAGGTACAGATTTCTTCCTGGTGGTCGATTTTTTGGTCTATCTCAGTAGGTGCTGGCATTTCATTTTGTGCTCGTAATTCCACTGCTTACGAGTGCGTTGAAGTCGGGATCAATTGTCTTTTCCAACCCTAATGGGAAATATTTCTATAATTATCATGTGTTGATATCAGTAAGTTTTATTTAAAATGGCTCTTTCAATCCGGTTTCACAAAATTGGGTAACTTGTCTCGATCCAGCTGAATAAATTAATTCATGTAGGTATATACAATAAGAACTACCTAATAAACATAAAAAAGCTCCTCTAGAGTTCGGCATGTCGGGAATGTGCCCATAATGCTCGCAGCATTCCCTCTCTGCACAGCGAAGCTTATTCTCTCCCTTAAAAACTTTTCCGAATTTTGAACGCTGGTTGTTTCCCCAATTTTTTTACCTAAAATATGCACAAGTGATTTGTAGGTACGTTATTAAAATTCTAAGGGTTCTGATGAACTTCTATAAAAGTTATTTTAATTATTTTCGGTAGAAATATTTTTTATATGTTATAATATTATAATATAATAGTACCTATTCGTAGTACCGTGTGGGGTCGGTACTTAAAAAGAATAACCCAACTGTATCTCTACCCGTGCATGTCGTCAAAGGCGACCAAGGGATAAGGACAAGGTGCCGTACTAAAGGGCGATAGGCTAGCCACCTCTCACCTTGGCAAAGTCCTTCCACCGAGTCATGCAGCAGGTGGGTCTTCGTGACTTACTTGCTGCTTGATAGTTATATTGTTCGAATACTTTGCTAAACGTGGTGCATCAGTGTTGTGCTATAAATTTACAAGAGTATATACTTGCAGCACAACACCGATTACTCGGGTCACGCCGATTGTCGGGATACAGCGTGCGGTATGTATGTACCTAATATACAAGTAAACGTAAAGCCGAAAATAAAAAGAAAAATTAAGAGTATGCTACTATTCAACTCGCATGATTTATTCTGCGTAACTTTCAATACTTCAAAGAAAAGAAAAAAAAGGTTGATATTCTTCTTATATACACAAACGTCTTAACACACTCCCAAAACCTGCTAAGTGTGAAAGTTGCTCTCACTTAGAGGGTTCCGTATCAATTTTTTTTTATTGAAACAGACACGGTTGTCTACATCACCGTCCACCACACCATCCGTGATGTCAGCCCGTAACACCGGGTGAACTATGTGCCATGTCAGTGCTTCCCTTCATTGCGCGGTCGTTTCGTGCCTCGACGCGCTTCGCCGTTGTCCACAAGTTTATTTTTTTCTCTCTAACCGTTTAAGATATTTACTTTAAAAAATCTTTCATAACGTATACATACCACACACGCTGTATCCCGACAATCAGGGTAAGCAGGGTGACCGGTGTTGTGCTGCAAGAACTCTGCAAAATTGCAAACACAACATCGACCACCACGTTTAGCAAAGTATACGGACAAGATAACTATCAAGCAGCAGCCTGACAGGTGCCCATTCAAGCTTCTCTTGAATGACCCAAGACTGTACTTGGGGGGAATGGGAGAGCGTTCCAGAGTTTTCCGGTTCTGTAAAGGAAAAATCTGCAGAACCGATCGCTAAGTCCAGCCTGTAGGGAATGCAATCCCTGCCCTGCGCGCGTGGTGCAGAGGTGGAAAGAGGGCGGCGGGATCGAATTAAACAGCTCCTCCGAGCACTCCCCTACTACTTTTTCCGACTACTATTTGTTTATTTTTTAGCTTTACACCCCAAACAATCGCCTCGGCCAGCGCGCGTGACAGAAAGACTGACAGACAGAAAGAATTTCCTTATCCCTCCTCCTCCTGTTCGACTTCGCCAAACCCGCCATCCTCTCGCGGAACACCCCTTTGTAGTCGACAGAAGAGTTCTTCGAACTGCACGATTCTCTAAATCGTTCTTGTCTCACACTGCAAAGGTGTGGAACGGGCTTCCGGGTAATATCTTTCCCCACTCCTACAATCCACGGATCTTCAAATCGCGGGTTAATAACCTTTCCCCAGTGACATAGTCCATATCCAAGCCGGACTGGCATCTCCTCGGGGGTGAAATTGGCTGCACCTGAGTCCTTGACTTCGCGCACAGCCACCCAGTTCGGAAGCAGGCAAGACAAGACAGGAAAAAACACACCTGACCCATTTTATAAAAGTCTCCGCCAGCGTGTCAGCCCACAGAATCCTAAAAACGAAGAAAAATCTGAAATCCGCTGAGAAATCGCAAGAAATATTTCCGCATTCTCAGCATCGGCACATACAGTGTGAGGTAATTACACATTCTTATGCAAATGTAGTTTTTTTTCAGGCACTTTGCAAATTCTCGCACACTCGCCGCGGAGAGCGGAAAAAATGCGAAAATTTTCTCGCCTCACTAGGGCAATGGATGTCGGGACTTGCAAGCTACGTTTTATTTCGCCGGCGCACATACGGGTATTTGTCTATTTTAACTGGCCAATATTCAATTTCATCAAACTGTTCCTATTCAGTATTGTATCACATAACCTATTCTCCACAAACCAAACAACGACATTTGACACTTACCGCCACCCTGCACCTCTTATCCCGCCCGCCACTTAGTGTGCAATATTGATGTCGGTGCCTGCGCACATAATGTTTATCGTTTTGCTATCAGAGTGTTAAGAGTTTAATGGGCCTATTTTAGTTTGTTGAGTGTGGAAAAAAAAAAAAAAGATGGACAGTTGCAAAGCAGGTATTTACGAATGTGTATTAGTTATTTTTAATTAAATTGCAATACATTAAAAAAATTTGGCAGTACAATGATTACAGAAGGTTTATTGTGTTAAATTTTCATTTATTTAAAAGGAATTCTAAGGTTTTTGTTGTACTTCTGGGTTCTTCTGGGTGTCTATTCATATATCAATAAAAAGTAGTACTATTGCCCTTGTTAAATACCTAAAAACCGGAGTGCGATTTTTGCGGAAGTAATATAATTATATAATTTAAAACTTTAAAGTCGTACTCGTGATTATTCACAGATAAAGTTAATGTTTCATTTATATTTTTGAAGTGAAAACTTCTTTAGCGGCGCTTGGGTAAAAAATTTTAAACTGGCGTCATCGCGTCCTCGTCAGATCTCGAAAAGCGAAATGTAACCTTAATTCATTGCATTAAGGGTTAAGTTACAGTGGCACGGGATCAATTCTGTTCGCGTCATCGCGTCATTGTTAGATCTCGAAAAGCGAAATGTAACCTTAAGTCATTGCATTAAGGGTCAAGTTACGGGTGGCACGGGATCTGCCGGCACTCCCGGAGTGCAACTGTTAAGTAGGGTTCCGTAACACGTTTATGTCTGTCCATTCTACTAAGTTCTGCAAAATGAATGTAGGGTTCCGTAACAAATACATGTCTGTCCGTTCTACTAAATTTAACATTTATTTTAAAATGAATGTAGGGTTCCGTAACAAATGCATGTCTGTCCGTTCTACTAAATTTTACAATTTTCAACCAAGGTCCTCCGACGGTTATTTTATAATAAAAGGAGGGTTCCGTAACACGTTTATGTCTGTCCATTCTACTAAGTTCTGCAAAATGAATGTAGGGTTCCGTAACCAATGCATGTCTGTCCGTTCTACTAAATTTAACATTTATTTCAAAATGAATGTAGGGTTCCGTAACAAATGCATGTCATGTCCTTCAAAATTCGCAGAGATGTACGATATTATGGGATCGCAAATTGTTGATTTTTTTTTTACGTAATAAAGATTTTTACACTACTTAATATGTAATTTCATTAGTTTAGACTTTAAATACATGAAACTCATTATTTTGAATCCATAATCACACAAAACTAATTTTGGCCAGTTAAAATAGAGAAATACCCCTGTGTGCGGCGGCGGCGTGTAGAAAGTTCGCCGACAAAACGCCGCACGCGACTGCCCCCGCCTGGCCTGGTATAAACTCGCACGCTCAGCACTAAACAATTTGCTCCAGTGTCTCGCTAGCTCTCCAGTACCCCCTATCACGAGATTTAACCTACCGTGTCCTACGCTACGCCGTGTTCTCCGCATCATTTTGTATGGAGAAACGAAGTTCGCAAATCTATCACTAGAGGCGCTGCTCCGTTTCTCCATACAAAATGATGCGGAGAACACGGCCACAGCATATATATGGCTAAAGCAGTATGGAAACTACGTACAAAACGATCGAAACGACGCACTCACACACACGCACACCTCAACAAGGCCCCGAAGCGAATGTCGCAAACAATCAGTCGCGGGTGCCGCGTCCGAGTGGTCGTGTTTGTTTTTGTTGCATGCGCCACGGACAGTCCACGATCTTTTAGAATGCAAAAAAATGTTTACAAACGTTTTTCGACTGCTGTCACTTTATATTAACTTTTGACAAATGTTGACAACTTTTGTCAACTTTTCATAACAAATAGGCCTAGTTTCCATACTGCTTTAGCCATATATATGCTGTGACACGGCGTAGCGTAGTACGCGGTGTAAGTTAAATCTCGTGTTATGGGTACTGTACCCTAATCACGAGTTTAACCTACTACGCTACGCCGTGTTCTCCGCATCATTTTGTATCGAGAAACGGAGCAGCGCCTCTAGTGATAGATTTGCGAACTTCGTTTCTCCATACAAAATGACGCGGAGAACACGGCGTTGCGTAGCCGTAGCGTAGTAGGTTAAATCTCGCGATTAGGGTACTGGTTATTTAAATATGAATACGAAACAATTACCGTGTGGGGCCGTTAGTTAAAAAGAATAGCCCTACTGCATATATGTCCGTGCTCGTCGTAAAAGGCGACTAAGGGATAAGGACAAGATGCCGTGCTAAAAGGCGACAGGCTAGCGACCTCTCACTTTGGCACGATCCTTCCACCGAGTCACGCAGCAGGTGGGGTCTTCGTGCCTTACTTCCTGCTTGATGTATACTTTGCTAAACGTGGCGGTCAGTGTTGTGCTGTAATTTACCCGAGTTCATGCAGCACAATTCCGATTACTCTGTTCACTCCGATTGTGGGGATACAGCGTGTGTTAGTAGTTAATAATTAAATATAATATTGTATGTATAATGCATAACTGCCCTGTAAAGTTTTTTAGAGTGCCGTATCCGTCGTACGGGACACTATTACTACACCGTCTGTCTGTCCGTCCGTCTGTCTGTCCGAGGGCTGTACCTATCTCTTGAACCGTAATAGGTAGCCCGTTAAAATTTTCACAGAATATGTGTTATTGTGGCCGATATAACAACAAATAAGAAAAATATGAAAAAGTAAAAAAATTACGGGCGTCCCCATACAACAAACTAAAGAGTGTATGCGCGCCACCTACCGAAAAGAGTATGAAGCATTTTAACTACCTAATCCATGGATGGCGTGAGTGGCGCTGACCATGACATGGCTATATGGAACACTCGGTCCGTGAGTTCGACTCGCACACGGCCGGTTTTTTGCATTTTCTACCTCCTTGAAACTTTTATTCTTAGTACTTATTCATACAACAGCCTAAAACATACCCTAGTATTTTCATGGCAGCGATATTTTTCACATTCGCCGCTTCTCTCGCAAAAGGTCTAAGTGGAGTTTCATCGTGTTATCTAGGAGAAAAAAAACGTGGAGAATTTTTAGGAAAAATAAGGTTTCGTCAAACTGAAAGCTTTTCACTGTATGTGGTTAGGCACACTGTTTCTCGTTTGATATAATAGAAGTTGGCAAAACTATAGTGTACTAAAAATATAGTTTAGCGTAAAAGTTGATCAATAAGACGATATTTTTCATGTTAGCCTCGGTAGCTCAGTGGTGGCGGTCTGTCGCCCGTTATCAAGCAGCCCTGGGCGCGGTCAGTACTTAGATGGGTGACCGCTCGACCGTTGGAGGCTGACCGTGGTTCGGATTCCACGTTAAACTGTAGGTCCCTTTACATTACATACATACATACATATACATTTCAGAAAAACTGCCGGTTTTTTCGACAATGTAATATTTGAGAGGAAAAAATATATTTTTGTTTTATTACGGAACCATAATTTGTGCGAGCCTGACTCGCTCATGACGTCGCTTTTTTTAACGTTTGAATGTCTTGTGAAGCCGCAGGCAAAAATGTATTTATTGTAAGCTATTTACCATGACGCTAAGACGCTAAGTAAGAGCACCTACATAATTTTAACAAAGGTCAAACGCGAAAGAAAAAGCTCGGCATATTGAAAATAGCGCGAGCTTATATTTGGTAGAGGATTTTTTCTTGATTCCGTTGGGAATATGTCTGGCTAAACTTGTATTGAAATGTGCCGTTCGTACAATATTTGAGTTTAAATCGCGCAGTTTTGGTCTCTGAATATAATTAAAGGAATTTGCATATGCTTCACTTTGTTCCTAACTTCCTTATTGTTTGATTTTTTTGTTTTAAATTAAATAATAATAATAATAAACTGTTTATAAAGTGTTAACAATAAAAAAAAAAAATTGTTCATCGTCAATTTTCAAAATATTTTCTTATTTGTAGTACGAAAGTTTTAATATTTTGTAAACGTTCTTGACAATGACGTAATTTTTTCTTGGAAATTGAATACTTCAATAATAAAAAAAATTAAGTGCCTGTGTAAGAATGAAGAAAATAGCAAAAAACTGACATTGCGTGACATTGAGTGTTCGGCCGGACACCGGGTGAATTCTGCCGGCACGTCTGAAGCAGTCCGCACTGTCCCACACAACACCAACGTCTACTTCCCGGTATCGGACCGATGCGGACTCGACGCGTGTGTAACTGTACTATTATAATAGGTATTTTTTTGGGAAACGCGCACTCCAGGCTAACGCAGAGGTGTAGTCCGACGGCGTCCACGGGCATTTGGATATAATACGGGGGCTGCGAATCATAGGCGCCGACTACGTGGGTGCTCAGGGGCTCCAGCACCCACGAGGTGTGAGCAGTGGGTGCGGAGCACCCACGACGATAGATATAAAAACTGATCAGTAATAGGATTTGAGCTACTACATAAAAGTGCCTTATTTACTTACAAGCGTTTGAGCGGCCACATTTACACATTCGCACTAGTGGAGTACTCTTTTCTATTCTGTGCTAGTGGCGCGACGAATAGCGAACGTTACTATAGTACTCCTATATTATTCCATACCATTCAATAGAATATAGGGACACTACATGCGTAGGTACATCGTGCAAATGTGTAAATGCGGCAAATGCAAAACATTGTGCGAACGTTTTGCGAATCCATGCTGCCGGGTGTCAGGAGAATTAGAGAAAAATTGGAGAAGCATATGTCCAGCGGTGGACGGCAACACGTCGATGATGATGATGATTGTTCAATAAAAAAAATTGCATGAGCACCCACGAGGATTTCTAAAAGTCGGCGTCCCTGCTGCGAATGCTATGTCGGCCGGCTAGGTGCACCTTCACATTATATTTGAAGGACCCCAGACTGTACATTAGAGGAAAGGATGCAGGTGCATTCCACATGTTGGCAACCCTGTATATAAAGTATTCACAGGATCGATTAGTCCTAAGTGGGGGGATATCGACAGTGTGTGTATTGGTATTCTTTATTGAAAACAAGTTTCTCACAAAGTGTGTACAATAGGCGACATTAATGCCATTACTATTAGACAGAGAGATAAAATATTGACTTAGATGAAAAGGCCAAGGCAATCTAATATAGTCGAACTAACCCCAGACATTAGCGAGTTGAGGGATCGTCGGCTCAACCGCACTATTTATTATTCAAACAAAATTCTACTAACTTAGTCTAGCTGGTACATTCTGCAAATATACTGGCGAATAAAGGATACCGTTCGTCGTTGTACCTTGCAAGGTTATTCCGTAGGTTACTTGGACATTCTAGATGTTACTAGAATGACAAATTTGACTTGACACTTCCGAGGGTAAAATATTACAAAGTATTTTTTTTTTCACCTTCACATTTTCTAGATGTTCAAATTCTTTGTAATTTTTAGGGTTCCGTATCCGTCGTACGCGACCTTATTACTAAGCCTACGCCATCTGTCTGGCCGTCTGTCCGACACAGAATATGTGTTATTTATTATGGCCGATATAACAACAAATAAGAAAAATAAGAAAAAGTAAAAAAAATCACGGGGGTCGCCATATAAGAAACTAAAAAGTGTATGCGCGCCATCTACCGAAAACAGTATGAATCATTTTAACTAATCATGAATTTTAACTAATATGAAGAATTTCATAAAACATGCCATAGATGGCGTGAGTGGCGCTGACCATGACATGGCGATACGGAACCCTCGGTGCGCGAGATCGACTCGCATTTGTCCGGTTTTTTTTCGTCCATTTGCCATGACGGTTTTTTTATAAATAGGTATATCAATATCAGCAATTTTTTAACTTTTGAAAAATGGTTTTCAGAAATGTTTGATTAAGCGGTAAAGGCTGTGACTCTGTTGAAGGATGTGTAGGTTCGAAACCAGCTGACTCGAACCGCTTCTTTCTTAGTCTGATTTTCATGAGTGAATTTCTGTCGAGAGCACGAATTGATAAATGAATCGAATTTAGTGTAAGAATAGGTAAGTAATGAAATGAAATGAAATGTGTTTATTTATCTTAACTTAACATCAGACAATTGAATTACTTAACATAACATTTGAAGACAACACGATAAATGGGTGTCTGTCTCAGCTTATTCCGGCGACAGCGGGCGAGACTTCTGACGCAGCACTGATTTTCAAAAAGATCCCTCAATTATTATAAATAAATAAATAAATAAATAAATAAACTATTTATTTCACACATTAATTACATGTCACAACAATTTAACTATGATAAGACAAAATGATTGAAAAAGGATGTGGGCACAGATTTTACAATGTTATGACCACGGGTCATAAAAATTTTTCTGATTTTAAGCCTACCCTAGTACACAAAATTTAATTAACAGTCGAAGAACAACAATATATAAAGTAGAAAAAAAAATCCTAATATAAACGTAACCAATAATAACGATAACCAATGAACAACATTATACAAGTAACAACAAATTGAATTATAAGGAACTTATCGAACACAATAATAGTGATATGAATAAAAAAAAACACAATACCCATCCATACACATAAAAAATTGTTTACATATAATAACGCACACAGTTGAAACAAACATTCATAACCATGAATAAATATATCTCTATCTCTAATGCTTATAAAAGGGAACGTCTGTCTGCATGTAGGTAATTGAGGTAAATTCCGGAACCACGGATTTTAATGCGGTTTGTACCAATGTAAAGAGTAGTTCTTGAGGCTCACTATTGGCTATACCGTCACGCTAAATATCAATAGGGCTGAGCAGTATAAAAAAAAGTATAGTATGAACGGAATTTAGTGTCGAATGGTAGTGCCGGAGGAGAGGGCTGAGAAGGACGGAGAGGAGGGGGGAGCGAGGGAGGGAGGGAGAGAGAGAGAGAGAGAGAGATAATATAAGAGAAGCGATCGGATATTATCATATTTGCGTTTAAATCGAATTTGCTATTAAACAGAGTCTACCGCGAGCGAAGCCACGGGCAAAAGCTTATATAATATACATATAAATAGTAGTAATTTAAAGAGGATTACTACTAAATTATGATTATTAAAGTATTATTTATTTCTGATTCATTATGGATTTTTTTGTTTTTTCAGCAACAACTTTTTTTTATAGTAAGCGCGACATGTGGCGCCTGGTCACCCATAAGGTGTCTAGCGACGCCAATGGACATTCGGTCGCATGCGGGGTCTTCGAATGCCATGCCGGCCCTTCACGCCTCTCTTGGAGGACCCGAGACTATACTTGAGGGTAAATATGTGAGCAGGGAGAGCGTTCCAGAGTTTACCGGTTCTGTGGAGGAAGGATCTAAGGCATTTTTTAACTTCTTGCAGGATATGTTAAATGAGCCAATTCAAGACTTGTCTCGTCTCTTATATAGGTTCCATCCCTTTCTTTACTAGCTGGTAGGGTATAGTAGACCTGGATTGATACCATCGTATTGAACGATGGTTGGAACGCGTTGTCGAAAAACTTTTTTTGTATAATTTATGTTTCTCTCCGCCCACTGTAATACTCAAAGGTAAACATTTTTGAAAAGGTAATTTTCTCAAAATTCTAAAACATTTTGCAAGAAAAAAGTTATTAATTTGACCTCCCAAGTAAACTTTCTAAGTTATTTAACCTTGTACAGTACGAGGATCAGAGTTTTCTCACGTATTTTTTTTTACTCTCACTTTTTTCCAAGAAGTTTCAATCCTGCAAAAACAAACTTCGTTGAAAGTTTGCTCCCAATTTTCTTTGTCCTTTGCATAAAAAAAATCTCTAATAGTCAAGCCCCAACGTGTCTAGATTTAGTGAGACGAATTGATGGAGACGCGACATTTTGCGGTGAGCTTTTTCTGAGTTTCTCGACTTCCACTTGAGCGAGAGTGAAACGACAAAGAAGATCGCAAAGCGAGACGGTATGCCGCTCAATGGTGTGGAAGGGAGTTCGCGAGGCGTGTCGTGACATATGAACTGAACAGAGACTTCAATGAAGAATTCAAAAGTAAAGAAGTAGTCTACATACTAGCAGGGCAGTCATAAATGCTAATACTATAGTCAAGCAATAAATCTATATAACTTACAATAAAACATTAAAAGCATTAAAAAAAATTTAAGTAATAAAATAAAAAATACAAATTACAATTATAATAAAATATTACGCCGGCGTGCTTGGAGGCTTGTCTCCCGCCGCCGCCGGCGGTATTACCGTTTTTAATTTTTATATCAATTTTGTGTATTTTTATTACTTCTTTGTATAATATATGTAAAATTTATATAAAATTTTACATATTGTGAAATAAAGGAGATAAAAATTAAATATTAATAAAATCTTTATAATATATGTCTGATAGACAACTACGTACTATATATAGCGTTTTCCGTTTCCGCTATTCGACAAAGGAACGCTGCCTTTTTCTTGCGCAGCACACCAAAGAAAACATCCAACCCGCTCTCGGCGAACATGCCAGACGCGCAGATCGCCAAAGTCACTCTAACAGTTGTAATTATTCTAAGTGACCACACGCTGTATCCCGACAATCGGGGTAACGGCGGTACTCCTGTAAAGCACAACACCGACCACCACGTTTAGCAATGTATTAGAACAAGTTAACTATCAAACAGCAAGTAAGGCACTAAGACCCACCTGCTGCATCACTCGATGGAAGGACCGTGCCAAGGTGGGAGGTGGCTCGTCTGTCGCCCTTTATCACGGCAGTTAAACCGGAAAAAGGACGGCGCAGCTGGCCACAGATCGCGTGCAACGTTAGATGTTTTGCGTGAAAAGTTCAGATTCGCATTATTTTACGTCACGGTGACGTCAACTGGTCGCCGCTGGATGTCTTTTTGTGGTTACGTAAAATAAGTGGTTTGTTAGAAATATCAAACGGGTGAAACCGATTTTTGGAAGTGGTTTGTCTTAATGACTCGTCTATCTTTTCTGAATTATTTATTGTGGTGCATACCCAGACGTTCTCAAATATGCATCTTCAAATTATAATTAAAATTAATTGTATTTTTGAAAAAGTACTTTTGCCAAACTGTACATTACAATATAATTACATCGTCATATTATTATTATTCCATATATTACACATTAAAATTTGAATTTTTTTAAATGGAAACTGACACGGTTGGGTACATCACCTATAACATCCGTGATGTCAGCCCATAACACCACCGGGTGAACTAGGTGCCACGTCAGTGCTTCCCTTTATTTGAAAGTAATCGTTAAAAAGGTATTAATTTGACATTCCAAGTTTTTTTTTTATGGAAACTGACACGGTTGGCTACATCACCTACAACGTGCGTGATGTCAGCCCATAATACCGGGTGAACTAGGTGCCATGTCAGTGCTTCCCTTCATTTCATGTCGTCCCAAGTAACCTTTCCAAGTTATTAATTATTTTTTGTTAATTTGCAACAACATGTATTGTAATTGGCTTTATATTTCGTTCATTTAATTTTAGTCTTACGTAATGCAACATTCAAAAATAAATGAATGTAATTAATTGCAATCTTCGTCATTACGAAAATACCTTTGTCTGTTCAAAGTAGCGTATGCACAAAGCCTAGCCGGCAGTTAATGTCAGCTGGGTGCTAATTGCTGTGTAATGCCTCTCCCGCCCGCCCTAGCCCGCGGCCAGGCCTGAAGGCTTCGCTGGGTTACGTAGCCTAAGTGCTGGCCTGCAGGCGACCATAGATCGGCGAAGCTCGCATCTTAAAATACGGTTTTCTTTTATGACATGGATACAGTCATATTCTTTATACTTTATTCATCATTCGTATGGTAGTACACTACATTTGAATTTGTCCTGTTTAGTTTTTACAATCCGGTTCGGTTACAACCACAAAGAAGAGCCGGCAAGAAACTTGGCAGGGGTTTTTTTAACGTGTTCGATTACAATACATTGTGACTAGCTACACAATAGACACCGCTTACAGTGTTAAGATATAGTTTGAGAGCTAGCATTACTATAATTTAAGCTTGATAATTCTGACCACATAAAATCAAAAGTAAAAGTATAAATAAAATCAGCCTTTGTCAGAAATTGTTGATACATACATACACATACATAGTGTCACGCCTGTTTAACGGTGGGTTAGGCAGAGACAACGGATCTCCACGTTCCTGACTCACCTCTTCCGGCTTTTCCGCTCTCATAATGTTCAGTTCATCATGCATGCTCGTCGGTTACGGGTACTACGCACTTGACCCTTTTTGAGCTCATGCCGGATCTGGTCCAAGTACGTGCATCTAGGGCGACCCTTCCCGAATCTTCCATTTGTTCCATAAATTTGATTGCGCCGGCTATACTAAACTGAATGAAAAACACGAACTATTTACACAGCTGCTTCAATCGACCTTTCAGTGTTGTAGGTTAAACCCTACCACCAAATATGATGAGAAGGTAAGGGACCTACAGTTTTACGTGAAATTCGAACCACGTTCAGCCTCAACAGTCGAACGGTCAGCCATCCAAGTTCTGACCGCTTCTAGGTGTGCTTAAAATGACGAACGTCGGTCGATCGTTCACACCACAGAGCTGTCTAGTTTTTGTCTCTTAAACTATGTTTAGTTTAAGAGACAAAAACTTTTAATACTTAACAATATGTAAGATGTAATCGAAATAAAAAAAAAATACGCGAATGACAAGACTTACTAACATTGTTTATCTCCAGACACGTTATGCCAGTTTAGACTTTCCAAGATCTGTGGATGCGAAATTTCAGCTGGCAGACAGCGCGGTAAGCTTTTTCGACACCGCACTCCCTGACTGCGCAGATTTAAAACACGACTTGCAGTGCAGTTTATGATGGCTTTCGCGGAAACTGCGCCGCGTACTTTCTGTCTAGTAATATGCGATAATCATAGCAAGAGATAACATAATATACCTCAGTAGTTTATGTAATTATCGAAAATTAACAAATAAAATAAAAAAAAAATTATAAACTAAAATTAACATTAATTAAACTTGCCTACTGAACTGACTGATTATATGTATTTTACTGCAAGTAAAATATTTCGTCCAACTCAGCCGACTCCGCCACAGTGCCCAATACGTTTTTTATTTTTTTTTTTATTTAAACCGGTATGGGTGGCTGTGTCAGAGAGGCCAAAGCACATGCTCTGACTAGCCAATATCACCTCCGAGAAGGTAGGTGCCATACCGGAGACTTCCCTGGATTGCTGGCTATACTGGACTAATAGAGGAGAACACAACCGAGGCTGCTATGCGGCCATCTTACACCCAGTACGGTATGGTACCAACCCAGTCGGCTACAATTTGAGCCTACCACCTAGTAAGGGGCAAGGGAAGGGACCTACAGTTTTACACCGGTTCCGAACGGTGAAGCAGCAGGTGTAGGTAAGCACGTACATTTTTTCGTCAGAAAAAACTCATTGGTACACGGCGACCGGATTCGAACCTCGAACCTCCCGCATGAGAAGCCGATGCCCAAACCACTCGGCCACCCGCCGCTTAATTGCCCAATACGCTGGCAGCGTTGCCCCTTTGAATCGCTTAAAGAAGGAAGACTTGGCACGTCGGTCACCAGACTTATCAATAAGGAGGAGTTTTCCTTGAGAATATTGATACATAATATTAAGTATTTACGTTACTAGCTGTACCGCTTCGGGTCGGCTAAGGCGACTAAGGGATGTCGTATAAGGCGACTAAGGGATGCGAGCAAGATGCCGTGTATAAGGACGACAGGGTAGCCACCTCTCACCTTGGCACGGACCTTCCACAGAGACATGTAGCAGCAGCTGGTGGGTCTTCGTGCCTTACTTGCTTCTTGATAGTTATCTTGTCGCAATACTTTGCTAAATGTGGTGGTCGGTGTTGTGCTGTAATTTACAAGAGTACTTGCAGCACAGCACCGACTACTCTGCTTACCCCGATTGTCGGGATACAGCGTGTGGTATGTATGTATGTATGTTACTGGCCGTTCTGACTGGATTGAGTGGCTTCGCTCCGCGGCAAAACGGTTGGCGAAGCGACGCGAAACACCAGTATACCACCGTACTGGATGTAAGATGGCCGCGTAGTAGCCTCGACTGTGTTCTTCTCTAGTGAAGTATATCCGGCAAACCAAAGGGAAGTCCGGTATGGCACCTACGTTCTCGGATGTGATATTGGCTGGTCGGAGCATGTGCTCTGGCCTCTCCAGCTTAGCCACCCATACCGAATTAAAAAATCCGGAAACATCGACGTATTTTCGAGGAACGAAGGTTTTCTTCCATTTTCAGGGTGGTACTCGTATTTTTTTCGTAAATCACTTTTCGGCTTTGCAGTGGATTGTAAAATTATATGTACAAGAGCAAAGTTAGAGTGTTTCGAATCGATAGTCTCTTGCTTCGAACTATGTCATCTACGCCTATATGTTATATGTGTTGTTAACTCGGGCGTAATAAACGATTTTAGCGAACTGCTGACATTAGCGGTTCCATTGCTCATGATACCAACTAACTTGAGATAGTTATTTATTCTTTACGAAATCTTAACGAGTTTTGTAGTTTCCGAACCATCTAGACTGTTCCAAAACGATATCAACTCTTCTAGAGCGATAGGAACTATTCTAGAACCTATAGGAACTATTCTAGAACGATATGAACTATTCTATAACTATAGGAACTGTTTTAGAACGATAGGAATTGTTCTAGAACTACATGAACTGTTCTATAACTATAGAAACTGTTCTGGAACTATAGGAACTGTTCTACAACCATAAGAACTGTTCTAGAACAAGAGTAATAGTTCTATAACTATAGGAACTGTTCTACAACTATAGGACCGTTCTAGAATCATAGGAACTGTTTTAGAACTATAGGAACTGTTCTATAGCTATAGGAACTTTTATAGAACTATAGGAACAGTTCTGGAACTGTAGGAACTGCTCTAGAACTATAGAAACTGTTCTATAGCTATAGGAACTTTTCTAGAACTATAGGAACTGTTTTCTCGAACTGTACGAACTGTTCTAGAACAATATACTGTTCTAGTTAAGAATTTGTCGCAGATAAACTTTTGTCGAAATTGGAACAAGACTTACTGTCGATAAATCTCGGATACACTTTCGTTACGTTTTAGGAACGATGCCAGAAATGTTTAAAATGTGCCATATATCATGGATCTAAAATATAGAGCAAATCAGATATTCTCCCCTACATAAATAAAGAGCGTAGCCAAATAATAGAAGCCTTGCTTTGTTGCCAATTGATTCGATAACAGTTGGCTTGCGCTGTCTTTCTTATTTGGATTGTGATATGTGAGTTTCCGCCATAAACACGAAATGCACAATGGTTCGGATCTCATACATACATAACTGTAGATTATTTCCCTTTTTTTTATGGAAACTGAAACGGTTGGCTACGTCACCTACAACATCCGTGATGTCAGCCCATAACATCGGGTGAACTTGGTGCCACGTCAGTGCTTCCCTTCGTTCGTGCCGGCTACACTGAACTGGACGGAAAACACAAACTATTTACATAGCCGTCTCGACCGAACTTTCATTCAGTACGGTGGTACCATCCCGTTAAACCCTACCACCTAATAATATAAGAAGGGAGTCACATTCCTTAGTCGCCTTTTACGACATACACGACACGGGGAGAGATGCAGTGGGGCTATTCTTTTAAAATACCGGCCCCACACGGTACATTATTAGGCGGTAGGGTACAGTCGTTCGCACTGAATGATGGAAGGTCGAAATGGACATTTACATAAATTCGTTCGCATTTTCCATTCATTTCAGCATAACTGCAGGAAAACAGCTAAGAAAAATGCTGACATGACATCTACTTCCGGCAGGAAAACGGTCACGAATTGACGTCATGAATTTTACGGGCAATGAATTTTCAAATATCGAATTGAGTTACGCATTGAAACGAAAATTTCATGGTGACACTTAATTTGCACTTTTATTCTGAGCTGGGCAATTATTTTAACGCTTTGCAACTCTTGGCGAGTTTGGCACCTCTAATCGAATTTTGCACCTACGATAAGTCTCTAACAAAACGTTCGGAACGCCGCTCTACACCTTGCTCGCTTGTTGATAAACATCATAAACAATCATTAGCGATTCCTGAAACTTGTCCAGTTACCTGAAAATTCCCCTCCGCCAGCGCATTAATAATTCTCTATTACGTTGTTTTAATGCTGAAACTTGTCTAATAAAACTACGTATAATATATTAAGTACGAGGGATACAATTCTTAAACCGGAAAAATTAATATCTAGAAGAGGCTTGTGGAGGAGGAGAATGAAATGTTCACAAAGATAAAATCACAAATATTAATAACTAGCTTTTCCCCGCGGCTTCGCTCGCATAGCCTATGTCAATCCTGAAGGTCAATTCTAAATATTGTTCAAAGAATTTTTAAAATCGGTGAGTAAATTCGGAGATTAACTCCTACATCCAAACTTAAAAACTTTACCTCTTAAAAATATTAGTGTAGTCGGTGTAGATATGAATATTACTCGTATAATCCCTTCTTACCTTACTAGGTGGTAGGGTTTATCCCGGCCGGATTGGTACCACCGCACTGAACGAAACGTCGGCCGAAACGGCTATGTAAATAGTTTGTGTTTTCGGTCCAGTTCAGTGTAGCCGGCACGACCGAAGGCAAGCACTGACATGGCGCCTAGTTCACCCGGTGTTATGGGCTGACATCACGGATGTTGTAGGTGCTGTAGCCAACCGTGTCAGGTTCCATAAAAAAAAAATATTATAATAATAAAAAAATATATTCCTCAATTTGGTATCAAGGTACACTCGGATAAATCTACGCATACTTACATGAATAGATTAAAAAATGGTCTCAATTTAAAACTCACGTATAATCTTTATACTGAAAATGTAGTTCATAATTGTAACGACAGTGATATATAATACATATTTTATGATATAAATAATAGGTCTGCATGAGTACCACGAGTTGAAAAAAAAACCGGCCAAGTGCGATCTGCATCTCTCCCCGTGCATGTCGTAAAAGGCGACTAAGGGACAGGACCAGATGCCGTGCATAAGGGCGACAGGCTAGCCACCTCTCACTTTGGCGCGGTTTTTCCACCTAGTCATGCCAGGTGGGCCTTTGTGCCTTACTTGCTGCAGTTATCTTGTCCGAATATTTTGCTTTGTGGTGGTCGGTGTTGTATTGTAATTTAGCAGAGTACTTGCAGCACAACACCGATTACTCTGTTTACCCCGATTGTCGGGACACGGCGTGTGGTGTGCGTAAGTTATATTTGAATAAATAATATTATTTGTCGGTCTTTTACGTCTTTACGGCCAGTAACACAATGTAAGTAAGACCGAAGGCAAGCACTGACATGGCACCTAGTTCACCCGGTGTTATGGGCTGACATCACGGATGCTGTAGGTGATATTGCCAACCGTGTCAGTTTCCATAAAAAAAAGTATCTCAAGGCGAGAGCGGTAGAGGAAAGAAAGCGAAATCCGAATTAGTATAGCCGTACCCTTAGTTCTATCGCATATGGGCGGCCTGTACTGTAACCCTTCTTGGGTACAAATTCGTCCGAACTGCGGTCCATTTCTGGCATTACTCAATTAGACAGAGGAGAAGGGCGGAGAGCCACAACTGACAGAAGGACGGACCCCTCAATCTCGACAAGGTTACCGTTTTATTAAGACGATCAATCTCTCCCACAAATTGGATGCGGTTTCGCCTCCTTGATGTTGTGTCGATGTGATGAATGTTCTGGTGTTTAACAAGTATGCGGATGTATATCTGTAGATATACGATCAAAGGGAAGCACTGACATGGCACTCTGTACATATACGATCACTGTACATATACGAGCTCTGACATGGCACCTAGTTCACCAAGGTCTTACGGGCTGGCATCATGAATGTTGCAATTGATGTAGCCAATCTTGTCAGTTTCCATAAAAAAATACAATAACAATGGATCAAGTGTTATCACGTTTCACATCAGCCGGTAACAGTTCCAGTCTTTAAAAACATCAGCTGGTAGCAGTTCTAGGCATTAACAAGTATGCAACAGACCAAATGCTAGAAGTTATAGTGTGAACTGGTAGTAGTTCCAGTGATTAATCAGTGTGCGACGATCAATTCTATAAGTTCTAATGTTTAACAATATCAGCTGATAGCAGTTCTAGGCGTTATCAATGCCTAGAACTGCTACCGGCTCATGTTAATTGCCAACTGCTACTACTAGTTGCGGAATGGACCAAATGCTTGTTATATTATATCTATAATATAAAAATGAATCGCTGAATGTGTTGCTAAGCGCAAATCTCGAGAGCAGCTGAACCGATTTCGCTAATTCTTTTTTTAGAATAATCCTTGAAGTACAAGGATGGTTTTTACGGAGAGAAAAATTTAAAAAACTATAATATAAAAATGAATCGCTGAATGTGTTGCTAAGCGCAAATCTCGAGAGCAGCTGAACCGATTTCGCTAATTCTTTTTTTAGAATAATCCTTGAAGTACGAGGATGGTTCTTACGGAGAGAAAAATTAAAAAAAAACTATAATATAAAAATGAATCGCTGAATGTGTTGCTAAGCGCAAATCTCGAGAGCAGCTGAACCGATTTCGCTAATTCTTTTTTTAGAATAATCCTTGAAGTACGAGGATGGTTCTTACGGAGAGAAAAATTTAAAAAATTGCCTGAAAAAGTCTAAAAACAACACTTTTCTATACTCCCATACAAAAGATTCGGACATGAACGAATAGTTCATGGTGAATTGTGTGGATCTTACAGAGAAGCCTGTCATCGTTTGCAACTGTTAGAAAACGATGCACATTGGGATCAAACTCTCAATGATGTAATTTCATCACAAGCTTATCAAATACGAACATTGTTTTCCATTATCATAATTATGTACATGCTTCCCATCAAAACCAATTGATTTGTGGATAAAATACAAAGATAATATGTGTGACGATATTTTATTTAATATACGCAATAGAACAGGGAATCCGAATTTACAAATAAGTGAAGAAATTACAACATTAGCTAGCAGCAGTTCTAGTAATTAACAAGTATGCGACAGACAAAATTTTAGAAGTTCTAGAACTTAACAACATCAATTGGTAAAAGGGATCAGCCGGTCTGACGGCAAGAGACATGACGGCTTGACCTTGGTTCCATGGCAACAGGGAAAGGCACTCGCGTGGGACGCAACATGCGTCGACACGTTAGCACCGACCCACATTCCACTTTCCTCCCGTTCGGCCGGGGCTGCAGCGACTACTTACAGCCGCCGCCAACAAGCGGCGTAAATACGGCTGCGTTGCCAATACCTATGTTTTCGTGGCGTTCGCCGTCGAGACCCTCGGTGCGTGGGCACCAGAATCAAAAGAATTCGCCGACAAGCTGGGCCATATGCTTCTCGACAAGTCTGGTGACCCACGTGCCAAGGCTCATCTCGTACGGTGAATTAACCTCGAAATTCAGAGGGGCAACGTGACGGTCGAATTGGACGAAATTTTCGTGCTGTAATATTATGTATTTTAGTTTTAATTTATATTAGTTGAATTTTATTTTGTACCTAAGTACATGTTGAATTAACTGTTAAAAATAATAGTGTTAAAGGATAAGATCCCGTGCTAAAGAACGATAGGCTAGCCAACCCTCAACTTGGCACGGTCCTTCCACTTGCATGCAGTAGGTAGGAAACCTTTTCTTGCCTTATTGCTACTTGATTTGTCTTGTCCTAATATTTTGCTAAACGTGGTGGGCGGTGTTGTGCTGTAATAGTTCACAACATCGATTACTCTGCTTACCCCGATTGCTAGAAAACGCGTGATGGTATGTGTGAATTAATGAATGTTGCTATAATTTCGTAACCAAACATGCGAATAGACTTTCACATATTTTTACAATCGCAGAACAGAGTATAAGTATATGCTCGGGTCCTAGAGAGGTGTGAATAGGCACATGTAAGGCCGGCATGGCATTCGCAACCGCCGCGCATGACCGAATGTCCATGGGCGTCGTTAGACACCTTATGAGTGGCTCGGCACCACATGTCGCGCTTTCTATAAAAAAAAAGCTTAAGGCCCCACATTTTAGTTCAGAATAATTTCATTTGAGCTAAGTAATAATGAAGACGATTACAAATATCATTCCAAGTTTGTACGAATAAATATACGAAAGATATATTTTCCCGCAGCCCCGTTCGAGGAGAGCCGACAACTTCGCCGAGACGAATCAATTTAAGTTGAGACATATCCTCGAGCAAGTGATTGATACGGACAGGGGTCACTGTTCTTGCGTTGAGGACATTCTAGCTAAAAACAAGTTTGTTCAGCATTATATTTAGCTATATATAAAGCTATATATCTGTCTGTACTATATAAGGCTTACATTATATTTCTCAAAAGCGTGTCAGGCAGGACCGTCGCATGTTCCCATCCGTTGTCTCTGCCAATCACATTTTGGCAAAACAGGCGTGAGGTTATGTGGGTGAAATGAAATTAAAGAAAATGAAATGTACCGTGTGGGGCCAGTACTTAAAAATAATAGCCCCATTGCATCTCTCCCCGTGCATGTCGTAAAAGACGACTAAGGGATAAGGACAAGGGGCCGTGCTAAAGGGCGACAGGCCGCCACCACTCACCTTGGAAAAGTCCTTCCACCGAGTCATGCCATGCAGCAGGTGCCTTACTTGCTGATTGATAGTTATCTTGTCCGAATTACTTTGCTAAACGTAGTGGTCGGTGTTGTACTGTAATTTACAAGAGTGCCTGCAGCACAACTCCGATGCCTCTGTTAAACCTGCACCGTTTGACACATACCTTCATTCAGTGCGGTGGTGCTCACAAGGCACCAATGTACGGGTACATTACTGGGTACGACCCCAATAATACTATGTTAATAAGTATAATATATGAAAATATTTTATAACAGTCTGTATAGTTGTCTGTATGAAAATAAACAAATAAACAAAACTTCTGTATAAATTTAACTAAAAAGGTGACGAATCTTTAAAAACAAACTCACACAAAGGAACACAAATACATAGGTCTATGATTTCCAAACGCTAGCGAATACAGGCATCACCCAACTTCGGCACTGACTGCTCACACGAGAAGAACAAACCTCCGTTAATTGGTGACCCCTGAAAATAGATCGAGGGCGGCCCGCGGCATAAAAACGTCCATTATGATTCTGCTGGCTCATGCGAAGAGATAAGCTTAGATTTTCGCCGATGGAATTAATATGTGGAAGCGGTATCAACTTCCATTATTAAAGAGCAAATTATTGTGGCGTCTCAATAAATTTCGACGACGACATTTCGTCGTCTTTTAACTGGCATTGCGCCTCACTGATCGCGCTTTCGCGAAGAGTGATGTTTGTGTCTGATCCAGTTCAGTGTAGCCGGCGCGAAATGAAGGGAAGCACTGACATGGCATCCGGTTCACCCGGTGTTATTGGCTGACATTACGGGTGTTGTATGTGATGTAGCCAACCGTGTCAGTTTCCATAAAAAAAATCATTCATTGGATTTTTGGGGACAGCACCCGCTGCCGGATGTTCCTACGAGTATATATGTAATATGAAAGAAACTTGTCGAGGAGATAAAAGAAAATAAGACAAGGACGAATGAATTAATATTGTTTTGGGTTCCGTAATAAAACCAGACAACCTAATAGTCTCCCTATGATACTGTCCGTCTGTCCGTCCCTCTGTCTTTCTGGCAAAGCCCTTTAGTTTTTAAAATACAGGGACAGTGGCGCCCAACATAATTTCGAAAAAAAAATAGACCACACCACCACAACCTCGCAACATCACTCCTCACGAAACCACGTTACGTGCCAGTAGATTTGCGGATAGTTGCTAGGCTGTCCAGCCTGTTAATACGACGTTACGACACCCAGGTTCAATACTTTTGGAAACACACCACCGGAAGACAGTTCCACACCCTAGCGATGCGAGAAAGAAACGATTTTGAGAAGACCTGGAGGAGCAATTAAGTGTGCGTCTTGTCTCAACGACAAGTAGATGTATGTATGTACATCTACTTCACACTTGTTTACTCACCTGTCTTCCGTCTGTTGTAATTTGAGTGCTCGCCGGCCATATGTGGGTAGCAACGTAAAATTTGTGCATTAGACGATGCCTTTTCTGGGTATTTCATACTTTTTACCGCCTATCTGCGGAGATTCTGCTACAGGAAAAACTGTATGTGAACATAAATACATATGTAGATAACAATCTATGAATGTACATTATATTATGTAGGTGGTAGGGTTTAACCCACTCGGGTTGGTTTTTTTTTATGGAAGTTGACACGGTTGGCTACATCACCTACAACGTCCGTGATGTCAGCCCATAACACCGGATGAACTTGGCGCCACGTCAGTGCTTTTGTACCACCGCACTGAATGAAAGGTCGGTTGAAACGGCTATGTAAATAGATAGTGTTTTTCGTCTAGTTCAGTGTAGCCGGCACGACCGAAGTGAAGCACTGACATGGCACCTATTTTACCAAGGTGTTATGGGCTGACATCACGGATGTTGTAGATGATGTAGTCAACCGTGTCAGTTTCCATAAAAAATAATAAAACAAATTTTGTAGCCGACTGTACTATTGACGTGTGTATGGAGAGTTTCCAACTAGAACCGTTATTTTGTTCCGTTCTGCAATCCATACTAAAGTTCGACAAATGAATCGTACCGACTGTTCGCCAACTAAATTTCTCGGTCTATTTCGGGTCACAGTCCATTGAAAACAATATACAGTTTTGGCGTTTAACGTCCGTATTCACAAATTGCTGGTCAGAATGTATTTGCAAACAACAAATAATGCTGAGGCCAGCAGCACCCTTCTGAACGCTACGAATGTACCTACTAGTAGTGAGCCGTCTCTGTCTATCAATGTGAAATAGACAAGGGTAGGTCTGTAATAATGTACGCAGTACCACAGAATAGAAAAGAGTACTCCGTACAGAAGCTGCTCTGTACAAACACTCACAAAGAAATAGCTACTCTGCGACGACGCGATAAAGTACAAATTGACTCGCACAGAGCTGCATGCCTAACCACGATAACCGCCTACATTTCGCTTCTCTTTCTGTCGTATAACTCTATCTCGAAAGCGCGTCGTTCAGCGCGTTAAGGGCTGTGTCTTTGTGCTGTCTTATTGTGAGGAATAAAATGAAGATGATACCTACCAACTTTTATCGTTCTAGCTACCAACGATATATTTAGCTACGGCAAATTCATGCGAACAAATTCATGCATGCGTTAGCGTCACAATTAGTTTCTCACATCGAAGCGTGCATTGCGTGCAACCTTCCAGTGATAGTTTTGTTTGATCAATAAATTTAATGATCAATGATCATCTACAATGTACCTATTATCCTTATACGAATTAGGCCATACACACCACGCTGTTCGGCGTTATCTAACTAATGTTATTGGCAATATAATAATATCATTTTAAATCAATGACCTCCTACTATATGAATAAATAAATTACTAGAAATAAATGAAAATGCTACTAAACAAAACACTTACCTTTCTTCGTCTCTCGGCAATGAAAAAAAAGACAAGTTTTCATTTGTCTGTTGACTTTTGCACCCGTCCACTGCACAATATTTACGTGATTTCGACATTTTCTAAATTCGAAAGCGCCACGCGCCCGGTCTGGCTGGATAGCGGCAGCCCACTGTTAATTGTAGATTAGCCGCTACGCCAAGCGGTAGGCATTTAACTCGCGACCTTGAGCGAGTGACGAAGGCCTGGCAGTACGCTCCAAGCGCTACGAGGCAAGTTACTGAAACTACACACATAGGCACATACATACATACCACACGCCGTATCCGGACAATCAGGGTAAGCAGAGTAATCGGTGTTGTGCTGCAAGAACTGTGGTAAATTACAGCACAACAGCGACCCACACGTTTATTTATAATTTTTTTATGGAAACTGACACTCAAGAACGTTAGGCGTAGGGACGTCGGACCTTCTCCGCGCCAGCGTAACACGATATTAGTAAAAACGTACCAATAACATTCGTTACCACCCAATCAGAGCCCGCGCCGTCCCCTCCGCTACCCGCGGAGCTCGGCGACGCTGGTTCCCATAATATAAGCATTGGACAGTCCGACGTCCAACCTCTTCTAACGTTCTTGCTGAAACGGTTGGCTAAATCACCTACAACATATGTGATGTCAGCCCATAACACCGAGTGAACTAGGTGCCATGTCAGTGATTCCCTTCATTTCATGTCAAGACAACTATCAAGCAGCAAGCACCAATATCACCTCCGAGAAGGTAGGAGCCATACGGGAGACTTCTTTGGATTGCTGGCTATACTGGACTAGAGGAGAACACAACCGAGGCTGCTATGCGGCCATCTTACATCCAGTACGGTGGTACCAACCCAGTCGGCTACAATTTGAGCCTACCACCTAGTAAGGGGCAAGGGAAGGGACCTACAGTTTTACACCGGTTCCGAACGGTGAGGTAGCAGGTGTAGGTATGCACGTAAATTTTTTCGTCAGAAAAAACCCATTGGTACACGCCGGCGCTGGCCGGATTCGAACCTCGGACCTCTCGCATGATCCAGATGCCGATGTCGCCGATGCCCAAACCACTCGGCCACCCGCCGCTTATTGTTGTTCTGTCACCGCTGAAAAAGGAAGGAACAATTCCACCGCCACTCCACCATGCCGCGCTCCATGTTGGGCGCAAACTTGGAGAACTGATAATTTATGAACTTATAGCCACCTGCAGCGCAGTATCACTTATTTTTTTTTTAAGTGGTACCTACCTCTCGTGCACCAGTGCGGTCTTTTGAGTGAAGTTTCCAATTTCGGACCCGATCATACCAACGCGAAAAATCCCAGGAGCAATCAGATGCCGTGCCGCCGCCGCAGACCATCACTCCAGCAGGTCAGTGGCGCCAACATCCATGTGCATGGCATTCGCAACCCCCGCGTACGACCGAATGTCCATGGGCGTCGTTAGGCACCTTACGGGTGGATCGGCGGCACATGTCGCGCGTTCTATAAAAAAAAGGTGGCTATCCTATGGCCCTTTAGCACGGCATCTCGTCCCTTAGTCGCAGTGGGGCTATTATTATAACAAGGAGAAATATTTGTTACAATCGCGTATCGGCGTATCGCTCGAATAGGGCATCTGTTAGTTTTAAATTTAATTTCCTTATCTGTGCCGAAATTGACAACCATTAGTAGTGTGCGGTATGTGTGTGCGTGTGTGAGGGTGTGTCTGTGCGTGTGCGTGTGAGCCCAACTGGGTCCGAACCCGCAATTTTCGTGGCGAGAAGTGGATAAGCCATAAAACAATACGCGAGGGTCTCAAGTAGTTATATAATTTACTATTAATTTCATGTCCAACGGGGTTGGGACGTGTCTAACATTGTGAATTTGTTCAGTATGTCAATAACTTGGGTCGTAAACCTTATACAGGCTGGATGGGACAGGTATTGTTTGATAATATGTTGAATTGATACAACATTTTGCTTTTAGGTTTCCGGGCACATTTTTTGTACGATAAATCCTTAGTACATTCTCTTTAGAATGATGTCTTAGAGGCAATGTATGAACAAAATATTTTTTTTATTTTAAAATACTAATAAGGCAAATTAGTATATTTTCCTTTTTTTTTCCTTTGGGTATTTGTGCTGTGAGACTTTGCTTCTTGTCAAATTTCATGATTCTAGGTCAACGGGAAGTACCCTATGGGTTTTGATGAGTGAGTTTGCGAGTATCAAAATATGTGACATAAATGTCCGTATCTTTGATTGCGTTGACTTTGATTGAAGCTTGAATGTTTTATACCTCTAAGGGAACGGCGACAACGACCACGTTTAGTATAGTATTAAGACAAGATAACTATCAAGCAGCAAGTAAGGCACGAAGACCCACCTGCTGCGTGGCTCGGTGGAAGGACCGTGCGAGGTATCTATCCTGTCGCCGTTTAGAACGGGACCTTGTTCATATATCTTCTTAGTCGCCTTTGACGACATGCACGGGGAGAGATGCAGTTGGGCCATTCTTTTTAAATGCCGGCTCTACACAGTACAGAAACACAGTCGTCACGCCAAGTCGAAGCAAACACGGCCTTACCAACCTTTTCTCGAAGCAACTCAGGTTACGTTTGGCCTCCCTGTAGAACACACGCCCCAAATAACGAGTTAACACTTAACCGTCAGCCTGTATATCCGCAAAGGGCGGCCCTGAAAATGATTGCTTGCGGGCTGGTCCTCTGATCTCATACATATTTAATCGAAGCAAATAACTTTCAGAAGGCAGTAAATTTGTCAATTCACCTTATCCCATAAAGGCCGCGTCGCTTTATAGGGGTTGCTGGCAAACAGTTTACCGCTCTCGCGGCACACACGGGCCATGATAGTGAGCATACTGTATTTTGCAGCTTACTGGATAAGCTATCGACCGCAGATCATAAAATTAGCAAACTGATTAATATACGTGATTAAAATATCGTGTGGGGTAGGTACTTAAAAATAATAGCGCCACTGCATCTCTCCCCGTGCATGTCGTAAGCCACCTGTTACCTCGGCACGGTCCTTCCTTCCGAGTCATGCAGCAGGTGGGTCTTCATGCTTTACTTGCTGCTTGATAGTTATCTTGTCCTAATACTTTGCTAAATGTGCTGGTCGGTGTTGTGCCGTAATTGACAAGAGTACTTGCAGCACAACACCGACTACTCTGCTTACCCCGTTTTCGGGATACAGCGTGTGGTATGTACGTATGTATGTATGTAGATTAAACCAACCGTTTAAGGATACCTATTTGCACAAAAATCGTATCTTGTATGAGGCAGGGAACACAGAAGTAACTTCTATTCTTTATAGCCTAATACCATCAGAACTTAGCCCATTGCTACAGATCAAAAGATTCCTACATTATGGACCTAAGTAGACAAGTTTATTATACTAGCTTTTTCCCGGGGCTGCGCTCGCGGTAGACTTGATTTAATAGCAAATCCGATTTAAACGCAAATATAATGAACGATCTTCTCTTATACGAGTATTCTCTCTCTCTCTCCCTCCCTCACCTGGCCTCCCACCCCCTACCCTCTATCTATCTATCTATCTATCTATATATTATCTATAAAGGGAGGCATGGAGGGAGAGGGAGAATGAGGCATGGTGGAGGGAGAGGGTGGCATGGTGTAGGGAGAGGGAGATGGAGAGCGAGAGCGAGAGCGAGAGCGAGAGCGAGAGAGGGAGAGAGGGAGAGGGAGAGGGAGAGGGAGAGGGAGAGGGAGAGGGAGAGGGAGAGGGAGAGGGAGAGGGAGAGGGAGAGGGAGAGGGAGAGGGAGAGGAAGAGGGAGAGGGAGAGGGAGAGGGAGAGGGAGAGGGAGAGGGAGAGGGAGAGGGAGAGGGAGAGGGAGAGGGAGAGGGAGAGGGAGAGAAAGTAAGTAACTGTCTTCCGGCGAGTGTATTTCCTGAATCCTTTAATCTGGGTGTCTTCAAGCGTCGTATTAACGGGCTAGACAGCCTAGCAACAGTCCGCAAATCTGCTGGCATGGCACCTAACTGAGCGTGGTTTCGCGAGGAGAGGTGATTTTGGCTGTCGACTGCACCATTTAAGCTGGCTTACATAAAAAAAAAATGAGGGCGAGGCTTAAGGTCGAGCTGCGTTCAAGAAGACTATAATCCTTCTTGAAGAAAGAATGGCCGCAGGCCGAGCTGTATCCTGGAAGACGCTAAACCTTCTCGATGACAGTAAGTGACTATGGGCGATAGTTACTTACTTTCTTCAAGACGGTTTATAGTCTTCCTGAACGTAGCTCGGCCTTCGGCCTCGCTCTCAATTACTTAATTTCTTCGAAAATGTTTATAGTCTTCCCGAACGCAGCTCGGCCTTCGGCCTCGCCCTTAGTTACTTACTTTCTTCGAGAAGGTTTATGGTCTTCCTGAACGCAGCTCGGCCTTCGGCCTCGCTCTCAATTACTTAATTTCTTCGAAAATGTTTATAGTCTTCCTGAACGCAGCTCGGCCTTCTGCCTCGCCCTTAGTTACTTACTTTCTTCGAGAAGGTTTATGGTCTTCCTGAACGCAGCTCGGCCGTCGGCCTCGCCCTCTGTTACTTACTTTCTTCGAAAATGTTATCGTCTTCCTGAACGCAGCTCGGCCTTCGGCCTCGCCCTCAGTTACTTACTTTCATCTAAAAGGTTTATAGTCTTCCTGCACGCAACTCGGCCTTCGGCCTCGCCCTCAATTACTTCATTTCTTCGAGAAGGTTTATAGTCTTCCTGAACGCAGATCGCCCTTCCGCCTCGCCCTCTGTTACTTACTTTCATCAAGAAGGTTTATAATCTTCCTGGACGCAGCTCGCCCTTCCGCCTCGCCCTCTGTTACTTACTTTCATCAAGAAGGTTTATAATCTTCCTGAACGCAGCTCGCCCATCCGCCTCGCCCTCTGTTACTTACTTTCATCAAGAAGGTTTATAGTCTTCCTGAACGCAGCTCGGCCCTCAGCCTCGACCTTAGTTACATACTTTTTTCGAGAAGGTTTATAGTCTTTCTGAACGCAGCTCGGCCTTCGGCCTCGCCCTTAGTTACTTACTTTCTTCGAGAAGGTTTATGGTCTGCCTGAACGAAGCTCGGCCTTCGGCCACGCCCTTTGTTACTTACTTTCTTCGAAAAGGTTATTGCCTTCCTGTACGCAGCTCGGCCTTCGGCCTCGCCCTCTGTTACTTACTTTCTTCGAAAAGGTTATCGTCTTCCTGAACGCAGCTCGGCCTTCGGCCTCGCCCACAGTTACTTACTTTCTTCGAGAAGGTTTATTGTCTTCCAGAATGCAGCTCAGCCTGAAGCTTCGCCGTTAGTTACTTACTTTAGTTGAGAAGGTTTATCGTTTACCTTAACGCAGATCGGTCTTTGTTACTTACTTTCTTCCTTTGAAATACGAATTTCACGCGAGCGAAGCCGCGGGCAAAAGCTAGTGTATTTATATTTCATACTTTTTGTTCTTTTTTAGGGTTCCGTATCCGGTACGGGACCCTATTACTAAGCCTACGCCCTCTGTCTGTCCGTCTGTCTGTATGTCCTTCCGTCCGTCTGTCTGTCCGAGGGCTGTATCTCTTGAACCGTAATAGGTAGCCCGTTGAAATTTTCACAGAATATATGTTATTATGGCCGACAAATAATAAAAATAAGAAAAAGTAAAAAATTCACGGGGGCTCCCATAGAAGAAACCAATAAGTGAATGCGCGCGCGCCATCTACCGAATAGATTGTCAAGCATTTTAACTAATCATGACATTTAACTAATATGAAGCATTTCATGACACGCCATAGATGGCGTGAGTGGCGTTAGTCATGCCATGACATGGCGATGCTTGGCCGGTTTTTTTCTATAGTACTACATTGACCTCCCCTACGAGTTTTCCACGTACCAAAGGTTAGTTTGTAATGAATTCAGCCAGGCATTAAACTTGCCCTTTGTAACCCTTTCACATACTGGTGAACAATAAATTGTATTTTCATTTCACCAAGCGGTCAATATTGTTTGGTTACATGATTATCTTGTAGCTCTACTGTTTAATCCGACAACTTCGCTCGCTTCACCTCGAGGCTATATTCCAAAGGGTTTGTTTGTGATTGACGTAGGTTCGTTAAACGAAGCAACAATTGAAATAAACCAGCATGTTTGTCAGCCTCGGTAGCTCAGTGGTGCGGTCGGTCGACTGTTGTTAAGCAACCCTGAGCGCGGTTGGGTGACCTCTCGACCGTTGTAGGCTGACCGTGGTTCGGATTCCACGTAAAACTGTAGACCCCTTCCCTTCTTACCTTACTAGGTGGTAGGGTTTATCCCGCGCGGGTTGGTGTCACCGCATTGAATGAAACGTCGGTCGTCTATGTAAATAGTTCGTGTTTTCCGTTCAGTTCAGTGTAGCCGACATGAAATGAAGGGAAGCACTGACATGGCACCTAATTCACCCGGTGTTATGGGCTGACATCACGGATGTTGTAGGTGATATAGCCAACCGTGTCAGTTTCAATAAAAAAAAATGTTCCTATTATTTCTATAATAGCCCGCATTTTCGCCGGTATAGTGTAGCCGACACGACGCAGTACCTTATATGACGGAGATCCGACAAAATCAGACGGGCTCTCAGTCAATTAGCGCCCACTGCTGGGCATATGCCTCTTCAATTTTCCTACAGTCCTCTGGGCCATCAGCGGTATGGAACCACTGCTTTCCGCCGACGTACTTTATGTCGTCGTCCCTCCTGCCGGGTGGTCTTTCCACACTCCGCTCTCCGGTCCACAGCCGCCAGTGTAGACCAACGGTCGTCGTCTCTTCGGCTGACGTGCCCCGCCCACTGCCACTTGAGCTTAGCCACCCAGTGTCCACTGACAGGACAGCCATCTCTCACCTTGGCACGGCCGTTCCACCGAGTCATTCAACAGGTGGGTCTTCGTGCCTTACTTGCTGCTTGATAGTTATCTTGTCGTAATACATTGCTAAACGTGGTGGGCGGTGTTGTGCTGTAATTTACAAGAGTACTTGCAGCACAACACCGATCACTCTGCTCACACCAATTGTCGGGATACAGCGTGTGGTATATGTATGTATGTATTAGAATAAAGTTCGTCTCTATTTCTATCTCTATCTTAAAACGGAACGTCTATATGTATGTATGTATGTTTGAAGTAAACCGGAACCACCGAAGATATTTTGATGCGGTTTTCACCAATGTAAAGAGTAGTTCTTGAGGCTCACTATAGGCTATATATGCCATCACGCTAAATGACCTTAGGGCTGAGCAGTATCAAATAAAGTATAGCATGAACGGAATTTAGTGTCAAATGGTAGTGCCGGATAGAAAGGGGAGATAAGGACGGAGACGAGGAAGGGAGGGAGAGGGAGAGAGGGAGAGAGAATATAAGAGAAGACATTTTTTTTATGTAAACCAATATGGGTGGCTCTGTCGAGGGACCAATGGTACAAGAGCCAAAAACCCCTCTCCTCGCGAAACCACGCTCAGTGAGGCGCCATGCCAGCAGGCGATAGTTTATTATCCTATTTACGTTTAAATCGGATTTACTATTAAATCGAGTCTACAGCGAGCGAAGTCGCGGGCAAAAGCTAGGAATTTGTATAAATTTCCACTAATTATCAAAAAGTAATAACTAATAAAGTACCGTGTGGGGTCGGTACTTAAAAAGAATATCCCCACTGCATAATATCTCCCCATGCATGTCGTAAAAGGCGACTAAGGGATAAGGACAAGATGCCGCGCTAAAGAGCGACAGGCTCGCCACCTCTCACCTTGGCACGATACTTCCACCGAGTCATGCAGCAGGTGGGTCTTCGTGCCTTACTTGCTGCTTTATCGATTGAATCTTGTTCGAATAAGTACTTTGCGAAACACGGTGGTCGGTGTTGTGCTGTAATTTACCAGAGTTCTTGCAGCACAACACCGATTACTCTGCTTATCCCGATTGTCGGGATTCAGCGTGTGTGATATTTAAGTAATAACAATAACAAAAAATAACACAACACAAAAGTAGCAATGACCTAAGCGAAACGCTCTATAGGTCAGCGTCTCACCGTCCGTCCTTAGTCTTTGTCTGGCTGACGTCAGCTGCGGCAGACATTCTCCCGAGCATAATCGGAAGCCGTCCCGGTTTCTGTCTTGTTGTGCTTCCAGAGTTTTGTCGAAACGTCTCGTCGTCCGCGCTGTAAGTATAGCGGGTCTATTTCTGCGTTGACCCCGTTTCTGATGCTTCCTACTCCGTGTCCGACGTTGGCGGACCTAGAACGTTTCCGCGAGGGGGGCGCTGGACAAATTAAATTGTAATTTGCCGGCATGGCAACCATGTCAGCCTCGATAGCTCAGTGGTGCAGACAGTCAACTGTCGCTATTGAATGTTAAGCAACGCTGGGTGCGGTCAGTACTTGGATGGGTGACCGCTGACCGTTGGAGGCTGACCGAGGTTCGGATTCCTCTTAAAACTGTAGGTCCCTTCCCTCCTAATCTTACTTGGTGGTAGGGTTTAAACCGCCCGGTTTGGTACCACCGCACTGAATGAAACGTCGGTCTAAACGGCTATGTAAATAGTTTGTGTTTTTCCGACCAGTTCAGTGTAGCCGGCACGATCAAAGGGGGAAGCACTGACATGGCACCTAGTTCACCCGGTGTTATGGGCTGACATCACGGACGTTGTAGGTGATGTAGCCAACCGTGCCAGTTTCCATAAAAAAAAAAAATGTTTCTCATGAAATTTGTTGTCATGCCAGTACTGTGTGTATTATTGTCGCGTTACAATGTTGATATAATTTTTTTTATGGAAACTGACACGGTTGGCTACATCACCTACCTACAACATCCATGACGTCAGCCCATAACACCAAGTGAACTGGCTGCCATGTCAGTGCTTCCCTTCATTTCAATATGCATAATATATTAATTTATATTTTCCGTTTCGACTAACGTTCATTCAGTGCGGTGGTACCAATTCGAGCGAGTTTTGCTCTATATTTATGGTATTGAAAGAGGTCTATAGTTTTACGTGTGTTAAAAAGCATGAAGCAAGTCTTAACGAATAAATTGACACTTATTATGTATCACATCATACTTTAATCTTAAAAACATATATGTTTATGTGTATATTATATTTAATATATTTAGCAACTTATATGTATTAACACAACTATGGCTTTTTATTTAACTAGCACGTACTTAAATTTATATATTTATTTTCACGTTTTCTTATACTAGTGTACATATTTATATTAATTCTATACAATTTTAAAAATACATTACAAAATTAATACAAACAGACAAAAAAAAAAATAGAAAACGGTAAAGTTCCGCCGACGGCGGGAGACAAGCCCCAAGCACGCCGGCGGGTGCAGGTCGTGGCTACGGAGCTCTCCGGGACGACGCGAGGCAAGCTACGAGCGATAGGTGGTGGTACTAGACACGTAGGCCACCACCACCCCCATCTCGGAGAGCTCCGTATCCGTCGGACTGCGGGGCGACGTCACGCAGCTCTTCTATTCTTGTCAGGCCTCTCGCGTGCGTCGCTGTGGGTGGCGCACGGCGCTCACCGGTAGCGGAGGCTGCAAGCGGGACACAGGGCCGCGATAGCCTCAAGCTAACCGGTGGCGGCGGACTTCGTCCCGTCGTAGCTGGTGTGGCGGGGCGCGTCCCTGGTTCGCCATCCTCACCGGCAGATGCGGGCGATGGAGTAGCAAACCGTGGTGTATTGGGTGCGCTGCTGGTGTTGAAAGAAGCGGCAGGTCTTGTCACTGGATCCTCCGGCACACCGCGAGGAGGGCGAGGCCTCGGGCGAGGCGCTGTTGACTTGGACGCGTTGCATCACTTGTCCCTCCTCTGACACAGCGGGGCCACCGGGGTGAGGCGCTGAGGCGGTGTCGCCGGTAGTCCACTGCCGAGGCTGTCGGCGACTGGTTTTTATAAAATTTTCATTTTTACAGAGAAATGTTTTCCACCCTGTCAGTCTGACAGCTTTTCTTCTTCTTATAAAGTATTTTTATTATTATTTTATCTTCAATTCTCACACTCAACTCTTTTGCTTTTTACTACCTACTTACATTCCACTATATTAATCGAATCTGAAACATCCAAAGGTTGACTGTAAGAAATGTCTGTAAGGCGGACTTACGTCTTTGCACCGTATGTAAATGTTCTAATGTGCTTTTTACTGTTGAATGTTTCTCGGAGCAATAAAGCATTTTCTATTCTATTCTAAACATGTCAACGGTGAAATTTGAAAAATGCTATTTGTAACTTTGTCTTTTGTGCAGTATGACACACATTAGTTTATCTGTTGATATCTTTCTTGGTTCTCCATTCGCCCCCCCCCCCCCCCCCCCCCCCATAATTCCGCACCTGATGTCGGCTTTCCTGTTCGAAAATTGATTCTACACGATTGTTAAGAGAGGGGGGGTGAGATCGCTTTCTCCAATACTCTTTGTGCAATTCGATAGTGTAGCGACTGAAAAACTATTCGAGACATTGAGAAATAAAAAACTACTTTGAGTTCAATTTGTTTTTAATGAAACTGACACGGTTGGCTACATCACCTACAGCATCCGTGATGTCAGCCCATAACAGCTTGATGAACTAAGTGCCATGTAAGGGCGCACGGCGCAAGTCCGGCTCGCACACTTGGCCAATTTATTATATACATTCTCTAGTCTAAGAGGTTCTTTCTAGCGGAGCCATGTAAAAATGAACCCATCCTCAGAGATATACAAAATTATGCAGATGTACAATAATTTATACAAATCTGTTCAGCTGTTATTTTACAAAATATTAATTCGTATGGATTAACTGCTCTCAAAATTCGAGCGACTGCTCAGTAGTACCCCAAGCAGAGCTAGCTTTGTGAGCTAACACAATACAAAACTTAATCAAAGTAAAACCTTTTCATTATTACGGTTATTGTGATAAGTAATTGGTTGAAACTAAAAGCATTAATTTCAACCAAATTTTGTACTGAATGAAAAATATTATCGTAAAACCAAGTTTCTAACAAAATTAAAACGCGAACTCGTTATTCATACAATTCATCATTTAAAGCTGAATCAACTGTAGGGCGGTCGTTCGCGTTTTCTGTGAATGTTATCTTTGATCTAAGCCAAGGTACAGACAGGCCTTTTAACGTTTTAACGACCTGTGACATGAAATGCTAGATTCCATTAGTGAAAATTGCATGTAAATTGTGCTATCAGCGTGTGTATATTTGTAAGGAAGAGTTTGAGAAAATAGAGCGAGTAGCTGAAAGTCATCTGTATAAATGGTGCCTGAGCCTAGATAGACAGATGTCTTTCTTAGAACCGACATGGGTGGCTGTGCCAACGAACGATCATTTGAATGAAGATAGTCAGACACAGGCAATAACACCTCTCCTCGTGAAACCACGCTTTGAGATGCCATGCCAGCTATATGGTGTGCAATAAGGTCGTCAGCCCTCTAAACCCATAGCCTCATCTACATGATAAGCAGTATCCGCATTTAGTTCGATATTCTTGGACCCATTGTGAGTGTCACGCCGGCCGGTGCTCCAGTGGTAGGGTTTATCCCGCCCGGGTTGATACCAACGCACTGAATGAAAGGTCGGTCGAAACGGCTATGTAAATAGTTCGTGTTTTCCGTCCAGTTCAGTAGCCGGCACGACTGAATGGAAGCACTAACATGTCATCTAGTTCACCAAGGTGTTATGGGCTGACATCACGGATGTAGTCTAGAACGATAAAAAAGGTATGGACGCCGGACTGTCAAATGCTTGTATGAGAACTAGCGTCGCCGAGTTGCGGGGAGCGGAGTGTACTTACCGATGATAAGATATTCCACTATTGTGCACACAAAACTTGGCTGCAGTGTTTTTACACGTAAACACAGAGCATGCGGGCATTTTAATCAGGTCTTTGCGAACGCGGCCGATGACAGACTGACGGGCCAGCGCGCGACCGTCCAATGAAACAAGTATGCCTTTACTTATATCGTGTTACGCTGGCGAGGATAGGGCTCGGGGTCCATACCTTTTTTATCGTTCTAGGATGTAGTAGTTGATGTAGCCAACCGTGTCAGTATCCATAAAAATAAAATAAAACTTATTGACATGAAGATACTCGTCAAATGACTATGTATTTCGTCAAGCCCTATGAATGCCGTGCTATGAACGAACAGCGTAGGTTACTTGATTTCCTTCAAGTTGCGAGTAGTTATAGAACATCGCTTGATACATAATATTTTACCGCTTATTTTGAACTACTTCGAAACAATGTTTATCAAACAGCAATAACGGTCTGCGGACTTTAGTGCGTCGTCGGTTCGATTTTTATTTAGTTGTTAAGACTTAACAACTTAGTAAGAGTTATGGCAGATGTGGAGTTTGCGGAGGGGCTAAAGAAGAACGAACTAGATCAACTTGCGGATTTTATGGGACACAACATAAATGTCCATCGCGAATTCTACAGACTACCCGAACATAAACTGCATGGCGCACGGGTGAGTAAAGTGCTACTCTCCATGGAAAGAGGGAACATTCACAAGTATAAAGGCAAAAGCATGGATGACATCAATAACATCTACTAAACTACGTAAGCATATAGCAACTATGTCGCAGATACTGAATCTAAACAAGAACGAACTAGATCAACTTGCGGATTTTATGGGACACAACATAAATGTACATCGCGAATTCTACAGACTACCCGAACATACACTGCAAGTCGCACGGGTGAGTAAAGTGCTACTCTCCATGGAAAGAGGGAACATTCACAAGTATAAAGGCAACAGCATGGATGACATCAATAACATCTACTAAACTACGTAAGCATATAGCAACTATGTCGCAGATACTGAATCTAAACAAGAACGAACTAGATCAACTTGCGGATTTTATGGGACACAACATAAATGTCCATCGCGAATTCTACAGACTACCCGAACATAAACTGCAAGGCGCACGGGTGAGTAAAGTGCTACTCTCCATGGAAAGAGGGAACATTCACAAGTATAAAGGCAAAAGCATGGATGACATCAATAACATCTACTAAACTACGTAAGCATATAGCAACTATGTCGCAGATACTGAATCTAAACAAGAACGAACTAGATCAACTTGCGGATTTTATGGGACACAACATAAATGTACATCGCGAATTCTACAGACTACCCGAACATACACTGCAAGTCGCACGGGTGAGTAAAGTGCTACTCTCCATGGAAAGAGGGAACATTCACAAGTATAAAGGCAACAGCATGGATGACATCAATAACATCTACCAAACTACGTAAGCATATAGCAACTATGTCGCAGATACTGAATCTAAACAAGAACGAACTAGATCAACTTGCGGATTTTATGGGACACAACATAAATGCCCATCGCGAATTCTACAGACTACCCGAACATAAACTGCAAGGCGCACGGGTGAGTAAAGTGCTACTCTCCATGGAAAGAGGGAACATTCACAAGTATAAAGGCAAAAGCATGGATGACATCAATAACATCTACTAAACTACGTAAGCATATAGCAACTATGTCGCAGATACTGAATCTAAACAAGAACGAACTAGATCAACTTGCGGATTTTATGGGACACAACATAAATGTACATCGCGAATTCTACAGACTACCCGAACATACACTGCAAGTCGCACGGGTGAGTTAAGTGCTACTCTCCATGGAAAGAGGGAAAATTCACAATGTATAAAGGCAAAAGCATGGATGAAATAAATCCTGACCTTTCAGAAGATGAAAGTATTGACTTTCGGAAATGCTAAGTCAAAACTGAGTGTAATGCCAGTGTTTTTTGTGTCCTTTTCCGGCTGATCACAGAGCACGGAATAAGCGCCTCGTTCGTAGGGTCGGGCGGCCGGTCGGCAGAACACGACCACACGACCGTCGATCGCTGTGCCGTGGGCTATTCTGAAGGAGAAACTGAACTGGATGGAAAACTTTCAACATAATTATTCGACTAATTTGTACTCCGTAAATTGAAGGTATTGATTGAAGTTAGGCAGACTATATTATTTTACTTATGTAACCTATCATTCTTTCAATATAATTTTCTTTACTTTACTTTTTAGGGTTCCGTATCCGTTACGGGACCCTATTACTAAGACTACGCCGTCTGTCTGTCTGTCTGTCCGTCTGTCCGAGGGCTGTATCTCTTGAACCGTAATAGGTAGCCCGTTGAAATTTTCACATAATTTGTGTTATTATTGCCGATATAACAAACAATAAAAAATAAGAAAAAGTAAAAAATTCACGTGGGTTCCCATAGAATAAACTAAAAAGTGTATGCGCGCCATTTACCGAAAAGACTTTGAAGCATTTTAACTAATAATGAATTTTAACTTATATGAAGCACTTCATTAACACGCCATAGATGGCGTGAATGGCGCTGACCATGTCGTGGCGATACGGAACCCTCGGTGCGCGAGTTCGACTCGCACTTTTTTATGTTCGTTATCAATATCATTCATTGAACCAGCGCCCCTATAGTGGTCCTCCTACGATTGCACGATGTTTGATACTTGCCATTAAATACAATTACAATAAATAAATAACACAGATTGAGAGCAAACAAGAACGGGTAACTTGAAAAGGTCACAAGAAAAGTAGTAGTTGTATACGCAGAACAATTCTATCTTCGCTACTTTCCCAGTTTATGGACTGGGTACAAGGTACAATGTGGGCAAGTGGGAAGACCTCCTGCCAGGTGGGACGACGACATCAATTGCGTCGGCGGAAAGCAGTGGTTCCGTACCGCTGAAGGCCGGCAGGACTGGAGGAAAATTGAAGAGGCGTATGTCCAGCAGTGGACGCTTACACGCTGACTGACTGACTGGCAAGGTACAATAGACCGGAGAAGTCGAACAAAAACCACAATACCGAAATAGACCGGAGAATCTGATTCGTATCTAATCGAATAGAAAGAAATCCACATCACCGATATAATCGTCAGGTGGCGTTCCAACTGACTCCATATGGAAATACATCGAGTAATGAACGCCAGACAGAATAAAACCACACATTAAACACAACTCTAACCCCTAGACAATAAAGGACACAATCAACAAGCAAGAAGTCTATCCTCACATGCCCTCTCACTCAAAATGGCGTCGCTTTCCCGGAAAGATTGACCTGATTGTAACATTACTTATTGTCAGAACAGACCAAGATGTTATGACAAGTCAACGTTGATTTATACCGCAGAATTTATACAGAGATGGTGGTTTGTTATTCGGGGTCGGAGGTAAAACTCGACTGCGGCTCTCGGATCGGCGATGAAAACATTCTTCATTGGATTTGGGCTGGCCCCAACGAATTCAAACGATAGAAAGATCATAAACTCCTCGAGTAGGTGAACATTTATTATAAAGAGTGTGAACAACAACGATATAACAACATACATGCTTGTTGATGTCACACTTGTAAACTCGTTTATCTAAACGTTCAATAACAATGCCATGTACATCGTAGACATTTTGTTTTCTCAATATAAAGTTGATGGCGCAATGTACGACAACGGCAATTCTATACTTTTGCATTTTTTGGAGTGGCCCGGATGATTTATTAAGGCTCGCTTGTGCAACCCATACAACGATCAAAGCGAAATGGAACATCGGAGACGGCTCACATTAAAATAAAATTTAGTGATAGAACGATTTAGATTTAATCGAATCGTATCTTCCCAGTATAAATCTTTAGGATTAAAAGCTGCCACGCACGTAATTTATTTGACATGTATAAACAAACACGGACCGAAGATGATTCCCGGCGGAACACCCACGGTCGAGATCAGCGCGCCTATACCTATAAGTAAATGACTGGAGAAGATGGTATATTATGATTAATGATTATCAATAGTCTATTAACCTGTAGTATGCGCAGTACATTGATTACATGTTGTATGTACAAGATATTCATAAGCCAGTGTTTCGAAAGTCGATGTCTTGTGTTTGATAGAGTGTTTGTCATGTTGTCGACAGATGGAGCTGCGTGAGGTGAGAGGGCGATGAGCGCGCGCGGCGGGTGGCGCGGCGGTGGCGGCGGGTGGCGTGGCTGGCGCGGCTGGAGCTGCCTGCTGGTGCTGTGCTGGTGCGCGGCGCGCGGGGGCGGCGACTGGTCCGACTGCGCGCACGTGCCGCTGTGCACGTGCAAGTGGAGCGGCGGCAAGAAAACCGCCGCCTGTCCCTCCGCCGGCTTGCGTCGCCCGCCCGCGCTCTCCCCCGACATCCAGGTGCTCGACCTGCACGAAAACGCGCTGCAGGCGCTAGGCCGCGACGCCTTCGCCGCCGCCGGCCTGCTCAACCTGCAGCGGCTGAACCTGCGCGCGGCGCGCCTGCGCACGCTGCACGCCGACGCCTTCCGCGAGCTGCGCATCCTCGTCGAGCTCGACCTCGCCGACAACGAGCTGACCGAGCTGCAGCCGGGCACCTTCCGCGGGAACGAGCGCCTGCGCCTGCTCGTGCTCAGCGGCAACCCGCTCGCCGTCCTGCTGCGAGACCAGTTCCCGCCGCTGCCGCACCTGCGCACGCTCGAGCTGGTCGGCTGCCGGCTGCGCGCCGTGCACTCGGGCGCGCTGCGCGCCGATCGCCTACCGTTGCTGGACGCGGTGGACCTGCGCCGCAATCTGCTCACTCGCCTGCGCCTGCGCGCGCTCGCCACCCTGCCGGCGCTCAAGACACTCGCGCTCTCCGGCAACCCGTGGCGCTGCGACTGTCACCTGCGCGACTTTCGCGACTGGTACCTAGCCTCCAATCTTGGCACCGAGGGGGTGACGTGCGTGGAGCCGTCCATCCGCTCGGGAACGCGATGGCGAGACATCAACGGCTCCGACATGGTGTGTGCGCCGGAGGTGCAGCCGGGCGCGCGCGTCGTGCGAGCCGAGGCCGGCGGCGAGATCATGTTCGGGTGTCTCGTGCGTGGCGACCCGCAGCCGCGAGTCACCTGGCTCTTCGACGGGTTGGAGTTAAAAAACAGGTCGGTCGACGGAGAGATCGAGGATACGCAAATGATTCCCGAAGACGAGAAGTGCGAAGACAGGCCTCCCGGCGACTCGTGGTGGGTCAACATGACGATAGTGAATGTGACTATGAGAGCCGCCGGCGAATGGACATGCATCGCGAGGAGTGCGGCTGGGGAGGCGCGCGCCTCGATGAGTGTCGTGCTGCCTCGACTGCAGACTGCGACCGCGAGGACGGCCCCCGGCATCCCCACTCTTCTGGGTGTCGTCTTCGGTGCCCTAGCTGCTCTCACGGTAATGGGATTCGTCGCTACGAGCGCGTGCTGGCACTTTCGTCGCCGAAGAGTTCCACCGAGCCGCAGTTTCACCGACCAGGAGAAGAGGTTGCTCGACGCCTCGATCGTCGTCAGCTGCGACCGCTCCATTGCCGAGATCGGCTCGCCGTGCGACTTCGAACTGACGGAGCGGTCGCTGTCGCTCGGCGACGACACGCCGAGAAGCTGCGGTTTCGACCCCGTGCACATCACGATCGAGGGCGGTGGAGGAGCGTTCCCTCCGCCGCCGGCGGAATTCGCGCTGCCGGCGCCGTACGGCAATATCTTCATCTCGGTGTCGGTGGCGGGTGGCGGTGGTTCGAGTGGTGCGGCAGCGGCCGCGGCTCGCGAGGCCGAGTTCCCGGACCTGCTGGGTTCGGTGGGTGGAGCGACGCTGCCGCGGCGGGCGCGTGCGTGCTGCGCTGTGCCGGCTTACGACAATATGGGGCCGCGCGTGACGGCCGGTGGCAGCTCGACGTGGTCGCTGCCGGGCGCGGGCGGCGCGGAGGGGACGGTGGTGCCGATCGTGGTGCAGACGCCACTGACGGTGGCGCCGCCTCCCCCGCCGGAGTTCGTGTCGCTCTAGCCGCGGCCGTTGGCGTTGGACGCGGCGGCGCTGCGGTGACCCGGCGCCGCGCCCGCGCCCCTGCGGGCCCAGCGCGCTGCCAGAGGGCCGCGCGCGAGGAGCCATTGCGAAGACAGTGTGGACTGCTGCGTCACCAGGTTCTAGATAGAGTTATAGTGCCGCTGGCCGCGCGTGCGCGGTGTGCCGTGGCCTACTATTATTTCGTTTGCCGACGAAAGTTAAATTCGACACTAGACGCCTCAATCCCTTAGAAGTGTTCGCCGGCGACTCGGAGAGACCGTGGAGTATTGCGGGTTAGGTTGATAGTGGATCTAGGCGGAAGTGATAATTTTAGTGTTAAATTCTAACGAATGCGAGGGCACGTGAGTTTGGTGAATTCTTCTTTACGGAAATCTTGTTGTAGGAGCTCTAAAACGGCGCCTTCGCCTTTTATCTTAGCATAATGTCTTCCCACTTTTGTATTAAGTATATTTTAATTTGTGATGTTGTACATATTTCCCAAACACAAGACTGATCCTGTCGACTTAGTTCCCGCCGGCTTGTTGATAGCGCCGCCTCTGACTTGCGGTTAAACTTTCAACCTTACATTTATTGCGTGAAGCTGCATTTTCCAAGAAAATAAATGTCATTTGAAAATTGAACGTCTTTTACTGTATTTATTTTAACTTGATTACTTTTCCTTCCCCACTTTTCTGAATGTCCCAACTTTTGGTACGCGCGTATTATTCCTCGAAAGCGCTTTTTCAACAATTTGCATGAACTTTGAAGTATAATTTAATATTGTTCATTTCAAGGATGTTAATAATGTATGGCTCGTCATTACTGCTAGATGTGTATATAGCTCACTAAGCCTTTGGATCGTGTATAATTTATCTAAAATAACAATGTAAGCTTGATCCTAAGCAAACATCAGACCCTTAGTTTTCGGGACAAGATTTTCGCCCCGAAATCAGCGTGTGTTTGCTGGAGACGCAAACCGTTACATCTAATAATGGTTCCTCTTTGTTTGAACATCGTAAGTACAAGGCGAGGAAGATAATTGAACGCGCTGTGACATCAGATTTGAGACAGTAGGAAGAAATTCCTTCGAAACTCCATTCAAAGTACCGTTCAAAGCCTTCGTGCGAACATCTTAACCATTATTTATTCATTGGATCTTCGACATGTAGGACATATTTACAGTGCATTTAGCTTAGGTATACTTAAATAACTTAAGACGAGACGGAAGTTAACTTTCTCCATACAAAATAGTATTTTTTTTTTTATTTTTTTATGGAAACTTACACAGTTGGCTACATCACCTACAACATCCGTGATGTCAGCCCATGACACCGGGTCAACTAAGTCCCATGTCACTGCTTCCCCTCATTTCATGTCGGATACACTGAACGGGGCGGAAAACATGAACTCATCGACGTTTCATTCAGTTGTTATGATCGCGTCCGGGCTACATTTACACTTAATACTAGCGAATAAATAAAAGTAAACAAGCCGACGAAAGGTAAAATTTGTAGTCTGCAATGACATAGGTGTAATAATATTTAGGTACATTTAAACACTGCTTATCTACCAAGCTGCAATATCTAAGAGCAACTGGCGTCCCGCAATCAAGGGCCTACTTCATTCAAAGGGTAAGGCTTGCCATCCAGCGGGGTAATGCCGCAAGTGTTTTAGGGACATTTGAAAAGATAAAGAACATTTGATAGTTATTTTAATGTTTGTTAGGTAGGCTTTTAATTCTTTAGTTATTAGTATTACTTTTTTATATTTTATGAAAATTAATCAGAGCAATTTTACAAAATAACTTTTAGCTCTTTTATATAAATGAATCTGCTGTTTTACGTACGCTTTTGATCTAGCCAGATGCGATGCGACCCTTAACTGTTTTTTATTCTAGTAGTAGTATCTTAGTGACATACATACATCCCACAAGTTGTATCCCGACAATCGTTGCAAGCAGAGTAGTCGTGCTGTGCTGCAAATGCTCTTGTAAATTAGAGCACAACACCGACCACCACGTTTAGCAAAGTATTTAGGGCAAGATAACTATCAAGCAGCAAGTAAGGCTCGAAGACCCACCTGCTACGAGGGCTGCTATTTATGTATCCGGAATCCGGAATAACAAAAAGAAACAAACATCTGAGACGAAAAAGGGGAACTTAAATAAGAAATACGGCTCAGAAATATAGTTGTCGTTTATTTAATGTAACACAAAAATTAATATATAACAAGACAGGGTGTGAGTTTTCAGAATCACTTGAGCATCGTAGGGGTGACGACCGAGCTAATCGATTAGAGCTATAATTCTATCCGAGAACTTAGCTTCGGAAGGGGAGACGAAGGTCTTTGCAGGAAGGCCGACACGAAGTCTCCGACGCGTCGCTCGATCTCCACCCTCTTCACAAAGTTCTGCTTCGGAACAGCCGGACGAGGAGTAGGGCCCAGGTGGCTCGTACCGGCTATGCCGTCGCAGATGATGCAGGCGTCCTCGGACGGAGAACGTAGAAACGTGGAAGTCTACGTGTAACGTAGAAGAGACTACGTGTAGACGTAGGAGCTGTACACACACACACACAAACACACCCACATTAAATAATGCACACATATCAAGGTGCCCTGTGGATGGGAAGAGAGAAAATACACAGATGGGCGTTATACGTTTCGTGCGTGAAGCGCAACGACAACCGCTAGGCCGGCGGTGTCTCACAAGCGACAGGCAAGGCAGAGCTGAAGAGATTGTAATGTTACCCGTAACCCTGGCTGTGGGGACTCCTCTCTCAACGCTGAGATGTGCGGCTGCAGGCGCCCGTGAGGGAGTGCTCGGCGACGCGTGACCGACGCGGTGGTGCAACACCGCGGCTCGTTGACAGTGGCACGGTCGCGAGGAAGACTAGTAAGACTCACGGCGGCAGATCGAGCGCGTTATATTTTATCTTGTAGCGGAGAATTATTTAACAGAAGAAGTGAAGTCTTGTTTCACTGAGTACCGCTTTTATAGACAACAGCGCGCGTTTGTGGTGTGGCTGCGGAATGAAGTCGGCTAGCACGCAATGACGCGCACTGTATGTGGTTACCTGAATCTAAGTGGCTGAAGGCCTGTAACACCATTTGTTGATAATAATGGACCTCTACTAGGGGTCCTCCGATGATGTCTGAATTAACATGTAAGATAAATACAACCGAGGCGAATGTGAATTCCCGTCTATTTGGGATATATTTCAACCGCCTGGCAACCCATTAATCAACACCGCGATGTGCGGTGTTGCCACGTTCAGCAAACAGAAATTCCATACAGACGCTTGAGATCTTTTTCGTTACGTCAAACAATATATAATTTTAGTATGGGCTGACAGCGGAAAGAGATCGTGGAAATTCACGCTCGGTAAATGATACAATAATGTGTGCTCGGTTACGTAGTGAGAGTGTAGTACGCCGAGATATGTGTGATTGAATTTTCAGAAATGTAGGTTGGCAGTAATAATATTGAATAGTAACGGACGTCTCACGTGTACCGTAGCCTTAGTACGGAGTATTTTCCTCCGTACTGGCAATGTGTCTCTGACACTTCGGTAAACGGCATTTCGACAGTCCGCTATTAAAATTCACTACGTGACACATCTATCATTAAATATGGTTTTATTGCTTTTCAAAATATTCACCATGATGATCGATGCACGCATGCATACGCTGAAACATTATAAACATTTTTTTACACCAATCGACACTAGCCTGTTTTTGTTCAATTCTCAAGTTGTGCGGGATCCAACGCGAACTTTTTTTTTACAGCCAAATGTTCGTGTAAAATCTTATGTGTGCTCGTCATACTTATGCTCAGGGACGTCTCTATCTCGCGATATGTAACATGACGATCTTTCATTATTAGTTCGCGCACAGCATCGAAATTTTGTGGTACAACAACAGATTTAGGACGACTTTCTTTAAATTTGCCCGTGAGCATACGACGCCCACGATTAAACTCACTAAACCAGTGGATACACAGTGGTTTTCGATGCTGCTTTATCCCCAAAAGGCGAAGTGAGTTGATCCATGCATTGTTTTTGAGTTAGCCCTCGACGAAAATCGTAATAAATCATCGCACGAAAATTTTGATGAGTTAAATCCACGAGTCTGGTTAAATCCATGGTGATGATAAGACACGCAATTTTTAAAATGACGCCACAATGTAATAACAATTAACAAATTAGATGAAACAAACTGTATTCTACAGCCAAAGAGTTCCATTTTCAAATGTTGTAATTACTTTTTAAATATTGTTCATGTAAGTGGCCAGTTCCGGATTCATAAATAGCAGCGCTCGTATATGAGTCGGTGGAAGGACCGTGTCAATGTGAGAGGTGGGTAGCCCTTTGCCCGGCATCTCTTCCTTATCCCTTAGTGACTGGTGAGTAAAATTAGGTTTTCCGTAATTAAATAATTATTTTGAACGAAATCTCCATACGCAGTATTGAACCGCTAATAAAAGGCAAACCAGCTGGTTAGAATAGCCCTAGCAGAGCGGTAACAGAACTAGCTAAATGCAAGGCTCTCTGCACTGGCCGCAGAACGATATGAAGGGGGTCGGCACGATAGATAGATACTTATTGTACGTAGAAACAAATTCTCATATAAAATGATAGCGAAAAAGTGTATTCGATTCAACGCTCGCTGCAGTCATACAGACAGTACAGATAATCCAGAAAATCGGGGTAAGCAGAGTAATCGCTGTTGTGATGAAAAAGAATAGAAACTCGAGTAAAGTACAGCACAACGTCGAACATAACTTTAAGCAAAACATTAGGACAAGATAACTATCAAGCATCACTTTACCTTCTGAATGACTGTGGAGGGACCGTGCTAAAGCGAAATGTATCTAACTGGTCGCCCTTTAGCACATACTCTGGTCCTTATCCTTTACTCGCTTTTTATGACATGAAAGGGGAGAGATGCAGTGGGCCTATTCTTTTCAACTATCAATTTATTGATATACAGCTTTTGCCCGCGGCTTCGCTTCACGTGAATTTTTGCTCACAGCTCAGGCCGCCGATGATGCAGTGTTATGATTAAATAACTATAATTATTTAATGCCTGAAACCATCTTAATAATATAACACTGAAAAAGTATGTAAATCGATAAAGTGGTTCTCGAGTTATGTGGCTCCGAGCCACCTGTAAAGTGTCTAACGACGTTCATTTGGTAGTACGCGGGGGTTGCGAATGCCATACCGCCCTGACAGGTGCCTATTCACGCCTCTCTTGAAGTACCCGAGACTATACTTGATATACAGCACACTTATGAAATATTGACTAACTCTGAAAATAGGAGACATAGTTTTTATATATGAGTTCAACTACAGAATTTTCGATCAACTTTCTTTATTATTTCCTGAATTTTTCGTAGTCGGTTTTTTTTAGCATAGAACAAAATATAAACTCTTTATTGCACACAATTGAAAGAAGAGCAGTGCCTACACAAAAATACATAAGAAATACAAGAGTGCGTAAAGGCGGACTTATCACTGCAAGCAAAATATTACTGTGAACCTTTTTTTTTCACAGTAGACCCACCGATCAACTCAGGTTTTATTAGCAGCGGCGCAGGCGGCGCCGGCGTAAGCCAAACACGTTAATGCGGTCGGTGAAGCGGTCCTCGTATTTGGAAAATCCGCAGCGAAACATTTTATGCATTGCGCGCAATTTCATATCCTGCCAACATAGTCCAGGAAACGAGGAAATTCCTTGTATGGGCTCTTCGGACTAATTCCTCTGTCGCTGAAACTTTGCAGTGTGATAGAGTAGTGTTTAAAATATACGTTTGACAAATTATCTAGGATTTTTGATGTTTGGAAGTTAGGTATTAAAATGAATGAATGCCTAAAAATGAAAATCGCTTATAACTGCTGATGAAAAATTGCTCCGTCCGAAATTCCTTCGGTATATGATATTATATATTAATAAGAGTATATATTAACATTATCTAGGAAAATTTCGATTTCGAATAGGCAGAAATTTGAAAATATCTATTTTGTATCACAACTTCTTCAGAAAAATTGCTCTGTCAATTTTAATTTTTTTATATGTCTTAATTTATTTAAATATATCGCTTTTGACAATTATCTAGGAAATTTTCCATATCGATCACACCTTTACAGATTTTCGGCAATAATTCGCTGTGAAAAATTGCTCCGTCCGAAATTCCTTCGGAATATGATATTATATATTAATAAGAGTATACATACAACATTATCTAGGAAAATTTCGATTTCGAATAGGCAGAAATTTGAAAATACCTATTTTGTATCACAACTTCTTCAGAAAATTGACCATATAAATGCCAAAAGGCACCAACCCACAAATTGGTTAAAAATAGTTAAATATACCAATCGAGAGCTAATCAACCCTCTATTTTTTGCAGAAAAGACCCAGGCAGGCTACTTGGTATATACTAATAGGTTTCTACACATTCGTCCGCCCAATTGAGGTATATCGCAACAGCAGAACAGAATTATGCTACTTGGTACTAGCTAACTGGTCAGATTTTTTTTTTGCGTAAAAGATCCAAGCGAGATGGACTTTTTTGTTTTTAATGAAGTACGCTAAAAGTATTTATCAAAACAGAGCCAAGATATCTGGTTCTTTTTGGCATTATATAATAAAAACAAACTGTATATCGCAAAGTGGAACCAATTTATGTGGTTCTTTTTGGAATTTATAATAAAAACAAACGGTATATTGCAAAAATGGAATCAATTTATGTGGTTGGTTTGCCTTTGGGGACCTATAGTGAGTCTTATTTCATTGGAAATAAGAGTTCTTTTTCTAAAAATAAAATTAAACATGTCTACGTTCTATGAAACAGAACGCCTAATAATAAATAAGTTCAGTTCAGTTCACTACCGCGACGAATGTGTCAGTTCACGACCGCGAAGTAAAGTAAATTGCTGTTTTCGACGTGGCTCAATGTACCTACTACGTAGTGATCGCGACATATCGTCAGAGTGTAGTTCGACGTCGTCGTCCAAGCAGGTGCCTACGCCGCGCCGCCTAACGTAACCATTGAAGATAGAATAGAATAGAATAGAATATTTATTTGTATAACATATACAAGTCACAAACTAACATTCACACATTTTAAAATTTTTCTATTTAGAAAATAAAATAATATGAAACATAATAAATGAATCCTATTAAAATTCAAATTATTAATAATAGAAATCCGATATAAAAGTCACACGTGCCTCCTGGTGGTGGTTGGTGGTGCCAAATGAACAGCAATCAGCGTGTGGGAGATCTTCGGATCTGCTGGGTTCGCCACCACACCCCGGGAGAAACAATTACACCGGCATAACAGTTCGCTGTGTTCCGGTGTACTTCCCGGGGACCCAGTAGCAGGTGGGGTTGGCTGTGGTGAGGAGTAGGCCAGTGATCCCGACGCGGATTCGCTGTTCAGAGGTGACGCATCGACACGGTTGACAGGGAGACCCCGTTAAACGGTTATTCCGCTGGCCGCCCGCCGGGTAGTACAGGAGCCCAATCGCGTCTAACCAACGCGAGAGGCTGCCCCGGTCAACCGGCGCATAATCCCGGAGTGGTCCGTCGTGCCGGTTGGTGACCGGAGTAGGGGTTCCGGCGGCCACTTCCGGGGGGGACCGGGGGCCTTTCCGTCTTCCGTGTCGGCGCAACACTAACCTGAGTAGTAAGCGATGAAGCTAGGGTCCACGCTTTGCCCGTGAATCACCACAGCCACCCTTTCATGCTCTTTCCCTCCCTCTTACAAAAATCATGGCAGCGAAAAAAAAGGAAAAAAAGGTTCAATCAGCGGTGCACACCCTTACACCACTATTTAGCGTTGACTCGACCAACGTGCGGGGGTTGCATACCAATTTGAATGCCGTCCATCACCACCTGGAGACGAAGAAGCCGGCCTTGCTTTTCCTGACGGAATCACAAATATATCGACCTGCACTACCCCGGCTACACCCTGGAAGAAGCCTTCCGGTCGCGAGCCGGGGTTTGCTTGTTTGTCAGGGCAGATATTTGCTGTCGTCGCCTGCGCTGCCTTGAGGACTCCGAGCTATCAGTACTTTGGGTCCACGAGGATCTGGGAACGGTCTCGCGGGTGTACGCCTGTCTGTACAGGTCGCACTCTTGTGATGCAGAGACAGCTCGGTTATTTGAGTACCTGAGTGGAGCGGCAGACAAAGTCCAAGAGCGGTTCCCTACCGCGGATTTGGTTCTTCTTGGAGACTTCAATGCCCATCACGAGGCATGGCTAGGCTCCAGGAGAACTGACTTTGCGGGGAGAGCCGCCTACGACTTCGCCCTGACGCATGACCTGTCTCAACTGGTAGACCAGCCCACCAGGCTGCCAGATATAGACGGTCATGAACCCTCTCTGCTGGATCTTCTGCTGACAACGAACCCCACTGGATATAAGGTCGCAGTGAGAGCCCCGCTGGGTTCCTCTGATCATTGTTTAGTGTGGTCCACGGTGCCATCTTCGCCTCCTCAGTCCCGTACTGGAGGAACGCGTCGAATTTGGCACTACGCGTCAGCAGATTGGGATGGGATGCGAGAACACTTCGCATCCTACCCTTGGAGAGAGATCTGCTTCAGTTCGGGCGATCCGTCGCAATGCGCTAATACCGCTGCCGAGGTGGTTCTGGGGGCAATGGAAATGTTTATTCGCAGCGCCTCTGTCTACCTCGGTGGTAAAAGCCAACCATGGTACAGCCGCGACTGTGCTGATGCTGTCGCAGCTAAATGCGCAGCTTATCGGGCATGGTCGCGCGCTCGTGCCGGACGTGATCCGAACGCATCCTAACTGAAGAAGGAATACAACCGCCTCTCCAGATCCTGCAAAAAGGTTATTGCCAGGGCCAAATTTGACCACATCGGCAGAATCGGCGATAGACTGAACCAGCACCCAACTGGGAGCCGTGAGTTCTGGTCTCTCGCTAAATATGTCGAGTCAAATTTCTGCCGCTCCTCTCTTCCACCTCTGCAGTGTCCTGGAGGCTCACTTGTCCACTCCGCAAAGAAGAAAGCCGACTTACTGGTATCTCTCTTTGCGGGGAACTCCAACCTGGACGATGGGGGTGCCACTCCCCCATCCATACCTAGGTGTGAGAACTCCATGTCGGAAGTGCAGTTTCGACAATGGACTGTACGGGCGGAACTTCTCTCCCTAGACGTCAGGAAGGCGAGTGGGCCGGATAGGATTCCTGCATTGGTGTTAAAAAGGTGTGCTCCCGAGCTGGCCCCAGTGCTGACGCGCCTATTCCGTCTCTCCTACTCCAATTGCCGTGTGCCGGCGGCCTGGAAATCTGCGTTTTTGCAAGCGGTCCCTAAAAAGGGTGACCGCTCAAACCCGTCAAACTACCGACCTATAGCGATTACCTCCCTTTTCTGTAAGGTGATGGATCGCATTATCAATACGCAGCTCATGAAGTACCTGGAGACGAATGACCTCATCAGCGATCGGCAATACGGCTTCCGGCCAAAACGATCTGCTGGTGATCTCCTAGCGTACGTCACTCACCTTTGGGGGGAATCGCTTGACGGTCATGGTGAATTGATGCTACCTATTTTAATTTTGAATTTTAATTTATTTTAATTTATTTTAATTTTATTTTAATTTTATATTTTTTTATATTGACATAATTGAATTTTTAACCTTTGACAATTCTATTGATGCGAAGTATTTTAATTTAGCTCTAGTTTTAATTGCCTTTCATGCACAAAACAGTTTTTTTTTTCTCTGTATTCTTATAGTTTTTAGTTATGTACCTATATTATTGCTAATTATTAGTCCCTTACCATGGCTAGACCCAGACAGTTTCAATTGTAAATTTGGTAAACTAAAATGTGACGAACTCAAGTGTACCGATGGTACCTAAGATGGAAATGAATAAATGAAAAATGAAATGAAAAATACTTGGCAATTGGCCTTGATATTGCCAAGGCATTTGATCGGCTTTGGCACAAGTCGCTCTTGGGCAAATTGCCGGCTTACGGACTTCCTTCTGGCCTCTGTGACTGGGTTGCCGACTTCCTACATGGGCGTAGCATTCAGGTCCTAGTGGACGGTTGCTCGTCGGACGCCATGTCAGTGAACGCCGGCGTACCACAAGGATCTGTGTTGTCACCCACGCTGTTTCTTCTGCATATCAATGATATGCTGTCTCTGGGCAACATACATTGTTATGCGGATGACAGTACGGCACACGGATCCTACACCAGTCACCCTTCAGCCAGTCGGGATATTGTGGATGAGAAGAGGCGAAGACTTGTGTCTGAGCTCGAACACACACTCGGCTCTATTTCCGAATGGGGCCGTAGCAATTTGGTCGAGTTCAACGCTTCCAAGACACAAGTTTGCGCGTTAAGTGCGAAGAGAGCGGCGTTCACACCGGCTCCTTCATTCCAAGGCACGTCGCTTAAATTAAGCGAACACCTCGGGGTCCTCGGAGTCGAACTGTCGCACGACTTGAACTTTCGTCGCCATATCGAGGGGAAGGCCAAGCTGGCTTCTAAAAAGCTGGGCGTACTCAATAAGGTGCGACGGTACTTCACGCCGGACCAAAGGCTGCTTTTGTATAAATCGCAGATCAGGTCCTGCTTGGAGTACTGCTCGCACCTGTGGGATGGCTCTGCCAAATACCAGCTTGCGCCTCTGGACTCGATTCAGCGTCGAGCCGTGCGACTAGTGGGTGACCCCGCAGTGTCCCGCGATCTGAAACCACTGCAACACCGTAGGGATGTCGGCTCCCTAAGTGTGTTCTATCGCTTATTCCATGGGGAGTACTCGGAGGAGCTGTCCCGCCGTCCCCTTTCCATCTCCGCACCACATGAACTGGGCAGGGATTGTATCCCTATACGCTGGACTTACCGCGGATGCGTACTAATCGATTCTGCAGATCATTCCTCTACAGAACCGGTAAACTCTGGAATGCTCTCCCTGCTCATATATTTCCCCCCAAGTACAGTCTCGGGTCCTTAAAGAGGGGCGTGAATGGGCACCTGTCAGGCCGGCATGGCATTCGCAACCCCCGCATACGACCGAATGTCCATGGGCGTCGTTAGACACCTTATGGGTGGCTCGGCGCCATATATCGCGCTTTCAATAAAAAAAAAATAAAAAAAAAACGTTCCTCCATTCTCTTCGCCTCAAGACTCTACCTGCAGCGGTCTTCATGCAAGAAGCACACAGCGCCTCCTGGCGGAAAGGAGAAGAGTCCGGTTGCCTAGGCGACGGACTGTTGTGATCTGACACGTCCGAAAATACAAGCGGGAGCGGGCGGTTTTGTTCAAACATTTTGCTCTGGAAAAGATAAAATCCACCCTGATCGAGCGCGGCGCGGGCTCTCAGGGCTTGTTGCGACCTAATACGGCATAAGTATAGTGAGTGTAGTTTCCGAAGTGTGTGCGTAGCTGGGCCCAGCAGATCCTCGGACACCGGGACGTTTCCGTGCCGATCGACGACCACCACCTGAAGGACCGAGCTATCGAAGGTGCGGCTGCGGGCGGAGACATCAACATCCAGGTAGGAGGTACCACACCACCACACACTTTGCGCTACACCTCGAAGCTAGTCCGACGAATCCCGACGCTGCTCAGAAGGAGTCCAACATTTCCCTGTGTTCCCCCGACGCCATCCAGACGCAGTCCGACATCTACGTGAGCTCGGAAGCTAGTCCGACGAATCCCGAAGCTGCTCAGAAGGAGTCCAACATTGCCCTGCGTTCCCACGACGCCATTCAGACGGAGTCCGACATCTAAGTGAGCTCGGAAGCTAGTCCGACGAATCCCGACGCTGCTAAGAAAGAGCCCGACACTGCCCTGGGGTTCCCCGACACAATACAGACGGAGCCCGACATCCAAGTAAGTCTCAAAGCTAGTCCCACGAATCCCGACGCTGCTCAGAAGGAGTCCGACACTGCCCTGCGTTCCCCCGACGCCACCCAGACGCAGTCCGACATCTAAGCGAGCTCTGAAACCAGTCCGACGAATCCCGACGCTGCTCAGAAGGAGTCCGACACTGCCCTGCGTTCCCCCGACGCCATCCAGACGCAGTCCGACATCTACGTGAGCTCGGAAGCTAGTCCGACGAATCCCTAAGCTGCTCAGAAGGAGTCCAACATTGCCCTGCGTTCCCACGACGCCATTCAGACGGAGTCCGACATCTAAGTGAGCTCGGAAGCTAGTCCGACGAATCCCGACGCTGCTAAGAAAGAGCCCGACACTGCCCTGGGGTTCCCCGACACAATACAGACGGAGCCCGACATCCAAGTAAGCCTCAAAGCTAGTCCGACGAATCCCGACGCTGCTCAGAAGGAGTCCGACACTGCCCTGCGTTCCCCCGACGCCACCCAGACGCAGTCCGACATCTAAGCGAGCTCTGAAACCAGTCCGACGAATCCCGACGCTGCTAAGAAGGAGTCCGACACTGCCCTGCGTTCCCCCGACGCCATCCAGACGCAGTCCGACATCTACGTGAGCTCGGAAGCTAGTCCGACGAATCCCGAAGCTGCTCAGAAGGAGTCCAACATTGCCCTGCGTTCCCACGACGCCATTCAGACGGAGTCCGACATCTAAGTGAGCTCGGAAGCTAATCCGACGAATCCCGACGCTGCTAAGAAAGAGCCCGACACTGCCCTGGGGTTCCCCGACACAATACAGACGGAGCCCGACATCCAAGTAAGCCTCAAAGCTAGTCCGACGAATCCCGACGCTGCTCAGAAGGAGTCCGACACTGCCCTGCGTTCCCCCGACGCCACCCAGACGCAGTCCGACATCTAAGCGAGCTCTGAAACCAGTCCGACGAATCCCGACGCTGCTCAGAAGGAGTCCGACACTGCCCTGCGTTCCCCCGACGCCATCCAGACGCAGTCCAACATCTAAGCGAGCTCCGAAACCAGCCCGACGAATCCCGACGCGGCTCAGAAGGAGTCCGAAACTGCCCCTGCGTTCCCCCGACGCCATCCAGACGCGGTCTGACATCTAAGCGAGCCTCGAAGCCAGTCCGACGAATCCCGACGCAGCTCGGAAGGAGCCCGACACTGCCCAACGTCCCCCGACGCCATCCCGACGGAGCCCGATACTGCCCTGCGTTCCCCGACGCCATCCAGACGGAGCCCGACACCTAAGCGAATTTCCGAAGTCAGCCAGACGGATCCAGACGCTACGCCAAACTAATCCTATCACGAAGCGCAAAATAAGATCTGAACTGACTGATAGATAACAGTAGACAACACCCGTCGCCGCCGCGTAAACCAGCCTCGGGGAAACTTGTAAAAGTCCCAATCGTCTCTTATTTACCCTATTTCACCCCTTATGAAACTATCAAACCCAGAATATGAGTACCGCTGCGGTGACGGCGTGATATTGCATGTGCACAGTCGCACCCCCACCCAACTACAGTCCACCCACTAACACCACGGGGTGAGAACGACTGTTGCGTACAGCGGCCCCATTCGGAAATAGACCGAAGCGTTTGTTTGAGATCAGACACAAGTCTTCGCCTCTTCATCCACAACATCCCGTCTGACTGAAGGGTCACTGGTATAGGATCCATGTGCTGTACTGTCATCCGCATAACAATTTATGTTGCCGAGTGGCAGCATGTCATTGATATGCAGAAGAAACAGTGTTGGTGACAAGACAACACAGATCCCTGCGGTACGCCGGCATTCACTGACAGGGCGTCCGAAGAGCAACCGTCCACTAGGACCTGAATGCTACGCCCATGTAGGAAGTCGGCGACCCAGTCGCAGAGGCCAGAAGGAAGTCCGTACGACGGAAGCTAGCCCAGAAGCGATTTGTGCCAAACCTGTAGAGGTGGAAGGGAGGAGCGGTAGAAAATCGATACGACAGATTTGGCGAGAGACCAAAACTCACGGCTCCCAGTTGGGTGCTGGTTCAGCCTATCACCAACTCTGCCGATATGCTCGAATTTGGCCCTGACGATAGCCCTCTTGCAGGATCTGGAGAGGCGGTTGTATTCTTTCTTCAGTTCGGATACATTAGGATCGCGTCTGGCACGAGCGCACGACCATGCACGATAAGCTGCGCCATTAGCTGCGAAAGCTTCACCACAGTCGCGGCTGTACCAGGCCTGGCTTTTACCACCGAGGCGCACGAGGGCGCTGGGAATGAACATCTCCATTCCCCCCAGAACCACCTCGGCTACGGCATTGGCGCATTCTGCCGGAATGCGCCAATGCCGTAGCCAAGGTGTAGATCATCCGAGGTGTAGATCATCCGAACTGAAGCATAGCTCTCTCCATGGGTAGGATGTGATGTATTCTCGCATCCCGTCCCAATCCGCTGACACGTAGTGCCAAATTGGACGCATTCCTCCAGTACGAGACTAAGGAGGCAAAAATGGCACCGTGGACCCCACTAAACAGTGGTCAGAGAAGCCAAGAGGAGTGCTCACTGTGACTTTGTATCCAGCAGGATTCGTCGTCAGCAGAAGATCCAGCAGAGAGGGTGCATGACCGTCCATGTCTGGCACTTTGGTAGGTTGGTCTATCAGTTGAGGCAGGTCATGCGTCAGGGCGAAGTCGTAGGCGGCTCTCCTCTCGAAGTCAGTTCTCCCGGAGCCCAGCCACTCCTCGTGATGGTCATTAAAATCCCCAAGCAGAACCATATCCGCGGATATATATATATATAGGGAAACTACATGCACTTCATCTGCCGCTCTACTCAAGTGCTCGAACAATCGAGCTGTCCCCGCGTCGTCTGAGTGCGACCTGTAGATACTTACAGGCGGACACACGCGACTCCGTCCCCAAGTGAACCGATTGTGATGATTCTTTTTTTATTTGAAAGCTGGTGCTTTCCGCGTGGTCCCATTTCAATTTCATCAAGATCGGATTGGAAAGCGAGGCGGATTCGCGAAGCCAAAAGCCGAGCGATTCCGCCGAGTACATTAATAGCAAAAAATTACTAAAAAAACTGAAATAAAAAACTATTAAAAAAAATATAAAAACCGCCTTCAAAAATGTATGAAATAAAAAAAATCGAACCCTAGAGTTGAAGGCGGTGCAAGCAAAAATAACCGACCGCCTTCAACTCTAGGGTTCGATTTTTTTTAATTTCATACATTTTTGAAGGCGGTTTTTAATTTTTTAAATCGTTTTTTTTACAAAAATGTATACACTTTATTTACATACAGACTGTACGTGCATGAAATATGTTTAATAAGTTGTTTCGACATACTGTCATACAAATTAAATTACAGAACGAAAGTTAAATTTTAAAAGTTCCTAATACTATATAGGCCAGAGCTGCGCTTCGTGCGCACGAAGCGAAGGAACGCGGGCGTGCTCGGCCGGCCAAGACGACCGCGTTCCTTCGCTTCGTGCGCACGTCGTGCGCACGAAGCGCAGCTCTGATATAGGCCCTACATTTTCGTTCCATAGGCGGCAGGACGGCGCGGCGGAGCGGCGTTGTAGTGGGACGACAGAGGTGGCGGGCGGAATAGCGAGCCGCGAGCATCGACGACGCTCGCGTATCGTCTCGTCGGTCGCGGTGCGGGACGATGAGCTGCTGGCGCGCGGGCGGGCGGGCTTATTCTTCCCCACTCCCCGCAGCCCTCCCGCACCCCGAGTTCAGTGTAGTGCGAGCGCGCGCTTTTTAAACGTTGTTTTATTATATTGCGATACTCGAAACTACTCGAAAGTTCATGTTTAATGGAGAAATTTTATTGGATAATATACAATTATATTATATTTTTAACCGACTTCCAAAAAAGGAGGAGGTTCTCAATTCGTCTGTATGTTTTTTTTTATTTTTTTTTTATTTTTTTTTTTATTATTTTTTTGTATGTTTGTAACACGATTTCTCCGTCAATTGAGGGCCGATTTAGAAAATTCTTTTTTTGTTAGTTAGGTCATACTTCCGAGGTGGTCCCATTTCAATTTTATCGAAATTGGTTCAGTGGTTTTCGAAAAATCAGCATAATACTATGGTGTGTGGTTACCTTCAGCAAAACTTGTGATGTGGTCGTTTTCGGCAATTTTCAGTTTGATAAATTAGTATGGTGTGTGGTTACCTTCAGCAAAACATTTGTGATGTGGACTTATTCAGCAATTTGCAGTCTGACACATATGGCGAATAATTCTGTACCACTTCAATCGATTTCGATTATTCGATTTCGATTATTCTTTTTTATGTAATATTACTAAAAAGAATGAAATAAAAACTGTTTTAAAAAATATTAAACCGATTTCCAAAAAACAAAAAAAAAAAAACTAAAAAGTATTAAATACCTAATATTTTGAAATTTTCTCTGTCCTGTTGAAATACATGAATCGATATACTAGTGATACATATTCGGACCCTTGTTTCATGAATATTCTAAATTTGAAATTTTTTTATCTTTTCCGACCGGCGTTTAATTTATTATGGTACCTGGCCAGTACCTACTGTACCGAGTACCATCGAGCTGGTTTGATGATGGAGACAGAAGGTGGCCATAGGAACTCCTAAACTACACATGATAAACCCATCGTGTTTGGGCTCGTTGCATTTGTCTTCACGAGAAATTTACTTTAGACCTAAAAGATTCTCAATTCGACGGTATGTTTTCTTTTTTTGGATGTTTGTTACGCGATTACTCCGTCAATTGTGGGCCGATTTTGAAAATTCTTTTTTTTTTTATTTGAAAGGGGATAACCCTGAGGTTTTTGAAGTGAAAACTTCTTTAGCGGCTCTTGGCACTTTTTTAGGTGGGTAAAAATGTATAACTCGCGACATCGCGTCAGCGTCATTTTTAAAATGAAACCTTAAGTCATTGCGTTAAGGGTTAAGTTAGAGTGGCACGGGATCTGCCGGCACTCCCGGAGTGCAACTGTTAAGTAGGGTTCCGTAACACGTTTATGTCTGTCCATTCTACTAAGTTCTGCAAAATGAATGTAGGGTTCCGTAACATATGCATGTCTATCCGTTCTACTAAATTTTACAATTTTCAACCAAGGTCCTCCGACGGTTATTTTATAATAAAAGTAGGCTTCCGTAACACGTTTATGTCTGTCCATTCTACTAAGTTCTGCAACATCACCTACAACGTCTGTGATGTCAGCCCATAACACCAGTGCCATGTCAGTGCTTCCCCCTTTGATCGTGCTGACTACACTGAACTGGTCGGAAAACACAAACTATTTACATAGCCGTTTCGACCGACGTTTAATTCAGTGCGGTGGTACCAACCCGGGAAGGTTAAACCCTACCACCAAGTAAAATTACGAGGGAAGGGACTTACAGTTTTACGAGGAATCCGAACCTTGGTCAGCCTCCAACGGTCAGCGGTCACCCATCTAAGTACTGACCGCACCCAGCGTTGCTTAAAATTCAATAGCGACAGTTGACTGTCTGCACCACTGAGCTATCGAAGCTGACGTGGTCCTATTTTAATTGGGTCAAGATCGGATTGGAAAGCGAGGCGGAATCGCGAGGCCGAAGGCCGAGCGATTCCGCCGAGTACATTAATAGCAAAAAATTACTAAAAAAAACTGTGAAATAAAAAAAAAGTTTTAAAAAACATAAAACCGACTTCCTAAAAAAAGGAAAACTAAAAAACTATTCAAAATAAAAATATAAAAACCGCCTTCAAAAATATATGAAATAAAAACCTAAAAAAAAAAAAACGAACCCTAGAGTTGAAGGCGGTGCTAAAGCAAGCAAAAATTATGCATGAAAGAAAACATGAGTGGATGATAATATCCTTTGTGATTTGTAAAGCAAGCAAAAATGATGCATGAAAGAAAACATGAGTGGATGATAATATCCTTTGTGATTTGTGTAGCCTTTTTAGCACCGCCTTCAACTCTAGGGTTCGTTTTTTTTTTTTAGGTTTTTATTTCATATATTTTTGAAGGCGGTTTTTATATTTTTATTTTGAATAGTTTTTTAGTTTTCCTTTTTTTAGGAAGTCGGTTTTATGTTTTTTAAAACTTTTTTTGATGTTCTGTGTCTAATAAGTTAATAAAAACAGACGAAGCAATTTTTCACAGTGCTTGGGTTATTGCCAAAAATATGTAAAGGTGTGATCGATAAGGAAAATTTCCTAGATAATTGTGAAAAGCGATATATTTAAATAAATTAGGAGATGAAAAAAAAAAAAAATTGACAGAGTAATTTTTATAGGTATTTTCAAAATTCTGCCTGTTCGAAATCGAAATTTTCCTAGATAATGTTATATATATACTCTTATTAATATATAATATCATATTCCGAAAGAATTTTGGACAGAGCAATTTTTCACAGCGAATTATTGCCGAAAATCTGTAAAGGTGTGATCGATAAGGAAAATTTCCTAGATACTTGTCTAAAGCGATATATATAAATAAATTAAGACATATAATAAAATAAAAATTGACAGAGCAATTTTTCTGAAGAAGTTGTGATACAAAATAGGTATTTTCAAATTTCTGCCTATTCGAAATCGAAATTTTCATAGATAATGTTATATATATACTCTTATTAATATATAATATCATATACCGAAGGAACTTCGGACGGAGCAATTTTTCACCAGCAGTTATAAGCGATTTTCATCTTTAGGTATAAATACCTAACTTCCAAACATAAAAAATCCTAGATAATTTGTCAAACGTGTATTTTAAACCCTACTTTATCACACTGCAAAGATTCAGCGACAGAGGAATTACGTCGAGTGGAAATGCTTTATTGATTGGAGTAACATGGAAGTGACATAAACTTGAGCGTATGCCCGGAGCACAATGGCATCCCGTTTCCCTCGTGCGAACATTCTAAAACGTTTTACGAACGGACGAAAAGTCTTGAGCGAAGTGCGAAAAATAATATCACCGACACATATTTTTATGTAATCCGGTATGGGTGACTGAGTCAGAGGGGCCAAAGCACATGCTTTGACTAGCCAATATCACGTCCGAGAAGGCAGGTGCCATACCGGAGACTTCCCTGGATTGCTGGCTGTACTGGACTAGAGTAGAACACAACCGAGGCTGCTATGCGGCCATCTTACATCCAGTACGGTTGTACCAACACAGTCGGCTACAATTTGAGCCTACCACCTAGTAAGGGGCAAGGGAAGGGACCTACAGTTTTACACCGGTTCCGAACGGTGAAGCAGCATGTGTAGGTATGCACGTAAATTTTTTCATCAGAAAAAACTCATTGGTACACGCCGATCGGATTCCAACCTCGGACCTCCCGCTTCAGAAGCCGATGCCCAAACTACTCGGCCACCCGCCACATATAGACGTACGCTGGCTTAGATATACCTACTGCATTCGTAACCAAATTCCAAATTTCAAATATTTTATTGAAAAATTTTCAAATTACATACAGGTATACAGGGTGTTTCAGGATAGGCTTGAGAAACTTCAGGAATAGAAAGTATAAGGAATAATTAGAATAAAATAATCCTTATCACTCTAATCGAAATTCCGTATATATTTTTTGTTCATACAAAAATTTAAAATTGTAATAAAAACTCGATGGACAGGAGTATGGGGAGATTTAGCAACAGTTCTCTCTTAGTAGGGAGTGCAATTACCTAATTCAGTGCCCCTTTTATTTCAAATTTAAGTGTTTGGGATTTACCTACATGCAGTTCAATTCTACTAGTTGAGCATTTAATAATACTTATATTACTTACCAAAATATGAATTATTGCAAGCAATAAACTTTCATTTAATATAATAGTTTCTATATTTGATAAAGTATAAAAAACCTGAGATAAAGGCTTAAAATGTTGTTTCTTTGGTTTTCAAAGAGAAACACAATTATGTCTTTATTTATGTACCTCCAAACTCCATTATATACAGGCTGTTCGGCACATCGACCGACAAATTTTTTTTTTTAGGTAAGTGGGGTCATTTGCAACGTTTTGACCTATGATACCTTTTGTCAGATGTCACGTGGTATCGAGATACGATTTTTTTTTCTTTATTTTGAAAAAAAAAATACCAAAATCCCAGCTTTAAACCCTTGCAACTTTTATGTTTATAATTGGATTAGTACGAAATAAAACTTTTGAATTTTACGATGTATCCATGTTTTAGAAAAAATTAAGTTAATACCACGAAAAGGTCTTATGGCCTCCTAAAGTCCCGAGAACGAGTAAAAATATGACAGAATCTTAATTTCTTAATTCATTAAAAAAAACTGTCAGCAATAAAATTTATAGCTTCATTTTCTAGTTTCGCTAGTTTACGCCCTTTCCAACAACGGTATACCACATGTCCTACAAATAATTCACTATGTGGTCAAAATTCGATCGATGTACCGAACATTCTTTAGATACCTACCGTAGTAATGACAGGTAAACAGCCGCCGCGGTCGGTCGATATGGCAGAGCTAGGTGTTCAAACAAAGAGGTTCCGTAATCGAAATAAGAGGTTGGTCCTCGTTTTCCCGGGCGCGCTCTCCACCGTCCGACTATCTCCGGAAGATCGATGGCCGGTCGTGTGCAAGCAGTTTATTCACCCGCAGAAGATTTATAGTGTTTACCTTTTTGCCCACATTCCCCCGAAAAATGCGCCAAATCTCACGCGCGCTTCCAGTTACACCTCGGCACACTTTAATGAATTTATCAACGTGTCCGAAAATATTGGCTCGCTTTGTTTGTTTGATAAGCGCGATCCACGTATAGCGTGTAACGCTAAAAGGGTTGGGTCACCCCGTCATCACTTATTTCGAAAATGTAGCTTTACCCAACGCTCGTAACGTTAGTGGCCGCGCTGGCGTCGAGTACATTTTCAAATACAGAAATTGAAAACGAAGCCCTGTAAGCCTTCACCTAACATTTGTGATGTCGTTGGTATTTGGCTTACCATGTTTGGAATTCGCGGTCACTATGGCCGACGTTTCGGACTGGCGCCTGCAGTGCATCTTCAGGGCGAGTACCTGGCTGCGGTCGGGGTCCGCGGTTGACAGAAGACTGTCAACCAACCAACAGTCACTCGCCCTGAAGATGGAATGCACGCGCCAGTCCGAAAAAAACGTCGGCCATAGTGACCGCGAATTCTAACCATGGTAAGCCAAATACCAAAACAATATTTATATCCGTGATAGACTAAAAGTATTTATTTGTGATGTCACTGACCGCGCTGGCGTTGATTATGCTTTCAAATGCAGGACTTCGCACCCAGACACTTTTAAAATGCACCCGATGTCGACGCGACGCCAACGTAGCAATCTTCGGTGTCTTCCGTCGCTTAGATACTATTTCAGTCTTACAAAATTAATTATACGATTATATGCATTCTTAAAGACGATATTGATAACACATACTAGAGCGCTGTAAATAGAAGGGATTTTCTTGATTGTACTTTCACCTGACATTTGTAAAATCATTGACCGCGCTGGCTTCGAGTATGCTTTCAAATACAGGACTTCGGGCGCAGGCACTTTTAAAATATACCCGATGTCAACGCGACGCTAACGTAGTTTTCGGTGTCTTCTGTCGCTTAGATACTATTTCAAACTTACGCAATTAATTATACGCATTCTCAAAGATGATATTTATAATACATACTAGAGCGCTGTAAATGGAAAGGCTTTTCTTGATGAATTCATTCTTCAAGAAGAGGCTCCAACGGAAGTGACCATTGGTTTCATCCTGTCTTACAAGAAGATAATATTTGGTGATGTCTCAGTGATCAATCGGTTTAAGACTGACTCTTTCGAGACACTCTAAATATGAACTACACTGGCGAGCAGGGAAATCGAGCCACCCAACGCAATTCACTATAACAGGTATTTAATGGCATTACAGCCTTTGAAACCTTCACGTGTGTGATATTGATGGATTCCTCATTTATTGTCCTTTCCAATTACGTAATTTAAAAAAAGAAAATCTTAAATAAAAAATTAAAAACCGATTTTCAAATAGTCATGAGTTCGGTAAACTCAATGTTCAGAGTGAGCTGGGTTGAGTATTATTAAAAAAAAAGAATCGAGATTTTTTTAATGTCCTGTATTTCCTCCTCTTACTCTAATTACACTTTCCATTCTATTCTTAATGGCTCTAATTAATAAATTCTTAAGGAATCCCCCCACTCTTCCTTCAAGGCTTCTTGCAGCTCTTGTCTCGTCTCAGGACCTGGATTTCTCGTTCGAACACACATTTTTAGGTCATCCCAGACGTGCTCAATGGGATTGAGGTCTGGGCTTCGAGCTGGCCAGTTCATGCAGTTCGCTCCAACGACCTGAAGATACGCCTGCACTATGCGTGCAACGTGCGGCCTTGCGATGTCTTGCATTAAGATGAATCCTTCGCCCATAAACCCAGCAAATGGCACCACGTAAGGCTCTAGGATATTCCTTATGTAAGAATCAGCCGTTAGTTTCCTGTTTCGACCTTCCCAGTCTTCTCCACCAACGATGACAAGATCGCTTTTCGCCTCCCACAAGATTCCGCCCTACGCCATAACAGAGCCTCCTCCATATGCGACTGTTTCCTGGATGCAGCATTGAGCATATGGCTCTCCAGGTCTTCGATAGACCTTGCGTCCACGATCAGATCCATGGAGGCACATCCTGGTCTCATCAGTGAAGAGAACATGCTTCCAGTCGCCGACTGTCCAATTCACGTGTTCTCTTGCAAATTGAAGTCGCTGTTGTCTGTGTTGTGGGGTGAGTTTGGGGCCAGTAGCAGGATTGCGTGATCAAAGATTGGCTTCGTTGAGTCTTCGCCTTACGGTCCACTCACTTACATTGACCTGGCGTTCGTTTCGCAGACGCCGTTGCAGCTCAACCGCAGTCAGATGCCGATTTCGCACAGAATTCATGACAATGAAACGGTCGTCCTGTCTTATAGTGGCCCTAAGTCCACCAGATCCTGGTCTCCGATCGAAGGCTCCAGTTTCCAGATATCACCTGTATACTCGTTGGACAGCTGAGCGGCTCAGATTGAGTCTTGCAGCTACTCAACGTTGACCGATCCCAGTTTGAAGAAGTGCCACAGCTTGAACGGCTTGAGCTGCACTGGTATCCATCGTCGATCTTCAAGTTGGTGTCGATAAGGCGGAGGTGTTTACTCGGCATGCGCTGATATGCAAATGATTTGGATTGACACTCGAGTGCCCTTTAGATAGGCGTGAAAATGAGCGCATCCATATAGCCCGCGTGTCGCCAAATTCAACCCTTTTTATTTAATAAATTCCCATATTTTAAATTATAATTTTTTTTATTTATTGTTTACTGTCAAATTGAAGCTTAATAAATGCTCTTTCCTTTGATGTTAAACTTAAGTAAATCTGACAGCTTAAAAGAAGTATATAATGTATTGTAATAAATTTCATTGGGTGGCTCGATTTCCCTGCTCACGAGTGTAGAAGCTTGAACAGTCCCGTCTAATGAAGTCAACTCTCCGTCCAACTCTGCTCCAAGTCTCACAAAGCTCTGACAACTTTAAGTTAGAGCTTAAACATAGATTCAATGTGCTGGAAACATCAACGGACGTTGATGGGACCAACAATCTGGTACATGTCGTCCGAGAAGTAGGATGTAAACACTTTGGACAGCAGCACTGCAAGGCTTAGGGTTACGTACCTCAAATGAGGAAAAAAAAAACGGAACCCTTATAGGATCTCTCTTGTGTGTGTCTGTCTGTCTGACCGTCTGTCACAGCTCTATTTTTTTCCGAATCGAAACAAGGAAAAATAAAATTTGGAGCATATATAGAGTTTGCTGACCCAATGACGGACGTACAGCGTAATTGAATGAATTTGGTTTGCATCCGTCGTGTCAGCCCATTACTTCGTGTTCCTGCTGGTAGATCCAGGTGCCATCCCACCGCTTCTGTTTGATTGTGCCGGCTATAATAATCTGGACGCCAAGAGACGCATTCTTTCACAGCCGTATCGACAAATCTTCATCGCGTGTGTTCTTACGAATCCGGATCTTCGGTTAACCCTAGCCTCGTACTATAATGTAATTAAATAAATACCCTCCTTACATACTCGGATGTATGTATGTACATACATAAAAATGCACTGAAAACCAAAGTCGCTATGAGCAAGCGACGCCTGTATCCACTCAAACACGAGCCCTCCCTCGTCCTTACTCTTCAATTGTCTTCTTCTCGCCTGAAGGGAGTAGCTAACAAGGTGGCCTTGTTATATCGCAGGGATTCTATTCCAAGCAGTGCACAAACACTGCAGCAAACATGTTTTCTGTTTCTGACCCGTTTATGACATCATGTTACCATGTCAGCTAATTACAATTATTATTCTTCCTGTCGGAAATTTGGTTTCCTGCTATAATTTCCCTTGGCCGTGCCGGCTATACTGAACTGGTCGGAAAATGCGGACTATTTTATATAGCCATTTTAACTGACTTTCTTCAGTGTGGTGGCACAATTTGTATCGGTTCGGGTTAAACCCTACCACCTAGCAAAACAAGCGAATGCGTGAATGTAACGATAGCATCGCTTGAGCGTTGTTAAAAAAACCGGGCAAGTGCGAGTCGGACCTGCGTACCGAGGATCACGCCCAAAAAAAAAACCCATTGAAAAACACATTTTTTGTATGGGGATTCTCCTTAATTTTCCACTTTTTCGGAACCGTAATAGCTAGCCGGTTGAAATTTTCAAAGAATATGTGTTAAGTGAATATAACAACAAATAACACAAAATAGAAAAAGTAAAAAATTAAGTGCAGTCCACATACAATAAAACGTGTTTTTTCAACGTTGTTTTTTTTTTGTTGTGGCGCGGAAACCTATGTACGCGAATCCAATTCGCCGTTGGCCAATTTTGATGGAAGCAGTGATATTTTAATGCTTTTTTTCGTTTATTCTATACTCCCTCCATTTATTTTAATGATGTGCATAAGTTGGAATCGGTTTGCAGACACCCGAGGCAGCGTAGCGCCCTGAATGCGGCCTCTAAGCGCCGTCATCGTTATTTCCAATGAGTGCCTTGAAGAGCTTTTATTACAACTGAGTACCAAGATATGTACAGCGGAAGAAATACAGTGTGTCTGTTAAACTTAACAAGATAATGTGCTTGAAATGAAATGAAAATAATACTTTATTATTCACCAGTATGTAATACGGCCACAAAATCCGAGTTAAATGCCTTGCTCTTTAGAAACTAACCTTCAAGAGGAGGTTAGTGAAAATTGCAATTAAGATGCATTAGTAACTTTGATAATCCTATTACTTTAAGTGAGCTAAATTTTCCGAAACGACTCTAACAATTTGGATGAAATTTTATATTTAGATGTTTTTTTTTCAAGTTTTTCTAGATAGGTGTAGACGCCGAGCGAAGCTCGTTCGCCCAGGTACTTATTTCTAATCAGTGATAAAATATTTACAAAAATGTAGAATGAAGTATAAATTAAATAGGTATAGGACATATAGGATCCGAGCGGTGAAGCAGCAGGTGTAGGTATGTACGTAAATTTTTCCATCAGAAAAAAACTCATTGTTACGCGCCGACTGGATTCGAACCTCGCGCCTCTCGCATGAGAAGCCGACGAACTCGGCCACCCGCTGTTCATAGTTAATATATATATATATATATATATAATTATATTCCATATAATATTTCACATTAATTTTTTTGTTTTATGAATACTGACACGGTTGGCTACATCACCTACAAACATCCGTGATGTCAGCCCATAACACCGGGCGAACTAGGTGCCATGTTAGGGCTTCCCTTCATTTCATGTCGGCTACACTGAACTGAACGGAAAACATGAACTATTTATATAGCCGTTTCGACCGACGACGTTTCATTCAGTGCGGTGGTAACAATCCAGGCGGGATAAACCCAACCACCTAGTAAGGTAAGAAGGGAAGGGACCTACAGTTTTACGTGGAATCCGAACCGCGGTCAGTCTCCAACGGTCGAGCGGTCACCCATCCAAGTACTGACCGCGCTCAGGGTTGCTTAACAACAGTCGATCGACCGCATCACTGAGCTACCGAGGCTGACGAACAAGTTTAGAAGTAATCGTTCTATTACTTACTGTAGACAGAGATTATGAGAGTCTAGGTCCGCAGTATGCTCCTAAACGTGTGCCGCCTCTGAATGGACTGGGAGTGTATCCACTTTACTTCTTTCAACCGTACTTTCAACGATATTGCTGTAACAGCACTTTATAACAACGCACTAGGGTCAAGGGTCTCCCACGTCTCGCGTCCAATCGATTCCAACTGCACAGGGAACGAGTTAAGTGGGCGTGCGAAGAATGCGCCGTTTTCCCCGGGGCATCCTCCGTAAAACACCCAGACAGAATGCCTGGGTGTTAGTGAGCACTTTGCGAATGGTTAAAGGCTATCGAGGGAGGGAAGCCCAGGGAACTGGAGGGTGGCAAACGTCTCGCTTACATTGCTTCCAACTGATTTGGTCGTTGGACACAGTCGTTGGTAGTTGAGTTCTTATTTTGAAATACTTACTAAGTATATTCAGAAAGTTAGTTATATTGGTTTCGTTTGTTCGCGGCTTCACTTACATGAAATTTTGAGCACGAATATTGAGTCGGTACGTTCTCAATCCATTTCTACAAGTTGACATAAAGTTGAAAAAAAAAATATGATATCGGTGAAATGACCACCTCCTGAGTTCATGCATATTTGTACTCGTTTTACGACATTTTCAATTGTTGCTCGCAAAACATCTGGCTCCAAATTTCTTCTTCAATGTTGGCTTTCAAGAATTGCAAGGTTTGTGTTTTTTTTTTTATGAAAACTGACACGGTTGGCCAAATCACCTACAACATCCGTGATGTCAGCCCATAACACCGGGTGAACTAGGTGCCATGCCAGTGCTTCCCTTCGATCGTGCCGGCTACACTGAACTGGACGGAAAACACAAACTATTTACATAGCCGTTTCGACCGACTTTTCATTCAGTGCGGTGGTACCAACCCGGGCGGGTTGAACCCTACCACCGAGTAAGGTAGGAAGGGAAGGGACCTACAGTTTTACGTGGAATCCGAACCACGGTCAGCCTCCAACGGTCGAGCGGTCACCCAAGTACTGACCGCGCCCAGCGTTGCTTAACAATCAATAGCAACAGTCGACTGTCTGCACCACTGAGCTATCGAGGCTGACGAGGTTTGTTGTGGTATAAACGCGAGATTTCAAAAAGCCCCAATGGGAGAAGTCGGGCGCCGTCAGATCTCGCGATCTGGCGGTCCAGTTCAAATCGCCAAAACGGGAGTACATACTCGTACTTTGCGCCAAACCTTGATGTGATTTTATTTTTATTTTATTTATTAGGTCAAAAACAAACAGACAAGATACAGAAGAAAGAAGAAAGATACAGGCAATAATTAAATTAGCTTCCAGCATCGTTAGGCACGGATTACACATAAAGATAAAGTGACAGCAATGCATAAAAGGAAGAAGAAATTAAAAAACAAATAAGTTACAAAAAGAGAAGAGAGAGTAGTAGTAGTAGTAGTAGTAGTAGTAGTAGTAGTAGTAGTACTAAAGAAATAAACAGAACAAGAGCTAAAACAGAAATATCATACTACCCACATCCACCTACCCGTAACACAATAGTACACATAACAGCAGTTAGCCCACTATTTAGTAGCGATTGTCGAAGCGACTGGTGTTTTGAAGGCAAATGGACTCAGGCATAGCCGACTATCATTGGTCTCCCTCTACGGAGAAGGGAGACAGTGATAGTCGGCTATGACTCAGGTGATTGGTGTGGTTCTGATTATAGTGCAAACTCTAAAGAAAAAAACAAATAATAAAAACCGGCCAATTACGTGGTGGTTCGGAACCCTCGGTGCGCGAGTCCGACTCGCAATTGGCCGATTTTATTTTATTTGATAAGAAACCCAACATTTGGCGCCAAGCCACCCATAAGGTGTCCAACGACACCCATGGACATTCGGTAGTATGTGAGGGTTGCGAATGCCATGCGGATTTATTATTTATAGCTTTTGCCCGCGGCTTCGCTCGCGTGAAATTTGTATTTCAAAGGAAGAAAGTAAGTAACTAAGGGCGAGCTGGGTTCAGGTAAACGATAAACCGTCTCGAAGAAAGTGAGTAACTTTTTGAGGCCGAAGGCGGAGTTGCGTTCAGGAAGACGATAAACCTTCTCGAAGACAGTAAGTAACTATGGGCGAGGCCGAAGGCCGAGCTGCGTTCAGGAAGAGGACAAACCATCTATAAGAAAGTAAGTAACAAAGGGCGAGGCCGAAGGCCGAGCTGCGTTCAGGAAGAGGATAACCTTTTCGAAGAAAGTAAGTAACTATGGGCGAGGCCGAAGGCCGAGCTTCGTTCAGGATGAGGGTAAACTTTTCGAAGAAAGTAAGTAACAGAGGGCGAGGCCGAAGGCCGAGCTGCGTTCAGGAAAACTGAACCTTCTCGAAGACAGTAAGTGACTATGGGCGAGGCCGAAGGCCGAGCTGCGTTCAGGAAGAGGATAACATTTTCTAAGAAAGTAAGTAACAGAGGGCGAGGCCGAAGGCCGAGCTGCGTTCAGGAAGACGATAAACCTTTTCGAAGACAGTAAGTAACTATGGGCGAGGCCGAAGGCCGAGCTGCGTTCAGGAAGAGGATAAACCATCTTTAAGAAGTAAGTAATAAAGGGCGAGGCCGAAGGCCGAGCTGCGTTCAGGAAGAGGATAACCTTTTCGAAGAATGTAAGTAACCGAGGGCGAGTCCGAAGGCCGAGCTGCGTTCAGGAAGACCATAAATCTTCTCGAAGAAAGTAACTTCTTTGTTACTTACTTTCTTCGAAAAGGTTTATCCTCTTCCTGAACACATCTCGGCCTTCGGCCTTGCCCATAGTTACTTACTGTCTTCGAGAATTTATCGTCTTCCTGAACGCAGCTCGGCCTTCGGCCTCGCCTATAGTTACTTACTGTCTTCGAAAAGGTTTATCGTCTTCCTGAACGAAGCTCGGCCTTCGGCCTCGCCCTCTATTACTTACTTTCTTCGAACAGGTCATCCTCTTCCTGAACGCAGCTCGGCCTTCGGCCTCGCCCATAGTTACTTACTGTCTTCGAGAAGGTTTATCGTTTTCCTAAACGCAGCTTGGCCTTCGGCCTCGCCCTCTGTTACTTACTTTCTTCGAAAAGTTTACCCGCATGCTGAATGCAGCTCGGCCTTCGGCCTCGCCCATAGTTACTTACTTTCTTAGAAAAGGTTATCCTCTTGCTGAACGCAGCTCGGCCTTCGGCCTCGCCCATAGTTACTTACTGTCTTCGAGAAGGTTTATCGTTTTCCTGAACGCAGCTCCGCCATCAGCCTCGCCCTCTGTTACTTACTTTCTTCGAAAAGTTTACCCTCATCCTGAACGCAGCTCGGCCTTCGGCCTCGCCCATAATTACTTACTTTCTTCGAAAAGGTTATCCTCTTCCTGAACGCAGCTCGGCCTTCGGCCTCGCCCTTTGTTACTTACTTTCTTAAAGATGGTTTATCCTCTTCCTGAACGCAGCTCGGCCTTCGGCCTCGCCCATAGTTACTTACTGTCTTCGAGAAGGTTTATCGTCTTCCTGAACGCAACTTCGCCTTCGGCCTCAAAAAGTTACTCACTTTCTTCGAGACGGTTTATCGTTTACCTGAACCCAGCTCGCCCTTAGTTACTTACTTTCTTCCTTGGAAATACGAATTTCACGCGAGCGAAGCCGCGGGCAATTTTTTATCATTACTTATGTCCTCTAGAGGGCGCCATATCCTATAGCCTATAGACGTTGGATGCGTCTTGACGACCAGCGTACGGTCAAGACGCATCCAACGATACCTCATTTGCCAAATTATGATAAGTAGTTTCGAAGTTATTATGAGGGAACAGTTGAATATACATACATACATACATACCGGTCAAAAACATAACTCTCCTTTTCGCTTCGCCGTAATCGGGTAAAAATAAGAATCTCTTCGCTAATATACCGCGCATACTACACTACGTACAATATAATAAACATACGATCAATTAACTTAAATCAAATAGGAACGTCAGTTAAATAAATATCCGCTAACATCGACTCGCAATAACACTTTTACATAGGTTTGCTCCTAAAATTAATCAAATAGATACCTAACGAAATTAACCTACATAATATTATGAATCGAATTAAAATATAAGAAACTCTGCCGAGACAATGCATACACACACACAACACACCGCGCTCCGCCAGACCGCCCCCCGCGCCGCGTCCCGCGCCTTCGCCGCCGCCGGGCTGCCAGTCTCCGCGAGACGCGCTAGCGCTACTAACCCCCCCGCGCCGCGCCGCCCATTATTTCGGCGCTCGGAACATTTCGATTTGTATGGGAGCCACATCTTAGCGTAGCCGGTGTCCCGTATTGTAAAATGGGCTTGTACTAAGTTTCATCAAATTCGGATTATGGCTTTAAGAGTTATGGAGGAACATACATACATACATACAGAAAAGATTTCTAAAAATCGTCAATTTAGCATTAGTATCATACATAGAGGCTACAAACTCAATATTTCCTAAAACAAAGTAACTTACTCCATGACCATCCCTTACAGATTTATTATTAGTATTGATTGATATGCAGTAAGTCATTCAGACAAAACACCACACCTCACACACCTTTGATTAGACAAGTAAGTTTATGCCCTGCGCAAACATAAAAAAATACTAATCAGGGAAACATGTTATTGGCCATACCTACTTTAGGCATAAAACATAAATGTATCTACAGTCAGTATTGTCAGCCTCGATAGCTCAGTGGTGCAGACAGTCAACTGTCGCTATTGAATGTTAAGCAACGCTGGGTGCGGTCAGTACTTGGATGGGTGACCGCTGACCGTTGGAGGCTGACCGAGGTTCGGATTCCTCGTAAAACTGTTGGTCCCTTCCCTCCTAATCTTACTTGGTGGTAGGGTTTAACCCGCCCGGGTTGGTACCACCGCACTGAATGAAACGTCGGTCTAAACGGCTATGTAAATAGTTTGTGTTTTCCGAACAGTTCAGTGTAGCCGGCACGATCAAAGGGGGAAGCACTGACATGGCACCTAGTTCACCCGGTGTTATGGGCTGACATCACGGACGTTGTAGGTGATGTAGCCAACCGTGTCAGTTTCCATAAAAAAAAAATCTACATTGTGAATGGAATAAATGAAATAAAGTCCTCGAGTTACTATTACAAATGACCACGTAAGTGGGTATGAATCGAGACGTTTAAGCTCTACAATTCCACTACAAGATTGCCGGACTATAGTCCACAACCAGAAATCGGCCATTGTCTATTGTGCAAAGAGGTGCACTGTCTCGTTCTCTACCGAAGAAGTAAATAGATCGAAGGCGTATCGAATTGTCGAGTAGGTGATAAAATTACACAAAGATGAAACTATAAAGACGTCAGCCTCGGTAGCTCAGTGGTGCGGTCGGTCGACTGTTGAGCAATCCTGGGCACGGTCATTACTTGGATGGGTGACCGCTCGACCATTGGAGGCCGACCGTGGTTCGGATTCCACGTTAAACTGTAGGTCCCTTCCCTTCTTACCTTACTAAGTGGTAGGGTTTATCCCGCCCGGGTTGGTACCACCGCTCTGAACGAAACGTCGAACGAAAGTTCAGTGTAGCCGACATGAAATGAAGGGAACCACTGGCATGACACCTAGTTAAGCAAGGTGTTATGGGCTGACATCTCGGATGTTGTAGGTGATGGAACCAACCGTGTGTTTCCATAAAAAAATTAAAATAACACTTCTTTACTCAAGTATCATCTGTTTGATGCAAATGATGTGCATGCACACCAAATTTTGGTAAAAACGTAAAGTGGAAAGTATGAGAACGCCGTTTCAGGGTATTTATTTCTTTTTTCTCAACGGTTCCGGCGTTCCCGCTGCCCTAGATCCAATTCCTCGGACGACTGGCCAGCAGTGCAAGGCTTGCAGCTATTTCCTGTATCCGATTTCTGTATTCGTATTTCCGAATTGTATTTATGTGCGATCTGCACCGATACCATGTATATGTTTTTATCTCTTTTCAACTGTCAGTAGCTTGCCGTTTATGTTTTTTCCAGTTCCTCTAAATAAAGTTGCTGAAAGCTTACGCATTTTATCCCGACGAGGAATCCAAATGTATCTATGTTGTTGTTCACTTGTTCAATAAAGTTGCCGAAAACTAACGCATTTTATCCCGACGAAGAATTCAAATATATCTATTACAGGTGTTCACTTGTTCAAGAAAGTTGCTGAAAGCTAACGCATTTTATCCCGACGAAGAATTCAAATATCTCTAGTACAGGTGTCCACTTGTTCAATAAAGTTGCAGAAAGCTAAAGCATTTTTTCCCGACGAAGAATCCAAATATCTCTATTACAGGCGTCCACTTGTTCAATAAAGTTGTATAAATCTAACGAATTTTATCCCGACGAAGAATCCAATGCCTCTATTACAGGTGTCCACTTGTTCAATAAAGTTTCTGAAAGCTAACGCATTTTATCCCGACGAAGAATCCAATCTCTCTATTACAGGTGTCCACTTGTTCAATAAATTTGCTGAAAGCTAACGCATTTTATTCCGACGAAGAATCCAATGTCTCTATTACAGGTGTCCATTTGTTCAATAAAGTTGCTGAAAGCTAACGCATTTTATCCCGACGAAGAATCCAATCTTTCTATTACAGGTGTCCACTTGTTCAATAAATTTGCTGAAAGCTAACGCATTTTATTCCGACGAAGAATCCAATGTCTCTAATACAGGTGTCCACTTGTTCAATAAAGTTGCTGAAAGCTAACGCATTTTATCCCGCCGAAGAGTGTTTTCTTTATAATTTCGCTCCTCATCATCCAAAGGGTCTAAATTAAAATAGCTTTTTAAAAAATAATACAGAAATTGGAATCAAATTTTATTAATATACAAAAAAAAATCTAATAATTATCAGTGGTCAAATTAAATAAAAATTGACAAAAGTAAAATATTAAAAATTAAATACTAAATCATAAAACATTAAGATTATTGCTTTTGTCAAAATAGATGAGGCAGCGCGGAACTTATAGGTGACTGACTCAAACAACTACATGTAAGTGGACGTGTGCTTCAACAAAGTTATTCTATCTGTCCGTATAGATAGGGAATGCACAAAGGAGAGTTTAATTAAACAAAAAACAAAGAGCTCGTTAGATCTTATCGCTTACAATCTTGTTTTCATTCACTTTCACGATCTCAATATAAACTTTTCCCCCGATGCCGCATGTTTTCCTGCGGGCAACACCGGGCGCGGCGATGGCGGACGGAAGTGCCAACGCATCAATCTACGCGTTCGCGATAAATGAGACTTCGTCGACTGATCCGTGCGGACGCTCTACGCTCTTTTGGTACGCGTCTGTCAGATTCGATGTCGTAAGAAAGATCGACTTTTGACGTGGAATCACGTCTTACTCGCATGTTACAAGGTGAGATGGTCCGGGAAACCGGGTACCGGGAAAATGGTCAATGCTCAGTTTCTAAGTAACGCACATATAAAACATCAGTCAGTCAGTCAGTCAGCGTGTAAGCGTCCACTGCTGGACATACGCCTCTCCAATTTTCCTCCAGTCCTCCCGGCCTTCCGCGATACGGAACCACTGCTTTCCGCCGACGTATTACAAAACATATATATCAGCAAAATGAGGTACGTGGCGCAAATGCAACAATAATAAAAAAGATTTATTATATTATTTGCAGGCACAGTGAATCATCAAAGTAAGACGATTTTTTGTAAATTGGTTTTCTTGAGTAATTTTTATATATTAATATTATTTATAAAATTACACAATTAATACAGATATTTCGACTGTGTTGTCGTCATCAGTGAAAAATATAACATATTATGTATGGTGTTGATATTTATGACATATGAGTGGTTGATATGGTTTTTTTTTTTTTAATGAACGATATTTAATCCCGGGGTATGATGCGCGCCTAGGTTCCATATGAATGATGATTCCCAAGTTCTTAAATCTATTTCTTTAAGGCCGTGACAAACGCCAACGACCTTGAGCATTCGGGAATTCTACATAATGTACCATGCGACTGCTAATTTCGCTTCGCACGTTCAAGTCACATTTAGCGTAGTTTGTCGCTATCAGCCTAAAGAGTTGATGGTTCGGGGTTCGAATCCCACTTTCGTATGTTTTTTTTTTTTTTGCTTTTTTATTATTTTAATTATTAAAATGATTGTGGCTTATGTAACTGATGCGTGATTCTAATTTTTTATTTTTTATTATTTTACCTAAATAACATTTTATTGTAATTTCTTCCAAATTATTTTAGTTCATGTACTTACCACTTTTTATAAACCTCTAAATAGACTATCGATGAAAACTAAAATAAAAATAGGTAGGTAGGTAATAGGTAGATAGGCATTTAGGTATGTATGGCAAATATCATAGCAACATAGGTACCGGCCGGCGCGCGCGGCGCGCGCGGCGGCAGCATGGCACGGTGCGGTGGGGTGCGGTGCGGTGCGGTAACTCAGTAGCAGCGTGCCACTCACGCATGCAAGCAAGCAATAACAAGCCGCTCCTCCGCGCCGCGCCGCCGCTCCTCCGCGCCGCGCCGCGCCGCCGCGTCGTCTCCGCTCCGCGCCACCACAGTGCCGCCGCCGCCGCCGCCCCCGCTCCGCAGCGCGCCGCTGTTGCTAGGCTACTTTTATTTAGGCACGGTTCTATAGTCCTTGCATCTCAAGCGCAGACAGCGTTATACCACAGTACCTATTAGTTATTCTGTGGTTATACCAACGAAAGCCATGCGTATAACGCCCCGTCAAGTTACGTACCGGAGCGTATACTGATAGATACCACAGAAGAGAGATATTACTGATACGGTCGTACTGTATACTGGTACGGAAAATGACACGGTGGCAACATCACCTACAATACAACATCCGAGATGTCAGCTCGTAACAACTGGTGAAGTAGGTGCTATGTCAGTGCTTTTCTTCGGTCGTACCGGCTTCACTGAACTGGACGGAAAAAAAGAAGGGAGTCATATCCCGAAATAGTTTGTATTTTCCGTCCAGTTTAGTGTAGCCGGCACGACCAAAGGGAAGCACTGACATGGCACCTAAGTTCACCCGGTGTTATGGGCTGACATCACGGATGTTATAGGTGATATAGCAAACTGTGTCAGTTTACATAAAAAAATCCCTCAGTCGCCTTTTACGACATGCACGGGGAGAGATGCAGTGGGGCTATTATTTTAAATTACCATCCCACACGGTACAAATATACCTAACCTACCTATCTTTTTTCCATTCGATCCAAACACAGAAGACAGAAATGACGACCGACACGCGGGCGCAGCAGGGCAGGAGCGAGCAAGCGAGCCCGGAACTAAAATTGTATCTAGTATTGAAGTGCCTGCTAAATTGACGAAGGCAAAAATTTTACCCTTCCGACTGAAGAATTACGTCAATAATTTCATGTAGGCGTTTTTTGTTTTTTATTTTTATCTCCTTTCGTGGATAAAATAATAAAAAAAATTGAATAGAGTTTTCTCAGAGCTTTGTGACCTTTGAATCGGTGGTATTGTAAAATTGTAATAATACACACATACTCAGATTTTCAAAAATTCATGCTTTTTTTATATATTTTTAATTTTATGTTTATTACTTACTTTTACTCATTATTAAAAAAACCAGCAATGCACTTTGTTGGTAAGGAACCAAAATATAGGTTGGTATTTTTTTAATTTTCTGAATGTGTGTCAATTGGTCAGTTTTGGACCTTCTTTGTCGCACTTTTTGCATGTTTTGCGTATTTGGCGTTTGTCACCGCCTTAAGTGGTGGACTGAATGATTTAATGATGCGGACGGTGAAGCATTGATTGAATGAAATTTGATGGTTACGGCAGTGTGTTGGGATGGAAAGAGGCGAGTTTACTGAGGTGGACGTGAACCTGTGGTGATTGATTCTAATGTAGTAACCATGACAATCAGATTTTTTTATATTTTTTGTTTAATAAATACAATTTCACGCATTTCGAGAGCCTTTCGCCTCCTCTTGGCAAATATACTTCGATATTTTGAAAACAGTAACGTCCAATATATCTACATTTTTCACAGAATGGTCGGGCCGGCTACGCAGAAGTGAACGGAATAACTAATTATTCACAAAGCCGCTTCGATCGGTATTTCATTCAGTGCGGTGGTACCAACCCGGGCGGGTTAAACCGTACCACCTAGTAACATAACAAGAGAAGGGCCCTACGTTTTACGTGGAATCCAAACCACGGTCAGCTTCCAACGGTTGAACAGTCACTCAGATCATGTAAGATTTTAATGAATGAACAATTAATTTTTTTTAACTTTTACATTTAAAATTAACCTTAATCCAACCTCAAGATCGCAAACTTTATTTTTTAAAAGAACTAAAAAAAAAATTTATTATTAATTATATAATAAAGTTATGACCGCGCCCAGGTGTGCTTAATATTATGAACGGCAGTCGACCGATCGCACCACTGAGCTAGAGCCTGACAATGCCGTCGACGTAGCGCTTTAAAGTCGATACAAAAAAGTCAATCTAACGCCCGAATCCCGCGCCTCGCTCGACACCCACCCAGACATTTCCTTCCCCAGGACAATGGAGCAGCTAATGAACACATTTACTATACGCACAATAATAAAGGAGGCAGTTTATTGCCTCGTATTGAACACGGCTTCACTTGGTTTTCACTCGATAAATCTCTTGAAATCGTTCGCCGCTCTTTCGGGCTATTTATTGGGGGAATTCGATGACAAAATGTCTTTAGCAATGTTACATACTTACATAAAATCACGCCTGTCTCATAATGGGCTGGGCAGCGAGACAAGAGACAACGAATCCCAACATGCTACGATCCTGAACATCTCTTACATCTCTACCATTTTCATTCATGCTCGTCTGTTTCGGATTTTGGGCACCCTTTTAGATCACATGCCCGATCTGGTCTAGAACTAGATACGTACGTATTCCGGACAACGCTTTCCGATCTTTCCATTTAAATTAAAGTTCTTTTTAATTCAACATTTCAAATTCAAATAATTTATTGTCATAATATTCACATTAATATGTTGTTTATTGTTTATTTAGCATCTATTAGCAGTGCACTGCGCTCAGATTTGTCATATTTACATTGTAACATTCCGCCAGTTCGATTATCACAGCGAAGAAGAACTGACAAGAAACTCCACTGGAAATTTTTTCAATGTGCACTTAGTCTACTTTACAAATATGTTTGCCACTGCCTAGACACGCATGTGCTGATTTATGACAGATGCAGCAATTCATGACAAAGTTAAAACATTTTTAATATGAAATTGTATGAAGTTATATACCCACCACACTGCCACATGAAGCAGGCCAGTCTCCACAAAGAGCACCCGTTCACGAGCACCACACCTGGGCCAGCCATCGACTCCCTCAACCTTATTATAGGATGGGAAACGACCTGAACCAAGTGTCACCGTAAGCGTAACTATGACATAAATGATTAGAATACAAGAATGTGTGTGAATAAGTGGTTCATTCCATTGAAAGCACAGTATAACATTATATATAACACACAGCAACATACAACAAGACAATAGAAAGTGCGTAGGCGCAGTATATGGCCCCTTTCGAGCATGACAAAGGCCGCTGATTTTTAAGCCTAGCCTGCAGTAATAATAAAATTAAATCTAATAGAACTTATACAATTATTAAATGTACGTATTAGGACTTAAACAATTTGAACTTTTACAATTCTTCAATTACAGTTAACACTTACAAGTATGTACATAAAACTTTCGATACAACTTTACGGATACATATGGATACAATTTTAAGGTGTTACATATATGTATATTACATGTATGTATATAAAAAAAAAATTACGTAATCAGATACACTGTCTTTCACAACATGAGACATAATATAGAAGAAAACATAAGAATTAAGAGAAGAAAATGTAGATTGCTGATTTAAAATGCTATCTGCTCCAAAAAAATTTATGGTAAATTAAATAAATATAATGCTAATTAATACTAAGAGTGAAGGGAGGAACGAGGAATTAGTTATTCACGCGTACTCCGAGATATTTAATGTATTACTGCTCTTTTTGGACTGTAAGAAGTTATCTTATAAGGAATTATGCATGATATTTAATTATGCACTGTAATCTATGCATACTCGTATAATAAAATCGTAGACTTACCGTGTCTATACATTAAAGAATTTTGCAAAAAAAAAAAAAATAACTGGGAGACGGGAGGAACAAGTAATAGAACGTAAAAAACTATTTTTGAAATTTTTGATTTGTCGGTTTGTTTGTTCGTTTGTACGCGCATCACGCAAAACCACTCATTGGATGCAAAATCTAATTACTAAAACATATGAAGCTTTATTCTGAGTAACATTTAGTGTTTATTTCATCAAAATCAATCCACAGAATCAAAAGATATTTAAATTGTTAAGTTTATTTAGAAACCTCATAGCACCACGCCACGGCGTCGGGGGGGGGGGGGGGGGGGGGGGGGGGGGCGACGACGACGAGGGGGAGCGTTACTAATATTTTCAGCGCATAACCAGTTTAACTGGTTTTCTTTTTATTAGGATTTAGTATCACAAATGATTAATTTTCATGTGGTTCTGAAAGAATACTTTGTCATGTTCAGTTACGTCCACGCGGACGAAGTCGCGGGCAAAAGCTATTTATTTAATTAAACGTAAAAAAATCCATGTGTTTCGTCATCCATCATCATCATAATCATCATCATGTACCCGAACCTTTTCATTGCTGGACATAAACATCTCCGAAGGCACGCCAATACGCGCGGTCTTCTGCTCTCCATAACCATCAAGCGGAGTGGATGAATGGCTACTTTTGACGAAACAATCGTGTCTATAAAAATGCACATCCCGCCTGTCTCCTAACGTGGCAGACAGCGAATCTCCACGTGTCACCGTCCTGAACACACCATTATGTTTTTCATACATGATTTATTAAATTAAAAATAGGAAAATTTTAAATAAAACGCCACAACTTGCTTCCTTTTGACGAAACAATCGTATGTATGAAAAAAAATACATATCATGTCTTCTAACGTGGTAGACAGAGACAGCGAATATCTACGTGTCACCATCCAGAACATACCATAATATATTTCATAGATGCTTTGTTAAAGTAAAAGTAGGAAAATTCGAAATAAAAACGCCACAACTCGCGGACACACTCATCATCATCATCATCATCAGTCTGTATCGGTCCACTGCTGGATATAGGCCTCTCCCAAGGCACGCCACCACACGCGGTCTTCCGCTCTTCTCATCCATCCACTCCCGGCTACCTCGCGGACACACTGGCTACACTTAAATCCCCACATAATACTATGAACACTACACTGGCATGGCATCCCGCGTATTCTCTGCACAAATAGAAGTGAAATGAGAGAACGTGCCACACGAGACGTGACAAGTATTCTAAGTTTATGCGACCCTCTACGGCTCCTGCTCGATTCCAAGCGCGACGCGGTGTTGTGGTTTACTTTATTTGCATAATAAACTACCAAAATTAAACTGCCCAAACACAAAACCCCAAACTGCCCTAACTCAAAACAGTTATATTATGGAAACGTAGAAAAAGAAACGTAATAGATAGGCGGTTGAAATTTTTATAGAATATGTGTTATGGTTATGGTGGATAAATGGTGACCGCTCGACCGTTGGACGCTGACCGTGGTTCGGATTCCACTTAAAACTCTTCCCTTCTTACCTTACTAGGTGGTACGGTTTAACCCGCCCGGGTCGATACCACCACACTGAAACAAAGGTTCGTCGAAACGGCCATGTAATAGTTCGTGTTTTCCGTCCAGTTCAGTGTAGCCGGTCCGACCGAAGGGAAGCACTGACATTGCACCTAGTTCACCAAGGTGTTATGTGCTGACATCACGGATGTAGTAGGTGATGTAGCCAACCAATGATATTTTAGGAAAGATAGGTTATCTATATGACATTCAGTGCTCAGCTCACACATGGCACGTCCTTGAAAAGTTGAGAGGAAGAACTATAAAGTGATGCGCCGACTCGAATAGTCTTATTCCAATTATTATTAGAATTAGTGCAGAATCTCATTAGACACGACGGCATTTTTGATGTGTTAGCGGCTCGTGGTTAGCGGTCCGAACGCGTGCGTAGTTGGTGGGCGACTAACTTCAGACAGGACTGGGGTCTTGTATTTAATGTGCCGCTTGGGAGCTCAGTAACCTATCTACCTCCTTTTAACTTATAATTGATATTAGCCAACCGTGTAAGTTTCCATAAAAAAATTATAATAAATAAAAATGTACGGAGGTAAACCTCGGTGCGCGAGTTCGACTCGCACTTGGCTAGTTTATCTACATACACATTCGTCGGTTACGGGTACTACGCACTTGGTCTTTTTTGAGCACACACATTATGTATATATGTAAACTAAAAAGTCTGTCTTGTTCAGTAACTAAAAATAATAAAATAATATATATTTTTTTTTTATGGAAACTAATAATAGTCTAGTACTACCACCTATCGCTCGTAGCTTGCCTCGCGTCCTCTCGGAGAGCTCCGTAGCCACGGTCTGCACCCGCCGGCGTGCTTGGAGGCCTAAACCTCCCGACGCCGGCGGAACTTTGCCGTTTTTTTAGTTTTTGTTTATATTAATTTTATATATTTTTAATTTTATTACATTTAAAGATTTAATATAAATATTGTACTATAAAAACGTGAAAATAAAGAAATAATTTTAATAGTAGTTGGTGGTACTTGGAATCGGCCCATAGGGTTCTCGTGTTGTCTCGCTAACTGACAAGTAAAGCCTGGTCTAGGCTAGGACCTGTGAAAGCTGGCTCTAGTTTTGTTTCGTAGGCTCTTCGTCAATCACATTTTCAGCTATTGTAGGCACTTTTAAAGAGGCACGAAGATCAATAGAACGTATTACCAGATAAAACGTCAAGATAAATGGGACATAGGTCTCGCACGGAAAAGAATTCACAAATTCTGACAACGAATTAATGCTGGCTACATATTAAACGTATGGAGTAGGGTTGTAACGAATATCCCTATTCGTATTCGAAATTCCGAATATTCGGTTCATTTTTATTTAATATTCGTATCCGTATTCGTATTTGGTTGTAAGATACCGAATATTTATCGAATATTTTATATTTATTTTACTAATGAAAGAGTGAGCCGCAGCAATATTGATATGTGTGGCGTATACGGGCAAACCAATGGGCGATTTTGATTATTAAATAAAATTATAAATATTTTGTAACACACTAATTACGTTAAATTTTTTTTCAAAATGCAGTGTCAAGTAATCAAAAACAGTAAAAACATTAAAACACGTCCGTATTCATATAATTTTAGGACTCAAAGTAGGTAGATCTACATTTAATAATAGAATATTTAAGTGTTTTTTCATTTGGATATAAAATTTCATATAAAATTTTTCTATATTCGTATTCGTATTCCTATTCGCGAATATCATTTTGGAATATTCGTATTCGCATTCGTATTCTCGAATATGGAAAAATAGGCATTCGTTACAACACTAGTATGGAGTATGCGACCGACATCAATTCTATGTTACGTTGCGGACTAGGTTTGGTGGGTTCCAGGGTAGCTTATACCGACGACGATTGCCCCTATAGTCTTTTTAGAGCTCCTTATTCGTCTTACGGGACCCTATTACTAAGCCTACGCCGTCTGTCTGTCCGTCTGTCTGTCCGAGGGCTGTATCTCTTGAAACGTATAAGCCCGTTGAAATTTTCACAGAATATGCGTTATTATGGCCGATATAATAGCAAATAATAAAAATAAGAAAAAGTAAAAAAATCACGGGGTCCCCCTAACAAGAAACTAAAAAGTGTATGCGCACCATCTACCGGAAACATTATGAAGCAGCGCTGACCATGACATGGCGATACGGAACCCTTGGTGCGCGAGTTCGACTTCGCACTTGACCGGTTTTTTGCTGATCTGTGTATCTTCGCTGTCTTAGGCCCACTTGCACCAACACAAATTTAATATATAAACCAGTTTAACTCGTTAAACTAGCACCCGTTGTATGTGTGAACCGCGTTTAAATCCATAACTCGCTACTTAACTTTAAACTCGTGTTGGTGCAAGACGCGCTAAGATCGAAATATACGTCCAAAGGGAAGCCACTGACAGTCACCTCCTCGACAAGGTGTTGGCCCTTCTAGATAGTTATTTTCACTGTACATATGCATGACATTAAATGGATTTACTTGAGTACCGCCTAATCTCCATAACCCGGCTACAAGTACATACGACCCCAAGCAAAGCTGACTTGACTCAACGTGCGGTTTGCTCGCTGCGTAAGTCATTGTGTCAGGAGCGTATTTAGGTGTACGCGCTGGGGGCCTTATTTATGTACCAATTTTATTACGCGGCTACAACAAGCAAATGTAGCGTGGGACACCACCGGGTAGGTGCACAGGTTTCTATTCTTTCTTTCTTTCTTATACAAAGATTTCCTTTACCAATATACGTGTAATTCTTTCTCTTGTTTATAACTTAAATATAGTAAATGGATATTTATGTATTTCCTTATTAATTAGTAATATTATATATATAGTATATTATGTATAACAGTTAATTTATTAATAGTAAACAGTTAACCTACAAAATAAAACGAATTAAATAGGACACCTAAAAATAGCTACATTAAATTAAAAATTACAGATTTCCTCCGTGGACCCCAGAATGGATTCCTGGAATGTGGCCGCGTTGCCCCTCTGTACCTTCAGACTATTGCTGACTATGCGTGTTGACTCGAAATATTGCATGGTGATAGCTGGCTGCATAGCGGAGACTCCCCATTGGATTGCTCGCCTTACTGGACTAGAGGAGAACACGGCCGACGCTGCTATGCGGCCATCTTGCGTCCAATACGGTGGTACCAACCCAGTCGGCTACAATTTGAGCCTAGTAAGTTGCAAGGGCTATGGTAACCAAAACTTAGCGAGTCGTCTTTTTTTTAAACCAAATTTAGCGTGAGTTTCGTCACGGGCAAAAGATAGTTTTACTCGCAAAATACCACTCGCCTCTTACGCTATGTCATTTAATACTTTTGTAATTTGTCTTTTTTTATGGAAATTGGTACCGTTGGCTACATCACCTACAAAATCCGTGATATCAGCCCATAACACCGGGTGAACTAGGTGCCATGTCAGTGCTTCCCTTCATTTCATGTCGGCTACACTGACCTGGACGGAAAATACGAACTATTTACATAGCAGTTTTGACCGACGTTTCATTCAGTGCGGTTGTACCAACCCGGGCGGGATAAACCCTACCACCTAGTAAGATAACAAGGGAAGGGACCTACAGTTTAACGTTGAATCCGAACTTTCAGCCTTCAACGGTCGAGCGGTCACCCATCCAAGTACTGACCGCGCTCAGGGTTGCTTAACAACAATGGGCCGACCGCACCACTGAGCCACCGAGGCTGACAAGTCTATTGTCTGAAAAGACACTTATGTAATCCTAGGCACCGTGTAACGCGAAATACGGCCCTGGCTATCACTAAGCCCGGGTTCACTAGACGGCTAGTCCGACCACAATGCTGGCCGATATCTTAGCGTGGCGGGCGATACTTCAAGTTACTATGAAGCTTACGGTAGATATACCAAACCGGTACATCTACATATCAAGATCGGTGCCTTAACTGAGGCTGCCGGCCACATCTGTACTAAAGAAAGCTACACAAATCACAAAGCATATTATCCACTCATGTTTTCTTTCATGCATCATTTTTGCTTGCTTTAGCACCGCCTTAAAATCTAGGGTTCGATTTTTTTTTATTTCGTACATGTTTGAAGGCTGTTTTTATATTTTTTTTAATATTTTTTATATTTAAATAGAGAATCGCTCGGTCTTCGGCCTCGAGATTCCGCCTCGCTTTCCAATCCGATCTTGACCAATTTGAAATGGGACCACACGGGAAGCACCAGCTTTCAAATAAAAAAAGAATCATCAAAATCGGTTCACCCAGTCGAAAGTTCTGAGGGGGCAAACATAAAAAAATACAGTCGAATTAAGAACCTCCTCTTTTTTTAAGTCTGTTAAAAAAAACAAATTATATCCCATATCACCACATAACTTAAAATCACACGCTTAAAAGACACAGAAACCAAACAGCAGAAAACAAAGTAAACTTTTTCTAATAATTTACAAAAAAAGACACATTCGATCACACACGAAAATGATCTCAATTAGTTGCTGAATAAAACGGATCACCGTCACGACCGCAGGGAAGCAATGGCATGGCACCTAGTTAACCAACGTTTTATGGGCTGACATCACGGATGTATTAGGTGGGCCGTATTTTCCCGGCAACGCTGCAATTCCGGCTCGCCTGTCCCTGGACGGTTTTTATTATTGATATATTTTTTTAGGTTTAGTTTTAATTTGATTTTTTTTAAGTTAGTTTAGTTTGTTACTTTATTATAATAGGTTTTTTATATTAGGTAGGTCGATTTATATTAGTTAAATAGTATTGTTTTGTTTCTGTAAATAAATGATATCCTAGATACTTAAGGTCAAGCAAGACCGTGTTAGTTTCCATAAAAAATATATATATGGAGTTACGATTTATTGTTTAAATCCTATCGCGCATCAGCGCAGACACATATTATTTTTGCAGTTTATGCGACAAACTCGCACGTGCAAAACTGCATTCTTTTATGGAAACTGACGCGCTTGGCTACATCGCCTACAACATCCGTGATGTCAGCCCATAACACCGGATGAACTTGGTGCCACGTCAGTGCTTCCCTTCGGTCGTGCCGGCTACACTGAACTGGACGGAAAACTATTTACATAGCCGTTTCGACCGACCTTTCATTCAGTCCGGTGGTACCAACCCGGGCGGATTAAACCCTACCTATTCTTATATTACCTAGTAATATAAGAAGGGAGTCATATCCCTTAGTCGCCTTTTACGACTTACACGGGGAGAGATGCAGTGAGGCTATTCTTTTAAAGTACCGGCCCCACACGGTACGATTAGTACAGTACAGTACGGTACGGTCATTTTGCACACGAGAATGTACTGTCTCTACTTGCTCGTGTTCCAAAAAACTGGGAATATATCACGGCATGACACAAGAAGTACGGGGTCGGTCAACTCGTGGCAATACCCGGGGGATCGCCTGGAATGGTATTTCGCAGATCCGACCTGCGTGATAAAATAGTCTGTGCTAGTAATATGGAATTCCGAATCAGCCTTTCGCAAAAGTAGTTCGCGAGAAAACGGCCAAGTGCGTACTGTGTATACAGTATGCGGCGGGTAATATGTACCGTGTGGGGCCGGTACTTTAAAAGAATAGCCCCACTGCATCTCTCCCCGTGTATGTCGTAAAAGGCGACTAAGGGATATGACTCCCTTATTATATTTCTAGGTGGTAGGGTTTAACCCGGCCGGGTTGGTACCACCGCACTGAATGAAAGGTCGGTCGAAACGGCTATGTAAATAGTTTGTGTTTTCCGTCCAGTTCAGTGTAGCCGACACGACCGAAGGGAAGCACTGACGTGGCACCAAGTTCACCCGGTGTTATGGGCTGACATCACGGATGTTGTAGGTGATGTAGCCAAGCGTGTCAGTTTCAATAAAAAAAAAAAAAAGTACGGGGTCGGTCAACTCGTGGCAATACCCGGGGGATCGCCTGGAATGGTACTTCGCAGATCCGACCTGCGTGATAAAATAGTCTATGCTAGTAATATGGAATTCCGAATCAGCCTTTCGCAAAAGTAGTTCGCGAGAAAACGGCCAAGTGCGTACTGTGTATACAGTATGCGGGAGAATCAATGACTGGATATTTAGAAGAACTCAATCAACAGGAAAATTATGGTGAAACAGTTAATTAAGAAGTGGCATACATCACCACATATCTATCCCCTCTCCCGAGATGCACTTGGGCGGGGACTGATATTAACCCAGTGCTAGCTTATGCATGTGCTGAGAGTGTCAAAAAAACGGACGAAGAATTTATTTTAATATGTTAGTACTAAGCATGTACGAGTACTAGCTTTTTATATTTCTTTCATTAGATAAATGCAAAGCCGTCAATGGAGAGAAAAAATACGTCCCGACCATCATTCGAACCTGGAACTCCGGCTTGAGCTACCAGCACGTTACCAATTCCGCCACCGGGTTTATGACGTATTCTCTCTAAATTTTCGAACCGTTGCTTGCATCTTCTCTAGTAGGTATGTCCCAATCTCCTGCGTTTAGTCAACTTGCATATTTATCTTCATTTTCCATTTTTTTTTTAAACGAAGGATTATGCTCTGATTGTCTAACGTCCGCGATGTCAGCCCATAACACCGGGTGAACTTGGTGCCACGTCAGTGCTTCCATTCGGTCGTGCCGGCTACACTGAACTGGACGGAAAACACAAACTATTTACATAGCCGTTTCGACAGACCTTTCATTCAGTGCGGTGGTACCAGCCCGGGCGTAAACCCTACCATCTAGTAATAACTATAAGAAGGAAGTCATATCCCTTAATCGCCTATTACGATATACACGGTATGTATGATGTTTCGGATCCCGGAGACACTCGTTTCGCTGGACCATTAACTCCTTGTTCCTTTCGCGACCAGGCGAACGTTGAACTTTACATTGAGCAACTCGAGGTTTTGACTGCATTCTTAATCGGCGCGTGGCCAAGGGACAGGGAGTCAGTGTAATACGTGTCACTTTGATATTGTATTGTGTACAGGTTACTTATTGGTGGAATAAAAGTGACCGGTGCAGCGCAGCACACATTTATATCAGCTAAGTATGTATGTATGTATATAATCTTTATTGAATACCAATTTATAAAAATTAGGTACAACAGGCGAGCTTAATGCCGTGAGGCATTCTATTCTAACTAACCTTTGGGATGTGGGAGAAGTACATGCAGGTGAACAAGAATAGTTTGTGGCAAGTAGAGGCGGGTAGAGAGATCGTTGAGCCGGAACTAAAGATAATAACTTAAAAATATCTTGTAATAACACAAAAATAATAAAACAGAATAAAAAAACTGCGCGGAGGGACCAATGGGGCAGTCGACAGAGCCAAAAACACCTCTCCTCGCGAAACCACGCTCAGAGAGGCGCCATCATGTTGCTAAGCTGAGAAAGATACAGTAGAAGGAAAAAATATATAAATCCAAAGCAGCAACAAATAAGCACAAAAAAGATAAACAACAAGAAATGCCTAAAAGAATAAACATAAAAAAATACATAAATGTATACCAGTAAAAGTACTACAAAATATTTATCAACTCCGGCTTTGGGCCGCAATATTCTTTTAAAATATTCAAACCGGAACGTTTTCACCGACGGACGAACAGACAAACCGACATTCACTCGATCAGAGTTCCGATCTGATTTTCATTCCCGAAAATCTGCCTACAAGAAAAGGGAGGGTTTGTCTTCCTCAGTGCAGACACATTGAGAGTATGTGTTGCGAATATCAACCCAGTCTCGCCAATAAATTGTGCTAGACCAGAAGGCTTCGACGCTGTACATACCAAAGTACAAATTTAGTTAATATAAAATACAACGTCTGTATGTCTGTGAAACTGTCTTTCTGTCTGTCTCCATGTCAGCATGTTTGTTTGTATGTCAGTTTTGTTTATGTAATTCAGTATGGGTGGTTGTGTCGGAGGGCTCAGAGCAAATTATTTCTTTTTTGTATGTTATTCGGGGACAGGAAAACGGAATGTGGGAAGATCACCCGCCAGGTGGGACGACGACATCAAGTACGTCGGCGGAAAGCAGTGGTTCCGTATCGCTGAAGGCCGGGAGGATTGGAGGAAAATTGGACAGGCGTATGTCCAGCAGTGGACGCTTACACGCTGACTGACTGACTGACTGACATTCGGTATGGGTGGCTGAGTCAGAGGGGCCTGAGTACATACATGCTCCGACCAGCCAATACAACCTCCGAGAAGATGCCATACCGGAGACTTTCATTTGGACTGCTGGCTATACTGGACTGGAGGAGAACACAACCGAGGCTTCTATGCGGCCATCTTATATCCAGTACGGTGGTAGCAACGCAGTCGGCTACAATTTGAGCCTACCACCTAGTAAGGGGCAATGGAAGGGACCTACAGTTTTACACCGGTTCCGAACGGTGAAGCAGCAGGTGTAGGTATGCACGTAAATTTTTTCGTCAAAAAAACTCATTGGTTCACGCCGACCGGATTCGAACCGCGGACCTCTCGCATGAGAAGCCGATGCCCAAACCACTCGGCCACCCGCCGCATCTGACGCCCAGTACGGTGGTATCAACCCAATCGGCTAAAATTTGAGCCTACCATCTAGAAGGGGCAAGAGAAGGGACCTACATTTTAACACCGGTTCCGAACAGTGTAGGCATGCGCGTACATTTTTCCGTCAGAAATAACTCATTGGTGCATGGGGGCCGGATTCGAACTTCGGAGTCCAAACCAAGATCGCGCCGATCACCTGCCGCTAGCTACATGTTTCGACCAGCCAATACCACATCCGCGAAGACGCCATGCCGGAGAATATCCGTTGTATTGCAGGGTATACTGGACTGTAGACAGCCGAGGTTACTATGTGGCCCTCTTTCGGTTTGTCCGTTTGACTGTCTGTTTGCATCGGGTGACCACGAAAACGGTTGAACAGATTTATAAGTGTGTTCACCTAATATCTACATAATAAGAATATTTTTGCAAGGGGCTGAACAGTGAGCGAAAACCACGCGGAAGTTAGGAAAGATACGACATAAAATTTCCAAAACTTCAAACCCACGACAACGCCATCTATCATTCCTCATCATCATTTGACACATCAAACATGTAAATATTATGTTGAATTTAATTCTTTATTATCTCAAGACGACTTCTTAAGTTGAAATATAAGAAGATGTATAATTTATGTGTATTTTTTTATGTACTGTATATAATATATATATAAAAATATGAAAGCAAATAATATGAAGGGTACAGGGAAATGATGTGCTTTGTCAGTTGAGCTTAATTTTTCACAATCGCATTTTTTAAGTTAATCTCCTTATAACTTTATTATTATACTGACTTTATTGATACTTTTTATTACAGAAAACTATACTTATTCATTTGTTTTTAAGACATTCTTACCAATATTATTGGTATGAATAAGAATATTTCATTCACAACATAAAATAAATCCACGGAAGGAAACGTCAGTTGCTTATATGTATATGCCCACTATTAGCGATCAAACTCCAAAGCATCGTTTAGAAAGCTTCGCCCAAATCAAACAATAGCGCGAGCAGAGCCGCGGACAAAACCCAGTAGTATACATTTTTATAGGAAGCGCGACATATGCTACAGCCCTACTTTATGGCAGGCGCGGATCTGTCGAGAGGCGCCCCTTCGTCCTTACATTCCCTCCTCCCATTGGCGCTCCTTCCCACCTTCCTTGTCGGCTCGTGTTCAAGTGGTAAAGACCTTGTCTTTGTTACTGGAGACTATGGATTCGATACTCGCTGGCGTGAATAACTTTCTGTTTTTCGAGTTCGCTAGATCATATGCAATATTTTTTTTTATTGAATCTAATATAGTTGGCTACACCACCTAACCTACACCCGTGATATCAGCCTATAACACCTCGGTGAATTAGTTGCCATGTCAGTTCCTCCCTTTGGTTGTGCCGGCTACACTGACTGGGCGATTCATTTCATTTAATTTCATTTATTATTCGAATAGTCGCAACGACGAGTTGATTCAGATAAATTGTTAAAAAACTTGCACTTGCTTTCTATAAGAATGAACTCCAAATGAAAAGTTTTACAGTTCATGTAACCGTGTCCTGTTGAGGACACTGGCGACCGTGGTACGTCGGAGGAGGTCGGAGGCAAACAATAGCTCCGTTGGGAGGATTAGAGAAATATAGAAGAGGGTGTTCGGTATTTTACGACAATTTCTGCAGTCACACAATATACGATAGATGCCTCCATTCTCTTCGCTTCAAACCAGAAGACTCTACTTGCAGCGGTCTTCATGCAGAAGGTCTTCACGCAGAATCAGGATCACAACGCCTCCTTGCGGAACGGCAGAAGAGTCTGGTCGCCTTGAGACGGGCTGTGACTTTCACGTCCAAAAATACGATCGGAGCAGCGGATATTTTTCTCATACCAAATTTACTTTGATCGAGCGCGGCGCGGGCTCTCAATGCTGGTACCTGTAACGGAAGAATATGGAGTGTAGTTCCGAAGTGTGTGCGAAGCTGGGCCCAGCAGTTCTTCGGACGTTCCAACGGCAACCACTACCTACCTGAATGGAATCTGAGCTATCGAAGACTGCCGCTGCGGGCGGGGACTACAGCGTCAACATTAAGGTAGGAGGCAACACACCACACACACACTTTGGAGACTACAGCGTCACCATCAAGGTAGGAGGCACCACACCACGCACACACTTTGGAGACTATAGCGTCACCATCAAGGTAGGAGGCAACACACCACACACACACTTTGGAGACTACAGCGTCACCATCAAGGTAGTAGGCACCACACCAGACACACACTTTGGAGACTACAGCGTCACCATCAAGGTAGGAGGCACCACACCACACACACACTTTGGAGACTACAGCGTCACCATCAAGGTAGGAGGCACCACACCACACACACACACTTTGGAGACTATAGCGTCACCATCATGGTAGGAGGCACCACACCACACACACATACTTTGGGGACTATAGCGTCACCATCAAGGTAGGAGGCACCACACCACACACACACTTTGGAGGCTAGGAGGCACCACACCACACACACACTTTGGAGACTACAGCGTCACAATGATTTCTTTATGTAATCCTGTATGGTTGGTTCATTCGAAGGGGCCAAAGCACATGCTCCGCCCAGCTAATATCACCTCCGAGAAGGTAGGTGCCATACTGGAGACTTCCCTTTGGATTGCTGGCTATACTGGACTAGAGGAGAACACAATAGAGGCTGCTATGCGGCCATATTACATCCATTACGATGGTACCAACCCAGTCGGCTACAATTTTAGCCTACCACATATTAACACTAATTCAACTAATTCACTGTCAGCCTCGATAGCTCAGTGGGACGGTCGGGCGACTAATGTTAAGCAACGCTGAGCGCGGTCAGTACTTGGATGGGTGACCGCTCGACCGTTGGAGGCTGACCCATGGTTCGGATTCCACGTTAAACTGTAGGTCCCTTCCCTTCTTACCTTACTGGGTTTATCCCGGCTGGGTTGGTACCACCGCACTAAGCGAAACGTCGGTCGAAACGGCTATGTAAATAGTTCGTGTTTTCCGTCCAGTTCAGTTTACCCGACACGAAATGAAGGGAAGCACTGTCATGGCACCTAGTTCACCCGGTGTTATGGGCTGACATCACGGGTGTTGTAGGTGAAGTAGCCAACCGTGTCAGTTTCCATAAAAAAAAATATTAAGCGTAAGGGGCAAGGGATTGACTAACTGAAACATTTTAAACTACTAATAAAAAAACAGCGTACATAATAATTTCCCGACTCAAGCGTAAGCACAAAAAAAATACTCTCGCAGTTGAGAATTTCATTACATCCAAACTCTATACGGTACAATATTTTTCTTTTTGACGCCGATATTTTTGGATCCCATCGCAAAATGTGAAAAAAGGAACCCTTATGCGATCACTCTGGCGTCTCTCTGTCTGTCTGTCCGTCTGTCGGTCACAAGCATATCTCCGGATCTACAAAACCATCTCGAATCAAAATACACAGAATTAATTTAGTTTAATCCTGTTGTTGTAATAATTTATGTTGTGTAAACTTGTAAAAAATGTTGTGTAAAGGTGTTACTGTAGCTAAATTTATAAAAAGTTCTTTTACATTTATTTTAATTTTATTAATAGTGTAGGCTAGGCTTAGAAACAGCGGCCCTTGAGATACTCGAGTGGCCATATGCTGCGCCTAAGCCATGTCTTCTATAAAATGTATGCTTATGTGATGATAATGTATGTATACTCGTACAGTTGAATATATTAATATTCTATTCTATTCTAATGGTTGCCCGCAGACAGGTTATTGATAAATTTGTCTAATAGCTCAGTGGAATGAACTGAGTGCCCCCAAATGGTGAACAAAAAAAAATTTTTTTTCTTCATTAAATCGATTATTGTGTCATTCTATAGTCACTCAAATTGCAAATAGTAAGGCAATTTCCAAAATCGGAACCATGGTCAAAATCAACGATCGGACGGCCACCCATCCAAAGTCTGATCGAGTCGAGAAAATATTATTACATGAGAGCAAAGCAGGGGTGATGGGACCCTCGCGTGAAGATGGTTCACCTTTGCCGTTTTTTTTTGTGATAGAATGTTTTCATACAACGGATATGGGTTTACTGCGCTGAACAAGCACATATCTTGCGCAAACATCCACACTTCAATATCACTTACCGCGTTCATAAAACTCGAGCGCCTCCGCCGTAGGCTCGGAGGACTAAAATATTTAGCGCACGCTCATACATTCCTACTGCATAGCGGGATTATCCTGTTACGCAGGTGTTAAACACAGGATTGTGGGAAATCGGGGTCACTTTGTTGTTTTGTTTAAGCGGATACCTTCCGTTGGACTTACCGCGGATACGTACCAATCGGTTCTGCAAATCTTTCCTCTTCAAAACCGGTAAATTCTGGAACGCTCTCCCTGCCCATATATTTCCCCCCAAGTCCAGTTTCGGCTCCTTCAAGAGGGGAAACTTGTCAGGTCGGCATGGCATACGCAACCCTGTTACGACCGAATTTCCATGGGCGCCATTAGACACCTTATGTGTGGTTCGACGCCATATGTCGCACTTTCAATAAAAAAAAAGACATATCAAGGGGGGAGGCAGAGAGAAAGGAGGATGTGAGAAAGAAAGAGGAAAATAATAGAGTGAATTAAGTGAACAAGGGCGAGAGGTGATAGAGCTAATGAAAAATTAAGAAAGAAAAGGAGAGAATAGGCTGAGAAAAAACGCGAGAGAAGAATAGAGAAAGACAGAGAAGGGCAAACGAGAGGAAGGGAGAAAAGCGGAAACGAAGAACGAGTTTCTGCGGTGGAAGGAGTGAAAGAGAGGTAGGAAAAATAAGAATGAAGCGAACAAGATATGACGAAATTAGAGCCACAGAGTGGGACAGAGAGAAATGGAGAGCTAAAAGAGAGAAACAGAGAAAAGTCAGAGACAGAAAAGAGACAGGTATTGATAGAAATGCATATACGAGTAGAGAATTTGATTCTCTCGTCAGTACACACATTTACAATTAAAATTCTGTTTTCTCATCAGTCCAACCAATCGGAATTCTGAATTCGCATAATCGGAGCATAACTACGAGTCCTGACTTGAGACAGGACTTGACACTTTAGCATATACGGGCTGCAGACATTCGTATAGGCGAACTTGTGTCGCGCGGCGGTGACAATTCACGCATTGCGACACCACGCAATATTCTAGCAAACGTTTAGGATCGGGCTCAATTCGTCATGTTCCTGTCGAGGGTGTGACGTAATGGATCAAGTCAAAGGAAAATGTGTTGGTTTCACCTTTTCTAGCGGGTTTTTCATGGAAGCGACGAGAATTGCACGTTATAATTTTGATGTTTGAACATTTTCTTGACCAGATTCGTATTTTTTTGATAATGCGGTTTAGAACCTTATGGGTACTTCTCGCACGAGTTTCCCCTGTCTTAACTAAAATAAATTTACCACAGTTTTACACCGTTTATAGGTAATTTATATATTATCTGATTTCAATCAAAATAGGACAATACCTTTAGGAACTGTCGTCAATGCCTTCCTAATCCTCTATAGGTTGTTGCTCTTGTCGGAGGAACCTCATACCTTTTAGAACTGTCAATGCCTTCCTAATCCTCTATAGGTTATTGCACTTGTTGGAGGACCCTCTTCATTTTGCCGTGTCTTGATCCCTGTTTGTTTCCCTTTTTGTTTCCCTATTACATATTCTTCGTCCCACACAACATCACAGTGAAAGATCTTGTACTACAGAGTCCAGGTTCCCCATCCAGAAGACCGGAGGCTGTGTCGCGTGGGAGCGCTTGTTCGGCACATGTCGGTGAAATGATGTGTAGGTAGGTACTTGTTGCGTGCGAGCCTGTGCGTGTGACGAGGAGGATTTACGTACTTCGTGTTCACAGCGATAAATTCTTATTTGCAGGAGTAAATATTTTCGAAAGAAATGACTCGTAGAATAGGAGAAAATTGTTCTTGTGAATCGGGATATCGGATAATCTGGCAAGCCAGATGGCAAAACCTTAATAATCTGTTGCGCCGGGTTGTTGGCTGAATAACAGATTTCGGCTGCACGAAGACAGGTTTCGGACTCGGTTTCGGTCACTGTTCATAAAATAAATATCTACAAACCGCTATCGATATTCCACTGTGTAGAGGATGCTAGACGAGATGGCAAAGAGGCCGAGCATGTTTTGTTAGATTTTAGACAGACATTTTACAAAAAAGTAGTACGTTTAGTTGCCGTCCTAATTATAAAAAAAGCCGAAGAAGTAGAAAAACTGTCAAAACTAACATGAGGGATGGAAATAAAATTGTCTGTAAAAGTATTACAATTTCGGTTTTTCAAGGATGAGAAGACGAACTCGGGCCATGGGTGAGTCCAACACCATCAGTGCATCGGCCTACACGGCTGAGAGCACCGCGCGACAGTCTCCGGTTTACGGTCTCCGCAAACTAAGAAGAGTAGAAAATACGGAGCTCTCCGGGATGGGGGTGGTAGTGGTGGCGGCCTACGTGTCTACTACCACCACCTACCGTCCGTAGCTAGCCTCGCGTCGTTCCGGAGAGCTCCGTAGCCACCCACGGCCTGTACCCGCCGGCGTGCTTTGAGGCCTACCTCCCACCGCCGGCAGTAATACCGTTTTTCTTTTTAAATTGTTTATTTATATTAATTTTGTATATTTTTAGGTTCATAGAATGTATACAATTAATGTAGATATAGTGACGGAAGGAAAATAAGATAATAATTCCGCCTTTGCACGCTACTGTTCTCTTATTTCTGTGTGAATTATTGTTAGCTTCTATTCTTCTTCTGTATGTTATCTTCTGTCTTTGTTTGTGTGTGCAATAAAGCATTTCTATTCTATTCTATTCTAATAAAAAAACAAAATAAAAAATAAAAATATCTTTTGGAAATTTGTTAATTAGGCGTCGTGGTGCAAAGCCTCCTCGTTCGGCCCTCAATTTCGCGATGAATTTTGACTTGAGTAGATCAAATAGGTATTTATTCGTTGGTTTGTTTGTTCTTTGTGGCTTATATACGCACTATTAAGTATTACGTGCTTATCCCGATATAACAAATTCTGACTTACCGCATTAAAAAAAAATTAAAATGTTTATTTATTTTTTCATTCTATTAATTTTATTTCTAAACCAGCGCATTTTCGTCTCTCGACAACGACACCGGCACTTGATGGGATTAGAAAATAACTTCCCTCACAGCGCCTGCCATTTTGAATTTTTCTCCTAAAATATATACATACATACACCGCCAAAATCACAATCCTCCCTTTGGCTTCTCCGCAGTCGGGTAAACAGACGCAGCGCGAAACAAAGTTTCCAACTGAGTGAACGGATGTTTATAAATCGGTTACGAATACGCAAGTTCGACGAAGTTTGGTCGGTGTTCGGTGGCATGATCGACGTTTGTATAATAATCCCTCTGTTGTTATACAAGCATGCCGGTGACAGCGACCTAATCTCAGTTCACTAATTGTTGACTGATCGCTCAAACTAACCAGCGCTGGGGTTTAGGGGTTAAGTCGGGTAAATTCTATGAGCTGGGTTATATTTAGTTTACGGTAAGGGGCAAAGATTTAAATCGTTAGATAGGGCATAGTCTAACATGGCGCACTACAGACAATGTCACTAATAAAAGGGCCGCATGCGGCTACTTCGCATAAGACTCGGCGGGTGGCCGAATGGTTTCGGCATCGGCTTCTCATGCGAGAGGTCCGAGGTTCGAATCCGGTCGGTCGAATCCGGGTGTACCAATGAGTTTTTTCTGACGAAAAAAATTTACGCGCATACCTACGCCTGCTGCTTCACCGTTCGGAACCGGTGTAAAACTGTAGGTTCCTTCCCTTGCCCCTTACTAGGTGGTAGGTTCAAATTGTAGCCGACTGGGTTGGTACTACCGTACTGGATGTAAGATATTGGCTGGTCGGAGCATGTGCTTTGGCCCCTCCGACTCAGTCACCCATACCGGATTACATAAAAAAAAACGCAGCGCCACGCACGTGTTTAGAGGTCGTTCTACGGAACGGAACGGAACGCCGATGCGCGAGTGCAGAGCGTTAGCGTTTTGTTAACACGAGACAGCTTTTGATGCGATTCCTGATGACTAATTTACATGAAGTCACACACACCATTATGTCTAATTAGTGACGAATTCGTGAGCGCTTTGCCCTATCTATCGATTTAACTCTTTGGTAAGGGGTCAAACAGACTGTGGTTAATTTGGTTGGTGTAAAAATGGCGCATGACGACATTGCATGGCACTGTTGGCTTAGTACAGACGTTAGGTTACTACTGCTGATATTCACAGATTGGAGTGCTTAAACGTTCAGTCGCTTTAAAATTTGTTTTCTAATCTATGACAGATTCAGTTATCTGGGTTCCGCATTGTGGCCTCCACGGTTTAATAAAGCAGGATTTCAGTTTTGATTTTTTTTTATTGTACATTGTTGTTTTTACTATGGGCTATTTCAGCTTGGATCGAAATACTCGTAGAATAAGAATGATTTTTTTACAATACTAGACAAGTGTATAAAATGTACCAAAGACACCAATAAAATAATTGAATTGAATTGATATAGCGTGGACGGCTAACCTGAGGCCGCACACACATGCATTTCTCCAATACAAATGCTTGACATGAAAATGACTTTTATAGCGTATTAAAATATAAGCGTATAGTGAGTCGCCGACTGTGAGCGTGCTGACTGTGAGGTAGAAGAAGCGATTAGTCAGCCTCTCGTCAGTGAGCTAAAAAGAGCATTTATGTATTGTGTAATTACATTTTAACGTAGTAGTCTAAGGTTTAACAACATCTACAATTAGCGAGTGGGAGATCTTCGGATCGGCTGGGTTCGCCACCACACCCCGGGGGAAACATTACACCGCCATAACAGTTCGCTGTGTTCCGGTGTACTTCCCGGGGACCCAGTAGCAGGTGGGGTTGGCTATGGTGAGGAGTAGGTCAGTGGTCCCGACGCGGATTCGCTGTTCAGAGGTGTTGCATCGACACGGTTGCCAGGGAGACCCGGTTAAACGGTTATTCCGCTGGCCGCCCGCCGGATAGTACAGGGGCCCAATCGCGTCTAACCAACGCGAGAGGCTGCCCCGGTCAGCCGGCGCATAATCCCGGAGTGGTCCGTCGTGCCGGATGGTGACCGGTGTAAGGGTCCCGGCGGCCACTTCCGGGGGGGACCGGGGGCCCTTCCGTCTTCCGTGTCGGCGCACCACCAACCTGAACAGTAAGCGTTGAAGCTAGGGTCCACGCTTTGCCCGTGAATCACCATGGCCACCCTTCACGCTTTTTCCCCCCTCACAACAATCATGACAGCACAACAAAGAATAAGTAAGGTTAAATCAGCGGTGCGCATCCCTACAACCCTCTTTAGCGTCGATTCGACCAACGTGCGGGGGTTGCACTCAAATTTGAATGCCGTCCACCACCATCTAGAAACGACAAAACCGGCCTTGCTTTTTCTGACGGAGACGCAAATATCTTGCCCTGCCGACACCTCTTACCTGCATTACCCCGGCTACACTCTGGAAGAAGCCTTCCGCTCGCGAGCCGGGGTTTGCCTATTCGTCAGGGCGGATATTTGCTGTCGTCGCCTGCGCTGTCTTGAGGACCCCGAACTCTCAGTACTTTGGGTCCATGTGGATCTGGGGACAGTCTCGCGGGTGTACGCCTGTCTCTACAGGTCGCACTCCGGAGATGCTGGGACAGCTCGGTTATTTGAGTACCTGAGTGGAGCGGCAGACAAAGTCCAAGAGCGGTTCCCCACCGCGGACTTGGTTCTTCTTGGAGATTTCAATGCCCATCACGAGGCATGGCTAGGCTCCAGGAGAACAGACTTTGCGGGGAGAGCCGCCTACGACTTCGCCCTGACGCATGATCTGTCTCAACTGGTGGACCAACCCACCAGACTACCAGATATAGACGGTCATGAACCCTCGTTGCTGGATCTTCTGCTGACGACGAACCCCACTGGATATAAGGTCGTAGTGAGAGCCCCGCTGGGTTCTTCTGATCATTGTTTAGTGGGGTCCACGGTGCCATCTTCGCCTCCTCAGTCCCGTACTAGAGGAACGCGTCGAATTTGGCACTACGCGTCAGCAGATTGGGATGGGATGCGAGAGCACTTCGCATCCTACCCTTGGAGAGAGATCTGCTTCAGTTCGGACGATCCGTCGGATTGCGCTAATACCGTTGCCGAAGTGGTCCTCGGGGCAATGGAAATGTTTATTCCCAGCGCCTCTGTCCACCTCGGTGGTAAATGCCAACCGTGGTACAGCCGCGACTGTGCTGTTGCTGTCGCAGCTAAATGCGCAGCTTATCGTGCATGGTCGCGTGCTCGTGCCGGACGTGACCCAAATGTACCCGAACTGAAGAAGAAATACAACCACCTCTCCAGATCCTGCAAAAGGGTTATTGCCAGGGCCAAATTTGACCACATCGGCAGAATCGGCGATAGACTGAACGAGCATCCAACTGGGAGCCGTGAGTTCTGGTCTCTCGCCAAATCTGTCGAGTCGAATTTCTGCCGCTCCTCTCTTCCACCTCTGCAGTGTCCTGGAGGCTCACTTGCTCACTCCGCAAAGGAGAAAGCCGACTTACTGGTATCTCTCTTTGCGGGGAACTCTAACCTGGACGATGGAGGTGCCACTCCCCCATCCATACCTAGGTGTGAGAACTCCATGCCGGAAGTGCAGTTCCGACAACGAACTGTACGGGCGGAGCTTCTCTCCCTAGACGTCAGGAAAGCGAGTGGGCCGGACAGGATTCCTGCATTGGTGTTAAAAAGGTGTGCTCCCGAGTTGGCTCCAGTGCTGACGCGCCTATTCCGTCTCTCCTACTCTAATGGTCGTGTGCCGGCGGCCTGGAAATCTGCGTTTGTGCAAGCGGTCCCCAAAAAGGGTGACCGCCCAAACCCGTCAAACTACCGACCTATAGCGATTACCTCCCTTCTCTGTAAGGTGATGGAGCGCATCATCAATGCGCAGCTCATGTAGTACCTAGAGACAAATGACCTCATCAGCGATCGGCAATACGGCTTCCGGCCAAAACGATCTGCTGGTGATCTCCTAGCGTACGTCACTCACCTTTGGGGGGAATCGCTTGAAGGTCATGGCGAATCCTTGGCAATTGGCCTTGATATTGCCAAGGCATTTGACCGGGTTTGGCACAAGTCGCTCTTGGGCAAATTGCCGGCTTACGGACTTCCTTCTGGCCTGTGTGACTGGGTCGCCGACTTCCTACATGGGCGTAGCATTCAGGTCCTAGTGGACGGTTGCTCGTCGGACGCCATGTCAGTGAACGCCGGCGTACCACAAGGATCTGTGTTGTCACCCACGCTGTTTCTTCTGCACATCAATGATATGCTGTCTCTGGGCAACATACATTGTTATGCAGATGACAGTACGGCACACGGATCCTACACCAGTCACCCTTCAGCCAGTCGGGATGTTGTGGATGAGAAGAGACGAAGACTTGTGTCTGAGCTCGAACATACACTCGGTTCTATTTCCGAATGGGGCCGTAGTAATTTGGTCGAGTTCAACGCTTCCAAGACACAAGTTTGCGCGTTCAGTGCGAAGAGAGTGGCGTTCACACCGGCTCCTTCATTCCAAGGCACGTCGCTCAAATTAAGCGAACACCTCGGGGTCCTCGGAGTCGAACTGTCGCACGACTTGAACTTTCGTCGCCACATCGAAGGGAAGGCCAAGCTGGCTTCTAAAAAGCTGGGCGTACTCAATAAGGTGCGACGGTACTTGACGGCGGACCAAAAGCTGCTGCTGTATAAATCGCAGATCAGGTCTTGCTTGGAGTACTGCTCGCACCTGTGGGATGGCTCTGCCAAATACCAGCTTGCGCCTCTGGACTCGATCCAGCGTCGAGCCGTGCGACTAGTGGGTGACCCCGAAGTGTCCCGTGATCTAGAACCACTGCAACACCGTAGGGATGTCGGCTCCCTAAGTGTGTTCTATCGCTTATTCCATGGGGAGTGCTCGGAGGAGCTGTTTAACGCGATCCCGCCGTCCCCTTTCCACCTCCGCACCACGCGCACTGGGCAGGGATTGCATCCATATACGCTGGACTTACCGCGCATGCGTACCAATCGATTCTGCAGATCCTTCCTGTACAGAACCGGTAAACTCTGGAACGCTCTCCCTGCTCATATATTTCCCCCCAAGTACAGTCTCGGGTCCTTCAAGAGGGGCGTGAATGGGCACCTGTCAGGCCGGCATGGCATTCGCAACCCCCGAATACGACCGAATGTCCATGGGCGCCGTTAGACACCTTATGGGTGCCTCGGCGCCATATGTCGAGCTAACAATAAAAAAAAAAAAAAAAAAAAAGGTAGCCAGAGACAGCGATACTGACAGGTGGCTCACTAGGGCGAATTCGCACTCTCGCTGGAAATCGGGGACTATACTGAAGCGATAGAAAAAAATTTCTATGTTAAAAGTTTTTCCAAGAAACGCCTAAAACACAGCGCCATTTTCTTATTGATATGCTTAGTCAGGACCGGAATCACCTAACGAGACCGTCCCCTCGTATCTACCTCCCCGCGACATCTTCATGAACTGCACAGATGCGTCTTCACCACCCCAGGGCCTAGGGTGAGGGTGAAGGCTTCTGCGCGATGACGTCATCACTCTCGTATCTCGATAGAGCGGGGAAGTCTCCTCGGCACTACACTTAATAACATCCGCTGCTGTGTACAGGTGGAGAAGAAAGATCGTTGAAACGTTGAGATATACTAATCTCTTCGACATTTTTGTAAATTATTATTAAAAACAGTATTTTAATAATTATTGTACCTAAAGTTTTGTAAAGTGGTGCATTGTATTACACAACACTATTCTTTATTCATCATTCGTTCATCACACTACGCTTGAATTGGTTCAATTTTATTTTTATTTAAATAAATAAAAATTATATTTAAATCCGGTTCGATTAAAAAGTTTTAACTTAACGTCTTTGGTTACAATACGTTGTGGGTAACTACATAATAGACACCGCTTACATTGTTAATCTATAGTTTGAGAGCTAGAATAACTATAGCTTAAGCTTGATCATTCTAACCACATAAAATCATAAGTAAAAATAAAAATAAAATCAGGTGTATAGATCCTTTGTCAGAAATTGTTGATACATACAAAAGGTTATTCAAAAAAAACGCTATACACGGTGTTGCAGTTGCCCCCGTAATATTTTTAACCGAAATAAGGGTGTTATTCTATATGTGAAACTAAACAAATTCTGTGAAGAAAAAAAAATTTTAACAAAAAAAAAATATTTTTTCCTACATATTTTAAATACCTATTCTAAAAATGAGTGGAGAAAAAATTTTTTTTTTCTTCAAATAAAAAAGTCGTAGAACAAAAGTTGTTCTATTTCACGTACCTACATAATCACCCCCTTTCGGGTTTTACGGTTGGGGTTGCAACAACGTGTATAAAAGGATATACGAAAGGTATACAAAATGAACGCTATACAAAATGTTGCTATTGCCATTGGATGCGAAACAAGTGTCGAATGGGAAAAAAACTTGAACACACGCGCAAGGATGAAAAACGGGCCAAGTGCGAGTTGGACTCACGCACCTAGCGTTCCGTATCACCACATTGTATTTTGGAAGTAACGTAGCGCCTAAATAAATACTACAGGAATTATTTGACTATCAGGCATTGCTTCTTGTAGTTAAATATAAAAAATCTTTTTTTTTTTCCGCAGCTATTACATTCTCGAAAAAACTGCACTTTTCCTGTAATCCTATCCTATCCTACTAATATTATAAACGCGAAAGTTTGTGAGGATGGATGGATGTATGGATCTTTGTTCCTATTTTACGCAAAAACTGCTGAACGGATTTTGATGAGACTTTACAGTACTATAGCTTATACATCAGAATAACATATAGGCTATAATTTATAAAGACGATGTGTAAATTGGCCCAAATTTATCGATAAATATTCAAGAGCGTATTTTCAATATACATTAATCTCTTCTCCCAAGAAAAACAAAAGCCTATCAACGTCACATAAAAACTTCAATTTCAAATTCTGTTCTTTTTTTAAATCCACCGCGGACGAATTCGGGGGCAAAAGCTAGTCTATTCTAAAATATCTACAGTATCTATCTATTCTAGTATATCTTTACAGTTAGCTCTTTCAGATATTATATCGTGTGAGGTATATGTTAATTTAATCTTTTTTTTTATTGGTACCAAACTGACCACCCATATTAAATATAAAAAAATTCATTTTTATCTAGCTATTTACGAGCGATATATGTGCGCGACATCAAAATATATCATTATACCAAATTTCAAGTTTCCACATTTTTTTTATGGATACTGACACGGTTGGCTACATCACCTACAACATCTGTGATGTTAGCCCATAACACCGGGTGAACTAGGTGCCATGTCAGGGCTTCACTTCATTTCATGTCAAATTCATCACATTACTTACCTAGTTTTCGAGCAAAACCTCTGTTCGGTTTTCAACTTTTAAGGTACCCTAAAACGGCGAGGTTTTTACCGCTCGACAACGATCTTTTTTATTTATTTAATCCGGTATGGGTGGCTGAGTCAGAGGGGCCAAAGCACACGCTCTGACTAGCCACTATCACCTCCGAGAAGGTAGGTGCCATACCGGAGACTTCCCTGGATTGCTGGCTATACTGGACTAGAGGAGAACACAACCGAGGCTGCTATGCGGCCATCTTACATCCAGTACGGTGGTTCCAACCCAGTCGGCTACAATTTGAGCCTACCACCTAGTAAGGGGCAAGGGTAGGGACCTACAGTTTTACACCGGTTCCGAACGGTGAAGCAGCAGGTGTAGGTATGCACGTAAATTTTTTCATCAGAAAAAACTCATTGGTACACGACGACCGGATTCGAACCTCGGACCTCCCGCATGAGAAGCCGATGCCCAAAGCACTCGGCCACCCGCCGTCGCGATCTAATTCTTGTTCGATTCAGCTTGTAATTGGCATTTTTTCCCGACACCCGGTCTGTCTGGCGGTTAGAAAGAAGTCACTGACCGGACGGAGGTATCCTCCCTCTCTCCTCCTTGAGCAAACCTCTCACCTCCCAACCCCTGGCCGGCTTTCGCCCTCGGCAGTAAGGGAAGGGGCACACCGGAGTGCGGTTTGCAAGCCTTATTGAGATAAAGTGGAGGTGCTTCGTATAGAATACAGGTGGATAAGGGCAGCGCTATCTTGACACACCGTCCTTTACTTCCATTCGCAAAGAATTATAAAGGATAGACCGATATATAGAAAGTGTAACTCAAAACCTCGACCCTTAAAAAATCTAAAATAATTTCCGCTTACTTAAAGGAGCAGCTGGACCGCTAAGTAAACTCCCGCGCAGCTCTGAGTCTTTATATTTTACTTACTTAGCGGTCCCCGACTCCTTTAAGTAAGTACACCGAAATTATTTTTGACTTTTTTTAATTTAACTTTTATTTCAATTTAAAAAAAAACCGCATGCAGATCGGTAAAATTTTTAAGATAGTAAATTTTTTGATTATTTGATTACAAACATAGCTGACAACTATCCCGATGAAACCAGCTTTCCAATAAAAAAACCGCATCCAAATCGGTCTATCCGTTTGGGAGCTACGATGCCACAGCAGACACAGTGTGTGTATGGGACACACACGTTAAACTCACATCTTTTTTCGTCGGAGTTTAAAAAAAAATTATTTTTTCATAAAATTTATCAGATATAATATAACACTAGATGTGCTATTACAAGTATACAATGTACTGTGTGGGTCCGGTACTTAAAAAGAATAGCCCCACTGCATCTCTCCCCGTGCATGTCGTAAAAAGCGACTAAGGGTTAAGGACAAGATGCCGTGCATAAGGGCGATAAGATAGCCACCTCCCACCTTGGCACATTCCTTCCACCGAGTCGTGTAGCAGGGGGGTCTTCGTGCCTTACTTGCTGCTTGATACGAGTAGTTGTCTTGTGATAATACTTTGCTAAATGTGGTCGGTGTTGTGCTGTAATTTACAAGGGTACTTGCAGCACAATACCGATCACTCTGCTTACCCCGATTGTCGGGATACGGCGTGTGGTGTGTATGTATTAATTACCTTGAATTTAAAGATTTGTGTTTTATAGTTGAGACGAATCGAATGACACGTAGATAGTCACATACATACATGCATACATACATGCATACATACAAGTACAGATGATTCAGCCATTACTGCAAAAATCTTAATGGTAATTCTTGAGGTCAAATTAACAACTTTGGCTATTGTATTTATTTGATTTTTTTAAATCTAATTCACTATCCCATTTTTCGAATTTACCGCCACAAAATGTTATGGGAATCATGAGCATGAATCATCCTTAAAATTGTTGTCATCTCTCACACTCATTAAAATTGTTGTCATCTCTCACACTTGTGTAGAGAGCGTTTCAACTAAAAGTTCCCTTCGCCGTTATGTTGGCTCCACTGTCTATCTGTCAAAACAGCGTTGAGGGTTGCTATGTGTACAGATTTACCCGTAATTATCGGTATTTACCGTATTTATTATACGGTAAATACCGATTACATTATTACGTAATATAATCTTCACAATCTGGCAACACAAATTTAACCACTGACAGTGACACTGACAGTGGAGCCAACATAACGGCGAAGGAAACTTTTAGTTGAAACGCTCTCTACTCATATATCGTTGTGACGAGCCGTCTGATGTAAATTTGTGTGTATTTGTAGACTATGTATATGAACGAAATAAATTGAATCGAATTGCATTACAGCAGATCTCTCCTTTTAAATTCTTTGCCCATTCGAGTTTAAGAAGTATTGAAGGATTTACCGCAATGAACGGAGTGAATGACGCATGCAGTATCGACCTCTATCGACTAGCGCATAAGATTCAAAGTGGATTGAACTGTTTAAGTGGCAACGCAGCTGCATAGAAATCGGTGTTACGATACTTTTGAATTTGGAAATGCAATAAATCTTATAAATCGAAAATTCCTCCGTAGCGCATTCTTTTTGTTCTTATGGAAACTGACACGGTTGGCTAACTACATCATACAACATCCGTGATGTCAACCCGTAACAACTTGGCAAACTATAGGTGCCACTTCAGTGCTTTCCTTTGGTCGTGCCGGCTACACTGACTGAACTAGACGAAAAGCACGAAATATTTACATAGCCGTTTCGACCGACGTTTTCATTCAGTGCGGTGGTAACAACGCGGACGGCTTAACCCTACCACCTAGACAGGTAAGAAGATGGTACCTTGTAGTGCGCGTGTAAAATGAGGCAAGAAAAGCAAATTTTTAACTCCCGAAGCAAAAAGAGGGGTGTTATAAGTTCATTAACCTCCGACGCAAAAAGAGGGGTGTTATAAGTTTAACTGTGTGTATGTGTGTATCATATGGGTGTGTCTGTCTGTGGCATCGTAGTTCCCAAACAGATGCACCGATTTAGAGTCGGTTTTTATTAGAAAGCTGGTTTAATCGCGATGGTTCTTAGCTATGTTTGTAATCAAGTAATCAAAACATTAATTATCTTAAAAATTGAACCGATTTGCATGCGGTTTAAAAAAAAAGGTTTAAATAAAAGTTGAATTACAAAAGAAAACCTTGACCCTTAAAAAGTAAAAAATAATTTCCGTTTACTTACTTAAAGCAGTCGGGGGAGCGCTAAGCAAATAAAATATTAAAACTCAGAGCTGCGCAGGAATTTACTCAGCGGTCCCCCGACTCCTTTAAGTCAGTAAACGGAAATTATTTTTGACGTTTTAAGACGTTCGTAGTCACGCGAAGCAAAATGAAAGAACTCAAAAGTCGTTGAAAGAACTTTTACCTTTTTCCAAAGTACATGGTCTACGGGCCCTTACAAACATAGCGACCTTTTCGAGGATCGTAAAAATTTTCATAAGCACTTGTATTTGTATAAATAAGAAAATAAAAAGATCAAGGTTCGAAACCTGGACGTCAGAAGTCAATTACATACTATGCGTGCCCTTGAAGATAGCGATGGGCCATTTATGAAAGTCTTGAGTTTTTACTCGAGTTTTTATCACTTTCATTTACGGCGGCATAAAAAGCACAACTACCAATTGGCCGTACTTCTTTAAAAAAACCATAGTTAGTTCATAATTCTAATAAATATAGCGAAGTGTGTAACTTACGTCACTTTTCTTTTTATGGGAGCTGACACGGTTGGCTACATCACCTACAACATCCGTGATGTCAGCCCATAACACCGGGTGAACTAGGCGCCATGTCAATGCTTCTCTTCATTTCATGTCGGCTACACTGAACTGGATGGAAAACACGAACTATTTACATAGCCGTTTCGACCGACGTTTCATTCAGTGCGGTGGTAACAACCCGAGCGGGATAAACCCTACCACCTAGTAAGGTAAGAAGGGAAGGGAACAGTTTACATGTAAGTTGTTATGGGCTGACATCATGGATGTTGTAGGTGATGTAGCCAACCGTGTCAGTTTCAATAAAAAAAAAAAAAAAAAGTGCATGCTAGTAATACATATAAGTGCATGCTAGTAATACATGTAAGTACGTGATACTTGTACATGATTACGTATCAAAGTTTGACAAAGGCTCTTTACATCTGATACACTTAATAAGTCTTTGTAGTCAGAACTCTCAGCAAAATTGTTAAGAGCGTTCCGTTCAAAATGACAGGCGACGGTGCTGCCACTCAAGTAAATAATTTAAATCTCTTAAACAAAGCCATAACTGGAAAAAACAAGACATGAAGCTGTAGTTGATTTTGATTATGATATTTTAAGATAATGAAAACAGTTTTCTAGTGCTCGGTTTATGCACAATCATAATAACGAATTTCGATGGCCACCGTAATCCGTTATTATGTTTATGGATAATCAGAGCAATACAAAACTGTTTCCAGTATCTTAGAATATCATAATCAAAATGAACTACAGCTTCATGGCTTCTTTTTTCCAGTTATGGCTTTGTTTAAGAGTTATATATTATTTACTTGAGTAGCAGCACCGTCGCCTGTCATTTTGCACGGAACGCTTAATCATGCTCTCAAAGTTGTGTTTTCGATAGACTGTAGGCGGTATTATTATGTGGCTAGTCACTAAAGCACTTGTAAAAATATGTATTTAAACAAAAATACCCGGCGAAATTTCTTGTCGGTTCTTCTTCGTGGGTGTAATCGAACCGGATAGAACAAATTGTGACAAGTTCGAGTGCAGTCGAACTCAAGATCAATAAACAATACAAGAACAATACAATACAATAAGAATGAACAGACAGCTAGACTCAAACATAATAACAAAACAGTAAATAAATTAATGTAGCAGGTTACTAGATGTCTCTTTTCTTGGAGTTACTCATCAATAGATCATCCGTGACGCAAAGTTGATTGTCGTGGCTAGTACAATATTTGTACAAGGAACGTGATGTCTTTGGGGCGACGACGATTTTAGCCCTTCGTCGAAGGGTTGTTTATGTTTTCAATTAAATTTAACTCGAAGTCGTCCGGGCCGATCGTCGACCGTTATATTTACATAACCTGAATATCTTGTCAATAAAAATTTCAGCAAGAGGAAAAATATTGAGTTTCAAATTGACATCGTTTGAAATCGTATTTCAGATACTCGAAAGAGATGAAGCCAAGGGTCGTGCGACGTGGCTGAACGTACTGTGTTAGCGACTCCACTTGCGAGCGTGTGAGTGAATATGGACTCCGCCAATGATATTATAAGTTAAAAGGAGGTAGATAGGTTATCTGAGCTTCCAAGCGGCACATTAAATACAAGACCACAGTCCTGTCTGAAGTTAGTCGCCCACCAACTACGCACGCTTTCGGACCGCTAACCACGAGCCGCTAACACATCGAAAATGCCGTCGTGTGTAATGAGATTCTGCACTAATTCTAATAATTGGTGTCGCCGCCCCGCAGCCGGCGGATACGGAGCTCTCCGAAATGGGGGTGGTGGTGGCCTACGTGTCTAGTACCACCACCTACCGCTCGAAGGTTAGTCTCGCGTCGTCTCGGAGAGCTCCGTAGCCACGGCCTGCACCCGCCGGCGTGCTTGGAGGTCCACCTCCCGCCGCCGGCCGGTGAGAATACCGTTTTTTGTTTTTGTCTGTTTGTATTAATTTTGTATAGGTATTTTATTTTATAATTATATATAATTAATATAAATATGTACATAGATAAAAGAAACAAAAAACGTGAAAATAAAGGAATCACTTTATAGTTCTTCCTCTCAACTTTTCAAGGACGTGCCATGTGTGAGCACTGAATGTCATATTGATAACCTATCTTTCCTAAAATATCCTTGGACTCCGCAGTAGGGTCGAGCGAAATTTTGTTTTTCTGAATTTCAAAATGGGCATAGGCGGAAAAGATGATGTATTGATACACAATTAAAATGGAATAAATAAAGTTTTAATAATTTAGTATTTTACACTGCCACAACACAGCTTTGAAGATTAAAAATTTTCATATTTTTACCTAAATATTTAAAGTGTGTAAAAACTAAATAAAACACATTTAAATTATCTCATAATTATTTCTTTTAAACATAAAGACCTTGTCAACTGGAATTACAGAAATAAAACTTGGAAACAAACACAATATTGGCATTATTAATGAATCCAAAATATACTAATTAATTGTCTACATACATTTGACGGAAATCTTGATTTGTATTGAAAAGAGGCATTATTTTTCTGGAATCTCACCAATATTTTTATTAATTCATGTCGCCTGAAGGGACCAAACACTGCTGCAGAAGCTTCGGTAACAATCTTAACACATCTTTTTGTAGCTTGTGTGTGACAAGGAAAATCCTTAATTGCTGGAATAATGACATTATCAGTAATAGTTTGATCGGCAATAGCTTCTTAAATTATTTGGTTACTTAGAAATTTAGTTAAGGGAGGCTCAGTTACATTTCCAGGTCGATCCGATTCTCGTTGCCTTCAGCATAAAAACGGTTTACGGTTGCAGTTTAAAAGGACAAACAAGAATCGTTTTGGTTTGCCGACCTTTAAAATTTTTTCTCAATGCTAAATCTCGTTTATGTGCGCTATTGTCAGCTAGCATCGACAGCAATACATTCTCTGGGTTCCCAAAATATCCTAAGTCTGGAATTCGGTTCGCTGTAGTAAGCCACCTGGAATGCACAATTTTCCCAGGATTTTTCTTACTTAGTTTCTGGTTGCACGATCCCGAACTAATTGCTTCACAAATGTTCAATAAATACGACTCATCTGTGCTCAAATCGTGCTTGTTAGTAATATGCAGCAATGTATAATTAATAGCTATTAATTACACAAGAGGAAGTCCTTCACAGGTCTGTAAGGATTTTCCAATATCTCCAGTGAAACTGCAGGGTCCACTTGTAGTCCCATCGATCTGTTTTAGATAGCTGCCAATTTCTTTTCTTAGTTTGTAAGGTTTTAAAAAACTGCGATACTTATCATGATAAGATCATATCGGTCTGAGAATGCTCCTGTGGTCTATAACAGGGATTGGAGCTTGATTCCAGATGGCCTCAAGCTTAAGAGCGACTTCTTCATACGTTGTAGCAACCACAGACTATATAGGATTAATTAGTACATAAATGGAAGGAATGTTGCAGGGGAGAGGGAGGGGTAATTACTTTCCAGTGTTTCCAGATCATTGTTTATCCCATATACATATATATTTAGTATATCTACATTAATAATAACAACTTTATTTATTTGAGACAGCAAGATGAAACAATTTTTTTTTTCATAAATTATTTCCGTTTGTGGCAGTATTAAACTATGTTGAATATTTTTCATATTTTTAATTATTAATCAGTACATGACAGAGCACCAATCCCGCACATGCCGATTTTGAAATTAGGAAAAAAAAAATTTTTCATACAAGACCGCTCAACCCTACTCCGCAGTCTCCGCTCCGCAATTTTTTCTTACTGTAAATAAAAATTCTGCTGACTTTAATAATTCAAATTGTTTATGTGCATAAACTCAAATTGTATTAATAACTTGACTGAACCTTATGTTCTTTGTTTTGTATTTATTATCTTTTTTATGGGTAGGTATATCTTGAATTAATATTTTTAATTTTTTGCTTAGATATAGTATGTTATATATTTTAACATAATGAAAACTTAGTATGTAAGTAATATTAAAGCTCTATAAGGTTTCTTACCCGGTTCTTCCTTAATAGATTGCATTGATGAACGGGACGTGACAAAAAAAAATGACGACGAACCATACTGAATATGCATATGTCTCAATGAAATATTGTTAATGTTGTGTGTTCTTTATGGCGAAATATCTGAATCTGAATCTGCAGGCAGATTGTAGTGTGGTGAAATCGGTCCCCCGACGGACCCACTTGTTGTTTATTGTATAATTTCATCCATAGGTAGGTAACCTACACTTGGACATGTCGAAAATGCGGCCAGTTCTAAATTCAATGCGAAGAAGAACTGACAAACAAACTTCGCAAGTCACAAGTATTATATTAAAGTGTAATTTACACTAATTAACCCATACTACCGCTCACAAGAACATTAATATTTACAGCTAGCCGACATCCCTACGGAGTAGATTCTAACAGATTTTTGAATTTTATAGCGTTTATAAACGGAACATTTAGTACGAAAACACAAACAGGAAACCGCAAAGCCTACTGATGTTTCTACCACGTTCATTTCCCGCTGCGCTGATGGAAACCCCGCCGGCCCATTGACCCGGTGTGTCGGATCTGCCGCCGTGACGCTCCATTTCCGGGTGGTGTGTGCGGCGCTGTTCACACAAACGGTGGATTCAAGTCTTTCATGGCACGGCAGAGTGTTGCAGAAGAACTAACAATGGAAGAAAGAACAACTCACTGTGTGGCCAACACACTACTGGGGAGAGTATAAATAGTTTACTTGAACGCAGCTCGACACTCGGCCTCGCTCTTGCAGTGACTTACTTTATTCGAGAATAAAATAAATGTCGTTTACTTGAACGCAGCTCGGTGCTCGGCCTACCTCTTCTAGTCACTTACTTTATTCGAGAATATGTCGTTTACTTGAATGCAGCTCGGCGCTCGGCCTCTCTCTTGCAGTGACTTACTTTATTCGAGAATATGTCGTTTACTTTAGCGGAGCTCGGCGCTTGACCTCGCTCTTGTAGTGACTTACTTTATTCGAGAATATGTCGTTTACTTGAACGCAGCTCGGCGCTTGACCTCGCTCTTGTAGTGAATTACTTTATTCGAGAATATGTCGTTTACTTGAACCCAGTCGGCGCTTGACCTCGCTCTTGTAGTGACTTACTTTATTCGAGAATATGTCGCTTACTTGAACACAGCTCGGCACTCGGCCTCGCTCTTATATTGACTTACTTTATTCGAGAGTATATCGTTTACCTGAACGCAGCTCAGCCTTGGGTGTCGCCCTTGGGTACATGAAAAGAATAAGCTCAAGGCATCTCTCCCCGTGCAAGTCGCCAATGTCGCCCTTTGCGACTATTTATAAATGATAATGACAAGATGCCGTGCTAAATGGCGATAGACTAGCTACCTCGATAGACTGCTTTCTGCCGATGAACTCGATGTCGTCGTCCCACCTGGCGGGTGGTCTTCCCACACTCCGTTTTCCTGTCCACGGTCGCCAATGCAGGACACGGTTACTGCAACGGTCGTAGTCTCTTCGGCTGTTGTGCCCAGCCCACTGCCACTTTAGCTTAGTCACCCGGTGTCCAATATCGACTACTAACAACGCACCTAGCGTTGTTTTTTTGTACTATGATCTACAGTATGAGAGATAATACATCAATTAATTTAATGAGCATCCCCTCATGAACAGTAAATTGATCTATGGTACCTCTAATGATTTACATGCTTAATTATGCGTTGTTGCATGCGCTCAACAGGCTATATAATTATGCGAAACGCACGAAAATGTCCGAAATTAAGCACAGTAATTCCCTCGTGCAAAACTTTCTGGTAATCCTCACTTACCCTATGACAAGGTAGGTATGTTATTCAACTGTTCGGCTTTTAGCCTCGCTTTGGTGAGCGTGTTTACCAACTTCAAGTGGGTATGTTTATTTTCACATAAACGCCGCTCGGCCCTCAGCCTCGCCTTACTACTTTAATTGTCACTAAAATTGTAAATTTTATAAGTACACAATTGTTTTTTCATTAAATACATTAATAACTAAAGTTCGCATGTAAATTAAGGATAGTAAACTTTAGTTCGAATTTTCTGTTTTTTTATTTATTTGTAGGTACATTTATTTTTATAGTTACTTAATTTAGTTAATTTTAGGTCTAGATTTTATTAATTTTAATTATTTTATTTCAAATTAAGTATTTGACTCAATAATATCTAGGTACTCGTATAAATGGAAATTATTAAAAGTAATATTACAAATAAATATATTTATAACTAATAATTTATTAAGTAAGACTCAGCAACTCTTTGAGGTTTTTTCTCTACACAATATATTCACAGGTACTCGGGATGTAAAAGAGTGATCGGAGTATAGAGAACAAAGAACAAAGAATAGGGTATCTGCAACTTTTACTTCGAGCTATTACAACAGTACTCAATTATTAAGGCCCTGTCAATCCTTATTCACCTGTACTCCTCTTTCAAGGCGCCGCTTTCGCTGGTTGCCGTAGGATGCAACACAATCAAGCAAAAATTTGGTTTTTATTTTTTTATTCCAAAATTACGGATCGCAACAACAAAGTAAAAAGCTACGGATTTAGATATTTATTTATTTTAAACACTGACAGCTGACAGCTGGTGCGTGTATTCTGTTTTTTAATTTATGAGTGCACTTGTATTAGTTTTGTTTGTTTGATTTTTGTTTTGTTTTTTTTTTTGTCTAATTGGTTTTTTAAACAATTAACCGAGGGGGCGCTGACGGTGTCCTCAGATAATTTCTTCAAAAATGTATGAAATAAAAAAAAATATAACCCTAGAGTTGAAGGCGGTCGGTTATTTTTGCTTGCTTTTAGCACCACCGCCTTCAACTCTAGGGTTCTATTTTTTTTTTATTTCATACATTTTTGAAGGCGGTTTTTATATTTTTTTAAATAGTTTTTTATTTCGCAGTTTTTTTTTGTAATTTTTTGCTATCAATGTACTCGGCGGAATCGCTCGGCCTTCGGCCTCGCGATTCCGCCTCGCTTTCCAATCCGATCTTGACCAAATTAAAATGGGACCACACGGGAAGCACCAGCTTTCAAATAAAAAAATAATTTTCAAAATCGGTTCACCCAGTCGAAAGTTCTGAGGTAACAAACATGAAAAAAAAGTAAAAAAAAATACAGTCGAATTGAGAACCTCCTCCTTTTTTTGAAGTCGGTTAAAAATCGAAGCCGCCTTTAAATTAAGCTCCCAGTGTGAACGCGGCCGTTCTAGTCGCGGCTATTTCTCATTTCCGCGTTGACTTATCGCGCTGGAGAGCAAACTATTTATTGAGCTTTGCACTCCAATACTTTCTTTTAGTCTGACTGACGGTGCCATCTCCCCTCCTACTTGTATATCACGTTACTTAAGCGGTTTTTATGTACCTACGTATTATCTTCAGAAATGTTTTTTTTTATGGAATCTGACTAAAATACAACGTTTTACGACACCCAGGTTAAAGAATGCGGGTAACACACTGTCCGAAACGCAGCCCACGACATTGAAACGATTTTGAGAGTAGGGTTTATCCCGCCCGGGTCGGTACCACCGCACTGAATGAAACTTCTGTCGAAACGGCTATGTAAATAGTTCGTGTTTTCCGTCCAGTTCAGTGTAGCCGACATGAAATGAAGGGAAGCACTGACACGGCACCTAGTTGACCCGCTTTTATGGGCTGACATCACGGATGTTGAAGGTGATGTAGATTACCGTGTCAGATTTAATAATAAAAAAATACGATGTTTTAAGACACCCAGGTTAAGGAATTCGGGAAACACACTAGCCGGAAGACAGCCCACGACACTGAAAATATTTTGAGAACCGATGCTTCTCAAAAGCTCAATGTCAACAACAAAACGGTGATCAGTTTCTCTGCGACGATTGCGGCAGAGATAGGTTGGATGGCAAGGAATAAGGGACGCAAACTTCTCCGAGCAGCGTCAATGTTAGTACCTTTAGAACAATAGTGAAAATATATAATATTAATAATATTAATATTATATATTTTCACTGATGACGACAACAGTTGAAATATCTGAATAAACTGTGTGATTTTATAAATAATATTAATATATAAAAATTCAGTTAACAAACATTTTGTAAACAAAAATAATTTAATTTAATACCTTTAGAATAGATTGAGTGACCCTACAAATAGTATGTGGCTCAGAGATGTTCGTTTGACACTGATAGTTCTTTGGTAGGCACCGATATAGGCGAGTCACTTCACTAATTAGCTTTGGTGAATGACAATTTTCTGATCTCGATATTTAGCATACAAATAGTATGGAAGTAGCCCATGTTCATAAAACATGCATACATAACACACGCTGTATCCCGACAATCAGGGTAAGTAGAGTAATCGGTGTTGTGCTATAAGGACTCTGGCAAATTAAAGCACAACACTGACCACCACGTTTAGCACAGTATACGGACAAGACAACCTATCAAGCAGCAAAGTAAGGCACGAAGAACACACCTGCTGCATGACTAGGTGGAAGGACTGCGCCAAGGTGAGAAGTGGCTAGCCTGTCACCCTTTAGCGCAGTATCTTGGCCTTATCCCTTAGTCGCCTCTTACGACATGCACGGGGAGAGATGCAGTGGGGCTATTCTTTTTAAGTACCGACCCCACACGGTAAAAGATAAACGTATGTTTATCAAACTCACGCGGAATGGAAAAGAAAGGGGTTCGAACGCAAGTCTTTCACATCCGAAATAAAGTATTTAGCCTGACCGTGAACTCTCCTGAAGGTAACCTGAAACAAGCAAAGCGAGAAAACTGGATTTTCCAAAGATTCTCAGACGAAACGCCGCCGCTTAGGCGATCTCCCGCTGAAAACAAATTAACTAAATTTTAATGTCCTGAAAAACGAACCTACAGCAGTTTGGTCTGAAAATTTGAAGGTTCCCGCAATAGGAGGCTTACGTCTTAATGAGGCGAAGAGCCCATTATAAGGTTTAATGCCTGTTCGGGCTAAATTTTGTTTAACATTAAATTAAAAGTGGATGAGGGTCGAGCTTAAGTCGACTTACACTTTTATTGAGGAAAGGCCACATTCATTACGGAAAAGTTATTCCCTGCGGACTTTGCGGTATAGCGTGTACTAATAAACACTTAATTAATTTTTCAAACTGAGGAGCATGTCGTAAATTACTTAATCTTTACTGGCAATCATTTACTTTAAAGACAGAACGCCCTCTTCATTTTTTTTTATTTACATAAAATTGTATTACAAAATAAAATAGATACTAAAAAATACTTATCAAATAAAAATTATCTAAAACTACGATTAAAATTCAAAAGTTCTACCAATAAATTAAAAATAAAATAATAATAATATAAATACATGAGTAAATCTATAAATAAATAAATAAAAACTTTTACGGGATACCCCCGAAGGCGCAACACGAGCACAGATTTTTTTTGTGTTTTTATTGTTAAACATTTTCATCGAAAGCATTTTGTATAAATTATAAATTTTTATAGATACTTAGACTACTTACACTCTGGAATTACAATCCAGTTAGTATAGTGTGGGGTCGGTACTTAAAAATAATAGCCCCACTGCGTCTCTCCCCGCGCATGTCGTAAAAGGCGACTAAGGAATAAGGAAAAGATGCCGTGCATAAGGGCGACAGACTAGCCACCTCTCACCTTGGCACGGTCCTTCCACCGAGTCGTGTAGCAGGTGGGTCTTCGTGCCATACTTGCTGCTTGATAGTTATCTTGTCCTAATACTTTGCTGGTATTTACAAGATTACTTGCAGCACAACACCGTTTAAACTGCTTACCCCGTTTGTCGTGATACAGCGTGTGGTATGTGTGTATGTAGAATCCAGGCTTGTCGGGCCCCAATAAGATTTCCAGTTTTCTAAAAATTTACACATATCAAAGTTTGACAAAGGCTCTTTACACCTGATTCACTTAATTTAATAAGTCTTTGTCGTCAGAACTTTCAGCAAAATTGTTAATCTTGCTCTAAAGCTGTGTTTTCGATAGACTATGGGTGGTGTTACTATGTGGCTAGTCACTAAATACTTGTAAAAATATGTATAAAAAAAATACCCTGCGAAGTTTCTTGTCGGTTCTTCTTCGTGGGTGTAATCGAACCGGATAGAACAAATTGTGACAAGTTCGAGTGCAGTCTAACTGCCATATGAATGATCAATAAACAATACAATACAATTCCTTCGTCACTCCTGCGAAAGAATACACCTCAGTGAGGAAAGCAATACTTCAACAATAGCGCGGAGGATTCCCCGCAGGAGCAGGCCTCACGCACTCTATGTATGTACTTGCGCGCGCTAACTACTTACCGCCCCCGGTGGACCGCCGGCGATCTAATTCAGTGGAAATTCGTCAGCCGCGCGAAGCATACCTACACGCTCGCCCACGCAACTGCGCGAAGCTGCAAAGCAATAATCACTTTACATAAATGACATAAGTATAGAGTATGTGAATATGTTACAGCACTGCTTGACGTCGAACTACTTCCTGTGGGACGGCGACTACTACGTACAAACCGATGGGGTGGCCATGGGCTCCCCAGTGGCCCCGGTCGTTGCCAACCTATTCATGGAACATCTGGAAGAGCGCACCTGTTGGAATCCAACACTCCATGGTTGGTGCTCTATGGCAGTTTGCCGGGGGTTGATGTTCTTTTGGTTCTGTTTTGTTTCTTGGCACTTCCGCCCTGCCTTTTCACGTGTGTGTTGCTGAATAAATTGTGCTCAGTAAATAACGTCTTGCTTTTCTTCATCGCGCCTCTCATCATCCACGCCTGTAACTACAATACAACATACAATAGTCCGCGCTCCATCATGGTCCTTCGAGTTTTTTCAAGAAGAGGCTGCAAGCTCAGATCCAACAAAAAAGTCTGAAGCCGCAAGAACGCTACAAGATCCCTCACGCCTTGCACTCGGTGTGAGTACACTCCACCGCCTACAGCAGCACGAGGTATTGGCTACATAAAGCAAGTTCAGTCATCTGAGCACCCATCAACACAACACACCATCAAGCAGATAAAGCAACATTTTGCCGCTGCCTAATTTCAATTCAAAATTCATCCGCCATTTTTCGCCAAGGCAATCTCACATCACGACGAGCCCGAAACGCCAGCCAATCAGAAAGCGCTGTCACATCGCCGACCAATTGGAAGGACGCAGCCAAGACGTTTCCTGACATCTGATTGGCCGAGAGGATCGCAACACCACCGGAACTGAACGAACGTCCGCGTGCGCGACCGACGCGACGACGGCCGAGCGGCGAGCTGCCAGCTGCTAGCGAGCGAGCCCGAGACGCTCCGCCGCGGGTCGGCCGCCCCGCACTGCGCAGTCGCGACGGAGACGCGCGCTTCGCTTTTGTCAACAGTTTTATTAAATTGTATTGTTTTGTTGAAAACAGTCAGTGAAAGTGCCTTGTGTGTATAAAAATGACTTCCGCAACAGGTATGAGTGAACAGTTACGTAAATTAAGTAAACAGAGAGCGTCCCTGAAAGGTTCAATCACGAAACTTTATGTAGTGCTTTGTCCGAATGACGGATCGCAACCGATTTTTTCCAGCGAAGATCTATCTGTAAAACAGGATAGGTTAAAAGAGATTTGGCGAGCATATGAAAGTTTACATTTTCAAATATTGGGACTGAGTTCTGACTCTGTAGAAGATGAATTCGTTGACGAGTCGTTCAACCAAACTGAAAATAAATACATGACAGCTCTGACAGCTATCAAAACACTGTCACGTAAGCCTACGGAAGGGTTCGGCGCGCTCACCGAAAACCAACCACGCTCTCAAACAAAACTGCCTGAGATAAAAATTCCAGCGTTCACTGGAAAATATTCGGAATACAAGCCATTTATCGGTCTATTCAATTCGCTCATAGATCAAAATGCTAGCCTCGCCGTCATTCAAAAATTGTATTATTTAAGAAAGTTTCTACAAGGCGAACCACTCGATCTGATAAAAAATCTACCTCTTGTATCGGAAAGCTATGCGGAATCCTTATGTATTTTAGATGTAAGGTACAACAATGTTTACAAAATTAGGTGCGAACACATTAATGTTTTGCTAGATTTGCCGATCATGACAAAGTCTACTGCAGTAAATATTCGGCAATTTTTGTCGACAGCAAAACAGCAGCTTGCTGCACTAAAAAATTTGCAATGCAATACACAAGAGTGGGATCCCATCGTTCTATGCATCCTGCTCAGAAAATTAGATTTGATTTGTACAAGAGAGTTCCAATTGCAAGATCATGAAATGAGTGTAGGTTGTTTGATTGCATTTTTAGAAAAACGTGCTCTAGCGCTCGAGAACGCGGAGCGCCCTCAACCTGCCTCTATCAAGAGCGTAGGTGTTGCTCTGAAGCAACAATGCGCGTCCGCACCGAAGAAGCAGAGCACGGGCGCAGCAGCTGATTCGGCCACGAGTCCCTCACCGGGTACGAGTCGCGAGCTAGCGCCATGCTTACTGTGTAAGTCCAACCACAAACTATATTCATGTAAAAAATTTGAAATGCTAGCTCCCATTGAAAGGATAAAGTTTGTAGACTCACACAACGTTTGTAAAATCTGCCTAAATAAACACAGAAGACTTTGTAGGTACCGATTTAAATGTACACATTGCAAACAGCCGCATAACACCTTGCTACACATTGATGAGGTGCAGTCACCATCGCCCGTCACTCTGCTATCGAATACGCGGGCGCAGGTACTGCTACCAACTGCGAAAGTGAAGGTATTGTCAGCCGAGGGCACGGAGGTGCACGTTAGAGCACTCTTGGACAGCGGATCGCAAGCGTCATTCATATCTACAGAGCTGGTGGATTTTCTCGGGTTGCCAAAGCGGAGTACAAACACCAGCGTCATAGGCATAAGCCGGAACGCGAGCAGCATACATCAATACACTAATGTTCCCATACATTCAATTGTGAACGATTTCAATTTTACAGCGTCTTGTTTTATACTAGACAGCATCACTTCAAATCTTCCTCAACGAAAGATTGATATATCTTCATTCATAATACCCAATAATATTGTCCTTGCAGACAGTACCTTTAATGTGCCAAGTAAAATTCACATTCTTATTGGAGCGGACATGTTTTTCCAGCTGCTCATACCGAGTGAGGCAGCTCTGGCGCTGCAGCCTACATCTCCTGCATCGCCGGCAGTCCCACGGTCTTCTAAAAATGAGTCAGCATCACGTCCGCCCACCTTGATTAATACACAATTTGGTTACATCGTAGCTGGTAACTTACCTAACATTCAATCAAACGTTGCAGTTGTATCTATGTTTTGCAAAAAGTGCGACACTGAACTGTCAGACAGCATGGCACGATTCTGGCAAGCGGAGGCAGTTCCGGAATATTTTACAGAACAAGATGAAGAATATGAAACTTGTGAAAAAATCTTCCAAACAAATGTCAAATTGGACCAAAAATTTGAAGTCGCACTTCCTGCAAAATTACCCCTGCATTCAGTCAACGAAGTATTAGGTAAATCTTTACATCTAGCGACTAAACGCTTTTACAATACCGAGACCAGGCTACAGAAGGACCCGGAGCTGTACATTCTTTATAAGAATTTCATCCAGGAGTACATCGACCTAGGCCACGGTACATTCATCGATATAAGGAAGTACGATCTCGATAACGATCCCGTTTATTTTCTTCCACACCACCCTGTAGTTAGGATGGATAAAAAAACCACTAAATGTAGGGTTGTATTCGATGCTTCCATGAAAACAAATAAAAAAGTGTCATTGAATGATATTCTTCTGAACGGCCCAGTAGTACAAAGAGAGCTTTTTGATATTTTAATGCTGTTCAGACTCAATCAAAATATCATTATTACAGACATCAAACATATGTTCAGAGCTATATCTCTGGATCCTAAATTCAGATCTTTGCAGAACATCCTGTGGAGGGACTCCCCGGATGAAGCCTTGCAGTGTATTCAACTAAATACCGTCACGTACGGCCTCAAAAGTTCGTCCTTTCTGGCCACCAGATGTCTCATCGAACTAGCCGACAGGTATGAAACTATTTATCCAAAAGCTGCCTTCATCTTGAGAAACCAAACCTACATGGATGACGTCCTCGCCTGCGAAGACTCCCTTGAGGATTTAATTGAATCTAAAAAGCAGCTCATCAATCTGCTAGATTTGGGAGGGTTTCAGTTACATAAATGGTCTTCAAATACAGAAGAAGCTCTCGCAGATATTCCAAAGGAAAAACAATATTTCGATGAAATTGATTTCCACAAAGATAATGTTTTAATGAAAGCACTAGGTATCAACTATGATGTAAAAACTGATTCATTTTATCTAACCGCGCTAAGCTCTCAAGGCCCTATTCCTCAGACCAAGCGAGAAGTCTTGAGCTTCATAAGTAAATTTTATGATCCCATAGGCCTTGCTAACCCGATAGTTGTACTAGCAAAAGCTCTAATGCAAAAGCTCTGGCAAGCTCGTATGGACTGGGACTCGGTACTAGATGAGTACCTTAGAAAAGAGTGGTTCGGATTTTATAAAAGTTTAACTTCATTCAAACCTATCTGCGTACATCGTTATGTAAATTTACACGAAGCTGGCTGTGTACAAATTATAGGTTTTGCTGATGCATCAAGCACAACTGCATATGGCTGCTGCATATATTTGCGGGTCACCGACCAGTCAGGTAACGTGAAAATATCTCTTCTCTGTTCCAAAAGTAGGATCAATCCTATCAACAAAGTTTTGTCAATACCAAGACTTGAACTGAATGCGGCACTTTTGCTTGCAAAGTTAGCATGCAGAGTGCATCAAACTCTTTCATTGAAAGCCTACATAAATGACGTAATCTTGTATTCTGACTCACAAATAGTACTTGCATGGATTGCGACCGATATCGTTAAATTAAATACATATGTAGCGAATAGAGTGAAACAAATTTCAAAACTTACATGTAGCTATACTTGGGCATACATACCGTCCGAGCAGAACCCGGCGGACTGTCTAAGTAGAGGCGTCATGCCTCACGATCTCGAGCAGCATCTGCTGTGGTGGAGAGCCGCTGACTGTCTACATCGTAGCGATTACGAGGTACCTAAACCCATAGTAAGTATACCTATTGATCTTCCAGAGTTGAAATCTACGTTCTCGAGCGCTACATGCACAGTGTCTAATCCAATAATTAAACTAGATTTTTTAGATAAGTACTCTGAGATTACCAGGATGCAAAGAATTTTAGCATTTGTATTGCGTTTTTGCAACAATGCACAAAAGAGATCACAAATTAAACATACTTACCTATGTACTGATGAATTAAATATGTCTATGTTACTTATTGTAAAGTACGAGCAACAAAAATTCATGCAGCATGAAATTCACGTACTGAGTGGTGAAGGTCAACTGAAAAAAGGTGATTTACAAAATTTGTATCCGTTTATTGATGATAATGGTATAATGCGCGTGGGTGGTAGATTACAGAATGCAAACATTCCATATTCACAGAAACACCCCATCATCTTGCCGAAGGGTTCTCGTGTCACCGAGCTCATAATAAAAAATGAACATATAAAAAACCTACACGCTGGCCCAAAATTAATGTTATCATCAATAAACCAAAAATATTGGATTGTGAATGCAATCAGAGAAATAAAAAAGGTCATATATAAATGTATTATATGTTGGAGATTAAAAAAGAATGTATCTGAACAACTTATGGGTTCGTTGCCACACGATAGGGTAAACGAATGTCGTGTATTTTCTAAAGTTGGCTTAGATTTTGCAGGTCCGATTGATGTAAAACAATCTAGAATCCGCCGCGCAGTCGTATCTAAAGGATACATATGTGTATTTGTCTGCTTTGCTACTAAAGCCCTTCATTTAGAATTTTTATCAGATATAACCACTAATTGTTTCCTCGCTTGTTTCAAGCGCTTTGTATCGCGCAGAGGTCTACCTTCTGACGTATATAGCGACAATGCACAGACCGTCAAGTGTGCCAAATCTCGCATGGACGACATGTATAAGCTACTCAACTCTCAGCAGCACCAAGCACAAGTGCAAGTTTTTGCTTCCAAAAAAGGTATCAATTTTCATTTTATACCTGCTTACAGTCCTGTGTATGGTGGTTTGTGGGAAAGCGCAGTAAAGCAGACAAAGTTCCATTTAAAGAGAGTGGTGCAAAAATCATTGCTTACATACGAACAAATTTCAACTGTGTTGTGTGAAATAGAAGCCGTTCTCAACAGTAGGCCTCTCGTACCTATTAGTAATGATGTAGACGACTATGCATACTTATCGCCTGGTCATTTTCTGATTGGTTCTACGTTCAACTCAATTCCTGAACAGGACATTACGCAAGTTGAACCAAACAGGCTTAAATTTTGGGAAATGTGTGAGCAAATAAAACAAAATTTTTGGAAGTTCTGGAATAAAAATTATTTGAATACATTACAATCAAGGCCAAAATGGAAAAATGCTTTACCTAATGTTACAGAGGGTTGTCTTGTAATCTTAAAAGAGGATAATACCCAACCAATGTACTGGCCGATGGCTAGGGTCGTGCGTGTCTTTCCAGGCACAGACAATAAGGTTAGAGCCGTTGAAGTAAAAACTCCTAACGGCAGAACTCATAGAAGGTCTGTTACAAAAATCTGCTTACTACCAATAAACTGTGACTAGAAGTAAGTAAGTAGGTACATTCTAGAAGTGTTAATGAAGAAATGTTTTTCTTTTGTTGCATTAAATGTTTTTCGTTTATGTTTTGTTGTCCTAGACGGGAGGTGCAGGCTGCAACATGTGTATTACTTATAATTTTTCATAATAAGGTGAAACTACTGTTATATTATGTTTTTTCATTCTATAATTATACAATATGTGTCAATCATAATATTGTGCAGGTCACTCCTCAAATATAAATAAAGTTGTCAGTTATCTATAAATAAATGTATTCGGTTACTTAGCAAAGCTAGTATCTATACAAAATGTTCATGTCAGTTGAATATAAATATTTCTATACAGTTTTGTTAATGTTTGTGATATAGCTTAGCAAACAGAAATATAGTGTTTCCGCTGAGGCCGGAACATGTTGGAATCCAACACTCCATGGTTGGTGCTCTATGGCAGTTTGCCGGGGGTTGATGTTCTTTTGGTTCTGTTTTGTTTCTTGGCACTTCCGCCCTGCCTTTTCACGTGTGTGTTGCTGAATAAATTGTGCTCAGTAAATAACGTCTTGCTTTTCTTCATCGCGCCTCTCATCATCCACGCCTGTAACTACAATACAACATACAATAGTCCGCGCTCCATCAGCACCTTAGCAACGGCCACAGTCACCCCCACGGTATGGTTGAGGTACGTAGATGACATTTTTGCGATATGGACACATGGACGACGGGCCCTACAGGAATTTCTAGACCACATAAACGCTGCTCACACAAGTATAAGCTACACCATGGAGCTCGAAAGTGACAAAGGTCTAGCATTCTTGGATGTGTTTGTGACTCGTCGGCCGGATGGATCGCTGGGTCACACAGTGTACCGGAAGCCCACCCACACGAATAGGTACCTCCATGCCACCTCACACCACGCTCCCGCGCAGATACATTCGGTGGCGAGGGCCCTGGTACAGAGAGCAGAACGCATCTGTGATGATAAAAGCATCGACAGCGAAAGAAAGACGATCACGAGCGCACTAAAACAAAACGGTTACAGCAGAAAAGCACTGATGCCTCACGAAAAGACATATCAACCCGTGCAACGCGCCGACAGACAAAGAGCATTTTTACCGTACGTCCGTGGACTGACGGATAAAATAGGGAGGAGACTGAAGAAACTCAGCATTGGCACTGTCTTTACTCCCTACAAAAAAGTATCCCAGATGCTACGTTCGGTAAAGGATAAGTTGCCTCTCCAGTCTGCCGGCGTGTACCAAATCCCATGTAGCTGTGGAAAGTCATACATCGGGCAGACGAAGAGGAGCGTAGCGACGCGGGTCTCGGAGCACATACGAGCGGCGAGACAACTGGACTCCAACAAATCGGCAGTGTGCGATCACATGGACTCCGGAGCGAACCACTGGATTAGGTTCGATCAGGTCAAAATTCTTGCGACCGAAACACGACACGTCCCACGTCTCGTCCGAGAGTCCATCGAAATCAAGAAGCACGACAACTTCAACCGGGAGGACGCCTTCAAGTTGTCGCCGATGTGGAACCCAGTCATAGCGCCGCTCAAGAGAAGAAGACACGACGGACACGACCAGCCGGAAGTGGACACCATCAGCGCCTTCTGTCTCTCCGCCGAGATCCGGAACGCACCTGAACCCTTGTCTACGGAAACTACCCGCACTGGCCACGGCTAAAATCTTCGTCAACGACGGACGAAGATGTGACAGTTCTCTGCCAACCGTCGCACAAGGCAGAGTGCTCCATGAAGATGGGCCATACGCTTGGCCCGAAACGTCGAGCCACATAGCTCGGAGTGAAACCGCGAGTAAAGCTGATTGATTTAAAATAAAATCACTTTACACTCGATCGTTTAGGCACATTTTCGCACGCAGCGATTGGCGACGTGAAGCAGTAGGCTATTAAAGCCGAATTTATGGAACTTTTTCTATGGAGTTATTTATGTGTTACGAAGTAACTATTAAATAAACTGCACTACTGGTAGTGCAGCTAGGTAGTGCAGAGTGGAAGGAACGATCTGTGGCAGGAGGCACTCGTGCTTCTATGCAGAAGCTCAAGGCAAACCCGCCCTACAGCGGCGGATGTTGGAACCTAGCCTCAAATGCGTTGTTGTCTGCGAGTTTGACCTGAAGACATTTTATTCTGCAACTAGCTTTCGCCCGCGGCTTCGCTCGCTTCTAATACGGAAGTAATAAACCAATTTTTAACACAAAACTTAGCATAATGTAAATTTTGAGATTTTTCACGCACGCACGCACACGCCCTCACACACACGCGTAAAACTATAGATCACTTCCCTTACCATACTAACTGGTAGGGTTATATCCGACCGGATTGGTACCACAGCACTAAATGAAAGGTCGGTCGAAGCGACTTTGTAAATAGTTCGTGTTTTCAGTGTAGCCGGCACTACCAGCACTGACATAGCACCTACTTCATCAAAGTGTTATGGGCTGAGTGTAGTAGGTGATGTAGCAAACAGTGTCAGTTCATATTAGGTTCCATAAAAAAACCATAATATTTTCATGTCCACAGCTTCTGCCACTGCAGTGAGACCACTCAAGAGGAATAACTTAATTTACAAGACTTCTTACACCCAGTTGCCAGTAACAGCCCTTTGATAATCAGCAAAAGTTTGAGAAGTACATACCATTGACGTTGAAAATGTAAGGACATTCAGTAACAACTCATAGTTTTAACAGAGTATGGCTGCTTTCGTACTAGACGAATTCGGAAACACGGTGACGACGATAACGTCACGGTAAAGCTATTTCATACATTTGGTCGTGACGTTACCATCGTCGTCGTACCGTTGTCGTCCAGTGCGCAATGCGCATATACCCTATCGCCAGGGAAGTCTTTTCCTTAAGGGCACATGCGGAACGAGCCCAGGGCCCCCAGCTCCATGAGGGCTCCAAAATGTCGACATCGCCGTTTACACCGATAAAAAGGAGCTAAATTTATTAGTGTAGTTTACTAAGAATTGCAGTAAAAATTTCTAAATTTGAATGTGATAAACGCGATAAGATTTTTTAATATTTGTTTAATAGTGAACAACATTTTATAATAATAATATGTATAATGTGCATAATAAAATGAAAGTCTCAAACAAATTTAAGAAAAATACATAGCGTAAAATTTCTGAATAAATTCTATAAAATGTATACAAATATTTAAATAACTTTATAATATTCAACTCACTAAATAAAAGTGCATACTCATGTTTTCATTTACATTTTTTTATTTCTAAGAGAGTCCTAAATGAGAGCCAAGTAAAATCTAAAGAAAACTTTGTAGGCAATATTATAAAATGAAAATTCGATTAGTATAATTGAAGGCGGGTCAATTTGCGAGCCGTATCATCACGGATTACTAAGGGGTTGAGCAGTAAACAAAAATCTTGCACGAAAAAGACTGCCAGTTTCCGATCGCACATAATCACAATTCACACACACGAACGCACGTACACATTCGCACCAGCTATTTTTGGCCAAGCGTTGCATCCACGTGCGTTCACACACACATCGATAATTAATATGGGAAAATCTGCCCATATTACCGTGTCGCGGACACGCCTGCTTCGCATATCTACCCTCCTTCCAAAATCTTTAGTGCCAAAAGCTATAGTGAATCAACGGTAAAAATTACATAGTAACATAAAATAAAATAACAAATACTTAAAACTAGGTAACGAAAGGCTGTGGGCGCAGCATACGACTTTATTTATTAAAAACATACAGATCGACTGACAGACATTGCGTTATATAATAAGAGGGGAAAGAGTGAAGAAACAGTGACATGTTACCTAGACTGGCGTGCCGAGAATTCCGTGTCTATAGTTTGTAACGTCGACAAGCTCATGTAAATAAGTCGACAGAGTAAGACAGGGGCAGTCGGTACAATGCAAATGACGCGACTTTGTAACTACAGCAAAGTTCGTTTCTTTAATCGAAATAAATACTCAGAAACGGCATTATCATGCACTCCATACAATTTACTTGTTGATAAAATTCGTCCGCATGCACTCACTTGTGGATAAAATTGAACCGCATGCACTCCATACAATTTACTTGTGGATAAGATTGGTCCGCATGCACTCTATACAATTTACTTGTGGATAAAATTGAACCACATGCACAGTGCAACAATTCTTTGCTGACTGAATGTCTTAGAGATGCAAGGAAGAATGAGAGACAATTAACTGCCACGTGGTTAGACTTTGCTATTGTTGAACCGCATGCACTCTATACAATTTACTTGTGGATAAAATTCGTCCGCATGCACTCAATGCAATTTCCTAGTGGATAAAATTTAACCGCATGCACTCCACACAATTTACTTGTGGATGAAATTCGTCCGCATGCACTCAATACAATTTCCTTGTGGATAAAATTGAACCGCATGCACTCCATGCAATTTACTTGTGGATAAGATTGGTCCGCATGCACTCAATACAATTTACTTGTGGATAAAATTGGTCCGCATGCACTCCATACAATTTACTTGTGGATGAAATTCGTCCGCATGCACACAATACAATTTCCTTGTGGATAAAATTGAACCGCATGCACTCCATGCAATTTACTTGTGGATAAGATTGGTCCGCATGCACTCAATACAATTTACTTGTGGATAAAATTGGTCCGCATGCACTCCATACAATTTACTTGTGGATAAGATTGGTCCGCATGCACTCCATGCAATTTACTTGTGGATAAGATTGGTCCGCATGCACTCAATACAATTTACTTGTGGATAAAATTGGTCCGCATGCACTCCATACAATTTACTTGTGGATAAAATTGCTCCGCATGCACTACATACAATTTACTTGTGGATAAAATTGGTCCGCATGCACTCCATATAATTTACTTGTGGATAAAATTGGTCCGCATGCACTCCATATGATTTACTTGTGGATAAAATTGGTCCGCATGCACTCCATATAATTTACTTGTGGATAAAATTGGTCCGCATGCACTCCATACAATTTACTTGTGGATAAAATTGGTCCGCATGCACTCCATACAATTTACTTGTGGATAAAATTGGCCCGCATGCACTCCATATAATTTACTTGTGGATAAAATTGGTCCGCATGCACTCCATCCAATTTACTTGTCGATAAAATTGGTCCGCATGCACTCCATGCAATTTACTTGTGGATAAAATTGCTCCGCATGCACTCCATGCAATTTACTTGTGGATAAAATTGGTCCGCATGCACTCCATATAATTTACTTGTGGATAAAATTGGTCCGCATGCACTCCATACAAATTACTTGTGGATAAAATTATTTAAAAGTTATTTCTTCTAAAAAAAAGTTGGCAACCCTATCCGTACTACGGCGTAAAGTAGTCTACTCAGACATGTTCGTACTACGGCTGAACATCTGCACTAAGTCATGCAATCTCGTGCCTAGTATGAATTAAGTCAAACGGTTCTTGCGCCGACCACGCCTCATTTTCTCCTCTAACAAACTCAAATGCTCTGTGCATTTTAGTTGGTTAGAGGAGGTATGTATGTAAGTTTGTAACTTCGTCTTTTTTAGGTTTCCGTATCCTACGCCTACGCCGTCTGCCTGTCTGTCCGTCCGTCCGTCCGTCTGTCTGTCTGTCTGTCCGAGTACTGTATCTCTTGAACCGTAATAAAAATAGAAAAAGTAATAAATTAAGGGGAGTCCCCATAAAATAAACGTGTTTTTTCAATGTTTTTTTTGTGGTGCGGAAAACCTCGGTACGCAAGTCCGACTCGCACTTGTCTGGTTTTCTTTAGACAGTTGCCGGCACGGGTTTCTGTACCCAATACTTCAACTGAAGATCAGACACAGCTAATAACACCACTTCTCGGTCCACTTTCCTTCACCTACCCGACGAGTCGATGCGCGCTCCAGTTATTCATTTCTCTGGTATCACCAAAGACGGCGCGCTCTTGGAACGGGCCAGTGTTTTATGAAATTCGTGACGGCAACGCTGCTGCTGTCACTTAACCTACTTTGTTCTATTTCTTTCGTGGCAATAAAACACTAGCTGAACCAGGCCTCACGCACTCTATGTACTTGCGCGCGCTAACCACCTACCGCCCGGTGCACCGCCGCCGGCGGCGGCGGCGGTGTAATTCAGTAAAAATTCGTCAGCCGCGCGAAACATGCCTACACGCTCGCCCACGCAAATGCGCGCTGCTGCAAAGAAATAATGCACTTTACACTCGATCGTTTAGGTACATTTTCGCACGCAGCGATTGGCGACGTGAAGCAGTAGGCTATTAAAGCCGAAGGTATGGAACTTTTTCTATGGAGTGATTTATCTGTTACGAAGTAACTATTTAGTAATCTGTGGCTGAACGTTCAAATGATCAGACAGAGCAAAGATCCTTGATTAAATAACGTAAATTTTATACATCATGATTTTTAACAAAACCTTACAAATGATGAAAGAAACTGACATACAATATTCTAGAATACATTTGAGCTAATATAAAGTACAAAAGACATTCTGTCAGCGTTATTAAAATACAACAATTCGAATTCAACCTTATCTTCCAGGCAATAAGATGTAAGTGACAACGTCGCTCACTCCTCGCTGCCAGCGCTCTAAGATCCCATCTAGATAGCGACACGCTACGCGTAACATGTCAGTCGGGCATGTCTGTCGGCGGGCGTACGCTTGTGACGAGTTACATCTTAATGTCTGACGCTCTTATGATTTTCTGTTCGCCGTGGTATATTGTTTTATTTAAAAAAAAATTTAACAATAAAATTAAAGTTGAAATGAAAATGAAATGATAATATACTTTAATGCACAAAAAGTGACAAAAGGCGGACTTAAAGCCTAAGGGCATTATCTGCCAGTCATACCTGGGATTGTGAGTAGGGTAGATGGGTAGTGCGGAAAATGTAATGAGACATTTTTTTAAGAGGTTAAAAATAAACAATAAAACATAGATAATAGTAATAACATACAACTAAATACATTCGTGACATACATACATACAAGTTCAAAAGTAGATACATATACGCAATATAAACAAACACAAATACATACATACATACATACCTAATGCAGTTTCGAAACAAGCGAAACACACATGGAGACATTATGGGTCTCAAGTTCTAAAGAAAGAAAAAAAAGTGAGGGTTGGTACCACCGCACGGAATGAAAGTTAGGTTGGGAAACTGACACAGTTGGTTACATCACCTGCAACATACTTGATGTCTGCCCATAACACCTCGGTGAACTAGGAGGTATCATGTCAGTGCTTCGTTTCGGTCGTGCCGGCTACACTGAACTAGACGGGAAACACGAACTATTTACATAGCCGTTTCAACCGACCTTTCATTCAGTGCGATGGTAATAACCCGGGCGGGTTAAAGCCTACCACCTAGTATGGTGAAAAGGGAAGGGATCTACCGTTTTACGTGGAATCGGAACCACGTTCAGCCTGCAATGGTCGAGCAGTCACTCATCCAAGTACTGTTACATATTTTTTAGGACTTCAAAAAATTACATATTTTAAAAATGTCAGCCTCAAACTCGATTACCTAGAGAAGTTAAATACTTCTCTAGGTAATCGAGATTTTTTAAATTACGTTTAAATTTGGTTACACATCTAAGGAGCAAATTTTTTAATAACCCCAAACATTCTTTGGTGCAAATCTGGGATACGGATCTCCGAACTCTCCCACGATAGTACAGCGTATTTTCGGAAGGAAAGGTTAGGTTAAGCTACGTATATATCGCCGTTCGATATACGGTTAATGATAAGATCGACGTGTACGCCGGATTTACAATCAGACTGCAAATAACAGTTTCCACGGATCAAAATACAAGGAATTTGCAATCTTGATTCAAGGAAATAATTGCTAACGTAATTCCTAGTAGGAAGGAACCCGCGTTTCTGGTAAGTACAGCCTGCTAGAGTACAATATGCACGGACATAGAATATCCGTCACTTAGGTGAAGGAAAACATCGTGAGAAAATATGTAAACGTAAGACGTTGCTATGTAAAAGTTTGGTTGTAAGAAATAAGGCGCGGTCAGATGTAAATAGTTAGTATTTTCCGTCCAGTTCAGTATGGCCGGCACGACTAAAGGGCAAAGTACTGACATGGCACCTATTTCACCAAGGTGTTGGGGCTGTATGGGGGTGTATGGGCTAACATCACGGATGGTGTAGGTGATGTAGCCAACAATGTCAGTTTCCATAAAAAAATAATTAAATTAAAAAAAAAATTTCAGTTAGTAAGTCCGCCTTTTGTACCTTAGACAAATAAATACCTACCTATATATACCTGCACGCACCTACTAAAACACAGCGACGTAGGTATTTAATTGACTGGACCAGATCATTCGTATTGATCTAAACTTAAATTCCTATTGTTTGTTTATTTATTGCATAATTTCATAATTTCATAAGTAGGTAACCTAAGCTTGGACATGTCGAAAATTCCGCCAGTTCCTAAATTCAATGGGAAGAACAACTGACAAACAAACTTCGCAAGTCACAATATTTTGTTAGTACCTTATAAGTATTATATTACAGTAACTTACAAATAATTAACCCATACTACTTACACATACTCCAGCTCCCTAGCTACTAGTAAGGGGCAAGTGAAGGGACCTACAGTTTTACATTGGATACGAACAGTGAAGCAGTAGGTGTTGGCATATGCTCGTAAATGTTTCAAGCAGAAAAACTCCTTGGTGCACGTTGGACGGATTCGAACCTTGAACTCGAGAGATTGGCGTCAAACCCACTCCGACCACCAGCTGTCATGTTAGATTAAGCTGGATTGTAGGTACATAGAAAAAAAAATCTGTCAAAAGCGAGTCGAACTCGCGCGTATCATTCTGTTTTCCATGAGAACTTTAAGAATTAGGATTTTCGTTTAGGTTTTCCTATAAACTATTTGCCTAAGAGTACAGTCAGTTTCTATAATTAGTAAAACGCCTACATGCCTACATTCATAATAATCAACCGCCCACATTTCAACTAATATTGGCAAATATTTCACATACCTACTAATACCTAAAAGCTGATATGCTATAAGCAAACAGAGGATCGGAGAACCTAAATTACATGAAATTTTGTAATTAATTACATATGTATTTGTGTAATTAATTCGTTTCAGGGCAGATCAATGGATTGCTGGTTTTACTGATAAACAAAGTCGTAGAGACTATTATAACAATATACAACAGATGTTAGATAATGTAAATAGGTAGAGTGGTAAGATTCTTAAGTATTCACCCTTGATTCTTGTGAGCGGTTGTATGGGTTAACTAGCAGAGCCCGCGGCTCCGCTCGCGTGAAATTCGTATTTCAAAGAAGACAGTAAGTAACTGAGGGCGAGGCCGAAGGCCGAGCTGCGTTCAGGAAGACTATAAACCTTCTCGAAGAAAGTAAGTAACTAAGGGCGAGGCCGAAGGCCGAGCTGCGTTCAGGAAGACGATAAACCTTATCTAAGAAAGTAAGTAATTAAGGGCGAGGCCGAAGGCCGAGCTGCGTTCAGGAAAACTATAAACCTTCCCGAAGAAAGTAAGTAGCAAAGAGCGAGGCCGAAGGCCGAGCTTCGTTCAAGAAGACTATAAACCTTCTTGAAGAAAGTAAGTAACAAAGGGCGAGGCCGAAGGCCGAGCTGCGTTCAGGAAGACGATAAACCATAACTAAGAAAGTAAGTAATTAAGGGCGAGGCCGAAGGCCGAGCTGCGTTCAGGAAAACTATAAACCTTCCCGAAGAAAGTAAGCAACAAAGAGCGAGGCCGAAGGCCGAGCTTCGTTCAAGAAGACTATAAACCTTCTTGAAGAAAGTAAGTAACAAAGGGCGAGGCCGAAGGCCGAGCTGCGTTCAGGAAGACGATAAACCTTATCTAAGAAAGTAAGTAATTAAGGGCGAGGCCGAAGGCCGAACTGCGTTCATGAAGAGGATAAACCTTCTCGAAGAAAGTAAGTAACTGAGGGCGAGGCCCAAGGCCGAGCTGCGTTCAGGAAGACCATAAACCTTCTCGAAGAAAGTAAGTAACTGAGGGCGAGGCCAAAGGCCGAGCTGTGTTCAGGAAGACGATAAACCATCTCTAAGAAAGAAAGTAATTAAGGGCGAGGCCGAAGGCCGAGCTGCGTTCCGGAAGAGGATAAACTTTTTCGATGAAAGTAAGTAACAAAGAGCGAGGCTGAAGGCCGAGCTGCGTTTAGGAAGACTATAAACCTTCTCGAAGAATGTAAGTAACTGAGGGCGAGGCCGAAGGCCGAGCTCCGTTTAGGAAGAGGATAAACCATGGGTCAGGCCGAAGGCCGAGCTGCGTTAAGGAAGAGGATTAACCTTCTTGATGAAAGTAAGGAACTATGGGCGAGGCCGAAGGCCGAGCTGTATTCTGGAAGACGATAAACCTTCTCGATTTCTCGATGAAAGTAATGGCATTTAGATAAACGATAAAACTTCTTAAATAAAGTAAGTAACTAACGGCGAGGCTTCAGGCTAAGCTGCATTCTGGAAAACAATAAACCTCCACGAAGAAAGTAAGTAACTAAGGGCGAGGCCACCGTCACACCCATCCCCCCTCCCCCCCCCCCCCCATTTATTTGTTTTGAGTAGCTATAATTATGATTTTCCTTTAAAAAAACCGATATTCCCATACAATCTTTAACACTCCGTTTCTCCCTCTCCCTCTCCCTCTCCCTCTCCCTCTCCCTCTCCCTCTCCCTCTCCCTCTCCCTCTCCCTCTCCCTCTCCCTCTCCCTCTCCCTCTCTCTCTCCCTCTCCCTCTCTCTCTCCCTCTCCCTCTCCCTCTCCCTCCATCTCCCTGCCTCTCCCTCCCTTCCGTTGAGTCTGGCCATCATCGATACTTGGAGTAAATACAGACAGACATACAGACATACATACAGACAGACAGAAAGCAGACGTTGGATTTTATTAAAGGTAAGGAAGAAAGGAAAGGATAAGGATAAGGGGGATTCCATCGCTCTACCTCCACCTCCCCTCCCGCCCCTCCCTCACCCCCCTCCCTATATGCCATTAATTACCCCCCCCCCACCCCTCCCCCTTCAGGATATTGTAATGTCATCGGTTCTTACTCGGGTGAATGATTCCGTGTCCGTTACATACAAATATTGCCAAGTGCTCTCATATTTCACTTCACTGCTACCCTCATAAGCCATTTAGCGTGATAGTAAGTAGCCTATAGTTGATGGGAAGAATCAAGCTATCCGTAGAATTTTGTTTTATTAAAATCGGTTCAGTGGTTCTCGAGTTATAAGCGGACAGACAGACAGACAGAAAGCAGACGTTGGATTTTATTAAATTAATAAAAAATAAATAATAAAAATAAATAAAGGTAAGGAATAAGGAATAAGGAATAAGGAAAGGATCATTTGTAATTGACTAGAATACTTGTAACGTACTAATATAACAAAACATTGTGACTTGCGAAGTTTGTCAGTTCTTCTTCGCATTGAATTTAGAACTGGCGGAATGTTCTACATGTCCAAGCGTAGGTTACCTACTTATAGATGAATTCCTAATAAATAAATAAAGCGAAGTTTCTATGGGCGACCGTGTAACGTACGTAAATATATAAATATCCTTATAACTAGAGAGCGACTTTATGAATTTTTATACGGTTTTCACTGTTACATTCTGTCACTTCTCAAGATGGTTTTACGATTATAAATCATACCGATACGTCACCGGCGTCAGCCTCGATAGCTCAGTCGTGCAGTCAGTCGACTGTTGTTAAGCAACCCTGAGCGCGGTCAGTACTTGGACGGATGACCGCTCGACCGTTGAAGGCTGACGGTGGTTCGGATTCCACGTTAAACTGTAGGTCCCTTCCCTTCTTACCTTACTAGGTGGCAGGGTTTATCCCGGAGGGGTTGGTACCACCGCACTGAGCGAAACGTCGGTCGAAACGGCTATGTAAATAGTTCGTGTTTTCCGTCCAGTTTAGTGTAGCCGACATGAAATGAAGGGAAGACATGGCACCTAGTTCACCCGGTGTTATGGGTATGGGCTGACATCACCGATGTTGTAGGTTAAAAATAAATTTATTTCAATTGGAAACAATCTATTTTTTTATGTTTTACAGTTTTCTAATAAAAGTGTGTTACACCCTCTTTTTATCTCCTGCTGTAACATTTAACACTCTTTTATTGGTGTCTATTGTCATTTCATAGGCCAATAAGCCTGTTCACACATTTGCACGCCACCCGTCTGAGTACTTGTATGTGCTAGAATGACATAACGTTCATGGTTACCATGGCACTGAAACGCACCACCGTGTTCGATTGGCCGTCTCCCCGACTCTCATCACTTCATCCTGCACACCCTCGATTTTTGGCAAACTCGGCTTCGACACTTCAATGACACTTTGCGGCGTCTCTAGCATCAAAGACAAAAGACAAAGATATTTATTAGCAAATCATAGAGCACACAAATACACAGCTGAAAATATACAGTGCGCGTGCAATCCATGAGGCACGTCAATACATACTCGTAAGTAACTAAAACACTTACTTAGGATACAAATTGTGTACCTATTCATTATATTGTACCGTGTGGGGCCGGTATTTTAAAAGAATAGCCCCACTGCATCTCTCCCCGTGTATGTCGTAAAAGGCGACTAAGGGATATGACTCCCTTCTTATATTACTAGGTGGTAGGGTTTAACCCGCCCGGGTTGGTACCACCGCACTGAATGAAAGGTCGGTCGAAACGGCTATGTAAATAGTTTGTGTTTTCCGTCCAGTTCAGTGTAGCCGGCACGACCGAAGGGAAGCACTGACGTGGCACCAAGATCACCCGGTGTTATGGGCTGACATCACGGATGTTGTAGGTGATGTAGCCAACCGTGTCAGTTTCAATAAAAAAATAAATAAAAGTAAATAAAATATTTATTATGTACCTATTTATTATGTATTTAAATACATTATCAATTCACTTTATAAATTCGCATAGCTTATATAAGCATTTTTCATGTAACAGATTGTTCAAACGGGTGCGAAATTTGTTGTCATCTTTTTCCCTTCTTAGGTTCTCAGGTAGAATCTCATACAACTTTGGACTACAACTACAACTTCTCTAGAGTTAAGTATGAGTCCATTACAGACAAACGAATCCTTTACCTTATCCATTATAATTGATATTTTAGTTTTTACTTCATGTGTTGTTTCCCCATACACTACAATGGTTGTGTCATCTGCATATTATAGTATGATGCTACCGTCAACATCTAGCTTTGCAATGTCATTTAGAAATGTTATGAATAGATAATTTCCTCAGTGGTAGCATATTATGCATACTGGACTAGCATTGCTAGACAGTAGAAACTTTCGCCAGTCGGCCAGGCCCGACACTGCCGCGAGCGGTGTTGCGGACGAAAGCTAACAACAAACAAAGGTCGATTCATTAACATAAAGTTAAAGGTTCGGATTTATCCCTCAAATTGAGCAGCGAGCTTGCTAAATTTCCATATTATTTCATCGTATTTTTGTAGTATTTTTCACTTTGCTGAAATTATTATAGAGCGTTCCAACTAAATCTTCCCTTCGCCGTTATGTTAGCTCCACTGCCAGTGTCACTGTCAGTACTTAAATTCCTGTTGCCAGATTGTGAAGATTATATTACCTAATAATGTAATAGGTATTTACCGTATAATAAATACGGTAAATACTAATAATTAGGGGTAAATCTGTACACATAGCAACCCTAAACGCTGTTTTGACAGATAGACAGTGGAGCCAACATAACGGCGAAGGGAAGATTTATATGGAACGCTCTCTACAAATAAATTGCGCACAGAAAACAAAGGTTTTTATTTGATGTTAAAAATCTTAGAAACTCATAATACTACGTCCAGTGCGTCGCGTCCTGAGTCGTGTCCAGCTTTTTTTAGGGTTGCGTATCCGGTACGGGACCCAATTACTAAGCCTACGCTGTCTGTTTGTCTGTCTGTCTGTCCGTCTCTCTGTCCGTTCGTCCGTCTGTCCGAGGGCTGTATCTCTTGAACCGTAATAGGTAGCCCGTTGAAATTTTCACAGAATATGTGTTATTATAGCCGATATAACAACAAATAATAAAAAGTAAAAAGTTCATGGGGGTTTCCATAGAAGAAACCAAAAAGTGTATGCGCGCGCGCCATCTACCGAATAGAGTATTGAAGCATTTTAAATAATCATGAATTTTAACTTCATAACACCCATAGATGGCGTGAGTGGCGCTAATCATGACATGGCCATACGGAACCCTAGGTGCGCGAGGTCGACTCGCACTTGGCCGGTTTTTATTTAATTTTCAGTTAAGCATAAATATGGTTGCTTAGGCACCTTAAAATAAAAGCATAACCTCTTAATGGACTGGCTTGGCTTCCGGGAACGCTCACAATATTCAGTTTTGCTAAAAGTCGCGAAGTCATTATGATTCTAGAAATTCGCAAGATTACTCTGAGCGCACTTGAAGTGGGAAATTTCATGAGATTGGTTCGGTGGAAAACACTTTTTAATATACACTGCATTGGAGTAGACTTTACAGTTGCCAGACTATAGAATTATGTACGGTCCCCGCTCCGTACCACCGCCAGCTAGTGTCGTTCAGTACCATCTCCGTTCCTTACCATCCCCGTACCGTACTATCCCGCACCGTACCCGTCCCGTTGAGTCCCCGTTCAGTACCGTCTCCGGCCCGTACCGTATCGTCCCCTTTCCTGGTCGTATCGTCCCCGTCCCGTGCCGTATCGTCGTCGTACGACCCCCGTCGCGTGCTGTATCATTCCCATCGCGTCCTGTACCGTACTCGTACGGTCCCGTTCCTGTATATATGACTTAGCTTCCCCTAAAGTGGTCTAGAATATTGTACGCCAAGCATAATTGCCGCTGTTTTACTATGAGTAATTTGATGCAAAATAGACACTAACGTGAGCGCAAATTCAGTTGCGGACGAAATCAAGTTTCTAGTTTTGGCTGCCGTTCCAGTGAGTACTACGGCGAAGGTGCGGCCATGTTTGCCTGCAGGCTGAGCCGCCCGCACCTCGCCTTATAATTAAACATTCCTGTCTCCACAAGTCTACCCGCGCCCCTTTCTCTCAACACCTGGTGCTTTTGTAGCTAGGCGCAAGCCAGACAATCTGTTGGACCATTCGAACACCTACGACTAATTTGTCGGGCGACATCCTAGCTATTTCTGAACATTGTACCATAATTTGAGATCAACCATATTCAATCCATAAAAAAAAACGTTTTTTTTATGGGATAGAATTTAACGGGTAGTGTAGTGTTTGAGGCACCTACTGGTGAAGACGCCTGGAGGTTCGAAACCCTGGTGATTTTTTTTACGCTAGGCTTGTTCTTGCTTATTCAGTGAACTGAATCGCTCGTTCCGGCTCACTCAGCTTAAGGACCAACTCATTCTGCTCGTTCACTTGCTCACTTGACTCACCAGCTAGACGTGAACTGAACTGATGAGCTGACAACAAGCCCATGTGTTGCCCACATTCCTTCCTCCCTTCTCCTCACCGTCGAACGATCGCTCTGTCGCACTCACTCTCTGTCTCCCTGTGACCTATACGCTCTATCGTGCTCTCGCTCCGTCGGCTCCTGCTCGTTCGTCGCGCTCCCGCTTCATCTTCGTTCCATCGTTCGTTCGTGAGTGCAACGCAATACCGAGTGTAGGAGCAGAAGAGCGGAAAAGCTCCTAGAGGAGCGGGATCGAGCGGTTCAATTCGGTCATTATAGGGAAGCGCTTCAGATAGTTCGGTCGTTCGCTCCCCTACCCAAGTTTAATTGCTTCTATTGTCCCAGGAGTAACTGTTCTCTTTTCCTGGCGATGGTTAGTGCTTTTTTGTCTATATAGTCTAATACAATTACTGCTTATTTTGTCTTGAGACTTGTATAATGCTTATGTCTCTTTTTTTTCAACCGTGTATGCTTATTTTGTCCCCACAATCAATATTTCTTCTGCCCCAATAGTAATCGTTTCTCTTGTCCCGGCAAACCAATGATTCAAAATACACTGCTTCTATTTTCCAGCATGACAAATTATTGTTCTCTTTTGCTCCTTTGATTCTGGTATTTGCTGCTTATTTTGTCCTCGTTATTCCTTGATCGTTCTGAACCATGAACTGTCTTATAAAATTTAAAATGATTTCATACGTATCCGTCACGGGATCCTCAGTGCTTTTGCCTCTCATTAGCTGACTCGACTTTCGACAATTTTGTGTGTCCTATTACGACTTTTGGCGCCCCGTCTGCTCTTCCCCACCTTTCGTATATTTCAAAACTTGAAACTACACCACTGCGTCATTGAGATCGGATCATCCGTGGATGATCTGCGGATGAGACAACGTAATGGACTATGGTGTTCTTTTATGGCGGTTAGCCCGATGTGGATGGATAACCTTACAGGGTGTGGAAAATGACGAGATTTCATTTCTAAAGGTCAGCGTTAGAGTCAGAATAACTGGTGACATGTTTTTGAGAGAAAAATACAATGGACATTAGCGCAATCAAATTAGTACAATTTGATTGAGTAATAAAAATATGTAATTTTTTACGGAATTGGTGAAATTGTTTACGTTGGATCTGCGTCGGTTTTGAAGATGCCGTCGATGTCTTCCAGGCCGATGCCACTTATTATTCTCCTTGCGCCTCTAATTCTAAGGAAACCGATGTTATAATGAAAATTTGAATTCTTGTTCTAACCCTTCCGAATGATATGTGGAAATGGCTTTTTCCATTTTTCGCTTAATCGCGTCGCCGTTTTTTTTATAAATGAATTATATTCCATATATCCGATGGCTCCGTCGCATGATATGATAATTAGAGTGGAGAGCGTGAATGTGGCTCTTAGATCTTTAGCGGCTCATAGCGGATCATATTTCAGGTATTCTACTCTGAAGTGGGTCCGTGAGATATTGGAGCAGGCGTGGTTGTCGTACTAGGCGGCGTCAGCATTTTTATTGAGCTTGTAATGTAATGTAACAGATGTGTCAGCAATTTTCGGGCCACCTCCCATTTCCAATGTTAACTGTAAGAATACCAGTGCCGGATTTAGCTATTCGGATGCCTTAGGCACTCTCGGCTGGTAGTGTCCCCTCCACCTCTGAAGCGCTTTCGTGTAATGCTTGAGCATCTCATTTGAAGACCTCGGGGGAAGAACAAGGAATGTCAGTCAAACATAAATTCGAGAAAATCGAATTTTAAAGTTTAAGATTGAGTGATGCAACCATTTTAAGATTAAGAGCAATAGTCTGTTCAGCAAATTGGTTTTAAATGTATCTGTGGTTCATTTAAAAGTATATAAAACTATTTTTTTTTAAACAAATTTATATAAGAATGTTACTCAAAGGAAAAGTTGCATTTTAAAAATTTACTAAAACGAGGGATGTCAGTGACATTCCTTGTTTATGTTAATTGTAAGATCAGTAAATTTAGGCTTTGACAACGGTACAAGACCTGAAACAATAAAATAATGAATGTATAATGTAGTTGGAATATCAGCAAATTTTCTTTTTATTGAAACTGACACACAACATCCGTGATGTCAGCCCATAACACCGGGTGAACTAAGTGCCATGGCAGTGCTACCCTTTTGTTTGAACTGGACGGAAAACACGAACTATGTAGTTAGGTACATAGTTGTTTCGACCAACGTTTCATTCAGTGCGATGGTACCAACCCGGGCGGGTTAAACCCTAGTCCTAGAAAGGTAAGAAGGGAAATTATTACTACATATTAAAAAAAATCACACCAAATAACTGCAAAACTCAAAAGGAACCTTAAAATGGCATAAAATGTTCGCCAACTGGTGCCAACTGACTGATGTTTGACAGCACAAACAGCGCGACCTAGGACACAATCTGCTGACATCTCTTGTTCTTGTGAATTACGCGCGGACATTCCCGATTATTCCCGCGTACACCTAAACTTCAACTGGATTTTTAGCTATGAAAGCGCTTGTTTTTGCCTATACAAGATGGCGCTATTAGTTCAGTTTGGGAAAAAATATGACATTCCTGGTTCTTCCCCCGTGCTCTTCATTTGAGGCTCCTTTACCCGTGATGCCCTAGGCTGTGCCTAAAGTGCTTTAGGGTAAGGCCAAGGCTGACTTATAAACATTCGCTTGATTTATGTCAGTCATAAAGTAATCAGCTGTTTGCAGCAAAGTGAAAACACAAGAAAAGACGAAAACACAACCCGGCCGTAACATGAAACATATTTCTGCGCGCACTAGGTATACTCCGGAACCCTTCACCAAAGGTCATTGGCAAACTTCTGCGCTGTGTCAGATAAAGTAAATCTACCATAAAATATAGGGTTGTGCAGCACCCTAACTCTGTTGCTAAGTACGTAACTTGGAGTAATCTCTGGTGTAATGGAAGGCGAGAGGCGCGAGGCAGCCCTACTAACTGTCTCTTAATTTCTGTGGCAGGTTCCTTGCTGCTCGGAGAAGGAGTTGGATATAGGTCGACGGTGACTAGGGTCTACGAGGGCAAGCGCTCGAATTAGATGAATATTTCGACAGGTTTGGATTAAATACGATTGATATATTTTGAATGGTTTCACTGCGGTATTTCCCTTCACCGGAATGATGGATACAATACGAACTTTATTACATATTTATATTATTGAAAGCTGTATATTATGTCCTTTCACCAAGCCGAATATTTACATGTATGGGCTTAGCAGGACTGTATCCAAACATGACAGGTTCCATAAAAACCTTTCCAATGTAGATTTTCACAGTGTCGACCTATTATACAGTACTCTCAATATAGCCGTCATATTGTGCAATGAAAGTCAACATAAAAGCTAAGGGCGGCTGCGCGGCGGGGCGCAGCGCTGCTGTGAGGGGCGGAATGCCAGAGAGGAGGGTTGCGGGTGCGACCACCTTCTGATTTATCATCGCTTTTGGCTTCATTTCACGTCTCAGTGATATTAAAGTGCGTGTTGACTGGCCGGTTTGAGAGTTCATCACACTCACCTTTCGGACTGTCGAATGCATAGCAACAGAACAGTGGCTTATGAATCGGTGATATGGTTTGTTTGTTGATAAAAACTCTGCTGGACTCTCTTTATTTTTTTATATAAACACTCTAGAGATGCAATAGTTTTAGATAAGTAACTTCGCTGATCTCAAAGAACTTAGGAAGAAAGTGTTGATAAAAAAAAAATTATATCTTATTTTCGACTGTTCATCGGACCAAAAATCTCGTTTGATGGTTGGCAGATTTTGCCTAATAAATATTCTGGTGAATTTAGTTGGTTGCGTTACAACATTTTCCTATTATACCTATGTGTGTTTGATCAAAATCGCGATATGTGGCGCCGAGCCACTTGTAAGGTGACAAACGACGCCCATGGAAATTCGCTCGCATGCGAGCGGTGCGAATGCCATGCCGGCCCGACAGGTGCCTATTCACGCTTCTACGTGCAAAGTAATTTGGCTCCGTGTGTTCTTGCTCGGATACACTGAACCGAATGGAAAACGTATAGTTAGTTCGCTACTCACCAACCATTGGCCTTCTTGTACCCACTATTCCCGCTACCTATGCAGGTCACTTGTACGATCTTTTTTTAATTTTTTTATTGCTCCGAACTGGGTGGCTGTGCCCGAGGTCGAAGCCTCAGGCGCAGCTAATTTCAGCCCCGAGGAGGTGCCAGTCCGGTTTGGAGGTGAACTAATGTCGCTGGGGAAAGGCTATTAACCCGCGATTTGATCCGCGGATTGTAGGAGTGGGGAAAGATATTCCCGGAAGCCCGTTCGACATCTTTGCAGTGCGGAACAAGAACGATTTAGAGAATCGAGCAGTTCGAAGAACTCTTCTGTCGACTACAAAGGGGTGTTCAGCGAGAGTATGGCGGATTTGGCGAAGGCTAACAAGAGGAGGAGGGATAATGGAAACAAGTTCGTCAGAGCAGCGGCCATAGTAGTACCGATCTTGTAACCGCGGGTATAGCTGAGGTGCGGAATTTGCGAATATGCTTTTAATTAAACGCGAATAATGCCGCGGGCAAACCTGTCTAATGTTTAATGAAACGTTTGAAGTGCGATGGTAGTAACCCGGACGGGTTCAGCTTTAGCAAAGCAAGAGAAGGGACCTATGTATGCATATAGTTATGGGACCACTGTATGATACGACGCTTAAGAGCTAAAGAATCACGCTGTGGTAAAATTACCACCACGCGATTCTTTAGCTCATAAGCTACAAAAATATCAAATCAAATCAAATCAAAATATACTTTATTGTACACCATAAAAAGGAACACAACAGGCGAGTTTAATGCAGAGTAGCATTCTTTACAAACTAACCTTTGGGATGTGGAGAAGCTGATAGGGCGGACAATGCAGTGCAAGAGAGAAGCGTGAAAAATAAAACTATTAAATAAATGGACACAAACAATAGATACATAGATACATACATAAAATAAATAATATAAGGTACGTACATATTATATTTATACATAAACTACATATACATATGTAAACATATATTTTATAATATAGAACCATCTGAATAAAAGTTACAAGAACGTAATTAAGGGAAATTTATATTACTCGTCGCCGTCAGAATCAGATAGAAACAGTTTGCGAATACGTTCTCTAAATAGTTAAATTGAAAATTTTCAAATTACATACGGGTACGCATGCGTTTATTATACTCTATGATACAATGCAAGATATCTACGTGACTTACTAAAATTTTAAAATGATATTTTTATTCCTATGCTCGAAGAAGGCACTAGACTCTCGTCCGTATTGCCTATTCTTCGTTCTATTTGGTGTTGTTTAGTTACAGGTGTTGTGCACTTGAAAGATAGATACAAATACTTACTTATTCTTAATTATTCATCCCCACAAATAAATGTTTACTTGTTACATGTATAATTTGCTCTGTCGTACAATACGTTTTTTTGTCTAAAATAGTGTTGTATGGAACTAAATACTTAAATTGCATAATAATCTAAATTATTCCAGCTTTCGAAAGATACGAAAACATTAGAATTCCATACAATAGTAATAGAGAAAATAAAAAACATTATTACAGAGCGCCCTTGTCACACCACCTATGGAAACCATAAGCCGGATAACAATGAGCTAAGGAATCGCGCGGTAGTAATAATATGCGGTCGATCTGAAACATCCTGTAGGTATAATTTTGTAGTACATAATGCACATACTGTAGTTGTCTAAATTTCAAATTATTTTCTTACACCAATAGGAATCATCAGAAATACTTTTTATTTTTCCTCGAATATCGGATGGATTACACCACTTTTCCAAGTAAATTGCGTCTTGTTTATTATTTTTGGGGATGCGTCCTTTCATTCTGTCCTCTTCGTACCTCGCTATGCTGAGCATTCAAAATTATACCTTTTTCAGCTGTCCACAAAGAAATTATAACGACAGAAGAGGCACCAAGGAGACGGAGGTGATATGCACAAGCTGAAATTACCAACTTAACACAAGGAGGGGTCTGTCTGAAAATCAGCGCTGTGGCAGAAGGCTCGCGCGCTGTCGCAGCAATAAGCTGAGACAGACACCCATTTATATTATTGCTTTCTTAAGTTAAGTTAAGTAATTCATTAAATTGTCTAATCATGTAAATAAGATAAATAAACATATTTCATTTCATTTCTTTTCAAGTTATGCGTACACTGAGAACTGTGTGTAACCAGTTCAGTAAAATCTTACTAAAACAACCAAAATACCCAATCAAACGTAAATAAACGGAAACCAACTTAATGTTGGCTGTACCTCGTTCGAGGAGAAGAAAGATATTTTTTCTACATAGTAAAATATTTTATTGTTGAAGTGACATGACATTGACAAGAAGATTTTTCTTAATTTTCTACAACATGGTTGGCTACATCGCCTACAACATCCGTGATGTCAGCCCATAACAGCTTGTTGAACTAGGTGCCATGTCAATTCTTTTCTTCGTTCTACTACTAAAAGATTAACCTTCTGTTCCAATGAAACGTCACTTTTAAATTCAAATTCAAACATTTTATTCAGAAAACAGAAATAATAAGTATACAATATTATCGTACACGAAATAAAACCCCTCCCTCTCCTGGTTTATTCGGTCGGGTGAAACTAGTTTGAAATTCAGTTGCAAGATTTGACCCATACTAACAGGTGAAGTTACATACAAACTTATAACTTTTTTTTATTATTTTGGCAGGGCTGTAACTTTTTTTTTTTTTTACTTTTGAACCGTAATAGCTAGTTCATCAGGTGTTCACACCATTCTCGAGCGATTCTCTAAATGACACATAGGTAGGAATTGCAGTAAAGTACCATTCAATGGCATATTTTGTGACCTGTCTAAAGCCTTTGACTGTGTAAATAACGAGAAATATCGCTAAATAAACTAGAACACAATGGTATAAGAGATAATGAATTTCGTATATTCTAATCATATTTACAAAATCAAGCTCAAATATGTGACGTCAATGGCTTAAAATCGAATGTAGAATCAATTACAATGGGTGTCCCGCAGGGTTCTATCCTGGGAACATTACTGTTTCTAACTTATGTTAACGACTCGAGTTGTATAACAGACGATATAGAGATGTTGATGTTTGCAGATAACATCTCAGTTGTACTGAAAAACAATGATATAGGTAAACTAATAAAATAGTTTTAACTGTACTGGAATATCTAAAATATTGGTTTGAGTGCAACAATATATTATTAAATGTTAACAAAACTAACATTATGCACTTTGCTCTCATAGACTGATATGATAATGATAACAAAATGGTTGGTCGTGAAAGTCTTCTCTATACATTTTCAAAAGAAACTAAAATATAAATCAACTTAAATAATTAATAAAACCTGGTACAAATATTAAAATAAAAACCTATTGTGACCAAGAGCAGAAAACTTACGGATGCAGCACCGGGCGCCTGGTGAAATCAACGACCATGGATCAAAGGTACCTGTCAATAATACAGTCCACTACTTATTCAACAGATAATATATTAAAAACCGCCGAAAATTTTTCGTTAAACCTTGCTAATAAATTAGCTTTTCTTGGGGTAATATTTGATAAAACTTTTATTTGGAAACCATACATAAACTCTTAGCGAATAAGATGAGCTCCGCTTGTTATGCTATAAAAACAATCAAAGAGCTATGCGGAACTCGTACTGCAAAAACGGTTTTATCATGCCTATTTTGAGAGCATCATGTCATATGGTTATGTTATGTTACCAGTTACCTCATGTTTTGGGGAAATGCACAAAATTGTGTGCATTTGATGATTCCGTTGAGGAAGAAGTTTTTATCCAATGTACAACAACAGCAGTTCTATATTTTTGAATTGTCTTGCTGTCCCAAAACGACGCCCGAGGGCACTCTCTGGGAAGGTGTCGAGCGGAGCAATTTCACGTCGAAAATGATGTACAATTTATTGAACACAAACTTATGTATTTTTGGGAGAATAATTTCTTTGCATTATGTATAATATACTCTATTCGAAGGATGTCAGAACAATATTATTGTTCTGACATCGTTCGAATAGAGACATATTTTAGTAACAGAACCAGCTTAAACCATTTATTTCATTGTGTGTATTCGTTTTTATTTTTTCAAAAACATAATTCGTAATACTTTTTTTCATACCAAACAATTTATAAATTACAATTAAAATATACATACTTTATTGCACACCAATAATAGTCTACACATACATACATACCACACGCTCTGTCCCGACAATCGGGGTAAGCTGAGTAATCGGTGTTGTGCTGCAAGTACTCTGGTAAATTACAGCACAACACCAACAACCACAATAATAATTTAATTTATGGTAAACGTATAATTTTTAATTAACAAGTAGTACTTTTATGTATGTAGTAAGCTTTGCCCGCGACTTCGCTCGTGTCGAATTCTGATTTAAAAAATACTGACATAAAGAACAGGACTTTTAGCTCAGTTTCGATACAGCACAAAATTAACGGTATGTTTGTTTAAATACATTAAGTATGTAATTTCTCGATGAAGGCTAGTACGGGCGTTCACGTAAACGATATATACTCTCTCGAAATAAATAATAATAATGTTGCAATTTTATGCCACTTCATGTGTGGCAAGGGGAGACTTATTGCCGTAGGCATTTTTTTTTTTATGGAAACTGACCCGGTTGTCTACATCACCTACAACATCCGTGATGTTAGCCCATAACACCGGGCGAACTTGGTACCACGTCGTCAGTGCTTCCCTTTTGTCGTGCCGCCTACACTGAACTGGACGGAAAACACAAACTATTTACATAGCCGTTTCGACCGACCTTTCATTCAATGCGGTGGTACCAACCCGGGCGGGTTAAACCCTACCACCTAGTAATATAAGAATATAATATAAGAAGGTCGGCTCCCTAAGTGTGTTCTATCGTCTATTTCATGGGGAGTGTTCGGAGGAGCTGTTTAACGCGATTCCGCCGTCCCCAGTCCACCTCCGCACCACGCGTACTGGGCAGGGGATGCACCCCTACTCAATCGACCTACCACGGATGCGCACCAACCGGTTCTGTAGATCAATATTCACAGAACCGGGAAAATGTGGAACGCACTCCCTGCCCATCTATTTCCTCCCAAGTACAACCTGGGGTTCTTCAAAAGGGGCGTGAAAAGGCTCCTGTCAGGCCGGCATGGCATTCGCAATCCCCGTGCATCACAGAATGTCCATGGGCATCGTTAGACACCTACTTGTAGGTGAAACGATGCCACATGTGGCGCTATCAATAAAAAAAAAAAAAAAAGAAGGTCCAGTCAACCCGATGGACATACATTTTGTGGACTCACAGTAAAGTACCGAACTATTGAAATAGCTTAAATGTGCGTGTCTTCTGCTAAATTATAGCCCAACCATCCGTCCTCGCGAAATTCGGGCCATCCAATTTCCACCTGGTATTAACGAGTATTTTAATAAGTGCCAACGATTAATACCTGTCTTTGGCACCTTGATGTCCATTAATAACATCACGGGAGCGAGGCGGGAGCGAAGCTCGTGGTATGGCGTTGAATAATGACGTGTGGTATTGATACAGGCTGCTAGCCAATGCCTGCGTCGCGTTTTCTAGTCCTGGCTTTGAGTTGTTGGTTAGATTCTAACCGAAAATCATTAATATAGGCCGCATCATACAGTATCACTCACAACAGACTACTGGCTACTTATTAATTTGTAGAATATTAAGATGTTTTTTTTATGGAAACTGACACGGTTGTCTGCATCACTACATCCGTGATGTCAGCCCATAACGCCGGTTGAACTAGGTGCCATGTCAGTGCTACCCTTTATTTCATGTCGTCGGCTACACTGAACTGGACGGAAAACACGAACAATTTGATAGCCGTTTCGACTGACGTTTCATTCAGTGCGGTGGTACCTACAACCTGAGCGGGATAATCCCTACTACCTAGTAGGTAAGAAGGAAAGGAACCTACAGTTTTACGTGGAATCCGAACCACGATCAGCCTCCAACGGTCGAGCGGTCACCCGTCCAAGTACTGACCGCGCTCAGGTATGCTTAACAACAGTCGACCGACCGCACCACTGAGCAACCGAGGCGGACAAAATAATGTCCAAATTAACTTGTTGTTCTGTATTATGTGTGTGTAAATAATGTACTTTCGTAGCTTCAAGAAAATCAATAAAGATCTTTTCTACTAGCTTTTGCCCGCGGCTTCACTCGCGTGAAATTCATATTTAAAAAGAAGAAAGTAAGAAAGCCGTTACCGTACCTTTATTTCGGCGAGCGGAACAATTCGGTTTGTATGAGAGCCACATCTTAGCGTAACCGGAACTGAATTTTATTTAGCCTATCCTGTGTCACGTATATTATATGTGCTTGTACTAAGTTCCGTCGAATTCAGATGATCGGTTAAGAGTTATGGAGGAACATACATACAGAAACGATTTTTAAAACTCGTCAATTTAGTTTTAGTATCATACATAGAGTCTACAAACGCAGTATCTCATAAAACAAAGTAACTTACTCCATGACCATCCCTTACAGATGTATTATTAGTATTGATTTAAACCACCTACAACCCACAACTTTGACTAGAAATACAAGGTGGCTGATGACTGCGAATATTTTTTGACTGAATTTCAGGCCAGCATGGCCACAGGCAAAAAGTTGGCTAGTGATAAATATTTATATGGCCATGTTTATTTCAATGAAAACAGCTGTGTGCGAAATGGAAAACATATTTTCGCTGTTAGTCACACCAGGTTAAGCTAGGACCGTGTTGTTATTTCCAACCACGTTGTAGGCTAAAAGAAAATGAAAATTTAGACCCGCATCCTAATGCGTACCGGAAGCAAAGTAAAACACCATAATATATTCAGGCTTGAGGCTTCGCGGCGAAGTAAATTTTTATTTTCCGACTCGGCTGCGCGCCGGCCAAAATAATTTTCGGACAAACGTAATTTTCACGTTATTTCACGTTGGTTTTCGCATTTTTTTTTTCAAGGATCTGGCATATAAATAGCGTTGTTGACTGTCGTACATTGCCGTGGTAATTTTGAAAATAAATACAAAAAATGTCCTTTGAGACCAATACAGTGAAGCCAAACGTGGTCTGGTTTTATTGTATTGTCCATACTGGTTTATTGTTTTAACCAGTGGTGCAGTGTTGTTGAAAAGAGTTCGAATTTCAAAAATGTCCCAACCTTAGCTGTTTCAATATAAATTTTAACAAATCGGTCTATGAAATCTGGTATATTTTATAGGGGCTACCCATCATCACGACACTTCTACAAGGAGCTGAGCAGTATAACAGTGGTTGGTACCACCGCACTGAATGAAACGTCGGTCGAAACGGCTATGTACATAGTTTGTGTTTTCCGACCAGTTCAGTGTAGCCGGCACGATAAAAGGGGGAAGCACTGACATGGCACCTAGTTCACCCGGTGTTATGGGCTGACATCACGGACGTTGTAGGTGATGTAGCCAACAGTGTCAGTTTCCATAAAAAAAATACGAACACCTTTAACAAGTAATACTTTTAGTCTACCATGGATATTCATCTCAAAGCATGCCAACTTCAACAGAGAAGACTCCTAACAGGCTGTCTCCGGTATGGAATCCCGTGCTCGGCCCCCTGAGGAGCGGCAGGTCTGGCAGTGTGCACCAGCAGCAGGAAGACACCGTCAGTACATTCTGCTTCCCGGCGGAGGTGCGGAACGCAGCCCAAGCCGAATGTTTGCCTACCCACAGCTGCAGCAAAAATCTTCGTAACCGCTCGCGTTTGGTAGGCAGTGTTCTGTCAACATTGAGCCTCATTTATCGGTACTACTATGGCCGCTGCTCTGACGAAATTGCTTCCCTTATCCCTCCTCCTCCTGTTCGCCTTCGCCAAACCCGCTATACTCTCGCGGAACACCCCTTTGTAGTGGACAGAAGAATACTTCGAACTGCACGATTCTCTAAATCGTTCTTGTGCCGCACTGCCAAGGTGTGGAACGGGCTTCCGAGGAATACCTTTCCCCACTCCTAAAATCTACGGATCTTCAAATCGCGGGTAAATAGCCTTTCCCCAGCGACATTAGTACACCTCCAAGCCGGACTGACACCTCCTCGGGGGTGATATTGGCTGCGCGTGAGGCTTCGACCTCGGGCACAGCCAGCTAATTCGGAATTGTATGTATTTAAATTTAACAAAAAACTTAATTAGACAGTTAATACTCAGTACAACTGTAATTCAACAGAAATGTTTGTTACACTTGTACAAATATGTTAATCTACTCAGCGACATATCTTAGTGAAATATTTTCCCCTTACGATTGTGTAACAAAGCATTAATATTAATACGGACACAAAGAAAACGACAAAATACAAAGCGTGTACGCAACATTGCCTAACACGTAGAAGTTAATAACCAGACACTGCATTGTCATATTTTTTTATGGCGGTAAACTTGGTGGATTGGAAGAGTCGGGAAGGGTCGCCCTAGACGCACGTACCTGGACCAGATCGGGCATGTGCTCAAAAAGGGTCAAGTGCGTAGTACCCTTAACCGACGAGCATGCATGATTCCATACGCCACTTAAGACTGCGGTACTACAGCGTGAGGAACAATTTGCAAAATTTGCCACATTTTCGTTTCGGTTTTTTGTTCAAGGAATTTCAAATATATATATATTAAAAAATCCTGTCTAAAAGTTGACCATATTTAAAAGTTGGTGACAGATTTTTATCTGTCCATTTATTCATGTCCATTAATATGTAAAAAAAAAAATCACAAACGTACTACTAAATGGTCCTAAATACTCCGAAATGCTTTCTTTGTTTCGAAATTGCAGCTTTCTAAAACATTATTTTGAGTTTATACTAATTGCAGATGATGTAAGATAAAATTTTACTTCTTTTGACAAGATTTGGATATTCGTGTAATGTAAATTGGTTTAACAAACTTTGAATAAATACTATAAAACAAGCGAACGCTTCGCTATTCAATCAGTGCTGCGCGGTGCGGCATTTTGATGATGTAGTACAGCGCTCTTAACACATTATTGAAATATCAAATACGCCTCGCATAAATACAGATCGCTTGGCAGAACAACTGGACACTAGCCCATGTACGACATCAGCTGCAGCTACACGTGGAGCCAGAGGACACGACACCGTTTCACCTTTTACCGCATAGCTCTATAAACATGAGTGTGGAAGGCGGCAGAGGTGTGTCAGGATCGTGGCACGTGGAGATCCGTTGTCTCTGCCTACCCCGCCGGGAAATAGGCGTGACGCTATGTATACTAGACTCTCGCTTGTGACGCCTTGCTCCGTCCCCATTGGCGTGATAAAAGTGCAAAAAAAAAATTATTACATAATATGGAAATTCTGTGCGATTTCTTTCATTTCAACATTCCTAACTAACTAATGTTCCTTTCTTTTAAGAATTAAATGGTTGTATTTTGACCAATATTTGGTATTGTATTTTTATAATAATTTATTAAATACATAAGAAATTAAAAAAACACATATTCTACATGAAATTTCGACTTTTATTAGTCGTCGTCAGATAATAAAATTTTAAAATCCATCCATACTATCCATACTAATATTATAAATTCGAAAGTAACTCTGTTGTCTGTCTGTCTGTCTGTCTGTCTGTCTGTCTGTCTGTTACCTTTTCACGCCTAAACCGCTGAACAGATTTCGATAAAATATTGCACGGAGATGAATTGCATCCCGAGGACGGACATAGGCTACTTTTTGTCTCAAAAAACAACCCTTAAGGGGGTGAAATAGGGGATGAAAGTTTGTATGGGGAACTCAGCATTTCTTAAGTTAGGGATATGACAATTTATATTTGGGCTTTTGGTATGAAATAAAGAAATACGTGTTTCAGCGTTTTTGCTAAATAACCCTTAAATTAAAATAGGGGTTGATTTCAAAATTAGATTTTAGGATTTTATGAAATTTTGTACGGAGCTGAATTGCATCCTGAGGAAGAACATAGGCTACCTTTTGTCTCAAAAAAACAACCCTTAACGGGGTGAAATAGGGGATGAAAGAATGTATGGGGAACCCATCATTTCTCAAGTTAGGGATATGAAAATTCATATTTAGGCTTTTGGTATAAAATAAAGAATTACGTGTTTCAGTGTTTTTGCTAAATCAACCCTTAAATTAAAATAGGGGATGATTTCAAAATTAGGTTTTAGGATTTTAAATGATTTTAAATAATTTTATCCATACTGGGGGTGGTTTGGGGTTGAGGTACGGGGGAGGAGTCTGCGGGGAGAGGGGAAGGGAGGATAATTTAATCTCCATCTTCTTTTCTCTATCTCTACTTCTTATAAAAGGAAACGTCTGTTTGCATGTATGTATGTATGTTTGAGGTAAACTCGGTACCACTTAACAGATTTTTATGCGGTTTAAAGAGTAGTTCTTAAGGCTCACTATAGTAGGCTATATACCATAAAGTTAAATAGCCTTAGGGTTGAGCAGTATCAAAGAAAACGGAATTTAGTGTCGAATGGTCGTAATATATGGCGTTAGCAGTTCTGTTGCGTTGCGTTGGTGTAGTGTAGATAGATGCTTTTGTTAGAAGATACGAGTAGAATAAAGAGTAGATATCTATACTTATAAAATTGTTTGTCCTGACTGACTGATCTATTAACGCACAGCCGAAACTACTAAGTCTAGAAAGCTGAAATTTGGAACATAGGTTTATTTCATAACGTAAGAATCCGTTAAGGATTTTTTGGAAATTACAACTTTAAGGGGGGAAATGGGGACGACGACTTTGTATGAAAGTTTTTGTTTTTTTTTATGTAATATTATGGTCTTATGGTCTTCCTGAACGTAGCTCGGCCTTCGGCCTCGCCCTTAATTACTTACATTCTTAGATAAGGTTTATCGCCTGCCGTTCATGGTCTTTCTGAATGCAGCTCGGCCTTCGACCTCACCCTTAATTACTTACTTTCTTCGAGAACGTTTATAGTCTTCCTGAACGCCGCTCGGCCTTCGGCCTCGCCCTCAGTTACTTACTTTCTTCGAGAAGGTTTATAGTCTTCCTGAGCGCAGCTCGGCCTTCGGCCTCGCCCTCAGTTACTTACTTTCTTCGAGAAGGTTTATGGTCTTCCTGAACGTAGCTCGGCCTTCGGCCTCGCCCTTAATTACTTACTTTCTTAGATAAGGTTTATCGTCTTCCTGAACGCAGCTCGGCCTTCGGCCTCGCCCTTTGTTACTTACATTCTTTGAGAAGGTTTATGGTCTTCCTGAACGTAGCTCGGCCTTCGGCCTCGCTTTCAGTTACTTACTTTCTTCGAGAAGGTTTATAGTCTTTTTGAATGCAGCTCGGCCTTCGGCCTCGCCCTTAGTTACATACTTTCTTCGATAAGGTTTATAGTCTTCCTGAACGCAGCTCGGCCTTCGGCCTCGCCCTTAATTACTTACTTACTTTGAGAAGGTTTATAGTCTTTCTGAACGCAGGTCGGTATTCTGCCTCGCCCTCAGTTACTTACTTTTTCGAGAAGGTTTATCGTCTTCCTGAACGCCGCTCGGCCTTCGGCCTCGCCCTCAGTTACTTATTTTCTTCGAGAAGGTTTATAGTCTTCCTGAACGCAGCTCGGCCTTCGGCCTCGCCCTCAGTTACTTACTTTCTTCGAGAAGGTTTATGGTCTTCCTGAACGTAGCTCGGCCTTCGGCCTCGCCCTTAATTGCTTACTTTCTTAGATAAGGTTTATCGTCTTCCTGAACGCAGCTCGGCCTTCGGCGTCTCCCTTTGATGCTTACTTTCTTTGAGAAGGTTTATGGTCTTCCTGAACGTAGCTCGGCCTTCGGCCTCGCTTTCAGTTACTTACTTTCTTCGAGGTTTATAGTCTTTCTGAATGCAGCTCGGCCTTCGGCCTCGCCCTTAGTTACATACTTTCTTCGATAAGGTTTATAGTCTTCCTGAACGCAGCTCGGTCTTCGGCCTCGCCCTTAATTACTTAGTTTCTTTGAGAAAGTTTATAGTCTTCCTGAACGCAGCTCGGCCTTCGACCTTGCCCTTAGTTACTTACTTTCTTTGAGAAGGTTTATGGTATTCCTGAACGTAGCTCGGCCTTCGGCTTCGCTTTCAGTTACTTACTTTCTTCGAGAAGGTTTATAGTTTTTCTGAACGCAGCTCGGCCTTCGGCCTCGCCCTTAGTTACATACTTTCTTAGATAAGGTTTATCGCCTTCCTGAACGCAGCTCGGCCTTCGGCCTCGCCCTCGTTACTTACTGTCTTCGTGAAGGTTCATGGTCTTTCTGAACGCAGCTCGGCCTTCGGCCTCGCCCTTAGTTACTTATTTTCTTCGATAAGGTTTATAGTCTTCCTGAACGCAGCTCGGCCTTCAGCCTCGCCCTCAGTTACTTACTGTCTTCGTGAAGGTTCATGGTCTTTCTGAACGCAGCTCGGCCTTCGGCTTCGCCCTTAGTTACTTACTTTCTTCGATAAGGTTTATAGTCTTCCTGAACGCAGCTCGGCCTTCGGCCTCGCCCTCAGTTACTTACTTTTTCGAGAAGGTTTATCGTCTTCCTGAACGCAGCTCGGCCTTCGGCCTCGCCCTCAGTTACTAACTTTCTTCGAGAAGGTTTATTTTCTTTCTAGAATACAGTTCAGCCTGAAGCCTCGCCGTTAGTTACTTACTTTATTTGACAAGGTTTATCGTTTACCTTAACGCACCTTGCCTTCGGCCTCGCCCTTACTCGTACTTACTTTCTTAGATATGGTTTATCGACTTCCTGAACGCAGCTCGGCCTTCGGCATCGCCCATAGTTACTTACTGTCTTCTTTGAAATACGAATTTCACGCGAGCGGAGCCGCGGGCTCAGCTAGTATGTACATACAAATTTAATGTGTCAAATGCGTGTCAAATGATGAGGACGAATGATAGATGGCGTTCTTTCTTTTAAGTGTTTCTAATTTATTTTATTAAAATTCTAGCTTTTGCCCGCGGCTTCGCTCGCGTGAAATTCGTATTTAAAAAGAAGAAAGTAAGTAAGCCCGCTACTGTACCTTTATTTCGGCGCACGGAACAATTCGGATTGTATGAGAGCCACATCTTAGCGTAACCGGAACTGAACTTTGTTTAGCCTATCCTCTGTCCCGTATAGTTAAATGTGCTTGTACTAAGTTTCATAGAATTCGGATGATCGGTTTAAGAGTTATGGAGGAACATACATACATACAGAAAGTATTTCTAAATATTGTAAATTTAGTTTTAATATCATACATAGAGTCCACAAACGCAATATCTCATAAAATAAAGTAACTTACTCCATGACCATCCCTTACATATTTATTATTAGTATTGATGATTGATGATTGATTGATGATAGGCACGCAATGTACGACTATACCGTATCTAATTTTTTATTTCTATCGAGTAAAACATACGCCAGCGCTCCGTATTACGCATTGCGGTAGGTAGGACGGAGCCGCCCAGTAACCGCGGCGCGCCGCCCGCCCAGCGTAAGCACTTGTTGTGCCCGACGACGTACGCGAGGGCGGCTAGCATTAGTGCGTATCGTGTTACAATCGGCTTCACATCGGCTATCCACCCATCATCGGCTCATAGCTTAATGGCTGATTGGCGAAAAATATATATTTGTACGAGCCATTTCCTTGATAGGTACGTCAGATGATGTATTGAAAAAAAAAAGATTTTTTTCTACTTTCTAAACTTGTCTTCCAAAATTTACCCCAATATCGAAATTCGTTAATGTGTGCTGTTCGACCGTGATTGGGTCATCAAACTCTATAGGTATATGTTTTTTTTTATGGAAACTGACACGGTTGGCTACATCACCTACAACATCCGTGATGTCAGCCCATTTCACCGGGTGAACTAGGTGCCATGTCAGTGCTTCCCTTAATTTCATGTAGGCTACGCTGAACTGGACGGAAAACACGAACTATTTACATAGCCGTTTCGACCGACGTTTCGCTCAGTGCGGTGGTACCAACCCGGCCGGGATAAACCCTACCACCTAGTAAGGTAAGAAGGGAAGGGACCTACATTTTAATGTGGAATCCGAACCACGGTCAGCCTCCAACGGTCGAGCGGTCACCCATCCAAGTATTGACCGCGCTCAGGGTTGCTTAACAACAGTCGACCGATCGCACCACTGAGCTACCGAGGCTGAAAATGTACAAAATAAGCTGTGACAGACAGACTGGTGACTAGAGTGATCCGTTCCTGAGAAAAGAGACTGTGACAGACGTACAGACGTACGGACGGACAACAAAGCGATCTTATAAGGGTTCCGTTTTTTTTCCTTTTGAGGTACGAAACCGCAAAAATAACTTAACATGAAATATTTAAGCAAATTAAAAAAACATCCGGTGCCTCTGCCTACCCTACCGGGAAACAGGCGTGACGCTATGTATGTATGTATGTAAAAACACATATTATAGACAATACATTAAAAAACAAAACAACAACTTAACAGATAGATAATACTTTATTACTCATTCAACAACCATTACAACACATTAGAAGATTTTTATAAAGTGCAAAGGCGGACTTATACCTTACAGAGATTTCTTACAGTCAACCTTTGGATGTTTGAGATTAGATTAATATACTGGAGCAAAAGAGTTGAGCTTGATAATTGAAGATAAAATAATTAATAATAAGAATACTTATTAATCAGTGCATGCTAGTTCAATGAAATCCATACTTGTAAAGTCAAGTATCCACAATACAGCATTTATATTACTGACACATTTTTAGACAGTTTAAAAAAAAAGTAAAAAAAAAGGTTATTATTTTATTTCGTTGTGCAGCTACAGGATAAATAGGTTGAATGGAAAGTAACAAAAAAGCAGTTGAAAGATATTTGACGTTACAAGAGAACTCTCAAATGTAAAGTGCTTGAATGCCATTACTTTGTTGAAAGGGATGCTTATAATACGAAAGGTTAGGCTCATCCCTTAGGGCGTTCCTTTGAAGATTCGTGAACACGCTAATAAGGGTGACCCTATGGGTAAGATAAACAATCAATAAATACGTCTGTTTCTGAAAGAATCCCTTTCAAATTTTATGAATACCCCTAGCGGCCGTGGGTAGAAAAATACAGTATGGGAAACTACTCGCCGCGTGGAACGACGACATCAAGGTAACTACGTGGGCGGTTAGCAATGCTTCCGTACGGCTGACAGCCGGGAGGATTTTTTTGTCTTATTTATTCACTACAATCTGTCTCCGTCTAGGGACATTTAGAAGTTTGTATGACTCTTGATTTTTGACTTGTTTAGTGGAGGACCAGTGTCTCTAACTATTCTTCTGCAGCATCTACTAGTGTTATGTTGTCTTGGGGTAGCTTCTAGCGTTTCAGTCTCCGCTGTGATGTTGGAAGGGTCAATGAGCTGCCGAGCCAGGATGTTTGGATGTTGGATTATTCGCCTCTTGTACGATTTAGTGTGGGCCAGGATTTCTTAATTGACCGTTAGGACTTTCAGGTCATGGTGCAGTATTTCATTGCTCACAAACCAAGGAGCACCTGTTTCAATGCGTAGCATCTTCGACTGAAAGCGTTGGATTATGTCCGGGAGGATTTGGAGAAGTTTTGAAGACGCATACTTCCAACAGAGGACCCAAAATCCGAGGCGGTCTCGTGTTTTTCAATGTGAAATTCGTTAAACCGTTCGGCCTATGTACTTGGTTCACCGAGTAAGTGGCCTGGATGGTCGGGAGCGGGAAAACTTATGTATGTATATATATATTTTTTTTTTATTGCTTCTGAACTGGGTCGCTCTGCCCGAGGTCGAAGCCTCAGACGCAGCCAATTTCCCCGCCGAGGAGGTGCCAGGCTTGCCGGCCTGGAGGTGGACTAATGTCACTGGGGAAAGGCTTTAACCCGCGATTTGAAGATCCGTAGATTGTAGGAGTGGGGAAAGATATTCGCTGGGAGCCCGTTACACACCTTTACAGTGCGGCACAAGAACGATTTAGAGAATCGTGTGATCCTCTAAATCGTTAATATTCTTTATTGAACACCAATTTATATTAATTAGGCACTAGGGGCGTGTTTAATGCCGCGAGGCATTCTGTCCTAACTAACCTTTGGGATGTGGAAGAAGTACGTGCTGGTGAACAAGGATAGTTTGTGGCAATGTATTAGACTGTAAAGAAATATGTATGATAAACTACAAAGGAATACTACATAAATACTTTAATACGCATATGAAACTTCTACGCTTCTTACGGAATCCTCCTCGGACCATGGATAAATGTGTTCACCTATCAAACTCAAAACGTGCGAAAGTTTCGAACCCACTCCCTATCGCAAACAGAGGCAGGATTTTTACCGTACTGGCTACGCTGTCCACAAAATCGAGCATGTTCCCTTTCCAAGTTGATTCACGAGACTCTAGTTGAAAGCCTGACATGAAAGTTATTTATAAGCGTAGTGGAGGGGTATGACGTGCATTAGGCAGCGCATAGAGTAGCTGGAGGGAACTATAAAAAGAGCCTTAAAAACTGGTCAAGTGCGAGTGAGACTCGCGCGTCGAGGGTTCCGTGAATAACATATTTTACTTTAGACCAATTTTTGTCGGAAATTTTGATAAGCAATATGAACAGATTTCATGAGTGGGGGTTGAGTTTTTGAGCTATAAGTATCTACAATTTTAATATCTGACCTACGTTATCTAAAGAAATTTTTCTAAAGTCTCTACTGATTAGGTATTAGAGTAGTATTAGGTCGCGGTTGAAAGCGCGACATGTGGCGCCGAGCCACCTATAAAGTGTCTAACGACGCCCATGGACATTCGGTCGTATGCGGGTGTTACGAATGCCATGCCCACCTGACAGGTGCCTATTCAGGCCCCTCTTAAGGGACCCGAAACGTATTCTCAATATGTTTATATTCTCAAATAATACTTTTTGGCTATACATTCCAAAGCAGTGTGGATAATAGTTACCTAATTTTTAAAATAAGTTGTGTCCAGGACCAAAACTCGAATTTGTTTCTTGAATCAACCACCAGACTTTTTGCAGAAAAATCTAGCCGCGTTTGCTCGACTTTAGACTAGACAGAACCAGCATGCCGAATGTAAATTTTCTGCTATAACCCACTCAACAGTTAAGACTTCGTAACAAACATGGCAAATATGACAAAATCTGAGGGTCTCCATATTGTAGCATTTTCTTACGGAACCCTACAAATGTCCGCCAGTCAGACCGACACCGATCCCTGATCCCCGAGGGAGCCGGCTTGCGCCGCGCCGGTATTCTGTGTTGTCAAAGCTGGAGTAATTTACTGTTAGTAAATACGAGCGGAGGGTAGCTTACGTGGAAAATGGCTGACGTTGGTGATTGAAATCTATATAGTGTCGCAAGGCGTATTACAAAATGCGATTTCTTCCAACCAACCGTGTCCACAATACTAATTTTATGAATACCCCGTTCTGTTGTTACCGTGTTATGTGCTAGCGGCCGTAGATAGGAAAATAGAGTAGTGATTGAGTAGAGATTACAGCGCTGAGTCTAGTAAAATCTTCACTAGACTCAGCATAGGCTGTGTTCAGTCCTTTTTTCCCCCATTTTTCCTTCTGTATTGTTTAAATGTGTGTGTTAATTAGTATTACTTGTCATGATTGTTTAAATGTGTCATACATAATATGTAAAAATAATGTAATTCTGTAGGGGAAAAAATAAATATTTCTTTCTTTCTTTCTTTCTTTCAGTATGGGAAACCGCTCACCACGTGGGACGACAAAGTCAAAGTACCATTCTGTTGTTACCGTGTCTTATGCTAGCGGCCGTAGATATGAAAATAGTGTATGGGAAACCACTCACCACGTGGGACGACGAAATCAAGGTACCGTTCTGTTGTTACCGTGTCCTATGCTAGCGGCCGTAGATAGGAAAATAGTGTATGGGAAACCACTCACCACGTGGGACGACGAAGTCAAGGTACCGTTCTGTTGTTACCGTGGCCTATGCTAGCGGCCGTAGATAGGAAAATAGAGTATGGGAAACCATGCACCACGTGGGACGGCGACATCAAGGTACCGTTCTGTTGTTACCGTGTCTTATGCTAGCGCCCGTAGATAGGCAAATAGAGTATGGGAAACCACTCACCACGTGGGACGACGACATCAAGGTACCGCTGTTGTTTCCGTGCCCTATGCTAGCGGCCGTGGATTGGAAAATAAAATATGGGAAACCACTCACCACATGGGACGACGACATCAAGGTACCGCTGTTGTTTCCGTGCCTTATGCTAGCGGCCGTGGATAGGAAAATTGATTCGAGTATGGGAAACCACTCACCACGTGGGACGACGACATGAAGGTACCTACGTGGTCAGTAAGCAATGCTTCCGTACGATTGACAGCCGGGAGGATTGGAGAAGTTTTGAAGACGTTTAGGTCCAGAAGAGGACCCAAACTTCATTTTTAGAACCGGCACTGTGGATGCGGCCGAGAGTCCATTGGCAGTGCCCAAGAGTTCATCGGACAATCAGACATAGCCAATAACACCACTTAATGCGACACCACGCTCCACGAGTTGCCACATCGTCGATTTGATTGAAACGCCTTTTGAAGACCTCTCCAGCGAGCTAGGGGACCTAGAGGTAGGGAGCCCCGACGAATTTTCGGGGCTGCAGTGAATTTCGATTTGGTCGCAGTCACAGTGACGCCTGACACTCGAGAGTGATGTGTACACATCAACAGTGACTCTTGCACCATTCGAATCGAAAGGCGACGGCACGGCGCTCACACTTTTTCTAAAAACAAAGCGTTCAAAAATCCTCCGCTTCGATCGCAACCACAGAGCATTTGAATTGTTTAGAGGGATGAAAGGAGGCGTGGTCGGCGCGCCGCAAGTAAGTACCGGTTGACTTACTTCAAACTAGACACGAGATCGCATGACTCAGTGCTCTCCCATATATTTCCCCCCAAGTACATTCTCGAGCCCTTCAAGAGGGGCGTGAATGGGCACCTGTCAGGCCGGCATGGCATTCTCAACCCCCTCATACGAACGAATGTCCATGAGCGTCGCTAGACACCTTATGGGTGGCTCGGCGCCGTCAGTCGCGCTTTCAATAAAAAACAACATTAGAAAAAGTTCAGACGCAGTAGAAACATGCCTTAGTGGACTAATTTTATCGGAGTACGGAATAAAATGTCGTAAGTGAAATGCTCATCGTGATTTCAGTACAAGTTAAATAGTAGGTCTCTTCACTTTTTTTTACCTTACTAGGTGCTAGGGTTTATTCCGACCGGATTGATACCACCGCACTGATCGAAACGGCTATGTAAACAGTTCGCGTTTTCCGTCCAGTTCAGTGTAGCCGCCGCGGAATTTAGGGAAGCACTGACATGGCACCTAGTTCACCCGGTGTTATGGTCTGACATAACGGATGTTGTAGGTGATGTAGCCAACCGTGTAAGTTTCCATAAAAAAATAATAGTTCGGACGTTACGTGACCCTTCCAGCTACTCCTTCTTCCGTGATTGCGACCGTACGGAATGGCGTCCGTGAGCGGTGTCAGAGAGTGACAAATCCCTTCAAACGGATGTGATTCCAACCGCCGCCCCCGCCGGTAATCCACACAGAGTGACACGGGGGTCGGTGGTGCGGGGATGTCGGCTACACGCGTTTTGGGATTTCCGGATAGCGGCCTAGTGGATAAAGCGTCTGCCTCGAAGTCGGAAATGTTCGAAGTTCGAAATCCAGTGAGTTTCGAATTTTCGCCGATTGTATCGGTCACTTTATTCAAGACACCACAGAACATAAAAACGAGTAGAAGGATCCGGTCTATTGGATAAAGCGTCTGCCTCGAAGTCGGAAAAGTTCGAAGTTCGAAATCCAGTGAGTTTTCGAATTTTGGCGATTGTATTGGTCACTTTGTTCAAAACACCACAGAACATAATAAAAACGACTAGAAGGAGCGAGATGACATATTAGTATGAAGTCTATTGACGCTACTAACTGACAAATCTCATGATTGTAAACTAAGTAGTAGTAGTTGGTAGTAGGATCTATACGCATAAGATAGTTTTATTACCTTTGTTTTGTACAGATCTTGTCATTGTTTGTCATTGTTTTTCATTGTTTTTCCTTTTTTTTCATTGTTTGTTATTTATTGTTGTTAATATTGTACTGTATGTCTCATACAGTCTTCCTTTTCTTATTAGTAATCTGTGGGCGGTGTATGCACAGGCCACATATTGCTTGGTGTTTGAATATTTTATAAGGAGATTGTTATTCGAAACAAATCACTCTTGAACACTTGCTTTTTATTATGATTCGATTCGTCTCGGTACTCGACATGAGAGTAGATCTCACGTAGATTTTCTTCCTGTATTGTGATATTTTTAATCTTAGATTATAGGTAAATATACGCAAAGTTTCTGTATGACCAACTGTGCTTTGTTGAGAAGAAACCAATAATCAAGACGCTAGTGATTCGCTGGAAGAGGAATCATCAGTGTAAGTGGTGGAGGCGCCGGGTATCGATCCCGGTACTTCTCCACCAGCGTGATGCTATTAGGAATGTAAGATGACGAATTAAAGAGCAACATGAATTTGCCTACGAATAATAATAATTAAACCACATTGATGACGCATTAAGAGATGGGGGTGGTGGTGGCCTACGTGTCTAGTACCACCACCTATCGCTCGTAGCTTGCCTCGCGTCGTCTCGGAGAGCTCCGTAGCCACGGCCTGCACCCGCCGGCGTGCTTGGAGGCTTGCCTCCCGCCGCCGGCGGTATTCCGTTTATTATTTTTATATTAATTTTGAGTATATGTGGTGTATTTTTATAATCTGTATATTTAAAATTTATGTAAATATGTGAATGTGATAATAAATGATTAAACCACAGACTAGTGTAACCAAATCGCATACAACACATTTGTGACAGTTTCAAGTTACAATTTACAACCTTTATCCGAATTGTTTGTGCGGTTATCATTTTTTAGGGTTCTGTAGCCAGCGACGCTGGCGTCTGTCCGTCCGTCTGTCTGTCTGTCACAGTCTGTGTAGCTCCTAAACGATTCGAGCTATCTTCTTGAAGCTTGGAATTTTATGGATTCCCGGAAGGTAACGAAATAGAACGAAGAAGAACCGGCAAGAAACTTCGCAGGGTAAAATAGTATCACCGTTGAGTATAAACATACGAACAAATCAACTAAACAAACCTATGTACTAGTCTAGTTCGACTCGTCCTACAAGGGCGAGCAACTGGAGACACTCTGATGCCAGAGACGTTATGCCCTTATCTTCTTCGAGCAAGTGCTCCCACTCAACTTAATAACCTAGCGGTTGGGCGCGTTCCGAAATGTCCTAAGCCTTCTTTTGCGTAATTGCAGTACATAAGTTGGCAAGGAGTACCGAAATGGTATTTTTACTCTTTTAGGGAATATCAAACTGTGTCTTTTTACTGTTTTAGGGAATGTCAAAGTATGTCATTTGACTTTGTATAGAAAACTCATATTGTATAATTTTCTACTATAATAAGGAATATCAAACTGTATATTTTTACTCTCTATCAAGAAATGTCAAATGTTGCCTTATTTCTTCACGAAGTAATGTCAAACTGTGTCTTTTTACTCCATTGAGTAATGTCAAAAGTGTGTCTTTTTACTCCATCAAGAAATGTCAAACTGTGTAATTTTTTACTTTATTAAGGCATGCCAAATTATTGTGTCTTTTGCTATTATGTACCCTCAACTATCATGAGCCGGTATATGCGTCCGCGTTGTCAGTCGTGTCTTTAAATCGTAAATCCTACTTTAAGTTTTTTATATTGAATTTATTACGTAATATGTCTTAATTAACAGGACGTTGCAGAAGTTGCCATATTAACTTCGGGAGCAGATTCATGGGACCAATGAGAACAAAAAAGTTTACTATATTTTTTCTGAATTTAGGCTAAATAAAAACACAGTTCCCATATACGCTAATTCACATATTTTATTTAAAACATCCTAATGTTCTAATTTGATCTGACGCTACTTTGTCGTAACTCTCGAATAGAGTGTTCGATTCCAATGTGGTTTTCTTCAAAGTAAAGAATATCCGCCAGCAGCTTTTGGAACGCAGCAGATGATTCGCTGACGCGAGTAGTCGCGTGTGCGGCGGGATGAAGCTTGGCGCTGGCGCTTCCAACAAATTGAAGTGTCGTCCTCTCACTACACCACCAGGCGAGTCACAAGCGGTAAGGTAAACTTTTCGTGCGAGACGTAAAAATGATCGAATATTGTGATTCGAGAGTGAAGTGAAGCGACGTTTTTGTAGGTTATTCTTTATTCATCACTAGCTCTTGCCCGCGGCTTCGCTCGCGTGAAATTCGTATTTAAAAAGAAGAAAGTAAGTAAGCCTTAATTTAATTTTATAGCACGTGCAATGAAGCATTTTTATTCTATTCTATTCTAGAGTCTACAAACGCATTATCTCATAAAACAAAGTAACTTAATCCATGACCATCCCTTACAGATTTATTACTAGTATATATATTGGGAGAGACCTATGTCCAGCAGTGGACCGATACAGGCTGATGATGATGATGATGATATATATATATCAAAACGGTTCATCGTAATATTATTTTGCATAAACTCTAGAAGTTATTTTGGAAAATGTGTTAAAAATTGCCTATTGAAGTAATACAAATATTGTCTTTAAATTTTGTGACAGATCGTTGGAACTGGGTCGACTTGTAGAAAACAAATTTTTTTTTTCAAAATGGTTGCCTACATCACCTAGTACAGCCCATAACACCTTCTCTCTCTCTCTCTCTCTCTCTCGCTCTCTCTCGCTCTTTCTCTCTCTCTCGCTCTCTCGCTCTCTCGCTCTCTCGCTCATTCAATTATTGAAACGAATGCCCTAAAAAAACATAATCTGGTGAAACAAATTATCAATCACGGGGATAGTTGCCAATTGCCACTGTCCCCATATTGATGTCGCGTTTTGAGATTGAACAGTACATTATTTTCTCAAAAACAGCATATGTTTTTATTGTATTTATTTTTTATTAAAGTTCTTGTATATCCTATATTTCAAAGCGTATTTTTATATAATAAACCGCTTTTGATTAGATTTTTAAGTATTGAATCAAAATTGTATCAATTGTAGATATGTGTGAATCATGATTCTGAACCGCATTACTACTAGTGATACAATGATTTTTAATCTAAGTGAAAACCGTACAAACATAAAAGAGAAAAATTCATTGTTTCCCAGGATGAATCAAAGTACGACATGCACGTAATTTAGTTTTTTTCCACGATATTACAAAGCAAAGGAAGAAGGTTTTCTTAAAACAGGTCATTCACGAGCGATCATGTTGGGCAACATGCTGGAAGCCGGTGTGGCCAACACGTTCGTCGGTATAACACAGACCGACATGTTCGTTGGAGAGTGTTCCGAGAAGCTGCACGATGCGATCTCTCCATCCCCATTCTACCATCGTTCCACGCGCAACAGGTTGGGAATGCATCCACACACTGTCGATATCCCCCCACCTAGGATAAATCGATTCTGTAAATCCTTTATTTATAGGGTTTCCAACATGTGGAATGCACTCCCACCTGCATCCTTTCCTCTAAATTTACAGTCTGGGATACTTCAAACATAATGTGAAGGTGCACCTAGCCGGCCGACATGGTATTCGAATATCCGAAAATATCCGAATGCCTGTGGGCGCCGCGCGGGACTACACCTCTGCATTAGTCTGACGCAATATGTCGTGCTTCCCATAAAAAAAAAATGTTAGACTAATATCATCCTTCAGTCAATGCGTAACACGGTCATTGGTGATCATTGCTCGGTTCAAAACAGTAACATTCATGTATCCCTATGATTAAGATTTCGTGTCAAACTGTGCCGTTCTAGATGGTAGGACAAAGCCTACCCGTATTGATACAAATTCTGTAATTAAATAAGACTACATAAAGTGCAGTTTAGTTCAGTGTAGCTAGCATAAGCAAAGAGAAGCACTGGCATGGCCTCTACTTCCGAAAGAAACACCGTGCACGTATACTGGGCTCACGTGATTATACTAATAATTAAGTTAAGTTATGTAAATGTGACATAAAGACAAACTGATGGACAACGGAGTCTTATCATAATGACACAGATTAAAGAAACAGGGTAATAATTTATGGTACGGAACCCTTGGCGTGCTTGGGAGAGGCCTATGTCCAGCAGTGGACCGATAGAGGCTGACGATGATGATGATGATGACGGAACCATTAAAAAACTGATCTGCAACCGACATCTCCGCCAACATGTTCGCGCGTCAATGTCAACTACACTGACGCGCGCACGCCACAGGCTTTGCCCCAGAGCTTTACAAGTTAAAAAGGCAATATTTCAGTTTTCTAAAGCTCAGAGCTCGAATCCCCTCGGCCGGCTGTCTCTGCGATTTGTTCGCAATATTTTCGCGGTTTGGAGACAAAGGCTTTGTCCATTCCTTTTACAGAGGCCGTTGAATAAGGTATATTGCACACCCTATTGTTTCACAGGCGGCATTTGAAATCTGTTTGTCTGATTTATTTTTGTATTTACTCGGCCCTTCGTTCTGTAGCACTTGTGTGTTAGCTTTTGATTGCGGCGGCGCTCGCGTGAAGTTCGTTTTAAAAAAACGCTCGTATTATTCGTTGTCAAAATAATAAACATCCGAGCCTATCTTAACGCGAGCGGCTACCAGTGGATTTTTAAAATTTCAAAGAGTTTACGTGCAAAACATATCCGTCATTCTGGTGAAGTAAAGGACCGTGAGGAAACCTGTAAAGCCCCGTTTCACACATGCACGGCACGGTACGGCACGGCACGGTACGGCACGGCACGGCACGGTACGGACGGTCGCCGCGTATGTACGCTTATGTATATTCATTATTCATATTTTTATTCGTGCATTTGGTATCAAAATACGTTCGGATAAGTCAGTACAAATTAAAAATTGGTCTCATTTAATATATTAATCGGTATCAATACTAATAATAAAGCGTCTGTAGACTCTTTGTGTGATACTAGTAGTGCGGGATCCAAGTGAAATTTAGGTAATTTCCGTGGGACATACCTCGGCCATACCAACTACTGGTATGTACGTGTTCGGGCTGTTCTCCTGAACACCATAAGTGCGGTAGTCACTTTCTAAAATAGTGGAGTGGATAGTTATGACGTCATAAAGATGGCGGCCGGGCCTGTCATTCTAGGCGGTATATCTCGATAGTTACTCGACCGATTTCCTTCATTAAGGTGTCAAAAAAAAGCTAATAGAATGAGGATTATTCGATCTCTTACTATAGTTTATGTTAAACTAATACGAAACTAAATATTTACAAAAAACCGACATTTCGGAAAAAATATTTTTTTTATTTTTAAAATAGCTCGGTAACCATCAGGATTTTGGAAATTTTGGTTATAATAAAACGCATAGCTATATTCAAGACGATTATAATGATCTTTAAATCATAACGATTGAGATATAAACAACGGAGCTACAGTCATTTAAGTGATCGTTGGTAGCGTCAAGCTGGCTGTAGCGGTCGGGCGCGCGGCGACGCACTATGGACAGCCCCCATACAAGCAACTGACAAAAATGGTTTTGGCAACATACCACCTGGGGTAATGAGTTGGTTCGATAGGCCATGAAATGTACTTGTTTAATACGTACATATTTTAGATTTTAGTTGAATTTCCTCAGTTATATGACGCTTGAAAGTTGAACAAATTCTTTGCGCGAACATCCGCATATTAAGGGAGCGCATATATTTTATGTATATTTTCCTCAAAAATACTTAAGTAAACATATAGAAACCCATACATATTCGAAAAGCATTTTAGGTAACTGTGTTGGGTTTTTTAAAGATATCATTCCTTATTTAAAGCACTAACGAAAACGCGAAATTTATCTAAAACTATAATTAACTATTTAATTTATAATTAAATCTTAAACTATATAATTTCATCTAAGCTTTCAAATGGTATCAGGGTCTGTCCGGGTGAATATTATAATGGTTTTATATAGCCAGTACACTGTTTATTTAGAATCAATAAACAACTTTCTGCAAAACTCTGCAAATTGGCACGAAAATTAAAAAAATATGCGCGCTGTTCGCACGCTCGGAGCGTTCGCGTGAATGATTTTTTTTAAATTTTATTTTATTATTTTTTTATGGAAACTGACACGGTTGGCTACACCTCCTACAACATCCGTGATGTCAGCCCATAACACCGTGTGAACTAGGTGCCATGTCAATTCTTCCCTTCATTTCATGTCGGCTACACTGAACTGGACGGAAAACACGAACTATTTACATAGCGGTTTCGACCGACGTTTCATTCAGTGCGGTGGTACCAACTCGGACGGGATAAGCCCTACCTAATAAAAATTTTTTTATAATCGGATAAGGTTTAGGGGGCGAGATAACATAAATGCCGAAAGACGATTTTGTATGGAGTATGGAGAAAGGTAACTTCCGTCTCGTCTTAACACCGACCGCACCACTGAGCTACCCAGGCTGATTTTAAATGATTTTATTTGAAAAGTTAACTTAAGAGTGCTGATTTAAGAGACTGAATGTATAAATTATGCAAAGAAAATACACTACAACCTCAGCATTCTCACGGTAGGTATAGCTACTTCGTAACGGAAACAATTGCGGTTAAAACTATGATATGATTATATATGTACTTACACCAGGTGTGTTTTGTGTTATTTATGTTTTGCACACCATTTCTGAACCACAGAGTGTAAGGAGATATTACACACGCCACATTTTTTTCGTACGAATATAAGCCATTCTGTGAGGGGTGGTACATTTACACACTGTACTGCCTGAATATTCGTGCCAGATGAGTGCAGTGTAGTGTTTCTGAAACTATATGGCGTCTTTCAAGTATTCTAAAGGTGAGCTATCCACTGTGATTCTTGAAAAATGGAACCATATTATCTCAAGTGCAAAAAAATATATAAAGGAGCATTACATTTTGTCCGATCGACCTTGCAAGGACTACGCAATTTCATCAGAGAGTATACAAAATCGTAAAGCTGTGAAACTTTTTGGGGAATCTGGTTTGGACAACGTCTATCATTCATACGAGTACATTAAAGGAGTGAATTCAATTGGCGAAAAAGATGAAGCCTCCAATGTTAAAATAATACGTGTCGTACGCAACTCAATAAAACAAGAAAAACTGCAATGAAATTATCAAAGGAAATTCTGCAATTTTTTTTCAATTCAACGACGATGAAGCTTTAGTGTCTTTAGATCTGACTAAAGTGCAATAAAAATATTTGTGAAGCTGTTTATTGGAAAGGTACTCCATCGTCTTCCCTTCTTATAATAAAATTCAGGAAGCAAAAAACAGGTGCTATCCTGTAAGCGCATTTAATGCGTTTAATATTTAATGTTTAATTTTTTATTTATCACAATTATAGGTACGAAAATGTTTTTATTATTATATTATATAAAAGTTGATACTTTATTGGTAAATGAACATAATAATTTTTTATCTTATTTTCATAGTTTAGAAATACATTATTTTATATTTTAGGATTTATTTTTTATTAATAATAAATATTATTTGCAATCAAATGTTACTGTTTTTTGAAGATTAACTATTCAAGTAATACCATAAAAAAAATTGTCAAGGAAGGTATTCTAGTTTAGAAGATACAGATTTATGACCGAAAAGTGGCACTTTGGCCAATAGTGCGACGGCGCGGCGAGCGGGACCGGACCGCGACCAATGTAGTATAGCACAGACATGGCCACGTTTCCAGTCATTATGAAGTAATTGGGGCAGAGTTCCGAACTGTAATTATATGTATGTACAGAAACACACAGATTCACACTTTAGACCTTAACACATTACACTCCTCCTAACGTCGCCGTCGGGTAAAAAGACAGAATTGTCGAAAAAAATTATAAAATTTAGTACAGAAAGTCTTTACATACCTTAGGTACTCAAAACTTACATACCTAGGTATCTTAACATATTTAAAGATATGTCCTAATTCAGAAACAAAAAAATTATATGAAAATCTCAATGGATGGATGGATGGTGATCTTCGGTATTGGTATATTTGCGGTCGGCCGAGTCGTCAACAGTAGGTACTTACGTTACCGCGCTGAGCTTGACGCTACCAACGCTCACTTAAATGACTGTAGCTCCGTTGTTTATTACTCTATCGTTATGACTTAAAGTTCACTATGATCCTCTTGAATACAGCTATGCGCTTTATTATAACCTAAATTTCCAAAATCCTGATGGTTCCCGAGCTATTTAAAAAATTAAAAAATATTTTTTTTCGAATTGTCAGTTTTTTGTAAATATTTAGTTTCGTATTAGTTCAACATAAACTATTGTAAGAGATCGAATAATCCTCATTCTATTAGCTTTTTTTTGACACCTTAATGAAGGAAATCGGTCGAGTAACTATCGAGATATACCGCCTAGAATGACAGGCCCGGCCGCCATCTTTATGACGTCATAACTACCCCCTCCACTATTTTAGAAAGTGACTACCGCACTTATGGTTTTCAGGAGAACAGCCCGAACACGTACATACCAGTTGTCGGTATGGCCGAGCTATGTCCCACGGAAACCGTTATTTGAAGGCTTTTCAGAAATGGATCTTGTACTATAGAACTAAATTTACGATTTAAGATATTTTCTGTATGTATGTGTGTTCCTTCATAACTCCTAAACCGATGATCTCAATTAGATGAAACTTAGTACAAGCACATTTGATTATACGGGACACAGGATAAGCTAAATAAAATTCAGTTCCGCTTACGCTAAGATGTGGCTCTCATACAAACCGAATTGTTGCGCGCGCCGAAATAAAGGTACGGTAGCGGGCTTACTTACTTTCTTCTTTTTAAATAAGAATTTACGTGGGCGAAGCCGCGGGCAAATGCTAGTCTTTAAATAAAATGATAGGGTTCGAGCAAAAAATTGCCTTTGCCTATAAAATTTTACAACTAATATTAACAAGACGATGTTGGAATAAAAATACATCACTAGAAAAAAATCACAACACAAGAATCAACTTGTCAAAAGGAATAAAACGATTTAAACGTCAATTTGATCTAAAAAGACCCGAATAAAACAATCATTAAAATATTACAGGCTAGTATGGACTTACGTACCAGTAACCTATGTGTGAAACGACTAATGCCTTCTTGTGACAATACAATGAAGGCAGAAAGACTTTTTAATTCTGGAATAAGTCTGTATTTTGAGCCGCAGAACAGCTGTGTGTTAGATAAAATAATTCAAAATTAATGTGTAATTTAGTAATAAGTATAATACAAAGTCAACCTCGGCAGCTCAGTGGTGCGGTCGGTCGACTGTTATTAAGCAACCCTGGGCTCGGTCAGTACTTGGATGGGCTCGACCGTTGGAGACTGACCGTGGTTCGAATTCCGCGTAAAACGGTAGATCCCTTCTTACCTTACTAGGTGGTAGGGTTTATCCCGCCCGGTTTGGTACCACCGCACTGAATGAAACGTCGTCGGTCGAAACGGCTTTTTTTATGAAAACTGACACGGTTGGCGACATCACCTACAACATCCGTGATGTCAGCCCATAGCACCGGGTGAACTTGGTGCCACGTCAGTGGCACACAAACTATTTACATAGTCGTTTCGACCGACCTTTCATTCAGTGCGCTGGTACCAACCCGGACGGGTTAAACCCTACCACCTAGTAATATAAGAAGGGAGTCATATCCCTTAGTAGCCTTTTCGTACACTGCTATGTACGGCTATATAAATAGTTCGCGTTTTCCGTCCAGTTCAGTGTAGTCAACATGAAATGAAGGGAAGTACTGACATGTCACCTAGTTCACCCGGTGTTATGGTCTGACATTACGGATTTTGTAGGTGATGTAGCCTGCCGTGTCAGTTTCCACAAAAAAAAGTATAAAGTTTTGTTTACAATGTTTTGATATGATAACACATTTTTGTACGATATTCAAAACTGAAAGACACAATCGATTCCGAGCTCGGGTGTGCAACTAAGCATGTCAATATGTCTCAACCGAGACAACATTCGTCGCTACGTCGTCTGTCGTACAGCTACTATACAGCAACTATACATGTCTGTATAGTTGCTTTCACGAGTCATGAGCACAGATGGACAGTGGACGCAAGTGTATAATAGTCGAACGACGCGTGTGAGCCCAATAGGCGACGTGCGTCGACTGACGCTGACTGACGAACCAATCACGTGAAGCGTCGGCGCCGTCGACGTCACACTCAATCAAACCGACCAATGAAAAGTGTGCTCATGACTCGTGAAAGCAACTGGACAGTGGACTAACATTCCACGCAAATGTATAGTAGTCGAACGACGCGTGTCAGCCCAATAGGCGACGAGCGTCGATTGACGCTGACTGACGAATAAATCGCGTGAACCGTCGGCGCCGTCGACGTCACATCCCATCAAACCGACCAATGAAAAGTATGCTCATGACTCGTGAAAGCAACTGGACAGTAGACTAACATTGCACGCAAATTTATAATAGTCGAACGACGCGTGTGAGCCCAATAGGCGACGAGCGTCGACTGACGCTGACTGACGGACCAATCGCGTGAAGCGTCGACGCCGTCGACGTCACATCCCGTCAAACCGACCAATGAAAAGTGTGGTCATGACTCGTGAAAGCAACTGGACAGTAGACTAACATTGCACGCAAATGTATAGTAGACGAACGACGCGTGTGAGCCCAATAGGCGACGAGCGTCGACTGACGCTGACTGACGAACCAATCGCGTGAAGCGTCGGCGCCGTCGACGTCACATCCCGTCAAACCGACCAATGAAAAGTATGCTCATGACTGGTGAAAGCAACTGTACATACCACTACACACACGACGAGGCTTTTCATTTCCTTGTCCAGCTCTTTTTTCTGAACGGCACACAGCAGCTTGCTGTGTTTTCAACTAGGTTCTTTTATGTTAAACTTTGTGCAGGATCGTAATTATTTCGACACTAGCTTTTTCCCGCGGCTTCGCCCGCCTTAAACTCGCATTTAATAAATGATGTACTAGTAAGAATAGCACATTTTTATCTCAGATTAGATAAAATAAGATAAATTTCCATGCAGCACAGATAGAAGTAATAGTTTTTAGGTTTCCGTATCCATACGTACACACACTACACACACACTACACACACTACACACAACAGACACAACACACAACACACACTACACAACACACACAAGACAAAACACACAATACCCACTACACACAACACACACACTACACACACAAGACACAACACACAATACCCACTACACACAACACCCACACTACACACACAAGACACAACACACAATACACACTACACACAACACACACACTACACATACAAGACACAACACACAATACACACTACACATACTACACACACTACACACAACACACTATACAATAACATCTTTTTGCATTAAATTTAGTGATCAGGACTTAAATATGTTGAGAACTAGGCGATGCAAACAACTAATGTTGAAACCTGGTTCAACCACGAAGAGGTCAAAGCTGTGTTAGCCAATATTAATCCTTTATAGGCCCCAGGTGATGTCTATCTACTTTCCCATTCCATCTCCGTGTGACGAGATGAAAGATTTATACAAGCGTCAGCACAATTTTCTCATCTCCACAGAGAACAGATTATCTATTATTATCAGTAGTGTGACCTCGTGGTTATCGCAAGTAGTGCGCATGTCCCGAAGAATTGCCGAGTAACCGCACACTCACTTGAAAGCACACCCGAGGCTTCCGAGGCCGCAGATTGAGCCCCCGCCGAAATACCAACCTAGAAGAGGCATCACTTAACGAGAAGGTGAAAGAAAAGTTTTCAATATATATATATACATATAATAAAATTGTAAAGTTGACGTGTCTGTACATTTACACTATTTACAATAAAAACAATTGGAATGTGGATGGATTGCATTGAGATAATTTTTGGAATTTTGTCTGTTTGTTCGTTATTTTGGTTAGTATCACATAATATAAGAAAAAATACTGAACCAGTTTAGATGAAGTTTTCAGAAAAATATAGGGCGTAAGTTGCATCAAGGTCATTAGTTCACGCCATTATTCAAGTAAGCTGAGCAGTGGGGTTGAAAGTGAACTCATCATCATCATCATCATCATCATCAGGCTGTATCGGTCCACTGCTGGACATAGGCCTCTCCCAAGGCACGCCGCCGAAGGCCTATGTCTAATATTGGCATAATAAAAGGGCTTAATTATGGTACGAGAATAAGATGGCGTGATGTTAATAATTGTAGACCATAAAAAAAAATTGCTTGAAACCCCATGTAAATCGGTTGAGTATTTTTCGAAATCTGATGAACGCAATTCGAAGTAGCGAATTTTCTCCGACTGAGTTTACTTTCACCGCGTGTGGTGCTCATCGTGCTATTATTCACATGAGCTGAGCAGTTGGGCCGGAAATAAGCGAAGTCGAAGAAATAAAATTGTATTATATGTATTTCCTTCATTTTATTTCCCAATTCTTTAGAATCTAAGTAAGTATACTCGTTCTATATGGAATTGAATTCTCTGAACTGAAATACGCGAGCGGAGCCACGGGTTCAGCTAATTATATGTAGATATTCACACTTGTTTCCTCGTATAATTTTTAAGTGTAACATCTTAGCTCTCGGTATGGGCAGTAATTTTTTGAATTATGCGTTAAAACGCAATTTTGTGAGCGAAGTATATTATGATTCTTTGGTGCGGCCTACAGTTGGCGCATGTCAACAGCTGACGTCCATGGTGCCAATCCGAATGAATTTAACCCTGCCACATAATAAGAGATGAAACGTACAGGTTGTATACGAAATTGGAACCTCGGAACCCTCGTGTTAATGAAATCTTCTGTCTCGTGCAAATGATGTGCATTTACGCTCCTCTACATCTATGAATGTATTTAAGATTAATTTAAACAAACTTCTCCTTTCCTTACCGAAGTAAATGCAATTTATATTACATACATATCTTTACTGCCCTTCTCTTACTCTCCTGTCATTCAGTTGATTGTGTTGCACAATGGTACCGCCGATCGATGTACATAATATGTAAGTTTATTATATACATATATATGCTTAGTAAAGTATTTATGTAGTATTCGTATGTAGTTTATCATACATATTTCTTTACAGTCTAACACATTGCCACAAACTATTCTTGTTCGCCTGCATGTACTTCTCCCACATCCCAAAGGTTAGTTAGAATAGAATGCCTCGCGGCATTAAGCTCGTCTGTTGTACCAAATTGTTTTAATTGGTGTTCAATAAAGAATATATACATACATATACATGTGCATGCCGACCAAAGTTTGTAACAGTTTTTACAATAAGTTTAAACGTTGCAGTGTGTGACAGTGCCGCTTCTGAATATTTATTTCCACGCAGCCGCCCATCTGGCGGAGTGACTTCGCAGATATGTGAGGTAGCCAGATTTTGCGCCTGTCGCCCTTTTGGGCCTTTGTATTTTAACACGGTTTTGTGTCGTTGTCTAAAGCCGACATATGAAAATATCATCCCGAAAAGTACAGTTTTTTTTATGGAAACTGACACGGTTGGCTACATCACCTACAACATCCGTGATGCCAGCCCATAACACCGGGTGAATGTCAGTGCTTCCCTTCGGTCGTGCCGGCTACACTGAACTGGACGGAAAACATAAACTATGTACATAGCCCTTTCGACCGTCGTTTCATTCAGTGCGGTGGTACCAATCCGGGTGTGTTGAACCCTACCACCTAGTAAGGTAAGAAGGGAAGGGACCTACAGTTTTACGTGGAATCCGAACCACGGTCAGCCTCCAACGGTCGAGCGGTCACCCATCCAAGTACTGACCGGCCCAGCGTTGCTTAACAATCAATAGCGACAGTCGGTTGTCTGCACCACTGAGCTATCGAGGCTGACCTACAGTCGTTTTTTTAGGTACACTTCTATCAACACGGGAAGGTCCGAACTTCGTTCAGATTTCACCTACACTTTAATACAAATAATTAATAATAATATTATAAAAGGGGTAAAGTTTGTAAGTTCGCAAGTTTGGATTACACACCACACGCCGTATCCCGGTAATCGGGGTAAGCAGAGTGATCGGTGTTGTGCTGCAAGCACTCTGGTAAATTACAGCACAACACCGATCACCACGTTTAGCAAAGTATTCGGGCAAGATAACTATCAGGCAGCAAGTAAAACACGAAGGCCCACCTGCTGAATGACATGGAAAGACCGCGCCAAGGTGAGAGGTGGCTAGCCTGTCGCCCTTATGCACTGCATTTTGTCCTTATCCCTTAGTCGCCTTTTACGACATGCACGGGTAGAGATGCAGTGGGACTATTCTTATGAAGTACCGACCCCACACAGTACAAGCAAGTTTGGATGTAGGAGGTAATCTCCGAAAATGCTCATCCAATTTAAAAAAAATCTTTGACCAATATTTAGAACGGACCTTCAGGATGGACATAGGCTATGCGAGCGAAGCTGCGGGGAAAAGCTAGCGTAAAATAAAATGTTAGGTCCCTTTCTAGATGATAAGGTTAAACTCTGGGACGCCCATAATATGTTTCCCCCCAAGTACAGTCTCAAGTCCTTGAAGAGGGGAGTGAATGGGCACCTGTTAGGCCGGCATGGCATTCCCAACCGCCGCATATGACCGAATGTCTATGGGCGTCATTAGACACCTTATAGGTGCTCGGCGCCATATATCGAGCTTTCAATAAAAAAAATCAAGGTCGGTTGATACGTCAGCCTCGGTAGCTCAGTGGTGCGGTCGGTCAGTACTTGGATGGGTGACCGCTCGACCGTTGGAGGCTGACTGTGGCTCGGATTCCACGTAAAACTGTAGGTTCCTTCCCTTTTTACCTTACTAAGTGGTAGGGTTTATCCCGCCCGGGTCGTTGAAAGAAACGTCGTCGGTCGAAACGGCTAGGTAAATAGTTCGTGTTTTCCGTCCAGTTCAGTGTAGCCAACATGAAATGAAGGGAAGCACTAACATGGCACCTAGTTCACCCGGTGTTATGAGCTGACATCGCGGATGTTGTAGGTGATGTAGCCAACCGTGTCAGTTTCCATAAAAAAAAGCCTACGAAAAAAAAGTCCGTGTTTTTTCACACACGCAGATGGTGTGCTTCCCTTAGGTCGCTGGACGGAAAACAGGAACTATTTACATAGTCGCTATAACACATATAATAAATAAGTTACTTAGTCGACTTCCAGAAATGTAGTTTAGTTATGGCTTATTGAAGTTGCCTCAATATGATCCTAGAGCAGCTAGCGTCACCAGGGTAAACTTTATCGCTGGTGGAAATTTAATATAACACATAGTGGAAATATGGAGCTAGAGAGGACATCAACTTGTACAGGTTTTTAGGCTTCCATAGACAGCGGCGCTTGTTTTAATTTCGAGTTCCGGAGACTGGTCAGTCATATTAATGTGAAATGCTTCCAACGGTGTGTGCTTCTGCGGATCATCACGCACGGCCGACGACCACGGACAGCCACGCACCGCACATGTTGTCATTCCAAAATGCAAAGTGATAGAGATTAGTTTATACGGACGACTGCGGACCGCACCGCACGAGCACGCACGAGCTCGCACCGCACCTTTGAAGTACCGACTCGCGGCGGATCCGTCGCACCGCTACGGACGTGTCTTCGCTTTCACAGACGACACTCTTCCCATGGTGCGTCGTGCGGGCTGGTCCGCGTCCGTCCGCAATATTATCACGCACCGTGGGAAGCCAGCTCACGCATACAACACACACAAGCACGCTTATCAGTACACGCCACTACTACAACCAGAGCCAAACGGACTTCGTGATATAGAACATCTGTACCAGCTAGTAATAGTTTAGCTAAACCCATTTCTGTGTCTTTATTTCCATGTAAACATAATTTATGTATTACAGCGCGCACATTCTACCGTCGACCAAGGTAGTGCTTTCCCTCGGGCTGGACTTGCTAGAACAGATTCAACTTGTTCTGAACATGTCCGTCGCTTACAAACGTGACGCGAACGGCTTCGATAATGTCACGGCAATACTGGTAGTTGCCGTGACGTTATTACATCCGTTAGCCGGTAGGCTGTTACAACGATAACAACGATTTATGTGTTTCCAAAGACATACTCGATGTCGTCGTCCCACCTGGCGGGTGGCCATCCCACACTCCGTTTTCCTGTCCAGTGTAGGACACGGTTACTCCAACGGTCTTCGTAACTTCGGCTAACGTGCCCAGCCCGCTGCTACTTGAACTTAGCCACCCGGCTAGTAAGTTGAGCTAATACTGTTTCTGTATGTTTATTTCCATGTAAACATAATTTATGTATTACAGCGAGCACGTTCTAGCGTCGACCAAGGTAACGCTTTCCCTCGGGCTGGGCTTTCTAGAACAGATTCAACTTGTTCTGAACATGTACGTCGCTTACAAACGTGACGCGAACGGGTTCGATAATGTCACAGCAACTATCACGGTACCGGTACCAACTGTCACCGTTGATAACGGTAACAGTCCGTTATGAAGATAACAACGATTGATGTGTTCCCGCATACGTACTTGATGTCGTCGTCCCACCCGGCGGGTGGCCTTTACACACTCTTTTTTTCTATCCACGGTCGCCAGCGTAGGGCACGGTTGCTCGTCGTCTCTTAGGCTAACGTGCCCAGCCCACTGCCACTTGAGCTTAGCCAACCGGTGTCCAATATCGACTACTTTGATGCGTCGGCGGATTGCCTCGTTACGCACCATATCACGTAGCGATATTCCCAGCATGGCTCGCTCCATTACTCGCTGGGCGATTTTCAACGCTTTGGACAACAGCGACCGTCTGCGGAAAGCAGTGATTCCGTACCGCTGAATACCGGAAGGGCTGGAGGAAAATTGGACAGGCGTATGTCCAGCAGTGGACGCATACACGCTGACTGACTGACTGACAGATGTGTAAACATGTTTGTTCCTGCCACACACACAAGCACACACCCTCACCCTCTCTCTCACCCTCACACACACACACACACACAGGTAGGCGCGAGTCCGAGAAGGTAGGTGCCATAACGGAAACTTCCCTCTGGATTGCTGGCTATACTGGACTAGAGGAGAACACAGCCGAGGCTGCTATGCGGCCATGTTACATCCAGTACGATGGTATCAACCCAGTCGGCTACAATTTGAGCCCACCACTTAGTAAGTGGTAAGGGCCTTCCCTTACCAGCTACAGTTTTACACCGGTTCCGAACGGTGAAGAAGCAGGTGTCGGTATGCACGTAAATTTTTCCATCAGAAAAAACTCATTGGTACACGCCGACCGGATTCGAACCTCGGACCTCTCGCAAAAGAAGCCGAGACGCCCAGACAACTCGGCTACCTGCAGCTTAATTACAGCTTAGTTAGAGCTATACATACATTTCATAGATTTGGTTTGTCACAATTTAGTTAGAGCTATACATACAATTCATAGATTTGATTTGTGACAGTTTAGTTAGAGCTATACATATATTTCATAGATTTGATTTGTGACAGTTTAGTTAGAGCTATACATACATTTCATAGATTTGGTTTGTCACAATTTAGTTAGAGCTATACATACATTTCATAGATTTGGTTTGTCACAATTTAGTTAGAGCTATACATACAATTCATAGATTTGATTTGTGACAGTTTAGTTAGAGCTATACATACATTTCATAGATTTGATTTGTGACAGTTTAGTTAGAGCTATACATACATTTCATAGATTTTTGGTTTTACAAAATGAGATTTTCTCAGAAAACTAAAATAATTTCCCTGTATAAATCAATGTTATGCACAAATGTACCATTTAGTAATTAGTATGTGCGAGAATTCATTAAAACGCAAAAGTCAGTTTCATCTCGTCACGTTTCATATAAATGCCAATAAATTAATCAATTTGTGCGAATGACAAGACAAAGAGCTATTTCTGTTATAAGTAATTATATATTAAGTCGGAGGTGTAAGTCGTCAAAGTTACAAACTTGCCGAACAAAGGACCTGAAACTTAAAATGAAATTGTCTTTGAAATATTGAAAATTGAACTAATAAATTAAAATTCAATTAAAAGAAAGAAACGAACATTAATCTACCCAGTCACACTATCCCTAACTTTTAAAGTGAAACTTCTTCTATTAGTTTTAGTATTCAATCCAAATAAAAAAAATACCACCACATAGCCATATATGGCTTCGTATGCATTCTAGTAAAACAACACGAATCCATATATGGCTTCGTATGCGTGATATTAAAAATACTATCATATTTTGTAGAAATCTTTGAAGCAGTTTCGTTTATCATTGTAGCATAAACGAACTTGTCATTTTTCACACTTGGTGAAAGAATTATGCTCTTTCACCAGTTCTTTGAGCAGTTCTGGCATATTTCTGGATTTTTTTTTGTCGATTTGGCGAAATTTACCAGAACGTAACGTCCAAAAATATTCATGCCTAGCTGGAGTTTTTCGTGACTTTTTGTTGGGTATCTGTGAATCGGGTGAGCTGAAGGGAGTGCCAATTCGGCTTGTTGGAGTATTGACTCGGCTTGAGGTCAGTGTTCCGAGGATGCTAGCTGGACGACCAGGTTTTTTTGCCACAGCGAAAACCTTTCCTACCTTAATGCTCGGAAACTCTAGAGTTCGAAATCAAACAGCGGGATGTCTGAAGCAAGATCATGGTCACTCAAAAAACCATCACCAGCATTGAGATGCTTGGAAGTACCATAGAAGCCGGAAGGATCCATTCCTGTAAAGAACAGAAAGCAACCAACAAATGCATACGAAGTTATATTTGACCGACATTGTTTTGACGGAATCGCATACGAAGGCAAATATAACAATTTCAAAATAAAATTTTTTGTACCGTGTGGGGCCGGTACTTTAAAAGAATAGCCCCACTGCATCTCTCCCCGTGTATGTCGTAAAAGGCGACTAAGGGATATGACTCCCTTCTTATATTACTAGGTGGTAGGGTTTAACCCGCCCGGGTTGGTACCACCGCACTGAATGAAAGGTCGGTCGAAACGGCTATGTAAATAGTTTGTGTTTTCCGTCCAGTTCAGTGTAGCCGGCACGACCGAAGGGAAGGCTGACGTGGCATCAAGTTCACCCGGTGTTATGGGCTGACATCACGGATGTTGTAGGTGATGTAGCCAACCGTGTCAGTTTCCATAAAAAAAAAAAAAAAAAAAAAAATAAAACCCAAAAACCAAAGGAAACAAGAAAACTCACAAAAATCACAATAATCCCATCGTCTTGAACATACCAAGAATGTATTTTGAAATTATATATTTTTACTTACCTTTTTATACGTGTTTTCCACTTTTAAAAGTTGCACTAATTTAACATAATGTAACATAGCGTCACGCCTGTTTTCCGGTGGGGTAGGCAGAGACAACGTATCTCCATGTTCCACGATCCTGACACACCTCTGCCGCCTTTTCCACTCTCATAATTTTGTTCATGCATGCACTAACTTAACTTCACAAAAATTTCGGACACGCTGCACTTAACCTCAATTAGTTTTACTTTTTGCACTTACCATAGACAACAAAACCACTTTTCCGTTACACGAAGAAATGTAAAATTACTATTCAATTTGGTTTTGAAAAAAAAATAAAAATAACATTCTGAAAAAAAAAACTTTCATATGGGGGGTTGTCTCCACGGATCCCGGGATCAGATTGAATTGGAAACTGAACACGCTGACTTGTATCCACTGATACCGGGATTGATTAATTAATTGATTAATTTATTTTTTATCTCTGTACACCGTGATCAGATTCCAAAATGAATATATTTTATTTGTTGTAGCCACCGATCCCGGGATCAGTGGGTAAAAACATTAATTAGTTTTTCAATGGAAACGGATCCCGGTATCAGTGGATACAAATCGGCGTGATCAGTTTCCAATTCAATCTGATCCCGGGATCCGTGGAGACAACCCCAAATATGGCTCTGTATGCGGTAAAAACTTTTTCGGGATCCACTTAATTTTTATATAGATTACCAGACATGGTAGAAAAAATGACGATGTAATAAGTTGTTTGTGCTCTTTTATTTTACCTCCTCGACAAAACGGATGTGTCCTCAGGCATTTAATCTTTGACAAAAAAAAAAAAGTTGTTCACATGTGGAAGCGGCATCTCGGTCCCGCAGTCCCGGAGCACTACAAATAATCCTATTTTGTTCGCGACGTTTCAATTCGCTGCGGCTGCGGTCGAATCAGAAGGGACAGTTCTCAACGATGAACTTTTCAAAATCGGAACGTCTGTAGAACCTTATCGAACTGATTAGCCCTTCGCGTTCGCGAACGGCGCGCGGCGTACTGGAGATGTCATTTTTACAACACTTTACGTGTGAATCTCGTTTTACTCCTGTCACATTACCAGGCAATCAGACCTTGATCTAGATTTTCGCTTCTTTCATTAGAACGTGACATGGTCGGATACATTAACTTGCCACATCCGTAATGTATCAGTCCAATAATTTTCACCCCCGAGAAGCTGCCAGTTTCCCTTGCCCCATTTAGATGACATCATTTATCCTGTTTTACCGGTACTACTTTGGCCACTGCTCTGGTGAACTGGCTTCCCTCGTCCCTCCACCTCCTGTTTGCTTTTGCCAAACTCGCCATACTCTCGCAGAACATCCCTTTGTAGTCGACGGACGAGGTCTTCGAATGGAACTATTCTATAAATCGTGTCGCACTGCAAAGGTTTATAATCGACTTCCGGGGAATGTCTTTCCCTACTCATACAACGCACGGATTTTCAAATCGCTGGTTAATAGTCTTTCCCCAGCGACTTTAGTCCGCCTTCAATCCGAACTTTTTTTATGTAATCCAATATGCTGAGTTGGAGGGGCCAAAGAATATGCTCCGACTAGCCAATATCACCTCCGAGAAGGTAGGTGCCATAACGGAGACTTCCCTGGATTTCTGGCTATACTGGACTAAAGGAGAACAGAACCGAGGCTGCTATGCGGCCATCTTACACCCAGTACGGTGTTACCAACACAGTACGCTACAACTTGAGCCTACCACCTAGTAAGCGGCAAGGGAAGAGACCTACAGTTTTACATCAGTTCCGAAAGGTGAAGCAGCAGGTGTAGGTATGCACGTAATTTTTTTCGTCAGAAAAAACTCATTGGTACACGCCGACCGGATTCGAACGTCAGACCTCTCGCATGAGAAGCCGATGCCTAAACCACTCGGCCACCCGCAGCGTTTGGAGCAAGGATCTTGCATTCTTGTCCGGTCAGAGGGTACTGGACGGCAGGAACCGCTACAGTTACTAATAACATTAGAAACATTGAGAAAGGGGACCCTAAAATGTTTGCTTCCTCACAACAGAATGGTGACAATGTCGAGGAAGGCACAAAAGGAGACTCCCAGTCGATGAGCATTCAAATTTCACGTTTTGTTCGCGAAGCCATTTTGGTAACATCAAAGCACATTAATCAAAGGCCGACGTTGCCATTTCAATGGATTTTTAGCGGTCGCCTGCGATGTAAAAGGATTGAAAAAGCAAATTTTCGTCTGGACGAATAAAATAAATTGCTTTTTAAATGAGTTTTTTTCTCTTTTTTTATTTATTTACTTATTACTTACGCTGTGAGCTTCTGAATGTAAAGGCGGACCGCAGAGTACGAGTGTGTAAAATAAGATGGGAGAACATTATTATATTGCGTACAAGCTCATTTTAGGTTTTTGATGTGACAAAAGGATTAAAATCACTCTGGTAGAGTAGATGTTTGGTGTACCGACTATGAAAATACCCCCTTTAAATAACCAAGGGCTGATTAATATTAAGTGATTTATCTTACTTTGTCATCAATCTTATTGTGTCAACAAGAATCCTTAGTGTAGGTTAGTTAGGTTTCCTCACGACGTGAAACTTTTACTGTTTTACACAAGTGGGTTTATATAGGGTGTTACGATGACCATGTCATTAACTTCGGGAGGGTTACATAGACACTCAAATAAACACGTTACGCAAAAAAAAAAATATGTTTATAGTATTACTTTTCGAGAAATTTAACAAAACATGTTAGCTACCTAAACATTACCCTGTGTGTAACAGTAGGTAACTTGCATTGTACGGGGTCAATGACCGTACTATGTTCAAACTAAGACTAAGGGATATGACTCCCTTCTTATATTACTAGGTGGTAGGGTTAACCCGCCCGGATTGGTACCACCGCACTGAATGAAAGGTCGGTCGAAACGGCTATGTAAATAGTTTGTGTTTTCCGTCCAGTTCAGTGTAGCCGGCACGACCGAAGGGAAGCACTGACGTGGCACCAAGTTCACCCGGTGTTATGGGCTGACATCACGGATGTTGTAGGTGATGGTAGCCAACCGTGTCAGTTTCCATAAAAAAAAAAAAAAAAAAAAAAACGCAGAACAGCTGTTTGTTGTAAGTCACAAGGTCACTATGATTGGTTTTTACAGCTACTTATTTGATTTAATTTTTTTGTTAGGAGAAAAAATGCTCCTATAAACATATGTTTTTTTCTTACGTAAAGTGTTTATTTCAGTGTGTATGTAACCCTCCCGAAGTTAATGACATGGTCAGCGAAACACCTTACATAATAAATTTTTGCGTGTTTTAAATAATAGCCCCACTGCATCTCTTCAAGTGTATGTTGTAAAAGGCGACTAAGATATAAGGACAATATGCCGTGCTAAAGGGTCACCTCTCACCTTGGCACGGGTCTTCGTAACTTACTTGATGCTTAATAGTATCTTGTCCTAATACTTTGCTGAACGTGGTGGTCGGTGTTGTGCTGTTATTTACAAGAGCAACACAACACCGCTTACTCTGCTTACCCCGATTGTCCGTATACAGCATGTGGTATGTACGTATCGTATAGCGTATCGTTATAGCTTCACTGTGAGCTTTAAGGAACCAGTAAACTTAGCGCGTTCAGATCTCATCCAGAGTGTATTTTTTTTTTTATGGAGACTGACACGGTTGGCTACATCACCTACAACATCCGTGATGTCAGCCCATAACACCGGGTGAACTTGGTGCCACGTCAGTGCTTCCCTTCGGTCGTGCCGGCTACACTGAACTGGACGGAAAACACAAACTATTTACATAGCCGTTTCGACCGACCTTTCATTCAGTGTGGTGGTACCAAACCGGGCGGGTTATACCCTACCACCTAGTAATTTAAGGAGGGAGTCATATCCCTTAGTCGCCTTGTATGTATATAAAAAAGTCGATTCCGTGTAAATAGGACACAAGTAAATAAACCGTTTCGTAATATGTGTTTTCGGGGATATACGCAGTTATATTAATATTATGGCAGACGCAGAGGGGGGACGGGGGATACAAGCGTGGAGGCTAAGCCTTGATTCGGCTGGTGAAATGTGATTTTTTTGATAAACTTAACTAACAGAAAGAAGTTATAGTGACAAGGATTGAGTAATTAATGCTTCAGTCAATACTGTTATAACATGGATGAGTAGGGCCAATACGTGTATACTAATGAGAATAGAAAATATGTAAATATTTTTTTTAAATAGTCATGCCCATTTTTTATCGTAATTTTTTTTATTTGTTCATAATTATTTATTATCTTTTTGTTTTTAATTAAATATGTTGACAGCTGTATATTTACCCGACTACTGCGAAGCCAACAGGAGGGTAATGTTTAAATGTCTCATCACTGTTTTACACACCTGAAACAAACGTTATATTATTATAAAATCGGCCAGGTGCCTCTTCGTCCGTCCGTCCGTCTGTCTGTCACATAAGCCATCCGAGGGGGCTACTACCAAACATAAAAAAAAAAAAAAAAATTTTATTTTAAATTTAAGTCCTTACGGGTGAAATCTATTTTAAAGTTAATATCTTTAACTGTTATAGAGAAAATATAATTCTTGTTGACAACGACGATTATGGCACGGAGCGACCGCATACGCACTCGCTATGCGCCCAACTAAATACTAGAAGGTGCAAAGTGGGATGAAACATGTTACCTGCCGGTACACAAGTGCGCGTGCCTTCACATGCAACTGTCATGTCATCACGAATATGAATAAAGGATCTCACTAAAAGCTATCTCATGCTATGAGTGCGCTAAAACACTTCACTCGCCTATTTGTAGACATAAGACGATAAATGTGAGCCACAAAACACAAGCATCAGTCATTGTGAACTTAGCTTACAAGCTGATTTAATCGGTGACATGTTTTCTCGTGAGTGATGTTTGAGAGAGGCTCATAATAGTACTATAGACAAGTAGGCGAGTAGGAAATCGCTACGGAACCATTTTTTTTTATAGACAGCCGGCGTGGGTGTCTGCCCAATACTTCAACGGAAGATCAGACACAGCCAATAACACCATTTCTCGGGAAACCACGCTCAGAGAGGCGCCATGCCGGCTATGAGGCGGACAAAAAGGTTGTCGTCTAATTTATTGACACGCCTTTTGAAGATTCCCAGGTTATTTATAGGTGGTGGGGAACAAACTCACCGGAAGACCGTTTCATATTTTCGCTGGTTCGCAAGATTTCGAAAAACGATGTGTTCTTAGAAGTTGGGTGTCAACAACATATGGATGTTCCGAGCGAGTCCGGCGGGTGTGGCGGAGACGGATGGGGGCAGGAGGGATGAGGGAAGCCAATTCAATTTGTGTGAATAACGTCAAACAGAACGCAGACTTTGTTTTCTTCACAAAGTGCTCACTGGGTACGCTACACGTGTTGACTACGAATACATGGCTGCAGCAGGGCTGCCGGCGGGTAACTCGCGGTGTAGGCGCGCCCTGCCTGAATCCCGCATTGCGTACTGCGCACTTTTGTATACTCTACGGGTGGAGATGTGCGGGTGTGTGGAACGGCAGTTTGCTTGTATGCCCTTTACTTACTTATTCTTCGCCATCTACGTTCATAAAGCGGGATTTACACTGTATCACATTTAATGTACTTTGCAGAGTGAATTCGTCCAGAGAATTCATCCTTGTTTACGTATTTTCATCCAGTTCACATTTCACGACAGATATTCGAATGGCAGATGTGAACTAAATAGTGAATGGGACTGAAATTAATAAAGTAACCGTTTGTTTAAAATTTTCACTGAGCCTTCACTCTGGATAAATAATCGGTTTCTCTTTCATCTTTCATTTCATAGGGGGTCAATATCGTTCGTCTTTAGTTAAGACTTTGGATGGAACAAAAATTAAAGGCATTTTACACTTATCATTTTGGATGATTCCTCCAAGATGAACATTCGAAGTGATACACGTAAATGATTAAGCCATAAAATGATTAACAATATTCTTTTCTTCCCTGGTATTATTGATTTACAAGGCACATTACTTTGTAATGAAAAGTTTACGTTATTATGATCATTATTATCATCAACGTCGTGTAAACACAGTATTTTAAATTTTTTCTTTTTTTTTTAACCTAACATGTGATGACAATCAGCCAATTACATCGTGCTCCTGTAGGAACTAAGTGTCATGCCAGTGTCTCCCTCGTCGTGCCAGCTACACTGAACAGGACAGAAAACATGGACAATTTTTCATACGCCCGCTGAGCGTGGGCGGTATTAAAAGCAAAGGTCATCTTTGACGTGAACATTTTTATTGTCCATTAATTATAAGTCTGCACTCCACATAAGTTTGTTTATTAAGCTCACAAAATAACTTTCCTCCAGTGCAGAAGGCACGTAACATAAAATAACGAGTAGATTAGCGCGATGACTCGCTGTGCGTACCACGAGTAAGCGTAGGTCCGCGCACTAGATATCTGTCACCTGTCATTACTGCCAAGGCATCCATCTAGCTAAAAAAATATACATAATTGGCTTATTGTGCTGCATAGCAGTCCGAAAATAATCACCGCACAAATAATTTGTCTACAAGGGTAAATTATAACTTGAAGGTATCGAAACTCGCAATTCTTTTGTATGAGAATTCTGGTACATACATACATATATACCACACACGCTGTATCCCGACAATCCGGGTAAGCAGAGTAGTCTGTGTTGTGCTGCAAGAACTCTGGAAAATTTCAACACAACATCGACCACCAAAGCAAAGTATTCGGACAAGATAACTATCAAACAGCAAGTAAGGCACAAAGACCCACCTGCTGCACGACTCGGTACACTCTTCTATTAAATCGTCACTTTACTTGGACTAGTTTTTTACGTTTTGTGGTATAAGGTGAACTTAGCGGACAATGCAATTTCTTCGATAGAACCTGGTAGCAACACTTCAACAGTCACAAATTTTGATATTTATTTTTTGTAGTAATGTTTTTTTAAGGTAAGTACGACATGTGACGCGCGCCAGAAAAAACGCAGAGGTGTAGTCCGACAGCGCCCACGGGCATTCGGATATTGTTTTGGCGCGGAAGCTAAATTGTGGTCTTTCCAGTTCTGCATATTTCTCACATCCGATGTCTATGTTATTTCCCGGTTCTGAGCAAATTCCCAAAGACAAATCTCGCGCTGCTGAGCGAGCAACATATTACTGGCGCTGTTTTCGTCCTTTTATTAGTTTTACTAGGGAAATAAGGAAACTAGTTTGATACATTATACGGGGCGCCTTATAGCATTACTGAAAATGCAATGAATTCTGCCGGATTATGGCTGTCTTTAGGGTTTTATGGTTTATACAAAGAATTTGAAATGATAGAATTGATAGAACTACACTACTTACATGCACATACATACATATAACCTGGTTATTTAAAGAAAGGCATTGAAAATGTCGACGATTTATAGCTGTACAGTCGGCATGCAAATTTTGTCGATCCCAACGAATTAAAAAGTATCGGGAAGTGGCATACAACGCACCGACTTGAGGCGCGCTATTTGTGAGCATTCGGCACACACTCTTTCGCGAGCACTCAGTCCGCCGCACTGCGCCGCTCAGGCAGGTCACGTTTTTGTATCAATCCGTCCATAAAAGAGAGATACAATATCATGTATTCGCATACACAAAATATGACAGAATAGCGGAACGGCGATGTTACAAGAAGCTAGCGAGTCACTTAAACTGAAAGAGTGGGTCAGGCGCAGATAGGTGATGAACGGCTTAAAGGCGTGGGAGGGGAGGGGAGGGGGTAGGTGAAACATGTTGGCGACCGGTCCCATTGTTTTCACGGGTTCAACGGAGAGGCCCTCCATTGTTCTCTTCTAAGAAAGTACCTAACGCTTTTAAATTTGTTAGACCGGATTAGTTGTTTCATTCATATCTTCGTCTTAAAGATTAAGTTTTATGGTAATGAATCTAATGAATTGTACCTTTCTGGAATCCGTATGAACTGTACATGTTTTTGCAAAGCAGGTTCACTTTCCTGTAGTACATTTTTTTAAAGTAAACTTCAATCAAAGTCAAGGCTTCATTGATGAATTAATGAAAAATTCTAATTGAAATAGGCTTTACTATTGGAATAAGAAAGAAAATGTTATAAAACAAATGTTTTCACAAAGCTACACTAATTGCAATAAAACCTCAAAAAATTTAATGAACCTAAGTCACATGTAATTTTTTTTACGATTTTTTATTCGAAAATTGGGGTTGTAATTAGAAAAACCCAGAAAAAGAGCTATAACTTCTAAACGACTGAGAAATGGATAACTACAAATAGGGTGATTCTGATTGGAAATGACCTCCTCTATGACCTCCTTTCGTTTGGACGTCGAGTTTTGGGACACCCTGTATAAATTTTTTTTATTTGCAAATTTTTGTCTTCGAACTATAATTGCTTCATTTTCTTTAGACGGCAATATTGTGTGAGCAAGAGGCAAATAGGGACGCCGCAATTTTCAATCCCTTTCTTTAAATAACCCGGTAGTACATGGCGTCACGCCTGTTTCCCAGTGGGGTAGGCAGAGACAAAGTATCTCCACGCGCCACGATCATGACACACCTCTGCCGCCTCTTCCACTCTCATAATGTTCTTCATACATTTTTTTTATGTAAACCTGCATGGGTGGCTGTGCCGAGGGACCAATGGTGCAGTCGACAGAGCCAAAATCACCTCTCCTCGCGAAACCACGCTCAGTTAGGTGCCATGCCAGCAGATTTGCGGACTGTTGCTAGGCTGTCTAGCCCGTTAATACGACGCTTGAAGACACCCAGGTTAAAGGATTCAGGAAATACCCTCGCCGGAAGACAATTCCACACTTTAGAGCGGTGCGACAAAGAAACGATTTAGAGAACCGATGGGTTCTCTAAAGCTCAATGTCAACAACAAAAGGGTGCTGAGTCTCTCTGCGACGAATCATACATGCTTGTCGGTTACGCGTACTACGCACTACGATCTTTTTGAGCACATGCCCGATCCGGTCTAACTATGTACGTACGTCTAGGGCGACCCTTCTCGACTTTTCCACTCACATTAGCTTCATAAATATATTTCGTTAGTTTCCCATTATCCATTCTTCCAACATGACCGAAACACCGAAGCATAGCATTTTTAATAAACACAACACATAATTAGACTAGATGTCAGCCTCGGAAGCTTTAGTGGTGCGGTCGGTCGACTGTCGGTCCGATCAAAAGCACCTGAGCGCGGTCAGTGGATTGATGGGTGACGGCTTGACCGTTGGAGGCTGACCGTGGTTCGGATTTCACCTAAAAGTCTACAAAAAGGGAAGGGACCTAGCCTTCCCTGTTTTTACATTACTAGTTGGTAGGGTTTAACCCACCCGGGTTGATACTACCGCACCGAATGAAAGGTCGGTTGAAACGGCTATTTAAATAGTTCGTGCTTTCCGTCCAGTTCAGTGTAGCCGGCACGACCGAAGGGAAGCACTGACATGGCACCTAGTTCACCAAGGTGTTATGGGCTGACATCACGGATGTAGTATGTGATGTAGCCAACCGTGTCAGTTTCCATAACCTACCTCCATAAAGTTTGATACAGTATGCCTATAGCGCTATATAAATGCGCCCAAGCTTTTAAATTTAATTACACATTTAAACACTAAATGTTTTATAAATGTGCACGTTAACATAAAACCGGAATATTTGTGTGCGCGGGCGGAGTAAAGTCTGTTGCAGTTTGTTAGTTTAGTTTTTCCCACGCTGCGCCCACTGCACATCTCGGTTTTCTGTTAACTTCTTCTGCAGATATAAAAGGAAATTGATAATTTAGAACTTTTTTGTGTTTTACTCATAAAAGCGTGCTTTTAGCCACTTTGTACCGTGTGGGGCCGGTACTTTAAAAGAATAGCTCCACTGCATCTCTCCCCGTGTATGTCGTAAAAGGCGACTAAGGGATATGACTCCCTTCTTATATTACTAGGTGGTAGGGTTTAACCCGCCCGGGTTGGTACCACCGCACTGAATGAAAGGTCGGTCGAAACGGCTATGTAAATAGTTTGTGTTTTCCGTCCAGTTCAGTGTTAGCCGGCACGACCGAAGGGAAGCACTGACGTGGCACCAAGTTCACCCGGTGTTATGGGCTGACATCACGGATGTTGTAGGTGATGTAAGCCAACCGTATCAGTTTCCATAAAAAAAAAACTTAAAAAAAACTATTTAAAAAAATATAAAAACCGCCTTTAAAAATGAATAAAATAAAAAAAAAATCGAACCCCAGAGTTGAAGGCGGTTCTAAAGAAGGCTACACAAATCACAAAGGACTAGCTAGGCGCACATGTATAACTTATTCGTAATGCATATGTAAATAGCTAATTAAATACAATACACAATACAACACAATCCTCTCTAGCGGATACGACGGATAACGTATAGCACTCAGACCTTCCGGACTCTACCCGTCTCAAAACTATGACTTAGGTAACGTTCTGGAATAATGAGCTATATTTGAATATCAAAATTGAATAACACAACGTCGCATTTCAAAACTGTTTATGTTCGGAAAATGTAAACGTATAGAGAAATTTTAGTATTATACATGAATATGTTTCGTTTGATTTAGTAAATAGATTGTAAACTTGAAAGGAGAATTTAACTGGCGAAACAAGCTTTTTCTTGCAGAAATTTCCTTCCTTTCTTCCTTCTATTCTTTCTTTCTTCCTCTTTCTCTTTCTCTCTTAATGTATTGAAAGTGTACAACATTTTTATTCTCTACTCTTCTTATGAGAAACTGTATAATTTTATCTTGGTTTAATATGTAGAGAAGATATGAAAATGTTACAAATATTTAACGTATTATATTTAAATATTAAAAGTGTATCTCAAGTAGCCATTTTTCTACACAATATTTCTATTCTCCGCTCGTCTTAGGAGAAACTCTATAATTTTGTCATAGTGTAATATGTAGATAATATACTTACGTGAAAACTTAACAGACATTAACCGCACCGAAAGGGCATCCAAAGTATCCATTTTCCTACTCAGTAACTTATAAAAATTGGACAGAGCCCAGCCGTCACACAGTAATGAGTGTGCGATTATACTTTTGTCTCCGAGCCAAAGCGCAGTGCTAACTTGCAGGGGTTTACTACACAGTTGTATGAAATATATGGAATTAATTCCGGATTCGCTAAACGCGCATCACAATTACTTTTGTCAGCCTCGATAGCTCAGTGGCGCAGACAGTCGACTGTCGCTATTGATGGTTGAGCAACGCTGGGCCGGTCAGTATTTCGATGGGTGACCGCTCGACCGTTCGGTTGGAGGCTTGGTTCGGATTCCACGGAAAACTGTAGGTCCCTTCCCTTCTTAACTTACTAGGTGGTAGGGTTCAACCCGCCCTTGTTGGTACCGCCGCACTGAATGAAACGTCGTCGGTCGAAACGGCTATGTAAATAGTTCGAGTTTTCCCTCCAGTTCAGTGTAGCCGACATGAAATGAAGGGAAGCACTGACATGCACATAGTGCACCCGGTGTTATGGGCTGAAATCACGGATGTTGTACGTGATGTAGCCAACCGTGTCAGTTTCCATAAAACAATAAAATTAATAAAAATACGCGAATGAGGAGCATTAGCGCATTCAAAGTACAATATGGCTTGTAATACGATCGTTTGAGAAGTATTCATGATGACATTTTTTAAATTTAATCCGGTATAGGTGGCATAATCGGAGGGGCCAAAGCACATGCTCCGACCAGCCAATATCACCTCCGAGAACGTAGGTGCCAAAGCGAAGACTTCCCTGGATTGCTGGCTATACTGGACTAGAGGAGAACACAACCGAGGCCGCATAGCGGCCGTCTTACATCCAGTACGTTGGTAACAACGTGGTAACAACCCAGGCGGGGGTACAATTCGAGTCTACCACCTAGTAAGGGGCAAATTATTCATCAAGGGATTGCCGACTGTCGCGGTCATTTCAACGTATGGTAAACAACATGTAATGTTATTTTGATTAGCATGATTTTCTATTTATAGTATGACTGTTTACATCATTAGAATAAATTATCGTTCGATTTTAGCATTCCTATGCTATCTGTGTATCTGAGCAGCGGTAAATGCCTTGCTACATGTGGCGCCGAGCCACCCATAAGGTGTCTAACGACGCCCACGGACATTCGGTCGTACGCGGGGGTTGCGAATGCCATGCCGGCCGGACAGGTGCCTATTCACGCCTCTGTTGAAGGACCCGAGACTGTATTTGGGAGGAAATATGTCGGCAGGGAGATCGTTCCAGAGTTTACCAGTTCTGTGGAGGAAAGATCTGCAGAACCGATTGGTACGCATCCGTGGTAAGTCCAGCGTATAGGGATGCAATCCCTGCCCAGTACGCGTTGTGCGGAGGTATTTGTATAAGTTCTTTCGTGTATTCTCTTCAATGCTGTCTAGCCGGCACGACCAGAGGGAAATTCTTGCAGAATGCTGAAACAGAATTTAGCAGAAACAAAATTAATCGGGACGACTTCACACGTACCTACACTTGGGCTACAATTACCTTACCACAAAGTCAAATCTCTACGAAGACCGCTGCTGGCCCAAATGTAGCAATTAAAACTGTACACCCTAACCGCCCACTCATTTACGACGATGTCCCTTGCGGTACTCCATCGGCTGTCTTCTGACTAGACGATGACGGTAACGTCGCGTACAGGAGACAAAAATTTATGAACAGGTTTCTCGTTGGACGGCGACGCTAACGATTGCTGATATGCTGTCTGGCAGTGTTGCCCATGTTTGAAGCTTGATATTTTCCCAAATTAATCGCCATATTATCGTTAGTTTATGTTGTAAATTTGCATACATAGATATATTTTTCTTTTGGACTTTTGGCACACTTCACCGGTTGGCACCATCCATGCCGGTTGTCAATAAAAAACAAGATACATAACGTCACGCTTGTTTCCCAATGAGGTAGGCAAAGACAATGGATCTCAAATTTAATTTAATTTATTTAAAAAAATATTTCACGTTATATTTCTGAACTATATTTTTCGAAAATTGATTTTTTTCCGTTGAATACACAAGACATATTTCAATGTATTTTTTTACAATAAAATTGGAAAAATCAGTTTTTTTCGGTTAGGCAAAAGCTGGCAAAATTAAATGTCTTCTTTTGAAGAGAGTAAATGATGGCGAATAGATCTATCTATAGCTAGTCTTCCGCAAATCACCCACAGAGGAGAAAAAAATAATTTGTTTTACGATGGTTAAATTGATACTTAAATATTTTTCTCAAACTATAATTCTACCATTATATCTATATATTATTATGTCTACGGTTCTACGATTATTTATGCTATTATAACATGTAAAGGTATTTATTTTAGCAAACATTTCTACATGGAAAACATACTAAATGCTTTCGACCAAATATTATCCCATTGAGGTTTTTTTTTTTATGGCACCTGACACGGTTGGCTACATCACCTACAACATCCGTGATGTCAGCCCATAACACAGGGTGAACTAGGTGCCATGTCAGTGCTTCCCTTCATTTCATGTCGGCTACACTGTCTGTATTTCTGACACGGAGGTCTGTATTTTTCAGTGTAAGCATTTTCATCAAAGGAACGGCTTCGACTCAAAGAAATTAAAGTGTTTTGTTTGTCTTAGCAGAAAATCTGCTAGATCTAGCGATAAAGTCGCCAACCCGGCAACGTTTGCGCTCGGTGAGATCGTGGTCGTTGCCGTGCCGTGCCTTGGTCGCGGTCGTGACGTTGTAGCGAGAAAGCGCCCACTCTACCCAGATTACATTTCACGGTAGCCACACGGCCAGAATGTCGTGTGGACAGCACACCGGTGACCACATTGTAGGAATATCCGGGACAATCCGTCCGTCCATTAGCAACGGTAGTGGACCGGTAAATAGAATCCGAGGTAGCTAGTATATGCGACGACGTCGACCGGACGAAATGTATGGAATTGTTATGTCCTGTCGTGCTTAGATCGTACATAATGTCGATGATACCTCGGCTTCTCATATTGACGTAATCGAACGATTACTTCACAATCACGTTTTCAACATTAACATCAACATTTTATAATTTATTGTATTGTTCTTTTGATACATTTTTATTGATGATTATATTTTATTTAATGGTTTTATTGTTAGATTCGATTTCAAATATTAATTTTAGTATTGAATTATTTTATTTGTATTGAAAATTGTTGTTTTGACGATGGTCTATTTTGGCTTGGATCGAAATATAATAAGAATAAATGTTATACAATATTTGACGTGTCTAAGTGTATAAAATGTACCAAATAATTAAATTAAATTTGGCTGCGGGTAACATTTTTACTTCGTGTCGCCTTTTCTACTCAAAATCTGTGCTTCTGTAGGAAATGTTTTAAAAATATTTAACGTTAGATTATATATATATATACTCTATATACAGGTGTCCCAGAAACCGACGATAATCCTTTAACAGGAGATAGGGCTGCTAATTACCTCTCAGAATATCTAATTTTAGGTTTAGTAAAAATGGCTTAGTTTTTGAGATATTGTCATTTTTGTAAAAATCCGAAATTTTCTCCCTAAGCTCATTTTTTTAAATGCCACAAGTACAAATGTAAGATTTTCTTAAATCTCGTTTCTGTCAAATATTCCTGAAAAGTAAGGCTTTCACACGGTATAATTTATTTTTTCATGTTTAATCCTGTTTAGCTGAAAAACGACTTAAGAGCCACATGTTAAAATTTTTTCAGCCTCATCCCTTGAGTTTGGCGCTTCGCGGTGAAAAAAAAAATTACTACACTAAAGTGGCATTATGCAAGAAAAATACGCCCATCTAATGTAGTTTTTAAAATGGTACATCACTTACCGATTTGCCCAATAATTTATGAGATATTGTTATTTAACTGCAAAAAGACCTCGGAATTTGATAACTGTTCTACCAACTACGAATTGGAATAAAATAAACACTTGAAGTAATTGGTCTTTATTAACCTGTTAAAGTAGATGTTCAAATTGTTTACAACCTGCACAAATGCTAGCTCGACATCTTCTCACAAATGCCCGGTTGATGCGTCGAGCAAGTACTCGATGCAAGTGCAGATACGTCCACCTATGCTATGTAAATAGTTTGTGTTTTCCGTCCAGTTGACTATAGTCGGCACGACCGATGGGAAGCACTGACGTGGCACCAAGTTCACCCGGTGTTATGGGCTGACATCACGGATGTTGTAGGTGATATAGCCAACCATGTCAGTTTACATAAAAAAAACCTGAGCTACTGCCATAATTCTTTCTTTGAGCTCTATCAAGTTTTCCACCGGTTTCCCGTAAACTTTTTCTTTTAAATAGCCCCAATAATAAAAATCTAACGGATTTAAATCCGGTGACCTAGACGTCCGATCCATCTGTGGGGATAATGCTTGGTCTAAAAAATTACGAACTTCTCTAGCGTAATGGGCTGGGCAGCCATCATTTTGCAACCACCTCCGTATGGCCAATGGTACATCTTCTAAAAGGCTCTGAAGCTCCTGTTAAAGAAAATCAAGATAATTGCCCGTTTAAAGTCTCTACAATTCAACGGACGTCTTGTGGCCTCCTAGCCACTTGCATCCCCACAGATAGACCGGACATCTAGATCACCGGATTTAAATCCGTTAGATTTTTATTATTGGAGCTATTTAAAAGAAAAAGTTTACGGGAAACTGGAGGAAACCTTGATAGAGCTCAAAGAAAGATTTACGGCAGTAGCTCAGGTTTTTTTAATGTAAACTGACATGGTTGGCTACATCACCTACAACATCCGTGATGTCAGCCCATAACACCGGGTGAACTTGGTGCCACGTCAGTGCTTCCCTTCGGTCGTGCCGGCTACACTCAACTGGACGGAAAACACAAACTACATAGCATAGGTGGACGTATCTGCACTTGCATCGAGTACTTGCTCGACGCATCAACCGGGCATTTGTGAGAAGATGTCGAGCTAGCATTTGTGAAGGTGGTAAACAATTTGAACATCTACTTTAACAGGTTAATAAAGACGAATTTACTTCAAGTGTTTATTTTATTCCAATTCGTACTTGGTAGAACGGTTATCAAATTCCGAGGTCCTTTTTCAGTTAAATAACAATATCTCATAAATTATTGGGTAAATCGATAAGTGATGTACCATTTTAACAACTACATTAGATGGGCGTATTTTTCTTGCATAATGCCACTTTGGTGTAGTAATTTTTTTTTTCACCGCGAAGGGCCAAACTCAAGGGATGAGGCTGAAAAAATTTTAATATGTGGCTCTTAAGTCGTTTTTCAGCTAAACAGGATTAAACATGAAAAAATAAATTATACCGTGCGAAAGCCTTACTTTTCGGAAATATTTGACAAAAACTAGATTTAAGAAAATCTTACATTTGTACTTGTGGCATTTAAAAAAATGAGCTGAGGGAGAACATTTTTGATTTTTACAAAAATGACAATATCTCAAAAACTAAGCCATTTTTACTAAACCTAAAATTAGATATTCTGAGAGGTAATTAGCAGCCCTATCTCCTGTTAAAGGATTATCGTCGGTTTCTGGGACACCCTGTATATATTTCCATATTATATAATACATACTTTACATACACAAAATTCGAAATATAGGTCGTAAAATGTTTACCATATGCCAAATGTTGTATCAGTTTGTTGATGTAATATAATATTAAAACAATTATTATAAAATTAAATCTAACCCAAAATGTATCTACCTAAAATAAGCAGTTTTAGCTATTTCAGCTAAAACAAATTAATATTTATTACTTTACTTGTGTTATTTTATATTTCTTTAGCTGAATAAACGTTTTTTCCATCTTTCTTTCTTTCAATTAAAAAAAATGAAGTTAGTACTTAAAGGAGACGATATCTTTAGCCGAGCTCGACATCTTTAAAGCAGCTTCGACTTGTAGGTTTTATCATATTAAAATATCTTAAAGAAAACGTTGATCACAAAACAACGCTAAAAGCGGGAAAGATCTACATAGACAAAATAAGAAAATTCTCCAAGTATTTATAAGAAAGAATATTCCTTAAAATGACGAGGTGTGGCGAGGAGTCCCAGGGCGGCTAAATAATAAAATATCGTAGGTACACAATTAATAACGCCAGTGTAAACGAATATAAATTATTTTCTAAAATATGCATGCGCCGTCTTCGAACAAAGATAATTGAGTAGGATTTTTTGAGGTTTTATTTTATTTAGCTTGTAAAGAACATGTAATATTAAGAAATTGTTTTTGCGTTGGTTTAACTTTGAGGTAAATTATCCTACATAATTTGAGTAAGAAAGCCGATTCAAAGTAAAATGTTTACTACCCTAGATGTAGATGTGGGTGTAAATGCGCAAGACTAGGTTACCCGGTGGAAGGCTAGGAGACTTTCTATATGGCCTAACTAATTTACGCGTAATTTAATGCTTTAGAAAGTAAGGTCTCCCGTCTGTAAGTTTTCTTTTTCTGAATTTTATTTTTTTAATGGAAACGGGCACGGTTGTCTACATCACCTACAACATCCGTGATGTCAGCCCATAACATCTTGATGAGCTAGGTGCCATGTCAGTGCTTCCCTTCAGTCGTGCCGGCTACACTGAACTGGACAGAAAACACGAACATATCCGTTTACACCGACCTTTCATTCAGTTCGGTGTATTACTATTATGTGTTTCTTTTTCTTCTTCATCAAATAAACGGTTATCTTACGGTTATGTTATAATAAAAGTTTAAAATATCTGTAAACTTATTGAATTCTCCAGTCTTTGCCTCTCAATTCTGAAATTACCTGTTCCCTAATCTTAATAGGTCGATGCAAGCGTCTGTTATTTCATATGTAATTATGTTCACCATTTCTCCATTTGATGTGCGGTTATTTCCTCCAATTTTACGTCCAGCCGACAACGACGACGGTGGACGGAAAAACAGAGGAGAGGCTACGCAGGCTCGACGCCTGCTAGGGGGGAACTGGACATCTGGCGCTGTCCCACCTTTTGGTAAAGGAATAAACGCCCTTTTAATAGCCGTCTGTTTTTCAGCACTGTTGTTGCTATAGTGGGTGGCTGCTTCGCCTAAAGCTAACCCTTTAGTCTCAGTAGCTCGCGAATGCGATGCTTCGCCGTCTGATCAGTTAGTCAGTCAGTCAGCGAGTAAGCGTCCACTGCTGGACATACGCCTCTCCAATCTTCCTCCAGTCCTTCCGGCCTTGAGCGGTACGGAACCACTGCTTTCCGCCGACGTACTTGATGTCGTCTTCGCACCTGGCGGGTGGTCTTCCCACTTTACGTTTTCCTGTCCACGGCCGTCAGTGTAGGACACGGTTACTCCAACGGTCGCCGTCTCTTCTGTTAATATGCCCAGCTCACTGCCACTTGAGCTTAGCCACCCTGATCGCTAAAGGAAAACAACGTCAGGCGCGGTCGGACTTTAACCGTGCGACCGTCCAACCGTTGATTTCTGTGGCTCAGATTCCACGTAAAAGTGTTAGTTCCTACCTTACATTGCTAGGCCTAAACCCATCCAGACTTAATGTCGTTCGATGCGGCAATGAGAAATATGTTGTTCGTGTTTTCCGTTCAGTTCAGTGCACGGACTCAGAGCAGCCCCGCGCCGTCCGTATTGTTGGAGAATCGGAATCCACTGATGGTCTATCTATAGTCTCTGAGTCACAAAAAAATTCACTCATGTTTCGTTTCTTTCCGAATCCTGGTCTTCAGGTCTTCTAGGGTCCGGACGATGCGTGAAGTGTCGAGCACGCTTTTTGACCCAATCACTCAGAGAGAGCATCTCAATTGTATCATTATTATATTAAAATGTTGTCGTTATCAATGTTTACTAATTGCTTGTGTAGGTAATAATAGATGGATTTGGTTTGTTGTGTTAGTATTTTTTTAATAGCTGTAGTTTAAGTCTGCACATTATGTACATTTAATTAGGACGATCCTTCCCTGCTCGACTCTACCCACTGAAATTCTCTTTTTGGTTGGCCTCGCAACATTGTTGAATAAGATACGAATAGGTTGGTTGGTTATTTGCGTTAAAACTGAATTAAAAACCCTGGAAGTTTCTTTATTTTTAAACAGTTCATCTTAAACTTTAATATGTAGTTCCGGAGCGTATTTGAAGATACAAGTCACTATCTCATTGCCAACGTCGCATTTTTCAGACTTGGAAGTATCAATCTGAAAACAAATTAAATAAAAGTTTATAAAAATAATTATTGATAAGTGTGAGTTAGGGCCCCTGAGCCCTGTTTTCACTTCGACCTAGGAAGATCTATTGTGATCTCTCAAAAGTTTAGAGCTAATCCCCAAGACCGACTTAACACATACACAGCGGCGAGTGGCCGAGTGGTTTGGGCGTTCGCGTCTCATGCGAGAGATCTGAGGTCCGAATTCCGTCGTCGGCGTGTACCGATATGTTTTTTCTGACGAAAAAAATTTACGTGCATACGTTAGTACGTTATACCTGCATCTTCACCGTTCGGAACCGGTGTAAAACTGTAGGTCCTCTCCTTTGCCCCTTTTACTAGGTGGCAGTCTCAAATTGCAGCCTACTGGGTTGGTACTATCGTAATGGATGTAAAATGGCCGCATCAGCCTCGGTCGTGCTCTCCTCAAGTCCAGTATAGCCAGCAATCCAAAGGAAAGTTTATGGCACCTACCTTCTCGGAGGTGATATCGACTGGTCAGCATGTGCTTTGGCCCCACCGAGTCAGCAACCCATACCGGATTACATAAAAAGAAGCTACCGAGAATGTTAGTGAATCCCGCTCCTGGTAATGATTTATTACTTAAAACGAATTAATTACCTCTTTGTCACAGGTGTCGGCTACGTTACGCATATGCTCCAGTTTCTTTTTGTTTGTCAGAACTAGCGGAGTGATCGCCGTAAGAAATCCATTCTTCGAGAACTTTCCGTTCCTTACCAGACCTATCTGCAGCATAAACAAGCATCAAATAACGATTAGACAATTGGTCTGGTGGTGGAAGGTCTTCTACCTGAGAAATATGTCGGTCGAAACTAACCAAGACAAGGGGATTAATTCTACCACTGATTGAGACGAATCGTATAAGGCGGTGGTGCCCATACTTTTATCTATGAAGATCTAACTACAAAAAATTTTACGTTGTGAGATCGACAATTGAACCAAAAAGTTTTCGTTGTTCAATAATTTATAGTAAGTTTTGTTAGACTTATTATAATAAATTATTCAAAGTGTAGGTATGCTATCTATTTATGTTATTTTACGGTAAATAAACCATACGCACCTAGGTATTGTTTCTAAATTACAATTAAAACAATTTCATAAATAACAATTAAATTAAACCAATCTTGCTCAGATTCAATTCACATTCTTGAAAGCTACATCTACTACGTCCTTTGTATTTGTTACCCTTGCGGTACTTGCGGAAGACTACACCACCGGGAAAATTGTTGATGATACAAGTCACTTTTTGCTGAAATGTTTTCAGCGATCAACCTAAAAGCCTCTTGCGATCGACCGGTCGATCGCGATCGACTGTTTAGTCACATCTGGTATAAGGCTCTTGACCAAACTCATCGCTTCTCAAAACCTTTCTTCTGTCGCACCGCTAGGGTTTGAAATTGTCTACCGTCGATCCATCGTCGTGTTAACAAGGTGGATAGCGTTCCAATAGTCCCCAAATCTGCTGGTATGGTCCCTCGCTGAGCATGGTTTCGCGAAGTGAGGTCGATTGGATTGTTTCATGCACCTCCGACCCTCGGCACAGCCACCCATACTGGTATTCACAAAAAAATAGTAAAGGCCTTGACTGGTTCCCTAGTTTTGTGACGTGAGCACCTGTCGCGTCACAAGTTTAAAATGAGAACAGCATCGCGCAACATCGAACGTCGTGCGGCATGGCGGGAAGAGCCGGCCAATCAACGACCGGCTTAGAAACATATAAAAGGGGCGAACGTTTCATAGTAGAGTCATTTCGGCTCCGCTTCTCGGGTCGGACTCATCTCCCCAGCCTGGTGGGCCTTCAGTGAGTCCTCTCGCTACTCTCCCAGCCCGGTGGGCCTCCAGTGGGTCCTCTCGCTGTCCCTTTGCCTGGTGGGCCTCTAGTGGGTCCTCTCGCCGTCCCTTAGCTTGGTGGGCCTCCAGTGGGTCACCTCGCCGTTCTTTAGCCTGGTGGGCCTCGAGTGGGTCCTCTCGCTGTTCGTTAGCTAGGTGGGCTTCCAGTGGGTCTTCTCGCTAACCGCCAGTCTGGTGGGCCTCTAGTGGGTCCTCGTTTATCTCTGTCTCTCTCTCTTTCTCTCTCTCTCTCTTTCTCTCTCTCTCTCTCTCTCTCTAGCTGACTTCTCCCCTAGGAGATATTAGGTTTATTGTTGTCTTATAGAAGATATTACTTATGTTACTGTTGTCAAGGTTAACTTGATGTTCTGAATAAATGAATTAACGTTTTCTCTTTTAAAAGCGTTTCATTTATCAGATAATACTAGAAGACAGAGTCCATCGTTCCAAATCAGGAACAGAGACAAACGGCAACGTTACAGTTTGATAAGTCCATCCAACTATCATCCTCTATTCCCTGCCACCCGTCCTATCTCCCGCAGCTCTCATGAGAGGCTCAGCGCCCTTTTGTTGTTGAGATTGGGCATTTTAGAACCCATCGGTTCTCAAAATCGTTTCTTTGTCGCACCGCTAGGTTTTAAAACTCTCTTCCAGCGCGTGCGTTTCCCGAATGCTATAACCCTATAGTGTCCAGCCTAGCAGTAGTAGCCTTGCAGTTAAGTAGTCCGCAAATCTGTTGACCTGGTGTCTTACTGAGCATTGTTTCGGGAGTAGAGATGATTTTGGTTCTGTTGAATGCATCATTGGTCCTCTAAGCACAGTCACCCTTATTGGTTTATATAAAAAAGTGCAGTTCTTTCAAAAACACTGCCCGAAAACAGTCCTCCCAAGTTTTGGGTCCTTCAATCAGGCCGTAATGGCATTCGATTTCGTGTTTTCCGTCCAGTAGCCAACACTACCAACGGGAAACACAACATGCTACCTAGTTTAAACAGAGTGGAAGTATATGGACTGACTGGTTGAATGGCATACTTTATTTTAGCTCTTTTTACCAGCTTAGCTAATAAATAAATAGTTTAAGATAGTAATAAAAAGTTTTACCTTTTCAAACAGGCACTTCATAATACAGGCCGTCTTCTCGGGGTAGGGTGGATCGTTGCGTATGTACTTGAGGTCAGTTTCATTGGCACCCACTCTCTCCATACAGTTTCGGGTGACTGGTCTCAATGACTTTCGAACCAGCTCTGCTAGGGGACTGTCTGTGACATAATTTGTATATGACCGTTACAAAGATAAAATTATTAATGCAAATATTTAGGGGCCGGATACTTTGTGAATCTAAAACCTAACAAAAATAAATTTAAAAAAATTTGCCAAGTGCGAGTCGGACTCGCGCACCGAGGATTCAGTAACACCACACAAATGTGTTTTCTGTCATTCAGGATTTGTATTGTCAAAGTATGAATTGTAGAGATAACTGTGTAGGTTCAATTCCTGGTCCTATCTAAGGTAAATAAAAATGTACTCTGTAGAATTTCGAAAAACTTACTTTCCGCATTACTGCACTGGCACCAAACAAAACACGTCGAAATGATAAAACCAATTATAACAAAATATTTCGTCCATGCTTCTCTTTCCATGTTGTAAAAGCGACCACTACCATCAAAATTACAAAGCATATAATGCCGAGTGTTCGTTTGGGTAATTACCCACGTCATGCGGTCATTTACCAACGCAATTTCACAATTACTGGACCAACGTTTTCAGAGTTACGACCGTGAGATATGATCGCGAACAAACAGATGGATATCGAGCCAGGATGCATAGTAATTTTCCTAAAGTTATGGATTGTTTAAATATTAATTTTATGGAAACTGACACGGTTGGCTACATCACCTACAGCATCCGTGATGTCAGCCCATAACACTGGGTGAAGTAGGTGCCATGTTAGTGCTTCCCTTCATTTCATGTCGGCGGTTAAATCCTTGCTACTCGGAGTTTTGAAGAGTTAATGACATACAATACAGTGACCAATGAACACTTTAAATTATCTCAATGTATTGTTGTGTAAAGTTGATCTGAAAAAAAAACAGTTTTTTAAGTAATTCGGCGTGGTTGGCCGAGCCAGAAGGGCCAAAACGCATGGTCCGACCAGCTAATTTCACCTTCGAAAAAGTATATGTCATACCGGAGATTTCCCTTTGGATTGCTGGCTATTACTGGACTAGAGGAGAACACAGCCGAGGCTGCTATTCGGCCATCTTACATCCAGTACGGTGGTACCAACCCAGTCGGTTACGACTTGAGACTACCACCTAGTAAGGGGCAAGGGACCTTTACCGCAAATTTTACACCGCTTCCGAAATTGTGAAGCAGCAGATGTAAAAACTCATTGGTACACCCCGACCGGATTCGAACCTCGGACCTCTCGCAAGAGGAGCCGACGCCCAGACCACTCGGCCACACGCTGCTTCCTGCAATAATATTAGTATTTGACATTGTAGAAAATTATGACAGTCGTAGATAAAATAAACTATCAAAAGCTGAGGGGAGAAACTTTATGAAACAAAACAAATTCATCTACAATTAATGATGCGATATGAATGTAATTAATTAGTTATGCGATAACGACATGTGGTGGTTTGTGACAGAAACCAGTAGTCCATACAATTTCATAGTAAAAATGTTTTCACTTTGTCATGAATTGCTGCATGTCACAAATCAGCACATGCGTGTCTAGGCAGTGGCAAACATTTTTGTATAGACTAAGTGGACATTGAAAAAATTTCCAGTGAAGTTTCTTGTCAGTTCTTCTTCGCTGTGATAATCGAACTAGCGGAATGTTACAATGTAAATATGACAAATCTGAGCGCAGTGTACTGCCAATAGATGCTAAATAAACAATAAACAATAAACAATAAACCTACATCTCAAATTCCTAAACTGACAAATTTACTTAAAACCTAATCTAAAATATACAATACTAATAAACTTATCTAAAAGTATATAAAAAAAAATATAAACAAACATTTTCATCTAGACACAACGTCAACACGGATGCCTCTAAAATACGAACGAAGCTCTAAAGAAAATGGCCTAAAAGAAAATAATTCTTAAAATCAAAACACGAACGAATTATCCGAAATTAATTGATAAATTAACCGTGTCTAATTACCAAGTATTTTCGTCGGTCGAGACGTCCAAACATTCTTATTGTGTTATTCTTCCATAATGCGAAATTTTCGACGAAAACAGGGGAAACTTCCCTCAAATCGGCCAAAAACAAAATCTTTTAATAAGCTGCTAATTAAAATGCTGGGGCCGTCTCATCTTCAACAATCGCTCGCTTAACACAGTAATGAACAATTCTTGTCTACATAAATAAATTATGTGCCACCCGCGTAGATAATAAAATAAAAAATAAAGTTAAAACAATACAATTTTGTACTTAGGTTTTAAAACGTTATTCCAATGGTGTGTTTTTATTTAGTTTTTACTTTTGCGTACCCGTACAGAAGAATATTACTAAGCCTACAATGTCTGTCTGTCCATCTGTCTGTCCGTTCGTCCCATGGCTGTATCTTTGGAACGGTAACCTGTAGCATAGCCGGTTGAAATACTCACAGAATAAGTGTTATTTTGGCGGATATAACAAGAAATAATAAAAAAAAGAAAAAGTGAAAAATTAAAGGGTTTCCATACAATAAACGTGTTTTTTCAACGTTTTTTTTATGGTGCGAAAACCTCAGTGCGCGAGTCAGACTCGCACTTGGCCGGTTTTTTTAATTAAAAATTCTGCTTCTCTCGCACTGAACTATTATCAAATGTTGCTTTTTTATTTTTTTATTCTTAAAATTATTAAATAATTAAACGAGATTTTTTATATATTATAGTTTTTAGTTAATGGTCTATTATGTAATGGTATTTTTGCTTTTGAATAAATAAAGTCATATATATTTAAAACAATTTTTGTAAATACGTGATTACGCGTAAGTAATGGTTTTGAATGAATGCTTAACATTTTGCAAATAAGAAAACTAATTTACTTGGGTGATTCGAAATGAACTCTTAACTACAATGTCATAAAATGCTTCTGATTATTACAACTATTCATTCATCTAATTGCTGGGTCAATGATTCACCTAACATTCTAATGTTTCTGCATGACGTTAGTCGTGCATTTTACGCTCTGCTTCCTTTTAATTGAAATTTGTTGCAAGGCAAGAACAAGTGTAAAGTTTGCACTGGTCAGTGATTGGACAAACAAGGTGGAGGGACGGGGATGGGACACAATTAAAAGTAAAAAGCTTTCAGGAATGCTTTCATCTTACCATCGACATCGTAATTATTTTAGAAGTTTTTTACTTCACACTTCATTTCAGTTCTTTGCTAAATGTAATAAATTTAGTGTCATGTAAAACACATATTTTATTAATAATAATAAAAAAGCACATTTATTAATGAAATATTTCGCCCCGATGTCGGTGGCGTCTTCAGTCAAGTGAGATATAATGATTTGATAGATATGTTTTTTAATATTTTCTTCTTTTTTTATTATTTTTTATATAGAAATAGAAAGCAAATGATGGTTTTATGGATACATGGTGAATGGATCAACGTAAATTAATATGAGTTATGAGATGTGAAAGGTATACTGGTGATGTATGTTTAATTTAGTGAATGAGGTTGAGGCCTGGTGAATGGTATGAGCCAAGGATCCATATGTATGAAGTTTCATGGGTACGCAACTCTATTTCGGGGAGGGGAGGTGAGAATGATTTTATGATACGGACGTGGAAGCAGTTGTTAAATGTCAGTTGGTGTGATCTGGCGTGTGCTGGTACAGGTAATGAGGAATAAGCGAGCGAGTTGACTGTAAAGCGGTGATGATTAAGCCTGATATGAAGGGGGTTGATTGTTTCACCGATGTAGTATGATGGGCAATGTTTGCATTCTAACAGGTAGACGCAGTTTGATGTTTTGCAAGTGGAGTATGGTTGGGCGTACAGTCGATGATGTGCGTTTGTGAGTTGGATTATGGATGCTGTATTGATGAGTGGACATGTTTTGCATCGAGGATGATTGCAAGGTGAGGTGCCGGATGGTGAGGAGTTTGTGGCTGGTGGAGACTGCGGTTTGGTTTTAGAGAGGATAGAACGCAAATTTCTATTTTGTTTGAATGTTATGGGTGGTATGGTTGGGATTAGGCCTTTTGTATCTGTGTTGTTATTGAGAATCGGAAGATGTTCTTTGATCAATTTTCTTAACTTATGGGCACCATGAAAGTATGTAGTAATGAATCTTAAAATGTCTTTGTCTTTGTTGTTGTTTATTCTTGGATATGGTTTTTTGTTGTATATTTGTTTTACAAGCAGTTTCTGAGGATAATTTCTTTCTTTTAGTGCATTGTAAATTTTGTCTTGATATTGTGTTAATGTGTGTGGATGATTACAAATTTTGCGTCCACGAATTGAGAGCGAATAGGGTATAGAGCGTTTTGTATGGGATGGATGGCAGCTGTTGAAATCTAGGTACTGTAGCTTATTTGTTTCTTTGATATGGACTGATGTGATGATTTGATTATTATGGATTGTGAGGTCGACATCTAGAAATGTAATGGATTTTTGTGATTTGGTATGGGTGAACGATAACGAACTGCATTGGTTTAATTTTTTGAGAAAGATTTCTAGTTCTTTTAAACTATGCTGCCAAATCACGAAGATGTCATCTATGTACCGAAGCCACAGCGCAGGTTTTATAGTACAATTTTTTAGAAATTGCTCTTCTATTTTCCCCAAGAATAGGTTCGCGTATGATGGTGCCATGCGCGTACCCATAGCTGTTCCTTTGATTTGTTTGTACACTTGGCCCTCAAAGTTGAAGAAGTTGCTGGTTAGTACTATTTCGCTCAGTTGTATGAGGAATTGTGTGGATGGTGTATGAGGGTATTGTCTGTTGTTGAGGTATTCTGTAACGGCATCGAGGCCTTCGGCGTGTGGGATATTGGTGTAGAGGGAAGTGACGTCTATTGTAACTAAAGTTGTGGGTGTCTGGGGTAGTTTGAAGTTTTGTATGATGTCGAGAAAATGGTAAGTGTCTTTTAAATGGGATGGCAGTGACTTGACGATTGGTTGGAGATGATGGTCAACATAGGCTGAGATGCGTTCTGTCGGGCACTGATATGATGCTACAATGGGTCTACCTGGATTGTCTTTTTTATGAATCTTCGGTAACATGTAGAAATGCGGTGTCCGTGGGTGAGGTGGAACGAGTGAATCTATGGTTAAATGGTTCAGTGCTTCAGCAGGCCCTTTTGTTTTTAGAAAGGTCTTGATAGTGGTGGTTATGTTTTGGCATGGATCGTGGTCCAGAATGACATAGTAATCTGTGTTGTTTAGTTGGCGAAATCCTTCATTGACATAGTTGACGCGATCTAATATTACAGTTGTGGATCCCTTGTCTGCCGGTAAAATAATGATGTCGTCGTCGTTTTTTAATTTTTTGAGTGCTCGTTGTTCGTCTTTCGTTAGGTTGCTATTTTGGTGCTGTAAAGTATCTGTGTATTCGTCGTCTGTAAGTTTTGTTAGTATATTAGTCATAAAAATTTACTTTACTTTTTAATTTACTTTTTATTTTTTACTTTGAGGGCCAAGTGTACAAACAAATCAAAGGAACAGCTGTACGCGCATGGCACCATCATACGCGAACCTATTCTTGGGGAAAATAGAAGAGCAATTTCTAAAAAATTGTGCTATAAAACCTGCGCTGTGGCTTCGGTACATAGATGACATCTTCGTGATTTGGCAGCATAGTTTAGAAGAACTAGAAATCTTTCTCAAAAAATTAAACCAATGCAGTTCGTTATCGTTCACCCATACCAAATCACAAAAATCCATTACATTTCTAGATGTCGACCTCACAATCCATAATAATCAAATCATCACATCAGTCCATATCAAAGAAACAAATAAGCTACAGTACCTAGATTTCAACAGCTGCCATCCATCCCATACAAAACGCTCTATACCCTATTCGCTCTCAATTCGTGGACGCAAAATTTGTAATCATCCACACACATTAACACAATATCAAGACAAAATTTACAATGCACTAAAAGAAAGAAATTATCCTCAGAAACTGCTTGTAAAACAAATATACAACAAAAAACCATATCCAAGAATAAACAACAACAAAGACAAAGACATTTTAAGATTCATTACTACATACTTTCATGGTGCCCATAAGTTAAGAAAATTGATCAAAGAACATCTTCCGATTCTCAATAACAACACAGATACAAAAGGCCTAATGCCAACCACACCACCCATAACATTCAAACAAAATAGAAATTTGCGTTCTATCCTCTCTAAAACCAAACCGCAGTATCCACCAGCCACAAACTCCTCACCATCCGGCACCTCACCTTGCAATCATCCTCGATGCAAAACATGTCCACTCATCAATACAGCATCCATAATCCAACTCACAAACGCACATCATCGACTGTACGCCCAACCATACTCCACTTGCAAAACATCAAACTGCGTCTACCTGTTAGAATGCAAACATTGCCCATCATACTACATCGGTGAAACAATCAACCCCCTTCATATCAGGCTTAATCATCACCGCTTTACAGTCAACTCGCTCGCTTATTCCTCATTACCTGTACCAGCACACGCCAGATCACACCAACTGACATTTAACAACTGCTTCCACGTCCGTATCATAAAATCATTCTCACCTCCCCTCCCCGAAATAGAGTTGCGTACCCATGAAACTTCATACATATGGATCCTTGGCTCATACCATTCACCAGGCCTCAACGTCATTCACTAAATTAAACATACATCACCAGTATACCTTTCACATCTCATAACTCATATTAATTTACGTTCATCCACTCACCATGTATCCATAAAACCATCATTTGCTTTCTATTTCTATATAAAAAATAATAAAAAAAGAAGAAAATATTAAAAAACATATCTATCAAATCATTATATCTCACTTGACTGAAGACGCCACCGACATCGGGGCGAAATATTTCATTAATAAATGTGCTTTTTTATTATTATTAATAAAATATGTGTTTTACATAAAAATAAAGCAACAAAAAGTTGTTAGTATTTAATTAAAAAATATATATATTTATAAAGTGAAAATTTAGTGTCAGTGTGATTTTAGAATGAAGGCCCAAAATTATTTCGAATTCTTATTGGATGTTAAATTATCAACATTTTCATAAAAAAAACGCCAAGTGCGAGTAGAACTCGCGCACCGAGGGTTCCGTACCACCAGACAATATATTTGTATTATGTGTTTACCAAAATAATTGTGTTTTCGAAAATAACGAAACGCCTAAATAAAAACTATGCCAATGGCTTGACTGTCAGTCAAACCATCGCTTCTTGTAGTTATAATATAAAAATATTAAAAAATATAATAAAGCGATAATTTTTTTGCACATTTTTAGCTATATCATTGAGACCCCACACGATATGTCTATTTAAACTTTTTTTTATTAGTACCAAACTGACACCACATATTAATCTAAAATTACCTTTTTATCAAGTCATTGACGATCGATGTAATAATATGTGCGCTTCATCAAGGTCATAATGCCAATTTTCAAGTTTCTACGTTACTTCCTCTTTGAGAAAAACCTCTGTTACAGACGGACGGACACGGGAGTGATCTTATAAGAGTTCCGTTTTACCCTTTGATGTACGGAACCCTAAAAATAGCACACTTTGATGATTGTACCATCATTTAATCAATATCAATATTACATCAATTAACCCATGCGCAGATAGATACAGCTGCAATTCCACTGCACCAGTCGTCACTCACTGATGGGGATTCCTACTCTTGATGCCTGTGCATCAAGAGTAGAAATTCCCTCCAACAAACTTTACAGGCGCCAAGAGTAGAAATCCCACTCCACCAATAAGCTACATAATATGTATTCAGTCTGCCAGTCCATATCTCTAGATCATCGATACTTAGAGATTCTCTCTGCGGCCTTTGTCTCCACAACAGGGCACAGTGGCAAGACGGCTGTGCGGTGTCCAACTTATAATAACGTGGCGCGGTGCCAAAAGGGTCCTTTCGCTCGGCCACACCTTTTACGCGTGGAGATCATTCCGTTTAAAACATGTCATTGATTGACATAACAAATTACCTTAGTTATGTCAATTCCACCGAGTCATGCAGCAGGTGGGTTAATGCTGCTTGATCGATTTAATCAGCCTTACTTGCTGCTTGATCGATTTAATCTTGTTCGAATACTTTGCGAAACGTGGTGGTCGGTGTTGTGCTGTTGAGTTCTTGCAGCACAACACCGATTACTCTGCTTAGCCCGATTGTCGGGATTCAGCGTGCGTGATATGTATGCATATATGTATGTACATTAGTTAATGTTACGAACCTCAATTCATAGTTGGGGCTGTTTAGTTCAGTGTAGCCGGCACGACCAAAGGGAAGCACTGACATGTCACCTGACGTAGTAAGTGATGTAGCCAAACATGTCAGGTTCCATACAAAAACAAAAGAAAAATCTATATTTTGTAAAGCGACGGAACTTATCCATTACAGATATTTCTTCCAGTCAACCTTTGGATATTTTATTGATGGAGTCAATTAATATAGTGAAATGTAAGTGAGTAAGCTTCTAAGAATACGAAAAATAAATAAAGCCCAGAAAATATGAATACTATTTCGTAAGTCCTACATACTGAATTTGTATTCATGTATATTTATCGTCCGTGCATTGGTCCGGGTTTTCTGGTTTATCCAGTATATTTTTCTCGAAAAATCGTAAACGCCGATTTCGGAACATAGGCTCCTAGACTCGCTCCTTCATTTTGATTAAATTTAAGAAACCGTAGTGCACGTGAGCTCGCCTATTTGCTACTGAAAAAGCAGTCTTATAAATATTTATTACATGAGCCGCATTGAAATAAATACTCAGAAATGCCATTGTTACACGACATTGAAATTAATACTCAGAAATACCATTGTTACACGACATTGAAATTAATACTCAGAAATACCATTGTTACACGACATTGAAATTAATACTCAGAAATACCATTGTTACACGACATTGAAATTAATACTCAGAAATACCATTGTTACACGACACTGAAATTAATACTCAGAAATGCCATTTCTACACGACATTGAAATTAATACTCAGAAATGCCATTGTTACATGACATTGAAATTAATACTCAGAAATACCATTGTTACACGACACTGAAATTAATACTCAGAAATGCCATTGTTACACGACATTGAAATTAATACTCAGAAATACCATTGTTACACGACATTGAAATTAATACTCAGAAATACCATTGTTACACGACACTGAAATTAATACTCAGAAATGCCATTGTTACATGACATTGAAATTAATACTCAGAAATGCCATTGTTACACGACATTGAAATTAATACTCAGAAATGCCATCGCTACACGACATTGCAATTAATACTCAGAAATGCCATTGTTACACGAGTAAGTATAAGTTGCGGCAGAGGTGACAGGATCGAGGCACGTGAAGATCCGTTGTTTCTGTTTACCATACTGGGAAACAGGCGTGACGATATGTATGTATGTAAGGGTTCGGATTAGGTTAGGTTAGAATCAATACAGCATCGTGCCGTGCCGGGTGACCCTGTGGTGTCCCGCTACTTCGAACAGCTGCAACTCCGTAGGGACGTCGGCTCCCTAAGTGTCAATTTGGGGAGGTTCGGAGGAGCTGTTTTACACGATTCCGCGCCGTCCCCATTCCCCCTCCGCACTACGCGTCCTGGGCAGGGGGTGCACCCTTATACAATCGACCTATCCGCACCAACCGGTCCTGTAGGTATTTTATTCACAGAATCGGGAAAATTTGGAACGTCTTCCCTACCCATCTATTTCCACCCAAGTACAGCCTGAGGTTTTTCAAAAGGGGCGCGTGAAAACGCTCATGTCATGCCGGCGTGGCATTCGTAATCCCCGTGAATCTCATAATGCTCATGAGCATCATTAGAGACCTACTTTTACGTGAAACAATGCCACATGTCGCGCTTTCCATAAAAAAACCGGCCAAGTGCGAGTCGAACTCGCGCACCGAGGGTTCCGTATCGCCATGTCATGGTTAGCGCCACTCACGCCATCTATGGCGTGTTTATGAAATGCTTCATATTAGTTAAATGTCATGATTAGTTAAAATGCTTCACGCTCTAGTCGGTAGATGGCGCTCGCGCATACAACTTTTTGGTTTCTTCTATGGGAACCCCCATGATTTTTTTACTTTTTATTATTTTTATTATTTGTTGTTATATCGGCCATAATAACACATATTCTGTGAAAATTTCAACGAGCTACCTATTACGGTTCAAGAGATACAGCCCTCGCACAGACAGACGGACGGACAGACAGACAGATAGACGGCGCAGGCTTAGTAAGAGGGTCCCGCACCGGATACGACACCATAAAAACGAGAGTAGCAAGCCATTCATTCCTGGCCATTTCATCTTTTTCGTGCTGTGAAACTAATGCCCTGTCTAGGTATTCCTATCCACGTTTGTCCGTCCGTAGATTGCACAGTCATTTCTATTCACCTTCATACTAGCCTGCTTCTGTTGTCGCTGGAATAATATGGTTGGTAATAATATTATGGCCTTTGGTAGTTCAGTATTTGTTTAAGTGAGCTAAACTTGTATATTGGTTTCTCGGTAACGGCTCCAACGATTTGGATGAAATTTTGTATTTAGATAATGCTGTTTTTAAAGTGTATCTACCTAGATAGGTGTAGACGCCGAGCGAAGCTCGGTCGCCCAGGTACTGTATTTAATATTATTACGTTTTTAGATAGCTATTAGAAATTTATTAAACAGAATGAGAACATAAAAATTAGATTAACAGAAAGAACTTACAATAACTATAAAATCAAAACTAAAACTAACCTAAAACAAAACTAATCTAAAAAAAACTAACATAAATTTACATTTCATTGACCTATTTTGCCGAGAATGCCGGCCGCGTTCCCCCTCTGGATAAACCAGGCCAATAGATAGGTGGGTCATTTTGTATGTGCACGTATGTGTGAATTTTGAGTATTAAAATTTATTTTTCATTAGAGAGATGCAATGTCGAAAATAAACAGATTAAATGGAATGCCTGTTTCCGTAAAACAAAACAAAAAATAAATACATACATACCTCACGCTATATCCCAATAATCGGGGTAAGTAGAGTAATCCGTGTTGTTCTGCAAGAAATCCGGTAAATTAATTACAGCACAACACTGACCACATCGTTTAGCAAAGTAAGAAGGGCAAGATAACTATTTTAAAAAATTTGCGGCATTTAATGTTTTATTTGCAAAAATTAAATTGTTTTATGTGATTATTAAAATTAACAAAAACATGCCGGATATTTCCTGAGGCGGCTGCAGAACCTCCTTCCGATCTCTACAAAGAAGACAATCCTAGAACAATCGCTGCTCCTCCCTCCATCCTTGATTGTGCGGATGTATGTAACCTGGATGTTACTGAAGAACTCATGGACAAGCTTGAGCGTCTGCAAAACATTGAACGCCCGTACATTTCCTCCCAAATAATGTCTCGGGTCCTTCAATAGAGGCGTGAATGGGCACCGGTCAGACCGGCATTCTCAACTCCTGCATTCGCCCGAATGTCCATGGGCGTCGTTAGACACCTTATGGATGGTTCGGCGCCACATGTCGCGTTTGAATTAAATGTGTACGCTTAATTTTCTGTCTACGTAAGTACGACCATTTTTGAGAATATCTCAGACGTCTCAAGTGGCTCCCAATTCGTGTTCGCTAAAATGATAACATCCTAAGTCTCATTTATTCTTGTATTAACAACCGTTCTGCTCCCGAGTACAAGTTCGACCATTTTCGAAAATAGGTATCTCAGACGTCTCAAGTGGCTACCAATTCGTGTCCGCAAAAATTATAACATCCTAAGCCTAATTTATTCTTGTATTAACAAACCTTCTCCTCCCAAGTACAAGGTACGACCATTTTTGAAAATATCTCAGGCGTCTTCAAGTGGCTCCCAATTCGTGTCCGCAAAAATTATAACATCCTAAGTCTCATTTATTCTTGTATTAACAACCCTTCTGCTCCCGAGTACAAGTACGACCATTTTTGAAAATATCTCAGACGTCTCAAGTGGCTCCCAATTCGTGTCCGCAAAAATTATAACATCCTAAGTCTCATTTATTCTTGTATTAACAACCCTTCTGCTCCCGAGTACAAGTACGACCATTTTTGAAAATATCTCAGACGTCTCAAGTGGCTCCCAATTCGTGTCCGCAAAAATTATAACATCCTAAGTCTCATTTATTCTTGTATTAACAAGTATAAATGAGCTCACGAATCTTCCCGCTTTTAGTATCTATCTTCCCACGGTGTCACCCTTCGTTAAATTGATAAAAATATCCTAGCCATCTCCACCCATAAAACTGGTTTTTACACAAACTAATTTTCCGTTCACGCTGTTCGGCTGTGAAATTTACTACCTCACTGTAACGGCACTGCAAATAGATTCCGTTATTAAAAAAAAAACACTTAAAGTTGTACTATCTCCGTCGTGTGAAGTCAGCTAAAAATGTTTAAGCCTCAATGGAAATGTATGTATATATTTAGGTATTATATCTTATATAAACTGTAATTCATAATAATATGTATTTATGTATATACTTTTTAATTAACTAGTACGTATGTACTTATACATATGTAGTATATTATATTTATATTCATTATATTTTACATTCCCATGTTCAAGTCTTGCTTACTAACATTTGATATCATACGACTTTCAAGGTTAACTGGAAGAAATTCCTGTAAGGGATAAGTCCGTACGTACTTATCTATCCCTACTTATACATCCCTACAAAAAAAAAGAACGCGCGACTTTTAGACTGTCCTGTTATATAACTATATAAACAAATAATTTAGTTGTTAAAAAGCAAAACCTTTCTTTTAAATAGAAAAAGCATATCTAAATTCACGGAAACAGTATCTGGTTCATCCATAAAACTACTGTGTGTGCAAAAGAAACGTTAGCAAATAGTGTGAGCACAACTCATTGTTTACCTGTCAAAATGACACTGTGCAGTGTTTGTAATTCTGATGTAAAACGGAATACTGGTGCGCAATGCGACGAGTGCCGTATATGGTTTCACTTCAAATGCGTCTCAGAGCAGTCCGCATCCACATCTAAGAGCCGCGAAAGGGCCTGGCGCTGTCCCAAGTGCCGCACGGCACCGCCGCCCGCGCCGCGCATCAAGCAGCTCATAAGCGGTGGCGGCGGATCGAATGGTGTCAACTGTAAGATGACTGGCGACGAGGGAAGCCCCTACGGAACCCCGCAGGGCTCACCGGTAGCAGAGTCCGGCCCCCACAGCTTCATGACGGTCGACATCACCAGCGCGCTCGCGAAGCTGCAGCAAACCATGGAGCGGGTGCTAAGCAACCAGGATGAATTCAGGAGGAAGATAGACGCCCTACAGACCGGCCTGGAGGAGACAAAGAGGAACTATGCGGAAGTCCAAAGAACCATTGAATTCCAGAGTGCACAGATAGCTGACATTGAAGCCGCAACTAATACGCACGTCAGTGACATCCGAGAGCTGAAGAAGATGTCCCCTGAGGTGGAACGCTTGAAGCTGCAAGTGTCGCAGCTGATGGCAGCGCGAGACGACGACGAGCAAAGCAAGATCCAGGAATACGTGGAGATAAAGGGTATCCCCGAGACGACGGTGGACCTGAAGACGGCCGTCGTCAGCATCTCCACTGCGATCAAGTGTCCAGTCGAACTAGGTGACATCGCGGAGGTACGTCGCGTGCGCTCCAAGAAGCCCCAGAAGGAGGTGGTGGTGAAGTTCGCAAGAAGGGAGCTGAGAGATGACTTCCTCGCAAGCGCCAGGACCAAGAGGCCGCTCACAGTTCGCACCGCGGGCCTGCAGGCAGCCAGCGGCAGTGCGGTCGAAGGAAGCGGCGAGGGAAGCGTATACATTAATGAGATGCTGACAGCGAGGAAGAAGGCGCTACTTTCTAAGGCTAAAATTGTTGCTAAGGAGCAAAATGTAAAATATGTATGGTCAAAAAATGGTCAAATTCTTATGCGTCGGAGGTCATCCGATATAAATCACCTGGTTATCAGACATGAAAAAGACCTAGACTTGTGTTTTCGTAAAAATGAATAACAATTTTACTTACGGTGGTGTTAACTCTTTCTATTTTATCTGCATGTTACTGAAAACATTAATTATATCTAAAAACCCAAACATACTTCACGCTTACATATCACGCAAGACAAGCACAAGCAAAACAACTCACGCACACAAAATAACACACACATACACTATATCAAACTCACGCACAACCTGCAAAATAAAATATCGCATGTTTATCAAACATACGTACACATACAGTTCAAACAAAGGCACGCACATAAAACACACAAACGCAACTCTGAGTCTATTGCAATACGTAAAATTGCACACAAAAAAAAAATACAACTCACTGACTCAAAATAAAACATCCAAAGAAACTTACACAAACACCATAATTCTCTTACGCACTAGCACCTTCCAAATAAGCACACATATTAACAATAATACTACTCGTGCAACCCTCCTATTAATGAATGTTATAAAAACCGAACGAACAAAATATGATACATTTTCTGCCTATCAAACACATCAACTCTGCATGAGAAACAAGACGACACGGAGGCGGCGGCGCGGGCGGCGGAGGAGGAGGTGGCGGCGACAACGGCGGACTGACTGGACTGACGACTGTGACGAAACTGTGTCGTCACTGATACTCGCAAATGGCGGGGGCGGCCGAGGCGCGGTGAGGCGCTGTCGGAGTGAGGAAAGCATACCTCCACCCCGCTCCGCCCTCCCCCCCATAGCACCCACTGCCACTGCCTCTGCCGATGGAGAATCATCCGGCAATGAGAAAGTACGCACTGAAATACTCCCAGAAGCTAAAGTTTACTACTTATGTCCTCCTAAACACTATTTACACTTATACCGTTTATACTGCCACTCAACCTCAACTGCCCCTATTATTGCCCTAGAGCTGTGCCACTGTAACAGGTTTTTAAGTAAAATTCTTTAGTACGGAAGATATTGAAAGCGACATAGATGTAGTCAGTACAGGAGAAGAACACGTACTTGATACACCGGAGCAGTGTAAATTTCTAATAAAAACGAATTCAAAATTAACTACTTTAACCCTAAACATAAGGAGTATAAATGCAAATTTTGACACCTTAACAGTTTTACTTCAGAGAATTAAAATCTTGTTTGATGTGATTATACTAACAGAATGCTGGTTGGACTGCAACACGTTTATACCTAGATACATAGAAAATTACGAATCGTATTATACTAAGAAACACCTGAACAGAAGCGACGGAGTAGTAGTTTTTATACATAAAAATATTAATGCCACAGTCTATGAACCTGAATTTTCGGAAGCCAACTGCCTGGTTATTGAAATTATTAATAGTCTAACTTTATTGGCAATTTACAGATCTCCCTCGTTCCACAGCATTGACAACTTTCTCCTAAGCATGAGTGACTTGTTAAATAGTTTAGACAGCAGCAAAGATGTAATAGTTACAGGTGACATCAATGTCGATATAAAAAATGACTCAATCGATCGCAGAGCGAACAGCTACCTGTGCCTAATGGCCGAATATGGGCTATACCCTGCTGTCACACAGCCAACACGCGAGAAAAACTGTCTCGATCACTGGATGGTCAGAAGTCGCGATAAGGTCACCACCGTTGTATGTCGGACAGTCGTAACAGACCACTATCCAGTGCTCGCCTGCATAGGACACGCCGAAAGGCTAACACAAACACAATCGAGGTTGGTAAGGGAAATTGACTATGCTGAAATATTGAACACCCTAGGAACATACGACTGGAAAGCAACATTAAGTACAACAGATGTGAATGCAGCCACAGATACCCTAACTGAAACCCTACAGACGTTAATTACTTCAAACACAACTACACGAAGCTTACCAAGATCAAAATGGTGCAAACAAAAATGGATTACTGCGGGTCTCCTAAAGTGCTTACTCAAAAGAGACAAGTTGCATAACCAGTGTCGGAAGCAGCCACTCGATGAAAATCTTAGAATTAAGTATATTCAATACCGAAACGTAACAAGCCGGGCCGCAAAAACAGCAAGAGAGTTATTCATGAAGAAAAATGTCCATGAAAGCAAGAACGATCCCAAAAAAACCTGGAAGACACTAAGGGAAGCTGCGCATATTCCTCGCTCGAAAAAAAACGATGCATCTGACTTACTTCAGAGCGGAGAGAATAAAACAAATGCCACAGAGGCGGTAAACAATTACTTTACTAATGTGGGCAAGCGACTAGCCAGCGATATACTAAAGACACTGAATAAAAATGAAAATGACCTGGTAAAAGAAATCACAGTAACCAAACAAAACAAAAAATCATTTTTTTCAGTGCCCACCGATGCGCAGGAGATTTGCAGAGTAATTAACAGTCTGAGGGATGACAGTGCTCCGGGCTGGGATGGCGTAACCGTAAAATTTATAAAAAAATTCAAACATCAACTAGCTGAACCACTTACACACATAGCCAACCTTAGCCTGGAGACAGGCGTTTTTCCATCGGCCTTCAAGAAGAGCATTGTCGTGCCAATTTTAAAAAAAGGTGACAAAAAAGAAGTTGCCAACTACCGGCCCATCTCGTTGTTGACATCAATGTCAAAAATACTAGAGAGGCTGATGAAAACCCGTCTAATTAGTTACCTTGAGAATAATACACTCATTGCAGAAAATCAATTTGGCTTCAGGGCAGGAAAGTCAACAGAGGATGCAGTGTGCCTATTGACCGACACAGTATCCGGCCAACTTGATAGATCTAGACACTCTATTGGTATATTTTTGGACTTGGCGAAGGCTTTTGATACCGTTTCAATACCAATTCTTTTGCGAAAGCTAGAGCTAATGGGTATCAGAGGCCTTCAGCAAAAGTGGTTTGAAAGTTACCTGACTAGTCGCACCCAAAGCGTCAGAATAGGTCAGTATACTAGCGGTCCATCAATAGTAGAGTATGGAGTCCCCCAGGGCAGTGTTCTGGGCCCAGTATTGTTTATTATTTACTTAAACGAACTGTGCAAACTCGAACTTGAGGGCTGCAAAATTATTGCCTATGCTGACGACACGGCGTTGGTCTTCTCGGGAACCACTTGGCAGCAAGCATACGACCGCTCGGAGTTTGGCTTAAGTACAATCAAACAATGGCTCGACAGCAATCTGTTAACCTTAAATATTTCTAAAACCAATTATATGTGCTACAGTATAACAGAAGCTGGACAGCCGAAAATAGAAAGAGTCATTAAAATGCACAAAGTGACTAGCGCAGCTGCACCATGCCGCTCAGACTGTGACTGTCAGGTGGTTAGCGTGGTCAAAAGTACAACATATCTTGGAGTAATATTAGACAACAAGCTTAACTGGAACAAACACCTAGAACACCTTTCTAAACGTGTAAGGAAGCTCATGTTTGTCTTTAAAGACCTAAGAAATGTTGCAAGCAAACAATTGCTACGAACCATCTACCAGGCACTCGGTGAGTCCATTCTGACTTACTGCATAGCGGCATGGGGAGGTGCTGCCAAGACTCACATGCTAATGGCTGAAAGGTCACAAAGAGCTGCACTAAGGGTTCTGTTTAAAAAGCCATATCGGTACCATACACGAGATTTGTTAGAAGAAAATCGTCTTTTGAGTGTAAGGCAGCTGTACATAGCGAAGCTCCTTAAATGGGCGCATGCAATACCGCATACGGCAGCTGCTACTGCTCCTCGAACACACAACACACGACAATCAGGCCGGGTAGCAGTACCTGAGACTAAAACTACTTTTGGACAAAGATTCAGAACATTTCTCGGACCCTTCCTGTACAACAAAGTTGTAGATGAATGCGACATTAGGGTTGTCCGCAAGGCCGCTCTTAAGAAAAACATAGTAGAATGGCTAGGTTCAAACGAATACGAGGAGACTGAGAATCTGTTCCGCATTATAATATAGATTAAAATTAACTTCATTGACATTTTAGTTTATCAATTCCCATGTATCTATCTATTCAACTGTAGGTATTTATTACATAATTTCTCTTTTATTTATATTATTTTTATTTATACTATCACGCACACTCTCTCATCATAAAAACACCCTCGCACAGCCTACATACACATCACATGCAGACATACATGCACACAATACAAGTACACAACACACGCATACACCCCACACATCCTCACCCTCTCTCATTCACACACGGCGCACAAACTAGAATAAGTTTTCTATTATAAATTAGTTTATTAGATCTAAATAATATCATACATCAATAAGTAGATTAGATACCCGAATGTAATCAAAAGTGGTTTGACCAAGCAATGTCGCCTATGAAACAGCCTTAGAGCCAGTTTAGGCGATAGTGTTTAACAAATACACGATCTCGCGGGCACAGTATTCGTACCATCTTCATGCATTGTTTATACTATGTATAACTGTAACCTATTTACATGTGCCTGACTAATAAACACTTTTTTGATTTTTGATTTGATTTGACTTATATGGCCCGCACGTACCTGGACCAGATCGGGCATGTGCTCAAAAAGGGTCAAGTGCGTAGTACCCGTAGTAAACGACGAGCATGCATGAAGAACATTATGAGAATGGAAGAGGCGGCTGAGGTGTGTCAGGGTCGTGGCACGTGGAGGTCCGTTGTCTCTGCCTAACCGACTGGGTAACAGGCGTGAAGTTATGTATATACTTAGATTTCGATGTATATTAACCCCCTGAAATATATGGCATGGTAACAAAACCACCCAGTATAGCGATAGGTTATTCAGAAATATCTCGATATTTTCGTTTTTTTGCGATGTGTGAATGGAAATTTCCAGGACTTAGATGTTTAGGTAATTTTCCTATCAGAATATTGAATAATTTATTTTACGAGAAGATTTGAAGAGGACGATGAGATAGCGATGCTTTTTTGCGATTTCAGTGATATTTCAGGAATCATATTGAATGTAAGCGTGTGAAAATGCTTCATATTCGACTTTTCTTAGCGGCCTTTTAGGGATCAAAGAAAATTCTAGTATATTTTTTCGGCATAATAATTTTTAATATTTCGTGTGGCAGAATATGGAAAATGTAATACGTTATGTGTATATTAGGATAAAGAGCCGATTTTCTCTAATGTATTAAGATAGAAGAAGTGAAGAATTTTAAAAATCTCAAATTACTCAGGAGTTGTCTGCGTGATCCCGCCTGTCCCTTTTTCACCGCCGCACTGGGCGTATATATAGTATGATGTATATATTCTTTATTGAACACCAATTTATAAAAAATTAGGTACAACAGGCGAGCTTAATGCCGCAAGGCATTCTATTATAACTAACCTTTGGGATGTGGGAGAAGTACATCCAGGCGAACAAGAATAGTTTGTGGTAATGTGTCAGACTGTAAAGAAATATGTATGATAAACTACGTACGAATACTACATAAATACTTTAATAAGCATATATATTGCATCCCTACACTATTTGAATTTGATGATCCCGCCCGACATCCATATTGCCTATGTACTTATATCCTAATTATTATTATTTTGTAATTTCATGAAAAAAAAGGTTTTTTTGACTCTTCATAAATTTAGCTTTTTCTCAAAATATATGACTTTTTGAGCAAAATGAACAATTTTATGCACAACTAAATAAATTAGTGTACCTATAGTGTACTAATCAGAATTTTCAAACAACTCTTAATAGGAAAAAGTTCGGAGACAAAACTGCAGTTTTTTGTCAACTTAACGAAATATTTGTTTATATATTAAAATTAAGGATTACAGCCATGTTGTATTTTTTTAAATTGCCATAACAATACCTTTAGAATGACGTGATACTCGATTTATTAAAATAAACAAATTTTTTTGGCTCACATTTTGGGATACCCTATACTTTCCACCGGACTATTAGACTTATCCATAGTATGTCTGCAGGAACAAATTCTACGTCTTTTGCCATCAGTCGTCATCAGTCATCATCGGATGGTTTCAAATCGATTCAGTAGATCCGGAGATATCTGCGTTGCACCGACAGGTAGACATACACCAAGAGTAAGATTCTCTTTTTTCGCAATTTTACGATGAGACCCTAAAACCTCAAGTCATATTTTTTATCGAGAACATTATAAACCTGTTTAAAATACATTAATTAAAAGTAACGTCTCCTAAACCATTTAGTATCGACGAATAAGAAATAAGTTGCCATCAGCGACCTCATATTGCAGCGCTGAGTGCATTCGATGTTGCCATCAAAAATACATTTAGTTCGTCGCATCGACATTAGTGGCAGTACTACCGCGCCACCGCGCCTTTTCCAAGATGGCAGCTAATGTTTATTATTCAACTTGCCGTTCTTGAAGCTTGATGCTTGGAAAATACTGCAATAGCAATTGTGTGTGTGGCCACATGTCAAATTTATAGCACATAACAACAGTACTATAATAGATATTCTGAATTAAAATTATTTTGGTAATAAATAGATAAATAGATATTATGTTATGTTATGTTACTTGTATTGTCTTATATTGTCTTGTTATGTTAGGTTACGAAAATGTGAACAATAGATATTATGTTATGTTATGTTATGTTACTTGTATTGTCTTACAAGCTGTGCCCGCGGCTCCGCCCGCTCTCATATTTCACTTCACTGCTAACCTCATAAGCTATTTAGCGTGATAGTAAGTAGCCTATAGTTGATGGGAAGAATCAAGCTATCCGTAGAATTTTGTTTTATTAAAATCGGTTCAGTGGTTCTCGAGTTATAAGCGGACAGACAGACACTCAGACACTCAGACAGAAAGCAGACGTTGGATTTTATTATAGGTAAGGATATTGTCTTGTTATGTTAGGTTACGAAAATGTGAACATGTATACTTAAAATGTACTTAAAAAGTGAATAAATAAATAAAAAAATACTGATATGATTCTGTGCCAATCTCAATGTGGAAGCTTTGAACTAAACACGACCTGACGGTTGTAGGTAATGTCACAGAATATTAAAAAAGTCACAAGTAAACAGACGGAGGGTTCCTTAGCCATTTCCTTCTTGTACGCATAGCAGTGCAGCAAGACATGTGACATGTGACACAGACGGACGGACGGACGAACGAACAGACACCTGGCTGTTTTATAAGGATATCAGGCCAGCGTGAAGGGCTTTGAAACCCTAAAAACTAGTAGCTATGACTTATTTATCAGTATAAGACCAGCGCGAGTAACCAAAAAAAAAAACATTATTTGTCAGTTTGAGACCTCATGTTGTAATTTAGTTTTTTTAACCTTTTTCAGACGGTATTTTAAATATAACGATCGAAGCCCCTCGTCCTCTGTAGCCAGTGATAAATAGGAAACAATACTTATAAATCAAACGAACTTACCTTGTGAGGTTTGATTCCAATTATACGAGGGTCTCAACCGAAGACGATTATATTATTACATGCAGCAGTACGTGAGTAGCTGCCATCTTCTTCGCAGCAGTACGTGAGTAGCTGCCATCTTCTTCACACTTTTAGATCTAGTAGTATACTAAAAAAAACAAAAGAGCATCCTGCCTCACTCCCACCTTAGGTCGGTCGGGCAGGCAGCCCGCCAGCCTGGCGTTCTCATAGTTTTAAAGCAATAGGTTTTTGTGTGAATTTTCTTTTCCCATTTGGGTAAGGGGGGGTTGGGACCTTGTAATCGTCTTCGGTTGAGATCCTCGTATAATTGGAATCAAACCTCACAAGGTAAGTTCGTTTGATTTATAATTATACTTCGGGTCTCAACCGAAGACGATTATATTATTACATGCAGATGTTCAGAGGTGGTATAATGTTATTGTAAACACTCTTCAGAAAAGAAAATTGCTGGCGTTCACAATGATTTTAATATTTATCAAGATGTTTGTAGAGTTACCAACAAAATAAAATTAAAAATCCCTCTGTAATAGCGAAAATTATAACGGTAATCCACTGAGGATAACTTACATAGTTACATCTTCTTCTATAAATGTAAATAACCATCGTTTGTGATTAACGTCTGTTGAAGACAGCGTTGACAAAATCATTGTCATTAGTATGTATAACCTCTCTGCAATAATACTTGAGAAATACATTGGACGAATCGCTCCAACCTGCAGCCTTGCGAACCGCCTCCAGATTAACCCCAGACCTGTGAGCAGCAGATGTGGACGCTGCTCGAGTACTGTGAGCTCCGAATACTGTGATATCAATACCACTATTTTGCAATACTTTCTTAACCCAGTGAGCTAAGGTTTGTGAACCCACTTTTTTGTGTGGCTTACGTATTGCGATGAATAGATGTTTGTCTTGTTGATTACATCGCAAATGTCTTGTTTTGTCTATGTAAGTTTCGAGTGCGAGGGCCGGACAAATACTGGGGTTTTCTCGAATGTAGGGTAATCTGATGAGGGGTTGGCAGGCTCCAGGTTTAGATGTCTTAATTAAATCCGTTATTTTAATAACAATGGTGTCGTTTTGTAATATAATATTATCTAGTTTGATTAGGCTTATGGTCTGCATCCTATGAGCAGAGGCGATAGCTATTAAAGTGCAAGTTTTGTAAGACAAATCTGCTAAATTAACGTCATGATATGGGTAAATGCTAGAAGTGTAGTTTAACACTTTGCTTGTGTCCCACGTGAAACTGTATTTTGGATTTGGGGGTTTTAGCCTGTATGCACCCTTCATAAAGCGATTAATAGAGACAGTTAACGTAACTGATGTATTCAAAATCATTGACAAAGCAGACCTGTGGGTGTTTAAACTACTATAACTGGTCCCTTCCTCAAATTTCTTTGTTAGAAACGATATTACATTTATATCATTCGCCTCATAGCAATCAAAATTATTATCTCGACAATAGTACCACCACGATTTTAATGAACTGCTGTATTGATTTAATGTTTTAATTGACAAAGAAGCCATCATGATATCAAGAGATACTTGTGGAACACCACGTTTAATCATCGACTCCCTGATAATTTGGCTGCCACCAGGATAAGATCCGCATGAAGTGGATGGCTGTCTCTGAAAGGAGAATATAATAAAAATTTGTCAGGTCCGAAGAATATTTTTTCTGATATAACTAATCTGTACCATAAAGGAAACCATGGCTGTGATGGCCAGTAAGGTATTATTAAGATACCCTTTGCTTGATTGATGATAATTTTTTCTAGGACTTTAGCTATCAAACAGAAGGGAGGAAACGCGTAAAAGAAAATGTTGTTCCAACTAAATGTAAATGCATCGACTATTTCCGAATAGTGGTCCAGTTTCCATGATGCATATCTGATGCATTTATAATTCTGAGCACTAGCAAATAGATCAAACTCCGGAACACCCAAAGTATTAGTGAGTTCAGCAAAAGCGATATCATTGATTTCCCATTCGGTATCTATGTTTAATTGACGTGACTCCCGATCTGCTATGATATCATCACATGATTTTATGTAAGATGCAAAAACAAAAATGTTTTTGGCTTCGCACCACTGCCAAATTTTACGGGCGAGCTCATTTAAGTGAGGGTGCTGTACGCCACCCATCCGGTTGATGTAACAAATGGCAGTGGTGTTGTCAATACGTAATAGGACGTCACAGTCTTGTAAGTTTGCTGTGAATATTTTTAAACCATAAAACGCTGCTTTCAATTCGAGAGTATTTATATGTAAAGACATTTCTATATGTGTCCAGTTTCCATTTGAACTTTGACTACCGCATGCAGCTCCCCAACCAGTATTTGAAGCATCACTAAAAATCTCTAGTGAATAGTTATTTTTACGGATAGGGCAATATGACGACATGATGTTATCTCTCCACCATATAAAATCACTTTTGAGATAGTGTTCAATTTTCATTTGTTTGTTGTAATCGTCCGAATGATTGAGCGCTAAAAATTTTTCACGTTCAAATAGCTTGGTGTACATCCAGCCGAAGCTTACAGCTGGGCATGCAGAGGTCAAAAGGCCTATGAATTCTGCGAAAGACCTAATTTTACATTTATTTTTATGCATAAGTTCCGTGGCTCTGTCGCTAATGCGTTGTTCTTTTCCTCGGGAAGAGTAATAATCATGTCATTAGTATTTAAAATAAAACCTAGAAATTTACATATGTTACTTGGTATCATATTACTTTTCTTAATATTTATAACAAACCCTAACGACTTTAGAGTATTCTTGGTAAAGTTCAAGTTCGATAAACACTCATCATAAGACCGGCCTATGCATAAAAAGTCATCTAAATAGGCCACCGATAACAGGCCAAACATACGTAAGTATTGAAGGACCGGTTTTAACAATTTCGTAAACACGAACGGTGAAGTACATAATCCAAACGGAAGAACATTAAATTCAAATAACTGTAACTTCCATTGAAAGCGTAACTTCTTTTTGTCGCTCTTATCCACAGCAATTAAAAAATAGGCATCTTGTAAGTCCAAGGTACACATAAAGTCGCCATGATCCAATAACTTTAGCGCTGTGCGGTAGTCTTCCATTTTAAAGTGTTGCACGTCTACAAATTCGTTTAATTTCTTTAAATTTAATATGAACCTATGTTTTCCATTCGGCTTAGGCACTGTAAAAATAGGTGATATAAATTCACCTTCGCAAGATGTGCAAGGTGATATAAAATCACACTGTAATAGGTCTAAAACACATTCATCAATAATGTCGATTTGCGACTGAGAATTACAAGCGTTGTTTAGCGGGTAAGTAGTTTGTGTGGGTTCGTCTAAGAAGGGTATTTTGTACCCTTTGACCCACGATAATAGTACAGGATCATCAGTTATGTCCTTCCATTTGTCGTAAAAGTATTTCAATCGGCCAGCTACGGGTACCTGTGGCTCGTCGTCTAGTGTCTCCTCAGCGGTGGCGGCTGCCGCGTGTAGCCGGTCGTGCGGCGTCCCCTCGGCGCATCCTGCCGGCGGTCCCGCGGCGGGCGGCGGGGTGCCGGATACGTCCGCGGTTCGACCGCGGCTGCTGCACGCGGCGGTGGCACCCCCCTCAAGTTTAAAGCGCCCCTTTGAGGCTGATTATTAGTCGCAGGCGGCTTGTACGGAATACGTATTACGGATTTCATATCAGATCCAGTCTTTGATATTGCCTTTGACGATTTTATGTGTTCTGACAGGCCGGAACCAAAAAGATTTTCATCTATCTTGGTATTTTTGACAGTGTCTCGAATACTCCTATTCAGGGTGTTCAAAGCTGCATACCTTCGAGATTGGGACTCTTTATAATGACTGTCACAAATAAGTCTTCCAGCGTCACTCAGAGATTTTATTATTTCTTGAGGTACTGTGCTATTCGATGAGAGTGCCCAATTCAAAACTTGACCGATAGCAGTAAGGCCGCTCGCCAGTTGGTTTTGTTTACTCAGTGAGTATATGTCTTTTTTAACGTTTATTTCCGAGAGAGCTGCTTTAATTTCGAGGTTTAGTTTTGGTGCTCTCATATTAGGACAGTTCTCTGCTGGTAAGTAACGCTTACCTAAATCCAATAGTGTATCTTTTGATAAACCGTGAGTCAAAATATGTGACCATCTTGAAGCGATATCCTTGTGCAAGTTTTCTCCAAAGTCCTTTTGATTAGTAGGATCATCACCAAGAAGCTGAAGGATTTCAAGATCTAGCGACGGCAGAGCAACCTCGTTAGGTACTGTCAGTGGATTGGCCTCTTTATGCGCAGGCGGAGGCTCGGTTGACGGACCGGGCTCGGTCGCGGTCGGAACTATAGGTGTAGGTAACTCGGGCGACCTGGTTTCTTCGTCGTCAGTGCCAATCACTTCGTCTAGGCTGACGTAATCATCACGCCCTAAAGATAAATTAAAATAATTTTAAAATAATTTTAAAATAATTTTAAAATACCTACGAGTTTGTATTAACATGTAGGAATATTGTATTGTACTATTCATCTAAATCCCTCAAAACTATAAAAGTTGAGTATATTTCATATATTATCCTCGACACGGTTTACGTGGAGCAAATCAGCCTCAACACTGTTAAAGTGGAGAAAATAATAATCTCAACACGATTTTACGTGGAGACAAACAAACCTCAACACCATTTAGGTGGAGAAATAATATCCTCGACACGGTTTACGTGGAGCAAGAGAAACCTCAACACCATTTAGGTGGAGAAATAATATCCTCGACACGGTTTACGTGGAGCAAGAGAAATCTCAACACCATTTAGGTGGAGAAATTATATCCTCGACACGTTTTACGTGGAGCAAAATAAACCTCGACACCATTTTGGTGGAGCGGGTAGGTAATAAAAATTGTTGTTAACTCATTATAAAATGGTAGTACCTATAACTATAGGTAAGTGACGTGTTTCAAAACTTATATAATAATTAATACTGTAGGATGATGTGGGTACCTTGTAAGTCCTGGTCGTAATCCGGTATGACGCCACCCGACGCCTCTGATGATGTTGATGAGGAGCGGCGACGTTTCTTCAACTGATGCTCCAATTCCTTGACTCTTCGAAGAATGCTCTCGTATTCACTACCTTTCGACTTAGAATGCTTTCTTTTACCCATATTTGAATTTCCAGAGTTCCGTAACCGAAATTATGTGCGATTCCGATGACACAAAAACACGTAATGAGAACGCCAGGCTGGCGGGCTGCCTGCCCGACCGACCTAAGGTGGGAGTGAGGCAGGATGCTCTTTTGTTTTTTTTAGTATACTACTAGATCTAAAAGTGTGAAGAAGATGGCAGCTACTCACGTACTGCTGCGAAGAAGATGGCAGCTACTCACGTACTGCTGCATGTAATAATATAATCGTCTTCGGTTGAGACCCGAAGTATAATTCAAAATTCACGTTAACGCCCTTCGCCGAATTGAATTTCCATAATTCGCCAAAGATCGGCTTATACTCCGCGATTCTTCAAGCGCAGCTCGAAACGGGGCTCCGTAATCCGGATTTTGGACCGGGCAACCATGAGCCGGGCCAGGCAGCTTATCGCTTAAAATTTGTGCATGCGACTGGCGAAACGTCAAAAATTAAAGGATTGCTGTCAAACTTCACATGAACGTCAAACTTCAAGCTGAAGCTTACGACTTAAAATACTGAAATATGAATGAGTGAACGCGACAGGTCGTTCGTCAACCAAAGCGATTTAGAAATAACCAGGTCCAGGTTATATAGAGCGGGCATTGGGAATATTTTCATACAAAAACTTTGATCTCGAACGCCAAAACGTTCTCTATAAGGCTGGTTTCAGAATAACCCGGGCGGTCCGCGCGGGCAGCCCCGCCAGTACTTCGCATGCGGTTCGCCTGCAGCATTGCTGCCGAGCAACGTTCTTTCAGTGTTGTGTGGACCGCTCTGTGCGGAGTTTCTTCCAGCACCATCGCCCCGGCGGCGGGCGCCAGGTACGCTGTCGAGCAAGGAGGCGGTTCGATGGGCATTCGCAACTATTCGCTGATTTCTTCTCAAAACAGGCAGCTGCATCAGTAGAGAGACTGCGGAAGGGCCAGCAGCAGTGGCGGCTTTGGTGCCGCTCGCAAGCCAGAAGTCTGTCACTGCGACCGCCCTAACCTAGGGCAAAGTGATCGCTCTTCGCCGCCAGCCAGCCGACCACGTCGACTGTCCTATTTTATATAGGGCCTACTTTTTTTGCTCTCCACAGGGCGTTATGTGATCCCCTCACGGAAAAATGCAAAATACTCGCTACATTTTCCAAGCATCTCTAGCCCTCAGAGGCTAGACATTGTTTAGCAGTTACGATGGGGCTGGCATAGTCGACAGTCGACTAAAGCTCTATTTCATAAATCAGAAAAAAAAATGTTGACAGGCCTCGCGTGATTTACCGCGTAGAAACCACCGGTTGCGGTATGATAGTCTTCCGATTAATATCTTTTTCCTTTGCAGATTCCAGATTTCAGACGCACAGGCAACCCGCACGACTGTGAAACGAAGAGACTGAGCACCGAGGAGGCGCTCGCGCATGCACTGCGGGCGGCCCGCATGCGTTCGCGAGAGCGATGCGGGCGGCAGCGCAAGCACCCGAACCACATGAGTATTCATGTGCCCGAACAGCCCCGCATCGCTGGGAGTGACCCACGCGGAGATGTCCGGATGACTAAGAATCGATGTAATTATAATTACAAATAAACGATAAATGCACGATTATAATTGCCTATGCATTGACTTCGCGCGTGCCGCCCGGATGACTCTGAAACCAGTCTAACTTCACAATCCCAGGTATGACTGGCAGATAATGCCCTTAGGCTTTAAGTCCTTGCCTTGGATAGCCTTGGATTCTATTCAGCGACGAGCCATTCGCCTGATTGGTGACTCTGTACTCACAAAGGACCTTCAATTCAACCTCTAAAGCACAGACGTATCGTTGGGTCATTAAGCCTGTTTTATCGGTACTACTATGGCCGCTGCTCTGACGAACTTGCTTCCCTTATCCCTCCTCCTCCTGTTCGCCTACGCCAAACCCGCCATACTCTTACGGAACACCCCTTTGTAGTCGACAGAAGAGTTCTTCGAACTGCACGATTCTCTAAATCGTTCTTGTGCCGCACTGCAAAGGTGTGGAACGGGCTCCCAGGGAATATCTTCCCCCACTCCTACAATCCACGGATCTTCAAATCGCGGGTTAATAGCCTTTCCCCAGCAATATTAGTCCACCTCCAAGCCGGACTGGCACCTCCTCGGGGGTGAAATTGGCTGCGCCTGAGGTTGCGACCTCGGACAGAGCCACCCAGTTCGGTAGCAATAAAAAAAAAAAAGAAAAAAAGTCCCGCCTTTTGTCAATTTTTGTGCAATAAAGTATATTTTCATTTCATTTTCATTTCAACTTCACATACGGACGTGTCAAACTCGTGTCACACTAGTACGAGCGACTTACTATTTAGGTAAAAATTTGTAGGATTACGATTTTGTTCTCGTTGTCCGGTCGTGTAGGTAGTTTGAATGTCTTTGTTGTCGAGATATTTAAAGCACTACATATGTTGGTACCATTGGGTAGGCATCTGTTTGTGCATTTGGACAGTTCGCAACTGTGTTTAATCGCTTTGAAGTTTGGCTGTGCAGCGACACCGTCGTTGATTTGTTCAAATGGCGAATCTAAAATATTAACAAATAGTATATTCGCCATTGTAAAACACCGAGGAAACAACAAGTTTCAAGTTTGGCGTAATGCAATATTTACTTTATCCGGTTTGACAGAAACCAGTTGCTACAATTTTTTTTTGTTCTCGCTCTTTAATTTACGTGATTACTCGACTAGAGAATTTGAGGGATTTGAAGGGCCGATGCATTTGAGGAGGAAATTTGAAATACTCGGACTTATTGTTTCATACTGGACCACTCGTAAGCTGGATAAATACCTATCCCTTTGTACAATGTATCTTCCGGGTATTTTGCTTTATGCTCGTGTAGGCAGTGGGACTTTTGTTTTTCAGAGGTGAAGACAGGAATGTTTGCTTAATTTTCAATGTGATTCAGTTCTTGTACCTTCTGTTTTCTTAATTTTTATTTAATTCTTACTTAGACTGAAGGTTACATTTTAAAATTATAATACTAGTATATTATATGTAGTTTTGTATCGTTGGATAAGTGTGGGGGTCGAATGTTTGATGGTAGTAAATCTTATCATTGAAAACATAAGATGTGTAAATTTATTTTTATTGATAAATATTTATAAAAAAGTATTTTTAATAAGCTGTATGAGATTCATGAAAATCTATGCCATCCAGGAGTGGCCAGAATGGCACATTTTGTAAGGACTAAAAATTCTCCGTACTCTATAGAAGATATAAGACAAATGACAGCATCATCCTCAATATATGCAGAAATCCAACCACGACAATTTCTTATGTGCGGAATTTTAATCTGCGGCTTCTGTGGGGCCACGAGGCCTGTGGAAATCTTCCGAAGACTGAGGATTGAAGGCTTCAGAGGTGAACGGAGGCCGTTGCCGCTGTGAGTTCAGCTGTAGACGAGGCTGCAGGAATCTGCTCCTGTGTTATAAAGAGAGGTGGCTGAGGCTGCGCGACATTGAGGCCAAATAACCTGCAAAGCCGGAGACGCTAAGATCTCGCTGAAGAGGGGGAACCACCGGAGGTGAGTGGCTCCGGCCTGTTCCTACTTCAAGCTACTGACATTTGGTATCGATCTGTTGTGAGTATATATAACAGTTCGCCGGATGTCGAGCGGAGGAGAACTTACACCAAGTATGGTATGGGAAGTATGAAACAATAACAAAGAATGGGAAGAATTAGTAGTTAGATATGCAGTTTTGAGTGTGTTGGGATTGTTTGAGCAGGTGATGGTGATAGCTGCGTGTGCGACAGGAAGAAGTTAGACTTTGTTGTTTGTAAGTGCTTTTAATGAGAAATATTTAGTTAATTTTTTTTTTATTTTACTCTCTTTAAAATTCGCACATAAAAGCGATATCTACATGAAGCTAACAAAGAAGTGTTCTACAGTAAAACGGATATAATTATTAACGTAAAAAAAATGTACCAACAAATTATCTAAAAAATCATTGTGTCGAATTGAAACAGTTAAAGGAAATAAAAGGTTAATATTTAAACTGGCTTAAAATTTTTGCAAAATAATGAAATTCATCTGTAGATGATATGTATAACTAACCTATAGCATTTTTATAACGGTCAACGTCACTCGCAATAAACGCTACGGATACTTCCCTTTGAATTGCTGGCTGTACTGACCTAGTGGAGAACACAGCAGAGGCTGCTATGGGGCCATGATACATTCAGTACGGTGGTACCAACCCAGTCGGCTATAATTTCAGCCTACCACCTAGTAAGAGGCATGGGAAGGGACCTACAGTTTTTTCCTAACGGTGAAGCAGCAGGTGGTAGGTACGCTGTAAATTGTTCCACCAGGAAAAACTCATTCGTACACGCCGGCCGGATTCGAACCTCGGACCTCTCGCAAGAGAAGCCGACGCTCAGACCAATCGACAACCCGCCGCTTAAAAATTCTGCTGTGCCCTCATATTTTTCTAAAACTGTACATAGGTAGCATTAACTAGTATGTACGTACTAACATGTATTAACTAATACGTACTTATGTATATGTAGTGTATATTATAGTTTATCATAGTTATTTTCCATATATTTTTACATTTTTTTTATGGAAACTGACACGGTTGGCTACATCTCCTACAACATCCGTGATGTCAGCCCATAACACCGGGTGAGCTAGGTGCCATGTCAGTGCGTACCTTCGGTCATGCCGGCTACACTGAACTGGACGGAAAACACAAACTATTTACATAGCCGTTTTACATTCCCACACTCAAGTCTTTTGCTACTACCTACTTATATCTCGCAACATACGACTCTCAAACATTCAAAGCTTGACTGGGAGGAATCCCTGTGGATAAGTCCGCCTTTGGCCCTCATGTAAATTACTTATCGTTGGTTTCTGTAAAATATGTTTTGGAGCAATAAAGTATTTCTATCTATCTATCTATCATAGGCCTCTTCCTCTGTAAATGCTCTATACTGTTGTCTCAAGTAGGTAACTAGAGAGAATTGACTTTTATATTTTCTATTTGCATGCTGCAAAGTGCCTCTTGTACTGATGGCCCATCCGGAGCAACTTCAGTGTTAGCACATAGAGGGGGCCCACGACCATAATTCAATTTTCGCCCTCGGGCAATAGAGCCTTAGGCGACCCGGAAAACCCAAGGAAAAACACGCGCGACAAGTCAACATTGCAACTATAAATTTCGTCGCGGCGTTGTTGGTCGACGGAAAGGGCTCGGATTCGGGTTCTTATTTTAAAATAATTTGATTGAAAAAAGTCAACAAAGGGGTCCGGTACAGTGGTGTGCGGGAGGGCGTATATTTTTTTAATTACCTGACGTTGTTAACTGTACCGTCAGCCTACGTCAACCTTATAGCCCGGCGTTTGAAGCTTGAAAAAGCGGTCAAGCTTGCATTAATTCATAATATTTTTTTATTTTCTCGTTCGCTAGTGTATCCTTATATAAATTAGATTTTCACAGATCTTACAGAAATTTTCAGTGCATTTTTTTAAATCAGTTTTTAAGTACCTACTTCTTCTCAACACCTAGCATATGATGCGGTGTGAAAATGCATCATGTCCCTCCCTTACAATAACGCCGTAAAATAAAACTTAGCGAACCCTAATAGCAAACATGTCTTAAGTCGATCCAAACCGCGTACCGGAAATCCTATAGTCTTAGTATCCTCGAAAAATTACGCCAAAGACGAATAGTTTCACGTTTTACCTACGGACGACTAGGGACAAAAAGGGAACATCATATTTACACGTTAGGGTCAGAAGTGGCTCTTATCAGGAGTGCGCGATTCTGACAACGCTTAAGAAGGGTCCGCATAGCGCGACAGAGCTTCAACCGTTGTCTGTCCTTAGTCGTAATGCCTTTTAGGGACAGCCGTAGCGGCAAAGGGTCTATAATATGAGTATGAATCCTAGTGGATTTTCTTTCTTTTGAATTCGGCATGGCAACACACATGTATAAATTGTTTTACTATGCGTGCGGTTTGGTACTGGGAAAAGGAGGCATGGTCGACGATCCGGAAATGAAGTGCAGATTTTTTTTTCTTTTTTTTTCTTTATGGATGCGATTACCTTATTTCATACTAGCACGCATGACTCATGCAGATGATCCGAAGCACACCTTTAACTATCATTTGTTTGATTTACGTTTTGTTTATAGACGTCCAGAGATACCAGCCTTCCGGCTTCTCCGGCGGGTTCTTCCGAAAAAATTCCATGGGAAACACAGGCTGCGACCTTTCCCCAGCCGATCCGAGCCACCACCAGTCCACCCGAAGGAACCCCCGACCGAAGTCGAGAGCCGGGGGTGAAGCCTTCACTGCCACTGGGGTCAGCACCCTATCCAACCACAACCTGTGCCCAGGGCCTCAGCGTTTTGTACTAGCCTTAAAGGCTTTTGTTTTCACCAGCTATGTATATGCGTGGAAGTGCATATGACCACCACCTAATGTGTACCGGGGATCCACCGGTCTCGAATGACAGACTTACGTCAGCGTCATTAGCTCGTGAGAAATCCATCCCACATCCACATATAAGTGTGTGTTGCACCGACATACCGATCTACATTATTCGCATGTCTACCAATTCTCCACATTGGTTACGGAGCTCTAAGTGGCTCACCATCCACTCACTGATCCGAAGCAGTGGAAACATGTCTGAGTAGACTTCTTTTATCGTCAGTCAGTCAGTCAGTCAGTCAGCGTGTAAGCGTCCACTGCTTGACATACGCCTCTCCAATTTTCCTCCAGTCCTCCCGGCCTTCAGCGATACGGAACCACTGCTTTCGGCCGACGTACTTTATGTCGTCGTCCCACCTGGCGGGTGGTCTTCCTACACTCCGTTTTCCTGTCCACGGCCGCCAGTGTAGGACACGGTTACTCCAACGGTCATCGTCTCTTCGGCTAACGTGCCCAGCCCACTGCCACTTGAGCTTAGCCACATATTTTATCGTACCATGGACGAAAGTCTGTGGAGTGAACGGAGAAGCTCTGTTTACCGCGATTCCGCCGCGCCGTCCCCATTCCACCTCGGCACTATGCACCTAATGCATCCCGCACACAATCATCCTACCGCGGATGCGTACCACCCGGTTCTATAGGTCATTTATTCACAGAACCGGTTTAATGTGAAACGCTTCCCTGCCCATCTATTTCCTCCCCCAAGTACATCCTCGGTTTTTCAAAAGGGGCGTGAAAAGGCTCTTATCAGGCCGGCATGACATTTGCAATCCCTGTGCACGATGGAATGTCCGTGGGCATCGTTAGACACCTTCTCGTAGAACGGTGTCACATATGCCGCGTTTTCCATAAAAAGTGAAATTGTCGTGTTGTAATTTGTAATCGGTAAGTCAGTCCAAATATTTCAGGCGAACCCTTTGAGTCCCTTTGACTCAAAATAGTACTACTCCCCTTGGCTCCCAGGCCCTTTTAGCGGCGCTCAAAAACGCAAAATTTTGGCGCGCGCGCTCCCGCACAAATTCGAATATCACGCCTCAATCGATCGATCCATCAATACTCGTTATTCAGTCTTGTTTGTACTCAAATTACGCGTTCAGTGATACCAAACTCTTCAGGATTCACTTATTTAGAAGCACAGACCGATTTTTTTTAACTCCAGGCAAAACAAAACACACTCGAAATTTTTTTTTTCCTGACCAAAACTGTACAATTTCGTCTTACATGTCGCATACCGAAATAAGCGCATTGCAACGAACTATCGAATAACGAACTACGTTTACGGGTACAATCTTTGTCTATTCCAGGGTCAGTGGAAATGTCAGCTGCCAAAAGTGACATTTTATTTTCTCTCAACTTCATTATTTATTTTCTGTGTTAAGGTTATTCTGTGCCCAGTCGTGTCTGAGAATAGTTATTAGTAAGTTTAACCAAGAAATGATACCAGTATTGAGTGTTTTGGTAGAAAATTGGTAGAATTAGATAATGAAGACGGTACCCAGACCAGTCTATGTTGTTGGATAAAGATTGTTTAAAGGCCTATAAATTAATCTAACAACTATATAAATTGTTATGTTAATTGTAATAATCTCACATTATTTATCAGACTCCATCTTCATTGCAGCAGTTTTCGCAATATTTCGCCACGAATTGAAATCCATTCGGAAGACAATTTGTCACAGCGTCGCGCCTTGCCGGATACCGAACGAGCAAAATTGAAAAGAAACGGCCGACTCTGTGATCGATGACGACTAATCGATGTTTGCGACGTCACTTGTTTTGTCGATATTGTCCCCTTCCCTAAACGACCCCTTTATTGGCCAGATGCAGGGTTGTGCAAAAACCGATATATTTTATTTTTTTTTATTTTTTCAACATATTTAAAATTTTTAACTGTTATACTAACTGTAAACAGTTCAAGACATGTTTTAGAATGGAATTTAAAGAAAAAAAAAATACCAACATGTTTTGTGAGTTTTTTCAGCCCTCGAATCGACAGGTCACAATAAATTGTACGGATTAAATTTTCTCGCGTTGAATAAAAATAAACAAAGCAAACGGTATTCACGTGCCTAGCTTAGAGCTACTTCACCTAATCGTACAGCACGTAACCTTCTATCTACGCAGGCTTCCGCTTAGTCGAGCCGCCTGCGCGAGCAATTCAAAAGGATTGGACTACCAATGTCATACATTACAATATTTAATTCGTCCCCACCATAATCTACACGCACACAATTTGCATCAGACGCGTGACATATCACGCGTGTTAATACTAAGACACTTATTACTAGACTAGACTATCATTAGTGATTTCGTCATTTTACACATCATTTACACAACGACATTAAAGCCAGACTTCGCCCGCACACCGCAGTCAGCACGCTGTGCGAAAAAATTAAGGTTATAATAATATTAGGTACTGTGTGTGGCCGGTACTTAAAAAGAATAGCTCCACTGCGTCTCTCCCCGTGCATGTCGTAAAAGCCGACTAAGGGACAAGGACGAGATGCCGTGCTACAGCGCGACAGGCTTGCCCCTCTCACCCTGACACGGTCCTTCCACCGAGTCGTGCGGTGGTTTTTTGTGACTTACTTGCTGCTTGATAGTTATCTTGTCCGAATACTTTGCTAAACGTGGTGGTCGATGTTGTGTTGCAATTTTCCAGAGTTCTTGCAGTACAACACTCATTACTCTGCTTACCCTGATTGTCGGGATACAGTGTGTGTGGTATGTATGTAATAATATTTATGTATTGCAAAGGTGAACATTGAATCAGTGACTCGAGGATAGACTTCTTTTGTCAAACATTGTCTCCCAGAAGACGATCACGCACAACCGCGTGTTCTCTCGTATTGATTCAACGAAGGCTTTTAAAACATCCAAACACAATTCATGACTTTTCATTGCTCGACGATTTTATATCCCTTCTATCTTTTTGAGTTCCTATAGTGCCCGTGCAAACGTTGTCTCCCAGAAGATGATCACGCACAACCGCGTGTTCTCTCGTATTGATTCAACGGAGGCTTTTAAAACATCCAAACACCATTCATGACTTTTCATTGCTCGACGATTTTATATCCCTTCTATCTTTTTGAGTTCCTATAGTGCCTGTGCAAACATTGTCTCCCAGAAGACGATCACGCACAAGCGTGTGATCTCTCGTATTGATTCAGCGAAGGCTGCCCTTCACTTCCTCATCTCGAGAGAGTACACACATCTATTAGGAGCTTAAAAAGGCACTGAGAACCCGATTCGCACTGCCTCAAAGCACCCAAACTCGTATTTATTAGAGCTGATATTATTGCCTTATACTTTGAGTGGCTGGTAGCTAATAAGAATAGCCCCACTGCATCTCACCCCGCGCATGTCGTCAAAGGCGACTAAGTGATAAGGACAAGATGCCGAGCATAAGGGCGACAGGATAGCCACCCTCACCTTGGCACGGTCTTTCCACTGAGTCATGCAGCAGGTGGGCCTTCGTGCCTTACTTGCTGCCTGATTTAATTTTATTTATTTTATTTTATTTTAATGTTGAAAAAAACAAACAGCATATTACATGAAACACAACAAGCAAATTATAACTAGCTAAAAATAATGCCAATTAAAGGTTTCCCTTGACTAAGTAATTTTGAATATCGTTATAAATATAACCTACTAAACACTTTATGATCAAAAGTATTAGCTATATACAATTATTTAGGTTAATATATGAGTTTATACATAATATCGAGACAAATATAATCTATCTAATCTTTAAAGGTATTAGAATAATGCGGTAGAAAAACCGATCTGTTCCCTCGCTGTTTCATTGAGGATGAGTATGTGAAAGTGGGGTGAGGTGAAGATGTTTTTTATGTTTATATAGGTACAAATAGGTAATTTATTTTATTTAAATTTGTTATATTATAAGTATCATCATTCATTCTCTAGTAATTTAATTATTTTTTCCTTAAATGTTTCTTTAGAGCATGAAAATATGTCCAAATGAGTAAAGCGAGTATTTTCTAAAACCAGGTCTAAAAAAAATCCGATTTCTGATTACAGGTACGTCACCCTAAGGCAGAATGAGAATCAAGGTAGATCGAGCCGCTCTCGGAGTGGCAGCAGTTGGCAAACTAACCTACTAGAGGAATGTGGAAGGAATAATGGCAAAGGGAGGAAGACTGGAGGAAAACCAAATAGCTGTGAACGAGAGCCTGGCGGTGTCAGCAATGATATGGTTCCTGAGAGGCATAACATCGGAGGAGATAGGAGAGGAATCAAATGAGGCGGCCGAACCAAGCACCATGGATGAGGAAGTCCAGGTGTACCACAGGGCTGCGCTGTGCTTAACCTCATTCATGGTGCTCGCAAAGCCCATTACAATCCACAACCACGACGCATTTAAGAAGAGGTGGGCCACCGCTCTGGCGTCGCAGGGGAGGGCAGACGTGCTTCAGGAGGTCCACTGGAACCTAATCTTCGGCTGGACGAACAAGGCCCTGACGGCGGTGTCCAACAGGACATCTCTCAGGAGAGCATTCGTGGAGGGTATGCTGGCAATGGTCCTGAATCGGGGCTTGAGGCGGCGGCGGTCAAAGCGCAAGTCCTTCTCGTCTGGCGCGAGTCTGGCTATAAAGCCATATCCTTCATGGAGACTTTCATTGCGTCCGGCTGTAAAGCACTAGAAATCTCGCTCGTGTTAGACCAGGCGATTCACCTAAAGGAAAACCTAGAAAGAGCGAAGGCAATGCCGAACTTCATTTACAGCAGGGTGATCGACCCCGCCTGCAATCCTGAGCTGTGTCACAGCAGCTACCCCGACTTGTATGTAGCTGCTGTGACGTACGCGAAGAAGAACAACCTGGTGAGCGATCGCTTTCAAGTGAGCACCAGCATTACGAGCGCAAACTTACGCCTTATAGAAAGGTACATCGACAAGTCCGGCATCAGTCGTCTGCCACGCCCAACTCTGGCACAGAGGAGGGCACTTGAAACTCTGGGCTACCACGTCTCTGCCGATAGTATCGATGAGGACGACGACGAGGAGGGGCCTCGGCGAAGGAAGAAGCGTCGCGACTGAAGTTTATCTAATAAAAAAATAAAAAAACACGGGTGCGGCGCGAAAACTTGCTGATTTGTATTTCGCGCCAAGCGGCGAGGTGGGGTCGGGAAAGGGCGGGAACCGACTCGTTCGAAACACGAAATCATGAAGTTTTGTTATCCGCATAGTCAGTTCGCGCCATGAATTGGACCAACGAGCAGCGCGCGTTTGCCGTCGAGGCGTACTTTTTTACTGGCCGTTCCAGCGCCTCATCTCTTTGAGAGGCGACCTTGTTTGGCCGGCCCACTCCCCCGATTTGTCTCCTTTTGACTTTTTTTTTATGGGGTTATCTGAAATCAATTGTTTACAATGGCCGTCCAAGGAGCCTACCTCAACTAAAAAACAATGTACGCCAAGCCATCGGCAACATACCCGTCGATATGCTTAGAAGAGTTGAACGAAACTTCAGAAATCGGGTAACTCAGTGCATCGACAATGAGGGCCGTCATTTGACCGATATCATCTTCAAAACTATTTAATAAAAAAAATTAGATGATGTATGTTACAATAAAAATAAATTATAGTGATATCTCTACTACTTTTTTTTTATTGACTTTTCAAATCAGCAAGTTTCCGTGCCGCAGCCTGTATGTGTGTGTTATCCTAGGGATGACACTGTTTTGCATGTAGTTGGTTGCACACAGTTTTTCTGAAAACAAAGTGGTGTGTCTTGTTCGACGAGTTGACGCGTTCAGTTTCAGCTCCTGCAGCACCTCAGCGCAGTCCAGGTTTCCGCGTAGGATATCGTAGAGCAGCATCATATCCAACACAATCCTTCTCTTCTCCAATGTCATTATTTTGTAAAAATTGCAATTGACTTCGTAATTTGAACCTATCATGTTATTATAAACATTAAAATTTAAGAATTTAATAAATTTCCTCAGAATTCTTTCAATATTGTTAATGTATTTGACGTACCTCGGCGACCATATTGAGCTGGCGTAGCAAAATAAACTGCCTTTATGCAGGTTACGCTTCTAAATGGTTTACAAACTCGTGCTACAAATCCCAAATTCTGATATGCTTTTGTGGTGATTATATCGTAATGATGTGATAACACGAGTTTGCTATCCAAGTTAACACCTAAGTCACGCACTAGATTAGTAGAAGGAATCGGGGCGCCATTCAAAAAATATGTAAAGTTGAACGGTTTCTTTTTGCGAGTGAACGTTAAGTGTTGACATTTATTAATGTTCACAGATATTCTGTTCTTTATGTATAATATTCAGAATGGCGATTCAAATCCTCCTGCAATCTGTAGCAATCATGTATGTCCTTTATCTTTAGAGATATTTTTTTATCATCGGCGTATAGTAAGTGCGCAACGTGCCTGAAACATCCCTCCAGGTCATAGAGGTACGCCCCATAAAACAAAGGTCCCAAATGCCATCCTTGCGGTACGCCTGAGATTATTTCTACTCTATTCGATTTAAATCCACCTATGACGACTGTCTGATAACGATTGGAGAGATATGACTTTACCCAGCGCAACAGTTTGCCGTGGATACCGAGATTCGAAAGTTTTGCCAGAAGTATGACGTGGTCCACCCTGTCAAATGCCTTTTCAAAATCGGTATACACCACGCCCACTTGACCGCCTTGTTCCATGTTTGTAAGAACTTCATATTAGTGAAAACTGCGAGATTGGATGTAGTTGAGCGGCGCCTTAAAAAACCGTGTTGTTTACCAGGTATACCCATAGTGATAGTTGGGTAAATGTATTCATAGACAATCTTTTCAAATATTTTGCCGAAAGTATTAATAATAGAAATAGGACGGTAATTGTCAATCTTGCTTTTGGAGCCCTTTTTATGTATTGGTACAATGTTCGCGCATTTCCAAGTACTAGGAAATACTCCTTCCCGTAGAGATCTGTGACATATTATACTGAAGGGATATGCTAAAGAGCTGGCACATCTGCTGATAAATGTATTTATTTATTTATTTATTTATTTACCTTATTTTAAATCTAAGAAACATTACAGGCTTAACCTAATGCGTTCCCTAGCTTACGTCTTATACATACTATATAACTCTTGTATTTATTCAAACTATTGCTAAATAGGTCGAACTCTGGTTCTGTCGAATTAATTTTATTTATTATATTTATTTATTTTATTTATTTATTTATTTTATTTATCTCTTTATTTCAGCCAACTAGGGCCATATTGAAAAAATACTTAAATGTCTTAACCTAAGAACTAAAATTACTTTTTCTCCACTTGTGTCTGTACGGGTCCCAATAGAGACTCGTATGCGTCATATTAGTCTGCTGACGCGGTGGATCAGGTGCGCGTAGAGTGGGCGCAGATTGCGTCCGCGGCACGGGCGTCGGCAGCGGCGCGGGCGTCGTCGGCGGCGGCGCGGGTTGCGTATCCTGAATGTGCAGGACGGCCGTTGTAGACTCTAGCTCCGGCGCGGGCTCAGCGTACTTATGGCGCGCGACCTCACGATGAAGGTCGCGATTGTAGCGCCGGAACACCACACCGGAGGGCCAAAACTCACTGCGAAGGAATGTCTTCACCTTCTCGGCAGGAATGCACAGCTTGAAAGCGCAAAAGTTCGTGTCCGCCCAGTGAGAAGGAAGAGCCTCGACACTCTCAACTCGCTCACCCTTATCCTGGACGTGGCGGATGATTGGATTTATATCTCTATTCAGAGGAGAATACAACTGCAAGTTGGTCCTCGAGGGAATTGGTTGCATTAGGTCGTGGGTTCTGCTCTTAAGTAATTGTCTGGTGAGTAAAGCTTAAATCTCTGTAAAAAGTCTGGGTTGCTTATTTTGCCATTCAGTATGCGGTAAACATACGACATGAGGGCTAAATCTCTTCTCCATTCTATAGAATTGTAGCCCACCATGCCTAATATGTATTTAGTTGGGAAGAGGTACGGGTAATAATTATACGTTTTGTAATAAAGCATTTTAATGAACTTTTTTTGGACTTTTTCCAACATCAGTTTGTAATTAAACTCATTCGGCTTCCATATGATTGCGTTGCTTTCCAGTTTACTTCGTACGAATGAATTAAACAGCAACTTTATGGAGTTATGTTCTACTGGCGGCTTTACACACTCCCTCAATGTGATCGTGAAACGTCATTTTGTCATCAAAAATAACCCCCAAGTCCTTGACCTGCGTATCGCGCCTCAATTATACTCCACCTAGTTGGTAGTTGTGTAGTGTTGGAGCATTTTTCCTCGAGAAACTAACAATCATGCACTTATCTACATTGAAGTGCAGCTTGTTAGCTAGACTTGATTTACTTCATCTATGTCCCGTTGGAGAGCCAGACAGTCGGCCCGGCTTCGAACTTCCGTGAATATTTTTAAATCATCCGCGAACAACAAACACTGGCGGAACGCCATCACTCCCTGCTCCCTTATTTAAATTTAGTTTTTTCAGGGTCCCGGATATTTTTTTTGTTGTTACATGGATGGAACTTATGGTACCAGTATCTCCGTGAGCAGGGGATGGAAAATTTAAGTCCGCATAGTCAGTAGCAGGCGATATGAAAACACTTTTAAAAAAGTCACTAAAACCATTGCAAATTTGTGATCCTACCGTATATTGGTTATCACCCAAAGTACGTTTTTTGGATATTCAGAATTATTTCCCTTTGATTTTATGTATGTCCATATTCTTTTAGCATTAGATTTTATTAAACGTTCTGATGTGGATATGTTATCTTGATATTTGATAGTTATCTTGTCCGATTACTTTGCTTAACGTGGTGGTCGGTTTTGTGCTGTAACTTGCCAGAGTACTTGCAGCACAACATATATTACTCTGCTTATCCCGATTGTCGGGATATGGCGTGTGGTGTGTATTGTATTATTTATGTGTTATTATTTGTCTTATGTAGATAATTCATATAATAGTAGAGAGAACGAAACCGTCAAAATGTTCTAAATAAGACGTGAGTTCAGCCTTGCGGGGTGTGGGGGGAAGGTGATGCATACGTCGCAGCCAGCCAGCGACTGACGCCTGCGAACGAGCATCCGTCGAACAACGTACAAACACGCCGAATGCTCGACTCCGAAGTTGCCTGAATCAATTTTTTTTTTAAATGAAATCGCGAAATTTTTTTTTATGTAATTCGCTATGTGTCACTGAGTTGGAGGTGCCAAAGCACATGCTACGGCCAGCCAATATCACCTCCTAGAAGGTAGGTGCCATATCGGAGACTTCCCTAGATTGCTGGCTATACTGGACTAGAGGAGAACACAACTGAGGCTTCTATGCAGCCATCTTACACCCAGTACGGTGGTACCAACCCATTCGGCTACAATTTGAGCCTACCACCTAGTAAGGGGTAAGGTATTTGGCTCCGAGCCACCAATAAGGTGTCTAACGACACCCATGGATGTTCAGTCGTATGCTGGGGTTGCGAATGCTATTCCTGCCTGACAGGTGCCTATTCACGCTCCTGTTGAAGGGACCCGAGACTGTAGTTGGGGGGAATTATATGGGCAGGGAGAGCGTTCCAGAGTTTACCGGTTCTGTAGAGGTAGGGCTGCCATCTCTAAAATCATTAAACTAGGACAAAAATAAGTAAAACCCCGGATTTTCATATAAAAACCCGGACATTGTTTTTTTTTTTATTAAGACAATTATTTTATTCTTTTTGGCAAAATTTAATTTTCACATTATTAAAATATTCAACGGCATTACTCACGGTCGTCTCCAACAGCTATGGCTCGGCGTTTAGCGTCTATCATAGAGTTAGATAGATAGATAGAAAATTCTTTATTGCTCCAGTAAACATTAAACAGTAACAAATACATTGAAAAATTTACATAAGGTGTAAAGGCGGACTTATCCCTTACAGAGATTTCTTACAGTCAACCTTTGGATGTTTGAGATTTGATAATATAGTGGAATGTGAGTAGAGTTATGCAGCGGGCGGGATTTTTGAATTTCGTGTAACCCGGACTACCTTAAAAAATCGCCCCGGACCCCCCCGGACGCCTTCAAAAAGAGGACAAATCCGGGGAAAACCGGACGGATGGCAGCCCTATGTAGAGGAAAGATCTGCAGAACCCTGCACTTGCCACAGTACTGTTAGGTCCCTTCCATTCTTACCTTACTAGGTGGTAGGATTTAACCCGCCCGCGTTGTTACCACCGCATTGAATGAAAGGTCGGTTGGAACGGCTATTTAAATATTTCGTGTTTTCCGTCCGGTTCAGTGTAGCCGACACGACTGAAGGGAAGCACTGACATGGCACCTAGTTCACCAAGGTGTTATGGGCTGACATCACGGGTGTGGTATAATATTATATTATATTTCTCGTATTTTGTACACCCTCTCTACTCAGCTACCTAGAATGTCCGATGCGTATAGAAAGACGAGCCTTAAGTAGCCAGTGTCGAGTCGCCTGAAGACTCGAGGCAGGCTTCATGAAAGCAACGCCGGTAGAAGACTGCATCGCCCGGAGTCCCTGAAAGCAAATCCGACCACAGAAGACAGATAATCAGTAAAATCGTCACTTATACACGCGTGGACATTTCTGACGGCCGTGCCACCACGGTGCATGGTGGTGTAATGGAGCGGTGGAAAATTTTAGCATCACCACATCCTTTAGAATTTACCGCTACAAAAACAACAACGGCAAGTAGATATTGTTTTTAACATTAAAAATGTTTATGTTTTCGTGATCGAATATAGTGCCCCGATTTATGAAATTGTGACATTTGCCTGTAGTTTCGCAGATATGAATGGTACGCGGATGGGCCAAAATGCTCGTCTTCCGGAGGGCTTCGAAGTGCAATATGCATTCCTAAAATCGGTCGGTAACTTTTTGAGATTTTCTAAAATTTCTCAAAAATTCAAAATTTTCTCCCCGACTTGGATCGAGAATTTCCCAATAACTTTTTTTTGAGCTCGTTATTCAAGAAACGGAAAAAAATAAATTTCGGGATTGAATTAAGCTACAGTTTGAGCCATCTTAGGAGGCGGGCGGACAAAAACTGTAGGCGGTAGCGGGTACCTTACGCGCGAGGTCAGTCTTCGTTCCGTTCACTTTATCGTCAGTAATACGATAAAGAATGAATTCCTATTAACTATGTATGGAGCATATGCGGCATTGATAACAGCGCCATCAATATAATTCCGCCACCAACTAAGTCGGCTTCACAGACCGATTTAGTACATAGGAAACCATGTAGATGACGTTATTACAGAATTTTTTCCTAAAGAGTTTTCTTTCGCCAGATCTCTACCACAAACTTATTTGTAAATCTCTATAGTGGGAGTTTTATGAGATTTTGATTTTTTAAGGTTGACCCGCCTCAGCAGTTCTTGGCTTCTGCCTGCGTAGGATTCGAGTGACAAGGATGAAGATAATGTCTCTGTGAACGCATCTACATAACTGTAGTTACAATTTGGACGACATATAGTTCTCAATCGTTTGTAAGATCGATCATTTCTTTTCGTTGAATAAAACAAATTTGTCAAATTGTATCGTCTGCTTTATTTTAAATTACATTTTCAATGCCTTTGATAGTTGCGCGTAGTGTGAGATCTGTAGATTTTTTTTAATAAATACAAAAGCTAAATAATTGAGCCCCAGAATCAACCCTTACAGTGTTTACAATCATTGTAGAATCCGAATAAAACCGAATAGAAACCGTGTAAAGTTATTAGGTGTTCTGTATGTATACTGGGAAAAAGCATTATGCACCTACTTACTGTCTTCAAAATTATAAATTTTTCAACATTCCATCTCTGTGCGTACAAGCAATTCGAGCGTCTCTGTGAATGTACTTACTGTTCCATCCGTGTACTGTGACCGCAGCTACTTAGCTCGACAAAGCGGTGTCAAGAGAGAGAAGGCAAAGGATTTTTTAGCTATTTCTAAAGAAAAAGACGACGCTCTTGGTAAGGATTTTGTTCTATGTCTCTAGTTAAATTTATCATCAAAACATTACCATCCTTTTTGTTTCACACAGTCGGGTAAATAACTTTTGTTCACAGCTCAAACTCACTATAACTTTATTCGCACAATTACGAACACTAAAGAAAAATTAACAAAATCGGTTCAGCTGTTTCTCAAGTGATGCGCTTACCAACTATTTATTTATAGGTATACAGGGTGTTACAACAGGGACTGAATTAACTTCGGGAGGATACGTTGTATCTATAGTACACAGAGGGTTCCGTAGGCATTTCCTTCTCGCGCGCTTCGCCGCGCCGCGCACAGTCCACTAGAATGCAATTTTGTCAACAACCGTTGAAGATATTAACTTGAAATTAGTTTTCGTGCCGTAAAAACGAAATGGACTACTTTATTTAAATTTTTTTTTTTTAGATGTTTGATCTTTACATTCCGGAGTATTCACATCAGTCAGACAGAACGCGAGGCAGACACGGACGTACGAACGGACAAACACTTGACCGATTTATTAGCATCGCTGGCTACTCAACCCTAATAAAAAGGAGTACGTACTATCATTTTCCTGAAATCAGCGGAAATAAAAAAATACAGTTTTCATACAATCTAATTAACGAATTCAATGTTTTTTTTTAATGGAAACTGACACGGTTGGCTACATCACCTACAACATCCGTGATGTCAGCCCATAACACCGGGTGAACTAAGTGCCATGTCAGTGCTTCCCTTCATTCGCGCCGGCTACACTGAACTGGACGGAAAACACGAACTATTTACATAGCCGTTTCGACCGAGGTTTCGCTCAATGCGGTGGTATCAACCCGGCCGTGATAAACCCTACCACCTAGTAAGGTAAGAAGGGAAGGGACCTAAGTACATTTTTACGTGAAATCCGAACCACGACCAGCCTCCAAGGGTCGAGCGGTCAACCATCCAAGTACTGATCGCGCTCAGCGTTGCTTAACAACAGTCGACTGACCGCACCACTGAGCTACCGAGGCTGACGAATTTCCTTGTCCCTTAGTCGACTTTTACGACATGCGACGGGGAGAGATGCAGTGGGGCTATTCTTTTTAAGTACCAAGTTTCGTGTTGATGTGTGTTGAATGTGGTCATGCGCTGACATCACGAGTGTCGGAGATATCGACAATTTCCATAAAAACAATTATGTTGTTATCCTTTCATGTAGTTTTCTGTACTATCCCTTTGAAATCTTTGCCATCGGATACTAAATAGAACGAACTTATTCAATACGGCGCCTTTAGTCTCATATTTCAGGTCACATTTCTACAGCGCCCAGCGCTCAGTTTCCTAACAAACGTATTTTCTCGTATTGTTCGCCTGAAATCGAACAAAATGAAGTTAGGAAGAGCGGTCTTACACAATGCCTTCGTGGCATAAGTAAAAAGTCGAGGAAATAGAATTGCTTACTTACAATGAAACACTTTTTGTGCCAAAGTTTTGTTGCACGAGCTTTTGTCCCATAGTACAGTCTGCCTCGGTAGCTCAGTGGTGCGGTCGGTCGACTGTTGGCCGAATCATAAGAACACCTGGGCGCGGTCATTGGATGGGTGACCGCTCGACCGTTGGAGGCTGACCGTGGTTAGGATTTCACGTAAAACTGTAGGTTCCTTCCCTTCTCACCTTACTAGGTGGTAGGGTTTTAACCGATCGTTGTTACCACCGCACTGAATGAAAGGTCAGTTGAAACGGCTATGTAAATAGTTTTCCGTCCAGTTCAGTGTAGCCGGCACGACCGAAGGGAAGCAATGACATGGCACCAAGTTTACCAAGGTGTTATGGGCTGACATCACGGATGTAGTAGGTGATGTAGCCAACCGTGTCAGTTTCCATACAAAAAATACTTAATACACATAATAGGGTACTATCAACTTACTTAATTCTAATATAATACCGTAGAATGATATCGTAGAGGCAGGAAAACTTGTCTGGATAACAGACCTTAGAATTTATGGAGTCGTTGAAGCCCGGGCTGAGGAACCACGTTCTTATATTGTACGAACAGAGATAGATTCAGACGAAATAGGTTTCACTTGATATAAGCGCCGCATGGGACAGCAGAAAACGGACAATGGTGAAAACGAGATAGATTGGGGAGGTAATTCTACGGACAATACCAATCAGTAGAGTCAGATGCGATTGAACCGGTTCCTAATGATGTTGTAAATAATGCTGTGGCGACCTACGTGGACACAAGAGACGCCATGCTCAATGTTGAGCCCAGTCCACATTCGAGGCCTGTTCACAAGAGCCCGCAATGGCTCAAGAATTATGTAACATTTACTCTCATTTTTAACTGTTATGTTTGAGTTTGTTATATTATGTTTTTCATTAAAAAGGGAAAGATGTTGTATCATGGACTCCGTAGGTAGCTATGACAATCAACTTTGTTGACTTTAGTTTTTTTTTATGTAATCCGGTATGGGTGGCTGAGTCAGAGGGGCCAAAGCGCATGCTCCGACCAGCCAAAATCACCTCCGAGAAGGTAGGTGCCATACCGGAGAATTCCCTGGATTGCTGGCAATACTGGACTAGAGGAGAACACAACCGAGGCTGCTATGCGGCTATCTTACATCCAGTACAGTGGTTCGGCTATAATTTGAGCCTACCACCTAGTAAGGTGCAAGGGAAGGGACCTACAGTTTTACATCGGATCCGAACGGTGAAGCAGCAGGTGTAGGTATGCACGTAATTTTTTTCGTCAGAAAAAACTCATTGGTACACGGCGACCGGATTTGAATCTCGGACCTCTCGCATGAGAAGCCGATGCCCAAACCACTTGGCCACCCGCCGCTAGATAGTTGGTTAATTATGGAATTAAAGAAAATTGCTTGAAAACGAAAAGCTCATTATTCTAAAGAACAGTTGTCCAGCCGCCACCAGCTCCCACGCCTACCACAAAGACAAAATCAACGTTTATTTATGAAAATGTTCCCAATACCGCCTCTATAACTAAATATTTAAATACCTTGCGCGCAACGGACGGGCTCCGTCCCCTACGATAGGGGCAACGGTTTGAGGCGACTCCTTCTAATTTACATTCAAGAGTTCAATTGTCATATTTCAGAAAATCAAAGATGCCAATAATACGAGAACGAATAGACAGCAATACGACAAGATAATTTTACACAAAAAGTCTTTGCCCAGTATAAGTTTCAACAGCTAAAGTTGCGGGGTCAGCGCGTGAATAATTCAGGAGAACGAAATCCAATGCATTTAGAAAAATTGTGCACTTCCTGCGCTTTTGCGGCAACAGCACTAACAGTGGTCAACCTTAAACGCAGGTTTAATGTAATAAATTCTGTTCAGCAATAAGTCCTCTAGCACAGAAGTAGGCGTATAAAGCAACGGCATGTAGATCTTTTCTGGAGTAAGCCGAAATCAAAAGTGTTGTCATTTATGTTCGTCGTTTTTATTTTTAAATTTAGAATGTACTATTTGAAATTGTATGTAGGTATATGCTGCCAGTTTTAAATTGGCCATGGAGATACAGGTGCATACGAAGGGTTAATTTTTAAAATTCGACCGAAAGTTTTATTCGAATTGAATTTCCAGCCAGTAGTAAATTGACCATGGAGGCACAGCACATACGATACGTAGGTTTATAAAAATCATACCTTAAATTGGTTTGAACCACTTAGGGTTAATTAGGTGAAAATCCTCATTTCTAGGTATTAATAAGGTGACCTTTGCACTTATAAACCAAGACGATATGTTATAGGGCCTAACAGAAATTGAGGAATCCCTCATAAATACATTCACCCTTTTTCCACCCTTTTAGGGGTGGAATTTAATAAAATCACTTCTTAGTGCGCGCCAACGTACTGTACGCACTGTGTACATCAAAGTGAGTACTAAAGTTACTGTTACGAGAATGTGTTAAATTGTGTGGTAACAGTTTCGAATAAATGTAACCAAATGTTTCCAAACAATTTTGGTCGCAATGTGTATGAACTGTTACGGCGCATAGAGTCCAAACCGGATACAGTTGCAAAGTGTGTAAATTGTTACATAACGGTACATACATAGCGTTACGCCTTTTTCCCAGTGGGGTAGGCAGAGACAACGAATCTCCATGTGCCACCATCCTGACACACCTCTGCCGCCTCTTCCACTCTCATAATGTTCTTGTATTTATGTATACATATATTCCTTATTGAACAACAATTTATACAAATTAGGCACAATAGGCGAGCTTAATGCCGTGAGGCATTATATTCTAACCTTTGGGATGTGGGAGAAGTATATGCAAGCGAACAAGAATAGTTTGTGGCAATGTATTAAGCAGTAAATCAATATGTTCTTCATACATAATATAATGTTATTACTTAATTCAGCTGTGTTGATAATTATTGCAATTGTAAACTTGACAATGCTATACAAAATGTGTACAGAATAAACAATTTCATTTAATTTCACAACTGAAAACGAAATGGTAAAATGAATGAAAGAGGTCCGTTCTGCAACGCCGCCAATGCACGCTGCGGATTCATCTGCGCCACCGGATACAGTCATCCGTTTCCGCTATCGCTGCCATCACTCCCGGGGAAACTGCCGAAAAATCCGACACAACACACATAACACGCATTTTATATACCCACGCCTCCTACCTGTATGTATACGTATCATCGCGCTGTATCCCGGCACTCGGGGTAAGCAGTGTAATTTGAGGGGTGGGTGGCCGAGTGGTTCGGGCATCGGCTTCTCATGCGAGAGGTCCGAGGTTCGAATCCGGTCGGCGTGTACCAATTAGTTTTTTCTGACGAAAAAATCTACGTGTACCGGTGTAAATCTGTAGGTCCCTTCCCTTGCCCCTTACTAGGTGGTAGGCTCAGATTGTAGCCGAGTGGGTTGCTAAAATCGAATTCATCCATTTACGCCGTAAATGGATGAATTCGGATTTAGGGGACAAATTAGAATGTTAAATAAAATGTAAGTGCATCATGTGACTTTTTTTTAATGGAAACTGACACGGTTGGCAACACTACACACATACATCACCTACAACATCCTTGATGTCAGCCCATAACACCGGGTGAATTAGGTGCCATGTCCGTGCTTCCCTTCATTTCATTTCGGCCACACTGAACTGGACGGAAAACACGAAGAATTTACATAGGCGTTGCATTCAGTGCGGTGGTACCAACCTGGGCGGGATAAACCCTACCATCTAGTAATATAAGAAGGAAAGAGACCTACAGTTTTACGTGAAATCCGAACCACGGCCAGCCTCCAACGGTCGAGCGGTCACCCATCCAAGTAGGTACTGATCGCGCTCAGGGTAGCTTAACAACAGTCGACCGACCGCACCACTGAGCTACCGAGGCTGACAAATCAATGAAAATTACTCGTTATAAGGAATACCAATATATTTATTTGTTTAATAATTTTAAAATTCATAGTGTAAAAGATTTTAAAGAAAATATGCACAAATAGAGCATTATCGAAACCCGTTATTTCCGAAACTACCGAGTATAAAATTTGGTAAAAAATTGGGAATATAGGGTCTCTCTTATAGTTTACAGGAAACCTAAACGAAAATCCTGAATTTTAAAACGGAATCAAACGAACGAATTAATTTGATATAACTCCCAAGAATCTGCAGTCGCTCCACTATTACAATAGAACTAAATTGAGGGGAAAATTTTTAAAGCTAAACTTTAACCGGGCGAAGTAATTTCGTTAAGACAAATTAGGTGGGAGCCGGCCGAGTCCACTGCGACACTCCTTGCACCAGCGGTTCCCAAGCAGTTGCCTGCGAGCTACTGGCGGTCCGTCAGCATCTAGGAAGCCCACGAAACCATTCGTCAATGTAAAAATTATTCACTTCGTTGTAAATGTCCAGCGGCAAGGGGCAAGGATTGACATGTCTCTTTCAGCAACGTGCGGCGCTCGCCGGGGACGATATCGAGCAAGGAGGCGGTTCGACGGACATTCGCGACTCATTCGCTAATTTCTTCACCACACAGGCAGCTGCAGCAGTTGAGAGACTGCAGAACGCGCCAGCAGCAGTAGCGGCTTCGATGCCGCTCGCACCTAGCCAGCAATCTGTCACTGCGACCGCCCTAACCTACGGCGGACAAAGTGACCGCTCTTCGCCGCCAACCAGCCGGCCACGGCGATTGCTCTATTTTATATAGAACAGACCTCGCGCGGAAACCGCGCAAAAAAGACCGGTTGCGGTATCAAAGTCTTCCGACTAATACCTTTTTGTTTCCTTCGCATATTCCAGATTGCAAGGGAAGCACTAACGTGGCACCAAGTTCACCCGGTGTTATGGGCTGACATCACGGATGTTGTAGGTGATGTAGCCAACCGTGTCAGTTTCCATAAAACAAAAATTAAAAAAAAATATTACTGGGTGTACATACATAATTTATCTTTAGCACTGTTTGTTTAGGTAGGTATATTGTAAATGCAGGTTGTCCGTGTAACAATTAGTCGAGTGGTCCGTCAATCTCACAAATAATATTTGGAAACCACTGCCTTTAAACTATGAACGTAGAGAATGAAGAATCAGATGTGCGGATCCGGTGCAAGGAATAGCCGTCGTCTTGCAGACGTGGCGTGACTTAGAACTTCCGTGCATCTGGGCTGGGCTGGGCTCGATTCTGTTAATTGCGCAATTATCAAACATACTTAGCTCGTCTTGCACCAACACAAATTTAATATATAAACCAGTTTAACTCGTTAAACTAGCACCCGTTGTACATGTGAACCGCGTTTAAATCCATAACTCGCTACTTAACTTTAAACTCGTGTTGGTGCAAGTGAGCCTTAGTGTGTTATGTTTGAGTCAAACAACAACAGTCGACACGAATTATTTAATTTTTTTTTTTTTTTTATGGAATATGACACGGTTGGCTACATCACCTGCAACGTCCGTGATGTCAGCCCATAACACCGGGTGAACTAGGTGCCATGTCAGTGCTTCCCCCTTTGATCGTGCCGGCTACACTGAACTGGTCGGAAAACACAAACTATTTACATAGCCGTTTTGACCGACGTTTCATTCAGTGCGGTGGTATCAACCCGGGCGGTTTAAGCCCTACCACCAAGTAAGATTAGGAGGGAAGGGACCTACAGTTTTACGAAGAATCCGAACCTCGGTCAGCCTTGTGATGAATCACAACCTGCCTCAATGAAAGTAGCTAGCAATAGGACGTATGAAGGCTGGCTGGTAAAATGTTATAGGGCGTAGGAGTTAGTTTAGCGCCTGGGTAGGGAGTATAGCAAAGAGACCGCGGTGCGTATAAATTATTGCGGGTGGCGTGTAGTCAGGCGCAGAAAATACAACGTGCAAACATTCTGAACAGGAATGACTAGCAACACCGTATAAGCGAGAAATGATGATAGATAAGTATTATAGGTCGGCATGCAGTAAGATATAGGACGAATTGACTGTATTACATCTACTCTTGTAAATTCGTAGCATTTTTCAGAGATTAGTTACTGAAAGTTTTAGGGAAATATGGAACGCATTTTTAAGGAAAATTGCTTCAGGCATTGTGATTGGTCGACCAATGGGAGACGCGGAAATGATGTTGGGGATGATTTTCGATTGGTCATGGGGGTAAGGGTGGGAGCAAGAAAGCGAGGCTATTTAAGGGCGTGTAACACGGTAGGAGCACCTTTAGTACAACTGCGAGCCTCGAAGGAACAACTTGCCTGAGCCCCGGTCATCGCGCATCGAGCGCCATTGTTTTTCGGCATCAACGTTTCGGTGAGTCTCGGGCGCCGCGCTATATTTTGGAGTTTTCTAGTTGCAATTCGACCAGTTCTATTAACTTGCATTGTATTGGAGTCTTCTTTTGGTGGCTGGGCTAGTTTTGGAAACAATACTGGCTTTTCAGAAATTATTTGCTAGTATTAGGGATGTGAAATATTTTTATATGGACCATCATTGGAGCACTGTGTGGAATGCGAGCGATGCTGAAATATGCATACACGCATACTATTACTGGGCTCTTTTCCCTTTCGGAGCACTGGGTGAGAGAGCGGGTTTTGCTGAAATATGCTGCACGCCCACTCACGCAGAGTTCTTTCATGGAATGTTGTATGAGGGTTGCGGGTTTTGCTGAAATATGCATACGCGCGCACTCATGCGAGGTTCTATTCCTTTCGATGGGATGTTGGGTGGGCAACGCTAGCTATGCTGAATAAGCATACACGCTTGTTCGCACAAGATTCAGTTCATTCTCAATGATATCACGACACAAGGCCTCGTGGTAAGAAGACGTAACATAAGGTCGAAGCGCAACTGAAATTCTGGCTAAATTATCAAATTATAATGTGGGTAGTTAGGTTCTTCAAACACTAAATTCATATTGGTAGGTTAGCCATCTAGCTGTGTGAATTAATTCTCCTTAATCCTGCAAGGGAGTGAGGGTTCACTTCGTGAGAACGAGTAGTACCATAGTGTGTAGTATTTAGTGAGGTTAGGTACTAGGAAGACCAGGTAAGTACCCCTCAGTAATTCTCCTTAATCCTGCTAGGCTGTGAGGACCCTTTTTCATTTGATTAGTACTAAAGTCATATGGTAGGTTAGCCATGTAACTGTGTGAATTAATTCTCCTTAATCCTGCAAGGGAGAGAGGGTTCACTTCGTGAGAACGAGTAGTACCATAGTGTGTAGCATTTAGTGAGGTAGGTACTAGGAAGACCAGGTAAATACCCCACAGTGGTTCTCTTTAGTCCTGCTAGGCTGAGGGGTCTAAATTGACTTGATCTGTTAGTGCGTTACCTATACCATCTGGGCGAGGGGTGGCGGTACTCTAAAGACCGGTGCAAGCTGAGCTGACCGTCTGAGGAGGAAACCTGTGGTAGCCTTCTTTCGATAGGCGAAGTCCGTCGGACGAAGTACTTCGAGGTTAGGATAGGGACCACACACACACCCACACACACACGCACGCCTTTAGGATTTGAGGTCCGTAGGGGCCCTAAATCATCCACATTACACCACGAATTTCATTTTAAATCTCTTCCTAAGAGAAACAGTTTCTTCACAGGATAGGAAACAAAGGGGGCCCTTAGGTATACAGAAATAGAGCTGCTGGGAGTACAGCAGCCCTATCTGGTTGGTGGCCACTGTAAGGAGCGTGGAGAGGCCAGGGGTGAGGGGACCCCGGACTCGTGGAGCTTCTTACTTCCCCTCCGGGGGAAATTGTTTGAATAATATGAAAATTACTGGTTAACACAATTTCTGGGAGGAGAGAACACAGACAATTACAATGTGATGGGGGAGACACAGTGATGTAGGAGAGGCGGACTTAGACAGGAAATTACATATGTAGTTAGAATATTATTCGAAGAACAAAGGTTAGGATAGAAAGCTAGGGATTGAGTTAGTACTCTGGGTTATACGGTTACACAACGCTTCTTCGAAGAGAGGAAGATACAGGGTCCATCTACACTTAATTCAGTGTATACATATGTATACATTGATTGAGTTTACCTAGAGATCACTTGAATGCTAAACGCAGGCCATGTTTTATTTTAGAGGTTACTCGCGGAAGCGTGGAATTTCGGAATAATTATTCGACAACACCTATCGGGTGAAGTATAAATACAAAATATACTTTGGTGGGAGGCTAGTTCGTCGCAGTGGTGCCTAAGACCAGGATAGTTCCTACCTAAATCTAGGATACCTAGGGTTCAAAAAAAAAAAAAAAAATTATTGAAAAAAATATTTTTTTTATTAAATAAAAGGGAAAATTGAAAAACAATCTAGTACGTTGAAGTGGAGCCTTAAGACCAGGCTAGATTCTATCCAAATCTAGGATACCTAGGGTTCAGAAAAAAAATAGGGAAAAATGGAAGAAAAATGTAGTTCGTTGCGGTAGTTCAGGACAATAATAGGGCTCTTATATACTCAAAAGCGATAGGAAAAAATCCAACTCATAGGGAGTAGCGATATAAGTAAATAGCGTTATAGGAAGTGGTACCGGGAAAGTGATTAAGTGAGGAATTCGGTGAGTGAAATGCGTGAAAAGTGGTTCGTGGAACGCGGTACTGACTGGCAGTTTCGCGAGAGAAGAGATTTGGACTCCCGCTTACGAGGCGGGAGGTTTCGCCGCTTGAAGCTGAGAGTGAGTACATATTTCATTTTCCGGCGCGAGTGCAGTCTGTGTACAATTAGTTAATTTACAGAAATATGTCTACAATTTGCCGACAATGTTGCTAGAAAACCGATTTTAACGTGAAAAAATTGTCACCAGAAAGTCGACTAGAGATTCATCTTTGAGTTCGTAAAAGAAAATTGCTTACATTTCCTTCTAGGAAGTTCATTATCATTGTTCTGCGGACAACTAGAAATATTTAAGTGAAAACCAATTTTGACCAATGGGATGTGAGCGCCGGTGCGGTATGGCGTTCGCTATTGGCTAGAATGAGCAGCGCCGTGATAGGAAAAAAAAAACTGTTTGCACGAAGAATGTAGTCGGGTTGAGAGGTGATAGACTAAACAAAGTGGAAGTTAGGGGAATGGTATGTATGAATGGTGTGAGGCATATTTCTAAGCGGAATGTTAGCAACTTCGTAGAAGTAAGGTGGGGCCAAAGGGAAATATTTTATCCAGAGATTGTGAAACTAAAATCAATAATTTATTCCGGGTACACCGAGATATAGCAGGAAGAGGAAAAAATTTTTTATATGGGTTATCGGAAAAATTGTGCTATAAGCCTAAAAGCCAATTAATTAAGAATCCTAGAATGAGCTAAAATCAACAATATTGTAGTAAGAATATTCTATGAAAACCTTAGTTGTAAAATTGGATAGCCATTCTACTTAAGTTAAGGCACGCCAACTGAGCGCGGAGGGCTTCATACCTAAAACACGGAAGTTAGGTTTGAAAATAATTTCGTATTGTGTAATAATTAGGTACGCTCGCGCGCGAAATAGTTTATCGGGGCCAGTTTGAGGCCAATAAAGGGAATTTTCTAGTTGTTTGGTGGAAATGAAGTTGGATGGGGTGTAAGCTTCCTTTGTAAAATAAAAAAGCCGTAAAATATGTGTGTTTGAAAAGAGTGGTTATGTTTGACCGGGTTCCAACAGACTGATTTAATTTTGGTTGAGATTGTCGCCGAGGAATAAAAAGATTCGAATCTTTATTTCATTTTAATGGAATGCGAGAAGAATGAAAAAAAAAATGTCATTTTGAAAATGTATAATGGATGTTTAGTAAATAATTTGTGTAGTAGTAATAAGGTGTGAAATTTTAGGCTCCAAAGTAGGTATTTCGCGAATTAGTAGCGAGCGACGGTATGGCACCTACTAGTGGGGAGATGGTAGATTAAAATTAGGGGGATCCCAGTTAATTGATGTGACTAATTAGGTGCCATGTACAAGTGAAGGTTAGTTGTAAAGTTGTGTCTAGGTCTGACTTTGCGTGTGTGGGCGATATGGTACTTACTAGATTAGGTTAGTGGTAAACAAAGGTCATGGTGTACAAGTTGACCAGTGGAAGTAATTAGGTGCCATGTACAATGTTGGTTAGGTCGTGAGGTTGAGTCTTGGTCAGATTTTGTGTGTGTGTGGCGAATAGAGGCTCTTAGTGAACATGCCGATTACGTGGCTCATTTCGAGTGAGTGGTTTTGGGCTTGAATGTAGTGTTTGTTTATTGATAGGGAATGGATTATTAAGTTTGTTTATTTTGGAGCTGATTGGCTGGTATGACGAATGGGGGTTCCAGTTGCTTGCGGTATGGGGAATGTATGAGTCAAAGGGTTAGAAGGGGGAGTAAGTGCCATGTCGGAGAACGTACCGGACGAGATATTGAATTTTGATCGGTCATGCATGATTGTTGTCCGTGCGGAATGTGGAAGGAATGGATTATAAAGAGTATAGGAATTAGGTGCCATGACGGAGGTCCAGGTTTCGATTTTAGGTTGCGGTCGTATGTATAGGTGTCAAAAGGTGAGAAGGCCAGTTGGTGAGTGTTGGTGCGGTTGGAGGTCGAATTAAGCCTGTCGATTTGTGATCCATATCGAGTGAGTGGTTTTAGATTTGCCCATAAATGTGTTTGTTTAATTAATTGGACTAATTTATAAATAATATTTGATACATGTGTACATGTTGCACGCGTTGAAAGAAAACGGTCGGGGTGGGCGGAGTGATTGATGTTGTGCGGCGGGAGCTCTGGTGAATTGCAGCACAACGCCGATCACCACGTTTTGCAAATTATTTTATAACTAAGTTTGGTTATTGTGCGGGCTACAAGGTGGTGTCAGGGGTTTCTAACTTTTCTAAAGGGAAGTGTCAGGGGTTACAAACCTTTTCCAAATTTATAGGTCAGGGATTTTAAACCTTTTCAGATACATGTGTAAGGAGTTTCCAAACCTTTTAGACTTGGCAAGTGTCATGGGTTCAGACCTTTCGAATTCAGGATATGTCAGAGGTTTTAAACATTTTTCCCAGGGCACAATAATTCAGGTGTTTCCAAGCCTTTCAACTTTGGAAAAGAGTAGGGAGTCTTAGAACATTTTAATTTCGCAATGATTCAGAGGTCCAGACTTTCGATATATTTTCAAATTCATGTTAAGTCAGGGGTGCTCAAACTTTTCCAAATTTATATTGTCAGGGATTTCGAACTTTTCCAAATTCATGATAAGTCAGGGGTGCTCAAACTTTTCCAAATTTATATTGTCAGGGATTTCGAACTTTTTCAAATTCATGATAAGTCAGGGGTGCTCAAACTTTTCCAAATTTAGATTGTCAGGGATTTCGAACTTTTCAAATTCACGATAGGCCAGGGGTGCTCAAACTTTTTCAAATTTATATTGTCAGGGATTTCGAACTTTTTCAAATTCATGATAAGTCAGGGGTGCTCAAACTTTTCCAAATTTAGATTGTCAGGGATTTCGAACTTTTCAAATTCACGATAAGCCAGGGGTGCTCAAACTTTTTCAAATTTATATTGTCAGGGATTTCGAACTTTTTCAAATTCATGATGAGTCAGGGGTTCTCAAAAGTTTCCAAATTAAGTTAGTGTCAGGGATTTCGAACCATTTCAAAATCGTGACATGTCAGGGGTTTACAACTTTATTTACAAAAATATTTTTGATTTAAGGGAGGCCTCAACATCCCAAGAATATTTCGGAGTCAGGGGTTCTCAACTTTCGGAATATTTTCTAATTTTAAATATTTTAGGGTTCTCAACTTTAAGAAATACTTTTACTTTTCCGGAATATTTAAGGGAGGTCTCAGCTTCCAAAAATATTTTGAACTTAGCGGTTTTTAATTTCAAAAATATTTTAAAATTTTGAATTTCTAGGGTCTCAACTTTAGAAAAATATTTTATTTTTCCTCAGGATATTTAAGGGAGGTCTTAACTTCCAAACATATTTGAACTTAGCGGTTCTTAATTTTCAAAAATATTTTCAAATTTTGAATTTCTAGGGTCTCAACTTTAGAAAAATATTTTATTTTTCCTCAGGATATTTAAGGGAGGTCTTAACTTCCAAACATATTTGAACTTAGCGGTTCTTAATTTTCAAAAATATTTTCAAATTTTGAATTTTTTTAGGGTCTCAGCTTTAGAAAAATATTTTATTTTTCCTTAGGATATTTAAGGGAGGTCTTAACTTCCAAACATATTTGAACTTAGCGGTTCTTAATTAATATTTTCAAATTTTGAAATTTTAGGGTCTCAGCTTTAGAAAAATATTTTATTTTCCTCAGGATATTTAAGGGAGGTCTTAACTTCCAAAATATTTTGAACTTAGCGGTTCTTAATTTTCAAAAATATTTTCAAATTTTGAATTTTTTAGGGTCTCAGCTTTAGAAAAATATTTTATTTTTCCTTAGGATATTTAAGGGAGGTCTTAACTTCCAAACATATTAGAACTTAGCGGTTCTTAATTTTCAAAAATATTTTCAAATTTTGAAATTTTAGGGTCTCAGCTTTAGAAAAATATTTTATTTTCCTCAGGATATTTAAGGGAGGTCTTAACTTCCAAAATATTTTGAACTTAGCGGTTCTTAATTTTCAAAAATATTTTCAAATTTTGAAATTTTAGGGTCTCAGCTTTAGAAAAATATTTTATTTTTCCCCAGGATATTTAAAGGAGGTCTTACCTTCCAAAAGTATTCTGAACTTAGCGGTTCTTAATTTTCAAAAATATTTTCAAATTTTGAATTTTTAGGGTCCCAACTTTTGAAAAATATTTTTTATTTTTCCTTAGGATATTTAAGGGAGGTCTTAACTTCCAAACATATTTGAACTTAGCGGTTCTTAATTTTCAAAAATATTTTCAAATTTTGAATTTTTAGGGTCTCAACTTTAGAAAAATATTTTATTTTTCCTCAGAATATTTAAAGGAGGTTTTACCTTCCAAAAGTATTCTGAACTTAGCGGTTCTTAATTTTCAAAAATATTTTCAAATTTTGAATTTTTAGGGTCCAACTTTAGAAAAATATTTTATTTTTCCTCAGGATATTTAAAGGAAGGCTTAACTTCAAAAAATATTTTAAACGGTTCTTAATTTTCAAAAATATTTTAAAATTTTGAATGTTTAGGGTTTCAACTTTAGAGAAATATTTTATTTTCTCAGGATATTTAAGGGAGGTCTTAACTTCCAAAAATATTTTGAAGTTAGACACTTTCAGCTTTCAAAAATATTTTAAAATTTTGAATGTTTAGGGTTCTCAAATTTAGAAAACTACTTTCATTTTCCAGGAGGGTTCAGGTTCCAAATATTTTGGATTAAGCGGTCCTCAGACTTTCAAGAATATTGCCAAATTTGGAATGGTTTAGGGTTCTCGACTTTAGAAATATTTTAATTTTAGGAATGTTTAGGAAGGAGTCCGACTTTCAATATTTTTGGAGTTCAGGAGTTCCCAACTTTCAAAGTGTTTCGGATTTTGAATATTTCAGGGGTCTATACTCTAGTAATGCCTTTATTCTTTCGGAATGTAAGGGAGGTGTGTTGTGAATATTGCCTTAACGCGAATCAAGAACACGGTAATGGGCTATTAGAGATATTGTAAGTAATTATAAATTTATACCGTGCAGCGCTGTCACTCGATGCTGGCAGGAGTGAACGAATTCGCTATTCGTTTAATTTCCACGATTAAAAAGGAAAGAAAAAAAGGGGAGAAACTTTATTCTAATGAACACCAATACACACGGTCAAACAAAATATCAAATATTGTGTGTTTATAGGGTGTATACAGGTTCAACTCGAGGTTTGATTATTGGATAGACTATCATGAATTGGATGTGATTTATTGTGCTAATTATTAGTTATTTTTAGTAATTTACTTTCTTATCTTTGAACTTCTGCTCTTGCTTAAAGGACATTTTTCCTCACAAGCGCAGGCAAGTCTGTTCGCATGCACGAATGATACTTGCGTACTTAGGGATATGTTTATTTGTGTAGACCAGCTTTTTGCAATCGTGAATACATTGGTATTTGGGTGCGTGGGCGTATATTTAATTGTTTACTTACATATCTACTTGCGTGTTTATAGACACCTAATTGCGTGCGTACATGCGTGGATGCGTGCAGGCGTTCGTGCGCATATGTAATTGTGTGCATACTTGCTGAATGGTATGACTATGCTTGCGTATCCGTGCGTACATGCATATTACGTGGTTACCTGCGTCGGTAGGGATTGTTGTGGATGCGCGGGGACAGGCTTCGAACCCCGGACTGCGGGTGGTTCGTCACTCTTCGGTTTATGATCTGGCTACGTATTTGTGAGTGAGCTGAGTAGATTTTAATATTATTCTACTGAAAAAAAAGAGTAAGAAGAGAAAAGAAAAAAAAAATTACCAAAAGAATAACAAAAGGTAAGTGTATCTCGCAATATTATATTTTAAAATGATAGAACAGGGACTTATAGTTAAATAAGATGCTGATGAAATATTTTGCTACTACTCTCAACCATCCAGGGATTGACAGGAAGAAATTATAGATAAGTCCGCCTTTACGCCTCAGATAAATTATGTACCGTATGTTTCTGTGAGATGTGTCCGAACGGTTGAGAATTATTATTTATCTATTTATGTTAAATAATTTATTTTCATGGATGAATACTAAACCACATATTTGCATAGACTAATCACGTGTTTATAGGGTGTATACTTACATGGACTTAACTATATATATATTTTTTTTAAATATCAATTCTATAATTAATTATTAGACCAAATAAGAGGTAGAGGATTTGAATATTGTTTTAATTATGATTTTTCCTTTTCAGGGAGATACTTATTCGTCTTTGAATATATAGGTACTTGAGTGCGGTTAATGTTAACGTTTTATTTATAGTGGGGTTTACATAAGTCTACGCATACCAAAATCAACGAATATTCTTCGAATGCACATACGGATTGCAATATTGCAGGGCAATATTGCATTAATATTAATTTGTAATTAAGATCGAAAAAAAATATATATACGAATTAAACTTGGCGTTTTATTAGGTACACTGGACCATTTAAACGGTGCCCTGTATCTATTCTTATTAGAAGGCCCTATTGTCTCATATTATGGTCGAACAGGTGGTAAAATGTTTCAAGTTATAAATAAAATTACTTATAAAATAAAATCTGGTTTTATTGTTCGGGTTGTGTGAAGCAGAATACTGTTACACACATCGCCTTGACATTGCGGGGTCTTTTATAAGTATCTTAAACTGTTTAAATTATTGTACGTCGGGTTGATATGCTGTATGAGTTGACGAGTGTTGTGTAAAAAAGTTTTATCATCGTGCTAGCTGAAGGCGGGTAATGTTGAGCGGATCTTTATGCATTTGTTTTGGGTGGTGAGTTATTTAGGAGAGGTTGGGGAAGATACATTAATTTTATGGGAGGATGAGCAATGGAGGCTACGACGAATCTGGCGGGCGAACGGTGAGCGTTCAACAATCGTACTAACCTTTATGTTATGCATGTATACTATTATTTAGAACGCGGAATTTGGAGGGCGAAGAATTGGGAGAAGTTTGGTTTGACGTACAGTAGAGATTTCCTATTTATCTGGTAACTGAAAGGACGACTCCTTCACGGCGTACGCGCATCATATTGTGCCGTAACAAGAGCATACTTGTTGTCTTTAGGGTTACGGAATGCATATGTTTAGGAGGGCGAGAAAATGGAATAGGTTAAAATTAGATAGAAAATAAAATAAATGTTATAGAATAAAATAGGTATGGTAATGATCAAAGATAAAAACTACCTTCTTATCGCAGTCTTAAGGGAATGCGAATCTGTACGTGTAGAACATAGGTTTAGGGGCCGTGATCGTCTAGTTGGTAGGACCCTACGTTGTTAGGTTAGTATTGCTACAGTGCGATACTGTTTAACTTAGAGCAGTAGTAGAATAATGATTTATTCACTATTCACTACTGAAATTTCAGAATTGAAACTGATTCAGTTTGGTAAAATCCGGTAAGGTGGTACGATTTGACTCCGTTTGGTAAAATTCGGTAAGTTTGGTATGAGATGTCACAATTTAGTAAAATCGGGTACATGAAGATAGATGTGGAGAATGTAACGTTTGGTCTACTGAACCGATTGGTCATAGGTATTGGCGTAGGAATTTGGTGAGAGTAGAGCAACATAACAAGGATAAATAAGCAGGAACAAAGGGAGCAGGAACCTGAGTAAGGAATGCCGTGTGGTGACGAAGGAGTGAGCGATAATAGAGCAGTAAGGTTAGGTTAGAGGTTAGCCCCATGGGATTACAAAGCCACGTAGTTATCATAGGATAGGATAGAGTCCGGCGGGCGAGGTATGTTACTAGGTAGGTTATATTTCGTATGTGCAATATAGGAAGGGAACACGTTAAGGAACAATCGACATTTGTTGAACGAGCTACACAGTCTGGCGGGCGTATTGCTTGGATTGTTACGTAGATAGAATAGGAATAGTACGTAGTAAAATAGGATAAGAGGGGAGTTTGGAATAAAGGTTATAGTAAATTATTACTATTGATAGGGTTCCGTTCAAAGGGATAGGAAGGGGTAAGGTTATGGTGAAGTATTACTATTGATAGGGTTCCGTCCAAAGGGTACTATAGGAAGGGGTAAGGTGAGGGATTACTAACGATAGGGTTCCGTCCACCTGGTACAAGAGGAGTAGGTAGAAGGGAGTCTTGAGCGGCAGACCAGGGGTTGGGGTCATGGTTTATATAGGGATAGATAGAGCGTGTACGAAGGATATTTCGGCTAAAATATCAGTTGAAACAAGTCATTTAATACGGTGCGTTCATAGATTAATCACGGATTCTACATAGTCAGGCGGGCGAAAGAGTATGAAAATGAAGTAAAATTGGTAGTTGGGGCGACGAACGTAGCCACGGATCATGTGTAGGTTGGCGAGTGAAATTATGCTGTCCAGAAGTAAGGACGAGTTAGGAGATACCATTGTAGATATAGATTCTTAGTATTATTCTGGGGTTAATTAAAGGACGGAAACAGTAGAGACTATAGCATGTATATAGCTAGGAAATAGGAAGCTCTAACGAATAATACCCGCTACGGACAAATAGGAATAAAATCCTGTTCGGCGTGGGGGAGTTGAGTTATTGATAATTATGAGCAAAAGGTTTTAAGACTTAGAACAGACTTGTTGGTAGATGCTGGGTTTGGATGGTTGTGTAAATACAGAAATACGCGAGTAAACCATTGGGTATTATAGTGTCTGTACTCGGTAGTGAAACTTCCTTTTAATGAGAGCAGAGCTCTGACCTGAAGGGACTTTTACAATGAATCAGGACACTTTGGTTTCGATTTTTATTGCATTTCCCATACATTGCTCCGAAAAGAATGTGAACGTAAACTCAGTGTGTTGAACACACGAATGGGACTTGAAAAATGTGAGGTGAACAAAGCCATAGTGCAGAACTTTACATTTCATCGAGACCTTAATTTGTTCTCACTCGGGAGGGAAAATTTTATCATATACCGAGGGCGTTCTACACTAAGCAAAAAGGAGCGTTTAAAGTTAGTGGTGACATTTTCCGGTCTATGAAAAGTGATAGAACATAGCAATTTGAACCATTGACCGGAGCAATGTTGGATGAGATTAAAGTAGAGTCGTGTACAATCAGACTGGGCCCATCCATTTGTCAACGGGTGAGTTAGTTAGCAAAGGTTATGATTCGGAAGAAGCAAAGTCAATTTAAAATTTTCTCAGTAATAATTTCCCAGTTTTCCTGCCTATAACTAGAAAGGTTAAGGTGTTGGAATGTGCGGCGTGTCTAAACCGGAGGTGGCAAGGTATGTTGTGCGCTCTCCCTGGAGAGAAGTACTGATCCTGCCCTACCAGCGAGGGGTAAGACTACAGGTTTCCTGAGCTGGTGGGAAATCTTTCTATGGCATGAAACAGGGTATTAAGTGTTTAGTAATTTCATTTTGAGCTTCTGATGAGTCTAACCTGACTATACTAGGACGAATGCCCATATGTTGTGTTGTGTGGTCGGGACTGCTTAGCACCCAAAATAAAATGCCACAATCATTCTGGTAAGGGAACAAACACCCTATTAGAAGAAGTTGTTGGTACTACGGACCTTCTGGAGAGGGAACGAACACCCTAACAGAGGCACATCTACGAAAAGCAGTACTGCAGCCATAGCATTAATATATGTTGGCGACAGACAGACATAGACTATAGTGTGGTGTAGAGACGCTAGTCGCGATCATGGAAGCAGAAAATAAATTCTTTCCCATGCCGCGAAAATCGCCTCTAGGCGGGCGACTGTGATGAATCACAACCTACCTCAATGAAAATAGCTAGCAATAGGACGTATGAAGGCTGGCTGGTAAAATGTTATAGGGCGTAGGAGTTAGTTTAGCGCCTGGGTAGGGAGTATAGCAAAGAGACCGCGGTGCGTATAAATTATTGCGGGTGGCGTGTAGTCAGGCGCAGAAAATACAACGTGCAAACATTCTGAACAGGAATGACTAGCAACACCGTATAAGCGAGAAATGATGATAGATAAGTATTATAGGTCGGCATGCAGTAAGATATAGGACGAATTGACTGTATTACATCTACTCTTGTAAATTCGTAGCATTTTTCAGAGATTAGTTACTGAAAGTTTTAGGGAAATATGGAACGCATTTTTAAGGAAAATTGCTTCAGGCATTGTGATTGGTCGACCAATGGGAGACGCGGAAATGATGTTGGGGATGATTTTCGATTGGTCATGGGGGTAAGGGTGGGAGCAAGAAAGCGAGGCTATTTAAGGGCGTGTAACACGGTAGGAGCACCTTTAGTACAACTGCGAGCCTCGAAGGAACAACTTGCCTGAGCCCCGGTCATCGCGCATCGAGCGCCATTGTTTTTCGGCATCAACGTTTCGGTGAGTCTCGGGCGCCGCGCTATATTTTGGAGTTTTCTAGTTGCAATTCGACCAGTTCTATTAACTTGCATTGTATTGGAGTCTTCTTTTGGTGGCTGGGCTAGTTTTGGAAACAATACTGGCTTTTCAGAAATTATTTGCTAGTATTAGGGATGTGAAATATTTTTATATGGACCATCATTGGAGCACTATGTGGAATGCGAGCGATGCTGAAATATGCATACACGCATACTATTACTGGGCTCTTTTCCCTTTCGGAGCACTGGGTGAGAGAGCGGGTTTTGCTGAAATATGCTGCACGCCCACTCACGCAGAGTTCTTTCATGGAATGTTGTATGAGGGTTGCGGGTTTTGCTGAAATATGCATACGCGCGCACTCATGCGAGGTTCTATTCCTTTCGATGGGATGTTGGGTGGGCAACGCTAGCTATGCTGAATAAGCATACACGCTTGTTCGCACAAGATTCAGTTCATTCTCAATGATATCACGACACAAGGCCTCGTGGTAAGAAGACGTAACATAAGGTCGAAGCGCAACTGGAATTCTGGCTAAATTATCAAATTATAATGTGGGTAGTTAGGTTCTTCAAACACTAAATTCATATTGGTAGGTTAGCCATCTAGCTGTGTGAATTAATTCTCCTTAATCCTGCAAGGGAGTGAGGGTTCACTTCGTGAGAACGAGTAGTACCATAGTGTGTAGTATTTAGTGAGGTTAGGTACTAGGAAGACCAGGTAAGTACCCCTCAGTAATTCTCCTTAATCCTGCTAGGCTGTGAGGACCCTTTTTCATTTGATTAGTACTAAAGTCATATGGTAGGTTAGCCATGTAACTGTGTGAATTAATTCTCCTTAATCCTGCAAGGGAGAGAGGGTTCACTTCGTGAGAACGAGTAGTACCATAGTGTGTAGCATTTAGTGAGGTAGGTACTAGGAAGACCAGGTAAATACCCCACAGTGGTTCTCTTTAGTCCTGCTAGGCTGAGGGGTCTAAATTGACTTGATCTGTTAGTGCGTTACCTATACCATCTGGGCGAGGGGTGGCGGTACTCTAAAGACCGGTGCAAGCTGAGCTGACCGTCTGAGGAGGAAACCTGTGGTAGCCTTCTTTCGATAGGCGAAGTCCGTCGGACGAAGTACTTCGAGGTTAGGATAGGGACCACACACACACCCACACACACACGCACGCCTTTAGGATTTGAGGTCCGTAGGGGCCCTAAATCATCCACATTACACCACGAATTTCATTTTAAATCTCTTCCTAAGAGAAACAGTTTCTTCACAGGATAGGAAACAAAGGGGGCCCTTAGGTATACAGAAATAGAGCTGCTGGGAGTACAGCAGCCCTATCTGGTTGGTGGCCACTGTAAGGAGCGTGGAGAGGCCAGGGGTGAGGGGACCCCGGACTCGTGGAGCTTCTTACTTCCCCTCCGGGGGAAATTGTTTGAATAATATGAAAATTACTGGTTAACACAATTTCTGGGAGGAGAGAACACAGACAATTACAATGTGATGGGGGAGACACAGTGATGTAGGAGAGGCGGACTTAGACAGGAAATTACATATGTAGTTAGAATATTATTCGAAGAACAAAGGTTAGGATAGAAAGCTAGGGATTGAGTTAGTACTCTGGGTTATACGGTTACACAACGCTTCTTCGAAGAGAGGAAGATACAGGGTCCATCTACACTTAATTCAGTGTATACATATGTATACATTGATTGAGTTTACCTAGAGATCACTTGAATGCTAAACGCAGGCCATGTTTTATTTTAGAGGTTACTCGCGGAAGCGTGGAATTTCGGAATAATTATTCGACAACACCTATCGGGTGAAGTATAAATACAAAATATACTTTGGTGGGAGGCTAGTTCGTCGCAGCCTCCAACGGTCAGCGGTCACCCATCCAAGTACTGACCGCACCCAGCGTTGCTTAACATTCAATAGCGACAGTTGACTGTCTGCACCACTGAGCTATCGAGGCTGACAAAGGAGCTACATAGGCGTTTCATTCGTGCGGTACCAAGCCGGGCGGGATAAACCCTACCACCTAGTAAGGCGAGAAGGGAAGGAACCTACAGTTTTACGTGGAATGGGGCTGGGGCTGGGGCTGGGACTGGGGCTGGGGCTGGCGCTGGGCTGGGCTGGGCTGGGCTGGGCTGGACTGGACTGGACTATATATAATTAAACATAAACACTAATCAAAAGGGAAAAACTTTGTTTTCGTGCCTTACTTGCTGCTTGATAGTTATCATGTTCGAATACCTTTCCAAACGTGGTGGTCGGTGTTGTGCTGTAATTTACAACAGCACCTGCAGCACAACAAAATACATTTTAGCATAAAATCCGAACCACGTAGCAACCCGTGTTCACGAAATATGCTTTATCAAACTCGGAAAGAAAAGAAGAGTCCTGCACGCGAACCGAACGTTATGTCCCGACAAACCGAACCGAGAGACATTTTCGAACAATTATAGCTAGGATAATCTGCGTATCCCCCCGACGGTTCAGCGACTATCGAACAAGTTGGCGAGTACCCGAGCGAGTGAAGTGGCACGCTTTTGAACCTCGTGATCAGAATGTGAATTAGGAGGAATATTTTGCGATCTTACTCTCCTTGCGAAAGGCACGTACGTACCCACTGGTGTACCGGGCGATAGTCCATAGTGACTACTGATAGATGGAAATTGTTCGGCATTTTAGGTTTTCGAACGGAACGTACGGAAGACTATTACTAATTCTACGCCGTCTGTCTGTCTGTCCAAATGTATCTTTTGAACCGTAATACCTAGCCGGTAATTTTTTTTTTTTACAAAATATGTGTTATTATTGCGGCTACAACAACAAAATAATAACAAACAGAAAGTACAGCCTGGGGTTTTTGAAAATGGGAGTGAAAAGGCTCCAGTCAGGCCGGCATGGCATTCGCAATCCCCGTGCATCACAGAATGTCCATGGGCATCTTAAGTCACCTTCTCGTAAGTGAAACGATGCCACAAGTCGCGCTTTCCATAAAAAAAAAAATTAATAAAAAAATTAAGATCCCAATTCAAGAAAAAAAAAATAGATTTTTTTTGTGGTGCAGAAAACTCAGGCGCGTGTCCAACTCGCACTTGACCAGTTTTTTTATAGAAAGCGCGACATGTGACACCGAGCCACCCACAAGGTGTCTAACGACGCGGTCGTACGCGGGGCCGTATTGCGAATGCCGTGCCGGCCGGACAGGCGTCTATTCACGCCTCTCTTGAAGGACCCACTTGGATTCACTTTGTGCAATGAAGTATACATTTATTTCATTTCATTTCATCACCTGTAGTCTTGACAACCGCCACAATATGCCGAACGGCCAGCAATCATCTCGACTTTGATCGCCGCTTCCTCTCCCGGCTCGTTTCGTCTACGCTGTATTAGTAACTCAATATTCAACAATTTTTTTAACTCAGATTAAAATTTAAAGACGACCCGGGGCGAAACACTGTGACCTTTGCCGACGTACTTACTAAGCAAGTTAGCATGTGATTCAATAAAGACTAGGACTTTTTTTTAGGTGAGAATTAGACTTATTGAGTTGTGGATCGGTTTCCATTATGCGTACTTACGTACGCATAATGGAAGCAAAGAAATTGAACAAAGTCAGACTTTAACAGCATTATTTTAATTCGTAAGCCAACTTTTTTATTCTGCTCGACTAGAACATGCTCGTTGTCACAGATTTACCTGCTCCGCGTGAAGCAGTTGGGAGACGGAGGACTCACGAAATACCTGCTCCGCGCGGAGTCGTTGGGAGCTGGCAGGTAGAACATACCCGATCTCTCGACTCTTCCCTACCCTTCCACTCACATTCGGCGAAAATATAAAACTCTTCCGGTGAGTGTGTTCCCTACATACTTCGAGTACCTATAACCCTTTTTGTCCGCCTTATAGCAGGCATTTCGCTTCTCTGAGCGTGGTTTCACGAGGAGTGGTGTTATTGGCTGTGTCTTATCTTTCAGCCCGTTACGGCTATCTATAATAAAAAGCGGCCAAGTGCGAGTCGGACTCGCGCACCGAGGTTTCAGCACCACAAAAAACACACACAAAGTTAAAAAAACATATATATTTTTTTACTGTTTTTTTAGATATGTGTCATATCCGCCAAAATAACACATATTTTGGTAAAAATTTCAACCGGATAGCTATTACGGTTTCAAAGATATATCCATCGGACTGACGGACGGATGGACAGACGGACAGAAAGACATTGTAAGCTTAGTAACAGGGTGCGGAAACCGAAATACATTGGCTCCATAAATCTATTTCGTTAAGGGGGCTCCATCCTAAGTCTACCCTCTCTTTCTAACATTGGACGTTTTTCATAAATTTTATTTTAATATGAAGAAATTATACAACTTATAAAAAACTCCTCTGGGAGAAACATGCATGATAAAATTATTAATGTTTTTCAATAAACAAATTTGGTACTCCACATATAATAAATGAAAAAAAAACTAAGAGTTTATTAAGTTTCGTTTTTTTTTTTAATTTTTATATGTGGAGTACCAAATATTTTTATTGAAAAGCATTAATAATTTTATCATGCATGTTTCTCCCAGAGTATTTTTTGATAAGTTGTATAATTTCTTCATAATAAAATAAAACGCGCATTGTTAGAGTGAGAGGCACAATTTAGGGAGGTGGCCCCTTAAGTCTCCTTATTTCATTATTCAACATGGCCAACATGGCCTTGGCATTACGTGTTTACGTGTAAGTAATTTCAAATAGTTTATTGTGTTGAGTGAAATTTTGAATTTGCAAATATTCTGAATGGAAATAATGAACAATGATAATGTTTCAGCACAAACGTACCTACGGCTATTCGCAAAGCGTCTTCATTACATTTTCTGACTCTTGCATTCTGGCTAACAATTCCCTCACCTTTCTCACTCAAGACTCTAATGATTTTCCATTCTCAAAGACGCAGTGAGGCGCTCCGGGCCAAAGAAATATACTCCTAGATCGACTTGTCTAGAACGTGAAATAACATTTTCACAAACACGTTACAAAATATAAACGGCCTTCCACCATTGACATAGACTTCACATCAAATACGCTCGATCGGTTCCTATTGGAACCTGTGGGGCTATTCTTTTAAAGTACCGGCCCCACACGGTACAAAAGTTACAAGAGTGATCTAATGTGATCTTTTGTTAATTAGTTTTTGACTCATTTTATTTTATTATTTGTAATGTCGAAGAATCAGACTGTAAATATTGTTCTCAGTTTATACGGTGCTTCGTTAGTCATGTCAAAAATTTCGGGAGGGTTACATACACACTCAAATGAACACGTTACGCAAAAAAAATTATATGTTTTTAGCATTAACTTTTCGAGAAATTTAACAAAACATGTTAGCTACCTAAACATTAACCTGTGTGTAACAGTAGTAACTTGCACTGTACGGGTTCAATGGCCGTCTATGTGCAAACACCGAACAGCTGTTTGTTGTAAGTAAGTCACAAGGTCACTATGATTGGTTATTACAGCTACTTATTTCATTTTATTTTTTTGTTAGGAGAAAAAATGTTCCTATAAACATATGTTTTTTTTACGTAAAGTGTTTATTTGAGTGTGTATGTAACCCTCCCGAAATTTTTGACATGACTAACGAAAGACCTTATATTACTGACTATTTCTGATAAATAAAATATAATTATTATAATATTATCCTATCCTATGACGGTGTCGTTTCTGGGTATTGAATTCTATGCTCAAGTCTAAATAGTGTTCGTTCCGCGAAAGAGCCGACTCAGAAATTACTAGTTGCTTCTCCCCCGAGGCCCTTCCAGTGATTATATTAGCCCTTCGTGTAGCGAGCTCATAGAATTAAACTCTGCATAGAAGATTGAATATGTCGGAGTGTAAAGGGGGAAAACGGTAGTCTGTGAGCTGGGGGATGTTATTTGAACACACAAAGAAACTAAGAAACTTACAAATGCACGTCTAGAAATTATAACATTTACTTAGTATCTCATAAAGTATGATATGTAACTACTAAATAGTCATTTATATGTTTAATTAACTAGTACGTACTTATATGTGTGTTTATCATAGTTATTTTCCTTATATTATATTTTACATTCCCACACTCAAGCCTTTTGCTACTACCTACTTATATCTCTGTAAGGGATAAGTCCGCCTTTGCCCCTCATCTAAATTACTTATTGTCTGTTTATGTAAAATCTTTTTTTGAAGCAACAGAAGTAGTTCTATCTATCTATCTATCTATCATTCTACCTACAAAGTACTAACACAATAATGGCCAATTTCACTGTAAAGACTAGATAAGTGAAACCACGACTTGCACCAACACAAAATGGCTCGACTTTAGCTAAATCGTAGAGCTAAGTGATCACACTCTATGAAAGTGCGTTTAGGGTTCCGTATCGATTCGGCGCTGCGTCAAATTCTTTAGACCCTCACCTACCATTCCCAGCTACCAGCAATCTTATACTAAACCCGCCTCTTTCTACAGCGCACCACAGCCTTATCCTACCATATCTATGATGTGCCCCCCCCCCCCCCCTCTCTATAGAGCCGCCCACCGCGCGGCATGGGGCGCGCTCGGGTGCGGCGGGAGGCGCGGGGCGGCACCGAACGCCTGGGAAATCAGAAGGCGACACCTGAGTGTCTGTCGTACTTAATTGACTTCAACAAATTCCGGCGAGCTGGGTCTCCGCCCTGTGTAGCTTTTACACAAAACACTGCGTGTACCTACTTGAGATGCGACGATTTACAAATGTTTCAATTATCTTCGTATTTTTATGTAACAATCAGTTTCAATTTTAATAAGAATACCTACTTTATTACTGAACTAAACGACAAATACAAAAACATTTTTTTTAAACTTACTTTGAACGCTGGATATGTAATGTAGCTGTATTTTATGGATCTCGTATCTGATGAAATAAATATATTTGATTTATTTTATTTCTCGTTTTATTTGAATGCCTAAGCATATTATATATAGTGCATCACTCAGAGCGCTCTTATGTTTCAATTTATTTCATCTATAGCCAAAACCGAAAATGTGTAAACCTAAGCGCGACGCTCGAGAATTAACCAGTAAGTATAATTAAATAAAAATTTATCGTCCCCGGGTGGGGGTGATTAATTTTTTCTACCACTTATGTTGTAGGAGTAATCGAGTCTGAAAGTTTTTCAAACCAGTTTGAAGCCTGAATGTCAAAGGCAATGACCAACTTTTGTGATTTTAAATTATAAATTAGTTCCTTGTCGACGGTTTCGCTTAGCCATATTTTTTTTTAATTTGTGCTTATATTTTTCAAACATTTAATGACAGTATAGCTACAGCAGCACTGGCAAGGAGAGGGGCAGGGTGGGTGGTCGAAGGGCCTGATCCGATAATACCCCTCTCGTTTAACCAACTAAGGTCATGGATCAGAACACGCAAAAGAACAACACCAACAGCAATGGTCACAAAATAAACGACTGCAAGCAGGCAAGAGCGGCGGTGCCAGTCATCAACAGTAAGCTCACCAAGGGTACACTACAGCTAAACAAAGGTAAAATCGGATTGGTGGTAAGAACTTTGACTGGACAGTGGACACTATCCACTAAATAAGAACTTTTTCATTATATAGATAAAACGGATAGCCCTCTGTGCAGGGAATGCATGGGGGCTGAAGAAACGCCATCCCACGTGCTACTACAGTGGGAGGGGGTGGCAAATGAGCGGGCAACCATCCTCAAAAACCCGAGGACACTCCAAGATGCCTGCAAGGACGTCGGACGCCTACAGGACTTCTGGAAGGAGCTGGGCTGGATGGAGAGCGGCCTGGGTGATACGCACAACGGGTCCAAACAGAGAAACTTACATGCGGAACATGCCCACCAAGAAGAAGAAAACTATAGCTAGTCAGATGTCACGTTAAGATTCATAAAATGATTGTACAAAACACATCTCTGCGTTCCTCCGGAAATGTAAAAACACGTCGCACCAAATAAACTTGAAATAACGACACGTCTACCACACGGCGTGTCATGGCGTCGCGATCACAATAAAAATGCAAAAGTTTATTCTAATGTAACGAGCTTCTCGACGAGCTTGTTACCGCGACGCCGACGACGCTTCATTACCGCGACGTCGGCGCCGCGACGCTGTGTTGACGCCTGCCGACGCCAAGCGGTGGCCGACGACGACCCCGTCACATGGAAATTAATGAGCGGAAGCGTAATTTGACATTGAATACATTTTTCTTTTTAAACAGTTGGTCAGCATGCACGCAATCACTCCATCAATACTATCATTTCTACGTTTTCATGGTCATTGCCACACACTCTCCCGCAACGCAAAGAGTAGGTTTGTAAAGAATGAAAAGAACAAAGGTAAAATCAGATTGGTGGTAAGAACTTTGACTGGACACTATCCACGAAATAAGCACTTATCTCTATCTTCTTCTTCTCTATCTCTTCTCTACTCTCTATCTCCTCTTTCTCTATCTTCTCTACCTCTATCTTCTCTCTATCTCTATCTTCTCCTCTATCTTCTCTTTCTCTATCTCTTCTTCTTCTTCTTCTTCTTCTCTTCTTCTCTCTCTTATACTTCTTATAAAAGGGAACGTCTGTTCTGTATGTGCGATGGATGTATGTATGTTTGAGGTAAACTCCGGAACCACTGAACAGATTTTGATGTAGTAGTTTGATGAGTAGTTCTTCAGGCTCACTATGGGCTATACACCATTACACTAAATAGCTTTAGGGTTGAGCAGTATCAAATAAAGTATAGCGTAAACGGAATTTAGTATGGAATGTTCGTAATAGATGGCGTTAGCAGTTCTGTTGCGTTGCGTTGGTTTTGATAGTTGCTTTTGATAGAAGCGATGTTAGATACATCATGGACGAAAATATACAAGAGGGAGGACTGACACTCGCCATATTAGAAATCGTGCCTCGATGTTTTCTTTGTTAAACATTTGGTCAGTGTGCACACAATCACTCCATCAATACTATCCTTTCTACGTTTTCATTGTCACTGCCACACTCTCCCACAACGCAAAGAGTAGGTTTGTAAAGAATTATGTACGAAATTAAACTCGTCCCGCCTATGTACGCCCCTCTTGAAGGACCCGAGGCTGTACTTGGGAGGACACACTTGTTATGGGCAAGGAGAGCTTTCCAGAGTTTGTCGGTTCTGTAGATAGCATTAATGGCCCCATTTGTTGCCGTGCACCGAGAACCACGGCGCGTTTCAATGGCGATAGGTATCGTCAATCGCTGCCCGTGCGCAGGAGTCCACTGGACAATCAGACACAACCAATAACACCACTCCTCGCGAAACACGCTCAGTGGTGTCATGCCTACTGTTTTGTCAGCCTCGGTAGCTCAGTGGTGCGGTCGGTCGACTGTTGTTAAGCAACCCTGAGCGCGGTCAGTATTTGGATGGGTCACCGCTCGACCGTTGGAGGCTGACCGTGGATCGGATTCCACGTAATACTGTAGGTTCCTTCCCTTCTTACCTTACTACGTGGTAGGGTTTATCCCGCCCGGGTTGATACCACCGCACTGAATGAAACGTGTCGGTCGAAACGGCTATGTAAATAGTTCGTGTTTTCCGTCCAGTTCAGTGTAGCCGACATAATAATGAAGGGAAGCACTGACATGGCACCTAGTTCACCCGGTGTTATGGGCTGACATCACAGATGTTGTAGGTGATGTAGCCAACCAGATAGTTTCCATAAAAAAAATATGCCAGCGCCAGAGATTTGCTATTGGTGCACTTTTTTTTCAACTCCTCGACAAGTTTATGCCCTCTCTAGGTATTTATTTCGGTGTCTTGAGCAATTTCAACATGATAGTCTCTATATACGGTTTGATGTCCAAGATAAAATGATCTCGAGCTACCGGATATTAAAATACATTCAATCTTGAACATCCAATAGAATAATAGTTTATAGGTTTAGTTTATATCACTCTACACAACCTTGTCTTTTAAAAATCTCATGTATTACATGAACTTCGGGTACATTGAAAATGACTTTTAGGGCGTATTCAAATATAAGAAATATGTAAATTTTGAAAAATTTACAAAAAATTTCAAAAATTAATAATTAAAATTCTTAATTTTCAAGTATAATGCATACACGATAACCATTTTATCTACTCACACTGAAAGATAAAGACGACTCGTAACTCGCGTAACGGAAAATTAAAAAAAATCGTAACTCCCAAATTTTTAATTTTTTTTAAAAAATCAAAAAAATTATTCCCAGATATTGATTCAGTCTACATTAAAAAAATATAAAAGTTTAAAATATATATTTAGAAATATGTTTAAAAGTGCCCTTTTTCAAACCCCTAAAAACTACTATTTTAAGCGGTTTTTTACGATTTCCTCAAAAAATCTCACACTTTTTTAGTATTTTTTTTTTGCCATCTTGTAGCCCTCTTCAATACGCGTCATTTGGCACCCTAAATATTTAGGTAGTCTTAAAACTCACGACACCAGGGCGAATTCTCACTTGGAAATCGGGGATTATACTGAAGCGATCGATAATACATTTTCAATGTCAAAACTACCCCCATTACTCTCGCTCATGCCTCTAGCTCTGGGCCGGTGCCTTGCACCTCTCATCCCTCGGCTCATACTGGTTTTCATGGAAACAATTTAAGAAATTGCATTCTACAAACAATTCCGACTTCTGTAACCATTATGAAACCCAGAAAGTGTAATTCGTACACATCTTACCATACCAGAGTGATGTGAAGAGTTTAGTACGCAAAGGTGTTCACGATAAAACAAACAAAAAAAAGGTACGGTTCCGTATTTCCGGAGAGTGAAGGTACGAACTAGATCGATTTATATGGCTCGTGAAATTTATAGTCATTTTATGTAAATACTTAACCGACAGATGTCCCTTTATGCTTCAGTCAGTCAGCTTACTTTTACACTCCTCATCTCTACCGGGGTAATACAAATTCGACAAATGCACCACAGTTTTACACTTGCGGGCGTGGACAGGAAAACGGAGTATGGGAAACCACCCGCTGGGTGAAATGACGACATCAAGTGCGTCGGCGGCGGAAAGCAGTGGTTCCGTACCGCTGAAGGCCGAGAGAACTGAAGGAAAATTTTAGAGAAGTTTTTTTTTTTTTTTTTAACCAAAATAACCTTTATTAATATAAATTTCACAGTAATAAATTAAAATTATTAAATAAACTTAAACTACCTATCAAATAAAATAAAAAACTATAACTAAAAACTACTAAAAACTAAAAACTAACTACAAAATATAATATAAACCTATAACCAATACAAAACTTAATAACCCTCCTCCAGGTGTGACGATGTGGGCACTGTACCGAGGACGCTAGCGGCGTTGCCTCGCTGGATGGCCAAACTGATACGCTGCCTCAGGAACTCGAGCGAACGTTGTTCTCCTGAAGCAGCGTACAGGGACATAGAGAAGTATGTCTCTCCGGTATTGGACTCTCACCCGCTGACTGGCTGATGATCATAGTTAAATTTTTTTTTTTCTATATCTCTTCTTCGCCCACATAATCACATATTCAACAGGAATGAGCTGACATTGTCATCCTCGGTAGCTCAGTGTTGCGGTCGGTCGACTGTTGTTAAGCAACCGTGAGCGCAGTCAGTACTTGGATGGGTGACCTCTCGACCGTTGGAGGCTGACCGTGTTTCGGATTCCACGTAAAACTGTAGGTATGTTCCCTTCTTACCTTACTAGGTGGTAAGGTTTATCCCTGGTTGATACCACTGCGGTCGAAACGGCTATGTAAATAGTTCGTGTTTTCCGTCCAGTTCAGTGTCGCCGACATGAAATGAAGGGAAGCACTGACACGGCACCTAGTTCACCCGGTGTTATGGTCTGACATCACGGATGTTGTAGGTGGTGCAGCCAACCGGGAGTTTTCGTAAAAAAAATCCCGGGCAAGCATGGGTAGCAGGTTAGGTAGCCAAAAATGTCACATTCAAAATATGTATATACGTGGGGCACACTAAAAGTTTCCGGAATTAATAAGAATAAAATACTATTAATGGTCAAAAATGAATTTATTGTTTCTCAAAATATTCTCCCTTTGCGTAAATGCACTTTTTCATACGATTAAACCAATTTTGAAAACTTTTGTGCCACTCCTCCGTGGTGACCTCAGAAACGTGTTTTTCATATTCTTCGACAGCCTCCTCTGGTGATGAAAATCGTTGACCGCGTAATTGGTTCTTAATTTTTGGGAACAGAAAAAAGTCACAAGGTGCCGTCACCTGTTACTATGTCCCACACCAAATTTGAAGCGCCTTTGTTGAATCTGGTAAGCATGGCATTGCACCAAGTGACGCGGTGCGTTCTTTGAGCCTCGGTCAAATTGTGTGGGATCCATCGCGAGCACAGCTTTCTCACACCCAAATGTTTGTGTAGGATTGATTGTTTTTGACTCATGCCTATGTCTAAGGATGCCCGAATCTCATGGTAGGTCACATGCCTGTCTGTTTCGATCATACGGCGCACAGCATCGATGTTTTTGTTGTTCACGGCGGTGAACGGGCGACCATCGCGAGATTCGTCACTGAGATTGACACGACCGCGCTTGAATTCTGCAAACCAGCAATAAATAGTCGTCTTGCATGGTGCTTCATCGCCAAAAGCAGGTTGAAGCCGAGCGAGGCTCTGATGAGCTGTCAAATTACACTTAAAATCGTAGAAAATCGTACTACGAAAATTTTCCCGGGTTAAATTTATGTTAATGTAGACACGCAATTTTTAAAATGGCGCCAAAATGGAAAAACAATTGACAGTCAGATGAAACAAACTGCATTCTACAGCCAAAGAGTTCCATTTTCAAATATTGTAATTACTTTTTAAATATTGTTTATGTAAGTGGCCAATTCCGGAAACTTTTAGTGTGCCCTATGTATGTATATTATTTTATGACCTGATTTTGAATAGTTCAAGTCTTATTCTTCGACATATCCGAGGACATATCCTCACTTTTATAACATGTTAATTTGTAATAAAACATTTAATAATAAGAAATCTCCTCCATTTATGTCGAGGCACCCATTGTATTTGATTTTTCAAGCAAGTATGAAGAAAGCCTTCACACGAACATCACCGGATTTACCCACTAGTAATTTTCCGAACGTTTCGGCAAAAAGCAGTGCATCCGGTAGCCACGCGCCAAGGGTTTCCTAAACCTAGAAACGCATTTTGTGTGAATTTTCTAATTTGAATTTGGATTGGGAATGTTTCGTGGATTAAAAATGTTTCTCCCTCATGAACTAGGACAGCTATGAATCTACTACTGGATTCCATGGAATACATGCAACATTGGAACTTGTTTTGTTAGTTTGTTTAATTCGCCACTTGCATTTATATCAGAAGCCGATGCCACCGATAAGGCTCATGGGCACTCATTGTTGCATGCCTAACGTCTCCTTATGGCATAATTACGTTTGAACATACATATTCGAAACTTTCAAAGCATCTAATGTCGAAACAAAATTTTCCTCGGTGGACATCCCAAGGTATTGTTTCTCAGTGAATGGTGTTTTTACTACTCCGTTCCGAGCTCGTAGGCAGATTTCAATTTACGTATTTTGTTTTGTCGAAATAATGTTTTATAAGATATTTTTATTACGCTCCTGCTTCTTATTACGAAGGTCCCCCTGCTCGCTTTTTATGTGCGGAATCTGAGAAGGTAATAACAAAACGAAAAAAAAAAATACTTCCAGCACCGTGAGCATTGTTATTTAATTATCTCGCGACATAAAGCATTGGAATATTTTTCTCTTATTGAAAACAATAATTTTCTGAATGTATTTATAAAAATGCAGCTTTAATATAACTACATCTCTGTGTATGTACACATTGTACAGGATGTAACGGAAATTAATATTTGGCGTTGTTTTTTTGCTTTCGGAAAAAGGATATTCCAATATTGTTGTCGTGGTAGCTGTAGCAATAAAACAATATTTATGTATGTATTTTTTTTTAATAATCCTTCTCTCCTTACGTTACCAGATATAGTATAGTAATAGGTATCACCGCACAAAACAAAGATAGGTCGAAATGTTGTCACTTCGCTCGGTCGTGTTTTCCGTGTCTAGTTCAATGTAGCCGGCACGCCCAAATCGAGGTACCGGCATGGCACCTAGTCAAGACAGGAACATAGATAGATAGAAAATATTTTATTGCTTAAATTTATCAGAAACAAGAACAATATAAATACATGAGGTGCAAAGACGGACTTATCCCTTACAGATATTTCTTCTACTCAACCTTTGGATGTTTGAAAGTATTTTGAGTTGACGTGAACTGCATCGCTGATATCATTGGTGTAGCGCAGGAAGTATTTCAGCCAATCATAGTAGATTTTTTAAACAAATTTCTACCACTGATTGTATTCTACTGCAATCAAGATTGTATTCTATACAATAATATTACGTTTAAGATTCATAGAAAATCCATTTATAAATCAATGTACAATGCACATTCATTTTCAAGATGTTTTTTGTTTCTTCAAAAGAAGGAAAAAGCGGGAAGCCAAAATCCAGGAAGAAACCTTCGGAGCGAGGAACCTCCATGTAATTAATGCATAGTAGGGTGGCCCATTACGAAACTCATTCCAGAATTTCTTCAAAACATATTTGTCTAAATAACAACAAACTTATAATAAATTACAAGCTCTTTCGGAGTTATATCACAGAAAAATTTACCTACATATTATCTAGATTTTGGTATGGATTTATCGTAGTATTTTTAAAGTAGGTAACCCTAACTGTAGTCCTAAACCCTTACACAGATCCCATCGGTGACAACCAAGAGATTTTTTATTTAATTTTTAGCATAACAAGTTTAATAATGTGGTACAAAATACCAGATGCTGCATACGAATTTGAAAGCATTTTACAGTAGAGACTTATTGAAAAAATCAAGAGAGAGGCGCGAGGGAATTATTGTAACAATACACTTTGTTTTATGAAAAGTACAAAACGCCAATGGTCGACGCAGCTAAATACACCACACCTCACTCAGGAAGCCACGTGGTACGAGGCCTCATGACGGCAGATTGGCGGACTATTAGTGGGCTGTCCAGCCTTTTAATACGACATTTGAAGGTTTACAGTTCTCGTAAACACGCTCGCCGGTAAACTGTTCCACACTCTGGCGGTGCCTTAATAATAAACTACAGAGTAAAACTTTTTTTATTTATTTTTTTTTTATGGAAACTGACACGGTTGGCTACATCACCTACAACGTCCGTGATGTCAACCCATAACACCGGGTGAACTAGGTGCCATGTCAGTGCTTCCCCCTTTGATCGTGCCGGCTACACTGAACTGGTCGGAAAACACAAACTATTTACATAGCCGTTTAGACCGACGTTTCATTCAGTGCGGTGGTACCAACCCGGGCGGGTTAAACCCTACCACCAAGTAAGATTAGGAGGGAAGGGACCTACAGTTTTACGAGGAATCCGAACCTCGGTCAGCCTCCAACGGTCAGCGGTCACCCATCCAAGTACTGACCGCACCCAGCGTTGCTTAACATTCAATAGCGACAGTTGACTGTCTGCACCACTGAGCTATCGAGGCTGACAGGTACTAAACTATGTTTAAGATACGTTTTGCACGACCAAGGGGAAGCACTGACTACTAATATCACTATGTACTTACATATTGTATTTATTGCTTACACGTCTGGAACATCCAAAGGTCGAATGGAAGAAATCTATTCAGAAGATAAGCCCGCATTTGCACCTTATATTACTGTAGGTATCTCTTGTGCTTTCTTTACGTAACATTTTGTGTACCAATACTTTTTTTTAATATCCGTCTATGTGTCACTAATTTGGCAATGTGTAATGAGCTGACATAAGGCAGAAATGCTAGATTCTAGAAAAAAAACTTAAATAAAAAATTACGGACCACCTTATCGCACAGTGGGCGAGGCGTCACGGTTACTGCGGCCAAATGTTGCGGCGCCGAGTTTATTTCAATTTGCGTCCAAGACGACAGTAATGAGCGAGTCTAAGGCGGACTCTTAATTCTCCTCACATTTTCTCGCTCTTTTCTTCACCGACATCATTTTACACTTATTCAAGTAGTATATGTGCGTTCATTTTGTAATAAAAATATGATTCGTGAAACATTAACGTGTCGGTTGATAGAGATAAATGAAGGTAGATGGCAGTTACGTATTTTATGTAATTTACGTGCATCCGTCACTCCGGTGAAGGAAAAAATCGTTAGGATATTGTGTAATGAAAAATTGTAAGCGACCTACGTAAGCTACTAAGTACTGAACAGACAAATTATCGTAGGGAAACCTGCACGTACACTATCCATTTAAACGCATGGTATTGTATTTATTTATCATAACATAATATTTCACACATAAAAACAACCGTGTGGGGCCGGTACTTAAAAAGAATATCCCCACTGCATCTCTCCCCATGCATGTCGTAAAAGGCAACTAAGGGATAAGGACAAGATGCCGCGCCAAAGGGCGACAGGCTCGCCACCTCTCACCTTGGCACGGTACTTCCACCGAATCATGCAGCAGGTGGGTTTTCGTGCCTTACTTGCTGCTTGATCGATTGAATCTTGTTCGAATACTTTGCGAAACGTGTTGGTCGGTGTTGTGCTGTAATTTACCAGAGTTCTTGTAGCACAACACCGATGACTCTGCTACCCCGATTTTTGGGATTCAGCGTGTGTGATATGTATTTATGTATGTAAAAACAAATAATTAGGTGCATGGTGGTAATTTACATTACTCGTAAATTTTGTATATCATTCGGTTTACAATATTTTCAAATAGTCACGTTAAAATGAATACAACCAAAGAGATTTAAAATATGTACAATACAAAAAAATTTATGAATTAAGTAATTAGAAAATTATCAAATGTTCGTCAAAACATAATCGGTCACACAGTAAAATAAAATAACAACAACCAAAATACAATAAACTGCACAATCAATAAAGAATTGTAAAATTTGTCAACATTGATAGTGTACGGGTGTTTTTTGCAACTGTTTGCAAGGTCAACTTGAAGGAATGTAATTCTGCAATAAACCACCTTTCTGCACTGTAAAGTCGTACTTACGTAATACAATATTTTATTCAATAAAAATAATTATACAATCCCGGATAAAGTTTCTTAATTACAGTTTAAAAGCGGTCAAGTGCGAGTCGAACTCGCGTACTCAGTTTCCGTAACGGTCGTGATAATTCATTAACGGGTGACTAGCATATTATGAGCACATAGAACGGTATGTTTGTCATTTATCGACGACGAGTATCAATGGCAGTTAAATCTCGATTGGGAGAATGAGTTGTAGCTCGGGCGCCAGCAAAAACTGCGTGAGTCGATTTTGGGCGTTTTCGTGAAATCAATGTTGAAACACAGTTTAGAGACCTACCTACTTCCTTTCCTTCCTTCCTTTCCTTATTCCTTACCTTTAATAAAATCCAACGTCTGCTTTCTGTCTGTCTGTCTGTCTGTCCGCTTATAACTCGAGAACCACTGAACCGATTTTAATGAAGTTTGCTTCTACGGGTAGCTTCGTTCTTCCCATCAATTATAGGCTACTTTTCATCACGTTAAATGGATTATGAGGTTAGCAGAGAAGTCAAATATGAGAGCGGGCGGAGCCGCAGGCACAGCTATATCTAATAACATGAAATTTAATGATTCAGAATGTGGGCCAGTGTGTAAAATCCGCACAATTAAATAAATTGAACTCACAGAACACGAGTAGGTACAGAAATGTACGTGCAAGAAATTATTTTACCATACCATAAAACATTATTGTGCAAAATATTTCATTTTATTATATTATTTAATATTATTATGCAAAATGATATTCTCTAATTTGATACCATTATCAACTTGGTACGATCAACCGTTTAGAAGCTATGACTGTGTGACAGACGGACAGACAGACGGACGGACGGACCGACGGATGAGTGACACCATTATGTTCCGTTTGTACCGCTTTGAGGTACGGATCCTAAAAATTAAGCGGCGGAGCAAGAGGGATCCTCGGCTGAGTTGAGGTTGAGGCAGACGCGCAGATTAAGTTTCATAATTAATATTTAAATAGGATTTCTTCGAGATCTGTTCTGAGACTTTGTGAGTTTGTTGAATTTTAATATTACATACTGGATATTGTGAAATGTTGTATGCCAAATTGTATTATTTGCTCAGGCATCCATTTTTAGAAATTCTTAATTTTGTTTCTAAAATATATATATTTTTTTTTTATATCGGACAAAGGACTGTTTTGGACGGTAAAAATCAATCGGTAAATGAATATGTTAATATAAATATGAAAACCATATTTGAAAAAGTTCGAAATTTGTGAAGCCTATTTTGTGCATCGGACAGCAATCGAAAGGCAAGCTTTCATTCTTCAGATTTTTTTTTTCAATAAATATTATTTCCACCCACTAATAGGCCAAGCACAAAACCCGTCAAACTTCCAGACTTCTTTGAAAAAAAATCGCATTATTCTTCTCCGAAGCCGCTATTCAAAGCGAACGCTTTCAGCACAACAAAAGCTTTCAAAGTTTCCTTAAAAAAAACCGTAACAGAGCAGAGATCAAGTTTTGGCAGCGCTGAAAAGTTGTCCCCCAAACAATCCTTTCTGAAAAACCGCAAAATTTCTCCATTGGCGACATAAGACCTGCGACACACACGCACATATTTTTTTATTTGTGTAATGAAACTTAATTCCTATGGGCACAAAAAACACGCTTGTTTAAATCTCTTTTACTCAAAATTTTACTCAAGCGGCGGGTGGCCGTATGATTGGGCATCGGCTTCTCATGCGAGAGGTCCGAGGTTCGAATCCGGTCGGCGTGTACCAATGAGTTTTTTTCTGACGAAAAACGGCGGCTGCTTCACCGTTCGAAATCGGTGTAAATAATAATATAATAATAATAATAATAATAACTTCTTTATTTCAGACAATTCTGCCCATACAAAAACACAACATAAGATGACAACACAAAAATAGATACAAAACAACTAACTAAAAATACACAAGAAAAAGACAACATTACAGACAAGGCGAGGAGCGGTCTAGGACTATTCCGCACCACCGATACGTCGCCAGACAAGCCGCCTTGGGCGAGTCACCGCGGAGCCAGTTCCCCGCCTTGACGATTCACTTCGAACATATTCGACCCCTGGTACTATTTGTCGCAGGGTCCAAGCCGCCACCGCCGACCCGAAGCGAGCCAACTCGACGCGAAAAGTTCATAAATCAAACAATTGTGTAAATTGTTGGTTATTTCTCGGAGAGGGGCCGAAGTAGGTACCTGGATTGTGTGTGAGGGTTTTAGAAAAAAAATCGGATGTACCCTATTATGTGGTGTACGTACACATTTAGATAACGTTTGCTGTTGATATTCGTCTTACGAGATAATTGAGGATGCGAGGGAGGATGCAATGTTCACCGCAGTTTTGTGTTAGAACCTTTAAATATATATTTATGGTCTAAGTACGCGTCATTTGTTGTCATTGTAGATACTAGTAGATAGGTATGATATGGTTATTAACAATATGGTTCTTCTTCGGGAGATAATAATATGATCACAGGGATTGACTACATTTCCAAGTACTTAGTACTTAGATAGGTACTAAACTGTTTATTTGGGATGGGTTTTAAGTATATTCTCGTAAGAAAGGACCATCCGTTTGGCCTGAAACATCGAGCCACATAGGAAAAGTACCGTGAATAAAGTGGTAGAATTTTGAACCAAATTTATTTAATATGTAACTGGTGAAGTTTTTACGAGTATTCGATTATTGTATTATTTTATTGGTAGTAACGACACGACGATTTATTGTAGTCCTATAGACTCGCGGCGCGCTTAGGCTTTTGTATCTTTAGTAATTTTAGTATCTATTAGTAGTATCGAGAGCTTTGGTTTAATACTTAGATATTTATAGTCTTATAGTACATATTTTTTTTAGTTAGCAAACATTTAGTGTATGTACTATTCAAAGAATTATTTTAAAGAGTTGACTGCTCTTAAAATGTGGTAGCAAAGTCGTGTGTCCTGTCAACTTCTCCGTTCAAACCAACATCGCAAGTCACAAATAAGTATTATTATTTATTGTTTATTTATCATCTCTTGGTAGTACGCTGCGCTCAGATTTGTCATACATAATGTATATTGTAACATTCCGCCAATTCGATTATCACAGCGCGAAGAAGAACTGACAAGAAACTTCACTGGAATTTTTTTTCACTGGAAATTATAGTAACTTCTAAACTACACATGATAAGCCCATCGTGTTTGGGCTCGTTGGATTTGTCTTCGCAAGTACTCTAGTCATATGTTATTTCCAGGGTCCTGATGATGGAGCCGGAAGGAAGCCATAGGAACTCCTAAACTAGACATGATAAATCCACCATATTTGGGCTCGTTGGATAAAGGAATATATCCAGGCTGGGCCATGGCACTTAAATAATTTCACACAAAAACACTTAAATAAATCATCTACAGCTGAGGAATCAACATTAAATTCCATTAAGTAAGTCCGTAAAGTAACAAATAAAATTACCCATACTACCGCTCACAAGAGAATCATTATTTACAGCACAAACATGAATACTTACCGCTCTGCCTAATTAAATTATCTGCATCTGGTTTAATAGTGAAATCGTTAATTTTGATAAGATATCAGTTCAATAACAATTTATTTTCTCTAAATTGTTGTTAAACAATTCGCATCGCAAAAAAGTAATTCGCTACGACGGCGGCGCGGCGGCGCGGGGGAGCGGCGCCGACGACGACGACATCGACGTCAACATTCGTAGTAGGCTAACGGAGGAAGTTAGTAAAGAGAAGTTGCAGCATCCCATCTAATTTCTAGTAAAACAGTCAGTGCGGGGAGTAGCGGGAGGCACAACTTTTTTCCACTAATCACACTAAAACTATCTGGTTCTCTAGAGAGCACGTTTAGTGTGATGCTATAAAAATATATGGTCTTTTGTAAGATCTACTGCGTTCAATGTAAACTTTAAAACGTACATACATACATATCACACACGCTGAATCCCGACAATCGGGGTAAGCAGAGTAATCGGTGTTGGGCTGCAAGAACTCTGGTTAATTACAGCACAACACCGACCACCACGTTTCGCAAAATATTCGAACAAGATTCAATCGATCAAGCAGCAAATAAGGCACGAAGACCCTTACCTGCTGCAAGACTCGGTGGAAGTACCGTGCCAAGGTGAGAGGTGGCAAGCCTGTCGCCCTTTAGCACGGCATCTTGTCCTTATCCCTTAGTCGCCTTTTACGACATGCACGGGGAGAGATGCAGTGGGGCTATTCTTTTAAAGTACCGGCCCCACACGGTACGATGGTGAAACCACCCAGTTGGTGAAAACACGTACCCTGTCTACTTAGACTAACTCCTCTACTATTTTTTTCCGTGGTATAGTCGAACAGCACAGCCACACATGTTAAGGCCGGCTCCAGATGGGCCGGTATTGTTTTTAGAACGTACAATGCAACCATTGCTCAAAAGCGTCAACCCCTAGCCCCTATCCAAAAATACTGTTTTTACTCGTTATTTCTTTATTTCAAAAACTTCATTCTAACAATTCGGTCCGATTTACGTATGGTGAAGCAGCAGGTGTAGGTTAGGTAAAGTTTTCATTAAAAACTCATTTATGCACGTCGGGCGTATTGGAACTTGCGAAACCGCGCCGACCAGCTACCGCTATATAAATAGTTTAGGAGTCAATTTATAGCAAAACAATTAAGCTAACATCACAGAACAGCGATCGGCGACCGTCATCCCTCAGCCGGTAGCCCGCGTCACCCCTAGACCGGGTGACACGGTTTCTTGCTATGTGGCTAAAATGTGCCCCCTGAATATTTTTTATATAATATGAAAGAGAGCTCTCATGTAATTATACATATTTTCTTTAAAAAAAATTATTATATTATAAGTTAATAAATCTAAATAAATAATCTAAATTAGTAAATCGTCGTCGTTTCTGGAATGTTTTTGAAGCAATATGGTATTTCTATGGTGCATTTTCATAGTGACTGGAAGAAGTAGATATTATTTTTTTTTTTAGTTGGACCATAAATACTTCTGACCTGTGGCTACACTCAATAATTGGTGGTGCTACGGATAGACGTCCGGTCGGAAAGTGAAGCACACCCGGGCGCGGTTGTAACTTAGACGGGTTATTTTATTAGGTGGAGTGGAAAACTGTCGCTTACCTTATCTTAGTGGGTGGTAGGGTTGGTAATTGGTAGCACCGCTACGTGTCGATTGCGAAGCGGCTATGAAAATATTTCGTATTTTTATATATTTTATTAAATATTTCATAACCAAAGGGAAGCACTGACATGACACCTAGTTCACTAAGGTACTATGGATGGGCTACTACATCAAGAGTGTAGTAGGTGATGTAATGTAGCCAACCTTGTCAGATTCCATAAAAACATTTTAATTTGTTCTGTTCTGTTTTGTTCTGTATACATATGTATCTTATGTTTAAATATGTAATCATTTATGTGCTGGCACTTTGGCCGGGCGGATTGAACCGGTTCAAGCAGATCACGGCAGACTTTTGGGAAACTTTTCTTACATATTGTGAGATTCATTTAGCACTATAAGGAATAACCTTTATCAGTTAGGAATTACCAAGTTGAATGTACCTACATATAAAATAACCAATCTAAATCCGTTCAGTTGTTCTCGAGTTAGATAGATATTAGAAATACTCTATTGCTCCTAAAAACATTTTACAGAAACAAACAAGCACCATACTCGTATTGTATAATTGATATGAGGCGTAAATATAGTTTGTGTTTTCCGTCCAGTTCAGTGTAGCCGTCACGACCGAAGGGAATCACTGACGTGGCACCAAGTTCACCCGGTGTTATGGCCTGACATCACGGATGTTGTAGGTGATGTAGCCAACCGTGTCAGTATGCATAAAAAAATGTGGACTTATCCCTTACGGATATTTCTTCCAGTCAACATACACACAACCGACACGTAGCGTTTTATTTTATTATTAGCTGTGCACGCGGCTCCGCTCGCGTGAAATTGGTTTAATAGTAAATCTGATTGAAGCACAAATATGTAGTCATGAAGAGCAAGGTGCAAGGTGGAAGGCCGAGCTGAGTTCACGTAAATGAAATATGTATACCTACTCTCTCAAAGAAAGTAACCCCAATCACATATCATAGGTATCATTATTGGCTGAAACATGGACGGACGGACGGAGAGACAGATACCTGAACGATTTTCTCATTTTTAGTGTTCCGTACCTCAAACGAGGAAATAAACGGAACCCTTATAGGATCATTTTGTTGTCCGTCTGTCTGTCTGTCTGTCAAGACCTTTTTTCTCAGGAACGGGTAGAGAGGTATCAAGGTGAAATTAACATCAAATAATATAAGGTCTACGTTTCCTCGGAGGTGTAAAAAATTTAAGCTAGTTTAGTCAACGCAATCCCTAGATACGGCCATTGAAGTCACATATTTTTAACCGACTTCCAAAAAAGGAGGAGGTTCTCAATTCGTCTGTATGTTTTTTTTTTTTTTATTTATTTTTTTTTTTTTTTTTTTTGTATGTTTGTTACGCGATTTCTCCGTCAATTGAGGGCCGATTTAGAAAATTCTTTTTTTGTTAGTTAGGTCATACTTCCGAGGTGGTCCCATTTCAATTTTATCGAAATTGGTTGAGTGGTTTTCGAAAAATCAGCATAATACTATGGTGTGTGGTTACCTTCAGCAAAACTTGTGATGTGGTCGTATTCGGCAATTTTCAGTTTGATAAATTAGTATGGTGTGTGGTTACCTTCAGCAAAACTTTTGTGATGTGGACTTATTCAGCAATTTGCAGTCTGACACATATGGCGAATAATTCTGTACCACTTTAATCGATTTCGGTTATTCGATTTCGATTATTCTTTTTTATGTAATATTACTAAAAAGAATGAAGTAAAAACTGTTTTAAAAAATATTAAACCGATTTCAAAAAAACAAAAAAAAAAGAACTAAAAAGTATTAAATACCTAATATTTTGAAATTTTCTCTGTCCTGTTGAAATACATGAATCGATATACTAGTGATACATATTCGGACCCTTGTTTCATGAATATTCTAAATTTGAAATTTTTTATCTTTTCCGACCGGCCAGGTGCGCTTAATTTATTATGGTACCTGACCGGTACCTACTGTACCGAGTACCATCGAGCTGGTCTGATGATGGAGACAGAAGGTGGCCATAGGAACTCCTAAACTACACATGATAAACCCATCGTGTTTGGGCTCGTTGCATTTGTCTTCACGAGAAATTTACTTTAGACCTAAGAGATTCTCAATTCGACGGTATGTTTTCTTTTTTTGGATGTTTGTTACGCGATTACTCCGTCAATTGTGGGCCAATTTTGAAAATTCTTTTTTTTTTTATTTGAAAGGGGATAACCCTGAGGTTTTTGAAGTGAAAACTTCTTTAGCGGCGCTTGGCACTTTTTTAGGTGGGTAAAAAATGTATAACTCGCGACATCGCGTCAGCGTCATTTTTAAAATGAAACCTTAAGTCATTGCATTAAGGGTTAAGTTAGAGTGGCACGGGATCTGCCGGCACTCCCGGAGTGCAACTGTTAAGTAGGGTTCGGTAACACGTTTATGTCTGTCCATTCTACTAAGTTCTGCAAAATGAATGCAGGGTTCCGTAACAAATGTATGTCTGTCTGTTCTACTAAATTTAACATTTATTTCAAAATGAATGTAGGGTTCCGTAACAAATGCATGTCTATCCGTTCTACTAAATTTTACAATTTTCAACCAAGGTCCTCCGACGGTTATTTTATAATAAAAGTAGGGTTCCGTAACACGTTTATGTCTGTCCATTCTACTAAGTTCTGTAAGATGAATGTAGGGTTCCGTAACAAATGCATGTCTGTCCGTTCTACAAAATTTAACATTTATTTCAAAATGAATGTAGGGTTCCGTAACAAATGTATCTCTGTCCGTTCTACTAAATTTTACAATTTTCAACCAAGGCCTTCCGACGGTTATTTTACAATAAAAGTAGGGTTCCGTAACAAATGTATGTCTGTCCGTTCTACAAAATTTCACAATTTTCAACCAAGGTCCTCCGACGGTTATTTTATAATAAAAGTAGGGTTCCGTAACACGTTTATGTCTGTCCATTCTACTAAGTTCTGCAACATCACCTACAACGTCCGTGATGTCAGCCAATAACACCGGGTAAACTAAGTGCCATGTCAGTACTTCCCCCTTTGATCGTGCTGACTACACTGAACTGGTCGGAAAACACAAACTATTTACATAGCCGTTTCGACCGACGTTTAATTCAGTGCGGTGGTACCAACCCGGTCAGGTTAAACCCTACCACCAAGTAAGATTAGGAGGGAAGGGACCTACAGTTTTACGAGGAATCCGAACCTCGGTCAGCCTCCAACGGTCAGCGGTCACCCATCCAAGTGCTGACCGCACCCAGCGTTGCTTAACATTCAATAGCGACAGTTGACTGTCTGCACCACTGAGCTATCGAAGCTGACGTGGTCCTATTTTAATTGGGTCAAGATCGGATTGGAAAGCGAGGCAGAATCGCGAGGCCGAAGGCCGAGCGATTCCGCCGAGTACATTAATAGCAAAAATTACTAAAAAAACTGTGAAATAAAAAAAAAGTTTTAAAAAACATAAAACCGACTTCCTAAAAAAAGGAAAACTAAAAAACTATTTAAAATAAAAATATAAAAACCGCCTTCAAAAATATATGAAATAAAAATCTAAAAAAAACGAACCCTAGAGTTGAAGGCGGTGCTAAAGCAAGCAAAAATGATGCATGAAAGAAAACATGCAAGAGTGGATGATAATATCCTTTGTGATTTGTGTAGCCTTTTTAGCACCGCCTTCAACTCTAGGGTTCGTTTTTTTTAGATTTTTATTTCATATATTTTTGAAGGCGGTTTTTATATTTTTATTTTAAATAGTTTTTTAGTTTTCCTTTTTTTAGGAAGTCGGTTTTATGTTTTTTAAAACTTTTTTTGCTACTGGCAAATCAAATCAAAACATATAGAGTACTTCCCGTTGACTAAGCTAGCATAATGAAATTTGGCAAAAAGCAAGTTCTCACAGCACAAGTAAAGGATAAATCCTAAAATAGAAAATTTGGAGTTGTCATATAAAAAAAAATTTTTTTTTATATTTCAACTACAAGAGTGCCTAACAGTCAAACCATTGCTGTATATATGTAGTTTTTATTTAGAAAGGCGTTTCGTGATTTTCCAAAACACAATAATTTTTGTATACATACATAATACAAATATATTGTGAGATGGTACGGAACCCTCGGTGCTCGAGTCTAACTCGCACTTGGCGGCTTTTTTATTAACTGGCACAATTTTTCATTTACGAAAATTTCACGGCACACCACATTTATATTCATAAAGAAAGCATATAAAATTTAGAAACTAAAGACGAAGAAATTGGCGACTTCGTACTTACGTAATGTAGCGTACTTACTTACGTATTAAAAGTATTTATCAGTGAAAACTCTCATTTTAACTGAGGATGTCAAAATGCCCTTCGAACTCCCTTCTCTGCGAACTCTCATTTAATTTCTTGAGGTGTTCAAACAAATCAGTCAGAAAATGTCATTGTGGAAAATCTATCTATATAGATAGACGAAAAATTATGCTTGCTCTTTTCTTCCGCGGTTTTCATACACAGTTTGAATGAGTTACTTAGAATTCGCGGCACACCTGCATGTCACTCGCGGCACACCAGTATGCCCCGGCACACCGGTTGAAACCCCCTGCTTTAGGTATCGAATTAAATTCATTGATAGGAGCATTATGCAACGAAATATCGTTACATTGTTGAAAAAAAATTATATAGATTATACAGCTTAGTTACATATTGATACAAGTATTTTAGTGACTACAAAGACTTATACTTATTTATATACGACTAAGTGTGTGTAAAGAGCCTTTTTCAAACTTTAATACCTACGTAATTTGTATCAACTTAATATGTTCGTACATTAAACATAATACAATGTACTCGTAGTATAATTTTCAAAAAATAAAATATATAAAATATTAAGATACCTACTATAATTTTACATGGAATGCGAACCATGGAGCAACTCATGTTCAAGAAATTTACTTATCAAACTCGGAAAGAAAAATAAAGTGGTTCACGCCAATGGGCACTGAACGCGCGACCTTCCGGTTAATAAGCAAGGCCGTTACCACTTATCCACGAGCTACTCATAATAACATTGCAACCCGAACCTCATAAATTAAACTTGGGCTCATGCAAAAAATAAAGCCCCTGTTGTGCGTGCGACTCGCTGGATACAGCTCGCACCCCAGGGGGTGTCGCGCTCAGTAGTACTGGGGTCCAGTTGACTTGCTTTAAGATGTCCTCGCGTCGAGTTGTACTTCGCGGTGAAGAGTCCCCAAAGTAAATTGGGCCAAATTTGAAAGGACCGCATGGCGACTCGGCGGGAGTCAGTCGGCGGGGTCGAAACGACCGCGGGGAAAGGGCCCATTCCGAGGCGAGGAGTGTATGTGGGACCAGTATTGAAACATTCTCCCACATCCACCCCTCACCGCTGATTCAACAGTACAATTATCCGTTTTTAAAACACAGTCTGCGAAACTGGCCACTCTCTTCCTTATAGTGGCCCAGTATCCATCCACTCTCGCCTCCGTAAACATCCCCGAGGCACTGCAGAACCGCGGGAGTCTGAGGAGGCACCGGAACGCGTTATTGTACTGCACACGCAGTGAGTTACAGGCACGCTGTGTGTAATTGGACCACAGCTGGCAGGTATACATGGACTGACAGTACGTTTTAAATAACAGTATTTTTACTTCTCTAGAGCACCGAGCGAACCGTCTCGCCAGCATGTTGCTCTTAATTGACAAAGCCCGTCTTTGGCGCTCCATGTCGCAGTCGTCGTTTAAATGTACGGTCAAAATGTGGCCAAGATATTTAAATTTCTCCACTATTTTCAGTGGCCGTCCGTACAGACATACTGGCGGGACGGCTGCCGGTGCCCTGCCCCTTCTAAACACTAAAACCTCTGTTTTTTCAGCGTTGTACCGGAGCCCGTGGGACGCCGCAAATCGCTCACATATCCCCATCAGTTTTCTAAGTCCACTGACCGTGGGGCTCAACAGCACCATGTCATCAGCGTAGCTGATGTTGTTTAGACAATCACCAGCCAACTGACACCCGACATTGGCACTGCTAAGCTCCACGATCAGTTCATTAATGTAGAAGTTGAATATGTCAGGCGAGGTGAGTCCGCCCTGCCTCACCCCACAGTTGAGTGTGTAGTTCGCCGATAGCGCACTCCCCCACCTGACAACATTCGTTTGGTTTTCGTACCAATGCCTCAACATACTGGTTATTTCCTTGGGCACTTCCGACTTATACATCTTTTTCCACAATGTATTATACTCGACGGTATCAAAGGCACGGCTTAAGTCCAAAAAACATGCATAAATCGGAGTACTCCGGTCTAGATAATGATTCACAACCTGTTTAAGAGTTAGAATAGCCATATCAGTCGATGCATTGGCGCGAAAACCAAACTGCGAACAGTGTATGTCGATATGCGACAGAAGCAGCGGCTGGAGAAGTCTCTCAAACAGCTTTGCTACCACTGTCGCAAGCGATATCGGCCGGTAGTTTTTCACATTCGACAAATCACCCGTTTTGTTCTTTACCACTGGAACGACAACGGTTCGCATCATTTCCGGCGGCAGGTAGGAGTGTTTTAGACACATGTTAAACAGCAACGCGAGTCTCCCGAACAATCCGTCTCCTCCGTACTGTAGGTGCTCGACACTCAGGCTGTCATGACCGGGAGACTTGCCTCGTTTCATGCGTCGCACTGCCTCACCAACCTCCACCGGCAAGAAGCGAACCGTCACCGCTCCCCCATAATCAATCAACTCCCCGGTAGAACCCACCTGACTGGCCCCGGCTGCCTCCGGCTTGTCCACTCTGAAGTGAGCCATGAACAGATTTGCGACTCCCACGGGCTCCTGCACACCCCCAACACTCACAGGTAAGCTAGTTTTAAATTCATGTTTTTTCGACTCAATCCAAAATTTGTTAAAATTTTTATTAGATAATTGATCTGCTAAAATATCCATCTTGATTTGATCCTCATTATTCTGACACCATCTCAACTTACGTTTAAATGTTTTTCTGGACTCACGCATATCCATGTACACCTGACCGGCCGTGGGCTTGCCGCCCTGCACCCACCGCGCGTACGCACAACGCGCGACCCGATGTGACTCGCTCACGTGCAAGTTCCACCCAACTACTTGTTTCCCGCTCTTTCTCCGCGACTCGTGGCTCCCACTGGAGGCGAGAGTGAGCACTGAAACAATTTCACTGTACAACCTAACAATATCAGTCTTATGACTATCACAATTACAAACGGTTTCAGAATCACACTTCACATAACTATTATTTATTTCATACATTTTAAACATTTTATTACATATATCAATATAATTTTTAACTTGGTCTTCATTTCTAATTCCCCATTTAATTTTATTTAGAACACTTTTGTTTTCATTTACAACTTTAGGCGTAATCAAATGCAATGTACATACAAACATTATAGGGAAATGATCTGACCAGTTCACATCGGACATAACAGAGAAATCAGACACTATGGGTGCCGCTGCACGAGTCGCGACACAGTGGTCGAGCCACCTGCCTGTACCGTGCGCTTCACTTATAAACGTATGTGTATCAGATTGAGGACCGAGCGCTTCGACATCACTTAAAACCCAGTCCTGCTCATCACAAAAATCACACAATTCCTTTCCAAATCTGGTATTGGGATGTGCATTAAAATCACCTAACATTAATGCACATTCGCTGTCACAAGTATCAATAGTAGCACTCATTTTACCTAAACATTCTATAAATTCCGGAAGATTATCTGGACAGTCAGTCGGCATATAAACGCTAAGTACAGTGAGAAATCGATTTCCTAAGTCTATCGAAATAGCCGCTAGACGCGGGTCCGCACAGTCAACTATTGAGACTGCAGTGAATACGCACTTCCGCCAGAGTACTGCCACACCTCCGTGCGGTCGCCCGACCACTGGTCCTCGTGAAGTGTCTACTGCCGAGGTTCCACAGCAACTAAAGTTCTGGTCTATCGTGTCAAGGAACCCTATATCGTGTGGGAATAACCATGTTTCCTGTAGAGCGATGAGATCGCAGCTCCGGCACAACTCCCTCACATGCTCGACAGATCGCTTAACTGACTTGCAGTTGAAAGATGCAATCTTAATTTTGACTTTGTCCATTAAGCGACTGTATTAGGTGCGGTAGGTGGTCCAGTAGGACTACTGCGGTTAATCTTCTGTGTGTATTTTCTATATCTTATTCCAGGCGGCCAAAAAGTAGGTTCCAGGTACTTCTGTATTTTTGTTACCGGTATAGTTATTTTAAATGAGTTGAACTCTGTGTCCTTATGTGATTTAATCAATTCGACCATCTTCACCCCATCTTCATCATCCTTTCTTTCTATGTAGGATATAAGATCCTCTACTTTTGTGGACGGGTTAAACCTCGAGACATATATTTGCACATTGGGGATCACGGCTTTGATGACCGTATCCTCCACACCACTACCTCTTCCATTTTTTCTGCGCCATTTGTTGGCCTTTTTACGTTGCACTATAGTAAATCCATCCGCATTCGTTGTTGTTGCAGTGTTATTATGACGCTTCGGTAACTTCGACGCCGCATTTGCATAGGTCGTGCTCGTGCCTACAGTTGGAGAAGGCGGGGCTGCGCGTGAGTTTACTGTGTGCGCACCGCCGCCGCCGCCGCCGCGTCCGCCGCTGCCTGGGGCTCCGTTCGGAGACAGAGTGGGGGCAGCAAAGGCGAAGGAAGGAGTAGCTTCCTCGCCCCTCCGCCCGCGCCGCCGCCGCTGAGAACCGGTTTCGGCTCCGACGATATCGCGTCGATGCGACTGTGTGTGTGGTGTGACATTCACACTTACAATGTTCGTTCCGTTGGTGTCAGTTTGAAGCATCTGTGTAACCGTTCCATCCAGTAAAACTGTAGGTCTCTTCCCTTGCCCCTTACTAGGTGGTAGGCTCAACTTGTAGCCGTCAACACGTGGAATGCACTCCCACCTGCAACCCATTCCTCTAATGTACAGTCTGGGGTCCTTCAAACATAATGTGAACGTGTACCTAGCCGGCCGACGACATGGTATTTTAAGGTAGGTATTACATTGCCCAACGACAGGCGTTATAAGAGCTGTTTAATATACTAGGCCCATTCTTATACAGGTTAAGGTTCTTTAGTGACTATACAATAGCGTTAGTAAGTGCTATAAGGGTGGGACAAGAACTCTACAGTAGTGACGCGTTATATTAATCCCATATATCACTTTAAGATCTAAACAACCTGCCGTTAGCACTAATTTGTTTGTTGGGGGTATTTTGGCATATTTTCCTAAGAAAATCTTTGAGTGATTCTTGTGGAAAACGTACAGTATTCCGGTCTTATTTCCCGTTAAGTTTCATGGCTGTACGCTGCGGCTGTCAAGGTGAGACAATTCCCGTGTACACTTCACGCGATGTATTTTTCCCGAGATCGTGGAGGATTCGGAAAAATATGGTTGTCTTAGAACCGACATCTGCTGACTGCGTTAGATGTAAACAGTTGTAGGTTTTGGCGATATAAATATAATAAACTGTTGGCGAGCCCAAGTGAGAGGGATTTAGTAATTGTGTTGGTTATTCTCTATCCCTTAGGGACTTTGGGCCCTAAGTGATAGGGAAGATGATTAGTAAGGGTCTAATATTAACAAGTCATTGAAGCCCTAAAAATAATAAAACAAGAAAAATGAAATCGTGATAATATTACTTATATCTATACTTATAGGTATGCATACCACACGCTGTATCCCGTAAGCAGTAAGCAGAGTAATCGGTATTGTGCTGCAAGTACCCTTGTAAATTACAGGACAACACCGACCACCATGTTTAGCAAAGTATTCGGACATAATAACCATATCAAGCAGCAAGTAAGACACGAAGATCCACCTGCTACATGACTCGGTGGAAAGACCATGCCAAGGTGAGAGATGGCTAAGCTGTCGCCCTTTAGCACGGTGTCGTGTCAATATCCCTTAGTCGCCTTTTACGACATTCACGGGGAGAGAGATGCAGTGGGGCTATTATTTTTAAGTACCGGCCCCACGCGGTATATCTTCTTGAGGAGTAGTCCTGTTTTGTCTATGAATAAACTCAAGAGTGATAATATGGAATTTGAGTAGTATGTCGCCAAGTGCCTTAGATGAGAGGGCCATATGTTTGGTGCCCGTCGGCAGATTAATTTCTCGTTACATATTTTTTCCTTTTTTAATTTTATTTTATCAGCTTTGGAATAAAAACGGGCCAAGAGTAACAAAACAAAAAAAAGTAAATCTGATAACAGGGCTCGAAGATATTGGTGCTAGTTTTGTTTTTCATTAGAATTGTGAGTAAATAATAACAAATTGAATATATTTTTCAAGCAACTGTACCGAGGCATAAGCGGGCATTTTTTTGTGTTCAAGTTACCTGCGCGGCGAAATAATAAATCTCAACTTTAGCTAAGTTCCTCGGAATATTAAATTCGATTTGGAGTTGTGTGTCCTGCATTCTTAATATATATGTTGTGTAATTTGTTCCTCTGTGCGTGTGAAAGGTACGTACTCTGTAGTTCTATGTTCATCTCTTTTCTACCGTTACGTAAACCTTTTGTAGAGAGAGCTGCGAAGCCGGCGCTACTGGCATACTACAGAAGCTACAGAATATGGATAGGTAGAGAGAGGGAGGTCGAAAGCGGGACGGGTGGTTCTCCGCGTCCTAGTCACCACAGACTAGCTGACGAGAGCTTGATGCGAGCCGAAACGTAACGCATGCTGGAGAACTACCCAGAGTGGCCGCTCGCTAGTCCCGACCTCGATTGACACCCTCCTCTACAGTTTTGAAAGTCGACTTCTTTGACCTCAAACCCTACCTTGACCTTCTTAAAATCGTTTGTTTATCGCATCGCTAGGGTGTGGAACTGTCTTCCGGCGAGTGTGTTTTCCGAACCCTTTAACCTGGGTGTCTTCAAACTTGGTATTAACAGGCTAGACAGCCTAGCAACAGTCCGCAAATCTGCTGGCATGGCGCCTCACTGAGCGTGGTTTCGCGAGGAGAGGTGATTTTGGCTCTGTCGACTGTAACCTCCAACATCCATGATGTCAGCCCATAACACCGGGTGAACTTCGTGCCACGTCAGTGATTCCCTTCGGTCGTGGCGGCTACACTGAACTAGACGGAAAACACAAACTATTTACATAGCCGTTTCGACCGACCTTTCATTCAGTGCGGTGGTACTAACCCGGGCGGGTTAAACCCTACCACCTAGTAATATAAGAAGGGAGTCATATCCCTTAGTCGCCTTTTACGACATACACGGGGAGAGATGCAGTGGGGCTATTCTTTTAAAGTACCGGCCCCACACGGTTACAAAATGTATGTAGTTTAAATATAAAAAAAATGTACCAGTAAACAGGCAATGTATTTTGGCAATGTCGTTTCCATGTATATTAATTAATGCTCTCAGTACTATGGAGATCAAAGTTGACGCGGCTCGGCCTCAAACCTCTCGATGTCGGGCCCGGCCTTGTGACGCGAAGCGCTCGTATATCAAGCTAATGAAATGACATTCCACGCTGTTGACTGATGTTAGCTAATTAGCTGGATGCAAGATGCCTGCGGTGTGCCGGCCGACCACGACCGCAAACGTGACTGCCTATAGCCAGTGTAGGCCGTATGCACACACAAACCTTGCAAATTGCAATATAGTGGAACTCATAATATATGTTACGTATGAGTTAATATAAATTTATTATGAGTGTTTCAGATGTGTTCGTTATTCAATGTAAACTGTTTTTGTATGTATGTGAGTATATTATGATAATTAGGGATAATTTGCAAGAGTGCCCGCGCGACCGGTACATATTCTAAATTTGAAAATGCTCCCGAAAAAGCTCTCAATACGGGAAGCGAGTGCCCGTGTTGTCGTTCTGTTCTGTCTCTGTACCTAATTTTGACCACATACTTAGTGAATTATTTGTATGACATGTGGTATACCTTTGGAAAGGGCGTAAACTAACGAACTTTTTAAAAGAAAATGAAGCTATCAATTGCTGTCCGGTTTTTTTTTAATGAAATAAGAAATTATTTGGGAGGTCATAGGACCTTTTCATGGTATTAACTTCATCAAATAATATTTTTTCTAGAACAAGGATACATCGCAAAATTCAATAAAGTTTATTTCGTTCTAATACAATCATAAACAAAAAAGTTACAAGAGTTTAAGGCTGGGATTTTGGTAATTTTCAAAAATAAAGAAAAGAAATCGTAACTTTATACCACGTGACATCTGACAAAAGGTATCATGGGTCAAAACGATGCAAATGACCCCACTTACCTACAAAAAATTTTCGAACACCCTGTATAATTAAAAAAATATTACTTGGCAGCCAACATGTACTCTGTCTTACTATGTTACTTAACAAAATTCGGGGCATCAGCCTTCGGCGACGCTTTAATAAATAATAAGTGAGATTTATAAGAGAGAATTAATTATAAATAGCGTGGAAACACGTAGCGTCGCGTCGTCGTCATAAATTTCATCTAAATCCGCGACGTCATCACTTAATGGCAGACATTAAGCATGTAACACCTAGCTCCAGATATACACACAGCTGTGGGATATGTGTCTTGTTTCGAAGTCTCTTGTCGGTGGAATGGTGATGTGTGGGTGTACGAGGGCTGTTCCGAAAATTGTTAGCCACAGAATAAATATTTTTTTTTCCCTTAAACTATTTTGATTTAACGGCTAATTTAAATACAAATCTCCATGATGAAAATTAATGGCCACCTATGTGTAGTTCTTTTTTTAAATATTTTTAACCGTTATCCGTCACTCATATTTTATTTGCAACAATGGACGTCTCGCGAGAAGCTTTTCGTGTTATGATTTTCTATGATTATAAACTAGGATTAACCTTCAAGGAATCTCACGAAAATTTACAAGCTGCTTTTGGGGAGTCTGCTCCTGCGTTAGCAACAGTTACTTATTGGTTTCGTGAATTTAAACGTGATCGAGAGAACCTAAACGATGACCCCAGACCCGGCCGACCATCAACTGCAGTCACTCATGAAAACGTCATCAGGGTAAAGTGGCTATTGCGGGAGAATAGACACATTACACATCGGGAGATTCAAGCTGAACTGAAGATTGGTATTGCGAAGTTTGCCTGCCTCAAGCTTTCCGGGAGTTGAATAGCGAGCGCCCAAGGAACGGCGTCCGTGGCATTCTTTTTCACCAAGATAACGCGCCCGCTCACTCACCGGTAGAAGCATGGACTATTTGACAGCATCGGGGGTACAAAGGTTAACCCATCCTCCGTACAGCCCAGATTTAGCTCCATGCGATTTTGTTTTATTTCCCACGGTAAAAAAAATGCTTCGCGGGCGAAAATTCAACACTGCAGACGAGGCCGTCGAAGAATTTCGGCGGTTATTTTTCGACCTCGACCTCGGCAAGATACGTTTTTTAAATGTTTTGAAACCTGGTTCATCCGAATGCATAAATGCATAGGTATTGGAGGGGAATATTTTGAAAAGCTGTAAATAATTTTTTTTCATATTCTAACTATTTTTCATTTCACTAACAATTTTCGGAACAGCCTATGTATGTGTGCAATATGAAGGAGATTAATTAGAAAACTGACACAATATTACCACAAACATCTGTAGGCATCTAGATTAATTAAAAAACTAACACATAATTATCACAACCATATGTAGTTTCGTATATTAACTAAAATAAAAACTGATACAATATTACCACAAAAATGTGTAGATCCCCAGATTAATTGAAAAAAAAATCGGCCAAGTGCGAGTAGAACTCGCGCACCGAAGGTTCCGTATCGCCATGTCATGGTCAGCGCAACTCACGCCATCTATGGCGTGTTTTATGAAATGCTTCATATTAGTTAAAATTCATTATTAGTTAAAATGCTTCATACTGTTTTCGGTAGATGGCGCGCATACACTTTTTAGTTTCTTGTATGGGAAGGGAACCCCCGTAAATTTCTTTTTACTATTTCTTATTTTTATTATTTTTTGTTATATCGGCCATAATAACACATATTCTGTGAAAATTTCAACAGGCTACCATTACGGTTAATGAGATACAGCCCTCGGACATACGGACGGACAGAAAGACAGACAGACAGACAGATGGCGTTGACTTAGTAACAGGGTCCCGTACGACGGATACGGAACCCTAAAAAACTGACACAATATTTACTACAAAAATGTGTTAAAAAAAGTCAAAAATAAGATTGCGTCATAGGTACTTGAGAAGATGCGAGCAACAACGGTTAGAAAATTTAGAGAGAATATGTACGTCATCGGCCCGGTGGCGGAATTAGTAACGCACTGGCGGCTCAAGCCGGAGTTCCAGGTTCGAATCCTGGTCGGGACGTATTTATTCTATTCATTTTCGGCTTTGCAATTATCAATTAAGAAATGAAAAAGTCAAAAGTGTTTATTATTTATGTATCCGACGCACATTACAGGTGCTTATGCATGACAAATAGTACCTATGTACTGTTAGCGCGCACGTTCGTGGCCTCTGCGGGCGGAGGCCGATAGATCTTTAAACGACTTCGTACTTCAACCACGCAATAAAACCTTATCAGATAAATAATTTAATGCCATAAATAAAAAAGAGGTTTCGTAAATGTCGTTACTTTCAGAGATTGATTCACAACACTATACATTCCATTCTCGATTTCCTGCCGGAGGCCACGAAGGTACGCGCTGACTGTAGATCCAAATATTTGTATAATAGACCATTGGGTTGTTATGGTGGTACTGGACGAAAAATGGCCGCATTGCAGCCTCGGCTGTGTGGGTTCCTCTAGTCCAGTTTAGCCAGCAATCCAAACGAAAGTCTCTGATATGGCACCGTCTCGGAGCTGTATTGGGTGTAGCATGTGCTCTGATCCATCTGAAATAGAAACCCATTATTGGATTGCAAAAAAAAAAGGTGGTTTTTATATCTCTACTCTCTATACTTCTTATAAAAGGAAACGTCTGTCTGTATGTATGTTTGAGGTAAACTTCGGAACCACTGAACACATTTTGATGCGGCTTGCACCATTGGAAAGCGTAAAGGCTCTTCTTAAGGCTCACTATACCATATACCATCACGCTAAATAGCCTCACGGCTGAGCAGTATCAAAGAAAGTATAGAGAGATAGAGACAGAGAGAGAGAGAGAGAGAGAGAGAGAGAGTGAGAGAATTTAAGAGAAGCGATCGTTCACTATCTTGCGTCCCTTTGACTCCCGGAAACCCCGATCGGGGTTTATACACTGATCTCCGGTTGCCTCCCGGAAACCCCGATCGGGGTTCGGCGCGGCGCGGCGGCGCGCGGCTCACTATTAAATTCATCACTAATTCTACCAATTTTCGACCAAAGAACTGATTACTGGTATAACTTCTTGGTTAAAAGTACTAGAACTAGTACAAACAGACTGGGGGCAACACTTCACCTTCACACAGAAAATATTTTTTTAAAATGTCAAAAAAAAGGGCTCCCAAGACAACTGACATTTCCACACACTGGAATACACAGATCTTGTACCGTATTTTGTGTACCCGTATTCGAGAGTACGTCTTATTAGCTTTATTTAGAGGTATGACTCGTCTATGGAAATTATACAGTTTTGGTCAGAAAAAATCTAAAAAAAAGTCGAGTGTGTTTTGTTTTGCCTGGAGTTCAAAAAATCGGTCTGTGCTTCTAAATAAGTGAATCCTGAAGTGTTTGGTATGACTGAACGCGCAATTTCAGTACAAAGAAGACTGAATACATATCAGTGATGATTCGATCGATTGAGGCGGGATATTCGAATTTGTGCGGGAGCGCGCGCGCCAAAATTTTGCGTTTTTGCGCGCGGCGAAAAGGGCTGGGAGGTAACTGCAGGTAAGAATATTAATACGGCGGGAGGCGAAGGGTAAATCGGATTTGCTGTTAAACCGGTAAACTCTGGAACGCTCTCCCTGCTCATATATTTCCCCCCAAGTGCACTCTCGGGTCCTTCAAGAGGGCATGAATGGGCACCTATCATACCGACATGGCATTCGCAACCCCCGCATACGGCCGAATGTTCATGGGCGTCATTAGACACCTTATGGGTGGTTATGCGCCATATGTCACGCTTTTATTAAAAATAAAAAAGAACCGAGTCTACCGCGAGCGAAGCCGCGGGCAGAAGCTAGTCTAACATAATTTCAAACTTTAACAACGTACTCAACGCTGCAAGAAGCACCGGGAAGACGAGCTACCGAATTAAAACAATTACGTTAAAGAAAAGCTGGCTTAGGAGATTAAAGAATTTACAAACTCGATTTCTTCCATTCCACAGTATTATTTGCTAAAAGATTTTCTCGATTATTGTGAAAGAAAAAGCCACGGATAAATGGAAATGCACGAAAATTCAACCAAAGTGCAGATAAAGTTTTTGCTCTCATTCTGCCTTTAAAGCGATTCATGCTATTGAGTACGCGTAGACCAGAAATGAAATGAAAATATACTTTATTGTACGCCATTTTATAAAATTATCAGAAAAGGCTAGTTTTGATTGAGATTCAGAGGGGTAACGCGGCGAGCGTACTGGGTACACTTGGCGTCAGCAGAGACGGGGTTTCGGCGGACTTTTCAGAAATTTATTTTTTGTAGGTTTTCTGAATATTAATTTTAGATTAGTTTTAGTTTTAGTGTATTAGTGTATAGTTGTATTTAGAAATTTATTATATTATATTTAAAATCTGTTTTAAATTAAATCTTATATCAATAAACAGCTAAAAGTTTAATGCCTTGCGGCATTATTTACGATCTAACCTTTGAGATGTGGAAAACGCGGGCAATGCAGTACTAAAGAATGGACAGTACTATGAAATATAAATACTTAACATACATGGTCAAATTGTTCCTACAAAAAAACATACAGACGAATTGACAACCTCCTCCTTTTTGGAAGTCCGTTGAAAATACATCCTATTCCTGCCGCAACTAGTTGCAAGTCGTATCGTGTCGTCGTGCCGGCTCCACTGAACTGAACGTCTTTCTTTGTTGCAGTGCCGATCAGGTACTAAACATGATCTAACCAAAAAATTAATTACAAATTAAAAAAACCCCGACCCTTAAAAAGTAAAAATAATTTCCGTTTACTTACTTAAAGGAGTCGGGGGACCGCTAAGTAAATACCTGCAGCTGTGAGTTTTTAAATTTTATTTAGTTAGCGGTCCCGCGACTCCTTTAAGTAATTAAATGGAAATTATTTTTGAATTTTAACTTTTATTTCAAGCTTTTTAAAAAAAAATCGCATGCAAATTGGTCCACTTTTTAAGATAATAAATTGTTTTATTACCTTATTACTTGATTACAAACATAGTTAAGAACCATCCCGATTAAACCAGCTTTCTAATAAAAAACCACATACAAATCGGTCCATCCCGGAAGCTACGATGCCACAGACAGACACATCCATACACACATACACACATGTTGAACTTATAACACCCCTTTTTTTTCGTCGGGGGTTAAAAAAAAAGGTAACTCAATATACCTAATCTATCCTAACTCAACCTTGAAACCATCTATCTTTCCTTGTATCAAGGTTCACTGCTGGACCTAGGCCTCCAGGCGGGATAAACCCTACCACCTAGTAAGGCCAGTGGAAAGAGCTACAGTGAAATCCGCACCACGGCCAGAAACGAAACGACCTAACTCCCAACAGCGTATACTCCTGTTGCTCCCGGTGTGATTAACATCGAGGACATCGACATCGGCGATCGAATGGACATCGCCTGGACATCGCACCGCCGAGCTACCGAGGCTGGCAGGCTGGCGTATAACTTAAGAAATAAGGTCAATAGCACTGTTAGCCTAGCCTGAAGACACACGGCAATTTCCGGCCGGTTTTTCCGACCGGCGGTAAATTTATGGTACGTGAATCGACCCAATCGGTACAACACGGACGCTCTGTGGAACTAGCATCCCTTATTCCGTGCCACCCGTCCTATCTCCGCATGACTCGTCGCAGAGAGACACAGCACCTTTTGTTGTTGACATTGGGCTTTTGAGGGAACCCATCGCTTCTCTAAATTGTTTTTTGTCCCACCGCTAGAGTGTGGAACTGTCTTCCGGTGAGTGCATTTTCCCAATCCTTTAACCTGGGTATCTTCAAACGTCGTATTAACAGGCTAGCGTGGCAGAGCGTGGTTTCGCGAGGAGAGGTGATTTTGGCTCTGTCGACTACACCATTGGTCTCTCGGCACAGCCACCCATGTTGGTTTAAATAAAAAAACACCCGCATTATTATATTTCACTTACCAATAAAACATTGTAAGCTAGAGCGTATATGGATGCGTCACTCACACTGTTCAAATATTAATTGTGTATGTAGGGCAAATACAGCGCTGAATCTAGTGAAATATTAACTAGATTCATCATAGACTGTCCAGTTTTTTTTGTCTTCTTATTGTTGAAATGTCTATTGTTTACGCAAGGAATGCTGTATGGAAAAATAAATATTTCTTATTTCCTATTTCTATTCAGCTCCGGTTGGGGTACACCTGGCAGGAAATTCCAGTGAGAGTAAAATAAACAGACTTCAAGCTCCTCCAAAGCTTTATCCCTTCACGGCCGGACGTTACAAATGCAAATTTCACGGAGGCAATAATAATTATGTTAAACGGAGAATTTCTTTCAAAATAGCATAAGTTTTAACGACCTTCTGGAAGTCGGACGCAGGCGTGGTCTTGCCCCGTCCTTCTACCCCGTGACCAACCCCGCGCCCCGTGCCCCGCTAGCCGTATCACACTTAAAGTGCCCTAATATGAAATGTCGACCAGGGAATATTTTAGAGAGGATAACATTTCGGGATTTATACGATTAATCGTTTATTGTATAATTTCATCCGTACAGATGTTCTATCTCACGAAGTCCGTTTGGCTCTGGTTGTAGTAGTGACGCGTCGCGATCGTGACTGAGCGCTCTCTTCTGATTCTGATTCTGATTCTCGAGGTTACGCACATTATAAAACAATGTGCATGTGCACGCCTGACTACATTCATAGCCGAACGGACTGCGTGAGATAGAATATCTGTAGGTAACCTACGCATGGACGTGCCGAAAATTCCGCCAGTTCTAAATTCAAAGGCGAAAAATAACTGACAAACAAACTTCGCAAGTCACAATGTTTTGTTTGTACCTTATAAGATGTACAGTCCCCTCTGGTTCCTTCGACCTGGCCGTTGTGAGAGCACTCCTGGCGTTTAACTACTAGATTTTGGAGTAACCTGTAACTAGGTATATATAGGCCTGTTGAAATAAATAGACAGAAATAATTTATTACTCCAAAAACATTTTACAGTAACAAACGATACGTAATTTAGATGAGATGCAAAGGCGGACTTATCCCTAACGGGGATTTCTCCCAGTCAACCTTTGGATTTTTGTTGAATAAAATCAAATACAAATAAATGTCCGTATGGACATACTTAAGTGCTGGAAGCTAGTAGCCACGGGGTTGCCAGTGCTGTACGTACAACTTACAAGTGCGCACTGAATGCGCCACTATCTTGGCGATATGAGCGTACTGAATTCAGTGCACGACTTGAATTGAACGTTTAATATATTTTTAAGCAAACAAAGCTCAAGAGTAATTTTTATTTATTTATTCAGGAAAGTAGTTATAAAGAGTAAATAATTTAAGTGAATTAGGTATGTTGTAGGTAATATAACCAACCGTGTCAGCCCGGGTTGGTACCACCTCACTGATTGAAAGGTCGGTCGAAACGGCTATGTAAATAGTTTTGTGTTTTCCGTCCAGTTCAGTGTAGCCGGCACGACCGAAGGGAAGCACTGACGTGGCACCAAGTTCACCCGGTGTTATGGGCTGACATCACGGGTGTTGTAGGTGATGTAGCCAACCGTGTCAGTCTATACCTAGTAAGGTAAGAAGGGAATGGACTTACAGTTTTACGTGGAATCAGTGAATAATTGAATTATCAATAAACAGTATAGGCAAATGTATATTTCACGAGAGTGGCGCTCTAAAGATAGCCTTCCTTACCTATAATAAAATCCAACGTCTGCTTTCTGTCTGTCTGAGTGTCTGTCTGTCCGTTTATAACTCGAGAACCACTGAACCGATTTTAATAAAACAAAATTCTACGGATAGCTTGATTCTTCCCATCAACTATAGGCTACTTACTATCACGCTAAATAGCTTATGAGGTTAGCAGTGAAGTGAAATATGAGAGCGGGCGGAGCCGCGGGCACAGCTTGTTAATTTATATACAGAAAGTAGAGAAATAAGACAATTCACTCTAGCTCTATCATATTCGATAAACTCTTGAGTATCGCATTTAAAAGCACCGGTGGGGTAGACGACCAACTGTTCTAACACTCCGCAACGCTCTTCTGCACTATCGACAATAACCGACAATAAATCCGACATTACATTATATCCGAAAATACCGTCGCGAAAGTGTCCATCATTACTACGGCACCTATACTATTAGAAAACCTTTTTTTTATGGAGAGCGCGACATGTGGCATCGTTTCACCTGCAAGTAGGTGTCTAACGATGCCCATGGACATTCTGTGATGCACGGTAATTACGAATGCCATGCCGACCTGACAGGAAGCTTTTCACGCCTCATTTGAAAAACCCCAGGCTGTACTTGGGAGGAAATAGATGGGCAGGGAGTGCGTTCCATATTTTCCCGGCTCTGTGAATAAAAGACCTACAGAATCCGTGGTAGGTCGATTGAATAGGGTTGCATCCCCTGCCCAGTACGAGTAGTGCGCAGGTGGAATGGGGACGGCGGAATCGCGTTAAACAGCTCCTCCGAATACTCCCCATGAAATGTGTTGAATATGCGATTAAGATGCTTCTGAACTACCGAACTGCCGTAGAATCCAATTTTCAAAAGCTGAACGAACACGAAGCGCATACGCATTGTTCTATCTTCACCGTTAGTTTTTGTTTTGATATAGTTTTAGTTTTGTTTTGGTTATAGTGTTCTTTTCTACTTTTTTTAATTTAGTGTGTTTAGTATTATACTCTCATGGGTCCTGATTCGTGCCAACTCGTACACTGTCCACCTATCATGACCTGTTCCTTTCCTTGTATCTCTGTCACAAAATTTTCTCCATAATTTTACCTACCCTCAAATCGGCAGCAAGCCTTACTTTAGATTTTTCGCAACTATGAGGGTATCTCTCAATACTTCACTTCCAAGATCGACCTAGAGGTGACTGCATCGTTTTTTCACCCCATCACCGAAGAACAACACTGAACGGATTTATTTTACGAGCTGACTGCAGCAGCTAACCCAGTGCGCAATACTAAATAGTCCTGCCTGGATCAACCAACGATTTCGGGAAGGAGCCTCGCCATCCATTTACATTCCACTCAGCCAAACCACACAGCACCGCTCTCCCGCATCACCGGGTATGCTGTCGGTTCCTTTGTTTATCCATCCCCAACACCTCATCCTACAGTTGGATGAAGTTGGCACAGCATTATCATAATCGTGTCATATGCGGTCCTTTGCTGTTAACATTGGCTCAAAATCGTTCCTCTGTCGCACCGCTAGCGTATGGAATTATCTACAGGCAAGTGTGTCTCCCTATACCTTCTACCTGGAGGTCTTCAAACGTCGCATAACATGCTCTGAGCGTGGTTTCGCGAGGTGAGTTGCATTTGGCCGTCTCGATAAATTTTTGTCTCTCAAGACAGCCAAAGATACTGGTTTCCATAAAAAAATTATTAAGAACAATTTTTATGTCAACATTACATCAACGAAGGTGTCGCTGAGCCAATAGTTTCGTCGAGAAGGTGAAACAATAAGCTCTTTCTGTGAGTAGGTTGTCTAGTTCCTTTAGAGTGAGCGTTTTCGAAAGGCGTGTCAATAAAATGTACAACATTTTTGCCCGCCTTGTCGCGAGCACTATTGGCCGTGTCTGGACTAAATTGCCCGACGGACTCTTGGACACAGCCACCGAACCAGTACTAAAAAAATAAAAAATGTGTGTGACTGCATTTTGAAATTCTCGTCGCACAACTAATGCTGCCACTGCGAAAGAACGAAAATAGTACAAACAGAGCGCGAAAAAGTTTCGCAACGGCATTTTCATAAATGTTAATTAGGCTTAAGGAGCACTAACGGACTATAAGGGACACGAGATGATACAGAAGGTATATCGTCCCTCGCTCTATCTACCTCATTACTAACAGTATTCACCTTCAGGATTATTGACGCTGTCCAGATGGAGTTTAGAATTGTAAGTGCATTTCGAGTTGTGTTGTGTTGTGTGTTGCATGTTCGACACATGTGTACTTTCGGTATTTCTATGCAATCTAACAGAGAAGCTGACACGGCGCCTAGTTCGACGAGGTACCCTTATTTCATACTAGACGCGAGGTCACATGATTCAATGCAGATGATCGGCGTGTTTTTAGGGTTCCGTATCCGTCGTACGGGACCCTATTACTAAACTTACGCCGTCTGTCTGTCCGAGGGCTGTATCTCTTGAACCGTAATAGATAGCCCGTTGAAATTTTCACAGAATATGTGTTATTATGGCCGATATAACGAGAAATAATAAAAATAAGAAAAAGTAAAAAATTCACGGGTGTCTCCATACAAGAAACTAAAAAGTGTATACGCGCCATCTACCGAAAACAGTATGAAGCATTTTAACTAATCATGAATTTGGAAAGCGCGACATGTGGCGCCGAGCCATCCATAAGGTGTCTAAAGACGTCCATGGACATTCGGCCTCATGCGGGGGTTGCGAATGCCAAGCCGGCTTGACTGATGCCTATTCACGCCCCTCTTGATGGACCGGAGACTGTACTTGAGGGGAAATATATGGACAGGGAGAGCGCTCAAGCGTTTACCTGTTCTCTAGAGGAAGAGCTGCAGAACCGGTTGGTATTCATCCGCGGGAAGTTCAGCGTGTAGGGATGCTAGGGATGTAATCCCTGCCCGGTGCGCGGACCGCGTGGTGATGGTGGTGTCAAACTACTTTTGACGTACAACAGACTATGGTGGTTGTGGTTTCAGTACAAGTGAAATAGTACGGCCGTTCCATGGCCCTTCCAGCCTCTTCCTTATTCCGTGGATAGGACATAAGTAACAAGAAACAATTTGCAAATAAAATTCTTAAAAGATGTGATTTTAAAGAAAGTCCCAATTAAAGGTAAATTATAAATGCTACAAAAGACGACTCTGTGTGCTTCGAAGGTCCCAAAGGATAATAAATAAACACGTATATTATTCGTGTTTACGAAATTATATCATGCTACCCAAAACTTGTCCCTTCGCTGAAAAGCTACACTCATTTGTCATGCTAATATATACCCAGACACGGCATTATCAGTATCACACATGCCATGCATTTTATATTTGTTACCAACGTTTGGTCGGCGTGCACTTCATTTGCAGGTGTTTCAGTTTAATTATTAATCTAATTGGTAACGTTATAGCTTGGACAAGACAAATATAATTATTTATCTGCCCACTCTACTAGAACGGCGAGAAAGAGCGGAAAAGAAACTCGCCTGCAGTCAATACTTTTTCCAAAGACACGAAAATCTAGTTTAAAAATACCATCGCCAATTTTAGATTTATCTAGAACATACACACGCTACTACGTCAAATAGGGCGGAATTGTTTAAAAAAACGGGATAGTGTCAGACACACGACACGAAGAAGCTGGCAGAAGTGTTTTCGAAAGCAAACTGAAAGTCATCCCGCCTCCGCGCGTCGGTCAGCGATATCTATTACTTCATAATTAAACCGCATTTATTTCATTAAAATACAATTTCTCGAATCTCGCGTATGCCACTCTATAGTCACCGAACCCGAAAGCGAAGACGCATTCTACATCAAATAGTACATTATGCCCCTTCTGGATATTTATTTCGTTGCTCATTTGTAAATCCGGCGCGTCACCACGGGCGGTGATAGTCTCTAATGAAAACAGTGCGAGGAGTGGTCCGGCTCCCGCGAGACACATTTCCATTGCTGAGAGGCAATTACTAGCGAGTGACTTCATACATTTACTTTTGAGGCACGGACCTTCTGCACGGCGGGACCATATAACCTTATAACATGGGTTTATTCAAAAGGTGTGTCAATAAAATCGGCAACATTTTGGCATGGCACCTCACTGAACGTGGTTTCGGAAGAAGTGGTGTTATTGGGCTTAGTAGCGTTTCCCCCCGTTAATTTAGCCCCGCTCCTAAAACACTTAGTACTCCGAATTCTCCCCTAAAAAATACACAGAAAAAGTGCAGTAAGAATAAATTGGGTTCTCGTTTTGTATTTAAGATATATTCACGTAACATCTGACATGAAACTACACACTTTCCATCGTGTTGATTCACTGCGCAAACTGTTTCTCCTGACATGCTCCAACTTGGCCTCAACGCAATAGTACCAGGAGAGCAGAAGTTTGTAACAGGAGATCTACCGAAAACAACATGTTAGCGGAATTGTATCTGTCGATCGTCGACTGCATCATGGGTCCCTCGGCACAGACAAGCATGTTGGTCTCATGAAAAAAAAATGTAAATGGGCTTACCTTTTAAAATGTTTTATTTTATTACCTCCTTCAAGATTCTGCTCTCCTGTTACATTGAGCATAAAAATACTTACATTATCGTAATGTTTTGTACTTTATAAGTAGTTTTTAACCTTGTTAACTATACATTTTTCTAATAAGTATAACCTGGGTATTTTGTTTTAAACTGACACGGTTGGCTACATCACCTGCAACATCCGTGATGTCAGCATATAACACCTTGGTGAACTAGTGCCGGCTACACTGAACTATACGGAAAAGACGAGACGAGAACAATTTACATAGCCGTTTCTACCGACCTTTCATTCAGTGCTGTGGTACAAGCCGAGCGGGATAAACCCTACCACATAGTAAGGTAAAAAGGGCCCTTGCCTACAGTTTTTGTGGAATCCGAACCACGGTCAGCCTCCAACGGTCGAGCAGTCACCCATCCAAACACTGACCGCGCACAGGTGTGCTTATGATCACGCCGACAGTCGGCCTACCGCACCACTGAGCTACCGTTGCTGACTTGCCAGATCTTTATAAAAAGATGCTTACCTCCTGGCTAATTAATTTAAATAGTATACAAATCACGAGTAGCCGCGTATTGACTGAGCGCGGCTGCCGCGCGAGCCAGCCTCGGCTCGCAAGCCTCGGTCAGTCAGGACGCGCCTCGCCTGAGGCAAGCGCACGCGCGGCCTCGGGCGAGCGTTGCCTCGGCCGATCCGCCCGCTGTCGGTTTTTTGTCGCGCTCAAAGGAGCCTCAGTCCATTTGCCGCGCGCACTCAAGACGGACGTTGTGTGCCTCGCTCGCCTCGCTCGTTCGCGACATGGATAAGGAGCTGTCTCATCTTGACAACTCGCTTTAAACTAATAATGTTCGGACGTTATATGGCTCGGCTTTTCCTCGCGAGGCAGCCGCGCGACAATTGTATTTGTAGCGAGGCAGCCTCGCGCGCCAGATCGTCGCGCGGCATACGGCCGAGGCAGCCTCGCCGAATGCCGCGCTCAGTCAGTACCTACGCGCCTAGTGATGTTTGGGTAACCAAACAATCACATCGAAACTATTGAAAAATATGTCTACCGTTTGTCCTGCTCCCGCCAGGACTACGCACTAGTCTCTTCAGAGTACTCTATGTAATATTCATGTGTAGCGACCGCACATAAAGTAAAGCTAATGACGCGAACCAACGACCTCTCGAAGAAAACACTTTTTTATGGAAACCGCTCGGTCCGCTAACCTAAGACTACTTATTAAATTAGTGATGAGTTTTTTTTTTTTTTTTTTATAGACTACCGGCACGGGTGGCTGTGCCCAAAAGTTCAAAGAACGATTAACACACAGCCAATAACCCCACTCCTCGCGAAACCACGCTCAGAGAGGCGCCATGCCAGCTACAAGGCGGACAAAGAGGTTGTTGTCTAATTTATTAACACGCCTTTTGAAGATTCCCAGGTTATAGGTGGTGGGGAACACACTCGCCGGAAGACCGTTCCATATTTTCGCCGTACGACATAGTTAGTTTGTTATAATTTTTGACAAATACAAACTTTTATTAAATAAAGAAAACATTTGTCAAAAACAAATTCTGACGTCACGTTCTATTCGTTCGAAATTTGAATGTTGGGTTCGCGCCATGCGTTCCTTTATTGCACTGTCGTAATAGTCTATCTATTATTTAAAGTATACTAATAAATTTGTACTTTGGAAATGTTTTCAAACTGTTTGTTGAAAGTCGCTTGGGTAGTAAAAAGTTTATAACAAAGACAGCCAGCAAATTGTTCCTCTAAAAAAGTCTTATCAATCAACACGAGTTTTTACTACGCACCAAATCGTTCACCAAAAGCAGTTTCGGGACCTAACACGTCAAGACAGAAAAACACCCATAAAACCAGGCCGCAGAAACAATATAGCGGCCTGAACATGCACGATGAAAAAATCAAATGGAATATCTTAGTTTTATGGGCGAGATGAAAAAAGGGGCATTTCCATGTGACCGCTTTTTGTCGTAGTCCCGCTAAGGGCCTTGCTGCCATATTCCAATTCTTAGTAATTTTTGCAACACATGCCTTAAAAAACACCGTGTGGGGCCGGTACTTAAAAAGAATAGCCCAACTGAATTTCTCCCCGTGCATGTCGCAAAAGGCGACTAAGGGATAAGGGCAAGATGCTGTGCTAAAGGGCGACAGGCTATCCACCTCTTACCTTGGCGCGATCCTTTCACCGAGTCATGCAGCAGTTGGGTCTTCGTGCCTTACTTGCTGCTTGATAGTTAACTTGGCTTAATATTATGCTAAAAGTGGTGGTCGGTGTTGTGCTGTAATTTACCAGAGTTCTTACAGCACAACGGCGTTTACCATGCTTACCCAGATTGCCGGGATACAGCGTGCGGTATGTAGGTATGGCAATGTATGGTATGGTATGTAAAGTAAGTTTTATTTAGTTCTAGTCTTTGTTATGAAGTGTTGTGAATATCGGTGTTTTAATGTTTTTTAAGAATCTGACAAGTTTGGCTACATCACCTACACCTAAACCCGTGATGTCGGCCCATAACACCTTGGTAAACTAGGTGTCACGTCAGTGCTTACCATTAGCATATTAAGGTATTCTGTGCCATCGTGCTGGCTAAACTAATTATTACACATAGTAACGGCCACGAGATAAGCGCGTTCGCAGACTGGTCAAAGATGGTCGAACCGGCCCATGAGCACAAAAAGAAACGTCGAATTTTCAATACACCCGTTTGTTTTTCGAGTTATTATAAATAATCTGAATTTGTACGTTTAGAATCAGTATTATTGTTTGAAATTATCTCAATTTGTAATAATCCTGACCGCCACCAGGGTGTTTTTTTTTTCATATAATCCGGTATGGGTGGCTGAGTCGGAGGGGCCAAAGCACATGCTCCGACAAGCCAATATCACCTCCGAGAAGGTACCGGAGATTTCCCTGGATTGCTGGCTATACTGGACTAGAGGAGAACACAACCGAGGCTGCTATGCGGACACCTTACATCCAGTACGGTGGTACAAACCCAGTCGGCTACAATTTGAGCCTACCACCTAGTAAGGGGCAAGCGAAGGGACCTACAGTTTTATAATAATTTATATTAAACGTAATATTGACCAGATTGCCAAAATTGACACGAATTTGAAATAATATGGGTTCTTACAATAAACCCGATCTTCCGGAGTACAATAACTCTGCTATACATACATAATATTTCATGCATAATAAACAAACAAACATTTTATTGTACATCAAAAATATAAAAATGTACCTAGCACACAAACAATTTAAATGAAATTTAACAAAATAATGTTACAGTAGTATAGTAACTTAATATGCTTGTCCGAGGTGCTAGGTATATACTACAGTAGGTACAATAATACCTATACTATACATAACTTCCAAGATCACGCACGTGTGCCTAAGCTCACCCCTAAAACCATCTCGCTAAGTCATCTCCAAGTACCGATTTAATCTTTATGCATCACAATGTATCTTGAATTAGCGAACTTGGAAAGCAATTTTGCCAGACCTTCCTAGGCGCAAGCTGCTAGGCGAAACTTCACCTTAATGAGCACTAGATTCTGTTACTACTGCTTCACATTGGCATATTGAGATATTGGCAGATATGCCAACAAACATGACATTGCACTGCATCGTATTCATTGTATACTTTACACGTATACTGCCAGCGTTCCAGAACGCTGACTTATTGAAGAATCAGAATTATTCCAGTAAATATTGTATTGTCTTGTACTTTATCACTGTTAGTGTATGGATTTCCTCACTGTTTTTTCATTGACGCACACCTTGAATTGCTTCTGTAGAACTTTTAAGATAAGCTCTGTATAGAATGCGTCAGAGAGTCATTTCTAAAAGTATTTAAAGAACCGAAAATATCTGACACGCACTCCCTTCTAATCTCCTCAAGTACAGCGTCTAATTAATAAAGAAAATGTTCACAATCAACGTGCACGACCGAATGTCATGGGAACCATTAGCTATCTACGAACTGATGAAATTTTGTCATAAATCACTCTCTTAAAATACCTATGCGTTCACTTTAATAATTTTTAGTGAATTACAATAGTTTAACAGATGTCAGGAATCAAAATATTTTTTTTCAGGTTTTGACATTGGCATATTATACTTACTTATATACGTTACCCTTATAATAAGTGTTCATAAAAGTCAGGTTGACTGGCAGAGATTGCCTTAGGTAATAAGTCCACCTTTTGTAAAATCATTGCATTGGAAAACAATAAAGCATATTCTATTTATTCTACTCTATTAGCCGAAGAGACGACGACCGTGTCCTACACTGGCGGCCCTGGACGGGAAAACGGAGTGTGGGAAGACCACCCGCCAGGTGGGACGACGACATCAAGTACGTCGGTGGAATGTAGTGCTTTCGTACTGCTGAAGCCAGAGAGACCTGGAGGAAAATTGGAGAGGCTTATGTCCAGCAGTGGAAGCTTACGCGTTAACCGACTGACAGACTGACATAATATTAAACTTTGAAATTATTTCAATGGTTCGCAAATGAACAAAATCTGTTTATTACGTAAATCTGCCAATATGAACCAACGCCTAGTGATTTGTGAAAATGAACGATATAACGCGTTATAATGAGCGACCTAACGCCTTACGCGTAAGCATAGGGACTTTGGCGTAAAGTGGCGTCGTCATTTCAACTCCTGGGCCGACATTGGTGAAAGCGATTTTGTCCTGAAACCCCATTCCGGTGAATGTAAAGGATGTCGTTAGAAGGCTAAATGTGTTCCCCACGTTTTCTACAGCACCATTAGATCTTGTATGTATCTGTCGGTAAGAACGACCTTCTAATAAGCCGAATGTAAAGACACGCTTCAGCTATTGAATTTTATAGCGTCGAGAGGGGTAGATTGTACGAAGATTTAAACGCAGAACCATTGGAAGGTTAACGAGATGAAAGCGAAGCGAGGTTCAAAGAAAAATGAATTTACAGTACCGCGAAGACGAATGGTAAATCTGCTGATTATAAGAAGTAAGTGGAACATAGATACCTACTCGTATATTTCGTTCTCGTAAAAATTAACATTTTTAGATATTTATAGGTACATTTTACAATAATTTGGTTCGTTCGTAAAAATAACCCTTATTCTCAGCATATATCTTCTTTCTATCTGGTTTAATCGACGTGCAAAATTAACCATCAGTTCGTATGCATCACTCCCAAAAACCGTTATTAAGATTGGTACTTCCAGGTTTTCTGCTATTTTACTTTATTTACACCATACACCTGATACCCTTAATTAATAAGTCTTTGTAGTCAGAACTCTCAGCAAAATTGTTAATGTTGCTCTCAAGCTGTGTTTTCGATAGACTGTAAGCGGTGTTATTATGTGGTTAATCACTAAAGTACTTAAAAAATACCCTGCGAAGTTTCTTGTCGGTTCTTCTTCGTGATTGAACAAATTGTGACAAGTTCGAGTGCAGTCTAACTGCCATATGAATGATCATTAAACAATACAATACAATACAATTTGAAATAATGTTCCAGCCGTAATGTTTAGTTGTCTTTTTTTTTTGCGCCTCGATCACCATACATTTCCAACTTCAATTTATTGTTACGTTGTACTTACTATTCTGAGCTGTTCTGGTTCTTTACATCATCAGGTTCGGCGTCAACTTCCTCGTCGTCAGCTATGATTTTGGTACAGAAATGCAAACACGGACTTGGAAAATTAATTTATTCAGCCTGTCAAAACAAAACATAACCATGACGAGAGCATATATTTAAATAATTTCATAAGACAACACTTCCCTTCCCTTCTTAAATTACTAGGTGGTAGGGTTTAACCCGTCCGTGTTGGTACCACTGCACTGAATTAAAGGTCGGTTGAAGCCTATGTAAATAGTTCGTGTTTTCCGTCCAGTTCTGTGTAGCCGGCACGACCGAAGGGAAATACTGAGTGGGCTGACATCAGGATGTAGTAGGCGAACGCCAACCGTGACAGTTTCCATAAAAAATCAAAGTTTCAAGCTTCGAAATACATCTCTCCATAAAGTTTATGTTGTATAGAGTGCCATTATGATCGGATTCATCATTGCAGTTCCAACAGTACACTGCTACCAATAAAATTGCAAATCAGAGAACAAATTTTAAATTTGGAATCCCATCTTTCGATAATTTATTTGATAGTTGACCAGCCCACCGTTCAATAAGATATAGTTTTCCATATAGAAAATATGAAAGTTATGCCTAAAGTTGCTATATTTTCACATTTTTATAATCAAATATATTTCATCTAAAATGAAATAACGAAAAAAGGACAACATAGGGACATAGATATTGATAATATCTTTTACACACAATTTTTTTTAAATTGTAGTGCAAGATTTACGGGTTGGAAAGAGACTTCCCCTGGTGTATGAGAAAAATGGACTTCTCGGTTCCCTTAAAGGCCTTTATACTTGCTACGAAGTTTACTAGGCATTGTATTATCTATGTAGCCATGCCGTACATACATAGTAATACAATGTTGTGTGCCTAGCAAAATTTGTAGGTACTTACTTACCAAGGATTTTTATGCATATTGTCGAATGAATTTTCAGTAAAAATATTATCTTTAAATTTCGAACACCCATTTTTAAAACGGCCGACGAGAGACTATTTTCTAGCAGAGATCAGTGTGGGTTTTCGCTCAATGGAGCTACTCTATTCTTGCTTGACTCTGTTCCCGTTGAGCTAACAAGATACCATGGCCGGAAAGCCTAGAATGTTCTCTCCATCCGGGACGAAACAAGAGCGCTGGCCTGCAGATATGGGGCCCGGTGCGCAAGGGCCGGTAACGGCGGCATTACCGCGGTCCACAACAAAGCCTTTATCGCTATGTCCTTCTTTCTATTAATAGCGCACCCTGTGTACACTGGACCGCCAGATTGGTCCTTCGATACCGGCCCGGGGGCGACGGGCTCAATCCGCTATGAATATGATTTTTAGGCGAGTCTTAACCCGCAGACTTGTGACATAAGTAATATATTTTCAGATACATTTTATTTTATTTTTTGCTAGCTTTCGCCCACGGCTTCGCTCGCATTAAATTCGTATTAAAAAAGAAGAAAGTAAGTAAGCCCGCTACCGTACCTTTATTTCGGCGCGCGGAACAATTCGGTGTGTATGAGAGCTACATCTTAGCGTAACCGAAAGTGAATTTAATTTTATTTTATTTTATTTTATTTATTTATTTTAAGGAAACACACAGTTATAAATATCTTAAATTAAATAAACATATAGTAATAACATAAACCACTAAAGTTTCCACAATTAGGTAAAACTATAAACATGTTTTCAACACTAGTATATAATTAAAAAAAGAAGTGAAATATATGAAAAAAAAATCTAAATTAGTAATTAAATTTTAAGCACCTAGAGCAAATTAATTTCTGTGCACAAAGTTAAACACTGTTTCTTAAAACTACTTAATTTTGAGTTAAATATATCTACACTATGGAAAATGTCATTATATAATTTACAACTTCTATTAATAAATCTATGTTTACTGTAATTACAGCGGGTTTTATATAAAATGAAAGTGTCGTTGGAACGTGTTCGTTTGTTTGGGCATCTGACTTTAATTCTCTCCAGTAAGTAGGGAGATTCGACAATGTTGTTAATAATTTTTTATAAGAAAATATTAAATCTTTATGTAGCCAATCCTGTGTCTCGTATAGTTAAATGTGCTTGTACAAAATTTCATCGAATTCGGATGATCGCTTTAAGAGTTATGGACGAACATACATACATACATACTTACATAAAGATAACGGGCATTCGGATATTTACGGGGGCTGCCAATACCATGTCGGCCGGCTAGGTGCACCTTCACATTATGTTTGAAGGATCCCAGACTGTACATTAGAGGAAAGGATGCCGATGGGCGTGCATACATGTTAAACTATTTACAGGATCGATTTGTCCTACTTGGAGGGATATCGACAGTGTGTGGATGCATTCCCAACCTGTTGCGCGTGGAACGATGGTAGAATGGGGATGAAGAAATCGTGTGTGTAGCTCCTTGGAACACACGCGATAGAACACACACAAGGCTCCAGCGTTCCTGCGGAGTTGTTAGGTCTCTAGCGAGGTCTCTAAGTTCCGATCAGGGATTTTGCGGATATTCAAATCCGCATCCGCAAATGCGGAGCATCCGCATTGAATTTGACATCCGCATCTGAATTTATATCAATGCGGAACTAATGCGGATGCGGGGATGAGGTTTTCTTACTAAAAATATACTTTTCATTAATGATTGATCAATAAACGATATTAAAAGCATAATCTCTTTTAGTTAAGTACTTAAACTGACCGTCTCTTCAAGCAATTTTATTGACATCCGAATCTGCATCGGCGGATGTGAGCGTCCAAAAATCCGCATCTGCAACATCCCTGGTTCCGATACACCTCGGGATCGTTAACAAGGCGTACAGCGCGACGCTGAACCATGTCAGTTTCCATAAAAAATGTAAATTAACCGAAAAAAAACGATTTTCCGAATACCCATATCCCCAATTAGTTCGTATAAACTGTCGCTCTACTATAGTTCGTTCAGATTTAGATACATAATAAGCAATGACTTTTCGAAAGTATACATTTTCACGACTGGCTGTATATTGTACTAAGAAATATTAGGCATTCCTATACGCTCGCAGCCAACCGTTATGAACATTGTTAACTATTGTACCAACACTGTACACAACCTTCATACGCCCAAAACTTTTACACAAAAGCGAAATTTGGCCAGCGTGATGACTTACCGCTTACATTACTTATGCAAAGCTTGACGGGCGCAAAACTTTGTTTTACTTGTTACATATTTTTTCGTCCTAGAAAAAATAACCTTTGCTCTCCCATTCGGCCGTCTTAACTTTTTTGGTTACTTTCGAATTTTCGATAGGTGAAGAAGACGAAGTAGATGGGAAATTTGGCGAATGCCGAAGTTTCAGCAGTTAGTTTTAGTGATCATCAATCACATCGAACATTTGTAATAATAGTTTTAACTGCTTTAAAATTGTTTATATTATGTTATTTTATTTGTAGATCCATAAATTTAAAATATACAATAAATTTTGTAATCTATAATTAGTTCTTTTATTAAAAATAGAAATTTTAATTTTCTTTTTAAGGACGATTGACACAGGTGGATGTGCCTGGCGATGCCACGCTCAGAGAGGCGCCATGCCAGCTACAAGGCGGAAAAAAAGTATTATAAATTATTTTCTTATTTGAACGTATTTATTGATTTATAAATTGTTTTTAATTGTATTGAATAATATGTTATTTGTGTTAATTTGTTAGTTGGTTTTGATTGTTAAATTTGTTTAATGGTTCTATACTATATAGCCTTGATGTACTGTAGATTTTACTCCTTTTAATTAATTTAATTAATTCAATTGTAATCATTTTATTAACATATGCATTGATTATAACCTCGCGTGATGTGTGTGCATTGTGTAAAATGATTGGAATTCAATTGAACGGGAGTGCTTGTAAAATGTTTCCCCAGATTTCAAATAAACGCAACTCAAACACCTCAAAGGAATTAGCTCCGCAGAATTCGATCTTCTCCGTCGGACTCGAATTCTGTATTGCCAGCTGCAGATATTTTTCTTTTCGCTCGCTTTTCTTCCGTTTTTCGCCGATAAACACCGCGTCCGCTGGACACGAGCTTCAATTTCTTGCCTCGGATATTCTAGAGAGCTTGCGCTTTGGGGCATGACCAGCTTTCTACGCAGCTCTGTTCGTTATTGGTCTAGGTTTTGGTAGAAACACTACAGTTGGGTGCAAAAACGGAGTCCACATAAGACAGTGTGCCCCTTCCCTAGTTTTTTTATGGATAGCGCGACATGTGTCATCGTTTCACCTGCAAGTATTTTTTTTATGGAAACTGACACGGTTGGCTACATCACCTACAACATCCGTGATATCAACCCATAACACCGGATGAACTTGGTGCCACGTCAGTGCTTCCCTTCGGTCGTGCCGGCTACACTGAACTGCACGGAAAACACAAACTATTTACATAGCCGTTTCGACCGACCTTTCATTCAGTGTGGTAGTACCAGTAATTTATGAAGGGAGTCATACATATCCCTTAGTCGCCTTTTACGACATACACGGGGAGATATGTAGAGGGGCTATTCTTTTAAAGTACAGGCCCGCACGGTACAGTAGGTGTCTAACGATGCCCATGTATATTCTGTGATGCACGGGGATTGCGAATGCCATGCCGGCCGGACAGGAGCCTTTTTACGTCCCTTCTGAAAAACCCCAGGCTGTACTTGGGAAGGAATAGATGGTCAGGGAGTCCGTTCCACATTTTCCCGGTTCTGTGAATAAAAGACCTACAGAACCGGTTGGTTCTATTCTATTCAATCGACCTACCATGGATGCGCATCCGTGGTAGGTCGATTGAATAGGGGTGCATCCCTTGCCCAGTACGCGTAGTGCGGAGTCGGTATTGCTTTGATTGTCACCACCACACTGAAGTCCGTCCGGTCGATACCGCCAAACTGAATGAAGGTCGGTCGAAGAGGATGTGAAAATAGTTCTAGTTTTCCCTCCAGTTCAGTGTAGCCGACACTGTCAAATGAAAATGCACTGACATGGCACCCACTTAGCCAAGGTGTTATGGACTGACATCATGTCACGTTGTCTTACAAACTTTACGTTTTATTATTTTGCATTTCAGTTGAAGACTAATCTGTGGGCGACGTTGATACTTGTTCTGCCTCTTGGCTGGTAGTTCAGCTTTATTTTTAATATTGATATTGTGGAAGTTTGTGTTATCTGTGTGTTTGTCAGTTATTGAATTTGGATCGGAAAATAATATTTTTATTTTTTTATTTTATTGGAAGTACAAACAGGAGCACAATATTATATAATATTCACATTAAACATACAGTAGATGTATATGCGCCCCCAGCACCGCGCTTCCCAAATATGAACATTATAGTTTTGGCAAGATACAGAAGCAGCATAAAAAGAATAGGTAAATACGATTTGAAGAGAAGAAGGAACGAAGAAACACAAAGATAAACTTAGATACAACGAGAACTACCTACACCCTACCTATGTAAGTTAATAAATTTATCAATTAATACACTAAATACCTACTAAGTAAAACAATAACAGAATTAATAGTTGAGAAGTGTGCACTTGTGCTACAAACACATATACACACACATACACATATACATACAAATATATATGTCAATCCACTTTAAGAATGAAAAATGCAATACAAAGAATACATTAAATCAAACTAAATTATGAATTACTAGCTTTTGCCCGCGGCTTCGCTCGCGTGAAATTCGTATTTCAAAGAAAGAAAGTAAGTAACTAAGGCCAATCTGCGTTAAGGTAAACAATAAACCTTCTCAACTAAAGTAAGTAACTAACGGCGAGGCTTCAGGCTGAGCTGCATTCTGGAAGACTATAAACCTTCTTGATGAAAGTAAGTAACTCAGGGCGAGGCCGAAGGCCGAGCTGCGTTGAGGAAGACGATAACCTTTTCGAAGAAAGTAAGTAACAGAGGGTGAGGCCGAAGGCCGAGCTGCGTTCAGGAAGACCATAAACTTCTCGAAGAAAGTAAGTAACTGAAGGCGAGGCCGAACGCCGAGCTGCGTTCAGGAAGACTATAAACCTTCTTGAAGAAAGTAAGTAACTGAGGGCGAGGCCGAAGGCCGAGCTGCGTTCAGGAAGACGATAACCTTTTCGAAGAAAGTAAGTAACAGAGGGCGAGGCCGAAGGCCGAGCTGCGTTCAGGAAGACCATAAACTTTCTCGAAGAAAGTAAGTAACTGAGGGCGAGGCCGAAGGCCGAGCTGCGTTCAGGAAGACTATAAACCTTCTTGAAGAAAGTAAGTAACTGAGGGCGAGGCCAAAGGCCGAGCTGCGTTCAGGAAGACGATAACCTTTTCGAAGAAAGTAAGTAACAGAGGGCGAGGCGGAAGGCCGAGCTACGTTCAGGAAGACCATAAACCTTCTCGAAGAAAGTAAGTAAATAAGGCCGAGACCGAAGGCCGAGCTCCGTTCAGGAAGACTATAAATCTTCTCGAAGAAATTAAGTAATTGAGGGCGAGGCCAAAGGCCGAGCTGCGTTCAGGAAGACTATAAACCTTCTTGATGAAAGTAAGTAACTGAGGGCGAGGCCGAAGGCCGAGCTGCGTTCAGGAAGACGATAACCTTTTCGAAGAAAGTAAGTAACAGAGGGCGATGCCGAAGGCCGAGCTGCGTTCAGGAAGACCATAAACCTTCTCGAAGAAAGTAAGTAACTGAGGGCGAGGCCGAAGGCCGAGCTGCGTTCAGGAAGACAATAACCTTTTCGAAGAAAGTAAGTAACAGAGGGCGAGGCCGAAGGCCGAGCTGCGTTCAGGAAGACCATAAACCTTCTCGAAGAAAGTAAGGAAATAAGGGCGAGGCCGAAGGCCGAGCTGCGTTCAGGAAGACTATAAACCTTTTCGAAGAAATCAAGTAATTTAGGGCGAGGCCGAAGGCCGTGCTGCGTTCAGGAAGACTATAAACCGTCTTGAAGAAAGTAAGTAACTATCGCCCATAGTTACTTACTGTCAGCGTCTTCCAGGATACAGCTCGGCCTTCGGCCAGGCCCTTAGTTACTTACTTTCTTCGAGAAGGATTATAGTTTTCCTGAACGCAGCTCGACCTTAGGCCTCACCCTCAGTTACATACTTTCTTCGAGAAGTTTGAAGGTCTTCCTGAACACAGCTCGGCCTTCGGCCTCGCCCTTTGTTACTTACTTTCTTCGAAAAGGTTTATACTCTTCCTGAACGCAGCTCGGCCTTCAACCTAGCCTTTAGTATGTTACTTACTTTCTTTGAGAACGTTTATTGTTTATCTGAATCCAGTTCACCCTCCGGCCCCGGCCTAAGTTACTTGCTTTCTTCTTTTGAAATACGAATTTCACGCGAGCGAATCCGCGGAAAAAAGCTATCGATATTAAAATAAGAAACTTCAGTTAAAATAAATGAAATACTTTAGATAGCTAACTATGCAAAATATTCCACCTATTAGCGTAACCGGAACCGAATTTTATTTAGCCTATCCTGTGTCACGTATAGCTAAATATGCGTGTACAAATTTTAATAGAATTTATATGATCGGCTTACATTTTATGGAGGATAGCTTTTGCCCGCGGCTTCGCTTGCTGTAGACTCGATTTAACTAATGTAGGCCGTTTCTCTTATATTCTCCCTCTCCCTCTCCCTCTCCCTCTCCCTCTCCCTCTCCCTCTCCCTCTCCATCTCCCTCTCCCTCTCCCTCTCCCTCTCCCTCTCCCTCTCCCTCTCCCTCTCCCTCTCCCTCTCCCTCTCCCTCTCCCTCTCCCTCTCCATCTCTTTCTCCATCTCCCTCTCCCTCTCCCTCTCCCTCTCCCTCTCCCTCTCACTCTCGCTCTCGCTCTCCCTCTCATTCTCCCTCTCCTTCTCCCCCACCCTCCTTCGCCTTCCTTCATCTCCCTACCTCCGCTCCTCTCCCGACCCTTCCTCCCTCCCCCTCCTCTGCCGACCCCTCCTCCCTCCCTTCCATCTCTCTACGTCCACCTCCCCTCTCGCCCCTCCCTCACCTCCCTCCACCTCCCCTCTCACCCCTCCATCACCTCCCTCCCTCTATGCCTCTATTTACCCCCACCCCCTTCCCCCCTTCATTTCCCGTTCATAGCTCCCCTCGCTCCCTCCCTCTCTCCTTAATCTAAAATCCTAAGTCTTCTAGTTCTCACAGAAAACGGGATGGTACGGAACCCTCTTCACGCGAGCTCGACTCGAATTTGACTACTTTCTTTTTAAATTATGTTACCATGGGAATACACTTCATTTACAGGAAAACCTAAACGAAAATTCTAAGCCTTCAAGTTCTCACAGAAAGCAGGATGGTACGGAACCCTCTTTACGCAAAGTCGACTCGAACTTGACCACTTTTTTTTATTATGTTACCATGGGATATACACTTAATTTACAGGAGAACCTAAAGGAAAATCCTAAGCCTTCTAGTTCTCACAGAAAACGGAATGGTACGGAACCCTCTTTACGCGAGGTCGACTCGAACTTGACCACTTTTTTTCAAAATTATGTTACTCCGGGATATACACTACCACTATACAAAGTTTCATCAAAATCCGTCCAGCCGTTCAGGCGTGAAAGAGGAACAAACAAACAAACAAACAAACAAACAAATATACTTTCACATTTATGATATTAGTGAGAAGATGATTGCAGTTTTTTCAATACTTCCTTTTTGAATGTGAATGGACTCACGAAGAAAATGTCAATATCACTACAAGTGTCATTGAACGACTGGCATAACCGTCTGAGGGGAGCACGCACGCCCGCATATAGCCTATCAAAATAATTGTTTTCTTATATGGTAAAAAAACGGGGTGCTCCAATGACGTATCATCTCTTTGGGGTGCTCACACTTTGTTTTGAACCCTCAAAGGAGAAAGTCTAGTTGGCAAATCCATCCAAAAATATCAGTGCAATTACGCAGATGTCGTATTAAAATTATTTATTGAAAGGCAACTCGCCTACATGTTTAATTCTGTGAAGTTCTTCGTGGCGGAATGCCATTTTTAAGTTGAGTTTCGCTGTTCCATCACAGGCTAGTTCCTGTTGATAGTTTTCCGCTGCATAGCATGTCAGTTATTTTATTGTTCATATTGTTTATTGTTTATTGTATAATTTCATCCATAGGTAGGTAACCTACGCTTGGACATGTCGAAAATTCCGCCACTTCTAAATTCAATGCGAAGAAGAACTGACAAACAAACTTCGCAAGTCACAATGTTTTGTTAGTACCTTATAAGTATTATATTATAGTAACTTACAAATAATTAACCCATACTACCGCTCACAAGAGCATTAATATTTACAGCATAAACATGAATACTGAAGAATTTGACCACACTGCCTATTTAAATTACCTATATCTGGTGTATAGTGCCATCGTCAATTTTGATACTTCATATTATGTCAAGTCAAAAAATAAATAAAAATTAGTTTACATTTATTACAAAGAGATGTAATAAGTCATATAAAAAAAATGTAATGATACAAAGTGTATCCAATTGTCAAATTGTCAAAGTTTGTTAGTGGAAAAAACAGTAGTCAAACTCTTAGATAAAATTACGGTCAGTTAATGCATCCTTAATAGTGTAATAACTCTTTTCAATTAACATTAATTTAATCCGTCGTTTGAAATTATTATCATCTAATTGTTTTATGTTAGAAGACAGTTTATTATAAAATCTAACACTATCTCACTTCTCATCTCATCTCATCTCATCTCACTAATATCATAAATGTGAAAGTATATTTGTTTGTTTGTTTGTTTGTTTGTTTGTTCCTCTTTCACGCCTGAACGGCTGGACGGATTTTGATGAAACTTTGTATAGTGGTAGTGTATATCCCGGAGTAACATAATTTTGAAAAAAAGTGGTCAAGTTCGAGTCGACCTCGCGTAAAGAGGGTTCCGTACCATTCCGTTTTCTGTGAGAACTAGAAGGCTTAGGATTTTCCTTTAGGTTCTCCTGTAAATTAAGTGTATATCCCATGGTAACATAATAAAAAAAAGTGGTCAAGTTCGAGTCGACTTTGCGTAAAGAGGGTTCCGTACCATCCTGCTTTCTGTGAGAACTTGAAGGCTTAGAATTTTCGTTTAGGTTTTCCTGTAAATGAAGTGTATTCCCATGGTAACATAATTTAAAAAGAAAGTAGTCAAATTCGAGTCGAGCTCGCGTGAAGAGGGTTCCGTACCATCCCGTTTTCTGTGAGAACTAGAAGACTTAGGATTTTAGATTAAGGAGAGAGGGAGGGAGCGAGGGGAGCTATGAACGGGAAATGAAGGGGGGAAGGGGGTGGGGGTAAATAGAGGCATAGAGGGAGGGAGGTGATGGAGGGGTGAGAGGGGAGGTGGAGGGAGGTGAGGGAGGGGCGAGAGGGGAGGTGGACGTAGAGAGATGGAAGGGAGGGAGGAGGGGTCGGCAGAGGAGGGGGAGGGAGGAAGGGTCGGGAGAGGAGCGGAGGTAGGGAGATGAAGGAAGGCGAAGGAGGGTGGGGGAGAAGGAGAGGGAGAATGAGAGGGAGAGCGAGAGCGAGAGTGAGAGGGAGAGGGAGAGGGAGAGGGAGAGGGAGAGGGAGAGGGAGATGGAGAAAGAGATGGAGAGGGAGAGGGAGAGGGAGAGGGAGAGGGAGAGGGAGAGGGAGAGGGAGAGGGAGAGGGAGAGGGAGAGGGAGATGGAGAGGGAGAGGGAGAGGGAGAGGGAGAGGGAGAGGGAGAGGGAGAGGGAGAATATAAGAGAAACGGCCTACATTAGTTAAATCGAGTCTACAGCAAGCGAAGCCGCGGGCAAAAGCTATCCTCCATAAAATGTAAGCCGATCATATAAATTCTATTAAAATTTGTACACGCATATTTAGCTATACGTGACACAGGATAGGCTAAATAAAATTCGGTTCCGGTTACGCTAATAGGTGGAATATTTTGCATAGTTAGCTATCTAAAGTATTTCATTTATTTTAACTGAAGTTTCTTATTTTAATATCGATAGCTTTTTTCCGCGGATTCGCTCGCGTGAAATTCGTATTTCAAAAGAAGAAAGCAAGTAACTTAGGCCGGGGCCGGAGGGTGAACTGGATTCAGATAAACAATAAACGTTCTCAAAGAAAGTAAGTAACATACTAAAGTAAGTAAGTAAAGGCTAGGTTGAAGGCCGAGCTGCGTTCAGGAAGAGTATAAACCTTTTCGAAGAAAGTAAGTAACAAAGGGCGAGGCCGAAGGCCGAGCTGTGTTCAGGAAGACCTTCAAACTTCTCGAAGAAAGTATGTAACTGAGGGTGAGGCCTAAGGTCGAGCTGCGTTCAGGAAAACTATAATCCTTCTCGAAGAAAGTAAGTAACTAAGGGCCTGGCCGAAGGCCGAGCTGTATCCTGGAAGACGCTGACAGTAAGTAACTATGGGCGATAGTTACTTACTTTCTTCAAGACGGTTTATAGTCTTCCTGAACGCAGCACGGCCTTCGGCCTCGCCCTCAATTACTTGATTTCTTCGAAAAGGTTTATAGTCTTCCTGAACGCAGCTCGGCCTTCGGCCTCGCCCTTATTTCCTTACTTTCTTCGAGAAGGTTTATGGTCTTCCTGAACGCAGCTCGGCCTTCGGCCTCGCCCTCTGTTACTTACTTTCTTCGAAAAGGTTATTGTCTTCCTGAACGCAGCTCGGCCTTCGGCCTCGCCCTCAGTTACTTACTTTCTTCGAGAAGGTTCATGGTCTTCCTGAACGCAGCTCGGCCTTCGGCATCGCCCTCTGTTACTTACTTTCTTCGAAAAGGTTATCGTCTTCCTGAACGCAGCTCGGCCTTCGGCCTCGCCCTCAGTTACTTACTTTCATCAAGAAGGTTTATAGTCTTCCTGAACGCAGCTCGGCCTTTGGCCTCGCCCTCAATTACTTAATTTCTTCGAGAAGATTTATAGTCTTCCTGAACGGAGCTCGGCCTTCGGTCTCGGCCTTATTTACTTACTTTCTTCGAGAAGGTTTATGGTCTTCCTGAACGTAGCTCGGCCTTCCGCCTTGCCCTCTGTTACTTACTTTCTTCGAAAAGGTTATCGTCTTCCTGAACGCAGCTCGGCCTTTGGCCTCGCCCTCAGTTACTTACTTTCTTCAAGAAGGTTTATAGTCTTCCTAAACGCAGCTCGGCCTTCGGCCTCGCCCTCAGTTACTTACTTTCTTCGAGAAAGTTTATGGTCTTCCTGAACGCAGCTCGGCCTTCGGCCTCGCCCTCTGTTACTTACTTTCTTCGAAAAGGTTATCGTCTTCCTGAACGCAGCTCGGCCTTCGGCCTCGCCCTCAGTTACTTACTTTCTTCAAGAAGGTTTATAGTCTTCCTGAACGCAGCTCGGCGTTCGGCCTCGCCTTCAGTTACTTACTTTCTTCGAGAAGTTTATGGTCTTCCTGAACGCAGCTCGGCCTTCGGCCTCACCCTCTGTTACTTACTTTCTTCGAAAAGGTTATCGTCTTCCTCAACGCAGCTCGGCCTTCGGCCTCGCCCTGAGTTACTTACTTTCATCAAGAAGGTTTATAGTCTTCCAGAATGCAGCTCAGCCTGAAGCCTCGCCGTTAGTTACTTACTTTAGTTGAGAAGGTTTATTGTTTACCTTAACGCAGATTGGCCTTAGTTACTTACTTTCTTTCTTTGAAATACGAATTTCACGCGAGCGAAGCCGCGGGCAAAAGCTAGTTACAAATAAAGCTTTTTGAGGTTTTAGCTAATCTATGTCTTATTAGTTGTACATTATTCTTACACCGTGTATCATAGTTATGATTGTCGGAATTAAGAGAGGAATCATTAATGTATTTTCTGGAATAGCATATGTTCTGGTAAACATATGCACTTTGTAAAGTCATGATTCCTATCTCCCCGAACGCTGTCCTACAAGTATCTCTAGTTTTCATATTTAGGATGTACCGCAAGGCCCTCTTCTGTAAAAAAAATATTCTATTTGAGTCTGCTGCATTTCCCCAAAACATAAGGCCATATGACATGATGCTCTCAAAATAGGCATGATAAACCTCATAACCTCATAAGTGTCTTTTCTTTCAGGGTTTCGTGGAAATCTTTACCGTCTAATTGGCCCTGGGAGTAACGTGCTATTTTCATCTTTCCCACCAGGAAAGATGAGGATAGCACGAGAAACGTTTCGTTTTCTCGTGCTAATGTTACTCATCTTTCAACAGCGGTTTCCTGGCACCGGGGGTTCCTGTCCTACCGAAGCCCTGAGGTTCCTGTCACCTACTGAGGCTCCTGACCCGCTCCTGGCTTCTGTGGTCCTTTACACCGGCTTCATGTCACCTCCTGACACCGGCATCTATACCCGCTCCTGTCACCTCCTGACACCAGTCCGCCTTGTACCTCTTCAGATTCCAAGATCCTTCCTGCTGTCTCCGAATGGAATGGATAGAGATACGTACATTTTTAATTAGGATTCAGGAATACCGAAATGTATGTAAAGTGTAAAATTATTTTAATTAAAACTATGTCAGAATCTTAAGTGTTTTAATCAACAGAACCTGCCTGGCAAGCCTAACCCCTGATCTTCATGTTCTTCTTCTTTAAAATTTTGAAGTGTTGGATGTCCTGGGTTCATCTAATCTAATTATCTCTCCTAATTGGAACTCAGCTACATTCACACTCTTGTCCCAGACCTTTCCTTTTCGGTCCGTGACAATCACGGGTGTATAGGTGATGTAGCAAACCATGTTAGGTTTGATAAACAACTTCATACCATACGCTGTATCCCGACAATCGGGGTAAGCAGAGTAATCGTTATTGTGCTGTAAGGACTCTGGTAAATTACAACATATCATCGACCGCCACGTTTCGCAAAGTATTCGGACAAGATAGCTATATCAAGCTGCAAGTAAGACACGAAGACCCACTTGCTGCATGACTCGGTGGAAGGACCGTGCCAAGGTGAGAGGTGGCCATCTAGTCGCCCTTTAGCACGGCTTCTTGTCCTTGTCGCCTTTTGTAGGTAGTACAATAGGGGGATTCGATGGAATTCCGTTACACATTTTCGCCATACGATACGGGAACGATTTCCAAACGATGCGTTCTCAGAAGTTGGAAATATTTAGGTAGTTTTGAAAAAACACCGAATTCTTGGAGAAGCATCGTGAGAGTGCTGGACTATACCGTGTGAGGCCGGTACTTTAAAAGAATAACCCCACTGCATCTCTCCCCGTGTATGTCGTAAAAGGCGACTAAGGGATATGACTCCCTTCTTATATTAATAATAAAAAATATATAAATAAAATAAATACATAGTTCGTGTTTTCCGTCCAGTTCATTGTAGCCGACATGAAATGAAGAGAAGCACTGACGTGGCACCTAGTTCACCCGGTGTTATGGGCTGACATCACGGATGTTGTAGGTGTAATGTAGTCATGTATGTAGTGTATGTATGTTCCATAAAAATAACTATGCACAATTATGGATATGAGCATGTGACGTATCCAACCAAGTCTGGCAACTTTTACGTGTTTAGCAAGGTTCTAGAGATGTACTTACACTCTTGTACGCGACAGTACTTTCTGCTGGAAAATACAGTCCGCTGTAGTAGATATGTATGCAAGTCCGTTAGTCTTGGCATGTTCTTGTTTTCTTCCAGTGAAAAACTTTCAATGCTGTCTGCAAGTGGTTTTATTTCAGCGAACAGTTTATTTTTCAAAGCTAATATAAATCAAATTATGGTTACATTCTCAACGGTGGTGGCTTAATTATTATTAAGTACTAGTTTTTGCCCACGGCTTCGCTCGCGGTAGACTCGGTTTGACAGCAAAACCGATTAGGATATCTCGTCGAGCGCTAATTATAGGCCGATATCCCTGGCCACCATATTAGCCAAGGTGTTCGAGCGTCTCGTTCAGCCGAGGATACTATCTCACTTGAAGCTGGACGATGCACAGTTTGGCTTCAGACCGGGATTATCGACTGAATCTGCGATTTTCTCGCTTAAACGCACGGTTAGTTGGTATACTCGGAACGAAACATCTGTGTATGCGTGTTTCCTCGACCTGAGTAAGGCGTTCGACACGGTTTGCTACGGAAAATTATGGCGGAAGCTTCATGGGGCCGGGGTGCCGGGTGAGGTCACCCAGCTCCTCAAATACTGGTACACCAATCAAGATAACTGCGTACGTTGGGGGGGCGAGTTATCGGATCCCTACAGGTTGTGTTGTGGTGTGAGACAGGGCGGGTTGACCTCTCCCGACCTGTTCAACCTGTATGTTAATGACCTGATCGTTGAACTCAGCAACACCGACGTCGGACTCAAGCTGAGTTCAAGATATGTTAATAACCTGAGCTACGCTGACGACATGGTGTTGCTGAGTCCATCGATCAAAGGACTTCGAAGACTCTTAACAGTGTGCGAGAGATACGCGGTGGAACATGGGCTCGCGTACAACGTCAAAAAGACTGAAATGATGGTATTCAAACACCGTGCTGGGCCGAACCATGTTCCGCCAGTATATCTAAATGGCTCAGTCATAAAACGGGTTGAACAGTTTAAGTACCTTGGTCACGTGCTGACTTCCGACCTGAAAGATGATGCTGATATTGAGAGGCAGCGGAGGGCATTATCCGTGGTTGGCAATATGGTGGCTAGGAGGTTTGGCAAATGCCCTGAGGAGGTCAAAATTACCCTTTTCAAGGCATATTGCCAAACCTTCTACACGTGCCAACTGTGGACGGCGTACACAAAAGGGGCGTATAATGGTGTAAGAGTCCAGTACAACAACATCTTCAGGCAGCTCATGCAGTTGCCCAGACACTGCAGTGCATCGGGCATGTTTGCAGATGCAAGAGTGCAGGACTTTTACGCCATTATGCGCTCCAGGGTATCCGGATTCCGACAGAGACTCGTGATGAGCTCGAACGAGATTCTCGCAGGGCTTTCACAAAGCCTGTGCGGCGGAATGTTTGCCCACTGGGAAAAAATTATGACTACACCCAACGGGGTATGAAATGTTTGCTGTTTTTTTTTATTTTTTATTGTGTATTGTGTATGTATTGTGAAGTGTGGGTTTTTTTGCCTGAATAAAGAATTTTATTATTATTATATCCATTTATTTACACATTTTTTTTTATATTAATTTTACATAATATTTACAAACTTAAAATCTAAAATTAATACAAAAACAAATGGAGTTTCCACCACCGGCGGCGGGGCGAGTCCAAGCTACCGATGGTCGGGTCCCAAAGAGAGGAACCTCCGGACGATGCGTGCAGTGTCGAGCAGGGCTGCCTTCTGTATCTGGCCCATGACCCAACCACTCAGCGAGAGCCTCTCAAGGTGGTCGTCGAGGCTCTTCGCTATCAGCCCATGCGCCGAAACGACTATGGGCACAACGATCGTCGAGTCGACGGGCCACATTTTGGTAACCTCATGCTGCAGATCCAGATATTTTAACATCTTCTCTGCTTCCTTACTGACGAGGTTACCATCGTGCGGCACGGCGATTATTATTATTAAACGCAAATATGATAATAAACGATCGCTCCTCTTATATTTTCCCACTCTCTCCCTCCCTCACTCGCTCCCCTCCCTCCCTCCCACCCTCCTAACCACCCTCCCACCCTCCTAACCTCCCCTACCACCCTCCTACCCTCCCCTCCTTCCTTCTCTGCCCTCTCTCCTCCCTACCCTCTTTCCCCTACCTCACCTCCCCCTTCTTCCTTATTTATCCCGCCACTCTCTCCCTCCCCTTGCCCCCTGCTTATCAGCCCTTTTCCTTCCATCCCTCTTTCCACCTCACTCCAATCTGCTCTCCCTCTCTACCTCCAATCTCCCGCTGACTCTTCCTTCTTCCCTCTCCCTCTTTCCTCCTTCCCCTCCCTCCCCTCTCCCTTTTGCCCCTCCCCTCGCAGCAAGTAAGTTCGCAAGTCGGCCTCGGTAGCTCAGTGGTGCGATTGGGAGAATATCCATCGTGATCATAAACACACCTGGGCGCGGTCAGAAGTTGTAACTGAAACTGAACGAAAGGTCTGGCGAAACGGCTATGTAAATAGTTCGTGTTTTCCGTCCAGTTGAGAAAGCAGTTGATGGCACCTATTTCACCAAGATGTGATGGGCTGATATCACGTATGTTGTAGGTGATGTAGCCAATCGTGTCAGTTTGCATAAAACAATAACTAAGGCACGAAGATAATTACTGCATTGCATGACTCGGGAGAAAGGCCACGCCAAGGTGACAGGTGGCTAACCCGTCGCCCTTTAGCACGGCACCTTGTCCTTATGCTTTATTTTATTAATTTTCGCCTCTCCGGAGTTAGTAAAGTTATGGAATCGGAAATCTGGCGCAGACGATTATTGTCATCTCGCATTATCCCTGGCTGATTGCTCCAGCTGGAACAAAGGAGTGGTCGCGGCCATAGAACGGAGAAAATATGTAACGTGGAATGGGCGTGTCAGTAGAGATCGTAAAGAAATATTGGTCCGATTTGTCAGCCTCGGTAGCTCAGTGGTGCGGTCGGTCGACTTGGATGGGTGCCCGCTCGACCGTTGGAGGTTGACCGTGGTTCGGATTCCACGTAAAACTGTAGGTCCCTTCCCTTCTTACCTTACTAGGTGGTAGGGATTATCCCGCCCGGGCTGGTACCACCGCACTAAATGAAACGTCAGTCGAAACGGCTATGTTCGTGTTTTCCGTCCAGTGTAGCCGACATGGAATGAAGGGAAGGACTGACATGGCACCTAGCTCACCCGGTGTTATGGGCTGACATCACGGATGTTGTAATTGATGTAGCCAACCGTGTCAGTTTCCATGAAAAAAGGAATAAGTCCGCCTTTGCATCTTATGTGTTCTAATGCGCTTATTTCTGTTTTATGGTTCCGTATCCGTCGTACGGGACCCTATTACTAAGGCTACGTCGTCTGTTTGTCTGTCTGTCTGTCCGTCTGTCCGATGGCTGTATCTCTTGAACTGTAATAGGTAGCCCGTTCACATTTTTCACACCTACTTTCACAGAATATTGTGTTATTATGGCCGATATAACAAGAAATAATAAAAATAAGAAAAAGTTAAAAATTCACCCCAAATATTGGGACCCCCATAGAAGAAACTAAAAAGTGTAGCGCGCCATCTAACGAAAAGAGGATAGATGGCGTGAGTGGCGCTGACCATGACATGGATTTACGGAACCCTCGGTGCGCGAGTTCTACTCGCACTTGGCCGGTTTTTATTTATTTAGTGTACTTGAATATCCTAAGTACTGTTGAATGTTTACACATACACCTAACACACTCTGTATCCCGACAATCAGGATAAGCAGAGTAATCGGTGTTGTGCTGCAAGTACTCTGCTAAATTACAGCACAACACCGACCACCACGTTTAGCACAGTATACGGACAAGACAACCATCAAGCAGCAAGTAAGGCACGAAGAACCCACCTGCTGCATGACTAGCTGGAAGAACTGCGCCAAGGTGAGAAGTGGCTAACCTGTCGCTCTTTAGCGCACTATCTTGTCCTTATCCCTTAGCCGCCTCTTACGACATTCTTTTCAAGTACCTGCCCCACACGGTACATGTTTCTTGCAGCAATAAAGCATTTTCTATCTTTCTAAAAATAACTAGGTATTTGGCATCTAACACTTCTGTTAACGCGAACGCAATATTCGTTCTGTGGTCTAAGCAAACAATTTCCTAAAACGACTCCTATAGTTCGGTCGGACGTAGTCGCGTCGTCGCCCGTAGCGGTGATTTTTTCGACATATTCTAGTTTATTCCAGACAAAATTACGTGATAGTCTCCAAAAACATTTCCAACTTATTTCGGTCACGTGTACACCGGGTTAGGTTTCGTTTACACTTAACTTTTTAGGTCGCATAAATGAGGGATTTTAATTTTATTGCTAGTTTTGTCCGTGTTTTGCTTGCTTGACTTTCGGCCCTAAAGTGAACGTTCACTATTCCAAATTTAAAATTCAACCGGTAACGTTCAAGAAGGCCTGCTCGGGATTCGATTCCTTTTCACCCCCTTGCTTTAATTGATCCCGCACAGGCCCCGCATTAAAAACAAATTTTCGAGTAAATTTTTTTATAATTTTTTTAAATATATGTTCTAAACAAGTAAACTCTCACGTTTGTCACATTGTTTTGTAGGTAATTTCATTGCATATAATGTGCAAAAGAGTTCATTGATCTAGCTTCATTACTAAATTAAATATTTGCGTTTATGTCAAGGTCGGCGCTCGTGCTCGAGTCGAGGCCGAGGCAAGCATTATTTTAACCTTGGAAGTAGACATGTTAAAATTGGCTTGAATGACGCGTTTACGATTAACAGCATCCCTTATTCCCTGCCATCCGTTATATCTCCGCAACACTTGTCGCAGCTCGCACTTGTACCCTTTTGTTGTTGATATTGGGATTTTCAAGAAGAAATCGTTTCTTAAAATTTTTTTGTTCCCCTGCCGCACAGCTACGTTGTGGAATTGTGTGTGCGAATCCCACCAGAAAAAGAAAAAAAGTGACGTTTAACTTAGACTACTACTTGGCTTAACATAGTTCGTTCTAAGCGTTAGTCTCGAGAGTCCTGTACAAAATGTTAGTTAGACAGTGCTAAGCTTCGTACTTTGGAACGACCATGAATGTCAGCATATGAGCGTTTCCCGCTCCTGCCTACTGTTGAGAATGTACACAACGTTTGCTGTATTTTAAATCCCTGGACGCACGAACGAAAGAGCTTTCCATTTTGACGGAAACTAAAATATTGCCTATTTGGAGACTGAAATAGGCTATTTCCCATCCGCCCATTTATTTTTCCCGAGAGTCCGAACTAGCGTAGCCGTCACGCTTTAATGGATTTCATTTATCTAGTTTTCTTTTTTTGTGTAAGCTGACATGTTTGGCTCGACCGGCTAAATTCCTGATGGCACTCCATTACACCATGTATTTAGTGCTCTCTTGCGCTCCTCTGCCACAACGTCATTACTGCTCATCCCTTATTTATGATAGGGTGTTAATACGATAGCCTGTAACCATTACGAGATGTGCTCTCGGTGGTGCGATGGATCGACGTCCGCTCGCGAAATTAAGCACACCCGGGCAAGGCCCGAACTTGAATGGGTGACTGTTCGATCGTAGAGGGTGGCCGTGGTTCGGATTCCAAGTAAAAGCGTGGTCCCTAGTAGGGACCTCGCTTTTACTCCCTACCCTTCTTATATTACTCGTGGTACTAAGATAATCGTTGGATAGCTCTTTCATCAAAATCCAACATAACCCGTCTTGAGTAGACTTAAATTTTATCGTACTGAGTACTAAAACGTCGAAATTAAAATGGTCGTCGTGATTTCACTGTAAGTTTAATAGTACGACGGTTACATGGCCATTCCAGTCTACTTACTCCTTATTACGTGGTAACGAGGTAACACGTATGTGTACTGTATAACAATTGTGTTTCTGGTGTACTTCTTTGGTACTTTTATTTGTTTTTATGTTAGAACTAGCTTTGGTCCGCGGCTTTCGCTCGCGGTAGACTCAGTTTAATAGCATATTCGATTTAATCCCTCTCCCTCTCCCTATCCCTGTCCCTCTCCCTCTCCCTCTCCCTCTCCCTCTCCCTCTCCCTCTCCCTCTCCCTCTCCCTCTCCCTCTCCCTCTCCCTCTCCCTCTCCCTCTCCCTCTCCCTCTCCCTCTCCCTCTCCCTCTCCCTCTCCCTCTCCCTCTCCCTCTCCTGATTAGTTTTTTGTGTTCCCTAATTTTTAATATATCTTAATTATTGTAGTAAATTCATGTAAAATGCATGATAATATTAATGAGCACGTATTTATTAACGAATGTATAATTTAAAAGCTCTCCTGGAAGACAGAATTATTCTAAGTGCAGGATGCTAATGCCACGTATTCTATGTTTTTTAAATATTAATAAAAAATAAAAATTATTCGAATTTTGAATCATGTTTTCTGTTAGACCTGTGTAAGCGTTAGACCTGTGTAAGCTAAAGCTTGGCAATCGCTATAATTCCATGTCAACGCCGCGCCGGGCAATAATACGTGAGGAGCGAACATTCGTGCTCTGCGTGGACGTACGGCTTGTGTATCTTCGGACCATAAACGTCGTCGCCATATTTCTTACAGTTCTCCAACTACATAAATATACCACCTTACTAGGTGGTAGGCTCAAATTGTAGCCGACTGGGTTGGTACCACCTTACTGGATGTAAGATGGCCGCATAGCAGCCTCGGCAGTGTTCTCCTCTAGTCCAGTAAAGCCAGCAATCCAGGGAAGTTTCCGGTATGGCACCTACCTTCTCGGAGGTGATATTGGCTGGTCGGGCATGCGTTTTGGCCCCTCCGACTCGTCCACCCATACCAGATTACATAAAAAAATATATATTGTACATTTTTCTTTTGCAAAGAACAAATTCTAGAAAATTTTCAGCGACCAACTCCTTTAAACTTTTAAACGAAATATAGGTTAAAGAAAATTTTGTGATTCTAAAAAATATCTAAACGAACGGACACAATATAAATTATAAATTATAAATTATATTTATTAATTAATTTTATTTTTGTTCACATTTTGGGGCACCCTGTACTTTCAGCTGAACTATATATTACATACATTTATCAGTGGCCTGTGTGCCGGCAATAATTCTGCGTATTATGGAATCAGTTTCATCAAAATTGATTCAGTAGATCCGGAGATATCTAGATATCTGCGTGTGACCGACAGAGGGACATATTCACAGACAGACGCCAGAGTGATTACATAAAGGTCCCCCTTTTTTTGCATTTTGCTACGGGACCCTAAAAACATTAAAACGAGTACAAATTTCCCCCCAAGTATAGTCTCGGGTCCTTCAAGAGAGGTATGAATGGGCACCTTTCAGGCCGGCGTGGCATTCGTAGCCCCCGCATGCGACCGAATGTCCATGGGCGTTGCTAGACACCTTATGGGTGGCTCGGCGCCACATGTCGCGCTTACTATAAAAAAGGCGGGCTTACCAGAAAGATTATTATAAATTGTTTGTACCGTGTACCGTTATTCTTATCAAGTACCGGCCCCCGGTACTTGAAAAGAATAGCCCCACTGCATCTCTCCCCATGCATGTCGTAAAAGGCGACAAAGGGATAAGGAAACGATGCCGTGCTAAAGGGCGACAGGCTCGTCACCTCTCACCTTGCCATGGTACTTCAACCGAGTCATGCAGCAGGTGGGTCTTCGTGCCTTACTTGGTGCTTGATCGATTGAATCTTTTCCGAACACTTTGCGGAACGTGGTAGTCGGTGTTGTGCTGCAATTTACCAGAGTTCTTGCAGCACAACACCGATTACTCTGCTTACCCCGATTTTCAGGATTCACCGTGTGTGATATGTATGTTTATTAAAAATATAAAAAAAAATTTCATAAGTCATAAAATCTCTAGCAAAAAAAAACAACAATCAGTTAATCATTTAAATAGCTACAATGAGAGGCTGCAGGCCCCAGCACCTGCAGAGCCTCCCACGCCTGGCTCTCGGCCAAATGTTATTGATTTTCTGCGACTCCCCTTTATTCCTAGGCCGCTAACTTTAAACTTGTAGAGAGCCTGTCACGCTTTTTGTTTCGTTGCGAGCCAATTTTTAACTAAGTGGCATGTCATTTGATTAAATTCCATTCTTACTTAAGATTTGCACTTTTTTAACAAAACTTAAAACAACCTGTATTATCTCCGACAGTGTGAAGTGAAAACAAAACAAAAAACCTTTTGTTTCATCTGGATGGACAAGCATGTATGTATGTATTATATTTAGTAATTTATATGTATTAACTCTTTTTTAGGTTTCCGTATACCGTACGGAAGCCTATTACTAAGCCTCCGCCGTCTGTCTGTCCGTCCGTCTGTCTGTCCGAGGGCTGTATCCCTTGAACCGTAATAGGTAGCTCGTTGACATTTTCACAGAATATGTGTTACTATGGCGGGTATAACAACAAATAATAAAAAAAGAAAATGTTAAAAATTAAGGGGTCTCCCATACAACAAACGTGCGAAAAATCGATTAGTCACGCTAATGACTGATAGATGGCGCCACCGGCTTTTGTACATTGCGTTGTTGAAAGACAAAAGATAGGCGGATATTATTGATAGCGGCTAGATACGGAAACCTCCGTGCGCGAGTAAAACTCGCACTTGACAGATTTTTTATGGAAACTCGGCCACGGGCGCGCATTATCCGCCGTGGTTGTGACCTACGTCTACAAACTACACGGGGAAATAGTGAAAGTGGAACGCATAAAAATAATGCCATAATCTATATTTATATTCAAGGAGCACTGACGTTTTTGGTGGTATCACCTTGACTGGCTGCATTATCCTTACCTTTAATAAAATCCAACGTCTGCTTTCTGTCTGTCTGTCTGTCCGCTTAAACTCGAGAACCACTGAAGCGATTTTAATAAAAAAAAATTCTACGGATAGCTTGATTCTTCCCATCAACTACAGGCCACTTACTATCACGCTAAATGGCTTATGAGGTTAGCAGAGAAGTCAAATATGAGAGCGGGCGGAGCCGCGGGCACAGCTAGTATTTTATAAGTTTACAAAATATTTTATAAGTTAGTTTTAATTAATTAAGTTTTTTTATTCTATTTAGGTTTTGTATAGGCTATAGGTTTTTTGTTTTGTAATGCAGATAGATTATTCATAATTTTACAAGTAAACACATTATTTTAGTATATTTAAATACTACAATGTAGTATAATTTGTCAAAAATAAAAAATAAAAATATATGAATATTAAGATACTTGAAGTATCAAGTTGTCAATGGATTAACAAAATTGAGGTACTAATCGTACCTATAGAAGAGTCAACTAATTATGCAGTCAGGAGGGTAGTATTAATATGGATTTTTTCTTCTACTTATATGAGATTATTTAAGAATTCTTTATATTAGTATCGCATTTCCCAATGTTTTAAACACAAGAGTTATAATTTTATTTTTTTTTTAGACATGTGGCGCCGAGCCACCCATATGGTGTCTAGCGACGCCCATGGACATTCGGTCGCATGCGGGGGCTGCGAATGCCATGCCGGCCTGACAGGTGCCCATTCACGCCTCTCTTGAAGGACCCGAGACTATACTTGGGGGGTAATATGTGGGCAGGGAGAGCGTTCCAGAGTGTACCGGTTCTGTGGAGAAAGTATATTAAAAACTTTCTCTCTACATAGTAGGTAACTATCCAGAGCATAGGAGATATAACATAATAATCCGTGGATGCAGTACTAACTACACCATAAATGTTTTAGAGCGTAGTTTGAAATCTTCAGCCGGGGCGGACGTGAGCTGCGTGCAGTATCAAACTTACAGTCGTGTAATATAATAACAGAGCACCGACTCACAACTGTACGTAGTAAGGTCGCGTCTCCGCTTACGTAGAGAGTCATTATTTCTGTAAATTTGAAGCGGCGGGTGGCCGAGTGGTTTGCGCATCGGCTTCTCATGCGAGAGGTCCGAGGTTCGAATCCGGTCGGCGTGTACCAATGAGTTTTTTTCTGACGAAACAATTTACGTTCATACCTACACCTGCTGTTTCACCGTTCGGAACCGGTATAAAACTGTAGGTCCCTTCCCTTGCCCCTTACCAGGTGGTAGGCTCAAATTGTAGCCGACTGGGTTGTTGCCACCGTACTGGATGTTAAGATGGCCGCATAGAAGTCTCCGGTATGGCACCTTCCTTCTCGGAGGTGATATTGGCTGGTCGGAGCGTGTGCTTTGGCCCCTCCGACTCAGCCACGCATACCGGATAGGAAAAAAAATGATAGCGCTCGTTTTTTTTCTGAAAAGAAACATTTTTACCGTGTGGGGCCGGCAAAAGAAGAGAATAGTCCCACTGCATCTCTCCCCGTGCATGTTGTTAAAGTCCGTCTGTCCGAGGGCTATATCTCTTGAACCTGCTTGAACCGTTTTAGGTAGCCCGTTGAATTTTTCACAGAATATGAGTTATTATGGCCGATATAACAACAAATAATTCAGGAGGGTTATCTAAGAAACTAAAACGTGCTTGCGCGCCATCCACCGAAAAGAGTATGAAGCATTTTAACTAATCATGAATTTTAACTAATATGAAGCACTAGCTTTTGCCCGCGGCTTCGCTCGCGTGAAATTCGTATTTCAAGGGAAGAAAGTAAGTAACTAAGGCCAATCTGCGTTAAGGTAAACAATAAACCTTCTCAACTAAAGTAAGTAACTAACAGCGAGCCTTCAGGCTGAGCTGCATTCTGTAAGACAATAAACCTTCTCGAAGAAAGTAAGTAAGTGAGGGCGAGGCCGAAGGCCGAGCTGCGTTCAGGAAGACCATAAACCTTCTCGAAAAAGTAAGTAAATAAGGCCGAGGCCGAAGGCCGAGCTCCGTCCAGGTAGACCTTCTCGAAGAAATTAAGTAATTGAGGGCGAGGCCGAAGGCCGAGCTGCGTTCAGGAAGACGATAACCTTTTCGAAGAAAGTAAGTAACAGAAGGCGAGGCCGAAGGCCGAGCTGCGTTCAGGAAGACCATAAACCTTCTCGAAGAAAGTAAGTAACTGAGGGCGAGGCCGAACGCCGAGCTGCGTTCAGGAAGACGATAACCTTTTCGAAGAAAGTAAGTAAATAAGGGCGAGGCCGAAGGCCGAGCTGCGTTCAGGAAGACCATAAACCTTCTCGAAGAAAGTAAGTAAATAAGAGCGAGGCCGAAGGCCGAGCTGCGTTCAGGAAGACTATAAACCTTTTCGAAGAAATCAAGTAATTGAGGGCGAGGCCGAAGGCCGAGCTGCGTTCAGGAAGACTATAAACCGTCTTGAAGAAAGTAAGTAACTATCGCCCATAGTTACTTACTGTCAGCGTCTTCCAGGATACAGCTCGGCCTTCGGCCAGGCCCTTAGTTACTTACTTTCTTCGGGAAGGATTATAGTCTTCCTGAACGCAGCTCGACCTTAGGCCTCGCCCTCAGTTACTTACTTTCTTCGAGAAGGTTGAAGATCTTCCTGAACGAAGCTCGGCCTTCGGCCTCGCCCTTTGTTACTTACTTTCTTCGAAAAGGTTTATACTCTTCCTGAACGCAGCTCAGCCTTCGGCCTCGCCTTTAGTATGTTACTTACTTCCTTTGAGAATGTTTATCGTTTATCTGAATCCAGTTCACCCTCCGGCCCCGGCCTAAGTTAAGTAACTTTCTTCTTTTGAAATACGACTACGATTTTCACGCGAGCGTATCCGCGGGAAAAAGCTATCGTTATTAAAATAAGAAACTTCAGTTAAAAGAAATGAAATACTTTAGATACCTAACTAAGTAAAATATTCCACCTATTAGCGTAACCGGAACTGAATTTTATTTAGCCTATCCTGTGTCACGTATAGCTAAATGTGCGTGTACTAATTTTAATTGAATTTAGATGATCGGGCTTAAATTTTATGGAGTATAGCTTTTGCCCGCGGCTTCGCTCGCTGTAGACTCGATCTAGCAGTAAATCCGATTTAAACGCAAATATGATAATAAACTGTCGTTTCTCTTATATTCTCCCTCTCCCTCTCCCTCTCCCTCTCCCTCTCCTTCTTCCCCACCCTCCTTCCCCTTCCTTCATCTCCCTACCTCCGCTCCTCTCCCGACCCTTCCTCCCTCCCCTCCCCCCCTTTGCCGACCCCTCCCCCCTCCCTTCCATCTCTCTACGTCAACCTCCCCTCTCGCCCCTCCCTCACCTCCCTCCACCACCCCTCTCGCCCCTCTCTCACCTCCCTCCCTCTATGCCTCTATTTACCCCCACCCCCTTTCCCCCTTCGTTCCGCGTTCATAGCTCCCCCTCGCTCCCTCCCTCTCTCCCTAATCGAAAACCCTTTTCTCACAGAAAACGTGATGGTACGGAACCCTCTTTACGCGAGCTCGACTCGAATTTGACTACTTTCTTTTTAAATTATGTTACCATGGGATATACACTTCATTTACAGGAAAACCTAAACGAAAATCCTAAGCCTTCAAGTTCTCACAGAAAACAGGATGGTACGGAACCCTCTTTACGCAAGGTTGACTCGAAATTGACCACTTTTTTTTATTATGTTACCACCTAAACGAAAATCCTAAGCCTTCTACTTCTCACAGAAAACGGAATGGTACGGAACCCTCTTTACGCGAGGTCGACTCGAACTTGACCACTTTTTTTCAAAATTATGTTACCATGGGATATACACTTAATTTACAGGATAACCTAAACGAAAATCCTAAGTTTTTTAGTTCTCACAGAAATCGGGATGGTACGGAACCCTCTTTACGCGAGCTCGTCTCGAACTTGAGCACTTTTTTTCAAAATTATGTTACTCCGGGATATACACTACCACTATACGAAGTTTCGTCAAAATCCATCCAGCCGTTCAGGCGTGAAAGAGGAACAAACAAACAAACAAACAAACATACTTTCACATTTATGATATTAGTGAGATGAGATATAAGTGAGAAGTGAGATTTCATAAAACACGCCATAGATAGCGTGAGTGGCGCCGACCATGACATGTCAATACGGAACCCTCGGTGCGCGAGTTCGACTCGCACTTGGCCGGTTTTTAGAGTTCCGTCGTAAAGTTGCGAAGAAGTGCCTTTTTGGCTATATAATATCCGTTGCTCTACGAGTGCGTGCGAAGGTGTGCCAACCACACGTCTGTGTTTGTGGTACTGACGTCGACCCGTTCGGCCACCATGGACTAGCATGCCAGCGTAGTGCCGGTCGTCGGTCTCGACATAGCAACATCAATCTGCTTATAAAGAGGGCCCTTGCCACAGCGGACTTTCCCAGTCTGCTGGAACCACCAGGCATATGTCGGGACGACGGAAAGAGGCCTGACGGCATGACCTTAGTCCCATGGAGCCGGGGAAAGGCTTTAGTATGGGACGCTACGTGTGCTGACACCTTCGCACCTACCCATATTGCCTGCTCGTCCAATTCGGCTGGCTCCGCCGCTCTAGGTGCACTAAACCAGAAAATTTAAAAATACGTTGGCTTGCGCGGCCACTTCGAATTCCTGGCCATTGCTGTGGAAACACTTGGCGTGTGGTCACCCGACGCAAGGACTTTCGGAAACGTCCTAGGAAAGCTCCTTATTGATAAGTCTGGTGACCGACGCGCCAAGTCTTTCTTTTTTCAGCAAATAGGCCTAGCCATTCAAAGGGGCAACGCAGCCAGCGTATTGGGTACTGTCGCGGAGTCGGAACAATTGGACGAAGTTTTTTACTTACAGTAATCTTAAATGTTAGTATTTAGTTTTTTTTTTTATTTATTTATTAGGTTAATTTTATCAATGTTATACATTTGTTAGTTAGGTTTTAATTATTTTGTTATTAGTATTTATTTTTTATATTTGATGAGTTTTGTCGCCGAACTTTTTTTAAGTCGGTTAAAAATACTAAGAAAGTGTCTCTCAAAGACTGAAACAGAAGCCGGAACGAATACGGAAGAATTTGAATAAAGACGTATATAAAGTAGGTATTCCACACTTTCGCACAAGTCGCTCACAGTGAAGGCTTGAAGACTTCAAACAGGACGGTACCTACATCTATTATTCATCCAGAAGGAGATTGCGCCAACATTTACAAATTGAAACAAAACTCTGCCTTGAAATGGAGTGTAATAATGAAGTCTATTAAAATGAGAGTAACTTTTGTACTCTCTGCCCTCCGGGAGACTGCAAATTCATCACCGCGATAAACCAGTTTAATTTTAATTACATTTTTCACAGTGCCCACTAAATTGTTGCCGAAATTGGGGATATTATTTGAAATGGTTTATAACGCGGAACGCTATCTGAACGCAAATAAGACTTATTTTACTTCAGGCCCACATTTTATCGTCCCATTTAATCGGCGAAACAGCGAAAAATTCAAATTAAAGGTGATATTTATGACTGAGATAAGGCGAAAAGAACTGCCGTGGAAATAACTCGGCGAGATCCTGTGTGAAAGGTCGAACGTTTGAATATTTCGAGAAAACGCAAACTAGGAAACGATATTTTAGTGGCGTGAATGCAGAACAAGCCTAAGTAAATTTTTCTATATAATGTTTTTCTTGCAGAAAATTTTAGTATGGGTCTTATTTTACAATGCAGAATAATCCTATGTCTGGAAATCGCACCATAAAGCATTTATTTATAAATAGAACATTTCAATCCTATCTGATTAATGTACTTTATATTTAGTGCATAGCTAGCCAAACTATAAAAAAAATTACTTAGAATTGTTTTGCATGACGCGCTTGAAATAATTCCAACTAAAAATTTGTTTGGAATAGATTTTATTTTGAGCGCCACTAAATTCGCCTCTAAATTAATTTCCTCTCTGCTGTTCTAAAATGCAATGTTTGTCTGTCTGTCAGACGGCCATGCCATCAGACGGCTTACAATACGAAAAGGAAAAAAAAATTATAAAGTATGAGTCCACATGCATTCAGAAATTAAGTACAATATATTTGTAATTTAAGCTTTGTAACGCAGATTCTAATGTTAATTTCACCATAAAGAGCAGACAAAAAGCGCGTGGGGCCGGTACTTAAAAAGAAATATCCCCACTGCATCTCACCCCATGCATTTTGTAAAAGGCGACTAAGGGTAAGGAATAAGGACGAGATTCCGTGCTAAAGGGCGACAGGATAGCTACCTCTCACCTTGGCACTGTCCTCCAATCGAGTCAGGCAGTAGGTGCGTCTTTGTGCCTAACATGCAACTTGAGAATGTCTTTAATACTTTGCCAAACGTGATGGTCGGTGTTGAGCTATGATGTAGTCCTTGTAGCACAACACTGATTACTCTGCTTACCCCAATCGTCAGGATACAGCGTCTGGTATGTATGTATGTACGTACAGTGTTAACAATATAATTATTAAAACCAATGCATATATTGAAAATCGTCATAAATATTGTTTTGTCGCATACTTCAAATCATAACGAGATTTTTTAATAATAAATAATAACGTAAATTCACCATTAAAACATACTAAATGTTAATGAAAAATCACTATTTATCCAAAAAAGATAACCACATAAAAAACACACAGCTTTTATAACTTTTCATCTGCTCGACAATTTCATAACCCTTCTCTTCTTTAGAATGATTTCAGCTTTAATGTTTTTTATACCCCAAACACCTTTCCAGAATACCCTGAAAAGTGTAACACGTGAATCAGATTCTAGAAAAATGTCCAACATAAAACAGTCATTCGCCGTCCGAACGGTGCCGACCATGACGATAAATACCCAGAAGCGCCATTATCGTACATTGCACACATTTTATCTTTTACCCGCATTTGGTCTGCATGCAGTTCATTATTTATACATGGTGTTGCAGTTGCCCCGTAATATTTTAACTGACATAAGGGGGTTATTCTATATGTCAAACTAAACAACTTCTGGGAAGAAAAAAAAAATGTTTTCCATACAAATTTTAAATACCTATTCTCAAAATGGATGGAGAATTTTTTTTTTTCCTTCAAATATTCGTAGAACAAAAGTTGTTCTATTTCACGTACAGAATCACCCCTGTTCGGGTTTTACGGTTGGGGTTGCAACGCCGGACTTGACGGTTGGTTCATCACCTACAACACCCGTGATGTCAGCTCATAACACCTTGATGAACTAGGTGCCATATCAGCGCTTTGGTCGTGCTAGCCACACTGAACTGAAAGGAAAACACGAACTATTTATAAAGCCGTTTCGACCGACGACGTTTTATTCAGTGCGGTGGTACCAACCCGGGCGGGATAAACCCTACCACCTAGTAAGATAAGAAGGGAAGGGATCTACAGTTTTACGTGGAATCCGAACCACGGTCAGCCTCCAACGGTCGAGCGGTCACCCATCCAAGTACTGACCGGCTTCGACCGACCGGTCATTCAGTGTGGAAGTACTGTGGGGGCCTCTAGCCATAGCATGAAAATCGATAACCAGAGCTTCAACGCTTCGCGCTGCAGAGACAACAAAGGTTCACTCCAACGCCGTGAGATGGCGCTTAACGAAAAAATGTCAGATGTCATACTGCCCTACAACCACTTAACACAATTCTCTCCAAGTTCAGTATACAATCAGCAACACAGAAAGCATCGGGCAGTAGCGTGATGGAATAAAGTATTTTTATGGTTCCGTACATTTAAAGCAAAAACGGAACCATTTGTAAGATAACTCGGTGTCCGTCCGTCTGTCACATAAATTTTTATTTGATGACGATTTATAATGATAGATCTTGATGACGCGCACATAAAAACTAGATAAAAATTAATTTTACATTAATATGGGGGCCAATGTGAAACGAATAAAGAGCTAACTGTAAGGATTCTAAAAATATTTTTTTACAATTTTAAGTTCAGTGGCCTTAATGATATGGATAAAAATGTACAATACTTTACCATTGCCCCCCCTGTTATCCTATGTTTCTAAAGCTAAAATTTTGATTTTTATAGGGTTGGTAGATATTAAGCCATAGATTATAGGAAAACTGCAGGTTTTTTTCGACAATGTAACATTTGCGGAGAAAAAAGATCGTTTTGTTTTAGTAGGTACGGAACCATAATTTGTGTGAGCCTGACTCGCTCTTGACCGGTTTTCATTTGATTTGCGCACTTCTCTTTCGCCTTCTCGACAAGTTAAGTTTATTCCATTCTTACGTGTATTCTTCCATGTCTCAGAGCGACCGTAGTGCTTGTTAAAAGTAGAGGATATAAGGTTTCTCGGATGCGTCCCGAGATGTCTGCTCGATCGAGTCGGAAGTTCGTGAGGCGAAACGGTTTGCGGGCCCGCGGGCGGAGTTGCCTTCTGTGGCATGCCTGTTCCGTGTAAGGCCGGCTTTACACAGGATTCGCTAACTGCATTACGGAGGGATATTGTAAAAAATCCGAATTTATATATAGATCCGAATATACGACCAGTGCGACTTCCTGGTTGTAAGGTGAGGTGTATGTCTAGCAGTGAACACAAAACGCTGACTGACATTGAACAATTATATAAGTACATGCATATTATAGCTTTAAAGCTTTATATTTTTAAAAGGTGTAGATACGTAGTCTACACGACATTCGGTGTTTAAAAATGGCACGAACTTGAGCGAATGAACCGCAATGCCACGAAATAAAGTCACAATATTACTAGAGGACGGGATGTCTGTCGTTGAGAGAAAAAGTATAGGTTGCTCTGCATCGTCCGAACATTTCTGAACACGTGTGCTGTTGGTGCGAGACTGACTTCAGGTAGGATAAGTCACCTGATTTTAAAGTGCCACTTGCGGAGCTCGAATAACACATCTACCTATTTTTAACATATAATATCATCGCATATAGCAGAGTTTGATGGGAGTTTCATTCACGAACAGGAGTTGCTTCATGGCTCCGATTCCATGTTAAACTGTGTAGGTCCCTTCACCTACACTACTCTACTAGATGGGTAAACCCGCTAGGATTCGTAACACCGCAATGAATGGATATCGGTCGAATCGGATATGTGAAATAGTTCATTCCTTTTTCACCGTAACCGGTTCGACCAAACGGAAACACTGGCATGTCACCGAGTTACAATTGGAAGAAGGTGTAATGAATGAGCTAACATCATAGGTGTAACCAAGTCAGGATCCATGAAAAGTAAATAATAATAGTCATAAATAGACGCGGCAACATCTCATATCGTGCAAGCAATAGATACATAGTTAGTAGGGCAAACAAGAACCATTGCTTACTGATTAACTCCGCTTAGGAAACTGAGCCAAATGCTCTGTCTACGAACAAAAAATAAACGAATCTTCGAATATCATGTAGATGTAAGATTACAAGCTTTATGTGAATAATTTGCGAGTTTCGTCTGCAATACGATAGTGCCGCCGAGTTTACGCCGCCAGCGAGGCCTTGTGACAATCTCGCACTTGACGTGTTTTATGTTTGTCTCCGCGAGCTCGACGCGACAGTGGCGCCCGAGCGCGTCCTGAGACATCTGTTTGCGTGTGCTATGTGCATTTGTTTGCGTTTGCACACGCCTCGTCTCGCTGGGACACACGACTCTTTTAGATCGAGACATCTGCGGACGACAATTTATCGTTGCGATAATTTCGTAATTCGTATCGTGCAGAGAACGACGAAGTCGGTATTAAATGAAAATATATGAAATGTGTGCTAAATAATTAAGTGCTTTATTTTAATCTATTCCGATCTATCCTTCCCACAGGCGAGATAAACAATAACTAGACGTGGAAACACGCGTAGCGCCTGTCGCCGCTTTATGGTCAAAACTGGCCATAAGACAAAGGATTTCGACATTGTACACTCTCTCGTTGGCTGTAGATGACGACATGTGATTGCTGAGTGGCTGCGAAGCACTGCGTGCGTGGCGTGCCCATTGTTGTAAGTTGATCGGTAATAATTTTAACAAACACTGCATTCTATTACAGTGCATTCCTCTGATCTGTGACTATTAGTTGTATCGTTATATTTCTTTCTCATAGTTAGCTAGTGAATTTATCTCGGATACGCAAATGAAGTTGAAATAATTTTATAGACGGAAACCGTCTGAAAATAGTCGGGTTCACGCTACATTCCTATCCCAACATTTTACATGCAACGTTTGCGTTCACTGTATGTATATTCACTTATAGCTCGAGAATGCCTCAATCAATTTAGATGCTATTTTCATCGATGCAATCTACTAGAAATCAACTAGAAATACGTCGTGCTATCTCTCACAAATAGCCTCTTAGCGTCATGCAGACTTTGTGCCGATATCACCACCCTCGGCTAAAGTTTAACTGATCCTATCCAATGTATGGCAAATGTCACCTAACCGACTGATGAATGTTATACGATGCTTTAAGCGGAGTTAGTAAAATCGGTCAACTATCGCACAAGTTCGTAATTGGTACTCCCGACAAAATCGTCCCGACTTCTCGACAATTGTGAATGGACGCCAGCAGCCCGCTCGCACGCGTTTGTTTGAGTTCGCGGATGTGTTAGTTCGCGTATTGTTGTTTGTGAGCGCCATCAAAACAAACTAGCGTCTTGAGGAGATGCAACTCTATGAGCGCGGAAAATACGAGCGGCGCAAACAAAGCTCTCTATGTACACACAGAGAAGAGATAAAGGATTCTTTGAACGTCTCTTTTATACTATTGCACCAATTTATGTGTTTTTTCTGGGAATTTCTACGCGAAAATGAATTTTATGTTATTTTATTTATTAAGGAGAAAAACAGAGACTTGTAGTACATAGATAATAAAAGAGAAACAGAAAGTATACATATAACATATTCCCACTACGCTTCCCTGTGGAACACATTGTACATAATGAAGGCAAATAGAAATAAACGTTTTTACATAAACAATCAATTAATTAAAGAAATAGATGCGAAACAGAAACAAAAAGAAAAGAAAAAATACATAGTCGATAGTTGTGAGAGGTAACGATAGAATAAAAGAGAGGGTATACAATATACGTAAATGTTATAACTTACCTATCTATCCATCCAGCAGGTTACGGACTATGTTCTTATAGGAATGGGCTGAACTTAAGAATATATCATTCGAAACCAGTTTCTTGTCAATGGTTCAACAGTTCAGATTTAGACTTTTTTATGTAAACGAGAAGGAAGTTTAATGTTTTTTATGTAAACCAACATGAGTCATGAGTGGCTGTGCCGAGAGACCAATGGTGCAGTCGACAGAGCCAAAATCACTTCTCCTCGCGAAACCACGTTTTCGTTCTGATTTGGGCACAGAATCACTGTAGTTACATGAGGCACCTAAAGTTATTCTAGAAAAATACATAATATTGTTTTCCACAGCCTTGATTTATTCCATCCAAACACGACACACGATGGCCGTCTGTGCTTCCAAGTTATTTACTGCCTGCGATAAGAGTGGTAACTCTTATTCATCTAATTTATTTATCTAATCACCATCCCATGGGCTGTCTGGAGGACAAAGGGTCCTTGGAATTTTCTGGCCACGTGCCCATAAGGAGAAGCGAGAATTTTTATGGAAAAATGTGAGTGTATGTGATATAGTTTTTATTATTATTTCTTACTGTGGGGTAGGTACTTAAGAAGAATAGCCCCACTGCATCTCTCCCCGTGCATGTCGTAAAAGGCGACTAAGGGATAAGGACGAGATGCCGTGCTGAAGGGCGACAGGTTAGCCACCTTGGCACGGTCCTTCCAAGGAGACATGCAGCGGGTGGGACTTCGTGCCTTGCTTGCTGCTTGATAGTTATCTCGTCCTAATACTTTGCTGAACGTGGTGGTCGGTGTTGTACTCTAATTTACCGGAGTTCTTGCAGCACAGCACCGATTACTCTGCTTAACCCGATTGTCGGGATACAGCGTGTAGTATATACATACATATGTATTATTTATATTTCAACTAACTTGTCAGTAGCTATGATCGCGGCATTCTTGGTATTAGCGGCGGATGTTTCTGAACTTTCTGATTTTGGAGTTGATGATGCTCAGGAGGGAAGGGATGCTTAAGTAGCGGGTGGCCGAGTGGTTTGGGTATCGGCTTCTCATGCGAGAGGTCCGAGGTTCGAATCCGGTCGGCGTGTACCAATGAGTTTTTTTCTGACGAAAACATTTACGTGCATACCTACACCTGCTGCTTCACCGTTCGGAACCGGTGTAAAACTGTAGGTCCCTTCCCTTTCCCCTTACTAGGCGGTAGGCTCAAAATGTAGCCGACTGAGTTGGTACCACCGTACTGGATGTAAGATGGCCGCATAGCAACCTCGGCTGTGTTCTCCTCTAGTCCAGTATAGCCAGCAATCCAGGGAAGTCTTCGGTATGGCACCTACCTTCTCGGAGGTGATATTGGCTGGTAGGAGCATGCGCTTTGACCCCTCCGACTCAGCCACCCATACCGGATTACATAAAAAAAGGGAAGTAGTAAGATGTTACCGCATTGCTAAGAGATACGCCAGTACATTGGGCTTTTGAAAATCGGTTCTCAAACCCGTTTCTTTGTCGCACCGCTAGGGTGTGTATAGATGTTATAGGCAGAGCACAAGCAGAGTCAACTGGTAAGGCGGCGTTGGTCGACTTTCTTCGTCTCGATCGGTGTTACCAAGTAGAGAAAAAGTCACCTCCCTGGCGCAAGAAACCTTGCCTAACCAAATTCACGAGTGCTATTAAATTGCTCCTGGGCTCATCAAAATATCACGGAATGCCCTAGCAGCGACCCACCGTATTAAATCTAACCAAACACATTTCTATTACGCCCCGTAAACAAAAGCACTGTACTTTGTGCCGTGATTCTCTAACGTCCTACCGTCAACGTCGGTGACGCTGACTAGTTATGTCTCTGTCTATTTATATGAACTAGACAGAGACATAACTAGTCAGCGTCACCGACGTTGACGGTAGGACGTTAGAGAATGCTTGTTGCCCTGGCAGCCCACTATCCGCGCTTCGCTAGCACCGATTTTATATACGGGGACGACCAAGACCTTTTCCATATTTGTCTTTTTTTTTTCAAGGAAGGATCAGGCGAGATGCATGAATAAATTTCCTAAAATCCAAAACACAACGTTACAAACTCGTGCATTCCTTTCACAGTCCTGTGCGTTATACCACTACCTCGCCTTAGATCTGAATCTGATTTTCGTCAGTATTTCAATACTGAACAGCAAGAAGCACTATTGACCCCGGCTTTGTAATCAAACTAAAAGCGTGGGAAGCCTCTCAAACTGTAATTAATATCTGGACGGAGGGGGTCCAATATAGTTACAAATTTATGGTTCAGCCGTGGAACTTACCAGGTGAATACCGTTCGGATGTTCTCACACTGATCACATCCGTTCTCTACTGATGCGTTGCGGAAATACTTGAGTGGGTGACCGCTCGACCGTTGGAGGCTGACCGTGGTTGTAGGTCCCTTCCCTTCTTACCTTACTTGGTGGTAGGGTTTAACCCGCCTGGGTTGATACCACCGCAATGAATTAAAAGTTGCTCGAAACGGCTATGTGTTGTAGGTGATGTAGCAAACCATGTCAGTTTCCAGTTTTCAAGCGACCAACAAATACCTACAACTGCTATTTTTTTTTATAGAAACTGACACGGTTGGCTACTTCACCCACAACATCCGTGAGGTCAGCCTATATCACCGGTTGAACTAGGTGCCATGTCAGTGCTTCCCTTCATTTCACACCCATACAGTGTCTAACGAAACCCATGGGCATTCGGTCGCAAGCGGGGGTTTCGAATGCCATGCTGGCCTGATAGGTGCCTTAGGGGCAAATATGTGGGCAGGGAGAGCGTTCTAGAGTTTATCGATTCTGTGGAGGAAGGATCTGCAGAACCGATTGGTACACATCTGCGGTGCACATTGAACGGACACAGATTACTTTGCACTGTTACACAGCGTAGGCTCTGCCTTATGTTATAGGTATTAAATAATTAAATTCATTCTAACCAGTGAAACTAAAATACGGTCTACTGGAGTAGCGGGCGTTGCATGAGGGTTGGCTTAACGCCACTTCAACTGATATTTCGTTCACACGTTGACGAAGCGCGAGGCAACTTCTCGTGTATCGCACGAACAAGCCTCGACGGAAGTAACCTTGTTCACTACGCACCGTTTGACAATTCACCAATGCTCCGTCAGACAAGATTGATTTACTATCATATATTTCTCTCTTGCGTTTTGTTTACAGACGTCCGGAAATACCAGCCTTCCGGCTATAAAATCCAGACGTCTATCCCTGCACTCTTGCGAGTACAGTGATCATGTATGCCAGATCGAGGCCCCATAGCTGTACAGTACTTCTGAAATAATCCCATGGGAAACACAGACTGAAGCCTTTCCCCAGCCGATCCGAGCCACCACCCGTCCACCCGAAGGAACCCCCAACCGAAGTCGAGAGCCGGGTGTGAAACCATCACACCACTGGAGTCCAACAACAGCCTATGCCCAGGGCCACAGCGTTTTGTACTAGCTGACAGCTTTTGTTTTCACCAGCTATGTATAAGCGTGGATGTGCATATGACCACCACCGTGTACCGTGTACCGGGGATCCACTGGTCTTGAAGAAATTACAGCGTCTTTGACTCGTGAGAAATCCAACCCACATCCACATATAAGTGTGTGTTGCACCGACATACCGACCTACATTATTCGCATGTCTACCAATTATCCACATTGGTTAAGGAGCTCTAAGTGGCTCACCACTCGCAGCTTTCGCTACTTAATCCCGTGTTTGATACTTCGAAAGAAGCACTAGGGAATCAACGCTAAACCACAACCCCTGTGAGACCAATACCAGTGTTCCGTGCAGAAGCACGAATCATTCTGGGGCTTTTAACGGAACCCCGCAGATACTCAACCCAGCGTTTAGGGTAGTATCTCATTTGACCCACCGACCTGAGTGGGGCCAGAAGCGTGAGCTAAGAGGAGGCCTAACCCCCCGTCTTAGTACTCATGTTAGACTTGCAACGTTTAATGAGTAATCGTCGAGAACAAGTTCTCTACCACACATTATATTCTAACAGTGACGCCCGTTACCCGCCCAGTTGCGGGATTGGGTAGCCAGCTGGTAGTTTTAAGGGTACTAACTAACTCCGACACCTTGGGTGACTGAAAACCTCTGCGATCCCGCTTAAGGGTCGCTCGATACGGGGTCTCTGGAACCTGGAGTATGGCCCCGACACCTTGGGCGACCGAAGCCTACCACTGCGATCGCTCCCTAACGACTACCCGCTCCGTCAGACAATCGGTCAACTCCGCTCAGTGTACGGTCGGCCTAGGCAGGTAAAGGAACGACGCCCCACAAAGATAGTGTGGCCTTTATTGGAGGCCGAGGCAAACTTTGAACATTACCCCCCTCCCGACCGGCGGTGGCGACCGGCGCGCGACACTCACCTTACATGTGTCGTGGGCGTGGGGGCGGGCAAAGATTTTCATTAAATATGCTAAACGTTTCTGTCTTCATCTATCTATATGGGTATACTTGTCCTCAGCCTATCGGTGTTTATTAGGACGTTCTGTTCATAACTTTGATCGCGTAAACAGGAATTTAAGCTTTAAAAAATGTATTGTATGTATGTATTGTAAGCGGAGGCGGTGTCCGGCAATGGCAGCGACGCAACCGACCGGACGGCTCTTTAAGGAACTACTCAAGCGCCGCGTTCTCCTTGCTCTGAGGTTTCGAAGCGTTCGGATGTGTTTTGCTACTGCTTATAATAATTTCTTGAAATATTCTTATAATTCCTTGTTGTTCTTTGATTCTCTTTTCTCTGTATAAATTGAAGTTTGTAATAGATTTTATGTTCTTTTGTGAATTTTCATTATTGAAAGTTGTGATAAATCGATATCAGGCCCTTGTAAATTTCCTTTAAAAACCCAAATCCTCTCTTAGGAGCTGAAAGTATATATTCTTTATCGAACACAAATTTATACAAAATAGGCACAATAGGTGAGCCTAATGCCGTGACGCATTCTATTCTAACCAACCTTTGGGGTGTGTGAGAAGTATATGCAGGTGAACAAGAATAGTATGAGGAATGTGATTTTTTTTAAAATATAATTTTTATTACCGACTATTACGGTTCAAAAAATAAAGCTCTCGGACGGACATACAGAAAGACAGACAGACAGACGGCGTAGTAGTATAAGCGATGGGAGCAAGGAAAAAATATGTAATGTCACTAGCGTATATATATTTTCAGTTGTCTAGATACAAACGAACGAAAAAGTTCACCATTAAAAATGGTATTGAATAAATTCGTATTTTTAACACGAGAAAGCCCCCTGCAGGCCACAGTCATCGATATTGGTCCTTCGAGCCTGATCACACTTAATAATAGGCTTCCGTATGAATACGGAAACCTAAAAACGAAAATATAAAGCTATACAAATAATGAAAATACTCCTCCTTCGTCTGGACTATGGGCAATGCTCCAATTGTTGAGGTATGTAGTGTTCTGGTATAAATAGGTTACAGGCTAAAAATAATTAATGTAAATCTTAAATAACAAGTATAAATATTATTTCTAACCTTATTCCGCTTTCGGGCTTAATTTCATAAATATAGATACTTAAATATTAGAATAGGTTATTCCTTCTTGGATGCGATGTGGCCCTGAAGATATTACAAAATTTGGCATCTGTTTGTCTTTCCACCCGCTCGTCTGTCAGAGATGCTAACTCCTAAACGCCTAGAGGTATATTCATGAAATTTGCGTCAGTAGACTTCGAAGAGCCAATGAAATTGCAGGAGCAACCGATGTCAAGGTTTCCCCACGGGCATACAATATGTTGGTCATAGGTAAATATAGGGTTGAAACAGGCGGTAAAGCGAGGAATTCAAAAGGATATACTTGCGATTGTCATATACTGCACACAATTCACTTAGTCCCCAACAATGTCGTCGTATGTATTTAAATGCACATAATTTGCATTACTTGGGATTTTGAGAACAAATAGTTTCTTTAGACAGCCCAGCAACAGTTCAGTCTGCTGGCATGGCATCTAACTGAGCGTGGTTTCGATCCCTCAGCACAGCCAATCATGCTGGTTTTGACAAAAGATTCTATGTAACTCCTAAACTTATTACTTTGAAAATTCTTTCAAAATAACCCTGAAAAAAATATTAACCAAAAAAAGCTATTATAGTATTAAAGATGCCTTAACTGACGAATTTTGTGATTCTGACACATAATAAATTAAGTACAAAAGTATGACATAACGTAATGTTCTCTACTAACTCTAAGACAATGGGTACTTGTGTATCTATTTTTTTTTACCCTCGACATTTTATACTACATTGTAGTATGTTACTTGCTTACTAACAAAATCAAATAATGACTTGATAAAATTTCTTATCAAATTTGACGATGGCACTATACACCGGACTTTTTACATAATACCTATATACTTCAGAAGTTGTCAGAATCACATGATAAATAAATATAATTAATGATGCGATATGAATGTAATTAATTAGTTATGCGATAACGACATGTGGTGGTTTGTGACAGAAACCAGTAGTCCATACAATTTCATAGTAAAAATGTTTTCACTTTGTCATGAATTGCTGCATGTCACAAATCAGCACAAATCAGCACATGCGTGTCTAGGCAGTGGCAAACATTTTTGTATAGACTAAGTGGACATTGAAAAAATTTCCAGTGAAGTTTCTTGTCAGTTCTTCTTCGCTGTGATAATCGAACTGGCGGAATGTTACAATGTAAATATGACAAATCTGAGCGCAGTGTACTGCCAATAGATGCTAAATAAACAATAAACAATAAACAATAAACAATAAACAATAAACGCCTAGAGGTATATTCATGAAATTTGCATTAGTAGATTTCGAAGAGCCAATGATAATGCAGGAGCAACCGATGTCAAGGGTTCCCCACGGGCGTACAATACGTTGGTCATAGGTAAATATAGGGTTGAAACAGGGAGTGAGGCGAGGAATTCAAAAGGATATACTTGCGATTGTCATACTGCACACAATTCACTTAGTCCCCAACAATGTCGTCTTATGTGAAAACATAATTTGCATTACTTGGGTTTTTGAGCACAAATAGTTTCTTCAGACAGCCCAGCAACAGTTCAATCTGCTGGCATGGCATCTCACTGAGCGTGGTTTCGCGAGGAGATGTGAATTGGGCGCTGTCGACTGCATCTTTGATCCCTCAGCACAGCCAATCATGCTGGTTTTGATAAAAGATTCTAACAGTAACTCCTCAACGCCTAGAGGTATATTCATGAAACTTGGGCTAGTAGACTTCGAAGAGCCAATGATATTGCAGGAGCAACCGATGTCAATGACTTCATCTGTTGTAAGACTGTAAATATATAATAATTATATTATAATGTTTTATTTTATTTAGTTTCATCTTTTTACTTATAACTGTGTGTCTACCATAATTTGGTGTATTTACATTTAAAACGGGAAAAAATAATCATCTAAATAATTAATCAATGTACCAGGTTTAATTGAAGTACATATTTATTATGAGTAACAAAGTTATTCACCATGCAGCGCCGCTACTGGATACTGGCAGTAATAAACGAAATCACTATTCGTTTGGTTGCCACGAATAAAAAAAGAAAAATAATAAGACTTCATTATGCTCGGAGTGTCGATGCCGCTTCTATCCTTCAGAATTGTTTGGCATACAAGTAGGTGGAGCTAATAAATCATGCAGGTTAGTAGGTCAAATGTATTGTATATAATTATTACGCTCGTGGGAGTGAGTTTTAGAGGATACGCATAAATTAACGTCAGGTGAGAGTCTGGCATACATTAGATGTAATTTACTTCAATCGTACTGTGTCAGACGAGTTGGCTACATAAGTACCCACCTCGTCTGACACATACTCGTATGACAACAGCCACCTGCCACGTACTCGTATGAATACAATTTATCATTGATTTGTAGGGTCACTCGGTCTGTTCTACAGTTAATTTCATGGACGCTGCTCGGAGGAACTTACCTACATTGCATCCCTTATGCCTGGTTGACACGATGCGAGTTCACGCACGAGAAATGCTTCTCGAACGCATTTACGCACCGTGTAGACAGTTCTCGCGAACTCTCGACGAACGCTTCGCGATCTCTCGACGAACGCTTCGCGATAGCGAGTTTTCTCTTTCGAGAAGGCGGCATGCTCCTCGTGCGTGAAACCTCGCATCATGTCAACGTACCTTTATTCTCCATCTTCCTAGCCATCCAAGCCTTCCATCTTATCACCTGAGCACTCGTCGCAGAGAAACTGAACACCCTTTTGTTGTTGACATCGGGCTTTTGAGGACCCATCGCTTCTCAATATTGTTTCTCTTCCGCACCGCGGGTCTTCCGGCGAGTGTGTTTCCCGAATCCTTTAACCTGGGTGTCTTCGAACGTCGTATTAACAGGCTAGACAGTCTAGCAACAGTCCGCTAATCTGCTGGCATGGCACCTAACGGAGCGTGATTTGGCGAGGAGAGGTGTTTTTGGCTCTGTCGAATGCACCATTGGTCTCTCGGCACAGCTACCCATGTTGGTTTGCATAAAAAAAAAGGAGAGGCGCATGTCAACTTCGGGTGTGGCAAAAGTAGGTAAATCCTGTATTTCCGTAATTCACTCTTCAAAATTTACATAAAATTAATTAAACAGAGGAACAACAAAATTAATTATGTTTTAAATTCCCGAAAGCTGCCCCACCATTAAGACATAACATTTCGTAATTACACGCGAAAAGGATTTTCAAAATCGAAATCGGCGATTGTCAAAGCGGTCCACAAACTCGTCGATTTACTCTCGAGACCTTACGAGAGCACAACCCTCGTTTACTCTCGAGACCTCCTTTACTCTCAAGAGCACTACTCGTCCGGAGAGTGGAACTGCAAACTTCAATGCAGCCTTAGCAGTTACTTCAGTAGAAAATATTTCGAAAGCGCACTGCAACAGAACGGATCAAAATAACCAACAAATTGCGGATAAATTAAGCTATTCGTAAGGATCTTGTCTCTGATATGAAGGGTAGATTCGATACCCAACTTTCTATCTAATGCCGAATTTCATAGTTTTTTTACCACCAACTGATTTCAAATCAATCAACCAAATTACTTTATTTTCCATCACAAAACATGAAACTCGCAATGCAACATTCTTTACAATAACATTTTGAATGTAGTAGTCGAGTAGACAGAGCCAAATTCAACTCTCCTCGATGACGGTGACGTGACGTTTTTTCTGAGTTTACTCCACATGCGCCTAAAGAGAATAACAATTTTTATTGAACACACAACATTAACAAAAATAATTAAATCTAGACCTAAAAATAACTAAATTATCTATAAAAATAAATCTAACTATAAATAAAAATAGTCAAAGAAGTTCAATTTATTTCATAGCGAGCGTAAATAAGTATATTTATGTAAGTCAGTTAAATTAAATTTTAAATGTATCCAAAAAAGACGGATAAAGTAAAAGAACAGGTTCAGTCAAAAGGTTGAATCAGGTTGCCGAAATATAATACTTTAGAATATACTTTGCTTTCCTTTCTCCACGTGGCTTTGTTGCAGAGAAATTCTCGGAAACAAAAGTCGATAACGTTAAAAACAACGATTCAACTCCATCGGTTTCATGCGGGCGAGTTTCTGCTCAGGAATTTAATATATTTTATCGATTATCAAGCTCAGTCCGACTTACCCGACGATACTTTCTGGTCAGGCTGGTTCAAATGATGCGAACGATTCGACGTTCTTGTAGCGTTGTTGTGGAGAAAAAAACAACAACAACAACATTTTATTGCCTCCGATAGAATTGTGGTATCGGAAACTATAGCTTACTCGTATGCAACAGATAATCTCATAAATATTATACCAGTTAAGATGATACCAATAGCAACGGAAAATTCCAAATTCGCCGCTGCGAATTTTTTAGAATTTTATACAATATTTCGGTGTATTTTTTTCTGCATCTCTCACCATGCATGTCCTAAAAGGCGATTAAGGAAAAAGGACAAGGTGCCGTGCTAAAGGGCGACAAGATAGCCACCTCTCTTACCTTGGCAAGGTCCTTCCACCAAGTCATGCAGCAGGTGGGTCTTCGTGCCTTACTTGCTGCTTGATAGTTATCGTGTCCTAAACGTGGTGTTGGGTTGTAATTCACAAGAGTACTTGCAGCATACATTGAGTCTGCTCTGCTTACCCCGATTATCGAGATATACAGCGTGTGGTATGTATTTGGGTGCATTGTTCAAGAAAAATAAAAATGTTGAAAAATTACAAAAATACCGTCATGCTAAAATAATATAGGGCATTGGTTGTTTTCCTAAATAAAGATAATTGTACCGTGTGGGGCTGGTACTTTAAAAGAATAGCCCCACTGCATCGCTCCCCGTGTATGTCGTAAAAGGCGACTAAGGGATATGACTCCCTTCTTATATTACTAGGTGGTAGGGTTTAACCCGCCCGGGTTGGTACCACCGCACTGAATGAAAGGTCGGTCGAAACGGCTATGTAAATAGTTTGTGTTTTCCGTCCAGTTCAGTGTAGCTGGCACGACCGAAGGGAAGCACTGACGTGGCACCAACTTCAACCGGTGTTATGGGCTCACATCGCGGATGTTGTAGGTGATGTAGCCAAACGTGTCAGTTTCCATAAAAAAAAAAATGCTTGTGTAAGTAGTAAATCGAGGAAAACCTCAAAAGTAGACGCCACTTTACGATTTTTTTTTCGGATACTTATTTATTCTTTATTCATCGTCCATAAACAGTGCACTGCACTCTGATTCGTTATATTTTAACATTTAAAATTTTCCATTTTGCCAGTTCGATTATCACAGCGAAGAAGAACTGGCAAGAAACTTCGCTGGATACTTTTTTTTATGTCCACTTAGTCTACATTTACAAAAGTGTTTGCCACTCTCGTAACTATTTCTAAAAAAATATCACAAAAATACAATTTGTTTTTCTATAAGCATAAACCTATTCAAACCTATTCACACTACCTAATTCGAAAAGTTTAAACAATACCATCAAAGACTGAGTTCGGTGGTGCCGGCTACACCGAACTGGACAAATTATTTACATAGACGTTTAAATCGTCCATTCATCCAGTGCGGTGGTATCAACCCGGGCGGGTTAACCCCTACCACCTAGTAAGGAAAGAAGGAAGGGACCTACAGTTTACGTGAAATCAGAACCACGGTCAGCCTCCAACGGTCGAGAGGTCACCCATCCAAGTAATGACCGCAACCAGGTGTGCTTGTGATCATTACCGACAGTTGACCGATCACACCACTGAGCTAATGAGGTTGAAATAGGTCGTGCTTTCCAAAAAAAAAAAACATCGGACCATTCAGTTTCACAAACTACAGACGAGTGAGTAGTTTTTACAAAATGACTAGTTAGAACGTTGAGATCGCTTTATCATATCAATAAATCATCAATCAATCATTATCAATACTAATAATAAATCTGTAAGGGATTGTCATGGAGTAAGTTACTTTGTTTTATGAGATATTGCTTTTGTAGACTCTATGTATGATACTAAAACTAAATTGAAGATTTTAAGAAATATTTTCTGTACGTATATATGTACTTATGTTTCTCCATAACTCTTAAACCGATCATCCGAATTTGATTTAACTTAGCACATTTAACTACACGTGACACAGGATAGGCTAAATAAAATCCAGTTCCGGATACGCTAAGATGTGGCACTCATACAAACCGAATTGTTCCGCGCGCCGAAATAAAAGTACGGTAGCGGGCTTACTTACTTCTTCCTTAAATACGAATTTCACGCGAGCGAAGCCGCGGGCAAAAGCTAGTAATAAATAAACTTTGAATTTGAATTTCCACAAAAAAACATTGCACCATTTAGTTTCACAAACGACAGACGAGTGAGTAGTTTTTACAAAATAACTAGTTAGACTAACGTTGAAATCGCTTTATCCAACATAACTTTAATGACCCTCTACAACGAAAGGTCCGGAGGGGTTGAATTTAAAAGTCCGCATGAGAGCACGTGGTATAGGACCCCGGAGACCTAACATAAATCTGTAACGCTCAATTGTACTATTCTATGTATTATAGGCTAGGTAGTACGATAGCCAGATTTCTGTTTAATTTTGTTCTAAAATTAGGTGCAGTGCCAAGCACTGGTCTCTCATGAAAAAGTGTGTAGCCTAGAGTGGCTAAAATACCCATCTCTAGCGCGAAAGATGGTTCTAATCACGGATGAACGGTCTTTATAAAACGGTATTTTGTATTGTATTGTATTGTTTATTGATCATTCATAAGGCAGTTATACTGCACTCGAACTTGTCACAATTTGTTCTATCCGGTTCGATTACACCCACCAAGAAGAACCGACAAGAAACTTCGCAGGGTATTTTTTTATACAAACTCTGTATAAATAAAAAATACCCTGTCTGGTCCCTCCATCAGATTTGCGCATCTAAAGCCCCACATCCACTACACGAGCCCCACGCCGCGCCTCGCGCCGTACTAAAGGGCGACATGGTAGCCATCTATCACCTTGGCACGGTTCTTCCACCGAGTCAAGCAGGTGGGTCTTCGTGGCTTACTTGCTACTTGATAATTATATTGTCCTATTACATTGCTAAACGCGCGGTGGTCGGTGTTGTGCTTTAATTTACAAGAAGTGCAGCACAACACCGAATACTCTGGTTACCCCGATTGCCGGGATAGGGCGTGTCGTATGAATGTTCCTGTCACTTTTAAATAATAATAATCTGCCACCAACCGCTCTTGCGACAAAATCCAGTACATAGGAGGTAAACAGTGGTTCCATACCGATGGAAGTATTGGAAAGGCGCACTGGGCGGGGATTGCATCCTTACACCCTGGACTTACCGCTGATGCGTACCAATCGATTCTGCAGACATTTCTTCTACAGAACCGGTAAACTCTGGAACGCTCTCCCTGCTCATATACTTCCCCCCAAGTATAGTCTCGGGTCCTTCAAGAGGGGCGTGAATGGGCACCTATCAGGCCGGCATGGCATTCGCAGACCCCGCATACGACCGAATGTCCATGGCAGCCGTTACACACCTTATAGGTGACGGGTCGCCATATGTCGCGCTTTCAATATAAAAAATAGAAAAAAAAAGGCGCATGTCCATCAGTAGACACAAAATGTAACTTACTTATTAATCTGCATAGGATATTTATTCATGAACTTAATATTGAAACGCCAACATAGCTCAGACTTGAAAATGTAGATGGCAGCGCGCTTGACTTGATCGAAAATATTGAGCGTATGAAGCCGTGTTAGGTACGAGATCTATCAGAATATTTATGGCTCATAAAGCAGAAGGTTTTGCCGGATCTGCCCCCGCACCCGCACATCTAACGAAGCGTGAGCGGGGAGGAAATGAAAGCGGCGCTGATAGCAGCGAGCACCTAAACGGTTCTCTAAACAAACTAAGAGAAAATAGGATATTAAACTTTGTACGAGATCACAGCCGCTATAGGATCAATTTCTTAACGGCCTAAGACATTACGGCATTCAAACTTATCCGTTTATAAACTAACTCAATTTTCGATGTACAATTCTTGCGTCTCACGAAGCCGCGTGAGGTTTGTTGACGTAGAAATAGGTCATAAATTTCAGGTAAAAAGTACCATATATAAGGTACTTCGTTATTTATGTAAAAAATTTCGGGAGGGTTACATACGCACTCAAATAAACACTGAACATAAGAAAAAAACATATGTTTATAGGAGCATTTTTTCTCCTAACAAAAAAATAAAATCAAATAAGTAGCTGTAAAACCAATCATGGTGACCTTGTGGCTTACTTACAACAAACAGCTGTTCTGCGTTTGAACATAGTACAGTCATTGACCCCGTACAATGCAAGTTACCTACTGTTACACACAGGTTAATATTTAGGTAGCAAACATGTTTTGTTAAATTTCTCGAAAAGTAATGCTAAAAACATATTTTTTTGCGTAACGTGTTTATTTGAGTGTCTATGTAACCCTCCCGACATTTTTGACATAAATAACGAAGCATCTTATATTTCGAGGTCAACCAAACAGTTCCCAGTTCGCTTAAGATCGCAGTATGAATATAAGTCCCATTCTCGTCGTTATTGTATGAAAAAAAAGGCAAAGTTCCTTCGTGAGATGCAACACCACATTCTGAGAAAAGAACATGTTAACTCTTAGGGAATTCGTCCAATTCGTAAGCGTTTTCTATTTTCGCGAAAATCTACTTTAGCATTGACAAAAATGTTTTTTTTTTCATATTTCTGCTCCGAAAGCAGAATTACTTCCAGGAAAATCGCACGAAGCCCCTGAAAACATATTCAATCGTTTTCGTTATAATCTACGCACGCGAAGATCAGGAAAAGTCAACTATATATATGTTTTCATGAAAATGACAATATCCTTGACGAACGACCTACGTACTTATAATACATTTTGTGTGATATACATATATACGAGTATAGGTACCTGAAGTTACGAAACCCTATCCTGAAACGCCCTGTATATATATATTTATTGAAAGCGCGACATGTGGCGCCGAGCCACCCATAAGCTGTCTAACGACGCCCATGGACAATTGGTGCCATACTGTCGTCCGGATAACAACTTATGTTACCCAAAGACACCATATAATTGATGTGCAGAAGAAACAGCGTGGGTGACAACACAGAACCCAGTGGTACACCGGCGTTCACTGACATAGCCTTCGACGAGCAACCAACCACTAAGGCCTGAATGAATACTACGCCCATGCAGAAAGTCGGCGACCCAGTCACAGAAACCAGAAGGAATTCCGTAAGCCGCAATTTTCCCAAGAACGTCTTGTGCCAAACCCGGCGATATCAAGGCTAATTCCCAAGGATTCAACATGGCCTTCTAGCGATTCCCCCCAAAGGTGAGTGACGTACACTAGGAGATCACCAGCAGATTGGTTTGACCGGAAGCCGTATTGCCGATCGCTCATGAGGTTATTCGTCTCCAAATACTTTTTATGAGTTGTGCGTTCATACTCGAGAAATAAATAACATTCTGCAATTCCATCCTCTGCACCACCGAGTGTAACACATAAAAGCGATAACACCAAGCGCACGGAGTGGGTGCAATTCAATTGGCGCGAGCAGAACAGATTCCGCTGCCACCGCGCGTCGTGTTTGATCAAAATTTATTTAAAATAACTTTTCATTCTTCCCCCGTGAATCCAACTCGAACTTTCATCACTTGTGCAAACAGGAGCTGGGATGTTTACTTGAATCGATCAACGTCGGGGAGCGTCGGCAGAGAAGCCCGAGCATGCTGGATTTCGTTCAATGCGGATAAGATTCAAACATAAGCTTTTCTACAACATAGTACATTCATTTTTGGTGTTGACATTGGTCTTTTGAGAACCCATATTCGGTTGTCAAGATCGTTTCTTTTGTTTAAGACCGTTTTCCGTGAGAACTTTAAAACTTAGGATTTTAGTTTAGGTTTTCCTGTAAACTATAAGAGAGGCCCTATAAAATCTTATACACAGTAGTTTCGGAGATTTGGGGAATTATGCTAGTATATTTTCATTCATATCTTTTAAATTATGCATTTTGAAATTACAAAAAATATATTTGCGTCCCTTATAACGAGGACTTTTCATTGATATGTCATATGATAAAAAATAAATTAACTTTCTAATTTGCCCCAAAAGTTGACGCCCAAAATCGAAGTAGTTACGCTGTACGTACGTGATTGGGTCATTAAACTCTATATATTTTAAATAAAACAGTAAATTGGGAGATAATAAGCTGTGACAGACGAGCAGATAGACAGACACAAGAGTGAGTCCATCTTTTGAGGTACGAAACCCTAGAGAAATTCGAATATGTTGAGGTAGCCGATTCCACAGCTTGGCTGCACGAACCGAACGTCGCGCTTTCCATAAAAAAAACACGTGTGTTACTGCCAACGCTACATTTTACGTATCTACACCGAGTACTGGTTATATTCGCGTAGGTTTCAATTTATCGCTCCTGGCTGCTGGTGAAGAAAACAAATATGCTCCATCAGGTCACAGGGGCGGGGGCGGAGGCGGACGGTTCAATCTTTCTTTCAATTTGACTTTTCGCGAATTCTCGATTCGGTGGAAAACTTCTCACACCTGAGTGTCCCCTATGTGTAGGATTGACATACGTCCGGAATTGGCCCGGACTTTTCGGCATTTGGATGGCCCGTCCGGAATTGCGTTCGATTTTCGGATTTTCGGATTTTCGGAAGTCCCTCCGGCACTTTTGCAAGATGTGTATACATACATACAAAGCGTCAGGCCTGTTTCCCGATGGGGTAGGCAGGCACAACGGATTTCCACGTGCCGCGATCCTGACACACCTCTGCCGCCTCTTTCACTCTCATAATGTTCTTCATGCATACTCGTCGAATACATGATTGCAAGATGTAAATTTTAGTATTACGCTACAGATGTATATAAGTATGTACGTACCTATATTTTTAAGTAATGTGTGAACAACATACATTAGTTAAACATTTTACTCAACAACCCTAGCATTTATTTCTGTAAACCTGGATGGAGGCGGATGGCTACCTCGTTGTACGTCAATTTCATTCAAAACAAGCTTTTGCCCTCGGCTCCGCTCGGAGTATTTTCGCTACTGTGCGAACCGCTGATGAAATAGGGTAGTTAATGGTTTATATACTATACATAAATATTCGTCGTATTTAATGTCGATAAGTGAAGCAAGTAAAACTGAGCGTCCGTCGTGCGCCATGTCACGTTTCCCATAAAAGAAAAACTATTAAAATATGTGCATCGTGTTTTTAAGGTTTGATGTGGCGTCCGGCATTTAGTCTGAGACATTATGGCAAGCCTACCTATGTGCGTACTCTAGCGATTGCATGACGTATACCTAAGTTAAAACTATGTATAAGTTAAAGTCACGTTTGAATGAAAGTTTCTACGTTTACGTTGATCGGTTTACGTGTACGTTTTACGTTTACGTTTTTATAATTAGCTTTGTTTACATTTGCATTCACTTTTAGTTTGTTCTCTTCAGCTTTACATTATACTTGATTAAAATACACATTTAAACATTCAAAGAAATAACACACATTTAAACAATTACAGAAGAGGGAAAAAAAGGACTGCACACAGCCTATACTGAATCTAGTGAAGGTTTCACTAGACTCAGCGCTGTATTTAAGTCCAGCCTATGAACAATTTGAAAATTGACAAATTGAGTGACGCACTCGCTCAAGTTTACAACATGATGTTGTTCGGATTTACTTAATATAGGTACCAAAATAATAAATAATAAATAGTGTTGCTTGTACACACATTTTTTTTATATATATTATACATTTCGAGAATAGATACATTTCCTAAATAAATACATATAAAATTATAAGAAATAGTAAATAACACATAAAATGATGTAGGCTTTAGTATTCATAAGATGCAATGTCTGAGACGGGTTAACCCGAAAGGGCTGAACCGATTTACTTACCGTTTTTAGGGCTCCGTTGCCAGCGACAGTTATGAAATCGGTCAGGGGTCTGTCCGTCCGTCCGTCCTTCTGTCTGTCACAGACAGTCATAAACAGTTCGAGCAATCTTCTTGAAACTTAAAATGTTTATATAGATTCCCGGGAGGTAGAAAAATGTTATGTGTAAACAATACTACTTGATCCTACACTTCAATTAATAGGGATGGCAAAAACTTTTTTTTTTTTTTTATGGAAACTGACACGGTTGGCTACATCACCTACAACGTCCGTGATGTCAGCCCATAACACCGGGTGAACTAGGTGCCATGTCAGTGCTTCCCCCTTTGATCGTGCCGGCTACACTGAACTGGTCGGAAAACACAAATTATTTACATAGCCGTTTTGACCGACGTTTCATTCAGTGCGGTGGTACAAACCCGGGCCGGTTAAACCCTACCACCAAGTAAGATTAGGAGGGAAGGGGCCTACAGTTTTACGAGGAATCCGAACCTCGGTCAGCCTCCAACGGTCAGCGGTCACCCATCCAAGTACTGACCGCACCCAGCGTTGCTTAACATTCAATAGCGACAGTTGACTGTCTGCACCACTGAGCTATCGAGGCTGACGAACTTAAGGTGATTTCAATGCAAGAAGCTCCGCCTGCTTTACCTCCCTTCTTCTCCACTACCCTTCTCGAACCGCGCGGCTCCCCGCGCCTCCCGCGGCGCGGCGGGTCAGCCGCGACGCTGACCCGCCGCGCCGCGCCGCGCGCCGACACACACGGGCGGCGCGGCGGCGCGGCACCGGATTCGCGCCGTCGAGTTGAGCACAGCACAGAGCAGTCAATAAAAGTAGAGAACGTAATGCGTAAGTCTGTAGGTACCACCAGTTATTTTTTAACAACCCAAAGAGGATGACTGTCTACGTAATATTATAGCCATGGATATATGTTCTTCTCTTTTACTCTAGTACTTTTGGTTTACCTTGTATTCATTTCTCGGCTACGAAATTATCCTTGCACAGCGTTTTGGTATTTCGGCCAAGACCGTAGTAGGTACATAGGCCGACATCAAGCATATTAATTATTGACCCATCCTTCGGCCACGTGGTCAACCAACGGCAATGAAATTTCTAGTTTTCAACCACATCTTAATAATGTTGAATTGTTTGTCTGATAGAAAAAAAGATGGTGTTTATATGTAAAAAGGTACATATATGTATTTTTAGGATTCCGTCGCAAAAATTACAAAAAGAGACCCTAATGGAATCGCTCGGTGTCTCTATGTCTGTCCGTCTGCATGTCACAGACACGTATTTTTCTATAAAAAACTTATTCAAAAATTCTGAAAAAAAAATGCTGAAGAATCCTTACATGACCTTTTTTTTCTGAAATATTTTTTTGCTTGCTCTTTTGCTTTAACTCTTTTTAATTCCATTGTATGCATACGGCCTTAGGGATTGCTACCAGAAATTTTCTTGAATAATGTGCAAATAGGTTTTTTGGTGTTGAATTGAAACTACAGCTGCAGCACAACGTCCTTGATATGATTGTTTGAAAGAATAGTTGACCCATTTGCGCATGACGAATTTTGCAACAACACTATTGAAGCATTCGACCATATTACTGTCCACATCATATAAAAAACTTCTGGCGTTATTGGCGACGGCTCTGAAAATTACTTTGATTCTTAGCCAAAAAGAGCTGTTGTTTACTAAGCCATAAAAATCAAGAACAGGTTCTGAATTACAGTAATATGGAGAGCAACTGCTATGTCGTCCGAAAGCATGCATAGGAACGTTCATTATATCTCGATTAAGGTTCCTTATTCGGCTGCCGATATCAAAATCTCCTGACTCTTTATTATGTTTAATGGATTTACATATTGATTTGCGCATGATTTTAATTAACTTGTCAGTCAGTAATTTTCTCAATTTTATCGGATATTTTGTATCTTTAGACATAGCTCTTAGTTTATTACAAAAAGGAGACGGGGATGTTTGGGCCCGATGGTAATAAAATGAGGTATGGTTAAAAATAATGGTTATATTTTTCTTTATTAAACTGTAAAATATCAACCCAATTCTTTATCTAGAAAAAGAGAAATCTTAAAAAAAGTGTTAAGAAAAACGATTACGATTAAACTAAATATATATTAATGTAGATACATGATTTTAAACATTTAAAAATAAAAACGCTAGCACCAAATGAATAACTCAATTAAAGTAATTAAATCCATTACAAATGGATTTGCGGTGGAAACCCTTGGTGTGTGGTCACTGGACGCACTGGCTTTTGCCGAAACCATCGGGAAATTGCTAGTGGATAAGTCCGGTGACGTGCGTGCCAAGGCTTACTTCATACACCGCATAAGCCTAGAAATTCAAAGAGGGAACGCTATTAGCGTCCTAGGGACTATGGCTGCCTCGGCTGAACTAGAAGACATTTTTTTATTTATAGGTTCTCCTTAATTTTTCTTTTGTTAGATAGGTAAGTTATGTTTTAGGTTAGTTTTAGTTATTTGTTTTAGATCTTTATTAATTGTTTTGATTACTTAATTACTAGATTAAATAAAGTCATTACAAATTAACATTTTACTATTTAAAAAAATGAAACATTCACAATAATAAAAGGACTATATATAATCTGTGATAAAAGGAAACAATTTATAAAGAAGAAGAGCTGTCATAGCTGTCAGTTGTATTTTCATTTCATAATATTTACAAAACATAAATAACTAGAATTCTGAAAAAGTTTCGATATTATATTGCATTATTTTATTATTTTGAAGCAAACATACACAGAAGATCTATAGAAGTTAATTTTGAGTGGGTAGTAAACGGTGGGTCTGGTTGCTGCGCCTATGTTATGTCTATAATAGTTAAACTAAATCAATAAAAACTCAGATTGGAAAAATCTGTTGAATTTTCAGTGAAGATTTAATAATATTTAGGCTATTAATTGACACCATTTTCATCTTTTTACAATCGGGCCCAAGATTGTATGAAAGCGTATCCGTCTCCTTTCTGAGCACGTGATTACGGCATTCAATCTTTTCGACCGTGCACCCATGGTAAGGTTTTGCTTGTAAAATTTTAGAATATGTGCTGGAGTCACCTTCGGAAATTAATTTAGCATAAACAAGGCCGTATCTTCCGACGATTTAAATTCTTCCAAAATAATTTCACACTCCATGCCTGTAGAAGGCCCATTATAATTTTTGAAACATTTGTGGTTATTTGGTTCGACTTTATTTTTTTCTGCCCGGCTACAAACGATACAAAACTTATTTTTCACGCCCATAACACCACCTCTCTAAATCTTTTGCCAGCTATAGCCGCAGCTCCCGATAAGGCGGAATAATTTTGTTTGTAAGATCTCTTTGACCAACACCCGTCCGCAATAACTTCAATTATTGCGTTGCCGAATTTATCAACACGACCTTCTTTTAAAGCAGCATCGCGTTCTCTTTTTGCAGCCTTTTCCATTTCTTCGACAGCCGTTTCATGCCATTTTAAACAAATATCATTGTGAATTTTCGAATAAAATGGATTCGTCATGAAGGGGACATTGAGTGCTGCCATAAGTTCTTCTAATTGCGAAAAACCACATCCTATTGCCATTGCACCCGCAACAGCGGACCTGTTTACGTCTACCGGATTTTCTGTATTTTTTTTTTATTATTACTAAACGGTTTTATTTAGCTTGACTCCGTATATTTGTTTCTATCTTTGTTTCAAATCTTGCGACAACTTTTTCAACTACTTCTACTGAACCGATTTTTATGAAACTTTGCACACGCATTGAGTTCTCGTGACAATACAATATTATGATAATTTCAACTTGGTAACGAGGGTCTGATGATGGAGTCAGGAGGTGGACAGTGCAACTCTTCAACCGTTACTAGTAACCCCCTCGAGTTTGGGCTCATTTGGTTGGTTTGGACGAGTGTCTCATACTTCTACCAATACACTTGGTGACGAGGGTCTGATGATGGAGTCAGGAGGTATACAGTGGAACTCTTCAACCACTTGGTGACGAGGGTCTGATGATGGAGTCAGGAGGTGTACAGTGGAACTCTTCAACCGTTACTAGTAACCCCCTCGAGTTTGGGCTCATTTGGTTTGTTTGGACGAGTGTCCCATACTTCTACCAATATACTTGATAACGAGGGTCTGATGATGGAGTCAGGAGGTGGACAGTGGAACTCTTCAACTGTTACTAGTAACCCCCTCGAGTTTGGGCTCATATGGTTGGTTTGGGCGAGTTTCCCATACTTCTACCAATACACTTGGTGACGAAGATCTGATTATACATGCAGGAGGTGAACTGTTGAACTTAAATAAAACAAAAATAATGATCAGGATATTTCTTTGAATCCACCCAAGTTAAGGTTTCTGTATTGTGCCGAGAACTGTGTGGCGTTAGGGTGGCTAAAAATGATACGTCGTTAGCGATACACCACCCAACTTAACGTTTGAAACGTGCCGAGGACTGTGTGGCATTAGGGTGGATAAAAATGATATGTCGTTAGCGTTTCAACCTCAAGGCTGGGCACACCTTTTGTATGAGAGCCTTGCCCCTCTACATGGACCTCTGGGGGGGTCTACTGTTATTGTTCCATTACTCGTGGGAACAACATGAAAGAAAAAAATGATAAAAAAAATCAAACTAAAAACGAGAAAATAAAAAAATTGGTAAAACAACTTTTAAGTTAAATGGTTTTATTAAAAAACAACAGCTGTACAAAAAACAAGAAAAAAACATCACCTGTACAAAAAGCTAGAAAATAATAAGGGCGTATAATATGCGCCCCACGTTTTTATATTAGTCTGTTAAAAGTCTCAATTTATTACTTATTCCGCTGACGCAGCGACACAAAGTGCCCTTTGGCATCTGACATGAGAAGACAGCACGCTAGTATTGCACGATTTCTTACCCAGACGTAAAATCTTAAGAAGGCCCAGGCTTGTGTCCTTATTATTTTCTAGCTTTTTGTACAGGTGATGTTTTTTTTTTCTAGTTTTTTGTACAGCTGTTGTTTTTAATAAAACCGTTTAACTTAAAAGTTTTTTTACCTATTTTTTTATGCAAGTATCAACTGTGAACTTTTGATTACACATGTTACAGCCTAATACAATAATTAAATTTAGTCCTATTTTTCTTTCCGATATTACGCTCATGGATTGTAACCTACAGTTAGCAAGTGCTTTGTGTCCAGATATGATTTTTAAACAATCAATTAGATGTTGTAAATCTACCAATCTCCTGCCTTCAATTATGTCATTTTTTTTCCCTGTCACGTCCGGTGATGACCTGTAAAAAACCAAAACATATAATTATAAATGTTTTAATAATAAATAATATTTATTTCTACTGAATTAGATCATTTAAAACCCTAGGCTAGGACTGACCGCATTTGTTTATATGTTTTTTACATTACTCTATGCAATATTGAATTTTTCATAAAAATCAACCTTCTGTCTTTCTTTGGTAATACGTTTTGTAGTTATTTTGCATTCGAATATTTAGTGGTTATAATCGCTCGTCGCCTAGAGCTTCGATCTAAAGAGGTGCGGGTTCGAGCTTACGTGTGCAGGGGGACCGCACCGCTTTCTTTCTCTGAGTTTGATAAGTAAGGATAGGGTATTGGAAGGAGTTTGATAATTAGTTAAAACTGTAACGAAACTTATGCATGTAAACAATCAATCATGTAGGTAATACCTACTGATTATCAAATAAAATAGTAAGGTATAAAATTAAATTACATGTACATTTTTGTGGTCGGCGGTGGTGGTGGCGTTGACAGCGATATTGGAGGTGTCATCGAAGGCGGCGGCGGCGGAGGCAGCGGGTTCTGAGGTGGTTCTGACCGTGGCAGCAGCAACGGCAGCGGCTCGGCTAACACCGGCGCCGCCGCCGCCGGCGGCAGAGGCAGCGAGGTAGGAGGTGGTTCTGATCTGATCGTGGCAGCAACAGCGGCTCAGCAGATCTCGACACTGGCACCGGCGCGCGGCGTCGCCAACGAAGGTGTTGATTGTAGTAGGGAACGCGCCGGGATCGCCGCCGCCGCCGGTGGCCAACTATTCTGTTTCTTGATTTCATTTAGGCGAATTCCTTTATTCCGTAAATATTTCTTCTTCTCGCGTTTCATCATAATGTTTTTATTTTGTTTCCCCATTTCTAGTTAGGTAGCTGCGGCTGCCGGGAGCCGTGCGGCGCGCAGGCGGGCGTGCGGTGGTCAGGAGCCGTGCTGCGGCGGGCTGCGTGCGCTCCGCCGCAGCTAATCCACACGACTGCCGTCCTCTCCTCCCCAGTCCCAACACGGAAACAGGAGGGCAATATAGTCATAGTTAGGAGAGAGCGTGACGACGCCAGGTGTGAGCGCGCAAGCTAATGTTGGGCGTGTCTGATCAAATCTACATGAAAACGTTAATTTTTTTTTTACAAAATCTATTAACTTTACAGAGATATCCATCGACACAAAATTAGATATCGTTCATCCGAACTGGCTAAAAAATTATCATAATGTTTTGGGCTAAGTTTTGTCGGCAATATAAAAAATAAGAAATAATTGAAGGTTTACAAATTATTTTATTGTGTCGTGTTATTTTATTGTTTCACGTTTTCCATCGTCACGTCATTTAATGAAGAGTTGGAGATTATATTGTTGAAGTTCACAAATACCTTACTTCAGCAGTTTCGCCAGTAAATTAGATCAAAAACTAGATGTTTCTACATTAATATCACCTTAAGTTCAAAATAATAAATAAAAATAACAGGTCGAGAACCTAGCAAATCGATAAAAAAGTATTTCAAAGCTGAGATTACAAAAGATTTTTGGAAACAAAATATTTTTATTTATTTTTAGGTTTTTTTTTTAAATAATGCGGCCTAACTTGAAATGGTTGTCACATGCTATCAGCTGAAACACTCACTCGTTCGCAGCTGGGTTTCCAACTTCGGTCTTTTCACGTGAGATCAGAATTTTGCCACTTTTCCCATGCGGTCTGCACTCTTGTAAGATAGCCGTCATTTTCCAGGCATTTTTTTCCAAATTATTCATCGTTCTTGAGAATAATTTTCATAATAACGACAGTGACTGATCACCGACGCGCGCCGAAGGTCTTTTTACTTTCATATTTTACTTATCTGCTTTTGGCGTTCGATGCATCATAAAAGAATTGATTATGTATCCAAGCGGATACTGTGTTAAACACATTTTCAAAATCGGGAGACATTTTAATCGAAGCATAAGTTATTTTAATTTTTTTTTATAGAACGGTCGACATCTTACCGTGTGGGGCCGGTACTTTAAAAGAATAGCCCCACTGCATCTCTCCCCGTGCATGTCGTAAAAGGCGACTAAGGGATATGACTCCCTTCTTATATTACTAGGTGGTAGGGTTTAACCCACCCGGGTTGGTACCACCGCACTGAATGAAAGGTCGGTCGAAACGGCTATGTAAATAGTTTGTGTTTTCCGTCCAGTTCAGTGTAGCCGGCACGACCGAAGGGAAGCACTGACGTGGCACCAAGTTCACCCGGTGTTATGGGCTGACATCACGGATGTTGTTGGTGATGTAGCCAACCGTGTCAGTTTCAATAAAAAAAAATAAAAAAAAAATATGGCGCCGAGCCATCCATAAGGTGTCTAACGAAGCCCATGTACATTCGGTCATCAGCGGGGTTTACGAATGCCATGCCGGCCTGACATAGTTTGTTCATTCTTATTTCAATTGTACTAAATTATCAACCTTACTCTTTTTAGTGTAAATTTAAAAAAATCTTCATCAATATTCAATGCTAAATAAGCACCTAGGTACCTGACTTTCAAATCTTTTTCAAAAACCACAACAATTTATGAATCTCCGATAGAATATATTATTTCAATGTTGGCCACCAAAACCAAACTAACGAAGTTTTTTTCGTCCGCCAGTGGCCAGTGACAAGAGGAACAAACTAAAGTAGAATGTGCAGGTAATATGATTTTTATTATATACATACATAACACACGCTGCATTCGGACAATCGGGGTAAGCAGAGTTATCGGTGTTGTGCTGCAAGAACCAGTTAAGCAATGTATTAGGACAAGAAAACTATCAAGCAGCAAGTAAGGCACGAAGACACAACTGATCTGCATGACTCGGTGGAAGGACCGTGCAAAGGTGTGAGGTGGCTAACCTGTCGTCCTTTAGCACGGCACCTTGTCCTTATCCCTTAGTCGTATTTTACGACATGGGGAGAAATGCAGATTTTTGATTGTACGAGTATGTACTTATTTATTTTTCCATAATACCGTCCATTAAACGATACCAATTCCATTACATTCCAAAAATACAAATCCATTATGACAACAACGCCATCTATCATCTGTCATCTTCACCATAACGACGTCGCTTGTCACAACAAACATTGACTATTGTATTGTAAATAACTACTTGTAACACTGCAGACGACTGACGAAGTCGAAACATGTATAGTTTATATAATATACTAGCTTTTGCCTGCGGCTTCGCTCGCGTGAAATTTGTATTTATAAAGAAGAAAGTAAGTAAGCCCGCTGCCGTACCTTTAATTCAGTGCACGGAACATTTCGGTTTCTATGAGAGCCACATCTTAGCGTACCCGGAACTGAATTTTATTAGTCTATCCTGTGTCACGTATAGTTAAAGGTTCTTGTAATAAGTTTCATCGAATTCGGATGATCGGTTTAAGAGTTATGGAGCAACATACATACATATAGAAAAGATTTCTAAAAATCGTCAATTTAGTTTTAGTATCATACATAGATTCTACAAACGCAGTATCTCATAAAACAAAGTAACTTACTCCATCCATGACCATCCTTTACAGGTTTATTATTAGTATTGATAAAAATAAATTATCAATAGCCCAATATTGGAAACAAAAAATTAATTATCTTATTAATATTTGTTTTTAGAACGTACGATTGATTACCTGAAAGCGAGGCATATGAGTACTGAATAAATGGTCGTTCTTTTTTTTGTCAGCATACCCTACGGAAACCTCCCAAACTTATCAATGGTAATAAAAATAAATCAGATTTACTTATTACGTCTCGAAGGCTATTAAAAAGTTGCCACGTAGCGATCGGGACGCGGCGGCGGCGGCGGCGGCGGCGGCGGCGGCGGCGGCCCGGCCACCGCGATCCGACCTCGGCCATCCCCTCACTAATTACCCAAGTTGCTCCTTACGAAGAATACCTACGACAGAGTTGAAGCTTGGTCTAAGGCCGTAGAGGGCGAGCGTACGTCCTGAATTGCTCGATTCTGCGTGATAAAGAATAGAATAGAAACTTATTTATTGTACACAATTGAAAGAAGTACAGTACACAAAAGAAAGGGTTCGGAATAAAATTATAGAGAAAGAAGGATGGTTAAGCTAAGCCAAAGGCTTAAAATTATTTAAATTTTGAATACGGTAGCATCAATTGACTGTCAATAAGTAAGAAACCGAAAGAAGAAACAGAAATCATTCATAAAAAGAATTCTGCAAGAAACAGAAATTCACAAGAAACATAAATATCCGAAAACAGAAATAGCAAGAAACATAAATTTGCAAGAGATAGTAATCGCAATTCACAGAAATCTGCAAGAAATTCACACAAAAATGCAAGAATGCACAGAAATTCACAAGAAACATAAATATGCGAAAACAGAAATAACAAGAAACAGAAAGTTGCAAGAGATAGTAATCGCAATTCACAGAAATCTGCAAGAAATAGAAATTAACCAGAAACAGAAACCTACAAGAAAAATCAATAGTACATTAATATGTAAGTTTATTACCGATTAATGTACATATAATATGTAAGTTTATTATATACATATATATGCTTATTTAAGTATCTATGTAGTATTCGTACGTAGTTTATCATACATATTTCTTCAATCTAACACATTGTCACAAACTATTCTTGTTCGCCTGCATGTACTTCTCCCACATCCCAAAGGTTAGTTAGAATAGAATGCCTCGCGGCATTAAGCTCGCCTGTTGTACCTAATTTTGATAAATTGGTGTTCAGTAAAGAATATATACATACATACATTCTAAATAAATAATTACATGTTCAACAGTAGCGTACTGTCGACCATATGAGCAAGGATATTTGAAAGAAAGAAAGAAAGGGAGAACGTAAGAAAGAAAGAAAAACATTTATTCAGGTAAAAACTATATAAATTATAATATTATTACCTAATCATAAAAAATATATATTTTTAGCTGAAAGGGAGCAGACACAGCACGAACCTTACCTAAACTAATAATAACCTTTTTCAACCAACTCATTCGTTGGCTTTTGCAAGCAGTTTGTTTCGATGCATTGAAAGGTTGACTGTGGAAATAATTTCGATCTTCAAATTATTATTATCTATATACCTAGCCCAATACTTCTGAGCAACAATAACTATGTCCTACGTAGCTCAGGATAGTCTATAATACAATATTATTGCTACAATATCGGTTTCCTCTATATAATCCTCCACCATATTGACGGATCGTCGACCGCACACAATAGTCTTCAATGAATTTCCGGCTATATCACAATTTTCAAGCTAGACCGAACAGGGCGGCCATTTCACAGTGATCGCGCCTCTTTGAGACCGGTAACTTCACCTCCTCAAATTATCGGTGCTTCGTGACCGAAGTTGGTCGTGTGGGCCTACTCGATGAGCCGACCGGTGGTGCGGTGGTGCCAATTTCGGGAAAGTTTTCAACTGAGACATAGGCCAATTATTTTTATGTCCCACGTAACCTAGGGCACTTTATCGGAGTATCGACAGGTCGGAAGTGCCGCATACAATATTACGAACATTTACACGAATTTATTTCGGGAGTGCGATGATTCATGCCACAAACTCGGAACAGGATAACAAGCTGATTAAGTGTAATTGCGGAGGTCAAACGAATAACTTTCCCCTGTATAATTTTTACGAAATAAAAAATCTTTGTGCTTAGATTTATATTATTTTTTGTTATTGATATTCATGTCATGACATGTTTTTCAATGTATATAAATTCTTCATCTGGTCGTTTTAGACTCTCAGCATCTTGTACTGGAATTACATCAGTGCCCGCCCAAGTGCATCGGAGAGGGTATAGATTTTTTTTTATGGAAACTGACACGGTTGGCTACTTCACCTATGTACAACATCCGCGATGTCAGCCCATAGCCCGGTGTTATTGGCTGACATCACGGATGTTGTAGGTGATGTAGCCAACCGTGTCAGTTTCTATGAAAAAAAACACCGGGTGAACTACGTTTCATTCAGTGCGGTGGTACCAAACCGGCCGGGATAAACCCTACTAGTAAGGTAAGAAGGGAAGGGACCTACAGTTTTACGTGAAATCCAAACCACGGTCAGCCTCCAACGGTCGATGTGTGATGGTGATGGATGTTAATGTTGTGTATCTCGCTTGAACAAATAACTCTACGATCGCCACAATGTGTGTGTATACATATCTACATTACTTAAATATTTGTCAACTAGTTACATGTCTTTTTGCAATACCCCCAAGAAAATACCACACCTCTAAACCCTGTCCTAAACACTAAACCAATAAAAACCCTCACCCGTATCGCCCACTACGCACGGCTCACTCCTAATTGGTTCGTTCTCTAGCCACGCGCGGAGCGCAGGTCGCGCGCGCTAGCCACCGCGTGATCATGTTATGAACGACCGCGCCGTCCAGAAAGAATTCAAAAGAATATAAAGGGCATCAACTCGTCGGACCGGTGAAAGAAAGTAATTATTTTTGTTATGTAATACGGTATGGGTGGCTGAGTCAGAGGGGCCAAAGCACGTGCTCCGACCAACCAATAGCACCTCCGAGAAGGTAGGTGCCATATCGGAGACTTCCATTTGGATTGGACTAGAGGAGAAAACAGCCGAGGCTGCTAAGCGGCCATCTTACATCCAGTACGGTGGTACCAAGCGGTTCCGAACGGTGAAGCAGAAGTTGTAGGTATGCACGTAATTTTTTTCATCAGAAAAAACTCATTGGTACACGCCGACCGGATTTGAACCTCGGACCTCTCACAAGAGGAGCCGCCGCCCAGACCACTCCTCCACCCGTAGTTTTTTGCACAAAACCTAAAGTAGTAATATTATATCTCTGACACACCTTGCGGGCTCGCATATTCTTCTCAGCCCGCCCTGTCTGGTGTAGTGTGCAAATTGTGTGCATTTATGGATGATGGACCTACACTGGCGGCCGTGGATAGGAAAACGGAGTGCGGGAAGACCACCCGCCACTCGGCACGATGCCATCAAGTACGCCGACGGAAACCAGTAGATCCGTTCCGCTGAAAGCCGGGAGGACTGGAGGAAAATTGAGTAGGTTTATGTGCAGCAGTGGGCTGACCGACTGGCATGGATTATGTTGAAGATTAGACAGGCTGTTTTTTAACCCCCGATGAAAGGAGGGGTGTTAGAAGTTTGGCGTCCTCCGTCTATGTGTGTCTGTCTGTGGCATGGTAGCTCCCAAACGGATGGGCCGATTTGAATGCGGTTTTTTTATTAGAAGGCTGGTTTAACCGGAATGGTTCTTAGCTGTGTTATTAATCAAGCAATTATCGGATTCCATGTTAAACTGTAGGTCCCTTCCCTTCTTACCTTACTAGGTGGTAGTGTTTATCCCGGCCGGGTTGATACCACCGCACTGAGCGAAACGTCGGTCGAAACAGCTATGTAAATAGTTCGTGTTTTCCGTCCAGTTCAGTGTAGCCGACATGAAATGAAGGGTAGCACTGACATTGGCAACTTCACCCGGTCTTATGGGCTGACATCACGGATTTTATAGGTGACCAGCTGTGCCCTCGGCTCCGCCCGCTCTCATATTTGACTTCTCTGCCAATCTCATACATAAGCCATTTAGCGTGATAGTAAGTAGCCTATAGTTGATGGGAAGAATCAAGCTATCCTTAGATTTTTTTTTATTGAAATCGGTTCAGTGGTTCTCGAGTTATAAGCGGACAGACAGCCATACATTCATACAGAAAGCAGACGTTGGATTTTATTAAAGGTATGGAAGGAAGGATGTAGCCAACGGTGGCAGTTTCCATAAAAAAATGATAATAATTATGAATTAATAAAAAAATTACGTCTCACGGATGGACTGACTTGGATGCGGTTTTGACATGGAATCCATATGTAATGTCTTACCCGAGCCATTTTCAAAAATCAACCGTAATTTTTAACGTACTTTCGGCATACCACTCCGCTCAACCAATCCCAGAAAACCAGGTGTCAGGTGACTCCTGGTTTTCTGACTTCCTGGTTTCCTGGGACTCCTGGACCACTCGGCCGCCTTTCACCTATGGCAACGTCAATGAATAATATGAACAATTGATGACGTCCATAGCCTTTAAAAAAAGGCATCAAAAATCAATAAATGCCTATAACTCCTAAAATACTGGTCGGATCTACTTGAAATTTGTTTCCTTCCGTAAAACAAATTTTCTCTTTCTGAAATAATGTATTTTTTAAATCAGTTCAACCGTTTCGTAAAAAAAAGGAAAGATACTTTGAGAGGGTATATCTCGGAAACTATTGATGCCAGCCTACTCATTCCCATATGGAAAATGATAAGTCTCGACGAGATAGACCTTTTTTTTTAGGGCATATCTGTGAAACTTCTGATCCCAGACTATTCATCCGCTGGAGGAAATGATAGGTCTCGACGAGAGTTTTAGTTTTAGTTTTTTTTTTGTTTTTTTTTTGTGATAGTCACTCGGCCCCCTTCAATCTATGGCTGTCCATGATTCCATGTCAATGTCTACCGGTAGTCCCACGACTACCAGGGCATTTTTGAGCTTTTTAAAAAAAGCTTGAAATAAAAGTTAAATTACATATTTTAAAAACCTCCGACCCCTTAAAAGTCAAAAATAATTTCCGTTTAGTTACATAAAGGAGTCGGGGGACCGCTTTATAAATGTATGAGAAAGACAGTTCTATACTATTGAATTGTTTGACCGGTCCGAAGTGGTACGCCGCGCGCGATGTCTCCTGTATTATTCATGCCGAAGTGAGCAGTGATTGTTTCGTGTTGAAGATAAAAGAGATTATGGATAGGCGTTTTATTTATCTACAGCTTTTGTCCGCGGCTCTGCTCGCGACACTTTCGGGTTCGGGCAAATGTTACGGAACTGACTGTGCTTACAGGAGTCTTTTGTTTGTTTATTGGTTTAATAATTCGTAGGCAAATGCATTTTGCTCTTGAATTCATCATCTTACATTCCGAAATAGAAACTATAGTATAGCAACTTAACAACAGGGATGTTTTAAAGTTAATAAGTCAATGATTAACAACAATTAAAATTGTTTGTCATTGACAAACAATTTTATCCTTATAGATCCTGATATATTATACAACACTTCATCATTCTGTGCAACCCAGTCAGCCAAAAGGAATCCCGAAGTGTCCCGTGATCTAAACACTGCGCGACTACGTAGGGATGTCGGCTCCCCAAGTGTTCCATATCGCTCATTCTATGGGGAGTGCTCGGAGGAGCTGTTTAACGCGATCCCGCCGTCCCCTCCACCTCCGCACCAAGCGCAGTAGGCATAGATTGCATCCCTACACGCTGGACTTACCACAGATGCGTACCAATCGTTTCCGCAGATCTTTCCTCTGCAGAACCGGTAAACTCTGGAACGCTCTCCCTGCTCATATATTTACCCCCAAGTACAGTCTCAGGTCCTTCAGGAGGGGCGTGAATGGGCACCTATCATGCCGACATGGCATTCACAACTCCCGCATACGACCGAATGTCTATGGGCGTCGACACCAATATTATTTTTCTATGGAAACTGACACGGTTGGCTACATCACCTACAACATCACTCATATTACATGGTTCCGCGTCATATGTCGCGCTCTCAATAAAAATGTTTTTTTTTTTGTGTGACAAATTTGATGCCCTGGCCCCCCCGTCTATTTCTTTTCGAAGATTGCATTAATTAATCTGTTTGTCACTGTTAACTGTTTGTCACTCTGTCCCTCTGTCCGTCTGCCTCTCTCCGATAGAAATAATAGAGTATTAATTAGTTTCATACAAGTCGATCCACTGGTCTGGTCTATATTTCTACACGTCTGCCCCCTCGTATGGTCAAGGTATCGTGCGTTTACTTCGCGCGGCGCCGGCCGACCGCGTCCAATTTGCGGTGACAATGGATGAAAATTATGACGAAAATGCAGAGATAATTCAGTGATGTTTCTCGGCAAGGAAAATGAATCCCTTATATTTTGTTATACCTTTCGATGCCACATGTTATTGTCATTCAGTTGATGGTGTTGTACAACATTTACCACTGATTAATGTGTATCATATGTAATTATGTTATAAATAAACATATAATGCGTTATAATATAAAACATATTTAAATTATGTTTTAATTTTTTATTATTAATTATAAACATTATAATTATGACCGAGGTTCGGATTCCTCGTAAAACTGTAGGTCCCTTCCCTCCTAATCTTACTTGGTGGTAGGGTTTAACCCGCCCGGGTTGGTACCACCGCACTGAATGAAACGTCGGTCAAAACGGCTATGTAAATAGTTTGTGTTTTCCGACCAGTTCAGTGTAGCCGGCACGATCAAAGGGGGAAGCACTGACATGGCACCTAGTTCACCCGGTGTTATGGGCTGACATCACGGACGTTGTAGGTGATGTAGCCAACCGTGTCAGTTTCCATAAAAAAAAAATAAAAAAATGTAGTATTCGTTTGTAGTTTATCAATTTCTTTACTGTTTAATACATTGCCATAAACTATTTATGTTCGTCTACATGTACATAATTTTAATGTATAGATATAAGTTTTATTTCACACTTTTCATCAGTTATATCTGGAGGTAAATTTTATTTTTTATTTAATATATTTATTTTTAATTTATTTATATGATAGCTTAGTTTGTGGGTAAATTTTTATTCTCCTTTCATTTTCTGTGTTAATTAAATAAAAATGTAATCGCTTTGTATACCACACTGAATGGATATGCGATGGATATGTGTAATTGTGCTTAAATAATTAATTAATATAAATAAATATATGTATGTCTAAAGAATAACATAAAAAACTATTCTACTCTGTGTAACTATAATACGTACTAAGGAACAAGCATTTTGTAAAATATTACTAATGAATGTATTTCGCTCAACATTGCTAAAGACACGGTAACTTTAGAGTTTAGAAGATCGACACTCCAAAATGTTCAACGTTCAAAATGTTCGCCTGCAAGGATCATACTAGCGGCCAATTATCTCCGAAATTGAAGGAATTGCCTGACTACGAAAACCAATATCGTTAGAGCCACAACTCAAAATGTTCGATGCAGTCAGCTTGCCGACGATATGACTACATTTGGGCTAAATTAATAATTTGGACTAATTCGTGGGCGGGTGGTCGGCGCGGTCTTGTCTGGGACTTTTGATCTCAGGGTTCAAGGTTCGATTCCGGCCGACATGCATGCGTCCAGTGAGTAAGGCAATGTAATTTTAACCATTTCATATACTCTGGAACGCTCTCCCTGCCCACATATTTTCTCCCAAGTATAGTCTCGGGTTCTCCAATAAAAGCTTCAATAAGAACGCGATCCCGCCGTCCCCATTCAACTCCGCACCACGCGCACTGGGCAGGGATTGCATTGCATTCCTACACGCTGGATTTACCGCGGATGCGTACCAATCAATTCTGCAGATATTTCCTCTACAGAAACGGTAAACTCTGGAACGCTCTCCCTGCTTATATATTTCCCTCCAACTACAGCCTCGGGTCCTTCAAGAGGGGCGTAAATGGGCACCTGTCAGGCCGGCATGGCATTCGCAACCCCCGCATACGACCGAATGCCCATGAGCGTCGTTAGACACCTTATTTGTGGCTCGGCGCCATATGTCGCGCTTTCAATAAAAGAAAAGGCACCTGTCAGGCAGGCCTGGCATTCGCAACCCCCGCGTACACCTTATGCGTGGCTCGGCGCAACATGTCGCGCTTTCTATAAAAAATATCTTATTATCTTTATCACTTGGTCACACGGGTCGCCCAAAATATGTAGATTAGTCCAACAGTGGCCACACCCAATATCGACCACATCGGAGTCATTAAGCCGTACTCTATGAGGGGCGTGGTACCGTCAGCAAAAACGACTCGAGAGGATCGCTTGCATAGGAAATATGCCATGCACATCGTATACATTTGCATACAGTACAGGATGTTAACGAGGCTTTGTAAATGCTCCCACGATGATACCTGAAGCCGCGTTTGCATCTGGAATATTTGGGTTTACTAGAAGTTACATACATACATATATACATATACACCACACGCTGTATCCGGACAAGGTGAAAGCAGAGGAATCGGTGTTGTGCTGCAAGTATTATATACATTTTTCGTCTGGTCGTTTTAGACTCTCAGCATCTTGTACTGGTATTACATCAGTCCCCGCCCAAGCTCATCAGGAGAGGGGACAGATGTGTGATGGTTGTTGTAGATGTATGTATCTACATTTTTTTCTTATATATATAATTCTTTTGTACGTGTGTTTGTCACCTAACTCCGCCTAAACGGCTGGACCGATTTGGATGAAATTTTGTGTGTATATTCGAGTGGGTCCCTGGATGGTTTGAAAATATAAATGAACCCAGTAGATGGCCTCGTGGTAAGTTCACGCGGACGAAGTCGCGGGCACAGCTAGTACTGTATATAAATTATAGGACAACACCGACCACCACATTTAGCAAAGTATTAGGACAAGGCAACTATCAAGCAGAAAATAAGGTGCGAAGACCCACCTGCTAAACGGTGCGGTGGAAGGAACGTGCCAAGGTAAGAGGTAGCTAGCCTGTCGCCCTTATGCACGGCATCTTGTCCTTATCCATCCTATCTAGTAACAATATCGTCCCAAAAGCGATGTTACCTACCGCACGCACACTGCTCTCACGAGACTAGGGATACCGCACGCACAGTACCGCAGCATCCTATTATCCTGGAGCCACAAAGGGCGTTGATCCTTACTTGTGTAAATAGATGCCTGATTGAGGGATTGAGTGCGGATTGAATGGAATCAGTTACAGCGTACATAGGCAACGGAGCTGTGAAGCTGAGTTTGATTCAAGATAATCCTTTAAACACACCTAATTGTATATTATTCGATAGAACCAATAATTGTATGTTGTACTGTGTTATATTGGGTAATAAAAGTGCGATTTTGATAAATTATTGTTAGTGCTAAAATTTAGTTTTTGTTTTTGTATGCGACCAACCGTTCAGATATTTTATTAATTTTAATTTTGTAACCTTGTCGTCTGCCTAAGTTCCAGATCATGTTACAAAATGTTATTTTGGAACGAACGACTTCGTTTACTTAGAATTCCCTGATAAATTAAACGCCTTTTTAATATGAAACGTAAATCCTTAGTTTAATGTAATGTATAAATAGTAATTTATATGTTTAATTAACTAGTACGTACTTATATGTAGTGTATATTATAGTTTATCATAGTTATTTTCCTAAATTATATTATACATTCCCACACTCAAGTCTTTTGCTACTACCTACTTATATCTCACAACATACGACTCTCAAACATCCAAAGGTTGACTGGGAGAAATCCCTATTAAAGGATAAGTCCGCCTTTGCCCCTCATTACTTATTGTCTGTTTATGTAAAATGTTTTCTGGAGCAATAAAGTATTTCTATCTATTCTATCTATCTATCCTTTTTATTCAGGTCTTTTAAGATTAACATAGATCAACAGCAAATATAAAATAATATCTCCTAACGGAGGAAGTTAACAAGAAGAAGAGTGAGAGGAGAACGAGAGGACCCACTGGAGGCCCACCAGGCTAGAGGGATAGCGAGAGGACCCACTGGAGGCCCACCAGGTTGAGGGATAGCGAGAGGACCCACTGGAGGTCCACCAGGCTAGAGGGATAGCGAGAGAACCCACTGGAGGCCCACCAGGCTAGAGGGATAGCGAGAGAACCCACTGGAGGCCCACCAGGCTAGAGGGATAGCGAGAGGACCCACTGGAGGTCCACCAGGCAAGAGGGATATCGAGAGAACCCACTGGAGGTCCACTAGGCTAGAGGGATAGCGAGAGGACCTACTGGAGGCCCACCAGGCTAGAGGGATAGCGAGAGGACCCACTGGAGGCCCACCAGGCTAGAGGGATAGCGAGAGGACCCACTGGAGGTCCACCAGGCTAGAGGGATAGCGAGAGGACCCACTGGAGGCGCACCAGGCTAGAGGGATAGCGAGAGAACCCACTGTAGGCCCACCAGGCTAGAGGGATAGCGAGAGAACCCACTGGAGGCCCACCAGCCACCAGGCTAGAGGGATAGCGAGAGAACCCACTGTAGGCCCACCAGGCTAGAGGGATAGCGAGAGAACTCACTGGAGGCCCACCAGGCTAGAGGGATAGCGAGAGGACCCACAGGAGGTCCAGGCAAGAGGGATGAGTACGACCCGAGAAGCGGAGCCGGACTGATTCAACTATGGAATGCTTGTCCCTTTTATATGATTCTGAGCCGGCTGCTGATTGGCTGGCTATTCCCGCCTAGCCGCGCGACGTTCGATGTTGCGCGGTGTTTATTCTCATTTCAAACTTGGGACGCGACAGGTGGCTCTCGTCACAATTTTTATATTATATTCAGAAACTTGACAGCTATTTACAAAAATTTCAATAATACAATTTCACTTTTTACGATATAATATAGATTTTTTTTTTATGGAAACTGACACGGTTGATTAGGTGATGTAGCCATCACCTAGTGGCCATCCGTGATGTCGGCCCATAGCACCTTGGTGAACTAGGTGTCATGTGAGTGCTTCTCGCCGTAGCCGTTTCGACCGACGTTTCATTCAGTGCGGTGGTACATACCCAGGCGGGATAAACCCTACCACCTAGTAAAGTAAGAAGGGACGGGACCTGCAGTTTTACGTGGATCAGCCTCCAACGGTCGAGCGTTGCGCGAGGATCCGCGGAAAACCATTATATTATTATATCCTTTATTTCACGTTTTTCAATATTTTATATTAATTTTACATACATTTTACAAAAAGTAATAAAAATACACAAAATTAATACAAAATTTAGATAAAAACGGTAATTTCCGCCGACGGCGGGAGGCAAGCCTCCAAGCACGCCGGCGGGTGCAGGCCGTGGCTACGGAGCTCTCCGAGACGACGCGAGGCAAGCTACGAGCGATAGGTGGTGGTACTAGACTCGTAGGCCACCACCACCCCCATCTCGGAGAGCTACGTATCCACCGGTCTGCGGGGCGAACGTCACGCAGCCCTTTTATAGACTTTGCCCGTGCGTGCGTGCGTCGCCGTTGCGCACTGTACCGCCACACCGGTAGCGGGGGCTGTAGACGGAGCATGGAGCCCCGATAGCCCCAAGCAGACCGGTTATGTGTGGCGGACGTCGTCGTCCCGTCGTGGTTGGTGTGGCGGAAGCGTGACGTTGTTCGCCGTCGTCGCCGGCAAACGTCGGCGATGGAGCGACGAACCTTGGTGGAGGGTGTGCGCTGTAGTACAAGAAGTGGCAGCAACAGTAACTGGACCCGGGGACTCCGCGAAGAGGGCGAGACGGTATTGGTCAGACGCGCGCCGACGCGCGGCGCAGCGGCGGTGGCATATGATGCGACGGCGGCGGCAGCGGCGCGCAGCACGCTGCGTCTGATGCCCTCTTCAGGCTCGGCAGTAGTAGGTGGGTGGCCGGCCGTCTCCCCGGTAGTCCTCTGCCTGGGCTGTCAGCTGGCAAGCTGGCGAGCGGTGTTGGGATGCCGAGCAGCAGCGGTGGTGGTGGCCGCACGGTGCTCCATGCAATAGCGGCAGCTGCGCCGCTGGTCCTGGTTTTGCATCTGGCGCGAGCTCGACTTTTTTCCTCCTCACTCTCAATTTATGAAATTTTCGGATGAGAGAAGAAAATTTTTATGGCCTGTCATTTTGACAGCTTTTCTTCTTATTATTATTATTATTATTTGTTAATGAACTAGCAGCTTAATATGCTGATGGGTTCATGTCTATGATGATCACTGGTGTTGCTAATTGTTATATTTCTTCGCTTTTTAAGTACTTGTCAAGCCTATTTTTAAATGTGTTTATTGAGGGTGCTTCAATAACTTCCTCGGGCAGTTTATTCCAGCTGTTTACGATTCTGTTAGTCAGGAAGTGTTTTCTTGCTTCGGTTGAGAAGTTTGTTACATTGAGTTTCAAGCTGTGACCTCTTAGACGAGTGTTTGAGTTTAACACAAACATGCTTTCTAGCTCTGGGCAGTCATAGTGCCGCTTCAGTATTTTGTATGTCTCTATGAGATCTCCTCTATGTCTTCGTTGTTCCAGCGTTGTTAGTTTGAGGATTTTTAATCTTTGTTCATATGGTTTTTTTCTTAGAGTTTTTGGCAATTTTGTCGCTCTGCGCTGTACACTTTCAAGTAAATTTATGTCTTTGGTAAAATAAGGGTTCCAGATTTTAAAACCATATTCAAGTAGAGGGCGAATGTAAGTTTTGTAAATCTTTATAAATGTTGTCATTGTTAGTGCTTGAAAAGCTTTCTTTACTAAATATAGAAGTGAATTTGCTCGCTTTACAATAATTTCAATATGGTTTGCCCATTTCAGGTTATCTGTGATTGTTATACCAAGGTCTTTTTGTGTGTTTGTGCCTGTCATTATAGGATTTATATTCATTGTAACATTGGATTACAAATCTGGATGTGTAAAATAATGTTACGCGGGCTCAAGGATCAGTAGCTCATTTATGTTAATAATTATTAATAGGTTTATTCCCATCGGACGTGCAACGCACAGTCAGACGTCTTGTGACCTTGCAATGTAATTTAATTCATGCATTAATAATGCATTCCATCTGTTTAATTAATTAGTTAATTAAGTACAGGTACCTATTAGAATGTGTACGCAACAGAAGGTTTTTTTGTGCCTAAATTTGACATTCGACGTAATTTCGGTCACGTAAAAAGCGAATGTCTATAGTAAATGTTTTTACAATGCCAAATTTGAAAACCTATGGCACGATCTATTATTCAGTTGCGTGACTAATCTATTCTTAGCACGTTTCTTGTATGGGGACCCTATATTTTTTTTTACTTTTACCTTTTTTAAGTTTCTGTATCCCGTACGGAAGCCTACGCCGTCTGTCTGTCCGTCCGTCCGTCCGTCCGAGGGCTGTATCTCCTGAACCGTAATAGGTAGCCCGTTGCAATTTTCACAGAATATTGTGTTATTATGGCGGATATAACAACAAATAATAAAGAATAGAAAAAGTAAAAAATTAAGGGGGTCCCCATACAAGAAACGTGTTTTTTTTATGTTTTTTTGTGGTGCGGAAACCTCGGTGTGCGAGTGCGACTCGCACTTGGCCGGTTTTTTTATTTTTTGTTGGCACATCCGCCATAATAACACATATTCTGTGAACATTCCAACCGACTACCTATTGCCCTTCAAAAGATACAGCTCTCGGACAGACGGACGGACAGATAGACAGAATAGGCTTCCATATAGATACGGAACTCTAAAAATTATACAGAGAAAAATGCCGGCCACTCCAACCAATAAGCGAGCGAGTTTCCACCAGCCGTTTTCCACACTATTCCCGCCTAGACATTCCCGCACCGTAGCAGTGAGCCGGATTCGTAACAAATGACAGTGCAATGCATTTCACCGGATTAAGCTCGGCTCGAACGAAAATGTTGAGCGGCCTCGCCTTCGCCGCCGATCGTATCGTCGCTCGCCGTACAGTTACCGGCAGCAAATAATGAGGGTCGAGCTTTAGAAAAAGACCGTCCGGTTGTAGAGCGTCGTCTCTGTCGCACTAACCCGCACGTCTCTGTGCGACAGGGACGACGCTCTACAACCGGATTGTCACTTTCTAAAGCTCGACACGCATTATTTTCTGCCGGGAACTGTACTTGTCTACCTCCAGGTCAGCCTCGATAGCTCAGTGGTGCAGACAGTCGACTGTCGCTATTGATAGTTAAGCAACGCTGGGCGCGGTCAGTTCTTAGATGGGTGACCGCTCGACCGTTGGAGGCTGACTGTGGTTCGGATTCTGCGTTAAACTGTAGGTCCCTTCCCTTCTTATCTTACTAGGTGTTAGGGTTTATCCCGCCCGGGTTGACACTACCGCACTGAACGAAAAAAGCGCTCAGGGTTGCTTGACAACATTCGACCGACCGCACCACTGAGCTACCGAGGCTCTGTTGTAGAGTAAACGTACGCAGTCTTATATTTTCCTCGGGGACGATTTCTACCCACAATTACGCACAACGCACCTGACCAATACGGTCTTACAATACGCAAGGTGGATCGGTATCCCACATAATCAATTTGTTTGTATACCCCAGAGGTGGGGCATTGGTTATTGGTCGCAGCGAAATAGTAAACCTAAATGTTTGGCCCAATGCCAAATCCCAGATCATGTCACCACGCTATTGTCTGACAAGTCATTGACAGTGTACGGACTTGAGCTTGCGATAGCCCCACTGAATCTCTCACTTTACGAATTACGAATTACTTATAAAAAAATTATATAAATCCCCTTTAACTACAACCAGTTTGAAGGTATTGTTTTTGTGAGTAGTTTAGTGTGTAACAACCACAGGATAATAAATGATAGTACCAATTTCCAAGTAAAAAACAGTCAAAAAATCTTTAAACTCAATTTGCTAAGAATGACTTTTTCCTTAGAACTAACCCAACGATATATACATACATACATATGTGCATACATACCACAAGCTATATCCCGACAATCGGGGTGAGCAGAGTAATCGGTGTTGTGCTGCAAGGACTCTGTTTTGGGCTGAGTTTGATCAAATTTTACGTACTGGTACAGAAACACAACCAAACGATAACATGAATATTGAAACACTATAACGCGAGGCTAAAGTAAAAATAAAGAAAATTATTTGAGACTTAAGCCTTAATTTTTATATCAGAACTTTCTGAGAGATTGCCGCTGGAAGTTAGACTGTAGGAGTGAATTTCTAGAAAGATTATATTAAACTTTGAACTGAGATTACAAAAGAATTGAAACTTTTTACCAATTAAATTAGTTTAATTGTAGTTTGTCAGCTTCGGTAGATCAGTGGTGCGATCGATCGACCGCCGCCCGTTCGTGATTAAAATAGAGCGATAAATTGTAAATTGAGTGAGTAAATTGTAAATTGAGTGAGTAAATTGTAAATTGAGTGAGTAAATTGTAAATTGAGTGAGTAAGTTGTATCACACGGGGAAAACACGACCAAAGGGAAGCACTGATATGACACCTAGTTCGCCAAGGTGTTATGTGCTGACATCACGGATGATGTAGGTGATGTAGCCAACCGTGTCAGTTAAAAAATATATATATACACTTACACTTTTTTTGTTTGTGAAGAACTTTATTGCAGCATAAAAATTAAATATTTACAAAACTACCTACAAACTAAACAAATCTAAAGATTAAAAATAGTTACAAATAAAAGTATTCCGACATGGGGGACAAGGGCATGGCCCCATGACGGATGCAGCGTTCCCCCGTTCGTTCACTTACACTTATATATATATTTTTTTTATAGAAACTTTATTACTCGCACTGGTATATTTTGTTTGTTTTGTTTTGTTTAAGGTCTACTAGTTGGTAGTATAAACACAAGCAAGGAAGAAAGTTTCAACAGTTCGAGATGTTGAATCGTTCTGAGCCAGAACTCATGGAAAAATTGTTTTTACAGGTATCTGCTCAATTAATATTTCCTTTACAGATGTTATATATGTACTGTACTAGCCCTCCATCCGTCTGTCCGTCCGTCCGTCCTATCCTTGTGAACCGTAATAAGTAGCAGCCGGTTGAAATTTTCACAGAAAATGTGTTATTATAGCGAGCATCTAAAAAAATAATAATAAAAATAAATAGTACAAAATTAGGTTCCCCATACAAGAAGCGTGGTTTTTGAAGTGAAAACTTCTTTAGCGGCGCTTGGCACTTTTTTAGGTGGGTAAAAAATGTTAAACTCGCGTCAGATCTCGAAAAGCGTCAGATTTATTTTTATTATTTAAAATGTAACCTTAAGTCATTGCTAAGTTAAGTTACGAGTGGCTCGGGATCAATTCTGTTCGTCTCTCAGTGACAGTAAAGCCGAAAGCCAATAAAGGGGATCCGATATTCGTTTGGTCGTTTATGTGATTTCGTGGCTCAATGGTAAGAGTTTAGGATTTGTATTTTTTGACCATGGGTTCGAATCCCTCAATTTTTTTTTCTTTTCTTTTCTTTTTTAAGCAATGTTACGGTGTTTAAATTTTTTAGGGTGTTGAGTTTTTTTTTATAACCACCTAAGAATTATTTTCGGAAATACAAAAAGTTTTCACTTCTGCCGGCACTCCTGGAGTGCAACTGGGGCTTTTTTTTCAACGTGTTTTTGCTCTATCGTAAAAACTAATAAATAAATTAATTATTTACATGCGCACCAAAAAAATACAAAAGAAAGAAGTAAGCATACTGATCGGAAAGCGCGCAAAGCAAGACTTATCACTGTAAGTGACTTAGATCAATCAACAGTTGCAGTTAAATAAAAATTGACAGTTTGTTCTATTAGAAAAATTTTATGTCATGTTTTCCTCAAGGAAGCAAAAAATCCTCCCCTGCATATTTATTTAGACCGATCCACTTTGCTTCTGAAACATGCTTTGAGGGCGTGCAGTGAAGGAAACTCATTGCTATTCGAAATGGGTTAATAAACAGACATCAATGTGATGGAATTTGAACCCCAACCCTCTGACCTCCCTCCCCCGGCCCTCGCTCCTCATCACTTCATCCCATCTGTCTTCCGCAAGCGGCAACAGTAAAAATAAGCTTCATGTACTGTACCTACTTGTTTTGGGTAAGATAATGCTTTTTTTTATGTAATCTGGTATGGGTGGCTGAGTCGGAGGGGCCAAAGCACATGCTCCGACCAGCCAATGTCACCTCCGAGAAGGTAGGTGCCATACCGGAGACTTCCCTGGATGCTCGGGTGATCACGCACTATGTTTTTTTAAGTTTTTTAAGGAACCTGACATGCTGACCTGATATGCTACATCATCTACACCATTCATGATGTCAGCCCATAACACCTTGGTGAACTAGGTGCCATGTCAGTGCTTCCCTTTGGTCGTACAGACTACACTGAACTGAACGGAAAACACGGACTATTTACATAACCGCTTCGAATTACCTGTCTTGTGGTACCGACCCGGGCGGGTTAAACCCTACCACCTAGTAAGATAATAACAACGGAAGGGACCTAAGCCGTTGTCCACTTTTGTTGTATATTGTTTATTAAGCATTCATTAGACAGCATGACTGTACTCGAATTTGTCACAATTTGTTCTATCCGATTCGATTACACCCACGAAGAAGAACCGGTAAGAAACTTCGCAGGGTTTTTTTTTTTCATAATAATTTTTACAAGCATTTAGTGACTATCCACATAATAACACCGCCTACAGTCGATTGAAAATACAGCTTGAGAGCAAGATCAAAAACAGATTTTTGTTTTGTTTTTGAAGTTCTGACTGCAAGGACTTAATTTAGTGGATCAGGTGTAAAGAGCCTTTGTCAAATTTTTTGATACGTCATTTGTATCAACTCAATAATGTTAGTAATAAGTATACATACTACAACGTAGTATTGTCAAATAATAATAAAAAAAAAATTATAATAAAAATATTAAGATACTTGAAGTATCAAGTTGTCAATCGGTTAGTAAATAAATTTGAGTACAAATAGTACCTAGTCATGCGCTAACTAATTATGCAGTCAGAACCTCAAGATATAGTCCTGTTGACTAATGCCTCTTTTACAGTATAGTAGGCTTTCTTTACAAGAGTTGATTTTATATGTTTCTTAAACAAAGTATCATTTAGATTTTTTACCTCTTCTGGTATTTTATTATACAATCTAACACTGTTGCAAACAAAACTTTTCGACATTTTAGATGACCTGTGCTTCGTAATTAGAACATTATTTTTATGCCTAGTATCATGCTGGTGCATATCAGAGTGAAGCGTAGCATCCTGTATATATTTCCTAGCATAGCAGATATTTTGATAAATATAAGCACTGGGTAATGTCATAATTCCTATTTTATCAAATACATTTCTACAAGAGTCCCTCGCCCTCATACTGAGTATACAACGCAGTGCTCTTTTTTGAAGAATAAATATTCTATTAGATTCCGCCGCGTTTCCCCAAAATAATAATCCATAAGACATAAGACTATCGAAGTAAGCATAATACACAGTTTTAGCAGCTTGTATGCCACATAATTCTTTAATTTTTTTTATGGCATAACAAGCTGAACTTAGCTTACCAGCAAGCGTATCTATATGAGGTTTCCAAGTTAGAGTGCGATCAAATATTACTCCTAAAAAGGTTATTTCTTTGGAAATATGTAATGTCAGATCTTCTGCTGTTTTAACAATTTCCTGATTAACAATACGTCTGTGAGTTCCAAGTGCAAAGTGCATTACATTTGTTTTATTGACATTGAGTAAGAGGTTATTGGAATCAAACCAACACTTTAATGACTGAATTACATTGATGAAGGACTCACGTAATTCTGCAATGTTTTTATTTTTTAAAACTACAGATATATCGTCGGCAAACATTACTAACTCAATATCATCTTTAATACAACTAGAAATGTCATTTACATAGATTAAGAAGAGCAATGGTCCCAGTATGGAACCTTGAGGAACTCCCATAGAAATGGATTCTACACCCGACTTATTACCATTAACATCACACACCTGCTTTCTGGTACTCAAATATGATTTACAAAGACGCAACTCTTTGTCCCTTACACCATAATGTTCTAATTTCATTAAAATTATGTCATGACTAACACAGTCGAATGCCTTGGATAGATCACAGAAGATGCCATAAGTGTGATTAGAATTATCTAATGATTGAATTATAGCTTTTATCATTGACGCAATGGCATCTCCTGTAGACTTGCCCTTGCGGAATCCAAATTGTTTATAGTTTAAGATGTTGTTATCATTAAAATAATTAATTAATCTTTTTTCCACAGCTTTTTCAAACACTTTACTAAATACAGGAAGCAAAGATACAGGACGATAGTTTCCAATATTGTTATGACATCCCTTTTTAAACAATGGAACTAACCTAGCTATTTTGAGTGAATCTGGGAATATGCCGTCCTCAAAGCATTGATTTATAACACTAATTAATGGTTCTATAAGACTAAAACTTAGTGACTTCAGTAGTTTAGGTGAGACATTCCACAAGTCCTGGGAGTTTTTTGATTTAAGGTCTCTAATAATTGTTTTAATTTCGGAGAACGATACAGGATTGAAAGTGATGGTTTCATTTCCTCGTGGTGCGTATCTTCCCAGATATTCTAATGCTGCTTCAGTACTTGCTTTGACATGTTTTGTTGTTTCTTGAGCAATAGTTGAAAAATATTTATTAAAGTGATTTGCAACACTTGAGCTATTTTTTATAATGTCGTCTCCTATTTTTAATTCTATATTTGTGTCATTATTTTTAGGAGACTTGCCTGTTTCCTCTTTAATAATAGCCCAGGCCATTTTGATTTTGTTGTCAGATTTTAACAGTTTATCTTTTAAGAACAATTGCTTGGCTTTAATTGTAACTTGCTTAACCTGGCTGCTCCTATGGAGACGAAACGGAGCCCATATATTTTTTCCGCCAATTATCTTGGGCCCGAAACGGACCCCATCTTTATTCTCAAATTACGGTCGCACGAATTGGTCTATTGCTCTTTCAATCGTTGATGGGGGCTATAAGTGACACCGGCAATTATGAACTAACCATTTTTCTTGTCTCCAAAGACCAATTATGAATAATAAAACGAACGCTAGCTGTCAGCTGACAGTTTCTTTGTTCTCATAATTCTCACGAGTTTCGAGGTGACGCACTTCTGCGAAATTATTTATTATAAGTGTATTCAAGTGCATCTATGAGCTAAAGGTTAGTAAATAGTGTTATTTATTAGTTATTCTACCAATAGAAGATGCATTACGAGTTCGGGTGGCGACAAAAGTCATATTTTTCGTCGCTCAAAAATGTTTGTTTATTTTTGTATGAAATGTGTAAACAATGACTTTGGGGGCATATTTTTCATGGAAATATAGCTTATTTTTCCAATTTTCTTCGCATTATTATACAAACATACGATCAGTTGCAAAATAAAAGAAGGTTTAGTTCAAATAATATATTTATAAAATTGGGAAAAAATATCACGCGCGTGCCATCTCGGAGTTTACGGAATGTCCCAGGATGTTCATGTTGAACATCCGATTTCGCTGATTTCTGTAAAGAAAACGTATATTATACTTTACTATTTCTAAAAGTATGTTTCTTTACGAGTATTCTGATATAAATATTGTAAAGGTATGTTTTGAATTTATTTTATAATGAATTTTTCAAAAAAAAATTGGGATTTTTTTTTCTACCTAAAATATCTGGTACTTCTAAACAAGGTAAGCCTCACTGTTTCACATGGATTTTAGGAAATTTTCTAGGCTTTCTAGGACAGAAGAGTTTATAGATCTAACTTTATTAGTTTCCGAAATATCTGCGTTTATGTTGAGGTCGGCGCTCATGTGCGCGCGCGCCGTCCGCGGGCCACGCCCATGCGGGAGTCTGGGGGCTGTAGACATATTATAACGCGGGAGCGTACAGGTTTAAAAATTTTACTGTACAACGAAACATACGCTCTAAGATTTGCATTGTTGTTTTGTTTTAACAAATCATACAAAAGAAATAATTTTTCTTTGGCTCTTACAATGCTAGGTGTGGCCCACTGTGCGAAATGTTTTTTTTTAACTACTCGTTTAGATTTCAGAGGCATGTGCATATTTAAATATCTAACAAAAGTGTTAAAGAAGTATTTAAAGTCAATTTTATTTTCATATTTTCCAAATTCTACAACTAGATCCTTATTTAACGCATTTATTGTGTCACTATTAACGGTTCTACTCAATTTATATACAGATTTATTAATACATTTTGTATCCCATTTAATTGAGATTATTTGAGCATAATGGTCAGAATGAATACCGTGAGATAAATTACATTGAATCGTTTCTGCATCAGTAAAAATATTATCTATGCATGATGCGCATGAATCAGTTACTCTAGTGTATTCATATATAGTTTGGTTAAGTAAGAAACTATCCATTAGGTCAGATAAATCGTGTTTTTCATTTTCAATTAAAGGAAACCGAACATTGAAGTCACCACATAGTACTATTGATTTATTGTTATTACTATTAATTTTATATAAAACTTCTTCTAATTTATCTGAAAACGACAATACACTCATTGAGGGTGACCTATATACAGACAATATGATAACAGATTCCATCTCAATACAGCTAACTTCAAATTCTTTCTCAACTGACATATTAACTATATCTGGCCTATTCTTTGCTCTCAAGCCGTTTCTAACAAAAATTATTGTCCCGCCTCTAATAAATTTTTTTCTATGATAACTACTTATTACAGAATAATGTGGTACTTGTTGAGTGAGTAATTCACACGAGTCTGTCCAAGATTCTGAAATACAAAATATGTCTACATGGTTGTCTTTTAAAAATAACTCTAGTAACTGGCATTTTCCTCGTAAGCTCGCTAGTGTCTAGCTCACATAGTCACTAGCTCCATAGTGAACGTGATACTTGGATGAGCTGTGTTGATGTGGTCCAAGAATTAATGTAATCCTCGTTTTCCTTGTGGCCAGATTGCGAATACATCGTCGAGATACCTCAGCCAGATGGTGGGGAATCCGTTACTGGAACCGCTAAATAAAAAACAGTAAGCGCCGACAACATCGCCACCACTAGCGCCACCACTAGTTTTGTCTGTCAGCGGACATACGGAACGCAGCGCGAAGTCAACATTCTCTAACCTACCCACAGCCACTGCCACAACCTTCATCAACGGCGGAATATGTCAAACTGACAGTTCCTCGCTGACCGCCGCCGCCGGACGTGGGGGCTCGTTGCGAAAAACAAACCGTGAGTAAGCCGTAAAATGTTATACAGAATTTATAATGAATTTATTCTATAGTTTTTTAAATTTAATTTTAGTATTGTTCTATCTTCACCATTAGTTTTTGTTTTGATATAGTTTTAGTTTTGTTTGTTATAGTCTATATTTTCTACTTTTTTTTTTTTTAACTTAGTTTAGTATTGTATGCTCATGGGTCCTGATTCGTGCCAACTCGTCCACTGTCCACCTATCATGCCCTGTTCCTTTCCTTGCCTCTCTGTCACCAAATTTTCTCCATTATTTTACCTACCCTCAAATCGGCAGCAAGCCTCACTTTAGATTTTTCGCAACTTTGAGGGTAGCTCGCAATACCGCACTCCCAAGATCGACCTAGAGGTGACTGCTTCGTTTTTCACCCCATCACGGAAGAACAGCACTGAACGAATGGATTTTACGAGCTGACTGCAGCAGCTAACCCAGTGCGCAATAAGTACTAAATAGTCCTACCTGGATCAAGCAACGATTTCGGGAAGGAGCCTCGCCATCGATTTACAGTCCACTCAGAAAACCACACAGCACCGCTCTGCCGCGTCACCGGGTAAGCTGTCGATTCCTTTTTTTTTACCCATCCCCAACACCTCGTCCTACAGTTGGATGAAGTTGGCACATGTTTTGGTCCTTCGAGCCGGATTTAGAAATTTGGTAATTTTAGCAGTCAGCTTTTAACTCTTCCTCAACCTAGAATAGCTAGTAGATACACTATAGAATAAATAGATAGATGCATCAGTCTATCCAGTCACCTAACTATTACTTATTTCATAGTAGATCTTGTACTGGAAATTCTCAGTATAAAGAACAAGCCATTACAGTTGTTCTTTCCTCTAGATTTTAGATAACTAGGTAGGTAACTCTCACTAAAGAGTGCGTCTTTATAGGTTGCATAACGAGCGAGAGACAAAAAAAAAAACTTTCCAATCAAAATACCTACATACATTTTCATTCCCAGACAAACCATCGTGTAGCAGCCCATTCATTAACACATAGACAATTAAGTAATTAGTTCTTTCATCAAATTTGAATAATTTTTTATGTTAGTCTTGTTTCCGTTTATTACGATTTGTTGGGGCGACGATTTGCGGCGGAACGTGAGTTCTAGCTACTTTCTTTCAAGCACTGCAATCTCACTTTCCGACATATCGTGCTCAGCGCGACCGTACCACAAGGACGCTGGAACGCCTGTTCCTGCTGCGCTCAGTTACTTGTAATAGCTTTGTGCGCGGTCGCCGGAACGCAGCTGAAAGTGCGAGCGATCCGAGCGAGCGTGAATACAACGCGACACTTGTTGCCTGAGCCTGATCCACCTATTAAATGTTCTGTGCCTGATCTGTCAGTCAGGCAGGTGCATATTAGTAATCTGTGGTCAGGGTGTTTCTTGCTGTGGTTCGTCGCACGTAGTAATAACAAAACATTTCATTGGTTTCACCGGTTGGTTTCTTTCTCCTTTCGTGTGTACTTACAATTGTGCTGTGCTTGTGATTGTGCTCAATTGGTGCTGAAGTAATGAAAAATGAAGTGTTGTTGCCTTTTATTCATGCATCACATGGTATTCATAGAACAGTCCGTATACAGTGAGATTTAGTAGGTAAGTAATTCGCTTAGTTATCCGAACATTAGTAGTATTAGATAATACAAACAGTAAACTTCTTGCATTCCCTTAGTTTGTAACTCACGCAGCTGCCCAGGCATACCAGTCGGTGCCTCTGTAAATGCACTCTTAGAAGAAGTGTCCGCGAACACGATGGCGGCGTCGATTAAAACATTGATCACCAAACGTGATACTTTCCTGAAGAGGGTGAAGGATACCTTAGCGATCGGCTTAGAAGTAGCGCAAAACCCCGACCGACTAGGTTTTTTCGTATTACGATGCTCGCGTATCGAGACCGAGTCTGGCGCGTTCGACGATGCACATTTTAGAATTGTTAGTTCACTACCCGAGGCAGATGTGGCGTCACTGGCGACGCAGGACACCATTCGCGTCGAGTACGATAATACCTACTTTGAAGTAATGGCATTGTTGGAAAAATTATCCCCGCCGAAGCGGGAAGCGACGGGCTCCCTCACTGACTCCGCGGGCCGGGACAAGCCCACTAATATAAAGCTGCCCAAGGTCTTGCTGCCCCAGTTCAAAGGGGATTTTAAATCATGGCCCACATTCATCGATCTGTTCAATAGCATGGTTCATCAAAATAGATCACTAACACACATTGAGCGATTTCAATACTTGATGTCGTGCTTGAGCGGTGAACCGCTCGCACTATTAAAATCATTCTCCATTTCAGGCAGCAACTATAAGGATGCATACGATGCGTTGGTTGCGCGCTACCAAAGTAAACGCAAGTTAGCGTTCACCTACTGGGAGGAAATACGCAATGTCACCTTGAAGTCCCAGACCGCTTCCGAACTTCGCCGAGTGCTAGACACTTTCAATGAAAACTTAGCTATGCTACGGAACCTGGGTCTTCCTGTCAATCAGTGGGATTTTGTTCTATTTCACACTATGCTCATCAAATTGAATCAAAAAACACGAGAACGATTTGAAGTGCAACATGTGTCAGACGAAATACCTACTTATAAAATGTTGTCAAACTTTGTTGAAAATCAATGTCGTGCATTAGAGTTGTCCAAAAGTGAATCGGCAAATGTAGGGGAAGAACGTAGTCGTAATAAACCCAGTCACTACGCATCCTTAGTAGTCAAGGCTGCAGATACAAATAGTCGATGCCCGGTGTGTGAGGGCCAGGCCCACTCTCTTAGTTCTTGTGAACAATTTCTGGCTAAGTCACCCCAGGACAGATACAGCGTAGCCCGAGAACGTAAAGCCTGCCTCAATTGTCTTAGATTCAATCACTCCATTAAAGATTGTAATTCGCGTTATAACTGCAGCAAGTGCCGAGTCCGTCATCACACCCTCCTACACTTTGGTGAGCGAGATGCCGGAATGTGTACCGTTCAAGGTGGTACAGGTCATGATTTGTCTGTTAGTTCTCCACTACCGCCCGAGCAGAGTGCCAGTGATGTCGTTAGTGTGCTAACCAACACACTCGCCGGCAAGTCAGTAGTTCTCCTAGCCACCGTGCAACTAGAAGTGTTGGATTCCCGCGGCCGGTACCAAACTGTTCGCGCATTACTGGACAGTGGAAGTCAGGCGAACTTTATAACACGTCGCTGTGTTCAGCGTTTAGGTCTTCGGAGTACTAAAACATCCACTCCGGTATTCGGCCTAGGTGAAGCCTCAGCGCTCACCTCTGATACAGTATCTTGTACGATACGGTCTAAGCAGCCAAGTTCGAGCGTTACACCAATGATAGATGCATTTGTGCTACCAAAAATATGCGGAGATTTACCTTCTACTGCAATCTCTTCTCAAGCATTAGAACACCTATGCTATTTGAATCTTGCAGACACCAACTATCATACACCCGGCGGCATAGACGTATTGTTGGGAGCGGAGGAGTTCGTTCGCTCTCTCTTGCCTGGGAAAATCGAAGGAAAGGCTGGTGAGCCCACCGCCATAAATACCACATATGGATGGGTGTTAATGGGCAGGGTGGACTGCCAGGTTTCCACTACCGTAAATTCATTCTTTGTATCTACTGAGAACTCCCTAGAAGAAACAGTGAAAAAATTTTGGGAACTAGAAGATGTACCCGCTCGTCTTCACTTAGATATGGATAATGACCCTTGCGAGATAAATTTCAAAACAACGCATTCGAGGGATAGTTCTGGTCGCTTTACAGTATCACTACCTTTTTCTGAAGAAGATCCGTCCTTCATTGGTTCAAGGGCGGTTGCACTTAGACGTTTTATGTCATTAGAAAAACGCTTGCTGTGTGACCAAAGCTTGTACCACGATTACTGTGACTTCATGCGTGATTATTTGAATAGTAACCATATGGAACCAGTCGATACCAAATCCGCAGATAGCGAACGATGCTATTACATACCTCATCATGGTGTAGTAAAGCAGGACAACGGTTCAACTAAATTACGCGTAGTGTTTGATGCAAGTGCGAAGGCCCCACAAGGTCACTCGCTGAACGACACCCTGTTGGTGGGTCCGAAATTGCAAAATGACATTGTTTCAATTGTCTTTAAATTTCGGTTTCACGCTGTAGCCTTCACTGCCGACGTGAAGCAAATGTATCGGCAGATACTAGTAGTAGAAAAACATAGAGATTATCAACGAATATTGTGGAGATTCTCTCCATACGACCCAATACAGGAATTTAGACTCAATACTGTGACCTATGGTGTGTCATCATCTCCATTTTTGGCGTTACGAACAATCAAGCAACTAGCATTTGACCACAAGGATAGATACCCGATAGCTGCCAAAATAGTCAATACAGACGTTTACGTCGATGACATAGTGACAGGTAGCGATTCTATTGAAACCGCCGCCGACCTCCAGTCCCAACTGATCGGGTTACTGGGTAGAGGGCGCCTAGAACTCCGCAAATGGGCCAGCAGCCACCCGGAGCTGTTAGAGAACGTCGACCCAAATCATTGTCACCCAAACGCCTTGGCCTTTGACGATGAAAATAGTGTTTTAAAAATCTTAGGCTTGATTTGGTGTCCCACTTTCGATTGCTTCTCATTCAGTGTGAATACTAAAGACCAAATTTGCACAAAGAGAATTGTTTTGTCAGACTTAGCACGTATTTTCGATGTCCTCGGTTTCTTGGTACCAGTAACATTTAAATTGAAATCCATGATACAGAGGCTATGGTCGGCTGGGCTCAAGTGGGATGATCAGGCTCCCCCTGACATTTCGGAAACATGGTTTCAGTATAAACAAGAGATGCCTCTTCTGTCTGACCTACGCATCCCACGCAGAGTAACCCTGGAAATAGAGTGTACATATGACGTGCACGCCTTCTGTGATGCATCCGAGCGAGGTTTCGCTGCGGTTGTCTATCTGAGGTCTATCGCGCTCCATACTGGGGCTATAGATGTCAAATTCTTATGCGCTCGATCAAAGGTAGCCCCACTGAAACAAATCACTTTACCGAGACTAGAGTTGTGCGGAGCCGTGCTCCTAGCAGACATATTACAATTTGTCAAATCGTCATTACCAGAAAACTTACCGATTAACAAAATATGGGCATGGTCTGATTCGCGAATAACGCTAGCTTGGATAGCTTCACCATCGACCCGCTGGAAAACGTTTGTCTCCAATCGAGTGAGTCATATTCAAAGTATAATCGGAACGGATTCGTGGCGCCACGTCCGCTCTGAGCATAATCCCAGCGATTGTGGGACGCGAGGGCTCTCACCCGCGGAACTTGTGACGAACACGCTATGGTGGGCGGGACCCGCTTGGCTGAGGACACCCGAGTCGGAGTGGCCATCCACACAGAACGTAGACAAACCTCTAGATGAAATGATTCTGGTTGAGGAAAGAAAATCATTCATGTCACTGATTGTTACTCATGGAGAAATAGTAGAAGGACTGTTGGAAAGATTTTCATCTCTATCCAAAATTAGAAGGATAATCGCTCACATCTGTCGTTTTTCACATAATGCACGGAACACTCCAACCCGACGGGATGGTGCACTAAAATCACTTGAAATCTCGGAGGCATCCACGATAGTAATCAAATGCATCCAAGCAAAAGCATTTGAGGAGGACCTAGAGAAACTAGCGACTGGAAAATCTATATCTAAGGAGTTGCGCAAGCTGACTCCCTTTGTTGATAATAGAGGGGTGCTGAGAGTAGGAGGTCGTCTCCGTCATACGACTTTACCGTATGATAAGAAACACCCGGCACTATTACCCCGTAAACATCGACTCACTGACCTCATCATCGAGGAAGCGCATATTGGCAATCTGCACCCCGGACTCCAGCAGGTCCACCATCTGATCTCGCAAAATTTCTGGATACTATCTGCCAAACGAGCCATTCGGCACGTGTTGTCCAATTGTAACAAGTGTTACCGCGCCAATCCGAAACCACTGCAGCCACTCATGGGAGAGTTGCCCGCGTCTCGTGTGCAGCAGTTAAAGAGCTTCCAGTGTGCTGGAGTGGATTATTGTGGCCCATTTACCACGGCTGTCACTCGAGGTAGAGGTACCCGGACGACTAAATCCTATATCTGTTTATTCGTCTGCTTTACAACTAAAGCAATTCATATAGAGCTCGCTTCCAATTTAACCACAGAGGCCTTCGTGGCAGCTCTTAAGCGTTTTATAGCTAGACGCGGTCGCTGCACGAAAATTGTTTGCGATAACGGGACCAATTTTGTAGGCGCGCATCGTCAGCTTAAACAAATAATGGAAGCTGGTTGTGAGCAGGAAAACATCGACTTTTCTTTCATACCGCCTTCGGCCCCGCACATGGGTGGTTTGTGGGAACGATCTAATCGTAGTGTTAAAACACACTTACATAGGGTGATAGGCAACCAAATTCTTACATTTGAGGAGTTTTATACTTTATTAGTTCAAATAGAGGCCGTGCTTAATTCACGACCCCTGTATCCTATTAGCTCCGACCCTAACGACTTAGATGCTTTAACTCCGGGACACTTTTTAACATTAGCTCCCCTTACAGCCGTCCCAGAGGAGGATGTCTGCCATATTCCCCAAAATCGTCTTAGTAGATGGCAGCTCCTAGATAAAATGCACCAAGACTTCTGGAACAGATGGCACTTGGAGTATCTACACACCCTAAACCAGCGACATAAATGGCACAAAGATACTGCGGCCCCCGCCCTTGGTACATTAGTGTTGATAAAGGAGGATCAAAGTCCACCATTACAGTGGAGATTAGGTCGTATTACTGAGCTACACCCTGGCCGAGATGGCATTAGTCGCGTTGCTACCGTCCGCACTAAGCAAGGATTGGTTAAACGGCCTCTAGTAAAGCTTTGCCCTCTTCCATCTCAATGAAAGGGAAAACGGCCCGTTTTGGTGGGCGGGATGTTCTATCTTCACCATTAGTTTTTGTTTTGATATAGTTTTAGTTTTGTTTGTTATAGTCTATATTTTCTACTTTTTTTTTTTTTAACTTAGTTTAGTATTGTATGCTCATGGGTCCTGATTCGTGCCAACTCGTCCACTGTCCACCTATCATGCCCTGTTCCTTTCCTTGCCTCTCTGTCACCAAATTTTCTCCATTATTTTACCTACCCTCAAATCGGCAGCAAGCCTCACTTTAGATTTTTCGCAACTTTGAGGGTAGCTCGCAATACCGCACTCCCAAGATCGACCTAGAGGTGACTGCTTCGTTTTTCACCCCATCACGGAAGAACAGCACTGAACGAATGGATTTTACGAGCTGACTGCAGCAGCTAACCCAGTGCGCAATAAGTACTAAATAGTCCTACCTGGATCAAGCAACGATTTCGGGAAGGAGCCTCGCCATCGATTTACAGTCCACTCAGAAAACCACACAGCACCGCTCTGCCGCGTCACCGGGTAAGCTGTCGATTCCTTTTTTTTTACCCATCCCCAACACCTCGTCCTACAGTTGGATGAAGTTGGCACAAGTATGATATTTTTTTAATGGAAACTGACTAACACGGTTGGCTACATCACCTACAACATCCGTGATGTCAGCCCATAACACCGGATGAACTAGGTGACATGCCAGTGCTGCGCTTCATTTCATGTCGAATACTCTATGCAATAATTATGTGACAGAGTGCCTAAATAAAGGCGCTTTTCATTTAATTTTATTTATTTATATTTTACAACTGCATTTTATAATAGCAGGGTTTTTATTCATTCTGAAAGTTGTACTCCGGAAGCAGAATTGTGACTTTAATTTCAATTCGCGTTCGGCGAAACACACAATGATTTGAATTTCCCAGCCGGAAGCTGCTGACAAAACGGAATCAAATTACAAATTTAAATTTTATTCTTACTCAGATTAATTAGTTTTTTCGAAGCTTCCAATCAAAACAACAGACTATATGAGAGAGTTAGTATATTTAAATATTATAGCAGAGAGTATTAATGATTTTGTTTGAAGGTTCCAAGAATACATAGACGGCAACTAGGAATAAAAATATCAAAAATATATGTATTTTTATTCGTATGAATAGAGAGATTGTATTCTTAGCATCATAGAGGGTTTAGAGCAGGGGTTCCCAACCTTTTATGCCTATACGCCTCACCCAACTTTCGGTAGAATCTAATCGGAGAATATAAATTAAAAAAATTGCTGTATACAGTTTAAATCTGGATACCTGGGTTTACTTGTCCACGACAGCCAGTGTAGGACCCGTTGAGTCTAACGTTCGAGTCTCTTCGTCTGACATGCCCAGCCCACTGACATGTGAGCTTAGCCGCCCGGTGTCTAATGCCATGACCATGCCAATGGTCCCTATGCATGAATAATTTTATTTATAGTTAGATTATTTTTTATAGTTAATTTAGTTATTTTTAGGTACAGATTTATTATTATATAATAAAAATTTGTTGTATTATGATTTTACCATCTACAAACTAAAAAAAAAAAAATATTAATTGTAAGGCGGTTGAGAAAAGGTAATGTGCGTGTCTGCACTGCATCGGTAGACGCAGAGAGAAGCGTGCGTAGAGGGTAAATATTTCTGTATTTTTATATTTTAACTATACAAAGTTCTTTAGGAATATTTTTAACTAAAGTGCGGCCAAGGAGAAGTGATACCAAATGTAAACAAAGTCAACGAGACAGAGAGAACGAAACATTATGTGAAATGCACAAGATGGAATGAGATAGATACAGATTGTCAACTCCACGGTCATGTTTTAGGTGAATGATCTTTCGTATCGCTTCTCCTTGGCCGCACTTTATAAACATGATACAAATTATATATTTTTTTGTATTCACTTGACTTAGGGAATTATCTAAAACAGCGGTTCCCAATTATATTTTAATCGCTACCCCTTAGCGAACTTTCGGAGATCCAAGTACCCCTGAATAAAATGTTCACTAATAATGAGATATGTGGGCCTCTTTCTCTTTACTAAACAAACACTGTAGAGATAAACGTGGTGGCCATTAATTTCGTACCACGCGTACCCCATCTCTTAAGCCTGCGTACCCCTGGGGGTAGGCGTACCGCTATTTAGGAACCACTGAAACTAAAATAACACAAAGTGAAAATATTTCCAGTCTCTTTGAAGTCGTGCCGATATTAATAATTCTTACAAAAGTTCCGTGTAAGTATAAAAATACATTTTAAGAGTTAGTGAGAAATTATTCCGTTCGCTCGCTAACTTTCTCGTCCTCCTATTAACTTATGATCGATCCTCTTCTTGACATTTCTAAGAAAGTTTGCGAACAAAATTGGCTTTGGAAAAATGCTCCAGCGAGTGGGTTGGTTTTAGTGAAATATGATCTTATCGTTCGTACTACGGTAAATGTCAAAGATTTTAGCAAAAATAATACATACATACCACACGCTGTATCCCGACAATCGGGGTAAGCAGAGTAATCGGAGTTGTGCTGCAAGAACTCTGGTAAATTGCATCACAACACCGGCCACCACGCTTAGCACAAGTCAAGTATTCGGACAAGATAACTATCAAGCAGCAAGTAAGGCACGAAGACCCACCTGCTGCATGACTCGGTGGAAGGACCGTGCCAAGGTGAGAGGTGGCTAAGTTGTCGCCCTTATGCACGGCATAATGTCCTTATCCCTTAATCGCCTTTTACGACATGCGCGGGGCAGTGGGGCTATTATTTTTTAAGTACCGATCCCACACGGTACTATCTATCTATCTACCTACATATCTGTCCTACCTTATATTGTAATATTGGCATCAGACTGCCATGTAGGTCGGTTGATTAATTTTTATTTTTTATGGAAACTGACACGGTTGGCTACATCACCTACAACATCCGTGATGTCAACCCATAACACCGGGTGAACTTGGTGACACGTCAGTGCTTCCCTTCGGTCGTGCCGGCTACACTGAACTGGACGGAAGACACAAACTATTTATATAGCCGTTTCGACCGACCTTTCATTCAGTGCGGTGGTACCAACCCGGGCGGGTTAAACCCTACCACCTAGTAATATAAGAAGGGAGTCATATCCCTTAGTCGCCTTTTACGACATACTCGGGGAGAGATGCAGTGGGGCTATTCTTTTAAAGTACCGGCCCCACACGGTAAAATTAAATCTCATGCCCTCACCCTGGACGCGTGATCCCCCTCCTAACAAATAACAGAGTCATCTGATTCCTTCGGTCGGGGCGTTGTGGGAGGACAGTGTGGCTGGAGGGTGCTACAAGTTTCGAATTTTTTTTTTAATTTGTTTTTTTATGGAAACTGACCCGGTTGGCTACATCACCTACTGTATCCGTGATGTCAGCCCATGACACATTGGTGAACTAGGTGCCATGTCAGTGCTTCCCTTCGATCATATCGGTCTAGCAGTATTGGATGTCTAAAGAATGTGTATGAAACAAATTGTGACACGTACGAGTGCAGTCTAACTGCCATATGAATAATCAATAAACAATACAATACAATACAATTTCTATTGGTATCATAGAGTTATAATAATCAATACTAATAATAAATCTGTAAGGGATAGTCATGGTCATGGAGTAAGTTACTTTATTTTATGAGATACTAGCTGAGCCCGCGGCTCCGCTCGCGTGAAATTCGTATTTCAAAGAAGACATTAAGTAACTGAGGGCGAGGCCGAAGGCCGAGCTGCGTTCAGGAAGACTATAAACCTTCTCGAAGAAAGTAAGTAACTAAGGGCGAGGCCGAAGGCCGAGCTGCGTTCAGGAAGACTATAAACCTTCTCGAAGAAAGTAAGTAATTAAGGGCGAGACCGAAGGCCGAGCTGCGTTCAGGAAGACTATAAACCTTCTCGAAGAAAGTAAGTAATTAAGGGCGAGGCCGAAGGCCGAGCTGCGTTCAGGAAGACTATAAACCTTCTCGAAGAAAGTAAGTAATTAAGGGCGAGGCCGAAGGCCGAGCTGCGTTCAGGAAGACTATAAACCTTCTCGAAGAAAGTAAGTAACTAAAGGCGAGGCCGAAGGCCGAGCTGCGTTCAGGAAGACGATAAACCTTATCTAAGAAAGTAAGTAATTAAGGGCGAGGCCGAAGGCCGAGCTGCGTTCAGGAAAACTATAAACCTTCCCGAAGAAAGTAAGTAACAAAGAGCGAGGCCGAAGGCCGAGCTTCGTTCAAGAAGACTATAAACCTTCTTGAAGAAAGTAAGAAACAAAGGGCGAGGCCGAAAGCCGAGCTGCGTTCAGGAAGACGATAAACCTTATCTAAGAAAGTAAGTAATTAAGGGCGAGGCCGAAGGCCGAGCTACATTCAGGAAGACCATAAATATTCTCGAAGAAATTACGCAACTGAGGGCGAGACCGAAGGCCGAGCTGCGTTCAGGAAGACTATAAACCTTCTCGAAGAAAGCAAGTAACAAACGGCGAAGCCGAAGGCCGAGCTGCGTTCAGGAAGACGATAAACATTCTCGAAGAAAGTAAGTAACTGAGGGCGAGGCCCAAGGCCGAGCTGCGTTCAGGAAGACCATAAACCTTCTCGAAGAAAGTAAGTAACTGAGGGCGAGGCCGAAGGCCGAGCTGTGTTCAGGAAGACGATAAACCATCTCTAAGAAAGAAAGTAATTAAGGGCGAGGCCGAAGGCCGAGCTGCGTTCAGGAAGAGGATAAACTTTTTCGATGAAAGTAAGTAACAAAGAGCGAGGCCGAAGGCCGAGCTGCCTTTAGGAAGACTATAAACCTTCTCGAAGAAAGTAAGTAACTGAGGGCGAGGCCGAAGGCCGAGCTCCGTTTAGGAAGAGGATAAACCATGGGTCAGGCCGAAGGCCGAGCTGCGTTAAGGCGTTAAGCTGCGAGGATTAACCTTCTTGATGTAAGTAAGTAACTATGGGCGAGGCCGAAGGCCGAGCTGTATTCAGGAAGACGATAAACCTTCTCGATTTCTCGATGAAAGTAATGGCGTGTAGATAAACGATAAAACTTCTTAAATAAAGTAAGTAACTAACGGCGAGGCTTCAGGCTAAGCTGCATTCTGGAATACAATAAACCTCCACGAAGAAAGTAAGTAACTAAGGGCGAGGCCACCGTCACACCCATCCCCCCTCCCCCCCCCCCCCCCCCCATTTATTTGTTTTGAGTAGCTATAATTATGATTTTCCTTAAAAAAAAAACGATATTCCCATACAATCTTTAACACTCCGTTTCCTCCCCTTATATGTGAAAATCCAACAATCCTGGACCACTTCGTTATTTTATATATGATGAATAGCTATACTTATGAGTTTCAAGTTCCTACCTTTAAGAAACCGATACTCCCATACAAACTTTCGCATCTCCTATTTCACCCCCTTAAGGGTTGTTTTTGAGACTATGTCCTTCCTCAGGATGCAATTCATCTCTGTACAAAATTTTATAAACTCCTAAAATCTAATTTTGAAATCATTCCCTATTTTAATCTCCCTCTCCCTCTCCCTCTCCCTCTCCCTCTCCCTCTCCCTCTCCCTCTCCCTCTCCCTCTCCCTCTCCCTCTCCCTCTCCCTCTCCCTCTCCCTCTCCCTCTCCCTCTCCCTCTCCCTCTCCCTCTCCCTCTCCCTCTCCCTCTCCCTCTCCCTCTCCCTCTCCCTCTCCCTCTCCCTCTCCCTCTCCCTCTCCCTCTCCCTCTCCCTCTCCCTCTCCCTCTCCCTCTCCCTCTCCCTATCCCTCTCCCTCTCCCTCTCCCTCTCCCTCTCCCTCTCCCTCTCCCTCTCCCTCCATCTCCCTGCCTCTCCCCTTCCGTTGAGTCTCGCCATCATCGATACTTCGAGTAAATATGGCAACCCCAAAGATGGTAAACAGACAGACATACATACAGACAGACAGAAAGCAGACGTTGGATTTTATTAGAGGTAAGGAAGAAAGGAAAGGATAAGGATAAGGGGGATTCCATCGCTCTACCTCCACCTCCCCTCCCGCCCCTCCCTCACCCCCCTCCCTATATGCCTCTACTTATCCCCCCCCCCCCCCTTCAGGATATTGTAATGTCATCGGTTCTTACTCGGGTGAATGATTCCGTGTCCGTTACATACAAATATTGCCAAGTGCTCTCATATTTCACTTCACTGCTAACCTCATAAGCCATTTAGCGTGATAGTAAGTAGCCTATAGTTGATGGGAAGAATCAAGCTATCCGTAGAATTTTGTTTTATTAAAATCGGTCCAGTGGTTCTCGAGTTATAAGCGGACAGACAGACACTCAGACATTCAGACAGAAAGCAGACGTTGGATTTTATTATAGGTAAGGATGCGTTTGTAGACTCTATTATGATACTAAAACTAAATTGACGATTTTTAGAAATCTTTACTGTATGTATGTATGCTCCTCCATTACTCTTAAACCGATCATCGGAATTCGATGAAACTTAGTACAAGCACATTTAACTATACGGGACACAGGATAGGCTAAATCAGTTCCGGTTACCTTGAGATGTGGCTCCCATACAAACCGAATTGTTCCGCGCGCCCAAATAAAGGTACGGTAGCGGGCTTACTTACTTTCTTCTTTTTAAATACGAATTTCACGCGAGCGAAGCCGCAGGCAAAAGTTAGTTCATGTTATAAACCATCTATTGTCACTCGGTTTTCCTACACCTGCCACTGCATGGTTTATGTGTGAGCCATAAAAATTGATTGTGACATCAAAAGTTTGATAAAAATCTCACTCGCTCATTATACCTCGATTTAATTTAAAGTATTGTATGTATCACAAAATAAAACTCATTTATTTCTCATTTGCCAAATTTCTTCGCAACATTATTGAGGAAAAATGTGAGTATTTCGCTCATTGCTTCCGATTTTATTGAGCGACTAAGCAAGTTAATATGATGAGCGTTCAAACATGTAAAAGTGTTATTATAGTCATTTTGTGCAACCTATCAATTATCCTGACATCGGACAATGGTAAAATGTTAGCGATTTATTGCGATAATCGTAATTTTCTACACATTATGTGCACATAAAGCTTCATCACACATAAATTGTTTTCAAACCATCTACGAGTAGGTATACACATTAATAATTTTAATTTATTTCCTTCATTTCTTGTCGGCTACACTGAACTGGACGGAAAACACGAACTATTTACATAGCCGTTTCGACTGACGTTTAGCTCAGTGCGGTGGTACCAACCCGGGCGGGTTAAACCCTGCCACCAAGTAAGATTAGGAGGGAAGGGACCTACAGTTTTACGAGGAATCCGAACCTCCGTCAGCCTCAAACGGTCAGCGGTCGCCCATCCAAGTACTGACCGCACCCAGCGTTGCTTAAATTCAATAGCGACAGTTGACTGTCTGCACCACTGAGCTATCGAGGCTGACATATATGCACATAAAGCTTCATCAGTCATCACACATTTATAATTGTTTTCAAACCATCTACGAGTAGGTATACAAATTAATAATTTTTAATTTATTTCCTTCATTTCTTGTCGGCTACACTGAACTGGACCGAAAACACGAACTATTTACATTGCCGTTTTGACTGACGTTTCGCTCAGTGCGGTGGTATCAACCCGGCCGGGATAAACCCTACCACCTAGTAAGGTAAAAAGGGAAGGGAACTACAGTTCAACGTAGAATCCGAACCACGGTCAGTCTCCAACGGTCGAGCGGTCACCCATCCAAGTGCTCAGCGTTGCTTAACAACAGTCGACCGACCGCACCACTGAGATACCGAGGCTGACAAATTTTATACTTAGAATATTAATTACCAATAATTATTTTTTTAGGGTTCCGTACCTCAAAGGAGGAAAAAACGGAACCCTTATAGGATCACTTTGTTGTCCGTCTGTCTGTCTGTCTGTCTGTCTGTCTGGCTGGGTGTCTGTCTGTCTGTCAAGACCTTTTTTCTCAGGAACGGGTAGAGGTATCAGACTGAAATTAATATCAAATACTAAGGTCAACGTTTCCTCGGAGGTGTAAAAAATGTAAGCTTCTAAGTCAACGCAATCACTAGATACGGCCATTTAAGTCACATATTTTGCTACGGGCAAATCAAATCAAAACCTATATAGTACTTCCCGTTAACCTAGAATCATGAAATTTGTTCTTGAATTGAAAGCTAGGTCTCACTCACAGCACAAGTAAAGAAAAAAAATCCGAAAATGTTTAATTTATAGTTATTTGACATTAAAAAAATTGTTTGTTTGTTTTGTATGTCAAGGGCCCTTTTTCTCAGGAATGGATCAACATAACAAACTGAAATTAATATGAAATACTAAGATCTACCATCTCTTTAAGGTGTAGAATGTTAAAGCTTCTAAATCAACGCAATCAAAAGATACGGCCATTCATGTCAGATTTCATACTCGCAAACTCACTCAAATCAAATCAAAACCTATAGGGTATTTCCCGTCAACATAGAATCATAAAATTTGGTAAGAAGCAAGGTCTTACAGCACAATTAAAGGAAAAAATCCGAAAATTGTAAACTTGTAGTTATATGACATTAAAAAATGTTTTTTTTTTTTGTATCTCAAGGACCCTTTTTCTCAAGAACGGATCAAGATAACAAATTGAAATTAATATAAAATACTAAGATCTATGATCTCTTTAAGGTGAAGAAAATGCAAGCTTCTAAATCAACACAATCAAAAGATACAGCCATCTATGTCAGATTTCATACCCGCAAACTCACTCAAATCAAATCTAAACCTATAGGGTATTTCCCGTCAACCTAGAATCATACAATTAGGTAAAAAGCAAGGTCTCATAGCACAAGTAAAGAAAACAATCCTAAAATTTTAAACTTGTAGTTATATGATATTAATAAAAATTTGCTTGTTTTGTGTGTCAAGACCCTTTTTCTCAGTAACGAATCAAGATATCAAATTGAAATTAATATGAAATACTAACGTCTGCGGTCCCTTCGAGTTATAGAAAATGAAAGCTTCTAAATCAACAAAATCAAAAGATACGGCTATTTTTGGCAAATTTTAATACTTGCAAACTCACTCAAATGAAATCGAAACCTATAGGGTACTTACCGTTGACCTAGAGTAATTAAATTTGGCAAGAAGCAAGGTCTCACATCACAAGTAAAGGAAAAATCCGAAAATTGTAAATATGTCGTTATGTCATTTAAGAAATATATTTTTGTATATTTCAAATACACGAATGCCTCACAGTCAAACCATTGCTGTAGTGTTTCTTTAGGCAGTTCGTGATTTTCCAAAACAATTGTTTCTGTACATACATAATACTAAATGATAGTTATGTATTTGTTAGTTTGTTTATATTGTAACTCTTGTTTATTTGGGTGGTGGGTTTATTTTACAGTAATTGTAGCATAGTGTGTAATTTGTTCTTGTTAGTTATAATTTTAGTATTAAGCCATACTCTAAATAATTAGTTTTTTACTTTGTGGCAATAGAGGTAGGCTTTAGATTAGTTACTATTAGTTCTTGTTTATTATTTGTGTTGTTATGTTTAAAGCTGTTGTGTTGTCCTTGAAATAAAATAAAATAAAAATAAAAAAAATAAAAAAAATATATTGAGTGATGATACGGAACCTTCGGTGCGCGAGTCCAACTCGCACTTGGCGACTTTTTGTTAACAATTAACATGTTGTGTGAAGTTTTTAATTTTGGAGAGTTGACTGATCTTGAAATATGGTAGAAAGTCGTGTGTCGTGTCAATTTCTCAGTCTAAGTACCTAAGATAAGGCAATAAATAAAACCCTCTTTTTTCCAGTTATCAACCTAACGGAATCGAGCCGAAGTGCTCTGGTGCAGTTCGCCAGCATCTGTGTGCCAAAGGTGGGAGCGACGCGTGAGGACTTTCTGGCGCTCCACGCAGACCCTCCGTACGCTACCAAGTCGGCGTGCATCCTCAGATGTCTACTCACGAAGGTATAGCTCAGGTATTAGCTTGAGAAAGGAATGCTTCGGCAGTTCGGTCATGGTGGAAGAATCGATGATAGGAGACTAAAGAAAGAAATTTATGAAGCAAATGTGAGTGGAAGAGTCGGGAAGGGTCACCCTAGACGCACGTACCTGGACCAGATCGGGCATGTGCTCAAAAAGGATCAAGTGCGTAGTACCCGTAACCGTCGAGCATGCATGAAGAATATTATGAGAGTGAAAGAGGCGACAGAGGTGTATCAGGATCGTGGCACGTGGAGATCCGTTGTATCTGCCTACCCCACCGGGAAACAGGCGTGACGCTATGCACTCGTATGTATGTATGTAATAAATAACTTATTTATTTCAGACAAATTTGTCCATAACTACACAAAAACACAACAAACAAAAAAAAAACATTACCGATAAGGCGATGAGTGCATTTGGGACCAGTATTGAAACACTCTCCCACATCGACCCCTCACCACTGATTGAAGAGCATTCTCCGTTTTTAACACGCATTCTGCGAAACTGGCCACCCTCTTCCTTACTGTGGCCCAGTATCCATCCACTCTCGCCTCCGTAGACATCCCCGAGGCGCTGCAGAACCGCGGGAGTCTGAGGAGGCACCGGAACGTGTTATTGTACTGCACACGCAGTGAGTTACAGGCACGCTGTGTGTAATTGTTAGACGTCTTCAACTGCAATACTTACTAAAGTATTTCAAAAGTACGCGGTGAGATACTTTGAGCTAACTTTTAAATATATTCTGATTCTGCATTGTTAAGTTTTGGGGCTTGCTCTGTAGTAACAATGTAATATATAAATAAATAAATAAATTGGTCCACAGCTGGCAGGTGTACATGTTAGGCTTAATTTCGCAGAAAGTCTTTACCTGAACAAGATACAATTCATAGAATTGCCTGCCGGGGCCGCGGCAAACAAGGCTGCCGCCGCTAAGACGAGATTGTACAGCTCGCTGCGTGATCGCTTTGAGTTTCAACCTTTCGCCGTGGAGACTTTGGGACCATGGTCGTCTGAAACCAAGGTTTTCGCGGAGAAGCTGGGAAAGCTTCTCGCGGAGAGGACTGGCGACCGTCGTTCCAAAGCATTCCTTAAACGGCGGATTAGTATTGAGATTGAGAGGGGTAACGCGGCGAGCGTACTGGGTACACTTGGCGTCGGCAGAGACGGCGCTTCGGCGGACTTTTCAGAAATTTATTTTTTGTAGGTTTTCTGAATATTAATTTTAGATTAGTTTTAGTTTTAGTGTATTAGTGTATGGTTGTATTTACTTTATATACTTATTTTTATTAAAGATATTCATAGAATATATGAAATTTCACGTATAACCGCACCAGATTAATGACTAAAAGTCTCCATCTGTATTCGCGAGATAATCCTAAGATTGGTGGAAACATAGACAATAGTAGGTTAAACCTCCCGCCTTCCCGAAATTGGGCCTTAGATTACTCAATTTAAATTAAGACAACCCTTAGAGATGATGTCGTCGTTCCACCTGGCGGGTGATCTTCCCACACTCCGTTTACCTGTCCACGGCCGCCAGTGTAGGACACGGTTACTCCAACGGTCTCTTCGGTTAACGTGCCCAGCCCACTGCCACTTGAGCTTAGCCACCCGGTGTTCAATATCGACTACTTTGGTGCGTCGGCGGATTGCCTCGTTGCGCACCATATCACGTAGCGATATTGCCGGCAGAAATCAGTGGTTCCGTATCGCTTAAGGCCGGGAGGACTGGAGGTAAATTGGAGAGGCGTATGTCCAGCAGTGGACGCTTACACGCCGACTGACTGACTTAGAGATGAGCTCTATTTTGATGCTTGCAGGTGGGGCTGGTGAAGAACGGGCAGTTCTCGAAGAGCGGCATGATGACTGCGATCGCGCCGACCATGTTCCGCAACAAGAGGAAGATGCTCCACCTGCGCAACGTATCCGAGACCTGCGACCATGAGGTGAATACCTTGCCGACCCGTAACCGCCCGTCCCCATCCCGCTCCGTTACCGTTCCGTCCTCATCACGCCCCGTTTTTTTTTATTTTTTTTTTATGGAAACTGATACGGTTGGCTACATCACCTACAACATCCGTGATGTCAGCCCATAACACCGAGTGAACTAGGTGCCATGTCAGTACTTCCCCCTTTGATCGTGCCGGCTACACTGAACTGGTCGGAAAACACAAACTATTTACATAGCCGTTTCGACCGACGTTTCATTGAGTGCGGTGGTACCAACCCGGGCGGGTTAAACCCCACCACCAAGTAAGATTAGGAGGGAAGGGACCTACAGTTTCACGAGGAATCCGAACCTCGGTCAGCCTCCAACGGTCAGCGGTCACCCATCCAAGTACTGACCGCACCCAGCGTTGCTTTACATTCAATAGCGACAGTTGACTGTCTGCACCACTGAGCTATCGAGGCTGACATTCAATTATTTACAGCTACCGTTATCCGTTACAGCCCCTCATCATCCCGCCCCGTTACAGTCCCATATCATCCCGCCCCGTTACCGCCCATCCCCATCCCGCCCCGTTACCGCCCATCCCCATCCCGCCCCGTTACCGTTCCGTCCCCGCCCGTCCCCATCCCGCCACGTCCTCAACCAACCACGTCCCAGACCCGATCACGACCCCGACCCTGTCTCGTCACATCCAGACCCGTTACTGCGTTCCTTGCCTGTCCCACCCATAATGACTCCATTCCGATCAGTCCCCGTTCCATTCGTGCACGACCCCGGCCCCATCCGTCCCCTTTTCCTTCCCGACCCCTTTCCGTCCCGTCACCATTCCGCACCATTCAGTATTAAAATATTAAACACTCAAGTTTAACATGTATTCATTTGTATTGTCCAGATAAAACCATCTGATCCCAAAACGTGTGACGTCGCGAACAACGTGATGCTGTGCCTAGAGAACCACGCGCCGGAACTTCTCTTCAACAAACATATGACTATGGATCAGGTTAATTTAACCAATATGATTTATTAACTTTATTAAAATGAAAAATAATTAACAAATAAAAAATTATTAATTAAAGAAGTGCAATGACAACTCATGGTTTTAATTCATGCATACATACCGCACGCAGTATCCTGACAATTAGGGTAAGCAGAGTAGTCGGTGTTGTCCTGCAAGTACTCTTATATATTACAGCACAAAACCGATCACCACATTTAGCAAAGTATTAGGATAAGACAACTATCAAGCAGCAAGTAATGTACGAAGTACCTGGCTACATGACTCGGTGGAAGGGCCGTGCCAAGGTGAGAGGTGGCTACCCTGTCGCCCTTATGCACGGCATCTTGTCCTTATCCCTTAGTCGCCTTTTACGACATGCACGGGGAGAGATGGAGTGGGACTATTCTTATTAAGTACCGAACCCACACAGACACACTTACTCGCAGTTGTAACGATGAAATTTCCATATTTACATATATAAAAAAATATGTACATTATATATAACATATATAATCATTATGTTTTATGGCTAGTGTCCTCGGACCCCCTGTAAATTGTCTGTGGACCCCCAGGGGGTCCCCGGACCCCACTTTGAGTAACACGGCTTTACAGGCTTTACCGAATACTAACAAAGCATTACTTAATTTACGTTCGGTAACAAAAGCCAATTCGAGTGCTCAAGAGTTACCATACCACGCGTATTTCACTACCTACTTGTAAGTAGTTTTGGCTAACTTTACACTTGGCAACACTAAACCGTTGTCGCCGGTTGGCATAATTTATGCCGAAACTCCATAGAAATAAAATATCGGACGCGGCATTGTCGGACATTGCACACATGCCACATTGTTTTGTTACCCGAAATTGGTCGGCATGCACTCCATTTCAATTTGTATTTTTTTTATGGAATACAAATACAAAATCATTTATTATGAAGAAATACAATTCAATTCAGATACATAGTTGATAATGTTGGTATGTTTACAGAAATTACATACTTGCGTCTGTTTCGTTTTGTTCGGTTTAATTAGTTGGTATAGGTTAGTAGTAATGTATCTGTTTAATCAATCTTTTTTATGCGCTGTGTATGTATTAGTGTAGAATAAAATTGTAAATGTATAAAAATTAAACAGACACGGTTGGCTACATCACCTACAACATCCGTGATGTCAGCCCATAACACCTTGGTGAACTAGGTGCAATGTCAGTGCTTCCCTTCATTTCATGTCGGCTACACTGAACGACGGAAAAATTCACATAGCCGTTTCGACCGACGTTTTATTCAGTGCGGTGGTACCAACCCGGACGGGATAAACCATACCACCTAGTAGGTAAGAAGGGAAGGGACCTACAGTTTTACGTGGAATCAGAGCCACGGTCAGCCTCCAACGGTCGAGAGGTCGGTCACCCATCCAAGTACTGACCGGCCCAGCGTTGCTTAACAATCAATAGCGACAGTCGACTGTCTGCACCACTGAGCTATCAAGGCTGGCTGTATTTGTGCTATTACTCTCCTTTGGAACCTACGGAACAGTTTAATTCGTCGTCCGCATATACATTTTTCATCACATATACAATACATACCAATAAATCTTTACAGCTACCTATATCAATACACATAAATCAATACAAATAAATCTAAAATACGTTAAATGATAATTCATCAGTAGACAGAAGATACGTAAGTAAACATGTGTGACAGAGATAGCCAATAAATAATAGGCGGAGTGCGGACGTGAAAAGGCTTCGTCAGGCCGGCAGGGCATTCGAAATCCCCGTGCATGGCTGACTGTCCATGGGCTTCGTTATACACTCGTAGGTGTAAAGATGAAATTTCCATATTTTTGTTAAGCCGTCTTTTTGTGCACCATAATTTCGCCTTCTCAGCGATTTAATGGCCTCTCTAGGTATTTATTTCCATATGGAACTCAACGTCTGCCGATGTGAGGAAAAATACTGTCTCTTGTGTTATTTATATTCTTTTACTTATGATAAGTTGCCAGATAAAGAAATAAAAATTATGGAACTGTCATACAGTTTCATGTTCACTTTTTTATTTCGCCCTAAAGAACACAATGTCGGCAAATTTATTTTTAAATGTCTTATCTAATTAGCATCAGACGGCTCATAACACGCGTGTTGATAAAGATACCGTATTGGTACCGTGTGGGGCCGGTACTTTAAAAGAATAGCTCCACTGCATCTCTCCCCGTGTATGGCGTAAAAGGCGACTAAGGGATATGACTCCCTTCTTATATTACTAGGTGGTAGGGTTCAACCCGCCCGGGTTGGTACCACCGGACTGAATGAAACGTCGGTTGAAACGGCTATGTAAATAGTTTATATTTTCCGTCCAGTTCAGTGTAGCCGGCACGACCGAAGGGAAGCACTGACGTGGCACCAAGTTCACCCGGTGTTATAGGCTGACATCACGGATGTTGTAGGTGATGTAGCCAACCATGTCAGTATCCATAAAAAAAAAAGATACGAAAGTATACAAGTGTGACAGCAATAAACGTATATTTGTGATATCATCTCTGTGCACACTGTGTTACACCTGATCGACGAGTTGATGCCTCTTCTGTCCTGTTGAATTCTTTGCCGGCGCTCGTGTGTTCGATACTCTCGAAGACGTTCGGCGTAATTGGGCTTGAGAGTTATGATCTGCAGGAAGGTAACCACATGGGATTACAGATAGCTAAGTAAATAGAAATTCTTTATTGCACACCAAACAACTAAATGCTAGAAGCGACATAATTGTTTTTTATGTAAACTGACACGGTTGGCTACTACACCTGCAACATCCGTGATGTCAGCCCATAGCACCGGGTGAACTTGGTGTCACGTCAGTGCTTCCCTTCGGTCGTGCCGGCTACACTGAACTGGACGGAAAACACAAACTATTTACATAGCCGTTTCGACCGACCTTTCATTCAGTGCGGTGGTACCAACCCGGGCGGGTTAAACCCTACTACCTACTTGATTAATTTATTACAAACATACAGCTTTCTAATAAAAAAACCGCATCCAAATCGGTCCATCCGTTTGGGAGCTACTATGCCAAAGACAGACACACCCATACACACACACACCCACCCTCACATACAAACATACACCCTTACACACATACACACACACACGTTAAACCTATAACACCCCTCTTTTTTCGTCGGGGGTTAAAAATCCAACTTTGCAATCCAACTCGTGTCCGTGAATTACACTTTTAAAACTCGTAATGAGAAAGAAACTGATTCACGCCAACGGGTTCGAACCCAATACCTCTCGAAAACGAGGTGAGATCTTTACCGCCTGACCACTAGCTGTAGCAAAGGACCATTCGGTTGGACTGGCAAAACTTTCTTCTAAACTTTAGTTCATGAGCGTACCTACAACGAAATACTCCATCACTATTACATTATGATTATGATCGGCAATACAATTCCATAATATATATATAGGACCTTGTCATAGTCACTTATTATTAAGCGCCCTATTAAAGATTCCACAAGGCGGTCGAAGTGTCCGTACGACAAAGTCCTTCCCATATACCTGTACTTTTAAAACGGATCGAGGTGGATTCGGGTTCGAACTTTTTCGTTTGTAGTAAAAGTTTGCGAATAATAAGCAGCACGCAAAAACTTATTGTTACCACTCGTCTGGGAAACATTTTCGAGGCCTTCCCCGCGGGCAATGCGGTGATCGATTTTGTTTTTCGATCAAACTTTGAAACGCGTGCCTTACTTATATCACGAACAAAACAACCTTGGCTACGCAAGCGCACTGTAATCTAGGCGCTCGAATTAGCTTATCGACACCCAGATCACAGACACCTCAAGACTAGGCTTGCCATACGTCCGGAATTGGGCCGGACGGGATGTCGTTTTAGTAGGTACCCCCCAAGTACAGTCTCAGTAGTATATCTGCATGCGGTATACCTACGAATAGACACTTCCCAATCCAATCGGGATTGTAGAGAACCGTTGTCGCGCTTAGATGTCTGGAGTTCTAGTCCCGATGCAATTTCGAGCAATTTCTACCTCTATTCCAGAACGATAAGGTTCAGAATCGGGTACTTATTTCGTATTTTAATCCACAGGCGCCGTGCAACGAGTTTCAGGCAATGATTTTAAATTTTGTTATTATATTGCTTGTCGTAACTTACAGGCACTATAGCTTTTTAGACGAGCCGCAGACTGCCATTCAATACCAACTGCTTGATCACTCAAGTCTACTGGTACAATTTTGAAAAAAAAAAACCGACTACGCAATCAGAAGGAAATAACAAGAAAAGTTTATTGAAAATGGTGTAGTCGGAAGTGTAGAAGGGTTCGACTAGACGGGAGTCTAAACTACAGCATTGTCGATCAACTATCCTTGTTTCCTATTATTGAGTAGACATAAGGCTAGTTTTAAGAATACCTGTGTTATTTTATGTCATGTTGTGTGTCCTACTTGTAGTAAACCAAATAAATAAATAAATAAATACTCGTATTTCCTTCGTTGTTCGTAGTCGGATTTAACACAATTTTTATTTTTTATTATTTTTCATGTTCTATCTAGTGGAAAGAGCAATGCTCGGCATTTCTTTGACCGATAAAATCCGTAACGACGTGATACGTCAAAGAACTAAGGTAGTCGACCTAAAAGGACCTAATAAAGGTAGCCGGGAGTGGATGGATGAGAAGAGCGGAAGACCGCGTGTGGTGGCGTGCCTTGGGAGAGGCCTATGTCCAGCAGTGGACCGATACAGGCTGATGATGATGATGATGATCTAGTGGAGGGGGTAAGTTCCCGTAAGCCAATGGTCGTCGGTTCGATCGCCCAGTGGACGGCAGCAACTTTGTTTATACAAGAGCTGATAAATTAGGATTTCATGTAAAACTGTAGGCACAGATTACTTAATAGTTACTTCGTAACAGATAAATCACTCCATAGAAAATGTTCCTACCTTCGGGTTTTAATAGCCTACTGTTTCACATCGCCAATCGCTGCGTGCGAAAATGTACCTTAACGATCGAGTGTAAAGTGTTTATTGCTTTGCAGCTGCGCGCAGTTGCGTGGGCGAGCGTCTATGTATACTTCGCGCGGCTGACGAATTTGTACTGAAAAAGACCGCCGGCGGCCCGTCGGGCGATAGGTAGTTAGCGTGCGCAAGTACATAGAGTGCGTGAGGCCTGCTGTAGGTCCCTTTCCATAGCGTACTATGTAACCCTATCAGGTGAAACCAGTCCGCACGATGTCGTAAACGGTCGTAGATGGGTAATAAAAAATTAATGTCCCCTTCGTAAGCGATAGAAATGTTACTTAGGTTAGATTAGGTTAGGTTACTTTCCTTGCTCTGTGACTTAGGGCCCATTGCACCAACAGAGACTTAAGTATCTCTAAAGGTCCACTAACTAACGACGGCTTAAATCCGTGACTCGATAAGTCTTCTCTATCGAAGTGTCTTCTATGTCTTTCGACGTTAAGAAGACAGAGAGATGGCACTACATTGTATACAAGAATGTCATAATGAATGAAGGCACTGTATGGCAAATGTCAATTGACTTTTCAGAAGTGGCTATTAGAAAGTTAAATGGCCGAACACCCATACTTAACTTTAAGTCAGCTTAGGATTCTCATGACAGCATTTCACCTTTGGTGCAACTGACTTTTATCGTAAGTATCTTTAGAATGAGCATAAGTAATACTTACGTACTTGTTAAGTCTGTATTGGCGCAATCTGTAGGTCTCTTCCCTTGCCCCTTACTAGGTGGTAGGCTAAAATTGTAGCCGACTGGGTTGGTACCACCGTACTGGATGTAAGATGGCCGCATAGCAGCCTGGATTGTGTTCTCCTCTAGTTCAGTATAGCCAGCAACCCAGGAAGGTCTCCGGTATGGCACCTACCTTCACGGAGGTGATATTGGCTGGTCGGAGAATGTGCTTTGGCCCCACCGCTTCAGCCACCCATACAGAATTACATAAAAAAAAAATCAAGTGAGAAAGAGAGAGAGAGAGAGAGAGAGAGAGAGAGAGAGAGAGAGAGAGAGAGAGAGAGAGAGACAGGTATATGGGGAGCGAGAATATGAAAAATCAGCCCCTAATGCACAACTTTAAATTATAACTCCCGCATTTCTCCAGAGCTAGATAGATGTCGCTAATTTCGCACTTACGCCCGCTCAGGCATATTGTATCGTTGTCATAATTTAAATTTAATTACAAGCTTGCTAAAATATTCTCACGTTAACGACATAGTAACACTATACGAAATAATTATCTAAACCACACAGTAACAACAGAAAGCGCGCTATGCTTGAAGTGGTTACGACCTGTCAAGCAATCTCGTCCCTTTCACACTCCCATAAATTCCAAAACACCAGACTCCATACAAAGATTCCTTCCTTAGCAAAGGAACCCTTATAATAAGACAGCGGTATACATTTTTTTCGCCACTTGTAGGTCACTCCCACAAAATATCCTTTTTGCCTCTACATGCAGGCGTATACTTCTCCAAGATGACCAGTTAGCTAGCTTAGCCTTACGGCATTTTGTACCTAATTTGTATGAATATTGGTATTCAACAAAGAACACATATTTTGTTTGCATATTATGCAATGGGAGCTAACTATGTTGGTAATATCCTCTATGCGGCAGAATTTTTATTAATATTTTTTTTATGTAAACTTGCACTGTTGGCTACATCACCTATGTACTACATCCGTAATGTCAGCCCATAACACATGGTGAACTAGGTGCCATGTCAGTGATATTATGTAATTTTTTTTATTGCTTCCGAACTGGGTGGCTCTGCCCGAGGTCGAAGCCTCAGGCGCAGCCAATTTCACCGCCGAGGAGGTGCCAGTCCGGCTTGGAGGTGGACTAATGTTGCCACCCGCGATTTGAAGATCCGTGGATTATAGGGGAAAGATATTTCCTGGGAGCCCGTTCCACACCTTTGCAGTGCGGCACAAATGTTTTCTAATAGTGTTTTCCTTCACCGGAAATACGGATAATAAAAAATAAATCAGTGCTACGCACCTCCGACCTTTTGCATGAAAGAGCGGTGCTTTAAGAACTACCTAGATCACCCGCGACGCGAGTTATGTTTCGTGATCTAGGCCCAACCGCGCCTAGCAGCATTATCTTCTGCTATTTAATATTGTTATTGTTTTGCATGAAAGAGCGGTGCTTTAAGAACTACCTAGATCACCCGCGACGCGAGTTATGTTTCGTGATCTAGGCCCAACCGCGCCTAGCAGCATTATCTTCTGCTATTTAATATTGTTATTGTTTTGCATGAAAGAGCGGTGCTTTAAGAACTACCTAGATCACCCGCGACGCGAGTTATGTTTCGTGATCTAGGCCCAACCGCGCCTAGCTGGATTATCTTCTGCTATTTAATATTGTTATTGTTGCTAGTTAAATTATAAATTTGTTAATAATTTTAATATTATTAAATTATAATTTATAAAAAAAATTAATTTTAAATATTACAAAATAAATAAAATTAAATTATTTAAATTAATTGATCCTTTCGTACTAAAATATTTTAATTTTAAAAAGATAGATTTATTATGAATCATTTTTACTTAAATATTGGGTTTGTTATTTAATTATTTATTTTAACATATTTAACTTTACTAAATCCATACATATTAAGAGACCCTTGACCATAGTTTCAATAATCGTGAGATTATCTTACAGATACAGAAGAAAGGATTATACATAGTGGCGGGTGGCCGTGTGGTTTGTGCATCGGCTTCTCATGCGAGACGTCTACGGTTCGAATCCCGTCGGCGTGTACCAATGAGTTGTTTCTGACGAAAAAATTTACGTGCATACCTACACCTGTTGCTTCGCCGTTCGGAACCGGTGTACAACTGTAGGTCCCTTCCCTTGCCCCTTACTAGGTGGTAGGCTCAAATTGTAGCCGACTGGGCTGGTACCACCGTACTGGATGTAAGATGGCCGCATAACAGCCTCGGTTGTGTTCTCCTCTAGTCCAGTATAGCCAGCAATCCAGGGAAGTCTCCGGTATGGCACCTACCTACTCGGAGGTGATATTGGCTGGTCGGAGCATGCGCTTTAGCCCCTCCAACTTAGCCACCCGTACCGGATTACATAAAAAAAATACATAGTCGCGAGATGATGAGGATTATCTCAGATACAGAAGATATTTTAGGTACAGTGCATATACGCGAGATAATCTACCTATTTATATTAGAGGATTATCTCAGATACAGAAGATATTTTAGGTACAGTGCATATACGCGAGATAATCTACCTATTTATATTAGAGGATTATCTCAGATACAGAAGATATTTTAGGTACAGTGCATATACGCGAGATAATCTACCTATTTATATTAGAGGATTATCTCAGATACAGAAGATATTTTAGGTACAGTGCATATACGCGAGATAATCTACCTATTTATATTAGAGGATTATCTCAGATACAGAAGATATTTTAGGTACAGTGCATATACGCGAGATAATCTACCTATTTATATTAGAGGATTATCTCAGATACAGAAGATATTTTAGGTACAGTGCATATACGCGAGATAATCTACCTATTTATATTAGAGGATTATCTCAGATACAGAAGATATTTTAGGTACAGTGCATATACGCGAGATAATCTACCTATTTATATTAGAGGATTATCTCAGATACAGAAGATATTTTAGGTACAGTGCATATACGCGAGATAATCTACCTATTTATATTAGAGGATTATCTCAGATACAGAAGATATTTTAGGTACAGTGCATATACGCGAGATAATCTACCTATTTATATTAGAGGATTATCTCAGATACAGAAGATATTTTAGGTACAGTGCATATACGCGAGATAATCTACCTATTTATATTAGAGGATTATCTCAGATACAGAAGATATTTTAGGTACAGTGCATATACGCGAGATAATCTACCTATTTATATTAGAGGATTATCTCAGATACAGAAGATATTTTAGGTACAGTGCATATACGCGAGATAATCTACCTATTTATATTAGAGGATTATCTCAGATACAGAAGATATTTTAGGTACAGTGCATATACGCGAGATAATCTACCTATTTATATTAGAGGATTATCTCAGATACAGAAGATATTTTAGGTACAGTGCATATACGCGAGATAATCTACCTATTTATATTAGAGGATTATCTCAGATACAGAAGATATTTTAGGTACAGTGCATATACGCGAGATAATCTACCTATTTATATTAGAGGATTATCTCAGATACAGAAGATATTTTAGGTACAGTGCATATACGCGAGATAATCTACCTATTTATATTAGAGGATTATCTCAGATACAGAAGATATTTTAGGTACAGTGCATATACGCGAGATAATCTACCTATTTATATTAGAGGATTATCTCAGATACAGAAGATATTTTAGGTACAGTGCATATACGCGAGATAATCTACCTATTTATATTAGAGGATTATCTCAGATACAGAAGATATTTTAGGTACAGTGCATATACGCGAGATAATCTACCTATTTATATTAGAGGATTATCTCAGATACAGAAGATATTTTAGGTACAGTGCATATACGCGAGATAATCTACCTATTTATATTAGAGGATTATCTCAGATACAGAAGATATTTTAGGTACAGTGCATATACGCGAGATAATCTACCTATTTATATTAGAGGATTATCCTCCGATTGTTTATACCACAGAGCACGGAATACCCCCGCCCGCGCCCCCTCCTAGAGGCGCCCTGAGCGCGATTTCCCTACAACGGCGTTGAAGCCTGTAGGCGTGGCCTATGACTTACATGTGTGTGTTGTGCGTGTGCATTTGTTTTGTGCGTGTGCCTAACTTGCTCTTCTTTGTGTGTAGTGTCGATACTAACACACACACACACATACGAAGCGCTAGTAGCACTGCGTCCAGTTATTGGGTTTCAAATATTATCGCTTAGGGCGCCTTTAGGAGGGGCCGCGGGCGGGGGTATTTCGTGCTCTGTGGTTTATACACACTAAGAGATTATACATTTTCGTACGATTATCTTAAGATACCGTTGAGGTACCGTGTGGTGCCGGTACTTAAAAAGAATAGCCCCACTGCATCTCTCCCCGTGCATGTCGTAAAAGGCGACTAAGGGATAAGGACAAGATATCGTGCTAAAGGGCGACGGGCTCGCCACCTCTCACCTTGGCACGGTACTTCCACCGAGTCATGCAGCAGGTGGGTCTTCGTGCCTTACTTGCTGCTTGATCGATTTAATCTTGTTCGAATACTTTGCGAAACGTGGTGGTCGCAGTTGTGCTGTAATTTACTAGAGTACTTGCAGCACAACACCGATTACTCTGCTTACCCCGATTGTTGGGATTCAGCGTGTGTGATATGTATATGTATGTATGTATCTTAAGATTTGCGAAATCAGAGGACAATCCAGGAGGATCTCGTAATTGGTCCTCAATCAGTGGCGGCTTTGACCTATAAATCTTAGTGAGGCGACTAAAAAATCCACCTACATTGCTATTACTTTATGATAAATTGAAAAACCTAAACCTAATTTTTTTTGGCCCTAACAATACTTAACCAAAAACTACTATCGAATCGCGCACCGAGGGTACCGTATCGCCATGTCACGGCTAGCGCCACTAGATGAATTTCATAACACGCCACGCCATCTAGATGGCGTTTATGAAATACTTCATATTAGTTAGTCACGATTAGAAAATGATTTATCATCTATTTGGTAGATGGCGCGCGCGCATACACTTTTTGAAACCAAAAAGTGTATGCGCGCGCGCCATCTATGGGAACCCCCGTGAGTTTTTTACTTTTTCTTATTTTCATTATTTTTTGTTATATCGGCCATAATAACACATTTTCTGTGAACATTTCAACGGGCTACCAAATTACGGTTCAAGAGATACAGGCCTCGGACAGACGGACGGACAGACAAGCGGCGGGTGGCCGAGTGGTTTGGGCATTGGCTTCAAATGCGAGAGGTGCGAGGTTCGAATCCGGTCGGCGTGTAACAATGAGTTTTTTCTGACGAAAAAATTTACGTGTATGCTTACTTTACACCTGCTGCTGCCGCATAGCAGCCTCGGCTGTGTTCTCCTCTAGTCTAGTATAGCCAGCAATCCAGGGAAGTCTCCGGTATGGCACCTACCTTCTCGGAGGTGATATTAGCTGGTCGGAGCATGCGCTTTGGCCCCTCCGGCTCAGCCACCCATACCGGATTACATAAAAAAAAAGACAGACGGACGGACGGACAGACAGACAGACAGACAGACAGACAGACGGCGTAGGCTTAGTAATAGGGTCCCATACCGGATACGGAACCCTAAAAAAAAAAAAAAAAGAATTCGCAAAAGTGAGATTCGAACCAACGTCACTAGATTGAATAGCGAAGCATATACCATTGAGCTATGAAACTTACCGTAACTAGTGCGAATTTTGCCATCATTTTAATCACGGAGGTAAAACAAACCGACTCATAGAAAACGTGATCGCCCCATCTCGCTCTGCATTCTTTTAATTGGATATAGATGTCTCGTCCGGCGCCATTTATCAGAGCCTCAGCTGCTCCCTACATCCAAAGCCTCCAAGGTCAACCTGTTGTCTTTACGCTTGGTGAAGCGATATCAAAATAAGCGATTCGTCGCCGCACCGGACCGGGGTGAGTCACCATATGCCATGCCGTACGTGACACGTCACACGTCACGTCTGTGTGTGTGTGCGTGCTGTGTTGGTGGTGTTGATGCACTAACACATCTTTAACGTATTTCGTTTCGTCGCGCGCGTCGCACCACCAGCCGCCTCCGCCTCCTCCGCGCCGCCGCGCTAATATTGTGATCAGTTCGGATCGGATATACTTGACTTTTTTAAGTTTTCTTTCTTGATATTTTGAAATGTTTTTTTTTTCTTTACTTTCAAGATAATTAAGTGAGGCGGTGCTTCACTTGCTTCACCTGGGGAACCGCCACTGTCCTCAATGCTTGGATCTCAATACTGTTTAGTTTTTAAGTAGCTGTATTCCTACCAGCGGCTGCAATAAAACATGCAATTAATGTGTGTCCTGTAGGGCCCTATATATTCGCTGTTAACACGGCCCTTAGTGCCCAGGGAGCTCTTCAAAGGCTCATGCATATAACATGAATGGGGTTTTATCGCCTAGCGGCGTGTACTCGCTAAATATAAAGGGTTTCCAGGCTAATTGGACCTTTCTCCTCGTCCTCTTGGGTGTAAATGCGCAGGCTAGGTTACCCGGTGGAAGGCTAGAAGACTTTGTATATGGCTTAACTAATTTACGCGTAATCTAATGCTGTAGGAAGGAAGGTATCCAATCTGTAAGTTTTTTTTTTATTTTTTTTATGGAAACTGACACTCTTTGCTACTTCATCTACAACATCCGTGATGACAGCCCATAACACCTTGATGGACTAGGTGCCATGTCAATGCTTCCCTTCAGTCGTGTCGGCTACACTGAACTGGACGGAAAACACGAACTATTTCATAGTTGTTTCAACCGACCTTTCATTCAGTGCGGACGGGTTAAACCCTACCACCTTGTAAGATAAGAATGGAAGGGACCTACTCTTTTACGCGGAATCCGAACCACGGTCAGCCTTCATCCATGACTTCATTCATACTGACCGCGCCCAGGTGTGCTTACTAGAATAAATAAATCTATCTAACAATACCTATATAAGAGTACATACAGTATTGTAGTAGTAGGTTGGCTAAGGGGCTTATTAGTAGGCGATTTATTCCAGTGAAATCTTGGAAAAAGAGTAAAACAATACACCTGAGTACCTAACCTAACCTAACCGCGGACCTATTATCCCTCTGTGCATTACATTCCTTCCGCTGGTATACATGATAAGGGCCCGCCTTTGTTTATAGAGTATATAAAAGCACAACTGAAAATGAAACTATAAAAGAAACTCGTCACATGAAAATGCATGAAATTACACCATAGAACACAGCAGTGTTCTAGAAAGGTCAAAATCCTTCCACGAAATCCTTTTCTTATAAGGAAACTGGTACTGAATTTGTACTCAGGTGTCCATTGGACAATCAGACACAGAGAATAACACCACTGCTCGCGGAACCACGCTCACTGAAGTGACATCCATTTAGAGGTTAAGGCGGACGAAAGGTTGTTTCGATTTTTATTGACACGCCTTTTAAAAGACACCCAGGTTATGCGAGCTAGGGTACCCACTCATCTGAAGAATAGGTATTTCGATTATAGAGAAGGTTTAATGTTACATGGGTGGGAAGGTAAATGCGCAGACTAGGTTACCCGGTGGAAGGCTAGAAGACTTTGTATATGGCTTAACTAATTTACGCGTAATCTAATGCTGTAGGAAGGAAGGTATCCAATCTGTAAGTTTTAGTTTTTTTTTTATGGAAACTGACACTCTTTGCTACATCACCTACAACATCCGTGATGTCAGCCCATACATAACACCTTGGTGAGCTAGGTGCCATGTCAATGCTTCCCTTCAGTCGTGCCGGCTACACTGAACTGGACGGAAAACACGAACTATTTCATAGCTGTTTCAACCGACCTTTCATTCAGTGCGGTGGTACCAACCCGGACGGGTTAAACCCTACCACCTTGTAAGATAAGAATGGAAGGGACCTACTCTTTTACGCGGAATCCGAACCACGGTCAGCCTTGATCCATCCACTGACCGCGCCCAGGTGTATAATAAATAAATCTATCTAACAATACCTATATAAGAGTACATACAGTACTGAACATGTCAGCGCTGAAAAAGGAAGGAACAATTCCACCGCCGCTCCGCCACGCCGCGCTCCATGTTGGGCGCCAACTTGGAGAACTGATAACTTATAACTACCCGTAACGCAGCATCAGTTGTTTTCTTTTTAAGAGGTACCTCTCGCGCACCAGTGAGTGAAGTTTCCAATTTCGCACCCGATCATCCCAACGTAAAAAATCCCAGGAGCAATCGGATGACGTGCCGCTGCCACAGACCATCACTCCAGCAGGTCAGTGGCGTCATCGTTCATGAATATTAAAATTAGTTTGATGTGTGATGAAACAAATCGTCCGATGCATACTTCATACGATTTGGACATATTGTGAACGCTTAACTTTAATCGGTTGGACATCAAGAATGTTAGTTCCTTCATAGAGCACACCGCATTTGGGAAGGCAGTCCTCAGTATCTGTTAGTTGGCTTACCCAAGGAAGCTTTATTGAGTCCAACTCAATACAGCGCCGAGCCGTCCGTCTGGTGGTGGGAGACCCGAAACTGACTGATGTCTCTGATGGTCTGGAGTCTCTTGAGTCACAGACGATTTGTTGACTCAGTCTGTTCTACAGGTACTATCATGGACGCTGCTCGGAGGAACTTGCATCCCTTATTCCTCGCTATCCAACCTATCTTCGCGGCATTCGTCACAGATAAACTGAACACCGTTTTGTTGTTGACATTGGGCTTTTGAGAAACCATCGGTTCTCAAAATCATTTCTTTGTCGCACTGCTAGGGTGTGGAATTGTCTTCCGGTGAGTGTATTTCCCGAATCATTTAACCTGGGTGTCTTCGATAGCCTAGGCACGAACAGTCCGCCAATCTGTTTGAATGGCTGCTCTCTGAGCGTGATTCCGCGAGGAGAGGTGTGTTTGGCTCTGTCGACTGCACTATTGGTCCCTCGGCATAGCCATCCATGTTGTTTTACATAAAACAATGCCAAAGGGATAAAACCAAAGCACTCGTCAACGCTATGTGTTCTATGCACAGAAAATAGAGTGAATACTTGTGAGAAAATCTCATTAAATTATAACACGGGACGGGACGGACCACCGCGGAGGTCGACTGGAAGAGTCAGTCAACCCAGCACGTGAGTATGTTTCAAATGTCTTGTTTGTTTGTTAAACTACACACACATGTAGCATTTTAATATTCACTGCAATGTCCATGTACTGTGTGTGTCCGGTATGTATTTATGTAAATTTTATTTTTATTGTAAACCAACATGGGTAGCTGTGCCGAGAGACTAATTATAGCGGCGGGTGGCCGCTATAATTAGGTGGTTGGGCATCGGTTTCTCATGCTAGAGGTCCGAGGTTCGAATCCGGTCGGCGTGTACCAATGAGTTTTTTCTGACTAAAAAATCTACGTGCATACCAGCTGCTTCACCGTTCGGAACCGGTGTAAATCTGTAGGTCCCTTCCCTTGCCCCTTACTAGGTGGTAGGCTCAAATTGTAGCCGACTGGGTTGGTACCACCGTACTGGATGTAAGATGGCAGCATAGCAGCCTCGGTTGTGTTCTTCTCTAGTCCAGAAGTCTCCGGTATGGCACCTACCTTCTCGGAGGTGATATTGGCTGGTTGGAGCATGTGCTCTGGGCCCTCTGACTCAGCCACCCATACCGGGCTACATTAAAATATGTATATTGTCCTCCTAGTCGTCTTTTACTAAGTGCATGGTGAGGAACGCAGTAAACAAATTTTTAACACCCGACGCAAAGAGAGGAGTCTTATAAGTTTAACGTGTGTATCTGTGTATCTGTGTTACTTTCTGTCTGTGGCATCGTAGCTCCTAAACGGATGGACCGATTTGGATGCGCTTTTTTTATTAGAAAGCTGGTTTAACCGGGCGGGACGGGATGGTTCTTAGCTATGTTAGTAATCAAGTAAGTACCTAATAAACTAATTATGAAGTAATACAATATAGATGTGGCGGTCAGCACATTCCATAGCGCGCTTGGACTTTGTACAGTCACGTACGCCACTGAGTTTCCTCTCACCCCGCGCGCGCACCGCCACGTTCCTCCGCACCGCCCCGAGGGCTTCAGTATGTACCGCGCGCTACGACGCGCCTCCTGTGTTGTAAGAGACAGTAAATACAGTGATACCTGAAAACGTTGTTTCTTTCCACTATCACGGACAATAGACTCGACCACAGTCAGGTGATACACCTGCGCCTTAAAGTGGTATAACTGGTGACCCCTCGACGTGGGAAAGAAGCAGCAACCAAGTAAACATGGCGTTTAACCCAATGGCCGCGGCGCACGCGGCGATCGCGCCCACTCCGACCCAGGACAGAGCTGCAGACATGGCAGCGATCTCGGTGACAAGCCGGCTGCCGGATTTCTGGCATGACGAACCTCAACTATGGTTCGTACAATTCGACAGTGTCGTCGCGCCGCAGCACGCCAGCGACGAAACAAAATTCCATCTAGTGACGTCGAAGCTAACCCGCACACATTTACAACAGGTGAGCGACCTACTGATGAACCCCCCCGCCACGGGAAAATACGAGGCATTAAAAGCACGGCTCATTTCCACGTACGTGGACAGTCAACAGAAGCAGTTCCAAAGACTGCTAAGCGAGCTACAATTAGGAGATCAAAAACCCTCGCAACTGCTGCGCCGGATGCGCACACTGGCGAATAATAAGATGAGCGAGGAAGCATTAAAATTCTTGTGGGCGGGCCACCTCCCAACCCAAGTGCGAACGATCCTCGCAGTGAGTGACGCGAAGGATCTAGAAACACTCGCTGCGATGGCTGACCAAGTGATGGAGAGCACCCTCTCCAACACATTGTCCGCTGTTTCGATCGCAACACCCACCTCCTTCACTACGATCGTCTCTTCACTACAATCGTCAATAGATGAATTAGCGAAACAACTCACGCGGATGGCCACAGAAATAAACACGATCCGCGCAGACAGGAGCCGCCCGCCCAACCGCCCAGCCAACGGGCCGTCCGGACGCTCAGGCAGCCGCAGCGGCAGCGGACAGCGCTCGCGACCCACGTCACGAGAGAGGAGACAACAGTGGCAGGAGAAGAAGGCAGCGGAGAACCCCGAATGGCGCTGCTACCCCCACTTCAAGTTCGGCGACGAAGCGAGGACATGCAACCCACCCTGCGCCTGGAGGAGGGCGGGAAACGAATAGACGAGCAGACGTCGCACCCGGCCGACATCTGCTCAAGCAGCACCACCTCCCGCCGACTGAAGATACAAGACAACGAAACCGGACTGACCTTTCTTATCGACACCGGCGCCGACGTGTCCGTGGTCCCCCCACAGCGCGGCCGCGCCCTCCTGCGCGCAGACCGCCTACTATACGCCGCAAACGATACACCGATCGCAACGTACGGTGAGCAGACGCTACGAGTTAACCTACGTTTGCGACGTAATTTTAGGTGGACATTCATCGTCTGCGACGTTAAGGAGCCTATCATCGGCGCCGACTTCCTAGCTTTCCACGATCTATCGGTAGATCTGAAGCGGAAGCGACTGGTCGACAACACCACCTCGTTAGAGGTAACAGGGAGCATAGACAGTAGCACAGTACCCAGTGTGCGCGCCTTCAGCACCACGGATCCCTTCCACGAGGTGCTGCAAGGCTACCCGCGGCTTACCGCGACAGGCGTCATAGAAGATGTGGCACTACACAGCACAGTGCACCATATCGAGACGACTGGCCCCCCGGTTTATCAACGAGCACGACCACTGCCTCCGAGTAAATACACGCAGGTAAAAAAAGAATTCGAACTGATGGTCGAACAAGGGATATGCCGCCCGTCCAAAAGCCCGTGGGCCAGTCCCCTACATGTAGTACCCAAGGACAACGGTCAGTTACGGTTATGCGGAGACTACCGACTCCTCAATGCCGTAACAGTACCTGACCGTTATCCAATACCAAGGATACAGGAATTTATGTACTTAGCGTATAATAAGTTTAGGTTTACTAAATTAGACTTACAGCGCGCGTACTACCAGATTCCGGTGTTCGAGGACGACATCCCTAAGACAGCAATTATCACCCCGTTCGGGCTTTTCGAGTTCCCAAAGATGACCTTTGGAATGCGGAACGCAGGTATGACCTTCCAGAGGCACATGCACAACATGTTGAGGGGACTAGATTTTGTTTTTATCTATTTAGATGACGTCCTTATCGCCTCCGAGTCAGAGGAGGAACACCTAACACATGTGAAGACGGTACTCGAACGACTCAATAAATTCGGTGTCAGACTAAACGTAGAGAAGTGTGTGTATAACAAGAAGCACATAACATACTTAGGCTACGACGTCACGAGCGCGGGAATAGCCCCACTTCCCGAAAAAACTAAGGCGATATCCGAGTTTCCCCGACCAGAGACAGTCTGCGAACTCCGCCGTTTCCTCGGGATGCTAAATTTCTACCACGATTGCTTACCGTCGGCAGCAGAGCACCAACGGATACTTAACGTTTACCTGGCCGGCTCGAAAAAGAAAAACGATAGGACCACCATACAATGGACTCCCGAAACGGAGGCCGCGTTTGAAAGCTGTAAACTTAGCATTATCAGCGCGACCGCACTTGCATTTCCATCTCCCGACTCAGAATTACACTTGATGACCGACGCGTCCTCCACGTGTATCGGAGCCGCCCTCTATCAGGATATAAGGGGAGTAAAACAACCCCTAGGTTTTTTTTCGAGAGCCCTGACGGACACACAGGCGAAGTACTCTACCTTCGATAGGGAGTTGCTCGCCATTTACGCCGCGATAAAACATTTCCGACGCCTAGTCGAGGGAAGGTCCCTTACAGTTCACACGGACCACAAGCCACTGATCTTCACCTACAAAAACGGATGTAGCGAGAGTGACACCCCTCGCCGGTCCAGTCAGTTGAGTTTCATCTCCGAATACTGTGCACAGCTAGTGCACGTATCCGGCGTGGACAACGCCCCCGCAGACGCCATGAGCAGGGTAGAGGCGATTGAATGCCCCTCCCCATTAGACTGGCATGACCTCGCGGAAAAGCAAGTCGGCGATCGTGAACTAGAAGCTCTCATAGCAAAGGACCCATCCCCTGTTATAAAACTAGACATGCCAATGAATAACACAGAACTGTTCTGTAACATCCACCAGGGTAGGGTAAGACCGTACATCCCAAAGGCATTCCGTGCACAGGTTTTCGAAACCGTTCATGGGATCGCCCACCCGGGAGTACGGGGAACACGGAGACTGATCACTCAGCGATACTTCTGGTCTGGGATGAACTCTGATATCGCGCAATGGTCCAAGGCATGCATCCAGTGCCAAAAGTCTAAAGTTACCAGGCATACCAAATCACCGTTAGGCACGTTCGAGGACTCAGCACGGTTCGAACACATTCACGTGGACGTCGTAGGTCCGCTTCCCCCGTCTAACGAGAATAAGTACATCATCTCGATAATCGATCGGTACACGTCTTGGCCGGAAGCGATCCCCGTGCCGGACCAGACAGCGGAGACCGCCGCACGCGTTTTGTACGATCACTACATCTCACGTTTCGGTTGTCCACTCCGGATAACAACCGACCAAGGCCGAAATTTCGAATCAGATTTGTACCGGGCCCTCAGCAGAAAGATGGGTTGCTTAAAGATACGTACAACCCCTTATCATGCGGCCGCGAACGGAAAGGTAGAACGCTTCCACCGGACCGTTAAGGCGGCTCTGATGGCCCGAGGTCAGACGGCCAATTGGTCCACAGCGCTCCCTACAGTTTTACTCGGCATCCGCGCGTCCCTCAGAGACGATACAGGCGTCAGCCCCGCCCAACTCGTGTACGGGACCACCCTTAGACTCCCGGGAGAATTCTTTGTCCCCTCCAAAGAGAACGCACTAGACGACTCATTCGTAGACAGATTACAACAGCACATCGCAGACACGGCGGCAATACCGCGACGGAAATTACACCAAGGGCCTACCTTCATACATCCCGAACTATTCAAAGCGTCCCACGTGTTTGTCCGGGATGACCGGGTAACGAGACCTCTAACCCAGCCATACAGTGGCGCATTCCCCGTCATTAAAAGATGCGAAAAATATTTCGTCGTGAAATTACAAAACCGCGAATCCGCAATTAACATCGACCGTCTTAAACCCGCGTTTTTCTTACGCGATAACGAGACCGACGAGCAAAGCGAGACGAACACGTTAGACCACACGGACAGCACCCGGCTCAACGCGCCGACCACCCAACCGGCATACGCCGCGGCGCCGCCACCGACGACGACCACAGCTAGTCCAGCGAAACCAATAACCGACGACGCAAACACCGTACCAACACGCCAGACACGAAGCGGTCGGACCAGCCGCCCGCCAGTTCGTTTTAGGTAGAACAATGTCACAATAAAATAGCTAACGATTGCTAACGAGCATAACCGACACCAGTAAAAAGATGTTTCGAAACACACGGTCAACGATACCTACAATATGTCAATTTTATTTATTCATTCCGCGCGACATATTTCTCTTCCACGAAACTGCCACCGGAATCTGAAAGTAAACACGCCATTAGTAGCGATAAAGCACATATAGTTTTATTTTATTTTATTTCGCAAAGTCTCACTTCATTAGTTTGCATATACCACAATGGCTGCTATCTCGAAACCCCGTTGCTAGCCGACGTCAGCGCGAGACAGCCGTTCCACTTGCTGCACGATTTCTGAGAATTACAGTTCTCCCAAACTCGCTCGACGTTTCCGTTCTGTCAAGAAACACTGTACAATTAGTTTTACCCGTGGATTACCACATGTTAACATTAAACATAGATTAAGAATACCTAGATATACTATGTTAAGACAGAAGTAGTTTTAGATGATTGTACAACACTAGGATTAAAAACCGATTCCTGTATCCTGGATAGGCTAGGCACCTAGTATAACATAGCATAAGAACACATATAATATTTTTCACCCTTAACTAGGCTCAGCCTGTTCCAAGGGCGGAACAACCAATTTTTTTTACCTTTTTTTTTTACCATGTCGATAACCCATCCATAATTGCTTTCACACGACTCCCGCACGGATCGATCGATAGCTACAATTCTTTTTCTATTTTTTTGTTATGAGCGTCCCACTTACTTAGTAGTAATCGCTTCATCCGCCATCTGAACTATACGATCGATCACCAAGCGGGATACAGCACATGTTAGATTATAAGCACTTAGATTTAACTCTAGAAAGTATAACTCGCACATACGCATTTACGCAACAAAAAGAAAAAACCCCTCCACTGTTTTCCAAGCACAGCGAAACTCGCTACCTCAACATAAGTGGTAATCTGGGCCACACGAGTGAGCTGAGGCAAACGACCCCACCGTGCTCGAATAGGCAAAAACGACACGCACAACGCCGGACGCCTCAGTCGCCAATCCACGATGGGGCACCAACACACCAAGGAGGAGACGGTCATCTCCCAGACGGCAGCTGCGGCGGGTGATAACACTGCCAGCAGCACTCCCGCGGCGAGCGGACACGGCCCGGACACCGTGGCACTCCTGGCCGCAGCGCTGGCCACAGCAGCAGTGGCCATAGTATTGTACTCCATCCTACGGAAGAGGTGCAGGCGACAGATGGTGCGCGACGTCCTCCAACACGCGAGGACCGAGATGGCGGAAGCAGGCCTGGGCAGCACCTTACAGCTCGGACCACAACCCCCCCCCAACCTACGCAACCCGTAATCAGTGAGTGAACCGGAACAGGGGTGGCGTGAACGACGTGCTCTGCGCCACACCCTTAACACAGTGCCTCGAGTGAACCCACACCTTCGTAAAATAATCTCCGCGCCCTAGACCCAACTAAGTTCGTCTAGGGCAACGAATATTGTCAAACGACCCATGCACACCTATTGTTATATAATGCTACGTAAGCAGTCCGCATCGTAAACGGCCGGCGGCGCACCGCGCGCGAGCGAGCACCGACGTACCTACAGTTAAGGGGAACACACACGGGCAAAATAGTTTAAATTTTTATTGTAATTTTTTTAAATTTTAACTTCTATCCTACAAATTGTGTTTCATAATAAGAAGTTTTTTTTAGGGGCGGAGTGATGTGGCGGTCAGCACATTCCATAGCGCGCTTGGACTTTGTACAGTCACGTACGCCACTGAGTTTCCTCTCACCCCGCGCGCGCACCGCCACGTTCCTCCGCACCGCCCCGAGGGCTTCAGTATGTACCGCGCGCTACGACGCGCCTCCTGTGTTGTAAGAGACAGTAAATACAGTGATACCTGAAAACGTTGTTTCTTTCCACTATCACGGACAATAGACTCGACCACAGTCAGGTGATACACCTGCGCCTTAAAGTGGTATATATTTTATGTCTCACGGATGGACCGATTTGGATGAGATTTTTTTTAAAAGGCTTGAATTAAAGATTAAATTACTAATTTAAAAAACCCCCGACCCTTAAAAAGTAAAAAATAAGTTATCCGGAAAATATTTTTGACATTTGAAGGGTTGTTGGTTTTTTTAATTTGTAATTTAATTCAAGAAAAATTTCACTATAACCGACAAATGAGGCGGTGATAACGGGGTTAAAGCTACGGTAAATCACTAAAACGCTGCCCAAGTGGCCCCGTTAAACCTAGTTTTATCCGCGACATAAATATAACTACATCTTAACACCAGTGTTCGCTAAGGTTTGGCGCAAAGCGGCCTCCAGCCAGCTCGACCTTAACGAAACAAATATTTCCAAAGCAGAGCCCCAAAGACCAAACCGCATTATTCCAGAGGGAAGTCGCCCCGACCGCAGGCACACCCGCCGCGACCGGACGCTCTCCCCGGTGACTTGACTACACATTCCGAGCCCACCTGAAAGTTTAGTCCGGCCATTTACCCGACTTCGACCCTTGCCTCGGTAGCGCGAGTTTGGAGCTTTTGTACATCGGGAGAAGTCCGTTATTTGGTTCTGATTGTCCTTTCGCTGTCCCCATTGTCTCCCATCAGGGACGCAGACTGACGGACGCAAGACGTAGATGGGGGTAATCTTCAGAGTCGGTGCATTCCAAGTTGCGGCTCAGAACGCCTTTATGAGTCCCTCCAAGGGGGGCTGGACCGCAGTCAATGCGCGTCACCGGGACCAAATTGGTGTTATCCCGGAAGAGGGCCTCCCTGCGACGCAGGGACAATCACTTGAAGATCGTTGCACGCAGGGCCTGCGTGCAACGATCTTCAAGTGATCGTCCCATGATGAAGTCGTGACACAGTGCGGGTGCTATGCTGCCGCAAGGCTGGTGCGCCCGGGTCAGTGACGGGTGAATATTGTCCTTTCGCTGTGCATAACGTTTACCGTGCACACCGTCTATCTGCAAGTCCCTTATTACTACGGAAGCGCGTAATACTGCTCCGACATAAATCCCCAGTTCGATCGCGGGAGAGCCGTAATCCGCTTTGCGGGGTGGTCGCATCTGGCTGCACTCTCATACTGTTCGCTATTACCTGAGTCGGCTACCCAAGCCCGTTGTCCAGCCTGTCTTCCAACGTTTAAAGGACTAAATTCCGAAAGGCAGCCCGCTGATCAGGGCTCGGTTGTGCTTCGTTATTTGCCATTTGTGCCATCGCCATAAAATTGATGACAAACAAAAATACAAATAAAAATCTATAAGGATAAGATAAGGATAGTGGGAATAGCGAAAGAGGCTATTCCCACTATCCTTATCTGCCCAAGGACAGTGGGTCCTCCGGGAAATACAGGTCCTTCCAGGAATTAAAAGCCCTAGACTCTGGGCTGAACAGTTCCATAATGTTTGTGTTTGCTTATCGTTCCTAGTCCTACTTAGCTCCGTGCCACGTAGGTAACTGGTCGCTCACGCTAAACCTTATGCTTTACGTAATAGAGATTGAAATTGCCCAAACCAAGGGACAAGTTATATGGAACGCTTCTCTAACAAGCATTATCAACAGTATCTGTTTGCGTTATGTTCCTGTCACATTGACATCACCCAACATTTCGATATTCCGCAATAGCTACCCACAATTGAAGCACACGTGTTCAAGTCATCAGCGTGCGGTGGATCGGGGGTAGTGTGCCAGCTGTTTGGGGTTTGGGGCCCTTTTGCATTTAATTAGGACCGAGGCCACAGCCATCCATCCGTGCCGGTCCGGGTTTATCGAGAGGAAGCAACTAATGAATGACGTACGGAGATACTTTTGGGACAGGAAGTGAAATTAGACTTGTCCGCAATACATAAGTGACTATTCTACTACGACGTGACCCATTAACTTTTGTGTATAACGTACAATTATGTAATTCATAAGATAGGTAGATTAGTAATTTGTAAATCATTTATGAAGAAATAGATATTAGCAAAACTTTATCTTGATGCTCTTGAACTTTAGGTGATCAATGGGGTTTACGAATGCAATACTTACAAATTGCTCTAGTCTTCCAGATACTTACATATAACTACTTTGAGTCTGAGGAAATCTGAGAATGGTTTTGTGATGTATTTACTCTGCTCTTTATTTATATACCAGAGATATGCCACAGGATTTTGCCCGAAGTGGTAGGTACATGCTCATACATTTTTCGAAAATCGGTTTGATCCTTCGATTTCCTGTAAACCTATCCACCACCAGTGCAAAGAGTTTGTATTACGTCGCTGCGCGCGACGTAATACAAACTCTTTGCACCAGTGAAAGGACAGAAGCAGGGACAAAAATGGTTTAGATCTAAAAGTCATTGTTCTATTTCGATCGGAAACCGATAATACTCGTGCGTTGACTCGTCGGACGCTGACGGGAACTGCCTACCATTCAAGACACGTTTTATCGCCGGCAATTACTAAATAGATCGAGTTAGCAGACTTATTCCCGGGCTGTTTTCACCACTGGCTCTGACAGTTGTCTTCCGGCGCGTAGTTATAACTCGGAGTAGGTGCGCCAACTTTGAACTTTGGACCGCAAGTGACAGTTCGAGGCCTTCGCGTCGCCCGCAAGCGAAGTTTGTCACTAATTTCACGGCGCAGGCAGCCGTGACAACTCTCTAACTCACTTGCAGAAGATTATAAAACTTGTACCTCGGGCCTGTACCGTTTGTGGGATTTTAGCAAGATTGGAGCAAATGGGCGAATAAATTTCCATGAATATGGATGCATACATACAATGGATACACACACACACGTCTAGCAACCTATTTTACCACACGGGCGCGCACCCCGCTGCTACTGGTTCTACGAAGGTGTGTGCAGAAAATAAGGGATTAAATAAGATTCTACAAGGTGTACCTACACATCTTATCACCATAAAAAAGGATCAAATATGACCTTCAATGACCACGCCCAGAACCTGAAATTTCAATCTCGTAAAGAGCAATCACAGAAGTAGGCTACACAAAAAAACTGTAAGACCAAATGGAAAGTTCAGGAGGGTTGCAGATAATTTAAGTTATTTATAGATTGGGGCTAGCTGGAAAATCTACGCTGCGGTTCTCGTTACGGTGCTGGAGAATTAAGCTGAGAAAGCTCCTTTTTTATTTCTCCTAAATGTTTTACTTCTTTTTAGGTATTGTAGGTATTTAATTTAATGGAGACAAATATATTTTCGTAGATTCTATGAAAGCTTAAAAATCAACGTCGATGCTGGGAGTCTCGACTTGACAAAACGTAGAGTACCTATGAAAAATCACCAGTATCTATAGTCACAGAACACATTATCAAGATAATTCAACACGTAAATGAACCTTGGTGATGATGATCCACTCGATACTCAAACTACTCAATCTATGTGGAGAAGCGGAAACTAGTGTTCACTTCATCGGCCAATGTGCAATATATGCGATTAAATTATGGAAGAACGTTAGGAGAGTAGGTACATCTACACTTCGAGGAAGGATACTTAAAAGAAGTTTTTGAAATTAGCAGTAAAAACCGGACGTACGGACTATGAACCAACAAGAATAACCTATATAAAGGTTAATTGCCCCCAAGGATACGCGATCTTGTCACGCAGTGGACCTAATCGCGGAAGCCGTCATATCGTCTTCCTACTTAGAATTATCATCAGCATCACAGAAAGTGATGAAGTGAATTAACATTCCATAAAATAGCCAATAACAATGTAAGTCATTATTTTAATTTACCATTACCGCTCAAACAATTTCAGAGGTCCAGAATAATTTACAAATAGGATTTTCCGTCATTCGGTGGCCGCGCGAAATGAGAGATTCAATAATAGCTACACGAAAGGGGAGGGTACTGCTGCGGACGGCCTATCGACGCCATTTTGTTTTCACAGAGGTATTGTTTAGCAAAATGGCCGAAAGTAATTTATGTGGACGCTAAGTACACAGGGGTCGAAAAATGTTACGCCCATCTGTCCAGCGCGCGATGTGTGTGGCCCCGAATCTCTTTTTCATCCCTATGTCCCAGTGTTTATTCTCCCGATATGGATTTTGCGTACAGAAAGGTCGGAAAATGGATTATCCTAATAACTTATTTATTAATGTAATACAAAACACGACCCTGCGGGCCGTGCTTTTCAGTTTAGTAAACTAGGTTTTGTTTGCTTCGCGGTTCACGGAACTAAAATTCCCGGGGGGAGTTCTCCGCTTCTACATGCTGAGTTGAACGTAAAGTTGAACGTAATCCTGATTCCGACTATTTCGGATACCGAAATAATAGGTAGAGAGAGAGAAAGACACACATTATCAAACCCGTAAGGTTTTAATTACAAAGTGTTGGCCACAAACATTTTGTTCGAAACACGCAACAACCTGATGCATCTATCAAGTTTCTATAAATGAGTTCTCCAATTGATTAGCCGACTGTACCTAAAGTCCTTGCCAGGTAGCGGTGATTACTTGTTTGCACACATCTGCACAGGAAGGTGATGTCGGCATCTTGATTGTTTTGTGTTGTGGGATAGGGTGTTGAGGGAGGACGGACCTCACTGTCACACATCAGTGTGAGAGGGTGTGTGTGAGAAAATGTGTGTGTGGTATTTTCGTATAATCCTTAATGCATTCTCCGTCCAACCATCTACTTGACGCACCCGCGTGTTTATTATAGCTTAAAGATTCCTTGGTGACATTAGTATGTAACAAGATGGATATCACTAGAAAAGGATCCTTCCTTATATATATTAGCAACATGGCAACATGAATTGTTATTTATCAGTATCATCGAGACCAAGTAAGTGAAATTTATATTTTATTTTACTAGGGACTTCTCTTAAAATTGGCGAGGCGTATGTCCAGCAGTGGACGCTTACACGCTGACTGACTGACTGACTGACTGACTGACTCTTAAAACTGCTTCTTACCCATATGCAAATGGTCATAATTATGGCGATGACGAATTTAATAGGAAAACCACATAAATAAATAAAACAAATTTGCTGTGTTGCAACGTTTATTAATTTAAGACATATAAATATTTCTTTCTCACATCAACACCGGATCCATTTCAACAAAGAAGCACGACCAATTCAAACATTTTTTGCGTCTACTTTAAGGGGAGTAACTGGTAGGTAATCTAATTTAGGGTGAAGGTTTTACAAAATCATTATAATGTAGAAAAAAAAGTGCCTAACTGCAAAACTCGTCTTTTTTAACCGACTACGATGAAAATGAAGAGTTACGATGTTTTATTATCATACATGCGAATATACAAACATTATTCTTATTTATCTCTACCTAGTACAAACTGTATGATCATTCAAGGATCCGGGGCTTTTTTCTCAATAAATCTACACGCACTCACATCAATATATTAGGAGAAGATGCTGCAGACAACACGTCAAAGAGTTTTCAAAATAATGTAAGCGCGTTTGTTCTTCGAATTACATCTTCTCCTAACACTTATCGTTCTTAAATCATAGTATGTCTTTATTAAAAGACATTGAGTTCGTCAAAACTAAGTCTGCAGAACGAAACCATTTTACAGGCTGTGCCAACGTATGATAGTATAGTGAAGTGGCTGTCTGTTGATATTTCTACGTTGGGAAAAGTAATCTAACAAGAATGTTCCATAGTTTCATTCTAGTCACCGTATTATGCAGACTTAGATTTGCCAGTTCTAGAATCTAGAATCAAACACACAATACGCCCTTCTCCCTCACAAATGTATCACAACTAAGTAACGATAGCAAATTTTAAAGTACCGACTGATAAAAAGTCTGTCTCAAGCCTTCCATCAAAGTCGAATGATAATTTCTCACCAAATTATTGGTACATTATATTTTATAAATACTGATTACATGGTGGAGAACATCGCGAAATTATATTGAAAAACTTATCATTAGCAACTTAATGAAGAAAAAATAATTTTGCTATACAGCTAAAATACACTAAAACGTAATTTTTCTTTCAGTATGATAACAAAAACACAACAAACAAAAAAAAACTAAAAAGTAAGTTATAGCTAAGCACAAGACAACGTAAAATATTACCCAAAACTGCTGATACTCGCACCGCTCTTTAGTAGGTGAATCAAATCGAGGATCGAAAACGATATTTCAATAAATAAAATGACTGTATGGGGTTTTAAATTACCGTGGTTGTTACACATTATTTTTAAAACAACACAGCTTTAGTCACGGTTTTTTCCGAGCTATGTGGCTCGACGTTTCGGGCCCAACGTATGGCCCATCTTCATGAGCACTCTGCCTAGTGCGACGGTTGGCAGAGAACCGTCGCACTAGGCAGAGTGCTCATGAAGATGGGCCATACGTTGGGCCCGAAACGTCGAGCCACATAGCTCGGAAAAAACCGTGAGTAAAGCTGTGTTGTTTTAAAAATAAAATGACTGTACATTACGATTTCGTAGCGACATTTACATGGAGAATGGCGCTATTTGTGGGCGCCAATTACTAGCTGGACCGAGAAATACAGCCTCTTCTACGTGTAAATGTCGCCGAGGAATCGCAATGATTGTGATGCCATAGCGACATTAACATCGCGAAGAGGCACTATTTTTGGAAGCCAATTACTAGCCCGATCTAGAAATAGCGCCTTTTCTCGGTGGACATATCGCTATCGCCTTAATCTTACTTGAAATAGCGCGCTTGATTCTCAATGTGCCTTGCCCTCCTGTGTAGTGATAATGGTACCGAGTATAAAGAACAGAATATTTTTTATATCGAAAGGACTATCAAATAATTAAAAAAAAACCGACCAAGTGCGAGTCGAACTCGCGCACCGAGGGTTCCGTATCGCCATTTCATGGTCAGCGCCACTCACGCCATCTATCTATTAGTTAAAATGCTTCACACACTCTTTTCGGTAGATGGCGCGCATACACTTTTTAGTTTCTTGAATGGGGACCCCCGTGAATTTTTTACTTTTTCTAATTTTTATTATTTGTTGTTATATCGGCCATAATAACATATATTCTGTGAAAATTTCAACGGGCTACCTATTACGGTTCAAGAGATACAGCCCTCGGACAGACGGACAGACAGACAGACAGACAGACAGACGGCGTAGGCTTAGTAATAGGATTCCGTACGACGGATACGGAACCCTAAAAATCATCAGTTTTGGCGAATATTTTCTTCATCTGTGCTATGTTTACATGTTGTATTATTCGCATTTTCGACACAATACATTTTCGAGTTAATTAACTGACATTAACTTATTTACCGAAAGACTGCATTTGTCTCTATACAAAGGTTCCTATCTATGTCCTAATCGTGTATTTAAACTTTTATTTACACATTTCGCATACAGAACACTTCCAAATATCGTCGTGATGAAAAGCATCTGATGTTTTTATAAACAATTAAATTTCACGTAGTGTCCGCGAAATATGCACAAATATTTATATGTAAAAAAAAGTGATGGAGGCTCAAGACGTGTCGTATGATAAAACAGGCGATGTATGCGCGCGGGCGTAGTATTCAAAATCAGATGTAGCCGGAAAGTCCGTTGGATATCTGTAAGGAAGAGGATTTCTGTTTGAATAAACGGGATCCGTTCACCTGTTCAATTTTCCACGGATCAAAGGATTCGAAAAACATAGAGTGGCCATCAACTTGAGCGCAGATGAAAATTCAATAAAAAAAAATTATAAAACCTGACTGCTAAAAAAATTAAAGAAACATGGATATATGTGTAGAAAATGCTGTAACACCCACTAGAGCCTGTTCTACTGATCTTTCCATGTTTCCTTAATTTTTTTTTGCAGTTTTATTTTTTTTTTTGTGTATCGCCTCTTCGAGCTCTTGACAATGCCCACTCGATGGGGTTTGAAGAAAAACTATTTTCAAAGTTTGACAAGATAGTGCCTGTCGGCCGCCCTTTTTAATTTTCAGTTTTTTAATAACCTACATACATACATACACTAGAAAAACATTACCCTCCTTTTTGCTTCGCGCAGTCGGGTAAAAAGACACACCGGGTGCGATCGGACTTTGGATGGGTGACCATCCGACAGTTGAGGCTGGCCGTGGTTCGGATTCCACGTAAAACTGTAGATCAATTTCCTTACCTCACCGTCACTAGGTGGTAGGATTTAATTAAACCATCCGGCTTGATACCACCGCAATGAAGGTCGATCGTAATGGCTATGAAAATAGTTTGAGTTTTTTGTCCAGTTCAGTGTAGTCGGCACGACCAAAGGGAAGCACTGACATGGCATCTGGTCCACCAAGGTGTGATGAGCTGTCATCATGGTGTAGTGGGAGATATAGTCAACCGAGTCAGTTAAAAAAAAAGATTTCGATGATGTTACAAGGCATCTGATGTGAATTGTGTACACAAATGCACGTTAGGGACTAATCAAATTGTACGCAATGTAGGACTATAGCTGCTCTATCGGTTTTGAATTCTTGCCTCGAATATTTATCCGTTCTATACACCCAAGATTTTTCGATGATATTTTTCCCGCATTTTCTTCGGTACGCTTATTATTTTCCTTAGAAAATTTCATGATTATGCGTATAAGGGCATCTCATTCCTTTTGAAAAATACACACACACACCTCCTTGGAGAAGCTTTTAAAGAACGAATGATAGCAAATTAAACCATGTTTATCTTGCGACTGTATTGTATTGTATTGTTTATTGATCATTCATATGGCAGTTAGACTGCGCTCGAACTTGTCACAATTTGTTCTATCCGGTTCGATTACACCCACGAAGAAGAACCGACAAGAAACTTCGCAGGGTATTTTTTTAAACATATTTTTACAAGTATTTATTGACTAGCCACATAATAACACCGGCCATAGTCCATAGTAGTAGTATGGCGCGGGAGTGCTTATGAAGATAGGCGGACGTTTGGCCCGAAACGCTGAGCCACGTAGCGCGTCAGAAACTCCCGTGAGTAAAAGCGTGAAGCGAGGGGTCAGTCACTTAGGGAATCTGGTGTACAATTGTTTGGTAATCTCCGGTAACCTTAGGTGGGAGTTCGAGAAATCTGGAAATCTTAGGCGGTCCCGAGTAATCCCAGGGAATCTAGGAATCCCAAGGGAATCATTGTGAATCCGATCTAAGTCTTGGTAATCTCAGGTAATCTTAGGTGGGAGTCCGAGGAATCTGGAAATCTTAGGAGTCTCGAGTAATCCCAGGTAAACTAGGAATCCTAGGGAATCTAGGAATCCTAAAGAAATCATTGGCAATCTCAGGTAATCTTAGGTAATCCTCTAGGAATCTTTGGTTATCCCTAGGAATCTTTGGTAGTCCTTACAAATATTACGAAATCCTGGAATCTTTGTTAATCCTATAAATCTTTGGTAATCCCTTAGAAATCTTTGGTATTCCTTTAGACATCTTTGGTCGTCCTATATCTTGGAAATCCCTAGGAATCTTTGGAATCCTTCGGAATCTGAATATCACAAGGTAATCCTGGTAATCTTGCCTACAGGTAATCTGGTGTACACTTTTTGCTCTAGTGGCTAACCCCTCGGCGTGAAGTTTAACGCGTACTTTGCACGTGTCGAGTGCGGTTGATTCTCACTTTTGAAATTAGGGTTCCGTAACCAGTGACGCTTATGAGTCTAGTCTTTAAGAGTCCCTTATGAGCAGAGATCTGAATAGGTTAGGTTATGTTAGAGTATAAAACCGAATGTTGGCGAGACTTTTGACACTTGTAACATGCTGCAATGTAATAATGTCTTATTTAAAAAACCCAAAAAATATTTAGAAAAAGCAATTATTGGTATGGAAGTGATTTTGATTTGACAACGACCAAATCCATTATTGTTCGCATCTTTCTGTATTTTCCTTTCTGTTTGTTTCTGTTTATATGTTTACGGCTATGTAAATAGTTCGTGTTTTCCGTCCAGTTCAGTGCACTGACATGGCACCTAGTTCACCCGGTGTTATGGGTTGACATCACGGATGTTGTAGGTGATTTTTTTTTATGGATACTGACACAGTTGGCTACATCACCTACAACATCCGTGATGTCAGCCCATAACAGCGGGTGAACTTGGTGCCACGTCAGTGCTTCCCTTCGGTCGTGCCGGCTACACTGAACTGGACGGAAAACACAAACTATTTACATAGCCGTTTCGACCGACGTTTCATTCAGTGCGGTGGTACCAACCCGGGCGGGATAAACCCTACCACCGAGTAAGGTAAGAAGGTACCTACCTACAGTTTTACGTGGAATCGGAACCACGGTCAGCCTCCAACGGTCGAGCGGTCACCCACTCAAACACTGACCGCGCCCAGCGTTGCTTAATAATCAATAGCGACAGTCGACTGTCTGCACCACTAAGCTATCGAGGCTGACATTTTCATAAAGAGGTTTTCATAATGTCTCTTGTCTCCCTACCTTAAAACTCATTTGGCGGCAGTCTTGCTCGTCGGCACAATCGTGATGGACGAGTTGCCGATGGTCCGCGCGGCGGCGGGCTTGCTGTTGTCTGCGATCTTCTTGCCGACCGCGCTGTGCATCGAGTACACGTGGCTCTCGAACTGCTTGTACATGCCGAAGGTCGCCGTGCACACGGTGCACTTGTACGAGAGGTGCGCCGGCTTCAGCGTCATGCTGTGGTCCTTCGCCACGTGGTTGAGCAGCTTCCACTGATACACCTGCAATGTTCACAGTGCTCAACTCCTCTATCTAACGAAGGTCGCCGTGCACGCGGTGCACTTGTACGAGAGGTGCGCCGGCTTCAGCGTCATGCTGTGGTCCTTCGCCACGTGGTTGAGCAGCTTCCACTGGTACACCTGCAATGTTCACAGTGCTCAACTCCTCTATCTAACGAAGGTCGCCGTGCACACGGTGCACTTGTACGAGAGGTGCGCCGGCTTCAGCGTCATGCTGTGGTCCTTCGCCACGTGGTTGAGCAGCTTCCACTGGTACACCTGCAATGTTCACAGTGCTCAACTCCTCTATCTAACGAAGGTCGCCGTGGGCACGGTGCACTTGTACGAGAGGTGCGCCGGCTTCAGCGTCATGCTGTGGTCCTTCGCCACGTGGTTGTGCAGCTTCCACTGGTACACCTGCAATGTTCACAGTGCTCAACTCCTCTATCTAACGAAGGTCGCCGTGGGCACGGTGCACTTGTACGAGAGGTGCGCCGGCTTCAGCGTCATGCTGTGGTCCTTCGCCACGTGGTTGAGCAGCTTCCACTGGTACACTTGCAATGTTCACAGTGCTCAACTCCTCTATCTAACGAAGGTCGCCGTGCACACGGTGCACTTGTACGAGAGGTGCGCCGGCTTCAGCGTCATGCTGTGGTCCTTCGCCACGTGGTTGTGCAGCTTCCACTGGTACACCTGCAATGTTCACAGTGCTCAACTCCTCTATCTAACGAAGGTCGCCGTGCACACGGTGCACTTGTACGAGAGGTGCGCCGGCTTCAGCGTCATGCTGTGGTCCTTCGCCACGTGGTTGAGCAGCTTCCACTGGTACACCTGCAATGTTCACAGTGCTCAACTACTCTATCGAAAGCCGCGTCTCCTGCGAATGTATTTTTTTCGAAACATTACAAAGAAACATCGAAACATTGGGGCGCGGCCAATACACATTTGTATGAAAACAAATGTTTTTGTGTATGTTTCTTGTGTAATGTTTCGATTGTAAAAAAATGCGCAAGAGACGCGGCTTAACGCACCGACCTAATAGGCCAGGAAACGAATGATTCTAGCCGGAAAGCTCGAAAGCAGAAAGTTTGACTTTCTGCTTTCGAGCTGCTTTTTAAGTTTGCATTTTTCGGTTTTTCGCATATATCTCGAAAACGGTGCATATAGGGAAAACTGTTCAATTACGGAATAAGAGGAATATTACCGTTTTCGAGATATATGCGAAAACCCGAAAAATGAGACCTTCTTTGTGCTCCCCCCCCCCCCCCCCCTCGCCCCCCCTAGGGCGCACCCCCCAGTGGTAGGGACTTTTAGTATGTAGCCCCCCACACCGGCCGCCAGACCGTCTCCCACACGCTTCCCGCCCCGCGCGCGCTCCCCTCTGCCGCTCGACTCTGCGCTTCCCCTCCCCGCTACCTTACCCCAAACCTCAGCCGCTCGAACACCGCTTGTCTGTATATTTCTTCGGAGCGAGAACTCTATATAATATTTCCTCAAAGGTATCTTCATAATATTACATCTTTAATATTACAATAATATCGTCGAAATTGAGAAAGATGTTTTGATATTATAAAATGTTGTATGATAAAGGTATAGGTGAGGAAGTGCTTACCCTGCCGCAGACAGGACACCGCCCCGAGTCCTTGCCCTGGTTGGCAGTCTCCTGCATGGAGCTGGTGACCAGGCCGTGGGAACCCAGCAGGTGCCGCTCTAAACCTTGGTCTGTGAAAAATCTGCAACAGAACATTACCTTGTAGAATATTTAAATTGTAAATTGTAATTCAAATTGTAATTCATATGTATTTAATGTAATTTATATGTTTAATTAACTAGTACGTACTTATATGTAGTGTTAGGACGCCCAAGTTACATAAGTGAGATTTGAATGAATAGGTGAAACTCAACAAATTTTTATTTAAAGATTAAATATTTTAACTACATTCACACATTTCTCTATGTAAATAAAACTTACAATTGCAATTCCTAGATTCACTCACCCTCACGTACGCACGCACGCACGCACCCACGCACGCACGCACGTACGCACGCACGCACGCACCCTCGCACGCACACACACACACACATATAACACAGTTGTGGGCTATGTTAGTTAGTTGTTATTATTATTATTTGTATCTGTTACGGGGGTGACATTGAAGAGGCGGTTGGGTTTGGGGGAAGGTGTCCGCGGGAAGAGGGGAAGGGAGGATAATCTAATCTCTATCTTATCTTCTCTATCTCTATCTCTACTTCTTATAAATGGGAACCTCCCAGTCAACATTTGGATGTTTGAAATATGAAATTATGTATTTAGATAATTAGATTTTATAGATTATAGCTGTGCCCGCGGCTCCGCCCGCTCTCATATTTGACTTCTCTGCTAACCTCATAAGCCATTTAGCGTGATAGTAAGTAGCCTATAGTTGACGGGAAGAATCAAGCTATCCGTAGAATTTTTTTTTATTAAAATAGGTTTAGTGGTTCTCGAGTTATAAGCGGACAGACAGACAGACAGAAAGCAGACGTTGGATTTTATTAAAGGTAAGGATTAGGTTACGGTTAGTTTAGTTTAGGTTAGGTTAATTCAGGTTGTATTGAGACATCGACAAACAAACGGGTTGGTGCCACCGCACTGAATGAAACGTCGGTCTAAACGGCTATGTAAATAGTTTGTGTTTTCCGACCAGTTCAGTGTAGCCGGCACGATCAAAGGGGGAAACACTGAAATGGCACCTAGTTCACCCGCTGTTATGGGCTGACATCACGGACGTTGTAGGTGATGTAGCCAACCGTGTCAGTTTCCATAAAAAAAACATGCTTCCGGCGCTCACCGGAACTGGCACTTCTGACAGTTGAGCGGCGGCCGATTGTAGATCATCTTGGGGTGGATCTTGACTTTGTGTATCCAGTGCATGTGGCTGCGCAGCTGCTCGAGGTCCTTGATGTAGCCGTCGCAGATCTCGCAGATGACGAAGCTGCCCTGCGTGCGCGCAGCCGGCTGCTGCGGCTGGGGCGCGCGCGGCAGCGGCGTGATCGAGATCGACGGCTGGTGGACGATCTTACCACCGGCCGACGTGTTCTGTAATACAATACAATACTATAGAAAACTATAGAATAGAATATTATTGCACACCAAACACATTAACAAACATACAGAAGAACAATAGAACAATAAATATGTAAAGGATGGTCATGGAGTAAGTTACTTTGTTTTATTAACCAACTTCATAAAAAGCAGGAGGAGTATTATATATGTTATGGACCAAGTGATTAATTGGGCATTATACATAATGCCCAATATGAGAGGGCAATATGATGATTAGTTGATAACTGTTGAAATAATTAAATTGCCCGCGCATTATGAATAATGTCTATCTCGTATTGGGCAGGATAATAAAAATACGTGTTTTATTTATGATTCTTTTAATGTCCGACAATGAAACCTACGAATAGCCCTCATGTCAAAACCTGCGCCGCCTCAACATTAGGTTAGGGTTAATTTTTTATTTTAAACCACCAAAACATTCACCCATACCACTTTCCTGTCAACCTCATACCTACGAACTAGGTCCAATAAACATAGACATGGTCTATCCCCGCGTCCGCGCCCGCGCCTTGCCGAATGTACCTAAATTATCAAATTGCCCGACGATAGCGTAGCAGTATTCATAATGACCAGACACTGTGATAAATAATGAAGCTTATTTAATAATTAATCACTTGGCCCGATTTGGCTTGTCATTATTCATAATGCCCGGGCATTATTATATAATGCCCTCATTAATCACTTGGTCCATAACATATATAGGTATTACTTTTCTGTCTATACCCTTGCCATATTTCTTCTTCACTTACTCTCATCATCACCCAAAGGTTGACTGGAAAAAATCACTTAAAGTCCCCCCTTTGCACGCTACTTCTCTCTTGTTTCTGTGTGAAGTATTGTAAATTTCGATTGCTCTTCTGTATGTTACCTTCTGTCTTGTGTATTTGTGTTTTTTTTGTGTGTGCATAAAGCATTTTCTATTTTATAGTATGTTTTTTTGGAAGACGGAGTAAACTGACTGACATTAGAGTGTTCCACGCTGTGCACCACTAGTGATTGTAGTCGATGAAAATAGTATCGACTTTTACACGACACGACACGACACACCTTCACACATATTATGCGCTACCTGTGGCGCTGCTTTAAACTTAACATTTTTCTAGCTAGATTTAGCTTAATATGTTGTCAATTAAATCCACAATTAGGTAAATATTAGAGTTTACAGCATTTCATTAGTTAATCAATCGATAAAAGTATCGATAGCACCTACATGCCTATTTAAAATTTGCCAGAAACTGGCAACACTCTAAACGTCACTTTCCTCCGTCTTCCAAAAAAACAGACTATATTCTATTCTACTTACCTGAGAAAGCGGGAAATTCATCGGCATAGGCGCTGGGCTGGTGTGTCGCATCATCATGCCGGCGCGCATGAGGGGTGCGCCAGTGAGGAAGGAGCCGCGCGGGGTTGAGCCGGGGACCGGCCCGCGTGGCCGCCCGAGTATCGGTACGTTCGCGGATATTGTGGGCGGCCTACCGAGTGGGGCGGAGCCTTGGGAGCGGTTGTATGCGGCAACGAGGTTCACACGCGCTCGAGTTAGCTACGAAAAAAAACAGAGGTGTCTTTATTCCAGACATACACATTAAGACGAGACGGAAGTTAACTTTCTCCATACAAAATCGTATTTCGGGGTTTATGTTGTTACCCCCATAAACCTTATCCGATTTTTACATTTTTTTTTTCTTGTAATAAGGATAGACTTTGTCGTTTTTGTTTTGAAGTTTATTAGTCTTTATTGAGTCATCCTCATCACATCACTTTAGATATTAAAAAAGAGAACGTAGATTCGACTGTCCTTATTACAAAAAAAAATATATATATAAATGGGATAAGGCTTATGGGGCTAGAAAACATAAATGCCAAAGACGATTTTGTCGATTCTCGTTTTAAGACGAGGCGGAAGTTAACTTTCTCCATACAAAATCGTCTTTCGGCATTTATTTCCCCCCCCCCCCCCCCCCCCCCCCCCTAAATCTTGCCCGATTAAATTTTTTTTTTAATAAGGATAGTCGAATCTGCGTTCCTGTTTTTTTTATTTTTTCTATATCTAACTAAAGTGATGACTTGATAAAGCGATGAACTTCATATCAAAAAAATAAAAAATTCAAATGTTTTCGGTCGAAATACAAATTGTTAGCTCCGGTGTTGTATATTTCATCTAAACAAAAACGAAAAAGACAGGCACGTACGTATATCCTTAAGACAAGAAAAAAAAATTATTAATCCGATAAGGCTTTATTCGCAGCGAACCGTGGGGTGGGAAGCTGCTTATGAAAATGGACCATACGTCGAGCGAGACCAGCAGGGCTATCACGAGATTCGCTACGCCGGCTACGCCGAGGTGTAGCGTGCGTAGAGAACGTAAGCCGCTGCGCGGAAGCGAGTTCGCAAATCTATCGCATTCGCTTCCGCGCAGACGCTTACGTTCTCTACGCACGCTACACCTCGGCATAGCCGGCGTAGCGAATCTCGTGATAGCCCTGCAGCTCCACAAACGATCGTGAGTAAGTATAGTGCCACCAGGAAGTTATGATACGTGGCAAATATGCGCAACTGTCTGAATTACTAAGGAGACGTGAATTTTAGATCGAAAGTTTGTCGATAAATGTGTGCCCTAATAACCTAATTATCAACAAACTTTCGATCGAAAGTTCACGTCCCTTCTTAGGAATGCAAACAGTTGCGCATAATATCACGTATCATAATTTCCTGGTTGCACTATAATAGTTGTCTTTAAGCACTGACGTGGCACCAAGTTCACCCGATGTTATGGGCTGACATCACGGATGTTGTAGGTGATGAAGCGGACCGTGTCAGTTTCCATAAAAAAAAATAAAAAAAGACTTACCTTCGGTATTTTCGCAGGAGGCTCCCAATCGGCCGGAGGTGCTAAGTTGAGATCGGGCTTGAATTTCTTAGCGCAAGCGATGAGATGCCTCGCCAGCTTCCCCTTGCCGTTATCCTCGAACGGGCAGTTGGCACACTGGTGGTAAGCCGGCGCTCGCTCCAGTCGACTCCTAGTATTGTGTTCCGCCTCCATATGGAATAGTATGTCGTGCGGGCTGCGCACTTCGAACGGACAGAAATTGCATACGTACACATTATTCTTCATGTGCGGCGTTTCTAAATGATGCGACATTATGAGCGCCGACTCAGTTCTAAATGTGCAAAATTTGCAACTTTTCTGCTTGAACTTATAAGGAGCATTCTCCCCTTTCGTAAATTCTAAGTTCTTAGATAAGTAACCGATCGCCGATTCGATCGCTCTCGTGTTGGGCCTTTGAGATCGACTTTCTTTTCGGTACTTCCGTTTTTGCTGTTTGAGCAAGTCAGTTTGTACGTATTCCTGAACTAGATTCAATCCGATATTCATAAAGAATTTTCCGAGATTGTTATCGAAGAAAGTTTCGGATTTCACTCCGGCCGGTTTAGCATTTCCGGTTACAGTATTAGTGGTAGCTATAGTCTTTATTTCATCAATGTTATCTTCATCTTTGTCTTTGATCACGACCGTGGTGAGTTCGTCGTCTTCGCTTACTGGTTCTTCAGAGTCCATATCTGACTCTCCGTCCCAAGAGGCGTCGTCGTCATTTTTCTTCCTGCCTCTTCCTGAAAATAAACTTCAATGAGCATCGATACAAGAACCTATTAAAATATAATCAGATATATAGAAACAATAAAAAATACTTGCCTTTTTTCTTTTCAACTGTCTTTTCTTTAGGCTCCTCTTCATCTTGTTTCGGTTCAACAACCTCCTCCTCGTCTTTCTTTTCGACTTCCTCCTCTGAGTTCTCTACTTCTTCTCCTTTCGCCCTTCTTTCTTCCTTTTCCTTCTGGCGTTTATCCTTCTCTTCCTTTTCTTTTTCCAAAAGTTCCTTTTCTTTTTCTAAACGTTCCTTTTCTTCTTTCTCTCGCTCCTCGTCTAGTTCTTTGCCCAGAACGTCTACGAATTCTCTAAATGGTTTGGTCGACGGTTTTTCGTATACATAAGGAACAATGAAGGATGGTGCCTCAACTACAAACATATCATCTGTGAGAGTCGGCAAGAGCGGCGCACTTGGTTGTTGCGCTTGAGTGGAGGTAGACATAGACTTAATAGTAACGTCAGCCGTATTAACACCGCGAGAGGGCATACTTTCAATTGAACTTTGAGGGGATATTGATGAGTTAGTTTTGGTAGGCTCCAACGGTGTCGGCCCCTTGCCGGATAAAATAGAGTCGGTATCAACTATAACCAGTGATGTGTCGTCCTTCAGAGAGTTGATTTCGTCAAGTACAATTGGTTTCAGTAGTGACTTTGTAATAACGTTATTAATTTTGCTATCATTATGATTAAGTGGGTCTTCGACTGTTTCCTCAACGTCTGAATCATTGTCTAATATAGATCCGCCATTGACAGATTTCATTCCCTCCTCATTAGTGACGACGCAATCGTCATCGTCGTCGTCGCTTACTATTTCATGAACTTCATTTGTGTTTTCTATCATAACTACGTCACAGTTTTCCGTTTCGCTTTGTTCATCTCTACTCGAATCGTCTTCGACGGTTTCAGGCTCGGAGTCTGAATTAACGCTGACTGCTTCTTTCGGCTCGGGTTCATCCGATCCATCTTCGGAACCTTCGTCGGATGAATCCAGACCTTCGTGGGATTCATCGTCAGTGCCCTGAAATCGAAGATTAGGTTATTAGGTTATAGCAATGCACATGCCTATAGGAATGTATATACGAAATCAACAGGGTTATTGTGAATATACGAGAGTAAGGTAAGTTAAGAATAATTCATAAGTAGTAATAACTTAAATTGTGCGTGTGTAGTTTAAAATGAAGAAAAGAAGAAAAATAATCAATACATTCAACAACATTGAAAAAAGTACCACTTACGTCATCATTTGTATGGTTTCTGCTTTCATTGTCAGAAATGCCTATGAGAATCTCTTTTGCCTTCGAGCTGCTGGGATTTTCATTTGCCAGTGTTTCTTGCGCAAGCTTTGGTTGGGAGTCGATTGATTCCTTGCTGTTACTACACTGACTGTCCTCAGGGGTTATGCCGTTTCTTTTAGTTTTATCATTGTCACTGTGAGAAGATCCCTCGTTGTTATTTTCGAGTGGGCCGTTACTATTTTCACTACTACCGGTGGAATCGTCAGATTCGTATTTCTTGGATTGGTCGTCGTTCAGATTTTTCCCAGTAGCTATAGGTGAGGCAGGAGGAGAGGACGTATCCATACTTTCTACGGCGGCTACTTCCATTGTGGCATCAATATGAATTGATAGTACACTAAAACAATGATTAACTTAATTAGGACATAAATCGTCATTTCAAAACTAACAAGATGATACATGGACACGATGAACACCGTTCAAGTAAAACATACAAATTAATATAAACTTATAGATAACTACACAGAAATTCAACCTGAGGTGAAGCATAAGTAAGTAAGATTATTTTTATTAATACTCCTTTTTCATTAATACGACCCTCTGCAGCGCAAAAATCATGGTGGAAGTGTGTGAAAAGTCCAGGAAAGAACCCCAATAAAAATCTTCAATGTGCTTTTAAATGGGGAGCTTTAATGGTATAATTTCGTATGTTGGTTTTAAGCATGTACTCGCTTTACATTTCTTCATTAGATAGATGCAAAGTCAAAATAAAGAGAAAAAATACGCCCCAACCAGGATTGGAACCTGCACCTCTGGCACGAGCCGCCAACGAGTTACCGATTTCGCCATCGCATCGATGACGTATTGTCTAAAAATTTCGAACAGTTGCACCTTCATAATATTCAATATGGAATCGTGTGAGTTGACAGAACGCAGAAGTTTGCGTCACACTATAGAAGATGCAACTGTTCGAAAGGAGAGAATACGTCATCGACCCGGTGGCGAATTGGTAACGCGTTGGCAACTAGTAGGCTGGGCGGCATTTGGGAAACTCCGCCACATCTTTCATCCTCCATCCCACAGTCATTAAAGACGAAGGTTTTTAATCAGTTCGTTCTGCCGGTAATGACGTACGGAGCGGAAACGTGGACCCTGACGATGGGCCTGGTCCACAAATTTAAAGTCGCTCAGCAAGCTATGTAAAGAGCAATGCTCGGCATTTCTTTGACCGATAAAATCCGTAACGACGTGATACGTCAAAGAACTGAAGTAGTCGACATTGCTAAGAAAATAAGCAAGCTGAAGTGGCAGTGGGCTGGGCACATCTGTCGCAGACCCGACAACCGATGGGGTAGACGGGTGCTCGAATGGAGGCCACGTACAGGCAAACGTAGCGTGGGACGCCCCCCGGCTAGGTGGACAGATGACCTAAAAAAGGTAGCCGGGAGTGGATGGATGAGAAGAGCGGAAGACCGCGTGTGGTGGCGTGCCTTGGGAGAGGCCTATGTCCAGCAGTGGACCGATACAGGCTGATGATGATGATGATGATGATGGCAACTGGTGCCAAAGGTCCAGGTTCAAATCCTGGTCGGGAAGAAATTCTTCTTTATTTTCGACTTTGTATCTTAGATATATAATGAAGAAATGTCGAAGTTTAGTTTATAACATCATTGACATGCTCGCTCGCTCGCTGCGTCAAGTTTTTATAGCGACGCGTAGCAAGCTAGCGAGTGTCACAAGGGTCCGCAGGTGCATTTCCACTTTAGGCTCTGACTGTACAAGCTTTCTCTATCGTAGCAGGCCAAACTACAAACATATCCAAGAAGCGGGCAGTTTTCTTGTGCAGACATTTAGCAACAGAACTTCTCACACGCGTCTCATACATTTTTAGGGGCCAAGTATGAGAAGATTTTATGGTGGCATTGGACTTGGCGTCAAATAAGGCAAACATTTGAATTTTATCGACTGAGTAATTACAAGAAGATGGAACTAAAACGTTTGCCTTATTTGACCAATGTAAAGAGCCATTTTACAGGTTACGTGTGTATATCTTTTAGAACCAACTGTGCATACGTCTGAACGTAAAACCTAGGTCTGGCTGCGTTCAGCTCTATACATCCGCCCGCAAAAGTGAAAATCACAAATAGGCCCTTTTCACACGCGCGCTCCCACGTAGTTTTCTTTAAGTCTCGGCAATATAACGAATGCGACAAGATTCTCCGGCCATAATCTCGCATGTAGAGCCAACCGTGTATATCTGAACACAGTCAGGAGTGTTGCCAGCGCGATAATAATAAATCTATACAAGAGTTGTCAAGGTCGAATGAAGATAGAGGCTGTGGATGGAGTCTCGTCGTGTTTCTTCGAACCAGACACAGTGCACTACAGGGATAAGTGGAAACGCAGCTTTAGAACCTTGCCATACTAGATATATTAGCAGACGCGTAAGTTTCTCCGTAGCACAGACTATTTTAAATTTCGCATCGTGAAATTTTTGTTTGGAGATTTGGACAGCGCCTCTAGCGTACAATGATTCAGATTCAGATATTTATTTCGCCATAAAGAACACACAACAATAACAATATTTCATTGAGACATATGCATATTCAGTATGGTTCGTCATCATTTTTTATGATGTCCCGTTCAGTAGTGCAATCTATAAGGAAGAACCGGGTAAGAAACCTTACAGAGCTTTTTTTAAATATAACTTACATACTAAGTTTTCATTATGTTAAATATAACATACTATATCTAAGCAAAAAATTAAAAATACTAAGTCAAAAATATACTCATTAAAAAAGATAATAAAATACAAAAAAAATGTACTAAGTAAATGCAATCAAATCATTCTGTATTTTTTTATGGAAAACGCGACATGTGGCATCGTTTCACTTACGAGTACGTGACTTACGATGCCCATCGACATTATATGCACGTGGATTGCGAATGCCATGTCGGCCTGACAGGAGCATTTTCACGCGCCTTTTGAAAACCTCCAGGCTGTACTTGGGAGGAAATTAAATTATTTTAATTTGTCCTTGGTTCTTTTTATGGAAACTGACACGGTTAGCTCCATCACCTACAACATCCGCGATGTCAGCCCATAACACCGGGTGAGCTAGGTGCCATGTCAGTGCTTCCCTTCGGTCGTTTCGGCTACACTTAACTGGACGGAAAACACAAACTATTTACAAAGCCGTTTCGAGCGTCGCTTCATTCAGTGCGGTGGTACCAAACCGGGCGGGTTGAACCCCACCACCTAGCCACTCTCACAAAAGCCACCAATCACCATACGCACAAGCGTTGAGTGATCGATCACGTATGTGATACTGATATATCACAAGTTCCACAGGTGTATTTACTCGTAGACTCGTGTGAGCACGTGTACAGTCTCATCTAAAAGCGGAGTACACAATCTAGAACCTTGTAATACCCGCTCGCGCTGAAATTTGCTGACGCAATCAAACTTGCTGTTCCCCACAACCTGTACTTCTTATAAAAGGGAACGTCTGTCTGTCTGTTTGTATGTATGTTATAAACACATGTTTAAGGTAAACTCCGGAACCACTGAACAGATTTTGATGCGGTTTTCACCAATGGAAAAAGCAGTTCTTGGGGCTCACTATAGGCTATATACCATTGCGCTAAATAGCCTTAGGGCTGACCAGTATAAAAGAAAGTACTTATAGTATGGAAGGGAGAAAATATTCTATGATATTTGCGTTTAAATCGGATTTGCTATTAAACCGAGTCTACCGCGAGCGAAGCCATAGGCAAAAGCTAGTACTAAATAAAACAACCAATGTAACATTTGACTTTGTGATAACTGATAAGGCCTATTGAGGTTAAAAAAGGTCATACCTATTTTATTACACGTAGGTTTAATTACACACGGTGTTATAGATAATCGGGTTTACGTTTTTAGTTCACCCAAAAATTGTATTTCACTTTGTGTGAAACTGAAAATTTTTCGGCCTGTAACTTTTTTTTTTTTTCAATATGATGCACTTTTGTGTGAAAAACTGTCTTTTCGTACCTGGATGGACAAGTATGTACTTATGTATGTTTATTCTTATATTATATTTTACATATTTAGTCATTTATGTCTATACGTATTAGCACTTTTATTTAACTAGAATCTACTTACGTATACCTGTTAGTACATAAGGTCTTTCAAAATTAGTTAATAGTACGCTAAGGGGGGGTTCTGTATCATATAGGGAGTAAAATCTATACTATAAAATTTTTTGGACCTTGGGATTTTTTTTTGTAAAATATTGTTTTATGTATTTAAATAAAAAAATAGGTGGTTGATTTTTATAGCCTAATCCAAGGAGGATGCCTAATCGATTCAGTTTCATAATCATAATAACAGTAACGAAAAAGTCTTCATTACCATTACGATGTAACACGTGTAAGTTGGTAAAAAAAATCAAATTCTTTCTATTCCATACTAATAAAACTAAAATTGTGGTTTTTCACAATTTCTGAAAGAAAGATATTTATGTGTTGGAAGACTTTTTTGTTCCTGGAAAGAGACTGAAACGATTAAGAAAAAAAAAAAATTACATTTTACATTAAAAAAAAATTTCTTGCAAAAAAAAATTCTTTGTTCTTCAAAAGTGATCTATTTCCGATACAAAACCCCCCCTTAGCGTACTATTAAAAAATTTTTTGAAAGACCTTATTTATAATACATATATGTATAAGTATGCTTCTATGTATTCTTATTTAGTATGATAAATATATTCTAGTATTTTACCTACATATATATTTTATATGCCCGGCGTCTTGTTCACTTCATTTTATTGTTATGTTAGTATTAAGTTTGGGTCATTTTCTTCTCTGTTTTGCTACCCTTATAATAAGTGTTCATAAAAGTCAGGTTGACTGGCAGAGATTGCCTTAGGTAATAAGTCCGCCTTTTGTAAAATCATTGTATTGGAAAGCAATAAAGCATATTATATTCTATTACGTATATTATTAATAAATATTCTTATTTCTTTATTTTCACGTTTTTTCATCATACAGGTACATATTTATATTAATTTTATTCTTATTATTATTAATGTACCTTCAATTCTCACACTCTAACCTACTTACATTTCACTATATTAATAATCAACTATCGAACATCTTAAGGTTGACTAGAAGAAATATCTGTAAGGGATAAGCCTGCCTTTACACCTCATGTAATTTTTGTAATTATGTAAACAAAATTTTTTGAGAAATAAAGTATTTCCTATGTAAGTTGTTCACTTTCAACCTGGTGTTTCAAGGTCATCAGTTTTCAATTAAAAAAAAACCGGCCAAGTGCGAATCGAACCCTCGGTGCGTGAGTTCGATTCGCACTAGGCCGGTTTTTTGGTTAGCGCCACAACGCCATCTATGGCTTAGTTAAAATGCTTTATACTCTTTTCGGTAGATGGCGCGCATACACTTTTTAGTTTCTTGTATGGGGACCCCGTGAATTTTTTATTATTGTTATATTTGTTGTCGGCCATAATAACACATATTCTGTGAAAATTTCAACGGGCTACCTATTACGGTTTAAGAGATACAGTCCTCGGACGGACGGACAGACGGGGTAATCTTAGTAATAGGGTCCCGTACGACGGATACGGAACCCTAAAAAAGTACCGCCCATTTTGTAACACTTTACATAGAACGGTATAGAACCGTACGCCTACTTCAACACCATTTACCACATCCCAAAGATTTGCTTGAATATAATACAGATCTGCATTAAGCCGAACTTTTTGTACCTCCTACATACATCTCTCCCCGTGCATGTCGTAAAAGGCGACTAGGGATATGACTCCCTTCTTATATTACTAGGTGGTAGGGTTCAACCCGCCTGGGTTGGTACCACCGCACTGAATGACAGGTCGGTCGAAACGGCTACGTAAATAGTTTGCGTTTTCCGTCCAGTTCAGTGCAGCCGGCACTACCGAAGGGAAGCACTGACGTGGCACCAAGTTCACCCGGTGTTATGGGCTGACATCACGGATGTTGCAGGTGATGTAGCCAACCGTGACAGTTTCAATAAAAAAAAAACATACATACACGACATCCCGACAATCGGGGTAAGCAGAGCATTCGGTGTTGCGCCGCAAACACTCCTGCATATGACAGCACAACACCGATGTACCACGTTCAGTAATATATTCATCATCATCATCATCATCAGCCTGTATCGGTCCACTGCTGGACATAGGCCTCTCCCAAGGCACGCCACCACACGCGGTCTTCCGCTCTTCTCATGTAATATATTAGGACAAGATAACTATCAAGCAGCAAGTAAGGAACGAAGACCCACCTGCTGTAAGACTCGGTGGAAGGACCGTGCCAAGGTAAGAGGTGGCGGCCCTGTCGCTCTTTAGCACATCACATTATCCTATCCCTTAGTCGCACCCTACAATAAATACAAGTAAGTACCTGTTTTATGTTTTATTTTGTTTTATGGAAACTGACACGGTTGGCTACATCACCTACAACGTCCGTGATGTCAGCCCATAACACCGGGCGAACTTGGTGCCACGTCAGCGCTTCCCCCTTTGATCGTGCCGGCTACACTGAACTGGTCGGAAAACACAAACTATTTACATAGCCGTTTAAACCGACGTTTCATTCAGTGCGGTGGTATCAACCCGGGCAGGTTAAACCCTACCACCAAGTAAGATTAGGAGGGAAGGAACCTACAGTTTTACGAGGAATCCGAACCTCGGTCAGCCTCCAACGGTCAGCGGTCACCCATCCAAGTACTGACCGCACCCAGCGTTACTTAACATTCAATAGCGACAGTTGACTGTCTGCACCACTGAGCTATCGAGGCTGACAACTAATGTAATATTCTTAGAACTGCTTTGAAGAGTGCCAGCCATTAGACCTACAAAGCATAAGGATTTAACTTTTTTGAGAACTCACCACAAGAATTCACATGTGCTAAGGTGTGTGATAGATAATAATGTGATACCTAGTAGGTACGTCTTTCTAAGTCGCGAGTATTTCCCCACTTTTGGATTTGACTCTATCTATCTTATCTATTGTTCGCGTGCGAACTTTGTGACCATATCGAGGTAAAAATAGTCAGCCCTTATTCTAATATAAATAATTTAAAATAATGTAATGTGCATTTTGATGCATAGAACGCAATTAAATCACTAACATGACACCTAGTTCCAGCAGGAATGTGATGTACTAGGCTGCTTACTATGAATACTATTGACCGGTGACTATGAAACTATGTCAAGTTATGTGAACGGTTAGGTAGTTTCTTCCAAAGAGTTTGTATTACGTCGCAGCGACGTAATGCAAACTCTTTGGTTTCTTTTTTCAACATTTTCTTGAAGATCTGTTAGTAAAGTATTTACTTATACTTGCTGTGCTATTCCTGTTTTAATTTTATTATTCACTGTTTTCGCTACCTGATACCCTGATACCCCATTCTACCATCGTTCCACGCGCAAGAGGTTGGGAATGCATCCACACACTGTCGGTATTCCCCCACATAGGACAAATCGATCCTGTAAAACCTTTATTTACAGGGTTGCCAACATGTGGAATTCACTCCCACCTGCATCCTTTCCTCTAATGTACAGTCTGGGGTCCTTCAAACATAATGTGAAGGTGCACCTAGCCGGCCGACAAGGTATTCGCAGCCCCCGTAAATATCCGAATGCCCGTGGGCGCCGTCGGACTACACCTCTGCGTTAGTCTGGCGTGCGACATTTGTCGTGCTCTCCATAAAAAAAAATTTATAAAATCGCTTAAGATTTTGTTGTACCTTTTATTCATGCTATGTGTAATGTACCTATTGTTTTTGATATTAGATCTTGAAAACTAGACATATAGAAATAATTTATTAAAAAAAAAAATTTACAAAAACAAACGATAAGTAGGTATTTTACATGAGTAATTTACAAAGGTGGACTTATCCCTTGCAGGGATGCTTGCAGGGATTTCTCCCAGTCAACCTATGGATGTTTGAGAGTTGTATGTTGTGAAATATAAGTAGGTAGTAGCAAAATACTTCAGTGCGGGAATGCCAATATCAGCCTCGGTAGCTCAGTGGTGCGGTCGGACGACTGTCGGTCGGATCATAAGCACACCTGGGCGCGGTCAGTGGATGGATGGATGGGTAACCGCTCGACCGTTGGAGGCTGACCGTGATTCGGATTCTACGTAAAATTGTAGGTCCATTCCTTCTTATCTAGTACTAGGTGGTAGGGTTTAACCCGCCCGGGTTGATACCACCGCACTGAATGAAAGGTCGGTTGAAACGGCTATTTAAATAGTTCGTGTTTTCCTTTCTGTTCAGTGTAGCAGGCATGACCGAAGTAAGGCAATGACATGGCACCTAGTTCACCAAGGTATTATGGGCTGACATCACAGGTGTAGTAGGTGATGTAGCCAACCGTGTCAATTTAAAAAAAAATCAAATATAAAGAACATAACTATAATAAACTATTGGCATACTACATATAAGTACGTACCTACTAGTTAATTAAAATCTAGCTAAGTATAACCGAATTTTAAAAAATCCCTCGACGTCAGATAATTAATTCCACATTATAATTTAAAGTTCCATAATTGATTGACACCTCAATTCTAAAAGCGAAGACACCTGGATGAAAAAAGACCCAACCTAGCGTTTGCAAGCCAATGTTGCTAGCGCGCCATAGTTGCTTTCCGAACTTCGAGTTTTACATCAGGTAAGTAAATGTACGTGTATGTATGTATGTACAGATACGGTCTACGTCACACCTGGCGCGGAGCACTGGCTGGCTGGCTCTAGACACGTGGTGTTTATATATAGAATATTATTTATTTCATTATTTATTTCGCGCTTGATAGATAAAGTACCGTGTGGGTTCGGTACTTAAAAAGAATAGCCCCACTGCATCTCTCCCCGTGCATGTCGTAAAAGGCGACTAAGGGATAAGGACAAGATGCCTTGCTAAAGGGCGACAAGGCTCGCCACCTCTCACCTTGGCACGGTACTACCACCGAGTCACGCAGCAGGCGGGTCTTCGTGCCTACTTGCTGCTTGATCGATTTAATCTTGTTCGAATGCTTTGCGAAACGTGGTGGTCGGTGTTGTGCTGTACTTTACCAGAGTTCTTGCAGCGCAACACCGATTACTCTGCTTACCCCGATTGTCGGGATTCAGCGTGTGTGATAGATATGTATGTAGATAAAGATAAGGCATCAATAAGATACAATTATTTACTGCATAAATAATTTTCCCGCGCATTTTAATTGATATGGATACTGTTGTTATCAAAATAGTAAACAGCATATCATTAAATATTGTCGAAAGATATTTTATAATACATTGCAACTGCGTTTGATTATTAGCTATGCTATAATATAATACAACGGTATTATAGCAATGTCTATTTTGTTGTAATTTTTTTTATATATTTACCTCTTTTATGACATGCCGGTGTGAGTGAGAGGGCAATATATGCCGACCGGGTCGAGTGCGAGCGAGATGAAAACACCACCGGTCTACTCTATCCCCGTTTCATTCCCACCTGCCTGCGCGCGATCTTCCGTCCCGCTCGAGCATTTCCGAGACCCGTGCGAGCGAGACGGCACGAGTCATACTATTCTCTGGCCGGGGGATAAGGTGTGTTTTCGCGCGGCAAGCATGATAAATAACCTTGTGCAGTCCGTTCTCTTCCTGCTGCGTGCGAGAGAGTGAGAGGGGACGGGGTAAATAATATGGCTGCAATGCGATAGAACATACGTATAATTTTCTGATTATTAGGTTATGAACATGGATTTTTTTATGTTTTAGCGCGGCTGCCTATCCCTTCACGCAGCAATGATATGATAGAACCCATAGACAGTAACTAGTTAAGTGATAACATTATGTAGTACGAATAGGTGGGTCAAAGATGACGATGCGATGACGGTCTTCTCGCGGCGCGGGATTCACACGTCTGATCGAATGGCATACGTTTGCTTCTGACGTGATCAAAGTGGGATTTTTTTATAAATTTTCGAAAACATGAATCACGGTGGGAAATAATAAAAAAAGAGGAAATAAGGTTATGCAAGGTCAATATAAAATTTACAATTTGTGGCCGTGCGAAATTTTATAAGGGCACTGATTTACGAGCTACTATAAATAAACGTTTACGTTATACTAAGTTAAATTACTATGTTTCTTTTAATCTTAGGTCAAATATTTAGTCATTATTATTTTATTACCCTTATAAAAACTGATTAGCTTCATAATGAAATTAAATGAAATGAAAATATACTATAGTGCACACCATTATATAAAAGGGTTACAAAAGGCGAGTTTACGAACTAACCTTTGGGATGTGGAAAACACGTAGGGGGCGGACAATGCAGTACTAAAGAGTAGGTACTACTGCATTGTGCATACAGTAACGACTTATAATAATTTAGACAAGCTGAAAGTTGGCCAAAACTATAAAATTATCTCATACAATTTAACTCAGACTAAATATCTAAGAACACGTTACCTAAGTACCTACTTAAAATGTTTACACACTAATATAAAGTGACAAATAAGTTATAATTTAATAATCAATATAATAAATTGCAACTGTACTTATATGATAAGATGGAGGTAGGGCCCAGCTCCATTGATTATTTTCGGAACTAGGTCTTCAGAAATAATGCTCGAGGATTGGCCGTAGATTGAATGGTGCGAATGTGGTTGATTGAATGTTGGTGCACACGGCACTACAATCAATCTACAGATTGGGCATATTTCGGCATGCTTGCAATTGTCTTTAAATGTATTAAAGTTTAAGATCAACAGTTCAATGTGAGACTTCTTGAGAATAAATTTAAAACAATAATAGTTAAATTCTATAACGAGTCTTTTTTCTTGCGTACCATTTAAAATTAATAATAATTTTCCAATAAGTATAAATAGTCATCACATCATGCATCGAGCAGACATAAATAAGGCGCCCACTATACCAAAACGAAACAGCCGTTGAGATCAATAAATGTTATTTAGAAAATTTTAATCAAAAGACCTGTTTTGATTACCATTTTCGAAATCTTACACATTAATTATAATACATTATTTGTTTGTAGCGAAAATTATAAAGTTGTTGTGGTGTTTTTGTTTCAATTATTAAAATAAAAAATTGGTTCAAATTATCTAAATTCAATTATTCCAAAGTGCCGTTGAACACGTGCAATACAAAAAAAAGCTCTATCAAATTAGCTGAAATATAAACGTTCAAACATTAAATAATTCTATAATACTTTTATAATTTGGTTAATTATTATATAATGATTAACCAAACTATAAAAGTAATATTTAACAATTAGGTAAATAGAATATATTATGTTGACCTTTCATTAAACATAGACCAGTATCCGAAGGTCAACTCTCCAACTTGCCAAAACTTATGTCGACCATACGACCGTCGACCTTTCGCGTATAGCACGGTACATGACGTGAATAAATATATAGATAATAGAAAGTAGAAAATGGTATTTTACCAAAATCCTCTGCATTGGGCAGTCGATGCGGTCCTCGAAGCAGCCCGTGGGTAGTGTTAAGGTCGTCTAAGTACTGAGTGTATAGGCGAGGCTGTTGGATTTGAATTTGTATGTATTATAGCGCGGCGAACGCTCGCCGGTCGTCCTTCACGAGCGAACGAGCGAACCAAGATGGCGGCCGGCAGCGAGCGTCATGCGGACCCACCGTGCCAGTGCCGAGCCAGTGGCGCCCCTGCCGGAGGGTTCGGGGACTAGTGTAAAAAAAAATTGGCGGGCGGATGGCGCGTCCGCTTTTGTAATGGCGGATGGCGGGAAAGGAGGCGGTCGGCGGAGTGGAATGCAACATGGCTTCCTTGGTCTTCCCCGCGCTCCCCGCGCCCCGCATATTTATATGATTACATTTTCACGAAGCATTTTCAAGTTAAATTAAGTGCCTATCCTCATCTACGTTTTGGGGAAGTTTTCAGGACAGAAAGATTTCCCAACGGAAAATGTCCTGAAAATTCAAGGGTGGGCGAGGTAGAGCCAAATTAAGAGATGTTTGTTTTTCGAATACTAAAACAGTAAAACCAAGACCTACAAAGGTGGTATGTAGGTAGGAGGTACTATCTGGTGATGAGGTCTAAACGCGCTGCTCTGGGGGTTGTGGTTGAACTCTTTTGAAAAGTTGTGTGTTATATACTTTGATCGATGATCAAAATGTCAGTGGACATCAAAATATACACATGTGTTTGTAATTTTTGTTTTTTTTTTAATTGCTACATTTTCAAAAACACTGTTCCTTCCATTTTTCAGGAAAACTTACAATTTTCCGATCCTTGAATGTAAAGAGGGGGTAAAGTAGGGGTGTAGCCGGGAAAGAAATCAAGGGATGTATTGGCGTGGCACCTAGTTTCAATAGTACAATGGTCTAATGGCCTGACGGCTACGCTGCTGACTGAAGCTTCCGTACTTTTTTTTTATGGAAACTGACAAGGTTTGCTACATCACCTACAACATCCGTGATGTCAGACCATAACACCGGGTGAGCTAGGTGCCATGTCAGTGTTTTCCTTCATTTCAAGTCGGCTACACTGAACTGGACGGAAAACACGAACTATTTACATTTCGACCGACGACGTTTCATTCAGTGCGGTGGTACCAACCCGGGCGTAAACCCTACCACCGAGTAAGGTAAACAGGGAAGGGAAACGGCGAAATTGTTTCCGCGCGCGCGGCGTTCTCCCTGTTCTAATCCTTAAAGATTTAAACAAGATTTCATCTCGTGGGTAGGTACCTAACACCACTTATCATGATCTGAGGCAAATTCAATTCAATTTCCTTATTCATATACACTTTTATAAGAACAAGATATTTGTGGTGGTATATAGCTGTAACAGTTCCGCTAAAACGGAAAACCCCATTAAACACATTTTTTTACACGACTATAGTTGATACAAGTTTATACATAATCTGTCTCACTTGCACGCACTTTCTCAGCATGCCTAATTGTGATGTGAGTGAAAAAGAATTAATTTATCGCATAATGCAAACCGGATAGAAGAAATGCCATAAGAATGCTCAATAAACATTAAGAATATTTTTTTTTTATTATTGACAGCGCGACATATGGCGCCGAGCCACCCATAAGGTGTCTAACGACGCCCATGGACATTCGGTGGTATGCGGGGGTTGCGAATGCCATGCCGGCCTGACAGGTGCCCATTCACGCCCCTCTTGAAGGACCCGAGACTAATATACAAAATATTTGTTTTAAATTAATTTTTTATATTGATATTATTCATAATACACAGTTTAATCTTCAGCGAAAATTATAATATATAATATAATATAAAATTGTGTTGATATTTTTTTTGACACGAGAGGTGGTATGGTATTTTTTTTTTTTTTTATCAACCATATTTAATCCTTGTGAATGATGCGCGCCTAGTTCCATATGTATTATGATTCCCAAGTTCTTAATTATATTTCTTTGAGTAAAAAGATTAAACAATAAACAACATAAAAATAAAACAAACCACGGAAAGAAAGCAAAACAGTATAGGAGAGCGAATAGGAGAGCGAATACCTTCGATACGGCGAATACGAACTTATCACTAATGAGTGATTTCCTCCAGTCTACTTTTAACAGATGACTTGAGCACAGAATAGAAAAGAGTACTCCGTACAGAAGCTGCTCTGTACAAACACTCACAAAGAAATAGCTACTCTGCGACGACGCGATAAAGTACAAATTGACTCGCCCAGAGCTACATGCCTAACCACGATAATTGCCTACATTTCGCTTCTCTTTCTGTCGTGTAACTCTATCTCTAAAGCGCGCCGTTCAGCGCGTCTAAGGGCTGTGTCTTTGTGCTGTCTTATTGTGAGGAATAAAATGAAGATGATACCTACCAACTTTTATCGTTCTAGCTACCAACGATATGATATTTAGCTACGGCAAATTCATGCGAACAAATTCATGCATGCGTTAGCGTCACAATTAGTTTCTCACATCGAAGCGTGCATTGCGTGCAACCTTCCAGTGATAGTTTTGTTTGATCAATAAATTTAATGATCAATGATCATCTACAATGTACCTATTATCCTTATACGAATTAGGCCATACACACCACGCTGTTCGGCGTACTAATGTTATTGGCAATATAATAATATCATTTTAAATCAATGACCTCCTACTATATGAATAAATAAATTACTAGAAATAAATCAAAATGCTACTAAACAAAATACTTACCTTTCTTCGTCTCTCGGCAATGAAAAAAAAGACAAGTTTTCATTTGTCTGTTGACTTTTGCACCAGTCTATTGACTTATCCACCTCCTAATATATTTGACATACCTACATGAAGATACACAACAACAATAACAAGGAAAGAGATTTTATTCATTATTAAAAGTTGACAGGTCGTTTCTAAATCACGTTCACAACAATTAACAATCTTATATACTAAAAGTTCTTATATATAAGAGTTCTTGATTTAATTCACAATTAGTTTATCAAATGGAAGTGTGGAACCTACCAGTGATACTGTTTTTTGATCAATACATTTAATACAATTTATTGTTTTATTGGTGTTGCTTCTATTTTATTGTATAAAACACATGTTGAGAGACAGAGATACAAATAATTAAGATATGAAATTAATTAAATAAGAAAAGTAAACCTAATACAACTTTAATTAAACCTAATTAATAAAGAGAACACTAAAACTAACCTAAAAGTCTACAATTTAGATCCAAAATATTGTAAATTAGACAAACATTCTATTGCGCTCTAAAGAACCAAGAACTGGTTGAAAAAATAAAACCTTGATGAATAATCATTAATCACTATTTTATAAAACTAAACAATACCATCTTACAAAACTATTACAGACTTTCATTACGTACGACGTAAAGTTACCTTTATGAAACTTATAATAATGGAATATTTGAGTCAGTTTACTCTTAGAATTAATTTAATAAAAAATCCAATTTATTAGATTATATACTAGTCAAACATAATCGTGTTTGTTTTTAAGGCCTTCTACACTGTTGGCTGGTTGGGACAACTCTTACCTTGGGGTGAAAATCGATCGTGTGGACGTCTGTTGCCAACCAATTTTCGATGTCACTTTGGTTTGGGGCGGGGCATTATTGGTTGGACGTGGTCGCGAGTCGCGATCGCGACCGACCGCTGCGCTCACGACCAGTGACCGTATTCTCTAACGTCCTCACGTCAACGTCGGTGACGCTGACTAGTTATGCCTCTGTCTAATTATATGAACTAGACAGAGACATAACTAGTCAGCGTCACCGACATTGGCGGTAGGAAGTTAGAGAATACGGCCACAGGGTCAAATAGAGGGCGTTGAATCAGGAATCGACCGTGTAGAAGCCTGTTGCCAACCGCTTGCGCGTGAGATAGTTGTACCGGACTAGACGCTCGAAAATTTCGAAGCCAAACTCGCGGATGCTTTTAGCTTAGCGCCACGAGACGAGGATGCCGACATCGACAAGGTGTATACGGGCTTCGTATCCGTACTAACGGACACTGCAGAGCAGCACTTCAGCAAAAGTCGACAGGCACCCCGTAGCAAGCTATCCGCAGAGACGTTGAGGCTCCTGGAAACACGACGGAATATGAAACCGGAGACCCGGAGTAGTGTCGTACACAGGAACCTCAACAAGACCATAAGCAAGTCCATTCGCAGTGATATTCGCCGAGAGAACATGAAGATGGTTGAGCGCGTTATAGAGGAAAATCGAGGCAGCAAAGTGTTTGCCCGTGCCTTCTCTACCGGCGCTAACCAAATCTCGAAACTCGAGCGAGCGAATGGGGTTGTCACAGCAAGAAAGCCGGATATTCTTGAGGCGATGGAGGAATTTTATGGCCAATTGTATTCCGCAGCAATCCCTGCCCCAAGTCCAAGCAAACCAGACGACTCTGAGAGGCGTGCGCCGCTCACTAGACACTACACGGAGGATCTACCCGATATTAGTGTCTATGAGATAAAGGCTGCCTTGAAAGGACTCAAAAAACACAAGGCTCCAGGTGAAGACGGGATAACGACAGAGCTGCTGAACGCTGGCGGACGACCGTGACCTATGTCACTTCTTAGCCACGTGTACAATGTCTTTTCAAGAGTCATCACGAGTCAGCTGACACAGAGGCTGGACCAGTACGTATACCTCGGTCAAATTCTGCGGCTTGGTAGACAAGGTCTGCTTAAGGAGGTGGAGAGACGAATTCAACTGGGTTGGGCTGCCTTTGGAAAACTAAAATTCGTCCTGAAGTCTGACCTTCCGCAAAAATTTAAGACCCGTATATATGACCAGTGTGTCCTCCCGGTTATGACGTACGGGTGTGAAACGTGGACTCTGACGGTCGCTGTTGTCCAAAGGTTGAAAGTTGCCCAGCGAGCAATGGAGCGAGCCATGCTGGGAATACTCCCTACGTGATATGGTGCGTAACGAGGCAATCCGCCGACGCACCAAAGTAGTCGATATTGTACACCGGGTGGCTAAGCTCAAGTGGCAGTGGGCTAGGCACCTTAGCCGAAGAGACGATGACCGTTGGAGTAACCGTGTCCTACACTGGCGGCCGTGGACAGGAAAACGGAGTGTGGGAAGACCACCCGCCAGGTGGGACGACAACATCAAGTACGCCGGCGGAAATCAGTGATTCCGTATCGCTGAAGGCCGGGAGGACTGGAGGAAAATTGGAGAGGCGTATGTCCAGCAGTGGACGCTTACACGCTGACTGACTGACTGAGTGGCTGACTTTGACAAGATCCTAACAATCGGGGTAAGCAGATTAATCGGCGAAACTAAGGGCGAGGTTGCGTTAGACGTGGTTGACGTTCCGCAAAATTAAATGTGCTTTAGCTTTATGAAATGATGTATTTTTTTCTCCCCTTCTCTTAAATCTCTATTATTAAACTTAATTGTTGAAAATATGCGAAATCGTGTGAATAATTTTAATAAATAATCGTGAGGAAAACAGGGGCAAAGTGGGATGAAATCAACTAACAGTTTGAACATTTCTAATAATGTACCGCCCGGTCGATTCATTAAAACGTTGTCAAAATTTTTTAAAAACGTTTTTTCTAATTGTTCCACGTAATTATTAAATGTTTCTGGTGGAACTTTGAGCCCACCGTAAAATGACGACTCTTTATTATATGCCTTGAAATGACTGTATAATCTGCTTTCGTCAATATTAGGTTTTTCTTGTAAGTAAGCATTGAAGTTAGGGCAGCTATGTTTTTTGCTACATTTATATAGCAAATATCCTGAAACATAAGTTAGGGCATTTTTCGCAGGCAAGTCAAAACGGTAGTCGACTTCGCCGTTTAGGGCCACCGCTGAAGGTGTCCTAGACTGGCGATCTGAAGGTTTAAGCCGTTCAAAAAAGGTATCTGCCTTCTGAAGTAACTCACAAATATCTTCCTCGCAGTTAGTTAAACGTGAATTTTTCAAAATGTTGCTGAGAAAGAGTTTCGAAAACGCTCTTGTGAACTGGATGGGCGTAGGATCTCTGCAGTTACCTCCCTGCTGTCTGACAGTTCCGAAAAAAATTTCCAAAGGGTCTTGGTTTAGACGTCGTGTAAATAAAAATTTTATCCCCTTTTCCTGTAAATCCCTGCTTAACATCATAATAGCTTTAATTGTTATTTGTATATTCCTAAACGTTTTAATTCTATTCGTATTGTCGACTCCTTTTCTTTTATCGATGGCCGTAATTTTCTTAAACATGCTTGCAGCCTCTTCCAACACATCTATTTGATACTGTTTCATAGATAATGAATTTTTATATTTATTTGTGGACGAAACTGTGCTTGAATTTAGGACATCGAATATGTTATTCATCATTTCTATAAAATCTGCGGTATGTTTTGCTTCTTCAGGTAAACTATGATCGGCAATAAGAACGTGAATAGCAGCAAAAACAGATCGGCTAAAAATTTTAGCCGCGTACTTCACACGCATTTTTTGGAAGTTGTTGGGCCTTATATGTTTTTCTGTCACCTTTGGAATCAATTTTAAATCCTTTTCTTTCTGTTTATTATATAGCTCTTCTATGTATTTCCAGGAAATTAATTTGTTATCATATATGAAATTGTTGGTAAGTAAATTATTTCGAATACATTTAATTAAATGCGGAACGTCAAATATATAGTAATTTTTTTTTTCTTCAAACAAAAAATAGGGTTTCGCTGCTGTAATTTTTTTAACTTCTTTTGCATATTTGTCGAAATTTGAGCCCTGATCTGAAACTATTGCTTGTACTTCTATTCCAATGTTAAATAGTCTTGAAATTGCTTCGTCTAACCACGTTTCTAGTTCCTTGTAATGTTTAGGTGAAGCTAAGAAGGAATACGCCACAGGTTGTTTCCAGTTCACAACAACACCTCGAAGCATTATTACACAGGCGTGTGAAGCTATTTCTTTTGTGACTTTACCATTAATGACATGTAGGCCAATCATTTCATCTCTTTTAGTATCGTAATGTAAGTGCCGTTTGAGTACCATTTCGTCTATACATAATGTGCAATATTTAGCATTTTCTGGGAAAGATTTCAATTTTGCAGACAAAAATTCTATAATACGACCTTCAATTTTAGGGGGAATGACCATATTAAATCGTTGGAGGGTGGATTCACTCGGGAGGTGTAAAAATGTTTGCAGACATCGGTATGTTTGTGGGCTAGAGAAATGTAAATTTAACGCAAAAAGCTTGTACTCCGGATCGTAACGGTTTCCTTTAGATTTGTTTTTCAAATGACTTTGCCAATCAAGAAGTTTGACAATTTTTTTAGTGACCTCATCCTCACATTTGAAACTGAAATGTTTATAGCATTCGGATTCCTTTGACTGGACTTCTGTTCGTATTTTGTTTAATTCATTCTGAAGCTTTCTTCTTTTGAGTTCTGAGTCTTGCAGTTCACTGCGAAGCTTACGTTAGGCTAAAATCAAATCGGGGCAAGCACAGTAATCGGAGTTGTGCTGCAGGTATCCTTTAAATTACAGCACAACACCGACCACCACGTTTAGCAAAGTATTCGTACAAGGTAACTATCAAGCAGTAAGTAATTAATAATTTGAAAACCCGAGAAACATACTTTCAAAATTTTCGCTTCTGGATACTTAGAATAGCCCCCATCTCTCCCCGTGTATGTCGTTAAAGGCGACTAAGGGATATGGACTCCCTTCTTACATTACTAGGTGGTAGGGTTTAACCCGCCCGGGTTGGTACCACCGCACTGAATGAAAGGTCGGTCGAAACGGCTATGTAAATAGTTTTTATTTTCTGTCCAGTTCAGTGTAGCCGGCACGACCGAAGGGAAGCACTGACGTGGCACCAAGTTCACCCGGTGTTATGGGCTGACATCACGGATGTTGTAGGTGTTGTAGCCAACCGTGTCAGTTTCCATAAAAAAAAAAACTTAGAACAACGGCTGTAACCTAACCTGTCTGATCTTTAGGTTTGTTTATTTTTCTGGTTTTAGCTACGTTTAAATTTCAAGTTTCTTGGACTGCTAATGCAATTAATTAAGGCTCTTCCATTCATAGTGACGTCATGCGCTCAGCGGAATGGGGAGCAGCGGGGACAGGGGCGCCCCCCCCCCCCCAGACCCCTGCCCCCCCCCCCCCCCCCCCCCCCCGTTTCCTCTTTAGGCAGTTTTCTCTTTACTAGAGCGGGATGGATAGCCACAAGGCGCTTTCGATAAAACAAAGCGAATGCGAATAATAGCGCGCAAATCGTTTTTATTTTAATAAGTATGACAAATTTTAAATTTGTGAATTTGTTCAAATCGTGCTTCACGAAATAATATAAAATTGTATTTGGAGAAAAAATATGAAAAATCATTATTTTTTTATATTTTTACAATAGAAATTGCCGCAAAAATAGAGGAATGTTTGAATTTTTTTTCTATCGAGCGAAATTTTCGTATTTCGTATTTCGTATCAATCTTACGGTACAGATGACCCGAGTGGTAGGGGCTTAATTTAATTTTGATCGGGATAGCGTCATCTATGCTATATTCCTTTCACCTTATTCTTTAACAACCTAACTAATAACCAATACAATGGTTTGACTTCAAAATACTCTCATAGATAGCGCTCAGGGCAACAATAAGCGCTGCCTAGCCATTGAGGAGCGTTGCAACTTCCGTTCGTACTTTCGTGGCGTTTCACTTTTTCTGAATTAGGTCCCCATCCCAAAAGTGCGTTAAAAAAGGCTTCGCTTCAAAAAAACTTACTGGGTCTAGCTAGCTACGGAGCCCTGAAAATCCGCTTCGTCTCTAGGTAAAAAAAAACTCAGTCCATATAAAAAAGTATGTCTATGAAAATAGTACATCTACTCAGATGAAAACACGTAAGATCATAAGTTTCATCTCCCAGTTACTTCTAAAGTTAATAAAAGCTCCACATTAGTTTGTGAGCTCGGCCTCGTGTGCAATCTCCAAACGTACACATACGCTTATAGGACCTTGTAATATTCACTATCTTGTACAATGCGTCTTCCCGCGCTACACTTAGCGGCAAATTCTTTCACGTTACAAGGTTCTATTTGCATCTCTACTTTCATAGACTGCACAAGGTTCTCGGCGCCTTATCTGCCCGCGTGTAGTTCCCGGCAAAGTTAGTAGGAATTTTGAGCTCGGCCGAATTTCTCAAGTCCAAAACTGGGCTTAGCACTGGCGTGCTGTACTGTACCTACGTAATGTGTGATGTTCCCATAACATGGATCTTGCAGTGCACAAGGTGCCCCATTTCCCAACGTTCATACTGTTCCCGCCAAAGTTAGTAGGAATTCTGAGCTCGGCCGAATTTCTCAAGTCCAAAACTGGGCTTAGCACGGCGTGCTGTACTGTACCTACGTAATGTGTGATGTTGCCATAACATGGATCTTGCAGTGCACTAGGTGCCCCCTTTCCCAACTTTCATACTGTTCCCGCCAAAGTTAGTAAGATTTTTGAGCTCGGCCGAATTTCTCAAGTCCAAAAACTGGGCTTAGCACTAGCGTGGTGTACTGTACCTACGTAATGTGTGATGTTGCCATAACATGGATCTTGCAGTGCACAAGGTGCCCCCTTTCCCAAAGTTCATACTGTTCCCGTCAAAGTTAGTAAGCATTTTGAGCCCGACCGAATTTCTCAAGTCCAAAAAACTGGGCTTAGCACTAGCGTGGTGTACTGTACCTACGTAATGTGTGATGTTGCCATAACATGGATCTTGCAGTGCACAAGGTGCCCCCTTTCCCAACGTTCGTACTGTAGGGGTGATATGTAGTGCCGAGGCGAGCGAAAACTATAAGGGGGAGCGGGTATGACATTGGTGTAGCCGGGTAAGAAGCAGGGTTGCCGGATGTACGGTTTTGAGCCGGACAGTCCGGTTTTTGAGGCCTGTGTCCGGTCTCCAAAATAATGAAAAACCGGACATCAAAACGTCCGGTTTTTCGGTTTAAAAAATCTTTATTATCTCAAAGAACGTTGCAGAGATTATTATAAGTTGTTACAAAGCAAAATCTTTAAATTATTATTTTTTGTTTTTCTTCATATAACCCAAATATTTTTGTTCTTCTTTTTATTTCAGAACATATTTAATACTAATCATGCGGTGTTCTTCGATTTTGCAATAAGTTCGATCAATTGAACCCTTTTATTTATTACTGTATCTCCCATTCATTTAATTAAAGGTCATGAAATATGTTGTACTTGAAAATCAAAGGGTCTTTTATAAAAAAACCGGCCAAGTGCGAGTCGAACTCGCGCACCGAGGGTTCCTTATCGCCATGTCATGGTTAGCGCCACTCACGCCATCTATGGCATGTTATTAAATGCTTGATATTAGTTAAATGTCATGAATCATGATTAGTTAAAATGTTTGACACTCTATTCGGTGGATGGCGCGCGCGCATACACTTTATTGGTTTCTTCTATGGGAACCCCCGTGAATTTTTTACTTTTCTTATTTTTATTATTTGTTATATTCGGCCATAATAACACATATTCTGTGAAAATTTCAACGGGTTACCTATTACGGTTCAAGAGATACAACCCCCGGACAGACAGACGGGCAGACGGCGTAGGCTTGGTAATAGGGTCCCGTTCCGGATACGGAACCCTTAAAATGTCCTGTTTTATCAACTGAACCATGTGGCAACGCTGAGTAAGAAAGCAAGGGATATATTGGCGTGGCACCTAATTTCAATAGTACCATCGTATAATGAATGACCGACGGCGACGACGTTGAAGGCTCCGTACTTACCGCGGTGCAATAATTTCCGCGCGCGCGGCGGGGTGTTTTCACTGTACAATTAATGTGCTAAGGAATTATTGCAATCGCGCGCTGAATAAATAATGATCATTTTAATTACATCCTTTTTTTATAATTTTATTTAAATTTTACAGAAAAAAAAATTTACAACGAGTCGATGTGTCACTTTCTACTTACATACAAAAATAATAATGTTTGACTTTGGTTGACTGGGAGAAATCCCTGTAAGTAAGGGAAAGTCCACCTTTGCCCCTCATGTAAATTACTTATCGCTTGTTACTGTAATATGTTTTGTAGCAATAAAGTATTTTTAAATAAACATTAATTTATAAAAATGCCTACACTGTTACGTATACAACACACTATATACGACTGCACCATTGGTCTCTCAGCACAGCCACCCATGTTGGTTTACATAAAAAAAACTGTTTTCGTAACCTACATAAATAACAATATTCGCAAAACATTTTTATTTACTATACAGATACTTTCTCTGGGCCAAAAAAGCGGTTTGAGAAACTGGTTTTATTTTAGCTCTTGTTGACTAAAATATAGGTATTATTTATCGATACCTATACGCTGTCTCTTGGATAGTCTTGGTTTCAATAAAAACGACTACTAAAATAGGTTGATACATACACACCATCACGCTGTATCTCGACAATCGAGTTCAGCAGAGTAATCGGTGTTGTGCTGCGCTGGCGAATTACAGCACCACCACGATTAGCGAAATATTAGGAAACAATAGATATTCAAATTATAATAAATTTAGTGTTTTAAGAATAAAAAAACCATAGTAATAAAAAGTCAAAAATAATTTCCGTTTACTTAGGTACTTACATAAAGGAGTCGGTGGACCGCTAAGTAAATTCCCGCGCAGCTCTGAGTTTTTATATTTTATTTACTTTGCGGTCCCCCGACTCCATTAAGTAAACGGAAATTATTTTTGACTATTTAATGGTTGGGTTTTTGTAAATTTGTAATTTAACTTTTATTTCAGGCTTTTAAAAAAAACCGCATGCAAATCCTTCCACTTTAAGATACTCGTAATTATTTTTGATTACTTAATTAATTGATTATTTGATTACAAACCTAGCTAACAACCATGCCGATTAAACCAGCTTTCCAATAAAAAAAAAACCGCATCCAAATCGGTCCATCCGTTTGGGAGCTACGCTGCCACAGACAGACACACCCTTGCACACAAACACACACACACACACACCCTTACACCATACTCACACACACGTTAAACTTATAACACCCCTCTTTTTTCGCCGGGGGTTAAAAACATAACACAAGACCTAGTCGAATTCGTGTTATTACGAACGTTCCTACTACGTAGTCGGGCTAACTTCTTTTTTTTTTTAATGGAAACTGACACTGTTGACTACACCTCCACCTACTACATTCGTAATGTCAGCCTATAACAACTTGGTGAACTAGGTGCCGTGTCAGTGATTCCCTTCGGTCGCGCCGGCCACACTGAACTGGACGTAATACACGAACTATTTACATAGCCGTTTCAACCGACCTTTCATTTAGTTCGGTAGTACCAATCCGATGAGAAGGGAACGGACTTACAGCTTTAAGTGGAATCCGAACCACGGTCAGCCTCCTACGGTCGAGCGAACACCCATTAAAGTACTTACCGCGCCCAGGTGTGCTTATAATCACGACCGACAGTCGACCGATCGCACCAATGAGCCGCCGAGGCTTTCCTTCGCTCTTTTTCCTTTTGACTACGCTGTAGTCGGGTAAAAGAGTAAATAAATAAATAAAAAAAATTTAAATAAGTATGTTATTTTATTATATCTCGATAGCTAACTTTTATGTCAAGCTTTTTTAAAAAACACCAGTTCCCTTCCCGGGTGTCCGCGCGGATACAACATATATGTTTTATGTCTATGTTAACTTTGCCAATCCCGTGTGCCTCTTCATCGTCGTCGTTCTGTGTTCGAAGCAGCAGCGCTCCATCAGCGTCACAGATCATAGCCATAACGGCCAGATGGGCGATCGAACGCCCGCCGCCCGTGTCGATGTCGACATCTCTCCTCGCTATCATTAGCTGGTAGATGACGACATGAGGTCTTTGAATAGCAGCAAAGCACTGTGTGGGCGCATTGCTGCCAGAACTAGGTGCCATGTTAATGCTTCGCTTGAATAGCTACCATCTAGGCAGCTACTGTCTAACCCATAAAAATATTATAACCTTGAGGGTAGCATTTAATTGGCTTGTATTCGTATGAATGTGTTTTCATACGAATACAGGCCAATTAAATGCAATTGCAAAGTCAAATTATATTATATTCATAGGCTGTCAATTACCTGAATACAATTAAATAAAATAAAAAAATTAATAAAAAAATTCATTTAATTTGATTTAGCCGTGCGACGTATTAGTTGTCTGACCCCACTGGTATAAATAAATGTAGGCGCAACAGTGCGCCCTTAAGAGCGTAGGCGGGCTGCATTTTCTCCATACAAACGTATTTCCCTTTTTCCTTCCTGGATAATGCCTCCAGAGCAACGGTTTTTTGTTTTGTTTTACCCGTCTAGCCTATTCTGTGTGTTCTGTGTCCTTCGTCCGTTTCTTGAGCGCTTGACACGTGACCGTTGCAAGCGAGTAAGTGACGCGAAACTGTCAAAGGGGTGACGTTTCGCTGGTTTTGCTCTCACACATAGCAAACACTCCAAAAGGATAGAAGCGACATTACCATATGAACGTCATGGACCCACTGAGTTGTATGAGTGTGAGAATATGTGTTATTATGGCGGAAATAACAACAAATAATACAAAATAGAAAAAGTTAAATATTAAGGGGGTACCCATACAAGAAACGTGTTTTCAACTTTTCTTTTGTGGTGCGGAAACCTCGGTGCGCGAGTCCGACTCGCACTTGGCCTGTTTTTTTATAGCACCTGCTCTGCCGTGTCTGTACCGCGTGGGGCCCTCGATGGGGCCGGTACTTAAAAAGAATAGCCGCACTGCATCTCTCCCCGTGCATGTCGTAAAATACGACAAGATGCCATGCTAAATGGCGACAGACTAGCCACCTACCACCTTGGCAAGGTCCTTCTACCGAGTCGTGCAGCGGGTGGGTCTTCTTGACTTACTTGCTGCTTGATAGTTATCTTGTGCGAATAATTTACTAAACGTGGTGGTCGGTGTTGTGCTGTAATTTATAAGAGTACCTGCAGCACAACTCCGATTACTCTGCTTACCCCGATTGTCGGGATACAGCGTGTGGTATGTATATTTTTATTGAAATCTCGACATGTGGCACCGAGCCACCGATAAGGTGTCTAACGACGCCCATTTTGGAAGAGGTACATTGATTGTATGCAATCTATGACAATATCAGTTCTATCATTTTAAAATCGTTGGTCCAAATGGAAAATACGTCATTGGTGTTGACCACAGAGCATCGAATACCGACCGCGCGCGCCTCTCCTAGAGGCGAAAGTAATAATAATATTTGAAACCTAATAACTGGACACAGTGCTGCTAGCGCTTCGTATGTGTGTGTGTTAGTATCGACACTACACACAAAGAGGAGCAAGTTAGGCACACGCACAAAACAAATGCACACGCACAACACACATATATAATTCATAGGCCACGCCCACAGGCTTCAACGGCGTTGTAGGAAAATCGCGCTCAGGGCGTCTCTAGGAGGGTACGCGCGCGGTATTCGATGCTCTGTGGTGTTGACCGAAAACCTATATAGACCAGCCGAACACGACCCGCGCCAAAATGTCTGTGACATCACCATTTTCACAACATGCCATGTTCAGTTGAAAACCAACGTAGAGAACATATTAAAATATTGTTGAGAACATATCACAGAAAATAATCCGATTTCCCATGGCAAACACGAGAGTATATTCTCTTTCGATCTACTTATTTTCCCATCGATCAAACCTTGTTCATCATCATCATCATCATCATCAGCCTGTATCGGTCCACTGCTGGACATAGACCTTGTTACCAACATTTAATTTTATCGTAGCTAAACTGTACAATATATGTATATATATATATTTTTTCTAATTATGAAATAAAAATTATAGTAAAGTAAAAGCCTTCCGAGTATCTTTTATCTGTCACTTAAAAGTAACTATTGAAGCGAAAATTATAATTTTAGGAAAAAAAAAATTTGACGAAAACGGTCTCTTTCGTATTCATCGCCTTTATTCTATTCAATTACTAAGGATTCCTTTTAAGTTCTAAATAACCTCACCAATGTTTTAGTAAAAGAAAAGATGAAAGTACACCTAAAAAAGTATTTGTTTAGGCTTATACAAGTAGGTATTTTAAAGTTGCTTAATTGTCAGCCTCGATAGCTCAGTGGTGCAGACAGTCAACTGTCGCTATTGAATGTTAAGCAACGCTGGGTGCGGTCAGTACTTGGATGGGTGACCGCTGACCGTTGGAGGCTGACCGAGGTTCGGATTCCTCGTAAAACTGTAGGTCCCTTCCCTCCTAATCTTACTTGGTGGTAGGGTTTAACCCGCCCGGGTTGGTACCACCGCACTGAATGAAACGTCGGTCAAAACGGCTATGTAAATAGTTTGTGTTTTCTGACCAGTTCAGTGTAGCCGGCACGATCAAAGGGGGAAGCACTGACATGGCGCCTAGTTCACCCGGTGTTATGGGCTGACATCACGGACGTTGTAGGTGATGTAGCAAACCGTGTCAGTTTCCATAAAAAAAAAAAAAAGTAGTCTACTTAATTAAGCAAAACTTAATCTAATTAATAGTACTAGCTTCAAGACTTCTGGCTATATTCCATTGAATAAATGTGATATTGAAAAACATGAAATGAAGGGAAGCACTGACATGGCACCTAGTTCACCCGGTGTTATGGGCTGACACCACGGTCCGTGATCCTAATCACCTACAACATCCGTGATTCACGGATGTTGTAGGTGATGTAGTCAACCGTGTCAGTTTACATAAAGAAAAAACTTTGATCAGTGCACCGAAATCGGCAGGAAATGTGAGAAAATTTTTAATTATACACGTTTCCTTTTATTTCATTGTATACATTTCCTAGGAATTGTATACAATTGTATGCAATTGGATACAATCTTGGATAAAGGAAGTGCATACAATTCCTAGGTTTCATACTTTTCCGGTAACATATACATAGACTGTTAGCGATCCCAGGTGAAAGGGATTTAATATTTGTGTTGGACTTCGTTGAACGCCACATTTTCGTTTTACATCTTACAATATTTTTATAAAAAATATTTTATACTTTAAACAAAACGTGATTTACGAAAAAATATACACGGTGTTGCAGTTGCCCCCGTAACTGGGGTTAACATAAGGGGTTATTCTATAATAATATGTAAAACTAAACAACTTCCGTGGCGAAAATTTTTTTTTTAAACAAAAAAATATATATTTTTTCTCTTTTTATATATGAATTCTGAATATTACGGTCCTTTGCGTATATCGTCGTTTACGAATTAAGAGTATGGTCATTTGCGTTACTGGTCAATTGCAAATCTGGTACTTTGCGTCGAAATGGCGCCACCTCTGTGTAGCGATTGGAATTTGATAGCGTTGCTAAAAGGGAACAAAATAAAACTGAGTTTTTTTTTGCAATCACGCTCAGTTTTGCCAGTTTCCCGTCTTTATTTAGTTATATTTGTACTAGCTTTTGCCCCTGGCTTCTATCATTTACTTAGGTGAACGCAGCTCGACCTTCAGCCTCGCCCTTTCGTGACATACTTCATCCATTTCGAATTTCATGCGAGCGAAGCAGCGGGCTAAATTATATATCTTCGTGATGGTTTATAAGCCAATAGCCTGCACACTGCTGAAAGTTACGTGCAAATCGGTTCAGTGGTTCCGCAGTTTATCTCAATGTGATGTGACACACAACACAACCAGACATACATGCTCTTCCATCAATTAGATGTAGAGAAAGAGAAGATAAAATAAGAGACACGATGGATGGAGATGAAGATAATATATAGAATACTAGCTTTTGCCCGCGGCTTCGCTCGCATAAAATTCGTATTTCAAATGAAGTTGGGTTCAGGTGAATGATAAGCCTTCTCGAATAGTATGTAACTAAGGGCAAGGCCGAAGGCCGAGCTTCTTTCAAGTACACCAAATTTTTCTCGAAGAAACTAAGTAACTAATGGCGACGTTGAAGGCGGAGCTCCGTATAGTTAAACCATATACTTTCTCAAAGAAAGTAGGTAACTAAGGGCGAGGCCGAAGGTCGAGCTGCGTCCAGGTAAGTGATAATCCTTCTCAAATAAAGTAAGTTAGGGCGCTGTCGAACGCCGAGCTGCGTTCGCGTAAACGATATTATATTTTATCTAAGATAGCAAGTCATTAAAGGTAAGGTCCGTGGGGGGAGAAGGTTTATCGTTTACCTGAACGCAGCTCGGCCTTCGGCCTCGCCCTTATTTACTTACTTTCATCGAGAAGGTTTATTGTTTGCATGAACGTAGCTCGGCCTTCGGCCTCACCCTTAGGTACTTAATTTCATCAAGAATATCGTTAATTTGAACGAAGCTTGACCTTCGGCCTCAGCCTTAGTTGCTTACTTAAAATCACATCTTAGTTGTTTACTTCCATCGAGAGAGAATAGCGTTTACCTGAACGGAGCTCGGCCTTCGGCCTCGCCATTAGTTACTTACTTTATTCGAGAAGGTTTATAGTTACACCTGACCGCATTTGCGTCGTAGATCCGGTAATGTCGGCTCGCAACAACAACATTCTTACATACCCACTTATAATCAACTTAATTAAGTACCTACCCAAGTAAAATGCTGCAATACACAATGCACAAGGCAATGCATAGAATAAAATATATGCCCTATATTTCCCCCCAAGTAGTCTCGGGTCCTTCAAGAGCGGCGTAAGTAGGCACCTGTCAGGCCGGTATGGCATTGGCAACCCCCGCATACGACCGAATGTCCATGGGCGTCGTTAGAGACCTTATGAGTGGTTCAGCGCTATAATGTCGAGATTTCAATAAAACTAATTCTGGGGGAGTCGCTTCGCACTCCTGCCGCTGTACTTTAAACGTGGAATCACGGTGGCACATGGAGAATGCGTGTATGTCGTATGTAGGTATGTATGATCTCTTGATAAACAATTCATGTGAAAAAATATCAAAAAATTGTTACTCTTGAAACGAATTGAAAAAAATCGTCTTTGATGATGACTCACTGTGCCTGCAAATAATAATAATGTTTTTTTATTATTGTTGTATTTGCGCCACCTTCCTCATTTTGCTGATATATGTGTGTTGTATGTACGTTACTTAGAAACTAAGCACTGGCCATTTTCCCGGTGCATCTTTCGTGTCTGTGACGTCATATTTTAACTTCAATGCATCCCACTTTGTACCATATGAGAAAGACGTGTTTCCACGTCATAAAATTAAGATCATATCCAATTAAAATGTTTGATTTCTATAATAGTGCGGCTGCTCGGTTCGCTGTTGAGTTTATAGGCACCCGCCCGCTCGCCGCGCCGCCGCCACCGCGCCGCCGCCGCCGCGCCGCCGCCGCCGCGCCGCCGCCAGCTGCCGCCCGCTCGGTAAATACTCGGTCAGTACTCAGGCGCGCGGACGGAACATAGCGGTTTGTATGGGAGTCACATCTTAGCGTAACTGGAAGTGAATTTTATTTAACCTATCCTGTGTCCCGTATATTTAAATGTGCTTGTACGTTTCATCGAATTCGGATGATCGCTTTAAGAGTTATGGTGGAACATACATACATACATACATACATACAGAAAAGATTTCCAAAAATCGCCAATTTAGTTTTAGTATCATACATAGAGTCTACAACCGCAATATCTCATAAAACAAAGTAACTTACTCCATGACTGTCCCTTACATATTATTAGTATTGATGATTGATTGATATAGAGAAAAAGCAAAGAAGAGTAGAGACAGAGGTTAGGTAATGTCAAATATTGTACTTTCTGCGCTTTGGCAGCGACAACAACACTAAAAATATGCTAAAACTTTGGTTGACTGGAAAAAAAAATTGGTTGTCTGTAAAGTCGGTTTACGGACGATAGTTTTACGTGATGACGTCATAAAGTATATAAAGTGCGAAGTCAGATACAAAATCAGTTCCGGCGGATATTTACCATGTAAAATTAATTTAAGTACATGATAAAGATGTGATAATAACTAATTAAAAATATGAGAAAATAACGACTATTAATTTTTGTTTATTTTATATTTAAAAAACCTAAAAAGCCAATGATATTAATTATCAATATAAACATCGTGTTGGGACAACAACTACTACCTGCGAACTTGCAACAACTACCTAACTGCGAAATCAAGTAAATACCGCTGAAGTATTTCATATACTATTGACGCTAGATGTGGACGCTAGATGTCGCTCCATGAAATCTTCACATACTGTTGAGCAAATTTGCTGCGATAGGTACATGGTCGATTAGCCCGCGTGGTTAAGACGTCTGGTCGGTGATGGTGGCAGGGACCGCGGGTTCGAGGCTCGCAAAAGACGGGGAAATATATTTTGTATTTCCTACTATTGTATATGCCTCTCTATCGCACTCTCGCTTGCACACACAGGTTTAGATGGAACGTGACACTTCTTCGTGCGTGCAGCCGGTGTTCATCAATTTATAAGACGTGACGTCATCACGTCAAAAACTATATTCTGCAATAAGTTCTCCAGCACATAACAGATGCTAAAACTTTGGTTGACTGGAAAAAAAATATATTCTGCAAGAAGTTCTCCAGCACAGAACTCGTATTGTAACAATTTCAGTGCAAAGATTACTAATAATGTTAGTTTCAATGTGCATCTTTTCGAATATCGAAAGAACCAATGAACTGCAACAAAAGAACTGTCATTTCCGTCATATTTTTTATTTTTTTATTTTAATGGAATATTTTTCTTTTTCGAGTTTATTTGCTGACAGTTCAATGGTATACGTCCGTCCTTTCATTCCAACCGGCCGGGTACACATTCCAAAACAAATGGCATTCGAAATTCGAGTCACCTTCATCTGTTATCCATCTAGGAAAATCTTGCATGATCTTTCGAGACCGCTCTGGCTCTAGCTTTATTCCGGCTTCTCGTATATTCAAATTGCGCCGCGCTCAACATTTTCTTTCACTGGTCAGCCCCTCGGAGAAATATCGCGATGTTATATAGCCTATAAACAGCCCGAGATATGTCTGATTGCATCAGTGAACACTGTATGTAAATTTGTTCAGCAGTTTTCGAGTTTACTCGTTACAAACGTACCGACCGTTAGTTAGATTAGAGAAGAGAAGATATACTTAATGTATTCGATCCTGCGAGTCTTTTAAAAATTCATAGGTGGTCTTCATCAATGACGTATCATGTATTCTAGTCTTCATCAGTAAAAGTTAAATGACGCCCTGTTATGTGTGAAAAGCTTCATACAGCTCACTTCCTAACCTGAAATTTTGCATGATGGTAGCATGCAGAACGTGAATACAGGGTGAATACTACAAGCTCAGTCAGGGTAGCTGGCGCCCATCTGGCGCCCGACAGCGAAGCAAAATTTTTAAACTGAACTTCGCACCACGAAGCAAGCGGGGCTACTGCTACATAGTTTATAATAAAAAAAATTAAATTAGAAACAATGTAAAAATTATTGCAATGTCGTGTGATGTGATATGATAGAATGAAGATATGATAAGGCGCATAAGTTTTTAGGTTTCCGTACCTCAAAAGAGGAATACACGGTACCCTCATAGGATTACTCTTGTTTCTCATAAATTTCATGCGCTGACCGAGCGCGCCCTGAATCTTCAATAGGGTGGTTTCTGGCTAAACGGTTTTAATCCTAGAAAATATAAATTAGTATGCAGATAGATTTTTTTTTTATTGATACGTGAGACACTTGGCGCAGTCAGCATGGATTGTTGGGCCGACGACGCCCAAAAGCATTCGGTTTAGAACGGGGGCTGCCAATGCCGTGCCGGCGTGAAACTATTTTTTTTTTTTATGGAAACTGACACGGTTGGCTACATCACCTACAACGTCCGTGATGTCAGCCCATAACACCGGGTGAACTAGGTGCCATGTCAGTGCTTCCCCCTTTGATCGTGCCGTGACATATGCCTTTTTACGCTTCTCTTGAAAGATCCTAAGTCATACACTGAAGGAAACACATCGGGAGGAAGTGCATTCCAGAGTTTCGCAGTGCGGAAGATAAAAGAAATACTGGAGCGCTTAGTCCGCACTTTAGGCAGCTCCACAGTATAAGGATGTGAAATGGTGAAGTCGGAATCGTTTCGAACAGCTCCTCGTAGCATTCACCGTTGAACAGTCGATAGAACACACTTAGTGAACCTATGTCTCTACGGAGCTGCAAACTGAAAACTTCGGTACTATTAGTTAATCTGTGCTTCAGGGGGGACATACGCAAAACATTTTTTTCCAGTTAGGGGTGGCCAAAGAGTTAAAATAAAAAAAAAACATTTTTGTTATGTTCGTTCATACATACATACATACATACAAACATAGAGTCACGCCTTTTTCCCAGTGGGGTAGGCAGAGACAACGGATCTCCACGTGCCGCGATCCTAAAACACCTATACCGCCTCTTGCACTCTCATAATGTTCTTCATGCATGCTCATCGGTTACGGCACAGAATAGAAAAGAGTACTCCGTACAGAAGCTGCTCTGTACAAACACTCACAAAGAACGAGCTACTCTGCGACGACGCGATAAAGTACAAATTGACTCGCACAGAGCTGCATGCCTAACCACGATAACCGCCTACATTTCGCTTCTCTTTCTGCCGTGTAACTCTATCTCGAAAGCGCGTCGTTCAGCGCGTTAAGGGCTGTGTCTTTCTTTGTGCTGTCTTATTGTGAGGAATAAATTGAAGATGATACCTACCAACTTTTATCGTTCTAGCTACCAACGATATGATATTTAGCTACGGCAAATTCATGCGAACAAATTCATGCATGCGTTAGCGTCACAATTAGTTTCTTACATCGAAGCGTGCATTGCGTGCAACCTTCCAGTGATAGTTTTGTTTGATCAATAAATTTAATGATCAATGATCATGATCATCTACAATGTACCTATTATCCTTATATGAATTAGGCCATACACACCACGCTGTTCGGCGTTATCTAACTAATGTTATTGGCAATATAATAATATCATTTTAAATCAATGACCTCCTACTATATGAATAAATAAATTACTAGAAATAAATCAAAATGCTACTAAACAAAATACTTACCTTTCTTCGTCTCTCGGCAATGAAAAAAAAGACAAGTTTTCATTTGTCTGTTGACTTTTGCACCCGTCCACTGCACAATATTTACGTGGTTTCGACATTTTCTAAATTCGAAAGCGCCACGCGCCCGGCCTGGCTGGATAGCGGCAGCCCACTTTTAATTGTAGATTAGCCACTACGCCAAGCGGTAGGCATTTAACTCGCGACCTTGAGCGAGTGACGAAGGCCTGGTTACGGGTACTACGCACTTTTTATGTTCAATTTTTGTTTATAATATAATAATGCACAGTTAGGTAATGAAAACCAGACACTGCAGCTCGGTCAGCAATAAGAGGTGTCCCCGTTCCACGCGAGCCAATTACGCAGTAAAATGACAAAAGTAATTTCCCTACTGGAATATGACCGGCGACCTCTGAGCCGTAAAGGCATTAGATAGACGTGTTTATACAATATTATTTAAACAGGTGAGCCGGCTATCCTTTTGGGAAATCAGTCCTCGCTGCGACGAGAAAACGCCCATACATAAACATTTTCCGGCATTTAGCCATTTTCATATTTTCGGAAATTAATATACATAGATATTGTCAGACATAGGGGACACGTTAAGAATTTTCAAAAATGTTAACACCCATTTTTCAATAATTTAAAAACATTTTTGAATTACAAAAGATTTAAATATTTAATGGGTCATACATAATAGAGTGGTCACACGTCACACTAGTATGAGCGATTAGAGATTACTTTGTAATACGATTGCCTCTTCTCCGGCGCTGCGGGAAGTGCAGCCCCGCCCCGCCGTCCTTGCGTAACACAGCACAGGCACCTATGCTCGCCTCCGCAGCTTCGGCTTTTTGGTCGCCTTCGGCGGCCTCAGCCGCTCCGGCTCACACGGGTGCCTGCGCTTTGGTACGGCGGACGGGTGCTGCACTCCCTACGCACCTCCTCCTTATAAAAACACTCTAGGGAATAGCCACACAGGTTATGTCGGGGCGGTGGATTTACTTTTTCCGCAAAGTAGGTATGTTAATTACCCCATTGTCCTTTCAAATGTTGTCTATATGGCAACACACACCTTAGCTATACCATTCTGTACGAAACACACTTCAAACTATATATTTACACTATAGCCCCGGGTGGTACCTTGTCACATTAAGTAGTAGTAAGTAAGTGTATGTGTACAGCAAGCGAGTGAGTGTGACAAGGTCGAAGAAACGGAAAAAAAGTTTCTTTATTATTTTTTTTCTCCGAAACTACTAATTTCCGCGGAATAAAAATTACATCTTTAGAATCTTAAAAGCCTAAACTACACGCCTATCATACCAGCTAGATGAAGGAAAGGTGTACGTATTGGAAACCCCAGCCTAATATCTTCCTAATATTAAATCATATATCCTAATTTTTTTTTTTAATAATCCTACTAAATGAATTTACTAAGTTCAAAGTGCACTTTTATTTTCTAGCGTAATTAACCGAGTTATTACAGGGCAAAACAACACGGATTACTCTGATTACCCCAATTATCGGCATATAGTGAGGTGGTATTATGTATATTGTATGCAATTTTCTTTAGCCTCCTCGACTTTACGAGTTTCTAGGCAAATATTATATGATAGCAATTCACCTTAACCCATTAAGTCTATACTATATACTATGTCTGTACGCCTTGCTAAGAGCTTTCCCAGCAAGAATTCAAAAGGATAGAAGTGGCACACTTTGACAGCTGTCATTCTAGTCAAGCTACACAAAAAAAACCATACACTGCAAATAAATGTATATATATATGCTCACATGTATAGTGGACTCACGTAATACCGGCACGCGTATTACGAGCTGTCGATTTATGGTGTGCATTTATTTGTAGATCGTATTAACGACGAAGTAAATTTTATGCAATGTGTGGCAATAACAGTTTTCTGCCATTTTGAACTCTTCATTTCTCAGTTTCACACGTCCACGATTTCCCATTACCTACCCACCTACTCCGAACATACTTTGAACACGTGTATGGGTTTTTTTGTATTACATTTTAATGTGTCATCAATAAAATACCTACATACATACCATCACGCTGTGTCTCTCGACAATCGGTTTAAATAGAGTAATTTATATTGCGTTGCAAGAACTCTGCCAGCTCCAGCAAAGTATTAGGACAAGATTATTTCTTATCAAGCAGCAAGCAAGCCTTGCTGTGGAATCATAAATAAAATGTTATTTAATTATTCGCAAGCAGTTGTACCTACATAAGGATGAAATGAATAAATACTAAATACAAAGGCAATTTCTCGAAGGTGATAGGTACTGGCTAGTTGAAGCATGTGCTTTGGCACCTGACTATCGGTTAAGCCGCGTATCCAGTAGAGGCAGATTCGGGGCGAGGGGGCAGCCGCCGCTCGACCCGAGGCCTCACAAGTGGAGACGCTGCCTCAACCTGAGGCACGCCGCGCCATGAGGCAAATTCGTCGCCGCGGGCCGAGCCATATTTTGTCGGTTTTTTGCCGCGCTCAAAGGAGCCTCAGTCCGAGCCGTGCACTTGGTGGACGCCTCGCCTTGATCCGCAACGTGCCTCGAGCCTGTGCCTCAGAGTGAGCAGCCTCACTTTGCTTCAAGTCGAGGCTGCTCGGCCTGAGGTTGCTCTAATGGATACGCAGCTTAACATCAATAACATATTCCATACATTTATTTTCAAACCGGACGGGGCGCGCGGCGACGACGACACGTTCCAAAGCAAATGACATTCGAAATTCGAATCACATTCATCTTGCATTCTCGGTTGTAATTTTTCACGCCTCGCTCCACTTCGTTCACTGCTCCGCCCCTGAGAGAAATGTCGTGATATTACGTAGCCCACTGAACTGAATAGGTACTATAGAAGAGGCTAAGTGCGTTGAAACGTGTTACCTGTCGGTGAACAAGTGTGCGTGCCTTCACATGCAATTGTCATCAGTGTCATCATCAGTCATCACATCACGGATATATTCACAGGGTCGATGTTCACAGGACGCATCAAAAGCACCGAACTAAATACTATAGATATCACTGATTAAAATCCATCTCATGCTGTGAATGTGCTAACGCTCCTAATATTGTGAATTCAGCTTTTAAGCTGATTTGGTCGGTGTTATCTTTTTGTTTCGGGAGGGATGTATGTTTAGAGTACTACAGATTAGTGAGTGTGCCCTGTAACCAGCCGTGGTATACTGAATTAAATTTTTTAAAACCCATTTTGAATTGGTTCAGACGTTTTCGAGTTTATCCATTACAGGCAGACAGACGGGCAGACAGCAGTTGCGGTTTATATGAGTTAGAGAGGAGAAGAGATGTGAATAAATAGTTTTTAAGTTGACGTGTGTCACTTAAAAACTTAAGAAAATATTATATTAATGAAATATTTAAATCTCTTGTATACATGGTGTTCGGCACATCGACCGACAATTTTTGTTATAGGTAAGTGGGGTAATTTGCAAGGTTTTGATCTATGATACCATTTGTAAGGTGTATCGTGGTATCGAGGTACGATTTTTTTTCTTTATTTTTTAAAATTACCATAATCCCAGCTCTAAACCCCTAAATTTATATTTAATTTTATTTATGTTAAAATATATTTAATTTTCATACTAAAATTTATACATAAAATAAATTAAAAATAAATTTTAAAATTAAAAAAAAAACTTTAAAATAAATAAATTTAATATAGAAATTATTTTAAAATAATTTATTTTATCTAACATTAATATAAATTATATAATATTCAATATAAAATCTTATTTATAATTATATATAAATATAAATATATTTCCTAAACTATTTCCTATGAAATAGGTATGACAAAGAAAATAACCAACTGAGTTACATACACACATACCACACACTATATCCCGACAATCGGGGTGAGCAGAGTAATCTGTGATGTGCTCCAAGGACTCTTTAAATTACAGCACAACACCGTCCACCACGTTGAGCAAAGTATTCGGACAAGATACCATCAAGCAGGCCAGTAAGGCACGGTAAGGCACGAAGACCCACCTGCTGCAAGACTCGGTGGAAGGACCGTGCCAAGGGAGAGGTGGCTAGCATGTCGCCCTTTAGCACGGCATTCTGTTTTTTATACCTTAGTTGCATTTTAAGACATGCACGGGGAGAGATTCTATTATTATATTTATATTATATTGTATTAGAAACAGGTAGGTATCCCGATTGAAACTAGGATTCTAACTACATATATAGGTCACTGTAACAAATCAGTCCTTGACCTAGAATGCTAGACTTGGCCCGGATATGGTACCTGGCATGGATGACTGCTGCATCTTTTGATTGGTAATGATGTTGCTAATGCCTTATTTTTTTATTACATCGTGTTTCCTGTCGATAGAAGGTGCCAAGCCAGGCTACTTTTTCTTTTATTTCTTGTTCGGGTGTTACGAGGTTGAGTGTTCTGAGAACATTGGGATTTATTTATTTTATTTATTTTATGTAATCCGGTGTGTGTGGCTGAGTCAAAGGGGTCAGAGCGCGTGCTCCGATCAGCCAATATCACCTTCAAGAAGGTGCCATATCGGAGATTTTGTACTATTATTTCCAATTATTTCAGATCAGTTATTTCACATGTTAGGTTTTTATACATACATACATACCACACAGTCCACACACGCTGTATCCCGACAATCGGGGTATGCAGAGTAATCAGTGTTGTGCTGCAAGAACTCTGGAAAATTGCAACACAACATCGACCACCACGTTTAGCAAAGTATTCGGACAAGATACTAACTATCAAGCAGCAAGTAAGGCACAAAGACCCACCTGCTGCACGACTCGGTGGAGGGACCGTGCCAAGGTGAGAGGTGGCAATCCTATCGCCCTTTAGCATGGCATCTCGTCCTTATCCCGTAGTCGCCTTTTACGACATGCACGGGGAGAGACGCAGTGGGGCTATTCTTTTTAAGTACCGGCCTTCTTCTACTATTATATATGTAATATATAATATTAGAAGGGGGTGCAAACTACCCCCCTTATATTACATACAGTCAGATTTAAAATTAAAAATACAACTCTAGAACTTTTGTCAACCAAATGTACACTCTCCGCTCGTTTTGTTATGCGGGGCGCGCACTGCGCGAATCGAGTTACAGAGTGTGTCAAAGTTCTTCAATATTTTTAAATTTTTGGAGCCAACTGTACCTTTTAGTGACACCGTGTTCGGAAGGAGACGAACTCAATGTCTATGCAATTTCTTCCAGTAAATCTTAAACGCCACACTCTGGCATTGCCCGGGCAATTTTGCGACAGTGCTGATTTTTGTGATAAAACAAGACTGACCAGCAGTGGGGCATCAGTGGACTGACGAATGATGGTAAATTCACTGTTCTATTTGTATTTTTTTCACGGTTCTAAATAGTGTACGTCAAGGGCGAGGTTAAGGGTATATTTTATTGAGAGAAACCCCATGCAATCAATGGTTTTTTTTTATGGAAACTGACACGCTTGGCTACATCATCTACAACATCCGTGATGTCAGCCCATAACACCGGGTGAACTAGGTGCCATTTCCCTTCGGTCGTGCTGGCTACACTGAACTGGACGGAAAACACGAACTGTTTACTTACATAGCCGTTTCGACTGACGTTTCATACAGTGCGGTGGTACCCGGGCGGGTTGAACCCTACCACTTAGTAAGGTAAGAGGGGAAGGGACCTACAGTTTTACGTGGAATCCGAACCACGGTCAGCCTCCCAACGGTCGAGCGGTCACCCATCCATGTACTGACCGGTCCAGCGTTGCTTACCCATCAATAGTAACAGTCGACTGTCTGCACCACTGAGCTATCGAAGCTGACAAAAAGCCTTTTTAAGTTACATAGACGCATACATAGAAAGCGTCAAGCCTGTTTAACAGTGGGGTAGGCAGAGACAACGGATCTCCGCGTGCCACGATCCTGACAATATTCTTCATACAATTTAAGTGTTTATAGTATTTCTGGTTCAAGGGTTACGTTATGCATTCATTGAGTAAAAACTTGCTAGCTATATCATTTTAATCTAGCCCTGGTTAGATGAAAATGATATAGATAAATACGTAGATATATGTAGTTGTACGTTCGATGTATGTATGCGTTACGAAACAGCTGTTTTGGAATGTATTGAAAAAAAATAATCCTATATTGAACTTTTCGTAATCCTTTCCGCACCAGCTGTCAGAGCGAGAGCACCGATCCAATCTATACAATATTTTTTTAAATAAAAAAACTTACGTAACGACTAGATAACGAATACCGAAACGTAAACATTCAACAAGTTTACGCTACGGACTACCGGCTTAACTCAGACCAAAAAGGTGGTACCTGGCTCTCATTGTGCCTCTCTCTCTTTCGCGCGTGTCGAGAGATCTAAGAGTGAAAGAGACGGAGCTAGGTGTATCCAACCGCACAGTTGGCGAGGGCATTGCGCGGCTCCGTCAGCCAGCGCTAGGTAGTTGACGTCAGAAAACTTGGTATTGTGGGACCAATTGGAAGGGAATAATCTTGAATATTTCTCAGATTTTATTCAAGTAGGAAATTAGGTAGGTGCAAAACACACACAGTTCTGTGATTAATTTTTTTATGGAAACTGACAAGGTTGGTTACATCACCTACAACATCCGTGATGTCAGCCCATAACACCGGGTGAACTAGGTGCCATGTCAGTGCTTAACTTCATTTCATGATATTTAGGCAGATTAATGTTCTCTAAGTACGGTAGGTAGGTAGGTACTTAGAGAACATTACTTGATAATCTAATTGGTTTTTTTAATTCGTACGTAGGTACCTTGACCTACCTATTACCTGCCTAAGTTATTTTGTAACAGTACCTATAATGCTGTTAAGAGTGGTTCTGTATGTTCTTCTAGAGATTACAGAGTTTTTTTCTAGAAGACCTTAGCCTAGATAAGGAGCATTGACCTGGAGCTATCGTGTGACCTTGAAATTTCAACAGTTTGCCAGCGGGGCCGCTAGGCGGGTCCTCTGGCTTGTGTCAACTCGTCGACCAACAGACCGTCGACCTACCGCGTTTGGTCGACACTCGACACAGACCCAAGCGTTATCGATCCGCCACATTCAGGACTATTCCGAGATTCTGGCCAACGACGAGGGTGTACGTGTGTGTGTGTGTGTTCGTGTGATGGCCTTTGCGGCTGTATTGGTGAGGAGCTTGGTGAATCGAATAAGAGTGCACGCACACTGGCACTCGCCGGGTAGAATAAACCCTAACAATGCCACCGTGGCAACTTTTGGTTTCCGTCTTGAATATAAGTTTATTTACCTGGAATAAATTAAATATGAACGTAAACCTACTTGCTTCGCCTCAGGCTTACATCTGGAATCGTATTTTTAGTGTTATATTATGGTAAAATTTAAGAAATATTTTCTTTGAATGATACTTTCGAAACCCCTATACAAACCACGTGCACGTAAATTTTAATCAAAACATTGATAAATTTGCTTAGTGATATGGATGTACTATACCATAATGAATATCTTATTAAATAATTAAATCGAATAATTAGTACGTTTGATTCAAAACAATGCAATGTTATTGTTTATATAACCTAATATGCCTTTGTTTACCTCTTATTTCTCACCATTTTGACATAAATACTCTATGTAGAATATCTAAGTAGTTCTTGGAAGCGTCTGCAGTCGCCGGTAGACGCCACAAGCAGCTGCCGCTTGCAGCGGAAGCCAGCCACCAACGCAGTATGAAAGAGCGCCAAAACTGACAGCTCCACTGCCTGAATCCACCAGCGACCGGCCAACGTCTTTCCAACAAAATGCGTGAACACCTACCTTCGCGCGCAAACCCACACTCCCACTGCAAGCCAGATGCACTAACGACGCACGATTCACTCCGCAATCACTGCATTTTATCGAAAAATCTCAAAAACTACGAGACAATTTAGGACCGCGCGTGGCGGTTCTCAGACGCGGGACTGTTCAATGGCGCATTTACTTTCTATGTTTTGTCTCGCTCTTTCGTAAAGCGCATATAGAGACGGCGCTATGACACGCGAAAGCAGCTGCTCCGGATGTGAAACGCGCCGTGGGCCTTAGCCCGCCGCTGTGAGGTGTGTCGCCTATTGTAGAAAAATTGTATTGTTACATCTGGCACAGCGTCCCTTGTCCACCGTTTTCTTGAAATATTGAATTTGTTAGGACAGCATTCATTATATTAGGAACGTTTGTGACAATTAGTGTAAGCAAAGAAGTAATAATCATGATAGGTAATAAATAAAATTGGTTAATATTATACAGTCGAACAAAGTTACACAATCGTTTTACCTCTTTAGGCGAGTCATTTCGTTATTGGAGCAAAGTAGAGAAAAATATTTCAATTTGAATCAGCTGAGTTCGCTTGGAGTACAGTCTAAAATACAACTGGAGGAAAATATATAGATCCTAGTCACACAGACTAGTGTTTCTATCAACATTTTAGGATAATACAATGGTGCGAGTGTGTGACAAGGTTCTCGAGGTTGTATTTCCACTTTTAGATGCGATTGTACTTTGGGTATGGAACGCGCGCGCGATATGTTCTTACTCACTCTTTCTTGAGACAGCAATATACATTTGTATCGCTCCATCCCTTTCGCTACAGGAAGGAGTGGGGTGGCCCGAGTAATCACCCAAAATGTTCCGCGTGGCAATTTAAAATATATAGATAGATACCTATCTAGATAGTTACATTTTATATTGTACTATTTACTTAGTTGTATGGATGTAACATACATAATAGTATACCTAGGTACCTAGGTACCTAATACCTTAAAACAATGTAAAATATTTTTTTATGTTATAGTGGAAGTCCCTTGGCAGTGGTTAGTTATTTATAAAAGTATTCAATCAATAATTGTATAAGTTAGTCCTAATATTTCAGTGGTGCGGTAGGTCGTGATCATAAGCACACCTGGGCGCGGTCAGTACTTGGATGGGGGACCGACCGTGGTTCGGATTCCACGTAAAACTGTAGGTCCCTTCCCATCTTACCTTAATAGGTAGGTGGTAGGGTTTAACCCGCCCGGGTTGATACCACCGCACTTAATGAAAAGTCGGTCGAAACAGATACGTAAATAGTTTGTGTTTTCTGTTCACTGTAGCTGGAACGAAGGGAAGCACTGACACGACGTGGTTGTCTCCACGGATCCCGGGATCAGATTGAATTGGAAACTGATCACGCCCATTTGTATCCACTGATACCGGGATCTGTTTCCATTGAAAAAACTAATAAATGTTTTTACCCACTGATCCCGGGATCGGTGGCTACAACAAATAAAATATATTCATTTTCGAAACTTATCACGGTGTACAGACAACGACACCTATTTCACAAAGGTGTTAGGCGCTGACATCGCGGATGTTGTAGTAGTACGAGAGCGCGCCGCAAAAAACCAACGTCATCGAGTACCAAGATGGGACCAGTTTGTGGTGGTCTAGAATAGGATAGGCATCTTAAATATACAGGGTTGCCTGAGCAAATCCTGGCACGTTTTGTGTAGAAGGTAATTAAACATGTCATTTTTTTGGTGCAATTTACGTCATCGAGTACCAACTGGAGACCTGGTACATTCGATAAAGGTCATCAAGAAGAGCACAAAAATACTAGGTTGCCTCGTCCTACCTTGGCAGTTTTTGCAGTCGGGCAAATTTAAGAGTGGTGAAAAATTGCCAAATTTACGTCATCGAGTACCAAGATGAAAATCACACCAGTCGATAGTTCTGATAACCTAATTCATAAAAAACCTTGGTTGCCTGCCCTCACCTTGGAGCATTTCCTAGTCGGCCAAGTTTTATGTTGGATAGACGCCGTGTTACTAAGTTCTAAAATCGTTCATTTATAATCATAGGACCGTTTAACGATAGATTTATCTTAAAACTGTGAACCCTTTATTAATCCAGCTATACCAGTGGTCCTCAAACCGCGGCCCGCGAACCGCATGCGGCCCGTGGGCGGTATTTGTGCGCATTGTCACAAACAGCGCAGATATTAATATATATTTTAGCTTTTACTCACTAAAATTATTATCTGCGCTGTGAGTGTACGTACGCGCTTGACGACAAAAACTGATGCGGAAATATACAGAGCAAGTGAGCGGGTGGCGGGACTGGCGGGAGAAGAGTTTCGCCAAATTTCCCAAATGTTGCTGCTCCGCAATTCGACGTATCTATTCATATAGTATCTATCAAGATATAGTATCCTACTTGAAGGAATATTTGACAGAAATAAAAGAAAAGTTTAAAGGGTCGCTGGAATCTGGAATGTGCGAAGGAAAACAAGGTATTAGTCGTAAGACTATCACACCTTAACCGGTCTTTTTTTGCGCGGTAATCACGCGAGGCCTGCCTTCACTTTGTCCGCCCTATATTAAAATAGGGCAGTCGCCGTGGCCGGCTGGCTGGCGAGTAGGAGCGGTCACTTTGTGCACCATAAGTTAGGGCGGTCGCAGCGATCGACTACTGGCTAAGAAGAGAACTGCGAATGAGACACGAATGTCAGTCGAACCGCCTGCTTGCTCGACATCGACCCCGGCGCCCGCCGGGGCAATAGTGCTAGAAGGAGTTCCGCCAGTTCGATTATCACAGTGAAGAAGAACTGGCAAGAAACTTCGCTGGATCGTGTCCTGGTAGTCGACGGTAGGGCGGTGAGGTGACTCCGGACCTGCGAAGTTAAATTAGTAGTAAATCTCCAGCGGCCCGTTCTCTCTCAAAATTTAAGGTAGACCTCGCCAATATAAAACTTCTACACACAAAATCTTCCGTCGTCGCCTGTCATCTGCAGATGGCGAGGCCTCACCTTCTTTTTCTAACAGAGACCCAGGTCGGGCGTCCTGCAGACTCGTTCTACTTGGACGTTCTTGGCTTCAATATTCAGGAACGTTTCATGGCGAAGGGTTGTATCTGCTTGTTCGTCAGATCTGGTGTTTACTATATCCAGCTCACCCGGTCTGCGGATCCTCTTTTCCCTGTATGTATCCACGTGAATCTTCCCCATGTGGTGAGGATTTATACACGGCGGGTGCATACAGATCCCCTAACCTCAGTGCGTCATTGACAGAGACATTTTCGAGCATCTCAGCATTACGACAGACAAACTGTTCTGCTATTTCCCTGCGGTGGAGTTAGTGAAACTGGGTGATTTCAACGCAAAACATCAAGATTGGTTGGACTCCCCGTCACTGACTATGCCTGCTTACACCTTGGCCATTGCACACGGGTTGACGCAGTTGGTGTCCGGAACTACTCAGATACCGAATAACTCTGCCCATCGACCTAGTTTATTGGACCTTGTCCTGACTATTGAGCCAAATGGCTACAGGGTGAGGATTGAGGCTCTCCTCGGTAACTCCGACCATTGCCTTATACGCTCAACTGTGCCAACTGTACACTTCGCGAAAGCACGTGAATGTAGTACGTGGACAGTTTGGCACTATCGGTTAGCACAATGGGATAACTTCCGTTCCTTCCTTGGAGAATACTCTTGGCACGACGTTTGCTTCTCTTTTTCAGACCCATTCCTGTGTGCCTCCCTCTCCATCCCTATTTATACCGTTCCCATCGGCGGCCGCCTTAAGCCTTGGTTCGTTCGTCATTGAAGGCTGGTTATTGACGCTAAGAACCAGGTCTATAGGAAATGGCTGCAAAATATGTCTGTCAGCCTAGGTAGCTCAGTGATCCGGTCCGGTCGGTTGACTATTATTAAGCAATCCTGGGTGCGGTCACTACATTGATGGGTGACCGCTCGACCGTTGGAGGCTGACCGTGGTTCAGATTCTACGTTAAACTATAGGTTCCTTCCCTTCTTACCTTACTAGGTGGTAGGGTTTATCCCGGCCGAGTTGGTACCACAACACTGAACGAAACGTCGTAGGAAGAAACGGCTATGTAAATAGTTTGTTTCCCGTTCAGTTCAGTGTAGCCGACATTAAATGAAGGGAAGCACTGACATGGCACCTAGTTCATCCAGTATTATGGGCTAACATCACAGATGTTGCAGCTGATGTAGCCAAACGTATCAGTTTCCATAAAAAAAAGTGGAAAATAGACGAGAGCTCAACGTCGTCGCTGGTAAGTCCTGCAAACGAACGCAAAACTTGGCCAAGTTCAGGCACGACAAGTTCAGCGTTCGGTCGGATGGCTTGCTCGCTATACTCGCGAAGGAAAAGGTAAATGTCTTTGCACTGCTTTTCGCATCCAACTCCAACATGGACGGCCATACGGAGACATAACTAGTCAACGTCGGTGACGCTGACTAGTTATGTCTCTGTCTAATTATATGAACTAGACAGAGACATAACTAGTCAGCGTCACCGACGTTGACGATAGGACGCTAGAGAATGCCTGCCCAGGGCGCCAACCTGCCTGCATTACCCCATTGCGGGCGTATGGTGGCAAATATTAGGTTCCACCCCAGAGTGATCTATAAAACGCTACGTGGGTTGAATATTTCGAAGAGGAGCTAGCCTGGCGGCGTTCCAGCGATCCTCTTGAAAAGTTGTGCACTGCAATTGGCGCCATTCCTCGCCCGCCTATTCAAACGCTTCTATTCCTCCGGTTCTATGCCTTCTTGCTGAAAGAGAGCTTTGGTCCGGCCGGTTCCCACCCAAGTAGGGAGACCCAGCGAACCCATCAAACTATCGTCCTAATGCGATGACATCACCATTCAGTAATGTTATGGAGCAATGGTCAACTCAGCGCTCCCGACGTACCTAGAAAACTTTAAACTCCTCGACGACAAGCAGTACGGCTTACGATTAGTATCTTCTAGCGTAGTACGTCATACATTTGTAGGCTGAAAGGCTCGATGGTTTTAGAGAATCGCTGGTGGTCGCTCTGGATATATCCAAAGCATTTGATCGCAACTGACACCGGGAAATACTAAGCAAGCTTCCAGCCTACGGTGTCCCTACAAAACTGTGCACTTGGATTTCCAGTTTTTGAGTGGTCGCTTAATCTTTGTCACCCTAGATAGTGCCTGTTTGGCCGAATCAATGCTTGTGTTTCACAAGGGTCCGTGCTGTCGCCAATGCTGTTTCTTTTATTTATCAACAAGGGTTCACCAACGACTGGAAGGGTAGAGGGGCCTCAGCAGCAAATGCGTGGCGCGAAACTGTTGCTCAGGTTGACCTGGTTCTCAAAAAAGTATCCTCTTGGGGAAAGGAGAACGTGGTCAACTTTAACGTAGCCAAAACGCAAGCTTGCGCCTTCTCTGCTAAGGTTGATCCATTTCATCTTCAAGCTACTTTGCAGGACAGCCAAGTTGGTTGTTTGGGCGTCCTGGGTGGGGAATGTGTCTAGAGACGTTGGATTTTGATCGTTCATAGAGTTGAAGACGAAACTATTGTCTCGAAAAGCTTATACGGGCACAGAGACGTGCGAGTTTTTTTTTATTGAAATTGACACGGTTGGCTACATCACCTACAACATCCGTGATGTCAGCCCATAACACCGGGTGAACTATGTGCCATGTCAGTGCTTCCCTTCGGTCGTACCGGCTACACTGAACTGGACGGAAAACACGAAAGGGACCTACAGTTTTATACGTGGAATCCAAACCACGGTCAGCCTCCAACGGTCGATCGGTCACCCATCCAAAAACTGACCGGCTCAGGGTTGCTTAATCATCAATAGCGACAGTCGACTGTATGCACCACTGAGCTATCGAGGCTGACGAAGTTGCTGTTGTTGCAGTTGTTGAGTTGGAGCAACAGAGAGATGCTCCATAACCGGATTGTCTCTTTCTAAATCCCGATGTACATTATTACTGCCACGTATTGTATAGTAAACAAAAAAAATGTGTCTTCGAGAAGTTTAATACAATGACAAACATGTTTTAGTTAATTCAATGTAACATAATTAAAAATATTGACTGTGTATTGAAGTATTGACTGTGTATTGAAGTATTGAAGTGTACTGTGTTCTTTAAAGTAATTTGAAGTACAGGTGTACTTCGTTAAGTATGTATGTTGGCGTCTTTGGGACTACATGCAATCTTAATTGCGTCGTGTAAATGAGTGGAAAGGTTATTGCAATATTTGTTTTTCAAGAATTTCATTTTCGAAAATGAACCTTCTCAGAAGTACGTCGAAAGAAATGTCGTCAAAATAGTGTGCAGTGCAGACCCGCTCAGTATATTCTCTGCATATTCCCGCATCAGTTTTTGTCGTCAAGCGCGCACACACACTCACAGCGCAGATAATATTTTCATAGTGAGTAAAAGCTAAAATATATATTACCCACGATCATCGGTCATGAGGTTGTATATCCCGCGGAAGTGTGGGGTCGAGGTATTTTAAATGCCAGTAACATGCACAACCGCGAGGTATGCAATCTCCGTCAGTACTTTTTGGAAAAGAATGATGTTTGTGAGACGCACCGCGATGTCGCCACCAGCTTTACTTTACCCCGCTGGGCATGGGAAAAGAGAACTGGCGGAAGCCGGTTGTACTTAGCACTGAGGAAGGAGGAGGAAGTATGGAAATACAAGGAGCTGCACGGTAGCTACTTCCGGTATCTCACGGGACCGGATGTACATGGGCGTCGTTAGACACCTTATGGCTGGCTCGGCGCCATATGTCGCACTAACAAAAAATAAACTTATTATCTGCGCTGTTTGTGACAATGCGCACAAATATCGCCCGCGGGCCGCATGCGGTCCGAGGGCCGCGGCTTAATGACCACTGGTATAGCTGGATTAATAAAGTGTTCTCAGTTTTAAGATAAATCTATCGTTAAACGGTCCTATGATTATAAATGAACGATTTTAGAACTTAGTAACACGGCGTCTATCCGACACAAAACTTGGCCGACTAGGAAATGCTCCAAGGTGAGGGCAGGCAACCAAAGTTTTTTAAGAAGTAGGTTATCAGAACTATCGAATGGTGTGATTTTCATCTTGGTACTCGATGACGTAAATTTGACAATTTTTCAGCACTATTAAATTTGCCCGACTGCAAAAACTGCCAAGGTAGGACGAGGCAACCTAGTATTTTTGTGCTCTTCTTGATGAGCTTTATCGAATGTACCAGGTCTCCAGTTGGTACTCGATGACGTAAATTGCACCAAAAAAATGACATGTTTAATTACCTTCTACACAAAACGTGCCAGGATTTGCTCAGGCAACCCTGTATATTAAGGATGCCTATCCTATTCTAGACCACCACAAACTAGTCCCATCTTGGTACTCGATGACGTTGGTTTTTTGCGGCGCGCTCTCGTACTATAGGTAGATGATGTAGCCAACCGCGTCAGTTTCAATAAAAAAAATTCTAAGTTTATAAAAATCATCTACGTGTACTATATCCGTATTGTCAGCACTCACTCGCCCATTGCCAAGAAGAGGCAATGCCATGTTTCAGTCCGAAGTCCGAGAACTGGGTATTACGCGAGGTATTACGTGCTTATACGTGCTATATACAAATACGTCATTGGCTACGATACGTACGTGCTTCGATACTTCAATATGGTAGTGCTTGCTTTCAGCTTTATAGTTTTTTTTAGTTTACCACCTTAGTATAATTATCTATTATTTATTATACATATATATTAGATAATTTACATTACCTAACTTCTTATTTTTATCTTAACACAAATTAATGTCTCCTAATTTCTATATTTTTAAATAAAAAAAATTCTCATCTTATCTTTGCTACTACCTACATAAATTTATTTACACATTTCACACACCTAAAGGTTGGCTATAAGAAATCTCTTCAAGGGATAAGTCCGCCTTTGCACCTCACGTACATGTATTCATTTCGTTATTCTTGTGAATAAAGCAATAAAGAATTTTCTATCTATCTTTTTTTTCCGAATGTTTTAAGAAATCCTCTGATTTGACCGTACACTTGAAGACCTGAAGAATAAAATTGGAAGGTCTACTCTGCACGTAAAATTATTTATTAATAAAAAAAACTATTTGTGCACTGCACGCACACCCGGAACACAGAATAGATATTAGTACTGGCGTCCCGGGATTCGAACCCCCGACCTGTCGATGGGCTTACTCAATTAGCCAGGCATTTTGGGCCATCGCAGTATTCGCACTAATATTCAGGCAGCCCGTACACGAGAAATATTATTGCCAGTATTATCGAAAGCGCAGAAATCTGTGAATACTTGCCGATATCAGTTAGTAATGGATGAAAATCATTATTTTATTTTCTCCCCATACACTATGTAATGTCAATACTGTTTGTAGATTTTTTTAATGTAATCCGGTATGTGAGCCTGAGTCAGTATACTGTTTTTAATTTCTGTTTTTAATTTCTTAAATCGGTTCAGTAGTTCCTGAGATTACCCATTACATACACACAAACAAACCAAGAAAATGTGGTTTATTATTTAGTACCTGGGCCACAGATTACTTAATAGTTACTTCGTAAGGCGACAAAAATAACATTATCTAAATACAAAATTTCATCGAAATCGTTAGAGCCGTTTCCGGGAAGCCAATTATATATACGAGATATGTATAGAGGGTGTTTCATTCAGGGTAGGGTTTCGTAACTGCAGGGTTCGAAAGGGGTCCATATTTGAAGACGAAAAGCTCTGAAACGTTTTCCCAGATTCAGTCATTTTGTAGTACGTTTTGGTGAATATCGTTTAATCGAGATTTGGTGGACGGTTAACATCCACCTTTAAAAATAAAATGACTAACTTACATGTTTTTTTGTACCGTGTGGGGCCGGTACTTTAAAAGAATAGCCCCACTGCATCTCTCCCCGTGTATGTCGTAAAAGGCGACTAAGGGATATGACTCCCTTATTCTTATATTACTAGGTGGTAGAGTTTAACCCGCCCGGGTTGGTGCCACCGCACTTAATGAAAGGTCGGTCGAAATTGCTATGTAAATAGTTTGTGTTTTCCGTCCACTTCAGTGTAGCCGGCACGACCGAAGGGAAGCACTGACGTGGCACCAAGTTCACCCGGTGTTATGGGCTGACATCACGGATGTTGTAGGTGATGTAGCCAAACGTGTCAGTTTCCATAAAAAAAAAAGGTGCCAGCGACATCTCGACAACAAGAATTATTTATTTACAAATTTATTTTCTTTAAAAAATTTCCTGTACATGTTACAGGAAATTTCCTAATAGGTATAAAGTACATATGCAAAAGCCATTTTGCCGACTTGTTAATCATCTTTGGTACTTTTAATTCGCTCAACGAGCGCTTCTGTAATCTGGAGCAATCAATTATAAATTTATAAAATATATATCACCTTCTAGAAGTTACTATACCGTGTGTGTGGGGTCGGTGCTTAAAAAGAATAGCCCCACTGTATCTCTCCCCGTGCATGTCGTAAATGCGATTAAATAAGCAAGTTAATATAAAAGCGCTAGTTTTACTCACACACGGAGGGTTCCGTATATCCGCTATACTATACCTGTCAAAAAACCCTATCTGTCTATATTTTGAATGTCTGCAAATATGCGCGAATCGATTCTTTACAAGTTTCTTGTATTGGGACCACACTTAATTTAAAAATTTTTGTTTTTTTTATTATTTCTTGGCGTAATAACACTTTTTTCTTTAATTTTAACCGACTAGCTATAGTTCAAAAGTTACAGCCCTTCGACGGGCGGACGGACAGATAGACAGACAGACAGACAGGGAGACAGACAGACAGACAGACAGACAAACAGACAGACAGACAGACAATTTTTACACCCGGGTATTGGTATTTTTATACATTCCGGGTGCAAACCCGGAAAGCTCTGCGTAAGTCTGGCGTCGAATCCCAAAAATTCGATTCCTATGTGATGCGACGAGCAGTATCGCGCCGAGTCGCAGCGCACCCGCAGAGTTTTTGATTGCTCCCAATAATTTGCAGCGTCATTTATTGTAGGCGCTTCATTCATACTGATTGAATATTATTCTTTAATGTATACAATCTTTTGACGGAGGCTTCGTTCGCGAACATATAGTGTTCATTATGTAACTGTAACTGATATTGCTGCTACTAAATTAATATGTTTTTAATATAAATTATGTCAAGCCTAATAGATACCAACCTAACATACAGAGTGAATAAAGACGTGCCGTAGGTAGACCATTCACCACAATTTTCTCTAGCCGTTTGGAGTAGAAAATCTAAATGATTTTTATTTATTTTTATATGGCGAGATATTGATTGTTATTTTTTTTTTATTTTGCGTTGGTACTCTACTCTTTTTATTTTTACTGTAAATGATCTGGGGTATACCCTGGTTTTTTTTTATGGAAACTGACACGGTTGGCTACATCACCTACAACATCCGTGATGTCAGCCCAAACACCTTGGTGAGCTATATGCCATGTAAGTGCTTCCCTTCGGTCGTGGCCGGCTATATGGAACTAGACGGAAAATGCGAACTAATTACATAGCCGTTTCAACCGTCATTTCATTCAGTGTTGTGGAAACAACCCGGGCGGGTTTAAACCCTACCACCTAGCACGGAATCCGAACCAAGGTCAGAGTCCAACGGTCAAGCGGTCACCCATCGAAGTAATGACCGCGCCCAGGCGTGCTTATGATCACGACCGACAGTCGACCAACCGCACCGCTAAGCTACCAAGGCTGATGATGTGATGGTGCCTGGTTCGTCTGCTGCTGATTCAGCGTGATGCTACCCTAAAAATCAATTTAATAGAATTAATACCTCAGTAACAAAGCAACACAACACAAATTAATACCAAACCCTTGCAACCCAACACTGACCCAATTATGAGGCCCTAAAGATGCCTTCTTCGGAACACAAAAACCTTCAGCAAAACAATGGTCGCCCGCATCGCCCCGACCTACCCTCCAACCCCTTTCTCTTCGCGCGTCTATTCTTGTACGTCCTTTTGGCAAGACCAGCTGAAATTACACATCTTCCATTAAATATTACTCATCATCATCATCATCAGCCTGTATCGGTCCACTGCTGGACATAGGCCTCTCCCAAGGCACGCCACCACACGCGGTCTTCCGCTCTTCTCATCCATCCACTCCCGGCTACCTTTTTTAGGTCATCTGTCCACCTAGCCGGGGGGCGTCCCACGCCCTATTAGTGGAAAATATTACTCATATTTTCCACTAATTGGCTAATTGGTCCACAAATTTTAAGTCGCTCAGCAAGCTATAGAAAGATCAATCTTCGGCGTTCCTTTGATCGATCAAAGCCATGATGAGGAAATACGAAAAAGATCCAGTTCAAAGAGTCCATTTCAGTACTTGGATGGGTGACCGCTCGACCGTTGGTCAAATAACTTTTTTCTGAATTCCCTTTAAATAAAAAGTTACAGTTTTCATACAAACTAATTGATTAATTTAGTATAAAAAGGATCTAATGCTCCGCACGAACGTGGGAATGAAAGGCGCGCGGTGAGTGAGCGAGCAGGGACGAGTGCGTGGAGAGAGGAGATGCGCGGCGGCGCGGCGCGGCGTGAGTTTTTCGACCCCCACCGTTCCCGCGCCAGCATCCTGCCCCCGCGCGCGTCAAATTACATTTGACGAAAACATAAATTTCAAAAATTAATATCTTCAAAACTAGATTTATTTTTATTTTTATTGTTAGCTCGACATATGGCGCCGAGCCACCCATGAGGTGTCTAACGGCGCCCATGGACATTTGGTCGTATTCGGGGGTTGCGAATGCCATGCCGGCCTGACAGGTGACCATTCACGCCCCTCTTGAAGGACCCGAGACTGTACTTGGGGGGAAATATATGAGCAGGGAGAGCGTTCCAGAGTTTACCGGTTCTGTAAAGGAAAGATCTGCAGAATCCATTGGTACGCATGCGCGGTAAGTCCAGCGTATAGGGATGCAATCCCTGCCCAGTGCGCGTGGTGCGGAGGTGGAAAGGGGACGGCGGGATCGCGTTAAACAGCTCCGAGCACTCCCCATGGAATAAGCGATAGAACACACTTAGGGAGCCGACATCCCTACGGTGTTTATTTTATTTTTATTTTTATTTATTTTCAAATTTTTGGAAAGCATACAGTTCAACATGATTACTAAATAATGCACTACAAAGTACTTAACCTAAAGGCCTAGACCATATTTATACATAACTTATCAACTAAAACTACAAAGTGAAATAAATTTTGAATAAAGATAAATAAATTAGAAATAAAGAGAGTGAATGAAGAATAGAAAAAAAAAGTACAATCAAACAAATACCAAAAACAATATAATAAAATAATTTACTTAACTAAGCTAACAAACGATTTTACACAAAGTCTTTTGAAGTTAAATATATTTGAATTAAATAAATCTACATTACTAAATGATTGGTTGTAAGTATTGCAACTCCTATTTACAAAATTATTCTTATGATAATTGCAACGTGTCTTAGATAGGGTGAATATGTCTGTAGATCGTGTCGCTTTGATTGGGCACCTGAATTTAATCTTCTCTAATAGGTATGGTGACTCGACATAGTAATTAATAATTTTAAAAAGAAAGGAGACGTCAGATATCTGTCGCCTTTTTATGAGAGGAATAAGAAATGCATTACCTTCATAATTACTGCAACTAGGGACTCTATAACCAACATATTTTATGAATTTATTTTGAATACGCTCAATTTCGTCAATGTAGATATTGTATTGTGGGTTCCATATTATTGAAGCGTATTCCAAGTGAGATCTAACGTAGGCCGAATAAAGAAGTCGGAATGTAGATGGATCTTTAAAAAACAGCTGTTGCAGTGGTTCTAGATCACGGGACACTTCGGGGTCACCCACTAGTCGCACGGCTCTAGATAGTTTAGAGAAAAACTGTTTTTAATTTTTTGTCTCGTAAAAACATGAGGATTGCGCTGGCGAAATTAATGTACTGGCCGTTACAACACCCAGTATAATTGTTTTTATATTCGCTTATCATGATTATGTTTGATTGCACCTATCCTGGTATGGATTTATGTTAAAAAGGGTAGTCTTACTGAAAATTAAATTGGCATTAAGTACTGCCTTATGTAGGTACGTTTTTAAGCGCATAAACAAAATTTTTTTTATTTGATATATTTTGAAATAAACAAAGATTCGGCCAGGCTGACTCTCGGATCGGCTCCCGCAGCATATAAATCGCGGCTACAATTATCATAGCGTCTGTCTGTCCGGACGCATTAGCTATAATTGATCGCTGAAATAATTAGAGCAGTTCGTACCAGAGCGCCTTCCTCCTCTCGCCCACAGGACCGAGCCATCGCGTACTGCCGTGGAAATCTGACGCGGGATTCGGACGAAATTACGATAATATAATCTTTGAATATAATGAAGAAATAATTACTTGTTAAAATAGATCTAAGAAATGCTTTTAATTCACTTTAAATAAAGAGATGTCATTTTAAGGGAAGTGAAAGATAAAGCACCAGCTATATATCCTTTCTTATGGCAATGTTACCGATATGATGCTCTGTTATTTTTTGGAAACTATACCCTTGCATCTCGGGTCGGGGCCCAACAAGAGATCCTCTAGGTCCCTTAATTTTTAGTCTTGCCATACAACCAGTAATTCTAAAAATAAATTCAGATTTCAATGTATGGTATTTAGATGATGGAACACTTGCTGGCGACGCTGAAACCATCCAATCGGATCTCACGATGTTATACACCGAACTTAAAAGTCTAGGTCTTGAGGTAAATATTTCTAAATGCGAATTATTCTTTTGTTCACAGTTTGATCAAAACCAATTCCAAAAAATTGAATCTGTAGCACCAAATATCCGATGCGTCCAAAATTTTACTCTACTCGGGTCTCCAATAAATGCTGCTTCCGATCAAATCAGAAATTTTGGAAAAGAAAACAGAAAATCTGCAAATACTATTTTCTCGTTTAAATTCTATAAACTCGCACGTTGGTTATTTAATCCTTAAAAATTGTTTTGGCGTTCCAAAATTAACATATTTGATGAGAACCACACCGATGTGGAAATATCAACCTTCCATACTCAGCTTTGACGAAAATATTAAAAGCGCTTTGGAGTCAATTTTAAATATTACTCTAAAAGAAGATCAATGGATCCAGGCTACTCTACCAATTAGAAACGGGGGTCTAGGCGTGAGGCGTGTTTCAGACTTATGTCTTCCTGCTTTTTTGTCATCGGTGCACAGCGTTTCGGGTCTTGTTTCTCACATATTAACCGGTAATGGAAACGGGCCCGAAATCTGTCACCTTGCTGAAGCCACCTGCTTATGGGAATCTCTTCATTCGGAAACACCAACTCCCATTAGAGTACAGAGAGCCTGGGATGAAATCAAGGTAAAAGAAGTATTGCAATCTATAATATTTAGTTCCTCGGAAGATGAAGCCCGATTTAAGGCAGTTTGTAGACCTGAATCTGGAGCTTGGCTTCACGCCCTACCATCCAAGCAGCTAGGTACGTTACTAGATAACAACATGCTACGCATCTCGGTCGGGCTTCGACTTGGTTGCGACATAGTTCAACAGCATACATGCGTTTGTGGGTCTAGAGTAGAGTCAAATGGCAGGCACGGATTACACTGTAATAGAAGCGCCGGCCGCATTCCGCGTCATAGCATGCTTAATGACATCTTCAGACGGGCATTTGCATCTGCTGGTGTACCAGCTGTTCTAGAGCCTAATATCAGCCGAGACGACGGAAAACGCGCAGACGGGATGACATTAATACCATGGTCAGAAGGTAAAACTCTCGTCTGGGATGTGACTTGCGTAGACACCCTGGCTCCATCACACGTCATCAAGTCTTTGAGGGAAGCTGGTTCTGCTTCTGAGGCCGCTGCCCGTCTGAAGATAAAAAAGTACCAAAGCATTGTCAACCAAAACTATTTGTTTATTCCGCTAGCTTTCGAAACCTACGGCCCGTGGTGCAAGGCTTCAAAATCACTTGTGCATATTTTAGGTAAAAAATTGGGGAAACAACCAGAGTTCAAAATTCGGAAAAGTTTTTAAGGGAGAGAATAAGCTTCGCTGTGCAGAGAGAGAATGCTGCGAGCGTTATGGGCACATTCCCGACATGCCGAACTCTAGAGGAGCTTTTTTATGTTTATTAGGTAGGTAGTTCTTATTGTATTTTAATTTAACTTGTTTATTCAAGAAATAAGTCATATTAATGCTAATTACAAATTAAAATAGAAATTAAAGAATTACCTAAACTAAAACAAAACAAACAAACCTTTAAAATAATTAGAGACTGCCACGATCCGGGTTGACCTACCGACAGAGTCATAGAACAATTCCCTCGACGACCTCAGTTAGCTAGATTATTTTTTTTTGTTCTTTATGGATAGCGCGGCGCGACATGTGGCATCGTTTCACCTACAAGTAGGTCTCTAACGATGCCCATGGATATTCTGTGATGCACGGGGATTGCGAATGCCATGCCGGCCTGACAGGAGCCTTTTCACGCCCCTTTTTAAAAACTCCAGGCTGCACTTGGGAGGAAATAGATGGGCAAGGAGTGCGTTCCACATCATCAAATTTCATCCAAAAAGACCGACGAGAGGAAAGTTCCCATGACACTAGCGGCGTTACCTCGCTACAGCGCCAGGCTGAGTGCAGGTGGTACGCCCGGGCCCGGCAGTCACCCGAGGATCTGCAGAGCCGTGATTGGAGAAATATGTCAGTATTTGTCTTATTCGTTGTACTTAATGAATTAATGGTCAGTTTCACATTAGAATAGAACTAGAGTTTCTAGTCACTAGTTATAATGATGCAGCAGACGAATTGTCGATAAGTAAGTTGTCGGCTAAAGTTGCAACATTAGCAAATAGCAATCAAATAAAGTGTGCATGTGTCGGCCTATATTGTCGGCGTTCGCACAGTTGTCCCCTCTTCCTTCACGCTGCTGGTCCACGCAGGGCAAACATTTTAGCACGGGTCGAATCGGGCTGCATTACTTGACACACTGAAATACACAGTCTGTTCTACAGGTACTATAATGGACGCTTACAGGAGGAACTTGCATCCCTTATTCCTCGCCATCCAAACCTATCTCCGCAGCACTCGTCGCAGAGAAGCTGAACCCCCTTTTCTTCTTGACATTAGGATTTTGAGGTCACCATCGTTTCTCAAAAACGTTTCTCGGTCGCTCCGCTAGGGCGTGAAATTGCCTGTTAGTGCGTTTACCGATAACTGTCAACATGGGAGTCTCCAAACGTCGTAAACTGAACTGAATAGTGCTTCTATACTTAGTCCTGAAATGTGCTGGTATGGTGTTTCGCTTTTTTTTAATGAACACTGATACGGTTGGCTACATTACCTACAACACCCGTGATGTCAGCCCATAACATCTTGGTGAGCTAGATGCCATGTCAGTGCGGGCGGAAAACACGAACTATTTACATAGCCAACCGACCGTACATTCAGTGCGGTGGTATCAACCCGGGCGGGTTAAACCCTACCACCTTGTAAGGCAAGAAGGGAAAGGATCTACAGTTGTACGTCGAATCCGAACTACGTTCAGCCTCCAACGGTCGCGCGGTCACCCATTCAAGTACTGACCGTGCCCAGGTAGCGCTTACGATCACGATCGACAGTCGAACGGCCGCACCACTGTGCTACCGAAGAGGCTGACACAGCGCATCTCGCTGAGCGTGGAGTGAGGTGGAGTTGGATGATTCCGATGATACCTCTGATTCCTCGGCAAAGCTACACATACTGGTTGGAATAAAAAAATGTTTGCCTTGCACTGGCCGACGTGAAGTGGGGGCTGCAGCAGTCGAAACGTATGCGGGCCTAGGCCGTCCGCCAAGACACACATTGTCGCCGTCCGTTATCGGTGCGACAACGGACGCCGACAATGTGTGTCTTGCGTTTCACCAAGACGCTTCTTTTGATACCACACTTATCTACGTAGCCCCAGAATTCAAGGCACAAACGCGATGTCACACTCCCAGCTTAAAAGGGGCATGTCTGTTAAAAACCGGCCAAGTGCGAGTCGGACTCGCGCACCGAGGTTTCCGCACCACAAAAAACATTGAAAAAAAAACATGTTTCTTGTATGGGAACCCCCCTTAATTTTTTAATTTTTATATTCAATTTTTCATTGTTATATCCGCCATAATAACACATATTCTGTGAAAATTTCAACGGGCTACCTATTACGGTTCAAGAGATACAGCCCTCGGACAGACAGACAGACGGACGGACGGACGGACGGACAGACGGACGGACGGACAGACAGACGGACGGACGGACAGACAGATAGACGGCTTAGGCTTAGTAATAGGCTTCCATACGGGATACGGAAACCTAAAAATCATTTCCAATGATAAAAAATGTTTGCCTTGCATTGGCCGACCTGAAGTTGGGGCTGCAGCATTGTCGGCGTATCGTGTCGTAGGTCACCTCACACGTGATGCGATTATGCGGCATCAATCAAAGAAGCAACGATTCAGAAGGATCGTTACTCAACACGGCGGCATGTTGAAGGCTTCGCGGAAACGCGGAAGGGGACTAGCGATTGTTCAGCTATTTCCCGGTGTTACTGGAGAAAGCGGCTTAAGGTCGGATAGGGGCAAGTTTGTCTTATTTGAGAAGGTCGTACGTAAAGCAGTTTCGCGAGGTGAGGTAGATTTGGCTGTTTCGGATACCTCTGATTCCTCGGCACAGCCACCCATACTGGTTTGCATAAAAAAAATTTTTGCCTTGCACTGGCCGACGTGAAGTGGGGGCTGCAGCAGTCGAAACGTATGCGGGCCTAAGCCGTCGGCCAAGACACACATTGTCGGCTTCCATTGTCGGCGTATCGTGTCGTCGGTCACCTCACACGTGATGCGATTATGCGGCATCAATCAAAGAAGCAACGATTCAGAAGGATCGTTACTCAACAGGGCGGCATGTTGAAGGCTTCGCGGAAACGCGGAAGGAGGACTAGCGATTGTTCAGCTATTTCCCGGTGTTACTGGAGAAAGCGGCTTAAGGTCGGATAGGGGCAAGTTCGTCTTATTTGAGAAGGGCGTATGTAAAACAGTAAATTAATAAAAAAGATGCTTCCAGTCACTGAGTTCGTGTCGGTTCATAGATACATGCACACCACACGGTTTATCCCGACAATTAGAGTAAGGAGAGTAATCGGTGTTGTGCTGCAAGTACTCTTGTAAATTACAGCACAACACCGACCACCACGTTTAGCAAAGTATTCGGACAAGATAACGATTAAGCAGCAAGAAAGGCACGAATGCCCACCTGCTGCATGACTCGGTGGAAAGACCGTGACAATGTGAGAGGTGGCTCGCCTGTTGCCCTTTAGCACGGCATCTTGTCCGACATGCACGGGGAGAGATGCAGTGGGGCTATCCTTTTTAAGTACCGGCCTGGCACACAGTACAGGTTCATAGATCTAGCTACTAAATCCAGAGAGGGAAGGTATATAGGTGCATGTATGTACTATGTGTATGTGTCGGTTACATTCGGTTACACCACAGAGCATGAAATGCGGGGGGCGCCCGCGGTAGGTATTTGATGCTCTGTGGGTTACACTAATATTATTAAACATTTTATAGCTTTACTCACGGTCTATTCAAAACATTTTTTTTTATGGAAACTGACACGGTTGGCTACATCACCTACAACATCCGTGATGTCAGCCCATAACACCGAGTGAACTTGGTGCCACGTCAGTGCTTCCCTTCGGTCGTGCCGGCTACACTAAATTGGACGGAAAACACAAACTATTTACGTAGCCCTTTCGACCGACCTTTCATTCAGTGCGGTGGTACCAACCCGGGCGGGTTAAACCCTACCACCTAGTAATATAAGAAGGGAGTCATATCCCTTAGTCGCCTTTTACGACATATACGGGGAGAGATGCAGTGGGGCTATTCTTTTAAAGTACCGGCCCCACACGGTACTATTATCAAACTCGGAATAAGGAAGAAAGTGGTGCACGCTATCGGGGTTCGAACCCACGAGCTTCCGCTTACTACGCAAATCCCGACTCCTTCCACACGAGCCGCACTGTCGGGCTGCAACTGAAACAATGCTTAGCACGCGCGAGTAATGCACTGTTATAGTCTCCGCCATCGAAACCCAGCGAAAAGTCATAACAGCATTAACTCATTGCTATCGGTAGGATTAGCCAGCCATGCGATTTTACTTAGTCCTTAATTTCTACTGCGGTTAAGTTTCGTTTAGCATAAATAAATACACATTACACTATAAATCAACAATATCAGCAGAAGACGAATAAAATTAATACAGTTTATCCTTCTATGTCTTTTCGCTAGGTTTAGATATTGAAGATTAATTACTGCTGTAAAGTTCAGTTTAGCATAATTAAATAAATATTACACTATAAATCAACAATAGCGGAAGACGAAACAATACCTACAACAGTTCATGCTATTATGGATTTTAGTTAAGTTTACATGGCAAGGACTATACCATTCCGCATACCTCGCAATAGGTCCCTGTCATCCCTGTGATATCCCTGTACACTTGTGACCGCAGCACTGCTGAAAGTTATGTGCAGTGCACGTGAGGTTTGAGAAATGTTTGGATAGTTCGGGTTCGGTAGATGGCGGTCTTCTGGATAGAATAATACTTGTATGGGGACCCCCTTAATTTTTTACTATTTGCGTTTTTTATTATTCGTTGGCATATTCGCCATAAATAAACACATATTCTGTAAAAATTTCAACTGGCTACCTATTACGGTTCAAAAGATAAAGCCCTCGGACAGACAGACAGACAGACGGCGAAGACTTAGTACTTAATAGTAATAGCACAGATTAAGTAATACATAGTTACTTCGTGGAATAGGCTTCCGTGTGGGTGGATACGGAGCCCTTCCCCGTTCCGCGTCCCGCGCGTCATCATAGCTCGATGGTGTACACCAGCCATACTCAAAGTGTGCTCCGCGGAGCCCTAGGGCTCCGCGGAGCCTCTGTGGGGGTCCACGAGAATATGAGAAAAAAAAAATCAAAAATACACCTCTCCTCTCTGGCTCGATTCAGCTCGGCTGCGCAGACGAACTCTCTTCTATCAAACCTGACGTTTCATACCTCCCATTAGATATTTTTTAATTATTGTTTTTCTCTTTTATTATAATATTAAGTAAGTAACTGTTACATTGTAATATGATTATTAATAAAGAATGCACAAAAACTAAATTTTGTTTATTTTAGGGCTCCGTCAAATATTTCGCTTTCCAAAAGGGTTCCGTCACCAAAAAAGTTTGAGAACCGCTGGTGTACACAAACAAGTGTTTCGAATATTTCTGAGAATACCTACATGTATAATAATTGGTGCGCTACATCGGTGAAAGGCGAGGTGAAAGGACACACCTGAGGGTCGGCTATTTCTTTTAATTCAGGTATTCTCGTGCGTGGGAATAAATAAATAAACCTAGACACGGTATTGTCATATCAACACTGTGCGGACACATTTTACATCGCTACTAGTAAAGTCAAACCGCCCCCCCCCCCCCCCCCCTCCCCCCCCCTTCATTTACAAACGCGTGTCTTGACACACGAAAAATGTACGGTTTATTTAATATTATATATCTATATGTATGTATTATTGCAGCATAAAATATTTACAAAACTACAAACTAATAAACTAATATAAAAGAATAAAAATACTTACTTTTTGGGGGGTACAGTTGTTCGCGTCCGTGACACCTTAAGGTCCTCAAGTCACACGTGCCTCCTGGGTGGTGCCAAATGAACAGCAAACAGCGTGTGGTAGATCTTCGGATCGCCTGGGTCCGCCACCACACCCCGGGAAACAATTACACCGCCATAATAGTTCGCTGTGTTCCGGTGTACTTCCCGGGGACCCAGTAGCAGGTGGGGCTGGTCATGACAAGGAGCGGGCCAGCGGATCTAAAGCAGATTCGCTGTTCGGGAGTGATGCATCGACACGGTTGCCAGGGAGACCCGGTTAAACGGTTATTCCGCTGGCCGCCCGCCGGGTAGTATAGGGGCCCAATCACGTCTAACCAACGCGAGAGGCTGCCCTGGTCAACCGGCGCATAATCCCGGAGTGGTCCGTCGTGCCGGATGGTGACCGGAGTAGGGGTCCCGGCGGCCACTTCCGGGGGGGACCGGGGGCCCTTCCGTCTTCCGTGTCGGTGCGCCACGAACCTGAGCAGATAGCGATGAAGCTAGGAGCTGCGCTTTACCCGTAAATTGTCGTGACCGCCCTTCAAGCCTACCTCTCCCCCTCTAAAAAACTATGGCAGCGCAAAGGAAAGTGAAAAAACGATGTACAGCGGTGCACACCCCCATCTATTTTAGCGTTGACATGACCAACGTGCGGGGGTTGCACTCCAACTTGAATGCCGTCCATCATCACCTGGAGACGGCGAAGCCGGCTTTACTCTTCCTGGCAGAAACGCAAATATCCTGCCCTGCCGACACTACTTACTTGCATTACCCCGGCTACACCCTGGAAGAAGCCTTCCGACCTCGGGCCGGGGTTTGCATGTTCGCTAGGGCGGATATTTGCTGTCGTCGCCTGCGCTGCCTGGAGGATCCCGAACTATCTATTCTGTGGGTTCATGTGGACTTGGGGACGGAATCGCGTGTGTACGCCTGTATCTACAGGTCGCACTCAGGCGACGCCGGGACAGCTCGATTATTCGAGCACTTGAGTAGAGCGGCAGATGAAGTGCACCGTGTGGGGTCGGTACTTAAAAAGAATAGCCCCACTGCATCTCTCCCCGTCGCATGTCGTAAAAGTCGACTAAGGGATAAGAAAATTCGTCAGCCTCGGTAGCTCAGTGGCGCGGTTGGTTAGTCAACTGTTATTAAGCAACGCTGAGCGCGGTCAGTGATTGGATGGGTGACCGCTCGACCGTTGGAGGCTGACCGTGGTTCGGATCTCACGTTAAACTGTAGGTCCCTTCCCTTCTTACCTTACTAGGTGGTAGGGTTTATCCCGGCCGGGTTGGTACCACCGCACTGAACGAAACGTCGGTCGAAACGGCTATGTAAATAGTTCGTGTTTTCCGTCCAGTTTAGTGTAGCCGACATGAAATGAAGGGAAGCACTGACATGGCACCTAGTTCACCCTGTGTTATGGGCTGACATCACGGATGTTGTAGGTGATGTAGCCAACCATGTCAGGTTACATAAAAAAAAAAAAAAAAAAAAAAAAAAGTGCAAGAGCGGTTTCCCTCCGCGGATATGGTTCTGCTTGGAGATTTTAATGCCCACCACGAGGTGTGGCTGGGCTCCGGGAGAACTGACTTCGCGGGGAGAGCCGCCTACGACTTCGCCCTGACGCATGACCTGTCTCAACTGGTAGATCAACATACCAGAGTGCCAGATATAGACGGTCATGTACCCTCTCTGCTGGATCTTCTGCTGACGACGAACCCTGCTGGATACAAAGTCAGAGTGAGGGCTCCTCTTGGCTCCTCTGACCACTGTCTAGTGGGGTCCACGGTGCCATTTTCGCCTCCTCAGTCCCGTACTGGAGGAATGCGTCGAATTTGGCACTACGCCTCAGCAGATTGGGATGGTATGCGAGAATACCTCGCATCGTACCCATGGAGAGAGCTATGCTTCAGTTCGGATGATCCGTCGGAATGCGCCAATGCCGTAGCCGAGGTGGTTCTGGGGGGTATGGAGATGTTTATTCCCAGCGCCCTCGTCCGCCTCGGTGGTAAAAGCCAGCCCTGGTACAGCCGCGACTGTGCTGAAGCTGTCGCGCTGTGTTGAAGCTGCGCCAAGCTTATCGTGCATGGTCGTGCGCTCGTGCCAGACGTGATCCTAATGTATCCGAACTGAAGAAAGAATACAACCGCCTCTCCAGATCCTGCAAGAGGGCTATTGCCAGGGCCAAATTCGAGCATATCAGCAGAGTTGGTGATAGGCTGAACCAGCACCCAACTGGGAGCCGTGAGTTTTGGTCTCTCGCCAAATCTGTCGAATCGAATTTTTGCCGCTCCTCACTTCCACCACTGCATTGTCCTGGGGGCTCACTCGCCCACTCCGCAAAGGAGAAAGCCGATTTATTGGTGTCTCTCTTTGCGGGGAACTCCAACCTGGACGATGGGGGTGCCATCCCTCCATCCATAACTAGGTGTGAGAACTCTATGCCGGAAGTACAGTTCCGACAACGAACTGTGCGGGCGGAGCTTCTCTCCCTAGACACCAGGAAGGCGAGTGGGCCGGATAGGATTCCTGCATTGGTGCTGAAACGGTGTGCTCCCGAGCTGGCTCCAGTGCTAACGCGCCTTTTCCGCCTCTCTTACTCTGCTTCCCGTGTGCCGGCAGCCTGGAAATCTGCATTTGTTCAAGCGGTCCCCAAAAAGGGCGACCGCTCAAACCCTTCGAACTACCGACTTATAGCGATTACCTCCCTACTCTGCAAGGTGATGGAGCGTTATATCAACGCCCAGCTCATGGCGTACCTGGAGACAAATAACCTCATCAGCGATCGGCAATATGGCTTTCGGCCAAACCGATCCGCTGGTGATCTCCTAGCGTACGTCACTCACCTTTGGGGGGAATCGCTTGAAGGACATGGTGAATCCTTGGCAATTGGCCTCGATATTGCCAAGGCATTCGATAGGGTTTGGCACAAATCGCTCCTGGGCAAGCTTCCGGCGTACGGACTTCCTTCTGGCCTCTGCGACTGGGTCGCCGACTTCCTACATGGGCGTAGCATTCAGGTCCTAGTGGACGGTTGCTCGTCCGACGCCATGTCAGTGAATGCCGGCGTACCGCAGGGATCTGTGCTGTCACCCACACTGTTTCTTCTGCATATCAATGACATGCTGCCACTCGGCAACATACATTGTTATGCGGATGACAGTACAGCACACGGATCCTATACCAGTCACCCTTCAGCCAGACGAGAAGTTGTGGATGAAAAGAGGCGAAGACTTGTGTCTGAACTCGAACAAACGCTTCGGTCTATTTCCGAATGGGGCCGTAGCAATTTGGTCGAGTTCAACGCTTCAAAAACACAAGTTTGCGCGTTCAGTGCGAAGAGAGCGGCGTTCACACCAGCTCCTTCCTTCCAAGGCACGTCGCTTAAATTAAGCGACCACCTCGGGGTCCTCGGAGTCGAACTGTCGCACGACCTAAATTACCGGCGCCATATCGAGGGCAAGGCCAAGCTGGCCTCAAAAAAGCTAGGCGTACTCAATAAGGTTCGACGGTACTTCACGCCGGGCAAAAGGCTGCTTCTGTATAAATCGCAGATTAGGTCCTGCTTGGAGTACTGCTCGCACCTGTGGGATGGCTCAGCCAAATACCAGCTTGCGCCTTTGGACTCGATCCAGCGTCGAGCCGTGCGACTAGTGGAGGACCCCGACGTGTCCCGCGATCTAGAACCGCTGCAACTTCGTAGGGATGTCGGCGCCCTAAGCGTGTTCTATCGCTTATTCCACGGGGAGTGCTCGGAGGAGCTGTTTAACGCGATTCCGGCGTCCCCTTTCCACCTCCGTACAACGCGCACTGGGCAGGGATTGCATCCCTATACGCTGGACTTACCGCGGATGCGTACAAATCGGTTCTGCAGATCCTTTCTCCACAGAACCGGCAAACTCTGGAACGCTCTACCTGCCCACATATTTCCCCCCAAGTATAGTCTCGGGTCCTTCAAGAGAGGCGTGAATGGGCACCTGTCAGGCCGGCATGGCATTCGCAGCCCCCGCCTGCGTCCGAATGTTCATGGGCGTCGCTAGACACCTTATGGGTGACTCGGCGCCACATGTCGCGCTTAGTATAAAAAAAAAAAAAAAAAAAAACTTACAAAATAAATATTTAATTATTTGCAAAGCACGCCGGTATTGGTCTACGTTAATAAGCCATAGTTAGACTCTCGCAAGGGTCGTAGGTATAAATGTGTCCTTTCGACAAAAAATTGTAGAATATTGTGCCGAAGGTATAGGAAAAGTGATGAAAAATTGGGAAATGGCTGAAATTTGCATCAATGCTGGAGGTCATAGTTTGAACGATATCATCTTTACTACTAACACATTTTCGAAGTGTAAATAAAAAAAGAAAACAGTCATTTAAATAGATAAAAGTTAGAAAATTTCATTATTACTTCGGATGCGAGGCAAGGTCAACTGTTACCCCGTAATTGCGACGCCATTTTGGCAAAATGTGGTGCGGTGCGCTCCACCCAAGTGCGGAGTGGAATTATATTTCTAGACTTTTTTCTGTGAAACGTATGTGAAAAGCCTGATATTTTCGAAAAGTACATTAAATTTTCTAGTAACTTCCTTGGTATAATGTCTGATTGTGTTTAATATTATCTTTATCATCAATAAACTGGGTCCAAGTCCACAAACGATATAATTTCCCGTTTTTGTAATAAAATATTCATATTTGCTAATAAAAGCTATACATCCTGCTTCTATTTTGTATTATATCAAGTTTATCTGTTAATCTACCATTTCCTATCAATATTAAATTGGTCATTCAGGATATTTTGGTCTCAACACAGTCTCAAACAATAACAAAAATTTAATGCTCGTCACCCGAGGTCGTTAATGTCGAGTATGTTTACAAATTAATTTCGGCTGAATGATCCACTCAAATGGTTTTATGTAAGTGTTTGCACAAGCCTGGGTACTTCAACTACTTAGAATAATAGTCGGGGACTGGAAATAAAATTTGTATAAAGGTGCTTGCATTAATTGCATAATTGGTGATAATTTGCAGTATCGAAGAATATTATAGACAAAAAATGAATACGTAATAATCCCCACTCTAGCGATTACCGTTTTTTTTTAAATTGAGATTAAAATTAAAAAAAAATATTTGAGTGTGAACAAAAATTACAAAACTGGTGATTTTCTCAGTAATAACATCTTAAATGCCATTATACAATTATTCTTAATAATCCCCCAAAATTATATAAAAAATTGCATAGATATCGGACAATTTGTATTTAAAAAATTATAATTTCGAAAGAGGACTGATACACGTGGTGATATTTTGTCATAATGCGTAAATAGCGCTTATAAATAATATATTAAATTATCACCTTGGTGACTGCTTTACTTTTTTTTCTACGTCGTTTTATGTAGTTTATAGTTCCTTACATAAATTACACCTTGGATATTTTAACTTACAATTATCATATTTGTTATCAGGTGCTATAATGCAAAAGAATCCCCTGGAAAACTGGTGAGCGTTTGCTACAATTAAATTGTTTATGAAAAATACTCATGATAGGCGCGCGGGGTGAGGCGGACGGAGGGCGCGGCGGCGCGGGGGCGCGGGGGAGGCGGTGGCGCGGCGGAGGCGGTGGCGCGTGGATGGACGAACGGCCGGAATAATGATAAAATAATGCATATTATATGCATTTGCTCTTTGGTTGACGAACTTTAGTGTATTTTAGTGTATGTCTTTAGTGTATTTTTTCCTGCAGTTCGTATGTAGAGAAATTTCGTCGACACTTTCGAACACATTGGACAATCCATCATTTCGCAGAACACTAAACTTGCATAAAGTTTTTAATCCTTTACTGCGCACAGTCACTTTGTCTTCGCTTAAAAAGCCCCCACAAATAACACACGACATTGTCTGTTTTTATTTATTTACTAGCTTTTGCCCGCGGCTTCGCTCGCGGGAAATTCGTATTTCAAAGGAAGAAAGTAAGTAACTAAGGGCGAGCTGGGTTCAGGTAAACGATAAACCGTCTCGAAGAAAGTGAGTAACTTTTTGAGGCCGAAGGCGGAGTTGCGTTCAGGAAGACGATAAACCTTCTCGAAAACAGTAAGTAACTATGGGCGAGGCCGAAGGCCGAGCTGCGTTCAGGAAAAGGATAAGCCATCTTTAAGAAAGTAAGTAACAAAGGGCGAGGCCGAAGGCCGAGCTGCGTTCAGGAAGAGGATAACCTTTTCGAAGAAAGTAAGTAACTATGAGCGGGGCCGAAGGCCGAGCTTCGTTCAGGATGAGGGTAAACTTTTCGAAGAAAGTAAGTAACAGAGGGCGAGGTCGAAGGCCGAGCTGCGTTCAGGAAAACTGAACCTTCTCGAAGACAGTAAGTAACTATGGGCGAGGCCGAAGGCCGAGCTTCGTTCAGGAAGAGGATAACCTTTTCTAAGAAAGTAAGTAACAGAGGGCGAGGCCGAAGGCCAAGCTGCGTTCAGGAAGACGATAAACCTTTTCGAAGATAGTAAGTAACTATGGGCGAGGCCGAAGGCCGAGCTGCGTTCAGGAAGAGGATAAACCATCTTTAAGAAAGTAAGTAACAAAGGGCGAGGCCGAAGGCCGAGCTGCGTTCAGGAAGAGGATAACCTTTTCGAAGAAAGTATGTAACTATGGGCGAGGCCGAAGGCCGAGCTGCGTTCAGGATGAGGGTAAACTTTTCGAAGAAAGTAAGTAACAGAGGGCGAGGCTGATGGCCGAGCTGCGTTCAGGAAAACGATAAACCTTCTCGAAGACAGTAAGTAACTATGGGCGAGGCCGAAGGCCGAGCTGCGTTCAGAAAGAGGATAACCTTTTCGAAGAAAGTAAGTAACAGAGGGCGAGGCCGAAGGCCGAGCTGCGTTCAGGAAAACGATAAACTTTCTCGAAGACAGTAAGTAACTATGTGCGAGGCCGAAGGCCGAGCTGCGTTCAGGAAGAGGATGACCTTTTCGAAGAAAGTAAGTAACTTTAGAGGATGACCTTAAGTTATGACCTAAACTTAAGAGGATGACCTTTTCGAAGAAAGTAAGTAAGTAGAAAGAGGGCGAGGCCGAAGGCCGAGCGAAGAAGACGATAAATTCTCGAAGACAGTAAGTAACTATGGGCAAGGCCGAAGGCCGAGATGTGTTCAGGAAGAGGATAAACCTTTTCGAAGAAAGTAAGTAACAAAGAAGTTACTTTCTTCGAGAAGATTTATGGTCTTCCTGTACGCAGCTCGGCCTTCGGACTCGCCCTCTGTTACTTACATTCTTCGAAAAGGTTATCCTCTTCCTGAACGCAGCTCGGCCTTCGGCCTCGCCCTTTGTTACTTACTTCTTAAAGATGGTTTATCCTATTCCTGAACGCAGCTCGGCCTTCGGCCTCGCCCATAGTTACTTACTGTCTTCGAGAAGGTTCAGTTTGCCTGAACGCAGCTCGGCCTTCGGCCTCGCCCTCTGTTACTTACTTTCTTCGAAAAGTTTACCCTCATCCTGAACGAAGCTCGGCCTTCGGCCTCGCCCATAGTTACTTACTTTCTTCGAAAAGGTTATCCTCTTCCTGAACGCAGCTCGGCCTTCGGCTTGGCCCATAGTTACTTACTGTCTTCGAGAAGGTTTATCGTCTTCCTGAACGCAACTCCGCCTTCGGCCTCAAAAAGTTACTCACTTTCTTCGAGACGGTTTATAGTTTACCTGAACCCAGCTCGCCTTTAGTTACTTAATTTCTTCGTTTGAAATACGAATTTCACGCGAGCGAAGCCGCGGGCAAAAGCTAGTGTCTTTATAAATTATAGCCTTTTCGATGTATAAGCTATAGTACTCATCAAAAGGCTCATCAAAATCTGTTCAGTAGTTTTTGCGTGAAAGAGGAATATAGTGCGGCTGTTCGGTTCTCTGTTGAGTTTATAGGCCGCGCCTCCCCCGCGCCGTCGCACCGTGCCGCCACGCCGCCAACTGCCGCCGCTCGCTCGGTAAATACCTATGTATAGTACTAAGGCGCGCGGATTGAACATATCGGTTTGTATGGGAGCCACATCTTAGCGTAACCGGAACTGAATTTTATGTAGCCTATCCTGTGTCCCATATAGTTAAATGTGCTTGTACAAAGTTTCATCGAATTCGGATGATCGGTTTAAGAGTTATGGCGGAACATACATACATACATACATACAGAAAAGATTTCTAAAAATCGTCAATTTAGCTTTAGTATCATACATAGAGGCTACAAACTCAATATTTCCTAAAACAAAGTAACTTACTCCATGACCACCCCTTACAGATTTATTATTAGTATTGATGATGATAGCGTCCCCACGCACACACACACACACACACACACACACACACCCTACTTCGTCCACTTCCCACACGGAGAGCGATCTACTAATGCCTTCTTTCTTGCACATAGTATCTCCGCTCTCCTCGCACACGCACTGCGCCGTATTAGCCCCGTCCTTATCACGTTTGCGGGAAGACACTGCGCGCGGCCTGTGGCGCGGCTCGCGGGCGCAAATTTCACGTACTTAGGTAAATTAATGTTTTATTCAAAATAAAAAACCCTCACTAGATAAATAGGGGATTATGACAATTTATGGTAAAACCCGTACATACTATCAAGCATAAAAGAGAATATCTAAGGTGAATTTAATGCGCAATAGGTAAATATGGAAAAAACTGTTTTTTAATTGGTTATTGGCAAGTCACCAAGGTGAAAATTTAATAAAATCTTGAAATATATTTCTAGAGCATTTATGTAGAAAATCACCAAAAGTGCGATTTTCTAAGTCACCTTTTTTTCAACAATAAGTAAAATTCATCATGTAACCAAAACTTCGCAATGTTTTTAGGGGATTAATTAAGTACCACAATTATAGTGTTTTTTTACATATATAGCCCATTTTTCACCGTAGGACTATTTAATGTAAGGTGAGAAATAAATTAAAAACCTTTTTTACTGTTTTCTCTCGTCGCTCAACTCCGAGAGGCACCAAATCGGCATAAATGTGTAAGAAAATAATAATATTATTTTATTAATAATAATTCGACAAAGTGTTTTTTATGTAAGCAGAATTCTTTTATTTACTCGACTATAAGAGCACGGTACGTGTTGGATGTTCGGTTTGTAAACAAAACTAAGCCAAATGGAACAAGGGCCAAAATGACCCACATGGCAACAGAGACTCTAGATCAAAAACCACTGGCTCGATTTAAAACAGAAGGACACATAATTTTTTTTTAATTATATTTGCTCTTTGATTTAGTGAAAAAGAACTTTGACGCCATACGAAAATATTGAAAAACAATTGCGTGAAAATTAGATAAATTAAAAAAATTGTTTTTCCTTGTGCAGTAAGGATAACATAATATGGAGGAGGCTTCCGGAATAAATATTTTTTTCAGGACTGAAAATTTCAAAGATAAGATATATATATATATATATTTTTTTTATGGAAACTGACAGGGTTGGCTACATCACCTACAACATCCGTGATGTCAGCCCATAACACCGGGTGCACTAGGTGCCATGACAGTGCTTCCCTTCGATCGTGCCGGCTACACTGAACTGGACGGAAAACACAAACTATTTACATAGCCGTTTCGACCGACGTTTCATTCAGTGTGGTGGTACGAACCCGGGCGGGTTGAACCCTACCACCGAGTAAGGTAGGAAGGGAAGGGACCTACAGTTTTACGTGGAATCCGAACCACGGTCAGCCTCCAACGGTCGAGCGGTCACTCATCCAAGAACTGACCGCGCCCAGCGTTGCTTAACAATCAATAGCGACAGTCGACTGTCTGCACCACTGAGCTATCGAGGCTGACAAAAGTATATAGATAGTATGTAATCTTTAAATGCGATACTGAAAATGGTTACAGATGAATCTTACAGAAGACGGACTTATTGCAGAAAGAATTTTTTTTAAACAAAAAACCTCATGTTACTTTTTTTATTAACACACAAAATGCATCTTTAATTAATTAAATATATTGTATTATATACAAAATTAATAATATTTAAAAAAAAGTATTGTAGTTTTTTAATAATAAATTCCATCATAAAAATTGTGAAGCCGCTATCCATACATTACGAACGGCGCTCACCGACACGTGGTCACGTGACCTCACACCGATGTTGGGAGGCGCCTTGGAAAGGCCGCGGAAGTGACCTAGCTTGTATTTTTCTAAAATTTTAATTACTAGTCATCTTTAGGCCAAATCTAAAGGTTTTACAACATTTACAATTTCAATAATTTAACTGTTTCAATCAACTTTGGTTTTGGCGAAAATAGATAGGATTTCGACCGTTTCAAATTCAAAATTTTCGTAACGGTTTTTTCTAGCGGGTTGCAAAAATCACGATATTTCACGAAAAAAACATTCCTGAACTGCGAGAAAGTATTTTTAAATGAAGATTACTTACCCTTCCATTGTATTTGAGAAAAAAAATGATCAAATTTTCCAGAATTCCACAACAAAAACTTGATTTCAAAATGTATGACCACTCCGTCCGCGAACACAATGCAAGGGCATGATTAATCGGTTCCCAGTAATAATTTTGAAGTGGCAAGCATAGGGAAGTGTCTATTTTTATTAGCTAGCCTATTCTCTCATGAATAATATAAATAAGTTAGAATAGATTAGAAGGATGTTTGACGTTCGTATCAATTATTTTGTACCACGATCGGAAAGGAGCCATTACCAGGCGTTCCGCAATCTTGTAAGCGAAAATGGAGGCGCCTTTTAAAGGCGCCTCGCAACGAAAAGGGTTGTGGTTAAATGCTCAAAGTATCAGGATAGCAGAATCTTGCAAGATGTTATACATAATGCGAAGGGGAGAGTCAAAAACACTCACATAGTTGCTGTCCAAGTACTAGGCATGCTAGCACTGTGTGTGTGAAAACCACATCAAATGTTGCACTCCTGGTAGGTACTTGCTGTAATGGCTGAACTCCCCTGACAGGTCACCGGGAGCTCCAATTTATTCTAACCATACATTTTCTATGTATTTGGGGCGGGGCGGAATCGGGACTAGTCAGCATTTATTTTAGGAGGCGGGGCCAAAGCCAATGGGTGAAACACTACTAACCTTTTTCACAAAAACATAAAAATGTTTATATGTCAGAAACAAATTTTGATTGGGTAAAATTGATTGTGAGCTCTTGTTCTCTGCGATCACGCTTTAAAAAGAATTCGTCTAATTATCAGTCATTTTGTAATTTCGCTTTCTGCATGTTTTGTTTACCATATCAACAAGTTCAATGGGCCTTCTAGTTATAATTTTCATTTGTATTCTCTCTTAGAAGGGGAGTAAGGTCTAAGGCAGTAAGTGACAATAGTCACGTACTGACAACGATCTCTCGAAGGGGAGAATTGTCATTCTCGTGCCATTTGGCCAAGCCCCTTGCAGCATGGCGTTCACACACGTCAACTGAGTTATGTCGCTCGTGCGACTGTTTTCGCCCAGCTGAATGCAGGAAATGCTGTGGACATGACAGTTTATCCGTCTTGAAAAAGTTCACTAAGTGATAATTATTGTGAAGCTTTAACTTAGAAATAATTTATTTAAAATTTAAATGAAATGAAATGGAAATTAAATTAAATTAAATGGAAATGACATGAAAGGAGAGTTTATTTGTCGCCAGTTGAACAAGACACATATTATTATGTATAACAGGGAACATCAAACAAAAGGCGACAAATTGGGCCCAACTCAGCTGATGCAATAGGAGACAACTATGTACGTTGTCTATTGAGCTGATTTGCAGTTGGACCCACTTTGCTAAGAAGTACACAAATAATAATTAATCTATACAATTACAAAAATTAGTTTTACCTAAGAAAAATATCTGCTTTAACAAAACAGAACACAATATTGAAAACATGTTTAGCCAGACAGAAACGTACAAGGTACAAAGAAGACAAAACATTCACACTATACTTATACACTGTATGTATTAAAACAATAATTTGATATTAAATAAAATAAAAACTTACACAACTATATTAACAATTTCACTAATATTTGGACTGGGCTGGGGATATAGTGGCGTGTTCCAATGACACTCGCTTCATTCTCACGTTATCTTCAATTAATTTATATAAAAATATCAAAATTTCTTTATTAGACTAAACGCATGTGATAGACACAAAAATGTTATACATAACAAAAGTATGCAATAAAAGGGCTTAAAATAACTAACAAAGGCGAAGATCACTATCAATTCAGTACAAACTCATTACATCTAACACTTTGTCATAAACCAGAGTACGAGCATCGAGACCCCACAGGAAATCAACATGATTAAAGCTCTCATGTTGAACCAAATATTCATAAACTATATTTGGAAAGCTGCCCACAATCTTCTGCGCATCCACAGGTCTAGCGCAGTAATCATTGGTCGCATAGAACAGAGCAATTGGAACTGTAATCTTAGTCACATTATATCTTGGAGGAGTCACAGAACCGTAAGCTTTCAAGTTTCCAACGCAGCCGTGGTCGTATCTTCTGAATTTCCTGGATAATTTTCCCTGGCAGAAATGTGAAATCTGTCTGATGGATCCACCGGCAGGATTATGACTAAGGTATACAGGAAGCCTAGTTGCATTCAGCTGATCATAGCTGAAGCCGAATAGCTCGAAAAGTATATCCGTACACACAGATTGAGTAATACTTTGTATTGAGCAGAATATTTGCATAAAATTTGCTAACTGGATGCTGCTTGGTAAAATTTGATACAGTCCAACCGATTCGAATTCTTTATCTGCTCCGGCTATAGAGAGTGGCAATGCTAGCACTGCACTAATAAGTGGACTGAAAGTGTGTGTCGTCCAAGCTAAAGGTGCCAAGGAAATCATCACTTTAATTTTTTCGTTGTATTCTGGTCGAAGTGAGCACATTACGTAGAAAGAAGTTGTGCCTTGGGAGTGTCCGATGTAGTATAAATCTTTCCGGTTTGTGGTTTCCAGGACGAAGTCAATCGTGGCAGGTAGATCATAGTTTCCGACTTCGTCGAAACTGAACCTCCAGAACTCTGGCTTTGAAGGATCAAGCGTTGTATGTCGTTTGGAATATTTGTTCCCTCTGCTGTTGCCTAGCCAGACATCATAACCTGCCTCTGCTAATATAAATGCTAAGCAGTTTTGAGGGTTAGGGCTATTAAGAAGCCACGTATCAGCACTGTCAAGGATGCCGTGAAGTAGTAGAACAGCGGAAGAATTTTGTTTCGGTATACGATGTATAGTGAGTATGTATCCGTCTTTTGTAATAACTGTATGTTCTTCCACTCGATAGTCATATAAATTGATGATCTGAGATGCGTTTAGATAAAAAATATCATTGCTTGGACTAATATTTGCAGCTCCTTTCATATGTATAGCTTCTCTCTGGCTTAAAAAATTACCCTGTTTTTTCTTCACTCGCTCAGTCAGATTTCGAAAAGTATTGTTTATGCGTCGAAATGAATTGATCAGAGTTTTTATGTTATAATTTCTCGCAATATCATCAGCTTTATAGTCTGATTTTGTAGTATTCAGATATCTTTTAATTAAAATATTTAGGTCATTCCAATTTATATTTTTCAACTCACGAGTGCTCTTCAGTTCATCCTTTAAGAATATATTTGTTCCTTTATTTAAGTTATCTTCTATGTTTATTTCTGCTTTAATGTTTAGTTCATTATCGGCTATATTTATTTGTTTTTTGTTTGATAAATGAACTGTTGCATTCTTAGTAGAGACACTCGTGTCCGTAAACTTCACAGTGAACATTAAAAACAATACCAACATTAAAAGAAACATTTTAGTCCACCGAAACATGTGTTATATAATGAATGTCGTAGCTTACTGTGATCAATTTCTAAGACTAAATTCTATACCTAGGTAGTATTCTGTGACCTACGTAAGATCTTTAAATACGTAAGTGTGTTAGTGTAAATAAAACGTATCTAGTGTACAGTCAGCAAAAACTTCAAACAATTTTCATATTTTATATACCTATGTTTCAGACTCAAAAGTTTTATTTAATTTTTTTTAAATATAATCCGGTATGGGTGGCTGAGTCGGAGGGCCCAAAGCACATGCTCCGACCAGTCAATATCACCTCCGAGAATGTAAGCAACGCTGGGTGCGGTCAGTACTTGGATGGGTGACCGCTGACCGTTCGAGGCTGACCGAGGTTCGGATTCCTCGTAAAACTGTAGGTCCCTTCCCTCCTAGTCTTACTTGGTGGTAGGGTTTAACCCGCCCGGGTTGGTACCACCGCACTGAATGAAACGTCGGTTGAAACGGCTATGTAAATAGTTTGTGTTTTCCGACCAGTTCAGTGTAGCCGGCACGATCAAAGGGGGAAGCACTGACATGGCACCTAGATCACCCGGTGTTATGGGCTGACATCACGGACGTTGTAGGTGATGTAGCCAACCGCGTCAGTTTCCATAAAAAAAATGTAGGTGCTATACCGGAGACTTCCCTGGATTGATGGCTATACTCGACTAGAGGAGAACACAACCGAGACTGGCATGCGGCCATCTTACATCCAGTACGGTGGTACCAACCCAGCCGGCTACAATTTGAGCCTACCACCTAGTAAGGGGCAAGAGAAGGGACCTACAGTTTTACACCGGTTCCAAACGGTGAAGCAGCAGGTGTGGTATGCACGTACATTTTTTCAAAAGACTCACAAGTAAATTTTGCTAAAATAGTTTATTTATTATTTGGAATTTCAACTTTATTGTAAAGTTTTATTCGTCATCGCAATTTTGTCAATATCTATAATTAGTTCACGCTGTCCTATAAATTTAGTAATTTATATGTATAAACTCATGTATGGCTTTTATTTAACTATACTCAAATCAAAACAAACGTGCAGTTCGCATAATAAAGTTGTATGGCTTAGTGAAGGGAATCTCCCTTCACTAAGCCATAAAATTTTGTTGTGCGAGCTGCACATTTGTTTTGATTTGAGAATAGCATGTACTTAATGTATTAATATATTATATTGCCCTTAATTCTCACGCTCAAATTTTTTTTGGTACTACCTGTATTATATTTCCCCCCCCCCCCCCCCCCCATCATACCGTTTGAACTATAGGGTGGGAAATAAAAAAAAATTAAGGCGGTAGAACTTAAACACTTTTAACGATAATTGGTTCGAATAAGATATTTCGTGCAGTATTAGAGGTAACGGATATTTTCGGTTAGGTACATCGTGAACATTCAACCCGACAACGGAACCCTGCACTGTGTGTGATCCGTGCGACACGCATTTGATCGATTTTTTTACTTTACTTTTTACCGTGCGGGGCGGGTACTTAAAAAAAATATCCCCACTGCATCTCTCCCCATGCATGTCGTAAAAGGCGACTAAGGGATAAGGACAAGATTCCGTGCTAAAGGGCGACAGGGTCGCCACCTCTCACCTTAGCACGGTACTTCCACTGAGTCAGGCAGCAGGTGGGTCTCGTGCCTTAATTGCTTGCTGCTTGATCGATTTAATCTTGTTCGAATACTTTGCGAAACGTGGTGGTCGGTGCAGTGCTGCAATTGACCAGAATTCTTGCAACACAACACCGATTACTCTGCTTACCCCGATTGTCGGGATTCAGCGTTTGTGATATGTATGTATGTATGCACTTTTTACTTTTTTTACTGCATAAACAGTTTTCACAATGTAATTTCAGTAATAGAATTTTTCGTCTATCTGTTTTTAGTAATATTATATCTGTATTTGTGTGCATAGAAATACGATACGATGAAATACTATAGACTATAGTGCAATCATCGCTGACACCGTCTAACCTTAGCCATGTCGTCCTCACTAGCCTACGTCACTGGCATCACTTCGCTAGACTTCCGTGTAATTTTTGAGATTTTTTTCCAGTCTCTGTGCTTTTTTTTTATATAGAAAGCGTGACATGTCGCGCCGAGCCACCCATGAAGTGTCTTTTTATTTTATGTAATCCGGTATGGGTGGCTGCGTCGGAGGGGCCAAAGCACATGCTCCGACCAGCCAATATAACCTCCGAGAAGGTAGGTGCCATACCGGAGACTTCCCTGAATTGCTGGCTATACTGGACTACAGGAGAACACACCGAGGCTGCTATGCGGCCATCTTACATCCAGTCTAACGACGCCCATGGACATTCGGTCGTATGCGCGGCGCGGGTTGCGAATGCCATGCCGGCCTGACAGGTGCCTATTCACGCCCCTCTTGAAGGACCCCCGGGTCCGGGGCTGTACTTGGGGGGAAATATATGGGCAGGGAGAGCGTTCCAGAGTTTACCGGTACTGTAGAGGAAAGATCTTCAGAACCGGTTAGTACGCTACCGCGGTAAGTCCAGCGTGTAGGGATGCAAACCCTGGCCGGTGCGCGTGGTGCGAAGGTGGAAAGGGGACGACGGGATCGGGTTAAACAGCTCCTCCGAGCACTTTTGTAACCGCAAGGTTGATATCTCGAGACGTCTATAAACAAAACGTAACCAATTAAAATGATAGTAAAGAAGCTCCTCCGAGCACTCCCCATCGAATAAGCCACTTAGGGAGCCGACATCCCTGCGGATTTTCAGTCGTTCTAAGATCGCGCGACACTTATCTACAGATTGTAGCAAGAAGTGGGAATATGTTTGGCAGTCGCGACTCCTGGTCCTGAATATTGGGTTGGCTCTGGCTAAGGATTTTTTTTTTCATAATTTCATAACTTAGGTACCTACGCGTTAATTTATTTCTACCACAATGAGTTCAAAAACTGAAAGACGATTACGATATAGATAGTTTATAATATTTAGTATAGTATATTATACTTAAATTTTTTCCTCAGAAAAAACTAATTAGTACACGCCGACCGGATTCGAACCTCGGACCTCTCGCATGAGAAGCCGATGCCCAAACCACTCGGCCACCCGCCATGTGGGACGACGATATTATGTACGTAACGTACGTTTTGTAACTAGCTGTTCTCGCTGAAAATTATATACTACATGTGCCACGAAAAGTTAGTGAAAATGCCATATGAATTGATTGAGTCCTTTTCAAATTATAAGCGAACACAGCGCTCGTTGAAGATTTTCAGGTTTATTAGTTTGAATTTCGTCTCTGGTGCACTAGCACCTAGGAGGAAAAATTCAATAGAAATTAAGGCGCCTAGTAACGCCACGCGTTGATATTTGAACAAGTAACCCGTGATAACTAGACCAATATAATGTCTAAAAAGTACTGCAAAATATAGAACAATTCTTTGTCTATCCATCACACGTTTTTGGTTGTTAAATTTTATCATTTTCTATACAAACTATACGGTAACCAAATGTCGAGACTTGATCTCAGAAACTAAAGAGAATTTGAATGGCAATTTTTACAGCAAAATGACGACATTTGTTATATCTATCGATCACACGCTTTTCAAAGTTCTAATGCGAAGTATCGCAATTTATGAAAAAATTCACAGATTTCGTGCCTTACACGACTATCGAGCACATTGAAAATGAATCTACGGAATTCGAAAAAATATTGTGGCTGAGCGACACGAGAAAGTCGGGATAAGGAAAAGGTTAGTTGGGTTCTGATGATGGAGCCGGAAGGAAGCCATAGGAACTCCTAAACTACACATGATAAATCCACCATATTTGGGCTCGTTGGATATAGGAATATAGGTTAGGTTATAAGATGCGTCGCTACGCGACGCATCTTCTAACCTAACCTATATTCTTATCTTCTATTCTATATCCTTATATTATATTTTTATATTTGATATTTATTAATTTGTTACTTCAGTTAGACATAATGTCAAGCTTATCTCTTTTTCTGTCTAAATTTTAGTTTAAATTTTTTAAGCTGTTTGTGTTTTTGAAAAATAATAAAAAATATATAAATGTAATATATATATTTTTTATTTTGTTGAATTCATTTTCAATGCGACGCATCTTCTAACCTAACCTATATTCCTACATTCCTATATCCAACGAGCCCAAATATGGTGGATTTATCATGTGTAGTTTAGGAGTTCCTATGACTTCCTTCCGGCTCCATCATCAGGACCCTGGAAAAAACATATGACTAGAGTACTTGCGAAGACAAACCCAACGAGCCCAAACACGGTCGATTTATCGTGTGTGGTTTAGGAGTTCCTATGGCTTCATTCCGGCTCCATCATCAGGACCCTGGACATCATATATGACAAGAGTACTTGCGAAGACAAATCCAACGAGCCCAAACACGATGGGCTTATCATGTGTAGTTAAGGAGTTCCTATGGCTTCCTTCCGGCTCCATCATCAGACCCCAACTAACCTTTTCCTTATCCCGACTTTCTCGTGTCGCTCAGCGACCATATTTTTTCGAATTCTGTACATTCATTTCCAATGTGCTCGATAGTCGTGTGAGGCACGAAATCTGTGAATTTATCTTTTCAAAAAGGTTGAGCTACAGGGCAAACCCTTAACCCGATCGTCTTTGATTTAGGCTCAAATTGTAGCTGACTAGTAGTAGTCCAGAGTAGTTTTTCTAAAATTTTTGATATCATTCTTCGTTTCCAAAATATCGAGCGCCAAAATAAAAAAATCTGAAAAAATTGCATTTTTTTTTCACTATTTCGGCCATAACTTTTTGCGTTTTTTACTTTCTCGAATAATTCTTTTTACACCTTACAGCTCTCATGAATACGCGTCTTTTGAGCCTTTTCTGAATATCATATCTTCACAACTCTCCGAGATATAAGGGGATCGCACTTTTTCGTGAAATCGGGGCCTATACTGGATCGAACCAAAAGACATTTTCAATGTCAAAACCTCTTATGAAAACTACTAAGTACGCGCTACGCCTCCGCCGCGCCGCGGCGTTGCGTTATTCTTATTACATTTGTCGCGCGAAAGTGTTAACAAATTGCCATACTTCATACATCAGTTTTGTATGTTGTGACTCGTGACTGGTAACAATTCGGTGGTCAGAATTTTTAAAACTATTTTTTTATATGAGACCAGGGCTCTGTTTATTTTTTTCCTCGAAGGTAAAAACTTTCCGAGTTCGTATGGGCAGAATATTGTTGGTCTCTTCATTCACTCGTAGCTTGGGGCAGCAATCTTTTTGTTCCTTTATCTCTAAGTTTTGCTGGATATACTTTTTATAGACGACATCGATGTGAAGGAAGTGGTGTACTCGTATGTCGGCTGGCGATTGTATTCTTAGGCGTTTTATTATAATACAGTAATTTATACGTATTAACCCAAGTATGACTTTTTATTTAACTGACATGTACTTACGTGTATTAATTGTTTATTGTTTATAGTTTATTTATCATCTATTGGCAGTACAGTGCGCTCAGATTTGTCATATTTTCTTATTATTATTATTTTATCTTCAATTCTCACGTTCAACTGTTTTGCTACTACCTACTTACATTCCACTATATTAATCGAAATATCTAACATCCAAAGGTTGACTGTAAGTAATCTCTGTAAGGGATAAGTGCGCCATCGCACCTTATGTAAATGTTCTAATGTGCTTGTTACTGTTGAATGTTTCTTGGAGCAATAAAGCATTTTCTTATCTATTATAATATATTCTAAGATTTTAACCCTGAGACCTGTCGGATGAGCTATTGTTTGTATGACCTTGAATATATTATACTGTGTACATAGTATAAAATTTACATTAATTTATCAGAATGTGAGCATGAAGCGTCTTCAGATCTGAGTCGTTAAGTTTTCTCTCCTAGTCTCTTTGTTTGAATTTCTTTGGCTGGAAATTCCAACAAAAGAAAGACGCGGGCGATGTGGTCGGCGTGTAATTTTTTGTTCAAGCTATTTCCTTCCTACTAAAACAACGTTCCTCGCCATCGAGACCATTATCTTTGGGCGTTTATAGTTGTTAGAAACTTTGGCGAGTCGTTTCAAAGAAATGCTGGTAATAAATTCATAGTCACACCGGAGTTCATCCGTAGAGCAAATTTAGAGAGATTTTTTTTTTCTTAAAATTTTAGCATTCTTCCTACGGCCTACGTCTTTGGACTGGATCCAGTTATATTTTATTTCACCATAAATAACCATCGGAACGCCAAGCGGAAAGCCAGTTTTCCGTTTCTTGTATTCGCCCGTGTGCCACCCTATAGACACTCATACCATAAGACTCAAAATCTGTGATGTATTCTACGCCAAAATGACTCCACACGAAGTAGGTAGGTATGTAACGGCAACAAGGTGTACCTTTTTCAAAAATATTTAGCTCAATAAACATTTATTTTGATTTTATTTGATGTAATTGTAGTAAAACATTTAGGCCCAAGCTTGGGGAAAGAGTCGCCCGTGTGACCGCGTAACTGTCAAAGTATCATGGTGCGGACATGAAATAGTACAGAGTAAAATCGGAAAAAAATACAAGAAAAAATCGGTCATGTGCAAGTTTTACTCGCGCAGGCAAGGTTCCGTAAATCCGCTATAGAATAAATGTCAAAAAACCATATTCGTCTATCTTTTGTCTTTCTACAATGCAAAATATAAAAGCCTGTGGCGCCATCTATTATTCAGTAGCGTGGCTAATCGATTATTTCCACGTTTCTTGTAAGCGGACCCGTTTAATATTTTACTTATTGCTTTTTTTTCATTATTTGTTGGCACATCCGCCATAATATCACATATTCTGTGAAAATTTCAACCGGCTACCTATTGCAGTTCAACAGATACAGCAGTAGGACAGACAGACAGACAGACGAGGTAGGCTTAGTAATAGGCTTCCACATGGATACGGTACCCTAATTTTTTTTAAATACATACCATATCTAATAAAAAGTGAAATACTAGTATAGCGTTGTTAATTTTATAAAGTAAATTTTTATTAGCCGCCTGATTACCCGACGCTAACGTCGCGGTTCTCGCCTTGTCAAGTGAACCCATTAAACTTTACCATATTTCATTATACGTACATTTAAATTAATATTAGGCGCAGCGCCGACGATCAAACAAATAATTGAATTCTAGATTGACACGCGAGTAAATTACGTTCTCGCGAAAGCCTTCGTCGAGGTTTTAATATAATTAGTGGCTGAAATTGCTAACGTGATGTAATGTCTTATGGTAACTAGTTTTGCTCATGGCGATATATGACTAAATTCAACATCTACCTAACTAGAGTAGGTCGGTCTGCTTTCATATATTTTTTTTTTTTTTTATGGAACCTGACACGGTTGGCTACATCACCTACAACATCCGTGATGTCAGCCCATAACACAGGGTGAACTAGGTGCCATGTCAGTGCTTCCCTTCATTTCATGTCGGCTACACTAAACTGGACGGAAAACACGAACTATTTACATAGCCGTTTCGACCGACGTTTCGTTCAGTGCGGTGGTATCAACCCGGCCGGTACAAACCCTACCACCTAGTAAGGTAAGAAGGGAAGGGACCTACAGTTTAACGTGGAATCCGAACCACGGTCAGCCTCCAACGGTCGAGCGGTCACCCATCCAAACACTAACCGCGCTCAGCGTTGCTTAATAACAGTTGACTAACCAACCGCGCCACTGAGCTACCGAGGCTGACGAATTTTCTTATCCCTTAGTCGACTTTTACGACATGCGACGGGGAGAGATGCAGTGGGGCTATTCTTTTTAAGTACCGACCCCACACGGTACAAAATATCCCGTTCGCGTCTCCTTATCGGCCTCAGTCCGGCCCGTTCCCGTCCCGTTCCGGTCCGTCCCGTTTCTGGTCCCGGCCCCGATCCGTCTCCCTCCGTCTCCGTCCTAAGATATAGGTTCTGAACCATCTTTGGTCTGTTTGCACTGCCAAAATGCTAAACGATTCTTAGCACGTTTCTTGTATGGAACCCAGTTAATTTTTTACTTTTTGCTCTTTTCATTATTTGTTGGCAAATCCGCTACATACATACATAGCGTCACGCCTGTTTCCCGGTGGGGTTTTCGCCATAATAACACATATTCTATGAGAATTTCAACCGGCTACTCATTACGGCTCAAAAGATACAGCAATAGGACGGACAGGCAGACAGACAAACGAGCCGTCCCGAGAGACGCGAACGCAATCCAGTAGGAAATACAAAAGTGATGTTGGTCCGCGTCCGGGTTAGGTGCCTACGGGAGCCTCTTTCAGAACCAGAGCACTCGCTCGCACTATCCAGCGGCGTTATTCTGGAAGTGTTCTGGAATGTCAGGAATCTTGGAAATGAAATCAAAGGTTTTTTTTTTATATAGAAAGCGCGACATGTTGTGTTTTGAAGTAGGTATTCTTATTATTTTATCTTCAATTCTCACGTACAACTCTTTTGCTACTACCTACTTACATACATACATATCACACACGCTGAATCCCGACAATCAGGGTAACCAGAGTAATCGGTTTTGTGCTGCAAGAACTCTGGAGAATTGTCAAAGTCAATTGCAACAGAACATCGACCACCACGTTTAGCAAAGTATTCGGACAAGATACTATCAAGCATCAAGTAAGGCACAAAGACCCACCTGCTGCACGACTCGGTGGAAGGAGCGTGCCAAGGAGAGAGGTGGCAAGCCTGTCGCCCTTTAGCACGGCATCTCTTCCTTATCATTTAGTCGCCTTTTACGACATGCACGGGGAGAGACGCAGTGGTGATAATATCACCACTGCGTGCAAAGCATATTATGCTTTTTAAGTACCGGCCTCACTTACATTCGACTATATTAATCTAATCTCAAACATCCAAAGGTTGACCGCAAGAAATCTCTGTAAGGGATAAGTCCGCCTTTGCACCTTATTTAAACGTTCTAATGTGCTTGTTACTATTGAATGTTTTATGGAACAATCAAGCATTTTCTATTCTTTTCTATAAACCGTACCGTGTGGGGCCGGTACTTAAAAAGAATAGCCTCACTGCATCTCTCCCCGTGCATGTCGTAAAAGGCGACTAAGGGATAAGGACAAGATGCCGTGCTAAAGGGCGATAGGCTCACCACCTCTCACCTTGGCACGGTGCTTCCACCGAGTCATGCAGCAGGTGGGCTTTCGTGTCTTACTTGGTGCTTGATCGGCTGAATCTTGTTCGAATACTTTGCGATACGCGGTGGTAGGTGTTGTGTTGTAATTTACCAGAGTTCTTGCCGCACAACACCGATTACTCTGCTTAAGTACCCCGATTGTCGGGATTCAGCAGCGTGTGATATGTATGTATGTATGTATCTATAAAGCTAAACTATTGGTAAACTGTGCAGAATGGGAACTGAGAAATGGAATTGAAGAATAACACTCCACGATACATCTGCCGGAATTACACCTCGTCAATCCTGGCTGAAAAATTAGCGGGTGCGTTGGGACCAGGTGTACTCGCGTTACGGTTGTTCTTACGCTGTTTCTAGATGCTATTTTGGGTCGTGTGTTCAAAATATGTACAAAACAGCTGGAAGGTGGAAACGCAAGTGTTGAATTTGGGCCTGCCGAATAATTCATAAAAAATAATAACGAAGCTTGTGCCAACTCTGAACAACCAACTCTGTCATTTTAAAATTATGTAGAGGTACCTACATAAGGATAAAATTACAATTAATCTAAGATAAGTCTGGTGACCGACGACGTGCCAATGCCAAGTCTTTCTTCTTTTAGCGAATAGGGCTATAGCCATTCAAAGGGGCAACGCTGCCAGCGTATTGTGTACTGTGGCGGAGTCGGCTGAGTTGGACGAAATATTTTACTTACAGTAAGACTTTAGAATAGAAGGAAACGGAACGGAACGTAACGTAACGGAACGGAACGGAACGGAATGGAATGGACACAAATTGAAGGAAGAAGAGTTCACGACAAGAAAGAAGAAATACATGTTGCACAAAGGCGGACTTATCACTACGAGAGATTTCTTCCAGTCGTATGGGTAGTGCAAGCGAAAGGGAGGAGGAATGTGTGTTTTATTTTTATAAATATACCATTGAAGACTTTGTGTAATTATTTCGTTATTTGTTTGCGTTTTACATTATCTGTTGTATCTGTTGGCGTCCTTGGATTCAATACAGCGCCGAGCCGTCCGTCTGGTGGGAGACCCGAAACTGACTGATCTGGATTCTCTCAGTCACAGACGATTTGTAGGGTCACTTAGTCTGTTCTACAGGTACTATCATGGACGCTGCTCGGAGGAACTTGCTTCCCCTATTCCTTGCCATCCAACCTATCTTCGCAGCACTCGCCGCAGAAAAACTGAGCACCCTTTTGTTGTTGACATTGGGCTTTTGAGAACCCACCGTTTTTTTTTTATGGAAAAAAAATTAATTATCGGTTCTCAAAATCGTTTCTTTGTCGCACCGCTAGTGTGTGGAACTGTCTCCCGGCGAGTGTGTTTCCAGAATCCTTTAACCTGGGTGTCTTCTAACGTCTTATCAACGGGCTAGACAGCCTAGCAAAAGTAAATCTGCTGGCATGGCGCCTCACTGAGCGTGGTTTCGCGAGGAGAGGGGTTTTTGGCTCTGTCGACTGTACCATTGGTCCCTCGACACAGCCACCTATGTTGGTTTACATAAAAAAACATTAATCTTTGTTTAAACTTTTATTATAGGGATTGTGTAAGGTAATATATATATTGTAATGTATATTGTAAATATTTTGTTATTTCTTTATCTCTTTAGGTTTCCGTATCCCGTACGTAATCCTATTACTAAGCCTCCGCCGTCCGTCTGTCCGTCCGTCTGTCCGAGGGCTGGACCGTAATAGGTAGCCCGTTGAAATTTTCACAGAATATGTTTTACTATGGCGGATATAATAAAAATAAGATAAGATAGATATAACAAATAATAAAAAAAATAAAATTTTAAAAATTAAGGGGGGCTCCCATACACAAACGTCCGAAAAATCGATTAGTCACACTACTGATACGGCGCCACAGGCTTTTATAAATTGCATTGTTGAAAGACGAAAGATAGGCGGATAATAGCGGATAGATACGGAAACCTCCGTGCGCGAGTAAAACTCGCACTTTTTTATCAAACACATGACATTCATTACTTTATATCCGAACCTAAAAATACGAGCCGCGATAGATAGGTACTCGCTAAGTTGGAAGTTGCGAGTATCGCAGAACAGGAAACGGATCGTCTCGTCCGCAATCAATCATTTGTTCGATTGATGGATGAAAATATATCACGCTTCATGTGTGCCCTCTTCGTTTGAGTTTATACAGCCTTAAAGCTAGTGGCGCCAGTGCACTAGCACGTAGAAACTTGAATAAGCATATTGCCCGTCCAATCCGTTTGGGTAGTATTATATTGACATACGTTACTGGCGCAAGTGGGTAAGCGCGCAAACACTTGTGTATGTTAAGAGTTTTTCGCTTGTCTCTCTCTTTTGACTTCATCCAATTAATTTCTTATTTAGGATTTGATAAGTGCATTTCTGTCGGAAATGAATTGTTCAGACTTCGTGTAAAATAAAAGGTATTAAGTGCTTCGGTCAGCCATTAGGGAAAGTTTCCATACCACGTGACCGAAGTTAGGCCACTATTGGCCCCTCCCCCCTGTGACCATATGTGGTATCTTGACTAATTATTCAGTCAGAAAAACTCAGTGATGCACGTCGGCCGTCTTCGAACCTAGGACCTTGATTGGGACCGGCGCCAAAACCACGCTGACCACTCGCGCTGCGCACACGACTATTTCTAGGGGTGGTTGGTATTGGTAGTCCCGGGAAAGGCGGCGGCGTCGATGGGCGCTCTATTTACAAAAGAATGTTTGAATAAAAATCCGCACGTGTAATAATTCCACCGCACGCTCATTGCGGTGTAGACACGTGATAGATAAACGTCAGGCCTGGTGTCCGCTCTCCGGACAGTTGCGCGCGCTCTGTAGTCACTCTCGCATCTGCTTCGTTAGTATGCCCCATCTGTCCACTGCCAACTGAGAAAGTATTGGGGGAGGAATATTACATTATTTTTACCCGACTACGAGAAGCAAAAAATAGGGTTATATTTTTCGAGTGTATGTATGTATGTTTATTTCTATGTCACGCCTGTAGCCTAAACGGCTTGTCGTTGGATTCATCTCACTCACGCGAGTGCACTGCGTGAGTTCATTGGATACAATATTTTTTCAAGAATTCAAAATGGCAGCTGTTGAAAACTTTGAAAATAGTTTTTCTACAAACTCCATCGAGTCGGGTATCATTGATATAAAAAGGCTTCCTCATTTAGTGGTTTGGAACTAAAATTAAAATGAAAAATAAAAAATATATATATACATAATAAAACCCAACTTCTAAAAAATTAAGGACACAAGGAAAGATCAGTAGAGAATTCTGTAGTCGGGCGTGTAGAAGGATTCGAATAGACAGATAGTCTGACTAGAGCCTTTTCTACTGATATTTCCTTGTTTCCTGATTTTTTTTAGCAGTCAGGTTTTATAATATTTTCATTAGTATGTAAGTAGTATTAGTATGATTCGTATTGGTACCACCGGACTGAATGAATGTCGGTCCATAGTGTTGTTGACATTGGACTTTTAAGAACTCATCGTTTCTCTAAATCATTAATTTGCCACACCGCCAGTGTGGTCCGTTGAATGTATTAACTTTAGACTTTAGACTAGAGACCCCAGCAACAATCTGATAATCTGCTGACATGTCATCTTACTGAGCGTGATTTCGTGAGGAAGGTCAAATTTGTCGCTGTGCCTTGGTCGCGCGGTATGACCACCCACACTGGTTTTCTTCAAAAAAGTTCATAGAGAAATTTCACATAGAGATAACTGACCGTGCACGAAGCCACGAAAAAAAACCAGCCAAGTGCGAGTCGAACTCGCGCATCGAAGGTTCCGTATCGCCATGCCATTCTGAGCGCCACTCACGCCATCTATGGTGTTTATGAAATGCTTGATATTAGTTAAAATTCACGATTCGTTAAAATGCTTCATACCCTTTTCATACCCTAGGACAGACGGACGGACAGACAGACAGACAGCGTAGGCTTATTAATAGGGTCCCGTACCGGATACGGAACCCTAAAAAAGCAAGGACAGACATTCGTTTTCGCAACTATAATACTGATTTGAAATCCTTTTAACAATTTCTAAAACTTTTATTTTCAGAGGAAAATTTGAAAATATTTTTCATTTATTCAGGCGGAAAATACACAGTGCAATTATACATGAAAAAAGCAGACGGCAGTCGTTGACAGAAGTTTGTACCGGCCAACTCCAAACACAAATATCAAACTAGAAAAGCTGTAAACGCTAAAACTTCCGCTTTAAACAAAGAATTCAAATGTACAGAAACGTCGTCGATTGTCGAGGAGGCGAAAGAAAAATGAAATAAGAAGTACAGTACGCCACAAGTCAAAAGAAACATCGGCAGTGTTTCGGCAGCATCGGCAAACATCATTAGTGCGCCTAAATACATTTTTATTCCATTGACATAATAGTAGCAATTTTCGACTATATGTCAATGGAATAAAAATTAATACATACATACATACATACATAACACACGCTGTATCCCGACAATCAGGGTAAGCAGAGTAATCGGTGTTATGCTATAAGGTCTCTGGTAAATTACAGCACAACACCGACCACCACGTTTAGCACAGTATACGGACAAGACAACTATCAAGCAGCAAGTAAGACACGAAGAACCCACCTGCTGCATGACTAGGTGGAAGGACTGCGCCAAGGTGAGAAGTGGCTAGCCTGTCGCCCTTTAGCGCAGTATCTTGTCCTTATCCCTTAGTCGCCTCTTACGACATGCACGGGGAGAGATGCAGTGGGGCTATTCTTTTTAAGTACCGGCCCCACACGGATAAAAATTAATGTTGGGTGTTAAAGGTTTGCCGACGCTTCCGAAACACTGCCGATGTTTCTTTTGACTTGTGGCGTACTGTACAAGTTGTTTACCTACCTATCTAACTTATTGCTTTATTTTATTTTATTGAAAGCGCGACAGGTGGCCCCGAGCCACCCTTAAGGTATCTAACGACGCCCATGGACATTCAGTCGTATGCGGGAGTTGCGAATGCCATGCCGTCCTGAAAGGTGCCTGTTCACGCCCCTTTGAAGGACCCGAGACTGTACATACTTGGGGGGCATTGTCTTTTGTGTATAAAATACGTGCATTCTTACCTAGTTTATAGACTACTGGCGGATGTATTGAACATGTATTTTGTTCTTTTTATTAATTCATTCATCTATTAAACCTACTCCCTGAAACTCAAAGTTGACCGAGTGACTCGCGTCGTGAGAACGCGGCTTAAGGTAAGACACTGGCGCAACGGCAACTACGAGTATTTATACAGTTACGCATCACTAATTTCTCATAAATTCACACAGGTGCTTTTATCCTTGCATAACAAGGCAAAATGTATGTGTGTGTACTAATTGTGACTTGATATATTTAAGTAACAAATTGACGATGGCGCTATATAAATTATATAATACACCAGATATTATAGGCAGAGTGGTCAGATTCTTCAGTATTCACTTGTGAGCGGTAGTATCGGTTAATTATTTGTAAATTACTGTAATATAATACTTAGAAGGTACTAACAAAACATTGTGACTTGCGAAGTTTGTTTGTCAGTTCTTCTTCGCATTGAATTTAGAACTGGCGGAATTTTCGACATGGTCCAAGAGTAGGTTACCTACCTATGAATGAAATGATACAATAAACAATATGTGTATAGTGTGTGCAAATTGTGTAATAATAGTGTGTAACAATGCCGTGTCTATGGTATGGATTTCTTTGGTCTTAAAACATCCTGAAGAGCGAAACGACTTGCCCCCGACCACATACTTCCTGCGAAACTGATTCGACTCTCGAGTGGAAACTCATTTAAACTCAAAACTTCTCTTTACTATTTTGTTAGGTAGTTTTCTAACCCGCGGGATTTGACATCTACGCACACGCCCCAACTAACAATATAGTGTTTTAAGACAGGCGTTATAAAGAGCTGTTTAATAGTTATTTTGACAGGCTGAAGTGGTATATTGGTGTTATTAACAATTTGGTGTTATAGCGCACTCTAGTTGTCTTGTAACCCCGAAAGAGGCCCATCTTATACAGGTTAAGGTTCATTGGTGACTTTACAACTGCGTTAGTAAGCGCTATAAGTGGGACAAGAGTACAATGTACAGCACAACAAAAAATACATAATATAAATCCAACGCAACAACAAATACCTACAGTATACAACGAGATCAGCTGTGAAAATAAACGAAAATATCATCCCGTCTCCGTGGCAGATAGCGCCATCTATTATGCCACTTCATACGTAATTTCCGTTTTTCGAATCTCAAATATGCCACCTTAAATAAAATAAAGCCGCTTTTATTATTATTATGTTACGCGAGATAAAAGACGTATTGGCGTCAAATATTCTGTTTTTCGCCATACATGCCTACCTCTCCAACGAAGTTCAGAAGCCCGCCTCGCACGGGAAAACCAGGCGTGCGTTTTCCAAGCCCAGGTGCAGGTCGAGATTTTCGTAATTTGCGGCAAAATGAATAGCGGACATTACTCATATTCACACCCGCCGGTAACGAGCGCGTCTGATAGTAGTACTGCGCCATGTGCCCAGCTTAACTGTGTCCACAAATACGTATATACATACACACATAAATTCACTATCGACATCTCCACTATATTATTATTACTATCCATTTATTCACACATCTATTTACAATAATTTTACATACAACTATACCTAAAAATATATACAATGCATGTGTGCAGTATAGTGGGGAAAAGTGTGAAGAAAGAGAAATAAAAAAAAAATTATAAACTTATAATTTTATTAAAAAAATTATTGCCGAACAAAATAAAAGAAATATTAACTTAAAGTTACTGCCATCTATGCTGGTTGAAACAGCATGGACGGTACTATATCCTTAGGTGTAGTTGGTGTAGAAGATTTTAGGTCGCTGGTTCAAGAGATGAAGTAACAACAGGAAATTAACTCACATACTTTATTCCGCGGCAAGGTAGCAAGGAGAACACACGAGGACTAGCCTATACAACTAAGATGCAGCTATAATGCGCGAGGCGGATCTCGGCGTGTCGCCGCCGCAGCGGTTCGTCAGTGTTCTCCCTCGCACCCGCACCGTACTTGTATAGTGTATTCGCGTGGCGGGTCGCCCGCTGCGGCGACGACACGCCGAGATCCGTCCCGCGCATTATACACGGTTCTCATAGTTTCTTTGTCGCACCGCTAGGCCACACCCTAGCGGTGCGACAAAGAAACTATGTTTATATTTACATTTAAAAAAAAAGTGGAGTCAGAGGAAACGACACCGCTTCAACTTTTACCTCACAGCTCTACATTGTGATTCTGATTAATCAAAAGTCAGTGCACAGTACTATAGCTGGAGACGGAAAGCATACGGATAGCGGAGTAATACCAAGCCGGCAGCGTTAATTAAATACGTAGAAAATGCAGAGTGGCTTCCTTTTTTAGCGGAGGCTGTTAAAACGGCTTCACGGCCTTTTTTACCCGACTGTTGAGCTTATGTTTTAGGGTTCTGTATCCGGTACGGGACCCTATTACTAAGCCTACGCCGTCTGTCTGTCTGTCTGTCTGTCCGTCCGTCCGTCTGTCTGTCTGTCCGTCCGTCCGTCCGTCTGTCTGTCCGAGGGCTGTATCTCTTGAACCGTAATAGGTAGCCCGTTGAAATTTTCACAAATAATAAAAATAGAAAAAGTAAAAAAATCACCGGGGTCCCCATAGAAGAAACAAAAAAGAGTAGGCGCGCGCGCCATCTACCGAATAGATTATGAAGCATTTTATCATGACATTTAACTAATAGTATGAAGCATTTCATAACACGCCATCTAGATGACATGGCGATACGGAAGCCTCGGTGCGCGAGTTCGACTCGCACTTGGTCGGTTTTTTTTATGGAAACTGACACGGTTGGCTAGATCACCTACAACATCCGTGATGTCAGCCCATAACACCGAGTGAACTAGATGCCACGTCAGTGCTTCCCTTCATTTTATGTCGGCTACACTGAACTGGACGGAAAACGCGAACTATTTACACAGCAGCTTCGTCCGACGACGTTTCATTCAGTGCGGTGGTACCAACCCGGGCGGGATAAACCCTCCCACCTAGTAAGGTAAGAAGGAAAGGGACCTACAGTTTTACGTGGAATCCGAATCTTGTCCTTAACTACTAATACTTTCATATACGTGGTGGATGGTGTGCTGTTATTTACAAGAGGACTTGCAACGCAACACCGATTACTCTGCTTACCCAGATTGTCAGGATACAGCGCGGGGTATGTAATATAACCTATGACAACACGGACTATTGAGACGAATGCCTCATTTATTGTTTTAATTTTTTTTATTGAAACTGACACGGTTGGCTACATCACCTACAACATCCGTGATGTCAGCCCATAACACCGGGTGAACTTGGTGCCACGTCAGTGCTTCCCTTCGGTCGTGCCGGCTACACTGAACTGGACGGAAAACACAAACTATTTACATAGCCGTTTCGACCGACCTTTCATTCAGTGCGGTGGTACCAACCCGGGTGGGTTAAACCCTACCACCTAGTAATATAAGAAGGGAGTCATATCCCTTAGTCGCCTTTATCGCATATCGCTCATGCTCTGTGATGGCATCGACGAACACACATACACTGCTAAAATCATAACTCTCCTTTCGCCTTCGCTGTAGTCGGGTAAATACGACGAGCTATCTATAGCACGTACTCCATCAAGCGAGCAAAATGTACATGTCTGTACATTACATGTTCTCCGGTGGAGGTTGTACGTACATCGCGGAGAAGTACCGGGAAAATGTGGAACGCACTCGCTGCTCATCTATTTCCTCGCAAGTAGAATAGAATAGAATAGAATAGAATATCCTTTATTGTACTTCAATATAAATTTTACAAAAGGCGGACTTATTACCTATGGCAATCTCTGCCAGTTAAACTTCTTAATTGAAAACATAATATAAAGGTAGCAACAAAAGAAGAAAAATGAAAGAAACTTAATACTAACGAAAGTTAATTAATAAAAGTATACAAGCAGACGTCAGGCATAATATATACAGTTACAGTAAGTAAATTACATAAAGTAATTATATTACATAAATATAGGGCATATTAACATATTAAATAAGAATACATAAACATATACTTATATATATACTTATATGCAAGTACAGCCTGGGGTTTATCAAAAGGGTCGTGAAAATGCTCCTGTCAGGCCGACATGGCATTCTCAATCCCCGTGCATCACATAATGTCCATGGGCATCGTTTAGACACCTGCTCCTGGGTGAAACGATGCCGCATGTCGCGCTATCCATAAAAACCGGCCAAGTGCGAGTCGAACTCGCGCACCGAGGGTTCCGTATCGTCATGTCATGGTTATCGCCACTCACCCCATCTATTTTTTTTAATTTTTTTTTTATGGAACATCACCTACAACGTCCGTGATGTCAGCCCATAACACCGGCTGAACTAGGTGTCAGTGCTTCCCTTCGGTCGTGCCGGCTACACTGAACTGGACGGAAAACACAAACTATTTACATTGCCGTTTCGACCGACCTTTCATTCAGTGTGGCGGGTTAAACCCTACCACCAAGTAAGATTAGGAGGGAAGGGACCTACAGTTTTACGAATCCGAACCTCGGTCAGCCTCCAACGGTCAGCGGTCACCCATCCAAGTACTGACCGCACCCAGCGTTGCTTAACATTCAATAGCGACAACTGACTGTCTGCACCACTGAGCTATCGAGGCTGACAATATCTACGGCGTGTTATGAAATGCTTCATATTAGTTAAATGTCATGATTAGTTAAAATGCTTCACGCTCTATTCGGTAGATGGCGCGCGCGCATACACTTTTTGGTTTCTTCTATGGGAACCCCGTGAATTGTTTACTTTTTCTTATTTTTTTATTATTTATTGATAAATCGGCCATAATAACATTTCAACGGGCTACCTATTACGGTTCAAGAGATAGAGCCCTCGGACAGACAGGCAGACGGACGGACGGACAGACAGACGGCGTAGGCTTAGTAATAGGGTCCCGTACCGGATACGGAACCCTAAAAAACTTACTTTACATCTGTACCTACCGCATAGAAAGCTAGATATAAAATATTTTATTTCTCCAAAAATATTTTACAGAAACAAGCATAATCTGGGGGCACGGGACAGTGCCCCCGCCAAGTCGAGGCGTCTAGCAAACACGGCCGTACCATCCTTTTCTCGAAGCAACTCAGGGTACTTTTAACCTCCGTGCATCTTTCTTGTGGTTAACCATTTATACGAGGTGAAAAATCGGACTTATGCGTTACAGAGATTTATTCCAGTCAACCTTCAACACATCCAGTGTGTCATTTAGTGAAATGTAAGTAGGTAGTAGCAAAAGACTTGATTGACACAGACAACGCTTTGAAAGGATGTGTTACTCAATTCGGTCGGTATGGGTGGCTGTGTCAGTGGGGTCAGGATATGCTCCGACCAGCCTATTAGCCGCCGAGATGGTGCTATACGGTGAAGAATTCCCTTTCGATTGGTGGCTACACTGGACTAGAGGAGAACACAGTGGAAGCTTCTATGTTTTTCGTTCGTACGAGTATGTAGCTACATAGGTCTGAAGTGTCAGTTTGAATGGTGAAGTTTCCAGAGCACCAAACATTTATATTCACAAACAATTTAATTAGCTGTCCATTTCCAGATTAAGCCGCAGGCACACACCCCACACTATTATAATAGTTTACATATCATTGTACACACTGCACAGGTAGTCCATCTGCTCGAATGTAATACGACCAGGGGTGTATTTAGGCAGAGGCCATTGGGGCGCGACAATATGAGGGCGATAAGACTAACTTTTACAAATTAATTAATTAATCGAACGTATTGAAGGAAAAAAAAATATTTGCACTCTTTCTTTCGTGAGATGGTATGTTCCATGGCTCACTACATTGTTTATCAACAAGTATGTCCTTGGATTAGAAATTTGACTGCAGTTTTTGATCGAATATTGACGGCTTTTTAAAGTTGAATGAGCGTCATCGCGCGAATCCTGGCGTTTTCTTATAAATAAAGCGAAGCTTCTACGGAAGACCGATCGTGTAACGTACCTCAATATATGAATATCCTTATAACTTGAGAACGACTTCATCGATTTGCATACGGTTTTTACTGTTACATTCTGTCCCTTCTCATGATGATTTTAGGCTATAAATTATAACGCTACTGTTTCGTACCGAGCGATAGTCAACTCGAGCCGTGTGAAAGCGGCCTTGTGCCTAGGTAATGGCCACACAGGCGAACTGTGGTTAGTCAGCAGTAATGCGACGGCGCTACCGATAATTCTATAATTTAATGTAATTTATGCTCACTAAAATATTTGTCTGTTCACCGCTGTACCTCTTCTGCAATATATCTCTTAAATCCGTGTCTACGAGTTTTCTTCACTTCCCAACATCTACCATACAATTCATTACTCCACCCGCCCGGCGCCCGCGGCGACAGCTACGTCATCGGCGGCCTGAGTTGCAAGTAAAAAGTCAAGTGAAGCGAAGCCGCGGGCAAAGGCTACTAGAACATAAATACGGCAGGCTTTTGCACTCCGACCAACTCCGATTCAGTTGGTCAGAGTACCCGTTTATCCAGTTGATCTGTTGGGAATAACATTTTACAAAATTAAATATCTGATCAACTAGTTGGTTTGATATCGGAATAGATGCCTTCATCGAGTTCCATTCTGCACTACTAGTTGGACAGTTTAGTTGGTCGGAGTGGAAAGCCTAAATACGGCACTGCCCACCCACATGTAACCGAGATAGCTCGTATGCGTGTCATTTAGATCTGAATTGGGTACGAACCTCACCTGCAGCTGGTGATGTTAACTTAACCGGACCTCATCTGCTCTCGGGCGCTGGATTTACATTTAGATGACGCGGGGAATGTAAAATCCTGGGAGCTTACCATGGTTTAGTGTCACATTTCCGTCCGCAGGTTGCATTGGACTGCATTTCCGGCCAGTGTTATACTGGACTGTATTCTGTTTTCGTCCAGTCTTGTACCTTACTAGACTGGATTGTATTTCCGTTAAATATTGTACTGGAGAGGGCTGCATTTCCGCCGTTAGGTTTGGCCGAAAATCTACTGTGGTGTCTATATGGGTGTGACTTCAAAAGGATCACCTTTTGAAGTCACACCCATATGACGTACGTAGCAAATTATGCTGTGTGCTAAAATGGATGTAGAGACGAATTCATCGAATGATAATGATGTGTTTTAGAATACGCTACGAATAAGTAGATTATAACAATTTAAGAAGTAAAACTATACACTTAATGAATTAATCAATTACAGAAATGCACAAAAATATTTCTTCAATATTTTAGTCAATATTGCAGACTGAGTAGAATTAATTAGAGTAGAATTGGGTAAGGATGAATAGAATTAAGTACATTAGAATTGGTTACTGTTGAGTAGAATTAAGTAGAGCGTAAATCATAATAAGTAGAATCAGTCAGTCAGCGTGTAAGCGTCCACAGCTGGACATACCCCTCTCCACTTTTTTTCCAGTCCTCCCGGCCTTCAGCAGTACGGAAACACCGACGCACTTGATGTCGTCGTCCCACCTGTCGAGTAGAATAAAGTAAAGTAAAATTGGGTAAAGATCAGTAGAATTGAGTAATGATGAGTAAAATTAAGTAAAGTAGAATTAAATAGAGTAGAATAGGGCAATGCTTAGTAGAATTAAGTATAGAAACTAGGCCACTTAGAGCTAAAAGCACGATCTAAATTTGGAGATATACGTGCATTGATTCAAAAGTTCTCAAATACGTACATTTTTTTTTCTTTGGTCGTTTGTGTAAAAGGATATCCCTCATATAAAGTTTATTTCAAATAGTCAAGGCAATGTGGAATATATTTCGGTTCCGAATTAGGGTAAGTAGGCTTTAGAAAATCACACAATAATATCCGAACCCTTTCCACAAATCTCAGATTTTTATGAATAAATCTGTCTAGGAATTGAATAGATCTAGTGTTCCCAAGGGTCTTCACCGAATCCTAAATAAGTTAGGTCTAATTTGTTACCTTCCTTCAATCGGATATTTTTTTCCGATATTCGAATATTTCGTCAGAGGATCTGGAGAATGTTCTTACTAATGGTATACGGGTAACACGATTCGGGCATAGTGAGTTTTTTTTTTATGTAATCCCATATGTGTGGCTGATTCGGAGGGGCCAAAGCGCATGCTCCGACCAGCTATAACACCTCCGAGAAGGTAGATGTCATACCGGAGACTTCCCTGGATTGCTGGCTATATTGGACTAGAGGAGAACACAACCGAGGCTGCTATGCGGCCATCTTACATCCAGTACAGTGGTATCAACCCAGTCGGCTACAATTAGAGCCTACCACCTAGTAAGGGGCAAGGGAAGGGGCCTACAGTTTTACACCGGTTCCGAACGGTGAAGCAGCAGGTGTAGGTATGCACGTAAATTTTTTCGTCAAAAAAAACTCATTGGTACACGGCGACCGGATTCGAACCGCGGACCTCTCGCATGAGAAGCCGATGCCCAAACCACTCGGCCACCCGCCGCTTAGCGGTCGCAAAATAAGTCTTACGACCTGGAAATAAAGATGATCACCATGTTTTACTAGTCAGTGCCCAGCAGTAAAGGTCTTGCCTGCTTTCCGACAGGCAGTAGGTGGAACCCATCGACTTGCCTGCTCACGTTTTTGTTCAGCTCATGTAGCATGTACGAGCAGATATGTAGAATTGGTTGAGCCGTTTTAGGTATTATAAGAGGACATAATATGTACTTACATACATACACACAGACAGATGGCAGACGTCGAATCTAATATAAAAAATAATATATAAATAACCAATACTAATAATAAATCTGTAAGCTATGGTCATGAACCTGACCAGATATTTTCAGTGCTAAAGCGGGACAATTTTTTCTCATAGTCTGTTTTACATTTGAAAATGTGTATATATTCATATTTATATATGCGGTACCTATTAGACGATTTTATAGAAAGTTATCTGACGCCGCGGCTCCATTAACGTTGTTTTTTTTTTTCGTAAAATCCCGATTCTGACTATTACGAACATTTAAAGCTAAATCGTTCCAGCCTTTCTCAAATTATGCGATTACCAATGAAAAGCATTTGATTTTAAATTATATAGACGTATGAAGGCTTTAGATTAGAATAATAACTGATAAATAATTTAGGACACACATAGACCATACGAATAACTTACATAATCAATAAAATCCACAGAAAGTAGTTTCATACATTTATTCCATTAAAAACCATACTTATCATTTGAGGTTATTGCTTTTAGAAGTTGTGGAGAAGATTGCAACTCAAATTAAAATTGAATTTGAACTCCAAGATCAACTTTCAGATTTTTTTTTTCAGAGGTTCATATTTTGTGCATTGCTGAAAAAAACTCCCTCTACAGGCGCATTACTACCCGGCATTGATAGTGTGTATTCCACAAGCTTATAAATGTGCTTATGGTTAATTGAATTTGTATGAAGATGCCTAAACAATTGGGCGGCCTGCCGCGCTGGGCTCTGGGCGGCCTGCCGCGCTGGGTTCTGCGCGCGAATTAAAATTCATATCGGGACAACTTTATTGTTTATTGTTTATTGTTTATTTAGCATCTATTGGCAGTACACTGCGCTCAGATTTGTCATATTTACATTGTAACATTCCGCCAGTTCGATTATCACAGCGAAGAAGAACTGACAAGAAACTTCACTGGAAATTTTTTCAATGTCCACTTAGTCTATACAAAAATGTTTGCCACTGCCTAGACACGCATGTGCTGATTTGTGCTGATTTGTGACATGCAGCAATTCATGACAAAGTGAAAACATTTTTACTATGAAATTGTATGGACTACTGGTTTCTGTCACAAACCACCACATGTCGTTATCGCTTAACTAATTAATTACATTCATATCGCATCATTAATTATATTTATTTATCATGTGATTCTGACAACTTCTGAAGTATATAGGTATTATGTAAAAAGTCCGGTGTATAGTGCCATCGTCAAATTTGATAAGAAATTTTATCAAGTCATTATTTCATTTTGTTAGTAAGCAAGTAACATACTACAATGTAGTATAAAATGTCGAGGGTAAAAAAAAAAATAGATACACAAGTACCCATTTACAAGTTCGCTTCCTTACTTCTTCTTCGGCCTTACTCGGCCTTCTTTCTTACTTACTTCTTCTTTTTAAATACGAATTCACGTTCTCACACTCACGCGAGCGAAGCCGCTGGCAAAAGCTAGTATATAATATGTAAGGGGCATGGTGGATCTCATCATGAAATAAAAATTTTAAACGAATTATTATACCGAAACATAGAAAATTATTATACCGCTCCAATATTTTCTTCCACCAGGGGTGCCAGAAATGAAAGGTAAGAACACAACACGAGCGGCATTACCCTGTAATGTCATATTTGCATTTAGAGCTGCACAGGTGGCAACACGTTTCATTTGCACGAGAGCTGGAAGTTGCCCTTAAATTCGCCGTACACAATGCCGTGCTCGAGGAAATACATTCATAGGACAGACCAGGGACGGACATAGAACTGGTGTCATATTTTAAAGGAGGTGACAGAAAAGTTCACACAAACCTTGATTTTTTTTTAAACAACACCGAAATTTATTATTTATAATTCATTTTAGATATTGTTACCCGTAGATCAGCCATACATGATGCTGTGCTCAAGGAAATAAATTCTTAGAACGGACCACGGACAACCATATGTAGAACTGGTATCAACTTTTAAAGGAGGTGACAGAAAATTTCACACAGGCGAAACCTTTCTCGCCTGGGTTCTCCTCTAGTTCAGTATATAATAGGGATGTCTCCGATATAACACCTACCTTCTCTGAGGTGATATTGGCTGGTCGGAGCATATTGTGCTCTGGCCCCTTTGATTCAGCCAACCGTGCCGAATTACATGAAAAAAATATATATTTTAGTTGTTTTATTTTGTAGATTAATTTTTATTACTTTTAAATGTTTACTTTAATAATGTAAATATAGTGTATATATAAGGTGTTTCATTAGTCATGTCAACTAACTTCGGGAGGGTTACATACGCACTCAAACAAACACTTTACGCAAAAAAAAACATTTGTTTATAGGATAATTTTTTCTCCTAACAAAAAAATAAAATCAAATAAGTAGCTGTAAAAACCAATCATAGTGACCTTGTGACTCACTTACAACAAACAGCTGTTCTGCGTTTGAACATAGTACGGTCATTAACCCCGTACAATGCATGTTACCTACTGTTATACACAGGTTAATGTTTAGGTAGCAAACATGTTTTGTTAAATTTCTCGAAAAGTAATGCTAAAAACATAATTTTTTTTGCGTAACCCTCCCGAAGTTATTGACATGACTAACGAAACACCTTATATATTATGGCAGTCTTCGAGTTGTTAAAGCTGCTCAAATTAAACATACACGATGTCCCGTATGATAAGGTCCGATTACTGAGAGGGTTAATTATGTATGATCCTAAACAATATTTTACTTACGACATTTATTTTGGGAAAATATTTTTTTTTAACCTCTCCCTATATTTGGAAGTTAGGTCTCACCACCAAAATGTACTTATGAGATTCGAACCTGCCACCTCTCGCGCGAAGGTCTAGCCTTAACTGCGAGTCTATCCGTCACACTAGGACTCCGGTATAGTGGGTGTCTTGAGTCAAAGGGGTCAAAGCACATGCTCCGACCATCCAATATCACACCGAGAAGGTAGGCGCTATACCGGAGACTTCCCTCCCTGGATTGCTGCCTATACTGGGCTAGAGGAGAACACAGCCGAGGCTGCTATGCGACCGTCTTACATCCAGTACGGTGGTGTCAACCCAGTCTGCTACAATTAAGCCTGCCACCTAGTAAGGGGCAAGGGAAGGGAAAGGGAAACCTACAGTTTTACACCGGTCCCGAACGGTAAAGCAGCAGGTGTAGGTAATTTTTCGTCAGAAAAAAGTCATTGGTACACGCCAAGGAGAATACCTACGGGAGACGCAACGCTACTGCGTTTGTATCGGAGCACGGCTAGCCAAAAATCCCTACTACTACGAAAATCGAAATCGCAATTTAATCTTTTATGACGTGACTTGTCTATCTCCGTTACCCATATCGCGCCCCGCGATATGGAGAGAGACAGAGCGAGCAAGGCGAGCGACAGGTTTGTTATCGCTGGCTTGGCTCGGGTATCTGGTAGTAAGAGCCGACCGTCCGACCAATCAGAAGCCTTGCTTGACGGCAACTTGACAGGATCACTACGAATGCCAGTCTGACGGACAATGATGGTGCGGTATATTTGTGAAATTTGAAATTGTTATTTGTAATATTATTTCAAATAGTTTTTACTGAACGAATATTATTGTTTGAATCCAAAAAAAATATTGAAAAATTAAATAAGACTGTTGTTTTAATATTTTTGAAAAGTTGTACTAATAATCAGTGATAGGAATAAGTAGGGCTTATTTACCTAAATTTCGAGGAACAGAGTAAAAGATTGGAGACTTCCTTATGACAATATTTTTTTCCGGTTTAATAATATTCATGGTGTTTTAATTTCGCGATTTGAAAAAAGTTGTCACCATTTTGAACTTTTTAGTTACTGGACCGATTGCTTTCAAAATCGATATCTGGGTGTCAGTGTGGGCTTTGAATACGAAACTGTAGTAAAAATTTAAAAAAGTTGCCGCCATTTTGAACTTTTTCGTTACTGGACCGATTTCTTTCAAAATCGATATATGGGCGTCTGTGTGGACTCTGGATACGAATCTGTAGTCAAAATTTAAAAAAAGTAGCCGCCATTTTGAACTTTTTAGTTACTGGACCGATTGCTTTCAAAATCGATATCTAGGCGTCTGTGTGGACTCAGAATACGAATCTGTAGTCAAAATAAAAAAGAAGTGGCCGCCATTTTGAACTTTTTAGTTACTGGACCGATTTCTTTCAAAATCGATATCTGGGTGTATGTGTGGGCTCTGAATACGAATCTGTAGTAAACATTTAAAAAAAGTGGCCGCCATTTTGAACTTTTTAGTTACTGGACCGATTGCTTTCAAAATCGATATCTGGGTGTCTGTGTGGACTCTGAATACGAATCCGTTGTCAAAATTTAAAAAGTGACCGCCATTTTGAACTTTTTAGTTACTGGACCGATTGCTTTCAAAATCGATATCTGGGTGTCTGTGTGGACTCTGAATACGAATCCGTTGTCAAAATTTAAAAAAAGTGGCCGCCATTTTGAACTTTTTAGTTACTGGACCGATTACTTTCAAAATCGATATCTGGGTGTATGTGTGGGCTCTGAATACGAATCTGTAGTAAACATTTAAAAAAAGTGGCCGCCATTTTGAACTTTTTAGTTACTGGACCGATTGCTTTCAAAATCGATATCTGGGTGTCTGTGTGGGCTCTGAATACGAATCTGTAGTCAAAATAAAAAAAGTGGCCGCCATTTTGAACTTTTTAGTTACTGGACCGATTGCTTTCAAAATCGATATCTGGGTGTCTGTGTGGGCTCTGAATACGAATCCGTTGTCAAAATTTAACAAAAGTGGCCGCCATTTTGAACTTTTTAGTTACTGGACCGATTACTTTCAAAATCGATATCTGGGTGTCTGTGTGGGCTCTGAATACGAATCTGTAGTAAACATTTAAAAAAAGTGGCCGCCATTTTGAACTTTTTAGTTACTGGACCGATTGCTTTCAAAATCGATATCTGGGTGTCTGTGTGGGCTCTGAATACGAATCCGTTGTGACAATTTAAAAAAAGTGGCCGCCATTTTGAACTTATTAGTTACTGGGCCGATTGCTTTCAAAATCGATATCTGGGTGTCTGTGTGGGCTCTGAATACGAATCCGTTGTCAAAATTTAAAAAAAGTGACCGCCATTTTGAACTTTTTAGTTACTGGACTGATTACTTTCAAAACCCATATCTACATGTCTGTGTAGGCTCTGAATAACAATATGTAGTTAACATAAAAAATATGATATCGATTTTGAAAGCAATTGGTCCAGTAACTAAAAAGTTCAAAATGGCGGCCACTTTTTTTTAATTTTGACAACGGCTTCGTATTTAGAGCCCACACAGACACCCAGATATCGATTTTGAAAGCAATCGGTCCAGTAACTAAAAAGTTCAAAATGGCGGCCACTTTTTTTAAATTTTGACTACAGATTAGTATTGAGAACCCACACAGACACCCAGATATCGATTTAGAAAGCAATCGGTCCAGTAACTAAAAAGTTCAAAATGGCGGCCACTTTTTTTAAATTTTGACTACAGATTCGTATTCAGAGCCCCCACATACACCCAGATATCGATTTTGAAAGCAATCGGTCCAGTAACTAAAAAGTTCAAAATGGCGGCCACTTTTTTTAATTTTGATTACAGATTCGTATTCAGAGCCCACACAGACACCCAGATATCGATTTTTAAAGTAATCGGTCCAGTAACTAAAAAGTTCAAAATGGCGGTCACTTTTTTAAATTTTGACAACGGATTCGTATTCAGAGCCTACATAGACACCCAGATATCGATTTTGAACGCAATCGGTCCAGTAACTAAAAAGTTCAAAATGGCGGCCACTTTTTTTAAATTTTGACTACAGATTCGTATTCAGAGCCCACACAGACACCCAGATATCGATTTTGAAAGCAATCGGTCCAGTAACTAAAAAGTTCAAAATGGCGGCCACTTTTTTTTATTTTTACTACAGATTCGTATTCAGAGCCCACAGATACACCCAGATATCGATTTTGAAAGCAATCGGTCCAGTAACTAAAAAGTTCAAAATGGCGGCCAATTTTTTTTATTTTGACTACAGATTCGTATTCAGAGCCCACACAGACACCCAGATATCGATTTTGAAAGTAATCGGTCCAGTAACTAAAAAGTTCAAAATGGCGGTCACTTTTTTAAATTTTGACAACGGATTCGTATTCAGAGCCTACATAGACACCCAGATATCGATTTTGAAAGCAATCGGTCCAGTAACTAAAAATTTCAAAATGGCGGCTACTTTTTTTAAATTTGACTACAGATTCGTATTCAGAGTCCACACTGACACCCAGATGTCGATTTTGAAAGCAATCTGTCCAGTTACTAAAAAGTTCAAAATGGCGGCCACTTTTTTTAAATCGCGAAATTATAACACCATGAATAGGTATTATTAAACCGGAAAAAAATATTGTCGTAAGGAAGTCTCCAATTTTTTACTCTGTTCCTCGAAGTTTAGGTAAATAAGTCCTACCTATTCCTATCACTGATAATAATAATACATAATATACAATATATTAGTTTTGTATAGGTATATTTGTTTTATAATTATAAAAAATAGAAAACGTAATATTAAAGAAATAATAACAATACATATTATAAATTGAATTCATCCATGTCATTGCCATAAAAAAACTAACAACACCCATATACAATAATTGATTTCAAATTTCTTTCCAGTCTGTCAAATTTGCCTATCATGTGTACGCGCCCAGTATGGCGCGCAGTCGTGCTCCTAACTCGCGGAATTTTTGTATTTTACACGCTTTAAGCATTGTATTATCATTAAAATGACCTAATTATGAAAGGTTACGCCATCTTTTGTCAGTCCTGATGATCTTGAGCTCTTTCGACACGCACGAACTGCACAAATCGCCATTTTGCGTAGTGCACATATACGTGTTCTTCGTTCCCAAGTCGCGAGCGCACTGACGGTCGATCCCGCAGCAGCGCTATATGTTAGTGCAAATGCTCTAACACGCGGCTAATTTTCCTATATATTAGCGCTCGACGGTTGCCACTCCCGTAGGTATGCTCGGTGGTACACGCAGACCGAATTCGAACCTCGGACCGCTAGCAAGAGAAGCCGACGACGCCCAGACGGCTCAGCCACGGGCCACTCCAGTTTTGCACTGAAAGTTAGTATCATCCGAATGAAGGCGTGCGGGGGGGCTCCTACTTCTTACCCGTTAAGACGAGACGGGAGTTAACTTTCTCCATAAAAAATCTTCTTTCGGCATTTATGTTTTCTAGCCCCCTAAACCTTATCCGATTTTTTATTTATTTTTTTCTTGTCTTAAGGATAGTCCAATCTACGTTCCTGTAATTTTTTTGGTTAGATCAAATATACCTAAAACACTGGAGCTAAAAATGTGTATTTCGTTCGACCGAAAAAAAATGGATTTTTTGTATGCCATCAGGTTCATTAAGCTTTATTTAGTCATCACTATAGATATTAAAAAAATAAAAAGGCAGGAACGTAGATTCCACTGTCCTTATTACAACAAACATATTTTACAAACATTACAACAAAAAAAGGATTGTAAAAATCGGATAAGGTTTAGGGGGGTAAAGAACATAAATGCCGAAAGACGATTTTGTATGGAGAAAGTTAACTTTCGTCTCGTCTTAATAAGTGTTTAGTCCGCGGAAACTCTAACAGAATACGCGATAAATAGTACAAAGCGTCGGATTAAGATTACAAGGACATTAGGACAGAGTAACGGCTCGCCCTGCCTGGCGTGCGACCGGGGTCCGGTAAATATCGCACCCTCAGAAGAAGACTGTCGTAAGACCGATTTTTTTTTAATGAAGTAACAATAAAAAGCGCGCATTGTCCGGAGGTTTCTCTCTTTGGGACCCGACCATCGGTAGCCTGCGTCCGCCCCGCCGCGCCGGTGGTGGAAACACAGTCAGTTTTATAATAATATTTTTCCACTTTTATATTGCTCTTAAGTCTTAACTATGCTCAAGTGCGCATCATGCAGTAAGCACTGTGCGGAAGGCACTCAGTGCTCTTTATGTAAAAAGTTTTTCGACTACGAATGTGCCGGTATAACTAAGGAAGGCTACAACAAGTTGGGCGCCGAGCGGCGGAATGCATGGCGCTGCACAGCGTGCAAGACGGGCAGCGGGCGTCAGTCTCCGGCGTCCGGAGGTCCTAGCATGGACAAACTAATGCAGGAACTGGTCGCTGTGAGGATGCAGCTGGCCTCGCTCGCCGGTGTCTCCGAGGACGTCAAGGTGATGCGTCGCGAGGTGCAGGAGCTCACCGCCGCTACCGGTTTCGTGAGCTCCAAGTTCGAGGACGTCACCAAGCAGCTGCTCGATCTTACCAAGAAGTGTGACGAGATCGATCAGGTGAAGGCGAATGTCGCCTCGCTCAACGATGTTGTCATCGCTATGAAGACGGAGCTCAACGAACGTGACCAGCTGGCGAGAACTCGCAATATTGAAATTAAAGGAATACCCATCAAGAAGAATGAGAACGTTTACGATATAGTGCTGAGGATTGCCTCCCACATCGACTTTCCTGTGACGAAGGGGCAGATCGACTTCGCTACGCGTGTGGCCTCCCGTGAGTCGAACATGGTTAAGCCGATCGTCGTGTCCTTCCTCAACCGGCACATGCGAGAGGACTTTGTCACCGCCGCCCGTACCAAGAAGGAAATACTGACATCGCACCTGGGCCTGGCCGGCGCCGGCGAGCCTAAGCGGGTGTTCGTCAACGAGCACCTCACTGGTAGCAACAAGCTACTACTCAACAAGGTGAAGGTGACGGCCAAGGAGAGAGGCTACCAGTACTGCTGGGTCAGGAATGGAAGAATATTGGTGCGGAAAAACTCAGGAGCTCCCCCGCTTCGCATCGTATCGGAGAAGGACATTGTTAAAATTTCGTGAAAGAAATATCTTAATTATTTTTTCAAAACTATCAGGTTTGTTTTTTCAAAACATTTTGCGCCTTACATTACTCTCTGCACGCACTATTTAGTATTATCAGGTATACTTTTGTACACATATGGCTCGTGCATGGCATTTTATCATCGTCGCCTTAAATCGCATATTCTATTACATTATTATTTCATCTTACTTTCAAAGAGATTGTATTACGTCCGCAGCGACGTAATTCAAACTCTTTGCTTACTTTATTCAAAACAACTCAATTCGCCATTATGCATTATTTTTCTACTACCGAACTATGAGATTCCATTCTATTCAATATCACTACTATCGAACGTCGTGTCGTCTCGCTTACACGCCCTTTATATACCAAACTCACCGCATCGTCCATCTCATTTTAATGTATTTGTAGCCTCTCACCATAGATCGCTAAATGAGTTAAGCATGGGATTAGGTGACACTAATTTACGACCTGTCAATCAACGCATTGTATTGCTTGCATGTTTCGAGATAAACAAAAGAAACGCTTATAGCTACGTTTTTTACACTTTTCGCTTAGTTACTGAGGTAATATTCGCTCTCGGCTTTCGTCCTTCGTCGCCTTACAAGTGTTTTTATGGTATTGCATATTAATATTTTTACCTAGGTACTCGTGATCTTAGTTTCTACTACCAAAATGTGAGAGGACTTAGGACGAAGACTGAGACTTTCTTGCGTAACTTATCCATATGTGACTATGATATTATCTCGCTGACTGAGACTTGGCTACTGGATGGAGTGGCGAGCGAGGAGCTGTTTGACGCGCGGTATGTTGTGTACCGTCGTGACCGAGACTACGAGCGGAGCGGGCAAGCGCGCGGGGGCGGCGTCCTGCTGGCAGTGCGGCGCGATCTGCTCGCCCGACCCCGCCCGGAGTGGCAGTCAACCGCCGAGGACGTATGGCTCTCCGTCTCTGCTGCTCGCTCGGCCGGACCCGCCCGCTGCACCCAACCCACCACACACATTTGTACACTATACCTATGCGCAGAGAGCGGAGGTAACACATTTGCTGACCAACTTCAAAACTTTATGGATAGTGTAGCCAGCCGAACTACTGATTTATCCTGTGATAAATTTGTTATCATGGGTGATTTCAATATGAGTAATATATCTTGGATTTCTCATATTAACGATTTTTTATTACCAACTGGCGCTTCCAGATACTATGAACATGATTTTATAGATTCAATTAACTTCTGCAATCTGAATCAATTTAACAATATTAAAAACCGTCATGGGCGAGTCCTCGATCTAGTTTTGTCCAACGAACATGTGAGTGTCACCGAATGTGAGCACCCTCTTGTTCCTGAGGACCCCCACCATAAATCACTTATAATTACAGCTCACACATCAACGGTACATACACTCAAACAGCTTAAACATAAGAAATATATTTACAGTCGCGGGGATTATGATTCTCTGTGTGCTGCTCTAGATGATATTAACTGGCGTGAAGCTTTATCTGAGGGTAATCTTGACGAGGCTACGCAGTACTTTTACAACATACTCAATGCAAATATAAACTGTTTCATACCTCACAAGAATGTGTCAGATGACCATCATCCTCCCTGGTTCACCGTCCCACTTATAAAACTTCTTAAGGAAAAATTCAAATATTTGCGTAGGTTTAAGGTATATGGTAGGCCTCAGGACCGCCAGACGTTTTCACTTCTTCGTGCTCGGGCTAAGAAACTAAATAACAAATGCTATAATGAATATGTGGCGCGCGTTGAACAAAATATTTCTATAAACCCAAAACAATTCTGGTCCTTTGCAAAAATGAGGAATAAGTCACATGGTGTTCCGCGCAACATGTATTATGGTGATGAGAATGCTGAATCGGGCGATAAAATCTGTAATCTCTTTTCTTCATACTTTCAGTCGACTTTTGTGGAGCCTATGGCCGCTAGTAGCTATACTCAACCTATCGGTAGCAGCAGCTCGGCTATGGTGATAAATAATATTCAAGTAATTTATGATAATGTTTTTAAGCTTCTCAAGAATGTAGATCTGGGTAAGTCAGCCGGTCCTGATGCCATCTCACCTCAGTTCATTCAACGCTGTGCGAAAAGTATTACTATTCCCCTGGCACTACTCTTTCGCCGCTCATTGTCGGAAGGAACAGTTCCTTCAATATGGAAATCAGCATATATTACTCCAGTTCATAAGAAAGGTCAGAAAAACAATATTGCGAATTATCGGCCTATTTCCAAATTGTGTATATTTAACAAGATTTTTGAAAAGATTGTACATGAACAGTTATATGCAGCTTTTAATCAATTACTGTGTCCGGCCCAACATGGTTTTTTACGTGGACGTTCAACAGTCACCAACCTATTACTTCTAACTGAATCTATATTTAACAGCATGGACAGCAGAATACAGGTGGATGCAGTATACACGGATTATAGTAAAGCTTTTGATAGAATTGACCACCGTATTCTGCTGACCAAGCTTGAACACGCAGGCATCCACGGTGACCTTTTCAGGTGGTTTAGTTCATATGTGAAAAATCGCAGTCAAGCTGTGGTGGTAAATGGTTTCACGTCAAGCTGGATTCAAGTACCCTCCGGAGTTCCTCAAGGTTCCCTATTGGGCCCTTTATTATTTATCTTATTTATTAATGACATCAAATCCTCTTTTCTTCATGCTGACATACTACTTTTTGCAGATGATATGAAAATCATGATGGAGATAAAAACACCATCTGATAATGATCTTCTTCAAGATGATTTGAACCGCTTTGAACACTATTGCATTGTTAATCGGCTTGATCTGAACGTATCCAAGTGTGAACTCATATCATTTACAAGGAATCGTAAAACTATAGACACAAAATACAGTTTGATGGGTCAACAATTGAAAAGAGTTACTGCTGTAAAAGACCTAGGTGTCGTGCTCGACTCGAAACTGTTATTCGATTCACACATTGACCACATTGTTAAAAAAGCGAGCAGGGCACTCGGTTTTATACTAAGAATCTCTCGAAATTTTAAAAATCCGAATTCATTGCGAACCCTTTACTGTACGTATGTCCGCAGTCACCTTGAATATGCCTCTCAAGTGTGGAATCCGAGATATTCAACCTATAAGATTAGACTAGACCGTGTCCAAAAAAGGTTGCTCAAATTTCTCAATTTCCGGACAAACGTTGGGTTCCCTAACACTGAAATGGCATGCCATTTCCATAAGTTGCTTCCTCTAGACAGTAGGCGAGAAATGCTTGACATTACCTTACTACTGAAAATAAGCAGTGGATCCATCGATTGCCCGGAACTTTTGGGTCACATTAATCTACTTGTGCCGAGACTTGCGACGAGGAGTAACGCAATAATACACCTCCCCCTTGCCCATTCCAATTATAAACAGAATTCATTTTTCTGGCGTGCTGGTAAGTTATTCAACGACATAAGCGACGATGTTGATTTGTTTTGCACGAGCCCTAGTGTACTTAAGAATAAATTTAGACGTGCTTTCGACTCAACTTAACGTTTTAGATTTATGTTAGTTTTTTTTAAGTATTAATTTGTGTAAGAAATGCCCATTTAAATGTCTGTTGTCTTCATTATCTGTGTTAAATTTTCGCTTTTTTTCTCTCTAAATTTGAACCTAAATGTGTAAACTTGTAATTGGTGTCCTGTAGTTATAATTGTATGTTTATTCAATATGTATCTGCACTGTAAGTTTACCGAAATAAATAAAATAAAAAAAATAAAAATAAAAATAATTTTATATATAATTTTTGTATATTTTAGGTAATAGTTGTATGTAAAATTATTATAAATAGATGTGTGCATAAATGAATAAAATAATAATAAACTTTATCCCACTTAATGCGTGGCAAGGGCGGGCTTATTACCTTAGGAAATTTCGTGCAGTCAACCCGGCGGAACTACATTTTTATATGGCATCCGAACCATGCAGCAGTCAGTGAAATTATGCACGTACATTTTTTCAAATCAGAAAAACTTGTCACACGCCGCCGGTTGGATTTGAACCTCGGACCTCTCGTAAGAGAAGCTGACGACGCCCAGACCACTCGTCCACCCGGCGCTCTGCGGTTCGTCGTGCTCAATGAGGTTCGTGTCTAAATAAGCATATTTTATCTTTATTGTGTAAAACTGTTGTAATGAACGAAATGTCCAAAACTAATTAATACCAAAATTCGCACCTCAACAGGTTATGTAATATGTTGCTTTTCGCTTTAAATTCACCATGCAAAACTGTAGGAATCTAATATATAGTTAAGAAAATTTTAAATACTAAAATTTCGCACTAAGCACTTTTTGAAGTTACGAGAGTTTAACAACAACAATTACTCCAGTTTTACCATTTAACGCGAAAAATCATATGCAAAACTGTCGTAACACAAAAATAGTTCTAAATGAAAACAATACAGTAGTTAATATTTTTTCAGGAGAACCTGTGATTCTTTTTTTTATCATAAATTTGACGTAAATTAATATGTTATGTTATTATTTTACTTCAGTAAATTAAAGGCATTTTCTTAAAGGGTTGCGTTTTAGTGAAAGAAAACAAATTTCCAAATTCACAAAAACTCGATTATCTTGAAACTAACATTTTCAAGTTACGACAGTCTTGTTCTGAGGGTGCGATATGCTGCCTGCAGAAATAGCTTAAGTCGGCTGCAAGAAAGAATTGCTACAATCGTGTCTACCCAAAGAGTAGAAGAGTGTTCTTTTAGAAGCTGACGCGGTTGGCTACCACCAGATAGACCCGTGATGTCAACAACCCATGGTGAACTAGCTGCCATGTCAGTGCTTCCCTTCGATCGTTCCGGCTACACAGAACTAGACAGAAAACACGAACTATTTACATAGCCGTTTCAACCGACCTTTCATTCAGTGCGGTGGTACCAAACCGGCGGGTAAACCCTACCGCCTAGTGTAAGTAAGAGGGGAAGGGACCTAAAGTTTTACCTGGAATCCGGACCACGGTCAGCCTCTAACGCTCATCATGACTTTCGAACAGTCGTCGGTCGTACTGGAAACAAAGAGGTATTATGTACTAGCGTACTAGCGAACTCACTCGGCCAACTAGCATGTTCCAACGAGTTGCGGTCCACGATCCTCAAGCCTCTTAGTCGAGCGCGAGAGGCCGCAGCGCGCAGTCGTCGCCTCCCTGCTGCGATGGCGCCTCGCGCCGCGCGCAAGCGCCAGCTATAATGCCCAAGTGTGTTTTATAGTGAAAAGACAATATGCACACCGACGCACGAGTGCGATCGTTCTCCCTGCCCCTCTGGCTTACCCCTTGCCTCTCTCCCGCACGCTTTCCGCCCCGCGCGAGCCCCCCACACCGGCCGCCAGTCCGTCACCCACACTTTTCCCGCCCCGCGCGCGCTCCCTTTTTCCGCTCGGCTCTGTGCCCCGCCTCCCCGCTACCTTACCCCATACCTCAGCCGCTAGGACACCGCTTCTCTGTATATTTCTTCGGAGCGATAACTCTAGTACGCTAGTACATAATACCTCTTTGACTGGAAACGACCATGTGTCGTCGTGATGCACGTGTACTTAGAACGTAGTAGATGTACGCGCCTCCCATATTCAAATTATAGTTGGGCAGTGGGGTCGGAAGTGAAGGTAGTCGAAGAAATGATAAAATATTATTATTACTCACACACACATATAGCGTCACACATCTTTCCCGGTGGGGTGGGCAGAGACAACGGATCTCCACGTGCCACGATCCTGACACACCTCTGCCGCCTCTTCCACTCTCATAATGTCCTTCATGCATGCTCGTCCGTTACGGGTACTACGCACTTGACCCTTTTTGAGCACATGCCCGATCTGGTCCAGGTACGTGCGTCTAGCTAGGGCGACTCTTCCCGATTGTTCCACTCGCATTTGCTCCTTAAATTTCTTTCGTTAGTCTCCTATCGTCCATTCTTCCAACATGCATGACCGAACCACCGAAGCATTCCTTTCTCAATCCTTGTCATTATATCAATGTATTGATTTCATTTAACGTAATTAACTGTTTTAATATGTGTTTTTTTTATATATGTGCAATCGATATTTCTAAACCGTCATTATCCAACAGGAATGCTCAGCTGGTTATAAAATAAAGTTCTGCCTTATCAAAATCTGGTACAAAATGGTACCTCTTATTATCCTTCAAGTTTAACCAATACCGTCCATACTAAAACGGAGCAACTTGAAGTACGAAACTTTGTCAGAAAGGACGAGATTGCACTATCCACGATACCCAAAGATATCAAAAGGATAGAAGTGTTATTGTCTTAGATCGCATTAAATTTACTTCACCCCCAAAATAATCTACAAGCACACATCAGGCGGCCGGTAAGATATGTACCTGTTGTCAACGACATTCTACTTTCTGGACAGGCCTCGTCATACATTTTACCGGTAGAAAGGTGCGATTGGAGTTCTTGTATATATTGCCAATATTTAAAACAGCGTAAGTGCGCGAGCGCCTCATACATCACGTTACGTTTCCGCTCTGTGAACGTCGATAGAGTAAGACGGTTATATGGCAATTTGATACGTATAAGAGAGACAACGATTGGAGAGTGCGCTGAATGCTCACAAATAGCGCGCCTCAATTCGGTGCGTTGTATGCCACTTCCCGATACTTTTTAATTCGGTGCCTGTTGTTACCTAACAGTTTGAGTAGAGTAACCGATAGACATAGAGGATATATTATAAAGACGTAGAGTGGACCTTTCACCCCCGTGTTCTACCGCGTATTTGAAGACTAACATTTACACAATTATGTATTGCAAGCCCATAACTTATTGTTATATTATTTGTTCAGATTTTTAATCAAAAATAGGTCAAGTGAGAGTTTTACTATTAAAATTTTTGCTTTTTTATTATTTGTTGGCAAATCCGCCATAACAACACATATTCTGTGAAAATTTCAACAGGTAGCCTATCGCGGTTCAAACGATATAACCCCAGGACGGACGGGGGGACAGACAGGCAGACTGACGGCGAGACGTAGGCTTAGTAATGATATGAAACCCTTTTTTTTCTTCGTGTTCTATCTGCAAGCAGCCACGATAGTGGCCATTATCAGATGTCTGGTATGTTTTATGTCCGAGGGATGCTGCACACTCATTAGCATGCAGCATCATAATCATTTCATCACTATGTAGCAATAATTGGTTTTATGCGTTTCTTGACTGAAATGACTTATAGACTAAATAAAACAAGAAATGATGCGATGAGAATATTCAAGTTCAAGCGAGGCACTTCTTGAAGATTCTTGGCAGAACGAAAGCGGCCTTGTGCACGTCGGCATTATAGTAGCGGAGTTGCATAGCATCGAGGCTTGCTTCGTCGAACGTCATCACATCACCGGCTCGTCGAATTTGACGTTGGGCTCCAACGAGGCTAGAAGGAATCCTATTTGGCCCGTTGGGTAGGTCGGGACGCAGGCGTAGCCGAAAGCGGCCGAAGGCGTAGCCGAAAGCGATCGAAAGCGGTCGGTCGTATTGCTTGCAGTAGCTCATGCTGGTGCGGATGTGGTGGGCTTTATTCCACAGTGACGGAGACGGATGCCGCCGCCGTCACGGAGCGCTTTCTTCAGCAGCGCAAAGTACGGCTCCTCATGCGGGGCCGACGGGGTCGCTGCTGTCCGTGATGATGACGTCGAAAGCGTTGGTCTGCTGCTTCATAAACTCAAAGCCGTCGGAGATGTCCAGCAACAGCTTTGCGAAACCTGATTTGCAGTTTCCAACAAATCCAATGCCAGGCAGTTGACATGACTCTGGAGACGACTTTTATATTATGATAGTGCTCTTTTTAATCGCCTTCCCAAAAGGATGAGGTTCTCAATTCGAGTGTATGTTTTTTTTATATGTTTGTTACGCGATTACTCCGTCAATTGTAGGCTGATTTTGAAAATAATTTTTTTTGTTGGTAGGTCATACTTCAGAGGTGCGCCCATTTAAATTTTATCGAAATTGATTCAGCGGTTTTTGAAAAATCAACAAAATACTATGGTGTGTGGTTACCTTCAGCATAACTTGTGATGTGGTGTGGCGTTTTGTGTGATGTGGACTTTTTCAGCAATTTGCAGTTTGACACATGGCGAATAATTCTGTACCACTTCAACCGATTTCGATTATTCGATTTCGATTATTCTTTTTTATGTAATATTACTAAAAAGAATGAAATAAAAAAATATAAAACCGACTTAAAAAATAAATAAAAACTAGAACTAAAAAGTATTAAATACCTAATATTTTGAAATTTTCTCCGTCATTGTATTGAAATACATGAATCGATATTGTGATACATATTCGGACCTTTGTTTCATGAATATTCTAAATTTTAAATCTTTTTATCCGACCGGCCAGATGCGCTTAATATTTTATGGTACGAGTACCATGGAGCTGGTCTGATGATGGAGACGGAAGGTGGCCATAGGAACTCCTAAACTACACATGATAAACCAATCGTGTTTGGGCTCGTTGCATTTGTCTTCACGAGCAATTTACTTTAGACCTAGGAGATTCTCAATTCGACGGTATGTTTTCTTTTTTTGGATGTTTGTTACGCGATTACTCCGTCAATTGTGGGCTGATTTTGAAAATTCTTTTTTTGTTTGAAAGGGGATAACCCTGATGTGGTCCCATTTTATTTTGGTCAAGATCGGATTGGAAAACGAGGCGCCGAGTACATTAATAGCAAAAAATTACAAAAAAAAAACTGTGAAATAAAAAACTATTTAAAAAAATATAAAAACCGCCTTCAAAAATGTATGAAATAAAAAAAATCGAACCCTAGAGTTGAAGGCGGTGCTAAAGGAAGCAAAAATGATGCATGAAAGAAAACATGAGTGGATTATATTTTTTGTGATTTGTGTAGCCTTCTTTAGCACCGCCTTCAAATCTAGGGTTCGATTTTTTTTATTTCATACATTTTTTTCTATTTCCTCTTTGATGGTCGGCACCTCAAGGTACTCGTGAATCTTCTCGTTCATCGCTCCGAACCGGTGCACTGCTGATACACCGCAGGACTTTATTCCGAAACCGCTGCAGAATTTCCACATTGGATGTACTAGCAGTACCCCACAGCTCTATACCATACGTCCAGATTGGTTTTAGTATGCTTTTGTAGACAGTGATTTTGTTGAATAATGACAGTTTCGATGGTTTTCCAAGCAGCCAATACATTTTGTTGTAGCTTAAGTTCAGTTGGTATTTTTTAGTCTTTATATGAGTTTTTCAGTGCAGTCCCCTATCTAAGTGACAGCCGAGATATTTGACGCTGGTTTTGTGTGGTAACGTTTCATCTTTCATCTGAACTGGAGGACAGTCTCCATGTCTTAGTGTGAATGCGAATGTTATGTGTACTGACTTGGATGAATTAAAAATGGTGTAGGTATTTTTGACTTTTCTATGAAAAACAAAAGTCGCCTAAGAGAAAACTGCTAAGTATCTAGATATTTTACTCATAATAACCTGGAGAATGCCCTGGCAAAAGGTCCACGGTGCGTCTTTATACAGCCTTTATTTGAAATTTAGTCCTTCTGCACACAATTTATAATTACTTCGCGACAGGTCGATGCTCCTTCTACCTATCTGAATTGTTTGTCGCTTTCTTAATCGTTGACAACTATCCGAGGACGAGTAGGATCGCTAATTACTAGTTTGGACAAAGTTTGGGTCCTTCTAAGGGATAACGGCATCTTAAGCTTGCTGCTTTTTAAGGGTAAGATTCCTTATTACGTTGTAAGGTAGAGGTTCCTTATATTATAGTTTGAAACACTTATACAGAATATATACAAATGATAAAGACATTAAACCTATAGACTTATTATCATTAATATGTTTTACTCCATGCAAAAGAAAAAAACATACCGTGTGGGGTCGGTAATTAAAAATGATAGCACTTACTTTGCATATCTACCCGTGCATGTCGTAAAAGGCGGCTAAGTAGTAGCGACAGGTAGCCACTTCTCATCTTGGCACTGTCAGTGAATTACGAGGGGTGGCTGATAAGTAATCTACCTGAGAATGAAAGAAAAGACTTGTATAGGTAATTTTTTTATTATTTTTAATATAGTCACCTGCAAATGTAATGCACTTATTACATTTGTCAATAAGTGAAATCAGCCCGTTGAAATAATATTCTTTATTTTGCTCGTCAAAATGGCCATTTACGGCAGCCTTCATCTGTTCGTCTGATAAAAATTTGCATCCCCTTAAGTTTTTCTTTAAATTTCTGAACAGGAAATAGTCGTATGGGGCTAAATCTGGACTCTATGGAGGTTGATTGATTTCAGTGAAGCCGTCCGTTTGATGTAAAAAAAACGCTTGACAAAATTCGAAACGTCCTTGTTTATCAAATGGAGTCAACGTTCTTGGCACCCGACGCGCGCTCACCTTAGACATCCCTAAAGTTCATGAATAATTTCATGAACTCGTTCCATGCTAATACCAACATCCCTAGCTATCTCCCACTGCTTGATTCGGCGATCTGCGATAATCAATTGCTTCACTTTTTCCACATTTCCATCTGTAACTGCTGAAACAGGCCTCCCACTACGGGGATCGTCTTCTAGGCTCTAACGGCCATGCTTAAACTGCTTCGACCAAAACTTTATGGTGAAATCAGAAGGACATGAATCCCCAAACACCTTTAACATGCGCTGTCTAATCTGTGACGGAGTATTCCCTTCCTTAGTGAGAAATTTAATAACTGTACGATGCTAAAATTTGATCATTTTACTTTTTTCTTCCGACAGGTTGGAAACAATGAAATGCAAAAATTAATTAAATTGACATAAACAAATGAATACTACAGTTTTTGACTATGGAATGAACAAAGAATACCGTATTATAGTCGCCAGTACTATTTTCAATACTTTGTTTAACAAAGTAGATTACTTATCAGCCACCCCTCGTAGCTCAGTCTTAATTTGGAAGTCACTCGACACGGACGCATTAATCTGTGCGCATGCGTTTGTTCTTGCCGTCGCGCGTATCGCAATTCTTACCGTAATTTATAAACATTGTTGCCAGTATTCCGACTTAGAGACATTCCGAATACTATTAGCGGGTTTTCAAAAGTATTCCATCCCAATTTGTATAGAACATTTCCAAGAATAATACGAATCTCGTAAGTTTTTTTTATCTTATTTGAGGAATTTAATAATTTCTACGTTATTTCTTTACAAACTTCATTACCTAATTTATTTTTCAAAAGGATTAACGTTGACGATAAAAGTTTTTTTTTTTTATTTTTTTTTATTGAAACTGACACGGTTGGCTACATCACCTACAACATCCGTGATGTCAGCCCATAACACCGGGTGAACTTGGTGCCACGTCAGCGCTTCCCTTCGGTCGTGCCGGCTACACTGAACTGGACAGAAAACACAAACTATTTACATAGCCGTTTCGACCGACCTTTCATTCAGTGCGGTGGTACCAACCCGGACGGGTTAAACCCTACCACCTAGTAATATAAGAAGGGAGTCATATCCCTTAGTCGCCTTTTACGACATGCACGGGGAGAAATGCAGTGGGGTTATTCTTTTAATGTACCGGCCCCACACGGTACACCGTTAATTCTGTTCGCACCGGTTCAGAGAATTCGGCTCTATGTGAACGCTCATTATTTGCGATGAGTGACTGTCAACACTCGCCGAACAGAGTATAGTCCACATTTCCAATTAAAATAGGTTTTAAAGGTACTTACCACACACAAAACCAAAACGCACATGGCACAGTAATTTACACGAATATTCTACAATTTTCGTCCGGCCCCCAAACAGCACCTAGTCCCCAAAAGCAGTGAACGTACGCCTCGGCGGTTCCTAAACTAACCTAAACACGGCTTGATAGTGTTAATTTAAACGCTTGCTGAGCACAAAGGCTCTATTCAGTTTCTTAGTGATAATATTGCTGCTAGCTTTAACATTGTTGTTTATTGATCCTTCCTTCCTTTCCTTGTTCCTTACCTTTAATAAAATCAAACGTCTGCTTTCTGTCTGTATGTCCGCTTATAACTTGAGAACCACCTTCCCATCAATTATAGGCTACTTTTCATTACGTAAAATGGCTTATGAGTTAAGCAGAGAAGTCAAATATGAGAGCGGGTGGAGCCGCGGGCACAGCTAGTCATTGATATGGCAATTAGACTTCACTCGAACTTGAGTCACAATTTGTTCTATCCTGTTCCATTACACCCACGAAGAAGAACCGGCAAGAAACTTCGCAGGTCTGGTTTTTTTTCATAGATATATATTTTTTTATGTAATCTGGTATGGGTGGCTGTTTCGGAGGGGCCAAAGCACACTCCGACCAGCCAATATCTCCTCCGAGAAGGTAGGTGCCATACCGGAGACTTCCCTGGATGCTGACTATACTGGACTAGAGGAGAACACAACCGAGGCTGCTATGCGGCCATCTTACATTCAGTACGGTGGTATCAACCCAGTCGGCTACAATTTGAGCCTACCACCTAGTAAGGGGCAAGGCAAAGGACCTACAGTTTTACACCGGTTCCGAACGGTGAAGCAGCAGGTGTAGGTATGCACGTAAATTTTTTCTTCAGAAAAAACTCATTGGTACACGCCGACCGGATTCGAACCTAGGACCTCTCGCATGAGAAGCCGATGCCCAAACCACTCGGCCACCCACCGCTTGTAAATTATTACAAGTATTTTAGTGAGTAGCCACATAATAACATCGCCCACAGTCTATCGAAAACACAGATTGAGAGCAAGATTAACAAATTTCACTGAGAGTTCTGAGTTCTGACTACTAAGACTTATTATAGTTGGAGTATGTCAGTGCTTCCCTTCGGTCGTGCCGGCTACAGCATGTGATGTTATGATAGCCACAACTGAATAGGACATCTGGCGAGCGAGAGAGGTTAAATTGGAGCACAGCGTCCAGTTAATGAGATCTCGGTGTTAATTCAGTCCTCCCTCTCGCCAGCTAGCAAGGAGACCTCGACTTATCTCGATCCTAGACGAAACTGTCTAATACCTAACGTTTAGTGAGTCAATGTATCGATGCTCAGACTTAGCTCATCAGATTTTGCCCGCGGTTTCCGCACACACCCCGCCTTTGCCAGCACACAATACGTGCGGGCGGCCGAGTGGTTTGGGCATCGGCTTCTCATGCCAGAGGTCCGAGGTTCGAATCCGGTCGGCGTGTACAAATGATTTTTTTCTGGCGAAAAAAAATATGTGCATACCAAGATCTGGTGCTTCACCGTTTGGAACCGGTGTAAAACATCGATGTGTAAAACTGTAGGTCCCTTCCCTTGCCCCTTACTAGGTGGTAGGCTCAAATTGTAGCCGACTGGGTTGATACCACCGTACTGGAAGTAAGATGGCTGCATAGCAGCCTCGGTTGTGTTCTCCTCTTGTCCAGTATAGCCACCAGTCCAGGGAAGTCTCCGGTATGGCACCTACCTTCTCGGAGGTGATATTGGCTGGTCGGAGCATGTGCTTTGGCCCCTCCGACGCAGCCACCCATACCGGATTACATAAAAAAAAAGAATAGAATAGGTTTCTTGCGCATTCCAGTATGGGGGGATGAGTTAGATGGGCCCGAGAACATACTCCGAGCAGTCAATATCGCCTCACTTAGATTGCTGCCTACCTGGACTATCGTCCAGTACGGTGGTATCAATCCAGTTGGCTACAATTTGAGCCTACACATGTAAGGTGCAAGGGAAGAAACCTACAGTGACCGGTTCCGAACGGTGAAGCAGCGATTTTAGATATGTGCATACATTTTCAGAAAAAAAAACTCATTGGTTCACGAAATATTAACATTCGTTTCGGCCTGACCAAATCCCTCAAATTCGGTAAATTTCAATAAAATACGATACGAAATGAAATTGCATTTACCCCTCTCAACAACGACAATCCGATTTCTATTGATAAGGATATAAAAACGATGTTCAGGATGGGCCCACGAGAACAACTTACCTATGTTATTATAGCGGATGTGCCAATAAAAAAGCTAAATGTAAAAAATTATAGGGGGTCCCGATACCCAAAACGTGCTAAGAATCGATTAGTCACGCTACTGAATAATAGATGGCGCCACAAGTATTTATATTTTGCATTTTAGAAAGACATAAGATAGACAGATATGGTTTTTGGACAGGTATGGTATAGCGGATCTACGGAACCCTCCGTGCGCGAGTAAATCTCGCACTTAACCGATTTTTTTATGAAAAGAGCGACATGTGACATGGTTAAACCTACGAGCAGGTGTCTCACGATGCCCATGGGCATTCTGTGATGCATGGGGAATTCAATGCCGGCTCGAAAGGAGCATTTTCACGCCCCCTTTTGAGATAGTCCAGGCTGTACCGGGTGAGCCTAATAATTCTATAAGCAACTAAGAGTAAAACTCTTCTACAGTAACTATTGTTGTCGTAATTGAGGAATATTCGTTCTTCGCGCCCTATCCACAGCAACGATCGATACCAAATAGTCGGGTGGCGTCCAATAAGCCGAATAAATCTGGGTAAATTGGGCTCAAATATTGGTAAAACAATACCGAGACATGGGGGATTCGTACCACGCGTTGATTGCTGTTGACAGAAAGACTGGTGCACATACAGACAGAATGGCGGACAGCAGTCAGTCTTGCTGGCCATCGAACAATAAGTTTAATATAAATAGGGCGAAAATATAATAGCCCATTGCCCCTTACTAGGTGGTAGGCTCAAATTGTAGCCGACTGGGTTGGTACCACCGTACTGGATGTAAGATGGCCGCATAGCAGCCTCAGTTGTGTTCTCCTCTCCTCTAGTCCTCCAGTATAGCCAGCAACCCAGAGAAGTCTCCGGTATGGCACCTATCTTCTCGGAGGTGATATTGGCTGGTCGGAGCATGCGCCTTGGCCCCTTCGACTCAGCCACCCATACCGGATTACATAAAAAATCTGGGAGCAATCTGGGAGAAGTCGCATCGTCGATGACTTCTCTTGCGAGAGGTCCGAGGTTCGAATCCGGTCGGCGTGTATCAGTTTTTTTCTGATTTGAAAAAAAAAATACGTGCATAACTTAACCAGCTGCCGCATGGATCGGACTCCATATAAAACTGTTAGTCTACGGGGTTGACTGGAGAAAATTTCCTACGGCAATAAGTTCACCATTATCTGGAATAAAGGTAATTTAATACTGACTGACGTAGAGTATCTATGCCAGTCAGGCAAAAAGACAGACAGACAGACATACCGACTGACTAAAGGCAAACAGACAGACAGAGAAATTGACAGAAAAAAATTGAGGTATCCCGTTTCACCGCTCAGGCTCAAAACTCTACCACTGCGAATCTCTTAGTCTAATTTAACACAGGCAAAGTTACGTGATCAATGTTTGACAACCCAAGGCATGTACACAGATCGTATAATCTCAGTATTGAGATTAGTTTGACCAATGAAAGATGTTCCTATTCAGTCTCTCTGACGTCACAAATCGAGATTCTATCCTCCACAAATGTTTATGTTAGGAAGATATTATTCTAAATACATACATACGTAGCGTCACGCCTGTTTCCCGGTGGGGCGGGCAGAGACAACGGACCTCCGCGTGCCACGATCATGACACACCTCTGCCGGCTCTTCCACTCTCATAATGTTCTTCATGCATGCTCGTCGGTTACGCGTACTTAAGCACTTGGCTCATTTTGAGCACATGCCCGATCTTGTTTTTTTTTTATGGAAACTGACACGGTTGGCTACATCACCTACAACGTCCGTGGTGTCAGCCCATAACACCGGGTGAACTAGGTGCCACATCAGTACTTCCCCCTTTGATCGTGCCGGCTACACTGGACTGGTCGGAAAACACAAACTATTTACATAGCCGTTTCGACCGACGTTTCATTCAGTGCGGCGGTACCAACCCGGTCGGGTTGAACCCTACCACCAAGTAAGATTAGGAGGGAAGGGACCTACAGTTTTACGAGGAATCCGAACCTCGGTCAGCCTCTAACGGTCAGCGATCACCCATCCAAGTACTGACCGCACCCAGCGTTGCTTAACATTCAATAGCGACACCATGGTCCCGTACCGCTGAAGGCCGGGAGGAATGGAGGAAAATTGGAGAGGCGTATGTCCAGCAGTGGACGCATACACGCTGACTGACCGACTGACTGACTGTTGCGGTTGCGACTGACTGACTGCATTGGAGCAGAGTCACCGTAATTAAAGTGGAAACCCGAATACTTCTTGGTAAGCTGGGAATGGGAAATAAAGTACCAGGGCAGCAGAAATGATAAGGAGGTTTGCAAATTGCCACAAAGGAAGTTCACTTACTGTATCTGTGTATTCTGGTAAGTGGGTCAGAACGCCTCTCAAAATTAAATGTAATTGGGTCGAAATGCCACAATTTTTTTTTCTTTTTGACAGTGGTTCCTGAGAATGGGTCAGAACGCCACGAGATCGATTATTCAGACAAGATATGTGGCTGGCGCGCGCTTGTGTGGGCGCAAAATCGGTGCGCTAGCTATACTCTATTTCGCGAGACAAGCCAGTACTAGAACGGTAATAACAATGCGGAATGAAGCGCTATTGGTCCACGTCAACTCATTAAAGCTGCGGTCATACGGGCCGCTGGCTTGCCGCGCGCTGCTGCCAGCCTGCCACGCTCAGTCGTGTTTCCAACCTCGCGCAGTGCAGACGTGTCAACATTCAGTTTTCTTTCTGTTTTTTCATTGTGCCGTCTGAAAGTTGGTGACATGGCTGATTCAACAACCGAATCCGCCTGTAACACGAACGAACGAAATGTGTAACGAGCAAAGCGTCCGCAAACCTCACCACACCGTACCGCGCGACGCGCCCGCCGAGCCGAGCACACAGCACAAGTACGACAAGTATAAACGCGCCTTAACAAAATGAAAGCATTAAGCAGGCGTGGTGGGGATAATGGGCACGGTCTAACGATCAGCCGTCTCTGTCTTAGGACTATGGTAAACATGAGATAGCAACTCTCAGTCAGTACTGGCCTGTTTCGAAAAATAAAGTATAGTATGGAGATGGGTTACTATTCATATTTTACTACGCTAGAGAGCAAGGGATAGTCGGGTCTCAATTTAGTTGTAACAATTCGATGGAGCCGATTGCATCGGACGTCTCGTCCACGTTCATACAACAACGGTTGCATAATCTATAGCTTACCATCACAGTTTAGGCTGTCAGCCCAACGCGCAGAAAGCGTTAGAATATTGGGGTAGGCTTTACTGTGAAAGGCGGACTGAGTTCATAAGCTGCGGTGGCGGGGCCCAGATGTTGCAGGACACTGGTTTCAGATTGAAATTTGATGTGGGTAGAAAATATTAAGAACGGAACTGTCAGGCGGGACAATGATTTTTATCTTCGGCTCTTTCTTATTGTAACCTTTTGTAAGAATAAAATTAATTACTTTAACATTACCTACTTTCTGCTTATACGAATAGAGTTTAGAATTTTCGAAGAATATACATTTAATGCAACGAATTGGTAAAGAAAAATTTTAACAAAATTTGTATGCCTATGTAAAATTTTATCTATACATTGTCTGTTGTCTGTGAATATATATTACTCTGCTCTGGAATGGAAGTGTCGGCTACACTGAAGTGGATGAAAAACTCGGATATGCCTACATAAAACTCGAATATGCCTACATAAGACCAGAATTAAAAAACATATATCGGGGTCAACAGAGGTCGACACTCGAATTGAAAATTATTAACAAGCACCTCCAAATGGCTCTACAATACAGGTCGCCCTCATTTTTATTTTTCCTTTCAACCCTCGATCCTCGTCCAAAAACGAGATCTTACAAAGCTGTGCCGGAAACACTCGTCTATTGAACGCTTGTACGTACAGTGGCGGATTTGTCTGTGGGGGCGAGTGAGCGTCGTCGATTTACTTGCCTTCGCCCCCACTCTTTGCACTCATTTTTATATTTACAGAAATAGATAGGCTTAAATTTTTTATTTATTATATCTGCACGGTTTGCTATGCCCGGAGACCTATTCGGCATAGCAATATTCGCCTCACCTCGCAAAACTACATCCATCGAAATAATACGCCCCGGCCAGGATTCGAATGTACACACAAGCTACTCGGAATACTTATACACATAGATATCAGCAGATTGGCAGATAATTTACAGAGCTTCCATTTGTAGTTGAGAATATCGGGAAAATTGATTCTTACAGGAGTCGCCAATGATGTGTAACAACTTACACAAAAAAGAATTTTGTAAAAAAATTAAAAAACATTTTTTTCCAACGCAAACTTTATTTTAAACCGATGCGCACCGACCGAGCTCTTTTATTCACAGAACCGGGAAAATGTGGAACGCACACCCTGCCCATCTATTTCCTCCAAAGTACGGCCTAGGATTTTTGAAACGGCCGTGAAAGACTCCTGTCAGGCCGACATGGCATTCGCAATCGCCGTGAAGCACAGAATGTCCATAGGTATCGTTAGAAACGTACTCATAGGTGAAACGATGCCACATGTCGCGCTTTACATAAAAAACTACTAGATGGCGCTATGCTGCAAGTGACGTCACTTCCTTAACGCATTTCCGCTTCATTCACAAAATTACCGCCAATACACATAATCATTTGTGGCATTTTGGTACTTCATAAATCCGCCCCTGTCCAGCAGCGGACACTTGTAATCTAAATGCGTTCATTATTCCGCCATAGGGCATCGAGCACTCGACCCTCGTCTGATGGTGGAGAGGTGCTCCACAGGGCGGCGCGGTGACGGATGTCGTGCCCAGTCATTTTGACGAACTATTGAGAAGTCGAGTGCTCGGAAGTACGGTGGCTTATCCGGGTACATTTTGATTGTGAAGGGAGTATACTTTTTGAGGGGTGTTTTTATGGATCCTGACATGGTTGACCGTTGGAGGCTGACCGTTGATCGGATTCCACGTTAAACTGTAGGTCCGTTCCCTTCTTACCTTACTAGGTGGTAGGGTTTATCCCGCCCGGGTTGGTGCCACCGCACTGAACGAAAAGTCGGGCGAAACGGCTATATAAATACTTCGTGTTTTCCGTCCAGTTTAGTGTAGCCGGCACGACCAAAGGGAAGCACTGACATGGCACCTAGTTCAACAAGGTGTTATGGGTTATGGGCTGACATCACGGAAGTAGTAGGTGAGGTAGCAAACCGGCAGTTTCCATTAAAAAAAACAACTACTCTGTAGCCTCGGTAGCTCAGTGGTGCGGTCGGTCGACTGTTGTTAAGCAACCCTGAGTGCGGTCAGTACTTGGATGGGTGATCGCTCGACCGTTGCGAGGCTGACCGTGGTTCGGATTCCACGTTAAACTGTAGGTCCCTTCCCTTCTTACCTTACTAGGTGGTAGGGTTTATCCCGTCCGGGTTGGTACCACCTCACTCAATGATAGGTCGGTTGAAATTACTATGTAAATAGTTCGTGTTTTCCGTCCAGTCCAGTGTAGCCGACATGAAATGAAGGGAAGCACTGACATGGCACCTAGTTCACCCGGTGTTATGGGCTTACACATTATACAGATGTTGTAGGTGATGTAGGCATCGATGTCAACTTCCATAAAAAAAAAATCGGTTGGCTGCCGTTGCTGATCTTGCAGTGGACGCGATGATAACTTAGATGGGCGACAGTTCGACCGTTGGAGGCTGACCGTGTTTCGAATTCCACGTATAAACTAACATATGAAACGTCCCTCCGTCCACTTGAATCTATTGCATGGATCCATTGATGGATCCTAGTAAACTTTTTCCTCCACCTGAGTCCATCATGGCAGTCGATTCCTAATAATGGATTCTAAGATACTTCAAGGTGCACTTGGATCCTCCAAAGAGTTTTGTACGCTAATTTAAATTATGTATTCCTAATTTGACGCGAACTAGCCAGTTAAATGGCCACTTAATGATGACGTTTAAAGATAAAATTCATCAATATAGTATTCAGGATTAAAAATCAAACAAAAGAGCATGATGTAATGAGTCATAAATCTTTATTTAATTTTTTCTAAAAACAAAGACACAGTTATAAGTCCATCAACTAGTTCCATTTGACATTCCTGTTTATAGTCATCGTAGGTAATTTAATTTTGGGTTCTCTTGATCATTTGTTTTTTTTAATACGAATCGCGGTGAGCTTTGCATCTTTCAATAAAGTGTTCAAAACTGAAACAAAGTTAGGCGTTTTTCTACCCACCCGTTTATTTATTTTAGAATTCCAAGCTTCGACACAGTTGTTGGTTCTGTGTCGTTCACCAAATGTTTTCCAAATATCACTCCAAAAATTTTTATTTTTTAAATATCTCTCCATATATTTACGTAATTTTTGGTGCTGACTTATAATTAGTCATTTGACTGCAGATGTAATTCCATGCTTCTTCAATATTAGGTTCGCCAGTTCGCGTCAAATTAGGAATAATTTAAATTAGCGTACAAAACTCTTTGGAGGATCCAAGTGCACCTTGAAGTATCGTAGAATCCATTAATAGGAATCGACTGCCATGATGGACTCAGGTGGAGGAAAAAGTTTACTAGGATCCATCAATGGATCCATGCAATGGGATTCAAATGGACGGAGGGTGAAACGTCGTGTGTTGTAGGTACGTAAGGACATATGTGTACATTCGAGTCGAACTTTGTAAAGTCATAAACATTGTGTGTTATAAATTGTTCCGAAGCAAATGTCACGTCTTTCAATATTATTAACACGCCGACGCTGCCGCCACGGTTCCCTCTCAAAAGCCCACGTTGGCGGCGGCGCAGTCGTAATTTTTTTATTGCGGCAACACCGATAAATCCGGCACTTTGCAAAGTAGGCCAATGACGTCAAAGTCGACGTGTTTCAAGGGAGGACGCGGAAATAAATACCCAGAAAAGTATTGTAATTAAGGTGTTAGGTACAATATTTTGATCTTGTTACCAACCAAAGGTCGGCGTGCACATCATCAGCAGCTCTGAAACAAACTGAATAGTACTGGATGTAAGATGGCCGCATAGCAGCCTCGTCTGTGTGCCCAGCAATCTAAAGAGAAGTCTCCGATATGGCAAATTTTTTTTGTTTATGTAATCCGATATGGGTGGCTGAGTCGGAGGGGCCAAAGCATATGCTCCGATAAGCTAATATCACCTCCGAGAAGGCAGGTGCCATACCGGAGACTGCCTTGGATTGCTGGCTATACTGGACTAGAGCAGAACACAATCGAGGCTGCTATGCAGCCATCATACATCCAGTACAGTGGTACCAATCCAGTCGGCTACAATTTGAGCCTAACACCTAGTAAGGGGCAAGGGAAGGGATCTACAGTTTTACACCGGTTCCGAACGGTGAAGCAGCAGGTGTAGGTATGCACGTAAACGTTTTCGTCAGAAAAAACTCATTGGTACACGCCGACCGGATTCGAACCTCGGACCTCTCGCATGAGAAGCCGATGCCCAAACCACTCGGCCACCCGCCACTTAGGTACGTAAGCTAATCTCCTTCTCGGAGGTGACATTGGCTGGTCGGAGCATGTGCTTCGGCCCCTCTGACTCAGCCACCCATAGCGCATTACACAAAAAAAAGAGAAAAAAAAAACAATATACTTGAGTAAAGAAGTATGCAATGAAATGAAATGAAAATATACTTGATTGTACACCATTGTATAAATGGGTCACAAAAGGCGAGTTCAATGCTTTTCGGCATTCTTTACGAGCTAACCTTTGGGATGTGGAAAACACGTAGGGGCGGACTATGCAGTACTAAAGAAAATTGTATTAAATATAATAGACAGAGATAAAAAAAAAATTTACCGGCGCGGCGGCGGAGTATTGTCATAGCGGTCTCGGGAGACGTGCTCTTCAAAGGAGCGCAGCGACGTAATACAAACTCTTTGGTGCTCTCAAAGACCTCGGGGGGGGGTCTAAATCCGGCCACCGACGCACACGAGACCACGGTAAGGCGGTAGGTAGCTGGATTTTTTAAAAAATTTTTTATGGAAACTGACACAGTTGGCTACATCACCTACAACATCCGTGATGTCAGCCCATAACACCGGGTGAACTAGGTGCCATGTCAGTGCTTCCCTTCGATCGTGCCGGCTACACTGAACTGGACGGAAAACACAAACTATTTACATAGCCGTTCATTCAGTGCGGTGGTACCAGCCCGGGCGGGTTGAACCCTACCACCGAGTATGGTAGGAAGAGAAGGGACCTACAGTGTTACGTGGAATCCGAACCACGGTCAGCCTCCAACGGTCAAGCGGTCACCCATCCAAGTACTGACCGGCCCAACGTTGCTTAACAATCAATAGCAACAGTCGACTGTCTGCACCACTGAGCTATCGAGGTTGACAGCTATCGAGGATGAATGTATTTTTCTTGACCAGCTATTTTACATCTAAATATATTGTTCCATATGTATTGCTCTTCTGTATGTTATCTTCTGTCTTCTGCATCTCCGTTTGTGTTTTTGTGTGCAATAAAGCAATTTTCTATTCTATTCTATTCTAAACTCTTTATTGCACACAATTGAAAGAAGAAGTAGACGACAGAACAGACAAGAAACAAGAAATACAGAAGTGCGTAAAGGCGGACTTTTCACTATTTCTTCCAGTCAACCTTTAAACCTTTAAATGTCGAGTTTATTCGACAAAACAATGGACATAGCATGATGCCTCATATAACCCAATTTTTTTAACTGTGCACTTCGAGCTGTCAAAATTAGGTTAAGTTCTTAGCACTGAATGCACACCCCCGCTTACTTCCTAACCTCTCCGCCGACGCCTATCAGTACGGTCTGCACTCCGTCTGATTAGGCGTCGACGGTGAGGAGAGGAACTACTAGCGGGGGGTGAGTTCAGTGCTGAAAACCTAACGATTTTGACAGCTCGAAGTGCACAGTTAAAAAAATTGGGTTATTATACTAAGTTTAGAAAAAAAAATCCGAGAAACCAAGGGACAAAGATCTTTAACGGTAGATTTTTAGGGTTTCGAATCCATACGGAAGTTACTAAGTTGACGACCTTTACAAACTTTTTAATTCTTCGATGGAGGGTAATTCCGATTGTTTGTTTCAGTGCGTTTTGTTACTCTATTCGTAGATGGGCTTAATTGCTTTGTAATTCCCTGGAGCATTGGAGAGAGAGAGAGAGTTTAGTTAGATACTCCAACGTCCGTGCGGCCCGTCAGTACAGCGGGACTATCGGAATTCGTTGACTGGGCAGGTAGATCGAGCGGCATTAAAGTTTTAAGGGAACTGTACGAAGATGATGTCGGTATGAATGGCACTGAAGAAGCAGAGTAATCGGTGTTGTGCTGCAAGAACTCTAGTAATTGGCAGCACAATACTGATCACCACGTTTAGCAATGTATTTGGACAAGATAACTATCAAGCAGCAAGTAAGCATGAAAACCCAGTTCTGCAAGACTCGGTGGAATGACCGTGCCAAGGTGACGGGTGGGTGGCCCCTTAGCACGGCATCTCGTCCATATCCCTTAGTCCCCTTTTACGACATGCCCGAGGAAAGATGCAGTGGGGATTATTATTTTTAAGTACCGACCCCACACGGTATTTCTTTAATGTATTTTTAATTCTGTTAGATGTTTTTTTAATGTTTTTCATGGGTAAGCGGTTAAATCTACTAGTTAATTTATTAATTTGCAGTCTACAAAACTATTATCAAATTACTGTTGTTTGTATCTTTGTTTGAGCATCACACAAAACATTACGGACTCCTTTTTGTCACCCTTGGGCGCTTTAATTTTTTTAGGGTTCCGTATCCGTCGTACGGGACTCTATTACCAAGCCTACGCCGTCTGTCTGTCTGTCTGTCCGAGGGCTGTATCTCTTGAACCGTAATAGATAGCCCGTTGAAATATTCACGGAATATGTGTTATTATGACCGATATAACAACAAATAATAATAAAAATAAGAAAAAGTAAAAAATTCACGGGGCTCCCCATACAAGAAACTAAAAAGTGTGTGCGCGAACCCTCGGTGCGCGAGTTCGACTCGCACTTGTATTTATTTGTGATTTGCATTTCACCTGCTTGTTTTTTTAAGCAATGAGAACTCTAGGCGGAAGAGGTGGTGGCAGACCTGCAGCGGGAGCATAAATGCGTCGATAAGCCTATATCGATCGATAAACATCTATTTGCTTCGTTCGACGAAGTAGAATAGAAGAAGACGAATAGATGTTTTTCGATCGATATAGGCTTATCGACGCTTTGTGCTCCCGCTGGTGCACGTAGCCCACGTGGCAGGGGTTTTGCAAATGTAAGAGGTCGTGGCCGAGGTGCGAGGCCGAGCCAACCGAGGGCAAGAAGGCTGCTCAATTTCGAAATGTAATGATTTTTATTTTATAATAAAATTATTATTAATGTTTTGTTGAAATTAATTGTACTGCGTGTGGGGCCGGTACTTTAAAAGAATAGCCCCACTGCACCTCTCCCCGTGTATGTCGTAAAAGGCGACTAAGGGATATGACTCCCTTCTTATATTACTAGGTGGTAGGGTTTATCCCGCCCGGGTTGGTACCACCGCACTGAATGAAAGGTCGGTCGAAACGGCTATGTAAATAGTTTGTGTTTTTCGTCCAGTTCAGTGTAGCCGGCACGACTGACGTGGCACCAAGTTCATCCGGTGTTATGGGCTGACATCACGGATGTTGTAGGTGATGTAGCCAATCGTGTCAATTTCCATAAAGAAAAATGACTGTCCTGCATGTGATTCAAATTAGTTTATTCTGATTCTTCGTTAACTTTGCAGAAGCGGATTGCAAGGAGAGCTGAGCAGAGTCCTTGCAATGCGGACTGTAAGCGCGAAGCATGTTAAAAAGCTGGACGCAGAGTCCAAAGCCCGCCTAAGGGCAATGAAAATTAAAAAATAAATGGGGCGAATGCTGCTTCCAGACGCCCCTCCAACCAAAAGGAAACGTGATTTAAGTCGCCCGTGAGATATGACTGCGCGCTGACACCGGGGACCCCTATGTTAAAAAGCTGGACGCAGAGTCTAACTAAAGCCCGCCTAAGGGCAATGAAAATTAAAAAATTAATGGGGCGAATGCTGCTTCCAGACGCCCCTCCAACCAAAAAACAACGTGATTTAAGTCGCCCGTGAGATATGACTGCGCGCTGACACCGGGTACCCCTATGTTAAAAAGCTGGACGCAGAGTCTAACTAAAGCCCGCCTAAGGGCAATGAAAATAAAAAAATTAATGGGGCGAATGCTGCTTCCAGACGCCCCTCCAACCAAAAAACAACGTGATTTAAGTCGCCCGTGAGATATGACTGCGCGCTGACACCGGGGACCCCTATGTTAAAAAGCTGGACGCAGAGTCTAACTAAAGCCCGCCTAAGGGCAATGAAAATAAAAAAATTAATGGGGCGAATGCTGCTTCCAGACGCCCCTCCAACCAAAAAACAACGTGATTTAAGTCGCCCGTGAGATATGACTGCGCGCTGACACCGGGGACCCCTATGTTAAAAAGCTGGACGCAGAATCTAACTAAAGCCCGCCTAAGGGCAATGAAAATTAAAAAATTCATGGGGCGAATGTTGCTTCCAGAAGCCCTTCCAACCAAAAGGAAACGTGATAAGTCGCCCTTGAGATATGACTGCGCGCTGACACCGGGGACCCCTATGTTAAAAAGCTGAACGCAGAGCCAAAGCCCGCCTAAGGACAATGAAAATAAAATAAAAAAATTAATGAGGCGAATCCTGCTTCCAGAGGCCCCTCCAACCAAAAGGAAACGTGATAAGTCGCCCGAGAAATATGACTGCGCGCTGACACCGGGGACCCCTACAACTGCCCTCCCGGGTGTCCAGAAATAGAATTACCCCAATTATATTTACCACACTATCACGCAACCTAAGACCTCTTGAGTGTCCCGTAATAAACACCCTGTATATATTTAAAATGTATTACAGGAAAAAAGTTCAAGAAAGTACGGTGCAGAACGTCCCCGTGGTGCACGAGTTGGACATGACACGAGTAGTTTCAAATGTTGAAATTGAAATAATCGAAACCTCGGGTAAGTATTTCTTCTGTTGTAGTCGGGAAATCAAAATAAAATAATAAAAAAAAATTTACAGTTTTAAACTGCCTATTTATTTTTTTAATTATTATATTGTGAAGTACGAAATGTTTTTATGGAAAAACATTACTAATGCAAATTTTTACGAAAGGATTTTTTTATATGTTGTATAATTTATTTATAATAAAATAAAATGTATGAAAAACGTGCATTGTTAGAGTGAGAGGCACGATTTAGGGTGGAACCCCCTAAAATGTTTACAAACGAAGGGTGTTAAAAAGGTATGTCTACTACTAAATTGCATTTTGACCACAGCTACACATTATTGTTTCAGAAAACGAGCTTTCCGAGGCTATGACGCCAAGCAGTAGTGCCGCTGAATCGCCCCTTGTGACGCCAAGCAGTAGGGCCGCTGAATCACCCTTGTGACACCAATCAGTAGGGCCTCTGAATAGCCCCTTGTGACGCCAAGCAGTAGTGCCGCTGAATCAGCCCTTGTGACGCCAAGCAGTAGGGCCGCTGAATCACCCCTTGTGACGCCAAGCAGTAGGGCCGCTGAATCACCCCTTGTGACGCCAATCAGTAGGGCCGCTGAATAGCCCCTTGTGACGCCAAGCAGTAGTGCCGCTGAATCACCCCTTGTGACGCCAAGCAGTAGGGCCGCTGAATAACCCCTTGTGACGCCAAGCAGTAGGGCCGCTGAATCATCCCTTGTGACGCCAAGCAGTAGGGCGGCTGAATCACCCCTTGTGACGCCAAGCAGTAGGGCCGCTGAATCAACCCTTGTGACACCAAGCAGTAGGGCCGCTGAATCATCCTTTGTGACACCAAGCAGTAGGGCCGCTGAATCACCCCTTGTGACGCCAAACAGTAGGGCCGCGGTGTCACCCGTTGTGACCCCAAAGGATCCCTTTATGCCTTTTCGTAAGTACATTTCGTAAACAGGTTGTAAACTAAACAGATCGATCCTGTTCCTTTAAATTACCGGACCTAAAGCGAAGCCGAGAGGAGCCTAATGTGTTTAGCATAAACGAATGTATGTGGGTTAAGACCACTCTAGCGCCTAAACGACTCGTCCATTTTGATAATTTTGGTGTCATTCGGTTTGTCTCAATTACGCGGCTAACATTGAGTACCAATTTTCTTTCTAGACATATCTCTTCTATTTACAGAAGCCACTCGTACACAAGAGTTTCATCATGCTGATTCCAATGAGTCTGACACGGAAAACGACACAGTTTCTTTCAGTAGAGGTAGTTAATAATTAATAATTAATAATTACATTTGTGTTTACCTACATAACTATTTTTCGTGTTTAATTTACTAAAATTAATTTTTTACTTAATTTTTTTTTATATATAATCCGGTATGGGGGACGCCAGAGCACATGCTCCGACCAGCCAATATCGCCACCGAGAAGGTAGGTGCAATACCGGAGACTTCTCTCTTCTGCGGACCTATCGCAAGAGAAGCCAACGCCCAAAACCACTCGGCCATCCGCCACCGCTCAAAATCATTCACCGCTCACTTGCTTATTATTCAGCATCTTTTGAGAGAAGAAAATTCTATTTTATTGGAAAAGTACATTTAAATACATTATGTTGTTATAGATCTTCCGATGTTTGAAGACATTCTGAACACTGATGACCCAAATTATGGCAGCGAAGTTGAAGAAGAAGTAGGAGTGCGGTAGGGAAAGCCCTACCACAGTTCAACGAGCATCAGATTCTCATGCAGAGCTGCCACCAAATATTAATCCAAGCGACCCTACAACAGATTTTAAATTTATACAGACAAGACGACAATTACTTGCAGGGCATGACAGAAGCGGACAAATAACATTTTGATTGGCGACAAGAGCTAAATATATTTGAAGGTGTCAAAGAAGTGTTCACCAGAAGCTCTAGTCCAACATTTGAGTTTGATGCTAGCTCACCTCTCGCGATACTTGAAAAGATATGGGACTCTTGTTGAACAAACAAATATATACGCTCAGCAACTCCTGCTAAATCCCCAGTTATATTCTCAATCCCGTTTCAATACTTGGAAGCCCATCACACAATCAGATATTTGGATTTTTTTTTTGCATCCTGATTTTGCAAAGTCTGGATCCTCGTGCAGCTGAGTCGGAGTATTGGTAATCCAAGTTAGATATTCTTGATATGTCAACGTTTCGGACTGTGATGCCCTATAAAAAAATTCTTCAAATTAAAAAGTGCCTACATTTCGTTATCAATATCACCCAAAACCCCCGTACGGATAAAACGGCAAAAATAAAACGGATCATTGTCCATCCATACAAAAAGTTTTCTCAACTGTATACACCGCAGCAGGAAATCTCACTGGACGAGTCACTTTTACTGTGAAAGGGAGGCTGAATTTTGCCCAAAAAATTGAGAATAAAGCCGCTGGTATAGGACTAAAAACGTACGGACTATGCGAGTCAAAAACTGGCTACCTATGGTCATTCCGAGTGTACACTGGGAAAGATGATACTTCGGCGAGCGAAAATACGACTGATGAAAGTCCTGACGAACCCAACTCCAAAACGTCAGCAATCGTATTTAACCTCGTCCGGCCACTTCTGAATAAAGGGCATATTCTGATCATGGATCTTAACTTTTACAATTCACCTCTTTTATCAAGATTGCTGAAACTACAAAACACGGACACTATGGGCACACTGCGACTCAATCGCAAATTTGTACCGGCTTCGCTAAAGGGTACGAAAAAATCCGATTTACGTGTTGGGGAAATCGCTTTCAGCAATACCAAAGACCTCACCATAGACCTATGGCGGGACTCAAATTTAGTCGCACTGATTTCCACCCTGCACCCAGTCAAAATCAGCGGTAAAGAGAAGTATGGAACGTACAAATACAGGCCGCAAGTAGTGTTGGACTATAATAATTCCATGGGAGACGTGGACAAGAAAGATCAGCTGTTGTCCGCGTTTCCTTTGGAACGTTCCAGAAACCACGTCTGGTACAGTGTAGGGCCGGTACTTTAAAAGAATAGCCCCACTGCATTTCTCTCCGTGTATGTCGTAAAAGGCGACTAAGGGATATGACTCCCTTCTTATATTACTAGGTGGTAGGGTTTAACCCACCCGGGTTGGCACCACCGCACTGAATGAAAGGTCGGTCGAAACGGCTATGTAAATAGTTAGTGTTTTCCGTCCAGTTCAGTGTAGCCGGCACGACCAAAGGGAAGGCTGACGTGGCACCAAGTTCACCCGGTGTTATGGGCTGACATCACGGGTGTTGTAGGTGATGTAGCCAACCGTGTCAGTTTCCATAAAAAAAACAATTGTTTCGGCGGTTATTCAATGTTTCTATCACCAACTTCTGTATTATAATGACAACCAAAAAAACCATTTCCCATCGTGCATTCAGAGAGCAGTTAGTTCTGGAGATATTGCCTAAATACCAAATCAACACAAATCCGGTCATGAACGTGAATCCCAGTCACAAGGGGCAGCCTCTCCTTGTCGGAGGTCACTACGTGATACCAGGTACGTCGAATCGGGCCAAATGTAGGTTATGCTCCATGCAAGGCAGAGACTCACGCACTTCGCGGATTTCCGATTGCTGCCTAATCCCATTGTGCGCCCATCCATGCTTCAAAAATTACCACACGAAGAAATATTAAACTGTTTTGTGTCCCAAGGCTTTTTTTATATTTTTAGAGATTGTTTCATATTTTTTTATTTCTTTTTAAGCGCGGTATACTTTGTAGTTTATATTTTTGTAAGATTGGAATTAATAAGAGCATTTTTAAGATCGTTTCAAAGTTTTTATTTTTACCATTTTTATTAAACAAAATTCTATACAAATGTTTAATACCTATTCTCAAAATGTACGGGTAAATTGATATTTTTCTTCTTCAAATTAAAGAGTCATTAAACCAAAGTTGTTATGTTTCATGTACATTATGTGTTTTTTACTCAACTGCAGCGAAATTCAAAGCAAGACTCCCAATTTTGACAGATTATTATGCGACATTTTGGGCCGATAAAGGCGCTCCGGCGCGCGATAGATTAATAAGAGTTTCATTGTGACGGTAAATGAATGAATATGTGCTTTTTTTTGTAATGGAAACTGACACGGTTGGCTACATGACCTACAACATCCGTGATGTCAGCCCATAACACCGGGTGAACTAGGTGCCATGTCAGTGCTTCCCTTCATTTCGCGCCGGCTACACTGAACTGGACGGAAAACACGAACTATTTACATAGCCGTTTCGACCGACGTTTCGCTCAGTGCGGTGGTATCAACCCGGCCGGGATAAACCGTACCACCTAGTAAGGTAAGAATGGAAGGGACCTACAGTTTAACGTGAAATCCGAACCACGGTCTGCCTCCAACGGTCGAGCGGTCACCCGCCAAGCACTGACCGCACTCAGCGTTGCTTAACAACAGTCGACTGACCGCACCACATATATTCGGTGGCACCACTGAACTACCGAGGCTGACGAATTTCCTTATCCCTTAGTCGACTTTTACAGCATGCGACGGGGAGAGATGCAGTGGGGCTATTCTTTTTAAGTACCGGCCCCCTACGGTACCCGGCGGTACGGCGGCGATACGGTGCTTTCCAAATTAATACGATAAATCTGCATAATTTGATGTTATTTTATAATAAGAAGTTAATCGAATTAATATCCATCGGTCGGTGTGTAGCGTACCTCGCGCTTAAACAATTAATTATATTAATTAAACGATGGATAGATTGCATCGTGTAGGTAGGCAATACTGCCTACCTACACGATGCAATTAATATAATATTATGTAGGTACTTGTACTCGATGTGTTTGAACACGAAAGTAATGCATTATTTTAACAGATTTATTTGTATTATTAACAAACGTATAATTATCGTGATGTTTCATCTATCCTGGTTTAATTTAAATTCGGACAACGGTGGTGAAATTCCAAATCATATAGGAAATACATTTAAGCGGCTAGTGGCCGAGCGGTCTGGGCGTGGGTTTCTCATGCGAGAGGTCCGAGGTTCGAATCCGGTCGGCGTGTACCAATGAGTTTTTTCTAACGGAAAATTTTATGTGCTGTGCATACCTGCTGCTTCATCGATCTCTTCCGTGGCTCAAATTTTAGCCGACTGGGGTTGGTGCCGTCGTACTGGATGTAAGATGGCCGCATAGCAGCCTCGGTTGTATTCTCCTCTAGTCCAGTATAGCCAGCAATCCAAAGGGAAGTCTCCGGTATGGCACCTACCTTCTCGAAGGTGATATTGGCTGGTCGGAGCATGTGCTGTGGCCCAACTTAAGGTGACGTGAGGCTGCGTCTGACTCGAGGTAACTCGAATTAGCGGTCGCGTACTAACCGGTTCTGCAGATCTTTCCTCTACCTACACAGAACCGGTAAACTCTGGAACGCAATCCCTGCCCATATATTTCCCCCCAAGTACAGTCTCGTTTGCTTCAAGAGGGGCGTGAATAGGCACCTGTCAGGCCGGCATGGCATTCGCAACCACCATACACGACCGAATGTCCATGGGCGTCGTTAGACACCTCATGGGTGGCTCGGCGCCATATGTCGCGTTTTCTATTAAAAAAAAGAAATAGACAAGTATAAATACCTAAATATAAAAACAAACTTATGAATCTAAATGCATTGTATGAGAATGTACTTATCCATCCATGCATGTATTACCTGAAATAAAGTTTATTATGTTATCCTATTACTTCAAGTGAGCTAAACTTGTATATATAAACCTATATATATAATTGGTTTCTCGGAAACGGCTCTAACGATTTGGATGAAATTTTGTATTTAGATAATGTTATTTTTTTCAAGTTTATCTGGATAGGTGTAGACGCCGAGCGAAGCTCGGTCGCCCAGGTACTCTTATCATATAGAATACAAAAGCACTTTGCTTTATCCCCCTTCCTACCTATTTTATAAGAAAAATATCAAAATGGCAAGCACTTAGTTCGCCCTTTAGAAAATGGATTTCTTTAAACATCAGCTTAGCGTCACAATCAGTAACGTCTAGGTTGAGCGGAGTGGAAGAAAAGCCTTTTATATTATAAAATACAAATGGTGTCTGTCTGTTTGTCGCTTAAAATCGTTATCGAGGCGAGGACACGAATGAACCGAATGGGGCCGGTACTTAAAAGGAATAGCCCCACCGCATCTCTTCCCGTGCATGTTGTACAAGGCGACTAAGATAACGACGAGATGCCGTGCTAAAGGTCGACAGGATAGCCACCTCTCACCTTGGCGCGGTCCTTCCACCGAATAATGCAGCATGTGGGCCTTCGTGCCTTACTTGCTGCTTGATTGTCTTGTCCAATCACATTGCATGTGGTAGTCGGTTTTATGCTCTAATTTAAAAGAGTACTTGCAGCACAACATCGATTACTCTGCTTACCCAGATTGTCGGAATACAGCGTGTGGTATGTATTTATTAAATAAATTATATTAAAATTAATCAGAGTTTTTTTTCATCAAATAGATATAATAAATCAATAATCAAATTATAAAACAATAATTATTTAATTTCGAGAAATTAAATAATTAAATACTACATTCATTAATTATCTTAGCAATTCAAATGTAAAGATGCAATTGCTAAGATCATTTTCATACCTGGATGGACAACAACCATAAACGACTTTTGTTTCATACCTGGATGGAAAAGTATGTATGTGTGTCTATTTATTTGTATATAATATTCTACATATTTAGTAATTTATATGTATTAACACATGTATGGCTTATATTTTACTAGCATGTCCTTATAATATGTATTGTTAATAAGTATTCCTATTATTTTATCTTCAATTCTCACGCTCAACTCTTTTGCTACTACCTACTTACATTCCACTATATTATCGAATCTCAAACATCCAAAGGTTGACTGTAAGAAATCTCTGTAAGGGATAAGTCGGCCTTTGCACCTTATGTAAATTTTCTAATGTATTTGTTACTGTTTAATGTTTACTGGAGCAATAAAGAATTTTCTATCTATCTATCTATCTAATTATTACTGAATAATATAATAGTATTCCCATCTTTACTGCGTGCTAAATCAACAGTCCTGAATCCCAGGGCAAGGTTCCAGCCGACCTGCGCGGTTTGTAAATGATCATATTTACGTGCATTCGCCCGTGCAACGCCAGATTATACTAACGAGAATTACGTATAGAACACGAGCGAAGCCGGAGATTATTATGTCTACGTTTAGTCTCCTTTTTAGATTTCCGTACCCGTAAGTCCGTTCCGTAACCCCCTTAAAAAACAGAAACAAAAAAACACAATAAACGATCGAAAACAACAAAAAAAACACATGGTAGCATGGACAACTTGTAACTTTGGGTATGGGTGTGCGTGAGTGTGTGTGAGTTAGCATAGACAATATACAAACGTGGCAAAGATAGGCATTGTAACTTGTGGTATATGTGTGTGAGTATGAGTGTGTGTGAGTTAGCATAGACAATATACAAACGTGACAAAGATAGGCATTGTAACTTGGGGTATGTGTGTGTGTGGGTGAGTGTGTGTGAGTTAGCATAGACAATATACAAGCGTGGCAAACAGGCATTGTAACTTGGGGTATGTGTGTGAGGGTGAGTGTGTGTGAGTTAGCATAGACAATATACAAGCGTGGCAAAGATAGGCATTGTAATTTGGGATATGGGTGTGTGGGTGAGTGTGTGTGAGTTAGCATAGACAATATACAAGCGTGGCAAAGATAGGCATTGTAACCGAGATTGTAACTTGGGGTATGTGTGTGTGTGTGTGGCTGAGGGTGTGTGAGTTGGTGGAAGACGTGTGATGGTGAGTGAGTGCGGGTGTTGTGTAAATATGTGTATAAAAGAAAGCACTGCACGCCGACGAAATCGAACATTTACCTCGTTTATTAGAGGCAAGGTCTGCGGCGCTTGCCCACGAGCGATTCGGAAAAGTATCTGTTTTTATGAAATGATGGTTTATTTATTAGATTATCTAAAACCTCAAAAAGCTTTATTTGTAATAGTGTGAGATTTTACAATAAACTGTCTTCTAACATAAAACAATTAGAAGATTATATTTTTAAACGAAGAATTAAACAAATGTTAATTGAAAAGAGTTATTACACTATTAAGGATCCTTTAGCTGACCATAATTTTATCTGAGAATCTGACTACTGTTTTTCCCACTAAATAACTTGACAATTGGATACACTTTGTATCTTTAGATTTTTAACATGACTTATTACATTTCTTTGTAATAAACTTTTACTAATATTTGTTGAATTGACTTGATATATTTAAGTATCAAATTGACGATGGCACTTGACTATACACCAGATATAGGTAATGTAAATAGGCAGATTGGTCAGATTCTTCAGTATTCATGTTTATGCTGTAAGTATTAATGCTCTTCTGAGCGGTAGTATGGGTTAATTATTTATAAGTTACTATAATATAATACTTATAAGGTACTAACAAAACATTGTGACTTGCGAAGTTTCTTTGTCAGTTCTTCTTCGCATTGAATTTAGAACTGGCGGAATTTTCGACATATCCAAGCGTAGGTTACCTACCTGTGGATGAAATTATACAATAAACAATGGGAAGCACTGACACGGCACCTAGTTCACCCGGTGTTATGGGCTGACATCACGGATGTTGTAGGTGATGTAGCCAACCGTGTCAGATTCCATAATCGAGAGCAGTGTGCAGTCGAGTGTAACATTTCATTTTTGGTCGTGCGGGTAGCCGGGTATATTGAACTAAAGTAAAATTAAAGTAAAGTAAAACAGTTTTTATTAGTAAATTCTAAAACATATACAAATCACATTAGGTTTCTCGCAGATTTTTTACATTAGATATTACATGCTTTAGATAGACGTATTAAATGAACACTCCCACCTAAACTGGCCATTGATGGATGTATTATAGGTGGTTGATCATTCAATAAACTATATACTTCTATCTACCGATTAACAAGAACATCTCAGTCAGCACACAACTACCCGCAAATGGAAGAAAAACACCAACCATAGCCGTTTCTATCCGCCTTCATTTAGTGCCGTCGTCGTGCCAAAGATAGGGGAAGAGACATAATTTTTTTAGACAAAATTCCAACCATTAGGAAATGCACATCGAACTCGAAATGATAGAGGAAAGTGAAATACGTTAATATTAATAATATTTATATATTTATACCGGTACTTGATAAGAATAGCCCCACTGCATACCTTCCTCTGCATGTCGTAAAAGGCGACTAAGGGATAAGGACAAGATGCCATGCATAAGGGCGATAGGCTAGCCACCTCTCACCTTGGCACGGTGTTTCCACCGAGTCGTGCCGCATGTGGGCCTTCATGCCTTACTTGCTGCCTGATCTGAGTTATCTTGTCCGAATATTTTGCTAAACGTGGTGGTCGGTGTTGTGCTGTAATTTACCAGAATACTTGTAGCGCAACACCGATTACTCTGCTTACCCCGATTGTCGGGATACGGCGTGTGGTGTGTAAGTATGTATGTATTTCAATACTAATTACCTTTACCCTACGAAAGGTATTAATTTATGGAAGGAAATGGATGTGTGTAGATACCATTATCCTATCATAATAGTAATTACACAAAGGTTCTATAAACAATATAAATGCGCACAGGTACCGTTGACTCTGTGAAAATAAACCCACTCGATCCTTGCCGCAGCAGTCGCTGTGAAAACATTTCGTACGTGCTAATATTGCAAGTATATCCACATTCCAAATTGTTCATAGTGTAGAAGGTTAGTAACAATTTCATCTTCTTAAGTCTAGGTTAGTAACAGAGAGAGGAGAAGAGTAGACACAGAAAACAAAACCACATTTGATAGATGTTCCGAGTACACCAGTGATGCGTATCGATCGACGCATCGGCACTCAGGTTTATCGAAAACAAAACTAAAAGGTAAATTCAACAAACACACACAAATGTTGAACAATTTTTAGTGTATTATATATTATATCCATAAATATTTTTATTTTTTATTTTTGACAAATATGCTACATTGTAGTATTTTTAATATACTAACATAATTATGTTGATACAATTACGTATCAAAGTTTCACAAAGGCTATTTACACCTGATACACTTAATTAATAAGTCTTTGTAGTCCGAACTCTCAGCAAAATTGTTAATCTTGCTCTCAAGCTGTTTTCGATAGACTGTAAACAGTGTTTTTATGTGGATAGTCACTAAAGTACTTGTAAAAATATGTATAAAAAAATACCCTGCGAAGTTTCTTGTTGGTTCTTCTTCGTGGGTGTAATCGAACGAATAGAACGAATGATAGTGACATGTTCGAGTGCAGTCTAACTGCCATATGAATGATCAATAAGCAATACAACAATACAATATAATACATTAAATTATATAAACAATTACATTTATTCAATTAAATTAACACATTTCCAAATTAACAGCAAAATAAAATGCAATGGTAAATTAGAATATATGTAAAATACTTTTAACATGCAGTAAAGAAAAATCAATCCTATCACATACGAGTATATAGTTCGTCGTCTTTTCCGTTCAGTGTAACAACCAAATGGAAGCACGACGTAATAACTAATTTCGAATTAGATGCAATATGCTTAGCGGGCTACACTGAAATCAATGGAAAACATGGACTATTTTTTTCAAAGTCATTTCGACCGACCTTCTTCTGTGCGGTCCAGCTCTGACACGGAATCCGAACAATGAAACGACGTGTAGTAAGGTAAGAAAGGACCTTCAGTTTTACACGGAATCAGAACAATGAAACCACGTAGTAACGTAAAGAAGGACCTTCAGGTTTACACGGAATCCGAACAATGAAATGACGTAGTAACGTAAGAAAGGACCTTCAGTTTTACACGGAATCCGAGCAATGAAACCACGTAGTAAGGTAAATAAGGACCTTCAGTTTTACACGGAATCCGAACAATGAAACCACGTAGTAACGTAAAGAAGGTCCTTCAGGTTTACACGGAATCCGAACAATGAAACGACGTAGTAAGGTAAGAAAGGACCTTCAGTTTTACACGGAATCCGAGCAATGAAACCACGTAATAAGGTAAAGAAGGACCTTCAGTTTTACACGAAATCCGAACAATGAAACCACGTAGTAACGTAAAGAAGGAACTTCAGTTTTACACGATATCCAAACAATGAAACGACGTAGTAAGGTAAGAAAGGACCTTCAGTTTTACATGGAATCCGAGCAATGAAACCACATAGTAAGGTAAAGAAGGACCGTCAGTTTTACATGGAATCCGAACAATGAAACCACGTAGTAAGTTAAGTAAGGACCCTCCGTTTTACCCGGAATCCGAACAATGCAACCACGTAGTAAGTTAAGGAAGGGCCTTCAGTTTTACACGAAATCCGAACCTTGAAACTCGTCTTCATGAAAGGTACTATCAAACTCGCAAAGAGAGTAATAGTGGTGCATGCGAACGGGTATCGAAGCTTAACTGCCACAAGCGCTCAAACTACTATTGAACATAGTGTATTGCCAGTATTGAATAGTGCTATTAGGCGGTGCTTTGAAGCAAAATTAGATACCACAAACTAGCGATAGGTAGTCATTTACAGCGCTACAGCACTAAAGCAAGCTTGTATAGATATGGGAGTGCTTAGTCAGGCGTGAATTGGTATATTGGGAAAATTTACTGAAACGTAAACCTGCTCTGGGGTTGCATGTGTCTATTTGTGTCAGACTGGTTTACTCCGGTATCTTCTATATAATCCAAATTAAGTGTACACGAACCAAATCGAGGTAAGCAGAGTAATCTGTGCTGTGCTGTAAGAAGTGGAATGGTCTTCCGTTGAGTATGTTCCCTACTACCTATAAATTTGAGATAATTCAAAAGGCGTCTTAATAAATTGAAGGGAATATTGTTGTTCGCCTTATACGTATAAGTATATAGCTGGCATGGCGTCTCTCTGAGCGTGGTTTCATGTACACAGCTGAAAACATGAACTATTTACACAGCGGTTTCGAACGACGCGTTTCGTTCAGTGCTGTGGTAACAACCCGGGCGGGAGAAACCCTACCACCTAGTAAGGTAAGAAGGGAAGGGACCTACAGTTTCACGTGGAATCCGCACCACGGTCAGCCTCCAACGGTCGAGCGGTCACCCATCCAAGAACTGACCGCGCTCAGGGCGCACCACTGAGCTACCGAGGCTAACAAATCGGCAGGGGCCCCGACTTTTAGAGATACTCGTGGTTGCTCATGCAATTTTTTTTTCTTTAGACACTGGTTTTAATTGATATAGAATAGAAGAAAAGAAGATAAGTATAGATTGAACAATCATCATCATCATCAGCGTGTTGCCGTCCACTGCTGGACATATGCTTCTCAATGTTTTCTCTAATTCTCCCGGCACCCGACAGCATGGATTGGCAAAACATTTGTGCAATGTTTTGCATTTCTCGCCGCATTTACACATTAGCACGAATTACCTACGCATGTAGTGCTCCTATATTCTATTGCATGGTATAGAATAATATAGGAGTAAGTGTATAACGTTCGCTATACGCCGCGCCACTGCACTGGTGCCGTTGTGTAAATGCGGCCGCTCAAAGGATTGTAGGAAGGAAATAAGGCACTTTTATCATAGCCCAAATCCGATTACTGATCAGTTATGTCTATCGTCGTGTGTGCTCCGCACCCACGACTCACCTATCGTGGGTGCTGGAGCCCCCGAGCACCCACGGAGTCGGCGCCTATGCTGACAATGAGTCAGTGAACTCACTGCCAAGTCGCGTCAGGCCTTCTATAGCTCGCACAGGCGTTCGCAAAGCGGTAATGCCGCATAGGCCGCTAGCAGTGCTCCTGCAACACCACCTGTGTGTCGTAAGCCTCCGCACAGCACGGATGGGGGTATCTAGAAATTATGCGGAAATGAAATATGTAAAACTGGCGTGGCATCGAGCACCAACGGAAACAAGATGTAATGTTTGTGGGTTCGCTTAGTCTGTTTTACAGATACTATCACGGACGCTGCTCTGCGGAACTAGCATCCCTTATTCCCTGCCACCCGTCCTATCTCCGCATGACTCGTCGCAGAGAGACTCAAACCCTTTTGTTGTTGACATTGGGCTTTTGAGAACCTATCGGTTCTCTAAATCGTTTCTTTGTCGCACCGCTAGAGTGTGGAACTGTCTTTCAGCGAATGTATTTCCTGAATCCTTTAACCTGGGTGTCTTCAAGCGTCGTATTAACGGGCTAGACAGTCTAGCAACAGTCTGCAAATCTGCTGGCATGGCACCTAACTGAGCGTGGTTTCGCGAGGAGAGGTAATTTTGGCTCTGTCGACTGCACCATTGGTCCCTTGGCACAGCCACCCATGCTGGTTTACATAAAAAATATATAAAAAAAAACAGTTTTGGTCCGCCCGCCTCCTAAGATGGCTCAAACTGTAGCTTAATTCAATCCCGAGATACTATTTTTTCTGTTTCTTGAATAGCGAGCTCAAAACAAAGTTATTGGGATATTCTCGATCCAAGTCGGCGAAAAAATTTTGACATTATGGCAAATTTTGGAAAATCTCAAAAAGTTACAAACCGATTTTAGTAATTTTAATTGCTATAGCCCTCCGGCAGACGCACATATTGATGTATGACCCATCCGAGTACCTCTCATATCTGCGAAACTACAACCAAATGTCGCGATTTCACAAATCGGGGCACTATACTCGAACGAAAATATAAATATTTTCAATGTTAAAAATTATCACAAATATCAATGTTCCATTGTCAGGTCAGGTATTGTAGGGTTAAACCCATCCATCTGGACCCACAAGGTTGAGCCGTTCTTGGCTTTATATAAGCGAACATACATACATACAACGTGTCCCAAAACTCAACGTCAAGCGGGAACCAGGGAGTAGGCTAGTTTATGACTACCCAGGGAAAAATAAGAAAAAAAAATCGGAGTAATTTGTTTTTTATGGTATGAGCATTTTTTTGAAAAACGTTGAAAATTGACACCTCGTACAACATTTTAGGTACTACGACTACAAATTTGCAAATATAATTGTTCAAAATTGTATATGGGAAGCCTAAATAACTCTGCTATTGATAACTATCCCAAATAAAACCAGAATACCTGTAGTTTTACCAAAAAAATATTCAGTTCAATTTTTTGTCGGTTTCTTGCCGGCTCTTCTTTGTGGGTGTAATCGAACCGGATTGTAAAAACTAAACAGGACAAATTCAAGCGTAGTGAACTACCATACGAATGATGAATAAAGAATAAAGTATAAAGAATTAATCAGTTTTCAAAGTACCACTCGAATAGCACTGAACAGCCTTATTACCTCCTGAAATTAAGAACGCGCTCACCGGAAGCAGCGCAGCGGATGAGGGAGCGGCACTTCCGGCGTTCGAGGTACTTCCGGTGTGAAGTGAAACGCGGAAGAGCGGTTTTGTGTCGGCCCTTTTGTCTGTGGTAGAGTTGTGGAAACGAAACGTTGAGGCGTAAAATCTAATGTTTACCTAAAAAAATTATGCACTAGCTGGATGGCAGGCAAGAATTGAGGGTTAATTCTGAGCGAGTAAAGTCACAACTCACAATAGATCCTGCACCCCACTACCAAATAATAAAAAATAGTGGTTTCCATTAAGTTCAGTGCAATCAGCGTGACCAGAAGCACTGACGTGGCCATACCAGCTTGCGCCTCTAGACTCAATCCAGCGTCGTGCTGTGCGACTTGTGGATGACCCTGTTGTGTCCCGCGACTTAGAAACGCTGCAACTCCGTAGGGACGTCGGCTCCCTAAGTGTGTTCTATCGTCTATTTCACGGGGAGTGTTCGGCGGAGCTCTTTAACGCGATTCCGTCGTCCCCATTCCACCTCCGCACTACGCCTACTGGGCAGGGGATGCACCCCTATACAATCGACCTACCGAGGATGCGCACCAACCGGTTCTGTAGGTCTTTTATTCACAGAACCGGGAAAATGTGGAACGCACTCCTCCCTGCCCATCTATTTCCTCCCAAGTACAGCCTGGCGTTTTTCAAAAGGGGCGTGAAAAGGCTCGTGTCAGGCCGCCATGGCATTCGCAATCCCCGTGCATCACAGAATGTCCATGGGCATCGTAAGTCACCTACTCGTAAGTGAAACGATGCCACATGTCGCGCTTACTATAAGAAAAATTCACGAAGGTGTGGTGGGGAAATCTGGAATCTGCGAAGGAAAAAAGGTGTCGGAAGCCTGCCTTCACTTTGTCCGCCCTTTATAAAATGGGGCAGTTGCCGTGGCCGGCTGGCTGGCGGCGAAGAGCGGTCACTTTGTCCGCCCTAGGTTAGGGCTTTTAGGGCGGTCGCTGCCCTAACCAAGACTGCCGGGGCAATGGTGCTGGAGGAAACATCTCCGCTAATCCGATTATCACAGCGAAGAAGAACTGGCAAGAAACCTCGCTAACTGGTCGACGACGGTGGGAAGGCGAGGTGTCTCCGGACCTGCGAAGTTAAACGGATGTGTTAGTATCGACAGGGGACGCCGAGGTGTCATTGGCTGACATCACGAGTGCAGTGTAAAACTGTAGGTCACTTCCGTGCCCTGTGTGCCACTAGGTGATAAGCTGAAATTGTAGTTGGCTGGGTTGGACCGTACTGGATGATAGATGGCCGTATAAATCCTCGGTTGTGCTCTCTTCTATACCCTATTTGCCGAACAGAGTTAATATTCGCGTTCTCTCTTTCGCACTTTTGTATGCATGTGAAAGGGACAGATAAGTGCATGATGCGTTTACATGACTTACTTTATGAGGAGTAATATTCTTTCTACTTCATTATAGTACTTGTAGCAATGCTATAAAATATGTGAATCTATCAAAAATAAAGTTATATTTCAAGGAAGTTCAAATTATTAAACAAATATCAATCTGAGAGATACACTAAGTCAAACAAACAGGCACAATGAACATAAGAACAATATACGCGTCCGCACCGTGCAAGCGACAGATGTAGACTGGCAGTTGCCGCTACATAAACGCTTCCTTAGCTCATTATCACCAAACAATACCGTACGTTGTGATTTTTCTGGTAATAACTCTGTTCGGCGAATATAGTCCAGTAATAGCCAGCAATCCAAAAGGAAGTATTCGTTATGCCACTTTATCGCAGGTGATATTAGCTTGAACTCTCGCCCTGTGACTCAGCCACCGATACGGGATTACATAAAATATAAAAAAGTATGATTTCCAATATTTTATCCCGCTTATTTCTGCACAAATGTTTTTATCGAAGCAATTGAAAATGCTCCAAAGCACTATGAATATCGCTTCAGCAATAACGGATACATTCCGCAATTTTTTGTCATGTCACATGACAAGTTGAACGTTAATTAAAACGTTGGGCATGTTGGATTTTTTCACCGAGAGTGAACCAATTAATAATTAATTGGTTATGTTAATTATTAACATTTTCAGCACGGAGTGAACATATAAACAATGTAGGCGATTTCACTAAAAAAGCGGCCAAGTGCGAGTCGAACTCGCGCACCGAGGGTTCCGTATCGCCATGTCATGGTCACCGCCACTCACGCCATCTATGGCGTTTTTATGAAATGCTTCATATTATTTCAAATTCATGATTAAAATGCTTCATACTCTTTTCGGTAGAGGGCGCGCCTACACTTTTTAGTTTCTTCTATGGAAACCCCCGTGAATTTTTTACTTTTTATTATTTTTATTGTTATATCGGCCATAATAACACAGTCATATTCTGTGAAAATTTCAACGGGCTGCCCATTACGGCTCAAGAGATACAGCCCTCGGACAGACAGACAGACAGACAGACGGCGTAGGCTTAGTAATAGGGTCCCGTACCGGATACGGAACCCAAAAAAAAACTGCTTGCGAACTGGTTAAATGACACTCGTAGGCTTGCGATTATCAGAGCGAAGTACTAGCTAAGAATTTTAAAAAATTCTCCGAATCATTCCCAAAATTGCGAAATCCATTAAGCGTGTAGCTAAAATTACCCAATTACACCTAAACTCTTACTCACTCGGACAGGCTTTAAGCCCTCGCTAAGTTCATTCAAATGCGGAAATTGCTCCGAAAACGAGAAGCGAACTTTGCGCGCGACCGAGGATTTCTAAATATCTTCAAAACTTCGTTACGAACACCGCCACCGCTTGCTCGCGAAACGTAGATACCATAAAGTCGGGAAGCTCTGACGACGGCACCGCAAGCGAACGAACAGGCCCACCGCGCCTGTGTATTGCACACGATATCCTGTATTGCGATCATCCAGATGTCGACGATCCAGATTTCTGGAGTTAGATATAATTACTCATGTATACAGGGTGTTAAAACGGCGAGTACATTAATTTCGCCAGCGCAATCCTTTGCGCAATGTTTTTCCTAAAAAAAAAGCAAATCAAGTTTTTCTCTAAAGTGTCTAGTTTTCGAGTTATGAATTATTGAAATGTATGTTTTCGTCTAGTGTAATTTAACGCGTTGTTGCCGCTCCGCACCCTCCGCCTGCCGACCTCCAGTCCTCCACTCACAAAGCCCCCCGCCCCTCCCGCCAACACCTCCGTCCGAGGCGCTCACGTCTCACTCACCCGCTCTTCCCCCTCCGCGCCGCCCTGTTGCCATTAGATCATTTTTACACTAAAATAATCAATTAGTTCGTATGAAAACTGTAACTTTTTATTTAAAGGGAATTCAGAAAAAAGTTATTTGACTTTTTTGTTACTCTTGATAATCATTTCCAAAATTTAATGTACTCGCCGTTTTTACACCCTGTATATTTTATATTTTAAACTCAACAGCAACGACTAACAGTTTTAAGGGAAAAAACTAGTTTGAAATGTTCCAGACGTTTTTGTCAGACATATTGGACATTTCCCACTGCATCTCTCCCCGTGCATGTCGTAAAAGGCTACTAAGGGCAAGCTAGCCACCTCTCACCTTAGAACGGTCCTTCCACCGAGTCGTGCAGCGGATGGGTCTTCGTACCATACTTTCCGCTTGATAGGTTATCTTGTCCGAATACTTTGCTAAACGTGGTGGTCGGTGTAGTGCTGTAATTTACAATAGTTCTTGCAGCACAACTTAGATTACTCTGCTTACCCCAATTGTCGGAATACAGCGTGTTATATGTATTATTTGTTGTAGAATATAACAATGATAAACTATACTCTTATTTATTAGACACTGTATTTTGGTTGCAGTTTTTCCAGACATATATTTTTTTTAGACATGTCAGTCAGCGTGTATGCGTCCACTGCTGGACATACGTCTCTCCAATTTTTCTCCAGTTCTCCCGGCTTTCGGCGGTAGGGAACCACTGATTTCCGCCGATGCACTTGATGTCGTCCCACCTGGCGGGTGGTCTTCCCACAATACGTTTTCCTGTCCACGGCCGCCATTGTAGGGCATGGTTACTCCAACATTCGTCCACTCTTCGGCTGACATGTCCTGCCAGACCACTGTCACATTACTTTGGTGCGTCGCCGGATTGCCTCGTTACGCACTATATCACGTAGCGATATTACCTGCATGGCTCGCTCTATTGCTCGCTGGGCAACGTTCAACCTTTGGACAACAGCGACCGGCGCTGATTATATTTGATTATATTTTATGATCAAACTTGCGAGACACGATTTTTCATGGCCCAAATTGCCAGGGTAAACTTTTCAGGGTCACGCACGGTCAGACTGATCGCCTATGAAAGATAAATAGATAGATAGACAGAAATACTTTATTGCTACAAAACATTTTACAGTAACAAACGATACTTAATTCACATGATTGGCAAAGGCGGACCTATCCCTTACAGAGATTTCTCTCAGTCAACCTTTGGATGTTTGAGAATTGTATGTTGTGAGATATAAGTAGGTAGCAAATGACTTGAAAGTGGGAATGTGAAATATAAACTATAAGATAATGATAAAGTATAAACTATAAGATAATAATGATAATGATAAAATGATAAACTATAAGATAATACATATTGGGGGTGGGGGTTGGGTTGTTTGCGTGGGTTGGGTCCGTTGTCTTTGCCTGCCCCACTGGGAGGCAGGCAGGCGTGACGTTATGTATGTGTATGTATGTATGAACTTATAGCACAACACCGATTACTCTGCTTACCCTGATTGTCGGGATACAAAAGCGTGAGTTATGTATGTATGTATGTATAATACATATAAGTACTTTTTAATTAAAAGTATACATAAATACATATTAAATAGAGTTTATCCTTACCTATAATAAAATCCAACGTCTGCTTTCTGTCTGAGTGTCTGAGTGTCTGAGTGTATGTCTGTCTGTCCGCTTATAACTCGAGAACCACTTAACCGATTTTAATAAAACAAAATTCTACGGATAGCTTGATTCTTCCCATCAACTATAGGCTACTTACTATCACGCTAAATATCTTATGAGGTTAGCAGTGAAGTGAAATATGAGAGCGGGCGGAGCCGCGGGCACAGCTTGTATTATATATAATACCTAAATATATACATACAAACTTGTCCATTCAGGATTAAAGGATTTTCTAACTATAGAAAGATGCCGTATTCCTTAGTGTGGATTTCACGCTAGCACAAATTATGTGAAATATTAAAGTTGGGTCCCACTGGTGCACGGTCCCAGGAATTGATTAAGACAAGTCCGAAGTGTTCATTAAGTGAAAAGTGCGAAATTGTTGCGAAACGGAGCAGCCCTCATTTAATTATGAAGGTGCTGAGACTTACGGCCGCCCTTGTTCCTGCTCAATTGGAAGGGAGTTTCGGTGTGTTCGAAATTTTAACATTTCTCTAGGTAAGTCTCTCTCACTTCTTATTTTTATACATCTGGTATATTTATAGGTGGTTTAATATGAGAAGTGATTTTTATTTTATTCTTTACCCGAGTGCGGCGAAGCCAAAACAAAGGTTACGAGTTTGACTTGTATGTATGTATGTATTTTTTTTTTATGGAAACTGACACGGTTGGCTACAACATCCGTGATGTCAGCCCATAACACCGGGTGAACTAGGTGCCATGTCAGTGCTTCCCTTCGATCGTGCCGGCTACACTGAACTGGGACGCACAACACAAACTATTTACATAGCCGTTTCGACCAACGTTTCATTCAGTGCAGTACTGGGTACCAACCAACCCGGGCGGGTTGAACCCTACCAACGAGTAAGGTAGGAAGGGAAGGGACCTACAGTTTTACGTGGAATCCGAACCACGGTCAGCCTCCAACGGTCGAGCGGTCACTCATCCAAGTACTGACCGCGCCCAGCGTTGCTTAACAATCAATAGCAACAGTCGACTGTGTGCACCACTGAACTATCGAGGCTATTTTTATTAGGGATTTTTTTATAATTGTATTTATTGCGGTAAAACCAACCATTTTGAAAAAAAGAGGCTTATCCGAACTTGATGTTCGTTTCTGCACGCTATACTCGTAGTTCTCTTGTTTCTGTGTGGAGTATTGTAAATATCTATTGCTCTTCTGTATGTTATCTTCTGTCTTCTGTATCTTTGTTAGTGTTTTTGTGTGCAATAAAGTATTTCAACTTTTTTTATTGCTTCCGAACTGGGTGGCTCTGCCCTTGGTCCAAGCCTCAGGCGCAGAATGAACCAACGATACGTCTGTGCTTTAGAGGTTGAAGGTCCTTTGTGAGTACAGAGTCCCAATGAGGCGAATGGCTCGTCGCTGAATAGTATGAATGAAAATATACTTTATTGTACACCATTGAAAAGGTTACAAAAGGCGAGTTTAATGCCTTGCGGCATTCTTTACGAACTAACCTTTGGGATGTGGAAAACACGTAGGGGCGAACAATGCAGTACTAAACAGGAAACAGTTGTACGAAATATAAATACACACATATACAAATTGTACAAAGATACAATCAATATAAATCCTTACATATACATAATTACATATATACAATAAGAAATATAAATATTATAATATATCTACATCAACTCTTATATACTATGAATACATACTTATATACATACTTTACATATATTTCAACTGGATTGAAGATGCAAGGGCATCGATGAGTAAGAAGTATATTAAGATGAATAGTAGTAGAACAGTATATTATATTATATTCTAAAAAAAACATGAGTTTCGAAGTTTCGAAGAGGGGATGATATTAGGATCGTACCGTGTGGGGCCGGTACTTTAAAAGAATAGCCCCACTGCATCTCTTCCCGTGTATGTCGTAAAAGGCGACTAAGGGATATGACTCCCTTCCTATATTACTAGGTGGTAGGGTTTAACCCGCCCGGGTTGTTACCACCGCACTGAAAGAAAGGTCGGTCGAAACGGCTATGCAAATAGTTTGCGTTTTCCGTCCAGTTCAGTGTAGCCGGCACGACCGAGGGGAAGTACTGACGTGGCACCAAGTCCACCCGGTGTTATGGGCTGACATCGCGGATGTTGTAGGTGATGTAGCCAACCGTGTCAGTTTCCATGAAAAAAAATAAAAAATAAATAGGGCCTGGGTACGTGAAGATCTGTGTCTATGTGCCTACTCATTTTGGAAAAGAGCTTATCCGAACTTGGCGCTATGTACCGCCAGGGGCGCAAGCAAGCAAGGGTATCTCGCAGTGCCGAGTCTGTCATCAGTCGCGCTAAAGACCTTCTACCTCGTCAATTACGAGCGAACAATTCTACGTAATTATGCAGAAGGCCTTGAAAGCTAATTAAGGTGTTTCGCTTGTGTGAAAGCTGCCGGTACACTGGCCCACATCATTGTTTCACTCCCTTAATTATATTAGACTGCCCACGTCGTCCTTAAATGGGATAATTACTTTTTAATGCCCTTTACTTTTATTTTTAACTAGCTTTTGCCCGCGGCTCCGCTCGCGTGAAATTCGAATTTAAAAAGAAGAAAGTAAGTAAACCCGCTAGCGTACATTTATTTCGGCGCGCGGAACAATTCGGTTTATATGAGAGCCACATCACACTTTAGCGTAACCGAAACTGAATTTTATTTAGCCTATCCTGTGTCTCGTATAGCTAAATGTGCTCGCCCATCGAATTCGGATGATCAGTTTAAGAGTTATGGAGGAACATAAATACATACATACAGAAAAGATTCCTAAAAATCTATTTAGTTTTATTATCATGCATAGAGTCTACAAACAAAGTATCTTACTCCATGAGCATCCCTTACAGATTTATTATTAGTATTGATATATTGGTATTTGGTACAGCTGATACTATTGGCTGCTTTTGCATTGGAATTGCGACATTTAAGTACAAACAAAACAGGTGGTCTGAAACTGAAAAAGTATTCTGAATTTTTTTCATTCGGTCACTATACGGTATTCGCCCGGATATTCCGTGGAATCCGACCGGATAGAAAAGAAAATGGATAGCCCGGATAGTAAGGGAGATATCAGTTGAATCTCTTCTAAGCATCATACAAACCAAAGGCTGCTGTATCCCGACGATCGGGGTAAGCAGAGTAATCGGAGCTGTGCTGCAGGTACTCTTGTAAATTACAGCACAACACCGACCAGCACGGTTAGCAAAGTATTCGGACAAGATAACTATCAAGCAGCAAGTAAAGCAAGAAGACCCACCTGCTTCATGACTCGATGGAAGGACCGTTCCAAGGTGAGAGGTGACTAACCTGTTGCCCTTTATCACGGCATATTGTCCTTATCCCTTAGTCGCCTTTTACGAAATGCACGGGGAGAGATGCAGTTGCTCTATTCTTTATAAGTACTGGCCCCACACGGTACAATACCGGCCCCACACGGTACAATGCCGGCCCCACACGGTACAGCACCAGCCCCACATGGTACAGCACCGGCCCCACACGGTACATCACCGGTCCCACACGGTACAGCACCAGTCCCACACGATACAGCACCGGCCCCACACGGTACAGGACCGGCCCCACACGGTACAGCACCGGCCCCACACGGTACAGCACCGGCCCCACACGGTACATCTCCGGCACCACACGGTACTTCTTCTAAGCATTAATCTCGTATTTCCTGACATTATTTTCCCTACAATCATTGTCTAAAACCCAAGGCCACGTACAACCGGCCCTGTCGTGTGAATGCGTGACTTTCATGAAGGTGACTATACGCCTTCGTCGTCATCACGACGGGTAGGAGCACACGGAACAAGGAATAAAGTGGAATGGGCATAATCAGTCGGCTGTAAGACATCTACGGCCGAGCTAAATCTGGATAGGCAGAGTTTGACCATGTCTGCAGAGCATAATGATGAATTCATTTATTTATTTTTTTATTGAATGTGACACGGTTGGCTACATCACGTACAACATCCGCGATGTCAGCCCATAACAACGGGTGAACTAAGTGCCATTCTTCATTTCATGCCGGCTACACTGAACTGGACGGAAAACACGAACTATTTACATAGCCGTTTCGACGCATCGTTTCATTGAGTGCGGTGGTACCTAACCGGGCGGAACAAACCCTACCACCTAGTATTTAGTAAGGTAAGAAGGGAAGGGACCTACTGTTTTACTGAATCCGAACCACGGTCAGCCTCCAACGGTCGAGCGGTCACCCATCCAAGAACTGACCGCGCTCAGGGTTGCTTAACAACAGTCGACCGACCGCACCACTAGTACTAGATGAGCCTTATACAGTCCCGGATTATCCATATAGGCCTATAGGCTCAGCGTCGCCTGGAGGTCCCGCGGCCCGTGACAAAAATAAACCAACTTAGTTTTTAATTAATGCTTTCGTTTTCATTTTACAAAGGTTTTAGATTATAGGACAAACAATTTAAAAAAAACAGTTTTACATTAATTACTTGTTATAAGCATATGGATGATTGATGATGATGATTATTTAAAGTTAAATCAAGAAATACTTCGTTGTTATAATTTTACTATAATGACTATTTCCAAGTATCGCATAAAATAACATTACATTACCTATAAATTTGTTTATTGCATTTATTGATTATATATAATATAACATAAATTATATTGTATTATAAATTGTTTGGTTTTTATAAATTCAAATTCAAATTGGAAAGTTTATTTATTAAAACACACATTACAATATACAGATACAACAACAAACGAATAAATACAAAATAGACATACAAACAATAATTAAAACCTTAAAAGGTTAACATAGTACCTATAGACCTACGTGTTTAGGAAGAGAGGGGCCCCCGAGACTTGCATTGCCTAGGGATATGGCTTAATCCGGCTCTGATCTCATACATCACTCCCGATTTTTTTTTATCAGAGGTGTTCACGCGCTCCGCGGTTCACCAGCTTACCATTTCTGTCGCAGCACATTCGAGTCACTGTTCTGTGGCAGCAACCTCCCGTATGAGGCACGTGCCATATCCATTACGCCAGCTCTTTACAAAGAGAAAATACTAAGGCATATGTAATGTACCTACGGCGCCTAACTCAACTCATACACACTCGGCGTTAAATATGTTAATATTTATGGAGAACCCTTGTCACTATAACCTAGGTTATTATAAACTGAGAAGACGACCGTTAAGGGATCGCTTTGGTGTCTGTCTATCTGTCTGTCTGTCTGAGAAGTATGTTTGGAGTTACAATGAAAGATAGATTGTGCGAGAGCGCTGTGGTCTGAAAGAGGATATAGTGACAAGGATTGAGAAAGGAATGCTTCGATGGTTCGGTAATGTTGGAAGAATGGATGATAGGAGACTAACGAGAGAAAATAGAGTAAATGTGAGTGGAATAGTCGGGAAGGGTCGCCCTAGACGCACGTACCTGGATCAGATCGGGAATGCTCTCAAAAAGGGTCAAGTGCGTAGCACCCGTAAACGACGAGCATGCATTAAGAACATTATGAAAGTGGAAGAGGCGGCAGAAGTGTGTCAGAATCGTGCCACGTGGAGATCCGTTGTCTCTGCCTAGCCCACCGGGAAACAAGCGTGATTATAAACTCTGTTTTCTATATGTAACAGGTGGTGCAAAAGTAATGTCATAATGTGAATTGGCTGCCATATTGTTAGTAATTAAGAAAATTGGACTATGTTTTCACGGAATGTTTATTTGTTTAAATAACATTAAGTTGAAGTAACACATGTAGTTTATGCATAAATATAATATGTACGTACCTTATATCGGATCGATATCGGTCCAAAGCCCACCCCCTGAGTTGATGGACACTAGTTCTCGTTTTACGGCGTTTTGAAATGTTGCTCGCGAAACATCTGGCACCAAATTGGTGATTTCTTCTTCAATGTTGGCTTTCAAGACTTGCAAGTTTTGCGGTTTGTTGTGGTAAACGCGAGATTTCAAAAAGCCCCAAAGTAAGAAGTCTGGCGCCGTGAAAGGACGACGAGGAAAACGATGACTAAATTATCGCTGCGTTAAAACAACAGACCAGAAATTTGTCAAATGGGTCTCAACTTTTTCTTGTTTTTGGTATCTGTCTGAAAACAGGATATTATCTCGATACATTCATCTTATTTTAATAGTTGCAGTGAGTTGCAGCAACTCTCAGATAAGTAATTGATTAATAAGAAAGAAGCTGCACAAAGAATATTGTTTTTTTTTTTAATATTGGTAATCCTGAGGACAACCCCTTTTTTCATACAAAACTGGGGACAAAATTGTCCCCTGGGTCACCCTTAAAAATTTGGTAATTTTTTTATTTTAAATAGTTTTTTACTTTTTTTCAATTGCCTATAAACGTATATATAATTTTATACTTATTGATTTTCAACTACCTAAGTAATAAATTGCAATTACATTTTTTTTTATTTACATTAATAACAAGAAAAAATTGATCCACCGAAATAACATAATTCCGCGTTCTTCAGGTGTGTATCGCTCTATTGCTTGTTGTCAACTAATAATAATTCTCTTTGTCTTCAACATAAATGTCAAAGTACAATGACATTTTACGCCAATTGCAAAAAACAAAAAAGAACAAAAAAATAATCGACCGGCTACCTATTACAGTTCAACAGATACAGCACTGGGACAGACAGACAGACAGACGACGTAGGCTTAGTAATAGGATTCCGTAAGGTTACCGAAAATCTATTCGAACCCACTGTGACTAAGGTTTTTTGGAGACACGCGCGTATGACAAAGCTCCTGTTATTTGTTTATAAATAATTAAACACAATTGTACGTATCTATGTTAGATTTATTGCAATTCATTATTGAATGAGAGTTCTGTTATATCGTTGCTATTGGCAACGCATCTCTATTCTATTTTTAAATATACAGGTCCAGTCTAGTGTTCTTTCCGCTTTTGTAGTGAACTGTACCCACATCGCTACGAACATCTACGTTACGTAGTCGGTGCGTACGATGTACGAGTACGTAGTAAAGTGTATCTATATCCTTTCAATGTTATTCGCATTCCTCGCCCTCCCAAATTCGAACTCGCATGAAGTCCCTACACAAAAGGAAAGAGATTACTTCCTGGAGGCGCGCTTACCATGAAGGTGCCCGGTTAATCCAAGCTCGCGATATAAAAAAATTGCGGCGAAAGAATATATTTCTACAGTCAGCCTCGGTAGCTCAGTGGTGCGGTCGGTCGACTGTCGGTCATGATCATAAGCACACCTGGGCGCGCTCACTTGGATCGGTGACCGCTCGGCCGTTGGAGGCTGACGGTGGTTCGGATTCCACGTAAAACTGTAGGTGCCTTCCCTTCTTACCTTGCTAGGTCGTAGGGTTTAACCCGCCCGGATTGGTACCACCGCACTAAACGAAAGTTCGTGTTCTGGTTTTCCGCCCAGTTGAGTGTAGTCGGCACGACCGAAGGGAAGGCTGCTGGCTGAAGGAATTGCTGGCTATACATGACTAGAGGAGAACACAACCGAGGGTGCTATGCGGTCATCTTACTTCCACTGCGCTGGTCGGCTACAATTTGAGTCTACCATCTTTTAAGAGGCAAGGGAAAATTCTCATAAATCTTTAATTTTCTAATTTTCAAAATACCTCTCTTATATTCGTCTGCAGCTGCGGCATCTGATTCCCATAAAAGCTGTGGCGCCGCGGCGGTGGTTAGATCTCTTGCAAGCGCAGAACCTATCTCGATCTGGTCCCGCCCCCGGATCGAGATTGGCCACGCGCGGCTTCTGCCGGCGGCCTTTGATCCAAGCTAGCTTAGATAAGGAGGCTGCGAGGAAATGCATTCTTAGAAGGGCCGCCAATTTCTGAGAACGCGCCTTTGAAATAGTTTGTTAATGGGAGGCTGCGAGAAAATGCATTCTTAGAAGGGCCACCAATTTCTGAGAACGCGCCTTTGAAATAGTTTGTTGATGGGAGGCTGCGAGAAAATGCATTCTTAGAAGGGGCACCAAATTTCTGAGAACGCGCATTTGAAATAGTTTGTTGATGGGAGGCTGCGAGAAAATTCATTCTTAGAAGGACCACCAATTTCTGAGAACGCGCCTTTGAAATAGTTTGTTGATGACCCAAGACTCATCCGGGGCTTTTCCAAATACTCGTGCACAAGTGTGTCAGATTCAGATATTAATTTCGCCATAAAGAACACACAAAAATAGCGATATTTCATTGAGACATTTGCATATTCAGTATGGTTCGTCATTTTTTTTTTTTTTTGTCATATCCCGTCCAGGAATGTAATCTATGGCGTAGAATCGGGCAGCAACCTTATATACCTTTTTTTTAAATAACCTACTAAGTTTTAATAACGTTAAACATGACATATCTAAGTAAAAAATAAAAAAATCGATCAAGTTGAGGTTATATCCATAAAAAAGATAATACAGGGTGGACCAATAGTCTTTTAACATTTTAAATTGCTATAAAAAATTACCAGCTGTTTATTTCAAGAAACGTTTATTGTATATAAAAATACATAAAATAGGGTTTTATTTTTTAAATATTACATCATGTAAGTTTGAACCTTGATTATTTTTACACTCCTGAAACCTGGACCTGAAATTTTCCATAACCGCCTGAAAAGTGTTCGTTGAAATGTTTTGCATTTCTTTCTTCAATTCTTGAATAGACTGTGGGTTGTTTATGTATGCTGTGCTTTTAAGTTATCCCCAAAGGAAAAAGGTCATTGGGGACAAACCTGGGCTGCGAGCTGGCCAGTTAATGTCACCTATTTTGGATATCACTTTATGGCCAAACATTTCACGAACTAAAGAGTCGTTGGAGGTGTGACATGTTGCCCCGTCTTGTTGAATGCCGGTTCTTCGTACGTATTTCCATAGGTGTATACTAGGGTGTATATCATTGTCACAGCACTTTCATTATATCTTGATGTGTCGATAAAATCCTCCTAAAATGAATTACTGAGTGTTGGGAGTAGTAAATTGTTTTACGGAATTAATTTTTTACGGCTCTCCAGAGTATTTTGGGATCGCTTAGGTAAACGAGGAAGCCTATGTACACCTAGTTTCGTGAGCAACCAGGTGTTTCGACGTGAACCAGGTGTTACGAAAGGAACCAATTGGCTGACACCGTCGGTGTAGTGGTCTACCATTACCGTCCCCACACGGTACATTGGTTTGTACCGTGTGGGGCAGGTACTTTAAAACAATAGCTCCACTGCATCTCTCCCGTGTATGTCGTAAAAGGCGACTAAGGGATATATTCAACCCGCCCGGGTTGGTGCCACCGCACTGAATGAAAGGTCGGTCGAAACGGCTATGTAAATAGTTTGTGTTTTCCGTCCAGTTCAGTGTAGCCGGCACGACCGAAGGGGAGCACTGACGTGGCACCAAGTTCACGCGGTTTTATGGGCTGACATCACGGATGTTGTAGGTGATGTAGCCAACAGTGTCAGTTTCCATAAAAAAATATATATATAGGTATATGTCGGGTCAGTTAATCAATATGTGTCCACTGGGGCCATACGCTTGTCTAATTTTTAGGGTTCCGTATCAGGTACGGGACCCTATTACTAAGCCTACGCAGTCTGTCTGTCTGTCTGTCTGTCTGTCCGACCGTCCGTCTGTCCGAGGGCTGTATCTCTTGAACCGTAGAATTCCTAGACGTGTTACTAATGCAATGACTAGTAAATTTAACGTACATTTCTAAAATATAGGCTTTTCACGTAGGTTTCCTAGAAAAAAGTCTAGAAGTATGGTTTCGAACGCGCGGCGGCGGAGCGTGCGCGGGCGCACGCCCTCTGACGAAAAGTGCCTGGCACTTTCAGGGTGATTTTGCAAAATGGCTCCGGCACTTGAGCGGATAGGTAGCCCGTTGAAATTTTCACAAAAAATGTGTTATTATGGCCGATATAACAACAAATAATAAAAATTACAAAAAGTAAAAAAATTCACGGGGGTTCCCATAGAAGAAACCAAAAAGTGTATGCGCGCGTGCCATCTACCGAATAGATTATGAAGCATGACATTAACTAATATGAAGCATTTCATAACACGCCATCTAGATGGCGTGAGTAGCGCTGGCCGTGACATGGCGATACGGGATCCTCGGTGCGCGAGTTCGACTCGCACTTGGCCGGTTTTTCTCCAGTGCTCAAGGCCTTTTGCAGTACGGAACTACTGATTCAGGCAGTCAATAAGTCAGTCAGCGTGTGTGCGTCCACTGCTCCGTCTCCATTTTTACTTCCTATCCTCCCGTCTCTCCCCATTTAATACATATCTCCCCATGCATGTCGTAAAAGGCGACTAAGGGATAAGGACAAGATGCCGTGCTAAAGGGCGACAGGCTCGCCACCTCTCACCTTGACACGGTACTTTTTTTTTTATGTAAACCAACATGGGTGGCTGTTTCGAGGGACCAATGGTACAGTCGACAGAGCCAAAAGCCCCTCTCCTCGCGAAACCACGCTCAGTGAGGCGCCATGCCAGCAGACTTGCGGACACCCGCGGCGGTTTGAAGACACCCAGGTTAAAGGATTCGGGAAACACACTCGCCGGGAGACAGTTCCACACCCTAGCGGTGCGACTTCCATCGAGTCATGCAGCAGGTGGGTCTTCGTGCCTTACTTGCTGCTTGATCGATTGAATCTTGTTCGAATACTATGCGAAAGTGGTGGTCGGTGTTGTGCTGTAATTTACCAGAGTTCTTGCAGCACAACGCCGATTACTCTGCTTATCCCGATTGTCGGGATTCAGCGTGTGTGATATGTATGTATGTATCCTCCCGTCCGTCAGCGACCACTGATCGCCTGCGACATAATTTCGTCGTGCCATCTGACGGCTGTGCCCTCACACTCAAGCAGGATGATTGAACACAGATAAGTAGCCGTCTATCCTCCTCGGGGCGTTGAAATCCCCTGAGCACGTGTACTCTGTATTATTAAAGATAAAAAATATAAAAAAAAACAAGAAATTCCCGACTTCCGTAAACATTCGTCTCTTCCCAACGAGCAGAGCGAAGCTTTTAATTAAATGGGATCAATGGATTTGTTTTACGGAAGTCAATAAAATGAGAAACGTTGTCGTTAACCCAAATTAGGGCTTAGTGTTTTCCGATGCCGTATTTAGCCATTGTGACCCCTTTTTCTGATGACCTTCGAGAGCGAATTAATGTTTTTGTACTAATGATAAGTCGATCTAATGGCATTTGACCCAGTTATATGAAGGAATTGCAAGCAGTAATACTTAATTCACCTGGGTTAATAATAAAAAACCCTATATTAAATAACACAAAATATATATATACCTAATATAAATATTAAACTTACAAACAATCTTGGACTTTTAATCTAAACCTAACAAAAAGTAATAAATAATAAAAGCCGTCCAGAGCCGGACAAACAATTAGCAACCAATTACTTCGACGCAGGTTTTATCTTTTAGAGCGAAAATTTCCTAACTATTATCGCTATATAAAAACCAAAAAAAACGATCCACGTTCGATTCACCTATTTACAACATCCATGAGTGGTGAACTAGGCGACATATCTGTGCTTCCCCTCATCAACATCCGTAATGTCAGCCCATAATATACTTTTTTTATTTAACATCTTAACTTAAAAATTTATAACTCATTAAAAAATAAATAAATAACACAGTAGGTGGGCAAATCAAGATTACAATGGATAAGACTCTAACAAGGATGGTATACGAAAAAAAAATATAAAATATGTAGATGTAACGCAGGCCCACCTACGCAATAAGCACATTAATGGTGAACACATGAGATAAGTAAATCCTGGGGGGTCACAGTACCACTGGCCCCTGAGAAGTCCCCACGTCCCTAGGCCCGTACTGCCTCCAGCCCGTCACGTGCTCCGTGTAGATGTCACGGTTCCACTTGATCACGTCGGAAACCGCCGCGTTGGCGAAGGCGCGGATGTCTCTCGGCCGCAGACCCAGGCGATGCAGCAGCTTTTCATTGGCGGGGTCCCAGGAGCCCAGTGCGCCGACAATGATGGCGTCGACGGTGACTGAGCGTCCCAGGGCACGAAGCTGCTGCGCCAGGGGCTCGTACTTGACGAGCTTCCGCTGCCGAGAATCCACCAGCGCCTCCATCCGGTTATCAAATGGAACCGCCACATCTATAATAAATACATCCGTATTACACACATTGTATCCGTATACACATTGGTGAACTAGGTGTCACGTCAGCTACACTATACTGGACCGAAGATATGAACTATTTACATAGCCGTTCCGACCGACTTTTCATTCAGTGCGGTGGTACCAAACCGGGCGGGTTAAACCCTACCACGCAGTAAGGTAAGAAGGGAAGGGTCCTATAGTTGTACACTGAATCCGAACCACGGTCAACCTCCAACGGTCGAGCGGTCACCCATAATATCACTATCGACAGTCGACCGAACGCACTACTGAGCTACCGACACTGACAAAACTTGTGCAGCCTAGTACGTTTGCTAGTACCGAATACACTCAAAGTGTAGAACCTACTTCGCCAAATTCTCGTACTAGCTCCGCCAACTTCCTCATTAAAAAGCTCTTCCGTACACCGCTGCAGCGAGAACATTAATTTATGCGCCACTCTTTGAAATTCGATATATGTGAAGCCTTTGTTACCTCCCGTCACGTGTACGGCGACTTTCATATTTACGTGCATACGTGATATTTACGTAGGGAGGTCCTTCAGTAATATTGGAAACGTGTATGAAAAACTCATTTATGTTAGGTGGAAACTGCGTTCATTTACCAAGGACCGATTTCATCACCTCCCGTTTAAGTCTCGGTTAAAATTTATCTGTCTGTTAAAGAGTGTTTATCATACAGTTGATATGTGTTAACCGACGGTTACATTTTAACAGAAGTTGGTGAAAATTGTATATACTTATGTAATTATGTATAATATGTAAGGATGTATATTTGTTGTATGTACAATTTGTCTATGTTTGTATTTATATTTCACACTACTGTCCACTCTTTATTACTGAATTGTCCGCCCCTACGTGTTTTCCACACCCCAAAGGTTAGTTCGTAAAGATTCATAAAGAATAAAGTATATTTTCATTTCATTTCAAATTTGCCCCTGTTGATTGAGCTATGTATGTTTGCAGCATCGAGGAGTTTGGGCTAATAAGATCTTTGAACTTCTTTAAAGGTGGGTATATGCTGTAACTCAACCTTGTTAGAAACTCGTTTAAAAAACTAACGGCCGATGTCACCACCTGTCACTAAAATGTAGCAGCCGGTTAACTCCTATCAACGTTTGAGAAATGTATCTGCAATCGATAGGTAAATGTTAAACGAGACTAAACCGGAGTTTGTGGAATCGGACCTAAATGCAACATTTCCTTCATACTTGGTGCAGTCTTATTGTTTCCGCGCTTCACTCAAAGTTTTCGTTTCCCTATTCAGCCCCTTCGAGAAATAACCCGAGGAGCCTGTGAACATCTATAGATTGATTAGCTTAAATTTCACGTAAATTGGACCAGCCGTTTTCCAGTTTGCTCGTTACCCGCGTGTCGAACGTCAGCACCCACCAGTTCCATTTGCCGCAGCGGGTGGCCGAGTGGTTTGGGTATTGGCTACTCAAGCGAGAGGTCCGCGGTTCGAATCCGGTCGGCGTGTACCAATGAGTTTTTTCTGGCGAAAAAAATGTACGTGCATACCTACACCTGCTGCTTCGCCGTTCGGAACCGGTGTACAATTGTAGGTCCCTTCCCTTGCCCCTTACGAGGTGACAGGTAGCCGACTGGGTTGGTACCACCGTACTGTATGTAAGATGGCCTCAAAGCAGCCTCGGTTGTGTTCTCCTCTAGTTCAGTATATAGCCAGCAAGTCTCCGGTATGGCACCTACCTTATTGGAGGTGATAGTGGCTGGTCAGAGCATGCGCTTTGGCCCCACCGACTCAGCTACCCATACCGGATTAAATAAAAATAAAAAATCTGCCTAACGTCATATAAATATTATCTGCACCCTAAAGTGGGATAGGTATCCATTTGCACCTATCAGCATTATATGTCGAACGCCAACACCCACCAGCTCCATTTGACTAACGTCATTTAAAAAATCCTCTGCACACAAAAGTGGGAAAATGGGCTAAAGCTATAAGTTCCCGGCTAGATCCAATAAATAATTGTGCGGCTTCGCTCGCGCGCGTACCGTACGCCGCGCGTCGCGTGCGGGCATTAACGCTGCTCGTCCTATCCACCGGGACCGAGGGCGATAGATCGAAAACAGAACACAAACCAAAAACCCCACGAGGATAAAACTGACTATCACAGCCGCTGCTCTGAGGAACTCGTATCCCTTATTCCTTGCCATCCGTCCTATTTCCGCAACATTCGTCGCAGAAAGGCTCAGAATCCTTTGGAGCTTTTTATAACACATCAGTTCTCCAAATCGATTCTTTGTTACACCGGGTCTGGAACTGTCTTTCGACGAGTGTGTTTCCCGATTTCTTTAACCTGGGCTGGGTGTTTTCAATCATCGTATTAACAGGCGTGACAGCCTAGCAACAGTCCGAAAATCTGCTGGCATGTCAACTCTCTAAGCGTGGTTTCGCGAAACTTTAGCTCTGTCCACTGTCCCTCGACAGTCACCAACGATGGTTTTCATAAAAAAAGGGTAGATATGGTTGGTGTGTACCACAGAGCACGAAATGCCGCGCGCCGCGCCTCCTAGAGGCGTCCTGAGCGCGATTTCTCTACAACGGCGTTGAAGCCTGTAGGCGTGGCCTATGATTTACATATGTGTGTTGTGCGTGTGCATTTGTTTTGTGCGTGTGCCTAACTTGCTCCTCTTTGTGTGTAGTGTCGATACTAACACACACACACACATACGAAGCGCTAGTAGCACTGCGTCCAGTTATTGGGTTTCAAATATTATCGCTTAGGGCTTCTCTAGGAGGGGGCGCGAGCGGGGGGTATTCCGTGCTCTGTGGTGTGTACCAATTTCTTTCTCATTTTCAGTTTGATATGTGCATTTCCGTTATTAACTCGAATTTGTTACATTCAGATATAATGTAGAATCATAGGTTCCATCCTCTAGCTTACTAGATAGGTGGTAGAGTAGTCGGAATGGGTTTTGAATTTAACAAACGTACAAAGTGTTATTGAATGCCTTAATGCCTAAGATTTTCACCGCACCGCACAGGACGATCGAAACGGCCATATTAAAAATAGTTCGTGTTTTCTGTTCAGTTCAGGGTATAGTGCCACCAGGAAGGTATGATGCGTGGGAAATATGCGAAATTGTCTGCATTCCTATGAAGGGATGTGAACTTTCGGTCGAAATTTTGTCGATAAATTGTATGACTTAATAACCTAAATTATCGACAAACTTTCGTTCGAAAGTTCACGTCCCTTCTTAGGAATGCAGACAGTTTCGCATATTTCCCACGCATCATTACTTCCTGGTGGCACTATACCAAGGTTTTTTGTGTTTTTTATAGAAGGCGCGACATCTGGCGCCGTGCTACCCATAAGGTGTCGACACCCATGGACATCCGGTCGTACGCGGGGGTTTCGAATGCCATGCCGGCCTGACAGGTGCCTATTCACGCCTCTCTTGAAGGACCTTTTTTTTTTTTATTGCTACCGAACTGGGTGGCTCTGTCCGAGGTCGCAACCTCAGGCGCAGCCAATTTCACCCCCGAGGAGGTGCCAGTCCGGCTTGGAGGTGGACTAATGTTGCTGGGGAAAGGCTATTAACCCGCGATTTGAAAATCTGTGGATTGTAGGAGTGGGGGAAGATATTGAGAACCTGAGACTAAACTTGGGGGGAAATATGTGTGCAGGTATAACGTGACGAAATAAACGTACTAGCTTGGCCCTTAGCAGGAAAGCGGTAACATCGCAAGTTTGGTAGATATAGTCAACCATGTTAGATTACCTAAAAATCGACCAATCGCCCGTTCATGGTTCCCGAGCGAACGTCGATGGTGAACTCAAGAGAAAACTAAGCGCGCAGCTTACGGCTCGCGATCACGAGATCGATGATTTTTTCTAGAGCCTCCACGGCAATATATTGGAGAGTACTGGTCGGTGTACACTGCGGAATTACATACATGTTGTAAAGTAATAAATTTTAAGAATCTTCCAGCGAGTGTGTTTCCCGAATCCTTTAACCTGGGTGTAGCCGACCCGCCCGAAGTATTGTAGAAAAATATATTGAGCGAGACGAATTTGTAAGGGGAGCGTCTCAAAGGCTAGGTTTCGTTAGAACCATTACTGTGAAATATAGTTTAGAAATATTGAAAGAAAGGCTTGGTACATCCATTCAGAATATTGAAAAGTTTACTAAAAAACAAACAAGATACAAATGTCGAAGGAAGCCATAAATAACGTACGAAAATATTAATTGTTGATTTCAGAAAGTTGGTATTGTCAAATATGTCGTAAAAGTAAATTATTGTCTTTCTCGTGTGAAGTAACTTTATGGTAGAGAAATCTAAATTGAAAACCCGCCCGCAATAAAAGAGAAATTTTCGAAAGGATTGGGGTAGAAATATTATGAGAATAGAAGCGCAATATCCATTCAAAAAGAGTGAAAGACATACTGAAATGAATAGGCGATAAAACATTAAAAAATAAAATGCTGAATAGAGTTAAACAAAATGTTGTATTCTTTATAGTTTGTTGAGCGTGGCTAAAAGACCAGCTAAATTGCAGGATGTTAGATGGTTGTAAAGTTCATTTAAAAACGCAAAACAATGATATTTGGACAATTCTTTAAAAATATGAATTATTTTGGATTCTAAAGAGTGGTAAAGACATTCAAATTTGTAAGACGACTCTATTGCGCAAATAGAATGAGAACGCAGTAATAAACTTTCAAAGCTCTTTGTAACCGAAAGACAAAAGGCCTAGAAAGTATCTTTCCGGAAACTATTTACCGTTAGACGCTGACCATCTTAAAATATTTTTAGGTATATGTAATCGTATGTGTTATTTCCTATGTACGTGTTTAGGAAATTAAAAGCGGCCAATCAATTAATATGTTGTATTAAGAATGTTTGATAATTGTAAAATTGTATCATTATAGTATGTAGGTACGTAATAAGTAGGTGATGGATGTAGTGGAACTGAATTATTGGAAAAAGCTAATAAACTTTATACTATGTTTATTGGATTATGAAATATATGGAAATAAATGTACCATGACCGCCTGGTCAAAGCATTGGGCATATTGAGCGAATTAAAATGATGTAATGTGATGAAATGATTGAGTATTTGATATAAAATGTATTTAAGTATAATATGTACATGATTATAAAGGTCTAACCGCACCATTTATAATTAAATTGAAGTAAGTTTAATAGCAATGTTTACGGAAATGTTTGGAAGTATTTTATTGTAAGTTTTTATGTGATTTATTATTGTTGTATTGAAAATGTAATATGTGTGTTTTGTATGTGAAATTGTAAATAAATGGAGCTTCTCATTCAAATTGGAATAAGGCGTGTCCGAAGGTTCGTTTTATATAGGCGGGGGGCAAGGTTATGTAATGGTGACATACCGACGAAAGGAACCAATAACATTGACGAAAAGGTAGGCGGGAATGTTGGGTATTATGTAAGAAAAAGGTAACGAACCAATAGGGGCTTATATACATGGAATGGTCATGGACCACGCGGAGGGGGTATGCAGTGACAATGTGTACAAGTTATTGAGTTTGGAAGAAACAGTTTGACGGTTAGTCTGCCTTCAACACCCGCGAGAAACAGTCAACTCAGAAAGATAAAGGAAAATATATTGTGTTGAAAATTAAGCTTGGAAGTTGGAGAGAAATAGTGTGCCTTTAGCGTTAAATTGTCACCTCATAAAGTAAAAGTGATAGGATATAGTGTAGAGTCTTGGAGTCAGTAAAGTAACAGATTAATAGCTGTAGTAAATTGACTATAAATAAATACCTTGCCCACGCGTTATATACCGCGATCGTCGGACTACGCTGGAGACGGTCCAACATTGAGTGGGGAGCTCGTTTGTGTCGCAAGTCCGTGTTTTTATTTTAAAAGAACAGTCGCCAGTTAGGACCTTAGGTTCCTTTCAAGCCTACAGGTCGAACAGAGAGAGAAGATTCGCCGATCGTCGCTGAGCGGTACGCGTCACCCTACGCGCGCACTCGGCTGCTCCGTGTCAGTGCGGCAGTCGGGCGAACGGCGAATCAACGGGACGGCGACGCGGGCGAGCGCGCGACACACGGCGGCGGGGTGAGGAGTTGAGGACACTTCGCGAGAGCGGGGTCAGTCCGCAGCATCGGAGGTCACGCCCGCCGAAATCGGCGGCGGCGCGTCGGAGCGGCGCGCGCGGCCGGCGAGTCGCGTACATCGGATTCGCCGATCGTCGCTGAGCGGTACGCGTCACCCTACGCGCGCACTCGGCTGCTCCGTGTCAGTGCGGCAGTCGGGCGAACGGCGAATCAACGGGACGGCGACGCGGGCGAGCGCGCGACACACGGCGGCGGGGTGAGGAGTTGAGGACACTTCGCGAGAGCGGGGTCAGTCCGCAGCATCGGAGGTCACGCCCGCCGAAATCGGCGGCGGCGCGTCGGAGCGGCGCGCGCGGCCGGCGAGTCGCGTACATCGGATGGTCCTTCGAGCCTACAGGTCGAACAGAGAGAGAAGATTCGCCGATCGTCGCTGAGCGGTACGCGTCACCCTACGCGCGCACTCGGCTGCTCCGTGTCAGTGCGGCAGTCGGGCGAACGGCGAATCAACGGGACGGCGACGCGGGCGAGCGCGCGACACACGGCGGCGGGGTGAGGAGTTGAGGACACTTCGCGAGAGCGGGGTCAGTCCGCAGCATCGGAGGTCACGCCCGCCGAAATCGGCGGCGGCGCGTCGGAGCGGCGCGCGCGGCCGGCGAGTCGCGTACATCGGATGGTCCTTCGAGCCGGATCTAGACCAGCGACCTACGGACGTGCAAGGTAATTTATTTAGTCTAATTAAAATCGATAAAATGGCAGAGAAGACAGGAGCCCTGCGTCGGAGTCAGCGGATTATCGGCGCACCGCCTATGGAGGAGGAAGCGCCCATTGAGGTGACAGCAATGGAAGTAAGACCGGAGGCGTCGAGTACGGGCGTAGTGGGGGCAGACCCGCCCGTCAGCAGCGAAATGCTGACACAACGGCGTGTCTCGAGTGAGGCAGCAGAGGGCAGCGTACGGAGTATCCGGTCCACGTCGTCTCGGAGGAGGCACGCGATACTGGCAAATAATAGGAAAAAAGCTGAGTTGGCGTTGCAGAAAAAGAGATTAGAAATGGAGATCGAGTTGGCCGATCAGGAGCTCGATTGCGAATTGGCGGATATAGATGAAGAGGATGGCTCAAACCAAAGCGCTGTAAGTGGCGAAATAATAGAGCAGAGAACGGGAGAATGGGTGCACTCGTCATACGAGACAGCGGCACCACAAATGGAAACAGAGTTTCTACAGCGACAAGCGAAAGATTGCATTGCGGCAGGTGTAGCACAGGCGCTACCGCTACGTGAGTATGCGGCGCGCAAAGAGGAACGCAAGAGAGGGCCGGGCGCGAGGATCAACACTACTCAGACGGCAGAAGAGCGCGATGAAAATGACAACGCCAGGCAAGAAAGCGAGAGTGAGAGAGGGCCGCGCTGCGATTGTTGCAACGGACAGCAACACCAGCTGAGATATTGCAATAGATTCCGCAATATGACGGAAGTGCAACGCTGGGACTGGGTGAAAAAGAAGAAAAGATGCTACCAGTGCCTGGGGAAGTCACATGGCGTCGCCAGCTGCCGAGCGCCGACGTGCGGCGTAGGGCGATGCTACAGACGACACCACGCGTTGCTACATAGAGACTTCGGATATAACAACGGTCGCGGTGCCTGGGTTGCACGCAATTACCAGCGAAATGATAGGCAAGAGCCACGCCGCCGCGAGAATAATGCTTCAGAGAGTGAGCGAGACAGCAACCGCGCAGAGAGGGACAGAAGGAACTTTCGGGACGGCAGTGTCGACGGCGGACCAGACCGCCCTTCGACGGAGACAGAGCGAGACAGCTACCGCGCAGAGAGGGACAGAAGGAACTCGCGGGACGGCAGTATTGACGGCGGACCAGACCGCCATTCGACGGAGACAGAGCGAACAGCATGACTAAAAGCGATTCCGGTAACGATTCGATGGCCGCGGGCCAATATTGATACCTTCGCACTATTAGATGATGGCTCTACGATAACGGTAATTGATGAAAAATTAGCAAGGAGAGCAGGATTAAAGGGCCCTCGCGTAATGGTACGTTTTAAAACTGTCAGCGACGCCTGTGTAAGCCGTGAGTCACAAAGAGTAAAAGTACCCGTAACTGGGGCAGAGAGAACAATAGTATTAGAAGCAACGACAATGAAAAATTTTGACGTCGTCGAACAAACAATAAGCCGAGATGAATTGCTGGCGCACCCGCACTTAGCGCCAATCATAAACCTTTTACCTTGTTACAATAAGGCACGTGCGAAGGTACTTATTGGGCAGGACAATGGCTCTGTATTGTTACCCGAGGAGATTATAAGAGGCGCAATAAACACACCTGCTGCATCGCGCACTGCACTGGGATGGTGTGTGCACGGAATAAATGTTGATGAGAGAATAAATAAAAGAATGTTAAGCGTGCGAACTTGCTACGAACAAGATGTAAATGTTGCTGAGATTGTTAAACGGGAATTCGCGATCGATTCGATCGGAATATCTAATGTGAAGAAGAATAGATGGCCGCGCAAAGGCACTGAAAAATACCTACACGGATGCAGTGGAACCTATTATATTGGACGGCGGTTCGTCGTATGCCAGACTACTCGTCAAGTATTACCACGAACAAGCATTGCACGGAAGCACGGAGATGATACTGAATGAATTAAGGCAAAAGTATTGGATTATGAGAGCGCGATCTACCTTACGGTCGATTGCGGCAAAATGTATTAGCTGTCGACAGGCGCGGGCGCGGCCGTGCCCACCGAGGATGGGAGATCTACCATTGGCGAGACTAGCCCATCATCAGCGATGTTTCTCGCACTGTGGAGTGGATCTATTCGGACCATTCGAAGTGACAATTGGCCGAAGACATGAGAAGAGATACGGAATGATATTTACCTGTATGACGGTGCGCGCTATTCACTTAGAGTTGGTTGCGTCATTATCGACGGACTCCACGATTATGGCACTCAGGCGAATGGCCGCCAAGAGGGGGCAGCCGGCGCATATATATTCGGATAACGGTACCAATTTTAAAGGTGCAGATAGAGAGTTGAAGCGCGCTTTGATAAATATGAAGGAAGCTCTCAAAGAACAAGGAAAAATAGAATGGCATTTTATACCGCCGGCAGCTCCACACATGGGAGGCTGCTGGGAACGATTAATAAAGAGCGTCAAGATAGCATTAAGAGCCACATTAAAGGAGAGAGCCCCCCGGGAAGAGGTGCTGCAAACATTGACAGCTGAAGCTGAGCACATAGTGAATGGCAGGCCACTCACTCACGTTTCACCAGACTCGCGAGACCCGGAAGCACTCACACCAAATCATTTTCTCTTCGGATCCTCAAACGGAGCTCCTACGCCTGGCCTATTCTGTTCGGATGATTTATATTTAAGAAAACAATGGAGGATATCACAGCATCTGGCTGACTTATTTTGGAAGAGGTGGCTAAGGGAATACCTGCCTACGTTGGCTACTAGGCAGAAGTGGCGAGAAGAAAAGGAAAAATTGAAAATTGATGATGTTGTACTGATAGCAGACCCAAATTCAGCGCGAGGTGAATGGCCAAAAGGTCGGATCGCGGCGGTTCACGAAGGGAAAGATGGGCGCGTTCGAGTAGTCGACGTTATAACGACAAGTGGCTGGTCGAGGCGACCAGTGACTAAGGTGATACTCATATATAGGCCAGAGAAGGTACAAGATCAAGAGGAGAAAGAAAGATAGTATGCTGAAATGAGCAGGCGCCCGGCCGCCTGAAAGCTGAAAATGCGTGTACGACTGTGTATGTGTGAAAGTGAAACGCGATCACCAGTGTCGTCGAAGTGATTCGCGTTATCGGTAGTACGCGCTCCGCCCGGGCGTTGAGCCAGCGTCCGCGAGTGAAATAGGTAAAAATTTAATATGTGTAATAGTGCAAATCAAAAGTGTCTATGGGCAAAAGTAAAATTGAAAGTGAAAACGTAAGTCAAACCAGTGCGCGAGAGTGAAAATCGAAAGTGTATGGGCAATTACAAATAGTTACGGAACCATAAAGATAAAAATGTAAATAAACAAATTAAAAGTGCAAGTTAACGGTTAGGGTCCGTGCAGCTGTGCGGTACGAACCTGTCTGAGAACAAACGAAGCGGACTCGACCCACTACAATAGAGTGGCGCCTAAGTATTGAAAGATAATAAAAGGACAATGGACTCAAATAATAAGGATTGCTAGGAGTGTAAAGACATTAAGTGAAAGTTTTGTGGACAGGTGCGGTTGTTTATGGTTTTTGTAATGATGTAGCGGATTTGTTTGTATTGTTGATTTGAAAATCGTATTGATTTGAATTGATTGAAGTAAAAGGTTGCTGATTTGAAATTGTGTAAGTGTTTGAAGTTGTAATGTGTATTTAGTGATAATATTTATAATTGGTGCGGTTATTGGAGTTAGAAAGAGGACTATTGAGAAGAATTGTTTAACATTGAATATGTAATGATTGTATATGCGTGTCGGCTTATAATTGTGTAACGTCACGTACGTTACAGGGGGGAGTATGTAGCCGACCCGCCCGAAGTATTGTAGAAAAATATATTGAGCGAGACGAATTTGTAAGGGGAGCGTCTCAAAGGCTAGGTTTCGTTAGAACCATTACTGTGAAATATAGTTTAGAAATATTGAAAGAAAGGCTTGGTACATCCATTCAGAATATTGAAAAGTTTACTAAAAAACAAACAAGATACAAATGTCGAAGGAAGCCATAAATAACGTACGAAAATATTAATTGTTGATTTCAGAAAGTTGGTATTGTCAAATATGTCGTAAAAGTAAATTATTGTCTTTCTCGTGTGAAGTAACTTTATGGTAGAGAAATCTAAATTGAAAACCCGCCCGCAATAAAAGAGAAATTTTCGAAAGGATTGGGGTAGAAATATTATGAGAATAGAAGCGCAATATCCATTCAAAAAGAGTGAAAGACATACTGAAATGAATAGGCGATAAAACATTAAAAAATAAAATGCTGAATAGAGTTAAACAAAATGTTGTATTCTTTATAGTTTGTTGAGCGTGGCTAAAAGACCAGCTAAATTGCAGGATGTTAGATGGTTGTAAAGTTCATTTAAAAACGCAAAACAATGATATTTGGACAATTCTTTAAAAATATGAATTATTTTGGATTCTAAAGAGTGGTAAAGACATTCAAATTTGTAAGACGACTCTATTGCGCAAATAGAATGAGAACGCAGTAATAAACTTTCAAAGCTCTTTGTAACCGAAAGACAAAAGGCCTAGAAAGTATCTTTCCGGAAACTATTTACCGTTAGACGCTGACCATCTTAAAATATTTTTAGGTATATGTAATCGTATGTGTTATTTCCTATGTACGTGTTTAGGAAATTAAAAGCGGCCAATCAATTAATATGTTGTATTAAGAATGTTTGATAATTGTAAAATTGTATCATTATAGTATGTAGGTACGTAATAAGTAGGTGATGGATGTAGTGGAACTGAATTATTGGAAAAAGCTAATAAACTTTATACTATGTTTATTGGATTATGAAATATATGGAAATAAATGTACCATGACCGCCTGGTCAAAGCATTGGGCATATTGAGCGAATTAAAATGATGTAATGTGATGAAATGATTGAGTATTTGATATAAAATGTATTTAAGTATAATATGTACATGATTATAAAGGTCTAACCGCACCATTTATAATTAAATTGAAGTAAGTTTAATAGCAATGTTTACGGAAATGTTTGGAAGTATTTTATTGTAAGTTTTTATGTGATTTATTATTGTTGTATTGAAAATGTAATATGTGTGTTTTGTATGTGAAATTGTAAATAAATGGAGCTTCTCATTCAAATTGGAATAAGGCGTGTCCGAAGGTTCGTTTTATATAGGCGGGGGGCAAGGTTATGTAATGGTGACATACCGACGAAAGGAACCAATAACATTGACGAAAAGGTAGGCGGGAATGTTGGGTATTATGTAAGAAAAAGGTAACGAACCAATAGGGGCTTATATACATGGAATGGTCATGGACCACGCGGAGGGGGTATGCAGTGACAATGTGTACAAGTTATTGAGTTTGGAAGAAACAGTTTGACGGTTAGTCTGCCTTCAACACCCGCGAGAAACAGTCAACTCAGAAAGATAAAGGAAAATATATTGTGTTGAAAATTAAGCTTGGAAGTTGGAGAGAAATAGTGTGCCTTTAGCGTTAAATTGTCACCTCATAAAGTAAAAGTGATAGGATATAGTGTAGAGTCTTGGAGTCAGTAAAGTAACAGATTAATAGCTGTAGTAAATTGACTATAAATAAATACCTTGCCCACGCGTTATATACCGCGATCGTCGGACTACGCTGGAGACGGTCCAACATTGAGTGGGGAGCTCGTTTGTGTCGCAAGTCCGTGTTTTTATTTTAAAAGAACAGTCGCCAGTTAGGACCTTAGGTTCCTTTCAAGCCTACAGGTCGAACAGAGAGAGAAGATTCGCCGATCGTCGCTGAGCGGTACGCGTCACCCTACGCGCGCACTCGGCTGCTCCGTGTCAGTGCGGCAGTCGGGCGAACGGCGAATCAACGGGACGGCGACGCGGGCGAGCGCGCGACACACGGCGGCGGGGTGAGGAGTTGAGGACACTTCGCGAGAGCGGGGTCAGTCCGCAGCATCGGAGGTCACGCCCGCCGAAATCGGCGGCGGCGCGTCGGAGCGGCGCGCGCGGCCGGCGAGTCGCGTACACTGGGTGTCTTCAAACGTCGTATTAAACAGGCTAGACAGCCCAGCAGCGGGAGCACAAATGCGTCGATAAGCCTATATCGATCGATAAACATCTATTTGCTTCGTTCGACGAAGTAGAATAGAAGAAGACGAATAGATGTTTATCGATCGATATAGGCTTATCGACGCATTTGTGCTTCCGCTGCAGCAACAGTCCGCTAATCTGCTGGCATTGCACCTAAGTAAGCGTAAGTTTCGCGAGGAGAGATGATTTTGGCTCTGTCGCACCATTGGTCTCGCGGCTCAGCCACCCATGTTGGTTTACATAAAAAATAGCTGTTTACACATCAAAAAGTTGTAATATTCCAGTTTGTGTAAAAAAACTAAAAGATTTTCTGCATTTCACGTTTATGCGACTGATATATAAAACCCAAAAAATTTCGAATGTTATATATTTTAAACGATTTCACGCTGAAATCATTTAATCGCCCATAATTTCGTAATTCACTCCATCGCTCGATTATGACGTTTCTGTGTATAGAAATACAGATGAAATTTGTACTATTTGAATGCGGTTAAAGTTTCGGTGATGGTCGTTTTTTTTTCGATCATTAATTCTCTGCAATTGAAACCACGAAATGACTCCTGCCCAACTATAAATAAAGACGATAATTGCCCAACCGGCTCCCGTTCGTGCTGCTATCAATCTCTGCGACGGATTGCCGCCAATAAATAATTTCGAGTGCACCCGCACCGACGACCGCCGCCATAGTAAAAGGAGACAACTGGAGCCCGTTTTTAAAATAACTACCTACTACGCTGCGCCGAGCCACCAGGGCTGTCACAACTCACAACACTAACACAATTGACAGGTAGTGAGCCCTTCATGGTGGAAATGCAATTCCAGAGAGAAAGAGAGAGAGAAAGAGAGAGAGAAAGATAAATATAGAGAGATAAAGAGAGAGATATAGAGATAAAGAGAGAGAGAGAAAGAGAGAGATAGAGAGATAAAGAGAAAGATAGGGAGATAAAGAGAGAGAGTGAGAGAAAGAGAGAGAGAGTGAGAGAAATAGAGAGAGAGAGAGACCGCCACATGTGCGTCACCGTACCGACAGCGTGCGCTGGCGCGCGCTTGTATCAAGATGTTTAACTAGTCTGTTTAAACTATGCCGCCGCGGTAACCAGCCTGAGCGCATTGGTCGCTGAACTATTTGACCTGAAACTGAGTTGTATTCATATTAATTCAATTCGATTGTAAATAAAAAACTTGATGTATTAAATTTAGGCCGCGTAAAATTTTATAAATTCACTATCTGCTCGGCTCGCGTTGTAATCTGATCACATCCGCACCTACTGTTTAATCCCTATACGAGTGCTTATATTACGTACTTATACAGGGTGGCCCAGTTATAGTAGTCCAAAAATTTTTTTTAGATGGAGGACATCATGTTGACTCATTTAAAAACAACATTAGTTCCGCGAAAATCAATAGTTTAGAAGTTATGATTTTTTTAAACTTTTTTTGAAATTTCTCTATTTTAGTCACATTAACCGCTCTAGTTGGATATCTATTCCACAAAATCGAATGAAAATTGGTATGGAAGTAGAGGAGGAATGTAGCTAGTACGTAATGAATAGTTTTAAGGTTTACTCCTAGACTGTACTGTTTCTATAGCCCTTTCAGTGAATTTTTGTTCAGATTACATTAAAACTGATGAATTTTTGAAAAATCACTGTGAAAAAAAAAGTACTACCGGAGATTTGCCCATGCCCTTAAAAACTACCTATACATATCACAATTCTCCAGACCAAAAATTGTAGTGGTGTAATAATTGTAACATATTCAAAATTAACATAATGTGTACAAAGTCACTACAATAAAAAGTGACGATTACCTTAATAAAAAAAAAAAAAAATTTTTTTAACATTAATAAATAGTTTTTATGTGTAGACTAGCGCTGTTAGAGACAGGTTTGTGAATAATGTGAAATTGTAGTTGAACTAACGTTGTGAAAAAAATAAGATTTTAAAAATTAAGGTAATCGTCACTTTTTATTGCAGTGACTTTGTACAAATGATGTTAATTTTGAATATGTTACAATTATTACACCACTACAATTTTTGGTCTGGAGAATTGTGATATGTATAGGTAGTTTTTAAGGGCATGGGCAAATCTCCGGTAGTACTTTTTTTTTCACAGTGATTTTAAAAAAAATCATCAGTTTTAATGTAATCTGAACAAAAATTCACTGAAAGGGCTATAGAAACAGTACAGTCTAGGAGTAACCTTAAAACTATTCATTACGTACTAGCTACATGTCTCCTCTACTTCCATACCAATTTTCATTAAATTTTGTGGAATAGATATCCAACTAGAGCGGTTAATGTGACTAAAATAGAGAAATTTCAAAAAAAGTTAAAAAAATCATAACTTCTAAACTATTGATTTTCGCGGAACTAATGTTGTTTTTAAATGAGTCAACATGATGTCCTCCATCTAAAAAAAAATTTTGGACTACTATAACTGGGTCACCTGTATTAGCCGTCTGGGGACGGTACTTAAAAAGAATAGCCCCCACTGCATCTCTCTCCGTGCATGTCGTAAAAGACGACTGAGGGATAAGTACAAGATGCCGTGCTAAAGGGCGACAGGAGAGCCACCTCTCACCTTGACACGGTCCTTCCACCGACTCACGGAGCAGGTGGGTATTCGTGCCTTACTTGCTGCTTGATAGCTATCATCTCCTAAAACATTGCTAAACGTGGTAGTCGGTGTTGTGCTGTAATTTACAAGAGTACTTGCAGCACAACACCGATTACTCTGCTTACCCCGATTGTCGAGATACGGCGTGTGCTGTGTATTGTATTGTAAAGGCTCAATGTAAATAGATAGATTTGTTCTCGAGTTATAGCACATAAATATATATTGCGCTGATGGTTACTCCCATCAGCCACTTTCTATCTCTTGCCATTCAGGTTCACTACATTTTACTTCAGTGTCATCTGGCTTACTCTGGCAATCCAGGAGAAATGCTGCATTAATTGAAACGACATGTCCAAGAAATAGCGATTGTGCTGATGGTTATTCGGTCTCTTGACCTTCAGGCCCACTATATTTTACTTCAGTGTCATCTGGCTTACTCTGGCAATCCAGGAGAAAAGCTGCATTAATTGAAACGACATGTCCAAGAAATAGCGATTGTGCTGATGGTTATTCGGTCCCTTGACCTTCAGGCCCACTATATTTTACTTCAGTGCCATCTGGCTTACTCTGGCAATCCAGGAGAAATGCTGCATTAATTGAAACAGCATGTCCAAGAAATTGCGATTGTGCTGATGGTTATTCGGTCTCTTGACGTTCAGGCCCACTATATTTTACTTCAGTGTCATCTGGCTTACTCTGGCAATCCAGGAGAAATGCTGCATTAATTGAAACAGCATGTCCAAGAAATAGCGATTGTGCTGATGGTTATTCGGTCTCTTGACCTTCAGGCCCACTATATTTTACTTCAGTGTCATCTGGCTTACTCTGGCAATCCAGGAGAAAAGCTGCATTAATTGAAACGACATGTCCAAAAAATAGCGATTGTGCTGATGGTTATTCGGACTCTTGACCTTCAGGCCCACTATATTTTACTTCAGTGCCATCTGGCTTACTCTGGCAATCCAGGAGAAATGCTGCATTAATTGAAACAGCATGTCCAAGAAATTGCGATTGTGCTGATGGTTATTCGGTCTCTTGACCTTCAGGCCCACTATATTTTACTTCAGTGTCATCTGGCTTACTCTGGCAATCCAGGAGAAATGCTGCATTAATTGAAACAGCATGTCCAAGAAATAGCGATTGTGCTGATGGTTATTCGGTCTCTTGACCTTCAGGCCCACTATATTTTACTTCAGTGTCATCTGGCTTACTCTGGCAATCCAGGAGAAAAGCTGCATTAATTGAAACGACATGTCCAAAAAATAGCGATTGTGCAGATGGTTATTCGGTCTCTTGACCTTCAGGCCCACTATATTTTACTTCAGTGCCATCTGGCTTACTCTGGCAATCCAGGAGAAATGCTGCATTAATTGAAACAGCATGTCCAAGAAATAGCAATTGTGCTGATGGTTATTCGGTCTATTGACCTTCAGGCCCACTATATTTTACTTCAGTGCCATCTGGCTTACTCTGGAAATCCAGGAGAACTGCTGCATTAATTCGGTTCGGTTTAAAAAATCTTAATTACTTCACGTGTGAACATTCGTTTGCACGGATTACTATAAATTGTTACAAAGCAAGTAGTGAAACTCAATAAGGCAATTAAAGTGGTTATCAACGCGATAGCACATAATATACAAGTTTTAAGACATGTTGTAAATGTAGTAGTTCAAAGCCGAATCCCCGAAAAGAGCTTATGACAGTTCTTTTATACCATCGGAACAAAAGACATTTTACCAGCAGTCTAGAACATTTGGAGCCACCGATTATCAATGAGAGATTCTCGTTGACATTAAAAAACTACTGTTCGGCTATCAGGCCAGTACAATATATTATAGACAGCAGACGTTTTAATTTGTATGGATAAAATTTATTGTCTTACATTTCTTGGACCAATAAAACATTTTATATCTATCTATCTACATTAATAAGTGGTATTAGCCGAAAGGAGTGATTCTACATCAGAAACTGAACCAATTTTGTTCTACTTACTAATGCCGAAAAAAAAATATTTTGAAATAAGAAATATTCCAAATTTTAATACAAAAAAATAAGTTATAGATCCAAAATATTTCGCATACAGATACGTTTTCGAAGGAATGCAAAAAGTTGCTCCTAAAATGCAATAACGTGATTAAAAAATAATAGACAAATTAATAGTAAACACAAATTAGAAAACACAAATTCATAAAAAAGGCCAAAGTTTCGATAACACATTTCAAATGTTTTTTTCCAAAAGCTTTTCAGTTACTCCACTTCCGATGCTCTACATAAAGGTTTAACTTTTCCTTTTTTCCTCATTTTAAATTCACAGCAACACAAATGGCCGTCTAGTTCAGCCGCTTCAGTAATCCGGAGAACGTTAAGGGCGCACACACACGCTCCTTAATCCCGGGCAGCTTCAAAGTAAAAGTTTAAATTGACCTGACCTAGTCGACGACACTCGGGAACTCCACAGTGCAGTGTGCTCGGGCCTTTATCTCAGTTAGTCGTGTTAACTTTATCTATGTAGAAATTTATATTTCTGTATTCGAAAACATTACCTTTCACTTTAATTTGCTATGTGCACTTCTTGGACACGATTCGGTTTCTATGTAAAAGTTATGATGCCTTACTAAGCGAAACACATCCGTATTGATACCACCGCACTGAATGAATGTTGGTCGCAACAGCCTAATAAGCTATAGTAGTATCAAACAGTCCTGGCAGGACGGGCAATAAAGTTATATGATCTAGGGAAGCGAATGTGCGCCCGAAATACATAGGCTGGAATAATAGACACTACAAGGAAGGCCTTAGCATGTGAAATAGGTACCTACTATAAATAAATACCTACATTAATTATCTTAATATTATTAATTCAGATAAATACAAAAAAAAGTTAATAACTTTCTATCGATCAAGGTTACTTTTTATCGACAAAACGCCATGCGCAGATTCGCATACATGGGTTATAAAACTTTATTGTCCGACCTGCCAGGACGGTTTGACACTATTATAGTAAGCTCGATTACGCTCGCTCACCAAAATATGGTAGTTATGGATAAAACATTTTAGAAAACTTATCTTAAGGTAGAAAAATAATAATTTGAGAGGTGTACAACATACCTAAAAAATTTTATGTGTAAGCATCTATACCGGAACCCCGAAGGTATTTCGGAGCTGGAGTGAATTGCGATTTGATAAGAGTGACAGATCATCTATTTTAATAGAAACTGACATGGTTGACGCGATGCCGGTGAACTAGGTGCCATGCTGAACTGGACGGAAAACAGTCGCTCGAATGGGCTATGTGAATAGTTCGATTCACATAGCCCATTCGAGCGACTTTTTCAGTGCGATGGTACCAACTCGGGCGCGTTAAACCCCACGCGTGAGGTAAGAAGGAAAGGGAACTGTGGCCTGTGGTTGCAAGCCTATCGGCTACCCCTGGGGGGTCTGGCGGGGCGGTTAGCCGGGCTGGAAAGGAAGGAAGCGAGATCGTGACTGGGGTGAATGCAGTTGTACTTGGCGCGGGGACGTTTTATTAGGTCAAAGAGCGCCCGTTCGATACACACGGCTACCAACTCGTACACGTTTTCACGCCGACGTATTCCTTTCAATAAGAACAGATTGCGGGCGGAATACAGATGCGGGGATATAAATATAAAGCAGGTAGGCCGCTCTTCCATGTGATTGGATCAAGATGCAGTTGACGTGTTTCTGGGCTCGGCTATTTTCGGGCGAATTTAATGGCAACAAAATGTATTAGAAAAAATGTTTTTAGGTTCAGTACCTTAAAGAGGTGAAAACGTGACCTAATGGCACACCATTAGGTCACGTTATCTATTGATGTCGGTACACTTTTGGTATGGATCACCTACAACATCCGTGATGTCAGGAAAAATAATAACAACACATACTTATTAATATTATTTTCAGTGTTTTTCACTAAGAGTAATAGATATTATTTATGCCAATTTTTTTTAGAAATAGAAAATGCTTGATTGCTGCAAGAAACATTAAAGAATAACATTTACTTAAGTTGCAAAGGCGGACTTATCCCTTACACAGACTTCTCACAGCCAACCTTTGAATATGGGTTTTTAAATTACCGTAGTTGTTAGACATTATTTTTTCAAACACAATAGCTTTACTCACGGTTCTTTCGAGCTATGTGGATCGAAGTTTCGGGCCAAGCGTATGGCCCATCCTCATGAGCATGTGCTCATAGCTCCACATAGCTCGGAAGAACCGTGAGTAAAGCTGTTGTGTTTTAAAAAATAACAACCTTTGAATGTTTGAGATTCGATTAATACGTGTATAGTGGAATATAAGTAGGTAGTAGAAAAAGAGTTAAACGTGAGAATTGAAGATAAAATAAAAATAAGAATACTTATTAATACAACACGTAAGTACATGCAGTAAAAAACCATACTTGGGTTAATGTTGTATGAAATAAAAACATATATTTTTTAAGTATTTACGTAACATTCTGACATTAAATTAAAATATTATTTATTGCACACATGAGGCATTCTTTACCAACTTACCTTTGTGATGTGGGAAAAGCGTCTGGTACGCATAACGTGTAGGTTTTTCTTTCAAATCAAAATTCATAGATTAGACATGGATTAAGATGTTTTAATATTTAAAACATTTTAAAATGTATCACTTCTAGTTTCAGTGATAAGTCCGCCTTTCAGCACTTAGTTGTTCACTTTGCTTGGCTATTAATAGCGTAAAATAAATGTTGTTTTTCTTAAGAAATTTCTAAATAAGTCCTCAAGGAGATCTTCAAAAAGCGCGTTAATAAATTAGACGACTTTTTGTCGGCCTAAGTATAGCTAGCATGGCCACCTATTAAGTATTTTGTGGCATTTTTGTGTAATCCGGTATGGGTGGCAGAGTCGGAGGGGTCAAAGCGCGTGCTCCGACCAGCCAATATCAACCTCCGAGAAGGTAGGTACCATACCGGAGACGTCCCTGGATTGCTGGCTATACTGGACTAGAGGAGAACACAACCGAACAACCGAAGCTGCTATGCGGCCATCTTACATCCAGTACGGTGGTACCAACCCAGTCGGCTACAATTAGAACCTACCACCTAGTAAGGGGCAAGGGAAGAAATCTACAGTTTTACACCGGTTCCGAACGGTGAAGCAGCAGGTGTAGGTATGCACGTAATTTTTTTCGCCAGAAAAAACTCATTGGTTCACGCCGACCAGATTCGAACCGCGGACCTCTCGCATGAGAAGCCGATGCCTAAACCACTCGGCCGCTTGGCGCTTCTCTGAGCGTGGTTACGCGGGGTGTGGTGTTTTGGCTCTGCCATGCATTGACATTTTCGGGACAGCAGCCCATACCGATTGCGATTCGGACTCGCGCACTGAGGTTTCCGCATCACAAAAAAAAACTTAAAAAGAAAAACACTTTTCTTGTATATTTTACATTTTCTGTTTTTTATTTTTTGTAGTCATATTCGCTATAATAACACTCATATTCTGTGACAAATTTCCACCGGGTAGCTATTGCGGCTCCAAAGATACAACTATCGGACGGACGGACGGACGGACGGACGGACGGACGGACGGACGGACGGACGGACGGACACGGACGGACAGACAGACGGCGCAAGCTTATTAATGGTCTTCCGTACGGGGTACAGAAACTCCCCATTCACATCTACTGCACCTCCACCGTTGCTAAATTTAAAAATAATATTCACAACAGACTGAGCTCCATTCCATATATTTCAGGCTGAGCCAGCTCTTATCCGTCGCTTGATAATGGGCTAAAGGCATAGAAATATATACCTAGAAGAGGAATCAACTTGTCGAGAAAGTGAAAGACGAGTGCACAAAAACGAAATCACAAACATATTATGTTTATCTTTGTCGCACTTGGTTACAGTTCCCGACAGCACATAATGCGTGTCGCGCTTTAGAAAGAGACAATCCGGTTGCAGAGCTTCTCGTCCCTGACGTACAGAGACGTGCGAGTTCGTGCGACAGGGACGACGCTCTATAACCGGATTGTCTCTTTCTAATCCTCGACACGCACAATTTAATGCCGCGAACTGTCGAATCTTACGCGTTAGCAACCGAGTAACCCAAATGTAAATTTTATAGTAAATGTATAGCGTACTGTCTACACTACTGATCACTGACCACTTCTTATTGGAAGCGCCTGTTTTGGACTAAATTTAACAGTTCACGATGGAGCATCTGGCCAGTCGACAAACTATATGTTGCGTGAGGCACTGGAAGGACTTGGCGCCAATGGAATTGCCTCATGTCTATATCACTACTTAAAGAACAATCTTGCTTTCACTGTGTCTGAAATAGCATTTTATTCAGACACGTTTGACGATGTGTGTTGTTTTCTGAAGTATTCCTCGCTATCCTGGAAGAGGGGTACAATTTTATTTATCCGCCGTTCTGGTTAGTTTAGGTGATGGGATTTTAAAATTACAATTTAGAATTATGTGTGATATTATTCTATTTAGTCTTCCACCGTTTTGGACTTCTCAGCATCACAGTGCCGGTTTCTTCTATTACTCTTGCCCAGGAATCCATTAGGAGAGGGAGATTGGTGATCTTTCTTATACGATTATTATCTTTCAGCTGTATTTTCTGAATTTACTGTTTTATTTTATATAATAAAAAACTACTTTTGATTTCAATCATTGATCTTCAGTCTGATTGAAATGTAGTGCATGCCGACCATAATGTTGGTAACAAGGCAATGTGTATGCAATGTCCAACAATGCTGTTTATGTGTGTTTATTTCCATGACTATAAGGTGCAGTACCTAGGGATCCGGAGCAGTTTCACGAGTTGATACCAGATGCCGCTATAGCAGGCGAGAGGGCACAGTATCTTGTCTAGACTTTGAAAGAACAACGGAAAATAGTTTTAGAAAAGAAAATTGTCGAGTTCGAGCACCGACGGGGCGGCACCACCGCGCCATCTTTCTGCGTACTTATGACGTCTTTACTTTACATTTAATTATATTTTTTTTTATGGAAACTGACACGTTGTCTACATCACCTACAACATCCGTGATGTCAGCCTATAACACCGGGTGAACTAGGTGCCGTGTCAGTGCTTCCCTTCATTTCATGTCGGCTACACTGAACTGGACGGAAAGCAAAAACTATTTACATAGCCGTTTCGACCGAGACGTTCCATTCAGTGCGGTGGTACCAACCCGGGCGGGATAAACCCTACCACCTAGTATGGTAAGTAGGGAAGGGACCTACAGTGTAACGTGAAATCCGAAACACGGTCACCATCAAGCGGTCACCCATCCAAGAACTGACCGCGCTGTTGTTAAGCAACCCTTATGCTTAACAACAGTCGACCGACCGCACCACTGAGCTACCGAGGCTAACAATACCTTTTTACCTTCGCAGATTCTAGTCAAAGTAATATCCAGTTAAACTTCGTGATCTATGGCCGTATAATTAGATTTTTTATCTGGAAACTTTTGGCATTGTGCAGTTGCATTATTATTGCTTCTTTTTGTACTATTTGTTCTACCAGTTTAAAGTTAATTATGGTTTGAAAACTGGTTCCTTTCCACGATTGCATTTATTTTACGAATATAACGACATGGTAATAGAGATTCGAAATATCGCTCAGGAAAGATTGCTTTCGTTTATGAGAACGGGAAGTCTGAAATATTTTCACATTGCCAAATTATAACTCGCTAAATAAATTACTATGTTTATTTAATCAATTTTTTTTATGAAGAAGGTTTCGTAGAGCCATCTCGTGCTTGCACGCATAGCGATCACGTGTTCTCACCATGCTTCGCGCTCGGCAATCCACTAGAATGCTATTTTCTCAATAACCTTTCAAGACTTCAAAATCGTTTTCATCCCGTAAAGACGACGACGTAAGGGAGGTATGGACTACTTTATTATATTTTTTTTCTTTTTATTTATTGAGTTTTACGTTCCGGAGTGCACCTCGGAGGGTCAGGCCGGGATTGGCATTCGAAACCCTCGCATACGACCGAATGTCTATGGTCGTCGTTAGACACCATAGAAACATCCTTCAATTGAAAAAGGAGCATAAAATATAATCTTAAATTAAACAATATAAAATACTTACAATTGAGGAGCAACGGAACAAAATCATACATGTCCACATTAACTTTTGTTACAGGAGAGCCATAAAACTAAAACTAATATATATGTGATTTTGGTTCAAATTTTTCCAATCCAATGATTATTCTATTTCATTTGTGTGATTATGATCGTAAGTTCAGAGTTTGACATCAAAATACGACTTTGTACCAGGATATGTGTGATTCTGATGCAGAACTTGGATTTCTAGCGATTATATAAGAGCGATTAGTGTCATTTTGAACACTATAAAACTGCTATTCGATAGGTTTAGCTAAAGATGCCGAATCGATAAAAAAACACTCACGGAAAAAAGTGGATATGTGTGACTTTGTTCCGTTGCTCCTCAATTGTGTTCGTAAAATAAGTCATGAATAAAATAATTCAGCGTATGTAAAAATAATTTTAATCACTCAAAATTTAAAGGATTTCCATTGAATGTAGAATTTTAATTAAATATTGTGTAACAAATTACGAAATAAGTAAAATTCGATATTTCTTAAGACTCCGTTCGCAACGGTTTCAATTCGTAATCGACTTCACTGAATGCTCGAACTAAACTAATACAACTTTGTAAATTGGCTTTGAAGAACCCTTCGCGTTAAACCAATTGTATGGTAAAGCGATTTCTCTATCGAAATTCTAAGGCGTGTCAAACGTCAATTAGTAATGCGGCGGGGCCCACCCGCCCCCGCGGCGCGCCCGCCCTAGGACTGTTTCAGCTATTTCCTGAAACTGAAAGCTATGCGGAAGTATGGTTACATGGCTTTAGTTTTAAGTGCGTGCGGCGCCCACACTGTCAGGTGCGCAGGGCGTGGAGGCGGCGCGGGCGGGAATCCGCTCCCGTTCATAACGAGGGCGGGCGACGGCCAGTGCTCCAAGTCGTACGAACGTTTTGTATTTGTACGATAATTTCTCGTAATAAGATTTTAGCTGTACATGAAAAACATTAATGTGTGGTTATGCAACTTTTCGTGGATACATTAATAGTATAGCCCGCTGATAAAATATTTGAATGTTTATTAATAATATGCAATTCACAATCATTATGTAAATAAGATTACTATGAGAGCCAATATGTGTACACCACAGTGAACGGAACTCACCGACTGACGTAGCCGATTCGACCATTGCCTTGTATCACATTGATAAATAAATACAAGTATTATTATACTACGAAGTTACATGTCACCTGATTAGTCTGATGTATGAATTCGGACAGGTCTTTACCCACTGCTGCTTTACATTCTCTTGAAAAATCGGGTTTCAAGCGATGCGAAAGTTTTCAATATATTTTTAGTCTCAATACGAATGCTAGTTTTCGACAAATACGAGTTTTTACAATATTTTCAGTCACAATACGAAATTCAAATTGTGCTGTTACTTCCATCACTGAAGCCGGGGGCGAGCTTAACGGCACACGACCGCCTGCCGCCGCGCGGGGCGCGCGTGTCGCTGTTGCCCACGAAACCCTGTAGCCGCGGAGACAGACCGGCCCTAGTGATGCGTGAAAAGTGCACAAATCGTATGGATTTCTGGAGTGAGTGATCCGGTGCGCAGTTTCGCTGTGTAAGCAAATAATGTTTTTCTATGTAGCGATTTATTTGAAGGGGATCTTTCGACATTTTATATTGTTTTTTTTTATAATAGATTTATTTAACACGCGGATCTTTCGTATTGCCATCTGTATGCCGTATGCAGATAAAGTGGTTTCATAATACGTTTTACACATTTCAATATTACCTAAAATCATCCGTCTGTTTTTTTTTACTTTAGTAGTAGCGAAATTAAAAATAAATACGGTATAACCGTTGCTCGTTGATATTTATATTTACGTATAAATACGAAAATTTCCTTGCGACTTCATGCAAACAAATTACTGCCTTTAAATTTTTTTTAAATCGAATCAAATATTGAATATATAATTTAAAAAAATATATATAGCGGAAAAAAACTGCATAACTAATGGGGCAGTGCCTAATAAATTGAAACCTAAAATTTCATAACTAAAATTAACTGATTAAGCTATAAAAATTATATTATATTATATTCTTAAAAATCTCACTTAGCAGTTATCATACTCCAAAGGTATTCTGTTAGAAAATGCCTAGAGACATTAAGTTTTGCCCTTTGCCCATGGTTTATTTGAATGCAATGAATATATGAGTACATAATACAATAAAAAATTGAGACCAAATTTCAAAGTATGAACATGTTCTCTGGCTTTATATTAATATCAACCATATTAGCTGTTATGATTTAAAAGTTAGAGAATTATGTATGATAGACACTGCATGCTCGCATACTCGATCGTGATTATAAGCACATCTGGGCGCGGTCAGTACTTTTTTTTGTGTAATGTTGATGGCTGAGTCGGAGGGGCCAAAGCGCATGCTCCGACCAGCCAGTATCACCTCCGAGAAGGTAGGTGCCTTACCGGAGACTTCCCTGGATGGCTGGCTATACTGGACTAGAGGAGAACACAACCGAGGCTGCTATGCGGCCATCTTACATCCAGTACGGTGGTACCAACCCAGTCGGCTAGAATTTGAGCCTACCACAGGGGCAAGTGAAGGGACCTACAGTTTTACACCGGTTCCGAACAGTGAAGCAGCAGGTGTAGCAACATATACAATATGCAAACATTTTATGTGTCATATATAATATGTAGATGTGAATTGAAGAAAAGGTGTAGGCGCAGCATGTGGCACTGGCATTTCAGTGTCGCTGATTTTAAGCCTAACCTTGTAGGTACCTAACTAAAAATCAAAAGTGACAACAGTGTAAGTGAAAGGTAGGTGAAAGGTAGAAAGCAAGAAAAGATAGGTGATGTGTTAATAAGATGACTGAATAGTGTTGAATAATGCTGTGTTGTGTGAAGGTAGTAGGTGTGAGTATTTATTGCACATTTATTACATACTTTTTTTTATGGAAACTTACACTATTGGCTACATCACTTAGAACATCCGTGATGTCAGCCCATATAACACGGGGTGAACTAGGTGCCATGTCAGTGCTTCCCTTCAGTCGTGCCGGCTACACTGAACTGGACGGAAAACACAAACTATTGACATAGCCGCTTCGACCGACGTTTCATTCAGTGCGGATACACGCATTACATACATACTTAAGCGGCGGGTGGCCGAGTGGTTTGGGCATCGGCTTCTTATGCGAGAGATCCGAGGTTCGAATCCAGTCGGCGTGTACCAATGCTGTTTTTTCTGATGAAAATAAATTTACGTGCATACCTACACCTGATGCTTAACCGTTCGGAACCGGGGTAAAACTGTATGTAGGTCCCTTCCCTTGCCCCTTACTAGGTGGTAGGCTCAAATTGTAGCCGACTGGGTTGGTACCATCGTATTGGATGTAAGATGGCCACATAGCAGCGTCGGTTGTGTTCTCCTCTAGTCCAGTATAGCCAGCAAGTCTCCGGTATGGCACCTACCTTCTCGGAGGTGATATTGATAGTTCGCTCAGAACAACAATTTGAAAATCGCCCAACATTCAAATTTGCATGCAGGAAGCTGCTTCTAAATGTGCAGAGGCACGGAAATTTTGTAGCAAAAAAAAATCTTTTTTTTAGAAAGCGCGGCATGTTCCACCCATAACGTGTCTAACGACGCCCATGAATATTTGGTCGTACGCTGGTTTTTTTTTATTATTTTGAGGGCGTTTAACAATGATTTTTAATATCTTCCCCATAGTACTGAATGCCCCTTTGTAGTCGATAGAAGAGTTATACGAACTGCACGATTCTCTAAATCGTTTTTGTGCCGCACTGCAAAGGTGTGGAACGGGCTCCCAGGGAATATCTTTTCCCACTCCTACAATCCACGGATCTTCAAATCGCTGGTTAATAGCCTTTCCCCAGCAACATTAGTCCACCTCCAAGCCGGACCGGCACCTACTTGGCGGTAAAATTGGCTACGCCTGAGGCTTCGACCTCGGGCAGAGCCACCCAGTTCGGAAGCAATAAAAAAAATGCTATACTGGCCTGAAATACTTACCACGTAGACACACTGAAACGCACCCTAGCGCACGCTTTAACAAACACACACACCCATGGCTGCGACTGAAAATCAGCGCCAGGAAAAGACTTCCGTTCCGCCCCGGCACACACTGAGCCGATTTGGCGAATATGTCCATAATAGTAGATCTTATCTAAAATATACAGAGTGTTGTAACGGCCAGTACGTTAATTTCGCCAGCGCAATCATCATGTTTTTCCGAGACAAAAAAGTGAACAAAGTTTTCTCTAAAGTTTTGGAGATATCAATTTTTTTAAATTTATGTTATCGTCAAGTGTAATTTGACGCGCGCAGGGGGGGGGGGGGGGGTGTTTCTGGCGCGGGAACAACGGCCGGGTTGAAAAACTGACGCCGCGCCGCCGCCGCCGCGCATCATCTCTCTCCGCGCACTCGTCCCTGCTAGCTCAATCACTGTGCGCCTTTCATTCCCACGTTCGTGCGGAACATTAGATCCTTTTTACACTAAATAAATCAATTAGTTTGTATGAAAACTGTAACTTTTTATTTAAAGGGAATTCAGAAAAAAATCTATTTCACTTTTTTGTTACTCTTCACCCCAATAATTATTTCCTAAATTTAATGTTTGTTTATTGGTTAATTTAGTGGTTGTTACAAGATCCTGTATAGAACTGGATGAGCCTTTCTCATACATCATTTCAGAAAAAATGCGTGTCTCCTGAAGGAGCTTCTGTTAGATTTAGGTTAGATCGTTGTATGCTGGTTATATACACAGACACTCATACAGGAGTGTGCAGTAATTTGGCTGAGGCTCGGTGGCGTTAGATCAGGCAAGGTCCAACGCCCACTCCCCGCCTCAACACGTCAGGTTAACTAGCTGGATGTGCCAGCACGCGGCTTCGCTCCCGGTTAATAATATTTCAGCATAAATTACTTACGTGACCTGCTCCTGGCCGGGGGAAATAAGGGAGGCGTACGATAGATCGAAATTGTGCATACAATTTTAAACTCTTTTTTTTAAATTTTGATTATCCCTACAGTATCGTTTATTGTTTATTGTAAAATTTCATCAATAGGTAGGTAACCTACGCTTGGACATGTCGAAAATTCCGCCAGTTCTAAATTCAATGGGGCGCCGGGCGTGAACAGGCACCTGTCAGACCGGGATTGGTCTTCGCAACCTTCGCATACGACCGAATGTCCATGGGTGTCGTTAGACACACCTTGTGGGTGACTCGGAGCCACTTGTTAAGCTTGCTCTAAAAAATATAGTTTTTTCATAGATAAAGCATTTCATAGATACACTATCTATTGCCGCGACTCAGCTCGAGGTAAAGTCGGATTAATATCAAATCTAATTGAAAAAGCAAATATGATAATAAAGTAACGCTTTTGTATAGCTATTACCCACTGTCGCCTAAATTTCCGAGACCGAAAGCCGACCTGCATTTAAATAAAAGGTATGCTCTGTCGAAGAAAGCAAATAAGTAAGAACAAGGCCGAAGGCCGAGCTGCGTTCACGTAGACTAGATACTTTTAGTAATAAAGTCAGTATGGACGAGGCCGAAGGAAGTCCGAGCTGTGTTCAGGTTAATGATATACCTTTTCTATGTAAAACAGTTAGCCACTAAGGGCAAGGCCGAAGGCCGAGCTCATTTCAGGTAAACGATATATTTCCTTGAACAAAGTCACTAAGGGTGAGGCCGAAGGCCAAGTTGCGTTCACCTTAGCGATGTACTTCATCTAAATCAGTGAGTTGCTAAGGGCGAGGCTGAAGGCCGTGCTACGTTAGCGTGAACCACATATTCTCGAAAAAATTACGCCCACCAAGGGCGAGTCCGACCGTCGTGCAACGTTCAGTTAAATAATATATTGTGCTCTCGCACGACTCCATATTTTAGCGAATTAGCTTACTAGCTAGTAACGGATTTTTATAGATCTTGGCATGCTTAGATCACACGCTTCTCCCGTGATGTCGGCCCCTAACCACAGATTACCTAATAGTTACTTCGTAACAGATAAATCACTCCATAGAAAATGTTCCTACCTTCGGGCTTTAATAGCCTAGATACTGTTTCACGTCGCCAATCGCTGCGCGCGAAAATGTACCTTAACGATCGAGTGTAAAGTGGTTATTGCTTTGCAGCTGCGCGCGGTTGCGTGGGCGAGCATCTATGTATACTTCGCGCGGCTGACGAATTTCCACTGAAATAGACCGCCGCCGCCGGCGGCCCGTCGGGCGGTAGGTAGTTAGCGCGGGCAAGTACAGAGAGTGCGTGAGGCCTGCCCTAACGTTTATGACGATGAGGGCTTTTAGCCTAAGGTTTTTTTCTGCTAAAGTTGATCACAATTCTGTCGATCTCTCGTAAGGATCCCCTCAGGCTGAGCGTTACTCAATTAGCCTCGCCCCGCCCCTCCCTCCGCAGGCGGCTGACAGACGGACTGCCGCAACTGCCCTAATCTCGAGCCGGAAAATTAAATTTACTTTTTTTAATTGCCTCCATAAATCCGACGCGCCCCGAGAGCGACCGCCTACACTAACTGACAGAAGTGACGCGCTCTTTCGGTGAGGGCCGGAAAACGGTGCGCAAGTCAAACAATTCAAACGTTTGAAGTGGCGTTCACCTCTTGAACACGACCAATGGGAAACTTACTAGGTTTTATTAATCCGCCACCGCCAGGGTACCGTCGCGTCGCGCCGAATGGATGGTAGATCGAAGCGGCTATGTAAATAGTTCGTGTTTTCCATCCAGATCAGTGTAGCCAGCACGACCAAAGGGAAAATCTGGCATGACACCTAATTTACCAAGGTGTTATGGGCTGAAATCACGGATGTTGCAGTTGAGGTAGCCGATCGTGTCAGTTTCCGCGAAAAGGTGAACACAGAAGGGTTTTTATGAATACTTGCTGAACTAAATGACATGTCAGCCTTCTCTTTGCTTGTGACGGCTACAATGAACTGACGGAAAACTCAAACTATTTTCATAGCTGCCAGCGGCTGCTTCGACCGACATTTCATTCAGTGAGGTGGTACCCGAGCGGGTTAAACGCTACCACCTAGTGAGGTATGTATGTATGTATATATTCTTTATTGAACACCAATTTATCAAAATTAGGTACAACAGGCGAGCTTAATGCCGCGAGGCATTCTATTCTAACTAACCTTTGGGATGTGGGAGAAGTACATGCAGGCGAACAAGAATAGTTTGTGACAATGTGTTAGATTAAAGAAATATGTATGATAAACTACGTACGAATACTACATAGATACTTTAATAAGCATATATATGTATATAATAAACTTACATATTATATGTACATTAATCGGTGGTACCGTTGTGCAACACAATCAACTGAATGACAGGATAGTAAAAGGGGAGTAAAGATATGTACTTATGTAATATAAATAAGCCTAAGCGTAAGCCTATTACGTGAAATTCACGGCCAGCCTCAATAGTTCAACGGTCACCCATTCAAATTATGACATCGATCGATCCATAACTACATTTAGCTATCGAAGCTGACAAAATCTATTCGTGTCTGAATTCTGAATCATCTTTGCGGTCTTCCGTATATCTTTATAAAGCAACCGGTCTATTTTGTGCGGCTGCCGCGAGACCTGCCGTCACTTTGTCCGCCCTATATAAAACAGGGCAGTCGCCGTGGCCGGCTGGCTGGCGGCGAAGAACGGTCACTTTGTCCGCCCTAGCTTAGGGCGGTCGCAGTGACCAACTGCTGGCTAGGTGCGAGCGGCATCGAAGCCGCTACTGCTGCTGGCGCGTCCCGCAGTCTCTCGACTGCTGCAGCCGCCTGTGTGGTGAAGAAATTAGCGAATGGGTTGCGAATGGACATTCGCAGCGCCTCCGTGCTCGACATCATCCCTGGCGACTACCGGGGCGATGATGAAAGAAATTGCGTTATGAAGCAAGTTCTAAAAGTGACGCTGAAGCCCGAACCCTGGTAGTGCTGTCCGATACCCACGCATGATGTTGTATTGTTGTATATTGTTTATTAAGCATTCATTAGACAGCATGACTGTACTCGAATTTGTCACAATTTGTTCTTTCCGATTCGATTACACCCACGAAGAAGAACCGGTAAGAAACTTCGCAGGGTTTTTTTTTCATAATAATTTTTACAAGCATTTAGTGACTATCCACATAATAACACCGCCTACAGTCGATTGAAAATACAGCTTGAGAGCAAGATCAAAAACAGATTTTTGTTTTGTTTTTGAAGTCCTGACTGCAAGGACTTAATTTAGTGGATCAGGTGTAAAGAGCCTTTGTCAATTTTTTTTTTTCAAATATTTCTTTGTCCATATGAAAAACACTCGATTTCTACATTTTACTACTTGCGAAATGCAAAAAAATACCTCTAAATTGTTAATAATTCAATCGAAATAAATAAATTACAATAATTAATATTTGTTTATAAAATTGGCATGTTTCGCCTTTTCTATCGCAGAAAACTGTACATAAATAAGTAATTATATTGCGAACCTTTTCTAAAGGTTTAAGTACCGCAAGTGTGAAATTATAATTACTTTTTAAGTCCCCCCCACAGTCGCGCGTTATTTCGCTCTCGAACAATTTCACTCACAGTGGAATATGATACATTTTACGACACGAGAGATAATAAAACCAAATATTCAGGAACGTGTAGAGTTTTTCAAGGCCGCAAAGGCTGTAAAGACATTCACTTCTAGACTTTCAGTGATTTTCATTCTCTCTACATAATGTTCATTTCAGTCGTAATCCGGTGAGTGTGTTCTGTGATGCCTATAAACTTGTTACAACTAAAGTTGTTACATTTCTGTTTAATTTAATTTTTCTTTGTCTAATAAAGTTTACACCACGTCAAAAGGCGTCTTAATTTATTTTTTATGGAAACTGACATGGTTGGCTACATCACCTACAACATCCGTGATGTCAGCCTATAACACCGGGTGAACTTGGTGCCACGTCAGTGCTTCCCTTCGGTCGTGCCGGCTACACTGAAATGGACGGAAAACACAAACTATTTACATAGCCGTTTCGGCCAACCTTTCATTCAGTGCGGTGGTACTAACCCGGGCGGATTAAACCCTACCACCTAGTAATATAAGAAGGGAGTCATATCCCTTAGTCGCCTTTTACGACATACACGGGGAGAGATGTAGTGGGACTATTCTTTTAAAGTACCGGCCCTACACGGTATTAATAAATTAGACGGCGACCGTTTTGTCCGCCTCGCAGCTGGCACGGCTCAGTGGTATCGCGAGGAGTAGTGTTATTGGCCGTGTCTATTCTTCCGAAGCACTATAGCCCGTTCGTTATAAGCATTAGACGCCAACGGCACGGTAACTGTGCCGTCACGACCACAACACGGCAACAGTGTAGACAAAATGTATAAAATGCCGTAGCCGTGACCTTACTGTCGTCGTCGCCGACGTGAGCGTAAACTTTATCATAAATGTATTTTATTGTACGTGTATACGTGTATATGTACCGTGTGGGGTCGGTACTTAAAAAGAATAGCCCCACTGCATCTCTCCCCGTCGCATGTCGTAAAAGTCGACTAAGGGATCGTCAGCCTCGGTAGCTCAGTGGTGCGGTCAGTTATTGGATGGGTGACCGCCCGACCGTTGGAGGCTGACCGTGGTTCGGATTCCACGTTAAACTGTAGGTCCCTTCCCTTCTTACCTTACTAGGTGGTAGGGTTTATCCCGGCCGGGTTGGTACCACCGCATTGAGCGAAACGTCGGTCGAAACGGCTATGTAAATAGTTCGTGTTTTCCGTCCAGTTCAGTGTAGCCGGCGCGAAATGAAGGGAAGCACTGACATGGCACCTAGTTCACCCGGTGTTATGGGCTGACATCACGGATGTTGTAGGTGATGTAGCCAACCGTGTCAGTTTCCATAAAAAAAAAAATAAAAAAAAAACAAAAACAAAAACAAAAAAATACACATACAGGACCACAACATTATGTGTATTACAATATATCTGCTGACAACTTACTCTTGGCAATACCGGCTCACTCAAGCTCGTTCTACACGGACTCTTTCACAGTACAAACAGCTCGCCTCTGGAATAATCTGCCTGTGCATTTGCGCTCCTCTACATCTATGAATGTATTTAAGATTAATTTAAACAAACTTCTCCTTTCCTTACCGAAGTAAATGCAATTTATATTACATACATATCTTTAAGTACCGTGTAGTGCCGGTACTTAAAAATAATAGCCCCACTGCATCTCTCCCCGTGCATGTCGTAAAAGGCGACTAAGGGATAAGGACAAGATATCGTGCTAAAGGGCGACGGGCTCGCCACCTCTCACCTTGGCACGGTACTTCCACCGAGTCATGCAGCAGGTGGATCTTCGTGCCTTACTTGCTGCTTGATCGATTTAATCTTGTTCGAATACTTTGCGAAACGTGGTGGTCGGTGTTGTGCTGTAATTTACTAGAGTACTTGCAGCACAACACCGATTACTCTGCTTACCCCGATTGTCGGGATTCAGCGTGTGTGATATGTATGTATGTACATATCTTTACTCCCCTTCTCTTACTCTCCTGTCATTCAGTTGATTGTGTTGCACAACGGTACCACCGATTGATGTACATAATATGTAAGTTTATTATATATATACATATATATGCTTATTAAAGTATTTATGTAGTATTCGATGTAGTTTATCATCAGACATATTTACATATTTACAGTCTAACACATTGGCACAAACTATTCTTGTTCGCCTGCATGTACTTCTCCCACATCCCAAAGGTTAGTTAGAATAGAATACCTCGCGGCATTAAGCTCGCCTGTTGTACTTAATTTTTATAAATTGGTGTGCAATAAAGAATATATACATACATACATACATACATATAAACTATTATGTGCAGGTTATATCTGCTCCCAGTAGAGTGTTTTCATGTTACGAAGGCACGAGGGGTATGAGGTAGGAAGTGGTGTGAGACCGCGCGGAGCTCAGTAGGGAACGACTCGGTTCGACGGAGCGACGCGGAGACGTGTAGAACGTGTGTACCGGCCGGGCACCGAGTTCGTTCTCTACTGAGCTCCGCGCGGTCGCCTGTCGCACCACTTCCTACCTCGTACACCTCGTGCCTTCGTAAAATGATAACACTATACCGCACTTCTCAAGAGATACTTACGTAAGTCAAGATCCTAATAAATAAAGCGAAGCTTCTACGGGCGACCTGCGACCGACCGGACCGTATAACGTTCGTCGATATATGAATATCCCAATAACTCGAGAACGACTCCATCGATTTAGATACGATTTTCACTGTTACATTCTATCACTTCTCAAGATAGTTTTAGGCTATAAATCATAACGCTGCGTCGTCGGCGGCCTGAGCTGTGAGCAAAAACTCACACGAAGCCGCGGGCAAAGGCTAGTTCTTAAGAAGAAACGAAGCAGAAAAAGCACACATGTGGGTGGCCGAGTATATATGCAAATCAATATACATATACATACATACATATGTACATTCGACACTAAATTCCGTAAATACTATACTTTCTTTGATACTGTTCAACGCTAAGGATATTTAACGTGATGGTATGTAGCCTATAGTGAGCCTCAAGAACTATTATTTACATTGATGCAAACCGCATCTGTTAGGTGGTTCCGGAGTTTACCTAAAACATACATACATAGAGACAGACGTTCCCTTTTATAAGAAGTAGAGATTGGTTTGGGTTTAAACCGGATTTACAATTAAAAAGAGTTTACCGCGAGCGAAGCCGAAGGCAAAACCTAGTATTCATATATTTTATAATATGAAATTTGAATACGGAAAGGGCATTGTAGTGATTCAACTTGCTACTCAGCGTGGGATGCTGTAATCGCTTCCAGACGATTAAAAAGGCGGTCTCGAGAATGGGCTTCGCTCAGCGCCCACGCCGTGCTTTTGTTACGCCTACGCATTTCTCCATTTTCTCTTCCCTCCCTCTTCTCTCCCTCTTCCCTCCCTCTCTCCTCCCTCTTTCCTCTTTCATCATTATCACCTATGTATGTAAAATATTATTTTTTCTCTCTGTAACTATGTCAAATCTTTTGCTATCTCACAACATACGACTCTCAAACATCCAAAGGTTGACTGGGAGGAATTCTTGTAATTGTCAGTCCGCCTTTGCTCCTCGTGTAAATTGCTTATATTTTGTTACTGTAAGATATTTTGGAACAATAAAGTATTTCTATCTCTCTATCTAACTGTTGTGTAGCTCCCAATCGGATGGACCGATTTGTATGCAGTTTTTTTATTAGGAAGCTTGTTCTTGTTCTTGTTCTCAGCTATGTTTGAAATAATGTAATCAAGTAATCAAGTACCTAATAAAAAAAATAATTATGTTAAAAAGTGAACCGATTTTCATGCGGTTTTTTTAAAAAAGCTTGAAATAAAAGTTTAACTTTTTTACAAATTTAAAAAACCTCCGACCCTTAAAAAGTCAAAAATAATTTCCGTTTACTGGCTTAAAGGCGTCGGGGGACCGCTAAGTAAATAAAATATAAAAACTCAGAGCTGCGCGGGAATTTACTTAGAAGTAAACGGAAATTATTTTTGACTTTTTAAGGGTCGGGGTTTTTTTATTGTTTAAAATAAGCTCGAGCACGACGGTCTCCAGACACATCAATCAGGAGTTTCCCCATAATATGTTTGTTGATATTATAATTTTGTCATTGCCTCAGTCACAGCCGACTATCATTGGTCTCCCTCTAAGGAGAGACATTGATAGTCGGCTATGCCTCAGTCCATACTGTGATTATAAACTTATTTAAACACAATAAATAACAACATCTTTTTCGACCTATTCTAAATATTAACAAAGTTATTCCAATCTTGGAAAAAAAGCTCCATTAAAAGTCCAGGGACACACAATCTTCGCTCCCCGACATCTCATTAGGGAAGTTGCTAAAGACAATCAGCTGAAATGAATTAAAATTTGCCAAGTGTGCACTTTGTAGAAGCTATTAAGGCTTCCGTAAGATACTCTTGGACTCCAGTGAGGCGGAAAAGTTTCCTGATAGGAAAGCTGACTGAACAAAAGGTATGCGATTAGTGAATGTAATTTCAAATCTAATTTATGGGTAAACTCTTAACTAATTATTTTTTGTTAGTGTTCGTTTAATTTTTAAATTTCGAAGGGCTGACATGCAGCCACCGTGTTGGTTCCGTAAAAAACATTTTAAAATTAGGTGTTTGATGAAAACCCAGCTGACATGGCACCTAGCAGTGGTGGATAAAACACTGGAACTACTTGGGCTGAGATATCGAGTTTAGCAAGTGGATGCAGGGGTTGTTCAATAAAAAATTCAAGTAAAATGCACGATTTTTTTTATATTTTATTTATTATCTTATATTTTACTCTCCCACACTCAAGTATTTTGCTACTGCTTACTAATACTTCTCAACATACGCATACTCTCAAACTTCCAGAGGTTGACTGGAATAAGTGTAGCGACACACCTGCCGAAGGTGCGGCGCCGACACCTCGGCGACTGAATTATCGGTCGTAGTATTCGGTTGGCATGACACACCAAACGCGTTGAACAATCGGAACTCGGAATTACTCGGCGTCTAGTTCAGCGCCTTGCGCGACGGAAAATTACGTGGCGTCGTCGTCGGTCGAGTCGTCCGTCACTTTGTGGATAGGTATCGCGGAGTGCGGAGTGCGCCGCTCCCCATCGGAAGCGCGCGCGCGCTGAACGTTCAACTACGCTCGCCGAACTTTACGTCGCGTACGCGCCGCATGATGTGTCGTTTGCTATGCAAAATACATTGAAAAGCGTTCTCACGGAAACAGTCGCTAGACGAAAGGTTCCGCCGAACTCCAAGTAATTTTGGCTGATGTGCCATAGGTTACTTAAAAAACACTGCGAGCGTATTTAGCCGAACTTTCGGCGCCGTACCTTCGGCAGGTGTGTCGCAGCACTAACGCTGCACCCAGGCTGGGTGCAGCGTTGCGTGCAGCGTTTTGCGGAGCGGAGCGTGCAGCGGGCAATTCAAACATGCGCGCGCGCTACTAGTGTCCTGAGTGCGCAGCGTTGTGAGTGGAGCGGGGAGCGGGCGCTCGAGCGGGCAGCGGAGCGTGCGCGTGCAACTCAAACCAGTTTGTCTTTTCGTGCGTTCTATGGAGCGTTCAGTGCGGTCAAGTCAGCGTGCAACCATGTCGTTTCAAGATTTAAACGTAAAACGCTACCTTGCCCGCTGCACGCTTGCAGTTGCAGTGCAAGCCAAAGAACGCAGCGTTAACCGCTGGAGCGGACGCGCACGCCCCGCCCGACGCTCCGCGCACCCAGGACGTACACTAAGGATTACATCTTCGAAATCCGCCTTTGCCCCTCATGTAAATTATATACCTATCGAGCTTGTTTCTGTATAATGTTTTGGAGAAATAAAATATTTATATCTATCTATCTATCTATTCAGTACTTACTTACTATGTATTCAATTATAACTCGTGAACAGCTCAACCAATTTACATTTAATTTTCACGTGCAAAACCTGACATACTACATACATGGAATGGTAAACGCGAGCAGAGCCTTGAGCACAGCTATTAAATATAATGAAATTGCAATAAAGTTTGGCCCATCAAGCGAGTTTTAAACTTACGCCGACAGCCTCAAAGGGAAGTGTTTGAAAAAAAAAAATAGGTCACAAGTAATTACATTTCATGACCTTTTTAACGTCTTCGACGTCAGCTCGCCACCGAAACGCCGTTTTAAGGCAATAAAAAAAGTTTTTACGTCTGCACTCTTCGAGCGATTTCCTGAACACAGCGCTCCACCGCTGAAAGTTGAAAAAAAAAGCTTCCGGGCTTTACATACACACGTGTACGTTCTTCCGTTCGGTAGAACTATGCTTTCTGGAGTCAGTATTAAAATTTCATTAAGTAGATGTACTTATGGACTTTTAAAACTTGTCAATAATACGAGTACGTTACATAAGTACCGTGTGGGGCCGGTACTTAAAAAGAATATCCCCACTGCATCTCTCCCCATGCATGTCGTAATAAGGGATAAGGACAAGATGCCGTGCTGAAGGGCGACAGGCTCGCCACCTCTCACCTTGGCACGGTACTTCCACCGACTCGTGCAGCAGGTGGGTCTTCGTGCCTTACTTGCTGCTTGATCGATTTAATCTTGTTCGAATACTTTGCGAAACGCGGTAGTCGGTGTTGTGCTGTAATTCACCAGAGTTCTTGCAGCACAACACCGATTACTCTGCTTACCCCGATTGTCGGGATTCAGCGTGTGTGATATGTATGTATGTAAGGGTGGGTACTAGGCAAAAACACTTCTTATTTCCCTAACCATACCCATATTTCAAGTGATTTAACTATAATTTATATGCCTATAGTCAGGTAAAGATTGAAGGTATAATGTGGATACATTATTTTTAATTTAATGTTATAAATTCCCCTTAAAATATGTGGTTGAAAAGTGGTAAAATCGTTCAAAAATTCCTTTGCTATTTCCCTCGCCTTTATTTTTACAAATGCATCTAATACGAAAAATGCTTCATTGAGCTTAGAGTCAATAAGACTAAGAATGATCTAAATAAATTCAAACGTTTACAGAATAAATGGTTTTTCACTGAAGTATCTTTGAACATTCTAAATTTTGGGCCGTTGCCGTGCGCGAGCGTTTTTTGTATGGACGTACTCGTATTTGTAACGAGGGTAGATTTTAATAGCAAATGCATTTTCGAACGTTTTTACCACTTTTCACCCACTTATTTTTCAGAGAATTTACAAGATTTTAGTACAATAATCTATCACACATTATACCTTGAATCTTTACCTAACTTTATGCATATAAATTATAGTTATATCTATTGAAATATGGCTATAGTTAGGATAATATGATGTGATGTTTTGCCTTAAATAAATGAATACAGAGTACCTATAATACATCTTTGATCTTTTTTTTTTTTATGGAAACTGACACGGTTGGCTACATCCGAGATGTCAGCCCACAACACCGGATGAACCCGGTGCCACGCCAGTGCTTCCCTTCGGACGTGCCGGCTACACTGAACTGGACGGAAAACACAAACTATTTACATAGCCGTTTCGACCGACCTTTCATTCAGTGCGGTGGTACCAATCCGGGCGGGTTAAACCCTACCACCTAGTAATATAAGAAGGGAGTCATATCCCTTAGTCGCCTATGTCTATCTAAAATTAAAAAAAAAAAACTAAAAGAACAGTAGGAAACAATTTTGATATTTGCCTACATAATTTTGATTTACTTATAAATAGTATGCGCTTCTCCACATCCTAAAGGTTAGCTTGCAAAGAATATTACATTGCATTAAACTCGCCTTTCGTGTTCCTTTTTATGGTGTACAATAAAGTATATTTGATTGATTGATTGATTCTAGCTATTTAGCCCATAGTTCGAACTAAATGTGTTCTATGTACTTTGTATAGACAGTTTGTTAGCCCAGATCGCCGATGTCATTAGTTGTGGAGTAGTTTCATAGCTCCCTCGGGACCTTCTCAACTCCTATTTCGCTGTCGTAAACTTTTATAAGTACAGAGCTAGCGAAGGGCGCTAACTGTCCGGGAACTTACGGGGTACAATCGGCATTAGAACTTGCGGTCCATTCGTACAACCTTGTCGTACTCACAAAGCTGCCACACCCGTCCGGTGCCAGCACCGTCATAGATTACTTAATAGTTACTTCGTAACAGATAAATCACTCCATAGAAAATGTTCCTACCTTCGGGCTTTAATAGGCTACTGCTTCACGTCGCCAATCGCTGCGTGCGAAAATGTACCTTAACGATCGAGGTTAAAGTGGTTATTGCTTTGCAGCTGCGCGCAGTTGCGTGGGCGAGCGTCTATGTATACTTCGCGCGGCTGATGAATTTGATGATGAAATAGACCGCCGGCGGCCCATCGGGCGGTAGGTAGTTAGCGCGCGCAAGTACATAAAGTGCGTGAGTCCTGGCACCGTCCCGAATAAAGGTCACCAACCGTAGAACCACCGTCTAAAGCACGGAATAAGGAATATAGCTGGAAGGGCCTTTTCAAATTGTACTGAAACCATGATCACTATTTTACTTTTTTTTTATGGACGGTATTGTCAGCCTCGGTAGCTCAGTGGTGCGGTCGGTCGACTGTTATTATGCAACCCTGGCCGCGGTCAGTACTTGGATGGGTGACCGCTCGACCGTTGGAGGCTGACCGTGGTTCGGATTCCACGTTAAACTGTAGGTCCCTTCCCTTCTTACCTTATTAGGTGGTAGTGTTTATACCGGCCGGGTTGATACCACCGCACTGAGCGAAACGTCGCGTCGGTCGAAACGGCTATGTAAATAGTTCGTGTTTTCCGTCCAGTTCAGTGTAGCCGACAAGAAATTAAGGGAAGCACTGACGTGCCACCTAGTTCACCCGGTGTTATGGGCTGACATCACGGATGTTGTAGGTTATGTAGCCAAACGTATCAGTTTCCATAACAAAAAATAAAAAAACACAAAATAAAAAATAAAAAAACAAAACCGGCACGGGTGGCTGTGCCCAAAAGTTCAAAAGACATTCGCTCCTAGGAGTTATACTATATGTACTGTTTTTTTTAGAATAAAAAAAAACATATGTTTATGGAACATGACATGCAACTAGCATGACGTTCGGTTAACTAAAGCTGGCACGTACATAGTACTCACACCAATGCAATTGCTCACGTGCGAGTGAGACAGATCGGGGTTTCGTGAAGCGTATGCAGTGAGACGTCTCACTCGCACGCGGGCAATTGCATTGGTGTGAGTACTGTGTACGTGCCAGCTTTAGTTAACCGACCTGTACTACACCCGTAATGTCACACCTATTGCTATGTGCCATGTCAGTGCTTCCCTTTGGTCGTACTGGCTACACTAAACTGGATGAAAACGCGAACGTTCATAGCCATTTGAATCGACCTTCATTCAGTGCGGTGGTATCAATCCGGATGCTTACAGTTTGTTTACATACATTTTCCATTTAACCACCCGAGCGTACACTGTTATACGACCTAGATATACGAATACTTTCTAGGTGTAAGAAATTGCCTTTTTCTTCCCACAAAACTAATTTACAAGTAATTAATTAGTTTCTGTCCCGAAGGCAATAAAGGTTTTAATTCAGTTTCAGTCCTAGGGTGATTTGTACAAGTTAATTTAGTGATCTGAAGAATGTAATTCAGGTGATTCTGAGCCGGCAAATTCAACAATTATATGTTTCTTCTTGGAATCGATTTGTATTGATAAATATTCTAGGGTTATTTAACATAAAACAATCTAAAATCTATCCTGTCGCCCTTTAGCACGGCATCTCGTCCTTATTCCTTAGTCGCCTATTACGACATGCACGGCGAGAGGTGCAGTGGGCTATTCATTTTAAGTACCGGCCCCACACGGTACTTAATCTTAAAAGTTAAATTAAGATTTTTTAAAAACCCGACGCTTAAAAAGTAAAAAATAATTTCAGTTTACATAGGTACTTAAAGGAGTCGGTGGACCGCTAAGTAAATTACCGCGCAGCCCTGAGTTTTTATATTTTATTTACTTAGCGGTCCCCCGACTCTTTCAAGTAAGTAAACGGAAATTATTTTTGGCTTTTTAAGGGTCGGAGATTTGTTAAATATGTAACTAAACTTTTAGTACGAGCTATTTTAAAAAAACTGCATGCAAATCGGTCTACTTTTTAAGATAATAATTTTTTTATTACTTAATTACTTGATTATTTGATTGCAAACCTAGCTAACAACCATCCCGATTAAACCAGCTTTCCAATAAAAAAAACCGCATCCAAATCGGTCCATCCGTTTGGGAGCTACGATGCCACAGATACACACACCCATACACACATACCGACACACGTTAAACTTATAACAAGGATTGAGTGAATGGTCCATATAAAAATATAAAACCCCTAAAAAATTACTAAGCCCTAAGCGCTAGTAGAGCACTTTGCAGACCCCAAAAAAGGCCCTTTTTCGTGTTATTTTTTTTCTCAAACATTTTAGCTTAAAAAAATGCTTTTGCTTGTTTGTAGCCCTTGTCCTTACGCGTAACTTGAAACCTGAGGACTCTACGCCGATGTCGCACTTTTAGCCGAAATGGGACCCCTACTCCAGCCATCGAATAAACATTTTCAATGTTAAATTTTAGGGAGTCATATCTCTTAGTCGCCTTTTACGAAATACACGGGGAGAGATGCAGTGCGGCTATTCTTTTAAAGTGCCGGCCCCACACGGTACAAACATTTATATCTTATCTGTATGAAAATATGGTATAACTTAAAATTATTACTTCTTAAAATAGCGTGAAATTAATGCAGTAATAAGTATTAACTTCAAAAATACCTAGATCTGTTCAAGCCATCTATTTAAAACATGACATACAGAAAAAACTACGATACAAATGCTTTCTGTTCCTCTTCGATTTATTCGTTCATTCGGACTTCAGCTTCGACTTCAGGATAACAGCTACATGAAAGTAAGCTAATAAAATCGATTCCAGCTTATTTAGACGCTCTGACAACAGTAAACAATGGGAGAAAGATCCCTCTAAAGAGGTCGTCTTAGAAAATGCTTCGAGAACATCAGCCGAAACGAAAGGAGACATAAACAAGTCCTCGTAAGTACTTACTTTGTGATGGCACTTTCAACTTCTCTTTGGTGGATTTACGACAAGTAAATATTTACAAATCCTTTGAACGACCTTCCCTAAATAATTGTGAGCGGAGGAGCTAAGAATGAAATTCCAGAGAGATTTTGTTCTAAAACGGATCTTTAGTAAAGTTTCACAAGTAATATTGCTCAATTTTTATGAGATTTTGTTTTTGGGTTCCGTCAAAATGGAAACCTTTTTAGCGCAGCTCTTTTTTAAGATATTTCAAATGGTAAGGCAGCAGTGGTCTTGAAAAAACTAATTTCGCTGTCTCTAAAACCACTGTGAACGTCTGAACGAATCATAATTCTTCAGAGACATTTAATATTTAATATTATACACTAGCTTTTACCCGCGGCTTCACTCGCGGTAAACTCGGTTTAATAGCAAATCTTAAGCGGCGGGTGGCCAAGTGGTTTGGGCATCGGCTTCTCATGCGAGAGGTCCGAGTTTCGAATTCGATGAGTTTTTTTCTGACGAAAAAATGTACGTGCATACCTACACCTGCTGCTTCACTGTTCGGAAACGGTATAAAACTGTAGGTCCCTTCCCTTGCCCCTTGTTAGGTGGTAGGCTTAAATTGTAGCCGACTGGGTTGATACCACCGTACTGGATGTAAGATAGCCGCATAGCAGCATCGGCTGTGTTCTCCTCTAGTTCAATATAGCCAGCAATCCAGGGAAGTCTCCGGTATGGCACCTACCTTCTCGGAGGTGATATTGATTGGTCGCTGCATGTGCTCTGGCCCCTCCGACTTAGGCACCCATAACGGATTACAGAAAAAAAATCCGATTTAAAAGCCCAAGCACTAACACATTAGAAGATGTGTTCAAGACGCTTGAGTGGGACAACATGGGTAGATATATGAATGGGTATGGGCATGGAGATTTTCTCAGTCATCTTCGCTTCGCCAATGACGCTGTTCTTCCGTCAAATTCCCGAGTTCAGCTTCTAATCATGCTGGAAGACCTTTAAACAGCTGCGATGAAGGAGGGTCTGAAGATGAACCGGGACAAAACCAAGGTTATATGGCGACCGGCCATGGACAGGAAAAAGGAGTGTGGGAAGACAACCCTCTAGTTGGTACGAAGACATCGAGTACGTCGGCGGAAAGCAGTGGTTTCATACCCCTGAAGGTCGGGAGGACTGGAGAAAATTTTCAGAGGTGTATGTCCAGCAGTGGACGCACATACGCTGACTGCCGGACAAGCTACTTGTGGTATCCATAGCTACCACTGACATAAATAATGCATAATATAATAATAATAATAATGTGCAAAGAGCTTCGACGACCTCCTCAAGAGGCTCTCACTGAGTGGTTGCGTCAAGAGCCAGATCCAGAAGGCAGCCCTGCTCGACACTACACGCATCGTCCGGAGGTTTCTCTCTATGGAAACCGACAATCGATAGCTTGGGTTTGCCCCGCCGCCGGTGGTGGAAGCTCCATTTATTTTATAATAATTTTATACATATTTTTTGTATAGTTTATTATATGAAAATTTATTGTAAATAGATGTGTGAATAAATATATAAAAATAATAATAATCTAGCCATCCAGTAAATTATATTACACACTTGATGAAAATTCGTCAATTTGTAATTAAATATTTAATTTAATTCAAACCCGCATTAAATTAGGCGTAATTACTTCATTCATATTTAACCTCTAGCGGACGTCAATAAAGAGCCTCAATAAAACGGTCGGTTTAATCTGCTATTAAATTCCGCCAACGAAGCTGCGGTGTTTTTGACGACCCGCTTTGTAGATTGATAATTTGTAATTAATTCATACGCTCTTCCCCGCGGGGTAGTGTTTCCAAATATCCGTAACTCCAATCCAACCGGTCGCGCGTTACACACACCGCGAAATATTATGGTCACATTATACAAAATATATCAATTTTATCACTAACTGACGTGCTGATTCGCTACCAGCATTTCGCGAATAAACAGGCGCTTGTGGTTACAATATTATTATCATGCACCATATCACTCAATCTACGGCGAGGTTTAGTGTTCACGGCACGGGATTATTATTTAGAAGCAACTCAATTACAAATGCAAATTATTCATTCGTTCCCTAATGAGCATGTGTTTCGAAATTTGTTTCGCGCGTTTTCCTAACGTTCATTTTGTGAGTGAATAATCCAACTAAAGGCACAGATTACTTAGTAGTTACTTTGTAACAGATAAATCACTCCATAGAAAAAGTTCCATACCTTCGGCTTTAATAGCCTACTGTTTCACGTCGCCAATCGCTGCGTGCGAAAATGTACCTAAACGATCGAGTGTAAAGTGATTATTGCTTTGCAGCTGCGCGCAGTTGCGTGGGCAAGCGTGTAGGCACGCTCAGCGCGGCTGACGAATTTCCACGGAATTAGACCGCCGCCGGCAACCTGCTGGGCGGTAGGTAGTTAGCGCGCGCAAGTACATATAGTGCGTGAGGCCTACTAAAGGTATAATTATTGTTGCAGATGGCGGGGTAGGAGGTTTGAGCATGGGTTGCGGGGGAGGTGTGGCGTGCGCGGCGCAGGCGCGCTGGTGGCTGGCGGCGGCGACGCTGTGGGCGTGCGTGGCGTGCGGCGGCACCGACTGGGGCGACTGCGGCAACATCGCCGCCTGCGCTTGCAAGTGGTCCTCCGGAAAGAAGTCTGCCGCCTGCCCCGCCGCCGGCCTCACGGCCCTCCCGATCCTCTCTTCCGACATCCAGGTGCTCGACCTGCACGACAACGCGCTGCAGGCGCTCGGCCGCGACGCATTCGCCGCCGCCGGCCTGCTCAACCTGCAGCGGCTGAACCTGCGCGCGGCGCGCCTGCGCACGCTGCACGCCGACGCCTTCCGCGAGCTGCGCATCCTCGTCGAGCTCGACCTCGCCGACAACGAGCTGACCGAGCTGCAGCCGGGCACCTTCCGCGGGAACGAGCGCCTGCGCCTGCTCGTGCTCAGCGGCAACCCGCTCGCCGTCCTGCTGCGCGACCAGTTCCCGCCGCTGCCGCACCTGCGTACGCTCGAGCTGGTCGGCTGCCGGCTGCGCGCCGTGCACTCGGGCGCGCTGCGCGCCGAGAGCTTGCCGCTGCTGGACGCGGTGGACCTGCGCCGCAATCTGCTCACTCGCCTTCGCGTGCGCGCGTTCGCCACCCTGCCGGCGCTAAAGACACTCGCGCTCTCCGGCAACCCGTGGCGCTGCGACTGTCGCCTGCGCGACTTCCGCGACTGGTACCTCACCTCCAACCTCGGCACCGAGGAGGTGACGTGCGCGGAGCCGGTGGAGTTCTCCACGCGAACCTGGCGCGGCGTCTCCGGCGAAAACATGACGTGTGCGCCTGAGGTGCAACCGAGCACGCGCGTGCTGCGCGCCGAGCCCGGCACCGACGTGACTTTCGGTTGTTTCACGCGCGGCGATCCGCATCCGCGGCTCATCTGGTCGATAGACGGCCACGACATAGACAACGATACCGTGAACGGTGAAATTCTCATCGAGGAGAGTTCGGTGGCGGCGAGCGAGGAGGAAATAGAGGAGGGCGTCGTGAGCGACGGACGGTGGGTGAACGTGAGCATCACAAACGTGACGAGCGGCGCCGCCGGAGAGTGGTCGTGCGCGGCGCGCAGCTCGGCCGGCGATGCGCGCGCCACCGTCAGCCTCGTGCTGCCGCGCGCGCGCACCGCCACCGCGCGCTCGCCCCCGGACTTCGCGCCGTCGTTCGGCGTGCTCGCCGGCTCGCTGGCGGCTCTATTCGCGCTCGGGTTCGTGTCGACGTGCGCGTGCTGGCACGCGCGGCGCCGCACCGTACCTCCGAGCCGCAGCTTCACCGACCAGGAGAAGAAGCTGCTCGACACATCGATCGCGGTGAGCGGCGACCGCTCGAGCGCCGACCTCGGCTCTTTCGAGCTGCCCGACCGGCCGCTGTCTCTCGCCGTCGACTCGTCCCCGCCCGGCGTGCTCGACCCCGTGCACATCACGATCGAGGGCGGGGCGTTCCCTCCGCCGCCGGCAGAGTTCGCGCTGCCGGCGCCGTACGGCAACATCTTCATCTCAGTGTCGGTGGCGGGTGCGGCGGAGACAGAGTTCCCGGACCTGCTGGGCTCGGTGGGTGGAGCGACGCTGCCGCGACGGGCGCGCGCGTGCTGCGCGGTGCCGGCCTACGACAACATGGGGCCGCGCGTGACCGCCGGCGGCAGCTCGACGTGGTCGCTGCCTGGCGCGGAGGGCGCGGGTGCGCCGCCGCCGGCCGTGATAGTGGTGCCGCCGCCGCCGCCGCCTCCGGAGTTCGTGTCGCTGTAGCCGCGCCGTGCGTCGCCCGCGAGCGCACAAACTGTTTGAAAGTGTTCTCACATTCTCTGACAATGGCGGCTTGAAACTTGACTTGAACAGTTTTTCATGTAAAATAAACCCAGCCGAGACTGTCTAATGTAAAAATGGTTACGAAATCGAACAAACATTGTATTTATTTATCAATTTGTCTAGTTACCTATCAATTGTAAATATTAATATTTTACTTAATTTATAAGTGTGTACAAAACCAAATATGTAATTAATATAAGTAGTTTAGTTTAGTATTAATTTAATTTTTTGATTGTGATAATATTTACACAAACATTCTACCAATTTGTTTATAAATGATTGCATATTCCCAAAGAGTTTGTATTACGTCGCTGCCTCTTTGCATATTCCCATATAAGGACTCTAGGTAGTATCCATTCGGGATTAATACTATCCTGGTTCATCTCGCATTTCCTGCTCCTTTCGTAAATTTGATTTATTTTTTATTTGCATTTTCATAAATTTCTTGAACTGAAACGAGCAAAGAAGATAATAAAAGTGCTTTCTCGGAAAACGAGCGCACCCGGCTATAGGTTGTATGTATGTATGCATGTATGTATGTATATATGTATGTATGTATGAATATTGTATGTGTGTATGTGTACAGACAGCACAGTACTGAAGCGCAGTCGTAAACTGAAACTCACGGCTCTCCAGGTAGTTATTTTTACGATTCCGTGAGTTTTGTTGGAATATTAAATCTCGCTTTATGTTCCACGTAAATCTATTGAATAACGATAAACCTATTGTAAGATTAATTTTGGGGTTTCTGGGAAAGTAAATTCAATTATAGGCAAATAAAGTGTTTTGTTTTAACGTTTATGGAGGAAATAATATCGCAACTACCTAAAGCCAGTGTGATTTCAATTATGAGATTTTTTTATTGAAAGCGCTACGTTAGGCACCGAGCCACCCATAAGGTGTCTATCGACGCCCATGGACATTCGGTCGTATGCGGGGGTCCCGTATGCCATGCCGGCCTGACAGGTGCCCATTCACGGCCCGCGTGGGGCTAAATATATAGATTAACATTATTATAATATTTATTACTGAAATTTACTGTTAAATTTACCTATACCGCTTTCCATGTAATTTTTTCAAAAGAGTAATTGGAACCGTTCACAAATTTCTAAGAGTTCCAATTTTAATGCTCTAGATACAACCAGCAACTCGTAAAATGCAGCAAAAAAGTGTACATACAAAGTGTATTGATTTAGTCAATTTTAAATTTTATAAATATATGTATTTTATAAACTTTTAAATATTGGCATATCGTTGTCCAAATTATTGCATTTAAATTGTTATTATTTATAAGCATTTTAAAATGTTAAAATAAAATGATACCGCTAATTTACCCACAATGATTTATTTTACTGTAAGCTTAATTTATAAATCAGTAATTTTATGTAAATCCATTAATGCAGATTCCATTATTATGTGTTAATAAGCGACAATACCTGAAATTGAATTAATCCTCCCCACAACAGAAATTAGTTAAAATATCAATTATTGTAAACTAGAATAAGTTACATAATCAGTATACTAAAAACCAATTTAAGACATCCCTACACAGCGAGAGAGAATAAAACGATTTTGAGTAAAATTATTAATGTTTTTCCATGAACACCAAATTCACCCTTTTTAACCGACTTCAAAAAAGGAGGAGGTTCTATGTTCGGCTGTATGTATTTTTTTTTATGTATGTTCAGCAATATATTCCCCAATTGTTAACCGATTTCGATGATTCTTTTTGTGTTCGGTTCAGTATATCTCCAAGGTGGTCCCATTTTTTTTTTGGTCAAGATCGGATGGGAAAGCGAGGCGGAATCGCGAGGCCGAAGGCCGAGCACATTACGAGCACGCCGAGTACATTAATAGCAAATAAAAATTACTAAAAAAATTGTGAAATAAAAAACTATTTAAAAAAATATAAAAACCGCCTTCAAAAATGTATGAAATAAAAAAATAAAAATCGAACCCTAGAGTTGAAGGCGGTGGTGCTAAAGCAAGCAAAAATAACCGACCGCCTTCAACTCTAGGGTTCGATTTTTATTTCTTTATTTCATACTTGAAGGCGGTTTTTATATTTTTTTAAATAGTTTTTTTTAGGATTCCGTATCCGTCGTACGGGACGCAACCCCCTTTGTAGGCGTTAGAAAAGTTCTTTGAACGTCATGATTCTCTAAATCGTTCTTGTGTCGCACTACAAAAAGTGTGAAATGGGCTTCCTGGGAATATCATTGCCTACTCCTACAATCCACGGATCTTCAAATCGCGAGTTAATAAGCCTTTCTCCAGCGATTTTAGTCCGCCTTCGGGGGTAAAATTGCCTTAATTTCCTAGCACAGCCGCCCAGTTCGGATGCAGTAAAAAAATAGAAGCTCTAATATATCTATCTCATCTATCTTATATCGAATGGTGCAAAATAGAAGAAACGACGAGATGTTATCTCAGTCCTGAACAAAAAATATACAGTAAGTTTTCATGTTCAGAACGAAACACTAATGATCTTCCGACATCGCGCCAAAGCGGGTCACACACGATGGAGATACTATTTGTCCAGTGGCAGATTTCAGATTTTGAAAATTTATAAAAAACAAATGTTAATGATTAGCTAAAAATGTGCAAAAAATTACCGTTCCCCCCGCCGTCCAGCCCCCCCCCCCCCCCCCCTGTTCTCCTAAGATTCTAAAGCTAAAATTTTAACTTTCATAGATATGAAGCCATAGATTATATAGGCAGGTTTTTTTCGACAATTAATATTTTCGGGGAAACCCCTATTTTTATTTTAGTACGGAGCCATGCTCTTGACCGCTTTTTATATACATATACCAGACTGTCCTTGCCATCAAACCAATCTTCGCAGCACTCGCCGAAGAGAAACTGAGCATCCTTTTGTTGTTGACCCATCGGTTCTCAAAATCGTTGCTTTGTCGCACCGCTGCTAGGGTGTTGAACTGTCTTCCGGCGAGTGTGTTTCCCGAATCCTTTAAGCTGGGTGTCTTCAAACGTCATATCAACGGCAGCCTAGCAACAGTCCGCAAATCTGCTGGTGTTCTTGGCTCTGTCGAATGTACCATTGGTCCTTCGACACAGCCACCCATGTTGGTTTGCATAAAAAACACGGCCAAGTGCGAGTCGGACGCGCGCACCGAGGTTTCCGCACCACAAAAAAAAAAACATTGAAAAAAAACACGTTTCTTGTATGGGATCCCTTAATTTTTTACTTTTTCTATTTTTTATTATTTGTTGTTATATCCGCCATATCACATATTCTGTGAAGAATTCAACTGGCTACCTATTACGGTTCCAAATATACAGTAGTAGGACAGACAGACATACGGACAGACCGACGGCGTAGGCTTAGTAAAGTAAAAGGCTTCCGTACGGAATACGGAAACCTAAAAAAGATAAATACATAAGTAGCGGCTTACTATAATGGATTATTTTCTCAACCTCCGTGTACTCGTAGGATGATTCCTCGCCACAAATCCACAAAATATGATGGCCTAATTGAGTGGTATGCCCAGCAGCGCGATAGTTGGCCGGACCCCGTTAACATGGCCCGCCAGTAATGGCACCCCAGGGAGGTTCGCATGGAAGAAAACAGAAGCAAGGAAAATACGACCAGAGATAATATTCAAACAGATATGACACAGCTTTTAGCTTATTTCGTCTCTCTAACATGGAGTTATGTTGTGTATCTTTTGAATAGATGTTGGAAAGGCTATTTAAAAAAAATAATTCGTACATAATCTTAGTTATTCTGTTTATCCCGACAATTAGGGTTAAGCAGAGTAATCGATGTGCTTGATGTTTAGACCTGCCAGCCTCGGTAGGCTCAGTGGTGCGGTCAGTCGACTTTCGGTCGTATCATAAGCGCACCTGGGTGATTCAGCCAAGTAATACATGTAGATAGGGCATCGCTCTCGCCGTCGGACTGGCGTCTTTCAGTCGCAATAAAATAATATTATGCATTCCCAAAAGGGTGCCGCATCTCCACATTCGGTACTCAATCTACCGCCCTCTGTAGATGTTACTTATCAATGTTTGTAGGCGTCGCCTTGCAGCTAGTGGCGGCGAGCGGCGCGGGCGCGGAGGGAGGGGTGTGTGGAAGGGACTACACCGAGCTCATATCGAGAATGTCTCAAGCCTGTACATGCCTCCCAGCCTGCACAACCCAACCTAACCTAACCTAACCCAGTACCATCAAGACACGATCTTGTACTACACTACAGTCCACTATTAGGCCATTGTGTGCGTAGTATGTTCAAAGATTTCAAAACGATAGAACGTTGCATGCAATTTATTTTATCCCCAACACAATATATGCATTGTGCATTGTGCACACAACCCAGCTCATATCTAGAATGTCTCAACCCTGTACCATCAAGACACGATCTTGTACCACAGTCCACTATTAGGTCATTGTGTGCGTAGTAATTTCAAAAATTTCAAACGATAGAACGTATCATGCAATTTATTTTATCCCCAATATACCTATGCAATATAGTGCATTCTTTTTTTTTTATGGAAACTAACGCGGTTGGCTACATCACCTACAACGTCCGTGATGTCAGGTCAGCCCATAACACCGGGTGAACTAGGTGCCATGTCAGTGCTTCCCCCTTTGATCGTGCCGGCTATACTGAACTGGTCGGAAAACACAAACTATTTACATAGCCGTTTCAACCGACGTTTCATTCAGTGCGGTGGTACCAATCCGGGCGGGTTAAACCCTACCACCAAGTAAGATTAGGAGGGAAGGGACCTACAGTTTTACGAGGAATCCGAACCTCGGTCAGCCTCCAACGGTCAGCGGTCACCCATCCAAGTACTGACCGCACCCAGCGTTGCTTAACATTCAATAGCGACAGTTGACTGTCTGCACCACTGAGCTATCGAGGCTGACATTCTGCACACAACCCAGCGCATATCTAGAATGTCTCAACCCTGTACCATCAAGACACGATCTTGTGCCACAGTCCACTATTAGGCCATTGTGTGCGTAGTACGTTCAAAGATTTGAAAACGTTAGAACATTGCATGCAATTTATTTTATCCCCAACACAATATGTGCATTGTGCACACAATTTGCGTCAGACGGCCAAAAATACTTGAGTCAAACCTAGGTCCCTTCTGTTGCTTTGGGTTTAACCCGTACGGATTGATACCACCGTACTGAATGAATCGGTCGGGAGAATCGACTATGAACATTTTCGTGTTTACCGTCCACTTCAGTGTAGCCGGCACGGCCAAATGAAACGGAACTGTCATGGCACTAGTTCTGGTAAAGTGTTACGGGCTGACATCAAGTGTGATGTAGGTGATGTTGCCAAGTAATACATGTAGATAGGGTATTTCTCTCGTCGTCGGACACATGCATCTCACAGTCGCGATAAACTCCTTACAACTGCTTTGTGTTTTCATTTTGTTCGTTCCACAAATTTCAGTACCTGACTGTTTAAATTGCCTCACTCACGTGTACCAGAAATCATAATAACCTATATTCAAGCCCACGGTCACATATCGACTTGGGTCGGAATTTACATGTGTACAAAAAGTATGTACAACTGAATCGTACAAAGTATTGGGAAAAGGACACAGTGCGTGCTTCGAAAGACCTGACCTTCGATCATAGAAGTAGCCGCACTGGATCAACGCGTAAGTGGCTGAGCGTGTGAACAAATTTTGTTCCAATGTAATTGTTACGGGCACTGGGGCCGGATAGAAAATGTAACAGCACAACAACTTAAAACTCTTTACTGTTATTTACTTTGCAAACCTTACTATTCCTTTTTTCATGACAACTCAACTGCCTGTCATTTTTTATAGCTTTCTTATTTTTAATTCATAAACAACTTTAGCTGTTCGTGACATCATCCTCCCCTCAGTCGCGTTCGTCCTTTCCAACTCGGGGGAGATTTCTAAACATAGAAGTAGGTAATGGTGTTTGTCCGTCCCTGGTGCAGTGTTTTTGCTCTTGAGTAAATTTTCTAGTTTATCTTTTATGTAGTCCGAAAATTTTGTTATAAACTTGGACCAATACATCCTTTCCAACTCGGGCGAGATTTCTTAACATAGAAGTAGCTAATGGTGTCCGTCCCTGGTGCAATGTCTTTGCTCTTGAGTAAATTTTCTAGTTCATCTTTCGTGTAGTCCGAAAATTTTGTTATAGACACATCAATACATCCTTTCTAACTCGGGGGAGATTTCTTAACATAGTGTAGATAATTGAGTCTGTCCCTGATGCAGGGTCTTTGCTCTTGAGTACATTTTCTATTTCTTATTTTGCGTAGTCCTCGTCTATCTCGATACTTCTCCAAAAGTGCTCGAAGCGTCTGAGACAGTATCTGGAGAGAGGCTGCACAGAAGTTCTTCGGCAAATTTTTTGTCAACACTGGATTGTCCTGACCTAATACTCTTCAGCCATTGAGCTGAGCTGCGCCTTGATTTACCTCGTCACGGCTTGGGGACTAAACGTTGCATGATTCGTGCTCAGTGTTTTATTTGTCAGTAACAGTTGTTACTTGAGCGACGAGGAATCAGACGAGGAGAGGGAGCGACTTCGCTAATGGGGGCGATCATGTTCAGCCTTCCTGAAGCGGAACCTGTCTCTCTGCCCTCTTTTGTCCCAGTTCTTAGCAGCTCTCCGACGACGCGGCGACCAAGAGTAGCGTCGTGGACGCGGCTCTGCAAGCCTTTTTCTAGCCCGGCGTTGTCGCAAAGAAGCTGTGGATGTTGATGACCGCGACCTAGGTGCCTTAGCTTTAATTGAAGCGTTAAGAGAAATGTTAATTACGTAATATAAAACCGATACTTTGTTCGAGATGGTTTCATTTATAAGCATCAAAGGGAAGTCTCCGGTATGGCACCTACCTTCTCGGATGTGATATTGGCTGGTCGAAGCATGTGCTTTGGCCCCTCTGACTAAGCCAACCATACCGGATAACATAAAAGAAATATCCACGTTAGCCACGAAATTAACCAGTCTCAACTGAGAGCCCGCACAGCGAGATTGAAAACCGGCTCGCGTTATCCAGTCGCTACCGAATGGGGTGCTTTGAATAAATCACGTCACTCCCCGTTGTGGGGGAGCCCAGGTCCCTCCGGTCCGTACGTGACTCCTTTTAGAGCAAAGTGTTCGCCGATAGACCGCGTGTTACGGAGCCTGCCTTGTAGCCGATCGCTAATCACCGCTACAAGGGCTTGCGGCCTTTTTGAAAGGAATAGCTGAGGCCAGCACGTTTAGTGTATCAGGGCCTGTTAAAAACGTTTTGGTGAGAGTAATAGGAGTATTATGTTTTGCGCTGTTTCTTAAAGAATGGCACCGGTTAGGGCTCGTACCCATACTACGTGACCGACGACGACGGTTCGAATAATACCACGGTCAGTCAGAGATGCAGTGGGGCTATTCTTTTAAAGTACCGGCCCCACACGGTGCTTTAAAGTACCAAGTCATGTGTTGTGCCAAGTCACGTAGTTACAGTTATATTTTACAATACATAGGCTGTTCCGAAAATTGTTAGTGAAATGAAAAATAGTTAGAATATGAAAAAAAATTATTTACAGCTTTTCAAAATATTTCCCTCCAATCCCTATGCACTTATGCATTCGGGTGAACCAGGTTTCAAAACATTTAAAAAACGTATCTTGCGGGAGGTCGAAAAATAACAGCCGAAATTCTTCGACGGCCTCGTCTGCAGTGTTAAATTTTCGCCCGCGAAGCATTTTTTTTACCGTGGGAAATAAAAAAAAAATCGCATGGAGCTAAATCTGGGCTGTACGGAGGATGGGATAACCTTTGTACCCCCGAAGTTGTCAAATAGTCCATGTTTTTACCGGTGTGTGAGCGGGCGCGTTATCTTGGTGAAAAAGAATGCCACGGACGCCGCTCCTTGGGCGCTCGCTATTCAACTCCCCGAAAGCTTGAGGCAGACAAACTTCGCAATACCAATCTTCAGTTCAGCTAGAATCTCCCGATGTGTAATGTGTCTATTCTCCCGCAATAGCCACTCTACCCTGATGACGTTTTAATGAGTGACTGCAGTTGATGGTCGGCCGGGTCTGGGGTCATCGTTTAGGTTCTCTCGACCACGTTTAAATTCACGAAACCAATAAGTAACTGTTGCTAACGCAAGAGCAGACTCCCCAAAAGCAGCTTGCAAATTTTCGTGAGATTCCTTGAAGGTTAACCCTAGTTTATAAGCATAGAAAATCATAACACGAAAAGCTTCTCGGGAGACGTCCATTGTTGCAAATAAAATATGAGTGACGGATAACCGTTAAAAATATTTAAAAAACGAACTACACGTAGGTGGCTAATAATTTTCATCAAGGAGATTTGTATTTAAATTAGCCGTCAAATCAAAATAGTTTCAGGAAAAAAAAAATTGTATTTATTCTGTGGCTAACAATTTTCGGAACAGCCCACGTATATTTAATTGTTTATAAAAAAAGTAATTTTAAAATTACGGGAATTTTTATTTCTTTCGCCTAATACAGATACTTAGTAAAGTTTTCCTCATGATATTTTCTCTCGTCGAGTGATGGAATGACGACGTGTTAATTTTTTAGAAAAATAGATTATTTTTAATGTAACCTGACAAGTTTTGCGTACATCACCTACAACACCCATGATGTCAGCCCATAACACATTGTTGTACTAGATGCCATGTCAGTTTTAGATAATATCGATATCGATAATGCCAATGCTTCCCTTTGGGCGTGCCGCCTACACTGAACTGGACGAAAAACATAAACTCTTTACATACTTAGCCGTTTCCACTTAACTTTTATTAAATGCGGCGGTACCAATCTGGAAAGGTTAAACCCTATCGCCTAGTCATGTAAAAGGGGAAGGGCCTTTACGCCGAATCCGATTCCAACGGTCGCACATTCAAGTTCTGACCGCGCCCGGGAATACTTATATTCGCGATCGGATGTCGATCCATCGCACCATCGAGCTACGAAAGCTGACTCTAAAATCTAGACTAATGTTATAAAAAGGTAAAGTTTGTGAGTTTGTAAGTTTGAATGTAGGAGGTAATCTCAGAAAATACTCATCCGATTTTTTAAATTCTTTGACCAATATTTAGAATGGGCCTTCAGGATGGACATAGGCTATGGCGAGCGAAGCCGCGGGCAGAGTTAAATTAAAATGAAGCGGTGCAAGTCAACGGATACTGAACCCATTGCGCCTCGCATTGGAGGCAATAACGTTACCAGTTGGCAACGAGCAAATTCAGTTGTATCCACCAGTATATAGATATACTAGTCTAACGAATATTAGTTGTATGTGACCATCCGTAATGGAGATTCATTGGCGATAAATAGGGATTAATTAGTTAGGGGTATGTGTAGTGAATGGATTAATGTATCAAGTGAGCTATAAAATTAATTAGGTACCTTGCAACTAATGGCTCAATTTGCTACGCAAACACACTTCTATTCGATTCAATTAACTTTGATTGTGTTATGTTTTATTATGCAAGGGGGTCGTTAAAGTTTATTACTTTTTATTATTGTAATTTTTTACTAGATTGTTTTTAACAAAAATATTCTTTTTTCTGCCCTATTATATAATTCACACTGGATTTTCACTAACGTACCATACCGCATGGGGCCGGTACTTTAAAAGAATAGCTCCACTGCATCTCTCCCCGTGTATGTCGTAAAAGGCGACTAAGGGATATGACTCCCTTTTTTTATATTACTAGGTGGTAGGGTTTAACCCGCTCGGGTTGGTACCACCGCACTGAATGAAAGGTCGGTCGAAACGGCTACGTAAATAGTTTGTGTTTTCGGTCCAGTTCAGTGTAGCCGGCACGACCGAAGGGAAGCACTGACGTGGCACCAAGTTCACCCGGTGTTATGGGCTCACATCACGGATGTTGTAGGTGATGTAGCCAACCGTGTCAGTTTCCATAAAAAAAAACGTGTTCTGGCACAAGAATGAAAGCCAGTGCCCGTCTTTGTGCTTTACTTGCTGCTTGATAAGTTAACTTGCCAAGAAACAATTACTTATATGCCTCTGTGGAGAGGCAGTGCCGTGGTGAGAGGTAGCTATCCCGTCGCCCTTTAGCACGGCATCTCGTCCTTATCCCTCAGTCGCCTTTTACGACACGCACGGGGAGAGATGCAGTCGGGCTATTCTTTTTTAAGTACCATCCCCACACAGTATACAATTACTTATCTGAGTACGTATACATTTTAAATTTCTTCCCATGTGCATTCTCCTTTCCACGACACACAGAACTAATTCCGCTGAACGAATAAGGTGAAACCATTAATCCGAGACTAACGTATTTTGTACCCTGGCACCAGAGAGTGCGCGGGACGGGAGAAGGAGCTTTCAATTGTCGAAGAGAAAGCATAGGAGCAGGGACGGGCAGGGCTGGCAATTCTTGTGAAACCGGCGAATTCATATCTTACACATGTTAACTCCCCTCTTCTCTCTCCTCTCTTGTTATTCAGTTGATGGTGTTGAACAACAGTACCACTGATTAATATGCATAATATTTAAGTCTATTATATGCCCTAATTGCCCAGGAACAAGAACTTTCAAATCACAACATGGCTTGAAAATCCACATTGGAAAAATTCACCGAACAATACTGCCAACATTCAATAATACTACCGACCAAAACAACCAGTCTCAAACACAATCTTCAAATTTTTATCAATAATCTACAAAAATTTAAACAATATGCGCCAATTTTAAGGAGAGTACCACGGGCAGCGAGAGATTCTATGGCCATAAAATTAACACAAATTATTGATAAATTATATCTATTCGGGCCGATATTCCAAATTCATCAATTTTTAAGATAGCGGAGAACAAAGTATACGATGGTGACGTACGAGGAGCCGTGAGACTATTAACATCCTCCGACACCATAGCCGCACAAGACCGAGATACGTTGACCGCTTTACAACTGAAGCACCCCGAACCTTCACGAATCATAAACTTCACTGACCCACCAGAAGAACCAGTAGATCAGGTGAAAGCTACCAGCCACTCGCTATTAGCAGCGATCAACTCCTTTTTTTGCGGCTCCGCTGCTGGAATAGATAGCATATCTTCTCAACATCTCAAGGATCTAGTGACGCCGTCAAATGGTGACGTCGGAATCAAATTGTTGGAAGCCTTCACGAAATTAACGACCATTATGTTATCAGGAAAAGTAGTAGAATAATTTCTTCCAATTCTTTATGGAGCTTCTTTATGCGCTTTAAAAAAAAGGAGGGTGGCATTAGACCAATAGCCGTGGGCTCAACTTTTAGGCGTATCGCTTCTAAAATTTTAGTTAACAATATAAGTAAAACATTACAATGTATTTTTCAGCCTATCCAGCTTGACTTCGCAACGAAGGGAGGATGCGAGATAGCCGTGCACGTCGCCCGTACCTACCTGGACTCGAAAGAGGGTTAGCACGTCCTGTTGAAGCTGGATGTATGCAACGCCTTTAATAGTATTGAGCGTGACTCGATGCTTGGAGCGGTCAAAGAGCACATCCCAGATGCTTTCGATTACTTGACCCAATGTTACATTAACCCCTCCAGCCTATTATATAACGATTATGTGATCGAGTCGTTTGTTAATTGCCAACAAGGCGATCCCCTGGGTCCACCTATTTTCAGTTTAGGCATTTTAGATGCGATAAAAACAAAATCGGAACTCAATTTATGGTATTTAGATGATGGCGTTTTAGGGAGAAATAAGGATACGGTTTTAGATGATATCAAAAACACTATACAAAATTTAAAAACAGTTGGTTTAGATTTGAATTTTTTTAAATACCAAATTTACTTTTCAGTTGTGTTTTCAGAAAATGAAAAATCTCAAATATTTAACGAATTCAATAACATATTACCAGGAATAAAAACACTATCGAAAGAAAATGTATTTCTTCTCAGGGCGCCACTAACAGACGAGTCTATCACACCACTGATGGATGAAAAACAACAGAAGGTTGAGTTATTCGCCGAACGCTTTAAACATCTCAATAAGCACGTTACTCTCTTCCTGCTCCGTCATTGTTTCTGCATCCCAAGGCTCACATACTTTCTTCGTTGCAGTCCAACTTGGAGGCACGTGGATAGTTTGCGAGCTATGGATAATTCCATTCATGCAACTAATTTTAATCGTACATTTGGAACCCATGTCATGGAGACAGGCCACCCTCCCGGTTAAATTTGGCGGAATCGGCATTCGGAAAGTGGAAGATTCCACTTCCAGCTTTTGTGTCATCGTCTCATAGTGGTATTCGCCTCATAGGAATAATTCTTACCCCCTCACTTGGTGAGTTTGAGGTGAGCCACTTGAACGATGTCGTAGAGTGTTGGAGGTCTAAGTGTCCAACACAGAGTTTGCCGATTTTTCTGGATTCACAGGGAGGCTTGGACCTACCTAGGGTCAAAATAAATTACAACGAATTTGTCCAAGTTTCAACAGATGCCGATCGTGCCCGACTTCTAGCATCGTCAGAAAAGGAGGCGCGTGCATGGCTGCACGCGTACCCTTCGCCCAATATGGGAATCCTTTGGGACTACCAAGCCACTTGCATTTCTGTCGCCCTTAGAGTGGGAGCGAGGGTATGTCAACGGCATGCTTGCATCTGCGGCACCAACTTGACCCATACGGTCACCACGGGCTGTCGTGCCAGCGCAGCGCTGGCCGTCGTTCGCGGCATAGCAGGATCAATATTTTAATAAAACGAGCCCTAGCCACGGCGGACACTCCAAGTTTATTAGAACCGCCAGGCGTATGTCGCGACGATGGAAGGCGGCCCGATTGCATGACGGCAAAGCGTTGGTGTGGAACGCAACGTGTGTGGACACCATTGCCCCCACTCACATTGCCAGTTCCTCCATCTCTGCCGGGTCTGTTGCTCTCGGAGCCTAACATTTTAAGAAGAGCAAATATTCTACCCTTTGTAATGTTGGTCCATTGAGTTTTTAGCCTTCGCCGTGGAAACCCTTGGCGTGTGGTCGCCCGACGCAAAATGCTTTACCGATCAGCACGTAAAGTTGTTATTAATAGAAAAGTCGGGTGACCGCCGCGCCAAATCTTTTTTTCTCCAGCGAATAAGCCTGGAGATTCAAAGGGGTAACGCGGCTAGTGTTTTAGGTACGGTGGGGGAGGCGGCGGAGATGGATGAATTTTTTTTTATTTAATAGATAATAATTTTAATTTTATTTCAAATTTATTTTGTATGTTGATATTACTCACGATTGACCCTCTGGTGTAAATTGTATGCATTCATGATTGTTAGAGACGAAGTTTTATATATGCGTATTAAAATATTTATGTAGTATTCGTTTCTAGTTCATCATATTACTTTACTGCTTAATACATTGCCACAAACTATTCTTGTTCGCCTGCACATACTTCTTCCACATCCCAAAGGTTAGAATAGAATGCCTCGCGGCATTAAGCTCCCCTGTTGTACCTAATTTTTATAAATTGGTGTTCAATAAAGAATATATACATACATACATTCATACTTTTACGTAATCAAACCCCGCGTTATATCCGAATCCGCGGTATTCTTTAACACTTTTCCGAAAACATCGCAGCCCTAATATATGATAAGAATGAAAAAGCCAGAAGCGAGCTTGGAGTCCTTAGACAATAGAAACGGGATAACGACCTTACTTATACAACCTCATGTGGCCGTTCCTTTGTCACTGTAGCTTGCTTGAAATTCTCTATGAAGACGCTTCTGTAGGCCGTTGGCAGACTCAACTATTCTTACTCTTCCTTTTAAACACTCTATGGGGACAGAGAGACAAAGTTCCATGAATATAACTTCACTTGCAGTACCACCAGCTACCGTGTTTGTGATACCTGGTTTCAGCGCTTCCAAATTGCTGGTCTTTGCCGTACGCTATTGTGTGTATAATGAGGAAATTAGGCGTCTTTTTGTGTCTTAGAATTTGTATGAATTTCTTTCTTACTAACATCCTTGTCTTATAAAATGCTTAGGTGTGCGGATTCCATTGCCTTATTAGTAGGTGCTAGAGTTTAACCCATCCGTATTTGGACCATCGCACAGTGCAGTGAATGTATGGAAGAATGGGACAAAAATCGAAACTCCGGCTGTATTTAAATAAATTTTTTATTTTATTCATATTTCAATATATAACATTATTTTTTATATATAATAGCTATATATATAGGATATAGATCATATATATATATAATTAGACTTATAATTAATATTAAATTACAACGTTAAAACTAATTAGAATCTGAATAATCGTCTTCCCTTAAATCTAAATTCGGTAGGTATATCTAGATCTACATTGCGAGACTGGAGCCATTTTTTTCAAATAATCATTAACATCGCCGTCTATTCTCACATATTTGTGTGTAAATACCTTCCTCTGCGAGGATATAACCTACTCACATTTTTTATACTTTTTCATCGTTCAAATACACTCAAACGAGAACATTTTTCGTTGAATACAACTTGTTTGCGGTCATTTTTGCTGCTGTTTATGCCGCAAGCTCCAATTTTTGTATGACGATCCCCTCTCTGAAAAAAAATCTATATATTACCTATTGGCAGATATTGGCAGACAAACTTTACTAAATCTGAAAGTACATTAATATAGCTACAAGAAAAAGTAAAAACCTCGAGACACTTTGCGCACTTTTTTTTTAAAGCTTCGTCAAAGTTTGGAATTGCATTAATTATAGATAATTTTCAAGGGTATGTTTAAGACCTAATAGAAAAATAAATCTTAAACAAAAAGACAACATTTATATAACGTATTAAACTACGTACCTTGGGCTACAGAATCCATTTTCAATCACTTCAAAACACTTGCTAATACTTTTGTTAGGACATTCGATGCAACGGACAACATACAACTGATAAGAGGGATTAACTACTCGCCGCTACATTGTTCCAGTTGGAGGGGTGATCATGAGCCAATGAGCGCAGTTCACGGAGTATAACTATAATTCTTAGAAGTAATGCCTTATCTACTTTACAACGGCAGGATGAAAGTCCATGGAATTTATAGCTCATTTTTCGATTTTTGGTAAAGGCTCACTGCACTGTGCATCGCACAGAATGAAGGTCTGTTGAAGCGGCAAATTTACCAAATTTTTCAACATTTCTAATTATTTATTGTGTAGAAGGTTTAATACAGAAAGAGGAGAAAAGTGTAGACACACAGAAGACAAAACCACATTTGATAGATTTCCCGAGTATGCACACTCGGGTATGCACTGGGTTTTCGCCTGTGTCGATGCGCTCAAGTTTCTCGAAAACAAAAATTATTACTACTATATAGGTAGGTACTAAAAATTATAACATAGATAGTAATGTAACAGTAAGTTAATTTTAATAAACCGTTAAATTAATTAGATCCATTAATACATTTTATTTTTCAATAAACTTCCGATTTAAGTACGAAATTTGGTTGATAAGGAGATTGAGAGCAAAATGAAAAGCATCCTAATATTTAATAGCAGTTACTGTAAATTGGACGAAGTCCTTTGAGATAATTTCTTCTAGAGACATGATTTAGTTATTTAGTCGTACTTTTAACTTTAAGTCTCTTCCACTCATAATGTTCTTCATGCATGCTCGTCGGTTACGGAAAAACATTTTTCGCAACCGGGACCTACAGTATTACGTGGAATCCGAACCACAGTCAGCCTCCAACGTTCGAGCGATCACCCATCCAAGTACTGACCGCGCTCAGGGTTGCTTAACAACTGAGCTACCGAGGCTGACAAAGATTATGTTCGCTTTGTGGTTCGACGTTCTAGAATGTGTACGAGACTAAGAAAAGTTCCTCCCAACAATTGAGTGTGTTGTTATCTAGGCAATATTTGATAATTTCCTTTAGTTTGGAGGCAACTGCAAATCTAGCTCCACGGGGATTCTACTTATGACTGGAACGTTCAGTTTGTAACTTCGTAATTTGTCTAAAAATGTATTACTCGCTCCATCATGCTGAGTAGAAATGGTTACGGAGTCCAAATTGAGATGAGGTTTTGATGATTGTATCTTGTTAGGACGATGGCATCTTGAGGTATGGCTCCATCATGCTGAGTAGAAATGATTACGGAGTCCAAATTGAGATGAGGTTGTGATGATTGTATCTTGTTAGGACGATGGCATCTTGAGGTATGACTCCATAATGCTGGGTAAAAATGGTTACGGAGTCTAAATTGAAATGAGGTTGTGATGATTGTATCTTGTTAGGACGATGGCATCTTGAGGTATGGCTCCATCATGCTGGGTAAAAATGGTTACGGAGTCTAAATTGAAATGAGGTTGTGATGATTGTATCTTGTTAGGACGATGGCATCTTGAGGTATGGCTCCATCATGCTGAGTAGAGGTTACGGAGTCCAAATTGAGATGAGGTTGTGATGATTGTATCTTGTTAGGACGATGGCATCTTGAGGTATGGCTCCATCATGCTGAGTAGAAATGGTTACGGAGTCCAAATTGAGATGAGGTTGTGATGATTGTATCTTGTTAGGACGATGGTATCTTGAGGTATGGCTCCATCATGCTGGGTAAAAATGGTTACGGAGTCTAAATTGAAATGAGGTTGTGATGATTGTATCTTGTTAGGACGATGGCATCTTGAGGTATGGCTCCATCATGCTGGGTAAAAATGGTTACGGAGTCTAAATTGAAATGAGGTTGTGATGATTGTATCTTGTTAGGACGATGGTATCTTGAGGTATGGCTCCATCATGCTGTGTAAAAATGGTTACGGAGTCTAAATTGAAATGAGGTTGTGATGATTGTATCTTGTTAGGACGATGGTATCTTGAGGTATGGCTCCATCATGCTGTGTAAAAATGGTTACGGAGTCTAAATTGAAATGAGGTTGTGATGATTGTATCTTGTTAGGACGATGGTATCTTGAGGTATGGCTCCATCATGCTGAGTAGAGGTTACGGAGTCCAAATTGAGATGAGGTTGTGATGATTGTATCTTGTTAGGACGATGGCATCTTGAGGTATGGCTCCATCATGCTGAGTAGAAATGGTTACGGAGTCCAAATTGAGATGAGGTTGTGATGATTGTATCTTGTTAGGACGATGGCATCTTGAGGTATGGCTCCATCATGCTGAGTAGAAATGGTTACGGAGTCCAAATTGAGATGAGGTTGTGATGATTGTATCTTGTTAGGACGATGGCATCTTGAGGTATGGCTCCATCATGCTGAGTAGAAATGGTTACGGAGTCCAAATTGAGATGAGGTTGTGATGATTCTATCTGGCTAGGGCGATGGCATCTTGAGGTATGAATTTTGAGTCCACGCTCACCTCGGAAATATTGAATGTCTCCACAGTGAGGACAGCGGAACTGTAGATGTGTTGAATTTGCGTCGGGAGTTGCGAGGGACTGTCAGATTGAGCCAGTAAATTTTGTGTGGCTGTTTGAAATAGTTTGCAATGCAGGCTCGGTGTTACATTCTGTATATGTTTGGCATCATCAGCGAACAGTCTATACAGTTATCCTCGAGTAGGTTGCCTCGTATGAGTCAGTGTAACGAGGTCGGCTCTGCTTGCTCAAATATTGAGCCTGTTCCACATTGGAGGCCTGGCCGGTTACACAAGAGTCCGGAATGGCTCAGTGATTATGTAACATTTTAGTTTATTTCGTTTATACTATTATTATTTAGTTGGGTTATATTTAGATTTTTGCTTTTCTCTTTCAATTGCCTTGTATTTGTTTGTTGACATTTTCTGACTGATTTGTGTTTTTTTTCCTCCTTCCTTTCGCTAAAAAATTTAATTACATATTAATATTAGACAAAAGAAGAATTTATATTAAAACTTTTATTATTTTTTTATTTATTTAAAACTAAAACGTCGCATCGTTTATTCTACGCGACTCTGGAACGTCCAGCCAATGTGCCTTAATAGTTACTTCGTGCCGCTGCTGGCACTATGGACACGTGAATATTTCAGGTTGCGGTGGTAGTTGGTGCGAGCGTTCTGATGCCTCGCCACGCATATGATTCCGGGGCCGTCAGTCATGTCGGCACCGAACGAACGACACGACGAGATCAAAAGAAAATTCGAAATTCAAAATCCAAGATGATGTTGCTTGACAGTTGACAGCCTCGTAGGTCCACGAAACTTGGCTTTTTTTTTTTATTGCTACCGAACCGAACTGGGTGGCTCTGTCCGAGGTCGCAACCTCAGGCGCAGCCAATTTCACCCTCGAGGGGGTGCCAGTCCGGCTTTAATAAAAAGGAAACCTCAGTTCTGTGCCGAATGAGAATTGGAAACTGCTGCATTCCAGTCATCTAGACCGACTTGAATGCAAAATAAAAAAGCCTGTGGCGCCATCTATTATTAAGTAGCGTGGCTAATCTATTCTTAGCACGTTTCTTGTATGGGGACCCCTTAATTTTTTTTACTTTTAGCTTTTTTTATTATTTACAAGCTGTGCCCGCGGCTCCGCCCGCTCTCATATTTCACTTCACTGCTAACCTCATAAGCTATTTAGCGTGATAGTAAGTAGCCTATAGTTGATGGGAAGAATCAAGCTATCCGTAGAATTTTGTTTTATTAAAATCGGTTCAGTGGTTCTCGAGTTATAAGCGGACAGACAGACAGACAGAAAGCAGACGTTGGATTTTATTATAGGTAAGGATAAGGATAAGGAAGGAAAGGAAGGATTGGCACATCCGCCATAACACATATTCTGTATGGATACGGAACACCAAAAAGCAGCAAAGGTGACTCGCATGTAAACGGAAGTTAGTGGGCTCGACACGGCTTATTTCTAAAGTGGGAACATTTCGATAGTGCGAGAAATGTTTACACCACTTGCAGTATGTTCTCTTTCGCAGACAAGAAACATTTTCAGTGAAAGTGGCAAGTCTGTTAGAATATTATTTTTATTTTATTCTTATTTATTTGGAAAATCAAAAGTTTATACATACATATCTTTTTTCCCAACTGCTTTTCATATACATTCTTAAACCAGAAAAAGTGTTTCTCTTATTTAAGTTCAAATCATTTACAGCAAATTGATGTGCAAAAAATGTACCACAGTGGCGTAAAACAAAGAAGTTAATATAATAAGCAGTTATTTTTTATAATAAAATAAAAAAAAGAAGAAGAAATAAATAATGTATTTTAAGCAAAAAGGTCGATTTAAAATAATTAAATATAAATAATATTATTTTAGACTGTCATATATAAAAAAATATTTTTTTTTATTATTTTATTTATAGTGATCACTACTTTCTGTTTACCTCTTTGTTTACATCTTTTTTAAATGTGTTCTTAGTCCGCATTCTTCTTGTTTGTGTTCTTAGTCTTAGCCGCTGGAATATTTGTTACATGTGCTATTAACTATTAACTGCCTATTAACAAAGGGGTGATAAAAAGGAACAAATGTATAGGTTTCATTATGAACTTTTCTGAGAAACAAATAGAAAACGAGGGGAATACGAAAGCTATATTGCCTGCGGGCTCGTACGCAACCCTTTCAACGTATTTATCTAGGGCCCTTCTCAATTTTAAGTCAAAGCAAAATTGCTCCGTTATTATTTTCAAATAATGTAACACAGAGGCTGCCAAATACTTCATTTAATAATTTATTAATTTAATATTTCCTATTTCGTTTATTGTCTAACTAAAATATGAGGGTCCTCTAAAGCTGAGTGCTAAAACTAATTTAGTAAATTTTACGAAACGAAGTTAGTAAATTATATTTTAGTCTAGAAAATTCTCCCAAATAGACTATTGCGGCAAAACTTTAATACTCTATAATATTCATTGCTACGCTAAAATATCCCATAGAACTTTAAAATTATTACCAATATGTTCGTTCAGGCTTTAAAATTAGGTACCTTTTTTTTTTTTTATGGAACCTGACACGGTTGGCTACATCACCTACAACATCCGTGATGTCAGCCCATAACACAGGGTGAACTAGGTGCCATGTCAGTGCTTCCGTTCATTTCATGTCGGCTACACTAAACTGGACGGAAAACACGAACTATTTACATAGCCATTTCGACCGACGTTTCGTTCAGTGAGGTGGTACCAACCCGGCCGGGATAAACCCTACCACCTAGTAAGGTAAGAAGGGAAGGGACCTACAGTTTAACGTGGAATCCGAACGACGGTCAGCCTCCAACGGTCGAGCGGTCACCCATCCAAACACTGACCGCGCTCAGCGTTGCTTAATAACAGTTGACTAACCAACCGCGCCACTGAGCTGTGAAAATACCTTCTACAATATCCGACGAGATTTTTTTACAGATAGAAAATCCTACCTATTTTTATTAAGTATCCCAAGTAGCACACAGAGGCTGTATAGCAGCTGGACAACGAATTTCGCGGATACTTAAAGCTGAATAAGCTAGCTGTACAAAAGCTGAGTAGCCGCTTATTCAACCAGTACAACTCTTAAATGGGCACAAATTATTCAGCTTTAAGTTCACATTGCCGTTTAACTGCGTTATAGTAGCGTTATATTTGCTTTATTATTGGTAACAGTAGTTATAAGGCCTGAATATGTACTGATTAAGAGGACTTGAGTTACCATTTATTCATACCAAACCTTACACATACACCATAAATGATGGTGATATGCAGCTGCAAGTTCACACTTTTCTGTTTAAATGCGAACATTTTATAAATAAGAGTATCCGACGGAAACATCACGCTCGTGGCGGTGATCAACGTATTATGTTGTAATGTGAGTGGCTGTACGTGTGAAGTTATTGTATTAATGGTGGATAAATGGTAAGTACATTACACGATATTTTCGGTATTCATTCGTGAGAAATCATTGGGAATGCAAGTTTACTGTTACTATATATATATATTATCTAAGAAAATTTTCATGCGCCCCGGGAATAATACGTTTTTTAGAAAAAATAAATAAATATAGATAATAAATAAACTTTGATGAAATTTTGACTAATTAATTTTGATTGTTTTGAACATTCATTATTCTATAAAAGGTATTACTATAATTTTAAAAAGTATAAATCAATTCAATAATCCTATATTTCATGTTAGAAAATGAAAAAAAAAGTAAATAAATACAGAGGATAAACAAACAAAATGGTGGTTGAGTCTTAGACAGCGATGTGAACCGTTATAATTCTAAATGGTTTCTATAGGCTGCATAGTGATTCACTTAAGTCCCGTTAATTAACAAAAAACGGAAAAGAGTGAAACATGTGAACTTAATACATAAATAGGCTGTTTTTTAATATGTTTAGTGGTCCACGATTTCAACCTATAACGTTTATGTGAACCAATTAAAAGCTTTTATACAGACATTTTTAGGGATCCGTAATAAAACCAATAAAACCACAAGAAAACTTCTAGTTACTGAAAAGATAGGATGAATATTATAATTAAACTTTTTTTAGTACCTACCAAGGATGAATTAACTGAAATATTTATAGAGGGTTAAATTAAATTCATCAGCGAAACGTTCGATTCTGCAAAATTTTTTTTAGTAATACCGTTATCGTACCTAAACAATTGACCCCAATGTTCATACATACATACATAACATTCGCATCCATAATAACAATGTCCATGGGCGTCTTTAGACAACTTATGGGTGGCTCGGCGCCCTATGTCGCGCTTTATTCTGTGATGCACGGGGATTGATATGTTTATGTAACTTATTGATTTTATTATTTTTCTTACAGAAAAATGCCTTTCAAGATCGTGCAAACACTGGAACGGGGATGTCCTCGTTTGAGCATTGTACTTTCGCTCTGGGGGTCAAAGGGCAAACTACGCTGGCCTTCGAAAAATCCAAATATTGGAAGACGCGTAGTACGCGGTGTAGGTTAAATCTCGTGATAAGGGTACTGATATCTTTTATCAACTTATCACACCTCTGGGCCCTCAGCGTTACGTTGCAACAGCTGCGATCACAATTAAGAGGGCACCGCCCAACGTTTGGTATCACCCATTAGATGTTAACAAATAATTTTAATTAAAGAATTGTAATGTGAATGAAACAATAAAAATTTTTGTTAATTTGTTTATTTTATTTCTTTTACAAAGTATGTATTAGTGGTATGAAGTAATAGCATTATTTATGTTTAATACATACTAATTTGCATTTTATATCTTTCGGATCTAAAATGACTACAGTACGATCACTTTCGCAGAGATTTTTTGATTTGTATATCTCAAAGCGTGATGATTTAATCGGATATGTGAAGATGTCTTCTTTGTTATTTATCTTAGAAATCACCTTCTAACTTACTATTTTGTACGGAACCCTGATCTTCCGACACACGAACTGTCGCACCTTGTGTTATGTCGAACCTTACAAAGGTCTACACGAGTTTATTTATTCAGCCAAAATCTGATATAGTAATCTCATGTGAACCACTGTTAAGTAGTAGGCGTTAATTTGATACATAAATGTTCTCTTAAAGAGCTATGTGGCGTTCAGGTGAACTCATCAACAGCCGCTAAGCGGATTGTGAGAGTAACAGTATAAAGGCTGATTAGCTGGAAAAAATTTCAGCCTTATGCAGTAATATAGACTACATTTACTCCATTGTACATCTATTGACTTTATAATAGTTCGCACATACTCTCTTAAATAGGCAGCGTAATATAAGTTTACATATTCCATCTTATACAGCACTTGGCATATTTTTTTCTTCTAAATTGCTCTTATTCAGCTAACAGTGTTAGAAACTACTGAAAGCTGAATAGAGACGTTGAAAATATACCAAATAAACACTTATAGCGTAATTATTGTGGTGTTTGTCTAGCATAATACAGTTCTTACTCAGACTAACCAGTTTTAAATGGTACTCGAAGGTAATATGCAGCTGAATGATCACGAGTGAACTTTTATAAGACTTTATTTAAGCGCAGAGTTCTAAATCACACCACGAGTGAGTAATTGCGAAGGACACAACATTGCCGCCTCTGCCTTCACCACGAAAGCGTACGATGGCGGAAGTAGTTAAGCTGGGAAATCCAAGAAGGGAGAAAAAAGAAAATGAAAATGAATGGAAGATAGTCGAAAGAAAAAATAATAGACAAAATAAAAATAAGCGAGGTAAAGCAGAAATTGATGCGTCTATTGCATTCAATTTTCGTGCAGCTGAGCGGAAGGTTCCGCTATATGTGTCGCGTGTTGATAAACAATGCAGCGAGCGTAATATCAGTGACTATATAAAGCACCGCGCTAACATTGAAGTCTCTGTTGTTAAAATCAATGCACATGACAACGGCTTCAACGCCTTCAAGGTGATTGTGCCTGGACGCAAGTTGAGCGTTTTCATGGACCCCGAGTTCTGGCCTGATGATGTGGCCTACAGGCGGTTCATCGAGCAGAAAAGGCCTCGCCACCAGGAACCCACTGCCACACCCAATAATAATGGATAGTAACAATAAGAGGATAAAAATAGCTAGCTTCAATTGTAGGTCGATACGTCGCTCATGCTTGCACGTGCGTGACCTATGCGCCTCCCATGACATCGTCCTACTGCAGGAGCTATGGCTGCTGCCCGATGACCTGGAGTTCCTTGGATTCATTCATCCCGATTTCGGACACTATGGTGTTTCTGCTGTGGATACGGCAGCCGGTACTCTGAAGGGCCGACCCTACGGCGGAGTAGCGGTGCTGTGGAGAAGATCGCTGTTTGCCGACGTGACGCCGCTCGATTCGGGCACCACTCGAGTTGCAGCCGTACGCGTGCGTCTGGCCGACGCGCGCAGCCTGCTCGTCCTGTCTGTTTACATGCCGACACAATGCCCCGACAATATGCCTGAGTTCATCTCCGTGCTGGGCGCGGTCAGCGCGGTCATCGAGAGCGACGAGGATGAATGCGCGCTGGTGCTGGGAGACTTCAACGCCGACGTTGGGAGTACGTTCGGGGCGGAGCTCGAGCGCTACTGCAGAGAACAGCGGTGGGTATGTGCCGACACCGAACTCTGTGCGAGTGATACCTATACTTACCTCAGTGACGTGCACGGCACAACCAGTTGGCTGGATCATTGCATTGTGACGGAAGCTGCGTGGAAATGTGTAAATAAATGCTCTACTGTGAATGACGTATTCTGGTCCGATCACTTCCCTCTAATAGTGGAATTTGACATAGCTGCAATTTCCCCAAAGTGTGTCGAAACCGATAATCAGAGTGCCAATAAAGCGATCTGGGGTTATAGAACACCAGAACAAATTGATGGGTACAGGCGTTTATGTGACGAATATTTCAAAGAAATATATGTAAATAATGTTTATTTACCTTGCTCTGGTTTTCTCTGCAGCAGTCGCGAACACTGTAGCAATGTCGAGTCCATCTACTCCGACATCGTGAACGCGCTACAGCGTGCAGCCTCGGATACCTACAGAGAGAAGAAACGTGGACGAAAACCTATAATTGGATGGAACTATCATGTGCGCGAGCTGCATGGTGTAGCGCGTTCAAAATATCAAATGTGGCTGTTGATGGGAAGACCAAAGCAAGGTAAAGTGTATGATGAAATGTATACTAGTCGTAAGAAATTTAAAAACAAATTGCGTTGGTGCCAAAAGAATGAAGACAGAATAAAGATGGATGTTATTACCAAGCATAGATTAAATAAAGATTTTTCTAAATTTTGGAAAACTACAAGGTTGAACGGCAAAGGAGCGCTGCCCCTATCTGTAAATGGCAATGAAAATAAAAAAGATATTGCTAATGTGTTTAGGCAACACTTTCAGGTGAATGGCGCTCCGCTGCCGCCCCCGCCTCCGCCGCCGCCTCTGCTGCCTGCACCGCCAGCGTCACCGCCGCCGTGTGCATGTACGGCCGCTGCGATGACGGAGGCCGACCTGGCCGTGAGGCGTGGGGGAGCCGCCCCGCCTTCCACACCCGCAGGTGGGGAGGAGGGGCGGAGTTGCCTCCGCTTCACGGCGGAGCAGGTGGCCCTGGCGGTGCGTGCCATGAAGCGAGGCAAGTCCCCGGGTCACGACGCGTTAAGTCTCGAGCACTTGCTTCACGCCGGACCAGAATTGGCATATATACTCGCTCACCTTTATAATATGTGCATAGCGCACGGATACCTACCGGACCACCTCATGAAAACGGTAGTAGTGCCTGTAGTGAAGAACAGGACCGGTGATGCATCCGCGCTGTCGAATTACCGCCCAATCTCGCTCGCGACGGTAATATCTAAAGTATTCGAAAGATTGCTCCAACCCGAACTCTGTAAATATCTCAATTTACACGATGCGCAGTTTGGTTTCCGTCCCGGTCTCTCAACGGATATGGCGATATTATCACTGAAACGTACAGTCAAGTACTATTTGGATTGAAAAACGACTGTGTACGGGTGCTTCTTGGACCACAGCCGGGCATTTGATACAATAAATTATGACATTCTGTGGAATAAAATGAAAGCGGCTGAGGTCCCGGAGGATATCTTGGGTCTGTTCAGATTCTGGTACGGAAATCAAACCAATACAGTGCGGTGGGGTGGTGAGCTGTCCGACGAGTACCGATTGAGTTGCGGGGTGAGACAGGGGGGACTGACATCACCGGACCTGTTCAACCTCTACGTCAACGGCCTCATAGAGGAGCTCAGCAGCGCCGGTGTCGGCTGCCACCTGGGTAGCACATGCATGAATAATCTTAGCTACGCAGACGACATGGTGCTGCTGAGCCCATCTGTGAAGGGTCTGCGGAAACTGGTTGGTATCTGCGAGCGATATGCCGAGGCACACGATTTAACCTACAATGTCAAAAAGACGGAGGTCGTCATCTTCAGACACGGCGTCGGACCAGATCACGTGCCCCCTATAACTTTGCGTAATTCTCAATTGATAATCGCTACAAGGTTTAGGTATCTAGGGCACGTGATTACGGACAGGTTGAGAGATGACGAGGACATGGAGCGGCAGCGGAGAGTTATCGCTATGAAGAGCAACATGTTGGCTCGCAGGTTTGCGCAGTGCTCCGAGGAGGTCAAACTGACCCTGTTTAGGGCGTACTGCCAGCCGTTCTACACCGGACACTTGTGGTGCAGCTACACGCAGCGAGCGTTCAACTCGCTGCGCTCAACAACGCTGAACCTGTCTCGTGAATGGCAGGTTTCTTACAGCTCAGTTACTCCTCTACAGGCCCGCCTTTTTGGCTCCGCCGTAGTGGTATGAACAGTTCAATAAATATTCCGAAACAATTTCAAAGCACATGGGAAATGGTACAACGTTCCAAGGCGTCTCGAAGCCGAGGTAAAAGACAAAATGATCGTACTAATGCTATTATGTGAGGCGTATTAAGCATGGGTCGCCTGGGGCATACCCCAATCGGCGGTGGCCAAATTTAGATGAAATCAGATCGCACTCGTAATTAGGACAACCGTAGTTTATATGACCGAAACTTCACTGACATTACAAGTAGTTATGTTTGTTAACAGTAGCAGTAACAGCCGTAGTTTGATTGATCGTAGATTTTATAATACGCAGTTTCTTCCATATAGCATCACAAAAGACGACACCTTGATGGTATCCTGGGGTGATGCAAAATTTATCAGACGGATATACGAACACCAATCCTACTGGTCAGAAGCCACATACGTAGTCAATTATTTATTCGTTTATTTGCACATTTTCTTTTTTATATTAATTTTACATATTATAAAACTTAAATCTAAAATTAATACAAAATAACAAAATGGAGTTTCCACCACCGGCGGCGGGGCGACCCCAGGCTACCGATGGTCGGACCCGAGAGAGAGAAACCTCCGGACAATTCGAGCGGTGTCGAGCAAAACCGCCTTCTAAATCTGACCCTTGATCCAAACAAGTGGCTCAGACATTGTCGGTTCAAGAGCCTGAAACTCAGTAAGCAGTCTTGCTCGAAACATGGTCCGGTTGGTTTCTCCCTCTGTGGCCCTGTAGTACGCCACCAGCGCATACGGCGCACTACACCATCGGTAGCGGGGACTATAGGCGGAGCATGAAGCCCCGATGGCCCCAAGCCGGCCGGTGGTGGACGTCGTCCTCGTCGTGGTTCTTCTGACGGGGGCGGCTCGTCGGCCCGTCGTCGTCGTCGCCAGATGATTCTGACGACGTCGCGGCGGGCGTCGGTGGAGGGTGTGCGGTGGATGGTATTGAAGAAGTGGCGGCTCGTGGACGCAGGCGGCGGCGGCACGGTGATTCGGGCGCGGGCGCGGGCGGGGGGGGGGGGGGGGGCGAGCCATCCGTAGCGCTGCTGCTGGGCCGGTGTGCTGATACGCGGCAGGGGTAGGCGGGGTGTGGAATTGCGCACTCGGTGCGAGCTCTGCCCTCGGCCTGCAGCGCTGCTCGTACCTCCATTCGCCCGCCGGAGCGTCGGCCGTGTCCCCGCACGCCTATAGCCGCCGCAGTCTTGTGGTGTTGACATGAGACGGCAGGTGCCGTCGGGCGTTGGCACCGGCAGTGCCCCACATGCTGCCTTCAGCAATGCGGGCCTCTATGTTGCCGGCGAGGCTGCTGCGAGTAGCGCGGGCCCGGTCGGCGCCTGTAGGTCTTCTTTAATATTTTTAATTTTTACGGAAAAAATATTTTCATGTGTCAACCTTGACAGCTTGTCAATTATTATTATTACAAAGTTATTATTACTTCAGTTTGTTGTAAGTGGTGATTTTGTTTAATGCAACATCTTCTAATCAAACAAACACAACTTTTGGTTGGTGTTCGCGTGTGTAGGGAGGGAAACACCGGTGGAAATTAGTCCTAACATTTAGTCAACGCATCGCCAGCTTCTTTTCAAGACATGCTGTGGCGAGGGTGACTAACAACGATGACTCCGATGATCCAACGATGAAATATGCCTCTGGCAGCTTCGCCGCCCCCTGGCGGCAGTTTCTCTCAACATTATCTTCGCGGTCTATTCTTTCACTCCACGCGATACGCGAACATTAAATATTGAACACGTTCCTGCGCCAATTCATTTCAATTTGGATGTTTCTTGCAATTTCCTATTGTGGAGTAGGGTGTATGAACTCTTAGGTGAAAATTATCATGTAGGCCCCTTCCCTTGCCCCTTACTAGGTGGTAGGCTCAAATTGTAGCCGACTGGGTTGATACCACCGTACTGGATGTAAGATGGCCGCATAGCGGCCTCGGTTGTGTTCTCCTCTAGTCCAGTATAGCCAGCAATCCAGGGAAGTCCCGGTATGGCACCTACCTTCTCGAAGGTGATATTGGCTGGTCGGAGCATGCGCTTTGGCCCCTCCGACTAGACACCCATACCGGATCACATAAAAAAAAATCATAATGATGTTATAGCATGTTTCTAATTTGAATGATGCCGGTTGTCGTTTTTTAGTACAATAACATATTTTTATTTATAACTAGCTTTTGCCCGCGGCTTCGCTCGCGTGAAATTCGTATTTCAAAGAAAGCAAGTAAGTAACTAAGGCCGATCTGCTGTAAGTAAGGTAAACGATAAATCTTCTCAACTAAAGTAAGTAACTAACGGGCGAGGCCGAAGGCCGAGCTGCGTTCAGGAAGACGATAAACCCACTCAAAGAAAGTACAGCGTACAGCAAGACTATAAACCTTCTTGAAGAAAGTAAGTCACTGAGGACGAGGCCGAAGGCCGAGCTGCGTTCAGGAAGACGATAACCTTTTCGAAGAAGTAACAGAGGGCGAGGCCGAAGGCCGAGCTGCGTTCAGGAAGACTATAAACCTTCTCGAGGAAATTAAGTAATTGAGGGCGAGGCCGAAGGCCGAGCTGCGTTCAGGAAGACGATAAACCTACTCAAATAAAGTAAGTAATTGAGGGCGAGGCCGAAGGCCGAGCTGCGTTCAGGAAGACGATAACCTTTTCGAAGAAGTAAGTAACAGAGGGCGAGGCCGAAGGCCGAGCCTCGTTCAGGAAGACCATAAACCTTCTCGAAGAAAGTAAGTAACTAAGGGCGAGGCCGAAGGCCGAGCTGCGTTCAGGAAGACTATAAACCTTCTCGAATAAATTAAGTAATCGTGGCCAAGGCCGAAGGCCGAGCTGCGTTCAGGAAGACTATAAACCTTCTTGATGAAAGTAAGTACCTAACTGAGGGCGAGGCCGAAGGCCGAGCTGCGTTCAGGAAGACGATAACCTTTTTGAAGAAAGTAAGTAACAGAGGGCGAGGGAGGCCGAAGGCCGAGCTGCGTTCAGGAAGACCATAAACATTCTCGAAGAAAGTAAGTAACTAAGGGCGAGGCCGAAGGCCGAGCTGCGTTCAGGAAGACCATAAACCTTCTCGAAGAAATTAAGTAATTGAGGGCGAGGCCGAAGGCCGATCTTCGTTCAGGAAGACTATAAACCGTCTTGAAGAAAGTAAGTAACTATCGCCCATAGTTACTTTCTGTCATCGAGAAGGTTTAGTGTCTTCCAGAATACAGCTTGGCCTTCGGCCACGCCCTTAGTTACTTACTTTCTTCGAGAAGGATTATAATCTTCCTGAACGCAGCCCGACCTTCGGCCTCGCCCTCAGTTACTTACTTTCTTCGAGAACTTGTTCGAGAAGGTTGAAGGTCTTCCTGAACGCAGCTCGGCCTTCGGCCTCACCCTTTGTTGCTTATTTTCTTCGAAAAGGTTTAACCTCTTCCTGAACGCAGCTCGGCCTTCGGCCTCGCCTTTAGTATGTTACTTACTTTCTTTGAGAATGTTTATTGTTTTTATCTGAATCCAGTTCGCCCTCCGGTCCCGGCCTAAGTTACTTAGTTTCTTCTTTTGAAATACGAATTTCACGCGAGCGAATCCGCGGTAAAAAGCTATCGATATTAAAATAAGAAAATTCTATTAAAATAAATCAAGTACTTTAGATACCTACCTAACTAAGTGTAATACTACACATATTAGCATAACCGGAACTGAATTTTATTTAGCCTATCCTGTGTCTCGTATAGCTAAATGTGCGTGTAGTAATTTTAATCGAATTTAGATGATCGGCTTAAATTTTATGGAGGAAATTCATACAAACATATTCGCCTCGCCCCGCTCCTTCTTCTGTCTTGAGAGAAGCGCAGCGCTTCTCTCAAGACATTCTCATCGTCGTAACTTTTAAACTATTTGTCCAAATTACTTAGTGTAACAGCCAAAGTTTATCTACTTTAAATACCAGAAGCGATAAAAGTATGTATTTTTATAAGAATTAATTCAAAACTATAAAATGTGCATTGTAAATACAGTATCCAATTTAAATGTATTTTTGGTTCACTATTTTGGCTATAGTGGCTTCCACATAAAAGGTAGATTGCTGTCGCGGACTTTTCTTTAGAACTATTTTAGAGAAACAACCTCACCTTATACTATCTTCGTGTAACTCTAACGGTTTATGCAGCGCACGCCGAGATAGCTCTCAGAAGGCAGGATTTTTTCCGACTTACTTGACATTTATCGATATTTGGGCAAATTTACACAATGTCTTTATAAATTATAGCCTTTTTGATGTATAAGCTATAGTACTGTAAAGGCTCATCAAAATCTGTTCAGTAGTTTTTGCGTGAAAGAGGAATATAGTGCGGCTGCTCGGTCGGTTCGCTGTTGAGTTTATAGCCCGCGCCTCCCCCGCGCCGCCTCCGCGCCGCCGCGCCGCCAACTGCCGCTCGCTCGGTAAATACCTATGTCTAGTACTAAGGCGCGCGGATTGAACATATCGGTTTGTATGGGAGCCACATCTTAGCGTAACCGGAACTGAATTTTATGTAGCCTATCCTGTGTCCCATATAGTTAAATGTGCTTGTACAAAGTTTCATTGATTTCGGATGATCGGTTTAAGAGTTATGGCGGAACATACATACATACATACATACATACAGAAAAGATTTCTAAAAATCGTCAATTTAGCTTTAGTATCATACATAGAGGCTACAAACTCAATATTTCCTAAAACTAAGTAACTTACTCCATGACCACCCCTTACAGATTTATTATTAGTATTGAATTGATGATGATTGATGATGATTGATGATAAAATATGTACTTGTTACGAAGCACTTTCTATCTATCTATCTATCTATCTTTTCCTTACTAGGTGGTAAGTTTTAACCCGACCGGATTGATACCACCGCACTCAATGAAAGTTCGGTCGAAGCGGTTACGCAGACAGTTCGTGTTTTCCTTCCATTTTAGTGTAGCCGGCACGACCGAAGGGAAGCACTGTTCACCAAGGTGTTATGGACTGACACCACGGATTTAATAGGTGATGAGGTTCCACACAAATAAAGCCGCTATTTGAAGGTGCCTCAATTGTAGGACAGGGAAAGACATTCTCCGGAAGCCAGTAGGAAGGCAGTAAAATAAAAAAAAAACTAATTATTTCTGCAAGTAAAATCGACACGATTGACGTAAAAGTCGCCCTGGTCCCCTAGCCGAAGAGAATTGTTAACTAGGCGATTTGGTTTTTTTTTGTTATCTCTCATTAGTTTCCTCTCGAAAGGCCAGAGGTCGAATGATCCGGGGGCGAAAGGTTGGGTAGGTAATGAAATCTAATGAAGTGTTTCCTTTTTTTCTGGTAACAGGAAAGTTAGCAGTGGATGTTAGATTGGCACTGGGCCTTGTCTCGATTGGGTTGCCAGATTTCTAACTTATGATTGAGTTAAAATCGCTCGAAATTGCGATGAAAATCCCTGATTTTCTTTTACTTTGGCGATTGAGGTGATATTTAGGCTAATATATTTTATTAGCATTTCGTTTTTTCGATATTTTAAAAGCTGTGAAGAATTTTTTGGGTTGTTTAATAATTTATTTTCATTTAAAATAAAATAATAAATGACATTAATTATGTAGTTTATTATCATTTGTACCTATTATATAATGGTAGTTATAATTTTACATTTTGTAAATATTTATTATTGATTAGTTTTGTTAATAAAATTAAACGCCATCGATATCACAAAAGTTCTAAATTTGAAATCGAAGCTTCGTCTATGAGATTTCTTAAAAAATGCACATAGGAACTTATCAATAGCTGAAGAGTTTGTAGATACCTACTAACTTATTGTTGAAACCTCGTACATCCTGTTTCCTGCAACTTTCAACAGTGATTCCTGTTCTATTTGACAATTGCCTGTCACATTTCTGTCATTGTGACTTGCACCTTTAAAGCTTGTCACACGTGATGAAGATAGTATTAAATATATCTGTCGTAGAGGATATTTAACAATATCGCTCACCATAAAATCCTTTGAAAAAAAAACCACGATGTTATTTACATATTTACGATATCGAAACATACCAAGCGATGTGGTAATATATCGTAATATAGATATGGCACCTAGGCAGACTCTTAAGAGAAAGTATAGCTTTAAAATATTATCATATCTTAGCCGGTATAACCAACTACTAGTTTTGTCGCCGAACTTTTTCCTATTAGCGCTTGTAAGAAAATTGTGAAAAAAATTTACAATATAGGTACACTTATTTAGTTTTTCACAAAATTTATATTGCTCAAAACGTCATATTATTTCCAGCCAAAATCTAGTCTTATGAAGCAATATTTTATTTTTTCCCCTATGTAGTTGTACATACAAATTTTATTTTGCTCAAAACGTTAACGATTTTCAGGAAAAGCTAGATTTATGAAGCCATTGTTTGCCTCTCTGGCCAAAATTTTCCTTTTATATGAAATTTAAAAGAAATAATAAAAACTTAATAACTAATGTACTTATTTTTATGTTTGTGTAACCAACCACGTCAGGTTCCATGAAAATAGTGTCACCGGAACCGGAGTACGGGCGGCGCGGCGCGGAGGCGGCGCGGTCCGAATTACACAAACAATGTAAGTGAGTGGGGTACGACAGTCGTAGTCCTGTCAAGTGGAATAACGAGCTTCGCGATACGGATTAGCGTGCACGACGAGGGTTTGCGTGTTTTTTGCTTATGACATTTCCTCTTGATGCAAAAAGTACAAGATTACATCGGTTCTAGCTTAAAACGTAGAAAAAGCGACCTATATTGTGAAAGACGTGGAAATGTGTCCTAAACATGGATTTGACAGCGTCATCAATTTTTCATTCGAGGCTATTCTTAATCTAATCTTGATGTATATAGGTCAGCCTCGGTAGCGCAGTGGTGCGGTCGGTCGACTGTTGTTAAGCAACTCTGAGCGCGGTCAGTATCAGGTCAGTTACCTTACTAGGCGGTAGGGTTTATCCCGCCCGGGTTGGTACCACCGCACTGAATGAAACGTCAGTCGAAACGGCAATGTTAATAGTTCGTGTTTTTCGTCCAGTTCAGTGTAGCCGGCACGACCAAAGGTAAGCACTGACATGACACTTACTTCACCATGGTGTTGTGGGCAGACATCACGGATGTAGTAGGTAATGTAGCCAAACGTGTCAGTTCCCATAAAAAAAAACGACGCTAGCAGTGACCTGTGACCACCCCGCAGTAAGAAACCTACTTTTACATTAGACAAAATATAGTCTGAGACTAAACTAACTTTAAAATGGACAAATAATAGTCTTAATACTAATATTTTGTCACTCCATACCAACTTTTCAGGTCGGGATCCTCAGCTTTTCAGTTGAAAGATCCCAGTGGCAAGATGAAGAGCTCATGAAGCATTAAGACGCTCCCTACACGGAGGAAACTTTAAGGATTGTCGCGGCCATGCTTGCGGCAAACAGCTGGAGATAGCCGCAGGAGACGAAGGGAAAGAATTCAAAATGGCAGAGCTGCCTGCTGTCATACATTAAATACGATTTATTTCGATCGTACATCGGCGCCCTAAGTGTGTACTATCGCTTATTCCATGGGGAATGCTCGGAAATAAAATGTTAAACTTTTTGTACAAACTAATATTGTTTTAGGCGTCCAAGTTGTCTTTGTTGTTTTGTCATTAATTAATGAACATGCTATCATTAGGTAGCTTTAATTTTTTTTTCTGTATATGCCCACAAAAATTATTAAATAGACTAGTTGACCGGGAGTGGTTGCCTTAGGCAATAAGTCCGCCATTTGTTATATAATTTATATAAAACTAGAAACTGTGCCCGCGATTTCGTACGCTTGGACGAATCCATCTACCTGGTGTAATTCTATTTTCAAACCATCCAGAGACCCATTCAAATATACACACAAAGTTTCATCCAAATCGGTCCAGCCGTTTAGGAAGAGTTAGGTGACAAACACACGTGCGGAAGAATTATATATATATAAAGATAAAGATTATTATATAAATTAATAATAAATAATTCACGATTTTAACGTGAAAAGGACCTAACGTGTGTGCGGAGCGCTTGGGCAACGTGGCACACATACCACACCGCATCTAATGTCACGAATTCACTATATCTCCGTGTTTTCACGAACAGGGCGGCATGGCAACGTTGCGTAATGCTGTTTTAGATTATACCAAACATTAAATTAGAAAAATGTCTATTTTGTTAAATTATGGTGTTTAGAAAAAAAAAATTGGTTGTCTGTAAAGTCGGTTTACGGACGATAGTTTTACGTGATAACGTCATACAACCCTTGTTTCATGAATATTCTAAATTTGAAATATTTTCCGACCGGCCAGATATGGTACGAGTAACCTCGTTTTCATTTCTGCGGCCCTGGTACTTTTACAAGCCGACGCTTGGGCCGATTGTGCCTCTCTATCGCTTGTTACGCGCTCTCGCTTGCACACACAGTCTCAGATGGAATGTGACGTGATATTCGTGCGTGCAGCCGGTGTTCATCAATTTATAAGACGTTATCACGTCAAAAATATTCACTGTTTTTATCCGGAACGGCAGGGGTTGCGCTGACGAAACTAAAGCAGTTACTGCGGAATCATCTTGTCTATCAAGTGTGACTCGTGACTCTATGACTTCATAAATGCATGACTGTAGATGTGATGGATTTGCTATATTTTTTTTTTAAACTGACACGGTTGACTACATCACCTACAACATCCGTTATGTCAGCCCATAACACCGGGTGAACTAGGTGCCATGTCAGTGCTTCCCTTCGATTGTGCCGGCTACACTGAACTGAACGGAAAACAGAAACTATTTCCATAGCCGTTTCGACCGACGTTTCATTCAGTGCGGTGGTATCAATCCGGGCGGGTTGAACCCTACCACCTAGTAAGGTAAGAAGGGAAGGGACCTACAGTTTTACGTGGAATGCGAACCACGGTCAGCCTCCAACGGTCGAGCGGTCACCCATCCAAGTACTGACCGGCCCAGCGTTGCTTAACCATCAATAGCGACAGTCGACTGTCTGCACCACTGAGCTATCGAGACTGACGAGGCTATTTGTTTGGGTGGTGTTGCTATCGGTAATGAGCTGAGTAGCGGGCGTTGCGAATAGCAGCGGAAGGAGGGGGTCTGCCCGCACTCCACGCGCCGGGAAACTTGAAGCAAACTTACATATTATGCACAGCACACACAGTACATCAGACCGAAGATACGCAACTCCTCTAGAGAGACAGAGATAAACATATATTTTGTTATTTCGTCTTTGTGTATACCACTTATCGTTTCGCCTCCTGCTCGACGTGTCGTGTCGAAGGGGCTTCTTTACGTTTGAATTCTTTGGCGGAAAGTGTTTGGCTTCGGCGAGAGGACGCCTCGTGACAAAATGTGCATCGTAAGAGACTTAGCCGGACGACTATTCTTATAATTATTTAACACAAATGGCGTTATAAAGTCTGTGCGAATCTTCTCACTTCTCACTTCTCACTTCTCACTAATATCATAAATGTGAAAGTATGTTTGTTTGTTTGTTTGTTTGTTTGTTTGTTCCTCTTTCACGCCTGAACGGCTGAACGGATTTGGACGAAACTTCGTATATGGGTAGTGTATATCCCGGAGTAACATAATTTTTTAAAAAAGTGGTCAAGTTCGAGCCGAGCTCGCGTGCAGAGGGTTCCGTACCATCGCGTTTCCTGTGAGAACTAGGAGGATTGGGATTTTCGTTTACGTTTTCCTGTAAATTAAGTGTATATCCCATGGTAACAATTTTTTTTTAAAAGTGGTCAAGTTCGAGTCGAACTCGCGTAAAGAGGGTTCCGTACCATCGCGTTTTCTGTGAAAACTAGAAGGATTGGGATTTTCGTTTTTTTTTTTTTTTTTTTTTTTATTGTTAGCTCGACATATGGCGCCGAGGCACCCATAAGGTGTCTAACGGCGCCCATGGACATTCGGTCGTATTCGGGGGTTGCGAATGCCATGCCGGCCTGACAGGTGCCCATTCACGCCCCTCTTGAAGGACCCGAGACTGTACTTGGGGGGAAATATATGAGCAGGGAGAGCGTTCCAGAGTTTACCGGTTCTGTACAGGAAAGATCTGCAGAATCGATTGGTACGCATGCGCGGTAAGTCCAGCGTATATGGATGCAATCCCTGCCCAGTGCGCGTGGTGCGGAGGTGGAAAGGGGACGGCGGGATCGCGTTAAACAGCTCCTCCGAGCACTCCCCATGGAATAAGCGATAGAACACACTTAGGGAGCCGACATCCCTACGGTGTTGCAGTGTTTCCAGATCACGGGACACTTCGGGGTCACCCACTAGTCGCACGGCTCGACGCTGGATCGAGTCCAGAGGCGCAAGCTGGTATTTGGCAGAGCCATCCCACAGGTGCGAGCAGTACTCCAAGCAAGACCTGATCTGCGATTTATACAGCAGCAGCTTTTGGTCCGCCGTGAAGTACCGTCGCACCTTATTGAGTACGCCCAGCTTTTTAGAAGCCAGCTTGGCCTTCCCCTCGATGTGGCGACGAAAGTTCAAGTCGTGCGACAGTTCGACTCCGAGGACCCCGAGGTGTTCGCTTAATTTGAGCGACGTGCCTTGGAATGAAGGAGCCGGTGTGAACGCCACTCTCTTCGCACTGAACGCGCAAACTTGTGTCTTGGAAGTGTTGAACTCGACCAAATTACTACGGCCCCATTCGGAAATAGAACCGAGTGTATGTTCGAGCTCAGACACAAGTCTTCGTCTCTTCTCATCCACAACATCCCGACTGGCTGAAGGGTGACTGGAGTAGGAACCGTGTGCCGTACTGTCATCTGCATAACAATGTATGTTGCCCAGAGACAGCATATCATTGATGTGCAGAAGAAACAGCGTGGGTGACAACACAGATCCTTGTGGTACGCCGGCGTTCACTGACATGGCGTCCGACGAGCAACCGTCCACTAGGACCTGAATGCTACGCCCATGTAGGAAGTCGGCGACCCAGTCACACAGGCCAGAAGGAAGTCCGTAAGCCGGCAATTTGCCCAAGAGCGACTTGTGCCAAACCCGGTCAAATGCCTTGGCAATATCAAGGCCAATTGCCAAGGATTCGCCATGACCTTCAAGCGATTCCCCCCAAAGGTGAGTGACGTACGCTAGGAGATCACCAGCAGATCGTTTTGGCCGGAAGCCGTATTGCCGATCGCTGATGAGGTCATTTGTCTCTAGGTACTTCATGAGCTGCGCATTGATGATGCGCTCCATCACCTTACAGAGAAGGGAGGTAATCGCTATAGGTCGGTAGTTTGACGGGTTTGAGCGGTCACCCTTTTTGGGGACCGCTTGCACAAACGCAGATTTCCAGGCCGCCGGCACACGACCATTAGAGTAGGAGAGACGGAATAGGCGCGTCAGCACTGGAGCCAACTCGGGAGCACACCTTTTTAACACCAATGCAGGAATCCTGTCCGGCCCACTCGCTTTCCTGACGTCTAGGGAGAGAAGCTCCGCCCGTACAGTTCGTTGTCGGAACTGCACTTCCGGCATGGAGTTCTCACACCTAGGTATGGATGGGGGAGTGGCACCTCCATCGTCCAGGTTAGAGTTCCCCGCAAAGAAAGATACCAGTAAGTCGGCTTTCTCCTTTGCGGAGTGAGCAAGTGAGCCTCCAGGACACCGCAGAGGTGGAAGAGAGGAGCGGCAGAAATTCGACTCGACAGATTTGGCGAGAGACCAGAACTCACGGCTCCCAGTTGGATGCTCGTTCAGTCTATCGCCGATTCTGCCGATGTGGTCAAATTTGGCCCTGGCAATAACCCTTTTGCAGGATCTGGAGAGGTGGTTGTATTTCTTCTTCAGTTCGGGTACATTAGGGTCACGTCCGGCACGAGCACGCGACCATGCACGATAAGCTGCGCATTTAGCTGCGACAGCAACAGCACAGTCGCGGCTGTACCACGGTTGGCATTTACCACCGAGGTGGACAGAGGCGCTGGGAATAAACATTTCCATTGCCCCGAGGACCACTTCGGCAACGGTATTAGCGCAATCCGACGGATCGTCCGAACTGAAGCAGATCTCTCTCCAAGGGTAGGATGCGAAGTGCTCTCGCATCCCATCCCAATCTGCCGACGCGTAGTGCCAAATTCGACGCGTTCCTCCAGTACGGGACTGAGGAGGCGAAGATGGCACCGTGGACCCCACTAAACAATGATCAGAAGAACCCAGCGGGGCTCTCACTGCGACCTTATATCCAGTGGGGTTCGTCGTCAGCAGAAGATCCAGCAACGAGGGTTCATGACCGTCTATATCTGGTAGTCTGGTGGGTTGGTCCACCAGTTGAGACAGATCATGCGTCAGGGCGAAGTCGTAGGCGGCTCTCCCCGCAAAGTCAGTTCTCCTGGAGCCTAGCCATGCCTCGTGATGGGCATTGAAATCTCCAAGAAGAACCAAGTCCGCGGTGGGGAACCGCTCTTGGACTTTGTCTGCCGCTCCACTCAGGTACTCAAATAACCGAGCTGTCCCAGCATCTCCGGAGTGCGACCTGTAGAGACAGGCGTACACCCGCGAGACTGTCCCCAGATCCACATGGACCCAAAGTACTGAGAGTTCGGGGTCCTCCAGACAGCGCAGGCGACGACAGCAAATATCCGCCCTGACGAACAGGCAAACCCCGGCTCGCGAGCGGAAGGCTTCTTCCAGAGTGTAGCCGGGGTAATGCAGGTAAGAGGAGTCGGCAGGGCAAGATATTGCGTATTCAAATTTGAGTGCAACCCCCGCACGTTGGTCGAATCGACGCTAAAGAGGGTTGTAGGGATGTGCACCGCTGATTTAACCTTACTTATTCTTTGTTGTGCTGTCATGATTGTTGTGAGGGGGGGAAAAAAGCGTGAAGGGTGGCCGTGGTGATTCACGGGCAAAGCGTGGACCCTAGCTTCAACGCTTACTGTTCAGGTTGGTGGTGCGCCGACACGGAAGACGGAAGGGCCCCCGGTCCCCCCCGGAAGTGGCCGCCGGGACCCTTACACCGGTCACCATCCGGCACGACGGACCACTCCGGGATTATGCGCCGGCTGACCGGGGCAGCCTCTCGCGTTGGTTAGACGCGATTGGGCCCCTGTACTATCCGGCGGGCGGCCAGCGGAATAACCGTTTAACCGGGTCTCCCTGGCAACCGTGTCGATGCAACACTTCTGAACAGCGAATCCGCGTCGGGACCACTGACCTACTCCTCACCATGGCCAACCCCACCTGCTACTGGGTCCCCGGGAAGTACACCGGAACACAGCGAACTGTTATGGCGGTGTAATGTTTCCCCCGGGGTGTGGTGGCGAACCCAGCCGATCCGAAGATCTCCCACACGCTAATTGCTGTTCATTTGGCACCACCCAGGAGGCACGTGTGACTTAAGGACCTTAAGGTGTCACGGACGCGAACAGCTCTACCCCCCACGTTCGTTTACGTTTTCCTGTAAATTAAGTGTATATCCCATGGTAACAATTTTTTTTTTAAAGTGGTCAAGTTCGAGTCGAACTCGCGTAAAGATGGTTCCGTACCATCGCGTTTTCTGTGAGAACTACAAGGATTGGGATTTTCGTTTACGTTTTCCTGTAAATTAAGTGCATATTACAGTAAAGGGGGCGGGGGAGGGGAGGGGGGAGGGGGGAAGGGGGATGGGAAGGGGAGGGAGAGGGAGAGGGAGAGCGAGAGCGAGAGCGAGAGGGAGAGGGAGATGGAGATGGAGAGGGAGAGGGAGAGGGAGAGGAAGAGGGAGAGGGAGAGGGAGAGGGAGAGGGAGAGGGAGAGGGAGAGGGAGAGGGAGAGGGCGAGGGAGAGGGAGAGGGACCGTGTGGGGCTGGTACTTTAAAAGAATAGCCCCACTGCATCTCTCCCCGTGTATGTCGTAAAAGGCGACTAAGGGATATGACTCCCTTCTTATATCACTAGGTGGTAGGGTTTAACCCGCCCGGGTTGGTACCACCGCACTGAATGAATGGTCGGCCGAAACGGCTATGTAAATAGTTTGTGTTTTCCGTCCAGTTCAGTGTAGCCGGCACGACCGAAGGGAAGCACTGACGTGGCACCAAGTTCACCCGGTGTTATGGGCTGACATCACAGATGTTGTAGGTGATGTAGCCAACCGTGTCAGTTTCCATAAAAAAAAAGGGAGAGGGAGAGGCAGAGGGAGAGGGAGAGGGAGAGGGAGAGGGAGAGGGAGAGGGAGAGGGAGAGGGAGAGGGAGAGGGAGAGGGAGAGGGAGAGGGAGAGGGAGAGGGAGAGGGAGAGGGAGAGGGAGAGGGAGAGGGAGAGGGAGAGGGAGAGGGAGAGGGAGAGGGAGAGGGAGAGGGAGAGGGAGAGGGAGAGGGAGAGGGAGAGGGAGAGGGAGAGGGAGAGGGAGAGGGAGAGGGAGAGGGAGAGGGAGAGGGAGAGGGAGAGGGAGAGGGAATTTCAAAAGAAGAAAGTAAGTAACTGAGGCGAGGCCGAAGGTCGAGCTGCGTTCAGGAAGTCCTTCTCGAAGAAAGTAAGTAACTAAGGGCGTGGCCGAAGGCCGAGCTGTATCCTGGAAGACGCTAAACCTTCTCGATGACAGTAGGTAACTATGGGCGATAGTTACTTACTTTCTTCAAGACGGTCTTCCTGAACGCAGCTCGGCCTTCGGCCTCGCCCTCAATTACTTAATTTCTTCGAAAAGGTTTATAGTCTTCCTGAACGCAGCTCGGCCTTCGGCCTCGCCGTTAGTTACTTACTTTCATCGAGAAGGTTTATGGTCTTCCTGAACGCAGCTCGGCCTTCGGCCTCGCCCTCTGTTACTTACTTTCTCCGAAAAGGTCATCGTCTTACTGAACGCAGCTCGGCCTTCGGCCTCGCCCTCAGTTACGTACTTTCATCAAGAAGGTTTATAGTCTTCCTGAACGCAGCTCGGCCTTCGGCCTCGCCCTCAATTACTTAATTTCTTCGAAAAGGTTTATAGTCTTCCTGAACGCAGCTCGGCCTTCGGCCTCACCCTTAGTTACTTACTTTCATCGAGAAGGTTTATGGTCTTCCTGAACGCAGCTCGACCTTCGGCCTCGCCCTCTGTTACTTACTTTCTTCGAAAAGGTCATCGTCTTCCTGAACGCAGCTCGGCCTTCGGCCTCGCCCTCAATGACTTACTTTCTTTGAGTAGGTTTATCGTCTTCTTCCTGAACGCAGCTCGGCCTTCGGGCTCCCCCTTAGTTACTTACTTTAGTTGAGAAGGTTTATCGTTTACCTTAACGCAGATCGGCCTTAGTTACTTACTTTCTTCCTTTGAAATACGAATTTCACGCGAGCGAACCCGCGGGCAAAAGCTAGTATTCTATAATCCCTTAACGCAAATTACGTTTTAACTACATAACGAAAATGGATTTGTAAAATATTGGTATTGGGTAGCTATTCCTGTATTTCTATAACGCATATGGCGTTATAATCTCCTAACATAAATGACGTTATAAAGTTCTGATCTTTAAATGTGCACGTTGCAACGACATTTTAGCAATACCTGAGCAGAGAATGGGAAATAAAATAAAAGGCCTTATTACGCTGGAAATTATATAAACCAGGATCGTGTTAAGTGTGTTTTAGAATCTAGAAATAAAGGGATAACTAAAAATCTGATTATGGTATTATTTCCCAAAGATTAAAACAATGTCAACTGACATCACTGGCAGCCACCTTACTAGATACGGACCGACACACTTTACTAGGCACCCGGAAAAAACCGTAACTAAACGCGCCATCTTAAATGCGGTACCTAAAGCGTTTTTTTTAATTTACTATTACGCAAGAAAAAATATACTGAACACTCCGCAGAATGCCCAAGTACACAATCATAGAAATGGTGAAAACATCCAAAACATTCAGTATAGACTAACGAAGGTTTCTAAAAGTTTTGTCTGCAATTGTATAAAATTGTATAATAAATTACCACTGGCAATTCGTAATCTCAACGATTACGAATTCGAGGGCAAAGTGAAAAAAATTCTAATAAAAAAAATTACTATAAACTGACGGACACCAACTGTGATAATTTTTTCTAGTCTTTTCTAGTGTAGCAATTAGTTTTTTCTGACGTAAATATTTACGTCCATACCTACAGCTGCTGTTTCACCGTTCGGAACCGGTGTAAAACTGTAGGTCCCTTCCCTTGCCCCTTGTTAGGTGGTAGGATCAAATCGTAGACGACTGTGTTGTGGTACCACCTTACTGAATGTATGAAGGCCGCATAACAGCCTCGGCTGTGTTCTCCTCTAGTCCAGAGTAGTGTATAATTGGGCTGTTTGATTCACCTCGTCAGAAACATCGAGCTGCTCAATCATAATCGCATTCGCTTCGCTCATACTCATGATTCAAACAGCTCGATCTGTCTGTCGAGGTGAAATCAAACAGCCCAATTATAAACTACGTCTGCGATGCAGGTGCAGATCGTTTGCATTGCAGAGCTCTTTGAGCGTTAAAATCGCTTTTTGATCGGTAAACTGAATGCCGATGGCAGAATGGTAATGTTTAGGTGCTAAATAGATTACAATTTTCACAGCAATCGATATGAAGATACGATGGCTATACCGAAGAATGAAAAAACCAAGTAATAAATGCGATCGAATTTTAAACCTTTTATTTAAAAAATTATATTTTCATCACACCACTTCTTTAGACATATTACATTTTTCAAAGCACAACATTTCTTATGACTTATACAATTATAATAGTATGGCTCATCACAATACTTTTCTTCTAAAATCTTAAAATTAGGACAATTCAAGCTTTCTAGATTTATTACATTTTCATTTCCAAGTAATTGTATTATCCATGCCACTTTTTCTTCACCTTTACAATAAATTTTTTTATCGCTAAAATACGGTTTAACAATTTTATTAAATTCATACATATGCATGAAACCCCCGCCCCAGGAAATTTCCCGATTTCGTTGCAGCCAATTGACTTGTCTTCTTTCTTCAATGCTTAATTTCTCATAGGGAAATGGTGCTTTTAGAACAAAAACTTGTGTATTCGTGTCTGCAAGCATCGCTAGTTCTTTGAGAATAAATTTGTTCTCAGAAGTTTTAAATCCTTGAACGTCCACTATGATAGGTTGAGCCATTATGTTAGTTTCCTCACAATACTGCTTAGAGGCTTATATTCTATTAAACAGTCGTTAATTATAAGACAGTAAGCTGCTGTTTTGTCAGGTATTTCCTGCTGGCTCTGAATTTCCAGTCGAACGTCAATTACCCCAGCTTTCACAGTCTCGTTTTGATGAGAACAGTCTATTACGAAAAGTGGTGCTTTTGTTTTAAAATCGGTTAAACTTAGCAACGAGCTCGGCTGACGGCCGTAGTAAGACTGTTGAAACTTGCAGTATAACTCGTATAATAAAGCATACTTCGACTCATTAAATTTTATGGAGAGGAGGTCATACGGGTAATAAGTAGAATTTAAAAAGACTTTAACATCAATCAAATTACAATGATCAAATTCGGACATGTTTCCTTGAGAATTTTTGCGATTCGTTTGAAGACCTAAGACAACAAATCTAGGCTTTTCTAACTGATTCGATGTTTTAATAGACCATGTGTGTTTGGTTGTTCTAGGTAGAAGAGGGTACTCATATAAATCCCAGTTTCTAAAAGCAATTTTTAATGATTTATCTTTTTCCAGGTGCCTGAGTAAATTTAAACGCATGCGATCTGACACTTTAACGTGAGGCATTCTCCAAATTATTTTTGAAATAAATACTTCCGAAATAAATTCACCTTGATTCAGTTTTAAGGAATTCACGTTGCTGCTACTTCTCAAAAGCACAAGCTCATGTTTGCAGTTAACTATAATTTTTTTGAAATCCTCTGCAAAGCCTAGAATTCTATTGAGGGGGATGTTAACGGTAAAATTTCCATCGCTATTAACACCATCTGTATACCATCCCCATGCTCCAGCCATTTTCGACTCATTTTCATTCATCGAAATGTATGATTTCATAGTTGTTGTTATACCAGCGTTTTTTATTTTATCTATTTCAACACCATTAAGCTCATATCGTATGTCTTGAAATAAAAATAAAATGGAATTGTTGATTAAATGCATATTAGGCAATTTCTCAGTTTTATTATCAGCATTCGATTTGTACGCACGAAATACACCCTCCATGTACAGGGAACTTTCTGATGGTAGTACATACAAATCTTGCTGGTTTATCGGTATTCTAATCTCATCGTTGTTACTGAAACTATTGACATAGGGCTTATAGGAATGAATTTCAAAGCTTTCTATAGAATCATCTTGCTCGGGCAATGCTGTTACATCGAAAATGCTCATTTTTGTATTAATCCGATTAACCGTAAAAATTGTTTATTCTCTTTTGTTAATTTAATCACGCGTCGTTCTTGCCGAGCGATGCGTCTGTTACTGGCACATTGTTTAGGGGGAGGTGCTAATTTATTGAAGACTAGCATGATTTTTTTCTTAAATGCAGACACATATGTATATCTTCCTTGCGAAGATTAACTAAACTATTACCTCCGTCGAGTATTCTTATGGTTATTGCTGATATTGTTTGCTGATTGACGGGGAAGTAGATAATATTTTCAGGTTTTTCTAAAATCCTGTAACCTGGAGGTGAATTAGGAATAAATTCGTGAATTATATGCGATGGTTTCCCGTTTATAAAAGAGCCATTCACAATATCGCATTCGATTCTTATGACTGCTGTAGGTAGAATGGCGATCGTTTGAGTCGATTCATGAGTTATATTTGCTTTCAGCATCTCTCGGGGGAACCCGAGCAGAGAAACTATTGAATTTGGCTTCTCAAAGTGAACATCTTTCGAACAGTTGATGCTGCACTTCAAAGTGTTATTATTGGATGTAATATTAATATTACATTTATTAATTAAATTATTTTTCAGGAATTCGCTTATATCTTGCAGCTCGTAAGAGCCTTCGGGAATTTCTAAGACATCACTATCGTTAAAATGAAATTTGTTATTTTTATAGTCAACATTCGGAATAGAATTAAATGTTGCAAAATAGAGCAATCCACACTCGTATTCTCCGTTCAGTTCAAGTGCAGGCAAATAATTGCTGGTTAAGAGGGAATCGGTGCCGTGAATTGACAGAGTGAAAGACATTTTCGAAATGAATGCGTTTTACTAACGTCTGCATTATAAATGTATTTCCCAAAATTTGCGGAGGAATTTGACACACAGATGACCGCAATTTTTAGCATGATCTTTTTGATATTTTTTATAGTTATAATAAATTTTACACGTTTTTAAATAATGTATTAATTCTAGCGGTGGCTGTAAATTTCCAAAACTATCGAAATATTCAGCATAATTATTTATTTTAGCATAGGCCACCCAGTGAGTTCCATGGTTTTTATTGCTATCCAAATTAAGAACACCGCACTAAATTTTTTTAGGCTTATGAGGCAGGGCATCCCTCATGTACACATTTCTAAAGTGCGGTATATCCTGAGCATGTTCCAAGATATCTATATTTGTAAGCGCTCTTCTAGGCAGCCTTTTGATCAGTTTTTTGAACCATTAAAAAATAATCCAGCTCCATTTTTATAATGTTTGAGATATAAACCATGTCCTATAGCGATTGATTCCATGGCGCTATTATGACGATGTGCTTCTTTCAAATCTTCTCTAGCTATTTTGTAATCATTCACGGCTTTAGCGATTCCAGCAGCCCCTCCAGCCAAGCTGCCTAAAGCAGATAGGCCTGCAAAAATTGGTATAAGCGGTAATATACCACCTGTTTTTGGAATTGGTATTACTCTAGGCAATGAAATGCATGCATTCCTCGGAATAATCTTTTTTGCAAAAGCAAGCGCCCGACGAATAACCGTTTTATTGCTTTTGGATTTAATTTTTCCTAATTTAGTCTTAATTTTTTTTATCGCTGTCTTAAACGTTTTTATTTTTTTCTTTACACCGGCCCCCGCTTTCACTTTCGCCTTCATAATATTTTTCACCAGCCATGAAGCGATTTTTTCTCCTCTCCCTGCATCAGCACACTTTGAACGTTTCCCCGCTCTATCCATCAATTTTAAATCAGCTATACGTCTAACGCCCAAATTTTTTGATTTCATATATTCTATATCGTGTTCTCGACAGTAATCGTCCAATTGATTAACCCCCGTATCACCTCGCTGCAGTCTTTTATTTAAACGCGTCCCCGGACCGCAATAATTATAGCCAGGCAGATGAATTTCAAAAGGTAAATTATTTATCAATGTATCGACTATTCCCTCCCCTTTCATCACTTAATATCAAATGAACGTTTTAGCAAGCGTTTCAAGTTTTTATAACTAATTATACCTTGTTATCAGCATCTATCCAGCTATTTTCAGACGCGGGAAGACCCAGCCATTTTACAAACACTTTTTCCCCATTTCTTTTTAAAACTTTTTCAACCAGGTAAATATCTGGATATCTTGTTTTCATCAGTTCTTGCTCATAAAAACATCCTGATATAATTTGGCCGTGCATATCGCTTAATATATACGAGGCAGGCCTCACTGTTTTTATTTTAGCTATTTTAAACAGTTCAGTTGACCAATTCGGATTATATCCCTTGGCAAAAGCTCCTTTGTATTTGCTTATACGGACATGATCACCTATTTTAAATTTCGGGGGTAGCAGCGCGTTTGCATATTTTTTTCTACTTTTTTCAATATTTGCATGAACAGCAGCCGCGTTATAATTGCTCACATTTGCAGGTTTAAAACGTGTGGTGCTGTGCACTGTATTATTGTAATTAGTCATTATATTTGCAAGTGGTTTTCCAACCCATTTATAGTTACCATTTAAACTGAATGTTTTATACAATCGGGTTTTTAGCGTTCTTATAAAACGTTCAACGATCGAAGCTTTCTTGATAGAATATGTTGAATAATGATTAATAGATTGTTTCACCATAAATTTTTTAAATTTTTCATTGTAAAATTCTTTCCCGTGATCGGTCTGCAGGTGTGCGGGTTTTCTCCCCTTTTTTAAAATTACCTCCATCGCATTACAAATATGCTCCTTATTTTTTGTCTTCACAGGAACTGCCCATGCGAATTTCGAAAATCCGTCAATTACAACTAGTATTAATTTATATCCTCTGTTATACCGTTGAAAACTTCTCATCTCAGCCAGATCTGCTTGCCATAAATCGTCTATGCCTCGAAGCTCTACTATTCGCCTCAGAAAATTTCTACGAGCGGGTTTATGAATTTCTTCGACAACAGCCTCCATTATGAAGATTTATTTTCTCCTTCAAGGCTATGAACGTCTGCTTTAGTATAGATCTTTCGCTCGAAATGAGATTGTAGCAATTCAATATCGTGTTTTATATCAGCTTGAAATCGATGAAAGCTATCGCTTAACTGTTTTTTGCTGCAAATTTCCTTAAGGAGGTTATCGATATAAGATTTTGTAACAGCATCATTTGATTCTTTCGGGGGCAGAAGCCCTGTCAATCTCGATGATCGTGCATCAATATTGCCATCTCCAGTTCTATGGAAGCATGAATCTATATGATCACGTTGAAGCTCAGAAAGCCTAAGTCTTTTGTGCACATGCTGGCCGAATTTATCAATATTCATTTTAGCAAGCCTCGGAAATAATTGCTGCGAAAGTTTGAATGTTACTGAGCGTATAAACCATCAACACCACATTTTATACATTAATAACGCCGCATTCTTTTAACTCTTCTAAAATAGATATAATCTCATTATCGAGGCCTGTATTTCCTGCATCCCGCGATGCGATTAGCAAACGGAGGCGGTCGACTAATTCATTCGGATCATCCCAGTAAACATAGGAGGTATTTTTCTTCAACATTTTCATACTAGGCAGACCATTTCCTGATGTATAGCCATCGCCATCCGTCTTCCGATCCAAATTTAGCAGTGGTTTTATTATATACCGATATTTAATACCTTTATTACTCTTTACAGGTTTAGTGGGATCATAATTTCGTTTATGCACGCTAGTTTCTAACAAAATTTCTTTATACTTAATTTTGTCCGCTGCTGTTATTTTGCTTAAATTTGGACTTTTCTTGAATAATAACTCTCTTAAACCAGGCGATAATTTGTATTTAAAACCTGCCAGCGTAATCTCATCGTTTTCTATTCTAACAGGGTTTTTACCTATCATTGTTTTTCCTCTGTCTACTCTCACACCGAAGGGGACATCCAGTTTTATCATATCTGTAAGACGAGGTCTATTAGCGCCCGCGTCGCCGCTTCCTGATTCTAGCGAAGAAGCCGATGATTGGCGGATGAAAGTTGTATTAGGAGATTCGAATATCTCAACATCTTTTTCCTCCTCCGAATCTAACTCGGCACCATCGCTAATATTGCTATGGTTATGCGAGTCGAATTTGTTGCTCAATTGATCGTCATCATGAATTTCTTGAGAGTGTTCAAATTCCCGACCTGAGTTTGCATTCGCGGAGCGGTCAGCAATTTTTTTCAGCGGTTGAATAATTGGCTGGAACATGTCTTCCATCACTTTCTCGTCATGCATTTTATTTTCCCGCATTTCACTAACTTTTTTCTTAACCGCTTGTACAGATTTTATAATTTCCTCTTTGATGGATTTGTTTTTATTAATATTTATCATGATAATTGTTATAAAAAATTAAAAGACAACCTATTACCAGTAAAATTTAAGTATTAATGAGCTTTGACTCTTCCCTCGAGACATTTTAAAGATTTTATTCGCTGGAAAGATATTCATCAAAATTTTTTCTATACCGCCCATTACTCTTTTCGCAGTCCTTATTAATTACCAAGAAATTATAGGGCTCGCTCCAAATTCTCGCCGCAATATGACGGAAATCATTAAACGACATATCGCTATTAACATGCTCATCGTAAACATGTTTCAGATTTACATCATCCTGCCGAAAAAGTATAATCAAATTAGCATTATCCCTCACAAGCTGCTTCGGTATCTTCGAGTATGTTTGAGTCAAGTAAAAACAGTCGATAAATGCATGTCTTCCCATCGAAAAGAAATCGCGAATATTATTCTGCTTTTCACACGCAATATCGTCAAAAATAAAAATGGAATCCGGCAATGTTTCCAGGAGTGATATAACTTTTTCATTATCATTAAATTTTTCAAATCTTACTTCAGGTATATTATCGAAAACTTTGCTAAGGAAAAGGTATTTCGGTTGGAATATTGTTTTTGAGTAAAGATAAATGTTTCTATATTTTAACCCATTCTCGTGTAATAAGAGTGCTAAAATCAGGTTTGTTTTCCCGGAATTACTGGCTCCGCATACTAAAGATCTTATACTATTCGGTAGAAGACTGCAATGCCTCGGCGCTGAATTTTCACTTTCACCGCAGCGATAAGCGAAATTTAAATCTAATAATATAGGTTGTTTTACAAATTTCATGACCGCTATACTCCTAATATAATTCCTTACTCAGCTGCTGAATGCACATATATGATTATCTTCAGCAAAGCCACCCCCTTTTATAAATTCCGGCTGTATGAAAAAAAAACAAAAAGTTTTACATGCAATATAATCTAAAAAAGGGGTGTATGCCTAATTAACGCTTTACTATGCGCGAATTTGACATCCGCAATGCTTTCAGCGATGCGTGTCTAGAAAGCTCGTGCACACCACTGTAGGTACTAATCGATGAAAAAGAAAAAAAATCATGTTGCGACATCTGCAATGATTTCAGCGGAACGTGTCTAGCAAGCTCGCACATGTATCTGCAGGTGCTACTCGATGAAAAAAAAAACATGTTAGAACAGGTTTTACTTGAAATATTGATGAAATTTAATTTCACGGCTGCAGCGATGCGAATCCCTCCGCTCTCGAGGCACTTCAGCTTTACATTTCGAATACTTCGCACGCCTGCATCATGTCGGTAAGCCTCATATTATAATAATAACAACTATTTCCATGTTTCACTATGGTGATAAAGGAAGAATAAATAAATAAATAAATAATAACTATTTCATGTTTTCCAGCATTACATCAAATCAGCATTACATAAAATAATGTTTAATTGTTTTTTTTTTCAGATTCGCGATCAGGAAGCCATGACATATCGCGATGCAAGTTCAAAACCTCTCATACTTCAAACTTATAATGATATTTTAAAAAACGAGCGGAGCGCCGGACGTCTCAAGAGTCATGGGATAGACGAAACAGGCGTTTTCAAAAATGCGAGCCAGTCCACTAGTCAAGGACGGGGAAAAAGGAATATGCAAGCTGCCGTTAAACAACAGCCGTCATCATACATAATAACACCGCAGCAGGCTCGGGGACACCATCTAATAAAAATTGAGATGTATGATTTAGTAGGGAGCGAAGCTTCTGAAGTTCTAACAGTGCAGTCTCAGTACGTGGTTGTTGAAAGCGGTTATAATGAAATTATGGATTTAACTCAAAATATTTTAAGAAAGATATCCCGAGAATGCACATTTTCCACACTGTAGTGTTAGCATAATATCGTAAGGTTTATTGTTTATTTTTATTTTTATAAATACATTAAACATGAAATTTAAAGAATAAATAAATGTATATGTAAGCTACTTCTTGAGTTTTAATTTCCCCAGCAAATTTACTATTTAAATTCAAGTAAAAAAAAAAAAAAAAAGATTATGCATAAATCTATTCTCATTTGCAAGTAAAGTAGTCATATTACGAGAATAATTTTGTATTTACATAATATTAATAATATAATAATACGCTTTACACCGCTTAATATGAGGCGAGGATGGGTTTACCGCCTCAGTCAATTTTTCCCAGCCAACATACATATGTGCAATAACATGCATATATGCGCATACCGCATGCAGTATCCCTACAGTTTTTTTTTTTTTTTTATTGACAGACAGGCATACAGGCAGGCAGGTGTTTTTTGTAAGCACTCCTTTATTCCTTTTAATGCGCGGAACCCTAAAATTTCATATAGAGCGGTCGCATAGATGTATTTTTACGAATTAACACCGCCGCCGGGCATTGAAGCTTCGAATTTCACTCGGCGCGCCACAGCGCCTCGCTTTGTACAACCGCCTGCGAAGCAATATTATTTCAATTCCCGTGAAAATGCTGATTCGCCTGATTGCATTATTCTGTAAGACATGCTCACACTCGGTTTTGATGATGAAATATGGAACACGGGTGGATCGTTGCATACAAACATTGTATTTACTGTAAGATTTCAGTCCCTATGTGAATCTGGCTTTATGCATTGGTTTTTGCATAAATTTGACGTCGCGCTAGTACCGGGCATCATTCAGTTGAGCAGTAAGCAGTAAGTACAAGTGCCTAGTGAAAAGTGGAAAGTGAACAAGTAAGTGCCTGCCCCCCGCCTTCGCCGAGACTCAAGGAACTCGACTGGTAAGTTTTATCTCTTCATAACTAGGGCAATTTTTACTTGTTATTCTCAGACCCTTTGCACTGTTTTAAATTGAAAAAATACTTTGAAATTTCAAATAAAACACTTGATCAATTCCCGTCTGTTTTCCAATTTTTAAGCATCACAATTTCAAATACTTGTAAAAATTTCATGCATGTTTAAACTTGGAGCTCTGTCTCATGTTTTTAAGCGATGTAATGATTGATTAACTCTTGGATGAAATCGAGTTACCGTGAAAAGATAGTTTTTACAACGCGCTCACTTCGGCTGATATATCGCAAAGCGATTATGAGCATGCTGTAAATGTTTGGAGACAATTTAGAGTTTAAAGTTTGGGTCAATATACAGATCTTTACTTAAAAAGCGATGTTCTGTTATTGTGCGATATATTTGAAAACTTTAGGAATATGAGCTTAAAACATTACAAGCTCGATCCGGCTTATTATGTAACCTCGCCGGGGCTGAGCTGGGAAATAGGAAAGATTTCATAATATAGTCTGGTTGTGGAGGGCTTGATGAATTTCCTGCTTGATTTTGATGTCGCAATTTGAGTATGTATGTACAATAGCTCGCATGCAAACGATAAAGAGATTCATTACATGAAATTTAATAGTGCTCCACGGGCGGGTGGGCTTTAGACAAAGCGAGAATTGCTTGAAATACTTAGAATATAAAAAAATATTGCATACAATATTTTATAAAGCATGCATGCCTTACTTACAGCGTCTCTAAAAAAAAAAATTGCAAACATTTATAATCGCCATATGCAGCTCATCGGCATTCAGTCTAATCAATACATGAATATCAGCAGGTAAATTGAGTTTTATCGATTTGAAGTTAACAGAATTTAATCTCGACGTCATTCAAATAATCAGCATAGTTGCCCGCAGCGATACAGTAGAATTGGGTTATCTAATTCACCTCGGCAGAAACATCTTGCTGTTCAGGATAATGAGCATGAGCGAAGCGATGCGAGTTAGACTGAACGGCATGATGTTTGTCGAGGTGAATTAGATAGCCCAATTCTACACTACTGTCCAGTATAGCCAATAATTCAAAGGGAAGTCTTCGGTATGGCATCTACCTTATCGGAGGTGATATTGGATGGTCGGGGCATGTGCTTTAACCCCTATGATTCAGCCACCCATACCGGATTACATAAAAAAACCGGCCAAGTGCGAGTCGGACTCGCGCACCTAGGTTTCCGTACCACAAAAAAAATACTTTGAAAAAAAAAACACGTTTATTGTATGGGGACCCCCTTAATTTTTGACCTTTTCTATATTTTATTATTAATTTTTATATCCTCCATAATAACACATATTCTATGAAAATTTAAACTGGCTACCTATTACGGTTTCAAAGATACAGCAGTAGGACGGACAGACGGACGGACAGACAGACAGACGGCGTAGGCTTAATAATAGGCTTACGTACGGGATACGGAAACCTAAAAATCAATAATAACGCCATGTGCGTTACATTAGCGCGTAGTATCGGAACAGCCTGGTGGCTGTAGGGGAGACGGATTACCCCTCTCGGCGGTCTACAACTAAATTGGAGCGGCACTAACACCGGAAAAGATCAACACAACACGTAGCGTAGTCTGTCGCCACCCTTGCTCGCCACCACACTGGGGGTACGAATCGTGAAGTCTGCCTTGGTGGGTATGTAAATTATGAGATTTTAATATAAATCTTATTACTTTAAATGAGCTAAACGGGTTTAACGATTTGGATGAAATTTTGTATTAGAAAATGTTATTTTTTTCTGTTTCAAATCGTTAGAGCAGTTTCCGAGAAACTAATTATGTATTTAAGTATAATTTTAGCAACGAAGAAGAAGAAATGTCCAAAGATTGACTAGGATCCCTGTAAGGGATGAGTCCGCCTTTGCCTTTTATTGGCTCTTCGTCGCTGATATGATTCAATTTGACGGCGAAATTATCACGACCGAAAGTCGACCCACCGCACCACTGAGCTACCGAGACAGTGTCTAAACTGCCCTGTATAGTATAAGCCCATCACAACAATATTCATCTTCTTTAGCACTTTAGGTCAGCTCAGTGCGACTCAGGTAAGCTAGTTTATTCTGCGCTGCAATTCGTAGTAGAGACACGTTGCCGTAACTGCATCATAACTACGTCACCTCGGGGGCAAGAGCTGGGCTCTTCGTCGCTGATATGATTCAATTTGACGGCAAAATTATCACGACCGACAGTCGACCGACCGCACCACTGAGCTACCGAGGCAGTGTCTAACCTGCCATGTACAAGCCCATCACAACAATATAAAAATTGGAAATATTCTTTAGCACTTCTTTAGCACTTTAGGACAGCTCAGTGCGACTCAGGTAAGCTAGTTTATTCTGCGCTGCAATTCTTAGTAGAGTCACGTTACCGTAACTGCATCATAACTACGTCACCTCGGGGGCAAAAGCCGGGCTCTTCGTCGCTGAAATGATTCAATTTGACGGCGAAATAAATAGTTATGTGCAAGGGCCATAAATGAGAGGGCCAAGCCTCTTCAGGAAGCTTTTGGTTTCATTCACTGCACCGCGGACCGAGGGTTTCCGATCGCAAACGCAACAAATTCGACTGTTAAAAAAATGAATAGCTACATTCAATGAAAATGAAAGAAAAGTGCAAAGAGATCACAAATGTATTTTTATCACCATCACATTAGTTTTTTTTTATGGAAACTGACACGATTTGCTACATCACCTACAACATCCGTGATGTTAGCCCATAACACCCCTTTTTTTTTATTTAATCCGGTATGGGTGGCTGAGTTGGAGGGGCCAAAGCGCATGCTCCGACCAGCCAATATCACCTCCGAGAAGGTAGGTGCCATACCGGAGACTTCCCTGGATTGTCTGGTGAACTTGGTGCCACGTCAGTGCTTCCCTTCGGTCGTGCCGGCTACACTGAACTGGACGGGAAACATAAACTACATAGCCGCTTCGACCGACCTTTCATTCAGTGCGGTGGTACCAACCCGGGCGGGCTAAACCCTACCACCTAGTAATATAAGAGTCATATCCCTTAGTTGCCTTTCACGACATACACGGGGAGAGATGCAGTGGGGCTATTCTTTTAAAGTACCGGCCCCACACGGTACAAAGTGTCGTTTACCCCCACACATCTTCTGACAGCTGCAAGTGGAGTGCTTGCCGACCAAAAGTTGCTGTCAAAATTGTATGCAATGTGTGACAAATGCCGCTTCTGAGTATTTACTTCCATGGTGAATAGTATAACGTGGAGATAAAATTCAATGTAAAACGAGATGTATTGACTTTGACAAAACGCATTGCCGACTTTGACAAAACGAGGGTGTTTTTGTATGCAGCGAGGTAAAAGTTTAAAAAATGCAGAAAGTTGAACTCGCTCATCGAATTTCCCTATCTACCGTGGAGAATTTTTTTTTATATTATCCAATATGAGTGGCTGAGTCGGAGGGGCCAAAGCGCATGCTCCGACCAGCCAATATCACCTCCGAGAAGGTAGGTGCCATACCGGAGACTTCCCTGGATTGCTGGCTATACTGGACTAGAGGAGAACACAACCGAGGCTGCTATGCGGCCATCTTACATCCAGTACCCGCGTTACGCGTGCGGCGTTCTTCCTTCATCGTTCTTTAGTAAACAAGTACTCCGCATTCATACGGAATTCATTTGTAATAGTAATAAATTCACTATAGTCATGGTTTCAATCTAATAATTTACTATTGAATGTAAATAAGACTAATGTAATGCACTTCGCATTGGGTACTCGGAAACGCACACAAGATGACATCGTGAACACTGTAAATGAATTATCCCTCAAAATGGCTAATGAAATTACATTTCTGGGCTTAATATTTAATAATGGCTTAACCTGGAAGGCTCATATAGATAAACTAGCAGGCAAACTAAGCTCAGCCTGCTACGCTATAAAAAAATTAAAGAGCTCTGCGGCATTCAAGCCGCAAAGACTGTATACTATGCCTACTTTGACAGTCCTATGTCATATGGTTTAATGTTTTGGGGAAATGCAGCGGAATCAAACCGAATATTTGTATTACAGAAAAGAGCCCTACGGTGTATACTAGGAATGACACCTAGAGACACTTGTCGTTATGCATTTAATTAAATAGGAATAATGACTTTACCTGGTGCCTACATCTTTCAAAACATTTGTTATGCAAGAAAGCATCTATTAGTCTCCACTTTTAACTCGGACAATCACAACTATAATACTAGACATAAGGATAACCTACTGGGAATAAAACATAGGTTGTCTAAAATGTCAAAAAGTTTTATATGTAATAGTGTTAGATTTTATAACAAAATACCACAGGAAATAAGGAATCTAGGTGAAAATTCTTTCAAAATAACACTGAAAAAAATATTAACCAGAAAAGCTATTACAGTATTAAAGATGCCTTAACTGACGAATTTTGTGATTCTGACACATAATAAATTAAGTACAAAAGTATGACATATCGTAATGTTCTCTACTAACTCTAAGACAATGGGTACTTGTGTATCTATTTTTTTTTACCCTCGACATTTTATACTACATTGTAGTATGTTACTTGCTTACTAACAAAATCAAATAATGACTTGATAAAATTTCTTATCAAATTTGACGATGGCACTATACACCGGACTTTTTATATAATACCTATATACTTCAGAAGTTGTCAGAATCACATGATAAATAAATATAATTAATGATGCGATATGAATGTAATTAATTAGTTATGCGATAACGACATGTGGTGGTTTGTGACAGAAACCAGTAGTCCATACAATTTCATAGTAAAAATGTTTTCACTTTGTCATGAATTGCTGCATGTCACAAATCAGCACATGCGTGTCTAGGCAGTGGCAAACATTTTTGTATAGACTAAGTGGACATTGAAAAATTTCCAGTGAAGTTTCTTGTCAGTTCTTCTTCGCTGTGATAATCGAACTGGCGGAATGTTACAATGTAAATATGACAAATCTGAGCGCAGTGTACTGCCAATAGATGCTAAATAAACAATAAACAACAAATTAGTTTGACCGCACGCGGAATATTCTTTGTGCATACTTTTTTGCAGTATATTATACCGTACCGGCGGCACCACACGGTAGGATTTAATTTACCACTATATTTAATCTACGGTTCGAAGAATTGTCGTCAGATTGAATCTTGTTCGAATACTTTGCGAAACGTGGTGGTCGGTGTTGTGCTGTAATTTACCAGAGTTCTTGCAGCACAACACCGATTATTCTGCTTACCCCGATTGTCGGGATTCAGCGTGTGTGATATGTATGTATGTATGTGTCACATGATGTATGGTGTGCATGCACATCAATGCTATTATAAGTTAAAAGGAGGTAGATAGGTTATCTGAGCTCCCAAGCGGCACATTAAATATAAGACCACAGTCCTGTCTGAAGTTAGTCGCCCACCAACTACGCACGCGTTCGGACCGCTAACCACAAGCCGCGAGCTAAACACATCGAAAATGCCGTCGTGTGTAATGAGATTCTGCACTAATTCTAATAATTGGAATAAGACTATTCGAGTCGGCGCATCACTTTATAGTTCTTCCTCTCACCTTTTCAAGGGCGTGCCATGTGTGAGCACTGAATGTCATATAGATAACCTATCTTTCCTAAAATATCATTGATGCACATTGCACAATATGTATGAGCTCAAAGTCTAACTTTGAAAAACATTTATGGAAAATATTTCAATAGCATTTATCATTCTAAAAGAGTATTTAAACTCGAAAAAAAAATCACCTCTAGGTCTTTCAGAAAACTGAAAAACGTACTTAATTCAGTGTTCGCAAACGGAAACACATCTGCAGAGAAAAGAACTTTTAGCTTATTGTATTGGGAAGTTTGAAACGTAACAATAAAGTCCGCTGAAGCGGCGTGCCTGCGAGACGGGATACATACGGTAGATTTAATATCTTGAATCAACTTGTAAAGATGGTAGAATAAATATCTATGAGCTGCTCTTAGTAGCATAGTACCTAATATGTAATAGCATTTAAATAATATAATATATCAAACATGTATGTAGTAAACATGTACATAATATACCTACCTATATGTTGGTTGATCAACTCGGGGCGTAGCGATAGCGGTAAAAACTCTTGGCGAATTCGGCCAGATTTCGTTACGCACGATTCATATATTACATACATAGCGTCCCGCCTGTTTCTCAGTTGGGTAGGCAGAGCCAACGGATCTCGACGTTCCAACGATCCTGACGCACCTCTGCCGCCTCTTCCACTCACATAATGTTCTTCATACATGCTCGTCGGTAACGGTACTACGTACTTGGCCCCTTTTTGGGCACATGCCCAAATTGCCCGATCTGGTCTAGGTATGTGCGTCTAGGGCGACCCTTCCCGACTCTCCCACTCACATTCGCTCCAAACACTTCTTCCGTTAGTGTCCTATCATCCACGATTCATATCTATCGCAAATTGCGCCTGAATCGTGGGTTTGCTGGTGCGAACTTCAATAAAAAAAAATTTGTCTGTATTAATTCTGTATGTATTTTTTTAATTGTATAGAATTAATATAAATATGTAAATAAAATAGGAAAACGTGAAAATAAAGAAATAATAACATATATAACATAAATAAGAACAAAGTTTGTGTTTTCCGTCTAGTTCATTGTTGCCGGCACGACCAAAGGAACAATTCGTAATGAACTGACATTACGGATATAGCAGGTGATTAGCCAATTGTGTCAGATTGAATAAAAAAGTAAACGGTATGGATTTTGAGTAAAGAATAAAGTCGACACTCAGTAGCGTCGACATTTCGTCCTATAGCAAAGTGAAGTAGGAAAGCAAAGTTAAATGAACAATCGGCTGTTCTCAGCATAACTCACGGTAACTATTCGGGACGAAGAAGTAAGCCGAGCCAACGGAATAGCAATGAGTGCGCTTGTATTATAAATTGCAACTATGCTTTTTATAATGAAAACTTTTTGGCGACGTCTGGTAGATCTATAGAAGAGAGACATAATTATATATATAAATATGTAATATGCAAATCATCGAATACACAAAAAGGACAAATTCCCCTTGGCTGACTGACTCATCAGCGTTCCAGTTCGAATCACTGGATCTACAAACTTGAAACTTTGTTGAGTATATTCCTTTCAGTAGAAGGGATTTTAGGAAATTCAACCCAAAGGAGGTGAGAAAGGGTAAAATATGTTTTATCTCCAAGACCCGGTGACATATCGAATCGGTATATACGTAGAAAAATTTGCTATATTAATGCCTAGAAATTAAATTTAGTATCTCTTCTTAATCAACTCCTAAGTGAAGTGGCCGGAACCAATTTAACGGATCATTTCATCTGTGTTATATTGTCAATTGAGAACTGGCAGCGAATACGATTCGAAACATTCCGTTAAAATTTAAAAAAAATTATAACTACGCGGAAATTCTATTAGAATAAAACTTTCCTTCGAAATTTAAAAATAAATACGAAGAGAACAAATGACTGCTCCTTTGGTTGTAGGTCACAGTGGTTACATTCTCTTTGGTAGCTCATTCCATAAAAAATCTCCGAGAAGTATGCATTGAAATGGTTTACTACCGTTGATTTATCCTTATCCTATATTCTGTCCTGTGGAGGTCAGACTATTCAAAGGGCCTGTTATAGTACTAAAATCCGGTACAACCCGTCTGTACCAACTTGATGGTATGGGAAAATCTAAAATAACTTAATAATGCTAATTATAAATTATTGACCCATTTTTCATTCGCAGTTCGTTTTCAATCCATACTACAAGGTGGACATGTGGACTTCTGCGGATCTGTAACTCAATTCGTGTTCAGAAATCGATGGCTAAGAAATCTCTAAAACTCGCCGACCTCTTCTGCTGCCGTTGCGTAACAGAATCGACACTTCAGATCAGAGGCAGAAAACGGGCTTCAATAAAAAATTTGGCGGTGGGCGACTTGGTGTTAATGGTGTACGGCGCCTTGCCGCGTGGGACTTGGCCAAGACGAGTGGCCGATGCGACGTACAGACAGTAGCAGGGATTATGCGTAAGCCTGTGAAGAAATTGGTCTTATTGCCTGTAACTAATTAAGCGATTCGAGTTGTTATAGTTTTATTTAATATGATTTGTATTAATTAAGTTTTAATTTTTACCAAAAAAGAGGAACGACGTACCAAACTGGAGAGATATAATATTATTCTGCTTTTATACCTTTTCAATGTCAAAAGATTTAACTCTCTTAATAAAATGTCACCAGAGAAATCCTGGTTTAATTCCTTGCTAATAAAGTATTTAACACCGCGTTCAGCTAAGTCGGAATGGCATCTACCACCATCATTGTGGCAAGCTCTATAAAGGCAATTATAAAAAATGTTAAATGTCAATGTCAGAACTTGAAAATTAGAAAGATATAAAAAATATAATTTCATCAATCTACAAGTTGTTTAATTTTATTTACAAAAAACGACTAATCGAAACATGGGGCAATCGGTTGGATGTGGTATGATGCACCGTTTAATGTTTATAGATGGGCTGAATGATTCTAAAAAATATTTATAATTACATTGCTCGATGAGAGATTCAAAAGTATAGACGGGCCATCTAGGCCCGTCTATACTTTTGAATTCCTTGGCTCGAACCGCTTAAATAGACCTAGAGTTGTCTGTTCCTCCATTGTGCTTCTCTACCAAGTATTCCAATATTAAATATCTATTTGTATCGGCTTACTGCCGGCTCGCGAACCAAGCTAAATAGTTCTGAGGAGCAGAGCTCTGAATTGGAGCACACTGTGTAAGTTAGTAGGTACCTACTATTAGTATATAGTGTAAAAGATAAGAAATAATTTCTATGAAGTCTTTGCAATTTTGTATGAAATGAAATGTGCTTTTGCCCGAGATTTCGTTATGTGTTTTAAGGTACCCGACATGGCTGGCTACTGTTAAAAGGTTGGAGGTACCTAATTCACCCATTCACTAATTGTTGAAAAAGTGAGGGTCAAGGTCAGAGGTGATTTAAATATTGACTGACAAGAGTTACCCCTTGAAAGGTCGATTTGCCATCACGAGTTCACACTTATAACAGTTCACCTATTCGCAAACACCTGCTGCTTCACCGTTCGGAACCATTGTAAAACTGTAGGTCCCTTCCCTTGCTTACTATAGGTGGTAGGCTCAAATTGTAGCCGATTGGGTTGGTACCACCATACTGGATGTAAGATGACCGCATAGCAGCCCCGGTTGTGTTCTCCTCTAGTCCAGTATAGCCAGCAATCCAGGGAAGTCACCTACCTTCTCGGAGGTGATATTGGCTGGTCGGAGCATGTGCTTTGGCCCCTCTGACTCAGCCACCTATATTGGATTAAAAAAACGGTTTTTACACCAGATCATTACTTTTCCTATTTTCTCACTTAAACTCTTTTTGGAAAAGTCCGCGAAGATAAACAAAGCTACTAGCATACGGGTTGCCCCGCCACCAATCTCGGCCCCCAGAGTCACGGGACATGGATTCACTTGAGTGATCTTGTGTCACTACTCGATAGTTATCAATGGTACGGTATTACTTCGCGATAGGTCGGGTCACTTGCATGCTTCAACACCTTACAACTATCTAAGGACCAAAATATCTTCCCCATGGCTCCGGTCGCAGAGACCCCGGCAGTCCCCTTGGAAGTAGTGGACTATATTAGAATTATTAACCTACTTGTCTTCAGGTATATGTGTCTGCCTGTCTGTCCGTCTGTCTTCGGAATATTTATTTGATTATTTAACCTTTATATTGTACCTACAATAATTTTAATTTAATAATAGTTTAAACTTTCTATTGTACATTAGTACTTATTTGCAACCGCATAAATGTACCAATCTCTATAAGCGAATGTTATAACGTTCTTTGAGATCAATAAAGATTCTTTAAACCGATATGAAAAGTTGTGGTTTATATTTAATGATTAGATAAATGTAAAGCCTAAAATTAAAAAAAAAATACTCCCCGACCATTATTAGCTGTGGTATTTGCTCTGAACTTTATTTTGCCTTTTCACTTTTTACTCAATTTTAAATTTCGCCTCACTCGTTTGCTTATGGCCCTGGCGCTGCGTGTCGGCGGCGGCGCGGGCGTCGTGTGGCGGCGTCGACGCAAGGGGCTCCACTTCCCTATGGCCCTGGGGCTGCGTGTCGGCGGCGTCGTGGGGCGCGGCGTCGACACAAGAGGCTCCACTTCCCTATGGCCCTAGAGCTGCGTATGGGCAGCGGCGGCGTCGCGGAGCGGCGGCTATGCAAGGGGCTATACTTACTTCCCTATGGCGCTGGGTCTGAGTGTCGGCAGCGTCGCGGAGCAACGGCGACGCAAGGGGCTCTACTTCCCTATGGCCCTGGGGCTGCGTGTCGGCGCGGCGGCGTAGCGGCGCGGCTACAACGCAAGGGGCTCCACTTCCCTATGGCCCTGGGGCTGCGTAACGGCGGCATCGCGGAGCGACGGCGACGCAAGGGGCTATACTTCCCTATGGCCCTGGGGTTGCGTGTCGGCGCGGCGGCGTAGCGGGGCGGCGGCGATGCAAGGGGCTCCACTTCCCTATTACGGAGGTTACATGCTAGGTTTGGCATCAGTTCAGTCCGTGACCTTGGTCACGACCAGATTGACGCCAGACTGACGCCAGACGTAAAATGCATTCGCACTGCCATGCTAGATTTGATACTAGACTGATGGCATGCAGTCTGCCATCAGTCTAGTATCAAAATATTTTAAAATCCATCAGTCTGGTCCATCATTCCAATCCATCCATCCATCAAAATAGATTAAACGGTCAGTCTGGACCATGGTTTAACCAGACTGATGGACTGAACTGATGCCTAACCTAGCGCGTAACCTCCGTCTATGACCATGGGGTTGCGTGGCGGCGGCGTCAAGGGGCGGCGTCGACACAAGGGGCTCCACTTCCCTATGGCCCTGGCGCTGTGTGGCGGCGGCATCGCGGAGCGACGACGACGCAAGGGGCTCCGCTTCCCTATGGCCCTGGGGCTGCGTGGCAGCGACGGCGGCGTTGCGGAGCGGCGCGGCATAAAAATTTCTATATCGATTTCTTATGGCATCTGAAGCATCTGGCAAACTGGTGATCAATAAAGGATATTTCAATTCAATTCATGATTCCTCACGGTGTCGTGAACTAAAACTTCTGATCTTCGACATGCGAGGCCGGTGTAAATGTATTGTACTTGCAAATGGTAAAGAACCCAAAAAAAAAGAATTTGAAATATACTAGTAATAATAGTTTTCCGATTAAATATTCATAAAGTGCACAGTATGCGTTTCCATTGAACACATACCAGTGCAGTAGGGTAGTAATGTAGCTACCTAGTTAAAGTACACGAGACAACAACAATAGCCTAGTAATACCAACCTGAAATGCTTCTCTTACAGTTCCAGTTGCGTAGGGTTAGCACACGCTAGTCTGTATTTTAATTTTGAGAGATCAGTTTGGCAGGTATGTACAAAATGTCAAACTTATAAATAATTGTGCCAGTTTATTTTCATTGTGGTGTGCTTCGCTTATTTTGAAAAGTAAATTTTTAAATAGGTATATTTTAATAAATAGTGAACAACTACACATTTTATATAGGTATGTAAATTATACAACTAACTAGCTTTTACCCGCGGCTTCGCTCGCGGTAAAGTCGGTTTAATAGCAAATCCGACTTAAACGCAAATATCATGAAAGATCGCTTCTTTTGTATTCTCTGTCTTTCTCTCCCTGAACCCTTTCTCCCTTCCTCTCTCCCTAACTCCCTCGCTTCCTCTCCCTCCCCCTCTTTCCCCTTCTCTTTAACCTCGTTTTCTGCCTACCTATCTCCCTAATTCCCTCCTTCCCTCTCCCTTCTCCCTCGCTCTCCCTTCCCCCTCTCTCCCCCATTCTTCACTCTCTTCGTTCCCCCTCGCTCCTTTCATCTTCCCCTCCCACCCCTTTCTACGTCCAACTCTTTCCTCCTCCTCCCTTTTCCCTACCCTCTTCCTCCTCCCTCCCACCTCCCTCGCCCCACACGCTTCTCTCTTTCTCCCTTGACTCTCCTCCAATCCACCACACCCTTCTCCCCCCTCGCTCCACTTCCCTTCTTCCGCCACTTCTATCCCTCCCTATCTCAGCCCTCGTTCAACCATATCTACCCCGCCGCTTCCCCCTTTCTCCCTCTCCCTCGTTCGTCGCCCCTCTCCTCACCTCCCCCTCCACCATCTCACACCCATCTTAAACAACTTACTTACCCTAAATCCCTTCCGATTTCTTTTTTTTTTTTTTTTTTTTTTTTATTATGGAAACTGACACGGTTGGCTATATCACCTACAACGTCCGTGATGTCAGCCCATTACACCGGGTGAACTAGGTGCAATGTCAGTGCTTCCCCCTTTGATCGTGCCGGCTACACTGAACTGGTCGGAAAACACAAACTATTTACATAGCCGTTTTAACCGACGTTTCATTCAGTGCGGTGGTACCAACCCGGGCGGGTTAAACCCTACCACCAAGTAATATTAGGAGGGAAGGGACCTACAGTTTTACGAGGAATCCGAACCTCGGTCAGCCTCCAACGGTCAGCGGTCACCCATCCAAGTACTGACCGCACCCAGCGTTGCTTAACATTCAATAGCGACAGTTGACTGTCTGCACCACTGAGCTATCGAGGCTGACAATTTCTCCATCTCCCTACCTGCCTCCCGTCCCTTCCCTCCCCTCCCACCGTGTTCCCTCCCCTTTCTTACCTGCCTCCCGATTCCGCCCCTCCCCACCCCACACCTGTGCCTCCTCCGCCTTCATCGTCCCTGCCATCCATCCTCACCCCTATCTCTCAAACCCTGCCCCTCCTCCTCCATCCCCACCGCTCAATTACCGCCCGTCCCTCTTCACCCTACCCCCTTCATATCCCTAACATAGGAAAGGGTTGGTTCCCCATACAAAATTGCATAACCTATTTCTCCACTTCCGTTTTTTTTTTCGACAAAAGGTAGTCCACAGAATGCAATCTATCTTCTTCCCGAATTTTATCTGAATATTTATAGATCTATCTAACATCGCTTCTACCAAACCCAACAACCATTCGACACTAAATTCCTTTCATACTATACTTTCCTATACTTTCTTTGATACTTCTCAGTCCTAAGGCTATTCGCGTGATGGTGTATATAGCCTATAGTGAGTTTCAAGAACTATCTTTACATTGGTGCAAACCACATCAAAATCTGTTCAGTGGTTCCTGGTGGTTGGATTTACCTCAAATATACATACGTACATACACACAGACAGACGTTACCTTTTATAGAAGTAGAGAGAGAAGAAGAAGAAGATTTCCTATTTATTTATTCTATGTATCCATGGACGAAAATATGCAAGAGGACTGACATCCCCATATTAATAACGTTACTCGGAAAAAGATCAAAATCCTGTCTTAAATATAGATGGCGCTGACACGGCCTGGACGTTGAATTGCCATGTATTTAGGCAATAAAATTTTAATTACCACCTCATTACTATGAACCAAAAGATGCCTGAATGTTTTTAAATTTTAAATATTGTTCAGATATTCTACTTGCGATTTTTTCTTTTCACATGTAAAATTAAAGTCATTGATATGCGTATCCGTTGTGTATCGATAGATTGCGTATGAGCAATGTGAATGGTGAAGTGACTCATCGTCGTAAATAAAATATTATGATGAACTTACGTCTGAAATGTCAAACTTAACATGTAATAATTTACGCAATCTATCCATTTTTTCCGCATGACTTTTGTTTATTGTATAATTTAATCCATAGGTAGGTAACCCACGCTTGGACATGTCGAAAATTCCGCCATACATGCATCGTTCATACAGACAGACGTTGCATTTATAAGAAATTAGAGGAGATAAAGGTTTCATCTATAGGTAGGTAGGTAACCTACGCTTGGAACGCTAGTAATATAGATTCGGTGGCTTGGACATGTCGAAAATTCCGCCAGTTCTAAATTCAATGCGAAGATCTGACACAATGTTCCCAAGTCACAATGTTTTGTTAGTACTCCATCTGTCGATTTTTTCTCATATTACTTATGTTTGAGTTAGCCTAGTTAACAAACACCGACAAAAATGTCACATTGTGTGACATTTTAGTCACACACATAGTTATTGAATGGATACTACTGTCGACATCTAGTTGTAATAGCGGTTATTAAACATCGTTTCTAATATTCGTCAGTCCTCTTGGTATCACCACACCACCAACGCAAGGCAATAGACTGCTCACGCCATCTGTTAGGACCATTCGACACTAAATTCCGTTCATGCTGTACTTTATTTGATACTGCTCAACCCTAAGGCTATTTAGTGTGATGGTTTATAGCCTATAGTGAGCCTCAATAACTACTCTTTACATTGGTGCAAACCGCATCAAAAACTGTTCAGTGAATCCGGAGTTTATCCCGAACATACATCCATATTTCATACACACAGACAGACGTTCCCTTTTATAAGAAGTAGATAGATAGATAGATAGATGTTTGAGTTAGCCTAGTTAACAAACACCGACAAAAATGTCACACTGTGTGACATTTTAGTCACACACATAGTTATTGAATGGATACTACTGTCGACATCTAGTTGTAATAGCGGTTACTAAACATCGTTTCTAATATTCGTCAGTCCTCTTGGTATCACCACACCACCAACGCAAGGCAATAGACTGCTCACGCCATCTGTTAGGACCATTCGACACTAAATTCCGTTCATGCTGTACTTTATTTGATACTGCTCAACCCTAAGGCTATTTAGTGTGATGGTATATAGCCTATAGTGAGCCTCAATAACTACTCTTTACATTGGTGCAAACCGCATCAAAAACTGTTCAGTGAATCCGGAGTTTATCCCGAACATACATCCATATTTCATACACACAGACAGACGTTTCCTTTTATAAGAAGTAGATAGATACAACTAATGAAAAAAAAATTAAAATGTGAGAAAAATGTTGGAAGCATTATTATATTATTGTTTATATTACATTAAGCCTTAACTACTTTTCTGTTTTGGTAAATACTTAAAAAATATTTTCAAAAATTTTTCTTTCTTTTAAAACATCACTGTCCAGAAATTCTAAAAATGGGCAACCCAGGAAATGTCTATTTGGTCTCTCTGATAAAAACAGGCTTTACACATATGAAAATGAAGCACATAAAGGGATATTGATATTATAAAAACTAGTATTGTCTAGGGATAAAGATACTATGCCGTGCTAAAAAGGGCGACAGGCTATCTACAGCCACACATGCAGCAGGTGGGACTTCGTGTTACTATTCTGCTACTGAAACAAGCGTCATCTACAGTTCGAATGTTTGTCACACAGACGTCCCGATTTAACTAAGTATTAACTTTGTTCAAATCGAACTTCGCCCGAATCGCGAAAGTTGCACGCAAAAACTACTAATTTTGTAAAAACGCTTATCAAAATAAAAAATAAAACATTTGGTTCACTGGCAACTCAAATTATATACTTATGGAATAGATATCTTCTTCAAAGTGTTTAATTTTATTTCCCAATCGCTTTTTAATAGCATCCCAATTTTATTTCCCGATATTTGTGTAGTACACAGTGCAGTGGCAACCCTACATGTCGGCATCTCCGCTGTCTGTTCGACTTTCCTCCGCAAACATTCCTTACTGAAGCGCGGGCGACTTAAAGAAGACATTTTTACAATTATTTTTAACATTCAACATCGCTATGCACTTTGCCGTATTGGAAAAAACAACTAGAATAAATTTAAATAAATAAGTACTATTTTCTGATCTTCATAGATTATTCAAATTCGTATTTTTATGAAACCCGATGCTGCAGGTAGGTGAAAATTCCGCCAGTTCTAAATTCAATGCGAAGAAGAACTGACAAACACCCATCGCAAATCACAATATTTTGTGAGTAAATTATAAGTATTATATTATAGTAACTTACAAATAATTCGCCCATACTACCGCTCACATGAACATTAATATTTACAGCATAAACATGAATACACAAGAATCTGGCCACTCTGCCTATTTACATTGCCTATATATGGTAAACAAATTCGAGTACAGTCATGCTGTCTAATGATGCTTATTAAACAATATACAACAATATACAATGTATATATATAGCACCTTCGTCAATTTTGATATTTAAATATATCAAGTGAAATCAACAACAATTTAGTATAAGTTTATTACAAAGAAATGTAATATTAAGCGTGTGTGATGTGAAGATGCAATTGGCTGACAATTGAGTCTTGTTCCTCTCGGAACTGTCTAGGTATTACCCATCATGCCATTATCTCTCCGAACTGTGACCTAAACGTGCCGGCTACACTGAACTGGATGCAAAGCACGTACAATGTTTTATAGCTGTTACAGCTCGGTGGTGTCCATCCTTTTTGTAGCCTCGAGCTGCCCCTTCTATCTTTTTGAATCGCTTGTTGGACCACAGATCAGAGACAAAATGGCAAGATAGGCGATCAAGCATCTGTCGCCGTGTCACTGCATTATGCGGTGAGTTACCGCTTAAATTTTTTTTTGTGCGCTCTCATTGGCTGCAGATGTCGGACATACGAAGAAACTTTTTATTGCACACAAATTGAAAGAAGAATAGTACACGAAACGAAACAAGAAATACAAGAGTGCACACGGCGTACTTATTGACTGTAAGTTATCTGTTCCAGTCATTCTTCGGGTGATGAAGAATAAATGAAAGAGAATTAAGTATGGGAAGAGCAAGTGAAAGTGAAGTGGAGATGAATACATGTTTTATAAATATACCTACATCTAACATACATACCTATTTACACAATACATTAAATACAAACATCATAAACATACATACACATGTAGAACATACTACATACAAAAGCATTATATACTATACTAATGCACAATTGAGTAAAAATTGGGAAAATTTATGAAGGTAAAATTTTTTCAACGACTTTTTTTAAAATAATAACGTATTGTTTGGAAGATACGGACGCAGTACGGCAGCGAGTTCCATAGACGAGCAGAATGTACAGTAAATGAATCGACGTAGAAACCAGAACCGTGATGTGGAATCCCCTAGGATGTTATAATTACTAGAGCGAAGAGGAAGACCATGTGAGGAGAGGGAGGGATGCGAGATCGAAGGTAGTTGGGAGCGTCAGGATTATTTAATACATCATATTCTTCTTCATACCGTTTGGGGTCGGTACTTAAAAATAATAGCCCCACTGCATTTCTCCCCGTGTATGACGAAAAAAGGAGACTAAGGAATAAGGACAAGATGCCGTGCATAAGGGCGACAGGCTAGCCACCTCTCACATTGGCACGGTCTTTCCACCGAGTCATGTAGCAGGTGGCCCTTCGTGCCTTACTTGCTGCTTGATAGATATCTTGTCCGAATATTTTGCTAATGTGATCGTCGGTGTTGTGTTGTACTTGCAGCACAACAGCGAATGCTTACTCCAATTGTCGGGAACAGCGGTTGTATTAACATACTAAGGCAGCCTAGCAACAGTCCGCAAATCTGGGAGTGGTTCCTGAGGAGAGGTGTTTTCTGCTTTGCCAACTGCACCATTGGTTCCTCGGCACTGCCACCCGTGTCAGTTTACATATGTCTAAGGATGCGGCTATTTCTACGGGTCCCCGTAGGAACTGCCGAACTGAAAATTGGAAGTCATTAGGCAGAACGCGATACTGGGAGACGTGGTCGTATTTAAGCAGATCAAATATGAAACGGATGCATAGATTCTGCAAGCGTTCCAGCTTGTCTAGAAGAATTTCAGTAAAATGTTGGCCTCACCGTGTTCTCATACTAACTTGACCCATCTAGTCGTAATTCTATGATCTGTGTCAGCCAGCAACCCTTGCATCGCTCCGCCGCGGAAGCCGGATGCTGCCGCGGAAGGAAGCGGGCATTACCGGCCGGTCGCTGTATTGACGATGTCATACCTACCGCCCCGTTGTCTCTTCTTACACGGCCAATGTTGTATGACGCGGCCAAGGACAACATTGGCCGTGGAGGACGAGAATCTTTCGGCTGGTACACTTATCCCTACCAAGCTATCCCCCCTTGCCCTATACAGCCAACATAGAAATACTTTATTGCCCCAAAAACATAAACAGAACCAAGCACGATTTATACATTGACATGAGGGGCAAAGGTGAACTTACCTCTTACAGAGATTTCTTCCAGTCAATCTTGGATATTTGAGTCGTGTGTTGTGAAATATAAGTATATAGTAAGTAGCAAAAGACTTCGGATATGGAAATGTAAAATACTTTTAATGAATATAATTTATGTACATACATACATATCACACACGCTGAATCCCGACAATCGGGGTAAGCAGAGTAATCGGTGTTGTGCTGCAAGAACTCTGGTAAATTACAGCACAATACCGATAACCACGTTTCGCAAAGTATTCGAACAAGATTCAATAGATCAAGGAGCAAGTAAGGCACGAAGACCCACCTGCTGCATGACTCGGTGGAAGTACCATGCCAAGGTGAGAGGTGGCGAGCCCGTCGCCCTTTAGCACGGCATCTTGTCCTTATCCCTTAGTCGCCTTTTACGACATGCACGGGGAGAGATGCAGTGGAGCTATTCTTTTTAAGTACCGGGCCCACACGGTAATTTATGTTTTAATATAATATCCTACACATTGCTGTCACAGTCACAATATAAGAGCTTTTTATTTTAATTTAGTTATTAGTTTGATTATACTCTGTTTTTTTTTGCTTTGTGTATTTAATAATATTATTTTAATTTGCTTACCTTTTACTTACTACTAATTTACTTATTTTAATACCTTACCCACATATACTACATATAAGTATGTACTAGTTAATAATTAAATCAAAAATATACATGCATACATAAGAATTCTAATAAGACAGTTTAAATAAGATATTGAACACCAATTTATAAAAATTAGGTACAACAGGCGAGCTTAAAGCCGCGAGGCATTCTATTATAACTACTTTACTGCAACACAAACACATTAATCTCAACACGCTGTATCTCAAGAATCGGAGACAATTTTTCTGTCTACACTTTTATAACAAAATTAATTTAATATCGTCCTACGTAATACCACGCAATACTGAACGTGACTCTAATGAAAAACAACAATCTAAAGTGGAAAGCTAAGACTTTTTATTCGTTCAGCCGTTTACGTGTGCGGCCAGGCGGAACGGGCGTAGGGCACCGCCTGAGCTTATCAAAGTGATATTACGTCTGTGAATGCTGGAGGTATGTTGCGGGGCTCGCCGCAAGCTCCACAGTATACGGAACAAACAGTAACTCATACATACATAACACACGCTGTATCCCGACTGTCGATTCTTTTTTTTTTTTTTTATTGCTCCGACCTGGGTGGCCCTACCCGAGGTCGAAGCCTCAGGCGCAGCCAATTTCACCACCGAGGAGGTGCCAGTCCGGCTTGGGGGTGGACTAATGTCGCTGGGGAAAGGCTATTAACTCGCGATTTGAAGATCCGTGGATTGTAGGAGTGGGGAAAGATATTCCCTGGGAGCCCGTTCCACACCTTTGCAGGGCGGCACAAGAAAAGTTTTACCGCGCCTCTAATGTCGCCGTCTGATACTTTTGCCTCTACGCATCTGCTTATGTTTGACCGTTGCGTACTCCTGTTTGAAGCAGATGGAATGTTCTGGATCTGGTTCTCAATTTGCTTTTTTAATATTTTGGTCAGCGATGACTTCTTATCAAAATTTTCTGGTATTCGCAGAGAATTGTAGGAGAACAACAATAGGCTCTCCCAATTACTGAAATTGTTGTTGTCTTTACAACAATTTGTCAATTAAAGAACACAATTTATCCGCTGCGGCAATACGTGCTCCTTTGTGGATACTGCCTTTATATTATTTTTGCAGTGGGTTAATTGATCTAGGAATGACTTTCTAGAGGTTGATTCTGGGGTATTCGTGCGCGCAACCGTAGCCCTTTTTCTCCTTTGTCTGTTTTAGGATTTTCTGCTGGCCATAACGGGCATCGCAAGCGGTTCTCGCTGGTATTACTTAACGGAGGACAGGTTGAAGGTAACATTTTCAGTTAATAAATAAATGTTTACATTAAAAATTATTTGAAGTTATATTGTTTAACCGGTTTAGACTTGCACTCGCACATCATGTGGTTTCCGTTTCTTGATTGATAACTTCGGGCAGATCTCCTCGTATTGACATGACCTGCTTGACTGTCGTGAACGTGGAACCTTAGATTAAACTCGCCCGTCCGCTGCCACGCACCTGGTTAGCTGGAACTGTTAGCACACTCTTGAGCCATTTCAAAGACCTAATGGATAAGTCGCTCCGTTACATACAATAGACTCTGTGGCGATATTTTTATTATAAATTATGAAAAATGATATTCTTGAACTGAAAGTCTTGCACTCGCATCTCATATGGTTTATGTTTCTTTATCGGTGAGCTCGGGCAGATCTCTTCGTATTGATGTAATCTGCTTTACCGTTGTGAACGTGTTACCTTAGATGAAACAAACCCAACCGTTCACTCGCTCACGAAAGAAACCGTAACACTTTGGGATTTTTCGCTGATGGTCGAAGGTAATTGATGCGGCGAAATGTGATTTAGCTTGTCTCCGTGGCCGCCTCGGATTCCTGCGGCGAGGGTCTCGATAACTCCGAGGGTAATAAGAATTTTCACTGTGATTTTGATTTTGTAATTTAATATATTTTGTAAATAAAGAAATTGTTTTTCCACCTCTTGCCAATTTGACAGTTTTTAGTTTTGAATTTTTACCATTTTTTTATATATTTAATATATGTAAATACCAGGGGCGGCTGAAAAGTTTTGAGCCTAAGTACCTTTAAGTGTCAGCAATGTCTTGCGATGCATGTCACTAATTGCGAATATCCTCAATAGTATAAAATAATACCGAGTTTCGTGTCATTAGCATCATTTACTCTTTCAGTAATTGAACCGTGAACTTCACCGTGTCTGAGCCATCCGCGCATTGTACGAAATTGGAGTACAGAGCCGTCTTAGAATTCCTCACAAAGAAGAACGAAACACAGATGGAAATATTTGAAGAGATGTCCAGAGTTTATGGGGAGTCTGGACCTTCATTTCCCACCATAAAACCGAGAATTCAAGCATGGCAGGGAGTCGCTGGAAGATGATCCCAGGTCAGGGCGTCCCAACACTGCCGTTACCGAATAAAATATTGAAAAAGTAAAAAAACTTGTTCTAGAAGTTCGGATAATCAAGTTATCATTAGCAAGGAACGAATCGGCGAAATTTTGCATAATCATTTGCACATGAAAAAGGTGTGCGTTTAGAAAGGCAAACTGGCGAAAGGAGTCCTGTGTTTGCAGGACAATGCGCCCGTGCACACTGCGCGAGTTGCAAGGCGTGCCCTGGGAGGAACAGGGTTTGAAGAAATAAACCACCCACCATACAGTCCAGACCTAGCCCCCAGCGATTATTTCCTATTTTCTAATTTGAAGAAGGACCTCCGAGGACAAAGATTTTCGAGTCATAAAAAAATGAAGGCGGCGTTAGACGAGCATTTCGAAGGCAAAGACGGTGAATATTTTTTCACAGGGTTAAAAGCCCTTTATGACAAATGTAAGAAATGCATTGAAATAGAGGGGGATTATATAGAAAAATATATTTTTTATACATTTCTATCAGCATTTTTGATACCCCAGGCTCAACACTTTTCAGCCGCCCTCGTACCGTATAGAAGTATTTATGTAGTATTCGTTTGTAGTTTATCATATTGTTTTACTGCTTAATACATTGCCACTAACTATTCTTGTTCGCCTGCATGTACTTCTCCAACATCCCAAAGGTTCGTTAGAATAGAATGCCTCACGGCATTAAGCTCGCCCACTGGACCTAGTATTTGCGAATTTTTCAATCGAAGTAGGTAGATCAGATATCTCGATAGTAAAGGAAGACTCGTACCACCCAGCGCTATTATTTACGGCCCACGAAATAATTGAGGAGCCGCTGAAAGAATCGATCGAGCCAAGGTACAAATTCCACAAGGCGAATTACGAAGAAATAAAAGAATACCTTTCACAAATATACTGGCAAAGTCACCTAAGCAGCGGTACCGTTGACGAGATGGTTGACGTTTTCTATCACTACCTACACGAAAGCATCCGCTCCTTTATACCCCTCAAACATCCCGCTACCTATGAGTACCCTACCTGGTTCAACCGGGCTCTTATTAAATTGATTAAGAAAAAATCCCGCGCGCACGCTAGGTGGAAACGTTTTGGAAACCAGTCGGATCGCGATGAATTTAATCTTTTAAGAGCCCGGCAACACCGTCTTCAGAGGCAGTGTGAGGAATGTCATAGGTCGCTCGCGGAACAAACTATTAAGACAAACCCCAAACACCTGTGGACGTACATAAAATCAAAAAGAGGTGGTTCCAACTATCCCAAGATGTTTACCTACCGATCAAATACATATTCCGATCACTCTGAAATATGTGGTGGGTTTAGCACTTTCTTTAAAGACAACTTCCGTGAACCTACCGACATAATCTCATATAAAATATATCTGAATAATCTTCCATCTCCTAGTAACGATTCTGGTTCCATTAGTAATATTAAGGTGTCTGTGGAAACCGTTCTGAAGCTACTACGTAATCTCGATGTCACAAAGGGTGCTGGTAGTGATCAAATACCGCCTATATATATAAAGAAATGTGCTCAAGTCCTTGCCTATCCGCTCTGTTACATCTTTAGCAGATCTTTCAATGAGGGCATCTTTCCAAAATTATGGAAAGAAGCACATGTAGTGCCCGTACACAAAAAAGGTTCGAGAAGTGCAATTGAAAATTACAGACCTATTTCCATTCCTAACGTCTTTAGCAAAATTTTAGAAAAAATCGCACATGAAAATGTCTACTCAATAATTTCTCTCGGTGTAACTGAAACCCAACATGGCTTCTTAAAGAAAAGGTCAACTACTACAAACCTTGCGAGTTTCACCAATTATGTCTTTAAAAATATGGAGAGAGGTGGACAGGTGGACGCAATATCACAGACTTTGAAAAGGCGTTTGATCGCGTTGACCATATTATATTATTAGCAAAACTCCAAAGATTGGGTATTCACGGTGACCTACTTCGCTGGATGGAATCGTATCTATCATGCCGCTCGCAAGCTGTGGTCATAGGAGGTTATAAATCCAACTTCATTAAAATTCCTTCGGGTGTGCCTCAGGGATCTCTTTTGGGGCCGCTCTTCTATGTGGCGTACCTTTATGACATCTTTACATGTTTTAAATATGCTAAACATTTACTATATGCTGACGATAAGAAGGTTGTCATGAAGGTGCGCACCATAGAGGACTGTTTAAACGTCCAGAGCGACCTCAACCGGCTATCGGAGTATTATATGAACAATCGAATAACAGTCAACGCATTAAAATGTCAAAATATTAAATTTACACGTAGCACACGACCTGTTCAATTCACGTATCACTTTAATAATACTCCGATAGCAAAGGCCTCTATGGTTAGAGATTTGGGAGTACTTCTTGACCAAAAACTAACTATGGTAGAACATATAAATCACATCACGAGTAAGGCATACAAGAGCATGGGTTTCATAAGACGTGCGACTAAGGGGTTTAGAAACGTTACGTGTCTAAAAGCTATTTATTATGCATATGTTAGAAGCAATCTTGAATACGCCAGCTCCATCTGGACACCTCTCTATCAAGTTCATATTAACGACATCGAAAAGGCGCAAAGGAGCTTTATAAAATATTTAACTTATGCCACTAAAAGAACATATCATTCATACGAATTAGGCTGCTTTGAACACAATATGTTGAGTCTAGAGAACAGACGGGTATTACTAGACATGATGCTGCTGCGCGACGTGATGTGCGGACGACTCGACTGCGGCGAACTGTTGGGGGAGGTGATGCTGAACACGCCAGTGCGGCGAACACGACACACAACACTCTTCCATGAACCAGCACACACCACCAACTACGCGCGTAATGCACTCGTGCCTCGTCTTACCCGCACATACAATAATATGTTCCCCCATATTGATATCTTCCACCTCAGCAGACGAACTTTTCAAAGGGAAATAGTCAATACACTTAACCAATCACTGGCTAGTATGAATGAGGAGTTGCATAAAAATAAAAATAAAAATAAACATTAATATACTTAACACCATATTATACATTTTAAATATTTAAAAAAAATTTAATACACAAGACACAAACACACACACACACACACACACACACACCCTCACCCTCTCACACACCCTCACACACCCTCACACACCCTCACACACCCTCACATACACACTACGCACCACACAACAACACACCACAAAACTTCACACCTCACACACCTTTAGACGCCTAAGTTTATGCCCTACGCAAACATAAATAAAAAAACCAATCAGGGAAACGTGTAATTGGCCATACTTTAGGCATTAAAAAAAATAATAAGTGTATCAATATTGTGAATGGCTGTATGTTTTCTAATATAAATAAATAAATAAATAAATAAATTGTGCCTAATTTGTATAAATCGGTGTTCAATAAAGAATATATACATACATACATACATGTTTCATAGTCTTTTCGACCGACCTTCGTTCAGTGCGGTGGTGGCACAAATCCGGTCGGGTTTAAGGTTTAACCATACCACCAAGTAATGTAAGGAAAAGGAGTTGTTTTACTGTTCTCTCTGCGTATTGTGCAAGGTCGGAGGAAGAGACCGGGCGTCACTGAATAGACAGAAAGCGTTGTCCTGAATGTCCTTTGTGTGTGCGTATGCTCGTCCGAGCGTTTCTCGAAAACCGCTTGGCTGATCCGGCTCACGGATCGTGTGCTGAATTCCGTAAACAATCCATTTAAACGAATGCGGATGAATTGTTGAGGATGGGGTCAGTGATTTTAATTCCATATTTAAAAAAAAATCATGAATAGAACTGTATATCCATCCATAGGTCGCTGGTTCATATCCGGCTCGAAGGACCAAATTATAGATAATACAGAACGATGCGGTGGGAAATGAAGTAAAAATGCTTACTTTGTCTTGTCTCTAATAGAATATTTTAATGCAACTTCAAAGAGAATATAGCTCGCCATGGAAAAACAGAAGAGAGCGAGAAAGCATAGACAACATAAAAAATACCATTATTCTACTGGCCAATGCAAATTATCCAAGGACATTGATACGAAAATTATCAGTGGCAGTGTAATGGATATTAGTATAAGTTGGTATCTCTACTAATAAATAAATCGGAAAATCTGTAAAAGAGGAACGTGAATGTGCGTCGTTAGACACCTTATGGGTGGCCCGTCGTATCATTGTATCAACAATTTCTGACAAAGGCTCTATACACCTTATTTTATTTATACTTTTACTTTTGATTTTATGGGGTCAGAATTTATCAAGCTTAAATTATAGTTATTCTAGCTCTCAAACTGTATCAACACTGTAAGCGGTGTCTATTGTGTAGCTAGTCACAATGTATTGTAATCGAAGACGTTAAAAAAACCCTGCGGAGTTTCTTACCGGCCCTTCTTTGTGGGTGTAATCGAACCGGATTGTAAAAACTAAACAGGACAGATCAAGCGTAGTGTATTGCCATACGTATGATGAATAAAGAATAAAGAATATGTCGCGCTTTCAATTTAAAAAAAAAAAACCTCACTGATCGCGCATAGGTCGCCGTGCTCTGTCTGACCTATGCGCCGTCATTCTTCTTTGTTCTGTTATAAGTCGAGAACTACCCAATCGACTTGCATGGTGTTTCCACTGACTTATTCGGGCATGTCTAAGGATTGTTAAAAACGGAAAAAGCGGAACCCTTTTAGTATCGCTTAGTTGTCCGTCCATCCGTCCGTCTGTCCGTTTATCAAGACTTTTTTTTATGTTTTTTTTATAAAGGTTAAAATAAAAGTTAAATAAATTACAAATTTAAAAACCCCCGACCATTAAAAAGTAAAAAATGATTTCCATTTACTTACTTAAAGGAGTCGGGGGGACCGCTAAGTAAATTCCCGCGCAGCTCTGACTTTTTATATTTTATTAATTTAGCGCGACATATGGCGCCGAGCCACCCATAAGGTGTCTAACGACGCCTATGGACATTCGGTCGTATGCGTGGTTGCGAATGCAGAATGCGAATGGGCGTTAATGGGCACCGAGCTGACAGCTGCCTTAAAGGTAGGCGTCCATTAGCGGCGGATCGGGTCGGGTCGGGGCGGAACGGGCCGCATCGCATACGTTGTGTTGCGTCCATCTATACGGGGCGCAGCGGATCGGCTAGGCGGATTTTTTGCTTCAGACGTTATCTACTGCTCAGCAAGTGCGTTCGTGCTACACAATGGATAGCTCCGATGAAGAAATGTTGCCGTTTCAAATTATTTTTGAAGAAGAACAGTTAAATGAAAATAAAAAACGAAGAGAGCATAAGGTGTGGGTGCATGATATATGCAAGAAAATATATTATTTAAGAAGATATTTGGCGTCTCCTAGATCGTTTAGCTCTTTTTACTGTTGTACTAAAGAAACAAGTAATTCTTCATTAATTTTTTGCGATAAATATGACCGATCAAAATCAAACACGCGCGCGCGCATGCGAATACCCGCGTCCACTAGACGGGCCGGGCCGGGGCGCGTCGCACCGCCTGGCGAGCGACTAACTATTGCGCTGCGCTGCGGCCCGCCCCGCACCGACCCGTCACTAGTGAACGCAGTTTCATATAAATACAGGCAGGCGGATTTTTGCGTTGCGATGCGCCCCGGCCCGATCCGCCTTGTGGACGCGTACCTTAACGCCCCTCTTGAAGGGTTGTCCTTTGGACGTGTCGCATGATAATGAATGCTCGTACGTATCAAATAGGATACTTCTGCCGAGTTTTGCCCGCGCGTGCCGAATGGACAGAAACTTTCTGAATGTATTGTCTCCTTTTAACAAGTACCGCGGAAGAGATCTGAACAAAGGATGAATTCGTTTCAATTTGTAACTTGCTTCCTGTCGAGTTTTGTTCAAATGACAAGTTGAACAAATTTTGATTTAATCTCGATAATGGGAGGCAGTTCATAATTTTCGCAGTGATAAAGTGCATTGTTCGTTTTTCGAATGTTTTCAAATTTCGATTTCCACCGAGTCATGCAGCAGGTGGGTATTCGTGTCTTACTTGCTGCATAGTTATCATGTCCTAATACTTTGCTAAATGTGGTGGTTGGTGTTGTGCTGTAACTTATAAGAGTACTTGCAGCACAACACCCATTACTCTGCTTACCCCGATTGTCGGGATACAACATGTGGTAGAGACGTATGTAATTATGTCTGAATATTTCAATATATTTCTTATTTGGTTGTTTAAGAAAAAAACTAAAATATGTACTTAGGTAACTAATTTATTTATTTGCGTATACACATGCTGAGAGTTGCTATATTTTCGCTCTGAATATAAATTTAGAAATATAATTCTAATATTCAAATAGGCACAGGGGACCTAAATGTGACAGGGGAGACCGGTTTCTCCTCAAAATACTTGACAGTGCATTTCTCGTCTGAAAGGTCATCCTTGGTCAAGGCTGTAGGTTCGATTCCAAGCGAATTCTTGATGGAATCCTTAGCCAGTTGAAGAGAGACGTCATTGATGAGCTTGGTTCTCGAAAGCACCCACACGTAGACTGTAAACGAAAACAAAATTATTGCAGAGTGAATATGGTGTAAAGATTTTAACCCACCAAAAACATTCTGAAATTCGAACAACCAAGTTCAACGCGCTGCTTGAGCATAAAAAGTTGTTAAATCTGATGTGCGGGCAAGTTCAACGTCTCTAACTATACTACGTTCCAAATAGCGAGCTCCCAGCGAAACTCATTTGTGTACGCACTCATCGGACATTGGCCTAGACGGGCGACCCTTAGCGTGCACCGGTCCTTTCGTTCAAGAAGGAAGACTTAAGTATAGTCTCGGGTCCTTCAAGAGAGCCGTGAACGGGCACCTGTCAGACAGGCATGGCATTCGGAACGTCCGCATGCGACCGAATGTCCATGGGCGTCGCTAGACACCTTATGGGTGGCTCGGCGCCACATGTCGCGCTGTCAATAAAAAAAAGTAAATCTGCGATTTATACAAAAACAGCTTTTGGTCCGGTGTAAAGTATCGTCACACCTTATTGAGTACGCCCAGCTTTTTAGAAGCCAGCTTGGCCTTCCCCTCGATATGGCGACGAAAGTTTAGTTCTTACGACAGTTCGACTCCGAGGATCCCGAGGTGTTAGCTTACTGTAATGATTGTCGATGAGAGGACTGTACTGGTGCTCATACTTACTGTAATGTTTGTCGATGAGAGGACTGTACTGGTGCTCATACTTACTGTAATCTTTGTCGATGAGAGGACTGTACTGGTGCTCATACTTACTGTAATCTTTGTCGATGAGAGGACTGTACTGGTGCTCATACTTACTGTAATGTTTGTCGATGAGAGGATTGTACTGGTGCTCATACTTACTGTAATGTTTGTCGATGAGAGGACTGTACTGGTGCTCATACTTACTGTAATGTTTGTCGATGAGAGGATTGTACTGGTGCTCATACTTACTGTAATGTTTGTCGATGAGAGGACTGTACTGGTGCTCATACTTACTGTAATGTTTGTCGATGAGAGGATTGTACTGGTGCTCATACTTACTGTAATGTTTGTCGATGAGAGGACTGTACTGGTGCTCATACTTACTGTAATGTTTGTCGATGAGAGGACTGTACTGGTGCTCATACTTACTGTAATGTTTGTCGATGAGAGGACTGTACTGGTGCTCATACTTACTGTAATGTTTGTCGATGAGAGGACTGTACTGGTGCTCATACTTACTGTAATGTTTGTCGATGAGAGGACTGTACTGGTGCTCATACTTACTGTAATGTTTGTCGATGAGAGGACTGTACTGGTGCTCATACTTACTGTAATGTTTGTCGATGAGAGGACTGTACTGGTGCTCATACTTACTGTAATGTTTGTCGATGAGAGGACTGTACTGGTGCTCATACTTACTGTAATGTTTGTCGATGAGAGGACTGTACTGGTGCTCATACTTACTGTAATGTTTGTCGATGAGAGGATTGTACTGGTGCTCATACTTACTGTAATGTTTGTCGATGAGAGGACTGTACTGGTGCTCATACTTACTGTAATGTTTGTCGATGAGAGGACTGTACTGGTGCTCATACTTACTGTAATGTTTGTCGATGAGAGGACTGTACTGGTGCTCATACTTACTGTAATGTTTGTCGATGAGAGGACTGTACTGGTGCTCATACTTACTGTAATGTTTGTCGATGAGAGGACTGTACTGGTGCTCATACTTACTGTAATGTTTGTCGATGAGAGGACTGTACTGGTGCTCATACTTACTGTAATGTTTGTCGATGAGAGGACTGTACTGGTGCTCATACTTACTGTAATGTTTGTCGATGAGAGGACTGTACTGGTGCTCATACTTACTGTAATGTTTGTCGATGAGAGGACTGTATTGGTGCTCATAATTACTGTAATGCTTGTCGATGAGAGGACTGTACTGGTGCTCATACTTACTGTAATGTTTGTCGATGAGAGGACTGTACTGGTGCTCATACTTACTGTAATGTTTGTCGATGAGAGGACTGTACTGGTGCTCATACTTACTGTAATGCTTGTCGATGAGAGGACTGTACTGGTGCTCATACTTACTGTAATGTTTGTCGATGAGAGGACTGTACTGGTGCTCATACTTACTGTAATCTTTGTCGATGAGAGGACTGTACTGGTGCTCATACTTACTGTAATGTTTGTCGATGAGAGGACTGTACTGGTGCTCATACTTACTGTAATGTTTGTCGATGAGAGGACTGTACTGGTGCTCATACTTACTGTAATGCTTGTCGATGAGAGGACTGTACTGGTGCTCATACTTACTGTAATGTTTGTCGATGAGAGGACTGTACTGGTGCTCATACTTACTGTAATCTTTGTCGATGAGAGGACTGTACTGGTGCTCATACTTACTGTAATGTTTGTCGATGAGAGGACTGTATTGGTGCTCATAATTACTGTAATGCTTGTCGATGAGAGGACTGTACTGGTGCTCATACTTACTGTAATGTTTGTCGATGAGAGGACTGTACTGGTGCTCATACTTACTGTAATGTTTGTCGATGAGAGGACTGTATTGGTGCTCATACTTACTGTAATGTTTGTCGATGAGAGGACTGTACTGGTGCTCATACTTACTGTAATGTTTGTCGATGAGAGGACTGTATTGGTGCTCATAATTACTGTAATGCTTGTCGATGAGAGGACTGTACTGGTGCTCATACTTACTGTAATGTTTGTCGATGAGAGGACTGTACTGGTGCTCATACTTACTGTAATGTTTGTCGATGAGAGGACTGTACTGGTGCTCATACTTACTGTAATCTTTGTCGATGAGAGGACTGTACTGGTGCTCATACTTACTGTAATGTTTGTCGATGAGAGGACTGTATTGGTGCTCATAATTACTGTAATGCTTGTCGATGAGAGGACTGTACTGGTGCTCATACTTACTGTAATGTTTGTCGATGAGAGGACTGTACTGGTGCTCATACTTACTGTAATGTTTGTCGATGAGAGGACTGTACTGGTGCTCATACTTACTGTAATGTTTGTCGATGAGAGGACTGTACTGGTGCTCATACTTACTGTAATGCTTGTCGATGAGAGGACTGTACTGGTGCTCATACTTACTGTAATGTTTGTCGATGAGAGGACTGTATTGGTGCTCATAATTACTGTAATGCTTGTCGATGAGAGGACTGTACTGGTGCTCATACTTACTGTAATGTTTGTCGATGAGAGGACTGTACTGGCAAGTGTACACAGTGGCGAAGTAGTCGCTCATACGCAGCACCCAGAAAGGATAGGATCGTGTCACCACTGAAAAGCAATGTATGACAGAATCAGTGACAAAGTAAATCATAAGGCTAGTTTACATTATCTTAGTGCATTAGGAGAGTATATTAGTAGCATTCGAATGCGAGTGCTTTAGTAGATTTGGCGCCTTTCCAGTAGATCATGTCAGCCTCGATAGCTCAGTGGTGCAGACAGTCAACTGTCGCTATTGAATGTTAAGCAACGCTGGGTGCGGTCAGTACTTGGATGGGTGACCGCTGACCGTTGTAGGCTGACCGAGGTTCGGATTACTCGTAAAACTGTAGGTCCCTTCCCTCCTAATCTTACTTGGTGGTAGGGTTTAACCCGCCCGGGTTGGTACCACCGCACTGAATGAAACGTCGGTCTAAACGGCTATGTAAATAGTTTGTGTTTTCCGACCAGTTCAGTGTAGCCGGCACGATCAAAGGGGGAAGCACTGACATGGCACCTAGTTCACCCGGTGTTATGGGCTGACATCACGGACGTTGTAGGTGATGTAGTAGGTTGTAGGTCAATGATTCTGCTGCTCCCAAATACTTGAGTGAACGATTTGAATTTCTTTCTTCTCACGGCCTGGCTTTAAGATCTGCTGACAACTTACTCTTGGCAATACCGACTCACTCAAGCTCGTTCTACACGGACTCTTTCACAGTACAAACAGCTCGCCTCTGGAATAATCTGCCTGTGCATTTACGCTCCTCTACGTCTATGAATGTATTTAAGATAAATTTAAACAAACTTCTCCTTTCCTTACCGAAGTAAATGCAATTTATATTACATAAGTACATATCTTTACGCCCCTCTCTTACTCTCCCGTCATTCAGTTGATTGTGTTGCACAACGGTACCACCGATTAATGTACATATAATATTTAAGTTTATTATATACATATACTAGCTGAGCCCGCGGCTCCGCTCGCGTGAAATTCGTATTTCAAAGAAGACAGTAAGTAACTGAGGGCGAGGCCGAAGGCCGAGCTGCGTTCAGGAAGACTATAAACCTTCTCGAAGAAAGTAAGTAACTAAGGGCGAGGCCGAAGGCCGAGCTGCGTTCAGGAAGACTATAAACCTTCTCGAAGAAAGTAAGTAACCAAGGGCGAGGCCGAAGGCCGAGCTGCGTTCAGGAAGACGATAAACCTTATCTAAGAAAGTAAGTAATTAAGGGCGAGGCCGAAGGCCGAGCTGCGTTCAGGAAAACTATAAACCTTCCCGAAGAAAGTAAGTAACAAAGAGCGAGGCCGAAGGCCGAGCTTCGTTCAAAAAGACTATAAACCTTCTTGAAGAAAGTAAGTAACAAAGGGCGAGGCCGAAGGCCGAGCTGCGTTCAGGAAGACTGTAAACCTTCTCGAAGAAAGTAAGTAACTAAGGGCGAGGCCGAAGGCCGAGCTGCGTTCAGGAAGACTATAAACCTTCTCGAAGAAAGTAAGTAACTAAGGGCGAGGCCGAAGGCCGAGCTGCGTTCAGGAAGACGATAAACCTTATCTAAGAAAGTAAGTAATTAAGGGCGAGGCCGAAGGCCGAGCTACATTCAGGAAGACCATAAATATTCTCGAAGAAATTACGCAACTGAGGGCGAGACCGAAGGCCGAGCTGCGTTCAGGAAGACTATAAACCTTCTAGAAGAAAGCAAGTAACAAACGGCGAAGCCGAAGGCCGAGCTGCGTTCAGGAAGACGATAAACATTCTCGAAGACAGTAAGTAACTATGGGCGAAGCCGAAGGCCGAGCTGCGTTCAGGAAGAGGATAAACCTTCTCGAAGAAAGATAGTAACTGAGGGCGAGGCCCAAGGCCGAGCTGCGTTCAGGAAGAGGATAAACCATGGGTCAGGCCGAAGGCCGAGCTGCGTTAAGGAAGAGGATTAACCTTCTTGATGAAAGTAAGTAACTATGGCCGAGGCCGAAGGCCGAGCTGTATTCTGGAAGACGATAAATCTTCTCGATTTCTCGATGAAAGTAATGGCGTTTAGATAAACGATCAAACTTCTTAAATAAAGTAAGTATAGTTATAAAGTAAGTATAGTATAACGGCGAGGCTTCAGGCTAAGCTGCATTCTGGAATACAATAAACCTCCACGAAGAAAGTAAGTAACTAAGGGCGAGGCCACCGTCACACCCATCCCCCCCCCCCCCCCCCCCCATTTATTTGTTCCCATACAATCTTTAACACTCCGTTTCCGTTTCTCCCTCTCCCTCTCCCTCTCCCTCTCCCTCTCCCTCTCCCTCTCCCTCTCCCTCTCCCTCTCCCTCCCCTCTCCCTCTCCCTCTCCCTCTCCCTCTCCCTCTCCCTCTCCCTCTCCCTCTCCCTCTCCCTCTCCCTCTCCCTCTCCCTCTCCCTCCCCCTCTCCATCTCCCTCTCCCTCTCCCTCTCCCTCTCCTTCTCCCTCTCCCTCCATCTCCCTGCCTCTCCCTCCCTTCCGTTGAGTCTGGCCATCATCGATACTTGGAGTAAATATGGCAACCCCAAAGATGGTAAACAGACAGACATACAGACATACAGACATACATACAGACAGACAGAAAGCAGACGTTGGATTTTATTAAAGGTAAGGAAGAAAGGAAGATAAGGGGGATTCCATCGCTCTACCTCCACCTCCCCTCCCGCCCCTCCCTCACCCCCCTCCCTATATGCCTCTACATCCCCCCCCCCCTCCCCTCCCCCTTCAGGATATTGTAATGTCATCGGTTCTTACTCGGGTGAATGATTCCGTGTCCGTTACATACAAATATTGCCAAGTGCTCTCATATTTCACTTCACTGCTACCCTCATAAGCCATTTAGCGTGATAGTAAGTAGCCTATAGTTGATGGGAAGAATCAAGCTATCCGTAGAATTTTGTTTTATTAAAATCGGTTCAGTGGTTCTCGAGTTATAAGCGGACAGACAGACACTCAGACATACAGAAAGCAGACGTTGGATTTTTTTATTATAGGTACACTTCACTGCTACCCTCATAAGCCATTTAGCGTGATAGTAAGTAGCCTATAGTTGATGGGAAGAATCAAGCTATCCGTAGAATTTTGTTTTATTAAAATCGGTTCAGTGGTTCTCGAGTTATAAGCGGACAGACAGACACTCAGACATACAGAAAGCAGACGTTGGATTTTATTATAGGTAAGGATATGCTTATTAAAGTATCTATGTAGTATTCGTACGTAGTTTATCATACATATTTCTTTAATCTAACACATTGTCACAAACTATTCTTGTTCGCCTGCATGTACTTCTACCACATCCCAAAGGTTAGTTAGAATAGAATGCCTCGCGGCATTAAGCTCGCCTGTTGTACCTAATTTTGATAAATTGGTGTTCAATAAAGAATATATACATACATACATACATGTAGCCAACCGTGTCAGATTCCATAAAAAAAAAAAGATCATGTAACCCGCTAAGTAAATACCCGCGCAGCTGTGAGTTTTTATATTTTATTTACTTAGCGGTACCCCGACTCGTTAAAGTAAGTAAACGGAAATTATTATTGACTTTTTAAGGGTCGGGGTTTTTATTTAAATTTGTAATTATTAATAATTTCAAGTTTTTTTTTATAAAAACCGCATACAAATAGGTCCACTTTTTAAGATAAACATAGCTACGAACGATCCCGATTAAACAAGGTTTCTAATAAAAAAACCGCATTTAAATCGGTCCATCCGTTTGGGAGCTACGATGCCACATACACACCCTACACACATACACACACGCGTTATACTTATAACGTCCCTCCTTTTGCGTCAGGGGTTAAAAAACATGAAGATCGGCCTAAAGTTGAGAAAAATACCATACTTTTTTTAATTCGGAGTCCAGAGGCATGTCCCTCGGATATTGGCTACTTTGATTTTTGTGCCCCCAAAGTGGGTCTACTTTGTATGGAGCTCTATACAAATTTTCCTTTCGACCTTGCTACTTTTTCATTTTTCGACCCAACTTTGGTCAAAAGTATAATGGTACTTCCACCGAGTCATGCAGTAGGTGTGACTTCATGGCTTGCATACTGCTTGATAGTTATATTGTCCTAATACTTTACTAAACGCGGTGGTCGGTGTTGTGCTCTAATTTGCCAGAGTACTTGCAGCACAACCGATTACTCTGCTTACCCCATTGTCGGGATACAGCGCGTGGTATGTATGTATGTAAGTACAATCCGTGGGGACTCACTGTTGGAAATATAACGTAACATGACGCCTGCATGACGGCATTCGCAGACCCTGTTCAAAATCGAATCGGAGTCGTTGGCACAACAATCCACGCTGACGGTGCTATGTCAAGTATCTCATATGTGGTCATGTGTCTCGCGTATCCACAAAAAAGATCAAAAAAGACTTACGTCGTCTAGGCGCGTCTCTTTCCACAAACGTAATTCCCAGTCTCGCCGAATCTTCAATATCGATGGGGATGTTGATCTGCGCGACGCTGTACCTCCCGAAGAGGCCCCGATCTATTCTAGACAGGTTGGCGTGGACTCCCGTGCTGGTGGTGACCAGCTGTATGGTGGAGCAGTTGTTGAGATGGCGGCCGTCGCTGGAGTAGTGGTACACTTGGTGCCACGTGTTGTAGAACTGGAAACGAATGTATAGAGGGTGTTTCAGGATATGGTTACGTAACTTCAGGGTTCCAAAGGGGTCCATATTTGAAGACGAGCAGTTATGAAACTTTTTCCTAGATTTGGTCATTTTATAGTAGTTTTTGGTGAAAATAGTTTCATCGAGATTTTAACGTCCGCCTTTATTAAATAAAAATTAAGTGGCTAACTTGCATGCTTAACTAATGGAATTCAATTGCATGTTTTACAATACTATCACGGACGCTGTTTTGCGGAACTAGCATCCCTTATTCCCTGCCACCCGTCCTATCTCCGCATGACTCGTCGCAGAGAGACTCAGCACCCTTTTGTTGTTGACATTGAGCTTTTTCTTTGTCGCACCGCTAGAGTGTGGAACTGGCTTCCGGCGAGTGTGTTTCCTGAATCCTTTAACCTTGGTGTCTTCAAGCGTCGTATTAACGGGCTAGACAGCCTAGCAACAGTCCGCAAAAACGCTGGCATGGCACCTAACTGAGCGTGGTTTCGCGAGGAGAGGTGATTTTGGCTCTGTCGACTGCACCATTGGTCTCTCGGCACAGCCAACCATGCTGGTTTACATAAAAAGAAAAGGTAAATTCCAAACACTTAAATTTTAATGACATCAAAAGAAAAATGGGACTGGAGTAGGTCATTGCACTCCCTAGACCCGCTGCCGCCCTATTCCTCGCTGATATTACACCTTGATCCGACATTATGGCTAAATAATTTCACAAAACAAGCGCATCAACCTTATTATTTTCACTTACATTGGCCAGCCTGAAGTCTTCCTGAAGTCTCACATTTTCTGGACACTTTCCCGGAAGCGTGAAATACGCATGCGCTACACAGAGCACGGACAATAACACAATATACTGTCCGAGCATGTTGAGATCGTGATCGCCACTGAGTAAATTATTATTGTACATAACTATTATACTTAATAACAAGATCGTCTAGGTACAAAAGCACGACAATCTTGCATTCGAAGAGAGAAACTTATCGTATTTTTTAATTATTTGATTAATAATGTATTTTTTACGGAAACTGACACGGTTGGCTGAATGTGAGCCCATAACACCTTGGTGAACTAGGTACCATGTCAGTGCTGCCTGGTAGTGCCGGCTACACTGAACTGGACGAAAAACACGAACTTTTTACACAGCCGTTTCAACCGACCTTTCATTCAGTACGGTGGTAACAACCCGGGCGGGTTAAACTCAACCACCTAGTAAGGTAAGAAGGGAAGGGACCTACAGTTTTACGTGCAATCCGAACCACGGTCAGACTCCAACGGTCGAGCGGTCACCCATCAATCCACTGACCGCTCCCAGGTGCATTAACACATAAGTTATCCTATGTATACCTATAATTGAATTTCGCACTACCCACAATCCCAGGCACGATTGGAAGGGAATGCCTTTAGGCTTCAAGTCCGCCTTTTGTCACTTCTTTATGTGCAACGTCATTAAAAATTATACAAACAGACAGACAGTACTATCATCAAGATTTATATGGTCTTATCGCGTCACGGATTCTAGTAATTACAATTTGTTGTGGTGACCCCTCCTGCCCCCTTCTCGGTAATCTCAATAATAATATATAACAATCTGTTTGTGCACAAAAACACAAACAGAAACCTCTCTAGAACTTTTTCACAATCATAATTTGTCCTCTGAGCAGAGTATTTAATACGTCGACCAACAAGACGGTGAGTGTGAAAAAATTCTACGCATGTGTCTGCAATTTTTAAGTTAACTGTATTAACGTAACGCTACTTGGAACTGTTTTAACTAATAAGGTAAAAGATAAAATTATAGTGAAATTTCTAAGAATTATTCGAAGAGAATTAAGATGTAAAAATTTTAACTCCACCTATGCAACGTTAGGGAACTTACCGATACCACGTGACCGATTTGGGAGGAGGGAGGGGTTTGTCAAAATACCACGCTGGGTCACAGGGGGGGAGGGAGGTTTGTTCACCCTGTCACGTGGTATTTCAAAATGTGGTTTAAAAAGACTAAAAAAACGCAGCGGCCCGGCGGTCTGAGCTGAGACACGGCCAACCTGTACGGCCAAGTGCGAGTGCAAGGCCGAGTGCGCGAGTCGAACTCGCGCACCGAGGGTTCCGCACCGCCATGTCATGGACAGCGCCACTCACGCCATCTATGTATTAGTTAAAATGCTTCATACTCTTTCGGTAGATGGAGCGCATACACTTTTTAGTTTCTTGTATGGGGACCCCCGTAAATTTTGTACTGTTTCTTATTATTTTTATCTATTATTTGTTGTTATATCGGCCATAATAACACATATTCTGTGAAAATTGCAACGGGCTATCTATTACGGTTCAAGAGATACAGCCCTCGGACAGACAGAAAGACTGACAGACGGCGTAGGCTTAGTAATAGGCTTCCGTACAGATACGGAACCCTAAAAACAATCGCTTCGGTGGCGGCGTGGACTGTCAATGTTTTTCCCAAGAACTCGACAGGCACTGTTCAATTACACCAAAAAGTATTCGCCTGGTCACATTCCACTTAATCCACTTAAATACATTGAAAAACAGCAAGTTGTGAAATACCACGTGAAAACTGAGGGAGAGGGGTTAGTCAAGATAACACTCACGCGGTATCTTGACTAACCCCTCTCCCTCTCTTGGCAAAGTGGCCTAAAATGCTAACGTGCTATAGATAGTTCAATCCACGAAGACGCGCATGTTCAGAATTTGTTTTATTTAAATTTTTTTATGGAAACTGACACGGTTGGCTACACCATCTTTTTTTTTATTTTTATTTTTATGGAAACTGACACGCTTGTCTACATCACCTACAACATCCGTGATGTGAGCCCATAACACCGGATGAACTTGGTGCCACGTCAGCCTTCCCTTCGGTCGTGCCGGCTACACTGAGCTGGACGAAAAACACAAACTATTTACATAGCCGTTTCGACCGACCTTTCATTCAGTGCGGTGGTACCAACCCGGGCGGGTTAAACCCTACCACCTAGTAATATAAGAAGGGGTCATATCCCTTAGTCTTATCTACAACATCCGTGATGTCATCCCATAACACCGGGTGACCTAGGTGCTTCCCTTCGGTCACGCTGGCTACACTGAACTAAGCGGAAAACACGAACTATTTACATAGCCGAATTGAGGCGATAATTTGAGCTTAAGCAAATTAATGTACCATTCGTTATTATACTATTATCTCAACAAACAGCATAAAGTAAATAGTAACTTAATTCAAATAACAACCCCCAATCGGGCGATCAATCTGATATTTGTTATACAAACAGAACGGGTTTGATTATGTTTCACATAATTTCTATATCATTTTGAAGATCGTAATTATTGTTGTTAAATATTAAAATTAATTTGCGGTCGTCAAAGTGTACCCGAATATTGACGAATAAAGTCTAAACTAAACGATTAAATATGTTATTGTATTTACTTTGTTTATTTAAGAAAATTTTCAGTTATTAAAAATTAACTGTTAAGTTAATAAAAAAAGTTCAACTTTTTACAATATATTAGTGCTTATAACTAGATCAACAATTTAATATATGTACTTAACAAACATACATAAGTAACGAAACAAATACATAAAACATCGGTCGGTAAATATATGTATATGAGTTCGGTTGAAACGGCTATGTAAATAATTCTTATTTTCCGTCCAGTTCAGCATAGCCGGCACGAACAAAGGGAAGTAAAGACATGACACTCCCACAGGGAAAACGTTTAATAATGTGGCTATGTAAACAATCATTGCAGATTCAATAAAACCACAGCGTTCTAGACTTTGACGTTCAAAAACCAAAATAAATTTTAAAATAACTATGCTTGTACCAAGCCAAAAGACCCAACCAAACGCTCCGCCATATAAAGCCCCAACACTCGTATCTCCACACTGAAGCCGCAAGGGAAAACATTGTCTAAATCGCAAACATTCAATGCGAAGATAACCGGAAGATTCCCACCAAATCCTTCGTTATAAGCTGCTGAAGCCGTGGAAATTAATACGCAGAATCGCCATTGTCACACATTGCATAAATTTTGTTTTGTTTCCAAGATTTGGTCGGCTTGCACTCCATTGGCACTAGGCAGCTTATAGGTCAGTCAGCGTGTATGCGTCCACTGCTGGACATACGCCTCTCTAATTTTCCTCCAGTGGTACGGAATCACTGCTTTCCGCCGACTTACTTGATCTCCTCGTCCCACCCGACGGGTGGTCTTCTCGAACTCCGTTTTTCTGTCCACCACCGCCAGTGTAGGACACGATTACTCCAACGATCGTCGTCGCTTCGGCTAACTTGCCTAGCCCACTGCATATTATGTGCATATCCATATAATTAACATGCATTTTATTCAATTTATTATATCAAGATGTTTGGAGCGGCGGGCGCCGAATCTCGAAATATTATTTGTATTAAATTGTATGACTTACGCCGCACTACGCGGCAGCGGCGATGCGCGGCACGGCAAGCAATTCGTACGGAAAACTTGTGCCGCGCCACGCCGCCACATACGGCATTTTCTTTAAAAGTACATGGACAATAATGTAATTGTCTACTTCGTTAAATGAAAACGAATTGCATGTTATTTTACAGATAAGACCCCAGCCGATATAAAAACAACCATAAAAGTTCGACACAGTCACAACATGCAAGATGAGACATGCGACAACTTCATTGATCTCGCGCCGCTATCGTTCTTGCGCGTCAGTCGCTTTGTGGAGTCACTAGCGCTAATGATTGATCTAAATCTAAGTAAAGAACAATACATCACAATGCAGAAAGGCGCGAAAGATAGAGGGGTAGATCTTTATGCCGCTTACTCAACCATATCACAGATAAAAAAACAATGCTTCCCGGAAAATTATTCTATTACTGTCACCGAGTTAGGAGCTAAGGTACGTCTGCAAAGCCTACTAGACCACACCACTATACGACTCACCACACTCCAGCAACCGGTTCTGCAACATATTCCGCAAGACAATGACAGTATAAACTTTTATCATAAATGGGGGATTGGATGGAAGCGGTGGCCACAGCATCTACAAACAAAATTTTACAGATCCGAATATATTTCATGCTGATTCAAACATAATATTCTCTAACCTTGTCCCGCTCGAGTTGTCCGGCCCATCCTCAAACACAGATGAAAAGCAGATATACTGGAAAAATTCAACCACATCAGCGACTAGATAAAAAACGCAATAGACCGATTAAATTTGACCTGGAAAAAGAAACAAAAGAGAACACATCCCGACACTACTCTGAAATAAAAGAACAAATTGATCACCTTCAACCGACTGAGATTGTAGTAAATGACAGAACATTATTCTTGAAGCACATAGTCTTAGGTATAATGTTTGATGGTAAAGTTGTAAATTGTCTAACAAACAACGCAGCTACTCAGAGATGTTACATATGTAAGGCAATGCAAAAAGACATGAACAAGTTGGAAATGATCCTAGAAATGGAATGCAATGAAAGTTACTATGAATTTGGGCTTTCAGTTCTCCACGCGTACATACGGACTTTCGAACTTCTTCTGCACGTCTCGTACAAGTCAGAATTGAAAGAATGGCAGGCTCGTGGGCCCGAAGCTAAAACTATAGTCCAAACTAAAAAAGCTAGCACAACCAAAAAATTCTACGAAGAAATGGGACTGGTGGTGGCCTTGCCGAAGCAAGGGGGAGGGAATACAAATGATGCAAATACGGCACGAAGATTTTTCTCAGATCCTGAAAAATCTGGCGAGATCACGGGCTTAAATCCCGATTTAATTCGAAGATTTTCTACAATTCTCACGACACTTTCAAGTGGGCACAATATAGATACGTCTAAATTCAAGAAATACTGTATTGATACCGCAAAGTTCTACGTAGATATGTATAAATGGTTCCCCATGACTCCAACTGTTCACAAACTTCTAATTCACAGTGCAGCAATTTCTGAAAAAATTATCTTACCAATAGGCCAACTATCAGAGGATGTGCAAGAGTCGAGACAAAAAAACTGGAAAACAACAAGGCTACAACACACAAGAAAAACCTCAAGAGTCAACACCAACACAGATATAATGAACCACCTTCTAATCACATCAGATCCCATAATTACCCATTGTCGAAAACGTCCAAAGAAAAAATCCATCCCATTCACCCAAGAAGTTCTACAGCTACTGAAAGCTCCTTCTGTAACATCGATGCCTGTTGAAGACGTGACTGACGAGGAACTATCAGAGTGAATTTTGTAAATTATTTTAGTGCGTACCTTAACTTTACGTTGGTGTTTTCGTTGCATAGATATTTAATAATATTTTATTTTGTATATTAAATTTACCTGTTTTGATATTCATGTTTTTCATCCAAATTTCATTAATATTATACTCGTACTAACTAAATTAGTCAATATTAAGCATTGAAAAATACATTATAGACACAAATTAGATGTAAGAATAAGTGTAATATTATTGTCCTCATAAATCATACCAAATACCGTAGCCGTACCGCACCACTCCGCTGCTGCGTGGTTTACACATCAGTCGTGAATCTCGTCACTTAAACTGGTTTATGGTTCTGTACCTTAAAAGATAACTCGGAAACTTAAAACAACTCTTATAAGATCACTCCCGTGTCCGTCCGTCTGTCACAGAGGTTTTTCTCGAAAACCAAGTAACGTAGAAACTTGAAATTTTGCATAATCGTTCGCTAACTAGATTGAAATTTATTTTAGATTAATAAGGGGGGTCAGTTTGGTACCAATAACAAGAAAGTTTAAATTAACATATTACACACAGATTGCTGATATATTTTTAATTGCTTGGAATTCTGACAGTTCGTGGTTTCCCAGACGAAAAAAATATTCCCCAAAAATGTTAAAGAATTTTCCATGAAAACAATTTTCACTTATATTATTATATTTTTTTTAAATAATTTTATTACGTCAAACAATTACTTCCGTTTAGACATTTTTATTTTTCAAATGAAAGAGTCTCATTCATTTTCTTCATTTAAGTTGAAGGCCCTTCCAGGTATTTATTTGCATGGCTAAGGCCATACAACTTCGTACCTCAGGGAGCGTGGACTTGCCGCTCCATTTAAAAGTTTGAGAGGGCCGCTTTACGTATGATGTAGCGCGCGTGGGGACCAGTAAAGTAAAACTCTGGGCTAACTTGGCCGATATATTATTTCCGATATTGTAACCCCGGTTAGTTCTATCTGTGGAGCACTTTATCGTTCTGTTTTTGGTTTTAAACGTTTTCTCAGCCTAGGGTTCCGTACATAAAATTAAAAAGGCCGCTGCAGCTAAAATAATTGCAAAAATATTTATAAAAAATGTTGTATATGAATAATGGATAGAACTGCGATCAGTTCAGATTCATGGAAAAATATCCTTAGAGTGACAGTACTTCAGTAAAACACCATGTGAATTGATTAAGGCCAGCTGACGTCGAGATGACAGTTCTCCGTTGTCGACTTAAAGTTATTTTATTTTTTCGTGTTCCATGAATCAAATAATTCGTCACCGGCCAGCTGACGCAAAACAACTGTTTTTTTACGTTTTTACGAACCTTTTACGTTGAAACCTTTACGTTGGACTGCGTAATTCCCTATTCGTATTGTTGCCACCTTTTTAAAAAAATAAGAAGAAACCACCCAATTTTATTTCCATAGAATATTCGACGCTCTATCAAATCAAATTAAATCAAATCATTTTTATTAATTCAGTCACTTGTCCCATTGCACACACAACAAATTCAGATACACTAGAATAGCAATAATATAACAATTAGAATAACAATAATAATTATAAAAAGAAGAAGAAAAGCTGTCAGACTGACAGGGTGTAAAAATTTTCTCCGGAAAAATGAAAATTTTATAAAACTAGTCGTCGACAGCCTCGGCAGCGGAATACCGGCGACACCGCCTCAGCGCCTCACCACCCCGCTGTGTCAGAGGAGGGACCAGTGATGCAACGCGTCCGAGTCAACAGCGCCTCTCCCGAGGCCTCGCCCTCCTCGCGGTGTGGCCGGAGGATCCAGTGACAAGACCTGCCGCTTCTTTCAACACCAGCAGCGCACACAATCCACCACGGTTTGCTACTCCATCGCCCGCGTCTGCCGGTGAGGGTGGCGAACCAGGGACGCGCCCCGCCACACCAGCTACGACGGGACGAAGTCCGCCGCCACCGGTTAGCTTGGGGCTATCGCGGCCCTGTGTCCTGCCCGCTTGCAGCCTCCGCTACCGGTGCAGCGCCGTGCGCCATAGCGACGCACGCAAGAGGCCTTTCAAGTATAGAAGAGCTGCGTGACGTCGCCCCGCAGCCCGGCGGATACGGAGCTCTCCGAGATGGGGGTGGTGGTGGCCTACGTGTCTAGTACCACCACCTATCGCTCGTAGCTTGCCTCGCGTCGTCTCGGAGAGCTCCGTAGCCACGGCCTGCACCCGCCGGCGTGCTTGGAGGCCTGCCTCCCGCCGCCGGCGGATATTTACCGTTTTTATTTAGATTTTTATTAATTTTGTGTATTTTTATAAGTTTTTGTATAATATTATAAAATATGTAAAATTAATATAAATATGGTAAAAATGTGAAAATAAATACATACAAAAAAATAAAAAAAAATAATAATAAAAAAAATGCAACTTCAGTCATACATAAGTAAAATTGTCAAACACTAAAATGAAATAAAATAATAAAATTGTCTTTAATAAAAATATAAAAATAATAATAATAATGCCTAATACTTAATAATTTATTTTAAAAATTCATAATAACTAATGTACATGCTAACATTTTCAATAATAAAATTTATAAAATTTAATAAAATTTTGCTCGCTAGTCATGACGCGACCAAGAAATTCTGCCTTCTGCTTGCGCAGCACTCCAAAGAAGTCATCGATTCTGTTCTCGGCGAACATGCCAGACGCACTACACCGCCACGGCAAACCCAGCATGCACCGCAGTGCATTGTTATATTGTACACGCAGCGAGTTAAACGCTCGCTGCGTGTAGTTTGCACCACAGATGCCCGGTGTAGAGCGCTTGACAGTAGTCCTTGAACAGTGTGATCTTGACCTCCCTCGAGCAACGCGCAAACCGTCTGGCGAGCATGTTGCTCTTCATGGTAATTACTCTTCGCTGGCGCTCCATGTCTTCATCGTCCTTCAGTTTCTCCGTTATAATGTGACCGAGATACTTACGAGTTACTGGTGGCACATTTTCGGGACCGCTGCCGTGTCGGAAGACCATCAATTCGGTCTTTTTTACGTTGTACGTCAATCCGTGTCCGGCAGCGTATTCCTCACAGATACCTATCAGCCTTCTCAGTCCCTTCACAGAGGGGCACAGCAGCACCATGCCGTTTGCATAACTCAAATTGTTCACGCAAACCGCGCCAAGGTGGCAGCCGACACCGGCGCCACTGAGCTCCTCTATGAGTCCGTTCACATATAGATTGAACAGGGTCGGTGACGTCAATCCTCCCTGTCTTACTCCGCATTCCAACCGGTACTCGTTTGACAACGCATCTCCCCATCGCACCGCATTTTTTTGGTTTCCGTACCAGTACCTGAAGAGACTAGTGATGTCTTCCGAGACCCCAGTCGTTTCCATTTTTTCCCATAATATTTCATAGTTTATTGTATCGAATGCACGACTGAGGTCCAAGAAGCATGCATGGACCGTGGTGCTCTTGTCTAAGTAATATTTTACAGTCCGCTTCAATGCTACCGCTAAATGACGGCACCGCTATTGGAGGAAACCAAGGCTTTAGTCACGGTTGCAACAACTATGTTATGAAGGCCAATACAAACAAATGCCGAACCTCCACAGTCTTTTCTCAAATGGAAGAAATCAGGACTGTTGTCATATGGAAGAAATTAATCAAATCAATAAAAAAATTCTATGTAAAACATTATTTTGTTCTTTTCAGATACAAAGAAAATGCTATATTGCTCCAATAAACATTCAACCGTATTAAGTACATTAGAAAATTTACACAAGGTGCAAATGCGGACTTATCCCTTAAAGAGATATTTTCTTACAGTCAACCTTTGGATGATTGAGATTCGATTAATATAGTGGAATGTAAGTAGGTAGTAGCAAAAGAGTTTAGCGTGAGAATTGAAGATCAAATAGATAGATAGATAGATAGAAAATTCTTTATTGCTCCAGTAAACATTAAACAGTAAACATTAGAAAATTCACATAAGTGGCAAAGGCAGACTTATCCCTTACAGAGATTTCGTACAGTAAACCTTAAAATAATAATACGAATACTTATTAATAATACATGTAATTACATGCTAGTTAAATAAAAGTCATACTTGTGTTATGTTAATACATATGAATTACTAAATATATAGAATAGAATATAGAAATAAATGTACAAATATACAGTTCATAATAACATAATATATAAAAACATATCAACAATTTAAAAACATTACAATTATTATTAAAATTATTGCGCAATTTTTAAATTAAAATTACGCAGTTCTTTCTCGGGTCGGTGACGAATTATTTGATTCATGTTACACGTTTTTTATAACTAGCATTTCGTAGTCGGGTTTTAGTTGTTTTTTTTTTACTTCAAACCGTCAAAATTGGTTAACGATTATTTTAGTAAGATTCCTAATATAATATAATAATACGTTTATACGTATAATGTTCGTTGTATAGGAAACGATGGTGGGATGAAAGGAGGAAGTTTTCGAGTTATCTCTATTTAGATTAAAGCTGTGATAACATTAAACAGCAAAATTAAAGGATTGCGAGGGCCCGAAAGCGAATCCTGTGTTGTCTGTCTTCCGGAAGTAAACGCGACTCAATTATCACTTCCGTAAAGATTTCCAACTTTTGATTGACTTCTTCTGTGAGATGATAAAAGTTCTCAAGTCCAATTTTAATTACAGCGTTCGGTTTCTTATTAGAATCGCGGGGCGGACTGAGGAGTGACGAGCTGGGAATAAACCGAATTAGCGCTAAGCCGTATGTGGTTCTGCAGATCTTCCCTCTGCAGCAATGGCTCTTTACACCTGATACACTTAATTAATAAGTCTTCGTAGTCAGAACTCTCAGAAAAATTTTTAATCTTGCTCTCAAGCTGTGTTTCATTCGATATTCACTAAAGTACAATTGTATAAAAAAATAAAAAAATACCCTGCGAAGTTTCTTGTCGGTTCTTCTTCGGGGGTGTAATCGAACCGGATAGAACAAATTGTGACAAGTTCGAGTGCAGTCTAACTGCATATGAGTGGAGTGATCAATAACCAATACAATACGCTAGCACCGCGAGTCCTTCAAGAGTGGCGTGAATAGGCACCTGTGTGCCTGCCATGGCATTCACAATCCCCGCATATGACCGAATGTCCATGGGGATCGTTAGACACCTTTATGGGTAGCTCGGCGCCACATGTCGCGCTTTCAATTAAAAAAAATACGGAGAACGCCTTTAGACTTGAAGTGAAACAGTTTTGGAGCTCTCTCCCATGATGGGCGTTAGTGAGTTGTGACTAACGCCCATCATGCCCACATTGATATAAATGTGCATTTTTTTTACTTATTTTGATTTTTTTTTCAGATAGATATTTTTTTTTTTTTTTATGGAAACTGACACGGTTGGCTACATCACCTACAACATCCGTGATGTCAGCCCATAACACCGGGTGAACTTGGTGCCACGTCAGTGCTTCCCTTCGGTCGTGCCGGCTACACTGAACTGGACGGAAAACACAAACTATTTACATAGCCGTTTCGACCGACCTTTCATTCAGTGCGGTGGTACCAACCCGGGCGGGTTGAACCCTACCACCTTAGTGATATAAGAAGGGAGTCATATCCCTTAGTCGCCTTTTACGACATACACGGGGAGAGATGCAGTGGGGCTATTCTTTTAAAGTACCGGCCCCACACAGTACGATAGATTCATTTTTCTTTACACACACACAGTTTCTCCTCTCTTCCGCGAATGAGTACCTACTAATTAGTAGAATATCATACTAATTAGTTTTTTTTAGTCATGCATAATATTTATTCAAGTTTTTGTATATTTTTATTTTATGATGACAATAAATGTTTATCTTTCTTTCTTGCCACCTTCAATTTCTATAATGCTCTATCTATAATAGAAAGCCTCGAACTACAACCGGCGCGGCGGCGTGGTCCGTGGCGCCGCTGTTATGTGTTTAATCGGTCAAAAGGTTTTTTATTCAAATTTTAATATCAAAGACAGAGCAAGCATCAAAGTGGTTTTCAAAGGCCTCGTAATCGACCGCAGCAACTTTGCTCAGACGAAATTCATTTATTAAAACAAAACACGAAGCGCCAAGTTCATATTTAACTTTCTTTGTTAACGAATATTCCGTTTACTTAATTCCTGGAGGGATCAATTTTATTTCTTTGTTTTTTTTTTCCTTAGCAGAACAATACAATATTGAGAGAAAAGTTTACTCTTCGGAACTTATTAAGAGCGTATTATTGAATAAATCTGGAAACACCTGAAATAACTCACGGCAAAGGCGAGACGTGAAAAAATATGGTTTCGCCAAAGATTTAAATCGGTAGATAGTGCAAAACGCTGAAGAGTTCGTCACCGATTTTTTTTTTATGGATACAGACACGGTTGGCTCCATCACTTACAACATCTGATAGTGCAAAACGCTGAAGAGTTCGTCACCGTTTTTGTTTTATGAATACAGACACGGTTGGCTCCATCACTTACAACATCTGTGATGTCAGCCCACAACACCGGGCGAACTTGGTGCCATGTCAGTGCTTCCCTTCGGTCGTGCCGGCTACACTGAACTGGACGGAAAACACAAACAATTTATATAGCCGTTTGGACCGACCTTTCATTCAGTGCAGTGGTACCAACCCGGGCGGGTTAAATCCTACCACCTAGTAATATAAGAAGGGAGTCAAATCCCTTAGTCGCCTTTTACGACATACACGGGGAGAAATGCAGTGGGGGTATTCTTTTAAAGTACCGGCCCCAGACGGTACGACTGCACACGATTAGACATTACGGTATGTGTGACTTCAGTAGCACAGATAAGATACTAGTTGTCATCAAGAATCGCATCAAAAGCTGCCTCATGTTAACAAAACATGTAAATAGTTTGTGTTTTCCGTCCAGTTCAGTGTAGCCGGCACGTTCGAAGGGAAGCACCACGTAGCTAGCTAGTGATGTGATGCGAAGTAGCCGCATGCGGCCCTTTCTTTGGTGACATTGTCTGTAGTGCGCCATTTTAGACTATGCCCTATCTATCGACTGAAATATTTGGGTTTCGTTAAATAAAAATTGTAGACGTTAATTCTGGCATAAAGTTTTAACGATCTGTCTGGAATCGTTAAACAATTTCATTTCCAACATCATTATAGACAGCCACAAAGTCGGCTGAAGTGCTCTTATCAGATTACTGTCGTGTGGCTAAAAATGCTTTTCCATCCGAATCGATTTACGAAACGGTCGAATTACCTTCACAGGCCCCTAAATTCGTTATGTAGATGGCGCTGGGCTTCTAAAACCAGGTAATCCAATTTCCATATGAGATCACAGCCACTTCGGACAGAGTTGGAGGCAGATGTATGTTTTTTTTTTTGTAGAAGCGCGACATGTGGCGCCTAGTCACCCATAAGGTGTCTAACGACGCTCATGGACATTCGGACGTACGCGTGGGTTGCGAATGCCATGCCGGGCCGACAGGTGCCTATTTACGCCTCTGTTGAAGGACCCTTGTATGAATGGATAGAGTACTTTTGTATGATATTTCGTTTAAAATTTAACGGACGGGTTAAACTGTGGGAACCGAACCACGGTCAGCCACCGGCCGAACGGCCACCCATCCAAGTTCTGACCGCGCACAGGTGTGCTTATGTCACGAACGACAGTCGACCGGTCGCACCATTTAGCTACCGAGGCTGACGAAATAATATAATAGAAATTCGGACCCTTGAGTTTAAGGCGGTACAAAAGCGCAAAAGGGGTCCTTGATAGATGGACCCCTTTTGCGTTAGCTTGTAATATGAATAAAAATATTATTTAATACTTTTTAGGTGTAGTTGTTTTTTGAAGTTGGTTCAATGTTTTTTAAAACAGTTTTTTTTTGTCTTGATTCAGGCCTTGTTCTGAATCAAGAGGTTATAATTCAGACCAATTCGGACAAAAAGATCTGACGAAAACGGAATCTGACGGACGAGAAATAACGATAATACGATTTCGTCACCGGTTTAACAATTCTGACCTATGCGGAAAAAAGAAAAGATCTGACGACAGCGGAATCTGACGGGCGTGTACTGAATCGTTATTGCACACAATTGAAAGAAGAACAGTACACGACATGACGCAAGAAATACAGGAGAGCGCAAAGGCGGAATTATCACTGCAAGTGATTATTCCAGTCAACCTTGACGAAGGACGAGGTTCTTAATGTACCAAATGAATGTGGCAGAATATGCCCGAGTGTTCAATGCGCTCCCAAATTCCGCTCTTTTGATAGTGTGCCAATAATTGTGCATAATTAATTGCGTTTTGTTTGCATCACCAATTGCACAAATTGTGCATTGCATAACTGAATGTTATTGGTAGCGGTTCGCTGCCTCTTCCGCAAAGAACATAAGTTTCAACATCATACATTCAGTAAATGAGTTTTTGAGTCAATGAAATGGATGATCTGACTTTGTGACTCTAGTGCGGTAACGTTTGCGAAAATAGTTCGTATTGTCGCTGTTTGTGGAGTCGGCAGGAAGTAATAAAGGGAACATACATACATACACGTCACTTCTTAGCCACGTGTACAAGGTTTTTTCAAGAGTCATCACGAGCCGGCTGACACAGAGACTGGACCAGCACCAGCCTCGTGAGCAAGCTGGATTTAGGAAAGGATACGGCACCATGGACCACATATTTACTGTGAGACAAGTGGTGCAAAAGTGCGAGGAGTACAATAAACCGCTCTTCCTAGCCTTCGTCGACTATGAGAAGGCGTTCGGCTCTGTTGAAAAATGGGCTGTCGAAAACTCCCTCCTGAGGTGCAGAATCGACCACCGCTACATCGAGGTGCTCCGAAATCTGTATCGGTCCGCGACGATGACTGTGAGGCTCCACGAAAATACCCAACCCATCCCCCTTGGTAAAGGCGTAAGGCAGGGGGATGTGATCTCACCTAAGCTCTTCACAAACGCATTGGAAGATGTGTTCAGGACGCTTGAGTGGGACAACATGGGTATTAACGTTAATGGAGATAATCTCAGTCATCTGCGTTTCGCCGATGACATTGTTCTTCTGTCAAATTCTCGAAATCAGCTTTAGACCATGCTGGAAGACCTCTATACAGCGTCGATGAAGGTGGGTCTGAAGATGAACCGGGACAAAACCAAGGTCATGGCGACCGAAGTTATGGCAGGAGGACAAATTGTTATTGACGGAGAAGTGATCGAACAGGTTGAAGAGTACGTATATCTCGGTCAAATTCTGCGGCTTGGTGGACAAGGTCTGCTAAAGGAGGTCGAAAGACGAATTCAACTGGGTTGGGCTGCCTTCGGAAAGTTAAAATTCGCCCTGAGGTCTGACCTTCCGCAAAATTTAAAGACCTGTATATATGACCAGTGTGTCCTCCCGGTTATGACGTACGGGTGTGAAACGTGGACTCTGACGGTCGGTATAGTCCAAAGGTTGAAAGTTGCCCAGAGAGCAATGGAGCGAGCCATGCTGGGAATATCGCTAAGTGATATGGTGCGTAACGAGGAAATCCGCCGACGCACCAAAGTAGTCGATATTGGATACCGGGTGGCTAAGCTCAAGTGGCAGTGGGCTGGACACGTCAGCCGAAGAGACGACGACCGTTGGAGTAACCGTGTTCTACACTGGCGGCCGTGGACAGGAAAACGGAGTGTGGGAAGACCACCCGCCAGGTGGGACGACGACATCAAGTGCGTCGGCGGAAAGCAGTGGTTCCGTACCGCTGAAGGCCGGGAGAACTGGAGGAAAATTGGAGAGGCGTATGTCCAGCAGTGGACGCTTACACGCTGACTGACTGACTGACTGACTGACTGACTGACTGACTGACTGACTGACTGACTGACTGACTGACTGACTGACATACATACATAGCATCACGCCTGTTTCCCGGTGGGTTTAGGCAGAGACAACGGATCTCCACGTGCCACGATCCTGACACACCTCTGCCGCCTCTTCCACGCTCATAATGTTCTTCATGCATGCTCGTCGGTTACGGGTTCTACGCACTTGATCTTTTTGAGCGCATGACTTTAACCTACTACGCTACGCCGTGTTCTCCGCATAAATTTGTATGGAGAAACGAAGTTTGCAAATCTATCACTAGAGGCGCTGCTCCGTTTCTCCATACAAATGATGCGGAGAACACGGCGTAGCGTAGTATGTTAAATCTCGTGATTAGGGTACGTACCCTAATCACGAGATTACACCTACTACGCTACGCACGCTACGCCCCGCCGTGTTCTCCGCATCATTTTGTATGGAGAAACGAAGTTCGCAAATGTATCACTAGAGGCGCTGCTCCGTTTCTCCATACAAAATGATGCGGAGAACACGGCGGCGGCGTAGCGTGCGTAGCGTAGTAGGTGTAATCTCGTGATTAGGGTGCTGGTCCAGGTACGTGCGTCTAGGGCGACCCTTCCCGACTCTTCCATTCCCATTCGCTCCATAAATTGAAGTTGGAAGTTGGACGAAAATGCTGTAGCCGGTCTTGCTGTCTATTCGAATCTTTCTACATGCACGACTACTGCATTTTCGATAAACGTTCCTTGTTATTTCCTTCATTTTTCGTAGTCCGGTTCTATGAAATGTGAAATTATTTATTTAATTCCTTTAGCTCTAAACAATTAAGTGTGGTAAATTTTTGAAGTCGCCTTTTTTTAATGTAATCCGGTATTGGTGGCTGAAACGGAGGGTCCAAAGCGCATGCTCCGACTAGCCAATATCACCTCCGAGAAGGTAGGTGCCATACCGGAAACTTCCCTGGATTGCTGGCTATACTGGACTAGAGGAGAACACAGCCGAGGCTGCTATGCGGCCATCTTAACATCCAGTACGGTGGTACCAACCCAGTCGGCTACAATTTGAGCCTACCACCTAGTAAGGGGCAAGGGAAGGGACCTACAGTTTTACACCGGTTCCGAACGGTGAAGCAGCAGGTGTAGGTATGCACGAAATTTTTTTCGTCAGAAAAAACTCATTGGTACACGCCGACCGGATTCGAACCGCGGATCTCTCGCATGAGAAGCCGATGCCCAAACCACTCGACCACCCGCCGCTGACAATGTGGGCTACATTGTCAGTACAAGAGCTTGAACGGTTGAAGCTTGAAATAAGGGTCAAGCTTGCATGTAAGTTCATAATAAAGTTTTTATTTTCTCGTTCGCTTGTGTATCCTTATATGAATTAGATTTTCAGAGATCTTACAGAAATTTTCAGCGCATTTTTTATCAGTTTTTTTTAGTATTCCTTCTCAGCGGAAGAATATCATAGGAACAATTATTTCCTATAGCAACAACATTACATTTTCGTATACTACAATACAACGCCCGGTGCGGTAATGATTATTGACTTAAGCTTAAACCAAAAGTCATGTTTTTCTTATCGGAAATGATTATTTTTTTACTTTTTTCTACGTTTTTTTTTCATGATTTTTTATGATATCCGCCATAATAACACATTTTATGTAAAAAATTCAACCGGTCACCCAATACGATTCAAAAGATACGGCCCCTTAAAGGAGGGGCAGACGGCGTAGGCTTAGTAATAGGGTCCCCTGCGGAACCCTAAAAAAGTAAGAAACAAGGTAAGTAATCCAAGATTTCACTCATCCAACATTTAACCGGTGAAAGTAAATAGAAGTATGTAGGGAAAGAGATTATGAACTCCCTCGGTCGGAATAATACCAGTCTCACTTTCTGTGTTCTTGTCAGTGCTCAAGGGCATTTTGGTTGCCAGATTTTGACATAGAATTTTACGACAATTTAATATACCGTGTGTGGTTCAAAATCGTAGGCCCGTTGCGCCTTTTCCCGTGCATGCCGTAAAGGTTGACTATGGGATAAGGACAAGATGGCGTGCTAAAGGGCGACAGCATCGCCACCTCTTACCTTGGTGCGGTTCCTCCAACATTATGGATTAGTCTTCATGCGTTACTTGCAGTTTGATAAGTTATTAATACTTTATTTCTCCAAAAACATTTACGCAAACAAAGCACGATATTTGGTTAATTAGTTAACACATTTTTTGTTTTACCTATAATAATAACCTAAATTTTAAGAAAAAAAGTACGATACATAATTTAATTTTTTTTTTTATGTAAACCAGCATGGTGGCTGTGCCGAGGGACCAATGGTGCAGTCGACAGAGCCAAAATCACCTCTCCTCGCGAAACCACGCTCAGTTAGGTGCCATGCCAGCAGATGCGGACTGTTGCTAGGCTGTCTAGCCCGTTAATACGACGCTTGAAGACACCCTGGTTAAAGGATTCAGGAAATACACTCGCTGGAAGACAGTTCCACACTCTAGCGGTGCGACAAAGAAACGATTTAGAGAACCGATGGGTTCTCAAAAGCCCAATGTCAACAACAAAAGGGTGTTGAGTCTCTCTGCGACGAGTCATGCGGAGATAGGACGGGTGGCAGGGAATAAGGGATGCTAGTTCCGCAGAGCAGCGTCCGTGATAGTATCTGTAAAACAGACTAAGCGAACCCACAAACCGTCTGTGACTCACGTGACATGAAGTGCAAATGTGGATTTAGTCCTTACAGATATTTCTTCCAGTTAACCTTTGGATGTTTGAGAGTCGTAAGTTGTGAAAGTCATTTTGTACTATCTTTTTTTATGTAATCCGGTATGGGTGGCTGCTGTGGCTGAGTCGGAGGGGCTAAATCACATGCTCCGACAAGCTCATATCACGTCCGAGAAGTTAGGTGCCATACCGGAGGCTTCCCTGGATTGCTGGCTATACTGATTTTCATAGAGGAGAACACAACCGAGGCTGCTATTCTGCCATCTTACATCCAGTACGGTGGTAGTGGTACCAACTCAGTCGGCTACAATTTGAGCCTACTCTGCTTATCCCGATTTGTTTATTTATTTATCTATTTATCTTAGGTACTTAGACAGAGAAGTTGGCATGACGACTTTTCTACCACCTAATTCTAGGCTATAATTTAAGCCACCTAGTAAGTGGTCAGAGAAGGGATCCAATATGTTACAAATTGCAATAGTATTATTTTGGGGTTACAGGAAAAAGAGCAGTTGTGTTTACTTTAGAGCGAATTTACGGGGCAGTTTCTGTTCCCTAATTCATTTTGTTTTGATTGTGTTGACACTCGTTACTGGTGATTTGATTGCAAACTAATGATGAATCTGTCAATACTAGGCTATAATTTAAGCTTACCACCTAGTAAAGGATCAGAGAAAAGATGGAATATGTTAGAATTTGCAATAGATATAAGTATTTTAAATTTACACGAAAAAAAAATACTGTTGTTTACTTTAGAGCGAATTTACGGGGCAGGGTCTCTCCCCAAATTAATTTTCCTTTGATTGTGTTGATACTGGTGGTTACTGAAGTTTTGGCAGATTCGTCATTACTTTGCAATCAGCAAAGTAATGATGAATCTGCCAAAACTAAGAGAGCAATCCGCCTCAGGGGAAAACTCTTAAAGAGAGTTAAAACTCTGATACGACTGAGAGATAAACAGCCGGGATAGATTGCGGAGAGGGGAACAAAAGACGGGTAAATTAAATTATTGCCACGGATGTTCACGGTGAATTGAAAATGTCAGGGGCGCTTCCGGCAAGCAGAGAGAGATTTCCCGCATTCTTTGGTCTAACTTTCAAGGTTGGAAGATTCTAAGCACTCTTACTGGCACTTTTATGGGTTTGGTATGCATACGGGACCCTATTAATAAGCCTATGCCGCGCCGCCGTCTGTTTTTATGGAAACTAACGCAGTTTTTTTTCCATAATGCATCCTTAGTTGTCTGTGCACACTCGGACAAGTCGTAGTGTATTACAAAATTATGTTATAAATGATGTGGTATTGTGCATCGATCAAAAAATGTACAGATCTCACACTACGCGCAACTATCAAAGGCATTGATAATGTAATTAAGAAATAAAGCACACGATAAAATTTGACAAACTTGTTTTATTCAACGAAAAGAAACGATCGATCTTACAAACGATTGAGAACGATATGTCGTCCATATAGTTAACTATAAATTGATGGCGCTGTTATCAATGCCGCATAGGCGATAAAGTGAACGGAGCGCAGACTGACCTCGCGCGTAAGGGACCCGCTACCGCCTACAGTTTTTGTCCGCCCGCCTCCTAACATGGCTCAAACTGTAGCTTAATTCAATCCCGAGATTCAATTTTCTTTTTCTTGAATAGCGAGCTCAAAAAAAAGTTATTAGGAAATTCTCGATCCAAGTCGGCGAATTTTTATTGAATTATTGGCAAATTTTTGAAAATCTCAAATAGTTACCGACCGATTTTGGGAATTCAAATTGCACTTTGAAGCCCTCCGGCAGACACACATTTTTACATATGGCCCATCCGCGTACCTCTCATATCTGCGAAACTACAGGCAAATGTCACAATTTCATAAATGGGGACACTATACTCGATCACGAAAACAAACATTTTCAATGTTAAAATAGCCTTCGTCCAATAGAGAAATTGATAGAAAAGTTTTAATAATGTGATTTGGAGCGAACAGTAAACCTACACTACAGTATCTTAGAAGCTAGGTACTTAAAACTAAACTTACAATAAAGATGTGGTTGGCTACATCACCTACAACATCCGTGGTCTGGACTGCTATGCGACCGTTTTTCGTCCAGTACTATGGTATAAACCCAGTCGGCTTCAATTAGTAGCACGAGGGATTAAAACATTATAAAATAAACATAGATTGTTATGTAATAGTGTATCTATTCATTGCATTAATGTTATGTGTAATAAGTATATTCATTGAATTAATGTTATGTGTAATACGTGTTTTCATTGAACTAATGTTATGTGTAATACCTGTTTTCATCGAATTAATGTTGTGTGTAATACGTGTTTTCATCGAATTAATGTTATGTGTGTAATAAATGTATTCATTGAATTAATGTTATGTGTAATACGTGTTTTCATCGAATTAATGTTGTGTGTAATACGTGTTTTCATCGAATTAATGTTATGTGTGTAATAAATGTATTCATTGAATTAATGTTATGTGTAATACCTGTTTTCATCGAATTAATGTTGTGTGTAATACGTGTTTTCATCGAATTAATGTTATGTGTGTAATAAATGTATTCATTGAATTAATGTTATGTGTAATACGTGTTTTCATCGAATTAATGTTGTGTGTAATAGTGTGTTCATTTAATTGATATTAAGTGTAACTAATAAGTGTATTAATTTAATTAATGTTATATAGGTATGCATGCATAGATATTTTTTTCTAAAAGTTACGCAGCATACTAAATTACTCACACGCCTTTTCCATAAATTTTATTACAGCGTGGTTGTTTCCATGCTACGAGTATCCCAGTCGGACATAAGTCGGTAATCGGATAGAGTTTCTGCGCCGTTTGCTCCCACTAATATGTGGTCGGCGGTTGTATCCATTACTTCTCTCAATAGTATTCTGCTACATAACACAATCATGTATCGTTAGACTAACAGCGATTTTCTCCATCTCTGCTTAAATCTCGTCTTACACTTAAGTTGCACTTGTTATTTGATCAGCTACTGTACCAGCCAGGGGTTAAGGCCATGTTGCGCTTACACCTATCTTTTTCATTCAGTGTTGGGAAGGTGCATATTATCAAAACATTAAAATGATGTTACTTAATATTTATATTTTTTCGCAGTTCTTGCTGTTTAGAAATTAATTTATATATATATATATATATATTTTTTTTATGGAAACTGTCACGGTTGTCTACAACATCCGTGATGCTGATGTCAGCCCATAACACCGGGTGAACTTGGTGCCACGTCAGTGCTTCCCTTCGGTCGTGCCGGCTACACTGAACTGGACGGAAAACGCAAACTATTTACATAGCCGTTTCGACCGACCTTTCATTCAGTGCGGTGGTACCAACCCGGGCGGGTTGAACCCTACCACTTAGTAATATAAGAAGGGAGTCATATCCCTTAGTCGCCTTTTACGACATACATGGGGAGAGATGCAGTGGGGCTATTATTTTAAAGTACCGGCCCCACATGGTACAATATTTATATAAAGTGTGCTGTGAAAAATGTCTTACTGTTTGGTTGTTACAGTTTTATTATTTTAAATGTTAGGGCCTAAAGTCCAGCGTGTAGGGATGCAACCCCTACACGCTGGACTTACCGCGGATGCGTACCAATCAGATCTGCTCGCTCTGGAACGCTCTCCCTGCTCATGTATTTCCCCCCAAGTACAGTCTCGGGTCCTTCAAGAGAGGCGTGAATAGGCACCTGTCAGGCCGGCATGGCATTCGCAAGCCCCGCATGCGACCGAATATCGCTAGATACCTTAAGGAGTGGCTCGGCGCACTTACTATAAAAAAAAATTGGTATGTACTGGTATGTACCCTTCCCTTCTTACCTTACTAGGTGGTAGGGTTCAACCCGCCCGGGTTGATACCACCGCACTGAATGAAGCGTCGGTCGAAACGGCTATGTAATAGTTTGTGTTTTCCGTCCAGTTCAGTGTAGCCGGCATGAAATGAAGGGAAGCACTGACATGGTACCTAGTTCACCCTGTATTATGGGCTGACACCACGGATGTTGTAGGTGATGTACCCAACCGTGACAGTTTCCATAAAAAAAATGTTACATGTATATATTCATAAAAATAAAACACGTATTCCTCCTACCTTTGTTTCCTATCGTATACTGTAATTCTTGCAATTCTGTGCAATAAAGAATTTATACATACATACATACATACATAGCGTCACCCGTCTCCCGGTGGGGTAGGCAGAGACAACGGATCTCCACGTGCCACGATCCTGGCACACCTCTGCCGCCTCTTCCACTCCCATAATGTTCTTCATGCATGCTCGTCGGTTACGGGTACTACGCACTTGCAAAGAATTTATATTCTATTCTATTCTGATTGGAACTTGAGTGGCGTTTTACGGATTAATGAACATGGTAATACTGGTCTTAATGGATCCAGCTTTCTGGTGAATACGCTCGTTAGGTACCTTTACAAATACGAGATCCTATTTGGGATTTGGATTATTACAGAATTATATGTTTTGGATTTTTTTTATGGAAACTGACACGGTTGGATAGATCACCTACAATATCCGTGATGTCAGCCTATAACACCGAGTGAACTAGGTGCCGTGTCAGTGCTTCCCTTCATTTCATGTCGGCTACACTGAACTGGACGGAAAACACGAACTATTTACATAGCCGTTTCGACCGACGTTTCGCTCAGTGCGGTGGTAGCAACCCGGGCGGGATAAACCCTACCACCTAGTACTACTAATAAAACTATAATTAAACGAAATATATAATTCCAGGTAACAGAAGGCACATGAAATATTGGTTCTCATTTCGCAAGCATTCGTTAGCTGAAATTAATGGCATGATATATTGGTCGTATCATCTCCACATTTCGACCCATTAAAATTTACCTTCGCTTTTTATATTTTTACCTTAGTCGAATCGCTCCGCCTTGCGGTGCCGGCGATAAGGTCGAAATTGCCCATGCACGCGGGAAAAAGTTAAGCCGCGGCATTATTCAGTTACCCCGCGTCACGTGGCGGCTTTTATCCCGGATTTGTCGGTATTGCCAGCGCAGCCATATTAAAATTCCCCAAATAAAATAACAAAGCGTGTTATGAGATAATGCGGTCGGCAACAATACAGAACTGGCTTTTGGAATTGGTAACGGAAATTTCGAAGATTTCCCAATATCAGATACACATACACAGAATTCTACCAAATGGCAGATGCCAGCGGCGTCCTGGCCAGTACCTTTCCGTGGACGTATTAAATTTATCAAAACCGTTTTTTTGGTAGTTTGTATTCTATGTAAGCTTAAATTTATTATATTTTCTCTTTCGTTCATTTTCTAACATATAAGTTAAGTAACTTTCGTTCATTTTCTACCATATAAGTACGAATGCCTTTCCGTGGACGTATTTGTCAAAACAGTTTTCTGGCAGTTTGTATTTTGTGTAAAATTAAATTTATTCTTTTTTCTCTTTCGTTCATTTTCTACCATATAAGAATATCCAGAAGGAGCGAACTGTTACATAATATCACAGCTGCAAAAATGTCCGGCAAACTCCCTCGGCCACCACGTTTATTCACTTTCCAGCCGAGTTTCAACAGCACATGACAGCATTTTCGGGTGTTAAGATATTACAAAACGTAATAATTCATCCGAACGGAAGTATGTAAAACCTTTGAGGAAATATTATATAGAGTTATCGCTCCGAAGAAATATACAGTGAAGCGGTGTTCCAGCAGCTGAGGTATGGGGTAAGGTAGCGGGGAGGCGGTGCACAGAGTCGAGCGGAAGAGGGGAGCGCGCGCGAGGCGGGAAGCGTGTGGGAGACGGTCTGGCGGCCGATGTGGGAGGCTCGCGCGGGGCGGGAAGTGTGCGGGAGAGAGGCAAGGGGTAGGGAGAACGATCGCCCTCGTGCGTCGGTGTGCATATTGTCTTTTCATTCTAATACTTCATCTCCAGATTCGCCATCGTACTTTCGCATCGACGAAGATGCGTAAATGTATTAGTTTAAAGTAGGCGAGGCACGATCGCAGCAGGCAGACTATACGCTGCGGCCTCTCGCGCTCGACTAAGAGACTTGAGGATCATGAACCGCAACTCAGTGGAACATGTTAGTTGGCCGAGTGATTTATCTAGTACGCTAGTACATAATATATCTCTGTGTAAAACGAAGCACACGGAAGGATTGAAACTGAAAGTGCTCTCTATAGGGGCAATTTAGACGAACACAACTTTACGCTTGTTCGCTATTTCTGTTCACTTATTGCTACTGCTGTGTTTTTTACAGAAAAGTATAAATATTAAGAAGTGTATTTCTTGATAGATAGATAGATAGAAATATTTTATTACGCCAAAAAAAAATTTACAGAAACATACGATAAGTAATTTAAATGATAATATAATCTATTTCCCCTCCAGTATAGTATCGGGTCCTTAAGAGGGACGTGAATGGGCACCTGTCATGCCGGCGTGGCATTCGCAACCCCCGCATACGACCGAATGACCATGGGCCTCGTTAGGCACCTTATGTCTAACGACTCGGCGATTCGGCGGTGATATGTCGCGCTTTCAATAAGAAATAAAAAAAACATGATGGGAAAAGTCGGACTTATCTCTTACAGGGACTTCTCCCAGTCAACCTTTGGCCAACAACCAGTCGTATGTTGTGAAATATAAGTCAGTCAGTCAGTCAGTCAGTCAGCGTGTAAGCGTCCACTGCTGGACATAGCCTCTCCAATTTTCCTCCAGTCCTCTCGGCCTTCAGCGGTACGGAACCACTGCTTTCCGCCGACGTACGTGAAATATAAGTAGGTAGTAGCAAAAGCACAGAATAGAAAAGAGTACCAGAAGCGACACTCCACAAGGCCACATAAAGGAATAGCTACTCTTGCTGAGACGCAATAAAGTGCAATTCAGCTCGCAAAGCGCTGCATGCCTAACTCAAATAATAACCTACATGACGCTTCTCTTTCTATCGCATAACTCTATCTCTTTTGGCGCGATTCGTATCGTGTTGGGGTTGTCGTCTTGTGTGACGAATAAATTACTGTTAATAATTACTTGGCAGTTTTTTTTTTGACAAAACTCTGTGGCTTCTCGGAAGTATAATGATGATGACATGCTAATTTTATTGATTCATTTATTTAATTAATTTCTTATTTTAATTTAATGTTGTATATTAGATAAGCGCAAAATGCCTATGAATCAGGAACTGCCTCTGCGAGGCAGATTCTTCTATTGCAGAGCCTCTCTTTGTAAATGCGTACATGAAATAATGAAATAAATAAATTATTTGATTTGACATATTATTATTATCATTTCTTTATTTTCACATTTTTACCAAGTATTTATATTAATTTTACATATTTTATATTATACAAAAACTTATAAAAATACACAAAATTATCATATTATTATTATCATCATTCGTTCATTACCGAGATAGTATTATTAGTATTAGTAGTCATTATTAATTCTTTATTAAGGAATTTACAATATTTACATTAATTTCACATATACAAAGTATAAAAATACAAATATATACCTAAAATTAATCATTAAATTAAATTAGTCATTATTAGTATTACGATGCTCCAATTGCTCCATTATTATTATATCGAAGAATAGGCACAGAATCCAGGCGATCGACTGTATGCGTGCGCTCGCAAGCGCGGGGCTGCCCGGACTGTTTTGTATTCTCCGAATATCGCGCGCTGTAGGTGATTATCGCGGTAGGTATGAAGGAGTGTCTGAGGCCTGGCAAAAGTCTTGAAATTTAAAATTGTATCGTCGTCCCACCTGGCGGGTGGTCTTCCCACACTCCGTTTTCCTGTCCACGGCCGCCAGTGTAGGACACGGTTACTCCAACGGTCGTCGTCTCTTCAGCTGACGTGCCCAGCCCACTGCCACTTTTATACACACTTTTATAGTAACTGACACGGTTGGCTACATCACCTACAACATCCGTGATGTCAGCCCATAACAACGGGTGAACTAAGTGCCATGTCAGTGCTTCCCTTCATTTCATGTCGGCTACACTGAACTGGACACTTGGGCTTAGGCGTTCTCCCCCAGCCAACCTTTGGGTTATTATGAAAAAGTGTGGAGTGGAAGAGAAGAAATAAATGAATGATGGATGATAAAATATAGACATATAATTTAAACAGATAATAAAACACAAATACAAATAAATGGAGAAACATACATATATATATATATATATATATATAAATATATACAATATATATGATATATAAACATACATACTTATAATATAACATATACAGGGGAGGTAACAATAGACTCTAAAACATTTATCTACATGAACACTAATGAATAAAGTTTGTAAGCTTGGATGTAGGAGGTTATCTCCGAAAATACTCATCCGACTTTAAAAAAGTATTTGACCAATATTTAGAATAGACCTTCAAGAGCTAGTTAATAATTCTGAAGTTCCAAAAAGTGCGTCAGAACACGCTTTTTAAACACAAATACTGACGAGGATAGACGAATATATATATATATTTTTTTTTATGGAATTTTATTATTTTTTGTTGTCATGAAGTTCATTAATCTTTATTGAGTCATAACTTTAGATATTAAAAAAATAAAAAGACCAGAACGTAGATTCGACTGTCCTTATTACCCCTCTGCTCCCCCGAGTATCTATCTTCCCGTTTTCAGAACCTATCTTCTCACGGTGTCCCACTTCGGTCTAGTCATGACAATATTTAGCTATCTCCTCTCATAAAACAGGTTTTTATACGAACTCATTTCCTGTTCACGCAGCTGGACTGTGGAATTCACTGCCACACTTTATCCGACATTGTAAATCGCTTCCCTATTCAAAAAACACCTAAAACTGTATTACCTCCGTCAATGTGAAGTAAAAACCTAAAAAACAAAAAACAACTTTTGTTTCATACCTGGATGGACAAGTATGTATGTATGTATATTTATTTGTATATAATATTCTATATATTTTGTAATTTATATGTATTAAACATGTATGGCTTATATTTTACTAGCATGTACTTATATGTATTGTTAATAAGTATTGTTATTATTATTTTATCTTCAATTCTCAGGCTAACTCTTTTGCTACTACCTACTTACATTCCACTATATTATCGAAACTCAAACATCTAAAGGTTGACGAAATCTCTGTATAATTGGTGAAATCAAATAAGGTTTAGGGGGGGGGTAGAAAAAATAAATTCCGAAAGACGATTTTGTATGGAGAAAGTGAACTTCCGTCTCGTCTTAAGCCAAGAGCGGCCGCTCTACCCAAATTGCCCAAACTAATTTATTTTGTAAAGTATACCTTTTCGCACATTTTCCAGACTCCTTCTCGGAGCGGTGTTAAGTGCGCGGGCTTCCCGGCAGGTGTCAGTGTTAAGCCGCGCCTTGGCCGTAAATCCCGGAAACAGGCTGCGCGGAGCTTGCGCAATCAGGCTGTATAGATCCATGACTTCGTCTGTCTTTTATTTGTTTAGGTTGATTTCTAGTAATTGTTTATGCGTAAAGGAACCCCGAGAAATTTTGGGTCTGGAGTGAATGAAATTTGGCGAATGATTTTTTTCTTTATGTAATCCGATATGAGTGACTGAGTCGGAGGGGCCAAAGCGCATGCTCCGACCAGCCAATATCACCTCCGAGAAGGTAGGTGCCATACCGGAGACTTCCCTGGATTGCTGGCTATACTGGACTAGAGGAGAACACAACCGAGGCTGCTATGCGGCCATCTCACACCCAGTACGGTGGTACCAACCCAGTCGGCTACAATTTGAGCCTACCACCTAGTAAGAGGCAAGGGAAGGGACCTACAGTTTTACAACGGTTCCGAACGGTGAAGAAGCGGCGAGGAAAAAACTCATTGGTACACGCCGACCGGATTCTAACCTCGGACCTCTCGCATGAGAAGCCGATGCCCAAATCACTCGGCCACCCGCCGCTTGTTGGTCATTTGGATTTATCGAGGTTTTTTTTATGGAAACTGACACGGTTGTCTACATCGCCTACAACATGCGTGATGTCAGCCCGTAACACCGGGTGAATAGGTGCCGTGTCAATGCTTGCCTTTATTTCATGTCGGCTATATTTAACTACGGTAGAAACAAAATAAAAGTGGGACAGTTTTAAAACTCATTTCCACTTTCTAAAAGAGCACGTTTTTACTTTTTGTTCTGTTGGAATAAACCATTCCAGGAAGCCAATACCTTAAGCGTTTATCTTGCCATGTAAAATAAACATTAATTACTTAGTATTGGACAGACAAATGTTCCCGTGTACGTGGGATAGCCTGAAAATAATAAATTCACAAAGTTACATACATAAATTAAGTTTTATATATCCTTCTATATGCTCTACCTACCTACAGGATTGTTTTAGGCACAATCGCATTAGTTTGGTTGTATTCATAGAAGCTTTGCATTTGAAATGAAATGAAATGAAATTAAAATGAAATGAAATGAAATTAAAATGAAATGAAATTAAAATGAAATGAAATGAAACTTTATTGTAGACAGCATGCAAACAATAACAACTTACTAATAAGTATATCAATAAACCTTATGCTACAATGTTGTCGACAAGGTTAAGCGCAGCATTGATTGCATAAAAGTAGCAATCGCTGATTTTAAGCCTAACCTAAATCCTAATTAACAGTAGAAGTGATACATTTTAAATTTTTGGTTACGTAGGATATTTCGTTTTTAGGTTTACGTACCCCGCACGGAAGCCTATTACTAAGCCTACGCGCTGTCTGTCTGTCTATCTGTCCGATGGCTAATAAAGTCCGAACCGTAATAGCTAGCCGGTTGAATATGTGCTATTATGGCGGATATAACAAGAAACAATGAAAAATATAAAAATTAAAAATTTAAGGGGGTCCCACACGAATGTTATTTTCATAAGAGCGCCATCTGCCGAATTGTCCAAACATTTTAACAATAAAAGTATGAACTTTCGCCCATAGATGGCGTGATACGCGAGATACGTGCGAGTGCGAATCTAACTAAAGTAAAAAAAATAACAAATAATAAAAACCGACCATTTACACGGTGGTACGGGAACCTCGATGCGCGGGTCCGACTCGCACTTGGCCGGTTTTTATGTTAACCAACATGAGTGGCTGTGCCGAGGGACCAATGGTCAAAATCGACAGAGCCAAAATAACCTCTCCTCGTTAAGCCACGCTCAGTTAGGCGCCATGCCGGCAGAATTGCGAACTGTTGCTATGCTAGCCTGTCAATACGACGTTTAAAGAAACCCAGGTTAAAGCATTCGGGAAAAATACTCGCCAAAAGACAATAAAATTAATTCCACAACCTAGCGTGGCGACAAAGAAAGTATTTTGAGAAAACTCTATGTTCTCAAGAGTCCAGTGTCAACAACAAAAGGGTGCTGAGTCTCTCTGCATTCCACGAGTGTTTCGGATATAGGACGGTTGGGAGGGAATAAGGGATCCTAATTCCTCAGAGCAGCGAACGTGATAGTACCTGTAAAACTGAAAAATAGTTTCTGGAGGAGAGGTGAATTAGGCTCTGTAGACTGTAGGTCCGTCGGCAAAGCCATCCTCGTTTTCTTCAAATTTAAAATTTAAAATATATATTTTTCAAAAATAGCGGATATGAAGAATAGGAAACGCAGACATGACACTAAGTTCTATTATATAAAGCCTATTAAGGCGCCTAGTAACGCCAAATGTGGATTTTTTAAGAAATAACCCGTGATACTAGACCAATCTAAAGGCTAAAAACTACTGCAAAATATAGAACAATTCTTTGTCTATCGATCAGACCTTTTTGGTTGTAAAATTTTATCATTTTCTATACAAACTATGCGGTAACAAAATTTAGATTTTATTCTTCAGCGTGAACTTTAAAGACTTGATCTCAGAAACTAAAGAGAATTTTAATGGAATGTTTATAGCAAAATGACGCTATTTATTATATCTATCGATCACACGCTTTTCAAAGTTCTGATCCGAAGGATCGCAATTTATGAAAAAAAAACCCCTTATGAAAACTACTACGCGCTACGCGCTTGGCATTACTTAGATAGACGCCTTAAGAACCAACATAGCGTCACGCCTATTTCCCAGTGGGGTATGCAGAGAGAACAGATCTCCACGTGCCACGATCCTGACACACCTCTACCCCCTCTTCCACTCTCATAATGTTCTTCATACGTGCTCGTCGGTTTCGGGTACTATGCACTATTCCCTTTTTGACCACATATCCGATCTGGTCTAGGTACGTGCGTCTAGGGTGACCCTTCCCGACTCTTCCACAGTGAATGATTACGATCACAACCAACGTTCGCGTGCACTATTGATTCAAAACTGTATGAATGAAAACTGCCTGTACTGTAAGCAGCAACCCCAAACAAAGCGGTCCTTAGAAACACCACGAAAGCAATCAAGGCCCTGAAAATAGCGTAAAAAGCAACTCATTAAGGGCCAAAGTGAAAAAACTAATTTCACCGTCGCTCTGATTTAAATTAAGATGTAGCGCCGGTGTAATGAAGAGCCCGGTGTGGTGGGGGCCGGGGAGGATGAACTAAGGGCGGCTATCCTCAGGTAGATATCCCAAAGTAATATTACGCCTTGTGACTTGTTTTATATGTAAACATCGGGAACGGGACGCGCCGTGGCTAACACTAGTAACCATTACACTAGTAACAGTAACAGTAGAAACAATAAGAATAGTAACGGTAACCCTAGTAACAATAACACCAGTAACAGTAACCGTAGGAACAAAAACACTAGTAACAGTAGTACTTAACACAAGCAATACAACAGTAACCATAGTAACAATAACACTAATATCTGTAACAATAGTTACAGTCACATTAGTTACAGTGACGCTCGTGAGTGAGATATCGCTGCTGTTTTTTTTTAAGCGCGACCTGTGGCATCTTGACACCTACAAGTAGGTGTCTAACGATGCCCATGGACCGTTTTTTTATACTATCCCAAATATAAAATTAATTACACATTTTATAGAACATTATGAGAGTGGAAGAGGCGGCAGAGGTGTGTCAGGATCGTGGCACGTGGAGATCCGTTGTATTTGCCTAGCCCATCGGGAAACAGGCGTGACGCTATGCATGTATGTTTATTTTATTTACAAAACAATACCTACACAAATTGGTAGGTAACGTTATTTTTATAATATTGGGGCACTGGGAATCATTATGGTAATACTGGCCTACTACAACATGTATTAAAAAAAAACTACTTCTCGCGACGTTCTGTCTTAACTTTTTTAACTGGTCTGCGACAAACGGCACCGGTGGTTGTGCCGAAAAAGTAAAAGTAAAAAAGAAAGTAAAAAAGTAGTAACGCCAACGCCGCCGCCGTAGCGCGTAGTTGTTTTCATAAGGGGTTTTAATTTTGCTACAAAAATTTCATTAAAATTTTCGTTAGTTTCTGAGATCAAGTCTTCAAAAGAAGATTAGATTAAAGTAATATCGTCAAGTGTATAACCGGCCTTATGCGAGGGAGATTGTGGGTAAGGGTCCCCGTACTACGGTGGCGGACGAGACGCATAACAAACGACTGAGATTTTATATACAAGTGTGAATTGCGAGGAGGGTTCCGGGGATAGAATCACCTTTGCGGTCCTCCTCGTTTTTCTTCAAAAGACGCTATATTAAATGAAATGTTCTCGTATATAGCCTGGTATTACTCGTATGTACGTACGTATCACGTAATAACATATTCCCTCCACGTAGTCTCGGGTCTTTCAAGAGAAGCGTGAATAGGCACCTGTCAGCTGGCATGGCATTCGCATCCCCGAGCGTACGCCCGAATGTCCATGGGCGTCTTTAGACAGCTTATCGGTGGCTCGGCGCACGATGTCTCGCTTTCTATAAAAAAACTGCGGAAGTGTTTTTTTTATTGAAACTGACACGGTTGGCTACATCAACTACAACATCCGTGATGTCAGCTCATAACACCGGGTGAACTAGGTGCCACGCCAGTGCTTCCCTTCGGTCGTATTCTTTTTATTATTGTTCTGAACTGAACTGTTGTGTTAGCGTTGGGTTAGGTTAGGATGTGTGTTATATTTGATTACAGTTTTTATTACTTAAACTTGATATTTTACTACATTACCTTGACCCGTGTAACCCACCCGTGATAATGGTAGCTTCCCTTCGGTCGTATTCTTTTTATTGTTCTGAACTGAACTGTTGTGTTAGCGTTGGGTTAGGTTAGGATGTGTGTTATATTTGGTTACAGTTTTTATTACTTAAACTTGATATTTTACTACATTACCTTGACCCGTGTAACCCACCCGTGATAATGGTAGCTTCCCTGCGGTCGTATTCTTTTTATTGTTCTGAACTGAACTGTTGTGTTAGCGTTGGGTTAGGTTAGGATGTGTGCTATATTTGGTTACAGTTTTTATTACTTAAACTTGATATTTTACTACATTACCTTGACCCGTGTAACCCACCCGTGATAATGGTAGCTTCCCTTCGGTCGTATTCTTTTTATTGTTCTGAACTGAACTGTTGTGTTAGCGTTGGGTTAGGTTAGGATGTGTGTTATATTTGGTTACAGTTTTTATTACTTAAACTTGATATTTTACTACATTACCTTGACCCGTGTAACCCACCCGTGATAATGGTAGCTTCCCTTCGGTCGTATTCTTTTTATTGTTCTGAACTGAACTGTTGTGTTAGCGTTGGGTTAGGTTAGGATGTGTGTTATATTTGGTTACAGTTTTTATTACTTAAACTTGATATTTTACTACATTACCTTGACCCGTGTAACCCACCCGTGGTAATGGTAGCTTCCCTTCGGTCGTATTCTTTTTATTGTTCTGAACTGAACTGTTGTGTTAGCGTTGGGTTAGGTTAGGATGTGTGTTATATTTGGTTACAGTTTTTATTACTTAAACTTGATATTTTACTACATTACCTTGACCCGTGTAACCCACCCGTGATAATGGTAGCTTCCCTTCGGTCGTATTCTTTTTATTGTCCTGAACTGAACTGTTGTGTTAGCGTTGGGTTAGGTTAGGATGTGTGTTATATTGGGTTACAGTTTTTATTAAACTTGATATTTTACTACATTACCTTGACCCGTGTAACCCACCCGTGATGATGATAGCTTCCCTTCGGTCGTGCCGGCTATACTGAACTGGAGGTGAAACACGAACTATTTACATAGCCGTTTCGACCGACCTTTCATTCAGTGCGGTGGTACCAACCCTACCACCTAGTAACTAAAGAAGGAAAGAGACCTATAGTTTTACGTGGAATCTGAACCACGGTCAGGTTCTGACGGTCGAACGGTCACCCATCCGAGTTCTGACCGCGCCCAGGTGTGCTTATGATCACGAAAGACAGTCGACCGATCGCACCACAGAACTACCGAGGCTGGTCGTGCCAGATATACAGAACTGAACGAAAAACAGATTTTCATAACCGTTTCGACTGAACTTCATTCAGTGCGGTGGTAGCAATCCGGGCCTCTACCACTTATTAAGGTAAGTGAAGGGATCTACAGTTTTACCTGCAATTCGCACCACGGCCAGCCTCAACGGTCGCGCGGTCACCCATTCAAAATTTCCACCGCGCCCGTTGTGCTTAACTTGGACGATCGAACACCTAGCTACCGAGGCTGACAATATAATAATATGTCCCTGGACTAGAAACAAATTGTATCCTGATTCTCTCCCGTTACAGTTGGGTCCCCCTAGGCGCTGATCGCTAGAGCTTCATAGTAAGAGGCCGGGAGGCTAATTCATCAAGTTTTTGTTAAACCCTCTAGATTTAGTGGCGGGAGGATTTTTAAGGTTCGATCGAAGAGTAATGACGTCGTGACCGGCCAAGTTTTTTTTTTTTTAATAAAATGGATTTAACTCATCCTCAGTCTTTTAAGCCTTTCCTCTCAATTGTCAATGTTAGTGTATGCATCAAGGCTCTAAATCTCTGACGCGAGAGATATGGGGCTTAACGTGAGCACCAATGAGTTTTTGGAGATATAGGAGGATTAAACATAATCTTACTACGTAAATTACTTTTGTTTTAAAAAAACTTACACACTTACATACATCGGGGTAATCAGAGTAACCTGTCGCCCTTTAGCACGGCATCTTGTCCTTATCCCTTAGTCGCCTTTTACGACATACACGGGGAGAGATGCAGCGGGGCATTATTCTTTGTATCGAACCCACACGGCACACCTAATTGTACGAAGAAATTATTAAAAGATTCCTGGCAGTAAGTAATATTGATGTGTACCAACTATGAAATTAACAGTTTTGTTCAAATTATAAAAAACTCAAATTCCTTTTTCAAGATTCCTTGACCAGAATTATTATTTCACTTTTTGACAAATGCTATGCGCGCACATACACAAATCCAAGCGCGGAGTCATTCGCCTACTGCGAAAAGTTCCATGGTGGAACAAATGCGAAAAAAAAAATTCGGGATAGTTCCATGGGACTAGAATATGGAAAAACGGCGAACATCTATTTTCGCGATAGTCCCACCAAGTAACAAGGATATTTCGCAGAGGTTCCATGGAACAATTCCACGATGAATACTTATCTACTTTTTTTGGCAGAGATAACTGTAGGCCACTTTATAGAAAAAATACGATAGCCATTTTGTGTACCCACTATCTACTAACGTAAACAAAAATACCAGATTGTGTAACCAACCAGATGTACGTTTTTATCCCTTACTTAAAGATGCACCGGAGCTTTGCACGCGTTAGTTTTAATTTGTGTTGGAATCTTGTCTAAAGGTCAAACTTTCTCATTTGTTCCATCATGGAACTGATCCATGAAACCTTTGCGAAATCATATTCTTTATTATTTTATCTAACCGGAATGAATGAATGAAATTACCTAGTGTTGCCTCCTACACCTATCCAAATACTTACATTATATTCCAGTGATCAGGGAGACAGCATACGAACGACGACCAACATTCCTGAAACGTATGAGTTTTCAACGAGTTAATTCCACCTTTTATCCTTCTAATTAAGACTCATAATTTGTTCCGTGCAGTTAGTCGTTTTGGGACTTGGCGAGGAGGGCCACACACTGAGCGACGCGACCACATATTTTTCTGTAAAACAACCTGACATGCTTGTTTAAAATAGAGTTATTAATAAAAATAATACAGAAATATTTCTTAAAATAATGAAGCTAGACGAATAAACACCGCCTTCCCCATTCCACCTCCGCACTACGCGTACTGGGCAGGGGATATGCACCCCTATTCAATCGACCTACCAACCGATTCTGTAGGTATTTTATTCACAGAACCGGAAAAATGTAGAACGCACTCCCTGCCCATCTATTTCCTCCTACGTACAGTAAGTCACTACAGTACAGTACACTACAGTAAGTCCTAAGTAACTACTTTACGTCGCGTACGCGCGGCATGATGCGTCGTTTGCTATGCAAAATTATATTGAATGCGTTTTCACGGAAACAGTCGCTAGACGAAAGGTTCGGCGATACGCCGAACGCCAAGTAATTTCGGCTGATGTGCCATAGGTTACAAAACACTGCGAGCGTATTTAGCCGAACTTTCGGCGCCGTACCTTCGACAGGTGTGTCGCTACACTAACCTATATTCCTATATTCCTATATCCAACGAGCCCAAATATGGTGGATTTATCATGTGTAGTTTAGGAGTTCCTATGGCTTCCTTCCGGCTCCATCGTCAGGACCCTGGAAATAACATATGACTAGAATACTTGCGAAGACAAATCCAACGAGCCCAACACGATGGGCTTATCATGTGTAGTTTAGGAGTTCCTATGGCTTCCTTCCGGTTCCATCATCAGACCCCAACTAACCTTTTCCTTATTCCGACTTTCTCGTGTCGCTCAGTAACAATATTTTTTCGAATTCCGTAGATTCATTTCCAATGTGCTCGATAGTCGTGTGAGGCACGAAATCTGTGAATTTATTTTTTCAAAAAGGTTGAGCTACAAGGCAAACCCTTAACCCGATTGTCTTTGTTTTAGGCTCAAATTGTAACTGACTAAATTGTCCAGAGGAGTTTTTCTCAAATTTTTGATATCATTCTTCGTTTCCAAAATATCGAGGGCCAAATTCAAATATAAAAAAATTATAGAATTTTTTTGTTTTTCACTATTTCGGCCATAACTTTTTTTGTTTTTAAACGGTTTTTTACTTTCTCGAATATTTTTATATATAGAAATTTTTTTTCACTATTTCTGCCATAACTTTTTTCGTTTTTAAACGGTTTTTTACTTTCTAGAATTTTTTTTTTTTAATATCATTCTTCACAACTCTCCGAGATATAAGGGGATCGCACTTTTTCGTGAAATCGGGGCCTAAACTGGAACGAACGAAAAGACATTTTCAATGTCAAAAATCGCGACGGCTACGGTCGCCGGCATCCTGTGCAACCCTTTCTCTCGCAATGAGAGATCACCATGTGATCGTGGGGATATAATAGCTGCTAGAGTGAGCGAGATGGCGCTATTACACAGCTGACCGAGTGAGCGAGGCGGCACGTACACCGAGTAATTAATAAAGGGAGAACGAAGAAAAATACGTTAGCTTAACGTACGGTAGAGGGGTAATTACTTAGAAAAAAAATAATGTCAGCAACTTTTTCTTATTAGAAAAAAAAGTCGCTGCTCATTCGAGGAATCCACACGAGACGAGCCGACACTGTCGACAGGACAATTACCTTGTAATTGAAATAAATTCTGTTTTTATATGTTTGTATTTTAGCTAGTTTTAATTTTTTGTAATATTTAACCTTTTGACTCCCCTTGACTACTACTTTTTTTTAAAAGCGACAATCGTATTAAAAATTTCCTTGAAATTTTAATCCAATTTACAAATGGATAAAAAAAATCAAGAAACCCACAGTCAATGGCGTCAATTATTTTTTTCTGTTTGTGTGTTGAATTGTTTGAAGGTTTGTTTGATGTAAATTGAAATGTGTTTTAACCTTCTATCTGACGTTTTTAATAAGAACAATTCACTGAAATAGCACTAGACGAAAATGTGCGCGCATAAAATGCTTCCCAAACGCGGAGCAGTTGGGGGCCGGCACATGTAAGAGTAGGTGCTCCGTGCATACTCTTACACTATAATACAATACTATAAGTTACAACGAGGTATTATGTTTTACTAGAGCTCTTACTCGGGCAACGGGCATTGCTTCGCCGAGTTGAGGCACAATTTACGAATTGGGGCATATCGAAACTATTCGAAACTAGTCGATCGCGAGCGGCCGAACTCGTCGCACACATCACCGCCTGCGCGCATCGCGCATGCCCGGTTGTATTTCAATGCATATGTTGTGACATGTTGGGTTGGCCTTGGCTGGCGTTGTCGCTCAGCAGCCGCTAGCCCCTCTCTCGCTCGCTTCCCGCCCCGCGCGAGCCCCTCTCACCGCCCGCTAGCCCCACTCCCGGTCGCTTCCCGCTCCGCGCGAGCTCCCCTCTACCGCTCGGCCTGCGCTCCGCCTCCCCGCTACCTTACCTCATACCTCAGCTGATGGGACGCCGTTTCGCTGTATCTTTCTTCGTAGCGATAACTCTAGTAAGACCTAATACCACATTGAATAAATGTTTAGTTTTATCCTCAACATTGCTGTAATTTCTTACACGTACCGCAAATTGTACTCTTCAAATGTTGAGTCGTTGAAGGCAATTTACTACAAGAATTTCTAAAACTATATACAACTGAATACGGAAAGTTGCCGACAACCGAATTTCCCTTCATCAATCACAAACAGAATATTACAAACACCCTCTCATTTAACTTTTGCGCGATTCCCATTAAACGGGAAATTGAAAATTAAATCCGGATCGGAACTTGTTCGAGGCCGACCCGATACAAAGTATTGGCCTTATATTACGTGTTAAAATGGAAATTATCCTTATTCAGGCATCGAGCGTTTAAGGACTTTCCACTTGGTGTTTGATTGAGTTATGCCTTCATACATATAAATATACCGTCGCGACTGTGCCCCAATGCGGTAGGCAGCGACAACTGAACTCCGCGTGCCACGTTTACACACTTGAAAAGAAAATATACTGTATTGTATACCATTGTACAAAATGGTCACAAAAGGCTAGTTTAATGCCTTGCGGCATTCTTTACTAACTAAATTATTGAGATTTGGAAAACGCGTAGGAGCGGATAGTGCAGTACTAAAGAATGGACAGTAGTATGAAATATAACTCACCTGGTTGGGAGATTCTTACTGCTACAGGACGAGATCTGTATCTAAACTGTTAGCAGCTTACCTACAGATTGGGCTGGTACCACCGCACTGAGCGAAACGCCGGTCGAAACGGCTTTGTAAATAGTTCGTGTTTTCCGTCCAGTTCAGTGTAGCCGGCACGACCGAAGGCAAGCAATGACATGGGACCTAGTTCATCGAGGTGTTATGGGCTGACATCACGGATGCTGTATGTGATATACCCAACCGTGTCGGTTTCCATTAGAAAAATAAATAATAAAGTATACGGTAAATCCTTGGTCTTACTGAGCTCTTCCTAAACTATATTCATACCTATCTATCTGTTTAGATGTGCCAACATACCGAATCAACACTGTTAACATTGACACATCAATTCAAAAACGTTATAATAATTCTTAACACCCTTCTGAGACACGATTGAGTATCTGTTTAGATGTGCCAACATACCGAATCAACACTGTAAACATTGACACATCAATTCAAAAACGTTATAATAATTCTTAACACCCTTCTGAGACACGATTGAGTATCTGTTTAGATGTGCCAACATACCGAATCAACACTGTAAACATTGACACATCAATTCAAAAACGTTATAATCATTCTTAACACCCTTCTGAGACACGATTGAGTATCTGTTTAGATGTGCCAACATACCGAATCAACACTGTAAACATTGACACATCAATTCAAAAACGTTATAATAATTCTTAACACCCTTCTGAGACACGATTGAGTATCTGTTTAGATGTGCCAACATACCGAATCAACACTGTAAACATTGACACATCAATTCAAAAACCGTTATCATAATAAATTCTTAACACCCTTCTTAGGCACGATTGAGAACTTCCCTTTCCTCCGACATTATTTTCAATTGAAAAAAAAAATCTCGCCTTACTTTGGACGCTCGCCATTCGAACCTTAAATAATGAATGCCTTCACAGATATGGCGGGCCGTTAAATATGACGGATATCGAATTTTCGTGCGGCAGAACCGGCCCACTGAGCCGTTGAGTGAAATGCTCCGCTCCGACATCCGTCTTGAGAATAGAGGGAGCACGAATGTTTATCTCTACTGGATTTTTCAGCGAGCAATGGAGCGAATTATTATATGTTAATATTATACATTTATTTTCAAATTTTCTGTACGACTAAAGACAGGATAAAAAAAAACAATTTTTACATTAATTCTATAAACCTACCAATATTAAAATACTTATACAAAATTAATATAAAAACACCACCTATCTATGTACAATAAAACGGCGTTATCGCCGGCAGCGGGAGACAGGCCTCCGAGCACGCAATATGTTAACTACAAAATATATTATTAATATTTTTTATTAATATGTTGCATATTATAATAATATGTTATTCCTTTATTCACATATAATAAACGATGCCTAAAATATACAAAAATTATGTATAAAATTATTATAAAATAAATGGAGTTTCCAACATCGGCGGCGCCGCCGTCGGCCGGCGGCGCGGCGGGGCGAACCCAGGCTACCGATGCGATGGTCGGGTCCCAAAGAGAGAAACCTCCGGACGATGCGGTATATTATTATAGTTATACATATAGGTTATTTGGAGTAATAAAATTCACAAAATAGAAATAAACTGATGACGTTTTTTTTATGGAAACTGACACGGTTGGCTACATCACCTACAACGTCCGTGATGTCAGCCCATAACACCGGGTGAACTAGGTGCCATGTCAGCGCTTCCCCCCTTTGATCGTGCCGGCTACACTGAACTGGTCTGAAAACACAAACTATTTACATAGCCGTTTCGACCGACGTTTCATTCAGTGCGGTGGTACCAACCCGGGCGGGTTAAACCCTACCACCAAGTAAGATTAGGAGGGAAGGGACCTACAGTTTTACGAGGAATCCGAACCTCGGTCAGCCTCCAACGGTCAGCGGTCACCCATCCAAGTACTGACCGCACCCAGCGTTGCTTAACATTCCATAGCGACAGTTGACTGTCTGCGCCACTGAGCTATCGAGGCTGAGACATGTCATTATATATTTATTTTCACTTTTTATGTACAATACTTATTATGTACCGTGTGGGGCCGGTACTTTAAAAGAATAGCCCCACTGCATCTCTCCCCGTGTATGTTGTAAGAGGCGACTAAGGGATATGACTCCCTTCTTATATTACTAGGTGGTAGGGTTTAACCCGCCCGGGTTGGTACCACCGCACTAAATGAAAGGTCGGTCGAAACGGCTATGTAAATAGTTTTTTTTTTCGTTCAGTTTAGTGTAGCCGGCACGACCGAAGGGAAGTTCACCCGGTGTTATGGGCTGACATCACGGATGTTATAGGTGATGTAGCCAACCGTGTCAGTTTCCATAAAAAAAAAACCTACAGTTTACAGTAAAAAAAAAACCTACGGAAGGGACGTACAGTTTTACGTGGAATCCGAACCACGGTCAGCCTCTAACGGTCGAGCGGGCAACCAATCAAGTACAGACCGCGCATGCGCACTGATATGGCGCATTTTGAATAGCGAAGCGTTCGCTTGTTTTATAGTATTTGTTCAAAGTTTGTTAAACCAATTTACATTACACGAATATCCAAATCTGTCAAAAGTATCTTACAAATTGTATCTTACATCATCTGCAATTAGTATAAACTCAAAATAATGTTTTAGAAAGCTGCAATTTCGAAACAAAGAGAGCATTTCGGAGTATTTAGGACCATTTAGTAGTACGTTTGTGATTTTTTTTTTCACATATATAAAAATCTGTCACCAACTTGTAAATATGGGTAACTTTTAGACAGGATTTTTTAATATATATGTTTTTGAAATTCGTTGAACAAAAAACCGAAACGAAAATGTGGCAAATTTTACAAATTGTGCCTCACGCTGTAGTACCGCAGTCTCAACAACAGTCGGCCGACCGCACCACTGAGCTACCGAGGCTGACAAATTGATATGCTGTTAAGTTTCCAAATAAATAAATCAATCATTATTTGCGACAATGTCTTTAAATAGTGTGACTTTATGACGCACTGTGTCGACAGAATTGAAAAGTTAAATCATTGTTCGCCCTCGAGAAAAGTTGCCGCCCTCGGCTCCGCCATGTTCGCACTGTGCCCCGCGCGCTTATTGAATTGCAAACAGCTACTTACTTCGCATATTCACTTTCCTTTTCCGTAGTCGTTTTACAGTTTACAATACAATTTAGCCGAATTTTGTGAGCCTCGTTAGCTCAGTGGTGCGGTCGGTCGACTGTCTGTCGTGATCATAAGTGCACCTGGGCTGGCTCGAATGGGTGAGCGCTCGACCGTTGGAGGCTGACCGTGGTTCGGATTCCACGTGAAACTGTAGATCCCTTGACTTGGCTTCTAAAAAGAATAGAACAGTACAGAACAGAATAGAATAGAATACAGTAGAAAATGAAAAGCTCCGTCATACCGCATACGTGAAAGCCATCTATTATTCACGCTAAGTATGGTACGTATACCTAACGTAATATTTTGATGGGCCTTATCGATTTACAAATTTGTGATAAAATTTTACAAATTTGTGTAAATACATCATTAGCATCTAGCAACATTTTAATTAACCCCTAAAACAAAAGCGAAAAGCATAATAATGATGACGTGCACCTCACGTGAGGACTAACAATGGGAATTTAGTGGTATTTACCCAAATCCTATAAAACTAGGCATGTGTAAGGTTGCGGTGCGTTGCGTTATTGCGTCAAGCCTTTGAACTGAGCGACTTTCTCGCATGCGTCCTTATTGTTTTCCGTTCATTTCAGTGTAGCCGGCACGACGAATGAGAAGCACTCGCATGACCTCTAGTTACGACAGAAACCTCGTTAATGGGTCGATATAAGGAGTGTGTAGCCAAACATTTCAGATTCCTGAGTAGAATGTGTCTAACGCAGTACCGCTCTGCTTCTGTGTAGCGCAGGCAGACACAACTCCTGTATTGTTTATTGTTTATTGAGCGTTCAGCAGGCAGTTAAACTGCACTCGAACTTGTCATTATTTGTCCCAAGAACATTTAATAGGTAAGGACGTCGGACATTCCCCGCGCCAGCGTAACACGACGTTTGTATAAACGTACAAATGTCATTCGTTACCAACCAATCAGAGCGCGATACCACAGATTACTTAATAGTTATTTCGTAACAGATAAATCACTCCATAGAAAAAGTTCCATACCTTCGGCTTTAATAGCCTACTGCTTCACGTCGCCAATCGCTGCGTGCGAAAATGTACCTAAACGATCGAGTGTAAAGTGCATTATTGCTTTGCAGCTGCGCACAGTTGCGTGGGCGAGCGTGTAGGTATGTTTCGCGCGGCCTACGAATTTCTACTGAATTAGACCCCCGGCGGTCCACCGGGCGGTAGGTAGTTAGCGCGCGCAAGCGTGAAGCCTGGCGATATAGCGCGATTTTCTCAACCGTTCACTTCGAAATAATGCGGCGCGCACCCTCCGCTCTCCGCCTCCACCGTACTGATGGGCAATTGCGGTGGGGGCGGAGAGCGGAGGGTGCGCGCCGCATCCTTTCGAAGTGAACGGTTGAGAAAACCGCGCCATACCGCCCGATACCACCCAATCAGAACGCGCGCCGTCCCCTCCGCTGAGCTCGGCGACGCTGTTTCTCATATAAGCAAGTACAGTCTGACGTCCATACCTATTTAAATGTTCTTGATTTTTCCTATCGTCATACCTATGTCCTATTGTTTTACCTGTCACAATTAGGGTTATCGTACACTGCGTAAATTTTTTTTTTTTGTATAGACAGCCGGCGCGTGTATCTATGCCCAATACTTCAACGGAATATCAGACACAGCCAATAACACCACTGCTCGCGAAACCACGCTCACAGAGGCGCCATGCCGGCTATGAGGCGGACAAAACGGTCCTCGTCTAATTTATTGACACGTCTTTTGAAGATCCCCAGGTTATAGGTGGTCACACACTCACCGGAAGACCGTTCCATATTGTTTGCCGTACAAAAAAAGGATTTCGAAAACTCAGTCAGTCAGCGTGTAAGCGTCCACTGCTGGACATACGCCTCTCCAATTTTCCTCCAGTTCTCCCGGCCTTCAGCGATACGGAACCACTGCTTTCCGCCGACGTACTTGATGTCTTCGTCCCACCTGGCGGGTGGTCTTCCCACACTCCGTTTTCCTGTCCACGGCCGCCAGTGTAGGACACGGTTACTCCAACGGTCAGCGTCTCTTCGAAAACTCACTACGCGCTAACTCACTACGCGGATACAGAAGGTATAATGGTAACTTACTTTATCAATTTGATAAAGATGTGTTTTGCGCATATTTTAAAAGCGCACCGCACGCATGACGCACTTCACTAACTCACTGCGCCAATACAGTGGAAAACGCAAGAGTACGCACATCAACGCACATAACGTTACAGACGTTACACATAATATCTAACCATAAACAGCCAAATATCCGGAACGCAGATGAGATCGGCTTACATTGGGTGCACGTCAAGCGAGACCGCTTAATTCCCTCCGCTAATAATCTAAGCGGATAATGGGTTAAAATTCACCAGATTATTACCCAGACCGAGTTCTGAGGGAGAACTCCGCTTTAATATTTATGCAGCGCTGTAGCGCTGGCAAGTGAATCGGTCATAGAAATGAAAAACTAGAAGAAGTATCAACTTGTTGAGGAGGTGACAGAAATGTACAAAAACTAAATTGCAATACAAATCAATACACTCTATAACCATTTAAAAAGACATATAACATCGTTCATTAAATATTGAAAAACTTATTTTGTTATTATTTCGTCGGGTGTTTGCCGTGATACGAGTCGACGGACCGCCGCTAGTGTCATAGAATAAATTGACAGCCTCAGTTTAGATAGAATATTTAATCTAATGAGGCCGACGAAGGGAAAGTGCTCATGACACTAGCGTCGTTACGCTGCTGCATAGCCAGAATGACGCGTTGCATATCTCCGTCCGGCCCCAGCAGTCATCCGAGGATCTGAAAAAGTCGTTTTCACAAATCATGCACTAGAATTTTGCTTTCTTCACAGAGGAAACCCATGGTCTCTATGACAAAATTGGTGTCACTTTCATACTTATTCACGTATATTCTGTCTGCTATTAAATTAAGTGCATGCAGACCAAATGCTGATGACAAGGTAAACATGCAATGTATGGCATTGTCGCTTCTGAATGTTTAATTTCATGCAATCGGTCGATCCTCTCCGGCGGATTTTTTCCAATTATTTAAATTCATCGCGAGGGAGGACGAGAATATTTCTGTACTTCCGTTAATTCGGAAATTACGCGCGATTTCGGCGCAGCTGCGTGTTTTTCGGCAAAATCTAGGACATAAATAGGACTCGCACGCGTGCCAATGCACGCTGGTACGGAAATACTTTATGTGATTACACTGAATGTGAATTTTGAACGTAAAGTTTGAAAGGACCCGTTGTGGCATAAACAAAGTAATATCAGGATTTGTTTAAGCACCCAAATTTTAATGTCCTCGATACAGCCAAAACTACCTCACTTCGCGAAGCCACTGGAATCTTGAATCTGCGTAGAAAAAAAGGTATTATTAGTCGGAAGACATTCGCAACCCCCGCATACGACCGAATGTCCATGGGTGTCGTTAGACACGTTATGGGTTGACGTCACGCTTTCAATGAAAAAAAAAATACAAATTAAAAAATACTTTCATACCGCAACCGGTCTTTTTTGCGCGGTAAACCGTCCGAGACCTACCGTCACTTTGTTCGCCCTATGTGAAATAGGGCAGTCGCCGTGGCCGGCTGGCTGGCGGCGAAGAGCGGTCACTTTGTCCGCCCTAAGATAGAGCGGTCGCAGTGACCGGTTACTGGCTAGGGGTTGCGATGCCACACTCAACGAGCCACAATACTATCAGATTTGCGGACTATTGAAGCGCTATCTATATTGTCAATACGACCTTTGAAGACTTCCAGATTGAAAGTGTCGCCGGGAAACACACTCGCCGATAGACAATTTCACACCCTAGCGGTGCGACAGAGAAACGATGGGTTATCAAAAGACCAATGTCAACAGAAAAAGGATATTCGGTTTCTCTAGAACGAATGCTGGAATGGCAAGGAATAAGGGATGCAAGTTCTTCAGAGCAACCTCCACGTCAAGTTTAATTAATTAAGTTTAGCCAATTTCAAATCAAGACAGTCAGTAGAGGAGCGCCCTAAGTGTGGTCTATCGCTTATTCCATGGGGAATGCTCGGAGGAGCTGTTTGACGCGATTCCGCCATCCCCTTTCTATCTCCGCAAATCGCGCACTGGGCAGGGATCCCTATACGCTAACCTTACCCCGGATGCATACCAATCGATTCTATAGATCTTTATTCCACAGAACTGGTAAACTCTGGAGCGCTCTCCCTGCCCACATATTTCCCCCCAAGTGTGATCCCAGGTCCTTATGCATACAATACGTGCATAGCTCTGTAGCTATGTTGAGACAGACGCACTGCTCATGCCAATGAAACTAACCTGTATGAACAAGTCAACCAGAGAAAAAGATTTTCGCAAGTGATTTCGCAAAATGAACATACAGTTCTCTCAAAACTTTAATGCCGCTCGACCTACCTGCGCAGTCAACGAATTTTAAGTCATAATTCGTAGAACATAGGCTAGACTTGAATGTCGCACGCATGTTGGGTTCACGTATGTGCAGTGAAGCAATTATCTACCCAATGATCTACGAGTGATGACCCAAAATCCGTTGACTGCGCAGGTAGGTCGAGCGGCATTTAAGTTTTGAGGGAACTGTACTTTTAGTGAATGTACTACACTTTATTATGTTTACGATATTTGCAGGTAAATTGAACATAAACAGCCATGCCCACTGCAATAAATAAAGCTACTCAATTCCGGAAAGATAAAAGAGTATTCATTGAAACAGGTTCGATGATTCAACTTTCTCTAGATCTTTCAAGTTAACAAGCGAACGAAGTAACTGTTTTGGAGAATTCCGATTTAATTTTTTTTTTTTTTCAATCTGCCTTTTCGCGGAAATTTATTAAACCGTTTCCTCTAAGATGAGAAATCTAGAGTTGGTCTTGAAAAGTTGCGTCTCTGTAGGGCTGTCTATTTCTGAATATATTTAGATGGACACTAAATCAACATTCGAGAATTGGAACCGGAGCTGGTCGTAACCGAAACGACGTACATTCGATCGCCATTTAGTGTGCCACACTTTCTTTCTCTTTTCGAGTTTAAAAGTAATTTCTTGAAGACCGGGCTTCAAGGTTCGAATCGCATGTAAAATCCCTTCCATTACTTTTATTAGGTGGTAGGAACTAGGATTAACCCGTTGCGTATACCAGATGAAGGTCGGCTGAAACAGCGAAGAACGTGAAGAAAGTCCGTGCTTTTGCGTCCAGTTAAGTGTAGACGACACGACCAAAGGGAAGCAATGATATGTCATCTAGGTGCTACACAATCTAGATGTAATGGTACAGATGAGATACTTGGTGATGGGCTGACGACACGGGTCCATGTGGCCAAAAATCAGAAATTCGGTAATTGTCCGACAATTAGAGCTCTCGAATTTCTCTTCACAGCCCTGCGCCTATTCGCGAATGCCTCCGCCGGCAATCAGGATTCGTTTGAAAAAGTTGCTCCTTTAAGGATACATGAGTGAGGGTGGCAGGTGTCAACGCGGAAAGTATGAGGAACGTGCGCAGACTCTATGCGCTGATAGAATAGCACGAAGTAGAGTGGCACAAATATAACTAGAGAAGAAGGTAGGCTGATATTTTTAGGACTCCTTCCTAAAGTGGTACAACGGGAAGATGGTATGATGTCACATTCACACGGCCGCAACTTTCTAAACCGGTAATCATAGAAAATATTAATTCAGAAAACAAATATGTATTTTTTATAAAACACTGTTCTACCATGTTTCTAAAGTCGATCTACATAATGGTGCCTAGTTCAACTGTTGTCCGAGCAAGGATAGTTTTCTGTAATGGCGTCTCTGGGTTCAAATTGACAGTAGATTTTGCCAGGTAATGAAGTAGATATCGAATATTAGCTTACTAAATTGCCAACATAACGAAGTAGAGTCAACCGATTTGATACTCAGCATCATCGCTGATGAGACTCTCTGTATTCTTGAAGGTTACGTACGAAAGTACTGTTTATTGTTTATAGTTTATCGTTCATCGTTTATCGTTTACAGTTTATCTTTTATAGTTTATCGTTTATAGTGTATCGTTTATCATTTACCGTTTATCGTTTATTGTTTATTACTTATCGTTTGTTGAGCATTCTTATGGCAGGAACACTGCACTCCAACTTGTCACAATTTGTACGACGACTTAAATTACACGAATGAATATTCCAGAAGAATAAGAAAACAACTCAGTTGTAACATATAACCTCACTGTAACTGCATCAAGGTTGCGTTTCTGTAATAGCCTCTCCGAGTTCAAATCCGAGGTAAATATCGAATCGTAAAATAAAACGTCGTAGAATAAAACGTTTACGTCTAAAAATACTACAAAATAAACCTAACTTACTTGCAAAATCAATAGTCCGCTAAATAGAAAAATGTCTCGTATGAGAATTGTCGCTCTGAAATCACGAGATGTTTGCCACCGTAACCGCTGCTTCTGTCGTGTGCAAACATCATAAAAGAATGTAAATGTAATAATTACAAGAAATGGGTGGATACCGGCGCGGTGTACTGTTTGTTGGCCATTACTGACCATTTACACATTAAATGTTTAGCATTAACATCAAAAAGGGGCAAATCTCTTTCACTTTAAATTTTATCTTTTTCGCGTTTATTTTTTGTCTTTCCGAGCGCGAGGAACTCTTTCAAATGGGTTTTTCGCTTTTATTTCATTTCCATTGTTTGCCCGGGACCTGATGTTTGCTCGCAAATATTTACCCTCCTGCTTATCTCGGTAAACTAGGCGCTGGGATGCTGGCGGAGTATTTTTTTTTCTCTAAAGTCTAGGCCGCATTGGGGTCGGTAAATGTGATAAGCTCTTGCCCGCGGCTTCGGCGGCGGGTTTACAAATAATGAAATTATTCTTGGGACAAAGGAGTTATCAAAAGCATACCTAGTTGCTAACTTGACCCTACTGGGATGATTCACGCTTACTACTAATGAGATCATTATTATACTGAGGGTCTGTTAGAGTGTGAGTTCTGGACTTACTGACAAACGTTATACAAGTCTATATTGATATTACCTATATACCCTCTCTATACCCTCTCTTTTATTCTATCATCACCTCTCACAACTATCAACTGTGTATTTTTCCTTTTCATTTTGTTTCTCTGTTTTGCATCTGTGTCTTTGATTAATTGATTGTTTATGTATAAACTTTTATTTCTGTTTGCCTTCACTATGTTCAATGTGTTCCACAGGGAAGCGTAGTGGGGACCTGTTATATGTATACTTTCTGTTTCTCTTTTGTTATGTATTTATTAAATGTCTATGTTTTTTCTCCTTAGTAAATAAAATAAAAAATCTGAGGGTAGAAGTCCTTTCGCACTCCTACCTACCGCTGTTCTTTAAACTTGGAATCACGTTGCCACGTGGAGAGTGCATGTATGTATATTCTCTTGATAAACAATATCAAAAAATCATAGACGTGTTTCATAATTACTTGATTACTAACCAAAAAATATAAAACAATCTGGTTGCGATGGTTACTCTTAAAACGAATTGAAAAAAAATCGTCTCCCTTTGATGACTCACTGTGCCTGCAAATAATAATATATTTTTACTATTATTGTTGTATTTGCGCCACCTTCCTCATTTTGCTGATATATGTGTTTTGTATGTGCGTTACTTAGAAACTAAGCATTGACCATTTTCCAGGTACATGTTTCGTGTCTCATAAAACAAAGTAACTTACTCCATGGCCAACCTTTACAGATTTATTTATTAGTATTGATGTTCCAAACAACCCCCCAACGGAATATCAGCCGTCTGGTGAGATGTGGCCGCACTGAGGAGCGGAGGTCGTGTCCTGCTAACAGAAGGCTTGTCCATACAGGGCGGCGCGCGGTGGGCGACAGGCGCTGAAAGTTCGTCCCGCGGGATATGTAGACGACAAGAACGTTAGGTAGGGACGTTGGACCTTCCCCGCGCCAGCGTAATACGATATTAGTAAAAACGTACCAATAACATTCGTCGGTCGCCCGCTGGCCACATAGCGTCAACCTTGGTTTTTTGGTCAGCCTCGATAGCTCAGTGGTGGAGATAGTCAACTGTCGCTATTGATTGTTAAGCAACGCTGGGTGCGGTCAGTACTTGGATGGGTGACCGCTGACCGTTGGAGGCTGACCGAGGTTCGGATTCCTCGTAAAACTGTAGGTCCCTTCCCTCTTAATCTTACTTGGTGGTAGGGTTTAACCCGCCCGGGTTGGTACCACCGCACTGAATGAAACGTCGGTCCAAACGGCTATGTAAATAGTTTGTGTTTTCCGACCAGTTCAGTGTAGCCGGCACGATCAAAGGGGGAAGCACTGACATGGCACCTAGTTCACCCGGTGTTATGGGCTGACATCACGGACGTTGTAGGTGATGTAGCCAACCATGTCAGTTTCCATAAAAAAAAAAAAAAAAAACCTTCCCCCACCCGATACCACCCAATCAGAGCGCGCGCCGTCCCCTCCGCTACCCGCGGAGCACGGCGACGCTGGTTCTCATACAAGCATCGAACAGTCCGACGTCCTTACCTCTTCTAACGGTCTTGGTAGACGAGTATGTTGCGGGGAGGGGTTGTTCGTCGCGCGTCGCAGCGCAGCGCCTACCTGCCCGCTGTGTGTACGTATACTGGGAGCCCGTGGAGACTGATGCGACGTCACAAGATGCGGGAGATGTTCATTGGTCTGAAATTAAGGTTTTTTTTTTTAGTGGAATCTGACACGTTTGGCTACATCACCTACTAAATCCGTGATGTCAGCCCATATCACCTTCAGCGAAACGTCGTCGGTCGAAACGGCTATGTAAATAGTTCGTATTTTCCATCCAGTTCAGTGTAGCCGACATGAAATGAAGGGAAGCATTGACATGGCACCTAGTTCACCCGGTGTTATGGGCTGACATCACGGATGTTGTAGGTGATGTAGCCGACCGTGTCAGTTTCCATAGAAAAAAAAAACACAGAGCGAACGGAAAACCAGCCAAGCTCACTTCTAAATCCACACATCTCAATGATATCGGGCACTTCTCTGAGGTGTCTCGCGATATAAACTGCTACAACTCCGTTGGGATTTCGGCTCCCTAAGTATGTTCTAATGCCTGTTGAATGCTTAATGACACTCGAAGAAACTGTTTAAGGCTCTTCTTTATCCGCTTCCTATTTTCCGCGCAACAGGCAGGCCTGCGTTAACCGAAATCGTAGCCGAGGGAATACGCTTGCCAGTTCTGACAAAAGTTCCTTAAATTATTATTGATGCATCAGATATTTTGCGACTGAGTGGTTGCCTATATCGCCTAATTGACTCGCGTGTGTTCAGGCATGTCAAACATGCGCGTGTCGACGCTAGGTGCCATGTCAGCACTTCTAGGCCATTCTCGTAGATTCAGTACAAGGTGCTGTGCCACGCATTTTTTTTAATTCTTGTCTTCTTCTTCTTCTTGGATATACGGTACTGGATGAAAAACACGATCTGTTTCATTGATATATTTATTTTTATGTAATCCGGTATGGGTGGCTGAGTAAGGGGGGCCAAAGCACATGCTCCGACCAGCCAGTATCACCAACGAGAAGGTAGGTGCCATTTTTGCTTCCCTTTGGATTGCTGGCTATACTGAACTAGAGGAGAATACAGCCGAGGCTGCTATGCGGCCATCTTACATCCAGTACGGTTGCACCAACCCAGTCGGCTACAATTTGAGCCTACTACCTAAGTAAGGGGCAAGGGAAGGGACCTACAGTTTTACATCGCTTCTAGTATATTAGGCACAGTAGTAATCCAAAACCTGGCAAGTGCGAGTCGGTTTCGCGCACCGAGGTTTCTTGTATGGGGACCCCCAGAATTTTCTCTTTTTAATTTTCTTATGTTATTTGTTGTTATATCCGCAAAAATATTATGTGAAAATTTCAACCGGCTAGCTATTACGGTTCCAAAGATACAGCCATCGGACGGTTGTTGTTGTTGTTGTTGTTTTGGTTTGGGGTTGGCTCTAGGCCTGCAAACTAATCCCGCTTGGTTTGGGACCTTCGTGCAAAACTCCGCAGTCTCCAGCTACCCCATCCAGCCTATGTCTTCCACTTAGTCGCCTTTTACGACATGCACGGGGAGAGATGCAGTGGGACTATTCTTATTAAGTACCGACCCCACACAGTACAGCCATCGGACGGACGGACGGACGAACGGACGGACGGACGGACAGACAGACAGACAGACAGACAGACAGACAGACAGACAGACAGACAGACAGACATTGTAGGCTTAGTAATAAACTTCCGTACGGGGTACGGAAACCTATAAAGCGGTTAGCTTAGTGATACGAGTAAAACGCCGCTACAGTGCCGTTAATCTGTAGTGGCATTACTGACGGTTAATGCCGCTACTTGCAGGTTTCCTGGATTTATCAAGAAAGCAAGGTCGAAACGAGGATAAAGAGGACAACCGAACGGTACCCATGAGACGGTAACAGGAGCAAAGAAAGACACAAGAAGAGATGGGAGGACGACATCGTGAAGATATCTGGTGGAAGAGTGTGGACAAGAACTGCGAAGAACAGGAGATCAGCCAGAAGTCAGCCTCGGTAGCTCAGTGGTGCAGTTGGTCGACTGTCGATCGTATTCATAAGCACACCTGGGCGCGGTCAGTACTTGGATGGCTGACCGTGGTTCGAATTCCACGTAAAACTGTACGTCCCTTCCCTTCTTAGCTTACTAGGTGGTAGGGTTTATGCCGCCCGGGTTGGTACCACCGCACTAAATGAAAGGTCAGTTGAAACGGCTATGTAAATAGTTCGTATTTTCCGTCCAGTTCAGAAGAACTGGCATGGCACCTAGTCCACCAAGGTGTTATGGGCTGACATCACGGATGTAGTAGGTGATGTAGCCAACGGTGTCAGTTTCCAAAAAAAAAATATTGTATCAATTTATTTACATTAATTTTAATTAATACGTATAAATAATGACATTAAAAATGTACATAGTAAAACAAATACAGTATAGACCAGCCATACTCAAAGCCCTAGGGCTCCGCGGTGCCTTAGCGGGGGCTCCGCGAGAATATAAGAAAAAAAAAAACAAAAATACACCTCTCCTCTCTGGCTCGACTCAGCTCGACTGCGCAGACGTCACTTCTTCTCTTTTTCACTTCTTCTATTGTTTTTCTCTTTTATTATAATAAGAGATTATGTAAGTAACTGTTACATTGTAATATGATTATAAAGAATGCACAAAAACTAATTTTTGTTTATTTTAGGGCTCCGTCAAATATTTCGCCTTCCAAAAGGGATCCGTCACCAAAAAAGTTTGAGAACCGCTGGTATAGACTGACAGCGGGGCAGACCCAGGCTATCGATAGTCGGACCCCGAAACCTTCGAACGATGCGCGCAGTGTCGAGCGGTGCTGCCTTCGAGATCTGGCTCTTGTCTGAACCGCTCAGCGATAGCCTCGCCAGTTGGTCGTCGAGGCTCTTCCCTAAAGTTATTATCATTATTTAAGAGGATTCATACGGCATAACAAAAATTCGAGTCGGCGGCACTGAGCAATCGAGCGCAGTGCGCGCGTTTATATGGCGATTTTTGTAGTTTTAGTTTGTTTAAAAATTATTAGGATTTGTTTTTTTTTTTTTTTCAAATAATGCTCCTTTAGTGCCTAGAAATTTTAAATCCCTATACAATGACGTAAATTTTATTCCAAAATAATTATACAGTATGGAGCTAGCTCGACATAAGAAATTAAAATGGAGTCACATTCAGAAATTTTTTTCACCATGAAAAAATACTATAAATTGAAAAAGCCTGCTTCAGTGTTTAGTACATATTATCTAGTTTAAAAAAAAATATTTTTTTCATATTATGTACGTCATAGAACTACATTTTTGTTTGAAGTTTAAAAAATATAAAAATTTTCGTTATTTTGCCATATGAATCCTCTTAAGGTCGAGCCAACAGTCTCGCAGGCTAGGAGCAGCGGTGCGAACGGCGCGGCGGCCGCGGCGGCTGACTCCAACTTTTAAAATATTCGCCAAGTTAAATTGCCTTGCCATGTATTCGAGGGAAACGCGATCTTCGGAATTGTATACGCACGCTACGGAATTTCACTTTCCTAAACGCGCTGATCGGCCGCGCTGCTGTAACCAGTGCGGCGCGTTAACTTAACTGAATGCCTGAACTTTGTCAAGTGCGTGAACATGTTTAACGGCTCGTGGGCGTCTCGCTATATCAAAATTTGGATATTGTCCGAACGATATAAAGTAGCGATATTAAAACATGATAGGGCATTATGCCAATATATTCTATTATTGTACAGTAGTCACAACGTACAAATGTGGGTCCAAAGGTCGAGCTAGTACAGGTACAGTGAACAATTGAACAAAGAGCGCGACCTTTGGACCCACATTTGTACGTTGTGACTACTGTATCTGCATATTATTCCTGGCGTCTGGTTGTTTACTTTTATTATATTTTAACTTTCATTAGTTTTAAGTTAGTTGCATTCTCTACATTCTACCAGAGTTCTTGCAGCCCAACACCGATTACTCTGCTTAGCCCGATTGTCGGGATTCAGCGTGTGTGATATTTATGTATGTAAGTATGCATTCTTCACCTTGTTGTTGTTTTTTTTTAAGGAAACTGACACGGTTATGGTCGGTGCTGTAATTTACCAGAGTCCTTGTAGCGCAACACCGATTACCAACAACGTGCGGTATGTATGTTAAAAATGGTCTACCCTTTGAGGAACCTACTAAGGAAACAATAAACCTGCTCGAATTAAGCAAAATTTTAAGAGATCATTGCCCAATCCACAAACGCACGACTGTATGTAGGTCTACTAAACCTTTCTCCTGACTTCTCCAAACGCCCTTATTCCTTACAAAACCGTAATTGAGAAGTCATCTAGTGAGCCCGTAGTACGCCTCGTTCCGAACGGATGCAATTTCAGGGAAGCGCTGAGGTAGCAAATCCATTTTATATTCTCGACATTGGAAATGTAAAATATTGATGTTGAAATTGCATGTATGATTCCTTATGTAAGGCGCCTAAGTCGGGATCTACACGATGCGCAGAATTATTTGAAGTTCGATCCGTTGATATTAAGCGGCATTTGAATATTGAGCGGAAACTTATGCAAGATGCTCAATTAATGTTCTCTTTATTGGTCATTGGCTTACCATACTTGGAATTCGCGGTCACTTTGGCCGACGTTTCGGACTGACGCGTGTAGTCCATCATCAGGGCGAGTGCCTGGCTGCGGTTGGGCCCGCGGTCAGGCCTTCGTCACTCGCTCAAGGTCGCGCGTTAAATGCCTACCGCTTGGCGTGTCGGTTAATGCACAAGTAACAGTGGGCTGCCGCTATCCAGCCAGAGCGAGCGCGCGGCACGCATATCTACTACGTCTCGTTTCGAATTTAGAAATGTCGAAATCACGTCATTATTGTGCAGCATTTTGATTTATTTCTAGTAATTTATTTATTCATATTAGTAGGAGGTCATAGATTTTAAAAAAATATTATCATATTGCCAATAACATTAGTTAGATAACGCCGAACAGCGTGGTATGTATGGCCTAATTCGTATAAGGATAGAAATAGAACATTCATTCGTTCTCTGTCTCTATGTGGGTTTCGAGCACGATTTTTCTCTGCCGAAGTTGGCACGCTTCGAGATGTCGATGGACTCATGGATGATGCGTGGAAAGAGTCGTTTTTCAGTGGCCAAAATTTTCACCTGATCGAATCTTATCCAGTTCTGCATTTCAGAGTCGACATGCTCACCTTTGGCAAACTTGGTTTTGTCCATGTTCTTGACTGCTTTGATATGTTCGGAAATCCGTTCTGTGACGCTGCGCTTTTTTTGTCCGATGTACGATTTCCCACAGTTGCACGGTATCTGGTAGACACTTGGCGACTGTAGAGGATGTAAGGCGTCCTTCACTGACCGTAGGAGTTTGCCTTCGCCAAACCCACCATACTCTCACGGAACACCCCTTTGTAGTCGACAGAAGAGTTCTTCGAACTGCACGATTCTCTAAATCGTTCATGTGCCGCACTGCAAAGGTGTGGAGCGGACTCCCGGGGAATATCTTTCTTTCCTTACTCCTACAATACACGGATCTTCAAATCGCGGGTCAATAGCCTTTCCCCAGCGATATATGTACACCTCCAAGCCGGACTGGCACCTCTTTGGGGGTGAAATTGGCTGCACCTGAGGTTTCGACCTAGGGCGCAGCCACCCAGTTCGGAAGCAATAAAAAAAAGTCCAGCACGGTGGTATCAATTCAGTCTCTCTCTCAACTACAATTTAAGCCGTAACGTAAGGAGCAAGGAAAGGGACCTTTTTTTTTTTATTGAAACTGACACGGTTGGCTACATCACCTACAACGTCCGTGATGTCAGCCCATAACACCGGGTGAACTAGGTGCCATGTCAATGCTTCCCCCTTTGATCGTGCCGGCTACACTGAACTGGTCGGAAAACACAAACTATTTACATAGCCGTTTGGACCTACGTTTAATTCAGTGCGGTGGTACCAACCCGGGCGGGTTAAACCCTATCACCAAGTAAGATTAGGAGGGAAGGGACCTACAGTTTTACGAGGAATCTCCGAACCTCGGTCAGCTTCCAACGGTCTGCGGTCACCCATCCAAGTACTGACCGCACCCAGCGTTGCTTAACATTCAATAGCGACAGTTGACTGTCTGCACCACTGAGCTATCGAGGCTGACTACAGTTTTACACCGGTTCGGAATGGTGAATCAGCAGGTGTAGGTGTGCACGTAAATTTTCTGTAAAAAAAATACTCATTGGTACACGTCGGCCGGAATCGAACTTCGGACTTTGAGATCGAGAGTCCGAGCCAAGACAGCGCCGACCGTGCGCCCCTTGAAAAAAATTTGTTGTTTATTTACTTTTTTAATTTCGTTTTTCGATTAAATGCCACGTTTGTTTGAGGGTCTCCTGCCCCCCCGTGTGCGTCGATCTAACAGCCAGTTTTGTAGATACTCGTAGTAATGCAAACCCAACGTAGGATGCGCCGCAGGCGAATTTACGATTGCATTAATCGCGGTTCTCAGGCAGGAGGGCCATCGCCGACTCTCCGCGGGCGATACTACGCCGGCACGTCTCCTGGAGGTGTGAGTTGCGGCAGTCAGTGGAACTTCGATTACAGTGGGTGGCCAAATTATTAGACTCACCACACTTAATGTCATAGTTATCAATACAAATTTGCTCTTGGGAAAAAAAATTCCACCTCCTAAACCTTTGAACCTCAACTATTGCAAATAGGTATTTTTTATTACTGATATATTTGCCATAAACGTACATTTACACCTTAATACAATGAAAGTCGGCTTAACTTAGAGACAAATTTATAAATACCGATTATTTATTTTCATATCATTTAAATAATTTATGTATAGAATTAAAACATTTCGATTTTCTACTTTGTCTCTAAGTTAAGTCGATGTTCATAGGTTGAAAATGGTAACGTAGGTGTATGCCAAATATATCAGTAATAAAAAGTACCTAGTTGGAATAGTTTAGGTTCAAAGGTTTAGGAGGTGGAATTTTTTTTCCCAAGAGCAAATTTGTATTGATAACTATGACATTAAGTTTGGTGAGTCTAATAATTTGGCCACCCACTGTATATTTCGTAGATTCGATTAGAGAATTTAGCAAATTTGGCCAATTTAGGAAAGTTTTCTACAGTCTTGCCTGCCTGTTACCGAATTAATTTCTAGACAGGTTTACTGGTTTGGCAACCGCGCTATTTGGCATTGAGGGAGAGCGCGCGCACCAGTCGAGGATTATTGGATTATTTCATAAGATTTTGTAAGTTCTTGGGATATGCATACTCGTGTCTAGGCGCCGCCGCACAGTGGTTCGAAAATCGAACGTAGAAGACTTAGGGTTTAAAAAAAATGTACTTCTTGTTTTCGATATTTTTATTATGTTAACGTGTTGTCCATATTATTACAAATATTTTTTAATCATACACGTTTTTTTCTTAGCCTAACAGTTTAGGAGATATACCACTTTTATGGTTTTCAATGTATGAAAATAATTTAAAAAAATTAATTTCTCAAAAACCTTAAAATGTATTACATAATTCTTTTCATGATACGATTAAGTAACTATTCGACTATTTTCATGCAAACGCTGTACCCTCGCAAATGCTCGCAACTCTGCACAGTGGACAATTTATGTGAATTTTGTTTTTAAAATTAACTCATTCAAATTGTGTCACCCCACAACTCTACTTAAGAAATACTTCAAAAACAGGAATACAGGATGAATTCTGCGCAAAGATTTAAATGCTAACTGTTAACACTTGTTAGCAAATTAGGGTTATAAAAAGTTTAAAACTGGCTCATCAATTTTGTAAATTGTAGGGTATGCATACATTGGAGTTCTAGTATCTACAACATAGAATAAAATAAATTGCGTTTTGTTAATTTTTTTTTCATAGAATATTTATTTCTATAATAATAACATTTAATATGTGCCGCTGATTAATGCATACCATGAGTATACCACCCGAGTCAAATAATTCATCTTGAAAAAGAAAGATAAGCATATACTTACGCCAGAAAAATCTCTCGGAACCATGCTATCTACAAAACTGACCAAATGGCAATATAACGCCATGAGAGCGATAACACAGAAGGAAGGAGTGACTTTGTCAACCTCGATAGCTCAGTGGTGCAGACAGTCAACTGTCGCTATTGAATGTTAAGCAACGCTGGGTGCGGTCAGTACTTGGATGGGTGACCGCTGACCGTTGGAGGCTGACCGAGGTTCGGATTCCTCGTAAAACTGTAGGGTCCCTTCCCTCTTAATCTTACTTGGTGGTAGGGTTTAACCCGCCCGGGTTGTTACCACCGCACTGAATGAAACGTCGGTTGAAAGGGCTATGTAAATAGTTTGTGTTTTTCGACCAGTTCAGTGTAGCCGGCACGATCAAAGGGGGAGGCACGTAGTTCACCCGTTGTTATGGGCTGAAATCACGGCCGTTGTAGATGATGTAGCCAACCGTGTCAGTTTCCATAAAAAAAAAACTCTTTTTCCTTCATACTATAAAATTAAAAAATCCAAAGAAGAGTGCTACCCAGCAAAAGAAGACGTCACAATCACTGAGACAGATGTACAAATAAAATTACAATCTTTATTGGATTTGACAACGAAGAGGCTATTCATGCTTATATCGGATTACGATAACGAGAATGTGGAGTACAAATTAGAAAGTAAGTGGGGAGTAGACGGAGCTTCAAACCAAAGCACCTATAAACAAATTCTACCCGAGGATAGCGACGATTCGTGTGTCTATATGGCAAGTCTGGTACCCATAAAGCTTACTTGTGGCGAGAAAACAATGTGGAAAAATAATAGACCTAACTCGACTGAATTTTCTAGACCGATGTTTTTTAAATTTAATAAAGTGACGGCATTAAATGTTACCAGCGAGGTCAGTGCGATATAAATCGAAATTCAGAACTTGGTATCGACTCAAAAAATAACAAACATGTAAAACACGTGCTTTATTTGACGATGATTGACGGCAAAACATCTTCGATTCTCAGTGACACGTCAACTCAGCGCTGTGATATTTGTAAATCGACACCGAAGGAGACAACCAACTTGAAATTCCTGAAATCAGTGGATTCGCTCGAAGGTGACAAGGAGATGTTATAAATACGGGTTCTCCACCCTCCATGCGTGAATACGCATGATTGAGTGTGTATTACATATATCCTATAAGATCGAATGCAGAAAGTATCATCCAACAAAAGAAGAAAAATTTAGAGTGGAAGAGAGGAAACTTCGAATCCAAGAAGACTTTCGAAATCAGACAGGCCTTCTATTGGACATCGTTAAACAAGGGCACGGTACTACTAACGATGGCAACACTGCCAGAAGATTTCTTGCAAAATCTCATGGCACTGCAACAATAACCGGAGTTGATGAAAATCTAATACATCGACTATATGTAATACTAGAAACTCTATCGTCTGGAAAATTGGTTGATGTTATAAAATTTAAAGAGTACACAAAAGAAACTTACAGACTATACATAGAGCTGTACAGCTGGTATTATATGCCACCGAGTATGCACAAAATACTCGCTCACGGAGGAGACGTGATAGCAGAGTTCGGCTTAATGCCCATCGGACATTTATCGGAAGAAGCCTCAGAGGCGAGAAACAAAAACTTTAGAGAGTACCGACGAAATCACACGCGGAAGTTTCTAGATTAGCTGCAAATGAGGATATTCTTCACCAGTTACTACTCACTTCTGATCCCTACTTATCTACCATTCGACCTAAACTAGAGAAGAACACAAGACACCACTAGTAGATATTCGTAAATTATTAATTTTATCAAATGACGACAAAGAAAACATCGTATTCATAGATGTCGAAAATGTTTTACCGCTGTAATTTACATAATATTTAAGTTTGTAACATTTTTCTGACTAGTGGACTAGGCCTACTGGGGAAACCACTTATAAAAAATGCGCCTGGTACCGAACCTCAAGGGTGGTGTGGAATAAAGTACTAAGTAATAAAAACATTTATTGACACATTGTTATTATTATAGAAATAAATTCAGTCGAGTTAGATCTGTTATTTTTCCACATTGTTTTCTCGCCACAAGTAAGCTTTATGGGTACCAGACTTGCCATATAGACAGACGAATCGTCGCTATCCTCGGGTAGAATTTGTTTATAGGTGCTTTGGTTTGAAGCTCCGTCTACTCCCCACTTGCTTTCTAATTTGTACTCCACATTCTCGTTATCGTAATCCGATATAAGCATGAATAGCCTTTTCGTTGTCAAATCTAATAAAGATTGTAATTTTATTTGTACATCTGTCTCAGTGATTTTGACGTCTTCTTTTGCTGGGTAGCACTCTTCTTTGGATTTTTTAATTTTATAGTATGAAGGAAAAAGAGTCACTCCTTCCTTCTGTGTTATCGCTCTCATGGCGTTATATTGCCATTTGGTCAGTTTTGTAGATAGCATGGTTCCGAGAGATTTTTCTGGCGTAAGTATATGCTTATCTTTCTTTTTCAAGATGAATTATTTGACTCGGGTGGTATACTCATGGTATGCATTAATCAGCGGCACATATTAAATGTTATTATTATAGAAATAAATATTCTATGAAAAAAAAAATTAACAAAACGCAATTTATTTTATTCTATGTTGTAGATATGACAGTGGTATGTATGAACGAAATGTGTATTATTCTACACTGATTAATAGTATACTAGCTTTTTTTGATCTCCAATGTATGCATACCCTACAATTTACAAAATTGATGAGCCAGTTTTAAACTTTTTATAACCCTAATTTACTAACAAGTGTTAACAGTTAGCATTTAAATCTTTGCGCAGAATTCATCCTGTATTCCTGTTTTTGAAGTATTTCTTAATTAGAGTTGTAGGGTGACACAATTTGAATGAGTTAATTTTAAAAACAAAATTCACATAAATTCTCCACTGTGCAGAGTTGCGAGCATTTGCGAGGGTACAGCGTTTGCATGAAAATTGTCGAATAGTTACTTAATCGTATCATGAAAAGAATTATGTAATATATTTTAAGGTTTTTGAGAAATTAATTTTTTAAAATTATTTTCATACATTGAAAACCATAAAAGTGGTATATCTCCTAAACTGTTAGGCTAAGAAAAAAACGTGTATGATGAAAAAATATCTGTAATAATATGAACAACACGTTAACATAATAAAAATATCGAAAACAAGAAGTATTTTTTTTTAAACCCTAAGTCTTCTACGTTCGATTTTCGAACCACTGTGCGCCGCGCCGTTAGTTTACTTACAACGCTAGCGTATTTAGTTTTTTTTTTATGGAAACTCTCACGGTTCGCTGCATCACCTACAACATCCGTGATGTCAGCCCATAGGGTACCATGTCAGTGCTTCCCTTCGGTCATGCCGGCTACACTGAACTGGGCGGAAAACACGAACTATTTAAATATCCGTTTCGACCGACCTTTCATTTAGTGCGGTGGTACCAATCCGGTCGGGTTGAACCCTACCACCTAGTAAGGTAAGAAGGGAAGGGACCTACAGTTGTACGTGGAGTCCGAACCACGGTCAGCCTCCAACGGTCAAGCGGATAAACATCGGAACAAAACTGTAACTTATGTAATATACAGTAGGCAGATATGTGTAGGCGAAGGACCGGATGAGAGACCCTGTTTCCCATAGCTCAGGGAATCCTATTTTGGGAAACGGGGATCATTTGAAAGTATTCTAATATGTAAGAACAATAAAAAATGTCTTTCTTTCTTTCTTCTTTCTTACATAGCCGTTTCGACCGACCTTTCATTCAGTGCGGTGGTATCAACCCGGGCGGGTTAAACCCTAGTAAGGTATGAGGGAAGGTACCTACAGTTTTACGTGGAATCCGAACCACGGTCAGCCTCCAACGGTCGAGCGGTCACCCATCAAATTACTCCAATCCAGGTGTGATCACGACCGACAGTCGACCGACCGCACCACTGGGCTACCAAAGCTGACAAAATAAGTGTAATCACTTCAATTGTGCCACTGCTGAGTACGGGCCTCTCTCGTTATTATGAATTATTTAGTAACGCCATAGCTGCCAGTTATGAAAAACATATTTTCATTTCGAAAAACTTTTTGGTTTTTCGAACCACTTGAATCCCTCGCGAGAGAAACCACACGCCACCCTTCATAGCTTTTAGACTTTAGAAACAAGTCTTGACGAACAGGAAAAATTAGTTTTCGAAATTAAAATCATATCTGCAGTATTTATAATATGTTCATAATTCTTTATTAAATATATTTAATAAAGATTACTTATTTAAATCATAATATCTACTTAGAACTAACGGCACGATCAAAGGGGGAAGCACACTGACATGGCACCTAGTTCACCCGGTGTTACGGGCTGACATCACGGACGTTGTAGGTGATGTAGCCAACCGTGTCAGTTTCCATAAAAAAATAAAAAAAAATTAATAATAAAACCGTTAAACTTTTCTTAGCTCACAATTTCTTCAAGTAAAAGTTTTATAAAAAAAAGCCTCAGGTGCACTCCGGGAGTGCCGGCAGAAGTGAAAACACCGTAACATTGCTTAAAAAAAAAAAGTTTAAGTTTTAAGTTTATTTATAAAGGTTTAAAAAAAATTAAAAATTAAAAAAAAAATAATGAAAAAAAAAATATAAAAAAAATAATTAATGAAAAAAATATATATATAAAAGAAAAAATTATAATAAAAAAAATTAATGTAAAATTTAGTAGAACGGACAGACATGCATTTGTTACGGAACCCAACATTCATTTTGCAGAACTTAGTAGAATGGACAGACATAAACGTGTTACGGAACCCTACTTTTATTATAAAATAACCGTCGGAGGACCTTGGTTGAAAATTGTAAAATTTAGTAAAATGGACAGACATGCATTTGTTACGGAACCCTACAATTCATTTTGCAGAACTTAGTAGAATGGACAGACATAAACGTGTTACGAAACGAAACCCTACAACCGAAACCGGGAGTGCCGGCAGATTCCGTGCCAATCGTAACTTAACCCTTATTGCAATGACTTAAGGTTACATTTTAAATAATAATGTCGCAGTCGCGGTATTACGAACAGAATTGATCCCGTGCCACTGTAACTTAACCCTGCAATGACTTAAGGTTACATTTCGCTTTTCGAGACTGACGAGGACGCGATGACGCGAGTTTAATTTTTTTTACCCAAGCGCCGCTAAAGAAGTTTTCACTTTAAAATATAAAAAAAAATTCTCAACAGCTAAGACCAAATTTCGTCTAGAGGTTATAACGACACGCTAGGCCACTGCGCAAGCTCCGAACTCCCTCAACATTATTTTTCCCTTAGGCTCCTGCAGTGCGGAGGCGCGACCGTAAATTGAAACTACCCCTAGCGGAGCAGGAGTATTGCAGCGTGGGAGGTTGCCGCGGAGGGTAGCGAGCGACCGAGATGTTTATACTCATCCGTGGCTAGGGCTACCATCTGTCCGGACTGGTCCGGACATGTCCGGACTTTCAGCCTTCCATCCGGACGTTGTCGGGATTTGTAATTTAGATTTTCGCCTCAGATGGAACAATTTTGAATGAATGTTTAACGTTCGCATAAATAAACTTAAAAATAAAACATAAGTATTAAATCCTTCTTCAATCTTTATATGATCACTCTTTTTGTAATTAAAAACGTATGAACATAATATGAAGAATGTACACTAAGACAAACAAACAAAAATATTGTATTGATTTATTTAGTTGGACAAAATTTTTTACTTATACTAAGTCATACTATACTTACATACGTATTTAGTTTTTATTTATTTATTAGGTTAATTTTATTTAATTAGTATTACTAGGTTTTAAAGGAATACAATATTTTTGTTTGTTTATCTTTATTAAACTACATACAAGTAATTCAACTAGTTGGTCCTTCGTTGTTATTATTATTAAATTTTGTGACTAAAATGTCCGGACATTTTTTAAATATCCGGCTTTTTGTCAGGACGTTTCAAATTTCAAGTGGTTTTTTTTATGGAATCTGACACGGTTGGCTACACAAGGTGCCATGTCAGTGCTGCCCTTCATTTCATGTCGGCTACACTGAACTGGACGGAAAACACGAAGTATTTACTATTTATTTGTACCGTGTGGGGCCGGTACTTTAAAAGAATAGCCCCACTGCATCTCTCCCCGTGTACGTCGTAAAAGGCGACTAAGGGATATGACTCCCTTCTTATATTACTAGGTGGTAGGGTTTAACCCGCCCGGGTTGGTACCACCGCACTGAATGAAAGGTCGGTCGAAACGGCTATGTAAATAGTTTGTGTTTTCCGTCCAGTTCAGTGTTGCCGGCACGACCGAAGGGAAGCACTGACGTGGCACCAAGCTCACCCGGTGTTATGGGCTGACATCACGGATGTTGTAGGTGATGTAAGCCAACCGTGTCAGTTTCCATAAAAAAAAAAAAAAAAAACATAGTTGTTTCGCTCAGTGCGGTGGTACCAACTCGGCCGGGATAAACCCTACCACCTAGTAAGGTAAAAAGGGAAGGGACCTACAGTTTAAAGTGGAATCCGAACCATGGTCTGCCTCCAACGGTCGAGCGGTCACCCATCCAAATACTGACCGCACTACTGAGCTACCGAGGCTGACCAATTTCCTTATCCCTTAATTGACTTTTAGGACATGCGACGTGGAGAGATGCAGTGGGGCTATTATTTTTAAGTACCGGCCACACACGGTACATTGGTAACCCTATCCATGGCGGAGGAGGCGCGCGCGGGCGCTCCCGTACGACCTCCTTTCTGGTAAATATGCACTCGGAGATTGTTCCTGCCGAACTGTGTCTACAAACACCTCCAGCTAACTGCAAGCTTGAATTAAAGTGGCTTGAAACGATTTTATACGATTGTATTTCGACAAGTTTTACAGAGTAGATGTAAAATATATTATGAACACTCAAATAAAAAAAATAAAAAACGTACACCAGGTAATTCTTAATCATCATCATCATCATCATCAGCCTGTATCGGTCCACTGCTGGACATAGGCCTCTCCCAAGGCACGCCACCACACGCGGTCTTCCGCTCTTAATGCTTAATTCTTAATGCCTATGGCATTTTCGACCAGTCCACCCTTTTTAACACATCCATACCAGGGTAGGTGCAACAAAATATAATCATGATAAACTTATATGAAAATTACACAAATAAAAAAAAAATTGAAAAAGAAATTATATATACATGCAGAAGTAAAACGAAAAAAACCGTTTAATAAACTTATATACAATACAGTTTGCTACACACTCTTACATATTTTTAGTTTGAGAGGAAAGGCAGTGCTTCATAATAGACAAAATAAATAAACCAAAATTCAAAATCAATTCGGTGTACCGACTCCCACGAACCGTCTAGTCTGCCTGAGCTATGATGTATTGTTGGCTAAGATACAGTAGGTAAGAAACATAAAACTTAGAATTAACCCTTCCTCTAGAACTAAAACTAAATAAGTAAAAAAAATAAAAAAAGCATGCAATGTAAAAATAATATTTAAAAAAAAATAGAAAAAAGAAAAAAAAACTAAATAATTTTATTTAGTTTTGTATGAAAAAAAAAACTTCACCGTAGAGCAAAATGTCATCTAACATTTTTGCTCCAAATAGGCTCAGGAGTACCTGGTTTGCTTTATGACCTATAGTCATCAAACAGCCTGTATGTAACATGGATATAAACACAACATGATCAAATTGAACATACATACATACATATCACACACGCTGAATCCCGACAATCGGGGTAAGCAGAGTAATCGGTCAAATAATATCAAATTGAAATACTAAGTAAGTACAATACTTTCAAATACAGTTCAAAATTTTAGGTAGGTATTACTTCTTAAGGCCCTGTCAACGCGTATTCAGCCGTACTCCTCTTTCAAGGCGCCGCTTTCGCTGGTTGGAGTAGGATGCAACACGAAATAAAGGGGAAATTAGATTTTTTGTTTTTTATTCCAATAACTACGGATCGAAACAAAAAAGTAAAAAGCTACGGATGTAGATTAGATATATATATTCAAAATTTTTTCCAAAGCCTTCACGTTGCCACGTTGCCAAGGTCACGTTGCCTTAAATACGTTTTTATGACTAAATTCAGAGGCATGTTCATGATTTTTTTCTATCGATCGAAGTTAATCAAATCGTGTTTTCAAAAAGGTATCGATCTGCGCTAATAAATGAAGTATTACATATAATGAAACTGAATCTGTCAGGTGAGTAATATTGGTGGTAAACTTCATGAAATTCGAGTCAGACGCAGCGTCACGTCACCTTAACCTTCCTCTGACCCACCTTCACGTACCCTCCAACTAAAACGTCTCATTTTTCACGCATTAGTGTAAGTGAAAAAAAAGCATATTCGGGTAACTACTAGGAGTACACTCCACTTTCTTCGTTATCACTAAAGTGCTCTTTCCAATAAAGCAAAGTGAAGTGGTTTTAAGCCCGATAGGAAAAAAAAAACTACTTTTATACACCTATGTACGTTGTTTTGGGAGTAGAGAGTAACTGAGATACAAAAATATATATAAAAAATTTAAATGTCTTAAATTGTTTTTTTATTTTCTTAGAATTTTTTTTACACTCTCGCGTCAATAATGATAAAAAAAAATGGCGACACAAACATCAGTTCTTCAGTTTAATGATTGAGCGAAATAAATCATGAAAAAAAAATACTTTAATAATCATGCTTAACTTAGTGTAGGTAAGATACAAGATACATACAAACCACACGCTGCGTCCCTACAATCGGGGTAAGCAGAGTAGTCGGTGTTGTGCTGCAAGTGCCCTTGTAAATTGAAGAACATCACAGATCACCACGTTTAGCACAGTATTAGGACAAGATAACTATCAAGCAGCGATTAAGGCACGAAGACCCACCCGCTGCATGACTCGGTAGAAGGGCCGTGCCAAGGTGAGAGGTGGCTATCCTGTTGCCCTTATGCACGACATCTTATCCTTATCCCTTAGTCGCCTTTTACGACATGCACGGGGAGAGATCCAGTGGGGGTATACCGTGTGGGGTCGGTACTTAAAAAAATAGCCTCCACTGCATCTCATGCTTAACTTATTTAATATTAATTGTCTTAAATATTTTTTTCTTTTTGAACTTACCTATATGCTCGTTAAAATATCGAATAATTAATTTAGCTTAATCTAAAAAGCTCTATAAGTTTTTTCCCGGTTCTTCCTTAACAGATACCAGACAGAGACGTAAACAGTGGTCGCTCCCACTTGCCACCCACCGAAGAGGTTTATCGAATTTATGGTCGAAAATAAAATAGCCGGCGCTGTGCAGGCTAGCGTGGTAAAAGTATTAAGTCTTAAGCCAGTGATTAAATAGGCAAATAAATAAAAATGTCTCCTGTATCCAGTGAGATAAGAAAGACGGGAGAGGGTTTACGTATGCGTCATTTTCGGCCGATATAGGCCTTCTGGTGAGCGAAGGGTGTCAAATTGTAAAAAAAAAATCTGGCGGTGGAAGCAAAGACCGTCCAAACTATATAGACGCAGTGCTGAGGCTTTGCGCTCGCTCCGCCAAAACGAATATGAATGTATAAAGGAATATGATTGGCCTAGCACGCACAAGCGAGCGGTAAGAGGAAGCGATTCATAAGGTCCTAATGTGTTAAAAAGAGACAAATAGTTTTCTCGCCGTCTTTCTCCGCTCTACGAGAATTGTTGGTCTTACAACCAAGGGAGAGAGGATGCCGGAGTTTTGGAGCACGATTGTCGAGAAAATACTTATCGAGCACCGCGTCTATCAAATCAAAATCAAATCATTTATTCATAATTTATAATTATGTTTCATATTGCAAATCAAGTATATACGGCGGGTGGTCTTCCCACACTCCGTTTTCCTGTCCACGGCCGCCAGTGTAGGACACGGTTACTCCAACGGTCGTCGTCTCTTCGGCTGACGTGCCTAGCCCACTGCCACTTGAGCTTAGCCACCCGGTTTCTAATATCGACTACTTTGGTGCGTCGGCGGATTGCCTCGTTACGCACCATATCACGTAGCGATATTCCCAGCATGGCTCGCTTGTGTTGTCTTGATAAACAATTAATGTCAAAAAATATCAAAAAATCATGTTACTCTTTAAAGGAATTGAAAAAAATCGTCTAACTTTGATGACTCACTGTGCCTGCAAATAATAATAATAATTATTTTGTTTAGTTATTGTTATATTTGCGCCACCTTCCTAACTGAGCATTGACCCTTTTCCCGGTACATGTTTCGTGTCGGTCACGTCATATTTTAGCTTACATGCATCCCACCTTGTACCTTGAATTTGAGTATAGTTGTGATGATGGTATTAACTAGCAAAGTTTGCGAAATATTATTCTTTGGTGTTTTATCCAATGCTGGACGTCGCGGTCGCTCTCCCGGTGTCTTCTATATTTGGTCAACCGAAACCATTAACTCATCTCAGCCCTGGATTATATTCAGCGACGAGTCATTCGACTCATTGGCGACTCTGTACTCACATAGGACCTTCAACCTCTAAAGACCAGACGTTGTGTCATTGAGCCTGTTTTCATTGAGCCTGGTACTACTATGGCCGCTGTTCTGACGAACTTGCTTCTCTCATCACTCCTCCTATTCGCCTTCACCATACCCGCCATACTCTGGCGAAACACTCGACGCGACTTTGTAGTCGACGGAAGAGTTCTTCGAATCGCACGATTCTCTAAATCGTTCTTGTGTCACACTGCAAAGGTGTGAAACGGGCTTCCGGGGAATGTCTTTCCCTACTCCTACAATCCACGGATCTTCAAATTGCGGGTTAATAGCCTTTCCCCAGCTAAATTAGTCCGCGTCCAAGCCGGACTGGCACCTCCAGTGAAATTCGGCCTCGGGCACGGCCACCCAGTTCGAAAGCAACAAAAAAACCTTCGGGCACGTTTAAGTCATTTGACAATTGAACGGACAAATTACCTTCACTGCCAGTACATTGTCTTTATTTCCAGCTTCCAGTGCAGACTACGGGCGCCTCCAGTCGTTTATATCCTCGCAACCTCGATTCATACATCTATATGTCACGTAGCGGTGTTCGACCCCGGCACCGCGTCCGGAAAGAAGCCCCAGAAACCCGAAGGCAGTCCCGGAGACGACGTGTTATCGCCGATTGCTTGGAAGGTTGCCAAAGAGGGCAATTAAGAGAGGAGCCTGATGAAAACTGACAATATTCGTTCGGAGAATGATGTGACCTTAAAAGGAAATGTTATTATTGTAAAATTCTGATTAAGTCTACTTGCTTCTCATAGTACCTGTGCCATCTCTATGCAAGCCAGTTGTAAATGATCATTGTCCTATGTGAAAGTGTTATTTACCTTACTATAGTCTGTTCATTTTGCGAAGTCACTTGCAAGAATCTCTTATTCTAGTTGTCTCGTTCACACAGATTAGTTTCATTGGCATGGGCAGTGCGTCTGACATAGCTATAATGCTATGCACGTATTGTATGCAGTCTCCCAAAAGTATAACGTCAAAAGCGCCGCTCCGAGAAGAGAGTTTTTTTTGCGTTTCGCTTCTGAGACATTGTTGTATGGCATTGTAAAAGGGCAAACAAATGGGATAGATAAGGACAGCATGAAGAATTTTCGCAAGTGACTTTGCCAAAGGGACTTTAGGAGACAAGGACTTTAGGTGGTACGACCAGCGTACTGCAGTTCGATGGAAACGTCTGTCAAACGTACCTATCGTATTTTTTTTATTGATTACGAAATGAGTGGCTCTGCTCGAGGTCGAAGCCTCAGGTGCAGCCAATTTCACCCCATCAGGTGCCAGTCCGGCTTGGAGGTGGACTAATGCCGCTGGGGATAGTCTATTAACCCGCGATTTGAAGATCCGTAGATTGTAGGAGTGGGGAAAGATATGCCCTGGGAGCCCGTTCCAGACCTTCAGTGTGGCACAAGAACGATTTAGAGAGATTTCGTATTTCGTGCAGCCACTGGACAAGAATACTGAATATGCAATATTCAGGAGTCCTTGTTCTTGTTGTAAGTCCATTTATTTTCGCCGAAACATATTGGGTTTACATCATAGATTAACCATATCACTTGGTCAAAATTATGACACAGTTATCGTTAGAATACAGCAGTCAGTGGTCTACTCTGCATCTCACATGTTACAGGTTAGATCAGTCCCAGCTGGCGCCCATCCCAAATCGTTAAAGTTCTATTACGTTCTTAAAGTGCTATTACTTTGTCGCGGCCGCGTTTCAGCCCATGCGCCGCCGTTTAATATTCCTCGGGCCGCCGTCCCTGTATGCTAAGCAGCTCATTTCCGTCCTCGGAAGCATGACCAGTGTTTGACGCGCGGAAGCATGCCAGTGATTTGCGACACTGTTTGCGGACGACGAGTGCCAGTGACTGGCCGGCCTGGGCGATTGATGGCGCCGCACCTAGCGAACGCCATCTAGCGGACGCCGCTCTAAACAATCAGCGCGTTTTGGACGCCGGCCACGTCATGAATAATAAATAAACAGCGGGAACGCCTACTACGGCAACTGCTGCTGCGGCGAGAACACACTGCGTCAGATCTATTTCGCGCTTTGTCAATCCTTAAAATTGTCTTAACTGATTCTCTAGGAGCCATCGTCCTCGGAAGCATGACCAGTGTTTGACGCGCGGAAGCATGCCAGTGATTTGTGACACTGTTTGCGGACGACGAGTGCCAGTGACTGGCCGGCCTGGGCGATTGATGGCGTCACACCTATCGAACGCCATCTAGTGGACGCCGCTCTAAACAATCAGCGCGTTTTGGACGCCGGCCACGTCATGAATAATAAATAAACAGCGGGGACGCCCACTACGGCAACTGCTGCTGCGGCGAGAACACACTGGTTCAGAACTATTTCGCCCTTTATCAATCCTTAAAATTGTCTTAACTTATTCTCTAGGAGCTATCGTCCTCGGAAGCATGACCAGTGTTTGACGCGCGGAAGCATGCCAGTGATTTGCGACACTGTTTGCGGACGACGAGTGCCAGTGACTGGCCGGCGGCTGGGCGATTGATGGCGCCGCACCTAGCGAACGCCATCTAGCGGACGCCGCTCTAAACAATCAGCGCGTTTTGGACGCCGGCCACGTCATGAATAATAAATAAACAGCGGGGACGCCCACTACGGCAACTGCTGCTGCGGCGCGAACACACTGCGTCAAACCTTGTTCGCCCTTTGTCAATCCTTACAACAAGAACATTTGAATAGGTAAGGACGTCGGACCTTCCCCGCGCCAGCGTAACATGATGTTCGTATAAACCAAAGAGAGTGGGAACATGTGCTTTGGCCCCTCCGATTCAGCCACTCATAGTGGACATAAAAAAATTTAAGTTGGGCTCGCGCTAAGTAACTGGGTGAAAGAAAACAACTTTTTTTTTTTGGTGCGGAACTTTTTCGGTTTTTTTCATTACCATCCGTTTGCCAATCTGTCATGACGAGTGATAAAAGATAATGGCACGGCAATAGTTTGTTCATCCAAGACTATCCGTGCCTTCAGTTTGGCAACAAATCGTGACCAGTGATGCATAACGGAAGGGACGCAGTATTTTCACCCAAAAACATCCGCACCTTTTTTTTATGTAAACCAGCATGGGTGGCTGTGCCGAGACGCCAATGGTGCAGTCGACAGAGCCAAAATCACCTCTCCTCGCGAAACCACGCTCAGTTAGGTGCCATGCCAGCAGATTTGCGGACTGTTGCTAGGCTGTCTAGCCCGTTAATACGACGCTCGAAGACACCCAGGTTAAAGGATTCAGGAAATACACTCGCCGGAAGACAGTTCCACACTCTAGCGGTGCGACAATTTAGAGAACCGATGGGTTCTCAAAAGCCCAATGTCAACAACAAAAGGGTGCTCAGTCTCTCTCCGACGAGTCATGCGGAGATAGGGCGGGTGGTGGCAGGGAATAAGGGATGCTAGTTCCGCAGAGCAGCACCTTTCGTTCGGAAAATTGCCGTGACCGGATAAGGATAACGGAAGGTGCGCAGTGTGGTCGCGCCGCGACGCTTATAGGCCCAATAACTTACAGAGCAGATAAGCACCGGCGACGTGCGACGTATATGACGGCGATGTGTCATCTCGAGTATTAGCTATCGACACACTATACAATTTGAACTTGATTTACGACCGCCACAGACGACCACCTGACCATCTGCCCTTTGCTTCGAGTGCAACTAAATGTCGTCGAGATGGCATCGGTCAGGTCAGGTGCTACCATGGTTGATACAAGTTTTTACTCTGAGGTTTGATTGGTACCTACCGGACTGTTTATTATTTTGCTTCATTTCTTTATGTTTGAATTTTTGTTTATGATTTGGAAAACAAACAGGACTTTACAGCTAGAAAGCAAAGTAATACAAAATAAATTGAGTAGGTATGTAAAGACCCAGCACCGTTTTTTACATATGAAGCAAGCGAGAATACAGCTTGGAGACTTGAACATGAAACAAACAATCAGAAACATACAAGTAACGCAGAGACGAATGAAATAAAGAAGAGAGAGAGGGGGGAGACGGGAGAGGCGAGAGGCGAGAGGCGAGAGGCGAGAGACGAAAGGCGAGAGGGGAGAACGAATCAGTCAGGGAGAGCGGGAGAGAGGAATCACAGGTTGAATGGAAGCAATCACTTGCAGTGATAAGTCCGCCTTTGCGCACTCCTGTATTTCTTTTTGTTGTCTGCACCGTTCTTCTTTCAAGTGTGTGCAATAAAGAGTGTCTATTCTATCCTATTATATTCTTTCCGTTTATTTAATTTTCATGATTCAGATTCAGATTCAGATATTTCGCCATAAAGAACACACAACATTAACAATATTTCATTGAGACATATTCATATTAAGTGTGTTCTCTTTCTCTTTAATAATTTTTAGTGTAATTAACACTTGCATTAATTAAGCTGAAACTAAAACATGTTACTTTTTAAAATGAAATAAAATAAACATGTTGGCTCTACTAGCTGACAATAAAATACATAAATTAAAGTGAAATTGCTGAAAGTTACATCAAATTGAAATTTAACATTTAAACTCGCGTGTGGTTTCAGCGTAACGGATATTGTGCGGTATAAATATAAAATGTATCTGTTGAATTTATGATAAAACCATTTTCCGTTCGCTATAACTTTGGAAATTGAATTTTGCAATATTTTATTTATTATTTCCTGTGTCCTCAACTTTCCAACTACTGATTCCTACAGTTTGATTTATTATGAAATTCGGGAACTCTTTGTCATATAACGATTTCCTGTTAACTCCGAGACACGTATTGCGTGTTTGTGTTGTGCCGTATCGTATTGTAGTTTGGAAATATTTGTTACCTTGTACAGGGGAGTACGGCAACATTGTTTTAATTAATATGTTATAAATTTCTTTTTCTTCCAAACTATGTGGCTGTGCCCGAGGTCGAAGCCTCAGGCGCAGCCAATTTCACCACCGAGTAGGTGCCAGTCCGGCTTGGTGGTAGACTAATGTCGCTGGGGAAAGGCTATTAACCCGCGATTTGAAGATCCGTGGATTGTAGGAGTGGGGAAAGATTATTCTCCGGAAGCCCGTTCCACACCTTTGCAGTGCGGCACAAGAACGATTTACAACAACGTGCAGTTCGAAGAACTCTTCTGTCCACTACAAAAGGATGTTCCGCGAGAGTATGGCGGGTTTTGCGAAGGCGAACAGGAGTAGGAGGGATAAGGGAAGGAAATTCGTCAGAGCAGCTGCCATAGTATTAACGATAAAACAGGCTCAAAGACCTAACGATACATTTGCTTGTCAGATTAAATCAAAAAGATATAACTTGTTTTAATGAAAATTTACACCGTTGGCTGCATAATAATAAATTATACACTTTATGCCACTTAATGTGTGGCAAGGGCGGGCTTATAGCCTTAGGCGATTTCCTCCAGTCAACCCGGTGGACCTACATTTTTACATGGAATCCGAACCATGGAGCAGTAGGTGAAGGTATGCCCGTAAACTTTTTCAAATAAAAAAAAAATCATTGGTACACGCCGACCGGATTCGAACCTCGGACCTCTCGCAAGAGAAGCCGACGCCCAGACCACTTGGCCACACGCCGCTTCACATCACCATAACCTACAACATCTGTGATGTCAACCCGTAACACCATGGTGAACTAGGTGCCATGTCAGTGCTTCCCTTTGGTCGTGCCGGCTAAACTGAACTGGACGGAAAACACTAACTATTTACATAGCCGTTTCAACCGATCTTTCATTTAATGCGGTGGTGCCAAACCGGACGGGTTAAATCCTACCACCTAGTAAGACAATGATGATGATTGATGAAAAATGCCGTGCTAAAGGGCGACAGGTTAGCCATCTTTCCCATGGTACTGTCCTTCCTCCGAGTTTGGGGGTCATCGTACCTTACTTGCTACTTGATAGTTATCTAGTCCGAAAACTTTGCTTAAACGTGGTGGTCGGTGTTATGCTGTAATTTACCAGATTTCTTTACCTGCACAGCACCGATTACTCTGCTTACCCCGATTGTCGGGATACAGCGTGTGATATAAATTAGGTATCGTTTACTACGATTCGGATTTTCCTATAATTTTTGCAGACAAGATTTTAGGTCACCGATTTAAGAGATGAAGTAAAAACAGGAAATTCACTCACATACTTTATTCCGCGGCAATGTGGCAACGAAAACAGACAGATTTCATACAAAAAACCGAACGGCAAGCGAGCGGCGCGCGGTGACCAACCAGAGTGGAGCATTTATTGACCAATGGCGAAGCTACACGGTAATCGGTGCGTTTCTTGGCTGCTCGGAGCAAGCAGGTTCCTATAATAAGTGATAACTAATGTAGGATAACGAAACAGTGCTGAAACCGTTTTCATAAAACCGTGTGGGGCCGGTACTTTAAAAGAATAGCCCTACTGTATCTCTCCCCGTGTATGTCGTAAAAGGCGACTAAGGGATATGACTGCCTTCTTATATTATTAGGTGGTAGGGTTTAACCCGTCCGGGTTGATACCACCGCACTGAATGAAAGGTCGGTCGGAACGGCTATGTAAATAGTTTGTGTTTTCCGTCCAGTTCAGTGTAGCCGGCACGACCGAAGGGAAGCACTGACGTGGCGCCAAGTTCACCCGGTGTTAAGGGCTGACATCACGGATGATGTCCGTGATAGGTGATGTATCCAACCGTGTCAGTTTCCATAAAAAAAAAACCAACAAACAGCAAAGTGGTGGACGGTTGAATGAGCAGCGCTGCATGTATCGTCCTCGGATCGGCCGCGGGGCGTGCGTGCCTAACCGTTTAACAAGAGAGGTTCCCAGTAGATCGACTGTTTGTGCGGTTCGTGACTAAGGTCTAAAGTCTAGTTTCGATCGATAGAGGCAGTGGATTCGATCCCCGGTTGACGTGCTCCACTTTCTTCATCACTTCATTCAATTTCATTTATTAGTTACCAGCGTCAAAGACTAGCATGAACTGCTTTTTTTATGGAAACTGAGACGTTGCATCACCTACAACATCGGTGATATCAGCCTATAACACCGGGTGAACTATATGTCATTTCAGTGCTTCCCTTAATCTCATGTCGGCTACACTGAACTGGACGGAAAACATGAACTATTTACATAGCCGTTTCGACCGACGTTTCATTCAGTGCGGTGGTATCAAACCGGGCGGGATAAACCCTACCACCTAGTAGGGTAAAAACGCAAGGGACCTACAGTTTAACGTGGAATCCGAACCACGGTCAGCCTCCAAAGGTCACCCGTTCAAGTACTAAACGCGCCCAGGGTTGCTTAATAACAGTCGACCGACCGCACCACTGAGCTACCGAGGCTGACAGATGCTGCTTTTGCTCCCTCTTAGTGGCGAAACTACTTGTACAGAACGAAATAAAACACCAAGTTTTTTTTTGAGCGGAGCGGCACGCCACCTTGGAGACTAGACGTCTAATAGTGGACCCAACAGCTATTAGTCTTATTCCTCCATCCTTCTGGTTCAGTGCGACTAGAGACGTTCCGTATAGGAAATGGAGAAACTCAGCCACTACTTTCCCTGCTAGAATTACATTTGCCACACGCGTGCCTCCAGCAACTTGTTTCCGGCGTCGCCGTTTGTGATGGAGACCAGGTCTTTCAGGTGATGAGGTGTGAGCGCGTCGATGCCGCCTGCAGAGCCACAAGGGAAAGATTTGATCGCTTCGAGTACTGATTCCTTTCTTGCTATCAAATGGTCATCAGGATCCTTGGGAGGGTCCGGGAAGTTCATGGTTCGGGATGGAAGAGAATATTTCGAGTGTAGGGTAGAAATAATATCTTCATCATCTGCAGCGATGCTGTGAAGGGGGACAGCAGTCTGACCGCGCCGCGCACATCGCCGTCGGTGACTTTGCTCTCCACTCTTCTGAAAATTGAAGATTGTAATGGTCGTTTCTGTTGTATTGTGTTTCTTTGTTTTATTGTTTGAGAAACGTCGCAGTTAGCGTTCTTGTTCCCGTTTGTTTGATTTCTCATCTCACAGCTTAAAGTATTCACAAAGTTACTTACGTTACTCTGTGTTCTGATCGTTAAAGTTCCTTTAGCATTTTCTTTGTCCACGTGCAAAACTCGATACGCGAAACTGAACATATCTTCCCATGATTGTATGTCATTAGTATTGGCACAGCGGCCAAGAATCGTACTAAGTTTTTTGCGCCACGGCTTCTCAGGCGTCTCGAGGAATCTTCCGAACGACTGGTGCATTATGCTTGTAAATTTGATTCCTTTCAAGGAATGTGACTTATGTAGGTGGTGCTTGCCTATAAATCGTCAATCGTTTACCGTCCTTGTTGGGAATTTAAGTATTTACTAACTGTAGATTACGTCTATTATATACATAGATATTAGTCCCTAATTTTACAGAATTTTGTTAACAGACAATGTGGACAGCGAACTAGGTCACCAGCTCTGCTGCCGCCTCCGTGGAACTGGCGATTGGTTCGCCTGCGTTGCTTTGAAAAAGAAAAAATAAGGCGATTTGAAGATCCGTGGATTGTAGGAGTGGGGAAAGATATTCCCCGGGAACCCGTTCCACAATTTTCAGTGTGACACAAGAACGGTTTAGAGAATCGTGCAGTTCGAAGAACTCTTCCGTCGACCACAAAGGGGTGTTCCGCGAGAGTATGGCGGGTTTGGCGAAAGCGATCAGTCTGTAATACAACCACATACTACCACATAATACATTATCCAATGTGTAGCGGGTGGTGTACCCAACCAAACCACAACCGGTTAAAAAGAAAATCATTCTTAGTTTCGCTGGGATACTACGGACGCGTTCGCTCTTTCGCTGTCAGCCATATTTTTTATAAAAAATGTATTGGCTTTTTGGACATTCTGTTTCGCCTAATGATAGATTGTTAGAACTCTTTATTGTTCATTTTCTTGTGAACTTACTGGATAATAATGGAGCAAGTAGAAGATTAAATCGTTCAAAGATTTCAAAGAAATTAATATCATGGTTCGTCCATGGAAAGATTATTATTTATTTACATCAAAATGAAGCTATTGACTCTATCTATAGCTTAGGCTTTTAATAGCTTCAAATTTCCATATGGTTTTCTCATAAATAGCAAAAACGTGTTTGACTTAGGCCCTTTTTACCTGACTGAGTCGGGTCGATTATCCCTCGTTTTAAACGATTAAACATTGATTCAACTCTCATAGCAGTATGATCTGAGGTTCAACCTATCATGTGTAAACCGTAAATCGGTTGGAATCCTCTTCGCGCTCCAAAACTTGTGTATTGACATGCCCCCTTCCCTTAGCGATGAGGGAGCCCTATACGAACTATTCATTAATTGGATAAAACCAAACAGTTTCTGGATCTATTCAGAGGGCACAATACAACATAATGCCGGCATAATTGCTAAAGTTGGACGTCGTCGCTGTGCTACGGTTTGGGCACGTACTATCGCTCTAAAAGTGTAGCCATATCTGGGGAACCTTATTATCATGTTACCTATAATATTTTCATGTTATAATATTTCGAGGTATATTATCAATGGGCGCGTCTGTTGGTCGGTCGGCACGCGGTTAGAGATTTTGCAGTATTTATTTATTTATTTAATTATACAAAGAAATCTACAGCAATCATGAAGCAATTTTAGCAATGTGGAATATTATGTACCTGTCAATTTATGCTATGGAAAGATCTCATAAATATATTATGTAAGAATTTAAGTAATAATAATGCAATAAATTTTTACGACTTCCATATTGCCAACCATTTATAAAGATAATACATACATACATACATATCACACACGCTGAATCCCGACAATCGGGGTAAGCAGAGTAATCGGTGTTGTGCTGCAAGAACTCTGTTAAATTACAGCACAACACCGACCACCACGTTTCGCAAAGTATTCGAACAAGATTCAATCGATCAAGCAGCAAGTAAGGCACGAAGACCCACCTGCTGCATGAGTCGGTGGAAGTACCGTGCCAAGGTGAGAGGTGGCGAGCCTGTCGCCCTTTAGCACGGTATCTTGTCCTTATCCCTTAGTCGCCTTTTACGACATGCATGGGGGGAGATGCAGTGGGGCTATTCTTTTAAAGTACCGGCCCCACACGGTATAAAGATAAATAAAATTAAATAATCTTTTACAGACTGTAATTTGGAAACTTATTCTTTATTGAACACCAATTTATATAAATTAGGTGTTCGAGTATGATTTTATATATTTGCAGAGCAGAAGCACACCAATGAAAGATGGATGTCTATTACATACTAGTTTATTGACATTCCTTTTACATTGACATAAATACATATGTTTTATTTGTAAATGCCATACCTGACATCTCCCTTTAGAATAAAATTAAATTTTTCAAAACCGTACAGAATTCACAACTGCCAGCCATTTTTCCGAGCTCTTGAACGTATTGCTCAATGGATTCATTTTCTTTTTTTTTTTAGGATCAAAGAAAGTATCGAAACGAACTACATCTTAATCTGTGACGAGCGTCTGATCAAATTGTTCGTAAACTTCCCGACATCGCTCACCAATTAGATGCAAAAATATCTTTAAAATATACTGTATACGATTTCCGCCACCTTTTCCAGTCCTTGCTAAGATAGACTAAGACTAAGAAGTCACGTTCATCAAGGCATCATTGAAAGCGAACGACGCCTCTCGGCTAGCTCTAACCTTGGCACGGTCCTTCCACCAAGTCATGCAGAAGATGGGTCTTCGTGCCTTACTAGTTATCTTGTCCTAAACCTTTGCTGAGCGCGATGGTGTCGGTGTAGTGCTCTAATTTACAAGAGTACTTACAGCACAAGACCGATTAATCTGCTTACTCCGATTCTCGGGATACAGCGTGTGGTATTCTTTCATTATTTTATTCTTTTATTCTTTATTCATCATTCATCATCCATAGACAGTAAACTACACTCGAATTCGTTATATTTTAACATTCAACATTTAGCATTTTGCCAGTTCCATTATCACAGCGAAGAAGAACTGGCAAGAAACTTCACTGGATACATTTTTTTACCTCCACTTAGTCTACATTTACAAAAATGGTTGACACTGCCTACACAGTACGAGTCATCGCTATTTCTAAAAAAATATCACAAATACAACATTTTTTCTATTTTTTTTTTTATTTTTTTTTATGGAAACTGACACGGTTGGCTACATCACCTACAACATCCGTGATGTCAGCCCATAACACCGGGTGAACTTGGTGCCACGTCAGTGCTTCCCTTCGGTCGTGCCGGCTACACTGAACTGGACTGAAAACACACACACAAATAAGCGTAAACCATTCATATAACATGTTGGAGCCAATTGGAGCAGGCCAGTCTCCACAAACAGCACCAGTTTACGAGCATCACGCCAGGGCCAGCCATCGCCTCCCTCAACCATATTTGAGGGTGAGAGGCGACCCGGACCAAGCGTCATCGTAGCGATGCACTACCCCAGCGGCAACACGACATGACTCTTTTAGGATTCTTGTGCACATTCAGTTATAATACTATTGCTGTATGTATCTCAGTCAGTCAGTCAGTCAGCGTGTAAGCGTCCACTGCTGGACATACGCCTCTCCAATTTTCCTCCAGTCCTCCCGGCCTTCAGCGATACGGAAACACTGATTTCCGCCGGCGTACTTGATGTCGTCGTCCCACCTGGCGGGTGGTCTTCCCACACTCCGTTTTCCTGTCCACGGCCGCCAGTGTAGGACACGGTTACTCCAACGGTCATCGTCTCTTCGGCTAACGTGCCCAGCCCACTGCCACTTGAGCTTAGCCACCCGGTGTCCAATATCGACTACTTTGGTGCGTTGGCGGATTGCCTCGTTACGCACCATATCACATAGCGATATTGCCAGCATGGCTCGCTCCATTGCTCGCTGGGCAACTTTCAACCTTTGGACAACAGCGACCGTCAGAGTCCACGTTTCACACCCGTACGTCATAACCGGGAGGACACACTGGTCATATATACGGGTCTTTAAATTCTGCGGAAGGTCAGACTTCAGGACGAATTTTTTTTTGTATGTATCTATCATTTAATATTCTAATCTATAATTCCAATTCTTAACTCATGCTCAGTCCGCATAGTGAATGGTACTGCTTCGTCGAAAGCATATTATATCAATTATGAGCTATTTAATGAGTACCGTGTGGGGCCGGTACTGAAAAAGAAGAGCCCCACTGCATCTCTCCCCATGCATGCATGTCGTAAAAGGCGACTAAGGGATAAGGACAAGATGCCGTGCTAAAGGGCGACAGGCTCGCCACCTCTCACCTGGGCACGGTACTTCCACCGAGTCATGCAGCAGGTGGGTCTTCGTGCCTTACTTGCTGCTTGATCGATTGAAACTTGTTCAAATACTTTGCGAAATGTGGTGGTCGGTGTTACGCTGTAATTTACTAGAGTTCTTGCAGCACAACACCGATTACTCTGTTTACCCCAATTTTCGGGAATCAGCGTGCGTGATATTTATGTATGTATGTATTAATGATTACCTAAGTATTTGTGGTGTTCTAACCAATTTTGAAATTTAACGAATTATTCCGCTTTGTACATGCCTTCCGTTTGATTTTCACGTCACGAACACGGCCGCTATTAATTTTCTGGATGTTTAGATGCGCGGCGTACTAGTTTGAGTTTTTAATTACAAGCGAAGTATATTTTGAACGGGAGAAAATGGGATTTAATTGAAAACCGTAGCGGTGGACTGCATTTTCAGAAATGTGCTGGACTAATTGAAATGTTTGTGTTGCGAGAAATTATGCAAGGACGAACATATTACGTCGCTGCGTCCTTATTCTGGAACGTAAATGTGTATTTGGTAATACAAATTAGTATTTTGTCTGGTATATCAATACTAATAATAAATCTGTAAGGGATGGTCATGGAGTAAGTTAATTTGTTTTATGATATACTGCGTCTGTAGACTCTTATGTATGATACTAAAACTAAATTTACGATTTCTATTAAACACTGAATTCTATGAAACTTAGTACAAGCACATTTTGATTATACGGGACACAGGATAAGGCCAAATAAAATTCAGTTCCGGTTATCCGATAAGGTGTGGTTCTCATACAAACTGAATTGTTCCGCGCGCCGAAATAAAGGTACGGTAGCGGGCTTACTTACTTTCTTCTTTTTAAATACGAATTTCACGCGAGCGAAGCCGCGGGCAACAGCTAGTTCTTTAATCAAGTTTATTCCTCAATCATAAATTAGGTGATTTAAAAAGATATTCAATTTCAACTTCAAAAATATTGAAAACTTTACACTAGGTACGCCTAAAATATATATATTTATAAAAGTGTCCAACGACGCGCATCGCCATTCGGTCGAATCGGGGATTTCGAATGCCATGCCTGCCTGACAGGTTCCCCTTAACGCCCAATACACCTAAAATGTTGTTTTTATAGAAAGCATGACATGTTTGCACTGAGCCACCCAAAAGGTTTCTAACGACGCCCGTCGACAATCGGTCGAATACGGGGGTTGCGAATGCCCTTGCCAGACTGACAGGTGCACATTAACGCCCGATACGATTTTACGTATATGAATAGAAGAAATTGCAATATAATATTGCTCTTGCTTTTTTTGAAGAAGAAGGTCTAGACTAGGCGTATATCTGTATTCTAATATATTTATATTTTTCTATCCACGTTGTATGCGTTTTTTTTTTCTTGCATTATTCTATTTAGTATGGGTGTGAAATAAAGAATTTCTATTCTACTTTATTCTTACTGTAACATGAATGGGCCAATTTATTTATGTAAATTTTGTTAATTCTATTATAAATTATTCTAAAGAAATCTTTCCCTCCCCGTTTTCTTCACTTTGCCACATTGCAAATGTTCATCCACTTTTTGCCCTTCACCCTTAATTAAATCCCCAAATCCTCGCAGCTTCAAACCAGAAACTGGCATTAAGAGCATCGATACTCCCCTACCGACCGCCAACTTCGTCCGGGGCGAAGAATTCAATATTATAGAAATTATATATCGTCATATCAGAGCACGTCATGCCCGAAGGACCAGCACTTCATCTCCCACTTAGGGAATAACCGCTCCTTCTGAAATTAACAAGAAGTTGAAATACCAAGGCTAAGGCGACCCTTCCCGACCCTTCCGGGCACATTTTATTTGGACCCCAACATGCTTATTCTATTTGCAATTTGCATCAGAGAACCCTTAAGACGAGACAGAAGTTAACTTTCTCCATACAAAATCGTCTTTCGGCATTTATGTGTTTTAGCCCCCTAAAACTTATCCGATTTTTACAATTCTTTTGTTTGTTGTAATAAGGACAGTCGAATCTACATTCCTATTTTTATTAAACCTACGTTTTTATTTTTTTAATATCTAAAGTGATGGATGACTCAATTCAGCTTAATGAACTTCATGACATTAAAAAAATCAAAAATTCAATTTTTTTCGTTCGAAATACTAATTTTTAGCTCCGTGTTGTAGGTATATTTTGATCTAAAGAAAAAAAGAAAGGAACGTAGATTGGACTGTCCTTAAGACAAAAAAAAGTGATGACTCAACAAAGCTTAATGAATAATGACATCAAAAAATAAAAAAAATCCAATTTTTTCGGTCGAAATACTAATTTTTAGCTCCGTGTTGTAGGTATATTTCATCTAAACAAAAAAATTACAGAAACGTAGATTGAACTGCCCTTAAGACAAAAAAAAATTGTAAAAATCGGATAAAGTTTAGGGGGCTAGAAAACATAAATGCCGAAAGACGATTTTTTATGGAGAAAGTTAACTTCCGTCTCGTCTTAACAGGCGTGTTCAGAAAGATGCGCGAGTCCGCATGCGTCACAGAAATATACATGTGTGCACGCACACCATTTAATTAAATACTTCATTTGTTATTTTATTTTAGTTTTAGTTCAACTTAGTTACAGGCCGATTGGGTCAAAATCGAAGTGCATAGGTAGGTAAATAAAAACAATTTCAAAACGTACTCATGCACGTAGTTCATGCTGCTTCTAAAGTTTGCGATTCTTTGGCCGAGCCCCTGTACCATTGTCCTCTCTGACTCAGCAATTTTAATCCTACCATAATGATGTTAAGTCACACTTTCTTCTAATGCGGCCCGAGGCCGGAGTCCCAAGTTTGGCGACGGAGAAACTTTCCGATCCTTTCATGGACTAGTTTCCAAGTTTAATTATTGTGTCATATTTCTTTTTGCGCGACGAACGAGGTCGGCGAAGATGGTTCTTGGTGACTATCGATTCACAATCAGTTACGTGGTGAAACGTTGCTACGATCTCTGTGCGAGAAGTAATTGGTTCGATGCCCATCGGTGTGCATCGCTGATAGCTATCTGTATGCATCGCTGATATTTGTGTGCATCGCTGATAGCTCGGACGCTACGTATCGTCGGAGCATGTGCTTTGTCCCCTCCGACTCAGTCACCCATACCGGATTACATAAAAAAAAGGTAATTTTCTACTAACTAAACCATACGCCCTCGTTTCATATCAAAGATGTTTTAAATTCAAAATTGCACTTTCTCGCGGTGAAAATTCATGATTATCTAATACTAACTAGCTTTCGTCCGCGGCTTCACTCGCGGTAGATTCGATCAATATCAAATCCGATTGATATAAACGATCGATTCTCTTATATTCTCTCTCGCCCTCCCTCCTTCCCTCACTCCCCCCTCCTTTCCTTTCCCACCCTCCATCGACCCCTCCCCTCCCACCCCTTCCTCTCCGTCCTTCTCTCCCTCTCCATCCGGCACTAAATTCCGTTCATACTATACTTTCTTTGATACTGCTCAGGCCTATTACTATTTATCGTGATTGTATTACAGCCTATCGTGAGACTCAAGAACTACTCTTTACATTGGTGCAAACCGCATCAAAATCTGCTCAGTGGTTCCGGAGTTTACATCAAACATACATACAATATTCGTCAGTACTTGGATGGGTGACCGCTCGACCGTTGGAGGCTGACCGTGGTTCGGATTCCACGTAAACTGTAGGTAAGGGACCTACAGTTTACGTTACCTTACTAGGTGATACCCTTCTTACCTTACTAGGTGATAGTGTTTATCCCGGCCGGGTTGGTACCACCGCACTGAGCGAAACGTCGGTCGAAACGGCTATGTAAATAGTTCGTGTTTTCCGTCCAGTTCAGTGTAGCCGACATGAAATGAAGGGAAGCACTGACGTGGCACCTAGTTCCCCTCGGTGTTATGGGCTGCCATCACGGATGTTGTAGGTAATGTAGCCAACCGTGTCAGTTTCCATAAAAAAAAAACTCACATGTAACGATCTCCTCTTTGTCGGCGCAGTCTTCGCGCAGTTAAGAGGACAGAGCCTCGCCTCTCGCGGGAATATATTCCTAGAAGGGGCTTCGACTTGACAAAGGAGGTGAAAGAAAAGTCGCGCAGAGGCGAAATTACAAATATTTGGCCCTATCTGTCGCACTTTTACGCTCACGTGACTTCTGTCTCCAGCTAATAGAGTTTCGATAAATTTTTAGCGACAAGATAAAATACGTGCAATGTATAAATGACTACGTTCGAATTCGAAATTCAAAATGTGTATTTGCAATTCAAAGATACATATATAAATCTAGCAACGTGTAAAAACATCCAAACTGCGACAGCAAACTGCGACTGTCTGTCTGTCTGTCTGTTTGTACGTCCGTCCGTCCGTCCGATGGCTGTATCTTTGGAACCATAATAGCTAGCCGGTTGAAATTTTCACAGAATATGTGTTATTTTATCGGATATAACAACAAATAAGAAAAATAAAAAAATTTATGAAGGGGGGTTCCCATACTGGAAACATGTATTTTCAACGTTTTTAGGTTTCCGTATCCCGTACGGAAGCCTATTACTAAGCCTACGCCGTCTGTCTGTCTGTCTGTCTGTCTGTCCGTCCGTCCGTCCGTCTGTCTGTCCGAGGGCTGTATCTCTAGAACCGTAATAGGTATCCCGTTGAAATTTTCACAGAATATGTGTTATTTATTATGGCGGATATAACAACAAATCATAAAAAATAGAAAAAGTAAAAAATTAATATCCCATACAAGAAACGTCTTTTTTTTTCAATGTTTTTTTTTGTGGTGCGGCAACCTCAGTGCGCGAGTCCGACTCGCACTTGGCCGGTATTTTTTCTGCTCTGAGGAGTATACCGCTTCTGGACATCGATCTCCCATACGCGCCTCTGCAGAGCGCCGCCGAGTGAATTCCACATGTCCTCATTACGTTTTACGTGCGTCGTTTCACAGGATAAGTGGGTCCGTGAAGCTGCTAATTCAGCGTACACCTGCATATATGTTCCGGCGTCTCGGGTTATGAGCGAAACTCCCATCTCAATGTCCCACCCTCTGTGCCGTAAGGAGCCAAAGAATGGGGGACTTTTAAATTCAGCGCGAATGAAAGTTCCGAGGTGCCTTGCGTGACACGGTACTTGAAAAGTATGTCCCTTCCGTCGTAATAGGCGACTAAGCAATTATAGTACAAGGGCGATAACTAAAGGGCGACAGGCTAGCCACCTCTCACCTTGGCACGGTACTTCCACCTGCATATATGTTCCGGCGTATCGGGTTATGAGCGAAAATCCCATCTCAATGTCTCACCCTCTGTGTCGTAAGGAGCCAAAGAATGGGGGACTTTTAAATTCAGCGTAAAGGTGGTGCCCTGTGCGGCGCGGTACTAGAAAAGTATGTCCCTCCCGTTCACGTCGTAATAGGCGACTAAGCGATTATAGTACAAGATGCTGTGCTAAAGGGCGACAGGATAGCACCTCTCACCTTGCGCGCGGTCCTTCCACGGAGTCATGCAGCAGGTAGGTCTTCGTGCCTTACTTGCTGCTTGATATAATTATCTAGTCCGAATAATTTGCTAAACGTGGTGGTCTGTGCTGTGCTGGGGTTTACAGGGGTACTTGCAGCACAACACCGATTGCTCTGCTTACCCCGATTGCCGGGATACAGCGTCTGGTATGTATGTACTGCAAAATCACCTGTATATTCCCAAATATAACGCGGACGGTTTCGAATCACAGATCTATCGCAAAATAGATCAGTCTGGACATTGACCATTAGGTGCAACCTAGGTACCGTACCCACCATCTAAGTGATAGTCAGAAGAAGATTTAAATTCCTCGGACACACCTAAGCGTCGCAGGTAGCGAGAGAGCGAGCCGGATTTTAAATTCAGTAGGATATAGAGTGAAGTTGTAAAAGTTTCAAGTCTGCAGGAAAGCCAGTCGGAGAGCTGACGCTGGAACTGGCGACAATTCCCCGATTTAAATATCTCGTGAGTGCAGAGCTCAATCGGGTATTTTTCTACGTGAGGACAAATCTTTGAACAGTGAAAGCTTTTCCTATGTCCGTCGAGTATTCGGCTATTCGTTGAACCATGAGCTGTTCTGTTATGCTGTGTAACAGAATGTTTAATATGGGTTTTTTTAATTACCCTGGTTGTTGTTCATTATTACAAAATTTCTCGGCATCACTCACGGTCGTCTCCGAGCTATGTGGCTCGATGTTTCGGGCCAAACGTTTGGCCACGTTCAGTCAAATCATTGATAAAAGTTTAGTTTGTCAGCCTCGATAGCTCAGTGGTGCAGACAGTCAACTGTCGCTATTGAATGTTAAGCAACGCTGGGTGCGGTCAGTACTTGGATGGGTGACCGCTGACCGTTGGAGGCTGACCGAGGTTCGGATTCCTCGTAAAACTGTAGGTCCCTTCCCTCCTAATCTTACTTGGTGGTAGGGTTTAACCCGCCCGGGATGGTACCACCGTACTGAATGAAACGTCGGTCTAAACGGCTATGTAAATAGTTTGTGTTTTCCGACCAGTTCAGTGTAGCCGGCACGATCAAAGGGGGAAGCACTGACATGGCACCTAGTTCACCCGGTGTTATGGGCTGACATCACGGACGTTGTAGGTGATGTAGCCAACCGTGTCAGTTTCCATAAAAAAAAAAAAAAAAAAAAAAAGTTTATACATATAAAAAAAAATTATGGAAACTGACACAGTTGACTACATCTACATCACCTATAACTAGGGTTACCAGATGTTCGCCATTAAAAAAACGGACAACCAAAAACTCAATTATTAATTAGAGATTTTTATTTAGATTTTTAACGTAAAACACATGAAATGTTAAGAAAAAAAGTTTTATTCATGCTTAAGTTACAACACAAACAAGTCATCATAGTACAAACAAATCAATTTAATATATTGATTTAAAAAAAATATTTTAGAATAGGTAGGCAAGTCTTTATTTCGTTCTAAAAGCTTCGTTACCTTCGAGTATATTATACTCGAAGGTAACAGTATGCTTTTAGAACAAAATAAATTATACTCGAAGGTAACAGTATGCTTTTAGAACAAAATAAAGACTTGCCTACCTATTTTAAAATATTTTTTTTATCAATCCTTTTTAAAAACCCGGCGAATTAAATATAAAACTTAAAAGGTAAGTGAATTTCTGTATCTATTTACACAAATATGCAGAATACAATATACAACTGATTAAGTAAAACGTATGCAAAATTAAGACAGTCGTTTATACTGATATTATCACTAGACATCTTGAGAGTTTTGTTAATTGATGTGAAATGTTGAAAAAAATGCATAACTCGCTTTTCAATGTCTGTATCTCTAATTTATTCCGCTCGTCTGTCCAAGTGTGCCTAGCAATAGCTTATGTATGGCGGGAATAGAAATATTACAGTATTACCGGGCGGGAAATTTGAAAACCGGACAAAACCTGGTCATATTTGTTTACCGGACAGGGGCTTCGAAAACCGGACTGTCCGGGCCAAAACCGGACATCTTGCAACCCTACCTATAACATCTGTGATGTCAGCCCATAGCAACGGGTGCACTAGGCGCCATGTCGGTGCTTCCCTTCATTACATGACGCCTACACTGAACTGGACGGAAAACACGAACTATTTACATAGCCGTTTCGACCGACCGTTTCATTCAGTGGGTGGGTACCAACCCGGGCCGAATAAACCTAGCTAGTAGGGTAAGAAAGGAAGGGACCTACAGTTTTACGTGGAATCCGAACCACGGCCTAATATGAATCATCAATCAATAGGAAAAATATGTCACTTAACTTGCAAAATGGATTTTCAGCTGACTCTGGAATCACTATTTATAGATGTGGGAGCACGGCAGCGGCCCCGTCAAGTCGAGCAAACACGGCCGTACCATCCTTTTTAAGTTTCCGTATCCCGTACGGAAGCCCATTAATAAGCCTACGCCGCCGTCTGTCTGTCTGTCTGTCTGTCCTACTGCTGTATCTTTGGAATCGTAATAGGTGGCCGATTGAGATTTTCACAGAATATGTGTTATTATATTAACTATTATTATAACAGCAAATAATAAAATATAGAAAAGGTCCAAAATTTAGGGGAGTCCCCATACAAGAAACTCACAACATACGACTCTCAAACATCCAAAGGTTGACTGGGAGAAATCCCTGTAAGGGATAAGTCCGCCTTTGCCCCTCATGTAAATTACTTATCGTTTGTTACTGTTAAATGTTTTGGAGCAATAAAGAAACTAAGAAACGTGCTTTTTTTAGTTTTTTTTTGTTTGCGGAAACCTAGGTGCGCGAGTCCGACTCGCACTTGGCCGGTTTTTTTATGGTATCTGACACGGTTGGCTACATTCGTGATGTCAGCCCATAACACCGAATTTACACCTTTTCTCGAAGCATTTGATTTTATAAGGCACACAGCGTTTTTACGAACCAATGATCGAAGAATAAAACTCGATGTTTCGAAAGGTGAGGCAGACATGCGATCTCGACTCGAAAGCGGCGAGACAAAAATTTCATTAAAAGCCACACTCGCTTCTAAACTCAAACGACCTTAAAGCATTCTCAACCGCAAAAGTTGCGACCGCGCCCCGGCCACCGGAGGCAAAGTGGCAAGAAGTTGCGCCACTTTATAAAGGAGTAAGTGCTCCCCCTTCCTCCCTCAGGAATGTTTAATTACGTAAGGGAAGGACACGGCAGTCGCGAGGCGTTTTAGGGAAAATGTGAGAACACTGGGGACATAAAACAGAAGGGGACGAAATATCGCACTCGCTTCTTAGCTGAGGAGCTCGCACTGGATGCGCTTACAGCATTAGCTAAGAGTCCGAGGTCTCTGGTGACCTCCTGGCCTTTAATGTAGATATTAGTAGGTGTACGCGAGTACAGTTCTTGCAATTCACGAGGGCGCGTGGTTAATTTACTACATCATTTAGTTTTATGACAATGTCATAAAAAGTAATTGTAAAAATGTCAAAAAAAAATGCCATTGCTCGTTATTTTTTGTGGATTTTCGGCAATTTTTTTTTTTGTGCAGTAACCTCGATGCGCAAGTCCGACTCGCACTTGGCCGGTTTTTATTTCCGCGGCTGGATTTATCAATCCTCTACATGTACAATTGCTTAACTCTGCTTATCTATTGCCGTGGCAATAACCACATAATTAGTATGTGTATATTTCAAAAAATGCTTATATCATAAAAAACAAATGACTCCGATTTTGTTTTCTTATTTTTCCCTGGGTAGTCATAAACTGGCCTACTCCCTGGTTCCCGATTGACGTTGAGTTTTGGGACACCCTGTATGTGACACGATTAAGTTAACATAGATGACACGATTGAATTGACATACTTATATGACACGATTAAGTTAACATAGATGACACGATTAAATTAACATAGATGACACGATTAAATTAACATAAATGACATGGTTAAATTTAATTAAAATTAATTATTAACATAGATGACACGATTAAACTAACATAGATACACGATTAAGTTAAAATTGATGACACGATTAAATTAACAAAGATGACACGATCGAGTTAACATAGATACACGATTGAGTTAAAATAGATGACATGATAAAATTAACATAGATGACACGATTAAATTAACATAGATGACAGCATTAAATTAACATAGATTACACGATTAAGTTAAAATTGATGACACGATTAAATTCACATAGATAGTGCGACAACGAACGCCTACACTAGTCACTCTTCGCACACCGGTGGCTCGTCGAAGACAGAGCATTATTATTTTGCTTGAATTTTTTTTGAAAATTCCCTCAGATATTTTTCATAACGCACAAATTGAATTACACAGACACTGAACATGTGGCGCCGGCGGCGCGTCGCGCGTTGTCACCCTTAAGTGGGAGTGGGTTACTGTGCTATTATTCCTTTAGCGAATATACGTTTATTTAATTTAGAACTAAGGGTCCTCCTCGCGTTCAGGTAAACGATATACTTTTGTCGAAAACAGTAAGTCACCGAGGTTGATGCCGAAAGCCGAGCTGCGTTCAGTTAAGTATGTTTTCTCCAACATTGTGCATCGGAAAAACTGTCCTTGTGTAACACCAACATTGATTGAGTAATCGGCCGAGCAGGCACCATCTAGGGTGACATGTTTATGTACTTAGATGTGCTTCCCGAGAAATTTCTGAATTGCAATACGTTATTTCACTATTTGTTATTTCACCGACCTCTGCAATTACTGTGCCACAAAGGATGGACGCCTTATAAATGACAAAGACGTCGAGACGCGAAAGTATCTCGAGCTCTCTGAAAGGGCAACAAAAGATGAGTTGGGGAAACGTATTATTAGACCACTTTTTCTATTCGTCGAGGCATTTTGCCATTTTTAGTGAACATTGAGACACTTAAGAATGTCTACTTAAAGATACAACAGATTGCTAACTAAAACTAAACCATACTTGAACTTTTGGTGTGAGAATTTGATTCGGTTAAGTTCGGTTAACATCTTGAATTAAATACTTTTTTACACCAATATTTGGTTATTGTTTTTATTATTTACATTATTTAATAAAAACCCTGTGGAACAAACAAGTTTACACATCTATATTCATGAGTCCCTAGCACTCACAGACGTTAGGTTTAGTGATTTTTACTGTGTTAATGTTTCTACACATAATAATTTCCAGTTAATTTAGTAATGGCTGTGGCATGCCGGTTAATTAAACAGCACCATATAAACTTAATATGAATAAATGATCACAATTTGAACTTCGAATACGATCTAAATTATCATTGGCGTTTATCGAATGGACAAAATAGTAATTTGGACATTATATTTCCGCGTAATTCATCGTATAGCTTTTAATATTTCCATTGAAAGTGCATTCAGTAACACAGCAGCGTGTTACAGTCAGGAATTTAACGTTATATAAAAATAATTTTATGAGAAATAAATTAGGACTAATTATAGCATGAGCATGACAGCCATGGAAAATTCCGAGCGACTGTCGAAGCTAACTCGAGAATCTCTACCACTTTAAAGATTGTATCTTATTTTAGGTTTGCGTACCCCGTACGGAAGCCTATTACAAAAATTGTAGGTCCCTTCCCATGCCCCTTACTAGATGGTAGGCTCAAATTTGGTTGGTTGGTACCACCGTACTGAATGTAAGATGGCCGCATAGGCAGCCTCGGCTGTGTCCTCCTCTAGTCCAGTATAGCGAACAATCCAAAGGGAATACTCCGGCATGGCACCCAACTTCTCGAAGATGATATTGGCTGGTGCCAAGGAATGGCATGGAAGCATGTGCTCTGGCCCCTCTGACTCGCCTCGTCATCATTATCTCTTCATACACAAACTGGTATGAAGAGATAATGATGACGAGGATTAAAAAATATTATCAAATTTGTTGAATGATTTAAATATGTTTTCTTGAATAGAGCTATCGCGATCAGTTTTAGTATCTACAAGATTTATTCCTGTAAACTTTCAAGTACTTTGCTAGATGCTGCCTAAACCTCTATTTATAGGTCACTTCCCTTAACTTACTGGGAGGTACGGCTAAACTCGTCCAGATTGGCACCACCGCACTGCGTTTACACATTATATAATTAATTATTCATGAGTGAAAAAAACAATAACTTTTAACGTTAACGTTTTAACGTAGCCCACAATTGTGTGACGCGGGTTTGTATGTGTGTGTATGTGAGGGCATAGGCGTTCCGAGGGTTGGGTTAGGATCAAACCCCCCAGAAACAATAGGACACAGAGGCTAACACCAAAACCAATTTCTCTACTGAAACCTCCCCCCCCGATCAAATCCTATGCACTTTTTTTTATGGAAACTGACACGGTTTGCTACATCACCTACAACGTCCGTGATGTCAGCCCATAACACCGGGTGAACTAGGTGCTATGTCAGTTCTTCCCCCTTTGATCGTGCCGGCTACACTGAACTGGTCGGAAAACACAAACTATTTACATAGCCGTTTCGACCGACTTTTCATTCAGTGCGGTGGTACCAACCCGGGCGGGTTAAACCCTACCACCAAGTAAGATTAGGAGGGAAGGGACCTACAGTTTTACGTGGAATCCGAACCACGGTCAGCCTCCAACGGTCGAGCGGTCACCCATCCAAGTACTGACCGCACCCCCGTGTATGAGGGTGTGTGAGTGAATATAGGATGTGTGAGGGTGAGTGTGTGTTGGTGTTTGCATATTATGTGTCCGAACCTTTGAGATAGATTTTACTTTCGGATAGAGAGAAGATAATTTTTAATCATAAAATGTTTCATTCGTTGTGAAGCTCTCGCGATCTTCTGAAGGATTCTTTGAAAAACTTTCTAGAATTGAAAGGGTCAAAACACCGAAAGTACTTTCCCCAAGCGTAAAGCGAAAGAGGCAGTTTGCACGAACCTCTATTCTGATGATAAGGAGCGGGGCAGGGGCGGCCAACCGTGGGCCGAGCATGACGGCAATGCGGGATTTGCTTTAAATATTTATCCATAGTTGGCGACCGCTGCCCGGCTGACGAGGGTCAGAGCGCGCTGAACGTGGGAATTCGGATAGTGTGGAGTCGCAGACTAGATTCTGAATAGTTTTTATTTTTTTCTTAAATTTTTTTTTTTTATGGAAACTGACTCGGTTGGCTACATCACCTACAACAAATTTGATGTCAGCCCATAACACCGGGTGAACTTGGTGCCATGTCAGTGCTTCCCTTCGGTCGTGCCGGCTACACCGAACTGGACGGAAAACACAAACTATTTACATAGCCGTTTCGGACGACCTTTCGACCGATGGTACCATACCCGGGCGGGTTAAACCCTACCACCTAGTAATATAAGAAGGGAGTCATATCCCTTATATAAAAAGAATATATAAAAAGAATGTTTTTAAAGTGTTTTTTTTTTATTTCACATGTAGGTATTTAGCCTTCCTGTTAAGCTAGCGCCAGCCTGACTTTTTAAATAAATTCTCGGAAGAGTCTCTCCAAATTCTCTAACGAGGGTTCACTGAGGGCTGAGATACTCCTACACTATACAGATACTCATTAATCGTGAAGACCTCTAATCAAATATATAAACTCGCTAAAGTTTGTTGCCCGATTCTTGTTTATAGATTGCACTGCTTATCGATAAAAATAAAACATGCATGACGTACTAAACTGAATATGCATTTTCGTCTTATTGCGTACTAGTGCGTGTACTTTAAGGAGAAATAATAAATTTCATTTAATTTAATCAAATCATTATTTATTTTCAGGCACATGCCCCATTCACACACATTCACGCCCATAACACCGGGTGAACTAGGTGCCATGTCAGTGCTTCCCTTCATTTCATGTCGGCTACGCTCTAGTGGACGCAACTATTTCCATCATTCAACTAATAGCCGTTTCGACCGACGACTTTTCATTAAGTGCGATGGTATCCAACCCGGCCGGGTTTAAACCCTACCACCTAGCAAGGTACAAGGGACCTACAGTTTAACGTGGAATCCGAACCGCGGTCAGCCTCCAACGGTCGAGCGGTCATCCGTCCAAGTACTGACAGCGCCAGGGTTGCTTAATAATAGTCGACCGACCGCACCACTGAGCTATACCGAGGCTGACAACCTACATGCAAGTTCAGCGAAAAAAATTAAATAATAATAAATTAAATATAAAGAAAGCATATACAAATGAAAAACAAAATCGTAATACTATTCAAAAACATTCTCAACTTAGTAAAATGATACATACATACATATCACACACGCTGAATCCCGACAATCGGGGCAAGCAGAGTAATCGGTGTTGTGCTGCAAGAGCTCTGGTAAATTACAGCACAACATCGAACACCACGTTTCGCAAAGTATTCGAACAAGATTCAATAGATCAAGCAGCAAGTAAGGCACGAAGACCCACCTGATGCATGACTCGGTGGAAGTACCGTGCCAAGGTGAGAGGTGGCGAGCCTGTCGCCCTTTAGCGCGGCATCTTGTCCTTATCCCTTAGTCGCCTTTTACGACATGCATGGGGAGAGATGCAGTGGGGCTATTCTTTTTAAGTACCGGCCCCACACGGTACAATAATAAAAATGGTACAATAATAAAAATAAAATAAAACTTTACCTACTCAGGCACATGTCTCAAAACTGAAAAAAGTGAAATTGTTTAAGGAACGACCAAAAAAAAAAGGAAAGCGACTTCAGAAAGCGTGCTCGAACATCCTACTCCACAACAGGCCCTGTGCCCACGTGGGTGTGTTCAGAGGTAAATTAAGTGTAGTCTCAGAATTGTTTATCCATAAATATTAAAGCCGGTTCATTAGTGACCTTTTGCATGCCACCGGCATACCTAGCCAGACGCATGCCCCAGACGTACAATAACATTCAACCTTTCTTTATCCTAGTACAAAACCAATTAAATTGTCTGTAGGTACACACATTTTGTACAGTATTGGGAAAGTTGACATTGCTAAAGTTAATTTTTTATTTTTATGGAAACTGACACGGCTGGCTATATCACCTACAACATCCGTGATGACAGCCTATAGCACCGGGTGAACAAGGTGCCATGTCAGTGCTTCCTTTCATTTCATGTGGGCTACACTTAATTGGACGGAAAACACGAACTATTTACATAGCCGTTTCGACCGACGACGTTTCATTCGGTGGTAACAACCCGGAAGGGATGAACCCTACCACCTAGTAAGGTAAGAAGGGAAGGGAACTACAGTTTTACGTGGAATCCGAACCATGGTCAGCCTCCAACGGTCAAGCAGTCACGCAACCAAGTACTGACCGCGCTCAGCGTTGCTTAACAACAGTCGACCGACCGCACCACTGAGCTACCGAGGCTGACAAAAGTTCTTCTCCAATCATAATACAAAAGAATGGAACGGAGATCAACTCATCCAGCTACTGACCATGTAGTAGGTAGGTAGTAAATGGTGTAAAGCTAAGCGCAAATTGGCGCGGTGGTGGCAGTCATAGCGGTGGCGGCCAAAGTAGCGGTGGCGGTGGCGTTCAAAAGTCGCGCAGATCAGAGCGTTCAGATTCGACGGCTGTGGTGCCGCGGTGGTTGCGTAATTTCGTAATTTTCGTACTTTTAACTACAAAATGGAAGAAATTTTACTTTTTTTTAACTTTTTATTTTATTTTATTTCTTTATTAATTTTTTTTACTTTTAAATTTTACTTTTTTTGAATTCCGCGTGAGCAGTATTGTATAGAATTGAGTGATTGTAGACCTCGTTTATAATTATTTCCTCCATTCTTTCGTCAGTTCCTATGATTATCACGCGATCAGATGCTGCAGGCGCGATCTGATCGCCACCGCCGCCGCCACCGCCGCGATCGGACCGCGCAATGACCGCACGCGTGCAGCGATCGACCGCGCCAGTATGCGCTTGCACACACAATTGCGTATAACCTATCTGATCGCCACCGCCATCGCCACCACTGTGAACGCCTTGATCGCGCCAATTTGCGCTTAGCTTAACACAAACTAAATAAAATATACACGGTGTTGCAAACCCAACCTTAAAACCCGAAAGGGGGTGATTCTGTACGTGAAATAGAACAACTTTTGTTCTACGACTTTTTTATTTAAAAAAAAATTTTTTTTCTCCATACATTTTGAGAATAGGTATTTAAAATTTGTATGGAAAAAAATTTTTTTTTTCACAGAAGTTGTTTAGTTTCACATATAGAATAACCCCTTTATGTTATTTAAAAATATTACGGGGGCAACTGCAACACTGTGTATAAAGGGTAGAGTTAAAACTTGAGTACTCTGTGAGACCGGTACTTAAAAATAATAGCCCCACTGCGTCTCTGCCCGTGCATGTCGTAAAAGGCGACTAAGGGATAAGGACGAGATGCCGTGTTAAAGGGCGACAGGTTTGCCACCTTGGCACGGTCCTTCCACCGAGTCGTGCAGCAGATCCATCTTGGTGCCTTATTTGCTGCTTGATAGTTATCTTGTCCGAATACTTTGCTAAACGTGGTGGTCGATGTTGTTGCAATTTACAAGAGTTCTTGCAGCACAACTCCGATTACTCTGCTTACCCCGATTGTCGGGATACGGCGTGTATGTGTATGTAGTTAAAACTATGTTGGCGACCAAGTAAGCTATGGATCGGCTTGCCATAATTTTTCAGTCTCAGTGCCGGTCGCCACACCAAACCTCAAAAACATTATGCATATTTAATAGTATATTTTTTGTGGGAAATGCGACATGGCGCAGGGCGGACGCTCAGTTTTGCCAGCTTTACTTATCGACATTATATACTACAAATATATATTTATAGTATACTAACTAACCATCACGCTATCTCATCAGCGGGTCGCACAGTAGCGAAAATACTCGGAGCGGAGCCGAGGGCAAAAGCTTGTTGTGAATGAGATTGACGTTGTAGGTAGGTAGCCATCCGCCTTCATCCAGGTTTTCCAGAAATAAAAAGCTAGGGTTGTTGAGTAAAATGATTAACTAATGAATTTTGTTCACACTATACCTAATTAAAAAAATATAAAAACCGCCTTCAAAAATGTATGAAATAAAAAAATAAAAATCGAACCCTAGAGTTGAAGGCGGTCGGTTATTTTTGCTTGCTTTAGCACCACCGCCTTCAACTCTAGGGTTCGATTTTTATTTTTTTATTTCATACATTTTTGAAGGCGGTTTTTATATTTTTTTAAATAGTTTTTTATTTCACAGCTTTTTTAGTAATTTTTATTTGCTATTAATGGACTCGGCGGAATCGCTTTCCAATCTGATCTTGACCAAAAAAAAATGGGACCACCTTGGAGCTAGACTGAACCGAACACAAAAAGAATCATCGAAAGCGGTTCACAATTGGGGAAGATATTGCTGAACATACATAAAAAAAAATACATACAGCCGAACATAGAACCTCCTCCTTTTTTGAAGTCGGTTAAAAAGATAGGTACGTACATACTTACATACATCTGTAGCGTAATATTAAACTTTACATCTTGCAAAAATGGCGGACAAATCGGACGCTACCAGATGGGCCGTCCAAATGCCGGACAGTCTGGCAAGCCTAGCTATGGGGAGTGCTCGAAGGAGCTGTTTGACGCGATTCCACCGTCCTCTTTCCACCTCCGCGCACTGGGCATGAACCGCATACCTACATGCTGGACTTACTGCGGATGCGTACCAATCGGTTTACATTAGAAGTAAATTTACTATTAAATGGTTTAAGAGAACATTGCTTACTTTCAGTCGTATAGTAAGTGATAATTATTAATTACATTTAGGAATATTTTTTTTATATTGTATTGTATAGTTTATTGATCATTCATGTGTCAGTTAGACTGCACTCGAACTTGTCACAATTTGTTCTATCCGGTTCGATTACACTTAAGCTTTAAATTTTTTTTTATAAATATATTATTTACTCCGCAAATTTCTGTACCATAAGTAGGTATCTGTCAGGCCGGCATGGCATTCCGACCGAAAGTCCATAGGCGTCATAAGTCACGCTTTCTACAAAAAAAATTGGTTGTCTGTAAAGTCGGTTTACGGACGATAGTTTTACGTGATAACGTCATAAAGAAACACAGCTATAAGAATTGTACAATCGTACATTTGTCGATTTATAGCCTCGATTACCGTACGATACGGCAATTACCGTACGTTTGGCAACACTGCCGCTTGGGCCGAGGACGTTTCCATGGTAACTTTGAATATCAACGTGAATATCAACGTGACTATCAACGTGACACGCTTTCGTACGTACTGCCCGTGTTCATCAATTTATAAGACGTTATCACGTCAAAAAAAATATAACCCAAATCGAAAAATCCTTTTTTTATCGTCTTCAGACCTAACTTTGGCAACCCTAAAGAAATCTCGCCACACGCAATACGTTCAATGACCTGAACACATTAATAGGTTGTTGAACTAGTTTATTCTTCACTTTATCGTCTTGTCTATTGTATAATGTTTGTATGACCCGAGGACGAAGGACATTCACGTTCGCACAAACGTTTAAACTTGGAACGTGGTGCGGACGTTTAAACTTGGAACGCCGAGAGCGAATGTCCAGCCAGAATCAATGCGGTGCCAAGTCGCTTGACGGTCAGACAGGGATGTCGCCAATTTTGTCCGTGAACAACTATATTTTTTCATTTAAACTTACTTTTGTACTGGGGATTGATTGGTTCATTACAGAAAAAAAATTTCATTACAAATAACAATAAGTTTTTATATTTTAATTAGTGAAGATATAAGGGCACTAATAATGGTTTGCAGCGAGCGAGTGCTAAGTTGTAAGAACCAACAGATCTTCAGAAAAAAAAAAATTACAGGTAATGTTCCTCGTCAAAGAAGAACAGATCACTGTTGCGACAGGTAATGTTCCCTCGTCCAAGAAGAACGGATCACTGTTGCGACAGGTAATGTTCCCTCGTCCAAGAAGAACGGATCACTGTTGCGACAGGTGATGTTCCCTCGTCCACGAAGAACAGATCACTGTTCCGACAGGTAATATTCCCTCGTTCAAGAAGAACAGATCACTGTTACGAGAGGTAATGTTCCCTTGCCCAAGAAGAACAGATCACTGTTGGGTCAGGTAATATTCCCTCGCCCAAGAAGAACAGATCACTGTTCCGACAGGTAATATTCCCTCGTTCAAGAAGAACAGATCACTGTTACGAGAGGTAACATTCCCTCGCCCAAGAAGAACAGATCACTGTTGCGACAGGTAATATTCCCTCGTCAAAGAAGAACAGATCATTGTTGCGACAGATAATGTTCGCTCGTCCAAGAAGGACGGATCACTGTTCCGACAGGTAATATTCCCTCGTCCAAGAAGAACAGATCACTGTTACGAGAGGTAACGTTCCCTCGCCCAAGAATAACAGATCACTGTTGCGACAGGTGATATTCCCTCGTCAAAGAAGAACAGATCACTGTTGCGACAGGTAATGTTCCCTCGTCAAAGAAGAACAGATCACTGTTCCGACAGGTAATATTCCCTCGTTCAAGAAGAACAGATTACTGTTACGAGAGGTAAAGTTCCCTCGCCCAAGAAGAACAGATCACTGTTGCGTCAGGTAATATTCCCTCGTCCAAGAATAACAGATCACTGTTGCGACAGGTAATGTTCCCTCAGGCAAATCTAGTGCATGCCGATCAAATGCTGTTAACTCGGTTAAACATAGGACAATGATGTTTCTATCTAGATAGATATTTATGTATTTATCGAATGCGCGCTAGCCCTGGAGCAGAAGTCAGAACGAAATGTGACGCTCGGTTAGGCCGGGAACTGTTTGCGTATGTTCCGCGCGATAATGTTTGAACTTCTCCTCCCGGCGCTCCTTAATACCGCGATATTTTATTGTTAACTGCCCTCTTAACGTCGCGCGCTCCCGGCCTAGGACGCTCGAACTGATTAGAACCGCCGTCACTGAACTGAGGAGTTCGGAAAGTTTACATTTGAAATGTGTGTGTGCTAGAAGTTATTCTGTTAATTTTTAATGGAACCTGGATTCATCGTTGGCTACACCGCCTGCTAACCCACACAAAGTCAGCCCATCCTGCCGATATTAGATGCCATTTCAGTGTTTCTCCATTCTGGTCGTACCGGCTACACTGAACTAGACGGAAAATACTATACGGAAGAAACTATTTGCATAGCCGTTTTGACCGACTTTTACCGGCTGTGTTCTCCTCTAGTCTAGTATAGCCAGCAATCCAAAAAGGGGATGTCTCCGGTATGGCACCTACCTTCTCGGAGGTGATATTGGCCAGTCGGCTCGGAGCATGTGCTCTGGCCCCTCTGATTCATCCAGGGACGCCCGTGAATTTTTGTCTTTTTCTTATTTTTCTTATTTGTTGTTTCATCCGCCATAATAACACATATTCTGTGAAAATTTCAACGGCCTACCTATTACGGTTCAAGAGATACAGCCCCCCTACAGACAGACGGCGTAGGCTTAGTAATAGGGTCCCGTACGACGGATACGGAACCCTAAAGAGTATGGGAAGCGCGAAGGGAATGGCAAAACAAAAATTCGAGTCGGCGGCACTGAGCAATCGAACGCAGTGCGCGCGTTATATGGTGAATTTTGTAGTTTTTGTTTGTTTAAAAATTATTAGGATTCGTTTTTTTTTTTCAAATAATGATGCTTTTTAAAATTAAATTCCCTATACAATGACGTAAATTTCATTCCAAAATATTTATCCAGTATGGAGCTAGCTCGACATAAGAAATTAAAATAGAGTCACATTAAGAAATGTTTTTCACCATGAAAAAATACTGTAAATTTAAAAAGCCTGCTTCTGAGTTTAAAACAGTTAAAAAAAAATGTTCATATTATGTACTTCGTGAAACAAAATTTTTGTTTGAAGTTTTAAAAAATATAACAATTTTCGTTGTTTTGCCATATGAATCCTCTTAAAGTGGAACAATTTGCTGAAAAGCAGTACAGCGTCTGAAAGGTTCGTCTGCATTAATTACCGTTTGGGCTGCGCTCGCTCTGCGCTCTTCAGACTGTAGCCAGTCTTTAGTCCGCCTCTTCCGCTGAAAAATGTTTTCGCATAAAACTCCTATTGTGCCTAAGTGAGGTGGCGTCGCTCATGAAATTAATGTAAATTTAACGGAACATTTTTTTTTATTAAATTTAAATTAAAACAGAATTATTTCAAACGTGACTTTCTTTATTTGTACGTTCTTGGCTTTACTTTTACTGAAGTTATGAAATGAAGGGAAGCACTGACATGGGTTGGTACGACCGTACTGGATGTAAGATGGCCGCATAGCAGCCTCGGTTGTGTTCTCCTCTAGTCCAGTACAGCCAGCAATCCAGGGAAGTCTCCGGTATGGCGGCCACCTTCTCGGAGGTGATATTGGCTGTAGGGAGCGTGCGTTTTGGCCCCTCCGACTCAGCCACCAAGCTACTGGGCTATTGTAGGTGATGTAGCCAACAGTGTCAGTTTCCATAAAAGAAAAAAAAGTTAAGACTGGCCTGCTCCTATTGGCAGCATGTTATCTGAATGGTATACCTACTTAGCTTACATTGCATATTAGTTCACGCTTGACTAGGTATTATTAGTGCCTCAATTTTATTAACCCATTGACAACTTGATACTTCAAGTAAATTTAATTATGTCGTAGTATGATTAATGTACTAGCATTATTGAGTTGATACAAATTACGTATCAAAATTAGACAAAGGTTCTTTACGCTTGATACATTTAATTAAATTAGTCTTTATTCAGAACTCTCTCTCTGGCTGTATTTTCGATAGATTATAGGCGATGTTATTATGTGGATAATTACATGTAATAATATTTATAAAAATAAAAATACCTCGCGAAGTTTATTTTTTATTTATTTTTTTATGGAAACTGAATCGGTTGGCTACATCACCTACAACATCCTTGATGTCAGCCCATAACACCGGGTGAACTAGGTGACATGTCAGTGCTTCCCTTCATTTCATGTCGGCTACACTGAACTGGACGGAAAACACAACCTATTTACATAGCTGTTTCGACCGACGACGTTTCATTCAGTACGGTGGTACCACCAACCCGGGGGGCGGGATAAACCCTACCACCTAGTAAGGTAAGAAGGGAAGGGACTTTCAGTTTTACGTGGAATCCGAACCACGGTCAGGCTCCAACGATCGAGCTGTCACCCATCCAAGTAATGACCGCGCTCAGCGTTGCTTTACAACAGTCGACCGACCGCACCACTGAGCTACCGAAGCTGACGAACTATTTTCAATACGTCCCTGTAATTTACACGACATGTGTCATCTCTTCCAGCCTCGGTAGCTCAGTGGTGCGGTCGGTCGACTGTCGGTCGTGATCATAAGCACACCTGGGCGCGGTCAGAACTTGAATGAGTGACCGCTCGACCGTTGGAGGCTGACCGTGATTCGGTTTCCACGTAAAACTGTAGGTCCCTTCCCTTCTTACCTTACTAGGTGGTAGGGTTTAACCCGGCCGAGTTGATATCACCGCACTGAATGATCAACAGCAGTCGGTTGAAACCGCTATGTAAATATTTCATCTTTTCCGTTCAGTTCAGTGTAGCCGGCACGACCGAAGGAAAGCACTGGCACCTAGTTCACCAAGATGACGCATGTTGTCGGTAATGTAGCCAAACGTGTCAGTTTCCATACAAACAAAATGTATGCAGTCAATCAGCGGTTATGTGCCCACTACTGGGCATACGCCTCTCACATTTTTCTCCAGCCCTACCGGCCTTGGGTGGTACGGAACCAACACTGATTGCCTCCGACATACTTGATGTCGTCGTCCCACCTGGCGGCTGGTCGCGTTCAGAGGCGAAAACATACACTAATGAGAATAACAAATATGCGTCCCTAATAACGATGATAAATCAATGGAGCAACATCACTATTAGATAATGGAGTTGCATTAGCCACTCATGGAGGTGCACCGGTGATTAATTGATAAATCGGACGTACTACAGTCCGACGCGAACACCTGGCAACCCTGCCAGGTGTCCGCTTTTACCGCGGACAGTCGGCTTTTTTGAAGTCATGTCCGCGATAAAGTTTTACACTTCCGCGGACAAAACAAAGGGGGGATAGATTTTTTGTAAAAGTTTTACCCGTAAAATCAAAGGGGGGAAATGGTGAAATCAAAATCAAATCAAATCAAATCTAAATTATTTATTTTTCAATTCTCCTAATAATACCATATACAATCTTTATACAATATACAGAATGAGTCGTGAATTGAAAAAAAGGTGTAGGCGCAGCATGTGGCACTGGCATTTCAGTGTCGCTGATTTTAAGCCTAACCTTGTAGCTACCTAACTAAAAACCAAAAGTGACAATAATGTAAGTGAAAGGTAGGTAGGAAAGAAGAAAATATAGGCGATGTGTTAAAAATATGAATGAATAGTGTTGAATAATGTCCTCTTTTTTTATCTGGACCATCTGGCAACGCTGACTACAGTCAGGTACAGCGGTCCGCCTCCTGAAAGACTTTATCAATCCCTCGAATCCTTAATCCTGCAAACCTTCGTTTGGTTCTTCGGCAAGTGATAAATAAGTGATGTTTTGGTGGTTTAAAAAAAAAAAACCAGGGTTAACATATAGAAGATGCGTCGCTTATAAAAAAAACTAAATACCCTAAAAAAATTTAAACACCCTAACATTGCTTAAAATAGAAAAAAAAAGAAAATTTGTGGGACTCGAACCCATGGTCAAAAAATACAAACCCTACACGCTTACCACTGAGCTAACAAATTACATAAAGGACCAAACGAATATCGGCTTCTGTTGGTTCGCTCCGGGCGAAGGAGTAGGAGTGAAGGATTAGAGGGATTAAAAAAGTCTTTCAGGTGTCGTATCGTCAGGTGTACAGTACTCGGCGGTAAATAATGTACATCGGGCTTTAGAAAGAGACCGACCGGATGTAGAGCCTCCGTACGACAGGGAAGACGCGGGTTGCCTCTTTCAAAATTCCGATGCACATTATTTTCTTATAGCGGCGGGTGGCCGAGTGGTTTGGGCATCGGCTTCTCATGCGAGAGGTCCGCGGTTCGAATCTGGTCGGCGTGTACCAATGAGTTTTTTCTGACGAAAAGAATTACGTGAATACCTACACCTGCTGCTGCACTGTTCGGAACCGGTGTAAAACTGTAGGTCCCTTCTCTTGCCCCTTAGGTAGGCTCAAATTGTAGCCGTCTGGGTTGGTACCACCGTACTGGATGTAAGATGGTCGCATAGCAGCCTCGGTTGATTCCCGACAATCGGGGTAAGCAGAGTAATCGTTGTTGTGCTGCAAGAACACTGGTAAATTTCAGCACAACACCGACCACCACGTTTCGCAAAGTATTCGAAGAAGATTCAATCGATCAAGCAGCAAATAAGGCACGAAGACCCACCTGCTGCATGACTCGGTGGAAGTACCGTGCCAAGGTGAGATGTGGCGAGCCTGTCGCCCTTTACCACGGCATCTTGTCCATATCCCTTAATCGCCTTTTACGACATGCATGGGGAGTGATGCAGTGGGGATATTATTTTTAAGTACCGACCCCACACGGCAAAGAGAAACCCTGGCGTTTTATACAGTTTCGACATAATATAGTGAAGTGAATTGCCATTAGTGGCAGTGCCACAGAATAGAAAAGAGTGCAGTGCATCACAAACAATAGAGCAGTACGTTAGCAAATGATGAAAGTACATCACTAAGCGATTTATTCCAGTTAACCACAGCACTACTCTCGCAACACCGGGAAGCCGTGCTCGACTTCCAAATGCGGTCCATCCCAGCATCGAATGTTACAAGACTACTTACTGAAGCGATGCGCGGTTTGTCTACGATATGTTGAAGACTACTTCCGAAAACGTCTCCCCTTTAAGAAGTTCACGAGTTCGCATCGCACGCATCGGACGAATCGGATCAAACAAATTTTAGTTTTTTTTTTATGGTTTGCCATAGAGGTGCGTTCACTCATCCGTACCGGACGGTCAGAACGCATCGGACTGTCGTCGCTAAAATTTGAATGCAAATGACGGTCGCGTCGGCAATCCGATTGCGGTGGATACAGTGGCTGTGCCCAAAAGTTCAAAGGAAAATTATACACAGACAAAATCATCACTCCTCGCGAGAGAGGCCCATGACAGCTACAAGGCGGACAAAGAGCTCGTTGTCTAATCTATTAACACGCCTTTTGAAGATCCCCAGGTTATATTATGTGGTGGGGAGCATACTCGCCGGAAGACCAAAGTACTCCTAAAAATTAGTTTGATTATATCTTTCCGATGCGTTCAATGCGTACGATGCGAATATGTAGGCGCTTGCTTTTAGGGCTCAGCATTTTTGCAAACATTATTGTACTCTGATTTCTGCTCCTTCGCTCTCTAGGGGTGCAAAAGAGCTTGAAACTTTAATGTAGAACGCGAACGTAGAAATGGTAATTCCTTGGAGAATAGAGACATTGATTATCTTAAAACTCGGATTGGCTGGTGTCTTCAATCTTGAGCTAATACGCCTATTCTGGCTACTGTAAAGAAATTGGGTAGATTCTTCATTCAGCCAATAGCATGGTTTCATCCTATGATTCTTTAATGATAGGATGTAACAAAGCTCTTCGTGTCGCAAAGTCACTTCTTATGAAATTGAATATTAAGTATCTTCTCTATTCGATCTTTAGCCACAATCTAGTAGCTAGGAGATTAATCAAGGTTACACTTATTTCTTGACAAGTCACTCATGTACGCAAAGTCGAAGAAATGAAGCACGCATATAAGATAACTGAGATCTTTGTAATACCTGCTCAAGGATTCCAGTCTTCGGTAGATATATATTTTTTTAATACTTCTGCCAGCGACCTTGTATCAAAATCTCCCATGATTGATGACAAACGACTCTCACAGGTCGGTATTCGCATATTCCATGTGACACAATAATAATTTTACTTCTACTTTGCCATACAATCGATCATAACACCAACTTAATGAATCAAGCTAAGGTCCGCTCTCTTCACTTATCGTAACAGCGATCTCGTACCTAAGGCCTTCATGAAGACGTAACGTGACGGGCCATTCTTGTGGGTCGGTAACACTGAGGACCATAGGCACACGCTCAGTGATTTTAGCTAAGGTCTTCAGTCGATCTATCGCAAGTTGTGATCTTGTAGCAAGGACCCTCATCAAGTGCCGCTCAATTAACTTTCGATCGGCGATGGCGCCTGTGTCTAAGGACTTCCCACACCGCCCCCAAACGCTCAACCCAGCTGGATTAGCCACAGGCGAGGGAATCCCGATTAAACTGTAATCGGTTCACCTACTTAGTAGCTATTTAGGATCGCCTGGTACCGAGGACTCGCTTAATATGTGACCGCTTAGGAATAAAGGGGTACAGTTCTAGGCAGTGAGTAGGGCAGATAAGCCTCGGCTCTTGTGGGAGATGTGGGTTCTATCCCCAGACGATGTACACAACTTTCTTTGCACCTTCGTGATGAATTTGTGTTGGGCCATGCTTTAGATGTTACGGGTTTTTCTGGATTAGTACCGTGGCAAGCGCTATCAGAGTCGTGCTTCTCATTAAGTTCAGTAAAGACGAAAAGGTGATTTATGTATATTCTAGGGCGATTGCCTTGTTACACGGGTACAACAACACCAGTTAAGATTATGATGTCGGCTGTTCCACAATACAACTGAAAGTGGCATCCGTCGTCCACGTGGACGCTCGCTCAAACTCGTTATCGGATCTAGAGCACGTACTTGTACCTTTTAACCGTAAAAACGTTTTGCAACGGATAAGCTGACATTTCCAATTGGTAAATTGTCACGATTATTCAAAATTGGAACGAACACCGAGTCACGAAGCGGCGAGCAAATGTGAACGCTCCATAAAAGGGAATTTTCCCCTGTAAACACTTTTCCCGAATACATACATAAACCTACCTATATATTTAGCTTCGTGCACGTATGATCGTTATTTCCGGCAAGAACTTGCCGATTTCTCTTCAATTTGTCGAACGTCAGCGACAAGGCAAAAAACCTACGGCCAGCACATACGCTTGAGTCTGTTTGTATGTAACCACGTGTACATAATATGTTGAAAGTACTATTACTCGTACATGAATATTAAGAGTTGACAACCATCCCGAATCTAATAGCGAACCAATATTTTTCAAAGAAACTCGAAATCTAACTCAAACTCAAGGTTTTTATTTGCAGACAAAAGCAGCAGGTGTACTAAGTATTATTATTATATATTTATACCTAAATATATAACTAGAAATTAAATAAAACAGAAAAAACAAAATGCATAATAAAACAAAATATATTAAATATTTATAACAAAAACAACACATTGTAGGATGCGGCACAGCTCTTATTCCTAAGGTGAACCATAGTAAAGCTGATTTTAAGCCTAACCCATTTTTTTTAATTTTCACACAATTTTGACAACATAAATAACTAATAAATAAAAGGGTGTAAAAACGCAAAAAAAAAACAAAACCAAAAAATAAACACCAGTAGCAGTGGTATCATTTTAAATTGTCTAAGTAGGGCGCGATTGTGAGTTATTAGGAATCCCTGTCAAAAAGTGTGCCAAGTTCTACAACAACAGAACTCATTGTAATGACTAAAGCCATCTAACCCCCTGCCGTTTTCACCACAGTTCCGCCACCCGAACTTGCCCTGGCATTCGATTCGGCGACACCAGTGATATGTCCAGATAATTCAATTAAGTTCTCTACAGGGCTGCATTCTGGCGCCCTCTAGCTGTCCAACTTGCGAGCTACTGCAGCTAACTTCGCTCTGGAACTGCAGCCATGGAACACGGAACATTTCATGAATTTACTTACATAGAGGCATCACGACCGAAGGGAAGCACTGACGTGGCACCAAGTTCACCCGGTGTTATGGGCTGACATCACGGATGTTGTAGGTGATGTAGCCAACCGTGTCAGTTTCCATAAAAAAAAAATAAAAAAAAACGAGAACCTACTAAATAACATATTTACTAAGTCGGAACATAAAAGCGGCGGATGGCTAGTGGTCTGGGTGTCGGCTTCTCTAGCGAGAGGTCCGAGGTCCGAATCCGGTCGGCGTGTACCAATGAGTGTTTTCTGACGAAAAAATTTACGTCCATTCCTACACCTGCTGCTTCACCGTTCGAAACCGGTGTAAAACTTTAGGTCCCTTCCCTTGCCCCTTACTAGGTGGTAAGCTCAAATTGTAGCGGAATGGGTCGGTACTACGGTACTGGATGTAAGATGGGCGCATAATAGCCACGGCGGTGTGATCACCTTGTCCAGTATAGCCAGCAATCTAAAGGGAAGCCTTCAGTATGGCACCTACTTCTCGGAGGTGATATTGGCTGGTGGGAGCATGTTCCCTGGTCCCTTTGACTCAGCCACACATACCGGATTACATAAAAAATCTGTGTTCATCCAAATTTTAAAGTTACGAGTAACATTTGTGTCAAAGATGGATCCCGTAGTGGTATGCAAGTCCGGTCGAACTGGCGGGCGCTCTGTACACTGAAACTACATCCGGAAGAACGCTGTCCATCCTTTTATGGCTTACGATCCGAAGGGAACAGAAAATAAGAAAGATAAAAAGAAAGAAAGAAAGAAAGAACGAAATAATTTTAATTTTCTCTTAATTAATCCTTAAAAATAACAACAGTACAAGAAAACCTAAAAGAGAAAAATGGACAGGCGCAGCCTTTGCCGCTACAAACCATGAGAAGCATTCTGCTATGATCCCATGGTGGTAATGACACCATGGCGATGAAGTAGGCAACCATATAAAACCAAAATATTCAATATGGAATCGTGCAAGTTGACTGAACGCAATAGATTGCGTCATACCTACTAATAGAAGATGTAACTATTCAACATTTAGGAGAACTAATACGTCATCGACCCGAAGGCAGAATGGGTAATGTGCTGGCGGTTCTACGCCTGCCTTCCAAGAATCCTTTAACCTAGGTGTCTTCAAACGTCGTATTAACAGGCTACGACAGCCTAGCAACAGTCCGCAAATCTGCTGGCATGGCACTAACTGAACTTGGTTTCGGGAGGAGGCGTGTTTTTGGCTCTGTCGACTGCATGATTGGTCTCTCGGCACAGCCACCCATGTTGGTTCACATAAAAAAAAACCGGAGTTCTAGGTTCGAATCCTGGTCGGGATGTATTTTTTCTCTTCATTTTCTCTATTTACCGAATAAATATAATGCTTAGTACTAACACATAAAAATAAAACATATATAAAACCTATTCAAAGTTGTCCGCGCATTATGAAAAATATTCTGAATAATATGAATGTAAAACGTCGAAGTGATCGGGGTGCAGGGGAGAAACTTAATGACATGTAAATAAAGAAATCTGCGTGTGAACACAATTTTACTGTGTTAGAATTTCAAATTTCTCCACGGTGACATCACGTCACGAGTCAGCCTCGATAGTTCAGTGGTGCGGTCTGTCGACTATTGTTAAGCACACCTGGGCGCGGTCGGTACTTGGATGGGTGACCGCTCGAGCGTTGGAGGCTGACCGTGGTTCGGATTCCACGTAAAACTGTAGGCCCCTTACCCTTCCCTTCTTACCATATTACTCGCCTTACTAGGTGGCAGAGTTCGATCGAAACGGCTATGTAAATAGTTCGTTTTTTCCTCCTAATTCAGTATAGCCGGCACGACAGAAGGAAAGCACTGACATGGCACCTAGTTCACCAAGTAGTTATAGGCTGACATCACAATGATTGTACAGATGTAGCCAACCGTGTCAGTTTCCTTAAAAATGGTTTTTTCATAAAATAAGGATGCAATTTCTCCGTTAGATAGGTGCAAATCCGCAAATTAAGGAAAAAAATGCGTCCGGGATTTTTCGGTCGCCCAGGTGTGCTTATGATCGTGAACGACAGTCGACCGACCGCACCACTGAGCTTCCGCGGCTGACCAATAAATTATAAAACTATTTAATGGAAAACCTAAAAAAATCCTAATTACTATGCCGTACTTGATATAAGATAGAACACACCTCTTATGGTCGGTGGTAGCACTTACAAATTACCAACACTAAAAGTGTTCTTGGAAAAGATACTTAGTACATCTTCGTCTAGCTGTATAGCTACAGAGCACGGCTGGTTGATTTCATGTCATCTTGTTCTGTTCCAGTCCAACGCAGTGGCGGAGCATGAACTTAATTTTATGTAAGCAAGATACATTTTTCGAGGCCCTATCAATTTGGCCAATACTCAATACATTCAACAACATCATCAAATCGCAATAATACAGCCACTGTATTATTGCAATATTCACTGCCTCTGTCCTGCTTCCCATCTTGTGTCGGATAAAGGCTTTATAGTAAGGTTTAGTTTGCCTTTGATTACGTTTAAACATGTTTACTCGGGGTCTCTTTTAATAGATCTAGCTGAATGTTTTTCATGAATCAAAGCTGCATGAACTTTCGAGGCGCGAGGCCCCTCGGGCCGGACGCCCACGTCGACCACGCCTTGCGCCGCCTCTGGTCCACGGTGATGCATACGTCGCAGTGTTCAGCGACTGACTTTGGAAAAAAATTCTCGCAAGTGACCTCCAGTAGAGAGATGGGAATTTTTTCGTGTTAACTTACCACCACCGGTCGGAATTGTCCCTTCAGACCATTTGACCACTAAATCTCACCACCAGTGGTCAGTTCGCACTATAATTCATCAATTGACTTAATTGACTACCAGTGACCAAATATCACAATAGTATTTCCATATCATCCACCTAGTTACTATAGCGCAAAATTAAAAAAACAACATGTAGACTTATTGAACGGTACCAGCAATTGACGCGTTTTAAATGAAAGATTAAATAGGTATGTCTGAAATAAGTTTAATTTTTCTTTGCACTTGAAACAAAACTTTACAGCTTACTTATGACCTAAAAAACAAACAAGCTCTTCGTTATGCTCTTAAAAATTGTACACTTTTTTGTACACTTACTACATATCCACAGATCAGAGAAGTTTAGGATTTCTGTGTAGGTACATATCTATTTGTTGGTACACTTACTCGTATCTATTTTTATTATTTAAAAATTAATGGAAAAATTAAATTCCGTTCGGCATTAGTAAGCGAATGGGCTTACTATCTCCAGACAGTGGCCGATAGTGATTTTATTTTCCTTTAATTCTACCACAGCCTTGGAAATGTTTACATCATTCTCGATCCGCTCACGACATTTCTTCACAACAAGAAAATTTTTAACTCATTCCTGTATTGAATAATAGGGGTGCGTCGTCTTTTCAAAATTTTAACAAGCGTGGTAATTTCGGATTTTTTTGGTCTGCAGGGATTTTGCTTCATGGTTCATTTCATCACCAGTTGTGAAATTGGATAATTTTCATGGTGGTGGTATGGGAATACCATTGTGTCAGCTGTACCACTGGTAGTCAGCTGAGAAATTGGAGTGCTAACTGACCACCAGTGGTAAGATTTGGTGGTCAGATGGTCAGGAGCCGCTGTGGCGACATTTATTATTTATTAGCGCGCATATGTGCTAATCTATTCTTAGCACGTTTCTTGTATGGGGACCCCATACATTTTTTAAGTACTTTTTGTTTTTCTTTTTTTTTATTATTTTTTGGCATATCCGCTATGGTAAAACATATTCTGTGAAAATTTCAACCGGCTACCTATCAAGGTTCAAAAGATACAGCACTCGGACGGACAGACAGGCGGCGTAGGCTTTGTAATAGGCTTCCGTATGGATACGGAAGCCTAAAAAGAAGAAGAAGGCTCTGCCTGCATGCTCCACGGCTAAGGTTGGTTTGGTGATCGCATAGTTGACTTGGGCGGCTTTCGATTCTAAGCACCGAACTTTCGTCGTTAGCTCGGGATGAATGCGGATGAGTTAGAACCTTAACGAGACTACGAAGGGATCGGTGGGGGTACCCTTTAAGCTAGTTTTGAAAACGGCCAGGATATCTTAGGCCATACTTGAAATATATTTGAAAATAATATTTTATGTTTGTTTTATGTAATCCGGTATGGGTGGCTGAGTCAGAGAGAGGGTCCAGAGAACAAGCTCCGACCAGCCAGTATCACCTACGAGAAAGTAGGGGCCATATCGGAGCCTCTTCTCGGTTCCCTTGAATTTCTGTCTACACTAGAATAGAGGAGGACACAGATAAGGATGCAATACGACCATCTTTACTACATTTATATTCATAGTATTCTTTTGTATTTTATCATATTGCTTTACTTGTTAATACATTGCCACAAACAATTATTGTTCGCCTGCATATACTTCTCCCACATCCGAAAGGTTGGTTAGAATAGAATGCCTAACGGCATTAAACTCGCCTATTGTGCCTAATTTGTATAAATTGGTGTTAAATAAAGAATCTATACATACATAAATACAATTTCAGTCTGCCACCTAGTAATGGACACTGGATGTTAGATGGCCACATAGCAGCCTCGGTGAGGAGAACCGAGGTGAGGGAGGGTAATCATCACATACTCGTATACTTATGGATCGTAAAAAAATATGGACATACGTAGAACCGAAAATAATGAAAAACAAAATTAGCTCTCAACCAAGATTTCATAATCAAGAGCAATACACAGAACCAAACAGTCGAGTAGAAGTAACTTGACAAGTATTTGGATACGTCTTAGGAATTCGTTTTATAAGGTTTATGTAGTAGACAAGAACGTTAGAAGTGGTAAGGGCTTCGGACTGTCAAATGCTTGTATGAGAAACAGCGTCGCCGAGCTCCGCAGGGAGCGGAGGGGACGGCGCGCGCTCTGATTGGGTGGTATCGGGTGGGAGAAGGTTGACGCTATGTGGCCAGCGGGCGACCGACGAATGTTATTTGTACGTTTTTACTAATATCATGTTAAGCTGGCGCGGGGAAGGTCCGACGTCCCTACCTCTTCTAACGTTCTTGGCAGTAGATATAGATAATTAGTAATACGTATAGAGCAGGTACAATGTGCTGAACAGCTCAAAGGAATCCTTGGTCCGAAGACTTAAGTACAAACTCCGTTACAATAGCCAAGAGAATCTCTAATCCGTCTGATCTAAATTGTGGTACTACGTTTAAACCTACTTGCTCGAGCACAAGCCTTGCGCTACATCCAGACACTGCGTCTTAGGGCCCTGTCAACCCGTATTCACCCGTACTCCTCTTTCAAGGCGCCGCTTTTGCTGGTTGGAGTAGGATGCAACACAATCAATGAAAGCGAAAATTAGGTTTTTATTTTTTTATTCCAAAACTACGGATCGAAACAAAAAAGTAAAAAGCTGCGGATTCAACAAATAAAATATATTTTTTCCAAAGCCTTGATTTGGTCACGTTGCCTTAAAAACGTTTTTATAACTAATTTCAGAGGCATGTTCATGATTTTTTTCTATCGAGCGAAATTAATCAAATCGTGTTTTCAAAAAGCTATCGATCTGCGCTGATAGATGAAGTTTTACATATATTAAAACTGAATCTGTCAGGTACCTAATTAATATTGGCGGTACACTTCTTGAAATTCGAGTCAGACGCAGCCTGACGTCACCTTATAGCTGACTATTTTAACCCCCTCCGTAAAAGGAGGAGTTTGACACCTCCGTCTGTCTGTCTGTATTATGTGTCTGTTTGTCTGTGTGTCTGCCTGTGGCATCGGAGCTCCCAAAGAGATGGACCGATTTAGATGCGGTTTTTTTATTAGAAAGCATGTTTAACCGGGATGGTTCTTAGCTATGTTAGTAATCAATAGGGTAATTTATGAAGTACAAGCTGTGCCCGCGGCTCCGCCCGCTCTCATATTTCACTTCACTGCTAACCTCATAAGCCATTTAGCGTGATAGTAAGTAGCCTATAGTTGATGGGAAGAATCAAGCAATCCGTAGAATTTTGTTTTATTAAAATCGGTTCAGTGGTTCTCGAGTTATAAGCGGACAGACAGACACTCAGACACTCAGACAGAAAGCAGACGTTGGATTTTATTATAGGTATAAGGATAAAAAAAATTACGTGTCAGGAATGGAACGGGGTGTGGGTTTTTTTAAAGCTTGAAATAAAAGTTAAATTACAAATTTTAAGAACCCCGACCCTTAAAGATTCTAAAATAATTTTGGTTTACTTACTTAAACTAGGTGGGGGGACCGCTAAGTAAATAAAATATAAAAACTCAGAGCTGCGCGGGAATTTACTTAGCGGTCCACCGACTCCTCTAAGTAAATGGCAATTATTTTCGACTTTTTAAGAATCGGGGTTTTTTAATTGTATTCTGATTTCGACGTGAAAACATCTTATAATCGGAATGTACCGTTCCTAATATGAGTGTAACGCGAATGGTAGTAATTTGAAATCCATTTTGAAAAAAAACCCCCGACCCTTAAAAAGTCAAAAATAATTTCCGCTTACTTAATTAAAGGAGTCGAGAGACCGCTAAGCAAATTCCCGCGCAGCTCTGAGTTTTTATATTTTATTTACTTAGCGGTCCCCCGACTCCTTTAATTAAGTAAACGGAAATTATTTTTGAATTTTTAAGGGTCGGGGGTTTTTAAAATTTTTAATTTTACTTTTATTTCAAGCTTCCTAATAAAAAAAACCGCATCAAAATCGGTCCATCCGTTTGGGAGCTACGATGCCACAGACAGAAACACTCACACACACACACACACACGTCAAACTTATAACACCCCTCCTTTTTATTTCGTCGGGGGTTAAAAATATAACGGTCATCCAAAAGCTGAATGGCTGAAGTGTTGCTTTCGCTGAGACAGATAGTAAATGCGACCCTTGTGTTGAGGTGAGCGAGGGTAATCATCACTCGATTCGTCCCATTTCACAACTTTTAAAGATACAATTTCCTGACTCGGTCGCTCTACGGTTGTGATGTCACCGTGAAAGGTCCCGACCACCGGTCCCGACGCGTTCTGTCGAAATAATAATGTGAGTAAGTAATATAATTAATTAAGTAAACTGAATTAGAATTTTGAGTATATTTGTATTTAAAATATCATCTCTACGCGAGCGAATACAAGAGCTTCGAGCCCGGTCCGGTCGGACTCGGTCCGAGAGTCCGAAAACGGGTCTTCGAAGCAAATCAGTCCGTCCGTACCTACCCGTCCGGCGGACGGTACACCCCACCGAATGAAAAGTCGGTCGAAACGGCTATATAAATGTTCGTGTGTTCCGTCCAGTTCAGTGTAGCCGGCACGACCGAAGAGAAGCACTGACATGGCACCTAGCACCTAGTTCACCAAGGTGTTATGGGCTGACATCACGGATGTTGTAGGTAGGTTGTGTAGCCAACTGTGTCAGCTTCCATTAAAAGAAGTCATGATATTTACAAATTATGTTTTTGAGGATTGTATGTCGGAGGAAGGTAAGAAATTATATTGTGTACTAATTTATGCTTAATTTTTTTTTTTTTTTTCTTATGGAAACTGACACGGTTGGCTACATCCCCTGCAACATCCGTGATGTCAGCCCATAACACCGGGTGAACTTGGTGCCACGTCAGTGCTTCCCTTCGGTCGTGCCGGCTACACTGAACTGGACGGAAAACACAAACTATTTACAAAGCCGTTTCGACCGACCTTTCATTCAGTGCGGTGGTACCAACCCGGGCGGGTTAAACCCTACCACCTAGTAATATAAGAAGGGAGTCATATCCCTTAGTCGCCTTTTACAACATACACGGGGAGAGATGCAGTGGGGCTATTCTTTTAAAGTACCGGCCCCACACGGTACACGTCTGTCAACCTGTCTCTGTACTAATCCCAATTTAATAAATAAATAAATACATAAATTCTCCTAATAAGGCGTAAAGGTGTGCTCCCAATACGGTGATGCAGCCGTCAGGTTCCATAAAAAAAAAGATATTATAATTATTTTGAATGTCGCCAAATTGTGTTTAATTGAGCACAATTGAAATAAAGTCTGGATGCGCCTCGAAGCAAAACCGATCGTGAATAACTAATGAAATAGTAATCTTACTTTAAAGTCGCGATACAATGAGCTTGTGCTAAATACAATTTATATATTGGATGCCACAATGAGAGCTATTAATTAATTAGCAGGTAATTTTGTGAGAGAATTTGCATATGTTAAAATCTGTGATTTTCCTTTCATGGGTCTAGCTAGAATATCAAGCAAACGTTAAATCGCATTATTTTAAACGTTTTCTTGGAAATCTGAGTTCGCTATGCAAAACTTGTTTAACATTATTGTTTATTGACCATTCATGTGGTAGTCTCTTTGTCAGCCTCGGTAGCTCAGTGGTGCGGTCGGTCGACTGTTGTTAAGCAACGCTGAGCGCGGTCGGTACTTGGATGGGTGACCGCTCGACCGTTGGAGACTGACCGTGGTTCGGATTCCATGTAAAACTGTAGGTCCCTTCCCTTCTTACCTTACTTGGTGGTAGGGTTCATCGCGCCCGGGTTGATACCACCGCACTGAATGAAACGTCTGTCGAAACGGCTATGTAAATAGTTCGTGTTTTCCGTCCAGTTCAGTGTAGCCGACATGAAATGAAGGGAAGCACTGACATGGCACCTAGTTCACCCGGTTTTATGGGATGACATCACGGATGTTGTAGGTGATGTAGCCAACCGTGTCAGTTTCCATAAAAAAAAATAAGATTGCGCTCGAACTTATCACAATTTGTTCCATCCGGTTCGATTACACCCACGAAGAAGAACCGGCAAGAAACTTCACTTTAGAACCTTACATAAGGCCTGTCTTAGGCCCACTTGCACCAACACGAGTTTAGAGTTAAGTAGCGAGTTATGGATTTAAACGCGGTTTAAACGCGGTTCCCACATACAACGGGTGCTAGCTTAACGAGTTAAACTGGTTTATAGTTAAATTCGTGTTGGTGCAAGTGGGCCTTAGGCTTTCTTACCAGAATGGCCAAAATGGTATAAAAGGAACCTTAACCCCAACTTCGTTATCCGTCCGTCCCTATATCTGTCTGTCTGTCCGTCTGACTGTCTGCATGTGACAAACACAGCCCCTTAACTTCAAAATGATTAGGTAGTCCTAGAAATTTTAAATTTAGTGTGAAACAAAAAAAATTTTTTTAAAGAACCTTCTTAAACCTGATCTCGTATTATGTTGCAGGCTAGATTCTAGTTAAACCTTATATGTTATTCAGCTTAGCTGAATAACTTAGCTTGTTCGCTCCGAAACAGGAACCGGAGCCAAGCCGCGACAGCTTCCGACCGACCTCGCACGGGGACCGCCTCTGATCGTATTATCATCTTTAAAAGGCTTTAAACCAAATATTTAAATCTATTTAAATCTCTAGTTTAAACTAGACAGGTTTACCGGCTCCGCAAATACATAAGCTTAGCCTCGATTTCAAGGTATACAATTGTTTGCCAACCAGTAAAACTGCACTGCCGCTGGTTTATGTCATCTTTTGGATGGCTTACTATCACAGACAGACGTGGCTTTTATCAATCAATAATAAAATATAATATAGAATAATAAATCTGTAAGGGATGGTCATGGAGTAAGTTTCTTTGTTTTATGAGACACTGCGTCTGTAGACTCTATGTATGATACTAAAACTAAATTGACGATTTTTAGAATATTTTCTGTATGTATGTATGTTCCTCCATAACTCTTGAATCGATCAGCCACCTATAGCATACACACTGGAACTACGTATTTTTAGACATTTTCATACACACTTACACAGCCTGCCAAAACTACCAAAAACGAGGCGTAAAATTTGATCTGCTCTGATTGGTCCGTCAAATATACGTTTTCTGACCAATCAGGGGTCGCTGATTTCAAATCTGCCATTAGAATTTTCCTGTCAAATCCGAGGCGGTCTCGCTTTTGACGGCGCCTCGGTTTCGTTAGTGTGGACGGACGAAACGCCTCGTTTTAGGGAGTGGGCAAACACACACCCTCACACGCACAAACACACAGATATATAAATTATTAACGACGAGTAACCCTCTATAAATAATTAACTATTTACATACTGTCTACCTATGATACATCCTTCGGGCTAGTTTAGGTGATAGGAACAAGAAAATGCAGGGTTAGGTCTGTATTGTTTTTTTATTGTTTTTATTTAAGTCTTACATGTTTGTTTGGAATAATTTTATACGTGTACTGTTGTAACCTAGTTTTGTGTTTTTTCTTTGTGTGTTTTTTGATAATAAAGAATTTTGAATTTGAATTGAATTTGAATTTGATCATCCGAATTCTATGAAACTTTGTACAAACACTATACGGGACACAGGATAGGCTGAATAAAATTCCGTTTCAGTTCCGGTTACGCTAAGATGTGGCTCTCATACAAACCGAATTGTTCCGCGCGCCGAAATAATGCAACCTTCTTTTCTTACCGCGGCAGTTTGCTCTGGGGTGGGTCTTAAGTTACACAAAAAAATTTAAAATAAACCTCTCATCCTTTTGTCTTATTCAGTAAGTGTGTGAGATTGACATTGTCCAACTGTGTATAAAATAAATAAATGCAGACACTGACTAATTAAATTTATTAACTAATAAAAATTAAGAAGAAACAGTTATTACTTTTGTGAACTACATAATCTCCATGACCTCAGCTTACCTACTTTTATGTGTTATAAAAAACAAAGAACTTATCTCGCTAATCAATAGGTTATTAAAACTTCAGTGAGATCTCTTCACATTTCACTTCATAGATCTTGAATATGTCGATTGAAATAGTGGTGTCCGCAAGTTGGAGAAGGTGGAAGATTCTGCAGGTTCAGCGCTAGCCAGTAGAATCATTGCCGGTAGAACCATAAATTGATGACGTTGGTGAGCTTCTTGGTGCGGTGAAAGGGAAGATCTCTCTTGTGGATGGTAGCTGGTTGAGCGAACGATGATCGTGATCGCCGGTGAGTGAGCCAGCGCCATAGAAATCAATGGCCAGCGCCCATCATGTGTGTTCCACCATTAGTTACCAGACACACGACAGTCTTCGTCAGCATGCTCGTGGATATTATACGGCAGCAAAATACGTTTTTCTCTATTAAATTACATTTTTCACTCTTTTACATTCAAAACCAAGAAAAACTTTTTCTATCCCCCTCTCTGACAGCTACCTATACTATCATCTCTCCTCTCATTCCAAATTTAAATTATATTCATAAATCTCTCCGCCAACTGGCCACTACACATTTACATTAAATAAAAAAACATGTTACAATAAATATACGGTAGCGAGCCTTGCCCATTAGTTACTTACTTTCATCGAGAAGGTTTATTGTTTACCTGAACGTAGCTCGGCCTTCTTTTTACTTACTTTCTTCTTTTTAAATACGAATTTCACGCGAGCGTAGCCGCGGGCAAAAGCTAGTAATAATAAAACGCTAAACGTCCGTCTGTGTGTACGCGGCGGGTAAACTCGAAAACGGATGGACGAAAATGGACAGCTTTACATATAGTTTTTGCTAAGTGAGTTTTAACAGTCATTTGGAAATATCATCTAATTTAATTCTTACTTATTTTTTCTATTTTCTCTTTTTTTACTCTCCTATTATTAATTCTCTCAACGAACTAATTCATTTGATAACTGTACTTTTTATTAAACTTTAGAAATAGCGCTGGCTGATTTGATAAAAAAAGTATGCCTATAAATCTGATAATACATCACACTCTCGCATCCTGGGGGAATCATCTACCAGCTCGAAACCTAAAGAAATACATAAAAAAATTAAACTAAAAATAGCCCGAAATGGATATAAAACGCTCATCGGATTACCCAAAGAGTTTCGATAGCCCCACTCCGGCGGCGGAGGGTTACGAATTACGATCTTTGTGGGATTACCCATTTTACCATTAAAGAAAATAAAACCTCGTTTCCAAGAAAAAAAAAACCAAAAAGGCACATTGATATGTACGATAAGGCAACTTTTACACAAAGTCAGACGGGTTTAAAATAAAACCCGAAACGTCTGTCTGTGTACGGGTAAACTCGAAAATAGATGAACAGCTTTATATATTTTACTAAGTTTTTTTTTTTATGGAAATTGACACTGTTGGCTACATCACCTACAACAACCGTGATGTTAGCCCATAATACCAGGTGAACTAGGTGCCATGTCAGTGCATCCCTTAATTTCATTTCATGTCAGCTACTGTACACTGAACTGGACGAGTTATATCAGTCATTTGAAAGTTTCATCTAATGTAATTCTTACATTTCACTTAAACAAAAAAATCTCTCAATTATGTGACTCTCTAACAGTGGTAGAATTTAATTCCACGAGACCTATCGTTCCGCCCAATTAAATGCTGATTAAAGTTTTTATCCCGCGAATTTCCATAAAATTTTATCTTCTTATTAAATTAGGCTTCGCTGAGGCTTTTTCTAAGCCCAGGAGAGTTGCGATAAATATTCAGCGTTCTATTATTAAGCCACAAAATCGTGAAGGCTTATCAGGAGCATCAAATTTCAGGAGGGTGGATGGTTCAAATGAAACCACTTAGCGGGCTTGGAATAGCAGAGCCTGCCGCTCGTAAGCGATGCCAAGCTGGAATCATGTCTACGTCGAAAAAAAAATGGGAACATTTTTCTTCATTAGATATACAGGATGTTTCAGGATAGGCTTGAGAAACTTCAGGAATAGAAAGTACCCATTATTAGAAGAAAAAAGTCCTTATCACTCTAATCGAAATTCCGTACTTTTTTTTATCATACAAAACTTGAAAATTATAATAAAAATTCGATGGACATTGCGTATGGGGAGGTGCTGTCTAGGTCTAGGGAGTACCACAAAGTACAGTGTACCACAAAGTACATACCGTTCATTAAATTTTCACGTGTTCGAAATTTGATTCCGCTTCTAGTCTTTTAATATCTTTGTTCTACGCAATATACTTAGCTCCTACATAGGTCTGTACTTAGGTCTTAATGGAAAAATGCTTTAAACCTTAAACAGACGCGGCACCGCCGCAGCGAGGTTTAGTAACTATCTGACACAAACATGGATACTAGATGTATTGGGAAAAGCTTAAATTTGGAAAGTTAAAATATGGCTGATAGTATATATTTACTAATAATTTGCGTTTACTTTTAAAAGAGTCCGCTAAGTAAATACCCGCGCAGCTCTGAGTTTTTAATAATGTATTTACTTAACGGTCCCCCGACTCCTTTAAGTAAGTAAACGGAAATTATTTTTTACTGCTTAAGGGTCGGGAGGTTTTTTAAATCTGCAATTGAACTTTTATTTCAAACTTAAAAAAAACCCGCGTCCAAATCGATCCATACGAGAGACGTAATTCTTTTATGACTCTTCACAATTACTTTATTTTATTTACAAATAAAAATCTTGACAAAATTATAATTCATGCTTAGAAACACTTTTAAAGAGCTAATCATCACTAATATAAAATGAGCCTATATAGATTAAATATTTAGCTGAGATACAGATTCCCCCCCCCCCCCCCCCCCCCCCACCCCGTCCCCCCGTCCCTACGACGACCGTACTGCTACTTGACTACTTTGACGAGATCAAACGGAACCGCCACATATTTTTCAAAAGGTCGCCACTACCCCGTCCCGTGCGATTCCCCCGCTTCCCTTCGCCTGTTTGCCTCCAGCCCGTCACGTGCGTGCTCCGTGTAGATGTCGCGGCTTCATCTGACGACGTCGAAAACCGCCGCGTTGGCGAAGGCGCGGATGTCTCTCGGCCGCAGACCCAGACGCTGCAGCAGCCTGTCGTTGGCGGGGTCCCAGGAGCCCAGAGCGCTGACGATGAGTGCGTCGACGGTGGCTGTGTGTCTCAGGGCGCGAAACTGCTGAGCGAGGGGCTCGTACGTCACGAGCCAAATGGAACGGCCACATCTATAACAAACACGTCGGTGTTAGTAGGGAGCTCACGATCGGGCCGGAGGGGAGACTGCAATTCGGGGATGGTCCGGTTGACGGAAGCGACCCCCAGATTGGGGGTCGCTTCTACCAACCGATCCAGCATCGAAGGCCGGGTACAATAGTTAAGGACGTGGGGCAGGGTTTCGTCCACCGAGCCGCACCCCCGGCAGAAGACATTGTCGATCCACCCGAAACGGACGGCTCTCTTGACGGGTAGGCAGTTTAGACGGGCTCGGTGGACGAAACGCCAGTCGCAAAATCTGGTGTGGCGCCCCGTGGCCATGAAGTGGCTAGACGTCGGAGAGGCAATAACACACTCCATGACCTTGATTACTAACAGCCAAGAATCATCCCGGTTAAACCAGCTTTCTAATAAAAAAAACCGCATCCAAATCGGTTAACCGTTCGGGAGCTAAGATGCCAGACAGACACACAAATAGACAGACGGAGGCGTCAAACTTATAACACCCATCTTTTTGCGTCGGGAGGGGTTAAAAACAATCCTTCCTCGACGTACATATTTGTATGTAACAATTTTCATTTCTTGCGGCACTTTTGTGTGAAGAATGTAAAAAAAATGCTCATAATAAAAATTAGCAAAACAAAACTTGTTCAGTTTCAGGTGTAAAATGGGCCCCTTTCAAAGGTGAACCTATTAATATAACACTTTGTATGTATGACAACATTTACAAAACGCTCTAGCTAGACGTACAAGCAAGCCTAAACGTAGCACATCGATGTTCACATTATAAATAACATGAATAAGATTGTTTTTGTAATTGCCAACATTTTCTTAATTGTGAGTGATGCCAGCAATAAATCTAGTGAAAGTTAAAAAGAAGAGAACATTCTTCTTCATTAGTTCGTCCTTTTTGTAGCTACGGTAGAATTAATTTTAGTTCCCGGAGGCTATTAATTTCGGGGTCCTTCTCATTATTTTCCGAGTTTATTGTCCTCTCGGCGGGGCCTAGATGTTTGAATTTGGGCGAAGTTGCCTTATCGCACATTTCAACGTGCCCCTTTTTGGGTGTTTTTTCTTGGAAGCGAGGTTTTATTTTATTTAATGCTAAAATGGGTAATCCGGTGAGCGTTTTATATCCATTTCGAATTATTTTTAGTTCAATTTTCTTTATGTATTTTTTTATGTTACGAGCTGGGAGATGATTCCCCTAGGATGCGAGAGTGTGATGGATCAACAGATTTATAGCCACACTTTTTTATCAAATCAGCCAGCGCTATTTTTAAAGTTTCATAAAAGTACAGGTTTGGAATGAATTAAATCGTTGAGAGAATGAATCATAGGAATCGGCCAAGTGCGAGTCGGACTCGCGCACCGAGGTTTCCGCGCCACAAAAAATACGCGTTTCTTGTATGGAAATATTCTGTGAAAATTTCAACCGTCTAGCTATTACGGTTCCAAAGATACAGCCATCGGACGGACGGACGGACAGACAGGGTCAGACAGACGTGGTAGGCTTAGGCTTCCGTACGGGGTACGGAAACCTAGAAAGAGAAAATAGAAAAAAATCCACCAGAAAAAACTCATTGATGCACGTCGGCCGCATTTGAACCTCAGACCTCTGGGTCTAGAGAAGCCGACACGCCCAGACCACTAGGCCACCCACCGCTCATAGACATGATCCCGATGTCTAGGCATAAAAGTAGCAAGGTGCAACACGTGTTTTGGAGTGTTATACCTCCGCAGGTTACCACGTGCCGGGGGTGGGGGGGAGGGGTTCACCCTCGAGGGTGGTAAGAGCTTGATGGATCACCCGCTATCCGCGCAGGTGTAGAAGCCTTCAGAAAGGCAGTGAAGTGTAGTAACTCGACATACGAGACCTGAAAAGATTTGGGCTGAGGAATTGCTCAAATATTGTGCTTTAAAATGCAGTAACGTTTTCTTTGAGGGTCAATTGTGAAGTGAACTACGTGAAAAGAGATTACAATATATTATTTTTTCCTATCTAACACAAAATATTGGCCCTGCAAATTGTGAAAGGTATTGTCAGCCTCGATAGCTCAGTGGTGCAGACAGCCGACTATTGCTATTGATTGTTAAGCAACGCTGGGCGCGGTCAGTACTTGGATGGGTGACCGCTCGAACGCTGGAGGCTGACCGTGGTTCGGATTCCACGTAAAACTGTAGGTCCCTTCCCTTTCTACCTTACTCGGTGGTAGGGTTCAACCCGCCCGGGTTGGTACCACCGCATTGAATGAAACGTCGGTCGAAACGGCTATATAAATAGTTTGTGTTTTCCGTCCAGTTCAGTGTAGCCGGCACGATCGAAGGGAAGCACTGACATGGCACCTAGTTCACCCGGTGTTATGAGCTGACATCACGGATGTTATAGGTCTACATCACCTATAACATCCGTGTCAGTTTCCATAAAAATAAAAAAATATCGCCGGGTCGCGGGCACTTTTCCCACAGCGAGGGCCGTCTGTCTGTCTGTCCGTCCGTATGTCGCAGCCATTTTACTTTGAGACTATTGGCACTATATAAATGAAATTTAGAAGGAAGGCGTGTTCTATACAATGGTGTGGTGAAGTGGAAAGAAAATTTGGAGTGGCACACGACCATGCATGTAACTGAGGGTTGAAAAAAATAATCAATGCACTTGATATATTTAAGTATCAAATTGACGATGGCACTATACACCAGATATAGGTAATGATATGGCAGAGTGGTCAGATTCTCAAGTATTCATGTTTATGCTGTAAGTATTAATGCTCTTGTGAGCGGTAGTATGGCTTAATTATTAGTAAGTTACTATAATATAATACTTATAAGGTACTAACAAAACATTGTGACTTGCGAAGTTTGTTTGTCAGTTCTTCTTCGCATTGAATTTAGAACTGGCGGAATTTTCGACATGTTCAAGCGTACTTTACCTACCTATGGATGAAATTATACAATAAATAATCAACGTATGGGTTAGATAGGTCTTAAAATGGTAAAGAAGTCTCAAAATGATTTTTTTTAAGACTAATAGTTGGTGAATTCTATAGTCTTAAAATAAACGGTGGAAAATTCTGAAAAAAAAATAAGATGGTAGAATTTAAGTAGGTTTTTCGTAACCGCTTCAGACCTAGTTCACCAAGGTGTTATGGGCTGACATCACGGATTTAGTAGGTGACGTAGCCAACCGTGTCAGTTTCAATTTAAAAAAAGTTACATGTAAGGAATTTGTATTATGAAAATATCCGGCTTAGAAATGCAATAACTACCTACACAAAAAATACTCGTAATTTGACTGTGCAAAACGCAGACATGAAAGCTATCATAATATTTCAACATTTTAAACAGAGTTTTGACTCTCTTCTCTTTCAATTACTTCCAAGGAGTATATTTTTTTTCAGGAAAGGCAGTTTTACCGGAACAAATTGAAAACGAAAGAGCAGGCCAGCGGGCGCGGCGACGCGGTCACAGATTACTTAATAGTTACTTCGTAACAGATAAATCACTCCATAGAAAATGTTCCTACCTTCGGGCTTTAATAGCCTACTCTTTCACAACGCCAATCGCTGCGTGCGAAAATGTACCTTAACGATCGAGTGTAAAGTGATTATTGCTTTGCAGCTGCGCGCACTTGCGTGGGCGAGCGTCTATGTATACTTCGCGCGGCAGACGAATTTTTACTGAAAAAGACCGCCGGCGGCCCGTCGCACACTATACGATCAGTATGGAGAAGGTTGGTCAAAAATGGAAAAACAATATTTTGAAATCCTATACAAAGTCAAGTTAACTCGGTCGAGCAATAGTCGCTCGAATTTCCCCCACTCATTTCCGGGCCCGAAGCGCTTGCGTATCGTTTCCACAGACAGTCGAACTAGGTAGAGCAGCGCGAGTGCAAATGTGGCGCCGCGCGCATACGCAACTAATTATCGTGTTTAATAAAAGTGCAGTGAACTGCCATCATGGACACCACACTTAAAGGTATTTACACTTTACTACATTGATATAAAAAACCAAATCTTTTAAAAATTCAGTCATGTACCCATGAAAAAAATATTCCAAAGTTTATATAAAAAAAATACCAAAGTACATATATTCAACGAGAGTTTTAGTAGTGTGTTCCATCGAGTTCCATCAATTCAACTATCACACGTTATAGATATCCTCGTGGTCTTCTTGGATCGTTAATAATATCAATGCGATTTTATGCGCTTTATACAGGGTTTGTGTTTTTCTGTTATAGGTACGCCCGTAGTTGCACGCGCCGCGGTTTCGTGCACTGGTGGCGGGATGTCTTATACACGATTACAACTATTTCATATATTTATGTCTAGTACCAAAACAAGCTGGATTTCCAAAACTAAGGATTTACGAGATACCTATTGTATTAAAAAATACTCAACATGCACATGTACCGATAAAAGTAGAACAATCTGATTAGGTAACATAGTTTATTACTTTTTATTTTATTGTTTGTTAATAATTATTAATAATTTTACTTATATTTGTTTGCATTAAAAGCTTTATAAACAAAATGATATTTTATTGAAGTATGTACATAAAAAAAAATTTAGGTACGTAATCGTAATACATATTTATTTTCTTCTCCCTTACCACAGGTAAATTGTATATAGGAGAGAAATAAATGTTTTACGACAATAAGGCTTACTTTTTATACCTACTTAATTAATTTTAAATTAACAACGAATTATTCAGTCATATTTAAAGCATTTATATAAATTTTAAGAATTAAAGGAAGAGAAACCGTATATACTGATGCAGAGGCTACGGGAGAGGCCTATACTTAGCAGCAAAGTGATCGATTAATTTTTATATAACTAATAAAGTAATATTAATATTAAATGATGACGAAAAACATATCATATGAATTATGACCATGTTTTGAGCAAAAATCGTATAGTGTGCGTCGGGCGGTAGGTAGTTAGCGCGCGCAAGTACATAGAGTGCGTGAGGCCTGACGCGGTGTCAAAAGCGCCCGTGCACGTTTTAGCAACATTAATTACCAATGTGAATATTTTTACAATAGATAGTATGTACTGTACAATCACGTAAATAAGTCGAGATAGACCTGTAGGTAGAATTTTGTCTTGACCTTATTACTTGAAATGTGCAGCGTACCTTTTTTTTATGGATACTGACACGGTTGGCTGCATCACCTACAACATCCGTGATGTCAGCGCATAATGGGTGCGCATAATCGTTTTGAGACTTCTTTATCATTTTAAGACCTATCTGACCCATACGTTTATTGTTTATTGTATAATTTTATCCATAGGATAACTTACGCTTGGACATGTCGAAAATTACGCCAGTTCTAAATTCAATAATAATAGCCCCACTGCATCTCTCCCCATGCATGTCGTAAAGGGCGACTAAGGGATGAGGACCAGATTCCGTGCAGGACGACAGGCTAGCCACCTCTCACCTTGGCACGGTACTTCCACCGAGTCATGTAGCAGGTGAGTCTTCGTGCCTTACTTGCTGCCTGATAGGTTATCTTGTCCGAATACTTTGCTAAACGTGGCGGTCGGAGTACTTGCAGCCCAACACCGATTACCCTGCTCACCCCGATTGTCAGGATACGGCGTGTGGCGTGTAACATCTGTAACATCCTACCTGGTAACATACCGCGACAAGGTTGTATATGTGGTTGTCCATTTTCTTCCTCGATCACAGCCAAGTCTAAGGCCGCGGTTGCCGGGGTGCGGGGATTGCGGAAGCGGGTGCGCGGGGCGCGGCGCGGGGGCGCGGGGAGGGGCCGCTCATTGTCGGCGTCGGATGATTAATGTTTTTGGATATTAGCAAACATTTTCACCAGCTCGCAGGCTGACTGGATACGGCGAAGGATGGCAACACTGAATAGCATGAAAGCTATTGAAAATTCGCGTAACGCATGCCGAAGTTGGGATGTTTTATGGATACTCTTGAAAATTACCTAATACAGAGAAAACTAAATATTTGAAAAAAGAATGCCAATTTTTCTTGCAGATTTCTTTTTTTTTTTTGTGCTCGGCCTACGACGAACTGAAGAAGAGGATTGTGAGTTTAGTTTTTATGTTAAAACATCTTTTGAGTAAGTTTCTAATACAAAACCGATGGTGGCATTTCTACGCAGTTCTTTGTCGGAACGTAAGTTAGTCCCACGCTATAATTTTCACACATTTTTACCCGACTACGGCGAAGCCAACAGGAGGTGAATGTGTTTTTTAAGCCGCGTCTCCTGCTTTTTTTTCGAAACATTACACAGAAACTTCGAAACATTGGGGCGTGGCCATACACATTTATATTAAAACAATTTTTTTTTGCAATGTTTCTTGTGTAATGTTTCGAAAAAACATGAGCAGGAGACCCGGCTTTATATAGACGAACTAGCAATATTCAGGAAAATCCATAAAAACGATTGTAGGTCACTCGGAAATAATTTTTCAAATTCAAATCATGACCTCCAAACCTCCCTAGGTAGTACCTACCTACATGTTTTTTGTTTTTTTTATCTTCACATATAACTCTTACTTTTAAGTACCTTTCGGCGGGTGGCCGAGTGGTTCGGGCATCGGCTTCTCATGCGAGAGGTCCGAGGTTCGAATCCGGCGGCGTGTACCAATGAGACTTCCAAAGTGGCTCTCAGCGCCACAACAGCGCTGATTCCGCTGTCAGAATTTACAAGAATAGACCTGCTGAACTGGTGTAAAACTGTAGATCCCTTCCTTTACTAGGTGGTAGGCAGCTTGAAGATTGAAGACAGCTTGATTCAAGATTGAAGCCGTCTGGGTCGGTACCACCGTACTGAATGTAAGATGGCCGCATAGCAGCCTCGGTTGTGTTCTCCTCTAGTCCAGATAGCCAGCAATCCAAAGGAAAGCCTCCATTATGGCACCTACCTTCTCGGAGGTGATATTGACTGGTGGCAGCATGTGCTTAGGCTCCTCTAACTCAGCCACCCATACCGGATTACATAAAAAAAAACTGAAATATTGTTACAAACAAATCTGAACGTTTATAGTAGCAATTGGAAAAGCGTTTATAAAAGGCTCAGTGGTGCAGACAGTCGACTGTTGCTATTGATTGTTAAGCAACGCTGGGTGCGGTCAGTATTTGGATGGGTGACCGCTCGACCGTTGGAGGCTGACCGTGGTTCGGATTTCACGTTAAACTGTAGGTTCCCTTCTTACCTTACTAGGTGGTAGGGTTTATTCCGGCCGGGTTGGTACCACCGCACTGAAAGAAACGTCGGTCGAAACGGCTATGCAATTCGTTCGCATTTTCCGTCTAGTTCAGTGTAGACGACATGAAATGAAGGGAAACCTGACATGGCACCTAGTTCACCCGGTGTTATGGGCTGACTTCACGGATGTTGTAGGTGATGTAGCCAACCGTATCAGTTTTCCATAAAAAAAAATACACTTTTCGATGTTACATGGCTTGGCTTGAACCCTTCCGCCTCCTCTCTTAAGCCCTGCTCCCTTTACCCCCTCCCCGTATCCGCAATGTTTGCGCATTTACCTAACGCGTGGTGTAATCGGAAGGGGTGCCTGTACCTGTTGCGGAAACATTTTATAAACATTTAGGAAATGTACCTACTCGCGCATAGAGATACCTACGTAGACGAGCCATCAACTTGTCGAGGAAATGAGAGACAAATGCAAAAAAGGCGAAATCACAAACATATCTGACATCCGATCTGAAAGATTAGCATTCCCGAGCGCGGTCACAACTTATATGAACTTGTTGAGGCTGGCCATGGTTCGGATTCCACGTAAAACTGTAAGTCTCTTTCCTTCTTACCTTATTAGCTGGTAGGGTTTAACACGACCGGGTTGGTGCCACAGCACTGAATGAAAGGTCGGCCGAAGCGGCTATGTAAATAGTTCGTGTCCCCATTCAGTTCAATGTAGCCGGCAGGACCAAAAAGAAGCACTGACGTGACACCTAGTTCACCTAGGCTGACATCACGGTTGTATTAGGTGATGTAGCAAGCCAACGATGTCAGATTCCATAAAAGCAATAATGTCACACATGTGTACTCAACTTGCAGCACAACACCGACTACTCTGCTTACCCCGATTGTCGGATTACAGCGTGTGGTATATGAGTGTGTGTGTGTACTTATTTATTTATTTATTTATTTAATATGCTTTATTGTCGAATATAAATTCTATATAACAAATGGCGGACTTATTGCCTAAGGCAATATCTGCCGGTCAACCACCCTATTACACCATTTATTATAGGTATTTAAAGAAACAACACTTAACTAATAACATATTAATAAATTAATGAAAAAAAAAACAACAAGATGACTTGGACGCCTAAAATAACACTATAATAATTACATACATACATGAACATAGATTAGGTAAAATACTTACGTAGGTAAAAATCTACATACTTACTCACGTACCTTCTAACTGCAATGGCTAATCATGCCGATAAAATTTTGGTAAATGAAAAAAAAACCTCTGTGACAAATGGACAGTCACGGGAGTGATCTTACAAGAGTTCGGTTTTAACTTTTTAACTGCTAGGAAAATTTTACCTTTTAAGGTGCGGAACACATAAAATGTTATTCTGAAATTTCTTGACCAAATGCCAAAAATGTATGATAAGATAATGGAAAATTTTAATTTCCATACTAATATTTCACAATTCCCTACATGTATCTGTCTTCTTCTTGTTCTGTTGTTCTACTTTCTTTTCAAAGTTCTAATTTATAAATAGTGCGAAATATCTAATTTTTTAGGGTTCCGTATCCGGTACGGGACCCTATTACTAAGTCTACGCCGTCTGTCTGTCTGTCTGTCCGTCCGTCCGTCCGTCTGCCTGTCCGAGGGCTGTATCTCTTAAACCGTAATAGGTAGCCCGTTGAAATGTTCACAGAATATGTTTTATTAATTATTATGGCCGATATGACAAATATTAAAAATAAGAAAAGTAAAAAACTCACGGGGGTTCCCTTAGAAGAAACCAAAAAGTGTATGCGCGCGCGCCATCTACCTAATAGATTATGAAGCATTTTAACTAATCGTGACATTTAACTAATATGAAGCATTTCATAACACGCCATAGATTGCGTGAGTGGCGCTAGCCATGACATGTCGATACCGGAACCCTCGGTGCGCGAGTTCGACTCGCACTTGGCCGGGTTTTTTTTGCAAATACCCATTTGGCTGGTCCGAGCACCTTAACGCATCTTCTGTCTGCTTTAAATTAAGTGTATGCCGACCAAACGTTGATAACGAGTTTACTGTAAGGGAAAGCAGTGGTTCCGTACCGCTGAAGGCCGGGAGGAATGGAGGAAAATTGGAGAGGCGTATGTCCAGCAGTGGACGCTTACACGCTGACTGACTGACTGACTGACTGTATGGCAAAAATGTTTCAAGCTTTTTATTTCCATGAGAAAATCATTATAAATCTGTTGTCTCGACTCTCGATCAATCACTGGCGTTGTCCTTTCTTGTTTGCCGTGGCATTTGTTGAGGCGCTTGGGTTGCCAAAGTTTGACAACCTCCGCCTATAACCTGACGTTTATGTCATCATCGTACAATGGTATGTCGGCCAATTACAGCATCGAATAATGAGACGTTATATCAGCCCATTAACCACAGTTAGAAATTTGTTTTAAGTTCCACGGTGTGCTAGAAAATTTTCTTTGTATCCTTGTCCCACCGGTAAGTTAGCGTCGATAGGTGTTAAGTTAGGAAAGGCGAACACTCAAGTTACAAATTAAAATAAAATACTGGGAAAGCGGCCGTGAGTAAAGCCGTTTCATTTTAATGGGCACCTGTAAGGCTGGCATGGCATTCGCAACCCTCGCATGCGACCGAATTTCAATACTACTTAACTCTAAAATTGTACGGAGAAGACATTATGCTACGCGCAGTCTGCTCATTAAGTACATGTATACTACATCCTTTCCTCAGTGACATTAGTTCGTCTTCAAGCTGGACTGGCACGTCCTCAGGGATGAAATTGGCTGCATCAGCACCCAGTTCGGCAGCAATAAAAAATATTTCTTTTTAAATTAGGTTAAGATAGGGTATGATAGGACACAATAAAAATTTAGATCACATACAATTTTAGATAGATAGATAGATAGATTGATAGATAGATAGAAAATTATTTGTTGCTCCACAAATATTTCACAAGAATAACACAATGAATACAGGTACATGAGGTACAAAGGCGGACTTATCCCTTGAAGAGATTTCTTACAGCCAACCTTTAGGTATGTGAAATGTGTAAATAAAGGAATTTAGGTAGTAGCAAAGAAAATATGTGACAATTTTTCATTTAAAAAATGTAAGGATTTCTGAAAGCCAGAAAAATATAATTATATTTATATAAGTAATATTAAGTAAAAATAAATAGAAATTAGGAGACATTAATGGTGTTATAAAAAACCCCCGACTCTTAAAAAGTAAAAAATAATTTCCGTTTACTTACTTAAAGGAGTCGGGGGACCGCTAAGTAAATTAAATATAAAAACTCAAGAGTTGCGCGGGAATTTACTTAGCGGTCCACCGACTCCTTTAAGTAAGTAAACGGAAATTATTTTTTACTTTTTAAGAGTCGGGGGTTTTTTAAATTTGTAATTTAACTTTTATTTCAAGCTTTTAAAAAAAAACCGCATGCAAATCGGTCCACTTTTTAAGATAATTATTTTTTTTATTACTTAATTACTTTATTACTTGATTACAAACATAGCTAAGAACCATCCCGATTAAACAAGCTTTCTAATAAAAAAAACCGCATTCAAATCGGTCCATCCGTTTGGTTGCTACGATGCCACAGACAGACACACACACACACACACACACACACACACACACACGTCAAACTTATAACACCCCTCCGTTTTTTTCGTCGGGGGTTAAAAATAAGATAAGAAGTTAGGTCATTTAATTATATAATAGATAATCATACTAAGGTGGTTATAATATTGTAGGTCTATGAATAAAAAATCGGGTTGTGGCTGTGTCGTGGACACGGCCGTGTGTTTTTCGTGAATACGTGTACGTATTCTTTGATCCTTTACCTATCGAGTGGGGTAATTAAATTTTGGATGTAGATGATAGATATGAAGCTACAACACCAAACCGTATCCACCGATTTTGTTATCATCAGTTTTCTGGATTGGCTCCCACTATGGAAGCAAATTTAGAGACGTATTCACGTCAAAACAGTATAATAAATGGATTACTGAATAAAAGAACAAGGTACAGGTTCAACAAACACCCGCCAGCAGTCTGATAAGAATACACAGACATACCGTACTTTACACAGAAACGGAAACAGAGCTAAACATTAAGAAATAGACAATAAAAATTTTGGATAAAACAAATTACAGAGAATCGAGGCTGGTTACAAAATGTTTAAATGAAATTTTAAAAACAAGTTATAGGACAGACCGCGAGATCGAATTAACTAATTGCCTAATTCTACACGTCACAGTGAGTGCGACTCCCGCCCAAACCGAATTACACTCAATGTGGGCGATAGAACGCAGCTACTGAACTGAAGATGAAACATATTATGTAGGTGAGAGGGAGAAAACTGTAATGTAATAGATAGCGAACGACCTGTCGGGTCGTAAATTTGTATGTGAGAGTGCTATATTTTCTTACAAAATAGTAATATAATCGAGCGAATCTACAATAGCTAATACTGAATCTAAACTTTTATTCAAATATTAACAGTGTTTTATAACGAATTTTATCGTCAATGCATGGAAAATCGATCAACAATATTTGCCCTAGGCAGCGCTCAGGGGAAGACAGAAAAAAAGTGAGTGCCTTGTGTTCATCGTTTTTCTGCTCTCCGGCTGGTTCGTGCTGCCTTCTTGAAATACACAAACACCTCCAGGAATGAGAGCACGCGATCTTAGAGGGCAGTGATCGTTACGATTGATGTAAAGTAAGCATAGCAACCAAATATAATCGTGAATATGTAGCTAAGAGCCGGTATTTCATCTTCTACTTAGGGGTAGGAATATTATGTGCCCATTGGCGTAAGTGATGTCACTTTACGTTCCTTCTAACACAAAGTAGAAATAGAAATACCAATCCTAATTAACCTGTACGCTCCCGCGTTATAATATGTCTACAGCCCCCAGACTCCCGCATGGGCGTGGCCCGCGGACGGCGCGCGCGCACATGAGCGCCGACCTCGACATAAACGCAGATATTTCGGAAACTAATAAAGTTAGATCTATAAACTCTTCTGTCCTAGAAAGCCTAGAAAATTTCCTAAAATCCATGTGAAACAGTGAGGCTTACCTTGTTTAGAAGTACCAGATATTTTAGGTAGAAAAAAAAATCCCAATTTTTTTTTGAAAAATTCATTATAAAATAAATTCAAAACATACCTTTACAATATTTATATCAGAATACTCGTAAAGAAACATACTTTTAGAAATAGTAAAGTATAATATACGTTTTCTTTACAGAAATCAGCGAAATCGGATGTTCAACATGAACATCCTGGGACATTCCGTAAACTCCGAGATGGCACGCGCGTGATATTTTTTCCCAATTTTATAAATATATTATTTGAACTAAACCTTCTTTTATTTTGCAACTGATCGTATGTTTGTATAATAATGCGAAGAAAATTGGAAAAATAAGCTATATTTCCATGAAAAATATGCCCCCAAAGTCATGTTTACACATTTCATACAAAAATAAACAAACATTTTTGAGCGACGAAAAATATGACTTTTGTCGCCACCCGAACTCGTAATGCATCTTCTATTGGTAGAATAACTAATAAATAACACTATTTACTAACCTTTAGCTCATAGATGCACTTGAATACACTTATAATAAATAATTTCGCAGAAGTGCGTCACCTCGAAACTCGTGAGAAATAGGAGAACAAAGAAACTGTCAGCTGACAGCTAGCGTTCGTTTTATTATTCATAATTGGTCTTTGGAGACAAGAAAAATGGTTAGTTCATAATTGCCGGTATCACTTATAGCCCCCATCAACGATTGAAAGAGCAATAGACCAATTCGTGCGACCGTAATTTGAGAATAAAGATGGGGTCCGTTTCGGCCCAAGATAATTGGCGGAAAAAATATATGGGCTCCGTTTCGGTTCCATAGGAGCTGCCAGGTTAATAAAAAAAAATCTATGAAGAAACCGTTTCATTTCGGTTCTCTTCGGCTTTGGTAATCGAACAGGTGGATATTTTTAACTAGGTGTTGTACTCTTATATATAAATTCAAATGTATTTGACCATCCTGGTCACGGCACCAAACTGTGATGCCCAATATGTATACAACGCGATTTCTGGTGTTAGGATAATTTAAGAAATCACAACAGGACAATTAATTTAAACCAACAACAGAGTAAGGATATCTTGAATATTTTACTAGATATGTATATGTATATAAAAAAACATCGTTCAAGTTAACTAGACAATGTAAAGAAACGTAAATACACACTAACAATACGTTGTTGTGTAAGTACAAGGCTACTGGAAGAAATCACTTTTACTAAGTGCGCCTTCTGCGATCCATAAAAATATAAAATGCACATTCTAGATCCACTTGTATTCCGTATGCCTAATGGGTTTTTTTCCTATATTGTTTTTATTTAAATTTTTTTGGAAACTGACGTGATTGGCTACAACACCAATAACACCCTATACCTTGGTGAGCTAGGTGTCATATCAGTGCTTGCCTTTAGCCGTGCCGGCTACACTGAGCTGAATAGAAAACAATAAAATTACCTATTTATTTTACTTTGGATGTACTTGTGTTGGGTAGCTGTAGACATCTGCGGTAACTTTTACTTTACTACAGAGCTATATTTCTCTACGGGTTTTTTTGTTTCGGCACCCAGATAGATAATAAAACAAATAGGCTCACAAAAGAACGATACGCCCCAACATTTCATCTAACCGAATGACCGTTTGATCGAATTTTTATTTACTTCTCTTTTCATTTATTTGCCGTTCTATTCAAGTACTCGCCAACTGGCCGATAGCGTACAGCGCGTTGTGTGGTGTGTCTCAGAATTTGAATAGAATAGAATAGAATCGAAACTCATTATTACGCACAATTGAAATAAGAACAGTACACTAAAATAAACAAGAAATACAAATACAGAAGTGCGTAAAGGCGGGCTAATGACTGCAATCTATTTCTTCCAGTCAACCTTTTGAATTCGAAACTGAATTATTTTCGAATTGTTTTGTATTTTAAATACTAGTACGTAGTACTAAGTAAGTATCTTTCGTGCTAAGTAGCACTAAGTTAAGTACATAGTACTAAGTTAAATGCAGTATATTACAGTATGTTATAGTTATTTTCCTCGTATTATATATTTTGTATTCTCACAATCTAGTCTTTTGCTACTTATATTTCACAACATACGTCTGTCAAACTTCTAAAGGTTGACTGGAGAAATTCCTTTAAGGGATAAGTCCGCCTTTGCCCCTCATGTAAACTATGTAGCGTACTTGTTTCTGTAAAATGTTTTTGGAGCAATAAAGTATTTGTATTTATCTAAGTTAAGAAAATAGTACTGAGTTATGTATGTTTCGTGCTAAGTTAATTAGATAGTACTGAGTTAAGTATGTTTCATAATAAGTTAAGAACATAGTACAAAGTTAAACGTGTGGCGTGGTAAGTTAAGTACATAGTACTATGTTAAGTAGTACGATAAGAACATAGTACAAAGGTAAGCCATATATTTCCCCCCAAGTACTGTCTCGGGTCCTTCAAGAGGGGCGTGAATGGGCACCTGTCAGGCCGGCATGGCATTCGCAACCCCCGCATACGACCGAATGTCCATGGGCGTCGTTAGATACCTTATGGGTGGTTCGGCGCCATATGTCGCGCTGTCAATAAAAAAAGCATGTTTAGTGCTAAGTTAAGTACATAGTACTGAGTTAAATATGTTTCGTGCTAAGTAGTACTAAGTTAAGTATTTTTTCGCATCGACTTCGTAGAACGTTAAATAAGTTCCTACTTTTTTGTTACCTATTTTATAGATAAATGCACAGAAGAAAATAATAAAACAACTCTTGCTACAGCAGGTTTCTATCGACACTATTTAGGCATTGCGTGTCGGAATTGGCAGATTATAAAATGTGCATCTTATTAGTAGTACATAGTGGAATTAGATGTGGTAAGTAATTTAACAAGTGTTTGTAGATGCGGTGAGAACGATTTGCCCTTATAAATCCAAATAGGTCACGAAACAGTAGTAAATGTTTACGAAAGCGCAAGTCCTGGACTTATGATGAGCAGTTGGCTAATAAATTCCTTAATCAAATTAAATTTCGAATTATTTTCGGAAAATAAACGCTTTACAGCTTAAAGATTTCTTACTAAGCCCAAATCCCCCCCCCCCCCCCCCTTCCCCCCTCACCCTTATCCACAAACACCGAAGGCTAATTTTGTGTGCGCTCAACGATCTAGAGGTTGTTGGTTTTCAAAGGATTCAAAATAATAAAAGGGCCATCAATTCGTCGATCAGTTGAATAATTACATATTGTGTGCATAAATACGAAATTACACACACACACCGACAATCGGGGTAGGCAGAGTAATCAATGTTGTGCTGCAAGTACTCTGGTAAATTACAGCACAACACCGAATACCACGTTTAGCAAGATTTCTCTCTCGCTGAGTGGTTGGGTCAAGGGCCAGATTCAGAAGGCAGCCCTGCTCGACACTGCACGCATCGTCCGGAGGTTTCTGTCCCTAGGGCCCGACCATCAGTAGCCTGGGTTCGCCCCGCTGCCGCCGGTGGTGGTGGAAACTCTGTTTTTTATATGTTTTATTGTTTTTTATTTTGTATATGTTTTTAATGTCAGGTATTTTTAATATGTGCAAATTGTTTTAAGTAAATGTGTAAATAAGGAGATATGATAAATTATAATAAAGGATAAGGATAAGAAACTACAAGGATAAGAAATTAAAAATTTCCTTAAAAAAAATTAAGAAAGAAATAATTTTTGTCAGCCTCGGTAGCTCAGTGATGCGGTCGGTCGACTGTTGTTAAGCACACCTGAGCGCGGTCAGGACTTGGATGAGTGGCCGCTCGACCGTTGTTCGGATTTCGCGTAAAACAGTAGCAGGCCTCACGCACTCTATGTACTTGCGCGCGCTAACTACCTACCGCCCGACGGGCCGCCGGCGGTCTATTTCAGTAGAAATTCGTCAGTCGCGCGAAGTTTACATAGGCGCCCGCCCACGCAACTGGGCGCAGCTGCAAAGCAATAAACACTTTACACTCGATCGTTAAGGTAGATTTTCGCACGCAGCGATTGGCGACGTGAACCAGTAGGCTATTAAAGCCCGAAGGTAGCAACATTTTCTATGGAGTGATTTATCTGTTACGAAGTAACTATTAAGTAATCTGTGACAGTAGGCCCTTCTTACCTTACAAGAGGGTTTATCCCACCCGGGTGGTAACACCGCACTGAATGAAACGTCGTCGGTCGAAACGGCTATGTAAATAGTTCGTGTTTTCCGTCCAGTTCAGTATAGCCGACACGAAATGAAGGGAAGCACCGACATGGCACCTAGTTTACCTGGTGTTATGGGCTGACATCACGGTTGTTGTAGGTGATGTAGCTAACCGTGTCAGTTTCCATAAAAAAAAGATAAGAAAGACTAAATATAAGAAACTATGATAACAATAAAGGATAAGGATAAGAACGGATAATTGTAAGACAGGATAAGTATAAGAAATTATAAGGATAACAAGTTATAAGGATAGGAAATTATAAGGATAGGAAATTATAAGGATAAGAAATTATAAGGATACAAAATTATAAGGATAGGAAATTATAAGGATAGAAAATTATAAGGATAAGAAATTATAACGATAAGAAATTATAAGGATAAGAAATTATAAGGGTAAGAAATTATAAGGATAAGAAATTATAAGGATAAGAAATTATAAGGATAAGAAATTATAAGGATAAGAAATTATAAGGAGAGGGCATTATAATGATAAGAAATTATAAGGATAAGAAAGAACTTAATGTATTACAACAGCCAGCAGTGCTATTCATTTGACTTCCTCCGCGCTCTTCTACCTACACGCGCCGCGCCCGCGACCGCCTCAGTTAAACATTTGCCGGCGCACTCAGCCAGCTTATTATTTCCTCCGCGCCTCCGAGACAGTGAAAAATTATTCGCTTGCAATAACGGAGAAAGAAATGTATAAAATATTCAATAGAAGCTGGGAATCGATGCTGCCTCGGCGGCGGAGGCGGTAGCAATGGTGTCGCCGGTCGTATCTGCCGGGCCTAGCGTGGATGCAAATTCACGAAGTGTATTAAGGCCCTGTCAACCCGTATTCACCCTTACTTCTTTTTCAAGCCGCCGCTTTCACTGGTTGGAGTGGGATGCAACACAATCAATCTATAAAAAATTAGGTTTTTATTTTTTTATTCCAAAACTACGTATCGAAACAAAAAAGTAAAAAGCTACGGATTTAGATATTCGCTTTATTCAACAAATAAAATATATTTTTTCCAAAGCCTTGATTTGGTCACGTTGCCTTAAATGCGTTTTTATAACTAAATTCAGAGGCATGTTCAATTTTTTTTTTTTTGTCTATTGTGCGAAGTTAATGAAATCTTGTTTTCAAAAAGCTATCAATTTGCGCTGATAGATGAAGATTTACATATATTAAAACTGAATCTGTCAGGTAAGTAATATTGGCGGTATACTTCTTGAAATTCGAGTCAGACGCAGTCTCACATCACCTTAGGTCCAGTGCGAGTCTATGGGGAACCATTGAGGTTATTCCATCCGTAGACTCCATTCCACTCGCACGCAGCCAATCCCCAACCCTTTTCGTAATGTTTGAGGGCAAATGGAATCAAATAATTAATTGACTCTTGGAACGAACTACCGCAGGAGGTCATAAGTGCTAAAATTGTAAACGGATTTAAAAACCAGTTAGATAAACACCTAAAAGAAAAAAAACTTGATTATAATGGAAATAGCTTCTAAAAAATTCATTAAAATGTTAACAAGTGCACTCCGGAGAAAAAATATTAAATTCACGCATCAGCTTCAAGCTGTTAGTGCTATAAATAATAATTATTATTATTATTTCTTTATTGGCACATTTCTTTTTGAATCTAACTATTTATTCAGAACTTAATAATTAAAACCTAACTAACAATGTATAACATTGACAAAATGAACCTAATAAATAAATAAAAAAATAAATAAAAATAAAAATAAACTAAATACTAACATTTAAGATTACTGTAAGTAAAAAACTTCGTCCAATTCCTCCGACTCCGCCACAGTACCCAATACGCTGGCTGCGTTGCCCCTTTGAATGGCTAGGCCTATTTGCTGAAAAAAGAAAGACTTGGCGCGTCGGTCACCAGACTTATCAATAAGGAGCTTTCCTAGGACGTTTCCGAAAGTCCTTGCGTCGGGTGACCACACGCCAAGTGTTTCCACAGCAAAGGCCAGGAATTCGAAGTGGCCGCGCAAGCCAACGTATTTTTTAATTTTCTGGTTTTGTGCACCTAGAGCGGCGGAGCCAGCCGAATAGGACGAGCCGGCAATATGGGTAGGTGCGAAGGTGTCAGCACACGTCGCGTCCCATACTAAAGCCTTTCCCCGGCTCCATGGGACTAAGGTCATGCCGTCAGGCCTCTTTCCGTCGTCCCGACATAGGCCTGGTGGTTCCAGCAGACTGGGAAAGTCCGCTGTGGCAAGGGCCCTCTTTATAAGCAGATTGATGTTGCTATGTCGAGACCGACGACCGACACGACGCTGGCATGCTAGACCATGGTGGCCGAACGGGTCGACGTCAGTACTACAAACACAGACGTGTGGTTGGCACACCTTCGCACCCACTCGTAGAGCAACGGATATTCTTACTGTGTGGTTATCTAAAAGTGTTCCCATATGAGGGGAGGGGTACGCGTGTAACCAAGCCCCCGCCTCTCTCTCCGAAGATGCCAGGACCCGGGCGCGATCGGTTCCCGATGAAGCTTGAAGCATTTCCGCATGTATGATTTTTATTCTTGGCAGATCCCAGCCTTTCTGTGAACCAGGGAATATAGGGGGACTCTCTCCGGGCCATTGCGCCTTCCAACGCTCCGTGGCTCCACTCAAGTGACTGACCTCAAACTCACCAAGTGAGGGTTTAAGGATATTTCCTATGAGGTTAAGTCCGCTATGAGCGGAGCCCAGGAACGCTGGAAGGGCGACATCCTCGACCATTCGAATTCCGATCCCTCCGTATTTCACAGGAAGGTTGGCCTGCCTCCAAGATGGTGATTCTAGACTCACATTTAAAATTTGTTGCATACAGCTTTTAATAGTATCACCCATAGCCCGCATACTCTCTTCGTGCCGCCAAATAGGGCTACAACGAAGGAAGTATGTGAGTCTTGGGATACAGAAACAATGGCGGAGCAGAAAGAGGGCAACATGTTTGGTGATATAATTTAGGCGACCAGAGAACAGTTCGAGTTTGTCCTTCTTATCCTGAATGAGCAGCGGGATCGACTCATCGGTCAGTGGCGCTCCGAGTAAGAATAAGTTTTCCCTTGATAAAATCTTTATGTCAGGTATTTTAGCATTGAACTCATTGAGAACCTGATCTTTTTCCCCTTCCGCAAATCCGGCTGAGAAATATATTTGGCACTTTGAGAAATTTAGATTTCAACCAACTTTAGCGAAATTTTGTAAGATGTTATCTAAATCATTCAAAAGAGTGTCCTTATTACCCGCTAATACCCCATCATCTAAGTACCATAGGTTTAATTCAGAATTTATTTGCTTTATTGCGTCAAAAATGCCCAAGCTGAAGACGGGTGGACCCAGCGGATCGCCCTGTTGACAGCCGACCGATGACTCGATCACGCTGTTTTTGTATAAAAGTTTGGATGGGTTTGAGTAACACTGAGCTAAATATTTGTAGGCCTCCGGTATGTGTTCCCTTACCGCTCCGAGCATTGAGTCCCGTTCTATACTATTGAAAGCGTTGCTTACGTCAAGCTTAACCAGGACGATCGGGTCCTTCTTCGTGTCCAGGTAGGAGCGGGCGGCGTGGACGGCCACCTCGCACCCGCCTCTCGTGCCAAATCCGAGCTGAATTGGTTGGAAGAGCTTCTGTAATTTTAAATTAATTTTTTTACAAATAATTTTTGAGGTGATCCGCCTAAAAGTAGAGCCTATAGCAATAGGTCGAATACCACCTTCTTTTTTTTTCAACGCACATAGATATGCTCCATAGATGAATGAGAGGAACTCAGAAACCACACTTCCTTGTAACATGAAATTACAGATTTTGATTATAGATCTAATTAAATTCTGCCCAGCATCCCCATTGTTCGATCCTGTCAGGTCCTTCAGATGCGTCGGAGAGAGACCATCCATACCCGCGGCGGAGCCATTTGGAAAGGAAGCCAATGCGTCCAATATGTCTCTTTTATCCGCACTCAATTGGTCCTCTGTAACTGAGCTCGCGTCCGGGATGTTGAGTTGGCGAGAAGGTCGAGGGTGCTTGGAACGAAGAGCATCGAGGGTAGCAGCATCATCGGCGGCGACCGTATCTTCTGATGTCAGCAGACGGACTGCGCCCCTCACGTCTCCATCGAACACTTTGCTTGCTACCTTTTTCCAAAAGGAACCAGCATTTTGAACATTGGGAAGATTTTCCAATTTGGAATTTTCGTAGTGAAAAATGTTGTCTTTGATCTTACAGGCCAAACTTCTCCGATCATTTCCATCTACGTGCAGTACTTTAAAAGGAAACCTAAAGAGCTCTTTCCAGGACTTCAATGAATTATTGTCGACACAAGCGTCGATTAATTCTGATTTTTTTTGGCCACAGCAGTCCGAGCAGCTCGAGGAATTCTCCGAAGTAAAGGAACGTTTTCTCTCAAATATTGTATCTCCTCCGCAAAGCACTGGGCGGAAGAGTTCAGATTCTCGTTCAGCAGAACTGGCCCAGATTTGGCAGGCGTAGCCCCACTTTTATCTGGCTGAGTGGATGGTGTCAGCGCTTGTGGGCTCGGATGGCAGCGAGCGGTATGGATGTTCAGGCCCCTAGTACCTTTGAAAAATTTCGGAATCTTGCAGACTTGGCAACGGATGTGGTTTGTGTTGCTGGTGGAATCTTGGTGTCCATGGTTGTTGATTGCTGCTGTACTGGTTGTGGCACAGATGTTTAATGGTTGTTGAGTAGCGGAATCTGCACAATCCGAACTAAAAGCGGTTACATTACCAACTCTGATATCAACGCCTGCGCACATGGAAATGAAGATATTCAATGTTATACTAAAAACTGCACCATGTTTATGACGATAGCCTGCACTGTTAATGTTTAGCAATCAAGAAATATTATTATTTACTATTTTATAAATTTGAGATAAAATTGTTTGTTGTGACAGACTTTTGAATTAATTTTACTTTTTCACAAACTTAAAATTTAAACGTAAAATTAACCCAAAAAAATGGAGTTCCAACGGCGCGGCGGCGGCGGCTGCGCGGCGGCGGAGGGGCGAGCCCAGGCTACCGATGGTTATTATTATATATATTTTCTCGCCAATACCAGGCCTCACGCACTCTATGTACTTGCGCGCGCTAACTACCTACCGCCCGACGGGCCGCCGGCGGTCTTTTTCAGTAGAAATTCGTCTGCCGCGCGAAGTATACATAGGCGCTCGCCCACGCAAGTGCGCGCAGCTGCAAAGCAATAACCACTTTACACTCGATCGTTAAGGTACATTTTCGCACGCAGCGATTGGCGTTGTGAAAGAGTAGGCTATTAAAGCCCGAAGGTAGGAACATTTTCTATGGAGTGATTTATCTGTTACGAAGTAACTATTAAGTAATCTGTGCCAATACTTCAAGAAGAGATCCACAAAAGAGGGTTCCGTAGCATATATGCTCCTTCTTGTTGCACGTTAGCTATAATTATATGTGTTTCCTCACGCCCCATCTATCGGTGTATCTACCATTTTTTTGTAGTAAAAATGTTTAATCATTCGGTAGATGGCGCTGAAAAAAAACAGGTTTCTTGTATGGGGACCCCCTAATTTATTACATTTTGCTTATTTATATTATTATATTTATATAAGCCGGCCTATTACTAAGCCTACGCCGTCTGTCTGTCCGCCCGTCCGTCCTAGGGTTGTATCGTTTGGAACCGTAATAGGTAGCCGGTTGAAATGTTCACAGAATATGTGTTATTATTGCGGATATCCTAACTAAAAATAATAAAATCGGGTCGTAAAAGTCGAATAAGGGATAAGGACAAGATGCTGTGCATAAGGGCGACAGGCCAGCCACCTCTCACGTTGGCACGGTCCTTTCACCAAGTCTTGTAGCAGGTGGGTCTTCGTTCCATACTTGCTGCTTGATAGTTATCTTGTCCTAATACTTTGCTAAATGTGGTGGTTGGTGTTGTGCTATAATTTCTTGCAGCACTGCACCGATTACTCTGCTTACCCGACGATTGTCGGGATATAGCGTGTGGTATGTATGTATGTACTTTATTTGCTAGACTCCAGCACAGTATTGTATTGTATTGTATTGTTTATTGATCATTCATATGGCAGTTAGACTGCTCTCGAACTTGTCACAATTTGTTCTATCCGGTTCGATTATCTGTATCTAGTACAGTTGCTTTCACGAGTCATGAGCACAGATGGGCAGTGGACTAACATTGCACGCAAGTGTATAATAGTTGAACGAGGCGTGTGAGCCCAATAGGCGACGAGCGTCGACTGACGCTGACTGACGAACCAATCGCGTGAAGCGTCGGCGCCGCCGTCGACGTCACATCGCGTCAAACCGACCAATGAAAAGTGTGCTCATGACTCGTGAAAGCAACTGTACTGTCGACGAACTCTACATAATTTCATTCTATGATCTGTTCTATGGCACACCATTCAGTCGGTTTTCTCTAAGAGCATGAAGCGAGAATTCTGAAGAAATGCCGAACCTACAGAAAGTTATGACGCGGCATTATCGGAGAAACTCCGTAAGGGTTGAGGGTGAAGTTGAGAGACAATGCCGATTTTTTGTTGTTGTATCGAACGATGGAGCGCTGAGCGAAGAAATAAAAAATATAGAACCGCTATAACATGGAAAATGTAAGTAATTTGCCCCTTCACTGACCTGACTCGGTGGTAGAGTTTCACGCATCCAGATTACTACCACCGGATTTAACCTTATGGCACAGATTACTTAATAGTTACTTCGTAACAGATAAATCACTCCATAGAAAAAGTTCCATACCTTCGGCTTTAATAGCCTACTGCTTCACGTCGCCAATCGCTGCGTGCGAAAATGTACCTAAACGATCGAGTGTAAAGAGCATTATTGCTTTGCAGCTGCGCGCAGTTGCGTGGGCGCGAGTGTAGGTATGTTTCGCGCGGCTGACGAATTTCTACTGAAATAGACCGCCCCGCCGGCAGCGGCCCGCCGGGTGGTAGGTACTGTAGTTAGCGCGCGCAAGTACATAGAGTGCGTGAGGCCTGCTTATGGCCTCCCAATTATTAAATATGCTTAATTAATAACTAACTACTAACTGTTTTCTAACAAATAAATAAATAAAATGAAGGTTTTTCATCATAGCACGGTCCTGCCACCCGCACGTTACGGGCACGGTTGTCGTTTCCCGAATCCTTTAACCTGGGTGTCTTCACACGTCGTATTAACAGGCTGGACGGACAGCCTAGCAACAGTCCTCAAATCTGCTGGCTTGACGCTTCTCTGAGCGAGGTGTTTCTGGCTCTATCGACTGTATCACTGGTCCCTCGGCACAACCACCCTTGTTGGTTTAGATAAAAATAAAGTGGGTAGGTAGCTTTCGTGCTATGCCTTACTTGGTGCTTGAATAGTTTGCTAAACGTGGCATGCTTACTCGAATCATTAAGGCATCTTCCAGCACAACTTCCATTACTCTGCTTACCCCGATGCAGCTTGATGGTATGGTTTTTCACACAACATCGGCGAGTCGAAGTCAGTTTCATGGTTTTGAATTATTTCGATGTTTTTTCGCACACAATTTACCAGGCTTCTCGGCGAGTCGAAGTCAATTCCATGGTTTTGAATGATTTCGATGTTTTTTCGCACACAATTTACCACTTTACGCCTTCTCGGCGAGTCGAAGTCAGTTCCGTGGTTTTGAATGATTTCGATGTTTTTTCGCACACAATTTACCAGGCTTCTCGGCGAGTCGAAGTCAATTCCATGGTTTTGAATGATTTCGATGTTTTTTCGCACACAATTTACCACTTTACGCCTTCTCGGCGAGTCGAAGTCAGTTCCATGATTTTGAATTGTTTCGACGTTTTTTATGCTCTCTGTAGGAGGCGCGGATATGTTCGTTAGTTTATTTCGTCGTAAATATGTGTGTTTTACTTTGCCATAAAAAAACAATGGAGGGTAAATAATATGGGGACGCATCGGCTTACGAAGGCTTCCGCGGAGGGATGCTTATTCAGGGAGAAATTCCAGGCACACTCTAGTAGATAGAATACTAGCACTATAGAAAGCTGGACTTACCACAGATGCGTACCAATAATCGGTTCTGCAGATCTTTCCTCCACAGAACTGGTAAACTCTGGAACGCTCTCCCTGCCCACATATTTCCCTCCAAGTATAGTCTCGGGTCCTTCAAGAGAGGCGTGAATAGGCAGCTGTCAGGCCGGCATGGCAATCGCAACCCCCGCGTACGACTGAATGTTCGTGGGCGTCGTTGGACACCTTGTGGGTGGCTCGGCGCCATATGTCGAGCTTTGTATTAAAAAAAATTAAAAAAAAGCTATAATCTTTTCCATACAATGTGTATACATGTATGTATGTATGTATACAATGTATGGAAAGATTATGCTTTTTTTTATTTTTTTAATACAATCAATCATCATCATATAATCAATCATCCATCATGCATTAACCTGATAGTCGCGGCAAGCAAGAAGTAGTTCATCATCAAACAAACTTCTCTACGTATCATCTCTTCTTCTTTAGTCACGTGATTTTTTTATGGTAACTGACACGATTGGCTACATCACCTACAACATCCGTGATGTCAGCCCATAACACCGGGTGAACTAGGTGCCATGTCAGAGCTTCCCTTCATTTCATGTCGGCTACACTGAACTGGACGGAAAACGCGAACTATTTACATAGCCGTTTCGACCGACGTTTCATTCAGTGCGGTGGTACCAATCCGGGTGGGATAAACCCTACCACCTAGTAAGGTAAGAAGGGAAGGGACCTACAGTTTTACGTGGAATCCGACCCACGGTCAGCCTCTAACGGTCGAGCGGTCACCCATCCAAGTACTGACCGCGCCCAGGTGTACTTAATAACAGTCGACCGACCGCACCACTGAGCTACCGAGAACTATGGAAAAATCAATGCTCGGCGTTTCTTTCATCGATAAAATACGTGATGACGAAATACGACAAAGAACGAAGGTAAAAAGTAGTTGTCCAAAGTGAATTTGTTCAATTTTTCTCACATTTTTCCATTTCATTAATTTTCCAGCGTGTCTGTAAGAGCATTAACCTGAAGGCAGTGGATCTAATTACAAATGTAATTTAATTCCACCCGAAGATAGACCTGTGAATTTCATTCGGTTAAGTCAGCGAAATCTCTTTGATGTTGATGTAATAATACTGAGATTTCTATTTAGATAGCGCGGGTGTGTAACGCTGTGTCAACTTTTTATTCTTTATTCTTTATTCATCATCCATAGACAGTACACTGCCTGCACTCAGATTAATATTTTAACATCTAACATTTTGCCAGTTCGATTATCAAAGCGAACTGGCAAAAAACTTTGCTGGATACTTTTTTTTTACGTCCACTTAGTCTACATTTACAAAAATGTTTGCCACTGCCGACATAGTACGAGTCAATCATTATTTCTAAAAATGTATCACACACAAATACAACATTTCTTTTCCATAAGCGTAAACCATTCATATAACAATATGGAGCCAATTGGATTAGGTCAGTCTCCACAAACAGCACACGTTCACGAGCATCACGCCAGGGCCAGCCATCATCGCCTCCCTCAACCATATTTGAGGGTGAGAGGCGCACGGACCAAGCGTCACACTAAGTAAAGACCTTAAAGCGATCACCACCGCATCGGCAACACATGACTTTTTTACGATTCTTGTGCACATTCATTTTTAATACTATTGCTTCAGTCACACATTCCTATATAATAATAACAATTTCACTGAGAATTCTGACTACAAAAGACCTACACGTCAAAATTATGTCGCCAATAAACGTCTGAGAATTCTGGCTGCAAAAAGTAATTAAGTGTATCAGATGTAAGAGCCTTTGTCAAATTTTGATACGAAATTTGCATCAACTCCAAAATGTGATTAATGCAAAAGTACTTAAATTGTTGACTGGCTTTAGGTCTAGCTAGTGTAAAATCAGGCCTAAACTATGATACAATATGAATAGACAGAAATAAAAATTTTTAAAAAATTTGTTGTCTGTAAAGTCGGTTTACGGACGATAGTTTTACGTGATAACGTCATAAAGAAACACAGCTATAAGAATTACCGTATTTTTTCGTACGGCACCCCTATCGCTGCCGTACGCCGTACATTTGTCGATTTCTAGCCTCGATTACCGTACGATACGGCAATTACCGTACGTTTGGTAACACTGTCATTGTTGCCATTAGGTAGGCGCCAGGCCGCTTACAGACGGCTCGAGTTCACTAACCATAGTTCGAGACGAAACATTATGTGTTCCAGTACTTACGCCGCTAGTCCAAATGGTGAGCCCCTGAAAATCAGCTTCGCTGTCTCGGATAGTGAGTCAGCTGAGTGAGCTCCCTTTTCGTCACATGTTATATTATATGTTTATTTGTATTTGTAATTATTTGAGTTGTTGTTAGTATTATTTTTATTGCTTAACATAACATAACAATATAACATAACACAAATATTTTATTAAATTAATATAAATTAAAACTAAAAAAAAAACTTTATGTTGAAGTAAAAAAATGTCCTTCAATTCGACCGTCGACCCCCCAGCGGTACCCGGCACACTGGCTGCGTTGCCCCTCTGAATTTCGAGGCTATTCGCTAATTTGTTAGTTGTTGTAAATCGAATGTTGTCATTGATCGATGCCGAGATCGATGCTCGGTGCACACAATTTGATGACATCACCCGCTCGACACCTCCTTCTATTATTTTGAATTGTTAATTTGACTCAACTCTACAAATGGAATTGATTTCTTTGTCAAAGGTCGACTATTGTGCGGCCGCCCCAAATGACTCCAACGCCAGTTTGACTATTATCACTCAGTCCAAGAGAAGTGATGGGGCAGTCGGTACGAACGAATTTTCGTTTCCACAATATTAAAACTTACCCGGAAACGGTTTCTCAAATTACAATGAGCTGCGATGTTGGACGCATTACTTTGTAGTGAACACTTAGTGAATTTTTGTTTAAATATATGGAAATGTAGGTTTTCTTCTTACCTTACTAGATGGTAGGGTTTAACCGTTTAACCCGCCCGGGTTGCTACCACCGCACTGAATGAAACGTCGGTCGAAACGGCTATGCAAATTAGTTCGTGTTTTCCGTCCAGTTCAGTGTAGCCGACATGAAATGAAGGGAAGCACTCAGGTCAGTTTCCATTTAAAAAAAAATGAAAAGCGGCTGAACAAATTTACTTACAATATTCACTGATGGAATCAGACATATTTTCTCGAGCTGGTCATAGACTATATTATAACACCACGACATTTCTCTCAGGGGCTGGAAAATAAAAAATATGGTGTCTGTCTATCTTTTCGCAGACGAGCCGCCTTCGAGAAAGCGCCAAAATGCACTTCTTGTTTTGTGGAAAGTATATTTTTCTTTAAACAGAAAGAAGCTCGGAGACTCGAGAAATGATATAAAAAACTGTTACTTCTATCCATTCTGTATCGAAAGTTATCTTATTTCATCTATTCTGGGGTACAAATATGCTACTTACTACGGAATTTTTAAATGCTAGTTTAAGGCTAGCGAAGCCGCGGGAAAAAGTTAGTAAACTATTTGTTTTTTTTTTTTCTTTATTTGAATAGTACTTTAGCCGCCGACCTATACCTTCGGCGGCGGGTGGCCGAGTGGTTTGGGCATAGGCTTCTCATGCGAGAGGTCCTCGGTTCGAATCCGGTCGGCGTGTACCAATGAGTTTTTTGTGACGAAAAAATTTACGTGCATACCTACACCTGCTGCTTCACCGTTCGGAACCGGTGTAAAACTGTAGGTCCCTTCCCTTGCCCCTTACTAGGTGGTAGGCTCAAATTGTAGCCGACTGGGTTGGTACCACCGTACTGGATGTAAGATGGCCGCATAGCAGCCTCGGTTGTGTTCTCCTCTAGTCCAGTATAGCCAGCAATCCAGGTAAGTCTCCGGTATGGCACCTACCTTCTCGGAGGTGATATTGGCTAGTCGGAGCATGCGCTTTGGCCCCTCCGACTCAGCCACCCATACCGGATTACATAAAAAAAACCTATTAAACAATTCCCAAAAACATCTCTAGCCTCTGAGGGCTAGAGATGCTTGAAAAAATGTAGTCAGCATTTTCAATTTTTCCATCAGGGGTTCACCTAATGCCTCGTGGATCGCAAAAAATACTAGTAAAAGATAACTTCCTATTTGAATGTAGACAAGAGTTCAATTTTTTTACAAAAATGTTTTTTTTTTATTATTTTTAATAACATTTATTTTTATAAAATATAAAGTAATACTAATAACTAAAGAATTAAAATGTACTTAACAAACATTAAAATAACTATTAAAAGGGGCTAAATAAGGGGTTGATTTCTAAATATGAAAACTGGTGAACGTGGCCTTGTGATCACATTAAAACATTGTTAGCCCGGCGGTTGAAGCTTGAAAAACGGATCAAGCATTAATTCTTAGTACAGTTTTTATTTTCTCTTTCGCAAATTGTCAGTGCATATTTTTTTTAAATCTATGTTTTAAGTACTCCTTCTCAACGGAAGAATATTAGAGGAAGATTTTGTTTTCAACATGTTGGTGATATTTGTATCTATGCTGTAAAAATATCATTTCCGATAGAAACAAACATTACTTTTTTCATACACTACAATACAACGCATGGTGCGTTATTGATTATGACTTAAACCTAAAATTCATGTTTTTCTCATCAGAATTTTTTTTTTTTTTTACCACGTCTTTACAAATATTATCAACATTTTGAAACTAAAATTTTTCTCTAATATTCTTCCGTTGAGAAGAAGTACTTAAAAAACTTATTTAAAAAAATGCACTGAAAATTTCTGTAAAGCCGCGTCTCCTGCGCATGTTTTTTTCGAAATATTACACAAGAAACATTACACAAAAACATTTGTTTTCATACAAATGTGTATGGCTACGCCCAATTGTTTCGATGTTTCTGTGTAATGTTTCGAAAAAAACATCGGAGGAGACGCTGCTTAAGATCGCAGAAAATCTAATTACTAATTACGAATTAGTTAAGGATACACTAGCGAACGAGAAAAAGAAAATATGAATAAGAATTTATCAAAGCTCAAAGCCTAGATATACTGGGCTGTGTCAGTACAAAATGCGTTTTAAACCCATTACATTCCACCCGACAATCATCTAAAGTCACCGAAAATGGACGCCATTCAATAAGACACGAGTCGCCATCTTTAAACTGAATAACTTGACAAATGAGGGTTATTAGAGTTGAGCCGCATTGCCTTAGCTCGCTCTTTAGGAAATCATTCTTTATGCTTTCGCTGTCTCCGGTTTGGACGTGAAAATAAGGAATAGCGGAGGAAATATAAAAGTATTTTGGTTTAAAACGCTGAAAATTTTGAATTGGTTTTAATTGGTACTTGGTCTTTTATTTTTGGAAATGTTTATGGAGCAGGGCTTGGCATAACTGGCAGTCGGTCGGCTGTCGATCGTGATGATAAGCACACCTGGGAACTGGGATGGGTGACCGCTCGACCATTGGAGGCTGACCGTGGTTCGGATTCCACGTAAAACTGTAGGTCCCTTCCCTTTTTACTTTACTAGGTGGTAGGGTTTATCTCGCCCGGAATGAAATGAAATGTCGGTCGAAACGGCTATGTAAATAGTTCGTGTTTTCCTTCCACATTAGCCGGCACGGCCGAAGGGAAGCACTGGCACCTAGTTCTCCAGGTGTTATGGGCTGACATCACGGATGTTGTAAGTGATATAGCCAACGAAAGTTTACATAGAAAAAAATTCACAGATTTCTTGCCTCACACGACTATCGAGCACATTGGAAATGAATCTACGGAATTCGAAAAAAATGTCGTTCTGACTTTTTGACTTTTTTTCCAAAAGGTTAGGCTACAGAGCAAACCCTTAACCCGATCGTCTTTGTTTTAGGCTCAAATTGTAGCTGACTAAATTGTCCAGAGGAGTTTTTCTCAAATGTTTGATATCATTCTTCGTTTCCAAAATATCGAGCGCCAAAATAAAAAATTGATTTTTTTTCACTATTTCGGCCATAACTTTTTCGTTTTTGACTTTTGTATATATATAATAATTATTTTTGCACCTTACACCTCTCATGACTTTTGAGCCTTTTTTGAATATCATATCTTCACAACTCTCCGAGATATAAGGGGATCGCACTTTTTCTTGAAATCGGAGCCTACACTGGAGCGAACGAAAAGACATTTCCAATGTCAAAACCTCCGGGGGCCAATCCAATGTCTAAATAACCGCCCTTCCGTCAACCAAACGTGATAAATAGCTAAGCCGTTGGTCTCAGGGGGCCGGACGCCACGGTCTGATCCGATCAGCCTACTTCCCCCTACCCCCGGAAGGCTTACACCCCCTTAACGTAACGTCCGGTTCGCCTTACCGCACATCCGGGGGCGATTCTTGAACCCTATTGGTCAATATTGTATATGGTTAGTTGCATTTTGCTTGCCTACATTTGGCTGAAGTGTTGTATGATATTTGAATGTAAAAAAATAATATATAAAAAAATTGGTTGTCTGTAAAGTCGGTTTACGGACGATAGTTTTACGTGATAACGTTTCAATTTCTGCTGCCCTGGTACTTTAGAACCAGAGAGATAAATGTGTACAAGCCGACGCTTGGGCCGATTGTGCCTCTCTATCGCTTGTTACGCGCTCTCGCTTGCACACACAGGCTCAGACGGAACGTGACACTTTTTCGTGCGTGCAGCCGGTGTTCATAAATTTTTAAGACGTGACGTTATCACGTCAAAAAAATGCTTATGTTACAGAAAATTTTGTGCAGAAAGCGGACTGCGGCCGATGACAACTTCTTCCAGTCAACCTTGTCAGTCAGTCAGTCAGCGTGTAAGCGTCCACTGCTGGACATAGGCCCTCCAATTTTCCTCCAGTCCTCCCGGCTTTCAGCGGTACGGAACCACTGCTTTCCGCCGACGTACTTGATGTCGTCTTCGCACCTGGCGGGCGGTCTTCCCACACTCCGTTTTCCTGTCCACGGCCGCCAACGTAGGACGCGGTTGCTGCAACGGTCGTCGTCTCTTCATTTGTATTTTATATTAGAACAAGCTGTGCCCGCGGCTACGCCCGCTCTCATATTTCACTTCACTGCTAACCTCATAAGCTATTTAGCGTGATAGTAAGTAACCTATAGTTGATGGGAAGAATCAAGCTATCCGTAGAATTTTGTTTTATTAAAATCGGTTCAGTGGTTCTGGAGTTATAAGCGGACAGACAGACACTCAGACAGACAGAAAGCAGACGTTGGATTTTATTATAGGTATAAGGTTCAGTGGTTCTGGAGTTATAAGCGGACAGACAGACATTCAGACAGACAGAAAGCAGACGTTGGATTTTATTATAGGTAAGGATGTTTTGGTTGGTTTTAATTTTTTTTATGTTTTTTTTTTATGGATCTTGTGTCTGAAGAAATAAATATATTTGATTAGATTTAGTCAACCTTACACACCAGTATAAACACATTATGATTCTAAATATGAAATGATTGCTTTCGCTATGGAAACATTAGGCCCATGGTCAGCTGAAGCAAAGTCTCTCTGCAAGGATTTAGGCAGTCAACTTATAGAAGTGTCCGGGGATGCCCGAGCTGGGGCCTACCTCTCTCAGCGCATTAGTCTGGCAATACAGAGGGCTAAATGCGCTGAGTGTCTTGGGAACTTTCCCTGGATCGGTCGGTATGGATGAGATTTTTTATTTATCAACCTGATTAACTCATCTCATTCATATCACTGGTCCGGGGTTGTTCTTTTTTCTTTTATATGTATAGATTAACTAAATCACTCTGTATATACGGTACAGCTATTCTTTTCTGAAATAAACATCTTATTAAAAATGTCAGCCTCGATAGCTCAGTGGTGCAGACAGTCAACTGTCGCTTTTGAATGTTAAGCAACGCTGGGTGCGGTCAGTACTTGGATGGGTGACCGCTGACCGTTGGAGGCTGACCGAGGTTCGGATTCCTCGTAAAACTGTAGGTCCCTTCCCTCCTAATATTACTTGGTGGTAGGGTTTAACCCGCCCGGGTTGGTACCACCGCACTGAATGAAACGTCTGTCGAAACGGCTATGTAAATAGTTTGTGTTTTCCGACCAGTTCAGTGTAGCCGGCACGATCAAAGGGGGAAGCACTGACATGGCACCTAGTTCACCCGGTGCTATGGGCTGACATCACGGACGTTGTAGGTGATGTAGCCAACCGTGTCAGTTTCCATAAAAAAAAAAATTATAATAATAATAATTCTAAATCCTAATTGAAATGTAAATCGAACAAGGTCGACATGTGAATTACGGACAAAGTGCACAGAGTTGACCTCTGTGGCTATGCGGCAAATTTATGTGGGCAAAATGTCTAATGAATAAAATTAAATAATTGTAAATAAAAAATTTATATTCTATTCTCAAACGCTCGCCAAATTATCACCTGCACTATTTATACCCGCCGACGCACCAAAGTAGTCGATATCGTCACCGGGTGGCTAAGCGCAATTGGCAGTGGGCTGGGCACGTCATCCGAAGAGACGACGCCCGTTGGAGTAACAGCGTCCTACGCTGGCGGCCCTGGACAGGAAAACGGAGTGTGGGAAGACCGCCCGCCAGGTGGGACGACGACATCAATTACGTCTGCGGAAAGAAGGTGATTCCGTACCGCTGAAGGCCGGGAGGACTTGTGGAAAAATGGAGAGGCGTATGCCCAGCAGTGGACGCATATACGCTGACTGACCGACTATTTATAATTTTTAGAGTTCCGTATCCGGTGCGGGACCCTATTACTAAGCCTACGCCGTCTGTCTGTCTGTCTGTCTGTCTGTCTGTCTGTCCGTCCGTCTGTCCGAGGGCTGTATCTCTTGAACCGTAATAGGTAACCCGTTTAAATTTTCACAGAATATGTATATATAACAACAAATAATAAAAATAAGAAAAAGTAAAAAATTCACGGGGGTTCCCATAGAAGAGACTAAAAAGTGTATGCGCGCGCGCCATCTACCGAAAAGATTATGAAGCATTTTAACTAATCATGAATTTTAACTATATGAAGCATTTCATAAACACGCCATAGATGGCGTGAGTGGCGCGACCATGAAATGGCGATACGGAACCCTCGGTGCGCGAGTTCGACTCGCACTTGGCCGGTTTTTTTTATTTCAAGAATAGCCTTTCCTTTAACCTTATGCCTCAAAACGGCGCGATATGAAACGATTAATCAACATGCAATTTGGACGGACCTGCCAATCCGGGACACAAATAGCCAGAATCGGCATTGCCTTGTGGGTGTTGCGGCAGTGACTGCACTAATTTTGACAAGTTAATCCTCATAGTATTTCTGTAATTAAATTTAAAAAAATCTGTTAAGTACGAGTTTTACTCGCGCACGGAGGTTTCCGTATCTATCCGCTATTATCCGCATATCTTTTGTCTTTCAACAATGAAATGTATAAAAGCCTATGGCGCCCTCTATTATTCAATAGTGTGACTAATCGATTTTTCGGGCGTTGGTTTTATGGAAGCGCCCCTTAATTTAGAACATTTTCTTATTTTTCTTATTTGTTGTTATATCCGCCATAGTAACACATATTCTGTGAAAATTTCAGCGGGCTACCTATTACGGTTCAAGAGATACAGCCCTCGGACAGACGGACGGACGGACGGACGGCGGAGGCTTAGTAATAGGCTTCCGTACCGGATACGGAAACCTAATAATGAAAATAAGAAACCATTTGGAAAGTAAGTACCTATATCTCAAAAGTGTCTAGTCTCCAAGATATTAATTTTTAAAATGTACGCTTTTGTCTAATGCAAGAAACAATAAAATTAAACCCGACTACTGAAAACGAATGAAAAAACAAGGAAAATTAATCGAAAATGCTGTATTCGATCAACTTTCCTTGTTATTTTCTTCGTTTTTCATAGTCGGGTATTATAAAGTGTTTATTTTGTTGATCATTTCATAGATTTTAGTTCCAAACCATTAATTATTGTGATATTTCAAAGATCCGTTTCAAGCTCTAGACTTCTAGACAATCATACCCAACTCGATGGGTTTTGGAAAACCAATATTTTTACAGTTGGGACAATATGGCGAAAGGCAGCCAACATTTTGAATTTTCCAAAAAATGTGCGTAATTGAGACAAACCGAATAACACCAGAATTATCAAAATCGGACGAGTCGTTTAGGCGCTAGAGTGGCCGTAACACTCATACATACAAACATTCAGGCTAAACACATTACCCTCCTTGTGGCTTCGCTGTAGTCGGGTAAAAATAGGTTACTTAATATCCGCTTCTTCCGCTCTTCCATATATATATTTCTATGCTGCCAACCCATGCGACGAATACAACCGGTGGCCGAGCCGAACCGAATGGAGAAAGTAATATAAAAACAATTTATATTTTCTGGGAATTTCTCATTTTTCATTTCCGGTGTTTACTGCGTAATATAAAATTATTAATTAACATTTTGAGGAAAAGTATTAAAATATGAGTACCTAACTACCTGCACTACTGTACTTACTATGAGTACCTTCCCTACTGTAAGGGACCCCGCACACGACCGATTGCATCGCCAACTAAACTGTTTAGTTGAGTTGGCCGTGACGGCCGATTTCTCTCCAACTCAACTGTTTAGTGGTGCGATCGTTCAGTCGTTCTATCTGCAGGTGGTAGTGGTACCTAATACGGTATGGTAGCGTGCATTTGTATTAGTACGCAGTAATAGTGTAGCTTAATCACACAGATTTTTGGCCGACAAGATGGTACACAGACAAATCGTTATCAAGGCAGGCAACGGTCTTGCGCACTGTATGGAGCGCAGACGTCTGCTTCGGTGGGCGGTCGCGCAAATTACGATGATTGTTTGCTAAACAAATCCATTAAAACGTCAAAACAATCGTCGTGTGCGCACCGCTATAGGTGCTCATAGACTAAACTTTATGTTTTTTTTTTTATGCAAACCAACATGGGTGGCTGTTTCGAGGGACCAATGGTACAGTCGACAGAGCCAAAAAACTCTCTCCTCGCGAAACCACGCTCAGTGAGGCGCCATGCCAGCAGATTTACGGACTGTTGCTAGGCTGTCTACCTAATTGATACGACGTTTGAAGACACCCAGGTTAAAGGATTCGGGAAACACATTCGCCGGGAGACAGTTCCACGCCCTAGCGGTGCGACAAAGAAACGATGTTGATAACCGATGGGTTCTAAAGATATTGTTTAAAGATCAATTAATTTGGAATTATAAATTTAATAAATTTAATTGTAATAAAAATATTTTTAAAATTTAAAAAATATATTTGTCCACAACAAAAGGGTGCTCAGTTTCTCTGTGGCGAGTGCTGCGAAGATAGGTTGGATGGCAAGGAATAATGGAAGCAAGTTCCTCCGAGCAGCTTCCATGATAGTACCTGTAGAACAGACTGAGTGACAAATCGTTTGTGACTATCATCAGTCTGTTTCGGGTCTCCCACCAGACGGGCGGCTCAGCGCTGTATTGAATCCAAGGACGCCAAAAGATAAGTTGTACAGCTTTTTAAATGAGTCGTGGAGAGTCGGTGCCAACTAAACGGTTAAGTTGGCGTCCTGTGCTCTCTATGTATTTTGGAAGTTTCTTGATTACGACTCAACAGTTTAGTTGGATATGAATCGGTCTTGTGCAGGGGCCCTAATACCTCAGGCTACAGGTATTTGATTTCTGGGGAAACCCATTGGGAATTATATTATAATTTTTTATTAGAAAAATGCAAAGCGAAAATAATTGGAAAAATACATCCCGGCCAGGATTCGAACCTGGATCTCCACCCGGTCCGCTACGTATTATTTCCAAATTTTCGCTCTGTTGCACCTTCATTATGTCGCATAATTTTTGCGTCCAGTCAACTTGCACGGTTCAACGTTGAACCTTATGCTGTCGTCACCAAAGTCGTATTTGGTATCGGACACTAGAAGTTGACTGGAGGTTTTTAATAATATTTTATGTTTAAATGTTAGTACTAAGCACGTACTCGCTTTATATATATTTTTATTAGAAAAATGCAACGCCAAAATCATTGGAAAAAATACATCCAGGCCAGGATTCGCGCCGGTTGGGAAGCGAGTACGTGCTTAGTACTAACATTTAAACATAAAACACTGGGAATTATATTCATGGATAAGTTGAATAATTAATTATATTTTTGTGACTGCTCAAACTCGTCATCATTCCAGATATAATTGCTTGTCTCCGGCGAGTATGTTTCACGAATCCTTTAAACTGGCGGTCTTCCAACGTCCTATTAATATGCTGGACAGCCCAGCAGCAGTCCACAAATCTGCTGGCATGACAACTCACTGAACAATTCATTCGATATTTGTGCACTTGCAAATGCATGTTTTTAATATTACAACGTGTATGTATATGTTTAAGGTTGCATGCTTATAATAAATTTTTGTAGTAATAGTACTTACAGAAAGTCTTCCACGCTATAGGAAATTTCTAATTTTATTTATTTATTTTATTTATTTATTTTACATGAAACGTACAGCCAATTTCCAATTTACTAATACATGTAAAGAAAAAATTTACAACGCCAAGCTGTACCGAAATCCCACATTATGACGTCAGCCATCGACCGGTATAAGATTAATTATCGCCAAAGTAAGAAACACCTAGATACTTACCGATTTTTCACCAGTTCTAATCCATTTTGACACATGCGCCGTAGACTCCATCCATCATGTCTCGACGATAATCCTGTACATAGAACCCTCGACGATCACAGCAGTGACAACTGATAAGTTTATAGTAGGCATTTAAAGTAAACTGCTAAATTATTTTTTACTTTAACTTATGTACTCTCGAATTTTCAGTAATACACTAAAACATCCATTGAAATAGAATTAAAAACGAATTAAATCCTTATTTTTCATTCCGTTTTTTATTGTACATATTGCACTTTTTGAAGCGAAGCTTCTACCTAATAGCGTCGTTACGCGTTCGGCCGTCACCACTGGATCACTGATCGATCGATCATAAATATCAAAAATAGTATTCTTTAGATGCAAGGGAAGAGAGTATTTTTAACCGACTCAAAAAAAGGAGGTTATCAATTCGACACGTACACAGATTAATTCATAGTTACTTCGTAATAGATAAATCACTCTATAGAAAAAGTTCCATACCTTCGGCTTTAATAGCCTACTGTTTTACGTCGCCAATCGCTGCGTGCGAAAATATACCTAAACGATCGAGTGTAAAGTGATTATTGCATTGCGCGCATTTGCGTGGGCCAGCGTGTAGGTATGCTTCGCGCGACTTCAAAAATTACTTAGGTAGGGACTAAACATCATCAATCAATCATCATCAACACTAATAATAAATCTGTAAGGGATGGTCATGGAGTAAGTTGCTTTGTTTTTTGAGAAATTGGGTTTGTAGACTCTGTGTATGATACTAAAACAAAATTTTCGATTTTTAGAAATCATTTCTGTATGTATGTATGTTCCACCATAACTCTTAAACTGATCATCTTAATTCGATGAAACTTCGTACAAGCACATTTACCTTCACGGGACACAGAATAGGCCAAATAAAATTCACTTCCGGTTACGCTAAAATATAGCTCTCATACAAACCGAATTGTTCTGCGCGCCGAAATAAAGGTACGCGCATACTTACTTTCTTCTATTTAAATACGAATTACACGCGAGCGAAGGCGCGGGGAAAAGCTAGTTATTAAATAAATATTTGAGTTAAAGGCGGTACAAGGCACACCTGAAAATTTATAGATAAAGCCCTTTTGTGTTTTGTACCGCCTTCAACTCAAATATTTATTTAATAAATAGCCAATGGAAGAGTTATACTTTTTAATTTGTTCTTCTATTTTATTATTACACATTTTGCTGTAAATGTGTATAATTAGTTTTTTTTCATAGGGGTGTTCAACTGCACTTCTTTCTCTATGAGAGTTCTTTGAAGTTGAAGCGTGCCATTCACCATCACACCTTTCAACATCTCCATTAATTACTCAAGTTTGAAACTTTGAAGGCATGTACTCGTAACAACCTACTACCTCTGTCTCCATTACCTCTGTCTCCACATCATTGGACAAGACGAGATACGCATTCGTGATAACGGGCCAAACTTTTTTTTATGGAAGCTGACACACTTGGCTACATCACCTACAGCATCCGTGATGTCAGCCCATAACACCGGGTGAACTAGGTGCCATGTCAGTGCTTCCCTTCATTTCATGTCGGATACACTGAACTGGATGGAAAACACGAACTATTTACACAGCCGTTTCGACCGACGACGTTTCATTCAGTGCGGTGCTACCAATCCGCGCGGGATAAACCCTACCACCTAGTAAGGTAAGAAGGGAAGGGACCTACAGTTTTACGTGGAATCCGTACCACGGTCAGCCTCCAACGGTCGAGCGGTTACCCATCGTATTGACCGCACAATGTTCTTGTTAACAACATTCGACCGACTGCACCACTGAGCTACCGAGGCTGACAACGTTTGGGCGTGAGCTGTATGAATTGTACCAGTGAATTTTATTTTAGTCTTAAATACCTATATAATATATTTGGTTTTTGTTTTAATTCCAATTTTATCTTTTAGGATTTTAGATTTTGTGTGGATACTTGCATCCACCACATAGGAAAACACTGTAAGGAAACCAGCGTCTTCTCGAAAAACCCGCTCGATTTGAACCAATCAGAAAGCGTCACGTCACGTAATGCACGCACTCGACGCGGCTGTTGGTTGAAACCGACGAGTTTTTGGGTGAGTTAGCGTATCGAGTTTGTCTCTCGGCTTACTAACAGCATTAACAACGAATAATGCATTGTTTTTTTATGTAATCCGGTATGAGTGACTGAGTCGGAGGGACCAAAGCACATGCTCCGACCAGCCAATATCACCTCCGAGAAGGTAGGTGCCATACCGGAGACTTGCTGGCTATACTGCACTAGAGGAGAACACAACCGAGGCTGCTATGCGGCCATCTTACATCCAGTACGGTGGTACCAAGTACCAACCCAGTCGGGTACAATTTGAGTCTACCACCTAGTAAGGGGCAAGGGACTCTAGTCAACCTTGCTTACAAGGTTGACTAGAGTAAACTCTAAAATTAGTCCGCCGATTTTCGAGTGAGTATTTTCGAATCTTTTGTGCAAAGGTACCTACACGGTGGAAACGAACGCGAATCATATCTCTATGTAAAGCCGCGTAAAGGGCGGATTTTTAAAACAAGCAGGATGCAAATAAAACACCCATTTCTCTCCCACCATTAAATGCAAATGGAACATTGGCATCAAACGCCCCCCGCTTTCCACAAGAGATGGAAATATCATTTTATCGTACTCAGCCAGTCCACATCACACTGTCAGTCACCGGTCAGTATTTTTTACATATTACCTAAACTACACACCACACGCTGTATCCCGACAATCTGGGTAAGCAGAGTAATCGGTGTTGTGCTACAAGTACTCTTGTAAATACAGCACAACACCGACCACCACGTTTAGCAAAGATTAGGACGAGATAACTATCAATCAGCCAGTAAGGCACGAAGACCCATCTGCTGCATGACTCGGTTTAAGGCCGTGCCAAGATATGAGGTCACTACGCTTTCGCTCTTTAAGACGACATCTTGTCCTTCTACCTTAGTCGGCTTTTATGGCATGCATGAGAGATGCAAATGCAGTGTTTTTAGCACAGCGCAATAATACACAATAGTAAACACTATATATCATTTACTGTTGTAAACAAGATGGACTGAAAGGCATTGCATTCTCCAGTAAGTTCGTATTATGCACTACAGCAAAGTTGAAAGAAATACGCAACCAGATTTTTTCAGAGGAAGATTGAGCGAAAGAAAGACACGCATGAAAATAAATCCTAGTCAGATTCATTTATGTTAATTAAAACGAAATAGCCTGGTAGGTCTCCTGCCAGTTCGACGCGTCTAAAGGGAAGCACTGAAATGACTCTATCTGCAACAGGAATACGATGTAATGGGCTCGTACCGTGTGGGGCCGGTACTTTAAAATAATAGCCCCACTGCATCTCTCCCCGTGTATGTCGTTGTGGCACTTTAGCTACTATATGCGAGTGTCCTATGTAGGGTGTTAGTGTTTAAGGTCCAAATGAAACACTATGATAGCTGTGTATAAACGTGTAATAAAACGACTGAGAATTATTATTGACTCAAAGCGACTATACTTGACTCCGTGGTGTGATCGACTGCCAGGGCGGCGGGCCGAGGCGAGCGCGGACGCACGCCGCGCCAGAGGGGCGCGGGGTGCGGTAACCGCGTCGCATCGGACCGATGTGTCGTGTCCGGCACATCAATTTCCCCCTTTATGAACAAATTTTTGTCATTACAACATTACCAAAATTACCTTTAATTACGAATCGTTCATTGCTTGTGACAGTTATCTGCTTTTAATTACCAAAATTACCTTTAATTACGAATCGTTCATTACTTGTGACAGTTATCTGCTTTTATACGACTGCCTCCACTTACTACAAATATAGAAAACATTTTAAAGACGAGATATAAACACGATGAGAAAGATAAAAACATTTCAATAACATACAGGGTGCCAGGAACCACAGAAATGATGGCGTACAAAAGAGACACTTGAAAAATTTGAAGAGGTGCAATAAAACTATCCTAACAATGACCCTAGATGATTGTGCTCACCAATGCGGTCGTAAAAACCGCTGAGGCGAGAGTCCTTTTGTTTTGCAAAGAGAGAGACCGCCAATAATTTCACACACAAGTATGACTAAGCTTAATACCTATTACATAACACAATCGTAGATAGGCATAGGCATAGATTTGAGAACACGTACCATTAAAATTTCTACACTAACTTTATAACTAATTCGAAGTACTAACTAACACAGAATGAGGTGTAAATTTACACAAAATCAATAAACCATACCGCTGTATGAAAATAATTGTGTAAAATATAATACATTTCTTCTATAATTTACTGATTACGTTAAGATGCATGCATACTACGATTATTAATTAAGTAAAAGTAATGAGTAAGTGTATTATGAAAAATCGACATTGCGATCAGGCAAAACTACAAACGTTGGGCATGGAGTTTTGTGCGTAACCTTCCGTTGTCGTAATATTCTTTACATCTCTCAGCATAAGTGCTTTACGCCCGTGTGTACGAACGAGGGTTATTGTTTGAACAAGAATGCATTTGATGAAACGTGCGTTATTATAAGTTATAGTTATAACTACGTATGATCTTGCGATATTTGTGTCTAATCTTACAAATTAAACATTATACAATAAATTAAAACTATTAAATGTTCAAATTAAATTACAAACTATTCAGTGTATCTTGGAACAGCAGGTATTAGCGCTATTGTTATAAAATATAAGACATGCGAATGAAATGATACTCTAACAAGTTGACGGATCTGTCGTAGATTTCCTTGACGGATGTTAAACGACAGGTTTTCCAACATTTGTATGCTTCCTAATACAACTCACAAAACGTTATTGCGATTTCTAAGATTGATTGCGGCTTTGTTAAAACTAATACATGCACATTTATCACTTTCAAATAGATTATGTGACACAAAGAAAGTTTAAATTGAACTCATTTTAAGCAACATATTATTAACATAACTATAATCACGACATAAAAGTAAGAAGTATAAAGTAAATAGCGTAATATTAGTCCTTTCATAATGTTTCTGGTGCAAGCAATAAACAGTTCGAGTATCATTATTGTTTGTAATAGTTTTATGGTAATTTTTTTTTATTTTTTTTTTTTTGTTTTTTTTTTTTAGCTGTGTATAAACGTGTAGTAATAAAACGACTGAGAATTATTATTGACTCAAAGCGACTATACTTGACTCCGTGGTGTGATCGACTGCCAGGGCGGCGGACCGAGGCGAGCGCGGACGCACGCCGCGCCAGAGGGGCGCGGGGTGCGGTAACCGCGTCGCATCGGACCGATGTGTCGTGTCTAGTGTTGTAAAGGCAGAAAAATACGGACAAATACATTTTGAATAAAACGAAAAACACGGGGGTTTTCCGTTTCTTTCATGCATGATACCAATACTGGATGAAATTTTCGCCGCGATGAAAGCTCCGCCCCCTTTCCTGATTTAATTTCTCGAATGTTGATATTTTTTCGCCTGAATCTTATTACTAGACGAAATATAAGACACTCTTATTCTTAGACATTTTTCAATAAAATCGATATTTCCGGAGAAAAAAAAAATATAAATTTTTTTTTTCCAAAATGTTCTAGATTGCTGATGTTTTCTTGGCGGATTCTTATTTCTAAACGAAATATAAGACACTTTTATTCTTACACGTTTTTCACTTAAGTCGATATTTCCGGAGAGAAAAATAAAACAACTTATTTTTTCATATTTTCTCGAATGTTGATGTTTTTTCGCCTGAATTTATTTCTAGACGAAATACGAATCTGTAGTGAACATTTCAAAAAGTGGCCGCCATTTTGAACTTTTTAGTTATTGGACCGATTGCTTTCAAAATCGATATCTGGGTGTCTGTGTGGGCTCTGAATACGAATCTGTAGTCAAAATTTAAAACAAGTGGCCACCATTTTGAACTTTTTAGCTACTGGACCGATTGCTTTCAAAATCGATATCTGGGTGTCTGTGTGGGTTTTGAATACGAATCTGTAGTCAAAATTTAAAAGAAGAAGCCGCCATTTTGAACTTTTTAGTTACTGGACCGATTGGTTTCAAAATCTATATCTGGGTGTCTGTGTGGGCTCTGAATATAAATTTGTAGTAAAAAACTAAAGGGTTCAAAATGGCGGCCACTTTTTTAAAATTTTGACAACAGATTCGTATTCAGAGCCCACAGAAACACCCAAAAATAGATTTTGAAAGCAATCGGTCCAGTAACTAAAAAGTTAAAAATGGCGGCCACTTTTCATAAATGTTGACAACAGATTCGTATTCAGGGTCCACACATACACCCAGATATCGATTTTGAAAGCAATCGGTCCAGTAAATTAAAAGGTCAAAATGGCGGCAAATTGTTTTAAATTTTGACTACAGATTCGTATTCAGAGCCCACACAGACACCCAGATAGCGATTTTGAAAGCAATTGGTCCAGTAACTAAAAAGTTCAAAATGGCGGCCACTTTTTTTAAATGATCCTGAAAATAATTTTAATGATTGAAACTACAGATTCACATTTCATCTAGAAATAAGATTCAGGAGAAAAAACATCAACATTCGAGAAAATATGAAAAAATAGGTTGTTTTATTTTTCTCTCCGGAAATATCGACTTAAGGGAAAAACGTGTAAGAATAAAAGTGTCTTATATTTCGTTTAGAAATAAGAATCCGCCAAAAAACATTAGCAATCGAGAACATTTTGGAAAAAAAATATTTTAGATTTTTTTTTCTTCGGAAATATAGATTTTTTTCAAAAACGTGCAAGAATAAAAGTGTCTTATATTTCGTCTAGAAATAAGATTCAGGCGAAAAAATATCAACATTCGAGAAATTAAATCAGAAAAGGGGGCGGAGCTTTCCACACAAATGCTGTCCTTGGATAATTCAGAATCGCGGCGAGCAATAAATCGAGAACCAATGATGGTACGACAACAAATTAGGTCTTGTTTTGTAAGCAGTTCGATACACTCTTAGATTATTTTATCACATCTTCCCCTGTTTTCCTGTAAATTGAGTAGAAATAAAAATTTATGAAAAAAATTATATCTCCATAAGCGGCCACTCTAGAGAAAATCATCTAAGAACAAAAGAAGCTTGTATTTAGTCAATAAATACGATCCCGAAGAAAAATCCAGTCCCGGAAATTTCCCAGGAAATTTTCAGAATTCCCATACAAAGTGCTGGTTTTAAAAACTCCATATTATATCCTCTCGCGAACTTTACCTACTTTGGTACCAAATCAAATCACGCTACCTAATTCCGATCCCTGATAATAAAACATACCTATTATGTGAAAATTTTCACGGGGTACCTACCTATTACGGTTCAAGAGATACAGCCCTCGGACAGACGGACAAACAGACAGACAGACAGACGGCGTAGGCTTAGTAATAGGGTACCGTACGACGGATACGGAACCCTATAAAACACAAATTAAAACAAAGATTGCCCCTTACTAGGTGGTAGGCTCAAATTGTAGCCGACTGGGTTGGTAGTCGTGAGTGCTACAATACAAATACAAACGTGCTCGAACCGCCCGAACGTAAAGACAGACGAGAAACGAATGAAAAATAAAATTGAACTGTTGAACCGAACCTACGTAAAAAAAAAATTCATTTTACGTAGGTTCAACAGCGGCCGGCGTCAACGCTTCAAAAGTACAGCGAATTTTAGATCATCTTGTCTTAATTATTAGGTTCATCTTAGCTTGACGAAATGGACTTCTTGCTTCGTGCCTTCACAAGTAATTGCAATATGATTCTTAGACAGATATACATAGAACACAAAATTGCATACTACGCGGCAGTCGGCACCGCTCTTTGTTTCCCTTCAAAGTAAGCCGCGCGTCTTCAAAGGAAGCCGCGCGTCTTTAAAGAAAACCGCGCGTTAAGACCATTCCTTTGTCGGCAAATCACGGTGCTGCCGTATTTTAGTACCTAAAACATTCATTTTAAGAGTCAAATTCAAGTGACAGTAGAACTTTAGGTTTGTTGCACGCATGCATGCTATACAAGTTCAGAACAGAATATTAATGGAAACGATTGTTTTAAAGTTTAATAATGATTTTTGGTATATTATTTTTCTATGATTATTTTGAAATCGGAAATGTCATACATAATCATCTTCTTCTTTTACGCGACTTTAGTATTGATGGAAATGTGACAGCTAATCTGTCATCTCATCAGTCATCATCACATTAAACAAAGTTTAACTGGCATTAGTCAGCATCAGCACGGAAATCACACGCAGGCAGACTATCGATCTGATACCTATTTGAGTTAGGCAAGTAAGTAAATATGTTTTATGATTAGGTATGATATTATACCTATTTATTGAGTAGTTAACCAACCAATTTACTAAAAGGTAAACAATACCGTATAATTAAATGTTATGAAATTATGTTACGGCATAGATAAATAGTTGAATTAAAACAAAGAAGTATTGTGAGTACCTACATAATTTTTAAATGATAGGCTTCTCTGCGATAGAACTGTTCGCGACTCTATTTCCTTTTCCTGTTGAATCTTTCCGTGTTTTACGGTGTTCGATGCGAACTTTGGTTACCTACTCACTTTTTGGTTTCAAGCAAAGAACAGGAATAAAATGCGAAAAGAGCAAGTATTTCATATGAAAATACGTTTCGTATTTTTCCGTTTTTCACGGTACCGAAGTCAAATAAATCCGTATCAAAGTGCAAAAAACGGCATCTTTACAACTCTAGTCGTGTCCGGCACATCGTAAAAGGCGACTAAGGGATATGAATGACTCCCTTCTTATATTACTAGGTTAGGTGGTAAGGTTTAACCCGCTCGGTTTGGTACCACCGAACTGAATGAAAGGTCGGTCGAAACGGCTATGTAAATAGTTTGTATTTCCGTCCAGTTCATCAGACATCACGGATGTTGTAGGTGATGTAGCCAACCGTGTCGGTTTCCATAAAAAAAACCTGTAGTGTAACCTCTTCATAAGATAAGGGGTCATGCATGACAGACGTATGAACGGACAACGAAGTGATCCTATAAAGTTCCGTTTTGTTCGTTTGAGGTACGGAACCCTAAAAATAACTCCTGCCAAAACTCACACATAATACAGATTGCTGTTTAGTTACTGCTAGCTAGACAGTGCTCCTGGCGTTCATCGGCGCGCGGACAAAAAGAACAAGCGCGGACGTTTTCAAGAAGTCTGATCGGAACGGTTTTGCGTCGTGTGTGGCCGCTCTTAGGTATCGTAGCTGAAGTAGAAGATATCCGCGGTGTGTAAGCGTGCCATAAAAAATAATGAGCTCGAGATTCGATCTTGGAGTCTAGGCCAATCCTCGCGGCGTTCACGCTCCGCCGCCGATCACGTGCAAATTTCCCTCTTTATTCCCCTCTCAACAATATAAAATGATAGAAGAGGCATCACTACTATCCAGCATTAAAAACAGTTTGCGTAAACACAAAATAACAAATATGTAATATAGTAAATACCGAAAGTAGAATGATAAATTCGTCTCCGCCCAGCATGCGTACCTACATCGCGACCATTCACATACATACATACCACACGCTGTATCCCGACAATCGGGGTAAGCAGAGTAATCGGTGTTGAGCTTGGAAGTACTCTGTTAAATTACAACACAACACAGACCACCACGTTTAGCAAAGTATTTGGACAAGATTTACTATCAAGCAGCAAATAAGGCACAAAGACCGACCTGCTGCATGACTCGTTCGAAGGACCGTGCCAAGGTGAGAGGTGGCTGACCTATCGCCCTTTAGCACCGAATCTTGTCCTTATCCCTTTTACGACATGCACGGGTAGTAGGTAGGTAGAAATTATTAATTGCACACAAAGCAATAATAAACAATGATACACGAATAAAATAAACAGAACAATAGAAATATACGAGGTATTTAATAATACATAGATAAACATAAAGTAAAAATATAAAGTAATACTAATAACTAAAGAATTAAAATGTACTTAACAAACATTAAAATAACTATTAAAAGGGGCTAAATAAGGGGTTGATTTCTAAATATGAAAACTGGTGAACGTGGCCTTGTGATCACATTAAAACATTGTTAGCCCGGCGGTTGAAGCTTGAAAAACGGATCAAGCATTAATTCTTAGTACAGTTTTTATTTTCTCTTTCGCAAATTGTCAGTGCATATTTTTTTTAAATCTATGTTTTAAGTACTCCTTCTCAACGGAAGAATATTAGAGGAAGATTTTGTTTTCAACATGTTGGTGATATTTGTATCTATGCTGTAAAAATATCATTTCCGATAGAAACAAACATTACTTTTTTCATACACTACAATACAACGCATGGTGCGTTATTGATTATGACTTAAACCTAAAATTCATGTTTTTCTCATCAGAATTTTTTTTTTTTTTTACCACGTCTTTACAAATATTATCAACATTTTGAAACTAAAATTTTTCTCTAATATTCTTCCGTTGAGAAGAAGTACTTAAAAAACTTATTTAAAAAAATGCACTGAAAATTTCTGTAAAGCCGCGTCTCCTGCGCATGTTTTTTTCGAAATATTACACAAGAAACATTACACAAAAACATTTGTTTTCATACAAATGTGTATGGCTACGCCCAATTGTTTCGATGTTTCTGTGTAATGTTTCGAAAAAAACATCGGAGGAGACGCTGCTTAAGATCGCAGAAAATCTAATTACTAATTACGAATTAGTTAAGGATACACTAGCGAACGAGAAAAAGAAAATATGAATAAGAATTTATCAAAGCTCAAAGCCTAGATATACTGGGCTGTGTCAGTACAAAATGCGTTTTAAACCCATTACATTCCACCCGACAATCATCTAAAGTCACCGAAAATGGACGCCATTCAATAAGACACGAGTCGCCATCTTTAAACTGAATAACTTGACAAATGAGGGTTATTAGAGTTGAGCCGCATTGCCTTAGCTCGCTCTTTAGGAAATCATTCTTTATGCTTTCGCTGTCTCCGGTTTGGACGTGAAAATAAGGAATAGCGGAGGAAATATAAAAGTATTTTGGTTTAAAACGCTGAAAATTTTGAATTGGTTTTAATTGGTACTTGGTCTTTTATTTTTGGAAATGTTTATGGAGCAGGGCTTGGCATAACTGGCAGTCGGTCGGCTGTCGATCGTGATGATAAGCACACCTGGGAACTGGGATGGGTGACCGCTCGACCATTGGAGGCTGACCGTGGTTCGGATTCCACGTAAAACTGTAGGTCCCTTCCCTTTTTACTTTACTAGGTGGTAGGGTTTATCTCGCCCGGAATGAAATGAAATGTCGGTCGAAACGGCTATGTAAATAGTTCGTGTTTTCCTTCCACATTAGCCGGCACGGCCGAAGGGAAGCACTGGCACCTAGTTCTCCAGGTGTTATGGGCTGACATCACGGATGTTGTAAGTGATATAGCCAACGAAAGTTTACATAGAAAAAAATTCACAGATTTCTTGCCTCACACGACTATCGAGCACATTGGAAATGAATCTACGGAATTCGAAAAAAATGTCGTTCTGACTTTTTGACTTTTTTTCCAAAAGGTTAGGCTACAGAGCAAACCCTTAACCCGATCGTCTTTGTTTTAGGCTCAAATTGTAGCTGACTAAATTGTCCAGAGGAGTTTTTCTCAAATGTTTGATATCATTCTTCGTTTCCAAAATATCGAGCGCCAAAATAAAAAATTGATTTTTTTTCACTATTTCGGCAATAACTTTTTCGTTTTTGACTTTTGTATATATATAATAATTATTTTTGCACCTTACACCTCTCATGACTTTTGAGCCTTTTTTGAATATCATATCTTCACAACTCTCCGAGATATAAGGGGATCGCACTTTTTCTTGAAATCGGAGCCTACACTGGAGCGAACGAAAAGACATTTCCAATGTCAAAACCTCCGGGGGCCAATCCAATGTCTAAATAACCGCCCTTCCGTCAACCAAACGTGATAAATAGCTAAGCCGTTGGTCTCAGGGGGCCGGACGCCACGGTCTGATCCGATCAGCCTACTTCCCCCTACCCCCGGAAGGCTTACACCCCCTTAACGTAACGTCCGGTTCGCCTTACCGCACATCCGGGGGCGATTCTTGAACCCTATTGGTCAATATTGTATATGGTTAGTTGCATTTTGCTTGCCTACATTTGGCTGAAGTGTTGTATGATATTTGAATGTAAAAAAATAATATATAAAAAAATTGGTTGTCTGTAAAGTCGGTTTACGGACGATAGTTTTACGTGATAACGTTTCAATTTCTGCTGCCCTGGTACTTTAGAACCAGAGAGATAAATGTGTACAAGCCGACGCTTGGGCCGATTGTGCCTCTCTATCGCTTGTTACGCGCTCTCGCTTGCACACACAGGCTCAGACGGAACGTGACACTTTTTCGTGCGTGCAGCCGGTGTTCATAAATTTTTAAGACGTGACGTTATCACGTCAAAAAAATGCTTATGTTACAGAAAATTTTGTGCAGAAAGCGGACTGCGGCCGATGACAACTTCTTCCAGTCAACCTTGTCAGTCAGTCAGTCAGCGTGTAAGCGTCCACTGCTGGACATAGGCCCTCCAATTTTCCTCCAGTCCTCCCGGCTTTCAGCGGTACGGAACCACTGCTTTCCGCCGACGTACTTGATGTCGTCTTCGCACCTGGCGGGCGGTCTTCCCACACTCCGTTTTCCTGTCCACGGCCGCCAACGTAGGACGCGGTTGCTGCAACGGTCGTCGTCTCTTCATTTGTATTTTATATTAGAACAAGCTGTGCCCGCGGCTACGCCCGCTCTCATATTTCACTTCACTGCTAACCTCATAAGCTATTTAGCGTGATAGTAAGTAACCTATAGTTGATGGGAAGAATCAAGCTATCCGTAGAATTTTGTTTTATTAAAATCGGTTCAGTGGTTCTGGAGTTATAAGCGGACAGACAGACACTCAGACAGACAGAAAGCAGACGTTGGATTTTATTATAGGTATAAGGTTCAGTGGTTCTGGAGTTATAAGCGGACAGACAGACATTCAGACAGACAGAAAGCAGACGTTGGATTTTATTATAGGTAAGGATGTTTTGGTTGGTTTTAATTTTTTTTATGTTTTTTTTTTATGGATCTTGTGTCTGAAGAAATAAATATATTTGATTAGATTTAGTCAACCTTACACACCAGTATAAACACATTATGATTCTAAATATGAAATGATTGCTTTCGCTATGGAAACATTAGGCCCATGGTCAGCTGAAGCAAAGTCTCTCTGCAAGGATTTAGGCAGTCAACTTATAGAAGTGTCCGGGGATGCCCGAGCTGGGGCCTACCTCTCTCAGCGCATTAGTCTGGCAATACAGAGGGCTAAATGCGCTGAGTGTCTTGGGAACTTTCCCTGGATCGGTCGGTATGGATGAGATTTTTTATTTATCAACCTGATTAACTCATCTCATTCATATCACTGGTCCGGGGTTGTTCTTTTTTCTTTTATATGTATAGATTAACTAAATCACTCTGTATATACGGTACAGCTATTCTTTTCTGAAATAAACATCTTATTAAAAATGTCAGCCTCGATAGCTCAGTGGTGCAGACAGTCAACTGTCGCTTTTGAATGTTAAGCAACGCTGGGTGCGGTCAGTACTTGGATGGGTGACCGCTGACCGTTGGAGGCTGACCGAGGTTCGGATTCCTCGTAAAACTGTAGGTCCCTTCCCTCCTAATATTACTTGGTGGTAGGGTTTAACCCGCCCGGGTTGGTACCACCGCACTGAATGAAACGTCTGTCGAAACGGCTATGTAAATAGTTTGTGTTTTCCGACCAGTTCAGTGTAGCCGGCACGATCAAAGGGGGAAGCACTGACATGGCACCTAGTTCACCCGGTGCTATGGGCTGACATCACGGACGTTGTAGGTGATGTAGCCAACCGTGTCAGTTTCCATAAAAAAAAAAATTATAATAATAATAATTCTAAATCCTAATTGAAATGTAAATCGAACAAGGTCGACATGTGAATTACGGACAAAGTGCACAGAGTTGACCTCTGTGGCTATGCGGCAAATTTATGTGGGCAAAATGTCTAATGAATAAAATTAAATAATTGTAAATAAAAAATTTATATTCTATTCTCAAACGCTCGCCAAATTATCACCTGCACTATTTATACCCGCCGACGCACCAAAGTAGTCGATATCGTCACCGGGTGGCTAAGCGCAATTGGCAGTGGGCTGGGCACGTCATCCGAAGAGACGACGCCCGTTGGAGTAACAGCGTCCTACGCTGGCGGCCCTGGACAGGAAAACGGAGTGTGGGAAGACCGCCCGCCAGGTGGGACGACGACATCAATTACGTCTGCGGAAAGAAGGTGATTCCGTACCGCTGAAGGCCGGGAGGACTTGTGGAAAAATGGAGAGGCGTATGCCCAGCAGTGGACGCATATACGCTGACTGACCGACTATTTATAATTTTTAGAGTTCCGTATCCGGTGCGGGACCCTATTACTAAGCCTACGCCGTCTGTCTGTCTGTCTGTCTGTCTGTCTGTCTGTCCGTCCGTCTGTCCGAGGGCTGTATCTCTTGAACCGTAATAGGTAACCCGTTTAAATTTTCACAGAATATGTATATATAACAACAAATAATAAAAATAAGAAAAAGTAAAAAATTCACGGGGGTTCCCATAGAAGAGACTAAAAAGTGTATGCGCGCGCGCCATCTACCGAAAAGATTATGAAGCATTTTAACTAATCATGAATTTTAACTATATGAAGCATTTCATAAACACGCCATAGATGGCGTGAGTGGCGCGACCATGAAATGGCGATACGGAACCCTCGGTGCGCGAGTTCGACTCGCACTTGGCCGGTTTTTTTTATTTCAAGAATAGCCTTTCCTTTAACCTTATGCCTCAAAACGGCGCGATATGAAACGATTAATCAACATGCAATTTGGACGGACCTGCCAATCCGGGACACAAATAGCCAGAATCGGCATTGCCTTGTGGGTGTTGCGGCAGTGACTGCACTAATTTTGACAAGTTAATCCTCATAGTATTTCTGTAATTAAATTTAAAAAAATCTGTTAAGTACGAGTTTTACTCGCGCACGGAGGTTTCCGTATCTATCCGCTATTATCCGCATATCTTTTGTCTTTCAACAATGAAATGTATAAAAGCCTATGGCGCCCTCTATTATTCAATAGTGTGACTAATCGATTTTTCGGGCGTTGGTTTTATGGAAGCGCCCCTTAATTTAGAACATTTTCTTATTTTTCTTATTTGTTGTTATATCCGCCATAGTAACACATATTCTGTGAAAATTTCAGCGGGCTACCTATTACGGTTCAAGAGATACAGCCCTCGGACAGACGGACGGACGGACGGACGGCGGAGGCTTAGTAATAGGCTTCCGTACCGGATACGGAAACCTAATAATGAAAATAAGAAACCATTTGGAAAGTAAGTACCTATATCTCAAAAGTGTCTAGTCTCCAAGATATTAATTTTTAAAATGTACGCTTTTGTCTAATGCAAGAAACAATAAAATTAAACCCGACTACTGAAAACGAATGAAAAAACAAGGAAAATTAATCGAAAATGCTGTATTCGATCAACTTTCCTTGTTATTTTCTTCGTTTTTCATAGTCGGGTATTATAAAGTGTTTATTTTGTTGATCATTTCATAGATTTTAGTTCCAAACCATTAATTATTGTGATATTTCAAAGATCCGTTTCAAGCTCTAGACAATCATACCCAACTCGATGGGTTTTGGAAAACCAATATTTTTACAGTTGGGACAATATGGCGAAAGGCAGCCAACATTTTGAATTTTCCAAAAAATGTGCGTAATTGAGACAAACCGAATAACACCAGAATTATCAAAATCGGACGAGTCGTTTAGGCGCTAGAGTGGCCGTAACACTCATACATACAAACATTCAGGCTAAACACATTACCCTCCTTGTGGCTTCGCTGTAGTCGGGTAAAAATAGGTTACTTAATATCCGCTTCTTCCGCTCTTCCATATATATATTTCTATGCTGCCAACCCATGCGACGAATACAACCGGTGGCCGAGCCGAACCGAATGGAGAAAGTAATATAAAAACAATTTATATTTTCTGGGAATTTCTCATTTTTCATTTCCGGTGTTTACTGCGTAATATAAAATTATTAATTAACATTTTGAGGAAAAGTATTAAAATATGAGTACCTAACTACCTGCACTACTGTACTTACTATGAGTACCTTCCCTACTGTAAGGGACCCCGCACACGACCGATTGCATCGCCAACTAAACTGTTTAGTTGAGTTGGCCGTGACGGCCGATTTCTCTCCAACTCAACTGTTTAGTGGTGCGATCGTTCAGTCGTTCTATCTGCAGGTGGTAGTGGTACCTAATACGGTATGGTAGCGTGCATTTGTATTAGTACGCAGTAATAGTGTAGCTTAATCACACAGATTTTTGGCCGACAAGATGGTACACAGACAAATCGTTATCAAGGCAGGCAACGGTCTTGCGCACTGTATGGAGCGCAGACGTCTGCTTCGGTGGGCGGTCGCGCAAATTACGATGATTGTTTGCTAAACAAATCCATTAAAACGTCAAAACAATCGTCGTGTGCGCACCGCTATAGGTGCTCATAGACTAAACTTTATGTTTTTTTTTTTATGCAAACCAACATGGGTGGCTGTTTCGAGGGACCAATGGTACAGTCGACAGAGCCAAAAAACTCTCTCCTCGCGAAACCACGCTCAGTGAGGCGCCATGCCAGCAGATTTACGGACTGTTGCTAGGCTGTCTACCTAATTGATACGACGTTTGAAGACACCCAGGTTAAAGGATTCGGGAAACACATTCGCCGGGAGACAGTTCCACGCCCTAGCGGTGCGACAAAGAAACGATGTTGATAACCGATGGGTTCTAAAGATATTGTTTAAAGATCAATTAATTTGGAATTATAAATTTAATAAATTTAATTGTAATAAAAATATTTTTAAAATTTAAAAAATATATTTGTCCACAACAAAAGGGTGCTCAGTTTCTCTGTGGCGAGTGCTGCGAAGATAGGTTGGATGGCAAGGAATAATGGAAGCAAGTTCCTCCGAGCAGCTTCCATGATAGTACCTGTAGAACAGACTGAGTGACAAATCGTTTGTGACTATCATCAGTCTGTTTCGGGTCTCCCACCAGACGGGCGGCTCAGCGCTGTATTGAATCCAAGGACGCCAAAAGATAAGTTGTACAGCTTTTTAAATGAGTCGTGGAGAGTCGGTGCCAACTAAACGGTTAAGTTGGCGTCCTGTGCTCTCTATGTATTTTGGAAGTTTCTTGATTACGACTCAACAGTTTAGTTGGATATGAATCGGTCTTGTGCAGGGGCCCTAATACCTCAGGCTACAGGTATTTGATTTCTGGGGAAACCCATTGGGAATTATATTATAATTTTTTATTAGAAAAATGCAAAGCGAAAATAATTGGAAAAATACATCCCGGCCAGGATTCGAACCTGGATCTCCACCCGGTCCGCTACGTATTATTTCCAAATTTTCGCTCTGTTGCACCTTCATTATGTCGCATAATTTTTGCGTCCAGTCAACTTGCACGGTTCAACGTTGAACCTTATGCTGTCGTCACCAAAGTCGTATTTGGTATCGGACACTAGAAGTTGACTGGAGGTTTTTAATAATATTTTATGTTTAAATGTTAGTACTAAGCACGTACTCGCTTTATATATATTTTTATTAGAAAAATGCAACGCCAAAATCATTGGAAAAAATACATCCAGGCCAGGATTCGCGCCGGTTGGGAAGCGAGTACGTGCTTAGTACTAACATTTAAACATAAAACACTGGGAATTATATTCATGGATAAGTTGAATAATTAATTATATTTTTGTGACTGCTCAAACTCGTCATCATTCCAGATATAATTGCTTGTCTCCGGCGAGTATGTTTCACGAATCCTTTAAACTGGCGGTCTTCCAACGTCCTATTAATATGCTGGACAGCCCAGCAGCAGTCCACAAATCTGCTGGCATGACAACTCACTGAACAATTCATTCGATATTTGTGCACTTGCAAATGCATGTTTTTAATATTACAACGTGTATGTATATGTTTAAGGTTGCATGCTTATAATAAATTTTTGTAGTAATAGTACTTACAGAAAGTCTTCCACGCTATAGGAAATTTCTAATTTTATTTATTTATTTTATTTATTTATTTTACATGAAACGTACAGCCAATTTCCAATTTACTAATACATGTAAAGAAAAAATTTACAACGCCAAGCTGTACCGAAATCCCACATTATGACGTCAGCCATCGACCGGTATAAGATTAATTATCGCCAAAGTAAGAAACACCTAGATACTTACCGATTTTTCACCAGTTCTAATCCATTTTGACACATGCGCCGTAGACTCCATCCATCATGTCTCGACGATAATCCTGTACATAGAACCCTCGACGATCACAGCAGTGACAACTGATAAGTTTATAGTAGGCATTTAAAGTAAACTGCTAAATTATTTTTTACTTTAACTTATGTACTCTCGAATTTTCAGTAATACACTAAAACATCCATTGAAATAGAATTAAAAACGAATTAAATCCTTATTTTTCATTCCGTTTTTTATTGTACATATTGCACTTTTTGAAGCGAAGCTTCTACCTAATAGCGTCGTTACGCGTTCGGCCGTCACCACTGGATCACTGATCGATCGATCATAAATATCAAAAATAGTATTCTTTAGATGCAAGGGAAGAGAGTATTTTTAACCGACTCAAAAAAAGGAGGTTATCAATTCGACACGTACACAGATTAATTCATAGTTACTTCGTAATAGATAAATCACTCTATAGAAAAAGTTCCATACCTTCGGCTTTAATAGCCTACTGTTTTACGTCGCCAATCGCTGCGTGCGAAAATATACCTAAACGATCGAGTGTAAAGTGATTATTGCATTGCGCGCATTTGCGTGGGCCAGCGTGTAGGTATGCTTCGCGCGACTTCAAAAATTACTTAGGTAGGGACTAAACATCATCAATCAATCATCATCAACACTAATAATAAATCTGTAAGGGATGGTCATGGAGTAAGTTGCTTTGTTTTTTGAGAAATTGGGTTTGTAGACTCTGTGTATGATACTAAAACAAAATTTTCGATTTTTAGAAATCATTTCTGTATGTATGTATGTTCCACCATAACTCTTAAACTGATCATCTTAATTCGATGAAACTTCGTACAAGCACATTTACCTTCACGGGACACAGAATAGGCCAAATAAAATTCACTTCCGGTTACGCTAAAATATAGCTCTCATACAAACCGAATTGTTCTGCGCGCCGAAATAAAGGTACGCGCATACTTACTTTCTTCTATTTAAATACGAATTACACGCGAGCGAAGGCGCGGGGAAAAGCTAGTTATTAAATAAATATTTGAGTTAAAGGCGGTACAAGGCACACCTGAAAATTTATAGATAAAGCCCTTTTGTGTTTTGTACCGCCTTCAACTCAAATATTTATTTAATAAATAGCCAATGGAAGAGTTATACTTTTTAATTTGTTCTTCTATTTTATTATTACACATTTTGCTGTAAATGTGTATAATTAGTTTTTTTTCATAGGGGTGTTCAACTGCACTTCTTTCTCTATGAGAGTTCTTTGAAGTTGAAGCGTGCCATTCACCATCACACCTTTCAACATCTCCATTAATTACTCAAGTTTGAAACTTTGAAGGCATGTACTCGTAACAACCTACTACCTCTGTCTCCATTACCTCTGTCTCCACATCATTGGACAAGACGAGATACGCATTCGTGATAACGGGCCAAACTTTTTTTTATGGAAGCTGACACACTTGGCTACATCACCTACAGCATCCGTGATGTCAGCCCATAACACCGGGTGAACTAGGTGCCATGTCAGTGCTTCCCTTCATTTCATGTCGGATACACTGAACTGGATGGAAAACACGAACTATTTACACAGCCGTTTCGACCGACGACGTTTCATTCAGTGCGGTGCTACCAATCCGCGCGGGATAAACCCTACCACCTAGTAAGGTAAGAAGGGAAGGGACCTACAGTTTTACGTGGAATCCGTACCACGGTCAGCCTCCAACGGTCGAGCGGTTACCCATCGTATTGACCGCACAATGTTCTTGTTAACAACATTCGACCGACTGCACCACTGAGCTACCGAGGCTGACAACGTTTGGGCGTGAGCTGTATGAATTGTACCAGTGAATTTTATTTTAGTCTTAAATACCTATATAATATATTTGGTTTTTGTTTTAATTCCAATTTTATCTTTTAGGATTTTAGATTTTGTGTGGATACTTGCATCCACCACATAGGAAAACACTGTAAGGAAACCAGCGTCTTCTCGAAAAACCCGCTCGATTTGAACCAATCAGAAAGCGTCACGTCACGTAATGCACGCACTCGACGCGGCTGTTGGTTGAAACCGACGAGTTTTTGGGTGAGTTAGCGTATCGAGTTTGTCTCTCGGCTTACTAACAGCATTAACAACGAATAATGCATTGTTTTTTTATGTAATCCGGTATGAGTGACTGAGTCGGAGGGACCAAAGCACATGCTCCGACCAGCCAATATCACCTCCGAGAAGGTAGGTGCCATACCGGAGACTTGCTGGCTATACTGCACTAGAGGAGAACACAACCGAGGCTGCTATGCGGCCATCTTACATCCAGTACGGTGGTACCAAGTACCAACCCAGTCGGGTACAATTTGAGTCTACCACCTAGTAAGGGGCAAGGGACTCTAGTCAACCTTGCTTACAAGGTTGACTAGAGTAAACTCTAAAATTAGTCCGCCGATTTTCGAGTGAGTATTTTCGAATCTTTTGTGCAAAGGTACCTACACGGTGGAAACGAACGCGAATCATATCTCTATGTAAAGCCGCGTAAAGGGCGGATTTTTAAAACAAGCAGGATGCAAATAAAACACCCATTTCTCTCCCACCATTAAATGCAAATGGAACATTGGCATCAAACGCCCCCCGCTTTCCACAAGAGATGGAAATATCATTTTATCGTACTCAGCCAGTCCACATCACACTGTCAGTCACCGGTCAGTATTTTTTACATATTACCTAAACTACACACCACACGCTGTATCCCGACAATCTGGGTAAGCAGAGTAATCGGTGTTGTGCTACAAGTACTCTTGTAAATACAGCACAACACCGACCACCACGTTTAGCAAAGATTAGGACGAGATAACTATCAATCAGCCAGTAAGGCACGAAGACCCATCTGCTGCATGACTCGGTTTAAGGCCGTGCCAAGATATGAGGTCACTACGCTTTCGCTCTTTAAGACGACATCTTGTCCTTCTACCTTAGTCGGCTTTTATGGCATGCATGAGAGATGCAAATGCAGTGTTTTTAGCACAGCGCAATAATACACAATAGTAAACACTATATATCATTTACTGTTGTAAACAAGATGGACTGAAAGGCATTGCATTCTCCAGTAAGTTCGTATTATGCACTACAGCAAAGTTGAAAGAAATACGCAACCAGATTTTTTCAGAGGAAGATTGAGCGAAAGAAAGACACGCATGAAAATAAATCCTAGTCAGATTCATTTATGTTAATTAAAACGAAATAGCCTGGTAGGTCTCCTGCCAGTTCGACGCGTCTAAAGGGAAGCACTGAAATGACTCTATCTGCAACAGGAATACGATGTAATGGGCTCGTACCGTGTGGGGCCGGTACTTTAAAATAATAGCCCCACTGCATCTCTCCCCGTGTATGTCGTTGTGGCACTTTAGCTACTATATGCGAGTGTCCTATGTAGGGTGTTAGTGTTTAAGGTCCAAATGAAACACTATGATAGCTGTGTATAAACGTGTAATAAAACGACTGAGAATTATTATTGACTCAAAGCGACTATACTTGACTCCGTGGTGTGATCGACTGCCAGGGCGGCGGGCCGAGGCGAGCGCGGACGCACGCCGCGCCAGAGGGGCGCGGGGTGCGGTAACCGCGTCGCATCGGACCGATGTGTCGTGTCCGGCACATCAATTTCCCCCTTTATGAACAAATTTTTGTCATTACAACATTACCAAAATTACCTTTAATTACGAATCGTTCATTGCTTGTGACAGTTATCTGCTTTTAATTACCAAAATTACCTTTAATTACGAATCGTTCATTACTTGTGACAGTTATCTGCTTTTATACGACTGCCTCCACTTACTACAAATATAGAAAACATTTTAAAGACGAGATATAAACACGATGAGAAAGATAAAAACATTTCAATAACATACAGGGTGCCAGGAACCACAGAAATGATGGCGTACAAAAGAGACACTTGAAAAATTTGAAGAGGTGCAATAAAACTATCCTAACAATGACCCTAGATGATTGTGCTCACCAATGCGGTCGTAAAAACCGCTGAGGCGAGAGTCCTTTTGTTTTGCAAAGAGAGAGACCGCCAATAATTTCACACACAAGTATGACTAAGCTTAATACCTATTACATAACACAATCGTAGATAGGCATAGGCATAGATTTGAGAACACGTACCATTAAAATTTCTACACTAACTTTATAACTAATTCGAAGTACTAACTAACACAGAATGAGGTGTAAATTTACACAAAATCAATAAACCATACCGCTGTATGAAAATAATTGTGTAAAATATAATACATTTCTTCTATAATTTACTGATTACGTTAAGATGCATGCATACTACGATTATTAATTAAGTAAAAGTAATGAGTAAGTGTATTATGAAAAATCGACATTGCGATCAGGCAAAACTACAAGCGTTGGGCATGGAGTTTTGTGCGTAACCTTCCGTTGTCGTAATATTCTTTACATCTCTCAGCATAAGTGCTTTACGCCCGTGTGTACGAACGAGGGTTATTGTTTGAACAAGAATGCATTTGATGAAACGTGCGTTATTATAAGTTATAGTTATAACTACGTATGATCTTGCGATATTTGTGTCTAATCTTACAAATTAAACATTATACAATAAATTAAAACTATTAAATGTTCAAATTAAATTACAAACTATTCAGTGTATCTTGGAACAGCAGGTATTAGCGCTATTGTTATAAAATATAAGACATGCGAATGAAATGATACTCTAACAAGTTGACGGATCTGTCGTAGATTTCCTTGACGGATGTTAAACGACAGGTTTTCCAACATTTGTATGCTTCCTAATACAACTCACAAAACGTTATTGCGATTTCTAAGATTGATTGCGGCTTTGTTAAAACTAATACATGCACATTTATCACTTTCAAATAGATTATGTGACACAAAGAAAGTTTAAATTGAACTCATTTTAAGCAACATATTATTAACATAACTATAATCACGACATAAAAGTAAGAAGTATAAAGTAAATAGCGTAATATTAGTCCTTTCATAATGTTTCTGGTGCAAGCAATAAACAGTTCGAGTATCATTATTGTTTGTAATAGTTTTATGGTAATTTTTTTTTATTTTTTTTTTTTTTGTTTTTTTTTTTAGCTGTGTATAAACGTGTAGTAATAAAACGACTGAGAATTATTATTGACTCAAAGCGACTATACTTGACTCCGTGGTGTGATCGACTGCCAGGGCGGCGGACCGAGGCGAGCGCGGACGCACGCCGCGCCAGAGGGGCGCGGGGTGCGGTAACCGCGTCGCATCGGACCGATGTGTCGTGTCGTGTCCGGCACATCGTAAAAGGCGACTAAGGGATATGACTCATACATCGGAATCCGCGGGGCACGAATGATTCAAGGTTGTTTAGTGATGGGACAATGTATCCACAAATATCGAAAATCGATCGTTATTTTAGAATAATATGGAATAATGTCGATTATTAAAACTAAGAGTATTTCTATAGAAAATAAAATATAATAAACAAATGTTGTATTTACTCTGTAGGTACAATACAAATCTGTTCAAACCACAATATAGTTTTATTAGTATGGAATAGAAAGAATTTGATTTTTTTTACCAACTTACACGTGTTACATCATAATGATATTGAAGACTTTTTTGTTACTGTTATGAAACTGAATCGATTAGGCTATAAAAATCAACCACCTATTTTTTTATTTAAACACATAAAAAAATATTTTATATAAAAAAAAGGCCAAGGTTCAAAAAAATAGGTCTTACAAAATTAGTTCATAGTACGCTAAGGGGGGGTTCTGTATCGGAAATAGATCACTTTTAAAGAACAAAGAATTTTTTTCTTTTTACAAAAATTTTTTTTTTAATGTTAAATGTAAAAAAATTTTTTTTTCTTAATCGTTTCGGTTTCATGCCAGGAACAAAAAAGTCTTCCAACACGTATATCTCTTTTTTTCAGAAATTGTGAAAAACCACAATTTTAGTTTTATTAGTATGGAATAGAAAGAATTTAATTTTTTTTACCAACTTACACATGTTACATCATAATGGTCGTGAAGACTTTTTTGTTACTGTTATGAAACTGAATCGATTAGGTTATAAAAATCAACCACCTATTTTTTTATTTAAATATCTACATAAAAAATCCAAGGTCCAAAAAAATTTATATAGGTTTTACCCCTATGATACAGAACCCCCCCCCCCCCCCCCCCTTAGCGTACTACGAACTAATTTTGAGGACCTTATATAAATATGTATTATATTTACTTAATCGTTAACATAAAGTATACATGTTTATATAAGTACTGTAGGTATATAAGTATTCAGGTCTGAAATATGACATGAATAAAATACAATAAACAAATAAATATGAGTATCGATAACTGTGTCGATTGTTTATTGATCGCCGTAGTCAATCCCTAACAAGGTCGTATTCGTGCCCCGCGGATTCCGATGTATGCATGACTCCCTTCTTATATTACTAGGTTAGGTGGTAAGGTTTAACCCGCTCGGTTTGGTACCACCGAACTGAATGAAAGGTCGGTCGAAACGGCTATGTAAATAGTTTGTATTTCCGTCCAGTTCATCAGACATCACGGATGTTGTAGGTGATGTAGCCAACCGTGTCGGTTTCCATAAAAAAAACCTGTAGTGTAACCTCTTCATAAGATAAGGGGTCATGCATGACAGACGTATGAACGGACAACGAAGTGATCCTATAAAGTTCCGTTTTGTTCGTTTGAGGTACGGAACCCTAAAAATAACTCCTGCCAAAACTCACACATAATACAGATTGCTGTTTAGTTACTGCTAGCTAGACAGTGCTCCTGGCGTTCATCGGCGCGCGGACAAAAAGAACAAGCGCGGACGTTTTCAAGAAGTCTGATCGGAACGGTTTTGCGTCGTGTGTGGCCGCTCTTAGGTATCGTAGCTGAAGTAGAAGATATCCGCGGTGTGTAAGCGTGCCATAAAAAATAATGAGCTCGAGATTCGATCTTGGAGTCTAGGCCAATCCTCGCGGCGTTCACGCTCCGCCGCCGATCACGTGCAAATTTCCCTCTTTATTCCCCTCTCAACAATATAAAATGATAGAAGAGGCATCACTACTATCCAGCATTAAAAACAGTTTGCGTAAACACAAAATAACAAATATGTAATATAGTAAATACCGAAAGTAGAATGATAAATTCGTCTCCGCCCAGCATGCGTACCTACATCGCGACCATTCACATACATACATACCACACGCTGTATCCCGACAATCGGGGTAAGCAGAGTAATCGGTGTTGAGCTTGGAAGTACTCTGTTAAATTACAACACAACACAGACCACCACGTTTAGCAAAGTATTTGGACAAGATTTACTATCAAGCAGCAAATAAGGCACAAAGACCGACCTGCTGCATGACTCGTTCGAAGGACCGTGCCAAGGTGAGAGGTGGCTGACCTATCGCCCTTTAGCACCGAATCTTGTCCTTATCCCTTTTACGACATGCACGGGTAGTAGGTAGGTAGAAATTATTAATTGCACACAAAGCAATAATAAACAATGATACACGAATAAAATAAACAGAACAATAGAAATATACGAGGTATTTAATAATACATAGATAAACAAAAGAACAATAACGCGCAAAGTCGGACCTGAGAATGGGTCGAAACCTTCCGAGATCGATTTATCACTATAAGTGATTTCTTCCAGTCAACCTATTTGAGATGCAGCGAGAATATTATTTTTAAGTACGGACGACGGGGCCACAAACAAAATGGCGACACATGGATAAGCTTATGACCAGATCCTATTCCCAGCCCAGAGCTATATGGTGGAATTTTGTACAGTCCGCGCGCGAGCTCCGAGGAATCGGTGTTTGTGGAAATTTATTTAATATAGAATTTGTATAGAATTTTAATAATATGCATTTATATAATATTACTCGCCTAATATACTATAATCATCACAAAATGTGAATCTCCATAAAAATTCTATACAAATTCTATAATAAATTTCCACAAATACCGATTCCTCGGAGCTCGCGCGCGGACTGTACCTTCGGTTTCGAGAGAGTCTAGTAATAGCGTAATATTAATTATGACGGATAACTCTTCGGCCGACTTTGAATGTTGGCGATGTACCGCAATGATTGAACGCATTCACAATTCGCCGATAAAACAGAACTTTTCTGTAGTGCCATCTAGACTGTTTAATATGAACTACTAAAATGACATAGAGCTCAGTAGGCAAAACAGTCAAGGGTATAACTAGTAACTGTAAGTTGGCGAAAAACAAAAAACAAAATCTCTTCTACCTGGATGAAATTTAAAATGTTTAAGTTTGTATGCTTTAAAATTACACTGTGTTATTCGGAATAGTGTTAAATTTACAAACGATGTTAACCTGTGCCGTTTTTCAATTTCCGAGAAATTATTAAATCGACAACTTATAATTTTCGTCTGTGCATCTACCGCCATCTAGAATGATTACATGAACCATATAAGTTCAAAATTTGTCCGTGGCGCGCGCGACCCAAACAATATTTCAACATGGACTCGCGTGCAGTTTGAAAATGTTCGCGGTCGGAGTGAGTTCGAGATTAAAACTCGGAGAACGCAGTGTAAATGTCGGAGATCCAGAGGGTGGCGCTGCACTCGGCGCCCCGGAGCCGCAAAGACAAGGAAACACCGGCGCAGTCCGTGCGACTCAGCGTTGAGCTAGGAGCCAGCAACGAGGACCAATACCCCGAGATCAGCTACCGGGACCTCGTCGCGACTCATCTGGTAGGTACCACCTCGCTCCGAGCCCTCTCGGCCCTCGCCCGTACCCCTTTCTAACTGCCTCGGGACGTTGCATTCACGAATTCTACATATTTCACACATAATGTCACCCCGTTCTGAGGGCATAGTTCGCGGTGTTGTCAAAAGGGAAGTGATTTATTCCTCGTGATATTTTGTAATGTAGAACTCCGTGTGTGGTTCGTGTAATGGCAGATATTCTATACTATCTAGACTATTTAACAGAAAGTTAATAATTCTATTATTTCTATGTATATCGCGAAAATATCAGGTCGGCGGGAGGACAATGTTTTCGCAGCCCCTGGATGAATGATTCTGATATTGTTTCCGCGATTTATGAATGAAATTATTTTAGCTCGGTTAACCTCTCGTGCTGCAGCTAGCCAGGGAGCCGCGGGCGCCATGTTGCTGCAATATGCGAGCGGTCTACGATCGCGCGAGCGCCGCGCCGCGACACTCCCTATGTTTACGTTCGCAAATAATTTTTTTTCGAGAAGCCCTTTGGCCGCAGGGTCCATTTAATTACCTCATCGAGGAGCTCATTTAGTTAGCTATTCATGAACATCTTTAATTAACCGCTAAGTAAAGGGCCCGACCCGCCTCATCCATCGTCCTTCACGCGAGAGGTTATGTATCGGTCGGAGCCGCGAGTATCCGTTCGGAAGTATCGCCGAGTTTCTCGACGAGATTTTTGAAATTTATTCCTAATTTTATTTGTCGTCGACCGACAGCTGCAAAGATAGATGAATTCATGTTATGACACGTATCATTATGTACAGCAACTGTACATAGCGCCTTTGTATACGTGTATGTATAGGCGAGAGAGTATGTTCGCGGTCTAGATAGCGCAAAAGTGAACGGTTTTGAGAGGAATTTAGATTTGGTTTTTTCTTGTAAGTTGCTTGGTTTATTACACCGCTCATCGATTGCTGCTGAGTTGGAGTGGCCTGTATGTCGCATAGTGCTTCCATATTGTGTATTTATATACTTAGGTAGCTGTGCAATGTTTTTATCTTGCTTTCGCGATGATGTTGCTCGCTGCGCGGGATGATAGTCTTCGCTTTCATTTTTCGGATTCTATGTTTTATCGATTCTCGCGTTTAGTGAGTAGGTAGACGGGACATCCGTCAGGTACGTAGGTACATAGCTATTTACGCAGGCATGTATTAGGAAGGCGCGGAGAGTGCATTCGCCTTTGTGAATCGCGTTTTCACCATTGTAGAATGTTTTAGGTTACACATTTGGATGACCGTTTATTTTTAGCTGCATTTGAGTAGGTAGATTATAATGAAAGCATGGTTGGTTGGTACGTAAGTAGGTATGTGTACAAGAGTTTTATCGTTTTTTTTAGGGCAACTAATTATTATGACTAATTCGTTTGTATTGTGGTAGAATGAATTGAAAAATCGTTGACCTTGCATGCTTGGGACATTTTATCGCATAAACAGTTAGGTAATTAACTGGAATTCTTTATAGGTATGTGTGGCTTGATTTATTAATTTTTGTTTATTGTATATTTTCATCCATAGATATGTAGGTAACCTAACTCTTGGATATCGAAAATTCCGCCACACTACCTAAGCTTTTAGGAGTACCTATTTTTGCTTTGATATGGGATTGAACTTAGATCGAATGAATGTAGTTATCTAGGTACGAATTGTTATAAAAAGTTCGAGTACATTAGATAGGTATATAAATATGATAACATTTTTAGATTAGATTGGACAGTGTTTAGATAAATTTATAGAATGACTTCATTAATTGTAGTTATTTCAGCGGTGTGGGTGAAGAGACAAATGTGCGGGGTAGGGGGCGCGTTATGCCCCCCCCCCCCCCCCCCCCCTCCTTTGCGCCTCGTCTCGTTCGCGCGTCAAGGCGACCGGGCGAGGTGCGAGCGAGACGCACTGAGCGTACGGAAGCTGCGGGAAAGCGCTCGCGTTACAGACAGACCCGCGATGGACAGACAGGCGGGACAAACGCCTCGCGTAATCTTTTTTATGTATAGTAGGGAAGCGATGCGTCTTCGCGGGGCGGAGGTGTGTAGCATTTCTTGTGCTGCGCTTTTGTATGTAGGTATTAGGGTATTTATTTATAGATCGTGGGGGTGAGTTTTATTTTTTACTTACCAAGTTTATGGCTTACGTGACCAGCTGCAGGTGGGATTGTAGGTCGCTGACTAGCCGCGCAATGTGAATGGTGTGGGAATGAAATAATGATTGTTGATAGCCGGTGAAGAATGTAGGTCGCTTCCCTGGTAGGGTTGAACCGGTTTCAATCGTCTGGACCACACTGAATGAAGAACGCTTGAAACGGATGGTTCTTGTTTTCCGTTCAGTGTACGTAAGTAGGTACCTACCTACCTACCTACTTACATATGTACCTACATTCTATCTAGACCCCTCTATGTAGTTAAGTAACTAAGTTTTTTTTTTAAAACTGACCCGGTTGGCTCCATCACCTACTACATCCATGATGTCAGCCCCCTAACACATTGGTGAATTAGGTGCCATGTCAGTGCTTCCCTTCGGTCGTGCCGGCTACACTGAATTGGACAGAAAACACGAACTATTTAGGTAGGTACGTAGCCGTTTCAATTGACCTTTCAGTCAGTGCGGTGGTAGGTACCAAGCCGGGCGGGTCAAGCCCTACCACCTAGTAAGGTAAGAAGGGAAGTGACCTACAGTTTTACGTGGAATCCGAACCACGGTCAGCCTCCAACGGTCGAGCGGTCATCCATCCAAGTAGGTAGTTACCTACGTACCTACTGACTGCGCCCAGGTGTGCTTATGATCAAGACCGACAGTCGACCGATAGCACCACCTTGGAGAAGCGCCACTGAGCTACAGAGGCTGACAAGTAGGTAGGTAGGTACCTAGCTACTTAATAAAATTTGACCATAAATAATAATGAATTAGGTAGGAATTGTACTGATTACCACTTTACCACTGGTCATCAGCACAATTAAAGCATAAAAAGAATTTAATATTTTGAAAATTTCAATGAAAGCTTAGAACATCTTTCTTAGTATGATTTATAGTGAACCGTTCAACAAGTCTTCAGGCAGATACCAAATAGAATAGGTAGTGAACAGAGTACTAGAGCTAAAAGCTCCAGTTCAGTATGTAGGTATATAATTATTTTACTGGCATTTATCTCTAACAGTAGGTAACCTACCTATTATGCTTAGGTAGGTATTTTATTTATTTTCTTTATTAAGGAGAAAAAACAGAGACATGTAGCACATAGATTATGACAAAAGAGTAACCAAGAGTATACAATATAACATGTCCCCACTACGCTTCCCTCTGGAACACATTGAACATGATAAAGGCAGTACAAATAAAAGTTATTACATAAACAAACAATTAATAGAAGACAGTTGCGAAACAGAGAGACAAAAAGAAAAGGATTAAAAAAAATAATACATAGTCGATAGTTGAGAGAGGTGATAACAGAATAGACGAGAAGGTATACAGTATTATGTAATATGTGATGGATGACTGACCTACCTATCCATCCAGCAGGTTACGGACTATGTTCTTATAGGAATGGGCCGAACTTAAAAATATATCTGTCGAAACCAGTTTCTTGTTGAAGGTGTCGCACATTCGGCGTAATGGCGCGTGGATACCACGAAACGCGTGTTTCGGGAAGGTACATGTAGACCAACCAGCCCAGCTCAAGTAAGTCGGGACAGTTATACTCGCCGACACAGATGTTGCGCAGTACTGAAGCATCGAGCATCACACGACGAACGGCAAGAAAAAAATCGCAAAGCACCGTTTCGAAAATTCTGGAAAACCCGTGTTTCCGTACCGTGCATAATTTTTTTTATACTTATGTAATTTTACATAGGTAGGTAACTATTATGGTTTAAAGTGTGAGAGTTAGGGCGCCTGAACCCTTTTGTCACTGCGACCTAGGAAGATCTATTGTGATCTCTGAAAAGTTATAGCTCACCCTCAAGTCCGATTTCCGATATTAACCGAGTTATATTCTTGGGGTTGAGTGCCTGTATTTGGCATGGGTTAAAAGTATAACCCCCAAGAATACGGCTTCTACTGTGAATTTAGCACTTCACCTTCACAAAGGATGTGTATGGTCGTTTCATCCTCTTTTATACAGAACCTGCACATTTTACGTATTATATAAAATACAATACTCCAGTCAAGGAGAGTACCAACTGCTGGGTCTTAAGACTTGTTCGAAAACAGGAATTTCAACTTTACTGTGCTGGCATTTACCAACATAGATCGTAACTAAATAATTTGATAGACGGCTGCATAAATGAATGATTCAATAAAGTGCATTTCAAATTTCATGTTTCCTATAATACACATTTCATATTAATTAATGAAACCATGACATACCTTCAACGAAAAAAGACCTTTAATAACATAGTACCTACTTAGGTAGGTTCAATTCGAATCCCTTATTGATCTATTTAGTACACTAATGCACTTAGACAAGTAAAATACTGTATAAAATTTATCTTATTCTACATATTTCGATCCAAGCAAAAATAGGCCATGACATGCAACAATTTATTAGCTATAAAAATAATAAACTTAAATACCTACTACAAGAACCATGCAACCTAACAACAAAATTCCAAAAAAATTAATACATAAGTGTAATAAAAAATTACAAAAACATAAAATAAATGTTAATTAAAAAAGGTATTAAAAAAAAGATTGGTTTCTTGGAAACGGCTATCAATTTGTATGAAATTTTGTATTTAGATAATGTAATTTATTTTTTCCAAGTTTATCTAGATGAGTGTAGACGCCGCCGAGTGAAACTCGGTCTCCCAGGTATGAGGTAGAATACATTCAGAAGGTGTTGAACCAAGTTCACAAAGCTTGCGATGGCTTCACTGAACATATCCGGGCCCATTGGCAGTAGAGGAGGGTGTCAATCGAGGTCGGGACTAGCGAGCGGCCAGTCTGTGTCGTTTATTTATTTATTTATTTACTTTATTAGAAAACACTACAGCATTTACATTTTCAACTCCTTGTATTACATGCGCTAAGATACATGGCTATTGGGTGTTCCCCCTTTAGGTTCTTTAATACAGCGATATACCTAACAGTATACATACATATAATAACCAAAAATTTAAATTACATACTAAGTCTTAACCTGTCAACAGTTTACATAGATTAAAAAAAACTCATTCTCCAGCATGCGTTACGTTTTGGCTCGCATCAAGCCCTCGACAGCTAATGTGTTTTAATTTAACTATTTGAAACATCTTTAAACTTGCCTCATTTTCCTCCAACATGATAATATAATACATTCATCTACAGTTCCCGGCAACCACTCATGAGTGCGGAGCTTTAGAAAGAGACAATCCAGTCGTAGAGCGTCGTCCCTGTCGCACGAACTCGCACGTCGCTGTGCGACAGAGACGACACTCTACAACCGGATTGTCCCTTTCTAAAGCTCGACAGGCATTATTTGCTGCCCGGAACAGTACGACTCTGTCTGGTGGTGTATTGGTGTATTTAGACCCAAATTCATAGCGGAAATTTAACTTGGGAGTGAGCTTTAAACTTTTGAGAGATCACAATAGATCTTCCTAGGTAGCAGTGAAAACAGGGCTCATAGGCCCTTACTTTCACACTTTAAATCATCAATACTAATAATAAATCTGTATGCGATGGTCATAGAGTAAGTTACTCTGCTTTATGAGATACTGAGTTTATAGACTCTATGTATAATACTAAAACTAAATTGATGATTTTAGACATCTTTTCTGTATGTATGTTCTTCTATAACTCTTAAGCGGGGACTCCACTGCGGCGCACGGCCACGCTGCGCACATGTGTCTAGATTCGCCTCCTATGGATTTATATGGAGGCGTCTCCACTGCGAGCTGCGTGCAGCTGCGTGGATGTGTGACGTCACACCCACGGCTACGCGTGTGTTTGGCTTTGCTACGCGAGCGAAGCCAGACCCACGCAGCTCGCTCCCCTCCACCCGCGCACGCACGCTTCTCTGCGCACGATATGACTTTCAAGCCAAAATCGATGTTTTCTTTTGGGTAAATTTTCGTTGTATTCGGTGTCACTGTCACTATCGTCGGAAGAACTGTCGAGATCGAGTAAAATCAACGCTTGCGCCGCCTCCGCCATAGTTAGTACGCCAGTAGGCACGTCCGCTTCGTTTGAAATGTTCCAACAAATGAAGCGCGTGGCTCGGCATAGCTGGCTGTGGAGTCGCCCACGTACACGCGCATCCGTGTGCTTGGCTAGGCCATGCGTGTGCGTGCACATCCGTGCGCCGCTGTGGAGTCCCAGCTTTAAACCGATAATCTGAATTCGATGTAACCTGGTACACTTACCGATACGAGACACAGGTTAGACTAAATAAAATTCAGTTCCGGTTACGTTAAGATGTGGCTCTCGTACAAACCGAATTGTTCCGTGCGCCAAAATAAAGGTACCTACGGTAAAGGGCTTACTTACTTTCATCTTTTTAAATACGAATTTCACGCGAGCGAATCCGCAGGCAAAAGCTAGTACATAGATCATAAACTCGTTAACATTGTTTTGTTGTTTTCAGCGCAAGGGCAAGAGCACAGAGAATGGCCGGAAGCAGACGGGGCTGGACCCCTTCTCGGACAACGAGGACGACGTTGCGCGGCTGGCCAAGCAGTTTGAGAACAAATATGTCAGTATTACCACTTGCGGCATGATCTTGAGATTCCAACTAAACTTGCTTCCGGAGTTGACTTGTTGTGAAAATTCATCAACCTCCCGTTCTTATCTTCTTTCATAACTTTATTTGGATAATTTTTTTTATTTTTATGAAAACTGACACGGTTGGCTACATTACCTACAACATCCGTGATGTCAGCCCATAACACCTAGGTGAACTAGGTGACATGTTAGTGCTTCCCTTCATTTCATGTCGACTACACTGACTTGGACGGAAAACACGAACTATTTTACATAGCCGTTTCGGCCGATGTTTCATTCAGTGCGGTGGTATCAACCCGGACGGGATAAACCCTGCCACCTAGTAATTTGTCTCAAAGAACCAATGTAATTCTCTATGCAACTCTCAACATAACATCACTTTGTGATCATTGAATCAATCATACATAAAAATATAAAGAGCTAGTGGTGGGTGTTGTTCAGAAATTCATCAGTTGTTGAAATACAACAGTGACTACTCCGCTTACACCGATTATTGGGATATTGCGTGATGCGTATATACAGAATTGAAAGAAAGAAAAAAACTTTTATTCAGCCAAAAAAAAAAATTATTACAATACATAATCATAAAATATTTTTTTTTTTAGCTGAAAGCGAGCAGACACTTCACGATCGAAACCTAACATGTTTGTAATTGCGGGTGGTTTGAATTCTCCACCTTAAGTTATAATATCTAATTATATAAACATAACTAAATAATAAAGCTAGAGAGCTTTAAAAATAATATTTAAGCTGTGTTCTACCGACTTATGAGTGACATCTAGCTAGGGCTGACACCCTCCCAGGTAAGCGCACAAAATAAAAAAAATCCTGCCTGCTCTCACTAACGCACGGCACAAGTTCAAGAAGCCCTATCTATATAAACTCGGTTATACCTGTAAAAACACAACCTACTTGCGTATGCCTACACCTGTCTCTACAGAAATAAACAAATATTATGTAGTCTCGTGTGATCTAGTGAGTTGTAGATAAGGATATGAATAATACTCCCGAGAACACGATAATTGCGAATTCTGATAGATGATAATAAGTACCTACTCGCATTGTACATATGACATACATATATCTCTTGATCTGTGCGTAGATAATCTGAATACAAGGGTACATATCCATACCACGTAACCGATTTTAGGCCATATTTTTTATAACTGAGGATTTTAGGACCTCTCCTCCCGAGGGCTATAAGATGGTGAAAAAAAAGTTTGATAGTTTTTGAGAAAATCACAAAAAAACTCTTAAAATCGCCATTTTTAGGAGGTTTAAAAAGGGCACTTTTAAACATATTTCGAAATATATATTTTAAACTTTTATATTTTTGTATTGTAGATTGACTCAATATCTGGGGGTGTTTTTTTTATTTTTTGAATAAAGTTAAAAACTTGGGAGTTATGATTTTTTATTTTATTTTCCGTTACGCGAGTTACGAGTCGTCTTCATCTTGCAGTTTGAGTAGTTAAAAAACCCCCGACCCTTAAAAAGTAAAAAATAATTTCCGGTTACTTACTTAAAGGAGTCGGTGGACCGCTAAGTAAATTTCCTCGCAGCTCTGAGTTTTAATATTTTATTTACTTAGCGGTCCCCGACTCCTTTAAGTAAGTAACCGGAAATTATTTTTTACTTTTTAAGGGTCGGGGGTTTTTTTAATTTGTAATTTAACTTTTATTTGAAGCTTTTTAAAAAAACCGCATGCAAATCGCTCCACTTTTTAAGATAATTAACTTTTTTATTACTTAATTACTTAATTACAAAGATAGCTAAGAACCATCCCGATTAAACAAGCTTCCTAATAAAAAAAAAACGCATCCAAATCTGTCCATCCGTTTGAGAGCTACGATGCCACAGACAGACACACACACAAACACGATCACACAACGACACACACACACGTCAAACTTATAACACTCCTCCGTTTTTTGCGTCGGGGGTTAAAAATGGTTTTCGTGTATGCATATACTTGAAAATTATGAATGTATGTGTATGTATGCATGTGTGAATTTTTTTTCGTCTTTTTAAACCATATTTTGAACTACCACGTGACAGGCAGTGGCGTGCACAGACATTCGAGACTGGGTAGGCAGGCAGCCATGAAAAATCAAAATATATAAGGTCTTTCAATAGTAGGTAACGATACGCTAAGGGGTGTATGTGTATTAGATACTGATCACGTTCCCATACCTATTATTTTTTACGATATAAAAAACGTACTTATTAAGGTGAAATACGCGCACTTCACGTATTAAATGTGAGGAGTGAGTAGGCTTTTTATATCGTAAAAAAAAAATTAGCATGGGAACGTGATCAGTATCTGATACACATCTACCTACACCCCTTAGCGTATCGTTACCTACTAATGAAAGACCTAAACAAGTTTAATTGTATTCCTCTTTCTTCACCCTTCCATTATCAGCCCGGTTTTCATCTCTCACATCTTTATATATCCACATGAAATGTTCCAGCAGATTTTTTTTAATGCCACCGCAGACATCCATTAAATGATTTAATTTTAATTACACATGTCATAAATACAGATGCAGGTGGCTTTGAAAAAAGTATTTTTGTGTCATTTAAACAGAATCAATCTACAAAGACAGTGCCGTAGATAGACTTAAATATCACAAGAAAAAACAGAAAAAGATTAAATAGAAATAATTAGAGTGGAGGAGAGGTACCTACTTTTCTTAGAAATCAATGAGCATATCCTTTTGTAAATATAGTGCAAACACTTATTTCTTATAAAGTGTACCAGACAAGTACCCGGCCAACCGACGACGCGCGCGCGGGAACGATGATAGACCAGCTACACCTACGTTACGAGGCATTGTTGTGGTGTTAGTGAAAAGCAAGCCTACCCTAGCCTAGTAAATCGCGCATCGAATCACGCATACACACGCACAATTCGTAGCGTAGCGTAGCGTATATGACGCAGGATTTGAGTAATAGTGTGAGTGACCACCAGGCAGTCATGTTGTGTACTTATCCCGCGCGACGACGGGCGGCGCTGCGTCCGCGCGAGCGGCCGCGCCGAGAGGGAGGAGCGCGCGGCAAATTTTAAATCATTAGTTTTTTCGTGAAGCCGAGTAGTTCTATTCTATACGTTTTAATTTGATTGTTTGGTTGGGTGGAATTCGGACTTCAGTCAGGGTAGGCAGTGCTTTTCTGCCTTTATGGGATGCACGCCCCTGGTGACAGGGTGTGCAGTAAAGAATGTCTATTCTATTGTATTCCGTCTAATTAAAGGTTATCCTTTTTCTAATATGATTTGGTAACATTTCAGGGTGGCCTCAGTACGTACGGGCGGTCGGGCAAGTCCAAGCGGGACGAATTCGCGGACATCGGAGCCGGCTACGACGAGAACGACTCCTTCATAGACAACACTGATGGCGTATGTTTTTTTTTTTTCAAACTCCAGTTATATTACTGTCTGTCGCTCTCATGGACGGGATGAACCCTACCACCTAATAAGGTAAGGAAGGGGAAACGCAGTTTTACATGGAACAACCCGTGTTCATAAATGCACATATTAAACTCAAAAAGAGAAAGTTTTTTTTTATGGAAGCTGACACGGTTGGCTACATCACATACAACATTTGTGAACTCAGCCCATAACACCGGGTGAACTTGCTGCCACGTCAGTGCTTCCCCTCGGTCGTGCCGGCTACACTGAACTGGATGGAAAACGCAAAGTATTTACATAGACGTTTCGACCGACCTTTCAGACAGTGTGGTGGTACCAACCCGGGCGGGTTAAACCCTACCACCTAGTAATATAAGAAGGGAGTCATATCCCTAAGGAGTCATCTTCCTTTTTAGGGTTTCGTAGACAGCGACGCTGGCAGGGACCCTTGTAAAATTGGTCAGAGGTCTATCCGTCTGTCACACGAGATGATTACTCTGAAATGTAAAGCTCAATAAATCTAAAAATAATTATAATAAAATAGTCCATTTATGGCTGATTTTTCCGGCTCCAGGTTAGCCTTGGTTAGCATTTATCTGTCTGACTATCTGACTAACTAAAGTGATATTTCTCATACAGTTGAAAAGAGTTAACAGCCTGCTACATCAATCAAATCAAATCAATCAAAGTGTGTGTGTGACTCGTGGTCCCACTAATTTGACCCACCAGTGGTACATTGTCTTTACCTTGTGGGTTCGTGGCCCCACTAGTTGGTGGTGCTACCAGTCATAAAAACCAAGTAATTCATGGGACTCGTAGTCCCCCCAACTGATGAAATACAGTTATTTATCACAATGAAAAATTTATAAATGAGTATTAAACTATTTTTACTGAGACTAGGTACCAGGGCCACATGAACTGAAAGAGGTTAAAATGAAAAGTTGTAGTTGCGAAATTGAATATTTATTTTCTCATATTATTTTCATAAACAAATGTAAAGCAACAAAATAGTTTTGAGGAGTATATAATCCTAGTGAAGATGTTGAACTAAGCTTGTGATGGCTTAGTTCAACACATGAAAATTTCGACAGAGAGACAATATAAGAGAAGCGATCGTTTATTATCATATTTGCGTTTAAATCGGATTTGCTGTTGAACCGAGTCTACCGCGAGCGAAGCAGCAGCGGGTGAAAGCTAATATTAAATAGATTTGTTTTTTGTCCGATCTGGTATGGGAGGCTGCGACAGACAGACCGAACAATACCACCTCCAAGAAGTTATCATACTGGAGCGTCACAGACAGAAGGCAGTCACGCGTTCAAGCGTTCCGCGTTCGCGTTCTGCGTTCTTTGTATTGTATTGCCGCACATATTGTATGTTGGTAAGTTGTAAGTGCTGTCTCCGTGAATAATTTTAAAAACAAACTGGACATCATATGAAAAGGAAAAAAAGAAATAAAAAACAAAAAAATATATATAATATTAACTAAATATAAGTGTTGTGATATAGGCGCATCAGCTAATAGCTGTTAGCCTATTAATAATAATATAATATGGATGCACACACAGGATGCATTCTGACCGCGTCGGTCAACTGTACGTAAGCAACTGCACGCTCGAACGCGGAATGCTTGAACGCTTGACCGCCTTCTGTGTGCGAAATCCCTTAGCGATTTGTGTAATATGAATTGTCAGTACGACGAGATGTGCCCGCCCGGGTACGACACGTTCCACGGCGGCTTCTACATCAACTGCGGCTCGCTCGAGTTCAAGAACGTGCAGGACGAGCAGCCGGACGCAGGATCGGACGGCGGCATTGGCGGCCAGCGCAGCAACAAGGTCTCTCCAACGCCTCCCTCCCCGTCCCCGTCCCCGCTCACTGCGACTGTGACAGCTGTCAGATTCTGATTCTTTTTTTTTTTACGTGATAACGTCTTATAAATTGATGAACACCGGCTGCACGCACGAAAAAGTGGTACGTTCCATCTGAGCCTGTATGTGCAAGCGAGAGCGCGTAACAAGCGATAGAGAGGCACAATCGGCCCAAGCGGCAGTGTTGCCAAACGTACGGTAATTGCCGTATCGTACGGTAATCGAGGCTAGAAATCGACAAATGTACGGCGTACGGCAGCGACAGGGGTGCCGTACGAAAAAATACGGTAATTCTTATAGCTGTGTTTCTTTATGACGTTATCACGTAAAACTATCGTCCGTAAACCGACTTTACAGACAACCAATATTTTTTTTTAAATCTTAATTTAAGTTTAGGGCTTCAGCCGTATTCGGAAATGTCAGCCCCATGGTGACTTTCAAGTTAATAGAGTTCAGAAATTAATTAAACATCCTTCAAAGTGAAAGTACTTTTAAAGAATTTTATAACTTCTTGACAGTGCGCGGAGAGTGGATCACCCAGTGCACAATGTATAGCACATACCAAGTTCATCCCATCCGTCTGTAAACTGATGACTAAATCATTTCTCAGGTCGACGTTCCGCCCACACTCCATGAGAACATGGAATTGGTCCTCCTCTTTCATGCAAAAGCAACAATTTCAATTCAATTCAATTTATTTATTATATAAAAAAATGTTTTACAAATATTTATATGTCAGATAGCAATCAAATAATCCTCCTGAACATAGATATGAACACTGCTGCACATAAATCTTTAATAACCACGTCTTCTGTGCTTCCCTTCGATCGTGCCGGCTACACTGAACTGGATGAAAAACATGCATACATATAGCGCGGTTTTCTCAACCGTTCACTTCGAAAGAATGCGGCGCGCACCCTCCGCTCCCCGCCCCCACCGCAATTGCCCGTCAGTACGGTGGAGGCGGAGAGCGGAGGGTGCGCGCCGCATTCTTTCGAAGTGAACGGTTGAGAAAACCGCGCTATACCACACGCTATATCCCGACAATCGGGGTAAGCACATTAGTCTGCCTTACCGCGGTGAGGCAGCGTGCACTCCGTCATTGCAGCAAAAACTCTTTGTTTGAAATGAAATGTTAAGAACTGACAGACTCAACAGGTTTTTTAAAGTACATGAAGCATTGGGGCGAGCTCAGGGGGAGGAGTTTGAATTCATACTAAGTTTTTTTGTGAAGTCACAGGCATTTAATCGTGCTGAAGTACATTAAAATATCAATATAAAAAGACTAAAAAAAAATTAAGATTTAAAAAAAATTTTGTGCAATAAATTAAAGCAATGCCGAATCAAACACTGACAACATGAATGTTTTATGCCAGCCCCATAGTAACTATCAATATTTTAATCTACTCCAGCACAAATCAATGCCTTTACAAAAAAGCTTAGTATGGATTCAAACTTTGCGTGTGTGCGTTTGTGCAGCGCCGCATATCGTCCAGCTCGAGCGAGGAGTCCTCCTCGGAGAGCTCGTCCGAGTCCGGCAGCGGCATGGAGGCGGACAAGGGCAAGGAGAGAGTGCTCAACGGCGAGCATAAGACAGAGAGGAGGAAAAAGGTGAGTGAGAGCCAAATTCCGTCGCTTAGTTCAACTGTTAATACGTTCAGACTGAGTTTGCTCAGACGCTAAGCTCATACATGGAGAGAGCTTCGAAAACGTCACTGGAAGCATCCTACAGAATATGGATAGGTAGAGAGAGGGAGGTCGAGAGCGGGACTGGTGTTTCCCCGCGTCCTAGTCAACGCAGACTAGCTGACGAGGGCTTGATGCGAGCCGAAACGTGAAGCATGCGTGGGAAATTTAGAGTGGCCACTCGCTAGTCCCGACCTCGATTAACACCCTCCTCTACTGCCGATGGGCTCGGATATGTTCGGTGAAGCCATCGCAAGCTTAGTTCCACACCTTCTACTTCATTCTGTGTTTTTTTTCTTCTATTGAAGCAGACATGGTTGGCTAAATCACCTACAACATCCGTGATGTCAGCCCATAACAACGGGTGAACTAGGTGCCATGTCAGCGCTTCCTCTTCATCGTGCCGGCTACACTGGACGGAAAACACGAACTATTTACATAGCCGTTTCGACCGATCTTTATTTCAGTTGTATCAACCTGGGTGAGTTTAAAACCTACCACCTAGTAAGGTAAGATTGGAAGGGAGTTACAGTTTTAAGTGGAATCCTAACAATGGTCGAACGGTCACCCATCCAAGCACTGGCCGCCCCCAGGTGTGCTTAGGATTACGAACAACAGTCGACCGACCGCACCACTGAGCTACCGAGGCTGACAAAATATCCCTCAAGGCGGGCGAATGTCAATTCACTGTTTTATTGGTTCCGCTACTGTGAGCAGAAACCTGCGCCAGACTATGAAAATAGAACTGATCTCCAGGACAGTTCTTGAAGGTAAAGAAATCTCAATGCTAGAATTGTTACTGGTGGCGGTCGCTACAGTGGGGTACAGGACACACCGCCCAGTGCAACGCCCTCGATTACGCCTCCTAGTTTAATCACCCAACTGCAGCACATGAGTGGGATAGAAGAGGACCTACTCCATATACTGTTGGAATGCGCCCGGAACCGTGAACTGAGGCAGAAGCTATTGAGAGACTTAAGAACTGACAGACTCAACCTGGTTTTTAAAGTACATGAAACCTTGGGGCGAGCTCAGGGGGAGGATTTTGAATCCATACTAAGTTGTTCTGTAAAGTCACAGGCATTGATTTGTGCTGAAGTAGATTAAAATATCAATATAGTTACTATGGGGCTGGCATGATATAATGATATAACACACGCTGAATCCCGACAATCGGGGTTAGCAGAGTAATCGGTGTTGTGCTGCAAGAACTCTGGTAAATTACAGCACAACACCGACCACCACGTTTCGCAAATTATTCGAACAAGATTCAATCGATCAAGCAGCAAGTAAGGCACGAAGACCCACCTGCTGCATGACTCGGTGGAAGTACCATGCCAAGGTGAGAGGTGGCGAGCCTGTCGCCCTTTAGCACGGCATCTTGTCCTTATCCCTTAGTCGCCTTTTACGACATGCACGGGGAGAGATGCAGTGAGGCTATTCTTTTTAAGTACCGGCCCCACACGGGGCTGGCATACCCAGGCTAAAGCCTTAAACAAAGTAAAGATTAAAAAAAAAATTTTTTCTTTATTTTGTCATAAATATCGCACAATTTTAACAATATTTCTTTGACCTAATGCACTTTCAGTGGTTCGCCATTCTTTAGTGAAACGTTTAATTTGTTTCAGAAAAATAAGGTGGAAGGCAAAAAGAGCGCAAAGAAAATGCGAAGGGACGCGTCCTCGGCGGCCACGTCCGGCAAGCACACCTCCGATGGTGAGGACACCACCACGCTTTTAACACAAACTACCCTGTATGTCTTGACAAAGCGGAGTCTGCGTAATTGGGCAGCTTTTTTAGCTGCCCGTTCCTCTGAGAAACTTTTTTTTTTTTCAAAATAATTTTTGTATTTTTAAATAAGGTATTCATACATTACAGCAGGTTACAAGTGTCAAAAGTTACTAACTATATAACTACCAGGAAATATTTTTCAAATCCCGGAATTCTCGGGAATTTTTCAGAATACCCGAAAGATAAAAATAATATTAAAATTTTATAGTTAATTATTATTGTAAAATAATTTTTAAATACTTGAAAAATATTTTTGTAAAAAAGTAAACTTAATTTATTTTATCTTGTGTATCAGAGTTTATTAAAAAATAATTATACATTTAAATTTTTCAAATTTAAAAGATGTGGTTTTAACGTAATGTTATGTCTTCCGTCAACATTAGGTATTTACACTCTACCATTGATTTTATAACCCTGTCGGGACAGATAGACCACTCCATATAAAAAATTTGGTAACGTTGTAAATCGTAAAACCAACAGAGGGCGTTAATAATTTTTCTTGATGTTGTCGTAAAACAAACAGGTGGCGTTAATGTTTGTTAATACTTCTATACTAAGGGCGCTATCTAGTTGAAATACAACATGTATGTAGGTACCTTTAATTGTCACTAGGCTGTAGAATTACTGCTACTAGACAAAAGATGGCGCTTTCATTTATATTTATAAAGAACATTATTTATGTAAATTCCAAAATTTTTAATTATATTTGAATAATAAAATTATGACAATTTACAATAAAACTAAAACTTCTTATCAAATTAAATAAAATAAAAAAATGTTTTGAAAATAATTTGGTATACGGAACAAAATATTATTATGATTGTAATTTCCTGTTTGTGCGCTTTTAATAGATAGATCCACAGAGCACGGAATACCCCCGCGCGCGCGCGGGGGTATTCCGTGCTCTGTGGATAGAACGTATTTATTTAGTTGAACAGTTAAACAAATACTCGTCACTCTTCATTCTAATAATGTCAGCATTGTATGTAAAAAAAAATATGAAAACTGCCTTAAAAAATTTATGAAATTAAAAAAATCGAACCCTAGAGTTGAAGGCGGTGCTAAAGAAGGCTACACAAATCACAAAGGATATCATCCACGCATGTTTTCTTTCATGTATCATTTTTGCTTGCTTTAGCACCGCCTTCAACTACTCTAGGGTTCGATTTTTTTTAATTTCATACATTTTTGAAGGCCTTTTTTATATATTTTTTTAAATAGTTTTTTATTTCACAGTTTTTTTTTTAATTTTTTGCTATTAATGTACTCGGCGGAATCGCTCGACCTTCGGCCTCGCGATTCCGCCTCGCTTTCCAATCTGATCTCGACCAAATTAAAATGGAACCACCTCATGGTTATCCCCTTTCAAACAAAAAAAAAGAATTTTCAAAATCGGCCCACAATAATTGACGGAGTAATCGCGTAACAAACATCCAAAAAAAGAAAACATACCGTCGAATTGAGAATCTCCTAGGTCTAAAGTAAATTGCTCGTGAAGACAAATTCAACGAGCCCAAACACGATGGGTTTATCATGTGTAGTTTAGGAGTTCCTATGGCCACCTTCCGTCTCCATCATCAGACCAGCTCGATGGTACTCGTACTCGTATTATAATAGCGCATCTGGCCGGTCGGAAAAGATTTCAAATTTAGAATATTCATGAAACAAGGGTCCGAATATGAATGACAATATCGATTCATGTATTTCAATACAATGACAGAGAAAATTTCAAAATATTAGGTACGTATTTAATACTTTTTAGTTCTAGTTTATTTTTTTTTTAAGTCGGTTTTATATTTTTAAAACAGTTTTTATTTCATTCTTTTTAGTAATATTTAATAAAAAACCATAATCGAAATCGAATAATCGAAATCCGTTTGAAGTGGTACAGAATTATTCGCCATGTGTCAAACTGCAAATTGCTGAAAAAGTCCACATCACAAAAGTTTTGCTGAAGGTAACCACACACCAATAGTATTTTGTTGATTTTTCATAAACCGCTGAATCAATTTCGATAAAATTTCAATGGGAGCACCTCTGAAGTATGACCTACCAAAAAAAAAAAGAATTTTCAAAATCAGCCCACAATTAACACGTTGAACGCCATACGACCCACCGGTGGGCCTAGCGTACTTTTCCGTTCGGGCCAAGCCAAACTCATTATATCCGTAATTTTCATCAACTTGAGATTTTCATCACAAAGTTTATAAAATGCGGTAATTTGTAAGGAAAATAAAAATTTGCGACATTTACCGTCTAATTTTCGAGATATAGCAAAAGGCTCACGGGTGGATCGTGTGGCCTCCTATGAAGGATTTGTATTTTTCTGTTGGCTGGGGCCGCGGGGTCACGCCGCGGCCCACCCGTTGCGCGCTCGCCGCGGACGCAGCGATCAATCCCGGTCCGGCTGCGTCGACAATTGAGGATGTTTTACGCTTTTCTCGCCAAAAATGGATTATTTTGAAGATTTCGAGTTAACACAAGAAGCGCTAACGCAGTTAGAAAACATCGAGATAGATCTTCTGAACCGTAGTTTCGGAATAGATTCTATGAAGACGTAGTTCAACCAACGAAAAGAAGATGCTGTCGAATTCTTTTGTCGGAGAGTGAGGATAGCGACGATGAAATGCGTATAGAAAGACGGAAGAGAATGAAACACACTCTGGAAAGGAAAGAGGGATTGGCCAGAAAAGTGAGAAGAACATGTCACCAATGTTATGCAAAGAACGTACCAATAATGGGTAGCAAACAGGCTAAAACCAAGTCGAAAAAAGTATCCACTTATTGCCAAAGCAGCCCAACTAAACCATTCCTTTGTTTGCCTTGTTTTAACAAGACTCACGGATAATTCTTTATTGTTTATGGTTAAGAGCCAAAGGGTTAAGATGATTGATTATTTTAAATAATGAAGTGTCATAACATAATGTTGTGATTGTTCAATTTCATAAATATTTTCTTTTGTTCAATTTCATAAATTATTTTCGTAATAAATAATGTCTTCTTATTTGGTAATGAAGAAAATGTTATGTTCATTTTTATTTTGACGAATATTTTCTTATTATTTTCTGGTTTTATTAATTCTATTAATAAAAATATAATTTTCTACCTTATCGTTAAGAGCAGCCCTAGCATCGTTACAATTAACTTAATAAAAAACTACAAGTTTCTATTGGATTTGAAAACCACGCCGTCCGCTTCGACTACAAGGCCATGCGGCTCACTTCCATATTGGCTTTGTAGCTGCGCTCTGTGGCTTGTAGGAAGCGTTTACGTAGGACCTCTCACGCGGCTCACCGGTGACCCCCATGACCTGAATGGTTCAGTAAGGAAAGGCTCACCGGTGAGCGGTGAGCCCCGTGGCCCAAACGGAAATACTGGATTTTTCATGTGGCGTTGAACGTGTAAGATTGTAATTTCCTGTTTGCGGTTTTACTCCGGTCCAAAGAGTTTACAAACTCTTTGGTTGTACCTAGCTCCGCTTATTTGTTGTTATATCCGCCATAGTAACACATATTCTGTGAAAATTTCAACGGGCTACCTATTACGGTTCAAGAGATACAGCCCTCGGACAGACAGACGGACGGACGGACGGACAGACAGACTTCGGAGGCTTAGTAATAGGCTTCCGTACAGGGATACTGAAACCTAAAAATAAGGGGTGAAATAGGGGTGAAAGTTTTTGTATGGGGAATCCATGATTTCTCAAGGTAAGGATATGAAAATTTAATATCTAGGCTTTTGGCACAGATTACTCAATAGATACTGCTTTTGGTAAGAAATAATGAAAAATGGTCAGGAAGAGGAAGTGGGAGAGAAAAGAGGGGGGAGTGGGTGGGAGGTACGTTTGTTAGCCTCGGTAGCTCAGTGGTGCAGGCAACACTGGGCGCGGTCAACACTTGGATGGGTGACCGCTCGACCATTGTAGGCTGACCGTGGTTCGGATTCCACGTAAAACTGTAGCACCCTTCCCTTCTTACCTTACTAGGGTTGGTACCACCGCACTGAATAAAACGTATTTCGAAACGGCTATGTAAATAGTTATTTTTTTCGTTTTTTTCCGTCCAGTTCAGTATAGCCGGCACGACATGTCCGACATCACGGATGTTGTAGGTGATGTATCCAACCATGTCAGTTTCCATAAAAAAAAGAAGAAGAGGAGGAGAGGTATGGAGGGAGGAAGGGTTAGTGAATGAGGGTAGGTGTGGGGGAGGGAGGTAGTAGAGGGAACGAGGAGGAATGGATATCGAGGGAGTGAGAGGTTGGAAGGGAGAAGGGGCGGGGTAAGAGGGGGTTGCGGACAGGATGAGGGGTAGTAGGGGAGGAATGGAATGCGAGCGGTGAATGCGAGGGTGATGGGAAGGAGGGGCGGCATGAGGGGAGGAAGGGAAGTAGGGAGAGAGGGAGGGAATGGGCGAAAGGGAAGGTGGCAAAGAGGGGTCCGTGAAGGGTGAGGGGAAGGAGGGGAGGAAGGCGGGATCGAGGAGAGAAGACAGGGAGAGAGGTGAGTGAGAGATGGGCGAGGAAGGAAGGGAGAAAAAGATAGAGAATATAAGAGAAGCGATGGTTTATTATCAATTTTGCATTTAAATCAGATTTACTATTTTTTTATTTTATTCGTCGTCGTCGGTAAAATCTACAATTTTATATAAAATATCATTGACTTATATATTCTGTAAAGTATAACACAAATACATTAAACCCACCCTCTTTTAATCTCTTTGGTATAACACAAAGACATTAAACCCACCCTTTTTAATCTCTTTGGTATAACACCACCAGCAGCATCATAGATGGAAAAAATCTGGACTCAACTTTTTTTTAATTCGGTGCCTGGACTCCGTACTTCATACTTCAACTATTACTAAAACGAGACACCGCGATTATGGTAGTGTGCGTATCGCGTGAATACAGAACCGACCGTCTCAAGAGATCGCAGCGATATTGTGTCATCCTTTTTCCACGCGCAGTAACCCGTATCGCTTGCCTGCACGCTCCACGCAAACATTTGCGTGTTCCAAAACAAGCGAACGTCGCGCGTCGATCGATAAATTGCCGCAACGGTTAAAAACTATGGAGGTGGCTTTTTACTTTCGAGCGACTGTAAGGAGAAAGGAAGTATTGTGATCGTCCAAAATTTCGAAGTTGAGAATTCGACTGATTTTTTTTTTTATTGAAACTGACACGGTTGGCTACATCACCTACAACATCCATGATGTCAGCCCATAACACCGGGTGAACTTGGTGGCACGTCAGTGCTTCCCTTAAAAAATAAATCCTATCGAGGCCTATCATTTCCTGCAGCGGATGAGTAGTCGTGGATCAGTAGTTTCCGAGATATGCCTTCTTTCCTTTTTCCTTTTTTATTCTGAAACGGCTGAACCGATTTTGAAAAAAAACAACTATTTCAAAAATAGCAATTTTTTTCTACGAAAAGAAACAAATTGCAAGTCGATCTGACCAGTAGTTCAGGAGTTATAAGCATTTATTGATTTTCGAAGCCTTTTTTCTAAGTGCCATAAATAGAAGGGCTTGATATGCGACTCTCGGGTATGTCGTCCTAGCAAGTCGGAAGAACTACCTTTAGGACGATATGCCTCACCTTCCTATAACTGTTATAGTTTTTGAGATCTAAGTCGCCAAAAGTACATAATTTTCGTGATTTGGTTTCATAAGGAACACTAAGCGGGGCCTATGGCAGTGCCTCAAGTGATAGTGCCCCTTATGAAACCAAATAATTTTCGTGACGCAACTTTTTGTAAAATACATTCGGCAGCAGGCTAAAGACGTTTCATCAAATTCACGTCAAAAACAAAGAAAACACAAAAAGAAATCTATAAATAAAAATAATGTTTAGGGGTTCTGGTATTTTGTTGAATTTATTCTAGCTTTTCAAATTTCCATCTAATATATTAAAACAATAAAAATATATTATTATAAAATAATTCTTTTGGGAATCCATCGTGTTTGTTTCCGTTTTCAAAGGTGGTGAGGTAAAAAAATATAATTTTAAAGAAGGTATCTCCACTTTATCCTAACCGCACGCGCGTATTTGAATTGCACGCAGGTTTGGTTGGTGGGTATTTGGCAACTATTCAATATAATAAGAAATAGGCATGCCATCTATAGACAAATAGGACAACTTAACTTTGGTCTGACATCTATGATGCAGAAGCGGCGAAATTATACATTTTATCCGCCAAGCTCACTGACTGACAAAACATGAAAATATTTATTGGAAAAATTATGAAAACCTTAAAATACACTATTTTGAAATTTCTACTTAATATAAAATAATCTTTAAATTTAACTATGCTGTTCCCACTTAGCATCGTTCTATAATTAGCAGATTTAAAAATATAATAATTATTTAATTCAAATTCGATACTCCTGGCGCCATCTTAGGACATAATTGAAGACTAATTTCATGTTACCTTTAAAACATCGCTGACGGTACATCTGACTCCCCCTATAAAATCAATGACTCTACCTATTCCAATCCCTGGTAATAATAAAGAAATTGTCAGTTTAAAAGAATGTGTTTGTCTTTAGATAACGCGCACCCCGAAGGAGAGAGCGTGGACTCGCGGACGTCACACACAGAAGACTCGCTCACATCCAAGCCGGCTCCCAGCTCTGAAAATGCTGTCACCTCCGATAGCTCCAGGTGCGTGCGGTCACTACCGCCGCTCTCTCAGCACGCGGTTCAAGTGATTTTTACTTTTTACATTGTTTGTTTGTTTGCTGCCCAGGCTCTTGGGTGGGCCATTCTCCGCACTGAGACCTCAAGACGGTCCGTTGTACGTTGGCGCTCGGGTAGTGTTACTCCAGCCCCCCAAACTCTTTCATGAAGTGGAGCACTCTTCTCGGTCGCTTCCAGTGATTTTTACTTTTTACATTGAGCCAAAAACAAAATATGTATTTTTCATTTCAAATTCAAAATTATTATTATTGTTTTTTTTTTTTTTTTTTAAACTGATACGGTTGGCTACATCACCCACAACATCCGTGGTGTCAGCCCATAACAGCGTGTGAACTAGGTGCCATGTCAGTGCTTCCCTTCATTTCATGTCGGCTACACTGAACTGGAAAACACGAATTATTTACATAGCTGTTTCGACCGACGTTTCATTCGGTACGGTGTTACCAACCCGGGAGGGATAAACCCTACCACCTAGTAAGTTAAGAAGGAAAGGGACCTACAGTTTTACGTGGAATCTGAACCACGGTCAGCCTCTAACGGTCGAGCGGTCACCCATCCAAGTACTGACAGCGCCGAGGTGTAGTTAATAACAATCGACCGTCCGCACCACTGAGCTACCGAGGTCGACAGAAGCTCAAAATGTTCTTTCTTGTTTTTGGGGTTGGATCTAGGCCTGCAAACTACATAGTACCCCTTGGTCGGAGACCTTTGTACAAAACCCCTCGATCGAAGGCCACAAGGCGACCGGGGTGTCTGTAGACCTCAAAATGTATCACGTGCATAGTACTCGAGGTCAACAAGCTTGCATGTATGACAAATATGAATGTATGAGACGTATCAAAGGTCTGCCAGGACCGTGACACAGAGATCTGGTGCATTCCATTGGGAAACGCGCGTTATCCATGTGTGCAGGGAGGTGTCGGACGCTGTGAAGCCGGAGGTGAAGTTCCCGCCGCTGGTGGACGTGGTGCTTGAGGAGATGGCGGCGTGCGTCGCGCGGCTCCGCCACGAGAACCCCGCCGTCATCGCAGACCAGATGCAGCCGCACACAGATCAGTTCACGCTGAGGTCAGCATCCACTCTGGTTACTAATGGCCCGACCGAGGTCAGCATCCACTCTGGTTACTAATGACACGGCCGAGGTCAGCATCCACTCTGGTTACTAATGACACGGCCGATGTCAGCATCCACTCTGGTTACTAATGAATGACACGGCCGAGGTCAGCATCCACTCTTTTTACTAATGACATGGCCGATGTCAGCATCCACTCTGGTTAGTAATGACGCGGCCGATGTCAGCATCCACTCTGGTTACTAATGACACGGCCAAAGTCAGCATCCACTCTGATTACTAATGACACGGCCGAGGTCGGCATCCACTTGGTTACTAATGACAGGGCCAAGGTCAGCATCCACTCTGGTTACTAATGACACGGCCGAGGTCAGCACCCACTCTGGTTACTAATGACACGGCCGAGGTCAGCATCCACTCTGCTTACTAATGACACGGCCGAGGTCAGCATCCACTCTGGTTACTAATGACACGACCGAGGTCGGCATCCACTCTGGTTACTAATTTCACTCTTGTCTGTTGAAACGCAAATGTGGACACTACAATTAATATGTATTATACTGTACTGATGCTCTTGATTTTGGGATTTTGTGTTAGATTTTTGTGACTGTCTCTCTGGACTCCGTTAAGCGTATTTATCATTTCGAGAATGTGTTTTAGAAACGTATTGCATCTTGACTTTTTGGTCGTCAGTGCCATCTCACGGCGTGATTGTGAATCTTTCTTTTTGTTTCTTTGGTGCGTAGTGTCGTAAGCGGTCATCGATCTTTCATGCACTGTGACAAGGTGTCTCCACAATGTTGTTGTTTTTTAGGGCTCCGAGCCTGCAAACTGGTCCCCCTTTGTTGGTGACCTTATTGTGAGCCTATATCCTCCATGAAGGCCACAATATGATCAGAGAAGCTGCAGATAGACCTGCCAGAGTGCTCGGAGCCGTTGGCTTGACCAGGGTTGTCAGTTGCTTTATCGCTCAAGTCCTAATTCATGGCAGCCCAATAAACAAAATAGGGAGGGGACAATGTGTCTAAAAAAATAACTACCCTGGTTTCTGGTCATCACATATTCGGTAAATGTAGCCCAATCGGTGACAAAATGTTTGTTGAGTCGCCGGTCGGGCACCAGCAATAAGTCGCCATTTTATATTTTTAGCCGCGACTGGCTCCAAGATTAAGCCTAATTGGCGATACTTTGTCCAATCTGCAGACCCCGGTATCACAGATTACTTAATAGTTACTTCGTAACAGATAAATCTCTCCATAGAAAAAGTTCCATACCTACGGCTTTAATAGCCTAATGTTTCACGTCGCCAATCGCTGCGTGCGAAAATGTACCTAAACGATTGAGTGTAAAGTGATTATTGCTTTGCAGCTGCGCGCAGTTGCGTGGGCACATGTGTAGGTATGCTGTGGAATTTCCACTGAATTAGGCTCGCCGGCGGCCCGTCGGGCGGTAGGTAGTTAGCGCGCGCAAGTACATAGAGTGCGTGAGGCCTGCCGGCACTGTCTATAAGTACTGTCCTGCCCTCGTAGCTCGTAGGGTGCCTAACGGAAGATTGTTGGGGTGTCGGCAGACTGCAGCAGGCGCTGGACGCGTGCAAGGCGGAGATGCGGTGCCGGCGCGCGGCGTGGGTGGCGGCGGCGCGCATACAGGCCGCGCCGCGCACGCGCCTCCTGCACCGCGCGCGCGAGCTGCTCAAGCAGAGCGCCACGCGCCACCAGCCCGCCCCGACCCAGCATCACCCCCCGTGTCAGTATACTATCCATACTATCCGCATAGCCATTGCAGAATGTCCTCGAGAGCAACACATGATGAATGAACAATAAAATTTTTTTTATTACTAAGCATGTATGTACTCGCTTTATCTTTGGATAGATGCAATGCGAAAATGAAGAGAAAAAAATATGTCTCGACCAAGATTCGAACCTGGAACTCCGGCTTGAGCCGCCAGCGCGTTACAAATTCCGCCACCGGGTCGATGACGTATTTTCTCTAAATTTCGAACGGTTGCATCAGTTGAACGCAGGAGGCTGCATGATCGAAGGTGCAACTATTTGTTAAAATCAACTGGCCCTTATTTCAAAAACTGTGTTTAAATGTGAAATTACCACTAAAGTCTTAGTGGCATCGACCGTCGGCTTTAACAAAGAAACTCTTGGTCCATCAGCAGTGGCGAGTACGTCCGCGCGGGCCGCGGAGGCGAAAGCCAAGGAGACGCGAGCTGCGCCGACGGAGTCCAAGACCGGTGACGCGGAGATCTCGCACGATGAGAGGGAGAAGCAGATCACTAACATTCTCGAGAGGTGCGCCGTTTATTCTGATTTCTCTTTATATTTATATTTCCTTTATATTACTAGGTGGTAGGGTATGTATCTTTGCACAATTTGTATATGTGTGTATTTATATTTCATACTATAGCGCGGTTTCTCAACCGTTCACTTCGAAAGAATGCGGCGCGCACCCTCCGCTCTCCGCCTCCACCGTACTGACGGGCAATTGCGGAGGAGGCGGAGAGCGGAGGGTGCGCGCCGCATTCTTTCGAAGTTAACGGTTGAGAAAACCGCGCTATACTGTTCCCTCTTTAGTACTGCATTGTCCGCCCCTACGTGCTTTCCACATCCCAAAGGTTAGTTCGTAAAGAGTGCCGCAAGGCATTAAACTCGCCTTTTGTAACCTTTTTATACAATGGTGTACAATAAAGTATATTTTCATTTCATTTCAATTTCATTTCATATTTTAAAATTTTTGTGTATCCAAGCTTAGAGGTCGTACCTTGAGGTCCCCACATTAAGGGAGAACTTCCACGCATCTACACGGCATACGATCAATAAATTGCCGACCGCACAGATTGACATGAGACTGAACGCAAGAAGACTGAAGCGTCCTACCGTCATGGTAGGCCGATCATGGCCGACATGACGAAAGATCCACTCTGAACAATGAACCACCCTACAGGCCAGCAGAACTATCACAGAGCCAGCTAGAAGGGTACTCACCGTCATGTGGTGTACAATAAATAGTAAAAAAAATCTAACAACAAATTCTCAAATTTTTTGGATGCCTTATTTAACTAAGTGCGACTTCAAACATCTAATTGTTGACTAGACGTAGAATCGTGACTCTACTTACACAAAAGATTATTCATTTAAACAATTTGTGTTTTTTTTTGTTAAATATTTGGAGAGCCATAAAGCATTTCTGTCTATCTACCAATATTGTACACATGAAGTTTGTGTGTGAAACTGATGCGTTTAAAAATGTTATGTTCGCAGACTGAAGGCAATAATAGACGATATGAAACCGGGAATGATCGAGACTTACAAGGTGGAATGCGAGCGGGTTATGGAGGAAAAGTGAGTCTTCTTTTTTCACTCTAAATGCCCTTTGCCCTCGGTAAATTGAGTGCCCATGCTCTCTAGTATATGCAGTCGTAGCGTTTGATGCGTTGAACTGTCAAATTGGGAGTGAAAGTCGCTGGAACGATTTGTCACTGCAATATCAGACGTTCTAGTGCAGTGTTACTCAAAGTGGGGTCCGGGGACCCCCATGGGTCCCAGGGACCATTCTCGTGGGGTCTTCAGACACAAGATATAAAAAATAAGAATTGTGTATATTACAATATAGGTACATAATTATATAAGGTCTTTCATTAGTAGGTAATAGTACGCTAAGAGGAGTATGTGTATCGGATACTGATCACGTTCCCCATACCAATTTTTTTCCTGATATCAAATACCTACCCATGCTATGAAATAATTGTTCAATAAACTATTATTTTAGTAGGATGGGTAGGTATTTGAAATCCGAAAATAATAGGTATGGGGAACGCGATCAGTATCCGATACACATACTCCTCTTAGCGTACTATTACCTACTAATGAAAGACTTTATATACACTTAATTTAAAAAAACTGCAATCAGGGAACTGACTGCGGTGTTCGTGTAATTCTTGTATTTCTATGTGAGTATGTATTGCTAATAAGCAAAGGTGGGCACCGTTAATTAGAAATTTAACTTCGTTAATCCTACTTCCGTTACTCAAAAACTTAACTTCGTTATCACCAGAGTGTTAGTTCAACGCTAATGTAACGGAAGTTAATGAAAGTTCGTTAATTCGTTAGCGTTAATCGTATATATCGAATTGATTATTAAACTTTCATAATTCATGAGTTTTTATTTTATTTTAAGAGTAATTCTATTAATCAGGCACTGTATTTCCATTTACTTAGTTAATCATTTAAACACGCAACACAACAAAGATGGTTACATTGGCTAGGTTAGCTTTATTTATGTTTATAATATAATAGAATAGGTTATGTTGTGTTAGTGATGTGATGTTACGTACAAACAAGTGGAATAATAACAAACAAGAGGACTACCAGCGAAGTCGCTCTACAGTATCTTCAAGAATCTAGGGCTCCCAAGATCGACGCTAAGCTCATATATGGAGAGAGCTTCGAAAACGTCACTGGAAGCATCCTCCAGAATATGGATAGGTAGAGAGAGGGAGGTCGAGAGCGGGACTGGTGGTTTCCCCGCGTCCTAGTCAACGCAGACTAGCTGACGAGGGCTTGAAGCGAGCCGAAACGTGAAGCATGCGCGGGAAATTTAGAGTGGCCACTCGCTAGTCCCGGCCTCGAGTAGTACCCTCCTCTACTGCCGATGGGCCCGGATATGTTCGGTGAAGCCATCGCAAGCTTAGATCCACACCTTCCTATGATTCGAGTTTAAGATTTGAAAATTTTCTCCACTGAAGTTATATATAGTAAGTAGTAAGTAAGAAGTAACTATCTAACTCGAGTATAACTAGATCAACTTCCGTTAAGCTTCTGTTCTGTTGGGTTGGGAATTGGGATAAATAAAATAAATAAAAGAAGCATTTAGTATTAAGTATTTATTTAATAAATTCAAAGAGCTAACTGCTAGGATAAACTAGTATACGTATGTGCCAGTGCCAGTACAGTACCGCAACACGTCGGCTGCGAGTCACAGATTGTATATAAATAGAATGCGGGAGTCGAGTGGGAGTGGCGTCCAGTGTTGCCAACATTGTTTGAGTTAGGCGAGGAACGAACATGTACGGACACGATCAGAGTTGGAATTTCGTACGATACTTATCGTACGTAGAGATAGATAAAAGATAGAATTAACGGATAACGGACTTAAAGTTAACGAAATAAAAACTATTAACGGAACTTAAGTCCGTTAATAGTTTTGTACATTAACGCTATCGTTAAAAAGTTAAGCACATTGTTAACTTCGTTAATAACGGATTAACGATAACGCGCCCAGCTATGCTAATAAGAATATAATGTTATGTCGGATCTGCTGGGGATCCTCAAATGATTTTTTTTTTTATATTTTCAGGGGTCCACACACGGTAACACTTTGAGAAGCACTGTTCTAGTGACTTCGCACTGCAGTTGCGTTGCGAGCTATCTTTATGAAGCTCAAATTTGAGACAGAAAGAGCATATTATTGAATATGTTTGCTTATTTTGTGAATAGTAAAAAGATAGTGGCCGCGAACAAGTCTGCGGCGTCGGTGGAGGCCGGCACGCGGCTGCAGGAGCGGAGGCTGCCCAAGCGGCGCTACCCGTGGTGCGGCCGCATGCGGCAGCTGCTGGCGGCGCTGGTGCGGCTGTGCGGCGGCGGCCCGGACGGCGCCGGCGGCGACGAGCCCGCCGCGCGCCTGCTCGCGCACCGCGTGCTGCCCATGTTCCCGCCGGGCTTCGTGCGCCTCCCCACCCTGCTGCGACAAGCCAAGTGAGTGCGCTGCAACACCTCCGACGAGACTTCACAACCTGACTGACTCAAACTGTTTTTAACCGACTTCAAAAAAAGGAGGATCTCAATTCGACTATTTTTTTTTTATGTTTGTCCCCTCAGAACTTTCAACTGGGTGAACCGATTTTGAAAATTCTTTTTATTTGAAAGCTGGTGCTTCTCGTGTGGTCCCATTTCAATTTGGTCAAGATCAGATTGGAAATCGAGGTGTACATTAATAGCAAAAATGACTAAAAAAACTGTGAAATAAAAAACTATTTAAAAAAATTTAAAAACCACCTTAAAAAATGTATGAAATAAAAAAATCTAACCCTAGAGTTGAAGGTGGTGCTAAAGCAAGCAAAAATAACCGACCGCCTTTAACTCTAGGGTTTGATTTTTTTTTATTTCATACATTTTTGAAGGCGGCTTTTATATTTTTTTAAATAGTTTTTTTAAAGTACATGAAGCCTTGACTGGAAGATATCACTTGTAGTGATAAGTCTGCCTTTGCGCACGCCTGTATTTCTTGTTTCTTGTCGTGTATTGTTCTTCTTTCGATTTGTGTGCAATAGTTTCTATTCTATTCTATTCTAAGCCTTGGGGCAAGCTCAGGGGGAGGAGTTTGATTCCATACAAAGTTTTTTTGTAAAGTCACAGGCATTGAATCGTGCTGAAGTAGACTAAAATATCAATATAGTTACTATGGGGCTGGCATAGCCAGGAATGGCTAAAGCCTTAAGCAAAATAGAGATTTAAAAAAAAATATAACACCTCGGCTTCTTCGGCTGCAATCATGTGATCGGACAATCACTGCAAAACTATTTGACATATATTATGCTATAGGGTAAAATTGAGAATCTAGTGTCAAGCTATTAAACTAAATATATAATCGGTATCTGCAGTCTCAAGCTTTCCTTAGTGTCAACAAGATATAGTTGTCTGAACCGTAATATCCTTTCTAAACCTTTAATACATAACTATTTCTCCTTCCAGCTTGAACAAAGACTTAAAAGTGACCGAGATCAAGAAGCAAAAGATTCCAACGCCCGGTCACGTGGTCCTCGATGAACCCAAGCCTCCTCTACCCAACGTCAGCGTGATCAGTGCTGCTCCCAAGCCACCAGCAGAGAAATCTCACAATGAAGTCGCTTGCGGAACCAATGATGAAGTCAAAATCAACGGGAAACCCACGAAGCCACAAGCTCAAATCCCAATGCCAGATAATCTGAGCTCTTCCACTCAAAAGTCCACCTTCAACAGCATATTCAGCTCTTTCACACTATCCCCGAGCACAGAAGTCTTCTTAGAGAAACCAAAACCCAAGCCGGATGATCCGAGAAACAGAGACACGGTCACAGTCGAAAAAGTCGCGGAGACAGTCAAAGTTGCACCAGATAAAGTTGTCAAAGCGATAGACACCGAGAAGTATATTCCACCCAACAGCATAGGCAGCATAACAATAACTCCAGTGACGCAAGCTCAGAAGTTCGACCCCCGATATCAAGCGAGCAAGCTGGCGAATAACACCGTCACAGTGATAACAAAAGGACCGACAGAACCCACCATCCGCGTCAAATCCCCCGCCGAGCTCATGAAAGCTACAGCTACCGTCATCACAAAGGATGACAAACCGAAGAGCAAACCGGAACAAAAGTTACCCAATCCGTTGCACATCAAACCGCCAGCGAAACGTGCTCATTCACCTTTAAGAATTGACACGTCGCACCCTAAAAAAGATACCATACCGAAGACTCACAGTCCGAACTTCACTCGGCAGGCTAATGGGGAAAATAAACAGGACAGCATGAGTTCCGAGAATAATTTACCTCGGCCGGGACTCATCCCCGTACATCACTCGCCGACATTCATCAAGCCGGCCGATAAAAGAGTCGAGCAACCGAGACAGAAAACCAACGATGCTCAAATACTCATAGTGACCGATGTAGATCCCTTGTCGGACGTACTTCAAGTGGACGATAGCAGTAGCGATGTGGAAGTAGTCGAAGAATCTGTGCCGAAACTGGCCGATCCGCTCACCGTTCCAGAGAACCCTAGGCCCAATTCAAAACTGCCATCAGAAATGTCAAAGAAGCCAGAAGAAGCTCGGCCGATTCCTCAGAAACTGTCAGACTCTGTTCATCACTCCTCCAATCCAACGAAATACTCAAAAGACTCAAAGAGTGAAAAGGACGATAGAATTTCTAAGAATGATAGGCCGAGTGAAAAGAAGGATGATAGTGCACTCAGCCGAATAAGAGAGGACTACTCCCATAAGCACAAGAGCCCCAAGAAGGAACACTCGGCGAATCGGCTCGACCACGGCCAAAGGAAAGACGATCACAGCCAAAGGAGGGACGATCACGGGCAAAGGAAGGATGACCACGAAAGAAATCGCAGCGGTCACATTTCAGAAAAAATTCTCAAAAGTGACGACTACGCTCACGCAGATAAAATTCCGAAACGGGATGAATCCGTCTCGTCTCTGGACAATAAAAGGGTTGATTACGTGGACCGAAGTCACGGTGATAAGAGGAAAGACGATGAGAAAATTCGTCGAGAGCTCTCGAGAAGGGATCATTACACTCTTCCGATTTACAACACAGTTGAAGATCGTTTGAATCAAAGGTCTCAAGGCGATAGCTATAGAACAGATCACACCTATGAATCTGCCCAAGAAAAGCGAGATAAATCCGCGCAAGAGAAACGGGATCGACCGACGGAACGGGATCGGCCAACGGAACGGGATCGGCCGACGGAACGGGATCGTCCGACGGAACGGGATCGGCCGACGGAACGGGATCGGCCGACGGAACGGGATCGTGATCGACCAAGGGAACGGGACCGATCGACGGGGCGGGATCGACCGACGGAGCGGGATCGACCGGTAGATCGTAACCACGAGCGAGCGGAGCAGGAGCGCAGGAAGGAGGTGGAGTGGAGGGGGAGGGAGCAGGAGGGGCGCCGCGCGCGGATGGAGAAGCACCCGGAGGTAGACGACGGCGCTGATGTGGATATTGCTAAAGTGATGCGAGATCTGCGAGACATGCAGGTCAGTTAAACAGCAAGTAGCAGGTGACAAACTCAGAACTCCGTCAGGCCTCACGCACTCTATGTACTTGCGCGCGCTAACTACCTACCGCCCGACGGGCCGCCGGCCGTCTAATTCAGTAGAAATTCGTCAGCCGCGCGAGGCATGCCTACACTCTCGCCCACGCAACTGCGTGGACGACACGGTACAGTGCGCGACTGAGGTACGGACTGCCGCGCCGACATCAACATCCAGCTTTGCTTTTTTCGAATGATTTCTTTGATCTATAGATCGTCGGGAGCCGCGCCAGTGCATTATGTGACGCTGCGTCGTCCGATGTAAAAAGAAGCTGCAAAGCAATAATCACTTTACACTCGATCGTTAAGGTACATTTTTGCATGCAGCGATTGGCGACGTGAAAAGGTAGGCTATTAAAGCCCGAAGGTAGGAACTTTTTCTGTGAAGTGGTTTATCTGTTACGAAGTAACTATTAAGTAATCTGTGACTCCGTGGCTTCGCCGAACACATCCGGGCCCGTTGCAGGTATGAGATAGTTTCAATCGAGTGCGAGACCAGAAATAGACAAATTTTTGCTCATTTACAGCACGCTTGATGTTTCGGCTCGTGTCGAGCCCTCGTCAGCTAGTCTGCATTGACTCGACTCGAACTCGGAGCAGAACTTGTCCCGTGCTCGACTGCCCTCTCTCTACTCATCCTAATTCTGTATGAGGCTTCCAGGGCGACCCACGTAGCTCTTCCCATGTAGGAGCTTATCGTCACGGCATATTGCCTTATCTTGCCGCCCCCTGCTAGGTGGTAGGCTCAAATTGTAGCCGACTGGGTTGGTACCACCGTACTGGATGTAAGATGGCCGCATAGCAGCCTCGGTTGTGTTCTCCTCTAGTCCAGTATAGCCAGCAATCCAGGGAAGTTTCCGATATTACACCTACCTTCTCGGAGGTTGATATTGGCTGGTCGGAGCATGTGCCATGGCCCCTCCGACTCAGCCAACCATACCGGATTACATAAAAAAAAATCTGGTAGAACAAATATATTTACAGTTATCTCAGTTGGTGGGTGAGCCCTGTCCTCGTACTATTTTGCCCATGAAAGACACATAAAAGTTTAAAGTTTGTTTTAATCTAATGAAGTTCAATTAATTGTAGAATTCGCAAGAGCCACGCTTCAACAATGATTCCTTCCCCGGCCCGGTCAACGGTGAGTGTGCATCTGATAATTCTATGCATCCGTTCGAGAGTGAGTTTAGAGCTTAGTACACCTGACGCGAGATAAGGAAAGCTAGATGCTTGGGTTGGTGACACGGTACAGTGCGCGACTGAGGTACGGACTGCCGCACCGACATCAACATCCAGCTTTGCTTTTTTCGAATGATTTCTTTGATCTATAGATCGTCGGGTGCCGCGCGAGTGCATTATGTGACGCTGCGTCGTCAGATGTAAAAAGAATAGCCTAGAGCAGCAGTGTCCAACCGTTAGTAAGCGGGCCCGCGGTAGGATGCAGCCTTATTTTTAGGCGCCCGTACAAAGATGTTTCATAAAAGTTAAAAAAAAAATTTTTTAATTTATTTACAAATACGTTGACTCAAAACATGTTAAAAATTGCCTAATGCTGTCATGCTGTCATATGGATTTTGTAAATTTGTCTGAAAATCAAAATAGCCAGGTATCACATTAAAATTTTATTTATTTATTTATTTATTTATTTATTTATTTTAGACAGGCAGCCTAGGCTGATACGTCTAAATCCAGTAAAAATTATTATTTTTTTTTTTTTTTTTTCTCCTCTTCTACCTGCAATCAGCTTTTTTAAGCCTTTATCAGGTTTGATGGTATTGTTTAAGTGACGTGGGGAAGCTGCCATCCATTGACAACAGCCTCCATGTTCCTTCCATCTTCCTATTTAAACAGGAGTAGGTTGTTCCTTTTGAGTCGGGCGATGTCGTCTCTTGTATTTAGGAGCTGTAGTGCCAGCGGGTTCACATGGTGCTGCAGACGCAATTTGTAACTTTCCAGCCGATTTTTCACTTCCTCCTTCACTGTTACCATTTCCAGGTACTCGTGGACTTCACTATTTTTGGTGAACCATGTGGCACCGCAGATTCCGCGTAGAACCTTGTTCTGGAATCGTTGCAGAATTTCCAATTTTGATGTGCTGGCAGATCCCCATAGTTTGATGCCATACGTCCACACCGGCTTGAGGATTGTTTTGTACACAAGGAGTTTATTAGTGAGCGAAAGTTTGGACTGTCTATCCAGGAGCCAGTGGAGATTTCTATATTTGTGGTTTAGTTCCTCTTTCTTCGCTGTGATGTGGTTCTTCCAGGTCAGTCGTCGGTCCAAGTGACATCCGAGGTACTTTACACTAGTTTTATGCGGCAGTATATTACCTTTGAGTCTGATCGGTGGACAGTCGCCTTGTCTTAACGTGAATGTAATATGTACCGATTTGGTAGCGCTAACTTGTATATGCCAGATATCCAGCCAGTGGTCTACTTTCTCAATATGGTTTTGTAGTATTATTGAAGCCATTGCTGGATCTGAACTGCTCGTTAGAAAAGCTGTGTCATCTGCGTATGTTGCTCCGAGTACCTGGTCTGATTCGGGAAGATCAGCTGTGAAGATGGTGTATAGTACAGGGCCAAGAACAGAGCCCTGTGGAACTCCGGCTCGACACTTTCGAGTAGTGGATTGGTTTTCATTATATTTGACTTGGAAGAGCCGGTTCTCCAGATAGGATTTAATCAGCATAAACACAGTGTTTGGTAATGTCTTTTTTATTTTGTATAGAAGTCCCTTGTGCCATACGCGATCAAAGGCCTGTTGGATATCTAGGAAAACCGCTGAGCAGTATTCCTTCTTCTCGAGAGACTGTCGTATCTTTCTGACTATGCGATGTACCTGCTCTATGGTTGAGTGGCTTGATCGAAATCCAAACTGATGATTCGGTATGATACTCTCTTCTTTTAGTAGGGGTTTGAGTCTACCGAGGAAGATTTTTTCAAAGAGTTTGGATAATACTGGCAGCAAACTTATGGGCCTGTAGGATGAGACATCAGTTGGCGGCTTACCAGCTTTGTGTATTAATATGATCTGCGATATTTTCCACATAGAAGGAAAGTATTGTATTCTTAAGATAGCATTAAAGATAATTGTTATCATTACTATTCCTTTTCTCGGTAGCCTTTTTAGCAGTTCTGCAGTGATCAGATCGTATCCCGGTGCTTTAAGGTTTTGCATGCCTCTAATTTCTCTGAATACCTCTCTTGGCGTTACTGTTTTCTGCTGTCCAGTAAAAATTATCTTAGATTTTTTTATAAATTTTTTTTTATTGTCGTTCTTGAGCACTCTTTTTGAGATTATGTTTTATTTGTTAGATATTTATCTAGTCTATTTTTGAATTGGTTGGTACTAAGCGCTTATTACTTCCACTGGAAGTTGGTTCCAGTCGTCCCAACACTCTGTTTGTTATGAAATGTTTGCGAGTATTACTGTTAAAGATTGTTCGACTTAGTTTCATGCTGTGGCCTCGAATGTAAAGAATGTAAAGAAAAAAAATGTCCCACTAAAACCTAAACGTCCTACATAGGTACTGACTGTCCCTACTTGAAGGTGCCCGCTGGGCTTGCTTGACAGAAATATGGAAGTAGCTCTTAAGGCGAAACCAGTTGGACACCACTGGCCTAGAGCATGGGGTTTTAGATTTATTTCCGTAAATTTTTTTTTTTTTTTTTTTTTTTTCTCCGTGCTCCATCTGCCCTTCAGCTTTATAGCCTTTATCAGATTCGTTGCATGTACACCAGCAGGATTATAACTGCTCGGCCGGTACATTTTGCCGCTTTAGTCGCGACACTACGTTTGTTCTGTCCAATAAGCCCACCGCCAGAGTATTTACGTGCTGCTGGAGGCGGATCTTATATTTTATTGACCGCTTCTGGATTTCCTCCTTCACAGTTGGAACTTCTAGGTATTGGTGGATCTCATCATTCCGAGAGAACCATGGGGCTTTGCTAATACATCGCAGGATTCGGTTCTGGACGCGTTGGAGTAATTCCGTGTTGGATTTGCTAGCTGACCCCCACAGTTCTATGGCGTAGGTCCAAACAGGCTTGAGAATCAGGTTGTATACTAGGAGTTTGTTTGCCAGTGAAAGTCGGGATCGTCCACCAAGCAGCCAGTACATGTTATTAAATTTGATCTTAAGGTGATCCCTTTTTGTCAGAATGTGTGTCTTCCAGTAGAGTCCTCTGTCCAGATGGCAACCCAGGTATTTGACGACAGTTTTGTGGGGTAGAGTCTCGCCTTTCATCTGTACCGGTGGACAGTCACCACGCCTCAAAGTGAAAGTTATGTGTGCGGACTTCGATGAGCTTGCTTGTATACGCCACTTGTTTAGCCATTCATCAACTTTGTGGAGGTGTTTCTGTAGTATGTTTGATGCCAGTATAGGGTCAACGCTGCTTGCAAGGCATGCCGTGTCGTCAGCATAGGTTGCGCTGAGGATGCTATCTGATTCCGGTAAGTCAGCTGTGTAGATGGTATACAATACCGGGCCAAGGACTGATCCCTGCAGAACTCCTGCTCCGCATACGTGGAAGGGGGAGTACTCCTCTCCAAACTTCACTTGGAACGACCGCCCATCCAGATACGAGGCTATTGTCATGTGTACCGTGTTTGGAAGTGTTTTCTTTATCTTATATAGTAGTCCTTTATGCCAGACTCGATCAAAGGCCTGCTGTATATCCAGGAACACCGCCGAGCAGTATTCCTTTTTCTCGAATGTGTGTCTTACCTTTTGTACAACACGGTGTACCTGCTCGATTGTCGAATGTTGGGATCGGAATCCAAATTGGTGGTCAGGTATGATGTTTTCTTCAGTCATTATTGGCTTTAGACGACTTAGGAAAATTGTTTCAAATACTTTCGACATGACGGGAAGCAGGCTGATTGGTCGGTAGGAGAAAACTTCGTTTGGTGGTTTTCCATCTTTGTAGATCATTATTATCTGAGACACTTTCCACAGTCGCGGGAAATAATGCAGTCTGAGCATGGCATTGAAAAGAACAGTCAGGAACACTACAGCTTTCCTTGGCAGTTTTTTAAGCACTTCGGCTGTAATCAAGTCATGTCCTGGTGCCCGTTTGTTTTGTAGCCGCCTGATCAGCCATACCACTTCTCTTGGAGTTGTAAGTTTCAGTGGCAAAGACATTTGCTGGTCGCTCTGTAGGTACTTGTCAATCTCCGCCTCTGTTGTCATTTGAGACATTGGGTTGAAACACCTTTTGCAGAAAATCACCAAACACGTCAGCCTTCTCCTTACAACTTCTGGCCCATGTGTCATCAGCTCGTCTCAGAGGTGGAACAGACTTTTGAGGCTTCCCGGAGGTCTCTACTATCTTCCAGAGGGAGTGCTCATCGTGTCTTGTCGGAGACAGTCTTCGAGTTTGTTTTGTAGTGTCTCATTTTTCACATTCTCGATTAATGATTTGAGTTCTCGTTTAGCCTTGTTGAGTCTTACTCTGTCTACTGGATGTCTGCCATTTTGCCACTGTCGCCTTAGTCTGCGTTTTTCTGCAACCTTTTCCCTAACCTCCAAAGGGTAATTTTCGGGTTTTGTTTTGCCTGAGTGACAGGGAGTCGATTTCCACGCGGATTCTTGGATAGCATTCGTGATGGTGAATACCGCATCCTCAACTTCATCTGATGTTTTGAGGGAAATTTGTAGATTTATGTTCGTCTCCAGGTGGTCCTGGAATGCACTCCAGTCAGTTTTCTTGTTATAGAGTGTGCAAGGCTTCTGCTTTATAACAACCATGGTACTCAGCGTCATTATAATAGGTGTGTGATCCGATGAACTGTCCAGGCAAGATTCAATGCTATGATACAATTCGGTTATACCTTTTGAGACAAAGAAATCAAGAAGATCTGGAGTCTTCTTCGGATCAGTCGGCCAGTAAGTGGGCTCTCCGGTCGACACTGCTTCCAAATTGTTGCTATCCATACATCTTTTTAGATTTCGCCCTCTTGTCAATGTCATTCTTGAGCCCCAGTGTATATGTTTTGCGTTCCAATCACCGCCAACCAGGAACCTGTGGCCGAGCGTACCAAAGAATTGGGTAAACATTTCTTCATTAATGCGATGTTTTGGAGGACAGTATATGGACGACACAGATAGTGGACCCTGCCAGTCATCAACTGATATGGAAGTTGCCTGTAAGTAATCATGTCGGTACTCGCACAATTCATGATGTTTGAAACTGCTTTTTATTATTATCGCAGTTCCTCCGTGGGCAGTGTCATCTGGATGATTAGTAAGATAGCATGAGTATCCCCTCAGTGTAAACGCCCTTCGGTCTGTAAGATGTGTTTCGGATAAGAGCAAGATATCTAATTTGTAATTAGCCAGTAGTAATTCCACTTCGTGCTTGTTTGCTGCAAGTCCATTAGTGTTCCATGCGGCAATTCTCAAGTTGTTAATGAATTTTGCCGACGAGTACGGTAATTAGGCCCACTAAGTTTCCTATTTGTTGTACTAGAGTGTCAATTTTCTCCGATTGTTTGATAAGAAGAGATTCTAGTATATTGGTTGGCTGAGATTCTCGCTGATCTCTGGTATTCTTTACTGCATCTGCATAATTTTGTCTGGCACCCGGTGTTTCATTGGAAGTATCTTTGACCGTATGTTGCCTAGTTGAGCTGTTGTTCATTCCATGGTAGTTAGAACTGATTCCAGGAGGTTGAATGTTGACATCCAAAGGATTTCTATTTAGAGTTTTTGAAGTTGGTTTTGGGAATTTCCTGGCCAATATTTCTCTATAAACTTGACATCCTTTATAGTTTGCAGGGTGTTTTCCGAGACAGAGAGCACATGTGGCTGGGGTATTCCTGTCCTTCTTTGTACAGTCCGATGTCTTATGGCTGCCTGCACACTTGACACACCGATATGGCCTCATACAGTTGTTCTTTGTATGACCATACTGCTGGCACCGTATACACTGGGCAATTGTTGTCACCTTTTTCGGATCTTCGATCTGGACTCTTTGATTGTAAATGTATTCAAGCTTCTTTACTTCCCTATTGTTGATGGAGGGCTCAAGATTCACGAAAAAGGTGTCGAGAGGTTCTTTTGTAGTTCGACTACGGGCACAGACAATCTCTCCTCTGACTGTGTTGCCTGTTGCTGCAATACTTTCTATTATTTCATCCTTTGGTGTAGTGTATTTCCGTAAATAAAATTCTAGATTGCGGTCATCCTATGTTCTTGATATTTTTATGAACCCCAACACGACCAGCACCGATGATGTCAGCCTGTCTTGCATTAGAATCTGATTTCACAATAAGAGGAATATCAGTTAGGACAACTTGCATGTTTACGAAGTAGTCACAATTTCGCAACGGTGCGGACGGGGGCCGCATCAGGCGTAATCGAGCGCAGAAACCACGTATGCATGTGACGGCGGCAGCCAAACGACTGGTTGTAGTAAATTCCTCCTCATATTAATTTGTATGGAAAAAGGTCACGAAATTTGAGCTCCTTCAGAGCCTCCCAAACCATGCAATAGTTTGTGTGTTATTGAAATAAACTCTTGGAGAAAATTAAGGTGACTATATTTACATGTTATTTAAAAAAACAAGCACCCTATTTACGAATATTATAGTTTTAGAATTAACTACAGCCTTAGTTCTTACTGGCAATCGACCTTTCTTTGAGTTTAAATTGTAAAAAAGTACAAGATATATCAGAAAATCCTCTTGGAGAATTTTATTTATTTACTAGCTTTTGCCCGCGGCTTCGCTCGCGTGAAATTCGTATTTCAAAGAAAGCAAGTAACTAAGGCCGATCTGCGTTAAGTAAAGTAAACGATAAACCTTCTCAACTAAAGTAAGTAACTAACGGCGAGGCTTCAGGCTGAGCTGCATTCTGGAAGACAATAAACCTTCTCGAAAAAAGTAAGTAACTAAGGGCGAGGCCGAAGGCCGAGCTACGTTCAGGAAGACGATAAACCCACTCAGAGAAAGTAAGTAATTGCGGGCGAGGCCGAAGGCCGAGCTGCGTACAGCAAGACTATAAACCTTCTTGAAGAAAGTAATCACTGAGGGCGAGGCCGAAGGCCGAGCTGCTTTCAGGAAGACGAACGCTCGCTTCCTGAACGCAGCTCGGCCTTCGGCCTCGCCCTCTGTTACTTACTTCTTCGAAAAGGTTATCGTCTTCCTGAACGCAGCTCGGCCTTCGGCCTCGCCCTCAGTGACTTGCGTTCTTCAAGAAGGTTTATAGTCTTGCTGTACGAAGCTCGGCCTTCGGCCTCGCCCTCAATTACTTACTTTCTTTGCGTAGGTTTATCGTCTTCCTGAACGCAGCTCGGCCTTCGGCCTCGCCCTCAATTACTTAATTTCCTCGAGAAGGTTGAAGGTCTTCCTGAACGCAGCTCGGCCTTCGGCCTCGCCCTTTGTGGCTTATTTTCTTCGAAAAGGGTTAACCTCTTCCTGAACGCAGCTCAGCCTTCGGCCTCGCCTTTAGTATGTTACTTACTTTCTTTGAGAATGTTTATTATTTTTATCTGAATCCAGTTCGCCCTCCGGTCCCGGCCTAAGTTACTTAGTTTCTTCTTTTAAAATACGAATTTCACGCGAGCGAATCCGCGGGAAAAAGCTATCGATATTAAAATAAGAAAATTCAATTAAAATAAATCAAATACTTTAGATACCTTTTTTTTTTTTTTTTTTTTTATGGAAACTGACACGGTTGGCTACATCACCTACAACATCCGCGATGTGAGCCTATAACACCGGTTGAACTTGGTGCCACGTCAGTGCTTCCCTTCGGTCGCACCTATATACATACATACCTACCTAACTAAGTGTAATACTCCACATATTAGCATAACCGGAACTGAATTTTATTTAGCCTATCCTGTGTCTCGTATAGCTAAATGTGCGTGTAGTAATTTTAATCGAATTTAGATGATCGGCTTAAATTTTATGGAGAAAATTCATACAAACATATTCGCCTCGCCCCGCTGCCCCCCGCTGAGAGAAGCGCAGCGCTTCTCTCAAGACATTCTCATCGTTGTAACTTTTAAACTATTTGTCCAAATTACTTAGTGTAACAGCCAAAGTTTATCTACTTTAAATACCAGAGGCGATAAAAGTATGCATTTTGGTAAGAATTAATTCAAAACTATAAAATGTGCATTGTAAATACAGTATCCAATTTAAATGTATTTTTGGTTCACTATTTTGGCTATAGTGGCTTCCACATAAAAGGTAGATATATGCTCTCGCGGACTTTTTTTTAGAACTATTTTAGAGAAACAACCTCACCATACGCTATCTTCGTGTAACTCTAACGGTTTATTCAGCGCACGCCGAGATAGATCTCAGAAGGCAGGATTTTTTCCGACTTGACATTTATCGATATTTGGGCAAATTTACACAATGTCTTTATAAATTATAGCCTTTTTGATGTATAAGCTATAGTACTGTAAAGGCTCATCAAAATCTGTTCAGTAGTTTTTGCGTGAAAGAGGAATATAGTGCGGCTGCTCGGTTCGCTGTTGAGTTTATAGGCCGCGCCTCCCCCGCGCCGCCGCCTCCGCACCGCCGCGCCGCCGCCAACTGCCGCTCGCTCGGTAAATACCTATGTATAGTACTAAGGCGCGCGGATTGAACATATCGGTTTGTATGGGAGCCACATCTTAGCGTAGCCGGAAGTGAATTTTAGTTAGCCTATCCTGTGTCCCGTATAGTAAAATGGGCTTGTACTAAGTTTCATCAAATTCGGATGATGGCTTTAAGAGTTATGGAGGAACATACATACATACATACATACAGAAAAGATTTCTAAAAATCGTCAATTTAGCTTTAGTATCATACATAGAGGCTACAAACTCAATATTTCCTAAAACAAAGTAACTTACTCCATGACCACCCCTTACAGATTTATTATTAGTATTGATGATAAATTTTTTTTTTAATGAACAATCAGCTCTAGCTGATCAGTTTTTTTTTCACATAATGTATGATTGTAATGTTTGTTATTTTTAATTAATTAATTATTATTTTTAATTATGTTCGATTGTAAATTTGTTAATCAAAATCCATAATCTCTCCAACGGTCGAGCGGTCACCCATCCAAGTACTGACTATGCTCAGGGTTGCTTAACAACAGTCGACCGACCGCACCACTGAGCTACCGAGGAGGCTGACAAAGGCTGATTTTATTCATGCTGACAACACTGGAGAACAAAGACAATTTTTTATTTCGGTCAAACTTGGTTCAGTGTGATAGTAGCAATTTGTGTAGCGTATGCGTCTAAATTCAAAGTGCTCTAGTTGGGTGTTGACCGTGGTTTACTTATTTTTATGATAGCAGCAAACCCAATATTGTAGCCCTTGTTGTCGCCAGATTGGCCGGTATTTTCTCTGTGAATGTTATTATTTGACCTCGGAATTTGGGTAACAATTTTATAATTTGATTTTTTTATTTGTGAGTCAGTCAAGTCAGCGTGTATTCGTCCACTGCTGGGCATACGCCTCTCCAATTTTCTTCCAATCCCGTCTGGCCTTCAGCGGTACGGAACCAATGCTTTCCGCCGACGTACTTGATGTCGTCGTACCATCCGGCGGGTGGCCTTGCCACACTCTGTTTTCCTGTCCACGGCCGCCAGTATACTCCAACGGTCGTCGTCTCTTCGCTTGACGTGCCCAGCCCACTGCCACTTGAGCTTAACCTAAGCACCTGCTAAATCAGGCAAAATCGAGTCTGTATTAATTCAATAATAAAATTATAATGGTACCTACCCAGATTACTTGGTCGCGGGGCGGTGTATTATCGGCGCGCGAGCTCATGCGCCGTGGCGGCCAGAAGTAAGGGGGGGGAGGCACGCTTCTCACCCGCATCCTACCGCGCGGGGGTTAGTTGTAGCGTTGAAAAATTGTGCGCGTAGCCAAGCAAGGGAAGTGGCGAGGAATGTTTATGTTTATCTCATTAATTTTAATATAAGCTCTTTAATTAGCGTAAGGATCTTTTTTTTTTATTTTTTTTTATTGCTACCGAGCTTTTTATTCTTATGACCTCTGTCCGAGATCGCAACCTCAGGCGCAGCCAATTTCACCCCCGAGGAGGTGCCAGTCCGGCTTGGAGGTGGACTAATGTGGCTGGGGAAAGGCTATTAACCCGCGATTTGAAGATCCGTGGATTGTAGGAGTGGGGGAAGATATTGTGGGGATATTGTGTGGATATATGGGGGGGATCTTGTGTTATAATATAATTTCCAATCATTAATAAACATATTACACAACTACTTACATGTATTTATAAAACAACACAAAAACTCTTCCAAATTAGTAAATTAAATAAGAACGTATGTAACAAATAAAGTCATTAATAATTACACAGAATAGAGTAATAATTATTAAAAATAGAATTCTTTTCAAATAAATTATCGATTGTTTTTGCGAATGCGTCACTTCCCTTCATGAGCTTATCGCATTCCTTGCGCGTCGCATGAGCTCGCGCGCCGATAATAGTGTGTGGTTGTTGGGGTGTGCTGGGTGGTGTATAATGTGTGGTTTTTGTGTAAACAGCCAAGCATGCTCGTAGGCCAGCTCATCCACCGGAGCTATATAGAAAACCTCGCACATTACCTAACGACAATGCGTAAGTCTTGTCGGATATTTTGTTGCGCAAGAGTTGTGTGCCTGTCGACAACTGAATGGGAGGCCTGCTTGATATCGGCGACTCCAACTGAATATACACGGGCCCGTTGCGGAGGGTGATCCAAACGGGAAGCCGATAGATGGCAACACATTGTGCTGGCTACATCAAAATTTATAATTTGTATTTTTGGTAGTACAAATTTTTTTTTTTTTTATAAAAACTTATCAGTTAAGCATGGCAAACATTTTGGTTTTTCATATTTAGTTGAATTCTTAGAACGATACAAAGGCAAAATGGGATCCTTACTTAGCCAATGTGAATTCAACTTAACAAGGGCACACTTAGAAAAATTACTACTTACTAATGTTTGGTTAAATTTGGCTAACGAGTTAGTTGTCTTGTCTTAAATGTTGGTAGCAATTTTTCTCAGTTCAATATAGGCCTAGCACCACACTGAGCGTAATTTCTGCTGCGTAAATTGCGTAATGTGTGCTTCAACTTTAAGATATATTATGCTCTCTGTGTGGCGCGCAGTAGAACTTGTAGCGAATTTGTAACGCTTTAAAAATGTGTAATGCTCTTATTAAGTTTTCATTAATTAATTAATTCCATTGATTAATTAAGTTCAATGTGGTATAAGGCTAAAGGTGCACACATACATGTAAAGTTGACCAAAAGTGCCCGTGGTCCATTTTACCTTTATACAGTCGATATAGAAAAAATATGAGTAGGAGTCCCGAAATCATGATGACGCTCTGGGTAATTTCTTATGACCTACTCATTCAGTCGAAGATTATCACACAACTCTGGCGTTCAATGTTGCTTTTAGAGTGCGGGCAAGTTCGACTACATTTTGCTAGTTGCAATATGTACAGTTTTAAAAATCAGTTAATAACAATATATGAACTTGTTACTGTCATTTTTGCAATAAAGTGAAATGCCAAAATGAGGAACAAAAAAAAAACTACCACACTTTCGGCACGCATATAGAAAAATAAACTAACTTTATTCTCAAAAGTAGCCAGTATCACCAATAGTGGGTAATCACCATCTGTCTTTTTCATGTAAGGATAGGTTGACTTGAAAATGTAATAGGATTTTTTTTTCGAGTTTCGGCACCATTTTTTTTTTTTCACATAATATAATAGTTTGATATAAACAGAAGCACTCCCCCAAGTGCTGTAGGTATTCACAAGATCAGCCTGTACAAAAATAAGTGATTTATTAAATAAAATTATATGAAAATATACCTTAGACATTTTTTTATATACACGGTGTTGCAACCCCAACCGTAAAACCCGAAAGGGGGTGATTCTGTACGAGAAATAGAACAACTTTTGTTCTACGACTTTTTTATTTGAAGAAAAAAAATTTTTTTTCTCGATTCATTTTGAGAATAGGTATTTAAAATTTGTATGGAAAAATATATTTTGTTTTTCTTTAAAAAAAATGTTTTTCTTCACAGAAGTTGTTTAGTTTCAGATATAGAATAACCCCCTTATGTCAGTTAAAAATATTACGGGGGCAACTGCAACACTGTGATATTTAATATACAATACATAAAAAAATACACAAATCACACACAAAACATCTTCATATATTTCAACTTAATAAGTGGTCGTCAGAGAATAAAGAATTAAATTGAAATTTAAATGACGACAATATAAAAATCTGAAATCAAAATATATTGGTATGAATAAAAATATTTAATTCATACTTTATACATGCATACATACATACCACACGCTGCAACCAGACAATCGGTGTAAGCAGAGTAATCGGTGCTGTGCTGCAAGAACTCAACAGTAAATATTTATTGCACAGTATTTTTGAGATATAAAATATGAAATGGCAGTGACATTTGATGTTCAAATTATCTCGACCGGCGCAGAAGTGTCGCCGGAAGTGCCCGTCCCTCAGCTGGTTGTCCGCGACTGTGACGCGACGAGCGAATATGACAGGACGTGATTTGTTTCAGCGCAGAGCCGAGAGGTATGAGCAAGACAGATGGACCTAGCGACGTTACAGGTCAGTGCAAACATTTAACTAAATTTCGCTTGTAATAGAAAAAAAAAAATTTTTTAATTGCAATAGACATGACAAGTTTATTTATTACTAGATTTTGCCCGCGGCTTCGCTCGCGTGAAATTCGTATTTATAAAGAAGAAAGTAAGTAAGCCCGCTACCGTAACTTTATCAGTTCCGCGCGGAACAATTTATCAGATATGAGAGCCTGAATTTTATTTAGCCTATCCTGTGTCCCATATGTTAACTGTGCATGTACTAAGTTTCGTCGAATTCTGATGATCGGTTTAAGAGTTATGGAGGAACAAACATTTCTAAAAATCGACAATTATGCATAATTATTGACTTGCCTAAAATGAAGTCTGACCATATTTTGTCTCCCCGATTAGACCATTGTTTAGTAGGATCAAACAAAACATGTGTGTGTAATGAATTATGTGTTGATGCAGTGTAAATTCAACATTGCAAACAGACTTTAGCATGTATAGTTATTTAATTTTAACATTCAGAAAAGCTCTACTGTGAAAATACAATAATATAAGCTACAGATACTGTTTTCTGTACTGTGTGTGGGAGCGGTACTTAAAAAGAATAGCCTTCCTGCATCTCTCAGCAAAACACGACTAAGGGATAAGGACATGGTTCCGTGCAACAGGGTAGCCACCTCTCACCTTGGCACAGTCCTCCCACCAAATCATGCAGCAGGTGGGCCTTCGTGCCTTACGTGCTGCTTGATAGTACATTGCTAAACGTGGTGGTCGGTTTTGTGCTGCAATTTACATGAGTACTTGCAGCACAACACCGATTACTCTGCTTACCCCAATTGTCGGGATACAGTGTGGCATGTATGCATACTGTTTTAGTTCCAGATAAAACTCCAAGTCCGTGTGTAATATTAATCTATTTTTATGATTCTTTACAGGCTAACCTAGCGACTGCCAACACACCTGGCTGCGAAACAGGACAACCGTAGCCGCGAATACCAGCATCTTCCTTTCGATTTAACCTTACAACAGTCCCGATAATTTTCTTCATGCCAGAGAACCAATAGTATAAGACTTACCTACATTCTACTCGTCGGATGAGAACTCCATTTGGGTTGTGATAAAATCTCCGACATACGCACGCAGAGATCAGCTAAAGGAGTCTACACACCAAAGTCGCTGAAACAGCCCGGCGGCTTTGTTGTCGACGGGTTAGTCGGCGGCTTCACATCAAGGACTCTATACACCGAACCCGCCGACCCTTGTCGGCGGCACAAAAAATTACAAAAAAAAAACAGTAGCACGTCACTATACCTCCAGTGTCGCCGGGCAACTGAGCGCGTACGCAAGTCGCGGACGCAAGTCGCCGACATGATTCTTTAAAGTAATGCCGCCGACACCAGGCTTCACGCACTCTATGTACTTGCGCGCGCTAACTACCTACCGCCCGGTGGACCGCCGACGATCTAATTCAGTGGAAATTCGTCAGCCGCGCGAAGCATACCTACACGCGCGCCCTCGCAACTGCGCGCAGCTGCAAAGCAATAATCACTTTACACTCGATCGTTTAGGTACATTTTTCGCACGCAGCGATTGGCGACGTGAAGCGTTAGGCTATTAAAGCCGTAGGTATGGAACTTTTTCTATGGAGTGATTTATCTGTTATGAAGTGACTATTAAGTAATCTGTGCCGACACCAACCCGCCGGGCTGTGTCAGCGGCGTCGTCGTTTCGGTGTGTAGACTGCTTTAGGGATACACGGAGTTTATAAGCGTCGACATGTCCGCATTGTACGCATCGGATCAAATGGGTTTTTAGAAGCGCTGCACAATCGGAATGCCGTCATCTGTGCGTCGGCATTGCTGACGCTCGGATGCGTTCGGTCCGTCCGGTGCGGAGCAATGAACGCACTTCTATGGCAAACCATGTTTTTTATGTAATGCGATATGGGTGGCCGAGTCGGAGGGGCCGAATTACTTCGAATGTTTTTGTGCGGGGTAAACCCCATTTTGAGCGTCACCAACATATAAATCTGTTGACAAACAAAATGCAGATAAAGCTGACTTATGCTAAGCGCACACTAGGTCGGACCGCAGCGGTCGGCATCGCAATGTGAAAATATGCACACATCGCCCCCGTACATTTTATATGAAGCGTCGCTCACCTAGTGGGGCCGCAGCGGATCGGAGGGCCTCGCATTGACGGATCGGCCGGCAGGATATACATATGAGCGGCGGATGGCCGAGTGGTTTGGGCATTGGCTTTTCATGCGGTAGGTCCGAGGTTCGAATCCGGTCAGCGTGTACCAAACCAATGAGTTTTGTCTGACGAAAAAATTTACGTGCATACCTACACCTGCTGCTTCACCGTTCGGAACCGGTGTAAAACTGTAGGTCCCTTTCCTTGCCCCTTACTAGGTGTTAGGCTCAAATTCTGCAAATTCTGCCACCTAGTACCATCGTACTGGATGTAAGATGGCCGCATAGCAGCCTCAGCTGTGTTCTCCTCTAGTCCAGTATAGCCAGCAATCCAGGGAAGTCTCCGGTATGACACCTACCTTCTCGGAGGTGATATTGGCTGGTCGGAGCATGTGCTTTGGCCCCTCTGACTCAGCCACCCATACCAGATTGCATAAAAAAAAACAAAAGGAGTTTCCCGCGTGCAGATTGATTTGTACATACGCGTCGCACTAATAGACGTCGCACTAATTGGAGCGAGCGAAACGAAAATCGGGACACACATGCTTACCACACGCTGTATCCTGACAATCGGAGTAAATATAGTAGTCGGTGTTGTGCTGCAAGAACTCTGGTAAATTACAGCGCAACACCGACCGCCACGTTTAGCAAAATACTAGAACAAGATAATTTTCAAGCAGCAATTAAGGCACGAATACCCACCTACTGCTTGATACGGAGGAAGGACCGTGCCAATTTGAGAGGTGGTTAACCTGTCGCCCTTTAGCACGGCATCTCGTGCTTTATCCCTTAGTCGCCTTTTACGACATGCACGGGGAGAGATGCAGTGGTGCTATTCATTTTAAGTACCAGCCCCACATGAAAAAGGAAGCAAAATCCCTCAATGCGATGGGGCCCACTCCGTCGGCAGTGTGCGTGGTACGTATTTTTGCGTTGCGATGCGACTCGTCCTAGTCTGAGCTTAGCTTTAGTCTTTTCACTGAAATATTTTGTACCTTTGGTGAGGAAACATTAACAGTTTGTAATCATGTATGGTTCATAATGAGAAATAGGAGAGAATCATGAAAATTAATTGTAGGTATCATGTGGCAAAAACTATTGTATTTGTACTCAGGTAGGTGGGAGTTTGTACTCATTGAAATATTTAATTCAATATTACAATGCAAATAATTTTTTTTTTATTTTGAATATAGTAGAACCTTGATAATCCGAACTACCAAAAAACTGCCCCTGTTCGGACTCACGAAGCGTTCGGATTATAGTATGTCTATATAGACAAATTCAATAAAATAAAACAGCTGTATACTTTCAAAAAATATTTTGAGTGACCTAAATCATAAAATACACAAAAAACAGTTAGTTATAAACTGATCTATTTTAGTCTGGCGGATTCTATTTATTGACAAATAAAAAGCCTTGTCCGTCAAATTACGTAGCATCATCTTTTCGGATAACGAGAGGTCATTTTCGTCAGGCCAGTCCAAGCAAGTGTTAAGTGCTGATATGGCTTGCGAGTGGGGTATTTTCTTGACATTTGGAGTAGGAGAATCGTCAATAAATAAATGATTCGTCAGCGAGAGCGCCAAGTGTTCGGATTATAGAGGTGTTCGGATTAGCCTGAGTACGGATTATCGAGCCTTTAATGCAGTGTTTTTCAATCTGTGTGTCGCGAAGCCTTACTCGGGGGGTCGCCGGCAAAAGGAAAAAGGCAAGGTTTTACAATATAATTAATAAAACACGATTTCAGTGAGAAGGATGGGCCTGTTTATTATGTCTGGGATGTTTTTGTTTATTTATTATACTGTCTGGGATGAATATAGGTACCAAAATAGAGAAAATTATAAACGTGTTTTAAATTACTACCTTTTTTAAAAGGGATAAAGGGGTCGCGTATTTAAAAATATTTAAAAACACTGCTCTACTGTATTGCGTTCAGAACTCTCGTAGTAGTAGTGTGGCTTGCATGTCTGTCCGTCTGTCGGCCACACTCATGTAGCGTGTACACTCGTGTATTTTTAGCGTTCTATATGATAATAGAACGCTAAAAATAATTACTGAATTGATGCAACAAACCCAGAAATAGTGATAATTCAATACATATTTAAAACAATTTGTATTTTCTGTGCCCCCAGTGGGCTTAAGTACATACACATGTTTCTGCTTCATGTCCTTCCATTGATTGGTAAGTTTTAAGGAAAAACGTTATTGTTTTATGAATAATATGTTTTTATTTCCCTTTAATGCATTGTTTTATTTGTATTTTTCATTCATGTAAATAAGCTGTCTCGGTCCACAGACTTGATTTTAATGCCAAGTGACTGATTTCAAAAAACGAATTTCTATCAACAGTCTTATTATCCAGTTTGTTTATTTTTATTGTATTTTTATTGTTTATTGTTTGACTACTTAATTTAGGTGTCATGCACCGCAGTATTCTAATATACTCAGCAGTAAAATTTCAATAGATTATAATTATGAAGGTTCCCATCTCTACTGCAGTTGTTTCCTTTAATCGTAAGGTTGGAAGATCGTCGGTTGTCCATTTAGCAATATACTCTCATATAAGTTGTATAGACTATAGAATTTGCAGTCTGATATTTGTAAAAATTTAGATTCTTCGAAATAATTTAATCTTAATATTATCACGTTTCGTTGATATTTTCGAGGACATGATTTTTTTTAATTTGGAGCGATGGAGATTCTTTTCGATACTTGAAATTGTGATGAATTGTTTAATTTTTTGTAATTATCATGAGTAAATATTTTAGTTATAATTATATTGTAATTCTAAAAGTATTTATAATAAAAAATGTGCATAGATACTGCTGTTTATTCATTTTTGTAAACCATAACAAGAAAAATTCCAATGGAGAGAGGAAACTAACCTTTTTTTGCATTCCTAAAAAAAATCAGATTAATTTTCTTCTTAGGGTTTTGTACCGCACATGATACTATTACTAAGCCTTCCGTGTGTCCATCCGTCCGTCCGTCCACCTATAAAGGGCTTTATCTTTTGAATGTGAAGGTAGTCTATATAAACTTGTTGGTTTGATAAATAAAGCTCTGACAGTACAAATAATTTTGTAGGGTCACTTATCAAATAAAAGACGTGTCATACCAAAAACTATGATTTATTGCGAGTATTCTGTCATTACAATGTCTTTGGTGATTTTTTTCTCTGCACAATATAAAAAAGTAGCTTCCGTTCAGATCAAAACAATTAAAAAAGACACCAATTATTATTATTGCACAACACTGTATACAACATTGATTAATTAATATAATAAATCAAAATATAATATAAAAACATTACAGTTTTATTACCTCTGGAAGTGACAACAAATCTTATTGATGAAAAACAGTCCTTTATGTAAGGAAGTTATTTTACACACGAAGATTCTGTAGATTATACCTCGTTCGCCGTAACAATAGCGTGACAGCTTTATACAGGTAATACAGTTTCTAAATGTAGAAAAGAGAGCATCTAATTTTTATTAGTGACAGCTGTCAAACTTACATTGTTACGACGGTGAAACTGAAACGATTAGTCAAAGAAGTCTCTTTATAATCTTCTCAGACAATACGTCTATAAGTTTAACAAGTTTACACAAGGCAGCATTAATTCCTTGCTATAGATAAAAAAATAAATTCAATGATATGTAAAGCCGCGTCTCCTACGCATGTTTTTTCGAAACATTACACAAAAACATTTATTTTCACACAAATGTGTATGGCCACGCCCCAATGTTTCTGTGTAATTTTTCGAAAAAATCATTCGCAGGAGACGCGACTTAAAATGCGCTTCACATAACCTCCAAAGAAGTAATACCTAAAAGTGTATAATCATTTTCAGCTGAAGCGTCACACTCACTTATCAACATGTTTACTAACATGTAACTTTTGTTACAATAAATAACTTGTCAGCCTCAATAGCTCAGTGGTACGGTCGACTGTAACCGGTGACCTGGGCGCGGTCAAAACTTGGATGGGTGACCTTTCCACCATTGGAGGCTGACTATGATTATATAGTCCTCTCTCACTCTTCACTTCCGCGGAGAGCGAGACAGGGCTGTCATCGTCATGAAACATGTGAAGCTGATTTAACAGTTGACACAACTTGTCAGGTGCCACATCATCTGGAAACTATATTAAAATTTGTTGTTGTTGTGATGTTCAACAAACTTAACCATTTCTCACAATAGGCAGGCACCTAGGCAATAATAACGAGGGTGTAACCTAGACACTTAACGATGGGTACACTTAACGCATCATCAAACAATACAACATGAAGATTTATTTTACTAAAGCTTACAACAAACATTTTAAACACTTTAGAAACCTTCACCTCTGCCAAATGTCAGAAATGGATTGTTTCCGTCAAGTGTCAGGACATCTCACTTCTGTAGAACGTCGGAAAAACTTCACATCTGTCAACAAACAGAAACATCTCACCTCTGCTCGTTTGCCAGTATGGTGCTCTGTAAGTTTGACAGTTTAGCAACCTACAGAGTTGATAGTTTTGGCATCTTTTATACGAACATCGACAAACAAAATATTTATGAAAAGTCAAATCTTATGTAAGCACTTTCAAATGCTTTCAAATAAATATTTTCAAGGTTGCAACATCTTCCCATTTAAAATCAAATAAAATAAATTAGTGCATGACATTTCAATAAAAAGATGGGTCAGTAAAACGTAACATACAACCGCAAATTTAACGATACGTAGAGCCAATATGCTCTTGTCAGGTATAATAAAAACAAACGAAAATATCATTCCGCCCGTCAGCGGCATCTGGTATGCCATAATTTAATATACTTTAATGCATAAGTTCTCAAATCTCAACACACCAATCTTTTTTTTTTGTGCTTGCACCATCTGCAATCTGGATGTGACCATACGCAGATTTTCTGTGTGATATTGATCGTGTGACTCGAGGCATCCATTGATTACCCTCCTCGTATGCCTGGTCCGCTACATGCTTATTTATGTCCTGTCCTGTCATTAAGTATGTGATAGCGTTTTAATCTGTTAGCGTAGTTGCTCTCAGTCAGAAGACGGAGGCCAGTCTGTTGGGATATGTCGCCAGTCATTTTTAGGTTTCCGTAACCTGTACGGAAGCCTATTCAAAGCCTATGCCGTCTGTCTGTCTGAAATAGCCGGCTAGCCAGTTTAAATGTTCACAAAATATGTGTTATAATGTTGTATATAACAAATAATAAAAAATATAAAAATTAAAAAACTAGGGGTCCTCATACAAGAAGTGTTTTTCAACGTTTTTTTTTTTGTGTGGAAACCTCGTTGCTCGATTCCGAATCGCAAAAGCCTGACCAGGAATATATGAGGGGCCGCCATATTGCGGAATTTCGTTGGAACTAATTTCTTACACTGGCCACAATGATGTTTGATTCTTGATAGTCTGTTGTCAATGTCAAATTTTCATAATCTCGTTATATTGTGTTTTCCGTTAAACTACAAAATAACGCTATAAAATGCCAAAAACTAGTCATAGTAGGGAGCGGAATACTGTGTACAATGTTTTCAAGTGTTTGCAAGACAAAAAACGTGCAGGATGTGAAAGCATTCCTCTAAATGATGTAGTAAAGTTGGCTTCTGAACTGACATTTAGGTAAAACGTTATGTCATGACAGTGAGATTGTCATGAATTGGCCGCCGTAATGTACAATTAGGTAATTATTTTTTGTTCTATCTAGGTGTATCTCAAGCATCTATTTACCGAATAGCAAACAAAAGAGGGACGTAAATAATATTCGTTCTGAACAAAAAACACTGTTTGGCTTTACAGAAATACGAAACGTCCGAATAAGAATAGCTTAGGTTAAGTTCTTCTGAACTAGAATTTTTGTTTAGAAGTTTAGTATTTCAGCAAGGTCGATTTATTATGTTTCTAATAATTTGTACACTTTGCTTCAGGACATATCTGCAGATACATGGAAAAAATGTTGTGAAAATATTAATAAAATTTAAAATGATTACAGGTAATCAGATCAAATAATTGACTCAGAAATTGAAAAGTTCATTACTGCAGTGGGATCTGATTCTGATAGCGACACTGATCTCTTTGGATTAGGTTCACTGTCTGAGATGGACGACGACAGTACCTATGAATGAAATAGAGCCATTATCAATGGATGAAGAATACCTAGATTCTGATTTTGATTATTGAGAACTTCAAATTAAATAATATTTTAACCAATCTTGGTTTATATTAATTTAAATATACTCTATGGACATACATTTTTGCCAAAAAAACATGGCTCTGTCGGTAGAAATGTAAATGTCAAGGCTAGTTCTTTTTACATTGACATCAACATAAATATAAAAATATACTAAATATACATTTTGTATATTTTATTGTGTATTTCAGTGCAAAAGTACATTTTGAATAAAAACATCAGCCAATTCAATATGTGCGTACTTTGCTGAATGTTGCTATATAAATCTAAAAAGTTGCTCCATCTTGACAGCTCTCATATGTTCCTGGTCAGGCTTTACCTACTTTATGTTGAATTAGTCTAATTTAATCCTTGACTGTTGGTTTTCCAGGTAATCATGGACTTCTGAGTTTCTTGTGAACCAGGGAACACATGCTATGAAAAGTAGTATTGTATAGGCGATCTAAACCATATCTCATGTAAAAAAAAAACATTTGATTGTTTTCTGATATGAAATAAATCTACAATAATAATAAACAGCTTGAAAACTACTCTGCACCTATCTTTTAGAGAACAGCTTGGTTAAAATAAAAGCCAAATCCTAGGAATATTAGGTTAGACAATAGGTCTATAAAACTACTTCACTATCAAGTATATAAAATGTATGTATACACACTAGTACTATAATTGAATGACATACTATACTATACTAGCATGTCTAGTATATATTATAACATGTAAATAAAATTTCTATAAAACACAATATGGGAAAAAAAGATCTGCTACCAAGGACAGTAGAACCCTTATTATCCGAACACCGGTTATCCGCGGTGTATTTTATAGCCCCATGCATCCCAGGTCGTCGATAAATCTTAGTTGCTATACACGCAAACTTGAAAAAAAAAATTTACTTAAAAATTCTTTTGATGGAACTGTATTATTGTGTGTTTTATTGTATGACTTTTTTTCGTGATTTTATTACATGAATTTTTTTAAATTTATTATAAGGAAGCATCCTACAGAATATGGATAGGTAGAGAGAGGGAGGTCGAGAGCGGGACTGGTGGTTTCCCCGCGTCCTAGTCAACGCAGACTAGCTGACGAGGGCTTGACGCGAGCCGAAACGTGAAGCATGCGCGGGAAATTTAGAGTGGCCACTCGCTAGTCCCGACCTCGATTAACACCCTTCTCTACTGCCGATGGGCCCGGATATGTTCGGTGAAGCCATCGCAAGCTGAGTTCCACACCTTCATAAAAAATGGTAGCCTCTTGCCATTTTAAGCGAAGAAATATTTGCTAAATATATCAAGTGTAGGTATACTTTCCGTAGGTCCCAAAGGATAATAAGTATAAATATACAAATATTAATTGTCCCGAGAGGGCGGCGTGGCGAAAAAGGGAACGTGCAACCGAATATGTATGTTTACTACAATAAAAATATAAATATGTATCTCAATGCTTCTAATTCTTCAATCAACCTGTAGTTTAAAGTTAGCACTATCTATGCACAGTGTGCGGCAGTAAATAATATAGATCTGGCTTTAGAGAGAGGCAACCCGGTTGTAGAGCGTCGTCTCTGTCGCACGAACTCGCACGTCTCTGTGCGACTGAGACGACGCTCCACAAACGGATTGTCTCTTTCTAAAGCCCGATGTGCATTATTTACTCCCTCGTACTGTTCATAATTTTGTTTTACTGTTAGACGGATCATCTGAATTTTCGATTATACGGACTACCCTTGGTCCAAATTAGTTTGGATAATTGGGGTTCTACTGTGTTGCGTATGACTCATCCCTCATAACGACGAGGGAGGCCTGTGGTTTGCTCTGAAGTGTGACAAGTGGGAAAGCATACTTATTTGTGGGAAACTTTGTCAATTTGAAAGGAAAGAGTGAAGTTTTTTATGGTTTTAAAAATTTCACCTGGTCATAAAAATATGTTCAATAAGGCTAAATATTAAATGTAAAATATTATAAAGAATGATTTAATTGATTAAATAAATTAAATAACCTACCTCAAATATTTTATTAAATATACCTCAAATCTGTCAAATGTCAGAAATATAATATCACCGATAATGAAACCTTGTGTCAACATCTGCTGTTATTCATAAAAAAAGTCATTGTCATTTAGCTTTCAATAAAAGTATCTAAGAAAGGAGATCTCGTATGACTGACTTATCTACGTGCAAGTTAAATTGGGATATCACATACCTACAGTAAACGGCAGTAAATAATGCACATCGAGCTTTAGAAAGAGACAACCCGGTTGTAGAGCGTCGTCCCTGTCGCACCGTGCGAGTTAGTACAACAGGGACGACGCCAGGCCTCACGCACTCTATGTACTTGCGCGCGCTAACTACCTACCGCCCGGTGGACCGCCGGCGATCTAATTCAGTGAGAATTCGTCAGCCGCGCGAAGCATACCTACACGCTCGCCCACGCTACTGCGCGCAGTTGCAAAGCAATAATCACTTTACACTCGATCGTTAAGGTACATTTTCGCACGCAGCGATTGGCGACGTGAAACATTAGGCTATTAAAGCCGAAGGTATGGAACTTTTCCTATCGAGAGATTTATCTGTTACGAAGTAACTATTAAGTAATCTGTGACGACACTCTACAAGCGAATTGTCTCTTTCTAAAGCCCGATGTGCATTATGTACTGCCTCGTACTGTGCAGACATTCCAAACATACTGTAATATGTATATTTTTTTAAATATGGAAATCCAAATTTAAAATGTCAGCTTCAGGGAAAACATTATCCCATTTTGATCTGTATTAGAGTAAGAGAATCGCCCTAAATACACGGCATAACCTATTTAGGTGTCCCACCCATGTTCACTAATAAAAACTATACAATACTAATAATTATATTAATTTTAGCCGAGTGCAGCAAAATACGATTATGCTAATTATAAATTAAATGCAGAAGCTTGTGATGAGCGTACAGTAGCAAAGTGGAATGATTTTACGATTATGAATAATTAATTACACTCAAAGCCTTCGATTGCAGACAGATCGCATCAAAACTTGTACACCTGAAGTTAACAACTGGGTTGGTACCACCGCACTGGACGTGAGATGGCCGCATAGCAGGCTCGGATGTGTTCACCTCCATAGTCCAGTATAGCCAGCAATCAAAAAGAAAGTCTACAGTATGGTGCCGCCTCGAAGGTGTTATTGGCTGGTCGGAGCATGTGTTCGGCTCAAGACGGCTTGAGTCGGCCGTAAGTTATGTCACTCGCGCACTGCCTTAGCCAGTCTTCAGAACCTCGGACATCAGCGGCGAACGGTACTGTGACTCCGCTCAAGCTAAAATCGGGCTCAATTTTGATGCAAACTGCACATCTATACACGAATGTTTCATTCCGTTATAGTTACCGATGAGTCAACTGTGTTATGTGTTTATTTATTGCCTACTATTTCTATGTTTAGAAGATTAATCGATGAGAATTTAGTTTTAAATCGAATTCACTTGTAGTCCATACAGGTACATAGCAAAAAAAATTTTTTTTTTGCACCTGACGTATCTAGCCCTTTTATTGAAAACGATCAGTTTTTTCTCTCTTCCAGAGAGTTATAAATAAACATTATTGGTATTTTACACAGGTTGTCCGCAGTAACGTATGAAACATTGAAAGGGGTGACTGTTTACATGAATATATTTTCTTTTACAACTTATTATTTTGAAGGCATTTTTTTTTTCTTCTATTCTCCATACATTTTGAGGTTAGTGTCGAATAACCTGTATATTATGTAGCGATATATAAATAGATCAGTGGCATCGAAAGTGTGTCGGCACCGTGGCATTTGGAGATCGATCCCGTTTTCTCTTCCTGGCCCGTTTGGGCCAGGAAGAGAAGAACATTTTCAGTACCATACGTCAAACGTTGAATATTTTAACACAAACTTAACAAGTACTGCAACTTAGTAGACCAGATTGTGAGAAACGGATTCAGATCTCTTCGCTGTGGAAGTCGGAGTAAGAGGACTACCAGCGAAGTCGCTCTACAGTCTCTTCAAGAATCTAGGGCTGCCAAGATCGACGCTAAGCTCATACATGGAGAGAGCTTCGAAAACGTCACTGGAAGCATCCTACAGAATATGGATAGGTAGAGAGAGGGAGGTCGAGAGCGGGACTGATGGTTCCCCGTATTCTAGTCAACGCAGACTAGATGACGAGGGCTTGATGCGAGCCGAAACGTGAAGCATGCGCGGGAAATTTAGAGTGGCCACTCGCTAGTCCCGACCTCGATTAACACCCTCCTCTACTGCCGATGGGCCCGGATATATTCGGTGAAGCCATCGCAAGCTTAGTTCCACACCTTCCTTCTTTAAGATATTCCTTCAAATGTCATGCAATTATAAAAATTCCAACATCTTTTACAGCCAGCCAGTGTGATAAATGCCCATTGAGCTCAAAAAGGTTTACCCGCTCTGCTCCCACAGATTATAATAATCTGACTCCTGGGCCAGCTTACGTGAGCACATAAAACGATTGATTAGTACCGAAAAGGTTAAAACATAAGAGCGACATTCCCTCATCGAGCGCCGAGTAAAGCTCGCCGGTGGTCCGGACTCGCTTACGCGCCCTTGCCGCCGCCGCAGCAGCTGCTGTCGCTCACCGAGGTGGTCTTGCTGTTGATGGGTCCTATGCTGCCGTCGTACTTCGGTAGCTCCTTACACTTAGCTTGCTGAAATATTGAAAACAGAAATGTCTATACGCGGTGTTACATTAATAGGTGTTAGTTAGTACCCCAAAGCGGGTGATTATTCACCGCAAACTAAAAAAAATTGTAGTATGATTTATTTTAAGGCGGAAATAAGACTCAAAAGGTCAACTTTGAACGAAATTATTGAGCTATTGGTAAAGATAAAATATCTGTAAAAAATATGTGTTATGAATTGTTCTTTATGTATATGTAGTTTATGTTATGTATATATATATATATGTATTGTTTGGTTATTCACTAGTGTTTGATTCTTTGCTTTGTTGTGTTTTAATCACTTATTTATGTGTGAGACTTGACTGGGTTTGTATTAGGAATTAGGAATTAGAATTAGTTTTATATAATAGATACAGATAATTATGTAATTGCACTCCTATAGATTACGGTGCAGTCTTAGGATTTGCTTAGTTAATTGTTTGGGCATAGCGTTTGGGTTATATATATAAGGGTAGTTATTTTCTTATGTGTTAAGTATTATTTTATAATGGGTGTGGCTTAAAACCAGCGATTCCATGTAGCTACCTAGCTATATGGAGTCACATGCTGTGTCACATCCTTTTCCGGTCATGGGGGTGGGCACTGTATGTATATCTTTATGCTATTTTTTTTATGCTTTATATTGTCAACTTGTTATTTTAAGGTGTATCTATTGTACTGCCTCGTGATCGAGAATTAAACGTTTTTTAGTTTACTTTAATTAACAAACATAGTGAAAAAAAATATATTTTACTACTTTGGAAAGGTGTTAAATAAATCTCCAAAAAATAACGAAAAGTACGAAAATTGTACTTTCAAGTTAAATTATCTTGAGAAACATCAATTGATTCAATACAAGACCCTCATAGAAATATAGATAATATTTTTCCCTACAATCGTAGTGAAAAAAATATTGTTTTCCATCTTTCGTGCACGTGAAATTTAATATATAGTGTGATTTTCGCGCAAACATTCATCGTCGGCGCGACGTATCAGCCACCACACGAGTAGAACGAATCTCGCACTTATTACATCTGCATACGGTTCGTGTTTCAATCATCAGTGCTCGGGAAGCACAGTTTGAGTCTTATTTCCGCCTTAAGAGTTTTTTTTCTTCATAAAATCACCAATCACAAATCACAATAGTGCAGAAAAAACAATTAAAAATGTTAACATTTAAAAAAAGTCACAAGGTAAAATTTTTCAGTTCCACATAATAAAGCGGCGGGTGGCCGAGTGGTTTGGGCATCGGCTTCTCATGCGAGAGGTCAGAGGTTCGAATCCGGTTCATGTGTACTGAGACAATACCTAACCTTTGCCAATATTAATATCAGCTAAGGCAGATAGTCTGCGGTAGATTTTTTTATAATTATAATTAATTTTACATTTGGCACGTGAAAGTCTAGCGTAGGACCAATTTGCAAACCCTTTACTTGCGATCATATTAGCCACTTCCCGACCGTAGAGGTGTATACCGTATTTCTTTAAGGACTAAATATTAATTATGTATTCTAATAATGATTAAGAGTAATTGATAACCAAACGGCACAGTACATGGACTTAACTAAGTCGGAAAATGTTCCCGGGCCACACCACGGGGAGGAATAACCGCGGAAATGTTCACCTTCGGCCCCGCTCTCTCATCTGTAAGGGATCAACCCGCAATAGGATACATTTATGATTACGCAATATTTCGTTAATTACTTTATTTACGGGGAGAACTAGCTGAATGTGATCGTTTCGTGGCCCATCTACCTAAAACGACCTATGAGACATCCCTACTCGTGGAAGAAATTGACAGGCGAACGACGCGACGGCTGCCCGCGGTTCTAAATGATTGGCTAGCTCCTAAACTGAATTGAAAATAAGTTGACAATAATGACGACTGTTTCTGCTACACTAACTCGCGGATCTAAGAATGCTACCCGTAGTTGGGCGAAATGGGAGAGCCTGCCACCTTGACTCTGGTAGGTCGAAGTTTTTTAATAAAACAAACTCTACAGTTCAGAAGGAACTCCTTTTAACGGAAGATTACTTGCACGGGCATAGTTTCTGGACCCCTCTCTGCCGACTCGTCAGCATGCAAGCGAGCGGCCAGTCACCAGCGAAACCTAATGGTTCTACTGACAAGTAGCCTTCACTAGGCTGATAATTAAACGGAATTGATAATTAATATTATTGTCCGACTCTCCCAAATCACTAAGGAATTAATAGCGGCAACACAACGTCTATCGGGTTTAATGCGTCGGCCCCTGAAACAACCTACACACGCCGCTTATCGTTGAAGTAAAAGTAGACTTAACAGTTCGCGTCTGCGTGATTAGGCGTGCTAATGCGAAGCCTTCTCACACAATATACCAATCGGCCGACTCGCCCAACACGGCGCGAGGAATGTACGCCAGCTCCCAGTCCGTCGGCTTCGCTTGGCGAGAGTATGTGGGAATAACAGGTGGATGTAATTAGGTATATCGTCGGAGTTGTTCTAGTAGTTGTAGTGTGACCTCTGATCCGTCCTGAAGCGATTACACGCTCGTCTAGGTCACGGAGATCGTAGTCACCTGCTTACGTTCGCCCGCACGGGCACACCAACGCTACATGCACTTAATAAATAATGTAGAAAATTATATGCTAAAACTTATCGTTCACGCCCGCTCGCCTCTGGATCACACAGTTTTTTTTAACGGATATTCGCGGATGTATAAGTTTTATGCCCTAATTCTCCGCCAGTAGCCGCTTCCCCTCCCAGTCTCTCGTTCTGTGCACAATCTATTCACTTCAATATTTATTAGTAATTAAACGGATATTTTCCTAATTATCTCAGTGAGTCTAAGTTTTACAATCCGGTAAACTTAGAGATCTATGTTCATCAGCGCCTTCGTTGACAGCATGTTAACTATCCAACGCTAACCTCACTGATCAGATAAAATTGCGCGTGATTAATTTTCGGAGGCCAGACTCTTCGAATATCACTTCGACTGCCGCCTTCCGTTGTGCGATACCGACTAACTCTCCTAGTTTCGCCGCTGTTGTCCTCCAACCCGACTCCCCGTTCAGTGCGCGGGCGCATCCACCCCCGTACCCCCGTTACCCAAACAAGTAGTTGCAATGCAATACCGTCCGACTCCGCCCTTAATACATATTTCTGCGCCTTCAATCAACCCTCCCACGTATGTCGCAGTAATAAGGCTCAAACTCGCCCGGCAGCTACACTCATCCCTTCCCGAGGCGATCTGCCTCCGCTATTAGGGTTCCGTCGTCAAAGGTATCTCTAACTAACTCGCCTATGAAATATTCTTAATTATAAATATCTTATTTCATTTATCCATATACCCTATTCGTAATGTTATAAAAGTTTAGGTAATATGACTCGTCTAATTCACAATTAAATCAACGTTATACAGCTAAGACCTTCACCGACGACCGACGCGCCTAATTATCCGCCTAACTAACACCAAGCCACACATCCTTCAATACGTCACGTAACATTTACCTAACATGGCCCCAACCAAACCTATACTCCTACGGAACCCTTGGTTTGGTACGCAAATATGTGCGCGTTCATTTGAACATCTGGCAGTACCTAAAGCAAGTACCGACGACTTAGGCAAAACCCCGTCTATTGATGTACGTTCCTGACATCTGGCTGGGGTTTCTCGTTTGGCTCGCCTTTAAACAAAGGAACCCCTTATTTTCTAGTTTTCTGTAAAAGCCCATACCCCTCATAAACCGACATCTTTCGAAATGAATGTATATAATAGCTAGTAAGACAAGACTCGCATGGAGCGGTTGAAAAAAAATATTTATCTATCTACGAATCATTTAATTTGTATTAAACACGAGTAGTGGCTATACTGTCACAGATGCCCACCTGATGTTCATGACGAAAGCGGTCGCGCAAGACAAGTACCTAAACCAGACGCAGCTCTAAGTGACTGTTTGAGGAATGACAGCATATCAAACCTTCTTACTTCCCTAACATCATTAGCGGCGTCAAATTCCCTATGTTGTTGAGCCTACCTAATTCTACTAGACCCCTTGTGGATACGGGCCGGACCAAAGGAGTAGAAAGTGTCCAACCCCATGCCCACCAGAGTATTCTGCCGTTTACTATTTACTATCTCAACGAGCATATTTGCAAAATCTACCTGGCTTCGCGCACTATTCGCAACCACACTGCTGGAAAATCTAAACTCTCCTTTTTCTACCTATTTATTTTTAGGCTCAGCTATAACGTAATAATGTTTACTTCTGGCGAACGAACCCAACACGCGCATTCCCCTTAACGAATAATGCCCCGAACCGATCATATCGCCCACGGATTAGTACCTACAATTTTCCGAATTTATATAGTCTATCACGGTACTGTTGTTCTAAAAATCTTACTGCCCCATGCCCACCAGACCGGAAACGAATAACGGGTTTTATTAAGTTTTACGACGCCTCTAACGAACTTTGCGAAATTAACCCTAACTAGTTGAAAATTTTACACGTATTTAGTTCATCGCGAAGTCCAAAGGTGCGGTCCCAAAGACCAAATTAAAAAATCCGCATACCTAACACAAGACTATTGGAACTCACCAACTCCATCGTAATCATAATTGGACTCGAACCAATCGCAGTCAGAATAATCCTAGGTCCTACTGAAAATCTGCTAATTCGGGAGCGATACGTTTTTCCTATGCACTAGATACTTACTCCGCGAATGGTCTTTATTGAATCGATTATTTAGCATAATTAAGTAAGGCGGTGACTTACTTGCAACCGACCGATCGTTCATCAAACCAAGTATAATTAATTTAGCCCGATCGAACAGACTCTGCTATGACATCATAGGTACGGCCTCCTAATCGTCAGAACGAACTTGAACGAAAGACACGATCATTCACCCAATAGCAAAACTACCGAAGAAAGGCACCAACAAGTCACTTCCTAACGACCGATTTGAAGAATTAGTAATAAAGTTCGCGAACTCCATCTACAGTCAAAATTTCTAGCTAACCGACACGTAAACAGAGGCCTGCATCGTAGTCTATAATGTACCACGTCAATCTCCTAGTTCTAGCTACAGTCAAATTATCGGCAATAGACTGGGCACGTCAGCCGAAGGAACGACGGTCTCCTGAGCAACGGTGTACTACATCAGCGGCCGCTGAAAAGAAAATGGGGTGTGAGTTGACCACGCGCCAGATGCGACTGCGATGCTCCTCACCGCTCAGAGTCGAGGTGACCTAGGGAACTAGGGAAGTACATGTCCAGCAGTGGCTCACACAGGTCGACTAAAAAATCACTGTAACAACATGACAACATACAACAACCCAGGATTTACGTACTAACTACGCGCAGTATGCCATTCATCGTTCAATGACCTAATGCCTACTACGAACATACCTATAGTGCCTATCTCGATAGTTCCAAAGTATAGATTGGCCCCGTCTCATGTTCACTTAAGAGAGGTCCTTCACTAACTCACAGGGAACGAGACCGAATAGTAATCCACTAATTATCTCTCTTTTCAATCCATACTATTTCATACATACATACAGAGAGAAGTAGCGCCTATACTCCGGCTCCGCTCGCGTTAAGGATATCGCAAACAGGTTACGAAACCAGAGGCCATGTCAGGTCGCATTAGTCAAAACCGCATTTAAGTCAGCTAACGTTCATTCAACCATAATCAAACATACACGCAACCTTAGCTCTCTGGGTAATGTGTTCGGCTATCGATGTTTCGGCTTCTGTCGTCCCTATCTGTCGTGCAATCACATTCGTAGGTAGCGCGCCTCTCCATTATATCAACCATTCCCACGTTCCTCGGCAACATCCCACGTGTTTTATGAATGGACAACTAATGTTAAGAAACTATTAACGCCCAGAACGTTCTTAAAGCCGACAAACTAACCGTAATATATTTTTATTATGGCACTGTTTTCTGCATCCTAGGCGGTCGTGCTAAAGCCTGTCTTACAATTGTTTCGCCGGCCTAAACAACAAAAGACCCCAAATAGAAAGGTTTTATGGACGATTTATATTTACATTGTATTGTTATTCGTCGGCCTCTCGAAATGCAACAGCTGCGTTTTTCGAAACGAACGGTTTTTTCCTGCTTTCGCGGATTTTTATCGTTCTAAGGGGATAATTAGCGGCGCACGCGTTCGATACTAAACTAAATCTACCTATTCTCTGCCCGCCAGAACGCAACCGGATGTATACCTACATAATCGAAGTTCGCGCGACTATAAGCAAACATAGCTATTGAAATCTGCCCCCAATCGTAATTTATAATTGGAATCGAACCAATCACATGCCGAATAACTCGAATTCCACAGGAATACCCTATTCTAGAAGTGATACGTCTTCCTGTACATAAGATAATTAACCGTGCATAACCTATAAGCTGAAGTGGCAGTGGGCTGGGCACATCTGCCGCAGACCCGACAACCGATGGAGTAGATAGGTGCTCGAATGGAGGCCACATACAAGCAAACGTAGTGTGGGATGCCCCCCGCCAAGGTGGACAGACGACCCATGTGGTGGCGTGCCTAGGGAGAAGCCTATGTCCAGCAGTGGACCGACACAGGCTGACGATGATGATGATGATGATGATGAACCTATCCGATCCCCTCACTCATCCAGAATGGTCATTCATGTAACCACGTGTAATTTTTAGCCTGATCGAACAAGACTCAACTTTAATGTTATAGGTATGACCTTCGAATGCGAGCCCTACATTGCACGCATAATATAGGTAGTAGAGATTACCGAAGCTAACATTCGCAGTTCCCGAAATATTCCGAATTTAGCTCATTCCGCGGGAACGCAAATATAACCAAACTGAAACACTTCTATACCCACCATTATGTAATTGGGAATTACACAATTGTGACCTATATCACAGGGGACATCGTGACGTCACATAGTGTGTGATAAGACCATCCGTTGACTTAGGTACCAAAGTAGTCGATACTGAACACAAGGTGACTACTCTCAAGTGGCAGCGGACTGGACACGTCAGTCAAAGAGACGACGATTGATGGAGTAACCGGGCCCTACACCGGTGACCGTGGATGGGAAAACGTAGTGTGGAAGACCACCCGATAAGTGGGACGACGACATCAAGCACATAGGCGAAGACAAAGGTTCCGTACCGGAAGTTTGAAGGAAAATGGAGATATGGAGATACATATATCCAGCAGCGGACGCAGAATGGCTGACCCACAGATCTACATATAACGCAAACCATAGCGCACTCGACAATATTTATAGATCTAATTTCGACTGTCGGATACTAACGTAAATTCAACCTAATAGGACACAGGTAGAAATTATTTGTACCTTTCAGCTAAAGCGAGCTAGTACTCTCCAACAAAATCAACGCAACTAACTGAAGTAACTTACCCGAGAGGTTATTGAGATATCTACCATAACAGCATTCTGAATTAGGTACGACCATAAGGTGTCCAGCGACGCCCACGGTCGGTCGGTCGCATGCGGGGCCGCGAATGCCATGCTTATTCACAAGTTTGGCTATGACTATGACTCCGCTCGCGTCCCGAGTAGCACCTACCTGATTATGGTTCACAATATAGTATAAAGTAATAAGATAATATATATATACTGTTCAGCTATCCCGGCGGCATCGGCGTTTAGCTAGAAATCCGTGTATCAAAGGCCCGTCTCCGCGTAGGTCGCCGCGGTGTGTTTAGGAAACAACCGGTTCGAGTAAGATAAGAATTTCTTGTTGATAACATATTTAAATTAATTAATAACGTACCTAGTTACAAAATTATATTGTTGGATAACCTTTAAAACTAATCTAGTGACTAACGAAATCGCAAGCAAAAGGTCGCAAGTGGTTTTTGTTGTGTTAACCCTGTTCAAAGCCTAGGTTAGGTCTAGTTTTTTTTTCTAGACCTAATCTATGTATAAGCTTTATCCTGTGTCGCGGCACCAGTGAGACAATACCTAACCTTTGCCAATATTAATATCAGCTAAGGCAGATAGTCTGCGGTAGATTTTTTTATAATTATAATTAATTTTACATTTGGCACGTGAAAGTCTAGCGTAGGACCAATTTGCAAACCCTTTACTTGCGATCATATTAGCCACTTCCCGACCGTAGAGGTGTATACCGTATTTCTTTAAGGACTAAATATTAATTATGTATTCTAATAATGATTAAGAGTAATTGATAACCAAACGGCACAGTACATGGACTTAACTAAGTCGGAAAATGTTCCCGGGCCACACCACGGGGAGGAATAACCGCGGAAATGTTCACCTTCGGCCCCGCTCTCTCATCTGTAAGGGATCAACCCGCAATAGGATACATTTATGATTACGCAATATTTCGTTAATTACTTTATTTACGGGGAGAACTAGCTGAATGTGATCGTTTCGTGGCCCATCTACCTAAAACGACCTATGAGACATCCCTACTCGTGGAAGAAATTGACAGGCGAACGACGCGACGGCTGCCCGCGGTTCTAAATGATTGGCTAGCTCCTAAACTGAATTGAAAATAAGTTGACAATAATGACGACTGTTTCTGCTACACTAACTCGCGGATCTAAGAATGCTACCCGTAGTTGGGCGAAATGGGAGAGCCTGCCACCTTGACTCTGGTAGGTCGAAGTTTTTTAATAAAACAAACTCTACAGTTCAGAAGGAACTCCTTTTAACGGAAGATTACTTGCACGGGCATAGTTTCTGGACCCCTCTCTGCCGACTCGTCAGCATGCAAGCGAGCGGCCAGTCACCAGCGAAACCTAATGGTTCTACTGACAAGTAGCCTTCACTAGGCTGATAATTAAACGGAATTGATAATTAATATTATTGTCCGACTCTCCCAAATCACTAAGGAATTAATAGCGGCAACACAACGTCTATCGGGTTTAATGCGTCGGCCCCTGAAACAACCTACACACGCCGCTTATCGTTGAAGTAAAAGTAGACTTAACAGTTCGCGTCTGCGTGATTAGGCGTGCTAATGCGAAGCCTTCTCACACAATATACCAATCGGCCGACTCGCCCAACACGGCGCGAGGAATGTACGCCAGCTCCCAGTCCGTCGGCTTCGCTTGGCGAGAGTATGTGGGAATAACAGGTGGATGTAATTAGGTATATCGTCGGAGTTGTTCTAGTAGTTGTAGTGTGACCTCTGATCCGTCCTGAAGCGATTACACGCTCGTCTAGGTCACGGAGATCGTAGTCACCTGCTTACGTTCGCCCGCACGGGCACACCAACGCTACATGCACTTAATAAATAATGTAGAAAATTATATGCTAAAACTTATCGTTCACGCCCGCTCGCCTCTGGATCACACAGTTTTTTTTAACGGATATTCGCGGATGTATAAGTTTTATGCCCTAATTCTCCGCCAGTAGCCGCTTCCCCTCCCAGTCTCTCGTTCTGTGCACAATCTATTCACTTCAATATTTATTAGTAATTAAACGGATATTTTCCTAATTATCTCAGTGAGTCTAAGTTTTACAATCCGGTAAACTTAGAGATCTATGTTCATCAGCGCCTTCGTTGACAGCATGTTAACTATCCAACGCTAACCTCACTGATCAGATAAAATTGCGCGTGATTAATTTTCGGAGGCCAGACTCTTCGAATATCACTTCGACTGCCGCCTTCCGTTGTGCGATACCGACTAACTCTCCTAGTTTCGCCGCTGTTGTCCTCCAACCCGACTCCCCGTTCAGTGCGCGGGCGCATCCACCCCCGTACCCCCGTTACCCAAACAAGTAGTTGCAATGCAATACCGTCCGACTCCGCCCTTAATACATATTTCTGCGCCTTCAATCAACCCTCCCACGTATGTCGCAGTAATAAGGCTCAAACTCGCCCGGCAGCTACACTCATCCCTTCCCGAGGCGATCTGCCTCCGCTATTAGGGTTCCGTCGTCAAAGGTATCTCTAACTAACTCGCCTATGAAATATTCTTAATTATAAATATCTTATTTCATTTATCCATATACCCTATTCGTAATGTTATAAAAGTTTAGGTAATATGACTCGTCTAATTCACAATTAAATCAACGTTATACAGCTAAGACCTTCACCGACGACCGACGCGCCTAATTATCCGCCTAACTAACACCAAGCCACACATCCTTCAATACGTCACGTAACATTTACCTAACATGGCCCCAACCAAACCTATACTCCTACGGAACCCTTGGTTTGGTACGCAAATATGTGCGCGTTCATTTGAACATCTGGCAGTACCTAAAGCAAGTACCGACGACTTAGGCAAAACCCCGTCTATTGATGTACGTTCCTGACATCTGGCTGGGGTTTCTCGTTTGGCTCGCCTTTAAACAAAGGAACCCCTTATTTTCTAGTTTTCTGTAAAAGCCCATACCCCTCATAAACCGACATCTTTCGAAATGAATGTATATAATAGCTAGTAAGACAAGACTCGCATGGAGCGGTTGAAAAAAAATATTTATCTATCTACGAATCATTTAATTTGTATTAAACACGAGTAGTGGCTATACTGTCACAGTACCAATGAGTTTTTTCTGTCAAATAAATTTACGTGCATACCTGCACCTGCTGCTTCACCGTTCGGAACCAGTGTAAAACTGTAGGTCCCTTCCGTTGCCCCTTACTAGGTGGTAGGCTCAAATTGTACCCGACTGGGTTGGTACCATCGTAATGGACGTAAGATGGCCGCATAGCAGCCTCGGTTGTATTCTCTTCTAGTTCAGTATAGCCAGCAATCCATGGAAGTCTCCGGTATGGCACCTACCTTCTCGGAGGTGATATTGGCTGGTCGGAGTATGTGCTTTGGCCCCACCGACTCAGCCACCCATACCGGATTACATAAAAAAAAGGTGCAGTTGCGTTGTCCCACATGCTTATTGGAAAAAGTTGCAACTTTACGAATGTACAGGAGGAGTACTGTGTGGGGCCGGTACTTTGAAAGAATAGCCCCACTGCATCTCTCCCCGTGTATGTCGTAAAAGGCGACTGAGGGATATGACTCCCTTCTTATATTACTAGGTGGTAGGGTTTAACTCACCCGGGTTGGTAACACCGCACTGAATGAAACGTCGGTCGAAACGGCTATGTAAATAGTTTGTGTTTTCCGTCCAGTTCAGTGTAGCCGGCACGACTGAAGGGAAGCACTGACGTGGCACCAATTTCACTCGGTGTTATGGGCTGACATCACGGATGTTGTGGGTGACGTAGCCAACCGTGTCAGTTTCCATAAAAAAAAAATGTACGGGGAGGCTTACCTCCATTAACTCTACAGCAATCTCCATGAACAACCTCTCGACGTTGTCGGCCTCCTTCGCCGATGTCTCGAGGAAGTACATGCCGTGCCTCTGGGCGAACTCCTCGCCGATATGTCTCGGTATTTCCCTGTCTTCCCGGTCTATTTTGTTACCTGCACGAATGATAATAGGGCTCAAGGTCCAACTCGCCGCAAGACAGATTTTCGCAAGTGTAAAAACATTCGATATGGCAAGCTTTGTATAATTTTTTTTTCTGCGGTGTACAATACTATTAATTCTTTCAGTCCACCTTACACTGTACAGGGTTCATCCAAATATTGAGTCGTATAGTTCTAGAACCCGCCAAATCCATTTCTCTAAAAAAAGTAGTTATAAACGGTTTGGAATAAAGTATTAACTTTGTCACTTATCTGCTAAAACATTGTGTTCCTAACACAGTCAAATCCAGAGTGAATCGCAAAGAAAAATTAACATTCGTTCCAGTTCCCTCGTACTTTGATTGGGCGGTTATTTATTGAGGTATAGTTTTTTCGTCTTACTGTAAAATCGTCCGTAAACGGGCCTGGCGGGTTTTGGAACTATATGACTCAAATGACTGTTGATGATTTTATTGTTACGCTTTCACCTATTGTGCGCAAAAAAAAAACTAGTAGAAAATCCCCTAACAAAAATCGGACATTTCAATGTAATATTTTAATGGAACTGTAATTAATGTACTTTGTGGGTTCGATACTCAATAAGAATAGTCCCACTGCATCTCTCCCCGTGCATGTCGTAAAAGGCGACTAAGGGATAAGGACAAGATGCCGTGCATAAGGACGACAGGCTAGCCACCTCTCACCCTGGCACGGTTTTTCCACCTACTCATGCAGCAGGTGGGCCTTCGTGCCTTACTTGCTGCCTGATAGTTATCTTGTCTGCATAACTTTGCTAAACGTGGTGGTCAGTGTGGTGCTGTGATTTACTAGAGTAGGTACTTGCAGCGCAACACCGATTACTCTGCTAACCCAGATGTCGGGATACGGCGTGTGGTGTGTACTGATAGATAGAGAGGTGGATAGTTAGAGAGAGGGAGGTCGAGAGCGGGACTGATGGTTCCCCGCGTCCTAGACAATGCAGACTAGCTGGCGAGTGCTTGATGCGAGCCGAAACGTGAGGCATTCGCGGGAAATTCAGAGTGGCCACTCGCTAGTCCCGACCTCGATTAACACCCTCCTCTACTGCCTATGGGCCCGAATATGTTCGGTGAAGCCATGGCAAGCTTAGTTCAACACCTTCCTAATGGTAATTCCCCAGTCAGTCAGTCAGCGTATAAGCGTCCACTGCTGGACATACGCATCTCCAATTTTCCTCCAGTCCTCCCGGCATTCAGCGATACAGAACCACTGCGTTCCGCAGACGTACTTGATGTCGTCGTCCCACCTGGCGGGTGGTCTTCCCACACACTCCATTTTCCTGTCCACGGCCGCCAGTGTAGGACACGGTTACTCCAACGGCCATCATCTCTTCGGCTAACATGCCCAGCCCACTGCCACTTGAGCTGGCAGCTGGTAATTCCTCAATACTATAAAATAAAACGCACCTAACGTTCAGCGGGACTCACCGACTAGTATCCTGAGCACCTTGCTATTCGCGTACTCCTCGATCTCGCGCAGCCAGTCGGGCAGGCAGTCGAACGTCGGCTGGCAGGAGATGTCGTAAGTGAGGATGAGGGCGTGCGCCGACCTGTAGTAGCTCTGCGTGATGGAGCGGAACCTCTCCTGGCCAGCGGTGTCCCAGATCTGCAGCTGAAATTGTGTTTATAAATGAGCAATGGAACTAACTAACTCACTAAGAAAATACAGAAACAAAACTTTACTGAAATCCAAAGTAAACTTGAATCTAAAATGTCAGATTTTTTTATGGAAACTGACACGGTTGGCTACATCACCTACTACATACGTTATGTCAGTCCATAACACCTTGGTGAGCTAGGTGCCATGTCAGTGCTTACCTTCTTCTAGCTACACTGAACTGGACGGAGAACACAAACTATTTAAATAGCAGTTTCAACCGACTTTTCATTCAATGCGGTGGTACAACCCGGGCGGGTTAAATCCTACAACCTAGAATCCGAACCACGGTCAGGCTCTCGGTCTCTCGGCGGTCAACCGCGCCCAGGTGTGCTAATGATTCGACCGACCGCACCACTGAGCTACCGAGGCTGACAATGGTGACAAGATGAGATAGTGTCTCTGGCTGTTGTCCGATAGGCACTCTTAACCGCTCAAGTGCCCGAGCCCGCGCGTAATAGCCTCTGTAAAATGCCTCTAGCTTTTCGCGGGCATGATTCGTTAGGCGAGGAAAACATATTTTTTAATAAAATTTTTAGGTATAAACACCTTTAGCAAAATTTTCATGCTTGTAATGGTTACAAAATTTCCTACTAAAGTCTTTCGAGTCAAAATCTATAACTTCTAGTGCACTGACCTTTGTTTAAATTCCAAATTGTGAGTAGAAAATTGCACTTCTAAATAAGTGAAATTATGCTTAGTTTTTATTCCACACACGTGAATGGATAAATGCCTTCAATAATGACTCATTTACTTCAGAAATGTTGTATTCTTTCGAATTTAAACAAACAAAACAAACTAATGACTAAAATAATTTTAATAATTGCAAAATGCAATAATATATCGTCACCTGAGTATCAACACCGCGGAAGTCATTTTTAAACGGAAAAAACATTTTAATGTCATTGGATAGAGGATTCAAAGACGCGTCTTCTAATTGGTTGCTCAAATGCCTAACGACCAATCAGAAGCCGTAGAAGGCTAAGAATGTATAGTGCGGAAGTCAGCCGCTTCGGATTGTTTTGGCAAACACAACGTATGTCATCAGTCCACCATAGCGTTCGCCGCGCGAGGGTGTGATTGTGTATTCGACGATTGAAAACTACGGAATATACTTTGAAAACGTAAGAGAAAAGGGGTTCTACGGATGCTTGAAAAACTTGCGAAATAATCGGTTTTTTGTTGTTCCTGTAAAATGGCCAAAAATGACTTCCGCGGTGTTGATACTTAGGCGACGATATGCAGTATGCAACAATATATGCAAAATAAATGCACCAAAAATCATTTTTATTTGCAGCGGCGGCACGTGTGACCCCCGTAATTCACTTCTCTAGGAGAACTGGAAAGTTCATAAATTTTTTCTTCAAAATTGGCAACAAAGTGAAACAGATCAAGTAGGGCATATCTACACCTTTTGTCAGAAGTATAATTGAGCCTTATCCCCATATTGAAAGAGTGTATTATTATAATCGCAATAGTCGGCTGCGCCACCAGGACACATTTGTCCCACAGGTGTTTGAGCGGTCAAATGCACTGTTCACAAATTAACTCGGGGTAATGCGTAAAACTAAATTTCAACAAACATATTGTTGGCTTCAAGTCTGTCGCTAGAAATAGACACAGTCTGTTTGAACACACAGGTGAAACGAAACAGTCTGTGTCAACAACCAGACCTCAAGATCAGTACTGTTGTGAACCCCGCGATGTGTGGCGAATTTGCGAATCCTGCCCAACGAATTAAATTATCGGGAAGTGCCTTACAACGCACCGAATTGAGGTGCGCTATTGGCGAGCATTCAGCACCCTCTCCAACCGTTGTCTCTCCTTTATACGTATCAAATTGCCATTTAACCGTCTTACTCTATCGACGTTCACAGAGCGGAAACGTAACGTGATGTATGAAGCGCTAGCGCACTTACGCTGTTTTAAATATTGGCAAATAGACGAACTCCAATCGCACCTTTATACCGGTAAAATGTATGACGAGGGCCCGTCCAGAAAGTAGAATGTCGTTGATCCTACCTTAACTTTCTCATTGTCAACCTCGACCGTCTTTATCATGAAGTCCACACCAATAGTAGCACCCTGGCCCGGCGGGAAGAGCCCCTGCGTAAACCTCCGCACCAAACATGTTTTGCCGACACCCGCGTTCCCTACCAGAACCACTTTAAACAGGAACTTGTAATCCTCCATATCGAGAGGTGATTTAGCACTAGGTAACCACACACATCAGCCGCGGCGGCCCCTGAATTCAACCGCTTCACTCACAAACCCTGAACCGCACGCAACGGATTATAATAGACTCGCGTTATCTCATCGCGAAAGTGATCAATGTACATTATAATTAAACCAATCGGTCTCGGTACGGTTACACATGGTACGAACGAAGATAAGGAATTATTGTAAATAAACTGATTAGATTTCTCTTGAGATTTCTTACGATTTCATTCCGTACTTAAAAAAGTCAAACGAATTAATGCAAAGGAAATGAATGAATTGAATGACAAATTGATGACAATCAATCAAAGAAGCGAATGACAGAAGAATAGCCAAAGAGCAAGGAAGCTATAGAGGCAACGTGAATTTGCCCTAGTAAGAACGTTTGCCCTAAATGTAAGAAGACAAAAATGTATGTAAATCGTATGTGTTAGGACGAGACAAGACTAGACTAGCTAGACTTCCTGCATAGCGCCGCGCCGTCTGTTATCTCATATCTGTGTGTGGCTATGCTTCCTGTCATTGTTTAGTAACATTTCGAACAAAGTCGTTGTCCCCAAATTTGGGGACAGGCGGAAGTGTATAATTTTGGTTTTTTATCAAAGAAAATGCGAGAGACAATCTCTTATTGCATGGGTTTTTCTAACGCAAAATCTTTAAAAATTGTTACATAAACATAATATAGTATTTTAGGAAATAATTTGGAAAAATCATTCATGCCGGAATTGCCGGATGCCAGACATTGCATAGTATGCAGAAATAGTTGGAATGTTTACGGTCAAATGAAACTCGTCTTTCCGCAAGGATAAAAAAAAGAACAAATCAAACGTATATTCCTAGTAGTATTATATTTTGGTATATTCTTTGCAAACGTCGTCACTCACTGGCATGGCAATAGTCAATTCTAAATTCAATAGAATATTCCTTATAAATCAAAAGCAAAACAAAAAACACAAATTTTCGTAGAAAGGCATAATTGTGATGTGCAGCGAAATGTACTCTCTAAACTGCACAGAGCGTAATGAGGGTCAGATCAAAATCAACACCACAATATTGACTGTTCCAAACTTTCTCTCGCTGCTCGAAAATAAGAGCTGGCACGAGCTCCGGACCGACAAGGAGAACGGAGACGGAGCGCCAAAGTTCCGTCTCAAGATGCAGTTCCTCGGTCACGACAATGACATCGTAGAAATATATTATCTCTCCGCCGTTCCTTTATTTTTAAAAGCAGTGCTCACGGTATGCCTGAAACGCTTCGAAGAACGATCGATTGTGATCAAGGAGTTCCACACAGTGCCGCCTAACAAGTGGCAGTACCTTGCGATCCTATTCAAGCGCGACATCGCGAGCTACGAGGGGAGGGACACATTTTTGCTGAGCGATGGCAGTTTGCGGCTTAAATTCCAGTTTATGATGACGAATGATATTAACGTCAACAAGTCGCTCGTTCCGGAGGCCCAGTTGAGTAACGACTTCGAGAATCTACTGCAAAACGGCCTCTTTGCAGATGTCATTATAAAATCAGCAGAGGACGTCGAATACAAGACTCATAAAGCAGTACTGGCGAGCCGTAGCGCCGTGTTGAGAGCTCTATTTGAGCACAACATGACGGAGAGCCGCACCAACGTTGTAGAGTCGCCGCTGGAGTCGGATATACTTCGTGAAGTCCTCACGTTCATCTACAGCGACAAAGCGCCGCGCGTCGATGAGATTCCTGAGAAATTATTAGCGGCCGCCGACTACTACCAACTGACGCGACTGAAGTGTCTGTGCGAAGAGGCTTTACAGAAGAAGCTGACAGTGGAGAATGCTATAGACACTCTCGAGTTGGCCGACCTGCACTGCGCTCCCGTGCTGAAGCAGATGGCGTTGGAGTTCATAAAGGACGGGCACGCGAAACTCATTACGCAGACTGAAGGCTGGGCGAAGATAAAGTCCGTTGAACTGATCAAAACTATCTACCAGTTCCTTATGTCCGATGATATTGAGGCTGACATTAAGTAATTTCTATTTTCATATAATAAATATGATAATAGGCATCATATAACTTTATGGTGTGGCACACTAAAGGGTGACAGATTAGCCACCTCTCACCTTGGCACGATGTTTCCACCTAGTTATGCTATAGGTGGATCTTCGTGCCTTACTTGCTGCTTGATAGTTATTTGTTGTGGTGTAATTTACCAGAGTTCTTGCAGCACAACACCGATTACTCTGCCTACCCCGATAGTCGGAATACAGCATGTAGTATGTATGTATAACATTACAACTACAAGAGAGGCGTGATAGGCACCTGTCAGGCCGTCATGATGGCGTTCGTAACCCCCGCGTGCGACCGAATGTCCATGGGCGCCACGGGTGGCTCGGCGCCACATGTCGCGCTTTCAATAGAAAAAAAAGGTGCTACAAATACTTGCCTTTGAATGATCAGCAGTCTAAAAAAAAAAAAGTGTGAATGTTCTTCACACGCAGACGCTACAGGGTTCTGTAGCCTGTAGTCTTTAATTTCGTCCATGTAAGACAAGTGTGTAAAGAGCAAGTGCACCACACAAGTGCATCGTATCGCCCACTGCTACTGCTCAGATTGGTACTTTTTTGGGTTTCACGAAAACTTAACTGTATATAGGGTCATTTTTTATTAAGTGAAGTCCCTTAAATGGTAGGTTCTATATCTGAAATGGATCACGTTTATGATGTTAATTTTACTTTACTTTTTATTAAGATTTTTTCTGGAAATGCCACATAGTAGTGCCCATGCATACTAATACACCCTGAAAATTTCAATAAAATCGGTCCAGTACTTGATAATTAAAATGATTATTAAAAAATGAAAAAAAATTACATTTACGTGCGCGCATCGCATCATTCGCGCGGGACAGCTGGGTGGTCGTTGACCCGTGCATGCCCGTGCGAATCAAAAAGTAGGTCAAGGCCGCACGCGCCAGCTGTCCCGCGCATATGAGATGCACGTAAATGTAATCTCTCCTAAATACATTTAACGCTAAGAAACTATGTTTCGATTTCTAATAATTACCGAGATAATAATTGTGAAAGTTTGAATTCATAAGGAACACGCGTTGGTTAGGTAGCTACCTACCTATGTAACTTCGCACATTATCTGTGCTACACACGCGGCGGTCATTGAACTACGGCCTTGAAAAACATTTAACGCGCATCAGCTGTTCGGAAGTCGGAGAGCGTGCGTAGCTGTACTTACGTATCTATGGAGCACTCGTTGCCGCCGCCCCGCCACGCCGCTCCGCCGCGTCGGGCGGGAGGAGCGAATTCATACATACGTAAGTACCTAGTAGGTACTACCTACGCACGCTCTCTGACTTCCGAACAGCTGATGCGCGTTATTGAAATTACCTCGGAAATTACTAATGTGTATTACTATAAGGTATGTAAATTACTAAAAAGTTACTGGATGGAATTAAGTATTATTGATATTATATTGGGTGAATGATTGATAGGTATGTTTAGATGGTTGGTTAGCGATAATTTAGAAGGTAAGCTGGTAGGAATCAGGTTCTATGGACGCCATGCCCCTTACGACCTATTAATGTATTACCATGTATTAGGGTAGATAAATGTATAAGGCACTAATGCTATTCCACTAGAACAGCGGTTCTCAAACTTTTTTGGCGACGGAACCACTTTATATTTTATGGAGCCCTAAAATAAACAAAACCTGGTTTTATTTTCATTCTTTATGTGACAATACCTGGTTTTATTTTCATTCTTTATGTGACTAAGACTTGATGTGCAACGTTTTTTAGGTTGATAATATTTCTGCGAGCCCTCGCAGAGGCCTTGCGGAGCCCCAGGGCTCCATGGAACACACTTTGAGTATGGCTGCACTAGAAGAATAAGGAATTTACAAATTCAAAAGTTGTGCTATGCATTTGATCATACACATCGATGATCATACATACCACACGCTGTATCCCGACAATCCGGGTAAGCAAAGTAATCGGTGTTACGCTGTAAATTAAATTACAGCACAACACCGACCACCATGTTTAGCTATGTATTAAGACAACTATATCGATCGACAAGGAAGGCATGAAAACCCATCTGCTGTATGAGTCAGTGGAAGGACCGTGCCAATGTGCGTTTGATCAGTGCGTCAAATATGCAAATTGTAACTTATATCCATCTACAAGAATGTAACTGTAAAATAAACTACTTATTTATTATTACAAATACTGCTAGTTCTTAGTTTTATAATTTATTCTGGTCATGTAAAAACTTGTCACTGCATTTTATAATAATGTATCCTATTACTTTAAGTGAGCCAAGCTTGTATATTCCTATTACTTTGTGAGCTAAACTTGTAGGTATATACAGGCTGTTGTTGTAACTGCCAGTACATTAATTTCACCAGCGCAATACTCAAGTTTTTCCAAGACAAAAAAGTAAATAAAGTTTTTCTATGAAGTGTCTAGTTTTCGAGATATAAATTTTTTAAATTTATCTTTTCGTCAAGTGTAATTGGCGCTCGCGGAGGGAGCGTGCTAGCGCGGGAACGGTCGAGGTAAAAAAACTCACGCCGCACCGCGCATTTCCTCGCTTCGGGCGCTCGTCCTTGCTCGCTCACTCACCGCGCGTCTTTCATTCCCATGTTTGCGCGGAGCATTCGATTCTTTTTACACTAAAGTAATCAATTAGTTTGTATGAAAACTCTAACTTTTTATTTAACCTCCTGCGGCCCAGTTCCAAAAAAAAGTACTATGAAGGATGACCCAGTGTCCTATTATTTAGGTAATTAATAAACTAACTTACGAATAAGGTGCGTAACGCCCAGAACAAAAATGGTTCATATCTTGGTAACTACAACAGATATAGATGTCATATTTTGAGGGTGCTTTAATGATTTAGGCATGCCACATAGGTAGAAAAAACTCCATAATATTTTGAACTTTATTTAGCACTTTGGGCCACTACTTGAAATCTAAGGCACTTTTGTCAGTAATAATAAAACCACAATAATAAAATTACAAAACATTTCATTTATTAACTTCTGCAATGACAATAATAGTGACAGCTGACTCTAGAATTAGTAAGCATGTGTAAGGAACTACTTTATAATAAAATAAATTTAGCATTATATTTTAATCAAAATTTATGAACAGATATAAAATACTTTATTTAACTTAAAAACCTAAAAAAAATTTATAATTCATTATTAAAAATAAATAAGACAGTAGGTGGGCAAAAATGAGATTACTTAAGGTGACTAATGAATGAGACTAGAATATGAGACAATAAAAAATAAATATATGTATCGCAGGCCCACCTACGCAATTAACAAATTAATAATCGTACAATGAAAAAATAGGTATAGCCGGGGGGGTCACAGCACTACCGGCTCGTGAGATATCCCCACGTCCCTAGGCCCGTACTGCCTCCAGCCCGTCACGTGCTCCGTGTAAATGTCACGGTTCCACTTGATCACGTCGGATACCGCCGCGTTGGCGAAGGCGCGGATGTCTCTCGGCCGCAGACCCAAGCGATGCAGCAGCTTTTCATTGGCGGGGTCCCAGGAGCCCAGTGTGCCGACAATGATGGCGTCGATGGTGACTGAGCGTCCCAGGGCATGAAGCTGCTGCGCCAGGGGCTCGTACTTGACGAGCTTCCGCTGCCGAGAATCCACCAGCGCCTCCATCCGGTTATCAAATGGAACCGCCACATCTATAACAAATACATCCGTATTAGTACGGAGCACAAGATCGGGCCGAAGGGAGGACTGCAATTCGGGGATGGTCCGGTTGACGGAAACGACCCCCAGATTGCGAGTCGCTTCCACCAACCGGTCCAGCACCGAATTGTGCCTCAACTGCCACGCGGCCGAGTGCCGGGTGCAGTGATTAAGGACGTGGGGAAGGGTTTCGTCCGCCGAGCCGCATCCCCGGCAGAAGGCAATGCCAGTCCGCCCAAAGCGGGTGGCTCCCTTAAGGGGAAGGCAATTGAGGCGGGCTCGGTGGACGAAACGCCAGTCACAGAACCTCGTGTGGCGCCCCGTGGCCATGAAGTGGCTAGACCTCGGAGAGGCAATAACACACTCCATGACCTTACCCTGGCTGGGTTTGGCCAACAGTTTGGAGGCATGGGCCAAACGGAGTGCCAGGTGGAGCGACCTCTGAACGGTCGTTCGGGCCGACGGGGGAACGATAACACGTCCACACAGCCGGCCCGGCATGGGCGCGGACACGGCGAGCTCTTCACGCTCTTGACAGAACGTCCATCGGAGGTCCAAGTGGGCACGCAGCCGGCGAGAGGCCACTCTCGCTCTCGACCAGAACGAAGTTCGCTCTCGGCCACGGCCCAACACCGCTTCGCGGCCCCCCGACAGGAAGGACGCCAGGTCCGCACCCTCAGGCTGTCTCCGTAAGCCACGACGCACCGCCGCCTCGAGGGTTAAATGGGCGAGGCGGGCGACTGCGTCGTCGCGGCAAGAGAGCATCCTGAACGCCTGAACGACCGTCAGAAGATCGGCCTTTTTGCTAAGGGGCGTCACCGCCGTGCCTCCCATGCAGTACGGCAGGACTAGGTAGTCCGCACTGGCCCGCTGAGGGAGGTGGAGCCACGTTTTGACTGTTTTTTTGATAATTTTATCAGCCTTAATTAGTGGCTCCTTCAAGACGGTGGTGCCCCTTAGCAAGAAGTCAAGTCTGGAGATGATAAAGGAGTTCAGCGCGTCAATCTTCTGCCAGGGGGCAAGAGATGACGCGCTAACCATCTCCAAATCACGTAGGACACGCTCCACATCCTCCTCCGGCGATCTGGAGATCCGAAACCCGGTGGGGACGCCTAGATGTTCGTAGACGCCCCCGGCCTACAACGACTTCAACCGTACACCATCCAGGGAAAAGACGGTTGGCTGGGCTTGCTTGGCCCGAATGTGCAACGTTGCACACTTACGCGGGTTGAATTTTAGCCCCAGCCAATCGCCCACCCGGACTGCACTGTCCAGAAGACGCTGGAGGCTGCCGGGAGAATCGGCTAAAATCGCCAGATCATCGGCATAGGCGAGAATGGGGAACGGGACCCCCGCGAGACTAATTCCACCAGGCTGGCCCTCGACTGCCCTCAACAGAGCCTCAATTGCCAAGTTGAAGACAATCGGGGCAACGGACAGCCCTGTCTGACCCCCGATCCAATGTCGATCGGGTCCGTGTAGCCCTCGGGAGCCCGAATAGCGGTGGTCGAGTCCCGATACAGATCTTCGACCACCGCTACCAGGCCCTCCGGGACTCCCGCCCTGCTCAAAGAGCTGAGGAGAGTGGCATGCGGCACAGACCCGAAAGCATTTGCCAGATCGAGCCAGGCAACACATAGCTCCGAACCACTGCCAGTTGCTTCCTCGATCGCAGACTGGAGCACAAAATTATGTTCGAGGCAGCCCTCGTGCTCCATAAAACCTTTCTGCGACCGGGAGATCCGCTTGTTGGCGGCCCGCGATACACCGGCAGTAGAGTTTCGCCATGGTGTTGCTCAGCGCGATCGGCCTCCAGTTGTCAGGCGCCGCTCGATCACCTTTTTTAAATATCAAAACGGTGTTTGATACTTTCCACGCCGCTGGCACCCGCCGTTCTCGCCAGCAGAACGAGAAGATTTCGCTCAGCAGCAAGCATCCCGGGTCCTTTCTACGCAAATCTGCATAGAAAACGCTGTCAGGACCCGGGGCCGTGTTGCTGGAGCACTTCAGCTTGTCCAGGATCTCATCCGCAGTAATCGGCCGCATTAGGTGATCCAACGAGCACTCCTCCGGTGGTGGGAGTGGATGAGAAACCTCTAGGGGGGGAGGGCCCACGGCGAAAATGTCATTGCGAGCAAATATGCTCGCAAAGTGTTCCCTCAGCGGCGCCCCGGGAATGTTGCAGTACACTGCAGCTTGCCCCGTGACCTTGCGGAACGCCTTTACGCGGTTAACAGCGCTTTTCGCTGCAGATCACGGGCCGCCCTGAGCGGATCGACCGTGAGCGGCCGAGCACGAACCGGACCGGGCGTTGCTACTTCCCGGCGACGCTGGGCGGGAACAAATTCCGCCGTGAGCTCCCCCACTATGCTCTCAAATTCGGACCACTCTGCTGCCGCCTGAACACTGCGAATCCAATGATCCTGGAAAGCGCTTCTCGTTCTGTCTACGGGCTGAGCGGCGGTGGCGTGGCTGGCAGGTCGAGCGGCTACGACGTCACTTCCGGGAGGGTTGCTTGCAGAAGCTATGGGTGCCACCACCCGCGCGCCTCCACCCGAATCCGGAATCGGAGCGGGGGGCGGAAGGACGCAAGGGCTGTCACCCCTCGCACCAGCAACCGGCACCAGACAAGGAGGAGACGGAACAGTCTGGGGCGAATGCGAGGTAGCCCCACTATCGCCACCCCCCAAGCCGACACCGGCCGGCGGTGACTGAGGTGGGCCCGCATGATCTAGAGGATCCACGGGCACACCTAGCGGACCGACATCCACTGCGGCGCGGCTTGAAGAGGCAGTAGGGTGATCCACGGGGGGATCTCCACCACCTCCCGCGCCCTGACCAGCAGCCGGAGGCGGTTGCGCCGGACAACGTGGTGCATGGGCCGCACATCTCCGCCCGTCATTCAAAACCAGGCCACAGTTTACACATTTGAAGTTGTGTCGTGCCTTGTGTTTGGACAACAGGTGGCGATAGAGGCCCTGGACAGCAGCATACCCGGACTCCCCTGGCGGATGGCCGCAAACCGGACACCTAATAGGTGTCGGGACGGGGAAGTCGATCGTGACCACATTGGCCACTTGTCCGGGCATGCCACTTTCCACTCACCGGAAGCGACAGAAGGCCCGGCTGCTGTCGGCTGCACGCGGCCGACAGCAGCCGGGCACCCTACCTACTACAGGCCAGAATACCCACACCAAAGTAAGAGGACGCCACACAAGAATCGACAACTTATCTTACTCAACTCCCCGGTGAACCTTACTGACGCGCCGTCGTCAGACTCCGCCCGGCGCCGTCCGTCGCCGCAGCCACCACCCAGGCAGGCGCCCAGAAGCGCCGCGGATGGTCCCGCCGCGGCCGCGTCGTCCCAGCTCCGGTCCTCCGAGTAAGTGCAGCAGCAGTGGCGTCAACTTGGGGGTGACCGCCCCCTCGGTCCCGGCAGACTCACTTGACAGCGGCACCCGCGGCCCCCGCCGACTCAGCTTAGCTCCGAGCGCTCGGGCGAGCACCCGCACGCGGCTCACCCGCCGCCGCCGACTCAAGCAGCCCGAGCCCCAGTTCCGAGCGAAGATAGTGTGGTGTGGACGCCGCCGGCCTCCGCCTCCGCCCCGTGAAGTGGTAGTTGGCGGCCCGAAGGTCGACCTAGACGGCTCCGCGGCCTGCGGTGCCTGCCGCGGCGCGCTTTGTGGAGTTTTGTGGGGCTCCGCCGAGCTCGCAGAGTCGCGCGAGAGACTTTGATCTTAGCCAAAAGGCCGAGAAGCGATCACACTATCGATACTACCAACCATTATGAATACGAATAAAGCAAGCTTAATGATAGTCATTCGTGGAACAATCGAAAACATGTACACTTTATAGTGGACTTTTTGTTACAATTACTCAACCGACAACGATATTGTTTTTCAGTAATTTCTGGCATATGACTTGATCCTTGGGTTCGTCGACGGGACTTGTGTAGTAGCAGGTCGGCCAAGTTTTCTCATCGTCCAAATGGATCTTCCTCATCGTCTTCGAAGTCAGATTGTTTAAGTATTTCTAATACTTGATTGTCTTGTAAAGCTGTAACAAAGAAACAAAGCTGTAACAAAGAAGCTAGTGAAGCTGTGTGTCAGCCCGACGGCCTAGAACTAGAACAAACGACACACATATAAATGTAATGTATATAAGGGCCGAGCGTACTAGTATTAGAACAAAAAAATTATCATCAAAAAACATATTGATATTGACGAAATTACGATAAAATAATAGTGTTTCCCTTTAGTGCATTCATTTATCTCGAAATCAAAACACAATCTATGAAGTATAACACGAAGATTTCAAAGATATAAATCAATAAAACCAACCTCTTCTCGGTGCACGCTCCATCGCTCCGACATATTCTGACAGAAGGCCGAAGATATCCCTCCCCGCTCCTTCAGAGCAGTGCTAACACTAGTATTATATTCTTTGAGTGCTACCACAATGACAAATATATCCACAGACTAACCGCGAACATCTACCTGATGTGGCGCGTAATTCAAACATTTCAAAAGACAGTAAATATTATGTTCTAGTTTTAGCACAGTGGGTCTTAGTACGAAGTGGCTATGATAATACTGGGCTTTATCGGCATCGTGATTTTGTTCTAGTACTAGCACTTTGAACCTCAGGAGGTTTAAAGGGAATTCAGAAAAAAGTTATATTTTGTTACTATTGATCCCAATAATCATTTCCTAAATTTAATGTAATGGCCGTTACAACACCCTGTATATAATAGGGTTCTTAGAAACGGGTAACGATTTGGATGAAATTTTGTATTTAGATGTATTTTTTCTTCAAGTTTATCTAGATAGGTGTAGACGCTGAGGCGGTCGCCCAGGTACTTTAATATAATGTAATGTAAACTTGCTTATGCATACAGCATAGAGTAATTTAGGGATATTTTTTATTTTTATGTAATCCGGTATGGGTGGCTGAGTCGGAGGGGCCAAAGCGCATGCTCCGACCAGCCAATATCACCTCCGAGAAGGTAGGTGCCATACCGGAGACTTCCCTGGATTGCTGGCTACACTGGACTAGAGAACACGGTGGAGGCTGCTATGCGGCCATCTTACATCCATTACGGTGGTACCAACCCAGTCGGCTACAATTTTAGCCTACCACCTAGTAAGGGGCAAGGGAAGGGACCTACAGTTTTAAACCGATCCCGAACAGTAAAGCAGCAGGTGTAGGTATGTGCATACCATACCAAATTTTTTCGTCAGAAAAAACTCATTGGTACACGCCGAACGGATTCGAACCTCGGACCTCTCGCATGAGAAGCCGATGCCCAAACCGCTCGGCCCCCATCCGCTTAATTATATTGCAAACGCTGCATGAACACCCTGCGAGTATGTCGCACGACGTGTGAGCACATACCTACATCATTGTGCAGTTCCTGGCAGCAAATAATGCATGTCGAGCTTTAGAAAGAGACAATCCGGTTGTAGAGTGTCGTCCCTGTCGCACTAACTCGCACGTCTCTGTGCGACAGGGACGACGCTTTACAACTCAATTGTCTATTTCTAAAGCTCGTAGCTGAGTTCTTCTCAAGTTACCATCATCGGTCTGATCGTGCGCTTGCTATAGTACCATACCTTAGAGCAGCGGTTCCCAAAGTGTTCCGCGGAACCCTGGGTTTCCGCGGAAGGGTCACACGGGTTCCGGTTTACAGCCGGAAAAAGCCCAAAATGCTCTCCCTAATCAAAAACGTGTTATGTTTTAATTCCAACTATAGTCTTGCTATTCAAATCAAACATGATAATCCGCCAACAATTTAGTATAAAAACGGGCAAAGTGCGAGTCGAACTCGCGCACCGAGGGTTCCTTATCGCCATGTCATGGTTAGCGCCACTCACACAGTTGGGAAGATTTGTCACCCAAGTGACAACTGGGAAAAAAATTCCCAGTTGTCACCCCGGGGACAGTGCTAGAGGGGACTACTGGGAACAATCCAATGGCGTAGGCTTAGTAATAGGGTCCCGTTGGGAACCGCTGCCCTAGAGAATGTTATGGGTTAATGTGCATTATAAATTATAATAAAACGACTATGTATTTGAAATTAATAAATATTATTAAGTATTATCGCTATCGCTTGATTTGTCTTCGTCCTCATCAGAGTCACTTTCGCTGCTTTGGGCCGCGGCTATCCTATTTGTATTCACAAATAATTCATCCGTTTCTTCTACCTTTGACGTTTTATCTGTAAATTCTTCCGGCCATACTTTATTTTCCTTGTAATATTTGATAATGTCTGTGTTGAGTATTTTAACAATTTCTGCTTTCACTTTATCTCCTTCTAATATTGGTTCCACTAGAACGTAATCACCGCGCTTCACCCAGATATTTTTTCTAAACTTCGTCGGCATCGATACGAGGTATTGCTCTCCCGCTGTCGACTCCACCTATAATAAAATAAAAATGTTATCGTGCGAAATTAATTATACTACTGCACAAATTCAATTATTCAGACCAATTAATTTCATAGTCATAAAGTAACATATTGCGTATTTCCTCCAAAAAATGGTTCCTGCCCCTCATTGTTTGAGTGAGCATTTGATTAGCGGGGATTAGATCGAACATTGCTGGTAGTTCTATCCTGTAGTTTAGGGTATTAGAAGAATATTAGTGAAAAAATTTTTGCCGGAGACGCGTACCTTCGGAGAAAAAAATGTTTGAAAAAATATTTTTCATACAAAATTATTTTAGGATTTTTTTTTTAAATGCACCAATACATTTATTTTTATTTCATGTTCATTTCATTTATTTTGCTGTTTTCATTTTCATACCATATCCTTCACGTAGAAAAGGATCCCAAGACATCCATCACATCTAAAATTAAGAAAAACATTATAGATTTCAATATCAATAACATTATACCTATTCGGACAGATATTCCAAATTCGTCAATTTTTAAGAAAGCGGAGAACAAAGTATACGATGGTGACGTACGAGGAGCCGTGAGATTATTAACATCCTCCGACACCATAGCCGCACAAGACCAAGATACGTTGTCTGCTTTACAACTGAAGCACCCCAAACCTTCACGAATCATGAACTTCCCTGACCCACCAGAAGGACCAGTAGATCAAGTGAAAGCTAACAGCCACTCGCTTCTAGCAGCGATCAACTCCTTCCCTTGCGGCTCCGCTGCTGGAATAGATGGCATATCTCCTCAACATCTCAAGGATCTAGTGACGCCGTCAAATGTTGACGCCGGAGTCAAATTGTTGGAAGCCTTTACCAAATTAACGAACATTATGTTATCAGGAAAAGTAGTAGAAGAATTTCTTCCAATTATTTATGGAGCTTCATTATGCGCTTTAAAAAAAAAGAAGGTGGAATTAGACCGATAGCCGTGGGGTCAACTTTTAGGCATATCGCTTCTAAAATTTTAGTTAAAAATATAAGTAAAAAATTGCAAAGTATTTTTCAGCCAATCCAGCTTGGCTTCGCAAAGAAGGGAGGATGCGAGATAGCCGTGCACGCCGCCCGCACCTACCTGGACTCAAAAGAGGATCCGCACGTCCTGTTGAAGCTGGATGTATGCAACGCCTTTAATAGTATTGAGCGTGACTCGATGTTTGGAGGGTCAAAGAGCACATCCCAGAAGCATTCGATTACTTGGCCCAATGTTACATTAACCCCTCCATTCTATTATATAACGATTATGTGATCGAGTCGTCTGTTGGTTGCCAACAAGGCGATCCCCTGGGTCCACCTATTTTCAGTTTAGGCATTTTAGATGCGATAAAAAAAAAAATTCGGAACTTAATTTATGGTATTTATATGATGGGCAGACATCGGAATCCGCGGGGCACGAATACGACCTTGTTAGGGATTGACTACGGCGATCAATAAACAATCGACACTGTTATCGATACTCATATTTATTTGTTTATTGTATTTTATTCATGTCATATTTCAGAACTGAATACTTATATACCTACAGTACTTATATAAACATGTATACTTTATGTTAACGATTATGTAAATATAATACATATTTATATAAGGTCTTTCAAAATTAGTTCATAGTACGCTAAGGGGGGGGGGGGGGGGGGGGGGGCCTATATGATACACACCCCGTGCATCATATAGGGAGTAAAACCTATATAAAAATTTTTGGACCTTGGGCTTTTTTTAAGTAAAAAATTTTTTTATGTAGGTATTTAAATAAAAAAATAGGTGGTTGATTTTTATAACCTAATCGATTCAGTTTCATAACAGTAACAAAAAAGTCTTCATGACCATTATGATGTAACACGTGTAAGTTGGTAAAAAAAATTAAATTCTTTCTATTCCATACTAATAAAACTAATATTGTGGTTTGAACAGATTTGTATTGTACCTACAAAGTAAATACAACATTTGTTTATTATATCTTATTTTCTATAGAAATACTCTTAGTTTTAATAATCGACATTATTTCATATTATTCTAAAATAACGATCGATTTTCGATATTTGTGGATACATTGTCCCATCACTAAACAACCTTGAATCATTCGTGCCCCGCGGATTCCGATGTATGATGATGGGGTTTTAGGGGGAAATAAGGACACGGTTTTAGATGATATCAAAAACATTATACAGAATTTTTAAAAAGTTGGTTTAGATTTGAATTTTTCAAAATGCCAAATTTACTTTTCAGCTATGTTTTCAGAAAATGAAAAATCTCAAATATTTGACGAATTCAATAACATTTTACCAGGAATAAAAACACTATCGAAAGAAAATTTATTTCTTCTCGGGGCGCCACTAACAGACGAGTCTATCACACCACTGATGGACGAAAAACAACAGAAGGTTGAGTTCTTCGCCGAACGCCTTAAACATCTCAATAAGCACGTTGCTCTCTTCCTGCTCCGTCATTGCTTCTGCATCCCAAGGCTCACTTATTTTCTTCGTTGCAGTCCAATTTGGAGGCATGTGGAGAGTTTGCGAGCTATGGATTATACTATTAAAGCTTGCATGCAACTAATTTTAAACGTACATTTGGAACCCATGTCATGGAGACAGGCCACTCTCCCGGTAAAATTTAGCGGAATCGGCATTCGAAAAGTGGAAGATTTAGCTCTTCCAGCTTTTCTATCATCGTCTCATAGTGGTATTCGCCTCATAGGAATAATTCTTACCCCCTCACTTGGTGAGTTTGAGGTGAGCCACTTGAACGATGCCGTAGATTGTTGGAGGTCTAAGTGTCCAACACAGAGTTTGCCGATTTTTCTGGATTCACAGGGAGGCTGGGACCTACCTATGGTCAAAATAAATTATAACGAAATTCTCCAAGTTTCAACAGGTGCCGATCGTGCCAGACTTCTAGCATCGTTAGAAAAGGAGGCGGGTGCATCGCTGCACGAGTACCCTTCGCCCCATATGGGAACCCTTTTGGACAACCAAGCCACTCGCATTTCTGTCGCCCTTAGAGTGGGAGCGAGGGTATGTCAACCACATGCTTGCATCTGCGGCACCAACCTTGACCCATACGGTCACCACGGGCTGTCGTGCCAGCGCAGCGCTGGTCGTCGTTCGCGGCATAGCAGGATCAATATTTTAATAAAACGAGCCCTAGCCACGGCGGACATTCCAAGTTTATTAGAACCGCCTGGCTTATGTCGTGACGATAGAAAGCGGCCCGATGGCATGACGTTGACCCTGTGGAGTAAAGGGAGGGCGTTGGTGTGGGGCGCAACGTGTGTGGACACCATTGCCCCCACTCACATTGTCGGTTCCTCCATCTCTGCCGGGTCTGCTGCTCTCGGGGCCCAAAATTTGAAGAATAGCAAATATTCTGTGTTGCTCCTTTGAGTTTTTAGCGTTCGCCGTGGAAACCCTTGGCGTGTGGTCGCCCGACGCAAAATGCTTTTCTGATCAGCTCGGAAAGATGTTAATAGAAAAGTCGGGCGACCGCCGCGCCAAATCTTTTTTTCTCCAGCGAATAGGGCTGGAGATTCAAAGGGGCAACGCGGCTAGTGTTTTTGGTACCGTGGGGGAGTCGGCGGAGATGGATGAAATTTTTTTTATTTAATAGGTGTTAATTTTAGTTTTAGTTTTTTTTGTTTCATTGTTATTGTGATTTTCTAATAAGTGAATTTGTACATTGTAATATTGAATTAAATAACCATGAAATTTATTTTGAATAGGAATTTATGCAAAAACGACATGCGTCGCCTCAACATTAGGTTAGGGATTTTTTTTAAACCACCAAAACATTCACCAATACCACTTCCCTTGTTTATACATACATTTATATTCAAAACCAATGTTTTGGTGCCTTAAAAAAAAATTATTTTGTATGAAAAATGTATTTTGTATGGGAATTTTTTTTCTCCGAAACTACGCAACCAATTCTTTCACTATAATTCATCTTTCAACTCGGCCTACACAATAAGCATAGTTACCAGCAATATTCGATCTAACCCCCGCTATACCAATCCCCCCCCCCCCCCCCCCCCCCCATTGTGTTACTAACGCTTCATAATCATTTTCGGAGGTACTTGTATGGCGCCCCCTCCGGCGGGGGGGGGGGGGGGTCATAAATAAACGAAACAAGGGCCCCCTGCCCTTGCCAAAAGTTATCACCCCCTTATATTGTACCGATGTACTTCTAGATGTATCTATCTCCAGAGGTAGTATCCTGTACTTCGCTAGCATAATATATCATCAACTTGGTACGGCCCTCTAAAAAGATTGAGATTGTAAACATAAGAAATTCTAACCTCGTGTAGGTTGTTGCCCTTACTCGCGAGTAGCCTAACAATACTTTGGTTGTCACTTGGCAGCTCGTAGTCGTCGGTGAGAATCTCCTTCAGCACATGCTTGCGTTTGGTGGTCTTGGACATGTTTACCTCTTTGAAAAATTATGCATCCAATCCAATAACCAACTAGCGTTGTAACGAGTCGAGTGATAATACTCGTGTGACTCGAGTCAAGCCTAAAACTCGTCAACTCGAGTAGGATTCGGAGCGAAACCGAGTCGGACTCGTATTCGTACGGACAAGCAGTCAGTCCACGGGGGTGACAGTTCATAGTGGCAATCTCGTCCGTAAGCCGGCGGCCATTTTGAGGGTCGCCAACACAACCGACCAATGAAATCGAGCCGTCAGTTTGAAGCTCGCAAAAAAAAAAGTAATGGCGGCTGGCTGGTGTATGTAGGTACCTAGGTGTTGTTATTGCGGTGCGGTGCAGTTTTGTTATTATTGTGATTTGTGGTATTTTGCGAGCGCGTATATACATTTATGTCAGTAATTTGTGGCGGAGGCAAGGTGACGATGCCGTACGGGAGGTGCTGCGTACCCGGCTGTGCCAGCAGGACGAGTGCAGCTGTGCCTGCCTCGGGACAGACACAGCTACCAACAGGCTGCCTCGGAGCGTGCCCCTGCTGACGCTGTGGATGCCCTACCTCAGTTGTGTACGCCCGGAGTTCTCTAGTTTGACTCCGAACCAACTCCGCATGAAGAGAATTTGCAATAGACATTTTGAAGCGAGATTCTTTCCTTGAAGGTTTCCGACCTGAATGTCGTACGTCTTGGTGCTGTGTTTCAGGGAAAATGTCATATACTGTGTTTTATCTATGTTAAGTACTAGTTGATTACTCTGGAACCAATTATGTGCTTTTAACAGCGCCTCATTAATATTAAGCGGACAGTGTTCATGTTTTTTTTTTATTATTTTTTTATGGAAACTGACACTGGCTACATCACCTAAAACATCCGTGATGTCATCCCATAACACCGGGTGAAATTGGTGCCACGTTAGTGCTTCCCTTCGGTCGTGCCGGCTACACTGAACTGGACGGAAAACACAAACTATTTACATAGCCGTTTCGACGGACCTTTCATTTAGTGCGGTGGTACCAAATCTAGTAACATAAGAAGGTAGTCATATCCCTTAGTCGCCTTTTACGACGTACACGGGGAGAGATGCAGTGGGGCTATTCTTTTAAAGTACGGGCCCCACACGGTTCTTCTATTTTCATAAGTATTGATGTGTCATCTACAAATAAGATTACCTCAGTCATGTGTGAGACAAGCTGGTAAATCATTAATATACACAAGGAATACCAGGGAACCCAGTATGGATCCCGGAGGAATGTGACACTTATTTGTCACACATGTGACATTTATTGAGCTGGATACGATTTCATTTGTTTGAATTTGTGTAAATATATTGTACATTATTCGATAGATATAATTCAGCTAGATTTAGTTCTATACCTCTGATTCCATTTAAGGTTCCAGTTTGTCACTAAGATGGTATATTTTAAGCAGTCAAATGCCTTTGATTCGTCGCAAAAATCGAGAGGGCGAGGGAGGATATAAGAGAAACAATAGTTTATTATTATATTTGCGTTTAAATGAAATTTGGTGTTAAATCGAGTCAACAGCGAGCGAAGCAGCGGGCAAAAGCTATATAAATATATGTGTATGTAATAGATAGTAAAATAGTATTTAAGTATGTAAGGATTATTAAGAGAAGGCTGTGACTATCTATTCCAGGGATGGGCAAACGACGGCTCGCGGGCCATCTCCGGCCCGCGAACGGTTGCAATCCAGCGCGCGACCATCGACCCAGAAGTAGATAATAACATAAATCATGGAAACATTCAGCAAACATTAATAGTGTAATTTGTTACTTTAATTAATAAATATTTGTCCTATTTTATAGATTACCTGCAATCAATATATATTTCCCTATTTAATAGTGAACCAGGTACACTGTATGTACCTGATTCGATATCTATAGCGGTCATTCACCCCTTCCTACCAATGTACTCGTATTTGCGGAAGCGATACTTCCTTATGTTCTGCGTATCGAGCGAAATTACTGTCGCTAGCTTATTGTGGTAGCCGGGCGGCCGCTGACCGTTCGTACTATGTTATGATTCACACGCCTCTCTGCGCATGTGTGCGTGCTGAGAGGAAGGGGTGAATGACCGCTATTCTCAGACTGTAGCGCAGATACTATATATAGTTCACATAAATGAATTTTGTATATAAATAAGAGAACTTTTAATGTTGTTGAAACATATGGGTCAATAAATATCTTAATTTCGGAAAATACAAATATTTTGATAAGTATTATATTAGATATAGCTAAAAATTCAAAAACCTGGCCCCCACATAGATTATATTTGTAAATATTGGCCCGCGTAGAACAAAGTTTGCCCATCCCTGATCTATACTATCAAGACCAACATCCAAATTGTGCAATATCACATTAAGCATGCACGCTATTGCATCGTTAGTTGACTTTTTCTTCTGAAATTTAAATTGGCGAGGATTACTAGGTACCATATGATTGTTTCCCTTTGGTCGTGCCGGCTACACTGAACTTGACGGCAAACACCAACTACTTACATACCACTTTGATCGACCTTTCATTTAGTGCGGGTGGTGGGACCAACCCGGACCGGTTAAACCAGTGCTGTCCAACTGGTTTCGCCGACGAGCTACTTCGATAATTCTGTGAATTTTAATGGGATACCTGGCTCTGGCAATTTTTATTTTCTAAATTAAAAAATCTGCTATAAATCCATATGACAGCATGAAAGCATTAGGCAATTTTTAACATGTTCTCGAGTTAACGTATTTCTAAATTTATGTTTTATACATTTCTTTCGAGGTATTATTTAAATTTTATGTTTATTGGAACGTCTGTGAGTGGGCGCTTAAAATAAGGCTGCGTGCTACTGGATGCCCGCATACTACCGGTTGGACACCGCTGGGTTAAACCCTACCACCTAATAAGGTAAGAAGGGAAGGGACCTACAGTTTTACGTGCGAGTCACGATCAGCCTCCATCGGTTGAACGGTCATCCATCCAAGTTCTGACCGCACCCAGGTGTGCCTATGATCACGAACGACAGTCGGCCGATAGCTCCACTGAGCTACCGAGGCTGACACCCACTGGCTCCATGAAGTACAGCCTCAATATGTTATTTATTATTCATTGTTTTCAAAATATTTTACTCTGTAATTTTTTGAAATAAACACATTGGTCATATTACATATTTTCATTATTTACTCACCTAACCTATCGGCCAACTATGAAAAATGCCTCTTAAGTTTTTAGTTTCTCTCTAGATGAACACAAAAAACATAGCTTCGAAGGAAAATATTGAAAATATGAGGCATTTTTCATTTTTGGCTAAAATAATGATTTCAACAGTTCTCATAAGAGTATATCTATCGATATTAGGAGGACATCCCTAATATCGATAATGATTCTATCGTGAGTTCACCTCACTAAGTCTAGCTTCTGATTGGGCAGCTGTCACGTCTGTGATTGGTCGTTTGTCTTGGCGACCCAATGGCTCTATGGGTTGCTGCTATGTTCAAGACTGTCCCATCTGTCCAAAGACATATATATTGGTAATCTGTGAGTCAGTCAGGCAGTCTGCCCACTCGCTTCGCTCGACTCGAGTGCACGCACTCGGACGACTGACTGATCGCGAATGCGAGTTGACGAACGAATACAAAATAGTACTCGACTCGCGGCCTTGAGAGACTGACTGACGGCGACTCGAGTCGCAGTCTCTCAAGGCCCCGAGTCGCCGAGTATTTTGTATTCGTTCGTCAACTCGCATTCGCACATTCAGTCATCCGAGTGCACTCGAGTCGAGCGCGTTGAGTGGGTGACGCGATCTGCTGCTGCGAGACAGTTGAATTCATTTGATTGAACTGGTGACGCGCTGTACGAGATTAGTGACTTAAAATTATTTAAGGAGCTATTATTTAAGAATTAAATAATGGTTCCGAGACTAATAAATAGAAAATCTATAGCGAGTGTTTTTGTATTCGAGTCGCAACTCGAGTTATAGATGTTTTCAACTCGAGTGACTCGAGTCGTCCATGTATTCGACTCGTAACAAGACTAAACCAAACCAATCCACCCCCAATGAAATGAATGAAATACTGAATCATACATAGTCATAGAGTAGAGTATGTACTGAATCTACGCCCTAGTAAGTAGTATATTCTTTGCTAGTAGTATTATATTCCTCGGTGCGCCACCTGAAAGCCATTGTCGTGCCTGCTGTTCCTGCGATCCTGCGGAACCACTCCTTGAAGTGATAAATAAAATAATGTTTTGGTGGTTTAAAAAAAAAATAACCAGGGTTAATATACATATAGAAGAAGATAATTTTGAGGCGGTGCATGTCGTTTTTGTTACAAGTTTGTATTTCCGAAAATAATTCTTAGGTGGTTATAAAAAAAACTAAACACCCTAAAACAATTTAAACACCGTAACATTGCTTAAAAAAGAAAAAAAAGCAAAAAAAAACAAAAAGATTTGGTGGGATTCGAACCCATGGTCCAAAAAATGCAAACCCTACATGCTTACCACTGAGCTAACAAGTTACTTATCCGACCAAACGAATATCGGCTTCTATTGGTTCGCTCCGGGCGAAGGAGTAGGATCGCAGGAACAGCAGGCACGACAATGGCTTTCAGGTGTCGTACGCTTATTTCCTTGTACTGAATTCAATTCAGTGTTGCTAACTACAATTTTTATTTTCTCCTAGATTGACTTAGAAAAACTGAAAACCGCCTAGAAAATGTTTATATATCCTACAAAAAAATTCCCCTGTCATTCAAATTCAAGTTGGTGCGGACAGACCGACAGACGGACGACGTAGGCTTAGTAATATGCTACCCTACCGTGCGGTACGGAACCCTAAAAACAGACTATAGTATAGTACATCTTAACATTCATAGCTATATTATTCACGATCGCCAAAAAGAAACTTTGTTCACTCACCTCGTCGCGTAAAGTACAAAGAGTATTTACAAGTAACTAACACTGTTACAAAGTAAGTACTTACTAACACTGTTAATAAAGCGTTCGTTCGGTATAATGCGCGGGGCGGATCTCGGCGTGTCGCCGCCGCAGCGGTTCGTCAGTGTTCTCCCTCGCACCCGCACCGTACTTGTATAGTGTATTCGCGTGGCAGGTCGCCCGCTGCGAAGACGACACGCCGAGATCCGTCCCGCGCATTATAACGACGGTATAGCCCCTTCGTCGGTTGGTCGGTCGATTGATATGATAACGCAAACACTCACAGAGTGTTACATTATCCTACCCAAAGAGCAAGAGACGTTCTTTCAAAGAGCAAATCCTAACGTATGTCTGACTGAGAATTTGGTAGGTTGATTGAGACTTTATTTATTTATTTAAGACTATTACCTATTACAGACAGTTCATTCATTGTAGTAGGTTGTAGGTTGCAGGATCGAGCAGGTCTTTCAGGTGGCGGACCGGTCACTTGATTGATTGCAATGCATGTCACTTGTAGTTGTAGTTGTAGCGTCGGCTGTCGGACGGACATTGACATTGCCTGCTTAGTCATTATCATTATTCAACCCTTTGAGTGCGAACAGCCATATTATGGGCGCGGGGAGGAATGTCGATAAGTGCGAACAGCCACATTATGGGCGCGAGTCTATGTCATACTAAATAATTTATTGTAACGTGCAACATCCTTCTTAACTCTTCTAACGAATGTCTAGTTATTCGTGAAAGAGTAGGCTACCTAAAAATACACACTTCTATGTGCTTGTCCTGTCAAAATAATTTTTACAAGCGATCTTCAGTCGGTCTCTTCGCGTTCGCGGACGGTGACGTGTGCGCCTCGTGTTTTTAGTCGGTTTTTGTGGATTTTGTGGTGTTTTCTTTGTGAAAAACTATGGAAGGGTAAGTAATCTTCATTTACAATAGTTTCTCGGCGCTGAGGAACGATTTATTCGTAAAGTATCGTAATTTTGGTAACCCCCTAGGCAAAAACCGTTCCGAAAATTCTTGATTTTTTTAAACCAGTTTAATAATGATAGTATTAAACACATTACCAATGAAATTATAGAAAATTTAATGTACATTTGGAAAATAAAACCTTTTCATATACGTTTAAAAGAAAAAAGTCTAGAAATATCGCCAAAAACGCAGAGACCACCCGATTTTGGCCAAAATTATTTTGCCCAAAATGGAGTGTCGCACTTATGGGTTGACAGCTAAACTGGTTGTTCGCACTCAAAGGGTGCATTCTCCATTGTGGACCGGTAAAGTTGTCAGGAATGTAAAGTGTAGAGTATATAAAAATTTAAATAATTAAATTAATGTAGAGAATATAAAATTTAAAGTGTGTATCAATATTATTAGAAGGTAATGTGTACGGAATTTTGTTGTAAACTTAGCGTGTATTTTTGTACTCAATTTGTATTTAGTCGTTCTAGTTATAAAGTTGTATTAGTGTATTATTAGTTGTATGTATTACTGGTAGACTATACATTCAATATAAATATTAGTCGTAATCTTTATTACCTTAAGTAAGTTTAGTTTGTAATAAAGTGTAGAGTATATAAAATTTAAATAATTAATTTAATGTAGAGAATATAAAATTTTAAGTGTGTATCAATATTATTAGTAATGTGTACAGAATTTCTTTAGTTAATATGATGCATTACTTGAAGAGGAGGCAGTAAACTTGCGTGTATTTTTGTACCCAATTTGTATTAGTCGTTCTATAAAGTTGTATTAGTGTATTATTAGTTGTGTGCATTGCTGGTAGATTAACCATTCAATAAGTAAGTTTAGTTTAGAAAACCGTGTTTAAGTTAGCATAAGTCCGAAAGGTTTTTCACATGTACTAGTTGTAAGCGCTTTAACAAATAAAAAGAAAGAAAAAATAAATAAATACAAAAATTGATAAATAAAATTTAAGAAAGTATGCGAGAGCAAGCCCGCGCTCGCTTCCACTTTGTGGGACTAGGGGCCAGGTGATGGAAGATGCCGAGACGAATGAATGACAAATGACTCGGCATATATAGCTGAGGTTCGACAGGAACAAAAAAAAAAAAAAAAAAAAAACCTAACCTAACCTAACCTAACCTAACCTAACCTAACCTAACCTAACCTAACCTAACCTAACCTAACACAATAAATTAAAATCAGGCTTAATATATTATCATTATCATTAATTAATTAATTAATTAATTATCAATTAATAATGAATTAATGATAATTAATAATAATAATTAATTAATTAATAATTAATGATAATTAATCAAATTGATTAATTATCATTAATCATTATCAGAATTAATATATATTTTTTTATAATTCTTTTTTATTTATGTTTGTATTTATCTATTAACTATTACTTTATGCTTAATCTAATTCTTATTTCTGTTTACATTTTTATTATTTTTACACGTGTCTTTTATTTCCTACTTAATTTTTTGTATGTTTTTTGTATGTATAAATGTTTGTATGTTTATCTATTTTTTTAAGTTTTGTATCTGAGCCAACAATAAACATATTTCATTTCATTTCATTTTCATTTCCTGTTATATTTCGGCTATTTTTATTTGTCAGGTTAGTTAATTTGAGATTATATTAAACGAATAATTTTGTAAGCATTATTTCTACCACCACTTTAGTGAGGAGGAGTCCGTATACTAAGTCAATGATAAAAACTCGATAAAGGTACGAATACAGTTTCATTTAACCAATTATTTTTATATACTGCATGACCTGGAAAATCTGTATACATATTACTGAATGCCGCAGTCCATACAAAGGGCAAAAAATCCGTACGTAAATACGGCAAATTCGTATATCTGGCAACACTACTGACCTTACACGTACCTATTCTAATGATGAGAGAAAGACGCGTAGGTATCTATATCTATCTATAGAAGCTACCTACCTTCTCGGACATCCGAGAGTTGGCACTACTAGTGTAATTGTTTAATGGAGTACCAAATTGAGTGATAGATAAATTGAGTGCGACCGATTGTGTTTGACGGGGAGGATTTGTCGCCAAAAATTATAAATTTTGAGAAATTTTATATTTTTTTTATTTTTAAGGGTTTAAGGGTTTATTATTTTATTTATAAGGGTTGTTTATTTTTAATTATAAGGGTTGTATTATGTTTGTACGTACACAAGCAGTGTGTTACCTACGCAACGTTTTTAGTACGACAGAGCGTCGTCAGTTTGACTTTTTGAAGTGCTCATAGATGGCGCTAGGAACGAATTTTTTTCCGAACTTTAACGCAATGTTAAAATAACTTTTTCAGGATATAAGAAGGGTTGTAAACTATCGTTAGCTATCGCTTCTCGGCCTTTTGGCTAAGATCAAAGTGTAGTATCTGTTCTTTTCAGCTTAATATCTGAAAGTTCCCGCAATGCGGGACCAGTATATTAAACTGATTTTTGTAAAGTGACGGGATGCTCGGGGCTTGCTCCACTCCTGTCGCGGGTTGGCCCGGCATTGCAGTGCCGCCGGGATCGGCCCAATAAACTATATGAAACACTAGGGGGATGTTATTTAAATAAAACATAAATCAACCCCTAAAACAAAATAATTTATTTATTAGACACACTCCATAAAATTTGGTTGACGAAAATTAAAATTATTTTCCATTGAACTGAATTCTCTAACTAAAAGACAAGAATTCAAGATTTAAAAAGCAAAGCAAGCAAGGAAAAACAGTATTTAATTAGTGGAGGAATAATGGATATTTTATTTCTCACTTTCTTGTAATAAAAGTTAAAACTATCTCCTAAAATTAATTCCATAAATACATTTTATAGTAAATGCATGCATACATACAAACAAAACTATTAAGGTGATGATGTTATTTATAACCATCACCTAAATAAAATGTATTCATACAAACAATTTATTAGTTTAAAATATAAAATCACCCCTATAAATAAACAAAGTTAAGACACTTCATAAAATTATTTAATTTCCATTAAAGAATTCAAGATTTAAGAAGCAAGGAAACAATAATTAATTAGGGGATGAATAATGGAATGGATATTTCTTTCTTGTAAATAAAAAAACATCTCCTAAAATTTATTCCATACATGACATACATTACATATCGTAAATACATACATACAAACAAAACTATTAGGGGATGATGTTATATAAAACCATCCCCTAAATAATTTTTTTTTCTTTAAAATATAAAATCACCCCTATAAATAAACAAAGGTAAGACACTCCATACAATTTGTTTGACTGAAAAATTATTTAATTTCCATTGAGAATTTAAGATTTAAGAAGCAAGGAAACACAATAATTAATGAGGGGATGAATAATGGAATGGATATTTCTTTCTTGTAAATAAAAAAACATCTCCTCAAATTTATTCCATACATACATTACATAGTAAATACATACATTACAAACAAAACTATTAGGGGATGATGTTATATAAAACCATCCCCTAAATAAAATTTATTTCCTTAAAATATAAAATCACAAATAAATAAACAAAGTTAAGACACTACATAAAATTTGTTTGACTGAAAAATGATTTAATTTACATTGAATTCTATACAATCAATAAGAAAGAATTAAAGATTTAAAAAGCAAGGAAATAATAATTTAAAAGTTAAAACTAGTGTTGCAACGGATATCCGGTTACTATCCGGTATCCGGCCTATCCGGCCATTTTTTACTATCCGGTATCCGGCCGAATAATTTACGGTATCCGGCCGGATACCGGATAGTGAATAGAATTGATTAAAAATATTAAAATACTGATTTACAAAAAACTGTTTATTCATTCATTAATTCATAGCATTACATAAATTATTTACGTACGAAAGTAGGTACAAACAAACAAGCTTAAGGTTATTTATTACTTATTTATAATTAACTAGTGGCAAATTATAGTGAATGAATACAAGTTTCAAGCACGCAGCGCACGCTTCGCTGTTCTGTGTTGTATTTCTATGTATGTATGTAAGTAATGCATGAAGTGCCTTGCAAAATTTGTGTGTAGGCTAGTATTACATAAATAAAACAGTGGCATTCTTCAAGATCAAAGGACTGCAATTTCTGTACGCGCTGGTCAGTCAGTACTATTTAAAATTCTGTGACCTTGTTAATATTTATTTATATTATATCTATTCTAATCTAACTAAACCTAGACCTACGTCTGGCTGGATATCCGGCGGCCGGATATCCGGCTATCCGGCGCGCGTATGGGCCGGATATCCGGTATCCGGTATCCGGCCAATCCACTATCCGTTGCAACACTAGTTAAAACCATCCCCTAAAATTAATTCCATAAATACATGCATTACATAGTAAATACATACACATACAAACAAAACTATTAGGGGATGATGATATATAAAACCATCCCCTAAATAAAATTTATTCATACTTAATAAAATTTCTGTCTTGAAGCATGAAATAATTTCCATTCCTTATCCAACCAATAAGAAAAGGAAAATAAGAAGAAAGGAAGAATGAAGCTAGAAACTCATTGGGCCCACGTACGCTAAGCACGCGTACATTTTATTTGGAAGAGTGCAGCACGCAGTGTGTCGCGTAGCGTAGGGTGGCGTGGGCGCAATGAAACTGCGTGCTGCACTCTTCCATATAAAATGTATGGATACCGACGCACGCGCCCAGATTCGCGTGTGTGGCGTACGTGGGCCCAATGAGTTTCTAGCTTTAGGGGATGAGTGATCTCATAAATAATAAAACCACCCCTAAAATTTATACCATACATATTATAGCATATACTTTAAATTGATAACATAAAATTTCTGTTCTTTTCAGCTTAATATCTGAAAGTTCCCGCAATGCGGGACCAGTATATTAAACTGATTTTTGTAAAGTGACGGGATGCTCGGGGCCTGCTCCACTCCTATCGCGGGTTGGCCCGGGATGGCAGTGCCGCCAGGATCGGCCCAATAAACTGTTAAACATAATTAATAGGGAAGGGAAGTATTAATTTAGGGGTGGTTTATTTATAATTAATGCCCAACCACCCCTAAAATAAAATATTAAAATGCATATTTGCATTGCGTGAATGAATTAATTTCAATTTCTGTCATTGTCGTACTACTTATACTATGACTTTAATTACTTAATTAATATATGCATGATTCCATTCCATTCTGTCCGTAGGAAATTTCGAGAGGACGAAAAAAAGGCGCGCCCACCCACCCCCAGAACAATGCACACACACATTCCCTTCCCCTCCCAGTTTCCCAGCAACGGCAGCAACGGCGAAGAGGAAGGACTTCCGTCTGGCGTACGGAAAAAAATATTGTTAATATTTTTTATAATTGAAGTTAAAAGTAAAAGTCTCACCCTAAAATTAAAGCATTACACTTAGCATCTTCATTCTTCACCGTCTCAACTCTCTAGTGCATAAACGGAGGTAGTCCGGATAAAAAAAAACTGTTAAAAAACATTGAACCGACTTCAAACCCTAAAAACTGTTTAAAAAAAACATTGAACCGACTTTCCTAAAAAGTATTAAATAATTATTTTATCTTGAGTAGAAGGCGGTACACGAAAGCACAAAAGGGTTCATCTATAAATTCTCAGGTGTACTTTTTACCGCCTTCTACTTAAGAAGTCAAGATTTAAATATATTATTATTTTAGGGAAGTCGGTTCAATGTTTTTTTAAAACAGTTTTTTAATTCACTATATTTAGTAATATCACATAATATTGTTGAGAAGGTGATTGAAAAAATTCCATTGTGTGAAAGTATTCATCCCTTAATTTCCCACCCTTAGGGGGTGGAAAATGACCCCCCCCCCCCACCCCTAAAAATTACACCCCCAAAGGTTGGGAAATTAAGGGTGAATACTTTCACACTAAGGATTTTTTTCAATCTGAAAGGAGGTTCTACGGTTCTAAATTGAGAACCTCCTCCTTTTTGGAAGTCGGTTGAAAATAGGAGAGAAACTTCACAGACAGACCGAACGGAAGAAATAGATCAAATTTCCTTTCCACATCGAGCCACATAGCTCGGAGTGGAACCATGAGTAAAGCTGTTTGATTTAAAATAATGCTTTCCACATAAATATAATTACAAAAAAAATTGAAATTAGAAAAGTAGCCACGGCACAAGGGTAAAAGTTGCCACTCCTTTAAATAACATTCATCCCTGTACCCAATTACTATTGCACCTACTTTGGCACGCCCTTAGAAGCAAGGAAGAGAGATATCCCTCTTACAGATTCTCCCTCTACATCATCTTCCTCTCCCTCCGCTACTCCGCTCCTCTTCTTTTTTTTATGGAAACTGACACGGTTGGCTACATCACCTACTACATCCGTGATGTCAGCCAGCCCATAACACCTCGGTGAACTAGGTGTTATGTCAGTGCTTCCATTCGGTCGTGCCGGCTACACTGAACTGGATGGAAAACACGAACTATTTACGAGTACATAGCCGTTTCAACCGACCTTTCATCTCATCCTCAGCCTCCTCACCCTCACCCTCACCCTCACCCTCACCCTCCCTCTCCCCCTCACCCTCACGCTCACGCTTACGGTCACTCTCGCCCTCACCCTCTCACACCCCCACCCTTACCCTCACCCTCACTCTCATCCTAAACTCTCTCACTCTCCCTCTCCCTCACCCTCTCAACATCTCCCTCTCCATCACCCTCTACCTCCCTCTCCCTCTCCCTCTCCCTCTCCATCACCCTCTCCCTCTCCCTCACCCTCACCCTCACCCTCACCCTCACCCTCACCCTCACCCTCACCCTCACCCTCACCCTCACCCTCACCCACACTCTCACTCTCACTCTCACTCTCACTCTCACTCTCACTCTCACTCTCACTCTCACTCACACTCTCCCTTCCCTATCCCTATCTTTCTTCCTCTACCTCACCCCTTATCTCTTGACTTCCTATTACTCTCCGCCTACCTCCCACCCTCCCTCTCTCCTTCCCTTGCTCTCACTCTCTTTCTCTCTCTCTCTCTCTCTCTTTCTCTCTCTCTCTCTCTCTCTCTCTCCTTATCACTTCCTTGAGCTCTCTCCCACCATCTTTTCAGGGTTCCATATCCGGTACGGGTCACTATTACTAAGCGAGACTCCGTCCGAGAGCTGATCTCTTGAACAGTAAACGTAGCCCGTTGATATTTTCACAGAGTTTTATTATGGCCGATATAACTACAAATGATAACAATAAAAAAAAGTTAAAAATTCACGGGCGTTCCCATAGAAGAAACTAAAAAGTGCATGCGCGTCTATCGAAAGAGTATGAAGCATTTTAACTAATGCATAGATGGCCTGAGTGGCGGTGACCATGACATGGCGATACGAAACCCTCGGTGCGCGAGTTTGACTCGCACTTGGCCGGTTTTTATAGAACTTAGGTATATACGGTGACTACATCACCTACTACATCCGTGATGTACCACTAGTACCACTACCACCCATACCACCTTGATGCACTAGGTGGCATGTCAGTGCTTCGTCGTGCCGGCTAAACCGAACCGGACGGAAAACACAAACTATACATACATCATTATGTATATTATATACTTTATTATATAGGGTGGCCCAGTTATAGTGGTCCAAAAATTTTTTTTAGATGGAAGACATCATGTTGACTCATTTAAACAAAACATTAGTTCCGCGAAAATCAATAGTTGAGAAGTTATGATTTTTTTAAACTTTTTTTTTAATTTCTCTATTTTAGTCACATAAACCGCTCTAGTTGGATATCTATTCCACAAAATCGAATAAAATTTGGTATGGAAGTAGAGGAGACATGTAGCTAGTACAGTAACTATTTAGTAATCTGTGCTAGTACGTAATGAGTAGTTTTTAGGTTTACTCCTAGACTGTACTGTTGGTATAGCCCTTTCAGTGAATTTTTGTTTAGTTTACATTAAAACTAAAATTTTTGAAAAATCACTGTGAAAAAAAAAATTTACTACCGGAGATGCCCTTAAAAACTACATATCACAATTCTCCAGACCAAAAATTGTAGGGGTGTTACAATTGTAACATATTCAAAATTAACATCATTTGTACAAAGTCACTACAATAAAAAGTGATGATTACCTTAATTTTTAAAATCTTATTTTTTAAAAACATTACTAAACAGTTTTTTATGTGTAGATTAGCGCTGTTAGAGACAGCTTTATGAATAATGTGAAATTGTAGTTGAACTTGTTGCTTATTTTTTTTCACAACGTTAGTTGTGTAAAAAAATAAGATTGCATGTCATAAAATGCCACTAGGGAATAAGGATAAGATGTCGTGCTAAAGGGCGACAGGCTAGCCATCTCTCACCTTTGAACGGTCTTTCCACCGATTCATGCAGCAGGTGGCATTTTCTTCCCTTACTCGTTGCTTGTTAGTTAGGTCCGAATACTTTGCTAAACGTGGTGGTGGGTTTTATCCTGTAATTTACAAGAGTACCTGCAGCACAACTCGGATTACTCTGCTCACCTCGATTGCCGATAACTCGAGAACCACTTTATCGATGTAGATACAATTGTTGTAAAGGTAAAAAATACCGAAAAATACATTTTGAATAAAACGAAAAACACGGATTTTCCCGTTTCTTTCATGTATGATACCAATACTGGATGAAATTTTCGAAGTAATCGTATTTTTGGAAATTGAAAAATTTAATGAAATCAATTTTCAATAACGCGAGTTTTTAAAACATGATTGATATGATAACAATTAAAACATTTTTACTACATATATGAAATATTTTACGTAGGTTCGACAGCGACAGAAGTCTGTTCGCGCAAAACTTTAACGACGCCCGAAGCTTCAAAAGTACAGCGAATTTTAGATCAGATGATCTAAAATTCCTAACCTTCCTTCCCAAATTCTTAACTTAAATGTTATGAAATTATGTTACGGCATAGGTAAAAAACCGGCCAAGAGCGAGTCAAACTCGCGCATCAATTATCTGCCAACTATGCCAATAATTATGCAATCGCCATATCTGACATGGCACCCATTTTTGTAGTTCAAATTCATGATTAGTTAAAACGCTTCAAGTATGAGTATCTACCGAAAACTACTGTTTACACGCGCGCATACACTTTTTATTTTCTTGTACCTCCGAGAATTTTTTACTTTTTCTTATTTTTATTGGGACCACGACTTGACGTGCCTCTGTATATTTCTCAGCTGTGCTAAGGTGCTCTATGATTTGCAAATAAATATCTTTATCTTTATCTTTATCTTTATCTTTATCTTTATCTTTATCTTTATCTTTATCTTTATCTTTATCTTTATCTTTATCTTTATCTTTATCTTTATCTTTATCTTTATCTTTATCTTTATCTTTATCTTTATCTTTATCTTTATCTTTATCTTTATCTTTATCTTTATCTTTATCTTTATCTTTATCTTTGTCTTTGTCTTTGTCTTTGTCTTTGTCTTTGTCTTTGTCTTTGTCTTTGTCTTTGTCTTTGTCTTTGTCTTTGTCTTTGTCTTTGTCTTTGTCTTTGTCTTTGTCTTTGTCTTTGTCTTTGTCTTTGTCTTTGTCTTTGTCTTTGTCTTTGTCTTTGTCTTTGTCTTTGTCTTTGTCTTTGTCTTTGTCTTTGTCTTTGTCTTTGTCTTTGTCTTTGTCTTTGTCTTTGTCTTTGTCTTTGTCTTTGTCTTTGTCTTTGTCTTTGTCTTTGTCTTTGTCTTTGTCTTTGTCTTTGTCTTTGTCTTTGTCTTTGTCTTTGTCTTTGTCTTTGTCTTTGTCTTTGTCTTTGTCTTTGTCTTTGTCTTTGTCTTTGTCTTTGTCTTTGTCTTTGTCTTTGTCTTTGTCTTTGTCTTTGTCTTTGTCTTTGTCTTTGTCTTTGTCTTTGTCTTTGTCTTTGTCTTTGTCTTTGTCTTTGTCTTTGTCTTTGTCTTTGTCTTTGTCTTTGTCTTTGTCTTTGTCTTTGTCTTTGTCTTTGTCTTTGTCTTTGTCTTTGTCTTTGTCTTTGTCTTTGTCTTTGTCTTTGTCTTTGTCTTTGTCTTTGTCTTTGTCTTTGTCTTTGTCTTTGTCTTTGTCTTTGTCTTTGTCTTTGTCTTTGTCTTTGTCTTTGTCTTTGTCTTTGTCTTTGTCTTTGTCTTTGTCTTTGTCTTTGTCTTTGTCTTTGTCTTTGTCTTTGTCTTTGTCTTTGTCTTTGTCTTTGTCTTTGTCTTTGTCTTTGTCTTTGTCTTTGTCTTTGTCTTTGTCTTTGTCTTTGTCTTTGTCTTTGTCTTTGTCTTTGTCTTTGTCTTTGTCTTTGTCTTTGTCTTTGTCTTTGTCTTTGTCTTTGTCTTTGTCTTTGTCTTTGTCTTTGTCTTTGTCTTTGTCTTTGTCTTTGTCTTTGTCTTTGTCTTTGTCTTTGTCTTTGTCTTTGTCTTTGTCTTTGTCTTTGTCTTTGTCTTTGTCTTTGTCTTTGTCTTTGTCTTTGTCTTTGTCTTTGTCTTTGTCTTTGTCTTTGTCTTTGTCTTTGTCTTTGTCTTTGTCTTTGTCTTTGTCTTTGTCTTTGTCTTTGTCTTTGTCTTTGTCTTTGTCTTTGTCTTTGTCTTTGTCTTTGTCTTTGTCTTTGTCTTTGTCTTTGTCTTTGTCTTTGTCTTTGTCTTTGTCTTTGTCTTTGTCTTTGTCTTTGTCTTTGTCTTTGTCTTTGTCTTTGTCTTTGTCTTTGTCTTTGTCTTTGTCTTTGTCTTTGTCTTTGTCTTTGTCTTTGTCTTTGTCTTTGTCTTTGTCTTTGTCTTTGTCTTTGTCTTTGTCTTTGTCTTTGTCTTTGTCTTTGTCTTTGTCTTTGTCTTTGTCTTTGTCTTTGTCTTTGTCTTTGTCTTTGTCTTTGTCTTTGTCTTTGTCTTTGTCTTTGTCTTTGTCTTTGTCTTTGTCTTTGTCTTTGTCTTTGTCTTTGTCTTTGTCTTTGTCTTTGTCTTTGTCTTTGTCTTTGTCTTTGTCTTTGTCTTTGTCTTTGTCTTTGTCTTTGTCTTTGTCTTTGTCTTTGTCTTTGTCTTTGTCTTTGTCTTTGTCTTTGTCTTTGTCTTTGTCTTTGTCTTTGTCTTTGTCTTTGTCTTTGTCTTTGTCTTTGTCTTTGTCTTTGTCTTTGTCTTTGTCTTTGTCTTTGTCTTTGTCTTTGTCTTTGTCTTTGTCTTTGTCTTTGTCTTTGTCTTTGTCTTTATCTTTATCTTTATCTTTATCTTTATCTTTATCTTTATCTTTATCAAGCCTAAGTCTAAGTCTAAGTGTTAGTGTTAGTGTTAGTGTTAGTGTTAGTGTTAGTGTGTGTTGTAGTCTTAGTCTTAGTCTTAGTATTTTATTAAAATTATCAGGAACGGATCAAGATAACAAATTGAAATTAATACGAAATACGATGTACGATCTATTTAAGGTGTAGAATATTAAAGCTTCTAAATCAACGCAATCAAATATACTCTGCCATCTATGTCAGATTTTTACTCGCAAACTCACTCAAATCAAATCAAAACCTATAGGGTATTTCCTGTTAACATAGAATCATAAAATTTATTAGTAATGAAATATTAGTAGGTAATGCAATTTGGCAAGAAGCAAGGTCCTCACATCACAAGTAAAGAAAAAATCAGAAAATTAAAGATATGTCGTTATGTCATATAAGAAATATATTTTTGTATATTTCAACTTCACGAATGCCGCACAGTCAAACCATTGCTGTAGTGTTTATTTAGGCGGTTCGTGATTTTCCAAAACAATTGTTTTTGTACATAAATAATACAAATATATTGAGTGATGCTGATGATACGGAACCCTCGGCGCGCGTGTCCAACTCGCTAGTGACTTTCACTTTGGTACGGATTTATTTCACTTAGGTAACGTAAAACACGGAAAGATTCGAAAAGTATTTTCATAATATGAGATACCTACTTGCTCTTCCCGCCATGAGTACCCCGCTGCAGATTTTACCGCAACCAGCGCAGTGGCTAAGATGACTGAAGGATGTTCAGTTTGGTTGCGGGAGTGGTCGGCTAGTCAGCGACCCGCAGTTGAAGGCCCCTGGCCAGAATGACCAAAGTTGCATGGCACCTGTGGTGAGTGTCCGCGACGACCGCCAGCCGCAGCCGCATCGGTATTGAACGGTTGCTCAAAGTCTAAGTCTAAGTCTAAGTGTAAGTCTTAGTCTTAGTCTACCTTTTTTCTTTACTTTGTCTTTGCCTTTGCCTTTGTCTTTGTCTTTGTCTTTGTCTTTGTCTTTGTCTTTGTCTTTGTCTTTGTCTTTGTGTTTGTGTTTGTGTTTGTGACGAAAACGTCCAAGCGGCAGCGGGCGGTTTTATTCAAACATTTGCTCTGAAAAAGACAATATTCACCCTGATCGAGCGCGGCGCGGGCTCTCAGGGCTGGTTGACCTAATACGGTATATATTGAGTGTAGTTCCGAAAGTGTGTGCGTAGCTAGGCCCAGCAGATACTCGAACACCGGGACGTTTCCGTGCCAGGATCACTACCTGAAGGACTGAGCTATCGAAGGTGCGGCTGCGGGCGGAGACATCACATCACATCCAGGTAGGAAGGTAGGAGGCACCACACCACCACCACACACTTTGCGCTACATTGACCAAAGAGGATATAACCACATTGACTTTGACTTTGACTTTGACATAACGTAAAGATAAAGGTTTTTTTTTTTTATGGAAACTGACACGGTTGGCTACATCACCTACAACATCCGTGATGTCAGCCCATAACACCGGGTGAACTTGGTGCCACGTCAGTGCTTCCCTTCGGTCGTGCCGGCTACACTGAACTGGACGGAAAACACAAACTATTTACATAGCCGTTTCGACCGACCTTTCATTCAGTGCGTGGTACCAACCCGGGCGGGTTAAACCCTACCACCTAGTGATATAAGAAGGGAGTCATATCCCTTAGTCGCCTTTTACGACATACACGGGGAGAGATGCAGTGGGGCTATTCTTTTAAAGTACCGGCTCCACACGGTACAAATCGCAAAGATAAAGGTACAAAGGTAAAGGTAAAGGTAAAGGTAAAGGTAAAGGTAAAGGTAAAGGTAAAGGTAAAGGTAAAGGTAAAGGTAAAGGTAAAGGTAAAGGTAAAGGTAAAGGTAAAGGTAAAGGTAAAGATAAAGATAAAGATATTTATTTGCAAATCATAGAGCACCTTAGCACAGCTGAGAAATATACAGAGGCACGTCAAGTCGTGGTCCCAATAAAAATAAGAAAAAGTAAAAAATTCTCGGAGGTACAAGAAAATAAAAAGTGTAAACGTGTAAACGCGTGTAAACAGTAGTTTTCGGTAGATATAATGCGCGGGGCGGATCTCGGCGTGTCGCCGCCGCACCGGTTCGTCAGTGTTCTCCCTCGCACCCGCACCGTACTTGTATAGTGTATTCGCGTGGCGGGTCGCCCGCTGCGGCGACGACACGCCGAGATCCGTCCCGCGCACTATACTCATACTTGAAGCGTTCTAACTAATCATGAATTTGAACTACAAAAATGGGTGCCATGTCAGATATGGCGATTGCATAATTATTGGCATAGTTGGCAGATAATTGATGCGCGAGTTTGACTCGCTCTTGGCCGGTTTTTTACCTATGCCGTAACATAATTTCATAAGTTAAGAATTTGGGAAGGAAGGTTAGGTTCATAGTTCATACCATACCACCTCCTTGCATACCACACTTTCCTTCGAGCCGAAGTCTGCCGAAAGGAGCTGAAGGAGTCAGGAAGTCTTTCAGGTGGCGCACCGTGCGTGTCATCTCATCAGACATGTCATCGCTCGCTGTCACTCTTTGCGTTGTGGATTGCGTTATCCCATGAACTAGCTAGAGAAACGAAAATAAATTCATTTTCATTTATTTTACTTTCTATTTAGACCAGTCTTTTCGATTAGCATTGTAATTAGCGAGTAGTGGGTTGGATTTCGCAGCCGTAATGGTTTAACATCGTCCGTCTCACTGCAGAGCGGTAAGTTTGATTAGTCGGCCATTCCATTATACCTTTGCAGGTGAGCTCACCTGACGACATTAGCCAAATTGCTTTGTTGGTGGATAACCCACCTCGTTCAGATGAGCCGTACACCGACTCGCAAGTCTGCTTCGAACATAGATAACCTAACTTTTATTTTCCCGTGAAAGATAAAATCCTTTATTTTCTGTGCCATGTTATCATATAAGTTTTAATGCAGTCAGAATCGAACCTGTACGTGCATTTAACCTGTACGCTCACACAGATTATAATGATGCTTATCCATCTGTGCTTCTAAATAATTGAATCCTCACTTGGGCTGGGGTTTACAATACGTACACCTTTATTTCAACTAACTGGTGCGATAGGTCTGTAGTGTAGGCTTTTGCGATTCTGGTGATGTAATTTTTTTTCTGCGGAAATGCGTAGTTTCGGAGAAAAAAAATTTGGAAAAAAATATTTTTCATACAAAATTAATTTTCGAATTTTTTTATTTATTTTTTAAATGCACCAAAACATTTATTTTCAATAGGAATTTATGCAAAAACGACATGCGCCGCCTCAACATTAGGTTAGGGTTAATTTATAGAAGATGCGTCGCGTAGCGACGTATCTTCTATGAATTAACCCTGGTTATTTTTTTTTAAACCACCAAAACATTCACCCATACCACTTCCTTTGTTTTTACATACATTTATAATCTAAACCAATGTTTTGGTGCCTTAAAAAAAAACAAAAAATAATTATTTTGTATGAAATATTTCGTGAAATTTTCTTTTTGGCCCCAATTTTGATTTCCGCAGACTAAGTCTTTTCTAATAGCAGTATTTTGTGATCCTTTATGCTCCTGTATTTTGTATTTTTTTTTTTACGAGGTGTACGTTTTGGAAACCCGCCCCCTCACTTGTTTTACATAGTGTTGTGGAATAAAGTTGACTTTATTATTTTACGAAATACTAGATTGTCTATACAGCTTTCACTGTAAAAGTGAAAGTGCCATGGGAATCAGGGGTTGTAACTGGTAAGGTTAAACATTCCTATCGGAACTAAGTGCCATAAAAGCCTTTTGTTGTGCCGGCCTCTTTACAATATATTTTTGTGTTGCAGGTCACAATGTCGTCCTCCGCAGTGTACATCCTGGATGTGAAGGGCAAGGTCCTCATATCCAGGAACTACCGCGGCGACATAGACCTCGGAGTCATCGACAAGTTCATGCCTCTGCTGATGGAGAAGGAAGAGGAGGGGCTCCTGACGCCTCTGCTGCAGACCACCGAGTGCACCTTCGCCTACATTAAAACCAACAATCTTTATATTGTGTCCACAAGCAAGAAGAATGCCAACATCGCCCTCGTGTTCGTCTTCCTGTATAAAGTGGTCGAAGTGATGGCGGAATATTTCAAGGAACTCGAGGAGGAGAGCATTAGGGACAACTTTGTCGTCATCTACGAGCTGATGGACGAGCTGCTGGACTTCGGATACCCTCAGACCACCGACAGCAAGATCCTTCAGGAGTACATCACCCAAGAGGGGCACAAGCTCGAGATGCAGCCAAGAATCCCCATGGCGGTCACCAACGCTGTCTCGTGGCGGTCCGAGGGCATCAAATACCGCAAGAACGAAGTGTTCCTCGATGTCATTGAGTCTGTGAATCTGCTGGCCAACTGCAATGGCAACGTGTTGAGGAGCGAAATCGTAGGCGCCATTAAGATGAGAGTTTATCTCTCCGGTATGCCAGAGCTACGTCTCGGCCTCAACGATAAGGTCCTCTTCGAGAGCACGGGCCGCGGCAAGTCCAAGTCGGTTGAGCTGGAGGACGTTAAGTTCCATCAGTGCGTGCGCCTGTCGCGCTTCGAGAACGACAGGACAATATCGTTCATTCCGCCCGACGGCGAGTTCGAACTCATGTCGTATCGTCTCAATACGCACGTGAAGCCGCTCATCTGGATCGAATCGGTGATCGAGCGGCACGCACACTCTCGCGTTGAATACATGATCAAGGCCAAATCGCAGTTTAAACGACGCTCGACCGCAAACAACGTCGAGATCATAATTCCCGTCCCCGCAGACGCCGATTCGCCCAAGTTTAAAACTACCATCGGCAGCGTCAAGTATACACCAGAGCAAAATGCCATTACCTGGTCCATTAAATCATTCCCTGGTGGTAAGGAGTATCTTATGCGAGCTCATTTTGGCTTGCCTTCGGTCGAATGCGAAGATATTGATGGCAAACCGCCCATTCAAGTCAAGTTCGAAATACCATACTTCACAACTTCGGGGATTCAAGTGCGCTACTTGAAGATCATTGAGAAGAGCGGCTACCAGGCTTTACCGTGGGTGCGGTACATCACGCAGAACGGGGACTACCAGCTTAGAACTAACTAATGCATTTTTTTAAAACAAAACATTCCTCTACTAACATTACGATTATCATAAAAAATACATTTAACTGGTTTGTGTCGCATATATTTTTTCTTAGTATTATCACTATTAATCATTGTGACTATATTATTTTAATCCAAGTATTGCATTGTTGTACACTTACTTGAGAAATTGCAATATACTATTCAAAATATTGCAGGGTTTTTTCTTAAAAAAAAATGGGTGCATATACTTATGTTAGAAGTTTTACTTCTTTCATCTTCCGACTCTCGCGACCGTCCGACCCTTCGACCCTCCAATCCTCCCGACCCTCCTAACCTTTTGATCCCCCTCCCCCTATCTCATCTATTGGGCAGCACGGCACAATACATGCCCATCCCCATAGTACAGCCTTAAGGGCTAGTTTGGGGGGCAGAAACTAATGTTAGAAAAACATAAAATATGTAATATTCAAAATTCAAAATCATTTATTCATAAGAACATATACAAACACAACACTAATATAATAACAATAACATTAATAAATAGGTGAAAAGACGTAAGCATTGCATTTTGTTACAATTTCTGCTTCCACGCTAGTCCCGAGACTGTGATGCGTGATAATATAGTAGATATAAGTATACAGTAGAACCCCGATTATTCAGACTTGTATTTTATAGCCCTAAGCATTCTAGGTCGTCGATACCTTAGTTGCTATGCATGCAAACTCTCGCGAGAACACGGGGAGGGCACAAAAGACCGACAACACACGACACGATCTGACAATGCATGCCTGTTAATGTGGCATTCTTCAATAAACATGTAGTTCTCGGTGTTTGCAGCCTCTGTTTTAAACGGAATGCTATTGGGCTTCATCGGCACAACAATCCCCGCTGACAGCGCGCAAAGTGTCTCTTGTATCCATAATTTTTTTTTTATTTTAACACTACTTACATGCTTCTATTATACTGTACGGCAGATTATCCACATTTTCAATTACTTATACGGGCTACCCCTATCGGGGTTCCACTGTATTGCATATTATGTATGTTTTTAAAAACCTGCTAAGTGCGAGTCGAACTTGCGCACCGTGGGTTCCGTATCGCCATGTCATGGTCAGCGCCACTCACGCCATCTATGGATTAGTTAAAATGGTTCATACTCTTTTCGGTAGATGGTGATGGATACACTTTTTAGTTTCTTGTATGGGGACCCCGTGAATTTTTTAGTTTTTATTATTTTTAATCATTTATTTACACACTTTTTTTATATTAATTTTACATATTTACAAACTTAAAATCTAAAATTAATACCAAAAGAAATGGAGTTTCCACCACCGGCGGTGGGGCGAACCCAGGCTACCGATGGTCGGGTCCCAAAGAGAGAAACTTCCGGACGATGCGTGCAGTGTCGAGCCGGGCTGCCTTCTGGATCTGGCCCTTGACCCAACCACTAAGCGAGAGCCTCTCAAGGTGGTCGTCGAGGCTCTTCGCTATCAGCCCGTGCGCCGAAACGACTATGAGCACAACGATCGTCGAGTCGACGGGCCACATTTTGGTAACCTCGTGCTGCAGATCCAGATATTTATTCTTATTTTTATTATTATTTGTTGATATATCGGCCATAATAAATTCTGTGAAAATTTCAACGGCCTATAACAACAACGGTTCAAGAGATACAGCCCTCGGACAGACGGACAGACAGACGCGACGGCGCGCGGCGTATGCTTAGTAATAGGGTCCCGTAAAACGGATACGGAACCCTAAAAACGAAAACATTTTTTAAATAATGTTTTTGTTTCATGTTTTTTGTGTTTTATTTCGAAAAAACATTCGCAGGGGACTCGGCTTTAGGCAATGACGTATCATGTATTCTACTAGACCTCTTACCCGGGCAACAGCCTTCGCTCCACCGCGGTGGAGTAACCATTACGCGGAAGGACCCTCTTGAGACTAGTAGCTCGCGAGCGACCGAACGCGGCGGACGCGCCGTCCGCGCGCTCGCTGCCGTCCGTCTGCGGCTCGCATCGCGCCAGTCATTCTTATGCCCGGTTGTGTGTTGCGAATTGCGATATTGCAAAAATCATACCAAAAATATTGGGAAAACTGATGGCATCTCATTTCATAGGTAAGTATCACTTCATTGTGATCTTAATATATAAGGTCTTTCAAAATTAGTTAATAGTACGCAAAGGGGGGGTTCTGCATCATATAGGGAGTAAAACCTATATAAATTTTTTTGGACCTTGGGCTTTTTTTATGTAAAATGTTTTGTATGTATTTAAATAAAAAAATATGTGGTTGATTTTTATAGCCTAATCGATTCATTTTCATAACAGTAACAAAAAAGTCTTCATTACCATTTTGATGTAACACGTGTAAGTTGGTAAAAAAAATCAAATTCTTTCTATTCCATACTAATAAAACTAAAATTGTGGTTTTCACAATTTCTGAAAGAAAGAGATCTATGTGTTGGAAGACTTTTTTGTTCCTGGCATGAAACTGAAACGATTAAGAAAAGAATTTTTTTTTTACATTTTACATTATTATAATTTTTTTTTTTTGTAAAAAAAAATCTTTGTTCCTCAAAAGTGATTTATTTACGATACAGAACCCCCCCTTAGCGTACTATTAACTAATTTTGAAAGACCTTATATATAATATCTTGTTTTCCATGTGCTTAGAAATATTTGGTTCAACTGGCCAATTAGGGCTGTCACAACGCTACTTCAATTAGAAAATGTTGTACATTTTATGTATTGACCTAGCATTGCAATAACATAAGCATTATTTAATTAAACAAATAAATTAAACGCGCTCATTAGGGCTGCCACATATGAATGATTAGAAATAGAGTTCTGGGATATCATGTATGAAAGTAAATAAATATGTATTAAACCACGTTAAAATATGAGACTGAATTGACCGCTAATTAGGGGTGTCGCTATTCTTTTTTTTTTTTTAATTAGTAAGTAATTGAGAAATTTTCAAGAAAACATTTTTTTTACAAGGTTTCCACATCCTTCTAAGGGATCAATACGAGAAAGATGGATAAAAATAGTCCAAGATGATACATTGTTTAAGGGAAAGTGAAAATTTAAATTTGTGTAAAGTGAAATTTAAATTATTTTGTTTAAGTACGGAGGAAGAGTTATTTTAGTTGTGTTTGTGTGTGTAGTCCAAAGTATACCTAATGGTTTTTTTAGTTATATATATATATATATATATATATTTTTTATAAATGCTGCACTCTTTATTTTATGTATGTTTGGTTTGGAGATTTTAAGTTTAGTCCAAGGCCAAGACCGCAGTTAATAAATTCTTTATTATTAAGTTTAGTTTTTTAGATATTATTCTAGTTATTAAGTGTAGGTATTATAAGAATACAAAACGGCTTTACTCGCGGTCGAAATATGAGCTGTGTGGCTCGACGTTTCGGGCCAAACGTATGGCCCATCATCATGAGCACTCTGGCCGAAATGTCGAGCCACACAGCTCGTATTTCGATAGTGAGTAAAGCCGTTGTTACTTCTTAAAATGTCAAATAACCACGATAATTTAAAAACCCATATAAGTTTAGGTATGTATTTCAAGTTATTATAGTTCTGTATTTTAAGTTTAAATACATAAAAACGTTTTTTTCGATGAAATTCACTATCTGTTTTCTTCTATAATCCTTTAAAACGTCCCACTGCTAGGCACGGACTCTGCTCACTAACGTAGGAGGTATTGTTTTTATTGTTGTTGTTTTATTGTTTATTGAGTATTCTTATGGCAGTCATATTGCACTCGAACTTGTCACAATTTGTTATATCCGGTTCGATTACTCGTACATGGTGACCAGTGGAAATCAGAAGCAGTTTACACAAAAATACCTTTCATAGACCAGTGTGCACTAGTTACCTAACTTTATTTTTCTTCACCGGAGCGATCGTACCTATTCGTTATGAAATGCACGTATATCAATCTTTATCAAGGAAATAAATAAGTACATTAGTTAGTGCCCGGGATTTGAACCCGCAACTTCTGCATTGAGAAGCGTTACCACTAGACTACGGGCACAATTAACCATAATACCTACCCGTAAAATAATAAATCGAAAAATATATTTTTGGTAGACTAAGTGACAACCCTACGTATTCCAATGCACGTGTTGACTGACCGGCCGGGCCGGCCGGGCCGCTAGCCGCTAGTCGCTCGCTAGCTAGCCCCTCTCCCGCTCGCTTCCCGCCCCGCGCGGCTCAGCGTTCCGCCACCCCGCTACCTTACCTCATACCTCAGTTATTGGCCGTCATTTCTCTGTATTCTTTCTTCGTAGTGCTCACTCTATACATAAAATCTCTTTGGCTTTAGGTACTTTTATGCCAAAATAATAATTTTTAAACACAATAAAGCTGAAGTGATGTGAAGTTACCATTTTTGAAAAAAAAAGTACTGAACCAATTTTTTATTCGCAGCCTACTTACCTAATGCCGGCACTTCACTTGACTTGGCTTAGCGTATTCGTGTTTGTTGCAAACATTTTAGTTTTATCTCGCTCTAAACAAGGCATTAAAGGGAGACGAAACCGAAATTTTTGCCAAATATACGAATACGCTAAGCCAAGTGAAGTGCCGGCAACAATTTGTATTTTGAGTTTTGACTAGACTATAATAAATATGAGGAGTGGTATGTACATTTTGTATAGGTACTCTTTAAAAATATTCAAAATTTTAAATTCTTGGTAAAAGATCGACAGCGCAAAATTTGCGCCGCAAATGTAGTCGAAAGCTTGTTCGAAGCAGTGTTGCCAACTTTTTTCTAGCTCGCCCACCAGATGCGCCAGTCGAAACCACCAGAATTTCCCCAGATTTTCAGAAATACTCAAAAATAAAAAATTATAACAAAAATCGAACCCTAGAGTTAAGGAGGTCGGTTATTTTTGCTTGCTTTAGCACCGCCTTCAACTCTAGGGTTAGATTTTTTTTTATTTCATACATTTTTGAAGGCGGTTTATATATATATATATATATATATATATATATATATATATATTTTTTAGTTTTTTATTTCACAGTTTTTTTTAGTACTTTATTGCTATTAATGTACTCGGCGGAATCGCTTGGCCTTCGGCCTCGCGATTCCGCCTCGCTTTCCAATCCGACCGTGAAGCACAAGGGAAGCACCAGCTTTCAAAAAAAAAAATTTTTTTTCAAAATCGCTGCACCCAGTGTAAAGTTCTGAGGTAACATACATTCCGGTTTTTGAGGCTCTGTCTGGTCTTCAGAATAATGAAAAACCGGACAAACGTCCTTTTCAGGATCTTCAAATAAAAGAGTAGGTACGATCATTTCCAAACAAATCAATTTAGTATACTTATTAATTATTATCACTGCAATCACAGGACAGATGGTTGCATACAAAATAATATTACTAAAATAACAATTGAGATTAGTCTTCTTCTGAAGAAGAAAGCGTCTCAGCTTCTTCGCATGGAATGGGTGCAGCATAAACACATTTGGTTCCAATTTTGTTAACAGATCCTTGGGGAAAGTTTAGGTACGTGTTGCAACACTTCATAGATTTAAAAACACTAAATTTTTTGCATAACCACTAAACAAATCTGATCAAACCACCATACTCAGCACTAGACCCTAGATCGAAAATTTGGCCACCAGACGGGATTCCAAACCACCCACCAGACGGGATTCCAAACCACCAGATCTAGTGGCGCTAGCACTAAGTTGGCAACACTGGTTCGAAGTTCGTTAACAAAGGGCGAGCGAAGACGATGACATGACATATATTTTTCAAGGCTATCTCTGTCTATCTATACGCTTTAGATAAGGAAGGGACGAAAGCATATGGCTGCTGTCACTGTCACCACCACCAACCAAACATAAAAGTTTGGAAAAATAACCTCAAAATTATGAATTGTTTGTTTCCAAAAACATGCCTATTATTTTCTGAATAAATTTACCGGCACTGGACGCACGTAAACCACAGCAGCGCAATAATTTATTGAATGCACCTAATCGCTCAATGAATGCATTGTAGCAGGATAAAAGCAACTATGCGGTCTCCAATAGTTTGGAAGAAATTAATCGCCGTCCGCACTCTCTCCAGCAGTGCAGTTGCTGATATTCTACCATGTTCACAAGCCGTGCTTGTGCGCCGAACTCCGTCGAAGTCTCCTGCGGCGCCGCCTACGCCGTCGACCCCATCAGAGCCACCGACTCCTCCGGCGAATGAGAACGCAACTTCGGAGAGGCGACTGAACGATTTCAACATACAGATGCTGTCGCGAAATATTTACAAACAACTGTTTGAGGATCAAACTACGCAGCCAGATCCTGCCCTTATATCCAGGTATGAGCGCTCCGTCCTTAGTCAGTCAGCGTCTATGCGTCTATGAAACTGACACGGTTGGCTACATCACCTACAACATCCTTGATGTCAGCCCATAACACCGGGTGAACTAGGTGCCATGTCAGTGCTTCCCTTTGGTCGTTACTTGCTGCTTGATTTTTATCTTATCCGAACTATTGAGAGATCACAATAGATCTATCTAGGTTGCAGTGATAATACAGCTCAGGGGCCCTCATTGTCTACTTCAACTCATAAATCATCTCCTTACGTTTTTAATGTTTAAGAAATGCATGGAGGAGATAAATTCTTGTTTTTTAGGGCTCCGTACCTCAAAAGTGGAAAAAACCCTTATAGGATCGCTCTTGTGCCCGTCTGTCTGTCTGTTCGTCACAGCTTATTTTATTTTTCATTTTGCTGCTGTTTATTTTCTAAAGTCCTTTCAGTTTGAAGTGCCGAATCACCAGTAATATTTGAATCATTAATAAAAAATGTTGATTGTACGTATGTGTTTTAATAAAATGTTTCAGATGCCAAGAGCACCTACTCCACCACGGCATAGAGTACAAGAAGTGCGCGCCGCAGTGCGACGTGCAGTTGACGCTGCCCGCTCTACGCGGCCGCGACGTTATAGAACACTTCTACAACATCGGCGAAGAGCAGAGCTCTCCGTACAGGAGCCTGCTCGCTCGTCTCGCGGCTGCATCCATTCCGGACATCCCAACTGTGTGTAGTCAGTCAGTCAATCAGTCAGCGTGTAAGCGTCCACTGCTGGACATACGCCTCTCCAATTTTCCTCCAGTCCTCCCGGCCTTCAGCGATACGGAACCACTGATTTCCGCCGGCGTACTTGATGTCGTCGTCCCACCTGGCGGGTGGTCTTCCCACACTCCGTTTTCCTGTCCACGGCCGCCAGTGTAGGACACGGTTACTCCAACGGTCGTCGTCTCTTCGGCGCCCAGCCCACTACAACTTGAGCTTAGCCATCCTGTGTCCAATATCGACTGTGTGTACCCATATATTTATTTATTTGACCATGGCCCAAAGATTCGTAAAAAAAAGTGAACTTGCTGTTGTTTACCTTGCACCCGGTTTCCGTATCCATTCGGAATCACTAAACCTACGCCAAGGGTGGGAGGGAGAGAGGGAGGGAGAGAGGGAGGGAGAGAGAGAGGGAGAGAGGGTGGGGGAGGGAGGGGGAGGGGGGAGGGAGAGGGAGGGGGTGGGGGAGGGGTGGGGAGAGGTTGGGGGAGAGGGTGGGAGAGAGGGTGGGAGGGAGGGGGAGGGGAGGGGGAGAGGGTGGGGGAGAGGGTGGGAGGGAGAGAGGGAGGGAGGGAGAGAGAGAGAGATATTGCGTCAACTTAAATTAAGCGTAACAATGCTGCGAATTTTCTGTGGTTGTATGGGGTAAAAATGAACTTTTATTTTTATTTTTGCCCGGTCACTGCAGGAGTGGCTCATGAAGCCCGGCTGGCACCGATACTCCGCCGGCCGGCCTCCCGAGCAGGTCCCCTACCCGCCCGACGACGCGCTGGTGTTCGACGTGGAAGTGCTGATGGCCGCGGGCAGTCAGCCCACTTTGGCGTGTGCCGTGTCCACAGACTATTGGTAATCTTTGTTCTTTTGTCATATTTAGGTTTTGGTACCTCAAAAGAGGAAAATACTGAATGACTCCTTCTGTCTGTCTGTCTTTCTGTCCGATTGTCACAGCTTATTTTCTCCGAATCTACTGGACAAAATATGGTACATATATATAGAGTTTGATCACCCAATCGCGGACATATAGCGTAAATGAACTAAGTTAAATTTTGGGGGTCAATTTTAGGGTACAAATTAGAATTTAAACAAATTAGATCATGTGAATTATCAATGATAAAGTATCATCAAGGAATATAAATATATATTTTTTATAATTTTAAAATGCACAATTAAAAAAATAATATTAAAGAAAATCTACAAAAATCTAACATCCCCCCATTATCTTCCAGTCAACTACTGAGTCTTAAATTTCGAAAAAATAGGAAATAACCCATAACACATGTTTGAAATGTTATATTTTTTGTGTTTTATACCTAGATATATTTATATATTATATTAAATGTTAAAATGGTTGATCTATATTGTAAAAAGTGAAACAGTTTTTTTATTGGCTAAACTGTTTATTTTTTATTTAACTTGTGCAAATGTATGTAAAAATAGCTGTTAAGTTTCCTTTATTAATAAGTATTGTATGCGCGCGAGCATATGCGCCGCGTAAGGAATGTGGCCGACACCCGCGCTAACCCCCGCGCGGCAGGATGCGGGTGGGAAGCGCGCTTCCTCTTTCCCCTTTACTTCTGGCCGCGCAGCGCATGTGCTCGCGCGCCGATAATAGTTTTCGACTTGTAAGTGAACATAGAATTGACAGCGCATCGTTACTGATCTTCCGTTTCATTTATTAATATGATTTGCAGGTACGGTTGGGTGAGCGAGAGCCTACTGAGCGGCGCGCCGCAACGCGCGCGCAACGTGATGCAGTACGAGCAGCTCGTGCCGCTGGAGACGGACGCGAGCGGCGCGCGCGCGGACGCGGGCCGCGCACGCATTGTTGTCGGACACAACGTGTCGTACGACCGCGCCAGGGTCAAGGAGCAGTATTGGATAGAGCGAACCGGTCTGTGATGCTTAGATAAAAATAAATAGAAAATGCTTTAACCACTCGCGAGTCGCTGGGACGCCCGTATGTCCCAGGGATAAAATGTTCACAGTGCGTCGCTGGGACATACGTCTATCCCGGCGCGGCAGTCGACCTTTGCCATACAAATATACACTCTTTTAATATGGGGATAAGGCTCTATTTTACCTCTAAAATAAGGTGAAGATATGCTCTTTCGATCTGATTCAATAGTTCAAATGATGACAGCATTTGTCTCTCGTTGAAAAAAATGTTTGAACCACGCCCGTGCGCGCCGGTCAGTTCAGTGTCATGGCGGTGAGCGAGTGCACATGTTCGAACGATGTTTCCCAAGTGCCGAAGGCAAGATATAATTTGTATTTAGTGTTTTTAGAAGCGCAATTGAGTGTAGAGTGCATATTTGGTAGTGCAGTGATCATATTATTGAGATCTTGTTTAGAAAATGCCTCAACACGTTGAGTTGAAGTAATAAAACTTCACCTCACCAAGTGCAGCATTCAACTCACGATTTTGAATAAGAAAAAAGGTCAGTACAATTCAAATTATACATAACTTTGTAGGAAATTTCGTAACGATTACAGCCATGCTAAACTTGCTATAAGTGTTCACATAATTTTTTCTAAAAGAAGCGTATTTCCCGTAACCCCGCCCTTATGCCGTCGCAATCGCGATCACCGCGACACTCACGGAATATGCGCGCGCGTGGCGTCGCGTGAGTGGTTAATGCTCCAAGAAACATTCAACAGTAACAAGTTTTTTTTTTATTGACAGCGCCTCATATTGCGCCGAGCCAACCATAAGGTGTCTAACGACGCCCATGGGCATTCGGTCGTATGCAAGTAGAGTAGAAAATTTACAGGTACAGAGGTGGACTTATCCCTTACAGAGATTTCTTATAGTCAACCTTTGGGTGTTTGAGATTCGATTAATATAGTGGAATGTAAGTAGGTAGTAGCAAAAGAGTTGTCCTTGAGAATTCAAGATAAAATAATAAAAACCGGCCAAGTGCGAGTCGAACTCGCGCACTGGGGGTTCCGTATCACGACATGGGTCAGCGCCACTCCCGCCATCTATGTATAGCCCCTAAAATCAAGACAATTTTTTTTTGTTTTTTTTTTATGGAAACTGACACGGTTGGCTACATCACCTACAACATCCGTGATGTCAGTCCATAAAACCGGGTGAACATGGTGCCACGTCGGTGCTTCCCTTCGGTCGTGCCGGCTACACTGAACTGGACGGAAAACACAAACCATTTACATAGCCGTTTCGACCGACCTTTCATTCAGTGCGGTGGTAGGAACCCGGGCGGACCAACAAATGCCATTCTTATGTCTATACTGCAATGTTCAGGGCTGAGGTTCATGGACACAATGTCCATGCACACGTGCGTGAGCGGGGTCACCAGCTACCAGCGTGCCGTACTCAAGTCCAAGGAGCGAGAGGATGATCCGTCGGACGACGCCTGGATGGACATCAGCTCCCTCAACGGTCTGGCCGATGTAAGCACGTAAAACTGTAGGTCCCCTCCCTTCTTACCTTACTAGGTGGTAGGGTTCAACCCGCCCGGGTTGGTACCACCGCACTGAATGAAACGTCATTCGAAACGGCTAAGCAAATAGTTTGTGTTTTCCGTCCAGTTCAGTGTAGCCGGCACGACCGAAGGGAAGCACTGACATCTATTGATTGTTAAGCAACGCTGGGCGCGGTCAGTACTTGGATGGGTGACCGCTCGATCGTTGGAGGCTGACCGTGGTTCGGATTCCACGTAAAACTGTAGGTCCCTTCCCTTCCTACTTACTCGGTGGTAGGGTTCAACCCGCCCGTGTTGGTACCACCGCATTGAATGAAACATTGGTAGAAACGGCTATGTAAATAGTTTGTGTTTTCCGTCCAGTTCAGTGTAGCCGACACGATCGAAGGAAAGCACTGACATGGCACCTAGTTCACCCGGTGTTATGGGCTGACATCACGGATGTTGTAGGTGATGTAGCCAACCATGTCAGTTTCCATAAAAAAAAAGCACCTTTGAGAACAATACAGACTATGGTGTTGTTCGGACTATGTAGTTCTACGCGCTTAAGCCCACTCCATTGTGGGCCTTTTGCGCGTCTTACGGCCTTACTCCAACCAGCCGAGTTCTTCCAGGAGGCGGCACACTCTCTTTGGGTCTTGGCACGCCTCTCGAAGTGTAGTAGGGCCTCCCAGCTCCTTCGCCCTTAAGTCTGCCATCTCCTCGCACTCCAGCAGCACGTGGGTCGGTGACTCGTCCGCCTGCAGTAGTGCCTTGCACAGTGGACTGTCCATTAACAATACAGACTATACAAGCTTTCATTACTAATATTTGAAGATGTGATTCTGGATGTTCAAATGTTCAATGTTATCATTCCCATTCATTTTGGTGGCAATGATGTCGATAAATGATCACACCAAATCAAAATGTACAGGTACAAAACATAATATTTATGTTTCTTATTGTATATGTAAGGATTTATATTGATTGTATGTATCTTAGTACAATTTGTATATGTGTGTATGCAAATTGTATACACACATATAACAATTTTCCTGTAATTCATACTACTGTTCCCTCTTTAGTACTGCATTGTCCGCCCCTACGTGTTTTCCACATCCCAAAAGTTAGTTCGTAAAGAATGCCGCAAGGCATTAAACTCGCCTTTTGTAACCTTTTTATACAATGGTGTACAATAAAGTATATTTTCATTTCATTTCATTTCAACTTTTTTATTTTATTTTAAAAATATTACGCAGGTTCACAAGCTCTACTGCGGCTCGGCCATAGAGAAGGATTCTCGTGACATATTCGTGAGCGGAGCGATGTCGGACGTGCGGCAACACTTCCAGCAGCTGATGCGCTACTGCGCCGGCGACGCTAGCGCCACGCACGCGGTCCTCGCCAAACTGTTGCCGCTCTTCTTGGAGAGGTTTCCGCATCCCGTTACGTTGGCCGGAATGCTCGAGCTGGGTAAGAATATAATAGAATGTTAGGACAGTCACTAAGTCAGTCAGCGTATATGCGTCGCTGCTGGATACGGCGCTTCTCCAATTTTCTTCGAGTCCTCCGGCGGTACGGAATCACGGCCAACCGCCGATATATTTGATGTTGTCGTCCTATCTGGCGGGCTGTCTTTCCATACTCTGTTTTCCTGTCCACAGCCGTGTAGGATACAGTTACTCTAAGAGCCGTCGTCACGTCGGCTGACGTGCCCAGCTCAGTACCACTACAGCTTAGCCACGCGGTGTCTTATACAGTACTAGCTGTTGCCCGTGACTTCGCTCGTCTGAAATTCGTATTTAAAAAGAAAGTAATTAAGCCCGCTACCGTACTTTTATTTCGGCGCGCATTTGGTTTGGACAATTTGGTTTGTATGAGAGCCACATCTTAGCGTAACCGGAACTGAATTTTATTTAGCCTATCCTGTGTCTCGTATAGGTAAATGTGCTTGTAAGAAGTTTTATTGAATTCAGATGATCGGTTTAAGAGTAATGGAGGAACATACATACATGCATACAGAAAAGATTTCTAAAAATCATCAATTTAGGTTTAGTATCATACATAGAGTCTACAAACTCAGTATCTCATAAAACAAAGTAACTTACTCCATGACCATCCCTAACAGATTTATTATTAGTATGATGATTGATTGATTGATGATTAGGGTTATTATTCCTTGCTCGCAGGTTCGGCATATCTACCGGTGAACACAAGTTGGCTTCAATACATCGAGTCTGCCGACACGACGTTCGAAGACCTCAAGCTCGAGTCGCGGCATCTTCTGTCGTTGAAAGCCGACGAGGCGTGCCGGCTTATGAACAACGACGAGTACCGGAAGGATCTTTGGATGTGGGACCAGGATTGGTCGACTCAGACGCTGAAACTCAAGAAGTCGACGAAGAAAAAAATGTCAGAAATCATGCAGAGCAAAACGACAGATGTTACCGAATCTGATTGTTTTAAGGATAATAATTGTAAAGTTGATGAAATGGAGTATGAAGAAATAGATAGTCATAAGTTTGCAGTATTGAATGAGGCATACATAAATAATTTAATGTCCAGCTCGGTGAGCTCGGATAGTTCGCAACGAAAGAAGGATTTACTCAATAAGTATGGCTATCTGTACAAGATGAAAGATCTGCTTCCGGTGAAGAGACCACAGCTCGCCGGGTACCCGGCTTGGTACCGGAAGCTGTGCACTAAGCCGGATAAAGAGGACAATTGGACTCCGGGAGCGCAAAACATTACGACCAGCATGCAGGTTTATGATTATGATTATGATTTAAAGTGTGAGAGTTAGGGCCCCGATCCCTGTTGTCACTGCGACCTAGGAAGATCTATTGCGATCTCTCAAAAGTTTAGAGCTCACCCCCAAGTCTGATTTCCGCTATGAACTGAATTATATCCTTGGGTTTTAGTGCCTGTATTTGGCATGGGTTAAAAATATAACCCCCAAGAATTTGTCTTTTGCAGTTAGACTTTTTAGTTGTTTCCTTTGGAACTTTTCATTTGGGTTGAAGCGAACCCTTATATGAAAATCTATCATCATATCGTATCTGTCACAGACGCTATCCGAGGCGATTATAGCTGAGCATATAAATATTGGCACTGCCCGCATCGGACGGATCGATCGGATCAAACGGAATTTCTATTTGTATGGTTTGCAGCAGAAGTGCGTTCACTCATCAATACCGGACAGACCGGACGCGTCAGATCGTTTGCAATGCTGAAGTGCGAATGATGTCATTCGGCAGGTCGCGTCGGCAATCTAATTGCTGCATCACGCAGCGGACAAAGCGACCGCAGCACTTCTAAAAATCCATTTGAGCCATTGCATGCGATGCGGACTCTTACATTATTCTGGAACACAGAGCTCAATAATAAAAAAAAAACCGGTCAAGTGAGTTGACCTTGCGTAGCGAATGTTCCGGTACCATTCTGTTTTCCGTGAGAATTTTAAGACTTAGGATTTTCGCTTAGGTTTTTCTGTAAACTATAAAAGGGGCCCTTTATTCCCTATTTTATATTATTCGAAATTTTAGACTCGGAGTAGATTCTCAGAGTAGTTTCAGAGATACTGGGGGGTATGATCGATTTTTGTATATTTTCATTAGTTTTCACGTTTAAAAATATAGTTTAAAAGATAAAACTATATTTTTAAATGTGAAAACAATTTTGAAGTATATATTATCATAAACGGTTACAGAGTAAATGTGTCATTTGTTTATGACATTGGGCATTATAATTGTCTTAGCTAGTTCCCCAGAACAAACAAATTACATAAACACAAAATACAAATTGCAGATAACTCCCAAACTGCTGCGTCTATCGTGGGAGGGTTACCCGCTCCACCACGTTCGATCGGACGGCTGGGGCTTCCTCGTGCCGTTCGCGCAGCGGCGCTCCGAGTCCTACTCGCCGGAGGACGAGCCCCAGATCCCCCTGGAGGAGCTGGTGGGCAAATGTCCCGTGGTGGACTTCGAGAGGAGCGCCGGGGAGGATCAGAGCGAGAGGACGATGGAACGTCTCAGCAAGAATGTTGAGGTATGGCCAGAGAAAGTGGAGTTAGGGGTGAAAAGTCATATTTATATTCTAGCGATCGAGTTTAGGTCCATGGGATGGTTATAATGGTTTGTTTATATTTTAAAAGAATATTTATTCGCCTTTTTAGTTTTTGTTCATTTATTCTCTTGCTGCTTGTAGGTCAGCCTCGATAGCTCAGTGGTGCAGACAGTTGACTGTTGCTATGTATTGTTAAGCAACGCTGGGCGCGGTCAGTACTTGGATGGGTGACCGCTCGACCGTTGGAGGCTGACAGTGGTTCGGATTCCACGTAAAACTGTAGGTCCCTCCCTTTCCTACCTTACTCGGTGGTAGGGTTTAACCCGCCCGGGTTGGTACCACCGCACTGAATGAAAGGTCGGTCGAAACGGCTATGTAAATAGTTTGTGTTTTCCGTCCAGTTCAGTGTAGCCGGCACGACCGAAGGGAAGGCTGACGTGGCACCAAGTTCACCCGGTGTTATGGGCTGACATCACGGATGTTGTAGGTGATAAGGTAGCCAACCGTGTCAGTTTCCATAAAAAAAATTAAAAAAAACAAAAAGGGTATGGCACTTTTTCTATGGAGAGATTTATCTGTTACGAAGTAACTATTAAGTAATCTGTGCCGCAACTCCCGCAGGAAGACTTCGGCAGGCGTTCGTACTACGCCCGCAGGAAGTTGGACGAGCAAGCTCGCGTGCACCGCTACACTGGCCTCGGAGTGTGGTGCGGAACGGCGCTGCAGGGCTGCTGCCACTTCCTGCGGCTGCCGCACAAGGACGGGCCCAAGTTCAAAGTGGGAAACCCGCTCGCCAAGGACTTCCTCGACAAGTTCAGCCAGAATGTGCTCTCGGCGCAGGGCGGCGACGCTGAGAATGTACGCGTTGTCTCTCTCCATCATTGTCCTACTTTATAGCAGCCGGATCGCGCGATTTAGAAGCTAGATGTCGCTTAGCCTTTTTAAGGTTCCGTATCCGACGTACGGGACCCTATTACTAAGCCTATGCCGTCTGTCTATCTGTCTGTCGGTCTGTCTGTCCGAGGGCTGTATCTCTTGAACCGTAATAGGTAGCGCATTGAAATTTTCACAGAATGTGTTATTATAAGCCATATAACAACAAATAATAAAAATAAGAAGAAGTAAAAAATTCACGGGGTCCCCATATAAGAAACTAAAAAGTGTAGGTATCTATGCGCCATCTACCGAAAACAGTATGAAGCGTTTTAACTAATATGAAGCATTTCATAAAACATGCCATAGATGACGTGATTGGCGCTGACAATGACATGGCGATATGGAGCCCTCAGTGCGCGAGTTCGACTCGCACTTGGCCGATTTTTTAACTCTAACGAGATGTCAATGTGGTTTGTAGGCGTACTAATGATTCCAGGGAATGGTAATTTTCCGCTATTTGAAGATGCATCTCTTTCGCTCTCTCTCTCTTTCTTTCTGTGTCTCTTTCTCTCTCTCTCTCTCTCTCTCTCTCTCTCTCTCTCTCTCTCTCTGTCTCTCTCCCTATCTCTCTTTCTCTCTCTCTCTCTATCCTTCGCTCTATATCTGTGTCCTACTTCCTCTTCCATTTGCTCACAAGAAGTTGGACTGTAACTGTGATTTTTACCCACTCAATTTTATTAGCAACAGAAATATTTAAAGGCCTATTTTGCTTCAATGTAAATTTGTTATCCTCGATAGGTGCTGAACCTCGGCAGAATGATGTCGTACTGGCGCAATAACCGGGAGCGCATCCTAGGCCAGCAGGTGGTGTGGCTGCCGCCGAGCCGCCTGCCGCAGCACCTGCGCGCCGGCGTCAAGAGATACGGCGCCATACTGCCGCAGGTGGTCGTCTGCGGCACTCTCACCAGGAGGTATGTACGCTCACCCTCCAGTAGCTATCGCACCTCGGCATGATTTTTTTTTTAAACTTCTTTTATTTCATTCCCCTAACGACCGTACTGTGAACCGTGTGGGGCCGGTACTTTAAAACGATAGCCCCACTGCACCTCTCCCCATGTATGTCGTAAAAGGCGACTAAGGGATATGACTCCCTTCGTATATTACTAGGTGGTAGGGTTTAACCCGCCCGGGTTGGTTGCCACCGCACTGAATGAAAGGTCGTTCGAAACGGCTATGTAAATAGTTTGTGTTTTCCGTCCAGTTCAGTGTAGCCGGCACGACCGAAGAGAACCACTGACGTGGCACCAAGTTCACCGGTGTTATGGGCTGACATCACGGATGTTGTAGGTGCTGCAGCCAACCATGTCAGTCTCCATAAAAAAAAATCGAAAGTTTTGTGTCGATTTTTTTTATGTCGCGAACAGTTTGTGACCACTGTCACAATTCCTTTAATTAATGTCAAAGTTGTCCTACGGCAGCCTCCTTTTCAGTCTCCGGTGTATCTCCGCATCTCTCATCAAATTCTTGTTTAGCTCGTTGGGATGTAGCTCGATATTTTTCTGATAGGACTTTGTCGTATTGTATTGTATTTTTATTTTATCAATGATCATTGGCAGTGTGGCAGTTAGACTGCACTCGAACTTGTCACAATTTGTTCTATCCGGTACGATTACAGCCACGAAGAAGAACAGACAAGAAACATCACAGGGTATTTTTTTTATAAATATTATTATGCAAGTACTTTAGTGACTAGCCACATAGTAACACCGCTTACAGTCTATCGAAAACACAGCTTGAGAGCAAGATTAACAATTTTGCTGAGAGTTCTGACTACAAAGACTTATTAATTAAGTATTGTTGTTGTTGTTGCTCGGACTCGTTCTCCGCGCTTAAGCCCACTCCATTGCAGGCCTTTTGCGCGTCCTACGGCCTTACTCCAACCAGCCGAGTTCTTCCGGGAGGCGGCACAATCTCTTTGGATCTTGGCACGCCTCTCGAAGTGTAGTAGGGCCTCCCAGCTCCTTCGCCCTTATGTCTGCCACCTGGCATAATTAAGTGTATCAGGTGTTAATGTTTTTATTTCAGATTACACTGTCGTTATGTCGAGGTTATGATGGAGCGTGTCATTTGTAACAAACCATGGGGCATCCATGATCATGTGCAGCATTTTTAATTGAAACCTCTGTATGATGCCGACGTTGGTCTTACCTTTGGTGCCCCACAGCTGAATGCGACGGCAGGCCTCACGCACTCTATGTACTTGCGCGCGCTAACTACCTACGGCCCGACGGGCCGCCGGCGGTCTATTTCAGTGGAAATTCGTCAGCCGCGCGAAGTATACATAGGCGCCCGCCCACGCAACTGGGCGCAGCTGCAAAGCAATAACCACTTTACACTCGATCGTTAAGGTACATTTTCGCACGCAGCGATTGGCGACGTGAACCAGTAGGCTATTAAAGCCCGAAGGTAGCAACATTTTCTATGGAGTGATTTATCTGTTACGAAGTAACTATTAAGTAATCTGTGGCCACGGGTCCAAACTGGCTTCAAGATGCTTTTATAAGATAAGCAGTTTTGACTGTCTTGACAGTTGGGAGGTGCGTCCTAGCAGACAGAAGATAATGTCAGCCTCGATAGTTCAGTGGTGCATACAGCCGACTGTTGCTATTGATTGTTAAGCAACGCTGGGCGCGGCTAGTACTTGGATGGGTGACCGCTCGACCGTTGGAGGCTGACCGTGGTTCGGATTCCACGTAAAACTGTAGGTCCCTTCCCTTCTTACCTTACTACATAGGTGGTAGGGTTCAACCCGCCTGGGTTGGTACCACCGCACTGTATGAAACGGCGGTAGAAACGGCTATGTAAATAGTTCGTGTTTTCCGTCCAGTTCAGTGTAGCCGGCACGACCCAAGGGAAGCACTGACATGGCACCTAGTTCGCCCGGTGTTATGGGCTGACATCACGGATGTTGTAGGTGATGTAGCCAACCGTGTCAGTTTCCATAAAAAAAAAATTACGTGTTATTTGGTACGGTGGCAGGGCGGTGGAACCGACATGGATGACAGCTAGCAACGCGCATGTGGAACGGATCGGCTCGGAGCTGCGTGCGATGGTACAAGCGCCGCCTGGGTACAAGTTCGTCGGAGCAGATGTCGACTCACAGGTCACTATAGATATTCACATCTAATATTCACAAATTTGTTGTGACCTCTGGCCATAGTGCTCGACAATGCAAAAAGGAGACAGCGCCAGTAGATCCAGCGCCCTACGAGATGGCGCTGGTCGACCGTCCGTCATACGTTTCCTACATCACCATTACGATACAGATCGTTCACAGTTATTTGACCTCTGACACATGTCATTGTATCTTCCGCTAGGTTGGCCCCACTTGCTGTCACTAGTACTACGGTCCTAAAAAGGGTTACTTGCTATTAATATTTTACCCATGGTAGTGGAAATTATGTATAAGTACCTGTTGTACTTGTAGTGATCAGTCCTCTTTTGCGCACTCCTGCATTTCTTGTTTCTTGTTGTGTACTGTTCTTCTTTCAATATGTGTGCAATAAAGAGTTTCTATTCTATTATAATCTAAAAATATATTCTAATATTTCGTACAGGGAAATAGTACGAACCAATTATGGCAACACAGAGCTCAGGTTAGCCAACTTGATGGCTAGAGGTAAAATAACTGTGAACGGTCTATAGTGTCTAATTGATAAAAGTGTATAATTTATCTAGAGGATGTTGACAACTCTTTGCACTCTTCCATCGTCTTCTACAAGTTCTTGTGCTGTAGAAGAGATTTCTTATGGTGCCAAATGTGTAGCCAACCTGTAGGGTGTGTCAAAATGTGTTAATGAAGGAATGTAAAAATAGCAAAGATAACATGTGAAAATTTAAAATTAAACTTAAAAATATGAGTACAGTAGAGCCTCCCTAAACCGATGATCACGGTAATCCGAAGAGTCGAAAACTCCCTCTCCACGTAGTGCGACGTATGCCCCTCCATACTTTTTTTTATGGAAACCTACACGGTTGTCTACATCACCTACAACATCCGTGATGTCAGCCGGTAACACCTTGGTGAAGTAGGTGCCATGTCAGTGGTTCATTTTGGTCGTGCCGGCTACACTGAACTGGACTGAAAATACGAACTATTTACATATCCGCTTTGACCGAACTTTCATTCAGTGCTGTGGTATCAACCCGGGCGGGTTAAACCCTGCCACCTAGTAAGGTAAGAAGGAAAGGGACCTACAGTTTTACGTGGAATCCGAACCACGGTCAGCCTTCAACGGTCGAACGGTCAGCCATCCAAGTTCTGAGCGGGTGTGAATACGATTTGCACTACCGAGGCTGACAACCTACTATCAATATTCGACTGCTGCGACTGACTTCCGCTAAGAGCCTTTCACATCCGTGGCGGTAGGAAATATGCCTCCTTGGACTCTATCCAGCGCCGCGCCATCCGCCTAATTGGTGATCCCGAGCTCACGGAGGGACTTGAATCATTACAACACAGGCGAACAATTGGTTCCCTTAGCCTGTTTTATAGGTAGGTACTACCATTGCCGATGTTCCGAAGAACTGGCTTCCCTCATCCCTCCTGCCCCGATCCGTATTCATCACACCCGCCAGACTCGCTCGGAACATCCATATGTTGTTGACACACAACTTCTGAGAACGTATCGCTTTTCGAAATCGTTCCTATGTCGTATGGCGAAAATATGGAACGGTCTTCCGGCGAGTGTGTTCCCCACCACCTATTACCAGGGAATCTTCAAAAGGTGTGTTAATAAATTAGACAATGACCAATTTGTCCGCCTTGTAGCTGGCATGGCGCATCTCTGAGCGTGTTTTCGGGAGCAGTGGTGTTATTGGCTGTGTCTTAATCGTCCTATGGACTTTTGGGCACAGCCAGAGCCAACTATCATTGTATCCCTCTACGAAGACAAGCCATGCTGCATCGTCATAGCCCCAGTCTCGCTTGCCTACCGATGACAGGAGCATGAAGAAACATGAAATTGCTCACCCTTCATCGGGCGACCGTCGCAATCTTCGTGTTTCTCTCTCGCTCCTGTCATCTGTAGGCAAGCGAGAGCGAGTAAGCGATAGCAACGTCGCACTGGGGCTATGACGATGCAGCATGGCTTGTCTCCGTAGAGGGAGACAATGGCAGTTGGCTCTGGCACAGCCATCCGTGCCAGGGTTCGTAAACGTTAGAAAAAATATCCGTGCACTAACGTTTTGATAGGTTGATTTTGGTAGCGTTTGAAGACAAACACTACAAAAACATCAGAATAGGAACCGTTTGCAAACTAACATAAAACTAACGTTAGAAATAACCCTATGCGCAAACGTTATACGGCGCCACGGCGGCGCGGCGCAGCGGCGACCTACCTAACTGACTGAATTGATAGTTTAAATGTTAGTTGAATCGTTATTTTGTTTTGTTATTATCATTTCGCTATGGCAGCGGTTTTCGTGTGAGGGGGAAATAACTATCACTAACACAAACGAATAGAATAACGTTAGATTAACGATTTTCAAACGTTTGGCGGGTAACGTTTGGTAAATTTCAAACGTTAGTTCGTTTTTCTTTAGTGATAGTTTTTATTTTGATAGTCTCCTAACGTTTGCGCGAAATAACGTTATTACGATTCCTGATCCGTGCCGGTCGTCTATAAAAAAAAAATGCGCTGTCGTCTGAACGTAGTGGTTGTGTCGCAGGAGCTCTGGATAGCGTCGCTGCTGGGCGACAGCGAGGTGGGCGTGGCGGGCGGCACGGCGCTCGGCTGGGCGGTGCTGGCGGGCAGTAAGGCTCAGGGCACCGACCTGCACTCGCTCACCGCGCGCGCCGCTCGCATCTCCAGGGATCACGCCAAAGTGATCAACTACGCTAGGATATATGGTACTGTATTCTTATACTTGGATTCGTCTCTCGGCCTCCTTTAGCAGACCTTGTCTACCAAGCCGCAGAATTTGAGCAATGGAGCGATCCATTGCTCGCTTGGCAACTTTCAACCTTTGGACAACACGTGTATATTATAATAAACAGTGCATATCGCCCCAGGTGCCGGACAAAACTTCGCCGAGCGTCTCCTCAAGCAGTTCAACCCGACGATGAGCAACTCGGAGGCGAAGAGCAAGGCGGCCAAGATGTTTACAACTACGAAGGGGCGACGCGTGTACCGGCTCAAACCAGAGTTCATGCACGACTTTATAGATGACAATTCTGATGAACAGGTTGGCCGTACCCTCGAGTGACATTTTAATGCGCTTTTTGTGGTAGAATATGTATGTTTTGGCTTTCAGGTTATAGATAGATAGATAGATAGAAATAATTTCTTGCTCCAAAACATTTAACAGTAACAAACGGTTTGGTGAGCGACGTTCGCTGCCACCCCCCCCCCCCCCCCCCCCCCCTGCCCCCCTGTACACGTACCTGGCTACGCCCTTGTGTGGGGACACATTTAATTAGTACAGGCAAGCATGTGTAGCTGAAGTCGCGACTTTTGTAACAAAATTTGAACGCATTTACAGGTGAGGCTTACCACATCGTTAAACTTTTGCTTTGAACAACGGGCGGCCAACTCAGAGGTGTATAACTTTTTTGTCGCCATTTTGATTCTGGCGCAACATGAGGGGCAAAGGCGGACTTATCCCTTACAGGGATTTCTTCCAGTCAACCTTTGGATGTTTGATGTTCTATCCTAGTTACCATTCCACCTCCGCACCACGCGCACTGGGCGGGGATTACATCCCTACACGCTGGACTACATGCGGATGCGTACCAATCGGTTCTGCAGATCTCTCCCCTACAGAACCGGTAAAAGCTATTCCTACCCATATACATTACCATATTATATTACGCATAAACGGTGACTGACTGCCGAAGTGTGCGGAGGCGGGATGACATTTACGTCAGCCTCGGTAGCTTAGTGTTGCGGTCGGTCGACTGTTGTTAAGGAACCCTGAGCGCGGTCAGTACTTCGCTGGGTGACCGCTCGACCGTTGGAGGCTGACCGTGGTTCGGATTCCACATAAAACTGTAGGTCCCTTCCCTAAGGTAAGACCTTACTAGGTGGTAAGTTTTATCCCGCCCGGGTTGGTACCACCGCACTGAATATAAGGTCGGTCGAAACTGCTATGTAAATAGTTCGTGTTTTCTGTCCAGTTCAGTGTAGCCGACATGAAATGAAGGGAAGCACCCTAGTTCACTCGGTGTTATGGGCTGATATAACGGATGTTGTAGGTGATGTAGGTTCTATAAAAAAAAAACCTTCGCTCATACGTTTTGCATAATGCAGGTCTGCGAGATGGGTACGTACCAAGCGAGCAAGCTGGCCAAGCTGAGCGGCCGACGTCTCGAGGAGATGTTCGAGCGGCCCAAGTGGGTCGGCGGCACTGAATCCAGCATGTTCAATAAGCTGGAGGAGATTGCCGGTATGTACCAGTGTCTTTATTTATTGCAGTCTATGCCAAACCTTATTGCCGCTCGTGCCATAAGCTCCATAAGCTTTGCATAAGTCAAATAAAATGAAAAATTGATTTTCGCTAACTCTCGTAAATATAATTTGGGAATAAGCAACCGGGTTGGAGAACGAATTTGAATTTATTTTCAGCTTTGAAAACTTTTAAGTAACGTACGTGCTTAGTTAAATATTAAGTGTTTTACAGACATTCTGTACCAAAATTCTTCGAACAATAAATTCTATTCTATTCTATTCTAGTTCTAAAATTAAATATTGCTTGCTCTTTGATACTTTGATTAGTCAGACAATTGTTTTTTTTTTCCTCCAACAGCGCCACTTGTTGTTTTATGTATAAGAGGACCTTCCCTTCTTACCTTTCTATAGGTGGTAGGGTTTATCCCACCGGCCGTGTTGATACCACCGCACTGAATGAAACGTCGGTATAAACGGCTATATAAACAGTTCGTGTTTTCCATCCAGTTTAGTGTAGCCGACATGAAATGAAGGGAAGCACTGACATGGCACCTAGTTCGCCCGGTGTTATGGCATCGCGGATGTTGTATTTAGGTGATGTAGCCAACCTTGTCAGTTTGCATTAAATAAAAACCGTCCAAGTCCGAGTCGAACTCGCGCACCGAGGGTCCCGTATCGTCATGTCACGGCTAGCGCTACTCACGCCATCTAGATGGCGTGTTATGAAATGCTTCATATTAGTTAATGTCATGCTTCATACTCTATTCGGTAGATGGCGCGCGCGCGCATACACTTTTTGGTTTCTTCTATGGGAACCCCTGTGAATTTTTTACTTTTTCTTATTTTTATTATTTGTTGTTATAACGGCCATAATAACACATTTTTTGTGAAAATTTCAACCGGCTACGTATCACGGTTCAAGAGATACAGCCCTCGGACAGACGGACGGACGGACAGACGGACGGACAGACAGACAGACAGACGGCGTAGGCTTAGTAATAGGGTCCCATACCGGATACGGAACCCTAAAACCCTGCATGAAAATACATATTTCAGATTCGGAAGCGCCAGCGACGGCGTTCCTCTCGGGGCGGCTGTCGCGCGCGCTGGAGCACAGCGAGGGCCGCTGGGCGTCGACGCGGCTCAACTGGGCCGTGCAGAGCGCCGCCGCCGACTTCCTGCATCTCATGCTCGTCTGCATGCGCTGGCTGGCGCCGCGGGATGCCAGGTGCGTTGCTCGCAGCTGCACGATGGCTGTTGTCCTAATGCTTCATAGCGAAAGTAAAAGTAACCAGAAATATGCGAAGCATTAAAAAAATCCACTGGATAGAGATTGTTAAATAACAAATGCTTCATCTAATTGAAATGCTTCATCTAATTGAATTTTCAAAAATCTTCTGTCTTGAAATTTTTTCTTCTGTGTTAGAAACACCGGTGGGCCCGGTACTTGGGTGTGGGGCCGGTACTTGTACCGTGTGGGGCCGGTACTGTACCGTGTGGGGCCGGTACTTTTACCGTGTGGGACCGGTAGTGTACCGTGGGGGGCCGGTACTGTACCGTGTGGGGCCGGTACTTTAAAAGAATAGCCCCACTGCATCTCTCCCCGTGCATGTCGTAAAAGGCGATTAAGGGATATGACTCCCTTCTTATATTACTAGGTGGTAGGGTTTAACCCACCCGGGTTGGTACCACCGCACTGAATGAAAGGTCGGTCGAAACGGCTATGTAAATAGTTTGTGTTTTCCGTCTAGTTCAGTGTAGCCGGCACGACCGAAGGGAAGCACTGACGTGGCACCAAGTTCACCCGGTGCTATGGGCTGACATCACGGTTGTTGTAGGTGATGTAGCCAACCGTGTCAGTTTCAATAAAAAAAAAAAAAACCATAGGTCGTCATGTGATAGTTCTCACTGTCCAGTATAGCCAGCAATACAAAGGGAAGTCTCCGGTACGGCACCTACCTTCTTGGAGGTGATATTGGCCGGTCGGAGCATGTGCTCTGGCTCCTCTGACTCAGCCATCTTTACCGGATTACATTTAAAAAAAAATTATATTTAGAATGAGGAGAAACTCTGGAAGTGTTTTATTGTGAATTTTAGAAATTATATAAACACATAATATATCTTCATTCGAATAGAACAAGTTGTAACAAGTTCGAGTGCAGTTGTACAAAGAATCCTCAATAAACAATAAACAACAAGAAACTTCATTATCTAACCAAGGATATCACATTTTGAAAATAAAACAGGTTTACAATAAAATATAGAGAATTTATTTCACTTCTACTTGATATCAACTCTCAAATCTAATTGATATGTCCAATTTCTATCTTTCCACCAATATTCTTTGGTGAAAGATTAAACATTGTATATATAACCTTGCCTAACTTTACCCAAACTCTCGAACCACAATTTTCTTGTCTGCTTAATTCCAACGATAAACAGTATAGAGTATATACAAACATTGTAAGATATTATAAAGAATTTAACTTGTAACAAAACATTTTTGTTCACTGCAGAATCGGATACATATTTGTAAATGAACAAGACGACATATTGAACGCCCGAAGTAAGCGCGAACATCAAAGCAAGCAGAGTTGTTCCGCGCCTATAAACTCTCCTACCGTTGTCCTTGGCGTTTCTCCACACAGCATATAACACCCTTGCATACAGACAGACACTGCACAATATTGTCAGCCATATATGAATGTGTCCCTTTGCTACGAATATCATAAAACAGTTTTTCCATTTCATAGCGTCAGTCGCTACAACTGCCGCGCTAATGCTAGTTGGGATGGGCGTGATCCAAGAGAATAAAGACGCTTTTATCATGTACTTGGAGTCTGAATCCTCCATGACGCTCACGAGATTCCTGTGAGCGAGCCATGCGCCCGACACCATCCATCCACAGGATGCTAGGAAGAAATAATTACCGCAAAATATATGCAGGGTTAATCCAATACGGCCGTCCAGCCACGGAACAGCTATGCAGCGGTAGAACCAGAGATAGTAGATGGAATCGACATACGCCCACATGAGTTGAGCACCGCACATGTAAAGCCAACCCTGGTTGACGGCGCTGCGACGCCAGACCGGGAACAGTGCAGCGATTGTCAGCATCAGCAGGTAACCGATCGTTGACAGACAAATGCCGGAGTAGAGAATTACAGAGCCAGCCCTGATGTATTTGTCGGGATCCATTTTCTTTGTTCTGCGGCGAAGAACTTGGAACTAGTTGCCGAACGTAATTTCTTCGAACGGAGCTTGTATATAACACCCTGCGGTTGTTTGTTTCACACACACACACACACACACACAGTTAAGGTTACTTTTGTGTTCCTTGTTTAGTTCCTTTTAGACTTTTAAAAGTAGTTTTTTCACTTATATTGTTGTTATAGTTGTTCACTTTTTTTAAATAATGTTTTTCATTGAACATAATTTTAAAAAACATGTTCTTGGACACTCAAAAAACGTGTGTTTTTATATCACCCAGCAAGGTGACTGGTTCAATTGTATCAGTTAGACCTCTATGTAAGTACGCACTGAGAAAATGATTGTTGCGTCCGTACCTGTGAATCATACCTAGGTTAAATAAACATGGATTCTAACAACTTGATACGTAATTTAAAACGTCAAAGCTCGTTATAAGGAAAACGCGTAATACATGCTTAGCTTCCTTATAATTTTAACTAGCTATGCTCGCGGCTTCGCTCGAGTTAAAACTGCGCTAACAGCAAATCTGACTGCAATTTCGTCTAAGTGTTTTCCCTATCGATTATGTATGCGCAGTACTTATAAATTGGTGGTGTGATGCTGTCGCGCCATTTCCGTATGGTTATATGTAGTAGGTATATAACCAGAGCAGAGCTGGGTCGCCTTACATAGGTAAGTTCTAAAGGGGAGTCTTCGGTATGGCACCTGCTTTCTCGGAGATGATATTGGCTGGTCGGAGTATGTGCTGTGGCCCCTCTAACTCAGCCACCCATACTGAATTACATAAAAAAAAAAACATTTAAAACTGCAAGTAATTATAATAAAATACTCGAAATCTTGAAGCATTTTCGAGTTATCAGCGAACATCAGCGGTGCAGACAGTCGACTGTTGCTATTGATTGTTAAGCAACGCTGGGCGCGGTCAGTACTTGGATGGGTGACCGCTCGATCGTTGGAGGCTGACCGTGGTTCGGATTCCACGTAAAACTGTAGGTCCCTTCCCTTCCTACTTACTCGGTGGTAGGGTTCAACCCGCCCGTGTTGGTACCACCGCATTGAATGAAACATTGGTAGAAACGGCTATGTAAATAGTTTGTGTTTTCCGTCCAGTTCAGTGTAGCCGACACGATCGAAGGGAAGCACTGACATTGCACCTATTTCACTCGGTGTTATGGGCTCACATCACGGATGTTGTAGGTGATGTAGCCAACCGTGTCAGTTTCCATAAAGAAAATAAAAAAAAACATAATTATCTACATACATACAATCGGACGCATTTTATAATAAGTGAGATTATAACTTTTACATTGATACATCTATTCGTATGTGTGTTAATTGAATACCTCCACCTCACTCGACTTGAATATTATGCCCATATAGAGAAGTTCCTATTATCTTTCATCATATGATTATCTAGGATTCCACATTTTACATTTTATATAAACTTATCAAATAGACTAGAATTTTTCGTAGGTAAATTTTTACCCATCCCATACGGTAGTTGGATAAAACGGGTCATGCACGGCATGTGGCCAGTATATTTCGTGTATAATAAATAAATAAATAAATGTCGAATGATGGCTTGACAATATTTTTTCAACAGGCTGACGAGCAGTGAACGAAAACTTCGCAAAAAATGCAACCGCGCTTCACATTGGCGCCCAGCACGGATGTCAGTCAGTCAGCATTTTATGCGTCCGCTGCAGGACATACAACTCTCAAATTTTTCTCCAATCCCGGCCTTCAGCGGCACGGAACAACTGATTTTGCCTCCGAAGTACTTTATGCCGTCGCTCCACCTGGCGGTCTTCCCACATTCCGCTTTCCTGTCCATGGCCGCCAGTGTAGGATACGGTTACTTCAACGGTCGTCGTCAGCGTCGTCAGTACTAACAAATTATAACACCCCTCCTTTTGCGTCGGCGATTAAAAATATGGATATCTGGGATGAAATTTGCCAGATTCCGTTAGTAAACAGGGTAGTTAAGTCGGTTGAGCGATTTTCGAGTTTACGTTTCAGCAAGACAGACATTGCGGTTTATTGACCCCGATGCAAAAGGAGAGGTGTTATAAGTTTGATGCCTCCATCTGTCTGTCTGTTTGTGGCATTGTAGCTGCCAAACGGATGGGCCGATTTGAATGCGGTTTTTTTTATTAGAAAGCTCGGTTAACCGGGATGGTTCTTAGGTATGTTTCATTACGATCAGGTCAGTCGATTCAAAGATCATCAGCTCTTTTCCTAAGTGGTGAAGGGATCTCTGCTGTAAAATGGAAATTTATTACAATTTTACTCATCACCTTTAAGTAAATAAACGGAAAGTATTAAAAAACTAATTTATGTACTTTTAACCTAACCTAACCTTCAATTAAAGGCGTCGGGGACCCCAAAGTAAAAAAACTGCATCGCCCGACGCCTTTAATTTAATTCACTAAGTGGAAATGATTTTCTACTTTCAAAAGGGTTGTTGATGTGTGGGGGGTTTTTTAAAATTTGTAATTCAACTTTTAAGAGAAGGGAATATTATAATGTAATTGCTGATAATAATTAATGATGGTTGTCGCAGGTTCAGCCTGAGCTTCCACGACGAAGTGCGCTACCTGGTGCCGGAGCAGCGGCGCTACGAGACCGCGCTGGCCCTGCAGCTCACCAACCTGTTGACGCGCGCATTCTGCTCACAGAGGTCAGTCTACTGTCGCGACCTATGTTCAGCACTTACATACTTCACATGGTTAACTACACAGAGGTCTGCAGCCGCCCTGGTCGCGGCCTTCGTGGAGGAGCCTTTGTCAGCCTCGGTAGCTCAGTGGTGCGGTCGGTCGACTGTTGTTAAGCAACTCTGAGCGCGGTACTTGGATGGGTGATCGCTCGACCGTTGGAGGCTGACCGTGGTTCGGATTCCACGTTAAACTGTAGGTCCCTTCCCTTCTTACCTTACTAGGTGGTAGGGTTTATCCCGGCCGGGTTAATACCACCGCACTGAGCGAAACGTCGCGTCGGTCGAAACGGCTAATATGTAAATAGTTCGCGTTTTCCGTCCAGTTCATTGTAGCCGACATGAAACGAAGGGAAGCACTGACATGGCACCTAGTTCACCCGGTGTTATGGACTGACATCGCGGATGTTGTAGGTGATGGTTTCAGTTTCCATAAAAAAAAAGGACAGGCTGGCTGGAGGTCGAGGAGTATGCACGAAGATCCCTGAACAAGAACTAGCCAACCCCAAAAACAAACATTTTTTTTTTATGGGAAGCACGACATATGGCGCGCGCCAGACTAACGCTAATATCCCCCCAATTATACGTTTCACCTTGGTTAAAAGTAGGTACCATATCAATGCTTCGCTTTGGCCGCTCTAAGGGTTAGGAGAGGTTAAGAGGAGGTTACGCAAGCAGTTTCTTTTAAGCCTAGAGACTTATAATTGTTAATCTAATATTATGTATGGCTGTCATAGAACGAGTGATCCGGCTAGCTACCTCCGCTGTTCCAAAAACATCTTCACAAAAGTAATTCGTTTGATCTTAACCCTACATACACAATACACATTCTAAAATGTTGCAGAGTTGGCCTCAAGGATCTGCCGCTATCGGTAGCGTTCTTCACATCGGTGGAAGTGGACCAGGTGCTGAGGAAGGAGTCCAACCTCGACTGTCGCACTCCCTCCAACCCGCACGGACTGGAGAAGGGCTACGGCATTCCAAATGGAGAGTCATTAAATATTTTTGATATATTGGAAAAGACTGGTGCTAATAAAGTGAAATAATAAAGTTAATTTGAATGATTGTTTTATTTTCTCTATCATTATATTTCTTTATTTTCTCAAGAGTCCATAATACCTTAGCCCAAATTCTAATTTCGCCCCACCTCACTATCCTGTTCGCACACTATTGCTTGCGGTCACACAAGGTCAAAGTATTTTTTTAGGGTGAACTAAACTGTCAGACGGGCACTCTTAAGTAATACAATTACAAAATTCAGTCAATGTGCGATAATTTAGGTAATTGTTTTTTTACGGTGAAAATAATATTATTATAGTGTGGCCACTCGCTAGTCCCGGCCTCGATTAATACCCTCCTCTACTGCCGATGGGCCCGGATATGTTCGGTGAAGCCATCGTAAGCTTAGATCCACACCTTCTTGTATACACTAGCAGCTTTAAGCTGATGCATGTACTTTGTATGTTGAGTGCACTTAATTCTCACTTCTATTAGCTTGTCATTAGTTTGTTATTTTATTTAATTAATTTTTGTTTGTTCATTTAGTTGCCTTCAATGTATTTTTTATTATTTATTTATTTTATTAAGGCAAAGGGTTAATAAAGTGTTTGTCCAACTGGTTTTTAAAACCGTTCACTGAGATAACTATCAAGTGTGTCCTGAACAATAATAGTTATTTTAAAAATAATTCACTGCCGGGCCCAGGAGTACCTCCTGCAACGAATCAGTCTGACGGTGCAGCGAAGTAACGCCGCTAGTCACTAGTGTCAGTCGTGGGAACTTTCACCTTGTTTTTGTCCTTTTCAACTGAGGCAGTCGAGGGAATTGCTCTATGACACTGGCAGTGGGTCAACCCGAATCTATCTAAATTATTAACTTCCCGAGAGGGTAATACTTTGTTAATAAGTTTTGTTTTAGTTACTATAGTGTACTTACTGTGTGTAGTTACTGTGTGTGCACACTCATGTGCACACACAGGCCTGTGTAAATAACTGAATAAAACAAATAATAGTATTCTATAATTTTAATGTGTGATATTATCATTAACATTACATTCATAAATAAATGCATACAACCAGTGATTTAAAAAGCTAGATACGACTATTCACCGATTCTTGTTGCCACTATTGTGTGAACTGCACACAATTTTATTTATGTTTGTTGATTGTCCATTTTTTACACAATTGCGCGAAGCAAAACGAGAGTTATGTTTATGTCTTACATTTCACTAACATTCATGACATGAGAAATATTTTCAGTGGCATAAAACTTCTGTGAAAGCGTATCCAGCTTTTTCAATCGTTACATACAACAAATAATATTATTGAGTCGTATCGTACAAATAAAAAAATTCAAACTACTCACATGGAACCAAGATCAACACATCACCTTCTAACATTATTCAGTGTAACATAATAGTCTGTACAAAGGCTTGTTGGGGTTTTTTTGGGTTTTACTAAACATTTCTTAAATTATTCAAAATTATCTAGGATCGTTCGCCTAGAAGCCAAATTCTGGCTTGAAATTGCGCCCGAGTCTCCAACTGTCAGCTCGACCGGATAATATTATAAATTGAATAGTCGGGTGTGAGCAGCGGGCTCCACTGTCGCTGCGAACTTTCAGATATATTGTCACCTTCCCGAGAGTTCGCCCTCAATCATTGCTCCCTTCTGCGACTGCAGAATTATTATTTTTTTAATTTCAAGCACCTTATCTGGCTGCGTAAACCTCTTGCCACGTACCAAAAATTCATAAATCAGTAAAAAAAACTAAAAATATATACATATATATATATCACTCTTCAGACACCATTCTCAGGGTGTACTAAATTGTGCCCTTTTTTCTTGATTTATCCTTCTGTGGCATTGAAATGACCTAACAAAAACATTCACATTTTACGTGCTATTACGATTTCGCGAATAAAACTTGTAAGATCTAAAATCTTGCCTTTCAACCGCATCATATCAAATCAGTACCTATCTATTCAAACGCTGCCGCATTTTAAATTAAATTCCACTCAATTCTAAACCTAAAACACTAACTGAACATCGACGTCTACACGGGAAAGCGACTTAGTGCACCAATATCACAGGGGTACTCAATTAGAGCAAACGAAATCTTTTCAAATAGTTGAAGGCATAATCGCACTTCCAGAACTAAACAAATGTGAATAAACATAATTTCTGAGAAAAAATATGTTTCAAATTGTGTTTTAGCATTCTGCAGGTAAAGTCAGTCTCCATTATGACAACAGCCAGATACAGCGTCAAATTCGTGACTTGAGGCGACTTAAACCTTGTCCAGAGGTTCTGTCATACATTTTGATCATTATGTTATCAATGAAGATGAATGTTATCCCTACGAGACATGTTTAGTTCTAAAAGTGCTAAATAGTGATGAAAATATGAAATAGTATGATTTTAGCAATGGCTGATTTTCGCGAATGTTTACATTATTTTGCATTAAGGAAGATAATGGGAATGTACTATTTATTGTACTACAATTTTTTTTATGGAAACTGACACGGTTGGATGCTTCACCTACTACATCCGTGATGTCAGCCCATAACACCTTGGTGAACTAGGTGCCATGTCAGCGCTTCCCTTCGGTCGTTCCGGCTACACTGAACTGGATGGAAAACGCAAACTATTTACACAGCCGTTTCAACCTACCTTTCATTCAGTGCGGTGGTACATAGTAAGGTAAGAAGGGAAGGGACCTACAGTTTTAGGTGGAATCTGAACCACGGTTAGCCTCCAATGGTCGAGCGGTCACCCATGCATCCACTGACCGCACCCAGGTGTGCTTATGATCACTTAATTTGTTAATTTGAAACTAAATGTGTCATTAAAGCGAATATGATTCATTAGAAATATTTTGTTAATTTTAATACTAAGATCCTTATCAGTCCGTATGAAACAGCTTAAATAAAACTTTAACTGATTCAGTTTTCCTGTGCGACACGTGTGTGAATTTTAGCCTAGCAAATCTACTAAAGACTAAACTCACAGATTATTCTAACTTTCGTGATTATAACAGACATTCGTGGTTATACCGTTCAACATAAATTAAGCATGATGTCATATTACCAGTGATCGGCGTAGGAAGTGCTATTCCCAAGATTTGGTGACCGTTATCTTAACATGGATATTCCTTAACGTAAGTTACCTAGTCCACCTTAGATTTTGTTTCTGTGAACAAATGTTGATTTTAAAAATCTGCGAATAAATATAGCTGTGTTTTGAATATTTGTTTTGTTCTTATCTTCATTATTTAATCATCATCATATTTCACAAATTATAATAATAAAAAAGTTTTTTTTTTAATGGAAACTGACACGGTCACCTACAACATCCGCGATGTCAGCCCATAACACCGGTGAACTAGGTGCCCCGGATCCCGGGATCATCGATCCCGGAATCCCGGGGGATGTCCATTTAATCATCATTCATGTTCATTGACCCCAAATGGCACTTACCTACGCCGATCACTGCATATTACTTATAACTTGCCTCTACGCCGCCATCTCATATGTAATTCTTGTAGAAAAAACAAAACTATAATAATTTTAAATATCTAACATTGATATCTGCTCTAGTTCATCCACAAACCGGACCGGCATCTCCTCTGAGGGGTGAAACTGGACGTGCCCGAGACTTCTACCTCCCTCTAATCCAGTCGCCAAACCTGATTACAACAATAAGGTGTTGTAACTGAGGGCAGAGACAAGATTTCATAAATTAACTATTTGCTATGTTCGTTGTTTCAATAAGAATTACGTATGTTATACCCACACAATCAAACATCCAACATTTCTTATAAATCCTCCATTTTCAACATTCAACTGCGAGAATTAAAAACAATTTACAGATCATCTGTTAAACGTGGAACCTGAACAACGTTATTTTATAAAGTACATTAAATTAAATAGATGCCAACTAACAGGAAAGGGACAATACAAAAACAACATACATTTATAGGCCACACACTCTAACTCTGCCGGTGGGAACAGGGTGGGGCTGAGCTGTACCCTATCTGGTTTCCACTAACTCTCCCGGTGGGAACAGGGTGGGGCTGAGCTGTGTACCTATTCTTGTAAATTCTGACAGCGGAATCAGCGCTGTTGTGGCGCTGAGAGCCACTTTAAGTGGCTCTCAGCGCCACAACAGCGCTGATTCCGCTGTCAGAATTTACAAGAATAGACCTGCTGTACCCTATCTGGTTTCCACTAACTCTGCCGGTGGGAACAGGGTGGGGCTGAGCTGTACCCTATCTGGTTTCCACTAACTGCCGGTGGGAACAGGGTGGGGCTGAGCTGTACCCTATCTGGTTTCCACTAACTCTGCCGGTGGGAACAGGGTGGGCTAAGTTGTACCATATCTGGTTTCCACTAACTCTGCTGGTGGGAACAGGGTGGGCCTGAGCTGTACCTTATCTGGTTTCCACTAACTCTGCCGGTGGGAACAGGGTGGGCTAAGTTGTACCCTATCTGGTTTCCACTGACTCTGCCGGTGGGAACAGGGTGGGGCTGAGCTGTACCCTATCTGGTTTCCACTAAATCTGCCGGTGGAAACAGGATTGGGATGAGCTGTACCCTATATGGTTTCCACTAACTCTGCCGGTTACAACAGAGCCGGTGTTCCTCTGTTCCACACTCGCAAAGTTAGAATGATAGATTACTTCAGAAAGCCTGTTAACCGTTTCTACTGCATTCGACATAGAACTTATTATAAAATGCAATTCCTTCCGGGTGCAACCTTGCAGACAACACTTTGGCAGCTAGTGTACAGGTTTTTCATTGTGTTTTTAATTCTCCACTGGTTTTCTATCGCCTAGTAATAATAAACGTGTATTTCCACTTTATGAGCCAATTATTTATAACTAACAAGCATGATAATAAATTAATTAATGTCCAATACAGACTAGTTAGGTAGGATGGGGTGAATTTCCTGTAACAATACAGGAATGACTTCAGTGTTAGTTTCTTTTTTTCATACGACTTTTTCATACGATGAATCCCCAGAGCGTACTTCCCGTATACTGTAACAAGCCCGAATACGGTGGTACTATTCCGTATACCTAGCTAATATTCGTGTAATTTAATTCACATTTATAATCAGTGTAATTATTATTGATACTATGCAGTCACAGACCGTGTATGTATGTATATTTCAGAAATATGTAAAACTGAACAAATGTTAAGACTTTTTATTCTGGGGCTAAACATTTTCACTTATTCCACACATTTCAGGTAAAGTGCCCTTTCAGGGCTGCGACAAGAGATCTTTTGTCTCTGTCTTGACCCACTGCGACACAGGCGCGAAATTATGTACAGAAAAAATAGAAAAGTTGACCCCAAACAAACATGAGTGCTAACGCAAGCTATGAATGTCAATTGTGCAATTATTTTGTCAAACATTTTTTTTATGAAACCTGACGTTGGTTCTTTACATCACCTACTGATGATTTGAGCACATAGCCCCTTGGTGAACTAGGTGCCATGTCACAACAAACACAAACTATTTACATAGCGGTTTGGACCGCTTTTCTTTTTTTATGGATAGCGCAATATGTGTCATCGTTTCATCTACAAGTAGGTGTCTAACCATGCCCATGGACATTCTGTGTTGCACGAGGATGCGAATGCCATGCCGGCCTGACAGGACCCTTTCATGCCCCTTTTGAAAAACCCCAGGTTGTACTTTTCTGGATCTGTGAATAAAGACCTACAGAACCGGTTTTCATTCAGAGTGGTGGTACCAACCCGGACTGGTTAAACCCTACCATCTAGTAAGGTAAGAAAGGAATGGGCCTACAGTTTTATGTGGAATCCGAACCACGGTCAGCCTCCAACGGTCGAGCGAAAATGAAAGTTTAATCTAAAATTTTTCAATCGTTTGCACTGCTATGTAAAATGTCTGATAATAAAAAAATATTATTATTACCTATTATCATTGCACAATGGACAATCACAGTGTCCGCATAGACATAATCTGCCTGTGACTAAAAGTTCCATACTGGCCTACATAGATGAAGTTATGCGACTGTCAGACTGTTCGTAATTTACAGAATCAGTTATTCTAAGTCCTGTTCCAGTTAACATTACACAATCGTTAACATTTTATTCATTAAGAATAAATTAAGATCTTAACCGCTTTGGTTCGATCTGCTCTTAAACTGTCTCAACCGCAAGCTGACCCGCGGGAGCAGCTAGTGTTTTATAATGTTTGAAACACCAGTTAAACTTGTATAAGAGTCTTTACACGCCTTAAGACACTGATACTACTCAATTTATAATTAGAAAAATACTATATTTCAACTAACTGTAGCCCTCGAGGCTAAAATTATCTATAATCTGTTCGGCGAGTGTTTACAGTGACTCATCGCAATTAAAGAGCGTTTACGTAGAGACGAATTCTCTGAACCGGTCCGAACAGAATGGACTTTTGTGTTCAGAGTTAATCCTTTTGAGAAATAAATTAGGTAAGAAAGTTTGTAAAGAAATAATGTAGAAATAATTAAATTCCTCAAATAAGATGGAAAAAAAACTTACCGAGATTCGTATTATTCTGGGAAAATGTCTATACAAATTTGGATTGAATATATTATAAGTTAAATAAGTACTACTAATTGCGTTGCGCGCGCGACGACGGCAAGAATAAACGCATGCGTCCGTGTCGATTGACTTCCAAATGAAGACTGAGCTAAGTTCACCCCCTCGGCACAGATTACTTAATAGTTACTTCGTAACAGATAAATCACTCCATAGGAAAAGTGTCATACCTTCGGCTTTAATAGCCTAATGTTTCACGTCGCCAACCGCTGCGTGCGAAAATGTACCTTAACGATTGAGTGTAAAGAGCATTATGGCTTTGCAGCTGCGCGCAGTTGCGTGGGCGAGCGTGTACTACACGCCGTGTAGGTATGTTTCGCGCGGCTGACGAATTTCTACTGAATTAGGCCGCCGCTCGGGGGTTGGGAGGCGCGGTAACCTGTGATGAGTCATTGTCAACACTGGCCGAACAGAGTTATAGCTCGTAATTGTATCTAGTCTACTCACCGGTTAAACATACATTATTATCATAATTACATGCGTACGTACATATTATATACTTGTATAATACTCACCTGCATTCAGTTTGCTTTATTGTATAATGTTTTTAATATTGTTTTAATAATGCCCATACAAAGGGGCACTGGCATTCAACACTGACATCAACGGGCCGACACCACAAGTGTAGAAATCGGTGTAGCCAGCCAACCAATCTACACTAATATTATAAAGAGGTAAAGTTTGTAAGTTTGGACGTAGGAGGTAATCTCCGAAAATACTCATCCGATTTTAAATATTCTTTGACCAATATTTAGAATGGATCTTCAGGATGGACGCAGGCTATGCGAGCGAAGCTGCGGGCAAAAGCTAGTGTTTCATAAAAATAAAAAACCGACCAAGTGCGAGTCGAATTCGCGCACCGAGGGTTCCGTATCGCCATGTCACGGTCAGCGCCACTCACGCCGGCGTGTTTTATAAAATTCATGATTAGTTAAAATGCTTCATACTGTTTTCGGTAGATGGCGCGCATACACTTTTTAGTTTCTTGCATGGAGACCCTGTGAATTTTTTACGTTTTTATTATTTGTTGTTATATCTGTCATAATAACACATATTCTGTGAAAATTTCAACGGGCTACCTATTACGGTTCAAGAGATACAGCCCTCGGACAGACGGACAGACAGACAGACGGCGTAGGCTTAGTAATAGGGTCCCGTACGACGGATATGGGACCCTAAAAACCACCAAAAAAATATCTTATGATAAATGTTGAAGTCCATTAAAATATTAAATTTTATTGTAAAAATACAAGTGAATGCAAGTGAGTAAAACCCTATGCATTATTTAAATGAGTTTTTCTTGGAAAATACGTAGTCACTAATCGAACAGGCCTATTCATACATGATCGTGATTGATTTTTTTTGTTTTTTGTTCACTCAGTCAGTCATCATCGGAACGACACTGCCGCGACAATCAACTCTGTTTAAATTATAGGATAATATCGACACACTGTGGTGGCGTCGAACACTCCAGCTCGGAGATAAGTGCGTGCGTACCGGCAAAGGCCACGACTGTCCTTTTTTTTATGTTTTTTTTTTCTCTTTCTCCTTTTACATGTACCACATATTAAATGCAAGAACATTTTAATAGGTTTGGACGTCAGACTGTCCAATGCTTATATGAGAAACAGCGTCGCCGAGCTCCGCGGGTAGCGGAGGGGACGGCGCGCGGGTGGTATCGGGCGGTATCGCGCTGTGATTGGTAACGAATGGAATTTGTACGTTTATACAAACGTCGTGTTACGCTGGCGGGGGAAGGTCCGATGACCTTACCTATTAAAATGTTCTCGATTGTGGTTTATTAGTGATTAGGAATTAAGAGAAAAAAACATAATCTCTTTCTTTCTTTCTTTTCTGTAAACACACAGTGCTACAATATTTAAAATTTTTATTTTCGTCATCAACCTTGATTTATCATTTTCACATATTTATCTAAATCATTTCCAGGATGAACATAAACATTCAGATCTTAATTTTTACATACACTATCCATGCAACCGATTTAATTTAATTATTAAATTGAACATGAGACCGTGTTCGGTGGAATATTTTTAATTCGTACGTATTATGACCCGGCTCTAAACTTCGAAATGTCAAGTCAGAGCTCATTGTCATGTTCGAGGTTAAAATAGAAAATAAATAAAAAACTAAATATAAACTTCACGGTGCGTCTCATATTTCTAAAACGCCAACCAAAATAAGTTATCAGAAAACACAATAACTCAAAACAAATTTTAATTTACTACCGTGTGGGGCCGGTACTTAAAAAGAATATCTCTCTGCATCTCTCCCCGTGCATGTCGTAAAATGCAACTAAGGGATAAGGACGAGATGCCGTGCTATAGGGCGACAGGCTAGCCACCTCTCACCTTAGCATGGTCCTTCCACCGAGTCATGCAGCAAGTGGGTCTTCGTGCCCCACTTGATGCTTGATAGTTATCTTGTCCTAATACTTTGCTAAACATGATGGTTGGTGTTGTGCTGTAATTTACCAGTTATTACAGCACAACATCGATTACTCTGCTTACCCCGATTTTAGGGATCCAGCGTGTGGTATGTAGATGTGTAAATGTAATTTTCTTCTAATTCCTGAACGAAATAAAAATATTTACAATTTACTTGAAGAAAACATCCCCCACTTTTGTTATTGTCTTATTATGACGGCAGTTTCATAGTGTTGTGTTTAAGTATTTCTATAACTTTTTTACAGGATCGTCTTTTGATATGTAATTTGGCAAAATTTCGAAAATACTTTCACGGTCACACCAGAAGTTGAAAAAAAAAGAACAATTAAAACTATAAACAATCGCAAATGTCTGTCGTTTCTGCTACCAAACGTGATACGGAATATCGTAAAAATTTTGAAACTCCTGATTAACAATGACAAAGACCAGTGCAAGCAATGAGTAAAATAACATTGTTACGAAAAACATCCTTACCTTACACTAATGCATTTTAAACATTGTTACAGTAGAACTATGTTGCGACAAACATTGTTAAGACAACTTTATTAATCCATATCTTGTATAAACAAACATCTTTTTTTAATCCACTTTTTCGATTAGGACAAACATTACAAACGACCAGTTGTACGTCACTGATCACTAGTTACACAATGCACTGATTTCGTTATCCGCTCCTCTTTATGCCAACTGTCAAAGGGCAGTTGACAGTTCACATAAAGATGGCCAATGTCATCGTGACAGATCTATCGCCGCTGTCAGTGTCACTGCGACAGGTGTGCCGCTGAGCGCGCAGAGTGATGGCAAGATGGGATACGTGACGTGCGTGAGTGAGAGTTTTATCTCTTGGACGCGTTCTTGATCTGCTGCAGCTTGAGTCGCAGCATCTCGACGTCCACCTGACCCTCGCCGCTGCAGTGTGTCGCCTGGGTCGCCGCGCGCAGCTGTCAAACATTACAGTAGAGTGTTTTCATCTTACGAAGGAACGAGGGGTACGAGGTAGGAAGTGGTGCGAGAGGCGACCGCGCGGAGCACAGTAGAGAACGAACTCGATTCCAGGTCGGTACACACGTTCTACACGTCTCCGTGTCGCTCCGTCGAACCGAGTCGTTCCCTACTGAGCTCCGCGCGGTCTCACACCACTTCCTACCTCATACCCCTCGTGCCTTCGTAAAATGAAAACACTCTACCATCAATCGCTCCGTTGGCTGGGAACATTCGCTCAAATACAGAATGACCTCGCACTACAATTCAGGGGATTTTCCAGAGTACCTGGCAATATTTCGGGCGGGTGGCCGAGTGGTTTGGGCATCGGCTTCTCATGCGAGAGGTCCGAGGTTCGAATCCGTTCGGCGTGTACCAATGAGATTTTTTCAGACGAATTTACGTGCATACCTACACCTGCTGCTTCACCGTTCGGAACCGGTGTAAAACTGTAGGTCCCTTCCCTTGCCCCTTACTAGGTGGTACGCAGAGTGGTGGACGACTGGAACCAACGTCCAGAGGAAGTAACAAGCGCACTTAGTACCAACCAATTCAAAAATAGACTAGATAAATATCTAACAAATGAAACATAATTCTCAAAAAGAGTGCTCAAGAACGATAATTAAATAAAAAAACTAAATATCCAAGATAATGACAAAACCAACAAATTTTAACTGGATTTAGACATATCAGCCAATGCTGCTTGGTATATTTTATACTTGGAATATTTATTGTACATACTATCATTGGTTTTTTTAGCCATTAAGTTTTATTGTGTACTTTAAATTTTGGAGAGTTGACTGATTTTGAAATGTGGTAAGAAATTCGTGTATTGTGTCAACGAATCTGTTGAAGTACCTAGAAATAAATAAATAAATAAAATCTGGCTACCCCGGCCGGCCTATATCCCCCACGAGCGCTCCAGACCTCCACAGCAGAAGACGGTGAACGGATCATTAGTAATGTGATACCTCGAACTGCGGGTCGATGTTGTGCGAGCGCGGCGCGAGCGCGGCGGCCGGCTCCGGCAGACTCTTGCCGTCGGCGCCGGGCGTGCGCGCCACGAAGCTCGGCTGCGACAGCGGCATGCCTGCCTGCGCCTGCACACACCACCATTGCATCGCATTATTTTTTGAACTACTTCTTCAAAGGAAGTGATCCCTTGGCGACCCTATGAGCTAACGGTGTAAACTGTTGGCTCGTAGGGTCGTCGTTCGCATTGGTGATCCATTGGCGACCCTACGAGCTAACGGTGTAAACTGTTGGTTCGTAGGGTCGTCGTTCGCATTGGTGATCCATTGGCGACCCTACGAGCTAACGGTGTAAACTGTTGGCTCGTAGGGTCGTCGTTCGCATTGGTGATCCATTGGCGACCCTACGAGCTAACGGTGTAAACTGTTGGCTCGTAGAGTCGTCGTTCGCATTGGTGATCCATTGGCGACCCTACGAGCTAACGGTGTAAACTGTTGGCTCGTAGGGTCGTCGTTCGCATTATTGATCCATTGGCGACCCTACGAGCTAACGGTGTAAACTGTTGGCTCGTAGGGTCGTCGTTCGCATTGGTGATCCATTGGCGACCCTACGAGCTAACGGTGTAAACTGTTGGCTGTAGGGTCGTCGTTCGCATTGGTGATCCATTGGCGACCCTACGAGCTAACGGTGTAAACTGTTGGCTTGTAGCACCAACTCGCGAAATCCATTTTATCGCCAGTCTAGAGCATGTGCGCTCGCTCCCGCAGTGCGAAAAAACTTTTTCCCCGTAGGCTCGGCTGATCCACTGGCGGTTTTTTACACCGCAAGGATTTCGAGCATGACTGAAGAGCCAACGGTCTAAGCCGTGGTACTTTAAAACCGCGGTTTTTAGGTGATCCATTGGCGGTTTACACCTTTAGCTCGCCGGGTCGCTGGCGAGCAAACGGTTTATAACGCCAATGGACGCCCTTTAGGCGGGTCCAGACGAGTGTAATGTAACATGTAATGTAACTTGAATTTTGCGCGAACACAAAGGCGCTCGCAGTGTTCGCTTGGACGGCGTTCGCGACGACTGTGTCGTGTGGACGTTCATGATGTGGACTGACGAACAATCTGTTGAACTTATTAGTTTATATCAAGAAAAACGTGTTATTTGGAATGTATAACGCATAATGCAATCATTGTTATCAAATTATCTAAAACAGTAGGTGACATTCGGGTAAAGTTTTTATATTGGCCACTTATTTGCTGATATTTTAGTTCCAAAAGTAATGAAGATCTTCTTTTATACAAGTCTGTTTTCCACCATCGACGCTTTGACGGTTTTTTCCAGTCTTCGGTGACTAAATACATATAAATAATAAAAGCAGCACCAGCCGCAACGGCGACCTTTCTATTCGACATGTTCGTAGTGGATCAACTCGAACACATACAGGATTCGCATTGAGTTCGTGTGTCGTCCACAATATTCGCGTTACATTACATACATTACATATTACATTACACTCGTCTGGACCCGCCTTTAGACGCTTTATGAAAAAAAATTAGGAGTAAACTACTCCTCATTGGCTCCACCGTACTGGATGTAAGATGGCCGCATAGCAGCCTCGGTTGTGTTCTCCTCTAGTCCAGTATAGCCAGCAATCCAGGGAAGTCTCCGGTATGGCACCTACCTTCTCGGAGGTGATATTGGCTGGTCGGTGCATGCGCTTTGGCCCCTCTGACCAGCCACCCATACCGGATTACATAAAAAAAAACTGTGAAAAAAAACGCCCTTTCTGCTTGATCGATTTAATCTTGTTCGAATACTTTGCGAAACGTGGTGGTCGGTGTTGTGCTTGTAATTTAATTGTTCTTGCAGCACAACACCGATTACTCTGCTTACCCCGATTGTCAGGATTCAGCGTGTGTGATAAGTATAAATTGGTGGGCTGGCTGAATCATTAGGGAATATTTTTCCCTACCCCACACCCCGATTCCACAGAGATGAGGAAGCAAATTTCTCTGAGCAACATTAGTACGAATTGGAGATCCGACACAAACATACCTGGAGCTTCCTCAAGCGTTCCATGTACACTAAATGAAGATTCTCATCGTCCTCGTCGTCATTTTCATTTTCTGAAACAATTTATTTGCCAATGTTGTAAATTACAATGTTCGTGTGAATATCAGTATAGCGTGTTAAGTGAAAGATGATTAAAATGACAGCTGCCACAATGCACCAATTAGTAGTGCTCATTAATTCATTAACATAATTTAACCAAATCAAAATTATTGTGTACAGTTCCCGGCAGCAAATAATGCGTTTCGAGCTTTATAAAGGGAGAATCCGGTTGTAGAGCGTCGTCTCTGTCGCACAGAGATGTGCGAGTTCGTTTTTGAATTAAGAAACATTACACAAAAATATTTGTTTTCATACAAATGCGTATGGCCACGCCCCAATGTTTCGATGTTTCTGTGTAATGTTTCAATGTTTCTGCGTAATGTTTCGAAAAAAACATTCGCAGGAGACACGGCTTAACAGAATAGGGGGCGGGCGTCCATAAATTACGTGAGACGTTTTTGGTGAATTTTCGACCCCCGGTGAGATATAAAACTTATGTGAGATTTGTCAAAACGCCCCCTCACCCCAACGTGAGAATTGGTGAGATACGGCCTGACCCCCCCCCCCCCCCCCTCCCCCCAAAGCCTCACATAATTTATGGACACCCCCATATATAAGGTCTTTTTTCTCAGGTCTCCACCGCCCGCCCACAACCGGCCTCAAGATTTTCGACCGGCAGTACCATGCTAAGAAACTATGTTTCTATTTCTAACAATTACTGAGATAACGTATGTATGGAGCACTCGTTGCCACCGCCTCGCCGCCGCGTCGGGCGGGAGGAGCGAATGCACGTTATGATTTCGTATCCCGAAGCATTCCGAAGCGAAGTCTGCGTTCCGCGCAACTATTGGCTAATCGTGGCGAGCGTACGTCCGAAGTTTTATTGTTTTGTTTGTACGCCGCCGCCGCCGCGCCGGTACGCAAGGCCGAAGTTCCTTTCCATTCCGAGACAGGGGGCGGGGGTGGGGGTAATACCTATGTCCGCTCAGCTGATAGCGCGCACATATCGCCACAGAGTATAGCCGCGCGCGCCGCCGCCACCGCTTCTATGTAAAAGCGAGTCTGTTTGTATTTTTTTTTATATTTAATGAAATATAAAAATGTTAGGCCCTTTTTTATAATTTTAAATGATCTATTCCGTTACAGAACTCCCTTTTACGCCTCGTCAGTTAATAAAAAAAGACCTTATATAAAGATGTGTAGAGTAGTTGTAAAGGGTGTAACCGTTGTTGTTGGCCGCGTGTATGGTGTGGTGCGCGAGCGTGTGTGCGAGTCCCGCGGCGGCGCCGTGGCCGAGCCGCCGGCGCTCCGCCGCGTCGCTCAGCCCGCGCTCCACGTAACTGCGGAAGTAGAACGAGCTGCCCTGCATGTACGACCAGATGTCCACCTCCGGGTGCCGCTCCTGTGCATCAACATCAACATCAACAGCCGTCACCAATAGTCATCATAATCATAACTATAATCACAACTTTCATGATAACTTCATCATCACTATCAACATATTGGCTATCATCGTCAATATAATCATCATTATCATGATCATCACTAGCATAATCCTAACCTTAACCATCTCATTATTACAATCGTTATATCTTTCATGATAACTATTTCACTTACTATCATTAGGGAGCGTTCATAAACCACGTGACGGTTTGGGGGGGGGGGGGGGGGGGGTCAGCTTTTTGTCACCTATGGGTGGGGGGGGGGGATGTCGGGCCGAGTCACGTGACCAAAAAATTCCCGCTCCGCCGAGAGAGCTGCGCGCTTTAAACTGCCGCGTTTTAATCATCACCATCATTATCATAATCGTTTTATCTTTCATGATAACTATTTCACTTACTTCATAATTACTATTGTCATCATCACTATAACCATAATTATCATGACCATCAATAGCAAAATCTTAATCTTAATCATCACCATCAACATATCAATCTTTCACAATAGGTAACTACTCCACTATGATCATCATTACTACTGTCATCATCACTATCAGTATAATAATGGCTATCATCATCATCACTATAAGCATCATCATAATCTTAATCCTCACTATCATCATCACCACTACTATCAATGAATGTATAATGAATGTATAATGACCCGTATGTCTAGTAGCTTGCTGAGCGCGTCCTGGTTCTGCTCCTTGTTGGCTATGCACTTGAGCACGTGTATGAGCTCCTCGTGCACGTCGCGCGGCAGCCGCGCGCCGTGCGCCGCCGCCGGGCCCGTCTCCGCGGCGCCCGCCGCCGCGTGAGTCACGCCGCCGTCCCCGCACTTCTCGTCCAGCTTCAGTTGCTGTTGCCACACAATGCTCATGTTTAGTGTATCGTGCCGAGATAATCGGACGCCGACCGGTGCCGGGGCGCAGCTATTATTGAAACCGAACCTGACAACATAATCCATAAACCAAGGAGAGTGCTCTTACGTGCTGTCATTGGTCGGGTTAGACTGCGCGCCTGCACCGCTCGCTCCCCATTGGCTGAGTAATGCCATTGGTTGTGTTTGACACTTCCGCTGTAATATATGTAATCTCTGTCTGTTCTCTAAATGTTTATATAAGCTATGCGAATTTATAAAGTGAATTGATAATGTATTTAAATACATAATAAATAATATAACGAATAGGTACACAATTTGTATCCTAAGTGTTTTAGTTACTTACGAGTATGTATTGACGTGCCTCATGGATTGTACGTGCATTGTATATTTTCAGCTCTGTATTTGTGTGCTCTATGATTTGCTAATAAATATCTTTGTCTTTGTCTTTGTCTCATTTTGCCCTTGCTGATTAAAAGTCGTATTTTCCAAGTTCCTTCTATTATTTATTTCTACTACATCACCAGCACCTATTTCGAAGCGACAAGAGGCTCTGCGCGCTCCATTTAGTTCTTGGCCATATACCACTACTGGGCTGCGCCACTTTTCTTCAGATTCAGATATTTATTTCGCCACAAAACAATGCACAACGTTAGCAAGATTTCATTGGGACAAAATATTCATATTCAGTATGGTTTGTTATCACTTTTGTTCTGTTACCACAGTGCAATCTATAAGGGTTTCTAAATAAGTGAATCTTCACTTCTTTTATATATTTCGTGGATAATTTCATTGGCAATAATTGTAAAAGAGTTTCATTTGAGATTACTTTAGAAAATTTGAGATTCGCGAATTTTCGCACGGCGAAAATAGCGTGGCAGACAAAGGGGTGTAAGCATATTTAATAAGTGAGAACTCCAAGGGTTAATACCTACTACATCTAATCAAAGAATAAAAATTGGAAGCTCTCACCTGAAAGACCTTCAGCAGATAGGCGTAGAGGTCGGTGTTGTGCGCGTCCGGGATCTGCGTGAGGTGGTTCGTGATGGAGGTGCCCTTCATCTTCACCAGTGTGTGCACGAAAGTCTTCACGGTTCTGTCGACACACACACACACACACCCTTTCTCACTTTTCACACTACAATCAGACAACTCTACCTCCGTGCTACATGGTGTTACGTTGCAAAACCGCAAGGGTTGCTGTAACAGGAACCAGTGGTTCCGTTTTAGTTATTTGGTTAAGTAATTCAAATATTGCTTTGTGGAGGATTTGTGTCTAATCCAGAGACCCTTTTAAAATATTAATTAACTGTAGAAAAGATTTAAAACAATCTACAAGTTGTACACCTGGGTTTTATTTATACTGCCATATAAATAGACAGGTGACAATGGATCAGGTTAGACGAGACCAAGTTCGGTGTAGCCAACACTGTTGTTGTTGCTGCTTTGGTTTGGGGTTGGCTCTGGGCCTGCAAACTAGTCCCGCTTGATTTGGAACCTTCGTGCAAAACTCCGCGATCTCCAGCTACCCCGGCCAGCCTATGTCTTCCATGAAAGCCACAAGTCGACCGGGGTGTCTGCAGACCTCGCAACGGAAAATGGAGAACGGAGTATGTCCCTTCGTTGGTTGTCAAGCACACTGCGCTCCAACAAAACATGCTCGGCCGTTTGATCCGTCGCCATGCATCCCCTGCACGGTGGACTATCTGTAATACCCATGGTGTGTAGATGTTTATTTAGTGAGCAGCGGCCGCTCATCAGACCAACGGCTATTCTCAGCTTAACCCGAGCCAGGTTGATAAGCTTCCGAGTCAGCCTTCGGTCTGGTTTAGGAAGAGCAGCTCTCGACTGTCTGCACTCTGAGAGGCCCTTCCATCTGTCCCTGTGTTTCCGTGATGTGGATGCGTGCAACCAACACTACCAGAGGGTGGCACTGATTTGGCGTACAGTTCCGACAGAAACAAAGTGTAATGAGCCCCGGTAGCTCAGCGGTGCGGTCGGTCGACTGTTTTTAAGCACGCCTGGGCGCTGTCAGTACTTGGATGGGTGACCGCTCGACCGCTGGAAGCTGACCGTGGTTCGGATTCCACGTAAAGCTGTAGGTCCCTTTCTTCTTACCTTACTTACTAGTTTATCCCGCCCGGGTTGGTACCACCGCACCTAATGAAACGTCGGTCGAAACGGCTATGTAAATAGTTCGTGTTTTCCGTCCAGTTCACTGTAGCCGACATAAAATGAAGGGAAGCGCTGACATAGCACCTAGTTCACCCGGTGGTATGGGCTGACATCACGGATGTTGTAGGTGATATAGCTGTGTCAGTTTCCACAAAAAGAACAATAATTTGCTATTAGCTGGCAGCTGGTGGGTGCTCACCTATACGGCGTATCGCTAACTTCCGAATTCTTCTTCCAGTACGAGGCGGGGTAGGTCTTGTAGAAGATGTGTATCTTGTAGAGCACCGTGTCGTAGTCGATCGAGTCGGACTCCCACGAGGGGAATATCTTCAACGTCTTCCAGAAGCACTTCAGCAGCAGCTCCTGGTAGCGGGGGAACGCCGGGTACTGCTGGCCTATCGTCTCGTGTAGCAGCGCCACCAGAGCACTGCCAACGAGACAATTTTTATTATTTCTATTACTCGTCCATCTTCCAAGCGTACAATATTATCCAAGGATAAGATAACAAGATATGATTTTTTTTTTTTATGGAAACTGACACGGTTGGCTACATCGCATACGACGTCCGTGATGTCAGCCCATAACACCGGGTGAACTAGGTGCCATGTCTTCCCCCTTTGATCGTGCCGGCTACACCGAACTGGTCGGAAAACACAAATTATTTACATAGCCGTTTCGACCGACGTTTCATTCAGTGCGGTGGTACCAACCCGGGCGGGTTAAACCCTACCACCAAGTAAGATTAGGAGGGATGGGACCTACAGTTTTACGAGGAATCCGAACCTCGGTCAGCCTCCAACGGTCAGCGGTCACCCATCCAAGTACTGACCGCACCCAGCGTTGCTTAACATTCAATAGCGACAGTAGACTGTCTGCACCACTGAGCTATCGAGGAAGACAATAATATAGGCTACATTAACCCAACATCTCCAGGAATCGGCGCCGGGTTTAAGATCATAAATGGTGAATTATTGACAATCAAAATCAAATATGATTTTATTTCAGATATTAATATAATGAGGCAAGGGCATCAAGTCTGCATCTCTCCCCGTGTATGTCGTAAAAGGCGACTAAGGGATATGACTCCCTTCTTATATTACTAGGTGGTAGGGTTTAACCCGCCCGGGATGGTACCACCGCACTGAATGAAAGGTCGGTCGAAACGGCTATGTAAATAGTTTGTGTTTCCCGTCCAGTTCAGTGTAGCCGGCACGACCTAAGGGAGGCACTGACGTGGCACCAAGTTCACCCCGTGTTATGGGCTGACATCACGGATGTTGTAGGTGACGTAGCCAACCGTGTCAGTATACAAAAAATCTACAGATCTCACACTACGCGCAACTATCAAAGGCATTGAAAATGTAATTTAGAAATAAAGCACACAATAGACAAATTTGTTCTTTATTGGTTAATGCTTATTACTGTATGTACTGTTTAATGTGTGTTTTGTAACTGTTTCGCAAATAAAATAAAATAAAAAAATAAATTAATAGGAATTCATTCTTTATCGTACTGACGATAAAGTGAACGGAGCGCAGACTGACCTCGCGCGTAAGGGACCCGCTACCGCCTACAGTTTTTGTCCGCCCGCCTTCTACCGCCTACAGTTTTTGTCCGCCCGCCTCCTGAGATGGCTCAAACTGTAGCTTTATTAAATCCCGAGATATAATTTTTTCTGTTTCTTGAATAGCGAGCTCAAAAAAAAGTTATTGGGAAATTCTCGATCCAAGTCGGCGAAAAAATTTGGAAATTTTGCCAAATTTTGGAAAATCTCAAAAAGTTACAAACCGATTTTGGTAATTTAAATTGCACTTCAAAGCCCATTTTGACATATGACCCATCCGTGTACCTCTCATATCTGCGAAACTACAAGCAAATGTCACAATTTCTTAATTCGGGGCACTATACTCAAACAAAAACATAAACATTTTCAACGTTAAAAAAAAAGCACGGCATCTTGTCCTTAAACTATATAAATATATACATCACTAATGACAGTTACATCACTAATGATAGTTACCAGAGCAGCGCGGTGCGTTGCGAGTGCTCCAGCACGCGCACGCACACCACGTTGAGCACTCGCACCAGCCGGTCCGCGTCGCGCTTCTCCAGCAGCGTGCCCACGCCGCCGGGCAGCTCCGCCGCGCTCAGCACGCGCAGCAGCTCCGACAGCAGCGCGCCCACGCCGCCCGCGCTCACACCCGACCCCAGCCCGCCCACCTCGTAGAACTGACAACCGCAAACAAACACATTCACTATACTCACTATACCGGGACAGGTGCAGTGTCACAGATTACTTAATAGTTACTTCGTAACAGATAAATCACTCCATAGAAAAAGTTTCATACCTTCGATTTGAATAGCCTACTGTTTCACGTCGCCAATCGCTGCGTGCGAAAATATACCTAAACGATCGAGTGTAAAGTCCATTATTGCTTTGCAGCTGCGCGCAGTTGCGTGGGCGAGCGTGTAGGTATGCTTCGCGCGGCTGACGAATTTTTACTAAATTAGACCGCCGGCGGGTTCACCAGGCGGTAGGTAGTTAGCGCGCGCAAGTACATAGAGTGCGTGAGGCCTACCAAAACGCTCATTCTCCTTTCTGAAATATATTGGCTTTAAACAAATTCTACCCGCTGGAGCTACCAAAAGTGCACATTTAATGATGCCTCACCCCGGCGAGCACTGCGGACAGGCCCCTGTAAGTGTCGGCGGCCTCGTCGTTCGAGTGCGAGCCGGTGCGGAGCTGCTTTATCTGCTGAGTGACCGCCTGCACGAGCCGCTCCTCGTAGGTTTTGAACGCCGAACCGCGCCCGGAACTGAGCGCGTTGTTTATCATTTTGAGTCCACGACTCGCCACCTGTGGGAAATATATCCATTGTGTTATTTATTACCTCTTGGCTTCCAAAGGGGCTAGCCGGCCCCAATAACGTTTGCTACCGTTGGCTTCCAAAGGGGCTGGCCGGCCCTAATAACGTTTGCTACCGTTGGCTTCCAAAGGGGCTGGCCGGCCCCTATAACGTTTGCTACCGTTGGCTTCCAAAGGGGCTGGCCGGCCCCAATAACGTTTGGTACCGTTGGCTTCCAAAGGGGCCGGCCGGCCCCCAAAACCGTATGCAATAGATGGCCGCACAATTTCACATCAATTTAAAGGTAATTTCATTGGCAATCCGTTCCAAGAGAGTTTATTGATCTAACTTCATTAGTTTACGAAATATCTGGATTTATGTCAAGGTCGGCGCTCAAAATCGCGACGGGCGAAAATGGCGTGAAAGTCAAGGGGGGAGTAAGCGTAATAAATAGGTGAGAAGTCAAGAGGTTAATAGGTTAACAGCTATTAGCTGCCCATCACGAAGAGAAGGCGCCTTGTCGGGGCGTGGTGGCTTGCGAGTGTCGAGTTATCAACCACTCTCGACCAGGACCGGTGACTGGTTCGTGGGTGGATGACGTAGCCGGACATTTTACCAAGAGCTTCTCCTGCGAGCATTGTGACGGGCAACAAAGCCGCGGTCTCAATCCAGCCCATCCTCATTCCCCAGAACCCAACCCTCACCGGCCACCTATCTTACCCTATCCCATCTTGCCCTCTCCTGACGCATGTGATGCTGTGGACAAGTCGCTGCGCCCCCGCCATCGCTAAGATATGCTGGATGGCGGTGCTATTGCCCACCCACGTGTGTACCGCCGTGCGTGGAGACCCGTAAGGATGGGCTGTGTGTGTATCAACAACTGGCTGCATGAGAACAACCCCAACGGCGGCACTGGAAGTGCTACTGGGAATACTACCGCTGCACATCTTCGTACAACAGGAGGCAACGGCAGCAGCTTTCAGACTAAAACTATCTGGTACCTGGGGTAATAACCCAGGCAGGCACGGTACCAGCCTAACAGACGCAATTAAACAAAAACCAATGCTAACAGCTATATGTGACAGAATACCGGCCACACATATTTTTGTTAAGGGATACAACATACAACTCCACGAAGAGCAGAAGAATTCCACACGCGAAATAGACGTCTACACGGATGGATCCAAAACAGCAAATGGAACAGGAGCCCGCATATTCTCAATGGACCTAAACATAAGGTCAGCCATGCCACTGGGCAAGTATAACAGCATATTCCAAGCCGAATGTGTTGCAATAACACAAGCAGCACACAGCATAGCAAACAAAAAGATCAAGGAGTATGGCATACGCATACTATCCGACAGCGCTTCGGTACTCCAAGCCTTAACCAGCAACACCATTAAATCAAGCCTCATTTTGGAATGCCACCAAGCACTAGAGGTTATCGCCAAACATAACAGAGTCACCCTTCAGTGGACAAAAGGACACAGTGGGTGTTTAGGCAACGACGCAGCAGACGAACTGGCAAGGAGAGGAGCAGGGTGGGTGGTCGATGGACCTGAGCCGATAGTGCCCCTCCCGTTTAATCAACTAAGGTCATGGATCAGAGGACACGCAAAAGACCGACACCAACAGCTATGGTCACAAATAAACGACTGCAAGCAGACAAGAGCGGCGGTGCCAACCTTCAACAGGAAGCTCACAAAGGGTATACTACAGCTAAACAAAGGTAAAATCAGATTGGTGGTGGGAACCTTAACTGGACACTATTCACTAAATAAGCACTTATTCATTATAGGTAAAACAGATAGCCCTCTGTGCAGGGGTTGCATGGGGGCTGAAGAAACGCCATCCCACGTGCTGCTACAGTGCGAGGGGGTGGCAAATGAGCGGGCAATCATCCTCAAAAACCCGAGGACACTCCAAGAGGCCTGCAAGGACGTCGGTCGCCTGCAGGACTTCTGGAAGGAGCTGGGCTGGATGGAGTAGCGGCCGGGGTGATACGCACAACGGGTCCAAACAGTGAGACCTACATGCAGAAAATGGCCACCAAGAAGAAGAAGAGAAGAAGAAGAAGCTATTAGCTGATGCGCTTATATCACAACACTCATTTAGTTACTATATGTTTTTGTTTTTTTTATTTTTTTGTTTGTTTTTGTTTTATATGATTGTCCAGTTTGTTTTTAAAAGTGTTGGAGACAGCGTTTACAACTTCACTGGGTAGACTGTTCCAAGATTCTACTACTCTGTTGGCGAGAAAGTGTCGTCGAGGGTTCTGCTTGAACCGATTGCGTAAGAGCTTTTTCTAATGCGCTCTCAGGTTTGTAGTGTCAGCAAGGGTGAACATATCTTGTAAGCGTGATTCCGTATTGGCGCTTACGCGGTTATGCTTAGTGCGGTCTCACTCTAATATGACTAATAAGAGCTTGTACCAATGAGTAACGTGTGGGGCCACTACTTAGCCCCACTGCATCTCCCCCCATGTGTGTCGTAAAAGCCGAATAAGGGATAAGGACGAGAAGCCATGCTATAGGGCGACAGGCTAGCCAACCTAATCTTGGCACTGTACCTCCACCAAGCCACGCAGCAGGTGACCTTACTTACTGCTTGATAGTTATCTTGTCTGAATACTTTGTTAAACGTGGTGGTCGATGTTATGCTGTAATTTACAAGAGTACCTGCAGCACAACTCCGATTACTCACTCACCTCGATTGCCGATAACTTGAGAACCACAATAGATAATATATCGAGGTCGCAGTGATAATAGGGCTCAGGGCACAGATTACTTAATAGTTACTTCGTAACAGATTAATCACTCCATAGAAAAGTTCCATACCTTCGGCTTTAATAGCCTACTGTTTCACGTCGCCAATCGCTGCGTGCGAAAATGTACCTAAACGATCGAGTGTAAAGTGATTATTGCTTTGCAGCTGCGCGCAGTAGCGTGGGCGAGCGTGTAGGTATGCTTCGCGCGGCTGATTAATTTCCAATGAATTAGACCGCCGGCGGCCCGCCGGGCGGTAGGTAGTTAGCGCGCGCAACTACATAGAGTGCGTGAGGCCTGCTCAGGGGCCTTAACTCTGACACTGTGTTGATTACCTTGAGATTGGGATTGGAGATGGAGTGGATGACGTCCACGAGGAGTGTGTCGTCGATGACGGTCTGCGAGGACGGCTGCGTCACAAACGACTGCGGCGCGGTCAGCCGGTGCGGCGGCGACATCACGTTGCTACTCGTACAACAACATCACAATGTTCAATTATTCATCACATAATGTTAACTACTGATTCTACATATCCCTATTATTATCACTAATGTTAACTACTGACTCTGAATATCCCAATTATTCATCACATAATGTTAACTACTGATTCTAAATATCCCTATTATTTATCACTGATGTTAATTACTGATTCTGAATATCCCAATTATTCGTCACATAATGTTAACTACTGATTCTACATATCCCAATTATTATCACTTAATGTTAACTACTGATTCTACATATCCCAATTATTATCACTTAATGTTAACTATTTTGGAGAATTGTTTATAGGTACTATGGGGCTAGCATAGTTGCAAGATGGCTAAAGTCCTATTTAAATAAAGATTTAAAGAAATAGTGCAGTACTTTGTTGGTTATTAAGGAAAATGACAAACTTGGAGTTGATATTATGAGGTGCGTGCGTCGCATACAGCGGCCTGAAGTTGGGTATGGGCACGGGCTCGTCGAGGAAGGATGTGTCCGGGCGCGGGCGCAGCTCGGCGCGCTCCGTGCGCGGCCTCTGCGCCTCCAGCCGCGCGAGCACCTCCGGGTCCAGACCGAACGGCCCGGAGACCACGGCCGGCGCTTGCGGCACCCTGACACAACCATTCGAAATTATGCTTTTTTATTTATTTTATTCTTTTTTTTATTTTAAACTTTCAGAAACAAACAGTTACAAAATGAATACATAGTAAATTAACTCTAGACTAACACAATATCAACAAAACTTATACATAATATATATATAGAAAGTGTATACATTTGTTTAAATTTGGACAAGAAAGGAAAACGAGAAACGAAAAAAAAAATTATAAAAAAATAAAACATTGCGATTTAGAAAATTGTTGAGCAAGTGAGACCAATGACCTATCGTATAATATTATAACAGAGTTTTTTTGGTACATTTTCAAATGTAATGTATTTTATAGCCACAACACACCTTTGATTTATACCGTGTGGGGTCGGTACTTAAAATGAATAGCCCCACTGCATCTCTCCCTGTCGCATGTCGTAAAAGTCGACTAAGGGATAAGGAAATTCGTCAGTCTCGACAGCTCAGTGGTACGATCGGTCGACTGTTGTTAAGCAACGCTGAGTGCGACCAGTACTTGGATGGGTGACCGCTCGACCGCTGGAGGTTGACCGTGGTTCGCATTCCACGTAAAACTGTAGGTCCCTTCTCTTCTTACCTTACTAGGTAGTAGGGTTTGTCCCGGCCGGTTTGATACCACCGCACTGAGCGAAACGTCGGTCGAAACGTCTATGTAAATAATTCGTGTTTTCCGTCCAGTTTAGTGTAGCTGACATGAAATGAAGGGAAGGTGGGTGTTATGTCAGTACATGGCACCGAACTAGCCAACCGTGTCAGTTTCCATAAAAAAAAATGCTTTTGGTACATATTCAAAGGTGATGTATTTTATAGCCATGACACACTAATATTAGTAATTTTTATAATGTAATACTTTTAGTTGAATAATACATACTTTATAATTTGTAGTAGTTTGTTTGTGGGTAGAGAATATTAACATCTAAAATCCTATTAAAAGTCATTCTTAAAAAAGAATGACCAACAACGATATGATATAAAAATGTATCAAATAAATGACAAAAACACACAACTAAAACATGATGGCTTAATCTGCAAATCGGACAACTCCATTTTGGGTAATTTTACAGGAGAGCGAAAAAACTGATTGATGAAAAATGAGACAACTCCCCAGATGATATTCAAATTCACCATTTTACACTTTCGGAAAATCGTCCAACTCCAATACCAAATTATGTGAAGGTTATATTGCTTACAATCGTAAGCACGGTCAAAAATAATACTTTATAGTGATAGATCTACTTACCGAGCACTCAATGCACACACAACAATGTCTTACACGGTAATATTAGAATTTTTAAGAATATTTTCCTATGCTACAAACGCACAGCTCTGTCACCATCAGCGGAGTTGTCACAATTTCGGTGTTGCAACCAATATGGGATGGAGTTGCAATATATTTGTGCGGTCTGTATTTTCTGAAACTTAGGATTTTCGGAGTTGATAGCTTTGCAAGAATATAGATAATATTTAGACCAATAAAACGACATCAAAATTTCCATACCCCCCAAAAATGGAGTTGTCCGATTTGCAGATTAAGCCATCTATTTTAGATGCACCGGCTGCCTGAGGGTTAAAACAACAAAATAAATAAATGAAAATCCTTCACCTCCCAAGAAAACAAAATTATGAGAACGGAAAAGATAAAAAAGTACACCACCAGATGTAATTTTTGGACACAGACAGAATTATACAGATTCATTCATCAGGATTAACCCAAATATTAAAATCAGGTATTCACCCTGTCACGTAGTATTTCAAAATATAGTTTTTAAAAGATAAAAAAAAACGCAGCAGTGATCTGAGACACACAAAAAAACAATCGCTTCAGTGGTGTTGATTGCCACGGCGCCGGCAGCATCAAAAATTCACCTCACATTGAAATACAACCGTTATTAAAAACCGCTTTAAATAATAAAAAAACCGCAAGTTCTGAAATACCATGTGAAAACTGGGAAAGGGGGGGGGGGGGGGGGGGTTAGTTAGTATGGGTAAACTCCCTAATACCTACTAACACATGTATAGATCAGCGGTTCCCAAAAGGTGTTCCGCAGAAGGGTCACAGGGGTTCAAATAAAAAACGTGTAATATGTTTTTAATTTTAAACAATAGTCTTGCTATTCAAATGAAACATGATAATCGGCCAACAATTTAGTATCAAAAATTAGCTATAGGTCACATACATTTAGTTTTTATGTTCACAATAGCTAATTAACTTTTTTAATTGACTTAGTGTTCCACCAACAGAAGGACGATAATTTAGGGTTCCGTAGACGAAAATAATTGGGAACCGCTGTTATATATCTTCATGCTCAACAAAATAAATGAAAAAAATAACAAGACACTCCCCAAGCTCTACCGTCAATTAAACACAGAATGGTTTAGTGAGGACGTCACAGACAACAAGTATAGCTGTTTGATACGCATACAAAGTTTCTGAAAGGCTCTCCTGCTCCAGAAATATCATCGGAGACTCAGCAACATCTTGAAACTTCGACGCATTGGGCAAAATTCGTTGGATGGGTCTCTTACTGCGATATCCACACAGATTATCATTGTTTATAAGCGGTCTTACATAAATAGATGGAATAGCATGAAAGGTGATAATTTTATGTGCGAAACTGAACCGTTTTTGTTCCACCAATATATAATTCATATAAACGGCTACAAAATATGATGAGCAGGTTAGGATAACAGGTTGTAGAACAAAATTTGACTAGTTTCCATATTTAATAAAAAAATTATAATATTCCTGAAAAAGCAATCACCAGCAAAAAGGTAAAAAAAAAAATATAAGTGACAAAAAGCGGTTTTTTTTTATTTGAACTAAAAGCGCTTAGACCAGCCAATATCGAGTATCTGCTCGAGATGTTCCAGACTATTTACGAAGTAGCGCTTTTGAAAAGAGTGTGCTCGATAGATATAACATATTTCCATATTTTATTATACAATTTGTATTTAATTTCCATACAGATTCTAACATTCACTCGAAAAAGTTCAAAATACTTTCATAAAGAGTGTTTTGGGTCGATATCGACCCTCTGGTTGTGTGTCGCCCATCGCATATCGCCCAGTCTCTTTCTGTAGGTGAAGAGGGCCATCTGTGTTTTGCTGGGGTTAACATTAAGTGAATAGTCCTTACACCATTTTTCGACAATCCTGAGGGCACCCTGAGTCATGTTGCACAGAGTCCCCTCAAACAATCCATTTATTAGGATTGCCAGCTCATCTGCGTGTCCTATAGTGTAGTAGCGATAGGTTGAGGACTAAGATAAATACAAAATACTAAAATATGGCAATACCTTATATCTTCTTGGACGATGTGGAGTGAGAGTGAGTGAGAGAGAGAGAAACATATACAGCGAGAGAGAAGCGTGTGATTAGAGAGAGAGTGTGACGGTGACAGATATACTGACAGGTTGACGGTCATGGGTCCGCGCGGCTCGGGCGCCTCGTCGTCGTTGCCGCCGGGCGTCATCGCCTCCACCGTGATCTGTTCAGCCGGCGGCTCATCCTCCTGAATCGCACGGGACAACGCACATGATAAGTTACTGATGGATCAATATGAACTTCGGCGTCTGCAAGTGTACATCGTTCAAACAGCAATCAAGTTTTTTTTTATGTAATCCGGTATGGGTGACTGAGTCAGAGGGGCCAAAGCGCATGCTCCGACCAGCCAATATCACCTCCGAGAAGGTAGGTGCCATACTGGAGACTTCCCTGGATTGCTGGCTATACTGGACTAGAGGAGAACACAACCGAGGCTGCTATGCGGCCATCTTACATCCAGCTACAAGTTGTCAGGCTCGGTAGCTCAGTGGTACGGTCAGTCGACTGTTGTTAAGCAACGCTGAGTGCGGTCAGTACTTGGATGGGTGACCGCTCGACCATTGGAGGCTGACCGTGGTTCGGATTCCACGTTAAACTGTAGGTCCCTTCCCTTCTTACCTTACTAGGTGGTAGAGCTTATCGCAGCCGGGTTGGTACCACCGCACTGAGCGAAACGTCGTCGAAACGGCTATGTAAATAGTTCGTGTTTTCAGTCCAGTTCAGTGTAGCCGAAATGAAATGAATGGGAGGCACTGACAAGGCACCTAGTTCACCCGGTGTTATGGGCTGACATCGCGGATGTTGTAGGTGATGTAGCAAACCGTGTCAGTTTCCATAAAAAAAAAAGTTTGGAAAAAACGGTCTACGGGAAATATTTAAAGAATTGTATGTACATCTGATTATGATTTGTATTTTAAGTGTGAGAGTTAGGGCCCCTGAGCCCTGTTGTCACTGCGAAGGAAGATCCATTGTGATCTCTCAAAAGTTTATAGCTCACCCCCAAGCTCGATTTCCGTTATGAGCCGAGTTATGTTATTGGGGTTGAGTGCCTGCATTTGGCATGGGTTCAAAATATAACCCCCAAGAATACGGCTTCTACTGTGAATGAGCACTTCAAATTCACAAAGGATGTGTATTGGCCATTTCATCCTCTTTTATACAGAACCTGCACACCGGTGTGTCGCTAAGGCCCATTTGGTTCAGGTGTTTGTTTAGTCTGCAGTGTTCTGTTAAGGTCCTTATCAGGATTCTCATGTTGTTCCGTATATACAGGGTGTATTCTAACTGACTGCGTTCCTTTCAGGGGGTTGTTCTGTATCCTAAACTGAGTAACTTTTGTTCTACAACTTTTGGAAATTGGAAAAAAAAAATTCACTTTCTCCATACATTTAAGGGCAGACATAACCTCCAAATGTATGGGGAAAGTGAATTTTTTTTTTTGGAAATTCCAAAAGTTGTAGAACAAAAGTGGCTCAGTTTAGGATACAGAACAGCCCCCTGAAAGGAACGCAGTCAGTTAAAATACACCCTGCATACACCTACAAATTTATTGGTTTTGTGATATAGACAAATTCGTGAAAACTGCATATAGAAAATAATATTACATTAAAAATGCCTTTGAAACAAATCTAATTTATCAAACAATTAAATGTAGCCTTTTGTTAAATTCATTATTTTTATTGAAATATAGTCGTACCATTTGCCAAACTGTTAATTTTCGGATCTCTATACACGTTTTCCGACCTCGAGATCCTTTCGACTTGCATTCCATCATTTATTTATGGGGGATGGAAGCCACTCGCGTCCGTAGGAAATACCTTTTACCACCCTACACGTGTCCCCTGGGTGGTGCCAAACGAGTGACAACGCCGAGCACCAAGCGGCGGGAAATAACTTGGCACCCTTGCTAGTTTACTAGCAAGGCTGGTGTGGGACTAAATCACCACCAAAACACCCCGGGAGCCGAGACTCGTCACCACCATGGAGGGAACATTCGGATAGGAGAAGGTAACTCCGAAATTAAACCGTGCAGCGACTTGGGGCCCGCTGTAGCTATCTCCCACGTAAAACAATGCCAAGTACACCCGAGAGAGATACTTTGCGCTGTAACCCGGCTAGCACCCGGCGCTCACAGGTTTCCGGGCCTGTGGGCGGGAATGGACCACCGAAGACTCCGCGGGAGTGAGAGACCAGACTCCCCCGGCAGTAGATGCTTCTGGAATACAATGCGATCCGGCTGAGACCCGGCGCTCTCCAGTTCCCGGGCTGGAGAGTGAAAAATACACTACCGAAGACTGGGCAGGAGTTCATGGCATCCCTCCTGTGACAGTAGAAAACAACCAAACAGCGATGGACATCGACAAGGAGCCACAAAAACGAATGGTCCAACAAACATTCCACCGAAGCCTATTCTTCACGAGAGAGAGATCTGCCTCAACTGGTGACGTGAACAATATTTTCAAACCTGCAATCTGGAACCTAGCTAGAGAAAAACCATCAAGGAATAAGACGACAACTCAGCCGGAGTGGCAGAAAGTTCCCATGTCACGTGCAGCTAAAAGAAAGAAGGCCTCCAACTCACTACCACATGATAGAACGACCACTGATAACCGATTCTCAGGACTATTAATCAACGCAACTGGAGACGAGGACACCCCAAAGAAAGAGAGCAACCCACCACCACTAGTGCTGTATGGCATTCAAGACATAAACAAACTTACAGAAACACTGCAAACAGTACTAAATAAGAACGACTACACAATAAAAATAATCACAAAGAACCAACTTCGAGTGAACTGTAAAACCACTGAGTCATTCAAAAGGATGATGGAAATAGTTCGAGGAAAGGGACTCATAGGGCATACATTCACTCGCAAGGAGGACAGGTGCTTCCGGATAGTCATTAAAAACTTACACCACACCACCCCACACGAGGCAATAAAGGAGGAGATAGAAAAGACTGGAAACACCGTCCAAAGCATAATTAACGCTCGGATGGGTCCAGAAAAAACCCCCACGATGACGTTCTTCGTGAACTTGGATCCTAGCACTCACAATAAAAAAGTGAAAACCATAAGATACATCTACAACACAGCGATAAAAATAGAAGACCCTAGAAGAAGCAAGACAATAGTTCAATGCACTAGGTGCCAACAATACGGGCATACCAAGAATAATTGTCTACGGCCATTCCGCTGCGTTAAATGTGCCCAGTCGCATAGAACAACGGACTGTCCTAAGAAGGACAGAAACACTCCAGCCAAATGCGCACTATGCCTAGGCAGTCACCGCGCAAACTACAAGGGATGTGAAGTATATAAAGAAATATATCTTAGAAAGAGAAATACGAGATTCAACCAACCCTACAATAAAGCATCCTTGACCAATGGAGCCACCGCCCGAAAATCTGTCCAAAATCATAGTAACCAACAAGCAAGCCAGGAAAACCAGCCGTATAAGCCAGGAGCTCCTCCTGAGACATCACAAACCCACCCTGGAAAGGAAAAATACAACCCCAACTCGCGTAGCTATGCAGAAATACTGGAACAGAAGCCACACAGTAATGTGGACCCCACACAAATCTTGCTAGACCTATTTCAAAAACAATCTGAAAAGATGGATAACTTACTACAACAGATAAGTTCCCTGATGGGGCTTATAGTAACAATGATGAATAGACAGTCAAAATGATGGCGCTACGTTTAGCCACTTGGAACATAAATGGTATTGCCCCTAATATACTCGAAATCGAAACGCTAATCACTGAACAAAAATTAGATATAGTGCTGATTTCTGAATCTCACTCAACATCGAAAACATGCATCAAAATAAAGGGCTTTGATGTCTACATGACCCACCACCCAGACGGTACTGCACACGGTGGCACAGCAGTCATAATCAAAGAGACTATCAAACATCATCCTCTTCCAGAATTTCGGACAAATCACATCCAGGCAACAAGTGTTGCGGTTGAAGATAAGAGTGGGCACTTTAATGTGTCAGCCACATACTGCCCCCCTAAATACAAAATAGACGAAAAAATTTTCTCGGAGTATCTACAAAGCTTGGGAGGAAGGCTTATATCTGGTGGCGACTGGAATGCTAAACATTCCCAATGGGGATCAAGACTCTCGACTACAAGAGGCAGAGAGCTTAAAAAATGCTTGGACAAACACAATATGTTCACACTCTCTTCCGGCGAGCCGACCTACTGGCCAACTGACCCAAAGAAGGTGCCCGACCTGCTGGATTTCTTTATCGTAAAGGGACTGTCAAGTATATACTTCAAATGCGAATCGAGCCTAGACAGCAGCTCTGATCACACTCCTGTCCTGTTGACAGCAAGCACTGTTGTTATAGCTGGAGAACTGAAAGAATCACTAACTAACAATCTCACAGACTGGGGCTCTTTTAGTGCCTTCCTTAAAGAAACTGTTAATCTCAGGACTGCGCTCAAAACTGATGAGGACATTGAAAGTGCCACTAAATACATTACAAACTTGATCCAAGAAGCATGCTGGCTGAGCACACCTACAACTCATGGAAAAAAACTCCGTCAACAACACAATATCCCTCTAGAAATTAAAGACAAAATCAGTGAGAAACGGAGACTTAGAAGAGTGTGGCACAACAGCAGGCACCCTCTAGACAAGGCAGCACTAAATAGGTCCAGTTCGGAACTGAGACTAATGATTAAAGATGCCAAGAACAAGACCCTTGAAGCCCAGCTCGAATCTCTAACCGCAACCGCAGCTACAGACTACTCACTATGGAAATTCACAAAATCATATAATCAACCACAAAGGATGAAACCCCCCCTAAAACTAGAAAACGACAAATGGGCACGAACTTCGCAAGAGAAGGCTGAAGCATTTGGCGCGCACCTAGCTAAAGTTTTCCAACCCAATGAAGGTGGGACGGATATAGACTATGAGAACGTTGACCTGGTCCTAAACCAACCATTCCAAATGGATTTCCCCCTCAAGCCAGTGAGCCCAAGAGAAGTGCAAAGATACCTGTTACATCTAGATGACAAAAAAGCACCTGGTTTCGACCTTATTACGCCTAAAATATTGAAAAATATCCCAAAGAAGGTATTGGTCTTCATCACATCTCTATTTAACGCTATGCTGAGACGGTCATACTTTCCGGACCTGTGGAAGGTATCGCAAGTGATCATGATCCACAAAGCGGGTAAACCTATAAACGCCTTATCTTCGTACAGACCAATAAGCCTCTTGCCTGTCCTCTCTAAAATATTCGAGAAAGTGATTCTCAGCAGAGTGAACGACGTCCTCCAGGAAAGAAAAACAATCCCAGACCACCAGTTCGGGTTCAGACACAAACATTCTACTATTGAACAGGTTCATAGAGTCTGTAATAGGATTAGACAATCGCTAGAGGAGAAGCAGTACTGTGCTGCGGCTTTCCTGGATATACAACAAGCGTTCGACAGGGTCTGGCATAAAGGTCTCTTATACAAGATAAAAATAAATCTCCCTCACACTTACTACGCCATAATGGAGTCATACCTGTCGAACAGAATATTCCAAGTGAAAGAAAGCGAATCAAGGTCTGAATTTCATCACATCAAGGCAGGCGTCCCACAGGGCTCCGTCCTCGGTCCGGTCCTCTACACGCTGTTCACAGCTGACCTCCCAGAGGACGACTCGAAAGCCACGACCGCAACATTTGCAGATGACACTGCAGTGCTTGCTAGCAGTGCAGATCCCGCCGTAGCCTCTGAAAAACTGCAGTGCAGACTCAACGCAATATCCAACTGGCTGGAGAAGTGGAAAATCGCAGCGAGTGTCTCTAAGTCTGTGCAAGTAACATACACACTCAGAAATGGTAACTGCCCCCCCGTTAAGCTCGGTGGACACGATTTGCCCCACGCTAACAGCGTAAGATACCTGGGGATTCACCTAGACAGAAGGCTGACATGGAAACACCACATAAAGTGCAAAAGAGATGAAGCCAACATCAGATATCGCAACCTATTGTGGCTCATAGGACGACACTCGAAACTCTCTCTGGACAACAAAATACTGGTATTCAAAACAGTCATCAGACCCGTGTGGACCTACGGGATCCAGCTTTGGGGTAGTGCTAGTATGTCCAATATGAACATAATCCAACGACTACAAAACGTCATATTGAGAAACATAAGTGCAGCCCCCTGGTTCATGCGAAACAACGAAATCCACCAGCTTCTCGACGTACCTACAGTTAGCGAGGAGGTCCAATCTATCAGCAAAAGCTACATGAATCGACTCCAGCACCACCCCAACAGACTGGCTGAACAACTCACCGAAGAACCTATATTAAGGAGACTCAAAAGACGATGCATAGTGGACCTATCCAAGTAGGAAGGTCCGCTATCACAATGTAGAGTTTGGCCCACTGGGGTCAATTCTCTGAAAGCCACAACAGTAATCAGAAAATCTGCTAAAAGTAAAAAAAAAAAAAAAACTGATCGCAGATGGAACAATAACAAAAAAAAAAAAAAAAAAATCATTTATTTCACAAAATTCAAAACAACAAAATGAGTGTGAACGCACCTCCGGCTCCAGATCGGAGGGCTGGCGCGCGAGGGGTTTGCCGCTGGCGGAGAGCGGCAGCAGCGTCGACTTCCTGTGCTCGGCGCTGCGAGTCTTCGCCGCTCGCTTGATCCTCTCCTCCAGCAGCGAGAGGTCCTTGTCCGATACCTACCCCGTTCCTTTCATTAGTACTCTTATTATTACATACAGGGTGTTGTAACGGCCACTACATACAATTTAGGAAATGATTATTGGGATCAATAGTAACAAAAAAGTCAAATAACTTTTTTCTGAATACCCTTTAAATAAAAAGTTACCGTTTTCATACAAACTAATCGATTAATTTAGTGTAAAAAGGATCTAATATTCCGCACGAACGTGGGAATGAAAGGCGCGCGGTGAGTGAGTGAGCGAGCAGGAACGAGTGCGTGGAGCGCAGAGATGCGAGGCGGGGAGCGGGCGGCGGGGAGCGGGCGGCGGGGTGTGGGTTTTTCGACCCCGACCGTTCCCGCACCAGCACACTCCGCCCGCGAACGTCAAATTACACTTGACGAAAACATAAATTTCAAAAATTTATATCTCATGCATAGGATTCATGCTTATTTGCTGCTTGATAGTTATCTTATCTGAATTCTTACCTAAAAGTGTTGGTCCGTGTTGTGCGGAACTGGATACAATCGACAGATTCCGCAGGTCTGTAGGTCTTTTATTCACAGAACCGGGAAAATGTGGAATTTACTCCATGCCCATCTATTTCCTCCTAAGTACGGCCTGGGGTTTTTCAAAAGGGGCGTGAAAAGGCTCCTATCAGGCCAGCATGGCATTCGCAATTCCCCGTGCATTACAAAATGTCCATGGAGATAATTAGACAACTACAGGAAGTTGAAACGAAGCCCCATGTCGCGCTTTCCATAAAAAAAAACACAGACCTGCCCGATCATCTTGTATATCTTCTCCCCCTCGAGGAAGTATGCGTGCGCGATGCAGTTGAGCGCGGCCGAGCGCACGGCGTTGTCGCGGTCGCCGATGTGCCGCGCGAGCTCCTTGAGCGCCACGCCCAGCGACGGCGACATCACGCCCGACCCGTACGTCTCCAGCAGGTGACCGATGCACTCCAGGCATTCTGTTGCCAACAAATAGACACTTTTTTATGGATACTGACACGGTTGGCTACATCACCTACAACATCCGTGATGTCAGGTATATAATCCATATTATCGGGTGAACTAGGTGCCATGTCAGTGCTTCCCTTCATTTCATGTCGGCTACACTGAACTGGACGGAAAACACGAATTATTTACATAGCCGTTTCGACCGACGTTTCATTCAGTGCGGTGGTACATAATATAAACCACCAGTGAACATAGATATGAACAAAACAGCTTCGGCTTCTCGTTCATCAAAATAAAATAATAATAAAACTGTAAGTATCGTCGATTTCAGCCATTAGCAGTGTCGAGTGCATTACCTATCATTTTCTGATTGGTTCATATCAAGCGAGTTTTTGGGTAAAGGGTATATCAACACAACAGCTTCGTCTGCTCGTTCATAAAAATATAATAATAATAATAAAACTGTCGATTTCAGCCACTAGCAGTGTCGAGTGCATTACCTAAAACTTTTTGATTGGTTCAAATCAAGCAAGTTTTTGAGTAATGGGGTAATTGTTTTTCGTGGTTCGAGGTACATTTATGGTGGTCAAGTTTGCAAAAAGAAAAGATACGAAAAAATTTGTGTTAGACACTAACCGGAGCGCTGCCTTGCGTTCTTGGATTTAAGTCCCTCCATGAGGTATCCGAAGAGTTTGGTCACCGAGTACACCACGCAGATCTGCTTGAACAGGGCCTTCACGCCGTTTCGCACCGAGTCCTTTGGGTCACCGACCTGGGGACACATACATACTTTCGTGCTTACTCTGTGGACATATATAACAACATGCTGTATCTCTGCAATCTGGGTAAGCAGATTAATCGTCGTTGTGCTGCAAGAGGTCGGCGGAATGACAGCACAACACCGAGCACCACGTTTGACTTGCAAATACGCTGCGAAGTTGCCGGTTCTTCATCGTGGGTGAAATTGAACCGGATAAAACAAATTGTGACAAATTCGAGTGCAGTCTAACTGCCATATGAATGAACAATAAACAATAAACAACCATGATAAAATATGTGGCTGTTGAACAAAACGTTAATTAATGAATATAAAAAAAATGGCCAAGTGCGAGTCGGACTCGCGCACCGAGGTTTCCGCACCACCACGTAATTGGCCGGTTTTTATTATTGTTTAATTAGAGTTTGCACTATAATTTTTACTGAAGACGACATAAGTCGAAATATATGAATTAACCTGTGTACATTTTATGAATAATATTAATATGAAAAATTCATTTTACTATAATCACACCAACTTTGACGGTTGTTTTTACGATAGAACAAAAACAAACAAAAAAACTTGAGATAAGGTAACCCTTTGAAGGTAGGACAGATGGGTAGACGGTTTAGGGTTAGTAATAGGGTCCCATACGAAACCTTAAAAAAAGAACTTACAAACAAAACATTTATATAAAAACAATACAAAAATAATAAAAAAAAAAATTCAAACGCTCACCTTCAGCACAAGATATGGAATGAAACAATTGGCCTCATACTCCGCCATGGTGTAGTCGCTGTCGATGAGGTAGTTGAACACGGAGGAGAGATACTCGAGCCCCTTGAGGATGACCGATGGGTTCGTGTCGAAGAACCTCAGGGTCAGCCACTTGAGCACGAGGTCCAGGTTGGCCTGCAGCGAGGTTCCGTTATCCAGGAGGTCGTCCGCGAGGGATTCAAGCGCCTTTAGGTGGTACCTGCACAAATATTCATTCTTAGGCCAGCCACTGATACAGTGCAGATCGTGGACTCGATACATCGTCCATCAAGCATGGACCTACAGCATTACGCGGCTAGGGTTGCCAACCGTACTTTAAAATAAAGTATCTTACGTTATTTTAAGTCCTCGTACATTAAACTTTTAAATAGCAAAAAAGTACGCGAAAATACTTTATGTCAACCTTAAAGTTTAAATAATGCGTGAAATGAAACATAAACTAACAGCACCTCAAATGATCGAATGCAGTGCATCATAATGTGTATTCAAAAATACCTAATCACTGCTGAAATGTCCAGAGAGCCCTAAAATATTAAATGTTTCAAAATTCAAATAATAAATAATACTTTTTTATTAGACTGTACTTTTTATTTGCTATCCCTGAAATCAGAAATAAGTTATTTCTTCTAAAAAAAGTTGGCAACCCTATGCGGCACTATTACGCGGGACATTTAAACAATTATATATATAATACTAACTTTTTAACAGAAGCCTAAGCACCAATTTCCATATCAAAAATAATCCAAACCTTCAAAAATAACGAACTTCAATAACTTTAATCCCCTCAGTTTAAGCACCTAATGTTTGCCAAGTAGATATTTGAAACCATTTACTGTGATAGCACTTATCACTAATATGCAGAAAAGTGAAATCCGGCCATCTATATCACTAGGCTATGCATAAATGTTTCACAATGAGAAGAGTGACAGACCGGAAGTCGTTGTGGAACATGTTCTGTACGAGCTGCTTCTGGAAGCCCGTGCCCAGCATCTGGTCCTTGAGCAGCTCGAAGAACTCCTCGCGCGGAGTCACGAAGTTCCACTTCAGAACTGCAAACCAAAGGTTCGTGTGAGTCAACAGAACTTATATTTTTTTTATCAGAACTAATCCCTGCCCAGTGCGTGTGGTGTCGGTGGAGGTGGAAAGGGGACGGCGGGATCACATTAAACCGTTCCTCCGAGTACTCACCATGGAATAAGCGATAGATACGGTCAATCATTGTTTACATGTTTGCAAAATCGTTTTAGAACATGTTAGAACAAGTTTAAAACGGTGTGGACATATTTAAACAGCACGGTAGTTCTCACATTGCCAAGCCGGCTGGCCGGGGAAATCGGAGATTCCCTTGGGATTGCACGAAGATCCCCTCACTATGAAGAAGAACCTTCGTCAGCCTCGATAGCTCAGTGGTGCAGACAGTCAACTGTCGCTATTGAATGTTAAGCAACGCTGGGTGCGGTCAGTACTTGGATGGGTGACCGCTGACCGTTGGAGGCTAACCGAGGTTCGGTTTCCTCGTAAAACTGTAGGTCCCTTCCCTCCTAATCTTACTTGGTGGTAGGGTTAAACCCGCCCGGGTTGGAACAACCGCACTGAATGAATCGTCGGTCGAAACGGCTATGTAAATAGTTTGTGTTTTCCGTTCAGTTCAGTGTAGCCGGCACGATCAAAAGGGGGAAGCACTGACATGGCACCTAGTTCACCCGGTGTTATGGGCTGACATCACGGAAGTTGTAGGTGATGTAGCCAACCGTGTGAGTTTCCATTACAAAAAAATTGGTTGTCTGTAAAGCCGGTTTACGGGCGATAGTTTTACGTGATGACGTGGAATAATCGTAGTACATAGATCAAAGATCAGTAATTTCTATTTCCAGTAGAAAGATTAATCATCTTGTGACTGGCCATCAATAAACTTCTGTTGTCTGATTTTGACAGTTTTACTTCTTAAGACGTTTCCATGGTAACTTTGACTATACAGATTGTGCCTCTCTATCGCTTGTTACGCGCTCTCGCTTGCACACACAGGTTCAGATGGAACGTGACACGCTTTCGTGCGTGCAGCCGGTGCTCATCAATTTATAAGACGTGACGTCATCACGTCAAAAAAAACACATAGAACAAATTGTGACAATTTCGAGTGCAGTCTAACTGCCATATGAATGATCAATAAACAATACAATACAACAATACCCTTGAGCTTCTGGTCGTCCACGATGCGCTGGTTCTTGGCGTTGTTGTTGGGCAGCAGCGGCGCCAGCTCGTCGTCGTCCTTCCTATTGCGCGACGAGCCCGACGCTGACTTCACCAGGCCCTGCACAGTTCAATATGTGTGTATGTAATACTATGTGAATAATTGTGTGTATGAAGCCCAAGTGACATCACTGGTAGCGCTTTGCGTTCAGTTAGGTTTGTTTTTTTTTTTTCCTTTAATTGTCCGAACATCACCATGAATCTTCACTTACTTGACACTGGCCAAAATGGCTTAAAAAGACAATCACAGAAAAAAACTGCTAACAATGCCTATAAAACTATATATTTTTTTTATGAAAACCAGCATGTGTGCCTGTGCCGAGGGACCAAAGATGCAGTCGACAGCAAATTCACATCTCCTCGCGAAACCACTGTCAGTGAGATGGCATGCAAGCAGATTTGTGAAATGTTGCCTGGATCCCTGCTGGTACGACGTTTGAAGATGCCGAAGTTAAAGTATTTCGGAAACACACTCGCCGGAAGACAGTTCCTTCCTAGCGTAGCGACGAAGGAACTATTTTGAGAAATGATTTTTTTCTCAAAAGCCAACATAGTCAACAAGAAAAGTGTGTTGAGCCTCTCTGCAACTTGCAATTTGCGAGGGTTGAATATCAAGGCATTTTTAGTTTACACAGGAGTTCTTCACACTGTACAATTTTATAAATCATTCTTGTTTCTAAATCTGAACATGTGAAATGGATTCCTGGCGAAACTCTTTCCCTGTTTTCTATAGTCTCCAAATCACAGATAAACAAAATACACTGCCATCAATCCGTTGTTATAGGCAATGCCTAAGACAACTAAATGCCTATTAGGCATTAAGACTCATATTGACCCCCAGTTTGCTTACCTTAGTCTTCCCCTGCGGTGTAGGAGCGCCCTTCTTCTCGGCAACTTTCTTATCTCCCTCCTTCTTCTGCGCGCCGCCGGACTTGACCGTCTTGGCGTCTTCCTTCTTGCCCTTGCTCGGCAGCGGCTGGACAGGCAAGTTCGGTCGGGCCTTGTCCAGCGCCGCTTGCACCACTGACTTGGAGCCGGGCTGCGGGAAAACAAACAACTTGTATTATTATTATTATTCATTTCTTTTTTATATTAATGGTACATATAAAACTTAAATCTAAAATTACTACAAAAAAACAAAATGGAGTTTTCACCACCGGCGGCGGGGCGAACCCAGGCTACCGATGGTCGGACCCGAGAGAGAGAAACCTCTGGACAATTCGAGCGGTGTCGAGCAAGACCGCCTTCTGCAGATGACCCTTGATCCAAGGAAGTGGCTCTAGCGAGAGCCTCTTGAGATGATGGTCGAGGCTCTTCGCTATCAGCCCATCAGACACGACTATGGGCACAACAATCGTCGATTTATTTTAGACAGGCAGCCTTGGCTGATTACGTCCAATATCGGTTAAAAGCTCTTGGTTATATCACATTATCTTCTCGAGCATCTCAAATTGTCCAGCGTAAAAGCAGAGATCCAGTCGAATTGTACCAGATACAAGGCGAGACTAAAAAATCATCCTAATATACTGGTCACAGCACTCCTGGACCACACCGGCCCTGGAAGGCTGAAACGACACCAAGTTCTGACCCTGGATCCGACAGTAGCAGCCAAAAGGGAGAGCCGTCAATGCATGGCCCACCTCAAACGTCATACTTCAAACAACAACTAATCTGCTTATGGCAGAGTTGGGAAAAAAAAATCATTATCTTGAATTTTCTTTTGTGCAAGCTCACAAGAATTTTTATGGACCATGAAATGGTTGGCTAAAACAATTGACTGATTTCATGATTCTAGGAGGAAGGAAACTTTCTTTTTGTCACCGGTTGGTTTGGAAAGGAATTTATTAATGAGTTTTTGACCTACCTACGATAATTTACTTGCAATATCAAATTAAGTGGTGCCATTTAAATTGGTTGAGAATCCCTAAAATTATCTGAAGAATAACCAGTCCTCGTTGCAGGTGTGTAGCACAGCAACAGCTGCTCAGGAGGGACACTAACCTTGAGCTTGTCGAGCAGCTTGTGCATGGGCTCGTAGCCGAGGTGCAGCATGAACGGCAGCACGCAGTCGGATGCGCGCTTGCGCACGTCCGCCGCACGGTCCTCGATGCAGGTGTGTAGCACCGCAACAGCTGCTCAGGAGGGACACTAACCTTGAGCTTGTCGAGCAGCTTGTGCATGGGCTCGTAGCCGAGGTGCAGCATGAACGGCAGCACGCAGTCGGATGCGCGCTTGCGCACGTCCGCCGCACGGTCCTCGATGCAGGTGTGTGGCACCGCAACAGCTGCTCAGGAGGGACACTAACCTTGAGCTTGTCGAGCAACTTGTGCATGGGCTCGTAGCCGAGGTGCAGCATGAACGGCAGCACGCAGTCGGATGCGCGCTTGCGCACGTCCGCCGCACGGTCCTCGATGCAGGTGTGTAGCACCGCAACAGCTGCTCAGGAGGGACACTAACCTTGAGCTTGTCGAGCAACTTGTGCATGGGCTCGTAGCCGAGGTGCAGCATGAACGGCAGCACGCAGTCGGATGCGCGCTTGCGCACGTCCGCCGCACGGTCCTCGATGCAGGTGTGTAGCACCGCAACAGCTGCTCAGGAGGGACACTAACCTTGAGCTTGTCGAGCAACTTGTGCATGGGCTCGTAGCCGAGGTGCAGCATGAACGGCAGCACGCAGTCGGATGCGCGCTCGCGCACGTCCGCCGCACGGTCCTCGATGCAGGTGTGTAGCACCGCAACAGCTGCTCAGGAGGGACACTAACCTTGAGCTTGTCGAGCAGCTTGTGCATGGGCTCGTAGCCGAGGTGCAGCATGAACGGCAGCACGCAGTCGGATGCGCGCTTGCGCACGTCCGCCGCACGGTCCTCGATGCACGCGTACAAGATCGGCACGCACTGCAACAGCTCCTCGCGCGGGAACGACTTGGTCGACGCTGCGCGCAACAATGTTGCCGTTTTATTACCGCAAATTTAATAATAAATTAGTTTTTAGTCCCGCACCGTTACTCACATAAAATTATGAACTCGGCTCACCGGTGCGATGATGGCGAGCGCATCGCTGCAGCTCGATGTTTCGATTCGTGCTAGCTCGTCCGGCAGCCAGCACGTCACTGACACGAGCCCGCCTGCTTCTCAAATTGTGATACCTACCCACCACTACAATTCGGGCTCCTGTCAGTGACATGCTGGCTGCCGGAGGAGCTAGCACGTCCTCGTGAGAACGGGTCCAATAGAGGACTCGAAACGTCGAGCTGCAGCGATGCGCTCGCCATCATCGCACCGGGAAGCCGAGTTCATAATTTAATGTAATATATAATATTATTTGTTTGTACATTAATAAGATATCTGTGACATATTTAGATTTTTATGGAAACTGACACGATTGGCTGCATCACCCACAACATCCGTGATGTCAGCCCATAACACCTTGGTGAGCTAGGTGCCATTTGAGTGTGTCCAAGCCCTTAATCACCTCAGCGTCAACAACAAAGTAACCTGTGCCGACAACAAAGTGCCTGAACATAGTGGAATTGATGGCAACGAAGAAGCTGATCAAATTGCTAGGGATGAAATTGAAAATCCACCCATCGGCTCAGAGCCAAAACTAGGAATACCAAAAAGCACATATTACACATATATCATTACATTACATCTATATTACGTTAGAGAGAGATAAAATAAGTAGACCGGATTGTGAAAAACGGATTCAAGACTGATCTCTTCGCTGTGGAAGTCGGAGCAAGAGGACTACCAGCGAAGTCGCTCTACAGTCTCTTCAAGTAGGGCTGCCAAGATCGACGCTAAGCTCATATATGGAGAGAGCTTCGAAAACGTCACTGGAAGCATCCTACAGAATATGGATAGGTAGAGAGAGGGAGGTCGAAAGCGGGACTGGTGGTCCTAGTCAACGCAGACTAGCTGACGAGGGCTTGATGCGAGCCGAAACGTGAAGCATGCGCGGGAAATTTAGAGTGGCCACTCGCTAGTCCCGACCTCGATTAACACCCTCCTCTACTGCCGATGGGCCCGGATATGTTCGGTGAAGCCATCGCAAGCATAGTTCCACACCTTCCTTAGCCTTTTGGCCAATGTTTGGAGTAGACCTTTTGTGAGAGGAGCGAGTATTATCATTTTGCACAACAATCACTCACCATTGGGCAGGTTGTCCGCGATCCACTGGTAGAGCTCAGCGCGCAGTGTGGGCGAGCCAGCCTTGAGCGCGTCCAGCACCATCTCGCCCTCGAGCGAGACGTGCGCTCCGCCCGCCTGCGCGCACCACGTGTCCAGGCACGACACCGCGCCCGCACGGATCCACGCCTTGCTGTCGCCCAGCGCTGCCACAGCACACCGTCACAGATTACTTAATAGTTACTTCGTAACAGATAAATCACTCCATAGAAAAAGTTCCATACCTTCGGCTTTAATAGCCTACTGTTTTACGTCGCCAATCGCTGCGTGTGAAAATGTACCTAAACGATCGAGTGTAAAGTGCATTATTGCTTTGCAGCTGCGCGCGTTAGCGTGGGCGAGTGTATTTTTCGCGCAACTGACTAATTTCTACTGAATTAGACCGCCGGCGGTCCACCCGGCGGTAGGTAGTTAGCGCGCGCAAGTACATAGAGTACGTGAGGCCTGACACCGTATTGCTTATACTGTTCCCATGAGACGCGGAAGCGAAACTCAAAATGTGAAAGAGCTCGGTCGGTGGCTCAGGACATAGCTTAGAGCCGTGAAATGTCGCCACTGCTGTCTGTTGTACAGCTCCATCAAGAGATGGCGCCACTACTGACTGTTGTACAGCTCCATCAAGAGATAGCGCCACTACTGACTGTTGTTTTTTTTATGTAATCCGGTATGCGTGGCTGATTCAGAGGGGCCAAAGCGCATGCTCCGACCAGCCAATATCACCTCCGAGAAGGTAGGTGCCATACTGGAGACTTCCCTGGATTGTTGGCTATACTGGACTAGAGGAGAACACAACCGAGGCTGCTATGCGGCCATCAAGCAGCTCCATCAAGAGATGGCGCCACTACTGATGTTGTACAGCTCCATCAACAGACGGCGCCACTACAGACTGTTGAATAGCTCCATCAAGAGATGGCGCCACTAGTGTCTCTGTAGATCTTGGCTAGTTGACGCGACTATTGACTATTTCCTAACAGTTTCCGTGACTCATGACGTCACTACAACGGATAACGCAGCTCACTCACCCTGGAAGAACGCTGGAAAGAAAGTGCGCACGTGACTCCTGCACTTGGTCCCCATCGCGACGGCGAGACTCTCGCAGATCTGCAGAGCGGTCTGCGCCAGCTTCGAGTTGGAGTCGAGCAGCCGCGCCGTCAGCGCCGGCGGCAGCTCGCCCAGGCTCGGCTTGATCGGCGCCGCCGACGAGATCATGTTGTTCAGCTTCTCCAGAGCCTCGCTACGAACCTGACAAGATATCAACTCTACTCAGCCAATGGGCAACAATATACACACGTGACGTCAGTACATTACACCTTGCTCTTGTCAGATCTTGGTGCCATGTTGCTTCCGTTTGGCCGCGCTCGCTACACTGAACAGGCTGAAAAACATTCATAGCCATTTCAACTGATCTTGCAGTGTTACCAATCCAGGCAGGTAAAATTCTACCACATACCCCAGTTTTCACCACCTGCTTTTACGTTAAGTCCAACAGTTTTTCGTCCGTTACTGTGAAATTTCTCACACATTTCACAGGAGATAACGGCCAGTTAGATTGTAGTAGCCGAAGGTTTTGAAATCGGCGGATAGTAAAATAAAGTCTGCAATTTTACTGCATCTGAACCACTCCCACTCTCAACGGTTGACCCGTGACTACTGGTAAAAATGGCGGCCGCACCAGTGCTACTTGGGCTGCTCGTGCGACGATCGCCTCACCTTCCAGTTCTTATCGTTGATCTCCGCGAGGAGCGGCTCTGTGATGAGCAGGGCCATGTCGGTGCGGGCGGTGGTGTCGGCCGGCGCCGGCGCCGGAGACGGCTCGTCTTCCTCCACGTCCATGGGCGTCGGCTCGGCAGTGTCCTCGCCCACCGACGACTTGCTCGAAGACTGGACAGTACACATATTATTTAGGAAATATACCCATACTACGTGACCGATTTTAGGCCACTTTTGGACCCCCCTCCAGCCCTGTGACCATGCTTGGTACCTTGACTAACCCCCCCCCCCCCCCCTTCCTTGTTTCATGTGGCACCCCCCTTGTTCACAATTTGCTGTTTTTCAATGTATTTATTTGGATTAAGCATTAACGTTTGCATTGTCACTTTTGAGTGCGACCAGTTTGACACATTTTTTGGTGTAATTGATCAGTGCCTATTGAGTTCTTAGGAAAAGTGCCAGTCCACGCCCCAGAAGCGATTGTTTCTGGATGTCTCAGACCGGCGCTGCGATTTTTCGGTCTTTCTATGCTATATTTTGAAATAACATGTGACAGGGTGAATAACCTATCTTCCCCCCGTGTCGCCCAGCATGGTATTTTGACAAATCCTTCCCTCCCACAAATCGGTTATTTGGTATGAGTACCATACCCCTTATAGTGCAATGTGTTGATCCTTGCATTGTTGATGTTGCGATCCTTGACTAGTCTCTTGATAATCGGCTGGCGCGGCCGCACCGGGGCGGAGAGCCGCTAACGCGACAATTATAATTTTTTTTTTTATGGAAACTGACACGGTTATCTAAATCACCTGCAACATCCATGATGTCAGCCCATAACACCGGGTAAACTAGGTGCCACGTCAGTGCTTCTCTTCGGTCGTACCGGCTACACTGAACTATCATTCAATATTTCGAATTTGTTGCGTTTCCAGTCGAAAACCTCGGTCCGTGGAGCAGTGAAGCTAAAAGCTTCAGCTGAACAGGCTTGGCCCTCTGCCGGTGGACGCAACTGGCGTCCCGCAATCAAGGGCCGACTTTATTTCAATTCAATTTCAATTTCGAAAACGCCACTTTTGATAGATATTTTAATGTTTTTAAAGTTTTTTTTTTATTGCTTTTAACATTGTTTTAATAAAAATAATAATATTATAATAATGAGAATAAAAGAAGTAATTGAACTGCTCCAAGTAGTGATAAAGTAGTGATAAGTGCTATCACAGTAAACAATTTTATTGGAAAATACTTAATAAAAAAATCATGAAAAAAAAATTACACTACAAATCTTTCCTATACACCCTATAAAAATTCCGACAGTAAAATATGATACCTTATTCAGCCCGCGCACCGGCGAAGGCCTCGTATTGTTGGCGTACTTGTCCATCTCGGCCTGTATCAGCTGCTTGAGTGCCGGCTTCTCCGAGTCCAGGTGCGAGAGGAGGGACGGGCCGACGTACATCGACAGCACGCCCAGGAAGTTGACGGCCGAGGTACGCACGTTGGGGTTCGTCGCTGAAATCGCCTTCTTCGTGTGGACGATTAGCGGCTTTATGTCCATGCTGAGAGGGTTGAAAATTATTTGAATGTTGATGTGAATTATTTTTTCCGTGGTCTTATTATAATAAACTTGACTACAAGAGCAGCCTTTATAATAAGACGGCTTGCTGGAGTATTTTGTTGGGAAGTTGTTCACCCATCTTACATCCGGTAAGGAGCCTACCACCTAGTAAGGGGCAAGGGAAGGGACCTACAGTTTTACACCGGTTCCGAACGGTGAAGCACCAGGTGTAGGTATGCACGTAAATTTTTTCGTCAGACTCATTGGTACAGGCCGACCGGATTCGAACCGCGGACCTCTCGCATGAGAAGCCGATGCCCAAACCACTCGGCCACCCGCCGCTTATATATTGTAATGAATGAATGTGCCTATGTAAAATAGAGGTGTACAAAATTCTGACGTGTAAATACGATTGCCCTGAGCTGATCCAAATGTTCACATTGAACCAAAACATTAATCTTCGAAGTCACAGCATGAAACTGAGTCGAACAAGCTTTAACAGCAATACTCGCAAACATTTCATAACAAACAGAGTGGTGGACGACTGGAACCAACTTCCAGAGGAATTAATAAGCGCACTTAGTACCAACCAATGCAAAAATAGACTAGATAAATATCTAACAAATAAAACATAATCTCAAAAAGAGTGCTCAAGAACGATAATAAAAAAAAGAATTAAAAAAAAGTAAGATAATGATGAAAAAAAACAAATTTTAACTGGATTTAGACGTATCAGCCTAGGCTGCCTGTCTAAAATAAATAAATAAATAAATAAAATGTATGTAAATAAAGTGGTAAACATTTCGGCGACAGGGTGGGATTACTCACTTCATGCCGAACTCCTGTATAGCGTTCGACAGCCAGTTGAACAGCTCCACTTGCACCTTGGGGTTCTTCTGCGAGTCCATCGCGTACGCGAGCGACTCTCGCACGACGTGCTCGAGCCCGCACGCCTCCGCCTCCGCGCACGTCGAGAGCACGTCCTGCGCGGACAGCATCACCGTCGCCTCGCCCAGCCGCGTCACCATGTCCGACAGCACAAAGTCTACCGACGTACTGCGGCAAACCACATTGCATTGTTTATTTATCATCTCTTGATGGTACATAGCGCTCAGATTTGTAATATTTATTATGTATTTATTTTCATGTTTTCTTATTTATAATTGTGTACATATTTATATTAATTCTATGAAAAACCTCTTCATAGGTCTCATTGATATTTTTGATGATAATTAAACTGTATAACTTAAAGATTTCTTTAAATTTAAATCACTAAGTGGCCCGCCGGTTCACATGCAATCGAAATTATGGCCCATCACCAAAATTGGTTGGGCAGCCTTAGTTTACATTACACACAATTTATTTAAAACATGATTTTTTGTTTGTTTTTTTTTTCCAATATGATGTTTTGATCTTTTTGAAAAAACTATTTTTTTTTTCCACCCTGGTGACACAGGCCACTTGGCGCAATTTCGCAGCGCGCTCGCGTCGCATTCAAACATGCGTAACGTGCATGCGTAAACATGCAACAAGTACTCATGAGGACAGCGTGAAGTTCTCTGCGATGTACTTGAGCGCGTGTATTCGCGCGCGCAGCACCTGCATGTTGGTGTCGCGCAGGCCGGGCTTCCTGTTGAGCGTAGCGCGCAGCAGCACCTGCGCGCTCGCGTCGCATTCAAACACGTTGTAAACATGTAGCAAGTACTCACGAGGACAGTGTGAAGTTCTCCGCGATGTACTTGAGCGCGTGTATCCGCGCGCGCAGCACCTGCATGTTGGTGTCGCGCAGGCCGGGCTTCCTGTTGAGCGTAGCGCGCAGCAGCACCTGCGCGCTCGCGTCGCATTCAAACACGTTGTAAACATGTAGCAAGTACTCACGAGGACAGTGTGAAGTTCTCCGCGATGTACTTGAGCGCGTGTATCCGCGCGCGCAGCACCTGCATGTTGGTGTCGCGCAGGCCGGGCTTCCTGTTGAGCGTAGCGCGCAGCAGCACCTGCGCGCTCGCGTCGCATTCAAACACGTTGTAAACATGTAGCAAGTACTCACGAGGACAGTGTGAAGTTCTCCGCGATGTACTTGAGCGCGTGTATCCGCGCGCGCAGCACCTGCATGTTGGTGTCGCGCAGGCCGGGCTTCCTGTTGAGCTTGCGCAGCAGCACCTGCGTGCTCACGTCGCATTCAAACACATTGTAAACATGTAGCAAGTACTCACGAGGACAGTGTGAAGTTCTCCGCGATGTACTTGAGCGCGTGTATCCGCGCGCGCAGCACCTGCATGTTGGTGTCGCGCAGGCCGGGCTTCCTGTTGAGCTTGCGCAGCAGCACCTGCGTGCTCACGTCGCATTCAAACACATTGTAAACATGTAGCAAGTACTCACGAGGACAGTGTGAAGTTCTCCGCGATGTACTTGAGCGCGTGTATCCGCGCGCGCAGCACCTGCATGTTGGTGTCGCGCAGGCCGGGCTTCCTGTTGAGCTTGCGCAGCAGCACCTGCGTGCTCACGTCGCATTCAAACACATTGTAAACATGTAGCAAGTACTCACGAGGACAGTGTGAAGTTCTCCGCGATGTACTTGAGCGCGTGTATCCGCGCGCGCAGCACCTGCATGTTGGTGTCGCGCAGGCCGGGCTTCCTGTTGAGCGTAGCGCGCAGCAGCACCTGCGCGCTCGCGTCGCATTCAAACATGTTGTAAACATGTAGCAAGTACTCACGAGGACAGTGTGAAGTTCTCCGCGATGTACTTGAGCACGTGTATCCGCGCGCGCAGCACCTGCATGTTGGTGTCGCGCAGGCCGGGCTTCCTGTTGAGCGTAGCGCGCAGCAGCACCTGCGCGCTCGCGTCGCATTCAAACATGTTGTAAACATGTAGCAAGTACTCATGAGGACAGCGTGAAGTTCTCTGCGATGTACTTGAGCGCGTGTATTCGCGCGCGCAGCACCTGCATGTTGGTGTCGCGCAGGCCGGGCTTCCTGTTGAGCGTAGCGCGCAGCAGCACCTGCGCGCTCGCGTCGCATTCAAACACGTTGTAAACATGTAGCAAGTACTCACGAGGACAGTGTGAAGTTCTCCGCGATGTACTTGAGCGCGTGTATCCGCGCGCGCAGCACCTGCATGTTGGTGTCGCGCAGGCCGGGCTTCCTGTTGAGCTTGCGCAGCAGCACCTGCGTGCTCACGTCGCATTCAAACACATTGTAAACATGTAGCAAGTACTCACGAGGACAGTGTGAAGTTCTCCGCGATGTACTTGAGCGCGTGTATCCGCGCGCGCAGCACCTGCATGTTGGTGTCGCGCAGGCCGGGCTTCCTGTTGAGCTTGCGCAGCAGCACCTGCGTGCTCACGTCGCATTCAAACACATTGTAAACATGTAGCAAGTACTCACGAGGACAGTGTGAAGTTCTCCGCGATGTACTTGAGCGCGTGTATCCGCGCGCGCAGCACCTGCATGTTGGTGTCGCGCAGGCCGGGCTTCCTGTTGAGCTTGCGCAGCAGCACCTGCGTGCTCACGTCGCATTCAAACACATTGTAAACATGTAGCAAGTACTCACGAGGACAGTGTGAAGTTCTCCGCGATGTACTTGAGCGCGTGTATCCGCGCGCGCAGCACCTGCATGTTGGTGTCGCGCAGGCCGGGCTTCCTGTTGAGCGTAGCGCGCAGCAGCACCTGCGCGCTCGCGTCGCATTCAAACATGTTGTAAACATGTAGCAAGTACTCACGAGGACAGTGTGAAGTTCTCCGCGATGTACTTGAGCACGTGTATCCGCGCGCGCAGCACCTGCATGTTGGTGTCGCGCAGGCCGGGCTTCCTTTTGAGCTTGCGCAGCAGCACCTGCGTGCTCACGTCGCATTCAAACACATTGTAAACATGTAGCAAGTACTCACGAGGACAGTGTGAAGTTCTCCGCGATGTACTTGAGCACGTGTATCCGCGCGCGCAGCACCTGCATGTTGGTGTCGCGCAGGCCGGGCTTCCTGTTGAGCTTGCGCAGCAGCACCTGCGTGCTCACGTCGCATTCAAACACATTGTAAACATGTAGCAAGTACTCACGAGGACAGTGTGAAGTTCTCCGCGATGTACTTGAGCGCGTGTATCCGCGCGCGCAGCACCTGCATGTTGGTGTCGCGCAGGCCGGGCTTCCTGTTGAGCTTGCGCAGCAGCACCTGCGTGCTCACGTCGCATTCAAACACATTGTAAACATGTAGCAAGTACTCACGAGGACAGTGTGAAGTTCTCCGCGATGTACTTGAGCGCGTGTATCCGCGCGCGCAGCACCTGCATGTTGGTGTCGCGCAGGCCGGGCTTCCTGTTGAGCTTGCGCAGCAGCACCTGCGTGCTCACGTCGCATTCAAACACATTGTAAACATGTAGCAAGTACTCACGAGGACAGTGTGAAGTTCTCCGCGATGTACTTGAGCGCGTGTATCCGCGCGCGCAGCACCTGCATGTTGGTGTCGCGCAGGCCGGGCTTCCTGTTGAGCGTGCGCAGCAGCACCTGCGCGCTCGCGTCGCATTCAGACACGTTGTAAACATGTAGCAAGTACTCACGAGGACAGTGTGAAGTTCTCCGCGATGTACTTGAGCGCGTGTATCCGCGCGCGCAGCACCTGCATGTTGGTGTCGCGCAGGCCGGGCTTCCTGTTGAGCGTAGCGCGCAGCAGCACCTGCGCGCTCGCGTCGCATTCAGACACGTTGTAAACATGTAGCAAGTACTCACGAGGACAGTGTGAAGTTCTCCGCGATGTACTTGAGCGCGTGTATCCGCGCGCGCAGCACCTGCATGTTGGTGTCGCGCAGGCCCGGCTTCCTGTTGAGCTTGCGCAGCAGCACCTGCGTGCTCACGTCGCATTCAAACACGTTGTAAACATGTAGCAAGTACTCACGAGGACAGTGTGAAGTTCTCCGCGATGTACTTGAGCGCGTGTATCCGCGCGCGCAGCACCTGCATGTTGGTGTCGCGCAGGCCGGGCTTCCTGTTGAGCGTGCGCAGCAGCACCTGCGCGCTCGCGTCGCCCGCGCTCAGCCCGCACACCGTCTGCTGGAAGCTGCGCACGGCGTTGAGCCGCGTCTTCCAGTCCCCGTCCTGCAGTCCTGTAACAATATGTGTCTTCATTTCAAAAAGTGTACGACACGACACATTTAATTGTTGTTTCGTTGCCTTTTTTGCTGCCATAATGAAAAATAAAAAAATACAATAAAATACAAAATTAAAATACACAAACAAATCAAAATATGGATAAAACCCGTCAATAAAATTGAAATTTAAACCCAGCTATGACATTCATAAAGCCAATCTGTGGAGGGGTTAATAGCATGGACGGCCTAACCTGAGGCGAACACATGTACGCACACAAATGCATTTCTCTAATACAAATGCTTGACATGCACCTATACATGGCCTGAGCACTACTACAATCGCAGAATTTTATGCTCACCGTCATGCGTGAATGTATTTGTACACCTCAGGTTAGAACGAATGACGAATGCCCACTTTTTTTTCTGTGCAAGGATTTATCTGTCAATGTTGGTGAAGACTGTTCGGTTGAAAGTTGTTTTGGATATCTCAATTCAGACACAAGGCAGCCAGGGCACTTTCCAGGAAGATTCAATAGGGAGCGAAATATTATTCACTTTGGACCATTATCGGGGAGGAGGGTTATCCTCTGATTCTACAATTAATCTTAAGATTATCTTACGGAAACGTATAATCTCATCTTCTGAATCCGTGTGATAAAAGATTAGTGGAACCATAGACAATAAGAGGATAATCCTCCATCCCCGCAATTGGGCGCAGCGGCGGTCTGGCCCTACTGCGAACCCGGGAGTTTCCGGGCGGGACCCGAAGCCGCAACGCCCCGACTTGCTAAAGTCCATTAATATCATCGTAACACACATTTACTTACTGTTTAGCAAACTCAAATCCATGAACATTTGCGCGCCAAATGCGTTGCCAGCCGGCGGCGAAGCGTACCTACTCTATTCTCTCTTTCTATTTATTTATTTATTTATTTATTTATTTATTTTAGACAGGCAGCCTAGGCTGATACGTCTAAATCCAGTTAAAATTTGTTGTTTTTCGTCATTATCTTAGATTTTTTTTGTAAAAATTTTTTTTTTTCTTTCTTGAGCACTCTTTTTGAGATTATGTTTTATTTGTTAGATATTTATCTAGTCTATTTTTGAATTGGTTGGTAGTAAGTGCGTTTATGACTTCCGCTGGAAGTATTAATACTATTACTTATTAATACTAGATTATTTCTATAGATACTATTTTAAAAATCTAGGACGGTGAGGGAGGTGGGAGGGGGGCCACGTCCAATTTTCCGGTTAGGCCCCAAGCCCTGCAGACCGCCCCTGATTGGGCGTTATCGTTTAGTTAAACTGTAACATTTTGAGCCCAAGACCTCTCATATAGAAAAGCTTGGTGGTCCGAATTGGAGAAAGCAGCGATAAATACTATGTCGGCGCCGCCATTATCTTCTGAAGAGCTTGTTCTGTGCATCGAGAGTAAAAGTAAACTGCTTTCACTCTCGATGCACAGAACGAGCTCTTCAGAACATAAAGGCGGAAGGAAGGAATTGAGGGAAAGCGGCTACCATCGTGACGTAAAGTTTGCTCACCAGAGACAACTTCAGCGGTGAATATATCCTCGGCCGCCTGGTCCACCTCGTCCTGAGACAGCTCCGGTTCGCGCGCCGGCGTCTGCTTGCTCCCGGCCTTCTTGATGCCAGCAGCCGGTTTCTTGGCACCAGCTGTTCAACAAATGTCCAATTTCAATATAACCGGCCCTGGAAGGCTGAAACGACACCAAGTGTTGACCCTGGATCTTCGACAGTAGCAGCCAAAAGGGAGAGCCGTCAATGCATGGACCACCTCAAACGTCATACTTCAAACAACACATAATCTGCTTATGGTAGCGTTCCAGCTTTTTGTCACCTCCCGTCGCCTAGGGGGGGGGGGGGGGGGGGGGGGGGGTGTCGGGCCGAGCCACGTGACCAAAAAATTCCCGCGCCGCACATAGGAGTATTTGCTTAATAAAACCGGACAAAAATATTTTATTCGTTTTTTTGCTATGAATTGAATTCAAATACAATGTTTGATCATAATTAAGTGTGTATAGTACCTGGGGCGACCGAGCTTCGCGCGGAGTCGACACCTAACTGGATAAACTTAGAGCTTGTTTAAAATAAGAGGATTTTAAATATACACAGAGTCCAGATGTTTCAACTATTTTTAATGGTACTGTAACTCTTCGTCTCCAGCATCATCGCTTCAGTTTCTTCGTCTTCATCTTCTTCATGAGTTACAGGCGGATTGCTTGCGATCATCATGCTGACTGCCTCTTGCGAAAATGGCTTAGGGAGCGTTCATAAACCACGTGACAGTTTTATCGGGGGGGGGGGGGGGGGGGGGGAGGGGTCCAGCTTTTAATCACCTCCCGTCACCTAGGGGGGCGGGGGGTAATGGATATATTTAATTTAAAGCATTCCAGAAAACAATATTTCATAAATGTCACGTTACTTTGGGGAGGAGTGGGGGGGGGGGGGGGGGGGGTTCGTATTTTGTCACTTCAAGTCACTAGGGGGGGGGGGTCCAAAATTTGTCTAAAATCCGTCACGTAGTTTGAGAAACCACCTTCCTTCAATCCTTCCACCAAGTCATACGGCAGGTGGGTTTTTGTGCCTTAATTGCTGCTTGATTGTCCAAATACTTGGTCGGCGTTGTACCAAAGTGATTGCAGCACAACACCCATTACCCTGCTTACCCAAATTGTCGGGACACAGCGTGTGGTATTTATGTAAGTTCGAATAATTCAACCTTTTCACTCATTGACTTTGAAGTAATAAAAAACAAAATGGCGGATGTAGGCGGATGATTTAACGGTGGTGTATAATTGTCAAAAGACTGATGTTTACGTTTATGTATAAGTTATAGCCCGACAAGGCCAGACACACAAACAATACGTTATAAGAAGAAAGCTATCATATTAATTTTTATAATTATTTAAGTGAAAATAATATTGGGTGCGATCCGTCACGTGACACGGGTCGGTACACCCCCCCCCCCCCCCTGCCCTCGTGACCGGACGTAACCTAGAGCCGACCCCCCCCCCCCCCCCCCCCCACACCCCCGTAAAACCGACAAGTGGTTTATGAACGCTCCCTTATGTATGTATGTCTACACACTAAGACCATGGAAATTAGAGTAATATTTAAAAATATGCCAAAAAAAAAGGGGTGCGGGGGGGTGACTTTTTTCTTTTGAATTAGTAAATAGAATAGCTCCTTTTAATGGTTTCATAAAAATGATTGCCCGACAAGGCCCGACACTCGTACTTAAAACACTTTTATTTAAAATACTTAATATAAATCGCTCATTTTTAACACCTCCTTAGAAAGTAACGTGAAATGTTATTAATACAAGTCAATGAAAAATTTATGAATACTGCATTATAAAGTACTTATCCTCATCTTCCTCGATTTCCATCATGATTGTCTCCAAACTTCTCTTTACACTCGCACCAAGCACGACAATACGGCAGTATTTAAATAGTCTATTAGAACAAACACGCGCGGTTCAAACGATGTCTGCGTTTGGACTGACAGCACGCTAAGAGAGGTGGTGGGAGAGACCAAAGATGGCGTGTGTGTGACGTAGTAGTTATATAGCTATTATAAAATGGCGAGTGCGAGACGTTTTGCGAAAGTTTACGTTTTCGACTAATGTCCGGTTTTCTTCATAGACGTACTCCTATGTGCGCCGCCGAGAGAGCTGCGCGCGTTTAACTACCGCCTCGTAGTAATTAAAAAACACGTAATTTTAATTGTAGAAAAAATATAAAAAACGTAATTTAAATAATGTAGAAGTGAGACAAAGGTGTAGTGTGCAAATTAACGCAAATGAGTATGTTTAATTTAAAGCATACCAGAAAATAATATTTCATAAATGTCACGTTACTTGGGTTCGGCTTTTGTCACTTCAAGTCACTAGGGGGGGGGGAGGAGGTCCAAAATTAGCCTAAAATCCGTCACGTGGTTTATGAACGCTCCCTTGCACTAGGATGCCCGACTTCGAGCGACTAGTTTGCAGACGAAACTGCCGTCCCTCCCACAATAACAATAAGAACCGGCAGACAAATGCATGTATTTGACAAAACGGGTCACCTGTTGCGGGTCGCTTGACCGGTTTCGCCTGAGCGGATCCGGCCTTGCCGTCGCCCTTGGCGGCCGGTGGGGCCTTCGTACGCGACTCCTTCTTTGACCCGGGGATCTTCACTTGAATGACAGCCTGAAAATTAAGAATTTTAACAATAAGGAGAGGACGAAAAGGTTTCGATTTATGATTTGAAGTTGAGAGTTAGGGTGGGTTGCACCATCTAACTTTTACCATAACCAATCAGTCAAATCTCCGGTTAAGCGAAAATTGGGTTGCACCAGTTAACGGCAGTTAAATTTACGTCATAACTTAACCTTAAACCTAAGCGCTCGAGTAGTGACCAGTTAAAGTAATAGTTACTGTCAATTTACGCATATTATAACCTCAAATGCCAAACTATGTCTCTTCTCCTCCGTGAAATACTTTTTGAAAGTAGTTCTTCCGAAGATGAAATGGATTTGGAGTATGCAGTAAATGTGCGTGCTAGAAAACCCAGTAAATGTGCGTGCTAGAAAAGCAAAGGTGTATTTTCCCAGAACGGACAGGTTCACAGGGTGGGATGATAAGTCCTTCTTGGCTAGATTTCGAGTATCGAAAAATCTGGCGAAGGCATTGGACGAATACCTGGAGGAGTAATTACTCGCATATAACTGTTTGTGACCTCACATGGGACCATTGCAATATAGCAGTCGAGTCAATTATAATTAGGTTAGTATGATAGTGAGTGACCGACTCGTATACCTAGGTACCTATTTTTAACCGACTTCCAAAAAAGGAGGAGGTTCTCAATTCGAGTGTATGTTTTTTTTCGTATATAAAATGCACCATAGCGTATAATTTGATCATAGAACCATAGGCTTTTATTTTACTATGTTAACAATTTATTCATTGTTTTGAATGCAAAAAATTTCCTGCACGTTCTGCATCATACATAAGAAAATCTGTGAAGTACGATTACACGAAGAGAATATAACCCGCTGCGCTTTTCGATTACGAATGAACACATAGATATATATTTTTTTAATTTATTCGTCCCTTTCCGGGACAGTCAAACTAAGTATACAGCCTTTTCTGTTGTACTTCTGATGTCTGTTGTTTTCTTTTCGTATTGCAAGAATCTCAAAAATATTTACTCAAAAATACTTTTTATTTGCGACGACGCAGTAAACAAACTTATTCGGTCAGCCGCCATCGGCCAACCGGTTCAACCTTGCCATAAATATGAGTAATAAGCAACAGACAGTGACAGCACAGCTGTTAAATGACGTTAGTTTGGATTGTTGCCATTGAAAAAAACGTTTCCCTCAATAACTTTGGGTCAAATTATGCTTCATTAGGCTAGCAACACTATTAACTTTAACTATAACCAGTAGTTTCGTGGTGCAACCCATAGTAGAGAATAGTCAAAGTTAACCATCTGGTCATGGTTATAGTTAATTTTAGCTATTACTATAACCAGGCTATTTGGTGCAACCCACCCTTAGCGTTGTCGTGTTAGGGTTGGTGTAGTTACCCCTGAGCCCTATTATCACTGCGAACTAGACAGATCTATAGTCTGTTTTTTTAGAAGACGGAGGAAAGTGACGTCTGGAGTGTTGCCAGTTTCTGGCAAATTTTAAATAGGCATGCAGTTGCTTTCGATACTTTTATCGATTGATTAACTAATGAAATGCTGTAAACTCTAATATTTACCTAATTGTGGATTTAATTGACAACATATTCCGTTAAATTTAGCTAGAAAATTTTTACATTGGCAGCGCCACAGGTAGCGCATAATATGTGTGAAGGTCTGTCGTGTCGTGTTGTGTAAAAGTCGATACTATTTTCATCTACTACAATCACTAGTGGTGCAAAGCATGCAACACTCTAACGTCAGTCAAACGTCAATTTACTCCATCTTCCAAAAAAACAGACAATATTGTGATCTCTCAATAGTTCGGAGAGGATAACACCAAGCAGCAAGTGAGGCACACAGACCCACATGCTGCACATGTGACTCGTTGGAAGGTTCGTGCCAAGGCGAGAGGTGGCTACCCTGTCGCCCTATAGCACGGCATCTCGTCCTTATCCCATAGTCGCATTTTACGAAATGCACGGGGAGAGATGCAGTGAGGATATTCTTTTTAAGTACCGGTATCCGGCTTTTTGACTTTCAAATTTCGAAATGGTAACCTTGTTGTTGTTGATTGTTGTTGTTGTTTGCTGCCCAGCCTCTCGGGAAGGTGGGTGGGCCATTCTCCGCACTGAGACCTCTAGACGGTCCGTTGTACGTTGGCGCTCGGGTAGTGCTACTCCAGCGACCCGAGCTCTTTCATGAAGTTTAGCACTCTTCTCGGTCGCTTCCACGCTCCATCGGCTGTTCCCACGTTCCCAATAACCTCACGTGGGATGTAATAAAAAATGCAGAATGACAACAATGACCTTGTCGTAGAACTCCTTGATCTTGGCCTCCTTCAGGTTGTCCAGCTTGCCGATGTGAGGCGCGATGTTCTTCTCGCCGACCAGCTTGGTGGCTGTGCCCAGGGCCTCCGCCGCCGCGTCGCGCACCGTCGGCTCTACAGACGTACAATATTTTAATGAAATCACTCATCTTAACCGGCGCCCGCGCGGGACCTGATTCTTTGTAAGCATGGAATTAAATAGGTTAAATATTTTGAAGCAGCTACATATAGCATTCAAGAATGGAGAGGTCACAGTAATGTCCCCTTTACCGCGAGGTATTCGTTGCAGGGACAACGCGTTCACTCGTTATGCGAAATTTGCATATACAGTGGTTTGATAAATGATGAACATAATAAATATAAACCAATCGGCTTTTATGATGAAATTTTTAAGGATACGCGGAGACACTTGGCGCCGTCAGCATGGATTGTTGAGCCAACGACGCTCAAAACAATTTGGTTTAGAACGGGGGCTGCGAATGCCGTGCCGGCGTGACAGATGACCTTTTACGCTTCTCTTGAAAGATCCCAAGTCACACAATGTAGGAAACACATCAGGAGGAAGTGCATTCCAGAGTTTCGCAGTGCGGAAAATAAAAGAAATACTGGAGCGCTTAGTCCGCACTTGAGGCAGCTCTACTAATACTAATATACTTTACTGTGTGCAATAAAATATTTCTATTCTATTCTTCTCTGAAGTAATATTGGCTGATGGGAGCATGTCCTCCAGTCCAGTCCAGTCCCTCCGGTATGACACCTACCTTCTCGGAGGTGATATGGCTGATCGGAGCATGTGCTTTGGCCCCTCCGAATCAGCCAACCATAACGGATTACATAAAAAAAATATATAGATATGCTCTGGCTCCTCTGGCTCGACCGCCCGCACTAGATTACATAAACAAACAACATACCGGCGCTCTCCAACAGCTTGAGCAGCCCACTGACATATGCCTTCAGCATCTTCTTGTTCAGCGCGGCCGGTTGTGTCCGGCAGAACGCACGCGAGAGGAACAGCGCCGTCTCACTCTTCACCGACGGATTCTTGTTGTTGAACGCCTCCGTTACGTCCTCGAGTATCGCTTCGAGGTTCGTCTGCAACAAACACAGTTTCGAGAAAGACGATTAGAGATATAGTCAGAACTCTTGAGTAATATTGTTAATCTTACTCTCAAGCATTGTTTTCGATAGACGATGTCATTATGTGGCTAGTCACTAAAATTCTAGTAAAAATATGTATGAAAAAAAATAATATCCTGCGAGGTTTATTGCATATCTTTCTAGCTGTAATCGAACTGGATAGAACAAATAGTGACAAGTTCGAGTGCAGTTTCACTGTTTAGCAAATAATTTTATTTTGATTGTTTGTTCCAACTAGTGTTGAAAATGACCAAAGTGACTGAATTTGACTGACTGTCATTTACAGTCAAATTGGTCAAAAACAGTCATATACGGTCAAAAACGGTCAAATTCAGTAAATTTTTAGTGTTTTTTTTATTTTTTTTTTGTTTTCGTCGCACATCGCGTCGCCGACTCGCCGTGCGCGCCGCCGGTGCCTTTGACGCTCGCCGCCGACGCCTTTGCGCCCGCCGCTTCGTGTCTTGCTTCGTGCGCTCAAAGGGAGCCCGACCGAGAGGAAACAAATCAAAAAGCTACTTAAAAACTACCATACCTGAGCTACAAGAATGTGTGGAACTAAGCTTGCGATGGATGAACATATCCGGGCCCATCGGCAGTACAGGAGGGTGTTAGTCGGGACTAGCGAGTGGCCACTCTGAATTTCCCGCGCATGCTTCACGTTTCGGCTCGCATCAAGCCCTCGTCAGCTAGTCTGCATTGACTAGGACGCGGGGAACCCACCAGTCCCGCTCTCGACCTCCCTCTCTCTACCTATCCATATTCTGTAGGATGCTTCCAGTGACGTTTCCGAAGCTCTCTCCATGTATGAGCTTAGCGTCGATCTTGGCAGCCCTAGATTCTTGAAGAGACTGTAGAGTGATTTCGCTGGTAGTGCTTGCTTTAAACTTGCATGTAAACTTTATAAATTAAGTTGTATGTAATTATATTAACTTCAAAAAGAAATTAAATGTTATATTTTTATTTTTGGTTAGATAAAATAATAATAACAGTTAGTGTTAACTAGTAATAATAGTTAGAATTTGAAGTTTGAGTCAATTTGACTGAATTTGACAATAAATGACCGGTCAACTATCGTATTTGACCGAAGTGACTAGTCAAATTCAGTCATTCTACATCTCTAGTTCCAACTGAATGCTTGAATCACTTGGGTAGTTCTTTTCACACAATGTACGTCTGTCCATTTGTCAGTTGTCTTTATGACAGATATGTGACACCTTGGTCATGTAAAACCTTAAGTAACCTTAAAGTATTATTAGCTCGTGAAGGGTGAAGACTCACGCAGGGGTAGATGGCGTCGATGGCGTCGCGCAGTGCGCTCACCACGTTGCTCTTCTTCTCCTTGAACTTCTCTAAAATGGCGGAGACGCACGCCACCGCGTACGGCTGGAACTTGCCACGCAGGCCGGCGGCGAGCGCGGCCAGCAGCCGCCCCGCCAGCGCCACCAGCATCACGTTCGAGTCCTTCGATATCACCTGCGCACCGCGCACGCGCGTTATTGTGTAGACACTTCACAAGACGCTCACCACAACAGTTACTAACTATCATATCTATATGCGTACATATAAAAAATTTCAAATCAAAATACGTAAGTGCATTAAAATTTTTGCAAAAATTATTTTTTGTCATTTTTTAAAAAATTTGCTAAATGTAGAGCTTAACAGCTCTCTCCTCCAGCCAACCTTTGGCTTTAGGCTCGCCCACCCCCCCGAATCCCTCAAAATTGGGGGGTCATTCTCCGCACGGAGACCTCCGTTATACATTGCCAGCCTTTGGGTTATCATGAAAGAGTGCGAACAGAGAACAATTAAGGACATGACGTAGATATAAAATTTCAACAAATAATAAAACATAAATACGAATACATAGATTTGTATAAATATGGTATACAACAAATATATAACACACAAATAAGACATTCAGAGAAAGGTAACATTAGACAGTTAAATCATTTATAGGGAGTAATTTAGATGTTCTAGAAAATGTTTCTGCAGAGATGCAATGAGACAAATGCTGACCTTCTTGAGTGCCCTCACGAGGTCAGCGTAGTCGCCGCCCTCCAGCTTGGGCGCGTTCTTCAGTACATTGTCGACGGCGTCTAAAGCCTCCTTCCTCTCCTGCCACTTCTTCGCCTCGAGCCTGTCGTACAGGTCCTTCGGCAGCTTGGAGATGATCTCCACGGGGTCAACCAGTTCGTACGGATCCACGTCGGGCGAATCCCCTGCGCCCGTTTCGCCCTCGTCCTCCTCGCCACCTGGATGTATTTTATTTTATTTTATTTATTATAGGGAAAAAAAGGTAGCCGGGAGTGGATGGATGAGAAGAGCGGAAGACCGCGTGTGGTGGCGTGCCTTGAGAGAGGCCTATGTCCAGCAGTGGACCGATACAGGCCGATGATGATGATGATGATTATGGGAAAACAAACAGACATGTGCGTGAGGTAGCATACAACATAATATAAACAAAAAGTATGGACACATCTAGCAACGTTCTCCACGAAAACCATAATGAAATAATGAAAGGACATTATAAATTTAAGTGACACATAAACCAAAAACATAAACCTACCTAAAAAATCATACAAAAAAGAAACAGGATAGGTACACAACAGTAAAAAATTCAACGTATGCAACATGTTAGCAAGGCGGTGAACTCAGCTTGCGATGGATTCACCGAACATATTCGGGCCCCATTCCATTGGCAGTCTCAAACCAATAAAAGTGAAGACAGAAAGTCGTATGCAATGCACATATCAGGACTGTATTCCCATACTGTGAATGTGATTTCTATTGAAATATGCCAAAAAACTAAATCCATGTCTGTTGGAACGCTTCAAATACATGTAGCAGTTTACATACCATCTACGTTGTCCTCCCTGCACGCGACCACCTCCGCCATCTTGCTCTGCTGCGAGCGCAGGTAGCGCGTGGGCGTCGCCGAGCCCGAGTTGCCCGCGAACGCGTCCCGCAGCTCCTGCTGCACCACCGCCTGGAGGGGCGCTATGTGCGGGTCCATTGCGCTGCCGATCCATCTAGCAAACGTACAAAAAAAAAATATTAAAAATTTGTTTTCATGGAAACTCACAAGGTTGGCTTCATCACCTACAACATCTGTGATGTCAGCCCATAACACAGGGTGAACTTGGTGCCAAGTCAGTGCTTCCCTCGGTCGTGCCGGCTACACTGAACTGGACGGAAAACACAAACTATTTACATAGCCGTTTCGACCGACGTTTCATTCAGTGCGGTGGTATCAACCCGGGCGGGTTAAACCCTACCACCTAGTAAGGTAAGAAGGGAAGGGACCTACAGTTTAACGTGGAATCCGAACCACGGTCAGCCTCCAACGGTCGAGCGGTCACCCATCCAAGTACTGACCGCGCTCAGCGTTGCTTAACAACAGTCGACCGACCGCACCACTGAGCTACCGAGGCTGAAGTATTTTCATAATTTGTTTTGTTGTTTTATGTATTTCTTTCTTAATTGTATTTATTGCTGCGTTGCATTTGTATTATTTTGCTGTGCTGTAGTTATATATATTTTTCTATTCTTTTTGTATTATAGGTATAATGACAATAAATAATATTTTTCTTTTCTATCTTTTCTTTCTACTTTTAAACGGTAGTGGTTATATTCTCTTTGCTAGCATTGTTCTCAGGTCAAACGAAAGAGTAAATGTAAAATTTGGAACAGACCTGTGCATTTCAACAACGAGCGCCTTGCCCTCGTCCCGCACGCCCTTGTCTCTGTCCGTCAGTAGTGCAGGAATCTTCTTCACCAACGGCTTAATGGTGATCACCTACAGACATAATTTCATATTTAATACATTTCTGGATAGTGATGTAAGCTTTTTTTATTGTATTTATGTTTTTTTTTATTGCTTCCAAACTGGGTGGCTCTGCCCGAGGTCGAAGCCTCAGACGCAGCCAATTTCACGGCCGAGGAGGTGCCAGTCCGGCTTGGAGGTGGACTAATGTTGCTGGAGAAATGCTATTAACCCGCGATTTGAAGATCCGTGGATTGTAGGAGTTATAATTGTAAAACAACATTAGTTCCTATGCCGATGAGACCAAATGGTGCAGTCGACAGAGCCAAAATCACCTTTCTTGCGAAACTAGACTCAGAGAAGCGCCACGCCAGCAAATTCCGGAATATTGCTAGGCTGTCTAGCCTGTTAATACGTTTGAAGACACCCAGGTTAAAGGATTCGCGAAACACACTCGCCGGAAGACAGTTCCACACCTTAGCGGTGAGACAAAGAACAATTGTGAGAGGCGATGCATTCTCAAAAGCCTGATGTCATCAACAAAAAAAAGGGTGCTCCACAGAGCAGTGGCCTTTACAAATTGTCTGTAACTCAGAGACGATTTGTAAGTTCGGTTGGGAAGCAGGCGTGGCATGTGACAAGGTACTAAACAAAACATTGTAACTTGCGAATTTTATTTGTCAGTTGTCAGTCTTCGCATTGAATTTAGAACTGGCGGAATTTTCGACATGTCCAAGCGTAGGTTACCTGCCTATGGATGAAATTATACAATAAACAATAAACAATTAGGTATTTATGTAGAAGGTGCCAGAGTTATGTCAGAATCGTGGCACATGGAGATCTGTTGTCTTCGGCAAACCCATTGGTAAACAGACATGAGGTTTCTTTTAAAGTTAGAAATTTTTATGAACGTTATGAAATAAATCTGAATATAAACTCATTTAGGCGCATTATGAAAATGAGGAGTAAACTCAGAAAAAACTGTCGAGGGGGGAGAGAAGAGGGGGAGAGCGGAAGAGGGGGACCGAGGAAGAGAGGGGGAGAGAGGAAGAGAGGGGAGAGAGGAAGAGAGGGGATAGAGGAAGAGAGGGGAGAGAGGAAGAGAGTGGAGAGAGGAAGAGAGGGGAGAGAGGAAGAGGGGGAATAGGAAGAGGGGGTGAGAGGAAGAGGGGGAGATATGAAGAGGGGGGGGGGGGGCGAGAGGAAGAGGAGGATAGGGGGAGAAAAGAAGGGGAGAAGTATAACTTCTAATGCGGGTACACGCACACATTTTTTTTTGTGTGTACATGCACGCAAGGTTGCCTCCGTGGAAGCCGGCGCGACGTTACGTATGCACACAGACCTTGTTGCCAAACTGTTTGAGCGCGGTGGTGAGCGCGACGACGCAGGCGGCCACTATCTTGGGGTTCTTGTGGTCCATGCCCTTCGTGAGCTCCTCCTGCACCGCCTCCTGCTTCTCGATCTCCACGTACATCAGTGTCAGCTGTTCGCACAATCAACAGTCAGTGTTAGGTGTACTTGTTGCTTGTTTATTTTCTTTTTTTAAATTTTTATCAAATATTTGTCAAGTACATCTTTAAAACCATTCACTGAGATAGCACTTATTACTTCTTGTGGTAGCTTGTTCCAAGAGTCCACTACTCAGTTAGTTACATAGTACTTTCTTGATTTTCCAAAAATTTGTTGTCCCAAAATTCAACATCAACTAGCTGGGAACCAGGGAGTGGGTCAGTTTATGACTACCCAGGGAAAAATAAGAAAAAAAAACAATCAAGCGTAATTTTTTTTAATGATACATACATACATATCACACGCTGCATCCCGACAATCGGGATAAGCAGAGTAATCGGTGTTGTGCTGCAAGTACTCTTGTAAATTACAGCACAACATCGGCCACCACATTTAGGACAAGATAACTATCGAGCAGCAAGTAAGGCATGAAGCCCCACCTGCTGCATGACTCGGTCGAAGGACCGTGCCAAGGTGAGAGGTGGCTTGCCTGTCGGCTTGCCCTTTAGCACGACACCTTGTCCTTATCCCTTAGTTGCCTTTTACGACATGCATGGGGAGAGATGCAATGATATAAGCATTTTATTGGAAAACGTTGAAAATTGACATCTCATACAACATTTTTAGGTCCTATGACGACAAATTTCCAAATATGACTGTTAAAATTCTTGCATTAGTAGCCTAAATAACTCTGCTATTGACCACTATCCCAAATAAAACTAGAATGACTATAGCTTTACCATAAAAAAATCTTCAGTTGAATTTTTTTCTTCAAATTTTGAGACATAATTATTTTTAGTTTACTTTGACACCTTGGTATAAAAAAAAATTTACCTACACTAGTGTGGCAAGTTTTCACAAAAGTTGGTGTGAATAAAATATTTCAAAATGGTTTAACACCTCCTACTACGTCATGCATGACTTAAAGAAAATTTTTTTGGCCTTTTTTTTTTGTGTTCTTCTTGATTCTGACTTTCTTTCTTTCAGATTCAATATATCAGTAAAATTAATTCCTCGAGGAACCCGCTCTACTCTAAATACATAGTAAACCAAAAATTTAATAATACAAAAAATGCCACCTGTAACGCGAGATCCTTGGTCTTGGTCTTGGGCGCGGCGATGCACTTTGCGACGATGCCCGACATGACGTCTGCCACCGTCTTGCCGGCGTGGAAGCTGTTCTCCACGAACACGAGCGCTGCCTCCAGCCCTGCGACCACAAAGAACGTTAGACGTTTCAGTTTTTAAAATTAATATTTATATAACTAAGAAGGTAATTTGTGCAGTTCGGTGTTATCTACTATAATGGCACACTTGAATACCTACAAATCTTTATAGAACACAAAACTCGGTCAAAACGGCTATGTAAATAGTTTGTGTTTTCCGTCCAGTTCAGTGTAGCCGGCACGACCGAAGGGAAGCACTGACGTGGCACCTAGTTCACCCGGTGTTATGGGCTGACATCACGGACGTTGTAGGTGATGTAGCCAACCGTGTCAGTTTCCATAAAAAAAAAACTTTAATGTTTTTCTTTTTTTTTAAATATTAAACAACTATGTCCCCCACAGTTCTCTGCCAACCGTCGCACTAGGCAGAGTGCTCATGAAGATGGGCCATACGCTTGGCCCGAAACGTAGCCACATAGCTCGGAGTGGAACCGTGAGTAAAGCTGATTTGATTTAAAATAATGTCTACCAACCACGGTAATTTAAAAACCCATATATGTCCCATTACAATTATTTTGAATATTTCAGTCGAAAAAATAAATCATCTCCGACAGCTAGCATGGCACACACCATGGAGTGGTGTTATTGGCTGTGCCTGATCTTCTTTTGAACTTCTGGGCACAGCCACCCATGCCGGTTGTCCATAAATAAAAAATCTAAAATAATTCAACTCAATAGAACACCTTGTTCGAGTGGTCAAAACATTAGGAAGCACTGCCCATGGAATATATTTTGTGTAATTCACATACTCTTCTCCTAAGAGACCGAATTGCTACCTGTCACAAACTAGGAATTGTTGGTCATAGAATTCTATTGTGTAATTCACATACTCTTCTCCTGGGCGACCGCATCATTATCCGTCACAAGATAGGAAGCCGTGGAGTTATATACACGGTGTTGCAACCCCAACCGTAAAGCCCGAAAGGGGGTGATTCTGTACGTGAAGTAGAACAACTTTTGTTCTACGACTTTTTTTTTAATAAAAAAAATATTTTTTTTCTTCTTATATTTTGAGAATAGGTAGGTATTTAAAATTTGTATGGAAAAAAAATTTTTTCTTTGTTTCAAAAATTTTTTTTTCTTTACAGCAGTTGTTTAGTGTCACATATAGAATAACCCCCTTAAGTATGTCAGTTAAAAATATTACGGGGGCAACTGCAACACCGTGTATAGTGTAATTCACATACCCTTCTCCTGTGCGACCGCATTGCTATCCGTCACAAACTTCTTGATCAGCCCCAGGTACTTGTTCCACTCCGGAGACTTCTCATCGTCGATCTGGTTGAACAGCTTCACGGCCTCCTCGTAGCCCGCGACGCGCGCCTTCCACAGCTTATGCACGCACTTGTCCTCCGTGCTGAGCTTCTTGTACTCATTCTCGTCCTCCATCGTGCTGCGACCTCACATCCACCCTCGCGCTGCGGACACAATAAAACGGGGAATTCTTTGATGCTCATCAGTAGTATTTGCAAAACAGGAAAGCAAAAGGAAATGTCTTTTATGCAGGGATTTCGCGCAAACGTTAGGAGACTATCAAAATAAAAACTATCACTAAAAAAAACTAATGCAAACTAACGTTTGAAATTTATCAAACGTTACCTGCCAAACGTTTGAAAATCTTTAAACTAACGTTATTCTATTCGTTTGTGTTAGTGATAGTTATTTGCCCCCCACACAAAAACCGCTGCCATAGCGAAATGATAATAACGAAACAAAATAACAATTCAACTAACGTTCAAACTATCAATTCAGTCAGTTAGGTAGGCCGCCGCCGCCCGTGGCGCCGTTTGATAGAATAACGTTTGCGCGTAGGGTTATTTCTAACGTTAGTTTTATGTTAGTTTGCAAACGGTTCCTATTCTGATGTTTTTGTAGCTACTAAAATCAACCTATCAAAACGTTAGTGCACGGATATTTTTTCTAACGTTTACGGACCCTTCTTTTATGATCACCAAGTAAGGGTGAGATCCACCAATACCTAGAAGTGCCAACTGTGAAGGAGGAAATCCAGAAGCGGTCAATAAAATATAAGATCCGCCTCCAGCAGCACGTAAATACTCTGGCGGTGGGCTTATTGGACAGAACAAACGTAGTGTCGCGACTAAAGCGGCAAAATGTACCGGCCGAGCAGTTGTAATCCTGCTGCACAATTAAAGTTGAAGCTGTAGTTGATGGACAGCGGCTTCCAAAAGGAAAATTACATGCAACGAATCTGATAAAGGCTATAAAGCTGATGACAGATGGAGCACGGAGAGAGAAAAAAAAGTAAGGGTAGCTGGGGATAAACCCTTCCACCTAGTAAGGTAAGAAGGGAAGGGGCCTACAGTTTAACGGGGAATCTGAACCACGATCAGCCTCCAACGGTCGAGCGGTCACCCATCCAAGTACTGACCGCGCTCAGGGTTGCTTACCAACAGTCGACCGACCGCACCATTGAGCTACCGAGGCTGACATTCATGGCTATTTAAAATGTTATACTAACATGTGTCCCACCAAGGCTTGCCTGGTGTTTGGTTTTTTACCAAACTGGTTCGTAACATGTGGGGCCGCTACTTAAAAAGAATAGCCCCACTGCTTCTCTCCGCGTGCATGTCGTCAGAGGCGACTAAGGGATAATAGACAAGGGATAAGGGACAAGATACTGCGCTAAAGGGCGACAGGCTAGCTACTTCTCACCTTGGCGCAGTCCTTCCACCTAGTCATGCAGCAGGTGGGTTCTTCGTGCCTTACTTGCTGCTTGATAGTTGGCTTGTCCGTATACTGTGCTAAACGTGGTGGTCGGTGTTGTGCTGTAATTTACCAGAGTCCTTATAGCACAACACCGATTACTCTGCTTACCCTGATTGTCGGGATACACCGAAACGTGAAGCATGCGCGGGAAATTTAGAGTGGCCACTCGCTAGTCCCGACCTCGATTAACACCCTTCTCTACTGCCGATGGGCCCGGATATGTTCGGTGAAGCCATCGCAAGCTGAGTTCCACACCTTCTATGTATATGTATGTATGTTCGGTATTTCAGCCTCGTCTTCGGTATAACGAAAATACCGCAGTATGAGTGAGGTCCATTCATATTACACATTTATTTACTGTTACGCAAAATCAAAGCCATTGTTGCTATCCGGCGCGTGCTGTATATTGATTGACACATCTTTTGAAGACCCCAGGATAATAGGACCTAGGGAACACACACTTCGGAAGAACATTCCATATTTTTGCGGTAACTAAGTTATCCTTTTCTATAGAAAGCGCAAAATGTGGCGCCGAGTCAACCATGAGGCGTCTAACGACGACGCCACATTCGCTCCCATATTTTATTTGATTTGGATTTGGACTCGTTTTCAAATGTATTTTTTTTTTTTTCATTTTCAAGTTTATTCATATGCAAACATTGTTTTTTTTTATTTAAACCAACATGGGGTGGATATGCCGAGAGAACAATGATGAAGTCGATAGAGCCAAAATCACCTCTCCTCGCGGAACCACGCTCTGTTAGGTACCATGTCAACAGATTCGCGGACTGTTGCTAGGCTCTCTAGCATGTTAATATGATGCTTGAAGACACCCAGGTTAAAGGATTTGGGAAAAACACTCGCCTGAAGACATTTCCACACCCTATCGGTGCGACAAAGAAAAAATTTAGAGAACCGATGGGTTCTCAAAAGCCCAATGTCAAAAAAGAAAGGGTGCCGAGTCTCTCTGCGACGAGTCATGCGGAGATAGGACGGGTGGCACGGAATAAGGGATGCTAGTTCCAAAAAGCATCATCCGCGATAGTATCTGTAAAACAGACTAAGCGAACCTACAAATCGTCTGTGACTCAAGAGACTCCAGACCATCTGTACGTTTCGGGTCACCAACAAGACGGATGGCTCGGCGCTGTCTCGAGTCCAAAGATGCAAGTAATATTGGAGACTACCCTCCCAGATGTGACTGCAGTACTCCATCACGTGGCTATGTTTTGTACTAACTAATACTGATCTAATTAGACTGAAAATTTACAAATAGAATGCACACAATATCCAAACATTATGAAGAGCAAACGGATAAATACATTGTGTTAGTATTTGCATGAAGATATATATAGGATCATCTAAATGTTACTTCCGCATTTCAGGACGTACCGTCAATGCATCTAGGACTAGCAGGTGCATCTCGCGTGGTGGCACCCTAAAAATAGCAGAGTACTGCACTATGATAGCGAGCCATGACGCTTGCGCGTGGCTTATTCACGCCATTACTAACGACGATACAAGATCACCTCGAAGAAGAGAGCTACGAGAGAAGTTCACGCCTTATTCGGACAAATTACAACACAACTCCATAATACAAAAAAGGGAACAACAATCTGTCAATCAGAATTAATCGGTCTACGTCGTTCCCTCGGTCTACAAAACCATTTGGCAAGTAAAACTGTTTCCCATTGAAGAACTAGGATAAATTACCTGAATCTGTAGCGTAGAAAGAACCAATTCGGTTCAGCTGGTTTGAATAGAATAGAAATGAGTGTTTTTCTATAATTCCGCCGTCGTTTTTTTTAATTTGTTCACGAGACGACGTTGACTGACTGACGGCTGACGCACTTCTTTACAACGGAAACCGTCCGTCAAAAGTATCTCCCGTCGGCCGTCCGTCAGTTGACCGAAATAGATCATAGACTAGAGAGTTGCCCCAACCTGGGTCCGGCACATGAAAGTGTTGTAGCATGTATTTATGCTATTTTCAATAAAATAAAAGTATTGTACTTTTATAACATTTTAATAAAAATGGTTGATCTTTTTCTGACAAACATGTCAGTTCATATGACATTACTAACTTTTTTACAACATCTTCCTCTTAAGTTGAGTCACATACATTAAAGCTAATGTTACTCCAACACAGGTTAACCATTTTATATAAAAAAAATTACTAATTTCAAAGAACACAAACCACACATAAAATAAACGCCACTAATACATTACAAAATCATTAAATCTCTCAGGCAACTTAATTTGTCTTCTGGGCCTACCAGTGTGTTGTTCTTCAACGAAACCTGCATTTATAACTGGCTGTGTGACATTTCTAACGGTATCTTCTACCTGCACATTACAATTGTTATTATTTAAACTTTCATCGACCTCCCCATAAAGATGAGATGAATCAGTTCTTTTTCTTAAGTGAAACTTATTTCGTACTAGCTCATTATTCAAATTATTTAATATTTTATAGGACCTAGGATTTTCCATCTTAGAAACAACAAGACCTGGTAACCAACTCTTCCCCTCTCTATAATATATTTTATCGTTTTCAACAAATTCACCTCTCTTATGAGCTCGTTTATTATAATATTCTTCAGATGTCCTCTGATTTCTTTTTAGTTCTTCACGAAATTCAGTCAAAGACAATTTAGGTTTCAAAGCATTACAAGAAGCAGGAACGCGTGTACGTAGTAGTCTACCCATAAGTATTTCAGACGGAGAAAACGATGTTCCAGTTACAGGTAACGTATGGCAATCTAGCAATGCTTGTTCTAAGCTCACCTTACTAGATTGACATTTCTTTAGAATTTTCTTTGCTGTCTGAACACCTCGTTCGGCCTGACCGTTTGCTTGAGCATACCTAGGGCTACTGAAGCAAAACTCAACATCATTCTCTAAAGCAAACTTCTTACATTCTAAGGACGAGAATGGCATATTATCACTAACAACTTTTTTTGGTATTCCATGTATCGCAAATAATTTACTTAATTTACTTTTTTTATTTACTAAACCTTCATCTGCCGACAACTTGTCTCTGTGTTGATATAACACTCGCAGTTCACCTTTTGCCCTCTTGCATGACTCTGACCACCCTTTCTGACAAAATTTCAGTGCTTCTCTTAAGTTCGGATCTCTCAATGTAGCTTCTTTATACTTTTTTTTCTTTTGATCATTTATTTCAAGACTCTCACACAACCCCACACAATGAACAACTTCAGTCAACTGTAGATCATCAGTTATATCAGCCATACTAGCTCTCGACAATGTGTCCGCTATATACAAATATTTGCCCTGAATATAAATCATCTTAATATTATATTTTAACAATTTAAGCCTAAGACGCTGTACTCTGGGACTCCCAATATCATGTACTGGCTTTTTTAGAATAGTTTCTAGTGGTTTATGGTCATTAGCAACTATTACTTCTCTGCCATAAACTAAACTGTGAAACCGGCCTGTGGCGAAAACTATGCTCAACAATTCTTTTTCGATTTGCGGATAGTTTTTCTCAGCTTTAGTTAGAGTTCGTGAAGCGTATAGAACTGGTGCGCCTTCTTGGAGTAAACATGCACCGAGGCCTTCACTAGAGCTGTCACATTGAATTGTAATTGGTAGTGATGAGTCAAACAGCTTCAACACTGGCGGATGAGTTATTTGCCGTTTCAGAGTATTGAGAGCTTTTTCATGAGATGGCATCCACTGCCACAGAACTTCTTTCTTAAGTAGCTCATAAAGACAAGTAGACGTCTGAGACATATTGGGAATAAATCTTCTCAAATATCCAAACATTCCGAGTAGTCTCTGTAGTCTCATTTTTAAAATAGCCTCTAAATAAGTCTCATCAGGTTTATAGCCATCTTTTGAAAAGTGATATCCTAGATACTTCACTTCATGAGACTTGTATTCAATTTTTGACTCATTAAATTTGACACCCTTACCTCTGGCTCGTTCTACTACTTTTTTCATAATCTGGTCATGCGTTGTATCATCTTCAGCTGCGATTATGACATCGTCAAAGTAGACTTCGACACCTTCGATATCTCCGAATATCTCAGATGTGCGACTTTGGAATATTTCAGGAGCGCACTTCACCCCAAACGGAAGCCTTAACAATTTATATACACCAAAAGGCGTGGAGAAGGAACATAAGTCACATGATACGTCATCTAACTTTATATGATAAAATCCATCCTTCAAATCTAAAACTGAAAATATTTTCTTATTTGTCAGTTTTGGAATTATTTCCTCAACGGTGGGTATCAAAGAGTGATCAGTAATTATAGCTTTGTTAAGGTGCATTGGATCTAAACACACACGCAAAGAGCCATTTGGCTTTTCAACCACAACTAAACTACTTACCCAGTTCTTTGGTTGAGTTACAGGAGCAATAATACCTTCTTTCTCTAAGTCCTTAAGTTTATCCTTTAACCTAGGCATTATTGATTGAGGTACTCGTCTCGGAGGGCAGACCACGGGTTCATGCTTTTCGTTTACCTTAATATGATACTCTTTATCGAATTTTCCTAACCCTGTAAACAAATCTTTATTATTCTCTATAAAGGCGTTTTTATCACTCAATTGCTCAGACATGATCAGTGATGCACCTTTTATATTGACCAGGTTCAACTTACGACTACCTTTAAAACCTATTATAGGAGACCTTACTTTTTTAACATTCTCACCTGTCACAATAAATTCCAAATTACACTCTCTTTTCTCTAAAACACACTTCATTGATATTTTACCCAGTGTCTCGTATTTTTCACCACCAAACGCTTCTAGAACAGTATGAGACGGACTGAGAAATTTTTTATTGTAACCCATTTTTCGCAAAACTTTTACTGGCATAACATTTACCTGGGCTCCTGTATCTATCTTACATGCTACCTCACAATTATCTATGGAGATTTGTTCAAACCAATCATCCTCCTTTACTTCAAGTACAGTCTTGACCGACATGAGACTTTTCTGTTTAGAATGTCCCGCTTCAGAATCAGATGAGGTGTCACTGTCCGTGCCCTTGTTTTCAACTTGATGAACTCGTTTCTTCTTATAGCACGCAGCCTCGAAGTGGTTGGGTACTTTACAGTAGCCACAGATATTACCAAAAGCAGGACATTTTCCACGTACATGTTTTCTACTGCATCGCTGACAGCTGACTACTTTTCCAGCCTTGCTCGACTTCTTAGAAGTTCTGTAAGATTGTTCTGTGACAGGCTGCACAGACTTTTCAATAGATTTTAATATCTTAACTTGTTCCTGGCTTAGGTCGAAAGAACGGTAAATAGTTAAAACCTGTTCTAATGATATATCACCTGACGATAAGAGTTTTTGCTGAAGATTTGAGTTGTTCAGCCCGCACACTATTCTATCCCGTAGTAGACGATTTTCCAAAGTTTCATATTCACAAGCCTTGATCAACCTTCTTAGTTCTCCATAGTAAGCATCAAAGGATTCTCCTTCCTGTTGTTGTCGTGTGTTGAATTTAAAACTGCTTACTATATTATTTTTCCGGGACGCAGTATACTCTTCAAAGGCAGCGACTACTGCATCATAATCTTTTCTCTTGTCCGAACTTATTGACAGTGCGTTGTTGTAAAGGTCTAAACCTCTCACACCTATGCAGTTCAAGAAAATAGCAAGTTTTCTACTTGATTTTATTTCCACATACTCAGAGGCTTCGAGATATATTTCGAATCTTTGTTTGAACTTGAGCCAGCTTTCTCTGATTTCTCCATCTTCCACGTCCATAGGAGCTGGTACAGTGAACGGCTGCGCCATGTTGTAGCATGTATTTATGCTATTTTCAATAAAATAAAAGTATTGTACTTTTATAACATTTTAATAAAAATGGTTGATCATTTTCTGACAAACATGTCAGTTCATATGACATTACTAACTTTTTTACAACAGAAAGAACCAAGGAATAGGATTTTGGCAGACTCTTGCGACGCTCTTGCGCTTCGTTCAAAATTATTTTACCTCTGACACATGTCAATGTATCTTCCGCTAGGTTGGCACCACTTGCTGTCACTAGTACTACGGTCCTAAAAAGGGTTACTTGCTATTAATATTTTACCCGTGGTAGTGGAAATTATGCATAAGTGCCTGTTGTACTTGTAGTGATAAGTCCACCTTTGCGCACTCCTTCATTTCTTGTTTCTTGTCGTGTACTGTTCTTCTTTCAATTTGTGTGCAATAAAGAGTTTCTATTCTATTCTATTCTAAAAATATGTTCAAGTATTTCGTACAGGGAAATAGTTCGAACGAATTATGGCAACACAGACCTCAGGTTAGCCAACTTGATGGCTGGAGGTAAAATAACTGTGAACGGTCTTTTAAATCAGCTAATAAAGCTAGAAACTCATTGGGCCCACGTACGCTACGCACGCGTACGTGGGCACGTCGGTCTCCATACATTTTATATGGAAGAGTGCACCACGCAGTGTGTCGCGTAGCGTAGGGTGGCGTGGGCGCAATGAAACTGCGTGCTGCACTCTTCCATATAAAATGTATGGAGACCGACGCGCCCAGATTCGCGTGTGTGGCGTACGTGGGCCCAATGAGTTTCTAGCATAAAAGTGATGTTTTGGTGGTTTAAAAAATAATAACCAGGGTTTGTTGCGGTGCGCCACCTGAACGACCTGCTCGATCCTGCAACCTACTCCTTTAGCTCCTTTCGGCAAACTTCGGCTCGAAGGAGGAATGTGCGGTATGAGTGATGTAGTGTGGTATGTATTAGTGATTTTTTTGGTGGTTTAAAAAAAATTACAGTAGAGAAGATGCGTCGCGTAGCCCTACTTATTTTTTGTTAAAATTCCGCAAAACAAGCTAAATAATCTATACTTATTTAAAAACCCTTTATTTTATGGTAAACTGAATCAAAATAGTAAGAAACACGGGATTTGATCATAACCACAATACATAACCTCGTCTTTAATACATTAATTGTAGTTATATACTGGCCATATTGCGATCTTTACGTCCAATTATCTCAGTAACGTGACACTTTAGGAAGTAATGACATGTAACATTTTATGCTTGTCTATTTATTAGCTATCGATTTATGAAGGTTTAATCGCTGCGTGATCGCTGGCCTTTATTTTGATTTTTTTTCAAAATGGCCGCCGTCCCAAACCACCTTCCATTGTAAAATATTCCAATCCCTAGTCCATATTTTAAAAAGGACTTTGTTTGAAGTTTGAGCTACTAGAAACAGTACAGTACAGCGGCAAGCAACAAAGATGGTATCATCAATTTAAAATAAAACAATATGAAGATCGCTTACAGGCACTGGGACAAATTCTTGAGAAAAGGAGGCAACGAGGAGACATTAATAGAAACCTATAAAATCCTCAAAGAATCCTATGATGTTCCAAGTACTGGAGCACTGAAGAACGTCTTTGCGGTCACTCATTAAAACTAAAATGGCCCACTTAGGCCCGGACTTCATGCATGCGTTTCTGAGCGTTTCATCCCGGAACCAGGGTTGCCAGATTGTTCAGTTGAAAAACCGAACATCAAAGTGCCTTTCATTTTTCAGGTACAAAATTAAAGTTGATTTTATGTACCAAATGTTTCATGACCTTTACTTTTGAAAAAAGATAGGAGATAGAGCAGTACAAAATAAAAGGGTTGAATTGATCGAACTTACTGAAAAATCGAAGAACACAGTAATTATAAGCATTAAAATGTTCTGTAAAAGTAAATATTTGCGTTATATAAAGAAAAAACCGGACGTTTTGGTGCCCGGTTTTTCATTTTTTTTTTTTTTTTTATTGAAACTGACACGGATGGCTACATCACGTACAACATCCGTGATGTCAGCCCATAACACCGGGTGAACTTGGTGCCACGTCAGTGCATCCCTTCGGTCGTGCCGGCTACACTGAACTGGACGGAAAACACAAACTATTTACATAGTCGTTTCGACCGACCTTTCATTCAGTGCGGTGGTACCAACCCGGGCGGGTTAAACCCTACCACCTAGTAATATAAGAAGGGAGTCATATCCCATAGTCGCCTTTTACGACATACACGGGGAGAGATGCAGTGGGGCTATTCTTTTAAAGTACCGGCCCCACACGGTACAAGGACGGTACGTTTCATTATTTTGGAGACTGGATTATTTCATCACTAATACATACCACACAACATCACTCATACTACTCATACCACACATTCCTCCTTCGAGCTTCGACAGCCGAAGTTTGCCGAGAGGAGCTAAAGGAGTAGGTTGCAGGATCGAGCAGGTCTTTCAGGTGGCGGACTGTCCTCGCTCGACGATCGTTGCCGTAAGGGCTACCGCAGACGACCGACTGTCTACCGACCCGATTATTTAATTTTAATATATAATTTAATATATATTTAATTTAATATTTAATAATAATTATTTTATAATAATTTAATTTAATATTTAATTTAATATATATTTAATATATAATATATAATAATATATAATTTAATATTGCCCGCTCCAGTGATGAAGGGTTAATAATCGTCCGTGTGCGCACCTCAACGACCATGCAATGAAGTCGTTGGACAGTTGATCGCACTCTCTAAATCTTATAAACTATGGCATGGCAGTAGGACCCGGTATCCAAGCTAAATAGTGATTAAAAAAGCTTCAGTAACTGAAAATTGCTGAAATGAACTCCAGGGTCAGTTGGTTCAGTCCAAGTTCAGTCCAGCCGTTCAGTTCAGTTAGTCAGTTTTCTCTGGCGAACGCGGCGGCGGTGTTCGTTTCGCGTGGCGTGCGCTCGAGAACGGAAAATTAAGTGATTTTTGTCTTTCGAACTGTAGTCAGTAGGAAAAGAACTGTCTTAACACAACAAGTGGGATGGATTGTTTCAGTTCTTCAGACAGTTACGTTTCGTTTTTTAAATACTGTGTATGAGAACAGCTGACGACGGTATAGGGAATGTTGTGGTAGGTACACGATATTACATTGTATCATGATATTGCTTGTACTTATCATAGAATTTATTAGAAACGTGGGAAGCTGACTATGCAGGTCGACGCGTCGAATTACTGCTGGTGGGTGAGCAATGAGCATTATAATCTACCCACGGTTGCCATTTGGATTTGTAAAAATAAAGTGTGTAGGTAATTATTTCTTGTATTTTTTTAGGTTCCTATACAAAGATTTATATTTGTTCACATAGTGGTTTATGAATTTATTTCTTGCAGGTTGTCTCTTCAGTTTAGTTTAATAAAATTATTGCATGCATAAAAATAAGTAAGTGCCTGTTTTAGGCAACCTAATTCCTTTCAACATAGAATAGTTCCAAAGTTGTAATAATATAATTTTAACATTAATGTGCTGTGTGGGGCCGGTACTTAAAAATAATTGCCCCACTGCATCTCTCGCCGTGCATGTCGTAAAAGGCGACTAAGGGGCAAGGACACGATGCCGTGTTAAAGGGCGACAGGCCACCACCTCTCGCCTTGGCACTGTCCTTCCACCGATTCATGCATGCAGCCGGTGGGTCTTCGTGCCTTACTTGCTGCTTGATAGGTTACCATCTTAACCAAATACTTTGTAAAACATCACGGTCGGTGTTGTGCTGTAATTTACCAGAGTCCTTGCAGCACAATCCCGATTAATCTGATTACCCCATTTTTTTTTTAATACAGCATGAAGTAAATTGTATGCTATACGAAAAAAAACATTATCATTTTGAATGGTTTGCTTTACGTATTGAGTCCAGTGTACGCAAGAAGCTAAGAGTCGAACACTAGTACCGTTGCCATTGCGGGACGTGATGTCAATAAACGGACATTGTCACATTGTAAACAGCTTCATACAGTGAAGGCCAATTTACGAAATTTAGAGCGTCTTCTGTCGAATGATGTAAGCAGTTGTCTGTTGGTCATTTTAATATTTAATTGCATATTCACGTTTCCTCTGTGTATTTATTTAGATATATCAATCTAGCAATATTACAAAACATCAAATAAAAATTACCTAAAACTACAATTAACTTACTAGGTGGTAGGCTCAAATTGTAGCCGACTGGGTTGGTACCACCGTACTGGATGTAAGATGGCCGCATAACAGCCTCGGTTGTGTTCTCCTCTAGTCCAGTATAGCCAACAATCCAGGGAAGTCTCCGGTATGGCACCTACCTTCTCGGAGGTGATATTGGCTAGTCAGAGCATGTGCTTTGGCCCCTCTGACTCAGCCACCCATACCGGTTTACATAAAAAAAAAAAAATTTAATCTAAAATAAAAAGCCCTAAACCAATATATGAAAAATAAAATATTAATGTTATAATTAAATAAATAAAATCTTTTACGGGAACCCCCGAAGACGCAACACGAGTAGCTTGACAGCAGCTAATAAAAAGTAAAAAATTTCGTCCATCGCAGTCGGTGTCGGAAAGATGCCCATGGCACTGACCGAGTTCCCCCTCACAATACCAAGGCCAATTTTTTGTGTGAGGTAGGAACGAGGACGGCTATCTCCGGAAATTTCCCATAGAAGTTCTCCCAATTTTCTCAGAAAAAATTATAATTTATTACCTATAATAGTACCTACCTACCTACTTGTTTGTTGATGAAAAAAACCTCTAAGAAATACACCCTGTATAAAGTGACCCGTAATGGGAGCGGGCAACGGTGGACGTACTAAGGGATAAGGACAAGACACCGTGCATAAGGGCGACAGGCTAGCCACATATCACCTTGGCACGGCCCTTCCACCGAGACATGTAGCAGGTGGGTCGTCGTGCCCTACTTGATGCTTGATGGTTAACTTGTCCTAATACTTTGCTAAATGTGGTTGTCCTTGTTGTGCTGTAATTTACAAGAGTACTTGCAGCACAACACGGTTAATCTGCTTACCCCGATTGTCCAGATACAGCGTGTGATATGTAGTTAGAAATCAAATGGTTTCATTACAATTTGTATTTAATGTTTTTTTTTTATTTAGATGTGTAGGAAGTTGTAATGTTTACAAAAGTAACAAATTAAAAGAAAAATATTTTAGGCCCTGTCACCTTTTTTTTTTTTTTTTTTTTTTTTTTTTATGGAAACTGACACGGTTGGCTACATCACCTACAACATCCGTGATGTCAGCCCATAACACCGGGTGAACTTGGTGCCACGTCAGTGCTTCCCTTCGGTCGTGCCGGCTACACTGAACTGGACGGAAAACACAAACTATTTACATAGCCGTTTCGACCGACCTTTCATTCAGTGCGGTGGTACCAGCCCGGGCGGGATAAACCCTACCACCTAGTAATATAAGAAGGGAGTCATATCCCTTAGTCGCCTTTTACGACATACACGGGTAGAGATGCAGTGGGGCTATTATTCCTAAACGGCCCGTACCGAATACAGGGTTACCATTCGTTTGGATTTCTTCGGACATGTCTGAACTTTCAGCCTTCCAACCTTTAATTTATCTGGATTTTCATTAAAAAATCTTTAATGAATGTTAAATTTTAACATTAAATTACTTCAAAATAAAACATAAGTACTAAATTCTTTTTAAGGTTCCGTATCCGTCGTACGGGACCCTATTACTAAGCCTACGCCGTCTGTCTGTCTGTCTGTCCGTCTGTCCGATGGCTGTATCTCTTGAACCGTAATAGGTAGCCCGTTGAAATTTTCACAGAATAATGTGTTATTATGGCCGATATAACAACAAATAATAAAAATAAGAAAAAGTAAAAAATTCACAGGGTCCCCATACAAGAAACTAACAAGTGTAGCGCACCATCTACCGAAAAGAGTATGAAGCATTTTAACTAATCCATAGATGGCGTGAGTGGCGCTGACCATGTCATGGTGATACGGAACACTTGCGAGTTCGACTCCCACTTGGCTGGTTTTTTAATTTTTATGTCCGCTATCCCTGTAAAATATGTGTCGCGTGTTGAATTTATTATTTCCTTTTTGTCACTAAAATGTTTGGATTTTTTTTAGGAGTTTGCAAATTTCGAAATGCTGACCCTACCCACCCGTAGAGGAGGCGTTTTGTATACAACGTTAAAATTGGTTCGAATTTGTAGCTCCCGTACTATCTAAATAAACTGTTTCTACTCATGGCAGAAGTGTCGGGACATTGCTACAGAAATAAATTGCAGACAATTTGCCAAAGATATTGTATGTCATTGAACCGAGTGGGTATTTCAGGAGCGAGCGGTCAAAAGCATATAAAAGTAGGCCAAGTTTGCTATTCTATCCATTCTGATGTTCCCCCTCAGGAATTGGCTATGCCAGGGGTTTCCAAACTCTGCGTCGCTGTCGCCTAAAAAAAATGGTTTTTTCTTTCGTAACATATAAACTCAGTGAAATAAAAAATCCGAAGACTGAATGCTGTGTTTCCTTCGTTTATTCGACGATTTTTGGATTTCAGTTAATTTATGACTTTACATACCAATAAGGGTCTCATATTGTCTTAATTCTGGAAGAGCGCATGTAAAACAGCTATAATTAATTATACACGGTGTTGCAGTTGCCCCCGTAATATTTTTAACTGACATAATGGGGTGAAACTAAACAACTTCTGTGAAGAAAAAATTTTTTTTGAAAAAAAAAATATATTTTTTCCATACAAATTTTAAATACCTATTCTCAAAATGTATGGAGAAAAACATTTTTTTTTTCTTCAAATAAAAAAGTCGTAGGACAAAAGTTGTTCTATTTCACGTACAGAATCACCCCCTTTCGGGTTTTACCGTTGTGTATAAAAAAGTTAAAGAATATTGAAAGAATCCCCTTAGAGATTGCAGCCAACAGGCCTAAGTAGTTGTGTTTTTAGCACGAGTCAGTAAGCCTGGATACGAAATACGGCATCGTTTGTATGAGAACCGAGGTAGCCGCCAAAGGGGTGTGAAGTCTGAGGCGGGAGCGGCGCATGGAACGCCGTGATTGGCCGAGCGAGTAGGTAGCCACGTGACGCCAGTCTTCCATACGTTTGATAACGGGATTCATACAATAAGTCGCTCATTGTGTCGATTCGCGATGAAAAGATGAAACGGATTTAACAATATTTAACCCTTCTTTACATCAAGGGAATAATATAACTTTCTCTTAAATGAACAAAGGCAACGCCCCTTTCACAATTTTGCGAATTTGCAGATTTTCGCATAAACACGATAATAGTTCTAAGTTCTGAGATACCTCGGATACTTTATTATAAATCTACATCAAATTTCCAAAACAATGATATGTAAGACCTCGTACATTGGTATTATCTTATTGGAGTACTTGTTATTGGAATTTTCCAAAATTAAAAAAATAATGTTAGAAAGTCGAAAAGTTTTGTAACCAAAAAAAATAATTATTATATTATTAACAACTATTTGCTAATTACTTAGCCAACGATATGACAAATTATATTGCAATATGACTTCGCGAAAAATTCGCGAAAATCTACCCTACCATAAAAAATTTATGAGTACCCACCTCGATATTTAATTTTTTTACGGTAAAATGAGGTTTTCCAGGCTTTGCCTTTTTTAACAAACTAACCAGCCATACCCACCTGGATATTTAATTTTTTTAGGGTAAAATGAGGTTTTCCAGGCTTTGCCTTTTTTAACAAACTAACCAGCCATGCAGCTAGAGCCTTATAAAATGTACCATGCGTCTCTCTGTCAGTTTGACCGTGTGAATTCGTTATATAAGGGTTAATAAAATAACAAATGAAAGGCTGTGTAGTCTGTAATAGAAACATATATTTGAAACAGAACAATAATTTACTTAATTATTTATTTATAGATCGGTATCTATATTAAAATTTTCATTTGGTAACTTTTGAACAATTGAATTAAATTTAAAAGCACAATTTACGACATTTACATTGTTACTGTTTACATTGTTGACATTTACATTGTTATTGTTGAACTAAAGAACTAAAGAACTAACATGTGTCTCGAGAGATGGTCGCGCAACAGATGGATAGATCTCACCGAGACCTAAAGTTTGAGTACCAACACGATGGGTCTAGCACCAGTGGTTCTCGAGTTATGACCAAAACAAAAGTTCATGTGACAGATGGATAGATCTCACCGAGACCTGAAGTTTGAGTACCAACACGATGGGTCTAGCACCAGTGGTTCTCGAGTTATGACCAAAACAAAAGTTCATGTGACAGATGGATAGATCTCACCGAGACCTAAAGTTTGAGTACCAACACGATGCATCTAGCACCAGTGGTTCTCGAGTTATGACCAAAACAAAAGTTCATGTGACAGATGGATAGATCTCACCGAGACCTGAAGTTTGAGTACCAACACGATGGGTCTAGCACCAGTGGTTCTCGAGTTATGACCAAAACAATAGTTAATGTGACAGATGAATAGATCTCATCGAGACGTTCAGATTGAGTACCAAAACGATGGGTCTAAGTCCAGTGGTTCTGTAGATATGACCAAAACTAATGATCACGTGACAGATGATAATTCCGACCCCTCACTCGCATGATCGCATCGCATTTCGCATTTAGATGCTAGCTAGCTAGCTAGCAGCGGAGCGCAGGCGCTATATAGCATTTAGCATTTAGCAGTACCACAGATAAATAGCACATACTTCATTGCTTTGTGCGTTCCAAAAGAAACGAACCAACAAAGTTTTACGAACGAAACGGCAATGCTAATTAAAATTAAATGTGATTATTGCTTAGCATTTAGCATTAATTTTTATTCATCAGGGCGCTTAGCAGTGCTAAATGCTAACGGGGTATTCATTATGAATTAATTTTGTTAATGCTAAGCATAACAAGACTAATTCCCGGTAGACGCATGACCTAAAGAAATTAATTCCTTTAGAGTCGCTCAAAAGTAAAAACCGGTAGGTACTGGTTGAATGAAAAAAGCGCGATAAACGAATATTGAACGAGGAAACCTGCTGAGGTTGACTAGAAGAAATGTCCTTTGGCAATAAGGCAGAATGCATGAAATATCTGTATACATTTAACATACATATTTATCAATAAACAAAAAAAATTACAAGAGCTAACTGCATCCAACACGATAGTCGACCTATGGTGGGTAAGCAGAAAAGAGCTCTCCATACATATTTACGCCGATGTTTGTTACTGAAATTCAAGCGAAAAATGCTATCAAATTGAATGAAAGTACTTACTCGTGAAAGGTGACTCCATCTGTGTTCAATTTTGAATTTTTCGACGACTTTTTGCACCAAAGCACTGCACAATGAGGCATTTTGTGACAGACGCGCACGTTCGCTCCGCCTGAGCGGCGGACGGAGACTAAGATCGGTCGCCGGCGCTAGACTGACGCGCTGGCGCGTGTGCGCCGACGCGCGGCTACCCCTGTCCTCCTATGTATAGCGCCTCCAGGCTTACTGACTCGTGGTTTTTAGGTACTCACAACTATATACCTATTATAGGGTTACCATACATTTTAGACACAAAATGAAATAATAAATCCCACGAAATTGTTTATTAGTTGAGAAGAGACAAACTAGTTGAATTACTAGTATGCAGTTTAATAAATATTAAAAGAAGTAGGTATTTAATCCTTATTGTTATGCTTTATTTTTAAGTACTTAATTGAATGCGAAAATTATACATTCAATAGGCGTAACTTAATAGGCTTTCGCATTAAACAGAACCCTAAAAGTACATACATACCAAACGCTGCATCTCGACAACCAGGTTAAGCAGAGTAATCGGTGCTGTGCTGCAAGTAGTCTTGTAAACTATAGCACAACACTGACCACCACGTTTAGCAATGTATTCAGACAAGATAACTATCAAGCAGCAAGTAAGGCACAAAGACCCACCTGCTGCATGATTCAGTGGTAGGACCGTGCCAAGGTGAGAGGTGGGTATCCTGTCGCCCTTTACCAGGGCACCTTGACTTATTCATCCCTTATTCGCCTTTTACGACATGCACGGGGAAAGATGCAGTAGGGCTATTCTTTTTAAGTACTGACCCCACACAGTGCCCTAACAATGTTCTTAGAAATTACTATGCCTACTAATAAGGTCTTTCAAAATTAGTTAATAGTACTCTAAGGTGGGGTTCTGTATCATATAGGGAGTAAAACCTATATACAATGTTTTGGACCTTTGGCTTTTTTTTATGTAAAATATTTTTTTATGTATTTAAATAAAAAAATAGATGGTTGATTTTTATAGCCTAATCGATTCAGTTTCATAACAGTAACAAAAAAGTCTTCATTACCATTATGATGTAAAACGTGTAAGTTGGTAAAAAAAATCAAATTCTTTCTCTTCCATACTAATAAAACTAAAATTGTGGTTTCTGAAAGAAAGAGATCCATGTGTTGGAAGACTTTTTTGTTACTGGCATGAAACTAAGAAAAAAATGTTTTTTTTTACATTTTACATTAAAAAAAATTTTTTTTGTAAAAAAAAATTCTTTGTTCTTCAAAAGTGATCTATTTCCGATACAGAAACCCCCTTAGCGTGCTATTAACTAATTTTGAAAGACCTTATATTTATTACTCAGGGGAGGCGCGAAAAAATTTCCTAGTATAGAAGATGTTGAGAAGCCGTGAATGAGCTATAAGTGTACTATTGGCAGTTTTTATATTTGAGCTTTGTTTATTTGCTCAGCGACTCACGGGGAGTACCGGTTGGTTTGGCACAAGTCCACGATTATATATAATATCCGAACACTGTTGTCTTTCCAAATGTTTAAGTTGGTGGCTCAAAATATGTCGTAAACAGCCTGTTTATTTTTGTACGTTTACTGTCTACACATCAGAGCTGCGCTTCGTGCGCACGAAGCGCAGCTCTGCTACACATACATACCGCACGAGCTGTATCCCGACAATCTATCCGACGTATCCGACTATCTTCGCAAATCCTAAACCTCCTATCCTTCTTCTGTGTCCCTAGTATCTTAGTTGAACACATTTTGTATTGTGTGTAGGTGTAGTTTTATTTCGTTTTATTTACCTCTGTATACATATAATGTACTAACTTTTTCCCGCGGCTTCGCTCGCGTGAAATTCGTATTTAAAAGGAAGAAATTAAGTAAGCCCGCTACCGTACCTTTATTTCGGCGGACGGAACAATTCGGTTTGTATGAGAGCCACATCTTAGCGTAACCGGAACTTAATTGTATTTAGCCTATCCTGTGTCCCGTATAATCAAATGTGCTGGTACTAAGTTTCATCGAATTCAGATGACCGGTTTAAGAGTTGTGAAGGAACATACATACAGAAAATATTTCTAAAAATCGTAAATTTAGTTTGAGTATCATACATAGAGTCTACAGACGCAGTATCTCATAAAATAAAGTAACTTACTCCATGACCTTGATGATGATGTTGATGATATATATTTTTATGTTATACTAGCTTTTGCCCGCGGCTTCGCTCGCGTGAAATTCGTATTTAAATAGAAGAAAGTAAGTATGCCCGCTACCGTACCTTTATTTCGGCGCGCAGAACAATTCGGTTTGTATGAGAGCTACATTTTAGCGTAACCAGAAGTAAATTTTATTTAGCCTATCCTGTGTCCCGTGTAGGTAAATGTGTTTGTACGAAGTTTCATCGAATTCAGATGATCGGCTTAAGAGTTACGGTGGAACATACATACATACAGAAATGATTTCTAAAAATCGTAAATTTAGTTTTAGTATCATACACAGAGTCTACAAACCCAATATCTCTAAAAACAAAGCAACTTACTCCATGACCAACTCTTACAGATTTATTATTAGTATATATTGATTGATTGATGATATTGATTATTACTTCTTTATTGACACATTTCTTTTTGAATAAATTTTACATTTTTCACAAATTTAAATTTAAAATTAACCCAAGCGGCGCGGCGCGGCGGGGCGAACCCAAACTACCGATGGTCGGGTCCCAGGGAGAGAAACCTCCGGACAATGAGTGCAGTGTCAAGCAGGCTGCCTTCTGGATCTCCCTTGACCCAACCACTCAGCGAGAGCCTCTGAAGGTGGTCGTCGAGGCTCTTTGCTATCGGCCCATCCATGCGCCGATACGACTATGGATGACTATGGGCACAACGATCGTCGTGTCGACGGGCCCTGGTAGGCACTGCAAGTTGGTACCTGGAGAGCACAGCGGCTAAACAGAACCTAAACTAACCAGTAATACTTAACGATCTTGCAGTGTGGGCGAAGACAATGAAGGTCGCTCCACGGGGTCACATTATATCGTAATAACAACAGATAACCTATCAAAGTCCTCACTAAGGAGCGGCCATTGTTCCTATAGAGATTGAAAAAATATATAGTATATCAAATATCATCCATCCCAACATAATATCATCAATACTAATAATAAATCTGTAAGGGATGGTCATGGAGTAAATTACTTTGTTTTATGAGATACTGCGTTTGTAGACTCTATGTATGATATTGAAACTAAATTGACGATTTTTGAAATCTTTTCTGTATTTGTATATTATATTTGTATTACTGTGATTTGTATATTATATGCGTACTTTATGTAAATGTGTACTTACATGTACTATAGTATTTATTTTATTTAATCCTTATTATTTTTTACACTAGTTTATCCTGCATTGTCCGGCCGGCCCATGCGCTTGTCCACGCCACGTCCCAAAGTTTACTTTGTAAAGAATGTTGTGTGTTCCATGTTTTATGGTGTACAGTATATTTATATTTGATTAATAAAGTCCACGTGAGTTGGGTCTAGCTAGTTCGACGCGATCGTCGCTAGATGGCGCGCCCACTTCGATGACGTATTCCCCCAGTTCTCGGTGAGCACGTACGTACCCGTTTGGTTATATAGCGACTCCTCTACTTATATCTCTTCCGTGTTACTCTTACGTACACTCCTTGGGATTCCCATTTACTTTCCTTTTGTGTTCATTCCATTTGGTCAAGTGCCGACTTACGGCCCATCAAGTAAATGAGCATTCAGCTAGTTACGTTTTATAGTAACAACTCTCGCGTTTCCCTTTGTCTTACACACACCCATTTAACTTTTATGTCCGCATTTTAACTGTTAACGTTCTGTTCACTAGTAAAATATAGGTAAAAACATCGAGCAACAACCCGCGGTTAGTATCCTCCGTCATAGTTTAAACCTCGGTTTAAACAGACACTTAAATCTGTCTCCTTTTACTATGCCTCCGTGGTAACTACAATTTATATATTTTTTAACGCCCGACGCAAAAAGAGGGGTGTGTGCGTATGGGTGTGTCTGTCTGTGGCATCGTAGCTCCCAAACGGATGGACCGATTTGGATGCGGTTTTTTTTTATTAGACAGCTGGTTTATTTATTATTAAAGAAATTAAGCCGTTAACAATCTCTGTAGATACGTTGTTTTTACCCGATTGCGCGAAGCAAAATGGAGGTTAATGTTTTTATACAAGTTTACATGTGTGCGCTCGGCATAAACTTTGATGTGTCTTAAGGATCATAGAATTAATATTCTCAGCTAAGGATGTGCATGATGTGGAGTTGTGTTATGGTGTATGTGAGGGTGTGAGGGTGTGGGTGAAAGTGCGAGGGTGTATGTTTGTATGTGTTTACATAGCCACTTTGACCGACATATCAGTTCGGTTGTACAAATCCACGGGTTACATTAGTAGGTGGTTAGTATCCGAAAGAGTGTGATTCAACGCCTGCAACTTGCAAGTCAAGAACTTTTGGTCTACGATTTTTTAATGTTGAGATTTTTTCATATCATTATTATACATTAGTGCCAAATTATTAAAATTTTCGGCATAAAAAAGTTATTTAAAAAAAATCACTTTCACTTGCTATGTGGTTTTACATACATTTTCAGTTTTCTGTGAAATTAAAATAAAAAAAAAACCACACGAAATACAACACGGTGTTATTATAATACAAATGAAAAATATATTATACTGTGCGCATAAAAATACTGCAAAGAAGTAAGAGCGTTGAACTACATTCTTACTCATAATTATTATTAACTTGTATCAGAACATCGAACTCCCCGGGCGCCGACGACGATACCCTGCCGGCCGAAGCAATAACGCTATTTAATTATACGGACCACTGGGGCACCTATAAAATAGTCTTTAGCGATAATAAGGCAAAACGAAAGATATTCGCCAATGTGGGTGGAAGCGTCGGCAACGGTCGTCCAACTAAGTAAGTAAGTAAAAAACCGTTTATTGCAACGTCAGAAGTACAGTGATACACATGATACATCTTTGAAAAATAAGAATAGGTATAGTACCCCCGGCCGGCGCGGCCCCCATGACAGGAAAAGGATATGGCACAGCATGTCACTCCATATAGCTAACGAACTACATGGCGTCGCTGGTTTTAAGCCACACCATATACAAAAAAGATTATTAGGTACTAAGAGAAGCAACTTACCCCAGCCCCTACATCCCAAAACGTGTTGCCCAAACAGCAGCAAATAACTCCTAAATCTACACAAAACCAAAAAAACACCTTATGTGTTCTGTGCATAAAACCAATTCCTAACACAATACCTACCCAGATACTCGTCAAATTCAACCAAGCACAAAACACTAAGGACCAACCAACCACTGACAAAACCGAGGACAAAACACAGCCAAGCAGATCAAACATACTAAGAACCTACTAACCCTCCATGCCAACTCAAAGGATAGACTACTAGACCAGCGTCACAGATTACTTAATAGTTACTTCGTAACAGATAAATCACTCCATAGAAAATGTTCCTACCTTCGGGCTTTAATAGCCTACTGCTTCACGTCGCCAATCGCTGCGTGCGAAAATGTACCTTAACGATCGAGTGTAAAGTGGTTTTGATTGGCAGCTGCGCGCAGTTGCGTGGGCGAGCGTCTATGTATACTTCGCGCGGCTGACGAATTCAACTGAAATAGACCGCCGGGGGCGGCCCGTCGGGCGGTAGGTAGTTAGCGCGCGCAAGTACATAGAGTGCGTGAGGCCTGCCAGCGTATTATGTACTCTCACATGCTCACTCATCCAAAAACTCGCTCAATTTCCAACCAATCAGAAAGCCAAGAATGTTCTTGCAGAAAGCGTTAGGTACCTAATGAACTTGAAGTGCGCCATTCGCCATCACACCTTTCAACAGTCAGTCAGTCAGTCAGTCAGCGTGTAAGCGTCCACTGCTGGACATACGCCTCTCCAATTTTCCTCCAGTCCTCCCGGCCTTCAGCGATACGGAACCACTGATTTCCGCCGGCGTACTTAATGTCGTCGTCCCACCTGGCAGGTGGTCTTCCCACACTCCGTTTTCCTGTCCACGGCCGCCAGTGTAGGACACGGTTATTCCAACACCTTTCAACATCTCCATTAATTTACTCAAGTTTGAAACTTTGAAGGCATATAACAACCTATGAACCTACTACCTCTTCATTACCCCTGTCTCCACATAATTGGACAGTATATGCACACTATAATGTGTACCTATATGCATTAGACGAGTATATGCATTCGTGATAATGGGCCAAACGTTTGGGCCTGAGCTCCAATTGTAAAACAGTGAATTTACGTCTAGTTTTAAATACATATTTGGTTTTGTTTGAATTTCAATGTTATCTTTTATAAATTTAGGTTTTGCGCTGTTACTTTCCACCATTCCGCTAGGTATAGGAAAATATCTTCTCGAAAAACCCGCTCGATTTGAACCAGAAAGCGTTACGTAATGTACTCGACGCGGCTATTGGTTGAAATCGGCGAGTTTTTGGGTGAGTTAGCGCGTCGAGTTGTTCCCGGTAGATCGGGCATGCGCTTCAAAAGGGTTAACTGGGTGGTAACAGAAACGAGCGTGTATGGAATGTCATTGTATTGAAAAAATGCTATAATCTTACTTCTGTGGCAGAGAGAGATGCGTCAGAATCATGAGACGTGGCGATCCATAGTCTGCCTTTCCCAGCAAAGAGACAAGAATAACCCCACTGCATTTATCCACGTGCATGTCGTAAAACACGACTAAGGGATAAGGACGAGATGCCCTGCTAAATGGCGACAGGATAGCCACCTTCCACCTTGGCGCGGTCCTTCCACCGAGCAGCAGCAGGTGGATCTTTTATCTTGTCTTAGGTTGCTAAACGTGTTGGTCGGTGTTGTGCTGTAATTTACCGAAGTTCTTGCAGCACAAGGCACATTACTCTGCTTACCCTGATTGTCGGAATACAGCATGTTATTCTACACGCTGTTCGCATCGTTCGCACCGGCCAGGAAGTGGCACTCAATAAATTAATCAAAAAAATCTTCTTCAAGTGACAGATGATATTATGATAATGTTATCTTACATCTGATAACATTTCGCTATTCGCACTTTGCCCGCAATTTGAAAGGAGAACGAGAAACGAAGACGTAAAGTGCGTGTAAATATTACGAAGGCAGCCATAAACCCGGATGAAATTTGTTTAAACATGACCCTTTGAAGCAAAGATAGCGAGTTATATGGTCTTTAGAACATGGTTTCAGTTGAAGTAGGTTCAGAAACTAACAAATGTTATCTAACACGACGTGGTCGGGAAATACGTTCGCCGGAAAAGAGTTTTGAAAAACGATTGGTGCGCAAAAGCCCAGTGTCAGTAAAAAGGGGAGTGTTCGGTTTCTCTGCGACGAGTGCTGCGGATATGGGTTGAATGTAAAAAGGAAAAGGGACGGGATGCAAGGTCCCAAATATATTCGACAACTAGCTTTATTCAAAATTTCAGGTCTAGAAGTGGCTTAGTTAACGCGCCATGAATCTTCACATTTGACACTGGCCAAAATTTCTTAAAAAGACAATCGCCAAAATTTCTTAAAAAGACAATCGCCAAAAAAGAAACGCGTTTATGAGTAAGAAACAGACAGACAGGCACCACCGTCTGCATTTTATAAAAATAGAGATACATAATATAATAAATAACCCCCGCACAGCCACTCAGGCTTCGCTAAAGATAACCAGAGCGTGGGGTCGACCGTCTGCGCGGGCGCACCGCTCCCGATGATTCACGCGTATCCCACGTGACTTACAGCGGAATAAGAGCAAATACACGCAGGTCAATCAACCAAGCTCGCGTGAGGAGTCTGCCGAATCAAGGGTTTGGGCACCGGATGCAGTTATCCCAAACGATTTAAATAAAAAAATAAATAAAAAGAATTAAAAATTTCATTTGGGATCTCCTCAATTTTTCGGTCTCCATTTATACCTGCACTTTCGTTGCCCAGTTGCCTCAGGCTGCTCTTTTCAAACTTGAGAAAACGGGATGATTTGAATTAAATTTCGCTACAATTATGCAAGTGTCGTGCGTGTATTGTGGATTTTGGGTAAAATTTTAGCTAAAATAGGCACACAAAATAGCGAAAGACTCGCCGAATTTTGAGAAATCAAATGGGAACACATAAGCAGCGGAGTATGTAATAAATAACCGAGAAGCATGGAAATGATCAAAATTTTACTATGAAACTGGGAGGCAGAACGTGGGAAGAACCTATTAAGGCTTAATCTGATAGAGCTAGTGGAATTGACAAGTGATGCCATGTCGTTGTTGCGTCAAAGATAATATGGCTGACGCAGTGATTCGGTCTGCACCTCATAGTATGTAGGTTTTTATTGCCAGATCCTTAGGTCGGCTCACGTCTGGATTGTACAAAATTCGTATCAAACAACTAACTGTCTTTCTTTCTTGTCTCTTATATGCACGATATAAGAGACAAGAAAGAAAGACATAAGCTATAACCATAATTTAATTTAAGAAAATATATTATACTCTGTCAGAAAAAAAACCTCACCAGAATGTATCGTTCTGCAGACTTTGCGAAACTCTAGCACCCAGAAGCTCTGATGTAATTGGTCTGAGCCCAGTAGTTGAATCTATCGAAATCGGGATTTCACACATACGTTCAGAACTGCGAAACGGATAAATACTCGGATAAATAGAAACCTGGTGATACCTGCAGCACGAGCGAACTACGACAGTTGTGCGGCAGTTGTCGACGAGCGGCACGCACACGGAGTCACGTAGACCAATGTAATCAACACATCATTGCACACACACTGCCGACGCGACACGGTGTGCAACTGGCAAGCAGCGTGGAGCGGATCTACAGACATACAATACGACCTGGAGGTGGTAAAGGCAAATTGTAGAATGAGATAAATCCCTAATGTAGCAGCGAAGATATTAGTGTCCCTTGGAGGTGATGATGGCAGGTCACTAGCTCTCTGAACATTATAAAGAAGATAATATGGTCACAGATTACTAAATAGTTACATATGGTTGTCCTTTGTAATAACAACGTAAGTCCTTGATGAGCGACGGGTGGCCGAGTGGTTTGGGCATCGGCTTCTCATGCGAGAGTTCCGACGTTCGAATCCGGTCTGCGAATACCAATGAGTTTTTTTCTGACGAAAAAATTTACGTGCATTCCTGCTGCTTAACCGTTCGGAACCGGTGTAAAACTGTAGGTCCCTTCCCTTGCACCTTACTAGGTGGCAGGCTCAAATTGTAGCCGACTGGGTTGATACCACCTGGTGATTACTTTCACCAGTGAATGCTTAATATTCTTGTTCTCTATCTTGAAAGAAACTCGGATAGACGATGCAGTGAAATCATTTATTCCAAGATAGAAATTGAGTTTACATGTTAAGATTTAGAACTCTAGGGCCGAACTGCACATTACAAAGCAAAACAATACCAAGAACAAAACAGGATTACATTCGAAACAAACTAAAATATTTTAATTTTGAAAAGCATAGATTGTCTCTATGGCCAAAATTATAAAAACTTGCGCTGGCAAACTGCCAGTGCATTCCTCCCTCTGTCGGGAGCACTGAAGGTACCTGAACAGCCAGGAAGAAGTCAAGTTTCGAATGCAATTCATGATATCTTAGTCGATAAGAAAGATTACATCAGCATCATCAAGAAAAAAATTCGGAGGGATGAAAACTGTGTCTTGTCCTGATATAACCGCCCATTAAATCAGGTGATCGCCATCCTCGCGGATGATGAACCGGAAGGGTATAAACCTCCGATTAAATTCGCCTTCCACAAGACTCGCGAAATTTAGTCCACCTCTTCGGTGCGTTGGGGTTGCGCAGCGAAGACAGCAAAGCACTCCACTCGTCCTGTGAGAAGTACTCCTGTGACACGACCGCGTCACGACGGCGCCTGCACCACTTTTGCACTGGTGATTACTTTCACCAGTGAATGCTTAATATTCTTGTTCTCTATCTTGAAAGAAACTCGGATAGACGATGCAGTGAAATCATTTATTCCAAGTTAGAAATTGAGTTTACATGTTAAGATTTAGAACTCTAGGGCCGAACTGCACATTACAAAGCAAAACAATACCAAGAACAAAACAGGATTACATTCGAAACAAACTAAAATATTTTAATGTTGAAAAGCATAGATTGTCTCTATGGCCAAAAGTATAAAAACTTGCGCTGGCAAACTGCCAGTGCAATACTGCTGTAAGATGGCCGCATAGCAGCCTCGGTTGTGTTCTCTTCTAGTCTAGTATAGCCAGCAATCCAGAAAAGTCTCCGTTATAGCACCTATCTTCTCGGAGGTGATATTGGGTGGTCGGAGCATGTGCTCTGGCTCCTTCGACACAGCCACCCATACCGGATTACATAAAAAAAGTCACTGCAAATACAACAATTAGTTGCGAAAGAGCATTGCAATACCCAATATCAGAAACCTGATGTGACTGTAGCCAGATACGTCGACTCACAGTTACAGCCTACAGTTTCGACACCTTTATGGGTAATTGGCACAGGCAGAATTATCTTCTTGCATTGGAAATGCTTAAGCAGTATGTTCAGTTAATCGACAGTGAACACATCCTCAATGTCGCAATGCGTCCGCTAATACAAAACTATAATTTTCCTGCTTCTTAAGACAAAACGGCTTCATCACACTTCCTCTTTACTCCACTGACTCGATCGAGAATATACAACGTAATTTGTAACTAGCTTTTGCCCGCGGCTTCGCTCGCGTGAAATTCGAATTGAGAAAAGAAGAAAGTAGTAAGCCCGCTGCCGCGCCGTACCTTTCTTTCGGCGCGCCGAACAATTCGGTTTGTATTAGAGCCACATATTAGCGTAACCGAAACTGAATTTATATGTGTATCGTATAGTTCAATGTGCTTGTACTAAGTTTCATCGAGTTCGGATGATCGGTTTAAGAGTTATGGAGAAACATACATACATACAGAAAGCATTTCTAAAATCTATGGTCTACAAACGCAATATCTCATAAAACAAAGTAACTTACTCCCCCGGGGGACAGTGCTAGAGGGGACTACTACTGGGAATAATCCAACGTACCTTACAGATTTATTATTAGTATTGATTGATTGTACATATTTATAAGCGCTTCACCGCGAACGTATTCGAGCTCGTTTGCTGACTATTTAATATGTATCGTGCGCCGGCGCAACGATAGACATTATATTGTATATAAATAGAGTGTAGCAATTTTCATTTGTTGCAATTGAATTTGTTCAAGTCACGCGACGGCATGTAAACACGCTTCGTCCAATCCATTACACGTACTGCCACAGAATAGAAGTACTGCTGCCGGATAAAGTAGCGGGTCGCTCTTGTTGAGTCTCGTGAAATAATCTACTGCAATCGTTGATGTGCCAATCAGTTTTATGGCTGACTTCTACATTATGTTAATTATAATTTTGTTTTATCCCCTTATTGATTATCCTACTAAAGATGATGAGCGCGGTCAGTACTCGGATGGGTGACCGCTCGACCGTTGGAGGCTGGCCGTGGTTCGGATTCCAAGTAAAACTGTAGGTCCCTTCCCTTCTTACCTTAGTAGGTGGTAGGGCTTATCCCGCTCGGGTTGGTACCACCGCCGCACTGAAAAAAACGTCGGTCGAAACGGCTATGTAAATAGTACGTGTTTTCCGGCCAGTTCAGTGTAGCTGACATGAAATGATGGGAAGCACTGACACGGCACCTAGTTCACCCGGTGTTATGGGCTGAAATCACGGATGTTGTAGGTGTTGTAGCTAACCGTGTCAGTTTCCATGAAAAAATGTATATATGGGTGGATCAACTTTTTCTTGTAACATAAAAACCAGCTGAAAAGTCAAATAAAGAAAAAAGTTTATTACAATTTATTACTTAGTTGAAAATCAATAATTATAAACTACTTAGGTTCATAGGCAATTGAAATAAAAGTAGAGAACTATTTAAAATAAAACATTAAACAAATTTTTAGGGGTGACCCAGGGGACAATTTTGTCCCCAGTTTTGTATGGAAAAAAGGGGTTGTCCTCACCTCAGGGTAACCAATTTTTTTTTTATTACTCAAAATTCTCTGTGCAATTTCTTTCTTATTAATCAATTACTTATCTGAGAGTTGCTGTAACTATTAAAATAAGGTGAATTTATCAAGATAATATCCTGTTTTCAGACAGATACAAAAAACAAGAAAAAGTTGATTCACCCATATATGAATTGACGTTTCGTTAGAGCTATCCGTATATTAGCACAGCATTTAGGCCACCAACTCATCAGTGATCACCCGTAGAGTTTGTTGAGTTCTTAGCATGTGGTAATATTTATTTCGACCCACATGTTCCCATGCGCTGTCTAATTGTGTACATGCCGTGGTGCGTGAGTCTCTACATCAAAACTATGGGGCTATGAATCGACTAAGCGGAAAGAGGAATATCACAATTATTATCTCGTAACTATTTTTGCAGATTTTTGCTGACACTATTTTTAAAACAAATTGTATTGTATTGTTTATTGATCAAGATAACTATCAAGCAGCAAGTAAGGCACGAAGACCCGCCTGCTACAAGACTCGGTGGAAGGACCGTGCCAAGGCGAGACATTATGGTGGTACATTCCTCTTGTCAGTATCGAATACTTTGCTGAACGTGGTGGTCGGTGTTGTGCTATAATTTACAAGACTCATTGCAGCACAACATCGATTGCTCTGCTTATCCCGATTGTCGGGATTCAGTGTGTGATATGTATGTAGTATGTATGTTTATTGGTCATTCATATGACAGTTAGACTGCACTCGAACTTGTCACAATTTGTTCTATAGTCAGTCACAGTTTGTTGAATAGCCACAGTGTTGTCGATGTGCAGGTGTCAGAGAGGACCCAAAAGAGTGTAAAAGAAGAAACCAACGTTAGGTTATGTGGATAATCCTCCTCTAGTTCAGTATAGCCAGCAATCCAGGGAAGTCTCCGGTATGGCACCTACCTTCTCGGGGGTAATATTGGCTGGTCGGAGCATGCGCTTTGGCCAACATAAAAAAAAAATTAATTAATAAAAATATTCGCCTTAATTCTTCGTAAATTTTTTCGATAATTTGCTGCTTTTTGTCGTGAAATTGATGAAAGCTGGAGTGAGTGCTTCGCGAGATGCTCGTGGAGAAGTTTGAAAAGACTTCCATGAAGTACATTCTTAAAAATATTCACGGCATATTTTTTTTATTAACATTTTTTTTTTTTTTTCATTTATTTGGGAAATCAACAGCAGTTTTAAAATAGGTGATTACATGTAGTTTATACCATAAAAGCGAATTGTAGATTTCCACTGCTTAATTAAGTTATTAATATGTTATGCCTTGCTTCATTACTACAGGTAGATTAGCTAATAACTCTGTGCACGTGTGTGTGTGTATGTGTATGGGCATTGACCGCTTATTATATTGAAAGGTTATTACAGAAATTACTAAAGACAGAACGACGACGCCATGCGCTAAATCACAGTTTCTTCCTAAGCCTGAGGAAAAAATCAAATAAAATCAAAGATATGTAAAATCGGGCTATTTGAATCAAGAGAAACAACTCAGGAACTATGCCGCCCCGCGGGAGAATTGCCAAAGTATTTTGTGTTTCCCGCGCTCGTCGCATCCCACTGCCAAATGCGATGATTCTCTCACTCCCGCCAAATATACCATCGCTCGCCACACCGAAACCATTGACCTTGTTTTGTGGAGTTCGTTCCTCTGTTAAAATACATTCCTCTTGTCAGTATCGATATTAGTGTGAATGCCCGTAAATCTGCTGGCATGCATGGCGCCTCACTGAGCGTGAGTGGTTTCGCGAGATGTGGCTGTCGACTGGAGGACAATTGATATCTCGGCACAGACACCCATGTTGGTTTACATAAAAATAAAATAAAAATAGAATAAAACCTCACTACGCAAAACGAAAGTAATAACAGGGAAAGTTGACCGAAGAATGCTGCAGTCGGACGTGTAGAAAAATTCCCAATAGACCGGGAAGCCGACTACAGCACTTTATTCATAACTTCGTAATTTTTCCACCATTCATAACTTTCGTTATTTTTTTATAAGTTTTTCGTATTCGGGCTTAAAATGTATGACGTCATGGGTTTCTTGAACGACCTTATTAGAAAAGCTGCGTTCTAAATTGCAATCTTCTTAGAGTGGAATTTCTTGAAGTGGCTTGGCTCGTAAACAAGCTTAGGTTCCCGCGCAACTTTTCCCGAACTTCAGAATGCCTGTAACGATGAACGTCAATCGCAAGCGTTCGTTTCTTCGAAGGAGCTTCAGCTTCGTCGGAGTTTTCAAGAAGGACTCGCCTGGCAGCCTCTGCGGCAGTAACTCGATTGGTCTGCAATCTCGCTCGCCGGCTCCGGTAACTACCTTCGCCGGAACCGCCCAATCTTGCCGTGCCCACTGTCCAGCCCCCGCAACCCCTCCGAGCCGGCAAATAGCATCCGGTTCGTTACCCCGTAAAATTTTTCAAGTGGCGTATCTGATTTGCAGCCGCGGAAAAGTAATAAATCTTTCCCTCAAAGGTGATGACAGAATACTCATATTACCTTTGGTAAAAGTTTATTTCGCTTAGGTCATTTTCGAGCGAGCTTGAAACGAACATTCTGGAGAATGACTAGGGCCAAAATGAACACGAAAACAACCGTGAGAAAGCCCTATTAAATATTTCAATAATGGGTTTATAAAATTTCTCGTTTTATTTGTTATTCAATTATTTTTAGTTCTCAGCAATAAAGTATATTTTGGAAATATCCGTTTCAAGCTCATGAGTTAGACAATCCCCCACTCGGTTTTGGAGAATTTTCTTTTGACAGTTGGACGCCGCCATTTTGAATTTTCGAAAATACGGTACCCAGCGTTACCCGAGTAATTTGGTAAGTTGAGACAAACCAAATGACATCAGAATTATCAAAATCGGACGAGTCGTTTAGTTCACAATCATCCTAACACACATTCGTATACAAACACACGGGCTCATTTCTTGCACATTTCAGCTATATCATAATTTAAAAAAAAAAATTTTAATCTCTTTTTTCTTGGTGTGTTTTTTTATGTGGCATCGTTCCACCTACACAACGATTGGTGTCTTAACGATGCCTTTGGACATTCTGCGATGCACGGCGATGCGAATGCCATGCCGGCCTGACGGGAGCCTCTTAATAAACCCCAGGCTGCACTAATTGTACCTCCTCCGACGAAGTTATGAAATCTGCACGTGCTAAATCTCGTTAGACTTTCGCCGTTAAGGACAGTTGTTTTGAGTTGTGTTTCCGGCCCACCACTGTGTATTTCGCATCGCCCACACAGCAGACGGAGCAACGACTTAACCATGGTTCTCTTGCCGAGTGGCACGCCGAATTGTCTCTTTCTTCCCAATATGGTGGAGGTAGAACGCGTGGCGGGGTCGTCCACCTGTCGCGGCCGGCGAATACGAACGGACCGACTTCCTGCCCTGGACCTTCGCATTTGGATATTTATATATAACTAACGCGATGCCGGATGCCGAGCGCGCTCGGAAGTGGTGTGCTGTTATGCACTTCTTACGCGCCGCACGATGAAGGAAACGTTGGATGCTTCCTCGTGCTCGATCATTCCTTCGGATGCTCATTAGTGTGGTTTAAGGAAAATTTGAGATTTGGAAGTTCAGCGCCTTGGAAGATGTGTGTTATTTGAGTGATTGGCGAATATACTTGTCGCATGTAGCTTAGAAGTCTGATAAATTGTTATTGTTCGGTATTACCATCATTTTAAAATAATATTTCTGACATTTGTAGTTCATCATCTGTAGCATCAGGCGACATCTAAATATTTAAATGGTTGTATTGCAGATACCTACGCATTTTATAAAATTGTTGTTAATTTAGGAATACAAAATGCTTGCGGAAGAACCAACAAATTATAAGAATACATATTAAACCGGTGAAGATTGCTTTAAAACAAACTACGTTAGAAAAAAGAGAGATTTAAACAAAATACAACGTAAATATAAAATTTGACTTAACATACAATATTTTAAAAGATAAAAATGGAAAACAAAAGATACCGCATTATAAAATATCAGCTGAATAGACCCTTAGAACAAACAGAAATGAAATAAATACGAATATTTTTATTAAAAATATTACAATATCCTAACCACAAATTTATTATCTATTTATTTCGAGCATCGAAGTGTTTATTTCTATTACGTAATTGACGATACGTTGATATGTGTTATCGTAGTCGATCTAAAAATGGAATTTACTTACCTTCTTGGAAAAGTCGATAATGAAAACAGACACGTCCTGTTTTATAAGAGCTCGCTCCTTCCACTCCCTTCTTATTACAGTCAAGCTCCTCAAATTATTCAAGAAAATACCATCACCGTCTCGTGTTGTCGCGTCGCGACTTTTAGACCTTTGGAATTAAATTTTCTCTAAGTGTAGATGAAACGAAAGGCAGCAGGGATACTGTCGCCCTTTTCAAATCACTAATAAATTAAATTTTCCATTTCAATAAACCAACCCAAACAACCATGAACTTAAGAATACACCTAGGAGAACAAATGAATGTAGGAATTTCTAACTCTACCTAATAAACAGAAAGTACTTACAATACGTATACGCCGACATTTTAGTATCTCAAAGTGGGAAAATAGTCTACCCCGGAACATAATATGCAGATCTTTTAGATTAGAAGAAGGGAAAGGAAGGCGCCGCCGGCACCCCGTGACCCCGCTTTCAATTCAACTTACGTCGCCTTTGTTTTATCGATCGATAAGTTTATCCACAAACTTTGACATTGGTCCGTATAGGCGAGCGCATTCTAGTTCAAGTTTGTCGTTCTTGACCCGTCGTCGTCGTCGACAAAATGGCTGCGATCGCGTGACTGTACACCTACCCGCATTTGTCGTCGTGGACTTGTGGCCCAGCAGCCATCGGAGTGGCGTCAAGTTTAGTCACAGAGGCTGCAAGAGGTCAGCGAACAATTACCTAGCTTGTGAGATCTAATTATCAGCAGCTAGCAACTCTTAACTACCTACTTAATTATAACGCTTTGGAGCAGTATAGCGAATGCCTAATTAAGTTACTAGTCGTTCGCGTCACAACTACTAATCCATGCAACTAATCAAGTTAACAGTCGTTCAACTCTAGAGATAGAACTAGTGTTTTGTCACATTTTATAATTTCACTCAAAAAATATTATGTCATATCCAAAAGTAATTATTAAACTATGGATGTGTCATCAAAAAATGCACAATAACTGCTTACTTAGAAGAAATCCGGAGCAAATTCAAATATTTAACTGACTGTATTCACAAGGTAAGATAAACGGGAAGAGGCTATTTAAGGAACTTGTAAATCCACAGATGCTCATAATGAACATTAATTGAACGATAGATTACTGAAATACCTACAAACCGTAATCGATACCTCATGTTACCATCTATCCACAAGCATATGAGTACGGGTCAAAGTTTATTTACACTCACGCACCGCGTGATATCTCGGTAAACATCGATTTACTATTGCAACCTACGCCGCGTGGTGCCCCTAAGGGACGGGGGAATGTTTGCGACGGGTCAATAAAATGTTCGCGTGCAAACACTAGCACGTATTGGTCTGATGCCGGCTGAGTGAGGCTAATATACATTCTACACGTAGATAGCCGGTTGCCGCAGGAGGAGGCGAGAACTGAATAGCAACTCCGACTCCGTATGGGACGCTTCCGTCCGACGCAGCGAGCTCTCATTTCAATATGAGAAGAAGGGGGTGTTTGTGGGTTGTCTGTCAATCGTAGAGCGAGTGCGACGACACATTTCTCGTTATTACAGTCTGCGTTTAGACGTACTTGATCTTCGTGCCTGCCTTTATCATTATTATTCTATCTCTGGATGTCTCAATTACGATGAATGATTGGAAATCTTTACCATTTTAAAATTTGAATGAGTGCTCTTTATTGATGAAAGTAAAACGGCCCACGAGTTTCTCTTTGAGACTTAAGCAGAAACAGTGAAAAAATCCAGTGAGATTGCAAAGAGAAATCTCGGAAAATGATAATTTGATAGTTCACCTTGGAAGTTATTTGTGCATATATTCACGATGTAATTATCCAGTTGGAAATTGCACAATGCCTTAAGCAAACGTCCGCCACCGCAGCTGATGGAGATATATCGGAGAGATTATGTAACCTTATGCTTCCATTAATCACTATACATGTGCATGCCCGTTGTAATGTAGTAGTAATATTATGTGATCAGATACTAGACCAGTTATTATTTTTCTGGTTATTCTTGTTCTAAACCTTGTAGATTGGTTTTGTGTTGTTGGAATGGAAACCGTGTTGTGTTCCTCCTTTGTGTATAACTTGAATATCTACATGAATTTTGTTAATTTACCCTATCAGGTTTTATAATAACTATCTCATTCTCATATCACATCCATTGTCAGTTTATAATCAATTATTTAAAAGGATAATGAAGTGACCAATTCCCATACAATGATGCATGTCTGTTTTCTCAGTGAAATTAAGGAATCTGCTTAGATATAGGTCCCAACGTTGTTTTTTTTTAATTTATTTAATTATATAGAAATATAACATTTTCAATTTTTTGACATATATTTCTCACTAATTAACAGCGTTTAAAAATATTATAATTGCATAATTTAGGAAAAAAAACTGAAACGTGCAAATATAATATACAGTCTTCTTTCGTAATACAATAAAATCATGTTAAAACGAAATCTTTACATTAGGGGCGTGTAAACAGGCACGCCCGCACGCGTCTAATTCATTCATTACTAAATTATAGGCACCTAATTAGGCTTCTGATCTACAGTTATCCTTTTTACACGATTTAGAGAGACACCTATCAGAGAGAAAGAGAGAGATAGCAAACAAAATCCTCAATATTAAAATATGACGGGTCTCATCATTACTCATTCATTATCTTCTTAAAACTTGGACACATTTACCGTAATAATGTAGTATAGTTCTGTGGTTCTGTGGATAATTTTCTCAGACCTCAATGTTATAAGTTTGCATACATTTTCCATTACAACGATCTTGCACCAGAAATTTCCGGTCGTTTTTTAAATTAGTGTTGTATTGTAAAGTCCATCATGTTTGTTCTAACCTTTGGTTCTAACAGATTCTTTCATCTTATGTATTGAGTTGATATGTTCGATACATATCAACTCAATACATAAGATGAAAGAATGAAGACGACCCAGATACTAATAGCTTTTCCGCGGAAAGTATTCCTTTGTTCCGGTGTCCGGTTTAGTTCTGTGAGGTTGCTGATCTTGTTCTTGTAGCACTTACTGTGGAAAAATTATACATTTGTACTTATGTATGTTGTCTTTATAGCTTGTCTGTCTTGCATTGTCCTGAGTCCTGAGTTGTGCTATTACGTTGATTGTGAAATTCCTAAATGTTCGCACAGAATTCGCAAGACTGTATTGAGAATATGTTTGTTAGTGGAAACTACAGATTAGCGGTTGCTGTTTTCTTGAGATTTGTTTGTACTTAGTACTTTCGTAAATAACTTGAGCCATTGTTTTGACTGCAAATATTAAACTGGCATTGATCCTGGGACCTTTCTCAAATCATTATTGATTTATGTTTTATTACAATATAGGTGTGCCACTGCGACAGAGAGGCCACGCACTACGCGATCGCTTGTGTAAGTGAGTTGCGAAATGGTATTCTGTGACTTCTAATGACAGATCAGATTATTAGCATCACCGTACTTTGAAACACAACACGACACGACAGATGAAGCCACGTAGAAACTGTCACAGACATTACAATAATTAACCGACTTCCAAAAAAGGAGGAGGTTCTCAATTCGTCTGTATGTTTTTTTTTTTTTTTATTTTTTTTTTTTTTTTTTTTATATTTTTTTGTATGTTTGTTACGCGATTTCTCCGTCAATTGAGGGCCGATTTAGAAAATTCTTTTTTTGTTAGTTAGGTCATACTTCCGAGGTGGTCCCATTTCAATTTTATCGAAATTGGTTGAGTGGTTTTCGAAAAATCAGCATAATACTATAGTGTGTGGTTACCTTCAGCAAAACTTGTGATGTGGTCGTATTCGGCAATTTTCAGTTTGATAAATTAGTATGGTGTGTGGTTACCTTCAGCAAAACTTTTGTGATGTGGACTTATTCAGCAATTTGCAGTCTGACACATATGGCGAATAATTCTGTACCACTTCAATCGATTTCGATTATTCGATTTCGATTATTCTTATTTATGTAATATTACTAAAAAGAATGAAATAAAAACTGTTTTAAAAAATATTAAACCGATTTCAAAAAAACAAAAAAACAAAAAGAACTAAAAAGTATTAAATACCTAATATTTTGAAATTTTCTCTGTCCTGTTGAAATACATGAATCGATATTTACTAGTGATACATATTCGGACCCTTGTTTCATGAATATTCTAAATTTGAAATTTTTTATCTTTTCCGACCGGCCAGGTGCGCATAATTTATTATGGTACCTGACCGGTACCTACTGTACCGAGTACCATCGAGCTGGTCTGATGATGGAGACAGAAGGTGGCCATAGGAACTCCTAAACTACACATGATAAACCCATCGTGTTTGGGCTCGTTGCATTTGTCTTCACGAGAAATTTACTTTAGACCTAAGAGATTCTCAATTCGACAGTATGTTTTCTTTTTTTTGATGTTTGTTACGCGATTACTCCGTCAATTGTGGGCCGATTTTGAAAATTCTTTTTTTTTTTATTTGAAAGGGGATAACCCTGAGGTTTTTGAAGTGAAAACTTCTTTAGCGGCGCTTGGCACTTTTTTAGGTGGGTAAAAAATGTATAACTCGCGACATCGCGTCAGCGTCATTTTTAAAATGAAACCTTAAGTCATTGCATTAAGGGTTAAGTTAGAGTGGCACGGGATCTGCCGGCACTCCCGGAGTGCAACTGTTAAGTAGGGTTCGGTAACACGTTTATGTCTGTCCATTCTACTAAGTTCTGCAAAATGAATGTAGGGTTCCGTAACAAATGCATGTCTGTCTGTTCTACTAAATTTAACATTTATTTCAAAATGAATGTAGGGTTCCGTAACAAATGCATGTCTATCCGTTCTACTAAATTTTACAATTTTCAACCAAGGTCCTCCGACGGTTATTTTATAATAAAAGTAGGGTTCCGTAACACGTTTATGTCTGTCCATTCTACTAAGTTCTGCAAGATGAATGTAGGGTTCCGTGACAAATGCATGTCTGTCCGTTCTACAAAATTTAACATTTATTTCAAAATGAATGTAGGGTTCCGTAACAAATGTATGTCTGTCCGTTCTACTAAATTTTACAATTTTCAACCAAGGCCCTCCGACGGTTATTTTATAATAAAAGTAGGGTTCCGTAACAAATGTATGTCTGTCCGTTCTACTAAATTTCACAATTTTCAACCAAGGTCCTCCGACGGTTATTTTATAATAAAAGTAGGGTTCCGTAACATGTTTATGTCTGTCCATTCTACTAAGTTCTGCAACATCACCTACAACGTCCGTGATGTCAGCCCATAACACCGGGTAAACTAAGTGCCATGTCAGTACTTCCCCCTTTGATCGTACTGACTACACTGAACTGGTCGGAAAACACAAACTATTTACATAGCCGTTTCGACCGACGTTTAATTCAGTGCGGTGGTACCAACCCGGTCAGGTTAAACCCTACCACCAAGTATGATTAGGAGGGAAGGGACCTACAGTTTTACGAGGAATCCGAACCTCGGTCAGCCTCCAACGGTCAGCGGTCACCCATCCAAGTACTGACCGCACCCAGCGTTGCTTAACATTCAATAGCGACAGTTGACTGTCTGCACCACTGAGCTATCGAAGCTGACGTGGTCCTATTTTAATTGGGTCAAGATCGGATTGGAAAGCGAGGCGGAATCGCGAGGCCGAAGGCCGAGCGATTCCGCCGAGTACATTAATAGCAAAAATTACTAAAAAAAACTGTGAAATAAAAAAAAAGTTTTAAAAAACATAAAACCGACTTCCTAAAAAAAGGAAAACTAAAAAACTATTCAAAATAAAAATATAAAAACCGCCTTCAAAAATATATGAAATAAAAACCTAAAAAAAAAAAACGAACCCTAGAGTTGAAGGCGGTGCTAAAGCAAGCAAAAATGATGCATGAAAGAAAACATGAGTGGATGATAATATCCTTTGTGATTTGTGTAGCCTTTTTAGCACCGCCTTCAACTCTAGGGTTCGTTTTTTTTTTTTAGGTTTTTATTTCATATATTTTTGAAGGCGGTTTTTATATTTTTATTTTGAATAGTTTTTTAGTTTTCCTTTTTTTAGGAAGTCGGTTTTATGTTTTTTAAACTTTTTTTTTGCATATCGAATGAATGGATTAATGTCAACTCAAATTCAAATTTCTTTATTAAATACAATTTGACTTTGCAGCGTTACACGTAATTCTTACTTTAAAGAATACAAATTTTGTCTAGTAAGAAATACTGAATTACGCTTCCTACGAACTAATTAATGCCGGGGTTGCGAATGCCATGCCGGCCTGAGTCCTGACAGATGCCCGTTCATTCCACTCTTGAAGCACCCGAGACTGTACTGACTGGTAGTGTCGTCTCGAGAAGATGACGATCGGTACATGTTAAAATATCGTCAGGACAGATTTACGAATAATGATGGCATACTTATCAAATATTTTAGCCTGTGGGAATGGTGTAGGCTGCACTTTGCATGTTTCCTGCCAAACAATTCAAACAAATGGAGAGCTCTTAACTCTTCGTGCAGATGAAGTAATTATAAATATAATTCGTCTATTTCTGTCATAATTGTCGAGACAAGTATTTTTTATCAGCAATGGAGCTAGTCATGCTGGTAATATCGCTCCGTTATGCGATCTACGGACGCACGGCAAGGTAATCGATATTGGACACCGGGTGGCTAAGCTCAAGTGGCAGTGGGCTGGGCACGTCAGCCGAAGGGACGACGACCGTTATAGTAACCGCGTCCTACACTGGCGGCCGTGGACAGGAAAACGGAGTGTGGAAAGACCACCCGACAACCGGCGCGGGTGGCCGTGCCCAAAAGTTCAATATGAGATCAGTCAGACAACCAATAACATCACTCCTCGCGAAAACACGCTCAGAGAGGCGCCACGCCATGCATGCTCAAACCGGCCAAGTGCGAGTCGAACTCGCGCACCGAAGGTTCCATACCACCAGAGACCAGCCAGACCCAGACAGACTGTCCGTCCGTCCGTCGGTCCGTCCGTCTGTCCGAGGGCTGTATCTCTTGAACCGTAATAGGTAGCCCGTTGAAATTTTCACAGAACATGTGTTATTTATTATGGCCGATATAACAACAAATAATAAAAGTAAGAAAAAGTAACAAAATCACGGGGTTCCCATAGAAGAAACCAAAAAGTGTTTGCGCGCGCGCCATCTACCGAATAGAGTGTAAAGAATTTTAACTAATCATGACATTTAACTAATATGAAGCATTTCATAGCACGCCATAGATGGCGTGAGTGGCGCTAAACATGACACGGCGATACGAAACCCTCAGTGCGCGAGTTCGACTCGCACCGGTTTTTATTATTATTTCTTGTTTTACTTTAGAGTTTGCACTATAATCAAACACACCAAGTTTGAGAAGTTTTTACGTTACTTAGAGCAAAAAAAAAAAACGTTGAAAAAACGCGTTTCTTGTATGTTGACCTTATTTTTTATTATTTGTTAGGATATCCGCTATATTTTGTGAACATTTCAACGGGCTACCTATTACGGTTCTCAAGATATACAGCCCTATAAAGGTTAGACTCTGTCGTCTGCTCTGCACCCAATCTGCACCATTGGTCCCTCGGCAAATCCACCCATGTTGATAAAAACAACCGGAGGGTGCCGTATCGCCATGTCATGGTTAGCGTCACTCACGCCATCTATAGTGTGTTATGAAATGCTTCATATTAGTTAAATGTCATGATTAGTTAAAATGCTTCACGCTCTTTTCGGTAGATGGCGCGCGCGCATACACTTTTTGGTTTCTTCTATGGGAACCCCCGTGAATTTTTTGCTTGTTCTTATTTTTATTATTTGTTTTTATATCGGCCATAATAACACATATTCTGTGAAAATTTCAACGGGCTACCTATTACGGTTCATGAGATACAGCCCTAGGACAGAGAGACGGACGGACAGACAGACAGACAGATAGACAGACAGACAGACAGACAGACGGCGGCGTAGGCTTAGTAATAGGGTCCCGTACCAGACGGACGGACGGACAGACGGCGTAAGCTTAGTAATAGGGCCCCGTACGGAACCCTCAAAATTATATATATATATATTTTTTTTTTATGTGAACCAGCATGGGTGGCTGTGCCGAGGGACCAATGGTGCAGTCGACAGAGCCAAAATCACCTCTCCTCGCGAAACCACGCTCAGTTAGGTGCCATGCCAGCAGATTTGCGGACTGTTGCTAGGCTGTCTAGCCCGTTAATACGACGCTTGAAGACACCCAGGTTAAAGGATTCAGGAAACACACTCGCCGGAAGACAGTTCCACACTCTAGCGGTGCGACAAAGAAACGATTTAGAGAACCGATGGGTTCTCAAAAGCCCAATGTCAACAACAAAAGGGTGCTGAGTCTCTCTGCGACGAGTCATGCGGAGATAGGACGGGTGGCAGGGAATAAGGGATGCTAGTTCCGCAGAGCAGCGTCCGTGATAGTATCTGTAAAACAGACTAAGCGAACCCACAAATATTACTAAAGATTACGTTGGGGACGGAGAAAATTGTGTGCAATGGGTGACAAAAGTATTTCTATCCTTCGGAATTGTTTGTGAGTTGGCTTGTCGAAAATATCGACGGCGCGGCGGCTGTACACATAAACAATTGGGGCCGATAACCGATGCGTTCATGTTATTAACTTTTGCAGATATGAGCAGAGTTTTATCAGTTCCACAATATGAGGGAACGCTCTTGAAGTAGGTATAGTATTGATAGGTAGGCCATATACAACGTGTTAGTAGGCCAGTTTATGACTACCCAGGGAAATATAAGAAAAAAAATCGGAGTCATTTGTTTTTTTATGATATGAGCATTTTTTGAAAAACACTCTCGTACAACATTTTTAGGTACTACGACTACAAATTTGCAAATATAATTGTTAAATTTTTTTTATTGGTAGCCTAAATAACTCTGCTATTGATCAGTATCCCAAATAAAACCAAAATGCCCATAGTTTTATCACAAAAAATATTCAGTAAATTTTTTTTTCTGAAAAAACAAATGACTCCGATTTTTTTTTCGCATTTTTCCCTGGGTAGTCATAAACTGGCCTACTCCCTGGTTCCCGCTTGACGTTGAGTTTTGGGACACGTTGTATACATATATGTACATAGCGTCACGCCTGTTTCCCAGCGGGGTAAGCAGAGACAAAGGAGATCCCACGTGCCACGATCCTGCCTGACACACCTCTGCCGCCTCTTCCACTCTCATAATGTTCTTCATACATGCTGGTAGGTTGCGGTACGAGTACCGTAACTTACTGAAAAATTTTCTTTGCAATTCGCGCGACGATCTTTTTGAAAACCAATCGAAAACCTAAACTTTTTTTTGTTTGTTTTAGTACATGGCTTAAATAAAATAATAATTTCTTTGTCATTTACTCGAATGTGTAGTGTAGGGGGTCCAACTGCAAATCAGCGCAATAGACCGCGTCGTTGTCTCCTATTGCATATGCTGAGTTGGGCCCAATTTGTCGTCATTTTGTTGATGTGCTATGTTATAATGTCGCTTGTTAAACTGGCGACAAATCAACACTCATTTAATTTCAAAGGAGATTGTTGCAAAAATACTACTTAGGCTGTACCTACGCTGGAGTTGACGCTAACAGTAGGCACACGGCACGCCCTGTAAGGCTGGCAGCGCTGATCCAAGATGGCGGCTCTCCTCAAGGTCCACTCGTTCCTTTCGCGGTGCACGCCGTGCGCGCGCGCCGCCGCGCGCCGGGTGCGTTGTGTTGTACGTGCGTGCATTGGCACCTAACTAGACATATAGAAGCGGTATAACGCGATGAAATGTGTTATAATTATAAATGTCGGTAAACAAGTGTGCGTGTCTTCACGTTAAATTTTGTGATCACGATTACATTCAACCGATCACATGCGATAACCATGCTCCTCACTCGCGTATTGGCGGATACAAGACGATAAGTGAGTTACACGTACACAAGCACACAGTTTACATAAATACCAAGACGCGCGCGGCGTTCGGGGCGCGACTTCGGTCGGCGTGGTCGACATTATTCGGCTGAACACGCGACAAGATGCAAAGGTGAAATAAGCAACACCGTTTGTCACTGTTATTTTTGCACAAAACAGTACTTTATGCGTTCGTTGTATTTAAAAAAAAATATTTTTGTGGTTCTCGCGGTGCGAGAACTTATACAACAGACGTTAAAAGCTACAACAGAAATGGCTGTATACTCTAATGAGTTTTGCCTGTTTCGAGAGGAGACGAATTAATATAAAAAAAAAATTATGCGTTCTCGTCCGCTCACCACACTAACGTTCGCGTTCGGCACTGAAGTGCGCCAAACGATCTTGTGAGACGCCTCGTGAAGCGGCTGTCTTGTGAAAGATAAGATTCTTTGGTCGAGAACATACTTTTCGGCAATGATGTACGAAAAGGACTAGTCTATGGATAGATGTCGATGTGCATTGGCTGGAAGATTTACAGTGCAGAATGCTGGGATTGTTGTTTTACGAACGTTCTAAAATTATCTAATTGAATAATGTTCTTGCCATTTGTTTGTTAAATATTATATAGTACAGGGTTGTTCATTGTACTTTGGTAGAGTATTCTTACTAAGGCTACTTGGTAACTAGATACGAGATTGATATTTAACCGATAATGATGTTGGTTGACAGTTTCACACGCACGGTCGACATCACAAATCAGGTTACACATTTATTTTCTTTGTACCTTGTAATTGTGATTAGAAAAAATGACCGACGATGTGGAAAGAAAGGAAATGCAAGCAGGCGAACTAGAAATTCCGAGGGTGGAAGTTTGGAATAAAAGTTCGTAAAGTATAGTATATTCTACGATTTACTTTCATATTATAAAAAGAAAAAAAAATTAATCTGGCACAAATAAAAGAAAGACATAATAATATTAATTTAACCAAATTAAATAAATCTAAAACTACTAAAGTAAATAAATCTTATCAAACGTTTAAATGTACCTAATAGAAAAAATATATTCAAACTAAATAACAATTCTGCCAAAGCTTCGTACGCGTTGGTGACATTCCCCCTCTGAACGACAATGTAGTTGTCAGTGTATTTCTGAAGGATATTGGCAACAAAATAAAAAAAGAGAATAAATCTTTTTTTTTTTACTTCGACAGTGCTTAAATTTAACTCGTTTGAGAAGATGGAAGGCGTTGTAGCCGACCTAGATATAGAATTCGAGGAGTAAAGTAAAGCTGAAGTGACTTGTCGATTGACTTGTTCATTTATAAGTTAGTAATTGATATAACTAACTAACTAACTAACGCTTGTTCTAATATGATAAACACGTATGACGCAGGTATCAATTTGTATTATAAAATAATTGCAGATAAACCTGTAGTTACGTCAGAGAAGACCGCTAATCGCGGACTAGTCTCACGTAGCGAACGTGGCGTGGCATGGATTGGATCGTTGGAAGAGTTCACACCCATTAAACCTGTTTGAATGAGTTTATCTATATATAGAGAGCCGTATATATAGAGAGATATATACCGTGTGGGGCCGGTACTTAAAAAGAATAGCCCCACTGCATCTCTACCCATGCATGTCGTAAAAGGCGACTAAGGGATAAGAACAAGATGCCGTGCTAAAGGGCGACAGGCTCGCCACCTCTCACCTTGGGACGGTACTTCCATCGAGTCATGCAGCAGGTGGGTTTTCGTGCCTTACTTGCTGCTTGATCGATTGAATCTTGTTCGAATACTGTGCGAAACGTGGTGGTTGGTGTTGTGCTGTAATTTACCAGAGTTCTTGCAGCACAACACTGATTGCTCTGCTTACCCCGTTTTTCGGGATTCAGCGTGTGTGATATGTATAGAGAGCCGATGTTGCTTATGGCAATCCTATTCACCAATTTTTTATAACCCCTTCGTCCTCCTTAATTGTAGGAAACCAGTCTAATCATCAATTTAAAAATCCCTTTTGCTCTTACAATCAAGCATCTGGTATGCAAGGGTTACAAAAAGGTTATTTAAATAAATCTAGAGATCCAACACACATCACAGACTTTCCAGGATCTTATTAAATGTATGCCGAACTGGATGTGCTCGACTTAGGAGTCCCAGGCGCGGCCAATATCATCCTGAGGAGTGAGGACCAGTCCAGCTTCAAGGTGGACTAATATGTCGCTGGAAAAGGCTATTAAAATTTTTAAGATCCGTGGATATGCCAATACCAGCCAATTAAACTTCCAGCATTGTTGTAACTATAAAACCAAGAAAGACTCTAATCAATTTGGAAAACACTGTCCGTTTACTATGCCGTCGGTTCCCTGAATGTTTACACAGTCTTTAATTACCTTTATTAGGAAAGGTCATCACAACGCCCTGGAGACCGTTAATCAGTCCAGAGTCTGAACGGTTTATCCCTTTAAACTGAGGCTTAACTGGAAAGTTTGTGTCTAATCGTCGTCCCTGAACCTCCAAGGCTCGCCCGCCCTCGCTCGGAAGTCGGAACGGACCGTCTGCACGCCAGTAGTGGTCCTGTTATAGTTTTGGTAGTTTCAATGTCGATAGTAACTTTTATAATATCTATTCCATTTCTATGTACATTTTTATATTGTTCTATTGTGGGCTCCAGAATAAAGATGTGGTCTATCTTTCGACTCATTCAATCGAAGTATACTTTGCTGCTATACTTATTTTTGGATGTTGGATTGTTTTCACGGCGTACCCGACTTTGTTCCGAGGCTGTCAGTTTATAATTAAAGTTTTTTTGCACATTATACAATTTTAAATATATTTTCCTAATAGTTTCTTTAATTTAAAATTACTTAACCCTGTGATTTTCCCGCTTGATGACTGTCCTTAACAAAGTTATATTTTCATCCTACTCGATACTTTTAAAGAAATGTCACGTTTGTTTAGAACGATAGACAGATGATCTAGCGTTTACGATTCGTTTGTCCTTATAGACTACGTAATGCATTTTAAATCTAAGGCCCACTTGCACCAACACGAATTTAACTATAAACCAGTTTAACTCGTTAAACTAGCACCCATTGTATGTGGGAACCGCGTTTGAACCGCGTTTAAATCCATAACTCGCTATTTAACTCTAAACTCGTGTTGGTGCAAGACGCGCTAAGTGTATTGTCCTTTATCGATACAACTGGATCAATAAAGAAACTGAACTCGGAATCTACATAATAAAATAGTTCGTGTTTTCTGTGTAGCCGGTACGAGCAAAGATACGCATTGGCATGACACCTAGTTCCGATATAAATAAGAAAAAAGTAAAGACGTGACTTCACATGTATTGTATAGCCAACAGTGACAGGCCTTAAAAAGAAAATAACATCATACTTTTAGTTTCGTCGTCCATCAATTTTCGCCGAATGGTGTCGACCACTTGTATCGCGTGAGCAAGGCATTTTACCATGGCGCTATCGATATTGGGGAGGCAAATTCAAGGGTTTTCACTTCACGGGCATGTACCGTACACACACCACTGAATTCAAACGTAACTTGGCCTCACAACAGACCTGTCGTATCGTGTCGAGTTGGACACGAACGTAGCCCGGTGCACAGGAATCAAGCGAGCGTGCGCGCCCCGTGTACGACGCCGCGCGTGCTCGGTTAAACTCGGCTCAGCCTAGCTGGCCCGTTTCGTGTTCGTGTTACGCACGACACGAGCCAGCCCGCTGTACACGAGACGGAAGTTATTATGCCACAAGTGGGCCTGGGCCATGATTTAGCAATGATATTGTATTACCGTGTGGGGCCGGTACTTAAAAAGAATAACCCCACTGCATCTCTACCCGTGCATGTCGTAAAAGGCGACTAAGGGATAAGGACAAGATGCCGTGCTAAAGGGCGACAGGCTCGCCACCTCTCACCTTGGCACGGTACTTTCACCGAGTCATACAGCAGGTGGGTCTTCGTGCCTTAATTGCTGCTTGATAGATAAATCTTGTCCGAATACTTTGCGAAACGTGGTGGTCGGTGTTGTGTTTAATTTACCAGAGATCTTGCAGCACAACACTGATTACTCTGCTACCCCGATTTACGGGATTCAGCGTGCGTGATATGTATATGTATGTATGTATTGTTTTAAGAATCGTGTGTTAATAATTATTTATTATTAAATATTACATATGGACTGTACAGGCAGGTAGAAGGTGAACTTATTGCCTTCAGGTAGGTAGTTAACTGTATGTAACGTTAAACTCTTTACACAGTTAAGTATAGGTTTCGTCGTTTTCATTCGCAATTAACTGAACATACAAACTAACATTTATGTACCTGCATACATACCTACTTAAACTTAAATTGCAAGTTCAATAAAAGCTTGCAATAATATTAAAAATACGAAATTCGATCAATTATCTTAGATTCCATGTCTAATGCGTAATGCCCATACCTCTGTCTCTCTTTCTCCTATTTGGCGGTGTCGCTATTTAAATCAAACGTTGTGACGGAGCGCGTCCCGCCGATAGCCATTGGTCGGCGGCACGCGGCGGCAGATCAAACGTATTGACGCGTCACATGCCGCCTCGCGCCGCGCGGCTAGGCTAGCGAGCGACAAAGAGCGAGTGAAGTGACACAGAATAGAGTAAAATCTACAGAAATTACACTAACCCGTTCTCGTGTTATAGTATAGTATAGGTGTGCGTTCAGTCAGAGGGAAATGATATATTATAATTATTTTATAAGTAGGTACATAATATCTAGAAACTTAAAAACTTTCTTTTTAATAAGGCGTATGTGTGTATTAGTGAGTGCGGGGTAGTGTTTCAAGTTAAATTGAACTGATTTCCCGGTTCCCCATTCTCCGGATTGAAGTTTACTGCTGAATATAGTTGCGTCTTCTAATCCACTCATCGCATCTCACTCACGCTCGTTTACAATAATAAAAAATCTATACACTATACTATAATGAACACAAATAACATAAAACACTGAACCACACACGAAGCCGCCAGAATGCAAGAACGAAGCAATAAAGTCTGACAGATGTAAAGGTGCGAGTTTGCCGAACACACTCGAAAATAAGCCGAAAGAGCCCAACGTTCCCCCGGGTAGACTCCAGTGGGCCGAGTCCTCGATTCGAGAATCGGTACGATCGAAGTGTAACTTCTGTTCTCTAAATATTCTATGGCTGCCGGTGACGCGGGGTTAGAGGTGAGGGTGACGCACGAAACGCAAGCGCATTAAATGACCACTAGATAGAAAGAAGACAGCGGGAAGACTGGCAAAAAAGTGAACGATTTAGTTATTTTATTCCTGTCTAGTTACCCCCTCCACCTTTCTCACTACTCTCTTTCTAGTTTAAAGTACGTATGCTATGATAATAATAATTAAAAGGCAAACGAAATAATCTGCGATTTTTCAACATGGTGGCCACGTGGTACTGAGGGAGAGAGTACGGACGGACACCGCCTCTCAACCGGGAGGTTGTGTTAAATCCATGTCAGTTCTATCAAAATTATTACTTACAATATATACAGGCTGTATCAGGCAGGATAGGTTTGAGAAACTTAAGGAATAGGAAATACTCATCCAGTCTTGATGACTCCACCAAATCTTGATGACTCGATTTTCACCAAAAAGTACTGTAAAATAATCGAATCGGGGAAAACGTTACAGAGCTTTTCGTCTTCAAATATGAACCCCTTTCGAACCCTGAATTTACGAAAACCTATCCTGAAACACCCTGTATAAGTAAAGTTAAACGAAAAAATACATACATACATAACGCTGTATCCCGACAATCGGGGTAAGCAGAGTATTCGGTGTTGTGCTGCAACTCGGGTAAATTACAGCACAACACCGACCACCACGATTAGATAGATAGATAGATAGAAAATTCTTTATTGCTCCTAGAAACATACATCAATAATAAGTAAAAACAACAATTACATGAGGTGCAAAGGCGGACTTATCCCTAAAAGAGATTTCTTACAGTCAACCTTTGGATGTTTGTGAGTCGATTAATATAGTGGAATGTAAGTAGGTAGTAGCAAAAGAATTGAGCGTGAGAATTGAATATAAAATAATAATAAGAATACTTATTAATAAATAATAATACATATAAATACATCCTAGTTAAATAAAAGCAATACAAATATATACCTACATATAAATCGCTAAATAAATATCTAAAATATAATACACCAATAAATAAATATATAAATATATATACTTGTCCATCCAGGTACGAAACAAAAGTATTTTTTTTATGTTTTCACTTCACACTGTCGGATTAGCAAAGTATTCCGACAAGATAACTATCAAGCAGCAAGTGAGGCACGAAAACCCACCCGCTGCATGACTCGGTGGAAGGACCGTGCCAAGGTGAGAGGGGGCTAGCCTGTCGCCCTTTAGCACGGCATCTTGTCCTTATCCCTTAGTCGCCTTTTACGACATGCACGGGGAGAGATGCAGTGGAGCTATTCTTTTAAAGTACCTACCGGCCCCATACAGACACGAAAAAATTATGTTTGTGTGAGAAATGTATGTAGGTACCTATAACCACATCAGCGATCCGTCGACACGTTTCGTGCCGATCGTGTTGCCCAAGCTTCAGGCTGGCCTAGCTAGCCTGGAAACTTCAGCAGCTAGTCGGAATATTTCGGCTAGACAGAACGAACCGTGTTCAGGCTGTGTCCGAAATTGCCGTCTACAACTTCGTAAATTAAGCTGACAAGACAGGCAGGGCTGCAGTCTAGTGTAGCCAGACTAATCCCAAAACAAAAGAGTTTCTTTTGTTTCTTTGACATCTTATTCCTAATTATAGGAAAAATTTTGCGTTGGGCTGACATTGTATAAGTAAGAAATAAATAAAGAAATCCTAAATTCTTGTAGGTACGCGCGCGCATAATCACATCAGCATGCCGTCAACACGGTTCGTGCTTATCGTGTCGACCGGGCGTCGGGCTGGCCTAGCTAGCACGGAAACACGATCGTGCTCGGAACATTTCGGCTTGCACGCACCGTGTTCGGGCTGTACCCGAAACTGTCGTGCGCGATTTCGTGCCGCAAACCGACACGACAGACACCTCTGCACAATCTCACATACGCCGGACTGGACTGGAACATTTGTTTTATTCATATGATAGTATACTCTTAAACTTGTCAAAACATTCCTTTAGCATCCGATTCCAGTGCATCTATGTACGACTACGAAGAAGAGTCGGCAAGAAAGACTTTTTTTAACATTAATACCTACGACTATAGACAAATAACGCCAGAGGCGTAAAGCGAAAGGACTTGTGTCGAAAAGATATTAAGAAGTCCTTTGATTTGATCAAAATTAAATAAGTTCTCTAGCAGTTTTTATTGTAGGTTAACTAAAGTATTTCATAGCTATTGCTTCTGAGTCTAATAAAATTTAAATTTATTCACGATTTCAGCATAGGCTAGAAGTGAATGGTTTTTGTTGCATCGAAATAGTTCCTTGTTAGCTTCAACTGGAGTGAAACGATTAATTTACCCAGTTTTTCATGATCGGCGTTTCCGCATTGGCAAAAAGTTGTAATTGGTGCTCTCCTACCGTTAGTTCTCTGCAGAGTTGCTTATACATTCTGTTGTCTTATTATTGTATATTATTGTTTTAACCTTAACTCACTTTCCATTAAACTGTTAATTTATTTATGTACGCATCGTAACGGCGCTCCTCTTCTGTCTTTTGTCGTTCAGTTGTATGTCTTACACCAGTCGCACTGATCATTGCAAATCATATCAATTATGGTCAGCATCTGTAAGGTCACTACTTCGTCATACCATTGATTAATTTCGTGTGATTTCATTTGATGCCCATTTAACAATAGTTGGGTTAGTAAGTCGTTTTCCGAAGTTCATTTTTAGTCAGCCTTTGTCTTTGGGTTAATTAAACGCTCTGTTTTCTGGTGTAGTTAAAGTAGCGGAATGAGTCTCGTTAATATTTCCTAAATATTTCGAACCACAGCTGTCTGCTTTACTTTACTATTTAATCAAGGCCTCACAGAAACATATGAAGGAACACGTGGATAATCTAATTATCTCGCTCTACGCTACCAGTGCCACCTAAAATGCTTCATCGGAAAACGATACCTTCGATTCGTCTGGCCTTGAATGTCACCCCTACTATTATTTTTCACCTTCCACTACCAAGGTTGTAGTAATGACCTTATTCTCCCTTACACCCTCGCCCGCCATCAACAATAGGAGGCATCGTAGCAACCTTGGTCGGTATCGGATTGTCCTTGGGTCGAAACGGTGGCAAGACAAGGTTGGAAACGTAGAAAATGTTGGAAGTCACCACTTCCGGCGGCGGTGAAAATGATTTATACCACTTCAAGGTTTTTTCTCTTTAGAACTTTTTTTTTGTGGAGCACTTTGACCTAGATTAAACGTTTTAGAAATCTAATACTTGTGTGCAAACAGATGACTGTTTCGCGAGAACTTGCAAAACGAGGGAGAGTCTGACAAGCTACGATACGAGTACGATTACTAAGCAAAACGATAAACACACAACTTACTAATCCAGTCTGAATGTTTTGTTGAAGATTGTATTAGACATTCAGCAATGTCACTCTTGTCTTGATTGATAATAAAGTAATTGTATTGCCACAAAGCACTAAACCTCCAAGGTCAACTGGCTTGCTTGCAAATTTTTTCAACACCTAGTTTCATTTGGGCAATTCAATATTTAAGTATCTGATTAGATTCATTTGAGGAAATTCGACATAGCTATATCAAATATTTTGCTATGAAAAGATGTTGTCGACCCGAACATAGGCGGGCGGGCCTCTTGCACAGCACACGTTAGTTTGAATGATGCCTGATGGGATTAGTGCGTATCTGTGAGCAAACAGGTAAACACACCCTCACGTAGCCGGACGAGTATATCTATGCATATGAACACACTGATATCTCGATTCACAACAGTCACATATCGTGTGCAATGGACTAGCTAACCACGTCAATAAATATGTGAGATCACCGTGGCTCTAGTACTTATCACCTTAAACTGCTTAATTAAACAAAACTCTATTGTCCCGCCACCGCGACAGCTGATAGTGAGACCCATGAGAGCTGTCTGAAGAGCTAAATTGAAGAATGCCCCGGTACCTAGATCTAAAGACGATAACGCTGATTCGGGTAAATTAAAGAGCTGAGACATCATTATTTTTTCAAAATATTTGAGATCAAATTAATGTAATCAGGGAATCCGGATGAATGGAGGAAAATAGTTAATAGGGAAAAATTTTCACCCAGAATGAAACACGTGATATTTAGAACGAGGTTTCAACGCAAGCCGACGACGGCGAGGTTTATTTTCCTTCGATTCGTCTCGGTTTTTATTTTTACACACATACCCTCGTTGCCACTCGGGGCATGTTCAAATATTTCACCATTATGACGATGAACGTCGAGTGCACCAATGCAGAAGGCATATCAATCGCTGAGTGAAGTGCCGTTGTTATTTGTTTTATGGCACCCAATTACATTACTCACAGAGGCGTACCTCGCTTAACCGATCGAGGGTGAGTAACCCTCTCAAGCACAGGAAACGAATGGTCATTGCCACACCTATCAGCGTTTTGTGTTCATGTCATATTTGAACAGATTGGACCTGGCAAATATAGATTTAATTGCCTTTAGTGTAGGTTGATATACTCTAACTAACGGTATGAATTTAATCGTGACTGCTGTGTAAGGCACACAGCAGTCACGTTTGGTGAATATCTACCGTCTTATGACTCATTTTCTTGAATATTTTCTTTTGGTTTGTCTGTGTAACGGTTGCTTGGGATGCAGGTTGGTTTTTAACGCCAGTTATATTAATAGAAATGACCTAATTAAAAATACTATATATTATGACGAGAAGTGAAGTAATTGCTGCTCGCACAAGTTTTAACTGTCAGTGGCGAGAATGCGCTAGTGAAGTGGTTAGTGGTTCATGTCTATAATTAAAAACAGAATTTTCTTCGATTTCCACACGCATGCATGCTACGTTTCTTTTCATCTTGATATCACCAGCGTGGATTGGACTCCATCTGAATCTGTACCTATTTTTATGTCTATAGTTTTGCAGCTCAGCGTTAATTCTCCGCTTGCGTGGACATACAAATATGTTGTGTCACCTATATGAAATCATCTCTGCGCACCTGTGTCGTCTAAGCAGCTTATTTTCATTCGTGCTTTTGACGCTTTATTAAATCTAAAACTCTCTGTTTCAGAGGAGCTGAGCTCTCACGAGGCATGGAACGGAGGTGGACCCTAGTGTGGCTTCCCTCGAGGCGACGACGCTAGCCGCAGTCGGCCGGCGCGTGCCAGCCGATAATACACTTAACTTTTAACTCACGCGCCACTGGCCCCCACCCACGACTCTGCCAACTCCTCTCCCCACGAGCCACTACCACAACGCCAGCCAGCCAGCCAGTGATAGCTCGACGGCCGTCCGAGACGCGCGCTCGTCATGCGCCCGTGCGGCAGTTCACGCAATGTGATTCACAGAAGACACGTCTTGGTGAATATCTGACTGGGAACCGTCGACGCATTCGCAATCTTAATCTGTTCGATATCTGGCCGGCCGATAACGAAGATAGCGAGCTTGTTTTTAACGTCCTATCGGGCCAGAGAGACGCGAAGTACTTCGGGAGTGTTGCGCTCTGCCGGTTCGTGTGCTTCATTGAAGAGGTTTACCAGTACGTATAGTCCGCGCAAAGTGCATCCTAGATTGTGTCGTTGAAGGCGCAATTAGAAGTGTGAATAGGAAAGGTGTTTAGGACTGGTAGTGGGGTGTAGTGTAGTGCGATGAGTGTGGACCTGAGGTTGTGGTGCGGCGTGGCCGCTATCAGCTGCGCCCTGGTGCTGGCGGGAGGGCACGCGCCCACCAACGAGTATGTGGGCTACTCGAGCTACTCGGACGAGAGGTTCGCCAGCGACACTTACACCACTGCCAACGTCAACATCACGTACGAGGACGAACACGGCGAGATCTACACGGAGACCTCCGAGGTGAGCCGGTTCGCGTTGCCACTACTCATTTGCAGGTTTTATTCGTGGTTCCTTTATTTTTCTTTTATTATTTACGTTACGTTCTTTTATTATTACGTCGAGTCCTCGAACACTTTGTTTAGTCCAATAGTCAGTTACGTTGCCGCTTAGTGATTGTTACTGTCGTGTCGATACGTAAATTGCGAGTTAACAACTAAACTCGCTACTTGACTAAACAAAATGTGTATGAGGCTTTGTAGTCAGTTGCCTGTCTCACCCAAAGAAAGTACCTATAGGGTGTTGCGCAGAGTTACGCTCTGCTGCTATCGGGATACCTGTCACAGAGAAAACAAATCGCCAAGTTTGGTGGATCTGTGAGTAACGTGTAAATCGGCGTTCCGTTCGGCGTGTTTTGGGGCCAGTCTTGTTATGCTTGACATAGACATAACCAACATGTCTACGACCAGAGTCGTGAATAATTACCAAACATTTTAGGTTTACAATTTGTTAGAACTTTAAAAGATACCTTTACAATATTCCAAAACATCAAACATGCATTTTTGCTCCATTCCTTCGGTAAGGAAGAATAGAGAACTCATCTATTGGGACATTAAATTAAATACTGTAACGTTCGATTTCCAAAAAATCCTTGAATCTTAAAAGTTTTGAAATATAAATCTAAAGAGATCATTAAAGAAGAATTTCGACCTACATTTTCCATAAGACCCGTACGAAATTGCAAGTGGATTTCCATCATCTACTACGGAAAAGAATCCTAAACGCTTGGAAAAGAATCCTAAACTTTTCCTCTTATGAAATCATCAGTATTAAATGTCAAAAGTCATGCAACATGCAACAACATCGAATATCCTTTATATTATAATTATGTAGGTATACCTGATCTATCTGATTAGTGATTGATTATCGAACAATGGTCCTTGTGAAAGTGCTAAAAACGCTCGCGCGCATGCTATAAAGATTAGGTATCTCTTGTATTGTTATCGGCAAAGTTGCTTTATGTTCATTGTTCTATTTAGCACACTTTGTCGATTGCGACATAGCTTGCCAATTTGTTTATTTCTGCACTAGCTTTTGACCGCTGCTTCGCTTCGTGTGACTTTTTGCTCACAGCTCAGGCATCATATAGGCTAAAACCATCTTGAGAAGTGACAGAATCCTCCAAGGGCAGAATGTAACAGTGAAAACCGTATGTAAACATATAAAGTGGTTTTTGAGTTATAAGGAGATTCGTATATTGACGTACGTTACACGGGGCCCCGCAACTAATTAAATTATCGGGAAGTGGCATACAACGAACCGAATTGAGGCGCGCTATTGGTGAGCATTCAGCACCCTCTCCAATCGTTGTCTCTCCTTTATACGTATCAAATTGCCATTTAACCGTCTTACTCTATCGACGTTCACAGAGCAGAAACGTAACGTGATGTATGAGGCGCTCGCGCACTTACGCTGTTTTAAATATTGGCAATATATAGAACAACTCCAATCGCACCTTTCTACCGATAAAATGTATGACGAGGGCCCGTCCAGAAAGTAGAATGTCGTTGGGGCCCCGTAGATACTTCGTTTTATTTATTAGGATTATCTAAACGTGAATTAGCGATCCCGTCCTGTGCCAGTGTCATCCATGTTGATTCCAAATAACTCAACGCATTCTCGCTTATGACCTCAGACAGACGCAGGAAACAATTTACAATACAACAATGTATTGAGTGTTCGTTCACTCTTCGATAGATTTTCACTCGAGGTCAACTTATTAAAATCACATTACAAAAAGAATAGCCCCACTGCATCTCTCCCCGTTTTTCGTCCATTGTTCGTTACCGGCTTCCGTTCGTCCACGAGTTCACGAGTCACGCACGCACGACACAGAAACCGGTAGCATCTAGGTGCAAACCTACGAGTAAGTAACAGTTGGCACGGTCCTTCCACCGCGTCATGCAGAGGTGGGTCTTCGTGCCTTACATGCTGCTTGCTTGATAGCTGTTGTCCTAATACTTTGCTAAAAGTGGTGGTCGGTGTTGTGCTGTATTTTTTAAGCCATATTAAAATCACATTACAAAAAGAATAGCCCCACTGCATCTCTCCCCGTTTTTCGTCCATTGTTCGTTACCGGCTTCCGTTCCCCCACGTCGTTCACGAGTCACGCACGCACGACACAGAAACCGGTAGCATCTAGGTGCAAACCTACGAGTAAGTAACAGTTGGCACGGTCCTTCCACCGCGTCATGCAGAGGTGGGTCTTCGTGCCTTACATGCTGCTTGCTTGATAGCTGTTGTCCTAATACTTTGCTAAAAGTGGTGGTCGGTGTTGTGCTGTATTTTTTAAGCCATATTAAAATCACATTACAAAAAGAATAGCCCCACTGCATCTCTCCCCGTTTTTCGTCCATTGTTCGTTACCGGCTTCCGTTCGCCCACGTCGTTCACGAGTCACGCACGCACGACACAGAAACCGGTAGTATCTAGGTGCAAACCTACGAGTAAGTAACAGTTGGCACGGTCCTTGCACCGCGTCATGCAGACGTGGGTCTTCGTGCCTTACATGCTGCTTGCTTGATAGCTGTTGTCCTAATACTTTGCTAAAAGTGGTGGTCGGTGTTGTGCTGTATTTTTTAAGTCATATTAAAATCACATTACAAAAAGAATAGCCCCACTGCATCTCTCCCCGTTTTTCGTCCATTGTTCGTTACCGGCTTCCGTTCGCCCACGTCGTTCACGAGTCACGCACGCACGACACAGAAACCGGTAGCATCTAGGTGCAAACCTACGAGTAAGTAACAGTTGGCACGGTCCTTGCACCGCGTCATGCAGACGTGGGTCTTCGTGCCTTACATGCTGCTTGCTTGATAGCTGTTGTCCTAATACTTTGCTAAAAGTGGTGGTCGGTGTTGTGCTGTATTTTTTAAGCCATATTAAAATCACATTACAAAAAGAATAGCCCCACTGCATCTCTCCCCGTTTTTCGTCCATTGTTCGTTACCGGCTTCCGTTCGCCCACGTCGTTCACGAGTCACGCACGCACGACACAGAAACCGGTAGCATCTAGGTGCAAACCTACGAGTAAGTAACAGTTGGCACGGTCCTTCCACCGCGTCATGCAGAGGTGGGTCTTCGTGCCTTACATGCTGCTTGCTTGATAGCTGTTGTCCTAATACTTTGCTAAAAGTGGTGGTCGGTGTTGTGCTGTATTTTTTAAGCCATATTAAAATCACATTACAAAAAGAATAGCCCCACTGCATCTCTCCCCGTTTTTCGTCCATTGTTCGTTACCGGCTTCCGTTCGCCCACGTCGTTCACGAGTCACGCACGCACGACACAGAAACCGGTAGCATCTAGGTGCAAACCTACGAGTAAGTAACAGTTGGCACGGTCCTTCCACCGCGTCATGCAGAGGTGGGTCTTCGTGCCTTACATGCTGCTTGCTTGATAGCTGTTGTCCTAATACTTTGCTAAAAGTGGTGGTCGGTGTTGTGCTGTATTTTTTAAGCCATATTAAAATCACATTACAAAAAGAATAGCCCCACTGCATCTCTCCCCGTTTTTCGTCCATTGTTCGTTACCGGCTTCCGTTCGCCCACGTCGTTCACGAGTCACGCACGCACGACACAGAAACCGGTAGTATCTAGGTGCAAACCTACGAGTAAGTAACAGTTGGCACGGTCCTTGCACCGCGTCATGCAGACGTGGGTCTTCGTGCCTTACATGCTGCTTGCTTGATAGCTGTTGTCCTAATACTTTGCTAAAAGTGGTGGTCGGTGTTGTGCTGTATTTTTTAAGTCATATTAAAATCACATTACAAAAAGAATAGCCCCACTGCATCTCTCCCCGTTTTTCGTCCATTGTTCGTTACCGGCTTCCGTTCGCCCACGTCGTTCACGAGTCACGCACGCACGACACAGAAACCGGTAGCATCTAGGTGCAAACCTACGAGTAAGTAACAGTTGGCACGGTCCTTGCACCGCGTCATGCAGACGTGGGTCTTCGTGCCTTACATGCTGCTTGCTTGATAGCTGTTGTCCTAATACTTTGCTAAAAGTGGTGGTCGGTGTTGTGCTGTATTTTTTAAGCCATATTAAAATCACATTACAAAAAGAATAGCCCCACTGCATCTCTCCCCGTTTTTCGTCCATTGTTCGTTACCGGCTTCCGTTCGCCCACGTCGTTCACGAGTCACGCACGCACGACACAGAAACCGGTAGCATCTAGGTGCAAACCTACGAGTAAGTAACAGTTGGCACGGTCCTTCCACCGCGTCATGCAGACGTGGGTCTTCGTGCCTTACATGCTGCTTGCTTGATAGCTGTTGTCCTAATACTTTGCTAAAAGTGGTGGTCGGTGTTGTGCTGTATTTTTTAAGTCATATTAAAATCACATTACAAAAAGAATAGCCCCACTGCATCTCTCCCCGTTTTTCGTCCATTGTTCGTTACCGGCTTCCGTTCGCCCACGTCGTTCACGAGTCACGCACGCACGACACAGAAACCGGTAGCATCTAGGTGCAAACCTACGAGTAAGTAACAGTTGGCACGGTCCTTGCACCGCGTCATGCAGACGTGGGTCTTCGTGCCTTACATGCTGCTTGCTTGATAGCTGTTGTCCTAATACTTTGCTAAAAGTGGTGGTCGGTGTTGTGCTGTATTTTTTAAGCCATATTAAAATCACATTACAAAAAGAATAGCCCCACTGCATCTCTCCCCGTTTTTCGTCCATTGTTCGTTACCGGCTTCCGTTCGCCCACGTCGTTCACGAGTCACGCACGCACGACACAGAAACCGGTAGCATCTAGGTGCAAACCTACGAGTAAGTAACAGTTGGCACGGTCCTTCCACCGCGTCATGCAGACGTGGGTCTTCGTGCCTTACATGCTGCTTGCTTGATAGCTGTTGTCCTAATACTTTGCTAAAAGTGGTGGTCGGTGTTGTGCTGTATTTTTTAAGCCATATTAAAATCACATTACAAAAAGAATAGCCCCACTGCATCTCTCCCCGTTTTTCGTCCATTGTTCGTTACCGGCTTCCGTTCGTCCACGAGTTCACGAGTCACGCACGCACGACACAGAAACCGGTAGCATCTAGGTGCAAACCTACGAGTAAGTAACAGTTGGCACGGTCCTTGCACCGCGTCATGCAGACGTGGGTCTTCGTGCCTTACATGCTGCTTGCTTGATAGCTGTTGTCCTAATACTTTGCTAAAAGTGGTGGTCGGTGTTGTGCTGTAATTTTTTGTAATTTACACGAGATACAGCTTGTGGTATATATGTATACTGCATATAAGTGCGTACTAGTGAATTTCCAAGAATCTGAATTGTTCATAATAAACTTATAAAAAAATCGGGAATATAGGGTCTCTCTTATATTTTTCAATACGGTAAAACTTTATTACAATATCGAATTACAACACAAACAAAGATAACTAAACAATATTAAAATAATTATCAAATGAATCTAAGGTAAAAGTACCTAGCACACTTGCGGCATTTCCCCGCTGGATGGCAAGGCTAACTCGTTGGATGAAGTAAGCCTTCGATTGCGGGACACCAGTTACATCGACTAGAAGCTTCCCGAGCTTCTTCAGGAAACTCCTGGCACCGGAACTCCACGGACCGAGCGTCTCTACCGCAAAAGCAACAAAGTGAAAACTGTCTGCAATATCACCGTATTTATTGCGTTTGAGGTCCTCTGCCCTGTTCGCGGCAGCCCCGGCTGCCCTATAAAATAAAATAAAATAAAATTCTAGAATACTCTCTTAAAAAAAATTAAAACAAATCCCCCACTTCTGTACTCAACATTAAACCCTGAAACTAATTTATCTTCCCCCCTCAGCAAAATCAAAAGGAGTTGAATTAGTTTCAGCTAAACTAGAAGAAAATCAACATATCAACAAACTAATTTTGTACCGTTTGGAGCCGGTACTTTAAAAGAATAGCCCCACTGCATCTCTCCCTGTGTATGTCGTAAAAGCCGACTAAGGGATGTGACCCCTTATATTACTAGGTGGTAGGGTTTAACCCGACCGGGTTGGTACTACCGCACTGAATGAGGCGTCGGTCGAAACGGCTATGTAAATAGTTTGGGTTTTCCGTCCAGTTCAGTGTAGCCGGTACGACCGAAGGGAAGCACTGACGTGGCACCAAGTTCACTCGGTGTTATGGGCTGGCATCATGGATGTTGTAGGTGATGTAGCTAACCGTGTCAGTTTCCATAAAAAAAAAAATTACACATCAACACAACATAATCAGAATTATATGCTGAGTTGCTGAGATAATACAAGGTACCCGACGACACGTCGAACCCAAGGAGGGTCGTGTTTAGCAATATGTCACTTTTAATTAGGTATTTTTGCACTCTGTCGTGCGAAACTACAATGTCCGATGAGTAAGGTCAGTGCAGCAGGGCCGTTTGCGTTCAGTTCAGTAGCTGCTAGGTCACTATACTCATTTGCTATAGCTAATTACTGCACTGCATTACTGGTGTGTTTAGAAATAGGTAAATACAGTAGGTACGGTATGTATGTACGTTGGTGGTCTCGGCTCGGTGCGTGGGCGCATTGCCCGCGCAGGGAGTGGCCGCGCCGATGACGACGGCAGATGGTTCGCATTCAAAGGGAGCCCTTTCAAGTCACCCAACGCCCAACATTCAGTTTTGTTTCTCTGATCTTTTACAATATAAAAGTCGGGCGACCGCCGCGCCAAATCTTTTTTTCTCCAGCGAATAGGGCTGGAGATTCAAAGGGGCAACGCGGCTAGTGTTTTGGGCACGGTGGGGGAGTCGGCGGAGATGGATGAAATTTTTTTTATTTAATAGGTGTTAATTTTAGTTTTAGTTTTTTTTTCATTGTTATTGTGATTTTCTAAACAGAAATTAATAAAAATACCTTGTTAATAAAAGTGTAATTAAAAAATAAAATTGTATATAATATGATTTAAATTGTAAACATTTATTAATTCGTAATTATTATTTTGTTACATCATTTCAAAACTTTCATACACACAATTCTAAATTTTAAAACCGGCCAAGTGCGAGTCGGACTCGCGCACCGAAGGTTTCCAGATTGTGTTGTTTTACTTTATAACTTGCAACGCAGATTACTCTTGCGCTATAATCAATCAGAATCACACTAAGACCCACTTGCACCAACACAAATTTAATATATAAACCAGTTTAACTCGTTAAGCTAGCACCCGTTGACTGTGGGAACCGCGTTTAAATCCATAACTCGCTACTTAACTTTAAACTCGTGTTGGTGCAAGTGGGCCTAGCTCCACTACGTCTATGAATTGTAGGTACTCGTATGTACGTGATATGTATTTAAGATACATTTGAAGAATATTTTACCACTCTGAAGCGTACTGTAAGCCTCACGGCATTAAGCTCACTTATTGTGCCTATTTTGTATAAATTGGTGTTCAATAAAGAATGTATACACGGTGTTGCAGTTGCCCCCGTAATATTTTTAACTGACATAAGGGGGTTATTCTAAATGTGAAACTAAACAACTTCTGTGAAGAAAAAAAAAAATTTTGAAACAAAAAAAATATTTTTTTTCCATGCAAATTTTAATTACAAATTCTCAAAATGTATGGAGAAAAAAAAAATTTTTTTTTTTCAAATAAAAAAGTCGTAGAACAAAAGTTGTTCTATTTCACGTACAGAATCACCCCCTTTCGGGTTTTACGGTTGGGGTTGCAACACCGTGTATACATACATACATACTGAAGTAAATACATATTGCATACATTTTTTTTTTTTTTTTTTATTGCTACCGATCTGGGTGGCTCTGTCCGAGGTCGCAACCTCAGGCGCAGCCAATTTCACCCCCGAGGAGGTGCCAGTCCGGCTTGGAGGTGGACTAATGTTGCTGGGGAAAGGCTATTAACCCGCGATTTGAAGATCTGTGGATTGTAGGAGTGGGGGAAGATATTTCCTGGGAGCCCGTTCCACGCCTTTGCAGTGCGGCACAAGAACGATTTAGAGAATCGTGCAGTTCGAAGAACTCTTCTGTCGACTACAAACGGGTGTTCCGCGAGAGTATGGCGGGTTTGGCGAAGGCGAACAGGAGGAGGAGGGATAAGGGAAGCAAGTTCGTCAGAGCAGCGGCCATAGTAGTACCGATAAAACAGGCTCAATGACCCAACGATACGTCTGTGCTTTCCGTACATACATATACGTATCCGTACGTACATATATACATATCTTAACTCCCCTCTTCTCTCTCTCTCTCTCACTTGTCATTCTGTTGATGGCGTTGGACAACAGTACCACTGATTAATGTACATAATATTTTAAGTATTATAATACGTATATGCGTATTAAAGTATATTTTATGTATTACTTCGCTTTTAGATTATCATATTTCTTTACTGTTTAATACATTCTGTAAATAAAATGGCATTCCAGTGAAAAACAAAATTGACTAAGAAATTTTCCGGTGCAAGTTACATACATTAAAAAAACATATTTTATCAAAGGGCAATGCCACATTTTGTATGGAAGGTGGTGCCTTTTCTTTTCGCGCGGCCATCAACCAAACTTAGTGATTTTAGTTCAGAATTGTTACAAACAAAACTTTTTATGACATGTATGTGTATATGCCTAAACTCAGTCCGAACGACGTTATAAGGGTCACAAGTTCGAATAATATTTATTACAAGCTGTGCCCGCGGCTCCGCCCGCTCTCATATTTCACTTCACTGATAACCTCATAAGCTATTTAGCGTGATAGTAAGTAGCCTATAGTTGATTGGAAGAATCAAGCTATCCGTAGAATTTTGTTTTATTAAAATCGGTTCAGTGGTTCTCGAGTTATAAGCGGACAGACAGACATACACTCAGACACTCAGACAGAAAGCAGACGTTAGATTTTATTATAGGTAAGGAAGGATGTTTTTATGCATTTTCATCGGATTTAGTAGTTATACCTAGAAACAAAATTGCATACATTTTATACCAGACATATAACGTGGAGCATAATAAATTACACAATAAAAACAAATATTGCAATCGAATTAGAATAATAAAAATCTGCGAACTTTATAGAACCTTCACACATCCAAAGATTGACTGGAAGAAATCTCTGTGGATAAGTCCGCCTTTGCACCTCATGTATTACCTATTTGTGTTTGTTTGTGTAAATGTTTTTGGAGCAATAAAGTATTTCTATTTTCTATCCATTCAACTATCTATTATGTAACTAAATCGTAGACGGAAAAAAAATTAATCTAAGAACTCAGTAGAGGACTCAAAGATATCGGGATTTCTACGGAAAAGAAACTTATTGGGATATCTTTGTGTCGGTGGCGATATGTTTATACAAGTTAATAATACATACGCATTGTTATTTTATAGTACACGTGTTTTATTCGATAAAATGCAGACAGATTGTGCTATCGAAGACTCCGACGAATTTAATTGGCCGGGCAGTGAATAAGTCATTAAGGCCCTGTCCATCCGTATTCACCCGTGCTCCTCTTTCAAGGCGCCGCTTTCGCTGGTTGGAGTAGGATGCAACACCATCAATCAATCAAAAATTAGGTTTTTATTCCAAAACTACGGATCGAAACAAAAAAAGTAAAAAGCTACGGATTTAGATATAATATTCAACAAATAAAATATATTGACATGAAATGAAGGGAAGCACTGACATGGCACCTAGTTCACCCTGTGTTATGGGCTGACATCACGGATGTTGTAGGTGATGTAGCCAACCGCGTCAGTTTCCATAAAAAAAAAAATTTTTTTTTTTTTCAAAGCCTTGATTTGGTCACGTTGTTGCCTTAAATACATATGTTTTTATAACTAAATTCAGAGGCATGTTCATGATTTTTTGTACATCGGAATTTAGAAAGAGACAATCCGGTTGTAGAGCGTCGTCCCTCTCGCACGGGGACGACGCTGTACAACGACCGAATTCGAACCTCTGACCCCTGGCAAGAGAATAGGTTCATGATTTTTTGTACATCGGAATTTAGAAAGAGACAATCCGGTTGTAGAGCGTCTCTCGCACGGGGACGACGCTGTACAACAACCGAATTCGAACCTCTGACCCCTGGCAAGAGAAGTAGACAACGCGACTACGGCGACAAGCTGTATGAAAACTCTTGCTTATCAAACCGCGAACGTGAGAACTTGCTTGCTAACGACCAATCGTAAGCCTATTTTAATGGTCTATATCAGGTCTATCAGGGTTCTCCAAACTATTTTACAGGCGGGCCACATTGACTTATCAAAAAATATTGGCGGGCCAGAATCAAACGTAATTTTTTTTTTCTATATAAAATAAATTGTAAACACATAATTTGTAGGTGTAATTTCCTTGAATAATGTTTAGTATAATAAAGAGAAAAATAAAACAATTTTGTAAAAAAATTGTTAAATGTTTATGTTACACATGCAGTACTGTTACTGGGTAGATAGAAGTGTACAATTTACTGATCAACCACCTAAACTACAGCCATCAATGGCCAGTTTAGGTGGGAGTGATCATATAAATGTCTATCTAAAACATGTAAAATGTAAAAAAATCTGTGAGAATAATGTGATTTGTATACCTATGTTTTACAATTAACTAATAAAATATTTTTTACTTTTACTTTACTTTACTAGTTTTCGATCAGTACCTATTATTACAAGAGACCGTAAATGTTCATCAGAGAGCCATGTGCGGCGGCGCTGCGCCGCTATCCGATCGACCGAATAGCACTGGTGCCATTGGTGCTATGTCTACTCTAGTTAAGAGACTCTACCTAGAGTCTAGGTAAGCAGCTCGCCCATGCACAATTTAGGATGAATTAAAAAAATAAATTAGGCCACAAACGTGACGCGGCGCGGGCCGGTTAAAGTGGCGATGCGGGCCTTATCCGGCCCGCGGGCCGTACTTTGGAGTCAGTCAGTCAGTCAGTCAGCGTGTAAGCGTCCACTGCTGGACATACGCCTCTCCAATTTTCCTCCAGTCCTCCCGGCCTTCAGCGGTACGGAACCACAGCTTTCGGCCGACGTACTTGATGTCGTCGTCCCACCTGGCGAGTGGTCTTCCCACACTCCGTTTTCCTGTCCACGGCCGCCAGTGTAGGACACGGTTACTCCAACGGTCGTCGTCTCTTCGCCTGACGTGCCCAGCCCACTGCCATTTGAGCTTAGCCACCCGGTATCCAATAACGATTAATTTGGTGCGTCGGCCGATTGCCTCGTTACGCAATTTTTTTTTTATGTAATCCGGTATGGGTGGCTGAGTCGGAGGGGCCAAAGCACATGTTCCGACCAGCCAATATCACCTCCGAGAAGGTACGTGCCATACCGGAGACTTCCCTGTATTGCTGGCTATACTGGACTAGAGGAGAACACAACCGAGGTTGCTATGCGGCCATCTTACATCCAGTACGGTGGTACCAACGCACCACCTACCACCTAGTTGTAATACAACGCGTTACTTTGGAGACACCTGGTCTATATTATTATAGTATTATCAGTGCGTATGTCACGTATGCTATGCAGCTAAAACTGGACGGAGTGCAGGAAATGCATTGGCAGAATCGGCATTGCGGTACATTGTTACCTACTTGTTTGGTCGGCATGCACACCATTTGCAACAAACGGAAGATGCGTCAGTAAACAAGCGTGCCTTTTCATTCACTCGACATTCTTCTTTCCCCGTGTATGTCGTAAAAGGCGACTAAGGGATATGACTCCCTTCTTATATTACTAGGTGGTAGGGTTTAACCCGGCCGGGTTGGTACCACCACACTGAATGAAAGGTCGGTCGAAACGGCTATGTAAATAGTTTGTGTTTTCCGTCCAGTTCAGTGTAGCCGGCACGACCGAAGGGAGGCACTGACGTGGCACCAAGTTCACCCGGTGTTATGGGCTGACATCACGGATGTTGTATGTGATGTAGCCAAACGTGTCAGTTTCCATAAAAAAACGCGTCAGTAAACAAGTGTCCCTTTTTTTCACTCGACTTGTTGATTTTTATTTGCACGACTGAGTGCAACGATCTGCGGGTCTACCGGCGGCGTTAACTCGCTCGCGAACTCGCACAAATACTCGCATATTTCAACCAATGGCCGGGCAGGGTGATTTACCGGATGTCAGGTATCACATCACACACTATACCGTACGAGTTACACTATGTCAGCCTGACTGAAAGGATTCAAAAGAATAGAGAAGGAGTCATTCATAAGTCATACTTTACCAACCTACATTCTACAAGTACATACATAGCATGCAATTTACTTCGACCCTGATTTGAAAGGCGCTTCCCAAAAATGTGTGTCATACATAATATACGATAAATAGGGGAGAATATGAACGAAATAATAGGGGGACTGGCTCAATGGTGCTACTACCCGAACTTTAGTGAATGGGAACTTACATAGCCTACTATCATTGCTCTCCCTCTACGGAGACCAAGCCATGCTGCATCGTCATAGCCCCACTGCGTCGTTGCTATCGCTTACTCGCTCTTGCTTGCCTACCGATGACAGGAGCGAGAGAGAAACATGAAATCGCTCACCCATCATCGGGCGACCGACGAAATCTTCGTTTTCTCTCTCACTCCTGTCATCGGTAGGCAAGCGAGAGCGAGTAAGCGATAGCAACGTTGCAGTGGGGCTATGACGATGCAGCATGGCTTGTCTCCGTAGAGGGAGACAATGATAGTCGGCTATGGAACTTATCATGTTAGGTATTCATTGGCCGCACAGAAGGAAAGCTGTGTGTAAAAACAAAAGAATAATTGAAATTGGTGGTTTGCAACTTGTGGTCTATAAAATGTATGAAAATGGATCTTGTGTCTGAAATAAAAGTAAAATAAATCATTTGTAATTTCGTCTAAGTTTTAGTATTACCTAGATGTTATTATTTTAAGTTTCGTTGTCATAAATTTACCATTTAAAATTTCGTATTTTGTACACACACATTTATGATTTGACACGATTGATTATGTCCCCTCTATGATTGATTACGAATTGTTTGGCCTTAGTGAAAGGGACGGTTCTATAAATAGACTCGGCTCAAGAGAGTCTAGCACGCTCCAATGTACAATCAACCAACAAATTGTAGGATCCTGTGCAGTACCATGTCATTCGTACATACGTCTTTTTGCATCAGCGTTGTGTGTTTTACTGAGGCGTGCAGCAGGCCTTCTATTTTTAACCCCCGACGCAAAAGGAGGGAGGGGCGTTATAGTTATAAGTTTGTTGTTGACGTCTGTCTGTCTGTGGCATTGTAGCTCCCAAACGGGGGGACCGATTCGGATGCAGTTTTTTTATTAGAGCAGGATGGTTCTTAGCTATGTTTGTAATCAAGTAATTAAAAAATTACGTCTCTGAAATAAAGCTTAAATTACAAATTTAAAAAACCCCCGGCACATCAACGACCCTTCAAAAGTAAAACATATAAAAACAACAACAACAACATCTTTCTTCTCACGGTCTGGCTTTAAGATCTGCTGACAACTTACTCTTGGCAATACCGGCTCACTCAAGCTCGTTCTACACGGACTCTTTCACAGTAGAAACAGCTCGCCTCTGGAATAATCTGCCCGTGCATTTACGCTCCTCTACATCTATGAATGTATTTAAGATTAATTTAAACAAATTTCTCGTTTCCTTACCGAAGTAAATGCAATTTATATTACATACATATCTTTACTGCCCTTCTCTTACTCTCCTGTCATTCAGTTGATTGTGTTGCACAATGGTACCTACCACCGATCGATGTACATAATATGTAAGTTTATTATATACATATATATGCTTATTTAAAGTATTTATGTAGTATTCGTATGTAGTTTATCAATTATCATACATATTTCTTTACAGTTTAACACATTGCCACAAACCATTCTTGTTCGCCTGCATGTACTTCTCCCATATCCCAAAGGTTAGTTAGAATAGAATGCCTCGCGGCATTAAGCTCGCCTGTTGTACCTAATTTTTTTAAATTAGTGTTCAATAAAGAATATATATATACATACATATACTTTCAGTTTAGTTACTTACTCGTAAAGGCGTCGGGGGACCGCTATGTAAATAAAATAAACTCAGAACAGAATTCGTTCGGATCGCTCTGACGTCTCTGTGCGACAGGAACGACGCTCTACAACCGGATTGTCTCTTTCTAAAGCTCGACACGCAGTATTTGAAACTGTACCATCATGCTATTGTATATGTGGACTGAGCGAACAGTGTTATCGGAAGTGATCGAAGCCGGAGAAAATCGGTTTGACATTTTTTTGCGTAAAGTAAGTAAATATTTGTTGGAAAAAAGATGCAGCGCCTCTAGCGGGTCACTTGGTACTTAAATTTCCATACAAAAATATTTATTTGAGCATTTTACTTGTACGCAGCGAAACGTAAACCAAAATCTCATAGTCTAACGTCAGATTTGCTGCTAGCGACGTCAAACTTTTTCGCAAGCGGAGCCGCGCACACACCTAATAAATAAACAACAAAATAAAAACAAGAATTTTGAGTAGCTGAGACGAATTTTGAACCATTACATCCTCTGCCATTTTGTAACATTACGGAACAAAACAAGAACAATAAGACACTGCTGACTGACACAGTTGTACAAGACTATTGTTGAGGTGGCCCATTGTTTGTGCCTCTCGATGATTTGTTAAGTCTCAACACGGATAGGGTAGGCAGAGAGGAGTCTAAGTAAACTGGTTACGTTGTGACTAACTGGGGGCATACGAAGGTGTGGAACTAAGCTTGCGATGGCTTCACCGAACATATCCGGGCCCATCGGCAGTAGAGGAGGGTGTTCATCGAGGTCGGGACTTGCGAGTGGCCACTCTAATTTCCCGCGCATGCTTCACGTTTCGGCTCGCTCTCGTCAGCTAGTCTGCGTTGACTAGGACGCAGGAAGAGATCAGTCTTGAATCCGTTTCTCACAATCCGGTCTACTTAGTTGCAGTACTTGTTAAGTTTGATGTTGTGGTCCTTCGGTATGTTACTTTCCCATGGAAATGTAAGTTCAACAAGTACTACATGCTTTGTCGCTTTTGAGGAGATGAGTACATCCGGTCTTAATGCTGTGGTACAGATTTCCGAAGGCATTTGGTAATGCTTCTCATGTGTGTCCATCAACAATTCCCAATCCTTTGCTGCTCCCAAAATTGAAGAAGGTTTAGTCCTATTTTTAGGCAGCTTTTTGGCTCCAGGTTTCACAAATTTGACCTTCTGGAAGCCGCTACTGGTTGACCCTTTCCTGGTCCGTGCAATTGACAGATTGATGGCCTCTCTGATGATTTGGAGGACTTTATCATGACTGTAGGAATGCTGGCCTCGCTCAAGTTGTATTCTAAGTGGACATGGCATTACGTATGTCGCTTCCATATTCCAACTTATGATGACGCGGCGGTAGGTTTGGTTTTAAACAATGGAAAAAAATTACCTAAGAATATATGCGTTACATACAGATGTTTTATCTCACAAAGGCGGGCGAGCCAGCCATACGTCTTGTAGTTTTGACACGTGCGCTTGTGTGTGAAGCGCGGCTCGGGCGATACTGAGGGCTCTCGAGCTTACGCACACAAAAACAATGCGCATGTGCATCGACTCACAGCTAAAGCCAACCCGCCTTCGTGAGATAAAACAATTGTACTCACGGTACGTTAGATCCATGACTCAGGCGCGCGTGAAAATAATTGGTGCGTAATTGGTGGACCACGAAGCTGTGCCTCCTCGTGCCCTGCTACTCCCTAAAACGACAACACGTTTTACTAGAAACTAAAATTAGCAGCAGCTCCTCTACCTATCTTCTCCATGTGTCCCAAACTTAATGTTACAAAGAAATCTATCCCACAGAAACACCATTGTCTCATACTCCATACTGCATACAGTTGCTAGTACCGACATAATGTATTTCACTGTACGCACCTCTCAGGCATCCAAATGTTGACTGGAAGAAATATCTTCAAGAAATAAGTCCGCCTTTGCACAGCATGTAATTGGGGTGCGCTATAGAAAGAGGCGGGTTTAGTAGAAGATTGCTGGTAGCTGGGAATGGTAGGTTAGGGTCTATGGAATTATTAGCAAAAACATTTTTTTTGCCGGAGACTTATACTTTTAGAGAATTTTCTTTAAAGATATCCAAATATTAGTGAAATTTAAAATTTAGTACAAAATTAACCGCCCCGACATAACCTGTTAGTATGGCTATTCCCTAGAGTGATTTTTATAAGCCGGAGGCGCGGAGGTAGTGCAGCCCCCGTCCACTGTAACAAAGCGCAGGCACCCGTGGGAGCCGGAGCGGCTGAGGCTGGTCGCCGAAGGCGACCATAAAGCCGAAGATGCGGAGCCGAGCAAAGCAAAGCAAAGCAAAGGTTACACTTTTGTGGGACAAAATATACCCTAACGCCGTCGCTTATATTTATTTTTCCTAGAAGACAGAGATATAATTTCTTCTTTGTACACTTTACTATCACCTCCTCCTCAAGTGGATGCCTCTTATATAATGTTTAATTCTTTTGTGTTCCACATTCAGCCAATTCAGCGTTAAAGTAGCGTTGTTGCCTTGGTACAGCCATAAAAATGTTATTGCTAGCATTGTATTGTATAGATAGATATATGTTTGCATAAAGTACCCACGTATTGTTTTCTATTGACAAAAAACATGTCAAGGTGAATTTTAAAGGTAAGGAAAATCAAAGAGGAATTATGTACAAAATTGGAATTCGTCGGGAAGTGAACAACTTTTTCATCTAAATTTTTTTAGGGGATGGCACGAGCCCAATTTTGGGCAAGGCCCTAAAATTTCCAGAGATCCATAAAATTAAACTAAAATAGTTCTTTCATTTTCTCGTAAACTTACAACGTCGTTGTCGGGCAAACTTAAAAAAACCGGCCAAGTGCGAGTCGAACTCGCGCACCGAGGTTTCCTTATCGCCATGTCATGGTTAGCGCCACTCACGCCGTCTATGGCGTGTTATGATCTTCATATTCATGATTAGTTCGCTTCCAGAAATAGCGCTTTTTCTCTATGCAAATGTCACTACCATAGATATAACTCAACAGGACTAGATGTGGGATCACGCGTAGCGCCTGTTGCCGCCTTATGGCCAGAAATGACCATAAGGCCATCTTTATCGCTCTCTCTTTGACTGTAGATGTCGACATGCGTGCGGAAGGACTGTTCGCTTTAGGAGTTTTGGCGACACCACCGCACCGCACCGTGTTACCATACAGAGCGCCCTTCATGGCCAATCTAGTCATTATATTGAAATTATACTTCCTTACGCACGTTATGAAATAATACGGTGAGTATAATATTTACTCAGAAAAAACGTCACCTTCACGCTCATCGTCAACGCATATAAATTATTTGTATGTAGGTATTGTGCGGTGCTGCCTTTGAGAGGGGGAGGGGGATGGGGCGAGAGGGGGATTGGAAGGGGGAGAGGCCCCCCGGGGGAGAGAAGTGTAACTTTTAACGCGCGTACATAAGTACACGCACCCACTTTTAGTTATTTACATGAGCGGCAAAGGCGGGCTTATCCCTTACAGGGATTTCTCCCAGTCAACCTTTGGATGTTTAAGAGTTGTATGTTTTGAGATATTATAAGTAGGTAGTAGCAAAAGACTTGAGTGCGAGAATGTAAAATATAATATAGAGAAAATAAATTAAAAATTATAAATTAATTAAATGCATATATGAATTACATTTATATAATATGTAATACCTAAATATTTACACATACGGAATGACATTGTAATAATTTTACTTGAAAAATTAACAGATCTCATGCATTACATGACTTCGGGTACATTGAAAATGACTTTAGGGCGTATTCAAATATAAGCGTATAGCAAGTCGCCGACTGTGAGCGTGAAAATATCCTGGTGTGGCTGAAGCGACGAACTCAACGATTGAAATTCTAACAGCGCGCACCTGTTCACTATATAATTACTTCTACTCCTCTAAATACTAACATGTATTGATATTTAAAAATTTTATTATAATTTTTTAATAGTTTTTTTGTTTTTAATTTAAACATATACCTCGGTCAAATTCTGCGGCTTGGTAGACAAGGTCTGCTTAAGGAGGTGGAGAGACGAATTCAACTGGGTTGGGCTGCCTTCGGAAAACTAAAATTCGTCCTGAAGTCTGACCTTCCGCAGAATTTAAAGACCCGTATATATGACCAGTGTGTCCTCCCGGTTATGACGTACGGATGTGAAACGTGGACTCTGACGGTCGCTGTTGTCCAAAGGTTGAAAGTTGCCCAGCGAGCAATGGAGCGAGCCATGCTGGGTATATCACTACGTGATATGGTGCGTAACGAGGCAATCCGCCGACGCACCAAAGTAGTCGATATTGGACACCGGGTGGCTAAGCTCAAGTGGCAGTGGGCTGGGCACGTTAGCCGAAGAGACGATGACCGTTGGAGTAACCGTGTCCTACACTGGCGGCCGTGGACAGGAAAACGGAGTGTGGGAAGACCACCCGCCAGGTGGGACGACGACTTCAAGTACGCCGGCGGAAATCAGTGGTTCCGTATCGCTGAAGGCCGGGAGGACTGGAGGAAAATTGGAGAGGCGTATGTCCAGCAGTGGACGCTTACACGCTGACTGACTGACTGACTGACATTATAATTTGATAATAATTTGAAATATGTCAATTTTGAAAAATTTACAAAAATTGTCAAAAATAAAAAAATATTATAAAAATTTAAAATTCTTAATTTTCAAGTATATGCATACTTACACGAAAATCATTTTAACTATTCACACTGCAAGATAAAGACGACTCGTGTAACGCGCGTAACGGAAAATAAAAAACAATCATAACTCCCAAATTTTTCACTTTTTTCAAACAATCAAAAAAAGATCTCCAGATATATTGAGTCAATCTACAATATAAAAATTGAACAGTTAATATATACAGGGTGTCCCAGAAACCGACGATAATCCTTTAACAGGAGATAGGGCTGCTAATTACCTCTCAGAATATCTTATTTTAGGTTTAGTAAAAATGGCTTAGTTTTTGAGATATTGTCATTTTTGTAAAAATCCAAAATTTTCTCCCTCAGCTCATTTTTTAAAATGCCACAAGTACAAATGTAAGACTTTCTTAAATCTAGTTTTTGTCAAATATTTCTGAAAAGTAAGGCTTTCACACGGTATAATTTATTTTTTCATGTTTAATCCTGTTTAGCTGAAAAACGACTTAAGAGCCACATGTTAAAAAAATTTCAGCCTCATCCCTTGAGTTTGGCCCTTCGCGGTGAAAAAAAAAATTACTACACTAAAGTGGCATTATGCAACAAAAATACGCCCATCTAATGTAGTTTTTAAAATGGTACATCACTTACCAATTTGCCCAATAATTTATGAGATATTGTTATTTAACTGCAAAAAGACCTCGGAATTTGATAACTGTTCTCCCAACTACGAATTGGTATAAAATAAATACTTGAAGTAATTGGTCTTTATTAACCTGTTAAAGTAGATGTTCAAATAGTTTACAACCTGCACAAATGCTAGCTCGACATCTTCTCACAAATGCCCGGTTGATGCGTCGAGCAAGTACTCGATGCAAGTGCAGATACGTCCACCTATGCTATGTAAATAGTTTGTGTTTTCCGTCCACTTGACTATAGTCGGCACGACCGAAGGAAAGCACTGACGTGGCACCAAGTTCACCCGGTGTTATGGGCTGACATCACGGATGTTGTAGGTGATGTAGCCAACCATGTCAGTTTACATAAAAAAAAACCGAGCTACTGCCGTAATTCTTTCTTTGAGATCTATGAAGTTTTCCACCAGTTTCCCGTAAACTTTTTCTTTTTAATAGCCTCAATAATAAAAGTCCGGTGACCTAGACGTCCGATCCATCTGTGGGGATATGCTTGGTCTAAAAAATTACGCACTTCTCTAGCGTAATGGGCCAGCCCATTACGCTAGAGAAGTGCGTAATTTTTGCGCAGCCATCATTTTGCAACCACCTCTGTATGGCCAATGGTACATCTTCTAAAAGGCTCTGAAGCTCCTGTTGCAGAAACTCAAGATAATTCGCCCGTTTAAAGTTTCTACAATTCAACGGACGTCTTGTGGCCTCCTAGCCACTTGCATCCCCACAGATAGACCGGACGTCTAGATCACCGGATTTAAATCCGTTAGATTTTTATTATTTGGGCTAGGTACCTATTTAAAGAAAAAGTTTACTGGAAACGGTGGAAAACTTGATAGAGCTCAAAGAAGGAATTACGGCAGTAGCTCAGTTTTTTTTTTAATGTAAACTGACATGGTTGGCTACATCACCTACAACATCCGTGATGTCAGCCCATAACACCAGGTGAACTTGGTGCCACGTCAGTGCTTCCCTTCGGTCGTGCCGACTATAGTCAAGTGGACGGAAAACACAAACTATTTACATAGCATAGGTGGACGTATCTGCACTTGCATCGAGTACTTGCTCGACGCATCAACCGGGCATTTGTGAGAAGATGTCGAGCTAGCATTTGTGCAGGTGGTAAACAATTTGAACATCTACTTTAAAGACCAATTTACTTCAAGTGTTTATTTTATTCCAATTCGTACTTGGTAGAACAGATATCAAATTCCGAGGTCCTATTTCAGTTAAATAACAATATCTCATAAATTGTTGGGCAAATCGGTAAGTCATGTACCATTTTAAAAACTACATTAGATGAGCGTATTTTTGTTGCATAATGCCACTTTAGTGTAGTAATTTTTTTTTTACCTCGAAGGGCCAAACTCAAGGGATGAGCCTGAAAATTTTTTAACATGTGGCTCTTAAGTCGTTTTTCAGCTAAACAGGATTAAACATGAAAAAATAAATTATACCGTGTGAAAGCCTTACTTTTCAGGAATATTTGACAAAAACTAGATTTAAGAAAATCTTACAGTTGTACTTGTGGCATTTAAAAAAATGAGCTGAGGGAGAAAATTTTGGATTTTTACAAAAATGACAATATCTCAAAAACTAAGCCATTTTTACTAAACCTAAAATTAGATATTCTGAGAGGTAATTAGCAGCCCTATCTCCTATTAAAGGATTATCGTCGGTTTCTGGGACACCCTGTATATATTTAGAAATGTTTTTAACTAACCTTTTTAAACCCCCTAAAAACGGCTAATTTAAGCGGTTTTTTGCGATTTTCTCAAAAACTCTCAAAACCTCGTCGATACGCGTCATTTGACACCCTAAATATTTCGGCGAATTCGCACTCTCGCAGGAAATCGGGGACTATACTGAAGCGATCGAAAATACATTTTCAATGTCAATACATACTCGGTTTAAGTTTTCCTGCAGGTACGAACTAGTGAATATCATCCAGGGCAGGCATTCTCTAAAGTCCTACCGTCAACGTCGTCGGTGATGCTGACTATTTATGTCTCTGTCTATTTATATGAACTAGACAGAGACATAACTAGTCAGCGTCAACGACGTTGACGGTAGGACTTTAGAGAATGCCTGCCCTGCCTGGCCGACCGACTGTGCAGCCTATGCAGATGACGCATCATGATGATGCATTATGCAGTGTGTGCAGTCTGGCGGACGTGACTACAGGCGCGGTTTGCATAGCGAGTCCGCGGTGCGCGGGGACAAAGAGTTGAAACATTGGCCGTTGTACGCAGTGCCGGACTTGTATGTTCTTAAGTATAGGCCCCTTGACTTTCGCCGCCCGCGCATAACATAAATAACATAGAATAGGCGTATTACTAAGTCGCAATGGGGAATTAAAACCTTTACCAAAATGATATTTAGCATTTAATAGATCGAAAACTCTATCCACAAGTGACTTGCTTGAGTATTGCGTCCATAATCGCACACAAACTTGACGGCTTACACTGTACCAAAGCTGTTACTTGTAATATTCTTTAGCGCCTTCGGAAATCTGCCGCCCCCTGAAGTTTGCCGCCCCTAGGCCGCGGCCTATAAGGCCTAATGGGAAATCCAGTACTGGTTGTACGGCAGAGAAGTCGAAAAGATTAAACGGCCGTCGAACAGATGTTAAATTATGAATGCTGTCCGCGGCCCCTTGCCTTGCTTAACTAGGTGTGGTTAGGCCGAATGCTCTCGCGCAATCGATGGCTGTATGGTCTTGTGTAATGTACTTTAACCTAGTCCTATCCTTGTTCCCCCCCATACACCTGTCTCTCTCTCTCTCACCTGATGGAGCGAAGACTGACAGCAAGTGCTGTCGAAAATTAACTGAAAAGGCTTTCAGTGTGCAAATTCGCCTTGCTACGCGCGGACCGTTACTGTCGTCGTAGCCCTTCCCGCCAAAATCATACCACGCTACCGCCGGGTCGTTCGTTACCCAGATTTTGAGTACTTCGCCAAGTACTGTGTATGCTCGGATATATAAACCCCAAAGGAACTGCTTCGTTATCTTCATCACCGCGGCTGCAACTCTCAACAACCTGTGGGAGAGGAAGGAACAGCGTGGTGGCCACCAGCGCAATCCAGGAAGTCTCCATCAGGGTGAGTCTTCCCACCTTCCTTATTCTTTTACCCCTAGGACATTGTGCATTGCATAAGACCATCCATACACTTTGTGCGAACCGATATAGGCCTTTTTCTACTTTATAAATTTTCTAAAATCCAGCGACCTACCGCGCCGCCATAAGTTGGTCACTTCGTACCGGAACCCCTGTCGGTTCGCGTATATTTTTTCATTATTCATTTATTTTAGTATGCATTAAAAATGCCTAACGATCCCGCAGATAAATCTGGTGAGAGCGAACGTCAGCAAAGACTGTTTGAGCGTAGCGCGAAGCGCACAGAAAGTAAGGTGTGTACGTACTTCGAGCGCGCTCAAGCTATCTATGATAAAATTCCTCAAATCACACCGCAAAATGTGGATTCGTTCGTCGCAACCGCAGCTACGATCGACTTGATCCGCAAAGAATTTCAAACCGCGTTAGATGAGCACAATATATTACTCGAATCCAATCCAAATGCCGCGGAGCCTAACTACAGCGCTATTAATGCGTTCGAGGATTTATACTCGCAAATAAAGTACAAATATAATGAGATAATCTCTTCCCGCGCAAGTAGGCAACCTAGTCAAAATAATGACTCGCATAAATCACTTCGTCAGTCGCCGAAACTGCCGCGCCTCGAATTATGTGCATTCAATGGAGACGTTCAAAATTGGCCGATGTTCTATGAAACTTTTAGAACAGTCATCCATGAAAATAGTGATCTGTCTGATGGTGAGAAAATTCAATACTTGGTAGGCAGACTCACTGGCAAAGCGCAAAACATTTGCCAAGGTTTCTTACCTACATCAGAAAACTATATTGTATTGTGGAACGCTTTACTAAACAAATACAATGACAAACGAGTTCTAGCCGCTTCCTATCTCGACCAGTTACTAAACTTGCCACCTGTCGTCGGTGAGCCTACATCCAGCAGTCTAGAAAATTTCATTGACAAATTCTCTTCTACAATTGCCGCGTTAAAACAACTGAACATCGACCACTTGGACGATTTTGTGTTCATTCATGTTGGTTCGAAAAAACTGGGTGTAGAAACAGTAAAAATGTTCGAAATGTCTATCAGAGGCGAATCAGAAATGCCTACGTCGGCAAAGTTCATAGACTTTGTTCGAGAACAATCCCGCGTTTTACAGCGCGCGTATGCGGGTACGTCGAAAACTCCGCAACCGCAGCGCGAAAATAATCTGTCGTCCGCCAATAAGTACAACTCGCCATCAGCCAAATCGACTTCCCATCTCCCGCCGACACCGCGTAATAATTACAATAATAAAAACTCATTCAAGACATTCGTAAGTATCCCGGACGAACGATGTGTTTCCTGTGGAGGAGTTGATCATGTACTGCTATATCACTGTTCTAAATTCACCTCTATGTCCGCCCGGGAACGATTTAATTTCGTTAAAACTAATAAATTATGTGTAAATTGCTTGAGTAGCAAACACATACTCCGCCAATGCAAATCGGAAGCCAGGTGTCGTCTTTGCTCCCGATCGCACCATACGCTACTTCATTTTGAAGTAAATAATGATTTCCCGCTCTCCAATACTGTAAATAATGCAAATAATAGGTATCGAAATGCCTCCGCCACTCCTCCGCCAGCCGCCTTCGCCCCCGCTCCCGCCGCCTCCGCCGCTGCCTACACCGGCGCTCGCGTCGCCGCGCACTCCGCCGCCGCCACCGCTCCCTCCATCGTAGCGAGGCCTCCGCCTCCCCCGCTTCCGCACGCCCCCGCCGATACTGCCTTATCACTTTGCTCCGTCGGGCCGTGTCTCGCTGAAACCACCGGGTTTCCTAATAACACCGTTCTACTGAGCACCGCTTTATGTAACGTACTAGATACCGATACCCGCACCGTGCGTACTATACGTATTTTGGTAGATAATGCCTCGCAAAGAGACTTGATTACCGCCGCTTGTTGTCATAGATTGAACTTAAATATTCATCCGCTACCGCGAAACAACTCTGTTGCAGGAGTAGGTGATATTACTAATCCTATTGAAGGAATCACCTGCCTAACCATCCGCTCCCGCCTCGACGATTCTGTAGGGTTCACAATACAACCGTACGTCGTAAACCGCATCACCAATGAATTACCATGCAATAAAATAGATATTTCGCCCTTCAAGCACTTACATAACATACCGCTCGCAGATGATAATTATTATGAGCCTGGCCAAATCGACGCTATTGTCGGAGCCAACTTGTTCCTCCGCATTCTAGGTAGTAATAAGATCGTTGGTTCTGACAACGAACCGGGCGCAGTCGAAACCTCATTAGGTTATTTAGTTTCAGGAGAAGTGCCTCTAATACCTACCGCTTACAATACAGTGCGTACCTACTGTAACATAAATGACTCGCTCGAGAAAAATATGAATCGGTTTTTCGAGTTAGAGGATGTTCCCGCCGCGTCGCCGTTCACACCGGAAGAGCAGGAATGTGAATTGATTTACGCTAACACTGTCAAGCGCGACGCGAAGGGTCGGTACAGCGTTGCATTACCTTTCAAGGACGAGCCGACCTTGGGTGACTCACTGAAGTTGGCCGAGCGTAGATTTCAGTCATTAGAGCGAAAACTGTCATCTGATACTGCGATTAAGTGCGAATATGACAAGGTCTTTGACGAATATCTACAGAAGGGCTACTTAGAACCTGTTGGGCTCTTTTCGGAGCATGTTGCTCAGACGCACGCGCATATTCAACAATACGTTATCCCGCATCATAGTGTAGTTCGACAAGATAAATCGACTACAAAGGTTCGAGTAGTGATGGACGCAAGTATGAAGACTAGTTCGGGTCATTCGCTCAATGACTTCTTGCACACTGGTCCGAATTTACAAAATGAACTATTTAAAATTATTTTAAACTTTCGCTTATACCCGATAGCATTGAGTGCTGATATACGTCAAATGTACATGCAAATACATGTTGACGAAAAATATAGACGTTTTCAAAGAGTATTGTACCGATTTAATAAGAATGAACCGCTTAGAATATATGAACTGACACGCGTACCGTTCGGTTTACGCTGTAGTCCGTATCTTGCGCTGCGAACAGTACGCCAATTAGCCGCAGACGAGCGCTCTCGTGCGCCACTGGCCGCACTGGTAGCAGAACGAGACATCTACATGGATGATTTAGCTACAAGCTGCTCCACTGTAGGTGAGGCCACAGAACTCTCGAATCAGCTGATCGATTTGTTCTTTGCTGGACGGTTCGAGCTGGTGAAGTTCTCGAGTAACTCACCACAAGTAATGAAAGGCATACCTACTGCTCACCGCGTCTCGGAAGCGGTAGAATTTAGCTCTGATGATCACTATAAAATCCTTGGGCTGCACTGGCTACCTGGTGTTGACGTTTTTACGTTTACCGTTAGCGCAGAAAACCGCAAATGTACGAAACGTACCATTTTATCTACGATTGCCCGTTTGTGGGATTTAATGGGATACGCCGCTCCTGCTATTCTTTTAGCAAAACTGATTCTTAAATCGTTATGGGAAAACAAAATTGATTGGGATGAGTCTCCTCCTGCAGGTGTCGTCTCGCTCTGGCACCAGTTTGTGACAGAGCTTCCCTACCTACAAAATATTCGATTACCGCGACACATCGGTGTCGATGCTGACTGTACTGTCTCACTACTAGGATTCGCAGATGCTAGCGAGAAAGCTTACGGAGCCGTGGTCTATATACACGTGTGGTTCCCGCTAGAACAGCGTTACCGAATGACTTTGGTTTGTGCAAAATCGAAGGTGGCACCGCTGCGTAATATTTCGCTCGCTCGTCTCGAACTTTGCGGAAATTTAATTCTCGCAAAATTAATGCGTGTCGTGATCGATACCTACACCGCCCGCTGCACTATAAACAACGTGCTCGCATTCACGGACAGTACAGTGGCGCTCGCTTGGATACATTCTGCCCCCTCTCGTTGGCAAACCTTTATCGCAAATCGAGTTAGTAAAATTCAAGATAATATCGCAGCGAGTAATTTTTATCACATACCTGGTAAAGACAATCCCGCGGACTGCCTGTCGCGTGGCTTGACGCCCGCACAGCTGATAACGCACCCGCTATGGTTTGATGGACCGAGTTTCGCTCACTTACCTTTCGATGAATGGCCGGTCCACAAATTTGACCCGCGCACCGTAGACGAGCCGCCTGAAATTAAAATAAATGTGATGTCCACTACTACTGACTTACTTGATCCGCCACTGCTTGTCACGGTCGCCTCTCGCATCTCTTCGTGGTCGAAGCTACTTAGAGTCGTAATCTACATTTACAGATTCATTAAAAAATTGTCCAATAATTTCGAAATAGCACATCTAAATCACGCTGAACTGGCCGTGATAAAGGCAGTTCAACACGTTCATTTTATGGAAGAATTTAAAAATGCACGATCGGGTAAAATTCTCTCGCCCGCATTCAGGAAACTGAACGCCTTTGTCGACGAAACTGGTGTTTTTCGTGTGGGTGGAAGACTAGCCAATTCTAGTCTGCCCTACGATAGCCAGCATCCGATCCTGCTTCCGCGCCGCGATCACGTCGTTGATCTCATTATTGATTACCACCACCGCAAATACCTACACACCGGGCCTCAGCTTCTCATGTCGCTACTGCGACAGAAGTATTGGATCTTAGCGGCACGTAATATAGTGCGCAAGCGAGTGCAACAATGCAACATCTGCTTTAAAACTAATCCAAAACCCCAATTCCCGCTAATGGCTGATCTGCCCGCGTGCAGGGTAAATGAAGTTAAGAGTTTTTGTCATTCTGGCGTAGACTACGCCGGACCTCTGAATATTTTGCCTATTCGGCGCAGAGGAACGCGAAGCGTAAAGGCTTACATATGCCTTTTCGTGTGTTTAGTAACTAAAGCCGTACACATAGAACTGGCCTCAGACTTGAGCACTGAATCATTTTTGAGCGCCTTTAAACGTTTCATCGCACGAAGAGGTCCTGTAAGCTGCGTATATTCCGACTGCGGAACGAATTTCGTTGGCGCAAAATCATATCTTGACGTCATCTATGACTTGATCGCCACCGAGGAGTACCAAGATAAGTTCGCAAACGAACTTCGGGAAAATAACATCGAATGGAAGTTCAACCCACCATCGGCGCCCCACTTTGGCTCCATGTGGGAAACGAACGTTCGTTCGGTCAAATTACATCTCTATAAAGTTGTGGGCAACCAGCTTCTCACCTTTGAAGAAATGCTCACCGTCCTCGTCCAAATCGAGGCTATTCTCAACTCGAGACCTCTCTCAACGTTGAGTTCCGATCCTACCGAGCCTCTAGCGCTCACTCCAGCTCACTTTCTCACATTAACGCCTCTTAAATCCTTCCCTTCGGAGGACGTTTCTCGTGAAACCATTGATCTCCTTCACAGGAAACGCAAAGTCGATCATATTATTCAATCGTTTTGGCGAAGGTGGAAAATAGAGTACCTAAATAATTTACAACCGCGTCCAAAATGGAATACTGCCTCGCAGCCTCTTCAGAAGGGCACTGTCGTAATACTCAAATCTGGGGACTGCGCCCCTTTGAACTGGCCTCTAGGTATAGTCGAAGATACCTTTCCTGGGAAAGATGGAGTAGTTAGGGTCGTGAATGTTCGTACTAAGACTGGAACATATAGGCGCCCAGTGGTAAAAATTTGCCCATTGCCTAGCCAGTAACACTTCCTATAGTCATTATTATATTTTAACCGCAAAAAAAAAATATTAATTAATAATAATCTAATTTATAATATTTGTTTTAAGTTTGAGTTCGCTCTTGCTTCACTCTGCAATTTTGCCATTCACCGCATTGTCGCTTATAATCGCATACTTTAACTCATAGTTTAACCGCATTGGAATATCCATTATTTAACCGCTTCAGTTAGAAATCTGTTTATTAATTCAATTAGTTTTCGCCGCAATAATATTAATTTCTTTTCACTTAATTTTGAAAGGACTGGGTCCTCTCAAGCTGGGGGGCATGGTTAGGCCGAATGCTCTCGCGCAATCGATGGCTGTATGGTCTTGTGTAATGTACTTTAACCTAGTCCTATCCTTGTTCCCCCCCATACACCTGTCTCTCTCTCTCTCACCTGATGGAGCGAAGACTGACAGCAAGTGCTGTCGAAAATTAACTGAAAAGGCTTTCAGTGTGCAAATTCGCCTTGCTACGCGCGGACCGTTACTGTCGTCGTAGCCCTTCCCGCCAAAATCATACCACGCTACCGCCGGGTCGTTCGTTACCCAGATTTTGAGTACTTCGCCAAGTACTGTGTATGCTCGGATATATAAACCCCAAAGGAACTGCTTCGTTATCTTCATCACCGCGGCTGCAACTCTCAACAACCTGTGGGAGAGGAAGGAACAGCGTGGTGGCCACCAGCGCAATCCAGGAAGTCTCCATCAGGGTGAGTCTTCCCACCTTCCTTATTCTTTTACCCCTAGGACATTGTGCATTGCATAAGACCATCCATACACTTTGTGCGAACCGATATAGGCCTTTTTCTACTTTATAAATTTTCTAAAATCCAGCGACCTACCGCGCCGCCAAGGTGCCATGTCAGAGGTGTGTTACCTTTGGGCGTGCCGGCTACACTGAACTGGACAGAAAACACTGACTATTTACATAGCCGCTTCGATCGATTCGATTTCATTCAGTGCGTTGCTACCACTGCTAACTTTATCGATACGCGTGGTATGTACGAGGCGTCTGAGGCACAATCGTGACATTTTTTTTCACTTGGCAGTGTTCAAGTGTCGTGCTGAATTAAATTGTTTTATGGCCATTTTAGTACGAAATAGCTTGCTAGAGGCTGCATCGTTTCTAAAGTCTGTATTTTAATTAGAAAGAGAGAGCAATTTGACAGGTACAAATGTCAAACTTATAAATAATAAAAAATTATGACAGTTTATCTTGCTAGAGATGTGTTTCGATTATTTTGAATCGAACAAATTTAAATATATTTTGTATAGCTGTGTACATGATGCATTAATAAAAAAACTGTCCTTTTCTTATTACTATGAAAAATAAACCATATAATGTTTCATGTAGGTGTAATTTAACAGAAAAAAAAACAACTGAATTTGTCGTGTCAAATATTGTAAATACGTGTTCACCTACATAAATCATTATGTTACGTTTTCGTAGTAATAAGAATAGTACACCTTCGAAGTTTATACATGTAATCATTAATTAATCATACGCTATAGAAAAAAATATTTTGTTTTTTCAAATAATCAACAGAGAAACAGTAAAAAGACGTTGGAAGTATTATTATATTATTGTTAAAATAAATTATTATAATTAAACATTTTTAGATAGTGATACTTTCATAAATATGCGAAAAATATTTTCGGTATTTTTTTTTTTCATTTAAACCATCATTAAAACCAGAAATGTCAAAACCGAGCCACCAAGAAAATGTCAATTTGCTTTCTCTGATAAAAAAAGACTATATTCACGTATTACTTGAGCATGAACGACACTTGAACACCGTGATGTGATGTGTCAAAAAACAACTCACGATTGACCCGCTGTTATAAATTGTGTGCATTCATTATTGTTAGAGACGAAGTAAATTGTATGCAATGTGTCTGTCGCACACAATAACATTACATGTACTCCTTTTCAGCTCTTTTTTGTACCGTAACGTAAGTGAGTCACCGCACCACCGGACCGGACGCTCCGCTACCATTGCAAATGTGGTATTCTTTGTTTTACTGAGGTATCGGTTGTTGCTTTCTAGTATTTGGCAGAAAAATGGAATATTGTATCTTTACACGACTGCGCGAAGCAATAGGGAGGGTTATGTTTTTCGAGTGTATGTACAGTTGCTTTCATTCACGAGTCATGAGCACACTTTTCATTGGTCGGTTTGACGGGATGTGACGTCGACGGCGCCGACGCTTCGCGCGATTGGTTCTTCAGTCAGCTTCAGTCGACGCTCGTCATGCGCTCGTCGCCTATTTGGCTTCGCGTCGCGTCGTCTTTCGGCTACTATCTATCTATACGTGCAATTAGTCCACTGGCCATCTGTGCTCATGCATGAGCATGACTCGTGAAAGCAATTACTGTACTTGCTAGTATTTGGCAGAAAAAACTGAATATTGTGTCTTTACCCGACTGCACTAAGCAAAAAATAATTTCCGTTTACTTAATTAAAGGAGTCGGAAGACCGCTTAGTAAATTCCCGCGCAGCTCTGAGTTTTTATATTTTATTTACTTAGCGGTCCCCCGACTCCTTTAATTAAGTAAACGGAAATTATTTTTGACTTTTCAAGGGTCGGGGGTTTTTTAAATTTGTAATTTAACTTTTATTTCAAGCTTTTTAAAAAAAACCGCATGAAAATCGGTCCACTTTTTGAGATAACAATTTTTTTTATTACTTAATTACTTGATTACTTGATTACAAACATAGCTAAGAACCATCCCGATTAAACAAGCTTCCTAATAAAAAAAACCGCATCCAAATCGGTCGATCCGTTTGAGAGCTACGATGCCACAGACAGACACACACACACACACACACACACACACACACACACGTCAAACTTATAACACCCCTCCTTTTTTTTCGTCGGGGGTTAAAAAGGATGGTTATGTTCTTTCGACTGTATGTATGTATGTAGGTATGACTATTTCTGTGTCACGTCCTGCAGCCTAAACGGATTTGATGGATTTTAACATGAGGGGTTGTTGGATTCGTCTGACTCATGGGCATGTCATAGCATAGGGTAGCACGTTGTTTAAAGAATACATATGGCGGCCGTTAGGCGCTATTATGATATGAACACTGAGATAAACTTTGAAAATAGTTTTTCTTCAAACCTCATCGAGTGGGGTATCATTGTCAAGGGGCGATTTCAGAAATAATGATTTGAAACTAAAATGAATTACTTAAATAAAAAAAGTATTATGAAACCCGACTGCTAAAAAAATGAAGGAAACAAGGAAAGATCATAAAATGCTGTAGTCGGGCGTGTAGAAGGATTCGAATTTCGAATAGACAGATAGCCCGACTACAGCATGTTCTGCTGATCTTTCCTTGCTTCCTTAATTTTTTGGCAGTCAGGTTTTACAATTTTTATTTTATTTTTTATTTTTTGCCATTTCGTTCAGGCCAAAATCACTATAATCAAATGAAATCAAATGAAATCAAATATATTTATTTATTCAGACACGAGATCCATAAATATACCTACTTAATTACATATATGTATAATATATGTTACCGGCATGGTATATAATTCAGTCATTGTATAGAATACCTAGTCATTCTATACAATACCGGGTCCGTCAATGTATAAAATATTTTATCTGCTGTTAATCATTTCATTACACACTATGCCTAGGCAATCTATAGATTGCCTGGCCATTTTATAGAATGCCATTAGGAGATCAGCAGCGGGAGCACAAATGCGTCGATAAGCCTATATCGATCGATAAACATCTATTTGCTTCGTTCGACGAAGTAGAATAGAAGACGAATAGATGTTTATCGATCGATATAGGCTTATCGACGCATTTGTGCTCCCGCTGCAGGTAAAGTATAAAATGACACAAATAAAAGGCCTCATTTCCTAAACAGGAATCGGAAATGTGTTAAATTTACGTTAATTTAGATTACTTTAGTTAATTTAGTTTTGGTGGTTTAAAAAAAATAACCGCGACGCATCTTCTATAAATTAACCCTAACCTAATGTCGTTTTTGTTATGTTTCGTTTAGCCAAGTGTTCACGAAAGGAGCCGCCTTGTCTTTCGAGTGTCGTATTCAGGTTAGGTCAGGTTAAACCAAATTTAAAAACGCTTTGCTGGCTTGTCATTAGGCATTCTATAGATTTTCTAGGCAAAGTATGAAATACATGTTATTTCATTCATTGCCTAAGCGTTTTAAGCCTTATCCGGTATTCTATAGAATGCCTAGGTATTGTATAGAATACCGGATTATACAAATTGCTAGTGACATATATACAATCCACCCACTGTATCCCGATAATCGGGGTAATGAGAGTAATCGGTGTTGTGCTGCAAGAGCTCTGATAAATTACAGTACACAACACCGACCACCAGGTTTCGCAAAGTATTCGAACAAGATAACTATCAAGCGGAAAGTAAGGCACGAAGACTCACCCCACCCGCTGCATGCACGAGTCAGTAAGCCTGGATGCGCTATACATAGGAGGACAGGGATAGCCGCGCGCCGGCGCAAACGCGCCAGCGCCTCAGTCTAGCGCCGCCGGCGACCGATCTTAGTCTCGGTCCGCCGCTCAGGCGGAGCGAACGTGCGCGTCTGTCACAAAATGCCTCATTGTGCAGTGCTTTGGTGCAAAAAGTCTTGATCTTGGTCTTGATAATGATCTTGATTATTTTTATTATTTTAGTTTTATTTTAGTATTTATATATTGGGCTCCCATCATCACTGGTACCAAACTGAAGCATTATTACGATGATGGAGCCATCCGTATCAGTTTCCTAAAAAAAGTTAATCTTTATGCTTAACTATTTTCGCATACATTTTGATAATTTTTATTATGGAATACACAATTGTAGATTTATAATAAAGTATCCGAGGTATCTCAGAACTTAGAACTATGATCGTGTTTATGCGAAAATCTGCAAATTCGCAAAATTGTGAAAGGGGCGTTGCCTTTGTTCATTTAAGAGAAAGGTATATTATTCCCTTGATGTAAAGAAGGGTTAAATATTGTTAAATCCGTTTCATCTTTTCATCGCGAATCGACACAATGAGCGACTTATTGTATGAATCCCGTTCAAATGTATGGAAGACTGGCGTCACTTGGCTACCTACTCGCTCGGCCAATCACGGCGTTCCATGCGCCGCTCCCGCCTCAGACTTCACACCCCTTTGGCGGCTACCTCGGTTCTCATACAAACGATGCCGTATTTCGCATCCAGGCTTACTGACTCGTGGCTGCATGGCATGACTCGGTGGAAGGACCACGCGAAGGTGAAAGGTGTCTAACCTATCGCCCTTTAGCGCGGCATGACGTAGCGATGTCTTGTCCAAGTATAATTCGAAAGTTCGAAACGCATTTGCTCAATTTAGTTTTCTTTCATGTCGCGTCATATCATATCTATTTGACTTGCCCACTTGGCTTGAAGTGGATAATGGAACCATTAATTAAATATTTGATAATCGTTACTTAATTAACATAAATCAACAGTCGATTGTTTGTTCTAAAATCCATAACATCCGAGGGTTAAAAGTGAGAATGATAATAATATAATGAAGATCGGATGTTCATCAATTAATATCAATACATACATACATACTAATAAAACTGTAGCTGTAGTAACCCTGGCGTTTCTGTGCATTGAGAAAAAGAATTTATTGGAGGAAACAAGGTGAGATAACATTTCTAATAAAAACAGTTTGAAATTTATGTTCATTTGACGATTAAAGTCAGTTTGGAATGTAATGTAATGTATCTGTTTGTTGCGCACGCATCACGTAACAGCTACCGAACGGACCCAAGTGTAATTTTTTTTTATTTTCTTGTCAACAGACGGGGGTGAATAAACATTTCTCCTCTGATTCTCTCTTTCACGTTCTTTCTTTCTCTCCGGAGTAATAAAAAGGTCGCGTCATCAATACTATACTACTAATAATAAATCTGTAAGGGATGATCATGGAGTAAGTGACGGACGAGATGGTGTGGGTGGGACGGATCCGCAAAATACCTGCTCGGCTCCTTAGACTCGATTCAGCGTCGCGCTGTATCGTCGACCCCGAGGCACAGACCCGAGGTATCCCGGAAGTTAGAGACCTTACAACTCCGCAGGGACGTCTGATCTTTGTGTGTGTTCTATCGCCTGTCCTGTACCACGGAGAGTGTTCCAAGGAGCTGCGCGATGCTATCCCTCCACCCCCATTCTACCATCGTTCCACGCGCAACAGGTTGGGAATGCATCCACACACTGTCGATATTCCCCCACTTAGAACAAATCGATCCTGTAAATCCTTTATTTACATGGTTGCCATGCCTACATGTGGAATGCCCTCCCACCTTGTTCTATTGTACAGTCTGGGATCCTTCAAACATAATGTGAAGGTGCACCTAGCCGAATACTTTACTATAATACTAAACGAACAATAGATAGGTACATATAATTTATAACAACATTAAAAATACAAGCTATACATAACATTTTATTAACTATAAAAATTTTCTACGCCACACACGTACACCCCATCGCTGCATCCCGATTCACGACAATCGAGATAAGCAAAGAATCGGTGTTGTGCTGATAGAAATTGCGCGAATGATCAAGAGGCGGACAACAATCTTCTCTATCAAGCAGCAAGTAATTAGGCACGAAGGCAGTTACCTACTGCGACCGCGCCACGGCACCTTGTCTTTATCCCGTCGCCGTTAACGGCATGCACGGCACGGACAAGACGCAGAGGAACTATTAATTAGAAAGTATACTGTTCTGTTTTGTGCCTAGACCTATAAAACCTATAAATTGCTAATTAAAGAAACTTATGGAGCGAATGTGAGTGGAAGAGTCGCACTAGACGCACGTATCTGGACCAGATTTTTTTTTAACTGACACGTTTGGCTACATTACCCACAACATCCGTGATGTCAGTCCATAACATCGGGTGAACTTGGTGCCACGTCAATGCTTCCCTTCGGTCGTGCCGGCTACACGGAATTGGACGGAAAACACAAACTATTTACATACCCATACGACCGACCTTTCATTCAGTGCGGTGGTAACAACCCGGGCGGGTTAAACCCTACCACCTAGTAATATAAGAAGGGAGTCATATCCCTTAGTCGCCCTTTACGACATACACGGGGAGAGATGCAGTGGGGCTATTTTTTTAAAGTACCGGCCCCACACGGTACATGATCGGACATGTGCTCAAAAAGGGTCAAGTGCGTAATACCCGTAACCGACGAGCATGCATGAAGAGCATTCATGAGAGTGGAAGAGGCGGTAGAGGTGTGTCACGATCACGATCGTGGCACGTGGAGAACTGTTGTCTCTGCCTACCCCACCGGGAAACTGGCGTGATATGTACCTAGGCTAATAACAGTAGGCACCTCAATAAAACTCACAACACTGACAACAGGAACACACTAATCCTCTCTACTATAGGGGCTTTACAATTTACTGTATTCTTACTACGGTCGTACCAATTCGCTCGTATCTGCACTGCGAAAGAAAATTGTCTTGAGTCAACATGGATTTCGACGTTGCGAAATATCATTTACTGTATTTATTTAAATTCTTATCTGCGGTTTATAAAAAAATTATCTTAGGCTATCTTTCTCCTATACTTTAATATTATCTTTATAGTATCATCACGAAATGTAGAAGACACCCAGGTGAATTATACTGATAAAAATATGTGTTTACCTTCAAATATTGATTTAACATTTTTCGCCTAGGTGGCTGCTGTGACCTATTTGATAGGATAGATTAAAAAAAAACAGGGATTTTCATTAACGCTACTCGGTAAAGAGTTTTCCCGACTTCTTCGAACTAACGCGGAAGCTATACGTATCGAAGATAACTTGGATAAATTTTAATCTGAAATGTGTAAACGAAATCTGTGACTGACGATTATTATGTTAGATCTAGCCTTTCTAATACAGCAGCTGAATACAGGTACCAAAGCGAAATGTTTACCGAAGTATGTGCCTCATTCGTGTGTAATTGGAGAATCAAAATTAGTGACAGTTTCAATTCAAAGATCAAATTGTATTCAATCGACATTTGAAAGATTTGATCTTGGGGAGGTAGAATTTTAGAAGTATGAAATTTCTTATTCCAATCTGAAACCACCGAAGCAAAAATGACATATGCTCAGCTCTTACTCAACAATTAAATACTTAAGTATGCTCCACTAGCTAGAGAATGTCCGGGAGTTTCTTGTCCAAGATGATTGCGGCCGGAGGAGTCACTTCCTCGCGAAGGTCAATGAGTTGTTTACTCTCGGCCATATTAAGATTACTGATATAAATACGGAGCCTGAATCCGCATCACTCTAACGACTGTATTGATATTTTGGCGACTATCTCTGCGGCTTGACTTCTCGACGTTTCGGGTGTTGTAAATTTTTCAAGTAACGCCACGATAATTGGAGAAACTCGATAACAGGGTATTGAAAATGTTGATTAGCGCCTCGAACGCACGAAGAGGCACAGAAAATTAACGAGGTCATCTGTACAGCGAAAACACCCCCCAGAGTTATGAAACCAAAGCCACATACATATGTAACTTACACGAACTGAACAAATGATCAATGTTTGATAGAGAACCCATGTCAGGATTTTTCTAATAAAGAAACATTATGTACCTAGCTTTTTTTCACAGGAAAATTCTAATGAATTCTCGGTTTACCTGTATTTCTTAGCGGAATACGTGTGAACACTTCATGGTTTCCCATTATTCAGGTTTTCCACTTGTGTGGAGATGTGAAACAATGGATAATGCCTATGGTATTAGTGACAGCTATTCTGTTAGAACAAAGTAGGATGACTGTAAGCAAATGGCTCGCAGTCGTTGAAGCCGCTTCTTTCTGAATTGATGAGTCGATGGACAATGGAGCGAAAGTGTTCGCGAAACAGGTCAATGTGCTATCGCTGGGCCTCCAGTAGTATGCAGTATTCTGAGAGTAGCAACTGTGCTTTTATGAATGTCCAACGAGGGAATATTTTAACTATAACACGAAGACGGTATTACGGAATTTACCTCTAACGGCAGTCCTCTGAGAAAAATGTCTGACGATGGACGTACATACGGATGGATTCTTACTGCAATATCAGATAACTTTCACACTACCTAGCTAGGGCACCTAAAAGGTTAAATTTAATCACTAGATGCTAGATTTAAATTTCTCTATTCTATATATGATTAAATGATTATGCTGATATCTTTAGCAAGACAAGACTGCCTAGTTTCCCGAAAATTTAGCAGAATTCGCGCGTTTTACATTCTGTCCTCATCACATAATTTATTGGTCGTTGACCACTCGCATACGCTTCTACGTAAGCACATAAATTATTACGAAAATACTGATTAAAATACAGCAGAAGTCAACACAGATGCATATGAAACGTCAACAGCGCAGTAGAGACGGGCTTAGATTAGAACAAAGGATCGAGTTTGTAAACACGGCGGCATCGATCGATTCAAAAACATGATTATTCAATTGGCGTCCGTAGATTGCGGCCGATAGTATGGATTGCTATAAAAGATAAATGTATTCTCAAGGTCTTCGGTTGACTATAGCTTTTAAAAATAACTGATTGTAGCATTTCGCATGTAATGATGCTTGTAATAGCCGTGTATGCTTTAAGATAGGTAAAAAAAACGTCAATAACTGTTTCGTTAGTGAAAATTAAGGTATAGATATAAATTATTGCTTTACAAAACAACAGAAACGCATATTTAGAATACAGTGCTCATAATGTTTCGATAAAACTATTTTTAGCGCATGTATTTCTAAAGTAACCGTGGATTGAACCGTTTTCACAAAAGCCGAATAACCAGTTTATCGCGAAGTGCAGCCGAAAGGTTATGCAAACAGTATTGAATAATCAGTATTGAATACATTTGATGTTTGCTTCCAACGAACAGTGAAAGTGGTAAGAAATTATGTGACCCTTGAATCCAAAAATACAGAGATGCAAGCAATAGTTATGCAAACTATGGTTATGCTAATAAAAACCGAATGGAAGGTTTTCGTCTAATGATAATATTGTTGACATCATACAACGTAGTAAACGTTTAATGACTTGTGTACGTTATTTGTATATTTTGACTTGATCGATTTATTATCTGGTTCATATAATGATTAATTAAATCAATTTTCGGTAGGCGCCTTAGAAAGAAGAGGCAACAATACTCTAAATTCCTCATCCAAATATCTATGAAAGAATCCAGATGCCGCCGTATACGGATGCCAACTAGGTTAGAAAAGTCGTTAAAAACTGTGTTAAAACGGAAGTGTGCTGTGATGCCACAACCACAATGATATTTAATTTTGATGCAATTTATTATATCCAGGTCACACTCAAACGATGTTTTCATTGGCTGTGATACAGATTTAATTTTAAATATTTCATCATATTAAAATTCATTTGATTTGATATTCGTTTCCGCTATTAGTTCAAGCGGCCAGTTTTCAAAGTGCACGAATTTATTTTGATCTTCGATGCCATTTGTTTTGATCAGCGAAGTGGGTATAATATGAAAATATGAGAAATTTTGTTTCCTAAATTTCATTTCCGCCCGGTTTAAAAGATCTCGTCTGCCCTGCCTGCCGTATACTCGCGTGCGTACAAAACCCGCCTTTGATGTCATGGGCCTTTACCTTTACTTTACGTAAGGAAATATCGCGACGATACCAAGATTGCAATTTACATTGTGTACAAACATTTTTATTTTGGAGCCAACGAATTAAAAAGTATCGAATTAAAAAGTAGAATGTCGTTGGTTGGAGCTCAGAAAGTGACTGGATTTTCAATATTAGCATTTTTTAAAGCGAGTCAATTGAGCGACTTGACAATTCGATAACTTAGTATTTTTACCCGACTGCCCGAAGCAAAAAGGAGGGTAATGTCCATTTCTTCCTTTCTCGTCCTCTTAATTTCTACCTCATAAAAAACATCTCTCACTTCAAAAGTACAGTTCAACGATTTCAAAATACCTCAGGTCAAAATGACACCGTCTTCGTCTATTCCTAGCTCTCCTCTTGGGGTTTAGTTTTGGTGTAACATCTTCACCTCTGTCTCCTCTGTCCGCAGTCTGGCAAGTACGGGGAGGGGTACGTCGGTTCGGCGGTGGGGCGCGCCGTCCACGTGCAGAGCGCCACGGATCCGCACGACCACACGGGTTGCACGTGGCCCCTCCTGAGCGCAGCACCATCCGGTCCGGAACTGCCTGATGAGCCCTGGATCGCCGTCATTAAGAGGGGCAACTGCAATTTTGAAATCAAGGTTAGTAGTCCTTTCTTATCCGCCTGCCTTGCTGAGTGGAACAGAGCCCCACGAATACACACGCAGCACGTAGTCGCTTCTTAGCGCAGCAACCTTCGGTCCGAAACTGCCCGAAGAGCCCTGGTTCGCCGTCGTCAAGAGTGGTACTCGTAACTGCAATTTTGAAATTAAGGTTCGCTGCTATCGTTCCTTGCCACACTCTTCTTACGGAATTGTTTACAAGGAATCCTGGATCGCCGTCATTATGAGGAAGAACAAACAATTTTAAATCCTGAGTGAACGCGTATTATCGCTATCAAGAGGAAAAACTAAATTTGGAAAACAAGGTTAGGGTAATCCTTCCTTATCAGCTTACATTGCAGAACCAGTGAGTCATGACATGACATGTCATGACATGACTCATGATCACCGTCATAATCGCCGTCATCATAAGGGATAACCTGTGAAACGTTGCTCAGCTCAATCTTAGGTTAAAAAGTCAAATCAACCAAATTTGAAATTTATTTTCAAGTATAGTTCTATATGTGGATATTCACAAATCGAACGGCCCACTTGTGCTGCTCTCACAACAGACAGAATGGCGTGATTATAATCTAATCGCATGAGTGGTTGCAACTGATATTCGCCATTTATCAACAGCTTATAATGTTACAAACGCTTTAGTGACCAATGTTCATTACCTTGTTGATTTGAGCGTGAACTATATTTTTAAAATTTAATTCTGCTTCTTCAATGTTTGCAGAAATAGCTGCATCTCTTATCTTGATCAGGTTTATTTTTTTTTTATGGAATCTGATATACTCGTTATTGGTTACATCATCTGCTACAAACTTGATGACATCCAATTATACGTTGTTCCTGTCGCCATATTAGTTTGCGATTCTTATTATGAGCAGGGTATCTGGAATCATTGGTTTGTCGCATCAATGATTTTCCACAATTGTTGGTCTTTTCCCTATCATTAATTATCAACTCATTGAATATCAACCTACATTCAATTGTTTATAGACGATTGTGTTTGTGTGATATTTCTAGTAAGTATTGAATCCTTGCGCTTGTATTTATCATGCATAATTATATTCAGAACGCTTAATCGGATACGTTTCATATACTTATTCTGTGTTATTGTGTCTACCGTTGCATCTGTATTCGAATTCTGAAGCCGGCAGTTTTTCTCTACCGAAATATATCTGCACAATTATGGCACAATTTGTTCATTTTCGACTTTATTTTATGTAGCTTCTTAGTTTCTTCGTTAATAAAATAATCATTGTGTATATTCAGTTCATTACCTCATCATTATCTAACAGTATTGCGCCTCTTCGTTGGTTTCTTCGCGTTCAAGCTGGTTATAGTTCGAGACACGTAAATATAGCTCTCGTCCGCATACTAAACATATGGCGACGAGAGTTCTATTTACACGCCTCGAGTTATACTTTACGTAGGTACTTTGATTGGATATGCCGCGTAAATCCTATTTTTATTGGCACAATGCCCATTGTATTATATTATTTTTTATTGTGAGATTGTGTGAGGCATGTGAAGCTATCTTTCGTGCGTGGCGTGACCTGTCAACCTGTTCGTTCATTACAGGTGTCTTTATGTACTTACTCTATTATTCTTCACCTTACATTTTGCTTAGGCTTTATGCAAGAACTTTCCTTCGTTTTATTGAGAAATATTCTTTTATACTTTTGCTCCGATACTGCCTTATACATTGTATATTTCTGAACAGTATTTCGTAACAAATTTCATTTATTTATTGGCTAATAAAGCAATCATTACATATTATCTATTCGGAAATAATAAAATAAATTAAAATAATTAAACTTTAGATGAATTATTATTTATTACTTAATTAAACTTAGATTATATAAAATCAACAATAGTTCTTTAAATATTTTACCAATGAAAATTTCAATGTCAACATGTTTTTAAAATTATAAACGAGTAAAAAAATAGAGTGAATTAATGAAACATTGTTAAAATAGTGCCTGTTTTTATGACTGAATAAACTGTCATTTCATTTATTTTTCTTCGTTTGGAATTTAAAAACATGTTTCTCAAACCTGAGTCACGGTAATTTTCTCTCTTTATTCATTTTATGAGCTGATAATCTGAATGTTTCGCTGAAGTAATTACTGTCAACAAGTAGTATCTCTGTCGTGGAATAAGTCACAAAGAAGACGCTCGATGAGTTGATCTTTAGCAACAAAACATTCTGAAGTATTAGAGCTACTGTTGTCCTACATTTAAGCAATTTGAATCAGGCAGCGTAACAAGCGTGTGATTTCAAAACTGTGACAAATTATACATAATTTATTTATTTGTAATTTCTAATCGGCGCACGGCCGGAGCGATCATGGTGTCGGACTCTAGATCTAGAAGGTCCGTGGTTCGAATCCCGCCGACGTGCACCAATGAGTTTTCCGGATTGAAAAACCGGCCAAGTGCGAGTCGGACTCGCGCACCGAGGATTCCATACGACCAATACATTGTGTGTTGTATTAAAAAAATATATATTTTCTTTCGTTCAGTTTGGGACCCTTAGCGGGGGGCCGACTTGCATTTGGCCGGCTTTGTTTTAATTATTTGTTGATTTACTAGTTTGCACTATAATCACAATCATAATTATAGTTTGACGCTTGTATGTATTGTCGTTTTTTTACGATAGAGCAAAAATAAGAAAAAAAAACGTGACCCTTAGCGGGGGGCCGACTTGCATTTGGCCGGCTTTGTTTTAATTATTTGTTGATTTACTAGTTTGCACTATAATCACAATCATAATTATAGTTTGACGCTTGTATGTATTGTCGTTTTTTTACGATAGAGCAAAAATAAGAAAAAAAAACGTGACCCTTAGCGGGGGGCCGACTTGCATTTGGCCGGCTTTGTTTTAATTATTTGTTGATTTACTAGTTTGCACTATAATCTCAATCATAATTATAGTTTGACGCTTGTATGTATTGTCGTTTTTTTACGATAGAGCAAAAATAAGAAAAAAAAAACGTTGGAAATAACACGTTTCTTGTATGGGGACCTTAATTTTTTCTGTTTTTTTTTTTTAATTATTAATTATTATTTGTTTGGAAATGTCTTGGAAAATGTCAGCCGGCTACATCTTACAATAGAGCCTTTTACAAGTAAGACAGACGGACGGACAGACGGCATAGGGTCCCGTACGGAACCCTAAAATACCTATCTATACCTACACCTGCTGCTTTCCATTTTGGAACCGGTGTAAAATTAAGACCCTTTCCCTTGCCCCTTACTAGGTGGTACAGGTTCAAAATTGTAGGCGACTGGTGTTGGTTATTCGTTTGTTTTGATGGCTTTGGTTCTTTTTTATATATTCCGCTCATTTTGTTCTCACTAATGTAAACAACTGCCCCCGTAGTCACAAGTTCACAACTCCCGTTTCATCTACACACGGGAAATTGGTATTCTCAGTAGCGTGTAGCTTATAAACATTCGTGCGAATTGAAACGATATCTTGTTTTGAAGTTAAAATTTAAAATAAACGAGATAATTAAAACGGGCGCATGACCAAACGATATGTGAAGCCACTGTGAAACGTTCGATCGCGGATTGAAAGAGGTTTCTTCTTGTAGAATATCTATAAAAACACTCATGCAATTACTTTAAGACTGCGGTACTACAGCGTGAGGCACAATTTGCCATATTTTCGTTTCGGTTTTTTGTTTAACGAATTTCAAAAATATATATATTAAAAAATCCTGTCTAAAAGTTGACCATATTTAAAAGTTAATGACAGATTTTTATTTTTATTTATGTCAATTAATACGTGAAAAAAAATCACAAACGTACTGCTAAATGGTCCTAAATACTCCGAAATGCTCTCTTTATTTCGAAATTGCAGCTTTCTAAAACATTATTTTGAGTTTATACTAATTGCAGATGATGTAAGATAAAATTTTACTTCTTTTGACAGATTTATAATGTAAATTAGTTTAACAAACTTTGAACAAATACTATAAAACAACCGATCGCTTCGCTATTCAATCAGTGCCGCGCGGTGCGGCATTTTGATGCTGTAGTACCGCGCTCTTAAAACTGGCGCATGACCAAACGATATGTGAAGCCGCTGTGAAACGTTCGATCGCGGGTTGAAAGAGGTTTACAGTACAGTACACACCACACCGAACGAAGTATCTATTACTTAATCTGTGACCACACGCCGTATCCCGACAATCGGGGTAAGCAGAGTAATCGGTGTTGTGCTGCAAGTACTCTGTTAAATTACAGCACAACACCGATCACCACGTTTAGCAAAGTATTCGGACAAGATAACTATCAGGCAGCATGAAATGAAGGGAAGCACTGACATGGCACCTAGTTCACCCTGTGTTATGGGCTGACATCACGGATGTTGTAGGTGATGTAGCCAACCGTGTCAGGTTCCATAAAAAAAAAAAAAAAAAAGCAAGTAAGGCACGAAGGCCCACCTGCTGCATGGCTCGGTCGGTGGAAAGACCGCGCCAAGGTGAGAGGTGGCTAGCCTGTCGCCCTTATGCACGGCACCTTGTCCTTATCTTTTAGTCGCCTTTTACGACGTGCACGGGGAGAGATGCAGTGGGACTATTCTTATAAAGTACCGATCCCATACAGTACATAAGTTTCTTCTTGTAAAATATATCAAATCAAATCATTTATTAAGCACACTCATGCAATTTACTTTAAGTAGTGGATCGTAAACTTGTAGAGTTGCGGCAACATCATAAATATGCAAATACACTTACTATGTACTTCATGCAGATTCAGTCAGCCTCGGTACCAGGGTTGTTCCTGATGCACATTTTTTTCACATCAGCTGATGCTGATGCTGATGCTGATTTTGATCATTGACATCAGCGGATGCTGATGCTGATGCTGATTTTAATTATTTTCTTTAAAAAAGGGAAAAATGCTGAACTATATGAATATTATGAATTAATATCCAAAGTTTTGGTTGGTATTGAAATAAAAGATTGTGACCCTTCTAGTCGCACCTGGAGCGCGCGCTCCAGTTTTCGTCGACGACCGTTGGCCTTGGCTCCCAGATGAAGCGCGCGCTCCACTTATTGCGCGCCTTTTGCGCGCCGCTAGTTTTAATTCATTATCTAATTCTACCAATTTTCTACCAAAACACTCAATACTGGTATTATTTCTTGGTTAAACCAAAGAGAATTGGGTTAAACTTACTAATTACTATTCTCACACACGACAGGGCAACAAAATCACCTTCACACAGAAAATATTTAGTGAAGTTGACAGAAAATAAAATGTCACTTTTGGCAGCTGACATTTCCACTGACCCTGGAATAGACAAAGATTGTACCCGTAAACGTAGTTCGGTATTCGATAGTTCGTTTCAATGCGCTTATTTCGGTATGCGACATGTAAGACGAAATTGTACAGTTTTGGTCAGAAAAAAAAAATGTCGAGTGTGTTTTGTTTTGCCTGGAGTTCAAAAAATCGGTCTGTGCTTCTAAATAAGTGAATCCTGAAGAGTTTGGTATCACTGAACGCGTAATTTCATTACAAACAAGACTGAATAACGAGTATTGATGGATCGATCGATTGAGGCGGGATATTCGAATTTGTGCGGGAGCGCGCGCGCCAAAATTTTGCGTTTTTGAGCGCCGCTAAAAGGGCCTGGGAGCCAAGGGGAGTAGTACTATTTTGAGTCAAAGGGACTTTTGTGACATTTAATAAAAAAAAAAGAAGAATGAATCTCATACCAGTACCAGTATAGTTTATTGTTTATTGTATAATTTCATCCACAGGTAGGTAACCTACGCTTGGACATGTCGAAAATTCTGACTGGGACTGGGAATGTAAAATATAATATAATATGATTATTACTATAATATACCTACGACAAAGAGATTAAAAGGGGCTTTAATGTCTTTGACCTACGACATATAAGTACAAGCGCTTTGGAAAATGCATTGGCCAACGTGTAGTGGAGACCTAAGTCCTAAGACAAACGCCAGCCGTACCATCGTTTAGCGCCGGGTGGCCGAGTGGTTTGGGCATCGGCTTCTCATGCGAGAGGTCCGCTGTTCGAATCCTGTCGGCGTGTACCAATGAGTTTTTTCTGACGAAAAAATTTACGTGCATACCTACACCTGCTGCTTCACCGTTCGGAACCGGTGTAAAACTGTAGGTCCCTTCCCTTGCCCCTTACTAGGTGGTAGGCTCAAATTGTAGCCGACTGGGTTGGTACCACCGTACTGGATGTAAGATGGCCGCATAGCAGCCTCGGCTGTGTTCTCCTCTAGAGCCAGCAATCCAGGGAAGTCTCCGGTATGGCACCTACCTTCTCGGGGGTGATATTGGCTGGCCGGAGCATGCGCTTTAGCCCCTCCAACTAAGCCACCCATACCGGATTACATAAAAAAAAAACCATCTATGGCCGTACTGTCTGTCCGGCTTGTTGACGTGAGGATGTGTGCACAGGTGCAGAACGCGTGGCGGGCCAATGCGAGCGCTGTCCTCATATACAACGACCGGGACGCCACTCAGCTGGAGAAGATGAAACTCTCCACGGACACAGGCCGTGAGTACCTCATGTTTTCATTTCATTTATTTAGCAAATGGCCCTCACGAGCCGTGCACATTTTATAACAATTCGTATAAATAGTCTTAATAATAAGTCCCGAAGTGTCCCGCGATCTAGAACCACTGCAACACCGTAGGGATGTCGGATCCCTAAGTGTGTTCTATCGCTTAATCCATGGGGAGTGCTCGGAGGAGCTGTTCACTCTTCGCGTTACCCGCCGTCCACTTTCCACACGCTGGACTTAACACGGATGCGTACCAATCGATTCTGCAGATCTTTCCTCTACAGAACCGGTAAACTCGTGAACGCTCTCCCTGCTCATATATTTCCCCCAAATTACAGACTCGGGTCTTTCAAGAGGGGCGTGAATGGGCACCTGTCAGGCCGGCATGGTATTCGCAACCCCCGCATACGATCGAATGTCCATGGGCGCCGTTAGACACCTCAAGGGTGCATCGGTGCCATATGTCGAGCTAACAATACAAAAAATACAAAAAATAATTAAGTTAGAAAAAATTATAAAAACCAATAAAAATAACAGCGTCAACAAATCACTAAATTTAAATGTCAATGTGGTCCACTTGAACAGCTCGGTTACCGTCCGGATTGATACCACTGCATTGAGTGACGGTCAGGCTCGGTGTTTTCACAGCCGCATCAGTGTAGTCGACTCAACCGACGCGACGGGTAGCACTGCCCTGCTTTACTTCCGACAGTGATAACGTGTAATGGGATGATGATACCACGAGTGTTTAGATGTGGTGTAGCCAACGATGTCAAGTTCAAATAAAAAATCTGTGCTTCCTGTGAGTCATCATTTAGTTAACTGAATTCTCCGATACTGATCACACTTTTATGATACTTATTATCACAGTTCAACAAACGAACCTACATTTAATTAAAACTTACCCGGTTCCGCCAGTCTAAGCCAGAACCTAGAGTATTACGTTATTGGCAGCGCGGCAATACCGATTTGGCGTTAAAACTGTGCCACAGATGACAGAACAAGAACTTTCACTCGACCGCACCATTTGTTTGTTTTCCAATCGCGGAAATTAAAGTAACTCTAGTCGGTTCAGTCGCGTGTTGAAACGTATGTTCTTCTGGCATTAAATAGGTTGTATGTAGCAGGAAAATGTGAAGGGACGAAAACTGGTATCAAAGCATTTACTAACAGAACAGCTAATAACTACAATGTCAGGGGCAAACAGGTAAATCAAGCGGGAACAGGAAATATGTTGTCTACGAGTATGAGGTATTCTAGAACTAGTTCATACATACTCTACACGTAAGTGGATATCCGCTGTCTTAATGCAAAAGGACCGGAAGACGTACATGGCTCGTCGCAGAGAGACTCTGCACCTTTTGTTATTGACATTAGGCTTTTGAGAACCCATCGGTTCTCTAAATGGTTTTTTGTCCCACCGCTTGCTAGGGTGTGGAACTGTTTTCCGGCGAGCGCGTTTCCCGAATTCTTTAACCTGGGTGTCTTCAAACGTCGTATTAACAGACTATACAGCCTAGCAAACAGTTCGTAAATCTGCTGGCATAACGTCTAACTGAGCGTGGTTTCGCGAGGAGAGTTGATTTTAGCTTTGTCGACTGTACCATTGGTCTCTCTGCAAAGCCATCCATGTCGGTTTACATAAAAAGAAATTTAACATAATAAAAAAATTATCATCTTATAGAAGAGTAGAATTGCTAATCCTCACTAAACTCTCTGACAGCATGTGATGAGCTCGTGAGTGAAAGTGATGCAGATCTTGAAAAACTCCTAACAACAATCGACTTCTACTTATTTATACCGATGACAGCAACAGAAACCTCGGTTTATGAACCAAGATAAACAAAATAAGGTGACCTTTACGAAGCCTGATGAGTTGTATTGCGTTTGCTGCTCCGTCCTTTCGTCGGTAGCGTCACTAAGAATTTTACACACACACAACATGATTATCAGGGTATTATCCGTTTAGGTTCCTGGGTTCCAAAAGGCATAAATTCTATGCACGTTGTAAAATCTTTCTACACGTCCTGAGCGGCCCTAATTGACCAATTTTCAACCGGTATACCGTGATTTTCTTAGTCCGTCCCTAAGCCACTCGGCGGTTGACCTCGTCTCTGCGCTCACTGCAAGTAGACCACAGTTTTTCCATCTCCAGCGCAGGAGACCTTCACGCGTCGCTCGCTCGCAGTTCGCGGGACCTAATCTGCGACGCGCAGCTTCCTCATGCCGCTTCCTGATCGCTTATACACTCGGACACACGATTCTTGTGAATTAATTATCTAGATTGTGCGCGTAATCATTTCGCACGCACACGAGCGCAACGGCCATCGAGAACCAGCGCGGGTCACAACACACAGTCCCCAAGATTTATTATTAAAATCCCTAATAGGAAGCGCAATTATAGGGCGCATTCGGTGGTGCACGTAGAGATTACGGGAATATCGGCTTAGCAAGGTGATTTTAGCGCCACCATCAAAGGTACTCTAGGGGGAATAATATGGACAAAGAGTTCGTTTGAGATTTGTCCTGTGGCCGTATTCTCTAACTTCCTACCGTCAACGTCGGTGACGCTGAATAGTCATGTCTCTGTCTAGTTCATATAATTACAGAGACATAACTAGTCAGCGTCACCGACGTTGACGGAAGGACGTTAGAGAATACGGTCACTGTTCTGTAAATAAATGATTAGTACTCAAGCGCGGATTTTCGTTCATTACCTCCGATTGCTACAAAACACCGTTCTCCGACTCTTCCTCGCAGAATCTTGAACTAGTTTTTGTAGTTTGACGGTAACGACCCGAGAAAAAGATGGAGACACCCGAATCACCCGATGCGATTGAAGACATTTTCGTAGAATCGGTCGATTTTTCTTTGATTCTTTTTGCCCAATCCGGTATGGGTGGTTGAGTCAGAGGGGCCAGAGCACATGCTCCGATCGGCCAATATCATCTCTGAGAAGGTAGGTTGCCATTCCGGAGACTTCTCTGGATTGCTGGCTATACTGGACTAGAAGAGAACACAGCCGAGGCTGCAATGCGGCCATCTTACATCCAGTACGGTGGTACCAACCCAGTTGGCTACAATTTGAACATACCACCTAGTAAGGGGCAAGGGAAGGGAAGGGACCTACAATTTTACACCGGTACCGAATGATGAAGCAGAAGGTGTGTAGGTATTAGATAAACGAAAGATAATTACCATAGCTCGTAAGAAAATGTCATCAAGGCTTGATCCGAGAGGTTAATTTCGATTCACATTGACAAACTGTTACTTGAAATTGAACACACAAGCGAAATATGTAAATAAGACATTAAATACCGATTAATATTTAGCTACTCTGAGTTTACGATTCAAGACAATGATTCTGCTCGGAGAAGCAGTCAACCATGTCATAGCGTTCTTATTCACGTGCTTTGCTTACAAATTTTCACGTCTTGGTATCTTTGTCTCCTTACAAACAAACTAGGCAACATATTTTAATCGATTTTACCTCAAATATACCGTAGGACTTGTCAACTTAATGAGAATGGAGTCTAAACATTTTATTAGGGTCAGACTTCGTGATAGATAGCCGAATATCGCGGTCGAACGGGCTGAGAGCTTGCATTATCCGGTTTGTATCCGGATAATTCGGATATAAAAAAAAAATATATCCGTATATCCGATATTTTTCGAATAATACTGTACTTTTGGGGGATAATTTCTTTACACGATAGTCAAGAATTAATTGAACATTTACTCTTTTCGGTTGCTCGCGTCGGGGAACTGTAATTTGGAACGCGCCTAAGTATGTTCTATGTTCTTCTGCTCAAAATCCTTTTCAAAATCCTCCAGAATTTCTGTATCAAACTGTGCAATTTCGTTTCCGAATCATGATCTAATGGTGCGAAAGTGCGAACCCGAACGGAATATTTATACAAGTAGAAGTCGAGTCTTGATTCAAGTTCTTCTGTTACACTATTACTCGGCAGGGCTTGAATAGTGTTTGTTTGGAATCTTTGAGAACGCAAAGTTTGACTATTCTCACTTTTTGATAGCTTATCGACGGTTTCTCAATATTTAATCCGAAGTTGTTGCGCCACCTGTTACAGCGTCGGTGAGTCAGCAGGGTGAGGGACTGGCAAACCAGGTTTTAGGAAACTGGTCACTAATAAATCTGATTACATTAGGTTTTGCTTGGTGATCAAATGTAAGTAGTTAACATATATTTTAGCAATCTTATTTTATTTCGCTCAACATAAAGCAAAATTCCGTTATCGGATTCGGAATATGTACGTGACAGAATTGTGTATAATGTAAATTATGCGTATCTGTATCCGGAAAATCCGAAATATCCGATTATAGTGGTTTGTTAAATCCGGATTTAAAATTTGCCAATATTGCGGATATCGGGACTGCAAGCCTGCGGGTCATACATTTCTTGGCACTGCATCACTCGCGAGGTTTCTGATTTCAGCTCATTACACCGTGGATTGGATCCCGCAGGAGCTAGGTACCATCACGCCATGCCGACGCCTCCCTTATATTCGTTCCGGCTGCAATTTCCGTCAGATCGGGCAAATTTTAGACAAACTTTGCACCGGCAATGTCTACTGGCCTCTGTATAGTGCTGCGCGAGAAAAGATTATTGTTTGATATTGATTGCATCGGCCAACACGAGAGGCCAACCTACAAGTAAGCGAGACCTCGAGGTCGGCCGCACGATGTATGGTGCAAGGCCGAGGACTCGAGGCGCGACGTGTACCGTGGAACTACTTCCGTATTGACATTTTCGTTATGTCGCTCAGTCGATCCGTGTTAGCAGTTGGGGAATATTCCGATCGATCGGCGATTCCGACTGAGTAGGTACTTCTTCAGATTGGTGTTTGCAGTTTGTTTTTACAATTCTTTATACTTGTTCAATTTTCCTTATAAACTCATTCGGATGCAGGTATGTATGTCTATCTGTCCGTCTGTCCGCCTGTCTGCCGCAGCCACTTTTATTGAGTGGAAATTAATTTGGTTTTAAATAGTAGTTAATGACTACTAGTGATGCGAGACGTCATTGAACATGTTTTTGGTTTGATGTTGATATTTGAATGCTAATTTGTCCAATTTTGAAATTACTACACAAATTCTAGACACCTTTATTGAATTGAATATCTTTCGATACTGCGCTCTAGGTATCATTGTCTTTTTTTTATGAAATCTGACTTGGATAATTTCGTGATCAACTACACCCATGATGTCATCCCGTCACACCTTGTTCCTGTCGCACCTAGGTGCCGTGCCAATGATTCCTTAAGGTAATTTTTGTCCCCCCTCTCCTGTAATTGTTTAAATCTCCTGCATTTGTGTAATTGTAAAATGTGTTAATATATAACAATGTATTGCTGTAGGGAAAACAAAATAAATATTTCTTATTTTTTATTTCTTAATGCCAGCAGCTACACTGATATATTTTTAATGGCAACTGACACGTTTGGCCACCCACTACATCCGTGATTTCAACCCATAAAACCTCGGTGAACTAGGTGCCACGTCAGTGCTTTCCTTCGAGAACTGACAGCACCCACAGGACCGCACCACTGAGCTACTGAGGCTGACAAAGAGTGCCGTGGTGAATGTTGGCTCTCCAATATCGCGTATAAATATTTCCACGTTTAATAACTTTTTTATTTTATTTTTTATGGGAAGCACGGCATATGGCGCGCGCCAGAATAACGCAGAGGTGTAGTCCGACGGCGCCCATGGGCATTCGGATGTTTACGGGGTCTGCGAATACCATGTTTAGTTTAAATATTGTTTCCTTTTCGCACACTAACAAGATTCATTGAAGGACCTACCTACATGCTGCATAATGATTGGCGCAAATTGAATCACGTCAGGAAGTCGAATAAAACGGAGGCAACATCGCTCCCGGAAGCTGCCGTCCGGAGTATTTTGTAGCGTCGCCTGACATTCTGAACAGCGCGGACGAGGGAATAAATTATTTTACGACTGTATGTGTACACGACCTACGAACTCCTATATCCGCAATAAACTCTTGGTGCAATCTGCATTTCCGCATCGCCTCAGAGAGCATAGGGCAACATTGTCACATCGGTAGAAGAAATAGGGACTGCATTTTATACAGGGTGTATCAGGATAGGTTTTCGAAACTTCGGGGTTCGAAAGGGGCCCATATTTGAAGACGAAAAGCTCTGAAACTTTTTCCCAGATTCGATCATTTTACAGTACTTTTTGGTGAAAATCTATTCTTCAAGATTTGGTGTATGGTTAACGTCCGCCTTTATTAAATAAAAAATAAATTCTAACTCATGAATAAAAATGGGTAGGTTGCATACGTAACTAGTACAATTGAACTGCGTGTAGGTAAATTCCAAACACTGAAAGTTCAATGACCTCAAAAAAAAAAAGAGGACTGAATTAGTTCACTGCACTCTCCAGTCTCACTGTCCATCGAGTTTTTATTACAATTTCCAACTTTTGTATGACCAAAAAAACAACGGAATTTCGATTTGAGTGATAAGGATTTTTTTCTTCTAATAATGAGTACTTTCTATTCCTGAAGTTTCTCAAACCTATCCTGATACACCCTGTATATTACTAGCTGTGCCCGCGGCTCCGCCCGCTCTCATATTTGACTTCTCTGCTAACCTCATAAGCCATTTAACGTAATGAAAAGTAGCCTATAATTGATGGGAAGAACCAAATCGGCTCAGTGTTTCTCAAGTTATAAGCGGACAAACAGACATACAGAAAGACAGACAGAAAGCAGACGTTGGATTTTATTAAAGGTAAAGGAAGGATACGAATATGTTTGTATTTTTTTATATGATTATTTTTTTTTTTTTATTACTTATATTTTTTTTATAGAAAGCGCGACATGTGGCTCCGAGCCACCCATAATGTGTCTAACGACGCCCATGAACATTCTGCCGTATACGGGAATTTCGAATACCATGCCGGCCTGGAAGTTGCCTATTCACGCCTCTCTTCAAGGACCCGAGACTGTACTTTGAGCCTTCCAGCGTTTACCAGTTCTGTGGAGGAAAGATCTGCAGAACCGTATCCGCGGTAAGTCCAGCGTGTAGGGAATAGGGATGCAAGCAATCCCTGCCCAGTGCGTGTTGTGCCGAGGTGGTGAGGGGGCGGCAGGATCAATCAGCTCCTCCGAGCACTCCCCATGGAATAAACGATAGATACATCACAATCAAGTTACAATAATATCTACGCACACAGTGCTTCGCGTCTACAGCCAATGGGAGCGCGGAAAAATTTCGACATCCTCTGCCACATCACTGTTTCCCAACAACTCTGGGCACAATGCAACGACAGGGCGGCAGATGCTTGATCGCCCGAAAAAATAACAAAATATCTCATAAAATAATAATTTTAATTCAGTTTAGTTTTATTCTTATTTTTTTTTATTAAAATTATGATTTACCCTATAGGAAAACCGAATGCGAAAATGACACGATCATGCGACTATAATGTGAATCGGCTATGAACATTCATTCTTCATCAACAACATAAGGTACTTCAGAAGGAGTCAAAATGAGAAAAACATTAAATTTGCGAATTTTTCAAAATCGAATGTGATATTTATGTTCTCTATATCTATCAATTTTGTTGTAGTATTCCAACAGAACGGAGTTGAAATTTTTTTTTATTTTGCGAAAATTTTAAAGTAAAAGTTTCCTATTTTTTGTAACTGCCTAAATCACTTCGTGTTTGGTTTTTGTTGCTCATTCACGCATGTTTGGGTTTCGGAGATTAATTTTTATTCTACACAGGCACCGAGAATTTATGGAAAAAAATAGAAACCTATTTTCACAAGCGTAATTTTGTTTTTTGTATTCCCATTATTGGCGGGTGGCCGAGTGGTTTGTGCGTCGGCTTCTCTTGCGAGAGGTCCGAGGTTCGAATTCAACCGGCGTGTACCAATGAGTTTTTTCTCATCTGAAAAAAATTACGTGCTCCGTGCTTCGGATTCCATGTAAAAATTCCAATTTCTTGCAGGGTTGAGTAGAGTTGAGAGCACGCTCTTTAACACACATTTAGTGGCATAAAGAGTATTATGTAAAGGATATGACTCCCTTCTTATATTACTAGGTGGTAGGGTTTAACTCGCCCGGGTTGATACCACCGAACTGAATGAAAGGTCGCTCGAAACGGCTATGTAAATAGTTTGTGTTTTCCGTCCAGTTCAGTGTAGCCGGCACGATCGAAGGGAAGCACCTGACGTGGCACCAAGTTCACCCGGTGTTATGGGCTGACATCACGGATGTTGTAGGTGATGTAGCCAACCGTGTAAGTTTCCATAAAAAAAAAATTATGTCTTACCGTGGTGTGGGGCCGGTACTTAAAAAGAATATCCCCACTGCATCTCTCCCCATGCATGTGGTAAAAGGCGACAAGGGATAAGGACAAGATGCCGTGGTAAAGGGCGACAGGCTCGCCACCTCTCACCTTGGCACGGTACCACAGAATAGAAAAGAGTACTGGCGTACGGTACCTCCACCGAGTCAAGCAGCTGGGTCTTCGTGCCTTACTTGCTGCTTGATCGACTAAATCTTGTTCGAATATTGTGCGAAACGTGGTGGTCGGTGTTGTGCTGTAATTTACCAGATTTCTTGCAGCACAACACCGATTACTCTGCTTACCCAGATTTTCAACATTCAGCGTGTGTGATATGTATGTATGTCTTACAGAGTTGTGTATTCGTGTCTCTTGAACGTATAGCGATAGTTAAAACAGACTCCTTTTACTATGGTATAGCACACTACTCATTTGAAAGGTCACGCGAAATGATGACTATCTCGATCCCGTAGTGTGGGCGTTGCTGGTCGTGCGTGCCTCGTCGCCTTTGTTGTCAGCTGTGCGCGCGCGCTCCGTGCGGGACCTTGCCATAAAGTTTATATGAGGAGCAGCGACCATGCTGCTCTGTCTATCTCTTCCGGAAGTGTGTTTATTATCCTTTGTGACCGTGGACCAATCAATTGCTTCGTGTTTTCGATCTGAGAATAATATGTTAAAGTAAGAGCATTGCCCGTACTAGAGTTCGTAAAAAACTGTTTTAAAAAATCTGTTAAGTGCGAGTTTTACTCGCGCACGGAGGTTTCCGTATCTATCCGTTATCAATAATATCCGCCTATCTTTTGTCTTTCAGCAATGCAATGTATAAAAGCCTTTGGCGTCATCTATTATTAAGTAGCGTGACTAATCGATCTTTCGCACGTTTGTTGTATGGGAGCCCCCCTTAATTTTTTACATTTTCTTTTTTTATTGTTGTTATATCCGCCATAGTAACACATATTCTGTGAAAATTTCAACCGGCTACCTATTATGGTTCAAGAGATACAGCCCTCGGACAGACAGACGGACGGACGGACGGACAGACAGACAGCGGATGCTTAGTAATAGGCTTCCGTACGGGATACGGAAACCTAAAAACATTGCACCGACTTCAAAAAACGACTAGAACTGAAAAGTGTTAAATAATATTTTGATTCATATTCGGACCCTTGAGTTGAAGGCGGTACAAAAGCACAAAATGTGTCCATCTATAATTAATTTTCAGGTGTGCTTTTGTACCGCCTTCAACTCAAGGGTCCGAATATGAATCAAAATATTATTTAACACTTATTGTTAAATGTGCTTGTACTAAGTTTCATCGAATTTGGATGATCGGTTTAAGAGTTATGGAGAAACATACATACATACAGAAAACTGAAAAGATTTCTAAAAATCGTAAATGTAGTTTTAGTATCATACATAGAGTCTACAAACGCAGTATCTCATAAAAGAAAGTAACTTATTCAATGACCATCACTTACAGATTATTTGTATTAACCCAATTTTTGACTGTGCACTTCAAGCTGTCAAAGTCGTTAGGTTGGCAGGACTGAATTCACCCCCCGCTTACTTCCTCACCTCTCCGCCGACACTTATCAGCAGTACACACACACACACAGCAAGGGCGTGTACTGATGTCTGATAGGCGTCGACAGAGAGGTGAGGAAGTAAGCGGGGCGTGAATTCAGTCCTGCCAACCTAACGACTTTGACAGCTCGAAGTGCACAGTTACAATAAACAAGCTTCCTAATAAAAAAAACCGCATCCAAATCGGTCAATCCGTTTGAGAGCTACGATGCCGATTACAGACACACACACACACACACACCCTATCACACACACACACACGTCAAACTTATAACACCCCTCCGTTTTTTTCGTCGGGGGTTAAAAATTGGGTTATATTGATATTTGCCTAACTCGAATTTTGCTCTTTCCACCAAACCACAGCACCGGAAGCGCGTTTGCGTGACAATCTGAACATTGTTGATGCAAGACCACCACTGTCTTGCATCAACAATGTTCACCTCCAGAATTTAAAGCGTCTCGCATGCAAGACCTGGTGCGAAGAATTAAATACCCAGAGACGCCGTTATCATACGCCGCGCCGCTTACACCATGTTACCGACATTCGCGTCGGTATGCAATGCACTCCATTCGCATCAGACAGAAGATACGTGAGAAAACAAGTATCATAGATAATTGTACATACATACATAGCGTCACGCCTGTTTCCCGGTGGGGTAGGCAGAGACAACGGATCTCCACGTACAACGATCCTGCCTGACACACCTGTGCCGCCTCTTCCACTCCCATAAGGTTCTTCATGCATGCTCGTCGGTTACGGGTACTACGCACTTGACCCTTTTTGAGCACGTGCCCGATCTGGTCTACATAGGTACTACGTGCGTCTAGCTAGGGCGACCCTTCCCGACTCTTCCACTCGCATTCGCTCCATAAATTTAGTTCCCCGTGTACCCACTGGTGGGTGAAGTCGGTGGGTGCACGGGTCGTGCGTGATACCATTCTTCCAACATGACAGAACCACCGAATGCCGGTTTTCTATAAAAACTAAATTAATTTCTTCATGCAATTTACTGGGGACTTCAGCAAAGCTGAAGCAGGTCCATTACTCTCCATGGGACGGTGAACGGTCTATTAAGGAATAGGGTGGAAGACCCATGGAACGGCCGTACTGTTATGTAATGAAACCTATATAGACGACCGTTATACTTGCGACATTTTCGTCCTTAGTACGACGAAAGTAATCTCCTCAAACATGTTTCACTGAGGCCGATCGCCATCACTGAGAAGGCAATCAGTCTCTTTTTTTATTTACGTCCATTTCCTCGACAATTTGATGCCTCTTTCGGGTGTTTATTTCTTAGTGCTGGCGCTTTTAGCAGGAAACCATCTAGTATTCAGACGGCTCGCCCGAGTGGAGTACGCGTCGCTGCTCTGACAGACGACGTCGTTAGTTCGCGACGAGACGAGACGAGACTAACATCCTCAATTCCGAACCTCGACACACAGGAGTATACTGCTGCGGGCACCTATTTATGTCCTGGTGTGAAATTTCCTCTAATACATAGTTTGTTGTTTTTTTTTATGTAAACCAACATGGGTGGCTGTGCCGAAAGACCAATGGTGCATTCGACAGAGCCAAACCCCCTCTCCTCGCGAAAAAACGCTCAGTTAGGTGCCATGCCAGCAAATTTGCGGACTGGTGCTAGGCTGTTTAGCCTGTTAATACGACGTTTGAAGACACCCAGGTTTAAGGATTCGGGAAACACACTCGCCGGAAAACAGTTCCACACCCTAGCGGTGCGACAAAGAAACGATTTAGAGAACCTATGGGTTCTCAAAAGCCCAATGTCAACAACAAAAGGGTGCTGAGTCTCTCTGCGACGAGTCATGCGGAGATAGGACGGGTGGCAGGGAATAAGGGATGCCTACCAGATAGGAAGAGGTGCGCTCAGATTTCAGGCTGACAAAAATTACTCGACGAAACGAAAGGAGGAACATGGGGGAGTACTCGGAGGAGCTGTTTAACGCGATCCCGCCGTCCCCTTTCCACATCCGCACCACGCGCACCGGGCAGGGATTGCATCCCTACACGCTGGACTTACCGCGGATTCGTACCAATCGGTTATGCAGATCTTTCCTCTACAGAACCGGTAAACTCTAGAACGCTCTCCCTGCCTAAGTACAGCATCGGGTCCTTTCAAGGGAGGCGTGAATAGGCACCTGTCAGGCCGGCATGGCCTATAAATCTATAACTAGTCACAATAGGATCCAGAGTCATGAATGCAAGACAAAAAAGATGAACCATACTGAATATGCATATGTCTCAATGAAATATTGTTAATGTTATGTGTTCTTTATGGAGAAATAAATATCAGAATCTGTGGAAAGGAGTTTCGCAGTTGACGAAAAACTCACACTGGCAAAATTACCTGGATGTTCGCACTCCGTGTTGCGTATTAGCCGAATTTCACACCGCAACACGACTTCTGCGCTTGGCTATAGTAATAGTATGTCAGCCTCGATAGCTCAGTGGTGCAGACAGTCAAATGTCGCTATTGAATGTTAAGCAACGCTGGGTGCGGTCAGTACTTGGATGGGTGACCGCTGACCGTTGGAGGCTGACCGAGGTTCGGATTCCTCGTAAAACTGTAGGTCCCTTCCCTCCTAATCTTACTTGGTGGTAGGGTTTAACCCGCCCGGGTTGGTACCACCGCACTGAATGAAACGTCGGTCTAAACGGCTATGTAAATAGTTTGTGTTTTCCGACCAGTTCAGTGTAGCCGGCACGAACAAAGGGGGAAGCACTGACATGGCACCTAGTTCACCCGGTGTTATGGGCTGACATCACGGACATTGTAGGTGATGTAGTCAACCGTGTCAGTTTCCATAAAAAAAAAAAAAAAAAAATTGTATTTCTCGTGTAGATAGTCCCTCGTCAGCGCGACTATATGAGTGAGACGCTGCGAATATTTTCGCAAATATTCCGCATTCTGTGTTGGTGGGATGGACCAATCTTCTCTCAGACGCTGCTGCAGCGCTTATAAATTGTTTTTTCCATATAACAGGAATTTCTTCATAAAGATCATATCACTGCAAAGAACACACTACATTAGCAATATTTCATTGAGACAATATAAGCATATTCAGTATGGTCCGTAATCTTTTTTGTTTTGTCTTGTTCCGTTCAGCAATGATATCTATAATGAAGAACCGGGCAAGAAACCGTATAGAGCTTTCCTCTGATAGTTTTTAATATAATTTACATACTAAACTTTTATTTCTGTGTCCATGCTAATTTCAACCTCATATGGAACGGGAAACGGTTTGGAATCTTCTGCTGCGGCGATTCCAGTGCTTTCCTTCGATCGTGCCGGCTATTTACATAGCCGTTTCAAGCGACCTTTTATTCAGTGCGGTGGTACCAACCCGGTCGGGTTAAAACCTAGATGATACCACTGAGGATACTAGAAATCGTCTAGTATCCTCAATGGATATGTTTCAATCTACGGCAGAATCTTGTGAATGCGAACTGATGAATTGTCGAAGGCAGCCGAAGCGACCGGCTGGCTGACAGGATTTTGCTTTTGAACCCACTTTATGATGCTTCGTGCAGTTTAGTGGCGTAGTTACTCAAGCCAGCCAATATTTCACTATGTGGACGGAGAGCCACGCTGTGCCACCCAATAAATCCAACCAGCGGCGGGTGGCCGAGTGGTTTGGGCATCGGCTTCTCATGCGAGAGGTCCGAGGTTCGAATCCGCTCCATGTGTACCAATGACTTTTTTGACGAAAAAATTTACACGCATACCTACACCTGCTGCTTCATCGATCGGAACCGGTGTAAAATTGTAGGTGCCAGCAAGAACGGCGGCGTTAACAGTTTCTTCTACTATCGAAGGTCGGGTTTCATTGAGGCGATTTCTACTTTTAAGATTGGAGCTCGGAGCAAGGGAAGTGCGCTTCTGTTTTGAGGTTCTTAAGCTAGGATGTGCCGTATTGCATGTTCTTGTAGCGGCCTGATTTGATGGAAAAGCTTCAGGTCGGAGAGACACAGCCAATTTCACTCTCGAGGACGAGCCAGGCTTCTTATGAAATCCCATATGGGCTGGGTCGGAGCACATGTTTCGACCAGCCAATATAATCTCCGATAAAGGAGCTTGGCTGGATGGAGTAGCGGCCTGGGTGCTACGCACAACGGGTCCAGACAGAGCGACCTACATGCGGAAAATGCCCATCAAGAAGAAGAAGAAGAAGAAGATCACCTCCGATAAAGTGCCAAATCGGAGACTTCGCCTTGGATTGCTGATTGGTCTGTTGGCTGAGTTCCTAATGTCTCCGTAGCTGCAGGATGACAGAATCTCACATGACGAGCCCTAAGTGGCTTACGTTCATTATCTCCAAATCAGATTTTAGCTGTGTCCTGTGTGTCCGGTGCACGTGAGGGCGTGATTGTAATGACATTAGAGTTCGGAATCCTGTTAGTGTGTCTCGTGCGGGCGGCCGGCAAAGTGCTCGCTAGAACGTGCTTTGATGGACGGACGGCAGTTGGATGACGCACGGTAGCTGCGTGGCACTGCGGGGGAAGGGAGGGGACTGTGACGAAGGCTGGATCGTATAAGACCAGTGAGGTGAGAAAGTGTTACCTTTGACATACGCGTAGCTAGAGTCCAGCCACAGCACAGCCAGCACGGAATATTGAAAGGGGAGGCTGCGGTCCTGCACATTCTTGTATGTTCATTTTAATTTTATTTTATTTTTATTCAGTGTGGCAAGCAAATTACTGTAGAACGTGTCAGCAATTTATTGTAGAATGTTTTTTACTTCAGTTTTTTTTTTGTACCAAGGTCTAAAATTGTATAACTCATCTGAATAATTTTCTCCACCTCCAAGATCTGAATCAAATCTACGACAACGCCTGAACTCTGCGTACCAGAAATAAACGCAGACAATAGGCAAAGAAAATTGAATTAGATTTGCTGTTAAATCCGACTTTATCTATACAGGATGTTTCAGGATAGGCTTGAGAAACTTCAGGAATAGAAAGTACTCCTTATTAGAAGAAAAAAATCCTTATCACTCAAATCGAAATTCCGTACGGAGAGATTTGTCTAGGTCTAGGGAGGGCAATGGCCTAGTGCAGTCCCGTTTTTCTTTTGATTTCATTCAAATTTAAGTGTTAGTAATTTACCTACATGCAGTTAAGTTAAATTCTACTAATTAAGCATGTAAGTTAGTCATTTTATTTTTATTTAATAAAGGCGGACGTTAACCGTCCACCAAATCTCGTTGAAACTATTTTCACTAAAAAGTAATATAAAATGACCGAATCTGGAAAAAAGTTTCAGAGCTTTTCCTCTTCAAATATGAAAACCTTTCGAACCCTAAAGTTACGAAAGCCTATCCTGAAACACCCTGTATAATATAATAAGTACCTACACGGAATGAAACAGCGGTAGAGATCTAGGCTATCGGGACCTTGAAGCGTAAACTTTTGGCAAAATCTCTCGTCCCACTTGGCTCCCGTGCCGACTGCCGGGGCCCGCAGCGGCCGCGTCGCAGACGTCCCGCAGTGCGACCAGCAGCGCGGGATCGATATCCATATACAGCAACAGCATCCCTAGTCGCATACCTACTCGCTCTTACGTAGAACGACTGCACGAATGAAGGTCTCGCTCGAATCTCGATGCGACTATGAAAAATATCTAGTGGTGCGTTTCGGCCTGTTCGGTGTAGCCGACACGACCAAAGGGCAGCATTTAAGACGAGACGGAAGCTAACTTTCTCCATACAAAATCGTCTTTTGGCATTTATGCCTTTCCCCCCCTAAACCTTATCCGAATTTTACAATTCTCTTTTTGTTGTAATAAGGACAGTCGAATCTACGTTCCTGTCTTATTTGGTGAATATCTAAAATGATGACTCAATATAGCTTTAGGAACTTCGTGACATCAAAAAATAAAAAAAATAAAATTTTTCGGTCGAAATACAATTTTTTAGCTCAGGTGTTAGCACATTTCAACCGACTACCCTATTACCGTTCAAAAGATACAGCCCTCGGACGGACGGACGGACGGACAGATAGAGACAGACGGCGCACAGTGGGGCGATACCGTAAAAAATGGGACATAGGATAATTAAATTTTTTTATTTTTATTTCTGAAATTTAAGTACGCTAAATTAATCTACCCATCATTAGAAATAACATTCATAGATTCATATTTTCTCATTTAAGCCTTATTTTTCGAGATATACCACTTTTTATTAATTTGTACTATGGAAATTGGGTAACTTTATTTTTTTTCTCGAAATGCTTAAAATAGCTAGACCCGTGGTTACTAAATAATGATTCCCCAAGGTAAAAAGATTATTACTGTGTAAAAACCGTATCCGACGACGTCCGACTTTTCCGTATAATGCAATTTTAATATTATAATAACATTTATTCCTGCAAAGCTCACCTTTATTCTTTTTTTTTTTTTTATTGAAACTGACACGGTTGGCTACATCACCTACAACGTCCGTGATGTCAGCCCATAGCACCGGGTGAACTAGGTGCCATGTCAGTGCTTCCCCCTTTGATCGTGCCGGCTACACTGAACTGGTCGGAGAACACAAACTATTTACATAGCCGTTTCGACCGACGTTTCATTCAGTGCGGTGGTACCAACCCGGGCGGGTTAAACCCTACCACCAAGTAAGATTAGGAGGGAAGGGACCTACAGTTTTACGAGGAATCCGCTCGAATTACGAGGAATTCACTATATTCGTAACTTTCAGCTATATTCAAATAACAAATATTGTTTATTTGCATTGGATGTATATATTTGTATTTTAATGGTAAATATATTTCTCCATATCACCTATATATTTGAACTTGATGAAAATGTTTAATTTTTTTTTATTGAAAGCGCGATGGCGCTGAGGCACCCAGAAGGTGACAAACGACGCCCATCTAATTAACTTTGTACTTTTAGTTTCATTGGTCTATTTTGATAATAATCTACGGAGCCGCTATTATCGGCTGCTATACTTACTTATAATATCTCTTATAAATGCTTACCATTATATTAGGAATATTTTCAACTTCGCGAGGATTAGCGGATTAGGGATATTTATGTGAATTGTCACGTATTTCCATGAAAGCTCTCGAAGAAACAATTACACTGCATTGCTAATTGTTATCTACTTAACAAGGATTAACGATATACCAGGAATACTGCAAACTGTGCGAACTAATTAGCAGTATTCATTAGTGAACAACACAATCAATCTGGCACTCAGTCTGCTCCAGTCGTTTGCACGAGTCAGTCTTCATACCCGTGCTTTACATATTTAAAACTATTCAATACGAAAACATGGAGTCTTTTGTTAATAACATTGATATTTACGTGTTTATGAGAAATTGTGACAGTTTTCTGAATTACGCGGTATTGGTTGCCGCTATTGCCTCAATAGTTAGTGTAAATTTGCCCGAAGAGACACAAGTGAAAGAATTTTGTCGTAAATATTGTTACAATCTACACAAACGATGGGTGAAGTCAAGCTACAACGAGGAACGTTTTCTACAGAAGAATCGAGAATGGTTGGACTCGGCCATCAAGTGGCCCGAATTCGTAAAGAAACAACTGCCTTCAGCGAGTAGCGACCTCGCGGATCCAAAAGGTTTGCACTTCTCAAATAATTTCTCCGGGACCATCGACAGCGCCTCCTATCTTTGTAGCATCTTCACATAAATCATCGCCGAGAAAACCATTTGAAAGTTTAGGAGCCAAACAAAAGCGAAGAAGAACCGAAGACATTCGCACAAACTATACATCGCAGGAACTAGCATTTGCGACCAAAATGCGTTTGAAGGCAAATGGGAACGAGGACCTGGGGAAAGTTTTGGACCATTTGCTTCAGAATCCAGGCGAAATCGAAAAAGTCAAAGAATTCATTGAAAAAAAGGAGTCCAAGACTATTTATTCATCTGAAAAAGCACTTGCGATTTTGGTGTCTTTAAAACTATCAAGATGGCAATATATAACTTTAAGAGACATGGCTAAGGAAGAAGGTTCCGACCTCTATCCATCTTATTATAAAATTCAACATGCGAAAATTGAGTATTACCCCCCAAAACAGGACATTGAAGTTACCGAAACACAGGCCAAAATTAAACTGCAAGTGCTTTTGGACCATACTGCAAAAAGAATTTTGAAAGTGGCGAACCGAAACCTCACAGGCTGCCAGCTAACATTAACAAGCAAGTGGGGATTCGATGGCGCTTCTGGCCAAAGTACATATAAACAAAGATTTCAAGAACTGAACGAAGGAGACGACTCAAGCATTTTCATGGCAAGTTTGGTTCCTATAAAACTGGTTTATGGAGACGAAGTGATCTGGGAAAATGAGACGCCATCTTCGACGAACTACTGCCGTCCTATCTTCTTCAAATTTGTGAAGGAGACAATCGATAACGTGAAAAGTGAAATGGCTACCATAGAATCCGAAATACGAGATCTCAAAACCAGCGATTACGAAGGCGTTTTGATTGAGCATTCGTTAATTATGACGATGATCGATGGTAAAATTACGTCGATTATCTCCGGTAATGGAAATATATTTCCATATATTTCCAAGTCACTTCAAAAAGGCGAAAGTAATACCGCTTTACAAAAAAGGTTGCAAAACTGTACTATCAAATTATAGGCCCATTTCCTTACTTCCGATTATTTCAAAGATATTAGAGAAAATAATTGCCAAGAGATTATACGAGCACATGGAAAATAATAAATTTTTAACATCTCAGCAATATGGCTTTAGACCTAAAATGAACACTCAGACAGCAATTAAAGATATCATTACTAAATTATTAAAATTATTAAATAAAAAAACTAAATGCGCCGCCATTTTCTGCGATCTTAGTAAAGCTTTCGATTGTGTTAGCCACAAAATACTCCTAGACAAGCTTTATCATTACGGTGTAAGAGGCATTGCTCACGATTTATTTAAATCTTACTTAAAAAATCGCACACAATACGTCGAGCTTAAATCTATAGATAAATATGGTTTGGAAAATGTTACAAAATCTAAAGAAATACTTATAGAAAATGGAGTACCTCAAGGGTCGGTACTGTCTCCGCTATTATATATAATTTTTGTAAATGATCTTGTATGCAACATAACGTCAGGACATGTGATTCTTTTTGCTGACGATACTAGCGCAGTAGTTGAAGCTAAGTCATTTAAAGAACTAAATATAGGATTAAGGACTTGCCTACAAGAATTAAGGTCTTGGTTCAATGCAAATGGTTTAAAAATGAACATGGACAAAACTTCATACTTAACATTTAAAAGAAGTGGACATACAAGTATCCCGGATTTTAATCTTGACATAAAAAAAGCCGATACAGTAAACTTTTTGGGAGTCCACCTAGACTGTTACTTAAAATGGTTTGACCATATTGCACACCTACGGAACAAGTTAGCTAGTGCCTGCTATGCTCTGAAATCGTTAAAAAAAATCGCAAGTACACAAACTCTAAAAATTGTCTATTTCGCATACTTTGAGAGTAAAATGAGATATGGCCTCGAAATGTGGGGGAGTAGCACAAACATTACTGACATTCTTAAAATGCAAAAGAAAGCAATTCGAATAATAGCAAAAGTTAAGCAAATCGAACATTGCAAGCCATTATTTATTAAGTATGAAATTTTAACAGTAATTAATTTGTACATACACCTAGTGTGCACCGACATATTCAGGAATTTAAATGCACATATAAAAATAAAGGAAACAAACAATTATCCGCTTAGGAATAGTGAAAATATAAATCTGCCAGATCCTAATTATGAGGTGTTTCGTAACAGTCGACTATACACAGGCATAAAATTGTATAATCATCTAAGCAGTGAAATTAAAAATAGTGTTAGTATTACTGTATTTGATGGAAAACTAAAGCAATATCTCTTGAATAGGCCGTATTACTCAACAGACGAATTTCTTAAGGATAAACCAGTAACTCTTAATATTGACTAATTTCTGTAATGTACATACTAATTTGATTATCTAATGAACTGATTATTGAATTCTACTATTTATTTTGATTTTGAATGTTTTACTGATTGATATGAAATTTACATCTTTTTATTGAATTGACGGTGTTAAGTGTTTATTGTAATTTTTATTGTATTGTAAAATATTGACTATTCCAGCGGTTCCCAAAGTGTGCGCCGCGGCGCCCCAGGGCGCCGCGGCTAGCCCTCAGGGGCGCCGCGCCGTGAGGTGTCCCTAAGCACTTTAGAATTTTTAAATTGCGCGCAAATACCACTTCCGCCTCCACGCCGCCGAGTGGCGCTTGCAGCACAACGTTGCGGGGTCATATCATATACATAAAATCATTACACAGAATTTTTAAATACCACTTAAAGGCCACGATGCCCTAAGGGCGCCGCGAAAATATTCTGGTAGCATATGGGAGCCGCGACATCAAAAAGTTTGGGAACCCCTGGACTATTCTATTTCATTGATTTTATAACCCTATGACTATTTTAATTTTAATATTGACTGTTTTATGGCTTTTTATTTTTATTATAAGTTTTTATTTTTTTAAATACACACCTTATTAAATTGGCATGATTTAATTGTACTGCTTTATGAAGACGATATATTTATGTATTTGTATAATGGATGCTTTAATATTTTGTGTGCGCTAAAAGGAAAAAAGGAAAAAAGAAATGTTTACTTCAATTAGAGATTATATATAATGTACATGATTATTTATTAGTTGAGTGGCTATGTAATGCATTTGTAAATTTTAGGAAATTGAATGTTTGTGATTATGTAAATTTATAAAATGTTTGTCATACCAGTGCATGGTTATTATGGACAATAAACGAATATGAATATGAATATGAATATGGTACCTCTAATCAGTCATGTGATATTTGCAGAGCTAAACCGTCTGAGATGAATAACGTTAATATAATTAAAAGTAAAGAAGTAAACACAAATATGTACCGGTTCGGACTATCTACGTTGCATGCCTGGATTCGATGCATGGAATGCCTTCTCCATATTGCATACCGCATGGATTTTCAGCAGTGGTCGGCCAAAGGTAATAATAAAGAAATTATGACCGAGAAAAAAAAACAAATTCAAGATAATTTCAGGAAAGAAACTGGTTTATTGATCGACGTGGTAAAACAAGGTTCAGGAACCACGAACGATGGCAACACTGCAAGGCGCTTTTTCCAGAATCCCGAGCAAACTGCCTCTATTACCGGTCTCGATAAGGATTTAATTAATAGATTCGCGGTGATCCTTAAGGCCATCTCCTCGGGAGAAAAAGTTTGCACTCAAAACTTTGAAATCTATGCTCAAGAAACAATTCAACTTTATATATCATTGTATAGCTGGTATCATATGCCAGCAAGTGTTCATAAACTTTTATTCCATGGATCTGAAATAATAAAGCATTTTAACGTAATTCCAATTGGCATACTCTCCGAAGAGGCATCAGAAGCAAGAAATAAAGATTTCAAGAAGTACAGGGAACACTACTCTCGAAAATGCGATCGCAAATCGACTAATCAAGACATTCTCAACAACTTGCTCGTATCGTCGGATCCATATTTGTCTAGTATGAAGCCAAAACTTCAAAAACAAAAGCAGCCCTTATCCAGTGAAGTGCGACATTTGCTAATTATAGACGATAAAAATAAGGAAAATATTGAATTTATTGATACCAGTATTATCTGTGTTCAATCGGATGTGGAGGATGATGATGATTCTGACGCTGAAGACGCTTTAGGTTGTTCCAGTGATGAAAATGAAAATTTGTAGAAATATTGAGTAAATAAATTGTAATAAAAATAGGAAGCTTTATGTACTTTAAAAATATTTATTTAAAAGTTATTAAGTATGTTTTATTTTAAGGTTTTTGTAAGATTGAAATAAGATTTTTTCTCAGAAATATGTAGTTTGAATTTCTTTTTGTTATGCACGATAAACATACTTCAGAAAATTACTTTTATTCTTGACCATAATTTTTATTGATAGTTGGTATTTTTACATTAAATAGGCTCCGTTAAAAGCCATGGGTATTTGGGTAATAATGTATTATTACTTTGAAAACTTTTATTATTACTTTTAATAATGTATTATTACTTTTCTCATCATTAATCACTATTCTTAATGTTGATGTTATTAATTTTATACTTTGAAGTAGGTTTATAATATACTTTGACGGGGGCAATTTTTTGCCTAATTATAATAAATTATAGTAAGTTTGATATATCGAAGTGTGCAGAGCCACCAAAATGACGAAATGAAAATACACAACGATATATATAACTTATAATAAGTTAATAATTCGGTAAGTTCCGTAAATACAAAAATATATGTAGTTAGTTAAATATGTAGTAATTTATATATGTTTAATTACTATCGCCAGATTAATTTGTAATATTTTATGCAAATATGCGCCGTCTGATTGATTGTATTTTGTGTGTAATAAACGTACCATTCCACTACAATAATTTTATTCAGATTAGACTACTCAACTTGAAGAATCATTATTAAGTAACCACAGGTCTAGTTATTTTAAGCATTTCAATAAAAAAAGTTACTAAATCTCCATTGTACAAACTATTGAAAAGGATTATAACACCTTAACAGAAAATCTCTGAGAACAAAATGTATTCACATATTCAGTTTTCCACATATCCCAATTTTTTTTACTAAAGAATTTTCAATGTGATATATCTAAAAAATAACAATTGAAACCGAAAATATGGAAGAGTAATACTAGTTACAAGAAATTGTATTTTTTAAAGTTCAAATTGCTATATCTCAGAAAATAAGACTTAAAATGGAAAATTTCTAAGAATAAAAGTAGTTTGTAATCATTAAGAGAATATATTAACATACTCACTTTTTACTATATTATAAATGTTTTTATAAGTGCTTATATCTCGGAAAATAATTTTTTTATCAAAAAATCTCACAGAATGAAAGTTGTTCGTAATTAATAGTAGAATCTATTTGCGTAGTCATTTCGCCCTATGTCCCGGTTTTTGCGGTATCGCCCCACTGTGCGGCGGCGGCATATGCTTAGTAATAGGGTTCCGTATGGATACGGAAGCCTAAATTGTTTTTATTACCGTATAAGCAAATGCGTGTTTTTTTTTTATGTAAGCCGGTATGGGTGGCTGAGTCAGAGGGGCCAAAGCACATGCTCTGACTAGCCAATATCACCTTCGAGAAGGTAGGTGCCATACCGGAGACTTCCCTGGATTGCTGGCTATACTGGACTAGAGGAGAACACAACCGAGGCTGCTATGCGGCCATCTTACATCCAGTACGGTGGTACCAACCCAGTCGGCTACAATTTGAGCCTACCACCTAGTAAGGGGCAAGGGAAGGGACCTACAGTTTTACACCGGTTCGGGAACGGTGAAGCAGCAGGTGTAGGTATGCACGTAAATTTTTTCGTCAGAAAAAACTCATTGGTACACGCCGACCGGATTCGAACCTCGGACCTCCCGCATGAGAAGCCGATGCCCAAACCACTCGGCCACCCGGCGCTTGTGTGGATGTTTTTAGTCCATCACACAAAATGTTCAACATAAACAGACTAGTGTCCAATGAGGATAATTCAGCGACAAGAAACCACAATACCTAAACATTTCAATAAGTCGGTCGGAACTTCCGCCGTGTCAGTCCAGTGCAGATGATAAAAGTTTGTTTACACCAACATTAGTTACGCCTAACCCAATTCCTAAATTATTCACGTATAATTTACTTTTGTATTGTTGTACGTTTAGATTTCATCTATAATATGGAGAGGGGAAACCAGAAATGAATGAGATTCTAGGACAAAGCGAAACGGTAACGAAAATAGCTATCGTTTCTGTCCGGTTCAGTATAGCCGACGCGACCAAGGTACCAAAGTAATTTACATGCATGGAACTGTTCACCGAGTTGTGATGCTGATGATTGACATATTCTTATGAATAGATTTTAACCTAACAAACAAAAAATTAAGTAATTTATTGAAACTTAAATAATTTGACAGTAATATTATTCACAATTTATAAATTAAAATTATTAAATAAACTATAACTACCTACCTATCAAATAAAAAATGACAAATATAATAAATTAAAAAACTATAATTAACTAAAAACTAAAACCTAACTTATAAATTATATAGTTGAATCTGAACAGTCAATCTAAATATTTTATGGAACCTTCAAAACCTCCTTGGTGAACCTTCGTAAGCACATCACGATCATCTTTATAGCGATTAACTTATATAAAATTATGGAAACCTTTAAATTTCTGCTGCCCTGGTACTTTAGAACCGTTCCCAGTAGTCTTACCAAGTAGTCTTTCACGTTTAATTACGGTGACTCTGACGGTGTCTACGGTGGTATTCTGACCATTTGAAATTCTGACAAATTGCGAATCTGACCATTTGCAAGTCTGACGATTTGAAAATCTGACCAAATGAAAACAAAGGGTTTAAACTATGTCGCTACCTCCTAAATGCACTGCAGCTGGAGATCGTTAAGAGTTCGCTAGAACTGTCTGCATCCCTCCAGACACCCTGGAGCCTGGAGCTGCGCCAACTGAGCTAAGCGACCTCGCCCGGCACAATATACCTATGTACATTCGCACATCAGTGATTTTGCCGCAGAGTTCGGGTGTTGCTCATGTCTTGATTGGTCCCCTTGCGAATATGGCGCAGTCGTGTGCTGTATATTACTGAGCGTTCTGCGATAACTGGAGTCTTTGTTTGATGCAGATTCGAAATAGGTAAAGAACACTAAAGGAATGAAGGTATTGAAGTCGCCAGAAAGGTGATCCGTGTCGTTATTTGTACGGAAACGTAATGGTTCGTTTACTGCAGTCGAGCCGGCGCAATTGCTGCTGAGTTCGGCACCCTTATTACGATAATGCAACCGGTCCGCCGGACCGATCCGTAGCTGTCCGTAGCTCCAAATCTGACAGTTCGGCGACTGTTTTATGCGATTTTGGAATGCAACCAGTCCGTGCAACTGGTATTGCGGTATCAGTCCGCAGATGTGTCATACATTTTACTGCATATTGGAATTACGATCGCATTTGCAGTCGCACAACTGTCAAACTTGCGACCGACCGCAGCCCGCGAGCTGTCATCCGTGATGCTCCTCCTGAGCAGCATCATAGCACCATTCACGGCTAACGAGCGACGATCTTTTCTGTGTTTTTGGTGGTGACATCGTATAGGTTTATTTATAGTGGGTAAAATAAGTAACGTATGTTTATTTATATTGTTTGAATTATGTTGTTGTAGTAAATTTTGTATTTTAATAGTATTTATTAAATGTATATAATTTTAACTTGGTCTTGAATTTATATCATATATATTATAGAATATATAATAGGAATAATAAAGAAAATATCTCTCTCTCTCTCTCTCTCTCTCTTGCTCTCTCTCTCTCTCTCTCTCTCTCTCTCTCTCTCTCTCTCTCTCTCTCTCTCTCTCTCTCTCTCTCTCTCTCTCTCTCTCTCTCTCTCTCTCTCTCTCTCTCTCTCTCTCTCTCTCTCTCTCTCTCTCTCTCTCTCTCTCTCTCTCTCTCTCTCTCTCTCTCTCTCTCTCTCTCTCTCTCTCTCTCTCTCTCTCTCTCTCTCTCTCTCTCTCTCCCCCTCCCTCCCTCCCTCCCTCCCTCCCTCCCTCCCTCCCTCCCTCCCTCCCCCTCCCTCCCCCCTCCCTCCCTCCGTCCCTCCCTCCGTCCCTCCCTCCCTCCCTCCCTCCGTCCCTCCCTCCCTCCCTCCGTCCCTCCCTCCCTCCGTCCCTCCCTCCCTCCGTCCCTCCCTCCCTCCGTCCCTCCCTCCCTCCGTCCCTCCCTCCCTCCGTCCCTCCCTCCCTCGTTCCCTCCTTTTTAATTATTGGTACGCGAGACACTTGGCGCCGCCGTCAGCATGGATTGTTGAGCCGACGACGCCCATATTTATCATCTATATAGAATTATCTATATTGTAATAGGAATAACAAAAAATTTAGAAGTTTTAGTTGATAAGTTGATAACACATTTTGGTCTTCTGCGTCATAGAAATTATAATACAAGTCACAATATACGGTGTTGCAAATGCCCACTCAAAGAATATAATACGCCTTCGGGAGGTTATTCTGTATGTGAAGCTAAATCACTTTTGTAACAGAAATGTTTTTTTCGAGACAAAATATTTTTATATCAGAAATAACTTTGTAGCATACCACACTCACGATTACAACCCACAACCTCCTGCATTGAATTCAAGCACACGATATGAGTGAGATAGCATGAAAGCGGCCGCCATCATAATATCTTTATGTGTATATATCAGTATGTATACATACACCGCCCGACAGACCGCCGCCGCGCCGTGCAGGCAGAAACGCCTTTCCTAAGCAATCCGTAACACAATAAATAATTTGTTCAATCGCTTGTATTAATTATCATTGCTTTATGTTCCTATATTTGGCATGTTAAAAGTAACATACGTTATTTATTATTGATTTTAATATATACTTTTACCATTCGTAGTAACATTTTACAAGTTTCTTTCAAAATTTGGCACCTTACCTGAACCAACAACCAACCTTTGATGTCGGTCCGCGGGACCGGTCGCAATAACGTAATACCAATTTTGTCCGTCGCAGTCGCAACATCAACACCAGTCGCAACATCAGCACCATTATCATAATAAGGGTGCGGGTCTCGCTGACTTGTCTTGATTGCTTCACTGCCACACAAGGACAAATAGAGAATATTGTGTCGAGCTCGACCGTGTGTGTCGCTGTTTGCCGCCGCGAGCGCATCACTTTCGTCAAAAAGTCGTTGTGTTGTGTCGAGCCCGATCATAAGTGTCGCTGTTGGCCGAAGCAAACGTCTCACTTTCGTCAAAAAGTCGTTGTGTTCTGTGGAGCCCGGCCATGTGTGTCGCTGTTGATCGAAGTGAGCGCATCACTTTCGTACAAAATTTGTATTGTGTCGAGCCCGACCGTGTGTGTCGCTGTTGTCCGACGCGATCGCATCACTTTCGTCAAAAAGTCTTTGTGTTGTGTCGAGCCCGATCATGTGTGTCGCTGTTGTCCGACGTAATCGCATCACTTTCGTCAAAAAGTCTTTGTGTTGTGTCGAGCCCGATCGTGTGTGTCGCTGTTGTCCGACGTAATCGCATCACTTTCGTCAAAAAGTCTTTGTGTTGTGTCGAGCCCGACCGTGTGTGTCGCTGTTGTCCGACTTAATCGCATCACTTTCGTCAAAAAGTCTTTGTGTTGTGTCGAGCCTGATCATGTGTGTCGCTGTTGTCCGACGTAATCGCATCACTTTCGTCAAAAAGTCTTTGTGTTGTGTCGAGCCCGATCATGTGTGTCGCTGTTGGCCAAAGCGAGCGCATCACTTTCGTAATTTTATTGACGAGGACTATTTCTCAAATGCTGAACACTATATTCAGGCTTATAGAACGTACCTATGTAAAATAGCAAATTACTTTATTTCAGCCAACTAGGGCCATACAGTGAACAAGAAACTATAAAAACATAATGAAAACTCAAACTAAACAATATTAAAATAGTTATCAAAAGAATCTAAGGTAAAAGTACCTAGCACACTTGCGGCATTTCCCCGCTGGATGGCAAGGCTAACTCGTTGGATGAAGTAAGCCTTCGATTGCGGGACACCAGTTACATCGACTAGAAGCTTCCCGAGCTTCTTCAGGAAACTCCTGGCACCAGAACTCCACGGACCGAGCGTCTCTACCGCAAAAGCAACAAAGTGAAAACTGTCGGCAAGATCACCGTATTTATTGCGTTTGAGGTCCTCTGCCCTGTTCGCGGCAGCCCCGGCTGCCCTAGAGGTCCCCTGAATGTAACTAGGGGCTAACGTATCCACGCAAGTGGCATCCCACATCAAAGACTTACCCTCAGCCCACGGAACCAGAGATATGCCATCAGGCCTCTTGCCATCCCGCCGGGAATAGCCGCAAGGTTCCTGGATGCACGGAATATATACAGTTTGAAGGGTAGTTTTTATAATATAATTTAAATTATGATGTCTTGACCATCGACTCGCACTCTTAACACATGAGAGGCCATGATGCCCGAGAGTGTTCACGTGGGCCCCACAAACACATGTATGCCTTTCACAAATTTTTATACCTAAACGGAGTGCCACCGCAATATTGGTCGTTTTTTTTTCTAAAAGTGTACCTAAGTGGCTAGAAGGATAACATTCGAGCCAGGCTCCAGACTCCTTGCTTGAAACTGCCAGAATGCGTGCGCGGTCCAAGTCGCTGCTATTGTCCAACAGTTCTTGTTGCCTTATTTTTACTATATGTGTGTCCCACTCCTTTTGAAAAATTGCTTTTTCTGGAGCTGGAGGGTCTACATCAGGACATAGGTTCTTCCATGCAGTAACGGCTTCTTTCAAGTACGCAATCTCACACTCAAGACGTGGGGTTTTCAAAATCGAGTGGATGAGGTTGGATGTACTTTGAATTGAAGATATGAAAGCAGGTAGGCAGATGTCCTTGACACTTCGGATGCCGAGTCCTCCAGATCTTATTGGTAATGTTGATTGAAGCCAGGACTTATCAGACATTTTCGAATTGAGGTTTTTATCAAGGATACCACGAAGTGTGTTATCAATATTTTGAACCATGTCTGTTTCTCTCCATATTGGACTCGAACGTAAGCTTATTGATAATTCCATAGAATGCGGCGGTTGGACAAGTCGCCATGGTAGGTATAATGTTTTCTCTGTTCAGTGTCGTCGTCCACAGTGTACGCACAAGCATAAACCGAGGTGATCTGTGTTGTAATGATCGTGTGCAATATTATTTTTTTAATTGAAAGCGCGACATGTGGCGCCGAGCCACCCATAAGTTGTCTAACGACGTCCATGGACATTCGGTCATATGCGGGGGTCGCGAATGCCACGCTGGTCTGACAGGTGCAATATGTTTTACATTCGCCACCACATAGAAAGACAAACGCGCCGCGCTCTGCGCGGCCCGCTGCTGGGCGAAGACGGCCGTCGATCGCTGTTCTGCGTTCGCCATCGTCACTGCTAAGCTTAGTTTTATTGTGGTTGGTTGCGCTTTGTCCGCGAGTGCGACTGCTATGAGGGTAGAGGAGTTAGGGGGGTAGAGGAGTTAGGGGGGTAGAGGAGTTAGGGGGGTAGAGGAGTTAGGGGGTAGAGGAGTTAGGGGGATGGGGGGGGGGGGCATAGTGAACTGCGTCTCTTGCAGTAGGTAGGACTTCAGTGTCAAGGCCGTGGCCTGTATGCAGCTGTGTGCAAATCTAATAAGCGCACTGCAGCGCTTGGCTGCGTATAAGTAAGTACCCTAAGTTAAATGTTCTCGATGTAAATGGCGCTACGGGATCACATTATTTTTTATACACAGCAAGCACGGATGGCTGTGCTCAAAAATTGCATGGAAGATCAGACAAAGCCAATAATATCACTCCTCGCGAAACCATGCTCAGAGAGGCGCCATGCCAGCTATAAGGCGGAGAAAAAGGTCATTGTCTAATTTATAAAAAAAAGATCCGACAATGCTGCGAGTGGAGCTTCGGTAAAGCTAGTTATCATATCCAACAATCGACGTCGGCCGGGAGACTCTTCCGGCTTTTGGCAGTAGAGTTTGAGAAGTGGTATCTTTCAACCCTGGTTTTTAAAATGTTAGCTTCTCCAATCAAATGATCATACCCTCGAGGAATACCCCTTTGTAGCCGACAGAAGAGTTCTAGAGAGAACGGATAAGAGAAGAGAGAACGGCACGATTCTCTAAATCGTTCTTGGCCGAACAACAAAGCAAACTGCGATCTCCAAAAATGGGCTTCCGGGGAATATCCATCTCTACTCCTTCAGTTTACGGATTTTGAAATAGCGGGTTAATATCCTTTCCCCAGCTACTTTAGTCCGCCTTCAAGCCGGACTGGCACCTCCTCGGGGGTGAAATTGGCTGCGCCTGAGTCTCCAAACTCGAGCACAGCCACCCAGTTCGGGTACAGTAAAAATATTGGGCCTGTTTCACATAAAAGCGAACATACATAGTTCCCTTGCCCCTTACTAGGTGATAAATTGTAGCCGACTGGGTTGATACCACCGTACTGGATGTAAGATAGGCGCATAGCAGCCTCGGCTGTATCTCTTTTTTATGGGTATGGGTGGCTGAGTCGGAGGGGCCAAAGCGCATGCTCCTACCAGCCAATATCACCTCCGAGAAGGTTGGTGTCATACCGGAGACTTCCCTGGATTGCTGGCTATACTGGACTAGAGGAGAACACAACCGAGGCTGCTATGCGGCCATCTTACATCCTCTAGTTCAGTATAGCCAACAATATAGGCAAGTCTCCGGTATGGCACCTACCTTCTCGAAAGTGATATTGTCCAGTTGGAGCATGTGCTTTGGCCCCTCCGACTCAGCCACACATACCGGATTACATAAAAAGAAATCTGTTAAGTGCGAGTTTTACTCGCGCGCGGAGGTTTCCGTATCTATCCGCTATTAACCGCATATTAGATCTTTTGTCCTTCAACAATGCAATGTATAAAAGCCTGTGGCGCCATCTATTATTCAGTAGCGTGACTAATCGATTTTTCGGACGTTTGTTGTATGGGAGCCCCCCTTAATTTTTAACATTTGTTGTTATATCCGCCATAGTAACACATATTCTGTGAAAATTTCAACGGGCTACCTATTACGGTTCAAGCACAGCACGGAACGCCCCCCGCCCGCGCCCCCTACTAGAGGCGCCCTGAGCGCGAATAGCGCGAAAATTTGTAGAGAACAAAGGCGTTGAAGCCTGTAGGCGTGGCCTATGACTTTCATATGTGTGTTGTGTTGTGCGTGTGCATTTGTTTTGTTCGTGTGCCTAACTTGCTCCTCTTTGTGTGTAGTGTCGATACTAACACACACACACACACATACGAAGCGCTAGTAGCACTGCGTCCAGTTATTGGGTTTCAAATATTATCGCTTAGGGCGCCTCTAGGAGGGGGCGCGGGCGGGGGGCGTTCCGTGCTCTGTGGGTTCAAGAGATACAACCTTCGGACAGACGGACGGACGGTGGGGGCTTAGTTATAGGCTTCCGTACGGGATACGGAAACCTAAAACTGACCTAGCAGCGAAGCGAATTGTGCAGCAGAATAAGTGTTTGTTACGACATACGAGTAGGCGATACCAACCAAACTGGTATGGATGAGCGCCAAGTAATTCAATTTGCAGACCTGCCACTCACCACACTTCGACGCGATTCTCGTAATTGGATCTCGGCGACTTGTCAGCAGTCACACAACGGGTTACAATATCGTATGAATTACTATTTACTACCTATAGTATCCTTGAGATAGTAGTCAAAGTCAAAAGTATTTATTTCAGCGAGCATTTTATGTGGAAATCCATCGTGCTCTACAAATCGTTAACGTTTACACTAGATTCAATACAAATAATGAACAATTCGGTAATTCTAAATAATTGCATACAAGCTCAATAGAAAAAAAAAATTACAGTCAATAAAAAAACCGACTTCCTAAAAAAAGTAAAACTAAAAAACTATTTAAAATAAAAATATTAAAACCGCCTTCAAAAATATATGAAATAAAAACCTAAAAAAAAAAACGAACCCTAGAGTTGAAGGCGGTGCTAAAAAGGCTACACAAATCACAAAGGATATTATCATCCACTCATGTTTTCTTTCATGCATCATTTTTGCTTGCTTTAGCACCGCCTTCAACTCCAGGGTTCGTTTTTTTTTTAGGTTTTTATTTCATATATTTTTGAAGGCGGTTTTTATATTTTTATTTTAAATAGTTTTTTAGTTTTACTTTTTTTAGGAAGTCGGTTTTATGTTTTTTAAAAATTTTTTTTATTTCACAGTTTTTTTAGTAATTTTTTGCTATTAATGTACTCGGCGGAATCACTCGGCCTTCGGCCTCGCGATTCCGCCTCGCTTTCCAATCCGATCTTGACCCAATTAAAATAGGACCACGTCAGCCTCGATAGCTCAGTGGTGCAGACAGTCAACTGTCGCTATTGAATGTTAAGCAACGCTGGGTGCGGTCAGTACTTGGATGGGTGACCGCTGACCGTTGGAGGCTGACCGAGGTTCGGATTCCTCGTAAAACTGTAGGTCCCTTCCCTCCTAATCTTACTTGGTGGTAGGGTTTAACCCGCCCGGGTTGGTACCACTGCACAGAATTAAACGTCGGTCGAAACGGCTATGTCAATAGTTTGTGTTTTCCGACCAGTTCAGTGTAGTCAACACGATCAAAGGGGGAAGCACTGACATGGCACTTAGTTCACCCGGTGTTATGGGCTGACATCACGGACGTTGTAGGTGATGTTGCAGAACTTAGTAGAATGGACAGACATAAACGTGTTACGGAACCCTACTTTTAATATAAAATAACCGTCGGAGGACCTTGGTTGAAAATTGTTAAATTTAGTAGAACGGACACACATACATTTGTTACGGAACCCTACTTTTATTATAAAATAACCGTCGGAGGGCCTTGGTTGAAAATTGTAAAATTTAGTAGAACGGACAGACATACATTTGTTACGGAACCCTACATTCATCTTGCAGAACTTAGTAGAATGGACAGACATAAACGTGTTACGGAACCCTACTTTTATTATAAAATAACCGTCGGAGGACCGAAAATTGTATAATTTTGTAGAACGGATAGACATGCATTTGTTACGGAACCCTACATTCATTTTGAAATAAATGTTAAATTTAGTAGAACAGACAGACATGCATTTGTTACGGAACCCTACATTCATTTTGCAGAACTTAGTAGAATGGACAGACATAAACGTGTTACCGAACCCTACTTAACAGTTGCACTCCGGGAGTGCCGGCAGATCCCGTGCCACTCTAACTTAACCCTTAATGCAATGACTTAAGGTTTCATTTTAAAAATGACGCTGACGCGATGTCGCGAGTTATACATTTTTTACCCACCTAAAAAAGTGCCAAGCGCCGCTAAAGAAGTTTTCACTTCAAAAACCTCAGGGTTATCCCCTTTCAAATAATAAAAAAAAAAGAATTTTCAAAATCGGCCCACAATTGACGGAGTAATCGCGTAACAAACATCCAAAAAAAGAAAACATACCGTCGAATTGAGAATATCTTAGGTCTAAAGTAAATTGCTCGTGAAGACAAATGCAACGAGCCCAAACACGATGGGTTTATGATGTGTAGTTTAGGAGTTCCTATGGCCACCTTCTGTCTCCATCATCAGACCAGCTCGATGGTACTCGTACCATAATAAATTAAGCGCACCTGGCCGGTCGGAAAAAAGATAAAAAATTTCAAATTTAGAATATTCATGAAACAAGGGTCCGAATATGTATCACTAGTATATCGATTCATGTATTTAAACAGGACAGAGAAAATTTCAAAATATTATGTATTTAATACTTTTTAGTTCTTTTTTTTTTTTTGTTTTTTGGAAATCGGTTTAATATTTTTTAAAACAGTTTTTATTTCATTCTTTTTAGTAATATTATTAGTAATATTACATAAAAAAGAATAATCGAAATCGAATAATCGAAATCGATTGAAGTGGTACAGAATTATTCGCCATATGTGTCAGACTGCAAATTGCTGAATAAGTCCACATCACAAAAGTTTTGCTGAAGGTGACCACACACCATACTAATTTATCGAACTGAAAATTGCCGAAAACAACCACATCACAAGTTTTGCTGAAGGTAACCACACACCATAGTATTATGCTGATTTTTCGAAAACCACTGAACCAATTTCGATAAAATTGAAATGGGACCACCTCGGAAGTATGACCTAACTAATATAAAAAGAATTTTCTAAATCGGCCCTCAATTGACGGAGAAATCGCGTAACAAACATACAAAAAAAAAAAATAATAAAATAAAAAAAAAACATACAGACGAATTGAGAACCTCCTCCTTTTTTGGAAGTCGGTTAATAAATAGTAATCACATTATCATTTTCATTCAAATCATTTCATAGTAATTCTTCGGTGGTTCGGTCGTGTTGGAAGAATGGATGATAGGTGACTAACGAAAAAAAAATTATGCAGCGGATGTGAGTAGAAGATTTGGAAAGGGTCGCCCTAGACGCACGTACCTGGACCAGATCGGGCATGTGCTCAAAAAGGCTCAAGTTTAAGCGGCGGGTGGCCGAGTGGTTTGGGTGGGCATCGGCTTGCGAGAGGTTCGAGGTTCCAATCCGGTCGGCGTGTACCAATGAGTTTTTTCTAACGAAAAAATTTACGTGCATACCTACGTACACCTGCTGCTTCACCGTTCGAAGCCGGTGTAAAACTGTAGGTCCCTTCCCTTGGCCCTTACTAGGTGGTAGGCTCAAATTGTAGCCAACTGGGTTGGTGCCACCGTCTGGATGTAAGATGGCCGCATAGCAGCCTACGTTGTGTTCTCCTCTAGTCCAGTATAGCCAGCAATCCAGAGAACTGCGGTATGGCACCTACCTTCTCGGAGGTGATATTGGCTGGTCGGAGCATGTGCTTTGGCCCCTCCGACTCAGACACTCATACCGGATTAAATAAAAAAAAATGTGCTTAGTACCAGTAACCGACGATCATGGCATGTATGAACAAAGACATTAATCTCTTTGTGTATGAAGAACATTTTATAAGAGTGGTAGAGGCGTGTTCGAGCTTACTCGTTAAAACAGACAAGGAAGAATGCAATTTGTCGCGTGAGTGTCGTGATTTCGTGATCAAAGGGGGAAGCACTGACATGGTATCTAGTTCACCCGGTGTTATGGGCTGACGTCACCGATGTTGTAGGTGATGTAGCAAACCGTGTCAGTTTCCATAAAAAAAAACTAAAAGATGTTCTCTGATTGTTCACAGGTAACATAAGCGCGGTATTCACGTTCAAATGGAAGGGTGAAGAGGTTACGCGACTCGTCGACAACGGCACGCGGGTCACGCTCGCCATATTGCGCGGAAGAAACTGCATTCGCACTTACAACAACATCAACAGGTAAATAATTAAAAGCTAGTAGCTTTTTATCGTGGATTATGTCGCAAAGTTCAGTTAAAAAACAATTGTTGGCTCTCATTCTGCATTTAACCACCTCTGATTAAGCCTCAGTTAACGTGTATCTGCCGGCCAATGTGACATTTTTCATACAGTTCACAGGAGTTCAACCGGCAGATATAATATCAAAGGTGGTGAAATCGACTCAAGTCTATTTATCACCTTCGACTAAAATATATCTGCCAGTTAGCTCCTGTCAACTGTGTGAGAGATGTTAACCGATACTTAACTGGATTTGGTGAAATCGGACCTAAGTTTGCCGTCAGCTTATATCATACAGCGAAATAATCGGCCCGATTACGATTCTGGAACGGCGGATTCGGAGAGGCAGCTTGCGACTCTGTTTAGAGACCACGCGGAAATCTCATGCGCCGGTGTTAGCGACAGTTACGGGCCACGGCGCAAGAGGGACAGAGAGATGGTACTTTGCACGCCTCGTTTATGGAAAGGAGTTAGCGCTCAAAAGTCAATGTTCATTTTTCCGCGTGGTTTGAAAACAGAGTCAAGAAATAATTACGCTCTAACAGTGTCCAATGCTTTGACGACATTTTAGATGCAATTCCAGTGTTTCGTCCATTTGGTCCGTGGTTCTTTTCATTCCTAGAACAGTCCATCATCGTTGTGACTATATCCATAAACATTATTTCATTGCGCTGTTGCTGACGTGGTTCATCGCATGCTTAATTACTTTTACTTTCAGGCCAAGCTTAAGCCATCATTTTCAATGTTTTGCTTTTCTTGTTTTTATAAATGGGAATGATGAAAGTATTAACTAGCTTTTGTCCGTGGCTTCGATTCGCGTAACCTTTATTTTCCGGCCAATTTTTCAAATTTTTCTTTCTTTAAAAACATTATTTGGACTAATACGAATATGTCAAAAAAATAGTCAAATCGGTCCAGCCGGTTCTCAAGTGATACGCATACCAACGAACAGAATTTAATTTTATTAATATACTCGTAGAAGATAGAAGATTACTTTAACTTCAATTCTCACACTCATCTCTTTTGCTACTGCATATTTACATTTCACTATATTAATCGAATCTCAAACATCCAAAAGTTTACTGGAAGAAATCTCTGTATACGTCCGCCTTTGCACTTTATGTAAATGTTATAGTGTGCTTATTACTGTTAGATGTTACTTGAAGCATTAAAGCATTTTCTATCTATCTATCCAATAATTCAATTTAATTTTCCTACGCCTGTGTCGTTTGTTGTGTTTTGTTTATATGTTTTTTTTCTGTTATTTGTATGCGAGTAGATAGTGAAATAAATAGGTAGAATAGAACATTAATTTTGTTTGTTTTGGTTACATCCATAAGGTGCTCAAGGGGCAGTGGCGGTGAGGCTCCGAACAACCGGTTAGTTCGATAGGAAGATCTGGGATCTCAGCTGACAGTAACATCGGTCTTCTGTTTTGGTTTTATCAGTGTCATTTAGACTCCCTTCATTTAGCCTCTCACCTTAACCGTTGATGGTGGTTTGTGTTTAATTTCTTACTGACTTAATTCGTGGATAAATCTGTGAAGTTATTGTCTTGTGTTTTGTTCGTAGAATCATCTCCTGGGATTTCAATTGAGGCGTTTGCTTTTGTGGTGGCCTTGTTTTTTACGTTTGCTTCGGTGGTTAGTTGTTTCGTCTTCCATGCAAACCTTGCCTGTTGTTCTAATGTCTGTTTCCATTCTTCTAATCTGGAAGCCTATTGGCTTTTCACTTTCATGTTTTCGTATTACTGTATAGAACTATATGTACGTCTAATTGCATGTATCAATCATTTTAATATTGTACATTCTTATAGTTTGTTGAACGCTCTGATTTCCTGCCCTTTTCAATTCAAAGAGTATCTTTAAGTTTATGAAGAATTAAGAAATAAATTATAACTCTGACCCTAAGGGGTAGAGAAAATAGGTACTGTGGGACTGGAATTCACAAATAATTTGTGAAAATCCCTACAAATAAAAAAATATATATAACGGAAAACTGAATGGTACGGAACTCTCTCTCCACGCGAGTTCGATGTTCGATTTTGATGATTCTTTTTTTATTTGAAAGCTGTTGCTTCCCGTGTGGTTCCATTTCAAATTGGTTAAGATCGGATTGGAAAGCGAGGCGGAATCGCGAGGCCGAAGGCCGAGCGATTCCGCCGAGTACATTAATAGCAAAAAATTACTAAAAAAAAACTGTGAAATAAAAAACTATTTAAAAAAATATAAAAACCGGCTTCAAAAATGTATGAAATAAAATAAAATCGAACCCTAGAGTTGAAAGTGGTGTAAAGCAAGCAAAAATGATGCATGAAAGAAAACATGAGTGGATGATATCCTTTGTGATTTGTGTAGCAAGGCTTTCAACTCTAGGGTTCGATTTTTTTTTTATTTCATACATTTTTGAAGACGGTTTTTATATTTTTTTAAATAGTTTTTTATTGTTTGTTAGTACATCCGCCATAATAACACATATTCTGTAAAAATTTCAACCAGCTACCTTTTTTTTTATAGTAAGCCGCGACATGTTTTTTTTTTTATTGAAAGCGCGACATATGGCGCTGAGCCACCCATAAGGTGTTTAACGACGCCCATGGACATTCGGTCGTATGCGGGGGTTGCGAATGCCATGCCGGCCTGACAGGTGCCCATTCACGCCCCTCTTGAAGGACCCGAGACTGTACTTGGGGGGAAATATATGAGCAGGGAGAGCGTTCCAGAGTTTAACGGTTCTGTAGAGGAAAGATCTGCAGAATCGATTAGTACGCATCCGCGGTAAGTCCAGCGTATAGGGATGCAATCCCTGCCCAGTGCGTGTGGTGCGGAGGTGGAAATTGGACGGCGGGATTGCGTTAAACAGCTCCTCCGAGCACTCCCCATGGAATAAGCGATAGAACACACTTAGGGAGCCGACATCCCTACGGTGTTGCAGTGGTTCTAGATCCGAGCCACCCATAAGGTGTCTATAGCGACGCCCGTGGACATTCGGTCGCATGCGGGGGCTTCGAATGCCATGCCGGCCTGACAGGTGCCCATTCACGCCTTCTCTTGAAGGATTCGAGACTGTACTTGGCGGGAAATATATGGGCAGGGAGAGCGTTCTAGAGTTTACCGGTTCTGGGGATGAAGGATATGCAGAACCGATTGGTACGCATCCGCGGTAAGTCCAGCGTATAGGGATGCAATCCGTGCCCAGTGCGTGTTACAAAAGATAGACGAACGGACAGACAGACAGACGGCGTAGGCTTAATCATATTTTTTTTTATGGAAACTGACACGGTTGGCTACATCACCTACAACATCCGTGATGTCAGCCCATAACATCGGGTGAACTTGGTGCCACGTCAGTGCTTCCCTTCGGTTGTGCCGGCTGCACTGAACTGGACGGAAAACACAAACTATTTACGTAGCCGTTTCGATCGACCTTTCATTCAGTACGGTGCTATCAACCCGGGCGGGTTAAACCCTACCACCTAGTAATATAAGAAGGGAGCCATATCCCTTAGTCGCCTTTTCCGACATACACGGGGACATATAAGGTCTTTCGTTAGTCATGTCAATAACTTCGGGAGGGCTACATACACACTCAAATAAATAGGTTACGCAAAAAAAATTATTTTAGCATTACTTTTCGAGAAATTTAACAAAACATGCTTGCTACCTAAACATTAACCTGTGTGTAACAGTAGGTAACATGCCTTGTACGGGGTCAATGATCGTACTATGTTCAAACGCAGAACAGCTGTTTGTTGTAAGTAAGTCACAAGGTCACCATGATTGGTTTTTACAGCTACTTATTTGATTTTATTTTTTTGTTACGAGAAAAAATGCTCCTATAAACATATGTTTTTTTCTTACGTAAAGTGTTTATTTGAGTGTGTATGTAACCCTCCCGAAATTTTTGACATGACTAACGAAACACCTTATGCATATTCCGTTTCATACTTTTAGTTAGTACAAGATGAAGCTGTAGTTATGATCCTACTTGGCTGATGGACGAGCGGTGACAGTGGTCCGCGGAGGAGGGTAGATGTGATGAGGTGACAGCAGCGTGTCCGTTGTCTGCAGGACCTCCGTGCTGTTCGTCTCCATCTCGTTCATCGTGCTGATGATCATATCTCTCGCGTGGCTCGTCTTCTACTACGTGCAGCGTTTCCGCTACATACACGCCAAGGACAGGCTCTCTGTGAGTATACATAGTTTTAACCGCCGACGAAAAAAGAGAGGTGTTATAAGTTTAACAACGTGTGTGTATGTATGTGTATATGGGTGTTTTTTTTTATGCAATCCGGTATGGGTTGCTGAGTCGGAGGGGCCAAAGCGCATGCTCCGACCAGCCAATATCACCTCCGAGAAGGTAGGTGCCATACCGGAGACTTCCCTGGATTGCTAGCTATACTGGACTAGAGGAGAACACAGCTGAGGCTGCTATGCGGCCATCTTACATCCAGTACGGTGGTACCAACCCAGTCGGCTACAATTTGAGCCTACCACCTAGTAAGGGGCGAGGGAAGGGACCTACAGTTTTACACCGGTTCCGAACGGTGAAGCAGCAGGTGTAGGTATGCACGTAAATTTTTTCGTCCGGAAAAACTCATTGGTACACGCCAACTGGATTCGAACCTCGGACCTCTCGCATGAGAAGCCGATACCAAAACTACTCGGCCACCCGCCGCTCGCCGGTGTGTCTGCTGTGGCATCGTAGCTCCCAAACGGATGGACCGACTTGGATGCGTTTTTTTATTAGAGAGCTGGTTTAATCGGGATGGCTGTTCTGTTAGCTATGTTTGCAATCCAGTAATCAAGTAATTAACTAATAAAAAAATTAATTCTCTTAAAAAGCCGACCGATTTGCATGCGGTTTAAAAAAAATTGAATTAAAAGTTAAATTACAAATTTAAAAAACTCCCGACCCTTAAAAAGTTAAAAATAATTTCCATTTACTTACTTAAAGGAGTCGGGGGACCGCTAAGTAAATTCCCGCGCAGCTCTGAGTTTTTACATTTTATTTACTTTATAAATAAAATGTAAAAACTCAGAGCTGCGCGGGAATTTACTTAGCGGTCCCCCGACTCCTTTAAGTAAGTAAATGGAAATTATTTTTAACTTTTTAAGGGTCGGGAGTTTTTTAAATTTCTAGTTTAACTTTTGTCAGCCTCGGTAGCTCAGCGGTGCGGTCGGTCGACTGTCGGTCGTGATTATAAGCCCACCTGGGCGCGGTCAGTGTTTGGATGGGTGACCGCTCGACGTTGGAGGTTTTTCTTTTTTATGGAACCTGACACGGTTGGCTACATCACCTCCAACATCCGTGATGTCAGCCCATAACACCGGGTGAACTAGTTGGTGTCGTGTCAGTGCTTCCCTTCATTTCTTGTCGGCTACACTGAATTGGACGGAAAACACGAACTATTTTCATAGCCGTTTCGACCGGCTGACCGTGGTTCGGATTCCACGTAAAACTGTAGGTCCCTTCCCTACGGTCGAACGGGCGAACGGTCACCCACCCAAGTTCTGACCGCGCCCAGGTGTGCTTATGATCTCGAACGACAGTCGACTGATCGCACCACACGGAGCTATCGAGGCTGAAAAAATGAATCGTATTTTGAAATTATGCAAGCATGATGAAAGTATGCGACTAACTGAAAATGTATTGTGTTTGCAGAAGCGGCTGTGTTGTGCCGCCAAGAAAGCTCTATCCAAGATCCCAATCAAAAGTCTCAAGACTGAAGACCGGGTGAGTTCACCACAATAGAAGTACAAATACTTTTTAACCGACTTCACAGCAAACCGACAACAAAAAAGGAGGAGGTTCTCGATTCGTCGGAATCTTTTTTATGTATGGTTCGTCATAATTTTTTTTTTTTTCATTTTTCCTTCGGCCGTCTTTGTCGAGGACGCGACATTTTTCATCAAAGTGCCTTTGATTTTCAAGTACGCAATACTTCATTACCTAAACTTTTAAAAATGAATGGTACAGATCAGTCTTTCTCAAAGTGGGCCATAACGCCCCCTTGTGGGCGCTGCAGGCCTACAGTGGGGCGGTAAAGGGCCCAGAAAAAATTGGGGGGTTTGAAGTGGTTTAGGGGGGCGATGGCTGATTTTTAATTTTCTTGCACAAGAAGAACATCGGCAGACGTGAGTTTCTCAATTTTCCTAATTTATCAGTAGTATCCTTCAACAACGACGACTTGTTTGTTTACTGCCAACATTTCGAGAACCTTCACAGTGATTTCAAAGAACAATTCCAGGATATTTTAAAATTGGAAATACCGGACTCGGTGTTGAATGCTTTTTCAAATGTCAACATAGCAGTATCATCCCAGCTTGAAGAAGAATTTATAGAATTGACAACGATTGAGGAAATAAAAATCAAATTAAAAAATAGCTACCAAGAATTTTGGCTGCAAAAGCCAATTCAAACGTAAAGTTAAAATTTTGGGGGGCGGTAAAAATAATTGATTATCAAAGTGGGCGGTAGACGTAATAAGTTTGAGAACCTCTGGTATAGATGGAGTAATGAATAAAAGGGTTGAATTGATCGAATTGATTGCAAAATGGAAGAACACAATAAGATTAGTTTTATTATTTTGGAGACCAGAAATAAGCCTCAACAAGCGGACACCTGGCAACCATGCCCGTGGTGCAATGTAATGCCGCAAGTCTAGATAGGTTAAGGCCCTATTCCGCCGATGCAAAACATGCGAACAATGAGCGTTTTGGCTTATATTATGTGCCATTTGTTAGAATAATTTTCGAAAAAAAATACTCATATTTTTCAATAAGATTTTTTTTTCTTTTCAATAAAAATATATGAATTAAAACCTGCTTAGTGATTTATTTCTTATAACATGTAACTTTTGCCAAAAAATATTATTTATATTATTAAGAAAACGTTATTTATGGTCCTCTGTCGTATTATTTACGACAGAGGACCATAAATAACGTTTTCTTCGAAGAAATTGTTAAGAAAATCAAGACATCTATACAGAAAGTATTCTGGAGAAATACAAGAAAAAGATGAGAACGATTATTTATCCAGCTTGTTTTTTTAGTTTTTGTATAGGTTGACCCTGGAAAAAGCTGCTAAAAACACCATGTTACCAATTGTTTACAAGGTGGGGTTTGAAGGGGGTTTGTTAAGTAAATAAGCCACATTTTGAGTACAATTTTTTTTATAAAGTTCTCTTTATTCTTGGCTTTCGTGATCAATTTTTATATTTTTTCTGTGTGGCCTGGTTTCTCTGAAATAATTTTTTGAAAATTTCGTTTTCTCCTTTTGCATATCGCAGCCTTAAGTAGCACATCAAACGAAAGAAGTAGACGTACCCTATTTCACGCGAGCGAACCGACCGACGCACGTAGCTAATGCTTGTAACATGTATTTGAGTTGGGTGAAACACGTGTGATCTCATCAGGCACATTTGACCCAGATTTACGAGCTCCTAACCCCACCCGCTCGTGGTATGTGTCGCGGTGAGTGACCCGTGAATTCAGACCGCAATCACGCAAAATTTTATAGGAAAATTGCCGCTTTCAAACAAATCAAAAGATATAGAACTGCTATTCTAATTTACTTCTTCCCCATCATAATAAAAAAACCGGTTAAGTGTGTACTTTGCTCACATGCAGAGGGTTCCGTAGCCACGCCCACCTTGAACGCACAATGCGAGTGCGCGCGCGCCGCGCCGGTCGCTCACGCATAATACGCGGAAGTGTGACAAATTGACCTTTTTGTTTTGAAAAGCGCGGAAACTGAGCTACTATATGAATGGGTCAACGTACGGGCAATATGTTCATTAAATTTCGTGCGGTAGCGATAGGTACTGCGGATTCCTGTGTGGTTCGGCGTTTCCGGCCAGACGCGCCCATCAATGCCATCATACATAATATGGATCCATCCTTATCTCCTAACAAAACCGCATTTCAAACAATATTTTGTAAGAGTACGTAGCTATGTCCCCGGCCACGCTTGCGTTAAAATCAGACGTCACAGAAAATCTGGTTTAGAGATTTAGGTACCTAGTACGTAATACCTAAAGATTGTTCTAAATATATAAGATGATAGAGAATAGAATGAAAGAAAGAAAAAAAAGCGGCCAAGTGCGAGTCGGACTCGCGCACCCAGGTAATATCAAACAAATGACTGACAAGCGACTAGGGTTGGGTGGGAATCGAATGAAATTTAATAGATTTTTCAACAATCGATTATTAAATAATCAGCGATTACAAATTAATCAATTATTTTATATTTGGAATCGATTGATCGATTAATTTCATTGCCACGATTCAAATTTAATAAAAAATATTACCTATTTAAATAAAACGCAATAACACACAACTTAAAATTAAGCTTTTCTTTCGTTGTGACATTCTCCTTTAGTTTTATTCACTCGCTTTATGCAAAAAAAAATATATTTTGATACCTAACTGAAAGTCATGAAAACTTTCAGTTGGATCAATTTTTTTTATTCTACAAGACGACACGGTCCAACGATGTGTCACTTACCAAATACAAATATATTTGTATTATTTCAATGTTAGATTTGAGCCTCTGTGGCGGAAATTTTTGATACATTTTGAAAATATCTTTTAGGATTTATGCAAAATAATATTCTCTAATTTCGTGGCGTAGTAGGTACCAAATTTTAACTCGGTACGAACAATCGTTTAGAAGTTGTGACCCTGAGACGGACGGACAGACGGACGGACGGACGCACGCACAAGCCCACATCATTAGGTTCCGTTTTTACGTCTTTGAAGTACGGAACATAAAAAACATTTATTCCGAATAATAAAATTTGTTTTGTTTTTATTTTATCTTTTGTCCTTACTTTACTTGGAATCTTGCTTGCTTGATAAGATTTAATTCAATGAAACATTCTATTATTAGTTACAATTAATGTGAAACTAATCTAAAGTTCATCGCACCGCACACCTCGGAAGCGTCGGAAGCCGATAAAAACGGATTATGCATGCAAATAAATAATAATCATCAATCAATACTAATAATAAATCTGTAAGGGATGGTCATGGAGTAAGTTACTTTGTTTTATTATGTATGAGATACCGCGTTTGTAGACTTTATGTATGATACTAAAACTAAATTTACGATTTTTAGAAATATTTTCTGTATGTATGTATGTTCCTCCATAACTCTTAAACCGATCATCCGAATTCGATGAAACTTAGTACAACCATATTTAACTATACGTGACACAGAATAGGCTATAATATATTATTTATTATAATAATAAAATTCAGTTTCGGTTACGCTAAGATGTGGCTCTCATACAAACCGAATTGTTTCCGCGCGCCGAAATAAATATACGGTAGCAGGCTTAGGTACTTTCTTCTTTTTAAATACGAATTTCACGCGAGTGAAGCCTCAGGAAAAAGGTAGTCCATAATAAAGTAAAAAGGTTCTCTCAAACCATGAGCGCGATCGATGGCGCGAGCTTTGTTGCACAAAGAGAATTTAAACGATAAAAAAAAAATACTTCCTTGTTGTTTTATTTCCTATCGGCCAACGGCCTCGTTACTTGTAGAACGCTCACTCGTCGTCGTAAAAACTAGATAAGTTTCATACGCACTGTAATTAACTGTAAACGAGGGATATCTATCATGCATGATTCATGTCATGTGCGGTCTCAGATGAAATAAATAATTAATATTAAAGTAGGAATTAAACTTCTCTCAAAAAGTAAATAAACTATAAATACATATATAGAAACAAAAGTTAAATATAATATTATTATTAAAAAATAACATTAAAAATAAAAAAACAATAATTATTATTATTAGGAAAAAATTGTTTTTAAATTATTTTTAATATATGTATTATGTACATTAGTAATAAAAAAAACACATATTTTTTATGATATTTGGACCTATTGTCGTCGTCAGAGAATTTTTTTATAATACATGTAAGTTTAATATGTCAAATGGTGATGGCGAATGATAGATGGCGTTGTTTTTTTCATAATATACGAGAATAATTAATTAATTATATTATACGAGTAATATTAATTGACTTGTTTGTGCAGCCGACTATCTAGTATTTATGTTTTGTTTTTCCCTGTGATATTATGTGTTCACAGATAATAAATAAATGTAATAATGAAATAAAATGCATTTGAAATTATAATTATCTACTTTAATATCGATAGTTTCTTTGCTGCCACTTCTTCCTCTAAAACCAGCTCCATAGAACAAACAAAATATACAAAGGCATAGTGTTTCATTTCAAAATTCGTAGTAGCACATTTTGACAAGTGCAACACCTTCAAACCCACCGCCTCCCGAGCGCACCATCCTTGCGGATATAGCACTCGCATCGTGTTATCCAAGAATGTTGAATGTGTTATTATCATATCAATATCATTGCTAGGTAATAAGTCCGCCTTTTGTAAAATCGTTGTATTGGAAAGCAATGAAGCATATTCTATTCTATTCTATTCTATTGCTCGTCAGAGCAAGTGCGACATGAGTCCGAGTTCGATGCACGCACGCACAGGGATTGCATTCGAGCGATCGCCGCCTTGCAGCGTTACAAGTGCAACAGAATAAGTAGAATTTTACGTAATGTGGAATGGATGTGAAAGGATGTGGATGTGAAAAAATATTCCTTATACTCGTAAGTACAGATTTTCTTCCAGCCACCCAACCGAAATTATTTGATCGCCATGGATGGATGTCAATACTTAAATAGATAAATACACAGAACAGCGATTGGCGGCCGGCTTACCCCAGGCGCCACCGCCGCGTCGGTCGGCGCGCCGGGCGGTGCATTTTTCTTGCTCTGTGGATAAATAAAATAAGAATAAGTTGATCAGGATAATTTAAGTTTTAAGATTACATACATTCCGGTGGCATTTGACCTCAATCCTATTAATACGCGATGAAGGTCGACCGCTGCGCTGTTGAGGTTTATCGACAAGTTACAAATTAATAATGCTATTTTTGTAACTTGCCCGCCCATTCAAACTGTCTGGTTTTTTTATTCTACCGGTTAGGTTAGCTTTTAAAGGGTAACCCCGGCATTTCTATGTAATAAACTTTTAGTAATTGTTGCTGATTTGACTTGCAAAATCTAAATTGACGATGGCACTATACACCAGATATAGTTAATGTAAATAGGCAGAGTGGTCAGACTCTAAGTACCTACTCATGCTCATTCTCGCGTTCATGCTATAAATATTAAACTACAACTTCAACATACTAAAAGGAGAAAACAAAAAACAAATTAAAATAGAACATAACAGACTTGAGTTCGAAAGAATTGAATCGCGTGATGGTAAAATTATTCGGTAGATCTGGGACACCCTGATGTAGCATAGAAAAATATAAATATACTCGTACTTTAGAAAATATACTTAAATATAAATATTGTGGGAAGAACATGTTTTGTACTTTTGTACCGTGTGGGGCCGGTGCTTTAAAAGAATAGCCCCACTGAATCTCTTCCCGTGTATGTCGTAAAATGCGACTAAGGGATATTACTCCCTTCTTATATTACTAGGTGGTAGGGTTTAACCCGCCCGGGTTCGTACCACCGCACTGAATGAAAGGTCGGTCGAAACGGCTATCTAAATAGTTTGTGTTTTCCGTCCAGTTCAGTGTAGCCGGCACGACCGAAGGGTAGCACTGACGTGGCACCAAGTTCACCCGATGTTATGGGCTGGCATCGCGGATGTTGTAGTGTAGGTTATGTAACCAAACGTGTGAGTTTCCATAAAAAAATTGTATATTTAAAATAATAATTTATTTTTTTATTTGTATTAAATTGTATATTGTTTGATTGCAGGAAGTGCAAGGGGACGGCGAATGTTGCGCCGTGTGCATCGAACCTTATAAGGTGTCAGACACTCTTCGCTCGCTGCCGTGCCGGTAAATACCTCTTCTTATGTACATACATATATTTTCTTAAGACGATACCCGTCAAGAGCTGGCTCCTTTGCATAGAAAAAGGTCGTAAGTCGGTGGAGTTTTTTAATTTAAAAAAATTTATGGTAATAAAATTTTAAAATCTACAACAATAGAGTTTTGTGCTTGTGGTTTAGTTATTTATCAGTGCAATAAAAATTTCGTTTTATTCATTCACTTTTGATTGAAAAATGATTTAATTTCGATTTTTTTCATCTGACGCAAAAGTGAATGAATAAAACGAAATTTTTATTGGACTAATAATTAACTAAACCATAAGCACAGAACTCTATTGTTGTAGAATTAAAAATTTTATTAACATTAATTTTTTTAAATTAAAAAACAACACCGACTGACGACCTTTTTCTATGCAAAGCAGCCAGCTATGGTTTTTTTTTTATGCAAACTGACACGGTTGGCTACATCACCTACAACGTCCGTGATGTCAGCCCATAACACCGGTTGAACTAGGTGCCATGTCAGTGCTTCCCCCTTCGATCGTGCCGGCTACACTGAACTGGCCGGAAAACACAAACTATTCACATAGCCGTTTGGACACACGTTTCATTCAGTGCGGTGGTACCAACCCGGACGGGTTAAACCCTACCACCAAGTAAGATTAGGAGGGTATCGTCTTAAAGATATTTTTCTTATATTCTTTCTGGAAAATCGGCGCTGGATGTAGTTACGTTGTTCACTAGATTAATTAGGCTGTGTCTGGCTGGTCACTTTTGTGTTTTTTTTTTCATTGTATGTTTGCTTTTAAATTAAAATCGTATTTTGTTTAGATATCTTAGGCGCTCTATAAAGTGTCTAGATAAATTGGACGCTTTACAGAGCGTTAAAAAGTAACTAGAGACAAGACAGTTTAGATGCAGTTTGGACCAACGACATTCTACTTTACGTTACGTTTCCGCTCTGTGAACGTCGATAGAGTAGGACGGTTAAATGGAAATTTGATACGTATAAGGGAGAACAACGATTGGAGAGTGTGCTGAATGCTCACAAATAGCGCGCCTCAATTCGGAGAGTTGTATCCCACTTCCCGATAATTTTTAATTTCGTTGGTTTGGACATAAAAAAAAGTATCCAGCGAAATTTCTCGCCAGTTCTTCGCTGTGATAATCGAACTGGCAAAATGCTAAATGTTAAAATATGACGAATCAGAGTGCAGTGTACTGTCTATGGATGATGAATAAAGATTCAGGAATGTTAAGATAAGATAAATATTTAAGAAATGTTCAGATTAAATAAATATTTAAAGATTTCTTTTAAATATCATCTTATGACGAGTGCATCTGTGGTTGGTGAAGGAAAACACCGGTTATTAGGAATTAGTGACTGGTAGTTTCGAGTGCCAGCCGTGCACGCACAGTTGGATTTTTATATTGTCAGTCCGTCCCTTTGTACATTATTACATACATACCACACGCTCTAGAACGATAAAAAAGGTATGGAAGCCGGACTGTCAAATGCTTGTATGAGAACTATAGCGTCGCCGAGTTGCGGGGAGCGGAGTGTACTTACCGATGATAAGATGTTTCACTATTGTGCACACTAAACTTGGCTGTAGTGTTTTTACACGTAAACACAGAGCATGCGGGCATTTTAAACAGGTTTTTGCGAACGCGGCCGATGACAGACAGACTGGCCAGCGCGCGACCGTCCAATGAAACAAGTATGCTTTTACTTATATCGTGTTACGCTGGCGAGGATAGAGTTCGGAGTCCATACCTTTTTTATCGTTCTAGCACACGCTGTATCCCAGGGTTGGCAGAGTAATCGATGTTGTGCTGCAATGCATGTAAATTAAAGCACAACCCAGACCTCCATGTTTAGCAAAGTATTCGGACAAGATAACTATCAAGCAGCAAGTAAGGCACGAAGACTCACCTGCTGCATGACTCATTGGAAGGACCGTTCCAAGGGTGAGAGGTGGCTATCCTATCGCCCTTTAGCAGGGCATCTTGTCCTTATACCTTAGTCGCCTTTTACGATATGCACGTAGAGAGATGCAGTGGGGCTATTCTTTTTAAGTACCCCCCACACGGTACATAATTAGTGGCACTGACAAATAAATTTGTACTTTGTGATTGCAGGCACGACTTCCACAAAAACTGCATAGACCCGTGGCTGCTGGAGCACAGAACTTGCCCCATGTGCAAGATGGACATCTTGAAGTATTACGGCTTCGTTGTAAGTTTCTCACATTCTCATTAGTAGGTAACGATACGCTAAGGGGTGTATGTGTATCAGATACTGATCACGTTCCCATACCAATTTATTTTTTACGATATAAAAAAGATACTTGTTAAGGTGAAATACGCTCACTTCGCGTATTAAATTTGAGGAGAGAGTAGGTTTTTTATATCGTAAAAAAAAATTGGTATGGGGAACGTGATCAGTATCTGATACACATACACCCCTTAGCGTATCGTTACCAACTATTGAAAGACCTCAGGCCGGGCGCGCTCCGCACTCCCTTGCCCCTTACTAGGCGGTAGGCTCAAATTGTAGCCGACTGGGTTGGTACCACCATACTGGACGTAAGATGGCCGCATAGCAACCTCGGCTGTGTTCTACTCTAGTCCAGTATAGCCAGAAATCCAGGGAAGTCTCCGGTATGGCACCTACCTTCTCGGAGGTGATATTGGCTGGTCGGAGCATTCGCTTTGGTCCCTCCAAATCAGCCACCCATACCGAACTACATAAAAAAAGTTTCTCACATTCTCACGTATATATAAGTTCTTTCAAAATTAGTTAATAGTACGCTAAGGGGGGGGTTCTGTATCGGAAATAGATCACTTATGAAGAACATTTTTAAAATAAAAAAAAAAGTTTGGCAGGCCGGGCGCGCTCCGCACTATAGGTGTGACGCTACAAGTGCGGGGTGGCGCAAAGGTTTTTTTTTATGGAAACTGACACGGTTGGCTACATCACCTACAACATCCGTTATGTCAGCCCATAACACCGGGTGAACTAGGTGCCACGTCAGTGTTTTCCTTCGGTCGTGCCGGCTACACTGAAATGGACGGAAAACACAAACTACCTATTTACATAGCCGTTTCGACAGACGTCTTGTTATTGTTTATTGAGCATTCTTAAGGCAGTTAGACTACGTACTCGAACTTGTCGCAATTTGTTCTATCCGGTTGCCCACTAAGAAGTACCGGCAAGAAACTTGGCAGTGTGTGCTCACATGTAGCCTGTGTGATGTTCGCAGTTCACTGGAAGCCAGGAGAGCATACTGCAGCTGGACCACGAGGAGGGGCGCGCGCGCGCCGCGCTCGGCCCCGCCGCCGCCATGCGCGCGCACTCGCGCCAGGTGAGCCTCTAGCCTGCTAACCTCTAGAGCCTGACCACCCCCGCTCTCTCGCCGTCAGTCGGTCAGCCAGTCAGTCAGTTGGTCGGTCGGTCAGTCGGTCGGTCGGTCGGCGTTTATGCGTCCACTGCTGGATATGCGCCTCTTCAATCTGCCACAGTCCTCCCCGTCTTCGGTGGTACGAAACCGCTCTTTCTAAAGTAAATATGTACATTAATATTGCATTCATCGGTGTTGTGCTGATTAGACCTAACATAAAACCTAGACATAAAACCAATTTCTAACACATACCTACCCAGGCGCTTGTCAAGTTCCACAAACAAAGCACAACAAAGAAAGCACAAAAGACATGTTTGGCTACGATGTAGCCGCTACATCACCTACTACATCCGTTATGTCGAATCATTGGTCAACTCAGCCCACAGCCCACTCGGCCCGCGGGCTTAAATGACCCCTTTGAAATATGTATTAATTTTTTCATAGTCAACTCAGCCCGCGGGCCCAGTTGACCACTTTGAAACTCTAACTTAGCCCACAGTCTACTCAGCCCGCAGGTTCAAATAACCACTTTTAAATATGTATTTTTTTTAATAGCCAACTCAGCCCCACTGCAAAACTTGCTAAACATGTTTTCAGTACCTAATGTTAATCCAAGATATTTTATCACTTTAATGCTAAGAGGGAAGGTGTGGATCTAAGCTTACGATGGCTTCACCGAACATATCCGGGCCCATCGGCAGTAGAGGAGGGTATTAATCCAGGCCGGGACTAGCGAGTGGCCACTCTAAATTTCCCGCGCATGCTTCACGTTTCGGCTCGCTTCAAGCCCTCGTCAGCTAGTCTGCGTTGACTAGGACGCGGGGAAACCACCAGTCCCGCTCTCGACCTCCCTGTTGCCGCAAGGATGCCGTAATGCAAATTAATTATTGCATCAAGACGTGGTATAGAGAATGCATACATATTTTTTTCATTTTTTTTTTATTTTCTTACAGTCTACCATTGGATGTTTGAGATTCGATAATATAGTGGAATGTAAGTAGGTAGTAGCAAAAGAATTGAGCGTGAGACTTTGTAGCGTATATTTTTCGGCTCGCTTCAAGCCCTCATTAGCGCCTCAGCCCAATATTATTGTTATTATTATGTTATCTTCAAGTCTCACGCTTAATTCTTTTGCTGCTACCAGCTTACATTCCACTATATTATCGAATCTCAAACATCCAAAGGTTGACTGTAAGAAAATTAAAAAAAAATAAAAATGAAAAAAATTATGTGTGCGTTCTCTTTACCACTTGATGCAATAATTAATTTGCATTACGGCATCCTTGCGGCAACAGTGGACACTCTTAGCATTACAGTGACATAAATATCTTGGATTAACATTAGGTATCTACTGAAAACATGTTTAGCAAGTTTTGCAGTGGGGCTGAGTTGGCTATTAAAAAAAATACATATTTAAAAGTGGTTATCTTAACCTGCGGGCTGAGTAGGCTGTGGGCTAAGTTAGAGTTTCAAATTGATCAACTGGGCCCACTGGCTGAGTTGACTATGAAAAAATTAATACATATTTCAAAGGGGTCATTTAAGCCCGAGGGCTGAGTGGGCTGTGGGCTGAGTTGACCAATGATTCGTTATGTCAGCCCATAACACCGGGTGAACTACGTGTCAGGCCAGTGCTTCCTTTCGGTCGTGCCGGCTACACTGAACTCGAGGGAAAACACAAACTATTTACATAGCCCTTTCAACCGACCATTTATTCAGTGTGGTGGTGGTACCAAACCGGGCGGGTTGAATTCTACCACTTAGTAAGGTAAGAAGGGAAGGGACCTACAGTTTTACGTGGAATCAGAACCGCGGTCAGCCTCCAACCGTCGAGCTGTCACGCATCCAAGTACTGACCGGGCTCAGGTGTGCACATGATCGCGACCGACAGTCGACCGACCGCACCACTGCGCTACCGAGGCCGACATACCGACATATGTATTTTTGTTTTGGTTTTTTTTTTATGGAAACTGACACGGTTGGCTACATCACCTACAACATCGGTGATGTCAGCCCATAACACAGGGTGAACTAGGTGCCATGTCAGTGCTTCACTTCATTTCATGTCGGCTACACTGAACTGGACGGAAAACACGAACTATTTACATAGCCGTTTCGAGCGACCTTTCATTCAGTGCGGTGGTACCAACGCGGGCGGGTTAAACCCTACCACCAAGTAAGATAAGGAGGGAAGGGACCTACAGTTTTACGAGGAATCCAAACCTCGGTCAGCCTCCAACGGTCAGCGGTCACCCATCCAAGTACTGACCGCGCCCAGCGTTGCTTAACATTCAATAGCGACAGTTGACTGTCTGCACCACTGAGCTATCGAGGCTGATTATTGTTTGTTACGAGGATGACAACAACTGTGTAATTGTTCTCACTGGCGGCTGGTCCTAAAGTGCGCTCGTGCGCCGCACTACCATACCATGAGAAGTCTTCACTTCACTCAAAATAAATAATACCTTACAACATACTACATTAAAACCATAAATATCGTACTCCAAATAAATACGAATGTGAATTCGACCTTATTATATAGTTCACAAGGCACGTTTTTGCGAGTAAACGCGCGCGCCGTGCGGTATATAAATCGCACGCGGGTCTCCCATATTGAATGTATGGGGATCGGCAAAACACCGCTGGCGCGTGAGACAGAAGATACATCATAGAAACAGTATGGGCCGAAAGGAGTTCTGCGTGCGGCGCACGAGCGCCAAACAAGGACGCTATATCGTGAATACCCGCGCGTGCGACACGTCGCGTCGCGAGCGATTCGTTTTGCACGAGTCCGTCTTACAAACTCTTTTCCGTCTACCTAGAGTCAGCGCGCTGACATGTTATGTCACATACCCGTTAGCGCGCGAATATTTAAAATGGGATATGGTTAGGTTTTGTGCTTTCTGTCACGTGATACTGTGAATTAAGTGGTGCCGATATTTTCCTAAGCGTTGGTTAAAGGTAAGGCTTTACAATCAGGTGATCCCGGGTTCAATTCCTACTTTTCAAATGCTTTTATTTTTATATATTTTTTTGATGTATTTTGGACTGTTTTCTTTTTGAAAGCTGCAGTAGTGTTGTCTATGGGGTGTATTCATAAAGGTACTAAAAATAAGTTTAAAAACTTGTTTGGATTTTTGTTTTGTTTTTTGCAACTCATTGAGTGTCTTGAGAATATTCATACTAGGTACGTACATAATAAAACGCAGGCGTTTAAAAAATTCGGAAGTTCCGATCTTAAAATAACATGACGGGAATGTGTTGGGAAATTTGGTATTTAAGTAGGTAGGTACTTAGCGCACTACCGGTCACTGAAGTCACCAGCCGCCACTGATTGTTCTACTGCCAGCAGGCGGCGGACGCGTCGTACTCCGAGGTGAGCAGCGAGCGCAGCAGCCGCGCCTCCTCGCCGGACGAGCTGACGCCCTCGCTGCCGCCGCCCGCGGCGCACGCGCACGCCGCTGCGCCAGCCGCGCACGCGCCGTCCGCGCCACCGCCCGCCGCCGACAAGGCCGACGCCGAGCAGCAACACTAGTGCCTCGCTTGTGTTTAGCGCTTTACAAGGTGCTTAAGTAAGATAGCTTAGTTAGGCGCTTTGAAAAGTGCCTTAAGTATGTTAGGCGCTTTGAAAAGTGCCTTAAGTATGTTAGGCGCTTTACAAAGTGCCTATATAAATTAGGCACATTACAAAGTGCGTAAGTGCGTTAAAAATACCTAGACAGCTTAGGCGCTTTGAAAAGTGCCTTAAGTATGTTAGGCGGTTTACAAAGTGCTTATATAAATTAGGCATATTACGAAGTGCCTAGATGTTGTCTAAGTGCTTTAAAAATACCTAGACAGCTAGGCGCTTTACAAAGTGCCTATATAAATTAGGCACATTACAAACTGCCTACATAAATTAGGCACATTACAAAGTGCCTAAGTGTTGTCTGAGTGCATTAAAAAATACCTAGACAGCTTAGGCGCTTTACAGAGTGCCTAGATTACTTAGGCGCCTTACATTTAAATGTCTAGATATTGTTTAGGCGCTCTACACAGTGCTAAGTCAAGTTTCAAGGTGCTTTAGAAAATGGTGAAATTTTTAATAATACTAAGGTTCAGTTTAGGTTAGGTTGGGTTAGGTTAGGTTAGGTGCGTCTTAGTTTTGTAATCATAACCTAACCTATAATCCTATTCCTTAGGCTTATTAAACACTTTGAAATGTATTAAAGCACCTCAAAACGGGGCCTCACTAAGCAGTTTGCTTACTACACACTACAAATAAAAGGAAGGGGTTTATGTCAATGTGCTAAATTCACAGTCGTCATACTCTTTTTATTTCCTGGAGGGTAAATTTTGCATGTAAAACGAAGTTGTACATCTTCATAATTTCTATTGCATTCCAATGAAACAAAATGTTTATGCATTATGCTGAAAAAAACGAAATGGTCAACTCAGCCCACAACCCACTCAGCCCGCGGACTCAAATGACCACTATGAAATATGTATTTATTTTTTCATAGTCAACTCAGCCCAAGGGCCCAGTTGACCACTTTGAAAACTAAGCCCGCGGGCCCAGTTGACCACTTTGAAACTCTAACTTAGCCCACAGCCTACTCAGCCCGCAGGTTCAAATAACCACTTTTAAATATGTTTTTTTTTTAACTCAGCCCCACTGCAAAACTTGCTAAACATGTTTTCAGTACCCAATTATCTTTTTCAGTACCCAGTATCCAAGATTTTTTTTTTATGGACACTGAAACGGTTTGCTACATCACCTACAACATCCGTGATGTCAGCCCATAACACCGGATGAACTTGGTGCCACGTCAGTGCTTCCCTTCGGTCGTGCCGGCTACACTGAACTGGACGGAAAACACAAACTATTTACATAGCCGTTTCGACCGACCTTTCATTCAGTGCGGTGGTACCAACTATTTATATCACTCTAATGCTAAGAGCATCCACTGGTGCAAGTGGTCAACTGGGCCCTCGGGCTGAGTTGACTATGAAAAAATAAATACATATTTCATAGTGGTCATTTGAGCCCGCGGGCTGAGTGGGCTGTGGGCTGAGTTGACCAATGATTCAAAAAAACCATACATTTAGCCAAAGACATTAAACATTAATCTCTTTGCATTTAGCACATTGAATGCTTAAACCCCTTCGCGATGCCCCCCACGATATTGTATAACACCCTGTTCCTTATATTACACGTGCGGGATCAGAAGGCTCCAGAACTTTGTCACACACATTTCTCAACTGTCAGAGCTAACGTCAAAATTATTGTTCAGATGCAGTCCTCTCTCGCTCTACACTTCTGTGGTGAGCGAGAGAAGACTGTGTCTTCACAACCATTCTGATGTTAGTTTCGCTGCCATTGAGACTCAATCGAGAGCGAGATATGTCTAGATTGTCACAAGCATTTTGACTTTAGTTTGACAGTTGACAAGTGAGTGTGAGAAGGTTTTAGAGCCTTATAATGCTTATAACGACCGTGAGAAGGGTCTAAAGTGCGCTCTGAGGACAATGCGGAGTGATGCAGTTAATATTTGATATACTCAGTGATAATTAGCTTGTAAGTAGGTTGGCAACTTATTTATGCTTAGAAGTCATTTTGAAGTTGCCTTTGGGAGTAATTTTTTTTTACAGTTTATCTGTGAGTTTTCTCTGTGTTCTAGCGACTTGGCATAGAACGTTCTATAATTATAACCTTATTTATTTATTTAATATACGCTTTATTGATTTATATAAATGCTACAACAAATGGCGGAGTTATTGCCTAAGGCAATCTCTGTCGGTCAACCACCCTATTTCAACATTTATGTGGGTATTTACAGAAAAAAAAACCACTGAACTAATAATAACATGTTCATAAATTAATGAAAAAACAACAAAGACAACTTAACTAACCTTGCCAGGTTAGATTAGAAGTATTCCTACCTAACTTCATCGAATCAACCTGCCTATGTTCAGTTATTCAAAATATTTTTTTTTTTACTGGTTTTCCTTTTTGAATTTTCACGTCGACTTCCTTCCATATACTTATTCGTCAATGTCAAAACATCTTAAAAGTACATAATGAAAACAGTATTGTCAGTCGTAACATCAACCTAAAGGTATAATTTCAAGTGGCTGTTTTACAAAACCGTGTAAATAAAAGTCCATAACTTTACTTATATGTAAGAATGTAAATATTTTAGCTGTAAGCTCTAAACTTAACACTGTAAACTGTGTAGTTAATTAAATCTAGTCTGTTTCTGTTAATTTTACTTTAATTTTGGACCATCTATTAAGGGTTAACAGTAATTTATATTGACCGGCATAGAAAATGTAAGTGCGGTATAATGTAGTTACTTGTTGAGGACTTTTAGTTATAAGTGATGTCGTCTTTAGGTCACACTAGTTTTCGGAGCTTCCTGATTTTATATTCTGTTAACATCACCGCATAGCTGATGGCAGATAGCTGTGTTAATAAAACCGGTCAAGTGTGAGCCGAACTCGCGCACCGAGGTACCACAATTTTTTTTTAAACACCTTGCATGTCGATACCCTTTTTCTCCAAATTCCAAATGTTCCAAATCACTTAATTGTTCACTTTTTAGATAATTTTATTATTTGTTGTTATATCCGCTAAAATTACACATTCAGTGAAAATTTCAACTGGCTGACTATTACGTTTCCAAAGATACAGTCATCGGACGGACGGACGCACGGACAGCCAGACAAACGGACCGACAGACGTAGGTGTAATAGGCTTCCGTATGGGGTACGGAAACCTAAAAAATGGGTAAGTATCTAAAATTGCTGGTGAATTCATACCTACCATGGTCACAAAGAGTCAGTAAAGAGCAGAATATACTACGTACAACGAATATAGTATGTAGGTATGTGAATAGATATAGGACAGGAATTTAATTTATTTTATTTCTAAGGAACAATGTGACATTTTCAGTGTAAAAAAACTGCCACATTTACCGACTTTTAAGTCTCAAGAAAGTTGACATAAATCACAGGCGGTGTGTCAAATTGCACATTTTCCTTGGAATAAATTAAAAATAAATACATATTTAAATATTTTTGTAATGTGTTGTAAACCACCTAAATCTTCACATACAGTTTACCTTTAGTCTCTCTGCATTTAATTGAGACATCTTTTACATAGGGTTACCATTCCATCTGAGTTTCGACCTTCTGTTCGGACTTTATCAGGATTTTTTATTTGTCTGGATTTTTCTACTTAGATGGACCAAGTTTGAATGAATTTTCACTGTTCGTAATTATAAATAAAACATACCTAAGTATTAAATCTTTCTTCAATCTTTTCTAAATTGCATACAAATAATTCAACTAGTTAGTCTGATGTCATCTTAAAATAATCGCGGGATTTATTATTTCATTTTGTGACTAAAATTTCTCGAATTGTTTTTAAATGTCCAGCTTTTTGTCAGGACTTTTCAAATTTCGAATTGGTAGCCCTACTATGAGACAGTTTTCATGCTGGACCCCCACGGTAAAACTTTATGTATCCTGTTTACTGTTGCGAAGTAAAACCAGGAACCCCATTAGTCTCGCTCATGCCTGCGAAGTAGGAATGATCTGAAGACGACAGCGCTTCTTGCTGGTTAGTTCTTAGGTGAGTTGCAAGTATCGCTAGTAAGTATTAGTCGGCATTTAATACAATTAACATGTCAGCTGTGCGGTTCGTGGGCAGAAAATATTCTATTGATGTATATTTAAATATGATTGACATTTAGTTATATGAGACAAAAGTTAATAGCGTGTTTTCATTTTACGAAGGCACAAAGGGTATGAGGTAGGAAGTGGTGCGAGACCGCGCGGAGCTCAGTAGGGAACGACTCGGTTCGACGGAGCGACGCGGAGACGTGTAGAACGTGTGTACCGACCTTGCATTAATTTAATTAAGAGTTCGTTCTCTACTGATCTCCGCGCGGTCGCCTCTCGCACCACTTCCTACCTCGTACCCCTCGTGCCTTCGTAAAATGAAAACACTCTACCGATCTTGTAGACAGACTTTCTGCGATATTCATCAGTATATCTACTGTTTATTGTTGTTGAACTTGATGCAAATATTGATCATATATTGATGTATTGATGACATAGTATGCATCAGCCTCCGTGTCTCGGCAGCTCAGTAGTGCAATGCTTGGAGTCTGATCGTCAAAGTTAAGTTAAGTACGTTCGTTCTTCCGGCCGAAGTCTGGCTGTGTTTTGGATTCCACATAAAACTGTAGATCCATTCCCTTACCTTACTAGTTGGTAGGGTATATGTTACCCTTTCGGATTGGTATAACCACACTGAATGAAGGCCGGTCGAAGCGGCTGTGGGAATTGTGTTGGCCGTCACCTTGTTCACGAAGTTGTGATGAGATGGTATAGTGCCACCAGGAAGTTATGAGGCCTGGGAAATATGAAAAACTGTCTGCATTCCTAAGAAGGGACGTGAACTTTCGGACGAAAGTTTGTCGATAATTATATACTTAACCTAAATTATCGACAAACTTTCGATCAAAATTTCATGTCCGTTCTTAGGAATGCAGACAGTTTTGTATATTTCCCACGCCTCATAACTTCCTGGTGGCACTATATCACCGGTGAAGCCAACCATATTAGGTTCCATAAAAAAAAACGTGAGCCATCAGTACCCTTATCACGAGATTTAACCTACACTGCGTACTTACTACGCTACGCCGTGTTCTCCGCATCATTTTGTATGGAGAAACGGAGCAGCGCCTCTAGTGATAGATTTGCGAACTTCGTTTCTCCATACAAAATGATGCGGAGAACACCGCGTACTACGCTACGCCGTGTTCTCCGCATCATTTTGTATGGAGAAACGGAGCAGCGCCTCTAGTGATAGATTTGCGAACTTCGTTTCTCCATACAAAATGATGCGGAGAACACGGCGTAGCGTAGTACGCGGTGTAGGTTAAATTTCGTGATAAGGGTACTGTAATGCTGTCAACCACTGTTAGGCGCTGAACAAATTTGTTCATATGAATTGCTAGCTGCGCCACGCGGTGTAACAAGGTGCCGTCTCAATGCCTATGCACACTGCGCTTCGTCCTCCCATACTAATATAATCGAACAATCACATCAAAACTATGTATTTGGCGAGGGGTAAACATTTTTGCTTTTTATTGATTTTCTACTCAATATCAGTGTCAAGGAAGTACCAGGAACAATTTTTATAAAAATATGGTTAAAAAAAAATTTACGTAAGTACCTAATTAAATTGCTCCTACAGAGGCACAGATCTTGATTAGAAAAGTAAAATTGTTATCCTATGCTAAATGGTTTTGAAGGGATCATTTGATTACTTTAGTAGGGGAATCGCATATAATGTAATTTTTTTTTTTTTTTTTTTATGTAAACTGACACGGTTGGCTACATCTCCTACAACATCCATGATGTCAGCCCATAACACCGGGTGAACTTGGTGCCACGTCAGTGCTTCCCTTCGATCGTGCCGGCTACACTGAACTGGACGGAAAACACAAACTATTTACATAGCCGTTTCGACCGACCTTTCATTCAGTGCGGTGGTATCAACCCGGGCGGGTTAAACCCTACCACCTAGTAATATAAGAAGGGAGTCATATCCCTTAGTCGCCTTTTACGACATACACGGGGAGAGATGCATTGGGGCTATTCTTTTAAAGTACCGGCCCCACACAGTACAAAGATTATCAAGTTCTTGATTATAGTAATATTTCAAGGGTTCAAACTTTCAAGCTCGAAAATATTTTTTTTATTTTTTATTGTAAGCTCGTCGCCGATGCACCCATGAGGTGTCTAACGGCGCCCATGGACATTCGGTCGTATGCAAATGTACCTACCTATATTGTCAGTTTTACATGTACACCAACTATGGAGACTGCTCTAAGTATAAGTGAACTTAAATGGCGATATCCTTACACTGTACAAACATGTTTTTTTGTTTATTTGAAAGATATGTTTGTTAACTTTGTACAGTGAACATAGATATTTTGGACAGTAATCCAGCGGCCTAGCTTACTGTTCTAGCTAAAGTAAGTAATAAAAAATCATTTTCACTCATTGTGAAGTTATTCCCCACTTGTTGACTGAAGAAGGTCACTATTAAGATTTAGGATGTGATGTTGGTTGGTGACTTATCATAATAACTAGTTAATAAACAATAAAAAAGAAAGTTGGTGTTTTATTTTATGCAGTGAAATAAAGTTACATTTCTACAAACACTCCATTAAAATTGGAAATTGGTTTCAAAATATGGCTAGAACAGCTAGAAATACCTTGAAAGAGAAAATTTAAAACCTATCGATTTATCATATTTTATCTTTGCAAGATAAATGTATATGCATGTAGGAATTTGTGATGTGAAATATGAAATGCTCTACGCATGGAGATGCTCTAACTAAGGGTAGTAAGGGTCCACCACCGGGACTGGGACCCACGCCATAACTTAAGTTCTATGGGCAACCCGCCAAGGGTGCAGATGGGAATATTGTTTCCCAACGACCCTCTCCTCTCAAGGGGGTGGATGGGAGCAAATATTTTTTTTTTCATTTTTACTCTAGCCTAGCACGTTTTATCCAAAACACTGGTAACTAATATACCTATGTATTGATTTGAAAAGATAGGTACGGTGCCTATATTTTACTGTAGTGTTGCTATCCTTAGTTAGGTCGTATTATTTTGCGTGCGGTGCGGCACACGAAGTAACTATTTAGTAATCTGTGGCGGCACGCAAACCATTACTTACTCTGGTTGAAAGCTAAAGAGTTGCTATCCGAACACAAATAATATAAAAGCAATTTACGAATGCATGCACGGTGGAAAAGTAGAATGGAAAAGAACGGTGCGCCACCTGAAAGACTTTATCCAATCCCTCGAAACCATAATCCTGCAAACCTTCGTTTGGTTCTTCGGCAAGTGATAAATAAATGATGTTTTGGTGGTTTAAAAAAAAATAACCAGGGTTAATATATAGAAGATCTTCTCTAAATTAAGGTAATAAATTCAACGACTACTTATATGTTGAGGGAATCATGCTCCCGATCTCCGCTCTCCGCTCCGACAACAAATATAGCCACATACATGCACATCTGTGATGTAGGTTGCGCCGCCGACTCAACATTAGGTTAGGGTAAATTTTTTTTAAACCACCAAAACATTGTGAATATTTTGGTGGTAAATAAAAAAATAAACAGGGTTAATTTATAAAAGATGCGTCGCTACGCGACACATCTTCTAAAATTAACCCTAACCTAATGTTGAGGTGGCGCATGTCGTTTTTGTTAGGTACGTTTCGTTTCGAGCCATGGGAGTGAACGCCAATGATCTGGAAGTCCGAAACGCTCGTGTGGATGGCGGTGCATGGAATGACGGCAATGAATGGTTGACGTTTTCTCCGCTAGATGCGCTGGGGTGTCGGAGCGGAGAGCGGAGATCGGGAGCATGATATTCCCTCAACATATAAGGACTCGTAGCCGTAGCATGAGGGAGGAGTTGAATTATATTCTTTGGGGCAAATTACAATACAATACTGTCAGACTGTCATTTGTCATTTATCTCTCTCTGTACGCTTTGCTCAAGCTTTGCTAATTTGCTTGCGGTCGTGTCCTGCTTAGGGTCACACTCACAGCTTAGCGTCTTTCCGCGTTCGTTTGGGCTTAGGGCTTTTAATCCATCCCGCAACCAACGTCGTCGTTGCTCCGATTTGTGTGCTGTGCAAGTGAGTGCGACGTCCGACCGGAGGAGCGCCCGCTGCTATGTCGGGTCCGTTGGAGGAGCTCGGCAGCGGCTCCGAGCAGCTGACCGCCGAACCCGAAACTCCGCACCTGCACAGCGAAAGTACTTTCTACCTTCTTTCTACAACCTTGTTCACTGTAACGGGGAGGGCAAGTAAAGAGACATGCACCTAATACAAAGATACCTTGTAAATTTTTCTGTAGGGCAGAGATGGTATAGCTGTTTTTTTGGGTGCGCTGTAGAAAGAGGCGGGTTTAGTAGAAGATTGCTGGTAGCTGGGAATGGTATGTTAGGGTCTAAGGAATTGTTAGCAAAAAGAATTTTTTGCCGGAGACTTATACTTTTGGAGAAATAATTTTTTTAAGATATCCAAATACTAGTGAAATTTAAAATTTAGTACAAAATTCACCACCCCGACAACCTGTTAGTATGGCTATTCCCTAGAGTGTTTTTTTATAAGCCGGAGGCGCGGATGGAGTGCAGCCCCCGTTCGCTTTAACAAAGCGCAGGCACCTGTGGGAGCCGGAGCGGCTGAGGGTGGTCGCCGAAGGAGACCAAAAAGCCGAAGCTGCGGAGGCGAGCATGGGTGTATGCGCTCTGTTACGCAAGGACGGAGGGGCTGCACTTCCCGCAGCGCCGGAGAAGAGGCAATCCTAAGTCTTTTTATATTTTCTGTTTTGTGTATAGTAAACTGATAAGTACCGAAAAGTGCATAATTATATCTCCAATGAAGGGGGGAGGGAGTATTCAGGAGATACTTATTCCCCCCCCCCCCCCCTTAGCATAGCACCCCCTTAGCATAGCACCCCCTTCTATACCCGTCTCCCCTCACTGGGTTACGTTTTTGCCTCCCCCACTTCCCCCTTCCCCTTCCGCGCGTAGGGTATACCCCCAAACGAACCCCCACCCTCCCTCCCCCCATCCGCCACTTCCCCCGCCACCCGCCTCTTTCTACAGCACAGCCAATTTTTTTAATATTAAGTAGATAAATATATTACTATCTTGATTTGTTCCAGCCAAAAATAAATTATAAAATTAATGAAACGTCCTCTTTCTTTCACAGATGCTAGCGGTGCGGAGGAGGCAGGGCCGAGCGGCGGCGCGGCGGGCGGCGGCGCGACGCCGGCGCGGCCGGGCGCGGGCGGCGGCGCCGACCAGGCGTCGCGGCAGTCCAACCTGCAGCGCATACAGCAGCGCAAGCAGCAGGTCTACAACTGGCCGCACAACAAGAAGCTACTCAAGCTGGCTATATACTCGGCTTGTCAGGTTCGCCGTTGTTACTCATTGTTTCTATTTAGGCCAGCACAACAACAGATTGCTTGCACTCTTCGATATCATGGGACAGATGTCCTCAAGCTGGCTATATACTCGGCTTGCCAGGTTCGCCGTTGTTACTCATTGTTTCTATTTAGGCCAGCACAACAACAGATTGCTTGTACTCTTCGATATCACGGGACAGATGTCCTCAAGCTGGCTATATACTCGGCTTGCCAGGTTCGCCGTTGTTACTCATTGTTTCTATTTAGGCCAGCACAACAACAGATTGCTTGTACTCTTCGATATCACGGGACAGATGTCCTCAAGCTGGCTATATACTCGGCTTGCCAGGTTCGCCGTTGTTACTCATTGTTTCTATTTAGGCCAGCACAACAACAGATTGCTTGCACTCGTCGATATCACGGGACAGATGTCCTCAAGCTGGCTATATACTCGGCTTGTCAGGTTCGCCGTTGTTACTCATTGTTTCTATTTAGGCCAGCACAACAACAGATTGCTTGCACTCGTCGATATCACGGGACAGATGTCCTCAAGCTGGCTATATACTCGGCTTGCCAGGTTCGCCGTTGTTACTCATTGTTTCTATTTAGGCCAGCACAACAACAGATTGCTTGCACTCGTCGATATCACGGGACAGATGTCCTCAAGCTGGCTATATCGGCTTGTCAGGTTCGCCGTTGTTACTCATTGTTTCTATTTAGGCCAGCACAACAACAGATTGCTTGCACTCGTCGATATCACGGGACAGATGTCCTCAAGCTGGCTATATACTCGGCTTGCCAGGTTCGCCGTTGTTACTCATTGTTTCTATTTAGGCCAGCACAACAACAGATTGCTTGCACTCGTCGATATCACGGGACAGATGTCCTCAAGCTGGCTATATACTCGGCTTGTCAGGTTCGCCGTTGTTACTCATTGTTTCTATTTAGGCCAGCACAACAACAGATTGCTTGCACTCGTCGATATCACGGGACAGATGTCCTCAAGCTGGCTATATTATCGGCTTGCCAGGTTCGCCGTTGTTACTCATTGATATTTAGGCCAGCGGTCCAAAGCAACAGCAACAACAGATTTTTTTTTTATGGAAACTGACACGGTTGGCTACATCACCTACAACATCCGTGATGTCAGCCCATAACACCGGGTGAACTTAGTGCTACGTCAGTGCTTCCCTTCGGTCGTGCCGGCTACACTGAACGGACGGAAAACACAAACTATTTACATAGCCGTTTCGACCTATTCAGTGTGGTGGTACCATCCCGGCGGGGTGTGCCACATCATTTTTGGTCGGTTGAAACGGCTATTTAAATATTTTGTGTTTTCCGTCCACTTCAGTGTAGCCGGCACGATAGGCTGACATCACGGATGTAGTACCTTCTACCGTGTACCGTGTGGGGCCGGTGCTTTAAAAAGATAGCACCACTGCATCTTGCCCCGTGTATGTCGTAAAAGGCGACTAAAGGATATGACTCCCTTCTTATATTACTAGGCGGTAGGGTTCAACCCGCCCGGGTTGCTACCACCGCACTGAATGAAACGTTGGTCGAAACGGCTATGTAAATAGTTTGTGTTTTCCGTCCAGTTCAGTGTAGCCGGCACGACCGAAGCACTGACATCACGGATGTTGTAGGTGATGTAGCCAACCGTGTCAGTATCCATAAAAATAAAATAAAGTACCTATGGTTGTCTTGGGGGCCGGGGGTACTATATATATTCTTAGATTCCAAAGATGTATTATGTATCGCTGTACTGCTGACTGTCCAAGGTGTGGAACTAAGCTTGCGATGGCTTCACCGAACATATCGGGGCCCATCGGCAGTAGAGGAGGGTGTTAATCAAGGTCGGGACTAGCGAGTGGCCACTCTAAATTTCCCGCGCATGCTTCACATTTCGGCTCGCATCAAGCCCTCGTCAGCCAGTCTGCATTGACTAGGACGCGGGGAAGCACCAGTCCCGCTCTCGACCTCCCTCTCTCTCATCATCATCATCATCATCAGCCTGTATCGGTCCACTGCTGGACATAGGCCTCTCCCAAGGTACGCCACCAAACGCGGTCTTCCGCTCTTCTCATCCATCCACTCCCGGCTACCTTTTTTAGGTCATCTGTCCACCTAGCCGGGGGCGTCCCACGCTACGTTTGCTTGTACGTGGCCTCCATTCGAGCACCCTCTCTCTACCTATCCATATTCTGTAGGATGCTTCCAGTGACATTTTCGAAGCTCTCTCCATATATGAGCTTAGCGTCGATCTTGGCAGCCCTAGATTCTTGAAGAGACTGTAGAGCGACTTCGCTGGTAGTCCTCTTGCTCCAACTTCCACAGCGAAGATATCAGTCTTGAATCCGTTTCTCCCAATCCGATCTACTAAGTTGCAGTACTTGTTAAGTTTGATGTTGTTGTTGTTGTTGTTGTTGTTGTTGTGGTGGACTCGTTTTCCGCGCCTAAGCCCGCTTCCATGCGGGCCTTTTGCGCGTCCTACGGCCTTAATCCAGCCAGCCGAGTTCTTCCAGGAGGCGGCACACTCTCCTTGGGTCCTGGCACGCCTCTCGAAGTGTAGTAGGGCCTCCCAGCTCCTTCGCCCTTATGTCTGCCAACTCCTCGCACTCCAGCAGCACGTGGGTGGGTGTCTCGTCCGCCTGCAGGCATGCTCTGCACAGTGGACTGTCCGTTACTCCGATTACATAGAGGTGTCTGTTAAGTGTACAGTGACCAGTAAGCATACCTATCACTATGCGTAGTTTTGATCTATGGACACGGAGCAGCGTCTTGGCGAGACGGAGGTCCGGCTTAGCCATTGCATCCCTCGCCTGTCTGCAGTCACTGCCCGCTGCCCATCTGTCTATGTGTAGTCGATACGTACGTTTGTGTATCCAACTTTTCAGTTGGTTGTGTGGTAGTGGTACTAGAGGTTCGGGTCCTTCAGGTTTGCTGCTGGATCCCCTCTTCGCGAGTTCGTCAGCAGCATCGTTCCCCCGGGATCCGCTGTGGCCCTTTATCCACTGTAGCGTTACCTTGTTTCTTGTAGCAATGGTCTCCAGCGCGAGGTGACATTGACGGATTAGTCCTGAGCTCATTATACTGCCGTTCAGCGCCGCTAGTACTGAGGCGCTGTCCGACAGTATCTTGATGCTCTGTCCCTCCATGTTGCGCTGGGCCACTATTGTAGCTGCTTCAATGATCCCGACACATTCTGCCTGGAATATTGAGTTATGTTGTCCAAGGTAAGTGTACCTGTTGATGTTTAGGTCCAGTGAGTGCGCTGCAGCGCCTGTACCTGTCTTCGTCTTGGAGCCATCGGTATATATGCGTAGCTCCTCTGATTGGTCTTTGGCCTCTCCGGCCAGGTTGATAGTGTATGATCTCTCAAATACGTACAGTTTGGGTATACGGTCACAGCAGGCTGCCAGTAGCGGTATCTCCGCTGTTACCTTCTGAAGGAGCTTTGTGTGTGGCAGTGTGGCGTTATTGTGCCAGAGTCCCAGAGTTCTGAGTCTCACCGCCGCAGACGCAGCCTCCTGTTGTACGTACAGGTCTAGCGGTACTAAAGATAGTATTACCTCCATAGCTGTAGTCGGTGTTGTGCGCATGCATCCTGTTGTTGCCACGCACGCCAGTCTTTGGAGTCGCTGTAGCTTCTCGACTCCTGTGCTCAGCTTTGTCCTGGGCCACCAGACTACTGCACCATATGTTACCGTAGGTCTGATGACTGCTGTATATAACCAGAGAGAAATCTTTGGCCGGAGACCCCATGATTTACCCATGAGCCTCTGGCATTGCCAGAAGGATATGCTCGCCTTCTTTAGCTTGTGTTCCAGATGTTTCGACCAGTTTAGCTTGGAGTCTAGGATTACACCTAGATACTTTACCTCTGGCGATAGAGTCAGTTGTGTGTTGAACAGTCTGGGCAGCTGCATAGCGCCCAGTCTCCTTCTGTTGGTGAAGAGGACCATCTCTGTTTTGCCGGGGTTGACATTAAGCGAATAGTCCTTACACCATTTTTCGACAATCCTCAGGGCGCCCTGAGTCATATTGCACAGGGTTCCCTCAAATAATCCATTTATTAGGATTGCCAGGTCGTCTGCGTATCCTATCGTGTAGTAGCCACTCTCGTTCAGTTGCCTGATAAGATCATCGACTACTAAGTTCCAGAGTAGGGGCGACAGTACGCCGCCTTGGGCGCAGCCTCTAGCTACCACCCCCCTCGTTGTGTTGTTAATAGTGAATTGGACGGCCCTAAGCTTGAGCATGTTATCGATCCAGTCTGTGATTGTTGGATCGACTTCAAATCTAGCTAGGGCTGCTCTGATACTGATGAAAATAGTTTTGTCAAAGGCGCCTTCTATGTCAATGAAGGTTCCTAGGGTGGAGTTTTTATTGCTTATGGCACTTTCTATCTTTGATACCACGCAGTGAAGTGCCGATTCTGTTGATTTTCCTGGAGTGTAGGCGTGCTGGTTAGCGTGAAGGGGATTTCTGACTATAGTTATGTCTCTGATTTCCCTGTCGCAGAGCCTTTCCAGGGTTTTAAGGAGAAAGGAGGTCAGGCTGATCGGTCTGTACGATTTTGCCAGCGTGTAGTCGTCCTTGCCTGGCTTTGGAAGGAACACTACTTTTACCTCTCTCCATGGTCTGGGGACATATTTGTGCGCAAGACACGCCCTAAATATGTCGACTAGTATGGGAGTTGTGATGTCTATGGTCCACTGCATGAGCCCCGGGAAGATCTCATCGAGGCCTGCTGCCTTGAAGGTCTGGATACTGTTTACGGCCCATCTCACCTTGTTGTCGGTGACTATTCTTTCGGCCGATGTCCATTCTGATGCAATGGGGGCATTGTGCTCCGGATCCCCCCATTCCGCGTCCTGACTAAGGTACAGTCCTGGGAAGTGGGTTTCCAGTAATACCTCGCATGTTTCCGAGTCGTCCTGTGTGTATGTCCCGTCTGACTTCTTCAGGTTTCCCAGGGTGCCCCTTCGGTCGTTAGAGAGTAACTTCTTGATTCTGGCTGCTTCACTTGTTCTTTTTATACCTTCACAGAAGCCTCTCCACGACCGTCTTTTGTGCGCCCTGATGTCCTTGTTGTACTCTGACTGTGCTGCCTTATAGAGCCCCCAGTCTGTATCCGTTCGTGTGTTTCTTGCCCTATTAAAGAGTTTTCTTACCTTCCTTTTGAGTTGCTCCAGCTTAGGGCTCCACCAACTTTTGCTTTTGCCGGTGGTGCTAGAGCATTCCCTTAGCGGGCAGGATAGGTGGTAGTTTTCGATGAGCGTAGAGGTGATGGTATTTACCCACAATTCTATGTCATCTGTCGTTTCTATGGGCCCTGGTGCTTCGCCATTGCCTATTCTGTCTCGTACACCGCCAAGGAATTTGGCTTTGTCCGTTTTCCTTGGGAACCTCCTGGGTGCTGGTCCCTGAAAGCTCACATGTAAGTCGAAACAGATCCATCTATGGTCCGAGCAGGATGCATCTTCTGATACGTGCCAGCTACAGATGTGCTCAGCAGTCTCGTTTGAGGCTAATGTGACATCTATGACTGTCTGGCATCTGGAAGTGACAAAAGTTGGTTCTGTTCCCGTGTTTAAGATGTTTAGGGTAGTGCAAAATAGGAAGTCTGAGAAATCCTCACCTCTCTTGTTTGTGGTGGAGCTCCCCCAGATCGTGTGGTGTGCGTTGGTGTCTGCTGCGACGATGATTTGTTGTTTGCCTTCCTCACAGAAGGCAACCAGGTCCACCAGTTCTTGTGTTGGAGCAGCAGCGTCTATTGGCAGGTAGGCTGAGGCTACCACCACTTGCGGTACTTCTGTCTTGGTCTCCCCCCGGACTCTGATGGATGTTAGGTCCCTGGAGCAGAACTGTGTAATCATCTCAGCCTTTATACAATTTGGCACGTAGATGCATGTTCTTGGGCCTTGGCCACTGTCATTTACATTTTGGAATATTGTGCCTCCCAAGCTTCCGAGACCGCATACCTTGCCACTCCTGATCCACGGCTCTTGGATTAGGGCTATGGTACGCGTGCTCGTCTCCAGCTGTCTGCGCAGGGTGGCCGTAGCCACCTGGCTGTGCTGAAGATTGGCTTGTATTACCTGTGTTCTATTTGATGTGTGGGGTTTGGACGCCATTGGAACTATGGGCCTTTACCCCCCCCCCCCCCCCCCCCCCCCCCACCCGTCTTTTGGTGCGTTCCAACCGCGTCTTCTTCCACCATGGTGTCGTCCGTGTCGGTATCCGAGTCCGACCCTTGAACTGGGATTGTATGCTCGTCCGGGTGCAACACCTCTTCTGCAGCTGGGTCAGGTGTTTGCGCCGGCGAGTTGAGGAGGGCATCCTCTGCCATGGTCTCCCCGGCAGTGGTTGCCTCCCCCTTCGTCATTGTTGTGTCAGTGTCTGTCTGTTCTGTGCTTTTGCCCTTGGGTAAATAGTCCATCATTGATTTGGGCGGCTGATCGCTCAGCTTGCCCCCATCGAAGAACCTGATGTAAATAGTACCCAATTTGTAAAAGACCGTTCTGTTCCTCACCAGAACCTTTTGGACCTCCCTGAGGGGGATTCCAAAACAGAGGAAGATGCCTGGCGGGTCACCTCTGCGTTCATGGAAGGTGAGCTCCCACGAGCGCATACAGTACCAGGCATTTTGGTTCTGTAGGGCCAATTGCAGCTCCGTCATACCACCCTCATAGTCGGGCACAAACAGAGCCGCCCTGACCAAGCGCGGGATCTGATCCTGCCTGCACACCTGTAGTTTACAGCCCTCCCATAGGGATTCAGTCTCCTCGACTGTGCGCTGCAGCCACCGCAGTGTACGATCGTCCTCGCAGTTCAGTTTGAGCACTCCATCCCCCACAAATGGCATACCACGAAAGTGGAGTCCTTCGGCGTTGGGGGTAATGGATGCGAGGAACGATTTGTTTTCGAGCGTCTTCTTCACAAGTTCCGCCTGTACTGGAGTGAATTCCGCGAAAGGGGCCGTCGTGACCGCCACCCTCAGGTGGGAGTTCAGCGTCTCCGCGTACGAGACCTGCCTGGGTTGGCCTGCCCCATCCCGTTGACGCTTCGATCCCCCCCGCGGATGGATCCTCGTCGGTCCGATTCCGCTTGTACGGTGTGGTAAAGCCACCTGTGCTGGTGCCGGGGGCCACCGGCAGTGGTCTCCCACCTCCCCGACCAATGGGGGTGGTGTGCCCCTCCCTGCCGTACTTCAGCCCGAGAGCTAATGACAGCTGGGTGTTCTGGGGGGTGGGAGGGAGGGCAGACCCTGTGGCTGAAGCAGCTGAAACAGCTTGACCAGCCGACTCCTGCCTCCTTAGTTCCAGCCGGCCGCGCTTCAGCGCCTCCTGCTTCTTCAGTCGCTGGCGGCGCTTGGCACTTGCCGGTTTCTTCTTGCGCAAGCGAGCGGTCTCCGCCCAAGTGTCGGGTCCTGCTTGCTCTGTAGCGATGGCTGCCGCTAGCCGTCCCATATTGAAGGCGCTAGCAGCGGCTACCGGTGGTACGGGCATAGCGCCCGATGTGTTGGCCGGGACCGCAACGGACGTAACCGGGGTCTCCGACATCTTTTTATCTTTTTTATTCCTATGTGACTGTTTATTAGTTGCTTCCGACATATTTAAGTTTGATGTTAATAAACACTTTTTTACTTACTTGCTTAAATGGTGCGTTGCAACTGTGCAGGTGGCTGAGTGCAACTGCAACGGTTGGAAGACTCCGGTGGCGCCGGTGAAGGGTGCGGCGGGCCGCGCGGACGCCGCCCAACCTCTCGCCAGCTTCAGCGACCCCTGCCGCAACTGTAGCCACATCCTCGGTGATTATACACCTCTCTTGTCCTGCCAACGTCGTATCCGCCTAACATACTATAATATAACATCATCCATTAGACTCCATAAAAAATTCTAGAAGGTGGTTTTTATTGAACCTAACGCGGTTGCCAAGAACATTGAATAGGTAAGGACGTTGGACCTTCCCCGCGCCAGCGTAACACGATATTTGTAAAAACGTACAAATAACATTCGTAACATTCGTAATCAGAGCGCGATACCACCCGATACCACTCAATCAGAGCGCGCGCCGCGCCGTCCTCTCCGCTACCCGCGGAGCTCGGCGACGCTGGTTCTCATTTAAGCATTGGACAGTCCGACGTCCACCCTATTCAACGTGATATCAGTCCCACACACCTAGGTGCTATGGCAGCTTTGGTTGCACAGGCTACACTGAACTGGAAGGAAAACTTAAAGTGTTTCCATAGTCTATTCGGCTAATCTTTATTCAGTGCGGTAGTACCAATCTGAAATATATTTTTTTATTACTCCTTTTCAACAGAAGAACATTACAGGAAGATTTTTGTTTTGAAATGTTGTGAATGTTTATAATAATAATACACTTAATGCCATTTAATGTGTGGCAAGGGCGGGCTAATTGCCTTAGGCAATTTCCTTCAATCAACCCGGTGGCCATACATTCTTACACGGAATCCAAACCACGGAGCAGTGGGTGGAGGTATGCACGTAATTTTTTTCAAATCAGAAAAATACTCATTGGTACACGCTGGTGGGAATCGAACCCGGAATCCATAAAAAAAAAAAAAAAAAAAAAAAAAACTGACAATAGGAATTATTTATTTCCGATATGAACAACACGTCTTTCCATGCACGCGATGTCTGTCTGTCTGTGACGCTGCGTGGTGTCGCAGAGAAGCACGTGTCTCACCTGGCGGCGTGCGGGAGCGCGGAGGTGTCACGGCTGCTCGGCATGGTGGTCGACGTGGAGAACATCTTCATGTCCATGCACCGCCATGTCTGTCTCTATGTCACGCTGTGTGGTGTCGCAGAGAAGCACGTGTCTCACCTGGCGGCGTGCGGGAGCGCGGAGGTGTCGCGGCTGCTCGGCATGGTGGTCGACGTGGAGAACATCTTCATGTCCATGCACCGCGATGTCTGTCTCTATGTCACGCTGTGTGGTGTCGCAGAGAAGCACGTGTCTCACCTGGCGGCGTGCGGGAGCGCGGAGGTGTCGCAGAGAAGCACGTGTCTCACCTGGCGGCGTGCGGGAGCGCGGAAGTGTCGCGGCTGCTCGGCATGGTGGTCGATGTTGAGAATATCTTCATGTCCATGCACCGCGATGTCTGTCTCTATGTCACGCTGTGTGGTGTCGCAGAGAAGCACGTGTCTCACCTGGCGGCGTGCGGGAGCGCGGAGGTGTCGCGGCTGCTCGGCATGGTGGTCGACGTTGAGAACATCTTCATGTCCATGCACCGCGATGTCTGTCTCTATGTCACGCTGTATGGTGTCGCATAGAAGCACGTGTCTCACCTGGCGGCGTGCGGGAGCGCGGAGGTGTCACGGGTGCTCGGCATGGTGGTCGACGTTGAGAACATCTTCATGTCCATGCACCGCGATGTCTGTCTCTATGTCACGCTGTGTGGTGTCGCAGAGAAGCACGTGTCTCACCTGGCGGCGTGCGGGAGCGCGGAGGTGTCGCAGAGAAGCACGTGTCTCACCTGGCGGCGTGCGGGAGCGCGGAAGTGTCGCGGCTGCTCGGCATGGTGGTCGATGTTGAGAATATCTTCATGTCCATGCACCGCGATGTCTGTCTCTATGTCACGCTGTGTGGTGTCGCAGAGAAGCACGTGTCTCACCTGGCGGCGTGCGGGAGCGCGGAGGTGTCGCGGCTGCTCGGCATGGTGGTCGACGTTGAGAACATCTTCATGTCCATGCACCGCGATGTCTGTCTCTATGTCACGCTGTATGGTGTCGCATAGAAGCACGTGTCTCACCTGGTGGCGTGCGGGAGCGCGGAGGTGTCACGGGTGCTCGGCATGGTGGTCGACGTTGAGAACATCTTCATGTCCATGCACCGCGATGTCTGTCTCTATGTCACGCTGTGTGGTGTCGCAGAGAAGCACGTGTCTCACCTGGCGGCGTGCGGGAGCGCGGAGGTGTCACGGCTGCTCGGCATGGTGGTCGACGTGGAGAACATCTTCATGTCCATGCACCGCGATGTCTGTCTCTATGTCACGCTGTGTGGTGTCGCAGAGAAGCACGTGTCTCACCTGGCGGCGTGCGGGAGCGCGGAGGTGTCGCGGCTGCTCGGCATGGTGGTCGACGTGGAGAACATCTTCATGTCCATGCACCGCGAGGACGACGCCGACACCAAGAGGGTCTACTATTACCTATTTAAGGTCAGACCGCATTCTTGTAATTTTCAATCGACTTCCAAAAAGGAGGAGGTTCTCAATTCGTCTGTATATAATTTTTTTTGTATATGTATGTGTGTATGTTACCTGATTCTCTGCCAATTCTCAACGATTTTAATGATTCTTTTTTTCATGAGTAGGGTATATCTCAGGGGTGGTCCTTTCATAAATTTTATAAAAGAATACCACCCCTAAGGGTGGGAAATTAAGGGATGAACACTTTCACACTAGGGATTTTTCTATCACCCCACTTCCCGGCAACCGATTTAAATATTCTGTGATATTACTAAAAAAAGTGAAATAAAAAAACTGTTTTAAACATTGAACCGACTTCAAGCCCTAAAAAGTACACCTGTAGATGGACCCTTTTGTGCTTCTGTATCGCCTTGTACTAAGATCAAAATATGATTTAGTATTTTTTAGGGTTTGAAGTCGGTTCAATGTTTATTAATTCAATGTACTTGTAGCATATGCAGGCCTGTGGAAAAGGGGCTCAAGTAAAATTGAACCCTTTGCCTCCGACCTAATTAAATATGCTAATAGGCGGCTCAAGCCGAAATTCCAGGTTCAAATCCTGGACAGGACATATTTTTTCTCTTCATTTTCGGCGTTACATTTATCTTGTGAAACATAAAAAGCGAGTACATATTTAGTAACTAACATATAAAAAATTCTGAACACCACTGATAAAAAAATTTTACAATAATAATAAAATAAACTCTGGAACGCTCTCCCTGCCCACATATTCCTCCCCTAGTATGTCTCGGGTCCTTCAAGAGAGGCGTGAATAGGCACCTGTCAGGCCGGCATGGCATTCGCAACCCCCGCGTACGACCGAATGTCCATGTCTTTAGACACCTTATAGGTAGCTCGGCGCCACAGGTCGCTCTTTTTTTTGTTTTTTTTGGAAACTGACATGGTTGGCTACATCACCTACAACATCCGTGATGTCAGCCCATAACACCGGATGAACTTGGTGCCACGTCAGTGCTTCCCTTCGGTCGTGCCGGCTACACTGAACTGGACGGAAAACACAAACTATTTACATAGCCGTTTCGACCGACCTTTCATTCAGTGCGGTGGTACCAACCCGGGCGGGTTAAACCCTACCACCTAGTAATATAAGAAGGGAGTCATATCCCTTAGTCGCCTTTTACGACATACACAGGGAGAGATGCAGTGGGGCTATTCTTTTAAAGTACCGGCCCCACACGGTACGCTCTTTCTATAAAAAAAATAATATGTACTATGATATCGTGCAGCTGCTGCGAAAGTGCATCCTGACGAGGACGCAGCCGCAGGTGGACGGCCCCGTGGGTCAGCCGCCGTTCGAGCGGCCGTCCATCGCGAAGGCCATCACCAACTTCGTGCTGTTCAAGTTCAACTCGCTGGCGCAGCGCGAGTGGCAGACCATGTACGACCTGGCCAAGATGTTCCTGCACTGCTTCAACCACTGGAACTTTGAAACGCCCAGCGCTAGGAAACTGGTAATTGTGCATACACATCACGCGCTGCATCCCGGCAATTGGGGTAAGCAGAGTATAGTATCTGCGCTCCAGTCTGAGAATAGCGGTCATTCACCCCTTCCTACCAATGTACTCGTATTTGCGGAAGCGATACTTCCCTATGTTCTGCGTATCGAGCGAAATTACTGTCGCTAGCTTATTGTGGTAGCCGGGCGGCCGCCTGACCGTTCGTACTATTTTATGATACACACGCCTCTCTGCGCATGTGTGCGTGCTGAGAGGAAGGGGTGAATGACCGCTATTCTCAGACTGGAGCGCAGATACTATAGTCTGTATTGTGCTGCAAGTACTCTTGTAAATTGCGGCGCAATGCCGACCGCCACATTTTGCAAAGTATTCAGACAAGATAACTACGAGTATCAAGCAGCAAGTAAGGCACGAAGACCCACCTGCTGCATGACTCGGTGAAAGTACCGTGCCAAGGTGAGAGGTGGCGAGCATGTCGCCCTTTAGCACGGCATCTTGTCCTTATCCCTTAGTCGCCGTTTACGACATGCACGGGGAGAGATGCAGTGGGGCTATTCTTTTTTAAGTACCGGCCCTACGCAGTATTATAATTATTTTTAAATATATTTTTCATATTATTTTTAAACTCTTGTTTTTTTTCTCTTTTTATTACACTTAGGCTGGTTTCACAGTCATCCGGGCGGTCCGCGCGGGCAGCCCCGCTAGTACTCCGCATGCGGTTCGCCCGCAGTGCGTGCCGAGCAATGTTCTTTCAGTGTTGCGCGGACCACTCTGTGCGGTTCCATTTTGATTGTACCGTCCGTCGCACACGCAGCCCGCATGACAGTGAAACGAAGATCGAGGCGCTCGCGCACGCACCGCGGGCGGCCCGCATGTGTTCGCGAGCGCCATGCCGCACAGCGACGCATCGCGGAGCATGACCCGCGCGGGCCGCTTAGATGACTCTGAAACCAGCCTTGGAAGTGGCAAAATAAAGTTTCTCTAATTTTTTTTACAGCAAGTGTCAAATCCAGAGGACCTGTCGGCTTACCAGATCAATTACACAAGGTACAATTGCACTGATCAATAAAACCCAAATAGATAACCTTGGCTTGAGCACTCTGCAAGAATGAATAGAACGGGGAGATCTCATTGAACCATTTAAAATTATGAATAACTATTACAACGTTCCCAGGCTACAAGATTTATTCACCCTTGCTAACACTACAAACCTGAGAGGGCACTCGAAAAAGCTCTGACACAATCGGTTTAAGCAGAACCCCCGACGACACTTTCTCACCAACAGAGTAGTAGAATCTTGGAACAGTCTACCCAGTTATTATATTATATATATATATTATAGTATATTATCTGTTATAATTAAATGCGCGGGAAATTTAGAGTGGCCACTCGCTAGTCCCGGCCTCGATTAATACCCTCCTCTACTGCCGATGGGCCCGGATATGTTCGGTGAAGCCATCGCAAGCTTAGATCCACACCTTCTTCCTACTGATCACGTTCCCATACCAAATTTTTTTTTACGATATAAAGAACCTACTCTCTCCTCAAATTTAATACGTGAAGTGCGCGCGTATTTCACCTTAACAAGTATGTTTTTTATATCGTAAAAAAAAAATTGTTATGGGAACGTGATCAGTATCTGATACACATACACCCCTTAGTGTATCGTTACCTACTATTGAAAGACCTATATAATAATAATAATGTTGTTGTCAGATGGCTAGTGTTCTGCCACGTGCCGGCGTTCTGCGACTCGCTGACGCACTTCGAGACGACGCTGGTGTTCGGGCGGACGCTGCTGCGAGCCGTGTTCAAGTCCGTCTGCCGCCAGCTAATGGAGAAGTGCCACTCGGAGCGTGACCGCATGCCGCCCGAGAAGCGGGTGTGTACATCGTTCATTATTATCCGCGTAAAATGAGTTGCCACTAGAACCGTGCCACACTCATCTGTTCAAAATTTCCTGTCAGAACATGTATGTATGTATATATTCTTTATTGAACACCAATTTATAAAAATCTCCTGTCAGGCCAGCATGGCAATCGCAATGTCCGCATGCGACCGAATGTCCATGGGCATTGTTAGATACATACTTGTAGGTGAAACGAAGCCACATGTCGCGCTTTCCATAAAAAAAAAAGATAGCCAAACAAATGGAAGTTCCTTCCTGACCATGACGCGATTGGCTTACGTGAAATGTTGTCGCCCAACTATGTCATGTTGAAAAAAAAAATCTAAATGTTTGTGATGTCCAGGTGTTGGTTCTGACGCACTTCCCCCGCTTCCTGGCGCTGCTGGAGGAGGAGATCTTCAGCAGCTCCTCGCCCATCTGGGACCCCGACTATAAGCAGCTGCCTCCCACGCACCTGCAGGCCATACTCGACAACAAGGGTGAGTGCTGCATCCACGCAGGTGTCGGTGCCGACGCACGCTTCCTGCCGCTGCTGGAGGAGGACACCTTCAGCAGCTCCTCGCCCATCTGGGACCCCGACTATAAGCAGCTGCCTCCCACGCACCTGCACGCCATACTCGACAACAAAGGTGAGTGCTGCATCCGCGCAGGGTCGGTGCCGACGCACGCTTCCTGCCGCTGCTGGAGGAGGAGATCTTCAGCAGCTCCTCGCCCATCTGGGTCCCCGACTACAAGCAGCTGCCTCCCACGCACCTGCAGGCCATACTCGACAACAAAGGTGAGTGCTGCATCCGAGCAGGTGTCGGTGCCGACGCACGCTTCCTGGCGCTGCTGGAGGAGGAGATCTTCAGCAGCTCCTCGCCCATCTGGGACCCCGACTACAAGCAGCTGCCTCCCACGCACCTGCAGGCCATACTCGACAACAAGTGTGAGTGCTGCATCCGCGCAGGTGTCGGTGCCGACGCACGCTTCCTGGCGCTGTTGGAGGAGGAGATCTTCAGCAGCTCCTCGCCCATCTGGGACCCCGACTACAAGCAGCTGCCTCCCACGCACCTGCAGGCCATACTCGACAACAAGGGTGAGTGCTGCATCCGCGCAGGTGTCGGTATCGACGCACGCTTCCTGGCGCTGCTGGAGGAGGAGATCTTCAGCAGCTCCTCGCCCATCTGGGACCCCGAATACAAGCAGCTGCCTACCACGCACCTGCAGGCCATACTCGACAACAAGGGTGAGTGCTGCATCCGCGCAGGTGTCGGTGCCGACGCACGCTTCCTGGCGCTGCTGGAGGAGGAGATCTTCAGCAGCTCCTCGCCCATCTGGGACCCCGCTGCTGGAGAAGGAGTTTACGCGGTGCTACATTACTAGATGGTAGTGCCTGAAAGGTGTTGATCCTACACCTGAAATTGAAGAATTTTTGTTGTTGAGAACAAGTTCTAGTTTTCATCAAAATTCTATCTATCCCGTTTGTGTTGTATTACAATCAAGTTATTTAAAATGTAATTTATGATTTATGCTTGTGTGCCGAAGCCACTTCTTTCATTGCATCACATTTTCGTTCAAACACATTATTTTCTATTAATATTCATAACTTTTCCATATTGATGTTTTGATAGTACAAATTTGACCATTTGTAGTTGGAAACTCCCGAAGATTTAACTCAGCTCGCAAGACGTTAGCCCGTTAATACGTCAGCCTCGATAGCTCAGTGGTGCAGACAGTCCACTGTTGCTATTGATTGTTAAGCAACGCTGGGCGCGGTCAGTACTTGGATAGGTGACCGCTCGACCGTTGGAGGCTGACCGTGGTTCGGATTCCACGTAAAACTGTAGGCCCCTTCCCTTCTAACCTTACAGTTGGTAGGGTTCAACCCGCCCGGGTTGATACCACCGCACTGAATGAAACGTCGGTCGAAACGGCTATGTAAATAGTTTGTGTTTTCCGTCCAGTTTAGTGTAGGCGGCACAACCGAAGGGAAGCACTGACATGGCACCTAGTTCACCCGGTGTTATGGGCTGACATCACGGATGTTGTAGGTGATGTAGACAACCGTGTCAGTTTCCATTAAAAAAAAAAAAAACTGCAGTTTTAATATGTCAAAACTAAGTTTTTATTTATTTACAATGACCCTATGCTCCATACCATTCCGGAGTATGATTGGTATGGAGCCACCCGTCAGTCTTGCGTCGTGTGATGATGTCATCATCAGCCTGACCGTTTTGTTTATATTATCTTGAATTTTAGTTTATTGAGTTAGGTCTACCATCATACTCAGAATGAAACGCAATTATGGCAGTGAAAAGATCCAAGCGATACATTAACTAGAAGTTCTGTTTACAAAACTTTGTGAAAAGACTCATCTAATACGCAGTAGTAAAATTACAGTTGTGAAAAAACCCAAGTGACTTAGGTTCATTAACAATTTTACTAATGAATAAAAAAGTTGCGATAGTGCAAGGAACCAAGTATATCCTGCCCCTGTTGCAAACTAGCATGGAAAGGAAAGGGATCGACCTTGGCAGATAATGCGCAGCACTGAGTCTTGCTAACGTTGAAGACGACAAAGTTCTTCTGGCCCCATATAGCTACTTTTCCGAGAACGTTATCAACCTTATCAACAACTGAACGTTGAGCCTCCCCTGTGCCGCGAATCTCTACTCTTCCAGTCCCTAACATAGCCCTCGTGCTCCGTGCTGTCGTCTGCATAGCTGTGTATCATGCCCAAGGACAGTGGATCGTTTATAAAGATTATGAAAAGCGTAGGCGACAGCACAGAGCCCTGCGGAACACCAGCGTTGATTGGAAAGTCGTCCGATTTCGAGCCATCGATGGTAACGAAGATGGAACGACCTGCCAAAAAGCTGGCGATCCAGGTGCAGAGTTTGGGTGGAATGCCGAAGGAAGGAAGCTTGCCTAGAAGGCCTTGGTGCCAAACGCGGTCGAAAGCCTTGGAGATATCCAGGGCGACTGCCAGCGACTCCCCAAAATTGTCCAATCTTTCGGCCCATATATGCGTAACGTACGTTAGAAGATCTCCTGTTGACCGCGCTTTCCGGAATCCGTACTGCTTGTAATCCAGGAGTTTATTTGCTTCTAAGTACGTTAGGAGCTGGGTGTTAATAAGGCGCTCCATAACTTTACATAAAAGTGAAGTTATCGCAATGGGCCGATAGTTGGAGGGGTTCGCGGAGTCTCCCTTCTTTGGAATCGAGGCTCTTTTCCAGCAAGAGGGTACAATCCCACGGGCGAAGAAGAGATGGAAAAGACGGTAGATGATTTTTTTTTTTTTTTTTTTTTTTTTTTATACTAAGCGCGACATGTGGCGCCGAGTCACCCATAAGGTGTCTAGCGACGCCCATGGACATTCGGACGCAGGCGGGGGCTGCGAATGCCATGCCGGCCTGACAGGTGCCCATTCACGCCTCTCTTGAAGGACCCGAGACTATACTTGGGGGGAAATATGTGGGCAGGTAGAGCGTTCCAGAGTTTGCCGGTTCTGTGGAGAAAGGATCTGCAGAACCGATTTGTACGCATCCGCGGTAAATCCAGCGTATAGGGATGCAATCCCTGCCCAGTGCGCGTTGTACGGAGGTGGAAAGGGGACGCCGGAATCGCGTTAAACAGCTCCTCCGAGCACTCCCCGTGGAATAAGCGATAGAACACGCTTAGGGCGCCGACATCCCTACGAAGTTGCAGCGGTTCTAGATCGCGGGACACGTCGGGGTCATCCACAAGTCGCACGGCTCGACGCTGGATCGAGTCCAAAGGCGCAAGCTGGTATTTGGCTGAGCCATCCCACAGGTGCGAGCAGTACTCCAAGCAGGACCTAATCTGCGATTTATACAGAAGCAGCCTTTGGCCCGGCGTGAAGTACCGTCGAACCTTATTGAGTACGCCTAGCTTTTTTGAGGCCAGCTTGGCCTTGCCCTCGATATGGCGCCGGTAATTTAGGTCGTGCGACAGTTCGACTCCGAGGACCCCGAGGTGGTCGCTTAATTTAAGCGACGTGCCTTGGAAGGAAGGAGCTGGTGTGAACGCCGCCCTCTTCGCACTGAACGCGCAAACTTGTGTTTTTGAAGCGTTGAACTCGACCAAATTGCTACGGCCCCATTCGGAAATAGACCGAAGCGTTTGTTCGAGTTCAGACACAAGTCTTCGCCTCTTTTCATCCACAACTTCTCGTCTGGCTGAAGGGTGACTGGTATAGGATCCGTGTGCTGTACTGTCATCCGCATAACAATGTATGTTGCCGAGTGGCAGCATGTCATTGATATGCAGAAGAAACAGTGTGGGTGACAGCACAGATCCCTGCGGTACGCCGGCATTCACTGACATGGCGTCCGACGAGCAACCGTCCACTAGGACCTGAATGCTACGCCCATGTAGGAAGTCGGCGACCCAGTCGCAGAGGCCAGAAGGAAGTCCGTACGCCGGAAGCTTGCCCAGGAGCGATTTGTGCCAAACCCTATCGAATGCCTTGGCAATATCGAGGCCAATTGCCAAGGATTCACCATGTCCTTCAAGCGATTCCCCCCAAAGGTGAGTGACGTACGCTAGGAGATCACCAGCAGATCGGTTTGGCCGAAAGCCATATTGCCGATCGCTGATGAGGTTATTTGTCTCCAGGTACGCCATGAGCTGGGCGTTGATAATACGCTCCATCACCTTGCAGAGTAGGGAGGTAATCGCTATAGGTCGGTAGTTCGAAGGGTTTGAGCGGTCGCCCTTTTTGGGGACCGCTTGAACAAATGCAGATTTCCAGGCTGCCGGCACACGGGAAGCAGAGTAAGAGAGGCGGAAAAGGCGCGTTAGCACTGGAGCCAGCTCGGGAGCACACCGTTTCAGCACCAATGCAGGAATCCTATCCGGCCCACTCGCCTTCCTGGTGTCTAGGGAGAGAAGCTCCGCCCGCACAGTTCGTTGTCGGAACTGTACTTCCGGCATAGAGTTCTCACACCTAGTTATGGATAGAGGGATGGCACCCCCATCGTCCAGGTTGGAGTTCCCCGCAAAGAGAGACACCAATAAATCGGCTTTCTCCTTTGCGGAGTGGGCAAGTGAGCCCCCAGGACACTGCAGTGGTGGAAGTGAGGAGCGGCAAAAATTCGATTCGACAGATTTGGCGAGAGACCAAAACTCACGGCTCCCAGTTGGGTGCTGGTTCAGCCTATCACCAACTCTGCCGATATGCTCGAATTTGGCCCTGGCAATAGCCCTCTTGCAGGATCTGGAGAGGCGGTTGTATTCTTTCTTCAGTTCGGATACATTTGGATCGCGTCTGGCACGAGCGCACGACCATGCACGATAAGCTGCGCCATTAGCTGCGACAGCTTCAGCACAGTCGCGGCTGTACCAGGGCTGGCTTTTACCACCGAGGCGGACGAGGGCGCTGGGAATAAACATCTCCATACCCCCCAGAACCACCTCGGCTACGGCATTGGCGCATTCCGACGGATCATCCGAACTGAAGCATAGCTCTCTCCATGGGTAGGATGCGAGGTATTCTCGCATACCATCCCAATCTGCTGAGGCGTAGTGCCAAATTCGACGCATTCCTCCAGTACGGGACTGAGGAGGCGAAAATGGCACCGTGGACCCCACTAGACAGTGGTCAGAGGAGCCAAGAGGAGCGCTCACTGTGACTTTGTATCCAGCAGGGTTCGTCGTCAGCAGAAGATCCAGCAGAGAGGGTACATGACCGTCTATATCTGGCACTCTGGTAGGTTGATCTACCAGTTGAGACAGGTCATGCGTCAGGGCGAAGTCGTAGGCGGCTCTCCCCGCGAAGTCAGTTCTCCCGGAGCCCAGCCACACCTCGTGGTGGGCATTAAAATCTCCAAGCAGAACCATATCCGCGGAGGGAAACCGCTCTTGCACTTCATCTGCCGCTCTACTCAAGTGCTCGAATAATCGAGCTGTCCCGGCGTCGCCTGAGTGCGACCTGTAGATACAGGCGTACACACGCGATTCCGTCCCCAAATCCACATGAACCCACAGAATAGATAGTTCAGGATCCTCCAGGCAGCGCAGGCGACGACAGCAAATATCCGCCCTAGCGAACATGCAAACCCCGGCCCGAGGTCGGAAGGCTTCTTCCAGGGTGTAGCCGGGGTAATGCAAGTAAGTAGTGTCGGCAGGGCAGGATATTTGCGTTTCTGTCAGGAAGAGTAAAGCCGGCTTCGCCGTCTCCAGGTGATGGTGGACGGCATTCAAGTTGGAGTGCAACCCCCGCACGTTGGTCATGTCAACGCTAAAATAGGTGGGGGTGTGCACCGCTGTACAACGTTTTTTCACTTTCCTTTGCGCTGCCATAGTTTTTTAGAGGGGGAGAGGTAGGCTTGAAGGGCGGTCACGACAATTTACGGGTAAAGCGCAGCTCCTAGCTTCATCGCTATCTGCTCAGGTTCGTGGCGCACCGACACGGAAGACGGAAGGGCCCCCGGTCCCCCCCGGAAGTGGCCGCCGGGATTGGTGTCAACTCAGGGGCACAAATCATGAGCACTATGGCTGGAATGCCATCAGGATCACCACTGTTCGAAGTGTCCAACGTCTTCAAGCACATGTAGACCTGTCTAGGGTGCATCCTTGGCTCCAAAATCGAAATTCCACAGTGTGGTATCCAGGGAGGGGTTGCACCCTGGTCATCCAGAGTTGAGTTGGACGCGAAAAGGCGAGCAAAAATGTTCGCCTTCTCCTTGGCGAGGATAGCGAGTGTTCCATCAGGACGTTCCAGCGGTGATGTAGCAGAGCGACAGAAGTTTCGACCAATAGAGTTGGCGAGAGACCAGAATGCCCGGCTGCCGGTTGGACAGCGGACTAGCCTCTCGCCAATTTTATGGTCGTGCTTGTACTTGGCCACATTGAGCGTTCGCTTGCAAGACCTGGAGTAGGTCCCTTCCCTCCTAATCTTACTTGGTGGTAGGGTTTAATCCGCCCGGGTTGGTACCACCGCACTGAATGAAACGGTCACTGGCTGAAAACGTCGAAACGGCTATGTAAATAGTTTGTGTTTTCCGACCAGTTCAGTGTAGCCGGCACGATCAAAGGGGGAAGCACTGACATGGCACCTAGTTCACCCGGTGTTATGGGCTGACATCACGGACGTTGTAGGTGATGTAGCCAACCGTGTCAGTTTCCATAAAAAAAAAACCTGGAGGAGGCATTAAGTGTGCTTCTTGCCTCAGCAGTACGGGCGCACAGCCATTGCCTGTAGGCCTGATTCTTGGCCTACCGCAAGGCGGCATTGGCTGTTGAACCAGGGCTTGTGTCTACCGCCCACCGGCACAACGGAAGACGGAACAAAATATTCCATACCCTGTTGTATCAGCTCGGCAATAGACACGGCGCACTTTGATGGGTCCGCTGATCCCTCCAAGGGAAAGTTCCAAGAAAAGATCGGAATTCCTCCCATTGCGCCGACTTGTAGTAAGGGGAGCCCTGACACTAACTCTGTATCCTGTAGGTTCAGAAGAAGAGTGAGTGAGCACAGCATCCACGACTCCAACCCGTCGATCCACTACGCAAGTCCACCTGACCGGCTAGGTGTCGGCTGACCTCCAAGACCCCTTACTGCCGCGTACTTAAATTTTTTCTATCATTTTTGTGTTAATTTTCTAGAATTAATGTTCATCTGTATTAATAAAAGACATGCAGACAACTCAACGAAAGTTTTATTCCAGTAATTAATAGAAGAAAAGTAGTCAACATCGCCTTGAGGGAGGCCTACATCCAGCCGTGGATGGACACATGCCAATGATGATATTAATTGATGAATTAATAGAACGGAGACCATTATGAATAATCTTCTTTTTTTGCTCAAAATCAGCTTTAAGATTCACTCTCACAGGAGCCAACCAACTTGGTTCCTTTCACCTCTAAAATAAAATGGCCACTATTAAATTTATTTAAGTAGTAGTGAAAAGAGCTAACTGAATTATACCTATTTTCTTAAAATCTACAAAGATTCTTAATAAAATTCATGTATCATATTTAAATTAACCATTTAGTGTATTAAATGAGTGCTCAAATTTTACACTTTTTACCAATTCTCAATCGTTGTCGAGATATAAGGTCCGAAAAGAGGCCGATTTTATTTGCAAATAAAAGCAAAAATCTGTTTTCGTCATACATTGCTTTTATTTGCAAATAAAATCGGCCTTTTTCGGACCTTAATATCTCGACAACGATTGAGAATTGGTAAAAAGTGTATACATCAAAGTTGTAGAGAATTTTATCATCTCTTATTCCGTAATTGAACAGTTTTTCCTATGATGCACCGTTTTCGAGATATAAGCGAAAAACTGAAAAAATTGGACCTTCTTTGTGCCCCCCCCCCCCCCCCCCCCCTAGGGCGCACCCCCCAGTGGTGGGGACTTTTAGTATGTTTACCTCCTAACTAGTCAGAACAAGATTCCGAAGTCAAACTTTCTGCTTTCGAGCTTTCCGGCTAGAACATTCGTTTCCTGGCCTAATTGTACCTGTCACCATGTGAAGTTTCATTAATATTAGTGAAAAAAATAAAAACTTATGAGCAAAACAAAAATTTTGTGTCTCCCAAAATTTTTTAAATGGCCATATCTCGAAACTTGGTGTCTGTGGCTTGGGTCCCTTCACCACCAAGGCGACGATATGTTCTGTGACCTGTGTGACTTTGCTAAAGGTGATATCAGACTATTAATTTTTCGTTCATTTTCGTTTTTCATTCGGCATCTTTCACTCGAAATGAAACTTCTAAACACGGAATGAAAGTAAAGTGCCGAATGAATTCATTAGTGAACCGATCCAACAATGTTGGATATTTTCATTCGCATATTTCATTTCTACTATGAAATGAAAGATGCCAATGAAAAATGAACAGTCTGAACACAGAGAGAACGTTCACTCGGAATCGGTCATTTTGTATCGAGTCCTGTAGCAGACGAACGTCAGTCAGGTCAACCGTCGCGACAAAATGGTGTTTAAGTGGAACGATGAAAATACGCAGCTGTTTTTGGATAATTTTTTATAATAAATTTTTCAAACTGATTCCAACATGCACGACTTCATTCGACGACATATTGAAACAAAAAAAGAGAAAGTGAATGTTCATTTCCATGTCATTTCTGCTAAGCCGTGTGAACATGGAATGCAAGAAAAATGAACCATTCACTCGAGTGACCAGTCTGATACCGCCTTAAACTAGAAAATGACTGGCATTATTTTTCTAATTGTTAAAATGTTATCAGAGTTCACTACGCGTACAAAGACCTGCATACTTTACTAATAATAATACATTTTTTGAGCAGTAATAATGCACAACCTGTTCTCCCTGCCTACTCATCTGTGTAGGGCATCCAATCCCGCATGTTATTTTCAATCTCGGCATTTGCAGGATTGATGGTTTACAATCCCGCGGGATCCCGGTATTTACGAGATCCCGCAAGTATAACAGCAAAATCCCTCTCTCCTCTCTCTCCTATCTCTCCTCTTTCTCCTCTCTCTCTCCTCTCTCTCTCCTCTCTCTCCTCTCTCTTCCCTCTCCTCTCTCCTCTCCCTCTCACTTTCTCACACATTCTCTGTCTCTCACACCCTATTATATCACTCCTTCGATCACTTGTGTGCACCAAGCTGTGTGCCTATTTCGTGTGATTGTGTAATAAGGACTATTTAATGCTGTAAAAATAATAGTATGTATACAGTTACTACTTAATGTGCACTTTTATTTGTGAAAAAATCTTAAATTCGAACATAATATTCATCAAAAATTGGCAAGTTAGTTTTAATAACAATTTAAAATCAAGTCACCTTTTGCTGAAAATGTAATCGGAAGAAACATAAAATATCCAAGGTATCATTTGCAAGACTGCCCTTACAGACTCTACACTAGTGGGTGGAATAGACTTGAGGATATTAAATATGAATGTTAAATAATTCCCCATCGAACCTCCTGACTCGTATAGAGTCATTTCCCATTCAGTTCAGTCAATATCCGTCCGGCCCCCGGCGCTAGTGCACGGGTCTATGCTGCACATCGATCCCGCCAATCCCGCGGATACCGCACACGTAATCCCGTTCAGTGCGGGATCAGAAAACCACGCGGGATCTCGGTATTTCGAGATCCCGGTATACCGAGATTGGATGCCCTACATCTGTGGGTGTATGTAACTTGCATTTGTATGTGAATATTTGTCATGTGCTGGTCTATTACACACTCAACGTTTTAGCCGATTCGTAAAAAGCGCTTACATGGCACTTAGTTCTAACGAGAGCATGGTCCGCACCCATGTTGTCAACCCATTACACGATGCCAGGTGCCATGCTAGTGCCTCCCTTTGGTAGTGCCAAGTTTCTACGAATCAGCTAAAACGTCGCACGTATGTGTGCATGTTGCGGTGCATGCGTGTGCTACAGCTGTGTGCGTGTTAGGGGCGCGCGGCGAGTTCGAGCGCGTGAGCGTCGCCACCGACGGCAAGGACGGCTTCACCACCATCTCACTCTCACAAGGTACGCCGCCCACATATCTCCCTCCCTCACTCACCGCTCTCTCCCTATCTACCTCTGTCCCCCCTCCCTATATCACTAAATTTCACTCTCTCACACTCTCTCTCTCCTTTCTCCATATCCCTCTCCTCTCTCCATCTCCCTCTCGTCTCTCCATCTCCCTATCGTCTCTCCATATCCCTCTGCTCTCTCCATCTCCCTCTGCTCTCTCTCTCTCTCCTCTCTCTCTCCTCTCCCTCCTCTTTCTCCTCTCTCTCTCCTCTCTATCCTCTCTCTCCTCTCTCTTCCCTCTCCTCTCTCCTCTCTCTTCCCTCTCCTCTCTCCTCTCCCTCTCACTTTCTCACTTTCTCACACATTCTCTGTCTCTCACACCATATTATATCACTCCTTCGATCACTTCCACCCAACATTGACATAACCATAGCAGTTATTGCATTTTATCTTCAACATTCAAGTTAGTCATTTCGCCACCACATTAATTTGCTTCATCACGCTTCATCACCGGATTTTTGGCTGCGATTTTTCCTTGTACTAAAACAATTATTTCGGAGCATACATCGTATGGACTTGGCCACTAAAGTATACTTACTTGAAGAAGTACACACATATACAACGCCGCACCCCTTCCCAACATCTGCTTCAGTATTGTCTTCTCACATTGAACCCAGCCAAAGCCATAAAAGGACAAGCTGTATTGTTTGTTCTCTGGTCTTGTTGATTTGATGTTGACCGGCAGTGTTATATTTTTCACTTATGCTAAACTGAACTTTACTGCAGTAGACATAAGGACTAATATGGCATGGCTAACCCTTACCGGTAACAATGAGTTAATGCTTTTATGGCTTTTCGCTGGGTCTCGGAGACCAAGACTATACACCTCGTCTCGTGATGTTGGCTTCAGTGCACCTTGTGTTTTGACGTCGGCATCAGTCAGTACTGATCTCATGTTGCGTTGTCAGCGTCATTGCATCTAGTGTCACGACGTCGGCATTAGAACTGATCCCATTTTGCGTTTTCGGCGTCAGTAAATCTCGTGTACCGTGTGGGGTCGGTACTTAAAAAGAATAGCCCCACTGTGTCTCTTCCCGTGCATGTCGTAAAAGGCGACTAAGGGGTAAGGACGAGATGCCGTGCTAAAGAGCGACAGGCTTGTCACCTCACCTTGGCACTGTCCTTCCACCGAGTCGTGCAGCAGGCGGGTCTCTGTGCCTTACTTGCTGCTTGATAGTTATCTTGTCGGAATACTTTCTTAAACGTGGTGGTAGATGTTGTGTTGCAATTTTCCAGAGTTCTTGCAGCACAACACCGATTACTCTGCTTACCCTGATTGTCGGGATACAGCTTGTGTGGTATGTATGTATGTAAATCTCGTGTTGCAACGTCGGCACCAGAACTGACCTCATGTTGCGTTGTCGGCGTCAGTACACCTCGTGTTGCGACGTCGGCATCAGTACTGATCCCATGTTGCGTTGTTGGCGTCAGTGCACATAGTGTTGCGACGTCGGCACCAGAACTGACCTCATGTTGCGTTGTCGGCGTCAGTACACCTCGTGTTGCGACGTCGGCATCAGTACTGATCCCATGTTGCGTTGTTGGCGTCAGTGCACATAGTGTTGCGACGTCGGCACCAGAACTGACCTCATGTTGCGTTGTCGGCGTCAGTACACCTCGTGTTGCGACGTCGCCGGCATCAGTCCTGAACCCATGTTGCGTTGTCGGCGTCAGTGCACCTCGTGTTGCGAGACGTCGGCGTCAGTACTGACCGCATGTTGCGGTGTGCGCAGGCAGCATCAAGCAGGAGCTGGGTAAGCGCGCGGCGGAGTGGTCGCGCGCGGACGCGCCGACCGCCGGCGCCAAGCGGCGGCGCGCCGGCGACGCGGACGAGGACGTCAGCGCGCACACGGTCGCGGACATCGTCGCCACCATCAGCGACCCCAACTACATGGCCGGCCCGGACGTTAGTACTCACCTCTTTCTTGTTGATCCAGTGATAGTGTGTTACAGTGAGACGTACAATCTAACGTGTATTTGTATTTATTGTTAATTGTACATCATTTTACTATAAAACAAGGTGCGTTCAAATTATACATTGCGAATTTTTGTTTGATTGCTTCAGGCAAAACCCAAATTTATTTATTTATAAATTTTTTATTTTTTTAAATAGCTCTTGGTAGGCCAAGGTTTACATTTTAATTGTAGTTTTAATTAGAAACTTACCTGAGCTTATAGGTTAGATTTTTAGATTTAGAAGTTTATATTTTATTGGTTAAATGGGCCATTTCCTATATACACAGATTTAGCCTAAAAAACATTCCTATATGGGTTTTTAGATTACCGTGGTTGTTAGACATTATTTTTAAACAAAACAGCTTTACTCGCGGTTCTTTACGAGCTATGTGGCTCGTAAAGAACCGTGAGTAAAGCTGTTTTGTTTAAAAATAACATTCCTATATACACAGATTTAGGGCCATTTGTACCGTGTGGGGCCGGTACTTTAAAAGAATAGCCCCACTGCATCTCTCCCCGTGTATGTCGTAAAAGACGACTAAGGGATATGACTCCCTTCTTATATTACTAGGTGGTAGGGTTCAACCCGCCCGGGTTGGTACCACCGCACTGAATGAAAGGTCGGTCGAAACGGCTATGGTAAATAGTCTGTGTTTTCCGTCCAGTTCAGTGTAGCCGGCACGACCGAAGGGAATCACTGACGTGGCACCAAGTTCATCCGGTGTTATGGGCTGACATCACGGATGTTGTAGGTGATGAAGCCAGCCGTGTCAGCATAAATAAATAAAAAAAAAAAAATTGCGCCAACACGAATTTAACGATATAAATCAGTTTAACTCGTTAAGCTAGTACCCGTTGACTGTGGGAACTGCGTTTAAATCCATAACTCGCTACTTAACTCTAAATTCGTGTTGGCGCAATTGGGCCTTAGCCTAAAAAAACATAACAGAGTATGCCTTTGATAGAGCAAACAATAAAAAATAATTGTATTTAGTTATTTAGGTAGCCGGGAGTGGATGGATGAGAAGAGCGGAAGACCGCGTGTGGTGGCGTGCCTTGGGAGAGGCCTATGTCCAGCAGTGGACCGATACAGGCTGATGATGATGATGATTATTGATGATGATTGGCACCACTGGCGGCTGGTCCTAAAGTGCGCTCGTGCGCCGCACTACCATACCACGAGAAGTCTTCACTTCACTCAAAATAAATAATACCTTACAACATACTACATTAAAACCATAAAGATCGTACTCCAAATAAATACGAATGTGAATTCGACCTTATTTTATAGATCACAAGGCACGTTTTTGCGAGTAAACGCGCGCGCCGTGCGGAATATAAATCGCACGCGGGTCTCCCATACTGATTGTATGGGGATCGGCAAAACACCGCTGGCGCGTGAGACAGAAGATACTTCATAGAAACAGTATGGGCCGAAAGGAGTTCTGCGTGCGGCGCACGAGCGCCAAGCAAGGACGCTATATCGTGAATACCCGCGCGTGCGACACGTCGCGTCGCGAGCGATTCGTTTTGCACAAGTCCGTCTTACAAACTCTTTGCCGTCTACCTAGAGTCAGCGCGCTGTCATGTGATGTGATGTCACATACCCGTTAGCGCGCGAATATTTAAAATGGGATATGGTTAGGTTTTGTGCTTTCTGTCACGTGATACTGTGAATAAATTAAGTGGTGCCGATATTTGCCTAAGCGTTGGTTAAAGGCAAGGCTTTACAATCAGGTGATCCCGGGTTCAATTCCTACTTTTGAAATGCTTTTATTTTTATATTTTTTTTTTAAAGTATTTTTGGACTGTTTTCTTTTTGAAAGCTGCAGTAGTGTTGTGGTCACTGGCGGCTGGTTCTAAAGTGCGCTCGTGCGCCGCACTACCATACCACGAGAAGTCTTCACTTCACTCAAAATAAATAATACCTTACAACATACTACATTAAAACCATAAAGATCGTACTCCAAATAAATACGAATGTGAATTCGACCTTATTTTATAGATCACAAGGCACGTTTTTGCGAGTAAACGCGCGCGCCGTGCGGAATATACATCGCACGCGGGTCTTCCATACTGAATGTATGGGGATCGGCAAAATACCGCTGGCGCGTGAGACAGAAGATACTTCATAGAACAGTATGGGCCGAAAGGATTTCTGCGTGCGGCGCACGAGCGCCAAACAAGGACGCTATATCGTGAATAGCCGCGCGTGCGACACGTCGCGTCGCGAGCGATTCGTTTTGCACGAGTCCGTCTTACAAACTCTTTGCCGTCTACCTCAAAGCGAACCGTCTACCTCGAAGCGAGTCAGCGCGCTGTCATGTGATGTTGATGTCACATACCCGTTAGCGTGCGAATATTTAAAATGGGATATGGTTAGGTTTTGTGCTTTCTGTTACGTGATACTGTGAATTAAGTGGTGCCGATATTTGCCTAAGCGTTGGTTAAAGGTAAGGCTTTACAATCAGGTTATCCCGGGTTAATTCCTACGTTTCAAATGCTTTTATTTTTATATATTTTTTTGAAGTATTTTTGGGACATTACTACTGTTTTCTTTTTGAAAGCTGCAGTAGTGTTGTGGTCTATGGGTGTATTCATAAAGGTACTAAAAATAAGTTAAAAAAACTTGCTTGGATTTTTTTTCTTGTTTTTTGCAACTCATTGAGTGTCTTGAGAATATTCATACTAGGTAGGTAGGTACGTACATAATAAAAGCAGGCAGGCAGGCGTTTAAAAAATTCGTAAGTCCCGATCTTAAAATAACATGACGGGAATGTGTTGGGAAATTTGGTAGGTATTTAAGTAGATAGGTAGGTACTTAGCGCACTACCGGTCACTGAAGTCACCAGCCGCCACTGGTTGTGGTCTATGGGGTGTATTCATAAAAGTACTAAAAATAAGTTAAAAAACTTGTTTGGATTTTTTTTTCTTGTTTTTTGCAACTCATTGTGTGTCTTTAGAATATTCATACTAGGTACTTACATAATAAAACGCAGGCGTTTAAAAAAATCGGAAGTCCCGATCATAAAATAACATGAGGGGAATGTGTTGGGTAATTTGGTATTTAAGTAGGTAGGTACTTAGCGCACTACCGGTCACTGAAGTCACCAGCCGCCACTGATTGGCACACAAAGTTTTGATGGATGCCATCGATTTATCTAGTCGACGAGACGGTGCTGATGGTGTTGTCCGCTGCAGGCGCTGTTCCAGGTGAACGCGCCGCGTGACGAGGCGGCCAAGCTGGAGGAGTCGCGCAAGCTGATCGAGTTCCACGTCATCGGCAACTCGCTCACGGGGCCCGTCGACAAGCAGACCATGCTCTGGCTAATCGGTACCGCTTGCTGCTGTTTTTTTTTTATGTAAACCAGCATGGTTGGCTGTGCCGAGAGACCAATGGTGCAGTCGACAGAGCCAAAATCACCTCTCCTCGCGAAACCACGCTCAGTTAGGTGCCATGCCAGCAGATTTGTCGGAGTGTTGCTAGGCTGTCTAGCCCGTTAATACGACGCTTGAAGACACCCAGGTTAAAGGATTCAGGAAATACACTCGCCGGAAGACAGTTCCACACTCTAGCGGTGCGACAAAGAAACGATTTAGAGAACCGATGGGTTCTCAAAAGCCCAATGTCAACAACAAAAGGGTGCAGAGTCTCTCTGCGACGAGTCATGCGGAGATAGGACGGGTGGCAGGGAATAAGGGATGCTAGTTCCGCAGAGCAGCGTCCGTGATAGTATCTGTAAAACAGACTAAGCGAACCCACAAATCGTCTGTGACTCAGTTGTAGTTGTAATAGTAGTGGTAGGGGTTGGCTATAAGCGTGCAACTCTGTGTCGGGGACCTTCGTGCAAAACCGTACCGTACCGTGTGGGGCCGGTACTTTAAAAGAATAGCCCCACTGCATCTCTCCCCGCGTATGTCGTAAAAGGCGACTAAGGGATATGACTCCCTTCTTATATTACTAGGTGGTAGGGTTTAACCCGCCCGTGTTGATACCACCGCACTGAGTGAAAGTTCGGTCGAAACGGCTATGTAAATAGTTTGTGTTCTTTGTCCAGTTCAGTGTAGCCGGCACGACCATAGGGAAGCACTGACGTGGCACCAAGTTCACCCGGTGTTATGAGCTGATATCATGGATGTTGTAGGTGATGTAGACAACTGTGTCAGTTTCCATAAAAAAAAAATAACGCAACATTACTTTAACGTATACTATCATCTCATGTGAGGCTGGTACTTAAAAAGAATAGCCCCACTGCATCTCTCCCCGTGCATGTCGTAAAAGACGACTAAGGGATAAGGACAAGATGCCGTGCTAAAGGGCGACAGGCTCGCCACCTCTCACCTTGGCACGGTACTTCCACCGAGTCATGCAGCAGGTGGGTCTTCGTGCCTTACTTGCTGCTTGATTGATTGAATCTTGTTCGAATACTTTGCGAAACGTGGTGCTCGGTGTTGTGCCGTAATTTACCAGAGTTCGTGCAGCACAACACCTATTACTCTGCTTACCCCGATTGTTGAGATTCAGCGTGTGTGATATGTATGTATGTATGTATCATCTCATTCTTAATTTTGTGTAAAAATTATAAATATATTTTTATATCCTTGCGACCATTAGTGTTTCGTCGCATACTTTTAGAGGAACTTAGAGGAATTCCCACAGAGTCGAACATATTCTTTTGAAGTACCTATCGGCAGGGCCGTCTCAAGGGCGGGGCGAGCGGGGCGGGCGCCCCGGGCGCCCTGCGCTAGAGGGGCGCCTTAGGCGCCCCAATCGTTTGCCGCACAGGCTTTCCGCCGCCTCCGCCGCCTAAGCTTTCTAAAATTACGCGTCGGAAACAAACGACGTAGTTACCTGCTTAAAAATATATATAAATAATAAATAAACACAATTAATACATTAATAAATTTATAATAAATCGTTGGTTCCATCTAATCGTTTTATGTATTTCTGTACTTTCTTTCTACTCTATATTCTCCAGACACTTTAATTTATTAAAATATGTTTCCTTAAAGTAATGTTTTTATTAATTTAACCCTAATATTACTACACATTAAGTGCACTGACATAAAATAAAAAATTAAAATTAATTTATATTCGCCGCATAAAATAAAATCACCTATGATGTTAGAGTCTGGGACGGCAGCGGACGGAGGGGCACGGAGAGGCAGTAAGCTTGTGTTTGCCCCGGGCACCTATTACTTAAGAGACGGGCCTGCCTATCGGACTGCACACGGCACCGACATGTCTTTTATGCGATTGTCATATTTCACTGTTGTAACTTTCATTGCAGGCCTGCACAATGTGTTTTCACACCAACTTCCAGAAATGACCAAAGAGTACATATCTCAACTAGTGTTTGATCCGTAAGTAAGCTCTAAAACTACTTCAAATGTTTTAAAATTTATTCTACTTAGCACATTATCTTACTAACCTGCTTTTTTCCTTTGTATTGTATACTCATATAAAACAATTTCTTGATAAAACGTTTCTATTTCAGAAAACACAAAACTTTAGCGCTAATAAAGGAAGGAAAACCAATTGGCGGCATCTGCTTTAGGACATTCCATTCGCAGGTACGTTTTACTGAATTAGAAATAAAAAGTGCATAGAAACCTAAGAAATCACACACAATTATGCAGATGCACACTTACTCACACACATGCATACTTACTGACTTGCATACACACTTACACGCATACATACTTGCTGCCTTGCACACTTGGTTGCATACACACTTACTCACACACATACATACTTACTGACTTGCAAACTTGCTTGCATACACACTTACACACACACATACATACTTACTTACTTACACACTTGCTTGCATACCCACTTACTCACATACATACATACTTACTGACTTACATACACACTTATTCATACTTACTGAAATGCACATTTGCTTACGTACACACTTACCCACACACATGCATACTCACTGACGTGCAAAATTGCTTACGTACACACTTACCCACACACATGCATACTTACTGACTTGCACACTCGCTTATATACAAACTTACTCACACACCTGCATACTTACTGACTTGCACACTTGCTTACGTACAAACTTACTCACACACATGCATACTTACTGACTTGCACATTTGCTTGCATACTCACTGATGTGCAAACTTGCTTACGTACACACTTACCCATACTGACATGCACACTTGCTTACATGCACACTTACACACATGCATACTTACTTACTTGCACACTTGTTTACGTACACACTTACCCACACACCTGCATACTTACTTACTTGCACGATTGTTTACGTACACACCCACACACCTACATACTTACTGACTTACACACTTGCAGCGTACAAACCTTTTCACACTGACACACAATTACCCACACACACACATACGCACGCGAACACTAAGAGTGGACTGCGCAGGGCTTCAGCGAGATAGTATTCTGCGCGGTGACGTCCAACGAGCAGGTGAAGGGCTACGGCACACACCTGATGAACCACCTGAAGGACTTCCACATACGCAGCAACATTCTGCACTTCCTGACGTTCGCCGATGAGTTCGCGATCGGTACGTACGCACCGTAGGCAGAACGCCACGCTTAAAAACTGTATTGAAAAATGCCGACATGTATTAAATGCTAAAAATAAGAATTGCAACCTGAATGCAAGGGCCATGCATGCTATCTATAGAGCATCTATCAGATCTGTTTAATGTTGAATAAAAAAATAGTAAAATAAATGAATTATAATAAACAATACAAATAAATTGAGTTATAGTGTGTGAGTATGTTTATATGTAAGCGAGTGTGCAAGTCAGTAAGGATGCAGGTGTGTGGGTAAAGCTAGAAACTCATTGGGCCCACGTACGCCACACACGCGAATCTGGGCGCGTCGGTCTCCATACATTTTATATGGAAGAGTGCAGCACGCAGTTTCATTGCGCCCACGCCACCCTACGCTACGCGACACACTGCGTGCTGCACTCTTCCATATAAAATGTATGGAGACCGACGCGCCCACGTATGCGTGCGTAGCGTACGTGGGCCCAATGAGTTTCTAGCTTAAGTGTGTACGTAAGCAAATGTGCACGTCAGTAAGTATGTATGTGTGTGAGTAAGTGTGTATGCAAGCAAGTGTGCACGTCAGTAAGTATGTATGTGTGTGAGTAAGTGTGTATGCAAGCAAGTGTGCACGTCAGTAAGTATGTATGTGTGTGAGTAAGTGTGTATGCAAGCAAGTGTGCACGTCAGTAAGTATGTATGTGTGTGAGTAAGTGTGTATGCAAGCAAGTGTGCACGTCAGTAAGTATGTATGTGTGTGAGTAAGTGTGTATGCAAGCAAATGTGCACGTCAGTAAGTATGTATGTGTGTGAGTAAGTGTGTATGCAAGCAAGTGTGCATGTCAGTAAGTATGTATGTGTGTGAGTAAGTGTGTATGCAAGCAAGTGTGCACGTCAGTAAGTATGTATGTGTGTGAGTAAGTGTGTATGCAAGCAAGTGTGCACGTCAGTAAGTATGCATGTGTGTGAGTATGTTTATATGTTAGCTTGTGTGCAAGTCAGTAAGTATGCAGGTGTGTGGCCTTATGAAGTATGAAGGTGTGTGGACTTATTGCCATAGGCAATAATAAAGCTTACAATATTATGTACAGCTCATTCTGCATACACCTGAAATAATGAAATACAAAATGTTTACACAAATTTATTTTTTTCACATAAATTTAAATCTTAATACCTCATTATTTTAATCTCATAGCTTCCATACATGTTATTTTCACAAAAACTATGGTAGAGGTGAACTCTTTAAAAGTGTTTACTAATAATAAATAAGAAATAAATTCACCTTTACCAAAAATTCAGATATTTGTTTTCAAATTAACCGGAGGGAAGTCGCCGAAGCACGGAGATATGTTAATATCTAATAATATATATAAGGTCTCTCATTAGTAGGTAACGATACGCTAAGAGGTGTATGTGTATCAGATACTGATCACGTTCCCATAACAATTTTTTTTACGATACAAAAAACCTACTCACTCCTCAAATTTAATACGTGAAGTGTATTTCACCTTAATAAGTATGTTTTTATATCGTAAAAGAAAAAATTGGTATGGGAACGTGATCAGTATCTGATACACATACACCCCTTAGCGTATCGTTACCTACGATTGAAAGACCTTAAGTATATAGTACCTGGGCGACCGAGCTTCGCTCGGCGTCTACGCCTACCTAGATAAACTTAAAAAAAAAAATAACATTATCTAAATACTAAATTTCCAAATCGTTAGAGCCATTTCCGAGAAACCAATTGTATATATATATATACAAGTTTAGCTCACTTAAAGTAATACGATCAAAATAGATTAATGTATGGTGCTGTTGTGGTGTGGTGGACGCGAAGGTTACTTCAAGAAGCAGGGCTTCTCAAAGGAGATCAAGCTGCCGCGCGCGATGTACGCCGGCTACACGAAGGACTACGAGGGCGCGACGCTGATGCACTGCGAGCTCAACCCGCGCATCGTCTACACGGAGTTCACCAGCGTCGTACGCAAGCAGAAGGAGGTCTGTGCGCTCACTCTCTCTCTATCTCTCTCTCTCGCCTCCCTTCTTCCTCCTCACAATATTTTCTCATTCACTCTTTATTGAAAGTTAAAAACACTCTCGCGTTTTTTCAACCACTATGTGGTGTTGTATTATTTTGTTTTGTACATTATTTACACTTCTTAAATATTATAAATATTATTAAATGTTAAATATTATAGAAGTGTAAATAATGTACAACTCATTCACTCTTTCATTCTCACAATATCCATTTTTCTCACGTTTTCTCTGATTCTTTCGCACTCACTCTCTCCCTTTCTCTTTCTTATTGTCTCAATCTTACAGCCTGGGGTTTTTCAAAACGGCCGTGAAAAGGGTCCTGTCGGGCCGGCATGGCATTCGGAATCCCCGTGCATCACAGAATGTCCATGGGCATCATTAGACACCTACTTGTAGGTGAAACGATGCCACATGTCGCGCTATCCATAACAAAAAATCTTTCTCTTTTTCTCCCGTTTTCTCACGCTCCATCATTTTCTCATTCTATCTCTCTTCATCATTGTCTCAATCTTTCTCTTTTTCTCCCATTTTCTCACTCTCCATCATTCTCTCAATTTCTCTCAGTCTCTCTCTTTCTTTCTCATTTTCTCAATATTTCTTTTTTTCTCCCATTTTCTGACTCCCATCATTCTCTCACTTTTTCTCATTATCTCGCATTTTATCATTCCCCCACTTTCACTCACACTATCCCTCTCTCTGTCTAAAGCTCCCTTACTCAGCTCCGCCCACATGCTGTCGGTATAGCCAATAGACGGTCTGCGTTCCGTTTCCAGATAGTGAAGAAGTTGATCGACATGCGACAGAAGGACGCAACCAAACAACATCCCGGACTCACCTGCTTCAAGGAAGGCGTAAGTGACCTGCTGCCTTTTATTGCAATCCTTATCCTTACCTTTAATAAAATCCAACGTCTGCTTTCTGTCTGTCTGTCTGTCTGTCCGCTTATAACTCGAGAACCACTGAACCGATTTTAATAAAAAAGAATTCTACGGATAGCTTGATTCTTCCCATTAACTATAAGCTACTTACTATCACGTTAAATGGCTTATGAGTTTAGCAGAGAAGTCAAATATGAGAGCGGGCGGAGCCGCGGGCACGGCTAGTGTCTTATGCTGTGTCGTATGCTGAAATTCGACGCATCAACTATCTAAAATTTATAAAATTTGACTTACACAGTGACCGTGGTCACAGAGGACGACAACGTATAGAGAAACAGCTCCCTAGCGGAGTCCATTATATTAGCCCTTTCTTAAGGGCTGCCGCACAAGAAGGAAATATATTAAATTGAAAATGTAAGTAAATGTTTTACTAAATGTATGTTTTAATATCGATTAAAATAAATAAATAAAATAAATCGTTAGAAGCCAAATCCGTTTCCGAGAAACCAGTCTGGTCGTTTTAGACGCTCAGCATATTATAAGGTCTTTCAAAATTAATTCATAGTACGCTAAGGGGGGGGGGGGGGGGGGTTCTGTATCATATAGGATAGGGAGTAAAACCTATATAAAATTTTTTTGACCTTGGGCTTTTTTTATGTAAAATATTTTTTTATGTTTTAATAAAAAAATTGGTGGTTGATTTTTATAGCCTAATCGATTCAGTTTCATAACAGTAACAAAAAAGTCTTCATTACCATTATGAAGTGGATGGACGTGCAAGTTGGTAAAAAAAATCCAATTCTTTCTATTCCATACTAATAAAACTAAAACTGTGGTTTTTCACAATTTCTGAAAGAAAGAGATCTGTGTGTTGGAAGATTTTTTTGTTCCTGGCATAAAACTGAAACGATTAAGAAATATTTTTTTTACATTTTATAAAAAAAAAAATTTTTTTTTGTAAAAAAAAATTCTTTATTCTTCAAAAGTGATCTATTTCTGATACAGAACCCCCCCTTAGCGTACTATGAACTAATTTTGAAAGACCTTATATAATATGATAGTATCTAGTTTAGTACTCGTAGATGTTCTGTTTATAAAATAATAATTTAAAATATCACAGAAATATGTGACAGGCTGTGACGTGTGGGCGGGCACTGACATAGGTATATCAGTAATTTGTGGGACTGATCGACTCGCCTAGGTAGCTGTTCCTCTGTACGTTGTTGTCCTCTGTGCCGTGGTGGAGAATATTTGTATATGAATTCATCTGCAACGACCTGTTCAAACACCTGGAAAATAAAATGAATCAATGTGTGTGTGTGTATTGTATATGTACAGGTGCGCGGTATCCCGGTGGAGTGCATCCCGGGACTGCGGGAGACGGGGTGGCGGGCGGCGGCGCGCGCGACGCGCGTGGCGCGCGCCATCGACCGCGAGGAGTGCTCCGACCCTGACGCCCTCGCCACTCAGCTGCGCAATGTCTTGCACACGGTGAGCGCTCCCTACTGTAGAACTGCGGGAGACGGGGTGGCGGGCGGCGGCGCGCGCCATCGACCGCGAGGAGTGCTCCGACCCTGACGCCCTCGCCACTCAGCTGCGCAATGTCTTGCACGCGCTCCCTACTGTAGAACTGCGGGAGACGGGGTGGCGTGCGTGGTGAAAAAAAACGGCCAAGTGCGAGTCGAACTCGCGCACCGAGGCTTCCTTGTCGCCATGTCATGGTTAGCGCCACTCGCGCCATCTATGGCGTGTAATGAAATGCTTCATATTAGTTAAATGTCATGATTAGTTAAAATGCTTCACGCTCTATTCGGTAGATGGCGCGGGCGCATACACTTTTTTTATTTCTTCTATGGGAACCCCTGTGAATTTTTTACTTTTTCTTATTTTTATTATTTGTTATTATATCGGCCATAATAACACATATTGTGTGAAAATTTCAACCTATTACTGTTCAAGAGATACAGCCCTCGGACAGACAGACGGACGGACGGACGGACGGACGGACGGGCGGACGGACGGACGGACGGACGGACGGACGGACGGACAGACAGACAGACAGACGGCGTAGGCTTAGTAATAGGGTCGGCTACCTATTACGGTTCAAGAGATACAGCCCTCGGACAGACGGACGGACGGACGGACAGACGGACTGACGGACACACAGACAGACAGACAGCGTAGGCTTAGTAAAAGAGTCCCGTACCGGATACGGAACCCTAAGAAAAGATAAATAGAAAACAAACTATCATGTCATGTGTAATTGTGTGCATTAAAAAGTAATATTCAATAAGATGTGAACAATGAGTGTTGTGTGTGCGGCGCAGGTAAAGAACCACACTTCGGCCTGGCCGTTCCTGAAGCCGGTGGACAAGGCCGAGGTGCCCGACTACTACGACCACATCAAGTATCCCATGGGTTAGTACACCGCTTTTCGTTTTATATAGGGTCATTTTTTATTAAGTGGAGTCCCTTAAATGGTTGGTTCTATATCTGAAATGGATCACGTTTATGATGTTAATTTTACTTTACGTACCTAAAGTTCGATTTTTTTCTGGACATGCCACATAGTAGTGCCCATGCATACTAATACACCCTGAAAATTTCAATAAAATCGGTCCAGTACTTTCAGTTATTAAAAAATGAAAAAAAAAATTACATTTACGTGCACGCATCATTCGCGCGGACAGCTGGGGGTTCGTTGACCCGTGCGAATCAAAAAGTAGATCAAGGCCGCACGCGCCAGCTGTCCCACGCATATAGGTATGAGATGCACGTAAATGTAATCTTTTTCATTTATTAATAACTCTGAAAGTACTGGACCGATTTTGTTGAAATTTTCAGGGTTTATTAGTATGCATAGGCACTACTATGTGGCATGTCCAGAAAAAAAAATCGAACTTTAGGTACATAAAGTAAAATTAACATCATAAACATGATCCATTTCAGATATAGAACCAACCATTTAAGGGACTTCACTTAATAAAAAATGACCCTGTATTTGTTTTTAACCGACTTCAAAAAAGGAGGAGGTTTTCAATTCGACTGTATTTTTTTTTATGTTTGTTACCTCAGAACTTTCTGAGACTTTCAGACTGGGTGAACCGATTTTGATGATTCTTTTTAAACGGTTTTATTTAGCTTGACTCCTTATATTTGTTTGTTTGTTTGTTACTATCTTTGTTTCAAATCTTGCGACAACTTTTTCAACTACTTCTACTGAACCGATTTTTATGAAACTTTGCACACACATTGAGTTCTCGTGACAATACAATATTATGATAATTTCAACTTGGTAACGAGGGTCTGATGATGGAGTCAGGAGGAGGACAGTGAAACTCTTCAACTTTACTAGTAACTCCCTCGAGTTTGGGCTCATATGGTTGGTTTGGACGAGTGTTCCATACTTCTACCAATACACTTGGTGAGGAGGGTCTGATGATGGAGTCAGGAGGTGGACAGTGGAACTCTTCAACCGTTACTAGTAACCCCCTCGAGTTTGGGCTCATATGGTTGGTTTGGAAGAGTATCCCATACTTCTAACAATACACTTGGTGACGAGGGTCTGATGATGGAGTCAGGAGGTGTACAGTGGAACTCTTCAACCGTTACTAGTAACCCCCTCAAGTTTGGGCTCATTTGGTTGGTTTGGACGAGTGCCCCATACTTCTACCAATACACTTGGTGACGAGAGTCTGATGATGGAATCAGGAGGTGTACAGTGGAACTCTTCAACCGTTACTAGTAACCCCCTCGAGTATGGGCTCATTTGGTTTCTTTTAACGAGTGTCCTATACTTCTACCAATACACTTTTTGACGAGGGTCTGATGTTGGAGTCAGGAGGCGGACAGTGGAACTCTTCAACCGTTATTAGTAACCCCCTCGAGTTTGGGCTCATTTGGTTGGTTTGGACGAGTGTCCCATACTTCTACCAATACACTTGGCGAGGGTCTGATGATGGAGTCAGGAGGTGGACAGTGGAACTCTTCAACCGTTACTAGTAACCCCCTCGAGTTTGGGCTCATTTGGTTGGTTTGGACGAGTGTCCCATACTTCTACCAATACACTTGGCGAGGGTCTGATGATGGAGTCAGGAGGTGGACAGTGGAACTCTTCAACCGTTACTAGTAACTCCCTCGAGTTTGGGCTCATATGGTTGGTTTGGACGAGTTTCCCATACTTCTACCAATACACTTGGTGACGAGGGTCTGATGATGGAGTCAGGAGGTGTACAGTGGAACTCTTCAACCGTTACTAGTAACCCCCTCGAGTTTGGGCTCATTTGGTTGGTTTGGACGAGTGTCCCATACTACTACCAATACACTTGGTGACGAGGGTCTGATGATGGAGTCAGGAGGTGTACAGTGGAACTCTTCAACCGTTACTAGTAACCCCCTCGAGTTTGGGCTCATTTGATTGGTTAGGACGAGTGTCCCATAGTTCTACCTATATACTTGGTGACGAGGGTCTGATGATGGAGTCAGGAGGTGTACAGTGGAACTCTTCAACCGTTACTAGTAACCCCCTCGAGTTTGGGCTCATATGGTTGGTTTGGACGAGTGTCCCATACTACTACCAATACACTTGGTGACGAGGGTCTGATGATGGAGTCAGGAGGTGTACAGTGGAACTCTTCAACCGTTACTAGTAACACCCTCGAGTTTGGGCTCATTTGATTGGTTTGGACGAGTGTCCCATAGGTCTACTTGGTGACGAGGGTCTGATGATGGAGGCAGGAGGTGTACAGTGGAACTCTTCAACCGTTACTATTAACCCCCTCGAGTTTGGGCTCATATGGTTGGTTTGGACGAGTGTCCCATACTTCTACCAATACACTTGGTGACGAGGGTCTGATGATGGAGTCAGGAGGTGTAAAGTGGAACTCTTCAACCGTTACTAGTAACCCCCTCGAGTTTGGGCTCATTTGGTTGGTTTGGACGAGTGTCCCATACTTCTAACCAATACACTTGGTGACGAGGGTCTGATGATGGAGGCAGGAGGTGTACAGTGGAACTCTTCAACCGTTACTATTAACCCCCTCGAGTTTGGGCTCATATGGTTGGTTTGGACGAGTGTCCCATACTTCTACCAATACACTTGGTGACGAGGGTCTGATGATGGAGTCAGGAGGTGTAAAGTGGAACTCTTCAACCGTTACTAGTAACCCCCTCGAGTTTGGGCTCATTTGGTTGGTTTGGACGAGTGTCCCATACTTCTAACCAATACACTTGGTGACGAGGGTCTGATGATGGAGGCAGGAGGTGTACAGTGGAACTCTTCAACCGTTACTATTAACCCCCTCGAGTTTGGGCTCATATGGTTGGTTTGGACGAGTGTCCCATACTTCTACCAATACACTTGGTGACGAGGGTCTGATGATGGAGTCAGAAGGTGTACAGTGGAACTCTTCAACCGTTACTAGTAACCCCCTCCAGTTTGGGCTCATAGGGTTGGTTTGGACGAGTGTCCCTTACTTTTACCAATACACTTGGTAACGAGGGTCTGATGATGGAGTCAGGAGGTGTACAGTGGAACTCTTCAACCGTTACTAGTAACCCCCTCGAGGTTGGGCTCATTTGGTTTGTTTGGACGAGTGTCCCATACTTGCCGAACGCAAAAGTATGAAACAGACATACCATCTGTTCAAATTGATTTTGAAAGAGACGGCGGACACCTTATCCATCCTAAAGCTATACAGTTTCCAGCAAAGTTTAATTATGGAACAGCTGAGAGACGGATGTTACCGATAATTTTGTCATGGGCCTCCACCGTCCATATAATGCAGGGCAGTACTGTTGACCGTGCTGTCGTGTATTTGGGCTCCACACTATTTGAGGAGGGTCAAGCGTATGTTGCATTGAGTTTCGTAAAGTCTTTAGAAGGGTTATGTATTGAGGAACTTGATTGTGAGTAATTGACAGGTAAGAAACCGAGTAACAAAGATGCATTGAGAGAGTTGGAAAGAATGACGAGTTTACGTAATGAATGATACGAGCCAAAAATCAAACTAAAAACGAGTAAATAAAAAAATTGGTAAAAAAACTTTTAAGTTAAACGGTTTTATTAAAAATAAAAAACTAAAAAAAAAACAGCTGTACAAAAAATTTGAAAATAATAAGGACACAAGCCTGGGCCTTCTTAAGATTTTACGTCTGGGTAAGAAATCGTGCAATACTAGCGTGCTGTCTTCTCATGTCGGATGCCAAAGGGCACATTGTGTCGCTGCGTCAGCGGAATAAGTAATAAATTGAGACTTTTAACAGACTAATATAAAAACGTGGGGCTTATAATATGCGTAATAAATAACATGCGCCCCACGTTTTTATATTAGTCTGTTAAAAGTCTCAATTTATTACTTATTCCGCTGACGCAGCGACACAATGTGCCCTTTGGAATCCGACATGAGAAGACAGCACGCTAGTATTGCACGATTTCTTACCCAGACGTAAAATCTTAAGAAGGCCCAGGCTTGTGTCCTTATTATTTTCAAATTTTTTGTACAGCTGTTTTTTTTTTAGTTTTTTATTTTTAATAAAACCGTTTAACTTAAAAGTTTTTTTACCAATTTTTTTTTATTTGGAAGCTGGTGCTTCCCGTGTAGTCCCATTTGGTCAAGATCGGATTGGAAAGCGAAGCGGAGGCGCCGAGTAGATTAATAGCAAAAAAATACTAAAAAACGCACCGCAACCGATTGCTCAACTTTCCGTGTTCGTGCCGAGCGCCGTGTTCTGGGCTAGGTCCGGTACCACCTCTGGTCCCAGCGCTCTTTAACATTGCGTGTTCTTTGCGACGAAATAAATATGTGAATGTGAACTGGGGCCGGCCGGCAGACTTGCGCACGATGGGAGAGCGGCTGAAGGCGCGCTACTACGTCGCGCGGCGGCTGTTCGTGGCCGACATGACGCGCATCTTCACCAACTGCCGGCTCTACAACTCACCGGAGACCGAGTACTACAGGTGGGCTCACACCGACTACTCCTAGATAATTTCGAAAGTGTTGAAATCGGCCTGCGTCGGCTTCACCGAACATATCTTTAAGATTTGGTCATTAAATCTCGTGGTATTCCTGCAGTATATTATTGTATGTCCTCCGTGTGTTCGGTGACATTTTTTTGTGATGGTTTGCTACCCCACCTGCGGGTGTAGAGTAATGTCAGTCCGTCACATCTTGTCCCTGTCAGATCCAGGTTCAGGGGTTTAGAAGATATAGGTGGAGCCATTAAAATGATTAATAAACATAATATTATTGTGTGGCGAACGGGGTCTGTATTGCATCGCTATTTTGATGATGCAGCGCCGCGTCGCCTCTCAGTGTGATTTAACCCGGCTCGCTCATAAAGTGTGTACTGCGCTGCGTCACAGAAAATAATATTAGTCTAGGAAACGAATGATTGTAGCCGGAAAGCTCGAAAGCAGAAAGTTTGACTTCGGAACCTTGTTCTGACTAGTTAGGAGGTAAACATACTAGTCCCCACCAGTGGGGGGTGTGCCCTATGGGGGGGGGGGGGCACAAGGTCCCATTTTTCGGTTTTTCGCTTATATCTCGAAAATGGTGCATCATAGGAAAAACTGTTCAATTACGGAATAAGAGGTGATAAAATTCTCTACAACTTTTATTAATAATAATAAAAAAGCACATTTATTAATGAAATATTTCGCCCCGATGTCGGTGGCGTCTTCAGTCAAGTGAGAAATAATGATTTGATAGATATGTTTTTTAATATTTTCTTCTTTTTTTATTATTTTTTATATAGAAATAGAAAGCAAATGATGGTTTTATGGATACATTAAAAAACATATCTATCAAATCATTATTTCTCACTTGACTGAAGACGCCACCGACATCGGGGCGAAATATTTCATTAATAAATGTGCTTTTTTATTATTATTAATAAAATATGTGTTTTACATAAAAATAAAGCAACAAAAAGTTGTTAGTATTTAATTAAAAAATATATATATATATAAAGTGAAAGTCTCTACAACTTTGATATTATACACTTCTTACCAATAATTCTCAATCGTTGTCGCGATATAAGGTCCGAAAAAAGGCCGATTTTCAAATATAAGTTTTTTACCTCATGTTTTTTGTCATACATTGTTTTTGCATTTGCAAATAAAAACGACCTTTTTTCGGACCTTATAAATCTCGACAAATATTGAGAATTGGTAAAAAGTGTATATTATCAAATTTGTAGAGAATTCTATCACCTCTTATTCCGTAATTGAACAGTTTTTCCTATGATGCACCGTTTTCGAGATATAAGCGAAAAACCGAAAAATGGGACCTTCGTTGTGCCCCCCCCCCCCCCTCCCCCCTCCCCAGCGTGCACCCCTCAGTTGTGGGGACAGTCAGAACAAAGTTCCGAAGTCAAACTTTCTGCTTTCCGGCTACACCCCTTATTTGAGCACTCATTTACTACGCTATATAGTTGCGTTCGAAATCACGCCCTACCTATCGACCTCAATTAGGGTTGTGGGCATGCCCACCGTGCCCATATGGCTGGATCCGCGCCTGGTACTATCTTCATGCGTTTTTTCTATAAAAAGCAACTGTAACGTGTTTATATGTGCCTGAATAATGAACACTTTTTTTATTTGATTTGATTTGTATGTTATTGTGCATCAGGTGCGCCAACGCGCTGGAGAAGTACTTCCAAACCAAGATGAAGGAGCTGGGCCTCTGGGACAAATGATCGGAGTTTAACTTCGACGACTACTTCCTGTCGCAAGTGCACGCGGCGCCGGCGCGCGAGCCGCAGCCGTGCGGCAGCCGCGCGTGCGCGCCCGCGCCGCCCGCGCGCGGCAAGCGCCTCACCCCCCCCGCAGACCAACAGTCGCAAGTGTGAAGCGGTGACGCAACGGACAGAGTGCTGTGTGATACCGTACTATACGTTAGATTAGTGTTAACAGTTAAGGGGCCACCTCCCTAAATTGTGCCTCTCACTCTAACAATGCGCGTTTTATTTTATTATGAAGAGATTATACAACTTTTAAAAAAATCCTCTGGGAGAAACGTGCATGATAAAATTATTAATGTTTTTCAATAAAAGTATTTGGTACTCCACATATAATAAGTAAAAAAAAGAAACAAAATCTTAATAAACTTTTAGTTTTTTTTTTCAATTATGTGGAGTACCAAATTTTTTTACTGAAAAACATTAATAATTTTATCATGCATGTTTCTCCCAGAGGTTTTTTTTATAAGTTGTATAATTTCTTCATAAAAAAATGAAATGTATGAAAAACGGCCAATGTTAGAAAAAGCGGGTAGATTTAGGAAGGAGCCCCTTAGTAGGTTGAGAGCTGGATAGGTGTAATGAACACATTTTATACCAAAAAAAGCTTGCCCTAGCTGTGTTTTTGCGTGTTTCTGAACTATCTATCTATATGATGGTTTGGGAGGGAAGGTAGTTGAAATCTAGTGGAAATTGGACAAAACCTGTGGTAATTAATACTATGAATATTGCCGTTTTAATTTGTTATGAATGTGTGAAATAAACATTCGGTGATGCCCGGGAAAAATTGCTTCTGGTTAGAATCGTACCAGATCGCTTTGAAGGTAACAAGAAGTTAGCTTAAGTCGAGGTTAATTATGAAGAAAGAAATTATGTTTTAATAAATGTTATTACAAATTCCAAATTTATTTATTGTGAAGAAGGTTAGTAAAAATAAAATTTTCTTAAGTCTAAGTTATCCAAGGAAACATTATTAAAAATTTCTCAGCTTTTACTCACGGTCGTCTTCGAGCTATGTGACTCGACGTTTCGGCCCAACCTGGGAGACAACCGTTAATAAAGCTGAGAAATTTAGTAATATTGTTTGTTTTTTTTTTATGGATACTGACACGGTTGGCTACATCACCCACAACGTCCGTGATGTCAGCCCATAACACCGGGTGAACTATGTGCCATGTCAGTGCTTCCCCCTTTGATCGTGCCGGCTACACTGAACTGGTCGGAAAACTCAAACTATTTACATAGCCGTTTCGACGGACGTTTCATTCAGTGCGGTGGTACCAACCCGGGCGGGTTAAACCCTACCACCAAGTAAGATAAGGAGGGAAGGGACCTACAGTTTTACGAGGAATCCAAACCTCGGTCAGCCTCCAATGGTCAGCGGTCACCCATCCAAGTACTGACCGCACCCAGCGTTGCTTAACATTCAATAGCGACAGGTGACTGTCTGCACCACCGAGCTATCGAGGCTGACAAAATATGACTCGATGTTTAGGCCCAACCTGGGAGACAACCGTTAATAAAGCTGAGAAATTTTGTAATATGGTTCAAGACCATGGTAAATTAAAAACCCATATAACCTAGGAAAATTCTCTTCATCTAATGCTTTCGGATTCTCGGCCTCACAGTGCCGCTCGCCTATCTCGCTCGCGCCCAGGGGCCCGCCAGCAGAGGGAGCAGTTTGGCGATCGTCTTATTACCTGTGGAAGTCTAGTTCTTCAAGGTATCCTGTCATACATTTTGTTACAATAATTATGAATGTATGGCAGCTGTTTCTGGAGAATTTAAATTTTCACTTCTGCTTGGGCACCGCTGCAGTGCAGCCAACGACTATGGGTTGTTGTTGTTGTCAACAAACAGCTGCCGAAGCTTTGTACGCACTCGACACGAGGCCGCTGCGCTCAGTAACCTGACTACGGGCTCACTGTAGCCAGCCGATTTCCTCCACAAGACGTAGTTTTGGGATCCATCCACACTTGCCGGTCACCATTTTCAGAACTGAAAACCCCCGAGCGAAATGTCTCCAGATGTCTTCCATGACTGTGTGCCGGTGTCTCCTCTGCCTCCAAGCAGGCCCTGCAGAGTGGACTGTCTGTGATCCCGATGGTGTCCATGTTTTTTTTTGTGGCATCGTTTTACCTACGATTATGTGTCTAACGATGCTGCATGGACATTATGTGATGCATGGGGATTGCGAATGCCATGCCGGCCTGACAGGAGCCTTTTTAGGTCCCTTTTGAAAAACCCCAGGCTGTACTTGGGAGGAAGTAGATGGGCAGCGAGTGTGTAACGGACGACAGCGGCGGCGCGGCGCCGACATTGGGCGTACGTGCCAGTGAGCGTGGTCACTCCACGCAGATAAGAATGGACCATTGTTTTATGATGACGCCTGCCTAAGGCGCGGCGCGCACGGGAATCTTTCGCACATCCAAAATTAATCTGTCACACACAACTCTAAATTTACGTATTTTTACTTTATCAACTAAAGCGACACTACTTTACAGTCGCCATCTGGTAGCGCTTTCGAGAAAATTAAGTTCCAACACTAAATTCTAGTTGTCGCTGTGTGTCATTTTAATACTCCGCTAACTCACTTCAAGTTACACTGATAATGTGGCTCAATTCAGTTGTGTCCCAGCATCCACACAGGAAGCACGTACTAAAGTGTTCCTTCTCAAAAGTGTCGGTTTTGGAAAGTAAAGGTAAGCACTAGTATTAATTATTCAACCACTAAAATGACACACCTCAAAGTAATGACGGTTTAGATTTGTACTTGTGGTCCTATTCTCTGTTGATCACTCTACTAAGGAAGGTGACACTTTTTGAGTGGTGTCGTTTTAGTTGTTTATGTGAGCTCTTTTTGTCCGTTCGCTACTCTACTGAAGAGACAATTTCGAGTTGAGTCGTATAAGTTGTGTATTTGTAAAATATTTTATCCCTTGGCTAAACAACTATACCGAAACTTTCCAGATATCGTCGCCTTATAAGCAAAACGACATTTCTCAAAATTTCGCATTTTTGAGTTAAATATACAGAAAGAATCACAAAAAATGGATCTTTTATGCAGCAAAACGACATTATTTGCAGTCCAAAAATCATCCACCAGATGGCGAAGTGTCGTTTTGCATTCCGGCAGCCATGTTGCAGCAACTTCATGGCAAACGGTCACTTCCTCAGTGTCAGTGCTATCATCGCAGTGAGTGGTTGCGTGCGTTGCTGCAAAACGACACTTCTTGTAAAATGTCAAACAACACCGAAGAAAACAGGTAAGAATTTTGTGTCAATTCGACTCTTTTATTACTTATGTCACCTTGCCTTAAAAATTATAAAATTATTGACCACATGTTTTACTGAGAAGTGACACTTCCTACTTGTGGCAATTTGTTTTTAAAATGTTCGAAGATATTTTTATAAGACAAAGCGACACTTTTTAGTTTTGTCATTTTACTGAATAATCATAGTATAGTTCTTTATAGCGAAATTTATACATAAACTACATCTTTGTTTTATGACGAAAAATTAAATCATGGTTTTATTTTAATTGTGACTAATTGCTTTTAAAATAGTGAATAAAGTTTATGAAATGAGCACCATTGTGTCATTTCGTTGTAAAAAAAAATACATTTAACGCCCGTGAGCTAATACAGAGCAGACAGAGACATGGGTATAGTGTAGTGTGGTTGAGTTGTTTGCAGCCGGCTGTGGCCCGCCCGACAAGCACGAGCCGTCCAAGAGCCTGCTAGATGCGCCGTCCGCATTCCAGCTTGGCAACACGTGCGCCGCATCCGCAACGTGGCCGCCCGCTTCGCTCCATACGCACCACCCGGACTACGTGGCGATCCCGCAATCAGGTCGGTACTCCATCTGACAGTTACTTTACTTTTTTTGTCAATTTATTTCTCCTCTTCTTTCTTTTGATTTGGAGAATCATTACTCATTTTCTCCATACGTTTTATAGAGCACTAGCTATGCCTGCGGCTCCGCCCGCTCTAGCTATCCGCAGAAACAAACTGTATTAAAAACCGGTTCAGTGGTTCTCAAGTTATAAGCGGACAGACAGAGGGACAGACGGAAGGACAGAAGCCCGACGTTGGATAATAGTTACTGATTTGTTCGTAAATTATTATATTGTGTAAATAAAAATGTTTAATGCAATCATATTATTACAGTAAAAGTTTTTCAGATTCATTAACGGATCACCCTATTTAAAAAAGCGGTCAAGTGCGAGTCGACTCGCGTGGAGAGGGTTCCGTACCATTCCGTTTTCTGTGAAAACTGTAATACTTAGGATTTTCCTATAGGTTTTCCTGTAAACTATAAAAGAGGCACTATATGACCAATTTTTTTTGACAGACGGACAGACAGACAAACAGACACGTGAGTGATCGTATAAGCATTCCGTTTTTCCTCGTTTGAGGTACGGAACCCTAAAAACGTTCAAGTAATGACATTGTCCACACACAAAGGAATACGTAGCAATATAGAACCTCTTCCCTAATAGGCTTCTTGGTTTTACCTACGGAACCCTAAAAAGAATCCATAAACGATTACATGTTAAATATCATTATAATACCAGTTTCCTTATTTTTTTACAGATCAACACGTTCACAAGTTCTTTTAAAGTTGGCGAGCAGTAAGAATAAGAAGTTCACTCCAAAGTCTCCTGTACATGGACCTACAGCTAAACAAGAGATTCTCTATGAAAAATGGGAAAACGACCCACCTGACTTACCTGGACAAGGAGTGGCTCTGCAGTATGAGTCAGCTGCACAAAACTGCGCTCCAAAGTCTCCCGAAACTGGACCTACAACTACACAAGACTCACCCGAGGAAAGAGGCGAAAACGGCCCACCTGAAAACTTGATCGCATTTGACTTACCTGGACAAGGAGCGGCTCTGCAGTATGAGTCAGCTGCACAAAACTGCGCTCCAAAGCAGTGGCGGCTCTGGCCAATGAATTTTAGTGAGGCACCACCTACATAATAGCATTTTATTAATGTTGTATTGGAGTTTTCATTTCGGGGACAGGACATGCCCAAAGTCTAGCAATAAATAAACATCCATGTTGATTTTTTTTTCTTTACCTTCAAGATAATTAAGTGAGGCGGCGTGAGGCGGCGCCTCACTTGCTTCACCTGGGGAACCGCCACTGCTCCAAAGTCTCCCGAAACTGGACCTACAACTACACAAGATTCACCCGAGGAAAGAGGCGATAACGGCCCACCTGAAAATTGAATCGCATATTATGACTTACCTGGACAAGGAGCGGCTCTGCAGTATGAGTCAGCTGCACAAAACTGCGCTCCAAAGTCTCTCGAAACTGGACCTACAACTACACAAGATTCACCCGAGGAAAGTGGCGATAACGGCCCACCTGAAAACTTAATCGCATATTATGACTTACCTGGACAAGGAGCGGCTCTGCAGTATGAGTCAGCTGCACAAAACTGCGCTCCAAAGTCTCCCGAAACTGGACCTACAACTACACAAGATTCACCCGAGGAAAGAGGCGATAACGGCCCACCTGAAAACTTAATCGCATATTATGACTTACCTGGACAAGAAGCGGCTCTGCAGTATGAGTCAGCTGCACAAAACTGCGCTCCAAAGTCTCCCGAAACTGGACCTACAACTACAACAGACTCACCCGAGGAAAGAGGCGAAAACGGCCCACCTGATAACTTGATCGCATCTGACTTACCTGGACAAGGAGCGGCTCTGCAGTATGCGTCAGCTGCACAAAAGTACGCTCCAAAGTCCCCCGAACCTGGAACTAGTGGAACACAACATTCTTCTAATTCAAGCCCATCTTCATCTAGTTCTAGTGAGTCCTCGACTTCAGACGAAGACTTTTCATCTGATGATGATGTCAAAGACCCGAACTATACAGTACCCGATAATACTCAAGAGAGACAAGGCCGATTGTTGCACTTATCAACACACCTGACACCTGACCCAACACCTGATGAAGTAACACCTGCTGAAAAAGAAAAACGCAAATCAAGAAAGAGGAAAACTGATAAAAGTGAATGGATAAGGAATAAGGCGAAGCTTTTGAGAAGTATGGGTAAATCTTATGTTTCAACTTCAAAAACAAAAAAACAAATGGAAGAGAGAAAAATTGGCCCACCTTGTACGGACAAATGTAGACTGAAATGTTCTTTCAAAGTAAGCCAGGAAAGCAGAGAAATTATTTTCAAGAGATACTGGGACTATGGAGATACTGAAAAACAAAGAAATTTTATTGCAGCTTCAACTATCGTAATCAAACCTAAATATAGGTATATACGAGTCGGATTGGATGAAGAAAATATTATCAACAGAAAGCCACGAAATAACAACAATGCCTTTTATTTTGATATTCAAGAATCCAGGATAAGGGTGTGCAAAAACTTCTTTAAATCCACCCTGGGAATAAATGACCGGCCTATAAGAACGGTCTTTGCAAAGAAAGATACAGGAAATTACAAATATGATTATCGAAACTGATAAAAGAGGTAAGCATATACCTTCTAACAAAACCAACCTGGAGATAATAAACGGAATAAAAGAGCACATTGACTCCATACCACGTATCCCTAGTCACTTCTGCAGATCTACTTCAACAAGGGAGTATATCGATGGAGGATTATCAATTGCGGAATTACACAGAAACTACACAGAAAAGTGTAAGGAAAGAAATATTCCTTTTACCAATTACAATATATATTATAAGATATTTGTTAGTGAATATAACATTGCGTTTCACCAGCCTAAAAAGGATTTATGTGAAGATTGTGTTGCCTACCAAAATTCTGAAAATAAAGAAATCCTACAGGAAAAATATGACCGGCACTTAATGGAGAAGGAATTGTCTAGGAAAGAAAAAGATTTGGATAAAAAATCTGCAAAAATGATACAAACATAACAGCCGTATACGACCTTGAAGCTGTACTACAGTGCCCCAGAGGTGAATCAAGCAACTTCTACTATGTCTCAAAATTAAACACTTTCAATTTTACAATTTGCCAGTTACAGAACAAAGAAGTCGATTCATTCGTATGGCACGAGGCTGAAGCAGCAAGAGGTGCAAATGAGATTGGCTCCTGTATCCTCAAATTCCTTCAAGATTTGCAGAGAAAATCTAGCGGTCCCTTCCACGTCATATTCTATAGCGACAATTGTTGTGGCCAACAAAAAAACAAGTTCTTGGTTGCAATGTACGCTTATGCAGTTCAAACCATTCCCAACCTAAATAGCGTAATACATAAATTTTTAATCAAAGGTCATTCTCAAAATGAAGGCGATGCCGTACACTCACTCATTGAAAGAGCCATTAAAAAATATCTAAAATCGGGTTCTATTTATACCCCAGATCAGTACATAACACTAATTCGAACAGCAAAGAAAAAGGGCAAACCCATCAATGTGTACGAGCTTGATCACTCAAGCTTTTATGATTTGAAGGCCCTGTCTGCTGCCGTTGGATCTAACTACAATGTTGATGATAAAAAACAAACCGTAAAAATGGGTGATATAAAAATAATGAAATTTCAAAAAGATTCACCTGGAGACGTTTTCATCAAAACATCTTATGCTGACCACACTTACCGCAGAATTCAAATCAGAAGGACAACAAGATCCTTAGAACCAATCTCATCCATAACCTTGAAAAGTTTAAAAAATGGTAAAACAGGCATTCCATCCAAAAAGAAACAAGGCCTGTTGACTTTGATCAAGAAAAACCAAATTCCATCTTCCAAATTGAAAAATGTATTTCATTTTTAAATAAATCGAGTGAGTTATTGTTACACAGTAGAAATTTTCGGTTTGGGACAGCCTGTACAATAATATTTTATAGATGAAGGGACCTTTGGCATGTGAGTATTCACTTGACGGTTTTTATTTTTTATTTTTAGATGGATCGCCGAGGCAAAAGAATAGTAAACTTACTACAACTGGATACCAACCTCACTCCTCGGCAGTACATTCGTAAAGGAACCAAATACAAAATGAAGTCGCCCTCAGTGAGACACCAGGAGGGAGACGCATCGGAACCAGCAGCACGACCGACTGAGCCGTCTTCGCCGAACCTGATACCTGATGTTTCCCACATTGATCGTCCGCTTCTACCTGATGAGATGTCAACACACACCAGTTCCAACCCTGAATTTGGCGAGGACGGAGACGAGGAAATTATTCACCTCGAACCCCAGGAGAGAGATGGATCGGAGCCAGCAATACTCCCATTGAACTCGACAACAAATATTACTAATCAGGATTCAGAAGATTCGCTGTTCTCACAGCAAGTAGGTAGTACTAATTTAGTATCCAGCTATGACCCTAAAAACCCAACGTGTATTCGAATTTCCCGGCCACGTACCACAAATTATGCAATTTCGCCCATCCACGAGGCTGAAAGCGATGCCGATGACAGCGGTACTGATCCAACTTACAAAGAAAATCATGAAAGAAGTTCTAGTTCTGATGATGAATCAATTGGTTCATCATCAGACCCAAAAAAGACCAGTGCGATGAATGCATGGTCTATACTAATGCCGATAATACCACTAAAGAACACCTTTCCGAGTCATACGAAAGACACCAAAAAGAGAAAAAACTATCCCGTGCAGAAAAAGCAAAGGACAAAGCTAGCATTAGCGACAAAAATGTCGTGGGTATCTATGATCTGCAAGCTATTTTACAGGCGCCAAGAGGGGATGTTTCATCTTTTTATTACAAATAAAAAATTAACTCCTATAACTTAACTATTAACGAGTTTGCTAAAGAAACCCCTGAAAACAGTAATGTAGACTGTTACTTCTGGAATGAAACAGATGCGAAAAAGGGATCAGTTGAAATCGGGAGTTGCGTTTTAAAGTTTTTGAAAAATAAAGCGGAAACCATAAATTGCCATGACTTAAACATTACATTCTACAGCGATAACTGCGCCGGGCAGCAGAAAAATAAATTTCTGACTACTGCTTATATGTATGCTGTAACCAATTATAAAATTAACACAATAACGCATAAATATCTTATTCGAGGATACACACAAAACGAAGGCGACAACATTCATACCGTAATAGAGAAAGAGATAAAAAAGAATCTAAGATCAGGACCTATCTATGTACCAGCACAATATGTTACACTTATTCGTCAAGCGAGGAAAACAAAGTGTGGGGCAGTAACTTCACCGAAAATACAGAGCGTGGAACAGTATCTTGGGCAGACATAAAAGTATTTAAATTTGAGAAAGATACACCGTATTCATTTTTCTATAAGACATCGTATGAGCAAGATGAATTCAAAAAAGTTGATGTTCGCTCTTCTAAGAAAAGAAATGACGTATTTGTACCCTGGCAAAACATAACACTTAAACCAGCTTATACACGAAAGATCAATCTGAGCTCCAAAAAAAAGAAAGATATTTTGGATTTAATTAAAAAAAACGTAATACCCAACTTTTATGCAGACTACTACAAAAATCTTTGTAATTTGTAGATCTCACGTTAAATAAATAAGTGTGTGCTTTACAAACGTTGTTTTATTTAGTCATTTTGAGCATTTATGTCACTAAAGATTTTGATAATCCGTAGTCATAATTAAAATATTTATCACTAAAACGTCACAAATCGAAATAGGTATGTAAATTTCTCATTTTCCACAATTTCTACTGATTATAATCTTTAGTCCATAATGCTTAGAAATTGTAGATAAATTACGCATATTTTGACATAAAATATACCAAAACAAATATGAAAGACGAAAACTCATACACTGTGAAAATGGAGCAAAATGTTTTTGTCATTTCCCAAAAATCATGATTTTGGGGTTGTGACGGATTAATTTTGGAAGTGCGCTTTATGTTGTGCAACTGTTGCCGTGTCTATGTATTCTTATAGTGGTGCGCGCACGTAGCGACGCGACAGCTAACCAACTTTTTATGCTCCGAACTAGAGATGCCGATCGGTTTAAATACAATAAGTTTCACACCGAATAATACCAAAAATTTGGTATAAAACCGGTATAATACCGATAGATCACCGTTGCTTTGGTGACTAACATAAAAAATCATTAGCGTATAAATAACATTAAAAAAGGACGTTTAGTACTCCCGCATAAGGTTGATTCTTGGTTTAGTAGGTAGGTAGTATCCCCCCGCGAGGCCGCGCCCGTAACGCCAAAGAGCGCGAGCACCTAGATCGGTATAAAACGGATAAGTCACCGTTGCTTTGGTGACTAACGGCTAATTTACACTGAGGCAACAACGGCCGACATTGTGGCATGTTACACTGTCGCATGCAACAATGTTGGTCGATGTTGCACATGCTACAAAGCGACAACGTTCAACAAAATACAAGCATATCGAAGCAAGCACCGCACGCAGCACGTGTGTATGGGAATGGGACGGTTCGATTGACATGTGGCGTGCGCGGTGCGGCATCTCTAGATAGAATTACCTACCTGGGTTAGAATTAAATTGTTTTTTTTAAATGGTGTGGTCAAACGAAAAAAAAAATGCAATTTAATTAATACTATACAATACAGGGTGCAATTTTTATGTTTTGTATTAATGCTACGCCACAATGTACATTAGCCTTAACCTACAAGTGCTATTCAAAAAAGTATATTTAGTACGCCGCATTAAGGCGGGAATAAGGGTCAAAATTGAAAATAGGTGAACTTAAAAAAAAAATTCAGAGCTATTGATAATTTACATAAAAAATCTATAAAAAAATATGTGTTATGCATTGGTCTTTAACAAACAAAGTTAGCGTTTCAAAACAAATGTATTATTTTGGAAATAGTGTTAAATAAATTTCCATAAAATAAGAATAACATACTTTCAAATTGAAATTTCTGGAAAACTAGAGATAGTTTCAATACGAGACTTACATAAAAATGTACATATATTTTTTCTCGACCATTCTAGTGAATTGTTTTTGTATTTTCATGTTTTACAACGCGTCATATTGAATAAATACCCCAATTTTTCGTACAATCGGCAGATTTCGCTGCGCGGTACGAGCGATCCTCGCCTCCCGCCCCGCCAGTCCCGCTCGGGTCGTTGTGCTAGTCGGACGTACGCCGGTTCGCTCCGAGATCGCGATAGCGCTAAATCTTTGACGCACAAGCTCAGCAAGAGATACGATAATTTGAGCACCAATAGTAAAGTGGCATGTAGCTTAGTGGGAAAGGGCTTGCCTACGACCCGATAGGTCATCGTTTCAAATCTTGAAGATTTTTTTATATCATGGGCAAATATGTTTATATCATGGGAAAGTGGTCAAGTTCGAGTCGAACTCGCGTAAAGAGGGTTCCGTGCCATCCCGTTTTCTGCGAGAACTAGAAGGCTTAGGATTTTTTGACGAAACTTCGTATACCTAGTGGTAGCGTATATCCCGGAGTAACTTTCATTTAAAAAAGGTCATAACTCGAGAACCGCTGGCCTAGACCCATCGTGTTGGTACTCAAAATGGACAACTCGCTGAGATATACGCATCTATGACATGAAAATTTGTTTTGGTCATAACACGATAACCACTGGTGCCGGACCAATCATGTTCGTACTGAACTTCAGGTCTCGGTGAGATCTATCCATATGTCACACGAACTTTTGTTTTGGTCATAACTAGAGAACCACTGGTGCTAGACCCATCGTGTTGGTACTCAAACTTCAGGTCTCGGTGAGATCTATCCATCTGTCACGTGAACTTTTGTTTTGGTCATAACTCGAGAACCACTGATGCTAGACCCATCGTGTTGGTACTCAAACTTCAGGTCTCCGTGAGATCTATCCATCTGTCACGTGAACTTTTGTTTTGGTCATAACTCGAGAACCACTAGTGCCAGACCCATCGTGTTGGTACTCAAACTTCAGGTAACGGTGAGATCTATCCATCTGTCACGTGAACTTTTGTTTTAGTCATAACTCAAGATGTTTAAGTACCAACACGATGGGTCTAGCACCAGTGGTTCTCGAGTTATGACCAAAACAAAATTTCACGTGACAGATGGATAGATCTCACCGAGCCCTGAAGTTTGAGTACCAACACGATGGGTCTAGCACCAGTGGTTCTCGAGTTATGACCAAAACAAAAGTTCACGTGACAGATGGATGGATCTCACCGAGACCTGAAGTTTGAGTACCAACACGATGGGTCTAGCACCAGTGGTTCTCGAGTTATGACCAAAACAAAAGTTCACGTGACAGATGGATAGATCTCACCGAGACCTGAAGTATGAGTACCAACACGATGGGTCTAGCACCAGTGGTTCTCGAGTTATGACCAAAACAAAAGTTCATGTGAAATATGGATAGATCTCACCGAGACCTGAAGTTTGAGTACCAATACCATGGGCCTAGCACCAATGGTTCTCGAGTTATGACCAAAACAAAAGTTCATGTGACATATGGATAGATCTCACCGAGACCTGAAGTTCATTACGAACATGATTGGTCCGGCACAAGTGGTTATCGTGTTATGTATGACCAAAACAAATTTTCATGTCATAGATGCGTGTATCTCAGCGAGTTGTCCATTTTGAGTACCAACACGATGGGTCTAGCACCAGTGGTTCTCGAGTTATGACCAAAACAAAAGTTCATGTGACAGATGGATAGATCTCACCGAGACCTGAAGTTTGAGTACCAACACGATGGGTCTAGGCCAGCGGTTCTCGAGATATGATCTTTTAAAAAAAAAAGTTACTCCGCGATATACGCTACCACTAGGTATACGAAGTTTCGTCAAAAAATCCTAAGCCTTCTAGTTCTCGCAGAAAACGGGATGCCACGGAACCCTCTTTACGCGAGCTCGACTCGAACTTGACCACTTTCTCATGATTTAAACATATTTGCCCATGATATAAAAAAAATAAAAAATCTTCAAGATTTGAAACGACGACCTATCGTAGGCAAGCCCTTTCGCGCTGCGCTACATGCAACTTCACTAATGCGTTCAAATTTTCGTATCTGTTGCTGAGCTAGACTCACAGCTACCTACTAGTTTCGCGGGGATCCTCGCCCTTTCTCCACCGACGTGGCCGAAATTCAAGGCCGAGTTCACTATTATTTGCGCCTTAAGTTTAATTTTAGTTTGCTGGTGAGCACATACATACATCATACAACCAACGAACACCTGCGCTGCGTCCGACCGAATCAAAGAGTCCGCCCGCACCGCCAAAGAGAGCACGCGCCGCGTCGCGCAGCGCTCCGCGTACATACGCAGCCCTTTGTCGGCGCTAGCGGCAGTCGCTTTGTGCATTCGGTCTCTCTCTTTACAGAAGGACTTGCAGCTTGAGCGGTTGTGCTTTGATTTTTTTGTTGCCACCAGTCAGTATGATTCTGTCATTCCGTAAAGCAATACATACGCCACGCGCGCGACACATCCCCGCGAAAATCAATGCCGCACACTGCGTGCGAGGTTTGGCAACATTTTCAAGTCTTAAACACTTCAAATGGGAAGAAACATGTTGCGAGTATATATTGCAAGTTAAAATAGTCAAGATAGTGATATTTAGCATAATACTTGTCAGCTAAGTCAGTACAAACTCCATATATTGGAGCACAAATTTGATTAGCTCACGAATGTGGTTAGTCACCAAAGTCACGGTGATCTATTGGTATTATACCGGTATTAAACCGTGTCTTATTGAATCATACCGTGTTTTTACAACTCTACTCCGAACCTCGAAACTTTGAAAATCTGAATCTGATGCTCAGGCGCATGTTTGTGTTTTGATTTCGTCGAAGCTATTCACGCTCATTCGAAAATATTCAAAGAATTTATCAGGATAGAGACGCAACTTAGGGTAAAATGTATAAAATTTTCCTTTGTTTATCCTATTGCCCCAAAGTGGATGTACCCAGTATTTGTTTCTTTTTTTTTTCTCCTATTCAAAAGAGCACAAACTATGACCGCCTCGTCGAAATCCATCTTTGCAAATGAACATTCTCGGCAACTGTTGCTCTTCGTGCGCGCACCGCGCTTCTATCACGGCAACGGAGACGGAGACAAAACAGTTGTGCAACATAAAGTTTCCCGTGCGCGCCGCCCCTAAAGCCTGGCGCGCACGAGCAACTTTTGTCGCCGCAACAGTTTCATCTCTCACATCAAACCCATGGCTATAGATGAAAGTGTGTGCAGTTAAGCCTATAGCGCACGAGGCGACAGGTTACGACACGACAGCTCGCGACACGACAGATTTGTCTCTTGGTTATATGGGGGTCTATGGAGGCGCGCGCACGAGGGGACGCAGACACACGGCAACTTTTCTGTCTCCAACACAGGCAACTTCGAGGCGACGCAACTGTCGCCATCTGTCTCCGCGTTCGTGTTTGTCATAGGAAGGGCGCGCACGGTGCAACTTTTTGTCGCCGAGCGCCAGTGCAGTGATCACGTGGTCGCCGTACGAGAATCACGCACGTCTGCCTCGTCGTCGCTGTCTCCTTCGGCAGCGCCGCCTGCGCCTGCGATCAAGCTTCGCGACGAAGATAATGATGTTATTTTACTCATTGAAGAAGTAGAAAAGAGACCAGCGCTATACAACAAATCAAAGAATACTCTGACGCTAATTTGAGAAAGAAATACTGGACTGAAATAAGTACTGCAATTTTTTTGAGGCGTAGGCCAGATCTCACGGAACTGGAAAAAAACAATGCGTGTAAGTTTACACAAAGTGTTTTATTTATATAAGTACTAACTAGGTTCATAAGTATTCTATCCTTAAATGTATCATAGCGACCTACACTTTATCATACTGCCATGGGATGGATCCTTGCGGAGATGTAAAATACGTAGCGAAATCGTTCCGTATATTAGATGCTGACTGAGTCCTTTCCTGTGGAGGATTTGTTACACTTTGTATTGTAGTGGGCATTCATACACAGTATCTGCAAACTGTATTCCATCCTTGGATCGTATGTAGTTGTGAAGAATGCAACAGGCCATTATCTATTATTTTATCGCAGAAGTCAGTATTGATATCAATGGGCCTGAAGAAAATGCGCCATTTGCTGCAAAGTATTCCAAATGTAGATTCTACCATTCTTCTCGCTACAGTTTGGCGGTAGTTATAAATTTTCGTTTTTATGTCAAGTCCTCTTCGAGTATGGTCGCAATATTTTCCTTGACAATCCGAATGCTTCGTCTGCCACTACAACAAATGACATTGGTTTCCCCCTTTCGTCATTAGGTAGGGTGCGATCGTCTGGGATATTCAGTAAATTCTGCTCTAGCCTTCTACCCATGTTCGAATTTCCAAAAACAGTGGATTCGCTCGCTGATCCTTGAGATCCCACGTCAACGTACACAAATTTATAATCAGCATCTACCCACGCCATTAAGGCCAGTTTCACTCTAGTGCGGAAGATGGATGCGGAGCACGCATGCGGACGTGACTTCTTATGAGCTGTTCAGAGCGATTCACACTGCTGCGGGTGCGGTCCACGTGCGGACAGTCCGCGTGCGGGCTCCGCGGCCATCCGCACCGCCCTTCCGCACTGCGGACGTCCGCGTGCGGAAGGGCCATTGCGCTGAGTCTTCGTTTCACTGTAGTGCGGAGTTGCACGCACGGGAACTGTACACTCAAAATGAATCGCGTCGAAACAGGCCGCGTAATCGACGAAGTAAGGTGCAAACCTTGTTTGTGGGACCATACTCACGGGTTATACAAAAACAAGGATGCGCGACTTCTGGCGTGGGACGAGATTTTCATGGAAATGTTTGGGGAATTACCGGAGGAAGAAAAACAACAAATGGGTAAGTAAATTTAATATTGAAATATGTAGTTAAAACGTATGCAGAAAGTACCTATCATCTATCTAAGATATACAGTTATCCTGCCAAGGAACTTTACCAATTTCTGATGCAAAGTAATCAGCATACAGTTCACGCAATCTATTCCCAGCTCTTCGATTGACAATTCTTTGATTGACATTTAAATCTTCCATTCCTTCAACTGTTAATGTGTCTTCCTCGCGGTAGCCATTTCGAACCCTTATATAATAATGTAAAATGACGCAAGCTTTTACGATAGTTTTTGCAAGTTCGAAACTTACGTTTATAGGGGTGTGGAATACTCTAAATTTGTTTGACATAATTCCAAAAGTCGATTCAATATATCTTCGAGCTCGACGAAACGATAGTTAAAAACCTTATTTTTTTTTGTGTGTCATATTCTTGCGAATGTATGGTTTTAACACGTATTTTGATATGCCAAAAGCTCCATCGCCAACAATTACGTGCTGAACTGAAGTATAGTGCCTGTCAATGGTTTTGGTCCGGGAATGTTTATGTTTCCGCATTGTAAATTTCTAAACAACGAACTTTGTGAAAATATACCTGCGTCAGAATTTTTACCGCATGATCCAATGTTCACGTATGTGAAACAATAGTCAGCATCACACATTGCCAGAAGAACAATGGAAAAAAAAATTTATAGTTAAAAAATATTGATCCTCCTCCACGGAGATTGACGATTCTTATGTGTTTGCCATCTATAGTTCCCAAACAGTTGGGAAAGTTAGCATATTGTTCAAATCCTACGGAAATTTTTAATCACATTCGGCTCAGGTAAACACTCTTCTCGTAATAGCTCCCATATTGTTGTGCAAACTTCATTTACGATGCCACTAATGGTTGAAATTCCCATCCGAAATGTGTAGTGGAGATCGGTGAAAGAGTTTCCCGTTACCAAGAATCTGAAAAGAAGAATGGTAGGTATAGTTATTAAATGTTATTGTTTCAGTAAAGCAGTTTCAGCAGCGGTGGAAAACAGCACGCGACGCATACAATAAGGCTAAAGCAAATGGAAAAAATCTTCCTTCAGGCAGCGGCGCTGAGAAAGTGAAAAAATACATCTATTACGAACAAAATGTGCTTCTTGGATCCAGTAACTGAAAATGATGTGGAAGATTCTATGTCTACAACTACAGCGGCCAGCGACGTGAATGATATCGACCCAACCCAAGATCCTACAACTGGAAACCCCACACCAAATAACGATGCTCCGCACGTCGTCACGATGCCGTGGATTTCGAAGAGAAAAAAAAGAATGGAACAACCACCAAACTCGGATTTTGAAAATAAGATGCTCACCATGTTAACCGAAAATGTGTCTGATCTTGACTATGACGATAAAGCATTTTTCAATTCTTTGGGGCCAATGTTGAAAAGGTTCACAATGCATCAAAAACTATTATTTCGAAGTGAAGTCTTGAATGTAGCTATGAATATTGAAGCCATGCCCAATACTGTCTCCATAGTATCTCCAGAAAGTACGCCGAAAAAAGTCACAACAGGTGAGTGGTCTCTAAATAATAAGTAAGTTACCTGTGATTTTCTCAATTGCTGTATTTTTAGGTTATGTTGTTATGTTTACGAAAAAATTACATGATTGTGAGAACTTATCTGTACCGACCGTATTGGGGGTTACATTGCACCTGGTGTAAAGTATCCACAAAGGTCCATGGTTAATTATTTTAAACAAAGCTCTTATAAAGGCTAATACATCTTGTCTTTTCCTAACTATCTATGCATAATGAATACCTACTTAACTATGTACTAATGGTATTTTATTAACAGTACAATGCCGCGGACACACAAACGGGTGCCTGGTTCTCGACAATACTGCGATTATACACCGGAGAGACTGCAAGAGTGTTTGGAGGCAATACGAAATGGGTCAGTCACTCAAAGAAAAGCTGAAGAGATTTTTAAAATCCCCAGACGAACAATCAACTATAAGCTCAAAGATCATCATACAAGACCCGTCGGAAAACCTGCAGTGTTTGACAGGGACGAAGAACAATCCTTCGTAAACTGCATAGTGGACATGAGTGAGTACGGTTTCCCGGTGAGTGCTCTTGATCTTCGCTACATTTAAAAGCCTATTTAGACAGAATAGGCAGAACAGTACCCAAATTCAAAAACAACCTACCAGGCTCTGAATGGACAAGATCTTTTTCGTTTTGCATCAAACATAAAAAATGCAGACCATCCCAAAAAGAATTTCTTGGACAGATACTAGCAATCTCAGAATCTAAATACACATGCGAATTCCTCAGACCGGGTAATTCAAAACAGCAAATATTCGTATTTCCGCCAGTAGATGATGTGATGGATCTGAGTAGATCACAGATCAAAGCTGTTCTGGTGCCTATTCAGAGAAAAAGAGGACGATGATTTTTGTTTAAATTTATAATACCTAGTTATTAAAAAATATGGGCATACAAGTATTTGAAATAGGTAATATGAATGGTAGGTTTAGGGTTTTTGTTTTGTACACGCTATGTAAGTTTGAGCTCTAAAATAGCTTTATATCGTAATTTCGTATTCTACAGTCCGCACTACCCTCTTCATCAACAATATACTGTTTTTTTTTTTCTAGCACTTAATTAGTTTCAAAGGTATCAAAGTACAAAATAGTATAATGTGATCTCATTACAGTTAAAAAAGATAATGTAATATATTATCTTGTTATTACCAATACCACTATTATGTATAATTATACGTACCTATTTTATTAACGCGGAATGCTTTGTAATTAAATTTATTTGTAATGTAATGAACCTTGTAGACATTAATACAATTCAAGTAATGTTTAATGAATGGAAGTACAAACTTTTATGGTTATGTTAAACAAAACGTTGACTCAAGCTATTTTTTATTTTTCCGTGAACTTATGTAAAATTAGTACAATGTAATTAGACGGGTTTTGTAATTTGTTTTCTGTAAAAATGTTTTTTTCTTGTATACATTATTATAACTCGTAAACTTGAATTCGGCCGTTGTAGAGTGTTGACTAAATGGATTTTTTTTTTTTGCTGATATGTGATCTCATTGCTTTTCAAAAAAGAATATATATTATGATCCCTAATAAGACCAATAACACTATTATATAAATGCATTATTATTATAAATTTATTATCACATTCACATATTTACATTAATTTTAAATATACAGATTATAAAAATACACCACATATACTCAAAATTAATATAAAAATAATAAACGGAATACCGCCGGCGGCGGGAGGCAAGCCTCCAAGCACGCCGGCGGGTGCAGGCCGTGGCTACGGAGCTCTCCGGGACGACGCGAGGCAAGCTACGAGCGATAGGTGGTGGTACTAGACACTATTATTATAAATTCGTTTATTTACACATTTTTTCTTTTTTTATATTAATGTTACAAATAAAACCTAAATCTAAAATTAATACAAAATAACAAAATGGAATTTCCACCACCGGCGGCGGGGCGAACCCAGGCTACCGATGGTCGGACCCGAGAGAGAGAAACCTCCGGACAATTCGAGCGGTGTCGAGCAAGACCGCCTTCTGCATCTGACCCTTGATCCAAGCAAGTGGCTCTAGCGAGAGCCTCTTGAGATGATGGTCGAGGCTCTTCGCTATCAGCCCATGCGCAGACACGACTATGGGCACAACAATCGTCGAGTCGAATTATAAATATTATTATAAATGCTTTTGCTTTGCAGTGGTGGTTATGAACCACGGTGCGTTGGCTAGGCTTTTAAGAATCCCATTTTGAAGCCGCTGGATAATGCCCACATTGGAAGTGCTGGCACTGGCCCCAGCTGAAGTCCATAGGTCCAGATAGGTTTTATTACAATTTAGTGCATTAGCATTTGGTTTTCCAGCGAAAGTTTGGAATTTCTGCCAATCAGCCAATAGAGATTTCTATAGCGTATGTTTGCTTCGTATCTTTTGGCTTTTATGTGTTTTTTCCATATTAGCTTTCTATCGAGGTGTATGCCTAGGTATTTCACACGATCTTCGTGGGGCAGCTCGTGTTCGCCCAGCTTTACTGGGGGGAGGGAGGGGGGAGGGGGGGGGGGGGGCAGTTCCCTTGCCTCAGAGTAAATGTGATCTGCACCGACTTTGTAGCACTGGCTGCAATTCTCAATTCAATATCAAATATGACATTCCTGATGCGCTACTGCAGTTTAAAAAAAATAAAAAATGCGCAAACCCAATTATAAAAACTAAATAAAAAAAAATACGGATTGCTCCTGGTTCTCACGAAAATTTACAAGCTGCTTTTGGGGAGTATGCTCCTGCGTTAGCAACAGTTACTTATTGGTTTCGTGAAATTAAACGTGGTCGAGAGAACCTAAACGATGACCCCAGACCCGGCCGACCATCAACTGAAGTCACTCATGAAAACATCATCAGGGTAGAGTGGCTATTGCAGGATAATAGACACATTACACATCAAGAGATTCAGGGTGAACTGAAGATTGGATCACAGGCAGTTTCCACCATCCTGCATAAACACCTCAAAGTTAGGAAGGTTGCTTCGCGATGGATACCTCATTCTCTCACCGAAGAACAAAAATCCCGTCGTGTCGATTGGTGTAAATTTATGCTGGAAAAGTTCGAAGAAGGAACTTCGCAAAACGTATCCTACATCCTTACAACTGACGAATCTTGGATCTACAGCTACGATCCTCTCACGAAGCAGCAATCCACGCAATGGGTGTTTGAAGAGGACGAGTTGCCCACAAAAGTTGTTCGCGGACGGAGCGTTAACCAAAAAATGATAGCGGTTTTTTTTCGCCGCAGTGGACCAGTAGCAGTAATTCCGCTAGAAGGCCGTACAACAGTTACTAGTGAATGGTATTGCGAAGTTTGTCTGCCTCAAGCTTTCGGGGAGTTGAATAGCGAGCGCCCAAGGAGCGGCGTCCGTGGCATTCTTTTTCACCAAGATAACGCGCCCGCTCACACAGCTGCTATTTGACAACTTCGGGGGTACAAATGTTATCCCATCCTCCGTACAGCCCAGATTTAGCTCTATGCGATTTTTTTTATTTCCTACGGTAAAAAAAATGCTTCGCGGACGAAAATTCAACACTGCAGACGAGGCCGTTGAAGAATTTCGGCGGTTATTTTTCGACCTCCCGCAAGATACGTTTTTTAAATGTTTTGAAAGCTGGTTCACCCGAATGCATAAGTGCATAGGGATTGGAGGGGAATATTTTGAAAAGCTGTAACACCATTCGTTCTCCATTTTGAAAGAACAAAACCCTGAATTGGTAACAATGAAATGCGTTTGTCATTCTCTTCACCTAGCTGCTGAATATGCATTTAAAACACTTCCCCGCTTTTTAGATTTTCTAATTAAAGAGTGTCATAACTGGTTTTCTAACAGCACAAAAAGACAGTCTGAATATAAAGAAATGTATGCACTTTTATCTGATGGAAAAAATCCACTGAAAATTTATAAATTAGCTGGGACCTCTATCTCTATCTCTGGGACGAGGTGGCTATCTCGGTATGAGGCTATAGCTAAAAGTGTAGAACAATGGGATGCATTCGCATTACATTTCAATACGGCAAAAAATAAAGAACGATGTTATACAGCGGATCAGTTAAGCTCAATGTTCAATAGCAAAACCAATTTATTGTATATGGGTTTTCTTGGTACGGACCTGAAACCAATCACAAACGTCAATAAAATGTTTCAAGCTTCTAATGCTGATCCCTTAAAGTGATTAGAAGAAATAAACAATTTATTATACACATACCTGACAGTATACCACCAACGTAACTGAATAAAACAGGTAAACAATGTATATCTGACTTTCAATTTGAAAATCACACTACAGACCCCCGCTACATGAACTTTGGACATACATTTAATGAACAATCACAAGGCGTTGGAGAAGAGGATTTAAAAGATGTAAAGAAGCGATGCAAACAATTTTTGGTGGAAATTTGCAAAGAAATAAAGAAGAGGTTGCCTAACAACATGAAAATCTTGGAGAGTTGTAAACTGATGAGCCCAAAGAATGCGACAAGCCAAGTTAAACCTTGAGAAAAACAAAACTTTTTGTCTATGCTTTCGATATGTCACTTCTTCCGACCGACCGTACATTTGGTTAGAGTGGGATATTTGTATGAGTTAGACACATCCCGAGATACATCCGATATATTCGGATCTATCCGAATATATCGCAATCGAAACTCCGAGTAGACCTCCAGATAATATAACAAATTTGGCGAAGTCTTTTAATTCCGTATGTGGCAACGTTGATTATGCTGTCCAAGAATGGAATTCACTTCATCGAACAATATGGACATGTACAGATCAAACGGAAGGCTTCTGGATTGAAGTTTATAACATGAAAAATGCAGTTGATGAAAGAAGTTATAAACATGTTGCTAAATTGGCTCTTGGTATGTTGTCCCTACCATTTTCAAACACCGCATGCAAATCAGTCCACGGTTTAAGATACTAATTTTTTTGATTACTTAATTACTTGATTACTTTTGGTTCACTTTTTAAGATAATATTTTTTTTTATTACGTAATTACTTGATTACTTGATTATAAACATAGCTAAGAAGCATCCCGATTAAACCAGCATTCTTAAAAAATACCGTACCGTGTGGGCCCGGTACTTAAAAAGAATAGCCCCGCTGCATCTCTCCCCGTGCATGTCGTAAAAGGCGACTAAGGGATAAGGACAAGATGCTGTGCTAAAGGGCGACGGGCTCGCCACCTCTCACCTTGGCATGGTACTTCCACCGAGTCATGCAGCAGGTGGGTCTTCGTGCCTTACTTGCTGCTTGATCGATTGAATCTTGTCCGAATACTTTGCGAAACGTGGTGGTCGGTGTTGTGCTGTAATTTACCAGAGTTCTTGCAGCACAACACCGATTACTCTGCTTACCCCGATTGTCGGGATTCAGCGTGTGTGATATGTATATGTATGTATCTTAAAAAATCAACATGCAAATCAGTCCACTTTTTAAGATAATTAATTTCTTAATTACTTAATTACTTGATTACTTGATTACAAACATAGCTAAGAACCATCCCGATTAAACAAGCTTCCTAATAAAAAAAACCGCATGCAAATCGGTCCATCCGTTTGGGAGCTACGATGCCACAGACAGACACACACACACACACACTCCCACACACACACACACACGTTAAACTTATAACACCCCTCCGTTTTTTGCGTCGGGGGTTAAAAAGGAAGAAAATAAAATGGAAAACTTAGAACGTCGACTTGCCAATTTATCATCGTCAGTATTGCCATCTCCCTGTTCCAATGTAGAAAATAAATAAACAAATCCACAAGAACGTCCATTTATTGAGGTTCCATCTTCAGTTCTGTCGTCGCCGTGTCCAAGCTTCTCACAACCCAGCAGTCCTGTTCCATCTTCAGTTTCGTCGTCACCGTGTTCAAACTTCGCACAACCCAACAGTCCTGTTCCATCTTTAGTTTTGTCGTCACCGTGTTCAAGCTTCGCACAACCCAACAGCCCCAGACTTAGCAGTTCAGCTTCTTCTGTACTGAACTCAGCGCTTATATCCCCATACAACAAAACATTTAGAAAATACCGATACGAGAAGTCTAAAATGATAATGACGCTTAAAAAGCAATTAGCCCAGGTAAAACACGAGAAAGAGGTCTACAGAAAAAAGGATCAACGTATCAAAGACTGCATAACTCCAACCGATATTGCTGCTATAATTAAAAAAAAAAGATAGTGAAAAAAACGAGCGGGAGGTACACAAACAGACATTGTGGTCAAAGAGGACTAAAAGTGATAGTCACTCAAGTTTCTAAACTCGCACAAGTTTTACGAAGACGATGAAAATAGCAGAATGTGTCCAGGCAAGAAAGAATACATTACCCGAAACCAAATAAGGAAACAAAAACGATATTTAAATGAATCCTTAAAAAATCTACATATCAAGTTCATACAAAAAGGCAATACTTCAATCAGCTATCCATCCTTTTGTAAGATGAGGCCGTTTTGGGTTTTGATTCCAAATATAAACATCATGAGATACATGCTTATGCAAGATACATGCTAATGCGGCCTTTTTGGTAGCTTCTTTAAAACAGAATAAAATTATCAGCGAGAATAGCATTACCGACGTATTAAAGACTCTTTGTTGCGATAAAGAAAACGATTTAGATTGATAGGTATATAGGTACTATGAGAAGTTTTAAAATGATGAGGATTCAGATTGATAGGTATAGATAGGTACTATGAGTAGTTTTAAAATGATGAGGATTCAGATTGATAGGTATAGATAGGTACTATGAGTAGTTTTAAAATGATGAGGATTCAGATTGATAGGTATAGATAGGTACTATGAGTAGTTTTAAAATGATGAGGATTCAGATTGATAGGTATATAGGTACTATGAGAAGTTTTAAAATGATGAGGATTCAGATTGATAGGTATAGATAGGTACTATGAGTAGTTTTAAAATGATGAGGATTCAGATTGATAGGTATAGATAGGTACTATGAGTAGTTTTAAAATGATGAGGATTCAGATTGATAGGTATAGATAGGTACTATGAGTAGTTTTAAAATGATGAGGATTCAGATTGATAGGTATAGATAGGTACTATGAGTAGTTTTAAAATGATGAGGATTCAGATTGATAGGTATATAGGTACTATGAGAAGTTTTAAAATGATGAGGATTCAGATTGATAGGTATAGATAGGTACTATGAGTAGTTTTAAAATGATGAGGATTCAGATTGATAGGTATAGATAGGTACTATGAGTAGTTTTAAAATGATGAGGATTCAGATTGATAGGTATAGATAGGTACTATGAGTAGTTTTAAAATGATGAGGATTCAGATTGATAGGTATAGATAGGTACTATGAGTAGTTTTAAAATGATGAGGATTCAGATTGATAGGTATAGATAGGTACTATGAGTAGTTTTAAAATGATGAGGATTCAGATTGATAGGTATAGATAGGTACTATGAGTAGTTTTAAAATGATGAGGATTCAGATTGATAGGTATAGATAGGTACTATGAGTAGTTTTAAAATGATGAGGATTCAGATTGATAGGTATAGATAGGTACTATGAGTAGTTTTAAAATGATGAGGATTCAGATTGATAGGTATAGATAGGTACTATGAGTAGTTTTAAAATGATGAGGATTCAGATTGATAGGTATAGATAGGTACTATGAGTAGTTTTAAAATGATGAGGATTCAGATTGATAGGTATAGATAGGTACTATGAGTAGTTTTAAAATGATGAGGATTCAGATTGATAGGTATAGATAGGTACTATGAGAAGTTTTAAAATGATGAGGATTCAGATTGATAGGTATAGATAGGTACTATGAGTAGTTTTAAAATGATGAGGATTCAGATTGATAGGTATAGATAGGTACTATGAGTAGTTTTAAAATGATGAGGATTCAGATTGATAGGTATAGATAGGTACTATGAGTAGTTTTAAAATGATGAGGATTCAGATTGATAGGTATAGATAGGTACTATGAGTAGTTTTAAAATGATGAGGATTCAGATTGATAGGTATAGATAGGTACTATGAGTAGTTTTAAAATGATGAGGATTCAGATTGATAGGTATAGATAGGTACTATGAGTAGTTTTAAAATGATGAGGATTCAGATTGATAGGTATAGATAGGTACTATGAGTAGTTTTAAAATGATGAGGATTCAGATTGATAGGTATAGATAGGTACTATGAGTAGTTTTAAAATGATGAGGATTCAGATTGATAGGTATAGATAGGTACTATGAGTAGTTTTAAAATGATGAGGATTCAGATTGATAGGTATAGATAGGTACTATGAGTAGTTTTAAAATGATGAGGATTCAGATTGATAGGTATAGATAGGTACTATGAGTAGTTTTAAAATGATGAGGATTCAGATTGATAGGTATAGATAGGTACTATGAGTAGTTTTAAAATGATGAGGATTCAGATTGATAGGTATAGATAGGTACTATGAGTAGTTTTAAAATGATGAGGATTCAGATTGATAGGTATAGATAGGTACTATGAGTAGTTTTAAAATGATGAGGATTCAGATTGATAGGTATAGATAGGTACTATGAGTAGTTTTAAAATGATGAGGATTCAGATTGATAGGTATAGATAGGTACTATGAGTAGTTTTAAAATGATGAGGATTCAGATTGATAGGTATAGATAGGTACTATGAGTAGTTTTAAAATGATGAGGATTCAGATTGATAGGTATAGATAGGTACTATGAGTAGTTTTAAAATGATGAGGATTCAGATTGATAGGTATAGATAGGTACTATGAGTAGTTTTAAAATGATGAGGATTCAGATTGATAGGTATAGATAGGTACTATGAGTAGTTTTAAAATGATGAGGATTCAGATTGATAGGTATAGATAGGTACTATGAGTAGTTTTAAAATGATGAGGATTCAGATTGATAGGTATAGATAGGTACTATGAGTAGTTTTAAAATGATGAGGATTCAGATTGATAGGTATAGATAGGTACTATGAGTAGTTTTAAAATGATGAGGATTCAGATTGATAGGTATAGATAGGTACTATGAGTAGTTTTAAAATGATGAGGATTCAGATTGATAGGTATAGATAGGTACTATGAGTAGTTTTAAAATGATGAGGATTCAGATTGATAGGTATAGATAGGTACTATGAGTAGTTTTAAAATGATGAGGATTCAGATTGATAGGTATAGATAGGTACTATGAGTAGTTTTAAAATGATGAGGATTCAGATTGATAGGTATAGATAGGTACTATGAGTAGTTTTAAAATGATGAGGATTCAGATTGATAGGTATAGATAGGTACTATGAGTAGTTTTAAAATGATGAGGATTCAGATTGATAGGTATAGATAGGTACTATGAGTAGTTTTAAAATGATGAGGATTCAGATTGATAGGTATAGATAGGTACTATGAGTAGTTTTAAAATGATGAGGATTCAGATTGATAGGTATAGATAGGTACTATGAGTAGTTTTAAAATGATGAGGATTCAGATTGATAGGTATAGATAGGTACTATGAGTAGTTTTAAAATGATGAGGATTCAGATTGATAGGTATAGATAGGTACTATGAGTAGTTTTAAAATGATGAGGATTCAGATTGATAGGTATAGATAGGTACTATGAGTAGTTTTAAAATGATGAGGATTCAGATTGATAGGTATAGATAGGTACTATGAGTAGTTTTAAAATGATGAGGATTCAGATTGATAGGTATAGATAGGTACTATGAGTAGTTTTAAAATGATGAGGATTCAGATTGATAGGTATAGATAGGTACTATGAGTAGTTTTAAAATGATGAGGATTCAGATTGATAGGTATAGATAGGTACTATGAGTAGTTTTAAAATGATGAGGATTCAGATTGATAGGTATAGATAGGTACTATGAGTAGTTTTAAAATGATGAGGATTCAGATTGATAGGTATAGATAGGTACTATGAGTAGTTTTAAAATGATGAGGATTCAGATTGATAGGTATAGATAGGTACTATGAGTAGTTTTAAAATGATGAGGATTCAGATTGATAGGTATAGATAGGTACTATGAGTAGTTTTAAAATGATGAGGATTCAGATTGATAGGTATAGATAGGTACTATGAGTAGTTTTAAAATGATGAGGATTCAGATTGATAGGTATAGATAGGTACTATGAGTAGTTTTAAAATGATGAGGATTCAGATTGATAGGTATAGATAGGTACTATGAGTAGTTTTAAAATGATGAGGATTCAGATTGATAGGTATAGATAGGTACTATGAGTAGTTTTAAAATGATGAGGATTCAGATTGATAGGTATAGATAGGTACTATGAGTAGTTTTAAAATGATGAGGATTCAGATTGATAGGTATAGATAGGTACTATGAGTAGTTTTAAAATGATGAGGATTCAGATTGATAGGTATAGATAGGTACTATGAGTAGTTTTAAAATGATGAGGATTCAGATTGATAGGTATAGATAGGTACTATGAGTAGTTTTAAAATGATGAGGATTCAGATTGATAGGTATAGATAGGTACTATGAGTAGTTTTAAAATGATGAGGATTCAGATTGATAGGTATAGATAGGTACTATGAGTAGTTTTAAAATGATGAGGATTCAGATTGATAGGTATAGATAGGTACTATGAGTAGTTTTAAAATGATGAGGATTCAGATTGATAGGTATAGATAGGTACTATGAGTAGTTTTAAAATGATGAGGATTCAGATTGATAGGTATAGATAGGTACTATGAGTAGTTTTAAAATGATGAGGATTCAGATTGATAGGTATAGATAGGTACTATGAGTAGTTTTAAAATGATGAGGATTCAGATTGATAGGTATAGATAGGTACTATGAGTAGTTTTAAAATGATGAGGATTCAGATTGATAGGTATAGATAGGTACTATGAGTAGTTTTAAAATGATGAGGATTCAGATTGATAGGTATAGATAGGTACTATGAGTAGTTTTAAAATGATGAGGATTCAGATTGATAGGTATAGATAGGTACTATGAGTAGTTTTAAAATGATGAGGATTCAGATTGATAGGTATAGATAGGTACTATGAGTAGTTTTAAAATGATGAGGATTCAGATTGATAGGTATAGATAGGTACTATGAGTAGTTTTAAAATGATGAGGATTCAGATTGATAGGTATAGATAGGTACTATGAGTAGTTTTAAAATGATGAGGATTCAGATTGATAGGTATAGATAGGTACTATGAGTAGTTTTAAAATGATGAGGATTTAGATTGATAGGTATAGATAGGTACTATGAGTAGTTTTAAAATGATGAGGATTTAGATTGATAGGTATAGATAGGTACTATGAGTAGTTTTAAAATGATGAGGATTTAGATTGATAGGTATAGATAGGTACTATGAGTAGTTTTAAAATGATGAGGATTCAGATTGATAGGTATAGATAGGTACTATGAGTAGTTTTAAAATGATGAGGATTTAGATTGATAGGTATAGATAGGTACTATGAGTAGTTTTAAAATGATGAGGATTTAGATTGATAGGTATAGATAGGTACTATGAGTAGTTTTAAAATGATGAGGATTTAGATTGATAGGTATAGATAGGTACTATGAGTAGTTTTAAAATGATGAGGATTCAGATTGATAGGTATAGATAGGTACTATGAGTAGTTTTAAAATGATGAGGATTCAGATTGATAGGTATAGATAGGTACTATGAGTAGTTTTAAAATGATGAGGATTCAGATTGATAGGTATAGATAGGTACTATGAGTAGTTTTAAAATGATGAGGATTCAGATTGATAGGTATAGATAGGTACTATGAGTAGTTTTAAAATGATGAGGATTCAGATTGATAGGTATAGATAGGTACTATGAGTAGTTTTAAAATGATGAGGATTTAGATTGATAGGTATAGATAGGTACTATGAGTAGTTTTAAAATGATGAGGATTTAGATTGATAGGTATAGATAGGTACTATGAGTAGTTTTAAAATGATGAGGATTTAGATTGATAGGTATAGATAGGTACTATGAGTAGTTTTAAAATGATGAGGATTCAGATTGATAGGTATAGATAGGTACTATGAGTAGTTTTAAAATGATGAGGATTTAGATTGATAGGTATAGATAGGTACTATGAGTAGTTTTAAAATGATGAGGATTTAGATTGATAGGTATAGATAGGTACTATGAGTAGTTTTAAAATGATGAGGATTTAGATTGATAGGTATAGATAGGTACTATGAGTAGTTTTAAAATGATGAGGATTTAGATTGATAGGTATAGATAGGTACTATGAGTAGTTTTAAAATGATGAGGATTTAGATTGATAGGTATAGATAGGTACTATGAGTAGTTTTAAAATGATGAGGATTTAGATTGATAGGTATAGATAGGTACTATGAGTAGTTTTAAAATGATGAGGATTTAGATTGATAGGTATAGATAGGTACTATGAGTAGTTTTAAAATGATGAGGATTCAGATTGATAGGTATAGATAGGTACTATGAGTAGTTTTAAAATGATGAGGATTCAGATTGATAGGTATAGATAGGTACTATGAGTAGTTTTAAAATGATGAGGATTCAGATTGATAGGTATAGATAGGTACTATGAGTAGTTTTAAAATGATGAGGATTCAGATTGATAGGTATAGATAGGTACTATGAGTAGTTTTAAAATGATGAGGATTTAGATTGATAGGTATAGATAGGTACTATGAGTAGTTTTAAAATGATGAGGATTTAGATTGATAGGTATAGATAGGTACTATGAGTAGTTTTAAAATGATGAGGATTCAGATTGATAGGTATAGATAGGTACTATGAGTAGTTTTAAAATGATGAGGATTCAGATTGATAGGTATAGATAGGTACTATGAGTAGTTTTAAAATGATGAGGATTCAGATTGATAGGTATAGATAGGTACTATGAGTAGTTTTAAAATGATGAGGATTTAGATTGATAGGTATAGATAGGTACTATGAGTAGTTTTAAAATGATGAGGATTCAGATTGATAGGTATAGATAGGTACTATGAGTAGTTTTAAAATGATGAGGATTCAGATTGATAGGTATAGATAGGTACTATGAGTAGTTTTAAAATGATGAGGATTTAGATTGATAGGTATAGATAGGTACTATGAGTAGTTTTAAAATGATGAGGATTCAGATTGATAGGTATAGATAGGTACTATGAGTAGTTTTAAAATGATGAGGATTCAGATTGATAGGTATAGATAGGTACTATGAGTAGTTTTAAAATGATGAGGATTTAGATTGATAGGTATAGATAGGTACTATGAGTAGTTTTAAAATGATGAGGATTCAGATTGATAGGTATAGATAGGTACTATGAGTAGTTTTAAAATGATGAGGATTCAGATTGATAGGTATAGATAGGTACTATGAGTAGTTTTAAAATGATGAGGATTCAGATTGATAGGTATAGATAGGTACTATGAGTAGTTTTAAAATGATGAGGATTTAGATTGATAGGTATAGATAGGTACTATGAGTAGTTTTAAAATGATGAGGATTCAGATTGATAGGTATAGATAGGTACTATGAGTAGTTTTAAAATGATGAGGATTCAGATTGATAGGTATAGATAGGTACTATGAGTAGTTTTAAAATGATGAGGATTTAGATTGATAGGTATAGATAGGTACTATGAGTAGTTTTAAAATGATGAGGATTCAGATTGATAGGTATAGATAGGTACTATGAGTAGTTTTTTAAATTAATCAGTAGGTTTTTAAATTGTCAATTAATATTTTTTGATTCGTAAATAAACAACACTATAAAAGAAAAGTTGTTTCACTCACCTTTACTTCAGTTTGTAGAACTTTAATTATAGCTTCACAAACATCAGGTACAATTTTAGAAATTATTTGATTTGATATTTTAAAGATATATTGCATACTCATGTAGCTGTCACCAGTAGCCAAAAATCTTAATGTCATTGCTAATCTGTGCTTAGAAGGAATAGCTTGTCTCCATTTTGTATCTTTCTTAGATATCCTTGGGTCGACCTTCTGCAGCATTAATTCGAAGTCGACAAATGACATTCGAAAAAAATTTCCAAAATGACTGGCAGGTTCAGGTAATAAGTCGCTTAATAACTTGTCCAGGGAGTGCCTGAAACAAAAAAAGGGCTGTTACATTTGTTAAAAAAACTGTTTTAAAAAATATTGAAGCGACTTCAAAAAACAAATATAACTAAAAAGTATTAAATAACATTTTTATTCGGGCTATTGAGGTTAAGGCGGTATAAAAGCGCAAAAGGCGTCCATCTATAAATTTTCAGGTGTGCTTTTGTACCGCCTTCAACTCAAGAGTCCAAATAAAAATTTTATATAGCGTCAAAATTGTCTAGAATGTTAATTAATGCATTTTTCGCCGGAACGATATTTATAGACAAAATAGAAAACTAGTAGAAAACTAAATTTAGTTTTTGCAATATCACGATCAAAAGTTCGTTAACTGGTGGCTAACTGGGGCACTGACCCTTTTCTCAGTTTGACATTTAGTGGCCTTTTATTGATATTAGATACCCAGATTGATATCAGTGAACACAATTTTAATTTATTTCCCGTCGTTGAAAAAAATCTTCAATATTGAACGCTATTGTAAAAACTCAAAAGAAGTAGGTCACCTACTTAGGTCTTTCGCTGTACAATCTACTCATCCAAATACGTCGTTTTCTCCGCGGCTGGAGACACCGACGTAGGTCCGCTCCATGCTGCATAATGTAATTATATGAACACAGGTCAAACAGCCCAACCGCATTAATAAACTCATCGTCCATGGCAGCGTCTCTGGTCGACAAAATCTACAACACTGTGAATTTCCTTAAGCGTAAACCTATTTGGGTTTGCAAATGCATTCGCGAGTACACTCGCGAATGCATTCGCGAGTACTCGCGAATGTATTCGCGAGTGAGTGTGCGAACTTTTTGACGGCCCCTCACATGCGTGCAAACTTTCGAACAATCTAAGTATGTTTGCGCGCTTGTGTGGGAAAAGAGTTAGATGTACACAGCTCTATGGAAGTGCGTGTTAGCTATCTCTGACGTGTCGGCGAGACAGCATATGTCCCGGCGACGCGGGCGGCCTTCGGCATTGCAATACACGCTCTTTTAAATATGGGGACAAGGCTCAATTATACTTCTAAAAAAAGGTGAAGTTATGCTCTTCTCGAAATGATTCACTTTGTCGCCAAGCTAGAGCACAGAGCAGGGATCTATTCAGTTGTTTTCGAGCAGTGGCGACGAACGTAAAGGTTCGCGCGCGAATACGCCGCGACCTTGCCCCGATTATAAATGATTTTTGGTGTTTTAGTCATTAGTTTGTTGTGTTTGTGTATAAAATCGAAAGAATACAACATTTATGAAGTGAATGTGTTATTATTGGAAGTTTTTATCCATTGGCGAGTGTGTAAAATCAAAACAAAACATAACCTCTCTATATTTGGTAAGTGAAATTATCCTCCTTGAGTGAAATGTGTAACATGTCATTTTTGCGTCACATGTTACCGTGTAGATGCGTGTAATAAGAGAGAATACTCGACGTTTGCACGGCGCTTGATCAGCAAATCGCTCTGCGTTTGTCTATGCCCGCTCTTATCTACGGGCAATGAAATTGCAATTTTCGAACAAATATAGTGTTACCAGGTTCGGGTATAGCCATTCACCGATTTACAGTGAGCGAAACATAAGTTGCCGGGCGACCATGGTCGGACCGGATTGTAAAATCATAGTCTGAATTTAATTAATAAAAGAAATATGTAACTTCTAGTTAAAATAGTAGGAATAATATTCCGTACTTGTGCAGGGTTGGACTAGCGTCAAATGATTTAATGGTTTTGAGTATTTCCGCACGGTCGCGTTAGTTGTCACCGCGCGAGAGATGGAATTCGAGGAAAAGGAGCTGGCAACCCAGACGACGAGCGGAATGTTCTGGAGCCGACGTTTCTCTTTCTATTGCCACGTCGCGTCGTCGACATGGCGCCATTTTCGCCGGGTACGGGAGCGAACAGGAGGCGGAGTTGGAGCTCCGGCGGACGTCGACGGAGATAGGCCGCCAGGGACACAGCCCAACACCCCACCTGTTTCGGCTGCGCTTCGTCGAGAGACCGCCTAGCTGCGGTTTCTTAGTACGGAGATAAGACGAACGAGACGTCGAGCGGAGGAGTCGCCGGTAGCAGCGTCGCTGCATGGGGCTGCCTCTGAGTTGCTGCGCGCACGCGGGCCGACCGCACGTGTCCCCCCCCGCGCCGGCGCGTCAGCGTCGTGTCACCGGATAGCTGTTCCCGTGGGAGCTGGTGCTCCACGGCAGCGTCCGGGTGTCTCAGCTGCATCGTGGCTATGCGTCGCGAGCGATGAACAAAGAAATAAGGTGTGTCGTTTCCCAATAACTTTTGTTAGGAGGGCAGACGGTTTGTCAAAGTATAGTGAATGAGTTCAGTGAACGTTAAAGCGAGTTATTAATGAGCGAAAGACAATAGTGCCACGTCATCGCCGGTTCGTCGTAGCCGTGCGAAAGAATGATAAGAAATGTCATTGTAGATTAGCCGTAGGATGTACCTACGCGGCCTTCAGCCAAGGAGCGCTATAGGCGATCGAGAATGTTAACATTAAGCACATAATTGTAGAAAGCATCCTTCAGACGCAAGGTGCCATAGTGCACGGATGTCCCAGGCGACGACGTAAAGTGTAATAAGCGATAAAGGTTTAAGAAATGTGTGCCGTAGAAATGAATTGATAAAAATAAAAGAAGTTTAATATGTGTCAATAAGTTGTATTTATTTCTCTCCGTGCACCCAAGCATTACGTAGATTAAAAGCAAGCCGCCCTGGTGTTGTCCAAGTGTGATTCGAACCCACACCCAAACCCGAACACGAGTGAGCCCAGGGAAAGACAGCTACAAAGTGGCGCCTTCAACGCGGGGCAAAGTATCGAAATACAGGAGGGTTTGCTTTTAGTATGAATTTAAAAAAAAAAAATAATGTTAAATTGATTTCTTTTGGGTGACGGAAGAGGAATAAAAATATTTTTTCTTTTTTTCGAGTGTTGATGTGACTGGATTGTGTATTGTGTTAAATATGACAGAGTTACGGGTATCCGTAAACAGGCTTGGTGCCGACGAATTAAGTTACGAACTTAAGATACGTGGTGTTTCGACGGAAAAATGTAGTGTTGAGCAGATGCGTAAAGATCTGCGGACAGTTTTGAAAACTGAGTCATCGTCCGGACAGTCGCAAGTAGTCGACATAGATATCGACCCAAGTGTCGAAATAAATATTTGCCAAGAAAAGTTAAAAGATATTAGGAAACACATAGAATCTACAAATGTTGGCGAGTTAGAAAAAACCTACACGCAAGCTCATTTTTTGAAACTTCGCGTTTACCGTTTGTTGGAATGTGACATGAGTAGCGACCAAATTGAGTTAGCTCGCGCTTTAGCAGACGAATGTAAAACGGCAATTGATAAAATGTCGGGTCGTGAAGTAGTAGTGAAAGGTGTGCCACATCACGTTTCAGAGCAGCGGAGTGAGGAGTTGTCAGCTGATCCGCCACCGAGCCAGTCGAACGCGAGCAGCGCGGTCGCCATGCAGCCCTCATTTAACATCGTCGTCGATCCCCATAGAGCGGTATCGACATGGAATCTAATATACACAGGAGAGTCAGGTACCCATTCCCTCTCTCTCTTTGGTTTTCTGAGTCGGATAGAAGAACTTGCGAAGTCTCGAAGAGTAGATATGCCTCAGGTGTTGGCATCAGCGGTCGAGTTATTTGACGGAAGAGCACTAGAGTGGTTCAGGTCTATAGGACGTCACTGCGAGACGTGGGAAGAACTCGTAGATTCGCTGAAGGAGGAGTTCCTACCACCCTCGTATCGTATCAAGACGCACAAGGAAATTTACAATAGAACGCAACATCCCAAAGAGAATGTACTATCGTATATAGCGGTTATGAACGAGTATTTTAGCCGTTGCGGTTCTGACTTTAACGAGGTAGAGAGGGTGACCATTATTAAAAATAATATGGCCCCCTATTACAAAACAAAGGTATATAACGACAATTTCGATACAGTAGAGAAACTACGCAGGAAGTGTAGGCAGATAGAAAATCTAAAAATAGAGTGTGCGAATCACCCCGTACCACCTCCATCGTCGTCCGACTTAGTACACGCCGACCTTTGCTTTCACTCGAGTAGTACCCCGAACTACAATAGCGCACCGTCCCACAAGCAGGATAGGCGCGTCTCGACTGTCAAAATAACGGAAGTGAAAGAGGAACAAAAAAGTAGAGTGTACACCACTAACAATAAATGTTTTAGGTGCGGTGGATTCGGCCACAGACGCGAACAGTGCCCAACGCCGACTCAGCCTCACTGTTACGGTTGTAAAAAACCGGGAGTTATTCGTAGAAATTGTCCAGAGTGCTCAAAAAACTTACACCCGGTCTCGCAAAACAAAGAGGAATAATAAAAACTTCCCCAGAGGAGTGGAGTAGTTGGTTAGAATATGTAAAACTTTTTTACAGTGCAGTGCAAATAAACTCTGTTTATTTTCAACCGGAAAATTTGGAAAGCCGACCTTTCGTTAAGTTCACGGTGAAAGATGTACCGTGCATGGGATTGTTGGACACGGGAGCGACAAGCTCAATTGTTAATAAAAAAGGTTATGAATTATTGCAGAGTTTAGGTATAAAGTTACATGACCACTCCGGAATGGCAGTTTATATTGCAAATAACAGTCCTTGCGAGGCCCGCGGTATTATTGTTTTCCCTGTGACTGTTGGGGAGAAAACAAAAAATATAAAGGCAATCGTCGTTGACGAAATAGCCGTTCCGTTTATCTTTGGAATAGATTTTTGGAATGTGTTTGAAATTTTTCCCGGTATAAATAGATTTATCCAAAATGGTTCAAAAAAGAAAGTTGAAAAAAAAAATCGATCTCAGATAATGAACATACAGGAACAACCATTGTTTCCTGAGTTTGTTTCATCGGACTCCGACGATGAAGATTTGTCTCCCCCTGGAGAGTGTGAATTATCGATTGAACAAAAATCCCTATTAAAGCCAATAGTGGAGGAGTTTAAAAAATGTCAAAATACTGGATTAGGATGTACACATTTAGTTGAACACTGTATCGATACGGGTGACGCAGAGCCTGTAAAACAGCGTTATCGTCCGATGTCCCCCGCGATACTTGAATTGGTAAATAAAGAGTTAGACCACATGCTTGAGCTAGGAGTAGTCTCACCCGCAGAGTCCCCATGGAACTCACCGATCGTCATGGTTCGAAAAAAGACAGGTGACTACCGCCCGTGTTTTGATGGGAGAAAGTTAAACTCTCTCACGGTAAAATCAGCTTACCCTTTGCCCTACATAGACTCTATTTTGAATAATTTGCGAAACGCAAAATATATGACTTCGCTAGATTTAAAATCAGCGTATTGGCAGGTACCATTAAGTGAAGACAGTAAGCTCAAGTGCGCTTTTACAGTACCTAAGCGTGGATTATTTATCTATAATCGTATGCCCTTCGGCTTGTGTAATTCTGGGCAGACGCTACAGAAAATGATGGACGCGTTATTCGGCCCCGAATTTCACGAGAATGTATTTATTTATTTAGATGACATAATTATTGTGACCGATACTTTTGAAAAACATGTAGAAATGTTGAAGCTAGTTCTTGATAAATTAAAGTTAGCAAATCTGACAATAAATGTGGACAAGTCTCATTTTTGTCGCTCGGAACTAAAATATTTAGGTTATATTGTCGATAAGGAAGGATTGCGGACGGATCCAGAGAAGGTCTCCGCTATAGTTAATTACCCTGTACCAAAGAACGCGCGAGAAGTTAAACGATTTTTAGGAATGGCTTCCTGGTATAGAAGATTTATATTAGACCACGCGTCTATAGTCGCCCCGTTGAACCCACTTACAAGTAAGAAAAATAAAAAATTTGATTGGAACGAGAAGACACAAGAAGCTTTTGAAAAACTTAAAAATGCGTTAGTGTCAGCCCCTATTCTTACTTGCCCGGATTACACTAAACCATTTTATATCCAATGTGACGCTTCTGATTGTGGTTTAGGTGCTGTCCTGTCCCAAGGCAGTAAGGAAGAAGAGCGCGTAATCGCGTACGCCTCACGATCATTGACCGCGCCAGAGCGAAATTACAGTGTCACGGAACGGGAATGTTTAGCGGTTGTGTTCGCCGTTGAGAAATTTCGACCTTATGTCGAAGGTCATAGTTTCACCGTAGTAACGGATCACATTTCGCTAAAATGGCTGATGCGATTAGAATCGCCATCAGGTAGGTTAGCTCGGTGGGCGTGTCGTCTGAGCCAATACCACTTTGACATCCAGCATCGTCCAGGTAGGCTAAACGTCGTCCCCGATGCGTTGTCACGAATCATGGTTTCCTATATATCGGCAGAAACAGTTGAGTTGCCGACGGATGACCCTTGGTATAATAATTTAAAAAACAGAGTGAAAAAATCCCCTGATAGGTACCCAAACTGGTCTATACAGGACGGAAGATTGTATAAACATATTAGAACCCAGTATGCGTTACGAGAACCGCATTCGTGGAAATTAGTTATTCCGTATGCTTTACGTTCACAGGTACTTAAAGAGAATCACGATGAGCAAAATTCGGCTCATTTCGGTGTTATGAAAACTTTCAAGAAAATAGCGTTACGATATTTCTGGCCACATTTACTAAAAGATGTAAAAAAGTATGTAGGCGCGTGTGAAACATGTCTGGCTAATAAGTCGTCAAATCTACCTAAACCCGGATTAATGGGGCAACCCAAACTCGTAGGTAAACCGTTCGAAATGATTTCGATGGACGTGTTAGGACCATTACCGCGTACGCGAAAAGGTAATGTATATATTTTAGTTGTTTCAGACTATTTTTCGAAATATTCAGTAATTTTCCCTATGCGCAAGGCCACAGCGCCTACTATTGTGCAATTGGTAGAAGAAAAATTCTTTTTGGTATATGGAGTGCCCCGCACATTAATTGTGGATAACGGTTCTGTTTTCACTGGTAAGGAATTTCGAGGTTTAGTAGGAAAGTATAATATTCCAAAATTAATGTATAATGCTAGGTACCATCCGCAGTTCGATCCCACGGAACGCGTGAATCGTGTAGTAGGAGACGTGTTGTCTTCGTATGTGAAGGGCGATCACCGGAGTTGGGATGAGTTTTTGCCATCTCTGCAGCACGCGATTAACAACAGCGTGCACGAGGTAACAAAATTCACCCCACATTTCCTTATTCACGGAAGAGAAATAGTTATATCAGGAGCACACTATGCTGGTCGATTAGATAACCCTGAAGAAGTTGAGTTCGACGAAAGAACAAAATTTGCAGGTTCTCTTAAAGAACTGGGGACAATATATAAGCAAGTGCGGAAAAACATGAGTAGTTCGTATCAGCGAAACGCGAAATATTATAATTTACGGCGTAGGCCGCTTACTTTGAAGGTTGGGGAAATTGTTTGGAAAAAACATTATACGTTATCAGACGCGAGCAAATATTATTCGGCAAAATTGGCACCAAGAAATATTAAATGTATTGTATTGAAGAGAATATCTTCTCTTGTTTATGAATTAGGCGCCTTCGAAACGAAAAAGTCTATAGGGAATTGGCACGTGAAAGACATCACTTTCACGGGGCCGCCGACAGAAGAGTAGTTGAGTAAGTACTGACAGTCGTAAGTAAGCTTTCTACACTTAGAGTACGTGCACACTCAAGTAAGCGTTAGGAAGCGAACTCGCCTTATTACCATATTAGTCGTATGGAGGTGTTCATCATTCTGGTTATTCGATATTAATTAATAACCGTGACTTATGTATAATGAGATAGAGTAAATAATAGTAAATTTTTTTGAAAATTAAAATCATAGTTCGCTTAGATTCAAGCATCGATATTATTTGACTTAAATTTTGTGTTGTTAATTGCACCTCCCAGGTACTGACTGAGCGGTTGGCAACTCAGTATAATCTATAGGCCTCTAATGATCCGAGAGCGGTTGGTAACTCTTTAAATTATAGCCTTTATGCCGAAAACCTAGTAAGGATGACAAATTGCAACCCAAAATTAACGGCAAATGACTCAGTAAGATAGTTGAAGTAAATTTTATTAGTTATTTGTACCTCCACCATTCTTTGGAGCGGGAGAGATCGCCCCGCCCCAAATAAATGTCGAGGGGAAATATAAATTCATTTGTGATTTCTAGTTTATGTCATGTCAAATTTTAAATTTTAGTAGTTTATGTTAGTAGTTTTTTTTATTTTTAAATATTGCCATGAAGGAAAACACACCTGCCAGCACTTAGGTAGAGAAACGACGTGTCGTACGGAAACTAAGTAGTAAGAGTGATGTAACTTTTGGAAGGTCGTAACGATGATATTCATTGACCGATCGTGTTGGACTAGGTAGGTCCATTGTACTCCCGTGAGAGTATGGTTTCAATGAAAAACATTTAAATGTTTGATGGTTGATAAACGGACATTTAGTGAAATGGACGGAGCGTGATCGTTATACGAACCCACGATGGGACGGTTAAGTGTTCGCGGAATGCGAAATGGATGATAGCAGCCTGATTTGGTTACGCGAAAACGTTATGTATTTCTAGTGTATTTAATAGGCGGATAGGCGGAACCGTAGTTTCGGATATATTGTTAGGAGATAAGCAAGTATTGTTTAAGGTTAATTGTAGGATAATTTGCAGTTAAAAAGGCCACTGAAATATAGTGCGTGTTAGTAAATAAGGGTAGTTTTAGGTAATTTCTTTAGTAAGTCGACAGTAAGTCGTTATGGTTAATTAGGTGTACGTTAGGCTAGGTAGACATAGTTAGGCTGTAGCCCTATGATCCCTCTACCTTGCTCTTCCGTCACAACATCTAGATAGGTTGTGTTAGTTTTAGTTAGTATAAATTTTCTTGAGTGATAGTTTTAGTGAAGTTCGTTTAAGAAAGACTTATCGTCTTCTGAGTTGTTTTATGTTAAAAATTTGTTGTTCGTTTAGGTCTTATTCCACGAGTTGGTTTAAGCGCGGTTTAATTTTTGTTGGTGGGTTCCAGAAAGGCATTCATGCTTTTAGGAGTGTTGGAAGTATAAAAAAAAAAAAAAAAAAAAAAAATTTATAGTCTGAAGGTTTGCATCCAAAAATTTTTTTGTCCAAGAAAGGGGGCAATGTAACATGTCATTTTTGCGTCACATGTTACCGTGTAGATGCGTGTAATAAGAGAGAATACTCGACGTTTGCACGGCGCTTAATCAGCAAATCGCTCTGCGTTTGTCTATGCCCGCTCTTATCTACGGGCAATGAAATTGCAATTTTCGAACAAATATAGTGTTACCAGGTTCGGGTATAGCCATTCACCGATTTACAGTGAGCGAAACATAAGTTGCCGGGCGACCATGGTCGGACCGGATTGTAAAATCATAGTCTGAATTTAATTAATAAAAGAAATATGTAACTTCTAGTTAAAATAGTAGGAATAATATTCCGTACTTGTGCAGGGTTGGACTAGCGTCAAATGATTTAATGGTTTTGAGTATTTCCGCACGGTCGCGTTAGTTGTCACCGCGCGAGAGATGGAATTCGAGGAAAAGGAGCTGGCAACCCAGACGACGAGCGGAATGTTCTGGAGCCGACGTTTCTCTTTCTATTGCCACGTCGCGTCGTCGACATGGCGCCATTTTCGCCGGGTACGGGAGCGAACAGGAGGCGGAGTTGGAGCTCCGGCGGACGTCGACGGAGATAGGCCGCCAGGGACACAGCCCAACACCCCACCTGTTTCGGCTGCGCTTCGTCGAGAGACCGCCTAGCTGCGGTTTCTTAGTACGGAGATAAGACGAACGAGACGTCGAGCGGAGGAGTCGCCGGTAGCAGCGTCGCTGCATGGGGCTGCCTCTGAGTTGCTGCGCGCACGCGGGCCGACCGCACGTGTCCCCCCCCGCGCCGGCGCGTCAGCGTCGTGTCACCGGATAGCTGTTCCCGTGGGAGCTGGTGCTCCACGGCAGCGTCCGGGTGTCTCAGCTGCATCGTGGCTATGCGTCGCGAGCGATGAACAAAGAAATAAGGTGTGTCGTTTCCCAATAACTTTTGTTAGGAGGGCAGACGGTTTGTCAAAGTATAGTGAATGAGTTCAGTGAACGTTAAAGCGAGTTATTAATGAGCGAAAGACAATAGTGCCACGTCATCGCCGGTTCGTCGTAGCCGTGCGAAAGAATGATAAGAAATGTCATTGTAGATTAGCCGTAGGATGTACCTACGCGGCCTTCAGCCAAGGAGCGCTATAGGCGATCGAGAATGTTAACATTAAGCACATAATTGTAGAAAGCATCCTTCAGACGCAAGGTGCCATAGTGCACGGATGTCCCAGGCGACGACGTAAAGTGTAATAAGCGATAAAGGTTTAAGAAATGTGTGCCGTAGAAATGAATTGATAAAAATAAAAGAAGTTTAATATGTGTCAATAAGTTGTATTTATTTCTCTCCGTGCACCCAAGCATTACGTAGATTAAAAGCAAGCCGCCCTGGTGTTGTCCAAGTGTGATTCGAACCCACACCCAAACCCGAACACGAGTGAGCCCAGGGAAAGACAGCTACAAATGTTCGTGCAATGTTCAACTCACAATTTGGAATCAAAACAAAAGTCAGAGCACTAAAAGTATAGATCCATTTGTAGCACATTTTGTAAGGATTACAATCATGCTAAATTTGCAATAGGTGTTCATATTATTTTTTTTTTGTCCGTGTCAGGAGTCAGTGCGCGCGTGGCGCCGACATTCGAAAGGTTAAGGAAAAAATCATTGCCAATCTATAAGTTCGCATTTCCTACTGTTCCAGACGTGGCAAGTGTCCACGTCTGCGATATTGTCAAAATACTAACACAAATAAATAAAAGCGGGACTAAGCGAATGGCGCTGTCCGTAGAATTGGAAGAAAATTTGCCCATGTACAACTGCATGTAATAATCTTTCACTGTATGGTTTTTTTTAATAAAATAAAAAAAATGTCTGATGTTTTCTTGAATATTGTAGCCCAAGTATGAATGTACCCCAGGTACAAGTTGTCACGATTTATAACGAAGATGGCCAAATAATTTACAGCCAAAGTAAAGATGACATGGAAATTTATTTTGATGAATCTTACCCCCTGCTATGGAAATGGAGGTTGAAACTACTCACTCTACTTGTGAAGTAGAAATTGATGTTGAGTCCGACATTTCTAACCGCTTTGTAGAAACAGAAGCTGAACCCAGTAATTCCAAATACTTCGTGGAAAAGGGAGTTGAATCTCGTACTTCGAAAGGTATAAGTCACTTAACCGATAACAAGTGTGTGAGAAAGTCATTAAACGATTGTAATGTTTGCAAAAAAAAAAAAAACGAATTGAAGACATCAAGTTGGGGCAAATGTATTGCTTGTAAAAAGTGGTCTTGCGAACAATGTGTTGATACGCAACTGCCATTTGCCTATGTTTGTTTGGTTTGTCTCGATACCTAATTTGTAAGCGCATTTTTTGTACCAAATATGATTAAAAATATCTTTTTCTTTAATAGAACAAACAGTTCATGCAAGCAAACATTTATTTTATTTTTCACAAACATTGTAGACGACTACGTTGTATGCACCAAAATGATGATAAGACGGTATCGATCGAAGTGCGGGCGGCACGCGCTCGACGCCTTCCCAACCGGGTCGACAAACTTTACCTAAAATCACTGATAGTAGAATAGAACCGTTTTATTTAGACTTGGTATGCGAATTTTATAAAACTCGCGACATTGTACACACGCCCACACATAAGGTGTATAACGACGTTCATGGACACTCGGTTATTTACGGGATTTGCAAATACGTAGGTATATTTCCACACTGAGGGGTGGCTTGGGATTGACAATGGCGCTCGTGTGTAAATACATTAGGAGGCAAAACATTTAAATTTCATTATCAGGAAAGCTAGTATAAAGAAATACAGATGGAATAACGTACACAAATCATAAAATGAGCTAAACATACGTCGGGATAACATTTGCTTCGTGCACTCATCTGTTCTTCGTAATTGTGAGCAAGTGAACCCATGCTCATTGTCAACGCCTTACTCGAAATGTATTGTAACACTGTGTATTAGCATAAGATATTACATCATTTTTATCAAGGACTAGATGTACGTACCAGACAGTGGTTAGGAGCAAATGTATTTTTGTCTATGTTAGAACATGTTATTTCAAATTTTACTAAGAAATGTATATACTTAGCAATGTTTCAATATACTTCGTAGTAGAGAGGACAATTATAGCTTCATAAAACATGCGTTATGTCTAGGTGAGGAAGGTAGTTTAAGCGATAAACGCGAAAATACTGTTCTCTTAGGAGCTATTCTCTAATAAATAAGTCGTTAACTCTGTTAATTAAGTACAAAAAACTATAAATATGTAATACAGTTTAAACATGGTTGGATAGATCTCTTCCAGACCTTCTCAGATACATATATAATAAGAAAATTCATTGATGTAAAATTACAAGTAAAATAAATGTAAAATACGAGGCTGGTTTCGGTCCAACGCTGCATAAACAGATCCAGACGCTGCAGACACTAATCCCGACGAGCCCAATCGGATCCAGACGCCAGCCAGACAGATCCCGACCAACTAAGTGGAGTCCGACGCTGCATAAACAGATCCAGACGCTGCAGACACTAATCCTGGCGAGCCCAATCGGCTCCAGACGTCAGCCAGGCAGATCCCGACCAACTTAGTGGAGTCCGACGCTGCATAAACAGATCCAGACGCTGCAGACACTAATCCCGACGAGCCCAATCGGATCCAGACGCCAGCCAGACAGATCCCGACCAACTAAGTGGAGTCCGACGCTGCATAAACAGATCCAGACGCTGCAGACACTAATCCTGGCGAGCCCAATCGGCTCCAGACGCCAGCCAGGCAGATCCCGACCAACTTAGTGGAGTCCGACGCTGCATAAACAGATCCAGACGCTGCAGACACTAATCCCGACGAGCCCAATCGGATCCAGACGCCAGCCAGACAGATCCCGACCAACTAAGTGGAGTCCGACGCTGCATAAACAGATCCAGACGCTGCAGACACTAATCCTGGCGAGCCCAATCGGCTCCAGACGCCAGCCAGGCAGATCCCGACCAACTTAGTGGAGTCCGACGCTGCATAAACAGATCCAGACGCTGCAGACACTAATCCCGACGAGCCCAATCGGATCCAGACGCCAGCCAGGCAGATCCCGACCAACTTAGTGGAGTCCGACGCTGCATAAACAGATCCAGACGCTGCAGACACTAATCCCGACGAGCCCAATCGGATCCAGACGCCAGCCAGACAGATCCCGACCAACTAAGTGGAGTCCGACGCTGCATAAACAGATCCAGACGCTGCAGACACTAATCCCGACGAGCCCAATCGGATCCAGACGCCAGCCAGACAGATCCCGACCAACTAAATGGAGTCCGACGCTGCATAAACAGATCCAGACGCTGCAGACACTAATCCTGGCGAGCCCAATCGAATCCAGACGCCAGCCAGGCAGATCCCGACCAATTAAGTGGATCCCACCGTTGCATAAACCGATCCCGACGCTGCCTAACATTGCCCGACGCACCCAATTGGAGCCCGACACCACCTTTAGTAGATCTCAACGCTGCATAACTGATCCTGACGCTGCATAAACTAGCTTGACACGACCAAGAGAAGCCCGGCGTTGTTCAAACAGATCTCGACGAGCCTAAGTGGATCCCGACACGGACTACACGAATGCCGACACTGTCAACATAGTCCCGACACCGCCCAAGCGTGTCCCGAAGCCGCCTTCGCAGATTCCGAAGCTACCCCGAATAATCCCGACCCCGCCTAAAAACGCAACATCAGAACTGAGCTAATTAACTATAAATAGAATCATAAGAACACCCGTTGCCGCCGTGTAAACCAGCCTCGGGGAAACTTATAAAAGCCCAATCGACTTTTTATTTACACTACTCCCACCCTTTACGAATTACGAAGGCAAAACTATTAGGTCGCCTTAGTATTTGTTTATTAACACCCGACGAAAATAACGGAGGGGTGTTATAAGTTTGACGTGTGTGTGGGTGTGTGTATGATCGTGTGTGTGTGTGTCTGTCTGTGGCATCGTAGCTCCCAAACGGATGGACCGATTTGAATGCGGTTACTTTTATTAGGAAGCTTGTTTAATCGGGATGGTTCTTAGCTATGTTTGAAATCAAGTAATGAAGTAATTAAGTAATAAAAAAAATTATTATGTTAAAAAGTGGACCGATTTTCATGCGGTTTTTAAAAAAAATCTTGAAATAAAAGTTAAATTACAAATTTAAAAAATTACTGACCCTTAAAAAGTCAAAAATAATTTCCGTTTACTTACTTAAAGGAGTCGGGGGACCGCTAAGTAAATAAAATATAAAAACTCAGAGCTGCGCGGGAATTTACTTAGCGGTCTCCCGACTCCTTTAAGTACAGTACTTTTACACACACACATGACACGAGAGCAGAAGGCTTCGTACTACAAATTCCGTGTCACCGTTCTGCAGCATTCAGAGGCAGCTTCAAATACGCAGCATCCAAATGTTGGAACAACATCCCGCCACCCATTAGAGCAATGGCAGGTCTCCCAACATTTAAATTTGCATGCAGGAAGATGCTCCTGAATCTGCAGAGAGATGGCAAATTTTAAAGAAAATAAATATTTACCAGGTAGACACACTGAAAAGGACCCTCTCGCAAACACACACACACACACACACACTCGCACACGCACCCTAACACACACACACACACACACACCCTCTTAACACACACACACACACCCTCACACACACACACACATGGCAACGGCTGAAAAACAGCGCCAGGAAAGGACTGTCCTGCCCTGGCACACGCTGAGCCGATTGGCCAATTTTGCATAAATTAAGAATTGTATATAAAATGTAAATAGGTTAAGTTAGTTATTATGCAAAATAAACGTTTAAAAAAAAAGTAAGTAAACGGAAATTATTTTGGACTTTTTAAGGGTCGGGGGTTTTTTAAATTTGTAATTTATTCAATAGACCATTTTTACCGAAATTGAGTTATTGATGCAGTCGTCATAGATAAATTTTTTTCAAATATTTTAAGCTAACATAAACCTTAAAATACACTGGGAAAGGTACACTTTGGAGTAGTTTTATGTTTCAATATCCTCATACTGAGATGGAATTTAGCAATTATTTATTCAATATCCGGACATTGAATACATTTTATCGATTTCATTTTGATATAAATTTCCTATACAAAAATATTCAATATCCACATTGGGTTTTAATTCATGCTTATTCAATATCCAAATTCAACCAATGAGGAAGCTGTATTGTCCTGACGTAGCCGCAATGACGCCATGTTGTTTCATCATTCTCTTGTTTACACAGTGAACGTTGTTCGCACAAAAACAAAGTATTTTTTAATAAAGATCTCAAAAATAAGCTTTTAGCTCGAGCAGTAAGTGGTGACAACATGGAAGAAGACGAAATACCTGACAATCAGAGGTAAGCACACGTTTTATTCCAGTTTCTAATCTGACACACGTGGTAACGTATACACAAACACACACACACCCTCACACACATCCTTTCGATCTGAAACACTCTAGCTACCGCCAGATTATTTAGAAGGTGCATGCAAGCAAAGTTTGGATTTCAAATTATATTCAGTGTAGTCACGTCTGAACTGTTGTTTTGATTTTCAGGAAACTAAAACCATTTGGTTTTAGTTTCCTGAAAATCAAAGACAGACCATTAGCAAGCTATTAGAGACCAGCGGCCAAGCCAGCATCTCAGGCTCAGCATCTACGACAGGAAACAAGAGCAAAAAACAGAAGCTGCAAACAAAGATGAGAACTGAAGATTAGACCTACAGCTCATCGTCAACAACAAGAAACCGGAATGAAAGGCAAAATTTGCAGAAACAGAACACGAATGAAATTACGTGCGATTTCTTGAAGCTTGATTGAGACCAATACATTATTATCTATTATCTATACTGTACGATGCGGTACTGAACACACATATAATCAAGAGAGGATGAAACAAAACTTTTTCGAACACAATGACATCCTCGAGTGGGATATCGCTGAAAAAGGTTTTAGTAGCTGTCGTAAATTAGCATTTACGATTACCATTGAAATATTGTTACTGTAGGCGGTAGAAAGGGATCGCAGTGGAAAACACAAAATATATCTGGATAATTTTATTCACACAGCAGCCATGACAACAGATACATAGAGAAGAGACTTTTTCTTGTTTGACACTTATTACTTTTTCATTGCAACACAACACACCCCCTCAATGACAAATTCGCAAACTACTCAACAAAAAAATTCACCCCCTGAATTTATATAAACATAAGAAACAAACATACTACATATTATGCATACCTAATGCTAAACGGAACTTCTCAAATTTCACTCTCCCTAACGGCTTAGTGAACACATCACCTACTTGCTCATTAGTACTTATGTACTCAATTTTAACAATATTGTTGAATACTTTGTCTCGTACGAAATGCCCTTTAATGTCTACATGCTTTAGTTTGTGATGAAATTGAGGATTACTAGACAATTGTATCACGGACTGATTATCTTCATACAACAAAACGGTTACTTCTTCACCTATAAGAACATTAAATATATTTCTCAGCCAGCACGCTTCGCTAGTAGCTAAACTTAAAGCAACATATTCTGATTCGGTAGAGGACAGTGCCACTGTTGACTGTTTACGAGATATCCAAGATACAGAGCATCCAAACACTTGAAATACAAAGCCACCTGTCGATTTACGATCAACTTTGTCACCGGCCCAATCCGAATCTACATAACCCACTATGTTCATACTATTTGCATTCTTTCTGAAAACTAAACACAAGTCAAGAGTACTTTTCACGTACCGCAATACACGTTTCAATGCACACCATGCAAGTGAGGATTCACTTGCGCATGATTGATACCTACTTAGTATGCTTATTACTAGACACAAATCTGGTCTTGAACACATCATTGCATACATAAGCGAGCCTATCACCATTCTGCACCTATATTCCATTTCTTTACTCTCTGAAATATCTCTTTTCAGAAAACTATGATCAAAATTTTCATCCATTGGTGTAGCTATTGGTTTACAATTTTGCATGTTACTTTTTGTCAAAATATTTTCCAAGTAGTTTTTCTGACTGATTACAATTTCATTTTTTTCTACATTTTGACAAACAGACATACCTAGGTAGTACTTTATCTTTCCCATATCCTTCATCTTGAAATATTCACCAAGAATACATTTAACATTTTGTATTTCACTTTCTAGTGTCGATGTTAGCAACAAATCATCTACGTACAGAATTATGTAGGTTACATAATTATTTTCTCTCTTTATGTATAAACAATACTCATAGTCACATCTTTCAAATCGTAAAACTGACATTACATCATGAAATTTTTTATTCCAATTTTTAGGAGATGTTTTCAAACCATATAATGATTTTTTTAGTTTCAATACAAAAACATTGTCATCGATGAACTCATTTTCACAACCTTTTGGTAATTTTATATAAACATCCTCGTCTATGTCTCCATATAGAAAAGCGCTGCATACATCGAGTTGGTGAATAGGTAACTTATTTTCATTACAATAAACAAAAAACAATCTGACAGAAGTTAGCCTCGCTACTGGACTATAAATATCCGACAACTCACTCTGTTGTTGGAAGCCCCTCGCCACCAACCTAGCTTTGTGTGACACTATATCACCGCTTTCATTTTTCTTACGTCTGAAAACCCACTTACACTCCACAATATTACACACTTCTGGTTTCACAACACATTCCCAAGTTTCGTTTTCCACCAATGCTCTTATTTCTGCTTCCATAGCTTTCTTCCATTTTTCACTATCTTCACTTGATACTGCTTCATCATAGGTAGTTGGTTCGTCCTCTCCAATGGTCAATAAACTCAAGTGGTAATCATTAAACCTTGACGGTCTCTGTAACTCCGTTCGTAGTCTCAAATTATAGTTCTTTGGATTAGTCTCTTTTTCTTCAGAGCTTTCCTCTGCTTGCTCACTCGTCGACACAGTAGTTTCAAACTCATTTTCCTCTTTTGAACTCATTATTGGAATTTCTACACTTTCATTGCGTTGAACATTGCTCTTGGTACCCTTTTTAATAAAAATCACATCTCTATGGGTTTCCACTTTGTTTTTGGTTGGGAAATAAACCCTGTACCCCTTGACTTCCTCTCCATAACCTAGAAAGAATCCAATTAAATTTTTTTGGTCCCATTTTAGTCGTTTTTCCTTAGGTACATGTACTGACACCCTCGTACCAAACTCTTCGAATATTTCTACATTAACATTTTTATTGTAAAATGCTTCATAAGGCGTCACGTTCTTTCCTGGACTCGGACCACTACGGTTCAGTGTAAACACAGCATTATTTATTGCTTCTGCCCAAAATTTCTTGTGCCTGTCTCCCAACATAGTACGAGCAGCTTCCACCAGTGTACGCATCTCGCGTTCCGCTCTTCCATTTTGTTGCGGTGTGTAAACGACACTTCTTTGATGAATGATCCCAAGACGCTGCAGTATGCACTTTAGCTCCTCATTCATAAATTCAAGTCCATTATCTGAACGTAGTGTCATTAACTTGTTCCTGTTTCTCTTTCCATCCGAGCAATGAAATGTTGAATGAATCTTTTTGCCTCTGATTTGTGCTTCAAAAAATAGACATTCCTGTAGGCAGAAAAATCGTCCTTGAGAAGTAAAAAATACTTCGCTCCACCTAGCGATATCTGTTCCATAGGACCGCATACGTCTGCATGCACGAGATCGAGAGCCCTGGTTGCTCGCGACTCACTCACAGGAAACGGCTTCCTTGTTTGTTTACCACTCAGACACGGTTCACACACAAAGTTTTCACTATCATCAATATATTTCACTTTATTATTATTCAAGAAACACTTCACCTGATTCATATTTTGATGAGCAAGTTTTTTATGCCACACTGAAAGTTCTTCGATTTTCTTACTCAAGTGACACTCAGAAAATTCAAACTGACACTTTTCACTCGCTACACTTTGCACTCCACTATTTTGTATTTCGTTCACAAACTCCATTAAATACAATTTGTCTGTTCTACTTCCTATTGCACGAACTTCACCATACTTATCAAAGAACTTACACTTGATACTGTCCGACATCAAATGATATCCTTTGTCCAACACGTAGCCTGCTGAAAATAAATTGAATTTCAAATCTGGAACATACAAAACATTAGACAACCTAGTTTTTATGTACTTATAACCTGTCCATGCATACAATGTTACAGTGCCTTTCCCTTTTACATTTAACAAGTCTCCATTACCTATTTTTACCTTACCGGTGCATACATTTTCTTCCAACAATTCAAATAAAGACTTCTTACCACACATATGCTCACTTGCACCAGAGTCCATATACCAACGATCATCACTATTTTCCTGGCAACTCGATCCTACGAACGCATTAAACGCATCTTTGTCGAATTTTGAAGACTTTTCTTTACCATCTTTCATCTTTAACAATTGACAATTTTCAAGTATGTGGCCAGTTTTCTTGCAATAAAAGCAACTCCTCGTTTCACGTTTCTTGTTACAAAATTTTGCCATGTGTCCTTCCTTTCCGCACGAAAAACATTTTAATTTTCTTTTCTCGTATTCTTTCTTTTGCTCGATGCTGTTTTGCTTGAAATGTCTGCTAGCTCCAGCCAATGCCACTGCACCTTCGCTCGAACCCATCCTTTCTTCTTCTATTAACAATCGTGACGTCAGCTCCCCGATGCTCTGTTGACCTGACGGGACTGACTCCCACGCAGATCGGAAATGTTTGAATCGCTCCGGTAGTGCCATGAGCACTTTTGTGATCATCATTTTGTCCGATATAGGCTCCCCGGCATTCTTCAACTTGCAGCGAACTTCATCCAGCCGCGACAAAAAAACTGAGATCGATTCTTCACTGCATTGAAGACTAAAGAATTTCTGCTGAAGCAGATGAACACTCACAACGGACTCCTTGTCGTAGACAGATTTTAATTTCGCCCATATCTCACTTGCCGATGTACATGACAGAGCATGTGTCATAGGTCCTTGTTCCATATGAGTTACAAGTAACTCTTGGGCCTTTGCATCCTTCTTGCACCACTCGCTCGAATCGTTTTCCGGTCTTGAAACCTCGCCGGACACGATCGCGAAAACACCTCGGGACTTCAAAATTATTTCGGTCTGAAACCTCCAAATAGACTAATTCTCGCTGCCGCTCAACTTGATGCCACCGACATGCACGTTGCCCTCCATTTTGCTTCTTCTCTTCCACTTTCCCTTTGTCCTCAAAAACAAACGCCACTCAAAATCGAACGGAAGACGACGACATATTTTACTCCAAAAATTTGAACAAATCAAACTCGGCGTACATTTCTCTTGTGACCTGGGCCCATAACCTGTAGGCGGTAGAAAGGGATCGCAGTGGAAAACACAAAATATATCTGGATAATTTTATTCACACAGCAGCCATGACAACAGATACATAGAGAAGAGACTTTTTCTTGTTTGACACTTATTACTTTTTCATTGCAACACAACAGTTACCATAGTTTTTGTTTTAGAAATTTTGATTTTTCAATAATTTTAGCAGCCTGAAGACTCTGTGTATTATCTTAATGTAACATTGATGAAAAAAAAAATCTCTGCTTCTATCTAAATTAAACGCAGTAAATCTCATAGAAGGACCATAGACTCAATTTTATACAAAAGACTTTATATCGTAAAATTACTCCAATAGGGTGTAAATTAATTTCAACGTTCAAAATCGTTCCTATTCACCCCATTTTACGGTACTGATTTTATTGACTATGTGAATGGGTCACCATAGAGATGATATAAAATTGTATCTTTAATGAATAACTATCATCATCACTTCAGCTAAAAGATGTTCACTGCTCTATAACCTTACCCCACAGATCTCCACGACGATTAGCCTTGTGCTACCCGCATCCAACGTTTTCCCACGAACTTCACCAAGTTCATTAGCAGTTGTGGGGGGAAAATAATTTTTATATTTTTTTAGGAAATGGGTCGCCGTAGTAGGCGAAAACTCGGATCGAGGAACTATAAAAATTATACCCAACAAACGCTGAACTTAGCCGTTGATCTTGTGAAAAACAAGAATATATCTTCATTGGAAGCGGAAAAACTATTTTTATTAAACGGTTTTATTTAGCTTGACTCCGTATATTTGTTTGTTTGTTTGTTACTATCTTTGTTTCAAATCTTGCGACAACTTTTTCAACTACTTCTACTGAACCGATTTTTATGAAACTTTGCACACACATTGAGTTCTCGTGACAATACAATATTATGATAATTTCAACTTGGTAACGAGGGTCTGATGATGGAGTCAGGAGGAGGACAGTGGAACTCTTCAACCGTTACTAGTAACCCCCTCGAGTTTGGGCTCATATGGTTGGTTTGGAAGAGTGTCCCATACTTCTACCAACACACTTGGTGACGAGGGTCTGATGATGGAGTCAGGAGGTGTACAGTGGAACTCTTCAACCGTTACTAGTAACCCCCTCGAGTTTGGGCTCATTTGGTTGGTTTGGACGAGTGTCCCATACTTCTACCAATACACTTGGTGTCGAGAGTCTGATGACGGAGTCAGGAGGTGTACAGTGGAACTCTTCAACCGTTACTAGTAACCCCCTCGAGTTTGGGCTCATTTGGTTGGTTTAGACGAGTGTCCCATACTTCTACCAATACACTTGGTGACGAGGGTATGATGATGGAATCAGGAGGTGTACAGTGGAACTCTTCAACCGTTACTAGTAACCCCCTCGAGTATGGGCTCACTTGGTTTGTTTGAACGAGTGTCCTATACTTCTACCAATACACTTGGTGACGAGGGTCTGATGTTGGAGTCAGGAGGTGGACAGTGGAACTCTTCAACCGTTACTAGTAACCCCCTCGAGTTTGGGCTCATTTGGTTAGTTTGGACGAGTGTTTCATACTTCTACCAATACACATGGTGACGAGGGTCTGATGATGGAGTCAGGAAGTGTACAGTGGAACTCTTCAACCGTTACTAGTAACCCCCTCGAGTTTGCGCTCATTTGGTTGGTTTGGACGAGTGTCCCATACTTCTACCAACACACTTGGCGAGGGTCTGATGATGGAGTCAGGAGGTGGACAGTGGAACTCTTCAACCGTTACTTGTAACCCCCTCGAGTTTGGGCTCATTTGGCTGGTTTGGACGAGTGTACCATACTTCTACCAATACACTTGGTGACGAGAGTCTGAAGATGGAGTCAGGAGGTGGACGGGGAACTCTTCAACCGTTACTAGTAACCCCCTCGAGTTTGGGCTCATATGGTTGGTTTGGACGAGTGTCACATATACTACCAATACACTTGGTGACGAGGGTCTGATGATGGAGTCAGGAGGTGTACAGTGGAACTCTTCAACCGTTACTATTAACCCCCTCGAGTTTAGGCTCATTTGATTGGTTTGGACGAGTGTCCCATAGTTCTACCAATATACTTGGTGACGAGGGTCTGATGATGGAGTCAGGAGGTGTACAGTTGAACTCTTCAACCGTTACTTACTAGTAACCCCCTCGAGTTTGGGCTCATTTGGTTGGTTTGGACGAGTGTCCCATACTTCTAACCAATACACTTGGTGACGAGGGTCTGATGATGGAGGCAGGAGGTGTACAGTGGAACTCTTCAACCGTTACTATTAACCCCCTCGAGTTTGGGCTCATATGGTTGGTTTGGACGAATGTCCCATACTTCTACCAATACACTTGATGACGAGGGTCTGATGATGGCGTCAGGAGGTGTACAGTGGAACTCTTCAACCGTTACTAGTAACCCCCTTCGAGTTTGGGCTCATTTGGTTGGTTTGGACCAGTGTCCCATACTTCTACCAATACACTTGGTGACGAGGGTCTGATGATGGAGTCAGGAGGTGTACAGTGGAACTCTTCAACGGTTACTAGTAACCCCCTCGAGTTTGGGCTTATATGGTTGATTTGGACGAGTGTCCCTTACTTCTACCAATACACTTGGTGACGAGGGTCTGATGATGGAGTCAGGAGTGTACAGTGGAACTCTTCAACCGTTACTAGTAACCCCCTCGAGTTTGGGCTCATATGGTTGGTTTGGACGAGTGTCCCATACTTTTACCAATACACTTGGTGACGAGGGTCTGATGATGGAGTCAGGAGGTGTACAGTGGAACTCTTCAACCGTTACTAGTAAACCCCTCGAGTTTGGGCTCATTTGGTTGATTTGGACGAGTGTCCCATACTTTTACCAATACACTTGGTGACGAGGGTCTGATGATGGAGTCAGGAGGTGTACAGTGGAACTCTTCAACGGTTACTAGTAACCCCCTCGAGTTTGGGCTTATATGGTTGGTTTGGACGAGTGTCCCTTACTTCTACCAATACACTTGGTGACGAGGGTCTGATGATGGAGTCAGGAGTGTACAGTGGAACTCTTCAACCGTTACTTGTAACCCCCTCGAGTTTGGGCTCATATGGTTGGTTTGGACGAGTGTCCCATACTTTTACCAATACACTTGGTGACGAGGGTCTGATGATGAAGTCAGGAGGTGTACAGTGGAACTCTTCAACCGTTACTAGTAAAACCCTCGAGTTTGGGCTCATTTGGTTGATTTGGACGAGTGTCCCATACTTTTACCAATACACTTGGTGACGAAGGTCTGATGATGGAGTCAGGAGGTGTACAGTTGAACTCTTCAACCTTTACTAGTAACCCCCTTGAGTTTGGGCTCATTTGGTTTGTTTGAACGAGTGTCCTATCCCACACTTCTACCAATACACTTGGTGACGAGGGTCTGATGATGGAGTCAGGAGGTGTACAGTGGAACTCTTCAACTGTTACTAGCAATCCCCTCGAGTTTGGGCTCATTTGGTTGTTTTAGACGAGTGTCCCATACTTGTCGAACGCAAAAGTATGAAACAGACATACCATCTGTTCAAATTGATTTTGAAAGAGACGGCGGACACCTTATCCATCCTAAAGCCATACAGTTTCCAGCAAAGTTTAATTATGGAACAGCTGAGAGACGGATGTTACCGATAATATGTCATGGGCCTCCACTGTCCATAAAATGCAGGGCAGTACTGTTGACCGTGCTGTCGTGTATTTGGGCTCCAGACTATTTGAGGAGGGTCAGGCGTATGTTGCATTGAGTCGCGTAAAGTCTTTAGAAGGGTTATGTATTGAGGAGCTTGATTGTGAGTAATTGCGATCTAGAACCACTGCAACACCGTAGGGATGTCGGCTCCCTAAGTGTCTTCTATCGCTTATTCCATGGGCAGTGCTCGGAGGAGCTATTTAATGCGATCCCGCCGTCCCCTTTCCACCTTCGCACCACGCGCACTGGGCAGGGATTGCATCCCTACACACTGGACTTACCGCGGATGCGTACCAATCGATTCTGCAGATCTTTCCTCTACAGAACCGGTAAACTCCGGAACGCTCTCCCTGCCCATATATTTCCCCCCAAGTACAGTCTCGGGTCCTTCAAGAGGGGCGTGAATGGGCACCTGTCAGGCTGGCATGGCATTCGCAACCCCCGCATACGACCGAATGTCCATGGGCGTCGTTAGACACCTTATGGGTGGCTCGGTGCCATATGTCGCGCTGTCAATAAAAAAAAAATAAAATAAAATTGACAGGTAAGAAACCGAGTAACAAAGATGCAATGAGAGAGTTGGAAAGGATGACGAGTTTACGTAATGAATGATAAGTACGAGCCAAAAAACAAACTAAAAACGAGTAAATAAAAAAATAGGTAAAAAAACTTTTAAGTTAAACGGTTTTATTAAAAATAAAAAACTAGAAAAAAAAACAGCTGTACAAAAAACTAGAAAATAACAAGGACACAAGCCTGGGCCTTCTTAAGATTTTACGTCTGGGTAAGAAATCGTGCAATACTAGCGTGCTGTCTTCTCATGTCGGATGCCAAAGGGCACATTGTGTCGCTGCGTCAGCGGAATAAGTAATAAATTGAGACTTTTAACAGACTAATATAAAAACGTGGGGCGTATAATATGCGTAATAAATAACATGCGCCCCACGTTTTTATATTAGTCTGTTAAAAGTCTCAATTTATTACTTATTCCGCTGACGCAGCGACACAATGTGCCCTTTGGAATCCGACATGAGAAGACAGCACGCTAGTATTGCACGATTTCTTACCCAGACGTAAAATCTTAAGAAGGCCCAGGGTTGTGTCCTTGTTATTTTCTAGTTTTTTGTACAGCTGTTTTTTTTTCTAGTTTTTTATTTTTAATAAAACCGTTTAACTTAAAAGTTTTTTTACCTATTTTTTTATTCCTCGACGTACAATAGAGAATAAAGTGAAGAGACTCCATATGAAACCTCCCGGTGCTCAGCTGCGTTTGGGTGACTCTGAGGAAATACATAGTACATGCATAGTACATATTGAAACGTCACACGTCACTACTGGATTTTCGAGAATGACCAAAGTAGACATGAACCGATCGGCTGTCTCAAAGCAAAACACAGTATTTAACATTTTTTGTAAAATCTACTTTTTTTTCAATTGTAGATACTGGCTCTACAGAATAGGCTATCACATTTTGCGTTACGATGAAAGAATCACATTACAGAACACAGTATCTGCAACATAGTATCACATCGGTAGTGTTTTGGCAGAAGGGGCTATCTGCAATTTTTACCAAAAATAGTTTTTTTCCATAAAACATTCTGAAATATGTATCTCCATGGCCTGGCAAAAGGATATAACTGTATCTTTAACCTATGAGAAAATACAATTTGAGCCATCTCCATTCACAAGAAATGTAAATGTGGCAAAAAAAGCACCGACAGTTGCTCCGTTATGGCATCTGAGGTTAAGGGAGCCGTAAACGAACTGACAAAAACTGCGACCCATGCTAAACGATGCCCTTTTTTTTATGTAATCCGGTATGGGTGGCTGAGTTGGAGGGGCTAAAGCGCATGCTCCGACCAGCCAATATCACCTCCGAGAACGTAGGTGCCATACCGGAGACTTCCCTGGATTGCTGGCTATACTGGACTAGAGGAGAACACAACCGAGGCTGCTATGCGGCCATCTTACATCCAGTACGGTGGTACCAACCCAGTCGGCTACAATTTGAGCCTACCACCTAGTAAATGGCAAGGGAAGGCCCTTGCAATAGTCATATCCTCAACAACTCTCTGGCAAAATCATCCAAGGTTACCAGTTGCAGAAATGCGTCGGCAACAATGAAGAAGTTAGTGGCATTTTCAAATGCTTCAGCCAAACGAAGCAGAATTTTCAAAGATGCTCTTGGTGACAAACTGGAAAGTCTATGTGATACTCGATGGGTAGAACGACACGACGGTTATTTGCAATTTCAAGGGGACGCATTAGTAAAAATTTGTGAAGCACTGACTAAAATTTCAACCTGGCAGAACGGCAAGTCTGCTACTGAAGCTAATTGCTTGCGACATGCTTCGTGGTTGATAATTTATCTTTATTTAAAAAAAAAAATTATTAGATAACCAGATTCGCTAAAACCGGCCGAAGGAGGTTGAATTTTAACATTTAACTTCAAAGCATTACATTTATAAGCTATCTTGTCTTTTAGTGCTGGTAGCAATGCCCTACTTTTTATAAATATTTTTAATTAAATTGTTTTTCATGACAACAAATACCATGTATTTTTATTTTCTAAATTAATAAATATAAACAATCGGAGTATTATTAAAATGCGATAACAAATTAAAACAAATTATTGGTATAAAAAGACTTCTGTATTAGAAACATTTTTGGGAGATAGGCGAAGCGCCCAAAGATTGCCCCCACCTCAACTAAAACCTGGATCCGCGCCTGCAAGACACCGAGGATAAATCAGCTCAGAATCCGTCGTCCGAGCAAAGTGCCGATGAAAGACCGAATCCAGCAACCTCAGAAGCCGTTAACCGAACTTATAAATTTCGAACTAGTTGCACAAGAAGAATATTTGGATTTTTCAATGCTCTCCGACGATTCTGTAGCACAGTGTTTTTTAATCTTTTTTAATACGCGACGACCCCTTTACGGGTTGAAAAATTCTCGCGACCCCCTTGGGCCATAGACAGAAAAAAGTTACTAATTTAAAACACTACGTTTATGATTTTCTCTATTTTGGCACCTATATTCATTATTACTATGTGTCAGTGTGTAACGTCAGTACGTTCTCTTCATTTCAACATTAAAACTAAAAAGAGAAATAGACTTCTATTAGAAAATGATTTGATTGTTAACATTTCAAGAATAGCACCACTATTTGACAAATGTTTGAAAAATAAACAGGCCCACCCTTCTCACTGAAATTGTGTAAATTGTGTTTTATTGTAGTGTAAAACCTTGCCTATTTCCTTTTGCCGGCGACCCCCCGAGTAAGGCTTCGCGACCCTCGCAGGGGTCGCGACCCACAGATTGAAAAACACTGCTGCTTCAGATTCAGAATTCGAAATAAATAACGACATCGTGTCTTCTTCTTCGCCAAATCCAACTATAACTACTCCAAATCTTGTTCTCAAATACACGACCTGAGCATTCTTCTCGTCGCTGTAAAACCGTCGCTGTAAAGAAAAGGAATGAAAGAGATGCAAATAAACATCCAATAAGATTGCTAAAATGCAGTGAAAAGTTCAAGAGAAAATGTTCTTCTTTAAGTGATGATGAACGTCGGGAAATATGGAAAAAGTATTGGAGTCTTGATTATACTTCAAGAAGGAAGTTGCTGGCATCATCAATGAATATGTCAATTGTTAAGCGTAGAACTGTCCAACCTGATGAAGATGGTGTTCCTAAGAAATAAAAAAAAAACAGAATCGAGATTTTACTCACTTAAGAAAGGTATTGAGGATGTTAACCCATTACTGCCTAGCGATTCCATATGGAATCGCAAGGAGACCTCTACTAAAATAATGACTACTAAAATGCTGTTTACTTGTTGGGTACTACAAATACAGAAATTGATGGTTCATATCATATGTGAAAGCGTTTGGTAAATGTCAAAGTCACTTAAAAGTTTGGTTATATGTAAAAACAACATCTCTGAAGTCAAAGTCTGAAGTGAATGTGCACAAAAATCTGTAAATATGGAGCCATCGTCGAGGTAAGAAGTACTATGTAGAGTAATATCGTAAAGTTTTACGTAGATATGTTATCTAGTCATATAAAGAATGAGTGCCCTAATAACATACAGCCAAAAACGTATACGTAAAACATTGTTTTCATTGCTTTATTTCAGTCTGAAATTTCGGATTCCATATGGAATCGTACAATAATGAAGACTATATATATGAAATATCTTGTTGTTTTACAGAACATTCGACTACGAAACCTTTCAAGAAAGGTATGCGGTCTCGCTGAGAGAAGTTCTGGACATGCTTAGAGCTGATGAAGAAGAAGACTCTAGGGCTATACGTTCCAGAGCAAAACCTATCCTACGAGGAAACGATGGAAAAGTACTATGGAAAACACACCTGTAAGCAGTTTCTAAGAGGAAAACCTATTGGATTGACTGTTACTGCTATGTTCGATGACTTTAAGAAGAAACACCCTGGTGGAGGTTCATTAGAAACATATCGAAAAATGTTGAAGGAAATGCACGTTTCTCTCCATACTCCAAAAGGAGATAGATGTTATGTATGACTGTATGATATATGAACAACAAGAAAATGCAGTTCAAGAAAGTCGTGATACATATGAGACTCATAAAGAAAAAGCTAATTTAGCCACATTGAACTAGCGTATAGATAGATATTACCTTCTGGGGTCCAGACCCCAGAAGGTAATAACACCGAAGTGTTTTCTGTGGATTTACAAAAAGTGTTAATTATACCACAAATGCCATCATCCTGCAAGGAGAGTTTTTACATCAACCGTATTTAATTTAACATTTTCACCACTTATGAAGGCCTCCCAGCAATACAAAAGCTGTAGGGAAGGAAGCGAGCGCTGGTAGGAAAGCTAAACATATTGTGGGTGCTATTAACAGACTCTTTGAAGAGGAACGGGATACTGAATATTCCATATTTTGGAAGGACAATTGTTCCGCACAAAATAAAAACTGGTTCCTGCATACATCACTAGTATCAACAGGCAATGACAATACAAAAAGCGTTTGTATCAAGTATTTGACAAATGCCCATACTCACATGACGGCGGATGCTGTCCATAGAAATATCGAAAAACACATGAGAAGAGTTCGCGAAATAGATGACTTTTCTGATCTGAAGCACGCGATCAAAGAGAGCAGGAGTAATATGAAGGTGTTAGAAGTAACAACATTCCATGAGTGGCAAAAAAAAAAAAGAACTGCAACAAAAGCGGAGGATCCACTTAAAGACTTCCTGCTAGCGCCATTAGTAGAAGTAAAATTTAAAAAAGGATCAAGAAACTTAAAATACAAAACCACTTTCCCCAAGGACTACAAAGAGATAGATTTTATCGAAAATGCTATCTACGCTGTGCGCAGCTACTCCCACCGACGAATGCAGGTGTTGGTGCAAGAGGATAAAGCAGTTTGTCACAGTTCCGAGACCACAAGCGATCAAAGCCTATAACAGTAAAATGGGAGGAGTAGACTTAGTCGATAGAATGTTGGCGGTGTGCCCTGCTTAGAGCGCGGGCCAATAAATGGACGGCTAGGTATATTGCTCACATGATAGACTTATCTGTATGTAATTCTTGGATATCATACAAAAAAGACCAGATTCAAAAAGGAACACCGAAAAAAAGATAAAGCTGCTTTTCAAGATGGAACTGGCCGAGAGAATTATTGAAGATAATTCTCTGGAAATAGTTTGATCTGATGCTGATGAAGGTAATTCAAGAGAAGATGTAAATCGAAAGAGGGGTAGGCCATCTACTACACCCTTGCCTTCGAAAAGAAGAAGAGTACACGGGTGTGCTCATTTGCCAGAAAGTGACCATAAACAGCTCCGGTGCCGCAATCCTGGATGCTCCATGAAATGCACGTTCAGATGTATATCTTGTGATGTGTTTCTTTGCCTAACAACGACCAGGAATTGCTTCAAACTCTTCCACGAAGCAAATTAAATATTACAGTTTATTATTATTTTGTTTTTAGTTCTATTGCACGAGATTATCACTTTTGTTTCAGCGGTCACTCCCAAGGTCACCACCCCCGGTGGTCGATGGTAATTTCGTCTGAATTGCTTTTCTCATCGGCCACCCCTAACACGTGTTAAGGCATCTCAGTGGGGTGGCCGAAAGGAATGGAGGTTGTGTAAAGGTTTTCTCATGGGCCACCCGATGTTTTTTAATTATAATTTTTTTCTTGTTATATACTATATAAAGTACAGATACAAGAGATAGGATACAAAACATACTACTTTGCAAACCTACCTAGGGTGTGTGTGTGTGTGTGTGTGTGTGTGTGTGTGTGTGTGTGTGTGTGTAAGTGTGTGTGTGCATGTGTGTGTGAGGGTGTTTGAAGGTGTGTGTTTGTACAAGAGACGGTTTCTGGTCAGAAATCAAATTATAATATATAAACAACCTGAATGTATGGCTGGTTGCATAAACTGAACAAGTGAAATTAAAAATAAAGTAAAAAAAAATTAAAGTTGAATTTTATATTATTCTTTCTGTACATCAGCGGCCTTGGTTGTCACAGAATAGAAATATAATAGTGAATTTGACTCTAAAATTAAACCCCGACTAAAATGGAAAAGCCGGGGGATGTTCCAAAGAAAATTGCGAATTGGCACATATATCGCGAAATGGAGGAATTATTCTTCTTCATGCCGGGCATCAATATATAGAAAAAAACAAAAAAGGATGTATCTAACGAAACAAAATGAACGTAACTATGCAGAGCTTCGCAAATCTATAAAAACTACCTACAAGCAGTCTAAAAGCTTGAGAGAGAAAAGGCTCATCAAGGCTATAATATGCATGAGTGACATGAGTAAAGATGCTAAGAGCAATGTGCTGGGCCTAAACTAACAAAAAGGTTAGTCAACAAGAAGTTCAATGATATTAACTACTTGCATGAAGAAATAAGCAAAATGACAAGTGGCAAGCAAGAAACTATCACAAGAAACAAGAAAAAGGAACAGATAAGATATCTAGTGGACACTTTAAAAAACCAATACAGTAAGTTATGATGCTCCATGGATGCTCCAGGGAAGTCTCCGGTATGGCACCTACCTTCTCGGAGGTGATATTGGCTGGTTAGAGCATGTGCTTTGGCCCCTCCGACTCAGCCACCCATACCGGGTTACATAAAAAAAAAAAAACAAAAAAAGTACAGCAAGGAAGGTGGAAAGTCGTCCTTTGCAACATTTGTGAGGTACAAGCCTTTTTATGTTATAGCTCCATCACTCCGCAATCGCAATACCTGTATGTGCGTTAAGCACAGTAATATGCAATTTATCGTCTGTGCTCGGAAGAAAATCAATATAATAACATCAGAAAAGGTGGCTGCGGCACTAAAAGTGTGTGATTTACATGAATATGTGTGTATTTATAACAAGTGTCCAAAATGCGCGAATCCCACTGCCAACATTGAAAATAATTTGAGTCCACTAGAAGAAGAAGCATCATGGCTAGAGTGGACGCGAAAAGATCATACCTACCAAAAAAGTACAGAGCGTGGAACTACGAAAACCATAACGACTAAAATAACGGTGAAATCGGTAAAACACGGCGCAATAAGAGATCTGATCGCAGAATTCAGAAAAAACGCAACACCATTCAAAAAACACTTGTTTAACGATTATCACCAGCAATTGCAATACAGGGAATGTTCTAAACATTTTACCACTGATGAAGCGTTAGTGCATTGTGACTTTTCGGAGAACTATGAGTGCAAGCTAGCCGCGGAAATTCAGCCCATGCACTTTGGTGCGTCTAAATCCCAAGTAACTTTACACACTAGAATATTATCTGACCATGACAAGAAGTCTATCCTATTCTGCACGATCAGTCAATCTAACGACCACCAGCCAGGTGCTATATGGACGCATTTACTTCCTATCATCGACTACATAAAACATATTGCGCCACAAATTAACATTATTCATTTTTTTCTGATGGTGGGACCAATATCGTCAAAAAAAAATTCTTTCTTCTGAACCACTTTACCAGGCGTTTTTTTGAGAACCCAGAAAAGACGGCAGCCATTACGGGAGTTGATAAAACTTTAATTGAACGACTGGCCGTTATTCTTGGGGTCCTAACGTCTGGTGAAAAAAATGATGAAGAAAAATTCGCACAGTACGCGCTACAGACAGCAAAGCTTTATGTTGATCTGTACAAATGGTATTATATGCCTGCCAGTGTGCACAAACTGCTAATCCATGGTGCTGATATCATAAAACATCTCAATGTAATTCCGATAGGAAAACTGTCTGAAGGGGCCTCGGAAGCGCAAAATAAAGATTTCAAAAAAATTTGGGAGTATCATGCGCGCAAATTCAGCAGAACCGCGACGAATCGGGATATTTTGTATAATTTACTAATATCATCTCATCCATACGTGACAATCGCGAAGCGTAAAATTTGCGACAAAAATTAAATACCTATATGTCAAAAGACATGCTATCTTTGTTAGTATTACCCTTGAATGAAGAAAAAGAAAACACGGATTCGTTGATGTGGAAGCTTTATCTGAATCTGAAGTTGAAAGTGAATCTTCTCATTCAAACGATGACAATAAGTCAGATTAAAAAGTTGTAATCTCTTGTTCCATTTCGGTTGCATTCCTTTATAAATACCCCATGTTTCAGGAGCTTCCTACTATCCTGCCATGATAGCTCTCTTGACAAAAATCCTCTTCCTGAATTTGTCCTTTCCCTATGGGGTGGACGTAGTAAGCCTTCCCGAAGAGTCAGATCCCAGACTCGGGTCCTCCCCGTGAGTAACAAAACCACTATAATAGGTTTCTTGTGAAACGAATTACTACGCACACATGACTTAAAAATTAATTGGACTATGTTCTGAGCGTACGTATCTAGAACGATAAAAAGTACGTATTTATGATAAGGACTAACCCAAAGACGTTCATCAAATTCACGTCAAAGCACTTTATGTGTGTGGGTCCATGTGTCCATGTTATTCCTCTTTTTTGGAACCAGCTTCATATGTCAATTATTTGTTTTGTAGTTTACAATGGGAAAATCAAAGAGTCAACTTGAATACAAAGCCCGTCTTAAAAAGCCCTTACACTGGAAAAATAAACTAAAAAGGTACGTATGAACATATTAACCCACTAACAGTATTTTTTTTTGCATGGATGTTGCTTGATTTCATACATGGTGACCGGATCGAATAGTGAAAAATAAGATAGAACTAAGAATAAGTTTTGGTTATGACTGTCTAAAGTTTGATTTTTATTTCAGGCAAGTACTGGCGGAAATTAATAATACGTTGAACTGGATGGAAGGGGAAAACACAAAGCCTATAACAGCTGAACACGTAAGTTATTGTGCTTGTAATTTTTAGTTCTAAGATATTTTGCATTTGACATAAATTAATTTGAAGTCTCCAACAGGTTGATAACTTTTTACACTTTTTGATATATTTTTTTTCCAGGATGAATCCATTACTCCAATGGAAGTGGCGACGGAGGGACCTTCGCAGCATAATTGTATTCGCAGCATAACTCCTGAATTGGAAGTGACCACGGAGGCATCGCCTGAAACTGCGACTGAAATTGGTCGACGACTAGTAATGTGACCTTTTTCATGCAGCAATTACAAATTATAAGTGACCATGGCACGGAATTCGGATGTCTTTTCAGCTAAATCGAAATTATTTCTGAATACAGAAAGGGTCTGCACTCAAAACTAACGCTTAAATTCAGAAGGTGTAATCGAAAGTTTGTAGTAAAAATGGATGAAGAAAACAATGATCGAATGGATGTGAACCATCAAGTAGTTTCAGCTGTCATGTCATGTGGATCCGGTCAGGCTCATTTGCAAACCATTACTGCTTCCATAGATTTGCCTGGTATTTCCCCTTCATTGTATTCTTCTATCCACAATCAAGTTTGCGATTGGTGGGAGACAGCAGCAGCGCACTATATGGCCGAAGCTGCCAAGGAGGAGGCAGATAATGCAATATCCCTAGGAAATGTTGACAAAGACGGAATACCTCTGATTGCGGTTGCTCTCGACGAATGTTGGTCGAAACGATCATATGGTAAAAATTATTCTGCTATGTCAGGAGCCGCCGCAAAGCCGACTACGGAATTATTTATAATCAGTTTGTAGCTGACGGCGATTCCAGTACACATAAACGTATTTTAGATTCTCGTCCGTATGGTAATATGATTGTTGAAAAAATCTAATGCAAAAACCACCTTCTACGTAATTACTGTAATAGTTTGGTAAAATTGTCTAATGACACCAGTTACCCGAGCAATGTCCGGAAATGCGTAAAAGATAGATATTTACGTTTGAGAAAGGGTGTAACGTGCGCGATAAAACATTGGAGTGTTAAAAATTTTATTTTCGATGAAAAAGTTGCAAATCTAAGCAAAGACATCCTGAATGGTCCTCAACACGTATTTTACGTATTTTACACCAAAATTGTAAAGATTATTTTTGCACACCCGAAACTCTACGCTCTGAATCAATGACTATAATGTCGCATTTAGTTGCGTCTGGGTTAATGGTTGCCATTGAAAGTTTGTGCCGTAAACTCTCGTATCATTCACGCAGCCTAATTCACAACTGTACTAGTAATTTGGTCGAAAGCTTTAATGCACAGGTTGCCAAGTGCATCGGAGGCAAGCGAATAAATTTCTCGCAAAAACGTTCTTATGCGGGCCGTTGCGCTGCTGGTGTTGTGTCTTGTAATACGGGAACGCTTCATCATAAACTCATTTGACCGTATTTAATAAAAAACCTAGCAATTTGATCTGGAAATTGTAGCGCATTCGGAAACAAAAAGTTCAAATTTCGAAGACAAAAGCACAATAAAAAAGACTCCACATTGCTGTATCAAAAGACGCTGACTATGGATCCAACTGTCAGCAACCAAATATGAGTCCAGACGTATTTGAGCAAGCCAAAACAAAATTTTTGAAGGAATTGAAATTGTCTTGTGATGAACGTGAGAAGCTTGAAAGAAGTACAGTTATGCAAAGGAACAGCGGAGAGTGGATGAGCAGGAGGAGAAAGTTGCTAACATCTTCTGTTTTCGGGGAGGGTTGCAAGAGAAGGGTTGGAAACAGTTGCGCTACTCTTGTAAAAAAAAATGCTTATAGTAGTAATATCTCCAGCGTTCCTGCTGTACGTTATGGTATTGATAACGAAGAAACCGCAATCAAGCAACTGGAGAAACAGGAGAACATTAGTAGAAACAATTAGGTTTGTTCGTTGATAAGAAATTCCCATTCCTCGGAACCACACCAGATGGCAAATATACAGATGGTTTAATCGAAATTAAATGTCTATCATCCTTAGCCAGTCTGGATTTTGAAGATGCGTTAAAAACACACACACATTTTGGAAATTTGACAAACACGTGTAAGGGTACGTAGTAAATGAAGCTCATAACTGGTATTACCAAATTCAAGGTCAAATGCACATTACTAATGAAAGCGTCCGCATGCTTGGCATCTGGTTTGGTAAGGATAGACGTATGAAAGTCCACATCATACGCCGAGATGACCAATTTTGGAAGACAAAAATGGAAAGTAAATTAGTTAATTTTTTTAAATTGTTTGCTTCCAGAATTGGTAGACCCACGTGTTGCTCGTTCGATGGAAATTAGAAATCCATCGTATGTACTAAAAGCTATGGAAGAGAAAAAATAAAAGAAAATACGCGGTATGAATGAAGCGAATGCGAGAAAAGATTAAAATGAAAGGTGATGACAAGAAGATTAAAATGAGGTGAGGGGTGTTATAAGTTTGACGTGTGTATCTGTGTATCTGTGAGGTGTGTACCTGTGTATCTGGTGTGGTGAGGGTGTGTGTGTGTATGGGAGGGTAAATTGAAGGGTAATAATAATAAATATAACCGTTTTCTTATTTTTTGTCTGTATTAATTTTGTATGTATTTTTTTAATTGTATAGAATTAATATAAATATGTAAATAAAATGCGACACAATCAATCCCGGACTATTACAGCAGCTGGAAGGTACCACCGCAGAAACTTCACCCATCGAAAATCCTGACACATGCGTGGAAGCAACAATTGCCCCTGAACCAACTATTGAGCTCATCTCAGGTGAACTAAATGGTGGTAGTACTTCAATTTTAATTGATGGCCCAGAACTCCCGGAAGCTATTGCTTCAATTCAAAATGAAAAAGGAAGCTCGCCGACTCGATTTGAAGGGAGTTTCAAATACGCGACCTCTCGATGTTGAAACGATCTACCTCCACCAGCAAGGGAAATCAAACAACCAGTGAATTTTAAAAAAACCGTTAAATCATATTTTTTAGGTTGCTAACAAGCACACACTCGTTAGGTACGTAAGTACGTACCTACATGCAATGCACCTATATTGTTTTGTGTGTTCACAATCTTATGTATGCGAGGGTGTGTACCTATTGTGTGTCGTGCGTTGGATGTGTTGTGCATGGGACATATTTAACGGGTGAGGTTATGTTGAGCTAAGTAGGTAAATCCATCACCTACTCACTATCACAATTCATTCATAAATGCACTAGGTACTTATCAGTCAGTCAGTCAATGTCTTCCGCTGAGCACTGTCTGAAGGGTTTAATTAATTAATTAAATTAATTAGGTAATAAAATTACATTTAGATTTATAGTTATTTATTAGTTACTAAGTGATAGGTATGGGTATCATTCTTTATTATTTTTTCTCAAATGGTTTTTTCTCTTATTTTTTTTATTGTATTATTATTAGATTTTATTCTGCGTTCTCGTCTACATGAATCATCAGCATCACTAAGCTGTGTAACAGCTCGTGTATCATATGCAAATACTTAACTTAATTTTATAAAATATTTATGTAGTTTTAACGATACCTTGTTTGAATAAAATTTATATGTAAAAAGGAAATGAGGATAAACATTTAAAATGTATCTCTTCTACTGTTATTTTGAATTTAGGTTAGGCTTAAAATCAGCGATTGCTACTTTTATGCAATCAATGCTGCGCTTAACCTTGTCGACAACATTGTAGCATAAGGTTGATTTATATATTATTAGTAAGTTGTTATTATTTGCATGCTGTCGTCAATAAAGTTTCATTTCATTTCATTTCAAATAAAAACCAAAAATAAATAAAAAAACAAAAGAAGGAATGTGACACGGAAGTCACATTTTCTGCAGATGTTCACATTCCCTTAGACCAAGAGGCAAGTCTAGAAGAAATAATGCAAAATAACAAACGAAATATCAACGCCCACTTATGATTCAATGGTGCAAAATCTAAATATATCTGAAGAAGTCACAGAACTCAAAGATGTTAAGAAAGTACCTCAAGCTAAACATGAAGTTACATCTGAAGTCACTGAAGAAAACAAAGTTATAGCTATCTACACTAACGAAGATCAAGCAATACAAAGTCCAACTAAACCGTATGTCCTTAAATTACTGAAACAGACATGTCGTGGCTGCAATGATGTATGTAACTTACAATAATAACAAAGAGCGTACTAACACATTAAAAGGATGGAAAGTGCATTGTGTGCAAAAATCTTGCATGTCCTGTTTGCGCTGAAAATGCACTGAGTTGTGAATTTATTTGTGTTAAATGTTTAGATTTGTGATTCATGCATAATGTTTTTTTAATAAGTTACAATAAACGGAAATCCATCCTGTTCTGTCGTTTAATTTGCCTAATTGTGCCTAACATTGTATTTCAAACAAGTTTATTACCTATCAAATTAAAATGAAAACTATCTTAAAGTAATTAAAGTTAAAATTAAAAATAAATTAATATTACTAAATAAAAAACTTTTCAATGCCTGGTTCCCTTTTAAACCATACTGTGTCCTCACTTACCCAATACCCCACATGGATGGATGAATAGCAATGCCACTATGTATTTTTCAATTATTTAAAAATATATAGGTTCAACACAAAACCAAATAGAAAAAATGCTAGTATCCATTAGGAACAACCTTTAGTTGAGAGATTTATATCCCAATGGTCATATACATAAGAGTTATTTTAATTTGAAATGAGAAAGTGCATTTCTAGGACTCTTTCTGTACAACAAAGTTATTAATGTAGATGAATGCGACATTAGGGTTGTCCGCAAGGCCGCTCTTAAGAAGAATATAGTAGAATGGCTAGCTTCCAAAGACTACGAGGAGACTGAGAATCTGTTTCGCATTTTAGTATAAATTCAAATAAATTTCATTCACATTTTAGTTCATCAATTTCCATGTATTATTCCATTGTAGGTATTTATTACATTTCCCTTCTATTATTTATATTATCATACACCCTCTCTCATTTAACATTTAAGCACCCTCATACAGCCCACATACACATCACATGCACACATAAACAATACACGTACACAACACACGCACACAAATTTAATAAATACACAGGGTTCAAGTCTTGAAAAAAATACCTGATAATTCGTCTGTGGCTCACGCTGAGATAGAAGCGACTTTAGAATTCTTTGACCATTTTTTTAAGAGAGCAACGATTTGGAGAAGATGGAGAACCAAGGATGAAACGGTTGCAGGTTGAACCAGGAAAGAGCATTTCTTCCCTAGGTGATGCTGGATCTTCAACGATTAATCCTGCTGATGAGCTTGGTGTAGGCGACAATCTTCATCAACGAGATCATGCGCCGGAAAATGTTTCCGATAATGAGGAAGACGTAACAAACTATTAGTCGATTACAAAAGACCCGTTAGAAACAGAAAATCGTCCATCGCGTCCTGAAATTGGAATGATCGTTTTGGAAAAATTTCACTCTTCGAAGGGGAAAAAAACTTACCAGTATGTTTGCATGATAGAGGATACTTTTGAGAACAAAATTGTAGTTTTGGGGTTCAAGTTGCAGAAAAAAAAACCATATTCAGCTCGAACGAGGACTTGTTGTGCCGCGCCTGCCGCCGCTTGAGCGCGCCAAACAACCGCGTCGGCCGCGTACCGTACGCGGCCGACGCGCGCTGCTCCTAGAAGCTATATCCGCGCTGCACCTAGAAGCTGCGCAAGATGGTTAAAACACGTCAAGATGCACGGAATGAAAGGAGGGTAATGGAGGCACGCGCGACGGAATGGCCGCCGTCAACGTCCGGGCAACCAATTATAGGAGCCGCCGCAGGACAACCCTTATCTCATACTCCAAATAATACGTCGTCGATGACAGTGGTAGGCGCGGACGTACGTAAAGAAACGAACGATGACCGCTCGAGCGTCTCTACACACGCACGCGACGTCGGCGTCCGTGCGCCGCCGACGCGCCGCCGAACTCGCCGCAGCAGAAAAGATAGCCGAGATAGAGGAGTTGATTCGGAGACGTCTGGAAGTAGAATAAGAGGAAATTGAAGAGGAGTCATTCGTAAACGTGCACCGGATCAAAACAGCTGACGACACTCGTTCGAGAACAGCAGAATGGGTGACGAATGTGACAAAAAAACAGACGCTTCCTCCGCCGGACGACACTGCACTTTCTACCGGGTCCGGACCGACCGTTGGCATTCGTCGCACGTGTGTCACACCACCGCCGCAGCAAAATCAACAGCTAGGATGGTCTCGCTTGTGACGTTCACAACGCGACGGGTGTGATCGAGATAGCGTTACTTGCGCGCGAGATCAAATCCTTCCTCCACAGAACCGGTAAACTCTGGAACGCTCTACCTGCCCACATATTTCCCCCCAAGTATAGTCTCGGGTCGTTCAGGCACCTGTCTGTCCGGCATGGCATTCGCAGCCCCGGCATGCGTACGAATGTCCATGGGCGTCGCTAGACACCTTATGGGTGACTCGGCGCCACATGTCGCGCATAGTATAAAAAAAAATCAGAAACATCGCGTCGCAAAAAGATCGGTGTTGCTCTTCGAAGCTTCCAGACTTCTCAGGAGCTATCGGAGACTGGCTCGCTTTCCGATCGGCCTATGAAGAACAGGCTCGACGCTTCGACGTAGTGGAAAATCTCGCCCGTCTTCGTAGGGGCATGCACGGAGAGGCGAAATTGGCCGTCTCGAACCAACTGCTCGCGGGAGGGTAAACCGCAAAAAGTAATGAAGCACTTGACAAGAAGTTTGGTAGAGATCAGGACGTAGTTCTCTTCCAGCTAAGAAGAATGGGGGCATTGCCGAACTTAACCGACATCCCTCGGCAGTTAAATGACTTCTTATGTACCGTCGAGACGTGTCGTGGCGACATTGCGCGCGCATATTTAAGAGTAGGTGTGGACCTACATAGTGTAGGTGACCTCGTGCTCGTCGCCGACGTGTGGCCGCGGGGTGTCATCGAACGAGTGCTGCCGGGGAAGGATGGAAACGTGCGCGTCGCTGATGTGTGCACCGTCGGAGGCTTGCTTCGTCGCCATGCCAGAAAGCTAGTCCGTCTGCCAGGCGAGCGACGAGTCGTGGAGGAGTCCAACGACCGGGGGGAGAATGTTGACGACGGACAATAATAATTATTGAATTTGTGATAGTGTCAGTGTCTCGCGATAGTAGTCTGTACGACGAACTCTGCACTGTTACCGCGCAGCTGTAAACGTGTGAATAGAACTTTAAAGAGTTTGTGTTAATTAAATCAGTTAAATTTTAGAAATTTCTAGTTCTTAAGTAAATAGCAAACTTAGATAGTACGTTTTGATTTATTTTGCCTTGTTTTATATTGTTTTGTATGTATGTTTTTCTCTGTCACTGTTTTGTCTCTCGCTCTGATTTAAAATATAAGCCGTTGCAGCCGTTGGCGCGCGAATCTACTGTGCCGATCCATACTTAAAAATGCTGACGCGCGCGGCGGCCAGTTAGTTGGTTGACGGACAGTTTTATAGCTTTACAATATACCAGTGGATTTTATACAGTTTTTCACTTTAATCGAAGTGGCCTGCCGGGTAATCGAGTCTAAAGCCGACGCCGGGGCGGACAAAACCATTTCTGAAATTAAAATAGAAAATTAATACATTTAAAAACTACAAGACCTATTACAGAATTAATAAAATTAGTTTTTCTGAATATATTAATTAAGCCTGAAGACGCGACGTTACGAAATAAAATGTAATGCCACATATTTCTTCTTTCAGGAGCCACCATGTCGTTGACATCAGCTGAGATTAAAAATGGGGAGGTACCGAGAAAGAATAAAAAATGATCCTGTGAGATATGAAACATATAAAAGAAATAATTTGGAGTGTGTGAAAAAAATACAAAAAAAAAGTATCGCAGTTGTGGCGGTCAGCACATTCCATAGCGCGCTTGGACTTTGTACAGTCACGTACGCCACTGAGTTTCCTCTCACCCCGCGCGCGCACCGCCACGTTCCTCCGCACCGCCCCGAGGGCTTCAGTATGTACCGCGCGCTACGACGCGCCTCCTGTGTTGTAAGAGACAGTAAATACAGTGATACCTGAAAACGTTGTTTCTTTCCACTATCACGGACAATAGACTCGACCACAGTCAGGTGATACCCCTGCGCCTTAAAGTGGTATAACTGGTGACCCCTCGACGTGGGAAAGAAGCAGCAACCAAGTAAACATGGCGTTTAACCCAATGGCCGCGGCGCCCGCGGCGATCGCGCCCACTCCGACCCAGGACAGAGCTGCAGACATGGCAGCGATCTCGGTGACAAGCCGGCTGCCGGATTTCTGGCATGACGAACCTCAACTATGGTTCATACAATTCGACAGTGTCGTCGCGCCGCAGCACGCCAGCGACGAAACAAAATTCCATCTAGTGACGTCGAAGCTAACCCGCACACATTTACAACAGGTGAGCGACCTACTGATGAACCCTCCCGCCACGGGAAAATACGAGGCATTAAAAGCACGGCTCATTTCCACGTACGTGGACAGTCAACAGAAGCAGTTCCAAAGACTGCTAAGCGAGCTACAATTAGGAGATCAAAAACCCTCGCAACTGCTGCGCCGGATGCGTACACTGGCGAATAATAAGATGAGCGAGGAAGCATTAAAATTCTTGTGGGCGGGCCACCTCCCAACCCAAGTGCGAACGATCCTCGCAGTGAGTGACGCGAAGGATCTAGAAACACTCGCTGCGATGGCTGACCAAGTGATGGAGAGCACCCTCTCCAACACATTGTCCGCTGTTTCGATCGCAACACCCACCTCCATCTCTTCACTACAATCGTCAATAGATGAATTAGCGAAACAACTCACGCGGATGGCCACAGAAATAAACACGATCCGCGCAGACAGGAGCCGCCCGCCCAACCGCCCAGCCAACGGGCCGTCCGGACGCTCAGGCAGCCGCAGCGGCAGCGGACAGCGCTCGCGACCCACGTCACGAGAGAGGAGACAACAGTGGCAGGAGAAGAAGGCAGCGGAGAACCCCGAATGGCTCTGCTACCCCCACTTCAAGTTCGGCGACGAAGCGAGGACATGCAACCCACCCTGCGCCTGGAGGAGGGCGGGAAACGAATAGACGAGCAGACGTCGCACCCGGCCGACATCTGCTCAAGCAGCACCACCTCCCGCCGACTGAAGATACAAGACAACGAAACCGGACTGACCTTTCTTATCGACACCGGCGCCGACGTGTCCGTGGTCCCCCCACAGCGCGGCCGCGCCCTCCTGCGCGCAGACCGCCTACTATACGCCGCAAACGATACACCGATCGCAACGTACGGTGAGCAGACGCTACGAGTTAACCTACGTTTGCGACGTAATTTTAGGTGGACATTCATCGTCTGCGACGTTAAGGAGCCTATCATCGGCGCCGACTTCCTAGCTTTCCACGATCTATCGGTAGATCTGAAGCGGAAGCGACTGGTCGACAACACCACCTCGTTAGAGGTAACAGGGAGCATAGACAGTAGCACAGTACCCAGTGTGCGCGCCTTCAGCACCACGGATCCCTTCCACGAGGTGCTGCAAGGCTACCCGCGGCTTACCGCGACAGGCGTCATAGAAGATGCGGCACTACACAGCACAGTGCACCACATCGAAACGACTGGCCCCCCGGTTTATCAACGAGCACGACCACTGCCTCCGAGTAAATACACGCAGGTAAAAAAAGAATTCGAACTTATGGTCGAACAAGGGATATGCCGCCCGTCCAAAAGCCCGTGGGCCAGTCCCCTACATGTAGTACCCAAGGACAACGGTCAGTTACGGTTATGCGGAGACTACCGACTCCTCAATGCCGTAACAGTACCTGACCGTTATCCAATACCAAGGATACAGGAATTTATGTACTTAGCGTATAATAAGTTTAGGTTTACTAAATTAGACTTACAGCGTGCGTACTACCAGATTCCGGTGTTCGAGGACGACATCCCTAAGACAGCAATTATCACCCCGTTCGGGCTTTTCGAGTTCCCAAAGATGACCTTTGGAATGCGGAACGCAGGTATGACCTTCCAGAGGCACATGCACAACATGTTGAGGGGACTAGATTTTGTTTTTATCTATTTAGATGACGTCCTTATCGCCTCCGAGTCAGAGGAGGAACACCTAACACACGTGAAGACGGTACTCGAACGACTCAATAAATTCGGCGTCAGACTAAACGTAGAGAAGTGTGTGTATAACAAGAAGCACATAACATACTTAGGCTACGACGTCACGAGCGCGGGAATAGCCCCACTTCCCGAAAAAACTAAGGCGATATCCGAGTTTCCCCGACCAGAGACAGTCTGCGAACTCCGCCCCTTCCTCGGGATGCTAAATTTCTACCACGATTGCTTACCGTCGGCAGCAGAGCACCAACGGATACTTAACGTTTACCTGGCCGGCTCGAAAAAGAAAAACGATAGGACCACCATACAATGGACTCCCGAAACGGAGGCCGCGTTTGAAAGCTGTAAACTTAGCATTATCAGCGCGACCGCATTGCATTTCCATCTCCCGACTCAGAATTACACTTGATGACCGACGCGTCCTCCACGTGTATCGGAGCCGCCCTCTATCAGGATATAAGGGGAGTAAAACAACCCCTAGGTTTTTTTTCGAGAGCCCTGACGGACACACAGGCGAAGTACTCTACCTTAGATAGGGAGTTGCTCGCCATTTACGCCGCGATAAAACATTTCCGACGCCTAGTCGAGGGAAGGTCCCTTACAGTTCACACGGACCACAAGCCACTGATCTTCACCTACAAAAACGGATGTAGCGAGAGTGACACCCCTCGCCGGTCCAGGCAGTTGAGTTTCATCTCCGAATACTGTGCACAGCTAGTGCACGTATCCGGCGTGGACAACGCCCCCGCAGACGCCATGAGCAGGGTAGAGGCGATTGAATGCCCCTCCCCATTAGACTGGCATGACCTCGCGGAAAAGCAAGTCGGCGATCGTGAACTAGAAGCTCTCATAGCAAAGGACCCATCCCCTGTTATAAAACTAGACATGCCAATGAATAACACAGAACTGTTCTGTAACATCCACCAGGGTAGGGTAAGACCGTACATCCCAAAGGCATTCCGTGCACAGGTTTTCGAAACCGTTCATGGGATCGCCCACCCGGGAGTACGGGGAACACGGAGACTGATCACTCAGCGATACTTCTGGTCTGGGATGAACTCTGATATCGCGCAATGGTCCAAGGCATGCATCCAGTGCCAAAAGTCTAAAGTTACCAGGCATACCAAATCACCGTTAGGCACGTTCGAGGACTCAGCACGGTTCGAACACATTCACGTGGACGTCGTAGGTCCGCTTCCCCCGTCTAAGGAGAATAAGTACATCATCTCGATAATCGATCGGTACACGTCTTGGCCGGAAGCGATCCCCGTGCCGGACCAGACAGCGGAGACCGCCGCACGCGTTTTGTACGATCACTACATCTCACGTTTCGGTTGTCCACTCCGGATAACAACCGACCAAGGCCGAAATTTCGAATCAGATTTGTACCGGGCCCTCAGCAGAAAGATGGGTTGCTTAAAGATACGTACAACCCCTTATCATCCGGCCGCGAACGGAAAGGTAGAACGCTTCCACCGGACCGTTAAGGCGGCTCTGATGGCCCGAGGTCAGACGGCCAATTGGTCCACAGCGCTCCCTACAGTTTTACTCGGCATCCGCGCGTCCCTCAGAGACGATACAGGCGTCAGCCCCGCCCAACTCGTGTACGGGACCACCCTTAGACTCCCGGGAGAATTCTTTGTCCCCTCCAAAGAGAACGCACTAGACGACTCATTCGTAGACAGATTACAACAGCACATCGCAGACACGGCGGCAATACCGCGACGGAAATTACACCAAGGGCCTACCTTCATACATCCCGAACTATTCAAAGCGTCCCACGTGTTTGTCCGGGATGACTGGGTAACGAGACCTCTAACCCAGCCATACAGTGGCCCATTCCCCGTCATTAAAAGATGCGAAAAATATTTCGTCGTGAAATTACAAAACCGCGAATCCGCAATTAACATCGACCGTCTTAAACCCGCGTTTTTCTTACGCGATAACGAAACCGACGAGCAAAGCGAGACGAACACGTTAGACCACACGGACAGCACCCGGCTCAACGCGCCGACCACCCAACCGGCATACGCCGCGGCGCCGCCACCGACGACGGCCACAGCTAGTCCAGCGAAACCAATAACCGACGACGCAAACACCGTACCAACACGCCAGACACGAAGCGGTCGGACCAGCCGCCCGCCAGTTCGTTTTAGGTAGAACAATGTCACAATAAAATAGCTAACGATTGCTAACGAGCATAACCGACACCAGTAAAAAGATGTTTCGAAACACACGGTCAACGATACCTACAATATGTCAATTTTATTTATTCATTCCGCGCGACATATTACTCTTCCACGAAACTGCCACCGGAATCTGAAAGTAAACACGCCATTAGTAGCGATAAAGCACATATAGTTTTATTTTATTTTATTTCGCCTTAAGTCTCACTTTATTAGTTTGCATATACCACAATGGCTGCTATCTCGAAACCCCGTTGCTAGCCGACGTCAGCGCGAGACAGCCGTTCCACTTGCTGCACGATTTCTGAGAATTACAGTTCTCCCAAACTCGCTCGACGTTTCCGTTCTGTCAAGAAACACTGTATGATTAGTTTTACCCGTGGATTACCACATGTTAACATTAAACATAGATTAAGAATACCTAGATATACTATGTTAAGACAGAAGTAGTTTTAGATGATTGTACAACACTAGGATTAAAAACCGATTCCTGTATCCTGGGTAGGCTAGGCACCTAGTATAACATAGCATAAGAACACATATAATATTTTTCACCCTTAACTAGGCTCAGCCTGTTCCAAGGGCGGAACAACCAATTTTTTTACCTTTTTTTACCATGTCGATAACCCATCCATAATTGCTTTCACACGACTCCCGCAAGGATCGATCGATAGCTACAATTCTTTTTCTATTTTTTTGTTATGAGCGTCCCACTTACTTAGTAGTAATCGCTTCATCCGCCATCTGAACTATACGATCGATCACCAAGCTGGATACAGCACATGTTAGATTATAAGCACCTAGATTTAACTCTAGAAAGTATAACTCGCACATACGCATTTACGCAACAAAAAGAAAAAACCCCTCCACTGTTTTCCAAGCACAGCGAAACTCGCTACCTCAACATAAGTGGTAATCTGGGCCACACGAGTGAGCTGAGGCAAACGACCCCACCGTGCTCGAATAGGCAAAAACGACACGCACAACGCCGGACGCCTCAGTCGCCAATCCACGATGGGACACCAACACACCAAGGAGGAGACGGTCATCTCCCAGACGGCAGCTGCGGCGGGTGATAACACTGCCAGCAGCACTCCCGCGGCGAGCGGACACGGCCCGGACACCGTGGCACTCCTGGCCGCAGCGCTGGCCACAGCAGCAGTGGCCATAGTATTGTACTCCATCCTACGGAAGAGGTGCAGGCGACAGATGGTGCGCGACGTCCTCCAACACGCGAGGACCGAGATGGCGGAAGCAGGCCTGGGCAGCACCTTACAGCTCGGACCACAACCCCCCCCAACCTACGCAACCCGTAATCAGTGAGTGAACCGGGACAGGGGTGGCGTGAACGACGTGCTCTGCGCCACACCCTTAACACAGTGCCTCGAGTGAACCCACACCTTTGTAAAATAATCCCCGCGCCCTAGACCCAACTAAGTTCGTCTAGGGCAACGAATATTGTCAAACGACCCATGCACACCTATTGTTATATAATGCTACGTAAGCAGTCCGCATCGTCAACGGCCGGCGGCGCACCGCGCGCGAGCGAGCACCGACGTACCTACAGTTAAGGGGAACACACACGGGCAAAATAGTTTAAATTTTTATTGTAATTTTTTTTAAATTTTAACTTCTATCCTACAAATTGTGTTTCATAATAAGAAGTTTTTTTTAGGGGCGGAGTGATGTGGCGGTCAGCACATTCCATAGCGCGCTTGGACTTTGTACAGTCACGTACGCCACTGAGTTTCCTCTCACCCCGCGCGCGCACCGCCACGTTCCTCCGCACCGCCCCGAGGGCTTCAGTATGTACCGCGCGCTACGACGCGCCTCCTGTGTTGTAAGAGACAGTAAATACAGTGATACCTGAAAACGTTGTTTCTTTCCACTATCACGGACAATAGACTCGACCACAGTCAGGTGATACCCCTGCGCCTTAAAGTGGTATACAGTTAACAGAAGAAGAAAAAGAAAAGAACAGAAAAAAATGGCGTGATCAAAAGAAGAATCAGAGGGACAGAAAAAAAAAATCGTGTTTCAACAACAGTTAGAACATCTGGTTCATTACAGACACCCCGTAAAATCCCCCCCGACACTAATAAGAGTTTGAGACGATCACAAAACATTATTCGGAACATGAAAAGAAAGTTGTTTTTATTAAATAAAAAATTTTAATCAACAGACAAATGCAATGAAAGAATAAGGACGAGGAACACCAGATTACACTCAAAATTTCAAAAAAAGGATGAAAAGATACAAACGTTGGATAAGAAATGTGATACACTTAAGACTGACCTGACGAGAACGTACCAGAGCTGTGGAAATAATCGACAGAAATGGTTCATGAAAAATATGGCTACAAGTACCACAACCAAGGGTATGGCTTCGTTCCGAACCAAATGTCTTGGCCTTAAAGGAAGAATCCGAAAGTCCACTCGAGCACGGCGAACAAACACAACGAACGCCATTAAAGTCATTTTACTTACGGGTGATATTACCCGAGCTACTTCGGGTAAAAAAGAATGTGGGACATTTCATAAAGAAAAGCAACAAATCAGATATATGTGTGATACTCTAAGAAATTTGTACGACAAATACAAAAAGGTAGGTGGCACAGCTTCATTCACAACATTCTGGCGCTGTAAACCTTTTATGTTTTAGCACCCAATGTGCACAAACGTGACACACGTTTGTGCATTAAGCATGACAACATGCATCTAAAAATTCACGCCCTGACTAAACTGAACATTGATTTTCCAAGCGGAAACGAAATATTATCTAAGACTTCTTGTGATACCAAAAACTTCGAATGTATGACGGGCAAATATGCAAGATGCAAGAAAATAAATCTAAAGTTGAATCTGCCATCCGAGGTGAAGGGCCAAAGATTGTCATGGTTGCAATGGGAATATGAAAACCATTCATACGAAAAAAAAAAACAGGCCGTGGCAAAAAAATCATAATTACCAGAAAAACTGTAGAACAAGTCAATAATAATACTGTCGATGAACTCATTCGTAAAATTGAACAAGATATTCCAAATTTCAAAACTCATCATTTTAATATGATTCACCAACAAAGTCAGAATAAACATTTAAGAGAAAAATTACAACGAAATGAAATCGTTTTGCATTGCGATTTTACTTGTACATTTAGTACAAAAAGCTATGGCATTCTCATATTTTCTTTTAGTTTCACAAAATATGAGACGAAATGTCAAACTCACCTTTCATAGAAAATTTGTAAATTCTTGGCACAAAAGTGGAGACTACCGGAAAACCATAAGCAATAATTCTAAAAAATGTGCCAAAAGGATGGGGTGTCGGTAGATCTGACAGTGGTTGGACGCTATCAAAATCCTTCTATGAGTACTTCACTAACGTGTTCAACCCTTGGTTGGAGAAAAGTAACACACCGAAGCCGATTATTTTCTTTCTTGATGGACACAGGTCCCATATGACATTGCATCTAGCAGAATTTGCAAGAAGAACGGGATAGAGATAATAGCTCTATATCCAAACTCGACCCATCTTATTCAACCCATGGATGTCGCAGTTTTCCGCCCAATGAAATTATTGTGGAAGGAACAAGTTGCAAAATGGAAAGCTGAGAATCCTAAAGATCACTTCAAAAAAGAACACTTTGCCCGAAATCTAAGGTCTGCTATGGACAAAATCTCTACCGAAACAATCAGAAACGGCTTCAGAAAATCGGGACTACATCCCTTCGATCCAGAGTATGTGGACATGAAGAAAATCAGTCCAAAAAACCGAGTCCCTATAGAGGCGCAGGAAGTTAATAATGAAAAAATGCAGTTCATGAGATTACTAGAATCAGAGATAAAGAGTGTAAACTTACGTAAAACGAAACCCACTAAAAACCCAATGAAAGAGCTAAAAACTAATGAGGAACAAACGCTAAGGCGTTTGTTCCTCATTAGTTTTTAGCGAAGAACTAACGTTGCTTCGATCAAGTGGTTATAAAGGAATTACAGTGTCAAATTCGGTAAAATTTTTAGAAAACGTGTTGATTAAACCTGGTAGTAACTGTGAAAATAATGAAAATTTAATAGTAAAAACAGAAACAAGAAAGCCAAGAACTGACGAAACACAAAAGAAAACGCAGAAAGATAATTTACAAGAGAATCAGGAAACAAAAAAGGAAACACCTCAAATACGAAGGCTGTCACAAACTGCGGATAATACTAATACATTAAAACTAATTAAAATATTAATTTGACTAATTGATACATTAAGTATCAAATTTATTTATTATTTTTTTTTTACATTGTACTATAACTCAATTTTTATAACTGTGCACTTCGAGCTGTCAAAGTCGTTAGGTTGGCAGGACTGAATTCACCCCCGCTTACTCCTCACCACTCCGCCGACGCCTATCAGTACACACACACACCAAGGGCGTACAATATGGTTATACAATGTGGTATGAATATTTATAATTGACATAACTTGATACGATATGTATCAACAATTTCTGACAAAGGCTCTATACACCTGATTTTATTTATACTTTTACTTTTGATTTTATGTGGTCAGAATTATCAACCTTAAATTATAGTTATTCTAGCTCTCAAACTATATCGTAACACTGTAAGCGGTGTCTATTGTGTAGCTAGTCACAATGTATAGTAATTGAAAACGTTAAAAAAAGAACCCTGCGAAGTTTCTTGCCGGCTCTTCTTTGTGGGTGTAATCGAACCGGATCGTAAAAACTAAACAGGACAAATTCAAGCGTAGTGTACTACCATACGAATGATGAATAAAGAATAAAGAATAATAAATCAAGAAAATCTAATATAATAATACCATAAGGGTACCATTTGAAGAACTTCTATTAAAGACAATAGCTCGCAACGATCCACCTAAAACCAAGAAAAAGCGCGTAACTAGAGAACCAGAAGTTTTAACTTACAGGGATGTTGTTGAACGAATGAAGAAAGAAGAAGAAGAGAAAAATACTACGTTAGAGAAGTTAAAGAAGATAAGTTATCCATTATCACATATTATAAATCTTAGCTTTAATAAAGTTTAAAATATGCTATAGTAAAACCGTTGTATAAAAAAGATGTGTGCAAAGAAATGTGCAATGAAAAATTATAGACCTTATCTTACCTATTATTTCTAAAATATTTGAAAGAGCCATGTTTAATAGGACCTGTTCTGTCTTACAGACAGAACAAGTTATCTGTGTTACTTGGTGGTAGGGTTTAACCCGCCCGGGTTGGTACCACCGCACTGAATGAAACGTCGGTCTAAACGGCTATGTAAATAGTTCGTATTTTCTGTCCAGTTCAGTGTAGCCGGCACGATCAAAGGGGGAAGCACTGACATGGCACCTAGTTCACCCGGTGTTATGGGTTGACATCACGGACGTCGTAAGTGTCAAGGTTGTAAGCCAACCGTGTCAGTTTCCATAAAAATAAAAAATAAATCTGTAAAGTGGCAGATTATTTTTTATCTGTGATCAGGCACTAACAGAAGTGTCATCCGGCGGCTGTCATATTTGTCAAATCGTTTTCAGTTCGAGTTTTCTGTCTCTATAAAGACAGAAGATAAAAAAGCATTTTATCATGCCGAAAGCGATTCACAGTGATGCTCGGCATATGATCTTAAAAGTAAAATCGTTTTTTGAAGAGGAAGCTCGACAACAAGCGCCGATAATTCCATTTAATCAGATTTACAAAAGAATATCAGTTGCTATAGGTTTGTGTTGCCAATTGTAAAGAAATTTTTTCCCACATAACGTATGATTTATAATTTTGCAAAGGGCTTTTTACAAAAAGAAATGTTATCCCCTGACCTAAAAACAAATAAATAAAAATGAAATTTGTTTAATTTGTTTTTTATTTAAATACAAAATGACAAGTTACAAGGCCTATAATTGTTTAAGATACAATTTAATTTGATGTTTTGTGATTGATTGAATGTTCAGGTGTAAGTGAAGGGCTCATTTCCAAAATTGTTAAGGAAAAAAACGCTGCAGAAGAAACGCATACAAAAATCACAACACCTGGTAAAATAAGACAAAGATTGGAGAAAATAAGTGGATTTATTAATGTTGATTCATTTGACCGTGGTCATCCGAAGAAAAGTCCACGAATTTTATTCATTGTGTAAAACACATATTTTATTAATAATAATAAAAAAGCACATTTATTGATGAAATATTTCGCCCCGATGTCGTCGGTGGCGTCTTCAGTCAAGTGAGAAATAATCATTTGATAGATATGTTTTTTTAATATTTTCTTCTTTTTTTATTATTTTTTATATAGAAATAGAAAGCAAATGATGGTTTTATGGATACATGGTGAGTGGATGAGCGTAAATTAATATGAGTTATGAGATGTGAAAGGTATACTGGTGATGTATGTTTAATTTAGTGAATGACGTTGAGGCCTGGTGAATGGTATGAGCCAAGGATCCATATGTATGAAGTTTCATGGGTACGCAACTCTATTTCAGGGAGGGGAGGTGAGAATGATTTTATGATACGGACGTGGAAGCAGTTTTTAAATGTCAGTTGGTGTGATCTGGCGTGTGCTGGTACAATTTTATTCAGTGAGAATAGAAATACCGACCATTCGTAAGCTTCTGGATGCACTTAAAGAAGAAATAAATTATCCAGGACAGCGCGAGTCTCTTCGCAAATTGTTGCACAAGATGGGTTTTCGTTATAGAAAAACTCAAACGAATCGCAAAGTACTAATGGAAAGAAACGAGAGCTGCGTGGAGAGCAAGAGCAAGAAAAAAAGAAAAATTATAGTACTCGTAATTCCAATCCGAGGCCAGTTATTTACCTAGATGAGACATACATACAGGTCGGTTAACCAAAGCTGGCGCGTACACAGTACTGACACCAATGCAATTGTGCAAGTGCGAGTGAGACAGATCGGGTTTTCGTGATGCGTATGTCCCGATCTGTCTCACTCGCACTTGCACAATTGCATTGGTGTGAGTACTGTGTACGCGCCAGCTTTGGTTAACCGACCTGTACATTCGTCACATACATGTGGCAAATGTTGGCAAGGTGGCGAAGTACAAGGAATTATGGAACCTGTTTCTAAAGGCCAACGTTATATCATTGTTCACTCAGGAGGTGACACTGGTTTTGTCGAAAATGCATTGCTGGTATTCAAATCTAATACAAAAAGTGGTGATTATCATGACGAAATGAACAACATCAATTTTAAAAAGTGGCTTACTGCAAAACTTTTACCAAACTTAAAAGAACCGTCATTAATTTTCAAAAACAAAAGGGAAGTTTGGCCGTTTTAACCTAATGAAGAAGTCTACAGATGGCCACCGGAACTCCTCAATGATAAGTATTTCACGGGTGGCGATAAGATATCTCAATTATAATCTCAGGGGTGGTCCCATAGAAATATAGTAGACTTCTAAGGATGTGATTCAATAGAAAATCATCAAACTCCTAAATTGTCATAAGCATGTGCATGACAAATGGTGATTAATTGTATACCACGCCAATCGATTTCGAGGATTCTTTTTGTATGTGATATTACTAAAAAAAAGTGAAATAAAAACTTTAAAAAAATAATTGGACCGACTTTATAATATTTTTATTCTGCTCGTTGCCAACGGGCCACTCAATCCATCGACCTAGTTGGTCGGTTAGGATATTTGGACCCCTGGTAGAAGGCGGAACAAAAGCACACCTGAAAATTTATGGACCCCTTTTGTGCTTTTGTACCGCCTTCTACTCAACGGTCCAAATATCCTAACCGACCAACTAAGTGGATGGATTGAGTGGTCCGTTGGTAACGAGCGGAATAAAAGTATTATTTCACACTTTTTAGTTCTATTTTTTTTTAAGTTGGTTCTATTTTTTTGTTTTATGTCTCCATTTTAAACGCGCCTTTTGCATTAACACTTCGTTATTATTCTCCTGCTGCGTACAAATATGCCAGAAAATGTTTTAATAAAGTTTTTCCACATTTAAGATCATTACGCCGATGGTATGTTAGTGTAGACGCGCAGCCTGGTCATACTAATGAGTCGTTGCGTGCTTTGAAGTTAAAAAGAAGTAAAACGGGAAAGGAATTAATTTGTTCTTTACTTTTTGATGAGATCTCTTTTAGGCGTCAAAAGTTTTGGAACAATAAAACGAATGAAGGTTTTTTCAACTTAGGTTTTGGTGACATAAGAGAAGAAATAGCTTCTGAAGCGTTTGTATTCATGGTAGTATCACTAGCCCAAAACTGGAAAATACCAGTGGGATATTTTTTAATAGATAGTATTACAGCTGAGGCTAGAGCTAAATTAATTAAGCAATGTTTAAGCTTATGCCACGGAGTAGGCGAAACCTTGAATACCATGCATACAAAATTTTGGTGGACATTGTACTTTTCTCGCAATTTTGTTATAAACACAAATCGTGAGTTTTCATGGATTCCTTTCCCTTTTATTTCTAGGTACTCACCAAAGAACCTGCCGGAAGCTCCAACTTGTAATAATCGTTCAGGTAGATTCAAATGTACAACACTAACAATGACGGACATGAAAAAGTTTCATGAGGTACTATTCATCAAAGAAAACACAGGACCAGGATGCATTTCTGCTCAAGTACGCCGTATGTAAGCCAGTAAAACGCAGAAGACCAAGAACTGGGACAAGACGATCACAGGATTTTCAAACAAAGTTGCACATAAAGAGATGCGATTCAGTAAAGCTTGTATCGGTTTGTAAAAAAACTTTTGTGCACATTTTGCACGTGTCTCCCTACCGAATCAACAACGTGGTCAAGCACTTTGCCAAGACAGGTTTGGCAGTGAAGAAAAAAAGAGGGGGCGATCGCATATCACACAAAAACATAGGCAAACGTCAAGCTGTGAAAGCATTTATTGAAAAATTTAAATGCATAGAATCACACTATTGTCGTTCTTCAACATCAGTAAGGCGATATATACCAGCAATCCTGAATATAAAAAAAATGTGGAGGATGTACGTACAACAATGAATAAGCTGCAGGAAATCTTAAGGCAAAACAATGTTACTTTCGGAATATATTTAACAGAGAATATAATTTAGGATTCGGGAAACCGAGGCCAGACACATGTTCCAAGTGCACGGAGCTGGATCACAAAATGAAAACTGCACTAAATCGGCCTGAAAAAAATAAGCTTATGATAGAAAAAAGAGTTCATACTCTGTGGCTGCAATTGAAGCATAACAACCGGGCAACCCCAAGCGAGCGGTCGGTCGCTCGCGTTCAGCGCGCCCGGACGGACAGCAATGAGAAGTTGGTGACAGCCCAGCACACAGATTATGGATTCTTCTATTCCTTTTCGGCTCATCAAGAAAATATATCATCGTTCGCTAAAAACCTGTAAAGACAACTTTTTTGGGCTTAATGCCAAATAAATCATCAGCAAATACTCAAATACATCTGTTCTGCTATTTTCCCCATCCGAACTAGACTTGGCAAATATGCACTGGAACAGATAAATCGCACCAGTGCGGCTGTGTCAGTGCGCGGAATGCGTACAGCTTCAATGAAGTAGCTGTTACAGTCAGTGCTCAGTTAGTAGATATGCAACAATGAGCTCTATGTCTTTCGTACAAGGTTGGTTTTTGCATTTACTGGCGCAACCATACTAGCCCTGCGCTGCCCGTAGTCAATTTTGTCATTCAAAAATGACCTTTACTACTTCGTCACTGGGTTGAATTTTGCACGGTGCGAAATGCGCACTGAATGCAAACCCTGTTACCGCACTGACTGCTGCTAGATATTGACATGCAAAAACGAGCTCTACGTATGGGCAGCTGGGTTGATTTTTGTAGGCGCGGGTTAGTACTGACTGAATGTACGGAATTAATGCATGTTTCCGATACTGGTTTGTCTGCAGTCCAGTGCGACGAATCAGTCAGTCTTTCAATCATTGCAGCGTATGCATTCAGTAAGCAGTGCAATGCACTGACTTCAATGATGTACTGCGAACTTCAAGTTTCGTGGGCGAGTGCCTGTGTGCGAGCGTGCGAGTCATTTATTCGTACGTTTTTTGTGCAATAACTACATATGTATTTAGATTTAGTGTTTATAGTGCCTACCTAAGTATTCTGACATTACAAATGTTTTTAAAGTTTCGTGGAAATGGACACTTCACCTTTAATTTAACATGTAAATAGGCACCTAGGTGAACTAGGTGATATGTCAGTGCTTCCCTTCGGTCGTGCCGGCTATACTGAACTACCGCGAAGTTTCTTGTCGATTCTTCTTCATGGGTGTAATCGAACCGGATATAACAAATTGTGGCAAGTTCGAGTGCAGTCTATGCGGTATGCCATATGAATGATCAATAAACGATATACGAATACAATTTACAGAGCCGTTTCAAACCGACCTTTCATTCAGTGTGGTGGCATCAACCGAACGGGAGGTAAGAAGGGAAGGGAGCTACAGTTTAACGTGGAATCCGAACCACAGTCCGCCTCCAACGGTCGAACGGTCACTCGCCCAAGTACTGACCGCGCCCAGGTGTGCTTATGATCACGACCGACAGGCGACCGATCGCACCACTGAGCTACCGAGGCTGACATTTTATTCTTCCAAGAATCTATGTTGGTTGAATAACATTTCCAAAATATCTTATCTCATTGTGTTCACTGCACAGTGCACACCTGACTGCCATAAAACAAATTACTTACTGCCCATTCTTATGATTCATTGGAAAAACAGAATGAAATTTTATTCTTTTGTTAGAATTATGAATGCAGTAAAAGCAACGTACAGGGTGGTCAGCTCAGAATAGTCATTGTTATTTAACAGCTTATCTTACTCTTTTGTTGTTGCAAGTTGCAAATTACTGTTAACTATAAAACTCAGGATTTTCTCTTCAATAATCGCACTGATACCCACTGGACAGGTTATTGCAGACCTTTGTAAGTGTGTATGACGTATTATTTCTTCACTTTTAGAAAATCACTGATTCAGTACTTTGTAACAGATATTTGTAATCAGTATTTTCGTGCACTGACACTGATACTGATCAGTGCGGACTTTGGTCAGTATTTCCCAACTCTAATCCGAACCATTGGACTCTGAAATATCAACGATTCTACAAACTACTGAGGGAAGTAAAAGAGGGAATGCAAACTTTTAGCTTCGATTCTCAAAAAAAAAAAAACATTTACCTAAAGTTCCCGACCAAGCGGCATACTATAGCCGACAGTTGTATCAGTACAACTTCGACATAGTACGTTCAGCTCCACAGGAAGCATAAACTGTCCAAAAACATGTCTTCCTATACACATGGAAAGAAGACGAACACAGAAAAGGGGCGAACGAGATTGCGTCTGCGGTGCATCACATGCTCACTCATGTCATCCTTGAGGTTCGTGTGAATACCCTTCGACTTGTTGCTGACGGTTGCGGAGCGCAGAATAAAAATTCAATAATGGTGGGAATGTTAGCCACATGGTTAAGTATTGATGCTCCAGCACATGTAGAAACAATAGAATTGGTATTCCCAGGCCACTCTTTTCTGCCTCCTGATCGAGTGTTCGGCAATATAGAACAAAAGTTAAAAAAATTTAGGTAATAATAAAGCCCGAAGAATACGAAACAGTGTTAAAAAATCATGGCACTGTGATAAATTTTTACAACGTCGTGGATTGGAAGTTTGCACTTAGCGAAGTAATTCGTCCTCCAGGAGCATGGCATTTTCAGTTTGCGCTATGCAAGCGATTTTCATTAAAAAAACACGAAATCTTTGCGCCGTTGTGAGAGGAGAACCACACTATACTATGGACATTGGACAGTTCAAATCGATATTGAGAAAGGGGAAATCTTTCCGCGATGTACACCCCTATGCAATCGAAGAGAAGAAAGTAATCCTGAATAGACTGAAACTGAATGATGTAAACAAATTACTGAAAAACACTTTGGACCGGGGTGGAATTCCAATTTGGATCTGTCCTACTATGACGAGGTGATGAAAAGAGCAGAAACTGACATCAGGGAAGATGATGAAGAGGAAGTCTGCGAACCAGCTGCGCCGGACACTCATCTATTTATCTAACGTGCATGAAAGTTATGTTTAGGTAAAAAACAAATTAATTATTAACACTATTACCTACCTCAACTACCCATGAAATTTTTAATTTTTGTACCTAAGACTTTTATTTCCCTGAATAAACATGAATACCTATGTTTTTTCCAGACGACAGTACGTGTCGTTCTGTTAGACTCACAGTGACAGCTGTCAAAAAGCATACGGTTAGGTGCAGAACTACTAGAGTCCAATATTGTTAACTGCAAAACTACCAACGTACAGTCTGTTCGGCAAGAACGTAACCGGCATAATTATATTTTTTGACAGCCGTTACGCGAAATTTAAATTTGGAACATGTAGTGAGACCCTTTTCCTAAGATGCATTGTGATACATCAGTTCGCGCCGTTTTTTCGCGCAGAGAGCTAGTTTCCCGCCATGAGTGCTGCGTACGCTTCCCGCTATCACGCTGTATCTTTGCTCGCATCCGAAAGGACCGAAAATGTCACGCGAGCAGGCTGCAAAGTATATGAAAAAGTCTAAGACATTCGTGATGAAGTGGGTGAAACGATATTCTGAATCAAAAAACGTAGATGACCTACCAGAACGCGGTAAAACGAAAGTGACGTCGCCTACTGAAGATAAACGCATAGTACAACTATTTAAAAAAAATCCACTTTTACCATTGCGTTCCGGACAAGAAGAATTGAAGAAAAGGGGGCTAAGTGTGTCTCTCGACACCATTATAAGACGCTTAGCTGAAGTTGACGTGAAGATGTGACACCCTGAGATTACATACAGGTATGCCAAGGGAATTTCAAAAGCAAGATCTATAGTAACGAAAAAGAATCTAATTGAAAATATTCGCTTCAGAGAAGAAAGAATAATCAAAAGTGGGTTTAGGGGAACTGGTATATTCCCACTAAATACTGAAATGGTTTTCAAAAAGATCCCTGACTATCACGAATCAATAACTACATATGACATCGACAAGGCCTTACTAGATTATCTTAAAAGCACAAGAGCTCCAAAACCTATGATGGTAAATAAACAAATAAAATCCAAACCGAGCCGGGTAAATCTGTTACTCTTTCTGATCTTCCAAACAGCTTTTCGGAACACGTAGTAAAAAGGAAATGTTGCCCTTTGAAAACAAAGTCTTCAAAAGCTGAACCAAACAATTCTAAGATTGATGAAAATATTGAACTAAGAGCTTCAGATATGAGACAGGTGCTTGACGATCGAACTGATCAGTTCATTGATACCCTTTGCAGTGATGAAATTCAAACGGAAAATGATCTTATTAATGTGGCAACTGAACTAAAACCTCTAGCTGAAGAAAAATCGTACAAGATAGTTAATATTTTAGCAGACGTCGATTTCAAAACTATTTCGAAAACATGCAAAAGTATTGAAGCAATGCCAATCATGCCATACGCGTTTGTATCTACAAATGACGCAAAATGCTTGAAAATTAAAATATATTATTATTCATGAATATAAATTTAGTTTATGATTAAGTTGTGCATGTAGATTAGATTAGCTCGGTACTAAGAAACAATAAATGGTGTATGTAGTGACTAAATGCATTTTAATTTACTACTGTGACAACCCTACCCACACTATGCACTTTGTATTGAATGCCCATAGGCACAGAACATTGCCCACTGACCTACCTTTGGAACCAATGTTTATTCGTTTTAATATTAATGTTTGACGCTATCTTTACCCAAAGGCAATATTTCAACAAAAAATTTACTTGGGCAATGTTGGCGGAAAGTTCTCCTAATTTTGCACACCCAAAAAACAGCTAATACTGGTTTAGATAGCTCTTTCATAGAGATTCTGGGTGGTTTCTAAGAATCGAAGTTAATAAACGGACCGAATAGCTCATTAAAGCATTTCATTTCATTAATTGCATTTCATATAATTTTTTCAAGGAAATGCCAATTTCGTCCGAGAGGTGGGTAATGTTGGACGATATCACGGTATAGCTGAAATTTTGTATATTTAGGATACAATTACATTTTCATTGTGGTAACACTAGACGCAATCGTCCCAGCGAACTTCGCTTCTATCTTCTGCCGCGAACATCGGCATTATGGGAGGGAATTTCCCGAAAATGTGTGTGGTCATAGAGCAACACAGGTAGTGTTTCTGATCCTTTTTGTAAAAATAATCGATTCTGTGAATCGATCTGGATTTTTAGCAAAATAATTGTATTAATCAGGCGTAATCTTCAGGCGAATTTCCTTTAGAATGGAAAAAATCTTTTGTTGTCCCAGTGTTTAAAAAAGGTGATATTCATGATATTACCAATTATCGACCTATATCAAAACTTTCAATTTTACCTAAACTATTTTAAAAGATAGTTTATGATGTAATTTTTCCTTTGTTACGTCCGCACTTCATATCCAACCAACACGGTTTCTTAAATAAGAAATCGACAGATACAAATTTATGTGAATTTGTAGATTTATTGCTTGTGGCCAAGAGTGATGGCTACGTCTACGTCTACGTCGTATATACCGATTTTTCAAAATGCTTTGACAAAATTCCTCATAATTTGCTTGTACTAAACATGTTAAAGTTTGGTATACACGGTGAGTTTGCCTTAAATTTTGTGTTGCGAACGGATTTTCGTGTGTCGGTTCCCTAAAAATGTTAGAAAAGGCTTATGGTGAATCAGTTTTATCCAAAACACGAGCCTACGAGTGGTACAAAGTATTCAAGGAGGGCCGAGAGATCGTCGAAGACAACCCTCGTTCCGGTTCGACCACTTCAACAGACGAAAATGTCGAAAAAGTAAAGGAAATTGTGGTCAATAATCGCCATTCCAGCTTGTATCTTACGAGTCCGTCCGTTCGATTTTGGTGGATGAATTGAGCATGAGACGCGTCGCTGCTCGGCTCGTTCCAAAAAAGCTGAATTTTCTGCAAAAACAGTATCGTAAGCAAGCTTCATTGGACATGCTGGATCGCGTCAATTCTGATCCCACATTCATACAACGCATCATAACTGGTGATGAGACATGGGTCTATGAATTTGATATGCAAACAAGTCAACAGGCATCAGAATGGAGAACAAAAAACGAGCCAAAACTGAAAAAAAACACGACAAAGTCGGTCAAAAGTGAAGGTGATGCTCATCGTTTTCTTTGATATTCGTGGTTTGGTCCATCATGAGTTCGTTCCAGAAGGACAAACGGTCAATAAAGAATACTATTTGGCAGAATTATGGTTCAACAATTCGTGGATTTTCCACGACGATAATGCACCGTCGCATAGAGCAGCAATTGTGATCGAATTTAAGGCCAAAAACGCGACCAATACCATTGATCAACCACCATATTCACCAGATTTGGCCCCGGCAGACTTCTTTTTGTTCCCAAAACTAAAATTGCCACTCCGTGGTACCCGTTTTGAGTCGATAGAGTCCATAAAACAAAATTCGTGGAAGGCATTGAAGGCTATATGGGAAAGTGCCTATAAAAAGTGTTTCGAAGACTGGAAAAAACGCTGGCGCATGTGTATTGCATCGAATGGGGACTATTTTGAAGGTGATAAAATACATATTGATGATTAAACGAAAATTCATTTTTTTATTTAATAACTAGCTGAGCCCGCGGCTCCGCTCGCGTGAAATTCGTATTCCAAAGAAGAATGTAAGTAACTAAGGGCGAGGCCGAAGGCCGAGCTGCGTTCAGGTAATCGAAAAACCTTCTTAAAGAAAGTAACTAACTAAGGGCGAGGCCGAAGGCCGAGCTGCTTTCAGGTAAACGATAAACCTTTCTCAAATAAAGGAAGTAAGTAAGGGCGAGGCCGAAGGCCGAGCTGCGTTCAGCAAGACGATAAACCTTCTGGAAGAAAGGAAGGGACTAAGTGCGAGGCCGAAGGCCGAGCTGCGTTCAGGTAAACCAAAAACCCTCTTCCGCCTTCGGGCCTCGCCCTTAAAGACTTCCTTTCTTCGATAGAATATAATATCGTTTACTCAATCTATTTATTTCATAAAAATAAAAAAGTAATATTAATAACTAAAGAATTAAACCTACCTAACAAACATTAAAATAACTATCAAAACGGGCATTTTCAAATGTTCTTAGAGCACTTGCGGCATTACCCCGCTGGATGGCAAGGCTTACCCTTTGAATGAAGTACATAAGCCCTTGATGGCGGGACACCAGTTGCGTCAACCAGCTCAAGCCTCTTTTGGCTTCACTGCTCCACGGACCGAGGGTTTCAACCGCAAACGCAACAAATTAGAAATCTTGAATTATATTTCTATATTTGCTGTGTTTGAGGCTCTCCGCCCCAGCCTCGGCCGCGCCAGCCGCTCTTGAAGATGTCCTAACGTGACTTGGAGCCAATGTGAGAACAAAAGTGGCGTCCCACATCAAAGAACTACCCTTAGTCCATGGCACTAAGGTGATAGCATCGGGCCTCTTGCCATCCAGCCGGGAATAACCGCGAGGTTCTAGGATGCACGGTATATTTTCCGTTAGAAGCGTGGACTTTATAATAAAATTTAAATTAAATTAACTCAATCTTAATATTAGTTAACTTTATTCGAGATGGTTTAGCTTCTTCCTGAACGCAGCTCGGCCTTCGGCCTCGCCCTTAGTTACTTGCTTTCTTCGAGATGGTTTATCATTTGTCAGAACGTAGCTCGGCCTTCGGCCTCGCCTTAGTTGCTTACTTTCTTCAAGATGGTTTAGCTTATTCCTGAACGCAGCTCGGCCTTCGGCCTCGCCCTTAGTTACTTGCTTTCTTCGAGATGGTTTATCATTTGTCAGAACGTAGCTCGGCCTTCGGCCTCACCTTAGTTACTTTCTTCAAGATCGTTTAACTTCTTGTGACGAGCAAGCCGCGCGTGCGTCATATGATGCCTACGGCCCCTCCGCTCGGCGCGCACCCGCACACCCCGCCTCGCCGCCAGAGATCGACACGGCGCCCCACCACGGCGCCGCCACGCCGCTGCACACGACACTACGGAGCGGCGCGGATATAAATAGGCTCGCGGCGAGACGAATGGGCAGTCGAGTTCGGATAGCGGGCTCGACTGGTCTCCGGTTCACTGTAGTGGTGTGGGTTCCCGCATGCTTAGTGAAATCGTAGACCTCCACTAGCAGCTGGTGTGGGTTACCGCATGGGCTGACACTGGATAGGGAGGCAGGGTTATAATTAAGAAAGTAATATATATAAAGGAATAGGCAAATAAATACATCACTTAGGTAACCACTGTTTTATTCAATCTCCATCTAGGAAAGGACCCTTAGTAGCGCTCCCGACAAATAGGAAACATTTAGGTACACGGGGAACAACGCTACGTCACATTTGGCGCCCGAACAGGGACAAAATAGAAAATGATAACTTGTACAAAAGAAAATTAAACCCCTCGTACATGGTAAAAATCGACCCAGAAACCGAATGGAAACTATGTGTTCCACTAAGTTTTTTTTTTTTTTATGGAACCTGACACGGTTGGCTACATCACCTACAACATCCGTGATGTCAGCCCATAACACAGGGTGAACTAGGTGCCATGTCAGTGCTTCCCTTCATTTCATGTCGGCTACACTAACTGGACGGAAAACACGAACTATTTACATAGCCGTTTCGACCGACGTTTCGTTCAGTGCGGTGGTACCAACCCGGCCGGGATAAACCCTACCACCTTGTAAGGTAAGAAGGGAAGGGACCTACAGTTTAACGTGGAATCCGAACCACGGTCAGCCTCTAACGGTCGAGCAGTCACCCATCCAATCACTGACCGCGCTCAGTGTTGCTTAATAACAGTTGACTAACCAACCGCGCCACTGAGCTACCGAGGCTGACGAATTTTCTTATCCCTTAGTCGACTTTTACGACATGCGACGGGGAGAGATGCAGTGGGGCTATTCTTTTTAAGTACCGACCCCACACGGTACTTTACAATGTTAGTCATTCGAATGACAGGCAGGACGGTACGTCTTTTTGAGGTTATAAGTACTTGTGTTTAATAAAACTTGAATAAATAAAGAAATGAGTGCATCAAGAGGCCCCGGTCCGCGGCCAGCGAAGAGTCGAACTAAAGACATTCTTCGACTAGCCACTGCAGGCGATTTATTGAGCGAGGTAAGAAAACACAAATCTAACCTAACTTTCCACACACATACTCGAATTCAAAAATGCTTCCAGCATTATAGCTAAAAATGTTTGTGTTATTTTAGCCTTTTGACAAGTTTTCACAACACGAAGGAAGAGAATCAGCCGCATACGGCTTTCCTGAGACTAGTTGCAGCGGAGATCGCTTTAAATAGAGGCATCAAGTGTGGGACAGTGGCTCCTCAATATTTTGATGACATTATTAATAAAGGGCTGTATCATTTCAGATTCACGATACGGCTAATGATCCTGCAGATTCAGCAGAAGGCGACTTCGAGGCATCAAGTGCGGTACAGGGGCTCCTCAGCACAAACACGGATCTGCTCGAAATAGCCATGCAAAATGATATAATTTTTAGTGAGATTCACGATACGGCTAATGATCCTGCAGAATCAGCAGAAGGCGACTTCGAGGCATCAAGTACGGGACAGGGGCTCCTCAGCACAAACACGGATCTGCCCGAACTAGTCATCCAAAGTATATATATAACACGCTTATATTTTGTATTGTTTTTATTTTTTTATTATTATTATTATTATTTTTTTTTCTATTTTTTTTTTTTTTTTTTTTTATATATTTAAATAAAATTATATATTTATTTGAGAGTGGTGTGGATGGAGTGATGGGAAATGTATAGCTATTTACCTATATATTTTTTGTTATTTTTTTTTACATTATCTTTAAATATTATACTACTTTAAATATTACACTAATAAAATTCATTCACTTTAAATACCTATCCCACACATGACATGGAATCTATCTAAGTCCTAGCGAACGAGGTAGATTCACAAGCACACCTGCTCATACCATGAGAACCGATGCGAAGCAACACAGACGAAAGTCTAGTGCTTTGCCTCGAGTACAATACATACTTACCTAAATGTAAATAAATGAAATAATTACTGTATCAGTTTAATGTTAAGTTATGTAACTATATGTTATGTTAAAATTGTAACTGTGACTGTATTTCTTTTATTTTTACACAATAAAGAATTGAATTGAATTGAATTGAAAAAAAAGTAATGTTATTTTAAGTGAGATTCACGATACGGCTAACGATCCTGCAGAGTCAGCAGAAGGCGACTTCGAGGCATCAAGTGCGGGACAGGGGCTCCTCAGCACAAACACGGATCTGCTCGAAATAGCCATGCAAAATGATATTATTTTTAGCGAGATTCACGATACGGCTAATGATCCTGCAGAATTAGCAGAAGGCGACTTCGAGGTATCAAGTGCGGGACAGGAGCTCCTCAGCACAAACACGAATCTGCCCGAACTAGTCATCCAAAGTGATGTTATTTTAAGTGAGATTACGACTCGCGATTTAGATACATCTGAAGGCCCAAATGAAAGAAGAGTGTCAGCAGCTGATTCCATCGACACCAGTCTCAGTTACATCGAAGATTCAGAAATCGACCACGTTTACATACCGGAGACGAGTTCCTCAAGTTCAAATTCTGCCACTGTTGCACTTTCGCCTGAAGAGACGGAACAAAGAACCCGAAAACGAAAAAGAAGACCAGAGAAATGGGCAAAGTATATTGCTAAAATGAAAAGAAATACAGGACAGGAGTACACAACTAGAAATACAAAAGTAACAAAGACTGCCAAAAAAGTTCGACCTCCATGTTCAGATAAATGCAGATTGAAATGCAGAGAAAATTTTAATGATTTAGATCGGGAGCAAATTCATAAGAGCTTTTGGAAGATAGGGAATATCGACAGACAACGGGACTACTTTTTACAGTGCATGAAGCCAGTACAGCCAAAATACCGTATGCAAAAACCAGGAAGCAACAGAAGTAAAAATTTTGCCTATTATTTTGAATTAAATGAGGCCAAAATTAGAGTGTGTAAAACGTTTTACCTTAATACGTTGGATATATCCAGCAAAACTATATATACTACGACTCACAAAAAAGATGCAAGTGGTGTTTTGCAATCAGACATGCGAGGAAAGCACGGAAAAGGTGGAATAAAAGTAGACGAGGAACAAAAAGAACATATTCGTCGTCACATCAAGTCATTTCCCACCATGCCATCTCACTACTGCAGAGCACAAACTAAAAAGTCCTACATAGACGGAAGCCTAACAATAGCTTCAATGTACAAACTGTACAAAGAAAACTGCGTTGAACTGGAAAAACCCTTTGCCAAGAAGCACATTTATGATTCAATATTTAACGGAGAGTTCAATATAGGATTTTTCAACCCTAAGAAGGATCAGTGCATGACGTGTGAATCGTACAAAAATGCGAATGATGAAGAAAAGGTAATTCAAGAAGAGGAATACAAAAAACACATCGCAGAGAAACAATTATGTCGTGCTGAAAAAGATAAGGATGTGGCATTTTCTGCATTGGATCCCTCTAAGCAAGTGGCTTGCTTCGATCTTCAAGCTGTGCTTTCGGTGCCTTGTGGAGAAGTAAGTGGTTTTTTTTATAAACGTCGTCTTGGTACTTACAATTTTACTATTTACAACATGACACAAAAACAAGGTCACTGCTTCACATGGCATGAAGGCCTAGGTAAACGAGGAGCCAATGAAATTGGAAGCTGCATATTTGAGTATTTGAAAAGAAATCCGAGCAAAACTATAACATTTTATTCAGATAACTGTGCTGGACAGCAGAAAAACAAGTTTGTGGCATCATTATTACTTCATGCTGTCAACACGATTGCTAGCATCGAAGAAATTAGCCATAAATTTTTGGTTGTTGGGCACACCCAAAATGAGGGTGATGCCATGCACGCTTTGATAGAAAGGGAGAAAAAAAGGTGCTTGAAAAGTGGACCTATTTATACACCTGAACAGCTCGTGCCAATTATTAGACTTGCTAAGAAAACAGGAAAAATCTATACCTGCCAAGAGATGGATTTCAAAGATTTCTTTGATTTAAAAAAACTACAAGCTGATACCGGAAAGAACTTCACAATCAACACAGAAGCTGAAAAAGTAACATGGAACAACATTTGTGTGTTAAAAGTAATGAAAACCTGCCCTACGAAAATCTTATACAAGACTTCCTTCCTCCAAGAAGATTTCAAAGAAATAGATTTGCGATATAGGATGCGACGTCCAGTATCAAATATTGAATTACAAAAGGTTTACACAACCCCACCTACGATTTCATCAGAAAAAAAGAAAGACCTGTTGTCATTGTGCACATCAAATGCCATCCCAAGCCAATATTGGAATTTTTATAAAAATCTGCCTTGCCACACTAATACTTCACAAATTAGAAATGCTGCCAGTGAAAGCGAACTAGAAGAATAAATTAGTAAACCATACTGTGTTAGATGGTAAAAGTTTTGATGTTTGTATTAAATAATATTGTTTGTATTAAGTACCTTCTTTCAGCCTTGGATTCTATCCAACGACGAGCCATTCGCCTCATTGGCGACTCTGTACTCACAAAGGACCTTCAACCTCTAAAACACAGACGTATCGTTGGGTCATTGAGCCTGTTTTATCGGTACTACTATGGCCGCTGCTCTGACGAAATTGCTTCCCTTATCCCTCCTCCTCCTGTTCGCCTTCGCCAAACCCGCCATACTCTCGCGGAACACCCCTTTGTAGTGGACAGACGAGTACTTCGAACGGCACGATTCTCTAAATCGTTCTTGTGCCGCACTGCAAAGGTGTGGAACGGGCTTCCGGGGAATATCTTTCCCCACTCCTACAATCCACGGATCTTCAAATCGCGGGTAAATAGCCTTTCCCCAGCGACATTAGTCCACCTCCAAGCCGGACTGGCACCTCCTCGGGGGTGATATTGGCTGCGCCTGAGGCTTCGACCTCGGACACAGCCAGCTAGTTCGGAAACAATAAAAAAAAAATAAAAAAAAAAATTATAATTTTGTTTTTAAATCTAAGTATTAAGATTATTGAAATTGTTTTATTTCAACCTTCACCCATAGAAATTTTCAATCTTTGCCAATTCCACATAGAACCAAATCCAAAAAGTCCTCTCAAAAATTATTTTTTACATAAATTAAGTACTACAAATAGAATAATTTATTTTTGCTTTATATGATCTGAGTTTTTCAATAAATTTACAAGATAAATGCATAAAACGAATTTAAGTAGTATTTATATTTACATTACAACAGGTCAGTGAAACAAGAGTAAAACTTCAAATGCGATTTCTCGAAATTAACAGTTTCTTAGTTGTTTCCCTATGGAACTGGGCCATCGATATTACTGGCCAGGAATGTTTCGAGACGTCACAAAGTACATTAATGAATGTCAAGTATGTCAAACGCATAAAGTAGACCAAAGAAAAACACCAGGATATATGTACGGGTTTCCGGTAGACCGTCCGTGGAAAGTTATCACAACAGATCTGATCGGACCGTTGCCCAGGTCATCAAAAGGTCATACGTGGATAATTGTATTCCATGATAAATTCTCCAAGTGGGTCGAAATCAAACCACTTAGACAAGCTACAGCAAATGCAGTAACTAACGCATTTCGGGAATGCATAGTAACTCGTTTCGGTTTTTCCCAGTGGTCAGATTGATGGTCAGACTAGTCTGGCCAACGGGAATTTTTTTTCCCATTGGTCAGATTAATTTGACAGCTGGATAAAAAACAAAAAATACATAGAAAAAAGTACAATCAAAGTGAAAACTGTTTTGAATTTCGAGGTTTTGCATTATAAAGACATTAAGTACACTTTTTTGCGAAAATGTATCAACTATTTTTCTTTCTCAATAATACAACTTTTTGGTTGGTCCGATAGGAATATATTTTTATTCATTTAAATTAAATGGTTTTTATCGTGTTGTTACCTGTCTATTTTTATAGCAATATAAATAAAACCCAGGTGTACAATTTGTAGATTTATTCGGTCGTATCTACAATTAATTGGTATATAAATAGGGTCTCTGGATTAAATACAAGTCCTCGGCGTGCTGCGTCCGCTCGGCGAACAAAGAATTCCTACCTACCTACCTAGTCAGCTGACTAAGGGAGAATAGGAGCGATCGCACCGGTTTATTGACGGACGTCGTGGTCTTCTTCTCCGTCTTCCCGCACAATCAGCCGGAGGCCTAGCCTCTCGACGCGCAGCTCCCACGGCACGGCGTTCCGCTGAACACAGCAGAGCCGCCGGCAGCCCAGCGACAGGTGAATCGCTGACTCGCAGGGGTGGCGTCGACGGGGCACTCTCCGACCGTCCTGACCGCTCGCGCGGTGACGGGAGCGGAAGTCGGGAAGCTGTCTTGGAGCGAAGCCCGTACCAAACTCTGCGCGATAGGGAAAGAATCACACGCCGCACTAACATAATCGCCATGGAGCGGCGGTGGGGCCCTATCACGCAGTAAAAACACAATTTACAATTTAGTGAAACGTGGCCGGTGAAGGTAGTCACGCGGCCTGTATAAAATTTTACACGATTTTACACATACAATTTATATAATTGGCGTTCGCCTACTCACCCACTGACGTGGAGTTTACTTCTCGTTCAAGGCGAGATGTGAAAATATTCCTAATACTCTTTTCACATTATTTTAAGCTTGAACAAAAGAATTGTGCTGAGAGCGTGCACCAATCTCTGACAGCCGGAAGAAAAGTAATATCTGTCGCACTGTCCTATCCTTCGTGGTTCGCTCTCGGGTCCGCGACTCCGTTCGCTCTTTCTCTTGACGTGCTGCCTCGCTCCCTGGTATCGGCGAGCGAGACAGCACTTCATTCGTCTGTGAGCAGCGGCGCGGACCGTCGAACGAGTTGACGCCCATTAAATGTTAATTTATTTGATTCTACTCACAACTGTGAAGTAAAGATTTTACAATTAATACCATTATTTTATTTATCATTTTAACTATTAATATTATCCAATACCGGCGCACGAAGCGACGCGACTCTGATCGAGTTGCTGTGTTGGTTGATGTCAGATCAAAGATTGATTGAATCGAATTGATTGATGGTTGATTGACGTCAGCTGCAAACATAACGCGCGGCCGTATTCTGGTCGCCGTATTTGAGTCGCTTTCGTCCGTGAGCGGCGGCAATATTTAAAATACTGAAACAAATAACTAAACAGAACCGAAGGGTCGTGTTACGGCAGACCTTGCGGTTTTGCAACGTAACAGTACCCCCTTTCCAACAAAAGATGAATTCTTCCTCTGAAGGAGGGAAAATTCATCGAGAATAAAATTTCTCCGATAACCTTAACACACAGACAATGGTTGAACTGAAGTTTTGCTGATCTGGATCGCCTTTACACTGTCATTCATCAACATTCACATCCCTATCATACCCTTCCCCATTCACTATTTGTTCACACTAAGCCGTCACTAGCTGACATCGCTAGTGAGGCACCGTTCATTCTCTTGTATACCCTCCTGTATGTATACCACACGGCTCTCCTAGCTCTTTCTGCCCTATCCTGCCTAAATGCGACTCTCCGTGGTATACTGCCCTACCTACATCCACTCCCAACTTAGCATTGGGGATTGAGGTTGTAGGCGACGTCTCGGCATAATGAGACGATAACACTGTACCGCTCGCCTTGACATACCTGTGTCCAAAGCAAAATCTCCAGAACACAGGTACTTAAGCAATACTGCTTACCACGTAGACCCACTGACCGTCAAGGTGAGAAATAAAAATTTCAACCAAAGTGTGCGAAATTGAACGCCAACAGGCAGCGTACCAAGTGTACTGGGGGCTGATTCAGGTCGGGTCGGATGGACATTAGGTGGGCCGGCTACATACTTGGCTTTTGATTTTTTTGATTGGTAGTTATGTAGGTGCCGCTACCACGTAGTTTTGAGGCTTTTGATTTTAGACAGGGTTACTATGACCGCCCTGTAGCGATAAGGCATTCTGAGTCGCTATCCGCTCTGCCGAGTGTCACGCTAATTACATCGAACCCGAGCACTGGGTCAGACCCCAGCAGCACCGCCTGCTGTGTAGACTCTACAGAGTAAAATAAACAATTAGGTTTACTTTTAAAGAAAGAAAAAAAATATTAAATTAACAATTATCAATCGCGAACGATGATAATAATAAGTTTCAACTATAAAATTTTGCGAAGTTTGTTTTTTCAAAAGGTCAATCTCAAAAGATGCTTTGAAGGAACATAATAATTCCCAAACTAATATAAATGCAATAATTTAAGTTTACGAAACCAAGTCAATCACGAATGATGACATACTACTATATAAGTTTTATTTTTAACTGCAACCACGTGTCGCTAAGTTAAATATATCTAAGAATTCAATATGAGTAATTAGAATTTTTAGAAGAAAAAATTTTATAAAGTTACAACCGTTTGTTGCCAAACTTTAATAAAATTATCCAAGTGTTCAATCTAAGTAATTAAAATAATTACTATAAAAAAAAAATTTTTTTTTTTTTTTTTTTATAAGTACTAAAGTTACAACTGATTGCTGCCAAACTTTAATTAAATTATCCAAGGGTTCACTATAAGTAATTGAAATTACCATTAAAAAATATTAAGTTACAACTGATTGTTGCCAAACTTATTAAATTATATGGGTTCAATATAAGTAATTTAAAATTACTATAAAAAATTCCTAAAGTTACAACTGATTGTTGCCAAACTTAATTAAATTATTTACGGGTTAAACGTAAGTAATTTAAAATTTCTATTTAAAAAATGTATAAAGTTACAACTGATTGTTGCAAAACTTAATTAAATTTATTGCTACATTTTAGATCACTACGCTACCGTGATCGTGAAGATAGTTGCAGAAGTTTGCTACTATTGTTGTACCTACACCTTCTTATTTCTTCCACTCTTTCTAAAAATGCACGCACGCAGTCCCTTCCATAATACTTTAGCTTTAGAAAGTCTGTCTGGAGATTATGGGAGCAATTTACCGTGACTGACGGAGTCCCTGCGTCACCGGTACTCCGCACAGGCACGTTCTCCATTGTTGCTTCGGTCTCTGCGGCGGCGTTGCACGAGCTGGAATATTTAAAATAAGATTTAGGTTGGCGTTGCGCGAGCTTCGCTTCTTCCTTGTGTAGGAGGCCATACTGTCTGTCGTATGCCATTGTAATGTACGTAAGTAAGTACCAGTATAACATTGTAGTAACTAGACTACGTAGGTAGTTACCAAAACATAAAAATTTCAATAAACCGAGTTATTGAAATGAAATCAAAATGCTGCCAGTGAGTAACTAGGCGAACGCTTACAAACAACAATTTAAAACAATAATATCACCGCACAGTGAGGGTAGTGCAAAATTTAAAAATGTGTGAGAAAAATTTATGTAAAAAAATAAAACTATTTTAACACTACAATTTCCTATTCTAACCCTCACTGTGCCACCTTCTTCGCGCCCCCGCTCTGAACGAACAACTAGTATTCAGAGCGGTTCTGCTGTCCCAACCTTTGCCGGATTCTTACCGGCAGGCGTTGGCCCGGCCTGTGGCTAAAATATGTATTCTTTCTCCGTAGCCACACAGATAATAATGCACTGAAAGCGGAAAATTTGTATTAATCCAGAAATAAGACCTGTTCGTGCGTCACTGTTACCTGTCTATTTTTATAGCAATATAAATAAAACCCAGGTGTACAATTTGTAGATTTATTCGGTCGTATCTACAATTAATTGGTATATAAATAGGGTCTCTGGATTAAATACAAGTCCTCGGCGTGCTGCGTCCGCTCGGCGAACAAAGAATTCCTACCTACCTACCTAGTCAGCTGACTAAGGGAGAATTGGAGCGATCGCACCGGTTTATTGACGGACGTCGTGGTCTTCTTCTCCGTCTTCCCGCACAATCAGCCGGAGGCCTAGCCTCTCGACGCGCAGCTCCCACGGCACGGCGTTCCGCTGAACACAGCAGAGCCGCCGGCAGCCCAGCGACAGGTGAATCGCTGACTCGCAGGGGTGGCGTCGACGGGGCACTCTCCGACCGTCCTGACCGCTCGCGCGGTGACGGGAGCGGAAGTCGGGAAGCTGTCTTGGAGCGAAGCCCGTACCAAACTCTGCGCGATAGGGAAAGAATCACACGCCGCACTAACATAATCGCCATGGAGCGGCGGTGGGGCCCTATCACGCAGTAAAAACACAATTTACAATTTAGTGAAACGTGGCCGGTGAAGGTAGTCACGCGGCCTGTATAAAATTTTACACGATTTTACACATACAATTTATATAATTGGCGTTCGCCTACTCACCCACTGACGTGGAGTTTACTTCTCGTTCAAGGCGAGATGTGAAAATATTCCTAATACTCTTTTCACATTATTTTAAGCTTGAACAAAAGAATTGTGCTGAGAGCGTGCACCAATCTCTGACAGCCGGAAGAAAAGTAATATCTGTCGCACTGTCCTATCCTTCGTGGTTCGCTCTCGGGTCCGCGACTCCGTTCGCTCTTTCTCTTGACGTGCTGCCTCGCTCCCTGGTATCGGCGAGCGAGACAGCACTTCATTCGTCTGTGAGCAGCGGCGCGGACCGTCGAACGAGTTGACGCCCATTAAATGTTAATTTATTTGATTCTACTCACAACTGTGAAGTAAAGATTTTACAATTAATACCATTATTTTATTTATCATTTTAACTATTAATATTATCCAATACCGGCGCACGAAGCGACGCGACTCTGATCGAGTTGCTGTGTTGGTTGATGTCAGATCAAAGATTGATTGAATCGAATTGATTGATGGTTGATTGACGTCAGCTGCAAACATAACGCGCGGCCGTATTCTGGTCGCCGTATTTGAGTCGCTTTCGTCCGTGAGCGGCGGCAATATTTAAAATACTGAAACAAATAACTAAACAGAACCGAAGGGTCGTGTTACGGCAGACCTTGCGGTTTTGCAACGTAACAGTGTATGCAAATACTTACATGGAAATTACCTTTCTTTTCATTTGGTCAGATTTTCAAATCGTCAGACTTTCAAATGGACAGATTTGCAATTCGTCAGAATTTCAAATGGTCAGGTTTGGTACAATTAAACACATTCTTTTAAATGATACCGCTGGTCGAAACCTTATTGGTCAGAGTAAAGTCACCGTAATTAAAGTGGAATCCCGAAAGACTACTTCTTGTCAAGACTACTGGGAAGTGTTCTAAAGTACCAGGGCAGCAGAAATTGAAAGGAGGTTTCCATAATTTTATATAAGTTAATCGCTATTATATTAATAACTAGCTTTTGCCCGCGGCTTCGCTCGCGTGAAATTCGTATTTCAAAGAAAGCAAGTAACTAAGGCCGATCTGCGTTAAGTAAAGTAAACGATAAACCTTCTCAACTAAAGTAAGTAACTAACGGCGAGGCTTCAGGCTGAGCTGCATTCTGGAAGACAATAAACCTTCTCGAAAAAAGTAAGTAACTAAGGGCGAGGCCGAAGGCCGAGCTACGTTCAGGAAGACGATAAACCCACTCAGAGAAAGTAAGTAATTGCGGGCGAGGCCGAAGGCCGAGCTGCGTACAGCAAGACTATAAACCTTCTTGAAGAAAGTAATCACTGAGGGCGAGGCCGAAGGCCGAGCTGCTTTCAGGAAGACGAACGCTCGCTTCCTGAACGCAGCTCGGCCTTCGGCCTCGCCCTCTGTTACTTACTTCTTCGAAAAGGTTATCGTCTTCCTGAACGCAGCTCGGCCTTCGGCCTCGCCCTCAGTGACTTGCGTTCTTCAAGAAGGTTTATAGTCTTGCTGTACGAAGCTCGGCCTTCGGCCTCGCCCTCAATTACTTACTTTCTTTGCGTAGGTTTATCGTCTTCCTGAACGCAGCTCGGCCTTCGGCCTCGCCCTCAATTACTTAATTTCCTCGAGAAGGTTGAAGGTCTTCCTGAACGCAGCTCGGCCTTCGGCCTCCCCCTTTGTGGCTTATTTTCTTCGAAAAGGGTTAACCTCTTCCTGAACGCAGCTCAGCCTTCGGCCTCGCCTTTAGTATGTTACTTACTTTCTTTGAGAATGTTTATTATTTTTATCTGAATCCAGTTCGCCCTCCGGTCCCGGCCTAAGTTACTTAGTTTCTTCTTTTAAAATACGAATTTCACGCGAGCGAATCCGCGGGAAAAAGCTATCGATATTAAAATAAGAAAATTCAATTAAAATAAATCAAATACTTTAGATACCTTTTTTTTTTTTTTTTTTTTTATGGAAACTGACACGGTTGGCTACATCACCTACAACATCCGCGATGTGAGCCTATAACACCGGTTGAACTTGGTGCCACGTCAGTGCTTCCCTTCGGTCGCACCTATATACATACATACCTACCTAACTAAGTGTAATACTCCACATATTAGCATAACCGGAACTGAATTTTATTTAGCCTATCCTGTGTCTCGTATAGCTAAATGTGCGTGTAGTAATTTTAATCGAATTTAGATGATCGGCTTAAATTTTATGGAGAAAATTCATACAAACATATTCGCCTCGCCCCGCTGCCCCCCGCTGAGAGAAGCGCAGCGCTTCTCTCAAGACATTCTCATCGTTGTAACTTTTAAACTATTTGTCCAAATTACTTAGTGTAACAGCCAAAGTTTATCTACTTTAAATACCAGAGGCGATAAAAGTATGCATTTTGGTAAGAATTAATTCAAAACTATAAAATGTGCATTGTAAATACAGTATCCAATTTAAATGTATTTTTGGTTCACTATTTTGACTATAGTGGCTTCCACATAAAAGGTAGATATATGCTCTCGCGGACTTTTTTTTAGAACTATTTTAGAGAAACAACCTCACCATACGCTATCTTCGTGTAACTCTAACGGTTTATTCAGCGCACGCCGAGATAGATCTCAGAAGGCAGGATTTTTTCCGACTTGACATTTATCGATATTTGGGCAAATTTACACAATGTCTTTATAAATTATAGCCTTTTTGATGTATAAGCTATAGTACTGTAAAGGCTCATCAAAATCTGTTCAGTAGTTTTTGCGTGAAAGAGGAATATAGTGCGGCTGCTCGGTTCGCTGTTGAGTTTATAGGCCGCGCCTCCCCCGCGCCGCCGCCTCCGCACCGCCGCGCCGCCGCCAACTGCCGCTCGCTCGGTAAATACCTATGTATAGTACTAAGGCGCGCGGATTGAACATATCGGTTTGTATGGGAGCCACATCTTAGCGTAGCCGGAAGTGAATTTTAGTTAGCCTATCCTGTGTCCCGTATAGTAAAATGGGCTTGTACTAAGTTTCATCAAATTCGGATGATGGCTTTAAGAGTTATGGAGGAACATACATACATACATACATACAGAAAAGATTTCTAAAAATCGTCAATTTAGCTTTAGTATCATACATAGAGGCTACAAACTCAATATTTCCTAAAACAAAGTAACTTACTCCATGACCACCCCTTACAGATTTATTATTAGTATTGATAGTGACGATCTTTTCTGTGGTTTTTGTGGTGACATCGTGTAGGTATATTTATAGTGGCTGAAATAAGTAATGTATGTTCATTTATAATTTTTTTTTTTAGTAAATTTTGTATTTTAATAGTATTTCCTAAACATAATTTTAACTTAGTCTTTAATTTATATCATAATATACATACATACATATACATATAACACACGCTGAATCCCGATAATCGGGGTAAGCAGAGTAATAGCTGTTGTGCTGCAAGAACTCTGGTAAATTGCAGCACAACACCTACCACCACGTTTCGCAAAGTATTCGAACAAGATTAAATCGATCAAGCGGCAAGTAAGGCACGAAGACCCACCTGTTGTATGACTCGGTGTAAGTACCGTGCCAAGGTGAGTGGTGGCGAGCCTGTCGCCCTTTAGCACGGCATCTTGTCCTTATCCCTTAGTCGCCTTTTACGACATGAACGGGGAGAGATGCAGTGGGGCTACTCTTTTTAAGTACCGAACCCACACAGTACAGTACATATATAATAGGAATTATAAAGAAAATCTCTCTCTCTCTCTCTCTCTCTCTCTCTCTCTCTCGTAAATGCATGAGCCGACGACGCCCATATTTATCATCTATGTATACAATTATCTATATTGTAATAGGAATAACAAAACATTTCGAAGTTTTGCATTGCAAGCATTGTGGTCTTCTGCGTCATAGAAATTATAATACAAGTGACTACATAAATTGTACAATAATATACGGTGTTGCAAATGCCCACTCAATATTTTTAACTGCCATCAGTAGGTTCTTCTGTATGTGAAGCTTAATAACTTTTGTAACAGAAATGTTTTTTTCGAGACAAAATATTTTTAATATCAGAAATAACTGTGTAGCATACCACACTCACGATTACAACCCACAACCTCCTGCATTGAATTCAAGCACGCAATATGAGTGACATAGCATGAAAGCGGCCGCCATCATATCTTTATGTGTATATATCAGTATGTATGCATACACCGCCCGACAGCAGACCGCCGCGCCGTGCAGGCAGAAACGCCTTTCCTAAGCAATCCGTAACACTATAAATAATTCGTTCAATCGCTTGTATTAATTATCATTGCTTTATGTTCCTATATTTGGCATGTTAAAAGTAACATACGTTATTTATTATTGATTTTAATATATACTTTTACCATTCGTAGTAACATTTTACAAGTTTCTTTCAAAATTTGGCACCTTACCTGAACCAACAACCAACCTTTGATGTCGGTCCGCGGGACCGGTCGCAATAACGTAATACCAATTTTGTCCGTCGCAGTCGCAACATCAACACCAGTCGCAACATCAGCACCATTATCGTAATAAGGGTGCCGGGTGCAACTCAGTGCGTGGTTACGCTCAAACCACGTAAGACTTTTCTTTTGCTAACGCTTCGCTACGATTCCCTCCCGGCGCCCCGAGGCGTGACGGTAGAGGATTACCTCCCTACGCCTCGAGGCGAGACGGTCGAGCGACAGCACCACCCTCCCTACGCCCCGTGGCGTTACGGTTGAGGATTACCTCCCTACGCCACGCGGCGTGACGGTTGATGTCGGAATGGTCGACACATCGCACCACCCGCGAACCACGCGAGTGCAATCTCCACGCCGCACGCCCGTCTGCGTCGGCCGTGCGAGAGCGAGACGGTCGCCCAAATCGCCGGAAGAAAGAGAAGAAAAACACGGTCTCCGCGCCCGCTATAACCGCTCTGCGGTGACGGGCAAACGCATCATCCACACCTACAGTCCACTGCCCTGAAGCGTCCATCCGGAACATTGGTCATTCGCAAGCCGGATTGAAGATGCCCGTCACGCGGTGTCAAAATAACGGGCGAGGACGCACTACGCCAGTGCCGGCACCGACGTCGGAGCAGCAAGCGCTGCCCCCGAGCGCGGCCGCGACCGAACCGCAGCCGCAACCGGGCGACAACACGACGGCGCAGCCAACGACGAGTGCCCCGACAGCGACGGAACAAGAAGTGAGAACGTGGTCGTCACATGACACGACGGCCACACCGCGCGACGGACTCCAATGTTCGCGAGCGCGCGCGCACACTCAGCGACGCGCGCGCATCGGCCCGCGCGCACACTCACAGCGACGCGCGCGCGCCGAGCCGCAGCTCTCACGCAACCGCACTAGACATAGTAGCGACCGCGCGCAGCGACAAGGACGGGCGAAGCAATCACTCTGTCCGCTCGTCTAAGGCGATGCGTCGCCGTGCAATGGAGAGAGAGCTGCTGCGCGCGAAACAAGAGGAGGCGATACTCGCACGAGAAATTATAGAAGCAGAACTCCGCGAGTGCGACGAGGAGGACTCGTCGGACGAAGACGACAAGGGAGAGACCGCACGCAGTGAGTTAGTGGCATCATGGGTGGAAACGCAAGCCGATCTGCATCGCCGGGAGACCTCCGCTCCCGTGCCGCGCACGGTGCTCACCGCCGCGAGCACCGACGCGCACGCAGACCCGGCCGCCCCCCACCACGCGCCTCACACCGCCGCCCCGGCCGCCGCTCCCCACTACGCGGCCCCCACCGCTGCTGCAGTCTCCGCTCCCCTCCACGCGCCCCACGCCGCAGCTACCGACGCCGCGCCCCTCCGCGCGCCGCCCGCCTCCGCCGCAGCCGCCGCCCCCCTCTACACTACCCCCATCGCAACCACCGACGCCACGCCCCTCCGCGCGGCGCCGATCTCCGCACACTTATATTACGAGCAACTATTATACGAGCAACCGGCCGCGCGCCTCTGCGCGCTGCCTGCCGCCGCCGCGGCTACCGAGCTTCACTATGCGCCCGCCGCCACCGCCGCCGTCGCATCAAGCTCGCACGCTCCGCTCGCCTCCGCTTCGATCACAGTGGAGATGCTCGCCGCAGCATTGGGGCGAGCGGAACACAGCCGACCGCACGCCGCCGCCCCCAAGTTTCTACAAGACCTGCCTACATTCGACGGGTCCGCGGGAGAGTGGCTCCTGTTAGCGACTGCCTTTCGCGACACAGAGAGCTACTTCTCGCCGGGCGAGAACGCGGCCCGCTTGAGAAAATGCCTGAGAGGCAAAGCAAAAGAAGCAGTATACAGTTTAATGTTGGCGGCGCCGGACCCCGGTCGTGTCATGGCGGCGCTAGAACAGCGCTTCGGGCGACCGGACTTCCTTGTCTTGGGTGAGCTAGAAAAATTGAGGAGCCTCCCCAAGACCAAGGACTGGCCCGGCGAGCTAAATGAGTTTGCCAAAAAAGTAAATAATATTGTGGCCACCATCGAAGCTTTGGCCCTCCGCAGTACTTACACAATCCCGAGACGGTGCGCATCATCGTTGACAAATTGACGCCGCTGCGTCAGACAAGATGGTGCGACTTCGAGGACCGAGAGACCGACGACCGCCCCGCGCTGCAGAGGATCGCCGGCTTCCTGAACGAGGAGGCCCGCAAGTGCGGGGCCTACGCCTGCCCGGACGTCGCCGCGAGCACGGAGGCGTCGACAAGCAACCGTCGACAAAACAAAGACCGCCGCCACGAGAAAAGCTACGCCGCCGGTGAAGAAGGTGGTGCCGACGAGACGCCGCAGTGCCCGACGTGCACTAAGGCGCACCACCTCGTCGTCTGCCCTCAATTCATAGGGGCGGACATTGACAAGCGAAGGCGGGAAAAATATGCTTCCGTTGCCTAAAAACCGCCCCCCCCCCCCCCCCCCCCCCCCCCCCGGTGTCTGGCATAGTAACCGGGGGTGCGGCGCCGAGAGTCAGAGGTGCGGCGGAAGTAAGTAGCAAGGTGCCTGTTATCACTGGAACAACAGACAAGAGGGCAGAATCGGAGGAGGAACTCATTAAGAAGGTGGAAGAGTGCCTGAAGGGCATACTGGAGGTGGCGGAGCACCCGGCGGCTAAAGTAAATAAGGAGTAGAGGCTACATATGCACAAGGGGGCCATGGATATTCAGACCTGCGTAGCGCAACTGGCCCTGCGGGCAGGCCGTGCGGAACTACAGCTGGCTCGATGGGAAGTGGAGAAGGAACAGCTGCTCCGCGCACTGGCGGGTAAAGAGGTAGAGATACAGAAAGGGAGAGGAGATGTTGGCAGCAGCTGCACATACCCAAGGCTCGCGGAGCGCACGGCCAACGCGCCGTTGGACTTCTCTAGGGCGCTCAAGCTGGGGAAGAATGCGGGGGCGGTACCAATCGCCCCACAAAACAAGGCCCCCACCCTGGCAATTTACCCATCAGAGGCCATGGGCGATAAAGTAAAGTAAAGGATAGCGAGGAGACAAAGAAATTAGTGACGGCCGCACTGGACCCGACGGCCATGGAATGGCAGGTCCAAAGGTGCCGCAAGATAGGAAAGAGGGGGGTAGTGGTGCAAACCACTACCAAGGAGAGTGCGAGCTGAAGGAGGCAGGCTTCGTGGTGACTGAGCTGAGGCAAAGAAGACCCATGATAAAAATAAAGGGTGTCGGCGACGACATAGATGTCGCCCAGCTGAAGAAGGCCGTGGTTCACCAGAACCTAAAGCACAGGCAGGGTAATGCAATAAACGATGACAACATCGGTGAGGAGATGAAGTACATGTTCAGGAAGAAAATGTACGGCACCGGCTGGGTGATCTATGAAGTATCGCCGAGGCTCAGGGAGGCGCTGCTGGCCCAAGACCTAGTATACGTAGGCTGGGAAGCTCATCGAGTGGAAGACTTCAATAATGTCACATGCTGTTTCAAGTGCCAGTTGTACGGCCACCCCCAAAAACACTGCAGAGCGACCGCTCCGACATGCTCGGACTGTGGCCAGGTCGGGCACGAACGCACCGCTTGTAAGGCCCCGGAGACAGAGCGCAAATGCGCTACCTGCACGAAGATGGGGAAAGGTGGAGCAAGTTCCCACAGAACGTTTGCTACCTCGTGCCCGGCCCGGCAGTTTGCAGAACGGCGCATGGCGGAGCAAACCAACTATCATGGATAGTTGTACCCGGTACGACAACGAGGGCGGTAGAGGTCTGCGCATAGGACAGCTTAACTTGCAGGGATGCTCCGCGGCTACGGCCGAGATTAGGAGAGTGTGCGAGGAGCACAAACTGGACGTGATGCTCGTCCAGGAGCAACACGGAAGTTCCGAAGGTATCGACCTGGTACAAACGGGATGTGGCTCCTCGGCGGGCATCTACGTCCATAACAGCAGGACGCGCTGCGTGTTTCTCCCCGGGCTGAGCTCCGACTACCTCGCCGTAGCCCACATCGACCTGCCGGGAGGAGGGCTCCACTTGGTGAGTGCGTATTTTAAGTATAGCCACGAGGTTGACCCCCACTTACACGGAGTCGAAAATGCCCTAAACGCGCTGAGCGGCCGACAAGTGCTCATAGGGGCTGACTTGAATACGCACTCGCCAATGTGGCATTCCCATCCTCGCCACTTTGAGGGGAGAGGAAGAGAGGCTACGGACCGCAAACAGAAAGTGGAGGACTTTATAAACGCCCACGACCTTGCAGTGGCGAACGAGGAGGGTATGCCGGAGACCTTCTCAGGCCCCAACGGAGCGTCGAACATAGACGTCACCCTGTATCGGGTGGGGCTGGGGGTGGCTGACTGGACGGTCCATGTTGGAGCGTCCATCAGCGACCACCAACTCATCACCTATACGGTGGGGGGCGGCGACCGAGCGGACTACGTAGCGGAGGACCCCAGTCCCAGGAGGTTCAGAGAGATCGTGGCAGATTGGACCCCATTCCAGAACGCACTACTCCACAGAGCGGGAAGACTGGATGACAAGATGAATGCAGGGACGTATGCCAGGAAGCTGGGAGAAATAATTGTAAATGCAGGCCACGAACATCTAGGGCTTAAGACAGACACGAAGAAAGGTACACAGGAGTGGTGGAATGAAAAGTTGAATAAGAAGAGAATGGTTGTAAGGAGAGCAAGAAGAAGAATGCAAGGTGCGAGGAAAGAATGTGAGCATGAAGAGGTGACTTATCTGGAATTGATGGCTGACTACAGACTGCTATTATATCATCATACACTATTACACACTCACACATCATAGACTATCACTATTATACATCGAAGAAAGCAAGTCATTAAGGGCGAGACCCGAGGACGAAAGAGGGTTTATTGTTTACGTGATCGCAGCTCGGCCTTCGGCCTCACACTTAGTTACTTCCTTTCTTCGAGATGGTTTATCGTCTTCTTGAACGCAGCTCGGCCTTCGGCCTCGCCATTAGTTACTTACTTTCATCGAGAAGGTATATTTTCTTCCAGGATGCAGTTGGGCCTTCGGCCTCGCCGTTTGTTACTTACTTTCCTTGAGAAGGTTTATCGTTTACCTGGACTCAGCTCGGCCTTCGGCCTTGCCCGTATTACCTACATTCTTCGTTGAAATACGAATTCCACGCGAAAGAAGTCGCGGGCAACAGCTAGTCTACCATAAAAATACATGATCGAAGTATGTAAGACCGCCATAAGAGCCCTTTTCTTGATTTTTTATACGGCGTATTATTTATAAACGGATTAGATAATAAAATATTATATTAAAGTAATTTACGTCCTCATGTTAATTTTGGTAATTGTTATCTTGTATTTTTAAAGTGATTGAGATTAGTTCCTATTAAGTCTATAATAATTTTTTTTACAATATAAAACTAAAAACGTTACATAACCTCCATAAGGTACCTTTTTGGAAATCTATGAAACGATGATCATTATTTTTATGTAAGATCAATAGCTCATGAAAACAATAATTATTAGTAAATTTAAAAAAATTATGGCTTGTGGTTATGTAGCGACTGATTTTCGAATATGAAGAATACTTTTAAAGTTGATCAAGCTTTAATTATAGAGGAAAATGTTGTTTTTTTTAATTTGATTGGTTAATTAAAAAAAGCGATTTTGAACATATTAATGAACTTGTTTTTCTTTGTGCATTCCTAATAGTGTTTACTGCACATAATGCTTGGAATTTTATGCCTGAATTCTTAAAAAAACCCGTCAATAATTAGAAGTCAGCTACTTGTTGAAATCAATAGTTTGTTAGTATTAATTCACTAAAAACCGACAAAAATTTTGCTAACTGGACAAATAACACATTGAACCATTAGAAGAAAGCCCAAGGAGTACTTACGAATTGCTATCTATGTAACTTCAGAGAATAACATATTTTAATGAGTTTACAAACTTCAAGTGGCCGTTTCTCAAAAGTGTATTTTGTGGTAAATTATTTTTAAAATTAATTTACTCGTTAACGATGAGTCCTAGGGACCTGATTTTTTTTTTATGGATGGCTAAAAGCCTACAGATTACAAGGCTATGCATAACTCAATACTGACCATAAGGTACCTTTACCCCTGGACTGTCACATTTTTTCTTATACCTGCGAGATATACATTTGCACATTGACATTGAGTTATTTGGTGTACCTACCAATTATTCCATCGATCCTATATTTTTATAGAAATAATTTAAGTTTTTATCCTAATTTATATTATATTGTGTCTTTATATTGTACTTAAGTGTGAGATTTTAGAATTGTAGAATTGTAAGTTCAGTATTTTTTTAAACAATAAATTACATAGGAGTATGCATACAACCGATGTTTTATTAATTTCCTACCTAGTATAGTATATGTTCCATAATAAAAAGTAAAATGTTAGTTTGAACATCCTTTATATGCATTAAATGTCATATCGGATGTAGGACAAATAAAACGAACTTAACATTGAGTACAAAACTTACTCCATCACCTGTGCCACTTATCTAACGTCCAGCTTTCGCAAACACAATTGCGTCACTTTATCTAACGTGTGAATTGAAATTGAAATTTTTCTGCGAAACAATCATATATTTCCTATAATTTTTTATTTAAATATATTGTTTTATGTGTATGAAACATATTAATGCATTACTTATACGATATCTTACTGACCTGTGCTTTTTTTGGAAAAAAAACTTTAAAGTGCTCTCCTGGACAATTTGCTTTTTGGTCTGTTGGCGTAATACGAACTGAAGCGACGACTTGTGTGATTCAATAATTTTTATATTTGTTTTATTTTGTCTCCATATTTTTTTTTGTTTGTGTTGCATGTACAGGTCCTCAAGTAAGGGTGTACAGGACACCTAAGTTACCAAGTACGATGGACACATATACTTACCGGTTGGGGACTTTCTCATGATTAATGAGTTTATTCGAATTAACCATTGATCTATTTTTTTTATATTTTATTGAATCACATGGAGTACATATACATTTATACATAGTTACTAGTTTTTTTTGTTGTTTGTTCATAGTCATGAGTCGACATGGTACCGACATGCAACATGTCTCGCTACTGAAGCACTTGTATTTCAAATCGTGTCATTAAAACAAATTCAAGTGTCGCATTGCTTACTTCTTTATAAATAAAATATCGGCAAATATACAAGCTCAATTGATTCTTACAGCCATTCGTCAATTACACAATATCGGTATTACTGTTCGATGTATAACGTGCGATGGTACTGAGGCAAATATGTCTACGTATAAAAAGCTAGAATGTAACATTAATTTTCCAAACCTGATAACGAGTTTTAAACATCCGAACAAAGATTCTAGAATACACTGTATTTTTGATCCCGCTCATATGCTAAAATTATGCAGAAACGTTTTCTCTGAAATGCCTTTGACTTCCGAAAAAGGCAATATTGATTTTAGCTACATTAAATAATAGCATTCTTTACAAAACCAAGAGGGCCTAAAATTAGCCAATAAATTAAAAGCTTTCATATAAATTTTTTTGAAAAAAAAAATGAATGTTAAGCTGGCGGCTCAGACAATGAGCTCTTCAGTGGCTAATACCATAGACTTTTTAAGAATAAGTGGCAAAGCCACGACAGAGTACATCAGAATTAGTGTGGGAAACGAAGGGGTGGACCCCCGCATAAATTCCTCAGTCAAATTTGACTTTACAGTACGATGAAGTATCATGAATTATTAAACCTATTTTATAAAAATCCAAAAAATATTCATAATAGAAGTTAGGTATTTTTACCTAAACTCTTATATCGTTGATATCTTTGTTCGGAAAAATCCTCCGTCTAAACTTTCTTCGCCAGAAATATTCATGTAAAGCATAAAAACGATATTTGAAATATCCAAAAAATATTTCTAGTAGAAACAACGAAATTTTGATAAAATATGTTTTTTTAATATAACTTGCACTAGCGCTAGAACAGCGTGAAAACGAGCTCAAAAAGTTCTGGAGTTCTGGAAGTTATGAAGCTGATGTGCCATATTACAGGGCTGTGTATGAGAAGCAAACCAGCTGCGAAGCTATTCAGCCGATTCAAAATCTGTCACACTGAAATTTTTTAAATCGGCAACATAAATTTGTAAATAACTCTTTTTCTTGATATTAAACGGGGAGTCCTGCACATGTACCGCACCGCTGCAGCAGGCAGCCGTGCATATCTAGAAGCTGCTACCGCCGGACACTTCAAACACATTTTCTGCACGGATAACCTGTACACCAAAGAGGACTCTACAACTATAGTCTTCGACCAGCATTCGACGAGCGACTCTCTTGTTGTGAGGCATACGAGCACGAGCATAAGTTCTACAACAATCCAGGCACGGCCACGGCGTACAATGTTGAGGGGACCAGGGCGTACGGAGATCGAAGACGAGACAGCAGCCACCGCCACCTTCGCCAAGCGGCTTTCCATTGCGGCACATTACTAGGAATTTTATATTATACTTATATTTATTTGTGCTTATATTTGTCCTTATATTTTTTTTTTAATAATAGTTATTTAGATTTCGACTTTAAGTTTATTTTAAGTCCTTTTAAAAGTTATAATAAATAATGATAAATTTGGTCGAAGATACACCACTGCCCTGCCCTTGCGGTAAGTCAGATGGTGTGGAACACCTTTTAAAGATTATTTGTGATGGTTGTAGCAGATGGTATCACGCATGCTGCGCCGGCCTCACGGATGACCAGGTGAGGGAAAAAGGGGAATCCAGCTCCGCTTGGCTGTGCTCGCCCTGCTGTGATGTTGACAATACTCAGGCGACTCCTACTACATCAGGCCTTCTACTTGACTGCCCTCATTGCAATAGATCAGGCCTAAAAGGCAAAAGAGGTTTAAATATTCATATTTCCAGAGCTCATGGACCGATTAGGGAGGTCCACAATAACTCGGACATTCGCCCGCTGTCCCCTGAATCCTTCGAGCAACTTCTGTGCAGATGTAGACAAAATGTGAAAGTTCTAAAGAGAATCCCTAAAGCTGCCAGAATCTGTATAGCGGACAAACTCACTAATACCATAAACAAATGTGTCAATGAAAACACTGTAGAATGCTGGGAAAATCTATTCCTCTTTGCATATTCTTATTTAAGAATTCCACAAATTTCTGGGAAAAAATCGCTAACCAGCTTCCTTAAGGAAAATATATCTTGTTCTGACCCCAGACTTATTCCAAATTCATCGTTCTCAGCAATGTCTAGCATCGAAAGACGAGTTGAAGCTAAAGTTACTGATGGCGATGTGAAGGGAGCTGTGAGACTGCTCTGCTCGGATGATTCAATAGCCCCCAACGACGAGGAGACTGTATTATCTTTGAGACTTAAACACCCGCCTCCCTCTCGCAATTTACAGTTACCTGAACCACCATCTATGCAGGATAATCATCTTATCGTCGACGCAGGTCAAGTCCATGCCGCTATCCAGAACTTTCCAACCGGCTCATCTGCGGGGTTAGACGGTCTGCGGCCGCAACATTTGAAGGATCTTATATCAAGGACGACCGGCGATGCTGGTACCCGCCTTTTAAAATCTGTCACATCTCTGACCAACCTAATGCTTTCCGGCAAAGTAATAAGTGAATTCTGCGCATATTTGTACGGTGCCTCACTTTGCGCATTGCGCAAAAAGGATGGGGGTATTAGACCTATTGCCGTTGGCAACACCTTTAGGCGTATCGCATCCAAACTTTGTAGCAAAAGCCTAGTAGAGGAAGCTGGATCGCTTTTTCGTCCTATCCAGTTGGGATTTGCCACCAAGGGTGGATGTGAAGCGGCAGTCCACTCTACTAGATCTTTTTTAAATTCGAACACTTCTCATGGGAAGATGATACTTAAAATAGATTTTAAAAATGCATTCAACTCGATAGAAAGAGACAGCATGATTAGCGCGGTAAAAGAGGAATTTCCTTTGATATTTCCTCTTGTTTGGCAGAGCTATTGTTCGCCATCCTTTCTTTTCTATAACAGGAACCGTATTTTGTCTACGGTGGGCTGCCAGCAGGGTGACCCCCTGGGTCCAGCACTTTTTAGCCTAACGATTCACAACTTCATCCGTACACTGGTTTCTCCGCTGAATGTCTGGTATTTAGATGATGGCACCCTCGGTGGTGATCCTACTTCTGTATTAACGGACTTGAAGAATATAATATCAGAGAGTAGGAAGGTTGGCTTGGAAATTAACCCAAACAAATGCGAACTTTACTTCTGTTCGAACGAAGAGTTACCCACCAATCTTATGGAAGCCTTCGAAGAGGCGGCTCCCGGCATCCGCGTAATGACCGATTCCAATTTGACACTCCTCGGTTCTCCACTACTGAGTAAAGCCTTTGACCAAGTTGTAACTGAAAAAGTACAAAACTTTTCAATTATCGCTAATCGTCTTAAAGGTATTCACCCACACACTGCATTCTTTCTGTTAAAGAACTGTTTTGCCATACCAAAATTAACATACCTTCTGCGGACAACCCCATTATGGGACTGCCATATACTCACACGTTTGGACCATCTTTTTCGAATGTCTTTAGAAAGCATAATTAATATCACCCTAGACGAAACCCAATGGACGCAAGCTTCCCTTCCTGTCATTTTCGGTGGTTTAGGGATAAGAAAACCCTCTGATTTATCTATCCCCGCATACCTATCATCTGTGCACAGCGTTTCGAATCTTGTCAACCAAATGGTTGGAAACATTGTTATAGATAACGATTTGAATTCAAAAGTTACAGGAACACAGCTCTGGCAGACAAAATGTCTCGACTCTCCAGTCCCCGAGATGCCAGCGATCCAAAAGGAATGGGACACTCCTCTAGTCAAAATAATTTTTAACAGTTTAATGAATCCATCAGCCACTACAAAAGCCCGTCTGAGTGCCTCCACTCGAAGGGAGTCTGGGGCCTGGTTGCATGCTATCCCATCCCGATCAATCGGCACGCTGCTAGACCCAGATTCACTTCGCATTGGAATGGCACTCAGGCTTGGGTGCAAAATTTATGAACAACATTCATGCGTGTGTGGAGTTACTGTCGACCCGTTAGGCTACCACGGTCTGAGCTGTGCCAAAAACGCGGGCCGGTACGCTCGACATCACGCTTTAAATGATATCCTCAAAAGAGGTCTGGTGTCAATTGATTTTCCGAGTATCCTAGAACCACCAGGCCTATGCCGTGATGATGGAAAGCGCCCCGACGGCATGACGATTGTCCCATGGAAGAACGGAAGGGCGCTAGTCTGGGACGCAACATGCGTCGATACCATCTGTGCCAGCAACCTCGCCCTATCGGCCATGAAGCCGGGTTCGGCTGCGGAGGCTGCAGCCAAAAGAAAACACAAAAAATATGAAAACATCAGCCTAAATTATTGGTTTGTGGCTTTCGCGGTCGAAACCTTCGGTTCCTGGTCTGAGGAGGCGATAGCTTTTGTCCACGAGATAGGGTCGAGGATGTCTGCTGCCATAGGTCACCCCTCTTGCCTCACCTTCTTTCGCCAAAGAATAAGCCTGGCAATTCAGAGGGGTAACGCGGCTGGCATCCTCGGCACAATCCCGGGGACAAAAGCACTAAATGAAATTTATTTTTTAAGTTAGTTTATTTCCTAAGTTAGTTTATATAATTTTTAGATTAGTTAATTATTTTATAATTATATAAACATAAATATATACCTACATTCAAAAAGATAATTTACCAGACGATATTTTTTGGCAGATAATAATATCAATTTGAAAGAAAACCTTTCTGAACACGCTGGGCATAAGACAATCAAGAATCGATGTTGCGTTGAAAAAATTTTAATCACAAGCCCCGATTAAAGATAAAATGGGAGTTAATTCAGGTGGCGGAAATGTGATTTCCCAAACACAACGGGATGAAATTAAAGATTTTATTAAAGGTTTACCAAAATACAAGTCTCATTATTGCCGAGATAATACAACAGCACATTATTTAGCTCCAACCATCTGTATCCCTTTCAAGGTTTAAGCAATGTTTTTACAAATATTTCAATCTGCGATTTAAGAAACCATAAAAAGACACCTGCCTACGATGTGATCGGTTCAAATCAAGCACTACGGGTGTAACAAGTAGCGAACAAGCAGAGTTACTGAAAAAGGAACACAAAGAGCACTTGGATCATGCTTATAAACTGACTGCCTTATTCAGAGTTCCCAGGTTAAAGTTAACACACTGTTATATCGGCTATTTAGACCGAGCTAACAAAAAAGCTATTCAGAGAGCAGTTTTATCTTTATTCGGCGTATTTGCAGCGAGTTAGCTCCATTCATTGTTTAAAGCAGGTAGAGGCGGGTTTAAACCCTATCTAGCGAGCGGCGCGGCGGTCATATAATTACAATGGCGGCGGCCATACTTGGTGATTTCGAGTTGGTGAATTTGTGAATTGTGGTGATTACAAGTGTTATTCTTATTAATTCGTTTTAGTGTTGTAATGGAAGAACTCGCGGAAATTCACGAGTACGAGAAGTGTTGTGTGTTCTGAAGATTTTGGCATGCCTAAGTAAGTGGTTTTGCCCATAAGATCGTAACTAAGTACAACATACAAATTGGTTGATATTTTTAATATATAACTAGCACTAAACATGAGCCTGAAGTGCCTACTTTGTCACAGAATACCCAAATTAACCTAACTAATTAAACAGTAGTGTTGTCTTCTTCTAACATATGTTAGATATGAGATAGCACGATACGAGCGTAAACTGTCAATATGAACAAACTCCATTTTGTGTCGTAGACAATCGTTATTTTATGGTGTGTTGCCACACGAAAACTAAATTCGAGTGTTAGTTTAGTTCGCCGTTGATGTGGCACTCTGAATAGACAAGAGTTATAAGTTCGTTTTATATCAAATACAAGTGTTAAGTTATACCGATATAGTCCTCGTTTAACCGCTTGACTCTGAATAAGGCAGTGTGAGATTAAATGAAGAAGGATTTGGCTCGCGCTAAAGTAGATAGTTCCCTAGACGCTTTAACTTTTGACCTGGAAAAGACTCACTGCCTGCCTCGTTTACCAACCAGCATTGTTTAGGGCAAGATACAAGAGTGTTTATGCAATATACAAGAGGCAACTCAACTTACACAACCTTGGCATTCATTGCGGAAGTACTTTAAAAGGATTTTTTTTATTTGGCTGGAGCACGTAGCTGGTCGCGGAACACAGGAGGTGGGATCATGCATAATATTAATTTATTATTGTTTATCTGTACCAAATGTGGCGTATGTTAAAACATATGCTTCGAAGTAATGATATGAAATGATCCGGAGAAACCTAAGGAGGAGCCGAGTCCTGGGGAATGGTTATGTACACAATTTTTTCCAACGAATGAATCCTGTTTCGTGACTGAATGAAAGTTGAAGAACCCTGGCCGCACCGCAAACGATGCTTTGTTCGCGCGCGCGGGATATTTGTCCTTATCGAGGTCTCCGGCCTCGCCGTCGCCCCTAGCTTGTATTGACGTTGAACTTGATGATTATAACGGCCCCAGTCATTACTATTTCTGTTCGTGATTTTAACAATTGGGGCTCGGTATCGATATGTAAACATTTTAACGCTTCGCCTAAGCATAACTAGGAAGGTTCGACAAACGAATGAGGTAACAGTAGACATGTATGTACAAATGTATGTGCATGTTTGTACTTGTTAGAAGTAAGTTACCGGGTCAACACAAATATGTATGTGGATGGAGTGGCACAATCTGCTGCAAATAAACGTCTTTGTTCTGCTATTAACTCTCGCAATAACTACATAATTCAGCCTCGTTCCGTGTCGCCGCTTCTAAATTTCCCTTTAGTGACACGCTGCTCAAGGCAGAAACGTGTTAAACGATTACAGTGAGTCGATTTCGAATTTCAGTCGGTGGCCACGGTGTGATGGAAAATCCGACGAGGAAGGTCGGCCAGAGATATCGTCGCCTCGTCACCCAGTCATCTGAGGATGAGGATGAGCCAGGAGAGGCGCGATCGCGGAGCGTATCGAGTGACGAGAGTGAGCGAAGCCTGCATGTAAGTTTGGCCTAGCAGGAATCTTTTTACAGGTAGACAAAGAGGATAAACTTAGACCGGCATCCTATTTCAGCCGCAAGACCGCTCTTGATGAACAGAAACTACACTCGTTCAAATTAGAAACGCTCGCCGTAGTGGCGTCCTTATTAAGGACGCCACTACTTAAAGTAGAGTAGTACTTAAAGTAGATTCATAGTATATCTGGTAGGAGTACACTTCAAGATTCTGACAGATTGTAACGCGCTCCGAACAACTTTGACTAAGAGGGATCTCATACCACGCATAGCCCGCTGGTGGGTACAACTACAGGAATATGATTGCGACATTGAATATAGACCCAAGGCGCGTATGTCACATGTAGATGCTCTAAGTAGAAGCCCCGATGAAGACGCAATATCGGAAGAGGATGTATTGGATGATCTCTGTGTATGCTCTGAAGGTTGGATTAGCACGGTGCAGTCCAACGATGATGAACTCAGGCGCATCAAGCAACTGTTGACAAACCCTGACTGCGAAAAAGAATCGAAGGACGTTTACCGAAACTACAAATTAAAAGTGGTTGTTAGAAATTATTTTAAATCAAACAGCTTTATTCACGGTTCCACTTCGAGCTATGTGGTTCGACGTTTCGGGCCAAGCGTGGAATCGCTCTACAAGAACGTACCTATACGCGACTCAGTTGCAAGAATAAACTGCAAGAAAATGACATAAGTATAGAGTATGTGAATATGTTACAGCACTGCCTGACGTCGAACTACTTCCTGTGAGACGGCGACTACTACGTACAAACCGATGGGGTGGCCATGGGCTCCCCAGTGGCCCAGGTCGTTACCAACTTATTCATGGAACATCTGGAAGAGTGCACCTTAGCAACGGCTACAGTCACCTCCACGGTATGGTTGAGGTACGTCAACGACATATTTGCGATATGGATACACAGACGACGGGCCCTACAGGAGTTTCTCGACCACATAAACGCTGCTCACACAAGTATACCAACAATTTATAAAACAAGAACCCTTCTCCTTAAAGACGGCACATAAAACGTCACATCACAACGAGACCATAGAGATACCCGCACTGAAGACATTTAAGACTAAAGAAAAACTAAAGTTCCACCTGTTCAGTTTCAATGACAAATACGACGGGCTAATAGGAATGGACATGTTAAAGAAATTGAAAGCAAGCGTAGATATCGACAGACACGTGCTACGAACAAAAAATTGCGACATCCCTATAAAATACGACCTCAGTAACTTCCTCGTAAACATCGAGGCACTCATCGCAGATGTGCCGCATACCAGTGACAAGAGATCAAGGGGAATGTATTATTCCCACGACTCAGATTACGAAGGGGCTAATAATACCAGCCGCACTGACGCGTGCCGAAAGGGGAGCCGCACTCACGGAACTCATTAATTACACCGACGAACCTATCAAGTTCGAAGTAGATGCACCCATTCATTGCGAAGAGTGGAACGACGAGATATGGGAGTCAGAGACGTCGTATAGTAATTTAGATAAGCTTCGATTGGACCACCTAAACAGCGAGGTAGCAAAGGCCATAAAGGCTCTATGCGAGGAGTACAAAGAGATCTTTCACGACGAAAACAAACCGCTCAGATTCACAAACAAGGTGAAACATTCGCTCAGATTGAAGGACGATAAACCAATATTCGTGAAATCGTACCGCCTACCCCACGAGCAAAAAAGGGAGATAGATAAACAAATAAGCAAGCTGATGAGCAACAATATTATTCAAGAATCCACATCGCCTTGGGGATGTCCGGTACACCTAGTACCAAAGAAAATGGACGCTAGCGGTGAACAAAAATACCGTATGGTCATTGACTACAGACAGCTTAACTCCCAGACCATAGACGACAAATATCCACTACCGCTAATAGAAGATATCTTCGTCAAACTAGGGAGAGCCCAGTATTTCACCACCCTAGACCTTGCGAGCGGATATCATCAAATAGAAATGGCTCCGGAATATATTGAGAAAACGGCATTCAATACGCACTCGGGCCATTACGAGTTTAAAAGATTACCATTCGGATTAAGAAACGCCCCAAGCACATTCCAAAGGGTTATGAATCATGTGCTCCGAGGCCTACTTAACGACACCTGCCTTGTCTACTTGGACGACATAATCATATACTCGACATCACTAGAGGAACATATGGATAAGTTAAAAAAGGTCTTCCAACGATTGAGAATGGCTAATGTCAAAGTCCAACTGGATAAGTCAGAGTTCCTAAAGAGAGAAGTGGAATACTTAGGACACGAACTAACGCCAGAGGGATTAAAACCAAATAAAGATAAACTTAAAGCTATAAAAGAATATCCCATCCCCAGAACACCAAAGGAAATAAAATCGTTCCTCGGACTGTTGGGATACTACAGAAAGTTCATACCGAATTTAGCCAGAATGAGCAAACCACTAACGATATGCGTCAAAAAAGGAAACAAAGTAGTACACAGCGATGCATTTAAAGAAGCGTTCACTCAATGCAGAAATTGCTTATTGTCGGAACCAATCCTCAAGTACCCAGACTTTGAAAAATGTTTCACGCTAACAACTGAAGCAAGCGACTTCGCTTTGGGCGCAGCTCTATCACAAGGAGGACACCCCGTCGCCTATGCATCACGGACCCTAAGCGAAACAGAGACAAGATACAATACAACCGAGAAAGAGTTACTTGCTTACTTACTTAGTATGGGGGACTAAGTACTTCAGGCCATACCTGTATGGTAGGAAATTAATAATCGAAACAGACCACAAACCACTAACCTGGCTCTTTAAGCTAAAGGAACCCAACGCTAAGCTAACCAGATGGAAACTCAAACTCATGGAATACAACTTCGAGATAAAATATAAAAAGGGCTCGATCAACGCAAACGCGGGCGCGTTGAGCAGAATAAGATTAAACGCAATGGAGACGGAATCCATGATAGTTAATGTTAACGAACTCTCAAGCGTAGAAGAAACAACCGAAGCAGATATGCTAGACTCTTTAGACGTGACCTTAGATATGCCAGATATAAGTAACGCAGTAACCATCCACTCGGACGTAAACAACTACTCACCAAACATACCTATCAGGGACGAACCAGTGAACGCTCACCCGAACCAGCTTCGACTAAAATGGGGCTACAAGCGACGATTAGAGGTCAAGGGCAAGATCATAGAAGGTACGATAACAAGAGACACACCCGATGATGACTTCATTGTGCTGATTCAAGAAAATCTGAAACCATCGACGACCTACTATTGCCACTTCGAAGACGACGCTATGTATAAAGAATGTTGTATCATCACCCAAAGAATGTACAATAGGAACGGCCCCTCACTAATCAGATGCACTACATTGCTTAAAGATATCACTGATAGAGAAGCGCAAGAAGTGCTAGTAAAGCAGTACCATGACGGGAAAACGCAACATAGAGGGCAAGGCGAAACATTGGCAGCCATTAAGAAACAATACTACTGGGTCAATATGCATCAAACGATAGCAAACATAATAAATACATGCGACATCTGTAAGAGAGCAAAGTATGACCGAAGTCCGCCAAAAGCACCTATAAATTATACACCAACTGCCAGACGACCGATGGAGATAGTACATCTAGACATCTACACCATGGAAAATGAGAAATACCTAACCTTGATCGACGCATTCTCTAAATACGCACAAGTCATAAAAATACCAACAAAAAATGCAATAGAAATTTAAAACGCGCTTATGAAGTACTTCAGCACACTGGGACTACCGGAGATGATCACGACAGACGAAGAGAAAGCACTAGGATCCACAATGATCGCAGATATGCTAAAAACGTATCAAGTAAAATTGCACATCACAACAGCTCACAATTCAAACTCCAACTCAATCATCGAGCGGTTCCATTCAACCCTAAAAGAAATGCTAATGGTTCTGAAACAAAGAATGTCACAATCTACGATCGTCGACCTCATGCCATATGCGGTCGTAGCATATAACTATGCGATTCACTCCGAAACGGGAAAAACACCTGTTGAGGTACACTTGGGACATTATCTATCAAAAGAAATGTTCGTAAATACCAACCAACCGATTAACGCGCGAGGATATATGGACGACCACCATACAAAAATGAAAATTATCTACGATGAAACGAGGGAAAGATTAGAAGGGAGAAAAAGAAAGAGATTTGAAAAAACCAACGAAGAGAAAAGAGAACACGACTTTAAAATAAACGACGTGGTATACAGGAAGCAAACCAAGAGGAGCCAAAATGCTAGCGCATTCGAAGGCCCATTTACGATCGAAAAAATTACGCCCTATAACACGTGCATATTACAAAGAAACGGAAGACAATACACCTCACACGTAAATCAGCTAAAAAGGGGTTCACCTGTTGCAGGTGGCTCGCGGGAAGCGGTAGCACCCTCACTACCCAAGATCTAACACCAGGCAAGGGGGTTATCGCAATAAACATGGGAGAAACCTACAAGAAAATATCGGAATGGAGAATATTACAGACTATTAACACCACTAAGCTACGTGAATCCTACCTCACCATAGAAGCAGCTGCCGGTCAAATGCATAGCTACGCTAAAGTGAAAGGAAGACTCATGGAAGTTGAATCACTAGACAAGCTAGTCCGCAGAAAACTGGAAATATGTAAAGAGCAGTTGGCACCTCTAAATGTCAGAGTCAAGAGAGGATTAATCAACCCTCTAGGATCATTAGTAAAATGGGTCACTGGAAACTTAGACGAAGAGGACGCAGTAAGAATACAAGAAAACATTGACGAAATGCGTCAGAAGAATGTTATATTAACAAAATCCCTGACATTGACCCAAGAGGCACTCAGTTCACTGACCAACCACACAGCAAAAATACACGAAGTCCAACTACAGATCGTAACAACGATTAACGAAATGAAAGACCTAAGCTAAGCACGCCTAATAGCGTTACGAGGATACCTACAAATCTTAGAAACCGCGACCGAACTACAAACACAAATCGAACGCTTACAAGAGGTTATATCATTCGCAAGATTGAAACAACTACACCCTAGCGTCATACACAGCCATAAACTCCAGATCATTGACCAGCACCCAGATAGCGACAACAGTAAACTATTAACAAAGCAAGCTAATATAGCGGAACAAGTGGCCACCACCGGAGCCTTTGTAACTGACAGCGAGATAGTATTCGTTATCCGAATCCCTGTCGTCGAACGCCAACCCTATATTATGTATCACCTCTACTCCACCCCTATGATACTAAACACCCAATACCAAATCCTCATCATCAACCATCCCCATATGTACTTGTACGAGGAACAGAAGCCATGATGGCGTCGAAGCCGGCGTCCGACGCACAAAACCTGCAATGGGCTCCAGCCGAAGATTGCACCGCGATGACAGCCCACCAGTGCGAGCGTAAACTGCTCGCAGGATCCAACGGTAACTGCACCATCGCCATCCTACACTGGGAAGACGAACTACTCACCGAACTCAAGGAGACAGGAGAATGGCTTATAGCAACAAAGAAGCCAATACAGATAACCGAAAAATATAACAGCAGAATACAAACAAAAACTATCAAGGGAATCCACCGACTAAGACCAGGAGTCGCGTGCGAGACCGAAGTCGATGGAAAACAAATCAACACAAGGAGTACGAGAACCAAAACCGACATCGAGACGTTTCCGTACCTGCAGCTGGACACGGCAGAGCACGTTGAGCATCTTGAAATAAACAAGATCGACCTCAGCGACGTGAAAACCAAGTTATCAACAGCCAAGCAAGAACTCCAGAAGAAGATCCAGACAAGTTGGCACACAACCCACGTAACCGGCACAGCTATCCTGTACGTGCTAATAAATAGCGGCAATCCTGACCTACTGCATGCGGGGAAAAATCAGGAACAGGCTGAACAGAAGGAGATACCTGTTGGAAAACATCGAAATGAAGAAAACGTCCCCAGGCACTATGGACCGGGCACAGGGAGCTGAAGAAGACGACGTAGCCGTGGAAGCACCCCCGTCCTTCACTTCTAATCACTAATCACTTCAAATCTAAGGAGGGAGGAATAACCAACGCCTGGCGCGGCGCCCCGCGCAAGATGAGAGCAATGACCTTGGACTTATTCTATTTCTATTTGTGTGTAACCGACTGCATTTTATATTTTAAGAATTTAAGAGGGTAGCACCCCAGTAGAATAATTAAGAGATACAATAACAATAAGTTTGACTATTTTATTAGCTGATAAAGCGGGCTGCGACCCGGACATTATACTATTTTCGGGTGACGCTATCGCATCACCCCTAGACTATATAAGTAGAAGGAAACTGTAAGAGTCAGTCAGTAATTGAACTAAAATCGTTCTGTACGCTCCTCTCCTGAATAAAAGAAAGTAAAATCCTTTTTTTTATTATTCATCGGGAGCGATAACGTAATTCCTGTAACTGTGGCAAAGTCATAAATTTGACGAGTTGTGACATAGTTCGAAAACAATACTTCATTCTGCTTGTTCGGTACTTTGTTAAAATCGCCTTTATAAATATTTCATTAAAGCACAAATTAACATTATTCCTTGATTAATGAAGAATTGATAATTTTACATGCTCGATCAGTGTTTATTCGGCAGCAGGCCGACACGATGCCCAATCTGGGGTACAACGCGCGTGCTAAATCGCGAGCGCCTTTGAAGAAGAAGTTGGTTAATTTGCGTAAACGGAACGAGAGAACATATTCGGAGGATGACGGAGCCCGTTCTCCGCCGCCACCGCAGGTGCTGCCATATCGCACCGAGTCCAGGTTGGCGTCGCTTAGAAGAGCTGGATTACGGGATTTCGAGCAGCTGATGCAAAACAAATTCTTCTCGGACACTCTGCACGGCCACTGCTACGTGTGCGACCGCATTTGGCGGAGCAGCATGCTGCGAACTCTCAAACCCGAAAGACCCGAAAAAAGGAAAAAGTTTTTGGAGATGGCCCCTCATCAAAGATGAACAACTGTATCGTTCCGGACGGATCGAACGATGGGCTCGCCCCGTGTTAGTACGGGCACGGCAGCCTTAGTATAGACTATATATGAATCTTCACATTGGCTCTGTATTGTCTCTGCCAGTTCCATATCCTTTTTCGTACAATAAAGTTGGTTTATAAGTGTGCTCCGAGTTTAATTAATTTATCTGAAGAATCCCCACTGGCTATCGAGATAAAACAAACGAGGAAGCTGCAGACGCTTCAACAACTATATTCCTGGGAGAACGTAATACAGAAGATTGAAGTTCCTAAATTTGTAAAAAAAAAATGTTTTACTATTCCTGAACTGGATAAGTAATGGTCGCAGCCGTTGCGGTTATAGATTTTAAGCTATCAGAATGAGGACCAAATAATTGTTTTAATGTTTGTAACGTTTTCTAATAAATACATTTTTATTTTCATACAACTGCTGCTTCATTTTAGGGTTCCGTACCCAAAGGGTAAAAAACAGGACCCTATTACTAAGAATCCGTGTCCGTCCGTCTGTCTATCCGTCTGTCACCAGGCTGTATCTCCTGAACCGTGATAGTTACACCGTTGAAATTTTCACAGATGATATATTTCTGTTGCCGCTATAACAACAAATACTAAAAAACAGAATTAAATAAATATTTAAGGGGGCTCCCATACAACACACGTGATTTTTTAGCCGTTTTTATAGATAATGGTCTGTCACCAGGCTGTATCTCATGAACCGTGACAGTTAGACGGTTGAAATTTTCACAGATGATGTATTTCTGTTGTCGCTATAACAACAAATACTAAAAACAGAATAAAATAAATATTTAAGGGGGCTCCCATACAACAAACGTAATTTTTTTGCTCGTTTTTGCTCGATATTGATGCAACAGGTAGACGCTTGAAATATTCACAGAATATTTAGTTATATATTTCATCTCAATATCTCACTTTAAAAATAGACTTTAAATAATTAAATTAAAATAAAACAAATATTTAAGGGGGGTTCCCATACAAAAAAACGTGATTTTTTTGCTGTACTGTAACAAACATCCATAAATATAACTTGTACTGGCTGGTTTATTCGATTATGGTTCGATTATGGAACGCATTCTAAAAAAACAAAAGATGGCGCGATTCAATTGTTTTGGAGCGAGTCGGCAGATTGTCAAGGAAATGTAGGGACGATTGTAGAGGCGGTACAAAACTATCCGAAAAGTGAGAAAAATAAATATTTAAGTGGGGCTCCCATACAACAGACATGATGTTTTTGCCGTTTTTATAGATAATGGTACGGAAACCTTCGTGCGCGGGTCCGACTCGCACTTGGCCAGTTTTTCTGACTTGTGACAACCCTAGCCAAATCACAAGAAATGTATGGAAACAACATCAGACTAGTGCCAAACTTCGCCTGCTATTTATTTTTTACCCGACTACGGCGAAGCAAAAAGGAGGGTTATGTGTTTGACCGGTATGTATGTATGTATGTATGTATGTATGTATGTATGTATGTTCATCTGTTCCCTCATAACTTCTAAACTACTTATCACAATTTGACAAATGAGGTATCGTTGAAAGCGTCTTGATCGTCCGCTGGTTATAGGCTATGTGACGTTACACAAAATTGACTATGGCGCCATCTAGAAGACAAAAAGTCATTATCTAAAAAAAAAATTTTTTTTAATAATGCCGTGTTGGGTGTCAAATGAAAGGGCTTAATTAGCACATTTCAAAAATATATATATTGTTAGCTATTGCTTTCGGAATTGCTTGCATTCACCCGATAATTGGGAATAATTTCTAAATAAAATAAAATCAGGCCTCATTCCATACATATATACATACATATCACACACGCTGAATCCCGACAATCGGGGTAAGCAGAGTAATCGGTGTTGTGCTGCAAGAACTCTTGTCAATTACAGCACAACACCGACCACCACGTTTCGCAAAGGATTCGAACAAGATTAAATCGATCAATCAGCAAGTATGGCACGAAGACCCACCTGCTGCATGACTCGGTGGAAGTACCGTGCCAAGGTGAGAGGTGACGAGCCTGTCACCCTTTAGCACGGCATCTTGTCCTTATCCCTTAGTCGCCTTTTACGACATGCATGGGGAGAGATGCAGTGGGGATATTCTTTTTAAGTACCGACCCCACACGGTACTCGGCCTCATTCCAAACCTACCCAAATACATCCTACTTAAACCATCTTAATATTATAAATGCGAAAGTTTGTAAATGAGTTGCGTTCAGGAAGACGATAAACCTACTCAAAGAAAATAAGTACCTAAGGGCGAGGCAGAAGGCCGAGCTGCGTTCAGGAAGAAGATAAACCTTCTTAAAGACAGTAAGTAACTGAGGGCGAGGCCGAAGGCCGAGCTGCGTTCGGGAAGACTATAAACCTTCTCGAAGAAAGTAAGTAATAAAGGGCGAGGCCGAAGGCCGAGCTGCGTTCAGAAAGACGATAAACTTTCTCGAAGACAGTAAGCAACTATGGGCGAGGCCGAAGGCCGACCTGCGTTCAGGAAGAGGATAAACCATCTTTAAGAAAGTAAGTAACCAAGGGCGAGGCCGAAGGCCGAGCTGCGTTCGGGAAGCCTAAACATTCTCGAAGAAAGTAAGTAACAACAGGCGAGGCCGAAGGCCGAGCTGCGTTCAGGAAGAGGATAAACTTTTTTGAAGACAGTAAGTAACTATTGGCGAGGCCGAAGGCCGAGCTGCGTTCAGGAAGAGGATAAACCATCTTTAATAAAGTAAGTAACTGAGGGCGAGGCCGAAGGCCGAGCTGCGTTCGGGAAGACTATAAACCTTCTCGAAGAAAGTAAGTAACAAAGGGCGAGGCCGAAGGCCGAGCTGCGTTCAGGAAGACGATATACTTTCTCGAAGACAGTAAGTAACTATGGGCGAGGCTGAAGGCCGAGCTGCGTTCAGGAAGAGGATAAACCATCTTTAAGAAAGTAAGTAACTTCTTAGCTACTTATTTCGAAAAGGATTATCCTCTTCCTGAACGCAGCTCGGCCTTCGGCCTCGCCCATAGTTACTTACTGTCTTCGGGAAAGTTTATCGTCTTCCTGAACGCAGCTCGGCCTTCGGCCTCGCCCTTTGTTACTTACTTTCTTCGAGAAGGTTTATAGTCTTCCCGAACGCATCTCGGCCTTCGGCCTCGCCCTCAGTTACTTACTTTCTTAAAGATGGTTTATCCTCTTCCTGAACGCAGCTCGGCCTTCAGCCTCGCCCATAGTTACTACTGTCTTCGAGAAAGTTTATCCTCTTCCTGAACGCAGCTCGGCCTTCGGCCTCGCCCTTTGTTACTTACTTTCTTCGAGAAGGTTTATAGTCTTCCCGAACGCAGCTCGGCCTTCGGCCTCGCCCTCAGTTACTTACTTTATTAAAGATGGTTTATCCTCTTCCTGAACGCAGCTCGGCCTTCGGCCTCGCCCATAGTTACTTACTGTCTTCGGGAAAGTTTATCGTCTTCCTGAACGCAGCTCAGCCTTCGGCCTCGCCCTTTGTTACTTACTTTCTTCGAGAAGGTTTATAGTCTTCCCGAACGCAGCTCGGCCTTCGGCCTCGCCCTCAGTTACTTACTTTCTTAAAGATGGTTTATCCTCTTCCTGAACGCAGCTCGGCCTTCAGCCTCGCCCATAGTTACTTACTGTCTTCGAGAAAGTTTATCGTCTTCCTGAACGCAGCTCGGCCTTCGGCCTCGCCCTTTGTTACTTACTTTCTTCGAGAAGGTTTATAGTCTTCCCGAACGCAGCTCGGCCTTCGGCCTCGCCCTCAGTTACTTACTTTATTAAAGATGGTTTATCCTCTTCCTGAACGCAGCTCGGCCTTCGGCCTCGCCCATAGTTACTTACTGTCTTCGGGAAGGTTTATAGTCTTCCCGAACGCAGCTCGACCTTCGGCCTCGCCCTCAGTTACTTACTTTCTTAAAGATGGTTCATCCTCTTTCTGAGCGCCGCTCGGCCTTCGGCCTCGCCCATAGTTGCTTATTTTCTTCGAGAAAGTTTGTCGTCTTCCTGAACGCAGCTCGGCCTTCGGCCTCGCCCTTTGTTACTTACTTTCTTCGAGTCGGTTTATCGTTTACCTGAACCCAGCTCGCCCTTATGGACTATGGTACACATGTTAAAATTATAAAACAATAAAACCTAAACAAACAAAACATGTAAAACGGCTCTGCAAATACTTTATCACGAAGTTATATCCCCAAAATAATTAAAATAAAAAATAAGTTCAAAAACTAAAACCCGACTACTGAAAAATCACGCTCTAAAAAGTATGAAACAAGAAAATGTTCTCATCTGAAATTGTTATGTACAAACTATTCAATATTTTATCGTCTATTAAATAAACAACTTACACGTAATATATTTTAATGTATTTAATAAATATTCATAGTGTTGTTCAGAGGATAGCCGTGGTCGTATGCCACCTACCCTATAGGGCAAAGTGGCATACGACCATGGCTATCCTTTGAACAACACTATGAATATTTATTAAATACATTAAAATATATTACGTTTAAGTTGTTTATTTAATAAACGATAAAATATTGAATAGTTTGTAAATAACTATTTCAGATGAGAACATTTTCTTGTTTCATACTTTTTAGAGCGTGATTTTTCAGTAGTCGGGTTTTAGTTTTTGAACTTATTTTTACAAAAAGTAACTCTATTACAGTGGGCATTAAGTTCAATTTTGCAGTAATTATTCAGTATTCTGAACATCACAACCTATAAACAACTAGGTATCTATATCATTGAGAAACACAAGGCAGGCGAAGATAGGAAACAATGCCCAAACTTCGCCTATTACCTTTGCATCGTGTTTTCAGTCATTTTTACTATTTATTATTAACTGTACATAGTTTTTAGCTATAGCCTTAGATAAAAAGAATAGTTTTTTATTGAGTGTGATCTGAAATACTCCACAGTTTGAGAGGATGATACAAAAATGTGCCAAAAACCGGGCGAAATGCGTGGAGAAAAACTGACTTGTGGTTACCTGTGATCGAGGTATGTATTGAATTCCAAATTTAACTGGCATCTTGTTACAACTGTAGGTTAGTTATTGCCTTGTTTGGTATTAGAAATATTTTAGAAAATGTAACAGTCCATTGCTTGGAGGGGTGTCTTAGTGATGATACCAAAGTCACCCCATAAGGTTTTTTACCTTAAATAACGTACTTAGGTCCAACACATCGAGGGCCTCATACAATAGGGGCGTATCCACAAAAATAGATTTTTTTTTATTGTTTCATCGAAATCTATTTTTTTTTTCTGCACAAGATGACATTTTCGTTTTTTTTAGTTTCAGGACTTTTTTTTGCTTCAGCTTAATACATTATAGGCGTATAAACTAAAAAGCCGATACAAATAGTGTAAAACGGGCGTATTCGTCGTATACGCCCAATAACGCGATAATTTAAAAAAAACTATTCAGGCGTATGTACAAACTTCCCAAAAATTACCATTTTTCATGCTACAAGGGCGTAAAATGACGCATAAGCCCCTATGGTATAAATTATTTCGGAAACTTCGCATTATAGGTACCCTTATTCGCATGTAAGCCTATTTGGAATAATTTTTTTTAACAAAATTATTTTATGTTCCCGTTTCGTAAGCGTTCTTTTGTACGTACGCCAACTTATCGACTTAACTGGTGTGGCGCGCATCTTCCTACGCGCTCGCGCTCCTCCCTCTCCCATCCGCCGTTGTCCGTCCCCTTCATCCCTTCGTTTGCCCGCCACCACCGCCACCTCCCTCCTCTGTCGCGTGTCTCGTCTCGAAAGTTGTCCAAACGAAAAAAACCATACAATTATAAAGCATACGGAATTCATAGATTTAAAAAAAATTAAGGAAAATATTTTTCCAAGCTCTTTTCAAGCCACGAATGGAACGCCTCTTTCATGGACCACAGTTAAGTGGCTTAGATTTACGAAGGGTTCCTACAAAATACAATTCAAGTTGGAATACTGGAATGAATTTAAAGAATGTTTGCTTCCCGCAAAGGTACAAATTAGTATACCTAAAAACTTGTCTGACGAAAACTTGCTACCAAGAGCTTATAAAGACGTTATTCCGATAAAGGCAACAAAATACAAGGACCTCATGGAATTGTGTAAATCTAAGAATATACCAACTGCATATCATTCATGTTACGAAACCTTGAAAACACCATCAACTGAAACATCACCTTCGGTTTGGGCATCGGCTTCTCATGCGAGAGGTCCGCGGTTCGAATCCCGTCGGCGTGTACCAATGTATGCACATAAATTTTTTCTGACGAAAAAAATTATGCTTTATAAAAAATTTACACCTGCTGCTTCACCGTTCGGAACCGGTGTAAAACTGTAGGTCCCTTCCCTTGCCCCTTACTAGGTGGTAGGCTCAAATTGTAGCCGACTGGGTTGGTACCACCGTACTGGATGTAAGATGGCCGCATAGCAGCCTCGGTTGTGTTCTCCTCTAGTCCAGTATAGCCAGCAATCCAGGGAAGTCTCCGGTATGGCACCTACCTTCTCGGAGGTGATATTGGCTGATCGGTGCATGCACTTTGGCCCCTCCAACGCAGCCACCCATACCGGATTACATAAAAAAAAAACCTAATAATTTGTCAACGCCGAAATGAAAAACAAGCATCACACATGGGTAGAAATCGATGGACTCCGACGACTCCTACGGGCACAGGTCGTGCAATAAATAAATCTGCACCAAAGAGAGCTCCACGCACGGCTAGTGCAAGCAATCAACTGGATCTGACGTCTCCTCCACGCATAGGTCGTGTAAGAAATAATTCGGCTTCAACGACAGCTCCATGCGCACTAGGCACAGGTCGGGCAAGAAAGCGAAGAAACGCCTCAGTCGAAAGCGATACTAATTCCGACCATTTTGCTTTAGAACATTCTAAAAAAAAATAAGAAAGTACATAAGAAGGAAAACTCGTAAACTCAATTATAAAAGCTTGTTTTTAAAAACGTTTTTTAAATCTTAATTTATTTCATTTTCTTTTATGTACCTATGACCACGAATAACTAGGTATTCACAGAGTTGTCCGATTTTGGTAATTTTTTTTTATTCGATTACGTTTTGTTTTTAAGTTTGTTTTTACGCCAAGTTGGTCCCATCCATATTTGAAAAAAGTTTACCACTAAGGGCACGACATTTTTTTAACACAATTTTGATGATTTTTTGACATATCTCGGGAACCACTGGTCCTAGACCCATGATATCGTACCTACTCAAAGTAATCGTCTCGTTGAGATCTATCGTATTCATATCGAAATTTGATTTGGTCTTGATTAGCACTGGTCTTAAACCCATCAAGTTGGTGCTCAAAATATGTGCCTCCTTAAAATTTACTCACCTGATGAGTGTCTCGCGCTCATAATCTGATGTAGTTCGTTTGACAGCTCATATATTTTCTCTCACTGTTTCGGTGTGTGTAATACATTATGGCGATTTCGCCGAACTCACACATCGGTTTCGTCGTGTAGTGGTATGGAGCAAGTGTTTTTTTTTTATTTGTATTATTTATATAATACTCGGTACATACCTAAGTAAAATATTTCCATTGAAAACAACACGGAGGCCCCCGCCACGGAGGCCGATAGGTTAGGTTAATTTATTGAAGGCGTTATTTTTTTTTTTTGTAAACCACATAAAATTATGCAAGTTTCGTCAAACTCAGTTAACTAACAGAATGTCAACACCTAACCGTGTCGAGTCGGTTTACTGACGAACAACATCAGATTATGAGCGCGAGACACTCGTCTCACCTTTCATGTCAAAAAAAGTACAACCGACTTCAAAACACACAAAAGTTAATGCCTACATACTTTTAGATGGCTATGGTACGTCTGTAATAATTTGTCTGGTACCGACTTAAAAAAGTCCGTTTTATATACTGGATGTATTTTTATTAACTGCGTTCCTTTTAGATTGTTCTGTAGTCTCAACTGAGCAAATTTAATTCTACAACTTTTAGAAATAAAAAAAAATCGCTTTCTACATACCTACATTTTGAGGATCTTAAATGTATGGAGAAAGTAATTTTTTTTTCCAATTTCGGAAAGTTGTAGAACAAAAGTTGTTCAGTTTAGGCTACAGAATAACCTCCTAAAGGGAATGCAGTTGATAAAAATATATCCTTTATATTATTTTAAAATTTTGTGCCTTTTGAAGTCTGTTATATTTTTTGTTATTTTTTTATATGGATAAATAATATAATCGAAGTATTTGGTTATATTCACACTAAAGAAACACAGACAACATTAAACTGCTTCTCAACAGTATGTCGTCTCAACTGACGATTGGATTATCGCACTGGATTATCGATGCTAAGAAATACACACGAGATGTGTACAGAAATACTCAGATGTTTCATGCCGGCACTTCACTTGGCTTAGCGTATTCGTGTTTGGTGCAAACATTTTAGTTTTATCTCGCTCTAAACAAGCCATTAAAGGGAGACGAAACGGAAATTTTTGCCAAATACACGAATACGCTAAGCCAAGTGAAGTGCCGGCATCAGAGGTTTAATCTTTGTTCCAGCTGTGCTGAGGCGCTTATCTTTACTTGATTTTTACATTTAAACTTTCAAAAGCAACGCGGCGGAGCCTCATAGAATGAACCCACTCCGCAATAGCGTGGGCAGTAAGCCAAAGCCACGTATAAGAAAGCGTAAACCCAGAAGAAAACTTGGAGCAAGACAATACAAAAATTATAGTAGTGACATGTTAGAACTTGCTGTAGAATTAGTTACCAGTCACCAAATGTCGTCACGAAAAGCTGAACGTCAGTTTGGAATACCGCGAAGAACTCTTTTAAATAAAATTAAAAAAGTTCATGTACGCCCTGTAGGAGCTCCGAAAATGTTGACAGACGTAGAGGAAATGAAAATTGTTAACGTCCTAAAAGCAGCTGCAGACTTCGGGAGCCCTTTGTCTAAATTAGATCTACGTTTAATGGTTGCAGAATACTTGAAGAAAAATTCCAAGGAAGAAAAGTTGAAGGGGAAGCTGCCCGGTCGATTTTGGGTTCAAGGATTTTTAGAGCGACACGCAGATGATCTTTCAGTTAGAGCTACACAAATTATAACTCATGCTAGGGCACAGAAAAGTTCGACTGAAATGCTAGAATACTTCAAACACCTTGAGACGACGCTTATAGATGTGCCGCCAGAAAACATACATAACCTGGACGAAACGAACCTGAGTGACGATCCAGGTTCCATCAAATGTATATTTAGGAGAGGAACAAAGTATCCGGAGCGAATTTTAAACCACACAAAAGCATCAATATCGATCATGTTTGCAGGTACGGCAAGTGGCACTTGCTTACCTCCTTACGTAGTATATAAGGCATCGAACTTATATTCTGAATGGGTAGTTGGTGGACCACCACAAAGTAGATTACAGGTCGATTAAATCAAACACGGCGATAACATAACTAATCGTGCATATATGATGATGGGATTTGTACTTCGCACAGCTCGTCAGTTTAAAAGAGAGTTTCAACCTATCTTCTACTGTATAAGACACCAGTCCGGTCACAACTCGAATATGCGACACCAATCTGGAATCCCTTGTACAATAAATATTCGCAATCAGTTCAAAGAATCCAGCGCAAATTCCTAAAAATCCTATACGGACCGATATGGACGGAGGGTCAGGAAAGCGCGAGAAAGGAGCAGATAGACACTGCGATCGATCGCTATTAGAAATTGAAATAGAGCGCACGGATTGGCCGGCGCACCGACACGCGTCGACCACCAATCACGCGCGCTCCCGCTCCTGCACAAGACTGAGCGAAATAACGGTCGATCGCCTCTCAATCGACACACATTCGACACACTTCCGACAAGTACTGCCACGAGACAGAGCTTCCGACACTCGCCACAGGAACAAGACAAGATAATTCCCTGTTTCATTTCTCAATACCACATGAGCTTCAAGCACCGCCCTCCTGCCCGCTGCGGAATTTCTCCGTGCCGTAGCGCGCAATTAGGTGGGTTCATCGTCGGCGACAGCCGCGGATCCGGAACCGACAAGAAGAAGACACCTGAAAGCCCCCTTCAGGCGGGTTGATCCTGGAGCCTGCATGAACAGAATGGCTTCTACTAATCCGACTCATGTTAATCATAAAATCTACTTCGATAACTGGTACACCGGGCTTCCTCTTGTAGCATATTTGCACAACGTAGGCATACTTCCACTCGGGATCGTCAATAGAAATAGACTACCCGGCGCAAACGAAATCTTACCAAGCATTAATGACATGACTGAACAAGAGGAAGTTCTGCTGAAATTCTTACCACAGTAAATGACGTCGATGTGTCTGTTGTCTCATGGTTGGATGACAAGCTTGTCAAACTATGCTCCAGCTATCTTGGAAACGAAACAATGGGAACTGTAAAAAGATTCACAAGAGAGAAAAAAATATATAAAGATTTTCCTTGCCCTAAAGCTGTTCTTCATTATAATCGTTATATGGGTGGAGGAGATCTCTTAGATTCAATGCTCGGATACTACCGAATAAAAATTCGCAGCAAGAAATGGTATTAACGTATCTTTTTCCACCTGGTCGATCTCGTTACGGTGAACGCCTGGATTCTTTGGCGCAGAAAGAACACAGACATATAGATACCGCTGCTAGACTTTAAATTGTTAAATCCTGCAAGATATCTTATCAAGACACCCAATCATGGATGCGACCCCGATATCTGAATGTCACCCCATATGTAAAAGTGGTGAAACCTAAATGTATCACAAACACTTAAGCAGCTTAGATTGGAAAATGGTACAATCCGAGACAAAGAAGGACAAAATTCTGAGTACATTATTAAGATTTACAATGGATGGGTGGCCAGCACAAAATAATTTCGGTAAAGAATTTGTACCATATTTTAAACGTAAGAATGAAATTTCAACAGATAGAGGGTGTATTCTCCGGGGGTACCGAATTATAGTTCCAGATATATTAAAGAATAATATAACAAGAGCTCCATGCAAGTCATTTAGGCACAACAAGAATGAAAGAGATCGCAAGATCTTACTTCTGGTACCCTGATATAGACTCAGACATTGAAAGCATTACTAGTAGTTGCATGGTGTGCTTACAAAACCGTAAAAACCCAAATAAGGTTCCGCTACAAGTGTGGCCGCAGCCACCAGGGTCGTGGGATAGAGTTCATGCTGACTTTCTGGGCCCATTGTTGGGAAAAACATTCATAATAATAGTAGATGCCTTTACAAAGCCCGAGGTTTTTTTTTTATGTAATCCGGTATGGGTGGCTGAGTCGGAGGGGCCAAAGCACATGCTCTAACCAGCCAATATCACCTCCGAGAAGATAGGTGCCATACCGGAGACTTCCCTGGATTGCTGGCTATACTAGACTTAGAGGAGAACACAACCGAGGTTGCTAGCGGCCATCTTACATCCAGTACGGTGGTACCAACCCAGTCGGCTACAATTTGAGCCTACCACCTAGTAAGGGGCAATGGAAAAAGGCTTTTATGATGTCAAGCATAACGTCTTCAAAAACAATAAATGTATTTAATAGTTCGTACATTCGATTTGGTTACCCATTACACCTTGTCGCCGACAACGGTAGTTCATTCACAAGCGTAGAATTTCGATATTTTTGTAAAAGAACTGGTGTGCGTCAGAGTTTCTCTGCGCCACATCATCCGGCCACAAATGATGGATGGAAAGAAAATGCGGCTTTTGAGGCTGTTATAAATGTAGGTAATTTAAAATATATACCATCATATTCATACAAATAAGATCGCAAGAACACAACACCACATAATATTAGTCACCTACGTTTAAATTTTAAAGTTATTGCAAAAAAAATTCGAAAAAGTGGTCCAATGTTAGACGTGATGACTGTACAGAACGAAGATCGCATTTTACTTGGCTCTTAATGTGTCGTGCGTGTGCTTGTGCGTGCTCTCTACTTTAGTTTTGCTCTTGGACGTACCTGCTGTGCTGCTGCGAGCAACTCCGGCACGTCGACCCGGCTACGGCAACAAGTCGGCGGCTATACGGCTAGTAGGAGACGCCGCGCTTTCTGCAGTGTCAAGCGTTACCCGGCATTCGCAATGGAGGAAAGAAAGGAACAGGCTTACTGTAAAGCCAGTTAAATCGTTAATAATTACACAATATAATTTTAAAGATATGTCATGTGTAGACTTTCATTCCTATTTGTTATAAAAACGAGAAATTATAAAAAAAAAATTGGCAGTGCGGATATATATTATTTAAAAAAATATTTTTTTTAAAAATTGTTTATTTTAATAAAGTCTTCCTTTTTGAAAGAAAATCCTCCTTTTTAGACCCATCAGCTCTCCATTTCCAAATTTCAAATCACAGTTCAAAAAAGTGTGGCAAGACACCGAGATTGAATCTCGGATTCAAGCATTTCTTCAAGGCCTATCGACCGGATTAAAACATCCCACGAGTAAAGGAAACCGGCTAATAGTTAGCCATATTGGCAACGAGGAGGGTTTCGTAGACGGGGGACTACTGATTTTTGAATCAAAAGATAACAAACAGGACTATCACGATGAAATGAACGCCCAACATTTCGAGGAGTGATTGAGGGCGGTACTACCAAAATTTAAAAAAGACTGCTAGTCTGAGACGCCCCCTACCACTCTCGGTGATTGGAGCAGACCCCTATAACTTCTTGGCGGAAACTACAAATCCAGAAGTGGTTGCAATAAAAAAATATAACGTTCGAGCCCTCCTTGGTAAAAGCGGAACTGTTGGAAATTGTAAGAAGAGAGAAGAAAACATATGAAAAATTCGCAGTGGACGAGTTGGCCTACCACATATTAGCTAATATTGAAAATCTGACTGGTGTAAACATGAAAAAAAATTCAAATCACAGTTCAAGTCCAATCGATCGGATTAAAACATCCCACGAGTAAAGGAAAACGGCTAATAGTCCCAGCGAGGAGGGTTTCGTAGACGGGGGACTACTGATTTTTTAATCAAAAGATAACATACAGGACTATCACGATGAAATGAACGCCCAACATTTCGAGGAGTGGTTGAAGGCGGTAAGACCTAAATTGAAAAAAGACTCTGTGCTAGTCTTAGATAACGCCCCCTATCACTCTCGGCGATTGGAAAAGACCTCTACAACTTCTTGGCGGAAATTAAAAATCCAAGAGTGGTTGCAATAAAAAAAGATAACGTTTGAGCCCTCCTTGATAAAAGCGGAACTGATGGAAATTGTAAGAAGAGAGAAGAAAACATATGAAAAGTTCGCAGTGGACGAGTAGGCCTACCACATATTAGCCAATATTGAAAATCTGACTCGTGTAAACATGAAAAACAATGTCAAATCACAGTTCAAAAAAGTGTGGCAAGACACCGAGATTGAATTTCGGACTCAAGCATTTCTTCAAGGCCTATCGATCGGATTAAAACATCCCACGAGTAAAGGAAAACGGCTAATAGTCCCAGCGAGGAGGGTTTCGTAGACGGGGGACTACTGATTTTTGAATCAAAAGATAACAAACAGGACTATCACGATGAAATGAACGCCCAACATTTCGAGGAGTGGTTGAGGGCGGTACTACCCAAATTTAAAAAGACTGTGCTAGTCTTAGATAACGCCCCCTACCACTCTCGGCGATTGGAGCAGACCCCTACAACTTCTTGGCGGAAACTACAAATCCAGGAGTGGTTGCAATAAAAAAATATAACGTTCGAGCCCTCCTTGGTAAAAGCGGAACTGATGGAAATTTAAAGAAGAGAGAAGAAAACATATGAAAAGTTCGCAGTGGACGAGTTGGCTCCAGAATATGGCGTCACTATTGTACGACTACCTCCTTACCATTGTGAATTAAATCCGATCGAACTAGTTTGGGCACACGTAAAGGGGCACGTCGCCAGGAATAATAAAACATTCAAAATTAATGATGTAAAAACTTTATTTGAAGAAGGTTTAGGACAGGTGACGCCGCAAAGATGGAAAAAATGTGTAGATCACGTTATTAATGTGGTAGAAAAGAAGATGGGTCAACTCAACCATCTTATCGATGACGTATCTGAAAGGTTCATCATTAATGTAGGTAATGATTCAGACACTGAATTAAGTTCATTCGAAGAGGATTTATGTTATTTATTAATGTAAAAGTTGAAAACTACTTCTACGATAACTACGGTCTAGCCAGGCCATCTCACTGCTACATTTGCTATTTCATTCAAAAAAGAATTTTAACTTCAATATGATCAATCTTTAATTTTGTATTTAGTTTTCAGTTCTTTAAGATAGACATTTTATTACACATTGACATTGCACAAAATAAGCAGGTAAAATTTTAAACAATTGCGAATATTATAGTTATATATTATTACTATGTGCAACCGTTTTCATTCATCATAAATATATTCAAATTTTATGTTGAAATTGTCAAAGTGTACGTTTCCTACCAATTGTATAAAATAAAAACAATAAACATAACTACATACTATTTTGTCTTCTTTTTAGAGTTTCGTACCAAAGGTCAAAACAAAACTCTTATGGGATCGGTCAGTTGTCCGTCCGGATGTCTGTCACAGGCTCACAACTTTTGAACCACTCAACGTAGAACAATGAAACTTTCACAACAGACGTATTCTAGCGTGTTCCTTACATGGATAATAGAATAAAAAAATGCATCAATTATTTTCAGAAAAACTGGCATAATATCAAAAACGAATGGGTGACATCACTGAATAAAAACTTTAACATGCAAAATACAACCAATAATTGATGCACTGAAGTCTTCTTCTTTTTTTTAATAGTGGCAACCAAACGAATAGGAAATTCGTTTATTACTGCCAGTATCCAGTGACGTCGCTGCACGGTATAAATTTGTGATTAAGCACTGAAGTCAAAAGTAGTTCAAGCAGTTAGAAGGCACACTAACCTAGTTGACATGTTCAAAGATTTGGACACCTTGCTCCTGTCACTCAGAATAGAAAGACATAATAGAGTAGCGCTAACACAGCTAAAAAAACCTCTCGACATTGTGATAAGCTGTGATGATGAAAAAAAAAACTTAAATATCCTGACGCCTTATGCGTTTGGCTTCGTGAAACAGAAATTCATTCAGGTATCCACAGTAAAATTTATGTGTGATACCATTGGAGATACCGCTGAAGTACACTCAGGAAAAGGTCTCCTGAAAGTGACAGTTGACAACTGTACGTGCGGTTTCTATCTCAACATGAACCTTCCTTGCCAAGACATATTGAAACTGCGTATTGTAAAAGACATCACCTTATTCAGTGTGCAGTGACAGTAATATGTTTTATAGAAAATAAATTGACGACCAATTTCAATACAACGGTTGAAGTCCCTTCAGGGTCGGTGAAAAATCTATTTTCCGTACTTATCGAAACCCTAAAGGAAAGAAAAATACCCCTCGACAACCTAGTTGGCTTCTCTTCAGATACGACCAACTCGATGGTAGGAGATCATAATTCAGTTTTTAACATTTAAAAGAAGCAGTTCCGCACATCATTTACGTCAAATGCTCATCGTTCATCAGAAAATTACCTACAAATCACACAAATTTCTCCTGTCCACTTTGTAACTTGCTGGCGGTTACGTATGGGTAGACAAAATAGTTACAAAGTGGACTTATTGTAAAGCTGCATACACAATTATTGTCCTAGGTATTTTCATTGCTATTTATTATTTTTGAGCAAATGTGCATATGGTAAAATATAGATCTATGAATGTATTTTCTGATACTAATATAATTTGATTTAAATTTTTGGAGTTTACTAAGAATCGATTTTCATATATAGCTCCTCATAGTACGCAAAATAGATGGGGAGTAGATAAAATCGGAAAATATTTTATTTCATCAAGTTTAGATTTTTTTCCCCAAAACTTAATGGGAAGGAAATCTGGTATGGCATTTTGTCTTTACAGGAATAAGATGTGTTGGGCTCACATAAGGAACAAATATTGTTCGGTGGCTAACATGCCAGTTCCATAAAGAAAACATTTATTAATACCAGTTGATATATTTCAGACCCTTCAAAATGCCTCTAACTTCGGCCGAAAAGGTATGGTGATACAGAGAAAGCTTAAAAAAAAAACATCAAAAACAAGAAGAGGTACGAAAAAAAATTTAGAACGGATAAATAAAAATGCAAAGAAAATCTCGCAACTGTCAGAGAGCGAAAAGAATGAGCGGCGTGAAATGCGGCGAATGCAAAAAAATAATCAACGAAAATCAAAAAAAGAAAAGATAAAAGAAATACGTGTACCGTATCACTTGAGAGTGACAATCATACAACAAAATCGGAAAAAAGACAACACAAATCAACCGGTTAAAAAAAGAAAATATAATACTAAAATAAAAATATGGATGCTATGGAAGACAAATAGAAGCACTGAGAAAGAAGGTATATCGGCTGCAACAAACTGAACCCGAACACATCAATCTAAAACAGGCAATTCGATCAACATATGTATACTCCAACAAGACAACCAGAATAACTTTGCGGAAACTACTGAGGAGCAATGTAAATTTAGATAATTTACAATCAGGCGTTCTTAAAGAGATTGTTCAAAACGCGATAGACAATAAAAAAAAACTCACGGCGCTGAACCATCCCCAATAAAATAACAGTTCTGTCATTATTTAAACGGTCACCAAAAGGATACAGATATTTGCAGCATTTAATGTCCTTAGTCCTTACCGAGCATGAAAACCCTGTAAAGATTACTTCAATCAGTGTAAATGGAACCAGGGCTGAATGATGGGGTTCTTAAAAACCTGAAAGCCAGAGCACAAACCATGGATGAGAAGGATCGTCTCTGTGCTCTGGTTTTCGATGAAATTGCCCTAAAGAAGAGACTTATATATAATGAGGGTACAGATAAAGTGGAAGGCTTTCAAGACCTTGGCTTTGGTGAAAGCAGGGGTCGAAGTGGAGTGGAAGCCGATCATGCCTTGGTATTCATGATACAAGGTATCAGAAAAAAATTTTAACAACCAATATCCTACTACTTTGTGCACGAGTCCATATGAACAGACAAACTGACAGTGACCAACAAGACCTAACTGAGCTTGGTTTCGCGAGGAGAGGTGATTTTGGCTCTGTCGACTGCACCATTGGTCTTTCGGCACAGCCACCCATGCTGGATTACATAAAAAAAAATGACAATTACTTTCTTGTCGGTGAACAGAAAGTTTACGTAATGTTTGATGTGCCGCATCTTTTTATATCAATGAGAAATAATTTCTTTAAAGCTGATGAGCGCCATTATAATGGAAAAGTGGCCAAATGGTCTCACCTGCAAGAAATGTAAGAAAAGAACGACCAGTTTCTGAACTTTCAAAAAATTACAAAGGTGGTAGTGAATCCAACTTACAGAAACAAAATGAAGGTGAAATATGGTGCCCACGCTCTAAGCAACACAATGGCTGCTGTGCTTAATCTCGTGGCTTGGAAACAAGAGAATAACCCTTACGGAATAGACGTATCTGATACTGCTAGCATTGTGCGTGAGATGGACCGAATGTTTGACGTAACCAATGGTCCCGCTGGACCTACGTATATAAAAAGGGGCATAAGAGAAAATGTTTCGCTTAAGACACAACATGTTAATTTGTGGAAAGAATATACGGAAAAAATATCCACTGTAAAATTTGTTCAGAGTGGAACTGCCACACACTTGAAAAACATCAAGTATGTCAAAGGATACCTCACATCCCTCAAATCTCTGGGTGACATTTTGGGAAGAAACAAAAAAATGCTGGTTTCAAATATTTCTGAGATTTAAACCTACGGCAACTAAATCAAGACTGCATTGAAAATTTATTTGGGGTAGTCCGACAACACAGTCCCACAAATAGAAATCCGACGTGCTCCTTGTTCACAGCAGCTCTAAAAACATCTATTATATCAGGTCTAACAGGTCCTCACAATAGAGGCAGTAACTGTGAAATTGACAGTAATAAACTGCGGTTTAATTTTAGTGAATTGCTATCAAATAAAACTGATTGTGACAACTCTACAGCTCCTACTGACTGCGTGTTCTGAAATGCGTGCACCGACATCACCAATATACGCGCACACGACCGTTCCCAATTGGACATATCCGCTGTCGTGAATGGTGTGATGTCATCTATGACGTCATCAAAAAGAGAACACAGCGTTCACGGTTTAGAGGATTTGCGGTGTATTCGCTGTCACTTTGACGTTTGGTTTTGCGGGATCGAGAGCTCATTTTAAGGAATACAACGTCAACGTGTCTTTTAAAAAGTCTGAAAAATGGATCTACAGCGTATCGCTGTGCAAATAGGGGGTACTGATGAGATGATGGAGTTGTTGATTAGAGCGGAGGATGTGAAAAGAGCGGAAAGAGGTAATTTGAGTGCAGTAAATAGTTTTTCGCAAAAGATTAACTTAGTAGCCGTTTTCATACTTATTGAAACAATAATAGTTGTAGAAGCAACACATTAAAACAACTATAGTTGAAGAAGCAAAGCAAATATATTTTACTAACTATGTACTTTTACACTGATGATCTTGCACCACACACGCCAATGCTTTCGTCTTCGCCTTTTAATGGACGTAGAATTGCGGACAAAGTATCCTCCTTAAATAAAGGATTTAATCTATCTGAGAATTCCGAAGTACAATTACTTTGAAACAATAAAATGGTAAGATGTTATAAAATAAAAACCACTAAAGGTATTTTCGTGTTTTCAGATAGTACATTCCTACGCGAGCTAGTGGACAAGGAGATGGAAAATAGGACCCTGTTGATGCTGGAGAACGAAGGAAATGGAGGAATGGAAGCCCTAGACGGAGTGACTAATGACGATGGTAAATTGGTATTATATTTTTCTTTTGAATACTGACATTGTTGCGATGTAGTGGCGAGGTGGTGAGTTTACGAGTAATAAAACATTCATGTTGACATCAAACTGTTGTTGTTTTTATGATAAATATATAGTTTACATTTCCTAATGCTAGCGTACATATTAAAATAGTAAACTTATTATTTTTACAGAAAACAACCATTCTGTCTTCACATGGACAGAGCGATGCGTAGCTCTACTTCTCGCATTGTACGAAGAGTACGACGGCCAATTTGCGACAGGAGGAAAGCGGCATCAAACAATTTGGGAGGAAATTGCTTCCCGGATGGAACAGGTTGGACTGTTGAGATTCATTTCCGAATCTGTGGGTTAGTGATGCGACAATTTTAATATTCCTATTCAAATTATTCGATTATATTGACATTTCGAATGTAATCGAATAATCGCGGCGATGGACTGGTTACCGCATGTGTTTGTGCTTTGGTCCTATAACAAATTTTGATTTTTTGTTTAAAAAGGGCACAGAGTCTTGTTTTTAGACATGAATTCGATGGACGTCTTACGCTTCGCAACAACACTTCCAGAAAGTTGCCGGAAGGCTCCGAAGGGTGGATATCTCCCAGCAAACGAAGAATTTGTAGTGGTTAATTACGAGGGAGAATACTGGCCTGGGCAAGTCACTAAAGTAGAAGCTGATGGAGCGTACCTACGTGAAATGTATGACTAGGTCTGGCAGTTTGTGGAAATGGCCAGAAAAAGAGGACTGTCTGTTTTATACGAAAAAGGACATTCAACTCTTCATAGCAAAACCAAAGCAGAGGAGTACAAAAAGGGAGCTTTTCGTGTACCCGAGCTAGAGGAAATATGGGGCAAACAAAAATAATAATTTGTTTCCTAGCTGTTTTGTTCTGATTTTCCTAGATTTTTTGTATTTGGATAAAAATAAAGAAAAAAGTACTTTTATTTCTCGAAATCTGAGTTTTATTCAAAAGTTCATTGAATGCTCTGTCCTATAGTTGGATAAAACGCTTTCAAATATGGTCCATTGTCGATTTATCATGGGAAATATTTCGCAGGCTATAGTTGTGTACATTGTACTACAACTATGGTCCAAGTTTAAAAAATAAAATTTAATGCATAAACTAAGTTTGGAACAACAAAAGTGTTTTGTATTATATTCTTGTTTATCTGTTGGTATTATAAACACAAAAAAGTATTTTAAAATCAAATATATCACATTTTATCAAATAAAATGTAAATAAAATGGGAATTTTGGACCATAGTTGTGTGAAACGACGTATTAATATTTTAGTGTGTTGGTGTTTAGTTAGTTTTGATGTAACGTTATTTTTTAGGTTAATTTATTAATCATGTATATGCACGCACATAGCTATAAGTAGGAAACTTGATTGGTTTCTGTGAAATTTATGTAAGTACCTATTTTTTCTTTTTACGATGACTGTATGTTTTCCAAATATTACAAAGTAAAATAAAATAAAAAATTTGTTCATACGGACCATTCATTGGCGTCTAAATTGTTATACACCGATAAATTTATAAGTTGCTAAACGCAAATCTCAGGTTCAGGATTATAAAGATAATCAAAAACGCAAAGTAATAAGGAAACCTCGATACGACGAATCGCGAGAAGGGGTGTGCTTGACAGGGCGCGAGCATTTTCGCGTGCAAACGTTTTGCCCGTGTGCGACCAGCTATTAGGTGAGCTGAGAAGGTGAAAAGTAGCCTATGACGAAGTTAAATAGTAAGTTTGCATTTTTTCTGAAAATGGACCAAATTACAGAAGAAGCAATGAGAACTAGAGCCAAAAAGCTCAAACAAACATACCCGGACGATCTGGCAGATGGACTGCAAGAGGAATGTACATATACTCTCAAAAAATTATATAAGTACCCAAACGAAATCCCTGGCCGCCCTGAAAGAATAATTATGCACATTAATAAATAAAAACAATTAAAAAACGTTTTTCCCTACACTAATGTTACATTGAGTACAGCAGTGACGAATTGCAGTGCAGAACGTTCTTTCTCGGTGCTAAAGAAGATACAAAATTATATGCGCTCTCGCATAAGCGAGGAACGTTTGAATTGTTTGGCAATTCTCAATATTGAGGCTGACATAACGAAGTCACTATAATGTAGCTAGACTATGAAGACGTCATAGATGACTTCGCTAATAAAATGACTTTTTTTTTAACTATGTAGGTATGTTCATTCATAATAAAAGCGTACCTATTTTATTTTATTTATTGTCTTTTTTTGTTCCTTCCCTTCCTTCTATAGGGGCGGCCCAATAGTATTCGCCCATGGCGCAGAAATCCGTAATACGTCCCTGACTACAATAAGAGTTTTCCGGGAGATTTAAAAAAAGGTGTAAATACATACGATTTCCTGGAAAAAACGAAACAGAAAAATGAACTATTAGTCATTTATAGCAGAGAAGATTTTTACAACGCTGACGGCGCCGTTGCTCTACTTCAACATTTTATGGACTTTGCATTAGAATCAGTGTTTGATGAAAGCATGAAACTTTTGAAAATTGTGCGTACTATACAACCATGACCTCGATGGTCGATGTTTTTCAACGTTAAATAAAGTCAAAACGTCTACACGCAATACTATGGCGCAAGAATTAAAAACCGTTAATTAATTCTATCTCGGACTTTCACAAAAAAGTGATAGATGTTTTTGCACGCCAAAATGACCGGCGAATGGATTTTCTGTACAAATAAAAGCTAAGAACTAGCAAAAAAAAATTTTTTTTAGATTTTAGTGAACACCCATGACAATTTTCCACGAGCCGCCTCTGCTGGTAGAGACCTGATTTTAAAACGCATATTTACAACTATTGACCACAAGTTTCCTGAAGTAGGTCACACATAATATCTCGATTCAAATCGTGATTTCGGTGGAATAGAGAAATTGTTACGAAAACATTCATCGATCGCTCATTGGGAGTTACAACGATGAAATTTTTTTTTTAGCAACAATGACGAAAAGGTAATTATGACATTGATTTTACCTATTATTGGTGCTACAACATTGAAATTGTGTAGTTTAGTCGTTATTGCTTACAAAATATTCATCGTTATTGTTACTTAAAAAAATGTATATTTCATTTGGGAAACAACGACGAAATTACACAATTTCGTCCTTGTCATCCAAATGATCATTTTATTGGAGCGACAAAGACAAAATGTGTAACTTCGTCATTGTGCCATAAAAAATAATATATTTCATTGGGGAGACAACGACAAAATTACACAATTTCGTGATTTTCATCGATGGAATTTCGTGATAAGGCTACTTACATTAGTAGTAAAACACAAAATCTCTTAATAGTTGTTGCAAAGAAGAAATACTGTAAGTCATCCTGGACCGAGTAAAAGCCGCTGTTGGATACTCTATAATTTTTGATGAAACTACCGATGCTGCTCATATTGAACAACTCAGCCTATCCTTTCGTTATCTACATGAGGGAGTCATAAGAGAGGATTTTGTCATCTTCGCAAATACCTACGAATTAATACGCTCAGAAGATGTAGATGGTGAAGAAAAACGGCTAACTGGTGCCGCTCTGGCGCACATTGTAGAGGATTTGCTTCAACAATTTTCTATAGACATAACCAAATGTGTTGGTGTGGGAACTGATAGCTGCTCCGTTATGGCAAGTGAAGTTAAAGGAGCTATTCAGGAAATATTAAAGAGAGCTACTAACGCTAGATGGTGTCCCTGTTCAACAACGTACTGAATAATTCCCTCCCCAAATCTTCGAAAATAATACTTTGCAGAAACACGACAGGTACAATGAAGAAAGTTATAGCCTTTGCCAATTCTTCGCCTAAACGGCACGCTATATTTGTAACAGAAGTTGGTTGTGCATTAAAGGGACTCTGCGAAACTCGTTGGGGAGAAAAGCATGACGGGCATATTTAATTTCGCAAATTCCTCCCAAAAATCTGCAGTGCTCTGGAAATAATTTTGTTTGAATGTTTTGTATATTTTAGTTTTATTTTTTTTCTCCATTATATCATGATATTAGCAATAGTTTTTTATTGTAACATGTAGCCTGATATGTATTCTAGTTGCATAAAAATAGAGCTTTGAATTCCGTGGTATATTTGAGAAAAAAAATCTTTTACTTTCAAATACTTGGCAATTTTTTTTTTACGGCGCGTATTGGCAAAATTGATAGGGCCTCGTAAAAATTTCTCTTGCCCACATTAAATTAAGTTCATGCCCCGCCACTGTATGTTGAACATGAATTGAACGTGAGTTGAATGAAAAAAAGCCACGGCAATCACAGAAAACGTGTTAGGTCCATTTGCTCAAGAGCGCGCTGTGAATGGTATGAAAGAGGCTGGTTATTTTTCCGTTTCATCAGATGCTTCTAATATGAAAAACCTAACAATGTATCCTTCCAGTGCAGTATTTCTGCAAGGAAAGGGGCGTATGCCAGATGTTACTCGACTTTTATGAGGATCCAAATGAGTCATCGCGTGATATCTTCGAAAGTTCGAAAGTATTAAAATAATTTTGCAAACTTAGGAAAATAATGGCTTCTCGCTGCAGCAAATGAGCGCATACAGTGGTGATAACGCATCTGTTAATTATAACATCCACAATTCCGTTTTCTCCAAACTTCAGGCAGAAATAAAGCATGTACTGAAAGCAAACTGTAGATGGCACATTATAAATAATTGTCTTAAGAAAGGGAATATTGCTCTAAGTTATTATGTGGAGTGCTTAGTTCTCAAGGTATTTAGCGAATTCAGTTCATCGGCAAAAAGGACACACGAACTAAAAGATTTCTGCGAGTTTGCTGATATAGAGCACAAAGAAATACTGAGACACGTCGTAACAAGGTGGCTATCACTTCTTCCAGCAGTTGAGCGTATTGCGTACTACTGGCCAGCTCTCAAATCTTACTTCAGAGCTAAAGGCAAGGATAATTGTTCACAAATTATTTGGGCGTTTTTTGGGACCCAAAACTACGAGGCAGATCAGGCAGATGTCAGTAATAACAATTTACCCCTATCTGTTTTTTAATCTGTTTTGCAATCTGCCCTTGTTTGACAGCGCTGTTCGTGCTTTGGAGTGCTTCTTGTCTATCTCTCGATATCGATGGCATTATGCGAAGTTTGTTGGGCAGGTTGGAAAGCCGAGTGACGGATCAATTCTTTGGAAGTAATGTGCGTTCGATACTGAGAAATCTGTCTGAAGAAAACAAAAATACATTTATATCCGAAGCTAAACAATCCCTGACAAAATGAATTACTTACTTGAGACAAAACTATGACTACAGTGATGATAACATTTTAAAGCCAATAAAAAGTTTGTCTTTAAAAAAAAATAAAGAACTGAATCTTACGTGGGATGAGCTAACCCACGTCCAAGAAAAACTACAAATTACAATTGATGTTGACACTATGTACAATGAATTTTCTCAGCTTAGAATGGTCTTTCCAACCTTAAATACGGACGAACGACATAATATGGGCCGAATACTTCAAAAAGACTTCGGCGTCCGAGCTTTACAAAATTGTGTCTTTTGTCTTGTCCATCCCCGCGAGAAATGCCTACGCTAAAAGAGTTTTCAGCCACATGACCAACGGATGGAGCAAGGAGGGATATAGAATATCAATAGGCTTGGTGAAGGCAGAATTACAAGTTAGAATGAACCTTAATGAATCCTGTCTTGAATTTGCACACTTTCTTAGTGAAAACTCTCCTGGAAAAGACCTTGTTTTAATACTGCAAAATCGGAAAAGAAATATTATTGGAAGAAGTGATTTTTTCATTTGCTGTCTCTGTCTGTATGTGTCTTACTTACAAAAACTCTACATAATGTACATACGTACCTATCGGTATGTGTACGGAATTTATAATGTATGTCCTGTTGATTGATATTATAATAAAATTAAAGTGAATTCTCGAAAATAGTTTAATTTTTTTTGCATTAAAATTTATAATACTAGTTATCACATTATTTCAATCAAATAAAATGTTGATTTAAAATGCAAACATGGATTTGTAAGAATTAAAAAAAAGGGGATATGATAGGTGGATGCTAATCGACGCACACTGAGATATTATATTGACTTACTCATACACTATGCAAGCCTATGCAAATCAAAATATATATACTTAAAGTAGAATCAAGAAGAATTTTGTTCCGAAATATTTTATTTTTCTCCGACAGCTTGGGCGTCCTGGAATTATATCAGGAATAGTTGGCAACCCTCTGGAGTCGCCTTCTCTCACAGAGACGAGTCCTTCATCGCAGGAGAGTTTTGCTGCAGCTGCGACGGACGGCACTATGCGAGTTTTCTCCCCAAACAGAGATTATTAACCTGTTTTGGTGGTTTAAAAAAAATAACCAGGGTTAAATTACAGAAGATGTTAATTTTACCCTAACCTAATGTTGAGGCGGTGCATGTCGTTTTTGTTAAACTCCCATAGTGCAGTTTGGCTGCTACCACAGCACCTGCGTCAAAGCTCTCCTGCGATGAAGCAATCGTCTCACAGAGACGCAGCTCGGATCTCGTGCCACCAGCACGTCAGGCCCCTGGCGTTGTGCATTGGCCAGCACACAGCCAGCACTCCGTCGGCTCGGCCCTCTCGTAGCCGAACTCGTCTCCCAGAAAACCGGTTTGCAGCTAGCACGTACCCGCGGAAGCCAGCTCACGTCTGGACGTGAAGCATGCGCCAAGCTCCTTACATTCGAGTACACCTGCAATCAGTTTTCAGACCCAACCAGTACTTGCGTTTTTTTTTCCTTCCTCCATTAGTGGCGTTCATTCCCACACATCTAATGCATATTTCGTTCTCACACCAGTGTGAGTGAACACATGTGTCCCATAACTGTCGGCCATCATGTCAAATTGGCTCATTCCCTTTAGCCACACTGCCTAAAGCTTTTGCTGAAGGGAACCACAAGAAACCAACCAACCAACATTGCCTTTAGCCACACTGCTTTATACTTTTGCTAAAGGGAACCACAAGAAACCAACCAACCAACGTCGTCCTTTTGCTGAAGGGAATCATAAGAAACCAACCAACCAACATTCCCTTTAGCCACACTGCCTTAAGCTCCTCCCCAACAACATTTCTATTCGTTCTTTTAAACTTAAATTAAGAGACTGGATGTTTGTTAACAGCTGGTCAATTTTTCTAGATTGTTTTGTCCGGTTTTTTGTCTCGATCCCCAAATCGATTCGTCTTCGCCGATCCACGTAGTAGCTGGCATCTTGTTTGAGTAGATTCACCAAACTTAACGTTGATGGTCTTCTCTCTGGCACTGCGTTGCGTAGTTTCCTGTGCCATGCCTCCAACAGGTTGGTCGTCCTATGTCTTTGGACTCCGCAAGACCACATATGTAATTTGAACGAGCTGCCATCCAACCATGTTCCCACAAAGTAATCATTGAATGCGGTTGTAATATTGTCCGCCGGACTATCCTCCATTATAGACAACCAGCCGTCATTTATTTCTTCTTTTTCTAGAAATGCCAAAGAAGCGCAGATACTCCAATCAATGAAGCATTTCCACTCGACGTAATTCCTCTGTCGCTGAATCTTTGCAGTGTGATAAAGTAGGGTTTAAAATACACGTTTGACAAATTATCTAGGATTTTTGATGTTTGGAAGTTAGGTATTTATACCTAAAGATGAAAATCGCTTATAACTGCTGGTGAAAAATTGCTCCGTCCGAAGTTCCTTCGGTATATGATATTATATATTAATAAGAGTATATATATAACATTATCTATGAAAATTTCGATTTCGAATAGGCAGAAATTTGAAAATACCTATTTTGTATCACAACTTCTTCAGAAAAATTGCTCTGTCAATTTTTATTTTATTATATGTCTTAATTTATTTATATATATCGCTTTAGACAAGTATCTAGGAAATTTTCCTTATCGATCACACCTTTACAGATTTTTGGCAATAATTCGCTGTGAAAAATTGCTCCGTCCAAAATTCTTTCGGAATATGATATTATATATTAATAAGAGTATATATATAACATTATCTAGGAAAATTTCGATTTCGAACAGGCAGAAATTTGAAAATACCTATAAAAATTACTCTGTCAATTTTTATTTTTTTTCATCTCCTAATTTCTTTAAATATATCGCTTTTCACAATTATCTAGGAAATTTTCCTTATCGATCACACCTTTACATATTTTTGGCAATAACCCAAGCACTGTGAAAAATTGCTTCGTCTGTTTTTATTAACTTATTAGACACAGAACATCAAAATATAATATAATTGTATATTATCCAATAAAATTTCTCCATTAAACATGAACTTTCGAGTAGTTTCGAGTATCGCAATATAATAAAACAACGTTTAAAAAGCGCGCGCTCGCACTACACTGAACTCGGGGTGCGGGAGGGCTGCGGGGAGTGGGGAAGAATAAGCCCGCCCGCCCGCGCGCCAGCAGCTCATCGTCCCGCACCGCGACCGACGAGACGACACGCGAGCGTCGTCGATGCTCGCGGCTCGCTATTCCGCCCGCCACCTCTGTCGTCCCACTACACGAGTCAGTAAGCCTTGAGACGAAAAAGGGGACTTAAATAATAGAATACGGCTCAGAAATATAAATTTATCGTTTATTTCATAAAACACAAATATACGATGTAAAAAGACAGGGTGTGAGTTATCAGAATCACTTGAGCATCGTAGGGGTGACGACCGAGCTAATCGATTAGAGCTATAATTCTGTCCGAGCACTTAGCTTCGGAAGGGGAGACGAAGGTCTTCGCAGGAAGGCCGACACGAAGTCTCCGACGCGTCGCTCGATCTCCACCCTCTTCACAAAGTTCTGCTTCGGAACAGCCGGACGAGGAGTAGGGCCCAGGTGGCTCGTACCGGCTATGCCGTCGCAGATGATGCAGGCGTCCTCGGACGGAGAACGTAGAACGGGGAAGTCTACGTGTAATCGTAGAAGGATCTACGTGCAGACGTAGAAGGATCTACGTGCAGACGTAGAAGGATCTACGTGCAGACGTAGAAGGATCTACGTGCAGACGTAGAAGCTGTTCACACACACACACAAACACACCCACATTAAATAATGCACACATATCAAGGTGCCCTGTGGATGGGAAGAGAGAAAATACACGGATGGGCGTTATACGTTTTGTGCGTGAAGCGCAACGACAACCGCTAGGCCGGCGGTGTCTCACAAGCGACAGGCAAGGCAGAGCTGAAGAGATTATAATGTTACCCGTAACCCTGGCTGTGGGGACTCCTCTCTCAACGCTGAGATGAACGGCTGGAAGCGTCCGACGGCGGCGGCGGTACAGCGCCGCGGCTCGTTGACAGTGGCACGGTCGCGAGGGAAACTAGTGTAACTCACGGCGGCAGATCGAGCGCGTTATATTTTATCTTGTAGCGGAGAATTATTTAACAGAAGAAGTGAAGTCTGGTTTCACTGAGACCCGCTTTTATAGACGGCAGCGCGCGTTTGTGGTGTGGCTGCGGAATGAAGTCGGCTAGCACGCAATGACGCGCACTGTACGTGGTTACCTGAATCTAAGTGGCTGAAGGCCTGTAACTCCATTAGTTGATAATATTGGACCTCTACTAGGGGTCCTCCGATGATGTCTGAATTAAAATGTAAGATAAATACAACCGAGGTGAATGTGAATTCCCGTCTATTTGGGATATATTTTAACCGCCTGGCAACCCATTAATCAACACCGCGATGTGCGGTGTTGCCAAATACAGCAAACAGAATTCCATACCGACGCTCGCTATCTTTTTCGATACGTCAAACAATATATAATTTTAGTATGGGCTGACAGCGGAAAGAGATCGTGGAAATTCACGCTCGGAAAATGATGCAAGAATGTGTGCTCGGTTACGTAGTGAGAGTGTAGTACGCCGAGATATGTGTGATTGAGTTTTCCAAAATGTAGGTTGGCAGTAATAATCTTCAAAATAACGGACGTCTCACGTGTAGCGTAGCCTTAGTACGGAGTATTTTCCTCCGTACTGGCAATGCGTCTCTGACACTTCGGTAAACGGCATTTCGACAGTCCGCTATTAAAATTCACTACGTGACAGTACCCCCTCGGCCCGTTGAAAATTTTCTGGCATCAGAAAATTTTATCCGGTGAAGGCGCACTGCACACGTGCGAAAATAAAAAAAAAAATGTAAATATGTGTTGAGTGTGTGCATGAAAAAAAATTACAAATGATTACTACGGCAATATAGGGGAAAAATTAAAAAATTGAAAATAAAATGAATTTAACTAAAATGTTGTTTACCTACTTTTGTACCTGTGTTCCCTATGTCCTGCATTCTCATCTTTCATACATCATCTCTCTTTCCTCATCATTCCTGAACCCATCTACTCATTCATACTTCGCATACAAGGGTCGCATTCATACCATGGCATACCCCGCAATCGGTGCCTAGCACTCGCAGCTGAGTAGCCTCCTCACAAACCAGAGTGCGCTCCGAACATAAGTACAAGGCGCGCACTCACCACAGACAACCCAAATACTAAGAAGGAAACCGGTAGTTGGCTCGGCTTACGGTCTGGCATCGAGAGAACATAACTCCTAGGCTTATAGTTTTCAGTCTGTCGAGCTCCCGCAGACTAGGTGAAGGCATATTTAGAGTGTCACTAACCGCACTTGGTGTCTTAGGGCTTAATTTTACGAGTAACCAACCGCTCGCATGTGAGTCTGTCTTTGCCAAACCCCAACCGGCCAACACCTTGAGAAAATGAAATAAAAAAAAAACTTTGTGACAAAAAAAATTAAAAAAATATTCAAAGAACAAGCTGAGTTGACAACCCTAATTGCCGAGTAAGAAAAATAAAAAAAACAAATGAAAGAATGTTGCAGTTACATGTTTGTGCGACATGTAGGTACCATGTCGGTACCATGTCGAACCATGACTGCGAACAAACAAAAAAAACAAAACTATCTACACACTATGTATGTATGTATGTATGTGCACTATGTGTGATTCAACAAAATATAAAAAAATCGATCAATGGTCGCTTCATCTCGTGACACATTATTCTGTATCTCCCAAAAACATACACCGGTGGTCATAAAAAATTATGAAAAAGCCCGCAGGGAGATTCCAAACTATTTAAAGTTTCGAACAAACGTGACTACAGCAGCATTTATCTGAACTGTAGCCTCGAGTTCACTCCTCGGGTAACCCAACCGGTAAGTATAAATGTACCAAGCATGAAGACTGACGTGTCCATCGTACTTGGTAACTTAGGTGCCATATACACCCCTACTGGAGGACCTGTACATGCAACACACACAAAATATGGAGATACACCAAAAAAAACAACAAACATAAAAAAATCATTGAACCACACAAGTGTATGTATAACTGATGTTGTTGTACAAGTTATATATTATATGAAAGTAATAATATATACTGTCAATGTAAAATGTTACAAATAAAACTTTAATTTGTGTTGTTGCACGTCACACAAAAAAAATATAGGTGTTCATGATAAAAAAACTGTATGTATGGGCATGACACCTAGATGTGACAATCAGTTTTAAAACAAAAATAAGCACTTTAAAAGTTGCTTCCGGAATGCCGGTAACTAGTATAAATAAAAAAAATGTTTAATGGACATGGCACCTAGTTGTGACTAGCCATTTTAAAAATAAAAGAAAGGGAAAATAGCCTTTAAGAGTAGCGTTCTGAATTGCCGATACCTAATACCATTAAAAAAATTATGTTTGGGCATGGCACTTAGTTGTGACCAACCATTTTAAAAGAAAAGAAATGATATAAACGGTTTAAATGCTGCGTTCCGAATTGCCGTTAACTAAAAAACCTTAAAAAAAATTATGTTTGGGCATGGCACTTAGTTGTGACCAGCCATTTTAAAAAGAAAAGAAATGCAGATAGGCCATTTAAATGTTGCCTCCGATTAGTCGGTGCCTAATAGAAATAAAAAATTGGTCAGTAACTACTAAGATTGAAAAATTTGCGAGAGCTGCGGTAACTGTGAAGCAGTTATCGCGTTGTACCTACACGGAATGGTGTGAACTATAAATTTAGGTATACCCACGGGGAATAATAAAACCTGAACATGGGACCTGGCTCGAGTGCTCTCCTCTCCAGCCCGTGCAGTGCCTCTCGCTTGCTGGAGGACAAACAGTTGGTGTGCCGTTCCATTCTAAACATAAAAGTTGACGTTAGAATATTTAAAATTATACAAATTACTATTATGTTGACAAGAAGATAATGTTGACCGTTGATTTCGAAAAGGTTAAAATTACTATAACAAACTGACTAGGTATTGATTATTTCAACGGTCCGTTAAGTTGGGATTCTACGTCTAAAAGAAAGTAACGAGTTGACATGTATGTGCGTTGTGCTGGCATGAAACATCAAATTATTTTTCTATAGGTTGCCTAACTGAACTATATTCACCTAATGTTTGCGATTAAAAAAACGTTGGCTAAAAACTTGTTGTTACACAAACACAATATAAAATATAAAAAACTAGCCAACGACCCTGCGGATCAAGTCCACATGAGTACAACAAAAACTTTCACAAACACTGGTGTGGGTAATTTCATTACCTATAAGTGAAAAAATAAATAATTTTTCTGCAACCTATTATCCAATATGAAAAAATATGATGGACGTGGAGACTACCTCTCAGGTTTGGAGGTATCTACTAAATTTTAAAAAAAATTACACAACACAAGAACGCACAATACAAAACAAATGAAAATTTTAGCTCGCTCGTCACACAATAAGCTTATAAGGCAGCATTATAGCTCCTTATAGCTTGTTAAAACCCAGAAAACCTAACAATTTACCCAAAAAAAAACCCGCCGAAGAACTAGGGATACTGCACAAATTGCACAAAAACTACAAGTTATAATAAAAAATTGCACAAATAAAATAAAAAAAAACAAACTACATCCCTAGCCACAGTACCGATTACAAAGATAGATGAAGTCTATACTTTGAATATGTTCGGGCGTTGCTAGCCAACTACTGTGTGAAAATGTAAGTACACAATATCTAAGCCTACCTACTGCTCAAGTGATTCTTTACCGGTAGGCGCCACTGAGACGAAAAAGGGGACTTAAATAATAGAATACGGCTCAGAAATATAAATTTATCGTTTATTTCATAAAACACAAATATACGATGTAAAAAGACAGGGTGTGAGTTATCAGAATCACTTGAGCATCGTAGGGGTGACGACCGAGCTAATCGATTAGAGCTATAATTCTGTCCGAGCACTTAGCTTCGGAAGGGGAGACGAAGGTCTTCGCAGGAAGGCCGACACGAAGTCTCCGACGCGTCGCTCGATCTCCACCCTCTTCACAAAGTTCTGCTTCGGAACAGCCGGACGAGGAGTAGGGCCCAGGTGGCTCGTACCGGCTATGCCGTCGCAGATGATGCAGGCGTCCTCGGACGGAGAACGTAGAACGGGGAAGTCTACGTGTAATCGTAGAAGGATCTACGTGCAGACGTAGAAGGATCTACGTGCAGACGTAGAAGGATCTACGTGCAGACGTAGAAGCTGTTCACACACACACACAAACACACCCACATTAAATAATGCACACATATCAAGGTGCCCTGTGGATGGGAAGAGAGAAAATACACGGATGGGCGTTATACGTTTTGTGCGTGAAGCGCAACGACAACCGCTAGGCCGGCGGTGTCTCACAAGCGACAGGCAAGGCAGAGCTGAAGAGATTATAATGTTACCCGTAACCCTGGCTGTGGGGACTCCTCTCTCAACGCTGAGATGAACGGCTGGAAGCGTCCGACGGCGGCGGCGGTACAGCGCCGCGGCTCGTTGACAGTGGCACGGTCGCGAGGGAAACTAGTGTAACTCACGGCGGCAGATCGAGCGCGTTATATTTTATCTTGTAGCGGAGAATTATTTAACAGAAGAAGTGAAGTCTGGTTTCACTGAGACCCGCTTTTATAGACGGCAGCGCGCGTTTGTGGTGTGGCTGCGGAATGAAGTCGGCTAGCACGCAATGACGCGCACTGTACGTGGTTACCTGAATCTAAGTGGCTGAAGGCCTGTAACTCCATTAGTTGATAATATTGGACCTCTACTAGGGGTCCTCCGATGATGTCTGAATTAAAATGTAAGATAAATACAACCGAGGTGAATGTGAATTCCCGTCTATTTGGGATATATTTTAACCGCCTGGCAACCCATTAATCAACACCGCGATGTGCGGTGTTGCCAAATACAGCAAACAGAATTCCATACCGACGCTCGCTATCTTTTTCGATACGTCAAACAATATATAATTTTAGTATGGGCTGACAGCGGAAAGAGATCGTGGAAATTCACGCTCGGAAAATGATGCAAGAATGTGTGCTCGGTTACGTAGTGAGAGTGTAGTACGCCGAGATATGTGTGATTGAGTTTTCCAAAATGTAGGTTGGCAGTAATAATCTTCAAAATAACGGACGTCTCACGTGTAGCGTAGCCTTAGTACGGAGTATTTTCCTCCGTACTGGCAATGCGTCTCTGACACTTCGGTAAACGGCATTTCGACAGTCCGCTATTAAAATTCACTACGTGACAGCCTGGATACGAAATACGGCATCATTTGTATGAGAACCGAGGTAGCCGCCAAAGGGGTGTGAAGTCTGAGGCGGGAGCGGCGCATGGAACGCCGTGATTGGCCGAGCGAGTAGGTAGCCAAGTGACGCCAGTCTTCCATACATTTGAACGGGATTCATACAATAAGTCGCTCATTGTGTCGATTCGCGATGAAAAGATGAAACGGATTTAACAATATTTAACCCTTCTTTAAATCAAGGGAATAATATACCTTTCTCTTAAATGAACAAAGGCAACGCCCCTTTCACAATTTTGCGAATTTGCAGATTTTCGCATAAACACGATCATAGTTCTAAGTTCTGAGATACCTCGGATACTTTATTATAAATCTACAATTGTGTATTCCATAATAAAAATTATCAAAATGTATGCGAAAATAGTTAAGCATAAAGATTAACTTTTTTTAGGAAACTGATACGGATGGCTCCATCATCGTAATTTTTTTTTTTTTTTATGGAAACTGGCACGGTTGGCTAACATCACATCACCTACAACATCCGTGATGTAAGCCCATAACACCGGGTGAACTTGGTGCCACGTCAGTGCTTCCCTTCGTTCGTGCCGGCTACACTGAACTGGACGGAAAACACGAACTATTTACATACAAGTCACAGCGAGCACTCCTCTTGGCTTCTCTGACCACTGTTTAGTGGGGTCCACGGTGCCATTTTTGCCTCCTTAGTCTCGTACTGGAGGAATGCGTCCAATTTGGCACTACGTGTCAGCGGATTGGGACAGGATGCGAGAATACATCACATCCTACCCATGGAGAGAGCTATGCTTCAGTTCGGATGATCTACACCTCGGATGATCTACACCTTGGCTACGGCATTGGCGCATCCCGGCAGAATGCGCCAATGCCGTAGCCGAGGTGGTTCTGGGGGGAATGGAGATGTTCATTCCCAGCGCCCTCGTGCGCCTCGGTGGTAAAAGCCAGGCCTGGTACAGCCGCGACTGTGGTGAAGCTGTCGCAGCTAATGGCGCAGCTTATCGTGCATGGTCGTGCGCTCGTGCCAGACGCGATCCTAATGTATCCGAACTGAAGAAAGAATACAACCGCCTCTCCAGATCCTGCAAGAGGGCTATCGCCAGGGCCAAATTCGAGCATATCGGCAGAGTTGGTGATAGGCTGAACCAGCACCCAACTGGGAGCCGTGAGTTTTGGTCTCTCGCCAAATCTGTCGTATCGATTTTCTACCGCTCCTCCCTTCCACCTCTACAGTGTCCTGGGGGCTCACTTGCCCACTCCGCAAATGTAAATGCTCTCTTTGCGTAGAACTCCACCCTGGACGATGGGGTGCCATCCCCCCATCCATAACTAGGTGTGAGAACTCCATGCCGGAAGTACAGTTCCGACAACGAACTGTGCGGGCGGAGCTTATCTCCCTAGACACCAGGAAGGCGAGTGGGCCGGATATGATTCCTGCATTGGTGCTGAAACGGTGTGAATTGGTCTCGATATTGCCAAGGCATTCGAATGGGTTTGGCACAAATCGTTTCTGGGCTAGCTTCCGTCGTACGGACTTCCTTCTGGCCTCTGCGACTGGGTCGCCGACTTCCTACATGGGCGTAGCATTCAGGTCCTAGTGGACGGTTGCTCTTCGGACGCCCTGTCAGTGAATGCCGGCGTACCGCAGGGATCTGTGTTGTCTTGTCACCAACACTGTTTCTTCTGCATATCAATGACATGCTGCCACTCGGCAACATAAATTGTTATGCGGATGACAGTACAGCACATGGATCCTATATCAGTGACCCTTCAGTCAGATGGGATGTTGTGGATGAAGTGGCGAAGACTTGTGTCTGATCTCAAACAAACGCTTCGGTCTATTTCCGAATGGGGCCGCTGTACGCAACAGTCGTTCTCACCCCGTGGTGTTAGTGGGTGGACTGTAGTTGGGTGGGGGTGCGACTGTGCACATGCAATATCACGCCGTCACCGCAGCGGTACTCATATTCTGGGTTTGAGAGTTTCATAAGGGGTGAAATAGGGTAAAGTCAGTTCAGATCTTATTTTGCGCTTCGTGATAGGATTAGTTTGGCGTAGCGTCTGGATCCGTCTGGCTGACTTCGGAAATTCGCTTAGGTGTCGGGCTCCGTCTGGATGGCGTCGGGGAACGCAGGGCAGTATCGGGCTCCGTCGGGATGGCGTCGGGGGACGTAGGGCAGTGTCGGGCTCCTTCCGAGCTGCGTCGGGATTCGTCGGACTGGCTTCGAGGCTCGCTTAGATGTCAGACCGCGTCTGGATGGCGTCGGGGGAACGCAGGGGCAGTGTCGGACTCCTTCTGAGCCGCGTCGGGATTCGTCGGGCTGGTTTCGGAGCTCGCTTAGATGTCGGACTGCGTCTGGATGGCGTCGGGGGAACGCAGGGCAGTGTCGGACTCCTTCTGAGCAGCGTCGGGATTCGTCGGACTGGTTTCAGAGCTCGCTTAGATGTCGGACTGCGTCTGGGTGGCGTCGGGGGAACGCAGGGCAGTGTCGGACTCCTTCTGAGCAGCGCCGGGATTCGTCGGACTAGCTTTGAGGCTTACTTGGATGTCGGGCTCCGTCTGTATTGTGTCGGGGAACCCCAGGGCAGTGTCGGGCTCTTTCTTAGCAGCGTCGGGATTCGTCGGACTAGCTTCCGAGCTCACTTAGATGTCGGACTTCGTCTGAATGGCGTCGTGGGAACGCAGGGCAATGTTGGACTCCTTCTGAGCAGCTTCGGGATTTGTCGGACTAGCTTCCGAGCTCACGTAGATGTCGGACTGCGTCTGAATGGCGTCGGGGGAACACAGGGAAATGTTGGACTCCTTCTGAGCAGCGTCGGGATTCGTCGGACTAGCTTCGAGGTGTAGCGCAAAGTGTGTGGTGGTGTGGTACCTCCTACCTGGATGTTGATGTCTCCGCCCGCAGCCGCACCTTCGATAGCTCGGTCCTTCAGGTGGTGGTCGTCGATCGGCACGGAAACGTCCCGGTGTCCGAGGATCTGCTGGGCCCAGCTACGCACACACTTCGGAAACTACACTCACTATACTTATGCCGTATTAGGTCGCAACAAGCCCTGAGAGCCCGCGCCGCGCTCGATCAGGGTGGATTTTATCTTTTCCAGAGCAAAATGTTTGAACAAAACCGCCCGCTCCCGCTTGTATTTTCGGACGTGTCAGATCACAACAGTCCGTCGCCTAGGCAACCGGACTCTTCTCCTTTCCGCCAGGAGGCGCTGTGTGCTTCTTGCATGAAGACCGCTGCAGGTAGAGTCTTGAGGCGAAGAGAATGGAGGAACGTTTTTTTTTTATTTTTTTTTTATTGAAAGCGCGACATATGGCGCCGAGCCACCCATAAGGTGTCTAACGACGCCCATGGACATTCGGTCGTATGCGGGGGTTGCGAATGCCATGCCGGCCTGACAGGTGCCCATTCACGCCCCTCTTGAAGGACCCGAGACTGTACTTGGGGGGAAATATATGAGCAGGGAGAGCATTCCAGAGTTTACCGGTTCTGTAGAGGAATGATCTGCAGAATCGATTAGTACGCATCCGCGGTAAGTCCAGCGTATAGGGATGCAATCTCTGCCCAGTTCATGTGGTGCGGAGATGGAAAGGGGACGGCGGGATTGCGTTAAACAGCTCCTCCGAGTACTCCCCATGGAATAAGCGATAGAACACACTTAGGGAGCCGACATCCCTACGGTGTTGCAGTGGTTTTAGATCGCGGGACACTGCGGGGTCACCCACTAGTCGCACGGCTCGACGCTGGATCGAGTCCAGAGGCGCAAGCTGGTATTTGGCAGAGCCATCCCACAGGTGCGAGCAGTACTCCAAGCAGGACCTGATCTGCGATTTATACAAAAGCAGCCTTTGGTCCGGCGTGAAGTACCGTCGCACCTTATTGAGTACGCCCAGCTTTTTAGAAGCCAGCTTGGCCTTCCCCTCGATATGGCGACGAAAGTTCAAGTCGTGCGACAGTTCGACTCCGAGGACCCCGAGGTGTTCGCTTAATTTAAGCGACGTGCCTTGGAATGAAGGAGCCGGTGTGAACGCCGCTCTCTTCGCACTTAACGCGCAAACTTGTGTCTTGGAAGCGTTGAACTCGACCAAATTGCTACGGCCCCATTCGGAAATAGAGCCGAGTGTGTGTTCGAGCTCAGACACAAGTCTTCGCCTCTTCTCATCCACAATATCCCGACTGGCTGAAGGGTGACTGGTGTAGGATCCGTGTGCCGTACTGTCATCCGCATAACAATGTATGTTGCCCAGAGACAGCATATCATTGATATGCAGAAGAAACAGCGTGGGTGACAACACAGATCCTTGTGGTACGCCGGCGTTCACTGACATGGCGTCTGACGAGCAACCGTCCACTAGGACCTGAATGCTACGCCCATGTAGGAAGTCGGCGACCCAGTCACAGAGGCCAGAAGGAAGTCCGTAAGCCGGCAATTTGCCCAAGAGCGACTTGTGCCAAAGCCGATCAAATGCCTTGGCAATATCAAGGCCAATTGCCAAGTATTTTTTCATTTCATTTTTCATTTATTCATTTCCATCTTAGGTACCATCGGTACACTTGAGTTCGTCAAATTTTAGTTTACCAAATTTACAATTGAAACTGTCTGGGTCTAGCCATGGTAAGGGACTAATAATTAGCAATAATATAGGTACATAACTAAAAATTATAAGAATACAGAGAAAAAAAAACTGTTTTGTGCATGAAAGGCAATTAAAACTAGAGCTAAATTAAAATACTTCGCATCAATAGAATTGTCAAAGGTTAAAAATTCAATTATGTCAATATAAAAAAATATAAAATTAAAATAAAATTAAAATAAAATTAAAATAAATTAAAATTCAAAATTAAAATAGGTAGCATCAATTCACCATGACCTTCAAGCGATTCCCCCCAAAGGTGAGTGACGTACGCTAGGAGATCACCAGCAGATCGTTTTGGCCGGAAGCCGTATTGCCGATCGCTGATGAGGTCATTCGTCTCCAGGTACTTCATGAGCTGCGTATTGATAATGCGCTCCATCAACTTACAGAAAAGGGAGGTAATAGCTATAGGTCGGTAGTTTGACGGGTTTGAGCGGTCACCCTTTTTAGGGACCGCTTGCAAAAACGCAGATTTCCAGGCCGCCGGCACACGGCAATTGGAGTAGGAGAGACGGAATAGGCGCGTCAGCACTGGGGCCAGCTCGGGAGCACACCTTTTTAACACCAATGCAGGAATCCTATCCGGCCCACTCGCCTTCCTGACGTCTAGGGAGAGAAGTTCCGCCCGTACAGTCCGTTGTCGAAACTGCACTTCCGACATGGAGTTCTCACACCTAGGTATGGATGGGGGAGTGGCACCCCCATCGTCCAGGTTGGAGTTCCCCGCAAAGAGAGATACCAGTAAGTCGGCTTTCTTCTTTGCGGAGTGGGCAAGTGAGCCTCCAGGACACTGCAGAGGTGGAAGAGAGGAGCGGCAGAAATTTGACTCGACATATTTAGCGAGAGACCAGAACTCACGGCTCCCAGTTGGGTGCTGGTTCAGTCTATCGCCGATTCTGCCGATGTGGTCAAATTTGGCCCTGGCAATTAACCTTTTTGCAGGATCTGGAGAGGCGGTTGTATTCCTTCTTCAGTTAGGATGCGTTCGGATCACGTCCGGCACGAGCGCGCGACCATGCCCGATAAGCTGCGCATTTAGCTGCGACAGCATCAGCACAGTCGCGGCTGTACCATGGTTGGCTTTTACCACCGAGGTAGACAGAGGCGCTGCGAATAAACATTTCCATTGCCCCCAGAACCACCTCGGCAACGGTATTAGCGCATTGCGACGGATCGCCCGAACTGAAGCAGATCTCTCTCCAAGGGTAGGATGCGAAGTGTTCTCGCATCCCATCCCAATCTGCTGACGCGTAGTGCCAAATTCGACGCGTTCCTCCAGTACGGGACTGAGGAGGCGAAGATGGCGCCGTGGACCACACTAAACAATGATCAGAGGAACCCAGCGGGGCTCTCACTGCGACCTTATATCCAGTGGGGTTCGTTGTCAGCAGAAGATCCAGCAGAGAGGGTTCATGACCGTCTATATCTGGCAGCCTGGTGGGCTGGTCTACCAGTTGAGACAGGTCATGCGTCAGGGCGAAGTCGTAGGCGGCTCTCCCCGCAAAGTCAGTTCTCCTGGAGCCTAGCCATGCCTCGTGATGGGCATTGAAGTCTCCAAGAAGAACCAAATCCGCGGTAGGGAACCGCCCTTGGACTTTGTCTGCCGCTCCACTCAGGTACTCAAATAACCGAGCTGTCTCTGCATCACCAGAGTGCGACCTGTACAGACAGGCGTACACCCGCGAGACCGTTCCCAGATCCTCGTGGACCCAAAGTACTGATAGCTCGGAGTCCTCAAGGCAGCGCAGGCGACGACAGCAAATATCAGCCCTGACAAACAAGCAAACCCCGGCTCGCGACCGGAAGGCTTCTTCCAGGGTGTAGCCGGGGTAGTGCAGGTCGATATATTTGTGATTCCGTCAGGAAAAGCAAGGCCGGCTTCTTCGTCTCCAGGTGGTGATGGACGGCATTCAAATTGGTATGCAACCCCCGCACGTTGGTCGAGTCAACGCTAAATAGTGGTGTAAGGGTGTGCACCGCTGATTGAACCTTTTTTTCCTTTTTTTTCGCTGCCATGATTTTTGTAAGAGGGAGGGAAAGAGCATGAAAGGGTGGCTGTGGTGATTCACGGGCAAAGCGTGGACCCTAGCTTCATCGCTTACTACTCAGGTTAGTGTTGCGCCGACACGGAAGACGGAAAGGCCCCCGGTCCCCCCCGGAAGTGGCCGCTGGAACCCCTACTCCGGTCACCAACCGGCACGACGGACCACTCCGGGATTATGTGCCGGTTGACCGGGGCAGCCTCTCGCGTTGGTTAGACGCGATTGGGCTCCTGTACTACCCGGCGGGCGGCCAGCGGAATAACCGTTTAACCGGGTCTCCCTGTCAACCGTGTCGATGCGTCACCTCTGAACAGCGAATCCGCGTCGGGATCACTGGCCTACTCCTCACCACAGCCAACCCCACCTGCTACTGGGTCCCCGGGAAGTACACCGGAACACAGCGAACTGTTATGCCGGTGTAATTGTTTCTCCCGGGGTGTGGTGGCGAACCCAGCCGATCCGAAGATCTGTCACACGCTGATTGCTGTTCATTTGGCACCACCCAGGAGGCACGTGTGACTTTTATATCGGATTTATATTATTAATAATTTTAATTTTAATAGGATTCATTTATTATGTTTCATATTATTTTATTTTCTAAATAGAAAAATTTTAAAATGTGTGAATGTTAGTTTTTGACTTGTATATGTTATACAAATAAATATTCTATTCTATTCTATTCTATCTTCAATGGTTACGTTAGGCGGCGCGGCGTAGGCACCTGCTTGGACGACGACGTCGAACTACACTCTGACGATATGTCGCGATCACTACGTAGTAGGTACATTGAGCCACGTCGAAAACAGCAATTTACTTTACTTCGCGGTCGTGAACTGACACATTCGTCGCGGTAGTGAACTGAACTGAACTTATTTATTATTAGGCGTTCTGTTTCATAGAACGTAGACATGTTTGATTTTATTTTTAGAAAAAGAACTCTTATTTCCAATGAAATAAGACTCACTATAGGTCCCCAAAGGCAAACCAACCACATAAATTGATTCCATTTTTGCAATATACCGCTTGTTTTTATTATAAATGCCAAAAAGAACCACATAAATTGGTTCCACTTTGCGATATACAGTTTGTTTTTATTATATAATGCCAAAAAGAACCAGATATCTTGGCTCTGTTTTGATAAATACTTTTAGCGTACTTCATTAAAAACAAAAAAGTCCATCTCGCTTGGATCTTTTACGCAAAAAAAAAAATCTGACCAGTTAGCTAGTACCAAGTAGCATAATTATTTTCTGCTGTTGCGATATACCTCAATTGGGCGGATGGTTCTTAGACGAATGTGTAGAAACCTATTAGTATCATACCAAGTAACCTGCCTGGGTCTTTTCTGCAAAAAATAGAAGGTTAATTAGCTCTCGATTGGTATATTTAACTCATTTTTAACCAATTTGTGGGTTGGTGCCTTTTGGCATTTATATGGTAAATTTTCTGAAGAAGTTGTGATACAAAATAGGTATTTTCAAATTTCTGCCTATTCGAAATCGAAATTTTCCTAGATAATGTTGTATGTATACTCTTATTAATATATAATATCATATTCCGAAGGAATTTCGGACGGAGCAATTTTTCACAGCGAATTATTGCCGAAAATCTGTAAAGGTGTGATCGATATGAAAAATTTCCTAGATAATTGTCAAAAGCGATATATTTAAATAAATTAAGACATATAAAAAAATTAAAATTGACAGAGCAATTTTTCTGAAGAAGTTGTGATACAAAATAGATATTTTCAAATTTCTGCCTATTCGAAATCGAAATTTTCCTAGATAATGTTAATATAAACTCTTATTAATATATAATATCATATACCGAAGGAATTTCGGACGGAGCAATTTTTCATCAGCAGTTATAAGCGATTTTCATTTTTAGGCATTCATTCATTTTAATACCTAACTTCCAAACATCAAAAATCCTAGATAATTTGTCAAACGTATATTTTAAACCCTACTCTATCACACTGCAAAGTTTCAGCGACAGAGGAATTAGTCCGAAGAGCCCATACAAGGAATTTCCTCGTTTCCTGGACTAAGAGGGACACGTGCTTCGTCTGCATTGTAAATTTTACAAAGTTACATACAATTGAAGTTAAGTAAGGTAAGGTAAGGTAAGGTAAGAGTAAGGTACACATTTAAACAACTAATGTATAATCTGCCTGTATAATCTAAAACATACTCTTAATAACATAATAATCTTACTCTACAATCTATATACTCTCTTCTTTTCAGTCTGGTGATTTTTTTTATGTAAACTTTTTTTCCTGGCAGCCATCAGCTCGTTTGTCAGCTTGTTTGGGTACCTTTCAACTCTTTTTTTTTGTATGCTTTAGTTCTGACTTTCGTTTCCTTCTTTACAGTTGAAATCTCAAAGTCCAGATGCAGCGGATTATAGGTGACATACCAAGGTGTCTCAACAATCATTCGAAGGGTTTTTGATTGGAACCGCTGTAGGATTTCTAGATTTGAATTGGCGGCATTGCCCCATATTTGAATACCGTAGCACCAAATAGGTTTGAGGATCCATTTGTACAACAGTTTGTTTTCCGTGGAGGTTGAGATTTTCGGCTCAGCAGCCAGTATAGTTTTCTGAGATGTTGGCTCAGCGTTTTCAGTTTTGTGAATATGTGTTTTCTCCAAGTAAGACGTCTGTCCAAGTATAGTCCCAAGTATCTAGTCATCGTCCGCTTGGGAAACTTCAACTCCATTTAATGTTACCGGTGGGCATGTGTCACGTCAAGTAGTGAAGGTCAATTGTACAGATTTGGTTTCTTTGGCCTTGATGCACCAATTCTTCAGCCGAGCAGATATGTTATTAAGGCTTCTCTTCAGCATGCGAGATGCCTCAACAGGATTCGCGTGAACAGTCAAAGCAGCTGTGTCATTCGCAAACGTCCCTATTAGGACGTCAAGAGTCAGTATTTTCTTAATATCTGGAGCCCAATATGTTGTCTCCCCAGTTGACACAGCATGAAGACTTTTCTTACAAATATAATACTCTTTTTATAATATGGCAATTTTTGAAGTATTGGAACCATTCATGTACCTCTAAAAAGTTACAGTTTATAAAACACTTGTCTTTTAGTTTTGATGTGCGACTCCTTTTTCGAATTATAATGAAGACGCAGGCCAACATACTCTTCAATCACACTTCTTACCAAAAATAGCCTATGATTTATAAGTGGCCGGTTGCTCTAACGAGTGCTCGTCGAGATAGTGAAATATTTCCTTATATACATATATAAATGCAACTTTTGAAGCACTCTATGCTAACACGAGCGAAATAGTTTTTGTCAGAAGACTTCACACGTTCTTTAAATATTTTTCTAAGTACTTTTTCACTGTTGATGCAAACTTTATAAACATCGACGGACGGATAGATCAGTCCGCCAAAATTTTTCTTGTCAATTAGTTTATGAAAATATAACCCATCTGTCGCGAAAAGACTATTTGTGCATGTTCGACATAAAATTTTTCGGTTATTTTTTTTAGATACAAAACCTGATATGTATCCCACTATTTGCTCAATAATTTCTGGTGGCACTGAAGCATTCAATATTTGATTAAATATGCCACAGTGTTTGCGTTCCTGCGTATCTATCTCAAACGCTTTCCCTGACTCTTCACCTTCTTCAAATCGATAGCCAGTAACAGTTGGATTAATTATTGATACGGCTGATGAACATTAGATAATTTTCAAGGGGGATGCAGTTTTCAGCGAAATTTGATTTCAGTTCGAAATGGTTTAATAGTTTTCTGAAAGTACCGCGGAGTTGACAGGCATCTGGGTTGTTATTGTGCCCCCCATGGCTTCGAATATTGCTAAAAAATAATTCTACGTGATCCTGTGAGTATTTATGCGACGGAAGGCACTTTATGACTTTGGTCTTCTCAACTAGTTCTTCATATAAATATCTCAGGCTTTTGATGCAAATCATAAATCCGATAAATCCTGTTTTATTTCTGGTCTCAATAATTGGTTTTTCATAAATTATAGTCATAGTAATATTTTTTTTTTGTTCTTCCTGACTTTCTGCATTCGCACTCTAAATTTTAATGTTTTTAGGTATTCCTCGGCTTCATCTAGTAACTTGAACTTTTGTTCTCTGTTCTCCACACAGATTGGTTGTTTGAAACCGAAATTCGACCTGGAAATTAATAGGTCGTTCATTGTTTGTACTAGTTTACCAGTGGCTGAAGCATTGTTGAACGTGAATAATTTAAGTTAATTTTCACACAGATCTAAAGCGCTTACAACGCTACTGCTCAAAAGTTGGGCAGCGAGTTTGACTTGATTGCGAAATTTTATGTGTTGTTCAGTGATCTTGTTTGCAAAATGCAGACCTAAATTGTCTCGCAACTTTTGCAATTTAACGAGGTGTTGCCAGTATATACTCTTTCCGTTTGAATCTGTAAATTATTTTTTGGACTCCAGCGTATTTCTAATCAACTTGATCATGTGACATGGATCAAGTATTAAGCAAACATTTGTGACATTGTAATTTGGATGTGGAAAGTGCGTTTTTAAGTTGTTATCGTCATCTAATCTGCACCCCAGTTCGTTAGCGGCAGCAAAATTTGAGGCACATCCATCAAAAGTCAGCGTCACTACCATGGCTATGGCTTCGTGGCATTTTTCTAACGCTCTATTGATAATATTTGCTCTCGGTTCGCCAGAAAATACTATTACTAAAAAAATTCCCAAGGGAAACAATCGTTTATTGACACTAACATGAAACAGTACGATTGAGTCGAACACAACTTAATACTAAAGGCACAAGTAATGGGAGAGTTAAGATTACATAAGATTAAAGCAAAGTCCTTTCATACATTTTTAAAAGAGTATAAAAATACTATGTTAACACTGTCCTTCGATTGCCAAAAGAACCAACCGCTTCCAAAGGTCGCAGACCAGGCAGCATATTACAGCAGGCAACTTGTACAACTTTGCAATAGTTAAGGGGAATGAGACGCAAAATATTGCTAAAGAAAATGTTTACTTGTATGCTTGGACAGGTTCGGAAATGGAGCTCTTCTTCAATCGGGACGACATCGTAGATGCACAGCTGGAAAACGAGAATGCAGAACTCACAAGAAAAAGAAAATGCAAATAAGGTATTTGACGGATACAGTTTATAATTTGTATAAAACTTTTAAATCTGAAGGTGGTAAGTACGGTATTAGCACCTTCTTTATGTACAAACCATTCTATTTCCTCTCTCCCAACGTTAAAACTAGAGAAACATGTATGTGCATAAAACACAGCAACATAGACTTCCTTTTCGGCGCCCTTAAAAGCAAATCTATTATAGCTTGTCTATGAATACAGAGGTGAGTAAAAAACATTTCAATTTGGTTTATTCGAATGATATCCAGAATGAAATAATTCAAATACTGGCAGATAATGTTTTGCGTTACATCGTAAACGAAATTTAGAGCCCCGAGTATTTTTCTATCATGCTCGACGAGACTTGCGATACTTCAATCCATGAGCAAGTTAATTTTTGTGTGCGTACTGTCGACGAAAACTTCGAAGTAAACGAGGAATTCATCGGACTGTATAAGACAGTTAATAATAAAGCAGAAGGTCTCTTTAAAATTGTGAAGGATCTTTTAGTACGTTTGGATATGTCGAGTGAAAATTGCGAGGACAGTGTTATGTATGACGGTGCATCGAACATGAGTGGGGAATTTGGAGGCCTGCAAAAGTTAGTAGCGGATCTGCAACCGCAGGCAACATTCGTGCACTGTACAGCTGATAAGTTGAACTTAGCAGTCCAGGAGGCCTATTCGGGGAAATCCTCAAAGAGGATTTAGGACGGTTTCCAGAGTGAAAACCGCTCTGCCAGTACTTTGGTATTCCACAAATCGATCGCAGCGCCACGCGGAGCAGTGGCACGGAATTAAAACATTGCAAAAGGAATCCGTCGTTATTTTGTATGGTAGACGTCAACCTTACCTATTCTGGCAGCACTTTTGACAGCTGAGAATTACGGAATCACTCATGGAATGTTTCCCTTGTTTTCCGCTGCTATTTAGTAACTTATGCCATACAATTCAAGGCGAGTGATACAAAATTCATCCAGAAAATGTGGAGTTATTTGTGGGGAATGGAGAATTTCGAGGAGGCACATCGCGAGGACATTGTGCGAAGACGCAGACGCCGACGCATGCTGCGTGAATATGGGAGCGAAGATATGACGGAAGGTGAATTTATTCAATCCTTCCGTCTTTCCCACGAGCTCTTTGACGAGGTAATGAACGAGCTGGAGCCCCACGTAAAAGAACGCACTCGTGTTGGCGACATATCAAGCTCTACAAAGGTAGGTTGGTAATAATATATAATGTAAGTGCATTGTGTATTTAAAGTAATTATTTATATCTCTATAAATGTTTATAGAGACGCCTTTTAATATTTTATCCGCGATACAATCAAATATATTTCATATTTGCATTTGTTTTATGCAGATAGACCTATGCATTATACCCACGGATATTATTTCATCATAATATTATCGTTCCAAGCATGATTCACTCAGCTTCAGTGCAAAGTTAGCTGTCTTTTTTATACCTCCATGTTTATACCTTGTCGTTTTAGCTTGAAGCTGCTCTTGCGTTTTACGCAAGCGGCAGCTACCAAACTATAGTGGGGCAGCATAGCGCAGCAACGATGTCGCAGCCATCGGTGTCTCGGGCCATACGGGAGGTGAGCGAAGCACTGAATTCACCAGAAATAATTCAAAGACATGTCAAGTTCCCGCAGAACGTAGGAGAACGGGCTGATTTGAAAATGAGGTACGAACTTAATTATAAATTTTATCTGTGTTTTTACAGAATGTGTATTTTTCCAAAAATTTTAATTCCAATAGGATATAGTGTTGGAATCAAGTTGGACCGTTAATATTATAAAAATTTCCACTAGTCAAAAGTAGTACCTAGTTGGATAAATAAATTGGTGTACAGGCACCAGTATTTCGTTCTGGTGCCTCTTAGGGGTTGCAGACTGCAGTAATTTCCCTTGAAGCATGATAACTGCCTCACCAATGAAAAGGATGAAAAACAAAATAAATCTAAAATTATTTTGTTTTCATACACTAGGTACGATACTCCTCTCACCTTTGATACAGCTCTCACTTCCGAATCCTTGAGTTCCCTTCTCGAAGAAAACATTCTGAGAAATGACTGACGGGCAACTCGTAACCGCGTATAATGCATAACACAGAAGAAAAAAACTGTTTGCAAAAAGAGATAAAGAAGGGATTTCTACTAAGTAATTAATAGATACTAATGCAACGTGTTTTTCGTAGATTCTACCAAAAACATGGCATACCGGGGGTCATCGGCTGCATAGACTGCACGCACGTTGCTCTCGTGCGTTCCAAACAACACGAGGACACAGAATAGAAAAGAGTAGCGATATTTTAATCGTAAAAACTTTCACTCAAAGAATGTCCAAATGGTGAGTATGTACATGCACATATATTTACAGTTTGTTCTTAATGTTAGTCATACCTACATACAAGAGTTGTTAATGGTTCGGAATGCACGTAAAGATTTAGTGCAGATTGGCTGGAAGAAATTGTCTAACGCAGTAATTTCGCCCTTCTTCATGTAATCGTATGTACGTAGAGTAATGAAGACAGAAAATAAAACACATGTCATATTGAATGATATTTATAAGACAAATTTTTGAAGTATTGGAACCATTCATGTACCTCTAAAAAGTTACAGTTTATAAAACACTTGTCTTTTAGTTTTGATGTGCGACTCCTTTTTCGAATTATAATGAAGACGCAGGCCAACATACTCTTCAATCACACTTCTTACCAAAAATAGCCTATGATTTATAAGTGGCCGGTTGCTCTAACGAGTGCTCGTCGAGATAGTGAAATATTTCCTTATATACATATATAAATGCAACTTTTGAAGCACTCTATGCTAACACGAGCGAAATAGTTTTTGTCAGAAGACTTCACACGTTCTTTAAATATTTTTCTAAGTACTTTTTCACTGTTGATGCAAACTTTATAAACATCGACGGACGGATAGATCAGTCCGCCAAAATTTTTCTTGTCAATTAGTTTATGAAAATATAACCCATCTGTCGCGAAAAGACTATTTGTGCATGTTCGACATAAAATTTTTCGGTTATTTTTTTTAGATACAAAACCTGATATGTATCCCACTATTTGCTCAATAATTTCTGGTGGCACTGAAGCATTCAATATTTGATTAAATATGCCACAGTGTTTGCGTTCCTGCGTATCTATCTCAAACGCTTTCCCTGACTCTTCACCTTCTTCAAATCGATAGCCAGTAACAGTTGGATTAATTATTGATACGGCTGATGAACATTAGATAATTTTCAAGGGGGATGCAGTTTTCAGCGAAATTTGATTTCAGTTCGAAATGGTTTAATAGTTTTCTGAAAGTACCGCGGAGTTGACAGGCATCTGGGTTGTTATTGTGCCCCCCATGGCTTCGAATATTGCTAAAAAATAATTCTACGTGATCCTGTGAGTATTTATGCGACGGAAGGCACTTTATGACTTTGGTCTTCTCAACTAGTTCTTCATATAAATATCTCAGGCTTTTGATGCAAATCATAAATCCGATAAATCCTGTTTTATTTCTGGTCTCAATAATTGGTTTTTCATAAATTATAGTCATAGTAATATTTTTTTTTTGTTCTTCCTGACTTTCTGCATTCGCACTCTAAATTTTAATGTTTTTAGGTATTCCTCGGCTTCATCTAGTAACTTGAACTTTTGTTCTCTGTTCTCCACACAGATTGGTTGTTTGAAACCGAAATTCGACCTGGAAATTAATAGGTCGTTCATTGTTTGTACTAGTTTACCAGTGGCTGAAGCATTGTTGAACGTGAATAATTTAAGTTAATTTTCACACAGATCTAAAGCGCTTACAACGCTACTGCTCAAAAGTTGGGCAGCGAGTTTGACTTGATTGCGAAATTTTATGTGTTGTTCAGTGATCTTGTTTGCAAAATGCAGACCTAAATTGTCTCGCAACTTTTGCAATTTAACGAGGTGTTGCCAGTATATACTCTTTCCGTTTGAATCTGTAAATTATTTTTTGGACTCCAGCGTATTTCTAATCAACTTGATCATGTGACATGGATCAAGTATTAAGCAAACATTTGTGACATTGTAATTTGGATGTGGAAAGTGCGTTTTTAAGTTGTTATCGTCATCTAATCTGCACCCCAGTTCGTTAGCGGCAGCAAAATTTGAGGCACATCCATCAAAAGTCAGCGTCACTACCATGGCTATGGCTTCGTGGCATTTTTCTAACGCTCTATTGATAATATTTGCTCTCGGTTCGCCAGAAAATACATTTACTAAAAAAATTCCCAAGGGAAAGAATCGTTTATTGACACTAACATGAAACAGTACGATTGAGTCGAACACAACTTAATACTAAAGGCACAAGTAATGGGAGAGTTAAGATTACATAAGATTAAAGCAAAGTCCTTTCATACATTTTTAAAAGAGTATAAAAATACTATGTTAACACTGTCCTTCGATTGCCAAAAGAACCAACCGCTTCCAAAGGTCGCAGACCAGGCAGCATATTACAGCAGGCAACTTGTACAACTTTGCAATAGTTAAGGGGAATGAGACGCAAAATATTGCTAAAGAAAATGTTTACTTGTATGCTTGGACAGGTTCGGAAATGGAGCTCTTCTTCAATCGGGACGACATCGTAGATGCACAGCTGGAAAACGAGAATGCAGAACTCACAAGAAAAAGAAAATGCAAATAAGGTATTTGACGGATACAGTTTATAATTTGTATAAAACTTTTAAATCTGAAGGTGGTAAGTACGGTATTAGCACCTTCTTTATGTACAAACCATTCTATTTCCTCTCTCCCAACGTTAAAACTAGAGAAACATGTATGTGCATAAAACACAGCAACATAGACTTCCTTTTCGGCGCCCTTAAAAGCAAATCTATTATAGCTTGTCTATGAATACAGAGGTGAGTAAAAAACATTTCAATTTGGTTTATTCGAATGATATCCAGAATGAAATAATTCAAATACTGGCAGATAATGTTTTGCGTTACATCGTAAACGAAATTTAGAGCCCCGAGTATTTTTCTATCATGCTCGACGAGACTTGCGATACTTCAATCCATGAGCAAGTTAATTTTTGTGTGCGTACTGTCGACGAAAACTTCGAAGTAAACGAGGAATTCATCGGACTGTATAAGACAGTTAATAATAAAGCAGAAGGTCTCTTTAAAATTGTGAAGGATCTTTTAGTACGTTTGGATATGTCGAGTGAAAATTGCGAGGACAGTGTTATGTATGACGGTGCATCGAACATGAGTGGGGAATTTGGAGGCCTGCAAAAGTTAGTAGCGGATCTGCAACCGCAGGCAACATTCGTGCACTGTACAGCTGATAAGTTGAACTTAGCAGTCCAGGAGGCCTATTCGGGGAAATCCTCAAAGAGGATTTAGGACGGTTTCCAGAGTGAAAACCGCTCTGCCAGTACTTTGGTATTCCACAAATCGATCGCAGCGCCACGCGGAGCAGTGGCACGGAATTAAAACATTGCAAAAGGAATCCGTCGTTATTTTGTATGGTAGACGTCAACCTTACCTATTCTGGCAGCACTTTTGACAGCTGAGAATTACGGAATCACTCATGGAATGTTTCCCTTGTTTTCCGCTGCTATTTAGTAACTTATGCCATACAATTCAAGGCGAGTGATACAAAATTCATCCAGAAAATGTGGAGTTATTTGTGGGGAATGGAGAATTTCGAGGAGGCACATCGCGAGGACATTGTGCGAAGACGCAGACGCCGACGCATGCTGCGTGAATATGGGAGCGAAGATATGACGAAAGGTGAATTTATTCAATCCTTCCGTCTTTCCCACGAGCTCTTTGACGAGGTAATGAACGAGCTGGAGCCCCACGTAAAAGAACGCACTCGTGTTGGCGACATATCAAGCTCTACAAAGGTAGGTTGGTAATAATATATAATGTAAGTGCATTGTGTATTTAAAGTAATTATTTATATCTCTATAAATGTTTATAGAGACGCCTTTTAATATTTTATCCGCGATACAATCAAATATATTTCATATTTGCATTTGTTTTATGCAGATAGACCTATGCATTATACCCACGGATATTATTTCATCATAATATTATCGTTCCAAGCATGATTCACTCAGCTTCAGTGCAAAGTTAGCTGTCTTTTTTATACCTCCATGTTTATACCTTGTCGTTTTAGCTTGAAGCTGCTCTTGCGTTTTACGCAAGCGGCAGCTACCAAACTATAGTGGGGCAGCATAGCGCAGCAACGATGTCGCAGCCATCGGTGTCTCGGGCCATATAGTCCAGGAAACGAGGAAATTCCTTGTATGGGCTCTTCGGACTAATTCCTCTGTCGCTGAAACTTTGCAGTGTGATAGAGTAGTGTTTAAAATATACGTTTGACAAATTATCTAGGATTTTTGATGTTTGGAAGTTAGGTATTAAAATGAATGAATGCCTAAAAATGAAAATCGCTTATAACTGCTGATGAAAAATTGCTCCGTCCGAAATTCCTTCGGTATATGATATTATATATTAATAAGAGTATATATTAACATTATCTAGGAAAATTTCGATTTCGAATAGGCAGAAATTTGAAAATATCTATTTTGTATCACAACTTCTTCAGAAAAATTGCTCTGTCAATTTTAATTTTTTTATATGTCTTAATTTATTTAAATATATCGCTTTTGACAATTATCTAGGAAATTTTCCATATCGATCACACCTTTACAGATTTTCGGCAATAATTCGCTGTGAAAAATTGCTCCGTCCGAAATTCCTTCGGAATATGATATTATATATTAATAAGAGTATACATACAACATTATCTAGGAAAATTTCGATTTCGAATAGGCAGAAATTTGAAAATACCTATTTTGTATCACAACTTCTTCAGAAAATTGACCATATAAATGCCAAAAGGCACCAACCCACAAATTGGTTAAAATGAGTTAAATATACCAATCGAGAGCTAATCAACCCTCTATTTTTTGCAGAAAAGACCCAGGCAGGCTACTTGGTATATACTAATAGGTTTCTACACATTCGTCCGCCCAATTGAGGTATATCGCAACAGCAGAAAAGAATTATGCTACTTGGTACTAGCTAACTGGTCAGATTTATTTTTTTGCGTAAAAGATCCAAGCGAGATGGACTTTTTTGTTTTTAATGAAGTACGCTAAAAGTATTTATCAAAACAGAGCCAAGATATCTGGTACTTTTTGGCATTATATAATAAAAAGAAAACTGTATATCGCAAAGTGGAACCAATTTATGTGGTTCTTTTTGGCATTTATAATAAAAACAAACGGTATATTGCAAAAATGGAATCAATTTATGTGGTTGGTTTGCCTTTGGGGACCTATAGTGAGTCTTATTTCATTGGAAATAAGAGTTCTTTTTCTAAAAATAAAATCAAACATGTCTACGTTCTATGAAACAGAACGCCTAATAATAAATAAGTTAAGTTCAGTTCACTACCGCGACGAATGTGTCAGTTCACGACCGCGAAGTAAAGTAAATTGCTGTTTTCGACGTGGCTCAATGTACCTACTACGTAGTGATCGCGACATATCGTCAGAGTGTAGTTCGACGTCGTCGTCCAAGCAGGTGCCTACGCCGCGCCGCCTAACGTAACCATTGAAGATAGAATAGAATAGAATAGAATATTTATTTGTATAACATATACAAGTCACAAACTAACATTCACACATTTTAAAATTTTTCTATTTAGAAAATAAAATAATATGAAACATAATAAATGAATCCTATTAAAATTAAAATTATTAATAATAGAAATCCGATATAAAAGTCACACGTGCCTCCTGGGTGGTGCCAAATGACCAGCAATCAGCGTGTGGGAGATCTTCGGATCGGCTGGGTTCGCCACCACACCCCGGGAGAAACAATTACACCGACATAACAGTTCGCTGTGTTCCGGTGTACTTCCCGGGGACCCAGTAGCAGGTGGGGTTGGCTGTGGTGAGGAGTAGGCCAGTGATCCCGACGCGGATTCGCTGTTCAGAGGTGACGCATCGACACGGTTGACAGGGAGACCCGGTTAAACGGTTATTCCGCTGGCCGCCCGCCGGGTAGTACAGGAGCCCAATCGCGTCTAACCAACGCGAGAGGCTGCCCCGGTCAACCGGCGCATAATCCCGGAGTGGTCCGTCGTGCCGGTTGGTGACCGGAGTAGGGGTTCCGGCGGCCACTTCCGGGGGGGACCGGGGGCCTTTCCGTCTTCCGTGTCGGCGCAACACTAACCTGAGTAGTAAGCGATGAAGCTAGGGTCCACGCTTTGCCCGTGAATCACCACAGCCACCCTTTCATGCTCTTTCCCTCCCTCTTACAAAAATCATGGCAGCGAAAAAAAAGGAAAAAAAGGTTCAATCAGCGGTGCACACCCTTACACCACTATTTAGCGTTGACTCGACCAACGTGCGGGGGTTGCATACCAATTTGAATGCCGTCCATCACCACCTGGAGACGAAGAAGCCGGCCTTGCTTTTCCTGACGGAATCACAAATATATCGACCTGCACTACCCCGGCTACACCCTGGAAGAAGCCTTCCGGTCGCGAGCCGGGGTTTCCTTGTTTGTCAGGGCAGATATTTGCTGTCGTCGCCTGCGCTGCCTTGAGGACTCCGAGCTATCAGTACTTTGGGTCCACGAGGATCTGGGAACGGCCTCGCGGGTGTACGCCTGTCTGTACAGGTCGCACTCTGGTGATGCAGAGACAGCTCGGTTATTTTAGTACCTGAGTGGAGCGGCAGACAAAGTCCAAGAGCGGTTCCCTACCGCGGATTTGGTTCTTCTTGGAGACTTCAATGCCCATCACGAGGCATGGCTAGGCTCCAGGAGAACTGACTTTGCGGGGAGAGCCGCCTACGACTTCGCCCTGACGCATGACCTGTCTCAACTCACCAACCAACCAGCCCACCAGGCTGCCAGATATAGACGGTCATGAACCCTCTCTGCTGGATCTTCTGCTGACAACGAACCCCACTGGATATAAGGTCGCAGTGAGAGCCCCGCTGGGTTCCTCTGATCATTGTTTAGTGTGGTCCACGGTGCCATCTTCGCCTCCTCAGTCCCGTACTGGAGGAACGCGTCGAATTTGGCACTACGCGTCAGCAGATTGGGATGGGATGCGAGAACACTTCGCATCCTACCCTTGGAGAGAGATCTGCTTCAGTTCGGGCGATCCGTCGCAATGCGCTAATACCGTTGCCGAGGTGGTTCTGGGGGCAATGGAAATGTTTATTCGCAGCGCCTCTGTCTACCTCGGTGGTAAAAGCCAACCATGGTACAGCCGCGACTGTGCTGATGCTGTCGCAGCTAAATGCGCAGCTTATCGGGCATGGTCGCGCGCTCGTGCCGGACGTGATCCGAACGCATCCTAACTGAAGAAGGAATACAACCGCCTCTCCAGATCCTGCAAAAAGGTTATTGCCAGGGCCAAATTTGACCACATCGGCAGAATCGGCGATAGACTGAACCAGCACCCAACTGGGAGCCGTGAGTTCTGGTCTCTCGCTAAATATGTCGAGTCAAATTTCTGCCGCTCCTCTCTTCCACCTCTGCAGTGTCCTGGAGGCTCACTTGTCCACTCCGCAAAGAAGAAAGCCGACTTACTGGTATCTCTCTTTGCGGGGAACTCCAACCTGGACGATGGGGGTGCCACTCCCCCATCCATACCTAGGTGTGAGAACTCCATGTCGGAAGTGCAGTTTCGACAACGGACTGTACGGGCGGAACTTCTCTCCCTAGACGTAAGGAAGGCGAGTGGGCCGGATAGGATTCCTGCATTGGTGTTAAAAAGGTGTGCTCCCGAGCTGGCCCCAGTGCTGACGCGCCTATTCCGTCTCTCCTACTCCAATTGCCGTGTGCCGGCGGCCTGGAAATCTGCGTTTTTGCAAGCGGTCCCTAAAAAGGGTGACCGCTCAAACCCGTCAAACTACCGACCTATAGCGATTACCTCCCTTTTCTGTAAGGTGATGGAGCGCATTATCAATACGCAGCTCATGAAGTACCTGGAGACGAATGACCTCATCAGCGATCGGCAATACGGCTTCCGGCCAAAACGATCTGCTGGTGATCTCCTAGCGTACGTCACTCACCTTTGGGGGGAATCGCTTGACGGTCATGGTGAATTGATGCTACCTATTTTAATTTTGAATTTTAATTTATTTTAATTTATTTTAATTTTATTTTTATTTTATATTTTTTTATATTGACATAATTGAATTTTTAACCTTTAACAATTCTATTGATGCGAAGTATTTTAATTTAGCTCTAGTTTTAATTGCCTTTCATGCACAAAACAGTTTTTTTTTCTCTGTATTCTTATAATTTTTAGTTATGTACCTATATTATTGCTAATTATTAGTCCCTTACCATGGCTAGACCCAGACAGTTTCAATTGTAAATTTGGTAAACTAAAATGTGACGAACTCAAGTGTACCGATGGTACCTAAGATGGAAATGAATAAATGAAAAATGAAATGAAAAATACTTGGCAATTGGCCTTGATATTGCCAAGGCATTTGATCGGCTTTGGCACAAGTCGCTCTTGGGCAAATTGCCGGCTTACGGACTTCCTTTTGGCCTCTGTGACTGGGTCGCCGACTTCCTACATGGGCGTAGCATTCAGGTCCTAGTGGACGGTTGCTCGTCGGACGCCATGTCAGTGAACGCCGGCGTACCACAAGGATCTGTGTTGTCACCCACGCTGTTTCTTCTGCATATCAATGATATGCTGTCTCTGGGCAACATACATTGTTATGCGGATGACAGTACGGCACACGGATCCTACACCAGTCACCCTTCAGCCAGTCGGGATATTGTGGATGAGAAGAGGCGAAGACTTGTGTCTGAGCTCGAACACACACTCGGCTCTATTTCCGAATGGGGCCGTAGCAATTTGGTCGAGTTCAACGCTTCCAAGACACAAGTTTGCGCGTTAAGTGCGAAGAGAGCGGCGTTCACACCGGCTCCTTCATTCCAAGGCACGTCGCTTAAATTAAGCGAACACCTCGGGGTCCTCGGAGTCGAACTGTCGCACGACTTGAACTTTCGTCGCCATATCGAGGGGAAGGCCAAGCTGGCTTCTAAAAAGCTGGGCGTACTCAATAAGGTGCGACGGTACTTCACGCCGGACCAAAGGCTGCTTTTGTATAAATCGCAGATCAGGTCCTGCTTGGAGTACTGCTCGCACCTGTGGGATGGCTCTGCCAAATACCAGCTTGCGCCTCTGGACTCGATCCAGCGTCGAGCCGTGCGACTAGTGGGTGACCCCGCAGTGTCCCGCGATCTAAAACCACTGCAACACCGTAGGGATGTCGGCTCCCTAAGTGTGTTCTATCGCTTATTCCATGGGGAGTACTCGGAGGAGCTGTTTAACGCAATCCCGCCGTCCCCTTTCCATCTCCGCACCACATGAACTGGGCAGGGATTGCATCCCTATACGCTGGACTTACCGCGGATGCGTACTAATCGATTCTGCAGATCATTCCTCTACAGAACCGGTAAACTCTGGAATGCTCTCCCTGCTCATATATTTCCCCCCAAGTACAGTCTCGGGTCCTTAAAGAGGGGCGTGAATGGGCACCTGTCAGGCCGGCATGGCATTCGCAACCCCCGCATACGACCGAATGTCCATGGGCGTCGTTAGACACCTTATGGGTGGCTCGGCGCCATATGTCGCGCTTTCAATAAAAAAAAATAAAAAAAAAACGTTCCTCCATTCTCTTCGCCTCAAGACTCTACCTGCAGCGGTCTTCATGCAAGAAGCACACAGCGCCTCCTGGCGGAAAGGAGAAGAGTCCGGTTGCCTAGGCGACGGACTGTTGTGATCTGACACGTCCGAAAATACAAGCGGGAGCGGGCGGTTTTGTTCAAACATTTTGCTCTGGAAAAGATAAAATCCACCCTGATCGAGCGCGGCGCGGGCTCTCAGGGCTTGTTGCGACCTAATACGGCATAAGTATAGTGAGTGTAGTTTCCGAAGTGTGTGCGTAGCTGGGCCCAGCAGATCCTCGGACACCGGGACGTTTCCGTGCCGATCGACGACCACCACCTGAAGGACCGAGCTATCGAAGGTGCGGCTGCGGGCGGAGACATCAACATCCAGGTAGGAGGTACCACACCACCACACACTTTGCGCTACACCTCGAAGCTAGTCCGACGAATCCCGACGCTGCTCAGAAGGAGTCCAACATTTCCCTGTGTTCCCCCGACGCCATCCAGACGCAGTCCGACATCTATGTGAGCTCGGAAGCTAGTCCGACGAATCCCGAAGCTGCTCAGAAGGAGTCCAATATTGCCCTGCGTTCCCACGACGCCATTCAGACGGAGTCCGACATCTAAGTGAGCTCGGAAGCTAGTCCGACGAATCCCGACGCTGCTAAGAAAGAGCCCGACACTGCCCTGGGGTTCCCCGACACAATACAGACGGAGCCCGACATCCAAGTAAGCCTCAAAGCTAGTCCGACGAATCCCGACGCTGCTCAGAAGGAGTCCGACACTGCCCTGCGTTCCCCCGACGCCACCCAGACGCAGTCCGACATCTAAGCGAGCTCTGAAACCAGTCCGACGAATCCCGACGCTGCTCAGAAGGAGTCCGACACTGCCCTGCGTTCCCCCGACGCCATCCAGACGCAGTCCGACATCTAAGCGAGCTCCGAAACCAGCCCGACGAATCCCGACGCGGCTCAGAAGGAGTCCGACACTGCCCCTGCGTTCCCCCGACGCCATCCAGACGCGGTCTGACATCTAAGCGAGCCTCGAAGCCAGTCCGACGAATCCCGACGCAGCTCGGAAGGAGCCCGACACTGCCCAACGTCCCCCGACGCCATCCCGATGGAGCCCGATACTGCCCTGCGTTCCCCGACGCCATCCAGACGGAGCCCGACACCTAAGCGAATTTCCGAAGTCAGCCAGACGGATCCAGACGCTACGCCAAACTAATCCTATCACGAAGCGCAAAATAAGATCTGAACTGACTGATAGATAACAGTAGACAACACCCGTCGCCGCCGCGTAAACCAGCCTCGGGGAAACTTGTAAAAGTCCCAATCGTCTCTTATTTACCCTATTTCACCCCTTATGAAACTATCAAACCCAGAATATGAGTACCGCTGCGATGACGGCGTGATACTGCATGTGCACAGTCGCACCCCCACCCAACTACAGTCCACCCACTAACACCACGGGGTGAGAACGACTGTTGCGTACAGCGGCCCCATTCGGAAATAGACCGAAGCGTTTGTTTGAGATCAGACACAAGTCTTCGCCTCTTCATCCACAACATCCCGTCTGACTGAAGGGTCACTGGTATAGGATCCATGTGCTGTACTGTCATCCGCATAACAATTTATGTTGCCGAGTGGCAGCATGTCATTGATATGCAGAAGAAACAGTGTTGGTGACAAGACAACACAGATCCCTGCGGTACGCCGGCATTCACTGACAGGGCGTCCGAAGAGCAACCGTCCACTAGGACCTGAATGCTACGCCCATGTAGGAAGTCGGCGACCCAGTCGCAGAGGCCAGAAGGAAGTCCGTACGACGGAAGCTAGCCCAGAAGCGATTTGTGCCAAACCCATTCGAATGCCTTGGCAATATCGAGACCAATTCACACCGTTTCAGCACCAATGCAGGAATCATATCCGGCCCACTCGCCTTCCTGGTGTCTAGGGAGATAAGCTCCGCCCGCACAGTTCGTTGTCGGAACTGTACTTCCGGCATGGAGTTCTCACACCTAGTTATGGATGGGGGGATGGCACCCCATCGTCCAGGGTGGAGTTCTACGCAAAGAGAGCATTTACATTTGCGGAGTGGGCAAGTGAGCCCCCAGGACACTGTAGAGGTGGAAGGGAGGAGCGGTAGAAAATCGATACGACAGATTTTGTCGAGAGACCAAAACTCACGGCTCCCAGTTGGGTGCTGGTTCAGCCTATCACCAACTCTGCCGATATGCTCGAATTTGGCCCTGACGATAGCCCTCTTGCAGGATCTGGAGAGGCGGTTGTATTCTTTCTTCAGTTCGGATACATTAGGATCGCGTCTGGTACGAGCGCACGACCATGCACGATAAGCTGCGCCATTAGCTGCGACAGCTTCACCACATTCGCGGCTGTACCAGGCCTGGCTTTTACCACCGAGGCGCACGAGGGCGCTGGGAATGAACATCTCCATTCCCCCCAGAACCACCTCGGCTACGGCATTGGCGCATTCTGCCGGAATGCGCCAATGCCGTAGCCAAGGTGTAGATCATCCGAGGTGTAGATCATCCGAACTGAAGCATAGCTCTCTCCATGGGTAGGATGTGATGTATTCTCGCATCCCGTCCCAATCCGCTGACACGTAGTGCCAAATTGGACGCATTCCTCCAGTACGAGACTAAGGAGGCAAAAATGGCACCGTGGACCCCACTAAACAGTGGTCAGAGAAGCCAAGAGGAGTGCTCACTGTGACTTTGTATCCAGCAGGGTTCGTCGTCAGCAGAAGATCCAGCAGAGAGGGTGCATGACCGTCCATGTCTGGCACTTTGGTAGGTTGGTCTATCAGTTGAGGCAAGTCATGCGTCAGGGCGAAGTCGTAGACGGCTCTCCCCTCGAAGTCAGTTCTCCCGGAGCCCAGCCACTCCTCGTGATGGGCATTAAAATCCCCAAGCAGAACCATATCCGCGGATATATATATATATAGGGAAACTACATGCACTTCATCTGCCGCTCTACTCAAGTGCTCGAACAATCGAGCTGTCCCCGCGTCGTCTGAGTGCGACCTGTAGATACTTACAGGCGGACACACGCGACTCCGTCCCCAAGTGAACCGATTGTGATGATTCTTTTTTTATTTGAAAGCTGGTGCTTTCCGCGTGGTCCCATTTCAATTTCATCAAGATCGGATTGGAAAGCGAGGCGGATTCGCGAAGCCAAAAGCCGAGCGATTCCGCCGAGTACATTAATAGCAAAAAATTACTAAAAAAACTGAAATAAAAAACTATTAAAAAAATTATAAAAACCGCCTTCAAAAATGTATGAAATAAAAAAAATCGAACCCTAGAGTTGAAGGCGGTGCAAGCAAAAATAACCGACCGCCTTCAACTCTAGGGTTCGATTTTTTTTTATTTCATACATTTTTGAAGGCGGTTTTTAATTTTTTAAATAGTTTTTTTACAAAAATGTATACACTTTATTTACATACAGACTGTACGTGCATGAAATATGTTTAATAAGTTGTTTCGACATACTGTCATACAAATTAAATTACAGAACGAAAGTTAAATTTTAAAAGTTCCTAATACTATATAGATAGGCCCTACATTTTCGTTCCATAGGCGGCAGGACGGCGCGGCGGAGCGGCGTTGTAGTGGGACGACAGAGGTGGCGGGCGGAATAGCGAGCCGCGAGCATCGACGACGCTCGCGTGTCGTCTCGTCGGTCGCGGTGCGGGACGATGAGCTGCTGGCGCGCGGGCGGGCGGGCTTATTCTTCCCCACTCCCCGCAGCCCTCCCGCACCCCGAGTTCAGTGTAGTGCGAGCGCGCGCTTTTTAAACGTTGTTTTATTATATTGCGATACTCGAAACTACTCGAAAGTTCATGTTTAATGGAGAAATTTTATTGGATAATATACAATTATATTATATTTTGATGTTCTGTGTCTAATAAGTTAATAAAAACAGACGAAGCAATTTTTCACAGTGCTTGGGTTATTGCCAAAAATATGTAAAGGTGTGATCGATAAGGAAAATTTCCTAGATAATTATGAAAAGCGATATATTTAAAGAAATTAGGAGATGAAAAAAAATAAAAATTGACAGAGTAATTTTTATAGGTATTTTCAAATTTCTGCCTGTTCGAAATCGAAATTTTCCTAGATAATGTTATATATATACTCTTATTAATATATAATATCATATTCCGAAAGAATTTTGGACAGAGCAATTTTTCACAGCGAATTATTGCCGAAAATCTGTAAAGGTGTGATCGATAAGGAAAATTTCCTAGATACTTGTCTAAAGCGATATATATAAATAAATTAAGACATATAATAAAATAAAAATTGACAGAGCAATTTTTCTGAAGAAGTTGTGATACAAAATAGGTATTTTCAAATTTCTGCCTATTCGAAATCGAAATTTTCATAGATAATGTTATATATATACTCTTATTAATATATAATATCATATACGGAAGGAACTTCGGACGGAGCAATTTTTCACCAGCAGTTATAAGCGATTTTCATCTTTAGGTATAAATACCTAACTTCCAAACATAAAAAATCCTAGATAATTTGTCAAACGTGTATTTTAAACCCTACTTTATCACACTGCAAAGATTCAGCGACAGAGGAATTACGTCGAGTGGAAATGCTTTATTGATTGGAGTAATACGGGAGGTGAGCGAAGCACTGAATTCACCAGAAATAATTCAAAGACATGTCAAGTTCCCGCAGAACGTAGGAGAACGGGCTGATTTGAAAATGAGGTACGAACTTAATTATAAATTTTATCTGTGTTTTTACAGAATGTGTATTTTTCCAAAAATTTTAATTCCAATAGGATATAGTGTTGGAATCAAGTTGGACCGTTAATATTATAAAAATTTCCACTAGTCAAAAGTAGTACCTAGTTGGATAAATAAATTGGTGTACAGGCACCAGTATTTCGTTCTGGTGCCTCTTAGGGGTTGCAGACTGCAGTAATTTCCCTTGAAGCATGATAACTGCCTCACCAATGAAAAGGATGAAAAACAAAATAAATCTAAAATTATTTTGTTTTCATACACTAGGTACGATACTCCTCTCACCTTTGATACAGCTCTCACTTCCGAATCCTTGAGTTCCCTTCTCGAAGAAAACATTCTGAGAAATGACTGACGGGCAACTCGTAACCGCGTATAATGCATAACACAGAAGAAAAAAACTGTTTGCAAAAAGAGATAAAGAAGGGATTTCTACTAAGTAATTAATAGATACTAATGCAACGTGTTTTTCGTAGATTCTACCAAAAACATGGCATACCGGGGGTCATCGGCTGCATAGACTGCACGCACGTTGCTCTCGTGCGTTCCAAACAACACGAGGACACAGAATAGAAAAGAGTAGCGATATTTTAATCGTAAAAACTTTCACTCAAAGAATGTCCAAATGGTGAGTATGTACATGCACATATATTTACAGTTTGTTCTTAATGTTAGTCATACCTACATACAAGAGTTGTTAATGGTTCGGAATGCACGTAAAGATTTAGTGCAGATTGGCTGGAAGAAATTGTCTAACGCAGTAATTTCGCCCTTCTTCATGTAATCGTATGTACGTAGAGTAATGAAGACAGAAAATAAAACACATGTCATATTGAATGATATTTATAATTTAAATAATTATTAAAATTCTGAATCATTTCTGAAGGCAATGTTATTTTTTTATATACCTATACTAGATTTCTATATAGCTATAATTATATTGGAATACCTATCTAAAATTATACAATATATTTTAAGAGTAAATAAACAATAAAAGCACGCGTTGGCATATTCTTACAAAATAAGCATTCAATCACATCACAGAAATGTTTCAGTTCACAGTCTTAATTAGGGTTCCGTAGTCAACAAGGAACGCTTATAGTTTCGCCATGTCCGTCCGTCCGTCTGACCGTCTGTCCGTCTGTCCGCGGTTTAGCTCAGAGACCCTTAGTACTATAAAGTTGTAAGTTGGTATGGGTATAATGATTAATAACGCCGACAAAGTGGTAAAATAAAAATTTTGAAAAAAATTTTTTTAGGGTACCTCCCCTACACGTAAAGTGGGGATGAATTTTTTTTTTCACGTCTAGCCCAACGTGTGGGATGTCGTTGGATAGGTCTTTGGAATAAAAAATATTTATATATATAAATATAAAAAATAATAAAAATATTGCGGGTTTGCGTAAAGCATTTTTCGATTTAGGGATCCGTTTGCGAATTATTAAGCTTTTAAGTGCTATTTTTTGTTAGAGTCAAGTGTCCCCACCCCCTGCCAGCTAAACGGTTGTTATTAGATATGTGAAAAAATTCACAGCAGTAGTATATATATCGAAATTAAAAAGAAAACTATCACAGCTAAGTAGGCTGTACAGGTTGACGAGTAATAGTCGACCAACTTATAAAATGTACGGACGACAGCCATCATTTCACTGTTGAAGAACTTTTTCAAATTAACATTCATTTATTTCCCCTACAAAATTATACAAATAATAAATGATTTATTTTGATAGGGTAAATAAATAGGTAAATAGGATAAACCCTTACCTATAGTTTCGCCATGTCCGTCCGTCTGTCCGTCTGTCTATCCGCGGCTCAGCTTAGAGACTCTTAGTACTAGAAAGCTGTAAGTTGGTAAGTTTGTACCGTGTGGGGTCGGTACGTAAAAAGAATAGCCCCACTGCATCTCTCCCCGTCGCATGTCGTAAAAGTCGACTAAGGGATAAGAAAATTCGTCAGCCTCGTTAGCTCAGTGGCGCGGTTGGTTAGTCAACTGTTATTAAGCAACGCTGAGCGCGGTCAGTGATTGGATGGGTGACCGCTCGACCGTTGGAGGCTGACCGTGGTTCGGATTCCACGTTAAACTGTAGGTCCCTTCCCTTCTTACCTTACTAGGTGGTAGGGTTTATCCCGGCCGGGTTGGTACCACCGCACTGAACGAAACGTCGGTCGAAACGGCTATGTAAATAGTTCGTGTTTTCCGTCCAGTTTATTGTAGCCGACATGAAATGAAGGGAAGCACTGACATGGCACCTAGTTCACCCTGTGTTATGGGCTGACATCACGGATGTTGTAGGTGATGTAGCCAACCGTGTCAGGTTCCATAAAAAAAAAAAAAAAAAAAAAAGTGCCTGACTAAATCAATTGAGAAGCAATGTTATACAACAATTGCACAGAATGTTTTTCTTTCGCTTTAGAAAGAGACAAACGGTTGTATACCATAGTAGATACAAAGACTGCGTTTGTAGACTTCCAAATGTTCGTGGGCGTCGTTAGACACCTTGTGGGTGCCTCGGCGCCATAAGTCGCGCTCTCAATAAAAAAAAAAAGATTCACGAAGACCTACCTGCTGCATGACTTGGTGGAAGGACCGTGCCAAGGTGAGAGGTAACTAGCCTGTCGCCCTTTAGCACGGCATCTCGTTCGTATTCGAAAAACATAGGTACTATTAAGCAGCAAGTAAGGCACGAAGACCCACCCGCTGCATGACTTGGTGGAAGGACGTTGCCAAGGTGAGAGGTGACAATCCTATCGCCCTTTAGCATGGCATCTTATTCGTACCTATTCGGAGAATATATTTTTTTGTGTAGTTATTAGCCGTTAAACCGTTAACTCAATTCATACGTTCATAGTATCAAAGAACAACAAAAAGCCCTTTCTAAGTCCGCATATTGTGACGGGCAACTACGGAACCCTACACTGCGCGTGGCCCGACACGCACTTGACCGGTTTTTTTTTAAATTTAAGTTACTGCTTACGTGAACTAAATGTTCATTAATAATTTCAGTCACACAGTCACATTTTCAATAATTTTATGTAGAGATTATGTTACTTAATGTAATGTTTTTTTTTATGTGGAAGGTGTGTGATGCAGACTGCAATATACTCAATGTAGATGCGAGCTTTGGAGGAGCCACTCACGATTCATTCATCTTTAACCAACACAAGATTAAAGAGCATCTGGAAAATCTCATTCTACAAGGAGAACCAGTGTATCTTCTGGGTAAATATAACATATAACGCAAATTTATCCATTTGCAAAATTATTTCGTCATGGTTTTCAGAAGGTATAAAAGACTAACTTAAGGCGGTTGTCCTAGTGAAAACATGACACTAAGAGAAAACGAATTAAACAAATTTGATTTTAAATAGCGAATTATAAAAATAAAATGTCATTCATTTAAGTAATTAATTAATTCTAGTACCGTATTTCCATTCGGACAACTAATTATGCAACAACACAACAACCAAAATTGTAATTAATTAATATCTTTAATATTGAGAAATCATTTTCTACACTCAGTCAAAATCTTATGTATGTACTAGGTTGAATGGTAGAAGGCCATTGCCCAAGCTTATTTATTTAAAAGTTTATTTTGCTACAGGGGACTCGGGTAATGCTCAGAGAACCTACATGATGACGCCGATTGTGGATGCTCCACAAAGATCACCAGAAGAGCACTACACCCAGCTTCAGATGAGTGCTAGATCGACAGTGGAGCGAATGTTTGGCGTACTAAAGGGTCGCTGGCAGTGTCTGCTATCTGCGCGGGAGCTGCACTATGACCCCGTGACAGTTAGCAGAATCGTCAATGCTTGCACGGTATTGCACAATATGTGCAATCAAAAGCGTGTACCGTACAAGCCATTGACCCCACAAGAGCAGGCTCTAGAATCTGCACTCAACCGCAGAGACGAGCCCATTCCCGAAGCACTAGTACGTGGAGGTCGCGGTCGCCGCAGAATTAATCTAGGTGTAGAACGAGGACTGGCGGCGAGGACACAGCTCGTCAATATGTTGTGGGAACAAAGAAGTAGGTACAAAGTGAGCTTAATTATTTACACGCTCTTACTCCGTATCTTATAAGTCTATCCTATGATGGAGACCCTAAAGATCATTAACTGCAAAAATGATTTCTCGAGAAAATGGCCAATAACCACTTAACTAAAAATGTAATTTCTACTTAGTTAATTGTTTGTTAAAAATAATGTTGGGGTTAAAAATAATGGTTAATGTGTAGGGTGTTTCTAGTGCATACGTTTATTCCGAAGACCAATATGAACAACTTTGGTTTTAAACTAAAAAACTAAATCTCTCCATTCACTTTTAGGTTAGGAATTTATTAATTATTGTATGCAGTGCAATCGTGTACATTTTAGATGTTTAGTAATAAAATAAAGCTTCAAACCATATGTATGTAGGATGGAGGTGTGAAACAATACCTATTGGAACCTAATAACCTAAGTCAATTAGATAATAGGTACTTACTTTGAGCCAGCTCGGTCCGTCACGACGAGCTCCACCGACAGCATTTAGCCGAACAGCTACGGTGGCCCACAGCTGCTTGGCTCTGCGACGGGCGTTCCGCGGTCCGCAGCATGCCCGTGGCAAGCTGTCGGTGTGACGAGAAGTGCCAGATCCAAAGAGGCCGCGCATCAACATAAACAATGACTTAAAGAGTAAAATACTTTTGTATATTTTAGGAAGTGCAGTGGCGTTGTACATAAAACTAGCGTTGAATGCCCTAGAAAACCTAACCGTCGGGCATCAAATAATGAGTGTTTTACAGGGAGGGCACAACATTCTGAGAAAAATGGCAAACGGTAGAATGAACAATCACCCTAATCTAATCTTAAATGCCACAATCACCACAGAGGGGGTCAACAAGAATATCAAAGATGTCACAGACTTGATGAAGGTTGAAGCAACAAAAGTGGGACTCGAGTACACTCAATAAATAGAGTGGATAACAATCACTGGTACGGAGTAGCCAACACACTTTTTAACATAATGTCCGCTTTTAAAATGAGGTATAATGAGATAAGACTGGGAGTGAGCAAAATACCTGTAGCGAAGCGAGGGAACATCACTGACTATGTTGATGTCTCACAGTATAGAATAACAGCTGCGCACCACATTCTATTAGAAGGAGCCACCTATAAACCTGAAAGGAGATCTGCAATGGCGCAAACTGTGGGGCCCCTCAATGCTCTCATTGCATCATACAGACCCCTATAGACAAAAATGGGTAGACGCCATCAAACGCGACTTAGTGCACATTCCTCATTCACTGACGTTGTATAATGCCATATACGGGAAAAGGGCGGAAGAAATCTCCCCAGCGGTGAGTGCATTTTCAGATGTAATCTTGTTAGCTGGCTCAAGGAATGCTCAAAGAGACTTTTTCCCTTTGAACTTCATAATCAATGCCCTTGCTACCAAAGATCAACTCACAGCTTTCAACATGCAAAGAAAAAATGCAGCAATGGAGCCACATCACGTTGATTTTTCAGGAAAAGGAATGTGGCTGGTATACAAACTAAATATGGGAGAAGCATGGAAACTTGAAACTGCGATGGATGATATTATTGGGGGTCAAGTCGTCTATCACTCCATATTTGGAACTCATAATGAAGATCTGGGAGTTCTTCAAGTAATAACAGACGTGGCCAACCATTGGGCCATAAGATCTGATGTAGCAGATAAGTTTAGGAGCGCAAATAAGGCTTTGAAAGTAATCAAACTCCCGAAGCAAAGATATTACTCCAAACTTGCACAAGCAAACATGACAGGGATGTTAACGGAGTCTGCATTCCAGGTTCGTTGCAAACAAGTGTTTGCGGGAAAGAGGACGGCACACTACTTGGACTCATTTTATCGTCACATGAATTCTGACGGTCACCAGCCCATGCAAGGGGGAGCTAGCCTAGCGTCTTTAACTGTCTTTTACAGGCAATTGAAGCTGGAGTTGCTGAACAAGAAAGACGACCACCCTATTCATAGGACTGTTACATGGCGTAGCATAGCTGGATTGACTACACAAGCCCATGGGGATGAGTCACAAATAGTTGTTAGAGAGAGTGGCCGTTATTTTTGTGGGAAAGATTATTAAGCTCTCTCATGGCCCCCACATCAAAAGAATGGATTTATATCATCTAAAAATGAATGTTTCTTAACCCTTATTAAAATTTTTTGTACTATAGGGAATACCGGCTTGCTGCAATCTGCCGCCCACGCGAAGTACTCCGCTCTCGTCAAGAAATGGATCCAAAGAAACCAAATTTGATTTTACAGGCTTCTGTTGGAAAATATTTTTTATATCAATATGAAAGTTATATGACTGCGAGCATTTTAAAGTAGAGAATTTTTGAGCTCTTCAGCAGACAAGTTACCCTTAAGCTGCTCAGTCGTGTACTTAATATTATGAATAAATCTTAAAACATAAGCCATGATTCTTTGTAATTTTGTCATGCTAGAATATTTTTCTAATACAGATAACAACTCCAGTTTTTCTAGCTCAGTGGTTACATCATTTACGGTATTCAGTATGCATATTTCAGATTCTTTACTTGGGATGGGCAAGGAAAACGATTTTTCTTTGAGAAACTGAGGGCCACTCCACCAAGAGAGTGTCTTTGGAAAATTGGTCAGCATCTAATCCTCGCGATTTAACATCTGCAGGATTCTCCTTGCTTCTGACATAATGCCAATTCTCCGAACTTGTATTTTTCTGAACTTCGCTAACTCTATTGGAAATATATATTTCCAATTTCAAAGGAATTTTCCTAATTCATGCCAATGATATTTGCGAATCTGTGAACAAATAGATTTCAGATATATTTTCAAAATTTTCTTTCACTCTATGTACTAAACGTGAAAGCAAAACAGCGCTATTTAATTCAAGCGTTGGAATGGTTAGTCTACCCTCTTTTGGGGCAATACGAGATTTGGCACATAGTAACGTAACGTATATTTGATCTGCATGAACTGCACGCAAGTATACACAGCAGCCGTATGCGTAATTTGACGCATCACAAAATCCTATTATTTCGAGACGTATTGCATTATGAATATTAATATACCGAGGTATGTAAATAGGACACATATTTATCAGGGAAGCAGCATATGTTAACCATTGTTCCTTTAAATCCTGAGGGAGAGGCGAGTCCCAGCCGAGTTCTCTCTGCCACAGTGCTTGTATGAATATCTTCCCCTTCACAATCACGGGTCCGGCTATACCTAGAGGATCGAAGAAACTATTCACGAAACTCAAAACACTGCGCTTGGTCGGTTGTACAGGCAAGCTTGACAAAGAGCAATGTATTCTGAAGCTATCTCCCTTCACCTCATAACCTATACCTAGCGTTTTCAAAATCAGTTCTTCACCCTGGAATTCATGATCTTCAAAGTGTTGTTTTTCTTTTGGAATACCCGATAACACCTCCATACTATTAGAACACCATTTATGCAATTCAAAACTTCCCATTTTTAACAAACTCACTAACTCTTTTCTTAACCTAATAGCTGAATCGATGTCATGAGCACCGAACAAGAAATCGTCGACGTACGAACAATCTCGAACAACCTGTGCAGCCAGAGGACACCTGTCGTTATATAGATTTGCTAACTCTATTAAACATCTTGTCGCTAAAAATGGTGAACATGTCAATCCGTATGTCACGGTGTGTAGTTGAATGCCTTTTAAACGTTCGTTTGAGCTTTCCCGCCATAATATATTTTGAAACGGTCGGTGTTCAGGGTGAATCATTATTTGACGATACATTTGTCGAATATCTGCAATAATTACTACAGGATGTTTTCTAAAAGCAAGTAAAATGTCAAATAGTTCCTTTTGATTTTTTCCACCACTATGAAGAACATCGTTTAGACAAATACCTTTATTAGTTTTTATGCTGCCGTCAAAAACAACACGAACCTTTGTCGTTCGTTTATCCTCACGTATTACTGGATGGTGAGCCATGAAGTACGAGGGTTGATCCCAACACAGCAGCTTCTTATCCAACTCCCCATTCAAAATTAATTAATTAATACCCATTCAAAATTAGTCAAAATGTTGTTCGAATTTTTTTGGCATATCGAAAATAAAGTTAGCATATTTTGGCATTTTTTGAATATGGCTCATTATTCCAAAATCTGAACTTTTATCCAATAAATTACAGTTAAAATGAAAACCAGATAGATGTCTATTAAATTCCTAATCCATGAATTAGTTACGTAGTTGTCTAATTAATTCTGGATACTCTATAAATAAAACCAGTTTTGTGAATTCCAAAACTTCGTTAGAGTGGAAAAAAATATATCACGATTTATCAAGAGAAATTTTTTTTGTGGTATGCTCTGTTTATCTACCTTTGCAAAGACACCAATTCTTGAGTGCGCAGATGTGCGGAAACTTAAGCAGATTTGTTTTATGTAGATAGGTACTATGCTTGGAGTACGCGAATGCAGTTGTACGATCTTCAGTCCAAAGATAATCTTCTCTCTCAAGCAAGTGAAGTAAAGACAAGAAAGCTAATGGTTGAGTACATCACGCCGAGATTACCAGAGGTGCCAGAAGAAGATGTAGCAGCGCATATTTTTTCATTTTCAATCAGTCTTGTGCGTCGGTGGAAATCAAGTGGGCGCAAGAAATTGTATTTTTTGTAACAAAATGGACAATGGCTACAAGGAAAAATCTTCGAGTCTAGGACAGTTCAGCAGAATTCAGAGCAGCAGCAGACTACTGCAAGACCTGCTAGACGTGTAGGGAGACCTCAAAGCACAAGGAGTGTAGATTCTACAGAGAGCACAACTCTAGGAAAACCGGTAGAGTGCAAAACATGGAAGACCTCTTCCACGCTCTGATAATATCCTCTAATATTCTCATATCAAGTATTAGGCCTCTTCCAAAGAGAAAATTAAGCAAATTGTCAGAAGAGCTTCTGAACCTTCTGGAAGTTCCAGAAATTACAACTAAACTCCGTGACCGAGGCCAAGCGCGCAATTCCTTACGCTGCCGCCCCCGCCGCGTAACAGCACACCGGCCCAGCAGCAGCTCTACGGAAGGCTCGCCCCCCCGCCCGCGCCCGCATCACCGTGCCGCCGCTGCCTGCGCCCACGAGCCGCCACTTCTTCGATACCATCCACCGCACACCCTCCACCGACGCCCGCCGCGACGTCGTCAGTATCATCTGGCGGCGATCTTGTTTTTTTTATTTGTTTCTGAAAATAACAGTGTCTCCCCAAAAAATATAGAACAGAGCAATGGACATGAGGATACGGTACAAAATTCTTTCCAATAAGATGAGTGTTTGCTTGAGCCAGGCCAAGATTTGGAAATTCTGCATCATCCGGCTCAAGAATCAACTCTCACATGCGAACAGTTGACTTCTGCGAGGGAAATCGAGAATCCAGTACAAAATGCTTTCCATCAAGACGAGTGTCTGCTCAATCCCGACCAATATTCGGGAAGTCTGCATCATCCGGCTCAAGAATCAACTCTCACATGCGAACAGTTGACTTCTGCGAGGGAAATCGAGAATCCAGTACAAAATGCTTTCCATCAAGACGAGTGTCTGCTCAATCCCGACCAATATTCGGGAAGTCTGCATCATCCGGCTCAAGAATCAACTCTCACATGCGAACAGTTGACTTCTGCGAGGGAAATCGAGAATCCAGTACAAAATGCTTTCCATCAAGACGAGTGTCTGCTCCCGACCAATATTCGGGAAGTCTGCATCATCCGGCTCAAGAATCAACTCTCACATGCGAACAGTTGACTTCTGCGAGGGAAATCGAGAATCCAGTACAAAATGCTTTCCATCAAGACGAGTGTCTGCTCAATCCCGACCAATATTCGGGAAGTCTGCATCATCCGGCTCAAGAATCAACTCTCACATGCGAACAGTTGACTTCTGCGAGGGAAATCGAGAATCCAGTACAAAATGCTTTCCATCAAGACGAGTGTCTGCTCAATCCCGACCAATATTCGGGAAGTCTGCATCATCCGGCTCAAGAATCAACTCTCACATGCGAACAGTTGACTTCTGCGAGGGAAATCGAGAATCCAGTACAAAATGCTTTCCATCAAGACGAGTGTCTGCTCAATCCCGACCAATATTCGGGAAGTCTGCATCATCCGGCTCAAGAATCAACTCTCACATGCGAACAGTTGACTTCTGCGAGGGAAATCGAGAATCCAGTACAAAATGCTTTCCATCAAGACGAGTGTCTGCTCAATCCCGACCAATATTCGGGAAGTCTGCATCATCCGGCTCAAGAATCAACCCTCAACCCTCATCAACACGTGTTACGTCATCCGAGCGACGAAGCGACGCGACGTGCCTTATCGCTCCCAGCTTATCACCCGGCGACCGGACGCTGCCGGTGCGCCATCGTCTCCGACAGCCATTCTCAGCTCTAGCTTCTAAGGATAAACATGTAAACTGAATTAAATTGTGTCAAATATTACTGAACAATCTTTCAATCAAAACAAGGAAGATAATTGGCGCAGCCGCTAGATTCGTTACCGAACACTCCAAATATCGAATATAGAGGTATTCGAACTCTAAATTTGTGTGATGTCTATATAAACTAAGTGAAAAATATAAACAAAATACAAATAAGTGAAATAACTAAGTGAAAAATATAAACAAAATAAACACTTTAAATATAAATAAGTGAAACCACGGAGCAATGAAGAACCTGGAGCTGTACTTTATTCTATAAGTGCCAGTTCCTTTCTTTCAATGTCACTCTTACCTACTATTCAATTATAAATAACCAAAATATTTTTATATACTAATAATACTTAAGCTAAAGACGTTTCTCCGAATATAAAACACCTTAATGTAATATTTAGGAAAACGATATCTGAGAATCTATCTATAATTAAATTATAGATATCATTGATGGTTTGGAAAGTGATTATTGAAAATTAAATAATAATCGCCACCGTTACCGATGTAACAGCTGCATCCGTGTCGACACCACCATCTGCCGAGGATGATGGCGATGTGGTAGGGGGCACCGTAAGTACCAAGGATAATAAGTTTATGAGGAGGACTCTTGAAGGGGCGTGTTCCGTACAGTTGCATGTGTTTGTGTGTAGCCGTTCGGAAGTACCAGGAATCTTTTGTGTTGGACCTTATGCCCGCTGCATAAGGTCTATTATCGCGTTGCCGCCGCAGTGCTCGATACTCGTGGCTCGCTGTGCGTGTGTCAATGGGTTAGTTTTCCAAAACTACCCGCGACTTTGGCGAGCCGAGCACCAACAGCCGCGGCGACAGTCGTTTTTATGTCGCTCTTTCGGACGAGCCACGCGTTCCTTGTGCTCGTCGTGTGTGTGCCGTGGTGGCAGTCCTCGCGGCGGCGTTTGCGCCTTATACGCCCGGTGGTTGTGTGCGCGCGATCGGTGGCTCAGTGCTGTGCAGAATAGAGAACTCTGGCTGGACGCTGCGCTGGTAGATCGTTGTGGGTGTGTGGCGGTGACTGCCTGCTGGGCACGGACGGAGGTAAGTCCATAGGTTCGAGTATCTGCGGCGAGAAATTTCATACAGTCCATTTCTAGGCTACATAAATTTGGTCCTTCGAGCCGGATAGTTGAATCGTGATACTTTCGATCGAGCTATGTGACAGTCCTGTGTTAGTCCGTCTTGTGAATGTGCCTATTGTCCGAGTCAAACAGTTCGGTTCACATGATAGCCTGACAAATGTACCTAGTTAGTGTGTGTCTAGATTTGTCGGGTATCGTAGTGAACTGTGCTGTAGTGTTGGTGTTTTGTTCCATAACTATTGTGACGTCATTGTGTTGTGAATAAAACAGAATTTATTTATGTTGAATTGTGCGTGCATTCAATATAAATACCTATATATATATACCTATTCGTGTGGCCGTGTATTGTAGTGAATATATTATTACTCTGGAGTTATAGTGTGAACTCTGTGTGAGAGGAATGGTTGTTCATTAGTGAATGCACGGTAATAGGTATCTTAGTGGATCGGTCTCTGAGCGGGACGTATCGTGTGAATCCCGCGCGGAAGGACGCCGGCCGGACGGTCCGGTCCGGTCGGTCGGACGCGCGCCCGCAGGCGGTCGGTGTCGGTGGACCGCCTCCGTGGCGCAAGCGCAGCGCTGAGCCGACGCGCGCTAGGCTAGCGCAGCGCGGTCGGTTATACAAGTAAAGTTAAACTGCAGTTTACATCAAAGTTAATTATACAATTTGTTTACTGACGCGTTCACAGTGGTCGACCGCGGTCAGTAATTCGATTAAAGTTAATCTGCAGATTTAAATTAAAGTGAACTAAAATTCTTTTGTTTACTGCCGCGTACACAACGGTCGCGCGCGGTCGGATGTACAACTATAGTTAACCTGAAGTTAGGGTTAAGTTTAACTATTGTTTGTATTTTCGTTTCATCAAAATGAGTTTAAAATATTTAATTATTCAGCGTGATCAAATAATTAAACGTTTAGATCGTATTTTAAACAGTGCTGATACAAGACCAATTAATGAATTTAGGGAATATTGTGCTTCTCTAGACAGTTTGGAGGAGAAATTCTATCGTGTTCAGGATGAGATTGAATCTTTATTGGTGGAGGATGAAACATTTAATTTTGAAAATGAGGAAGTTTTACGTATTCGGTTTGAAAATTTGATGGTGAAAATAAAAGTGTTTTTGCGTGAGAATGAGGTTACTTCGGAAAATAGTGCCTCCAGTGTAGTGAACGCCCATTCAAATGGACAAAGGAGAAGTAATCTCAGCTTACCGAAAATCAAGTTACCGGTCTTCTCGGGCGACTACGCCAAATGGACGAATTTCTCAGACCTATTCAAATCGTTAGTGCATAATAATGAAAACTTGTCAAACATTGAGCGGTACCAATACCTACTTGTGTCAGTGGACTCGGACGCGCTGAGTTTGATTCGTGGTTTACCGGTGAACGATCAAAACTATTCAGTAGCATGGAGAACATTAGAGAATAGGTATTCTAGTAAGCGTAGGATCGCCACAACGCATTTAGATGCGATTTTCGCTCTTCCAGCACTGAGTGAACCTAACTGCGAGCAAATGAAGCAAATGATAAACGATTTGACTGAAAATGTGTGTGCGCTCAAGGCGTTAGGTCTCGAAGTCGACAGTTGGAGTTTCGTGTTGTCCTATGTCGTATTAAATAAGTTGGATAGTACGACGCGTCGGCATTTCGAGCTGCAGCTGAAAGATAATCATGCGATACCGATGTTTGATGAGTTGATGCGGTTCCTCGAGAAAGAGTTTCAGGCTCTCGAATCAGCGTCGACTTTAGTGTGTGATGCTCGGCGTGATTCGAAGGGTGGTTCAAAAGGTAAAGTGACACCTAGGCATTCAGCGTTTGTCACTCAAACTTGTAGTGTGAGCAAGTGTGTGTGTTGTAGCAGTGACAAACACAGTTTAGGTAAATGTAAAGATTTCCTAAAACTGAGTCCGTTCAAAAGAATGAATTTATTAAAACAAAAGGGTTTGTGTTTTAACTGTTTTGGTGACCATTTAATGAATTCGTGTGAAAGTGAAATGCGTTGTGAAACGTGTGAAAGGCGTCATCACACGTTATTGCATTTTGATAAAAATACAAGTGATAGTAAGTCATCTCAAATGAGTGTGAGCGATGATTTTACTGGTGGAAAAAATGATGTTGTCTCACTCACACATTCAGTGCCCCATGCATCTGTGTTACTGTGCACGGCTGTAGTGAACTGCCGTAATAGTGAATCCGGTAAAATGATGCAGATCCGAGTGTTGATTGATTCCGGGTCGACTTCCACATTAATCACCAGTGAGTGCGCGCGCAAGTTAGGACTTTGTCGTACGAAGTCGCACGTGCCTATCTGCGGGCTGGGTGGTTCGAGAGTGAGTCAAGCGGAAGGCAAGGTGTCATGCGTGTTGAAGTCGCGTCTTGACAATGCGGAGTTGCGTGTGGAAGCGTTGGTGCTGCCGAAGATTTGTGGTAATATCCCGTCAGCACCGATTAAGAAGCAACCGTGGCCGCATCTGGACTATTTAAAACTCGCCGACCCGTCCTTCTGTACTCCAGGATCAATTGAAATGTTGCTGGGGGCCGATGTGTATCCTCGAGTACTTCAGGATTGTAGGATGGAAGGTGCCGAAGACAGCCCTATCGGCCTGGCCAGTGTGTTCGGCTGGGTAGTGATAGGTAAAGTGGAAACCGATTCGGTACCTGAGCCTCAGGTTTCCACATTTCTCGACCTCTCTTCTCAGATTGAAATGACTAAAAATGAGTGCGAAACGAAATCTGAAGAGAAATGGAAGGCCGAGATGGAACCATGTGCAATCCATGAAGCTTTCACCTGCAAGGAATAGTGTGATATGAGTGTGACAACTGAACATTTATCCAAAATGTGTGATTTTAGTGTTAAGTGAAAATTTTAATGTAAGGTGCAGTCAGTTGTGTGCCCGGAGCGTCAGCCTCGTGTGATGTGTGCTGACAGCCCTGGAGACTGTACCTCGTGTGATGTGGCATCAAGCGAATGCATGGAATTTCCAGTGCAGATGAAGCTGAACATGTTCGTGTTAGTGAACTGTGTATTCGTTTGTGTGTGGAAGAAACAGGATTTTGTGTGTGCAAATTCGTGTTGCAAAGCAAAATGTGTGTCGCTTTGAAAACTTATTTTGTGTATGGTGTGGTGACTTTGCTGCTTTGGTGTGTCGCAGTCAAAGTAGATAATTTATATCTTCGTGTCATTCTACTTCTAGTGTGTGTAAGTAGATGGGCACAACTTCAAGTTCTACATTGGTGTGTTTTGTAGGTCTTGCTGTTAAGCCGATACGTGATGTGTTTGTATTCGTTTCAGTAGGATGTGCGGTGACCTGTTGTGTGCGGTTGCTCACATCTTGTATGATAGTGTTTTCAATAGTCAGGGCTTGAACAAGCAAATGGTAGAGTTCGTGCGTGTTGTGAGGAGCTCGCTCGTTCCTGCTCTGAGACTGATGACACTGATGCCTCTACCAACTGTTGGCGGTTTGTTACGAGATCACCATCAAAGGGTGTTGGTAGAGAGTAGAGACTTGTGTGAATACTGTGGGAAGAGTATCGTGCACTCTACCCGCTTACTCAAATGTGTTTTGTGTTTATGTGTTAAAGGTTTATGTTTACACGTGCGTGTTCGTTGTAAATGTTTTTCATGTGTGAATTTGTGTAGTGTTGAAATTATTGTTTCAAGGTGGCCGGTATGTTCCGTACAGTTGCATGTGTTTGTGTGTAGCCGTTCGGAAGTACCAGGAATCTTTTGTGTTGGACCTTATGCCCGCTGCATAAGGTCTATTATCGCGTTGCCGCCGCAGTGCTCGATACTCGTGGCTCGCTGTGCGTGTGTCAATGGGTTAGTTTTCCAAAACTACCCGCGACTTTGGCGAGCCGAGCACCAACAGCCGCGGCGACAGTCGTTTTTATGTCGCTCTTTCGGACGAGCCACGCGTTCCTTGTGCTCGTCGTGTGTGTGCCGTGGTGGCAGTCCTCGCGGCGGCGTTTGCGCCTTATACGCCCGGTGGTTGTGTGCGCGCGATCGGTGGCTCAGTGCTGTGCAGAATAGAGAACTCTGGCTGGACGCTGCGCTGGTAGATCGTTGTGGGTGTGTGGCGGTGACTGCCTGCTGGGCACGGACGGAGGTAAGTCCATAGGTTCGAGTATCTGCGGCGAGAAATTTCATACAGTCCATTTCTAGGCTACAGGGCGATTCCGAGATACCGCTCGGCACCTACCAATGACAGGCTGCACGTTGCCACTCTGGTGACGCACGTAGGAGCTGCCACCTATGAGCTCATGTGCGACCTGAGCGCGCCAGGCTTGCCGGAGGATCACACGTTCGACCAACTAGTCAAGTTGGTCGGAGATAGGGCATGCAAACCGATAATCGATTATCGATAATTTATCGGTAATCGGTGAATATTTTTCAGCGATAATTATCGAAAAATTTCGATAAAATTTACCGATAAACGATAATTACTTCCATCGATCCCGTGAGACATTTTTGAAATTCGCGCGTGCAAGCCAACTCGTGTTTGTCACTCTCTCGCTCTCGAACAACGCGGCTGCACGATGCGCGCGTGCACGCTGGTTCAGCCGCATTGTTTCTTCGGTTGAATCAGTTGTCTGTCTGTGGCTCTCAGAGCGACACTCTCTCATTCTCGCTCGTTTCGCTCGACTTGTACGACGTGAGAGAGAGAGCGCCGCGCTGCGCGCAGGCAAGCCAGGCGGCCGCGTCCGTTCATTGAGTATATATTGGTAATCTGTGCATTGAGTGTGAGTGCTTCACGTGTTACGTTTCGTTGCCGAGTCGCCAATGGCTACATGAAAGGATTATTATTTAATAAACATTGAGTAAGTAGATTTTTAGTTTTACATGTTTGATTTTGGCACAGCATGTTGTGTAGTGTACCTAATTGTAAACAAGTCAACTGCTTAGCGCACGCGTTACTTTTTGTGACATGAATGATTACTATTTTTTATGCCTACATCGAGTAGGTACCTGAAGTTTTTGTTTGAATATTTAGCTTTGGCTACCTTTACTACCTACCTAGGAATAGTATTTTACACTTAGGTACACGTTATTTAAACTGTGTAATAAAATCATAACCTATCATAATTTCACGGGAGCGTCCACAGTCTAGCATTTGGCGGCAGTGTTGCCAACTCGGTCTGAACAAATATCAACACGCCAGCCATGGCCAAAATGGCGCCAGAAAGTCGGCAGAATTCACAAAATTGTTATGTATACGATTGCACCGTTATTTTTAAAATTTCAAAGGTATTTTAGATTAATTGAACTTATGAACTACTATATGAGCTAAAAAGTACATGACGCTGTAAGATGCGTGCGTTCTTAAATGATTATGTACCAGTTTTACGGAAAGTCGTCAGATGATTTATTTTTGTATCTGTCCGCCGACAAAAGGCACTGTTTTCGCGACAAAGTCGCTAAAATGTTATCAGTGTTTGGTGGGCTTTCCCAAAAATATGATGACACGTCACGTCACAGGTCACTAGTGTTCTAACCCAACCTAACCTAACCATGCATGTTTCTTAACACACTTTTACATAATAAAGTATCTTATCGTTTGTTTTAGGTATTTACGACATCAGGGATGATTGAGTCAATATTTAATTAGCCATCAAAATGTCTTATAAAGTAAACTACATTCCCGTTTACAAAAAAAGGTCGGATCCAACGTCGGTTTGGTATCACTTAAATTTTTTGGTAAATTATGTGGTGCATTATACTTATGTGTGTTTGTGTGTCTGACGACAAAGGCTCTCCACTTAGAAGTTGTTAGTGACCTTAGTAAGGATGCCTTCATACTTACCTTAAAAAGATTCATCGCTCGTAGAGGCAAACCTCAGGAAATATTCTCTGATAATGGTACTAACTTCGTAGGAGCTAGCAACGAAATAGGACAGTTTCTGAAAACAAATCATTGTGAACTTACCGCACATGCAGCCAATGAAGGAATCAAATTCACATTTTCACCACCCTATGCACCTCATTTCGGTGGCCTTTTTGAAGCAGGAGTAAAATCAGCAAAATTTCATCTTAAAAGAATTCTGGGTAACACCCATCTAACATTTGAGGAGTTAACTACTATTGTTGCACAAGTTGAAGCGATACTAAACTCGCGTCCCATAACTCCTCTCTCTCCCAATCCTGAAGACCTATCACCTCTGACTCCGGGGCACTTCCTGATTGGGCGTCCGCTGACCTCACTCCCGTCACCGCCGCTACTAGAGATCTATCCTGCAAGACTAAATCGTTATCAGCTTCTAGAGCAGTTGCGTCAGCACTTCTGGAATCGCTGGCAGCGGGAGTACATCGCAGAGCTGCAGCAGCGCTGCAAGTGGCGCACACGGCAGCGGGAGCTTCGCCTGGGAGACATGGTGCTGGTTCGAGAGAACCACCTGCCGCCTCTTCAATGGCGTCTCGGACGGGTGCAGCGACTGTTTGCTGGCTCCGACGGAGTCTGCAGAGTAGCCGATGTACTTACTACCAAGGGCGTCGTCCGCAGAGCTCTACACCGGCTCTGCCCGCTTCCCCGTGAAGATGAGGACCTGACTTGAAAGCGACAGCTTTCCAGGGGCGGGAAGATGTCTGCGCGTGGAAGAAGAAGAATGCAGGAAAGGAAGGCGACCGGAGCGCCACCACCAGATGAAATTTTAAATGTTTAATCATTGTCTTTGGGCGAGGCCAAAGAACATAATACGACTTGACGTCGCCATATTGTTTTTCACTACACTAACTGGAGCTGACGCTTGTACATTGCTTGTTCAACTCAGAAAATTATTTTGCCAAATAAAAGTTAGAACACGAACAATTCTTTCACTTGCCTCGAGCGGAGACACCAGCCACCATTTTTTCTGATAATGGGAGTACCTTCAAGGGTGCGCACAACGCGCTAAATGAGTTGTATAGGATGTTCCATAACACCTCGTCCTACTCAGAAATAGTCGACACATCTTCAGAAAAGGGTATCGAATGGAAGTATATCCCTACCTACTCTCCGTCTCAAGGAGGCCTGTGGGAGAGTAACATACGTTATGTTAAAGCTCATCTGAAACGTTCGCTAGGAAACGCCAACCTAAGGTACGAGCATCTCAACTCAGTACTGATACAAATAGAAGGTGTCGTGAATTCGCGACCATTATGTTTATTAAGTAATGACCCTAACGACATGGAATATTTGACTCCAGGTCATTTTCTGATTGGGGAAAATATTTCTTCACCGCCGGAGCGTAAATAGACTATCTGTATACGAACAATTCTTAAAGTTAAAGCAATCATTTTGGAAAAGATATAATAAAGAGTATTTAACTTCCTTGCAAAATAGGCAAAAATGGTTAACTACTAAACCCAATGTGAAAATAGGAGAAATCGTCTTAATAAAGGACGACAATGTACCCGTACTAACCTGGCCTTTAGGTAAAATTGTAGACGTGACCGTCGGACGCGATGGTCACGTACGAAGTGTAACCTTAAAGGTTAATGATAACCACTTGGTCGTTAGACCAATCACCAAGATATGTCCCTTACCTATCGATTAAATTAATTTTTTTTTATATATCAATAGGAAGGTAGGTATAAGATATAGAGAACATATTTCATGCGTAAGTGTCTCCTACGCAACTGTCCGTAGGTAACGCACTGTAGTTACTAAGGTAAACTTAAAGGAAGATTGGTTTAGATTATGTTGGATTTATTATTACGTGTGATAAATATTAAATGTTCCCAGCGTTGGGAACCTTCCATTAATTAGATATACATGTGTTAAGTATTTACAATGTGATGATGGGTCTTAAAATGTTATTGTGTTAATTTAAGTTAGTTTATAGTCAACTTGTATGATAGCAGTTAAAACTTAACTTAAAATTTGCAAATTCTTGTTGAATTCTAACTACTAGTCTTCCGTTGGAAGTATGTAATTTAAATTTATGAGCCTTCAGCTTTGTAAACTTAAAATAGTAACTTCAAAATAATATACAGAGGGATTAAAGATTAGTTCTTGCTCAAAATAAAAAATTGTATCCTTTTTCTTTTGAACTATCCGTTCAAGGTGGAGGTGTGTATCGTTCCGGACGGATCGACCGATGGGCTCGGCCCGTGTAGTACGGGCACGTTGTTGAGAGCGCAGCCTTAGTATAGACTATAGATGAATCTTCACATCTGCTATGCTCTGTATTGTCTCTGCCTGTTCCATATCCATTTATCGTACAATAAAGTTGGTTTATAAGTGTGCTCCGCATTTAATTAATTTATCTGAAGAACCTCCACTGGCTATCGAGATAAAACAAACGAGGAAGCTGCAGACGCTTCAAAGGGACCTACAGTTTTACGTGGAATCCGAACCACGGTCAGCCTCCAACGGTCGAACGGTCACCCATCCAAGTACTGACCGGCCCAGCGTTGCTTAACAATCAATAGCGATAGTCAACTGTCTGCACCACTGAGCTATCGAGGCTGACTTTACACAAAATGTGTCAAAGATATCTTAAAAATAACAAAAAGGAGATCTGTGAAAAGAATGTCACTGCAAGAGACTTTGAAGGTGCGATAAAAGTGATTTCATTAATAAGTGACAACCTAATTGCACATAATGTCGACACAACCATAATTCTGCAACATTGAAATTGCTAACCCAAACTTCCGTCCGACTCCTCGACGACGGACTGGAAACGACGATCGTCCAGCTTCCCCACACTATGATGAAGACTGAGATAGTTAGTTAAGGTATCTGGAACAGCCCCCTCCAAAGGCAATTCCATCTTCCTTGACCATATAAGGTAGTGTTGAGGGAAACTGCAAGCTCTGCACTAATTACATTATATAAGCGACGGTCGCTGCGCCGACCGCGGATTCTTCTACCATACCGCTTCGCGTGTACATCTTGTCTGTTAGTTCGATTAAGAAATAAATAAGTTTTTTAAAAGACACTTGGTGTTTCACCGATCTTAACTGGCGCAGCCGGTAGGATTCGCCACACCGAAAAATCTTCAAAATTAAGATCCTTAAATAAATAAGTTTTTTAAAAGACACTTGGCGTTTCACCGATCTTAACTGGCGCAGCCGGTAGGATTCGCCACACCGAAAAATCTTCAAAATTAAGATCCTTAAATAAATAAGTTTTTTAAAAGACACTTGGCGTTTCACCGATCTTAACTGGCGTAGCCGGTAGGATTCGCCACACCGAAAAATCTTCAAAATTAAGATCCTTAAATAAATAAGTTTTTTAAAAGACACTTGGCGTTTCACCGATCTTAACTGGCGCAGCCGGTAGGATTCGCCACACCGAAAAATCTTCAAAATTAAGATCCTTAAATAAATAAGTTTTTTAAAAGATACTTGGCGTTTCACCGATCTTAACTGGCGCAGCCGGTAGGATTCGCCACACCGAAAAATCTTCAAAATTAAGATCCTTCGCGTGCGTTTTAACGCTTAAGTGCGCGATCCAGAACCAAATAAATTCGTTATTTTCCAAGAACAATAAGTGCCACGAACAGTGTCAAGCCTAGAACAGTTCAGTGGGTGACAGCCTGGAGTACCGCTAGACCCTGACAACACCGCACCATTCGAGAGCTCCAACACAACAGCCGCAACGAGCCTACAGTCGGAGAACCCCCTGGTGGAGCATGGAAGTAGCGGCGACCCTGTGAGTAAAACCGTTTACAAGTCCCCGCCTGTTTCATTGCATCCCCCTTGTAAAATTGTGTATGTCCATTTAAAAATAGGATATACAACTACCCTAACTTCGGGATAATCAAATATCGGTTAGTTAGTTTACCCTCGCTTCGGGATAACCCAACGTTGGTTTAGTCTAGTTTACTCATACTTCGAGATAACCTGGTTGGCATTAGTTAGGATACACGAAAATCGGTTCCGCGCTTTCCCAACCTTGTTTAGTTAATTTCGTTTGCAAAAAAAAAAAAACAAAATAAAATAAATAAGAATGGCAGAGCCATCGATTCAATTAGTGCCCGCTGAAATGGCAAGGTTAATCCCCACATTCGACGGAGACAAAACGCAATTGAATCTCTTCCTACAAAAATGCCAATATATCATAAACACGTACCAAGGACATGAGGCGCAAAACCTCTGTGTGTACCACCTAATAACGAGCAAATTGAAAGGACAAGCTGCCGCCCTTATCGGCGAGAGGAATGATATACTAACGTGGTCAGAGATTAAGGAGTTATTTAAGCAACACTTCGGAGACCCGAGAAGCGAGGAATGCCTAGCTTTAGAGCTTGAATCGCTAAAAATCAAACAGCAGGAGTCCTACAGCGACTTTTGCAACCGTGTGCAAAAGGTGAAAAACACCCTTATATCAAAGGTAAATCAAGACCAAGCGGACGCAAGTGTAAGATTGAGCAAACAAACGATCTACGACCACGCCGCGTTGAATGTGTTCTTATTCAACTTACCCCCTGAACTGGTTAGGATGGTAAGGATAAATGCACCCAAGAGCCTAGAGATGCGCTGAGGACTGTCATGGAGGAAGTAAACTTCTCAAAAATATATGAGGCAAAAAACCGGAACAGTGGACAACGCCTAGGCCACGCACAAGCACGGAACCCTAACTCAGTAATACCTTCCGCAGCAACACGCTCGCTCCGCAGCGACAATGGCACGCCGCCGCGCCGAGGTCGTTCGACGCGACACGAAACCCAACACCGTCAGCACAACACAGCCGAGGTGGTCCTGTGCATATTCCACGGAATATTCCGACTGCACACGCAACGCCCAATCGCCCTGCAGCGCATCATTTTGGAGCAACGCCGACGGATGCGACTATGCGAAGCCTGCCCCCGAGACAATCTGCGCCAGTTAAGATCGGTGAAACGCCAAGTGTCTTTTAAAAAACTTATTTATTGAAGTGAAAACTTCTTTAGCGGCGCTTGGGTAAAAAAATTTAAACTCGCGTCATCGCGTCCTCGTCAGTCTCGAAAAGCGAAATGTAACCTTAAGTCATTGCATTAAGGGTTAAGTTACAGTGGCACGGGATCAATTCTGTTCGTAACACCGCGACAGCGACATTATTATTTAAAATGTAACCTTAAGTCATTGCAATAAGGGTTAAGTTACGATTGGCACAAGATCTGCCGGCACTCCCGGTTTCGGTTGTTGGGTTTCGTTTCGTAACACGTTTATGTCTGTCCATTCTACTAAGTTCTGCAAAATGAATTGTAGGGTTCCGTAACAAATGCATGTCTGTCCGTTCTACTAAATTTAACATTTCCTTCCTAGCGGCCTTCCTAGATGATACAATAATTGTCATTGAATAAAGGTTTTTATTAAATTACCTTTTTATTCTTTTCTCAACTGACTTGGGTGGGATTAATAAAGACACTTTAAGGTGTAACATGTACGATGGGTATACTTTGACCAGTGTGTGTATACTTTGACCACAAAATCGAAAAAAATTACAATACCATCTATGACAGAACTAGCTCACCGAAATGCAGAGTTATTTTCTTATCTTAATTGCACACAGGATAAACACAGATGGCAGTAATAATGCGATACGAATGAAGTCTCGCTGGATGATGATGGATCAGTGAAAATCTCTGAGAAGTGGTTTTGTGCTCTGACGAAAGCTGTACTAAATCGTATTGGATCTTGGATAATTAAGCCATTCTACACAAACCGCTGGAGTATTCTGAAGGACATACGCCATTCTTCATGAATCACAAGGTATTTTTTAAATTCATTTTAAGTGAAGGGAATAAAAATGTGTGAAGTTACACCATGTCGATTTTTCAGGTTAGGTTAGGTTAGGTTAGGTTGACCGGCCACCCGGCCAGTTAAGCCCCGCTCGGTCAAAGTTAACACATATTATTAATTTTGATTTAGGAATGAGTTTTTTTTTATGGAAGAGTGACATGTGGCGCCGATCCAACCATAAGATGTCTAAAGACGCTCATGGACATGTACGCGGGGGTTTCGAATGCCATGTCGGACTGACAGGTGCCTATTCACGTACCCCTTAAAGGACCAGAGACTATACTTGGGGAAAAATATACGATTTTGGAGTTTTATAAAATTATTTTATTACATATTTAAGCCATGGGGAGAGTCCACAAGCGCAAAGATGACTCCCGAAGATACAATTCTCTAAGTCAAGAGAAGCTGGAGGAAGCTATGGAAGACAAAAGAAGATGAGCATCTCTGCTGCCGCTGAACATTTCAAAATGGCGAAAGGGACATTGATGAATCGCATACACAAACGGCACGATGGTAAATTCGGTAAACCTGCAAGCTTTTCTAAGGAGGAAGAAATTATGTTCGTTATACATATTGTAGAGGTCGCAAAATGGGGATTCCCATTTGATTCGCTGGACTTGCGCATGTTCGCCAAACATTACTTGGATCGATCTAAACGAACTTTCCCTAAGTTCGTTAACAATGTGAGAGGTCAAGAATGGGACAGGTCATTTTTTAAGATACATAAAGCGGTCCTGACTTGGAAAAACTGCCTAGATATAAAACAGTGTAAGCAGGGCCGTCTCCAGGGCGGGGCGAGCGGGGCGGTCGTCCCGGGCGCCCGGCGCTAGAGGGGCGCCGCAGGCGCACCGTGCTAGAGGGGCGCCCCGATCGTTTGCCGCACAGGCTTTCCGCCGCCTCCGCCGCCTAACTAAGCTTTCTCTAAAGCTGCAGAATAACATTGATGTGACAACTATTTCATCTGAAGCACAGTCACTGCTTGTGAAAATGGAGATTTTTCATTTATTGTTTGTTTAATAATGGTGTATGATGTTATTTGAAATAAAATTTGGTAAGCAAGATCCTACAAACCAAAACAACAGACATTCCGAGTGCAATGGCGCAACAAAAAAAGTGCTTAGTGTTCCTTCAAAAATTTAGAACAAAAGGTTTCAACAATGCAGTGACTGCAGCCAAATAAATTGCAATTCGGCTTGGAATCGATCCCATCTTTACGGAAAAGCGACATCGCACAAAAAAAAACGCCTATTTTCTTATGAGAGCGTTGATGCGGCCGCTTCATCTCCTGAAGATGAATTTGAAAGGGATGTATTTTATACTCTTGTAGACACAATGGATAGCTCCCTGAAGCACCGATTCCTACAAATTGATAACCACTATCAAAGATTGAGGTTTCTTTACAATATCAAAGAACTTCCCGAAAAGACACAGCTCAGTAAACTCTGTGAAGAACTGCAAGCTCATCTGACCCACAATGGTGTATATGATATAAACGGGAGTGAGCTATATAGTTAACTGCTTCATGTGCAGTCGATATTGAACGACGATGTAATAGCTGCTTCGGTTGAGGTCCTACGACGAATTAAGAACGCCGATCTAAAGGACTTGTGCCCAAATGTTTTGGTCGCACTCCGAATTGTACTGACTATTCCCGTCACCGTTGCTAGCGGTGAGCGCAGCTTCAGCAAACTGAAACTTGTTAAAACGTATATCTGTGTTCAACAATGTCCGAAGACAGACACGTTGCACTTGCAATGCTTTCCATTGAGAGTGATGAAGCTCGGAAGTTAAATTTCGGAGATGTAATATCATTCGCCAACGCAAAAGCTCGTAAAATCCCATTGTAATTTTTGTTTATCCTGTTAAGACTAATACTTAATAAATTTATAATAAATCGTTGGTTCCATCTAATCGTTCTATGTATTTCTGTACTTTCTTTCTACTTTATATTCTCTAGAAACTTTACTTTATTAAAATATGTTTCCGTAAAGTAATGTTTTTTATTAATTCTACCCTAATATTACCTACAAATTAAGTTCACTGATATAAAATTTAAAAATTAAAATTAATTTAAATTCGCCGCATAAAATAAAATCACCAATGATGTTAGAGTCTGGGACGGCAGCGGACGGAGGGGCACTAAGCTTGTGTTTGCCCCGGGCACCTATTACTCAAGAGACGGGCCTGAGTGTAAGGCATCTGTAACGCGTAGAATATTGAAAAATATTTCAACAATCTTCAGGAAACCACGGAAGGCGTTCCTCCACAAAATGTGTTCAATTTAGATGAAACCAATCTCTGTGACGGCCCAGGTGTCAAAAAATGCGTATTTAAACGAGGGACTACTGAGAGAATTAGAGATAGCACGAAGTCCAGTATCTCTTTAATGTTTTGTGGATCAGCAACTGGGCAACTACTGCCACCTTACGTGGTGTACAAATCTAAACATATTTAAAAAAAATCAATATTTTTTTTTTAAATCAGTATAATTTTTTTTAATAACCTGAACAATGATGTCAAATATGTCGTTGGAAATCGCGTTTTCTCCGTAGGCCTACATAAAGAAAGCGTGGAACTATACGTATCGTACATTCTTAAAAAAATATAATATAACACATCAGCTAGAGCTGCTTGTTCATTAAAAAAAAAAAATAAAAAAAAAATAATAATGAATGGTTAGAAACCGAAATAGCTTGGCCAGATTATGTGAGTGGAGTAAATCGTTCAACGTCAAGAGATGTAGTAATGAAGTCTAAAGCTTTAACTTCGAAGGCCTGCGATTCGACTCCGCAAAAACTATCAAGGGGTACGTCAACACCAGTGGCGGCTGGTCCTAAAGTGCGCTTGTGTGCCGCACTACCATACCACGAGAAATCTTCACTTCACTCAAAATAAATAATATCTTACAACATACCTACATTAAAACCATAAAGATCGTACTCCAAATAAATACGAATGTGAATTCGACCTTATTTTATAGATCACAAGGCACGTTTCTGCGAGTAAACCCGTGCCGTGCCATCGCTAGCGCGCCCCGTGTGGAATCGAAAACGTACGCGGGTCTCCCATACTGAATGTATGGGGATCGGCAAAACACCGCTGGCGCGTGAGACAAAAGTAACTTCATAGAAACAGTATGGGCCGAAATGGAGATCTGCGTGCGGCGCACGAGCGCCAAACAAGGACGCTATATCTTGAATAGCCGTGCGTGCGACACGTCGCGAGCGATTCGTTTTGCACTAGTCCGTCTACCTAGAGTCAGCGCGCTGTCATGTGATGTCACATACCCGTTAACGCGCGAATATTTAAAATTGTGTTAGCGCGCGAATATTTAAAATGGGATATGGTTAGGTTTTCAAATGCTTTTATTTTTATATAATTTTTTAAAGTATTTTTGGGACATTACTACTGTTTTCTTTTTGAAAGCTGCAGTAGCGTTGTGGTCTATGGGTGTGTTCATAAGGGTACTAAAAATGAGTTAAAAAATTTGTTTGCATTTATTTTCTTGTTTTTGCAACCCATGCGTTTAAAAAATACGGAAGTCGCGATCTTAAAATAAAATTGGGAATGTGTTGGGAAATTTGGTATTTAAGTAGGTAGGCACTTAGCGCACTGAAGTCACCAGTCGCCACCGGTCAACACCAATGGTGAGTCCTCGAAAGCCCTTTGAAAATCTTCGTAGCAGGCAAAAAAGGAGGTGAACTGAAGAACTACGTTCTGACAACGATTTAGAAGTGTTAGCATACGCCACTTGTAAGAAGGCAGAAAAAAGAGGAGAACAGAATTTTGCAGTAATTCTACGAATAATCCAAATGAAAACAAAAAAATTTAAGATTTTATCGAAAACAAAAATTGTGCTTCGAATAAGTACACTGCCGAAAAAGCTCTTGGACTGAGCCTTTCTTTAGATTTATCAAGCAGCCAATAAAGAATTCTATCCTCTACCAGAACATGTTTGGATAACAGACAAAGAGGGCAAAATCAATCGACAGGCTGCTCTGGACCTCACTGTAAAGAGGTTGCAAAAACTTTTACGCGAAGAGGTCAGTGGTGAACACACTCTCATTACAATAAGGGGATTTGATGGGGCTTCAGGTCAAAGTAACTACAAACAAATGATGGGCGAAGATGAAGATAACTCGAGCGTGTTTATGTGCTCTTTTGTGCCATTAAAACTTATGTGAGATAACATTGTGTTGGAAAACCCAAAGTAATCTTCCACATTCTACTGTAGGCCGTTATATATCAAATTTGAAAAGGAGAGTAACTTAGACATAAAAGCAGAAATGCAGGCCATAGAGTCAGAAATTAACGCTCTAATCCATTCAAATTTAGGAAATGATGGGGCAACAGTTAAGCACACCTTTTTAATGACGATGATAGATGGTAAAGTCACTTCTGCACTGTCTGAAACAGCGACACAGACGTGTGACGTGTGCAAAGCTAACCCGAAGGAGCGGAATAATCTATATAAGATTTATAAGAAACCGGTGCGAGTAGAAATGTAGAAGTATGGCATATCATCGTTACACGCTTGGATCAGGTTTATGGAGTGCTGCCTTCATATAGCCTATTGATTAGATTTTAAAACCTATCAAGCCAAAGGAAACATTAAAACTATAATGGCTGAAAGGAAGAAAGAAATACAAAATCGCTTTAAAAATGAAACGGGCCTACTTGTGGATATTGTGAAGCAAAGTGCGGGAACATCAAATAATGGCAATACCGCTAGGCGGGTTTTTTCAAAATGCCGAAAAATCTGCCGACATAACCGGTATTGATAGACGTCTCATCGAGAGGTTTGGCTGTATACTACGCGTCATATCATCTGGAGAGGAGATCAATACGAAAAACTTCACGAAATATACGCAAGATACGGTGAAGTTGTACGTAGAGCTGTACAACTGGTATTACATGCCACCTTCTGTGCACAAATGACTTATACATGGAGCTGACATTATAAAACATTTCTACCTTATACCTATAGGTAAATTATCTGAGGATGCGTCAGAGGCCAGAAACAAAGATTTTAGAAAGAATAGGGAACACCATACACGCAAATTTAGCTGCAAAGCTACTAATCAGGATATCGTAAACAGGTTGCTTCTGTCCTCTGGCCCTTATTTATCCACAATCAGACCATAAACAGACAAACGAAGAAAAACATAGAGAGAATGTCAGACGAAATGAAATCTTTGCTCATTTTAACAAGTGATGATAAAGAAATATTGTATTTAGGTGTTCGAGCTTCGCTTGACGCACTTATGAGATTACATCCTCTGATTTCTTTGCGGCAGCAGTGCATCACTTTCTACCACCTTTCTACCCTCTACGCCCCTCTCGCTCCTACCCCACGTGACTGCCCTTGACCAATGAGCGCGGGCGTCGCCAGCGTCGTAGGTCGGTCGATCGCTTGATCATTTCATCAGTACGTCGTTGATTTCATAGCGTGCACAGTGTAGAAAATAAGTTATCTTAAACTACCTAGTGATACGTGTGACCTACGGATAGTGATACCTACGGAGTTATAATGTTAGTTTAATAAACATAAAAAATTTCAAGAGCCAAAATATTACATTTAACCAAAACCTGTTAAAACCTCAATTGTATCATCTTATATGTCTTCATAAACCGCGAAATATAAATTACAAGATAGATTATCTATTCCACGAACACGGCCATACTATTCTGCGTCTACCTCCCTACCACCCAGATCTTAATCCGATAGAGTTAGCCTGGGCAACCATTAAAAATCATGTTGCTCAAAAAAACGTAAACTGGAACATTGAACAAGTTAAATTACTTGTGAAAGAAAAAGTTGATGAAATGGGACCGATTAAGTGGACCAAATTATGCGGAAAAGTTAAGAAAATAAAGATGGAATATTCGAAAAGTGATTTTGCTATTGACACATTAACAGAGCGGTTCATTATAAGTGCGGATGACATTTCCGATAGTGGAAATAGTGACGAAGACTGCTATTCGAACACTGACGAGGATGACGACTGCTCCTTCGACGACTCTGCCAGTTCCGAAAACGATTAAAATTTTTCAAGCACTTCATCAAGCAGTTACATCGAAGGAATTGCGCCATTGTAGTTTCACGAATAATGTGGTTCACTGTACCTGCACTAGCTCGACCTTTGGACCCACATTTGTACGTTGTGACTACTACTACAGAACCAAATTACAAGTGCACAATCTTTTTTTTTTAAATTTGAATAACAAAGATGGCTTTTGTTACCTTTGGAATGAGGTAGAAGGGGGCGTAAATGCTGAAGAATTTGCAACAATTTGGGTGAGCTTAATAAAAAATAAAATACTGCCGTAAACCGATCAAACGGATACTAATCGAAATCTACACCGATGGATGTTCTTACTAAAACCGAAAATTGTAATCTTATTAATCGTGGCTATATTGAAAAGAGCATTGTAATTTACAATTGAACATTAATATTTGGAAAGTTGGCATACACGATGGAGGCGGACTTCATGCACTCCACTGTGGAAGGATGCATGAAAATGAGAAATGTGAATGTTCCAGCTGATTACGCCCACTTCTGCAAGATAGCTCGCAAGAAACCTCAACCCTATTATAGGGTCCCTATAACGTAAACTACCTCACTCACACCTTTTTCAAACTCAGATTTGGAGATGAGTGGCAGTTAATACCACAAAGAAAATAACATTGAACCCTATCCGTGGGACAATTTAAGCCGCCTTCACTTGAATCGGCGTAAGATAAATAGTTTTTGTTTTCCGACCAGTTCAGTGTAGCCGGCACGATCAAAGGGGGAAGCACTGACATGGCACCTAGTTCACCCGGTGTTATGGGCTGACATCACGGACGTTGTAGGTGATGTAGCCAACCGTGTCAGTTTCCATAAAAAAAAAACCTGCGCCGGCCACCGTAACCGGCGGCGCCGCTCCTGCTGACGAACGCCCCATTATTTCTGTAAATATAATGGGATACGACGGCATCATTCTTCTTGATCCGGAGCCACGCACTATCTTCCGAGCCACATCTCTATGAAGTGCTGTCTCGAAATGGAGTCATCTTCTCACCTGTCCACCTCGATGTCACCCTCGCCGATGGCTCCTGCCAGAACTCGCAGCTTCTATCCACTACGGTTGACATCAACATCCAAGGTCGTACCTTTATTATCCCCTTCCTCGTCATACCAAATTCGGAGCGGAGCTCTACTTGGACGAACATTTATGAAGGAGGCCCAGACGAAGATAGACCTTGCCGAAGGCTCATTTTCCTTAGCTGACAAAGATGTGCAGCATGCCTTTGCCTCCGCCTACAATCTCATAACCCAAAGCACGGAGGCCATGACACTTGAGACGAAGTTGAACCTTCGTGTGGATGAAGGTACCACGCTCAACGCTATTGAGCGCACCCAACTTGATACATTAATTTGCAAACATGCTGACAGATACGCACCAGCAGGAGTACCCTGTGAGTTGCAGTACATCGTATACAAGTGTCCAAAGATCAAATACCTGCCGCTTCGCCTCCATACCGCTTGTCCCAGTTGAAAAAGGAGAAGCTGAAACAGGAAATCGAAAAGATGCTGGCCCAAGATATAATTGAAGAATGCGAGTCTCCCTGGGCAGCCTCCGTCGTTCTTGTTGACAAACCATCTGGTGACGTACGTGTGTGCATTGATTACATACGTCTTGTAACGCTGTGATTATCAACCGTCTACAACGGGCTTAAATCTGGTCGGAGACCTTGTACGTCCGAACAGAAAAAAAAAACAAATATGACAAGGAGAACCGGTGTAGCCAGGTGTGGGTCGACGCTCGGCGCTATCATACCCTCGTGTGGCTTAAATTATATTTTAAAAGGGGGCTCGGTAAATTCTTTTCGGACTTTATTTGTGTAGTATCGCAGGGTGGATGCTCCGCGAAAGAATATGCAAGCTTAGAGGAGTCTCAAAGGTATTTTTATATAGGTTTTAAGTCGGGTGAGATTAGCGCATAGCTGTCAGGTTGGCAGCACCGGCGATTTTGACGTAGGACATAGCCTCGAGACGAAAATTCACTTCTATCCAAATCACAGCGATGTGAACTGTAAAATTTCGACAATCGGAAGTCATCGCCCCAAGGGATGGAAGCATTGTGAAACCGTTCCTGTGGAACAGCCCGTCGCGTACTCAGGCCAGAAAATTATTCTCGCAAAGATTTATGGAAACATGTTCTCCGATTTTGTTCGAAAGGAATCCACTCGCACTGAATCAATCTTTCCTCTCATGCCCGTCTGGCGTCTACGCTGTTCTCGCCGTTAACCTGGCATAACACGGTCTATATTTGTATCAATATTGGACTTCAATATTCAGTATTGATGGGAATATTGATCGTGTGAATCGAAGATTGTCGTATTGAGGAGAATATTGACGCGACATCCGTATTTTTGGCAGCCCTTACACGCTCAATAATATTGACATTATTACTGTACTGATACTGATAATGGCGAAAATAATGCTTGTGTAATGTACGTACTGATGACACTGACAGTAATATGGATCGAAATCCGGATTTTTTGATCATTCGCATCAGTATTAAGAAACTGGGGGGGATACTGACAGTAATACTGTTGGTGTGATGGCTCGGGTCATTATACTCGTCAGTACCGAATCAAGACGCGATGGAGGCGGGTGACGATTAGGAGCTCCGCGCGGATGATAACAGTGTCAAATTCATAGAACTGTATGAAACGCTCCCACAACTGTGGGACTTAACGTATCCACAATATACCAACAAATATAAACGAAACGCAGGGCTCGATCAGTTGCTGGAGATACTCAAATTAACAAACCCGAATGCATCCCGTGAAGATGCCAGGAAGAAAATTAATATTTTAAGGTCGAACTACAGGAAAGAATTAAAAAAAATACATGCTTCTAAACGCTCTGGCGCCGGAACAGATGACATCTAAAGCCTGACCAGGAATATATGAGAGCTGTCAAAATGGAGCCACTTTTTAGATTTATATAGCAACATTCAGTATAGAACGCACATATTGAATTGGCCGATGTTTTTATTCAAAATGTACTTTTGCACTGAAATACACAATAAGATATACAAAATGTATTTTAATTTAATGCATCTTTTATATATATTTTGATGTCAATGTAAAAAGAACTAGCCTTTACATTTACATGTTCACAACATTTTTTCCATGTATCTGCAGATATGTCCTGAAGCAAAGTGTACAAATTATTAAACAAATTATTAATCGACCTTGCTGAAACACTAAACTTTTTAATAAAAATTCTAGTTCAGAAAAACTTAACCTAAGCTATTTTTATTCGAACGTTTCGTATTTCTGTAAAGTCAAAAAGTGTTTTTTGTTCAGAACGAATAATATTTACGTCCCTCTTTTGTTTGCTATTCGGTAAATAGATGCTTGAGATACACCTAGATAGAACAAAAAATAATTACCTAATTGTACATTACGGCGGCCAATTCATGACAATCTCACTACAATGACATAACGTTTCACCTAAATGTCAGTTCAGAAGCAAATTTGACATTGACAACAGATTATCAAGCATCAAACAATTGTGGCCAGTGTAAGAAATTAGTTCCAACGAAATTCCGCAATATGGCGGCCCCTCATATATTCCTGGTCAGGCTTTACAAGCCAACTTCGTGGACGTTTAATTCATTGAATTTTCTGAAAAAAATGGAGCAGCCCTTTTCTCAGGTATGTATGAATGGAGTGTACTTTCAAAATTTATTTATTTTATTATTTACCTAATCGCAATCCATTTCCTAATCATGTATTAATATTACTATTTATTGATTGACGTAGTAAGTAAATAAGAAGTAGGTATGTATTTATAGTATGGTATTTATTTTCTAAAACTTATACGGTCTGTCTCGGTAAGTGCACATAACATACAGCAGAACAGAAGCAGATGTAATAATAATATTGTTATACACGGTTTTGCAATTGCCCCCGCAATATTTTTAACTGACATCACAGGGTTGTTCTATATGTCAAACTAAATAACTTCTGCGGCAAAAGAATTTTTTTAAAGAAAAAAAAAATTATAATTTTTCTATACAAAATTTTAATACCTATTCTCAAAATGTATAGGGAACATTAATTAATTTTTTGTTCAAATTAAAAGGTCGTAGAACAAAAGTTGTTCGGTTTCATGTACAGAACAACCCCCTTTCGGGTTTTGTGGTTGGGGGTGCAACACCGTGTATATTGTTTGTACTTTTCTATCTATTTTCTATTTATTTTCTACCTTCATTATTATAGTAGTGACAAAAATCATCTCTTATTTTTTTCACATCTTTCAATGAGTTTCGATTCAAAGTTGTGTTTAATCCTGTTAAAATATTTTGGGAATCTTCTTCAACATTTGATGAATATGTTTTTGTTGTTTTTATTAAAAAGTTATGTAAATAACAGCATGCTGTCGTGACTATGGCAGCTTTATTAGGTTCAAGTTGCATGGCTTATTGAAACACACCAAATCGGCTTGCTAAAATTCCGAAGGAGCATTCAACGACAGACCGAGCTACTGTCAAGCGGTAGTTATATCTCTTTTGCACTGAGTTGCAAGTTTTTTGGGGGTATGGTTTCATTAGATTGGGTCCTAAAGCAAAAGCTTCATCTCCTATAAACACATAAGGAAACCTAGTCCTATTTCTAGAATTCGGTAATTCACACGGTTCAGGTAAATTTAATAGTCCTTCTCGATACAGCCTCCAAAATGTGGTGTAAAACAACACACCTCCATCTGATATTCGCCCGTTAATACCGATATCGACCATAATACATTCTTTTTTAGCGTTAACTAAAGCCATTAGAACTATGCTATGAAACTCTTTGTTGAAGAAGAATGAACCGCCATGAGATGTTTTTTTTATTCTTATATGTTTGCCATCTAAGGCGCCGATGCAGTTCCAGAAGTCATGTATAGTACCAAAGTCATTAGCAATTGCTTTCCACTCCTCGAATGTTGACGGTATCTGAAATAAGGAAATTTTTAGATTTACTTCATATTTTTTTATTTTCAGGCGAATTCAATTGATATGCCCTCTACTTCAAAACAACCCACAGCGGGCGAGGGGAATTCATCATTTTCGTCCATCCAGCCTACGGTCAACGCCACAAATCCTCCTCCTCCTCCATCAGTGAAGAAAAGAAAGGTGCTAAAACAGAATGAGCTCTTGGAACGTGCGTGTTCATACTTAGATTCATCGAAGAATGATGTAGACGTTGAGTTTTCACAAGCACACGTTTGGACTCAGAAATTAAAAACAATTAATCCCATACCAAAAATTTATGCTGAAAAGGCCATTAACGACATTTTGTTTGAAGCTCAACTTGGATGTCTCCATCGCTATTCCGTTAAAATTAATGAAGAAATTATGCTCTCTCCAATATATACCACTGCCGCCAGTGACCCTGAACCATTTTTTGTTTCATCAGTAGTTACTGAAGGGTGTCCTTCACAAATAATAATTCAGGGAACCAATACCCAGCCAGCAAAACAAGATTTTCAATATATTGCACATGAAGAATCACTTGCCGCCAGTGACCCTGAACCATCTTCCGTTTCATCTGTAGTTACTGAAGTGTGTCCTTCAGAAATAATAATTCAAGGAACTAATACCCAGTCAGCAAGTCAAGGTTTTCAATATATTGTACATGAAGGAACACAAAATTTGTCAGAAAATTACAATGTTGGCTCTCTTTTCGCCACATTTAAAGGTGATTAAATAAGAGTTATTCCTTCAATTATTCCTAAGCCTTTTCTTGTATTTCTACTTAAATTTGTTAAATTCATTAAAACATATTAATACATTGTCAAATTAAAAATATTGTTTCACTCACCTTTATGTAGTCCTGAAGAACACGAACAAGGGCAAGAGAGGTTTCGAAGATTCCCTCACTGATGGCTGCTGGAGACATAATTGCTGAAAATTTTAAATCTTCGAAACTTCGTCCTGTTGCGTAAAAGCATAATGTAACCGCCAGTTTTTCTCTAGCTGTTATAGAGTCCCTCATAATTGTATTATGTTTTGATATATACGGTGCAACTTTTATCAAAAGATGTTCAAATCGCTCTTCTGTCATTCGCATGTAGTTTTTGTAGTCTTCCAGGTCCGTTAAAAGAATTTCCTGTAGTAAATTCAAGTGTGTGTACTGATTGCGCTTTTTTAACCAATCTTTGACACAACGTTTTCTTTGTACTCTTCTTTTTCTAGTGAGAGCAAGGATTATTAACACGCAAGCTCATTTTTTCCGATCCATGATTACCGTATTCTTTCACGTACAACTCAGTACTGAGCATCAGTAATATTGACTGTGTAATGGGGAGAAATAATTACAGTATTTTCGTCATTAGAATATTGACATGACATCCGGATTTTTGGATCGGAGGCATCAGTACGGGGGCGGAGCCCAAAAGTAGTGGGGATATTGTCAATAATATTGATCGTGTACGGGCCGTGCGCGCATCAATCGTCAGTACTGTGATTGAGAGCGATGGAGGAAGACGGTTTTTTTCGTCGCCGCCGCCGCCTCGCGATTCATGAGCCTGTCCCAAAGTATCCTAAAAATGTTTATAGAAACCTACGAAAATAATTCAGTATTGTGGGATACGACAAACCCGGACTACAAGAATACTTTGAAGAGAAATAGAGCGCTTGAAGTGCTGAAAGCAGTATTATTCCCAGTGAAGCCAGATATTACACGGAATGACGTGCGAAAAAAACAAATAGCTTACAAAGTAATTACAGAAAAGAATTAAAGAAAATGATAATGCCGTTTACGCTTTACTTTTTTTTTTAAATTTAGCACCAGAACTATAGCAACACGTGCTTTTATTTTTGGATCCATGCATGACAGAACACTTGCCGTGGTGAACAACACGCTGTACTGACATCAATATATTGATGTCGTGTAATGGGTCCCCGAGACGATCAAGTCCACTTGTTAAGTCTACGTGATTGAAGCGAATATTGATCGTTTACCGCGTTGACTTGAAGCTACCGTCAAGTGGTCCACGGCTTGATCGAAATTGACAGAAATTTTGATTGACGGCACTTGATACGCTTGCGCTTGACGCGACTTAACGGGACTTGACAAGCTTTTTTTCATTTGCGGCTTTTTTTCAAGTCTCCCATCAAGTGAAACCGTCAATAACGTAGACTTGACAAGTGGACTTGATCGTCTCGGGGAACCATAAGGTACAAAAAATATTGACGTGCCCTGTCAATATTATCATCAATACGGGATTGATGATAATATTGACCGTGTTATGCCAGGATTAGATTTGACGTCGATCGACTATTTTATTTCAGTTCTGCGTGTCGGCTACACGAATTCAACAATGTTAGCGTCACAGAGCATCGAATACCGCGCGCGCCCCTCCTAGAGACGCCCTGAGCGCGATTTCCCTACAACGCCGTTGAAGCCTGTGGGCGTGGCCTATGATTTACATATGTGTGTTGTGCGTGTGCATTTGTTTTATGCGTGTGCCTAACTTGCTCCTCTTTGTGTGTAGTGTCGATACTAACACACACGCACACATACGAAGCGCTAGCAGCTCTGCGTGCGGTTATTGGGTTTCAAATATTTTTTTAATATTATTATTACTTTCGCCTCTAGGAGGCGCGCGCGGTATTCGATGCTCTGTGGTTAGCGTCGATCTAACGGAGGCATTTTGTGCAAGCGGCTCGGCAGTCGGAGGAGCGACATTGACAGCGGAGCGAACGCCCACGGGTGCAGGACTTTACTGCTAGGACTGCACTCAAGAGCTCGCCGCGTAGTTAACGTCGGTGAGGAATGTATTATATTTATTGAGCAGATATGTGACCGTGTGCCAACCTTCCGGGCGACCTGTGTCGCCGTATTTATATTAACATCTTAGTGTAATTGGAGGCCCCGGTGGCCTTACCTAGGGGTACGTCCGCCGGGTTAGATCTGGTGCGGACGTACGTATTAAGGCCCACTTGCACCAACACGAATTTAACGATATAAACCAGTTTAACTCGTTAAGCTAGTACCCGTTGACTGTGGGAACCGCGTTTAAATCCATAACTCGCTACTTAACTCTAAATTCGTGTTGGCGCAATTGGGCCTAAGAATGTAAATGTTATAGCTTTTTTCGCCTGGATACCACCACACGAGCTACGAATAAATAATATTAAAACATAACACCGCAGAAGCCTCAATAATGATACCATTGTGGATTTAATGAATACCAAACAAGGATAGCCAAAACAGGGGGATTGTTAAAATTCGAACCGAATTCTACTATGTTCAGAGCAAGAATGTGAGAAAAAAGAAATTTTTAAACTGTGATTGTTTTTTTATTATAATTAAGTAAGCTAAATTTGTGAAAAATTCAACATTTTGCATTTCGGGGAATTTGCGGGTTATTTATTTCCGGGAAGCGTGGAATTTCGGGGAATTGAACCCCTTCGGCCGCCTACGTAACCGGAAGGTTCGTAACTGGTTTCTATTAAGGAATTATTTTTCCTTGCACGTAATCAGTTTCGATGGAGGAAAATAATTCTTCTTTTTACGAAACCACGTGGCTTTTGCACGGTTTCTGCATCCGAAGGAATTCTCCCAAAGTGGCTACCAGTACATTATGAGCAAGAGTCCGACAGGCGATGACATAATAAAATTCAACAATTATTTTAAGAGTCAATGGTTAACAAAAGCAGATTTTGCTAAAATTTGCACTTGCATGCATTTGTAAAAGTAGGACTAAAAAGTCTAAAAATTACAAAGAAATAGACGAAGAGGTTCAACAGGCTGTAAATGAAATTAAATAAAATTACTGTAGGCCACTGCATAAAGTGTACTAAAAATAATATCTAAAGTAGTCTTTTAATTTCATCTAAAATCAGAATGTGGGATAGAACGCCTTCATGTAAATAATAGAGCAGCTTTCGTAATCGTACAGGTACTTGTGCCATTGATTTAAAAACAATAAATTTGGAAATAATCGTGTGAAAAAATATTTTACAAGAATGTCGGAAAATTTGAGGAGTCACACAGACGACATAGGTAGTAAAAGTGTAAGTGTGCGAGCACCGGACTCAGGTATCACGAGGGAACAGGTAGAGGAAATACTTTGCCGTCTTAGAATTTTAGAAAGTAAATCACGCGACGCATCCTAAGAGAGGCCAAGGCCATCCCGCGCACCGTCACCGCATACTCCTCTTCCCGCGTTTCCATTGTTCCAGGCACCGCCGCCGTCGTCGCCGCCCGGGCCCCGTCGCCGGCGACGCAAGTGCGTGCCTCGGTCGATGTTGATAAACATATCAGTGTGGCGTCATCGACCCGTTTAGAGGGAACAATGAATACCATAGTTCGCGCCCTCAGTTCAGTAAAACCGAGTCACTTCTTTATTTCCAATTTTGACCCGGCTCTACACGACTTTGACACATGGAGTGATGAAGTAGATCGTGCTCGCTCAATAAACAACTGGAGCGATAATGAATGTCTGTCCCGCATTGGACATTGCCTAATTGCATAGAGCTACATTGTAGAATAAGTACAAAGCCATCGAGGTTTGGCAGATTTATGAGTGGCTCTCGCCACCCCGATGCAACCCCTGTGGGCTTGCACAATGTTAAAAAGGTTGCTCACAGTCCAAGCAGCTCAGTTCAATATCGATTTTCACCCCGAATGTACGTGCTGCGCACGACGTAATTAATTAATTAATGCAAACAATCGACCAGTTTCGCAAGTGTTCTAATTAAAACATTGGTAATCAAGCTTAGTGGATTACTGTACCCAAATAGTTAAATTCTAAGTGTAAGGTCTAGTATTAAAGTTCGTGTCAATAAAATCCTTTTTTAAAACCCGTATTTTACTGACGGCCATAACAGTGCCTCGGTCGATGTTGATAAACATATCAGCGTGGCGTCATCGACCCGTTTAGAGGAAAAAATGAATACCATAGTTCACGCCCTCAGTTCAGAAAAACCGAGTCACTTGTTTATTTCTAATTTTGACCCGGCTCTACACGACTTTGACACGTGGAATGATGAAGTAGATCGTGCTCGCTCAATAAACAACTGGAGCGATAATGAATGTCTGTCCCGCATTGGACATTGCCTTAAGAATGGGTGAAAAACATGCAGTCGACTCTTCTAGTGATGATGAAATGGCCACGGTGATTGTCGCCCGTAGTGATCTTTCACTAACTCCTGCTGGTATAAACTTAAAAATGCTACAAACATGTAGACTTGAGATTCTGACTGCATACGATTTAGAATTTGACAGGGTACAACTTGTACCTTAACTTATACCGCTGAGGTATGCTAAATATTCATTTGACTAATTGATACATTAAGTATCAAATTTATTTATTTATTTGTATTTTTTAACATTGTACTACAATGTGGTATGAATATTTCTAATTGACATGACTTGATGCGATATGTATCAACAATTTCTGACAAAGTCTCTAAACACCTGATTTTATTTATTCTTTTACTTCGCGGGACGGATCTCGGCGTGTCGTCGCCGCAGCGGGCGACCCGCCACGCGAATACACTATACAAGTACGGTGCGGGTGCGAGGGAGAACACTGACGAACCGCTGCGGCGGAGACACGCCGAGATCCGCCCCGCGCATTATACGTGAGACGCCGCCTTGAACAAGCAGAAAAGAAGGCCATTGATCGGGCGTTGCTCGATTTATTCATAAAAGATTTTCAACCATTCTCAATCGTTGAAGATGAGGGTTTTAGGGCATTTGTGAATGCTCTAACTCCAGGTTACCAACTACCAAACCGGAAACACTCACCGTAATAACCCCTTCCATGTTCAGTAATATGAAGGCCACGATAATGGAGGATATAAAAAATCACGCGCACAGAATCTGTGTGACCACTGATTGCTGGACGTCATGAAAAATGAACTCGTCTCTAGCAGTAACTGCTCATTATTTGAAAATTTGCAGTGAAAAGCTAGAAATGAAATGTATCCTTCTCGACTGCAAACACTTGACTGGATCACATACTACAGATGTACTGACACACGCTCTGACAAAAATAATCAACGAGTGGAGTCTCGAAAACAAGGTTAGGTTACAAGGGTAGGTACGAGGTGGAACTCAGTTTTCTACATGATTAGGCGATTCTGTCGACTTCAAGAACCACTTGAAGCAGTAACGCCACGTTTAAAACTAAGTGTACACATAACGGGCGAAGAATGGATCGCAATGCAGGAACTGTACAGTATACTACAGCCATTTGAACAAGTGACTACCAAAATGAGTGCTGAGAAATATATGACGGCTAGCATGGCCATTGTCCTGACAGGTGGGCTGAAACCCGTTTGTGAAGTAATCAAAGGTGACGTAATGTACGATACTTCAAAAAAAGTCATAGAAGGACTCATTTAAGGTCTAGAAGAGAGCGTTACTGCACTGTGTTCGGATGCATGAATAAATCACGCTCAAATCGCGAATTAACATTGTTTACATTGCTTGCTGACATCGAAACTTCGCAGGTTTTTTTGCGAAAAATTTTTTTACACAACTATTTAGTGACTATCCATAAAATAACATCGCCCACGGTCTATAAAAAATGAACATAGTTTCTGCACGTTAAGTGAGTGCAATCGGCATGACGCAGGTGACGTATAGGCACATATAATCCCGTTGCTAAGATTAATAAAAAGTAGTCAATGTGTTGACACTATTCACATAGTCTCGGATTCACCCTCAAGTCAGTATCGAAACCAATATTATTCCTTGCTATAACACAACTTTTCCAAGACTTCTCTGGCTTAAAAAAATTAAAGTGGAACTATCAAGAATCCGGTCACGGAAAAGGAGCCCCAGACGGCGTTGATGCTGTGTTAAAAAGAGTGGCTGATAAGATTGTGTCGTTTGGAGTGGACTTACCAACCTTTGAGGGGTTTGATGACGTCATAAAGGCCAATGTCTCAATAAATGAGATTCGTAAGAAGACTTTCCCTATATGCTTATAAGATATAACCTAACTGCTAGGTTGTCAGAGTCGCACGACTCCAAACTAAAAAACTATTGGAACGAAAGGAAATAGGTGACAGAAAACCATCGCAATTCCTGCGACATTTAAAAAACATAGATACGACAGTGCCAGAGAGTATGTTACGATCATTATGGCTTAATCGCCTCCCCTATTCGCTTCAGGCCATCGTCGCGTCACAATCGGAGTCATCGCTCGAGGCGCTTGGCACGCTCGCCGACAAGGTGCACGAGGTGACGTCGGGCAGGCCTCGAGTAGCGGCTGTGGCGTCGACGTCGACGGCTGGCGTCGCTTCGGAGGAGCAGATCGCACCATTGGTCAGAAAAGTGGCGGCCCGGACCAACGAGCTCCGACAGACACAACATCACGGCCAGTCGCGATCCAGGTCGCCGGGTAACGCACGAGACGCAAGTAGGTCAAAACATCCATACTGTTAGTACCATTTCAAATTCGGAAAAAACGCACGCAAATGCACTGAACCGTGCACTTTCGTAAGCACGGCGAAAAACGCTTAAAGGAGTCGTTAAAGACGGCGGACGCTTCGCCAATTTCAAGCCGTTTGAGTGATATTCCCCAATGTGGGGGAACAGAATCTCTAATATCAGCGCGCATTCGCTTCAGTGGGTATATTACCAAAGGTGGTGCAACTGACCCACTCGCTGAAAAGGTGAACATGACAGTTATACTTGACTTAGCTGCTGCCATATCTATTTCGTAGACATCTTCCGAAACGTTAGCGCTTGCAGAGGTAACTGCTTCGGCAGTTCTTACGGCGATTTCTGGATGTCTCTTCAAATAAAGTTTATACCACCCTTCTCCAGGTTTGTTGTCTTTGAATTTATTAGGCCTTGGAGTTTTCATTTCATGAACTGCTCCACACTATGTAGAACATCTTCTTTTCTTCTAGGAAATCCTTTTTTACTGGACGTGATTATCCAATCAGCAAGTTTTATCTCTTCAGTTTCTGTAAGTGCTGTTGATGGACCTGGTCTGGTTTTTATGGGGTTGGTACTGACTCTGAACTGCAATGTTGCTCTAGGTACATTGAATTTACGAGCGGCTTCTCTCTTGGGCATCCCATCTTTAATGGCAGCGAGTGCTGCTTGCAGAGCTTGTTTACTATATTGTTTTTCATACTTTTTTCCAGAGGGTGGTTTCGGCATGATGGTAGGTATCTGTAGGTGTAAAATCCATTCATTTTTTATTGGTTTAAATGCAGACACGTCGGCTGGTTGCAGTATTCTGGTCGCATTTGGGTACAGGGCAACTAATACTATACCCAATTCTTTGCACTTCTGACTCAGTTCATAGTTCACATGGCTTTTATGGCCGTCGACGAACAAAAGCACGGGGAATTGAACATTGGTGCGCACAAGGTGAGGGTATAAAACGTTCGTCACATATTGAAAAAACATTTCCTTTGTCATCCACCCGTTATAGGGACCCTTTTTCGGCCAAAACTTTTTCCTGTTTAGGACAGAGTTGGAAGCCTGTTTCGTCTCCATTAAATATTCTATTTGGATCATTTAGTATTTTAAGCTCTTCATCTGTAAGTGTATTTTCTATTTGTTTGAACCACTTTTTAATATAACGCAATGACATCAGAAGCAAACTCTAAGTGTCTAGAAGTTACAGAAAAAGATCAGATGGAAACCTATGGAGAGAAAGTTAATTCGGAAAGAAAGATTTTGAAATATTGAGTACTAAGATTACAGAAGCTGAAAATATGGAAGTGGAAACAACAAAAAAAGAGCACAAAAAAGCAGAAAAAAGATGTATCGAAACTCTAGAAACAGAAATAATCAATCAAGATAATAACAAACACACAAAGCAACAGGAAATCAATGGCGACTTACTAGAAGTAAAAGAAAACAGAGAAGCTAAAAGTATCAACAACATGAACAACACCAATCTAAGAAAAGGAAATATGGAAGTTAATGAAACGGAAAAGAGCTTAAAAATACAATCTGACTGCACATTTCAGGACGAAACATATGAAGAGGTAGAGGAACTTAATATGGAAATATTCAAAGATGGCGATTTGGATTACGCATGTATTGAGACAATAGAAACAGAAAACACTGAGGAAATACAAAATAACGTGAATAAGTGGGAACAAATTTTTGAAAAAATTGATAACACCGACAGCCTTAACAAAATAACAACTCCGGCAAAAATTGAGGATTTCCTTTACAAAGCACCGACGCCTAAGCGCAAAGGGAAAATCTTATCTAAAAATTCTAGTGTCTACGTTTTGACCAGCGAAGAATGGCTCGAATCTGAAAAACAGAAACAAAATGAAAAAGAAAAGGATATAGCAAAAAAAGAGGAGCGAAAAAAAAACAGAGAACTAGTCAAACAATCTAAAGTACTTAAAATGAAAGAAATGCAAAAAAAAAATTATAAAAGGAAATGTACTGATGCAAAGGAAATTCAGGCTGATATATGCAAAAAACGAAAAGCAGGTGCCAATAAAAAAAAAGAAGCAACGATTACAGAAACTAAGAAAATAAATGGAAATGAGACAAAAGTATTAATTGATACAAAAAATAATATCAATATACAGAGTAAATATAAAAATGATCCTGAAATAACATTAATAAACATAGAAACTGATGAAACACAGAGTAAACATGAAAATGAGACTAAAACTATTTCAATAAGCAAAGAGACTGATGAAACACAAAAATCTGACTAAAACTATATTAACCAAAGAGACTGACAAGATAAAGACAAAAGGAATGAAGAAAAAGGGTATTACTGAAACATTAGTAAGTACCAAACCGGCTGACAAAAAGAGTAAAATAAATATAATATCAGTTATTCCCATTTCAGCAGACAATGCGAAGCGAAGACTTTTTGACGAATCTTGTAATGTTAAGCCAGACTTCGTTTTAAGCAGGTCTAAAATACTCAACCGACAATCTGCATTTAAGAGTGAACAAGAACTCCAAGAGTACATGAATGAAAATTTTGGTAACAGTCCGTAACAATGTTAAAAATGTCAGCCGAGTCTCCATCTCAGTATTTAGTAGTACTGACTGTCTTGTAGTCGTTGTTGTAGTTGTCTTGCAGATTGTTTAATTATTTTTCGTTTATAATTTTAGAAATTTTTTACTTTGGACAAGACAATTTTTTAAGTTTTTTACTTTGGCTAATTAAACCTTACTATAAAAGAAACGTTGTGATTTTATTTTGTCTTTTCCCATCACTATTGCTTGTTCCACACATTCATTGGCACACCACGTGTGCAATGATTAACCCGGCCATTCTTTGTCGGGTAGCTAGGTCATTGACTGTGCTTGAGGGGGCCAATAATACTACTTTTGGGTGTTTTTTACTTAAATTTAATAAAAATATATCTAAACACAAAGTTGTAGAGTCCAAAATGTTTAAAAATTGTTCTTAAGTATTTTTGGAATGATACTACATAATTCAACAGTCAATTTGAAGTCAATATTCAGAGTAACATGAGGTCAAAGTGAGTACTTTGCTTAAAGGGCCAATCATTCTACCTTTTACCCTAACATTGTTTGTAATTAATGTGCATTGAGAAATAAACACTTTTGATTTGATTTGATTTGAAGTTTGTGAATACCTAATAGACATGGAAGCGCGCTTGTTCGGCTTATCCATAAAATAATTGCGCCAACTTGCGTATGAGTTGGCTGAAAAAAAACAGCTTATCTCACAACTTTGACGAAGAAACTCATATGGCGGGAGAGGACTGGGTCAAACATTTCATGAAGAGGAACCCTACAATCACACTTCGAAAGCCGGAAGCCAAGTCAGCAGCTCGAGCTCAAAGCTTCAATCGTGTCGCTGTGGGAAAATTTTTCGCCTTGCTGGAGGAATGCGTGGATAAGCATAAAATAACAGCAAGCAAGATTTTCAATGTGAACGAGACGGGTGTAACCACAATTGCGAAATATTTAGGAAAGGTTTTGGTCAATAAGGGGAGGAAGCAAGTGGGATCTCTGTCGTTTGCCTCCTACATGCCACCGATGTTCAACTTCCAAAGAGAAAGAATGAAGGTTGAATTAATTGGAGATACATAAAAGAGGTTTTTCTTATCTCTACAGCCTTCAATGCAAGATATGTAACAATCATAATGATAATTAAATAGAGTGGTCGAATTTATAATAGATAATAGAATAGTAATAATAGTACACTGGAAATATGGGTGAGGTCGATTTATTCGACCACTTCAGGGCGTCCTATCCGCTTGGTCGTAAATCGAGGAAAAATTGGGTAAGACTATTTTCATTTCTCTTCGAGGCGTGTATCATAAATTCATACACCATACATTCATACACACTACATTCACAAAAACATTTGAGACGCCGAAGTAGGCGTCGCTCATTTCGTATGGTCTGTGACGAGAGCACCTGTCGCGTCACAAGTTTGAAATGAGAACAAACACCGCGCAACATCGAACGTCGCGCGGTATGGCGGGAAGAGCCAGTCAATCAGCGGCCGGCTCAGAATCATATAAAGGGGCGAGCATTTCATAGTTGGGTCAGTCCGGCTCCGCTTCTCGGGTCGTACTCATCTCCCTAGCCTGGTGGGCCTTCCGGTGAGTCCCCACGCTACTAACCTGGTAGGTCTCTAGTGGGTCCTCTCGCTATTTCCCTAGCCTGGTGGGCCTTCAGTGGGTCCTCTCGCTGTCCCTTAGCCTGGTGGGCCTACCCATACCCGCAATATTTGAATGACCTATCCAACGACACCCCACACCATGGGTTAGATAAGAAACGAGTAGTAAATAAAAAGTGCATGTTTCTAAGTCTGTTCATTACAATTAATGCATCCTTGTTGCACGGGCAAGCCAATGCTAATGATTAATGAATGACAAGCCAGCCACACACGTGGAGGAAAAACTATCAGTTATTCCTCAAGAGAACGACCTCTACGACATTCCGGAACGTGTGTAAAGCCTGACCAGGAATATATGAGAGCTGTCAAAATGGAGCCACTTTTTAGATTTATATAGCAACATTCAGTATAGTACGCACATATTGAATTGGCCGATCTTTTTATTCAAAATGTACTTTTGCACTGAAATACACAATAAGATATACAAAATGTATTTTAATTTAATGCATCTTTTATATATATTTTGATGTCAATGTAAAAAGAACTAGCCTTGACATTTACATGTTCACACCATTTTTTCCATGTATCTGCAGATATGTCCTGAAGCAAAGTGTACAAATTATTAAAAAAATTATTAATCGACCTTGCTGAAACACTAAACTTTTTAATAAAAATTCTAGTTCAGAAAAACTTAACCTAAGCTATTTTTATTCGAACGTTTCGTATTTCTGTAAAGTCAAAAAGTGTTTTTTGTTCAGAACGAATAATATTTACGTCCCTCTTTTGTTTGCTATTCGGTAAATAGATGCTTGAGATACACCTAGATAGAACAAAAAATAATTACCTAATTGTACATTACGGCGGCCAATTCATGACAATCTCACTACAATGACATAACGTTTCACCTAAATGTCAGTTCAGAAGCATTTTGACATTGACAACAGATTATCAAGCATCAAACATAATTGTGGCCAGTGTAAGAAATTAGTTCCAACGAAATTCCGCAATATGGCGGCCCCTCATATATTCCTGGTCAGGCTTTAGCAGAAAACCGTCAGTTATTTTTGGCCTTAAGGCGGCCGGATGAAAATACGAAAAAGCATTCGATCAACCGGTCGCCTCGAGGCCGTCCCGAGGCTGCCAAAACGTGTGTGCCAGCCGGGCCGGCCTTGAGGCCGCCTTCAGTAATCAGTTCGCTCAGAGGAGGCGTCGCTTGCGCATCGTATTCGTGCGTCTAAAAAATGGCGGCCAGCTTACAACGCGAGAGAACGGAAGAGTTTCTAAAAATATAAAGGTGAATGATGCCTGTAGGCATAAAGTCAAAGTTGTATCATGATCGGGCAAAAAGGGAAGCGGGCTACTTAAAGTTGTTAGAACAATTTAAAACAAAGTGAACCATCAGCAACTAAAGAGAATGTTATAAGAATTACAAAAAGTAAAGGACTCACAGGAATCTGTTCGGGCACGGATGAATTGTACCAACCAAAAGTGTGGTACTTGGATCTAATGTCATTTTTAAGAGGCCAAGAAACCCCACGGCCTTCTCGCTCAAATATTTTCGACGAAGATGAAGATAATCCGGACGGGGTAAGTGAAATAAAATAATACCTATTTATCTCCATTAATTATATATATTTTATAATACAAAAAAAAATTTACATATTATGCAGTAAATTGCCAAAATTCAGTACATTAGGGATACCCCGCAGATATTGTACCTCTAACAAAAACTTTCACAAGTACAACCTAACTTGTTAGGTACAAGGTATACAAGGTACTGCGTATACTACCCGAAAGAGGCTTTAATTATATTATTTCAGTGCCGGAACCTGACGAAGAAATGAGCTAAATTAAAACATGGTTAAAGTTTAATCGAGAAACCTGGACAAATGTAGAATAAAAATGAAATTAAACTTGCCTTTACAGAAACAATATGAATAAGAGCAGTCAAATGAGCGAAATTAAAACATGGTTAAACTTTAATCGAGAACCCTGCACAAAAGTAGAAGAAAAATGGAATGAAACTTGCCTTTACAGAAACAATATGAATAAGAGCAGTCAAATGACCGAAATTAAAACATTGTTAAAGTTTAATCGAGAACCCTGGACAAAAGTAGAAGAAAATGGAATGAAACTTGCCTTTACAGAAACAATATGAATAAGAGCAGTCAAATGACCGAAATTAAAACATGGTTAAAGTTTAATCGAGAACCCTGGACAAAATTAGAAGAAAATGGAATGAAACTTACCTTTAAAGAAACAATATGAATAAGAGCAGTCAAATGAGCGAAATTAAAACATAGTTAAAGTTTAATCGTGAACCCTGGACAAAAGTAGAAGAAAAATGGAATGAAACTTGCCTTTACAGAAACAATATGAATAAGAGCAGTCAAATGAGCGAAATTAAAACATAGTTAAAGTTTAATCGTGAACCCTGGACAAAAGTAGAAGAAAAATGGAATGAAACTTGCCTTTACAGAAACAATATGAATAAGAGCAGTGACAAAAAAGGCTTTAGATTGGTAAGTGATTTGTGCTCAAATTAAATATTCGAAGAATATTTCAATGTTTTATATAATATTATATATTACAATATTATGTATTTTAAATGTAATTTTAAAATAGCTAATATATGTTTAAATAATTTCTGTTTAATATTGAGTAATCTTTCAGTTTAAAAGAATAAGATGTTGTAAAAAAACCGGCCAAGTGCGAGTCGAACTCGCGCACCGAGGGTTCCGTATCGCCATGTCATGGCCAGCGACACTCACGCCATCTACTACTACTACATACACTTTTTAGTTTTTAGTTTCTTCTATGGGAACCCCGTGGTTTTTTTACTGTTTTCTTATTTTTATTATTATTTGTTGTTATATCGGCCATAATAACATATTTTTTCAATCTTTATTCGTGTCTTTCTTTCTTTTGAGAACCACAATGGGTACCGCGACTGCTAAGCACTGACTCATATTCTTTATACAGGCAAAACTCCCACAAAACCATGCTCAACGAAACGCCAAAGCGAAGGATTGGTGGGATGTGGTTGTACTGTCTAGTTTAAAAGGGGTTATTATGTATGTAGGATCCTATTTAAAGTCATGCCATGCATGGGTGATTCTTAGAAGTCTCCGTTAGGGTTGGGTAGGTTTAGTTGGAAAATTACTTCAATAAATATTTGAAAACATTTATCACATAGGTAAATATTTACTCGAGTAATTGTTCAATAAGGATGTAAAAAAACATATAGACAAGCCACCGAACTGAGAATTCTGAGAAACACCCGCATATGATGATAGAAATATACTATGGTAATATGATCCTTGATGATGATGACACTTGTTTCAGACAACAGGAACTACGTCATACTCACCCTAATACCGTTCAAAATAAAACCCACTGCAAAGGTTCGTGGGCCCAACGATGACAAAGGGCTGCACAAAATATCAGTTGCAGAATCATTGAAAGCGTTCATTAATCGCGCGAATGTAAGCTTTTTTCATGAATTTATCTAATTAAATACTTATCTTATACTTCTTAAATATTTTGTACCGTGTGGGGCCGGTACTTTAAAAGAATAGCCCCACTGCATCTCTCCCCGTGTATGTCGTAAAAGGCGACTAAGCGATATGATTCCCTTCTTATATTACTAGGTGGTAGGGTGTAACTCGCCCGGGTTGATACCACCGCACTGAATGAAAGGTCGGTCGAAACGGCTATGTAAATAGTTTGTGTTTTCCGTCCAGTTCAGTATAGCCGGCAGTATATAGGGAAGCACTGACGTGGCACCAAGTTCACCCGATGTGACACCGGCTGACATCACGGATGTTGTAGGTGATGTAGCCAACCGTGTCAGTTTACATAAAAAAAAACTTACTAATTTATAAGTTAAAACATAATACTCAGTAAACGGTTAGGCTCGCCAATGTCGCTGGCTAGCTGGACTGAAGAAGCTGGAATTGGACGGAACCTGCGCCTGTGCCTCTAAACCTTGATTAGTTGATTGAGTGACTGATAGACGACCAAGCACTGATTTTTTTTTTAATATACATGCCCCTCATTATTATTATTTATTTATGTTTTACCCCTTCTAAAAATAATAATACACTCTAACACACTCTATATATTTTATTGACAATAATGTGGTACCATTTATCTAAGTACCAAACCTTTCTGGACATCTTTTCTCTCTTTCTGACCTGCGCAGTACCGGTTCATCGGTATTACAGGCAGGTTCTGGATTACCAGTAGTTGGTGCTGGTTGATAATAATTATTTGGCAATTTTTTAATATGGATAGAGTTTCTTCTATAGTATTTATTATTACAAGTACGCACTAAATATGAGCGAGGTGCTGAAATTTTTTTTACAATATAAGCAGATTCCCACAACAAGATTTTAACATCTTGTAGCAACACTTTTTCACCTACGTTGAAACAATTTTCCTTTTTGTAAGTGTGTCGGTTATAATATTTACCCTGCTCTACTTGATTGTCAATCATTTTTTTATATACATCAGTTTCTATGGCTTTATTTTTCAAATTACTTACAAGTGTTGGTAATTTTGAACGTAAAGCACGATTCATCAGAAGTTGTGACGGCGAGTATTCTAATTTGGCAACAGTAGCGTTCCGATAATTTAATAAGAAGAGCTCTATATCTATTTTACAATCAGTTGATTTTTTTAACATCGATTTTGCTATCCCTACTCCTTTTTCGGCTAGTCCATTTCCGCTAGGATAGTGTGGATTTGAAGTGTCAACTCGGAAATGCCAATCTTGTGCAAACTGTCCAAATTCTAAACTATCGAATGGCATGTTGTCGGCAACCACAATGTCAGGAATGCCGAACTTACTAAATATATTTTTCTGCTGCTTACCGACCACTGCTCCAGACGTCTTAGAATTTAATTGTTCAATTTCAATCCATCTCGAGTAATAATCTACTAGTATTAAATAACTTTTTCCAGCAAATTCCGCAATGTCAAGACAAATTTTATAAAAAGGTACATCTGGTATAAAGTGGCTATGAAGTGGCTCCTTCATTTTGGATGGACTATATTTGAGACAAGTTAGACAATGGGAAATATAGTTTCTCACATCTGAATGTATTCCAGGCCAATACAAAGAGTTGTTAATCATTTTGCTAACTTTATTTATACCTAAGTGAGTTTCATGCAACAACTTTGTCATGTAATTTCTCAATAGAGGCGGAACTATCAATCTATTTTTGAAATATACTAAATTATCTTCAACCGTGATGTCATTTCTTATTTTATAATAATGTGACAATTCACCAGTATACTCACATTTATTCTGCCATCCGTGTTGATAATATTCCAGAATCTTACTTAAACTAATGTCTTTACTAGTTTCAACTTGAAATTCTTTCAGTTTTGATTCGGAGAAAGTCAACAAGGTTGTACTCAGTGTATGTACAATATCACACATGCTAAGATCATTTGGTTCCTCCTTGTGTATAATGTTTCGGCTCAACAAATCGGCAATATACATTTTCTTACCAGGCAAATATAATAATTCAAAATCATATATAATTAATTTTAAACGAAGCCTCCGTAATCGATTGTTTTTTACTAAATTTAAATCTTGCTTTACTATTGACACTAAAGGTAAATGGTCATTAAATATTTTGACCTTATATCCATATACTAAATTATGAAACTTTTTGCAGGCAAAAGTTACACTTAGCAACTCCTTCTCTATTTGAGCATAATTGATCTCCGCGCTTGTTAGTGATCTCGATGCATAGGACACTGGCTTCCCCTTCTGCATCAAACAGCATCCAATCGCATCCTTTGAAGAATCACATTGCAACTCTATAGAAGCATAGGGATCAAACAGTGTTAATATACTGTCTTCACTAATTATATCTTTGATTTTTTCTAGTATTTCATCGTGACTTTTTGTCCACAGCCAGGTGCAATTTTTTTTTAATAGGTCTCGGAATGGTTCTATCAATTCTGACAAATGAGGTATAAAATTTCTCATATAATTTATAATTCCCAAAATTTGTTGCAGTTCATTTTTATTTGTTAGTGATTTCAAATTTTTTATAGACTTTACCCTTTCTGGATCACACTTTAGTCCTTGTTCATTAAAAATTAACCCAAAATATTTGACCTCATCAACGAAATACTGCACTTTATCTGAATTAAATTTTATATTTAACTTTTTAGCTCTCTCTATGACATTATGTACTATATTTTCCAATTCTTCAACACTACCAGCTGCACAAAGCAAATCATCAAAATATACTGTGACGCCAGGAATGTCACCAAAATACTTATATGTAAACTTTTGAAATATTTCTGGTAATGAACAAAGGCCAAATGGAGCTCTGAGAAATTTGTAGCACCCAAAGGGTGTACTGAACGTGCAAAGATCAGTTGACTGTTCACTTAGCTTTATCTGGTGAAACCCATCCTTTAAGTCAAATACACAAAATATTTTTTTACCGGACAAATTTGATGTGAGATCTTCAAAATTTGGTATCGTATAATAGTCCCTTAATATATTTTTATTCAATTCTGATGGGTCTATGCACACTCTTAAAGTTTTATTCGGTTTTTCTAATATAACTATATTGTTTACCCATTCCTTAGGTTCATGTACAGGAAGTATCACACCTTTTTCCGGTAGACTTAACAAAGTTTCTTTTAGCCTGGCTTTTAACTTTAGTGGTATTCGTCTAGGTGGACACGTTCTTGGAATCGCTCCATCTTTCAGTTTTATGTTTAGAACGTCTGGGAAGCAGCCCAATCCTGTAAATACATTTTTATTTAAGGCAATAAAATGTTCTTTGTCCATCTACGGTTAACCTATAGAATCAATTCTTTGAATTAGTTTTAATTTAATACACGAAGATAAGCCTAAAATTGGTATTGCTTTTGGATTGTCAACAACAATGAAATTCGTGTTAATTGACTTTCCTTCAAGTCTTAACATTACATCTATTGAACCCTGTGAAGCGATTTTGAAACCACCGAAAGCTTCTAAGTTTACATTTGTTTCTCTTATATTCTTACAGAGATTTAATTTCTTACAATACTGCAATGGTAAAATATTAATCTCAGCTCCAGTATCTAATTTAAATTTTATATTATCACCATGGACTGCTATATTTTTATACCAATTTACCTTAGAATCTAAAGATCCAATGTGAAGGTTGCTCTGAGCTTCTTCCGTTTCATCTTTGTTAATTCCGAGCTCATGTGTTATGCGAGAGTGCGACGATTTATATGGCATTTCCTGTCTTGTTGTCGTTGTCCGTGATTCTGACCGGCTCGAGGTTGACATCCGCTTTGACGCATCTCCTTCTTCTTCTTCTTTATTTTGCCGGATTGCTGCTGCGCGACACATCTTTGTGTAGTGGTTTGGCCAGTGACATTTATTACATATGTTGCCAAAGGCAGGACATTCTCTGAACTTATGACTTGTTCCACATTAAGTGCATCTACGTGTAATGTTTGAAACAGAGTCTATATTTTTGTCTTTATTTAAAAGCTTAATATTCTGTTCCGCTAGTTCAGCCGATTGACAATAAGCCACTACATTGTCTAGACTTCTTCTTTCTCCTCTTAGAAGTTTTTCTTTGACAGTGTTGTTCCTAATCCCCAGCACAATTTGTGCGCATAAGAGCTTGTCTTCTTTTTTTTTTTTTTTTTTTTTTATTGCTACCGAACTGGGTGGCTCTGTCCGAGGTCGCAACCTCAGGCGCAGCCAATTTCACCCCCGAGGAGGTGCCAGTCCGGCTTGGAGGTGGACTAATGTTGCTGGGGAAAGGCTATTAACCCGCGATTTGAAGATCTGTGGATTGTAGGAGTGGGGGAAGATATTTCCTGGGAGCCCGTTCCACACCTTTGCAGTGCGGCACAAGAACGATTTAGAGAATCGTGCAGTTCGAAGAACTCTTCTGTCGACTACAAACGGGTGTTCCGCGAGAGTATGGCGGGTTTGGCGAAGGCGAACAGGAGGAGGAGGGATAAGGGAAGCAAGTTCGTCAGAGCAGCGGCCATAGTAGTACCGATAAAACAGGCTCAATGACCCAACGATACGTCTGTGCTTTAGAGGTTGAAGGTCCTTTGTGAGTACGGAGTCACCAATGAGGCGAATGGCTCGTCGCTGAATAGAATCCAAGGCTGAAAGAAGGTACTCAGGGGAACCCTCCCAAAGATGACTGCAATATTCCATCACCGGTCTTACTTGTGCTTTGTAGAGTGTAAGCAGTTGGACCGGCGTGAAAAATCGCCGACAGCGGTAAAGGACTCCTAATTTTCGAGACGCTAGTTTCGCCTTGGACTCTATGAACGATCGAAACCCAACGTCCCTGGACACCTCCATACCCAGGACGCCCAGACTACCATCGTTGGGGACTTGGCTGCCCTGAAAAGTGGCTTGGAGAGGAAACGGATCAGCCTTAGTAGAGAAGGCACAAGCTTGCGTCTTGGCTACGTTGAAGTTGACCAAGTTCTTCTTCCCCCAAGAGGATACTTTTTCGAGAACCTGGTCAACCCGAGCAACAGTTTCGCGTCTCGCGTTTGCTGCTGAGGCCTCTCTACCCTTCCAGTCCTTGATGAACCCTTCGTGCACCGTGCTGTCGTCCGCGTAACAGTGTATTTCGCCGAGCGAGAGCATGTCGTTGATGAACAATAAAAACAGCGTAGGCGACAGCACGGATCCTTGTGGAACACCAGCATTGATTGAGTAGTCGGCCGAGCAGGCACCATCTAGGGTGACAAATATCGACCGGCCACTCAAAAAGCTGGAGATCCAGGTGCACAGTTTTGTAGGGACACCGTAGGCCGGAAGCTTGCTTAAGAGTCCCCGGTGCCAGACGCGATCGAATGCTTTGGATATGTCCAGAGCGACCGCCAGCGATTCCCCAAAACCATCGAGCCTTTCAGCCCATAAATGCGTGACGTACGCTAGAAGATCTCCAGTCGACCTTTGCTTGCGAAAGCCGTATTGTTTGTCGTCGAGGAGTTTAGAGTCTTCTAGGTACGTCAGGAGCGCTGAGTTGACAATACGCTCCATAACCTTACTCAAAAGTGAGGTTATCGCAATAGGGCGATAGTTCGATGGGTTCGCTGGGTCCCCCTTCTTGGGGACCGGCTGGACCGAAGCTCTCTTCCAGCAAGAAGGCATTGATCCGGAGGAATAGGAGCGTTTGAATAGGCGGGTGAGGACTGGCGCCAATTCCAGAGCACAATTTTTCAAGACGATCGCCGGGACGCCGTCAGGCCCACTACTCTTCGAAATATCCAACTCACGTAGTGTTTTATGGACGACTCTGGGGTGGAACCTAATATTTGCCATCATACGCCCGCAATGGGGTAATGAAGGGGGGTTGGCGCCCAGGTCGTCCATGTTTGAGTTGGATGCGAAAAGGCGTGCAAAGATATTCGCCTTTTCTTTCGCGAGTATAGCGAGCGAGCCATCCGGACGTTCCAGCGGAGGTGTAGCAGGACGGCAGAAATTCCGACCGATGGATTTGGCGAGAGACCAGAAGGCGCGGCTACCCGAAGGGCTACGTGCAAGTTTCGCGCCAATTCCACGGTCGTGCCTGAACTTGGCCAAGTTTTGCGTTCGTTTGCAGGACCTAGCAACGACGTTGAGCTCTCGTCTGTTCTCGACAGACCTATTCTGCAGCCATTTCCTATAAGCCTTGTTCTTAGTGTCAATAGCCAGTCTGCATTGACAATCAAACCAAGGCTTATGGCGGCCGCCGATGGGAACGGTGGAGGTAGGTATGAAGAAATTCATACCCTGTGCGATCACATCGACGACCGATTGGGCACACAGGGATGGGTCTGGAGAAGAGAAGCAAACGTCGTGCCAAGGGTAGGCTCCCAGGAAGGAACGGAAGTCATCCCATTGTGCTGACCGGTAGTGCCAAACTGTTCGCGTACTACATTCACGTGCTTCCGCGAAGTGTACAGTTGGCACAGTTGAGCGTACAAGGCAATGGTCGGAGTTTCCGAGGGGAGCTTCGACCCTCACCTTGTAACCATTTGGCTCGGTAGTCAGCACAAGGTCCAACAAACTAGGTCTATGGGCAGGGTTATCAGGTATCCGAGTGGTTCCGGATACCAACTGCGTCAACCCGTGCGCAATGGCCAAGTTGTAAGCCTCCCTGCCGGCATGGTCAGTGATGGGGGAGCCCAACCAGTCTTGGTGTTTAGCATTGAAGTCACCCAGCATCACTAACTCCGCCGTAGGGAACTCGCAAAGCAGTTTGTCTGCCGTACTGCTGAGATGCTCATAAAATGCCTCTGTTCTTGACGCACTGAGGTTAGGGGATCTGTATGCACCCGCGTAAATCCTCACCACGTGGGGAAGATTCACGCGGATCCATAACACAGGAAAAACAGGGTCTTCAAATCGGGTGAGCCGGGTATAGGAGACACCAGATCCAACGTACAAGCAGACACCACCCTTCGCCATGAAACGTTCCTGAAGATTGTAACCAGGAACGTCCAGGTAGGATGCGTCCGCAGGACGCCCGATCTGGGTCTCCGTAAGAAAGAGGAGGTGAGGCCTCGCCGTCTGCAGATGGCAGGCGACGGATGAGAAATTTGTGTGTAGACCTCTTATATTGGCGAGGTCTACCTTAAATTTTGAGGGAGAACGATTTTAAATTCTTGTTCTGCAAAGTTGCATTGGCCGACCATACCTCTCAAGGCGGCGTAAAACCTTTCAAACGATTCTCCTTCTTGTTGTGTTCTTTGCAGAAATTTGTATATTTGTACAGTTTCATTTGCTTTTGGCTTAAGATGTTTTTCCAAAATGTCTAATATATTACTCACTGTTTCTTTATATGACTCATCCTTTGGCTTGATCGACCTGTACAGCTTCTGTCCATCCGTACCAAGCAAGTTTTTTAGCCGGGCTACCTGTACTTCTTGCGGTTTCTTGTTCGATTCTGTAGCTGTAAAATATATTAATACTTCTTCTTGAAAGATCGAAAAATTTTCAGCTACATTGTCCGATGCGAGGTTCAGTGGCGCCGGCTTATTGAACATGTCCGTGGACATTGTAAATGTTCAGGCTCGTAAAGAGCTTGTAGTTCTTTTTACGGCTGCGCCATGTTATTTGTTTATAATAATACACTGTTGTACGTATTTTATAATTTAATGTAATCCATTACACAATGACATGTTTGTTATTTCGTTGCTATTGGCAACCATCTTATTTCTATTTTTAAAATATACAGGGTCTGAATGCCGAATCAATATTAAATTGATTTATTTCAGAACCAAGCTGAAGTGGAGGAAAAAATAAAATTGCGACATGCAAGTAACAAGAAAAAGGGCCTGACGACGCAACCGTTTCTAGCGACGACGGTGGTGTCAGCAAAGCATCTAGAAGATGTTTTCTACGTGATAATGGATGACATTAAGTACCGGTTTGACAACATTCTGAAAGCTCTAGACGTCTGCTTCAAGGCGTACATGTCATTGAACCTATGCTATCCTGTAGAGGCCGAGCAAGTGTGGGTATTTATTCAAAAATATTTTTATGACATACACCTAAAAACGGACAAGAAATTCACAAGAATGTCTGTATTAATTTCAGAGGTGAAAAAATAAAAATTAAGTAAAAAAACTATACAAGATTATTGTACAAGTTAAAAAATATGTGGGTCTGCTTTGTTTGTGAAGAGAGATTGAACAGTTCCCAAAGCTTAATATTACATTTAAAAATTATGCATACTCTAGGGCCCGAATCTACATATTATTGCAAACAGAATAACTTAGCAAACAAAATAAATAGCAACACCACTCGTATGTGTGATTGGTCCGAGCGAAGTGCTGCGTCACTACCGCAACCACCTTCATTGCTCTGAATGTTAACCTTTTGCCTGCCGTCCTGATTACACGCTCTCCGTACACTTGCTCGTTTTAATCCAGTTCTCATCAACTTACAGTCCACTATTCGATCCCCGACGATGCCAGCCGACATGGTCCATCGATGCGACACACGATACAGCTCCAAGACAAAGTAAGGATCTTGAATTTCTACGACACGGCACGGCGGCCGAAAACCACGCCGGGACATAACCTACCAGGGAACTACACAACGACACGAGCACACGGTGGCTCGCGGAGCGACGGGCAACAGGCAGCCGCGGACCAGACAGGGGCCAGCCCGCGAAACATAGGGGTTTATACGGGTGTGATTCGGTCTGCGAGCCGGAACGCACACGGTCAGCACGGCACGCCATTTTTTTTTGCCGGTACGATGTGCTTTCTCTGCATCAGAGACTCCATCAGGACGAGTGGTAAATGCTGTTACAGGTGTATTTTGCCAAAAGAAGTGCTTTAAAAAATGGGTACCATTTAAAAATACACCAAATCTAAGAAAGACACTGAGCCAGATGCACTTCAACAACCCCAACCATCGACGTCGTCCTCTTCGGATATTGTTTCTTTATTTAAAAAAAAAAACTTTGACTTTTAAATGCTTTTGTATTTTATTTAATATTTATTTCAATAAAATGAAAAATAAATGTATTATTCAGGCTCTTTGTCCCGATTATAGATTTCAAAATTTAAAAATTTATGGATTTAAACATTGAAAATTATTGTCATATTTTGCCATCTTATTGATTACCTACTTAGAAAAAAACTAGGTACTTTCTAGCTACTTTAGGGGGTCTCCAAATCGGGCAATCTAGATACTTTTGGCAAAATGTCTAGCTACTGGGTAAAGGTAGCAGTTGGCAACACTGCCTGCAAGCCGAGCGCTGAGCGCAGTATATTGCCGCTGTCGACGCGAACTGCACGCGCGGTGCGCACGTGCGTCCGCGGCGCCGGGCGCGGGCCAGGCAGTCAAGTTCATCACACCCTACGGCGAACACACGTGGCGACTCGACAGCTCGTCGGACTCAAGACACTGAAACTTCCGAAAGCGACACTGAAACCGTCTCCCTCAGGCCGTCATCACCATCAGCAGATTTATGTTGAGCGTCTGGTCTCTACTTGCATACCTAAAAAATTCCTTTCTTGTCTGTATAATAAACAACATAAAAAATATGTAATAATTACTTAAAATGGTTTTATTACAAAATAAAATTACACACTGGAAATGCGTTTTACTTATTTATTATTTTTTTAAGTTTCCGGAAAAATTTTCAATATAGTTCCCAAAATGAGGAATTTATGGGAATTTAAGGTCTTCAATTGGTAGAATATTGATGAAATATATATCATTAATTAGATAATTTAATGCTTGTAATTTAGCACCAATAACATTTCATAAAAACCTATGTATCGATAAATTTCCACTTCGGAAACATTGCCGGGGAACATTCCCAGGAATTTTTCCTTGATTTTAAATTCCCGGGAATTGCCCAGTACTAGCTACCACACGTGGCGGCGGATTGCGGCGGTTGAAAGGCCACTATACGTGGCTGTGAGCAACAGCGGAGCGTAAGCTGTGCAGCGAGCGACCAAGGCACGCGGCGCTGCGGGCGCCGTCAACGCACACAACCCCTCTGCTACGGTGGACAGTGGACACGTCGCGTCGCGTCGAATCGGAGAAATAGTGTTATACATAAGAAGTGTCTGTGCTGGAAACAAAAATATTTCGCGCTCAAAGGCGAAAGCGTAAAACCTATATACAGATCATATTATAAGTTTTAAAGGCGCCCGGGGTGATGCCAAACACCCATTTATACATATAGTACATAGGTACCAATGTGTACACTAGCACTTAAGTGAGCCGAGAGATTATTTAGTGTCATTGAAAGGTCATTGGGCAATATTAACTGTATCGTGCTAGATAGAAATTTATAATTACTACCTCTGGGTCAACTGTGTAATAAAATAATTTTATGAAATTTAAACAACGTAACAAACAACTTAAAAATGGAAGACGAGGTGAAGGGAACAATGCGCACCTAACTAACATACAAAAATGTATGTATTTAAAGAGCTCATTAAAGAACTAGGCCGCCAACCTAATCGCTAATCTAACATGTTCGGATGATAATTACGAGGTGGCCTGGAAGACAGTGGTGGCGCGCTACGAAACTACTTCAAAAATATTATAGACTTGTCCAGCAACTCAAAAACTTCACTGGGGCAAGCTAGGGCTCGCCTCCGCAGCTTCCAGCCTCAGCCGCTACGGCTCACACAGAGGAAGGGGGCTGCACTCCCTCCGCGCCTCCGGCTTATATAAACACTCTGAGAAGACTTTTTGGCTTTCATTCCCATATACGTCCTAAGCGCTGAAGCGATAAGCGAAGCCATACTTTTCAAATGCCGCTCGCTGGGCCTTAACTTACATAAACTGATCGGTCAAGGATATGACGGTGCCGCCAACATGGCCGGCAAGATCAGCGGAGTACAAGCAAGGATTCAAGGACGCTACCCTAAAGCTGCATATGTTCATTGCACAGCCCATCGCTTAAATCTTGTCCTGTCGAAGGCTCTTTCTGTGTCTAACGTCAGAAACGCTCTTGGCGTTATAAAAGAAGTATGCAGTACATTTAGAAACAATGCTGGCGCTGGAAAAACACTTAAAGAAAACATAGAAAAATACGCTCCCGAAAGCAAAAGAAAACGACTGGTGGGCTTGTGTGAAACAAGGTTCATCGAACGCCATGACTCTATATATATTTTTTGCGAGTTGTTCCACCCCATAGTCGTCACATTACGAGAACTGTCCCATACAAACAGACCAGTTTCGTCGACCGCATCAACTCTTTTGGCTGCGATTGAAAAAGGCTGTTTTTTAATATCATTGAAAACATGCGAATTAATCTTCAGATTTACATTACCACTTTCAACATATCTGCAAAATCTACTCACACTCTGCCTTCTTTCATGGAATTTGCAGAAAGTGTCACCAGGAAACTAAGGGGCATTCGAAACGACGTCGAAAATGAGTTTCGAGTATTACTCCCGAAAGAAGTACCTATCGATGATAACGTCCCGGTTTCTCAAAAAATATCACCCCCTAAAAATGGCGATGATTTAATGTCCAATGAGAAAGTGAAAATTCTTAAAACAGTCAGTAAGCAAGATGTACAATTGCAACCGGCCAAAAGGTTTAGAGTATTACTCCCGAAAAAAGGAGAGAATAAACAAATACTTGCAAACAAAGGAAAAAGAACAATTTCGTTAAGGTCATTTTTTTGTTTTACCTGCAAAAAACGCCAGAATTTCAATTTGAGAGAAATGGTAAGATGGATGGTATCTTGGGTTTGTTCCCAACATTGGGTTTGTTTGTCCTGCAGTGGCACGACACTTCTTGATTACATTTGTGTCACCTGTCTGTGCAAATAATTGATTATTACACTAGAGTTAGAGAGAAAGCCACTAGCAATATATTTTGATATCATCGTTACATACTAAGATTCAGTTAATTTGTAATAATTTGGTAAAAAAAAATGTATTTATTAAGAACTCCATTTCTAAAGAACAAAGAGAAAGTAACCGTAGCTTTAAAATTAGAGCTGGACGCTGGTAAAGAAATCGAAGTTTGTTTAAGGAAATTGGAGGAGTTCACTGCAACCTCGGAAACTATAATAAAAAGTTCAACTAACTCCAAGTATGTAAAACTGGTTTCGCGCTTGCATTTTTTGTCGGGTAGGATCGAACGCATCTCTCGATGTTCGGAAGTCACTAGCGAGCAATTAACTGTCGTGGATAAAATGAAATCGGACTGCGCGACATTGGTAGGCAATTTGGCAATGACAGTCGTAGAGGCGATGAGTTCCGACAAGACGTCGAGCGAAAGCGAGGATGACTTGAGTGAGAGGAATACTGTACGTGTTTCAGGTGTGTCTCGGGCAGCGGTGCGAGAAACTACTGGCGGTATTTCACCCGAACCGATCCAGGCTCACGCGAGTCATGTGCGTCGTGAACCTGAGCTGCGCGTCCTCGTTAATCCGGCTCATTTCGTTGGAAACTGGGATGTCAAGTACACAAGTGAGTCCACAGGTCTAAATTTATACGCCTTCCTGAGACGAGTAAAAGAGTTATGCAAGTCCAGATGTGTGAGTGAGACAGAGCTGTTCGACTCTGCTATTGAATTATTCGGAGGACGTGCAATCGAATGGTTCCGAACGTCCGGCGATAAATTTAACAACTGGGAAGAAATCACGAACGGACTTAAAAAATATTTTTTGCCGTTGGGTAGCTGCTTAAAGGCGCAGAAGGAAATCTTGGTACGTACGCAGCACCCAAAAGAGAACGTTTTGAGCTACATCGGGAACATGATCGAACATTTCAACCGTAGTGAGTGTGAATACACGGAGCAGCAAAAAGTTGAAATTATCCAGTTGAATTTGGCTCCTTTCTTCAAGCAGAAGATTTTTTTACGAACGCTTCAGTTCGGTGATGAGTCTGAGGGAGCGCTGCAAGGCTATTGAGGATTTACGCAGCGATTGTAATAACCATACGTTGCCTCCGGTGCCAAATAACGAGACGATACATCCTGATTTGGCTTTCGAGTACAATAAAAACGCAAGTAAGAATGTGAGTTCTGTAAGTCCATGCTCGGGAACGCCGTGTAGCAGTTCATTAACCGGAAAGGTAGGTAATAAGTTATGCGCGGTCGAATCGACTAGTCGCACAGGTGCGGATAGCGCACGGAGGTCGCGTTCGGTACGATGATTCAGATGCAACGGCGTCGGTCATTTTAGGCGAGATTGCGCAACAGCGAGGACTCCGTTTTGTGGTGAATGTGGGAATGCACGCGACAAGTGTACGTGTACGGCACCAAAAAACGAGGTCGAGGCCTCCTTAAATCTTCCAAGGTAACTTTTCGTTTCGGTAACACAACTAAATCAGAGTGGGAGGAGTGGCTTCACTACGTAAAAATGTTTCATAAATCGGTTCATATTAGCACGGCATATGAAATACGTCCGTTCGTTAAAATAAATATTTTAGAACGAGAGTGTATGGGTTTACTTGATTCTGGGGCTTCGTGTTCGATCGTGAATAATATTGGGTTGAAACAATTATTTTCTTTTGGCTTAAAATTAGTAAAAAATTCCCAACAGACGATAGATATTTTCACAGCTGATGGTGTACGCCAGCGGGCAAAAGGTTATATTGATATTCCAATTAAATATAATGGAATAACGGACACTGTGCGTGCCATCGTCATAGAGTCAATAGAACTAACACCTTTGATTTTGGGGATTGATTTTTGGGTTAAGTTTAAAATATATCCGGGGATTTCGGAATTTATGTCCTTAGGGAATGTTAAAAATTTATGTGACGTCTCAGCTGTAGAAAAAATAAATAGACAGTGCGACCTTACGGTTGAGCAGAGTGGACAGTTAGAAGAAATTATTGACAAATTTAAAAAACTTCAGGAGGGTAATTGGGTAGGACAACTTAAGTGGAACACGTAATTGACACGGGCGATAGCCTTCCTGTCAAACAGAGGTACCATGCCATGTCACCTGCTATGTTAGAAGTGTTGAACAAGGAGTTAGATAAAATGTTGGAGCTTGATGTAGTAGTACCTTCGGACTCTCCTTGGAATTCGCCTATAGTCATAGTCAAGAAAAAGAACGGTGAATACCGTCCTTGTTTGGATAGTAGGAAGCTGAACGCACTAACACGTAAGTCCGCCTACCCTTTGCCTTATGTGGATTCGATTCTAAACAGTTTGAGAGGTGCACGTTTTATGTCGTCGCTCGACCTAAAGCATGCGTATTGGCAGATACCGCTAAGTGAGGAAAGCATGCCGAAGACAGCTTTTACGGTACCGAAGCGCGGGTTGTTTATGTACAAACGTATGGCGTTCGGGTTGTGTAATGCTGGGGCCACCCTACAAAGCTTAATGGGCAGACTGTTTGGTCCCGAATTTCATGAGAACGTATTCATTTATTTAGACGATATTATTATTATTACCCCATCTTTCAACGAACATATTGAAATGTTAAATAAAGTTTACGAAAAACTAATAGAAGCCGGTTTGATGCTACCCCTGGTGTGCGTACGGCCCCGTCGCACACTGGACCCATCCCATACAAGAGGTCGGACGTAGGCATTTTATAAAAACAAATAGCTAATCTTGAAGAACAAAGTATGGAATTGTGTGAGGTTTATATTCTCGATAAATTTAGTTTTTATAACTTTTCTCGAACTACTCAAATTGAAGGAGTTATTTGGCATTTATTTATTTTTACTATGGCAATTTTTACATTAAATTATATTTCCAACGATTTACGGCTATTCACGAGTTCTGGCTTAAAAAATTTGGTTCTAGAGATTATTTCCTAAAATTTGTTCTAATATACTTACTACCCCTACCTACCACCTTCCGAGATATATACTCATAACCTAACTTTATGTGGTGCAAGTTGGGTGCAAGCGTTGTTCCTTGTTTTACAATTATTATATGTATAGTAACTAAATCGAAACGAAACGTAGGGAACTACGTACATTGGGCGGTGCGTGCGCCCGGCTCGCGCTCGCTCTGGCTAGGCGCGACCTTGAGCGAGTTACGTGACGAAGGCCTGGATGAGGCGCGGCGCACCTTGGGTTTGTTAGTCCCCCCCGCGCCGCGCGTCAGTCCGTCAGTCTGCTTGCGCCTGCGCTCCGCAACGCACGTACGCACGGCCGCGCGAGTATACCTACATGCTTGTACTTACGCATATCTAACTACGAACAGCAATCGTAATTACGTGGTAATAAAATACGTAATATGTAGGAAACACGTATACATGTTCGCGATCTTCTGAACATTGCCATTATGACTTTCTGTGGATTTGTTACCTATCTCGATTTGTATGTGACTTTACGTAACCACAATGATCTCCGAAATCATAACCATTTATTTGAAGTTTTGAAATCGAGCACTCAAATACATTTAGGTGAAAGTGGTGAAAATGACTTGCGAAAATGGTGTCGCCAATTTTGTTATCGTGTACAATCCAAATGGGTAAAATCCCGAAATTGCCACGGGAAATTTGTGAAGATGCATTCTGCATGGTTGGATTCGGAAATTAAATGGCCCCAATTTCTAATGGAGAATGTAGTGCAGATTCAACATATTTCCAACGAACCACCTGGACAAGAACAATTCACGTCTCCTACGAAATCAGATGCCCACGTTTCAACACAGATAACACCTCGCAAGCCATTTGAGAGCTTGAGTAATAGACAAAAGAGGAGGCGTACAGAAGACATTCGGGAATCTCATAGTACTGACGAACTTGTGTTCACAGCTGTAACTGCTCTCAACTCAGCTGGAAAGAAAGGAGTAGTAGATATCATAAATCTTTTACTGGAAAATCCGGAAAAGATTTCAACAGTTAAAAAGTTAATAGAGGAGGGACAAAGTAAACCTGTAAGTATGTCTGAAGTTTCAACTGAAAATGCTCTAGCTTTGTTTCTAGCTATGAAATTATCTAAGTGGCGCTACAAAACCTTAAGAAATTTTAGTATGAAGGAAGGGATTACCAAATATCCCAGTTACTATAAGATTCAAAAGGAGAAATTGAAGTGCTACCCCAACAAAAGCGATATGACTTTTACAGATACTTCAGCAAAAATAAATTTGCAAGCACTTCTGGACCTAACTGTCCAAAGACTTCTGAAGTCTTTAGACATACGCGATGAAAGTTTAGATTTGGAGCTGGTGTTGACGAGCAAATGGGGTTTTGATGGATCCTCTGATCAGAGCCTCTACAAACAGAAGAGTGATTTGAATGAGCAGGACGTATCGAGCGTTTTCATGGCAAGCCTCGTGCCCCTAAGATTGTCAAGTATAAATGGGAACATTATTTGGCAGAACGACCGAACATCGTCTACTTCATATTGCCGACCCATGATGTTCAAATTTATGAAGGAGACAAATTTCAACGTGATGAATGAGATGGCTGAAATTGAGTCAGAAATAGCTCAATTAAACCCAACAATGTATGCAGGAACAGTACACATCAAACATCAACTATTGATGACCATGATTGATGGTAAAATAACGTCATATTTATCGGGAACTTCAACAGCTGTATGTGATATATGTCAAGCACGTCCTTCTGAGATGAACAATTTGAAAGCGGTGATGGAGAAACCAGTAGCTGAACATTTGTTTAAATTTGGAATTAGCTCGTTGCATGCTTGGATTAGAACAATGGAGTGCTTACTGCACATTGCATATAGGATGGATTTTAAGTCGTGGGCAGCTAAAGGAGAGGTCAAGAAAAAACAATTGAATGAAAGAAAACAAAAAGTTCAAGACGACTTCAGAAGGGAAACCGGGTTGCTGATCGATGTGGTGAAACAGGGAAGTGGAACAACCAATGACGGCAACACCGCTAGACGATTTTACGAAAACCCTGAAAAAACTGCTTCGTTGACTGGATTAGACGCCAATCTCGTCAGAAGGTTTGCTGTGGTTCTGCAATGTATATCATCTGGAGAAAAGGTGAATACTGATAAATTCCGCCAGTATTGTACCCAAACTGCACAATTATACATTGAATTGTACCCATGGTACTACATGCCTTCCAGTGTTCATAAGCTACTCATCCACGGAACTCAAATAATAGAGCACCTCAGTATAGTTCCTATAGGTTTTCTCTCTGAGGAAGCCTCAGAGGCAAGAAACAAAGACTTCCGGAAGTATAGAGAGAGCCATTCGAGAAAACACAGCAGAGTCGCGAGCAATGAAGACATTTTACACAATCTTCTGCTTTCATCCGATCCCCTCATTACAAAAATTCGTCCAAAAATGGATCAAATGAAGAAGAAGCCATTGTTCAAAGAGGCACAGGACCTGATTATTTGTGATAATAGTGAATTTGAATTTATTAACGTCAGTGGTTTACCCGAGTTTCATTCTGAAAGTGAATTAAATGAAGATAGCGATAGTGAATCGGACGATACCTCATAGAAGAACCATTGCTAAGGTATGAAATGCCGTTTTATACGTACCTACTACGTTTTATAGTATCGCGTGAGGCCGGTACTTAAAAAGAATAGCCCTACTGCATCTCTCCCCGTGCATGTCGTAAAAGGCGACTAAGGGATAAGGACAAGGTTCCGTGCTAAAGGGCGACAGGCTCGCCACCTCTCACCTTGGCACGGTACTTCCACCGAGTCATGCAGCAGTTGGATCTTCAAGCCTTACTTCCTGCTTGATAAAAATCTTGTCCGAACACTTTGCGAAACGTGGTGGTCCGTGTTGTGCTGTAATTGACCAGAGTTCTTGCACCACAACACCGATTACTCTGCTTACCCCGATTGTCGGGATTCAGCGTGATGTTTGATATAAGTATTTTTCGGAAATAATACTTAATAAATACCTTGCATTATTCGGCTAACAAAAAAGACACAATATCTCGGAAAGTGGTGAGTAGGGGTAGTAAGTATCTTAAAACAAATTTTAGTAAATAACGTCTAGAATCCAATTTTTTAAACCAGAAGTCGTGAATAGCCGTAAATCGTTGGAAATTAAATTTAATGTAAACATTTCCATAGTAAAAATAAATAAATGTCAAATAACTCCTTCAATTGAAGTAGTACGCGAAAGCTTATGAGAACAAAATTTATCGAGAATATAAAATCTCACACAATGACATACTTTGTTTTTCATGATTAGCTATTTATTTTTATAACATGCCTACGTCCGACCTCTTGTATGGGATGAGTCCAGTGTGCGTCGGGGCGGTGACATTTGCTGTGCCAGATGTGCGGGCCGCCCCCGCGGGGCGGCCCTGACGACTTCATACAAATAATTTATTGTAACGTGCAACATCCTTCTTAACTCTTCTAACGAATGTCTAGTAATTGATGAAAGAGTAGGCTACCTAAAAATACACACTTCTATGTGCTTGTCCTGTCAAATAATTATTGACAAGCGATCTTCAGTCGGTCTCTCTGTGTTCGCGGAAGGTGACGTGTGCGCCTCGTGTTTTTAGTGGTTTCTTGTGGATTTTTTGGTGTTTTCTTTGTGAAAAACGATGGAAGGGTAAGTAATCTTCATTTACAATAGTTTCTCGGCGCTGAGGAACGATTTATTCGTAAAGTATCGTAATTTTGGTAACCCCCTAGGCAAAAACCGTTCCGAAAATTCTTGATTTTTTTAAACCAGTTTAATAATGATAGTATTAAACACATTACCAATGAAATTATAGAAAATTTTATGTACATTTGGAAAATAAAACCTTTTCATATACGTTTAAAAGAAAAAAGTCTAGAAATATCGCCAAAAACGCAGAGCGCACCCGATTTTGACCAAAATTTATTTTGGCCAAAATTTATTTTGGCCAAAATGGCGACGCACTTAAGGGCTGACACCTAATCGGGCCCGCTCGCACATGAGGGGTTGGTTGAGCGGTTTAGCTAAAGCAGCATGGTTTGGAATGAACCTGCGATACCAAGATGCCATACCCAAACGAGTAAAAATGTGAAATTCGAGTGGAGCGAAGCTGCTCAGAAATCGTTTGATAAGTTGAAGCAGGCGTTAGTATCCGCTCCAATTTTGTCATGTCCAAATTATAAAGAGCCTTTCTTTGTTCAGTGCGATGCATCACATAACGGGTTGGGTGCGTACATTTTTCAGATGGAGGAAGCGCAGGAACGTGTTATCGCTTACGCGTCGCGAGCCTTATCAAAACCGGAGATTAATTATAGTGTTACTGAGAAGGAGCGTCTTGCAGTAGTTTTTGCTGTAGAAAAGTTTCGACCGTATATCGAGGGGCATCATTTCACGGTTATTACTGATCATATGTCACTGAAGTGGTTAATAAATATTAAAAATCCTTCAGGTAGACTGGCACGGTGGGCTTGTCGGTTGGGTCAATACGGTTTTGTTATTCAGCACCGGCCAGGGCGGTTAAATGTAATACCGGATGTATTATCTAGGGTGGACATCGATGCAATTAATGAGGTGAGGTTGTCAAACGATGGATGGTATAATAAAATGATTCATAGATGCCGCGATACACCACAAAAGTATCCGCAGTGGAGCGTTACGGATGGTAAACTATACAAACATATTCTCAGTAAGTATGCTTTGGAGGCTAGCACGTCGTGGAAACAGGTTGTACCACTTGAAGATAGAGCGGACGTATTGAAGGCTAATCACGACGCTGCAACAGCAGGACATTTCGGTATTAAAAAAACGGTGAAGCGAATCGCGTTGCGTTATTATTGGCCGCGTTTACTTTCCGATGTAAAATACTATGTCCGTAGATGTGAAGTGTGTTTAGCTAACAAACCGACCAACGAGGCACGACCGGGTTTAATGGGCGAACCGAAGTTAGATAGTAAACCGTTCGAGCTAATATCTTTAGATCTTTTGGGCCCCCTGCCGAGAACAAAAAAAGGTTTTACATTTATTTTGGCCGTCTGTGATTATTTTAGTAAGTATACTTGTTTGTTTCCTTTGAGGAAAGGCAACGCTGCCTCAGTAATTAAACGCGTCGAAGAGGACGTATTTTTGGTGCACGGGATTCCGCGTTCAATTATTTTGGATAACGCGACCATATTTACCGGACGTGAGTTTCGTAAGTTTATTACAAAATATGAAATTCCGAAATTAACATTTAATGCGAGGTACCACCCACAATTTAATCCAACGGAGAGGGCGAATCGAGTGATTGGTGACACTTTGTCAGCATATATTAAAAAAGATCATAGATCTTGGGACGAACATCTGCCTTTTGTACAGAATGCAATTAATAATAGTGTCCATGAAGCGACTAAGTTCACACCGTATTTTTTAGTTCACGGGAGGGAGATTATACTTTCAGTGTCACGTAGTGAATTTCAATAGCGGACTGTCGAAATGCGTTTTACCGAAGTGTCAGAGACACATTGCCAGTACGGAGAAAAATACTCCGTACTAAGGCTACGGTACACGTGAGACGTCCGTTATATTCAATATTATTACTGCCAACCTACATTTCTGAAAATTCAATCACACATATCTCGGCGTACTACACTCTCACTACGTAACCGAGCACACATATTGCATCATTTACCGAGCGTGAATTTCCACGATCTCTTCCCGCTGTCAGCCCATACTAAAATTATATATTGGTTGACGTAACGAAAAAGATCCCAAGCGTCTGTATGGAATTTCTGTTTGCTGAATTTGGCAACACAGCACATCGCGGTGTTGACTAATGGGTTGCCAGGCGGTTAAAATATATCCCAAATAGACGGGAATTCACATTCGCCTCGGTTGTATTTGTCTTACTTATTAATTCAGACATCATCGGAGGACCCCTAGTAGAGGTCCAATATTATTAACAAATGGTGTTACAGGTCTTCAGCCACTTAGATTCAGGTAACCACATACAGTGCGCGTCATTGCGTGCTAGCCGACTTCATTCCGCAGCCACACCACAAACGCGCGCTGTCATCTATAAAAGCGGAACTCAGTCAACCAAGACTTCACTTCTTTTAAATAATTATAATATAATGTCAGCCTCGATAGCTCAGTGTTGCAGACAGTCAACTGTCGCTATTGAATGTTAAGCAACGCTGGGTGCGGTCAGTACTTCGATGGGTGACCGCTGACCGTTGGAGGCTGACCGAGGTTCGGATTCCTCGTAAAACTGTAGGTCCCTTCCCTCCTAATCTTACTTGGTGGTAGGGTTTAACCCGCCCGCGTTGGTACCACCGCACTGAATGAAACGTCGGTCAAAACGGCTATGTAAATAGTTTGTGTTTTCCGACCAGTTCAGTGTAGCCGGCACGATCAAAGGGGGAAGCACTGACATGGCACCTAGTTCACCCGGTGTTATGGGCTTGTGGCGGTCAGCACATTCCATAGCGCGCTTGGACTTTGTACAGTCACGTACGCCACTGAGTTTCCTCTCACCCCGCGCGCGCACCGCCACGTTCCTCCGCACCGCCCCGAGGGCTTCAGTATGTACCGCGCGCTACGACGCGCCTCCTGTGTTGTAAGAGACAGTAAATACAGTGATACCTGAAAACGTTGTTTCTTTCCACTATCACGGACAATAGACTCGACCACAGTCAGGTGATACCCCTGCGCCTTAAAGTGGTATAACTGGTGACCCCTCGACGTGGGAAAGAAGCAGCAACCAAGTAAACATGGCGTTTAACCCAATGGCCGCGGCGCCCGCGGCGATCGCGCCCACTCCGACCCAGGACAGAGCTGCAGACATGGCAGCGATCTCGGTGACAAGCCGGCTGCCGGATTTCTGGCATGACGAACCTCAACTATGGTTCATACAATTCGACAGTGTCGTCGCGCCGCAGCACGCCAGCGACGAAACAAAATTCCATCTAGTGACGTCGAAGCTAACCCGCACACATTTACAACAGGTGAGCGACCTACTGATGAACCCCCCCGCCACGGGAAAATACGAGGCATTAAAAGCACGGCTCATTTCCACGTACGTGGACAGTCAACAGAAGCAGTTCCAAAGACTGCTAAGCGAGCTACAATTAGGAGATCAAAAACCCTCGCAACTGCTGCGCCGGATGCGTACACTGGCGAATAATAAGATGAGCGAGGAAGCATTAAAATTCTTGTGGGCGGGCCACCTCCCAACCCAAGTGCGAACGATCCTCGCAGTGAGTGACGCGAAGGATCTAGAAACACTCGCTGCGATGGCTGACCAAGTGATGGAGAGCACCCTCTCCAACACATTGTCCGCTGTTTCGATCGCAACACCCACCTCCATCTCTTCACTACAATCGTCAATAGATGAATTAGCGAAACAACTCACGCGGATGGCCACAGAAATAAACACGATCCGCGCAGACAGGAGCCGCCCGCCCAACCGCCCAGCCAACGGGCCGTCCGGACGCTCAGGCAGCCGCAGCGGCAGCGGACAGCGCTCGCGACCCACGTCACGAGAGAGGAGACAACCGTGGCAGGAGAAGAAGGCAGCGGAGAACCACGAATGGCTCTGCTACCCCCACTTCAAGTTCGGCGACGAAGCGAGGACATGCAACCCACCCTGCGCCTGGAGGAGGGCGGGAAACGAATAGACGAGCAGACGTCGCACCCGGCCGACATCTGCTCAAGCAGCACCACCTCCCGCCGACTGAAGATACAAGACAACGAAACCGGACTGACCTTTCTTATCGACACCGGCGCCGACGTGTCCGTGGTCCCCCCACAGCGCGGCCGCGCCCTCCTGCGCGCAGACCGCCTACTATACGCCGCAAACGATACACCGATCGCAACGTACGGTGAGCAGACGCTACGAGTTAATCTACGTTTGCGACGTAATTTTAGGTGGACATTCATCGTCTGCGACGTTAAGGAGCCTATCATCGGCGCCGACTTTCTAGCTTTCCACGATCTATCGGTAGATCTGAAGCGGAAGCGACTGGTCGACAACACCACCTCGTTAGAGGTAACAGGGAGCATAGACAGTAGCACAGTACCTGGGTGCTGCAAGGCTACCCGCGGCTTACCGCGACAGGCGTCATAGAAGATGCGGCACTACACAGCACACTGCACCACATCGAAACCAACGGCCCCCCGGTTTATCCACGACCACTGCCTCCGAGTAAATACACGCAGGTAAAAAAAGAATTCGAACTGATGGTCGAACAAGGGATATGCCGCCCGTCCAAAAGCCCGTGGGCCAGTCCCCTACATGTAGTACCCAAGGACAACGGTCAGTTACGGTTATGCGGAGACTACCGACTCCTCAATGCCGTAACAGTACCTGACCGTTATCCAATACCAAGGATACAGGAATTTATGTACTTAGCGTATAATAAGTTTAGGTTTACTAAATGAGACTTACAGCGCGCGTACTACCAGATTCCGGTGTTCGAGGACGACATCCCTAAGACAGCAATTATCACCCCGTTCGGGCTTTTCGAGTTCCCAAAGATGACCTTTGGAATGCGGAACGCAGGTATGACCTTCCAGAGGCACATGCACAACATGTTGAGGGGACTAGATTTTGTTTTTATCTATTTAGATGACGTCCTTATCGCCTCCGAGTCAGAGGAGGAACACCTAACACACGTGAAGACGGTACTCGAACGACTCAATAAATTCGGTGTCAGACTAAACGTAGAGAAGTGTGTGTATAACAAGAAGCACATAACATACTTAGGCTACGACGTCACGAGCGCGGGAATAGCCCCACTTCCCGAAAAAACTAAGGCGATATCCGAGTTTCCCCGACCAGAGACAGTCTGCGAACTCCGCCGTTTCCTCGGGATGCTAAATTTCTACCACGATTGCTTACCGTCGGCAGCAGAGCACCAACGGATACTTAACGTTTACCTGGCCGGCTCGAAAAAGAAAAACGATAGGACCACCATACAATGGACTCCCGAAACGGAGGCCGCGTTTGAAAGCTGTAAACTTAGCATTATCAGCGCGACCGCACTTGCATTTCCATCTCCCGACTCAGAATTACACTTGATGACCGACGCGTCCTCCACGTGTATCGGAGCCGCCCTCTATCAGGATATAAGGGGAGTAAAACAACCCCTAGGTTTTTTTTCGAGAGCCCTGACGGACACACAGGCGAAGTACTCTACCTTCGATAGGGAGTTGCTCGCCATTTACGCCGCGATAAAACATTTCCGACGCCTAGTCGAGGGAAGGTCCCTTACAGTTCACACGGACCACAAGCCACTGATCTTCACCTACAAAAACGGATGTAGCGAGAGCGACACCCCTCGCCGGTCCAGGCAGTTGAGTTTCATCTCCGAATACTGTGCACAGCTAGTGCACGTATCCGGCGTGGACAACGCCCCCGCAGACGCCATGAGCAGGGTAGAGGCGATTGAATGCCCCTCCCCATTAGACTGGCATGACCTCGCGGAAAAGCAAGTCGGCGATCGTGAACTAGAAGCTCTCATAGCAAAGGACCCATCCCCTGTTATAAAACTAGACATGCCAATGAATAACACAGAACTGTTCTGTAACATCCACCAGGGTAGGGTAAGACCGTACATCCCAAAGGCATTCCGTGCACAGGTTTTCGAAACCGTTCATGGGATCGCCCACCCGGGAGTACGGGGAACACGGAGACTGATCACTCAGCGATACTTCTGGTCTGGAATGAACTCTGATATCGCGCAATGGTCCAAGGCATGCATCCAGTGCCAAAAGTCTAAGGTTACCAGGCATACCAAATCACCGTTAGGCACGTTCGAGGACTCAGCACGGTTCGAACACATTCACGTGGACGTCGTAGGTCCGCTTCCCCCGTCTAACGAGAATAAGTACATCATCTCGATAATCGATCGGTACACGTCTTGGCCGGAAGCGATCCCCGTGCCGGACCAGACAGCGGAGACCGCCGCACGCGTTTTGTACGATCACTACATCTCACGTTTCGGTTGTCCACTCCGGATAACAACCGACCAAGGCCGAAATTTCGAATCAGATTTGTACCGGGCCCTCAGCAGAAAGATGGGTTGCTTAAAGATACGTACAACCCCTTATCATCCGGCCGCGAACGGAAAGGTAGAACGCTTCCACCGGACCGTTAAGGCGGCTCTGATGGCCCGAGGTCAGACGGCCAATTGGTCCACAGCGCTCCCTACAGTTTTACTCGGCATCCGCGCGTCCCTCAGAGACGATACAGGCGTCAGCCCCGCCCAACTCGTGTACGGGACCACCCTTAGACTCCCGGGAGAATTCTTTGTCCCCTCCAAAGAGAACGCACTAGACGACTCATTCGTAGACAGATTACAACAGCACATCGCAGACACGGCGGCAATACCGCGACGGAAATTACACCAAGGGCCTACCTTCATACATCCCGAACTATTCAAAGCGTCCCACGTGTTTGTCCGGGATGACCGGGTAACGAGACCTCTAACCCAGCCACACAGTGGCCCATTCCCCGTCATTAAAAGATGCGAAAAATATTTCGTCGTGAAATTACAAAACCGCGAATCCGCAATTAACATCGACCGTCTTAAACCCGCGTTTTTCTTACGCGATAACGAAACCGACGAGCAAAGCGAGACGAACACGTTAGACCACACGGACAGCACCCGGCTCAACGCGCCGACCACCCAAACGGCATACGCCGCGGCGCCGCCACCGACGACGGCCACAGCTAGTCCAGCGAAACCAATAACCGACGACGCAAACACCGTACCAACACGCCAGACACGAAGCGGTCGGACCAGCCGCCCGCCAGTTCGTTTTAGGTAGAACAATGTCACAGTAAAATAGCTAACGATTGCTAACGAGCATAACCGACACCAGTAAAAAGATGTTTCGAAACACACGGTCAACGATACCTACAATATGTCAATTTTATTTATTCATTCCGCGCGACATATTTCTCTTCCACGAAACTGCCACCGGAATCTGAAAGTAAACACGCCATTAGTAGCGATAAAGCACATATAGTTTTATTTTATTTTATTTCGCAAAGTCTCACTTTATTAGTTTGCATATACCACAATGGCTGCTATCTCGAAACCCCGTTGCTAGCCGACGTCAGCGCGAGACAGCCGTTCCACTTGCTGCACGATTTCTGAGAATTACAGTTCTCCCAAACTCGCTCGACGTTTCCGTTCTGTCAAGAAACACTGTATGATTAGTTTTACCCGTGGATTACCACATGTTAACATTAAACATAGATTAAGAATACCTAGATATACTATGTTAAGACAGAAGTAGTTTTAGATGATTGTACAACACTAGGATTAAAAACCGATTCCTGTATCCTGGGTAGGCTAGGCACCTAGTATAACATAGCATAAGAACACATATAATATTTTTCACCCTTAACTAGGCTCAGCCTGTTCCAAGGGCGGAACAACCAATTTTTTTACCTTTTTTTACCATGTCGATAACCCATCCATAATTGCTTTCACACGACTCCCGCAAGGATCGATCGATAGCTACAATTCTTTTTCTATTTTTTTGTTATGAGCGTCCCAATTACTTAGTAGTAATCGCTTCATCCGCCATCTGAACTATACGATCGATCACCAAGCGGGATACAGCACATGTTAGATTATAAGCACCTAGATTTAACTCTAGAAAGTATAACTCGCACATACGCATTTACGCAACAAAAAGAAAAAACCCCTCCACTGTTTTCCAAGCACAGCGAAACTCGCTACCTCAACATAAGTGGTAATCTGGGCCACACGAGTGAGCTGAGGCAAACGACCCCACCGTGCTCGAATAGGCAAAAACGACACGCACAACGCCGGACGCCTCAGTCGCCAATCCACGATGGGACACCAACACACCAAGGAGGAGACGGTCATCTCCCAGACGGCAGCTGCGGCGGGTGATAACACTGCCAGCAGCACTCCCGCGGCGAGCGGACACGGCCCGGACACCGTGGCACTCCTGGCCGCAGCGCTGGCCACAGCAGCAGTGGCCATAGTATTGTACTCCATCCTACGGAAGAGGTGCAGGCGACAGATGGTGCGCGACGTCCTCCAACACGCGAGGACCGAGATGGCGGAAGCAGGCCTGGGCAGCACCTTACAGCTCGGACCACAACCCCCCCCAACCTACGCAACCCGTAATCAGTGAGTGAACCGGGACAGGGGTGGCGTGAACGACGTGCTCTGCGCCACACCCTTAACACAGTGCCTCGAGTGAACCCACACCTTTGTAAAATAATCCCCGCGCCCTAGACCCAACTAAGTTCGTCTAGGGCAACGAATATTGTCAAACGACCCATGCACACCTATTGTTATATAATGCTACGTAAGCAGTCCGCATCGTCAACGGCCGGCGGCGCACCGCGCGCGAGCGAGCACCGACGTACCTACAGTTAAGGGGAACACACACGGGCAAAATAGTTTAAATTTTTATTGTAATTTTTTTTAAATTTTAACTTCTATCCTACAAATTGTGTTTCATAATAAGAAGTTTTTTTTTAGGGGCGGAGTGATGTGGCGGTCAGCACATTCCATAGCGCGCTTGGACTTTGTACAGTCACGTACGCCACTGAGTTTCCTCTCACCCCGCGCGCGCACCGCCACGTTCCTCCGCACCGCCCCGAGGGCTTCAGTATGTACCGCGCGCTACGACGCGCCTCCTGTGTTGTAAGAGACAGTAAATACAGTGATACCTGAAAACGTTGTTTCTTTCCACTATCACGGACAATAGACTCGACCACAGTCAGGTGATACCCCTGCGCCTTAAAGTGGTATAGGCTCACATCACGGACGTTATAGGTGATGTAGCCAACCGTGTCAGTTTCCATAAAAAAAAAAAAAAATAATTCTCCGCTACAAGCTAAAATATAACGCGCTCGATCAGCCGCCGTGAGTTTACCTGGTCTCCCTCGCGACCGTGCCACTGTCAACGAGCCGCGGCGCTGCACCACCGCCGTCGGTCACGCGTCGCCGAGCACTCCCTCACGGACGCCTGCAGCCGTACATCGCAGCGTTGAGACAGAAGTCCCCACAGCCAGGGTTACGGGTAACATTACACTCTCTTCAGCTCTGCCTTGCCTGTCGCTTGTGAGACACCGCCGGCCTAGCGGTTGTCGTTGCGCTTCACGCACAAAACGTATAACGCCCATGTGTGTTTTTCTCTCTTCCCATCCGCAGAGCACCTTGATATGTGTGCATTATGTAATGTGGGTGTGTTTGTGTGTGTGTGTGCAGCTTCCAAGTTTCCACCCTTCCACGTTTCCACGTTTCTACGTCTACACGTAGTCTCTTCTACGTTTCTACGTTCTCCGTCCGAGGACCCCTGCATCGTCTGCGACGGCATAGCCGGTACGAGCCACCTGGGCTCTACTCCTCGTCCGGCTGTTCCGAAGCAGAACCTTGTGAAGAGGGTGGGGAACGAGCTACGCGTCGGAGGCATCGTGTCGGCCTCCCTGCGAAGACCTTCGTCTCCTCCTCCGTAGCTAAGTTCTCGGATAGAATTGTAGCTCTAATCGATTAGCTCGGTCGTCACCCCTACGATGCTCAAGTGATTCTTATAACTCACACCCTGTCTTTTTATATAGTATTTTTGTGTTACAAGGAATAAACGATAACTTTAACTTTCTGAGCCGTATTTTCTTATTTAAGTTCCCTTTTTCGTCTCATCAGGAAAATGTTACCGCGGCGTTACTCATGATCCCATGTCAGTCGACATTGCAAGCCGGCAGCCCCACTCTAAAGGTCTTGCCGAATTAAAAAATATATACGAAAAGGTGCGTAAAAATTTGAAAGTAGCTTACGAGAGGAACGCGAAAAGTTATAATTTGCGGAAACGGCGGCTAGTGCTCAAGGTAGGAGATATAGTATGGAAGAAATTTTATACTTTATCTAGCGCTACTGATTATTACACGGCGAAGCTCGCTCCTAGGAACGTGAAATGCGTGGTATTAAAAAAGGTTTCGGATTTGGTTTACGAACTCGCTGACTCCACGACAAATAAGTCAATAGGTAATTGGCACATAAAAGATATCGTTCGAGTACAACCAACAGTTGATCCCACCGATACGGGGAACGTCTCAGATAATAGTGAATAATCGTCTTTGTTATTATGTATAGAGATCGGTTGGGTAGAGAAATCTTACACCAATGCTTTGGGTTGGACTTAGGACGGATGGACGCATTCGTGCCTGGAACCCGACTCGACTCACGGTCTTATTAGAGAGAGTTGAGAGTCTCTCAACTCTCTCTAATAAGACCTCTCAGAGTTGTAAATGTGTGTGCGGTGTAGCTGACCGACACGTAAATTCAGATTATGAGGTTGGTTTTCAATTTGATATTTGTTCAAGTATAACGTCCTCCTCTAGGTTTTTGTAAATAAAATAAAGTGCGTAGATTAATGTTTTCTTTTTAATTTTTTTGAGTGTTTTGCTTGACTTTTCGCTACGTTAGTAAATGGCGATATGTGTGAACGGTTTGTATGAAAGTTTTGCTACTATTAGTTAAGGTAAGAGCGGTGTTGGCCAGGATGTATAATAGATTAGCGAAAGGTGACAGTACGGTTGATGAAGGTTAGGGCCAGCAGAGCTGAAATTGGTCGTCATTGTGCTATTAGGTGAACGCTGCTGGTTTTATTGGTGCCGTTCGTTTGTCTGAAACCACACCAAGTGCGGATCGTGACACTTACAAAAATCAAGCCACCACCTGCACGGGACGACGGATCATAATCGTCCTTAAACTTGAAAGCCTTTATGCGGCGGCAGCTCTCGATCTGTATCCAATGGAAACAGTAAGCGTGAACCAGACCCACGAGTGAATGTAACATCGCGAGCGAAGCAAAACATGATCTGTTAGCATAAGGTAGAATAGGTAGAAAATAATATAGATTTAGGTAGAGTCAGCAGAGGTGTGGGGGGGGGGGGGGGGGGGATTTTATTTTATGATTTTTTAATATATTTTATTTATTTATTTTTTTTTAACATGGATTTCCGGATTTCAATTCGGCTCAGGTGAGAAAGTCGGAGACGGCCTCTCAGTAGAACAGGTCATGCTTGCCTGGTTGGATAGCGGAATTATTTGATTAAATTTTTTGTTTTTTGTTTTTTTCCTTGTGCGGTCACAGAGCCAGGAAACACCTCGTGCTGGGGCTCCGAAATCAAGTTATGTTATGGTTTTGTGTTTTAATTGTTTTTTTTTGCTCGTATCTTTGATACGACGCTCGGTAAATGTCCTTTTGCTCTCAGTGGTTGAGACGAGTGAAGATTTGCTTGGTAGAATCTGATTCCCAACAGTATGAATGCAGACGTATGCTGGGTATCGGAAGGCTTATAATTGTTTAACCTGTGTACCAGTGTTGGTTTAAAAAATATTTTAGTGTTTAAAATATTTTTTTTCCGTAAGTGGAAGGGTGATGTAACGTGCTAAAATGCGCTACGGGTTTTTTTAATTGCGGGAATAATTGTATCGTAAAATGGATATTTTAATCTATGTTTTTGTTTCCGTTTTAATAGTTTTTCAACAGATTGATCGAGCGCGCAGTTGTCAGTGATCCTGTCTTGAAGCGTTCGTTCGCATCAACCGCGGTGTTGTCGTCTCGCGTTTGCGGCGCTGCGCGAACGAGATGGCGTGACCGTTTGCAATTGAGCCGATCGGACCTAGCAGCCATCGACGACGATTGTTAGAGTACATTATAGCGCTATCTGTCAATCTTTGGAACGTTCTTCAAGGTATTGGTGTTCCAGTAAGTTCTTTGTGGTTTGATTCATTCGAAACAAGAGACGTTCGGTTTTTCGTTTTCAAGAGAACAAGTGAGCGGGCGGCTCGGGTTACTTTCGTGTCGGCGACCGTGGAAGATGTGGTGAACCGGAAAAACATCTTAGTACGTCGGCACGGAGTCCGCTCGGAGATGAGGCCGATCTCCGAGTGTAATGCTGCTCTTCGTGTTGAGCTAGTCTGCTGCGTTGGGCGTTGGAGCGCTCGGCCCGAGGGACGGCAGCGTTGATCGCTGGGTCGTCGGTCGGAGAGCGTCGGAGTCCGGCGTAGTGGCGCAGTCAGTGGAGCGGGCACGAAGGTACGCAGTTGGTTCGATACGTTCGCTCGGGCGGCGGGTTCACAAATTTGGTTTTATCTGTTGATTTCCTGACGAGAGGTATATTGTTTCTCAGGGCAGTTAAGGCATGGGCCAGGAGCGAAGGCGTAACTGGACGCGGAGCTAAGGCCGAATCGGACAGGACGTGGTGTTTGGCAGGGAAACCGCCAAGACAACCATCCGACAAATATACATTAAAAATAGTGAATGTTGAGACTGTAGTGGGATGTGTGTATGAAGACGCACACAGTCCGACGGAACGCCTTGGGCTGACCACTTCATCTGATCTGCGAGATCCGTATCAACCAGGGAAGTAACGTTACCAAATTTATTTCTTTATTTTTGTTAATTCAGGTTGAATGTTAGCTGGCCAGTAGGTATTCTAAGTTTCGGTACATAATTTCTAAACGATCCCATGCAACGTTAAATTCTTTTTCGTCCATTTAATAATGTCATGCCTGTGTGTGTGTGTGTGTGTCTGTGGTTATTTTTAGTTTTTTTAATAAAAGGCAGTTCACGAAAAATTTCATTTAATAAAAGTCTTGGTTGATTAAGCCATTGGTTGTTTTTTAAATCACAACTAAAGTTCGTGACGCTCAGGAACAAAAAAGTGTGCCAGTCTTACTAAAATGTTTTTTTTTTCATGATTCGCATTGTTTTAATACTGAACAGTTGTATTTTTTTAAAACTGTAACAAATAGTCTATACATTTTAGTGAGTTTAAAGACAATACCACATTTAAATTTTTAGTGGAACTCCGTAGCGTCACGAGTAAGCCGCCTGAGAATGGCCCATATGCCCTCACTGCTGCATCACAAGCAAAGAAGATCCTGTTGTTCCAAGAAGGCAGACTGAGTTATGGCGATGTTTACAGTGAAAGCGAGAAAGATGATGACAATGCCGATATGCCAGGACCAAGGCCCTTAAGCAGCACTGGTGAAACAAATGCTGATATAAATGAGACTCATGCTGCTACTGACGAGGCCCATGTTGCTATTGATGTAGATGGTATCAAGACTGGCACTTATGTTTTAGTGAAATTAGAAGCTGGGTCAGCAGAAAACTATATTCATACAAATACGTGGCTGTGTGTCAAAGTAACATCGAACCTAATGATGAAATAAAAGTAATGTTTTTGAAAAGCATCAATAGAAGCAGAAAATTATTTCATATTGATGAAGACGATGTCTCCTATACCCTGATGAAAATCACCAGAGACAAATTGTATTACGATTTCCAAAATACCATCGACATTTCAGAAAAATAAATAGATATTTCGTCTACCAGCATGTTGTTAGGCTGCCTTTTTTAGTTTTAATTTGCTTTAATAAAGTTTTTTCATTAAAAGTACAGGATGTTGTAACGGCCAGTACATTGATTTCGCCAGCGCAATCCTCATGTTTTTGGGAGACAAAAAAGTCGAGTCTCGATTCCAGTTCATCTGATAGTGATGTGTTGGGTAAGGCTTGAATAGCGCTATCATTGGAGTCTTTGAGTATACATCGTTTGGCTATTCTCGCCTTTTGATAAAATATCGACGGTTTCTTAATGTTCAGTCCAAAGTTATTGTGAGATCTGTACAGCGTTGACGAGTCATGTCCAAACCATGATTTCAGGAATCTGGTCACATACGAGTCTAATTTAGTCAGGTTTTGCTTTGTGAAGTCGTAGACGAGAAATGGCCATGAAAGTTTTGATGTCAGGTAGTTATCGTAAATCCATGCCTTTTGTGTACACAGGAGGGGAAGATTGTCAGTTTGGCGGAGGCTCTCTTCGAAAAGTTGGACAATATCATCAGTAGGATGCTCCTTTCCTCTGCTGGTGATCTTCTTGCCCAAGAATTTAAAAGGAGCTTCATCAGCCACGGTTGCGATTGGTTTTCCGGCTACTGTCAGACCTGGATTGCTCGAGGTAAACTTTGAACCTTTCCTGGTTAAGCTCAAACAGTAGCACTTCGCTGGTTTTATCTTCATCCCTTTGGTCCATTCACAATAGTCATCTACCACCTTAAGAAGCGCCTGATTTTGTTTTGGATTGCGGGTTAACAGCGTAATATCATCCGCAAATGCCAGGATGGCCGCCATATATGTGTCTCCATATTTGAATCTGTATCCCCATTTGTTTTCTTTTACGACAAGCGTATCAATTAGAATGTTGATAACAATGTTAAATGTGACAGGAGAGAGGCAGCAACCCTGGAAAAGTCCTATGCCGTAACGAATTTCCGGTGTCTTCTCCGTTTCGCCTTTTACTTGTATTACAAAGGAAAGTTTTTTGTAGTAGGAGGCTATTATATTACAGATCAGAGGTGGCACATTATACCACTCTAGCGCCTTTAATAGTAACTCATGACGCACCGAACCGAAGGCGTTTTCAAAGTCTAACCACGTGGCAGTTAACTGTCTCTCATTCTTCCTTGCATTTCTAAGACATTCAGTCAGCAAAGAATTATGTTCGAGGCACCCTGCAACTCTTGGGAGAAAACCTTTCTGGTACTTCTTCGGTAAGTAGTCGTTGGTACACATGTGTTAGAGTAGTCTGGCCTGTATAATGGAGAAGAATATTTTCGAAATTGTGTTCGTAAGGGCTATAGGTCTAAAATCCTTGGGATCAGTAACTTCTTTCTTTTTTGGTAGAAGAACAAACACGGCTTTACCAAGACAGTCTGGCACTTCTCTGTTCGTCCAAATTCTTTTGTAGATGTTCAACATGTGTTCAACATCTGCCTCCGTGGAGGTATATGTGGATTTAAAGTAGTTGAACATCTCGTCCGTACTTAACCTAATTGTCCTTAAAAGCTTTTTTGGCGAAATAAATGGGGTTCTTCTCGAAAGCTGCTATATTCTGAGCCTTTCGAAATTCGTTGCCAGCAACCGTAATTTGCTCAGATACTTTCTGGATGAGTTTTAGGATAGATCTCATCGCTCTGGCTAATTGGTGGCATAGATTTCTGTCTTCTGAGGCTTTAGCCTTCCTTAGCTGCTTTATCAACTCTCTCTTCCTTCTCCTAAGCTTTGCTTTGAAAGTGTTTTCTATTTCCATTGGGTTGTGGTGATAGCGAACAGGGTACAATTCGGAGAAGTAATTGTAAATTGTTCCCTGGAAGTCATACAGCTGATCTTCGGGACTCTGCCTGCAGCCTGGGAGGTCAAGTCTTTCGGCTAGGCATCGATCATGTTGCTTCCAAGTGGTCTCGGATATGCTCGGTAAGCTAAGTCGGTCTCTGGGCGAAAATGCTTCATGGTGAGAGGAAGGTTGCGCAACACTTTGTGACGTGTGAGGTTGTACTCTGTCAATAGTGTCAGGTGGAGAACTTACAGGCGCTTTCTGCCCTGCTTCACTGTCGCTATGTTTCTCCTTCACGTGCTTTTCTAGCCAGATTTTTCGCTTATATTGTTTCCCACACTTCGAGCATTTAAGTCCATATTCATGCCAAGGTTGTCAGAGATATCGATCGGTGAGCGGTTCATCCTCCCTCCCTCTCGGACCGCTCTCAGGGTATTTACTCTTTTTTTATATTTATTTTTTTATTTATATAGTATTTGCAAAAAACCGTAAAAATAAAGATCTTCTAATAATAAAAGGGAAGTGGACACTAACTAAAGATGGGAAGACGAATCATGACGGTAAGCCACGGTGGAAGTGCACACATCGTGAAATATGTACAGCTACCGTAACCTTAAGCACCGATAAAACTAAAATAATTCGTGAAACTAGCCATAAGTGCTTGACCGATCAAAATGAAATCAAAATTACAGGGCTTTTGAATGATATCAAGGAAGAAGTTTGCAAAAATTTAAATCCCATTCAACAAATTGTTGAAGACATGTCAAGTAAGTTTGTTGAGCGAAACCCTAATGTACTTGCACACCAACTACCAACATTTTCCTCGGTGAAAAGTTCTATATATAGGGCTCGGAAAAGATTATTAGGAACAGATAAACTGATTTAAAAAAAATTGAAGATGTCAAAATTCCAAAAGGAGTTCCCGAAACTTTCAAGGTGATTGAAGATAGAAGATAGAGATAAGGAAAAAAATATTTTATTGTGTTCTACGAAGATGCTAAAGTTATTAAAATCTGCGAAAAGTGTTTCTTATTATGGGAATGGTACTTTTAGAACGTGTCCCCGGCCGTTCTATCAGTTGTACATAATTCACCTTGATATATATTCTGATGACGAAAGCATAAATATTTATCCGGTAATTTATGCTTTTTCGCCAAATAAAACACAGTTAACTTACACACGGCTATTTAAATTAATTAAGAATAAGCTTGGAGTTCGTATTGTAATATTCGGAGTTCAATTGTACCGTGTGGGGTCGGTACTTAAAAAGAATAGCCCCACTGCATCTCTCCCCGTCGCATGTCGTAAAAGTCGACTAAGGGATAAGAAAATTCGTCAGCCTCGGTAGCTCAGTGGCGCGGTTGGTTAGTCAACTGTTATTAAGCAACGCTGAGCGCGGTCAGTGATTGGATGGGTGACCGCTCGACCGTTGGAGGCTGACTGTGGTTCGGATTCCACGTTAAACTGTAGGTCCCTTCCCTTCTTACCTTACTAGGTGGTAGGGTTTATCCCGGCCGGGTTGGTACTGTAATGTATGTATGGTGGGTAGTTTGTACAACTGTCATAACGGTCAGTCGCAATACAACGCTGCTACGGAAATGTCTGTGTTTTACTTGAAGTGTTCTTCCCATACTTTTCTGGCGACGAGGATGGGATCGGAACCACGCAAATTAACGTTAAATGTAAACTGCTGTTCGTGGTGTATTTGGTGAGACGTGTACGTGTACCTAGCAACAATGTCGATCGGCAAAGTCGGATCGTTCGACGTACGAACGGACAATTGGACGCTGTACGCAGAAAGGTTGGAGCAGTACTTTTTAGTAAATTCGGTGAAGGAAGAGTTGAAAGTGCCTACTCTAATTACACTAATCGGGAGTGAAGCTTACGAACTCCTAGTTAACCTGTGTACACCGGCAAAACCAGCGAGCAAAACGTACGATGACCTTGTGAAGGTCATGGGCAACCATCTTCAGCCACGTCCGTCCATGATGGCGGAACGGTATAAATTCCGCCAGCGGAAACAAGAATCGGGAGAGGACGTAGCGACATTTGTAGCAGCATTGAAAAAAATGTCAAGATTTTGTGATTTCGGCACGATACTAGATGATAGTCTACGCGACCAGTTTGTGTGCGGAATCAGATGTGACCATATTCGACAACGGTTGTTCGCTGAGGACAAGCTGACGTTCGCACAAGCCCGCAAAATAGCAGCAACATTAGAAACAGCGGAAAGGGACGCAGCGGAAGTTGAAAAGAGCGGGAAAGCTAGCGAACACGGCGTCGGCGCGGGCGGCGGAGGTGGCCGGACGGAAGCGGAGTGTCATTATGCAGGGACATCGTTTCGTTCGGACGGCGCGGGCGGCGGCGGCGGCGGCGGAGCGAACCAGGGTCGATTTATACGGCGGAGGCAACAATTCGAGAAAGACGAACGGACTGATCGACCGGTCCGTCAACGTAACGCTGCGAGGACAACGACCCAGGCGACGGACAGTCCGGACTTTGACAGCCGGCGGCAGTGGGGAGCAGCAAACGAACGTGGAACGAACGTCGAATTCGGATCGCGGTGTTGCGTTTGTGGGAATAAAAATCATTCGTCATCACAGTGTAAATTCAGAAAATATACGTGTAAAGTGTGTTTCCAACAAGGGCATTTAAAAGCAATGTGTCCGCGTCTCAAGAGTGGCCGAGGGCCGATAACCAACCACAATTTTGTCGACCGACTAGAGCTGGTAGATATTGACTCCGATACTGACAGCGAAGGCGAGGTAATTCTACCTATGTATCATATAGACTCTGAAGACGCTAAACCGATGTGTTTAAACTTGTTGGTCGATCACAAATTAGTCACTTTCGAGGTAGACACAGGGTGTGCAGTTACTTGTATTAGTCACCAATGTTACAAAGAATTCTTTTATAACCTCAAACTAGAGAGTACGAGTATATTATTGCGATATTACACTGGGGAGATTGTCAAACCAGTAGGTAAGGTTATAGTAGTTGTAAGCCACCAGGGAAATAGCAAAGAACTGGAAATGTACATAGTTAAATCTGGAAAGACATCTCTGTTGGGCAGGCAGTGGCTTCGCCTGTTAAAAATACCCATGCTTGGAAATAATAATGTAAAGGTTAGTGAAGAAATTAAATTTAACTTAAAGGAATTTAGTTGCAGATATGGTGACGTGTTCAACGGCGGCCTGGGGAGGTACACGGGCGGCGCTGTGTGCCTGCATGTGCGTGACGGAGCGCGGCCGGTATTCATGCGCGCGCGGCCCCTGCCTTATGCGCTGCGGAGCAAGGTGGAAGAACAACTAGACAAGCTGGTCAAGGACGGGGTGTTGACACCAGTGGAGACGTCGGACTGGGCCACTCCGATAGTACCGGTAATGAAGAGGGACGGCTCCATTAGGATATGCGTGGATTACAAAATCACCGTGAACAAGGTATTAGAAATTGATAGATTTCCTGTACCTCGTGTTGAAGACGTACTTACAAAAATGGAGGGCGGTCAAAAATTTTCAAAAATAGATCTTTCTCAGGCTTACGCGCAATTTGAATTGGACGATGTTTCGAAAGCGTATACTGTAATCAACACGCACAAAGGATTATTCCGATATAACAGATTAGTATACGGCCTTTCCTCTAGCCCAGGTATCTTCCAAAGACAACTTGAAAAAATGTTCGGAGATCTACCAAACGTAGGAGTATTCCTCGATGATATTATTATTACAGGGAAAAATGATGCTGACCACATACAGACATTGGAAAAAGTTTTCCAAAGATTATCTAGGAACGGTCTGAAGGTACAAAAAGAAAAATGTGATTTTTTTTCAGATTCTGTTACTTACCTCGGCTATATAATCAGTGCACGTGGCATACACACTTGCCCAGACAAGGTTTCTTGTATCGTCAACACTCCAGCGCCCGGGAATATATCAGAACTCAGAGCGTTTCTAGGTCTTATCATGTACTATTCGAAATTTATCCCACATATTAGTACTATACTCTGTCCCCTATATAGATTATTAAAGAAAGATGTCCCGTACACATGGTCGGAGGAATGCCAAAGCGCTTTTATAAATGTGAAGAATTTAATGGCTTCCAGCAAGGTGTTGGCTCACTACTCAGTGGATCAAGAGCTCATCCTGACAACCGATGCGTCGAGCGTGGGAGTGGGGGCAGTGCTCGCAGTGAAAACAGCAGAGGGAGAGCGCCCGGTGGCGTACGCATCCCGCACCCTCAATAATGCTGAAAGAGATTACTCACAAATTGAGAAGGAAGCGCTAGCCATCATATATGCGGTAAGAAAATTCCATCAATACATATACGCAAGGAAGTTCATTTTACGAACGGATCACAAAGCGCTCGTGTCTATTTTTGGAGATAAAATGGGCATTCCAAGTATGGCGGCCAGCAGACTGCAGAGGTGGGCGGTAATATTAACAGGTTATACCTATCAAGTGGAATATGTACCGACAAAGCAGAACTGTGCCGATGCACTGTCCAGATTGCCAGCAAAGATAAAATCCGAGACCGTGAGGACTGAAGAATCATACCTCAATTTCGTTCAGCAGGCCTTGCCGGTGCGACACGAGGAGATACGAAAGGCTACGGAAAAAGACATAGAACTGGGCAAGGTAAGGACTTACATACGGGCCGGCTGGCCAAATGATTGTGATGAGTTATTAAAACCGTACTTCACTCGTCGGCATGAACTGTATTTAGAGTCAGGATGCATCATGTGGGGCTACCGGATGGTCGTACCGAATGCACATCGGGCCCAAATCTTAAAAGAGCTGCACAGTGGACATCTGGGAATAGTGAAAACCAAAGGCGTGGCACGGAGCTACGTTTGGTGGCCCGGCATAGATGCAGACGTGGAGCGCATATGCCGTGAGTGCTTTGCCTGTTGCGCGGAAGCCGAGGCGCCTCCGCACGCGCCACCACAACCCTGGCACCACCCGTCCAATCCGTGGATGAGACTACACGTGGACCTGCTCGGGCCATACGAGGGTAACATGTTTTTTATTATACGCGATGCAACTACTAAATGGATCGAGGCATTTCATATGAAGCGAACGACCGCGCCGGCTATCATCAGAAAGCTCCGAGAAACCTTAGCTAGATTTGGCATCTGTGCTGAGCTAGTGTCCGATAATGGCCCCCCATTCAATAGTCGAGAATTTAACGAATTCTTAGAATATAATGGAATCACACACACATTTACTGCCACGCATCACCAGTCATCCAATGGAGCAGCCGAGAATGCGGTGAAACTTTGTAAACGGGCTATAAAAAAGGCACGACGGGAAGGAGTTGATATAGAAACAGCGCTTCAGACTTATCTATTGGCATACAGGAATTCGGAACAGAGTACGACGGGAGCGGCCCCAGCCGCACTGCTCCAGCGGCGCACACTGCGAACACGCCTCGACTTGCTACTGCCGGACCGAGACGAACGAGTGCGGCGAGAGCAAGCGCGGCAGGTGCAGGCGGCCGGCGGCACCGAGCGACAGGTACAAATAGGTGACGACGTGTGGGCTCGTCAATACCGAGGAGGTGATAGGTGGGCTAAAGGAAAGGTTGTAGAGAAGTTAGGATCCCGAAACTACACTGTGCGTCAAAGTGACGGGCGTGTAGTGAATAAACATATAGATCAGATCATACGTAAGCCACGCATATCTGAGGTTCCGTTACCAGAAGCGGTGCCCGAAGTGACCCGATCACCACTCCGGGCCCCTAACATAGAAAGGTCATCCCCCCATACCGTAACCACTGGAGTCAACAGCCCCGCACATAGCACCCAAATGACCAGGGAAACCGGATCGGTTGACCAAGCACCACAGCCACAATCACCACCGCAACCGCCAGCGCCACCGTGTACCCCTCCACCCAAAACTGGACGCCATAGGAAACCGGTCAAACGCTATGGTTTTGAAAATACATGATTTCTCATTCTCGGGTTATATATATTATAAGGAATAAACATAGGCTGTAGTTTTCTATTGTTATTATTGTCAATATATTCATCAGTATCATTGGTAAAGGGTTAAATAAGTGTGAGGGTGTAATGTATGTATGGTGGGTAGTTTGTACAACTGTCATAACGGTCAGTCGCAATACAACGCTGCTACGGAAATGTCTGTGTTTTACTTGAAGTGTTCTTCCCATACTTTTCTGGTTTTTCCCATACTTCACCGCACTGAACGAAACGTCGGTCGAAACGGCTATGTAAATAGTTCGTGTTTTCCGTCCAGTTTAGTGTAGCCGACATGAAATGAAATGAAGGGAAGCACTGACATGGCACCTAGTTCACCCTGTGTTATGGGCTGACATCACGGATGTTGTAGGTCATGTAGCAAAGCGTGTCAGGTTCCATAAAAAAAAAATGCGATTACGAAACAGCTCAAATAAACGCAATAAGGAATGTATATACAGGCGTTAAAGTAACAGGATGCTTTCAGCATTTTAACAAGGCTGTTTGGAAAAGAGCAAAGCAATGTAATTTGGTCAAAAAGAAATACAGGAACAGTATTGCATATAAATGTGATAGAAATGTAGTACGATTGTGCTCTTATTTTGTGTTACTTCCACCGACGCATATGACAGAAGCCTGGCGGGATATTGTGGATGCTGCCCCTAGTGATTCAGAAAATTTGCACTGTTTTCTTCAGTATTTTGAAGATCAGTGGATCAGCATGGATCACAATTTGATTAGTTGTGCCGAAGATACCCACAGAACAACTAATTCGTGTGAAGGATATCACCGAAAAATAAATTCTAGACTACCAAAAAACCGAATTTATTTTTGGTCTTTCAAACGTTATTAAAAGAAGCTACTTATTATGATCGTCAAGTTGCAAGATCTTTCTTTTTTCCCTTTAAGAAAAATATAAGACTAAAAGATATATTATGTATGTTAGTGGTGTAAATCTTTATTAGACAAAGAAAAATTAAATTAAAAAGAAATGTAACAACTTAAATTAAATAAAAATATTCCTGCATCCTCGGGACATCATTCATTGTCCCGAGGACAGCCGCCGCGTTCCCGCGCTGGATAAAAGATATATTATTCGATAAACGATATTCGCTGTTATTGAAAAAACTCGAAAAGAAAAAATTGCGGCCTTTGCAATTTTTGAGAAAAATTATTTATACTAGACTTAAATTAGGATTTTAATAAATTTTTTTACGACTTTTTACGTAAAATTTTTGTTTTGTTTTTAGTTAAGGATTACACGTAGTGTTTTAGTTAATGATTACAAGTAAGGTTTTGATTTTAGTTAAGGATTACAAGTAACTAGATTTTGTTTTTAATGTACGTTAATAAATAAAAATTTAACATTAAAAAAAAAAAAAAATATTTTTACAACATAATAACCCTTTGATAATCTAAAACATAAAGTAAAAACATCCTCCCGGAACAAAATGTTCAACTTTTAGCGAACTCGGCGAAATCAACATTTTAGGAATTCAACATTGTGGTACTCATGGGATATTCAACTTTTTACGAATTCAACGTTTTGGGATTTAACGTTCGTAATATTGTGCTGGGAGTCAGGGACTTCCGTTCTTTTAATTATCTTAATACTGTGTTCAGTATTCTATTTGGCATCTGCCTGAAATCTACAATTTAAACTCAGACAGGAAAACCAAGCTTTTATTCATACTTGTAAAAATATGGTAAACAAACACTTGTCTCACGGCCGAGACTCACGAACCAACAGCAAACAGAAAAATCAAACGTATTCTGTTTTGGAATGAATTTTAAAATATTCTTTTTAATCATTTATTTGTACTGATGGCCAGTGGTAAGGTGGTAATCGGTACAATATAACCTCAAATTGTGCGTGAGCGAGTTTGTACGGGATAGTTTGTTACTAGTTTGTGTCTTGTTTGTTGGTGTTGTTGGTACATTGTAGTTAATTGCATTCAGATCCGAGCGTTGTTGTCAACATGCCCTTTTATGGTTATGCGACAAATCTAGATCTTTATGTTTCTCTACGCAGCCATAATGATTTACGTGACTAAAATTATTTGTTTATTACTTTAAATACAAATAGTAACGTACAATTATGTGAGAGCGCTTAAAAAGGACTGAAGGACTGGTGTCATCGGTTTTGTTACCGGCTGTACGCGAAATGGACTGAATCCAGTAGAAGTACAGAAAAGTTCATTAAAAAAAATGCAGGTTGGCTAAGCGCTGATACAAGTTGACCAGATTGCCTTAAGGAGAATAAAGTCCCTAGTGAAGACGTTCCGGAGGCCTTGGCAGAGGAGGTGATCAGTCCACCACAATCGAATTCTTCAACTTCTACCCGTACAACTCCGCGCAAATGTTTTGAAGATTCATCAAATCGGCAGAAAAAAAGACGCACTGAAGAAATAAGCTCAAGCTGCAGTCTGGAAGAGCTTTTATATTCCACTCAATCTGCCCTTAAGTCTGCTGAAAAAGGTGATGTGGCTAGCATAATGAAACATGTGTTGGATAATCCCCAGGACGTCTCCAATGTCTTAAACGCTGTAAAAAGTGGACAGAGCACGTCGCCTCGTCAGGTGTCTCCTCAGAAAATGCTTGCTCTCTACATCACAATGCATTTATCCAAGTGGCGTTTCATCACTCTACGAGATTTCAGTTTGAAAGAAGGACTTACGGAGTATCCGAGTTACTACATGTTGCTAAAAGAGAAAAATAAGTGCTACCCAAAAAAGAAGACATTACTGTTACAAATGATATTGCTAAAATTCGAATCCAGCCACTCCTTGATTTGACCGTTCTTAGACTTATCGAGTCACTTGAATGTAACTTTGACGAAGGAGAGCAACTTGTGCTCCACAGCAAGTGGGGTTTCGATGGAGCCTCTAGTCAAAGTGTATACCATCAAAGGACCACAACCAGTGTACAAGACTTATCAACTGTGTTTTAGAATTAATTAATAAAATCTTTTTTACTTTTTTACTTACTTATGGCAAGCTCTGTGCCTCTGAAACTTGTGACAAGTTTGAGTGGAAATACAGTGTGGGAAAACGACCGGCCATCATCAACCGCATATTGCCGTCCAATTTATTTCAAATTTATGAAGGAAACGGAAGAAAGTGTGAAAAAAGAAAAGGCTGCGTTTGAGGCAGAGATCGCGGAACTGACTCCAACTAACTGCAGCAATGCCATCGTCACACATAACATCATGCTCACAATGATAGACGGCAAAGTGCACTCCTACATATCCGCAACTTCTAATTCTGTCTGCGATCTGTGCAAAGCTCGTCCGACCGAGATCACAGATTACTAAACGAGATGAACGATTTAGAAGCCGTTAGAGCCAAGCCAGTGGAAGAAGGTTTGTACAAGCATGGCTTAAGTTCGCTGCATGCTTGGATTCGAGCTATGGAGTGTATGTTGCATATTGCGTACAAAAGGGAAATAAAGTCATCATACGCAATAGGTGACCTGATGAAAAGTAAAGTCAAGGAGCGGAAACAAGCCATACAGGAAGCTTTCCGAAGTGAAACAGGCTTGCTGCTGGATGTAGTAAAACAGGGTCGTGGTACTACAAATACTGGCAACAGTGCAAGACGGTTTTTTGCCGACCCTGAAAAGACTGGACGTATCACTGGATTAGACATTGATTTGCTTCGAAGAATGGCTGTAATATTACATTGCATTTCATATGGGAAAGAAATAAAATTACAGAAATTCCGACTGTACTGTAATGAGACAGCAGAAACATATGTGGATCTATATGCGTGGTATAACATGCCGTCCAGCATACATAAATTGCTAATTCACGGACCACAGATAGTAGAGCACCTATCGATAGTTCCTATCGGCTTCTTATCTCAAGAAGCATCGGAAGCAAGAAATAAGGAATTTCGCAAATACAGGGAAAATCATACACGAAAGCACAGTAGCATCGCAACCAACCAAGACATCCTCCATAATCTTCTTTTATCTTCGGATCCTCTACTTACGCGCATACGACCAAAAAGGAACCACAAAATTAATACGGCTTTATTCAAAGAGCTCGAAGATTTGCTCGTGCATGACAGGACTGAATTAGAGTTCATTGATGTCTCTACAATTCCTGAAGCAGATACTGAATGTATCGATTTTGGTGAAGACACTAGTGACTAGGACAACGATGATAGTAAAGACAAGAAAAACATGGATTAGGTGAGTACAAAAACCGAGTTTCTTATTTATTAAGCTTGTTTGATTAAGTTTACCTTGAATTCTCGTATCGTAAATAATATGTTTCGTTAAATTTTTCGCCGATCAGCAACTATAAGACCGTAGGTTTCTCGCTACTATCGATTAAACGAAAGATCCATTAATGAGACTACCAAAATAGATTCTGGATTCGATTCTTAGGAATTGAATCGATGTAAGAATCGATTCTCTCTCGCGCGCTTTCCTTTCGTCAAAAATTGCACTTTCAGTCAGTCAGTCAGTCTTATGTGTGCGTTTCTCATTAATAGTAATCATGCCCTGCTGATCTGTAATAGGTAAATTGTGAAGATCAAACAAGCTCGGAGGAACTTGCATCCTTTATTTACTTGCCATCCAACCTATCTTCGCAGCACTCATCGCAGAGAAACGGAACACCCTTTTCTTGTTGACACCGGGCTTCTGAGAACTCATCGGTTCTGAAATCGTTCTTTTGCCGCACTGTTAGGGTGTGGAACCTAACGGTGTGTGTGTCTTCCGGCGAGTGTGTTTCCTGAACCCTTTAACTTTGGTGTCTTCAAACGTTGTATTAACAGGCTAGACAGCCCAGCAATAGTCCGAAAATGTTCTGGTATGGCGTGTCTCTGAGCGTGGTTTCGCGAGGAGAGATGTTTTTGGCTCTGTCGACTGCACCCTCGGGACAGCCACCCATGCTGGTTTACATAAAAAAAATCCTTTAAACCTGAGGTTTTTCATCTTATCTCAGAATGGGCACTTTTGGCGCACCATGTTTCTTTGAAGAAAATGTGACATATAATAGGTAGAGACGAATTATGGAAACCGTACACCGAAATAAGGCGGGAATCGTGAGAAACATAAATGTATGTCTTTCTCTCCATACTGAGAAAACAGTTTTATCCAATTTACTACTAAACTATGCGTTCAATCTAAAAATTTGTAATGACAACATTTGTTGCTATTCAATGGAGAAATACGATGGCATATTTTTTTTTCTAATATTTATTTTTACGCCTCTACGTCCAACCACTTGTATGGGGACGAACCACTGTGCGCCGTAGTGATGTGGCCGGGCCCCTACTTCCTTCTCTTTGCTTTCAACTTGTTTCGCTTGTTCATATGCCCAAAATGTATGCCTTCTAATTAAATTTCCCTGTAGTCCCGCCAACACCTGGAACCCGGAACGCCAAACACCTGGTGGTACGACGTCAAACGGGCAACCCAGACGCAGTACCAGACCTGTCAGACTTAGAGAAGAAAGTTCTGGATATAATCGGACCTGAGAGCTCGGAGGGGATCGGCCAATCCGAAACTGGTTTCGAAGGAGGTAACAAAATACCTATTCATCATCATCAGCCCGTATCGGTTCACTGCTGGACATAGGACATTTTCAGCTGACTCTGGAACCACCACACCTACTGTTAAAATTTTTTTAGGTGTCGGTTTGTGGCCATCCGCCAGGTGAATCCGGGTATGCTGCTGTCCAGGGCCTCTATTGCCACCTGTTGTCCAAACAAAAGGCACGTCACGCCCTTAAATGTGTAGTAAACTGTGGCCTGGTTTTGGATGACGGGCGGAGATGTGCGGCCCATGCACCACGTTGTCCAGCGCAACCGACTCCGGCTGCAGCTCGGGGCTTAACCGCATGAAGGAAGACAATTTGCCTAATTTAGATGCAAATTTATACTATCTAAAAGATCAACTTTTGTCATGTGAAGGCCATGTGTGAAGGTCACAATGAAGTCCAAATTGTTAATTTGAAACGTAGTTTTGCCCATTTCAAATCAGAAATCAAACACAGGTGGACCAAAGCTCATTATAAAGAGGACAATTTTCTAAAATACAACCCGTCATGGCTGGAAGGTACGTTTGAAATCCCCGTTGTTGAGACTTCACAAAAACGGCGAGGTCGACCACCCAAATCGTTCGATGAGGTAAGTGAGAGGAGTAAAAGGCGAAAGAATGAAGAACTTCGTCCTGCTTTTGAAAAGGAGATGACGTAATACAATACATGCTGCGCAAGTGGAGCCGGGAAAATCTGGTAAAAGAAATGCGACAAATGCCTTCTGCTTAATTCAGATCCTTTGCTAAGTAGCATGCGAGCAGTAAAAACAAGGAAAGCAAACACATTTTTGCCTGAAACCTTGGCCATGTTCGTATCAAATATAACTGAAAATTCATCAGAGAGCGATGTAGAAAGTATTACTGAAACTAAACTTCAACCAAGGTTTAAAAATGAACAATTAAAATATGCAATTATGCGATTTTATTTTAAAAATCCTTTCAGAAAATGAAAACATCTCCAATGCAGAACCCTCAGCTTAGGAGGACCTGCAAGCGGTCATCCTGCTTGTGCGCGCTGAATCTCCACCGGCGGAAAAGAAGAGCCCACCTCTTCATAAAGACATCGCAGTCAGGTCGGCGCATATCCCAAGTCCTGACTAGGGAAACGCGTGTACGGCTGTACCCGCTGTATTCTCCACCAGAAAATTGTCCGCCGACCGAGGCTAGATAGATAGATAGAAAATGCTTTATTGCTCCAGTAACAAGTACATTAGAAAATTTACATAACGTTTAAAGGCGGACTTTTTCCTTACAGAGATTAGTTACAGTCAACCTTTGGATGTTTGTGTTTCGATAATATAGTGGAATGTAAGTAGGTAGTAGCAAAAGAGTTAAGCGTGACCATTGAATATAAAATAATAATAAGAATACTTATTAACAATACATATAAGTACATGCTAGTTAAATACAAGCCATGCATGTGTTAATACATATAAATTACTAAATATATAGAACATTATGTACAAATAAATATACATACATTGTATGTATTACATACATACTTGTACATCCAGGTATGAAACAGAAGTTGTTTTTGGGTTGTTGTTTTTGGAAGTTGGCTCCGTTATTAAATGCAGAAATGTTGTTATACAGCTGTTTTATCATAGGCAAATACTTAACTTTCTAATTTTATAAAATGTTTATGTTTAGGGGCAACGCAGCCAGCGTATTGGGTACTGTGGCGGAGTCGGAGGAATTGTTTGAATGATACCTTGTTTGAATAAAATTGATATTTAAGATGTAAAAAGCTTAAATGAAGGTATCAATTTAAAAATTTTAAATGTCTGACAGAAATGAATATTAAAAAAGATAAAATGTTTGAATCGCGTCAAAGCCAACTGGGGTCCGCCGTCGCCTGCGTAGGAGAATGTGATTACACATTTAACACATGCTACAAATTAAACAAATGTTAATTGAAAAGAGTTACTACACTATTAAGGATGCTTTAGCTAACCATAATTTTATCTGAGAATCTGACTACTGTTTTTCCCATTAAATAACTTGACAATTGGATACACTTTGTATCTTTAGATTTTTAATATGACTTATTACATTTCTTTGTAATAAACTTTTACTAATATTTGTTGAATTGACTTGATATATTTAAGTATCAAATTGACGATGGCACTATACACCAGATATAGGTAAATTTAAATAGGCAGAGTGGTCAGATTCTTCAGTATTCATGTTTATGCTGTAAATATGAATGCTCTTGTGAGCGGTAGTATGGGTTAATTATTTATAAGTTACTATAATATAATACTTATAAGGTACTAACAAAACATTGTGACTTGCGAAGTTTGTTTGTCAGTTCTTCTTCGCATTGAATTTAGAACTGGCGGAATTTTCGACATATCCAAGCGTAGGTTACCTACCTATGGATGAGATTATACAATAAACAATAAACTGAATGTGACAACAAAAATGTGTCTTACATAGGCTTAATTTTAAATCAGTTAAAATTAATTATAGGCACTCATTTTAGATATGATATTTGTACATACATAATTGTTTTCTTTTATGCTGTACAGTCATTCAGCTAGCGCATATGAGTTCGTTAGAGAACATTTTATTCTGCCAACAAAAAGACACTTGCAATATTTAACGTAAGTCGCACGTGTTAGATTAAGCCATAAACATATACTGAACGCAGCTGAAACTGACTGAATGTCGCAGATGTGAGATAGCGAGCATTCAGTCAGGCGGGCAGTCAGCGTGGATGAAAAAGTGAGACTGCTATCAAGAGGAGCAAAAACATAAAAATAAATAATATATTTGTACATTTTGCAACGCGTTTGCGGGCTGCGGCTCTTAACTGCCTGGAGCATGGGCAGACGGTCTTTGTGTTGCTACTGATCACCATTCTTAAGATAAGTAAAACATTGTACTATTCTATAGACTGTTGCCCAAGTTATAGAGATAAAAGCTATGTTGGCGTTCCCCAATAAATGTTTGCTTTGCATTATTCTATGGTTTTATTCACTAAATCCAATTCTATTGGATTTCTAATAAATTTAACTTCATTTGGCAATTCAGTTTTGTAACCCTTGTATTACGTAGTATTTTCCTGAATAAGTCAGGTTGACTGGCAGAGATTGCCATAGGTAATAAGTCCGCCTTTTGTACCATTTCGCATTGGAAACTGTAAAGAGTATTTCTATTCTATTTTATTCTATAAGTAATGTGTATGTCTTTGCGAGAGAAAACGGAGCAAACTACCGAAGCTATCGATGCTGGATCACTGCACAACAAGTGGGCTCTGGCTCATCGATTGTACTGACGACAAATATAATAGAGAGCAAACTATCGAAACTATCGATACTGGATCGGCGCACAATAGGTGCTCTCTGACTCTTTGAATTATCCTGACGACAAATATATAGAAACTTACTTGGTCGCTTGTTACTAACAGCGTATTTTAATTGAGTATAACTATCTAAAAGTTACTATAATTATATTTAAATTAACACACGCATATCAGCAGAAACTGTAGCTTCAAATGATAATTATTATTTAAAAACTATTATCAATGGTATGAATCAAAGAGAAAAAAATTGTAAACTTACTATTAATAGACGAAATTTACGTAAAAGTGGCTTAGAGTACAAGGCCAAACACATTTCAGCTTTGCTGAAAATTATGTGAAAAAATTTGCAAATTTACAATCGTTCATGATGCATACGTATTTCGGAAACAAAGAAGAAGTAATTAAACGGTTGTCAGGATGGCTCTCCGTGATTATTTAATAGAATTTTTTTTCTTTTTTTTTATGGAAACTAACACCGTTGGGTACATCATCTACAACATCCGTGATGTCAGCCCATAACACCGGGTGAACTAGGTGCCATATCAGTGATTCCCTTCGGTCGCGTCGGCTACACTGAACTTGACCGAAAACACACACTATTTACATAGCCGTTTCGACCGACATTTCATTCAGTGCGGTGGTACCAACACGGGCGGGTTGAACCATACCACCTAGTAAGGTAAGAAAGGAAGGGACCTACAGTTTTACGTAGAATCCGAAGCACGGTCAGCCTCCAACGATCGAGCTGTCACCCATCCAAGTACTGACCGGCCCAGCGTCGCTTAACCATCAATAGCGACAGTCGACACTCTGCACCACTGAGCTATCCAGGCTGACAATAATCGAAAAAAGAAAGAAGCTGAAAGAATCTGCAATCTCTAGGCTTAACTGTTGTTTTTTTTTTTATTGCTACCGAACTGGGTGGCTCTGTCCGAGGTCGCAACCTCAGGCGCAGCCAATTTCACCCCCGAGGAGGTGCCAGTTCGGCTTGGAGGTGGACTAATGTTGCTGGGGAAAGACTATTAACCCGCGATTTGAAGATCCGTGGATTGTAGGAGTGGGGGAAGATATTCCCTGGCAGCCCGTTCCACACCTTTGCAGTGCGACACAAGAACGATTTAGAGAATCGTGCAGTTCGAAGAACTCTCTGTCGACTACAAACGGGTGTTCCGCGAGAGTATGGCGGGTTTGGCGAAGGCGAACAGGAGGAGGAGGGATAAGGGAAGCAAGTTCGTCAGAGCAGCGGCCATAGTAGTACCGATAAAACAGGCTCAATGACCCAACGATATATGTATGAATTGTAACGGACAATAATCGTGTAAATCAAAATTTGTACAAAAAGTCACTGTATCCAAACAACTTGGAACGACAAAATGTCCTTTTAGTGCATAGCATTTTTCATGACATCACAATTGCTGTAACTAAAGCTTACTCTTATGAAGGCACTTATTTATTTTTAGAGAACATAAGAAAATGGTGGAACATAGTTAATGTAAAAAATACTATAAAAGGAACATTAAAAACAAACAACTATTGTACACCTATAAACTCCAGCGGCGGTGACCAAAGTATTTAAAGGGACTTCAAAAGATATTCAAAATGATATTTTGGATGCAATGTTGACAGTTTGTCAGCATGAAATAATTCAACAAATTTCTAGTGCTGAGTATGTGGCTGTCCAATGTGATGAAACCACAGATTGTGCTACAATCCAGCAGCTTGTCGTTATAATACCTACGTACACAAAGGACACATTTACGAACGCTTCTGGAAGTTAATCCAGCCTAAAGACCACACCGTCGATGCAATCGCCTCCGAAATAACAAAAGAGTTGAACATATTAAAAATTAAACCTAAACAGCTAGTCGGACAATGCTACGATGGAGCTTCAGTCATGAGCGGAAAAGTAGGTGGTGTTCAGGCAATTATAAAAAGATCTTTTCCGTACGCTTTTTATGTCCATTGTTACGCACACAAATTTAATTTAATTTTAGAGAGAAGTGCAACTATCAATAATACAATTAAAATATTTTTTTCGAATCTCCCCTACCTTCTTCACACGATCGCCTAAACGATCTGATAAACTAAAAGAAACAGAAAAGCGCGAAATACCATCTGCATCGGCGACCAGATGGAATTATAACACACGAACAGTAGACATTATACACCAGCGTTTAGAAGAAACTTAAAGAATGCATGATTGCTATTATGGATTCCGCAGAGTCGGACCACAACACCTTCAATCAAGCACAAATGCTTGCTTCATACTTAACAAACGAAGAGTTCCCGTATTGGCTCAACTTTTTTTCACAAATTATGCCACATTGCGAAATTCTTTTTAAACAATTCCAGGCCAGATCATTAGACACTGTTAAAACGATGAAAAATATAAAAATATAGATTTTGAAAACGCAATCAACAAAATTTGCTACGAAACGGCTCCAAGATGACCTTCAAAAAAGCGTCGACCTAATAATGTGCCACATGCCGTTATGAGAAAAGAAGTGTGCGATGTCATCTTGGCACAAGCTAGAGACCGATTTTCATTTACTGAACATTTGGTAGCGTCGAAATTATTCAACACCGAAAGCTTCTCAGATTTTAACAAGGAATTTCCGTTATCAGAGTTTAATAAGGATAAAAACTTACGGATTTCTTGATGACGCCAAACTAAAGAAAACGAGCTCACTGTTTTATATGCCCGAGAATAACGATTTTTCGCGTGGATTTCCGGCGAACATAGGGCTTATCCAAATACATCATGGATTACTATCAGCCAATTATCGATACCGGCTACGGCCAACCTACGGGTTCTCGGGTTCAGAATCAACATCAACGAGGAAACTTTCAAAAAGGAAAGAGTAACTGGCGTGGAAATAATAACAACAAAAACCGCGGCCGCGGACGCGGCAGCCAAAAGAACCAGCAGCGTACTGAACAACGCATGACTGAGTTCCGATTTGATGCGTCTACGAAGAATGAGGAAATCTATCAAGATCAATTAAAAAAGAAACTGTTTGTAGGAACCTCAAGTGTAGACGATGCATTAGCTCGCTTAGGCGAGACGCAAACGCTTAGAGCAATAACGCTCAGCATCACAACGAGGGCAATAGGATTCGGCATCACGCAGACGATGTTTACATCGGTGTCAATCTGTGAAAATATTGTTCCACCCTCATGCTACAGCCTATACCGTATCTTCTTAGCGGTATTTGAAGCAAAGATGGAGAGCTTGAAAACCACATTGACTGAAAGCCAGTTCAAATATTGGCTACATCAACTTACAAAATCTAAACATGAAAATCTTTGGGCCAACACCAGGGACTGCAGGCAATCCCGGGAAGTCATTCCCAAACCAGACCTGAGACTCAGGAAGTGCCTGCTAAAGTTCCACAGAGGTCAACTGCGTATGGCGGTAGGACTTCTTACGGGTCATTGCCCACTTAACAGACAGTTGTTTACAATAGGTGTAACCGATAGTCCCCTGTGCAGAGGCTGCATGGCGGAGGACGAATCAGCCACCCACGTGCTCCTGGAGTGCCCGGTGGTGGCAGAAGTACGACTGCAGTTTCTTGGGAACGTGGGAACTGCCCATGGAGTGTGGAAGCGTCCAAGAAGAGTGCTCCACTTCATGAAAGAGCTCGGGTGGCTGGAGTAACACTACCCGAGCGCCAACGTACAACGGACCGTCTTGAGGTCTCAGTGCAGAGAATGGCCCACCCGCCTTCCCAAGAGGCTGGGCAGCAAACAACAACAACAACATGCCCGAGAATATTTATATGGTGCTGATGGAGCTCTTTCTATTTTGCAACACTTAATAATTGTTCGTTAGATAATAACTTATATCCAAAACAAGTTAAAAACAAGTTCCCCCCTTGCCTCCTACCTCTCATCCATCCAATTATTGCCACTTTAAGATATAAAGTGCGGCTGCTATAAATAGGGTAAGAGGTACTAATGTTGGCACCCCCACAATAATTGGCACTCTTACATTTCTAGTAACATACGCTTCCCTGAATTACTTAAAATAAGATAATATTTTCATTCATTTTTAACTGTTATTCCCACTGCAGACTCAAATTTCAGTCAGATGCAATGTGACGATTTTTTCAAAAGAATTATTAAAAACTTAAAAACAACGCTTTGATGCACCCCCAATCGTGCAAAAAAACGGACAAGAACTGAAGTTGTAGTCGTCGTCCCGGAACCACCTCAGGAGCACACGGAGGTTGAACAGCCCCGATAAGAAAGTATAGCTGAAAAGTTCGAGAATAAAGGGAAGCTGCACAGCCTCAGGAAGACAGGGAGACTGGGCAGGCTCAGGAAGATAGGGTTGCTGTTCAACCTCAGAAACACACGGATGCTGATTGTGCTAGACAGAGATGCTGGTCAACCTCAGGAAGACAGGGAGGCGAAATAGGGCATGTATGACATGCAGTATTTCACTATAAAACGACAAGACCTAAAAATTTACTTATTCGGTTCACCACTGATAATATTCTTTCTACAGATTGTGCTATAAGGTTAACGGTTAACAGATTCTGCAATTTAGTGTTACCTTATTTAGTTAAGTAAGTTCATTAGAGATTACTCGCTCGCACATAATAGCTAAACATTTTGATATATACAGTGAATCTGCTTTTGATAAATTTAGTTAATATTTAATTATTTAATATTAAGATATTCTTTTGTTAGACAGTTAAAAAACTAGATTTTCATTAGATTTTTGAGAATGTTTTATGCCCAACAATATGTAAAAATTAAAATAGGTTAAAAATATCTTTGATGATATTTTTTGACTTTCTAAGTGTACTCAAACGTTTGCCTTAGTGTACGTAATTAAATAAATAATTCCATTTTCTTTTATAACAAAAGGAGAAAGAGGACGTCCACTGGTGGATATTTGTTTGAATTTACAAGACGAAAAAATTAATTCTCAAGAAAATGAAATGCAATATACCTGGCATGCAAATAACTCGCACAGCAATCTGAAAAATGAAAACAGTAACGAAAATGATAATTTTGACGATCAAAACTCCGATGCCATCCTAATTTGTATTGATGTTATAATTACAATCCTTGACAATGTATTAACCATTGCCGAAGTAGATACGATTGAGGATTTTAGCACATCGAGCGACGAGAACAACCAACTCAGTCGCGGATCGAGTACAAACAGCAGCGGCAGTAACACTAGTTCTTGTAGTTCGATACATGGGTTCAACAACAACGAGAGCATGGAAAAGATTGCCCTATAATATATTATAAGCCTCAAGATTGTGGTGATGAACAAAAGATCCTAAAAAAAGAAGATTTCATGATTGTATTAATGACGCAATACCAAAATGAGATCGCATTGGAGTATGCTTCGCAAAAAGTGTGCATTGATAGCACGCATGGAACAACTGGACACAACTTCATGCTCACAACTCTGGTCTCAGTGGATTAATTTGGAGCAGGCACTCCATTGTAGAGTGCAACCGCATAGATGCAGTGGCAATGGCACCATTTTTAAAGCCGTTAAGCAAAATATTGGACCTATACCTTGCAAAGTTTTTATATGTGATGACTGCCCGGCCGTAATATAGATGAAATATTGTACGTAATATATCTTTGCCGCGCCGGGATGTTTTGCAAATCAGTTTTTTAGCAGTTTGAACGACTTTTCGTCAGTTAACAGTACATTGTGAAGTTTTCTTCATTGCCCGGCGCGGCAAGGCTGGCCGGCGGGCGCGGGCGCGCGCGCCGGCCACGCCTCGCGCGCGGCGGCGCCCCGGCGGCCGCGGCTCGGTGGCCAGTGGCCACTGCGCAGTGAAGTGTCGCTTTGGTTCTTCGAGCAATTAGGACTCTGGTTGTGTTTCTAGTGCGTGACAAAAAAGTAATAGAAATATTTGCGCAAGATAAAACCCGACGAATAGACTTACATTATAAATAGAACAATATTAGACCTACCCAATCAAACTGTAGTGTGTGTGGTGTGTGTGTGTGTGTGTGTGTGTGTGTGTGACTGATTTCTTCATAATTTTCATAAATTCGCTGGCGTGTTCTTCAAAACACCATACCTACATATTTCAATCTAAAAGTAAGTACATTTTTATTACATATATTTTAATAATTTTATCACTTTTATCCTTACCTTATTTTGTCTTTCAACTATGTATCTGTTGAGTGAGAATACTTTTACATAATTTGGGCAATTAACTCAGACATGAAAATAAAATAAAAAATCACGTCTCGGTATCCATTAGATTCACGTTTGGGTTTAGTACTACGAGAAAGTTAGCGCACATGTGCGCTAGGTACCTATGGAACTGGGTGTGCTGTGCGCCGCACACCCAGTCCCATAGGTCACCAGCCGCCACTGATCCTGAGATGATCAAAATGCTCACATGGAACCAAAAAGTTCATCTTAGAGGTGACAACTAAACACAATACTCTTTGAACTAAACTAAATCTAAGAACAGCCTTTAACACAAATATTTCATAAATAAAAATAGAGTGGAGAACGACTGGAACCAACTTCTAGAGGACGAGAATCAGCTAGAGTCTCTGTGAAAACTCCCTGCTTGCCCATCACGTTACAATAGAAAGAAATCCAAACGTATGTATCTGCAGCAAGAATTGAAAAACTTGTCCAATTTATTCACGATTTATCTAGAGGACTGTAAACTAAACAACTAAGAAATTGTGAATTGTGAAACCATCTTTCGAAAGATTTTTCGTTGAAGACTATGGACCTTGGCTTCCACACCCCAAAGAAGGATAAATGTACTATGTATGTATGTATGTATGTACTAAAGCAGATACTTTTGGAAATGAAATGACTGAAAATGATAAACAAAAATTTAAGAAACACATAGACGAGACAGAAGCCATGTATAAAAGATTCAAAGCTCATCAAACTCTGAAGGATGTTGATGTTCTGACTTGTAGTTTTGACTTGCAAATAGTTCTCAATACACCCTTTGGGGAAAGCATGCTTTTATATTATTCCCGGAAATACGTAGAATATAAATATAGTCCGAATAAATATAGACGAGCAGGCCATGTTCAATTGATGTCGCGTGACAGGAATGCTTTAAATTGTATACACACGGTATAAATTGGAGCATAGAACTTGGGCATAATACACAACGTAAGGTCTTGCAGATAGCAATTTATGTTAACACTAGCGAGTTTGGGTACTGGCAAGGGTCTGAGAGGGGAGGAACCGGTTTCAACTCTGATTGAAGCTCAAAATTATAATGTATTGAATACATTTCACAAGTATAATCGCTGTGTTGATTTCAGGAGTTTTATGTAAAATTTTTATGTATTTTGTGCATTGTAGCGTGTCTCTGAGTGCTTGTAGACAGGACGACTGACGAGTCTAGTTAAAATCACAGAAGGTAGGCTGGTACATTTAAGAGGTTCTTTTCGTACAGTAATTAAATTTTAACAACCGGTAGTTTCTATCGCGTTCATATCTATTTGCTGCGAAAAATTTAAGCTAACTATACTATTAGTTTCGTTGGTAGATGGTAGGTAATTTTTAAGTAATTAACTTTATTATAATTTTAGTTTTCTTATCGCGTTCATCTTAATTTGCTGCGGAATAAATTAGCTGACTGTATTACTAGTTTCGTTGGTAGGTAGAAGATTATTTGTAAAATAATTAAATTCCAAATATCGTTAGTTCGCTATTACATTAACATTTCTTTGCTACGAAATAATTTAATTCAATGTGCTATTAGTTCATTGATAGGTAGTAGGTTATTCTGTTAGGGAGGTAGGGTTAGCTTTCAGTTTTATAGATTATTATGAGGTAGGCTAGGTAATTATAATAGGTAGGCGGTTACGTTCGATAATACATAGCGTACGGATAGACTGCAGTAAGTACAAGATTAGGCGTGAGTAAAGTTAGTTGTCTCGGTAGGTAACTGGAGCAGGTTATATGTAGTTCGAATTAGCTCAACGTAGTTAACGGTTACGGTGATAATGTCGGAAGTAACTAAACGCCGCGGAAGGAAGCGAGGAGGAGCTTCAACGACATAGGTAGGCACTAACAAGAGACCTAGGAGAGAAGATGCGACAGTTACCGATGCGTCGAGCGGGCTACTCGAGGGGCTTAGTCAGAAATTGGATCAAATATTCAAGCGCCTTACCGACTTGGAGAACGGGCGAAAGGACTCGACGAGAGCTGAGAAAGCTTCGACGGAAAATCAGCAGAGAGCTGTCTCGGTATCTGAACCCGCTTCGGTAAACACAGAGGGAACTTCTAACAGCACCGGGAACGTGTTCGTCGTTCGACCGACTGTGGATAAGCCATCGTTTAATGGAAAGGAAGATATCAACCCTATGAAGTTCCTGAAGAAACTGAAACGATACATAAATGCCATCGGTGCTCAAGGCAGGGCGGTAGAGGTGTCTATAGAATGCTTAGCTGGATCAGCTGCGAAGGTCTTGGAAATGTACCAAGAACAGTGGAACAACATGGAAGACTTCGAGGAAGATTTCAAGCGAACGTTTTGGGGCTCACGTCAGAAGGAGGCAGCCAAGTACCGTCTGATGAACACGACATGGAGCCCGTCGCAAGGTCAAAGCATGAGCGAGCACTTTGCCGAGCAAGTAGAGAAGGTGCAAGGCCTAAGTATACCGTTGGGACAGAACGATCTAGTGAATAGTGCAATGAGGCATTTCCCTGTAGATATTCAACGTCTCTGGTTCACGAGGAAGGGAAATGTTAATCTCTTCGAAGCAGCGGAATTCCTACGCGATTTGGAACAGAATGTAGTAGCTAGAGCGAGTAGCAGCAACGCAACGCCGTCGACAAGTCGCGGCATAATGCCGAGAAACTGGTCGTCGGGCCCTGGACCGAATTGGCCGCGTTATCAGTCAGCAGGGAGAGGAAACGCCATCGTGTCTGCTGCGATGTATGGAGGTCCTGCTGATCATCAGAGTTTGAGAGGTCGATCGTCGATGAGAGGGGCACGGTGCGGGAATGGAAGACGTGGCGGTTCAGCAGCAGAGGCAGCCGAAGTGAGTCCTATCGTGCTATAAAGTGGCAGCCAGAGACGAGCACGCGCGGAGAAAACGCGACAGCGGCGCCGAGCGCTAACAATGCTAAGAACGGGTTGGCCTCGGAAAACTAAACGAGCCGGCGCTATGAGAGCGTAAAACAAAGATAACTTTGTCGTAGTATATCTATGTATAAGACTTTAGAACATAAAATGAACATGTATGTAATTTAACACAAAGAATTAATCTATATTGGCTAAACATACAAATGAACGATTAAGATATCGGCGTTCTGCTGGACAAAGGCGGACTTAATGTGGGGACAATCAACTCTCAGCCAACCCTTATACGCCGTAACGTGTTCCCATTAAATTTACCATAGCGTCTCTCACAGTTATGTATTAGACGGGTGAATAGAATGAAACGGCACAAGCAGTGCCATCTTTTGACGCGCATCCCAACTAACGAAATAATATATCAATTCAAAAAGGAAAGAAATAACAGGTTTCGCCACCTCTGAGCGCAAATCGTAATTAAAGATCTAGGATATATTTTTTATTAGGGATCTCGGTGTCGTCATCTGGTGAGCGGAGTAGCGAGACTAGATAATATTGGGTTCTCTTGTCTACGATCTTGCAAACTCGCTAATATAGTCATAAGAAGGTTCTAATTATTGACGCCAGGGTGCCGACGCGACGGGCATAAAACCCACGGTCGCCGGGCAAAGAGGGTTCAGTCTTACGGAGAGCGCTTTGCGGACAGACTGCCTTGTCTAAGAATTTCTAAACTTTGTTCATAATTTCAAAGTCGTGGGTGTAACAGAAATTTTCTAGTAAAATTTCTATAGACGTAACTTAGTCAGTTCGAAAGGAAAAAGCAGAGTATTACAGCAGGCTACAGTAAAAGCTGAGTAAGCCTTTCATTTATCAGTACGAAACATTTTACATTTGCCGAAATTCGTAAATTAAAATTAATGATAAAATTAAAATTTTAATACGAATTCATATACCGTAATTATATTACGGTTAAATTCAAGAATTATATAAATCGTGTGTCAAAGGGTAGACTCCTCTTTATATTACTGGCAAATATTAAATGAATTCGCGACTATAATTTACATATGTGTGTTCCGTTTGATTGTCGATCGAACTTGTGAAATGTGATGTTGGGATTGAATTTAGATTTAACATATTAACTTGCAAGAAAGTAAGGACAATTTGTACTGTAAACTTATTTATAAAGAACCATATGAGTTTTGTTGGCTGCTTCTTTCTCATATGAAATTAAAGGCAAGAAGCGAGCAAAATTAAATACAATAATTGATGAGAAATATTAATGAAAATATTAATTAATTTACTTTTGTTTCATTTGTGTTTTATTTAGAGATAAAGAGTAGAGTACTCATTTTACATACGAATATTGCATGATTTTAGTAACTTTCTTTGTCGAGTTTTGTGCTGAAGTTCCCTGACATGCTATGCCATAGCTACTCTAAGCCATCCAAGCAAATCTACGTTTCCTTGATAAAGAAAATACGCCATCACAACAGTCTTGGAATTATTTTGAAAGTGACAGTGATGGTTCAGAAAACTTGGGAGTAGAAGAAATAGAATTTGTCCTACTAGTAACAATAGACGTCGTCGCTCTCTACACAAATATACCGCACGAGGCAGGATTAAGCGCGATGGAGTAATTCTTATCAAGCAGACAACAATAAATTCCATCAACAACATTTCTGTGTCATTTGGCAAACTTTGTCCTTAAAAATAATTATTTAAATTTCGAAAACAAGTGTTATCACCAAATAAAAGGCACTGCGGAGATTTAAATAATTTTAGCCTACTAAATTGTACACATTGTATTTCGAAAAAATAAATCACATTTCTTGATGTTGACATCACAAACAGCCAAATCTACACTTCAGTTAACTTCAAACCCACCAGTACACTCCAATACCTACACTACACCAGCTGCCATCCACCACATATAAACCGGTTCCATCACATATTCGCTAGAGGTTAGAGGTCAGCGCATCTACAATAATCATGAATCACACTATTGTGTAGCTAGTCACAATGTATTGTAATCGAATACGTTGAAAAAAAGGCTCTTCTTTGTGGGTGTAATCAAACCGGATTGTAAAAACTAAACAGGACAAATTCAAGCGTATTGTACTACCATACTAATGATGAATAAAGAATAAAGAACAATATCACAACACTACAAAGAATGCCCTCCTACAGGCAGGTTATCCAGAAACCACCATCAACAAACAAATGAACAAATCTACATACAATCCATCGAACATAACATCATCATAACATCATACTTTCACGGAGCTAATAAAATAAAACATCTCATCCAAGACAATCTCCCAATCCTCCAAACTAGCAACGAAACCAAACACCTTTTACCGAAACCACCTGCCGTCGTTTTTAAACAAAAACAGAACCTGCGCAGCATACTATAAAAAAAGAAACCGCTTCATGAGAACACCGACTACTCAACATCATCATCATCGGGCACCACACCCTGCAACCACAAACGTTGCAAAACCTTATCGACACCAACACCACCATTCACCCGACAAACTCCACACAATCATGCAAGTCACAGACATACTCAGCCTGTAAAACATCTTCATCTTGGAATGCCGTCATTGAACCTCATACTACATAGGCTCAACCATCAATCCACTACGCATTAGGATTCACGTGTAACTCAGTAAACTCGCCTCTTCACATCCCCACACACTGCCGAAACCATCAAACTCAATTCAATCAAAGCTTCACCATCCGAATCATTAAGTCATTCAGCCTACCACTCAAAGAAATAGATCTAAGAACCTGGGAATCATCATACATCTGGAACCTCGGCGCACACCATTCACCCGGTCTAAATATCGTCCATGAACTATTTGTATAAAAAAGTATTTCATTCATTGTTTAAGAAAATTTCATGAGGCTGGAATTGAAATAAATTCTCTGACATTTGATGGTCACATCACAAATGGCACATCAATGGAGTTGTAAGGATGCAAAATAAAAAATACCCAAGAATTAAAGACAACATTTCCTCATCTCTCAGATCAGTCGGAGATTTCAGTCTTACTAGACCCATAGCATTATAATTTTTTTTATTTTATGGAAACGGACACGGTTTACTACATCACCTACAACATCGGTGATGTCAGCCCATAACACCGGGTGAACTAGGTACCATGTCAGTGCTTCCCTTCGATCTTGCCGGCTACACTGAACTGGACGGCAAACACAAACTATTTACATAGCCGTTTCGACCGACGTTTCATTCAGTGCGGTGGTACCAACCCGGGCGGGTTGAACCCTACCACCGAGTAAGGTAGGAAGGGAAGGGACGTACAGTTTTACGTGGAATCCGAACCACGGTCAACCTCCAACGGTCGAGCCGTTTCGACCGACGTTTCATTCAGTGCGGTGTTACCAACCCGGGCGGGTTGTACCCTACCACCGCGTAAGGTAGGAAGGGAAGGGACCTACAGTTTTACGTTGAATCCGAAATACGGTCAGCCTCCAACGGTCGAGCGGTCACCCATCCAAGTAGCGCCCAGCGTTGCTTAACAATCAATAGCAACAGTCGACTGTCTGCACCACTGAGCTATCGAGGCTGACAAAGCTATGTCATATGTTGAAACTTGTGAAGAATCATTTAGAAGCCAAAAAGTACATACTAGACGAAAATTATGAAGAAATAAACTAGAATATTATAACAGAGCTAAATCGTATTCAATAGGGCGAAGGTCTTCACATTGCAAACAAACTGACCCGAAAACATATAATGTTTAGAAATAATATAATTAAAGTAAAATTAGCATCAGAATTGTTTAGTACAAGCGTAGCAACTGCTATAAAATGTTGTAGAGATGACGTAAAACTGGGATTATTTAAAAATTCAAAGGCAACAGAAACATTCATACAAAATATGAATGATCTGTTTGACACATTAAATTCTCGAAGTATGAAACAATTTGACTATAAGCACAAGCGTAGCAACTGCTATAAAATTTTGTCGAGAAGACGTAAAACTGGGATTATTTAAAAATTCAAAGACGACAAAAACATTCATACAAAATATGAATGATCTGTTTGACACATTAAATTCTCGAATATGAAACAATTTGACTATAAGCAGGCCATGAGTGCCTGTGGAATTCGTGAAGTGAACTATACAAAAACAAAATTCTTAGAGACAATTCGTATGCAGAAATACATGCCAACCTCAATACAAATGGACTTACTATTAAAGAAATAATATTAAACATTAAAAATATTAGATCTTGAAAAAGTGGAAGCAATAAAAGGAATAAATACACCCAAAAATATAAGAGAACTAAGACGAGTGCTAGGCATGACCTCGTGGTACAGAAAATTCATACCGAAGTACGCAAACATTACGGAACCACTCACGAAACTGTTAAAGAAGAAAGAAAGATTCAAGTGGGGAGCAGAACAGGATAAGGCACTAGAAGCCCTCAAAACACATCTCACCACAGCACCTATCCTGACCTGCCCAAACTTCAATAAAGCGTTCAAGATAGAAACAGACGCAAGCGACGTTGGAATCGGCGTAGTACTGACACAGGAGGAAGATGGCCATGATAGAGTTATCGTATATGCAAGCCGATCACTTAACAAGTGTGAACAAAAATATTCGGCCTCCGAAAAAGAATGCCTAGCAGTTGTATGGGGAATAAGAAAAATGAAGCAATATGTGGAAGGATACCACTTCACGGTAATAACGGATCATCAAGCTTTGAAATGGCTACACACGATGAAGAACCCCTCAGGTAGACTCGCAAGATGGGCACTGGAACTGCAAAAATACGAATTCGACATAGTATACAGGAAAGGAAGTCTAAACAAAGTCGCAGACACACTGTCACGAAGCCCACTAGCGAGTATACAAAGGACTATCACGTGCAAGTGGTATGAAAATTTAAAAGAGAAAATACATAACCAACCGAATGAAAACCCAGAATATGAAATAAGGGAAAACAACGTTTATAGAAGAATTTCAAACCCCTCATACGCTGTGAAACTGGATCCAGAAACGGAATGGAAGTTATGTATACCAACGAGCAAAAGAGAAGAAGTATTGGCAGAAAACCATGATGCGGCCACGTCGGGACACCTAGGCACGGCGAAAACACTAACTAGAATCGCCCAAAGATATTACTGGCCAGGGATGTTCCGAGATGTAGCCAAATACGTAAGAAGATGTCAAGTGTGTCAAACACATAAACCAGAACAAAGGAAGATACCCGGATACATGTATGGACAACCAGTGGAACGACCATGGCAAGTAGTATGCACGGATTTTATTGGACCGTTACCACGATCGTCAAAAGGGCATACCTTCATGATAGTATTCCACGATAAATTTACAAAATGGGTGGAAGTGAAACCACTAAGGCAGGCAACAGCCAGCGCAGCTACCAATGCGGTCAAAGATTGCATAGTAATGCGGTTCGGTTGCCCCGACACAATAATTACGGATAACGGGACACAGTTTACGAGCAAAATATTTCGCGAACAGTTAAAAGAATATGGCATCGAACACCGGCTAACTCCAGCGTATACACCGCAGACAAACCCCACCGAGAGAACAAACAAGACCCTAGAGACTATGATATCGTGTTACATAGAAACGAATCACAAAACATGGGATCTCTACTTAGCGGAATTTGTCCTGAGTTTGAATACGAGCGTTCAAGAATCTACAAAGTTCACGCCCGCGTTTCTGATGACAGGGAGAGAATTTAAAATGCCAAAGGACCGCAACCAAGCGCCTACCCCAGCGCTGGAGCAACACGACAAAGCTTCCAAAATAAAAGAAATACATGAAGTAGTCAAAGTTAACCAAGGCCAGGCTTTCCAAAAGCAACGTCACCATTACAACCTCAGGCGGAGAGAATGGATACCGAAAATAGGAGACAAGGTCTACAAAAGGGAACACGTACTTTCGAATGCATCAAAACATTTCGCAGCTAAGTTAGCCCCTAAATTTGCAGGTCCATACGAAATTATAGAGAAAAGGTCACCGGTAGTTTTCGTGTTAAAAGATGGGAAGAAAAGGTACATAACGCATATTAAAGATTTAAAGGATGGAAACCCTTGAGAAGGTGCTGAAGATGTTAAATGATTTTTTGTTGCTGTGTAGTTACATATAGGATAGGATAAGACAAGTCGGTAGAGATAGAGTTTTATGATTATTAAATGAATTTAATGATTTTTTCCCTGTGTACAGATGCAAAAATCTCCTACGCACCGGGGGAGTGTGACGATGACGTCACATAAAGCGAGACTGACGCCCGGCGGCGGCAGCGCGGCTCGACGGACAGCGAGGCGAGCGCGGTGCAGCTACCTACAGCCGGCCGGCACACACACCACCACACGGCCGGACACACCGACGCTCACTCGCGCGCCAGCGGCTAATATAAATACGGCCGCGCAGCCAACGGTTAGTCAGTCTGAGCTCGACTAGCGACTCAGACGGTCCCCCTGCCCCCCTGTTCGATCGGTGGCCTCCGCTTTGATCACAGGCATCCTCTCCCCTTACCCCGCAGTACCAGCGATCGGTGGCCTCCGCACGAACGCAGTACTGCTCCCTTCTGCTTGATCGGTGGTCTCCGCTTTGATCGCAGATCCCCCCCGCTCCTTCCCCCTCTTACCCCACAGTACCAGCGATCGGTGGCCTCCGCACGAACGCAGTACTGATCCCTCCTACTCGATCGGTGGTCTCCGCTTTGATCGCAGGCCCCCCGCCTATTACCCAAGTAGGCACCAACACCTTGTCCTGCCTTATCCAATATACGTAAGATATCGATAGGCAGCGACACTCGGTTATGGTTAGGAAGGTTTATTAGGGATAGATTATATATAGAGGATAAGTAATTAGTAATAAGCCATGTACACATAAACAGCGTTTTAATAATAAAGGAAAGATATTCACATACGTTACATCGATGTTTTACTAAGTACTCCTAGATAGGAAATCGTAAGCATTCCCGCCATTAGGTAGGTAGGATACCCGAGTACGGGGAATGCTACGTCACAAGTTTTACATTTAGTAAGAACTTGTACCTACTTAACTTGAAATTTACCATTGTAATTTAGCATTGTTTACCAATATATGTATAATAAATTAGATAAATAGAAAACTATAGCAAAGCGTTTTAATTACATTTGCACTCCGGTCTTTCCTAGAAAAAAACATCTGCTCTGGCCCTCCGCATTGGTAAAAATTATTAAACTGGCCCGCCACTGGATTAGGTTGGACACCCCTGTTCTAAAACATGTCAACAAAACGGGCACAGGCTGAAAGGGCTAAGCTTGAAAAAGTCCGATTGACTACAGGCCAGAACATGGAAAATGAAGGGACACACTCTACTGCGTCAGGTCAGAACATACAAAATGAAGGGCGGTCTCCTCTGCTATTCCACCTGCTGAATAAACGGCATTCTATATAATTATATCGCCACATTAGTCATAATTTAACATGTTTAGGTTAGAGTTTAGAATACAATAAAAACATAATCTAATGTCAGCCCTAGTTCGTGACAAGGAAAGCATACTTAACAGGTTATTTTGTATTTACTGTTATTAGTTCCTGGAGATAAAGAAAAAAATAATCACTGGAGTGGTTAAAATATAACCGCAAACCCTGGGTAGAAGTCTAAATATATTGGATTACCACCTGGAAATACAGATCAGCAGAATTGAAACGAACCTCTAAAATAGAGGAATATTTATCAAATTACAAAGTGGTAACACAAAGCTTGGGTTACACACTCGTTACTTTATTGATTTTTTTACTTTTTGCTTTTACATTGTGCTTTGTACATACGAGTAGTATGTACTAACTTTTGATTTAATATTATAGAATTTGTTTCAATTGTTGCATTTTTTTGCAGATTGAAAGCGCTTTTAGCAAAATTTACTTGCATACAAATGTATTTGTATCAAGAATAAACATATGCTAGAAACGAGAATAAATTTAGCTTCAAAAAATAATCAAAATATCTTCATTCATAAATTTATCTTGAACAAAGAATCAGAATAAGCTACCTTCGAGTAAAACAAGCATAAATAGATACTGGTAACAAGAATAGATTTAGCTTGTAGAAAATATCAAAATCAGTTACATTTAAGTATTACTTATTTGAGTTGACAATAAGTAGATGCTGAAGTTAAGAATAGATTTAGCTTGGTTTAAGAAGTACAAGGACTAGTACAAGTATCTTAGATGCTTGTGTATGATGCTTGAATTAGACCCTTCCGCCGTCTACGTGCTCCTGAACACGAAGACAACACAGACGATAATTTAGTGATCTTACATAATCTCTACAGATAATACTTCTCACCTTCATTGACTCAACCTGACACCGATACTGTGACTTTGATTCCTGCTACAGAGTCGAAAAAAGCTGCTACTGAAACTCAATCATCGAAAATTTACACGGACCCTGATAGTGACGACATCTGACTTATGTCTAATATAATGGAAAATAAATTTCCCAAAGACTCTCCCAGAGATCAACAGCCGCACAATTGACGAAGAACCTCTTTCTATCAACTATCCTAGCAACAAGATCGAACAGTCCGCTGTGACCCCAAATCTTGCAGATTCTGTATCTTTGTTTGTGTCTTTGTGTGCAATAAAGTATTTTTTTCTATCTTGTAAAATACAGCCAGCAAACTTATGTTGAATCGCAAAGAGTTAGAGACAAACAGACAGTTCAAGACAGCTCAAAACCTACTTTAGTGTCTAATAAATAGCAGACTAGGTCTTTAGTTTTTATTTTATACTTATATCTAGATTATCTCACTAATCTCACTAATATCACACTAATATCATAAATGTGAAAGTATGTTTGTTTGTTTGTTTGTTTGTTTGTTCCTCTTTCACGCCTGAACGGCTGGACGGATTTGGACGAAACTTCGTATATGGGTAGTGTATATCCCGGAGTAACATAATTTTTAAAAAAAGTGGTCAAGTTCGAGCCGAGCTCGCGTACAGAGGGTTCCGTACCATCGCGTTTTCTGTGAGAACTAGAAGGATTGGGATTTTCGTTTACGTTTTCCTGTAAATTAAGTGTATATCCCATGGTAAACATTTTTTTTTAAAAGTGGTCAAGTTCGAGTCGGACTTGCGTAAAGAGGGTTCCGTATCATCGCGTTTTCTGTGAGAACTAGAAGGATTGGGATTTTCGTTTACGTTTTCCTGTAAATTAAGTGTATATCCCATGGTAACAATTTTTTTTTTAAAGTGGTCAAGTTCGAGTCGAACTCGCGTAAAGAGGGTTCCGTACCATCGCGTTTTCTGTGAGAACTAGAAGGATTGGGATTTTCGTTTACGTTTTCCTGTAAATTAAGTGTATATTACAGTAAAGGGGGCGGGGGAGGGGAGGAGGGAGGGGGGAAGGGGGATGGGAAGGGGGAGGGAGAGGGAGAGGGAGAGGGAGAGGGAGATGGAGAGGGAGATGGAGAGGGAGATGGAGAGGGAGATTGAGAGGGAGAGGGAGAGGGAGAGGGAGAGGGAGAGGGAGAGGGAGAGGGAGATTGAGAGGGAGAGGGAGAGGGAGAGGGAGAGGGAGAGGGAGAGGGAGAGGGAGAGGGAGAGGGAGAGGGAGAGGGAGAGGGAGAGGGAGAGGGAGAGGGCGAGGGCGAGGGCGAGGGAGAGGGAGAGGGAGAGGGAGAGGGAGAGGGAGAAGAAATTCGTATTTCAAAAGAAGAAAGTAAGTAACTGAGGCGAGGCCGAAGGTCGAGCTGCGTTCAGGAAGTCCTTCTCGAAGAAAGTAAGTAACTAAGGGCGTTGCCGAAGGCCGAGCTGTATCCTGGAAGACGCTAAACCTTCTCGATGACAGTAGGTAACTATGGGCGATAGTTACTTACTTTCTTCAAGACGGTTTATAGTCTTCCTGAACGCAGCTCGGCCTTCGGCCTCGCCCTCAATTTCTTAATTTCTTCGAAAATGTTTATGGTCTTCCTGAACGCAGCTCGGCCTTCGGCCTCGCCCTCTGTTACTTACTTTCTCCGAAAAGGTCATCGTCTTCCTGAACGCAGCTCGGCCTTCGGCCTCGCCCTCAGTTACGTACTTTCATCAAGAAGGTTTATAGTCTTCCTGAACGCAGCTCGGCCTTCGGCCTCGCCCTCAATTACTTAATTTCTTCGAAAAGGTTTATAGTCTTCCTGAACGCAGCTCGGCCTTCGGCCTCACCCTTAGTTACTTACTTTCATCGAGAAAGTTTATGGTCTTCCTGAACGCAGCTCGGCCTTCGGCCTCGCCCTCAGTTACGTACTTTCATCAAGAAGGTTTATAGTCTTCCTGAACGCAGCTCGGCCTTCGGCCTCGCCCTCAATTACTTAATTTCTTCGAAAAGGTTTATAGTCTTCCTGAACGCAGCTCGGCCTTCGGCCTCGCCCTCAATTACTTAATTTCTTCGAAAAGGTTTATAGTCTTCCTGAACGCAGCTCGGCCTTCGGCCTCACCCTTGGTTACTTACTTTCATCGAGAAGGTTTATGGTCTTCCCGAACGCAGCTCGGCCTTCGGCCTCGCCCTCTGTTACTTACTTTCTTCGAAAAGGTCATCGTCTTCCTGAACGCAGCTCGGCCTTCGGCCTCGCCCTCAGTTACTTACTTTCTTCAAGAAGGTTTATAGTCTTCCTGTACGCAGCTCGGCCTTCGGCCTCGCCCTCAATTACTTACTTTCTTTGAGTAGGTTTATCGTCTTCCTGAACGCAGCTCGGCCTTCGGCCTCGCCCTTAGTTACTTACTTTAGTTGAGAAGGTTTATCGTTTACCTTAACGCAGATCGGCCTTAGTTACTTACTTTCTTCCTTTGAAATACGAATTTCACGCGAGCGAAGCCGCGGGCAAAAGCTAGTTATAAATAATAATGTTACCTTGTCCGGTGGTCCACTACGTAGGCTAGTATCCACTGAAAGTACTTATAAATTAATACCTATGTCCTCGTTGCGTGTCGACATACCGAGTCGAGTGTTTCGGTCGGTAATGGTTTACGTGGTGGGCCTCCACGTCCAAATTCTTGTACAATGATGTAACCGCAACAAAAGAAAACAAATGTAAAATTTTCTCATAAAAGTGAATGTAATGTTCTTTTGGGAAACAAATATTCTTTAAACTGAAGAGTTTCACCTCAATCCAAAATAATAACTCAAGATGCTGTAAGTCCTGCTTTTAAAATAATAAATCATTCAGAAATAGGGCAATACCAGGATTTTTCCATAGAGAACCTGGACCCAAAGATTACATAATCATAGAGAATATCGGGAAAGGAAACCGGCCCTATATACGCATACCAGAAATAAAGAGCGTATTCCTAATAGATACCGGCTCTACAAAATCCTTCCTTATCCTTTCCTTATTCCTTTCCTTACCTATAATAAAATCCAACGTCTGCTTTCTGTCTGTCTGTCTGTCCGCTTATAACTCGAGAACCACTGAGCCGATTTTAATAAAACAAAATTCTACGGATAGCTTGATTCTTCCCATCAACTATAGGCTACTTACTATCACGCTAAATGGCTTATGAGGGTAGCAGTGAAGTGAAATATGAGAGCACTTGGCAATATTTGTATGTAACGGACACGGAATCATTCACCCGAGTAAGAACCGATGACATTACAATATCCTGAAGGGGGAGGGGATGGGGGGGGGGGGGGGGACGTGGAGGTAGAGCGATGGAATCCCCCTTATCCTTATCCTTTCCTTTCTTTCTTCCTTACCTTTAATAAAATCCAACGTCTGCTTTCTGTCTGTCTGTATGTATGTCTGTCTGTCTGTTTACCATCTTTGGGGTTGCCATATTTACTCCAAGTATGAGATGGAGGGAGAGGGAGAGGGAGAAGGAGAGGGAGAGGGAGAGGGAGAGGGAGAGGGAGAGGGAGAGGGAGAGGGAGAGGGAGAGGGAGAGGGAGAGGGGGAGGGGGAGGGGGAGGGGGAGGGGGAGGGGGAGGGGGAGGGAGAGGGAGAGGGAGAGGGAGAGGGAGAGGGAGAAACGGAAACGGAGTGTTAAAGATTGTATGGGAATATCGGTTTTTTTAAAGGAAAATCATAATTATAGCTACTCAAAACAAATAAATGGGGGGGGGGGGGGGGGGGGAGGGGGGATGGGTGTGACGGTGGCCTCGCCCTTAGTTACTTACTTTCTTCGTGGAGGTTTATTGTATTCCAGAATGCAGCTTAGCGCCCATAGTTACTTACTTTCATCAAGAAGGTTAATCCTCTTCCTTAACGCAGCTCGGCCTTCGGCCTGACCCATGGTTTATCCTCTTCCTAAACGGAGCTCGGCCTTCGGCCTCGCCCTCAGTTACTTACTTTCTTCGAGAAGGTTTATAGTCTTCCTAAACGCAGCTCGGCCTTCAGCCTCGCTCTTTGTTACTTACTTTCATCGAAAAAGTTTATCCTCTTCCTGAACGCAGCTCGGCCTTCGGCCTCGCCCTTAATTACTTTCTTTCTCAGAGATGGTTTATCGTCTTCCTGAACACAGCTCGGCCTTCGGCCTCGCCCTCAGTTACTTACTTTCTTCGAGAAGGTTTATGGTCTTCCTGAACGCAGCTCGGCCTTGGGCCTCGCCCTCAGTTACTTACTTTCTTCGAGAAGGTTTATCCTCTTCCTGACCGCAGCTCGGCCTTCGGCTTCGCCCATAGTTACTTACTGTCTTCGAGAATGTTTATCGTCTTCCTGAACGCAGCTTGGCCTTCGGCTTCGCCGTTTGTTACTTGCTTTCTTCGAGAAGGTTTATAGTCTTCCTGAACGCAGCTCGGCCTTCGGTCTCGCCCTCAGTTGCGTAATTTCTTCGAGAATATTTATGGTCTTCCTGAATGTAGCTCGGCCTTCGGCCTCGCCCTTAATTACTTACTTTCTTAGATAAGGTTTATCGTCTTCCTGAACGCAGCTCGGCCTTCGGCCTCGCCCTTAGTTACTTACTTTCTTCGAGAACGTTTATAGTCTTCCTGAACGCAGCTCGGCCTTCGGCCTCGCCCTCAGTTACTTACTGTCTTCTTTGAAATACGAATTTCACGCGAGCGGAGCCGCGGGCTCAGCTAGTCATTCATAAAACCGAGCAAGGCAGAACAGTATTTCGCGCAACTTATCCGAAGCGAACCATTCATGGTACGAACGGCACATGCACGATACACCAGGCCTAAAAACTTTCAAAACAACAAAAGCCATCAATCTACACCTTTTTAATTTCGACTTCGGAGAAAATACACTTAAAACGGAGACGACCGAAATACCAATCTACTAAGACATGGGCTACAATAATAATAGAGGCTCACTACACAAAAATATGCCAGCTACCTGTCGCCGTGAGAAGCGGGACATGCATTATACCTCCGCTTCAGCTGACTGACGGCTTTGTAACAGTGCCCGCGTTAACGCAGGCACACAATGACCTATCGATAGCCGATATAATAAATTACGCGGATATGACAAAGGACTACACCCCTGATCGACCGCTCAAGTGCGACGTACACGAAGATAACATATACTCGTATTCTCTGCTAGAAGCAGACGGCACCTGGCTACAAAAGATACGATTAGAGCACTTCAACGATGAAGAAAGAAGAGAAAAAAAAAACATTTGGCGAGAATACAAAGTCATCTTTTACGATGAGTCGAGGTCGAGGCCTCTCACTTTCACTAACAAAATAAAACATTCATTAAAAGATGATACGCCGATATTCGTCAAAGCCTACCAAAAGTAAGAAAGTAAAGAAATCGACAACCAAATGGATAATCTCCTTAAAAATGACATCATTATAGACTCAACTTCACCTTGGGGATGCCCAGTCAACGCTGTACCCATGAAAATGGACGCCAGCGGCCAGCAATAATACCGCATGGTAATTGACTACCGTCAACTCAATGCAAAGACAATAGACGACAAGTACCCAATCCCGCTTATCGAAGACATTTTCGATAAACTAGGCAGAGCACAATACTTCACAACGCTCGACCTAGCAAGTAGATACCACCAGGTAGAAATTGATCCAAAAGACGTAGAGAAGACAGCATTGAACACCCCTTCAGGGCACTACGAGTCGAAAGAATGCAGTTTGGCCTGAAAAACGCGCCAAGCACGTTTCAATGCGGAATGAATCACGTACTGAAAGGAGTCATCAAATACACCTGCCTGGTCTACTTGGATGACATCGTAATCTTCTCCACGTCGCTGGAAGAACACCTAATCAAACTAAAAATGGTTTTCAGCTGGTCGGCGGATGCAAACCTGAAAGTTCAATCAGACAAGAGCGAATTTCTGCAGAGATATGTCAAGTACCTAGGACATCAACTTACACCACAAAGGGTCAAGCCTAATAAAGATAAACTTGAGGCAATAAAGAAATACCCGATTCCCAAGTCACCAAAAGAAATAAAATCATTTCTTGGTTTACTGGACTATTATAGAAAATTTATCCCAAACTTAGCACAGTTGAGCAAACCCCTGACAAAATACCTTAAGAACGGAAACAAAGTGGAACACACACCAGAGTTCGTCGCAGCATTTAACAAATGCCGAAGCTGTCTGCTATCGGAGCCGATATTAAAATATCCGCAGTTCGACAAGCCCTTCACACTAACGACCGACGCGAGCGACATCGCCCTTGGAGCCGTCTTATTACAGGGAGGCCCCCCAGTCGGTTAAGCCAATTCGAAATTCGAAGATCGAAGCAATTCGAAGCTCACTATTAAGCAAATATATTAGAACATTCTGTCAACAACAAAAATTTAATAAGCTCATAATTTGTGATTTATGTACTTAACTTTTGTTTCAGTGACATATGTATAAAGTCGTTCAAACGATAGAAAAATGACAGTTAAGTACATTTAACATAAATTCCAGGATCGTGGGGAAAAAAAATGGGTTTTGTTTTGGCCCAAAGTAAATGCAAAAGAGAAAATTAAATATGAAGTTGATCCTGAAGAACACTGGGAACAGTTCAGTTGCATCGTAAAAAGGAAAAATATTCCAACTTTTAAAGAGGCTGAAAGAGAACTGAAGAAAATGTGCAAATTTTCGGACACTGAATTATACTATTATTTTCAGAACGAAGTCGAAGTGCCTTCGATGTCGGCTACGCAATGTTTACAACAAGCGTCTTCGATGTCGGCTACAGAAAGCATACAAGAAACGATTTCATCGACGACTTCCTCACTTTTAGGGTCATTGTTCGGTGACCATTTCTATATACATACCTATTTAACAATGATGATTTTAAGGGGGTTTCAAACACATCTTCAAGATTTTGAATACAATTCCCTTTTAGAAAAATTTTTTTTTGTCATTTGCCAAAATAAACGTTACCTCAACAATGTAATTATTAGTATTCAAAAACCATTTATTTTGTGTTTGAGTTGATAACATAAAATCTTTAACATATAAAGCAGTAACAGATTTAGTTTTACTTGTTTTCAAGAATGGATACTCTACTTGTTTTTTTTTACAGTCTCAAATTTTATTGTCTGTCTTTCATTCAACCGTTTGGCAATCTGAGCAAGAGGTCTTCCATTCCTGACCATTTTTTTCAAAGACTGCAGCTTATTTTCGAATGGATAAGCGTACGCATGATAGTTCTTGGATCGGAAGGTAAAATATGTGGCATTCTTTTATTAATTAAAGCAAATAGTTCTTTCTGTGCTGCTTGCGAAATATTAAACTTTAACGCCTATTCTGCCATATCGCTGCGCAATTCACTGTCTTTGTCAATGTCATGAGAATAGTCTTCAGATCCATCTGAATCTTCAATTTGTGCATTATGCTCATCTGAATCATTATCGTGTATTATTTCGTATTTGGTACTACTCTCCACAGTATCACTAACCTGACTCTCCAACTCAGCACTTTGTGTTACAATAACTTCATCTGCTACGGAACCACGACATCCTGACACTTTTATAATCTATTTCTGGGTTGTAAAGGTAATAAAAAAGCAACATATGTAACTAAAGAGTAATGTATTGCAAAATAAGTTTAGCCATCTAATAGCAAATAATATGTCTTCTACTCAACTTTATTCGACATATCGTGAGAAAGTATTATTAGGCACCATTACTCGTCCAAATAATAATAGATATTATATAAAGGTAACTATTTCAGCAAAATTTTACTCAACCTATAAGTAATATAAGGTTATCATATAAACGTTTACTCGACCTCTCTACGTCATCTACAGGCTGAGTAGCTAAAATGCTGAACAAGAAGGATTTATATGACAGTATACTGAATAAATCACCTTTATGTACCTTTAATATTACCTTAGGCTGAGTAAGGTTTACTTAATATTATATAACAATTTTGCTTGTTGTGTGTGTTGATATGTGCCCATTAAAATGGTGGTGCACTCGTCACTGCATCTACCCGGTACTTTCAAAGATTTTCCAACAAAAGTGCAACATCATCGTTACATCTGTACCATGTGAGCGTGCTTTTTCAAAAGCTGTATATATAATAAAAGATCGCCGTACCCGTCTCCTCAGCTCAAAAGTGAAACAATTAATGTTTTTAAATGCCAATAAAATTGTTTAGACATTCAACAAAAGACTTGAATTTTTTTTATTATAGTTTTTGTTTAAGAAATATAAAAACTTTAAGACTTATCACTTATAAAATAATTTAAATAAATTCCGTTAGCTCGCTCGCAGTGAAAAGTGATTTTACTAGCAATTATTATTTGTTCCATGGTGCTAGTTTCGGTTCGGAAGAGGATTCAAGCTACAAAATGCCAAGTTTAGTAATGAAAATATCTTTACTGACAAATTACGTAAATGATATAGAAAGAAACACGGTTCAAAAAATACAACGAGTTCTACACGATCACAACATTTTAGTGCATGAATTTTAAACGGTTAGACATAAAATGACCAACGATAATTACAAGGTTGTGAGCCAACCAGAACGTGTACCACGTGGTAAACATGAGAGACGGTTCAATGTCCCGACCACAAATGAAATAGCTGCCGTAGTAGTTAGTGGTGAACAAACTACGTCTCGGGACATCGTTGTACAGGCGCACGATGGCATACTCACTAGAGTTCACTAGACACCGGACACTTTATGAGATTTTATGACGCTCTCGAGTACCCAATATTTTTTTAGAAAGGACAAGGGTGATACAGCTTTGACATTCCTCAAACAAATTCAGTTACCAAACTACCCATACCAAACAAAAAAGGGTCCTGCAAAGACTTTTATGCGTATCATATGAGGATCCGTCGCGACTATTTTAATTTATTGCTTCGGTGTAGACTCCTATTCATCAGTTTTTGGTGGACATGTACGTCAAGATGGAAAGTGAGCGCTTGAGGTTTATTTCTTTGAATCAAAAGAAACTGCGAGCAGAAAATTATATTCATTTACAAGACGCGATAAGGAATGATGCGGATCTGAATCCAAATAACTTGGGTCATATGGTGATTCTCCCGTCATCATTCAGCCCAATCTCGTTTCGCGCGTCCCGAGCAGACGTCTCCTCTTTGGGAGCGCGTATGGCATCTCGTCGACGCCAGTAAAAATTTGAAATAAAATAAACAATTTTAAAAGAAAACTTAACATTCAATCGTTTAAAGGAAAGTGACAAACGGTGCCCACAAAGGGAAAGGACGAGTCACCCTCAATAAATCAACACAACAAGTGTTTGCACGTGTGGCGTCGCCGCCCAGTACGGCTGTCCCACCACAAAACAAACCGAGTAGTGAAGGACACTCATATAATAAAATAATGTCAGCTGACAAGATTGCGAGAGCGGGTAACCCGAGCAAAACCAACGCCACAAGCGGAGACAGGGCAGCTGCTCGAAAGAATTATGTCACTCGAGCAGAGTGCCAAAATGAAAGAGGACGGACTCCTCGATAAAATAAGAACCCTCGAGGTGAAATTCGAGGAGAGCAGGCAGGAGGTACAACTTCTAAAGCGGGAGATTAATGAACTGAGGAATCATCGAGGACAACAGCATACTACAATGACCCCGGAAGGCGTCGTACCTGCCGCCGTCGAACCCCTGCAGACACAAATGAAGCTCCCCGCACTCTGCGCAGGCGCAGAGCCGCGGGATGCGCCGACGCAGCCCCCGCAGCCGCTAACGACGACGACTACACCGCGTCGCCCCTCACCGCTCGTAACACCAAAGTATGCCGCCGCGGCTCGTATCGTACCCGCGCGATCACAGCAACAACAACCCGCGCACCCGCCTCCCCCTACGGCCGCCGTCGCAAGTACGGACACGCTAGAGGACCGCACCTCCAGCAGACGCCTCATACTCCTCGTCTTTCTGATGCAAATGCTACGACAGCGGAACAACTGACCAGAGTACAAGCCCCAAAGCGTAAGAAACAGCTTACTTTGTGTGGATCAACCATTGTGGGAGAAATGTCCCAAGATGAAACTGACGACCTAGATGATGCACTCATATGTATGATAGTTAAGGACTATCAGTCATTAAGTATAGTAGAGGATGAAAGTTTCAAAAAAATTGTTAAAAAGTTGAAGCCCCGATACATCCTTCCATCGAGGAAAACACTGACCGAAAATGTTTTAAAGAAAAAGTTTGACAAAGTACAGAGAGAATTGATGGAAAAATTATCACATGTAGAATTCGCATCACTGACATCAGATTATTGGCAATCTAACACAACAAAATCCTTCTTGAGTTTGACAGCGCATTATATCCACGAATTGCAATCAACGGTACTAGAGACCCGCGAAGTGGATGTGTCTCACACAAGTGCAAATACAGCTGCTACTATGACAAATATTTTAAACGAATGGAATTTGATGGACAAAGTCGTTACAGTGGTAACAGGTAATGCTGAAAATATGAAAAATGCTGTGTCCGAAGGTTTACAAAAACGCCATCATCCGTGCATTGCACATACTCTAAATTTAAACGTCAGTGAATCTCTCATGGCAGATGAAGAACTTCGAAAACTTTTGGCTAAGTGTCGAGCTTTAGTTGGACATTTCAAACACAGCTCTCTCTCTTACAAGAAACTGAGGGAACAACTTAAAGTAATGAACCTTCCATCTCTTTCAGTGAAACAGGATGTAGCCACTAGGTGGAACTCTACTTATATTATGATAGAAAGACTCGTCACACTGAAGCAGCCACTGTCGATGACGTTACTGAATTTGACATCAAGAAATGTTGAAAATCTTACCATCGCAGAATGGACGAATTTAGAAGACTGCCTACCTATTATCAAGCCATTCCTCGATATAATAAGTGAACTCTCTGGGCAAAAATATATAACCATATCTAATATAGTACCGCTTATAAAAGGACTGCAGCACACTTTGAAGTATGCTAATCCAAGTACTGTAACGGGGATGCAGCTCAAACTCTCTCTATTGGAAGCGGTATCGCGGCGACTGGGAATATTAGAGAGAGATAAAGTAGTGGCAAAAGCGACCTTCCTCGACCCGAGGTTTAAGAAAACTGCATTTGGAAACGATAAAAATGCCAAATACGCTCAACAATGGGTAATGGAAGAACTAACTGGAATAATAAGCGTAGAAGAATCGATCAAGAAGGAGCATCCAACACAGAATTGCAAATAACATGTCAGGGAGCGAACGTAGTATGTGATAACGTGTGGTCATATTTTGATGACAAAGTTTCCAACCAAGCAAATATCATAACTCAAAGTGCTGTTGGCAATAGTAATGGTGAAAAAATATGTTGAATCTGGACTCCGAAATCGCAAGAAAGATCCTTCGAATATTGGAAGATCCATGCGGTCGCATTTCCGGAACTACATACTTTGGCTAAAAAGTATCTGTCAGTTCCATCCGAGCGTTTATTCTCTAAGACAGGATTATGTTTTTTCTGACAGGTGTAGCCGTCTAGGATCTAAGAAATTGAACGAAATAATATTTCTCAATGGAAATTTGTAACTTTCATGGTTTGTTTTTTTTTTTTTTAATGTGGATTATATTCGTTGACGCCTCGTCTGTGATTGATAACACTATGTAGTAGTGCCTTTAGCTACCAACACCCACACGATGTTTCATAGGACTCGTAGAGTAAGAAGAAATTCCCCAGCCGTCTCCTCTATCGCTGGCCGGCCTCCTGTCATTGTGTTTTTTCGTGCCGCCCGTACGACACGCGTGTTCGCTCCGTTGCAGAAACTTTAAGTAAGTGAGTGATTGAACGACAGAAGAACGATGAGCAAGAAACGAAGATTGCTGAAATCTCTAATTGACCTGTTGGGCGACTCAGACGAAGGGGAGTAGTAAGAATATATACTCCGAACCAAGGGTCTGTCACACCATCTGTCAAGAATATTCTTGGTTCCTAAGGCAGATGGTACATTCCGATTTATTCTAAATCTAAAATCGTTTAACAAATTTGTTAAAACATATCATTTCAAAATGGAGGGTTTACGAACTGCCATAAAATTATTAAATGAACGATCATTTCTCGCCAGCATAGATCTAAAGGATGCATATTGTCTACGGCCAATTCATGCCAATAGTCGTAAATATCTAAGATTTCTGTTCGATGAAAAAATTTACGACTTTCAAGTGCCACCATTTGGTTTATCATCTGACACATATGCCGTCGGTTAAATAATATAGTGACATATCTGCCAAAATCTCGATTTTTAGTTTTATACACAGAAAAAATCAGAATTTTTCATATTATTTTATAAAAAATCGACATAAAATTAGTTCCAAATCCAACCACTTTGTGGGAAAAATGTCGATTGACCACTGGGCAACACTGCGTGTTGACGTTTGTAGTACACTGTCACATTGACAGTTGTTCGTTATCCGTGGCGGTGAATGCACGCGTGTTTTGTGAAATATCGTCGTATCGTGGAATACTGCAAAAAAGTAAGTCAATTCTTGTTGTTCTATTTGTAAAATACTGACTTATTGTATAATAGGTCACGGTATTAGAAAAAACCAAAACAAACCTGCTTGCATATTTTGTATAACAATGACATTGACGATCTTATGACACTGTATTACAAAAATATGAATTGTTGATAGGTTCTTATTAGTAAAATACTAGCACATTACATTATATGTCAATGTATTAGAAAGAACCAAGGCGACAATTCGCAACATATTTTGTGTAATATGGAGAAAGTAATTTTATGTCACAATATTACTAAAAAGTAGTACTTACTGACTGGTAATTTTCTATTATTAGTGCAAAAATGTTCTTTGTGTCATTGTATTATAAAAAATATTTTAAAGGAGCATGCTATAATTTGTGAATAATGACGACATAATAAATATTAAATCACTATTTCACTAATAAGAACATAAATCTATGCAAATGTTTTATTTTTATTGTGATTCAATTGACGATGTGCCATTGATTCATTAAAAAATATTTTTGCATTTGCAAATAATTTTTATCATTATTGTTTTATTACGTCATATTTCAGAATGAAACGAGGCCGAACTAAATTATTATTGAGGTTGGCTAAGGAAGAAGACAAAAATAATGAAAGTAAAGATGGGGCACCTACCATTTGGAAGAGTTTACCACCTTTAAAGAACTCAAATAAAAGGAAATATAAAGGCAAAATGAAACCGTTAGAAACTCAAATTCGTTCTTTGGGATTCGGAACACAGCCTGCAACGTGTACAGGAAACAAGGAAAATATTACCAGTAAGCCTTTTTTTGGAGTATAAATTCATAATGTTTCTGGGCGATACAGTGCTTAGTTTATTTAGTCTACTTTTTTTAAATTTAATGTGGGAATAGCAGGGTAATTAAATACGGATTTAGAGTTTGTTAAGTTTATATTAAAGGTTTGGCCAATTGTAATTTACAGACGCAGACAGTAACAGTGAATTCATGGATGAGTCACATCACGTCGAGGAGACTGAAAGCAGACCAGCTAAGCTAAATTCACCCGACCAAGAGTTTCACCCACACGACGACTTCAACAACAGTGCATTAGGTAAATTGCTGTAATTGATGTTTGCTATTTCAATTTTTTTTAAGGAAAAATTGTATATTGGCTAACTATGTTATATTTTTCAGACGGAAACCAAAATGTCGAACTCGTCACTGAGCCGCCTCACCTTGAAGAGACTGAAAGCAGACCAGCTAAGCTAAATTCGCCCGACCAAGAGTTTCACCCACACGAGGACTTCAACAATAGTGGATAAGGTAAATTGCTGTAATTGATGTTTGCTATTTCCATTTTTTTAAAGGAAAAATAGTATATTGGCTAACTATGTTATATTTTTCAGACGGAAACCAAAATGTTGAACTCGAGACTGAGCCGCCTAACCTTGAAGAGACTAAAAGCAGAGCAGCTATGCTAAATTCGCCCGACCAAGAGTTTTACCCACACGAGGACTTCAACAATAGTGGATTAGGTAAATTGCTGTAATTGATGTTTGCTTTTTCCATTTTTTTAAAGGAAAAATAGTATATTGGCTAACTATGTTATATTTTTCAGACGGAAACCAAAATGTTGAACTCGAGACTGAGCCGCCTAACCTTGAAGAGACTAAAAGCAGAGCAGCTATGCTAAATTCGCCCGACCAAGAGTTTTACCCTCACGAGGACTTCAACAATAGTGGATTAGGTAAATTGCTGTAATTGATGTTTTCTATTTCCATTTTTTTTAAAGGAAAAATTGTATATTGGCTAACTATGTTATATTTTTCAGACGGAAACCAAAATGTCGAACTCGTCACTGAGCCGCCTCACTTTGAAGAGACTGAAAGCAGATCAGTCTACGCTAAAGTACCCGATCGAGAGTTTCATAGACCGCAAGGTAATTTGAAAAATAACAGGGTTGGTAAATTGCATAACTAATGGTTATTTATACTTTATCAGTTTATCAGATTCGTTTTTTTTTCAGAAATGCGCATTGTGGAAGAATTAGAAGCAGGACCTAGTAATTTTGAAGGTTTTGTAATTCAGAGTGCAACTATGGTGTACAATGCAACTCCTTCCGAAATTGTTCAGGTTAATCATCAGAAGTCGTCACCATCAACTAATTCGATCGCTGATTCATACAATAACTCAGATGACTATTCATCTGATGATAGTACGAAAGAACCAAATTATAAAGTGATCATCAGTTCCAGCAGTTCGGAATCAGACTTAGAAAACAATTCAATAGACCAAGGCCAAGAAAATGAAAACCTTTCACCCGTTATAGAACCAGAAGAATTCGAACCTCCCATTGTGCCTAGAGGTAGGAAAAGAAAAGCTAATCCGGCAGAGTGGAAACAGAATAAAGCAAAAATATTACGAAATTTGGGAATGTCATACGTAACAAAAAACAATAAGGTCGTCGCAGAAAGAAAAATAGGGCCAGCTTGCACTGATAAATGTTCATTAAAATGCTCTACCAAAGTAACTGAAGAAACCCGTCAATTGTTGTTCTCTACTTATTGGGCCATAGGAAACATAGAACTACAAAGAAATTTCATTGCTTCTTCAATGGGAATCGTTGACCCTATTTTCAGACACACAAGACCAAACAGTACTCGCCAAAAAAACAGAAAGTTCCACTTCCAAATAATGGGCCAAACAATACGTGTATGCAAACACTTTTTTACATCTACTCTTGGAATTTCCGATAGAGCTATAAGGACAACAGTAACCAAACAAAATGACCAAATCACAAACGTCACAGCGCCTGAAGGTCGTGGAAAACACAGCAATCATAAAAAACTTGAAGCCAGCATAAAGGAGGGTGTTAGTAAGGACATAGAATCTATCCCAAAAATAGAAAGCCATTATTGCCGTGCGAGCACCTCCAAAACTTACATAGAGGATGGGTTGACGATAGCAGAACTACATCGGAACTATGTACTTAAATGCAAAAAAATGGTGTTGCCTTTGCAAGCTATCAAATGTACTATTCAATATTTACGGAAGAGTTCAACCTGTCATTTTGGACGCCTAAAAAAGACCTGTGTGAAGACTGCACTGCTTACAAAAACGCAGAAAATAAAGAAGAATTCCAGGAAATGTATGATCGTCACCAAAAAGAAAAGCAGTTGTCACGAATTGAAAAGGAAAAAGACAAAAACTTGGTCAGTGAAAAAACTATAGTTGCAGTGTATGACCTCCAAGCTGTTATGCCATGCCCTAGAGGAGATGTATCTACATTTTACTATGTATCAAAATTAAACCTTTACAATTTCACAATATTTGAAATGATAACTAATAAAGTCAACTGCTTCGTATGGCACGAAGGCGAAGGGAATAGAGGAGCCAACGAGATAGGTTCGTGCGTTTTTCACCATCTCCAAAACATACAAAATGCTGCCACTGAAAATGTCGACGTGATATACTATTCGGATAACTGTTGTGGGCAGCAGAAGAATAAATTCATAATTTCCCTATACATGCATGCAATTTCTATTTTCGGCGCTATCAATAGTATTACACATAAATTTTTGATTAAGGGCCATTCACAAAATGAGGGTGACTCCGCACACTCAGTAATTGAACGGAAAATAAAAGCAGCCCTAAAATGTGGTCCTATATACGTTCCTGATCAATATATTACCCTTATTAAAACAGCAAAGACAAAAGCCCCGCTGTACAAAGTACACGAATTAAATCATGAAAATTTTTACGACTTGAAAAAATTGGCAAATGAAATAGGTACCAATTTCTCGATAAATGAAAACAATGAGAGAATTAAAATGGCCGATTTTAAAATTATAAAAATAGAAAAAGACAAACCCAATATCTTTTTCTACAAGACCTCTTACGAAGAAAAAGAATTTGCAAGTATATCAGTGAATAAATTACGGAGGCGTACCAAAACCCCGTCAAAAAGTAACACTAAGATCACTTTGAATAAAATGTACAATTCAAAATTAGAAATTGCAGACAAAAAGAAAGAGGGGCTCCTAAAGCTAATACAAAAAAACACTATTCCTAAGTACTATGAAAACTTTTACAAAAATCTCTAGTTAAACTATTGTAAAAGTTATAAAACTACTTTCACTAACTTGTAAAACTAATATATCCAAAACTAAAATTGTGTTATGCCTTAATTACCGTTTGTTTTGCTTTGCTATGCTTAATTTTTGTTTTGCTTTGTTATGTTTAATTTCTTATTTTATTGTTTGAGAAGGCTAGCACCTGTTTTTTGCCCAGAATTTATTAATAGAGCTTGTTTAATACAACAATTTTTAGACTATAATTACTGTTTGCTGTTTTGTTGAAGTTTGTTTTATTATGTTTTATTTTATTGTACGAAAAGGCTAGCACTTGTTTTTTGTCCATAAGTTTTTAATTGAGCGTGTTTAATGCAACCATTTTTTAGACTATAATTACTGTTTATTTTGCTTTGCTAGAGGTTTATTTTTATAATTTTTTTTTGTGTACGAGAAGGCTACCATTTGTTTCTTGCCGAGAATTTTATAATTGAGCGTGTTTAATACAACCATTTTTAGACTGTAATTACTGTTTATTTTGCTTTGCTAGAAGATAATTTTTTTATTTTATTGTACCAGAGGGCTGCCACTTGTTTCTGGCCGAGTAGTTTTTAATTTAGCGTGTTTAATCCAAAAAAATTTAGACTGGAATTACTGTTTATTTAGTTTTTCTAGAAGTTTAAATTTTTATTTTCTTGTACCAGAAGGCTACCACTTGTTTCTTGCCGAGATGTTAATAATTGACCGTGTTTAATACAACCATTTTTAGAATATTCAAATGTAAACAATTCATACTAAATTCATTTTATTAAAATTTTCTTACTTACATATATTTCTGTTGGTTTTATTTTCCATATTTTCTAATTTTTCATCTTTATTTTAAATCAAATACAGCTGTTACTTCGTTAATTTACAAAAAAAATCCATTATTTATTAATTTTTTTTCTATGATATAGTGACTTGTACATTGATATTATAGCTTCCTTAATAGCCTGGAATAAAATTTTTGTTTAATTATGATCGGTATAATATTATCATTCATTTAAACATAATTTGGTTTTTGTCATATTTAAATTATTATGGTAATTAAAAGAAAACTAACTTCAAAAACTTTGCATGCCTCAACTGTAAAATGCACTTTTTTAAATTATGTCACTATATTATTTAACCGACGAATTGTGTTTACAAAACTATTAAAACCGATTGTGTCACATCTTAGAGAACAACAAGGTTTTAGTTCTGTAAATTATCTAGACGATTTTCTATGTATTGCTGATTCAGAATTCGATAGGCTAGCATTCAGATGCTCAATAGGCAATGTCAGCCCAACACACCTGGTGAATTAGGTTAGGTCCCATGCCAGCGCTTCCCCTTATCGTGCCGGCTACATTGAACTGAATGGAAAACAAGAACTATTTTACATAGCCGCTTTAACCATCTTATAACAAGGCAGATGTACGCCAGTCTTGTCGTAAGAGGCTTCGCCATCCACGCACAGCCAGTTCCGCCAATCCGAGCTTGTCGTTTATACATACCTTGGCCCGAAGTTTCTTGCCTTTCCACTGACATGAAACACGAACACTCATAACAGAAAAAAATATAATCTCATGTCTTGTAATTTTTGATTGAACAGGTTCCTTGGTTTTCCTTATTTATGTGGGAATTGGATTCCAGTCCCAAATGTTTGTTACGTTTGTGGTCACATAGTTGCGTTGCGTTCTCCTGCACAACCAAGTAAATTTGCATTCTAGTATTTTTTAGTACTGGCGGCCAGTGGCGGCTGGTGACCTATGGGACTGGGTGTGCGCTAGCTACTTAGTACTATACCCAAACGTGAATCTAATGGATACCGCGGTCTTGACTTATTTGCAAAAATTATGTACCCACCCAGCGTCCTAATTGCTCGAAGAACCAAAGCGACACTTCACTGCGCGCGCAGTGGCCACGAGCGAGCCGCGCCTCGCGCGCACCCGCGCGCGAGGCGTGCCCGGCGCACCCGCGCGCGCCCGCGCCCGCCCGGCCAGACAGCGTGCGGTACTGATATTAATGTTTGTGTCGCGTCGGTGTCGCGTCCTTGCCGCGCCGGGCAATGAAGAAAACTTCACAATGTACATATTAACTGACGAAAAGTCGTTCAAACTGCTAAAAAACGGATTTGCAAAACATCCCGGCGCGGCGGCGCGGCGCGGCGATTGTCGGTCGACCGACGCGTCACGCGACGACGGGTCTCGCCCTGAACTGAGAAGGCGCGGCGCGCCAAACAACGCCTGCCTAGCTCTTTGGGTGATTCCATTTTTTGACTTTAACTAAAATAGCGAAATATTTTCGTAACGCATTAATGTTTGTCGTAACATTCGAATATTTTATAAATTACCATTCGAATATGTATCAAATCGATATTCGAATAATTCAAATATTCAATTGCAAACTCGATCTGTTATATATAAGAAACAACCCATATTCCAAAAATGGACTCGCCTGTCGAGTCGTGCAACAGCGTACATACATGTAGGTACTTAGCGCTTGTGTGTATCTTCGACCCAGAGTTTGGATCGCCCCCGCCGGGCCCGCGCGCTCCCGCCCGCACGTGCCCGCGGTCGGGTTCACGATCTCGGCTTACTTCGGCTCATCGTCGGCTGGCTCGGTCGCGACGTGTCGCACGCGCGTCTATCCACAATATACTGTCCTTCTTTTTCCGTCGTGTGTCACACGCAGAACGCAACCTTGTTCCACACATAATCGTATGAAGAGTGTTTTGTTTCACGCGGCGGGGCAGCGGCGTTAGACATTTTCTCATAGTATCAATACAAGAGACGTTCGCGGTGTTTTCTAATGCACTCGGCGGCGGCGAGCTCGGCGGCGATACGTAGTATGTAGTACGTATTACGTACAGCAAAATCGTGCCTTGTTGTCTAGGAAATAGGAACGAATTCAGTTTGATATTTTTACTTCGATCGGTGATATTCATGGAAATGTTTAATATTTTAATTTGTTTATTTCTTTCGGGTGAAGGCGCTGTTTTGTGGTAGTGCGGCGCACGAGTGCACTTAAGGGCCAGCCGCCACTGCTGGCGGCACAATTTGTTATTTACGTTACTCGATTTGAAAACTACCTACACACCAAGACCAACTCTAAGTTTGCCAACTACCTTCAAGCACAGTCTCAAAGTCATTCGGCCGGCGGCGTGAACGGACACGAACGAGAAATTTTTTGGTTAGTTCTATTAACATTTCTAATTAAAAGTAAAACCATTTCAAGTTCAAATTATAAAGAATATACATAGTTAAAGACCCAAAGTATGAAATCTAACAAATAAAGACTGCCAGAACGAGTCTTAATTGTCGGCATCTGAAGCACAGTCGTAATATCACTGCTCGCGTTAGCAGCGGACAATCCAACGGCGAATCTACGAGTACGACTAATACCGAAGCGGTGGTAAATTGTTAGCCCGGGGTCAGCTCGCCTCTGCAGCGCCGGTGCACCGCGGTGCCGCGTGGTGCAGGGTGTGATATAGGGCCCAGTAGCGATGCCTGGTGCTGAGTATTGGGTTGGCTCTAGCTAAGGACTTTTTTTCATAATTTCATAACTTACGCGTTAATTTATTTTTACCACAATGAATTCAAGGCGGTTTTGGCTGCGGAGTTGGCGGCGGGTGGCCGAGTGGTTTGGGCATCGGCTTCTCATGCGAGAGGTCCGAGGTTCGAATCCGCTCAGCCTGTACCAATGAGTTTTTTCTGACGAAAATATTTACGTGCATACCTACACCTGCTGCTTCACCGTTCGGAACCGGTGTAAAACTGTAGGTCCCTTCCCTTGCCCCTTACTATTTTTTTTTTTTTTTTTTTTTTTTTTATGGAACCTGACACGGTTGGCTACATCACCTACAACATCCGTGATGTCAGCCCATAACACAGGGTGAACTAGGTGCCATGTCAGTGCTTCCCTTCATTTCATGTCGGCTACACTAAACTGAACTGAAAACACGAACTATTTACATAGCCGTTTCGACCGTCGTTTCGTTCAGTGTGGTGGTACCAACCCGGCCGGGATAAACCCTACCACCTAGTAAGGTAAGAAGGGAAGGGACCTACAGTTTAACGTGGAATCCGAACCACGGTCAGCCTCCAACGGTCGAGCGGTCACCCATCCAATCACTGACCGCGCTCAGCGTTGCTTAATAACAGTTGACTAACCAACCGCGCCACTGAGCTACCGAGGCTGACGAATTTTCTTATCCCTTAGTCGACTTTTACGACATGCGACGGGGAGAGATGCAGTGGGGCTATTCTTTTTAAGTACCGACCCCACACGGTACAGACTAGGTGGTAGACTCAAATTGTAGCCGACTGGCTTGGTACCACCATACTGGAAGTAAAATGGCCGCATAGCGGCCTCGGCTGTGTTCTCCTCTAGACAAGTATAGCCAGCAATCCAGGGAAGTCTCCGGTATGGCACCTACCTTCTCGGAGGTGATATTGGCTGGTCGGAGCATGCGCTTTGGCCCCTTCGAATTAGCCACCCATACCGGATTTCATAGAAAAAAAGAAGCCGATTTCGATATCGTATGTCTTTCAAAATTAGTTCAGAGTACGCTAAGGGGGGTTACTGTATCGGAAATAGATCACTTTTGAAGAACAAAGAATTTTTTTTTACAAAAAATTTTTTTTTAATGTATAATGTAAAAAAATATTTTTTAGTAATCGTTTCAGTTTCATGCCAGGAATAAAAAAGTCTTCCTTCTTTCAGAAATTGTGAAAAACCACAATTTTAGTTTTATTAGTATGAAATAGAAAGAATTCGATTTTTTTTGCCAACTTACACGTGTTAGATCATAATGGTGATGAAGACTTTTTTGTTACTGTTATGAAACTGAATCGATTAGGCTATAAAAATCAACGGCTGGGGTTTACAATACGTACACCTTTATTTCAACTAACTGGTGCGATAGGTCTGTAGTGTAGGCTTTTGCGATTCTGGTGATGTAATTTTTTTTCTGCGGAAATGCGTAGTTTCGGAGAAAAAAAATTTTGAAAAAAATATTTTTCATACAAAATTAATTTTCGAATTTTTTTATTTATTTTTTAAATGCACCAAAACATTTATTTTCAATAGGAATTTATGCAAAAACGACATGCGCCGCCTCAACATTAGGTTAGGGTTAAGCGACGCATCTTCTATGAATTAACCCTGGTTATTTTTTTTTAAACCACCAAAACATTCACCCATACCACTTCCTTTGTTTTTACAAACATTTATAATCAAAACCAATGTTTTGGTGCCTTAAAAAAAAACAAAAAATAATTATTTTGTATGAAATATTTCGTGAAATTTTCTTTTTGGCCCCAATTTTGATTTCCGCAGACTAAGTCTTTTCTAATAGCAGTATTTTGTGATCCTTTATGCTCCTGTATTTTGTATTTTTTTTTACGAGGTGTACGTTTTGGAAACCCGCCCCAAATCAACCACCAATTTTTTTATTTAAATACATAAAAAAATATTTTACATAAAAAAAAAGCCCAAGGTCCAAAAAAATTTATATAGGTTTTACTCCCTATATGATACAGAAGCCCCCCCTTAGCGTACTCTGAACTAATTTTGAAAGACCTTATATACGTATTATTATATTATACTAGCTCTCGCCCGCGGCTTCGCTCGCTGTAAACTCGATTTAACAGCAAATAAGAATAAATGAAGAATAAAATATTTTTATTTATACACATACACTTTTTTCATTGTACTTACATTAAAATACATTTAATCATATCAAACAACCTAAGTGCAATATGTAAATAGGTAGCGGCTCAGCATATGCCTAGCTAGGATTGCGCCCAGCTGACGCTGTTTTTCAGCCGAACACTAGCAAATTGAGAGCACGCTGTACGCCCCCCCCCCCGGCTCCCCGTGCGAACGTAATCGAAACATGATTTCAAAACCATTTGACGTAGGTCATTGAGGTTCGAATCCGCTCAGCCCGTACCAATAAGTTTTTTCTGACGAAAATATTTACGTGCATACCTACACCTGCTGCTTCACCGTTCGGAACCGGTGTAAAACTGTAGGTCCCTTCCCTTACCCCTTACTAGGTGGTAGGCTCAAGTTGTAGCCGACTGGGTTGATACCACCGTGCTGGATGTAAGATGGCCGCATAGCAGCCTTGGTTGTGTTCTCCTCTAGTCCAGTACAGCCAGCACTCCAGGGAAGTCTCCGATATGGCACCTACTTTCTCAGAGGTGACATTGGCTGGTCGGAGCATACGCTTTGGCCCCTCCGACTCAGTCACCCATATTGGATTACATAAAAAAATCAAATACAATGTGGCGTGTATATTTGTGTATTAGCTTTTCTATTCAATATATGTGTCGTTGTATGAACAATTTTCTATTCAATATATGTGTCGTTGTATGAACAATTTTCTATTCAATATATGTGTCGTTGTATGAACAATTTTCTATTCAATATATGTGTCGTTGTATGAACAATTTTCTATTCAATATATGTGTCGTTGTATGAACAATTTTTGATGTTAAGTTAATTTAATTACAATAATTTTTTTACATGAACAGTTACTATATTTTGATAAAATTGTTCCTACAGTTTCTACAGATCCTGAGTAGTAAAGTGGATACAAAGTAACAAGTCTACCCTATGCCAAACAGTTTGAGGCGATCATTCGATTATTTAGTTTGGGATCTGTACATCTGTACTGAATTGGACGGAAAACACACAAAACACACACTTTCGACTTCTTCTTCACTTAGTGCATTGTTATTGATGTTGTATAAAAAATAATATATTATTTGTCTCATTTTTTTTTTTTATTCGTTTGTCAATATGAACCATGCACAGGTATGACAAATATATTACTTTTAATAAACATAAAATTTTATTATCGCACGTCAAACTTACAAAATAATTAATGCAGCGCCGCCGCCGCCCCAGCGCCGAACCGGCCCGGCAGCGCCGCCTCCGCCCCAGCGCAGAACCGGCCCGGCAGCGCCGCCTCCGCCCCAGCGCAGAACCGGCCCGGCAGCGCCGCCTCCGCCCCAGCGCCGAACCGGCCCGGCAGCGCCGCCGCCACCCCAGCGCAGAACTGGCCCGGCAGCGCCGCCTCCGCTACTACGATCTGAGCGAGTCGCGCCACCGCTGACACAGCGCCGACACGAGCCAGACGCGCCGCTGACCCAGCGCCGACTCGGACTAGCCGCGCTGCTGACCCAGCGCCGACTCGAGGCAGCCGCGCCGCTGACCCAGCGCCAACTCGGGCCAGCCGCGCTGCTGACCCAGCGCTGACTCGAGCCAGCCGCGCTGCTGACCCAGCGCCGACTCGGGCCAGCCGCGCTGCTGACCCAGCGCCGACTCGAGCCAGCCGCGCCGCTGACCCAGCGCCGACTGGGGCCAGCCGCGCTGCTAACCCAGCGCCGACACGAGCCAGCCGCGCCGCAGACCCAGCGCCGACTCGGGCCAGCCGCGCTGCTGACCCAGCGCCGACACGAACCAGCCGCGCCGCTGACCCAGCGCCGACTCGGGCCAGCCGCGCCGGCGCCGCCAGCATCAACTCAGGCTTCGCGTATTACAAGTGAGCTCCGGTTTATTTTTATTTTTTCCTGCTACAAATTAAGTCAACATCGTCGCCAGCACGGAATGGTTGAATCTCACTTGTTAGACTCACCATTAGGGTTTTCTACCCGGGTACCCGGGACCGGGTATACCCTTGGTTTGCAGGCGATTTCGTACCCACGTAAAATTTCCTAGAAGCCCAGGTACCATTTTTTGGCACTTCGAACATAAAGTTAGTGTATTATCAGCATTTTTGTAACACCACACTAGCATATTTTGTAGTAGCCGAGTTGGCAACACTGGTTGCCTGTCCCAGCCATAAATAAACTTAGTGATCATTTACACTATGGCCATAGACGGCCGGTGAATTGAGTGAGGTGAGTGAATATTGTTTGTATTAGTTTGTGCCTTCTGCAGATAAATTACTACATGCCCCTCAGGCCGTCAATTCATATTAAACAAAAACAATTAAATCTATACATACAAAATTAATAATGCCTGCAGCAGCAGTTTTATTCACATTCTGATGACACATTCTTTGGTGATATAGCTGATTTATCTCCGTTTCCGTGTTTTGTATTTTGCTTAAATTGGTTGTCTTTAACAGTCAAAGAAGGAAAGGAATAGACCATCTATTCCTTTTGATTTTAAATTATAAATTGTTGATTCTTCTTCATTCTTGCTGGCTGATTTATTTAGTTTTTTTGATAGCTCCAGACTTTTTGCAATTTTCATAGCCTTTTCCAGCGTTAGATCCTCTTCTTGCAACAGTTTTTCTCGTATATAGCTATATATTATAATGTAATACCAGGGTACCCGGTTATATATAAAAAAACTATCCGTTACCCAGGTATGAAAAAAAACCAGGTACGCGAAAACCCTACTCACCATGCTCCTGCTGGAATTAAGTGCAATGCCAACGCGATTGCTGCATTTTTAATCCTAGTATTTAGTCCTACTTATGAATACGTTGAGCGTTCCTCACAACTTTCATGCCTTCACGGCAATTTTTCATCTACAACTTCCCTAAGCAAAAATTTACTAAATTCCTAAAATCATGGTTTGGACTGGCTCACCCGGCTGATCAATCATCGCTGTATAACTTGAAAAAACACTATCACAATCGGTTTAAGCAGAACCCTCGATGACACTTTCACACCAACGGAGTAGTAGAAACTTGGAACAGTCTACCCATTGAAGTTTTTTTTTTTTTTTTTTTTATGGAAATGAAAGTTGGAATGGAAGTTGTAAATAGACAGCATTGCCGTGAATACTTTTAAACACAAACTGGACAATCATAAAAAAAATAAAAATTTAAATTAAAAAAACACAAATATACGGGCTGTTCGGCACATCGATGGACAATTTTTTTTGTAAGTACGTGGTGTCATGTTTTGACCCGTGGATACCTTTTGTCAGGTGTCACGTAGTATCGAGATACATATTTTTTTTAATTTTGATAATTAGCAAAATCCCCTACAATTAAACCCTTGCAACTTGTTTATTTATAGTTGTATCAGCACGAAATACAATTTATTGTATTTTACGATCTATCCTTGTTCTAGAAAAAATATCCATTGATAAAGTTAAAACCATGAAAAGGACTTTTTTTGGAGACTGACACGGTTGGTTTCATCGCCTACAACATCGGTGATGTCAGCCCATTACACCGGGTGAACTAGGTGCCATGTCAGTGCTTCCCTTCATTTCACTTATGACCTCCCAAAATCCCGAGGACCAGTAAAAATATGACTGAACCTTAATTTCTCAAATCTTTGTTTTCTTTTCTTAGAACTTTGTTTTCTTTTAAATAGTTTGCTATTTTACGACCTTTCCAACGATATATCTCACACAAATCATTCACTATTTGGCCAAAATTAGGGAGAAACAGAACGACAATACGTACATTTTGTAACAAGGCCACTTATCGGTGGCCGCTTCCCGTATTGAGAGCGGTTTCCGGAGCATTTTCAAATTTAGAACATGCACCGCGCGGGCACTTTGTTCAATTCGAACTACTTCGCTTCCATTGTTAATGTTAAGACTCTTGCAAATTATGCCAAATTTAGGCAACATAGTGAATGATTTGTATTACATGTGCTTATACCGTTGGAAAGGGCGTAAAGTTCTTTTAAAAATAAAACGAAGCTCTCCATTGCTGTCGGTTATCTTTTTATATATTAAGAAATTAAGATTCTGTTATATTTTTAGTCGTCCTCGGGACACGAAAACGGAAAACACGAACTATTTACATAGCCGTTTGGACCGACGTTTCATTCAGTGCGGTGGTATCAACCCGGGCGGGTTGAACACTACCACCTAGGTAGGAAGGGAAGGGACCTACAGTTTTACGTGGAATCCGAACCACGGTCAGCCTCCAACGGTCGAGCGGTCACCCATCCAAGTGCTGACCGCGCCCAGCGTTGCTTAACAATCAATCGCAACAGTCGACTGTCTGCACCACTGAGCTATCGAGGCTTGCCTGCACGTTATCTCTTATTAATGGTAAGAATGAATGTAATTAAATAATATGTGTATGAAAATGCAATTGATCTGATTTTTAGAATCTCAGTTTGCCACAATTCAAGGATAGGACTATAGGCAGGCCTCACGCACTCTATGTACTTGCGCGCGCTAACTACCTACCGCCCGACGGACCGCCGGCGGTCTATTTCAGTGGGAATTCATCAGCCGCGCAAAGTATACATAGACGCTCGCCCACACAACTGCGCGCAGCTGCAAAGCAATAACCACTTTACACTCGATCGTTAAGGTACATTTTCGAACGCAGCGATTGGCGGCGTGAAACAGTAGGCTATTAAAGCCCGAAGGTAGGAACATTTTCTATGGAGTGATTTATCTGTTACGAAGTAACTATTAAGTAATCTGTGCTATAGGTACTCTTAAGGTAAGTATATCTGCCTGAACGTGTGTTGCCTAATTGTATGATTCGTATTCATTTGGAGTGTCGCGCTGATGGTTTGCGTTCATGCTGGTGCTTTTTGCTCTTTGCTGTGTTTGATCTTATGTATGATTCACGCTTGATACAGTTGTCTCCTATCGTTGCTTTACGACGCTGTATAGTGTGTGAGTGGCTTTAGCTTTAGTTTGTCTTGATTTTAGGGTTCCGTACCTCAAAAGAAAAAAAAAACTTAACCCTTATAGGATCACTTTGTTGTCCGTCTGTCTGTTAAGACAGTTTTCTCAGGAATGGGTAGAGGTATCAAGTTGAAATTAATATCAAATACTAAGGTCTACCTACAGTAAAGGAAAAAAATGCGAAAATTGTAAATTTGTGGTTATGTCGTATAAAAAATTTTTTTTTGTATATTTCACCTACAAGAATGCCTGATAGTCAAACCATTGCTGTAGTTTTTATTTAGGCGTTTCGAGATTTCCAAAACACAAATTATTTTTGTACATACATAATGCAAATATATTGTGATGGTACGGAACCCTCGGTGCGCGAGTCCAACTCGCACTTGGTGGCTTTTTTCTCACTCCTGCCTTAATTAGTTTTTAAATGCTCTTGTTAGATTTGCTTGTTAAGATTTTTTTGTAATCTTCGATTTTTTACATTTAATTTTTGGGATACGACGCTGGATAACACAATACTTAGGTAATGTATTATTAAGTAAATTTTTTTAACTTTATTCTATATTGTGTTACTCGTTAGCTCTCCAAAGAAATAAATTAAATTAAATATATGTAAGTAATATATTTGAGGACACCACGGGAATAACGATGAAGGTCATGTTTTTGTCAAACTGAAATAAACGGCTTTAAAGGTTTAAATCTATGATTTCAATGAGTTCATCTTAATGAAGTGTATATTATTCAACATTCACTAGATGTGAATTTTAACTGGCTTTTATAATATGTACTAAAATTTTAAATATTTTTTTCGAAACAAGCCAAAATTTTAGATAAACCACCTAATGTCCTAAATTTTGTAGGGAAAAAAGATGAAAGTTAAAAAAAATTTAGGAAAATGAGCATATTTAGCGGATGAGTTAATAAATGAAATATAGTATATTTATACTGTAGTATAGTATACAATATTAATACTATAGATCTATATATAAATAGACTATATACCTATATAGTATATATAGTATATTTATTATTTTATTTATAATAAATTAAGAGTTTTCACACATTTATAGCAGAATAATAAGGATTAATGTTAGATAAAATATTATATTTTTAATTTCTATATGAAATGTATTAATTTTAAAGTTTTTTTAAACTTTAAAATTTATTTTTAATTTATTTTATATATAAATTTTTGTATGAAAATTAAATAATATATTTTAAAAACAATTTAGAAGTAATAAGTAAGGTAAGTAAACTAGTCGTCATCACCATGGTCATCCACATTGCGGTTGAAAGGAAGATTGTCATAAAATTTCACCGCAGCTTCGTTCTTTAAATTTTTTTCCTTTTAAAGTCCTTTTTAACAGCAGCGTTGCCATACGGCCCAATTTTAATTTTTAAGTAGGAGGATTTACACAATTTGTATGAAAAAATTTAAAAACCAGAAAATTACGTAGTCCAAACCAAAAAAATTTGCCCAAGCACTCAATTTCATGACTTTTTTGAGGATATTTTTCTCAGAGGTAGCCCAATCAGCGATAATTCGCTTAATCTGGCATCAAAAAATTACAGAGGCAGTATTCTATAAGGTTGCCATAAAAAATCGATTTTTCATAAAAAAATTACAGAGGGCAGTATTCTATAAGGTTGCCATAAAAAAATCGATTTTTACAGAAAAATATAAAAACTGTCATCTCTTTTCCCTACAATTTTTTCGACCCTCATCGTTTTTCCCTAAACCGGCATTATTAAAATCTGCGATATCTCTGGATTCTTTCGCGTTCTTCCCCACCTTGTTTTGCCATAAAATTATATGGGCCAAAACCTACACTTGCTCATACTCAGTTTAAAAAAAATAAAAAAACGACCTTCATCGTTATTCCCGTGGTGTCCTCATTTTATTCTTTAATTATTAAGTATAGGTACCTACTCAGTTTAGCCAGTATCTTTATTTTTCCATTTCAGCAGAGCGGCCTACAAGGGGTGACTTTGGATACGCAATTATGCGGGCTATAATGGCCCATCCGAATTTTGCGACATACCTGGAGATGGGCCTGGAGGACGGGCTCTGCGAGATGGACGAAGTGGAGGAGGCGCTCGTCCGTGTCGCAGTCGCAGAGAAGCGCGCCGCCGCCGCTCAGGCAGGTGAGAATGTGATTTCTAGTTCAGAACAAAAATATTAATATTCTGTTGAAGGTTGATAGGTTAAGTAATTTCAATTTTGAAATACTTCGTTCTCCACTAGCCACTGATACTGGAAGTGTTAAAAAGATTTTCAGTGCTGTAAATAAATTTGGAAAGCTGTCTTTGAGCTTATTTTTGGATGTATAGCTCATAATATCCATCCACTGGCATCTGATCTTTAGTACGCCTGAAAAATGCTTTAATTTCGTCAAAAAGATCTGTACCGTCGACATCCCTAGATTCTCCGCGGGTGAGAGACTTTTCCAACTTGGTGCACTGCTCTAAGAGGTCTTTAATTGCTCTAAGAGGACTCTAAGAGAGTCAAATTATTGGAACACAAAGTCTTAACAGATATTTTGAAAGTGCAGTATGAAAACTCTACTAAGGAATCCAAAGACTCACTGAAGAAAATAGTGCAAAATACGATTGTGCAAAAATATAAACTGAAAAGGAAATTTAAGCATTCGCTTGGGGCTTAAGGGAGCAATACAACGATACAGCGATAAAAAAAATTAAAAACCCAAGTTATTGGAAAATATTAAAACCTTTTTACCACAGAGACGACATTAGCCGTGCGACCGCAGGAAAGAAGGAAAACAAAATCTATAAGAAAGTAAAGATACTTGCTAACCTCTATAAAAAGACTACACGCTAAATACGTATCCGAGGGTGGAAAGGCAAGCTTAAACACGTTTTAAAATATCGCCCCTTTTACATCCTACCCCCCAAAATAACTCGTTAGCTCTCCAAAGAAATAAATTAAATTAAATATATGTAAGTAATATATTTTATTCTTTAATTATTAAGTATAGGTACCTACTCGCCAGTATCTTTCTTTTTCCATTTCAGCAGAGCGGCCCACAAGGAGTGAATTTGAATATAAAATTATGCGGGCGGTGATGGCCCATCCCAATTTTGGTACATATCTGGAGATGGGCCTGGAGGACGGGCTCTGCGGGATGGAAGAGGTGAAGGAGGCCCTCTACCGTTTCGCAAAGAAGCGTGCGGCCGCCGCCCAGCAAGGTGAGAATGTGATTTCCAGTTCAGAACAAAAATTTTAATTTTCTGTTGAAGGTTTTATCAGTTTAGCCAGTATCTTTCTTTTTACATTTCAGCAGAGCGGCCCACAAGGAGTGAATTTGAATATAAAATTATGCGGGCGGTGATGGCCCATCCCAATTTTGGTACATATCTGGAGATGGGCCTGGAGGACGGGCTTTGCGGGATGGAAGAGGTGAAGGAGGCCCTCTACCGTTTCGCAGAGAAGCGTGCGGCCGCCGCCCAGCAAGGTGAGAATGTGATTTCCAGTTCAGAACAAAAATTTTAATTTTTTGTTGAAGGTTTTATTGTTCACAAGCTTTTGTCCGTGGCTTCGCTCACTTGAAATTCATATAAAGTTAACTTGTACTCCATTGATTGGAAAAATACTCACATTTGTGTGGGAGCCCTAATTTTGACGCGAGCGTAGCCGCGTGATTTATATGCCAAAATAATTGAAAGAGTTGCTGAATCTAATCGAATAATCACCAATTGCAATTCAGCTTTGTAGTTTTTAAGTAAAGTATCATTGGAGGAAAGACAAGACGGACAATAAATTTTTTGCTTAGCATTTGATATTCAATCAAATTAATACGGTCCCTTGAAGGTAGGTAGGTCCCGTGTAACTAGGCCGGCCAAGTGGGAGTCGGACTCGCGCACCGAGGTTTCCGCACCACAAAAAAAAAGACATTAAAAAAAATGTTTCTTGTATGGGAAGCTCCCTTAATTTTTTGCTTTTTCTATTTTTTATTATTTGTTGTAATATCCGCCATAATAATAGCTGTGAAAATTTCCACCGGCTACCTATTACGGTTCCAAAGATACAGCAGTAGGACAGACGGACAGACAGACATATATGTCAGTAAAGATATTTTATTCTTTAATTATTAAGTATACCTACTCACTTTAGCCAGTATCTTTCTTTTTCCATTTCAGCAGAGCGGTCCACGGGTGACTTTGGATACGCAATTATGCGGGCTGTGGTGGCCCACCCTAATTTTTCGACATACCTGGAGATGGGCCTGGAGGACGGGCTCTGCGAGATGGACGAGGTGGAGGAGGCGCTCATCCGTTTCGCAGAGAAGCGTGCGGCCGCCGCTCAGGCAGGTGAGAATGCCCGCAGACACGGACTTCGAATATTCGATTATGAGAGCGATGATGGCCCACACAAATTTCCTTCAATACTTGGAAATGGGGATTCATGAGGGGTTGTGCAGCCTGGAGGTCATCGACTCGATGTTGCTGCGGGTCGCAGAGAACCAGCTGGCCGCCGCTCAGCAAGGTAAGAATGTGATTTCCAGCTCAGAACAAAAATCTTATTTTCTGTTGAAGGTTTTATTGTTCACAAGCTTTTGTCCGCGGCTTCGCTCGCTTGAAATTCATATAAAATTAACTTGTTAACATATTAATTAAATTAAATATATGTCAGTGAAGATATTTTATTCTTTAATTATTAAGTATACCTACTCACTTTAGCCAGTATCTTTCTTTTTCCATTTCAGCAGAGCGGCCCATGGGTGACTTTGGATACGCAATTATGCGGCTGTGGTGGCCCACCCTAATTTTTCGACATACCTGGAGATGGGCCTGGAGGACGGGCTCTGCGAGATGGACGAGGTGGAGGAGGCGCTCATCCGTTTCGCAGAGAAGCGTGCGGCCGCCGCTCAGGCTGGTGAGAATGCCCGCAGACACGGACTTCGAATATTCGATTATGAGAGCGATGATGGCCCACACAAATTTCCTTCAATACTTGGAAATGGGGATTCAAGAGGGGTTGTGCAGCCTGGAGGCCATCGACTCGATGTTGCTGCGGGTCGCAGAGAACCAGCTGGCCGCCGCTCAGCAAGGTAAGAATGTGATTTCCAGCTCAGAACAAAAATCTTAATTTTCTGTTGAAGGTTTTATTGTTCACAAGCTTTTGTCCGCGGCTTCGCTCGCTTGAAATTCATATAAAATTAACTTGTTAACATATTAATTAAATTAAATATATGTCAGTAAAGATATTTTATTCTTTAATTATTAAGTATACCTACTCACTTTAGCCAGTATCTTTCTTTTTCCAGTTGCCTCACCGGACCATACAATCCGCCCCCCCCCCCCCCCCCCCCCGTACTGTGTGGGGTCGGTACTTAATAAAAATAGTCCCACTGCATCTCTCCCCGTGCATGGCGTAAAAGGCGACTAAGGGATAAGCGGCCTGCACACCCCGGTCAACTTGTGGCTTTCATGGAAGACATTGGCTGTCTGGGGTAGCTGGAGACTGCTGGGTTTTGCACGAAGGTCCCCAACCAAGCGGGATTAGTTTGCAGGCCTAGAGCCAACCCCAAACCAAAACAACAACAACAACAATCCGGCCCGCTGACTCAAGAAATACATTCGAGTACGCAATTATGCGGGCAATGATGGCCCAGACGCATTTTACCGCCTACCTCGAGATGGGCTCTGCGACATGAATGAAGCCGAGTAGGCGCTCATCCGTGTCGCGGAAAACCGCTTGGCCGCCGCTCAGCAAGGTGGGAATGTGATTTCCAGTTCAGAACAGAAATCTTAATTTTCTGTTGAAGGTTTTATTGTTCACAAGCTTTTGTCCGCGGCTTCGCTCGCTTGAAATTCATATAAAATTAACTTGTTAACATATTAATTAAATTAAATATATGTCAGTAAAGATATTTTATTCTTTAATTATTAAGTATACCTACTCACTTTAGCCAGTATCTTTCTTTTTCCAGTTGCCTCACCGGACCATACAATCCGCCCCCCCCCCCCCCCCCCCCCCCGTACTGTGTGGGGTCGGTACTTAATAAAAATAGTCCCACTGCATCTCTCCCCGTGCATGGCGTAAAAGGCGACTAAGGGATAAGCGGCCTGCACACCCCGGTCAACTTGTGGCTTTCATGGAAGACATTGGCTGTCTGGGGTAGCTGGAGACTGCTGGGTTTTGCACGAAGGTCCCCAACCAAGCGGGATTAGTTTGCAGGCCTAGAGCCAACCCCAAACCAAAACAACAACAACAACAATCCGGCCCGCTGACTCAAGAAATACATTCGAGTACGCAATTATGCGGGCAATGATGGCCCAGACGCATTTTACCGCCTACCTCGAGATGGGCTCTGCGACATGAATGAAGCCGAGTAGGCGCTCATCCGTGTCGCGGAAAACCGCTTGGCCGCCGCTCAGCAAGGTGGGAATGTGATTTCCAGTTCAGAACAGAAATCTTAATTTTCTGTTGAAGGTTTTATTGTTCACAAGCTTTTGTCCGCGGCTTCGCTCACTTGAAATTCATATAAAGTTAACTTGTACTCTATTGATTGGAAAAATACTCACATGTGTGTGGGAGCCCTAATTTTGACGCGAGCGGAGCCGCGTGATTTATATGCTAAACTAATTGAAAGAGTTACTGAATCTAATCGAATAATCACCAATGGCAATTCAGCATTGTAGTTTTTGAGTAAAGTATCACTGGAGGAAAGACAAGACTGACAACACATATTTTCCTTAATATTTGATATTCAATCAAATTAATACGGTCCCTTGAAGGTGTAAAAAATGCAAGCTTCTAAGTCAACTCAATCAAAAGATACGGCCATTTATTTCACATGTTTTGATACTCGCAAAATCACTCACCCACACGTATAGGGTACCTTCCGTTTATGTAGAATCATGAAATTTGACAAGAAGCAAAGTCTCACAGCACTAAGAAAAAATCCGAAAATCGTTAATTTGTAGTTATATTACGTAAAATGTGTTTTTGGTTTTTTTTTGCTCTATCGTAAAAAGGGTAATACCCTACATACAAGCATCAAACTGCGAGTGATTATAGTGCAAAGTGTAAAGTTAACGTAAAATAATATGAACCGGCCAATTAGCGGTGGTCCGGAACATGTGTCGGCCATATCTCATGGTAAAATTTTTTAAAGATTGGCACTCAGACAACTGAGTAAACAAGATGGCGTGGAAATTCAACCAAGTGGAATTTTCATAGACTCGGCGTTTCCTATCCTAGGAGCTACCCCAGATGGATTGACGGATAACATGACCGAGGAAGTGAAGTGCCCTATCACAGCTTTTAAAATGGGATTTGACGAAGGTATTAATCAAAAAAAGATAACCTTTTGGAAGGTAAACCAAGGAATACGGAGCGTTAATACTAACCACGATTGTATTACCAAATCCAGGGTCAATTGCGCATTACAGGGAAATATAAGTACCTGTTTGGATTGTGGTGGGGTTACGAAGAAAAGATGGCCAGTCATATTGTACACAAAAAATTGCTGAAATAGAAATAATAGGCACGAAGAATTTATTAAAGAAACATACAGTTTGAGGGTACATAAAAGAAAAAGGAATAATTGCGGTAAACTTGCTTTTTTATATGTTGTTTGGGTCCCCTTAGATAGTATTTTTCCAGATTTGCAGCACTCTGAAATGTGAGCGTGTCAAGTTATTGCTGAACAACCGCAATTTTTTTTCACTTTTTTTAGTTTTATGCAAAAAAAACCACATAGGAAGGCTCTGACAAGAAATGTCAAAAACGAGTGGGAATACGACAAACTTGAGAAACCACCGGCTACGGAAACATCCTCTAATTTATTCCGTGATGAATAAAAAAAAAAACGCGTGTAGTGGTATCGAGACTGTCAGTTCATTCAATCCACGCATGCTCTGACATGCCAATGACCTATATCAGGAGTGCAAGTTTCTTAGAGTCCGGCAATTATACATCAGTCAAGTTATCCTGAATTTCCACAAAACATCAGTACTAACTCCATTATCCACCAATAGACCAGCGCGTCACAAACATTGGCCTACACTCAAAACGAGAACATCTTTTGCCCAAAAATTCGTGATCTTCTTAGGACCATTTCTTTATACAAATGTAAATAGAACACTGAATATAATAAATCTCAGCAATTTTAAATGCTAGACCACCCTTCACAAATACCTAAACAGCCTAACATACGATGAAACAGAAAACATGTTAACAGTAACTACGTGATACCCTATTTATTTAGGATGGTTGTTTTATTTATTTGTAGAATTTTATATAAATATGTAGGTATTTATAACATATTAATTGAGGAGGTGCTGATCAAAACCGCTTATTCCCACTTTTGACAGTTCGTTTTTTCTTTTTAGATTATGGTTCGCAACGCTAAAATGCACCTAATTACAACTTGTAACCTCACCAAAACCCTTTATTTCTACTCTAAAAACGACTGCAAAAACAGCCAATTTGAGCAAAACAGCTTATTTCCATCAATTATTTTAATTAATTTCAAGGAAATAAAACGTTTTGAACAGACTCATCACGTCATGTCAAAATTGTATAGGAAATTAGTGCGTTTTGATCCGATCATATTTTTGAATTATTTTTTGTTGCTGGTATCACTGGCTGACCTAACTGACGTAGTGGTTATATTCTCTTTGTTGGCTATAAGAAGAAGAAAAACCAATCGCTTTTCGCTCGCATCTCGCATATTATTGTTTTATTAAATTATTTGTGTCGGAGATTTCGAAGCAGCATGGAGAAAATGAAGATGTCGATGATGAGGAACGATGTGAGTGCTTGGAGCACGAAATGAATATCGTTACAATTTAAGCAATTGATTTGATACGTCTTTTACAGTGTTAATAAAAGATTGATTTGATATGTCTTATTTTGTTTTATTAAAAAATATATACATCATGAAAGTCAAGGCTATCATAAAAAAAATTTACAAGTCATTAAATATGCTTAAAGTATTTGTTACATATTTCACAGTTATTATTGGTTTGATCGAAAGCACATATTTCTATATTTGACCTAATCAAAAGCACTTATTTCCTTGCATGACCTAATCAAAAGTGCTTAATTCCATCTGATCCGAGCAAAACGACTTATTTCCAAATTTAAATATAAAAAAAAATGGAACTCCTAAAAAATAAAGCATTAATGCAATTCACTGTGGATTTACTTTATCTTTCTATAAAAGCAAAGAAACTATCTAATATATGCAGGACCTACGAGTTAGTCGGTTTTTATTGATTTCTGAAAAAAGAGCAAAGGTGGAAATAAGCGGTTTTGATCAGCACCTCCTCAATTATTGATATTTATACATATGTGATTCTATATTCAGTGTACTTCCCATAAATATTGTAAGTGTATTTATATATGTATAGGTATATAATCTTTATAATGAATAAAATAGCTTCCATTTATATTTATATTTAGAAATATTTTTAATATATGTATCATAGTATCTTATTCTTCTGTTATGCACATTAAAGGAATAGGTAAAAAAAAAATTATAAATAATTATAATGCATACTTATAATCATTAACATTTATATTCACAAATGACACAGTCACTTACATAGTACATACATGACACAAAATATACTTGGAGAGACTATACGAAAGACCCTGCTTACCATAACACAGGGAATCCTAGCTTGGGAAGCAGGGCTCCAGGAAAAAAATATGGCCCACTATACCATGTAAATATAATACTAGGTACCTACTAACACTACTAACCACTATTTTTGTTTTAATTAATTATAAGAAATTTTTTTTTACCTACTTCCTGAAAACTTTCGGCTGTATATGTAAATTTTTGTAATAAATAAATTTTGAATTTTGATTTTTTTTTAATTTTGCTTTGTTTCCCTTTCAGTATACAACGGTGCTCGGTATGCGTGCGCGTGAGTCGGGACGCTAGTCGTAAATTTCTGTTTGAACTTTTATTGTTATATAATGTAAATATTAAGTAGGTATATAAATAGTGAATCCATGGTATCATTTAATATCTCCTAACAGAGTGCGAATAACAGTAACCTCCCCAAGAGACAATCAAGTGGTGACGCCGACGTGATCAAGATGCCAAACGGAGCCGAAAACGACGCCCCTAGAGATGACCAGAATGAACAACTTTCGGCCGACAACACAGGTGTCCAACATTCGGGGATCTTCTAGTTTGAAATAGGTAGATAATAATTTAAAAAAATCATTCATTTTTTTCAGTCATGGAGGGACCTGAAATTGAAGGCCAAAAATGCCTGTATAAAAAAGTCCAGAATAGCTACAGGCAATAATACAAAGGTGCCTGAACTAACAGACCTGGATAAGAAGGTTCGCCGATCATCGGTACTGAGAGCTCGAAGAGTATCGGTGCGGAAGAGAGCGGCCTCGAGGGACACGTATTAATTTATGAGGCAAGTCAGCCTCGGCAGCTCAGTGGTGCGGTCGGTCAGATCTTAAGCACACGTGGGCACGGTCAATGGGTGACCGCTCGACCGTTGGAGGCTGACCGTGGTTCGGATTCTATATAAAACTACCTAGTTTTACGTGGAAATGTTCGAGCGGTCAGTCTTTCCCTTCTTACCTTACTAGGTGGTAGGGTTTAACCCGCCTGGGTTGGTACCACCACACTGAATGAAAGGTCGGTTGAAACGGCTATTTAAACAGTTCACGTTTTCCTTCCAGTTCAGTGTAGCCGGCACGACCGAAAGGAAGCACTGACAGGGCACCTAGTTCATGAAGGTGTTATGGGCTGACATCACGGATGTAGTAGGTGAAGTAGCCAACTGTGTCAGTTTTCATAAAAAGAAAGTGCTTACAGACATTCATACCTTCCCCAAAGGTTTAGGCAAAGATAAAGCCCTAGGCGCATGCATGCCATTTCTGCACACTTCTACTTATTCATACGCTAAATATGTCTAAATCAATTGAACAAGCCCTCATATTTTTCACTACATATTTTAGCTTATATATTTATTGGATCTTCGACATGTAGGACATATTTACAATTCATTTTGGCTTAGGTGTACTTAATAAATAACTATATGTCTACACAATAAAGGATGAACACTACTTTCTTAAAAAATAAGTGGATGGATCGGTCGTGTCTTTCTTCGTCGCATATCCGTCCGCAAGACGGTGAATTGTACGAGGAGTCGCGGCGGCGGCGGCGCGCGGCGCGTAGGAGTCACTGCGCCGCCGCCGCCGTGCAGTTATTTTACCGTACCGTATAGGTAGGTACCTAATTCGCTGCATCACGGTGCCGAGTGTCACCGCGGCGGCGGCGCCGCGCCTCCGCCGCTCGGCTCTGCATTTATTTATATAAACTGCTAACTACCCACGAAAACCACCCAATTAAACAATTTAGACTATGACTAGGTACAAGAGATTAACAAAAAATAGGTATAAGTTGTACACCCAGTTTCTTTCAGTTTGTTTTTTTTTATTTTTTTATTTTGGGCTTTATCCCTTTTACGAATATATCAGCCCCTCCCTTAACAACATATTATCATAAACAAATTAAATTACACAGTACACACACAAAACACAACACAAAAAACACAAAAACATGAATGGGAAGGAAGTGTCGTGAAGTCCCAAACATACCTACCAGATATAAACAAACATATAATAACACGCACAAAGACAAATAAAGACATCATTACTAAAACTAAAAATTTTCTTAATCACTTAGGTATTATTCTACCTTCTTGCAATGATTGTCTGTACTAAAGAATAAATCTGTACAGCTTCTTCTGACGTGGGCTTTGCGAGAGCTGGTATGTAACCTCCTACATTAATATTAGGTATGCATATTTGTTGCCTCTCGGCCGCACCCCTTGCACACTCCACTAGGACATGATAAACATTTTCAGCTTTCAGTTTGTCTTAATTCATATTTAAAAAAAAATGTGTAGATACTGTGCATAATATATATGAGTATAACATCAAATCAAATGAGAGTTCCTGCAGCACAACACCGATTACTCTGCTTACCCCGATTGTCGGGATTCAGCGTGTGTGATATGTATGTAATCAACATTAAAATTATGCCTGTATAGACATACATATATACATGAGTACATATGCTCTTTTACAACTCTTTTACCCAACATTTCTTTCTGGTCTTGTTATTTTTTTCTTTTAGAAAAATGTTGCAGTTTCAACTGCTCCAGCGGCCGCCCACTCATCATGTATGTTCAGCAGGATGATTTTGAAATGGACACGGTAATAGAGGTAATTAACATCTCCCTTTGGTGGGGTTATTTTTATTGCATTTAAAGATATATAGACTTGCATTGGAATAGGTAGACGCCACTACGCACAAATTCGGGTTAATTCAATATAAAAAAAAATAAGCTTAACCTATAAAACCTTTGAATAGTAGACGGCCGCATAGCTTGACTATTTCCCAATGCTTTACCAATTAAAAAAAACCCGGCCAAGTGCGAGTCGAACTCGCGCAATGCGTCATATTAGTTCAAATACATGGTTAGTTAAAATGCTTCATACTATTTACGGTAGTTTTTAGTTTCTTCTATGGGAACTCCCCTGAATTTTTTACTTTTTCTTATTTTTATTATTTGTTGTTATATCGGCCATACTAACACATATTCTGTGAAAATTTCAACAGGCTACTTATGACAGTTCAAGAGAAACAGCCCTCGGACAGATGGACGGACACGCAGACAGACAGACGTCGTAGGCTTAGTAGGGTCTCGTACTGGATACGGAACCCTAAAAATGAGTAGAAGGCAGCATAGTGTCATTAAATTATGTTCATTTGATGGAATCATTTTAAAGGAAAATAATGCTTGATATTCGATTGTCCAAGTAAAATAAACGAATGTTCCAATGGACCATTGGTCAAATACAATCTGAAATTTATTCCTGATTTTAATTTTTTTTCAGTCCACACATTTCGTGGATGAGATAGAAGCCCGACCGCCCCGACCATCATCGATACTGATACAGCAGCCGCCTCACACAACTCCGCAACGCCAGACCGTTGCGAATGTTCAGCGAGAGTCAACAGGCTCCCGAAAGCGACGCCGATGATGTTGCCAAGCAGTACGCAGAGTTGCAAGCCAACACAAATGCAATTTCAGCGGTGATTAGATAACTATTTGTGCTTTTATAATATTGAAATAAAGTAGCTCTATACCTACAATTTCAAATTAACTTAATTCTTTTTTTTTCTTCAAATTATTGATGCTATTCTGTAAATGCTGCTATTCTACTTCAAAATTAATAAGAAATTTCCATGTTCATTTAAAAACTTATACAAAATGATCATACCATTTAGTTAATATTGCCTTCATTTGTATTTAATAGTTTTTAACTTATTTTTCAGGATATGGCACTAATGCTGCGAGAAGCAGTAAATGACAAAAGAAACGCAGATGTGGAGAGAAATCATTTAATTAAGGAACGTAATACAATTGAAAGGGAGAAATTAAATGTTGAAAAAGAAAAACTCAGCATGAAAAGTATGCAGATAAAAGTAAGATAATCAGCTATCATTTTGAAACAAGGCTTCAAATGACAAAAATCAATGCCAAAATAAATTTTATGTATTTTGGTTTTAACTATCCACGACATGTTTGATGTTTTTTTCTTTCAAAATAAGCGTACAAGACGCTGTCGCTTTTCTCTCGCTACATTTAAGAGGCGATCTGCTTTCTCCACTGGAGGAAAATTTGCATTTGTGATTGGTCATGGCATGGATATATGGTTCCGGGTCTGGAAATGGCATCCTGTAAGAATAAAAAAACACTTAGTATCTCTTCCACTTTTGTCTTATCATTTGATTAGGCATATAATACCTATGGAAAAAAGATTATTAAATTTGATTAAAGGATAGTTACCTGTAATACTTCATCATATTATACAGTATACAGGATGCAGTCACTATTTTACTCGCCATCTAATAAGAAATAAGAAATATTTATTTTTCCCCTACAACATTACATTATTACATACATTATAACATTACATTATTTCATTACATACTGACACAAATTAAAAAAATTTGAGAAGAGAGGGAAAAAAAGGACTGGACACAGCCTATGCTGAATCTAGTGAATATTTCACTAGACTCAGCGCTGTATTTAAGTCCAACCCATGAAGAATTCCGGTTGGTAGTTAAGCACCCTTTCGCGCTTTGTTGCTCGGAAAGTTGCTTTCACAATTCCGTTAACACTTTCAATTATATTACGCACTTGACAAATTGTTTGCGTGTATCTTGCTTCCTGTGAACCCTCTTGTCCTTGACGAATGGGAGTCATCAGCCATGGCTCAAGTGCATAGCCAGAATCACCTGCAAAACATTTTTAAATGTGTTTCCTCGGAATTTGATTTAAAGATGCTAAACTATCACTTTACATCTTTACAGATGATGATGCAGAATCAACATGTTGCGGACGATTCGGATTAATAAATTAGAGATTTAAGTTTAATTAGTAGTAAGATTGCATTATTGTAAATTTTTTTAAATCAATAAAAGTTGAAATGTGAAACTGATTTTATTTAAATTAGCAAACAATTCCAAAAACTCTCATGAGCTTCTCTAAAGTTTATAAATACTGATAGATACAACAACGTGCGTTACACAGAAGCATAGATCGAAGTATAGATCGCGGAATTCCGATTCATGCAACTCGAATGGGTTGCGTCCACAGAGCATGAAATGCGCGCGCCCGCCCCTACTAGAGGCGCCGTGAGCGCGATTTCTCTACAAGGCCGTTGAAGCCTATGGGCGTGGCCTATGACTTACATATGTGTGTTGTGCGTGTGCATTTGTTTTGTGCGTGTGCCTAACTTGCTCCTCTTTGTGTGTAGTGTCGATACTAGCACACACACACACACACACATACGAAGCGCTAGGAGCTCAGCGTACTGTTATTGGGTTTCAAATATCATCGCTTAGGGCGCCTCTAGTAGGGGGCGCGGGCGGTAGGTATTTGATGCTCTGTGGTTGTGTCCCTTATCAACTTCCTCTTGACCTTTCTATGCTGCACTTGTTCTCGTCGCAGCCTTCGCGCCATCCACATATTCACGAAAACTTGAGTCATAGTCAATCAATGAAATCGTTTATCGTCGACTGATGTTGGGAGCGATAAGACAATCGATGTCAAACGTCAAACGAAAGCGATAAACATTCTTTGTGCTCGCAAGTGTCGATAAACTTCATCTCGATCTTTGTCTATGCTATCGCGAAATTATATCGATGACGTGCGATAATAACTGTTTGTGCTCGGTCGTCATGACATATGAAGCAAATAGATATTTATCTATCGATATAGGTTTATCGACGCTTTATCGATCATTTGTGCTCCCGCTGCAGAGCATCATCTGTTGTGTACAAAGTATTTGTGTACGTGGCACATCGATAAAAATTGCAGGGAAATTATAAATCCAATAAAATAATCTGAAGTGTACAAAGTGTGCCGAGTTTTACTCGAAATGACAAACGAAAATGAATTCCTGTCTACACTTAAATGATTTTATTAAGTCGCGTTACGTTAAGTTTTTGCTAACTAGAACCTTAAACCAAGACTGCTTGGAAAATTTCTTTGGCAAAATTAGAATGCAAGGGGGTAAGGAACCCACTTGCATTCAATTCAATACAGCCTTCAGGAAAATATTTAAAGTCAACATGTTAAAAAATTTTACCCAAAACAACTGTGAAGAAGATTTCACCACCAGCCTTTTTTAAAATTAAAGATTACGAACAGATACAGCACAACACATCACAACAATCAAAATAAATTACTGATAACATTCATGTTGGTACCAAAGACTATAAATTTAATTTGCCTGAAAGAAATGCGGTTATCTATATTTCTGGATATCTCATCACAAAGTGTTTAGAATATCACAAATGTAGTGAACTTCAAAAGTATTTAAAACCCATAGGCGCTCAAAACTACACAACTCGTACCTACAATCAACTTTACTCACAGGCAACTAATTACTCATTACTCAAAAACTAATTTCCTATTTTTTCATTCTACCAATAAGCGTACCTACAAGAGGTAACATAACCTGAGATACACTAGCTCACCGACTATTAGCTGTACTGCCTAAACTAAATCATACAATGGTCTAACTAAATACACACTCACTCACACGCACAGACAGACGCTATACAGCCTACTTTCGCACACACACCACTCCATCATCTGGCTCAGTTATGGTAATTAATTACGGCCCTGCTGCTTGCCTGGTGTGGTGTCCGGTGGGGGGAGTGAACAGCGCAGTCCACACTGCCTGCCCTCTCCCTCGCCCAGTGCGCCAGGTAGGTGCCATTAAACCAGGGTTACTCAAAGTGTGGTACGCGAACCCCCAGGGGTTCGCCATTTGATGGTAGGGGGTTCGCGACTACATTTACGTAATGGCGGCTGGATGGCCTAACCGTAGATGCGGAAATGAGGACTGAAATTGTTGTTCATATTTCTCAGCTCTCCAGCGAACTGAAAAGGTATTTTCCAGATATTGATAATGCTAATAGCTGGATTCGAAACCCATTAGCGGTCACAACCGAGATCATAAATGCTAGTTTGAGTATTAAGCAACAGGAGTCATTACTAGAAATGTCCGCAGATGAAACGCTTCATGCTGATTTAAAAAAGATGTCTTTAATTGATTTTTGGGCAGCTAGACAGGAAGAATATTCCGAGCTCTCCCGCAAAGCCTGAATTTCCTTTTACCCTTCGCCACCACATACCTTTGTGAGAGTGGGTTTTCACACCTGGTAATGATAAAAACGAAATATAGAAATCGACTTGATGTGGAAATTTCACCTAAAATCGACTCAATTTGCGACAAGAAACAAGCCCACCCACCACATTAATTACTTTCGTCAATCAATGTATCACTGTATAAAACCCTTTTTATTAAATTAAAAAACCTTATAAGCTAAATTTTGTTTTTCTTATTTTCCTTTCCTTGGGGCAGGAGTTGCGTTAGGGCAGGGGTTCGCAGTCGTTTTGAAACTCTACTAGGGGTACGTGACATCATAAGTTTGAGAAACCCTGCATTAAACTATACGATAGTACCTATTAAGTAGTCTGTGCTATAATTGTCTTTCTTCTCTTTATCTAACCGAACGATGGACCCTGTTTCCCATAGCACAGGGAATCCTAAAATGGGAAACCGGGCACCACTAGAAATTACGTACAATTATAAGCAATAGTAATTAACTCTAGTTTAAGTTGTTCCTATCCTATGCATTGTATGTGAAAACTCTCTATTTATACAATAAACGATTTCTTTCTTTCTTTCTTTCTTTCTTTCTTTACACCGCCCGCCCTGTCTACACTCACTACAAAAATTATAATGAAATAAATTCCAAAAGGAGAGACCATTTGATAATTCCCCCGGAAAAGTTTGTAATATTTGTTAAAAATATGGAATCCATATTTAGATCGCATTTTGTAAGTGACCAACTTAACAAAACATTGGCACATCGATAATGGATTCAATGACAAATATTAACGTATTTCCATGTGAGTGCTTCCCTAATGATTTCGCAAAAAGACTCTTCGTGAGAATGCGCATTTATTATTGTGTAAAATTACAGAACAACAATTTTAAAATTAGTAAACAAAATAGAAAATACATAAAAATAAATAATTTGTGAAAGAAATAATTTATTACGAGTGCAATTAAATTCACTGAAACTCGAACTCCTTTTGGTCGGAACATGCAAAGATCTTCCAAATCGCCAAAAGCCAATGTACCACCTAAAGATGTCAGGACTCAGGACAGACGGAATTGACCACTTTCATATTTGGTCAAACGATAGGCAGCGATGTAAGTTACCAGGTTGTAAGGGGAAATCCTTTGTTACTTGTGAAAAATATAAGGTGACACTCTTTGAATATAATAAACTGTCTTCTCTCATTTCATAAATAATGCCGCAGATTTGTTATATTTTCATTAGTTTACTAATTTTTTATAAGTTCCTATTTTTCTAACGACTGTGAGCGGCGTCGCCGCCTCCGCGCCGGCGGCGCCGCTGAGCGAGACACGCGGCCTGGATCTGTTCTGTGCCGCGGTAATAAGCCCCTCCAAAAACTTTTTTGACGGTATCTACGAAAGTGAAAAAAAAACGACGAAATAACCATAGATAATAATGACGAGCCAAAAATGGAAAACGTCCAAGTAAACACTTAAAAGGTGAATGATACGAACAATGCAAGTGAGAAATATCGGCAAATCGAAATTAATGTAATGCAAAAACCCGCAATTCACTGCCCTTGTTGTGACGGAACAATAACCACTGCTGGCTAAAATATAAATGTAACATACATACTAGGAAAATAAATTCTTCTGATTCTGATTCGTGCTATCAAGTGGCAGTCAGTATCAAACACGCGTGAGAACATTCAGGCGGAGGCAACGTCAACCGCAAATAATGAGAAGAACGAACCGGCCTCGGGAAACGAGAAGGACCGGCGACGACGTGCCTAATTCCGCCCGCGCAGGTGAGAAATAACGAAGAGAGCGGAATTAATGCAATGTATAAATATATGAGAAGATGCGGTTGGAAGCAACCCTTTATGGCACGTAATTATTCAATAGCGTTTGCACATCGACGAAAGGTACTTGAAAAAAATGCAGAAATGGAGTCCTTGGGAATTATCAGAAGACAGATAACGGAATATTTAAGTCCATTGCATTATACATTAAATCGAAATAGCTCGGTTAGGATCTTATTAAACGCACGCGAGCTGAACAAAATAATGTATGGAGATCTTGAGACGCCACCACTAAGTTCTGAAATTATACAATCATTTCACGGAGTAAAATTGATGTCTATTTTGGATTTAAGTCACGCTTCCTTACACATACCGTTGAGTGAAGACTCAATCAAGTACACCGGATTCACAGTAAGACATACGCTTATCGAGTATTACAACAGGGTTGGAAAACAAGCGTGGGAGCGTTCAGCAGAGTCATGGAAATAATTCTAGGTACAGAGGTACGTCAATTTTGTAAGAACTTCCTAGACGACCTGATCGTGTACACGAGTGGAGATTTTGATAGAGGAAACTTTGGTAGAATGGGTAAAGACTTTAAGGGTATCTGACAATAATCATGACTTCTTAGACGACCTGATCGTGTACACGAGTGGAGATTTTGATAGAGGAAACTTTGGTAGAATGGGTAAAGACTTTAAGGGTATCTGACAATAATCATGACTTCTTAGACGACCTGATCGTGTACACGAGTGGAGATTTTGATAGAGGAAACTTTGGTAGAATGGGTAAAGACTTTAAGGGTATCTGACAATAATCATGACTTCTTAGACGACCTGATCGTGTACACGAGTGGAGATTTTGATAGAGGAAACTTTGGTAGAATGGGTAAAGACTTTAAGGGTATCTGACAATAATCATGACTTCTTAGACGACCTGATCGTGTACACGAGTGGAGATTTTGATAGAGGAAACTTTGGTAGAATGGGTAAAGACTTTAAGGGTATCTGACAATAATCATGACTTCTTAGACGACCTGATCGTGTACACGAGTGGAGATTTTGATAGAGGAAACTTTGGTAGAATGGGTAAAGACTTTAAGGGTATCTGACAATAATCATGACTTCTTAGACGACCTGATCGTGTACACGAGTGGAGATTTTGATAGAGGAACCTTTGGTAGAATGGGTAAAGACTTTAAGGGTATCTGACAATAATCATGACTTTAGACCTTCGTTCCAAAAATCTGAAAAGAAAGGAGAAAATGCGGACAGGTCAAGAGCTCAAGGAATCTAAAGCTACTAATGCAGAGCAAGCACGAATCGGGTGCCCAACACGGAAAGCAGTCCAATGAAGAAATGCGTGACGTAACTCTACACGAACTTCAACCTGTCGTCCAACAGTCGATTCAAAATGAATTAATGCAATAAGTTCATAATCCTCAGACGGAACATAACGTGAGTTTAGATGGAGTTGGTTTGATTTAAACTCAATCAGTGAATATTGACCAAAACGACATCACCGAGTCTCACTGGCAGTCGAATTTGTCGTCGACTGACTCTTTGGTAAGGGTCTAAGAAGGGTCTAATTCATCTAAGAAGATCAGCAGGAAACAATTCTGACTAACCAAGACATAATCCAACGTAAATTAGCCGTATTGGAAATGTCTATGGACGCGATAGGAAAAAAAGTATTTTCTATGTCAGTGTCAACTCATGAAGCCTAATCAGATTTAGTGCCACCAGCAGATATTGAAGTACCAATAAAGAATCTAATAATGTTAATAAACCTGGAAAATAAGCTTCACGATACGAACTTCTTGAATATGTTCATACAAACAATGGCACCAATTTGTGGTGCCAGCGGCAACTTAAAGGGAACCCGTTTTGTTATGTTCGAAATTATTGGTGTCAAAGTATTACTATTCTCAAAAGCTACAATTGCATAATTTTAAATTTTTTTTTTTGCAATAATGACAAGGAAGTCTACTTTTTTTTTTATGGATACTGACACGGTTGGCTACGTCACCTACAACATCCGTGATGTCAGCCCATAACACCGGGTGAACTAGGTGCCATGTCACTGCTTCCCTTCATTTCATGTCGGCTACCCTGAACTGGACGGAAAACACGAACTATTTACATAGCCGTTTCGACTATTTTGTATGAATGTATTTGAATATATGTATGGCATGAAAGCGACGGTGGCGTAATTGCTAATGAATTTACCAGCTGTATTGTCGATTGCATTCACTTGAAATCTCACTATAGGAAAGTGATTCTTATTTCGGATGGTTGTTCATATCAGAACAGAAAAAAAATTCTTCAGCTCTAGCTAGTCCATCTAAGGTTCTCTGCATTAAAATCGAACAAATGGTATTGGAAAAAGGTCATACCCAAATGGACGGAGACAGTGTATGCAACACTAGAAAAATTGTTTAAGCCACCCATTTATTCACCACAAGACTACGCAACTTTTACGTACATTATCAAACATTAAGATCACAATTTTTTTTTATTTCGAAAAAACTTCCGGCGTCGATCCAAAATTTAATGACATAAGGGCACTATTGTATAAAGATCGAATTATACATTACAAGCTTCGACCTTCCGATGAATGGCAAGTTTTAATACGAGTGCGTAATAACAACAAATCCCTTTCAAGTTTTTATAGCAGTGCTATAAAAAATGTATAAATCAAAATATGATTGTCTCAAGCCTTGAAAATGTACATGCATAAAGATTATCATGCATTTTATGATAATCTGAAGAACCACTAATTCATTATGAACAATAAAAAAATTGTGTTATTAATTTTATAATATACAGGCTGTTTGGCCCATCGACCGTCAACATTTTTTTGTAGGTAAGTGGGGTCATTTGAAAGGCGTGTGTGAAAACAAGAAAAAAACTAAAATAAAAGAATGGTAGAATATATTATGACAGTGGGAAAGTAAATAATATGGCAATATCAGTCGTACAAATTGAAAAAGCGCAGAAAGTACACACTCAGGCAAATCGTCAGTGTCGAGTCGAATATAGAATAAAAAAAGAAAACGAACAGTTGCAAAAATAACTAAGAACACTTCGCAAGAACTACGAAAACGTAAAGATAAGAATGTATAAGAAGAATGAACGATTAATCACAATAATAAACGACACGCTGAGCATTTATTTTGTGTTTATTGTATTTGCGTTATTTTATTAAAACATTCATTTTTATACAATTGTGAGAAATTGTAAATGTTAATTACTTGATTTAAATGTTTAAAGTGTAAACTAAACATATGTAGCTATAATAATTCCATACAAAGATAGTCTAGTCTGACTGAAAATGTTGTTTAAACCTTCAGTTTTTGTTGTCACTAAAGAGTACTTGTTTAATTTGTACTTGGTTCGGCAGCGGTGGACGCGGCTTAGTCGAGTCGAGACGCACTATCATGTCGTATCATCGTGCGCGAGTTGCACACATCGTCCTTGAGGAAGGTGTGCGTGCCCATCTTGACGTCCACGTCGTGAGGGTCGCGGAAGCCGCGCAGAAGGTCCTGCAGCTCGATTTAGTGCTCGCCTCGGTCCGCGCTCGCCAAGGTAGAGCGCGCGGCACGGCGGGCCGCGGCGCGCACGGATGCACAGGCACACCGACAGCGCCTCGTACGCGGCGCGCTCGCTCGGGATTGGCGTCCGCGTAGGTTTACCAGATGGTATCCTAAACGAGGACATGTCCTCCTTTTAGGATCAAATAGAAATGTCCTCCTTCCGCCCTGCCCGCCAGCGCCGCATTCACCGGAATTCACAATGCAAACATTGTACGGGTGTTTTCCCTTATTAACGCACAATGGACAAAGGAGCGAAATAGACTAACTGTAGAATCCGTAAAAGCTATATTTTTATCCTAACTCAGTACAATAAAAAATGTAACATGTTCTAACTTGTCCCCTTCAAGTGCCAGCGTCCTGGCGCAGGAATGGACGGTTGCATATGTTCCTAGTAAATGATTTTTTTAAATTCGACCATCGTGCCAATCTCTTCTAACTTATGTGTCATTATTGATGTAAGAATAGGCTAGATAAAAATCCAAACTTCGCTATGACTTCTCTATGCCTGCTACTTGAAAAAAAATCCGAGAAACGGTCGCTCATTCATTCTCTTTGTGTGCGCGGACAGGGAAGGCGTGCCCTCTTCGAAAACCTTAGAAAAGTGTAAAATATAGTGAAATTGTTCCTTCTTGCACTGCAAACGATGGACGGGTAAGTAATCTTCATTTTACAATAGTTTCTAGCAGTTGAGAACGATTTATTTGCGAAATATCGTGAGTTTTCGAACCTCCTAGAAAATACCCTCACGAATTTTTTTTTTTTGATGAGTTGATTGAAACGGTCGAATTCCTATTTATTTTCGCCAAAACTAGTGAAAGTTGATTTAAATAGTTGAATTATTTCATTGTAAATGCTGTACAAACTTTAGAGTTCTCCTAAATAGGACCAGTAATTAAATTTTTCGAAAAATACAAAGCCTCCGGCGTCCTGCAGAAGGGCAATGGCACGTTCGGATGACGTGGCGCCGGCCTGCAGAAGGGCAATGGCACATTCGGATGACGTCACGCGACCACGCGCTGGCAAGCGCGCTCTTACAGTATGGAGAGCGGCTTAATTATTTTAATAAAATAATATTATTTTTAAAAAATACTTTTCAAGAGTAACGCTTTGAGTGGGTGTTTTGATTGTAAATTTTGATGGAATTTAATACTTTTGGCGGTAGATCGTATTTTGTGTATGATTTTTAGGGTTCCGTACCTCAAAAGGAAAAAAGAAACCCTTGTAGGAGCACTCTCGTGTCTGTCTGTCCGTCTTTCACAACTTATTATCTCCGAATCTACTGGACGAAAAAAGGACTTTTAAAGTAAATCATTTTGGCAAATTTTTTTTTTATAAAGAAAATTGTTTTCCCTTTCTGCAACTTTGACACAATCACTCCCTTGCTGTACACATACGCCCAGGAAATACTAACTTCAGGTGACAAGGTACCACCCGGGTCTTATATTTATTGATATTTCATGTGAATTTTTATTAAAATTTAAACTTAAAATTTAATTTTTGGAAATAATAATAAGATATCACAATTAGGTTATGTAATTTTTTTTTAACTACAAAAACGTTTGTCGACTTTTGTCAACACTTTATTCATTTTGTCGACTTTTGTGACCTTTTGTCAACTTTTGTCGACTTTTTCTTAAATCAATAGGTACTCTTCTAATCCACCCCCGAAGAATTTTAAATGTATTTATTATAGTTTTACATTTTCCATTAAAGTCACCGCACTCGAGGCGGTCGGGGTCGTGCATGCGAGCGAGGGGGCGTAAGAACGCGTGGAGGCCGAGGTCCCCTTACGCGCGGAGGGCGAGGGCTCCGGACGCGAGGTGGCGGCGCTCAGCAGGCGGGCGCCTTCTCCGAGTAAGTACTAGTTGGTTTTAGTGTATGTATGTGTAACCGTGTGGCTATCGACCTACAGAACGACGAGTTATCACTAACTATAAAATTGTCTATTGTCAGTGTGTCGGTTGGCCGTTTCGGCGACGTGCCCATCGGCGGCGCAGCAGTGGCGGCCGAAGTGCACGCGCCGGACGGCGTGCGTAAACGGGGCGGTCATAGAGGAGGCGTCGCGGGCGCGCGTGGCAGAGCGCCTCGTCGCTCGCGCGCTGGCCCGTCCCGACCGGTGGCCTCCAATGAGTAAGTGAAATAATTGTTGGATGGTTGCTGATCTATGATCAATGATGCGGAATACTGATAAATTGTTGAATAAACAAATATCTTTTATGTCTCAGTATCAACCTCGGCCAGATCGACGACCTCCGTGTCGTCGAACCTATGGAGACGCCCCTCCACCCCCCCAAGCGCCGCCGTTGGAATCCGACGGAGTGAGTGTATTTTCGTGTCACATGTACAAGTGTAGGTCCCTTCCCTTACCCCTTACTGGTGGTAGACTCTAATTGTAGCCGACTGGGTTGGTACCACCGTACTGGATGTAAGATGGCCGCATAGCAGCCTCGGCTGTGTTCTCCTCTAGTCCAGTATAGCCTGCAATCTAAAAGTCTCCGGTATGGCACCTACCTTCTCGGAGGTGATATTGGCTATTCGGAGCATGTGCCCGACAGGCCCCTCCGACTCAGCCACCCATATCGGATAATATAAAAAAAAAGTGTTTACATCAGCTGCTAGTGTCCGAGTTTACATTAGTTTGTGTTGTTTTAGGGCGACGACGAGGCCAGCAGGACCCCCGGCGGACCCTCAGCTGTTAGCGCCGCCACCGTCTTTTCAGATGGTGTAAGTGTAATAATAATATACTTTATACCACTGTGTGGCAAGGACGGACTTGTTACCTTAGGCAATTTCCTCCAGTAAACCCGCGTAGAACAACCGCCATCTAACAAGTTGGATATTTTTTAAATAAAATCTTTATTTCAGCATTTCATTTCATTAATTTTATTATAAAAATTTTTTATTCACAATAAGAAATATTATTTTGAAGGTATGAGGGGCCGGCGTGGGCCATGGGGGCGCTGCAGCTGCGTCCGACCAGCAGCAGGAATACGGGGCGGGGCGCGCCGAGCCGCATGTGATGGCTACCGACCATCGAGGGCGTCGAGAGGCTGGAGGGGTACGAACCGTCGCACCCTCCGGCTCCCGATGCGGTGAGCGGCAGCCTCCCTTCTGCGACTCGACCGAGCATCTCGCCTTCTCCTGCTCGGTGAGTGCATGATGATTTCAATTTATTTTCTTCTTCTGTAGCTCTTTTTAATGTTCCGCTGCTGGAAATGTGCCTCCTTCACTGTTATGAGATGCTTGTAGTTCTGTGACTTGGCTTGGAAGCAATTGCCATGACTGTTAAGTGTTCAATGTGAAAGATCCCTCAGGCACGACCGAACGGAAGCCACTGACATGGAACCTACTTCACCAAGATGTCATGAGCTGACACATAACGGATGTTAAAGTAGCCAACCGTGTAAGTTTCCATAACGATTTTAACACCATAATTGTTTTTCAGTCGTGCTGAGTCTGCGGGGCCAAGCAGCGGTGGCCTGGGAGGTGCGGTTGCCGGTAGCAGCCTGGAGTGGCTGTCGCACCCTCCGGCTCCCGATGCGGCGAGCGACAGCCTCACTCCTGCTGCTGCCGGCGGCTCGAGCATCCCGCCTTCTCCTGCGTGGTGAGTGTATGATCATTGTAATGACATGAAACCTACTTCACCAAGACTAAAGACTTTAAGCGGCGAGTGGCCGAGTGGTTTGGGCATCGGCTTCTCATGCGAGAAGTCGGCGGTTCGAATCCGGTCGGCGTGTATCAATGAGTGGTGTAAAACTGTAGGTCCCTTCACTTGCCCCTTACTAGGTGGTAGGCTCAAATTGTAGCCGACTGGGTGGGTACCACCGTACTGGATGTAAGATGGCCGCATAGCAGCCTCGGTTGTGTTCTCCTCGGTTTCTTTCTCAACCCAGTAGAGTCGAGAGTATGTAGTTTACGGGATCGAAGCTCGGCCTGCGGCCTCGGTCTTAGTGATTTGCTTTATTGTAGACTATGTTGTTGAGTAAACGCAGTTTCGCCTTCAGCCACGCCCTTGATACCTATATTATATTTTAGACGAAGTATATCGCCTATGCGAACGACGATCTGCCTTCGGCTTTTGTGTAGCACCCACTTCAAACATAGCTTGTATTTCCAATTGATAAGGTTTCTCACTCTATATTCCCAATGGATAAGTTTGCTTACACAAAGCATTCTTTATATGAAAATATTTTGTTCCCTCGAAGGAAGCGAAGAAGAGATAAGCGACGACGAAGGGGCCCACGTGCCTTTTCCATCGAATCGCTCGCGCGGAAGCGGAAGGCTGTGGGACTACCTCAACTACGAGTCCGACCACGACGACGAGGTCGCCGCGGGAACCGCCGACGAGGTCACCGCGGGAACCGCCGACGAGGTCGCCGCTGAAAACGCCGACCAATTCGCCGAGGGGTCAGCGCCGACGCCTGAGGCGCCGCATATCGGCTCGCCGGCCTTCGACTTCCACTGGGAAGCGTTTCCCGATAACCCGACCGAACCGGCGGCTAGAAGGGAACGCTTCACCGTCGGGAATCCTGGGCCGGTGAATACATATGCGACGCCGTACGACGCATTTGTGGACATATGGGACGAATCCATTATGCAGCACATTATCGATGAAACAAATCGATATGCACAGCAGATGACAGCCCGGATGACCGACTCGGGTCTGTTGCGCGACCATAGTAGGCTAGGACATTGGAAGGACACGGACATCGACGAAATCTATGTGCTTTTTGCAATGATTCTGACTATGGGAATCGTTATAAAAAGCACCATAGCGGACTATTAAGCAGACGTGACGGACGTATTTGGGACACCTGGATTTGCCGCGCAAATGACCCGGAACCGGTTTCAGCTGCTGTGCAGATATCTGCATTTTAACGACAATGTGCTGGTAGACCGACAGACATTCACCCGAGCGCAGGCGAAGCTTTATAAGCTTCAGCCTGTGCTCGATCACCTGAACAGAAAGTTCTCGTCACTGTACGTGCTCAGTCAGAACTTATCCCTGGACGAATCGCTGACGCAGTGGAAGGGCTGGTTGGATATCCGCCAGCTTATTCCCAATAAGGTCGCAAAAATTGGTGTAAAAACAACGAGCTTCGCGAGTCCCAGACTGGGTACCTCTGGCGTTTCGAAGTTTACACCGGGGCAGAAGGCTCCGATCAGGAGGATTCCCCCATTGGTGGGTCCACAGCCCAATTGGTTGTGAGACTCCTGAGTGGACTCGAACGCAAGGGGCACACAGTCTGGATGGACAATTTTTATAACAGTCGCGCTCTCGCCAGATATTTGAAGAGGCGAGGATTTGACGTTGTGGGAACCCTTCGGACCAACCGGCAAAACGTGCCCGCACAGATCACTCAGCTCCTCAAGAGTCAGATGACTGTCGGGCAGGTCTTCGGTTGCACGTCGGGCGACGTTGATATCGTGGTATGGCGGGATAAGAATCGCGTGGCAATGATATCCACATACCACGGTATCTCCGCCGTCGACGTACGAAGTGGCCGCAAACCGAGCATCGTTGCCGATTACAATATCTGCATGGGAGGTGTGACAAGAAGGACCAGTTGCTGGCAGGTTTCCCGATCGAACGCAAGCGTAGCAGGGTTTGGTACAAGAAGTTTTTCAGGACACTGCTGAATGCTAGTACCTTGAATGCCTTCATTATGTTCGGCAAAGATAGGTACGAGCATAAGGCGTTCCGAAAGGTTCTGGTGAAGGAGCTGCTTCAACGCCATCAGAAGCGCCCTCTTCCCATTGCCCGAGAAGAACTTCCTGCACCAAATCGTGCAGCGCAGCGCGTTCGTGTTCCGGAACCATTCTTTAGCCACATGCCGAGTCAATATCCTCTCGAAGCGAGATCGGGAGCGCAAAAATTGAGGCGGCGTTGTGTTTTGTGCAAGAAACACACAAACACTTATTGTGAGACCTGTAGTGCGACCTTGTGTGTATTCACGTGCCACAAGGAGTATCACAAGTAGCCTCAATTTTTGCGCACAAGCTCGGCCTTCGGTCTTGCTAGACTCAGGTGTGCTCGGCCTTCGGCCTTGCTAGACCCAGGTGTGCTCGGCCTTCGGCCTTGCCGTGTTCAGGTGCAGTACAAACGGACAGATAACATATGCAAGCCCATTTATATGCCACACAATAGAAGACGTATTTTTTCCCCCTTTTTTTAGAACAGTTCGGCCTTGGGCCTTGCTCGATTCATATATACTCGGCCTTCGGCCTTGTCAAGCTTGGGCTTAGTACAGACGGACACCATATTCCACAATGCATCGTCGGGGCGGCGGCGTTGGCAAATCGGAAAGTTGGCCACTATTTGTTGTTTTTTTTGTGTTTTGTATTAATTTGTAGTCAGGTCAAACCTGTCAACTTATGTCCATTTGTCAACTTCTGTCAGCTTTTGTAAATTTTTGTCAACCTGTTAGCTTGTGTCAACTTTTGTCAACTTGTGTCAACACTTGTTTTGCCAACCTATATCGACCACTTTGTCAACTTTTGTCAACTATGGTCTACTTTCATCGACTTTTCTCAACTTATGTCAACTTATGTCCATTTGTCAATTTCTGTCAGCTTTTGTAAATTTTTGTCAACCATTTAACTTGTGTCGACTTTTGTCAACTTTTGTCAACACTTTATTCATTTTGTCGACTCTTACAAGTCGTTTTTTATTTTATTTTTATGGAAACATACACGGTTGGCTACATCACCTACAGCATCCGTGATGTCAGCCCATAACACCGGGTGAACTAGGTGCCATGTCAGGTGCTTCCCTTCGAGTCAGCTTTTGTAAATTTTTGTCAACCTGTTAGCTTGTGTCAACTTTTGTCAACTTGTGTCAACACTTGTTTTGCCAACCTATATCGACCACTTTGTCAACTTTTGTCAACTATGGTCTACTTTCATCGACTTTTCTCAACTTATGTCCAATTGTCAACTTCTGTCAGCTTTTGTAAATTTTTGTCAACCATTTAACTTGTGTCGACTTTTGTCAACTTTTGTCAACACTTTATTAATTTTGTATGGAAACTGACCCGGTTGGCTACATCACCTACAACGTCCGTGATGTCAGCCCATAACACCTGGTGAACTAGGTGCCATGTCAGGTACTTCCCTTTGGTCGTGCCGGCTACACTGAACTGGACGGAAAACAAACTATTTACATATCGACCGCTTTGTCAACTTTTCCCAAATTGTTCTACTTTGTCTACTTTGCTTGTGTGTTATTTTTTAATAATAAATATTTTTTTACATTTTTACTTGACGTTTTTATACAAAAAAATCTCTCCACATTAAGTCCACCTTTTCTAATAATAATCTGTAGCCATTTTAAGTATGGCATTTGATAGTAATAATTTATTATAAAAAAATAATTTATTCCGAAAGCCTCCAACTCCATATTAAGTTATCCTCACTGCACCAGAAAAATCTGTTTTTTTTTTAAATTTCAGTCATTTTCATTCAATTGTTTCTCAATATTTTTGTAATGGGTCAAAGTTATTTTTCATAGTTACCAAAGAGCAAATTTAATAAACTTTTTTTATGTGTCCTCGCTTTTTATATCTGGCCAGTAGTTTTTGATCCAGATCCTTTGTTCTCAAGTGAGTCACTTTGGGGCCTTGTTCGGGTTAGCTTCGTTTTGTTTACAAACCAAACAATCAACACATACCATGCTCTCATTTCAAGTAGATGAAGGGCCTAGGCTTGTGTAAATAATGACATCATACCACTGGAGTGAATAAATTAGCCGAAATTAATTTGTCAACACACTTGAGATTTACGATCTGGGGGCAGGAGCGGCCGCTGAGCGGCAATTGTTTGGGACTATTTTAAGACCAACATTTCTCCAAAACTACAGGATATTTTGATGTGGAATGGTAGATTAACAAATAAACTTTCAATAAAACACAATATAATCAGGATATATAGATTTTATTAGCAAATATGAATATTATAGTACGAAAAGGGGTAAATTATTTCGTTCATAGACTTCAACCCAGTAAATTGGTGATATTTATTAACACAAATAGACTTGTTACTAATGTAATGACTAGTAAATTTAACGTACATTTCGAAAATATAGGCTTTTCGTATAGGTTTAATAGAAAAAAGTCTAGAAATAGGGCCTAGACGGCGCGGCGGTGGGCGCGCGCCATTTTGCGAAAAATGCCTGGCAATGGTGGGCTGTCAGTTGACCTACAGCTCTGGCATTTGAAGGGACGAATTTCAAATAGTGGCCGCTAGGGGTCGCGGGAAATGAAATGGGGTTGTAACAGAGTACAAAACTACTGAGCGGTCTTGGAGCAGTGCAGTCTTGGAAGCATCGTGCAGATAATTAGTCGCTCCTCCAGGGTGCGCTAAAATTGGAAAAATTAGAGCAGCATTGTGATTGATAATTGAATTGATCCTAGTTTGTCTGTGAAGTAAAATCATCCGTAATTCAACTCAGTGAGCGGGTGCGGCCGTAGGCGTTAGCAGAATAAACAAAAGTTAAGTACCTACTAGCTATAACAATTAAAGAGATACATTATTCATTTGCCAGTGTATTAGAATGATTTATCAATTAATTTATGGGATTAATTAAATATATTAATCGTTGGATTCAATTAATTCAAGATAGAAGCAGTATGCATCGTTATTTGTTTAAACACTAAATATTGGCAAATGACCGGTGGATCGATCTCACCCCGCCTAATTGTTGAATATTCATGTTGGTTTAATTGATGTCGTGTACCTACGAAATTCATTTAACATTACCTTTTTAGAGTAGTTATTATTCTCAGTTAAGATAGTTCTTACACTTTTCCCATAAGTACTGTGCATTGTAATTTGTGGTGTAAAATATTGAAACGGGAGTTTTTCTGCTCGTCTTTTCTTCCGTGAAAAATTTAGATTGCTAGACGAGCGAATTTAAAGTAACATCATATTGAACTGGCTTATGAAAATAAATGATATATCAGTTCACATAACTTGTTTAATTAACTAGCTGAGTCCTCCAATTCTACCCCTGAAGTAAAGAATCTCCTGAATCATAAAGACCAGTAATTTATTAAATTACATCGAACGGTTATTTAGCCTACATTTGTTGAATTTGATTACAGGTCCTTTAATAGTTCATTTGGTTCGATATATATAGAAGGAAATTGATTAAATTTTGAAATTCGAAGTTAACGCAATTGGCAGATCCGATCAATCTTATTAATATGTGGGTTGAATGAGTTCGAGTCTCAATTTAATTAATTAAAGGTTACTGATAACTGAGTTTGCAATTTGCCTGATATCACAGTTCAATCGACACTATCTGGGGAGCAAATTAGCAAGGCTGGAGGATTACAAAATCAATCTTTTCAACAGTGGGAGTGCTGCAGTGTATGTAGTACCAAAGGATATAGGTCGTAGACCACTCATATATGCCATGGCGACCATCTAATGGATATTGTTCATGACGATAGCATTACCTACTGAAGTAACTGACAACTAAACGAGAATATTATGAGAACACTTAGGTGTTAAATCTTCACAATAATACTTACCATATATGTCTGGTCCGATTTACCCAAGGGTAACCGACCTGAATCCGATTCTGATATCGCGATTCCAATTAATGCGCATCGAGGTCAATCGTCTGACGATTGGCTTCATAAAATATCCTTTTTAAGCAGGCAGGGCCCACCTCGCTTATAATATTCCAGAGTCGAAATTAACGACCCGGCATAGGGGTTGGTTAATGAGATCGAAGGAGTAGCTCTGCTGAATTTATTGCATTTGTAGTTTATCGACTTATTGTTCGAACTTCAGTCTTATGTTAGGCAATACTAAAAAGAAAGGCATACACATACACTACACATGACTATGGCCAGTCGACATATTATTTACTGGGCCCAACACTTCATATAGGATGAAATTGCAACATTCATATCAGTTGGAATTCGAGTAGAACATTTGGTCATTTGATAGAAGCTATTACAATCTATAATTATCCATTGAGATTAATTTATCATATTTAATTAAGTAAATCAGTAAAAAAAAAAAAAATATTAGACGATCATTCGACCCTTACATTATATCTTCTAAAAAATGACCAGTTATGTTCAAGAATAGGTAGGTACTTAGTTCTTTATAAATATAATGCATAGTTAAAACTTTCTCTAATTCGAACTTTTCCAGATTAAATGTCCTCCTTTTTCAAATTTGCATCTGGTAACCCTACGTCCGCGTCGGCGGCATCGCGGCGCTTTCACACAACGACGCCAGGTTTTGAAGAGAATTTGTTAATAATTAAAGCTTCAATAATTAACAAAATGGACGACGGAGAATCGCAAACAAAGAAAAAAAAGAAGTACGAATCAAATTTTCGACAATCGTGGCTAGAAAATGAGAAATACAGACATGGGTGTGCCTTAGTAGCTTCCTCCCTGGATCGAATATTGCAGGTCGTTCTATCCTGTCGTTGTAACATCACAAGAAATCCTAGAACGAAAACAGGTGTACAGTACCCGAGAACAAGAACTACTAAGTTTACCGCTACAGAGCTTACAAACAAATGGAGACTAGGAAGAAACCAACGAAAAGTCAACAACACCATCACATAAAATAATAGAACAAGAACAGGGCAAGACTCAACGGCAAAATCAACTACCGATACTGATTCCCACTAAAGAACAATTACAAACAAATCGGGACCAAGCAGAAACCAACGAAAAGTCAACAACACACATCACATGAAATAATAGAACAAGAACAGAACAAGACTCAAGGACAATATAAATCGGTGGACAAGACTCAAATACAACTACAGATCCTTACAAAAGGACTGCCTACTGGAGAACAACAAAAAAACAAAGAACAGTCAATACTACTACAAACGAACTCTCTGAAAAATTCCTCTAACACAAATTCTTTAAATGTGACCAAGCCATCGACCTCAACAGCAGAAACCGATATGAATTATATTCCATCACCTGATTCTCCGGTCGCTAGAACTCTGCAATACAAAAACAATGTGTTAAATCTCTAACTGTTTTATATTTTAGTTGCAATTGTAAAAAACGTTGGAAGTATTTGCGACATAACTTAAAAAAAAGAAGGCTGAAGAATATATGGGAAAAGCCAGAAATACAAACAATTGGGAGTATATGACTCGACTCTCTTTTATATCTCAGGCTCCTCACCAGCGAGAGACCATAACGAATGAAGTGGAAGAATTTGCGCAAGTGTTGAACGAAGCCTTGAGTTATGACGGTATTGGAGAATAACGTCGAACGCGATCTGCTATTGGCGATCCAATTCTTCACCCTTCTATTGACGATAGCCAAGCGCAAGCGCACACTCCCCAAGGCTCAACGCGTCATGTTCCCGTGCAGATGCCCAGAAAAAGCAAAAGAACCAAGTCTGGCTTGGCGCAAATTCTCGAAAAAGGGAAAAGAGAGAGAAATGAGCTCATGGGCAGTATACTTTTGTCGCAAAAACCACCGGAGAGCAATCAGATAAAGAAATTCTTCGATTCTATGGGCGACATTGTGCCCACCTTTCCTTCACGTGGAGTGACCACCACCTTTCCTCACGGCGTGGAGTCATTTGGTGAATATCAGATATGATCCGACTATAAGTGGATTCAAGGTTTGCGGCACGTGTTGATCTGAGACAGAAACATACACCGCTTTTATCCACTGTGAATGGATTCGTCTACCCGGAAGAGGCAAATCGACCTGCACTATGCCCCATAAGCGAGCGACTAATATCACCTCGTTTGCCGTTTATGGCGATTAGACATGTGAGATTTTTCGAGGGATCGAAGAAATTGTATGGGCAAGTTATTAATGTTCCGGTAGAAGTTGATAACATAGTCAGAGTATTACCCCGTTCTCTGACCGACGATTATGCGATAAATATTCGCATTAAAAATAATTTAATTAATAAAAGCATATATGGCAGGGTGTGTATCGAAGAGCGTAATAAAAGAATGGTTGAGATTTCTTGCGAATACACTGTTGTATAAACGGCATAACATACAAATCGATCCAGAGTACAGAGATAGACAGAGTGGGGTAGCTGATCCCGTGACTTGAGCCTTTGACGTGTCACAGCTAGAGCCCAAGCATCGTGTTTCTATGTTGCTGCCGTCAGTGGATCATTGGTGGCATGAGCCGAGTAAGCAGCTTATGCGCGAATTTATCAATTCGAAATTGGTGAATGATCTCAAAGCGTTATCGACGAAGTATGTGTTCAACGAAGCCATAGTGAAGTTTAATATAACCGACCCCGGACAGTGTTGGAGAAATCTGAAAGAGAAAATATTAAGCGCAAAAAAGGCTACCAACGAGGGAGCGATGCCCGGTGTATTTAATGTTAAGATACCAAACACGCAAGCATTGCCCAGTAAGATTCAAATTCAGCTCACAGAGTTCGTCGAATCGGATATGCAGTGTGCTAATGTTAAATTGAAACGCTATTATTAGAACCGAAATATGTTCACGGGTTGGCCGTAATTTCTGTATCGGGATTCAAAATCACTAGAACGGGTATTTCGCTCAACACTGAAATGGAATCAGTTATTCGACGATTCCAGTGGAACTGCAACGATCTTTGAATGAAAATTTGAAAGTGACGCCTAAAAATGTGGTTCACAACAAATGGTTTAAAAATACTGCTGCAGAATCTAGCGATGATGACGACACCGTAAGTCATGAAACATATGACTTTAATTAATAATATCACAGTTCAGTGTGTCGCGCATATTGTGTCCTATAACAAAGTCAAAATAATTCACGCGGAAAACCTACTCAGAAGAAGATAACGAAACCAACAAATCAAGAAACAGACCTAATTAATAAATTGTCAAGCCGTGTCTGTCCGACCGAATAAGTCAACAAGAATCAAAGAAGGCTCACACTGATAGTGATTTGCACTTTTTGATGTCGTTATATGACCGTTTTAAAGCTATAGACAACCGCATGAAAATGGATGCCCAAATAGACATTTTAAATGTTATTAAAAAATACTCTTTTCCTCAAACAGTGCAGACCTACAATAGAGATGGAGGTTACGATGGTTACTATGGGTATGGTTACAATACGGCTACCTATGGCGAGAGACAGCAGCCGTTTCCTGAAAACCGCTATGGTCACCGGATTGACCGATCTGAGATCCGGGGTCTCGAGACCCGAGCGCCAAGAGTTCAACCAGAAATTTCACCAGGCAGTAGTGTTCATCCAACAGTACCTCCAAATGCAACGGAGTTTTCGCCACAAAACAATCTTCGGACAAGTTTTGTCCCCAAATCATCCCGCGTTTTCACCAGAGTCCCAGGATTCCCTTTTGAGCTAAATTTTTAATTGAGTTTATTTTTAACATAAAATAAACTCAACTCGTGTAACACATTTATTACTTTTTCAAATAATAAATAATAAATACAAATACTGTTTTACTTACCTTAAAGCGATTGCGAGGCGTCTTAAACGATGATAAAGTAGTTGAAATTGACTTTCGTTTCTATTTTCTATAATAGGATGAACCCAGTACATTCTGTTCCGGCGACGACGTCTTCTTCGGCGTAATAATTAGCCACAACAATGCTTCCTCTTTGAAATCCATAGTTGTACTGTCGGTTTTGTGTGGTTCATTTGTGGTTTCGCCGCCCAGTCACCACCCACAAAACTGTCGATGGAAAGTGGTCGATACGGTCGACAGTCAACCACATTACAACCACTGTTTTGTGGTTCAAATGTGGACGGAAAGTGGTACGTCTGAGCTAGGCCTTAAACGGCCCATTCACAGTCCTGCATGCAGGACGCAGCGCCGGCCGCCAAGTCGTGGCTGGATTATGGATAGCTGAACGTCCGGCAAGACGTTGCAGGATGCCCGGCGGCGGGTCCAGCAAGCTCCGCCCAACGCGTACCCGGCCTCGCGTCGGACGATCAGTGGCGTGGCAAAGCGGCCGGGAGTGTTCTCACGTAGGAACGTGTGTGTATTGTCGGACGGCAAATTGCTTAAATATTTACACGTACAACGTGGAAAAGCAAACGCCAGCCCAACTATCAGCCCAGCCCAACATGACTCCGACTTTCAGGATTTTGACCAGTAGTAAATATCCACCCACTGCCTACATACATATACATATACCGTCAACGTCATCTCAGAACATATTCCTGAGTCGCCAACATCATTGCAGTCACCATCACCCCAGCCCAACATGACTCCGAAATACAGAATTTTGACAATAAATAAATTTACATCCACTGTTATATTATCATCGTCATCAACTCCGATATGTCTGGTCTAGTCGATGATTCCTATAACAGACCTACTTAAATATTGTCGATTGTTATAGATGAAAGATAGTAATCTTCAAATTCGACGAAGATGCGTTTAATGCATTCCTAGGATAGAGCTCCCAGGAAAATAGTGATGATCATTGGTATATGGACTCTGGTGCAAGTGAGCATGAAGTCGCTACTTGAATTGTTGGAAGAAAATGTATGCACCAGTAAGGTAAAAATAGGTAACGGAGACTTGTTAAATATAAATCGGAATTGCACTGTAACATTGTATACATGAACAGTTTGTAAGTACATAATAAACTAGGTTTTCTAATGTTTTGTATGTTCCAGATTTAAAATTAAATTTATTTTCAGCAGCCTATGTGTTGGACAAAGGATATTAGTTTATTTCGGACAGTAACTAGTGTAAAGTCTTTGATAAGTATAGTGAAATTCGTGCAATAGGCAGAACAGACAAATCGTATTTGATGGAGTTTGTGGAAGAAATACAAAATAGTGTAGTGCAAAGTTGGGAGTGCAAATTGTCAGTTTGATGTTTCTGAGTGTCACTTGAGTAAGAAAATCGAAGAACTTTCGGTGCGGCATAAAAACTAACTCAACAAAATATTAATCAGGTAAAGTGTTTGCTGAATAACAACAAAGTGAAATATATTGATGATATTGAAAAGTTTATGTGTGAACCGCGTCTGAGCGGTAAACAAACGAGGAAGCCGTTTCCCGTGATTCGCGAGCAACCAGGGCTCTCGAGCTCGTAAATGCAAACGTATGCGGTCCAATAGAATGGACATCACTAGGTGGAGCAAAGTATTTTCACTTCTTTCTGTCTAAAGAAATGTTTATTTTCTGAAGCATAAATCATAGGCAAACGTTTTTTTTTATCGAAACCGAAACGTTTGGCTACATCACCTACAACATCCGTGAAGTCAGCCCATAACACCGGGTGAACTAGGTGTCATATCAGTGCTACCGTTCATTTCATGTCGACTACACTGCAAGATGCATTGAAAATTCCATCGCACGGATAGAAAGATAAATATGGAACAAGTAAATCATCACGCCAAGTTCTGACAATAGACTTGAATTTATGAATGAGGGGATGGCTTTGCTATCGGTTGCAGCGCGGCCTGCCTGAAGTTTTGTTGAAGTTGAACAAGGACTGATCAATCATGTGTGTGTGCGCAAGTGATTCGTAAACATAGTGTGGAAATCTCAGTGGAACGAGCAATAGGGTACGTGTGCTGTCAAGTCCTTTGACAGGCCTTCGGGATCGTGTTCAGTCCTTGACGCAACCACTTACTCAGAATCCGGATCTGAGGCCGTTCCGTCCGAGGGACGACAACAATCGACTGTGGGCACCGAGAGCGAGCGGTACGTCGCGAAGTCCTCGAGTGCACCTGGTACGAGTATCCTCCGGGGTCGTGTCAGTGTGAGCGAGCAGAGCTACATCGGACAACCGACCGCCACTTCAAAACCTCATTTTAAGTAAGATAATTTAGAAGTAATTAACTTTATTTCATACTGTATCCACTAAACGACCTTTTTGAAATGTCTACCCTAGAGATAGCAGAAAGAATGTTAATTAAATTCGATGGTAATAAGCGCAAACTTCACGAATTTATAGATAATTGTGCCAAGGCGATGTCGAAAATAGCGACTCATCATAGAGACACTTTATTTGCCACAATAGAAACCAAAATAAGCGATAAGGCGCGAACTATGGTTCGAAATAGAGACTTTACCGAATGGAGCCGAGAAAAGTTATCTTTTGGACGCATATTCTGAAAGAAGAACTGTTGTTTTTGTTTTTCCAGCACCCACTTCTTGCAGGATATATTAAATGAGCCAATTCCAAACTTCTCGCACGGCGGGAGGTAGACTGTTCCAACACTTTGTGGAGTTGTATTGGAAACATCCCAATGGCCAACGCAAATGGCAACTCGAACTAAATTCAAGCATGTAAGCAGGGCTTTAAAGAACCCGTAATTTCATTCGCCAATAGGGTCCAATGTTGTTACATAAAATTTTTAGATTCACTCGACCCCAGCCAAAAAGCTGAGGCGAGACAACCGTGTACCAACACTAAACGTGTTCCTAAACGGTCTAAATAAAGAGCAAACTATTTTAGTAAAGTCACAAAAACCAGAGAGTCCTTAGAATCTGCGATAGCCATAGCGCTAAACGAAGAAGAACAATTTTTAAGTAAACTAGAGACACACAGGTACGGTCAGAATCACCTATAATTCTAACAATAAACATATAAATAATGTGTGGTTTAATCAAAACAAACAATCCCACAAATTTTGTAACTACTGTAAATAATCTAATCATACATAACACACCGGAATGTTGGAAATTGCAAGGCAAAATCCAGCGGAACCCAGAGCAAGGTCAAAACAACCACTGTTTCAACCAATATAATAATCGTCAAAATAACCATCACTTTAATCAGCAGCGAAACAACAATCAACAAAACAATCAGGGATGTAATCAGTCAAACAAGTTTAAAGTTTAAACTCGAACCGTCCTCAACAGCCGGCGATATCGAGGAACGTGAACGAAATACAAGCCGGATCACTTTATCAGTAAAATCAATTAACCTTAGTTCAGTAACTACTTACGTACAGTTAAATATTAAACAACTAAAAACGAAACCCGTTAAATTACTAATTGATACTGGCGCTAATGTGTCCTTAATTAAATACGGTACGTTGAGAAGCGATACCTTATGTTATTTAGATAAGCCAATAATATTAAAGGGCATCCATAATGTTGATAATCACACAAAATCTATTTGTTATTGTTATTTAGATATACAAACGAAGAATGGTTCATTTAACAGCTTATTTTATGTAGTTCAAAACAATTTCCCGATAGAGTTTGATGCAATATTAGGTAACGATATTATAAAAATTTCTAGAGCTTCCCTTAGTTACGAAAACGATAGTTTATATATACATAACGATAGATTACCCTTAATTCATCTAGAAACCGTTCTTCAACCCTCAACTAGTTTACACCCTCTGCGGCAATAGATTTAGAAAACCTAGGTAGTGTTAAATGCAACGAGGAACCTTCATATTCCGAGATAGAGCGGATCGGGGGAAATGAGTCATTAAATTCCAATACTGAGTCATCTGGTAACACGCATCTCAGCCTATGTTGACCATCATCGCCAACCAATCGTCAAGTCACTGCCATCCCATTTAAAAGACACTTACCATTTTCTCGACATCATACAAAACTTCAAACTACCCCCAGACACCCACAACTTTAGTTACAATAGACGTCACTTCCCTCTACACCAATATCCCACACGCCGAAGGCCTCGATGCCATTACAGAATACCTCAACAACAGACAATACCCTCATACACCATCCACACAATTCCTCATACAACTGAGCGAAATACTCGTAGTACTAACCAGCAACTTCTTCAACTTTGAGGGCCAAGTGTACAAACAAATCAAAGGAACAGCTATGGGTTCGCGCATGGCACCATCATACGCGGACCTATTCTTGCGGAAAATAGAAGAGCAATTTCTAAACAATTGTGCCATAAAACCTGCGCTGTGGCTTCGGTACATAGATGATATCTTCGTGATTTGGCAGCATAGTTTAGAAGAACTAGAAATCTTTCTGAAAAAAATTAAACCAATGCAGTTCGTTATCGTTCACCCATACCAAATCACAAAAATCCATTACATTTCTAGATGTTGACCTCACAATCCATAATAATCAAATCATCACATCAGTCCATATCAAAGAAACAAATAAGCTACAGTACCTAGATTTCAATAGCTGCCATCCATCCCATACAAAACGCTCTATACCCTATTCGCTCTCAATCCGTGGACGCAAAATCTGTAATCATCCACACACATCAACACAATATCAAGAAAAAATTTACAATGCACTAAAAGAAAGAAATTCCCCTCAGAAACTGTTTGTAAAACAAATATACAACAAAAAACCATATCCAAGAATAAACAACAACAAAGACAAAGACATTTTAAGATTCATTACTACACACTTTCATGGTGTCCATAAGTTAAGAAAATTTATCAAAGAATATCTTCCGATTCTCAATAACAACACAGATACAATAGGCCTAATCCCAACCACACCACCCATAACATTCAAACAAAATAGAAATTTGCGTTCTATCCTCTCTAAAACTAAACCGCAATCTCCACCAGCCACAAACTCCTCACCATCCGGCACCTCACCTTGCAATCATCCTCGCTGCAAAACATGTCCACTCATCAATACCGCACCCATAATCCAACTCACAAACGCACATCATCGACTGTACGCCCAACCATACTCCACTTGCAAAACATCAAACTGCGTCTACCTGTTAGAATGCAGACATTGCCCATCATACTACATCGGTGAAACAATCAACCCCCTTCATATCAGGCTTAATCATCACCGCTTTACAGACAACTCGCTCGCTTATTCCTCATTACACGCTAGTTCACACCAACTGACATTTAACAACTGCTTCCACGTCCGTATCATAAAATCATTCTCCCCTCCCCTCCCTGAAATAGAATTGCGTACCCATGAAACTTCATACATATGGATCCTTGGCTCATACCATTCACCAGGCCTCAACGTCATTCACTAAAATATTAAACCATCTCACCTGGCCACAAATACATCACCAGTACCTTACACATCTCATAACTCAAATTAATTTACGTTCATCCACTCACCATGCCTCCATAAAACCATCATTTGCTTTTTATTTCTATATAAAAAATAATAAAAACAGAAGAAAATAAAAAAAAACATATCTATCAAATCATAATCATATTATTTCTCACTTGACTGAAGACGCCACCGACGACATCGGGGCGAAATATATCCATAAATGTGCTTTTTTGCTATTACTAAAATATGTGTACATAAAAAATAAAGCAACAAAAAGTTGTATAGTATTTAATTATAAAAAATATATATTTATAAAGTGTAAGACAGGTATATGAAGATATATGAAGACTTCAGAGGAAGCAAACTTCACAATGCTGAAGCCTTCCAATTCAGAGCATTTAGTGGAAGTAAACGTCACGGTGCTGAAGCCTACCCTTACAGACATCGGTACGTCCACGACCTATGAAGACAGTGGTAAGTCCGGAACTCTAATAGACATCGGTAAGTCCACGAACTATGAAGACAGTGGTAAGTCCGGAACTTTTATAAACATTGGTAAGTCCACAACCTATAAAGACATTGGTAAGTCCAGAACCCCTATAAACAGTTGTATGAAGTCCACAATTTTTACAAATGATGCTCGAAAAAATATTTTTATAATCAAAATCAAATTCCCGAACGAATAGTACGATTAAGGTTAAGAAACGAGCAGTATTGGTACACAATAATCGCCTTAAATATGCCATAATTGGGAAGATATTAAGAAAGAAACAGAAGAGTTTAAAAATAGTAACAACATATACAGTAAGGTAATTTCGAATGGAATGTTGAGTACATTCCAATATTTTCAATATTTTGTAGTAATTTATATTATTTTAGTATAATTAAGTTAATCATAGTTTATGTAATCTACAGATTATTAAAATATTTCTATCAAAGGTATAAAAACAGCAGAAGGGAGAATTTCATTCACAACTGTATAATGTTTAATTTGTGTAGAGAAAGACTTTATACTTCAACAGCAACAGCACCTCCAGAATTCGAATTGAGTGATTTATCAAGGGAATCAAATGATATAAAAAATGAACATTGTATCAGCTCCACATCATTTACACCACCCGGTCGGTTGGACGACAGGCCTCCGCGTGCACCTTAAATCTTCACATTCAATTGATTTAATTGCTCCGAAATGCAACATAGAACCACATACGGAACCACCAGCAAGTGCGCCGAGTGTAGCCGCCTACTCTTCCTCAGCAAGCCAAAATACACTATAGTGTGCATCATCAACACCACCGATCATAAAGAAGAGAAAATTAACACATTACTTCCAAAACTCCGACATGGATGCTATGATAGGCAGAATGACAGCTTTAGATGGTTTTCCCTTCAGCGTGTTTTGCACTTCTCCTGATTTTCGAAAGCTGTTCAAAGCATTCGGTCATGACAAGCTGGTTATGACATCAAAAGCGATTAAAAATATTGTCTTAAATTATTGCAAAGAATGTAAAAACATTGACAAATGAACTCGGAGACATGAATAAGGCAGGGTGAAAATTTTCTCCGAGCTTTGACGAATGGACATCCTCAAGAAACCGAAGGTACATGAACATTAATAAATCATTCTTGTGCGGGTAAATGCTCTAAAGGTCAAACCGCAATATCGCGACGCGGCGCGAGACGGAAAATATTATTTATATTTATATTCATATATATGACCCAAACCGCACTATGGTGGCGCGGCGGGGCAGGGTTGGCTCCGGCGTTAATTTTGCCGCGCAGCGCCGCTGCCGCTAGTGCGGGATAGAAGCGGCAGCGGATAGGCGCGGCGCGGTCAATTCTCCAGTCAGTTCATGTTCAACTTGAGAGTGAGCGAAAGGACGCACGATGGACGAGGAAACATTTATTTCTCTTGTAAGTAGTTATCCCGAAATGTATGACTTGGAAAACGAAAATTATATTAACCAGCTCCGAAAAAACAATATATGGAACGATGACTCCCTTCTTATATTACTAGGTGGTAGGGTTTAACCCGCCCGGGTTGGTACCACCGCACTGAATGAAAGGTCGGTTGAAACGGCTATGTAAATAGTTTGTGTTTTCCGTCCATTTCAGTGCAGCCGGCACGACCGAAGGGAAGCACTGACGTGGCACCAAGTTCACCCGGTGTTATGGGCTGACATCACGGATGTTGTAGGTGATGTAGCCAACCGTGTCAGTTTCAATAAAAAAAAAAAAAAACGAGATAGCTACAATAATGGGCGTGTCAGGTAAAAAAAAAAACATTTTATTTTGCCGGGTCGAGCTATCAAAAAAGAAATGACAGAGTGATAGGTTAGGTTAGGTTTGTGATGCGACCTGTAGGTACGTGAGGTACAGAGATGAAAAAATTCTTCGAGCGGGACGATGTAAGCCGCTGCACTGCTGGTAAGAGGGAATGCCGTAATGTAAAAAAAAAAGCAACAGATACCATATTTGACGGACACATTACTAAATCTCTACAAAATATATAAGAAAGAAGGAGGAAAATACGATTTCATAATTTTTTTTAAGAGCAAGCCTTTTTATGTTCTTTCGCCAACCGTACAAAGCAGAAACACCTGTCTTTGTGTAAAACATAGCAACTTAGAGCATCGTTTCCCAAACAATGGGACGCGACCTGGTACCGGGCCACGAAGAAAAAATACCGGGTCGCGGCGGAGGCGGCGGCGTCTCGCATTTTCTGACGACCATAGTACCACGGTAGATGTAGTTGGATAAGGAACCCATTTATACAGCACATGGAATCTGAATCTGAGCCAGAACTGCAGGATTCAGATGTTGAGTCTATTATTGAAATTTCGTGTGACACAGCACTCAAAGAAATATTCCAGAAAACACCACTGATAGATTTTTGGCTTTCGTGTCGTCAGGAGTACCCAGTTTTAGCAGAAAAAGCTATAACATTTCTAATGCTGTTTGTCACGACCTATAAGTGTGAAGCAGGATTTTCAACACTGGTGTTCCTCAAAAATAAATATAGAAACCGTTTGGAAGTCGAACCGGACCTGAGAATAAAATTAACATCTTTTCCTGCAAACTTGAAATTTCCACCCACGTGCTGCTGGTGTGCGAGGAGGTGGCAGACTTAAGGGCGAAAGAAAGAAAGAAGCTGGGAGGCCCTACTACTAGTGTTGTTAAATCATTCAAATAAAATTGAAGGATTTAATGAACGCTTCAGAGCGAACACTTCAAATGAAGTGTTCGCTCATTTCGTCTAATTTCACTTGTAACGCACATTAGAGCGGGCACTTCGCCGCGCACGTGAGCCGCGCGACAGTTCACTCACACACAACACAAACGAACGAAATGACACATACAGCACACGCAGTTTGATACAAAGAAATTACGAACCTAGCGCGGCCAATGAAGATGAAACCCCACAAGAAAAAGATGTCACCGCTTGGGGAAGAATCGACGACCTATTAAAAAAAGAAGCCTCAAGGAAATGCCACTGCGAGAGCTATGCGGGAACTCCAAATGTATTTGGACGACGAATTGCTCCCAAGAAAAAAATCAATCTGGCCAATGGAACAGTCCAGCCCAGTGGTAGCGAGATCACAAGATTATATACCCACCAAAGACATTAAACCCACCCTCTTCCATAAGCTGGTTTTTTAATCTCTTTGATACCCACATTTGTCCGAAAGAGCTATGGCGAAATAATATTTGACTTTGTTTGTTAGCGTCTATAACAGTGTTTGTAACAATAGTCAAATGTTACCTTTTAATAAATAAGTAATATCTGAATAATGTTTTTATTATTTTATAGGTTTTCATGTATTTAATTGAGTGAAAATTAATGTGACCTATACTGAAACAAAGATTTTACATTTTTTAGATATTATTATATAATAAATAACTATTCTAGATATCAATCGCAACACTTTAAAAAAAACGTCATAATCGCAACACTCAAAAAAATAATTAAACGTCAAACGTTTTTTTTCGTTGAGTTTGGTTTTGGTTTTTTGCTGGCTGTCTTTGTTTTGTGCGTTATTATCCAATTTGTTTATAAATCGACCCGGACTGTTTAATGGACTGTTATTTGATACCAGAGTTACTACTTTACTTTGTAGCTGGGTGTATCCTTATATCGTAATTGTCTCGTTACATTAATTATTTAGATATACTGTACCTTAGAGTATCACAGATATAGATCCTGATGTCTTACCATGCTGATATGACAAACTAATATCACCACGAGAAAACGCGGCAAAAATAAATAATTCACCTAATTACTTATTACTAAGTAAGTACCTACATAGCAGGGCATTGAGAATAGACTGGACAGAATAAGAGACCCAGTCAAACATAACCTAAAAAATGCAAACCGTAATAATTTTTTTTTTGTGACTTCGTCCGGTAAGAAAAAATATAAGTACACCAATTTTAAGAGGCTTTAACAGAACTTAATCACTTTTTTTTTATGTTTTCCGGTATTGCATCCGGCTTTGGAATGGAAAGGTTCCAACTAACATTTTTACTAAAAAATTGTTTTTGAATAAAATGGTTTCATTTGTTGTATAATACAACATATGTGACAACCTGGCGCCATCTGTTATCCCGTTAAGAAGTTAGGGAAGTGAAATAGTGCATGTTTTAATGCAAGTTGTCATGCTTCATGCGACAAGATGTCGAGTGTCATTTGGAACCAATTAGAATTATCGGAATTTTAAAATAAAACTAAAAATATTTTCAATTTATCCATTTTATTCGAATTGGAAAGAATAATTTTCTTACAAAATAGAGTCTTCTCCATGCAATAAAGGTTTCATCTGCTACAAAATAATTAATTTCGCATAAATTGTGGTATACTTAAATGTAGTTTTCCACTAAGATAAAGAATTTTTAATCCTTTATCTTTGGTTTTCCACCTGTTATGTTGACACAGATTATGTCAGTTAGAGCAGCTGTCATGTCGTTCACTCGCTTATTATACGTTACATTTTCGCGCCAACTAGTCGGTGATTTCTGCACATTTTTTTTCTATCTTGTAACACTCTCCATTTCCCAAAAACCTGTCTATAATTTATCTGTCTTCATCTTTATCTTCAATCTATATTATTATTGGTACATAATAATAAACATTCGCCGAACACTCCAAAGCCAGAAAGAGAAAATCAAACAAGTAAAAGACCATATTCACTCATTCCCTACCGTAGAATCACATTATTGCCGCAAAACAACTTCCTGGCAATACTTGGAATAATCTCTTACGTTACAAAAAATGTACCAGCTATACCAGGAATATTACAGGATAAAGGAGGTCGAATCCGTAAAATATTCTTTAATATTCTAAAAATTTTAATTCGGCCTGCGCATTTACCATCTATGCGTTATCATTACTGAGTATATTTCGCCCAATCATGCTTGTCGACTTTGATGTTGTCGATATGCGATGCGTTGAACCGCTCGCAATGCTTATGGATTCGATTGATGAACCAGATTATAGCAAACGTCTCTTTATAATGCGGAGAAATGGTGATTTTGAAGTATTTAAGAAGTTTTATTATTACTACAATGGAAAAGAATTTGAACAGAAATGCACAATTAATGAAAGACAGGAGTTTATGAAAGAGTACGATCCAGAAATGGAGTGGTGCTCTCTTACAGATAAAGAATCAGACGATACCATCCCAGACATGGTTATTCTGAGCAAGGACAAAGAGTACATAGTATAATTTAAATCTTTGACCTTAAAAGAGCTTAACTTGGATGCCTATCAACTGGATTACCTATTTAACAATGCCGAACATCCCTCGCTAAGCCAAGATCAAGAAATGATAGAAGACAACCGAATTAATAACTCCACCGCTGGAGACGACAAACTGAACGAATGATAAATATTAGTAAAGCCATAAGTCCTGAAATGGATTTGGTACGCGTGGCGGGACGTTTGGAAAGTGACTTCCCTCAAAATACCATATTACAAAGACATTTTGGAAAGACCAGCGGGTACTCATTCCCATGCTGATGAAGAGGGTGAACCTTGTGAAATGATGGAAGAATTAGCCAATTTGATTGTAAAATATGTGATTAGATTTATTTAGTAAAGTATTTTTATAATGTCTAGACTTATAGGCAGCTCAAGTGCTGACACCATAAAAAAAATACTGATAAAAAAATGCTCGCAGCTCAAAAACAAATTAGCGAATAAGAGACGAGCTTTCATAAATCTAAAAGCAAAGTCGAACCGAATGGAGATTAAAATAATAACTTTAGAGGTTGTTGTAAGAGTTAAATTTAATACCGCATCTAAGAGATTGTGCCGGCTCAGCACTCTGTGAATTACGTGACTTTTTGCTCTGCCACGAGTCGCGGCCGGCGCGCGGGCATTTCCCTCCGGGCGCCGCGCCGCCCGGCACGTCGCTCCGCGCCTCACCGCACCCCAGTCTTTGTCACGCGTCTGCGCACGCTACTCGTGTTGTACTTTCTTTCATACAATAAACTAAATTCATATCGTACCGGTGCTTTATTCCATACGGAACATTACTATCTATCTACAGACAGTGTACAGTGGCATAAGATCACCAAAATGGTGTTACAAATTGCTTGCAGCAACAATCTTCTCCAAACTTAGGTAGACACAGTAAATGGTAAGAACACAGGAAAGATCGCACATACGGCTGAACGAACATGATGAAAATATTAAAAATATTTGCTTTGACGGTGCACTTTTACTCTGCAGATGGCATCTGGCAGATGTCACCGAGTGATTTTTTGTTGTACAATGAACAAGCAATAAAATTTTCCTTTTGCAAAATCCCATACACAAAATTCAAAATTAAAACACATAATGTATAGTAAAACTGACTCCCACATCGTACAATTTAAGCTTGGATTTGATGATGAGTTCCAGTCTGTTAACATAAAACCATCGGTGCAAATTAAAATAATATCCAACATAAAAATAAAGGAACCCGAGAACTAAGAATCGATACATAAAATCTTTGATATCCAAGTATGTACCTAATTCATCCGTTTTCAAATGTTAAAAGTCTTGCCGGAATACCAAAGCAGACATATTCCATGCAAACTAACGGCTTCCACTTGTGAATGTTTGCAATCTTATTTTGCATGAATGCAACTATCTGGATATAACTTTCTGCCGCCTCTGTTCGTTTTCCAAGAAAATAATTAAATGAGCAACTCCAAAAAATGCTCCATCTGGAAGTATTTTTACGACTAGTTCGAAAGGTTGGATGAATAGTGGCATATAATATGGTTGAAAAATATCGTTAACATTGTTCTGAAACTGTAACTGAAACTGACCCAGTTCTACTGGTCCTCGATGGTCACTCAAGTCACAAAGAAGTTGTGTCATACGCAAAAGAAAATCACATACATATGTTAAGCTTTCCACCACACACTACTAACAAGCTACAACCACTAGACCGGGCATTTATGAACCCATTAAAAAATGCCTACGATTCTGCATGTACCGATTTGATGAGAAAACATCCATATATGCGGATAACCGATTACGATATCGCAGGGCTGGCGGCAAAAGCATTCTCGGTCTCATGCAGAATGGAGACAGCGAGAAATGGATTCGAGTGTTCTGGTATAGAACCATTCAATCCAGATAAATTTATGGATTTGGATTATTTGCCGGCAGAAAGCTTAAACATTCCAGAGTTAAACGTTCCAAATGATGATTGGATCATTTGTGCCAAACAATGGTAAAAAAATGAAACTTCGCAGAATTTCGGCTTGATTCAGTCAGCAGAAAATCAAACGCTATTAGAAACTTTTCCACAAGATAATGTTCAGTGCTCGTCATATTCAAACTCAAATATCGATATGGCGACAGAAAGCATAAACATTACAGAGTTCCAATTTTCCTTGCCAATATTTTTGGAAAATGATACCATGCAGCATACCTCGGTGGTTCATCCAGCAAAAGATCAAACTCTGTCACAAGATAACGGAATTCATGGCTATGCGAAAGAGCCATTTGAACACCACGCAACGATCAGGCCACAGCAATTAATGATATAATATTGACGAGTATCCAAGGAGAGAGCACTGAATATCGCTCCATTAACAGAGTAGTGGAACAAAAATTCGCTACCAACTGTCCTATTGAATGTTTAGATTCTCTGAGTGCACCCGGTCTCCCATCACACAATATTAAATTAAAAGTTGGCGTTGGCCCGAATTCCTGAAATTCCTAATAATTTCCTATTTGGTTTCAAACGCGTACAGTTCCCAGTAAGCTTATGACCATAAACAAAGCACAAGGACATTTTTTTTTCAGTAGAAAGCGTACATCTATGTGTGAGTTGCTTTTCGCACGGTCATCTATACGCGGCTGTTTCCCTAACTAGTAATTCAAATAATGTGTATGCACACATTCCTGGAAATTCTACTTCTAATATAGTATATATTATATATGTATATATACACTGGCCCATCCAGTGGAATGGAATCAGTAGCGATAGTGGAGGGTTTCCAGACCTCACTTGAGTGCCATGGCCTTATTTATTCTAAATTGATTGCAGACGGAGACTCGAGCGTATACAAAAAAAAATTAGACACACAGCCGTACAAAAACCTAACCGTTGAAAAAATTTAGTGCACGAATCATTTGCTCCGAAATTATAGTACCAAGTTAGAAGAGCTAACAAAAGTCACACAACACCCCCTCCGACTCCGTAAATTATTATCAAACAATATAACACGTCTGCGGCGATCGGTCAATGGTGCCATCAATTATCGAAACTCAGAGACAAATAAAAATCATTTGCTGAAAAAGTAATACATTTAAAAAATGATCTTCTCAATGGACCCAAGTCACGTTTTTGGTGACCAGAGGTCAATGTGAGAAGGCATTTTCTGAGCTACGTTTGAAAATAGGGCGTTCGAGAATACCGATTCCTTTAGAGCAAAATGTGAATCCACTAGAAATTAGAGAAGAGCCTGCTCCGTCCAACATCACACATTCAATCTGGGATGATTTTGATAAAGATACAAAACCCAACGCAGCTGGCATCGTGGAAATTGATAAATTTATGGAAGAGCCAATACTTAAGCGCACGAGCGACCCCTTAAAATGGTGGGAAGAAAGAAAATTTATTTATCCTCGTGTATACGCTTATGCGCTGAAACGACTTTGCTTAGTCGCAACGTCAGTACCGTGCGAGCGGATTTTTTCCACAGCTGGGCTAACGTTGACCGATAGAAGGTCCCGACTAAGTTCTTCAAAAGTGTCCTAGCTATTATTTGTAAATAGTAATTCTTAAGTTATATAAACATGTTGTATATATATGAATAAATAAAATTTTGATTATGGTTTCAACGTCTCTATTTTATTTTCAATAACTCCATCACCCAATCAATGCATATTTCATTTGGTCTGTGTTTGTAAAACTAGCATGTGTGAGTTAACTGTTAAATAAAGGAAAATCGACGTATCATGTAATTTCGAACTGCTTAATAATACAGTTCTATGGAACTGCAGACTCGTGGAGTCAATTTCGATTTAGTGAACTATCGAACTAGATGAACTACATTCGCGAACTAGTTCGTGATTGTAAAAGACATGTGATATGTCCGCTCAATTTAGTGACATGTTTAACCCACGACTAGTGACCACAGCAACTGCAAAGATAAGTTTATCAAATCGCCAAATACTTATTTTTGCCAAAAATCCATTCATGACTCACAATATTCCACAACTGGCTTCTTTAATAGAAACACTTTGTTTCATCAATAAAGCCGAATTCGAATTAGAAATTATCACACTTCGCAGTGATATCATACTTAAAAGCACAGATAATGAAAACGATGCAGTTTTTAAGGTTATGGACTTCGTCAAATACAAAAATGTACGCAAATGTGCACTCATTGTCAAAGCGTTTTTCGGATAAACATATCTATGCAAACAGGCCTTTTCTCAATTGAAAGTAATAAAGAGCAAATACAGAAATATGTTAACTGACGAGTATGTCAAAAACAATATGATTTTGGCATGCTCAGAGAATTACAAACCAGATTTCAAGAAATTGTCAGAAAATGTATCAAGTCAAGTGTCACACCTAGTTTGTATTTACTTTAATTATCTTACTCACAATTAAATTAATTTAAAAAATTAAAATTAAAATTTTTAAAAATTTTCGCTCAAAAACAACGAATCCATCACTCAGTTGTCTGTATTTTGTTGAAATTTGCTGAAACACGATCGAAGTTACTCAATGAGAGAAAGAAAGGAAGAAAGAAATAAGAGACCTGACAAGAGTGGAAATCTGGAAAATTTATGGTTCACGAATTTAAAAACGCAGAAGTGCTCGCTTTTAAAACATGAAGGCACGCCCCACACGAAAAAAAAAAATTTTTCACAAGAGAGGACCGGCAAAATCGTGCCATAAAACCAAAAAATCCAGTTCAATATCAGCTCATTCCATCAGTGCATCTACGATTACCTCTACCCAGGCTATTTGCTAGCTCATCCATTCATCGATGGAATTTTGTCCAGCACCTTGGTAGATCATCAAACAGGTCGACTATTACACCTACCACCAAAGCATACGCAGATGGCTATGTTCCTTTGAAAACCGCAAATACGCAAGATCTGAGAAAGCTGCTTCTGCTATATTCCTGATGAGTATCTTCCATTTTATAGTTACATAATCAACTTGCCAACAACAGAGTGCGGCCATGATGATGAAGAGGATTAATAATTAAATATCTGTATGCGTCTATAATGATTTGAAATTAGTATTTTAAGAGTACTAATTAATAAAAAGTTTAAAAATATTGATTATTTAGTTTAATTTTTCATATGAAATAAAGACAATTTATTTCTAAAAGGGGCTCAGTCACGTTCCTCGCTAAAAGGTTCTCAGTCTTTCGTTTTAGAACTTTATAAAAAAAAATTACAAATGCAGAAATTATCAAATTTGAAGCAGACAATTATTACGTAATGAAATGTGCAGAAATAATTTTATCCGCAGTTTATTTTTTTTATACCAGACTGTTTTGTTAATTTTCTCAAAACTTCCTCTCAAGACTGAGCACCTTTTAGTATGGAACGATTCTTTTATAGAAGGGATAAGGTGGAAACTCTGAGTTCACTTATCCCTACCAGTAGATCTGTAGATCTAAGTGGATATTTTTCCACGTATCCCTACCAGTAGGGAAACCTTGGTAGGGATAGGTGTACTTGCCGTAATAAAATAGGTATGTTTGATTTTATTTCGCCCCATAAAAGCTATAAAAAGAACCATATCCTTCTTCACTGTCTTCCTTCCTTCACGGCCCAAATATATTTATGTGGTTATGTGTCGAGACCGTTAAAGAAAAAAATATGCTTGCCAAAATTGTGCAGCATTATACATTAATATGGAACCTACTGAAGTTGTGAATGATGAATATTTTAATATGCTACAATGGCTTTATGTTTCTTCTGAAACTATTAATCACATTTATTTTGATATGTTGGCAATTTTAGAATTTATTATAAATTATGTAAACACTGGGATTGTTCTTGCAAGGCGGTTCTCACAAAAACACATTGGCCAAATTAACACTTACCAGTTTGAAATCGGGTATGAGTAGTATTAAATTTAACGAAATATGTACAATGTGTAAAAACTATATAAACAATATATATATATAAAACTATATAAAACAAACAATATAATATGCGAGTGCCATGAATGTTCTTTCAAACATAATGTTAACTACACTAAGCACAAAAACGATACAGACATAACATTAAATTTTAAGGGTATTACCTACCTTGGAAATTGGGAAATCGCTATATTTCGATTCGATAGGGGCGATCTCCTAGCTACACGTATTACCAATGTACCCAAACTATTTAAACCGGCTCATCGTGATGAGGCGGAAATATGTGTTTTTTTTAAGTATGAGTTATACATTTTTTAAGTTTTTTTAATTTTAAATAAAGTTATTTATAGCTAAAAAAGTAGACCTGATTACTTCTTCAAAAAAATATACGTGGGCTGTTCCGAAAATTGTTAGCCACAGAATAAATACAACTTTTTTTTCCTGAAACTATTTTGATTTGACGGCGAATTTAAATACCAATCTCCTTGATGAAAATTACTGGCCACCAATGTGTAGTTCTTTTTTTAAATATTTTTAACGGTTATCCGTCACTCATATTTTGTTTGCAACAATGGACGTTTCGCGAGAAGCTTTTCGTGTTATGATTTTCTATGATTATAAACGAGGGTTAACCTTCAAGGAATCTCACGAAAATTTACAAGCTGATTTTGGGGAGTCTGCTCCTGCATTAGCAACAGTTACTTATTGGTTTCGTGAATTTAAACGTGGTCGAGAGAACCTAAACGATGACCCCAGACTCGGCCGACCATCAACTGCAGTCACTCATGAAAACGTCATCAGGGTAGAGTGGCTATTGCGGGAGAATAGACACATTACACATCGGGAGATTCAGGCTGAACTGAAGATTGGATCACAGGCAGTTTCCACCATCCTGCATGAACACCTCAAAGTTAGGAAGGTTGCTTCGCGATGGATACCTCATTCTCTCACAAAAGAACAAAAATCCCGTCGTGTCGATTGGTGTAAATTTATGCTGGAAAAGTTCGAAGAAGGAACTTCGCAAAACGTATCCTACATCCTTACAACTGACGAATCTTGGATCTACAGCTACGATCCTCTCACGAAGCAGCAATCCACGCAATGGGTGTTTGAAGAGGACGAGTTGCCCACAAAAGATGTTCGCGGACGGAGCGTTAATAAAAAAATGATAGCAGTTTTTTTTCGCCGCAGTGGACCAGTAGCAGTAATTCCGCTAGAAGACCGTACAACAGTTACTAGTGAATGGTATTGCGAAGTTTGTCTGCCTCAAGCTTTCAGGGAGTTAGTCGCAGGGAATAGCGAGCGCCCAAGGAGCGGCATCCGCGGCATTCTTTTTCACCAAGATAACGCTCCCGCTCACACAGCTGCTAGAACCATGGACTATTTGACAACTTCGGGGGTCCAAATGTTATCCCATCCTCCGTACAGCCCAGATTTAGCTCCATGCGATTTTTTTTATTTCCCACGGTAAAAAAAATGCTTCGCGGGCGAAAATTCAACACTGCAGACGAGGCCGTCGAAGAATTTCGGCGGTTATTTTTCGACCTCCCGCAAGATACGTTTTTTAAATGTTTTGAAAGCTGGTTCACCCGAATGCATAAGTGCATAGGTATTGGAGAGGAATATTTTGAAAAGCAGTAAATAATTTTTTTTCATATTCTAACTATTTTTCATTTCACTAACAATTTTCGGAACAGCCTATGTATGTTATTGATACAACCTTTATAAAGAAGAATTGGTAGTTTGACATTTAAATTGCAATTATTAATGTGCTAAAAATATGTTTTTCCTAGGCTCCTTTTTAGAGACTTTAAACTATTATCTCGAAAACCATTTGAGTAATTATGTTAATTATTTTTTCTAAAAATAGATATGTTTGATACTGAGAAGAATTGGCAGTATCACATTTATCGGTAGTAAAAAAGTATATATTTTTTTGACCGCAAGCTTGCCCCAGACGCTCGTCAGTCTGCACCCGTCTGCGGTGCCGTTAGGGCGGTTGTTCACGACACGGTTTTTCGCCGTGGCTAGCGACGGCGCCGAGCCGGGCCTACAGCCGGTCGCCAGTCTTGGTAATAGTATGGAGGTATGTTGACGAGCCGGCGCGGCGGCGCGGCGCCGGCGCTGTGCCCGGCGCGCGCCGTGTCTACACCCGGTGCACGGTCGACTATGCAGTCTAGTGAGAGCTTGTACACCTAACCGGACGTACGCACGGCGTGTGCCGCCTCACTACGATGGAAGTAAATCAAGATATGTTGATAACATTGCTAGAAGAAAGACCAATTTTATGGGACAAAACCACCGAAGAATACAAAAACAAACGTTTTACCTACGATGCGTGGAAAGACGTTTGCAGGAACTTGAATCCTTTAAACTCGACTATAAAACAATGCCCCCCTTTGATTTGAGGCTCGTTTGATTGGTTTTTCTTGATATATTGTACCGTGTGGGGCCGGTACTTTCAGTTCAGTCCAGTCGGGCGTGCAGTTAAGACGTACGCACGCGCTGTATCGCTGTAAAACTTGATCGCTACATTGACTAAACGGTTTTTTCTGCACTTAGTTCAATATAGAGTTCGCAAACCTTTTTTCACTGTCAGCATGAATTGTAATTCGTGTGGCCTTACGGTGACGGACGACGGAGCAAGATGCGCCAAGTGTTCGAGCATTCTCCACTTCGGCTCTGTCTGCGCGGGAATCTCTGAGCCAGCTCTGCGCAAGCGGCGCACTCCCTGGGTGTGTACTAGGGGATGCATACCGGGAATCGAGACTCTCGAAAGTCCGAGAATTTCGATATCTCCATAATCCTTCTCAATATTTTTAGGACACACATGACACTGCTACGTTTCAGAAGGCTAACAAGCACGAGAATGATATGTCTAATCTGATCGTAGCTATTTTGAAACGGTTACGTAATAATCAAGCAGATGTGCGCACAAATACCCCTAATATATGCGACAATGAAGAAATAGTAAACCTATCAAACAAAGAAGAGCTGCAGAATGAAATAGATAAGATAATGAAACATACCAATACAGCCACTGGTTGTAAAGACGATCTAGCGAAGACTGTAAAAGTTGAGATGGTACTGTATAAAAACGGTGGTGATAAAGGAGAATTCTTGACAATTTGCTACAATCACCTAATGGCCATCCCGCCTACAAGTATTGAAGCTGAGAGGGCCTTCTCAGCGGCGGGTTACTTCTGCCATCGTATAAGATCATCGATGGCTGATCGCACACTAAATTCACTTTGTTTTTTGCGATCGTGTCTGCGCGACAAATCCAAATAATCAGGAAAAAACTTAACTCTTCACTAAGTTCAAGAAAAATTCCTGTAAATTATTTTTTGATTGAATTTGATTTTAAATGATTAATGTCTAATTATCAGCAAACAGAATATAACACATTTTATATCTGTACTGGATTACTTAATGTTTATAGTGATTTTTTTCAATTGAGTTTAACTTTAACCCATTTCCTAATGTGGAGTTTTTCATTTATACTAAATAAAAACATTTAATTATAATAGATGGTGTAATGTCTTTTTTTTCGAACATCCGTGAAACTATCCACTTATATCCACTATTTTTTCTATAGCTTTGGTTATATTTTTATGGCTTCCTTTGAAGAACCATGTGAAAATCTTCCAAAAATAGTAAATTTATGTAGATTTCCATAAAACAACATACACTGTAGCAATTTTATACACTAGTCTCGAAAGTCTCGAAATTCCCAGGAGTCCCGGGACTAGTCTCAAAAGTATCGAAATTTTCGCGGGAATTATTATGGTACCGAGACTGCATGCCCTAGTGTGCACTACATGCAGAACGGGCTCCCGCAACAACTCGCCAAGTGAGCGCTCGACAGAGAGCGGCGGTCGGGGGCGGCTTGAATCCATTTCTCAGGACAGCAAAGAAGTTCTTAACAGGCTGTCCACCATTCAGGAGCAATTCTCACAACTCTCCGGCGTCCCAGATGCTGTCAGCGAACTCCGCAAAGAGGTCTCGGATCTACAGGCCTCCGTTGAAAACAACCACCAGTTCATCGTCGACATCAATAAGAAGATAGCTGGGCTCGAGGTTACTGCCAAGTTGGTCCACAGTCTGAAAGATGAAGTCGATGCCATTAAGCGACAGCTCGAGGAGAGGGAGCAGTGGCCAAGAAGCTCGAATATTGAGATTACCGGTATCCCCGTAACCAAGGACGAAAACCTCATGACGATAGTTAAAAATCTGGCCGACGACGCTGCGAACTTCGATCTCAACATTCGCACGGACGTTGACTTCGTGGCAAGAGTTGCGCCGAAGGAGCCACGCAAAGGTGTTCCCAAGCCAATCGTGCTCAAGCTACAAGCACGGTGGCGTAAGAACCTGTTCCTGGCTGCGCTGCGAGGTATGAAGAACGACCTAACTCTCAACAAGATCGGCTTCTCTGGCACCGCAACAGTGTACGCCAACGACCATCTAACCTCTGCCAAGAAAAGATTGCTGCAAAAGATCAAAAATCTAGCCAAATCCAAGGCCTACGGTCACATCTGGGTTAGAAATTGCGTCATAAAGGTGAGAAAGACTGATGAATCACCAGTCATCGTCATTTCCAAGGAGGCGGATTTAAACAAGATAAAATAGGAGTTCCCTACCACTTTCACCCTTGTGACCAAGGCTCGAATTATGGACTCGAAAGAAACGTCAACACGTACCTCCGAGGTTTTATTACTTATTTATTCTTACGTACTTACTTGTTACCATGTTTGTTGAAATTCTATATAGTTGAAATTTCTAATCTGTAAAATATGTAGAAAATAAATAATAAATATAGACCAATACCACATTTTTCTTTCACAGCCAGATGAAGGATGATACATTAATGTAGACAATGTAGATCTTGTAAATCGCTCAAAATATAGCACTTCAAAATTTGCAAAACATGTAAACATGTTCACCCTGTTCACCTAGTTCACCCTGTGTTATGGGCTGACATCACGGATGTTGTAGGTGATGTAGCCAACCGTGTCAGGTTCCATAAAAAAAAAAAACAAAAAACAAAAAAAACATAATAATTTGGTAAATTACGATAACTAGCGGTCAAATATATGTAAAAAACAGGTAAATTACCATAAATACTGTATTTTACATTTGGTCATCTATTGTATTTTACCACCTTCGCATCTCTATTAGTAGGCATACGAGAAACAAAGCGGTCTGCTAAATACTCACGTGACATAATTTAACGATCATTAGAAATGGCTCAAATTGCGAACACGCCCTTGGCTTTCATGATGGAAGATGGAACTATTGTCCATGCAAGTACCTCAATAATACAAGAATTTTGTGATGCTAAATCAAGACTACATATGATAATGATTGATATTTTTTTCATGGACGGAACTTTCAAAGCGAGCCCGTCCGTGTCCATTCGTACAATTTGTACTCTGTTCATGGCGATATTGGTAGCAGTATCACGCACACAAACGTCGTACCTTTAATGTACGCTTTCCATTAAAAAAAAGGTGATGACGCCAATGTTCCACAACCACCGGAAACCACAGTCATCGGAAACCCCTCCAAAGCTATTTGCAAGAAAAGTACGTTAAGATAGGACCAAGGTCCTGCATACCGGGCACCGGGCAGGCGTATTCGACACCTAAAGGCAAACAGGTTCCGAGTCGAAAACTCAGTGATTTACGACCATGCCGAAACAAATATGATACTAAATTAACGCTAAATGTCCGTGAAGCACTATTCAAGTAGTATTAAAGTTTGGGGTCCATATCGTCTTTGCTCTGCTGTACAGTGACACGATGCGAATTTCCCGCCGTGTTTGCTAAGTTAACTAGTAAAATATTCTATTATAAACTACACTCGTCGAACATAAAATACGCTTGATTTGGTTGCCGCGCAAATCGCGCGGAAGATCGGGCCGCTATAACAACGTGTCTTTGCCTACTTCGGCAGCCAATCACAGCAAAGGGGTTCTCACGGCGGCTAAGGCGACGACACACACAGGATTTCTTTTGTTTTGCGGAGATCGGAGTGTCAACCTAGTCGACCTTCGAGTCGTCTTTAGAGTTATCAACCTAATTGAAAGGACTTTTTATTGTTTGGATTGACACGTTTGAATAGGATGCTATTCCCTGAGATACAAACATTCTTTTCTAATGTAAACTGTGGGAAAATTCAACATATCTGACATTTTCTGTAACTAAATATTAATAAATATTAATTCTTTTTCAATAAAATCGTTATTGACGGCTATAAAGTTCACTAAGAACAATAAAACTTAGGATAGGCGGTCAACTTAGTCGATCTACGAGCACCCGTTCTACTCGTGCCCGCGACTGTGTCGACGGCCTTATGGAATTGAATCTGCGCAGTACGAATTGCTGACCGAATCACTTTCGTTTCTGCGGTCGCCGAGTTTGCAGCGAACCTGAACTGCTAAAAAAAATAAGAAACCTCCCACACAAGGTACGCCTGCTAGGTAGCACATCCCTAAGTTGCGCTTGGTTAATAAGAATGTAATTCAGATCCTCCTTGTTTTGTAGTAATGTTTGTGTCTACGGCTAACATTTTTCTACGAATTGCTGACTCAATGTGCACGTTTTCTTCTATCTAACTGTTTGTAATTTCAGCTTGCACTCCACTACTAGGCTGTACTTGCCGTACATAATGTTCTTGTGTTCCCCACCTACTAAGGAATGGTAGAAATTAGTTATTTGTACCTTGTGGCAGGGCCGTCGCCATTAGTGAGAACTGCATGTATTTTTGGCGCGGCCATATTGTGACTTTGAAAAGAAAAGAACACATTCTATTGAGAAATTGAGAATTGCTACCAATAATTTTTAATGTGTATGTTCATGAGAGCGGAGGTAGTAGCCGGGCCACTAAGCCATATAGGTGAACCTGAAAAGCCGAACTCTCACTAACATTTTAATTCTAGTGAATGGAAAGTAAAGAAAAAAAAAACAAGTAATACTTTCAGGTATAAAATTTATTTCCAAAAGACAATATTCTCAAGGTCACCTTACTCACTTTATTCTTTATTTTTTTTTAATGAATAAATTTACCTATTCTCTGTAATCTGTATTGGTTGTGTTGAAATATTGCTTGAAGTGAAAGGCGTGCGTGCCGGGCCCTGAGCATGTAGGAGGGCCGCGCCGCACTATATTTGCCGATGCTATCTACTGCTACTGTGTCTTAGTTATTGTGTTTTACTTCGCTATGTGATGCTAAATTAAATTATGCTTACTGCTTATGATGTGAATATTGGTGCTTGTGTATTGCGCTCTAACGCTTAAACCACCTCGCTTTACATGCTTAAATATATAATATCACCCTGCTAATGCTGGTCTTGTAACCAACATTGCAGTGGGAGCTTGATCGGGGCTGGCGAGCTTGGCTGAGCAAGCCTGATCGGAAAGGGTGAGCTTGGCTTGGGCGAGCAAGTCACGCTAACCCTCACTCCCGCCGCCTCGCTGAAGGCGTGGGGCCGATTCGAGCCGATCCCGCAATGCTGACTATGCGGCTACCCTCCTGATCGCTCTCGCCCGAGTCTGGCCTACCTGACCCCTGACCGATGTCTACTCCGAGTGCGACTGGCGGCCGAGCCACTCTCACGGCCTACAAGCGACCACTCCCTGCTAACCTACGCTCTCTCCGGGACTTCTAGTTTTCTTCCCCCTCCCCCTACTCGCTTCTCGCTTCCGGAGCTACGACTACCTTTAAGATAAGTAAATTATTAAACTGCGATGTAAGAATCTCGGATCAAGACTAATTCTACTGAACTATTGCAGTACTGGACATTGTTGTAATCCGCTTCACGGATAAATATAATCTACTGAACTATTGTAGTACTGTACAATGTTGTAATCCGCTTCACGGATAAATATAATTGCGGATCTAGCCCAATTCTACTGAACTATTGTAGTACTAAAGAAATATAACTGTGTTTCGGTAAGGTACCTACTCTTTTATTGCCTACTATTAATACCTACCGAACTATTTGCACGGCGACTGGAACGGCTTCACCGAAGTCGGCCGGGCGAACGTGGCAACAGGTAAATCCCTTATTCCCTCGCTCGCCTCCTCCCGCCGCGCCCCGACGCCCTGTCGCCGCTGTCTCCGCAAGCCCACACACATTACCTATTCACCACGTATTCTGCGATAGCGAAGTTATTATTTTGTTAATCCGTTTTAGTTGTTCAATTTATTCATCATCGTCGAGTGGTCAAACAAAAAGATTTTAAACTTTATTAACGAAATCCACGTACGTCCTGAATTGTGGGATGTAGAAGCTAGTGTGTATAAAGATCGTAACGTTAAAAAGGACGCTTGGGCCGTGATCGATGCGAAGTTTAATGTAACGACTGAATCCACGTTCCAGTTCCAAATTGACAGATTACTTCAAAACTTCAGAATGGGAGAGTATGGACTTCAGAGTGTCACGGATGGCGGCGCTAGATGGAATCGCATTTAGTGTATTCTGCACTTCATTAGACATACGCCAACTGTTCCAAAAATCGGGCTACAATCTACCGATAGCTTCGCAATACATAAAAAAATTGTAATTGCGTATTCTAAGAGCGTAAAACAGTCCCTAATTGAGGATATCCAAGAACTGAAGACAGCAGGAAACAAGATTTCATTGACCTTCGACGAGTGGACCTCAACGCGCAACAGGAGGTACATGAATGTTAACATCCATGGAATCGGATTTTCTGACGGCTCTACTTTCAAAAATTTTGGTCTGGTGAGAGCAGAAGGATCAATGCCTGCAGAGGTCTGCGTAAAAAACTCGAAGAAAAGATGTCTGAGTATAAACTCTCACTTAATGATGTAGTGGCAGTGACGACAGATGGGGCAAAAGTCATGGTTAAGGTGGGACAAAGCATCCCTGCCTAGCCCACGGGATACAGTTAGCCGTACTGGATGTTTTATACAAAAATGTCCATTACGAAGAGGACACTGAGCTATCAGATTCTTCTTCTGATACAGATAACGATGAAGATGGATTAATCGTAGACGTGACTCAACGCAGAAGTACAATGGTGATGTACAAAGACGCGGTAGAAAAGGCGAGAAAAATCATAAAAACATTTAGAAACTCGCCAACCCGCAACTCTATACTGCAAAAATATATTGTGGAAGAAACAGGACGCGAACGCAGTCTCCTTCTTGATAGCAAGACAAGATGGAGCAGTGTGTCCACTATGCTATCTCGTTTTCTTGAGTCTAAGGGTGCCATACAAAAGGCACTAATAGACCTTAAAAGTGACATAAAAATCACAGAGACCGAGCTCGCTAAACTCGATGAAATTAATACATGTTTAAATGTTATACGAGTAACTGTTGCCACACTCTGCAGACGTGACGCAACACTTCACACAGCAGACACGCTAAGATTCATGTTAAATAAAATAAGGGCACAAGAAACGGACTGCAGTGTAAAAATGTTCCGGGCTTTAAAACACCGAATTTCCATGCGTCGGCTCACGGTGGCTGGCGTATTAGCTTATTTAAATGACCCGACAGGCTATCACGACAAGGAAGATGAAGACGATGACGATGTGTTTGTGCGTCTGTCGAACGAGGACCTAGTAACCCTTATTGCAACGTGTCAGGGGAGACAGAATCAGGGTGGCCCAGCATCAACACCAGCTCACGATCAGGACATGATAGAACTAAACTTCACTACAGAAGCTCAGACGATGGTGATGACTTTGGAGCAAGAACTTCAAAATCATATTGAAAGATCCATTAAACCACAAAAAAGTCGTTCTTATGACACGGGGGAGGATTTAAAAAACACTATACGCCTGGAAATGGCAATATATGAGAGCGGCGGAAACAAAGGCGTACACCTGGCCAATGCACAAAATTACTTGCGTACCATCCCTCCAACAAGCGTCGAAGCTGAACGATCGTTTTCCTCAGCAGGATATATATGCACGAAAATACGATCGTCTCTTAAAGACGACAGCCTCGACGCGTTGTGCTTTCTTCGGAGTCATTTCCAAACGTTACGCAACCGTCTTCGCCATTGATAAATTTATATTCTTAATTTCTGTCTTGCTTTTATTTCTAACTAGCTGAGCCCGCGGCTCCGCTCGCGTGAAATTCGTATTTCAAAGAAGAAGTAAGTAACTGAGGGCGAGGCCGAAGGCCGAGCTGCGTTCAGGAAGACTATAAACCTTCTCGAAGAAAGTAAGTAACTAAGGGCGAGGCCGAAGGCCGAGCTGCGTTCAGGAAGACGATAAACCTTATCTAAGAAAGTAAGATATTAAGGGCGAGGCCGACGGCCGAGCTGCGTTCAGGAAAACTATAAACCTTCCCGAAGAAAGTAAGTAACAAAGAGCGAGGCCGAAGGCCGAGCTTCGTTCAAGAAGACTATAAACCTTCTTGAAGAAAGTAAGTAACAAAGGGCGAGGCCGAAGGCCGAGCTGCGTTCAGGAAGACGATAAACCTTATCTAAGAAAGTAAGTAATTAAGGGCGAGGCCGAAGGCCGAGCTACATTCAGGAAGACCATAAATATTCTCGAAGAAATTACGCAACTGAGGGCGAGACCGAAGGCCGAGCTGCGTTCAGGAAGACTATAAACCTTCTCGAAGAAAGCAAGTAACAAACGGCGAAGCCGAAGGCCGAGCTGCGTTCAGGAAGACGATAAACATTCTCGAAGACAGTAAGTAACTATGGGCGAAGCCGAAGGCCGAGCTGCGTTCAGGAAGAGGATAAACCTTCTCGAAGAAAGTAAGTAACTGAGGGCGAGGCCCAAGGCCGAGCTGAGTTCAGGAAGACCATAAACCTTCTCGAAGAAAGTAACTGAGGGCGAGGCCGAAGGCCGAGCTGTGTTCAGGAAGACGATAAACCATCTCTAAGAAAGAAAGTAATTAAGGGCGAGGCCGAAGGCCGAGCTGCGTTCAGGAAGAGGATAAACTTTTTCGATGAAAGTAAGTAACAAAGAGCGAGGCTGAAGGCCGAGCTGCGTTTAGGAAGACTATAAACCTTCTCGAAGAAAGTAAGTAACTGAGGGCGAGGCCGAAGGCCGAGCTACGTTTAGGAAGAGGATAAACCATGGGTCAGGCCGAAGGCCGAGCTGCGTTAAGGAAGAGGATTAACCTTCTTGATGAAAGTAAGTAACTATGGGCGCTAAGCTGCATTCTGGAATACAATAAACCTCCACGAAGAAATTAAGTAACTAAGGGCGAGGCCACCGTCACACCCATCCCCCCTCCCCCCCCCCCCCCCCCATTTATTTGTTTTGAGTAGCTATAATTATGATTTTCCTTTAAAAAACCGATATTCCCATACAATCTTTAACACTCCGTTTCCGTTTCTCTCTCCCTCTCCCTCTCCCTCTCCCTCTCCCTCCATCTAATACTTGGAGTAAATATGGCAACCCCAAAGGTGGTAAACAGACAGACATACAGACATACATACAGACAGACAGAAAGCAGACGTTGGATTTTATTAAAGGTAAGGAAGAAAGGAAAGGATAAGGATAAGGGGGATTCCATCGCTCTACCTCCACCTCCCCTCCCGCCCCTCCCTCACCCCCCTCCATATATGCCTCTACTTACCCCCCCCCCCCCCCCTCCCCTATCCTTCAGGATATTGTAATGTCATCGGTTCTTACTCGGGTGAATGATTCCGTGTCCGTTACATACAAATATTGCCAAGTGCTCTCATATTTCACTTCACTGCTACCCTCATAAGCCATTTAGCGTGATAGTAAGTAGCCTATAGTTGATGGGAAGAATCAAGCTATCCGTAGATTTTTTTTTTATTAAAATCGGTTCAGTGGTTCTCGAGTTATAAGCGGACAGACTCCCCTCCCGCCCCTCCCTCACCCCCCTCCCTATATGATGCCTCTACTGACCCCCCCCCCCCTCCCCTCCCCCTTCAGGATAATCGGTTCTTACTCGGGTGAATGATTCCGTATCCGTTACATACAAATATTGCCAAGTGCTCTCATATTTCACTTCACTGCTACCCTCATAAGCCATTTAGCGTGATAGTAAGTAGCCTATAGTTGATGGGAAGAATCAAGCTATCCGTAGAATTTTGTTTTATTAAAATCGGCTCAGTGGTTCTCGAGTTATAAGCGGACAGACAGACACTCAGACATACAGAAAGCAGACGTTGGATTTTATTATAGGTAAGGAAGGATAATGTTACCTACCTAACTTGTTGTTATTCTTGTAATCATTTTTGTGTCTTATTTTTCTGTATTTAATATTGTTTTTCCAATGTGGAAGTATCTTTAGTTTAAGTATGTACCTATTGAACGAAACTCGTGACTTATTCTTATATTTGTACCTTTTACCTTAATTGTTATTCTTGACTGTACTCTACTGTGTTTAATCTCAAAATAAATGAGTATTAAATATTTAAACAGCTTTTTACTAAGCCCAGATCTCCGAGTACAACAATATTTATCAATTATCGAAATATTATCGAAAAACCCGGTTTTCCGGCAATTAAATATTTGTATTATCGAAAAAAAAAACAGAAGTTCCGAAAAGGTCCGATAATACAAGCTCTAGAACCAACAATGTATTAGAGGGATGGCACTCTAAAATACATAAACGAGTAACCAAAGCCACAATCACCTTGAAGCGAGTATTAAAACTCCTGAGATTTTAAAAAAAGAAAAAAGTAGCAGCTACAAGAATGGCACAAAGCAAACTAAAATTGCTATTGAGAATGATAATTATATAATCCCCTCAAAATCGTCTCAACATTCTAAAAAAGTTGCTGCAGCTGAACTAGATGAAGTATACCACAATGCCATGCACGCGCATTCTTACCTGTCTTTAGCCTGTGCTACCAAATTATTGCCATTATTTTACTGCGATTCAAAAATGCTAATGATCTTCAGTTGTAACGAACTAAAGCGACAAGGTATTGTATGTAACAGACGAATTAGCATCCTACTCTATCCAACCGAAAATAAAGAAACTTGTCGATTCGATACAATACTATTCAAAACCAAACGCCACAAACCATAACGCCACAACTACTTCGAGCCTGGGCATTTGTTCGTGTCGGCAGATAATTTCCACCATCAGGTGGAATTCAGTATGAAAAAGAAATGCAAGATATATTATATGATTTAGACGACTTTGTCGATGTAGTCAACCAAGCTTATAAAGGTAAAGTCAAAACAAAGTAAATGAAAAATATGAAGACTTTTGCGATTAAAAAAACTTTGTGTCGCCATAAAAAAATTCATTCAGTTCAAAAAACGAAACCGAGGCCCTATCTGAATGATATGGTAAAAATTACTTTTACAAGGGTGCAGTACACCATGTTGTATAAAACCAGATTCGACGGACCATATACAAAGTTGCTGTTCTTGAAGGACAGTTTCGTGAAATCAAAGGGATTTCACAGTAAAGCAATGCACTTAACATAAAGACAACATAGTATAAAAAAAAATTGCATTAGTGCATTTTGTGACACGAGTCTCCAAACCATTTAGAAGTGTAGCCTGTATAAAGGCAGCGTACTTTGTTTATGCGTGCAGCGTTCTCGAATACGCAAGCAAGCACAGTGTGGTCACAAAACCAAATGTTGAACCAGTGGACCCGCGGAAAGCCAGGAAAAGACGCAGGAATCCAGAGGAATGGACAAGAGCAAAGGAAAAGGCCGAATAGTAAGTTTGTTTGTGACATAGATTTTGTACTACCGCCAAAAAAGTAATCCTTAATCTGTACCAAGCGAGTGAGTACAATGTGATTGTATTGTTAATAGTTTTGTTGGGCCAATTGCGTTGTAAATCAGTTGTGGTGACATTTCTCCTAGTCCCTTCCTTGTCTGTCCCATATACCTACCTCACCGCCTGATGAAGGTAGCACAGCGTTGCCATCGCTCGCGCCGCCGCTGTCGAGCGGCACGCCAGTCGTAAGTCGAGTCTCCGCCTGCTGCCTCGACAAACTTGCTCGTCGCAGTTTACCGCAAATTAAAATTATTAAATCCAATACGCTCCGTATACCGTTTCTCGTCGCGAGTGTCGTTTCGCGCAACGCTGCGCTGCTGGAGACGAACCCCTTTGCGTGGTGGCCACCCGCTTCGCCGCGCCCCCTGAATATCCATCAGTGGTGAGTCCTGCACAGTCTCCTTTCCTCCACTGGTGTGGTGTTCACTGCGACTGCATTTACAACGCAAGCCTATATAGGTATATTTTTAATTTCATGTTCTTCATTTCACATTTTTATAAACATTTATATTAATTTTACATATATTATAACTATAAAAAGTAATAAAAATACACAAAATTAATACAAACATTAAAAATAAAAATGGTAATACCGCCGGTGGCGGGAGGCACGCCGGCGGGTGCAGGCCGTGGCTACGGAGCTCTCCGGGACGACGCGAGGCAAGCTACGAGCGATAGGTGGTGGTACTAGACACGTAGGCCACCACCACCCCTATCTCGGAGAGCTCCGTATCCGTCGGACCGCTGGGCGACGACACGCAGCCATTTCATACAACATGATTGTCGCGCGTGCGTCACCGTTACGCACTTTGCCGCCACACCGGTAGCGGGGGCTGTAGACGGAGCATGCAGCCCGGATAGCCCCAAGCAGACCGGTTATATGTAGCGGACGTCGTCGTCCCGTCGTGGTTGGTGTGGCGGAAGCGCGACGTTGTTCGCCGTCGTCGCCGGCAAACGTCGGCGATGGAGCGACGAACCTTGGTGAAGGGCGTGCGCTGGTCGTTCAAGAAGTGGCAGTTATCGTCACTGGACCCGGGGAAACCGCGAAGAGGGCGAGACGGTGTTAGTGTGACGCGCGGCGACGCGCGGCGCAGCGACGGTGGCATATGATGCGACGGCGGCGGCAGCGGCACGCAGCACGCAGCGTCTATTTATTATATTATCTATTAGCGTATATTTTTATTATTATTCCAGCGACCTACCGCCGCGTCACCAGTTAACATGTTTAGATTAAAATAATAATGATTAAATGCAGCATTAGGTGTAATTTAGCGACCGCTGAACGTGCATTTTTAATGCTAGCACGCTAGGGTTAAAATTATAATTGCGCTGGCGTCGCGGCGGCGGCGCGGCATTGCGAAATGAAATACGGTAAATTTCCGTGCGTATTGTCGGCATTAAATGTTTTCAGATGAGACAAAGAAATGAAATGAAAATATTTATTAAGACATCAAATCATACAGCATAACAATAAACAATTATTTTTATAGGTACTCTCCAAAGGGTTTTACAAGATTCGCCGATTTGCGGTCACAAAAGTAAGAAGCTGAGCTGCTCTACATTCACCATGAATGATATTAAAATATTTCATGAAAACTTTTTCAAGACAAAAACAAAAGGCTGACCAAGATGTTAATCTTCTTAAGTATTGCGTCTGCAAAAAAACTAAACGCCGCGCCGTCGTCCAAGAAGCGTAAAACGTCCGAATGGCTTAATAGATCGTTACATTACTACATCGCTTCTCGGCCCTTTGGCTAAGATCAAAGTGTACCTCGCGCGACCCGGCGCGACATCCATTAAGCCCCGCACCACACTTGGAGCACCCTAAGATAGACACGAGCGGAGGGACAGCGCGGAGGCGAGGACTGCGCGTTAGAGTGCGCTCATCTGCGCCAGCCAGCCTAAGCAAGCAAGCGTACAGCGGACTAGGGCGACTGGTGGCGCACTGAGTGCGGCGCTGGCGCTGGGCGTGCGGGGGATCTGCGGCGAACGAGAGGCGATCACCTGGGAGGGTGTCGGCGCTACTCCGACGACGCGCATCCACTACCGCTCCGGGGCTCCGGAGCTCTCAACCGGCAACCAGCTGCACCGGCGGCGGCGCACGAAGTACGTGCGGCGGCGTGGGGGTTGGAGTTGCTGGCCGCGGCGGCGCGGCTACGCGGCTGCAGCGGGGAGGCTGCGACTGCGTCGGCCCAGCGGCGTGACGGCGGCGGCGGCGCGGCAGCGACTCGGCGGCATAGCGGCGGCTGCGGACTTCGGAGTCACCGGGGAGTAGCGTGAGATGTGTCGCTAATTTTTGTGTGCCGTCCCCTTAACTTTTGGTTGTGGGTTGGCCGTGTTCGGGTTCAGTTGTTGGGATCCCGCCCGGTTGCTGTCGGCTGCTCGCAGCCGACAGCAACCGGTTCGGGACCACTTGTCGCTTGGTGTAAGGTGTGAGTGGAATGCCTGGACAGGTACCCAATGTGCTCACAATAGACTTTCCTGTCCCGACTCCCATCAGGTGTCCGGTTTGTGGCCATCCGCCGGGGGAGTCCGGGTATGCCGCCATACAGGGCCTCTATCGACACCTGTCATCTAAGCACAACGCGCGCCACAACTTCAAGTGTGTGAACTGTGGCCTCGTCTTAGATGACGGGCGGAGATGTGCGGCCCATGCACTTCGTTGCCCGGCGCGACCGACTCCGGCCGTGGCTCGGGGCGCAGGGGGCGATGGGGATAGCCCCCCTGCCTCTCCGCGCCGAGCCGCGGCAGTTGTCGGTTTACCAGTTGTGCCCGTGGACCCATCAGTCCATGCGGGCGCACCTCGGCCACCGCCGGCCGGTGCTGGCCTGGTGGGTGGTAACGATGTGGCCCCGGCTCAGATGCCCCGGGTTGTTTCACCTCCTTCTTGCCTAGCGCCGGTTGCTGTTGCGAGGGGTGCCAGGCCTCGCGTCGCCTCGGGCGGAGACGCGCGAGCGGTGCCCCCCCCCCCCCCCCCCTTCCACAAGCAACACCCCTGGAGGCGACACGGTAGCCGCTCGAGCTGCCATCCCCGCCGCCGCTTCTCTGCCCGCGGGCAGTGCGCGAAGCGCTTTCCAAGACCACTGGATCCGCAGTGTTCAGGCTGCATCGGAGTGGTCCGAATTCGAGAGGGTGATGGACGAACTCACGGCAGAATTCGTTCCCGCCCAGCGTCGTCAAGTTGTAGTGGCGACAGGAGCGGCTCGTGACCAGCCGCCCGTAGCCGATCCGGTCAGGGCGGCCCGCGCCCTACAACGCCTGTATCGTGTTAATCGCGTAAAGGCTTTTCGCAAGGTCACTGGCCAATCCGCAGCCTTCTGCAACATTCCCGGGACGACGCACTATAGGATTTATTCTAAATAAACTGGTCATATATCAAATATTCGGTTTTTAACATATGGCAACACTATAATGCTTAAGAGTGAGAGAGATAGACGTAGAATGATAGCACGATGGCGTTAGACCTGTCACGTACCGCCATTTTGTGGAATGCTAATCGTCATCCGACAATTGCGCGCGGTGCATTTTTCCGCCGATAGTCGCTCTTAACTTCGAAAAATCATTGCGAGTGAACTGTGCTAGTTAGCGATAACGTGCAATATTGTTGTTGTTGTTGTTGTGGTGGACTCGTTTTCCGCGCCTAAGCCCGCTTCCATGCGGGCCTTTTGCGCGTCCTACGGCCTTAATCCAGCCAGCCGAGTTCTTCCAGGAGGCGGCACACTCTCCTTGGGTCCTGGCACGCCTCTCGAAGTGTAGTAGGGCCTCCCAGCTCCTTCGCCCTTATGTCTGCCAACTCCTCGCACTCCAGCAGCACGTGGGTGGGTGTCTCGTCCGCCTGCAGGCATGCTCTGCACAGTGGACTGTCCGTTACTCCGATTACATAGAGGTGTCTGTTAAGTGTACAGTGACCAGTAAGCATACCTATCACTATGCGTAGTTTTGATCTATGGACACGGAGCAGCGTCTTGGCGAGACGGAGGTCCGGCTTAGCCATTGCATCCCTCGCCTGTCTGCAGTCACTGCCCGCTGCCCATCTGTCTATGTGTAGTTGATACGTACGTTTGTGTATCCAACTTTTCAGTTGGTTGTGTGGTAGTGGTACTAGAGGTTCGGGTCCTTCAGGTTTGCTGCTGGATCCCCTCTTCGCGAGTTCGTCAGCAGCATCGTTCCCCCGGGATCCGCTGTGGCCCTTTATCCACTGTAGCGTTACCTTGTTTCTTGTAGCAATGGTCTCCAGCGCGAGGTGACATTGACGGATTAGTCCTGAGCTCATTATACTGCCGTTCAGCGCCGCTAGTACTGAGGCGCTGTCCGACAGTATCTTGATGCTCTGTCCCTCCATGTTGCGCTGGGCCACTATTGTAGCTGCTTCAATGATCCCGACACATTCTGCCTGGAATATTGAGTTATGTTGTCCAAGGTAAGTGTACCTGTTGATGTTTAGGTCCAGGGAGTGCGCTGCAGCGCCTGTACCTGTCTTCGTCTTGGAGCCATCGGTATATATGCGTAGCTCCTCTGATTGGTCTTTGGCCTCTCCGGCCAGGTTGATAGTGTATGATCTCTCAAATACGTACAGTTTGGGTATACGGTCACAGCAGGCTGCCAGTAGCGGTATCTCCGCTGTTACCTTCTGAAGGAGCTTTGTGTGTGGCAGTGTGGCGTTATTGTGCCAGAGTCCCAGAGTTCTGAGTCTCACCGCCGCAGACGCAGCCTCCTGTTGTACGTACAGGTCTAGCGGTACTAAAGATAGTATTACCTCCATAGCTGTAGTCGGTGTTGTGCGCATGCATCCTGTTGTTGCCACGCACGCCAGTCTTTGGAGTCGCTGTAGCTTCTCGACTCCTGTGCTCAGCTTTGTCCTGGGCCACCAGACTACTGCACCATATGTTACCGTAGGTCTGATGACTGCTGTATATAACCAGAGAGAAATCTTTGGCCAGAGACCCCATGATTTACCCATGAGCCTCTGGCATTGCCAGAAGGATATGCTCGCCTTCTTTAGCTTGTGTTCCAGATGTTTCGACCAGTTTAGCTTGGAGTCTAGGATTACACCTAGATACTTTACCTCTGGCGATAGAGTCAGTTGTGTGTTGAACAGTCTGGGCAGCTGCATAGCGCCCAGTCTCCTTCTGTTGGTGAAGAGGACCATCTCTGTTTTGCCGGGGTTGACATTAAGCGAATAGTCCTTACACCATTTTTCGACAATCCTCAGGGCGCCCTGAGTCATATTGCACAGGGTTCCCTCAAATAATCCATTTATTAGGATTGCCAGGTCGTCTGCGTATCCTATCGTGTAGTAGCCACTCTCGTTCAGTTGCCTGATAAGATCATCGACTACTAAGTTCCAGAGTAGGGGCGACAGTACGCCGCCTTGGGGGCAGCCTCTAGCTACCACCCCCCTCGTTGTGTTGTTAATAGTGAATTGGACGGCCCTAAGCTTGAGCATGTTATCGATCCAGTCTGTGATTGTTGGATCGACATCAAATCTAGCTAGGGCTGCTCTGATACTGATGAAAATAGTTTTGTCAAAGGCGCCTTCTATGTCAATGAAGGTTCCTAGGGTGGAGTTTTTATTGCTTATGGCACTTTCTATCTTTGATACCACGCAGTGAAGTGCCGATTCTGTTGATTTTCCTGGAGTGTAGGCGTGCTGGTTAGCGTGAAGGGGATTTCTGACTATAGTTATGTCTCTGATTTCCCTGTCGCAGAGCCTTTCCAGGGTTTTAAGGAGAAAGGAGGTCAGGCTGATCGGTCTGTACGATTTTGCCAGCGTGTAGTCGTCCTTGCCTGGCTTTGGAAGGAACACTACTTTTACCTCTCTCCATGGTCTGGGGACATATTTGTGCGCAAGACACGCCCTAAATATGTCGACTAGTATGGGAGTTGTGATGTCTATGGTCCACTGCATGAGCCCCGGGAAGATCTCATCGAGGCCTGCTGCCTTGAAGGTCTGGATACTGTTTACGGCCCATCTCACCTTGTTGTCGGTGACTATTCTTTCGGCCGATGTCCATTCTGATGCAATGGGGGCATTGTGCTCCGGATCCCCCCATTCCGCGTCCTGACTAAGGTACAGTCCTGGGAAGTGGGTTTCCAGTAATACCTCGCATGTTTCCGAGTCGTCCTGTGTGTATGTCCCGTCTGACTTCTTCAGGTTTCCCAGGGTGCCCCTTCGGTCGTTAGAGAGTAACTTCTTGATTCTGGCTGCTTCACTTGTTCTTTTTATACCTTCACAGAAGCCTCTCCACGACCGTCTTTTGTGCGCCCTGATGTCCTTGTTGTACTCTGACTGTGCTGCCTTATAGAGCCCCCAGTCTGTATCCGTTCGTGTGTTTCTTGCCCTATTAAAGAGTTTTCTTACCTTCCTTTTGAGTTGCTCCAGCTTAGGGCTCCACCAACTTTTGCTTTTGCCGGTGGTGCTAGAGCATTCCCTTAGCGGGCAGGATAGGTGGTAGTTTTCGATGAGCGTAGAGGTGATGGTATTTACCCACAATTCTATGTCATCTGTCGTTTCTATGGGCCCTGGTGCTTCGCCATTGCCTATTCTGTCTCGTACACCGCCAAGGAATTTGGCTTTGTCCGTTTTCCTTGGGAACCTCCTGGGTGCTGGTCCCTGAAAGTTCACATGTAAGTCGAAACAGATCCATCTATGGTCCGAGCAGGATGCATCTTCTGATACGTGCCAGCCACAGATGTGCTCAGCAGTCTCGTTTGAGGCTAATGTGACATCTATGACTGTCTGGCATCTGGAAGTGACAAAAGTTGGTTCTGTTCCCGTGTTTAAGATGTTTAGGGTAGTGCAAAATAGGAAGTCTGAGAAATCCTCACCTCTCTTGTTTGTGGTGGAGCTCCCCCAGATCGTGTGGTGTGCGTTGGTGTCTGCTGCGACGATGATTTGTTGTTTGCCTTCCTCACAGAAGGCAACCAGGTCCACCAGTTCTTGTGTTGGAGCAGCAGCGTCTATTGGCAGGTAGGCTGAGGCTACCACCACTTGCGGTACTTCTGTCTTGGTCTCCCCCCGGACTCTGATGGATGTTAGGTCCCTGGAGCAGAACTGTGTAATCATCTCAGCCTTTATACAATTTGGCACGTAGATGCATGTTCTTGGGCCTTGGCCACTGTCATTTACATTTTGGAATATTGTGCCTCCCAAGCTTCCGAGACCGCATACCTTGCCACTCCTGATCCACGGCTCTTGGATTAGGGCTATGGTACGCGTGCTCGTCTCCAGCTGTCTGCGCAGGGTGGCCGTAGCCACCTGGCTGTGCTGAAGATTGGCTTGTATTACCTGTGTTCTATTTGATGTGTGGGGTTTGGACGCCATTGGAACTATGGGCCTTTACCCCCCCCACCCGTCTTTTGGTGCGTTCCAACCGCGTCTTCTTCCACCATTGTGTCGTCCGTGTCGGTATCAGAGTCCGACCCTTGAACTGGGATTGTATGTTCGTCCGGGTGCAACACCTCTTCTGCAGCTGGGTCAGGTGTTTGCGCCGGCGAGTTGAGGAGGGCATCCTCTGCCATGGTCTCCCCGGCAGTGGTTGCCTCCCCCTTCGTCATTGTTGTGTCAGTGTCTGTCTGTTCTGTGCTTTTGCCCTTGGGTAAATAGTCCATCATTGATTTGGGCGGCTGATCGCTCAGCTTGCCCCCATCGAAGAACCTGATGTAAATAGTACCCAATTTGTAAAAGACCGTTCTGTTCCTCACCAGAACCTTTTGGACCTCCCTGAGGGGGATTCCAAAACAGAGGAAGATGCCTGGCGGGTCACCTCTGCGTTCATGGAAGGTGAGCTCCCACGAGCGCATACAGTACCAGGCATTTTGGTTCTGTAGGGCCAATTGCAGCTCCGTCATACCACCCTCATAGTCGGGCACAAACAGAGCCGCCCTGACCAAGCGCGGGATCTGATCCTGCCTGCACACCTGTAGTTTACAGCCCTCCCATAGGGATTCAGTCTCCTCGACTGTGCGCTGCAGCCACCGCAGTGTACGATCGTCCTCGCAGTTCAGTTTGAGCACTCCATCCCCCACAAATGGCATACCACGAAAGTGGAGTCCTTCGGCGTTGGGGGTTATGGATGCGAGGAACGATTTGTTTTCGAGCGTCTTCTTCACAAGTTCCGCCTGTACTGGAGTGAATTCCGCGAAAGGGGCCGTCGTGACCGCCACCCTCAGGTGGGAGTTCAGCGTCTCCGCGTACGAGACCTGCCTGGGTTGGCCTGCCCCATCCCGTTGACGCTTCGATCCCCCCCGCGGTGATGGATCCTCGTCGGTCCGATTCCGCTTGTACGGTGTGGTAAAGCCACCTGTGCTGGTGCCGGGGGCCACCGGCAGTGGTCTCCCACCTCCCCGACCAATGGGGGTGGTGTGCCCCTCCCTGCCGTACTTCAGCCCGAGAGCTAATGACAGCTGGGTGTTCTGGGGGGTGGGAGGGAGGGCAGACCCTGTGGCTGAAGCAGCTGAAACAGCTTGACCAGCCGACTCCTGCCTCCTTAGTTCCAGCCGGCCGCGCTTCAGCGCCTCCTGCTTCTTCAGTCGCTGGCGGCGCTTGGCACTTGCCGGTTTCTTCTTGCGCAAGCGAGCGGTCTCCGCCCAAGTGTCGGGTCCTGCTCGCTCTGTAGCGATGGCTGCCCCTAGCCGTCCCATATTGAAGGCGCTAGCAGCGGCTACCGGTGGTACGGGCATAGCGCCCGATGTGTTGGCCGGGACCGCAACGGACGTAACCGGGGTCTCCGACATCTTTTTATCTTTTTTATTCCTATGTGACTGTTTATTAGTTGCTTCCGACATATGTATTGTATTATTTCTTCGCCCCCTGGCTTCCCACCCACTACCGAGTCCGCAATAGGGGATGCCTTAGCACCAGGTTCACCAGGGAGTATAGAACTCGGAACGGCTCGTCCCCCAGAAGCAAGAGGTACGAGCGGTCCACACTCCGGGTGACCCGACCACGAGTGAGTGACAGCAGCGGAGTGGGCTAGGCAGTCACAGCAAAGCCCCAAACCGTGCCGGCCCACTGCGGTCGCGCCTCCCTGAGGGTTCTAGCCAGCAGCCCTCCGACGGGATACCACAGCCGATTGATCGCAGTGCGGCTACACTGCGACCTCCCGTTTTGGGATGAATCTAGGGCCAAAGCAGCGTGTTGCACCTCTCTGAGATGCTCAGCTACCAGGATCCCCTTCTCCCCCCTCACGGGTCTCCACGCACGGCACAAACACGCGGGTGACGGACGTGAACGGAGTGGCTGTCACACACCACCCCGCAGTACAGGTCAGGATGGGATTGGGGTGTGGCAGGTAGGCTGGTGAAGGTTGGGTTTTGGGTTTGTGAGGATGGGCTGGATGTAGACCGCGGCTTTGCCGCCCGTTGCAATGCTCGCAGGTGAAGCTCTTGGTGAAGTGTTAACTACGTTACCCTTCCATGAGTCAGTCACCAGTTCTGGTCATGAGAGGTTAAACAGCTTTACACTCGCAAGCCACCACGCCACGACAAGGCGTCCTCACTTAGTTGGTGGAACGTGCAATATTATTCCACAATGGGGACTAAACGCGGAGATAAGTTGTCACAAACATGATTATTTTGTCTTGGAATTCATTACATATAGCATGGTAATCACACAAACAGTTTTATTGTCGAATTTAATATTATTTCTTGATATTTAGTTAGTTTCCCATCATTTCCCGAGCGCAAACTATTTTTTCTTGAGAAGGCCATTGCTTGAGGTATTATGGCTGATATCATTAATTTGCGGAAAATTGCGGGTTTGTGGTGAAAATTACTCAAATCTATAAAAATTATTACTATGAAAAAATTAAATAAATAACTATGACAAGATAAAATTCATATTTTTAAATTTGCACATTCACGATAATAAAATATAATATGTACCCCGAATATCCATGAATGTACAGATTGCAAAATAAATAGCATATCTACACATATATGTACCTACATACATACTATATGTACCTACATACATACATGTACTTGTACATGTATACCTACATACATATCAACATATATAGTACCTATATATAAGAACATAAAATAATTATACATTATAAAGTGATCAATTGATTATTGGCCAGCTTTTATTTAATTTTACCCATAGTGCGACGCTGAGGGAGCACTTTGCGGGAATCTTCGCCTGCGACGACAATTTTGCCGTGGGTCCACCCCCACTGGAAGTTCCTCCTCCCCTTCCACCGCCTGAGGACCGGCTGCTGGCAGCCGACAGCAGCCGAGCCTTCTGTCGCTTCCGGTCAGTGGGAAGTGGCATGCCTGGACAAGTGGCAAATGTGGTCACAATCGATTTCCCCGTCCCAACACCAATTAGGTGTTCGCTTTGTGGCCATCCGTCAGGGGAGTCCGGGTATGCTGCTGTCCAGGATCAACCGGCTGCGGGCAGCCGACAGCAGCCGAGCCTTCTGTCGCTTCCGGTGAGTGGAAAGTGGCATGCCTGGACAAGTGGCAAATGTGGTCACCATCGATTTCCCCGTCTCGACACCAATTAGGTGTCCGGTTTGTGGCCATCCGCCAGGGGAGTCCGGGTATGCTGCTGTCCAGGGCCTCTATCGCCACCTGTTGTCCAAACACAAGGCACCTCACAACTTTAAATGTATAAACTGTGGCCTGGTTTTGGATGACGAGCGGCCCATGCACCACGTTGTCCGGCGCAACCGACTCCGGCTGCTGTTCGGGGTGCGGGAGGTGGAGGAGATCCCTCCGTGGATCACCCTACAGTCACGCCGCCGCCGTTCAGCCCGTAGGCAGAACGAGAAGCGCTTTCCAGGATCATTGGATCCGCAGTATTGAGGCGGCAGCGGAGTGGTTCGAATTTGAGAGCATAGTGGGGGAGCTCAAGGCGGAATTTGTTCCCGCCCAGCGTCGTCGGGAAGTAGCAACGTCCGGTCCGGCTCGTGCTCGGCCGTTCATGGTCGTTCCATCCGTTCAGGGCGGCCCGTGATCTGCATCTGATTAATCGCGTTAATCGCGTAAAGGCGTTCCGCAAGGTCACGGGGCAAGCTGCAGTGTAATGCGATATTCCCGGGTCGCCGCTGCGGGAACACTTTGCGAGCATATTTGCTCGCGATGACAGCTTCGCCGTCCGCGCCTTCGCCAACGCGGCGGTATCCGACGTGATCAAGTGGAGCCGTGACATTTACACGGAGCACGTGACGGGCTGGAGGCAGTACGGGCCTAGGGACGTGGGGACATCTCATGGGTCAGTAGTGCAGTGACCCTCCAGGCTACACCTATTGTCGTATTTGTATTTTCTATTATCAATGTGCTTATTGCGTAGGTGGGCCTGCGATACATTTACCTAGTTTGAGTCATCTTTCCGTATTTTAAATGTGTATGTCAAGGCTACATTATGCATTGTAATCAAATTTGCCCACCTACTGTTTTATTGTCTTTTCATTGAATGAGTTTTTTTAAGTTAAATAAATTATTTTTACCTGTTCAAAAGACATAATTCTGTCAAAGTCGTACCCGCGTTACAGAAGACTTTCATAAAAATTCTCCACAGAATATAAAAGTGTAACGAAGGCATTTGTGGTCACCGGTGCCATCCTCGAAGGAAGACGCGGTGGCGATCTTCCAATCGCCCAAAACTAAAAGCAGTGAAGAAATTCATAGAATTGTTCCATTGCATAGAGTCACACCACTGTAGGTCATCTGTCCTGAGGAAATATTTGCCATCTACACTCAATATCAAAAAGATGTTAAGATTGTATAACATGCAAGCTACAGACAATGTAAAAGTAAAAGAATGCTACTTCAGAAACATCTTCAACACGTGCTACAACCTTGGATTTGGAACTCCGAGAACAGATACCTGCTCTAAATGCAATGAATTAGACCAAAAGATAAAATCTACACAAGACGCCAGTGAAAAAGCAATGCAAACGTCATTAATGATGGTTGCTGGGGGCAACGCTCCTATGGAAACAATTATTCAGCCCTTTCTGGAGCTGCTGCTATAATCGGTAGAAACACTGGAAAAATACTTTTCATGTCTGTGCGAAATAAGTACTGATCAATATGTGCTCATGCTGAAAACAAAAATTTGCCAGATGTCGATCATGTGTGCTACAAAAATTACGCAGGTGCTTCCACAGGCATGGAGCCCGCTATATAAAATATATTAGAAGGTTTGAAAAGCTCAGCCGCTACCTATAATCTGGTTTATTCGAGACTAATTTCAGATGGAGATGCAAGTACTTACTCTAAAATTATTAAAGCGCTGCCGTACATACTCGTAGATTGTACTGTAAAGAAGATATAATGTAGGAATCACGTTCCCCGTAACTACTGTAATAAGTTAAGAGATTTAACGGCCGATACAAAATTTCTAAAAAAAGTACGTAAGCTTTTAACGGCTGAAAAAATTATGTCACTGATAACATCAGTGACATCAGCAATCACATTTAATAAAGTACAATCACTTCCAATGGGTGAAAGAGTACAAAATATGTTCAAAGATATAACAAACTCGAAGTTTTACGCATTTGGCGATCATACAAACTGCAGAGAGTACTTTTGTTAGGAACCAAAGGCAAATGAAATCAATTTAATAAACGAATTCAAGTCCACCCAATTTTGGATTCGGCTATGTCTTATCAATAACACAGTGGCAGGAAACTCGAGAAGCCTTATACACACGATGTTGATAGCAACATAGTTGAGAGATACAACAGTTTGACAAAGTTTATCGGTGGGAAACGCATAAATTTATGCATCTAGACAATCCTATCAAGCTCGGTGTCACGCTGCAGTCGTATCTTTCAATAGCCGTATGCCTATATCTACTAATTCCAAAAACAAATACTCGGTAGAAGTCCATCCACAAAAATAATAGAAAAAAAATCGACAAGTAAGCGACACGGTAATCCTTAATATAACATTAAATTTAATAGAAAAAAGAACAGACAGCGTAATAATGATAATTACAATTCTAAAAAAGAATACCTGGGCCATAAAGGACCATGTAGCACGCAAGAAGATGTATCTTCTAAGATCTAAGATAAGATAAGATGAAGATCTAATGGAGATGGGGAAACATAATATTTTGAAAGCGTTAAAAGAAAGACGCGAAGAAATCGAACACCTTAAGGTGTTGCAAGCGAATTCACCCGAATGGCATGAACACAGAAGCCTCATGTTATTGCGTCTAATTTTGGAAAAATCATCATCCGTAAACCAGAAACATGTTGCGGTGTCTTAGGTCAGCATATTTTAAAAGAAAATGGTTTATCGCATGTGGAAAGTATAAAACATGGAAAAATGAATGAAAAAACAGCGCTAGCCGAACTAGCCATACAGGAATGCCTTGAAATCCAGCCTCGTGGCCTATATAATACCATTTCTAAGAGCTTCTCCAGTGTTACAGAAAATATGGCTGTAGAGGTGAAATGCCCTATAACGGCTTACAAAACTTTTTTTTATAAAGATACATTATTATGTGTCCAACAGATGCCCAATCGCGCGTGGAACCCCTGCGACGGCGACCTTCCGGAGGAGCTCCACGAATACCTCCAGGCCGAAGACTCCGACCACAGTGAAGATGAATTCTTCGAGGACCTGGAGGGCGACGTGGAAGAGGAAGGTTTTATGGAGGCAGAAGATAGGGCCGACACCGCAGAGGAGGTATTATAAATACAAAGCGAACAAAGTTAGCCATCATCTTCATATCAGTTGCAATACTTCCACTGTTTTACACTGGCCTCACAACACTTTATTTAGTTTCCATCGGTTTACCGTTCTACCACCAATGTAGCCAGTCCACGTGCTAATCTTTACAGCTGTCAGTTAGTTTATTTTTTGTGACTTTGTTCGTAGTTCAACATCCTGAACATGGAGATATACACCATGTTGGGGGACGGCCGGCAGGTGCCCCTGGGCACATGTAACGCCGGGGACATGTAAGTGAATTACTGTCATTCACAGTCAGTCAGCATTTATGCGTTCAATCTTCACCCGCATTGATTGCGGTCCAGCGACCAACATCCCCCCCCCCTAGGGAGTGCGGTCCCCCCATTGGCGTGCACCGACTCCGCAGATTGTTCGCATCTACCCTTGGCGTCCGTCAGGCTGGACGGACGAACGGAGGACATACGCTTCTCTAACTTAGTATTTCTGTCTTTTCCTCAAGGATCCCCGGACCCTCTTCGCTGCCGTCTATCGCCCGTCGCAGGTTCTCTAACTGATGACGAGTGGCTGCCTGATGAAAGAATCGGCGGTTGCGGCCCTCGCACCGTTGGCCGCCGCGGGCAAAGGCGCAGTCGCGGGCGCCAGGGCGTAGGAGAGGCGGCCGCGAGGGCGTTGAAGAAAACGTTGCGATTTCTGGTTTAAAAAAAATTTCATGAAGTTTTTGAACGTATCCATCACTAACAGTAGGATACTGGTGAAAGAATCCGACCCGAACAGGTTACCTATCAATCAATTCAAGTTCCGACTAGATTTTGTATGCGCAAACACTCGCGGCCGAATGTGCGTCGGCGATCTTTACCCTTTGAGGGTAGAGCTGCAGACGACATGTTCCCAGCCTGCCGCCTACTGCGTGATGCTGATGACAGATTTCACTGTTTGCGGCGCAGGGAAACCGAAGGAGGACGGACTTTGGGTCCGCACAGGCTTGCACAAAATCAGGGGCGATGCATCTGGTGCTGGAAGAGAGAAGGGGGGAGGCGTTCCAGAACAGTTTTCAACTGCATTGTATGCAATGTGCCATTGTGTGTGAATGAGTGGTTCGTCTAGTTCCACACGATTCCATGGTTTCCTTGGATGCTTTCCAGAGATCTGATCCTTTAGTAAAAAGGCGATTGCACGGTGGTGTGGGGAATATGTATATGTGTTGTACGTATTTGTTACCCCCCCCCCCCCCCCCCATTTTTTGTGTGTAACATCTCAACTCTCGGTTTGAGCAATAATATTGTGAATGAAGGGAAATTACTTCACTTGCTTCAAAATTGTGTACTCTGTTAGGAAGATTTTCAGCGCGCCGCCTATTGGTGCATCATGTAACTTATTAGTTATTATTACATATAATTTACATAATGTTACATATCAACTTACTGTCAGATTCAAACAAATATATCCAGCGAAGTTTCTTGCCAGTTCTTCTTCGCTGCGATAATTGACCTGGCAGAACAGTGTCGAAATAAAAAAAAACAAAATAGAATTTGAATTTGGAGTTTTATTTATAAATAAATTGCCTATAGACTTTATATTGTAATTTACATTGAATTCTATAAATTACATTGAAACACTTGTTTGCTATAGACTTTGCATACTATTTTACGTAAGAAAACATAGGTGCGCGAGTCCGACTCCACTTGGCTGTTTCTTCTTATTGTTTTATGTTATGCGCTCGAGGTCGCGGCGCGCGAAAAGGGCCTGGGAGTCAAGGGGAGTAGTACCATTTTCAAAGTGTGGGAGTGGTGGTGGTGCATCGATGTTTCTAAGTATATTTTTGTATTATTGTTACTATAGCATAGCAGCTAAATATTTACAATGCCTTTTGTAAACAAAACAGATCGCACGTGGTGTATTTTGTGTTCATGAACTGACTAACATCCCTTGCCAGGCGTCCACAAACTCATACGACTAGCCTGACCGACCCTGGGTTGTATTCAAATATCTTAATACCGCTCCTTTTAAGACAGGTCGATAATCTTACGGAGATTACGCTGTCTGGTACGTTCAAGTGCCTTGAACTTGAACTATTTGCTATGTGAAAGCAAAGATTACCCCGAACATAAAGTGAGAAATAAGGGATAAAAGTGTACATTGGTGTGTAATGAAAAAGAAGAAATAGTTAGTATTCACTGCGAAGACTGTGCTGCGAATCAGGGAGGATGTAAACACGCTGTTGCCTTTTTCATGTGGGTTCATCACAGCAGCGAAGAACCGACCAACCGATCACAAATGTTATTGGGAAAAATCAAAACTGGCGAATGTAGGCACTTCAGAAAAGTTGATTAAAGCCAAAGATATCGATTCCAGTTCACGAAACGCCACGACAAAGGTTGAACATTAATGAAAATTAAAATGAAGGGATTTTTAAGCTATGTCGTGAGCAACCTGAAAGAAGCGCAATGTCAACTAATGAATTATTTTGGCTGTCATACTGCAACGGCAATCTCAGTGCATTACTTTATGCACAGGTTCAAAGAACAGTCACATACTGCAGACACATTTTGAAGTTTCTGCGCAACACAAATGACGATTAAAGAAGAATGTCAAAAAGTAGAAAGTTCTACTGCAGCTCAAGCCAACTCACCATTGTGGTACGAAATGAGATACTGCAGGATCACGGCTTCCAAGGTTCATAAAGTATCTCAGTGTAAGACAGATGATGTAGAACAGATTTTTGGTGCTATATAATTAAGGAAACTGCTGCCATGAAGCAGAGGCAGACGCCTCGAAAAATATGTCCGTTCTGCATACATTTTCTATGAGATGCCACAGACATTCACGGCTGCCGTTGGTTTGGCACGGCGCGGCGAGCCGTGGCAACCGTGACGGCTGCCGCGTGCTCTCCACACATATTATATGGACAAACACACAGCACGGTTGACCGGCCGGTTTCACCAGTGTCTGCGTGCGCGGTGCGATCGGACGTGCGTTGTGCTGCGTGTTTGTCAAGCAAAATGAACACGGAAAAGTTTATAATATCCGTCCAAAAGCATCCGTGTTTGTGGAACATTTCATTAAAAGAGTACCATGATCGCGACATGAAAGACCCTTCCTGGGAAGACGTATGCAAAGATATGTTTTATGACTGGGAAACTTCAAACGAAGAATCTTTAATTCTGCGCACAGTGGATGCACCCAGTACCGACGCCTATTTTTTACTTTTTTTTTTTTTTTTTTATGGTAACTGACACGGTTGGCTACATCACCTACGACATCCGTGATGTCAGCCCATAACACCGGATGAACTAGGTGCCATGTCAGTGCTTCCCTTCGATCGTGCCAGTTACACTGAACTGGACGGAAAACACAAAATATTTACATAGCCGTTTCGACTGACCTTTCATTCAGTGCGGTTGTACCAACCCGGGCGGGTTAAACCCTACCACCTAGTAATATAAGAAGGGAGTCATATCCTTTAGTCGCCTTTACCCAGAAGATGATATTGCTCTTAGTCTATTGTTATTCAGTAGATTGCGTAGCGGCGGAGAAGACATACGTGAGATCGCTGCACAAGAATGGGCACACGGGGGCGCAGAAGCATAGTTGATATCTCAGGAGATCGTCACAGATGAAGAAATATTGGAGATACAAAACGGGCCACGAAATCAATCACGAAGAAGAAGCTGACCCAGGAATTAAGAAAATAAACCTAGCTGAGGCTGTGGGGGCCTTCGACAAATGCATTCAATGGGCTGACGAAAACGGCGTGTCAAGTCAGGACACATTGCTGCTGCGGCGATTGTGAAGTTATGTTTTTGCCCAAAACATTGCCAAATCAAAGCAAAAGTCAATGCTAGATTTTCATGTTCCAAAATAGTAGAAGGAAGTAGGACAACATAAAGTTTTTGTAATTTTTTTTTTTCATTTGAATCACGATCGAAAAGTTTTTATGTTTTTAACAAATATTTGTAATTATGTACGTACATAAATATGTATTGCCCTTAGAATTATTGCGAGTCCTTAGAAAGTGAGTTCCTAACTGCATTCATTTATTTTATGTTAACTATAATCCGAACACCCCGTTATTTCGAACCACCTTGTGTTTTTAGGGGTTCTGATTAACGAGGCTCTACAGTATAATGAAGAGAGAATATTTAACATAAAAAAACAGACTTACCAACCCTTCTGAGGCACTTTTGAAATTATTTTCCGATATGCAAGATGTATTGAGCAATATTTTAGCTAATATGAGCAACATTAAAGATATACTAAATTATTATAAAACCGCTATTTATTCAATTTGTGAATTTGATTTTATGAAGTGAAGAGAGTTCATTGAAAGAAAAACGAAACCCAAATTCCATAAAAAAAAAAGGGAAGAATAATAAAAAATTATGTTCCACCCGGTGTCTCAGTTAAATCATCAGATTTTAATTAAGATGTTAGCAAGTCCTCTGCGACAAGATCTTCATCTGCTTTAACAGAAAAAAGTGCAAGTAGCATTCGAGAGCTAACAGAATCTTCCAATAATTCCGTCATTCGAGTCCATCCATCAACAATTCGTATTTTATCTAATCGTAATATAATAAACGTAGAGGGAGAATCTTTTGAAAGTATTCCGGGACCTTCAGTTGTCAATTGCACCGAAAAAACCTCGAAAATCGCGACAAATAGAAAGCGTAAACGAGAATACTCATATGATATGTATGTACATATAATGCCCATTTAGACATTTTTCAGGTTCAGAAATCCCTTAACACGTTCACAGTCCCCATACAATCTCAAAAAACTACCCCATAAGTCCAATACAAGTCTTTACGGCTAAAATATACTTTTACAAAGTACTTTATAACGGTACAAAAAAATACTGAAAAATCACGCTACTAAACCTGTTTTCAGGCATGAGCCACATTTGGCTCATGGACTTGAGTATGAATTTTCATGTGGCTCATGGACTTGTCAGTAAGAATTACAATATAGTATGCTACTGATAATATATCATCACCTGCTGAAATCACCGCAAAGCCTGGACCCTCTACATTGCAGCCTGGAGCCAATAAACCTCGATCCGGATCTTCTACTTCACAGCAAAAACACTTCTTACTAGACATTCCACGACAAAACAACAAAATACCAAGAAAACGTTGCTCGGTCTGCTACAAGAATCTACGGGACCAACAGATGGACCCTAGAGAAGCTGGCATGAAGTGCAAAAGAGTGTCAACTCAATGCTCTGTCTGCAAAATCGCCTATTGTAAACGTTCACAAAAATATTGTCCTAACAATGTGGTCTTGCACATGAGCCATATATGGCACATGAACTCGCGAGTGAGGCATCCTATGAGCCATATATGGCTCATTGGACTGTGAACGTGTATGGAAGACACTGTAAAAAAAACTGCAAAAAAACAACAACAATTTTGATTTTGGTAGCGTCTTCTGATACCAGTGATGAAACCTTTTTTTATGGAAACTGACACGGTTGGCTACATCACCTACAACATCCGTGATGTCAGCCCATAACACTGGGTGAACTAGGTGCCATTTCAGTGCTTCCCTTCAGTTCATGTCGGCTACCCTGAACTGGACGGAAAACTGGACGGAAAACAGACCGTATAACCGTTTCGACTGAAGTTTCATTGAGTGCGGTGGTGCCAAACCGGGCGAGATAAACCCTACCACCTAGTAAACTAAGAAGGTAAGGGACGGGGGACCTATTTACAATTTTACGTGGAATTCGAACCACGGTCAGCCTCCAACGGTCGAGCGGTCACACATCCAAGTACTGACCGCGCTCAGGGTTACTTAACAACAGTCGATCGACCGCACCACTGAGCTTCCGAGACTAACTATTCTCTAAATGATTCCTCGAATTACAATGTAGAAGATGATGATGATCAGGGCTGTGGAACAAATGAAGGAAGGAAGTGTGTTGTCAGTGAGATCGAACAATGCAAAAGTACTCGGGAAGGGATTAATAATAAAGAAAACGAAGATGTTACTCTGGCCAAATTAACCACCAATAAAATGTGTGTTCGTGAAATTCAAAAGTACCAAAAACACACATAAATATTACATTGGCCAAATTCTTGAAATCAAATTTAGTTATAACCTGGTACAAAACATAGATAGGTCTAATAATATTGAAAAATTGAAAATGTTCTACGTCCACGAATAAACGCATACTAATTAGTTTTAACTATATTAATAATATAATAAAAATATGTGGTAAAGTTGCCGTAGTTGACGTTATGTGAGTGGTTACATATTACGGCAAGCTCAAAATATATTTTTTTAAAGTTGTCTATAATTAAAAAATAATTTATACAACACAGAGAATGATAATGAAAAGAGAATATTTAACATGAAAACGCTGCCTTACCTACCCATCTGAGGCACTTTTGAAATTATTTTCTGATATGCAAGATGTATTGAGCAATATTTTAGCTAATATGAGCAACATTAGACATATAAAACAATATTATAAAACTGTAACTTATTCAATTTGTGAATTAAATTTTATGAAGTGTAATGCCCATACAATTTTGAATGATTTTATAGTCAACAAGTAGGTTTTATCTTTAACTGGGGTATGTGACTGGTTACATATGACGGCAAACAAAAAAAAAATTTTTAAAGTTGTCTATAATTTACATAGGCATAGACAAGGCAATTTTGACCCAGGTACAGCGTACAGGCAAACTTGAGGAGACACAAAGATATTTATTGGTTAAATTATTCATTCTGCCCCTATTTGAAAGAGCGCCTAATAGGCAAATAACAAATACACATCTGCTAGATTGGTCCGTGGAAATTCAGAAAATATATCCGGAAGAATCACCAGCACTTTATTACACTCCGTTTGTATCCGCTTCAATAAGAGGAATCACGAGAAATGCCTCTGGCAAACTCCTGAGGTATGCTTACAACAGGACGCCTCATGAGGGAGAGGCATTATCGCCGCATTCAATCTAACAATGGTAGAGGGCACTTCCAAAGACACTCTGTCGCCACAAAACGTTTTTGCGTATTATTGCACCGAAAATGAGTTTAATAAAGATTCAAACCTAATCGCATCTGCCTTATACCACAGGCTGAATGTAACAGATAAAACTGGCATCTCGAGCCTTCTTCGTTTGGTCGCCGACGACGGTTGCGGCGGCCAAAATAAAAATTGCATAATTTAGGGGACTTGTTGAAAATGGTTGTTGGAAAACCCTACAATACACTCAATAGAAATGGTGTTTCCGGTTACTGGACATTCATTCATGCCCGCCGATCGATTATTTGGAGTTATCGAAAAAAAAACTTTAAAAGAAAGAAGTCATAATTCATCCGGACGAGATAACATCAGTAATAAAAGAATCATCACACGTGATAAAATTCGGAAGAGACTGTGTTGTAAGCGATTGTAGAGTAACTCGCTCGGTTAATCGAAGGAAAAAGGGATGTACATGTGAGAAATGCATGAGTCTATCACAAACACGCCATGATCAGTATTGCCAGCCTAACGTTTTTAAGGCGCTTTATAGAATTTTGCATTCGTACGGCTGTATTGATAATATTAAAAAAAAAGATAATCGATACATTTTGTAGGTAGACGACGAAACGTCTTATTAATTAATTATTTATAAATTAGACGTTAATTTATGTTTTTCTCGGAAACATCTTATTAAAAAAAAAAAGGTTATAATTTTTTTTACTAAATTTCGATAAACAAGGCGGATCATTTCGTCGTAGCCAATCTTTGTTGTCTTGCTTGTCATTATTTCGGTCGGTTCGGCAAAGAGTTTGCGATTTGCAATGGATTTTGTAATGGAACTGCCGTCGCCGCCGCCGCCGTCCACGGGAAGGCGAGGCACCAATGCGGCAGCAGGAATAAGGGTAGGTACCTATGTAAATTTTCTCGTCAGTCTCTTCACAAATTAAAATTTCCCGACATTTATGCATCATTTGTACCAATACCGACAGAAATCTTTTATTTAAACAGATAATCCTATACAGTCACTTGCCACATTATTTATATAATAAAAGTCATCTGTTTTTCTGATTTAAAAGAACTCGACGAAATTTTATAGGTTATGTTGATGTCACTCATTTCAGCCTGACAAGCCCTCATACCAGCAGCTGGAAATGCTGACGAAGTTTTTAGAGACGCACCACCAGCTGGCTGCCAGCAGCTATCTGCGTGCACCGGACGCTCGTCGCTGATCCGATAGGCTGCGCGACGGTTGCTGTGCAGCTAAATGCACTTGTCACTTTCGCGATGGTCATGGGTGGAAAAAGGTAGGTACATATATTATATTGGCACATATATATTTGCTTGTTGCATATACGGGAATGCTTTGTCGTCTCCTACTACGGTCTAGGTCCATCCGATGAGCCTCCTCCAAACGAGTCACGACCCGTGCACCCGCCGACTTCACTCACCAGTGGGTACACGGTGAATTCATATTTACCCGTGCACCCACCACCCAACGGCTCCTCCCACCAGTGGGTACACGGGGACTTCCTATTTACCCCTGCAACCACTGCACTAATGGTAGGTGTCAAGTAAACAAAAGCTATCAAGTGCGAAAAACTGTTTATAACAATCTCAGCGAAGTGGAAGTTCCAATGAAATTTATACGATATTTGATAGCAGATTATTATGACACTGATGATAACACTAGGATACTGGTATTTGCTGATGAGGAGAAACTGAAATTCATGCGAGATGTTGAAGAAATTTTTGTGGATGGTACTTTCAAAGCCGTCCCGTCCCCATTTTATCAATTAATGGCTATACACGGTGAAATTGGAAGCACCTCGGTAACAACGAAAGTAGTATCTCTTATACACGTATTACTTCCCAACAAAACAGAGAAGACTTATACAGTAACGTTTGATATGATAACAGTAGCAGTTCCTGATTTTAAGCCAAAAATAGTTCATGTCGACTTCGAATTTGCTATGTGCACAAAAATTTTTTTTTCCCAATATTACTATTTATCGATGTTATTACCACTACACTCAAAGTCTTTGGAAAAAAGCAAAAAATTAAAAGCAAAGTTATACGACGCATTGTAGGCTTATGTTATGTGCTACCTCTGTTACCAACTAATATGATAATTCAGGGTTTTTTTTTTATTATTTATTTATAGATACTTCTATATTTTACAATTTTATGTTCTGCGAAGCCTACAAGGCTTATCCGCAAAAGCAGTTTTGTCGCCGTCTATTATTTATACAGTACTATTCTTGATGTAAATGGCCAGATTTTATACATTCATAATAATTATATTATTAAACTTTGGTTGGAGTTATATTATTCAAGAATGTAAAGAAGTTATTTACAACGCATTTGTGGATCGTTCGCCAGGCGGATTTTTGTCGGCGGTGCGTGCGTGCGACCCGCCCCCATCAGCCTAGTCGACGCAGGCAGGTGGATGCGCGCGCACTTGTTTTTGTTGATACTGAACGAGTAGGTACAAGGAACTGTATCTTTTTGTAATTGCTATTCTTCAAGAAAGATTTGAAACAATAAAATCTCTTCATCGGAGCTACCCATTATACTACCTCGGAACAGTCCGAGCAGTAGATTACGTCTCATAGCAAAAATCCGCCCAGGCGGTCCGCCTCGCCCCGTAAAGATGGTCGTAAGAGAAGCGATGCGGGGCGGCCCGTTCCGCCCCGATCCGCCGCTAACGGACGCCTAGCAGATTAAAAACACCATTCTCATTAGTATGTGTAAAAAATTGTTCACCATAGATAAAAATATGGAAATTATATTTCCTGTAGCAGACCACTCCTATCTCCCTTCAGACAGAGTGTTTGGTAGAGTAGAAAAATGAACACTCCACTCCACCTAGTGCAATCGACAGTTACTCTATTTTAGCGCGAAAAATTCTGACTCTTAACGCTTTTCGTTTCCCGCTCGCGTTTTGTGTGCAATTCCTTGATCACTTGATTCTGTGACCTAAACAAAACAACGTCGTCATCCAAACATCATGCCGCCTGTGAGACTGCTCTGTTCCTTGAATCACCATACCAGGAATTTCCATTCTCTCGCTCACGGTAATTGAACCTCTTCTGCGTAACACGCATCTGTAAGTGACGAGGCTGTTGCTCGCTGCTATAGCACAACAACAAAACCAGAATCCCCCACCATAATCATCATCCTCCTCAAAGATGACTGTAACTTGTGCTGCCGAGATTTTAGTACACAATTGACATCTAAAGAATGCCCATAAATGTAATAAAATTCAGCAGGAGTAGTAAATAATATCAATACACCAGAATCCCCCACCATAATCATCGGTCCTCCTCAAAGATGACTGTAACTTGTGCTACCGAGATTTTAGTACACAATCGACATCTAAAGAATGCCCATAAATGTAATTCAGCAGGAGTAGTAAATAATATGATACACCAGAATCCCCCACCATAATCATCGGTCCTCCTCAAAGATGACTGTAACTTGTGCTGCCGAGATTTTAGTACACAATCGACATCTAAAGAATGCCCATAAATGTAATTCAGCAGGAGTAGTAAATAATATCAATACACCAGAATCCCCCACCATAATCATCGGTCCTCCTCAAAGATGACTGTATCTTGTGCTGCCGAGATTTTAGTACACAATCGACATCTAAAGAATGCCCATAAATGTAATTCAGCAGGAGTAGTAAATAATATCAATACACCAGAATCACCCACCATAATCATCGGTCCTCCTCAAAGATGACTATATCTTGTGCTGCCGAGATTTTAGTACACAATCGACATCTAAAGAATGCCCATAAATGTAATTCAGCAGGAGTAGTAAATAATATAAATACCTCCGCTCACAATCGTGCCGCGTCTGCAATGACAAAAGCACAGTCGCCTCACGTTGCAGCGCCTGTAAAACGGAAGTGCGACCTGTGTGGTTTACATTTTCATAATCAGAACAATCTAAACAGAAATCATAGACAGTTCCAGTCTTCCGCTTATGTTTTTTTCAACAATCGGCCCACATCACACATTTATAGGACGGCTGTGCGAGATGTATGGAGTACATTTTAACGGTAAAAAACCCACAAAAAAAAGTGAACCAGTTTCATCCGGACATCAATCAGGTGCTTGGGGTGCCTGAAAATCACGTTGTTTATGGATTCCTCACGGATGCCACGAGAGCTATAAAACCTGTTCAGACCTAGGGCTACATTAGAAAAATGTGCACGGTGTTGACAGTGAAGATGAGAAGCACACGTTCACTACTAGAGTAATTAATTAATTCAAAAACATTTGTAATAGAAAATAGAATTATTATTATTAGATTATTATCTAATCATATTTCTTCCTTATTACATGTTAAACAAGGCTTGCCTCATGGTTGTACTTCATTTGAACCATCGCCAGAGATGGTTAAATGTAATAAAGTAAGTACAAATGATTACACGATTGATTTGGAATAAATTATGTCTTAACTCAAATGTGCTTTATTCACAATACTTCTTAAAATAAGCTATAAAAAAGTTAGTACAATTTTGGTATAATTGAATTTTTATTTTAGTATTTTTTAGTATTTTTTAGTACTTTCAGCACAATTTTTTGGTATGTTACCAGATTTGAATATGGTCACACTGCTGCCGACTAACTGCACTTCTCTTGGTAGCCTACGCAGAGACACACCTCGCGCGCGATCGCGGCCGTAAAAATGGACGATTCGGATGAAGAGTTATATTTATGTTTGCTGTGCTTTGTGAAAAAGAAGTAGAGTACACGGAGAAGAAAAAACAATTTATTCACGATATAAATAAATCGCGTAATCAAGAGGGTGAATATCATTCTCTATTCCTACAACTGAAACGTGATGATAGACTATTTAAAACGTATTTCAGAATGACGAGTGAAACGTTTTATGAACTTCAGCACATAGTGGAAACTTTTATTACTAAACAAAATTCAAAGTTTCCGATGCCAATATCAGCGGATAACAATTATTATCCCGGTAATTATTAGAAATAGAAACATAGTTTCTTAGCAAAAGGTGTTTACTATGTTCAGGTGAGTCTGTTGTATTTTTCATGTAATATTTGATAAAATATAAAAATGATACCACCTTTTTTATAATTTTAATATGATTTGTTTCCGATACAGAACATCCCCTTTAATCTTATAATCCTAATAATCCCCTTTGATCGTCAGTTAAAAAAAGACGTTATAGATGTGTATCGAAGAAAGAACTGTCAGAGTTTAAAGACCAGCGCGGTACAATAACTTCCCGACAGATGGACTTCCCGACTCTGACATCGTGGAACATATACAGAGTTGTCCGGCTTATCATAGCTACTATTCAAGAATAAAAACCGCTAACAGGAAGAACCTAAACCATATGTGCGATGCAATAATCCGATGGCTGAAGTTTGAAAGACGTCATCCACTCCAATTCAAATTCAAAGAGACCCTTGATGATATAACAGACTTTTACATACAGCACCTGTTAAAACAACATTACACAGCATTTTTGAAATAGTTTGACGTAAACAAGAACTGTGGTGGTAGTGGTAAACTAAACGTAGATAATTTAAATTGTGTTTTAGAAAGCAATTATTTAGAATAAATTAATTTAGATGAATCTGTACAACTGTACATATGCTGGATATGTTGCAAAATCGTTGGAACAAAAATCCAATTACCACAACTGCAAAAAAATGTAATTATGTTAAGATCCAATCACCATCTCAGATGAATATTTTCATCAACTACAACGCGGAGGGTTGCACATATCTGCAGATAAAATAAATTTTATTTACTTCATCACGCTATCCATAACAGAGTACATCATTTTTCGCACTGATCTTGAAAAACTATTCCTTGAGGCCGGTGTGGCCACAAAGAAAATATAAAGCTAATTAAGCTAACTTTTTCCAGTCTACAATCGGACAACTTTATTATTAATTTTCAGTGTCAAATATGCGAGACACCTTTTCATAAGATTTTTGAAGCAGCGTCAAATATATTGGGAAATATACTTCTTAACAATTACACAAAAAACAAAAATAATAACGACCCAACCACTAATTTTAAAAGACCTAAAGTTGCTGTGCTTAATTCATCTCAACCCTTGGCATGCCTGTTAGGGTCTATTAGAAACAACATCAAAAAATCTTTGAAGATTAAAAAAATGAAGATAGAAGGAGTTGAAAATGATGTGACTTTTGACGAAAGTGGGGATTTGTCTGATCATCTTAGTATACAAAACTATTCAGATGAGGAGGTGGTGGAAGAGGTTGCCATTGAGCCTCATGGTGATAGTGATGAAGAGATGGGCTAACCATTGGCAAATTTTGCTAACAGATCTATTCATAAAGGCAAAGACAACACAATTTGGTACAGTGATCCTCCAAATATCCGTGCCCGCACAAGAAGTGAAAATATTGTCACTGGAACACCAGTAGGATTTAACTTCACTTCACTTAGTATCACGGTCGCGTAAATTTGTACGGAAAACTGTGCAGCGCCTCTAGCGTATGATGACATAAACTAAATTCGGCACCACGAGTCAACTTGGCGTTTGTTGTCGTTCGACGACGACCATTTCCGAATGAATGAAATTGTTATATGAAATTCGGTACCATGAGTGACCCTTTTGACAGTTGACATCGAACATTTCAACAACGAATGCGTTCACGTTCATCACTAAGTGAAAGCGCGTGATAATTTTGTTTTCGTATTGAAAATATCTAAGAAACAATGAACCGGGCGTGGAGAATGCTTGAGGAGGCCCGGGAACAAGATCTTCGGGATAATCGCCGAAACAGCGAGGCCCTTATGCGCAATTTCATGGACCCGCTAAGAGATCTTCCGGAAGCAGAGTTCAGGCGAAGATATCGGCTCTCCAAGGAAGCCTTCTCCTATCTGAACGAGGGGCTAAGGCAGCATCTACGATGAAGCATCTGCGATTTGAAGGTATTTTTCATGGTATTGTATTGGTATTTTCATGGTATTGGTACAACATGACGAAAAGATAAAGCTAGAAAAAGATGTAAGAAAACAGAAATGTCCTCATGATATCGAAACGATTACACAAACTTAAAGCAAAGCGATGGCTTAATCTGCAAATCGGACAACTCCATTTTTGGGGGGTATGGACATTTTGATGTCGTTTTATTGGTCTAAATATTATCTATATTCTTGCAAAGCTATCAACTCCGAAAATCCTAAGTTTGAGAAAATACAGACCGCACAAATATATTGCAACTCCATCCCATATTGGTTACAACACCGAAATTGTGACAACTCCGCTGTTGGTGACAGAGCTGTGCGTTTGTAGCATAGAAAAATATTCTTAAAAATTCTAATATTACTGTGTAAGACATTGTTGTGTGTGCATTGAGTGCTCGGTAAGTAGATCTTTCACTATAAAGTATTATTTTTGACCGTGCTTACGATTGTAAGCAATATAACCTGCACATAATTTGGTATTGGAGTTGGACGATTTTCCGAAAGTCTAAAATAGTGAATTGAATTTCATCTGGGGAGTTGTCTCATTTTTCATCAATCAGTTTTTTAGCTCTCCTGTAAAATTACCCAAAATGGAGTTGTCCGATTTGCAGATTAAGCCATCGAAAGGCGTTTTATTTAATGTTAAAAGAACAAAGGGAAGGTCTAAAAATGTAAAGTTTCGACTACCAAAAAAATCTTATTTTCCCCCAAAATCGCGACCAAATATCATACTACCTACTCTAGGCTGGCATATTTGTACAGTTCTCTAAAGAAAAGCTAAACCCAAACAATGTGTTTCAAATGAGTTCCCAAAAACTTCAAATGAAATTGCCTCTTGTGTTTGGATAACATTAGATATGCAACTTTTCGGCTTAACTTCATTGTCTTCAGGTTTGCTCAGGCACTTGACTTCAATTGTTTTTTAAATTTCAACATTCAAAAGCAACGCGGCAGCGTCTCTTAAAATGAACCCACTCCGCAATCACGATCGTAATAAGCCAAAGTGACGCATAAGAAAGTGTAAATTCAGAAGAAAACTTAAAACTACTTTTAACTTAATGACCTTGTTTTGACAACAGCATATTATTATTGATGGGGAAGCAGACAACCACGAAAGTAACTACTGAATAAATGGCGCTTCATGGTAAAAGCAAATTTGGAAAATATGTTTTTTTTCCAAATCTGAAAAACATTTTTTATATTCTTAATTAAAAAAACAGATATTAATAGTTTATTCAATTCAAATTAACATAGTTATAAAATAATTAACTAATCTAAAAATTATATAAACTAACTTAGGAAATAAACTAACCTAAAAATAAATTTCATTTAGTGCTTTTGTCCCCGGGATTGTGCCGAGGATGCCAGCCGCGTTACCCCTCTAAATTGCCAGGCTTATTTTTTACATCATCATTCTTATTTTAACTTTTTCGTGTAAAGCTCATACGAAATGGCAGACTTGGACTTCACGGTGACTGGAGTGTGCAGTCTCGCCGCTTCTAAGAGCGAAGTGCAGTGCGTGCGCGATGATTGATGATTTAAGTACTGCGCGCTTGGAGTTGATCAATCCTCAAATCGAAATAGCACGAAAAGAACTTAAATATAAGGACATTTGGCGCAGAAAGCATTAGACCAAAAGGAGTTTGAACACAATTTGCGAATTACTGATAATGTTAAATAAGGAACAAAGAAAAAAAAAGAAGCGCATAAAATTAAACATTTCCTTATTTAATATTTTGTGCGTTGAGCAAATTGTGTTCAATGTCTCCTCTAATTTGTCTTATTTTTGGGTACTGACCGTTATTGAACTTAATTTCCGGTGGAGAGACAGGGGAAAACTTCCGAAATCAAAAAGCTACTTTTCGCTCAGGCCATTTGCGACGCTTAATTACATTTTTTTAAATATTGTTGCCAGATGGCCAGTTTCATCACACGATAGCCTCAAATTCTTCGGCCAAATTCAACTTCGATAACCATGCATATGGAAATTGCATAATTATAGGTGACAGTGGATATTTTAATAACCACTACCTTGTCACTCCATACAACGATCCAAATACGCCAGCAGAAAGACTGTACAACGGATCACACATGAGGACAAGGAATGTTATTGAAAGATACTTTGGTGTTTGGAAAATACGTTTTCGTTACGTTTACGTTACGAAAAAAAATAGTATTTGAAGACCAGTGAAGAGAGAAATGGCACGAGGGACTTATTGTTGGAATATTTTCAGTCTTTGATTAACCAACAATAGTGAGTGTTATCAATCACTACTATTATTAGAACACACAGCTGTTAATGACACATGAAATTCCTATCCTAGGCATTACATTGTAAGTACATTACATTGTAAGTAGGCATGACATGAACATACACATGTCTATGTGACCAGATTTATTATGTGATTTATTTTGTGTATAAACAATAAAATTACACAACTTTATTAACACGAAAATAAAAAAGACAAAATTTTATTTATCAGAGCCTAGGCCGATAGTGTATAGGGGGCACAGCATAGTTCCTGCGTCCTGATTTCGTCATGAATGATGAAAATAATGCTGGAAGATCGCATTAATGATCAGATGAATGCAATCACTAATACATATAATGAGGGCCCTCTCCATGATTCGAACAATGAGAACGGGACCAGTGCTAGGGACAACGAGGAAGATGCTCCGGAAAAACTGAATATACAAGAAAATTACTGCATTTTAGTGAAATTGTTATACAATGCAGACTCAAAGAAGAAATAAATGTGTGTCTTCAGTTCGGTCTTTTGTGTGAAGTTTCCAATAATTTCGGACCCAATCATCCCAACGCAAGAAATTCATCAAATAGACGCCGCGCCGCCGTGCCGCTGCCGCAGAAGACCATCAATCCAGCAGGTCAGTGGCGCCATCGTCCATGTCGGATCAGCCTAGCGATCCAGAGGGGGAACGCCGCTTTAGATGGGGACCATGCTATGGACGATTATTTTTTATTTATAGTTGGATTTATTTTTATAATTAATTTAATTATTTTTTTAGGTTTAGATTTAATTATACATGCTTCTATTTATCATTTATTTCATTGAGAAGAATTCACATACTTAGTGGACGTAAATACACGATGTCTCGGTACTAACGAAAACAACTTTTCTACAGGAGTTACAAGTATTTTCTTCTCGTGACTTGAACCTTCTTTAGCCACAACAGAAGTTGAAGTCCAAGTACGTTTTAAGTTTATTCTTCTTTAGAAATCCTCTTTTAAATGTCCCACTACTGGGAACGGGTCTTCACCAGTAATATGGGAAGCGATAGTTTTATACACTTCCACGCTGACTAGGAGGATTAGAAGCAGTATAAACATTACTTTTTTTGTACTGATGCACACAGGTTTTCTTGCATGCGTATATCTATCTCCGCTGGAATATAGAACTAAATAAGTTCATTTACGTTCAAATTACTCCATTATGGATAAACGCTCTTATATTGCATTTTTCAGAAAATATGAGGAGATATAGAGAACGCTTAAAACTAAACAATCCAGAAACATTCAAACAGCAGCAACAGAAAAATCTGCAAAAATTACAGTTATCTAGAAAAAAAAAAGAAGTTAACTCTCGCATGAAATAACAGCAAGATAGCTCGCAAGAAACCTCGACCTTATGGTGTAACCTCACTTACACCTTTTTTGTTTTTTATTTAAAAAAATGGTCCGCTAGTTCGACGGCGTCGAGTTGATTGCCTTTCGACTGCGCTGCGGACACGTTCCGCTCAACAAGTTTGCTCATCTGATGAAGAAAGTACCATCACCAAACTGTGACGTGTATGGCAAACCTGAAGACGTGTATCACTTGCTGGTGGAGTGTGAGAAGGATTCAGTCGAGAGACAACAGCTGGTTATAACTAGCTATGATGTTGGAAGCTACACAACTATATCAGCGTAACCAGTCTCCAGCAAGGCCACGCAACTTGGGGCACGAGTAGCAAATTATTGATGCATCTATCCTGTAGTTTAGGACATTAAGGGAAAATTTATGAAATAATTTTTAGCCGCAGATCAATTACTTTCAAAACAAAAAAAATATTTTTAAAAACTACGGTTAGGTTAGAACTGCGACCACAACGCACGAGCCGAGCAACAAAACCGATTCGCTTTTTTATTTAGCCAAATTTTAGTTGAAAACATCTGTTTAGTGGCCGACTTGACGTTAAATTCCAAACATGCATACGTCAGAAACCACACATTTCCGCGGAGGGGAGGTTAGGTGAGGTGCCTGAAAATAGGTAAGAAAATAGTTTAGGCTTATTTGTTTTTTTTTTTTTCAAACCAACGATGTGAATTACTAAGAATGGTTCCTACCATAACCCCCTCATTTTTTTTTATATTCTTTATAATAATTTTTGCACCCCTTTTCGGAGGTACTTTGTGTGGCGCCCCCCGGGTAAAATGCCACGGCTAGCCATGCATAACGAATAACCGATCCTGAAATTCCAGACGTTTTACAACAACTTATTCCATTTGAAGAACGTAATGTGTCACCACGATGAAGATAGTTAGACAAGGTCAAGGTATCGGTTTCCAACATGGATTGGTAGGAAATGTAGTGAATGATACAGTCAATATAAACACGATGGTATAAGCCATACCGAGGCGTCTATCTGACAGTCACGTTATAACACTGTTTTGAAGAGGAAAAGGTGCTAAACGCTGCCCGCAAGAACGTAATCGACCCGCAGTAATTAGAGAAGCAGCGAAATATTTAGTCCAGACAGAATTATTTAAAGAATTAGAAATAACCTATTATGAACTTTTGTCACGAAAATTTCATCGTCACCAACGTGACACGGTCAGATGACGAATTTGGTTGACCATTTTATCCTAGAAGTCGCCCTGGCAAAATATCAGTGTACACAGTAGACATGCAAAAAGTAATCTAAATCCCACAACTTGCCACAAAAGATTATTTCTTTTCCCGAATACTTAATATGTTCAACGAAACTTTTGCATCACCCGGAAAAGACAAAACTGCAGTTTGCATACTTTGGCACGAAGGTGAAACAGGTCGCAAGGTCTACAATGTTGCAACAGCGTACTCAAATCGTGATTTGAAAAAAATAATCTTTTTTATGGATAGCTGCAGCGCCCAAAATAAAAATAAAACTCTCTAGTATAATGAATCATTACATTGTAATTTATTGTTTCTTATCTTTTACAGGTAAGAAAAAACGCCCGTACATGCCAGAAAGTGACGACGACCCCACTCAAATTGATAGCCCTGGGAGTTTGGACGTGTTCAGTAATAACCAAGATAATTAAACTTATTAAACTGTTTTTCAGGTGACAAAGATAACGTAAAACCTGGAACGAACAAGTTTTATATATTTAAACAGTGTGGTCAAAATGTGGATGAAGAGTATGAAAAATACGCTAAAATTACTAAAAGCCCAACAAATAAAACAAATGTGGATACGAAAGATCGTACTACACAATCAGAAAATGATGTAGAAGAAGTATCGAAAAAAAATTTAGATGTCACACAAGGTTTTTGGAATGTTCGTCGGTAGGGAACTAGCCACTGTTTCTGCAGTAAAAAGGCGATTCTTGATGCACGAAATTATAAGAATATTTGAGCACTACTAAATAATTGAATAGGTACCTGTTCATCATAGTTAGCAAATAATTGATATTATTATAAAGATCTAATGACATATTATGAATGACTGTGTATTATAATAATTATTTTATTAGTAGTCTTTATTTTGATTTTGTTTGCATGAACGTAGTGTGACCTGTTATGCACAACGCCCATAGGTTGAAGTTTAACCTAGAACATAGTGCAGTGAGTGAACAGAGTATACGAATGGATGGTGAGAAGAATTCATGCTGCAAACGGTTTTGTGTGCGCGGCATGAAGTGTCGTCGTCTTGTGAGCTCTTGCGAGCTCTGTCGCGCTTTCGCGAGTGTGTTGTGTCGGGAACATGGTGTGTGCAGATGATACATGAAGGGACACGACGACGACACAAGTGCGGGATTTGCAAGGAAACGGCGATCTGCTATCTGCGCCTCCAGGGGGCGTGGTCGGTCGCGATTTCGCAATAATCGCGCAGGGACTACCCCATTGCGTCATCCCGACGCTGCCCGGCGGCGTGTAGGCGCTGGCGGCGGCGCGCGGAGCTGAGGGGGGTACATACAAGTGTGCGGGAGCCGGGAGAGGCTTGCGGAAATCTGCGTCTGCGCGGATTGTTGTGCCTTCCTACTATAGCTACAGTAATGTACGTTGGACACGTAGTGGGTGAGTTCGTTCCATTGTGTTTGCTAGCCTAGTGAGCCAGTGAGAGTAAAGTATAAAACTATAAACTGTGAGTTGATACAACTGACTGGCGGTCGAGCGAAGTGTTATGTATACAAACAATCAATAGTTGTTATTAATCGGAGTCGAGAACTAATAATATATAATTTTATATTCACATAAATCGGAAATGGGGGGACAAAGGAAGCGGTCCAAGCGCGATTGATCCTCATTGTCATCTTCTAGTGCCTCGTCTTCGTCCTCGTCCGGAGGTGACGAGAGGCGCAGGAAGAGGAGGCGTTCGGAGGAGTTTCGCCGGCAGGGGAACAGAATAGATGCACTCGAGGACCTCGTACGTCAGTTCGGAGGGGATGCCGTGCAGGGATCGTCGACGCCTTCGACGGCACCACCCTCTGACACACTCACATCACCGGGTCGAGATAAACGGTACCTTGGACGTAAAGACGCCTTGCCAGAGTTCGACCACCAAAACTCAGCCGTGCCTGTGGACCAATGGATTCGCAGCATAGATTGCATTGCAACCCTATATGGGTGGGACGAAAAAACGAAGATTGCAAATTGTACCGCAAAACTCCGAGGCTACGCGAAGGCGTGGTATGAGCGTCTTGAGAACTTTGGCGTGTCATGGGATCACTGGAAGACAAGGCTGATTACATTTTGCCGATGGAGCGGCCGATATCGGCCGCTTTATACATTATACCTTCGAGTACGGAGCGGCCGATATCGGTCGCTTTCTTTTTTTTTCTGTGTTTCGTTGGGAGGCCCCAACAAAATTATTTTATTCTTGTATCTCACTTAGCCGCGTGTATTTGACAGTGATGAATTCAAATAGTAGAATAAATTTCCCTTTAGGCGACAACCGTTCCTCCATAGACAAATGTCAGATTTACCTCGCTGTCAGTGTGTTCAAGTGAGCGCACAGTGCAGTGAGCCTTTACCAAAAATCGAAAAATGAGCTATAAATTCCATGGACTTTCATCCTGCCGTTGTAAAGTAGATAAGGCATTACTTCTAGGAATTATAGTTATACTCCGTGAACTGCGCTCATTGGCTCATGATCACCCCTGCAACTGGAACAATGTCGCGGCGAGTAGTTAATCCCTCTTATCAGTTGTATGTTGTCCGTTGCATCGAATGTCCTAACAAAAGTATTAGCAAGTGTTTTGAAGTGATTGAAAATGGATTCTGTAGCCCAAGGTACGTAGTTTAATACGTTATATAAATGTTGTCTTTTTGTTTAAGATTTATTTTTCTATTAGGTCTTAAACATACCCTTGAAAATTATCTATAATTAATGCAATTCCAAACTTTGACGAAGCTTTAAAAAAAAAGTGCGCAAAGTGTCTCGAGGTTTTTACTTTTTCTTGTAGCTATATTAATGTACTTTCAGATTTAGTAAAGTTTGTCTGCCAATATCTGCCAATAGGTAATATATAGATTTTTTTTCAGAGAGGGGATCGTCATACAAAAATTGGAGCTTGCGGCATAAACAGCAGCAAAAATGACCGCAAACAAGTTGTATTCAACGAAAAATGTTCTCGTTTGAGTATATTTGAACGATGAAAAAGTATAAAAAATGTGAGTAGGTTATATCCTCGCAGAGGAAGGTATTTACACACAAATATGTGAGAATAGACGGCGATGTTAATGATTATTTGAAAAAAATGGCTCCAGTCTCGCAATGTAGATCTAGATATACCTACCGAATTTAGATTTAAGGGAAGACGATTAATCAGATTCTAATTAGTTTTAACGTTGTAATTTAATATTAATTATAAGTTTAATTATATATATATATGATCTATATTCTATATATATAGCTATTATATATAAAAAATAATGTTATATATTGAAATATGAATAAAATAAAAATTTTATTTAAATACAGCCGGAGTTTCGATTTTTGTCCCATTCTTCCATACATTCACTGCACTGTGGAGCGGTTAGAACTAGGCGGGCGTTGGACATTACTCTGTTGTTTTCGGGTGTGCTGAGTGTTTTTTCGTGGAGATGAACCGGTAAGTGCTGTTTTTTCTCTTTTTCAATATATTCCGGATGTATTGAATGCATTTGTTTGTACTGAGTTGATCTAAATTTTTCGTAAAAATACGAACAAAATGCCTCTTCCTTGGTACCAATCTGGGCTGTTTTTAGATGCTTGTTTCTGGATATAAATCCGTTTTCTGGATAAAGTGAGGTGATAGAAGTGTTATTTAGTTCTTTTAGTTGAAATAATATATGCCGTTTAGTGTTTGCATACAGTACATTTACGAGAAATAAGCAATTTTTGTGACCTAGTTTTCTCCATACAAACTTGATCGGCCGTTCGGGATGACTCGGGTGACCTCGGGTGCCATTCGGGGCGTCCAAGCGACGTGAAGCGACCTGATTGGCTGTTACCGCTAACTACAGCCCAGCCAATGTTGGAGTGCGAAACTTGGTGAGTGTTTTTTTTGCCAACATTTTTTGTGAATTCAAAATTTTATTGTGGACGACACGGGGGCTGCTGATACACAAGAAAGGTATGATTAGGTCCGTTATTTATTAGTGTTTATAATAAAAATACTATGTGACCGATTTCCGGTCTAATAAATTTATAAAAATAAAAAATCTGAGACAGGTCGCGATTTTCATATAACACAACTTTACAAAATAATAATATGCAATATATATAAAAAAATACTATTTATAGCTAGAATATTTATCTGTAAATACAATCCATATGTTAGTTCATGAAGTTTCATGGAAAAATCTTCCAAAATGATTTTTTTTCGAGAGTAATGCGCCGGCGCCGATCGCGGGCGCCACCTGGTGTAGCCGAAGGAAGATTTAAAAATTATAATATAATCAAATTTAAGCATACGCACTCTTCCCAAACTTGACACACATCACCCAGCCAGCAGCGGTCAAGAAGTCACACGAAAAACAAAAACGAGTTAGTTGAGGAATACTAAGCCATAGTGAAATTTTCTTCTGAAAAGAGCATCATTCACTTCCTGTGCGTTGTGCAAAAGACCTACAATGATAGTTGAGTTGGTTACATTAAAAGTCGGCGAGAAATATGTGAGCACGATAAAAAAAACCAAATAAAATGGTGAGTAAGCAATCCAAAAATGATGGTGAAAGGAGATCGCATTCAATACCAATGATGTCATTTATGTCCCGCTTGAAGACCTTCAACACTGTTTCCCATCATTTATAATAAATTACCTTCAAAATAAAATGTATATTTTGTTTTATTGACATTTTAAAATGTGGTCAACTAGTTACTGGTACAGAAGTAGTCCTTTTGTAACGGTGAATTTTGTCCGCCGACCAGCGAAAGAGCCCGTGACGCATTTCCGCTCCCCATTTGCTTTCCGACTAGCGACACAGTTAGAAGCAAACATGGCGTCAAAGCCATCGAACAATGTGACCGTGCACGAAGACGATATCGACAACAACATGCTTACAGAAGAAGTAGAGCTTACATAAGACCTGCACTTCTCGATAAAAAGTTAAAAGATTTTTTTATTTTTTTATGGATACTGACCCGGTTGGCTACATCACCTAAAACATCGTATTCGTAAACAGAATATTCGGATGTAAATTTAAAAATTAAAGAATGGGATGACTTTGTTGACATAAGTGTTTCGTTTTTTTTAAATGTACATTCCGGATATGTTGCGCCATCTAGTCAATAGATTGTTGAAGTTAGGAAGATGTGAGGTTCAGTCAGCCGCCATGTTTTTTCGCTCGTTCTGTTGCACCTGTTACAACTAATAAAACAGAATATGATCGGACTCAGTCTGTCTTATTAAAGCACCTAATTCAACAGATAATGGGTCCAGGACAACGCGTGTGACGTAAAATAGATGGTGAGATGTGAAGGGATAAAGTTCTGCGTAGTATTTTCTTAGTTCACGACCGTGTTAGTGAGGGCGGAAATTGCAAAATGAAGTTCGCATCGTCGGCCCTAGTAAAGGGGTTTGACGGCAGTGGCGGGTATCTACAGTGGAAGTTCTAAGTAAAATGCGCATTAGTTGCGAAAGGGTTTGGTTACGACAGTAAAGTCGGCGGGACTCTCATACGCGGAAGAAACAAAATGCCTTCAGATGGACGCGCAAGCCATGTTCATACTGTCTTCTAGTCTGGAATATAATCAAATTGCGCTGATAGTAACGTGCGCAAAAGCCAAGTAGATAATTGACAAGTTAGGGCGCGTTCAGGTAGAACGCTGGTTGCCGGCGCCGATTACCAGCGCCGAACGGCGCTGGTCGATGGAAGAAGAGGGGAGCACTTCGGAATTACTAAAATGAAATATGTACACAAAAATACACTAATGTTGTGCTCTTAATACGCAAACTTTGTTTAGTTTTAAAGGCAAAATATGTGAAATTTAATATATAATGTCTAATTTCAGTCTCAGTCAGTCCGACACCGTAGCTACCGGTAGAGCTTATACCAGAAAGATGGTGATATATTACCAATTACCTATTAACAAATACAAAAAACTTAATAACGTTTTTATAAATATATGAATACACACTGGTTCAAAGAATTCGGAATGGATTAAGTTTTGGTCGGTGTATGGTGAACTCCACAGAGCAATATATACAATTTCGGTTTTTAAATTAATGTGGTTGTTGAAAATTATTAGAAAACTTTACGGCTTTACTCACGGTTAAACTTTCTAATAATGTTTGACCATGGCTGAACATGGGAATCTTTTCCTGCACACTGACGTAAGATGGCTAAGCCGGGTGCATTTCTAAAACGATTTCGCACATTGCTATCAGAAATCAAAGTATATTTAAAAAGTAAAGGAGAATGCCTATTTCCTGTATTCTGTCCTGTATTTCCTGAATCCTTTAACCTGGGTGTCTTCAAGCGTCGTATTAACGGGCTAGACAGCCTAGCAATAGTCTGCAAATCTGCTGGCATGGCACCTAACTGAGCGTGGTTTCGCGAGGAGAGCTGATTTTGGCTCTGTCGACTGCACCATTGGTCTCTCGGCACAGCCATCCATGCTGGTTTACATAAAAAAAAAAAACTTTCAAAAAATGCGCGTAAAATACGCTGCATAAATATTCAGCTAATCTGTGTAGGCCGCTCTCAATACATTAATTTTTGCTAAAATTTTACGTGAAGATGTCAAGGAAACAGCTCATTTTATTGAGCAAATCAACAACCTGTTTGATGTTTTGAACTCCAGTATAGTGCAATCCAACTATAAATTCAAAAATACCTTTTCATTTAAAAATTAGTCTGCAAAGTAGCGAATAAATCAATAGCTTTGTAGTATCAAGTATTTTTACCGCACTTTAATCTGCATATGTGTACCTGTTTGCGTGCAGTTTTGAAAAATATGCGTTTTATTTTGAATTTAATAAACTAAATTAATATATTTTTTTCGTAAATAGTTTTTGATAACGATGTCTCAGAGGCCAACGTGCAACTGACACAGTTTGGAAACTACGGCCTTTGTTTGTAACGTGTCTGTACAGGATGCCACGCTCAATATAAATCAGAAAATCTCTCGATAGATGAGATGATAATAACTTTCAGGTCAATGTACTATCAGACAATACTGTCCAAATAAACCCAACCCTGTTGGACTCAAGGTATTAGTTTTGTCCAATCCAAACGGATGTATTTGTGACATGAAAGGAATCACGACTTTTCCACACATGATGGTTTCAACATAGGAGAATCCGCCGTTTTATACTTGGCTATGTCATTAGTTCCTGGCCACTTCTTATATTTTGACCGTGTCAAGTTTGCAGGTGACTATATTAAAAATAATAAAAAAATTACCTATACAAGTATTTTCTTTCATTGTCAGGTAGATTACTTATCAGCCACCCCTCGTATTTGTTATAAATAACACCGACACCGACGCAATTTCCTGGCGCTTCAAAACCGAGGCGGCAGGGGGGGGGAACCCCAATGCTGGTTTAAATTCTTAACCTCTACCTAGCCAAGTAAACCACGCATCGAGACACGCCGCCGGTGAATGTAGTAGCCGGCGCGGGCGCTCTCGGCTGGAGTTGCTGAAGTAAAGGAGCCACCGCCCGCAGCCCTACAACGTGCGACGGGCCCGGTCAGAGTTTCGAAGGAGCACGCCGGACCAGAATAAGGAGAAATAAATACATACAATAAGCTCATTCATTAAAAAAATGTGTATCCTGTGGATAGGACGACTGCTACACGCTACAACGCGCTGGTCCTACAACTCGGCGACGTCGGAACCGTCATGCACCACAAAGCATATTGTGACGAAATACTTAAATATGTTTTTAGGAAAATATATTATATTCTCTTGTATTGGATACCATGCCTATCATAATGAATATGTAAACCATAATATCGAACTGGGAAAAGCGATCCTGACAAAGTGTACAGATACCAGAATTACTTTACTCATGAAAAAACCCGATCCACAAAAACATTTTCGCCATATTCCATACAATAAGCTCATTCATTAAAAAATGTCGTGTATCCTGTAGATAGGACTGCTACACGCTACAACGCGCGGTTCTTACAACTCGTCGACGTCGCCGTCGGAACCGTCATGCATCACAAAGCATATTGTGACGAAATCCTTAAATACGTTTTTAGGAAAATTTATTTTATTCTTTTGTATTGGATATCATGCCTATCATATTGAATATGTAAACCATAATATCGAACTGGGAAAAGCGATCCTGACAAAGTATACAGATACCAGACTATACTTTACTCATGAAAAAACCCGATCTACAAAAACATTTTCGCCATATTCCATTCAATAAACTCATTCATTAAAAAAATTTCGTGAATCTTGTGGATAGGACGACTGCAACACGCTACAACGCGCGGTTCTTACAACTCGGCGACGTCGGAACCGTCATGCACCACAAAGCATATTGTGACGAAATCCTTAAATATGTTTTTAGGAAAATTAATTTTATTATCTTGTATTGGATACCATGCCTATCATATTGAATATGTAAACCATAATATCGAACTGGGAAAAGCGATCCTGATAAAGTATGCAGATACCAGAATTACTTTACTCATGAAAAAACCCGATCCACAAAAACATTTTCGCTATATTCCATACAATAAGCTCATTCATTAAAAAAATGTCGTGTATGTTAGACCATTATGCGGTAAATCTTTTTAAAATTGGAACAATTAAATTCGTTGCGAATAGAATTCATCTTATAGATTCATGACATGTGAAAGAAAGAAAAATGATTTGTTAGTTTTTTTTTTATAGAAACTGACACGGTTGGCTACGTGGTCACCTACAATATCCGTGATGTCAGCCCATAACACCGGGAGAACTAGGTGCCATGTCAGTGCTTCCCTTCGGTCGTGTCGGCTACACTGAACTAGCCGGAAAACACGAACTATTTACATAGCCGTTTCGTCCGACGTTTCATTCAGTGCGGTGGTACCAACCCGGGCGGGTTGAACCCTACCACCGAGTAAGGTAGGAAGAGAAGGGACCTACAGTTTTACGTGGAATCCGAACCACGGTTAGCCTCCAACGGTCGAAGCGGTCACCCATCCAAATACTGACCGCTCCCAGCGTTGCTTAACCATCAATAGCGACAGTCGACTGTCTGCACCACTGAGCTATCGAGGCTGACCTGATCGAGGCTGCAACCTAAAAGAAGAAGACTCCTGTTGTTTGAACTGTCAGGGCAGACATTGCACAAAAAATACACAGGAGCGATTTAGATAAGGAAACGTTTCTTCTAGCGCTATCGCCTCGGCGGGCGCCGGGGACGATTTCGAGTAAGCAGGAGGTTCGACGGACATTCGCGACTCATTCGCCGATTTATTCACAACACTGGCGGCTGCGGCAGTCAAGAGACTGTGGGACGCCCCAGCATCAGTAGCGGCTTCGATGCCACTCGCACCTAGCCAGCAGTTGGTCACTGAGACCGCCCTAAGCTAGGGCGGACAAAGTGACCGATCTTCGTCGCCAGCCAGCCGGCCACGGCAATTGTCCTATTTTACATAGGGAGGACAAAGTGACGGAAGGCCTCGCCCGGTTTACCGCGCAAAAAATACTGGTTGCGGTATGAGATAGTCTTACGACTAATACCTTTTTCCTTTGCAGATTCCTGATACCAGACATGAGAATAAATATGTAATGGCTCAAGAGGCTATTTCATACGCAGAGGCAGCTCAGAAATTTTCTCGGTTCCTAAGCGTTCTTATGCCGATGTAACTTCTTCATCGGCCGTCTACCAGATCCCTGAGTAGCAAAATTAATAATCCTTCCAATCAGTTCTTACAGGACAACTGTAACCTGTCAAACTCGCGCTCGATCCTGCTTGCGCGGCCTGCGGACTGCGGAATGAGCCGGTGCCCGGCTATGCGACACGCCGCACCCACGTTTAACATTAGTTACAGTATTGTGCAAATTAATGGAATCATCCAGATTTTTTTATTTTTTTGCATATTGCAACACTGCAATGTTTTGGTGGTGTTTTTCATACATGAGGGTTGGATCTTTAGTGCCAATCGAAGGCATGATGAACAGTCAAAAATACAAATGCGTGTTGGAACAGCAATTGAACAAAGAACTTGAAAAGTGCCAACTCCAAGGAGGAGCAATTCTTCAACAGTACTCTGCTCCCTGCCACAAGTGTTGAAATATTTCCAGGATAAGAGGATATCTGTTCTAGATTGGCCCGGCAATTCACCTTATCTGAACCCTATAGAGAATTTATGGGCCATTTTCAAAGCTAGACTGTGCAAAATCGACTGCACTACAAAAACAAAGATGATAGAAGCAGTCATTCAGGCTTGGTATCGGGATGAGAGGATCTCCGATAACTGTGAAAAACTAGTGGAGTGCATGCCAAAACAAGTAAAAGCCAATTGAAGCTAAAGGGGGACATATTTCCTATTCATTAGCATAATGGTAGTTGTATAATTCTGTAAAAATATTATTTTACAAGCAATAAACGGTTTTACCATAAAAATTGACTATGATTCTATTAATTTGCACAATACTGTAGCTTGATTTGTGCCGGCTCGTCGTGCGCATAGGGCCGCGGCGGAACATTTGGGAAGTCGCACGCGTGAGCGACGCGACGACAATCGAATTAATTCAAAATTTTCTCGACGAATAAAATATAAAGCGGAGTGAAATTACAATTTAATAATTGAATGTGAGTGCAGAGTTAAAAAGAAATGGCTCTTCGACCATAGGATAGGCTAGGCTAGGCTATGCCCCATGACCGAAACTCAGAGAGAGGATTACATTGACATTATATAAAACTGGTCCCAAGTGCAAAAATAAAAAATATGATACAGATCTTTGCTTCAGTAAACATTGTGAAAAAACCAGAGACATAGGTAATTAATGAACCAAGTAGTCAGTTACGTGAGTAGCTTCTCAGCTACACTAAAGCGATAAAAGCACACCCGGCTCACGGGCCGACCTCACGGAACCTCACGGAAGAAGCGTGAGCGACGCGACGACAATCGAATTAATTCAAAATTTTATCGACGAATAAAATATAAAGCGGAGTGAAATTACAATTTGATAATTGAATGTGAGTGCGGAGTTAAAAAAGAAATAGCTCTTCGACCATAGGATAGGCTATGCCCCATGACCGAAGCTCAGAGGGAACACAAATGCAAAAAAGAAAAATGCGATGCAAATCTTTGCTTCAGTAAACACTGAAAAAACCAGAGACATAGGTAATTAATGAACTCAGTTGTCAGTTACGTGAGTTGCTTCTAAGCTACGCTGACGCGATAAAAGCACACCCGGCTCACGGGCCGACCTGTGTAAAATCTGACAAACGCACCGTGATCAGTGTAATTGAGCAGACCGAATTTCAAACGGTGGACACCGTGATTTGCCTGCGCTGAACACGGTACGTGAAGTGTGAGCGGACCGGCCCACAGTGCGTTCAATCATACAACTAGACAACAAGAAGCCCCCAAAGAAGGCACGCGCCCTGGGCCAATACACAACGAGGCAGCAATGGGAGCAACGTAAAAAGGGTTAGATGGAAAGGAAAAAAAACCTGTCAGTAGGCGCAAGATACCCCCAGGCCGAACATGTTGGGCGGATTTAGACCTTAGCCAGCCTGAGGATGGCCGGCGTGTTCGGCCTGGAATCAGACGGTCTAGATATAAGAATAACGTCAGTTAGGAGACAACGCGAGTCGCACAAAAGAAAAGCGGCTCGTGTTGGATCTCGTGCAAAACGAGATTAAAAATGTTAAATAGGTAAAACTAAAACCTAGGTTTACTGTTAGAAATTGTCTTAAGTAATAAGTCCTCCAGCACGGAAGCAGGCGGATAATTCAATCCCAGTAAATAATTTCAATGCACAGTTCTCGGAGATATTTTATGGAATGATGAAAGCGAATCAACTGTCATTTGTTTTCGTCGTATTTATATTTAAATATTGAAGGAATGTTTTTTGTTCAGATTGTGTTTACTGCCAGTTCCCAATTGGCCGCTGATACACAGGTGATACGATGAAAACGCATGCGGCCATATCTAGGGATTGATTAGGGGGAAACTTTGAATTTAATATCAAGGCAATAACATGGATTTTATACGTATCAACTAAATCAATATTTCGTCCTAAGAGTTATTGGAGAATTCACGAAAACCAATAATAACGGTGTCAGCCCGGCCTCGGACATAAAAAAATTATTATTAATTTTTTTTCTTTTTAAATCTATTTTTGTGAACAAACCCGAGATGCAACGATTGTGCATAGACCGCGCTATACGCAGCGGGCGGCGCGCTTCCCCAGGACGATTCAGTGTCGGCCGGGAGCTAAACAAGATCCAAACGATTTGTGCACTGAAGACAAATACCGAAATCTGAAAAATCTTGCGCAAAAATACTTTACTTTTCAACTAAGCTCAGTGACCTTAAAACGCCTTTTGTTCAACGGCAGGCCTCATACAAAATGATTTGCGTAATAGATTATCTGCAAATAATTTTAATAAACTTTGCTTTCTAAACAAAAATCTTGCAAAAGTAAACTTTAATTAGGTACTGACTTTCTAACGAGTGCTTTTTCTTTTTTTTAGTTTTTTTCTTCTTTTTTGTATTTATCTTTTTTGTTTATAATAAAGGTTAAGCAGACTATTGCATGTGTAAGCTTGAGCCAGACATTTATAACTCTATTTGTCAAAAACTCCTTTCTGTCATTTGTTTTTGAATATTACTTTGTGTAATGGACTAATGATTTACTTTATTTTTTACACATACGTCGGACATAAAAATGTTGAACATGGCCCTCGGCCAATGTTACCTTCACCATATATTCAAAAGAACAATCATACTTGTGACACCGATGTAGGAGAGGAACTGCGTGAAATTATTTATAACCAATTTCGTAGACTTGATAGAATAGCCGTACAGCGTCAATTCATTAAAAATCACGTCGAACGAGACATTAAAAATAGAGTCACCAGATGCTTGGAGAATTTTAGACTCATTTTCACGAATGCGTATTATTTTACAAAAGATGGTTGGTATGTCCGGAGTTCTTCATGAAAGGCATAAAAAGTCAGAAAAAAAGAAGAAGTCCATCCCCTGTCCTAAAGTCATCAAAGAATACAACTCCCACATATGAGGTGTAGACCTCATGGTCTCACATTTGGGAAGATACAGGATACGCATGAAAACCTGCCTAATTCTACCACCTGCTTGATTTGGTTGTGATCAATCCATGGCTTATGAACAAACAAGTGTAAAAAAAAGTGTCAACTAAAAGAACATCTCGAATTTGGTGGACTTTGGGTCCCAGCTAGGAGACAGTTTGTGCAGCTACATATAAGTCTCAAATACATCCAACGCGAGGAGGCTCAACTAGCAGCACTAGCTGAAGTAGCATTTTGTGTGCAAAGTGTCAAGTTTTCTTGTGTAAAAAAAAAAATTGAAAATGTTTTAATAAATTCCAACAATTAATTTAATTTTATTTGAATTGTATTTTCTTGTACTTACCCATAGAACACATGTGCCCTAAATCCATGTTGTATCAAAAATGATACATGGTAGCTATTTGCCTTCGCGAGATATGTGCCTTCGCGAGCAGGATGTCAAACACCGTACAGGCAGTAGTGGGGTTCGGACATGAGCACCTATTGCACAGCGTGGCGTTGCTGCAGGCCGTGACGGACAAATTCACTCCAATCATGAAAAATAACTGGTACCGTCACCCTCAGCGTGCAACCGACCATCGTCCAGCCCCGGTGGTGCTGTCCGCCTTTCTGGAGGAGGAAGCCGACAGGTGCGCCGCAGACACGACGCCCGAGCTCAGCGGCGATAGAAGAAACACGACCGAACAGCGCCGCGGCGAACAAAACAAACGCGGCGCGGAGAAGTCGTACGCCACCGGAACCGAAGACGGAGAAGAAGTGCCCTGCATGCTCGGCCGAGCACCACCTGCCTGACTGCCGCCGGTTCAAGTTGGCCGACCTGGACGATAGGTGGAAGCTGGTGAAGAAGGAGGGCGTGCGCTTCAAATGCCTGAAGAGCCAGCACCGGTACAGAAGCTGCAAGGCGAAGAAGTGCAGCGTTGGAGGCTGCAACAGGCCGCACTACGTCCTTCTGCACAACGCTGCACGCAAGGAGGAGACCGCCACCACGAACACCGAGGTGGCAGCAGCTGCGACGAGCCGACCAAATGCTGCTGAAAATCGTTCCGGTGGCTCTGTCTGGGCCAACGACGACCATCGAGACGTTCGCGCTCCTGGACGAGGGCTCCACAGTCACCATGATCGACTCGACCGTCGCCAAGCTGCTAGGCGCCAAGGGCCGGCCAGACCCCCTGCGAGTGATGGGGATCGACGGGGCCCACGTCGACGCCACCGGGTCCAGACGCGTCACGCTCAAGATCCGTGGCAAGCACGCAGAGGAGGTGCACGAGCTCGTCGACGCAAGAACCGTGGACCGGCTGCGATTCCCCGGACAAGCCATCACGCGCTCCAAACTGCAGGGCTGCAGCCAGCTGGCGGGCCTTCAGTCGGTACTGGCGTACCAGCACGCGTCTTCGACCCTGCTCATCGGGCAGGGCAACTGGCCGCTCATCGTGTTGCACAAATAATCGTCCGAATCCTTAACCAAATTAATATTCCACTAGCTGTTCTCCGTGGCTTCGCTCACGGCAAACTTGGTGTGTTCCCCTCGCTGCCGCTCCGCTGCCGTCCCGCTAAAATCCGTTCCATACAAAATGTATATGTCAACCTCGGGGGGTGGGTGTACCTACTTATAAATGCAAAGAAGTTGTGCTTGCCTTTATTACAGAGAACTAAAAGAAAGCCACTGCTGTCAACCGAATTGATTTAAATACGCCTGCTGGTGGGACCTATATTCTTCGAAATAGTGTCCTAACCATTCATTCCTGTTTGTATGTAAATATAGGTAAAAATACGACGCCATTGCTCCACGTCCATTGTACTACATGGATAACTACAGCGAGTCCAAGCTGAACGATGAAGTTCCTGATCCTTCCCATAGCTCTGTAAGAAGCTCGCTGGTAAGTAGTATTGTTATTTAGAATATTATAGCACTTCAAATCATGTCTACTCATGTGTGTGTGTGCATCCACGTATAGAATAAAATCAAAACATTGCATTAAAATCCATCTCGTCAGGCCTGTGAAGTGTTCGTAGGTTGTTGTAGCGAATGTTGCAATGTTGATGCCATTCTCGATACATATGTCTCTTCGAGCTTCGGAGCGACTTCTGTTATGTTCGTGAATTGCTTCGGGGAATTGTCGGAGGTACCTTCTTTTCGCTCGCTCGATGCGTTGCGCGCTTGCCTCCTGAAATACCAATGTTTTGGCAATGCATATAGCTGTCGTAAGCCGCTCTCCGAAGTTCCTAGTAAATTGGAGGGCAATCCCTTCAGCCGTTCGGCATAATAAGACTTCTCCAGCCGCTGCTTCTGTCGCATATCGATATATGCTCTGTTCGCAGTTTGGATTTCGCGCCAATGCATCGACTGATATGGCTATTCTCACTCTTAAACAGGTGGTGAATCATTACCTAGACCGCAGTACTCCGATTTATGCATGCTTTTTGAGACTTAAGCCGAGCCTTTGATACCGTCGAGTATAGTACATTGTGGAAAAAGATGTATAAGTCGGAAGTGCCCAAGGAAATAACCAGTCTGTTGAGGCATTGGTACGAAAACCAAACGAATGTTGTCAGGTGGGGGAGTGCGCTGTCGGCGAACTACACACTCAAATGTGGGGTGAGGCAGGGCGGACTCACCTCGCCTGACATATTTAATTTCTACATTAATGAACTGATCGTGGAGCTAAGCAGTGCCAATGTTGGGTGTCAGTTGGCTGGTGATTGTCTTAACAACATCAGCTATGCTGATGACATGGTGCTGTTGAGCCCCACGGTCAGTGGGCTTAGGAAACTGATGGGTATATGTGAGCGGTTTGCGGACTCCCAAGGTCTTCGGTACAACGCTGAAAAAACAGAGGTGTTAGTGTTCAGACGGGGTAGGGCACCGGCAGCCGTCCCGCCAGTATGTCTGTACGGACGGCCACTGAAAATAGTGGACAAATTTAAATATCTTGACCACATTTTGACCGTACATTTAAATGACGACTGCGACATGGAACGCCAAAGACGGGCGTTGTCAATTAAGAGCAACATGCTGGCGAGACGGTTTGCTCGGTGCTCTAGAGAAGTAAAAATACTGTTATTCAAAACATACTGTCAGTCCATGTACACCTGCCAGCTGTGGTCCAATTACACACAGCGTGCCTGTAACTCACTGCGTGTGCAGTACAATAACGCGTTCCGGTGCCTCCTCAGACTCCCGCGGTTCTGCAGTGCCTCGGGGATGTTTGCGGAGGCGAGAGTGGATGGATACTGGGCCACAATAAGGAATAGGGTGGCCAGTTTCGCTAAATGTGTCTTAAAAACCGACAGTCAGTCACGGCAGACAGACATCTACCTAAATTCCATTAGAACTTTATACATTTTACAACTTATTATTATAAACAACAAATTAATTTTAATAAACTTATTGAGTGCAAATGTGCAAGTAATAAATAAAGTAATTTTTAAACACTTACCTTGCCTGTTTAGCTCCACGAATCTCTGCACTGGCGTAGTTGGAATTGTTGTTGAGGAACTCGGTAACCATAAAAGGGTCCACTTTTGGCAGATTGTCTGCTTGGCCTTTTACAAATCCTTCTTCCATTATTATTACATAGACGTATGTTTAGGCCAGTACCTTCTTATTGTTACAATAAACATATAAAAAAAACAACGATTTATGAAATTAACAGCAGCTCAATCAACGTACGCAAGCCTCAAACTACGAACACAGACTGAATATAGACATAATGCGATGAATGTCGGTAGCGCGCTTGGCGGGGCGGCGGCCGCGCGCGACACTCCCTCATAGTGACGTCACAGCCATCTCGGACGCAGCGAGACTTACCTCTACCTACCACTATTTTCTAATATTAATAACTCCGTAAATATTGGACGGATTTTCAAAATTTAAAAACTGTAGAGTTTAGAAAGGAAAGAAGAACACTTTTCAGTTGTGTATATTCAATTTAGTCTCCACTGTCCACATCCTCATTGCACTGTATAATCAGGGTGAGGCCCTCACCGCTGATTATACTGGGTTAGGTTAGGTCAGGTCTACTGTAGACCTAACCTAACCTAACCCAAAATATTTTTTTAACTAAATCCAATCTAACCCAACTTTATTAAACCTCACCTATTTCATTGTAACCTTACCAAGCTTCATCAAATTCCATCTAACCTATCTATTTTTTTCGAATTTTATTCCAGGTTCCGAATCTGACCCCTTTGGAAGGTGGGTGGTCATCTAAGATGATACACTTCCAGTATCAGAACCACGGCATGATGTTGTTTTTGTTGTTGGGTGCGGGCTTGTTTCCGCACTAAGAAGTCTCGATGCCCATTGTACGTAGCACTTGACCTTGTAGCTCACGTCAGCCAGCCAAACTCTACCACGAAGCACATCAGCTGGTTCGCACTCTTCCACGTGTCACGGGGCGATCCTGTGGTGCTCAGGATCGTGAGTCGTTCGTTTTTCGGGGTGTTTTAATGGGGTATTAAAACAAGACAACCGACACATATTTTTATGTGACGCCAAAGTGCAGTATTTAGATTAAGTTTATGTTTCATCAAATTCCATCTAACCTAACTATTTTTTTCGAATTTTATTCCAGGTTCCGAATTTGACCCCTTTGGAAGGTCATCTAAGATGATACACTGTGGACATCTAATATGGTCCACATTTTATTGTTTATGCAAAAATTTTGACAGCTGTCAATGTCATTTTATGATGACATTTCATTGTGAAGTTGACTCTCTGCATGTAGTTGGTGGAAGGAGTTTTGTAGCAACTTTGGAAGCTGAAATATTTAACTTTATCCTAAAATACTGAAGATCTTTTACATTTGTTATCTGATACTATTCACACCTAAGGTAAGGAATGTGTTTTTATTCTAAATATGCTATTAGTTTTTCCTTATAACTGCTTAACAAAACAAACACTCTTCTGTTACGCCAGTGACGAAAATTGGTTATTTTTGAATTTTTTAGGTATTTCTAAACTAGATAAATCAGAGTTATTTAATTTACTCCATTTTGATCACAAGTAAAATAGTGCAAAGAAATTTCATATTCTTAAAAAATATATATGAGATATTGATGTCACTGACAAAGAATTTTTCCTGTCACTGACGTAACTTCACCGTTGGTTACGTCAGTGACGCTGTTTTTATATTATTTTAGATATGGGCGATATTCCCACTTAAATGATTCTGTTTTCTCAGAATGGGTAAAACGTCAGCCGAACGAACGGGAGTACCGGGCGAGAATGAGCGAAGAGAAAAAAAAAATACCGTAGCGGGGGGGTACTTTGACCCTAGGCCCTAGGGTCAAAGTAATCCGCCGCTACGGTATTAACTTAACGGCATAACTTTGGCCCAAATCGAGAAATTGTTTGAACTTCCCGCCATGTCGCTACCACGCAACCAAACGTTGTAGTTCCTTCGCTAACCAACAGATGGCTATATAGATACGTACTTGCGGTACGTTTACCGATTCGCCGCGAGCAAGTTTGTTGGTCTGTGGCATTTGAAGTTTTGACAGCTAAAACCGGCGAATTACTGTGCTGCAAACTTTTGTGTGAAGTATTTTATTTTGGTAAGTTTACAATTGGATTGTTCTTTATATTCTTAGGCATGTATTTAGGAGCATGGCAAATTGTTTTTCAAAACGATTAACGCATGTTTTGTTACTTTAAATAGAGATCTAGAAAATCGGTATACTTTGACCGCGTTTTCGGGTGACTTTGGCCCGCGGGCCAAAGTTACCCGCCTAATTTATTTCATGAAACTTTACGTTTTTACTCTTTGTTACAGAACGACACTGCCACTGACGACGATGCCATCGAAGTACAGACGAAAGCCTGGCAGTCGTCGATACTTCGACTACACTGACGTTACACTTTTGAACTCTGTTGAGATGTACATTTCTACTGTAACAAAGATATCTTGATAGGAAATGGTAGATTGTGTAATAAACTATAAATAAAACACAATAAATTCAGTATCTGCATTAAATGCAATGCCTAGTAAATTTAATGTAGATTTAGAAAATATAGGCTTTTCATATATTTTTCATAGAAAAAAGTCTAGAAATAAGGTCTAGAACACACTAGGGTGGAGCGCGCTCGACTCTGCCAAGATGGCGGGGCAATCACGACTTTGGCATGATTTTGAGCCGGGCCATAGAAGGGTTATATCAACGTAATGTATCCAGTTATAGGAGGATGGAAATGGCCGACTGCTAAGGATGCCATCTGGTATGAGTGTGAGAAAATAATAAAAAAAATGGGTTACCCTAGCCCATTAAATGATAGGGGGGTGTTTACCTTCACAGATATTGTATAAACGTTGTACCCGTTACGTCAGTGACGAAAACATGTTACGTCAGTGACACAATTTTTGTATTGTAATATTAGTGTATTTATAAGTTTCCAAAGTTTCAATAGCTTTTGTAAACCACTGTGAATTAGAGACTGTATCCTATGTTCTTTCTCAAATAAACCTAGCTTAGTTTCAGAAAAAAAAAATCTTTTTCTTAACCTCCAAAAAAGTCCCTACCATTTTGATGTTACGTCAGTGACGCTGATGAAAATGAAATTTTTTTTAGGTATAATAGTATGCTATGTTTTTTTGTCATTATTAAATTGATTAAATTACTTCTTAGCACATGATCTCATAAAGTTTTTGATGAACTCAATTATTTTGGAAATTATATAAGATTTAACTTTAATTCTGGAGTCTGATGTTACGTCAGTGACATTGGAATTGCCCATTTGTAAAGAGCTGGCGGAGTTCGCTCTACGCTCGTTGTCTATGCCCATCAGCAACGCGACCGTCGAACGCGTGTTCAGCATTATGAATGTTGTCAAATCGCCGAAAAATGACGAAATCACATGCACGCACCAATGCTCCAAGCAGTAACTCGTGTACGTTCATACAAAGGCGCCCGTAAAATTTGCTGTAAAAAATTTCAGCCAACAAAGGACATGGTACAGATGCACAACTCAAAAACTTTGTACGATGCTAAAAAACCAACAAGTGGACCTGCTTCAATTTCTTCGGCCCCTGAAGATGATGGTGGGATCCTCGAAGAAGTCATTCTCCTTTGCGATGAAGAATAGGTTCGTCGTACATGCCATCCTGTACTTCATATATTAAAGCGCATTATCGTCCCTGGGAGCCCGGTTCCACACCTTTGCAGTGCGGCACAAAAACGATTTAGAGAATCGTGCAGTTCGAACAACTCTTCTGTCGACGACAAAGGGGTGTTCCGCGAGAGTATGGCGGGTTTGGCGAAGGCGAACAGGAGGAGGAGGGATAAGGGAAGCAAGTTCGTCAGAGCAGCGGCCATAGTAGTACCGATAAAACAGGCTTAATGACCCAACGATACATCTGTGCTTTAGAGGTTGAAGGTCTTTTGATAGTTCAGAGTCACCAATGAGGCGAATGGCTCGTCGCTGAATAGAATCCAAGGCTGAAAGAAGGTACTCAGGGGAACCCTCCCAAAGATGACTGCAATATTCCATCACCGGTCTTACTTGTGCTTTGTAGAGTGTAAGTTGGACCGGCGTTAAAAATCGCCGACATCGGTAAAGGATCCCTAATTTTGGAGACGCTAGTTGGGGCATTACTATGGATGACTCCAGTAACCGAGGTATCATTGTGTTATTTAATTTGAAAATGTTAGTTTTCGTGTTGATGATGGGAAGAACTCCCGGCGCGTAAGATGGCCGGTCACCGCCTTACATCCGCACCGGGTGCTCTACCACTGATGGAGGGGCTCAGAGTAATTATAAATTATAGAGCGCATTAAGTGTTATTTTACTATAATCATCTGTAACGGTCAAAAGTGCAGTGGAAATTTGTAAAAACGACTCTTGGAAACATATCGCCTGTCTACGCTCCGGAACATTTTGACAGGACAGCACCTTAGGTGCTGTCTCTATTTTATTTATTATTACATAAATACATACATAACACACGCTGTATCCCGACAATCAGGGTAAGCAGAGTAATCGTTGTTGTGCTATAAGGACTCTGGTAAATTACAGCATAACACCGACCACCACGTTTACCACAGTATACGGACAAGACAACTATCAAGCAGCAAGTAAGGCACGAAGAACCCACCTGCTGCATGACTAGGTGGAAGGACTGCGCCAAGGTGAGAAGTGGCTAGCCTGTCGCCCTTTAGCGCAGTATCTTGTTTTATCCCTTAGTCGCCTCTTACGACATGCACGAGGAGAGAGGCAGTGGGGCTATTCTTTTTAAGTACCGGCCCCACACGTTATTATTACTGTGAGGGTATAGGTAGGGCTTTTCCAATCATATGGGAGGAATCACGTCATACACTTCCACCGTGTCTAGCCGGATGGGAAGCGGTGTACACAACAAAAAATGTTCGTACTGCTGTGCAGAGGTTTCTTCACTGTGTTCCTACCAAGACCTCGGACAGAGCCACCCAGTTCGGTAGCAATAAAAAAAAAAAAAGCGCAACTAGTGTCAAATACACATCAATCTTTGTTAAGAAAGAAATAAGTTGTGCATGCTCCTGTATAAATACCCACTACCTCCAAAATTATGTTTTATTCTGTGATTGGTAAAATAAGAAATTTCTTCTTTAATAGATGGCACTAGTGACTTGCGTGCTGGAGTAGCCTAGTGGGCAAAGCGTCGGCCGCTGAGTAAGAGGTCGTTGGTTCGAAACCCATCCGCTGCTACAAAGTTAATTCTGATTTTAAAATCATGTAATAGCTTGTACGCAAAGGAGGATGGGCAAAAATGTATGCAACCTGGGACCCTCCAACAGCAATAAGATATATGTCGTTGGATAGGTCTTTTCAATTAGAACAACAATTGTTATGACAGCTTTGTTGTTACAACTGTGCGTTCGGAGTTATTATGAGACTTATTTATAAGTTCAGATATAAAGTATGAAAAAAAAAATTTTTTTTTTGAGGGGAAAATAATAAAAACACATAATAATTATTTAATTGTTTATTATTTCAATCGTGCTTTATGGGTTATCTATAATGACATCATTTAAAAATATTGCTGGTGCATTAAATCCTGCCTGAATCGCATGCACATGTGCACACATAATATAAATTATCTGGTATTTAGGTTATGCGATTCATGCAGGATTTAATGCACCAGCAATATTTTTAAATGATGTCATTATAGATAACCCAGAAAGCACGATTGAAATAATAAATAATAAAATTATTTTCCCCCCAAGAAAATGTTTTTTTGTAAACTTTATATCTGATAACTCCATAAGTCTCATAACTCCGAACGCACAGTTTTAACAACAAAGCTATCATAACAATTGTTGTTCTAATTGAAAATAACTATCCAACGACATATATCTTATTGCTGTTGGAGGGTGGTCCCAATCTGCCCATCATCCTTTACTCAACACACCGGTGAATAAAAACACCAGGAGAAAACCTTAGCAATACGAAGGTAATCTAAGTGTATAAGGTTTGACTGGAATATATACTTATATGTATATTTAAATACTTGCAGTATGGCACTACTACTGCGAAAAACCTGGAAGATCAGGCGCAAGGTGCTGGCAGTTTTATGGAATGCAGACCGCAGACTGCTGGGCCGACGAACTACAAGCGTGTGTTGTCCACCGATGAACACTATCCAGTTGCGAAGAAACCTCGCACCGATGATTATAATACAACAGTAAGTGTTATTTTATTGCTGATAGACTCAACATCTCACCTTATTTATTATAAAACACTAGGCTACCCGCGTGTCTCTAATTTTGGAATAAAAAAAAATCATTTTCGAGGTGCTTATACTAACGAAACTGATGATAAAAAACTATTCTTTGGGAGTGTTTGTCTGTCTGTCTGTCCTTTCCTATGTTTAACCGCTTTTCACGATAAAACGGCTAATAGACTATTCCACCATTTTTTTTATATTGAAAGAAGTTTTCCTAACTTCAATTTTGGTACAAGTTTTATTGCTATACGATAAGAATTGACGAAGTTATATCTATTTCAAAAGATGCAATTTTAATTGCGCGTATAAACAATTGGTTTTCGCGACCACTCGCCACGAAGACCCAATACCACCCAATACTCGTTGGAGTGACGTATGCGGCCTGGGACAGGCCGACCTCGATCCACAACAGAACGAGATGATCGTTTCATCGAGCTGATATCGTTGCGTGACCGGCACCTCAATGCTGTCCAAGTGCAACAGCAGCTCCTGGGTGTCCGAGGAGTCGACGTAAGCAGGTGGACGGTCAGCAGGAGACTGAAGGAGAAGAATTTGCATCCTTATAGACCAGCGACAGGTCCGAAACTCACCGCAGCTCATCGCCAAGCACGACTTTTGTTTGCACGTGAGCACGTGAACTGGACGCTTGAGCAATGGAGCTGCGTGTTGTTCTCCGATGAGACGAAAGGCCGATGTCTAACTGCGGCACGATACATCAACGAGGTCCTGCAAAACCATGATGTCCCTTTCGTAAATCGGCGTGAGGACAATGGCATGGCCAGCACGCAGCCCTGACTAAATCCTATAGATAGAGCATCTATGGGATGAGGTGAAAAGAAGAATTCGGGCCGCCAGAAGGCCACCACAGAATCCTGCGCCTGCTAACATACCAGAGCTGATGAATGCTCTGGCAGGGAAGTGGGAAGCTATAGGCCAAGAAGATCTGGTAAAATTCATTAGATCAATGAGGAACCGCATGGAAGCAGTGATAAGAGCCGCTGTGGTAACACTCCTTACTAAAAAAAATAACGTGTTAATTATTGTTTAATTTTGCCTAAGATTTATTTTATTTTATTGAATAAATAAAAAACGCTCATTTTAAGACTGCGTTTCAATTATGGGCTATAATTAATAAATCAATAAGAAAATGTTTATTCTCGTTTTCAATTATTTAAACGAAGTAATTTTTTTTGTTGCTACAAGCGTGACCTGAGAAAAAAGCTTTTAAAGTCAAAGAACGGGAGCGATTCGATTTCTTTGCTCTCAAGTGTATATATCTTACAGAGTATAGAAGCTTTTTTCGCCTGTGACATGTTTTTGTCGAACGTTAAGTGACATAGGCCTATAGAGGGAACTTGATATTGCTGCTTGCGACCATTTTCAGAGATTTTATGCAAACTTGCAAAAACTTTATAGGTAAACAAATATATTAATTTTTAATTTCAGGATACATTAAAAGAACAAGAGTTCACAAGCTGGAACCATTTTGCAGAATCATTCGAAGAATATTTAAACAAGCAATTTGATACGATTTTTAGAAGAAAACATTCTAAAACAATAAAATGTAAAATAAAACTCTTTCAGACAGTTAAAAACTTGCAGATCATCTAGGTTATTATAACATGCACTTTGTATGTATTCATGGCATCAATTATTATCAATCGCAATCTGAAGGGATCAGACCACATCAGAAAAGTTTAAATCTCGGTTGCACTGCTAAATTGTCTGTAACATACAACAGAAGTACTAAAATGTTTAAAATTGATCAATTTCAAGCGAAGAACGTAGATGAAAATGGTGTAGCAGTTCATCCCCTGACGGAAGAATTGTTTAATATGTACTCAGCTAATAGTAATTTCCGTAGAAACAATTACTTGATTCCCCGTGTAACTATTGACAATGAAGGCAACGTAATATTAGGAAGGGATAAAAATAATTTCAGTAAACAAGCTGAAAGTTTTGTTAAACATTCATTTAAAGCTAATAGTGTTAAAGATTACTTTCAACATTAATCTGTACACCAAGCATATACACTATTTACCACATTTTACACAAAAACAAAATAAGTTAGGGGAGGAATGAGTGAGGATGCTTCTTTTCTTAAAGCTTTAGAAGATGATCAGAATTCAGATGGTGGTATGATTGTTGAAAAGTATATAGTGGAGGGTGAGGTAAAAATGTTATACTTTCAATTTTCTTGGATGAGACATTTCTTTAGTCAAGTCTATATCCGGAACACATTTGAATAGATGCCACATATTGTTTAGTGAATACTCGCATGCCTCTATATGTTATATTAGCCGTTGACGGCATGAATCAGTGAATTCCCGTTGCATTTTGTCTGGTCGCAAATGAAACTAAAGAATATGTAGAAAAGTTTATTCAATATTTTATCCGTTACAATCAAGACTATATGAATGCTAAGTCATTTATGACAGATAAGGACTTATGTAACTGAAATATCTGTATTGAAAAAATATTTACCAAATTCTAAATCACAACTTTGTCTTTTTCATGTTTTGAAATCATTTAAACAGATGGTAAACACGTCTAATATTCCTCACACAATGAAAGATAAAGCAAAATCATATCTCGAAGGCATGGCGTATGCCAAAGACAAGAATATTTTTGACCAAAATTTTGAATTGTTTTCTTCAGAATTTAACGGAAGTAAAATAAATATGGATTTTCTAAATAGATCGCTACCTTGTTATGAATCATTGGTGGCACGTTGTAACATTTTTAATATGGGTGATACAACGAAGAATAGGATCGAGAGCTTGAACCAAAAGTTGAAACAAGCTATGGCTTAGCCGTTATTCTAGATTATGTGACTTCTACTATTCTTTGAAATCATTTCTAAAGCGTAAAAGAGAAAAAAAATTCAAGTCAGGGTTTGATCAAGCGTATAAGAAATTACATTTAACTAATTCCCCTATACCAAAAGACCTATACTCCGATTCCGCTTCCAAATATTTTTTTTTCACAAATGATAAAATCACTCACTCGTGATTGCACTGTAGAAACTATGCCAACAATCTCTCAAAATAAATTTAACGTAAAATTTTAAACACAAGACAGTAATACTCACACATCGCTCTTTAGCTGCACTTGCAAGTATTATTTAATGCATCAACTACCATGTGCTCACATCTTTGCACTAAGATTACATTACAAAGTTTTTTTTTTTAAGCAAATTTAGTAATCAATAGATGGAGAAAATAATATTACATGCAAACACTTAACAATCTTAAAAACACTATGAAAACAACCCCTACCTACATAATTAGGAACAACCACATATTGCAATAGGGAAATTGAAAAGTACCTACAATCATCAAATATTCTTCAAAAAATGTCAGAGATTTTGAAAAGTTCTGGAGAAACAAAATTTAAAGAAATAATGAAAATATTAGAAAACTTAGTAATTGAATGGTCTGGTTTCGATCTACTAAATATAATTCGCCATGTCCTAATGAAATACACTTGGAATGTCTGGACAATCATGTGACACTTCGTGATATAACACCAATTTCATCCAATTCATTTACCTCCTCCCCTTCCATTGGTAAAATAGTATTTCCAACTAGAATTACAGTTCGCGGAAGACCGAAAGGATCTGTATTAACAGCAATAGGCGAAAAACGAGTAAGTGCATTTTTCTTATGCTGGAGGGCAGAAGAAAAATTAAAAATGTTAAAATTTCACACAACCATTATTTTTTTAAGGTACCTAGGTATTGCCAAAGATACATCTAGATATCAAAGATAAATTTTGACATTATTGACACACAGCCAAATAGCATACATGAGGTGAACTCAGCGTTGACTTCGAGTTCGACCCACGCGTCAAAGCGAGATATAAAATCTTCTTCAAATGCCACTCCAGTCAGCTTTTAATATTCAAACTTAGAATCGTCCGTTTCAGTCAGGCACTCACAAATTTTGCAGAACCATACGTGGTTAGATGACGAGATAATTAATAAATCTTTAGATTTACTGAGAAGGCAACACTCCTTAGCAGGCGGGCTCCAAAACACACTATTCTCTTCAAAGCCGCCTCTGTTTCGTTATGAAATTGGCTCATTTATACAGATAAACAATTTAGATAACCAACACTGGAATACAATATCAGGACATATTCAAGAAAATCACCTTATAATATACCAATATGATTCTTTATACACCACTATTCATCCTGATGTAATTTCAATAGCTAGTAGCTTAAATAGACTTCATACAAATATTACAAAAATAATAGTTAGAGTTCATGATGTTAGTCAACAGCCGAAGGGTTACAATTGTGGATTGTACTCGAAAAAGATTCATGCAAAGTAACTTTAATTGATAATCAGTTAAGATCACATCTGCACACGGTACTCCAGCAAAATTGCCTTGAAGAATTCCCCGCAATTCCGCGGCACAGCTATACGACGCCATTCATTCGTGAATTTATTTTTGACAAAGTACATTGTTCATGTCAAAAACCTCTTACTGATGCCATGGTGCAATGTGTTCACTGTAAATATTGATTTCACCATAATTGTTTTAAAAATATAAAAAAAATACAGTCGAATTGAGAACCTCTTCCTTTTTTTGAAGTCGGTTAAAAATAGAGTCACACAAAAAACAATTCATAATTTTACATGTGAAAGATGTAATTCTTATAACAATATCATAATTGTGAATTAAAAATACTTTGTTATGAGGAAGCATTTATTCAAACCATACCTCACTGTTAATGATGCAATTTTAATTTTACAGAATAGCAAAATCTGGATGTGAAAGGTAAAAAAGTAATGAATGCTTGTTGGTAATTAATCATTATGGGCTTCTTCAGTATTTTAATGGCTTTATGCCTACTATTTACTTCTAGCTTATGCCAACTGTTTATTCTAGCTATCTTATGCCAACTGTTGTAATAATGCCGAAGCCGAAGACATGCAGGACGCCGAATTCAAATTAGCGAAAGAGAATTTCTTGTCCTTACTAACACAAAACGCCGTAAAAAGACACGAATTAGAGCGAAGTACAGTCCTTCAAAGTGGTCCAGGAGAATGGCTAGAACTTCGTACTAAAATTTTGACGGCTTCCCACTTTGGCAAGGTGTGCAAGCTTCGAGAGACGACAAGCTGTGGTGCTCTTGTAGGAAGCATAGTATCTCCCCGAAACTCATTTCAATTCGATAAAGCACGGCAAGAAATACGAGCACGTGGCGTTGAAACAACTCTGCACGCAAGAAAACATTGAATTTCAACCTTGTGGCATCTTTGTAGATCCACAGTTACCGTACCTCGCTGCGACGCCCGATGGTATTGCAGGAGATTTCGTCGCAGAGGTAAAATGTCCAATCACATCGTTCAGGGAAGGATTCGAAAGTTCCGTTGCCAATAAAAAAGTAAATTTTTGGAAACTACTAAATGGACGTCGAGTAATAAATATTAACCACGACTGGTACTTCCAAATTCAGGGCCAACTTCACATTACAGGGAGGTCGACTTGCGTGTTTGGTGGTCAGGCCAAGACCAGCCTGTCATCGTGGAATACGTTCAGAGAGATTATAAGTTTTGGGAAGATCGCATGGTATCAAAGTTGTCGTCCTTTTATATGAATTGTTTACTACCAGAAATAATAGATTCACGTTTAGCCCGAAGTAAACCTGTTAGGGAAGCGCCAGGCTTTGTCGAAAAGAAGGCAGATAAAGATAATAATGCTCAGACTGTAACATATGCCAATACTGTTGTATTGTATTGTTGTATTGTTTATTAAGCATTCATTAGACAGCATGACTGTACTCGAATTTGTTACAATTTGTTCTATCCGATTCGATTACACCCACGAAGAAGAACCGGTAAGAAACTTCGCAGGGTTTTTTTTTCATAGTCATTTTTACAAGCATTTAGTGACTATCCACATAATAACACCGCCTACAGTCGATTGAAAATACAGCTTGACAGCAAGATCAAAAACAGATTTTTGTTTTGTTTTTGAAGTTCTGACTGCAAGGACTTAATTAAGTGGATCAGGTGTAAAGAGGCTTTGTCAAATTTTTGATACGTCATTTGTATCAACTCAATAATGTTAGAAATAAGTATACATACTACAACGTAGTATTTTCAAATAATAAAAAAAAATATTAAGATACTTGAAGTATCAAGTTGCCAATCGGTTAGTAAATAAATTTGGGTACAAATATTACCTAGTCATGGGCTAATTAATTATGCAGTCAGAACCTCAAGATATAGTCCTGTCGGCGAATGCCTCTTTTACAGTATAGTAGGCTTTCTTTACAAGAATTGATTTTATATGTTTCTTAAACAAAGTATCATTTAGATTTTTTTACCTCTTCTGGTATTTTATTATACAATCTAACACTGTTGCAAACAAAACTTTTCGACATTTTAGATGACCTGTGCTTCCTAATTAGAACATTATTTTTATGCCTTGTATCATGCTGGTGCATAGAGTGAAGCGTAGCATCCTGTATTTATTTCCTAGCATAGCAGATATTTTGATAAATATAAACACTGGGTAATGTCATAATTCCTATTTTATCAAATACATTTCTACAAGAGTCCCTCGCCCTCATACTGAGTATACAACGCAGTGCTCTTTTTTGAAGAATAAATATTCTATTAGATTCCGCCGCGTTTCCCCAAAATAATAATCCATAAGACATAATGACATAAGACTATCGAAGTAGGCATAATACACAGTTTTAGCAACTTGTATGCAACATAATTCTTCAATTTTTTTTATGGCATAACAAGCTGAACTTAGCTTACCGGCAAGCGTATCTATATGAGGTTTCCAAGTTAGGGTGCGATCAAATATTACTCCTAAAAAGGTTATTTCTTTGGAAATATGTAATGTCAGATCTTCTGCTGTTTTAACAATTTCCTGATTAACAATACGTCTGTGAGTTCCAAGTGCAAAGTGCATTACATTTGTTTTATTGACATTGGGTAAGAGGTTATTGGAATCAAACCAACACTTTAATGAATGAATTACATCTATGCGGGACTCACGTAATTCCGCAATGTTTTTATTTTTATTTTCTGTTGTTGTTATTACTAAACCAACACTATATAACCAAACAGTTCACATTTTAGGATTTCATGAATTATGAATAGGGCATGCAACTCGATTTGTTTCTCATTAAGAGAAATAATCGATGGTTGAAGTTACCGACATTGATTTTGTAAGGTACCATTCAATATCTATCAATGCCCATCGGAGTAGGCTGGAATGATGCACTACCACGCATGAATAAACTCTCTATGAGTGGTTATATTATTATCCTTATTTCCTTTATTTCCCTTTTTATTTTATTTTATATTACAGAGTTTGACTGCGGTGGCATCAGAAGCGCTAACTAGCTTAAAGCACATAATCTGCTGCTAAAGATTCAAGCGTAGAATCGGAGAGAGTATTCTCAGCCAGTGGATACCTACTTGTGTAACAATTTGAGGACATCACTTAGAACACCAGACATTCCAAATGTATTTCCTTAGACGCTTTGAGTTTTGTAAGGTCCTTTTATCAAGGTTTGCGACATAAAATGTAATTATATGTAATGCATGTGAATTCTAAACGTACAGAGAATACGAAAGCCAAATAAATACCAAGTATATTTTGTATAGTTCGTATTAAGTGTATTAGAGGATTAAGAGATAATGCGAAGGCAACTAAAATTGTCGTGTGTGAATTATTTGTCCAAAATGTTCATTTTACATCTTGTCGACCAAATTAATGAGAAGTGTATTTTGTTTAAATGTTGTTTAGTAGATTATAGAGAATACGAAGCCAAATAGCATCGTGTTGTGAATTAGATTTTTAATTTGACGTTGTGTTAAAGTGTATTTTGTTGAAGATTTGTTTAGTTAGTATATTAGAGATAATATGATCCCCACCCAAAGCAACTGGCATTGTTGTGTGTGATCGCTTCTCGGCCTTTTGGCTAAGATCTAAGTGTTCCTCGCGCGACCCGCCGCGACATCCACTAAGCCCCACACCACACTCGGAGCACCCTAAGTTCGACACGAGCGGAGGGACAGCGCGGAGGCGAGGACTGCGCGCGCCAGCAAACAATTGAAGAGGCCGAGACTAGTGCGCACATCTGCGCCAGCCTAAGCAAGCACACAGCGGGCAAGGGCGACTGGTGGCGCACTGAGTGCGGCGCTGGCGCTGGGCGTGCGGGGCGATCACCTGGGAGGGTGTCGGCGCTACACCGACGACGATCATCCACTACCGCTCCAGGGCTCCGGAGCTCTCAACTGGCAGCCAGCTGCACCGGCGGCGGCGCACGAAGTACGTGTGGCGGCGTGGCGGGTTGGAGTTGCTGCGAGACGCTGGCCGCGGCGGCGCGGTTACGCGGCTGCAGCGGAGAGGCTGCGACTGTTCAACGGCGTGACTGCGTCGGCCCAGCGGCGTGACGGCGGCGGCGCGGCAGCGACTCGGTGGCATAGCGGCGGCGGCTGCGGACTTCGGAGTCACCGGGGAGTAGCGTGAGATGTGTCGCTGATTTTTGTGTGTCGTCCCCCTAACTTTTGGTTGTGGGTTGGCCGGGTTTGGGTTCAGTTGTTGGGATCCCGCCCGGTTGCTGTCGGGTGCTCGCAACCGACAGCAACCGGTTCGGGACCACTTGTCGCTTGGTGTAAAGTGTGAGTGGCATGCCTGGACAGGTACCCAATGTGGTCACAATCGACTTTCCTGTCCCGACTCCCATCAGGTGTCCGGTTTGTGGCCATCCGCCAGGGGAGTCCGGGTATGCCGCCATTCAGGGCCTCTATCGACACCTGTCATCTAAGCACAACGCGCGCCACAACTTCAAGTGTGTGAGCTGTGGCCTCGTCTTAGATGACGGGCAGAGATGTGCGGCCCATGCACCTCGTTGCACGTTTTTAGATTTATTAGAAATTAATCCAAACTTCACAATGCAGTAGGATTTTATTAAAAAATATACCTCCCTAGGTCAGATATTTTTCAATCTAAGGCGGGGGGTGTAATGTGAATCGCATGGTACGGGGATATTGTGCGTATTTCATAATAAAGAGTATCTAGAGAGATAAGCTCGGAGGAAGTGCGTATGCTCCACATCTTACTGAATAGACTATTTAAAAGAATAGAAGAAGAAAACCATGTGGAACCAGAAAGAAGCAGAACAAAAAAGGAAGGAATTGATGCAAATTCAAGAAGAAATGGAAACATCCAAGTCTTGATATTTTTCGTAATGAGTTCTTTCCCTTTCTAGAATGTTCCAGAAAAATATAAAGAAATCTATTATTTCCGCCAGAATGTGCGTATCATGCGTGCTGGTCCAAACGGACGAATAATTCCGAGATAGTTCAGCAGCCAGTTCATCCCAACCACTTGACCGGACCAGTCAGTTTGCCTTGTACTCTTGCCTACCGCCCCGGTAGAATATATTTTTCTTTTTATTAAAGTTATAAGCGAATAAACAATTACAAATTAATAAGTACAAAGAAGTTTCCATTTTATCCAATTAAATCTTCACTTCACATGTAAGGATACAGGCGCCGAGAGTCAACTCAAGTAGTGTTATAAATTTTGGGTTAAAACTGTCAAGCCCAACTCGAAATTCCTTTTTTAAATTAATAAGACGCGATATCAAATTTAGAATGTCACACTTTAGAAGTGATAAATGGCTTGACTGAAATAAGCTCACCACCACTCAGAACTCCGCATAAAGCGCATAGTTAAACATCGTAGGTACAAGATTAGGTCGTGTAGGGGGTTTTTTTCATAGGCGTTGTGATAGACACACTAAATGGGGTTATATAATGAAAGAAGTAGAAGACAGTTACAATGAAATAACACACTGTAGTACAGGTTTTGCACCAACATACTTACTAACAGGGAAAACATACCATTGACCAATAGAGAAATCCTTACCAAAGATTAAAGAAATCAACAAAGATAAATTAATCGAAGATAGAATTCGTGCCGCAGAAAATATTCGATTAAACGCAGTTGCAAGAATTAAAAGATATAACAAAAAGTATCAAAATGTGGAATTTGAAATAGGACAATTAGTAAAATTAAAAACAATACCTAAATCTTCAGCGGAGCAGAAAGTCACAAATTTTTTTTCGCTAATTTATGAAGGGCCATAGACCATAGCTGCGACACCTTATAAAAACGATTACACACTAGTACACCCAGACCCTGGTAAAATTAGGGGAAATTTTAGGGTTCAAACAAGACTACAGATGGAACAAATAAAATCAGTAATAATACAACTAACTGAAGAAATGATAAAACAAAGACATAGAATATTACAACTCAACATAGAAATAAATATAAAAACAATCAGGAAAGAAGTCCTTATCAACAACCAGGAAACTAACAACAACATCAATGAGGAAATTTTGGAAAACACAGCGAAGTTGGATCAACTGGAAAATAAAATGAAATTAGAAAGAAAATTTCACCTAGAGAAACAAAATAAGTTAAAAAAAAGCATGAGAATTTACAAAAGGTTAGGGAAAATAAAAAATAGAATGATTGTTTTGGAACAAAACAACAGGGTAGACAAGGCGAAGATACATAAAGAATTACAAAATTTAAGACTGGCCTGGAAAGAGAATTGTGGAAAATAGGAAAACATACAAGAACTACATAACACTTAAAACAAAACAGAGAAATAAATAAAAATAGATAAAAAATTATGATTAAAAAAAAAAAAAATAAAAAGAATTATGACCACCTATTTTCAGAAAAAAAAAATAAGTAATTTTACTAAAAGTTTGATGAAAATATATTTTTGACAGGATTTAAGAAGAACAGAAAAGGAAACATGATGAATCAGAAAGAAATAGAGTTAAAAAAGAAAGAATTGACGCAATTTCAAGAAAAAGAAGAGAAAGAGGAACAAATACTAAGAATAAAAATTTACAGATTTGACATTATGTTAGCAACATATGAATACCTGTTATTAATTATTTTACTAATTTAGAAGTATAATTTACTTTGGTTATCTAAGTTTTAACATTGTCTAAATCTAAAAGTAATGAAACGAAGAGCAGCGCCAAGATGGCGGAGTGTGTGTGGTTTTTACGGAAATCGTGGAGTTTGCCGAGTGTTAATGGTTGTTATTAATCGTTGGTTGTAGACCTGGATTTAAGGAATTATAAAGAGTGAGTACTCGATATAGTGTTTTATTCACAATTTACCTATACCTATTGCTAGAAGTACCACCAAAGGGAATCGCAATTCCCATTTCATCCTGAAATGCCATGAAATACGGTATGTTCTTTCAGTTCAGAAGTGGGGTGGACTCAAATTTCAACTGGCATTATTGTTTTCCTTTAGTTTCCAAATGTTTACATACATTTCACTAATTTGAAGGAATAATTTTTTATTTTTTTTATATATATATTTATTTTGTTTTGTTGACGTCATTAGTTACCAGATTAAAATTAGAATTGTAGAAACTTCATTGAATATATTACTTATGTAAAAAAAAAATATATATATATAATTAATAAACATTCTTTATTGTTCACACTTAATACCTACACAGAGTTAAACAGGACGGTTGTTTTTTTTTTTTAGGCTTTCGGAGAGAACAGTCCACTGTCGGATTTATATCTGTTCGCTTTTCAGTGACCGGCGAAACTGATGGTACTGGACTGTATAGTCCGTCACAGCCTACCGGGAGTCGAGCCGCCGCCGGGAGCGTCTGCGGAGGGCCCCAGGAGTCGTGCCGCCTCACGTACAGCCGGGAGCGTACCGGAGGACGCCGAGGGCCGTGTCGCCGCACGCACACCCGGGAGCTCAGCGGAGGACGCCGGGAGTCGGGCCGTCGCCGCACGCACAGTCGGAAGCACAGCGGAGGGCGCCGCCGGGAGTCGGGCCGCCGCACGTGCAGCCGGGAGCGCAGCAGATCGTACCGGGAGTCGAACCGCCGCCAACTGCGCAGCCGAGAGCGCAGCGGAGAACACCGGGAGACGATCTGCTGCACGCGCATCCGGGAGAGCAGCGGAGGGCGACGGGAGTCGGGCCGCCGCGCACGCAGCCGAGAGCAGCGGCGAAGGGCGCTACCGCGCCGCCGGGAGTCGGGCCGCCGCACACGCAGCCGGTCGGCGAGGCGCAGTCTACGCAGTGCAGCCCGAGAGGAGTCGCCTCGCCGGACGGAACGGTTCTCGCGCAGCGTTCAGCGGACACAACGTAGTAGTAGGGAGACTCGTCGCTCGGACAGCCATGTAAGCAGACGGTCGCGCAAGCAGGTGGTACGCCCGTCACGTAGTATTACTCGCTGCCAGGAGGGCCAACGTCGGCCCATTTATACATTTCGTGGTCATACAGAGAATACTGGCGAGTCGAATACATCGCTTTCTAACGCTAAGGAAAGTTTGGCTCACTTATTAGAAGCTATAAAATCGATTGGTCGTACAGATAATAATCCAGAAAAGTTAGGAAGTATGCACAATACTGTTCCCGAGTTCGACCCCTCGAGAAAAGAACAGACTATGACTATGTGGCTTCATAAGGTAAATCAGTGCGTTTTAATATATGGATGGAAAGAGAAGCAGTTGATACATTTCGCTCTACCTAAGTTGCGAGGCGTAGCACAGCGATGGTACGAAGGTCTATCATCCGTTCTTTACTCGTGGGAAGAATGGCAGACAAAACTGTTAGCAGCTTTTCCTTCTGAAGAGAATTACGGGCAAATGCTAAGCGATATGCTTGCCAAACGTGCTCGCTTCGGAGACGCTTTAGAGGACTACTTTTACGATAAAATAGCCTTCGTGAACCGATGTGGCATCACAGGTAGACGTGCTGTGGAGTGTATACTTCACGGCATTGACGACCGTTCTGTCAGGTTAGGGGCTGAAGCCGTGCAATACGAAGATCCAGACAGGCTTTTGGCATATTTGAGAAATGTCAGAAATGTAAAGCCACAAGTAGATCGCCGGTTTCCCAGAGGTCATATTTCAATTAGGCCACATGACACTCCTAACAAACAACAGGACAAAATAATACCACGCTGTTACAATTGTAAGAAGGAGGGCCACATTACAACCAAGTGCACAATGCCTATAAAAAGATGCGGTAAATGTTCTAAAATAGGGCACGAAACGGAAAATTGCTATTCAAAATTACCAGCTACTACCGAGAAAACTGTTTTAACTGTCTGGAATAAAAATTCCCACGGAGAGAAATACCATAAAAATGTATACGTCAATGGCATTCCTTTTGAGGGATTTATAGATTTCGGCAGCGAATGTTGTATGGTTAGGTTATCCCATTTTAATAAAATTAGCAAACAATTTGATACAAAAGCACTACCAGCTCTCCGAGGTTTTGGCAATTCTGTCGTTCAAGTATTAGGTAAGCAAGAACTCCGTATCACAGTTGACGAGGTTGAGGCTGACGTAGAATTGTACATTGTACCTGACGAGACTATGCATGTACCAATTATGATTGGTCAAACTTTTACAGAGCAATCTCACGTTGTAGTCTATAAGACGAACGATCAGTTATATATGTACAACTCAGTTGACGATTATAATACCTCGGATAAAATTAAGTTCTTCTGTAAAAGCGATGTCTCTCTTTCCGGATTATCAATCATTGAAGTTTACACGGATCCAACTTTTGAAGGTGAGGTGTATATTGAAGGAGGTATTCGTCTTAAGTCTGATGTACGCTTCTCAGTGCCCTCAGGATTGTTTTCCGTTCGAAAAGGAATGAGTAACATAGTAGTTAACGTTCCTGATGATAAAACAATTGTTCTAGATGAAGGTTGCGTAGTGGCTCGTGGGCGTGTGGCGAGAGAGGAAAGTTCGACAGCACCTTTAGATGTAATGCGCGTTGTAGCGACTAACCAGTTATTACCCATAGATTCTGCTAATATACGGGTTGGCAAAGGGATTTCTTCCTACGAAAAGGAACAATTGATGTTAATGCTAAATAAATACAGACGCTGCTTTGCTTCAAATTTGTCCGAATTAGGTGCTACATCGGTAGGCGAAATGACTATAACTTTGAACAACGACGAGCCTGTAGTCTACAGGCCATATAGGTTGGCAGTCCAGGAGAAAGAGGTTGTAAGAGATATGATAGCCGAATTACTAGAGAATAATATAATACGTTCCTCCACTTCGCCCTACGCCAGCCCAGTCGTGCTGGTGAGAAAGAAGACTGGAGACTATCGACTCTGTATTGACTACCGAGCTCTCAATAAGAGCACCATCAAAGAAAAGTATCCGATGCCACTCATAGACGATCAGCTGGACGTTTTAGCTGGTCATCAGTTTTATACCACTCTGGACTTGGCATCTGGCTACTATCAGGTGCCTCTCCGCGAAAACGACAAATATAAAACCGCATTCGTGACTCCGGACGGGCATTATGAGTTTAATCGAATGCCCTTCGGTCTTGCAAATGCCCCGGCGACATTCCAAAGAATCATGAATCAGGTATTAGGCTCTTCACGCCACAAGGAAGCACTCGCTTACTTAGATGACGTTATTATTCCTGCCAGGGACTTCGATGAGGGTATGGCTCGACTGGAGAAAGATCTGAAGCTGTTTTTGGATGCGGGTCTAACACTAAAACTTTCAAAATGTTGGTTTTTCGGCCATAATGTCGATTACTTGGGATTCGAGGTTTCAAAGGATGGAATTCAACCGGGGTCTAAGAAGGTGGAAGCTGTGGAGAAGTTTCCAACACCGGAGAATCAACATAATGTACGCCAGTTTTTAGGGTTTGCGAGTTTCTTTCGGCGTTTTGTGCCTGGATTTTCTTTGATTGCAAAACCTTTAACTTATCTTTTAAAGAAAGATACAACTTGGGTCTGGGGAGATGAACAGGAAGTAGCATTTAGAACCTTGCAGCAAAAGCTAGTCCAGAAACCTACATTGGCTCTTTATGATCCTAATGCAGAAACAGAGCTGCATACGGACGCGTGCAAGATTGGTCTTGCGGGAATTCTCCTACAAAGTGGTGATGGTGGAATACTTAGACCGGTGGCTTATTTCAGTCGTCAAACGACCCCTGAAGAACAAAATTATTCTTCCTATGATTTAGAAACGCTAGCTGTGGTGGCCGCCCTTCAGAAATTCAGAGTATATCTTGTTGGTTTGTCTTTTAAAATTGTGACGGACTGTAATTCATTGCGTGCAACCTTTTCAAAGAGAGACATGATACCGCGGGTAGCTCGATGGTGGGAACAAATGCAGGAGTATAATTTTGACATTCAGTATAGGGCCGGTACAGCAATGGCCCATGTTGACGCCCTTAGCCGTAATCCCATTCCTGGTTCGTTGCAAGAGATTCATGATATTATGGCAATTTCGGAGACTAGTTGGTTAGTTACAGTGCAAAGTGCAGACTCTGAGGTGCAGAGAATTGTCAACATTCTCAAAGACTCGAATCTCAATGATGTAGCTGACATTAAAACCAATTTCAAGTTAAAGGGGGATAAGTTATTTCGGGTTACCCCACAGGGAGACAGATGGGTGGTACCAAAAGGTGTCCGTTGGCAGATCGTCAAACAGAACCACGACGACATAGGCCACTTTTCTGTCGACAAGACCCTAGAAAAGATTAAGTCGTCTTACTGGTTTAGTAAAATGAGGGCTTTTGTAAAAAAAATATGTCAATTCGTGTCTAGAGTGCGCTTATGCGAAATCATCAGGGGGGAAAAGACCTGGATTCTTGCATCCAATTGAGAAAGTTGATAACCCATTTGACACCGTCCACGCGGATCACGTTGGACCCTTTGTGCGAAGCAGTAGAGGGAATGTACATATATTGGTCATTATAGACGCCTACACACGTTATATTTACCTTAAACCAGTGCGAAACACTAAGTCACATACGTCTATAAAGGTGTTCCGGGAGTATTTTGGTATTTTCGGGGTACCGAGAAGACTAATTACGGATCGAGGAACTTCGTTCACGAGCATATCGTTTAAAAGATTCACAGGAGAAAAAGGCATTAAGCATATACTCAATGCGGTTGCTACACCCAGAGCCAACGGGCAGGTGGAGCGCTACAATAAAACAATCGTAGACGCCCTTACAGCAAAGTGCATTGGTACACCAGATAGTAAATGGGACGACCACCTGCCCGATGTGCAGTGGGGTATCAACAATACCCTTAACAAAGGCATTAATCGTACCCCGTCAGAAGCATTATTTGGTGTTAGACCGGCAGGTACTAATGAGAGCAGGATACTTACTGAGATAGCCGATGAGGTGGTTAATAACGAAAGGGGCCTTGATCTAAGTAGATCTGAAATTAGACAAGAAATTAATGCCCATATTGAATCTAGCCAGCAGAGCCAAAAATCAGCATTTGACAAGAAACGTTGCCAGCCAGTAAATTTCCAAGTAGGAGACTTGGTGCGGGTTGAGCGCCGCGTACCTTCTATAGGCCAAAGCAAGAAAGTTGTGCCCAAATACCAGGGCCCTTACCGAATTACGGCGGTATTAGACCACGATCGTTTCCACGTGGAGGTAACACCTTTGACCCAGAAAAACGGTAGACGGTTCTCTTCGATTGTAGCCATAGATAAGATTAAACCTTGGCTTAATTTTAGTCGACCTCACGGGCAAGATTTAGTTGCGTCTGGTGAGTCTAGCGGAGAAAATGATTAATTTGGTTCATTAACCGACTAATTGTGTTTTATGATATCCCCCGTGTTATTACTGTTTCGTAACACTTAAGTTCTGATTATATTACTTATTAAATGTGGAATGTTATTTTTGTAAAATGTAATATTGGTTTATATAAATACTATCTATAAACGAATATTTTGTGATTTGGTATTCAGGACGAAGGGGCCTGTTGCCATATGTGTTGGTATTCAGGACGAAGGGGCCTGTTGCCATATGTTTTGGTATTCAGGACGAAGGGGCCTGTTGCCACATGCTTTGGTATTCAGGACGAAGGGGCCTGTTGCCATATAATTTGGTATTCAGGACGAAGGGGCCTGTTGCCATGTTCTTTGGTATTCAGGACGAAGGGGCCTGTTGCCGTGTTCTTTGGTATTCAGGACGAAGGGGCCTGTTGCCATATAATTTTGTATTCAGGACGAAGGGGCCTGTTGCCGCTATAATTATTGTATGTGAATAACTTTCAAAAAAAAAAAAAAACTTATATATATAAAATGGTTGTACCATTTACGTACGTACGAGGTCGTACATATTTAGCTTGGATGGCCGACTGTTAGCAACATATGAATACCTGTTATTAATTATTTTACTAATTTAGAAGTATAATTTACTTTGGTTATCTAAGTTTTAACATTGTCTAAATCTAAAAGTAATGAAACGAAGAGCAGCGCCAAGATGGCGGAGTGTGTGTGGTTTTTACGGAAATCGTGGACTTTGCCGAGTGTTAATGGTTGTTATTAATCGTTGGTTGTAGACCTGGATTTAAGGAATTATAAAGAGTGAGTACTCGATATAGTGTTTTATTCACAATTTACCTATACCTATTGCTAGAAGTACCACCAAAGGGAATCGCAATTCCCATTTCATCCTGAAATGCCATGAAATACGGCATGTTCTTTCAATTAACAAAAAGAATGTTAACAATAATGGAAGAAGAACACCAAGAAACAACGGAAACAGCGGAAGATCAGAAGCCAAAAGCAGGGAGCAGACTTCATCATGATTTAAACAGAAGACTGAAACGGTTGAAGACATAACGGGTCACAAAAAAAAGATAAATTACAGGAAAATCAAAAGGAACAAACTGATATCAGAATATGAAGGACAACTTCAGCAAATCACACAGTTTGTGACGACGGAAATGAATTGGTTGTCCAGACATAAGAACAGAAATCAAGAATCAGAAGGGCCTGAGAGAGAAGGATCGATCATTAATCCACAGTCAGATTTGATTCCGATTATAGAAGATTACATAGATCAGAATTTTAACCATATGATTAACACATTGGAGTTTAAAAAAAAAATCTAAACATAATTCCCATTAGTTATAATAAAGATATTATTTTTGTTCTCCATTCATTCAGGGCTGTTTTCCATTATTATTCGAACACTTGGAGAATGAACCGGAGGAGAGCGGTTCACGCATACCAAACGCTGGTGACTAGTCGCCCACATAGCATGAAGGAGGTCTGCCAAAGAGGCGTAGAACAGAACATACGCAAAACATTGCGGAAGAACTAAACGCATCAAATTATAGGTCGAGAGACCTGAAGAGTCTCACGATCAGAACCCTAACACTCGAGGGTCATCAAGGCGCGTCATGACAGCTCCCTCAGCTTCGTGGCCCGAAAGCTAAGAAGCGAACCAAAACATCAAACAAAGGTGGTACTCAACATCGACACGTACGACGAGCTGACACTCGCTTTTCTTCACAGAGAAGAGTAGAGACAAAATGTAAACAATTACTAGTGACATAAATGATTCTCTATCTCTATCTCTACGGTTTTCCATTACTCTCGCCGAATGGACTTCAGTACAAAATAAAAGATACGTTAATATTAATTTACATTCCCAATTCTTCTTTGAAAACTTTAGGAACTTGGGATTGGTGCGAGCAACTGGACCACTGCCCGCGCACGCTTGGAGCACCTGCAAGAACGACTCGCGATGTACGACCTCTCACTTGATTCTGATATTTGAGCGCTAACCACAGACGGAGCGAGTGTAATGATAAAGATGGGAAAATTGACATCAGCAACCCATCAGGTATGTCTTGCGCACGGCCTCCACAGCTCGCTATCGTTGATGTTTTTTATAAGAAAGCCATTCTTGCAAGAAGATCAGGAGGAAGAATATGAGAGTTCTTCTGATGAACATGAACAGGAGGAACAAGAACAATGAGGCTTCCAGGTGATCCCTGTAATACAGCAAAATGCTACCGTTACATTCAGTGATGTAGAATGGAGAGCTCTAAAGGAACTCCACGAAAGCAGAGACAACAACTCTAAAAAAAAATACATAAAAAACAGACTGCCGAAACAAAATAGAAGTATCAGCAAATCGTCGCTTCAGTTTAATAGGGGCCAAAACGACATTTCCCGCCAAAATGGATTTTGAATGCAGTCTGATTCTGTATTATTTTCCGCACATTTCTATATATAAAAAGTTATAAATTTATGTCCCTAAGTAGGTTTTAAAAAATATTCGTCCAACCTCCACCAAAATTAAAGCATCTAGCGAATTACCTTGTCCATCCTGCACTAAAAACGCATGTCAGTCTCGTGAACTTTTAATACAAGGTTCCCATATAACTTGGCCAACTTGGCAATCAGCGCGCTGGATTACGTTGCCTGGGCCATCCTCCCAAAACAGCCAATCACAGCGCGTGCGCGAGCAGTAGTTCATCGTCAGTCACTTCGTCAGTCCGTGCTTGGGTGTCGGCGCGTGAGCATTTTATTAGATTTCGGTTTTCTGTTTCTGTTTTCTGCGTCGTGAAATTGAAAGAAATAATGGCTTAAACATGTGTACGTGTCAAAAGAAGAAGGAAGAGGATGTAAAACGCAGCAGGTAACGAAATATTCATTGTAATATTAACATGAATGATATTTTGACAAATTAGGTTATGTTGGATGGAGCTGCTACTTCCTTCCTACTACAAGATGCTTAGAATATGGTTGTAATAATAATAATTGGTTGTTGATCTAGCTAATAATATCTAATTGATATTCCGAATGTCGATTGTACGTACACGGTGTTAACCTTGTATAGAGCCTACGACGACAGGTGATTCTGTACATGAAATGAACATCTTCGTATGGAGTAGTAATTCCAATAACTACCGGTAAATTACCGCCGCTTCGGTGTTAACTGCTTACAACTGATCAGCGGACGCTCGGGTAATGACATTGCCAGCGCACTGATAAAAATCGGCTACAGGTGCCTACGACGACAGGTGATTCTGTACATGAAACTGAACATCTTCGTATGGAGTAGTAATTCCAATAACTACCGGTAAATTACCGCCGCTTCGGTGTTAACTGCTTACAAATGATCACCGGACGCTCGGATAATGACATTGCCAGCGCACTGATAAAAATAATCCAACAAATCGTAGAAGATGTGCCTAATATTAGAAAACTCATAATGTGGTCCGATGGCTGTGTACCTCAAAATAGGAACTCCTACATGACTACAGCTCTAATGAACTTTATGAAGTCTACGGATCATAACTTGGACTTAATAATCCAGAAATTCTCAGAACCTGGGAACGGGAATATTCAGGAAGTAGACTGTGTACAGTCTCATTGAAAGACATTTAAGGCATCTACAAATTTACAGCCCAATTTCGCTGATGCGTACTATGAAGAAAATAAAATCACATTCCTTAACTTTTAGATTCCTCCAAATGCTTTCAACAGACTTCTTGCTGCATGGCGAACATGCTGGAAAGTTCACCTTCAGTAAAATCCCTTATAGTAAAGTTAAACAAATACGCTACACTAAAAACCTTAACACCGTTGCATACAAATGTGGATTTGATCTGGAATATACTGCTGTGGACATAATAAAGAAAAAACATAGAAATAATATCGGACATAAAGGTGAAAGAAGTGGAATCTCAAATATCAACCAAAAAAATACGAGAAATTCAAAGTATGTACAAGTACATGCCTCTCCAAGATATACTGTTTTATACGTCTTTATTTAAGAAGTATTCTTCTGATACTAATGATCAAACTAAAACTTCTAATTCTGAAATAGCAAAAAATCTACAATCGACAAACGGTCAAACAAAAGCGGTTAATGCCAAAGTAACAAAATGTGAACAATCGACAAAAAATTGTGCCAAATTCCTAAAAAACAAAGAAAAAAACAATAAAGTCATATCCTGAGGCGCCGAAACTTGGACAGACTTCTAAGTCGACAAAGTCTAAAAAGCGACCTAAATAAATAATAAATGACCTTAGTTCTAAACAAATGATGTAAGTAAACATGGTTTACAAAACTATGGATGTATTCCTATATTCTTATAAAAACTATTCTACTATGTATGTATCTTCAATGTTCCTCATGAATGCCTTGTTTGTTTCAGGTTTGATTATTTTATGAATGTGAAAGACATTAGGTACTCGGAGGGTGAAAGGGCTCCGAAAAAAATTAAAGTCCAACGGTCGGCCTCAAAGCTCATGGCGACAGTGTTTTGGGATTGCAAAGACATTCTACTTATCGACTACTTGGCCAAAGGTGCTACAATAAATGGAGTATACTATGCCAACCCGCTGAAACAAGTAAAACAAGCGGTTGTTGAGAAAAGGAGAGGAAAAATCGCAAAAGGTGTTCTGTTTTTGGAGGACAACGCGCCGGTTCACATCGCTCAAGTCGCAAGGCGTGCCCTGAGGGACAGGCTTTGAAGAAATTAACCATCCACTTTATAGTCCAGACCTGGCCCCTAGTGATTATTTTCTATTCAGTAATTTGAAGAAAGAATTAACAGGACGAAAATTTCAAAGCGATGAAGAGATGAAGGCGGCTGTAGAGGAGCATTTTGAGAGCAAAGAGGAATCATATTTTTTTGACGGCATTAAAAAAGTGCATTGAGCTAGAGGGTGATTATATTTAAAAATAAAAAACCGCAAAAACATTATTTCTGGCTTTAAAGCGGCCGGTACGACCCAAAAGCTGTATTGAAGAGGTTGCCAAAAGTTCCTCAGCAGAGTACTTCAACTGAAACACGTTGGTCTGACTCTTTTCTGGATTATCTAAAAAATAGTAGAGAAAGGCCAGCTACTGGAAAGAAAAGAAGGACTAAATTAAATGTTCCAGCAGGGTCAAGTGTAACTGAGGATCATGTTGACGTACAGCCATCATCTTCCCATCAAGTAGAAGTTGTATGCTTTCGAATTAATGATGAAAGTGAAGAATCTGAAAATCACGTTAGTACCTACTGAAGATATTTCGGAAGATCCACTAATGATGGAAGGTTATGGGGAAATTCAAGAAAACATCAACTATCGAACGCGGAATCGGCATATTCATATTTAAGCAAAAGTACAAAAGTAACAGTATACTACGTAAGTCAACATGATCCCAAATAATGTGGCCGCTATAAAAGGAACTATGAAACTTCACCAAATCATATATGACCGGGAAAACGAACACAAGATTTACCACGGGTATGTTTAACTTAATATTTTTTGTTTATTTCCTTGTTGCTGTGGTTGCATGTAGTTATTTACAAGTACGCCAATGCAACGAGGATAATGCAGCCCACTGATGTTGGAGTTTTTCGGCCAGTGAAGATAGCGTGGAAGAAAACTGCCAGCAAGAAAGCTTACAAGCTTTAAAAGCGGCGGGTGGCCGAGTGGTTTGGGCATCGGCTTCTCATGCGGGAGGTCCGAGGTTCAAATCCGGTCGGCGTGTACCAATGAGTTTTTTCTGACGAAAAAAATTACGTGCATACCTACACCCGCTGCTTCACCGTTCGGAACCAGTGTAAAACTGTAGGTCCCTTCCCTTGCCCCTTACTAGGTGGTAGGCTCAAATTGTAGCCGACTGGGTTGGTACCACCGTACAGGATGTAAGATGACCGCAAGCAACCTCGGTTGTGTTCTCCTCTAGTCCAGTATAGCCAGCAATCCAGGGAAGTCTCCGGTATGGCACCTACCTTCACGGAGGTGATATTGGCTGGTTAGAGCATGTGCTTTGGCCCCTCCGACTCAGCCAGGCATATCGGATTACATAAAAAAAAAAAAAAGAGCACCGTGGTCAAACAATCACCAAAACAAACACTGCTCCGATACTTCAGACTGCTCTAGATCGAGCTATAAAGTCAGACACCTTAATAAATGAATTTAAAGCTACTGGTCTTCAACCATTTAACCCAGATGCAATTGATTACAACAAGTGTCTAGAAAGAGTTGTATTGTATTGTATATATCGATGGCTCAGTTCCATAGCGAACTAAGTCAAAAATCATCACTTTTGAGATAAGAATGCCATTTTGTTAAGGAACCCATTCTTTACTATTTCCATACAGAAACAACTAAAATAGGCTATACATTTTTTTGCTATGCCGTAAAATTCCTTATGGAATTATAAATATTTCGACAATTTGCCAGTTCCACATTGAAACATTTGAGATGGTGCTGTATGGAATTGACCTTAGCAGTGAAATTCGGTTCCATAGAGCAATATTTCTAGTTGTTTCCGTATGGAATTGGCAACTTTACAATGTTAGTCATTCGAATGACAGGCAGGACGGTACGTCTTTTTGAGGTTATAAGTACTTGTGTTTAATAAAACTTGAATAAATAAAGAAATGAGTGCATCAAGAGGCCCCGGTCCGCGGCCAGCGAAGAGTCGAACTAAAGACATTCTTCGACTAGCCACTGCAGGCGATTTATTGAGCGAGGTAAGAAAACACAAATCTAACCTAACTTTCCACACACATACTCGAATTCAAAAATGCTTCCAGCATTATAGCTAAAAATGTTTGTGTTATTTTAGCCTTTTGACAAGTTTTCACAACACGAAGGAAGAGAATCAGCCGCATACGGCTTTCCTGAGACTAGTTGCAGCGGAGATCGCTTTAAATAGAGGCATCAAGTGTGGGACAGTGGCTCCTCAATATTTTGATGACATTATTAATAAAGGGCTGTATCATTTCAGATTCACGATACGGCTAATGATCCTGCAGATTCAGCAGAAGGCGACTTCGAGGCATCAAGTGCGGTACAGGGGCTCCTCAGCACAAACACGGATCTGCTCGAAATAGCCATGCAAAATGATATAATTTTTAGTGAGATTCACGATACGGCTAATGATCCTGCAGAATCAGCAGAAGGCGACTTCGAGGCATCAAGTACGGGACAGGGGCTCCTCAGCACAAACACGGATCTGCCCGAACTAGTCATCCAAAGTGATGTTATTTTAAGTGAGATTCACGATATGGCTAACGATCCTGCAGAGTCAGCAGAAGGCGACTTCGAAGCATCAAGTGCGGGACAGGGGCTCCTCAGCACAAACACGGATCTGCTCGAAATAGCCATGCAAAATGATATTATTTTTAGCGAGATTCACGATACGGCTAATGATCCTGCAGAATTAGCAGAAGGCGACTTCGAGGTATCAAGTGCGGGACAGGAGCTCCTCAGCACAAACACGAATCTGCCCGAACTAGTCATCCAAAGTGATGTTATTTTAAGTGAGATTACGACTCGCGATTTAGATACATCTGAAGCCCCAAATGAAAGAAGAGTGTCAGCAGCTGATTCCATCGACACCAGTCTCAGTTACATCGAAGATTCAGAAATCGACCACGTTTACATACCGGAGACGAGTTCCTCAAGTTCAAATTCTGCCACTGTTGCACTTTCGCCTGAAGAGACGGAACAAAGAACCCGAAAACGAAAAAGAAGACCAGAGAAATGGGCAAAGTATATTGCTAAAATGAAAAGAAATACAGGACAGGAGTACACAACTAGAAATACAAAAGTAACAAAGACTGCCAAAAAAGTTCGACCTCCATGTTCAGATAAATGCAGATTGAAATGCAGAGAAAATTTTAATGATTTAGATCGGGAGCAAATTCATAAGAGCTTTTGGAAGATAGGGAATATCGACAGACAACGGGACTACTTTTTACAGTGCATGAAGCCAGTACAGCCAAAATACCGTACGCAAAAACCAGGAAGCAACAGAAGTAAAAATTTTGCCTATTATTTTGAATTAAATGAGGCCAAAATTAGAGTGTGTAAAACGTTTTACCTTAATACGTTGGATATATCCAGCAAAACTATATATACTACGACTCACAAAAAAGATGCAAGTGGTGTTTTGCAATCAGACATGCGAGGAAAGCACGGAAAAGGTGGAATAAAAGTAGACGAGGAACAAAAAGAACATATTCGTCGTCACATCAAGTCATTTCCCACAATGCCATCTCACTACTGCAGAGCACAAACTAAAAAGTCCTACATAGACGGAAGCCTAACAATAGCTTCAATGTACAAACTGTACAAAGAAAACTGCGTTGAACTGGAAAAACCCTTTGCCAAGAAGCACATTTATGATTCAATATTTAACGGAGAGTTCAATATAGGATTTTTCAACCCTAAGAAGGATCAGTGCATGACGTGTGAATCGTACAAAAATGCGAGTGATGAAGAAAAGGTAATTCAAGAAGAGGAATACAAAAAACACATCGCAGAGAAACAATTATGTCGTGCTGAAAAAGATAAGGATGTGGCATTTTCTGCATTGGATCCCTCTATGCAAGTGGCTTGCTTCGATCTTCAAGCTGTGCTTTCGGTGCCTTGTGGAGACGTAAGTGGTTTTTTTTATAAACGTCGTCTTGGTACTTACAATTTTACTATTTACAACATGACACAAAAACAAGGTCACTGCTTCACATGGCATGAAGGCCTAGGTAAACGAGGAGCCAATGAAATTGGAAGCTGCATATTTGAGTATTTGAAAAGAAATCCGAGCAAAACTATAACATTTTATTCAGATAACTGTGCTGGACAGCAGAAAAACAAGTTTGTGGCATCATTATTACTTCATGCTGTCAACACGATTGCTAGCATCGAAGAAATTAGCCATAAATTTTTGGTTGTTGGGCACACCCAAAATGAGGGTGATGCCATGCACGCTTTGATAGAAAGGGAGAAAAAAAGGTGCTTGAAAAGTGGACCTATTTATACACCTGAACAGCTCGTGCCAATTATTAGACTTGCTAAGAAAACAGGAAAAATCTATACCTGCCAAGAGATGGATTTCAAAGATTTCTTTGATTTAAAAAAACTACAAGCTGATACCGGAAAGAACTTCACAATCAACACAGAAGCTGAAAAAGTAACATGGAACAACATTTGTGTGTTAAAAGTAATGAAAACCTGCCCTACGAAAATCTTATACAAGACTTCCTTCCTCCAAGAAGATTTCAAAGAAATAGATTTGCGATATAGGATGCGACGTCCAGCATCAAATATTGAATTACAAAAGGTTTACACAACCCCACCTACGATTTCATCAGAAAAAAAGAAAGACCTGTTGTCATTGTGCACATCAAATGCCATCCCAAGCCAATATTGGAATTTTTATAAAAATCTGCCTTGCCACACTAATACTTCACAAATTAGAAATGCTGCCAGTGAAAGCGAACTAGAAGAATAAATTAGTAAACCATACTGTGTTAGATGGTAAAAGTTTTGATGTTTGTATTAAATAATAATTTTGTTTTTAAATCTAAGTATTAAGATTATTGAAATTGTTTTATTTCAACCTTCACCCATAGAAATTTTCAATCTTTGCCAATTCCACATAGAACCAAATCCAAAAAGTCCTCTCAAAAATTATTTTTTGCATAAATTAAGTACTACAAATAGAATAATTTATTTTTGCTTTATATGATCTGAGTTTTTCAATAAATTTACAAGATAAATGCATAAAACGAATTTAAGTAGTATTTATATTTACATTACAACAGGTCAGTGAAACAAGAGTAAAACTTCAAATGCGATTTCTCGAAATTAACAGTTTCTTAGTTGTTTCCCTATGGAACTGGGCCATCGATATCTGTGGTGCCTGTTTGGTATAAAAATGATATCTCAAAAATTGTAAGTTTTCTGTTATGTCCACTCATATTAGTGATTTTTTTAATATTTTCATTTGATCCATAAATGATATCTCTACCCATACTGGAAGCTACAATTATAATTTGTTCCAATTGTGATATGTCAAAATATTTTTCGTTGTGTTTGGTACAAGCATCATAAATCATCTTATCATATGGGTACTAGAAAAGAAAATTATGAAGGTATAATGCAGGGGTCACCAAATGGCGGACCCTATAGATATTTTTGAGAAATAAAAAATACATATTCTTTGTGTAATAATAAATAACAAGCTGTTTTTTTTTTTAAATCACACTCGACCTTCACAAACAGTGTAATGACCGTCACAAAGTTTACTAATAAAAAAAAAAATTTGTCCTTCAAATTAAAGATTGGCTTTCCAAGTAGCTCTTAGACATTTTATTTGTGATGATTCTGGTATATCTCAAATGTAAATAAAGTGGCTAGTTTGGCTCAATTTTTACAACTTAGTGCTAAACTGGAAGCCACTCTTGTGTGCAAGTAACGCCCGTCACAGCTGCTTAAATCGCTATATCTAAGAATACGAAAATACTAGTGATATTTTAATATTTTATAGACATAGAAGAGCATTAGAGACACTGCTGATATAAAATTAATGTAAAAAAAGTATGTTTTGACATGTGTCTGAGGGTTTAAACCTGTCCAAATGTACCGACCGTCACAATGGAATGACCCAATAGACGATCTCTACTCATTGTATTCTAAACCATAACATGAATTTTCCCATAGGTACTAATAATTAATGTGGATTCTGTCGCCTGCCCTACTACAGTAATGAAAGCATAAAAAAGGGGGACTGGATTCAATGCTAAACTTGTTCTGATGGTTTAATGATGTGTGTGTTGGAGCAAAAAAATTCCAAAAAACATTTTATCTGTGGAAAATGTATGTGATTTAATAATAAACCAGTGTGACGTAATTAAAATACTGCATTGTTTGATTTACGGTCTCGATTTCCACCTGATCCAAATAACCTCACGGCTGACCCAAATATCCTGACGGTAGGTTATTCGGGTCATTATACCATTTTGAAATTTACTGTGTCCACAGTTTACAATAGAATTTTGTTTTTCTTTGTTGTATTTAAAGACAAACTCTTTCATTTATAGATACATTTCATTTATTAAAACTGATGTTTAAAAAAATTACAGCTGAATAAAGCTTAGCTGGCTCAAATAACCCGACTTTACCCTAATTGAATGCATAAAACTTACCCTATTATGTCAAAATAAATGAGGCACAGAACAGAAATGTCAGGGCGTAGACTTTATCTTAGTACCACGGTTGGGACTGATTGTTCCTTGAATCTTAGCGACTACATGAATTTTTCTCAAACCGAAGATTTTTCATCGTTTGCTTTTGAGGCGGCTGACCACTGAGTTCTACCAAGGTGATGGCAGGTAGACTTATATTTTTTATCAATTGCACATCCCGAGCTATCGTTCTGTACAAGTTTCATTGAGAAATCAAAGGAGGTAAATGACCCCATTTTTCGATTTCATAAAACTTTGCTGACTACGGAACCTACCAGGGTGGGGGGAGGCGACCTATGTGCGTTCAGATCTCCGAAGGCATATCTTTCCATGGATGTACTTTTCGATCTGAAATCTTATGAGATAATTTTGGGTCAAAATACGGGTATAAAACAAAACAAAAAAACATGGTTTTACCAGGTTACACCATGGTAATCTATTATGAATATATGTTTCCAAGCATTATCTTTCACTACATCATAGGGAAAGGTTGTGATCAATGGCCGGCGCTTTGATTGGACTGCACAAGTATTTCCAAAACTAAACACTCTATATAGTCTATATAGGATGTTGGGTTTCATTTTCCGCACCTGTGCTGTTATCAAAAATCATATAACCTTTTGCTTGCTTTACACGGCCTACGTCAGGTCTTACTTAGAATACGCCTCGATTATTTGGAATCCACAGTACAGCGTTTATATTAATGAAATTGAACGTATACAAAACAAATTCTTATGATACGTGGGCTATCGAACTCTGAATGGCGAATCTAGAGATGAATATTTATTTTCTTTATATTCTCTTTCGCAGAGAAGACAAATTTCGGATATTAACTTCTTATACAAAATTATTAACAAAATTGTCGAATCTCCCTACTTACTGGAGAGAATTAAATTCAGATGCCCAAACAAACGAACACGTTCCAACGACACTTTCATCAGTGTAATTTTTCCGCCCAGTTTAGTGTAGCAGGCACAACTAGAGGGGCTGGCACAACAAGGTATAGCTGGCTGACATGAATGTCCAGTAGGTGATATAAGTAAACATCTCTGATAAATAAGCAACAAGAATGATCTTGAGACATGGTAAGATCATGGTCGACTTAGGTCGATTGTAGTGAGCCTAGTATCTGCGGAACTGTTTCTTGAACGCCTAGAGGGGCTGGCACAACAAGGTATAGCTGGCTGACATGAATGTCCAGTAGGTGATATAAGTAAACATCTCTGATAAATAAGCAACAAGAATGATCTTGAGACATGGTAAGATCATGGTCGACTTAGGTCGTTTGTGGTGAGCCTAGTATCTGCTGAACTGTTTCTTGAACACCTAGAGGGGCTGGCACAACAAGGTATAGCTGGCTGACATGAATGTCCAGTAGGTGATATAAGTAAACATCTCTGATAAGCAACAAGAATGATCTTGAGACATGGTAAGATCATGGTCGACTTAGGTCGATTGTGGTGAGCCTAGTATCTGCGGAACTGTTTCTTGAACTTCTCGTAGTGGTAGTCGTCGGTGGCTCGCTCGCCCTTCGCCTTCTTCACCAGTTTATCCACACTCTCCTCGATGTTCACAACGTCCGGCTTGGGGGGCTCCACTTTCTCCACAACCTTTTTTCTCTTCGGCGCACTGCTGTCCAGGTTAAACCTGCAGATTGAAATTGAATTTTACATACATACATATCACACACGCTGAATCCCGACAATCGGGGTAAGCAGAGTAATCGGTGTTGTGCTGCAAGAATTCTGGTAAATTACAGCACAACACCGACCACCACGTTTCGCAAAGTATTCGAACAAGATTCAATGGATAAAGCAGCAAGTAAAGCACGAGGCCCACCTGCTGCATGACTCGGTGGAAGTTATTTTAAAATGTGAAATTGTGTTTTGTTGTATAAATATTAGTATATTCTAAAGAATGTACTAGCAACTGTACCCCGGGACTGGGAGAATCAGGCAGGCACATAAAACAATAAAATAGCAATCGCCAGTTCCTTCTGAGCACTTTCGACACCACACTACCTCATTATCGCTGTTAATTCTGTAAACACTATTTAATTTTTTTTTTATTTGACTTGATATATGAAGGTATCAAAATTGACGATGGCACTATACACCAGATATAGGTAATGCAAATAGACAGAGTTGATTGAGTATTAATTTTCATGCTGTAAAGTGTAAATATTAATGTTTTCGTGAGCGGTAATATGAGTTAATTATTGTAAGTTACTTTAATATAATACTTATAAGGTACTTGTTGTGTACCAAAGTAAGGTAGATGAAATACTGTTCGTCAGAAGTGACAGTTGAAATTTGAGGTTATGTTTGATTAGTCTATTGCAAGGCTGCCCAACCCCAGGCCCGCGGGCCAGGATGTGGCCCGCGAACGAATTTTGAATAGCCCGCCGCCCGCGTGAACAAGTTTCAAAACAACAATTAGTAGCGATGTGTGCCAAGCCAATCGCGTGACTATATATTATGAACCCGGTAGTACGCTGCATAAATTACATACGTGCAAAAGCTGTTCACAGATTCAGGGTTTTATTTGAAGAAGATATCAGCGAATATGGAGAGTTACAACTGTACTGCGCTGTGCGATGGCTTTCAAGGGGAAACATGTTGAAATATTTCTTCAACTTGAGAGAGCAGGTGTTGGAATTTTTAGAGAAAAAAAGGGTGTTACCTTTGGAAACTAATTTACTCCCGAACCTTTGGAAAGAATCCTGGTTGAGTGATCTTGCATTTAATTTTCTTGTTGACATTACTAATTACCTCAATATTTTAAATCTCAAATGACAAGGCAAAAATTGCTCACTTCCGACTATGTTTACTTTGATAAGCGAATTCAAAGCTAAATTAAATCTTGAATTTAGCCAATGAAAATATTGACCTTTTTCCTGCACTCAAAGTCAGAAACTTCTTCAGAAGAATCTGTAGATTTCTTGAAATTGGTACCAAAAAAAGATTTACCTGCAATCACTGACCTGGCCTTTCAATTTTTAAGTAGTTTCTGTTCAACATAAATGTTTGTGAAAAGATTTTTTCAAATGAACTATACACCAGAACAAAATATGTATATGTATTGCACGTGAGATGAGTGCACTTTTCTTTCAGGGTTCCATACCGTGTTAGTACTCAAAGTTCAGGTCTCGGTGAGATCTATCCATCTGTCACATGAGCTTTTGTTTTTGCCATAGCTCGATTATATAAAAAATAAATACCGCACACCTCTAATTGAGCAACATATGTCTGATTTGTTGTTACTGTCAACATCTGATTTGATGCCTAATATAGGAAAATTATTAAAAAAGAAACAATTTCAGAAATCACATTAATTCTGCAATTTTTTTAATTTGATTAAAATTTTTGTTAATTGTATTTCTTTATTTGGCAGAAGATGCTATTTATGTTATTTATTACTTTAAACTTGTAAAATTACACTTTATTAAATTAAACAACAATTTCAGAATGTTGCATTTCTTTTATTCCACAATACCTTAATTTAAGTTAGGCTCATTGTTATAAGAAATAACGAAAATTCGAACTGTCAGTGGTCAGCCTGTGATTTTTGAATCATCCGTTTTGCCCGCCTGTTAAAAAGGTTGGGCAGCCTTGGTCTATTGCATCGATCTTATACACAACATGCGTTTTTATTGAACTTGTGAAATCCATACACAACCAGTGGCGACGAGACAAAAAAATGGCGAAACGAATCCGTTTTGAAGAGTTCGGGCCAGGAGATGACTGGGGTGGTCATATCACAAACGATTATTTGACTGCTTTGCTGCAAGTGCAGTAACTGACCCTGAACAACAGCGCGCCAATTTCTACGCTGTATGCGGTGCAAGCACATACAGGGTGCATCACTAATCAGCCCGAGAAACTCTTTTGAAGTGGCAATCGGTGAAATAATAGACATCTTATCGAGTCATTTCGACCCGCGCCCAAATGAAAAACACCGAACTTGTGAAATCCATACACAACAGTACTAACAAAACATTGTGACTTGCGAAGTTTGTAAGTTCTTCTTCGCATTGAATTTAGAACTGGCGGAATTTTCGACATGCCCAAGCGTAGGTCCATATAGAGGTACCCATAGGTAGGTAATGGATGAAATTATACAATAAACAATAAATAATTAATGCCATAAGATTCAGGCCCGGTTTAATATACATCGATCGAGTATGTATGTAATATACATATTCGACCAGAAGACACGCCTACACCTACAACAAGCGATGATCCACCTTCCAAAAAACAAAAAGTAACCGACTATTTTGAAAGCAAAGGTTTTTTGCCCAACATTATATCTAGAATGGTTGATCTAGATGAGCTTCCCATGAAAGTGTTTTGTATATCGGCTGACCTAAGAAAATTGTTAAAGTCACCTGATTCAATTAAAAAAAATGGTAATGGACATTAGTGACAAAGAAAAATCCACTCTTATTGAAAAGATAAAAGTTCTCAAGTCTAAAAATGTCATGCTTGATTGTAAAAAACCCCCTTCAGACCACATTTTGCTGAAAATTACTTTTTTCCGGAAAGTGTTTACTAGACCTAGAAGCATCGTTTGGGCGTTTGGGAAGCATCATAAATTTGTGTAAAAACACCGCTTGTGCACAAGCAGAGTACATAGAAATGTAGGCGCCAATTTACAATTGATTGTAAAATCACCTCTTATTCACGACATAAGTAGGCCTGCCACCCCTCCGGGTTTGACCCAGAGTCTACGGGTTTGAATGGTGTATATCCGGGCTACGGGTTAGCATCGTATATCTCCGGGTCAGAGCGGGCGGGCGGTGCGTGCGGCGACGCACGCTCGCAATCGTCAATGACAGCCTGCTTTCGCTGACTGGCTGAATCACTGAACTGAATGATCGGAGCGGAGTGGGTGGATATCGGACGAATCGGATGCGCCGTACATGACATGCGTTCAATTATTGAAAGTGACAAATTTTACAGAAATACTGAAAATAATTGGATTTTTTTTTCAATACCGATTAGCAATGCTTTTGTGGAACGCGTTTTTTTCCTTAATGAAAAATTTATGGACAGATGAGAAAACCTGCTTATCAGTCGACATGGCGAAATCGGAGTTAAATGTAAAAATTAATTTATAATATGACTTGTCAAGAATTTGAAATTTAAAAAAACCAGAGCTAGAAAAACAATCATAAACAAATAAAAAATATTTTTTTAAAAATTAAACTGGTCCTAGCATCATTGTTTAAGTTTTATCGTAATTACATTGATATAATTATTAGTTTTTAAATTACAATTTGTAATACTTTTTCTTACTTAATAAATGATACTGCTGAAAATTTACCTTTTTATTTCATAAAAATTTAGAAATTTCTGAATACTCCGGATCTGCCATTTTTAAAAGGTGGCAGCTCTAGACATAAGGCGTTTTTACAGTCAAACTTATGGCAACATTTTTTCGCCAGCAGTCATAATTTTACAGCGAATGTCATTCATTTCATTGTCAAATGAGCAAGCAGTTTGTTCATAACCTCACTTAAAAAAATATACATTGTTTTGCATTGTTATAAAGAAAGTCCGGTCTGTGATCAAGATATTTAAAAATTTACAGACGAAAAACGATGCAACACTTCAAAAATACGTCAAGACTGACTTTGGGAAAGAGTTACAACTACTCCTAGACTGCAAAAGTCTTGGAACGTTTCCTAAAATTAAAAACGTGCATACAGAAAACATTGATTGATGTTAAATCTGTTATAAAATTCACAGACACAGAAATGTTGTGTCTTCAAAGTCTGCAGACCTGTTTAGAAATGATCAAATCTACGATAGAACTACTCTGTAGGTTAGGTTACGATTGTCTACACGTGACCACATTTTGATCCATAAGTTCGCACGCTAGATAAAGTAGGCCATCGATTTGGGTCCCCCGCCGGGCCCCCGAACCTATTAACATTGAGCCGAGCCGAGATTAGCAGCTTTGCATCATTAAGGTGGCCAACCGTCCCGGATTCTACGGGGCCGTCCCGGAATAGCATTTGTAATCCCGCATTGCTATAACTAATAAAATAGTCCCGCAAAAGTCTAAGCATTTTCCATAATTCCAAGTCATTCAAAAATAGCCTGGCCATCGTCCAGTACCTTCTTCGTTTGCCAGGGACGAACGCACCTACTGATGATTTTCATTGATGAATGCCTTATGGACATCGGAAAAATCGTCACTTAAAGTTGAAACGTTACGTGCAAAGCTTGTTGTCAAATTGAATATGGGCAGTTGTGAAAACTTTTATGACATTCTTAACCAAAACCCAGAATTGAGAAATATGATTTTAAAAATAAAATGATAACTTCAGTAAGTGCTCCGACACAGCCTCAGTCCTTCACACTCACACCCCATATCCCTAAGAATGTCCCGCATTGACTTTTCATAAAGTTGGCTGCCTTATGCATCAGCCTGACAATAACTCACCGGTTGTGCTGAACAAAGTTGACGGCCACGTTGGTCGGTACGAACTGCGACGGTTGGTCCTTCAGATTCCTCCGCTCCCACAGCAGGCGCAGCTTGGCCTCCTCCGTCGCCTCGATGTTGCGTATCTTGGCATCGATGCCCAGGTCCACCTCAGGGATGCCGCTCAGCATCTGGTTGGAGAGCATCTCCTCGGAGCGCACGCCCGAAGAGACCCGAAGGTGTTCCGGCAGTGACAGCAGGGCTGCCTCCTCCGGGGACAGGTAGCGAGAGTCGCTCTGCTCACCTCCACAACTCTCACCTGTAACGTACATATACACACTTTTCTTTAGCAGAGCACCAGCAGTCCACTGCAGGAGGTACGACTGTCCACATTTTCTCCAATCTTCCTGATTTGGCGTGATGATGACTCGTTCCTGTTTGTAATCAGGAAATGAAACATTTTTTAAACACCGTTATCTTCGGTTCTAGTCCGCATTTTACTGTAGAGAAAACACCGTCATGTTACATCAGAATTTAAGTCCCACATTTCATGTAAATATAGTTAATATGGAAAACCGGTTTGAAAGTCTACCTTTAGCACGATGGATGGATGCATTTTTTTTAATTTAGATCTCGAAAATGGAATAACTTTATAGGTAACGGGCTGCAGAAAATTTTCAACAAGCTCCGCCCACAACCTGCTGCCAGGCAACAAAGCCTAAAATTTTCATTAACAAAGATCTGCACAGCTCTTCATATGAAACGACTTCGTACTGAAATCACTTCAGGCCCAGTATAATTCACCATTGACGTAAAAGGGAAAGCATATTACGTGCATTTCCATCTACAGACTGAAACGGGCGTTCTCCTGGAACACTGAACCGGAACAGCGACCCGAATCGACCAGAGCACCCTACAGGACGCGTGCCGGACGGCTGGTAAACTTTAGACTTTAACATTAAAAGCCCATGTCTGTGACAATAGATAGTTAATATGAAAAACCGGTTTGAAAGTCTACCTTAGCACGATAGATTGTACGATACGATAGAATGTATTATTTAAAATTTAGATCTCGAAAATGGAAAGCCTTTATAGGTAACCTTTAATTTGAATCCACACTCGGTAAAGAAAATTGGATTGATTTGCCGTCAGATACACGTGCCGATGAATATTGGAAAATCAATATGTATTATCCAGTGATTGACAATATAATAGTTAATATGAAAAACAGGTTTGAAAGTCTACCTTAGCACGATAGATGGATGTATTATTTAAAATTTAGTTCTCGAAAATGGAAAGCCTTTATAGGTAACCTTTAATTTGAATCCACACTCGGTAAAGAAAATTGGATTGATTTGCCGTCAGATACACGTGCCGATGAATATTGGAAAATCAATATGTATTATCCAGTGATTGACAATATAATAGTTAATATGAAAAACAGGTTTGAAAGTCTACCTTAGCACGATAGATGGATGTATTATTTAAAATTTAGTTCTCGAAAATGGAAAGCCTTTATAGGTAACCTTTAATTTGAATCCACACTCGGTAAAGAAAATTGGATTGATTTGCCGTCAGATACACGTGCCGATGAATATTGGAAAATCAATATGTATTATCCAGTGATTGACAATATAATAGTTAATATGAAAAACAGGTTTGAAAGTCTACCTTAGCACGATAGATGGATGTATTATTTAAAATTTAGTTCTCGAAAATGGAAAGCCTTTATAGGTAACCTTTAATTTGAATCCACACTCGGTAAAGAAAATTGGATTGATTTGCCGTCAGATACACGTGCCGATGAATATTGGAAAATCAATATGTATTATCCAGTGATTGACAATATAATAGTTAATATGAAAAACAGGTTTGAAAGTCTACCTTAGCACGATAGATGGATGTATTATTTAAAATTTAGTTCTCGAAAATGGAAAGCCTTTATAGGTAACCTTTAATTTGAATCCACACTCGGTAAAGAAAATTGGATTGATTTGCCGTCAGATACACGTGCCGATGAATATTGGAAAATCAATATGTATTATCCAGTGATTGACAATATAATAGTTAATATGAAAAACAGGTTTGAAAGTCTACCTTAGCACGATAGATGGATGTATTATTTAAAATTTAGTTCTCGAAAATGGAAAGCCTTTATAGGTAACCTTTAATTTGAATCCACACTCGGTAAAGAAAATTGGATTGATTTGCCGTCAGATACACGTGCCGATGAATATTGGAAAATCAATATGTATTATCCAGTGATTGACAATATAATAGTTAATATGAAAAACAGGTTTGAAAGTATACCTTAGGATAATCGATACTTTATACTACTTACGATATATACTTTGGCGAAAGTGGTGATCGAAATTGTGCGGTCATTCACCTGAGCTTGCAATGCAGCACCGATTATTCTGCTTACCCCGATTTTCGGAATATAAAGGGTTTTCCAATAGGGACGGGTCGATGTTCAAAAGGAATAAAGCAAGCTGTGTGTGAGGTATTAACGAATTTATTTTTTTGTTTGAAAGGCCCATGTATGCCATTTATGTGTGGAATATGACATCATTCAAATGTCCGCCGCGGCGTCTCACGGTGGCACGGAAAAATCGAAAAAATACGGACCAATGACGCCACCGACCGGCCCAAAATCTATACCAAACAGTAACTTTTTGTGGATGTATTGCCACTTGGTGAACCTCATGTGGGTTGGCCTCGTCCCATATACGGCAATTTTGCTTGTTAACGTCACGTCACTGGAAGCATCCTACAGAATATGGATAGGTAGAGAGAGGGAGGTCGAGAGCGGGACTGGTGGTTTGCCCGCGTCCTATTCAACACAGACTAGCTGACGAGGGCTTGATGCGAGCCGAAACGTGAAGCATGCGCGGAAAATTTAGAGTGGCCACTCGCTAGTCCTGACCTTGATTAACACCCTCCTCTACTGCCGATGGGCCCTGATATGTTCGGTGAAGCCATCGCAAGCTTAGTTCCACACCTTCGAAATAGGACAGCCCGGAGAGACGGGATAACGCTGGAAAGACAGCTGATGCTGGGAAAGACCGGTGACGAATGGGAAAGTCCATTTGACGACCGGGAAAGACTGGTGACGCTGGAGAGACAGACGGGCGTGAGGCCTAGCAAGCCGCGCCAGGAAAATAAAGCTACGTCAACAAACAGAGAAAATACCCTCAGAGCGGTCCGAGAGGAAGGGAGGATGAACCGCTCACCGATCGATATCTCTGACAACATTGGCATGAATATGGACTTGAAATACTCGAAGTGTGGGAAACAATACAAGCGGAAAATCTGGCTAGTAAAGCACGTGAAGGAGAAACACAGCGTCAGTGGAGCAGGGCAGAAAGCGCCTGTAAGTTCTCCACCTGACACTATTGTCAGAGTACAACCTCACACGTCACAAAGTGTCGCGCAACCTTCCTCTCACCATGAAGCATTTTCGCCCAGAGACCGACTAAGCTTACCGAGCATATCCGGGACCACTTGGAAGCAACACGATCGATGCCTAGCCGAAAGACTTGACCTCCCAGGCTGTAGGCAGAGTCCCGAAGATCAACTGTTGGACTTCCAAGGAATAATTTACAATTACTTCTCCGAATTGTACCCTGTTCGCTATCACCATAACCCAATGGAAAGAGAAAACACTTTCAAAGCAAAGCTTAGGATAAGGAAGAGGGAGTTGATAAAGCAGCTAAGGAAGGCTAAAGTCTCAGGAGACAGAAATCTGTGCCACCAATTAGCCAGGGCGATGAGATCTATCTTAAAACTCATCCAGAAAGTATCGGAGCAAATTATGGTTGCTGGCAATGATTTTCGAAAGGCTCAGAATATAGCAGCTTTCGAGAAGAACCCCTTTTATTTCGCCAAAAAAGCTTTTAAGGAACAGCAGGGTGTAATCAGGCTAAGTACGGACGAGATGTTCAACTACTTTAAATCCACATATACCACCCCGGAGGCAGATATAACTTACAGTGATCAACCAGCTCCAAAACCCAAACAATCTGTCCTAGCATTTGATGCTGATTCACCGACGATGGAAGAGCTGGAATACCACATAAAAAGGAAACCAAATAGTTCCGCCCCGGGGCCCGATGGCATACCATACATCATATACAAAAAATGTCCATCAGTGCGGAAACACATGTTGAACATCTACAAAAGAATATGGACTAGATATGCGCGCCGCGCCGGCGCCGCCACACCGCGCCGCCGCCGCCCGTGTCTATCGACCAGCGCGCCGACGCTGCAGGGGGACAGCGTGGGGACGGGGGGAGAACGGTTGCGCGCGCGTTCTGCCACTCGTCGGACTGAATCGCCGGCCGTTTTGTCGCATCACGTGGTCGTGCGTGCGTGTTAGTTTCATTCAATACAGTAGCAGAAAAATAAAATTACGACAATGAATAAAACGAAAATAAAGCACTTTATTTACCATAAGTATATTGTTTGACGCCAAAACGAAATCGAGTTTTTGTTGGCGGTATTTCGGTGACCTGGTAGTCGAAGAAGATAATAAAAAGAAAAAAGTGTCGAACGAACAAGTGTTCTGTAATGCATGCTTGTCAGCTGCCCAAGAGGAGAATGATGAGATATCATTTGGAATGTAAGTACCTAACTTGCCTCTATTACGATACGATTCACTTATGAATGAATCAACAAATTTAGATAGTTACACTAACATAACCTATCCATGATCCACTCAAATAAAAAACGAATGGACAGGGACCGAATGACTGAACCACATTGAACCCGACCCGATCCGCAAACGAGCGTTCTTTCTTCTATCTAGTTTTAGGGATGGGTAACAAAAGGGTTTCTAAATCGATTAATCGATTAATACATTTTTAGTGTCATTGACGATATATTTTATAAACATGTTGGAAATGTTATATTATTTTTATGTACCTACTATGTGTTTCGCTTTTTCGCCAACAGTATGTACTAGGCCAAAATACATATATTAAAATACTATATATTTATAAAGTTTGCGACCCTATTTGATACTGTGCTGTGGTTTGCTTGGTTGATATTTTCCGTTGGTTTTTGATTGCCTTTGCTTCAAAATAGTATTTTTTATGAATACGTGTGACACTTGGCGTCGTCAGCGTGGATTGTTGTGCTGACGAGGCCCAAAAGCATTCGGTTTCGGACGGGGGCTGCGAATGCCGTGCCGGCGTGCCAGGTGCCTTTTTACGCTTCTCTTGAAAAATCCCAGGTCATACATTGTGAGAAACACATTGGGAGGAAGTGCATTCCAGAGTTTCACAGTATATTTTGCATGTGGTGTGGTGGGTGTTGAATATTTCTATTAATTTGTTACAGGGCTAAAATCAGATCGTACGCCAAAACTGTCAGTACAGGAAATCTGAACAGGCATCTAAGAGACGTTCATAACATTGCAGAAGAAAGCACTAATAAAGCTACAAGAAATATCAAGGAGTTTTTCTCTATACGCCCAAGAGCAACACCGGCGACTTCAAGCAGTTCATCAAACATAAAAAAGATAGATTCGTGGTTACTTGGACGAGACATGGCTCTCTGGTTATGCAAGTCACTGATGCCGTTCGATTCGGTATCAGACGAAGGGATGATCAATTTCTTTCAAAAATATGATATCATTGCTACGGAAGAAGACATGCCATCCAGAGACACAGTTAGTCGCACTGCTCTGGACGACGTCTATGAAAGTATGCTGGGAAATGTAATAGCCCAAATCGCAAAAGATGCCGCTGGACATGCGGCAATATTTTTTTTTTTTTTATGGAAACTGACACGGTTGGCTACATCACCTACAACGTCCGTGATGTCAGCCCATAACACCGGGTGAACTAGGTGTCATGTCAGTGCTTCCCCCTTTGATCGTGCCGGCTACACTGAACTGGTCGGAAAACACAAACTATTTACATAGCCGTTTCAACCGACGTTTCATTCAGTGCGGTAGTACCAACCCGGGCGGGTTAAACCCTACCACCAAGTAAGATTAGGAGGGAAGGGACCTACAGTTTTACGAGGAATCCGAACCTCGGTCAGCCTCCAACGGTCAGCGGTCACCCATCCAAGTACTGACCGCACCCAGCGTTGCTTAACATTCAATAGCGACAGTTGTCTGTCTGCACCACTGAGCTATCGAGGCTAACAAACGGCGTTGTCTATGGTCATTAGGTTTGAGCTGCTCAATCGTGTAACTTGACATGATGATTTGGCATCAGTTACTGATTAATGAACAACTGATTTGACAGTTGCCGCCAAAACAACATGGCCGCCACAGCCTGTCAGCTTTGACCCGTCCCTATTGGAAAACCCTATAGAATGATGGTATGTATGTATGTATGTAACAGAGTGGTAAAGAGCAGTGACCTTTCCTCTTGGAGAGTTGCTCCTCGATGTACTTCATCATTTCCTCATCCTCGTCTCGCTTGTTGGTCTCCGCCGAGAACTGGGTGCCGATGCCCGTGTCGTATGGGTCCACCGTAGCCTTCACCTACAACCAAACACACACATACACAACCTTCACTCTCATCCCCCTGCATTAGACAGCATTAATTAATAATTTCAAAATATCTGTACCCTGTAGCGTTATTCCTGACTGATTAGAATTTTGAAAATTATTTAAATAAGGAAGATATGAAAAAAAGTAAAATGTTGACAGACAGCTGTCAGGGAGAGAGAAAAACTACAAGGAAAAAGAATGGATTGGATTTTGGTAGATTGAGAGTTTTTTTATGTTTCTGCTGCTGTGAGCCATGTAGACTGCAGTGCATTGAGTCCAGGACCTGTGGCCGAGGCCTTCTCTAAGGCCGGCTGAAGAGCTGAAGAGGACGATCAACCGGCTCCAGTATTTCATTGAACTGGCTAGCTGCACCCCGTTTATCACTTCGTACGCGGCAGCCTATGGTACCACCAAGATGTAATCAGAAGGCGTTGATTTAGAGTGCGGACATGGGCGGCGGTGTGCGGGAGGATGAAGTCGATTACGCCACACCGACCGCCCGCATCATGAAGAGTTCGGCAGGAGGAACCTGCATCTACAGCGGAGCTCGTCTGATACGTCCTTGACGCTCGCATCTGTTTCATTGCATAGTGCTGGAGAAGACCTACTGGATCAGTCTTACGAGGTTGATAGGATCTCATTCTGCAGGGGTTATGGGCGGTTTTAATCTGGAATATCTTGTACTCTGAACATTTTAATTTCTGCTGTGTGTATGTCGTATGGTGTGTTTATTGTTCTCTAATTAATTAAGTTTTTGCTGTATTGTGTGTTCATAAAGATGCTGAGAATGACTTGTAAATGTAAATTACTTATATTGTTAAGACTTTTCCATCAATTCAAATAGAACCCCGACAACCCAACTGTTGTAGTTTTAATAATGTGAGAATTTAAACAAAAATGTTTTTTGATAAATTAATATTATATTACGGGCACATGGTGCCTCACATATTAAAGATAATAAAGTAAAAGTAATAAGTAACTAAAGTACTATGGTAGGTACTTGCACCACAACAGTAACCATAATCTGAAAATCGATTAGTCATTCAATAGTGTTGGCGGTGATCGCGACTGTCCTTTAAAATGTTATATAAAATCTGATTACCAAGTCAGTTTGGATTTAAGCCACAGAACTATGAGGATCCACTAATACATCCCAACATTATATTAATATACAATAAGAGGGAAAAGGAAACGAATGTGGAGTAAATTTTTTAAGGAAAAGCATGCGAGTTCAATTGAAAGATTGTTTTTCGATGAACGCAAAGACTTAACCCCAAAGAACACAAAAAAAAAAGTGGAAAATTCTACAGCAGAGTTGTTTTGGAAGAGCATATCACCATCGTGCAAGAACCAGCTTCTTCTTAAGGTGGGCCTGTCGTTTACTGCTCAGGAACAGGCATAAAGATCAGAGAAGCCATTTTAAATAACTTACAACAAGTTGGGACTAACGTAAGTTGACATAAATTCAGAAAGTTATTCAATGCCAAGATTCTATTGCCTCAAAAATTTGAGAATGCTTGTGAATATCAACCAGATTGTGACATGGCTCTTCTACTTCAAGCTGGTGTCCTGAATGCCGACCTCGCATTGCCAAATGCACTTGAATGTCAACGAAATTGTGACTGCAATCCACAATCTCAAGTTGCTGTTCTCGAAACTGAACTTCCACTGAAATGGGGAATTCTTATAGCCGGCACGACCACAAAAAGGGGAAGCACTGGCACGACACCTAGTTCACTAAGGTGTAATGGGCTGACATCACGGGTGTAGTAGGTGATGAATTAATGTCAGGTTCCACAAAAAAAAAAACATAAAAAAAACAAGTTATTTTCCTTGTTGGGCGTGGATTTCCATTAATCTTGACAAAAAGGTTCTTTTCCACAATTAGTATCCATCACCGAGGATGATGAGCTGTTCTTAAAATACCTTAAAGAAATTAATGAAGAAGATAGCAATAAAATAAATTGCAAGTAGAAACGGAACAGCCCTTCAACAATAATACTTTTTGTATAAAGGGGAGAACAATTGTAGATTTGCAATGTTTTTTTGATAAGCTCAAGGATGTATCTCAGCATATAACCGTGCATTGGACTGTGGCTTAAAAAAAATTATAATTATGCATACCAAAAAACATAAAAGGGCTCACTTCCCAACTTAAAGTAAAGTGTGAACAATGCTATGGAACATGTATCGTAGAATCCGATAATCCCAATACCTAGGATCATCTAGAAATCAACCGCTCTGCAGCATATGCCATTATTTCAACTGGTATAGGTCTGACACATTTTCAGGTACTTTCCTCAGCTCTTGACCTAAATACATAGGGCACACTAAAAGTTTCCGGAATTGGCCACTTACATAAACAATATTTCAAAAGTAATTACAACATTTGAAAATGGAACTCTTTGGCTGTAGAATGCAGTTTGTTTCATCTGACTGTCAATTGTTTTTCCATTGTGGCGCCATTTTAAAAATTGCCAAGATAAATACTGTATTTCGAAAAATGGTTTGACTCATTGGTTTTTAGATGAGGACAGCTCTCCTCAGTGCTCCAATCTGCGGGAGGGATTTGGAGAGATCAGGACCATTATCCGGGTTACTAAAAGCAGCTATCTACTTGGGACCAACACAATCCCAGACACCCCCATACACAACTTGTGTCTCGGAGAGTCATATTGTGGTTTTAGTCCTATAATTGATTCTGAGTTTAACGGATTTATCATAAAAGAAGAATCAGAAGAGATACAAAACCTGTTGTTGAACAAACTTAGTAGATGTCCGCTTCAATTTAACCCGGGAAAATTTTCGTAGTATGATTTTCTACGATTTTAAGTGTAATTTGACAGCTCATCAGAGCCTCGCTCGGCTTCAATCTGCTTTTGGCGATGAAGCACCATGCAAGACGACTATTTATTGCTGGTTTGGAGATTTCAAGCGCGGTCGTGTCAATCTCAGTGACGAATCTCGCGATGGTCGCCCGTTCACCGCTGTGAACAACAAAAACATCGATGCTGTGCGCCGTATGATCGAAACAGGCAGGCATGTGACCTATCATGAGATTCGGGCATCCTTAGACATAGGCATGAGTCAAATACAATCAATCCTACATAAACATTTGGGTGTGAGAAAGCTGTGCTCGCGGTGGATCCCACACAATTTGACCGAGGCTCAAAAAACGCACCGCGTCACTTGGTGCAATGCCATGCTGACCAGATTCAACAAAGGCGCTTCAAATTTGGTGTGGGACATAGTAACAGGTGACGGCACCTTGTGACTTTTTTCTGTTCCCAAAAATTAAGAACCAATTACGCAGTCAACGATTTTCATCACCAGAAGAGGCTGTCGAAGAATATGAAAAACACGTTTCTGAGGTCACCACGGAGGAGTGGCACAAAAGTTTTCAAAATTGGTTTAATCGTATGAAAAAGTGCATTTACGCAAAGGAAGAATATTTTAAGAAACAATAAATTCATTTTTGACCTTTAATAGTATTTTATTCTTATTAATTCCGGAAACTTTTAGTGTGCCCCACGTAGCACCACCAGCCAAACAGTGCCATAAGCCGTTTTTGCCGAAGACGATGAAGAGTTGGCCCAGTGCTGCTATTGTGGCCACGGGACCTCTGAAGGAAAGATAGCCTGGGTTCAGTGCAACGTTTGCAACGTTGGGTACACCAGGGCTGTCATAATGGACTAGACGAGAAAGACTTCAGGGGAAGCTTCGTTTGTGCAATGTGTGTTCCTGGATCATCAAACCAAATCAATTCACAATCAAAATTAACAGAAACAAACTCAGACCCACAAGAACCTGTCACTGCCAAACTAGTCATTTTAAGCATTTTAAAAAATGGCCTAGTTTCTGATCCAAATCACTATTCCAAATTAAAAAATAACCGTGGCTATGTTGTGTGCCGATCACACGAAATTACATTTTCCATAAAAGAAATCCTGATCGACGATTACTCAACACTGGATGACAAAGAATGGCTATCTAGTTTCATAATCGATCACTGCTTAAACATATGGAACAAAGAAAAACAACTATACCAAATCATTTCTGTGGAGAAATCATCTTACATATTTGGCAGATCGATCTTACAGCTGATTTTATAAGTGACTTTAATTTGAATAAAGATTCAATAGCTTTTCCTATACATAGACACAATCATTTCATACTGGTAACGCTATCCATTTCAACAGGAATTCTAAAAATTATTGACCCAATGGGTAACGAAAGCAATTTGAAATGCTTTATTTTAAACAGTGTGACAAATTTATTGAACAAAATGAATATAAAATCCACTATTACTCCTACCACTATTGAACATATAATACAAGATGATTATTATAATTGCGGGGTATACATCATTTATTACTTCCAAATGCTTTTGAATAACCAACCTCTTTCATCGAAAATTGATTTCATTGCATATCGTCAAGAATTAAAAAATTTATTACTTCAAACCAGCTCAAATATGAAAATGAGATGTCTCTTTTGTGCTGCGCCAGCCAATCAATCTAGCTTTAAGGGCAAAATTTGTAAAAACTTCATTCACTCTAAGTGCCAATATCATTGACAGAGAAAAATAGTGGAATCACGATAGAAAATAAACAAAGAAAGGAATGCTGTCACTTGTGCGAGGTTAATTATCGAGCAGCTTCAAAATTACTGACTGTGTTCCCGAAAGCAAATTCAAAAACAAATTTATTTATTTGAATAGGACTTTAGCCGCCTTGTGTGTTGTATTTATTTTAACAGTGAGAACACAAATATCATTATTTGATTGTACGTCTTTGTAATGTACGTTGTACTAGAGGAAACACTACTACACACTACAAAACCCCTTTTATTTCGCCAAAAAAGCTTTTAAGGAACAGCAGGGTACAATTAGGTTAAGTACGGACGAGATGTTCAACTAGTTTAAGCTACGTCAGTAAAAAGAGTAAATACCCTCAGAGCGGTCCGAGAGGGAGGGAGGATGAACCGCTCACCGATCGATATCTCTGACAAACTTGGCATGAATATGGACTTGAAATGCTCGAAGTGTGGGAAACAATATAAGCGAAAAATCTGGCTAGAAAAGCACGTGAAGGAGAAACATAGCGACAGTGAAGCAGGGCAGAAAGCGCCTGTAAGTTCTCCACCTGACACTATTGACAGAGTACAACCTCACACCTCACAAAGTGTTGCGCAACCTTCCTCTCACCATGAAGCATTTTCGCCCAGAGACCGACTAAGCTTACCGAGCATATCCGAGACCACTTGGAAGCAACATGATCGATGCCTAGCCGAAAGACTTGACCTCCCAGGCTGCAGGCAGAGTCCCGAAGATCAGCTGTATGACTTCCAGGGAACAATTTACAATTACTTCTCCGAATTGTACCCTGTTCGCTATCACCACAACCCAATGGAAAACACTTTCAAAGCAAAGCTTAGGAGAAGGAAGAGTTTCATAATCGATCACTGCTTAAACATATGGAACAAAGAAAAACAACTATACCAAATCATTTCTGTGGAGAAATCATCTTACATATTTGGCAGATCGATCTTACAGCTGATTTTATAAGTGACTTTAATTTGAATAAAGATTCAATAGCTTTTCCTATACATAGACACAATCATTTCATACTGGTAACGCTATCCATTTCAACAGGAATTCTCAAAATTATTGACCCAATGGGTAACGCAAGCAATTTGAAATGCTTTATTTTAAACAGAGTGACAAATTTATTGAACAAAATTAATATAAAATCCACTATTACTCCTACCACTATTGAACATAGAGATCAGCTGTATGACTTCCAGGGAACAATTTACAATTACTTCTCCGAATTGTACCCTGTTCGCTATCACCACAACCCAATGGAAAGAGAAAACACTTTCAAAGCAAAGCTTAGGAGAAGGAAGAGAGAGTTGATAAAGCAAAATACTACTTGAGCGAGGCCAGTATTCCTACCGTCATGATAAAGTCATCCAAATCATCAGGGAGGCCATCAACCTGTCAATTGCACGGACCAGGAAAAGGCAAACCAGTAGCGGCTTCCAGAAGGTCAACTTTGTGAAACCTGGAGCCCATAAGCTGCCCAAAGATAGGACTAAACCTTCTTCAATTTTGGGAGCAGCAAAGGATTGGGAATTGTTGATGGACACACATGAGAAGCATTACCAAATGCCTTCGGAAATCTGTACCACAGCATTAAGACCGGATATACTCATATTCTCAAAAGTTGAACTTACAGTTCCATGGGAAAGTAACATACCGAAGGACCACAACATCAAACTTAACAAGTACAGGAACTTAGTAGACCGGATTTTGAGAAACGGATTCAAGACTGATCTCTTTGCTGTGGAAGTCGGAGTAAGAGGACTACCAGCAAAGTCGCTCTACACTCTCTTAAGAATCTAGGGCTGCCAAGATCGACGCTGAGCTCATACATGGAGAGAGCTTCGAAAACGTTACTTGAAGCATCATACAGAATATGGATAGGTAGAGAGAGGGAGGTCGAGAGCGGGACTGATGTTTCCCCGCGTCCTAGTCAACGCAGACTAGCTGACGAGGGCTTGAAGCGAGCCGAAACGTGAAGCATGCGCGGGAAATTTAGAGTGGCCACTCGCTAGTCCCGGCCTCGATTAATACCCTCCTCTACTACCGATGGGCCCGGATATGTTCGGTGAAGCCATCGCAAGCTTAGATCCACACCTTCGAAGAAAGATTGAACGAATCTTTGACAACAAAAACTGCAGTATGAGGAAAGGTCGAGCGGGCGGGTGAATGCAAGCAGTAACTATTCTGTGACGCATACGCCGCCGTGAAGCAGCTGTGAAGCTAAGTAAACGCTGCACGCAGCAACAGTAGTAAAATAGATTGCGAGCGTCTTACAATGTGCAGCGCTGCAATTACGTTGTGCACGAGCTAACACAGGCGGGCCATCAGCGGTTGATTTTTAATAAACATTTCTAAAAATAAAGTAACCAGTGTTTTAGTTAATAAATCAGAAGTAGTGAAGTAACCACGCACTAGTCCGCGATCCGGAACAATGGAGTGACTGTAGTCGGTACGAATATACGAGTAGATCTCTGAGGACCAGACCGGGTGAGTAGTACGTACTTACTCTTGAACCGTTCACTGTTAGTATTACAATTAGGGCTTGCAATTTGGATATCCGGATATTCGTTTTACCCGGATATCGGTCAATTTTCTTATCTGGATATTTTTGTATAAGTATCTGAATATCTGGATAATTCATAAATTGTAGCGCGGGCGCGCGTCGTAGGTCGGAGGCTTGGATTTTCTACGATAATTATCGTATTTGTACCATAATTATCGATCGTATGATATGATATACAATCCTAGCGCTTGGATCATACGCTAAAATACGATCCTTTTATTGTGGCAATGCTAGCAACCCTGGCGTTATGTTAAAAGATGGCGGCGACTGGAAGTGTGCGCTTGTAGCGCTGCCGCAACTATTTTTGTGCTTCTCGTTGTTACGCAGAGTACAGAGAAAAAAATATATATTATATCAGACAAGGCTGCATGGTCTTTGTTACCTTTGCCTATATTGCCAAAATGATAAAATAAAAAAATAATTATACAACATTGACATTGACTCACAGAGCCCATTCAACTTACGATTGCGCCCAATTTTCTGTACTATTTGTATGGCGACACTGGCAACGAGGAGACATCTTAACGTACGCTTTTATAAAAAAAAATTAATTCCGGGAATATCCGGATTAGTGTTCTTTCTTTAAACTACTCTATGGTATTTGTTAGTTGGTTACATGAGTCGGCTAACTCCCTATACTGACGATTCCTGGCGATCCTGCCCTGCCTTGTCAGACAGTCGCCTCCGCCCGCACTAATCGGCTGTGCTGTACGCTGTGCTTACTGTTTCGTCATTCGTCATTACATGCGTGATGTACGTCGGTTGACGCCGAAGTGCATTTACATAAGTACATCTTTATTTTTTTTTAATATAGAATCAACAAGTTTTACTCATGTACGTACGGACATGGCACGAGCATGAAACAAACAATAAAACACAATATGTGTTCCGTTTATATTAGTTACTTTGGGTTTGCATGTTTCATCCGATGTTCATATTTAGAATCACTGTTTAATTGTGCTACTTTCTTCTTTCTTACTGTACGACTTACGATATGTACTGTGCTGTGCCTAAAAGACTAAATTTGCTTGGTTTGTCCACGCGGTCCACGGCACGTTAATAGAAATCGAATCGAAATACATATTTCCTTAATCCTTCCGAGCACTGCAAATCCACCGCTCTCATCTCAGTATAAGTACAAATATCTCAGAAATTAATTCGTTCATTCAGAGGGTCGTTCGAGCGATTGTATATGATGATGATTGTTTGTTCTTTCGTTCTATACCTACCTCCTCTTCCATGAAAATAACCCTATAATCGAATTAAATAGCAAAATTTAACCTTGTTTCTTGGTATGTGCTTAATTTACGTTTTAAGATGCACATTCAAGACGTGCAAGACGGGATGGTATCACATATTCTATGCTCTACAAGCTGTCGGACATTGGTAAGGTTGTATTGCTCCATTCTTTTAACCTAATATTTAAAACAGGGTGCATACCAATCCAATGGAGAAAAATAGGTATCATAGCAATACCAAAGCCGGGACGAGACACCTCACTGTTAACTTCACTGCGTCCTATTTCGTTGATATCATGTCCTTGTAAAATATTTAATACAATTCTAACGAGAAGGCTTGAGTGGCATGCAGAACACAACAAATTGTTTGCGCGGGCTACAGTGGGTTTTCGGAAGGGTCAATCATGTCTAGACAACCTATCCCGTCTGGTCACATCTGTTCAGCTCGGACAAATACGCAACCAACCAACTGTGGCCTGCTTTCTTGACATAGACAGTGCCTATAATAATGTTAATATCAATGTACTTATTAATAAACTGAGAGGTTATAATATCAGTAGGTTGGTCCTTCGTTACATATGGAACTTTCTGAGGGAAAGGTACTTAGAGATATGTAATAATGATACCGATAAACCGATGAGCAAGAAAATGCAACAAAGGACTAGCGCAAGGAGACCCCATGTCTCCACTGCTGTTTAACTTGGCCACTGCAGAAATTTGCAAAAATTGTATAAATGTAACGGCTTCGCAATATGCTGACGATTTTGTAATATTTGTGACCTCCTCTGATTTAAATCGATCTATATACCTCGTTGAACAGACTTTAAAAAATATTGTAAAAAATTTTAACGAATTGGGACTAGAAATATCTACTTCAAAATCAGAGATATGCTTGTTTGCCAGGGGTCACAGGAGGCCACAAATAAATATTACAATAAATGGGGTAACTCTGAGACGAAACCAACTGGTGAAATCGCTAGGATTACAATTGGATGAGGCACTGAAATGGGGTAAACAAATTCAAGCTATATATGACAAAACAGCAAAGTATGTGAACATCCTCAAGGCTCTGGCGGGATCCACGTGGGGAATGCATCCAGGTCATCTGAGAAATCTGTACATTAGCTTAGTCCGAAGCCGATTAGATTATGGATGCTTTCTGTACAGGAACTGTTGTCAGTCTAAGATTAGCAAGCTGAACGTACTCCAAAACAAAGCATTGAGGATAATAGGAGGATATAGCAGAACTACGCCTATACATGTTATGGAGAGCGACTTAGCTATTCAACCACTCAACATAAGGTGCAAATATTTGGCTAACAAATTCATCCTTAAAATGTTATCTCGTAAAAATGATCCTGCTGTATCCATATTACACGAACTATGTGAAACTCGCAACAATGCCTACTGGCATAATCATAAATATCCTATTTTAGCCTCCATATATGAGGAAACACTCCCATGTGAAGTAGAGCAATATGATATACTCCCCATATTTTCACTGTCAAAATGGATTTCAGGCATATCGATCAAATCAAACATTTTCGATAGCATACCCTCCATTGATAAAAGTAAAAAACTCAGCAACCCTATGGAACTACTGCAAGCAGTGGAGGGTATGTTACAGGAAAAATACAGTCAGCATTATCAGCTCTATACAGATGGCTCGGTGAGCGCTGATGGTATCGGGTCTGCTTTTTGGGACGTACATGCGCAGTGTGGTATGGAATTCAAGGTGTTAACGAATATTCCTATCATGGCCACAGAAATGATTGCTATATACGAGGCACTCTCTTACAGCACAAGTATAGACACAGGCAAAATTGTTATTTTGACTGACTCAAAAAGTTCCCTTCAGCACTTGATTGGTTGTGCGAGAGGGTCTCGTAGTAGAATAATAGCAATTGAGATAATTAAATTGTTGATGCAACTGAATCAGCAAGGCAAAGAGGTGGCTTTTCAATGGATACCGTCCCACATTGGCTTACCAGGAAACGAGCAGGTCGACAGGCTGGCTAAACGTGCTGTTGGATGCGACAATGTATGGAAGTGTAAACCCTTTTTCACTGATGTTCTGCCACATATTAAGAAAATATGCTACGCTCAATGGAAAGAGCATTTTGATGGAATATCAGTGAGAAAGGGTATCTGGTATAAAAGCCTGCAAAGCGAACCAAAACAACAGCCGTGGTTTGTGGGCCTACATATGTCAAGAGTGGACATCACTACAGTTCTAAGGCTTCGGTCAGGTCACACTCCACTAAACAAAAGTGCATTTTTAATGCGTAAAACAGAGTCCCCAAATTGTAGCTTTTGCATGAAAGAGGAGGACCAATTCCATGTTCTCATGGAGTGTGGTCGGAACGTCAACCTGAGAAAGGATTTAGTCATAAGTTTACAGACGGATGGGATGAACTTGGTATGTGCTATACATTGTGCACTGAGTGATCCACTCTCCGCGCACTGTCAAGAAGTTATAAAATTCTTTAAAAGTTCTCTCACTTTGAGGGATGTTTAATTAATTTCTAAACTCTATCAACTTGAAAGTCACCATGGGGCTGACATTTCCGAATACGGCTGAAGCCCTAAACTTAAATTAAGATTAAAAAAAAAAAAAAAAAAAAAAGATGCACATTATTGTTGTAGTCTCTAACTCTTTTACTTTTAGGATTTTCGTTGATGAGGCAGCAGTAACAGTCATGTCAAAAGAAACCGAATACAAAGATTATAAAAAAAGTTCCAGAGAGAAAAATTCTGTCTGGCAACACTATTTACGGAGCTCAAATGGCGCGACATCACAGTGCAAAATATGTGAAAAAGTACTGAAGAGTTCAGGCTCCACGTCTTCTTTACATAACCATCTCAAGCTCAAACACACAATTAATTTGAAAGATCAATCTGAGAAAACAGCATCGCCAAGTGTTCCAACTCTAAGTACATGAAGAGCCAAAAATGTTACAGTTGCAATAGTATCAGCAAGTGAGAGTGCCGGTGATGAAGCACCAAAGAAGAAACAAAAACTAACAGAATACTTTACAACATCTGATTAATAGTACACGAACAAACAAAAAATTTGTTAATAGAGATTAGTTAAATGGACACCATTTTCGGTTGGTGCAACGTACATTTACATGATCATCAAATTTCATTTAACTAATTTTAAAATTAGCGGTAAATGGAGATTAAACGTGTGCGTTGGCGCAAGTGGCCCTAAGGCCCAAGCAAAAACCATTTTATAAATGATCTAAGACGGTATTGTTTTTTTTATTTCGTGCCCTAAGAAGATTGTCATTTTGTTTTCTTACTTTCAATAAAGTTACTCTTTTATGAATGCGTGTTTTATTCAGTGTGCCAAGCAGTAAACCGGTGCATAAAACGGGTGGCCAACTCACACTGTTTCCTATGTAGACTGTGCAGAAGTCCTATGTAGTACTACGTAGTGGGACTCCGACGTTGTCGCCAGCTACGTATTACTATGTAGTCGGCATTCAATGGGTTAAAGTAAAGCATGAAATTCACTACAATAATAAAGAATATGCAAGAGAATTAAAAGAAAAAGACAAATCTGAGGCCAAATCTAACCCGGACAGCTGTTTTTGAATTTCAGAAAATATTAAACTCACCCCATGGAGATATAAGGGTAAGGTCAGAAATCTGCACTTTTGTAAATTTTTCTGTGTCTCCTATGTTCAAAAATGCACAGTATTAAATAGTAACTAATTGTGTCGCAAATTCGTATTAAAAACAGAAAGAACATTTATTATACATAAGTATTAGGTTAGCTTAGGTTAGGTTACATACAAAAGGACAAAAGCTTTAAAGAGCGATTTCATAGGCGGTAGTATATCTCAAAGTAATAGTTTGTCCTGATCCTTTAGAAAATTTAATGGTAAAATAAAATGTAAAAATATTATAAAAATAGAAACGTGCCCAACTAGCACACAAGCTAATCAAGCAGCCTTTGTACAGCCTAACAGGTGTATAATAGTCGTTCAAAGGCTTCTGTATCCTCCCGAACATGTATAAAAGAATACTAGAAAGGTCTTCAAGAGCTAGGTGGAATAGTCGCCGTAAAATGGTAACAAATTATCGCCCACGTTGTACAAAGGGATACTATGTTTCTGTTATATGGGCGTTGAATCTTAAACAGGGTTAAAAATATCTCCTCTAACACTATAAGTTCATTAAGAGAAGGTGTGAAGGCTAAAGTCTTTGAGTGGTATTCAAAACATCGTTTGAAACACTTTTGGTGTTAGAGTAGAATATATTGAAACCTATAGCTGTTAAGTTGAGTTTGTGAACGCTTTTGTACCACTTATAACTTCAGTAGAGGTATGAATCTACTTATAGCGCTGAAGGTGATACAGTAGGAATATTTATAGCGATTGTGTGATAAAAGGCTGTATTGGATATGGTAAGAAAATATTTAACCACCAAAAGAATAGAAAATCCGTCAATATCGTCACTGTAGCGCTGAAGGCAGGATAAAAACCCTACCGTTTTTGACTCATACGCGCACGCTGTCGTTTCATTCACCATGGATTTTAAATCATGGAAATAGAAAAAACAGAGTGTTTGCGTCAAGAGAAAGATATCCAGGGAATATTTAAATATCATACATAAATAATCAAGCTATTGCAAGTTCAGCCAGGAGACAAAACGAAGTCGGAAGGAAGAATTCGATTCCGGTTGCACCAACAGTAATAATAAAAGCCAAGTTCATAATAATGAGGGTTCCGTAGTTGTGAGTAGTGCGTCAATTATAAGTAACTGCAGTTTGTCCTACAGTGAGAATATTAGTGTAGTTGAGAATGTTAACAGTGACAGTGATATTTATAAAATAAAACAATGAATATTTTCTTCATATTGTGTTTTATTCAGCACCGGCATAACAGCAATTCACATGCTCATTTGAATCATGAATCTGTCGAATCGGAAAGTTTATCAGCTAACCCGTCCACCAGGAATATCCTTATTATGCGTAACGAGCATGGCACTAAGGGCCAAAACATAACGTCGCAACGTGCCACGATGCACCGCACGACGCGACGTCACACCATGAAAACTGTCCTGCCAGCGGCGCCCTGCAACAAATAATTGAAACAATGTTTTCTTAAACTTTTACATGTGTTTTTGTTTCTGAAAACGGACTCCTAAAACGTTCCATTAGAGAAATATTAGACTCTCCATTTACTCCTTGGGATCGAGAAAAGAGGATTAAAGTAAATATTTAACTCTTTAAGAGAAGTAATCACTTTTGTACAGTAAGTGTAGGGCCTAAAGCTCCAAAAGAGCGAATACAATCGCCTCTTTATATCTGAAAGCGGTTGATTGGCGATAGTAAACTGCTAAAGCTATTGCACCGAGACGCCATTACAGATGTTGATGAATGCAATATTCGTATGAATATTTTAATATTTTTCGCATAATAAATGCTTTGAAATTACACAACACACATAAATATTTCTCATTTAATACCTAATAAAACTCTCACGAAGAGCAAAATTTTTTTTAATTATATATGCATATGAAAAGCGCATTATTTATATTATTAACTGCATATTTTGGGGGCCCTTGAAAAATTTACCTCAAACATAATATGTTTGAGGTAAAATAATATAGGTATATTATACCTATATTCACAGTAATCTGTTGTTCGCACTGATTTTTGGCTCATATAAACGAAAATCATTACTCACCTCGTAACTGGTATTCCACTTCTGTTAAAATTTAGTTTCGATCACTTGTTGTGTTGTGGCACTCTCTTCCATTTAAATTCGAATTGTAAATATCTGCTATATAATTGAAATGCAGTCTAAGTCTGCATGCAGAGGTTAGAGAAGAACGAAATACGGTCCCAAGCTGTACAAAAGGGGCACTAGCGCATAACTTACACGCATAGGAGTACACAAGCGCTTTTGAAAAACCTTTGTATCACGTTTTGGCGAATACAAGCACTTATATAGAATCTTTGTATCGCCATAACAGGTTTATAGAGCCACTGTAGAGCGATTGTGGCACTGAAGGTTGCATAATTTTGGGCCCTTTTTGGCGCTATAGGGGTGTTATATCCCCCTCTAACCCTACTGTAACGCTTAATTGTACAGGCTAAGCCGTTACCCAGAACTGTTATACGGCTATTGTACGGCTATTTTGGCAGCTTGTGTGCTAGTTGGGAATATATCCATGCAGAACATTAAAGAACAAAGGAGATGTAAAAGCATTACAATCCATTCACAAAATATTGGAAAGGACAAAAATAAAATGTTGCTTTGTTTAGGAGGACAGTGTGGGGACAGATTCAAATTGCACCATAATATTATTTGTTCTTTAGGGTGTTAAATTCAAAAGAAATGTTATTTGTTGTATAGGTTGTAAAGTCATTCCATTCGACACAAAAACAGTAATGCTTTGAGAAGAGTAATATAACTAAAATAAAAATAAGGAAGACAAATCAATAAAAATCTCAAATTCAGATGGTTACGCAAAAGAGGAATGGGTATGGGCGCGCAATAAACTGTCAATTTAGAACAAAGCAAAAGCTGCTGGGAATTTATCTTTAGAAATTTTAAAACCTAATGGGGCAGTTACGACGGCCAGCTGGCGCGAAATGGACTACGGGTAAAATATCTATAAGAATATATTTGAAAAATAAAAAGGCCGATCGATTTAATATAGCCATGAATAAGCCAAAAGTGTGACATGAGAATATAATATAAAATAGTTATTGTCAAACAGGTATAAAATAGAAAAATTTATAAGTAATAAGTAAGCGGAAATAACGTTAATTATAAATCATTGGAAACAAGCGTTAAATAAAAGGTACACAGATCAAAGTGGAGACAGTGGACTTAATTTGTGCACTGAGAACCACCGAATTAAAAGTATCGGGAAGTGGCATACAACGCACCGACTTGAGGCGCGCTATTGGGGAGCATTCGGCAGTGCCGAATCGGCACCCTCTTTCGCGAGCAGTCAGTCCGCCGCACTGCGCCGCTCAGGCAGGTCACGTTTTTGTATTCGTCCGTCCGTAAAAGGGAGAGATAGAATATCATGCATTCGCATACACAAAATATGAGCGTGAAAAGGATGGCTATACGTTACTCAGTTCGAGACGAGAGCATACGAGTGTCAGTCACTGAGAACATGCAGTGGCGACATGCAGGGTTCTAAACCTATCTTGTAACGCATGGCACAAGTCTTTATATGAATATAAAGGCGACCGCGCAAGCCGCGACGTACAAAGTTAAAGTATACGAAATCTAATTTGGAATGTACAAGCGTTGTCTCCCTTACACGTATCAAATTGCCATTTAACCGTCTTACTCTATCGACGTTCTCAGAGCGGAAACGTAACATGATATATAAGGCGCTCGCGCACTTACGCTGTTTTTTAAATATCCAAACTCCAATCGCACTATCCCTTTTCCGTTCACGGAGTTTGCATCTGCACGTCTTATTCTAGCCTATGTTACGTGTGTGTACGTTTTCTACCGGTAAAATGTATGACGAGGCCTGTCCAGAAAGTAGAATGTCGTTGCTGAGAACATGTTTAATGTCATCTGTTAATTGAATTAAGATATATTGGTTTACATGAAATGATTATGATGTTGATTTACTGAATTGAATTGAGAAAAGTTAATAAACTTAATATTATATTGGATTATGAAAGATGATAGGAAGGAAATTTGAGTATTGTTACAATTGAATGAGTACAGAATTAAAAAGTTGGTTAATCTAATGAAGACGCACCTATTTGAATAAAGATGAGGAATATATTGGAATTATTACCAAATTGAGTAATTGAAAATTATTTAGCTTTGTGTATGGTTTGATTAAAACAAAGTATTGGGGCTAATATTGATTGAAATGAGAATGAAATTGTTAAAATTATGATTATTGATTATTGCCTTTCGATAGATTTTAAGTTGAAATGACCCGGATTAAATGGAAATGCACGAATTATGTGGATATATGGAAATAAAATGTACTCTGACCGGCTGGTCAAGGCATTGGGTATATTGATCGAATTAAAATGACGTAATGCAGTCTTTCCCAAACAGTGCGTCGCGACGCCCCAGGGCGTCGCGACTCGGTACCTAGGGCGTCGCTCCACTCCGCGTCGCAGTCGACGCGACGAAATAAATTTAGAACCAAACGAGCAATCAATATTCACAGAGCACCTAACGACACTTATTATCCATTTCAATAAATATTTCCCTGACAATTTTGACAAATACAATTGGATCAGAGACCCTTTCAATTCCACCCCACCCACAACATTTACTAATGATCAAGAAGAGCAGCTTCTAGAAATATCGTGTGACACAAGTTTAAAACTTCAGTTCCACTCAGACAAACTCCTTAAATTTTGGAGCAATGCGACCCAAGAATATCCAGTGATAAGCAACATGGCATTGTCAGTTTTAATACCTTTTGCCACGTCATACATGTGCGAAGCTGGTTTCTCCGCCGTTGCCGTCATCAAGTCCAAATACCCGTCCAAATTGAACGTGGAGAAAGAAATGCGAGTGGCAATTTCAAAGATTCAACCGCGATTCGACAAAATGTGCAATGAAAAACAGGCTCACCCATCGCACTAATATTGTAATTTGATTTATTAATAATACTATTAAATAAAAATGTGTTCGAACTTATTTATATTGTTTCATTTATTTACACATACATTACTATACTACTATAGGTATTTAAATAATTTCCGTCCTGAGTATTAGTCAGGGGAGTCGCGTAAAATGTATATTTTGAAAGAACAGTCGCCAGTTTAGGACTTTAGGTTCCTTCCTAGCCTACAGGTCACCAGAGAGGATTCGCGCTTCGTCGAGTCTTCGGTACGTGCGCCCACGCGCGTATTCGAGCACGGCAGAGGCGTGTCGAGCGAAGCGGTGGATCTACGGACTGCGACGGGGGCGGGCGCGCGACAGGCGAGGGTAAGAGGACATCGCCGCGAGCGAGCGAGGTCCACGCGAAGGTCACACCCGCCGCCGACCGCGGCGCCGCCGCACACAGCGCGCGCAGCCAGCGGGTCGCGTACATCGGATGGTCCTTCGAGCCGGATCTAGTCCAGCTGCCTACGGAGTGTGAGGTATTTTCAATTTAATTGATCGAAGTCTATAAAATGGCCGAGAAGTCAGGAGCACTTCGTCGGAGCCTCCGGCTTAACGGAGGGCCGCCTGCAGAGGAGGAGGCGCCAGCGGAGGTCACAATCACAGAGCAAGCAAGATCGGAGGTGCCGAACGCGAGCAGAGTGAGTGCAGACCCGCCGGCCCGCAGTGAGATGCGGGAGGAAAGGCCGCCAGGTGAAGCGGCAGAGGGCAGCGTTGCGAGTATCCAGACTACGTCGTCTCGGAGGATGCAAGCTGTATTGGAAGGTAAAAGGAAAAAGATGGCAATCGAATTAAAGAAAAAGCAATTGGAGTATGAAATGCAAAGGAACATGTTGGAAATGGAATTAGTGAAAAAGCAGTTAGAGATGCAAAGAAAACAGTTGGAAATGGAGATGGAAATGGCCGATCATGAGATCGAATGCGAGCTCGCAGATATCAACGAAGAGGAAGGAAGAGGGTCCGACCACAGCGCGGTAAGCGAAATTGCAATTACACAAAGGACGAGCGAGTGGATAAATTCATCGAATGAGGCGGCGCACCACCTGGACCCCGACCTGACCGTAGTTCGGCCGGAGCCACGGTTACGACTACCTGCAGTAAACAATAGTACGCCGGCCGTCAGGAATGCGGCGGCGCCGCCGGCGCCAACGGTACGAGGCCAACAAGCAGGGCGCGCCTCGCCGCCCGCTCCGACTAAGAGTCCTGAGGTAATGAGCGTCAATACCGTCACAACATTACTACAGAGTCTGCTCGATAGAGAACAGGTGCGTGTAAAGGACGATGTGTAGGCAGAACGTAAGGCCTCTGCCTAAGTTTGAAGGAGACCCCGTGGAATGGGTCCACTATAGAGGCCGTGAGAGAAGCCCAGCGCTTAAACTCACACACAGATGGAGAGCTTGTACGAGAGATGCGGGCCACATTGAAAGGTGCCGCTAAAGAAGCCGTATACACGCTTTTCACATCGGCGCAGACGAAGGCGGACGATCTACTTGAAGCGCTCGAGGTGCAGTTTGCTGTCCCCAAGGCAATGATGCATAAAATTAATGAAGATTTGGGAAAGTTGAATCCTTTGCCGGTAATGTATTACCAAGATCTCCGGCAGTTCGCGATGAAGGTGGCGAACTTGGTCGCCGCGGCGGAGAATTTAGGTATGGTCGCCAACCTAAATACTACGGATATGTTGCAGCTTGTGACGACAAAGCTGCCACAGCCTCTTCTCGGCGGATGGTTCGATGAGCGACAAAGAAGGTCGATACGAGACGGAGAGGCGCCGTTGAGACACTTGGCAAAGTGTGTACAGCGACAAGCGAAAGATTGCATTGCGGCAGGTGTAGCACAGGCACTACCGCTACGTGAGTATGCGGCGTGCAAAGATGAATGCAAGAGAGGGCCGGGCGCGAGGATCAACACTACTCAGACGGCAGAAGAGCGCGATGAAAATGACAACGCCAGGCAAGAAGGCGAGGGTGAGAGGACATCGCCGCGAGCAAGCGAGGTCCGCGCGAAGGTCACACCCGCCGCCGACCGCGGCGCCGCCGCACACAGCGCGCGCAGCCAGCGGGTCGCGTACACTTACATTGGCCACAATTTCACCATGTAACAAACATGACCCAGATGCCATATGGGCCCATTTGACACCAATATTGACAATAAAGAACAGCACCCGAATGTGACAGCCATCCATTTTTTTTTCGGATGGCCCAACATCACAATACAGGCAAAAGAAAAACTTTCATATTTCGAAAAAAATACAAAGGAAATGGGTCGCAGAATCACAGACCGCGACATTATGATGTCTTGAAAATAATTTAAAATTTTTAGATCACATTATTTTCGGATAAAGCTGCATAATATGCTCATCATATCTAAAAAATGAAAGGAGGAAGAGCTAAAGAGTTAGTGGAATTTGAAGAGAACTATAAAGAATTCATATACAACAAAATACCGTGTATACCCAGCTATGTGGTAGATAGCCAAATGTTATATGGGCTCGTACCCATACTACGTGACCGATTTTTCCCACTTTTTGACCCCCTTGTGACCTACCGTGGTATGTGCTTAGACCCCCCATTTTCACGTAGTATTTTAACACGTTGACTGCGTTGCGAGACACATTCGTCTCATACTCGACTCGCCTACGGTGCGGAAGTGGTAAAATAGTAGTTAACTCACGGTGCGGGACACTGTATCTTGCGTTCTACTGTGTGTACGAAAGAGACAGTTATATGTATGGTAATGTCTCTTCAACTTGGATTTTTGTCTAGAAAAATAAATATGCGAGACAAATAAGCCTCGCCCGCATTGGACAGCAAAACATTTCACAAAGTGCGGCACGAGTCCTTACTGTCTCGCATTCACGAGGAATAGCAGTCTCGTTCCACACTCGCCGCACCGCTCAGTTTGGCAAGGGCTGCGCAAGCGCACGCACGTGTATCGATTTTATAAAGAATTTATAAAATCGATTTTGTAAAGAAGCAGATAGAAAGGTCAAGAAAGTTTCAACTTATTGTGCAGAGTGCGATGCCAACCGCGGAATATGTCTCGAGTGCTTTAATGATTTTCACGTTCAATAATCATGTAAGTAACTGTTATTTTCATACACATTGTTATAGTAATTATATTTCATATACTATTAGTTAAAGTATTGTTTAGGGTCGACTTTTGAAAGTTTCAATAAATTTATTGATTTATAGTTTCCAACATACCTACGTTTGCTTATGTTGTCTTACCTAAATATATGCACTATTAAATAGTTTTTATCGACCTTTTATCTTTTACATCACTTGTATCGACATTTTGCCTCTGAGTGCTGAACGAGTCATAGAGTCTCGTGTTTTGAAATAGATCGATAACTTACAAATTGACCTTTATTGTAAAAATTGGCGCCCATTTCCTAAAAATAGACTACATAACGAATATTTGTCTCAAATAATATCGACAAGAAACACCGCTTTTATAGCAAAACCATGGCTCTGAATATCTCTCTCCACCACGAGATATTTTGGCCTCGTACGCACCGTGGTGTAGTATAAAACGAGTCATTGTGACCTTGCACCGCATCTGGGTGAGTAATGAAAATAAATTCAACGCAGTCAACATGTTAAATAATAAAAAATAGCTCACAATACACTTTCCAACAACTTTGGACAAGATATTCCCATATTGAACTTTAAAATTACTTTTTTTATAAACAATTAAATATATTGTGAAATATTACTGTAACTACGTGACTTGGCACGAACTGACTGACCGTGATATTTTTCGAGCCCCCCTCCCCCCCTTAAATCGGTCACGTAATATGGGTACGAGCCCTATGCCCCACGTATACAGGGCTATGATAGCCGGGCAACTACGGAACTCTACACTGCGCGTGGCCCGACACGCACTTGGCCGCTTTTTGCTATGAGAAAGAGCAACTTTGTGTTTTGTTTTTATCTAATTTTGTATTAAGTTAAATTAGTAGGTGTTAACGACAGTAAACATAATATTTAATTATTGTACTTAATAATGGAAAGATGTGAACGGACCCCATTAAAGAGTCTATGGGCTCTCTATAAACTCTATGGCAAGGCGGAAGGAACATATTTTCTATCTCTTGCAACTATGTATTGAAGGAAGACGGACGTGAGTGTTTTACGTATGTAATCAGTTGATCCTATCTTTCAATATATTAATTTCTTCACTCCAATACTATGTTCGTAATCATTTATTGAACCAGCACCCTACAAGTGTTAATCGTACGAACAGTAGGTGCTTAAGATATGTAATAAATAAATAATCATTAAATTTGAGTTTAATTTTTGTAAATTTTTCCAAAGCAAAGTGATTCACTCATTTACAAAATCGAAGAGAGAGGCGCCAGAGGCGCTTCATTGGTTTCGCACACAGGCGCTGACCATGGTCGGCGCGGCCCTGGGACTATCTACAAAATATCGAAAAGTATTAAGAATGTCGAAAAATCAACTTTATACCGTCAAAGTATATCCCTATATAAGCATGTATTCAAAATTTGGTAACTGTACGTGTCTTATAACAAAAAATATTAATGTTTCGTCTTTAAACAGCTCTCCCGTAAAATTGTGTTTTTGTAGATAGCCGAGTATACGTAGGCGCCGTCGACATATATAGGCCAAAACAAAGCATAAAAGTAAAAGAAATTTGAAAATTAAAACCTAAGAGTAAATAATTCGGCACAGATGTTGTGACGTTGGGTTTGTGTTGAAGTAAACAATTTGTAGAGACCCACTGGCACAACATAATACGTGACTACACCTAAGTTGTGAGAGTAAGTAAGTGCTCATATATGGAGAGAGCTTCGAAAACGTCACTGGAAGCATCCTACAGAATATGGATAGGTAGAGAGAGGGAGGTCGAGAGCGGGACTGGTGGTTTCCCCGCGTCCTAGTCAACGCAGACTAGCTGACGAGGGCTTGAAGCGAGCCGAAACGTGAAGCATGCGCGGGAAATTTAGAGTGGCCACTCGCTAGTCCCGGCCTCGATTAATACCCTCCTCTACTGCCGATGGGCCCGGATATGTTCGGTGAAGCCATCGCAAGCTTAGATCCACACCTTCGAAACAAGACAGCCCGGAGAGACGGGATGACGCTGGAAAGACAGCTGGCGACCGGGAAAGACCGTTGACGAATGGGAAAGTCCATTTGACGACCGGGAAAGACTGGTGACGCTGGAGAGACAGACGGGCGTTAGGCCTAGCAAGCCGCGCCAGGAAATAAAAGCTACGACAGTCAAAAGAGTAAATACCCTCAGAGCGGTCCGAGAGGGAGGGAGGATGAACCGCTCACCGATCGATATCTCTGACAACCTTGGCATGAATATGGACTTGAAATGCTCGAAGTGTGGGAAACAATATAAGCGAAAAATCTGGCTAGAAAAGCACGTGAAGGAGAAACATAGCGATAGTGAAGCAGGGCAGAAAGCGCCTGTAAGTTCTCCACCTGACACTATTGACAGAGTACAACCTCACAAGTCACAAAGTGTTGCGCAACCTTCCTCTCACCATGAAGCATTTTCGCCCAGAGACCGACTAAGCTTACCGAGCATATCCGAGACCACTTGGAAGCAACATGATCGATGCCTAGCCGAAAGACTTGACCTCCCAGGCTGCAGGCAGAGTCCGGAAGATCAGCTGTGTGACTTCCAGGGAACAATTTACAACTACTTCTCCGAATTGTACCCTGTTCGCTATCACCACAACCCAATGGAAAGAGAAAACACTTTCAAAGCAAAGCTTAGGAGAAGGAAGAGAGAGTTGATAAAGCAGCTAAGGAAGGCTAAAGCCTCAGGAGACAGAAATCTATGCCACCAATTAGCCAGAGCGATGAGATCTATCCTAAAACTCATCCAGAAAGTATCTGAGCAAATTACGGTTGCTGGCAATGAATTTCGAAAGGCTCAGAATATAGCAGCTTTCGAGAAGAACCCCTTTTACTTCGCCAAAAAAGCTTTTAAGGAACAGCAGGGTACAATTAGGTTAAGTACGGACGATATGTTCAACTACTTTAAATCCACATATACCACCCCGGAGGCAGATATAACTTACAGGGATCCACCAGCTCCAAAACCCAAAGAGCCTGCTCTAGCATTTGATGCTGATTCACCGACGATGGAAGAGCTGGAATACCACATAAAAAGGAAACCAAATAGTTCCGCCCCGGGACCCGATGGCATACCATACATCATATACAAAAAATGTCCATCAGTGCGGAAACACATGTTGAACATCTACAAAAGAATTTGGACGAACAGAGAAGTGCCAGACTGTCTTGGTAAAGCCGTGTTTGTTCTTCTACCAAAAAAGAAAGAAGTTACTGATCCCAAGGATATTAGACCTATAGCCCTTACGAACACAATTTCGAAAATATTCTTCTCCATTATACAGGCCAGACTACTCAAACACATGTGTACCAACGACTACTTACCGAAGAAGTACCAGAAAGGTTTTCTCCCAAGAGTTGCAGGGTGTCTCGAACATAATTCTTTGCTGACTGAATGTCTTAGAGATGCAAGGAAGAATGAGAGACAATTAACTGCCACGTGGTTAGACTTTGAAAACGCCTTCGGTTCGGTGCGCCTTGAGTTACTATTAAAGGCGCTAGAGTGGTATAATGTGCCACCTCTGATCTGTAATATAATAGCCTCCTACTACAAAAAACTTTCCTTTGTAATACAAGTAAAAGGCGAAACGGAGAAGATACCGGAAATTCGTTACGGCATAGGACTTTTCCAGGGTTGCTGCCTCTCTCCTGTTACATTTAACATTGTTATCAACATTCTAATTGATACGCTTGTCGTAAAAGAAAACAAATGGGGATACAGGTTCAAATATGGAGACACATATATGGCGGCCATCCTGGCATTTGCGGATGATATTACGCTGTTAACCCGCAATCCAAAACAAAATCAGGCGCTTCTTAAGGTGGTAGATGACTATTGTGAATGGACCAAAGGGATGAAGATAAAACCAGCGAAGTGCTACTGTTTGAGCTTAACCAGGAAAGGTTCAAAGTTTACCTCGAGCAATCCAGGTCTGACAGTAGCCGGAAAACCAATCGCAACTGTGGCTGATGAAGCTCCTTTTAAATTCTTGGGCAAAAGGATCACCAGCAGAGGAAAGGAGCATCCTACTGATGATATTGTCCAACTTTTCGAAGAGAGCCTCCGCCAAACTGACAATCTTCCCCTCCTGGGTACACAAAAGGCATGGATTTACGATAACTACCTGACATCAAAACTTTCATGGCCATTTCTCGTCTACGACTTCACAAAGCAAAACCTGACTAAATTAGACTCGTATGTGACCAGATTCCTGAAATCATGGTTTGGACTGGCTCACCCGGCTGACTCGTCAACGCTATACAGATCTCACAATAACTTTGGACTGAACATTAAGAAACCGTCGATATTTTATCAAAAGGCGAGAATAGCCAAACGATGTATACTCAAAGACTCCAATGATAGCGCTATTCAAGCCTTACCCAACACATCACTATCAGATGAACTGGAATCGAGACTCGACTTCTACAAATCATTCCAAGTTGGTACACGCACCAATAGATCTGGATTGGGCATAGAAACAGCAAAGTCTGATAAAGAAATACTGAAAGGTTTTGCTCAGGAGGACATGGAACAAGGCTTCAAACTTCACGCCTTAAACCTAGAAATGCAGAATGATTGGCTAACAGTGGGTGACTTCTGCATCCCTCCTGCATTGAAGTGGAAATCCATAATATACAACTGGTCCCCTGAGCTGCTTAAGTTCTACTTAAATGCATTCCAGCTTACTCTCCCCGACCCGAGTAACCTAGTTAGATGGGGGAAATCTACAAATAGACTATGCCCGTCATGTAAGGAGTTCGTAGGCACGGCCAAACATTTGTTATGCGGATGCAAAATACTACTTGAGCGAGGCCAGTATTCCTACCGTCATGATAAAGTCCTCCAAATCATCAGAGAGGCCATCAACCTGTCAATTGCACGGACCAGGAAAGGGCAAACCAGTAGCGGCTTCCAGAAGGTCAACTTTGTGAAACCTGGAGCCAATAAGCTGCCCAAAGATAGGACTAAACCTTCTTCAATTTTGGGAGCAGCAAAGGATTGGGAATTGTTGATGGACACACATGAGAAGCATTACCAAATGCCTTCGGAAATCTGTACCACAGCATTAAGACCGGATATACTCATATTCTCAAAAGCGACAAAGCATGTAGTACTTGTTGAACTTACAGTTCCATGGGAAAGTAACATACCGAAGGACCACAACATCAAGCTTAACAAGTACTGCAACTTAGTAGACCGGATTGTGAGAAACGGATGCAAGACTGATCTCTTCGCTGTGGAAGTCGGAGCAAGAGGACTACCAGCGAAGTCGCTCTACAGTCTCTTCAAGAATCTAGGGCTCCCAAGATCGACGCTAAGCTCATATATGGAGAGAGCTTCGAAAACGTCACTGGAAGCATCCTACAGAATATGGATAGGTAGAGAGAGGGAGGTCGAGAGCGGGACTGGTGGTTTCCCCGCGTCCTAGTCAACGCAGACTAGCTGACGAGGGCTTGAAGCGAGCCGAAACGTGAAGCATGCGCGGGAAATTTAGAGTGGCCACTCGCTAGTCCCGGCCTCGATTAATACCCTCCTCTACTGCCGATGGGCCCGGATATGTTCGGTGAAGCCATCGCAAGCTTAGATCCACACCTTCGTGGGTTTATTCAAAGTGTGTTGCATGTGTAAACTAAACTCACAACACCTGTGACGTGGATTTTTTTTTTGTGGTAAACCACTTTCCTTTCCACCCGGTCTTAAACAATCGTGCGTTCGCAATTTGAAAATTAAAACCTAAGAGTAAATAATTCGGCACAGATGTTGTGACGGTGGGTTTGTGTTGAAGTAAACAATTTGTGGAGACCCACTGGCACAACATAAAATGTGACTACAGCTAAGTTGTGACGGTGGGTTTGTTCAAAGTGTGTTGCATGTGTAAACTAAACTCACAACAGCTGTGACGTGGATTTTTTTTTTTGTGGTAAACCACTTTCCTTTTCACCCGGTCTTAAACAACGAAAAACCCAGTTCCACGGAACGCAACCGGTGTGCATCGTTCCTAAGCTCGTTATTCTCGGCTGACAAAAATCGACGGTCGGCTCGCCTTCACCAGTGTCGTTCCAGAGCTCGGCAAAGATGGCGGCGTTTTTCAACAAGGGAGGAGGCGGAGGTACGTATTTATTTTTTTATTCAAAATTCGCGTTCTTTGCAATGTTACGCATGCGCGGGAAATTTAGAGTGGCCACTCGCTAGTCCCGGCCTCGATTAATACCCTCCTCTACTGCCGATGGGCCCGGATATGTTCGGTGAAGCCATCGTAAGCTTAGATCCACACCTTCCTTCTAAACCAACAAGTACACGTTGTAGTTTGTTTTTGTGTCACAATTACGAAGATAAATTAGTAATTAGACCATTTATTGCTTGTCAAAAGTATGAACGCACGATCGTGCGTTCTGGGTCTTAGTTCATGCCAAACGTAAAGATCTCGCCCTTGGGTAGCCTGTGATTTTCGAGTGTTTTTATATTGTTTTAGGTTTATTCACTTGACAATGAGTTATAAATGTTGTTTCTTTGTTACAGACAGAGAGTTAAATGAAGATTTGGTGCTGGAAATTATCGGCAATGGTGATATTTCCGATTTAGAGGGATTTTCTAACGGCGAAGAAGGCAACACCGGCTTCTATGAGGTACAATACAACCACTTCAGTCGCCAAGCATGAAGTGCAATGTGTATTTATGTATATCTAGGGGTAAGAACTGTTTCAAAAGTATCACACTAAATTTTAGTATGTATGTATCTTTCAATATGTATGTAAAACTGCAGGTAATTAAGGCAAAAATTATAATAAATAGATTTTATTTACTTATTTCTATGTGTTCTAGTTTTATTGTTTTACCTAAGTGAAAACCTGTAAACTAAATATATAGAAATTGGACATATTTCCTAAGAACACACGATCGTGCGTTGGGAGCCTAAACACCGAGAGCACACGCTCGTGCGGGTGCCATACCTACCAAAGTAATAATAATAGATTTTATTTTTTAATTTTCCCTGACTCACTTGGCCCCCTAAACAAGCTTTTTGGCAATATTAAGGTTAAATTGCGAAATTCTGATTTTAGGGTGGAAAGGGTTATAGGTAATTTTCTTGAGTAGAAATGTGGTAGTGAATGGGTTAAAAAAAAAGTATCACCTTGCCACTCTTGAGTGCAGTCATGTTCACCATGCCGCCAGTCTTCGCCTTGAACGGGTCTTTGCATGTCACCTCCTCCTCTGCAAAGACAAAATAAAGAAATTCGTGAACACAACCCACGTCGAAAATTATTTCGGGAAGAGAATAGAAAAACCTGGCCTAAGTAATGTTCTGTCTATTTCTCCTCCGCCAGTGCTTCAAAAGATCCTAAACTATGTAGACGACGACGACATGTTTCATGGTCATTCTCCAAAACTGCAGGCGGATATGAACTAGAACTTTTTTTTTTTTTTTTATGGATCCTGACACGGTTGGCTACATCACCTACAACATCCGTGATGTCAGCCCATAACACAGGGTGAACTAGGTGCCATGTCAGTGCTTCCCTTCATTTCATGTCGGCTACACTAAACTGGACGGAAAACACGAACTATTTACATAGCCGTTTCGACCGACGTTTCGTTCAGTGCGGTGGTACCAACCCGGCCGGAATAAACCCTACCACCTAGTAAGGTAAGAAGGGAAGGAACCTACAGTTTAACGTGGAATCCGAACCACGGTCAGCCTCAAACGGTCGAGCGGTCACCCATCCAATCACTGACCGCGCTCAGCGTTGCTTAATAACAGTTGACTAACCAACCGCGCCACTGAGCTACCGAAGCACAGTATGAAATTTGACCTGATTTTCGGACATGGTTTTTTTACTCCAGAACTAGTCAGTCTTTAGTATTTTAAAAGGTAGAGTAGAACTCCCGTGGGTCAGTTATGTATACTTCCAAAGTTATAAATTTTTGAAAAACAAACTTTTTTTTGGCCGAAAAATTAAAAAAAATTATTGCTCCGAGATTATGGAATATATTAATAATTATATTTTTCAATATACAAGAATGACTTTACCCCCCTTATTTGAAGCTATTTCGAACCTCCTACAGTTAGTACAAAACGAGTAAAAATTAATTTTTAATTTTTCGTTTTTATTTTTTTTCTCCTAAACCAAGTCGCATTAGCACAAAATTCTTACATTACAATTAACCCTAGACCATGTTTAATAAGTACCAGAAAAAACAAAAGATAATCCCGCTTGGTATAGGAGTTATAGCTACTCAAGTTTTTTCGTTAGGGCTGCCATAAAATTTCGGCCCAAGTTTGGCCGAAAATTTTAAACAACTAAATAATAGTTTGTCCAAATATATCTATGAATAAATTAAACAAGACTTGAAATAGACCAACAGTAAAAAAAATTGTGAGAAATTTTAAATTTTAACGTGGAAATCCGTTGTCTCTGCCTACCCCACTGGGAAACAGGCGTGACGTTATGTATGTATGTATGTAGTAAAAAATTTTCTTAAAATATACCTACAGATAAGTACAGAGTAATTAAAATAATAAATAAAAAACAAGATACGTTTTATGGAATATAATATTTATTTGCATATTTCTTTACATTTATTGGCATTTATTATTTTAGGGTTAGGCAGGGGATGAACAAAAATAATGATGCCAATTTATTAATAATAATTTCAATAATAACAGTATTGAAGAATACTTACACTCCATTCAACCTAGCAACTAATGCCGAGCGGTTTCTCTTTCTCTATACTTCTCGCTCTCGCAAAGAGTGATTGAAGTGACTGTGAACTGAGGTTATGAATATAGTTTAATTTAAAAAATGTATTTTATTATTGTTTATTTATTTGATGAATGAAATTTTGCAATAAACCTGTTTATTTTTTGCTTGGAATCATGTTGAATATTTATATTTTCACGGTAAATTATTAAATATTAAAATTATATATTATTTAAATTTTGTGCCTAATGTACTTACTTCAGCCACCGTTTCAGCTGTTCGTTCTATTGTAGGTGGATAAGTTAACCCAGTGCCGTAATACCGGGTAATTCCATATTCATCACTGTCTGATGATTCCCCCACGTCACAGAGGTCCTCGTCACTGCCGCTGCTATCCTCACGTAGATTTATGATATCCATCCATCTGTCACGTGAACTTTTGTTTTGGTCATAACTCAAGAACCACTGGTGCTAGACTCATCGTGTTGGTACTCAAACTTCAGGTCTCGGTGAGATCTATCCATCTGTCACGTGAACTTTTGTTTTGGTCATAACTCGAGAACCACTCGTGCTAGACCCATCGTGTTGGTACTCAAACTTCAGGTCTCGGTGAGATCTATCCATCTGTCACGTGAACTTTTGTTTTGGTCATAACTCGAGAACCACTCGTGCTAGACCCATCGTGTTGGTACTCAAACTTCAGGTCTCGGTGAGATCTATCCATCTGTCACATACAATTTTGTTTTGGTCCTGAAGTTTGAGTACCAACACGATGGGTCTAGCTCCAGTGTTTCTCGAGTTATGACCAAAACAAAAGGTCATGTGACAGATGGATAGATCTCACCGAGACCTGAAGTTTGAGTACCAACACGTTGGGTCTAGCACCAGTGGTTCTCAAGTTATGACCAAAACCAACGTTCATGTGACAGATGGATAGATCTCACCGGGACCTGAAGTTTGTGTACCAACACGATGGGTCTAGCACCAGTGGTTCTCAAGTTATGACCAAAACCAACGTTCATGTGACAGATGGATAGATCTCACCGGGACCTGAAGTTTGTGTACCAACACGATGGGTCTAGCACCAGTGGTTTTCGAGTTATGACCAAAACAAAAGTTTACGTGACAGTTGGATAGATTTCACCGAGACCTGAAGTTTGAGTACCAACACGATGGGTCTAGCACCAGTGGTTCTCGAGTTATGTATGACCAAACAAACAATTTACTTTCGCATTTATTATAAAGTGAGTAACGTAATTTTCTTATGAGTGTTGCATGCATGCATTGCATAGTGCAATTCAGTTTTTGTGAAAAACACCATGTGAAAAATATGCAAAACAATTTTATTATTATGACTATGACGCCTATGAAAGGCTACTGATTGTAATGCGTCGACTCAGAATAAAAACGCAATACTAACTCCCAGGCGCAGCGGCGCACGCGCCGTTATGGTTTTGAGATGGCTTACGCATACACCTATGACCCACACATACAACGTTGTGTCCTGTGTAAAGAAGGGTAATAACCGTTGCGAGAGCGAGAAACCGCTCGGCATTAGTTGCTAAGATGAACGGAGTATAGGCTACGAATATTTCCGAAATGAAAACAATTGTTAATCCTCTTAATCCAATTGAAGTGGATGGATGAGAAGAGCGGAAGACCGCGTGTGGTAGCGTGCCTTGGGAGAGGCCTATGTCCAGCAGTGGACCGATACGGGCTGATGATGATGATGATGATGATGATGATGATGTTAATCCTCAGCACTGAGAAATAGGCCACCTTCTCCCAGACCTAGACACTCATCAAGCGCCTGATTTTCCGCATCGATTTTGATTTCCTCAGCATCCTTCGGTGCAGATTCTTCGGCGAAAGTGTTGGCATCTGCCGGTTTTAGCAATGCTAATGCCTGAGATGGAAGTGGTAACTTTCGCAACTTTTTCTGTCTGTGGCGCAACCTAATGTTGGAGATGAGAGGATCTCTAGGCATTTTCTAACAGAAAAGCTTTGGGGTATGACAGCTAATTTCTTACCAATGTTTTTATTGATATAATTTGGAATGTTTACAATAGCTAACGTATACCTACGTGCATCTTTAATCCCGGGAATTTTTCATTATTTTCAAAAGGGACCATATCAATATAATGACTGCATAACGCAATTATAAAAAATCGCTTTACCGTATCCGATCATGATAATTAATCATAATTTAATAAAAAAATCACTTTCGGCCAAAAAATAAAATTAAACTACGATTCGAAAAGTGCCAACCCTGACTGTAAAATTGTCGGCCTAAACATTATTTAGTTAAAACTCCTATACCAAGCGGGATTATCTTTTAGTTTTTTTAGCACTTATTAAACAAGGTCTGGGGTTATTTGTAATGTAAGAATTTTGTGCTAATGCGACTTGGTTAAGGAGAAAAAAAATAAAAATGAAAAAAAATAAAAAAATTATTGCTCGTTTTGTACTAACTGTAGAAGGTTCGAAATTGCTTCAAAAAATGGGGCTATAGTCATTCTTGTATATAAAAAAATATAATTATTAATATTTTCCATAATCTCGGAGTAATATTTTTTTTTTATTTTTCGGCCAAAAAAAACTTACCTTTTTCAAAAATTCATAACTTTGCAACTATACGTAACTGAAACACGGGAGTTCTACTCTAGCTTTTAAAATAGTAAAGACTAACTAGTTTGGGAATAAAAATACCATGTCCGAAAATCAGGTCAAATTTCATACTGTGCGAAGCTGAATTTTCTTATCCCTTAGTCGGCTTTTACGACATGCGACGGGGAGAGATGCAGTGGGGCTATTCTTTTTAAGTACCGACCCCACACGGTACAAAGAACATCCTTTTACCTCCTTTTACCTCAACTGCGAAGCGCTCACGTTGTTGGCACACCGATTGCTAATCTGCCAGATCTTTTCAAAAGTCGCCACAAAATAAATCAAAGAAAATTTGAAGATCTTCAAGAACCTTAAATGGCAATGCCAGCCGACTTCCGTCACTATTACGAAGCTTTATAAGCTTTTGTTACGTAATGTGACAACAAAGAGAGCTCATAAAGCTCATACAGAATGTTTCAATAGTTTTTATCATTTAGTTTCTTTTTATATTACATTTCTATGGGTTTATGTTTTATACTAATCGTTTATTATTTTATGTAACAATTTATAATTTTAATTTGCATGTTTATTTGTAACAACAAATATGAATAAATATATAATGTGGAAATTAGTTAGAATAACATTATGTTTTACTCCTCGTCTTAAAAAAACGGAAAACTCCTAGTTATTATAAATAGGTAACTTTAGGAAATAGGACAACTCCAGACAACTCCATAAAATTATATGAAGTTAATTTTATAAAATCGTACGTTTATTTTGTAAATGATACTGTCAAACGTTCATTATCTTTAGCGCTTTGTATTAGTGAGGTACACATTCTTTTAATGCAACCTCCTTTTTCATTAAGCTTTCCATTGTACTAAGTTCTTGCCGCCAAAAACTTATATAAAACCGTGATTGCACCTAAACTAAATAACAAATTAAAAATAGCTCTTGATGCTACGCTAAGAGAGATAAGACTTTGGCTTGCAAACAAACCCAGTTGAGGGCAGCCATCAGCGCCGTAGGTAGGGCGCTAAATATATTGCTAACAATGGATATAATTGAGAAATCAAACCCTAGCCTAATGGAGGCCATAAGCATGTAGGACGCTTACTCTGCGATCATTAATTTTTTGAGTCTGTTTCACAAAGAAGTTTTGTTATTTCACATCTTCCCAAGGCTACGAAAGATCTGTACCATTACCATAAGTTTCTTGTTGAGCTAACGACGCGTGCTATCGAATCTTCACGAACGACATCGATTACATTAAACTCGGCACCATGAGTAACATCGTTATCGAATTGAACACGTATCGAACTTTCGATGAGTCTCACGTTACACCAAATACAACAACATAAAAACAACTAGACAGTATGTTTCGTGTATAAGCGTTGATGAAGTCATGCACTAGTGTTTAAATGTGCGGTTGCACGCGTTAAAAAAGGATAGCACTTTGGGCGTCAAATGTCAAAAGTCAGTGGGTACAAACAAACCATTCTATGAAACAAACACACTAGCCATCACACAATTAATACGAGTTGTCACGTCAATAAGCGAAGCGTTGTGTTTTAGTTACATTACATATTCCTAGTTAGTTTTTATTCGCTACGAATATGTCTGCCTGTTCAAAAACGTCGTCCCTCCAATTTGAGGTAATGGTATCGTGGATGGAACGGTAAGTGCGTGTGTATATAAAATTATTGAGATTAGAAAATATCATGCATAATCCAGCTCAAATTATTATGGTTTCTTTGCAATTATTTGTTTGCAATTTCTTCTAAAGCGGCCTGTTGTTTCATTAAGCTTTCTGTTGGGAGGGAAGGTGTGGATCTAAGCTTGCGATGGCTTCACCGAACATATCCGGGCCCATTGGCAGTAGAGGAGGGTATTTATTTTGTAAATAATAACGTAAAACATTCAATATCAAGGCATCTGTCACGCCGGCACGGCATTCGCAGCCCCCGTTCTAAACCGAATGCTTTTGGGCGTCGTCGGCTCAACAATCCATGCTGACGGCGCAAAGTCAATAAAAAAAATATATATCTTTAGTGCTTTGTATTAGCGAGGTGCACCGGTGAGACTGTAAACTGGCAGTTAATTAAATTTCTCAATAGTTTTCTTTCATTGAGCTGTCCCTCGTAGGTCCTAAGCCTAGACCGGCAGGAGAGAGTGAAGTCACGCTCGGGGCCCAGGCCAGACCCGGCCAATTTTAGCCCGTGTCATCTGGCATCCCTTGTAGCTGGGTTCCTTTTACTATTTTCGAGGGTATTTAGAGGATAATAACTAAAGCAGAAAGAATAGCTAACCGAGTGATAGTTTGTGGCCGGTGGCGAGCGTGAGAATGCTGACACCGCGCGGCCGCCGGCGCAGCCGCTGGAGCTCGCGCGTCTCCTCCAGGGCTCCGACCTCGCGCTCTCCGTCCGATCTGCACTTTGAAAAAAAAAAAAATCAAATTAATATTCGCGCATTGCCCTGTACAAAATTATGGAAATAATTCAATATTTCATTTTTATAGGGTACCGGAACTGCGAGAACTGAGCCAAGCTGTTTATACTATGGATTTATTTTCGTGTTAAAAATAATTAAATTTTTAATGAGACTTTTCTAATAATTAGAAATATTATATTATAAGTATTAGTATTGAGGCACAGTATTTCTAAGTAGAGATAGCGCCACCAAACGAGGCCCGTAGACGTGGCGCTGTCGGCGCATAGCAGAATTATTTCACGGGCCGCACTTCGTAAGACTTATGGCATCGTAAACAACATTTTACTCACAAAAATATATTAAATTTCGACCACACTCTTCATAAGGACAAACATCGACAACAAACAACACGGACCTCTATTAATTAGTTCATTTCAATGCCGCGGGACTTCTTTGGTGGCGCAATCTCAGCAGCCGAAAGCTTCCCTTTGGATTGCTTGCTATGAGGACTAGAGGTGAACACAGCTGAGGCTGCTATTATTATATAGTAATTAATTACACACTTCTTCCTACATTAATTATATAAACATTTACATTAAATAGCTGTACCGTGTGGTGCCGGTACTTAAAAATAATAGCCCCACTGCATCTCTCTCCGTGCATGTCGTAAAAGGCGACTAAGGGATAAGGACAAGATGCCGTGCTAAAGGGCGACGGGATCGCCACCTCTCACCTTGGCACGGTACTTCCACCGAGTCATGCAGCAGGTGGGTCTTCGTGCCTTACTTGCTGCTTGATTGATTTAATCTTGTTCGAATACTTTGCGAAACGTGGCAGTCGGTGTTGTGCTGTAATTTACTAGAGTACTTGCAGCACAACACCGATTACTCTGCTTACCCCGATTGTCGGGATTCAGCGTGTGTGATATGTATTAAATAGCTATATACAAAATTAATATAGAAAAGAAGCTTATTACATTATTATTAATAGACGCGCCTATACCACAACATTTATTATAATTTTGTTTTGTTTTATAATATGATTGCCGCATTTGTTTTTTAAAGTATTTACGGACAGCATTTACACCTTCAATGGGTAGACCTGCTATGCGGCCATCTTACAGCCAGTATGGTGATACCAACCCAGTTGGCTACAATTTGAGCCTACCACCTAGTAAGGGGCAAGGGAAGGGACCTACAGTTTTACACAGCTTCAGCGCCGGAGAAGCAGCAGGTGTAGGCATACACGTAAAAAATGTTTTCATCAGAAAAAAGGCATTGGTACACGCCAACCGGATTCGAACCTTCGACCTTTTTAAGAAAAACTGACGCCCAGACCTCTCGGCCACCCACCGCTCGAGTGATCCGGAGTGGTGGTTTCAATCCAGACAGGCTTAACCCTACCATCCTGTAAGTGTATGGGAAGGGATCTAGTTTTACTTGCAAAATAAAGTATAAAAAATAGCATAAAAACTGTGGAGTAACAACTTGTGCCGGACACGACACATGTATTATTCGATGGCTAGCGGTCCGACGCGACACGGTTACTGTTCGGTATTATTCGGCTTTACATCGCGCAACACAAATTCACTAGGTACACTTGCCTCCATCAAGCCCGGCGGCAGAGACAAACAGCCACATAGCTGGCCACCTACGCTTGTCCGCTCTGGTCGCCAAGCAACGGACGACAGAGAGTTGTTGTTGACAGTTCTGCAAAACCGGAACGGAGCGATGTACATAATTATTACGTACGAAAACCTCAGAGGAAACGAAAACTTTTACCAAGATCGTGGTGTGGACTGGGCTATCGAAGGAGCGGACGGCGCGGCGATTTCACAAGGTAGGAGGCCACAACCACACACACACTACGATTCATTGGTCCTTTCGAGCATTCGGATATTGGGGTTAAATTGCGGTGTTGGGGTATTTTTTTTATCATTCATATTACAGGGAAATACACTTACAGGGGGGGGGGGGGGAACAGCAAGATACAAATCATTCATGCATGATCTAAATTTCGTAGCGGTAAGCGGTACATAAATTTTTTTTTTTTTTGAATTCTAAAAACAATTGCGGGCGGTATTCTATAAACAAACAAGTGTGGGCTGTTTATAGTTTTTCTTTCTTCCGAAATACATTGACAAGTTTAGCTTTGCGGCTGACATATTCTCTCGGCTTGGCTTGACAGTTCGTTTGTTTACATTCTTTCTCGTGTTTATTTATTTTATACTTACAATTTTATTTCGCGGATTACCTTTACGGATTTGAGTGCCGGTTCGAACTCGTAGTTTAGCATGGCACCTAAGCGTGTTGCGGTGTTACTCGCGAAGCGCGATTTGCATGCGGATAGGTTCGTACAAGCGGCATCGGCGGGCCGAGACGCGCTTGCCAATCGCGATTTGCTGGCGGCCTTCGAAGTGCGGTGCATAGGTCTCGATGCGACATTCCAAGATGTGACGAACATCCACTTGGAACTGCTGACGCATCCCGACCTGGATGCCACCCCCGACACACAGCTCAAAGCGAGGTACGCAGATATTTCTTCTACCTACTATGAGGTCAAAACGATGTTGCGGACTCTCGTGCCTCCGGTGGCACCGAGCGGCGGAAGCGGAACACACTCCGAGCCATCGTCTCGAGGCGGAAACCTGCGGCTTCCTCGGATCGACCTACCCAGGTTCTCAGGTCGGATCGAGGACTACGAGTCCTTCGCAAATCTCTTCCATTCCCTCATCGCCGACGACAGCAGCATGTCCGGGGCGCAGAAGTTGTACTACCTGTTGGGCTGCTTATCCGATGAGCCGCGTGTACTGGTACAGCACCTAAAGCTCATCGATGACAACTTCAACATCGCACTAAGCATCCTACGTCACCGATACAGCAACAAGCGGGTGTTGGCGGACAAGCTCGTTACCAACATGGTCGGACATTCGATGGTGGCACACTCTGGCCATTCACTGCGGGCGTTCCTCAACACGCTGCTTGAGAACACAAAGGCCCTGGTGAACTTAGGGTTGCCGGTCAAGGAGTGGTCCTTCCTCCTATTTTCCATTGCGGTGCGGAAGCTAGCGGAACCAACGCGGATGCGTTTCGAGCAGTACCTCCTGCTGCCAGCGGAACACAGCACTGTGCTGCCCACCTTCGACCAGTTGACTTCGTTCCTGGAAGGTGAGTGCAGAGTGCTGGAGTCGGCAGCGGAGAATCAAGCGGTTACGGCAAAACCATCAGTGCGGATAGAAGGGGCGGTTCCATACGGTAACCAGACAAGCCGTAAGGTGGGCTATCGAAGGAGCGGACGGCGCGGCGCGGCGATTTCACAAGGTAGGAGGCCACAACCACACACACACTACGATTCATTGGTCCTTCGAGCCGGATTTGAACCAGCGACCTATGGGCGGAGGCGCGGCCCTCTAGCCCAATAGCGGAGGCGTACTACTGCCAATTTTGTGAGCGGCAAGGCCACACTCTTTACAAGTGCCGTAACTTTTTTGCGCTGACACCTCAGCAGCGGAAGGCGGTGGTCGTTGAGCGCAAGTGGTGCTTCGCTTGTCTCAAATCACATTCCATAAGCCAGTGTCAATCCACGAATGTATGCCGAACATGCGGGACTAATAAGCATCACACTCTGCTACATTTTGAGCAAGGCGGCAGTAGCAGTTTTCGGGGGGGCCGACACGGCCAAATACGTACCAACAGGGGCGGCTTTCAGGGGGGCCAGCGTGGCCCAACTGGTACAAACAGTGGCGGTTTTGGCGGAGCCCAAGTGGGACCGACCAGTGGCGGATCTAGGGGGGGCGGACACGTATACAATAACTATGGGCCCACTAGCGGACCTAGGGGGGGCGGACCTGGCTACAATAGCTATGCGCCCAATGGCGCACCTAGTACGGACGGACGTAGTCACACTTATGCGGCCACTGGCGGAATAGGGGGGGCCGAAAGCCAACAGTACGAGCAACAGCACAATACCTATGCGGCTGTGGCGAGCGGTCGTCAACGGTCACGGTCATTCTCACCACCGGTGCCGTGCAATTTTGCGCATTCCGGCCAGGGACCTTCAACTGGGGGTCGCTGACTAGCCGACCATTCCCGCAACCAAGCTGAACATCCTTCAGTCGTTTTAGCCACTGCGCTAGTTGCGGTGAAATCTGCGGCGGGGTATGCTCACGTGGCACGGGCCATGTTAGATAGCGGTTCACAAATTTCAATTATTACAAATTCATTGGCAAATAAATTGGGGCTTCCGCGGTATAGAGCGCATTTTGCTCTGACGGGTGTAGGCGGCGTAGAGGTAAAGAACTCTAGGGAGATGGCTGAGGTAACTATACGACCTAGAGATGCGGTGGGTCCTATTCTTTCTACTATTGCTATTATTTTAAATAAAGTAGGTGGACACCTTCCCACTTCGACACTTGATGAGGGACTTTTTTCATATTATCAACATTTACCACTTGCGGATGAACGGTTCTTTGAATCTAAATCTATAGACCTTCTCTTAGGCATGGATTTACTTGGGGATATATTGCAGGGGGGCTTAGTAAGGGTAGGTCCAGGATTTCCCATTGCTTTAGATACGATTTTTGGGTTTGCGGTAGCAGGTCCTGTCTCATACAAAGAACCCAGTGCGGCGCGGTTTTTTTACAGTCTATACACGGAGGAAAATTCTTTGGATGGGGTTATTCAAAGATTTTGGGAATCCGAGGAGATTCCAGAGAAAGCGGTTAAAGATCCACAACATGCAGTTTGCGAGAATTTATTCCGTACGACTCATCAGCGCAATGCTGAGGGGCGCTATTCAGTGCGCTTACCTTTCCTATCAAATGGACCTAAATTAGGCGATTCTAGAACCATAGCACTTAGGCGGTTTTTATCACTAGAAAGGCGGCTTAACTCAGAACCAAGAATGCGTTCCAAATATGTAGAGTTCATGCGGGAATATATACAATTGGGGCACATGTCGGTGGCTCCAGTCACAATTACGCGCGGGGAACATTACTTTATCCCACATCATGGGGTTTTCAAGAGTTCAGGGGATACTGAAAAAATTAGAGTGGTTTTCGATGCAAGCTGCTCTACTATTTCAGGAGTCTCATTAAATGACTGTCTTCACGCTGGGCCGAAGCTCCAGCTGGACATAAATGAAATCATTTTAGACTTTCGCCTTCACGCGGTAGTTTTCGTAACGGACATCCGAATGTTGTTCAGGCAGGTTTTAGTAGACTACCGAGACCGAGCGTTTCAGCTCATATTTTGGCGGGAATCTACGGACCAGCCACTGTGCATATTCACTTTAAATACTAACACGTACGGTTTAAAGTCTAGCCCATACATTGCTATTAGGTGCCTACGACAACTAGCAGATGATTATGAGGATCGCTTTCCTATCGCGGCACGTACACTGCGGAATTCGGTTTACATGGACGATATTTTAGGCGGCGCAAGCTCATTAGAAGCTGCGGCAGAGCTAAAGTCTCAACTGATTTCCATGCTATCTCTGGGAGGCTATGAGTTGCGTAAGTGGGCATCTAGTTGTCCAGAGCTTCTCTCAGATATTCCGGTGGAACATTTTGAGAAGCCACACCAATTCGATGCGGTAGATAGTCCTTCCTTCATAAAGGTTCTCGGGATTCAATGGGATTCGGTGCTGGATGTCTTCTCATACAATATCGGTCTACCGTCAGAATCTACATTTACTAAGCGGGCAGTTCTCTCTACTATCGCGCGGACGTTCGACCCACTTGGTTGGATCGCACCAGTGGTGTTCAAGGCTAAACTGATCATGCAGTCTGTATGGTTGCTACAACTGACTTGGGATGAACTCTTACCAAGCCACTCTCAAGCGGATTGGGAGCGTTTTCTTTTCGACTTACCTCAGTTGAATCAGTTAAGGCTTAAGCGGTGCGTACTTCCGCCAGATGCGGTTTCTTATTCACTACATGGGTTCTGTGATGGCTCAAACTTAGGCTATGCGGCTGTAGTTTATTTGCGTACTGTAAAACAGGATAATTCAGTATCGATACACCTGCTCTCGGCCAAGTCCAGAGTAGCGCCTATTCGCTCTAAACTAACCATTCCTAAAATGGAACTTAGCGGCGCCATTATTTTATCTCGGTTAATTAATTATGTAGCGGCATCTTACGTGGGGAAAATTCAACTCGATGACATAGTATGCTGGTCAGACAGTACCATTGTACTATCTTGGTTGCGAACACCACCACATACTCTACAAACTTTTGAGGGAAATAGAGTTGCGGAGATAAACAACTCTAAAGTGCGGTTAACTTGGCGGTATGTCCCATCTAATTTAAATTGTGCGGATATAGGATCTAGGGGAGCTACAGCTTCAGAGCTGCTTAACAGTTCACTGTGGTGGGACCCACATTGGTTACATGACAGTCCAGAGAGTTGGCCTGCGAACTATATTGGTCGCATCCCAGACTTGCCGGGCATTAAGACTGTCAAGCTAACATCTCATGCGGTAGTGATCGAGTCATGCGATCTACCTGCTCGGTACAGCTCTCTACCTAAACTCCAGGCAGTAACGGCTTATTGTCTTCGTTTTTCATATAACTAGCGGAACACTAACAAGCGGAGCGGCCCTTTAACAATAGCGGAATTATCAGCGGCATTAAAAACATTAATTAAAACAGTACAACAAGCGGAATTTTCAATTGATCTGGAATTACTTTCCAAGGGGCGATTATGCTCCACGCGTATTCGATGACTTAGTCCTTTCCTTGATGAGGAGGGATTTTTACGTGTAGGCGGGCGGCTTTCAAATTCAAATCTTCCTATGGGAACGAAGCATCCTCTGTTGTTGCCCAAATCTCATGCGCTGACGCGGCTAATAATAGATCATTTTCACTTGACTCATTGTCACGCGGGCCCTACAGCTTTAGAAGCTATACTTCAGCGGAGATATTGGATTCTCTCAGCGAGACAAGCTATTCGGTTCCAAATATTTAAATGCATTCCGTGTTTTAGACTCAAGGCCAAGCCTTCAGAACCTATTATGGCCGATCTCCCAGCAGATCGCGTCACTCAATCGGGCGGTGTTTTTCATGCGGTAGCCACGGATTTTGCGGGACCTTTTCAAATCAAAGCCTCTACGTTACGGAACGCTAAAGTCCTCAAGGCATATCTGTGCGTATTCGTTTGTCTTGCCACGCGGGTGGTTCATTTAGAGGTTGTCTCGGACTTATCCACCATAGCCTTTCTTGCTGCATTCACCAGGTTTGCATCAAGACGGGGATTGCCTAGGCTAATTCGATCGGACTGCGGTACAAACTACGTAGGCAGTAATAGACACTTAACGGAAATTGAGCGGCACCTTCGTCAACCGGCCGTAGCGGCTTCTCTCGAAAGAGAATTCACTAATCGCGGTATCGAGTGGAGATTCAATCCACCCAGCGCGCCTCACTTTGGCGGCATTTTTGAAGCGGCAGTCAAATCTGCAAAAACTCACCTCAAGCGGGTTATAGGTGAGCAACCTCTCACGTTTGAAGAGTTAACAACAGTTTTTACGCGGGTAGAAGCGGGAAATTGATGTGCAGGATACGACACATGTATTATTCGATGGCTAGCGGTCCGATGCTACGCGGTTACCGCACCACGCGCCAAAGGGGGAAATTGATGTGGCGGACACGACACATGTATTATTCGATGGCTAGCGGTCCGATGCGACGCGGTTACCGCACCCCGCGCCCCTCTGGCGCGGCGTGCGTCCGCGCTTGCCTCGGCCCGCCGCCCGGGCAGTTGGACACACCACGGAGTCGCGTATAACTAGTCACTTTGATAAAATAATATTTCTCAGTTGTTTTAATACACGTTTATACTCAGTTATCATAGTGTTTCATTTGGTCACCTTAAACACTAACACCCTACATAGGACACTCGCATATAATAGCAAGAGAGCTACAAACTCATATTGATACAAAAAAAATTTTACATATCAAAGACAAGAAAAGGATGAAAAATTGAGTAATTTAAATGTTACCCCTCGGAGCTAGACGTCGAGGGGCACCTCGCACGCGCGGCGCGCCTCCCTCTCCCCCGCACCCCTCCAGTCTCCAACTTCACGCCGATCTCTCCCGTCTCCAACTTCACACCGGTCTCCGTCCCGCCGGTGGTGTCGGGTCGTACCTCCTCGTCGCTCATGCTTCCCGCTTCCCGTCCGCTCACTGCAACTGATTTTTCATTTATGTACTTATTTTTTTTTTCTTTATTTTCCAGGAAATCAACAGCACAAGTTATACAAATTATACACTTAGAATGAACACTTACGATGGCCTATTAAAGATTTCTATAAGGGATTACATTAATTACGGCCTAGGAAACATAACTACTTCTGGAACCCACCTGGTAGGCACACTTCGTAAAAACAGGAGAGGTCTTCCTAAAGATGTGACCAATGCCAAACTGAAACGCGGAGAGTATATGGCACAAGAAAATGAAGATGGGATTACAGTATTAAAGTGGAAGGATAAGAGGGATGTTCTGGCATTGTCAACAAAACATTCAGTGAAATTTCAGGACATCGTAAACAAGCGTGGAAAAGACAAGCTTAGATCCACACCTTCAAATATAAGAGAAAATAAAATAAAAATAAACTGTGGTTATAAATTAATGTGTGCGTGATACTTATTCGCTCATCATCAATGTATTTATAATCTCAATTCTGAATTTTGATCTAGATAGGTGAAAGATGTCAGTATCAGTAAATAGACACTCGAGCGCAGTTTCTTGATATGATTACATTTTTAAATAAAAAATAGCTAAAGGCAAATTTAATACACCGAAAAATAACTAATTTTGGCTTGTTCATGTAGGGCGGACGGACGGATTTGTTTTGTGTGTGTTGTTTTGTTTTGTGTCATTGTAACTGTAAGGCCCGCAATAGACGGACCGCTTCAAGCTGTCGGCTTGGACTGCTTAAAGCAGTAGCCGCACGGCGAACTGCAGTTTCAATACAAAATTCGTGTTCGCAATACACGAGCCGCACGAGCAATTCGCTTGCAGTCAGTCGCACTCAAAAAAATTAAACGTGGTTTACATGTGAAGAATATATAAATTGTTAAAAGTTCAGATATATGCGATTTCACGACTGAATCTGCTCATAAATCACTCCAGGTATGTATTCATTGAATAATATTGAAAATAATTTCAGTTTTTTCGTATTTTTTGGAAGTGCCCATATCTAGGGATGCATTTTGTAGAAACTTCCACTTATGGACAGGTGCCCAAATAATTATTTTGTAAATTTTGGAAGTAAAATGAATTTTATTGCTATGATGTTTAAGGATATTACAGTCCAACGTTTTTCACTCATAATATACCAGTTGCCCCAATCATTTAACCAGTGTCCATATCTAGCATTAAATGGTGCCCATAACTAATATTTAGAAAAATTATTTATGGGCACATTTTAACCGGTTATGGGCATGTGTGAAAAGCTCTGGCTTTCATGAGTGTGGCCATTTTAAGGAGATCGTAGAACTACATAGTGATAGTTTAGTGTGAATACAACATTGAGGTCTGATTATATTTTCAGTGCAATGAAGACAGTCAGTTCTCCAGGCGCAAGGCCGAAAAATAAAAATAAAAAACAATCACAGTATTCACCAAAGAAACTAATGAATGCACTACAGGCTCATCAAGCAGGAATGCCACTAAAAAGAGCTAGTGACTTATTTGGCATTACCTGTACACATACACACGAATTTCCATATAAACGAATTCCAGCGGAGATATAAAAAAATGCACTTGAAGATTGGGGTATTGGTCGATCGGAAAAGGGCTGGATGACCGGTCCTTCTTTTTATGAATATATTGCAAATGTGTTCATTCCCCACGTAGAACGTAATAACATACCACTCCCCATCATGCTTTTTATGGATGGACACAAATCGCATCTAACAAAGTACTTAAGTGATCTATGTAATACAAAAGGGATCATTCTAATCGCTCTCCCTCCAAACGCTACAGCAATCATGCAACCACTGGATGTGGCTGTTTTTCGGCCTCTTAAATGTTCGTGGAGACAAATCACTAAACAGTGGCGAATTGATCACAACGGAGAAGAAATAAATAAAAACACATTTTGCAAAGCTGTGGATGCTGCGATAAGAAAAACTAACCTTAAGGCGGCCATTGTATCTGGATTTCGATCGACTGGACTATTCCCTCTTACCCCCGACGGAGTGAGTCAGTCAGTCAGTCAGCGTGTAAGCGTCCACTGCTGGACATACGCCGCTCCAATTTTCCTCCAGTCCTCCCGGCCTTCAGCGATACGGAACCACTGATTTCCGCCGGCGTACTTGATGTCGTCGTCCCACCTGGCACCCGCCAGGTGGGACGACAGGACAGGTGGGTCTTCCCACACTCCGTTTTCCTGTCCACAGCCGCCAGTGTAGGACACGGTTACTCCAACGGTCATCGTCTCTTCGGCTAACGTGCCCAGCCCCTGCCACTTGAGCTTATCCGGTGTCCAATATCGACTACTTTGGTGCGTCGGCGGATTGCCTCGTTACGCACCATATCACGTAGCGATATTCCCAGCATGGCTCGCTCCATTGCTCGCTGGGCAACTTTCAACCTTTGGACAACAGCGACCGTCAAGAGTCCACGTTTCACACCCGTACGTCATAACCGGGAGGACACACTGGTCATATATACGGGTCTTTAAATTCTGCGGAAGGTCAGACTCCAGGACGAATTTTAGTTTTCCAAAGGCAGCCCAACCCAGTTGAATTCGTCTCTCCACCTCCTTAAGCAGACCTTGTCTACCAAGCCGCAGAATTTGACCGAGGTATACGTACTCTTTCAACTCTTTCTTTCGACGGAGTGGACTATACTAAATGCGTTAAAAAATCTGCAAAAGCAACATATCAACAGAATAACCCTACCATTGAAGCTGCAAGTCCCTCTGACTGCTTAGATTATATTGAAGGCAATATAGACCCATTCTTGTTACAGGATTTTAAAAATTCTAATACGGAGGTATGGACCGGAGACTTGAAAGCTACATATCTATACGAACTATGGAATTCTATTAAAAATATATCAGCTCAATCAACGAACAGCATTCTGCAGTGGAAAATACAATTGAACCAAACTCAATATCCATAAATGAGCAACTTTGTGAGGGAACCTCTCACAATAAAACCAATATTTCTAATGATGCAAACTCATTGCTACATGACACGGAATGTGGGGATTTTAACAGAGGTGTAAGTGTATTGCCCATCGACGCATACTTAAATGATGTAGCAGCTTCTACAGTCAGTCCGAAAGCAGGGATGAGTACATCCAAAAATCTCAAAAAAATGGAGAACGGAAGAACGGAGAACGGAGAAAAACGGAATCTCAAAAAAAAAAAGGTACTAGACGCAGAGAAAAATTTCCTCTGTGATTACCGGGTCGAAGTGGAATGAATACTATGAAATGAAAAAGAAACTAGAATTAGAATTACTGAAAGAAGAAAGAAAGAGGAAGAGAAAAGAAAATTCCGAAGCAAAACTTAAACTTAAAAGAAAGCGACCTGTAGTAAAGACCAGTAGCGACAGTTCCGAGGAATCAGTAAAATATCAATCAACTGGTGAAAGTGATTATGAAGAAGACGTTATAGAAGTTCAAAGTACGGAAAATTTGAAGCATGGATCTTTCGTACTTGTAGCTTTTAAAGGCGGTCCACGTCTTGCAACAACATACAATTATGTTTGTGTCATTCAGAGAATGCCTCCATCAGACGACGATGAAATATCCGTTATGACTTATGTATGAGTTTAAGCTGCGTCGATGAATCTAAGAAGAAGTTTACTGTAAACGATGATGACATTTCCTTTGTCACGCATGAACAAATAAATGCAAAATTTCCAAACCCGAAACTAACCATGCAAGGAACGAGAATGCAGTACTGCTTCGCTACCCCTATTCACCAGGTCTTTCAGAAAAATTAAAGAAACATTTAATTATTATTAACAATAATAAACAAAACAAGAAACAATAATAAACGGCTTACTTCATCAAAAACTGTTGTTTTTTTTTGCTTTTGGTTAGTTTGTAAAATAATTTGTAACCTGTGCCCATAAGGGGTGATTTTTGTGCTTATAAATAGTATTTTGGTGCCCATAAGTGGAGAAAAGGGCATTTTTTTTTTTTTTATTTTTAAACGTGTACAGTAACAATTTTAATGCTAGAGTCAATAAATGTTCTATAAATTGGTGTTTTTACTTTTCATTAAAACTAATACTGTTAGGAATTATAATTTTTTAAAGTTGAATTAGTCCTTAAAGTGTCCATAAAGGGTACATTCATCCTACTGTTTACGTTGAACACTCATTAAATAAATTTCCACTGCCAATCTAATTGTCCTTCTTCACTTAGGAAGGAAGGTGTGGATCTAAGCTTGCGATGGCTTCACAGAACATATCCGGGCCCATCGGCGTAGTCAGCGAATTTGTCCCGTATTGAGTTCAGGGCCTTCTTCCTGAACACTTTGTTGCAATTCTATGTCTTCAAAACCCATTATGGCCTCAAAGCGATATAACCGTCTCTCTCTCGCACAAAGTTGTGAAGAGTACAGCATGCCTAACGTCCACTTATATGTGTGGCACGAAGGCGATGGAGGAGTGACAGCAAACGAGTTCACCACTTGCCTCATAGATTTTATGAACAAAAAGCTTAGCGAAGTATACAAAAGAATTATATTAATATCGGACGGATGCTGCTACCAGAACAGAAATAAAGTGTTGTCGTCAGCCTTACTGAACCTTTCCGTGGATAAAAATATAGAGATAGAGCAGCTCATTCTAGAAAAGGGTCACACCATGATGCAGGTGGATAGCGTTCACTCAACATTAGAGCACCTATTTAAGCCACCAATTTACACTCCCAATGACTACATCAATCTCATGGCACAAGCCCGTGCAACAAAACCCTATACACGGTGTTGCAACCCCAACCGTAAAACCCGAAAGGGGGTGATTCTGTACGTGAAATATAACAACTTTTGTTCTAAGACTTTTTTATTTGAAGAAAAAAAAATTTTTTTTCTCCATACATTTTGGGAATAGGTAATTAAAATTTGTATGGAAAAAATAATTTATTTTTTGTTTCAAAAATTTTTTTTTCTTCACAGTTGTTTAGTTTCACAGATAGAATAACCCCCTTATGTCAGTTAAAAATATTACGGGGGCAACTGCAACAGTTACTACTACTTAATTTTTTGCGCTCTATCAATCTAATTTAGTGAAAAAAATCAGTGCCTCAAAAAAAATCTTTTACGCCCAATTTTTTTACTAGTATAATCGAGTTTTTTTTAGAAAAGACGGTATATATAACTCATATTGTTTAGAACAGCTAACCGTGCAGGTCGTATAATATAAAACGTAAGAAGAACGGTTGGTCGTAAAAACATAAATACAGATTATGGTGATTACACTCCACAATAATTTTTAAAACGTGAGCAATGCTGAGAAACAAATGTCGTAATGTCACTTGGTCTTGGAGAAATGTACTGATATTGCTTTGAATGAAGGTCGTAGCCTGTGCAAAATTCATCGTTTTAGTTTTATTCGTACGTACGATACGTTGTAAATACGTCAATGTCAGTGCAAAAATGGGTGAAAAACAGCAGAACGAAAAAGAAGAGACAGTCGAGTCTTTGTTGAAACGGAAGAAGCGCCTAGAAGCAATAAGGAACTTTGTACGAAACTCAACGATGACAAGGTATGTACCTACCTACTTATTTACCTATTTATTACTGGAGGGGGAGGGGGAGGGTTCGTTTGGGGGTCTTTCCCCCGCTAGTTGCTAATGCGCTGGAAGTATTCCATGAAAGAAGATGCAATTACACATACTATAAAGTTGTTTAAAGAGGTCACACGTAAAGGAAAGGGAAGAGGGAAGAATAAATCACAGCAAAATACAGAAGAAAATTTTGAAAGTTATAATCGAGTACAGCAATTGACTCCAAAACCGCTATATACGAATAAACTACCAATTACCGCAGCTAAATACAAAGATCTTCAACGATTGTGTGATCAGGGGACAATACACAAACGATTTCATCCTGAATATAAACAGTTACCTTTTAATTCTGATGTTATTGAAACTCTTCCTGAAACCGATGAGGAAGACACGATTTGTGATTAATTATCTATTATCTAGTTTATCGTCATTGCGCCGACCAAACCTGCTATGTGTACTTTTTTGAGAAAACCACTTTTTGATACAGAATGATGGACAAACCTGTTATGCGTCGACTGGCAAATTTCTGTTATGTTCTGATGGGCCAAAATCATGCCACAGCACTACAACCAAATCTGCTATCTGCACTGGGCCAGATAAAATCTGCTAATTCTATGTAATCTATATTTATGGCACATAGCAGATTTGGCATGACATATTTTTGAAACAATTTTTGAAGTAATTAGAAAGTATCTCTTTCTAATTACTTCAAATAAACTATTTGTTTTTTATTTTTCCATTAGTCACATGTTTTAGCGATCCTAATGAAAATATAGATACCGTAACCATGCATCACTGATAAAAATAATAAAGCAATGAATCATTCAAACATAAAAATATACGGTTTTTATTGTCTCCTGTAAAATTTAAAAAAGTACACATAGCAGGTTTGATCGGCGCAATGACGTTATGCTATTCTAAGCAGTTAATTTTCCTAAGCAGTAAGTCCTTTAGCACCATAATAATGAATAAAAACATGTTTAATAAAATTATAATAATTTGTGTTTTATTTATCTTTTTTTTTTTTCATTTGAAGTAACGAAAACTATGAAAACTAAAATTATCGTCTAAAATTCATTGATTTGCTACACATTTTTTCATGTTTTTTACATACCATTGCTACGGGTCGTGGTGTTTACGCTCAGCTTTATATCAATACATGGTTTTTGAAACCAAACCCATAGCTATTGTATTTTAAAACTGGTACATACTTCTAACTTTCATTATACAAATCGTTCTACACTCTTTTATTAGTGGTCGTAAACACCAACTTCTTAAATTTTCTGAGGTGTATATCCAAGCTAACTTCTAAAATAAGGCTTTGGCATAACACGCAATGATACATTATGAATCGTAATTATATTTCAAGTATTTCGTGCATAGAACATAATTTTATAACTTTCCAATTTAAAAAGATATACCCCGAAAAGTTTTTTTTGTTTTGTTTTTCGTTCATTGCCAAAAAAGCTATTTTGGTGTTTACGACATTTGTTGCCGGAACCATTTTCAAAGCAAAGCTTAGGAGAAGGAAGAGAGAGTTGATAAAGCAGCTAAGGAAGGCTAAAGCCTCAGGAGACAGAAATCTATGCCACCAATTAGCCAGAGCGATGAGATCTATCCTAAAACTCATCCAGAAAGTATCTGAGCAAATTACGGTTGCTGGCAATGAATTTCGAAAGGCTCAGAATATAGCAGTTTTCGAGAAGAACCCCTTTTATTTCGCCAAAAAAGCTTTTAAGGAACAGCAGGGTACAATTAGGTTAAGTACGGACGAGATGTTCAACTACTTTAAATCCACATATACCACCCCGGAGGCAGATATAACTTACAGGGATCCACCAGCTCCAAAACCCAAAGAACCTGCTCTAGCATTTGATGCTGATTCACCGACGATGGAAGAGCTGGAATACCACATAAAAAGGAAACCAAATAGTTCCGCCCCGGGACCCGATGGCATACCATACATCATATACAAAAAATGTCCATCAGTGCGGAAACACATGTTGAACATCTACAAAAGAATTTGGACGAACAGAGAAGTGCCAGACTGTCTTGGTAAAGCCGTGTTTGTTCTTCTACCAAAAAAGAAAGAAGTTACTGATCCCAAGGATATTAGACCTATAGCCCTTACGAACACAATTTCGAAAATATTCTTCTCCATTATACAGGCCAGACTACTCAAACACATGTGTACCAACGACTACTTACCGAAGAAGTACCAAAAAGGTTTTCTCCCAAGAGTTGCAGGGTGCCTCGAACATAATTCTTTGCTGACTGAATGTCTTAGAGATGCAAGGAAGAATGAGAGACAATTAACTGCCACGTGGTTAGACTTTGAAAACGCCTTCGGTTCGGTGCGCCATGAGTTACTATTAAAGGCGCTAGAGTGGTATAATGTGCCACCTCTGATCTGTAATATAATAGCCTCCTACTACAAAAAACTTTCCTTTGTAATACAAGTAAAAGGCGAAACGGAGAAGACACCGGAAATTCGTTACGGCATAGGACTTTTCCAGGGTTGCTGCCTCTCTCCTGTCACATTTAACATTGTTATCAACATTCTAATTGATACGCTTGTCGTAAAAGAAAAGAAATGGGGATACAGGTTCAAATATGGAGACACATATATGGCGGCCATCCTGGCATTTGCGGATGATATTACGCTGTTAACCCGCAATCCAAAACAAAATCAGTCGCTTCTTAAGGTGGTGGATGACTATTGTGAATGGACCAAAGGGATGAAGATAAAACCAGCGAAGTGCTACTGTTTGAGCTTAACCAGGAAAGGTTCAAAGTTTACCTCGAGCAATCCAGGTTTGACAGTAGCCGGAAAACCAATCGCAACCGTGGCTGATGAAGCTCCTTTTAAATTCTTGGGCAAAAGGATCACCAGCAGAGGAAAGGAGCATCCTACTGATGACATTGTCCAACTTTTCGAAGAGAGCCTCCGCCAAACTGACAATCTTCCCCTCCTGGGTACACAAAAGGCATGGATTTACGATAACTACCTGACATCAAAACTTTCATGGCCATTTCTCGTCTACGACTTCACAAAGCAAAACCTGACTAAATTAGACTCGTATGTGACCAGATTCCTGAAATCATGGTTTGGACTGGCTCACCCGGCTGACTCGTCAACGCTATACAGATCTCACAATAACTTTGGACTGAACATTAAGAAACCGTCGATATTTTATCAAAAGGCGAGAATAGCCAAACGATGTATACTCAAAGACTCCAATGATAGCGCTATTCAAGCCTTACCCAACACATCACTATCAGATGAACTGGAATCGAGACTCGACTTCTACAAATCATTCCAAGTTGGTACACGCACCAATAGATCTGGATTGGGCATAGAAACAGCAAAGTCTGATAAAGAAATACTGAAAGGTTTTGCTCAGGAGGACATGGAACAAGGCTTCAAACTTCACGCCTTAAACCTAGAAATGCAGAATGATTGGCTAACAGTGGGTGACTTCTGCATCCCTCCTGCATTGAAGTGGAAATCCATAATATACAACTGGTCCCCTGAGCTGCTTAAGTTCTACTTAAATGCATTCCAGCTTACTCTCCCCGACCCGAGTAACCTAGTTAGATGGGGGAAATCTACAAATAAACTATGCCCGTCATGTAAGGAGTTCGTAGGCACGGCCAAACATTTGTTATGCGGATGCAAAATACTACTTGAGCGAGGCCAGTATTCCTACCGTCATGATAAAGTCCTCCAAATCATCAGAGAGGCCATCAACCTGTCAATTGCACGGACCAGGAAAGGGCAAACCAGTAGCGGCTTCCAGAAGGTCAACTTTGTGAAACCTGGAGCCAATAAGCTGCCCAAAGATAGGACTAAACCTTCTTCAATTTTGGGAGCAGCAAAGGATTGGGAATTGTTGATGGACACACATGAGAAGCATTACCAAATGCCTTCGGAAATCTGTACCACAGCATTAAGACCGGATATACTCATATTCTCAAAAGCGACAAAGCATGTAGTACTTGTTGAACTTACAGTTCCATGGGAAAGTAACATACCGAAGGACCACAACATCAAACTTAACAAGTACTGCAACTTAGTAGACCGGATTGTGAGAAACGGATTCAAGACTGATCTCTTCGCTGTGGAAGTCGGAGCAAGGGGACTACCAGCGAAGTCGCTCTACAGTCTCTTCAAGAATCTAGGGCTCCCAAGATCGACGCTAAGCTCATATATGGAGAGAGCTTCGAAAACGTCACTGGAAGCATCCTACAGAATATGGATAGGTAGAGAGAGGGAGGTCGAGAGCGGGACTGGTGGTTTCCCCGCGTCCTAGTCAACGCAGACTAGCTGACGAGGGCTTGAAGCGAGCCGAAACGTGAAGCATGCGCGGGAAATTTAGAGTGGCCACTCGCTAGTCCCGGCCTCGATTAATACCCTCCTCTACTGCCGATGGGCCCGGATATGTTCGGTGAAGCCATCGTAAGCTTAGATCCACACCTTCCATATAACCAGACATCGGAATCCGCGGGGCACGAATACGACCTTGTTAGGGATTGACTACGGCGATCAATAAATCGACACTGTTATCGATACTCATATTTATTTGTTTATTGTATTTTATTCATGTCATATTCCAGACCTGAATACTTATATACCTACAGTACTTATATAAACATGTATACTTTATGTTAACGATTAAGTAAATATAATACATATTTATATAAGGTCTTTCAAAATTAGTTCATAGTACGCTAAGGGGGGGTTCTGTATCATATAAGGAGTAAAACCTATATAACAATTTTTGGACCTTGGGCTTTTTTTAAGTAAAAAATTTTTTTATGTAGGTATTTAAATAAAAAAATAGGTGGTTGATTTTTATAACCTAATCGATTCAGTTTCATAACAGTAACAAAAAAGTCTTCATGACCATTATGATGTAACACGTGTAAGTTGGTAAAAAAAATTCAATTCTTTCTATTCCATACTAATAAAACTAATATTGTGGTTTGAACCATCGATGTCTAATTTTATAGATCGAACGTCGCGCGATTTAACCTGTACTATGTTTCGTCTTAACAAGTGTGCGTGCATTCACACACAGTATTGTCATACTCACACAAGCACACACTTACATCATATAGTCGTTTCATGTCCGTAAACGGCGGGCATCGGAGCGCGCCGCGCCTCCTGCCACGAGATACTTTCGTGTTTGCATTTTACACGCCGCCATGCTGTCACGTGACGCGATCCCTACGACGTTACTGTCGCGTTCTCACTTGCCTACAGGTGATAAGAGTGAGCGAGAAAGTTGTCATCGCTCGCCCATCGGCGCGATTGTCGTATTTCCGCTCACTCTTATGATCAGTAGGCACGTGGGAACGAGAACGCGATAGCTACGTCACACAATCCGTGACATGTCAGCATGGCTTCTTAACACGTCATAACATGCTCAGGCGAAACAAACAACAACGTTTGTCACTGTTACTCTTGCATAAAACACAGCTTTACTCTTTCTCGTTCGCTCTTTATATTAATTACGTATACAAAAATCTGTTTAACATAAAATTTGAGAAAAAAACCAGCAAAATAAATACTTACTGATGGAAGGAGACGCCATTCTTTACGTAATTTCGATCTGAGCTGTTACAATACTCGTAATAGCAACCGGGCATGCTGAACACACGCACTTTTGCGCCACAGACTCGGTACAGTAAGACTTACGCTCAACACGCGCTGCACACGCCGTATGAAGCGGCTGTTCGTGAAATCTGCAATTTATGCAGTTCTCGTCGAGAACAAATTTTTTCGGGAGTAATGTATGGGATGGGCATATCTCTAAATATACATCAATGGTTTGAACAGATTTGTATTGTACCTACAAAGTAAATACAACATTTGTTTATTATATCTTATTTTCTATAGAAATACTCTTAGTTTTAATAATCGACATTATTTCATATTATTCTAAAATAACGATTGATTTTCGATATTTGTGGATACATTGTCCCATCACTAAACAACCTTGAATCATTCGTGCCCCGCGGATTCCGATGTATGGATATAACCGATAGTGAACCTCAACAACTTATTTACACGATTGGTGCAAACCGCATAAAATCTATTCAGTGATTCAGAAGTTGGGTGCGCTGTAGTATAAGGCAGGTTTGGTTGAAGATTGCCGGTAGCTGGGACTGATAGGTGAGGGTCTAAGGAACTACTATCAAAAAGATTTAGGGCGCGGAGACGCGTAGTTTCTGAGAAAAAAAATGATAATTTTTTGCGTTCCCGCCATTTAATTTGAAATCGTTCATTCGCATCAGCGCACTGACGCACGGGTAATTGGTGTAGGTCAGGTCTGTATTGCCATATACACGACATTTTGAAAGAAAAAAGGGGTAAACAAGCATTATTTGCGGAAACTAAATTCACCGCCCCGACACAGCCTGTTAGACATGGCTATTCCCTAGAGTGTTTTTTATAAGCCCCGCCAGTCGCCCGCCAGGATCTCTGTCACGTGTTTTTTGTTTGATGTTGACCTACTGCGGTAACTGGTCCCATCAGCAAGTGCAACTTCACGACATAGACGACTTCGAGTATGGGCATGGAATATCAAGCCACACGATCACAGACTGGCACAATTACTGCAGGGAGACTGTGGTGTTGTACCAGCTCGGCAAGCAGGACTACGTTGGCAAGATAGGCGGACCCGGTAAAATTGTACAAGTGGACGAGTCAAAGTTTGGCAAGCGGAAGTACAATAGGGGCCGCCATATCGAGGGCCACTGGGTGCTCGGCCTTATCGACGATGGCAGTGAAGACATCCGGCTGGAGCTGTGTCCGGACAACGTTCGAAGCGCCGATATCTTGGTGCCCATTATACAGAAGCATGTTGAGGTGGGCACCACTATCCATACTGACTGCTGGCGAGCGTACAGTCGTCTGGAGGAGCTGGGCTATCCGCATAAAACAGTCAACCACAGCGTCGAGTTCATGGCGGAGGACGGGACCCATACTCACCGCATCGAGTCTCAGTGGCGGGTGGTGAAACGGTTCTTCCGATTGGACAATTATAACCACCCAGAAAACTTCGCAGACATGATCGTTGAGTATCAGTGGCGGCGGTGGGTTGAGAAATCCCACAAAGATCGCCGCCGGGCGGATCGGTGGACGGGAGTCCTCGACCCGATCGTGATGCTGCGAGTCGGCCGCCTCGTGATGTGCCTAGCCCACAGCCTGGTTCGGCTCCTCGTGCTGTGGCCAGCCCATAGCCTAGTCCGGCCCCGCGAGATGCAGCGAACCCCGCACCTGGTCCAGCGCTACGTGATGTGTTCGAGTTCGAGGAAGAGGTCAATGAACCGTACGTGAAGCGTCGACTATACACGTGCGAAATTGTGGAGAGGTGGACGTACCTCAAGCTCTACCGTGCGGTACGCACTCGAGAGCTCGCCATTGCCTTTGCTGTGGAGCAAGGCCTTCTTCCGGCGGATAAGTTGTGCCGTACACACAGATCACAAATGATAATTGTGTACAAGGGTGACGTGGATGTGGGCTCCTTTGTGTGCTGCAAGGGACGCTCCAAGGTCTCGCGCGCGAGTGGTACGTGGTTTGAAGGTGCCCACATAAGCCTTACTCGAGTATTTTACCTGATGTACGCGTACGCGTTGTATTGGAGCCCAGATATGGCAGTTCTGCAGGATATGGAGGAGTTCCCTGGCGGTCAGTGCATTTCCCGAAGCACCATCACTGATTGGTACAATTATTGCCGGGAAGTGGTGGTCGAGTACCAACTAAACAAGCAGGAGTACGTTGGGCAAATAGGCGGCCCAGGTAAAATTGTTCAGTTGGATGAAAGCAAATTCGGGAAGAGGAAACACCACAAGGGCCGCCGTGTCGACGGGCACTGGATCCTCGGCATAGTGGAGGATGGGTCGGAAGACCTTCGTCTCGAGCTGTGCGCCGACAATAAAAAGGACAGAGGAACCCTGCTGCCGCTCATCCAGAAACACGTAGCTCCAGGCTCCATCATCCACACCGACTGTTGGGGTGCGTATGCTACACTAAACAAAGAAGGATTCGAGCATCACACAGTGAACCCCTCCTATCACTTTGTGGATCCGGAAGATGGTACGCACACCCAAGGGATCGAGTCGCAGTGGAGAGCGGTGAAATCCTACATGTTGAAGCATGGCTTCCACCACCCCGCGAACATTAGTTTTGCGGATTTGTTGGTGGAATATCAGTGGCGTAGGGCTATCCATCGGGGCAAGTGGGACCCCTTCACAAGTGTGCTGAAAGCAGTAAAATATACAGCTACCCCAACTAGCCATTGTAAACAGTATGTGTGGAAGTGTTGACTATAAGGTTGTGTTTCTTGTGGATTTTTCATAATAGTGGACAAATTGAACCGATGGATCATATTTAGTGTGACAAGTGTAGTTTTGCGTTTGGATTGCAGTTTGGACTGCTGAAATTCAGGTAATTGTTTTAATAATTGTCTAGAAATCAATTCACTTCAATTACCTTTTCTTTACCTTCCAATACAATATTACTAGTTTTATAATATTTTCCATAATTTTTCATACAAAAATAAAATACGCATAACTCCAACCCCCCATCCCCCCCGGCAAAGGGGGGTGGTATATATGGATAGGTATTGCCCCCCCCCCCTCCCCCGCCCCCCGCGGGCCCCTCTTTCAATCCACTCCCCCTTTTATAAGGAGTCACATAGCAACATACAACAGACAGTAAAAGTTCAAAATAAACTTTTCTTGTTCGAGGCCAGGTCTAGAGAGCGAATCGACGCTATCCAGAAGCGCAATCATTGTTCACAGCAACCACTTAGCCCCTTGTTTGGATTTAAATACAAACATGATTTTAAGGTTATAATCAGTATACTTACGCAGGCGCGATAACGGTCAATCGCATTCAGCTGTTATTGTATGCAGTGCACATGCACTATTCACTAAACGGTTTATACGGATTAGCTTTAGCCTCTATGCAATAAACATAACAAAAAAGATACGGACAAAACGAAACGAACCAAACACAAACACTGACTGACAGCCACGCCTCTCACCAAACCAAAGAGATTTTTTTTTTCTTTTTTATACTTACGGAAAGGCGAAGGTCGCTTGACCATATAGCCGAGTCTTTTGTATGTTGTTGTTCTTATTCATTTGAATTTGTTACCTATTCCTTCTTTTTCTTTTTTAGTGTGCCGTATCCGTTACGGGACCCTATTACCAAGCCTACGCCGCCGTCTGTCTCTCCGTCCGTCCGTCTGTCCGAGGACTGTATCTCTTGAACCGTAATAGGTAGCCCGTTGAAATTTTCACAGAATATGTGTTATTTATTATGGCCGATATAACAACAAATAAAAATAAGAAAAAGTACAAAATTCATGGGGGGAACCCCCAAGTAGAAGAAACCAAAAAGTGTATGCGCGCGCGCCATCTACCGAATAGAGCATGAAGCATTTTAACTAATGCATTTTAACTAATATGAAGCATTTCATAACACGCAATAGATGGCGTGAGTGGCACTAACCAACCATGGCATGGCGATACGGAGCCCTCGGTGCGTGAGTTCGACTCGAACTTGGCCGGTTTTTTTTTCCAAGGCTTACCAAAGAGAACAGGGATTACACACGTCACCTTTTTCTTTTTTTTTAGATTTGTACCTTTTCGGGATAGGCAAAGGTCACTTAATTTATCATCAACCATGCAGCCTCGGATTTCGAATTTTTTGTCGTCTTTGTACGTTTTGCTTTAGAGACGTTTTACAAGTTAGGCTATTCGCTCAAACCTGGCTGTAATTATTCTTTTTGTAATCTCGAGAAATGCATATAATGTTGCACCAAAGAGAATTTAACCACTACTGTTGGCGACAGGCAGGCAGGACTGAATTAGCATAGAGACTTTTAATTATACGAGTAGGTACGCGTCCGACGATAAATTATGTATGTAATGTTATGTCTATTAAAAATTTTAATCTTTGATTAACCCTAGAACCGTACCCTGGGGTACAAATCGAAAAATAAAAAATAAAATCAAAATATTTTCTTAAGTACACGCGCATGTGTTTCGCTGCTTCGGGTAATCCAAGAGGGACGGGAAGCACGCTTGCTCGTCAGTCGGCCGCCACGCGTGCTAGCTTGTGGACGTTGCAGTGAGCGCTTGGGGTACCCCGGTACCCCTGGATACGGTTAACGTAAGTTTTATTTAATGAATGTAATTAGGTATAATTCTTAAAAGAACGTTGTATTTATTTTATTTTATGGACTATATTGTATAAATAATTTAATTTTGAATATTTTATGTACTCACTATTTAATAGTGTTCAAAACTAGTATTTTTTTTTTGCGTCTTGTCCATTTTTGTTTAGGTTCAAACGGGTTTATATTCTATTTCAGATGGCGTCCACGTCGCATGCTTTGACTGAAAACGAAATTTCGAGGGTCCTTTTAGATGAAGGTGACGAAGAATCAACAGTTCTTGGGGATGCATTACAAGAGGAGCCTGACGAAGTTATACCGGATATTCGCGCGGAAGATCAAGACTCGTCAAGTTCCAGTGACGAAGAAGGCGTTGTGGAAGGCTCTTCATCAAGGACAACTTTCTCACCGGTAACTGTACTCAGTGTTCCTGATATTTTACATGGAAAGGGTACCAAAAAGCAAAAATCCAATGAAAAATATGTGTGGTATGGAAATCATCCTCGTTCGTCATCAAGGGTACCTCAGCGAAATATCGTGTTTCATCCCTTAGGTAACAAAGGTCCTGCTAAATTTATAAAAACTGCTGTGGACAGTTGGTGCCTATTTTTCTCTGATGATGTGCTACAAAAGTCAATGGAAAACAAGTATTTGCAAATAGGCGTTCCTATCTGAAGACTCTCGCAATGGACCTCATGAAACCGCACTTGGAGGAGCGTATTTTACAAAAAAGTTTGCTAACGAATTTACAGCTAAGTATTGATGGTATTATTGGAAAAAAATGACCATCTAACACACCAATGCCTCAGAATTCGAAAATGGGAAGATGTGTTGCATGCCCAAGATCCAAAGACCGAAAATCTCGACAGCAATGTGCGATGTGCAAAGCATTTATTTGTAATGAGCACCAATTGAAAGTGTGCCATGACTGTATGCAAAGTTCCTCGTGATTAAATTGATATTATGTTAAATAAAGGCTACCTAAATTTGTTAATAAGATGTCAAAGTTTCATTTCAATAAACGTTTCACTTTTCTTAAAAAAATGTTTTATTTCACGGGGTACGTGTGTACCCCAGGATACTGTTTATGTACGTGCCAATATGGGTACGGTTCTAGGGTTAAAATAAGCAAAATAAACCAAGTAAAAATAAGTAAGACGAATGTAATTATAATTAAACTTGGGCCCAAGAATAATAGATAATGTAACGAGTAGAATAAGCCGTTTAGAATAATGTGAAATTGTATGAAAATGTGTAATTCTGATGAATAAATCCTGCCGTTTTTATTAATCTTTCATTGAAGCTAAGGGAGAGTGCTATCACAATTCGCAATACGTACACGTATATTATTTTGAATTTGAACTGACTGAGTAGCGCTATCACAAATTAATTTATCTATATTATGTTGTTCTGACATGGCAACTATATCCGAAGAAAACATGGTCAATTTGTATGCAACTGCATACTTCGTAAAAAAATAACATAACATCTTCTTGCCTTAAAGAATGTAATACTCTCTCTCAGCACGGGTGGATCTTGCTATCCCTTTTGCGTGGCATTATGGTTAATTTGCACGAGAGAGACGGAGGCAGTGCGCATCGCAGGCATGGAGCCGGGAGGTTGCGGGGCGCGCGGGTGGCGGCCACACATTCCGACCGAAGGCAAGCGTACGAACCGAACGACGCTTGGCTAGCCAGTTAGTTAGTTTTTTCGCTTTGCCGCGTCAGCTAGCCTCAGACAGAATACATACAGTAAATAGTTTTATAAATAACACCGACGCACTTTCCCGGCGCTTCAAGACCGAGGCGGCAGAGGGGGAAACCCCAATGCTCGTTTAAATTACTAAACGCACTCTACCTATACAAGTACGCACGCAGTTTTTTATTTCACTCTTTTTAGTATTTATTATATTCAAATCGGTTGACGGGGAAAAACATCACATCTGTGTACATATATATTTTTGTTCTGTTGGTTTTGCGGGGAAAAACGTCACATCTGTGTATATATTTTTTATTTTTGTTGATTTTTTTCAAAAAGCGCTGAATCAATTTCGTTAAAATTTATATGGAACAGTTCTGAAGTAAAATAACGGTATAAAATAATTCTGAATAAAAAAACATACGAATTGAGAACCTCTTCCTTTTTTTGAACCCTGTTAAAAAGAACGTCTGACTTTGATTGAACTCGACTACTAGACGAATGTTAAGTATAAGTGGAACACATTTTTCTTATCTTGAGTGGTATCCTATCCACCAATGCACCTATCTCATCCTACCGACCCCTATTAGACGGATAGGTAAGGTAGAGTAAGAAGCTTAATTATTACGTGTTTCTTTTTCAGATATAATTAAAACCATCTTTGCAGTCTCGAAAATAGATTTTGAACGAGCGAGAGCCGGCCATGGACGCGCAAGTCGCGCTGCGAAAAATCTTTTATCTGTGAGTGCTGGGCTGCGACATGCCGGAGCGCAACTTATAAATGGAGGCATTACGGTAGAGGAGTTTTTAGTACGTGGACGAAATCATGTAAACATGGGCGGGCTTTACATGGACGATGAAGACATCGTTGTTGAAGAAGAGATCGAGGTGGGGTGGGATGAACCGGCTGCACCTATGGTTCTACCACATCAGAACCCAGAACCACAGCTGCCAGTGGACCCTCCGCCGCCGCCTAGTTGCAGGGTGTGCCTATTGGCAGATATCTCAATAGCCGTTGTACCTTGTGGGCACACTTGTGCATGTGTGTAGAGTGTGCCAACAGAGTAGATGAATTGGACGGTCGGTGCCCAATTTGTCGCTTTAATACAATTCGCATATTTCAAGTTTGAATTTGTATTGTAATTCAGAGGAAGAACGGCGAAGAGTGTGCGGCGCACAGTGCACGCTCACTCGCGCCTCGCCTCGCGTGCCGCGGGCGGTCACACTCGCACCTCGCCTCGCGCGCACGCCGCGCCGCACGCAGGCATTGTGTTGTTGTGGTAGCACGTCTATTCATCAAGTGGGAGTGACTCTTTTTTCGAAAGTGTGTGGCTCTTTTGCGATAGCACACACGTGTGCTGCTCACCATTAGCATACTTAATGAAAATTAATGAATAAGAAGCGCACACCTGGTGAAATGTGGATTAGGCCTACAGGGGATACCACAATAAAAAAAACGCGCCATTTACTCTACCTCATGGTGGTGTGGAAAAGAGTTTATAATTGCAATTAACTGCCAGAAATAATAAATAAAAAATGGTGTGATATTCACAACACAATTTAAATAAATTGATCATCACTCCGCCAGTTGTAACTGGTTAAGTATTAAGACTTAAATATAAAAAAAATTAAGGCATTTAGTTTTCTTTCTTTCTCATATACATACAGTACCCGGCAGTAAGTATGTACGAGTACATCGAGCTTTAGAAAGAGACAAGAGTGTAAAGAAATATGTATGATAAACTACATACGAATCCTTCCTTCCTTATTATTTCCTTATCCTTACCTATAATAAAATCCAACGTCTGCTTTCTGTCTGAGTGTATGTATGTATGTCTGTCTGTCCGCTTATAACTCGAGAACCACTGAACCGATTTTAATAAAACAAAATTCTACGGATAGCTTGATTCTTCCCATCAACTATAGGCTACTTACTATCACGATAAATAGCTTATGAGGTTAGCAGTGAAGTGAAATATGAGAGCGGGCGGAGCCGCGGGCACAGCTAGTACCTATAATAAAATCCAACGTCTGCTTTCTGTCTGAGTGTATGTATGTCTGTCTGTCCGCTTATAACTCGAGAACCACTGAACCGATTTTAATAAAAAAAATACTACGGATAGCTTGATTCTTCCCATCAACTATAGGCTACTTACTATCACGCTAAATGGCTTATGAGGTTAGCAGTGAAGTGAAATATGAGAGCGGGCGGAGCCGCGGGCACAGCTAGTACTATACAGGGTGGCCCAGTTATAGTAGTCCAAAAAATTTTTTTAGATGGAGGACATCATGTTGACTCATTTAAAAACAACATTAGTTCCGCGAAAATCAATAGTTTAGAAGTTATGATTTTTTTTAACTTTTTTTGAAATTTCTCTATTTTAGTCTCATTAACCGCTCTAGTTGGATATCTATTCCACAAAATCGAATGAAAATTGGTATGGAAGTAGAGGAGACATGTAGCTAGTACGTAATGAATAGTTTTAAGGTTACTCCTAGACTGTACTGTTTCTATAGCCCTTTCAGTGAATTTTTGTTCAGATTACATTAAAACTGATGATTTTTTTTTAAATCACTGTGAAAAAAAAAGTACTACCGGAGATTTGCCCATGCCCTTAAAAACTACCTATACATATCACAATTCTCCAGACCAAAAATTGAAGTGGTGTAATAATTGTAACATATTCAAAATTAACATCATTTGTACAAAGTCACTGCAATAAAAAGTGACGATTACCTTAATTTTTAAAATCTTATTTTTTTCACAACGTTAGTTCAACTACAATTTCACATTATTTACAAACCTGTCTCTAACAGCGCTAGTCTACACATAAAAACTATTTATTAATGTTAAAAAAAAAATTTTTTTTTTTTATTAAGGTAATCGTCACTTTTTATTGTAGTGACTTTGTACACATTATGTTAATTTTGAATATGTTACAATTATTACACCACTACAATTTTTGGTCTGGAGAATTGTGATATGTATAGGTAGTTTTTAAGGGCATGGGCAAATCTCCGGTAGTCCTTTTTTTTTTCACAGTGATTTTTCAAAAATTCATCAGTTTTAATGTAATCTGAACAAAAATTCACTGAAAGGGCTATAGAAACAGTACAATCTAGGAGTAACCTTAAAACTATTCATTACGTACTAGCTACATGTCTCCTCTACTTCCATACCAATTTTCATTCGATTTTGTGGAATAGATATCCAACTAGAGCGGTTAATGTGACTAAAATAGAGAAATTTCAAAAAAAGTTTAAAAAAATCATAACTTCTAAACTATTGATTTTCGTGGAACTAATGTTGTTTTTAAAGGAGTCAACATGATGTCCTCCATCTAAAAAAATTTTTTGGACTACTATAACTGGGCCACCCTGTATAAATACTTTAATATGACATGACATGTAAGACATATGAGTCAATATCAAAAAAAGTGTACATAAGGAAACAATTCACTGTCCACTGCCTTTTTATTTTTTTCTTTCAAAATAATATTGGAAATTTGGGTTACTATAGTTTTTATTAATTACGACAAATTGGTTAACAAGAAGAGTGTCCGCTACTTCATTAGAATTGTTAATTTAACATAAATTTAAATCAACAAAGAAATAGCATTATTTTTAGTCATACAAATATTGTGTGTCCTACCATAGCTAGCTACAAAATAAAAAAATATTTAACTAAGTAACAATGGAGAAAATGTGGAAATTTTTGTTTAAATCATTTTAGTAACGATTGTAGTTTAGATAAAAGCTCTTGTATACCCTTAAAAGTTATAATTAATAATTAAAAGTAATTTCAAAACTGTGTCCCCTGTTTTTTTCCTTTGTCTAACAACATCTTGCGTAACGACATTGCATGGGTTTCAAACATAATATTACGAACGAGACCATAACTTTATTTTGGTCTGGCAACTCTTTCTGTTACCAACATAACAAATAATTGCATGTCGGGCATTTTGATTGCTGGCAGTTTGATGACAAAGTTGGAATTGGAGGATTGTCGTTAGAAACAAAAATCTTGTGTAACGGGAATATAACTTAGGTAAGTCTTTTTTGCGTACTAAAATACTATATTTACGTTATAAGTTTTATATAAGATCACATTTTATCAATAAAACAATGAAATAACGTTCAGTTTTTTTTTTTAACAATATTTAATCACTGTACAGTGACTTCACTTTCGTTTTTGTGTAACATTGTGTAACCTTACACAAAGAAACTGGTCTTAGGGTGCATGCAAACTTGATTAGTTAAGTAATTTTTTGTTTGTTTTAAGTAGTTACATACTTACCTAAAGAAAATTTCAAGAAAGGGCCTGGTATATATATATATATATATATATATATATTTGTCCCGCGAACAAAGTTGCGTCCACCTATTACAAAATTTTCATATAATACTGCGTCCACCGCACTTGGGCTTCCGTATACGGACGCAACTTTGCAACCTCTGTTCTTTTAACTAGAAATGACTTCTAATGCCATCTAGAAGCGTTCTGTGAAAACACCCGTGAACACAACCACGGACGCAACTTTACTGAAAAAGTATACAAATTCGGGTATTTTACTTCAGCCAAATCCCGAGCGGCGCAGGTGGCGACACTGAGCGCGCGTATACCCTGCCCCGCGCCCCTGCCGTATATAAAATATCGATTGGTTCAGTAGTATTGCGTCCGGTATTTGGAATGCGTAATTTAACCTCGCCCGGGCCTCTCGCATGGGACCCCCCCCCCCCCCCCCCCCCCCCCCCCCGGCGCATATAAATCAGCTATTAGCACGATAGTGTTGCTTCCACTATTTCTTTCGAATGCATAGCCTAGCCCGAGCGCCGCTCGCTTGCCCGGCGGCGCCTCCCCCCCCCCCCCCCCCCCCCCCCCCGGCGCATATAAATCAGCTATTAGCACGATAGTGTTGCTTCCACTATTTCTTTCGAATGCCCGAGCGCCGCTCGCTCGCCCGACATTTTGCAATCACTTCTATATTACAGCGCGCAGACACAACTTTTCCCTCAAATTGTTTGGATAGGTTAGATTAGGTTACGTTAGGTTAGGTTAGCTTAGGTTAGGTTAGGTTAGGTTAGGTTAGGTTGGGTTAGTTTAGATTAGGTTAGTTTAGGCTAGGTTAGGTTAGTTTAGGCTAGGTTAGGTTTTTTTAGGTTGTGTAAGTTTGGGTAGTAAGTAGGGCTTCCATTCCGTAATTACGTAATTACGCAATTACGTAATTACGCAAAGATTTTAAACTTCTGACAAGTCCGTAACTGAAGGATAGAAATCAGTAATTACGTAAGTATAGGATTCTCTTATTTAACAAAATATAATATGACATAAATAAATTATTGATCCATTAACCACAAATCACGACTTATTGAAGTTGGCAATGGCAACATTAAAACATGTATTCTAAACAGTATGACGGCAACCCAGCCCAGCCAACACTGACACCGGACAAGCGGGTATTCCCCCTTATATAAAATAAATTCAATCCCTAAATACGAGTACCTGTCTGTGGTTCCTGGTTTATTTGGGTCTTGGTTATCGTACGCAATAATTATTTTTGACACGTAAGTAATACAGTTTAATTTTGATAACTAATCGTCCGCAGGGAAGCCGCGTGTTTCAATGTGTGTGTTCAACACTATGATTTATTTTAGACGTATGAAATAAAGTCTCATTGATTTGTCTGTTATTTTATTAGGTTCACAGTACAGTTCACACCGCGATGTCCACGAACTGACTTGTTCACTAAAGTATTTTTGTTGAGTGCCTGTGTACATATTTTAGAGAGAGAGAGATTTGCCTTCAGACTCGCTGGAGATTTTTCATTTTAAAAATGTACGGAATCACTACAAATTTAAGTACTGGGATAAAATGTATTTATTGGAGTTTACTCCAAGAATAGATTTTTCATAATATACATAAGGCCCCCGGTATGGAAATTTTATGAGGATTGAAATAATTCAAGCGTTAACTCAAAAGAGTGACGTTTTCGCGTTAACTAAAAAACGTTATGTTTTTTTCCGGCCAGTATGGAGTAAACTCCAATCGTGCGTGCAGACACACACACACACTTTTTTTACAGGTTGATTTTACGTACGAGTAAAAATTATAAATTTTTGTACGATTATTTAAATTACTTCATCAGCTAACTTTGACAGATTATACTATTTAATGTGGCATAGGTATTTATTTAACTAAGCTCGCGTGGTTTTCATGAAGTTTTATGAAATAAAATTAAGTGGAATTTTGCGTAATGTGCCAAAAATATAGCAGTTAAACGGAGATGTTGAAAAATTTCTTAAGTACAAGTCCATACTTTAGGTACTATACAGAATACTCATTGATCCATTGATTTTTTTAATAAAACCTATTGTTTAATTAATGTAATTTTTCAGTTTGTTCCACATTGCCCTTTGCTACCTATAAACATACAGTAATTAAAGAAAAATTTCTAATTAAAAAAATATCTTAGAAATTACGTAATTACGTAGTTACGTAATTGGACCACCAAAATTCGTATTCAGTTACGTAATTTATATATCCGTAATTCTGGATGCCCTAGTAGTAAGGTTAGATCTAATAAGGTTAGGTTGGGTTGGGTAAGGTTATGTTAGGTTAGGTTGGCTTGGGTTGGCTAAGGTTAGGATAGGTCAAGTATGTTCGCTTGTACACAGTTCAGTCGATTTGAGCTATTTTTTTCTTTTCTCAATACAATTTACATATCTCGGGATTTTTTGTGACCCTACTAGAGCCATAACGATTTTTGTGGCCATATCTCTCGAAGATCAGTATCACGAGAGAAATCTCGCTTATTAAAAAACATATCACGCCGTGGCATACAGACGGGCGAACGGACATGACGAAATTACACGTGTACCGTATTTGGCTACAGAACCCTAAAAAGTTATGTAGACTACGCGGGACGGATCTCGGCGTGTCGCCCGCCACGCGAATACACTATACAAGTACGGTGCGGGAGCGAGGGAGAACACCGACGAACCGCTGCGGCGGCGACACGCCGTGATCCGCCCCGCGCATTATACTTTGTTGTTCCCGTAGTGCGCCCGCGAAAAAAAAAACACGAACGCACTAACTTAACGCTGGGCTGGTGGCTGTGGCTGTCTCATGCGTTATTAATTATCGTTCGTCGTGTACGGGTGTACCTAGTGAGAATAATCGAATAAGTGTGCTGTCTACGTGAGTTGGTCGAGTTTATTACTACCATGAGAGAGTAATGTGCAAGGAAAATGCGGTCCACACGAAGCCGTAGTGCACGGATCCTTAGTCTTGCTGCTAGAAACATAACCTCTGCCCAAGGTAAGTACATACACGCACGCTCGTAATAAACGAGCGGCATTTCTTTTGAGTTAGTGTAATACCATGGTTATTTCTATGTAGGATGTAGCAGCTACAACGCTCAGGCGCGCGCCGACCCGTAACGCATATGTGTGCATCGGCACGTACAGTAGAAACCAAACTTAAATGCGGCTGTGAGGTGCGCCCGTGTGTCTGCGCAAAAGATGATTATTAGGGCAGAGGGGGGGAGGGCGGAAGGTGTGCAAAGGGGGGTATCGGCGCACCCTTCCGCGCTCCCCCGCGTTGCTAGGATACGACCGCACGCCGTCGCCGCCCGCGTCCTGTCGCCCGCGCACGCCCCCCTCTCATCTGTGCGTGCGCCATTGTACAGTCACTCACTATTTATTTGTTTCTTCCGTAGTGTCGCGGTAGATTTTCTACTAATGGTGGTTTCACACATGGTTATTCGTATTCGTGATTGTTGCAAACATTTTAGTTTTATCTCACTCTAACCAAGCCATTAAAAGGAGACGAAACGGAAATGTTTATCAAATATTTGTGTACATACAGCTATGTGTGATGCTAGCATGATAAATGAATGTTTATTGACGAAGTGCGTTTACCGGGGTCGCCCGAGCGACACCAACACGTCGTCAGTTCAAACCGGTTTTAACCATGATCGATACATCGGTGTGCAAAAACATAATATAATACAGTAATATATAAAAATAATATAAAGCAAGACTCTCTTTTTTTACCTACAAATGATAATGTAAAATAATTTTATAAATTGTCTGGCAAAATATTCGATTGTATATTTTATTTGACTATACATGCGCAGTCAAGCGGCCGAACTTCAGGCCAATACGCATTTAAGTTTGGTTTCCACTGTAGGTATCATTCATATTATATTTTAACGGCTTACGCGCGTGCGCGCGCGGTGCGGCGCGGCGCGCGCCTCCGATCTGTGTCCACAGATTTAAAGCGATAGATATAGCAAAGCGCTTAAGAGTATGTCACCGTTTAGATATAACGGTGTGTGAGATGAGACTTCATAATATTACAGTAGCATTGAGTTACAGTAGTCATCGCGCAGTGTTTTTGTACTTGTGAAACACACATAAAGTCATAATGGAATTTAGGTATACTTTTTTTAGTTACAAGTTCTCTCAAAGCGCGGGTGGCGCTGCATCTGATGCGAAGTAGCCGCATGCGGTCCTTTTATTTGTGATATTGTTCATTGTGCATGTACATGAAGTCTCACACACACATCGTTCGTCTAATAGGTGACATACTCTTGAGCGCTTTACCATATCTATCTATTTAAATAATTGGATTAGACAGAGTTCAGTCAGCAGGCAGGCAGGACAGAAGGCGCGCCGCGCACCTTATCGGGCTTATGGGGAATCATCGGGACATGCGTTGGGGTTGTGTGTGTTCGGGTGAGCGGGTGCAACGTGCCACGTGCAATCAATTTGCACGGCCGCGCGCTTCTTCGTGATTGTTATAGGACTTCGACTTATATTTGACATTAGATCAGAGGTGGTCAATACACGGTGTTAACTATAATAGGCGACATTCCCGAAAGGGGGTTATTCTGTGTCACATTTCACATACTGATCCCGAAATGAGGATTTTTTTTTGGTTTTGTTTTAAAATGGACCATTTCTATATTTGGTATAAAAACATGGTATTTCGAATTATGGGAATCGCACTGTATCACAGATTACTAAATAGTTACTTCGTACTGTATTACCAAAAAAATAATCTAAAGCCGGATAATTTTTAAATAAATACAAAAAATCTATATGTATAACTGGCGGCGCGCGACGCGCGGTGGTCGCGGCGCGGCGCATGGTGGGTTTACACCATTCCAAAGAGAAAATGGTCGCTAAGGTAAAATTTTGAAAAAAATGGAAATTTTTTTTTTTACAATTTTCGATTTTATTTTTAAATACCACAAAATTATTAGTATAAAAAATATTTAGTTTTATAATCGGTATTATAATAAAAATGTAGCGAAAAAAGTTAACACCGTATAATATGGTTTACATAGGTACTTAAATATGTACATACTTAAGTAGTACTTCTTACAATTTTGAAATCAATAAAATACCAACACTTGGTAGGTACATAATAAATAAGTAAATACAGGGGTGGGTATTAGGTTGAGTCATACATAAAGCAAGACACAGCTCATAATGCTTCAAATCAAATACCCCAAAGGGATTCTGGTAGAAAATGCCTAGAGGCAATAAGTGTTACCTTTTCCCCATAAGCTTATATGAGTGCAATAAATGTATACAATACAATACAATACAATAATGCTGGAGCTGATTAGTAAATAGAAAAAAAATATGCCCATTCAGTACAAATAAATAAATAAATACATAAATTCAACCAAATATTTATAACTGACATCAGGGGGTTATTCTATATGTGAAACTAAATAACTTCTGCGGCAAAAGAAATTTTTTCAAACAAAAGAAAAATTTATTTTTCCTATACAATTTTGTAATAAGTACCTATTCTCAAAATGTATGGGAAAAATATGTTTTTTTCTGCTAAGTAGTAAAATTTATTACATGTATTTATTAATTCTGAATTTTATCGAAACAGTTTTTGCAGGTTTTATATGTTTCTTTATCGTTGCAGACACGATAGTACCAGGTACAGGTACCGGTTCAATTACAAAAAATCCAAAGAAGATACAAATATTATCCAATGTGAGACTCTGCAGCCCAATCTCTGCTGAAAGAAAGTACGAATATTTTTATTATTATATATTTTTAATAAAGATGTTTATATTTTTCAAAATGAGGTCGGCTAAAGTTAAATTAATTTTTTTATAGCTGCCCTAACGACGACCGACGACGTTTCAGACTTCAAAGTGCTGACACTTCTGATGGTAGTGTACATCACGAGGAAAAGTCTGACAAGGAAATAGCAAGGTAATTTATCACCTGCAAACTTTTTTAATGTTTCTTATTTTATATTGTTTGGACTAAATATTTTTATTCCATTATCGATCACGTTTCAGAGTCCGTGATGCTGACCCTCCTGATGGTAGTGTTCATCACGAGGAAAAGTCTGACAAGGAAATAGCAAGGTAATTTATCACCTGCAAACATTTAGAATTTTCTTATTTTATATTGTATGGATTAAATATTTTTATTCCATTATCGATCACGTTTCAGAGTCCGTGATGCTGACACTCCTGATGGTAGTGTTCATTACGAGGAAGAGTCTGACAAGGAAATAGCAAGGTAATTTATCACCTGCAAACTTTTTTAATGTTTCTTATTTTATATTGTTTGGACTAAATATTTTTATTCCATTATCGATCACGTTTCAGAGCCCGTGATGCTGACACTCCTGATGGGTAGTGTTAATCACGAGGAAAAGTCTGACAAGGAAATAGCAAGGTAATTTATCACCTGCAAACTTTTTTAATGTTTCTTATTTTATATTGTTTGGACTAAATATTTTTATTCCATTATCGATCACGTTTCAGAGTCCGTGATGCTGACCCTCCTGATGGTAGTGTTCATCACGAGGAAAAGTCTGACAAGGAAATAGCAAGGTAATTTATCACCTGCAAACATTTAGAATTTTCTTATTTTATATTGTATGGATTAAATATTTTTATTCCATTATCGATCACGTTTCAGAGTCCGTGATGCTGACACTCCTGATGGTAGTGTTCATTACGAGGAAGAGTCTGACAAGGAAATAGCAAGGTAATTTATCACCTGCAAACTTTTTTAATGTTTCTCATTTTATATTGTTTGGACTAAATATTTTTATTCCATTATCGATCACGTTTCAGAGCCCGTGATGCTGACACTCCTGATGGTAGTGTTAATCACGAGGAAAAGTCTGACAAGGAAATAGCAAGGTAATTTATCACCTGCAAACATTTAGAATTTTCTTATTTTATATTGTATGGACTAAATATTTTTATTCCATTATCGATCACGTTTCAGAGCCCGTGATGCTGACACTCCTGATGGTAGTGTTAATCACGAGGAAAAGTCTGACAAGGAAATAGCAAGGTAATTTATCACCTGCAAACATTTAGAATTTTCTTATTTTATATTGTATGGACTAAATATTTTTATTCCATTATCGATCACGTTTCAGAGTCCGTGATGCTGACACTCCTGATGGTAGTGTTCATTACGAGGAAGAGTCTGACAAGGAAATAGCAAGGTAATTTATCACCTGCAAACATTTTGAATTTTTCGTATTTTATATTGTTTGGTAGTCCAAATATTATTTATAATAAATTTATATTATATATTTAGTAATATTTTTATTCCATTATCGATCACGTTTCAGAGCCCGTGATGCTGACACTCATGATGGTAGTGTTCATCACGAGGAAAAGTCTGACAAGGAAACAGCAAGGTAATTTAAGACTTTCAATAATTATTAAAATTACTTATTTTGTATTCGTTAGTACTCGTTTTCGTTTTGTACTCGTTTTGTATTCGAATATTTAGTATATTCGAATTATTATACTTCATAATAATATTGATCTCGGTAATCTATCGACTGAACTGATTAAGTTCAAATTTTAATGTTATATATACCTGAAATTTTCTTGCTATTTTTTAGTGGTACAGACTTTGAATCAGACAGATCGGAATATTTACCACCACATAATGAAGAGACTGACTCATCTCTCACGGTATGTAAGATTTTTGCTTTTGTTTTAAAATTTAATAGTAAATATGTATAGCTCATATGCCCTGTACGCGCATTGAATATTATTCGATCGAACCCTCAAGCATATGGCTAGGCACATTGTGTATCTATATTTTATACAGTAATTAGAGGGAGCACTGAGTTGAGTTGTCAGCCTCGGAAGCTTATGGTGCGATCGGTCGACTGTTGTTCGTGACCGTTCCAGGCTGGCCGCTGTTCGAATTCCACATAAAACTGTAGGTCCCTTCCCTTATTATCACCTTACTAGGTGGTAGAGTTTAACCCGCCCGGGTTGCCGCATTGAATGAAATGTATTCAGTCGAAGATAGTAAGTAAATATTTGGTGTTCAATATTTTATTATTATATGTAGTACATATTTAGCTTGTACCCGCATTATATATTAGGTAAATGCAATACCGAAATAAAGAGAAAAATAAGTTCCGTCGGGGTAACGCTGATGGTAACGCGCTGGCGGCTCAGCGTTCGAATCCTGGTCAGGACCTATTTTTTTCTCTTTACTTCGGTTTTGCATTTTTCTAATATATAAAGGAGGTGCTTTATATGGCTGCTTAGTAATATTTACTTATTAGCTTTCAGTTCAGTGTAGCCGGCATGACCTGTCATGGCGACTAGTTCTCTATTAAGGTGTTAAGGGGCTGACATCACGTATATGTTGTAGATGATTTAACCAGTTTCCATGAAAAAAAAGTTGGCACCTACCTAATTCACGTGGTTTAGTCTTTAACTATGTGATTATTAGTAATACGGCCACTATTATTTCAGGATGATAGTTATGCACTGATCGGAAACACTTATGATCGTGTACATCCAAATGTAGAGGATAATCAAATGAACGATTCAAGTGGTGCTGAAGAGGAAAGTGAATTATCTCAAAATACTATACAAGAGTAAGATACAAATCACTACCTAACAACTTTATTATAAAATATGCTACTTGTGTCGTATCTCTGCCCGTTTATACTCTTTAAATTGAGTACTAATGAAGTACTTGCAATAGTTGCAATACAGTTTGTTTCTACATGGATCTTGATTATTCCGATTTATTATAGTCTGGCAAACGACCTATGGTAACCATAACGACTAGGAAGTGTGAGCAAAGAGGTTTTGTCTATTTGCAGGCATATCTAGGTAGTAACTTTTCTCAAACATCTTCCTCTAAGACATTTTAATGTTCAACTGCTAGGCACTGGTCACTCTTATTCCTATGTCTTTAATCATCCATACATTATTTTGTATTAACAATTATTTATTAAATTCAATATTTTCAGGGCTGCTAAAACTGAATATGTAACGAGCCAACTTCAGAAAGAAAATATTTCTCCATCAAATTATGGAGTAAGTATTTCGTATCCCTTTATTAAATTTTCTTTTCTATTTTTCTTGCGTGAATGTGGTGGAATAAAATAAAATCTAAAAGTTAGCTTATGACATCAAGAAATGAAAAAAAAAACAGCCCAAAATTTATGTTTTCCCTATCTACCAAAAGGCTGTCTTTTGAGCTTTTCACTTGACTTTTCCCCTGTCACGTCTATACTACAGGGGAAAAATTAATTTATGTATTATATTGAGGACGCATGTGCTCGAAAAGGGTCAGGTGCGTAGTACCCGTAACCGACAAGATTTAGAAAACTTTTGTCTTCGAGATGTATTAGTGGATTTACATTGACATCATTTGACCATTGAAGATTTAATAATAGGCATTTCGAAATAATGTATTTTTGCAGAGCCACCTCAGTGAAAAGACGAACAACGCTCATACCAACACCACCGACACAAAGAAAAAACAAAACCACCGAAAGAAAGATTTTTGTTACTTTTGCGAGGAAAATGTATTAAACTTTGCACGGCATATTATGCGAAATCACACTCAACACCCAGAAGTTCAGAAAATCCTGTCCTATCCTAAGAAGAGCAAACAAAGAGCAAACTGTATAGTTACTTTAAGAAAAAGAGGCAATTACATAGTAAATTCAAGCAAACTCTTCAAGCCTATGAGAAGCAGCCCTACATCATCTGACGAAAACTATTTACCATGTACATACTGTTACGGTTATTATAAGAAAAAACAATTGTGGCGTCATAGAAAAATCTGTACAGAAAAAAAACAAGACAATTCGACAAGTGCTCAATCAGATTCTCAAAACTTCACTCTTAGGCATTTAAACATTGACATTCAGTTGCGAGAACAAGTTTTTCCACGTATGAGAGCAGATAAGATATCGTTAGTGGCAAAGAAAGATCCCCTCATCTGCGCATTCGCGACTAGGTACCTAAAGTTGCACAGAGAGAAGCATTTTATCAATGTAACCTCTCGAAAAATGCGCGAACTTGCTAAATTACTCATGGAAATAAGAAATCGAGAAAAGAAGATTCAAAATTTGGTTGACGCATTGCAACCACAATATTATGACTTAATAGTAGAAGCGACTAAAGTTGTAGCGGATTACGATTCCGTAAAAGAGAAGTTCAGGTCACCAACTTATGCGATGAACATAGCTACTGCGCTCAAGCAATGTGCAAACATTGCTATTCTGTATGCGGCCAAGAAAAAAAAAGAGTACTTTTCCCTGGAAACTGCTGAAGCCGAAACGGGTTTAAGAACAATTATTCAATTGTTAAATGAAAATTGGCGTTTCGACGTATCTACGCAAGCAGCTGATGACCTCAACTCTAATAAGTGGAACAAAGTAAGTTTGGTTCCACTAGCTAGTGACTTGAAACTTTTAAAATGCCACCTAATGAAAATGGCTAAAGAATCTGCAAATGCCATAAAATCAAATAAAATTACCAAACAAGACTACAATGACATGGTTGAATCTATTTACTGTAGAGTTCTCCTTTTAAACAGACGCCGTCCAGGAGAGCTGCAAAGACTTCTAATAGATACATATAATGAATGCGGTAATGCAAAATCAAGCTATGAAGAATTCGATAAAATGCTGTCGCCTTCCGAACAGATTTTGATCAGAAACTTCAAACGAGTCGTAATCCGTGGAAAACGAAACAGAGGTGTTCCCGTTTTATTTAGTGTAGATGTGCAAGAAGACATACGGCTGTTACTATCTGTACGAGACCAATTTATTCCTACAGATAATACATACCTATTCGCTAGACCCGACTGCATCTCGTCCATTTCTGGATACAAAATTCTAAATAAACATTCGAAAGAATGCGGTGCCAAAAATCCAGATGCCATATCGGCAACTAGGCTTCGGAAACATCTGGCCACACTCACTCAAGTACTGGAAATGAGCGAGAATGACTTAGAACAACTATCAACTTTCATGGGCCATACGGCGAGCATTCACAAAAAATCCTACCGCCTACCTGATGACATCTATCAGACAGCTAAAATGTCAAAATTACTCATTCTGATGGAAGATGGAAAAGCTGACCAATTTAAAGGAAAACGTTTAGAAGACATTGAATTAAATCTAGATGAGGAACTGAATGGCGAAGACATCAATGAATTCGAAGACGAATTTGATGTTCTTCAACAAGTAGAAGTGGTGATGAATGAAAACCCTAACGAATGTCAAAACGAACATAGAGAAGAAGAAGAAGAACACACTGTAAAACCCCCCCGTTCTGCGATGAAAAAAAAAAGGGAACTGGTTAAGTGGACGGAAGATCAGAAAACAATAGCTAAAGAATACTTTAAAAACAGCATTAAGCTGAAAGTTCCTCCGAAAAAATCCGAGTGTGAGGGTCTGATTTCTCAATATCCTAGCCTGTTCCACAATAAAAATTGGCTTAAAGTGAAAGTGTACATTCAAAATGTCTACACAAAGAAATGCAAATAGAACGAAACGAAACGGGCACGAAATCAAACTCCGGTGCTCAGTACAGTAAACAGGGCGGCCTGTTACCGGAGCAAACACGGACGCGAACGGCGGGCTTGCGGTTGTGCGGGGCGACGCAAGCGTGAGACGCGCAGCGGAGAGAGAGGGACGGCGACAGAGCACTGGCAAGCTCGACGAAACGTAGGCTCGACGATTCAACCGCTTCGGCGGGAATGTAGCTTGCTGGCTCTTGCTGTCTTGATTTCTTCCAGTTGCTCTTGCTGCTCTTGCTAGAGGTCCTCTCTCTCCGGTTGCTCGCTGCGGTCTATCGAGCCGGGGATTAGCGGCCCCTTTTATAACCTTCCTAGGGACGCGCCGGGCAACAGAATGTAGCACCGGCGCGGCGCGGCGGACCGCTGGACTATTGCGCTCGGCTCGGCTATGAGTCATCTCGCTGCGCGACTCTAACGCCCCCCGCCTGCCCCACTCGCCTCGTCCGTGTGTACTCCAGTAAAAGGCCGACCAGATATATTTATTTATTGAATAAAACTTACATCTAGCCTAGTCGATATTCTAAAGCTAGTTAAATCTAACGGGCTAGGTCTTACGGACTATCTTATGCTACGATTTTGTAAAGATGTATATTTCTTAATAACTAACTTATGTCTAACTTATGCTATCTTAATTATACCTAGCCCGCGCCTATGCTATTCTATGCTAACTTATGAAACCTATTCTATAACTACGCCGGCCGCTGCCTAACTACTCTATTTCCTACACTAATTTCCCTAAGCTAAGATGCGCTGGCTGCGGAGCTATCGTCGTCCGCCACAGTATTTTTTCAATTTGGACTTTGTGTTAATTTGTTGATATTAGCAGTAAAGCCGCTGAACTCAATATTAAATTGACCAGGCCGTCTTTATAAAGTTTCATATATTTTGGTTTAAAAATATGTTGATTCGGGTTTGTATTTTTTATTTGGAATTATGGCAGACGTTTCATTTTCTTTTGTTTATGTAGGATAATAAATGTTATCATTAAACAGTACAAAAGGGTTTTAAACATAAGTATTTTGTCATTAGAAATGTATGTTTAGGTATATCTGTTTTGTATGGAAACTTTTTTTGTTTGATTTTTCTTGCTAAGCATGCAAGTCGCTTACTGAATCTTAATCAGAAAAATGCGGACAACAAATAAAGAAAAATCGTCCGAGCCGGGACTCGAACCCGGGAACCTTGGCTGTAGCTGCCAATGCGATACCAACTTCGCTACCCGGACCGTGACGATTTCTCTTCTAATTGTTGCCGTATTCATCTGGATCTTTTTAACGCTCACTCAGCGTTCGAAGTAGTTTACACAGATTGATTATCAACCTTATGTTGTCGCCGTTAAGATCGTACTTAACATAAGGTTGATAATCAACCTGTGTAAACTACTTCGAACGCTGAGTGAGCGTTAAAAAGATCCAGATGAATACGGCAACAATTAGAAGAGAAATCGTCACGGTCCGGGTAGCGAAGTTGGTATCGCATTGGCAGCTACAGCCAAGGGTCCCGGGTTCGAGTCCCGGCTCGGACGATTTTTCTTAATTTTTTTTCCGCATTTTTCTGATTAAGATTCAGTAAGCGACTTACATGCTTAGCAAGAAAAATCGACTGTCTACACAAAGAAATGCAAATAGATGATTTATTTTGCATTTTATGTTAATTCACAAACTTTCTCTCAATATCTTAGATGATGAAGGTATTTTTTCAATTTGGACTTTGTGTTAATTTGTTGATATTAGCAGTAAAGCCGCTGAACTTAATATTAAATTAACCAGGCCGTCTTTATAAAGTTTCATATATTTTGGTTTAAAAATATGTTGATTCGGGTTTGTATTTTTTATTTGGAATTATGGCAGACGTTTCATTTTCTTTTGTTTATGTAGGATAATAAATTGTTATCATTAAACAGTACAAAAGGGTTTTAAACATAAGTATTTTGTGATTAGAAATGTATGTTTAGGTATATCTGTTTTGTATGGAAACTTTTTTTGTTTGATTTTTCTTGCTAAGCATGCAAGTCGCTTACTGAATCTTAATCAGAAAAATGCGGACAACAAATAAAGAAAAATCGTCCGAGCCGGGACTCGAACCCTGGAACCTTTGCTGTAGCTGCCAATGCGATACCAACTTCGCTACCCGGACCGTGACGATTTCTCTTCTAATTGTTGCCGTATTCATCTGGATCTTTTTAACGCTCACTCAGCGTTCGAAGTAGTTTACACAGATTGATTATCAACCTTATGTTGTCGCCGTTAAGATCGTACTTAACATTGAATTTAACATTAAAAAATATTTAATATTAAAGGCGACAATTGACAATAACCGGTGTTTTATTAATTCATTATACAGGCTGTTTCAGGATAGGGTTTCGTATAATCAGGGTTCCAAATGGGTTCATATTTGAAAACAATAAGCTCTGAAATTTAAATCTCACTTATCTCACTTAATATTATAAATGCGAAAGTATGGATGTTTGTTTGTGAGTTTGTTTGTTGTTCTTTCACGCCTAAACGGCTGAACCGATTTAAATGAAATTTGGGAGGTAGATAGATCAAGCACTGGATTAACACATAGGCTATATACCATCACGCTAAATAACCTTAGGGCTGAGCAGTATCAATAAAAGCATATAACTCCGGAATCTATGAACGGATTTTAATGCTGTTTGCCCCAGTGTAAAAAGTAGTTTTTGGGGCTCACTAAAGACTATATAGAGAAGGGAGAGGAGAGAGGAGGGATGGAGAGAAAAGTCGAGGCAGAGGGCAGGGAGGGCCAGGGAGAGGATGTGACTAATTCAAAAATAACTAATAGTGATGGAGTATTCAATAAAAGCGATGTGAAGATATATAGTATTTGGGTCAATCAACTTATGATATGACATTACAACGACTATTCCCAAGTTGACAGTTGTTGCATGGTAGACAATAATGCATTTCGCATATTTTTTAACTATAATAGGTCGGTGCGGAGATCGATGGGGGGAGAAGGTTAGAACGCTATTTTTGTACAAATTTTCGTTTCTTCTAATTTAGTAAAATTTTTTACATATAGTTAAAAAAAACGTCCATTGTGAGGGTTATCTAATCTGAGCGTAAGTAAAACAATTATGTATTTTTTAATTTTTAATTAGCATTTTCCAATTGTGCCTTTCTCTGCTGCCAGTATGCCGCATGGTCAGCAGAGCACGGGGTGAAGGCGTACCCCTTCCCATCACGCCGCCAGTGGCATTGGCACCACCGGGCCACGTTAGCTGCGAGCCGGAGGCACACAGGGCACCGGCAGCTGAAGGGAGGGGCGTCCCCCCTTACATAGCCCTCCGCGCATGGAGGGCGCAGAGACGGCGCAGGCTGGCGCGGTGCCTCTCGCTGGCTCCTGCAAAAAATTACAAACTTGCATAATTTTTTTTTATACGAAGCGCGACATAACGTGCCTTCGACGCCCCCATGGAAATTCATTCGGTCGAGTACGGGGGTTGCGAATGCCATGACGGGTGAAAAGTTATTTTGTATGATGATCGGAGCGTCACCTCCTAGAGGCGGTTGGCAAATATGTGAGCAACAAATAACGTCACCTCTAAGAGGTCATTGGCAACTGAGCAAAACTGAAGAATACATATATACAGGGTGTCCCATAATTAATGGATAACCCGTAATGGGAGTGTAGACGGCTTGTTGACAGTTTATAAAAAAATAAGAAAAAAAATATAAGTCAAATACTTTTTTTATTACAATTGTTTAAATTTTTTTTTTAATTGCTACCTTGTTAATGTAATGTAGGCATAAAGGCTCCAAGTGAAGATTTTTTGTAATTTTGTTTCTATGAATAATAATTCTGAAAAGTTGTACTTCCAAATTACAAAAGAAAAAATAAATTTTATTATTTTGTAGTTTTTTTTTTCAAGATACGTTTGAAGTTTCATTTTATTATTTTTATAATTTTTTGTCAATACTTTGAAAGCTGGCGAAAAAAAAATTATGTACGACAACATAGGTGGCCAAGCTCACAAAAATTAGCCTAGTTAGTGTCGATTCTGAAATGGTATAGCAAACATTATATTTAAAAAAAAATTAAGATATGCTTGTTTAATCTTTGTAAGAGCATTTTTTGTGGCAAATTTGCCAAATTAATTTTTTTTTATGTAATCCAGTATGTGTGGCTGTGTCAGAGGGGCCAGGGCACATGCTCCGACCAGCCAATATCACCACCGAGAAGGTAGGTGCCATACCGGAGACTTCGCTTTTTGGATTTACCTACATTACATAAACAAGGTAGCAATTAAAAAAAAAAAACAAACAATTGTAATAAAAAAAGTACTTGACTTTATTTTTTTTCTTATTTTTTTTATAAGCTGTCAACAAGCCCTCTACATTCCAATCACGGGTTATCCATTAATTATGGGACACCCTTTATATATAAATCATTAACCTGTAACAGAGCAGGCTCCCGCAACACCACAGAATCCGGGACCATGTCGACGGCGCCTCTCCGGTTATCAAAGGGCTTCTGTAAAGATATACGTTCATTCAAGAGGTGGGCGTTAACTGCTAAACAGGTATTTTTTAGTTGCTAGTGGCCTCCAAAATTCACAGTTGTTAAAAACTTCGAAATTTGCAATTTTATTTGTTCAGAACACAGGTTGTTCCAGATTGTTTGTAGAATAACTCGTATTCCAAACTCGGGCGAGTCCATTCTGAATCTGGCTGAATATTAATTCGTCCTTTTTAGTTTAATTGAAGAAAAAACCGTTTAAAAATGGACTCGCCTTTCGAACGATTCCATTTTTTAAACTATTTTAGCAGTGAATCTCCCGCTAGAAACTCGGACAGTCCATTCTGAACCTGAAATGGACTTGTGCTTTACTTCGAAATGAAGGCGATTCACAGTCCGCCAATAGGCAACATCGAATATAGAATGTTATATTGTTTTAGCATATTCTCAGAAAACATAAACATAACCCAGCGAAGTGAACTATAACAAATCGCTGATATAACACAAAGTTACACTATTTTTACAATTTCTTTGCAATTCGCTCCCCTATAACCTAACCTAACCATACCTAACCTAACCTAACCCAACATCTCAAAAAATGTAAACAGTCGGAATGAAATATGTACTTACGATTCGCTGGGGTCCATTTCTTCTCAACGAACTCACTCAAAAGAAGAACCACCTAGCACCTCACCTCAACCGCACTTACTATAATCTGTGACGTATGTTTATGGTTTTTGACGTCTTTACGTGCGTATAATAGCCGGGACCGATCTCGGCGGCTCGCCGCCGCAGCGGCGGAGCTGCGCAGAAAGGAAAATTAGGTCGGATTGGGGGTAATGTATGAGGCAGAGAGAGGCAAAGGGGGACGGGCTACCCCCGCCGTTCTCACAGTCCCGCAGTCATAGTTATATCTCTCTCGCGCCCGCTCTGTGCTCATATTGCTTCTCTCTCGCACAGCGCTCGTCACTGTTCTCCCTCGCACCCGCACCTTCCTCGTATAGTATATCCTTCGCACCAGCATGTTCGTCAGTGCGCTCACTTGCACACCTGCAGTATGTGCCAGTGTCTCCCTCGCACTCTGTTTGTATGTACAGGTGACAACGGAATTTCGAAAAATAATAAACTGTATTTATTATTTTGCGATTTATTATTTTTAAAAGTATTTTTTTCTTTTCAACGTTTTTATTTATGAATGTGTAATCAATCTGTTAAAGTGTTATATTATGTAATTAGAGAGTGGGTGGGACAGGCTGGACGCCATAATGTGTATTATAAAAGGAGTCAATTCTGTGTGTAAATTGAAATGTATACTCATAATATACAGGGCGGGTGCCGAAATGTCTGTAATATGAACAGACGTCATACGGAGGGTGAAATGAAAACAGCATATATAAATACGAATAAAAATATCGAAATAAAAAGTAATCTGCCCATATGATAGAAAGTTTTTATTACACTATATTCACTTACATCCTTATTAAATACTCTAGAAGTGATGGACGCAGCAAGTATCTTTTTTGAAAGGACGCAGAAATGATAGCGGGATGTATATATATATATATATATATATATATATATATCCTGTAACCTATTGTGCGTCCATTATGGGCTTTGTTACATTTAATGTGACGTCCACCTGCTTTGGACGTCCGATATACGGACGCCAAATCGGAGACAGATCCCTACCGCCTCCTCGTGCCGTACTAATCACAGAAAAGTAAAAAAAAAAAAAAAAAAGGGACGTCGATTTATCTTCATGCTGTCTGCATTGTATATTTCTATAGTTCCGCGTGTTTCCAACACAAATAATGGTGGCGCTGCTGTCTTTACTAGTACTTTCATACAGTGGCGGCTTTGACCTATAAATCTTAGTGAGGCGACTAAAAAATCCACCTACATTGCTATTACTTTATGATAAATTGAAAAACCTAAACCTAATTTTTTTTGGCCCTAACAATATTTAACCAAAAACTACTATCGAATCGCGCACCGAGGGTACCGTATCGCCATGTCACGGCTAGCGCCACTAGATGAATTTCATAACACGCCACGCCATCTAGATGGCGTGTTATGAAATACTTCATATTAGTTAGTCACGATTAGAAAATGATTCATCATCTATTTGGTAGATGGCGCGCGCGCATACACTTTTTGAAACCAAAAAGTGTATGCGCGCGCGCCATCTATGGGAACCCCCGTGAGTTTTTTACTTTTTCTTATTTTCATTATTTTTTGTTATATCGGCCATAATAACACTTTGGGGGGTTCGCTGGGTTAAGCATTGGTAGTGTTCTCTGGAGCTGTATGGAGTTCACCAAATTACCAATCTAGCAATCTACTGTGCCAGCGGTGGGTCACACTAAAGTAGAGCCCAGCAAGTCCGACATTCACGTCCTCGTCGTGCTCCCTGGGCAATGTTGCGACGATGCCTTTGGCATTACCACCGTCCCAGAGTCGCAACAGCTGAGGAATGTCGGACGCAGGCGATCATCCTGCGCCTAAACAGGATTTATTTTCAGCCTCACTATGTGGTAGACAAGTCCTCCACTATGTCGTCCGGGTTGGTACCACAGATCGTAGGCGAAAAACTCCTGATGTGGCTCTGCTACACTTGGAGGCCAGCCTGCGACTAGCCGGTCGGTGGACTTGAGTGTGTCGGGGGTGTCCTGGGTTGTGGATGCTAGTGTCGCTCGCACTCCAGACTCCTTTTAACCGACTGACAGCCGCAGGGGTCAGGGAGAGCCGGTGGAAACAGGTGACCGCTGCCTGCCTGCGTGGTAGTACAGGGGCCCGGCACACGGCCCTCACCAACCCGTGTGCTGGCTGCCCTATCAACACGCGAAAATCCCTGTCAGAGAGCATTGTGGGGCTGGTGACCATGGGAGACCACATGTTTTCTGGGAGGGGGGGCCCGGGGGTCCTCTCGCTCTCTGCGACTGTCAGTTGGTTGAGTCTATCCGAGTTGCACAAGGCATCACCGCGCCCTGGGCACATTCCGATACACTCCACGAATCAATCACCCATCTAAATTATGAGCCGAACAAAAAATAGAAAACTGTATAAACCTTCAGCGGCCCGTTCTCCCTCAAAATTTAAGGTAGACCTCGCCAATATAAGAGGTCTACACACAAATTTCTCATCCGTCGCCTGCCATCTGCAGACGGCGAGGCCTCACCTCCTCTTTCTTACGGAGACCCAGATCGGGCGTCCTGCGGACGCATCCTACCTGGACGTTCCTGATTACAATCTTCAGGAACGTTTCATGGCGAAGGGTGGTGTCTGCTTGTACGTTGGATCTGGTGTCTCCTATACCCGGCTCACCCGATTTGAAGACCCTGCTTTTCCTGTGTTATGGATCCGCGTGAATCTTCCCCACGTGGTGAGGATTTACGCGGGTGCATACAGATCCCCTAACCTCAGTGCGTCAAGAACAGAGGCATTTTATGAGCATCTCAGCAGTACGGCAGACAAACTGCTTTGCGAGTTCCCTACGGCGGAGTTAGTGATGCTGGGTGACTTCAATGCTAAACACCAAGACTGGTTGGGCTCCCCCATCACTGACCATGCCGGCAGGGAGGCGTACAACTTGGCCATTGCGCACGGGTTGACGCAGTTGGTATCCGGAACCACTCGGATACCTGATAACCCTGCCCATCGACCTAGTTTGTTGGACCTTGTGCTGACTACCGAGCCAAATGGTTACAAGGTGAGGGTCGAAGCTCCCCTCGGAAACTCCGACCATTGCCTTGTACGCTCAACTGTGCCAACTGTACACTTCGCGGAAGCACGTGAATGTAGTACGCGAACAGTTTGGCACTACCGGTCAGCACAATGGGATGACTTCCGTTCCTTCCTGGGAGCCTACCCTTGGCACGACGTTTGCTTCTCTTCTCCAGACCCATCCCTGTGTGCCCAATCGGTCGTCGATGTGATCGCACAGGGTATGAATTTCTTCATACCTACCTCCACCGTTCCCATCGGCGGCCGCCATAAGCCTTGGTTTGATTGTCAATGCAGACTGGCTATTGACACTAAGAACAAGGCTTATAGGAAATGGCTGCAGAATAGGTCTGTCGAGAACAGACGAGAGCTCAACGTCGTTGCTAGGTCCTGCAAACGAACGCAAAACTTGGCCAAGTTCAGGCACGACCGTGGAATTGGCGCGAAACTTGCACGTAGCCCTTCGGGTAGCCGCGCCTTCTGGTCTCTCGCCAAATCCATCGGTCGGAATTTCTGCCGTCCTGCTACACCTCCGCTGGAACGTCCGGATGGCTCGCTCGCTATACTCGCGAAAGAAAAGGCGAATATCTTTGCACGCCTTTTCGCATCCAACTCAAACATGGACGACCTGGGCGCCAACCCCCCTTCATTACCCCATTGCGGGCGTATGATGGCAAATATTAGGTTCCACCCCAGAGTCGTCCATAAAACACTACGTGAGTTGGATATTTCGAAGAGTAGTGGGCCTGACGGCGTCCCGGCGATCGTCTTGAAAAATTGTGCTCTGGAATTGGCGCCAGTCCTCACCCGCCTATTCAAACGCTCCTATTCCTCCGGATCAATGCCTTCTTGCTGGAAGAGAGCTTCGGTCCAGCCGGTCCCCAAGAAGGGGGACCCAGCGAACCCATCGAACTATCGCCCTATTGCGATAACCTCACTTTTGAGTAAGGTTATGGAGCGTATTGTCAACTCAGCGCTCCTGACGTACCTAGAAGACTCTAAACTCCTCGACGACAAACAATACGGCTTTCGCAAGCAAAGGTCGACTGGAGATCTTCTAGCGTACGTCACGCATTTATGGGCTGAAAGGCTCGATGGTTTTGGGGAATCGCTGGCGGTCGCTCTGGACATATCCAAAGCATTCGATCGCGTCTGGCACCGGGGACTCTTAAGCAAGCTTCCGGCCTACGGTGTCCCTACAAAACTGTGCACCTGGATCTCCAGCTTTTTGAGTGGCCGGTCGATATTTGTCACCCTAGATGGTGCCTGCTCGGCCGACTACTCAATCAATGCTGGTGTTCCACAAGGATCCGTGCTGTCGCCTACGCTGTTTTTATTGTTCATCAACGACATGCTCTCGCTCGGCGAAATACACTGTTACGCGGACGACAGCACGGTGCACGAAGGGTTCATCAAGGACTGGAAGGGTAGAGAGGCCTCAGCAGCAAACGCGAGACGCGAAACTGTTGCTCGGGTTGACCAGGTTCTCGAAAAAGTATCCTCTTGGGGGAAGAAGAACTTGGTCAACTTCAACGTAGCCAAGACGCAAGCTTGTGCCTTCTCTACTAAGGCTGATCCGTTTCCTCTCCAAGCCACTTTTCAGGGCAGCCAAGTCCCCAACGATGGTAGTCTGGGCGTCCTGGGTATGGAGGTGTCCAGGGACGTTGGGTTTCGATCGTTCATAGAGTCCAAGGCGAAACTAGCGTCTCGAAAATTAGGAGTCCTTTACCGCTGTCGGCGATTTTTCACGCCGGTCCAACTGCTTACACTCTACAAAGCACAAGTAAGACCGGTGATGGAATATTGCAGTCATCTTTGGGAGGGTTCCCCTGAGTACCTTCTTTCAGCCTTGGATTCTATTCAGCGACGAGCCATTCGCCTCATTGGTGACTCCGTACTCACAAAGGACCTTCAACCTCTAAAGCACAGACGTATCGTTGGGTCATTGAGCCTGTTTTATCGGTACTACTATGGCCGCTGCTCTGACGAACTTGCTTCCCTTATCCCTCCTCCTCCTGTTCGCCTTCGCCAAACCCGCCATACTCTCGCGGAACACCCGTTTGTAGTCGACAGAAGAGTTCTTCGAACTGCACGATTCTCTAAATCGTTCTTGTGCCGCACTGCAAAGGTGTGGAACGGGCTCCCAGGAAATATCTTCCCCCACTCCTACAATCCACAGATCTTCAAATCGCGGGTTAATAGCCTTTCCCCAGCAACATTAGTCCACCTCCAAGCCGGACTGGCACCTCCTCGGGGGTGAAATTGGCTGCGCCTGAGGTTGCGACCTCGGACAGAGCCACCCAGTTCGGTAGCAATAAAAAAAAAAAAAAAAAAAAAAAAAAAAAAACACATTTTCTGTGAACATTTCGACGGGCTACCAAATTACGGTTCAAGAGATACAGGCCTCGGACAGACGGACGGACAGACAAGCAGCGGGTGGCCGAGTGGTTTGGGCATTGGCTTCAAATGCGAGAGGTGCGAGGTTTGAATCCGGTCGGCGTGTAACAATGAGTTTTTTCTGACGAAAAAATTTACGTGTATGCATACCTACACCTGCTGCTGCCGCATAGCAGCCTCGGCTGTGTTCTCCTCTGTCTAGTATAGCCAGCAATCCAGGGAAGTCTCCGGTATGGCACCTACCTTCTCGGAGGTGATATTGGCTGGTCGGAGCATGCGCTTTGGCCCCTCCGGCTCAGCCACCCATACCGGATTACATAAAAAAAAAAGACAGACGGACGGACGGACAGACAGACAGACAGACAGACGGCGTAGGCTTAGTAATAGGGTCCCGTACCGGATACGGAACCCTAAAAACAAAAAAAAAAAGAATTCGCAAAAGTGAGATTCGAACCAACGTCACTAGATTGAAAAGCGAATCATATACCATTGAGCTATGAAACTTACCGTAACAAGTGCGAATTTCGCCATCATGTTAATCACGGAGGTAAAACAAACCGACTTATAGAAAACGTGAATCGCTCCATCTCGCTCTGCATTCTTTTAATTGCATATAGATGTCTCGTCCGGCGCCATTTATCAGAGCCTCAGCTGCTCCCTACATCCAAAGTCTCCAAGGTCAACCTGTTGTCTTTACGCTTGGTGAAGCGATATCAAAATAAGCGATTCGTCGCCGCACCGGACCGGGGTGAGTCACCATATGCCATGCCGTACGTGACACGTCACACGTCACGTCTGTGTGTGTGTGCGTGCTGTGTTGGTGGTGTTGATGCACTAACACATCTTTAACGTATTTCGTCGCGCGCGTCGCACCAGCCGCCTCCGCCTCCTCCGCGCCGCCGCCGCGCTAATATTGTGATCATTTCGGATCGGATATACTTGACTTTTTTAAGTTTTCTTTCTTGATATTTTGAAATGTTTTTTTTTCTTTACTTTCAAGATAATTAAGTGAGGCGGTGCTTCACTTGCTTCACCTGGGGAACCGCCACTGCTTTCATATTTAGCCGTATTTGGCGTCCGTTCCGTGCGTATCAAGGTCGTTTAATTGCGACGTTGCCATACACTGCAGTTAATGCTAGATGATTTGTTAGAAGTGAGAAACGACGTCGCGTCGTCATGGTGCATGCTTGTAATTGAACAAAATGTCGAATGCAAAGTACGAGTATCGCAGCCGCAGACTAAACAGTCGCAATGAACAAATTATGAACATGGTTCGAGGAATATCAGGTAAGTGTTCAATATTATTATTAATTTGAACCTCTCTCTCTCTCTCTCTCTCTCTCTACCTCTCTCTCTCTCTCTCTCTCTACCTCTCTCTCTCTCTCTCTCTCTCTACCTCTCTCTCTCTCTCTCTCTCTCTCTCTACCTCTCTCTCTCTCTCTACCTCTCTCTCTCTCTCTCTACCTCTCTCTCTCTCTCTCTCTCTCTACCTCTCTCTCTCTCTCTCTCTCTCTACCTCTCTCTCTCTCTCTCTCTCTCTACCTCTCTCTCTCTCTCTCTACCTCTCTCTCTCTCTCTCTCTACCTCTCTCTCTACTCTCTCTCTACTCTCTCTCTACCTCTCTCTCTACTCTCTCTCTACCTCTCTCTCTACTCTCTCTCTACCTCTCTCTCTACTCTCTCTCTACCTCTCTCTCTACTCTCTCTCTACCTCTCTCTCTACTCTCTCTCTACCTCTCTCTCTACTCTCTCTCTACCTCTCTCTCTACTCTCTCTCTACCTCTCTCTCTACTCTCTCTCTACCTCTCTCTCTACTCTCTCTCTACCTCTCTCTCTACTCTCTCTCTACCTCTCTCTCTACTCTCTCTCTACCTCTCTCTCTACTCTCTCTCTACCTCTCTCTCTACTCTCTCTCTACCTCTCTCTCTACTCTCTCTCTACCTCTCTCTCTACTCTCTCTCTACCTCTCTCTCTACTCTCTCTCTACCTCTCTCTCTACTCTCTCTCTACCTCTCTCTCTACTCTCTCTCTACCTCTCTCTCTACTCTCTCTCTACCTCTCTCTCTACTCTATCCCTTCCTCCCTCGCTCCTCTTCCCTCCCCTCTCTCTTCTCCGTCCCATTTTCTCTCTCTCCTTAACAAGTATTCACCGCGCTCAGCGTTGCGTAACAACAGTCGACCGACCGTACTACTGAGTTACCGAGGCTGACAAATAAACAAATAAACAAGAGTTACAATTAACAAATAACTATCAATCTCCCCCCTACCACCTCGCTCCCTCGATCTACCCCTCCCACCTCCGCCCTACCTTCCACTCTTTCCCCTTACTTCACCCTCCTCCCTCCCCTCTATCCCCTCCTTCCCTCGCTCATTCCTCCTCCCCCTCCCTTCTATCCCTCCCCTCCCACTCCCTCCCATCACCTCTCTCCATAACTTCTACCCCTCCACCCTCCGCCCCCTTCCTCACTCCCCTTCCCTCTCTTCACTTCTTCCTCCTGCCCTGCCCCTCTCCCCCTCCTATCCTACCTCCCAACTTCCCGTGAACTAGGTGCCGGTTCAATGCTTCCCTTTTTGGTCGTGCCGGCTACACTGAACTTGACGGAAAACACGAACTATTTCCATAGCCGTTTCGACTGACGTTTCATTCAGTGCGGTGGTACCAACCCGGGCGGTTTAAACCCTACCACCTAGTTAGGTTAGGTTAGGTTAGGTTAGGTTAGGTAACTTGCGCCTTTGGACTCGATCCAGCGTCGTGCCGTGCGAATAGTGGGTGACTCCGAAGTGTCCCGCGATCTAGAACCATTGCAACTCCGTAGGGATGTCGGCTCCCTAAGTGTGTTCTATCGCTTATTCCATGGGGAGTGCTCGGAGGAGCTGTTAACGCGATCCCACCGTCCCCTTTCCACCTCCGCACCACGCGTACTGGACAGGGATTGCATCGCTATACGCTAGACTTACCGCGGATGCGTACCAATCGGTTTTGCAGATCTTTCCTCTACAGAACCGGTACACTCTGGAACGCTCTCTCTGCCCATACATTTCCCCCAAAGTACAGTCTCGGGTCCTTCAAGAGGGGCGTGAATGGGCACCTGTCAGGCAGGCATGGCATTCGCAACCCCCGCTTACGACCGAATGTCCATGGGCGTCGTTAGACACCTTATGGGTGCCTCGGCGCCACATGTCGCGCTTTCAATAAAAAAAAAAAGGTCAGAAGGGATGGGACCTACAGTTTTACGTGGAATCCAAACCGCTGTCAGCCTCTAACGCTCGAGCGGTCACCCATCCATGTACTAACCGCGCCCAGCGTTGCTTAACAGTCGAACCGACCGCACCACCCAGCTACCGAGGCTGACAAACTCTCTCCACCTCCCTCACTCCCCCTCCTTTCCACCCCCTCTCTCCTCCCCACCCCACCTCTATGCCCTCCCACTCCATCCTCACCCATCTTCCTTCATTTTCACCCTGCCCCTTCCACCCTCGCCCTCCCTCTACATCCTGCCCCCTCCCCCCCGTCAATCTTCCTCCTTTTTATACATAACTTAGGAAAGGCTGGTTTCCCCATACAAACTTTCATCCCCTATTTTACCCGTTTCAGTTTTTTTTAGACATGAGATAGTCTATTAGTAGTGACGATTATTAATAAAAAAACTAATAATATTTGCAGATAATGACAACACTGTTAAAAGTCCTAGAATGTCTCGGTCCAGACATAGATCTCGTGCTGGCATGAAACAACGTAAAATGTTGTTGGTGAGTAAGTGGTTTATGAACCGTACACAATTCATACTCGATTGTAATGAATGCAATTAATAATTTATTTATTATTATATGTTCAGTTATAAACATGATTGTTTTACAGAGACCCAGAGCCAGACACCCATACGCGCCAAGTGATAGCAGTATAATCATTTCGTCGCTTGATACTACTCCTAATGAGAAGAAGAGGGATGAAACCTACGTACCAACCACAGATGATGACACTGAGAGTTCATCACTTTCTTTCACCAATAATACATACTCATCAAACTATTTGAATGAAAAGACGGTTTCCGACTGCTCTACAAATTTCAATGAAACGTCAATAAATAACACTGATGATCTACCGCCTAATGGAGATGATTCCCATCTGACCAGCAGTAAAATATCTTTGCTAAGCACAATAACTGCTAGTACGAAGATAAACTTTACAGAAACACCACAGCATACTTTGATGTCAGATTCAATTACTACTTGTAGTCCTCCGCTAATGGACGTCGCTAGTTATGTCACTGTAGGAGAAAGTGACGTTGAACAATTTAAGCCACCTGCTTCGTTTCATTCATCGCCAACCGTTCTTGCTGATGATACTGACAATTCATTTATAGAGAATTCAGAGGAATATGACGAAGTGTGCATTCCTCCTAGTGAAAGTGAAGAATCTAATCTGATTACGAATAATCACGAGGAATCATACAAATCACCCATTTACAAGCTACCAAGTGTTCCCTTAGATCAAGAAAGGGCACCATGTGTTTCTCCAACTTTTGCTCCTAAGCAGTTCTTATCACACTCTTCTCCCGTTCATGACGAAAACAATATTCCCCTAGAACACATAAGGGCTCATTCGTTGTCCCCGGCCTCAAAATGTACTGCTAATAACGATTTATTCGAGGCTTTTAGTGGCACTAGCTCAGAGTACGATGATAGCGATAGAGATAAAACTTATAATCCTGCAGTAATACAGTCATCTAGTGACTCAAGTGATGAAGAAGAAACAAATAATGATTTTGGCGACGACGTTGATCGTCTATCTTTAGAAGAACTCCAGGTGAATTAAAGCTTATATCGTAATCGTTATAGCGTAATCGTATCGCAAAGTATATATCGGATACTAGTAAAGTACTTCCGTATAAACTGTGTACTTCTCAATAAGATCCCTTATCACATCACGATTGACTATAATATTACGTTTGCTTTTTACTACATCTACTATGTACTACGTAAGCGTTATATGTTCCGTCATAATCACAGTTATTTTAGAACATAATTTTTAGGTGTTTTCTTATGACCAAACCAATGTCTAGTTGGGAATTGCGACTAAGCTCCGAAAGCATTTAGCTTATAAGCATGGTGTGAGCATTTAACTCAATAATCCAATAAAATTTTCCTTTTTAGGCTCCAAAATCAAGTAAAAGGGCTAATAATTACAGACATAAGGCAAAAAAATCGTCTCATGACTCAAGTGCTAAAGAAGAAACGAATAATACTATGGGCGATGCTCAAACCTTTGAAGAGTGCCAGGTGAGTTTAGATTTACTAGTGGTTATCTACGCACTTGTAAACTTCACACTTCGTAATAAAATCACATAATTATTGATATCGCGTTAACTTTACGTAATTACTTAATCTGTGACTTTACTACATCTACTACTTACAATAATTCCTTCTATTTACTTCCATTTAACATTTCTAGTTTAGTGTTAATTATTTGTATTATGATTTGAGCTGTTTGAGCATCCGCCTGTCATTAATATTAATTTTTTTCACTTTTAGGCCTCAACATCGAATACAGCAAAAGATGAATACCGACATAAGCCGGCTAGAATCAGGACTAAGGATTTTGGTTTCTTCTGTGAGACTGATGTTTTAAATTTTGCAAGACATATAATACGTAACCATACAATGGAAACTGAGGTACAAAAAATCTTATCTTATCCTAAGAAAAGCTGTACCCGCAAAAATCTTCTCACTGATTTGCGCAAAAAAGGAAATTATATAAGAAATGTTTCAAAATGCGTTAAACCTATGAAAAAGAGTAATCTAAGTCAACACACTGATTACTTGCCATGTGAAAAAGGCATAGGATTTTACTCTAGGAAACAGTTGTGGAAACATAAAAAGGCTTGTCAACCGCTGTCCGGAACTTCTAATACCCAAGTTGATGCTCAAAATTTTATGTTGCGTAATCTGAATGTGGACAAGAAACTCAAAGAAGAGGTATTTCCTAAAATGAGGCCAGATCGTGTATCCTTGGAAGCTAAAAAAGATAAATTGATTTGTGCGTTTGGTGCTCAGTATCAACGTATCCATAGGGAAAAACATTTTATAAACGTTACCTCGCGAAAGATGCGAGAGCTGGCCAAGTTAGTGATAGAATTAAAGAAACTGAAACCTGGACTTAAGGATTTGATGGATTGCTTGAAGCCTCAATATTATGATTTAATTGTTACTGCAACTAAAAAAGTATCTAGTTACGACGATAAAGCAGATCGTTATGGCGCTCCTACATACGCCATGAATATTAGCACAAGCTTAAAACAGTGCTGCAATATTGCAATAATGACTATAGTAAAATCTGGTAGTAGTGTACAAACAGCTGGAATGCAAGCTGATGTTAAGAAATTGATTCAGCTTATTGAAGCAAACTGGAAGTTTGATGTCTCGAGTCAAGCATGCAGTGACTTAAACATAAAAAAATGGAATAAAATAACCATAGTTCCTTTGGCGAGTGATCTAAAACTTTTAAAAGATCATCTTTGTGAAACAGCCAAAACTGCGGCATCAAAATTAAGTCTATCCGAATCAAGTAACGTAGAAGCGTACAATTCACTGGTGGAAACGATCTACTGCCGCGTGATCCTTTTAAATAGACGAAGACCTGGCGAGTTGCAAAGACTGTTACTCAGCACATACCAGGAGTGTAGAAATGACAGTAATGCTTATGAAGAATTTGACCGTGCCATTTCTGCAACTGAAAAATTATTAATTAATAGTTTCAAACGCATTGTCATAAGAGGTAAACGAGGTCGAGGTGTGCCAGTTTTATTCACTGAAGATGTTCAAAGCGATATAAACTTGTTGATCTCTATCAGACGTAAGTATATACCTGATACAAACAATTTTTTATTTGCCAAGCCTGGGGTGAGACTTCATTGTGTGGTTACAAAGTTTTGGAGAAATACGCTAAAACGTGTGGAGCCAAAAATCCCAAAGCTGTTACTGCGACTAAGCTCCGAAAGCATTTAGCTACGCTTACGCAAATGTTAAATTTGAAAGACTCGGATATCGAACAATTGGCAAATTTTATGGGACACACGCAATCTGTGCATAGACAAAACTACAGATTACCTGATGATGTTTATCAAACGGCTAAAATATCGAAGCTGTTGTTACTTATGGAGAGTGGTAACGCTGACACTTACAAAGGTAAAGCTTTGGATGACATTATATTAGATTTAGAAGAAGATTTATTACAAGAAGCAGGACGTGACAATGAAAGTAATGATGAAGAAGTGGAAAACGATGCTATAATACCAAACGAACAGCCCAGTGAAATTAGTTTCACCGACATTACTGCTGAGAAAGAAGAGGCAACTCCACTTTGCGATGCTACTAATACTGGAGTTAAGCTTACTAAAGCAAAGAAAAAAAGAAATCTTGTCCCTTGGACGTCACAACAAAAAAATATAGTTTTGACTTTTTTTAGCAGACATATAAAATCCAAGCAACCACCGAAACGTCACGAGTGTGAAGAACTTCGCAGTCAGCATCCTGATATTCTACAGAACAAAGATTGGTTAAAAATTAAGGTTTTCATTCAAAACACATATTCAAAAAAATCATCATAATTCTGGTGGACAGTTGATGATCTTAAACACAATTATTACAGGTTATTTTTTGTGTTTTTGCCGTTCTTAAAATGAAAAACGCTTTAAGTAAGATGTAAGTGTAGTAAATTTTCATGATAAGGTAATTCACAAATTTTTGTATAGTCCAAATCCCTTTCCTTGGCCCATCTTATCTCCAAGGACCCTAAAGCTTTACAAATGCATTGTTGCTTAACCCCTTATTATTAGGTCAGAATGAAAGGATAGGAGAAACAACATAATAATTTTACTGTTTAAGCTGGAAGGTTCAAATTGTAATATCAGTGCATAAACCGGATACGTACTTCAGCAGGTAGTCCACCTGGCCCCTTCCAATGTGTTATCGCCGATTGAGCTGTTTTTATAATTCGAACTAATAAAATGTTCTAGCTTAGACAGTACAATGGCTAAATTCCTTTCGTTCTGAACTAATAATAAGTGATAGAGCTTAAGCCACATTATGACTTTGTCAAACTAACGAACTTTGTTGTCCTTTGAGTTAAGATCAGACCAAAAAAGGGATACGAATTTTAGGTACGTGGATCATAAGGGATCAGGCTATAAAGGCTCAGCATATTGTGTCTGGGTTAGAGACAAGCCCCTATCCCGACGCTGGTTTGCAGCCGCCGCCATGGGTGAGGGGGTGTTTGTATGTGTGTGTGTGGGGGTGTGTGAGAGTGTGTGCGAGTGTGGAGTGTGTCCGTGTACTTAAGTGATTATGTCTAAATGCTATATTTGTTTAAAGGTAAATGCTATGTTTGTCAAAAGTATTTTCGATAGTAGGTTAATAATTGAACTCATAATTTTGTTACTTAATTCCTTTCGTTCTGAACTAAAAATAAGTGTTGGAGATTAAACACCACGTAATGGCTTTGTTAAACTAACAAACTTTGTTGTCCGTTGAGTTAAGATCAGACCAAGAAAAAGGATAAATTATAGGAACCGAATAAACGAGTAATTTTAATATTGTGTTCATAGAGCGCTTGTGCGCAGCATCTGATGCGAGTGTTTGAGGGTGTCCGTGTACTTGTTCGCCGTACTTGAGTGATTATGTCTAAATGCTATATTTGTTTAAAGGTAAATGCTATGTTTGTCAAAAATATTTTCTATAGTAGGTTAATAATTGAACTCATTATTTTGTTATTTAATTCCTTTCGTTCTGAACTAAAAATAAGTGATGGAGATTAAACCACATAATGACTTTGTTAAACTAATAAACTTTGTTGTCCGTTGAGTTAAGATCAGACCAAGAAAAAGGATAAATTATAGGTACCGAATAAACGAGTAATTTTAATATTGTGTTCATAGAGCGCTTGTGCGCAGCATCCGATGCGAGTGTGTGAGGGTGTGTGTGCGTGTGTGTGCTCTCGTGGAGTGCGTCCGTGTACTTGTTCGCTGTACTTAAATGTGTAAATGCTATATTTGTTTATGGCAAAAGTATTTTTGATAGTAATAATAAACTGATATTTTTGACCAACTTGGATCTTATCATTACACACTTTATTATTAACCCCGCAAGTATAAGTGACATTTTCATATATTGTAAAGCAGGTCGAACGCTCTTAATGCTAAGGCCATCCTGGCCAGGAGGCTCGGTGATTTCTTAAGTTTTATCAAATCGCTATGCTATGCTATACAATAATAATGATGTACAATAATAGCCGCGGCTTTGCTCGCGGTAAACTCGGTTTAACTCTAAATCCGATTTAAACGCAAATCAATATTCCTACTAATAATAAATGTGTAAGGATGATCACGGAGTAAGTTACTTTGTTTTATGAGATACCTAACTACTGAGTTTGTAGACTTCATGTATGATACTAAATCTAAATTGACGATTTTTATAAATCTTTTCTGTATGTTTCGATGAACGTAATATGTATATAATTCGATGAAACTTAATGCACGTACATTTATTTAGCTATACATGACACAGTATAGGCTAAATAAAATGCAGTTCCGGTCCGGTTCCGGTAACATGTGGCTCTCATATAAATCGAAAGGTTCAGTGCGCTGGAGGAGCGAGGTGGAGGGATAGAGGGAGAAATAGGGGAGGAAGGTGGAGGGGCGTAAGGGACGGGAGAGTAAAGGGAGGGAGGGGGAAATGTGTGGAAGGAGACAGGAGAGAAGGGAAAGATGGGTAGAGGTAATGAGGGGTGTGGTGAGAGGTGTGTGGATGGAATGGAGGGATAGGGAGAGGGAAGGAAGGGGTTAAGATGGAGAGGGAGGGGAGGAGAGGGTGCTGGAGAGGGAAGTTAGTAAGGGGAGGGAAAGAAAGGGGCGAGTAAGGAGGTAATGAGAGAAGGGAGGGGAGGATGGGGGATGTATAGTGAAAGATACGGTATAGAGGACATAGGAATGTAGACAGGAGAGAAAGACGAAGGGTAGGGGTGGGGAGAGGAGAGGAGAGAGGGAAGAAGGGGAAGGAGGGCAGGGAGGGAGAGGGGAAGGGAGGGGGAGCGAGCTAGGGAGGGAGAGACAGATAATATGACTGGAGCCATCGTTTATTTATCATATCGTTTAAATCGGATGTGCTATTAAACCGAGTCTACCGCGAGCGAAGCCGTGGGCAGAAGCTAGTCTACTAAAGTCAATGCCACAATCAAGGAATTTAATCGATAAGATCTTCTTTTGTTTAGTCGTATTATGCACGAATTCATAACTAAAGAAGCATTTATTTAAAATTCAATAATAGTAAAATTGGCACACAGTAGGTACCTATTGAACGGCGGAACGAGATTCCCAAAATTGCTTAACAATTAAAATTTTTTTTTTATGGAAACTAACACGGTTGGCTACATCACCTACAACATCCGTGATGTCAGCCCATAACAACGGGTGAACTTGGTGCCACGTCAGTGCTTCCATTCGGTCGTGCCGGCTACACTGAACTGGACGGAAAACACAAACTATTTAAATAGCCGTTTCGACCCACCTTTCATTCAGTGCGGTGTTACCAACCCGGGCGGATTAAACCCTACCACCTAGACCTACCACAAACCCTACCACCTAAGAAGGGAGTCATCTCCCTTAGTCGCCTTCCCCGACCGTACCACGAATGTTAATACGTTTTGATTTTGACATACATCATATTCGGATGTCACTTTAAAGCCGCGTCTTTAAACATTACGCAGAAACATCGAAACATTGGGGCGTGCCCATTCACATTTGTATGAAAACCATAGAGAAATAATGTTTTTGTTTCACGTTTTGTGTATTGTTTCGAAAAAACATTCGCAGGAAACGCGGCTTAACGTAAACCATTCATAACCCGCGATATTTGACGCCCGTATATCTATCGCGCAACTTTAAGATCATAATACGGAACTCAAATATGGTGCGATATAAACATTTTACGTTAGAGTGACGTCCGTATATTATACGTCCGCTTATTCATTCAGTTTACCGTAAACCATTCAAAGCCCGCTATATATGACGCCCGTATATCTATCGCGCAACTTTAAGATCATATACGGATGTCAAATATGGTGCGATATAAACATTTTACAATAGAATGACGTCCGTATATTATACGTCCGCTTATTCATTCAGTTTACCGTAAACCATTCAAAGCCCGCTATATATGACGCTCGTATATCTATCGCGCAACTTTAAGATCATATACGGATGTCAAATATGGTGCGATATAAACATTTTACAATAGAATGACGTCCGTATATTATACGTCCGCTTATTCATTCAGTTTACCGTAAACCATTCAAAGCCCGCTATATATGACGCCCGTATATCTATCGCGCAACTTTAAGATCATATACGGATGTCAAATATGGTGCGATATAAACATTTTACAATAGAATGACGTCCGTATATTATACGTCCGCTTATTCATTCAGTTTACCGTAAACCATTCAAAGCCCACTATATATGACGCCCGTATATCTATCGCGCAACTTTAAGATCATATACGGATGTCAAATATGGTGCGATATAAACATTTTACAATAAAATGACGTCCGTATATTATACGTCCGCTTATTCATTCAGTTTACGGTCAACTATTCATAGCCCGCTATATCATAGAATTGAATGCGGTATAAGATTATGTATGTGTAAAGGGTGTTGATTGCACTACGGATGTCAGTCATATCATAACGTTTTTTGCTGATACGCGTAAATATACGGATGTCAGTTTACTGTAAAGTTTTCATACCACCCGATATTCGACGTCCCTGTATAAATATATCGCGCAACGCAACTTAAAAAGATCTAAAAGTATCAACCGTCTATTTTATATATCTAGCCGTAATAACAATCATTTAGTTAAAACATTATAAAAGAAATAAATAATGGTTATTGGCTTGTTCAATTTATTAGGTGTAAAAAATCTACCATAATAATATTCATTTTCTCCAAGGTCGATGACTAATCTAAGTAATGGACAAGGAACCTGGAAAATAAAAATGTTATTAGATAATACCTACATTCCAGCGTGTCGCTGACATTTATTATATTCCTAACAATAAAAAAATTATAAAAAGCTCGGAGACTTGTCTCCCGTCGCCGCCGCCGGCGGTATTACCGTTTTACGCGGTATTACTTTTATATAATATTTGTAAAATTAATAGAATTTGTTTAAATATGAAATAAAGGATATAAAAAACTTTCAGGCTAAACACATTACCCTCCTGTTGGCTTCGCCGTAGTCGGGTAGAAAATAATACAACTATCATTATTTGTATTGCACTAGTTGGCAACGTCGCATCAATGAAAGGAGTTCCAATAGTCAGGAATGTATAAAAACCGGATAAATATTCACTGGACGCCTGATGGGTCGAAATGTGGAAGGGACTCCCTTAGATTACACAGTGCCTGATGATAAACGTATATTTGTATATTGATGTCTCTTATTTTTCGAGAAAAATAAGTGACACACTATATTCACAAGTGATTTATCAGCCAGTATTCGCTTATATAGTTTATGTATACCTTACAGAAGTGGTGGACGTCACAATAATGCGAAATGAAAGGACGCTTAATCGGTACCGAGATGTAAATATATATATATATATACACATTATTTATAATTCTTAATTATAGAATAGATATATATAGAGAATTCATCATCAGCCCGTATCGGTCCACTGTTGGACATAGGCCTCTCCCAAGGCACGCCACCACATGCGGTCTTCAGCTCTTCTCATCCATCCACTATCCGATACGGGCTGATGATGATGATGATGATGAAACATATAGAGAATAGAATTTTTTACGTTATTTCATTTATTTTATGGTAGTACACTAGGTACACTTAAATTTTGTCATTATTTGCAATATTTTACAATTTATATGAGAGTTAATTTTACAGTCACAACCATTAGTGAGCCTTATCAATGCCAGCGTAGTAATAAAATTTAATTTCTCGTGTGCATATTTATTTTTTATTATTTTTACCTTTTTATGGTAACTGATTTGGAAAGCTACATCAATTGGCAATGTCAGCCAATGTCACCTCACCTTGAAGAATTAGGTAGCTGTAGCTGCCATGTCAGCCCTACCCCCTAATCGAGCTGGCTACATTGAATTGGATGGAAAACAACAACTATTTTTCATAACCACTTCGACTGACAGCTTCAGTACAGTGGCATGAACCCGGGCGAGGATATCCTACCAATAGGTTATTGAGGATGTGTAATTTATTTTTATCGATTTATTACGATTTTAGACTGGATCACGCAAGCTGGAACCTGGAGAGAGGGAGCACGCCGGACCGGAATAAAAAGATAATCAACAACTACGTTTGCTTGTTTGCAGGCACTTTTCAACGTCACACTCCATAGCTGTCTGTAGAAATAAATCCAAAAAAAGGAACTCGTTTATTGTTCATTTTTCAAAAAAACTAAATCACCAAATCTTCTTACAATCGTACAAACGATATTTGCCGTTCCACCTTCCAATGCGTTTGTAGAACGCATATTTAGCGTCATGAAAAATATATGACAGGAAGAAAGAAATCGCCTGAAAGTCGAAATGGTGAAGGCGGAATTGATGGTGATGTTTAACTATAACATGCCTTGTTCAGCGTTTGAAGAATTTCTAAAAACAGATGGAGGAAAATTAGGTAATTTTCCTGTAAGTACAGAGAAAAAAGAAGGTTTGTCATTTTTTGCGTAAGTTGTGTTGCTGGCTGATCCCTTGTGGCTCTAGTAAGCTAGGGAAGTCTGCTGAAGCCAGCGCTCTCTTTAAAATGTGGTTCAAGCCGGTGTGGCGGGAGAGACGACCAGCACTTCTTGCACAAGATAGCCCGTGGTGACCCAAGCCATTGATAAATTTATGTTTCAGTATCAACCTCGGCCAGATCGACGACCTCCAGATCGGCGAACGAATGGAGACGCCCCTCCACCCCCTCAAGCGCCGCGGAGTGAGTGTATTTTCGTGTCACATGTTCAAGTGTAGGTCCCTTCCCTTGCCCCTTCCTGGTGGTAGGCTCTAATTGTAGCCGACTGGGTTGTTACCACCGTACTGGATGTAAGATGGCCGCATAGCAGCCTCAGCTGTGTTCTCCTCTAGTCCAGTATAGCCTGCAATCTAAAAGTCTCCGGTATGGCACCTACCTTCTCGAAGGCGATATTGGCTAATCGGAGCATGTGCTCAGGCCCTTCCGACTCAGCCACCCATATCGGATAATATAAAAAAAAGTGTTTACATCAGCTGCAGTGTCCGAGTTTACATTAGTTTGTGTTGTTTTAGGGCAGGGTTTCCCAACCGGGGCGCCGCGGCCACATAGTTGGTGGGCCGCAAGGCTGTTCGCCCAGAAAAATAAATTTTAATGAAATGTATATCGTTTAGTTCATTAGTCGGCCCTGATTAGTCATCCATGCAATGTGGATATTGCGACTCTTCCAGAAGAATATCAGGAAGAGGCAATAGAACTCCAAAATGACTCTGACGCCAAAATTGTCTTCGAATGCGTAAAACTAGAAGAATTCTGGTCCAAAAAAGCTGTTCGTTATTCAAAACTACGAAAAATTGCGCTCCGATTTCTGGTATTGTTTTCAACAACCTACTTATGTGAGCAGGGTTTCTCTACCCTGCTGTTGCTGAAGACTAAACAACGCAATCGGCTTGATGTAAGCGAGGATATGCGCCTGGCGTTGAGCAAAAACGTCGAACCTAGAATCGCCCGCCTAACAAAACAATGGCAAGCCCAAAAATAAAATTAATGTTTGTGTGCTATGACTATGAGTAATAACTTGTTCTTCGTTTAATACAGAATTTCATTTAAAAAAATCATGTTTTATTTTAATATATTTTGTGGGAATTTTAAGAATGGAAAAGGGACGATGGATGAGGGCCAGGCGTAGACAGAGGAGACAGAAGGCATACATTGTAGAAGAAATAAAGACCCAATTTTCAGCGCACCGTGATATCAGATATTACGTATAATATATGTACCTACTCTATATTATTTATTGACCATGTAGGGCCATAGGCCATTTCAACAAAGCCAAGGGGGCCTTGAGGGCAAAAAGGTTGGGAAACACTGTTTTAGGGCGACGACGAGGCCAGCGACGGACCCTCAGCCGATGGCGACGGACCCTCAGCCGATAGCGCCGCCACCGTCTTCTCACGTGGTGTAAGTGTAATAATAATAGACTTTATACTACTGTGTAGCAAAGGCGGACTTGTTACCTTAAGCAATTTCCTCCAGTCAACCCGCATAGCACAACCGTCATCTAACAAGTTGGATATTTTTTTAATAAAATCTTTATTTCGGCATTTCATTTCATTAATTTTATTATAACATTGTTTTATTCACAATAAGAAATATTATTTTAAAGGTATGAGGGGCCGGCGTGGGCCATGGGGGCGCTGCAGCTGCGTCCAACCTGCGTGCAACCTGGGCGGGGCGAGCCGAGCCGCATGGGATGGCTACCGACCATCGAGGGCGTCGCGAGGCTGGAGGGGTACGAACCGTCGCGCCCTCCGGCTCCCGATGCGGTGACTCCCTTCTGCCCCCGGTCGAACCGGCGGCGAGAAGGGAACGCTTCACCGTCGTGAATCCTGGGCCGGTGAGTACATATGCGACGCCGTACGATGTATTTGTGGACATATGGGAAGAATCCATTATGCAGCACATTGTCAATGAAACGAATCGATATGCACAGCAGATGACAGCCCGGACGACCGACTCGGGTCGGATGCGCGACCATAGTAGGCTTGGACATTGGAAAGACACGGAGATCGACGAACTATATGTGCTTTTTGCAACGATTCTCGCGATGGGAATTGTTATAAAAAGCACAATAGCGGACTACTGGACAGACGTGACGGACGTATTCGGGACACCTGGACTTGCTGTAAGTACGCACGCATCGAGACGCGCCGCCAGTGAATGTTATAGTAGCCGGCACGAGCGCTCTCGGCTGGAGTTGCTGGAGTATAGGCGCCACCGTCCGCAGCCCTACAACCCGCGGCGGGCCTGGTCAGAATTTTCGACGGAGCACGCCGGACCGGAATAAAAAGATAATCAACAACTACGTTTGCTTGTTTGCAGGCACTTTTCAACGTCATACTCCATAGCTGTCTGTGGAAACAAATCCAAAAAAAGGAACTCATTTATTGTTCATTTTTCAAAAAAAAACTAAATTCCCAAATCTTCTTACAATCGTACAAACGATATTTGCGGTTCCACCTTCCAATGCGTTTGTAGAACGCATATTTAGCGTCATGAAAAATATATGACAGGAAGAAAGAAATCGCCTGAAAGTCGAAATGGTGAAGGCGGAATTGATGGTGATGTTTAACTATAACATGCCTTGTTCAGCGTTTGAAAAATTTCTAAAAACAGATGGAGGAAAATTAAGTAATTTTCCTGAGAATGGGAAGGTGTGGATCTAAGCTTGCGATGGCTTCACCGAACATATCCGGGCCCATCGGCAGTAGAGGAGGGTATTAATCGAGGCCGGGACTAGCGAGTGGCCACTCTAAATTTCCCGCGCATGCTTCACGTTTCGGCTCGCTTCAAGCCCTCGTCAGCTAGTCTGCGTTGACTAGGACGCGGGGAAATCACCAGTCCCGCTCTCGACCTCCCTCTCTCTACCTATCCATATTCTGTAGGATGCTTCCAGTGACGTTTTCGAAGCTCTCTCCATATATGAGCTTAGCGTCGATCTTGGGAGCCCTAGATTCTTGAAGAGACTGTAGAGCGACTTCGCTGGTAGTCCTCTTGCTCCGACTTCCACAGCGAAGAGATCAGTCTTGAATCCGTTTCTCACAATCCGGTCTACTAAGTTGCAGTACTTGTTAAGTTTGATGTTGTGGTCCTTCGGTATGTTACTTTCCCATGGAACTGTAAGTTCAACAAGTACTACATGCTTTGTCGCTTTTGAGAATATGAGTATATCCGGTCTTAATGCTGTGGTACAGATTTCCGAAGGCATTTGGTAATGCTTCTCATGTGTGTCCATCAACAATTCCCAATCCTTTGCTGCTCCCAAAATTGAAGAAGGTTTAGTCCTATCTTTGGGCAGCTTATTGGCTCCAGGTTTCACAAAGTTGACCTTCTGGAAGCCGCTACTGGTTTGCCCTTTCCTGGTCCGTGCAATTGACAGGTTGATGGCCTCTCTGATGATTTGGAGGACTTTATCATGACGGTAGGAATACTGGCCTCGCTCAAGTAGTATTTTGCATCCGCATAACAAATGTTTGGCCGTGCCTACGAACTCCTTACATGACGGGCATAGTCTATTTGTAGATTTCCCCCATCTAACTAGGTTACTCGGGTCGGGGAGAGTAAGCTGGAATGCATTTAAGTAGAACTTAAGCAGCTCAGGGGACCAGTTGTATATTATGGATTTCCACTTCAATGCAGGAGGGATGCAGAAGTCACCCACTGTTAGCCAATCATTCTGCATTTCTAGGTTTAAGGCGTGAAGTTTGAAGCCTTGTTCCATGTCCTCCTGAGCAAAACCTTTCAGTATTTCTTTATCAGACTTTGCTGTTTCTATGCCCAATCCAGATCTATTGGTGCGTGTACCAACTTGGAATGATTTGTAGAAGTCGAGTCTCGATTCCAGTTCATCTGATAGTGATGTGTTGGGTAAGGCTTGAATAGCGCTATCATTGGAGTCTTTGAGTATACATCGTTTGGCTATTCTCGCCTTTTGATAAAATATCGACGGTTTCTTAATGTTCAGTCCAAAGTTATTGTGAGATCTGTATAGCGTTGACGAGTCAGCCGGGTGAGCCAGTCCAAACCATGATTTCAGGAATCTGGTCACATACGAGTCTAATTTAGTCAGGTTTTGCTTTGTGAAGTCGTAGACGAGAAATGGCCATGAAAGTTTTGATGTCAGGTAGTTATCGTAAATCCATGCCTTTTGTGTACCCAGGAGGGGAAGATTGTCAGTTTGGCGGAGGCTCTCTTCGAAAAGTTGGACAATATCATCAGTAGGATGCTCCTTTCCTCTGCTGGTGATCCTTTTGCCCAAGAATTTAAAAGGAGCTTCATCAGCCACGGTTGCGATTGGTTTTCCGGCTACTGTCAGACCTGGATTGCTCGAGGTAAACTTTGAACCTTTCCTGGTTAAGCTCAAACAGTAGCACTTCGCTGGTTTTATCTTCATCCCTTTGGTCCATTCACAATAGTCATCCACCACCTTAAGAAGCGCCTGATTTTGTTTTGGATTGCGGGTTAACAGCGTAATATCATCCGCAAATGCCAGGTTGGCCGCCATATATGTGTCTCCATATTTGAACCTGTATCCCCATTTCTTTTCTTTTACGACAAGCGTATCAATTAGAATGTTGATAACAATGTTAAATGTGACAGGAGAGAGGCAGCAACCCTGGAAAAGTCCTATGCCGTAACGAATTTCCGGTGTCTTCTCCGTTTCGCCTTTTACTTGTATTACAAAGGAAAGTTTTTTGTAGTAGGAGGCTATTATATTACAGATCAGAGGTGGCACATTATACCACTCTAGCGCCTTTAATAGTAGCTCATGGCGCACCGAACCGAAGGCGTTTTCAAAGTCTAACCACGTGGCAGTTAATTGTCTCTCATTCTTCCTTGCATCATAAAGAAGGTTTGTTATTTTTTGCGTAACTTGTGTTTATAATGCCATTTTATAGTTCGTCGTAAGCTCTATCGAATGGTGTATTCGAACTTTTGTTCGTTTTTGTAGTTTCTTCTCACTTCATTTGCTTAGTTTGAGTGACAGGCTAGAATATGCCTTGTCAGCCAGTGAAGTTACTGTTCAGAATCGCGCAACTAATGCGTGTAGGTATGCACGCAACATAGGTTTTATCCCTATTTGTCTGTGGTATGCACCTTCAGAAGTCAGCTGTCTTGTTGATGTTAGTTTTTAACAAGCTGTGTTCGTGTTATCGTTTTCAACCGACTTCCAAAAAGGAGGTTATCAATTCGTCTGTATGTTTTTTTTGTGTATGTTACCTGATTTCTCCGCCAATTCTCGACGGATTTTAATGATTCTTTTTTTCGTGAGTAGCATATATCTCAGGGGTGGTACTTTCATATTTTTTTTTGTAAGATTACCATCCCCAAGGGTGTGAAATCAAGGGGCGAACACTTTCACGATTTTAATATTATGTGGTATTACTAAAAAGATTGAGACAAAAAAACACATTGAACCGTTTTAAAAAAACATTGAACCGACTTCAACCCGCACGAATGTTGGTCGTTTCGTTCTGTCGCTCGCTTGCCTCAACAGCGCCCCGCGCGCCGCCGAATACGTACGTAGTATCTTACTTATTTTGCTGTGCTAACGAACGAACATTTATATTCCTCGAGACGCTCGAGCCTGCAATGAGCATTGGGTGTCTGATATGATATGGCAGGCAATTGATGTAAACACTTGGGCCGTCAAGATTAACTTTTTGTCTCGCCAAATAAGTGATATGATTAGATTAAAAAAAAAAAAATTGTACTCACATCAACTTCGAAAAGCAACACTCAATTTCAAACGAGCTTTTCGGTTATTATATTAGTTTCTCAAAGCTTCACTTCAATGAAGTATGTATTAAGGTTCGCACCTAGTATAATGACTCAATTTAAAAAGCCAAAGCAAGCCTTAGCTACAGTACTAACAAAACTCCATACTGGCGAAAATAATCAACGTCTGAGCCAATTGTTTTGCATGGCTAGAGAAACATTTGAAAAAAAAATTAAAAAAGTTAGGCAAATATTAATAGACGAGTTTGTACCTCGGTTCTTAGGCATTGACTATATTGAACGGCGAGATGTAGGTAATTCAAAAATCTCAATCGAGCTAGGGTTAATTTTGAACCAATTGACGCTAACAACGCCGAGCTAAACTTTCCCAATATTTATTTGGAGGAGCTACATATTTACGCGCTTGGAAGTTACCAACTTAAACAAGCGCGTAGCTATTTCGGCGAGCATGTAAAACCAGACGGCTCTTATATTGTCTAAGTGTACAGAGAAAATAAGGTCAACGAACTTCAAAATTACGGTTTTAATACAAATAATCCATGGCTACTCCGGGGGCGCATACAGTCACGCCACATCAGAAATAGGCTGTACTACACGTACATACTAGTTGAAGACGGAGTTATAGGCAGGTATGCAATATTAGGCCAATATTGTTCTTGCATTATTGGTAAAAGAACTCTCGGGTGTGGTGCTCACGTAATGACCATTTTGGGGTATTTAGGTTGGGGACGACACCAGGGTAATATTGCACCACCAGCTGAATATTTAGATTATATTATTGTAAGAAATGACGTAGAAACACTCTCCATGGCATGGGTGGTATTAGGTGTATTACCCCCTCCAATTCGGTTGAAAAAGGTGGAGAAATGCCAAGATTGAAGCACATGCCCACGTCACATGATATTGGAGAACTTGGGATTGTTCCGGTGCCAACCTTCCAGAAGAGAGCTAGCCCGGAAAGTGTAGTAGTCAGACAGATTGATGTCCCGAAGAAATGGTTCACCCTCAAACATTCGACACCCTCTGGTTCGTTGCAAAACAACTAGACATACCCTTGCCAGAATGGAAAGGGTACATGGCGACTATAACATCAGGAGATTTCAGCGAAAAGACTAGAGTCCTAGTTATAGGTAACAAATATGAATTAATATACCATCTGGATCTAATTTCAAACGCCGCGTCGCTCAGGCGCCAAAGCTATCGATTTTTCTATACTGCGAAGATCGCGTTGTTGCTAAGGCGTGGCTTAGCTTGACTTCCGAGTATCAACCTGCGCAGAGCGACAATTCAGTTCTACTGAGTCGAGGCGACGCGCACGCGCAACGCAACGCGCATGCGCAAATGCGATGAAGACATCACAACTGCCGATACTCAGGAAAATTTATCACCAACGGGGATAGCCCGTAGGGATAGTGCGTTAGTACCCCAAACGCACCCCCTCCCCCCTCCGCTCGCCCGCCCCAGGCCCCTTACTACAGCCCAGCCGGAATATTTTCCTCCAATCAAAAGCAATAAAGCTTGGATAAGGAACCCATTTATACAGCACATGGAATCTGAGTCAGAACTGCCGGATTCAGATGTTGAGTCTATTATTGAAATTTCGTGTGACACAGCACTCATAGAAATATTTCAGAAAACACCACTGATAGATTTTTGGCTTTCGTGTCGTCAGGAGTACCCAGTTTTAGGAGAAAAGGCTATAAAATTTCTAATGCCGTTTGTCACGACCTTGATTTTCAACACTGGTGTTCCTCAAAAATAAATATAGAAACCGATTGGAAGTCGAACCGGACCTGAGAATAAAATTAACATCTTTTCCTGGAAACTTGAAATGTTTAGTTAATAACAAAAAACAGCTCCACACTTCTCATTGGTATATTTTTGGTTTTTATATTTATTTTTAAATGTCATTACATTTTTGTTAAATTATAATAAATACCTACGTTTTCAATAAGTAAATAAATATTAAAACTAGCAGGCATTCAAATATGTTTAATTTTACCTATGTAAACACCAGAATAGGTACCCAATGAACTTTCTAGGTTGTTAGTGGGTCACGAAGTAGAAGGCATAAAATGACCGGGTCGCTGGAAAAAATGTTCGGGAAAGGCTAGACTCAGTCTGTTGAAGAGTATTACCGACTTTCAGTATATATTCCTTTTCTGGATTATTTGTTAAATTTAATGTCATCCAGGTTCCCTAGCGCTCCCATACAAAGAATCGGACAGTTGCAAAAGTTGCTGTCCCATAACTTCAGCGACGAAGATATACAGGATGTTTTACAAGGTGCTGAAGTATATAAAGAAGGCATTCCTTGTTTGTTAACTTTGAAGGGAGAGCTACAAATTTGGCAACAGATGAGAGAAAATATCCCAAAGACTCAGACAGACAGCAGCAACTCCTTCATTCTCGTGTCAGTATTTATTAAGTAAGTACTCATCGCGAAATAGCGTTGCCAGTGTTGCCAGACGTCCGGATAAAGCCGGACATGGTTAGGCTTTTTAAATGCTTGTTCGGCCAAATTAGAGTTATTTCGTATTTTTGTCAGCCTCGGTAGCTCAGTGGTGCGGTCGGTCGACTGTTGTTAAGCAACCCTGACCGCGGTCAGTACTTGGATGGGTGACCGCTCGACCGTTGGAGGCTGACTGTGGTTCGGATTGTAACTGACTGTTTCAGTCACAGGAGGTATTATAGTGACGGATATCCGTGCATTGCTCTGTGAACCTGCTGGATGAATCAAGTACAAAACCAATTTTGATAGGGAATACAAGGAATTACCGCGACGTCCTAATAATATTGCGTTCTTAACAGAATTTCCAAGAAGTTACACGGAACCTTTGAAAATTAAAGAAAAACCAAATTCGATCATCTCCAACAACTGAAATAATTGATGCCGGCTGACTGTAGAACCTTCTATGAATGAAAACTTACCCCATGTGAAATACCTAAATAAAATAAGGTCAATTTCTCATTAATGGTAGTTTTATCCCAGTACCTATTAACAATAATTTAAGTCTCAGCCATTATCACTTAATATGCTCCTAACTAATTTGGCAGTAATACCGGAGACCAACAGAAAATTTATGACAATACCGCGGATTTAACACCTTGCATTAATTTTCAGTATTTCTAGTCTTGAACTATAATAAAAACGAGTAGGTATTATGCTCTTTATAATTTTTCAAGTTACTACAATACAGCATAAACATTGCCAATGAATTAATACATAATGTTTCCTGTAAAATGATAATAGCCAAACCAAACCAACCAAACCACGATAAATAGAATAAAGTGTACTATTTCTATACTATTGATTAGTATTAATAATCATTGTATGTAAGTGTATTTTAAGCGTTAACACATAGCATAAGAGTTACTTAGGTACGAATTAATAGGAAAAGGATAGGCTTAAAATCAGCAAGGTGAGCACAATGGGCTCACCTGTAAGCTGCGCCTAGACCTATTTCACTTAAATAATTAAATATCAAAACTGTTTCAGACGACGAAGCTACTCAAGCACGGATAAACTTCCTACAATCCAGTCACTCCGTGGAACACAGTACTAACTGCGTGTAGCCAGACAGTCGCACAAAGGAAACAGATACTTGAGGCCGCAGGCATATATGAATATTTCCGACAGTTTCCTGCTCTAAGAACTCCAGAAGGTTTCCGTATCTAATGTATTATTTTTTTATTTAGTATGTAATTGTACAAAAAAAAAATGAAATAAACGATCGTCTGTTCTATTCTATTCTATTATTCCTATCCCATTGAATACAAGTTTTTAATGTCTTGTATCGCATATTGTTGAAGTTATGCTTTCAACAACCGTTACGCCTAACAAACCAAGGTTATACTCAAATAGGGCAGACCGTCGCGTCGCTCGCGCTTTTTCGATAGAAGTGTGTCGAGTAGAAACACAAGTGTAACCATGAAATAAATCGTAGCGTTTGCAAACGCTTCTGCAAAACGCCATAGAGTATTCTCAGAAGAACGTGGTGGTACAAAGCCACCACGGCAATTCAAAGTATATGCGAGACACGGTGGGTCGAAAGACACGACGGCCATTTACAATTTCAAGGCGATAATCTGGTTAAAATGTGTAACGCGCTGGAGAGAATATCGACATGGCAAGATAACAAAACGTCAAGCGATGCTCACTGTCTCTTGCAAACGCCACGTAGTAGAGTACTAGTAGTCAGATTTTATCATAACATCGATATGCCTAAACGATATTCTAGGTAAGTAAAAAAAAACATTTCGAAACTTTTTTTTATGGAAACTGACACGGTTGGCTACATCACCTACAACATCCGCGATGTCAACCCGTAACACCGGCTGAACTAGGTGCCAAGTCAGTGCTTCCCTTCATTTCGCGCCTGCTCTGAACTAATCTGCTCTGCTAATGACTGAAACAACGTTGAAGTTTATGATTGAGAAACTCTGTACATACGGAAACATAATAACGTGGTAAAAAACACAATCATCAAATTGAACAGCTACTTCGAGTCATCAGCAGACTCTGAAGACCGTAGCCGCAGCAGGCCACGAGTACAAACAGAGACAGAAAGCAATGATGACAACTGTATGTCTATGAAAAATCAGCTGCTGCGCAACTAAAAAATGACGCAGCTAAATCATTACAGCTGCGACAGTCCGGAGAAGAGGTCTTGGATCTTGGCACTAAAATCCAAGTGAAGATGGCTCTCCTTTACAGCGGTTGACAACGTGGTACACATTTAATCCGAGCATATAATTTACTGCTCTCCAGTGTCGAATCTGAGAGGGTGTTTTCTTTGGCGAGTTACTTGTGTTACCGCTTAAGAACAAATATTAATGCCGATAATTTGGACGCCCTAAGTTTTTTACGCTCATATTATCAAAGTTTAAAACAGACAGTCGATTGTTAATTTGTAAATTTTAATGTTAAAATTTTATGTTTGTTTGAGTCTGAAAGAAAGACGATTTTGTTTTGATTATTGTTATGTATGCTATTGTTATGTAAAATGTAACCAAAGGTCTTATTCTAGTTCTAGTAAAGATAAATATGGATATCTAGTGATATTAAGTACAAATTAATAATGTTGACTGTGTTACTTATGCAAGCCTGAACTGAAAAGATAACTTACCCTAGTTGATAATAATACTACCCTAATAATGTTGATTGTGTGTGATATAAAATAGGTGCCTATTACCTATACCTGAACTGGACCCTAATTTAAAGATTACTTACCCTAGCTGTAGTTTGAGTAGTAGTTATAATGACTTTTCTAATTACCTATCCTAATCATTCATATCTAAGACTTACCTAAGGATCTACTTGTCCAGCGTCCTCTGCTGGCATTGTATGATCCGATTGCAAAGATCGAACTACATACGGATGCTAGCAAGCATCTAGCTAGCAATAGTCTGGCAGATATACTACTTCAATATGATTTGAACGGTGCGTTACAACCTATCTCGTACTTCAGCCGAAAAACCACAATAGATGAGCGCGAATATCACTCATACGAGCTAGAGACGCTTAGAATTGTTCGCCTCATTGAACCGGTTCAGGGTTTATTTTCTAGGGGTTTCATTTAAAATATTTACAGACTGTAATGCGTTAAGATGTACATTGACGAAGCGATACATAATCCCTCGCGTGGCCAGGTGGTCGATCCAACTGCAGGAGTACGACTGCAGTATAGAATATCGGCAGGGCTCTCGCGTGTCTCACGTGGATGCTCTAAGCCGAAATCCGGTCGAAGACGCCATAGTTGAAGGGCATGTACTCGACGTACTGATCGTACAAGACTCAGAGCAGAAGTCAGTCGATGATGAGGTTAAACGAATAAAAGAAATTCTAGCCGATGCGGATTCCTCCCAGATTAAAGAGATAAAGCAATCATAAAGTAAAGAACGGTCGGGTTTGCCGTATCGTAGGCAAAGATCTCAAATGATTAGTATCTAAAGGTGTCCGCTGGCAGATACTAAAAAAAAACATGATGATATCGGTCATTATGGTTTTGATAAAACCTTAAACCGAATTCAGAAACACTATTGGTTCCCCAAAATGCGACGTTTTGCAAAAAAACACGTTTCTTCATGTTTGGAGTGTGCTCATCACAAGGCTCCAGGCGGAAAACGCGAACGTGTACTCCACCCAATCGATAAAATTAGCATACCATTTCACACGGTTCATGTAGACCACGTTGGACCCTTTATAAGGAGCAAAAGAGGGATTGCTACTTATTTGTTTTGATTGACAGTTTTACCAAATATATAAATATAACCCCAGTAAAAACCACGAAATCCGCTGCTACCGTCAAGGTACTAAAGGATCACATCGCCTACTTCGGCGTCCCAACTCGTCTCATATCTGATAAAGGCTCAAGCTTTATAAGCAAAACTTTTAAAGAAGTATTTCTATTTAATCTGAACTATTTAAACCGGCTCATCAATGATGAGGCGGATCTATGTATTTTCCTATAAACATGAATTATAATTTTTAAAGTTTTTTTTATGTTAAATAAAGTTATTTATACCTTGGGTTCAAGTGAACAACACCGCTTTCAAAGAATTCTTTCAAAAATAGATTTGCTGCAATTATAGTAATCGGCAAAATGTTCCTGAGTAATCTTTGCTGAGGAAAGTTTATTTAGACAAACTTTTTAAGAAAAAATTGACTCGATTTACGACCAAACTGCAAATCAAAAGCTGTGGATAAGTTTAGTTGAGACAACTGATTTCCTAGGTAGGTATATGGTACGTTTTGCTGTAAAACCCTTAAATGCGATTCCAAAAAAAAACATTTTTAGTTGCGTGCACGTTGCGAGAACTTGTTAATTGGAACACAATTGCCCAATTTGTAACAGACTGCCTTGAAAATATGTGGCGCGATTTATATGAATCCAAAGTAGGAGACGTTGTATTATGTACTGATAGTGTAGCATATATGCTGAAGGCGGGGCGTACTTTGAAACATTATTTACCTAACATGATACACGTCACTTGCTTAGCACATGCACTCAATCTCGTAGCAGAAAAAATTCGATCCGAATACTCAGATTTAGACGAATTAATTTCTAATGTAAAAAAAAAAATTTACAAACAGTTTTATCTTATCATCATCACACGTGGGAGTCAAAAGTATTTGAAAATATGTGGCGCGATTCATATGAATCCAAAGTAGGAGACGTTGTATATGTACTGATAGTGTAGCATATATGCTGAAGGCGGGACGTACTTTGAAACATTATTTACCTAACGTGATACACGTCACTTGCTTAGCACATGCACTCAATATCGTAGCAGAAAAAATTCGATCCGAATACTCAGATGTAGATGAATTAATTTCTAATGTAAAAAAAAATTTTTACAGTTTTATCTTATCACTAGCTTTTGCCCGCGGCTTCGCTCGCGTGAAATTCGTATTTCAAAGAAAGCAAGTAACTAAGGCCGATCTGCGTTAAGTAAAGTAAACGATAAACCTTCTCAACTAAAGTAAGTAACTAACGGCGAGGCTTCAGGCTGAGCTGCATTCTGGAAGACAAAAAACCTTCTCGAAGAAAGTAAGTAACTAAGGGCGAGGCCGAAGGCCGAGCTACGTTCAGGAAGACGATAAACCCACTCAGAGAAAGTAAGTAATTGAGGGCGAGGCCGAAGGCCGACCTGCGTACAGCAAGACTATAAACCTTCTTGAAGAAAGTAATCACTGAGGGCGAGGCCGAAGGCCGAGCTGCTTTCAGGAAGACGAACGCTCGCTTCCTGAACGCAGCTCGGCCTTCGGCCTCGCCCTCTGTTACTTACTTCTTCGAAAAGGTTATCGTCTTCCTGAACGCAGCTCGGCCTTCGGCCTCGCCCTCAGTGACTTACGTTCTTCAAGAAGGTTTATAGTCTTGCTGTACGAAGCTCGGCCTTCGGCCTCGCCCTCAATTACTTACTTTCTTTGAGTAGGTTTATCGTCTTCCTGAACGCAGCTCGGCCTTCGGCCTCGCCCTCAATTACTTAATTTCCTCGAGAAGGTTGAAGGTCTTCCTGAACGCAGCTCGGCCTTCGGCCTCGCCCTTTGTTGCTTATTTTCTTCGAAAAGGGTTAACCTCTTCCTGAACGCAGCTCAGCCTTCGGCCTCGCCTTTAGTATGTTACTTACTTTCTTTGAGAATGTTTATTGTTTTTATTTGAATCCAGTTCGCCCTCCGGTCCCGGCCTATGTTACTTAGTTTCTTCTTTTAAAATACAAATTTCACGCGAGCGAATCCGCGGGAAAAAGCTATCGATATTAAAATAAGAAAATTCAATTAAAATAAATCAAATACTTTAGATACCTACCTAACTAAGTGTAATACTCCACATATTAGCATAACCGGAACTGAATTTTATTTAGCCTATCCTGTGTCTCGTATAGCTAAATGTGCGTGTAGTAATTTTAATCGAATTTATATGATCGGCTTAAATTTTATGGAGAAAATTCATACAAACATATTCGCCTCGCCCCGCTGCCCCCCGCTGAGAGAAGCGCAGCGCTTCTCTCAAGACATTCCCATCGTTGTAACTTTTAAACTATTTGTCCAAATTACTTAGTGTAACAGCCAAAGTTTATCTACTTTAAATACCAGAGGCGATAAAAGTATGCATTTTGATAAGAATTAATTCAAAACTATAAAATGTGCATTGTAAATACAGTATCCAATTTAAATGTATTTTTGGTTCACTTTTTTGGCTATAGTGGCTTCCACATAAAAGGTAGATATATGCTCTCGCGGACTTTTTTTTAGAACTATTTTAGAGAAACAACCTCACCATACGCTATCTTCGTGTAACTCTAACGGTTTATTCAGCGCACGCCGAGATAGATCTCAAGAAGGCAGGATTTTTTCCGACTTGACATTTATCGATATTTGGGCAAATTTACACAATGTCTTTATAAATTATAGCCTTTTTGATGTATAAGCTATAGTACTGTAAAGGCTCATCAAAATCTGTTCAGTAGTTTTTGCGTGAAAGAGGAATATAGTGCGGCTGCTCGGTTCGCTGTTGAGTTTATATGCCGCGCCTCCCCCGCGCCGCCCCCTCCGCACCGCCGCCCCGCCGCCAACTGCCGCTCGCTCGGTAAATACCTATGTATAGTACTAAGGCGCGCGGATTGAACATATCGGTTTGTATGGGAGCCACATCTTAGCGTAGCCGGAAGTGAATTTTAGTTAGCCTATCCTGTGTCCCGTATAGTAAAATGGGCTTGTACTAAGTTTCATCAAATTTGGATGATGGCTTTAAGAGTTATGGAGGAACATACATACATACATACATACATACATACAGAAAAGATTTCTAAAAATCGTCAATTTAGCTTTAGTATCATACATAGAGGCTACAAACTCAATATTTCCTAAAACAAAGTAACTTACTCCATGACCACCCCTTACAGATTTATTATTAGTATTGATTATCACACGTGGGCGTCAAAAGTATACCTACATGCAAGTGTAAAACTGTGTAAATAAAAACTGTAATATTTTTGCAGACTTTGAACATCAATCAACTCAACATGGACGAAAGTGAACAAAGTGCCAATAGGAGCCAGCAGACACCACCACGTGCATGCTGAAGTATGTCTCGTGTTTCACAACGTTAAACATCACCTCCACACACTCGTCTGAAGACTGTTCAGTAAAGGTCTTAAAGCAAATTATCACAGACTCGGACATAGCTAAACAAATGTCTTGTGGCCGAACAAAATGCGCTGCAATTGTCAATAATGTGCTTTATTCGTATTCAAGAGAGTTTGTAAAGGAGTGCCTTCAAAATGGAATATATTTTTCTGTAGCCACTGATGCCTCAAACAACGGCAACAAAAAAATGTATCCTATTGCAGTACAATACTTCACTCCAGAATGCTCTGTATCAAATTTAGAATTCTGGACTTCTATGAAGATCCATTTGAGGATTCGCTTTCAATTAAAAATAAGCTAAATGAAGTACTCTCCCGCAACAATCTGTCATGGTCCAATGTGACTGCATACGGGGCAGACAACGCTTCTGTCAACTAGACGATGTAAATAATTCCGTATACCAAAAACTCCTCATAGAAAAATCGTGGCTGCAAACCTGCAATGACCATATCTTACACAACTGTGCAAAGAATTCGCCGCCAAATGTTGCATGGAGTTGCAAAAAAATTCAAACTTTATCGGCGCTACCAGTTGACCGGCGTAATGATATTTTTGGAAGATTGGTGTCTGAAGAATAAAAAGTTGTACCTCCATGTGCCCGTCCGTACGTGTACAGTTGTCACAACGTAAGAAAGCGGGTCCAAAGTCCAAGCCCACAACCGACCGCGTCCCGCGCCGCCCCGCGTTGTTGTGGCGATACCCCTCCCGGCCATTCCCACCCGCGAGCCGCGACGCGTGAACTTTGGACCCGCTTTCTTACAGTGTGACTACTGTACGTTGAGGTGTTAAAATTAATACATTTGTATCGAAATGTACACCACAAGAAATAATTATAACGTATAAATGTTTTTTAAATTATAAGTCCGTTAAAATGTGTCAAAATGCCACCAAGAAGAAAAAGTAAAGCTGAATTTATGCAATCGTGGATAGATGGACATGTAGATATACAAGTTCGTGGGCAAAATTTATTCTGCACTAAGTGTAATGTTAGGTTCCCTCAAAAAAAGTATAATGTTATTCGACATGTTGAAAGCGAAAGACACAGTCGCGTGATTTAAAAAAAATGCAATTAGAACTGACTAAATTTGTTATAGGATGCAATATTCCATGGACTCAAGTGGGCAATCCTATATTTACAAAATTTATTCAAGACTGTGTGAGTGGAAAATTCAACCCAAACATTCAAATGCCTTCTGAGTATGTTTTACGGCAATATTACTCAGACATTGCATATATGGAACAAATTACTACCATACGGAATGAGTTACAAAATGCTATACATTAGTACTGATGAAACAACAGATGCTCGAGGCCGTCAAATTGCCAATGTAACAGTGGGAGCTTTACAACCGAATGACATCGGCACTCCACATGTATAATTTTTTCAACGTGCACCATCACCATTCGCAGTACAAGCAGTGCATCAGCAATTTGAAGGAAAATGAAGCTATAATCCACAGCGACTTTTCAGAAAACTATGCATGCAAGCTATCCGAAGAAATTCAAGCACTCTGCTTCGGAGCATCGAAGACTCAGATCACCTTACATACTGGGATATACCACATATTTGGCAGAAAACCATATTCGTTCTGCTCTGTACGCCCTTCTAATGACCACAGCGCAGGTAGAATTTGGGCGCATGCTAAACCCGTCATTAGTGATTTAATTAAAAAGCATAGCCCCTGCTATAGAAATAATCCATTTCTTCTCGGATGGCCCCAGTACACAAACCGACAAAATTTTTTTTATCTGCACAACCTTTTCACTGTATTCAACATGGAGCTTTTGTTAAACTGAGCATGGCATGGGCGCAGCAGATGGGATAGGAGGTGCCACCAAAAGAGCCCTCGATCGTCAATTATGGTTTGGTCATGGCAGAAGTATGTTTAGCGCAATGAATATTGTAAAAAACAAACTTCGTACTAAACTTTCTGAAAAAAACTTTAAATTATCTTCTACTCATCAGATACCAACTTATGATCTCTCAGACGTTGTCTTTAACCAAGTCGGGAAAGGAAGACCCAAAGTAACTGTAGACCCTGGAGAACTTCCGCTATAACTGACGACTTAGTATTTAATATTTAAAAACTAAGGTAAGTACGAGTACTACATGGAATTTTTTTTATTATTTTGTCTTTGAACGCTGATGACCAGTTTTGATGGATTATTCATTTTAGTGAATAGTCAAATAAAAATATACTCACATATGTACACATAAATACTTACTTACAATATATGGAAAATTAGACTAGACGTGGGCGACCGGGGCGGCGGCGGCGGCGGGCGATACTGTGTATTTCGCAATTCCAGTCACCGGGTTGTTGTATACGAATATTTCCATTTCGCCAAATAATTCATTTAAACTTTACTATGTGCATAATGAGATGGTGACCATTTATTTACTATTCACTAAAAAGGGAAGTAAAAAATTTTTTGTTTGTTTTATTCCGAGTTCCTAATAAGTTTTTTTTTTTCAGTCAAACCCTACAAACAATTATAGATCGATAAATGCCTCAACCAATAATATTCCGGCTACATCTGGCGAAGAAGGAGCGACAATGCATCAAGTGTGCAGTCCTAAGGAAGCTTGAATTCATTGGCGTTAGCCAACCAAAACGTCATTTCAGAAAAAATTTGGTAAGTTAATGAGTATGTTGCAGAGTCAAAACAAAATCTTAGAGAACATAGCAAACAAAATGGCAATGTTTTCTTTCCAATTGGACGATACAAATTAGTTGTCTAATTCCAAAGACCCTCTTGCCCATTTTAGCCAAAATTAAACTAAGTATAAGGCACCATTCGCCTACCAAAAATCTACGGATACAATTGATTATTTTGTAGGTATCGCCATCTAATCCGATACAAATATCACTCAAAATACTTGAAATTATTCAAACTCCCTGTTGTCCACTTGACGTTTAATTTCAAATGTCATGTTGTCCATTTTTTTTTTTAAGTTATGTTTGCATGGTACTCCGTCGAGCTGTGATTGAGGGTGTGTTTATTTTATAAAATACAGTAAAATAATGGAAAACAGTGCTCAATACGAGGAAGATGGAATTCGCCAGATCGAACCAATGATGACAGCACCTCTCAACAGGGGACGCAAGAAAATCTGCAACATGAAGAAACGACGTCTACATTCTTCAAAATCACTGCCGACGCGGCCCACCTGTGCTCACGGCTTCAAGAAGAAACGGCGATGTGCGGATTTATCTATTCAAGACGTTTCTCGGCTGCACAGAATGTTCTATAATGTACCGGACTAGCAACTACAAGATAATATCATCCTCAAATTCTCAACTCTCTCTACTCCAGAGAGAAATCGCAAGAGGAAAGATGGACCGCTGGCCGATTCGGACGGCGCCGGGCCGTCGCGGCTTTCGTTGCCGCCGCCGCCGTCTCCGCCACCGTCGCCGCTCGCCATGGACGTCGACGCCGTGGCTGCCCGTGCCGAAGACGACGTCCAGCCGGACGACGGACAGCACGGCGAATTCGGCGCCCATGGCGAAGTAAACTTGGATAATGACGGTGAGGTCGACCCAGGAGCGAGGAATGATGGCGAGTGGCTGATGATACATTCGGTGACCGTGGCCATTCTGCAGTTGGTGGTCGCGGCGGCAGAGCTGTCCGCGTGGCCGTGGGCGCGCGCGGTGGTCGTGGCCTTGGTCGCCGGGGCGGTGCTGCAGGGAATGCTGCATGGGTCAGGGGGGATGAGTTGACCGAAGTCTATCCGACGGACGACGACCTTCCCCTTGAAATGCGTGAAAAATTTGCGTGAGAGATTCCGAGAGAGCGAGTACAACGCGAGGCAGCGGCTGTGGGTGTTGATGATGGGAATGCTATTATGCAAGAGTATGAGCGATTCTGCGCGGACGAGGATGCCTGTAGGTTTGACTGGAAGCCAATGAATTCCTTCCAGGGAGCGCAGACGGTTCTGCGCCTAATTCATCCTTTGTTACGGAAAGGACACACGGTCTTCATGGATAACTGGTTCAATTCTCCGTTGTCGCGCGGTTCCTAAAACTGAACCAAACGGATTGTGTGGGCACGCTCAGGCGGAACCGCAAGAATGTTCCGCCTATTGTAGCGAATATAAATCTCCGCCAAGGCTCCTACATTGCTCGCCACGCGGACAATGTAGTGGTGGTATCGTTGAACGACAGAAAGCCTGTCTTGGTAATATCCACCTACCACAGCACAGGGACCCGTCCTACGGTACCAAGAAGGGGACACCCATCCGAGCACGTGGCGTTGACAGGAAGGACCAGATGCTTGAACCCTATAGGCTTGAACGAAAACAGTGCACCTACTGGTTTATAAATAGTAGGATACTGGTGCGAAAATCCGACCCAGCTAATCTCTACATTGAGTAGCTGAAGTTCCGGTTGGACCTGGCTAAGGCTCTGGTCGCAAAGCACTTACATTTGGCACGTCGGCCAGCTGCACTCGCTGCTGAACCTGTTCCAGCTCAGCCAGCTGTTCCAGTCCCAGCGCAGCCAGCTCTTCCAGTCTCAGTGTACAGGGATAATTTCCCAGGCTGCCGCCAACATCGGGAGCCGTTTCACTTCGCTGTGCGTATGGAGAGCGATCTCGCAGAGGCTGGTGCCGCACACACTACTGTGAAAAGGTTGCGGTGTGTATGGTGCGTACACAGAGAGCTGATAAAACAAAAGAAAACTATGTACGAGTGCGCTGTTTGCAAAGTGCCTCTATATAGGCAAGGCACAAGACGTGCGTTGATAGAGAGTGTTCCGTACAGTTGCATGTGTGTAGCCGTTCGGAAGTACTAGGAATCTTTGTGTTAGACCTTATGCCCGCTGCATAAGGTCTATTATCGCGTTGCTGCCGTAGTGCTGGATACTCGTGGCTCGCTGTGTGTGTGTTAGTGGGCTATTTTCGAAAACTATCCGCGACATTGGCGAGCTGAGCACCGATAGCTGCGACGACGTTGGTTCTCTGTCGCCGTCTCGGAGGAAGCATGCGTCTTGTGCTCTGTCGTGTGTGCCGTGGTGGCCGGCCTCGAGATTGCGCCCGGTCGTTGTGAGTGCGCGATCTGGGTGAACGGTGTTGTGCAGCGGAGATCAATCTGGGGATCGGCCTGGACGCTGGCGGATCGTTGCGAGTGTGTGGCGGCGGCTGCCTGCTGGGCACGGACGAGGGTAAGTCCATAAGGCTCTAAGTATCTGCGGCGCGGCGAGTTGAATTTCTTACAGTCCATTTTCTAAGGTACACAGAGGGTGTCGATATTTCAGTACGTTATAATAACCAAGACAATAAAACAATACACCCACAAACACAAGGTGTATGCTGGCATGGCAAAGAAAATATCACGAGTACACTAAAGTTATAAAAAAGACTGTAAAAGCAATGCATTATGGACAGATAAAAGAGCTACTACAAAAATGCAAAATGGATACAAAATGTTTTAAAAAACATGACTTCAATATATGGCAACAACAAGCAATGTATGCAGAATTCATTAAGAACATAACTCGAAATGAGGCAATTATTCACCGTGATTTCTCCGAAGTACAAGCCATGCACTTTGGCGCTTCTAAAGTGCAAGTAACACTACACACAGGCGTGTACTATTCATTGGAACAAAAACCTCGTTCATTCTGCTCAGTCAGTTCTAGCAACGAACATAGTCCGGCGGGTTTATGAGCAATCAGACCTCAATTTAACACGACCGATAACCACTCGCAAGCCACGCACGGACACTTCAGACATACCGACAATATAATTAAAGCTCGATCTATCGTCACTCACCGACATTCCAGTCATCCCGGCAGTAGAATTATTAGACTACGATCTACCGATCACAGACACTCCAGACATAGCTACAAAAGAGCCTAATCTCAACATGGCGCCGCCGTTTGATACTTCAGTCTTCCTAATAACAGAACTATTAGACCACGATCTACCATCCACGTACACTGCAGACATCGCTAAAGGGACCAGATCTGGACGCAACACAGCCGACCGAATCTCGCATTGTTCATAGAATAGAATCAGATTCACTGCTGATGGACATTCAAGCAGAATCAGATCACAAGATGCCTTCAATTGATATTGATAATCCAGATATCCCGGCTGTATCGGATAGGCGCAAAAGAACTTTATAAAATATTTAAATTATGCAACAAAAAGAACATATATGATGAAGTAAGCTGTTTAGCTTTTGCCCACGAGATAGGGTCGATGATGTCTGCTGCCATAGGTCACCCCTCTTGCCTCGCCTTCTTCCGCCAAAGGATAAACCTGGCAATTCAGAGGTGTAACGCGGCTGGCATCCTCGGCACAATCCCGGGGACAAAAGCACTAAATGAAATTTATTTTTTAAGTTAGTTTATTTCCTAAGTTAGTTTATATAATTTTTAGATTAGTTAATTATTTAATAACTATGTTAATTTGAATATATATGTCTATTTATATTATATATATATTATTTATATTATATTATATACATATTATATTATATAATATATGTCTATTTATTAAGTAAGCTGTTTTGAACACAATATGTTAAGTCTAGAGAACAGACGGGTATTACTGGACAATGATGCTGCTGCGCGAGGTGATGTGCGGACGACTCCATGTGCGGCGAGCTGTAGGGGGAGGTGATACTGAACACGCCGGTGTGGCGAACACGACACACAACACTCTTTCATATAATTTAGTATAATTCTTCGTGCTATCTCCTCTGGATACGATATTAATCCAGAAGCATTTGAGTAGTTTCCAAAAGAAACGAAAGCATTATATTTAAGTCTTTATTCCTGGTACGACATGCCCGTTACTGTTCATAAGTTATTATGCCATAGTACAGCCATAATTAAGCATAGCATAGTAACTATAGGACAACTGTCGGAGGAGGCACAGGAAGCTCGAAATAAAGATTGTCGTCGCTTTCGAGAGCACCACACACGGAAGTGTTCCCGTGTAGACACGAATAAAAACCTAATTACGATGCTGTTGGTCGCATCCGATCCTGTGATAAATAGCCTTACGGAGTTTCCTCGAAAAAACCCAAGCACCTTCCCAAAAGGGGTGTTAAGTCTTTTAAAATGTAGCGATTTCTCAACATCTATCGTAAACCAGAGTACCTTACTTGACATTGGTGTTGAGATAAACGACTACACAGTAGCAGACTCCGCTGACACTGATTACTGATGAAGAATACTCTAGCCCTTTACACCCGAGTTTATACGATCGTGAGTTTTGACTTTGAAAAATTCTACACCTTACTTCAGACTAATTTTGCGAACGCAATCAGACCCTCACTCAAAAATTCTCTTCCAAATTTTAACTCGCACGATCGTGGCACATCGGTTGTACTGTGTGAACTTATTATGTATTATTGTTGTGTGTTTTGTTTTTTATTTGGGGTCCTGTGGTATTTAAAATGTTTTATTTTTTTATTTTTAGGGGCTACTATTACGGACAGCATAATAAGTGACCTCATACACAACGGCAATAATTCTGAAATTGAAGATTTTGATGAGGACGACTTCGAATTTGATTCTAATGTTCTATTCGGACAAACTGGAGAAGACAATATTTTCGAAGAAGAGAATGATGATGAAGTAATTGTGGAAACGTCGCCTTTGGCCTCGCCATCACCTTCTCTGGTGATGCAGCCTCCTCCTCCCCCCTTGCCGATACCAAGAGCCGCTGCCCGAGCATCAAGGCGTTCACGTCGAGGGAGGTCAGTTTCCATATCAACTGAGAGTTCGAGATCCCCTACGAGTATTCGAGGAAGAACATCTACACGAGGAAGAACATCTACACGAGGAAGAGCATCTACTCGAGGACGAGCATCTACTCGAGGAACAGCATCAGCTCCAGTACCCAGGAAACGAATATGGAAGCAGGAAACTTTCAACGACAAACTGCATGACTATCCTGCCTTGCCTACAAAGCCGGTAAGACGTCCAATAGAGTACTTTAATGATTATATTGATAGAGAGTTTTTAAACAAGATCTCTCAATGTACTAATATGTATTACTTACGTACTACTGGCCGAGAACTAAAATCTACAAGCGCTGAAATTGCAAAGCTCTTTGCAATACATATAATCATGGGCTGCATACCTTACCCTCGAGTACCAATGTACTGGAGAGCTGGCACTAAGTTGGGCTTGATCTGTGAACTAATGACAAGGGATAGGTTTATAACTCTTCGCAATGCACTCCATGTTATTGATTCAGATATTCCAGCTGAAAGCGAAAAGGATAACCCACTATGGAAAGTACAACCTATGATAGACAAGGTAAAACAAACCTGTAATAAACTAGAAAGAGTTCCGGGCTATTACTCTATAGATGAGCAAATGATACCATTCACTGGCCGCTGTAAACTACGTCAAGTGGTAAAAAATAAACCTCGACCAGTAGGCCTGAAAAACTTCGTATTAACCACATGTAATGGGCTAATGTTAGATTTTGACATCTACAAAGGCGCAAAGTCAAATTTTGGCGAATCAACCCTTGGTCTCGGTCCCTCTGTAATCTTACACTTGGTTAAGAGTGTTCCACCTGGGAGCTGTATTTATCATGACCGCTTTTTCACCACTGTTCCTTTGATTGAGAAAATGGAAATGTTGGGTCTGCATTCAACGGGTACTATAATGCAAAATCGAGTGTCTGACCGAGCGACAATCAAATTTAAACAGGATGCGGAGATGCAACGCGGCGAAACTCAGCAGTTTGTTTGTAAGCCTACTGCACTAGTAAAATGGAAAGATAACAAATCAGTATTACTAGCGTCAAACTGTACCAGTGCCGAGATGCTGTCAACCGTACAAAGGTGGGATAGAAAACGCAAAGTTTATGTCGACGTTTCAGCCCCAAAAATAGTCACTAACTACAATCAGTACATGGGGGGAGTCGACGTACTAGATCAACAGATGGAGTACTACCGGGCTTTCATTAAAACTAACAAGTGGACTTTAAAAGTACTCATACACTTTTTAGATCTGTCACTAGTAAACTCTTGGAGATTATACAGAAACGATTGCTTAGCTAATAGCTTTCCCAGAAAAGATACCATGCCTCTGCTCGACTTTCGCATGGATGTAGCCGATACCTTATCGTGTGTACCAGATCGTACTAGAAGAGAAGAAAGTGAAGATGATTTGCCCCCAGTTCCTCGTCAACATTATAAAATATATAGACCAGCAAATGCACCCTCTGAAGCTAAGAGATATGATGGATACGAGCACTATCCTATCAGCGACAACATAAAGGCGCCCCGATCTTGTCGAATGGAACAATGTGGCAGTCGTTCTAAAATTAGATGTCAAAAATGTGATGCTTATTTGTGTCTTTCCCGAGACAAAAATTGTTTCAAGTCATATCATATTAAATAAATAGTACTTCTACAACTCGTTTCTATGATGATTATTTCAATAATTATAGTTCCTACATTACTTACAAAAATAATAACTAATTCATTTATAATATTCCATTTTAAACTACATTAATTGGAGTGAAATAAATCAATAAACATACACTCTCACGATCGTGCGACTTACAAATAATTCCTGAAACTCACGATCGTGAGGGTCTGATTGCTGGAGATCAGCTACAATAAGAATTTTTTCAGTATTTTTCTCATGTTCTGTAGATATTAAGAATAGCAGAGAATAATATTTTAGCAATCTAATAAAGTATTATTCTTCTCGGGTGTAAAGGGCTAGTGAGTAGGGTAGAATAATTAGATTATACATAAACGTTATAAATAACACTCTGCAATTTTAAATAGGTACTTACAGGAACACAGCTCTGGCAGACAAAATGTCTCGACTCTCCAAATGACACTAGTGATGATGATGACGTCCGCCCCCCATCTCCAGTGTTTCAACCGCGGAACGTTGAGGCGCAAGACCAAGACCAACTTACTTGGTCCACCCTTGAAGATCTCGGTGCTGACACTCCTATGGGCGCTATATTTCCGGGACCGTCGGGACCAATATCGTCAATAATTCACATGGACGACTTGCCGATGCCGACCCTCGGCCCCCAGGTGATTGCGGCTAATGTTCAAGTCCCTAATGTCGAAGTACCTCGACGAAACAGGATGGGAAACAGGAACTGACGCAGGAAGTAACGATATCTGGTTCAGACCAGCGGGAGACGATATTGACGAAAAAACGGAAACTGGAACAGGGGTATGTATTGGCAGCGAAGGGATTATCAGCTCTACAGAAGAAAATCGATACACGGTTAAATTCCCCAATGGAGGAATACGAAGATACGGTGGAGACTGCGGTACCTGGGGAAGTTTTAGATACCATATGGGACGAATTTATCGGGACCCTCCGAGCGGAGCGTACTATAACCCAAGTAAGAGAGGTAAACTACAAGCGCTTTCTAGAAGCCCTTTCAAGCTCTGTTGTTTCCATAGAGGAACAAGAAGACCACACTGGCACTTTATATACATCAGTAGTAATCGACACTGGGGTCACAATTCCACCCTTGGAAGAGTTATTCGAGGAAGTGTATATAAACTTAGGGGGATTGAGTGCCTCACTTGTCTATGCCAGTATCTTTACCGTGGCTATGGTCGTCAAATTTTGGTGGATCTTCTCACCGGAAGTGATATTGAAGCTTGCCAATGTGCCGCACATAATTTGGGAATTAAGGGAAATGAGGAATTCCAAACTAAAGAAGACGAGATGGACTGTCTCTCGTGGGGAAATTATGTACTTCTCGGAGAAGGCGCAGCACCTGAGGAGGAACACGTTCGAATTTTGGACACAAATATTGAAACCGATGGATCTGACGGTGGAGAGGGAGGGGCCGCAAGGAATGACAACGTACACTTACAGACACGCAAGAGGAAGAATGATGGAGAACTGGAAACAGATAGCGGTAAAAGAGTGGAAACAGGAAAATGGATGTCAGATAACGGCAGATCTGCAGCTATTGTGCTATTACTATGTAACAATGGGGCTTTCACTGAATCCCAAGCTACACGATTATTGGCACGCTCAATTGACAGCATCGGATTCATGTGTAACAAACAATTCAACGAGAGGATCAAATACTGGACGAGCATTAGCAGAATATTGGTATTTCAAGAAAACGTAGGCACCAGATTCGAAAGGGCGAAGAAGAAGTACGCGAAGGAGTATCCGGAGGATTTGAGCGTGGAAAAAATTGACGAAACGATACAATTGGTGAAAAAAATGTTGACGGTTAATAATATAGATGTGGAAAAATTTGTGACAGTGACGTATAAACATTTTATACAAGAAAGTGGTAAAAAAAATAATTTGTTTTTTGTGGGACCGCCTCGCTTGGGTGCAAAATTTATGAACAACATTCATGCGTGTGTGGAGTTACTGTCGACCCGTTAGGCTACCACGGTCTGAGCTGTGCCAAAAACGCGGGCCGGTACGCTCGACATCACGCATTAAATTGTACCGTGTGGGGCCGGTACTTTAAAAGAGTACCGTGTGGGGCCGGTACTTTAAAAGAATAGCCCCACTGCATCTCTCCCCGTGCATGTCGTAAAAGGCGACTAAGGGATAAGACTCCCTTCTTATATTACTAGGTGGTAGGGTTTAACCCGCCCGGGTTGGTGCCACCGCACTGAATGAAAGGTCAGTCGAAACGGCTATGTAAATAGTTTGTGTTTTCCGTCCAGTTCAGTGTAGCCGGCACGACCGAAGGGAAGCGCTGACGTGGCACCAGTTCACCCGGTGTTATGGGCTGACATCACGGTTGTTGTAGGTGATGTAGCCAACCGTGTCAGTTTCCATAAAAAAAATAATAATAATTTAATGATATCCTCAAAAGAGGTCTGGTGTCAATTGATTTTCCGAGTATCCTAGAACCACCAGGCCTATGCCGTGTTGATGGAAAGCGCCCCGACGGCATGACGATTGTCCCATGGAAGAACGGAAGGGCGCTAGTCTGGGACGCAACATGCGTCGATACCATCTGTGCCAGCAACCTCGCCCTATCGGCCATGAAGCCGGGTTCCTCACCTTCTTCCGCCAAAGGATAAGCCTGGCAATTCAGAGGGGTAACGCGGCTGGCATCCTCGGCACAATCCCGGGGACAAAAGCACTAAATGAAATTTATTGTTTAAGTTAGTTTATTTCCTAAGTTAGTTTATATAATTTTTAGATTAGTTAATTATTTTATAACTATGTTAATTTGAATTGAATAAACTATTTAATTAATAGGTACTATGTAAAGTTAGATTATAGAATTACATAAATTGTTCTGTAAATTAAAATCGTATTTTTTTGTTTTCTCTATTTAGTATATTTTTTCAGTATGTAACTTTATTGTTCAGTGTTTCTGTAAATATATTTTATATAAAAATAATTGTCTCTCTCATTCTTAAAATTTATCTTGCGTTTTCATTATTATTTGCTAGTAGGGCATGACACGATAATATATACTTTCCGAAAAATGTGTAAATTTACATATTTAGGTGTTCTGAAAACAAAATCATTGAAAAATAATTTTGTCCAGCTGGCTTGTACTAGACGATTCGCTGTGCATTGTTTCAGATTAAAAAAATTTCAGTGTTTACGATTCAGAAGCAGATAAAGATTGCATTGTAAAATTTTCTCACTCTTCTTCGTCGTCATCCCCGAACGATGACAATGATTTATTGCAACAGGAAAATTATAATAAAGCTATCCCCGCAGAAACAACTAACCCTAGCACTAATGCACTGCCAGTACAAACAGACGGGTTGGTTGTCGCAGCAATGTTCGGGGAAAAAGAAAGAGTATTGAGAAAATTATTCAGCGAAAGAGAAACACAGGGGAAGAATATACCACAAAGTCTGGGAAGGTGGTGAAAGCCCGCAAATTTCAGCCTTTACATAGACTGCCGCAGCAAATGTAAGACTAAAATAAGATGTGGTTCATATAGATGGTGTAAATGCCCATATTGCAATACTAGCAATGTTCGTGTGGGGAATCGCTGTCCATCCATGCCTCCAGGTGAAGAAGTTACATAACATACATAACACACGCTGTATCCGACAATCGGGAGAGTAATCGGTGTTGTGCTATTTGAATTCTTCCAGCACAAATTAAATTAAGTAAAAGCTAAGTAAATTACAGAAATTAAAGTAAGTAGCTTCAGTAAATTACAGCACGACACCAACTGCCACGTGCACGGGGAGAAATGTAGTGGAGCTATTTACGTCTTCTTACGTACCGGCCGCACCCAGTGAAGAAATTGTCTTACAGATTTACAACTTGTTAATTATCTCAAGTCATCAAGGATCACATCTCTGTTTGGCACAAATTTTCGGTATTATCTAATTCAGTTTTAATAATAGAAATAAAGAAACACTCCAAGTTTCGTGTCAAATTCGTGAAATTTAAAGCAAGTCCATTAATCATAAATGTGGTTTTTCTCCTTATTTCATACATCATTATGAACACCGTTTTGAAGAGGAAGTTCATGTCAGTAGAGAACCCACACCAAATGGAGCTATGTACAAGGAGGTAGATGCATGATACATGAATTTTGGGAAAATTTTAATTAACCATCATCCTACCTACAGATTTTGACATCGGCATTGACGCATTTCTAAATGCTGATATACTTTCAATTGCCTCCGATGACTCCTCAACATTCTGATGAAGATGGCACTCCCTCTGAGACTTCTGATAAAGATCGTCATCAAGATTCTGATGAAAATGGCATTCATTCTGAGACTATTGTTGAAGATCGTCATCAAAATCATGAAAAGACTCATCATAATTCTGGTAAAAACTCTGAATGCATCATTGAATCATGAAGATGAACCTCCTGCATCTCAATCGTCACAAATTGGAACTGACGAGGATACCATTTCTTGTACGTACTGGAAATTTTCTGAAAGATGATAATATTGCCTGTCAAAACATCTCTTTTAGTTGAGTTTGTTGACACGATGGTGTCCGAGATGCGTACGGCTTCTCCCGTCATGCCAGACAGGATCGAGGACACTTCGGCGGCGGCTGGGTAACTACAAGGCGGTTTCTGCAACCAGCTGCTACATCTGAGCACTCTACATCAAATAAAAGAAAAAATAAATCGTGTGGTATGATTTATTTATTATTAGATAATATCTTTCTACAAAGAACGAATAATATTTTACAATACGAGTTTGACACAAGAATTAGCGTCTCGAGGAAATAATTATTTCAAATTAAATTTTTTGGGGTCCTGTTGCAAAAAGGCGAAATATGATACTTTATTGGGAACGCTCATAGTGTATGTCCATCTGTCAAACTATGACCCATTCCCTGTAAGAGGGCATTTACAAAAAAGTGTACTTGCTCTCTTGCATGTACACACTTCAACGTTTAGTTACAAACACTACGGGAGTTCTGCGTGCTAAGAGTGCGTGTGAAGAGTATCACTCAAGCGGGAAAGAGAACCTAACCAAGTGTCAACCTGAAATAAATAGACTGATCCATTTTCCAGTCCACTACCTACATTACACAACTATAAATTTTGTACACATATAGGAAATATTAAATAGTTGTAAAATCATAAGAATAGCATACAGGCCACGGAATCCTCCAAATGAGAACATAATTCACAATGATAGTTCATTAAGACTGTTTATTTTCAGAAGGAAAGCGTGGAGGCAGGCGAGTGCGGATGGGCCAGCAGTTGTTGTCGTCCCGCAACGAGTTTCTGGAACTGCAAAGAGCGAACATTGCAAATATGGGGGTAACGTTACAGTTTCACTTGTATTTGCAAATAAATATACTAGGATTGGCCCTTTTGACTTTAAACATAGTATAGCGCGGTTTTCTCAGCCCATTACCAAAACTAGATGCCATGTCAGTACTTCCCCGTTTTTAGATCACACCAGCTACACTGAACTGCTGAAAACACAAACTATTTTCATAGCCGTTTCGTTCGACCGACCATTCAGTGCGGTGGTATCAATCCGGGCAGGTTAAACCCAACCACCTAGTAAGGTAAGGGGAAATGGATATACAGTTTTACGTGGAATCTGAACCATTGCCAACTGCGATATTCGGACTGTCACCCATCTAAAGTCTTGACCGTGCCCGGCTGCGCTTAACTTCGACGATGGAACGCCGACGCAGCACACCATCGAGAAACCGAGACTAAAGAAAAAAAATTCACAAAATAAAAAAAAAACTGGCAGAGGTTATTGTTATCTTTTTGTTTGTTTTATTTAATCTTATGTAAATGTATGGCGTGCTAAAATATTTTCTTGTTGATAGATGCTGGCTGAAGCAAGTAATAATCTTGCTGCAGCCATGACAACGATGGCCGATGCTGCGAAACTTCAAGCCGAGGCGAAAATCTTAAAAAATGCAAATGACAAAGAAAACTTCGAAAAACTCATAGAAGTGCTGCGTCCCATAGCCGATTCGGCATTTTTTTTTTAGATAAGAACACATAGTTAATAGAAACTTTTCATAATTTTTATAATATTAAACTTTTATAATATCAGAATTTTTTTATTATATCTTGCTGCAGCCATGACAACGATGGCCGATGCTGCGAAACTACAAGCCGAGGCGAACATCTTAAAAAATGCAAATGACAAAGAAAACTTCGAAAAACTCATAGAAGTGCTGCGTCCCATAGCCGATTCGGCATTTTTTTTTTTAGATAAGAACACATAGTTAATAGAAACTTTTCATAATTTTTATAATATTAAACTTTTATAATATCAGAATTTTTTTATTATATCTTGCTGCAGCCATGACAACGATGGCCGATGCTGCGAAACTACAAGCAGAGGCGAAAATCTTAAAAAATGCAAATGACAAAGAAAACTTCGAAAAACTCATAGAAGTGCTGCGTCCCATAGCCGATTCGGCATTTTTTTTTTTAGATAAGAACACATAGTTAATAGAAACTTTTCATAATTTTTATAATATTAAACTTTTATAATATCAGAATTTTTTTATTATATCTTGCTGCAGCCATGACAACGATGGCCGATGCTGCGAAACTACAAGCCGAGGCGAACATCTTAAAAAGTACTAATGACAAAGAAAAGTTTGAAAAACTCATAGAAGTGCTGCGTCCCATAGCCGATTCGGCAAGTTTTTTTTTAGATAAGAACACATAGTTAATAGAAACTTTTCATAATTTTTATAATATTAAACTTTTATAATATCAGAATTTTTTTATTATATCTTGCTGCAGCCATGACAACGATGGCCGATGCTGCGAAACTACAAGCCGAGGCGAAAATCTTAAAAAGTACTAATGACAAAGAAAACTTTGAAAAACTCATAGAAGTGCTGCGTCCCATAGCCGATTCGGCAATTTTTTTTTTTAGATAAGAACACACAGTTAATAGAAACTTTTCATAATTTTTATAATATTAAACTTTTATAATATCAGAATTGTTTTATTATATAAACCACCATGAAACCTAATAAAGAAATATATCAATACTTGCATAACTATATACATCGGGTAGATGAATATTATTTTTAATTAATTGAAATGCCTTTTGATAAAGCCTGCTTGTATTCTCAGCCAAAGCACGTCCAACTGGCAGCTCATTGTTGACCTCATGTTGTCTTACTGCATTTTGCCTATTTTGGAGTTCCCGTTGAATCTCCTCATTGATTTCATCATCAATGTCAATCTCGTCCAACCTGAAATTAAATAACAATGTAAATGCCATTGCCCATGTTCCTATGGACTGCGGGCCTCTACCAAACTTGAATGGACACGTCAGACACGTACGTGTCATATCGCAGCTGACCGGTGCAAAAATTAACGGGCACGTACATGTCCTACGGAAACCAACAGGTTATTAAACTTGGTGGAATTACTCCTCATGCCAACATAGAGGTATTTGTCAGTGTATTTGTCCATTAATTGCTACGTGATATTTCTGATACTGCATAAAAAGTTTGAAAGAGCTTGGTTCAATGGTTTAAATAAGAAACTGCTAATCCCATTCAAAAATGGAGTACCAGGACATCACTGGTTTAAGACGATGGACACTATCTCTGAAAACCCCTCAAGGAGTGGAAATCGCAAGAAAGAAAGCATGCGACCCTTTCAACATCAATAAATATTTTGATCTTCTTCAAAATACGTGTATGTTTCGGAACGCACCCGATTGCATACTTTTCAGTTCTCTCTGCGCGTCTCTATGCGAGTGCGAATTGTGGAGTTCGGCGGAAAATATTTATTAAGTGTGTTTACGGCTAGAAATATCGGAAAAACGTTAGTACATTGAAAATATTTATTAAGTGTGTTTACGGCTAGAAATATCGGAAAAACGTTAGTACATTGTGTTATTGTACCTATATAGGGCTGCCATCCGTCCGGGTTTCCCCGGATTTGTCCTCTTTTTGAAGGCAACCGGGGGCGTCCGGGGGGATTTTTTAAAGTAGTCCGGGTTACACGAAATTCAAAAATCCCGCCCGCTGCATAACTCTATGATAGACGCTAAACGTCGCGTCGAGCCATAGCTTGGAGACGACCGTCAGTAATGCCGTTAAATATGAAAATTTAAAAGTTTAAAATAAAGTAATTTTCATGTCATAATAAGAAAAAAGCAATGTCCGGGTTTTTATATGAAAATCCGGGGTTTTACTTCTTTTTGTCCTAGTTTAATGATTTTAGAGATGGCAGCCCTATACCTATAGACCATTCAGTACAAGTTCAATTGGCGAAAAAAGTCATATTTCTCGGCACTCGAAAATTCGTATCGGCGCTAAAAACTACTGCGCATTTATGATGTCAGAGTTTCGTCAGCTTTATTCTCGATGAAAAAAACGTTGCCACTTGGCGGTGCCCAAGTGGCGGGCCGTCCGGTTTAGTCGATAGAACACGGGCGTTTCATTTTCGCGTCGCTATTGCCTCTCCGCGAGTCGCTGACCGAGTGACTCGAGTGTTTTCACCGATCCGGAAGAAAACAAGAAAATCTACAGTCCACTGCTTCCCGATATAATATATATTTTTTAGAATATTTTCATACAAATTCTGTATTTTTTTTTTTATTTAATACTTAGTATGAAGAAAATCTTTGTCTTTTCTTTTCTCTCAAGATATATATAAGGTTTTTTTTTGTTTAACTGACGAACCGTATAAGGGTATGTTCTGTATCGAAATAGATCATAAATATTAAAATTATAAAAAAGGGGGTAACATTTTTATATTTTATTAAATCTAAAATAAAAAAATACTAACAGACTCGCCTAAATAGGTATATTAAACACATTTTGCTAAGAACCTGTAACAAACACAGTACAAATATGTTTTTACTTTACAGAAGGGGAAGCCTGCAAAAACAGGTTGAAATATATAAAAGATCAGTTTCCAAAATCTTTGAAAAATCGGAAAACCTAGCCAGGTTAAGCTGCAAAAAATACAAACCCTACAAGTATGAAGAACAACTTTATTTCACTTTTATTGTTGTCGCCCGAGCGTCGGCCGTTCCCCGCTCTACCATTAATGTACTTGGGTATATAGAAAAAATATTAAGCATGCAGTTTTTGTGCCTTTCCTATAAACATAACGTAGATGTATGCATGCTGCGTCTGAAGTAGTCAATTTAAATAATGGTTACACTGTCGCCCTTAAGCATGGTATATTTCCCAGTCCATAGTCACGTCATACGGTTTGCACAGGGAAATATGCAGTGGTACAACTTTTTATTCATGTGCATGGCACGTTGATCAAAAGTGGAGAAAACATATGTAAAATAAGTGGTGGTAAAGAAAAGAAAGTTCTAGTATATAAAACATTACGTGAAGTCCTAAGATTAGGTAACATGCGCTAATGAGTTTCAGACATGTTTAAGTCAGTTGTGCTTGGATCCCTGGCACCATCTTATTTCTTATCATTATTTATTAGTGGCAGGGAAAGAAGCATATGGCCTAGCTAGGCGATCAAGATTACGACAAGTGCATAAAGAAAGAGAATCCCAGGTTCAGGGGTCCTCATAATGAGCTGGACATGAGAATAACTCTATGTGGAGAGAGCGTTAGGATTAAAGGGAAGAGTCAAATCAAATACGCTTGTATACTGGTTGACAATTGCCAGGAGGACCCACAAAAATGGAAGTGTGAGGTGGGGGGTTAATTGCAACATTATGCCACCATATTTTGTTATGTATAATTAAAATAATTCATATTTAATTCGAGAATGTCAGTTAAACAATAAAATTTAATCTCGAATTAAATATGAATTTATTATTAGGTTATTATTTTTATATTAAGTTTGCTTCGATTCATAAATATCAACTGTACTCGGAAATGAACGAGAGACCCAGAAGCTCGATTCTGCTAATTGCACAATTTTCAAACAAACTTCGTGTGTTGTGTTTGAGTCAAACATAACACGAGTAAGTTTGGACGTGGTTTCCACATGATGCTATTCTGCTATTTACAAAACACGTTTAGTTAGTTTCTATGGTAACAGGAGGCGGGGCTTAGGTGAAGGTTTGTCATCGTGTCGCCTAACGCGAAAAATTCTGACAATAATGTTTACTAAAGTTTTTTCTTTTAAATCCATACCAATAAAAATAAATAAGCCAATAATAAGCCAAAACGGAAAATATTAAAATTAATAGGGCAACACTGTCAACAGCATAACATAACCTACATACATCGTTCGTTGTACTCACTACTCACTCTTTGCTTGCTCGCCGCTTGCCTCCACTCAAAGAATAATCCGTACCGCGAAAATGAGTAATTTATAAGATCAGCCTGGAACAGCAGGAAATACTGGTAGGATAGCTGGAAAGCCACTCCGAAATAGGTGCAGGCCGTTTCCTAGGGAAGTATGGAAAGGCTCGACGACTGGACCAAGAATGGCAGAACATTGCGGTAAATCTGAATGCCCAAGGAGCTAGTGTCAGCTTCTGCCATTTTCGACACTTTCACAAAGAACAAATTAAACTTCCCAAAGCAAAACACTCACCAAAACGCATCTGTCACTTGTCAGAGACGGCGTGTTTACGTTTCGCAAACATAACATAACTTAACACGCGCGTTTACTCTAACTTAGCGAGTAGAATAGTATTTTGACGAAACGTGCGGTTTTAACGAAACACAAACATAACACGCGTAGTAATCTCATAGCAGAATCGAGCTTCTGTTTCCCATAGCACAAGGAGTCTTACAATGGGAAACAGCGTTCCACCTGAAACTACATAAATACGAAATACAATAGGTAAATCATAGCAACCCTAGTAATTATATTGAATGAGAATTTTAATTCTAAATGTCTCGCTTGTTCCAACTTTTTTTTTTGTCGTAGTCGGATTTCAATTTTTTAGGGTTGACGCAGTCAAAGAGTGTTAAACTTTGAAAATTAAGAAAATAATGGACTAATATGCCTAAACGATCTCATGATATTTCCCGTCGACAACGATCTTATGAGGCTAGCCGTACTGGTATAAGACATCTTATGATATAAGACACAATATATGTAATATTTTAAACAAGAGTGGGGTAGTCTAAGCTATGGAAATAAAACTAGTATATGATATACAATAACAATTTGTAGTCTTATTTCTATCCGCGTGGTCTCCTTTGTATTCACTAACTCTGTATTCTTCTAAAAATTCTAACTATAAAGTAAAACCACGGCAGCATGGAACCGGAGCCGCCCTAGCCACCCAAGCGGACAGCCTGGCTGCGATTTCGGTATCGTCCCGGATACCGGAATTTTGGCGACAGGAGCCGAAGCTGTGGTTCGCACAGGTGGAAGCAGCTACGGCACCTCAAAGACTGAGTGACGAGCAAGCATGGCAGCTCGTCATTACAAAGCTCGCCATGCAGGATCTCCAGCAGGTGAGCCTGCCTGGTGGCCGACCCGCCCGCTGAAAGAAAATATGCAACTCTAAAAGCCCGACTGATAGCCACGAACGCGGAGAGCGAGCTGCGACGCTATATTAGCGAGACGTTAACGTTACTAAAGAATAAAAACAAAGTTCAAGAAAGAAAAGGAGGTGAAACCCCTCCTAACTTAAAAAGGGAAATACAATTTACATAAAGGCTACCAGAAAGAGAAAAGGAAAAGAAAATCCTAGATTTGAGAAAGCACAAGTCCTCGCAGAACCCGAAAGAAATGTGGTTCCAGTACATCTACGAAACAGAAAAACAAAAGTTCACCTAAAACACTTGAAAAGCCCTCCGCAGGTGACGGTGCCTGACGACAACGTTGGTGCTAACACTAATGGGACTAGGACACGCCGCACACCTGGAAAAACTAGACAACAATCCAGACATGCTGCCCTTACATCTGGGTCAAGCACGGATTCAGACCAATAAGTGGAAAATTATTAATGTAGTAGACATGAGCTAGATAAATTCAGATTTAGAAGATAGTTTAGATAAATACAATAAATTAGAAGACATAAGCATAAAAACCCTAAGCTGATGACCTACAACGGTTGGCTATAAACAAAATGGAACAACTAATGCCAACCAGGCGACACAGACGCGCCCTCAGCAATACCCTGCTAGTTACTGGTAATTTAGACTATAAGGACGCAGAGCATTTCGAAAATTTAATTCACTCAGTTGACCTAAAACAAAATATCGCAGATAAAAAAAATAACTGTCATATCGAAAATAATAAGCAAATCGATTAACGCCACAGACGAACTAAGCCAAAACGTAATTTCTACATCTGAAAGGGTAAATCGCATAGGGAAAACATTAGATGAAGGAAACTTAGAAAAAATCCATCTTTATTAGTACATGAATATTTTATCAACTTAAATAATTATTTCGAACCACTCACATCCGCTTAAGCGAATTGGAAACCGCCATCGCCTTTAGCAGATTAAATACCTTACATCAGTCCAACGTAAACTGAACCGACCTACTTAGAATTTTGCAAGACGTGCAGAAAACAGACTCGTTAACGCATGCGGCCGATAGGAGTAATTTAATAAATAAAAAATAGAACATAATATAGTTGTTAAGGATTATTCAAACGCCACCGAAATCATTTTCGTTTTAGAAATACGACTAGTTGAGAAAAACACACACACATATTACAAGGTCGTCCCCATCCCCATATACAAATCCAAGCTCCTTGAAACCTACATCATAGTTCCAAAATACCCTTACCTTCTGATGAACGGAATGAAATACAAGGCTACCGTGAAACCCTGCGAGACCTTGGAAAAGGACCTGTGCCGCCTTGGAAAAGATCAACCCTTCATGGAGCAGACCTGCATTACTCAATTGATGCAGTACAACCGCAACTACTCTGCTTGCGAACTACACCGAGTCGATATCGAGGAGGTGGCAATTCAACGACTATCAGACCACCAATGGATGCTGTATTCAAAAGACGACACAGTAGCCTGTGCGAAAAATGCGACAACGAAGTAACCAGCCATCTGATAAGAGGCACGTACATCCTGTCGGACCTGGAAGCCTGCCAATTTAACATAGGCGATATGCAGATAAAACCGGAGCGAACCACTACCATCACACTGGCCGTGCAATCTTCAGGACCACAGCTCCAGATAGCGCAGACCAAACCCCTTCCATTCCACGGTACCAACCTGGAAGACCTAAAACTTCTGGCGAACACCCTGAAGAACGAAGAAGACCACCCCTTCAATCAACCAACGATCCGAATGGACTCTATTAGCTCAGGAACAATAATTTTATATGTATCAATAGTTATTGTAATCATTACAAACTCTTTAGCTACTCTTTACAAACTTAAACACAACTTAAAAAATTGTAACGAAAAATTCTCCAAGGACTGAGGCTCCCTTGGATAATTTCCTTCTTGGGGAGGGAGGAGTATAGGAATCTAGTAAGGAGGGATCCAAGTGCATTCCGATATTCCTTAACAAATAAGGTAATACTGAAAGAAATGCAAGATTGCATTTCTTATTATTATATAAGGAGCGGTCGTTGCGCCGACCGGTGGATTCCATTGTGTGCAGCTCGCGCGTGCACATCATTCTGTCTTGATCGTGAAATACAGTTTTTAAAAGACACTTAACGTTCTCTCGATCTTAACTCGCGACTAATACGTGGCGGACGCCCTGTCCCGCATCGAACTCAACATGACCGAGACCGAATCCATGATAGCGGAATGTGCCAGTTTAGATAATGAAGCAATAGATGACGACATTAAGTAGTATTGCATCGCCAGTCCACTCTAACGCAGACGACAGTGAGAGCGGAATTCCATAGCGTTATGAGCATTCACATCCGCGCATGAATCGAATTTTCGTATATCCCGCTACCGCAAATAAGCACGAGCAAAAAGGCAATGATCATTTCCTCTACTTTACACCGGAAGACATACAGGGACAATTCTTGGAAGTCGTCAAACAATATTTAGGAAAGAGTAAGTACGCCATCGGGATAGAAGACGAATTGTTAACATAGAAATATCCGAAGCGTACCGACGACACATAGACAAAAGTTCACTAGCACTAATCAGATACACTAAGATCCTAGCAGAAATACACAACACGGAAGAACAGTTAGATATTATTCGCGAAGCACATTTAGAGTACAATAGGCACCGGGATATAGACGCCATGTTAGCAGAAATAAAACAAAAATACTACCTACTGGCCAAACCAAAAGAGGATGGTCAAAGAATACGAAACAAGATGCTAAGTGTGCATGCGCGCAAAATATAATAGGTACCCGGAGAGTACACCAATCGAATTAACAGAAACACTCACCAAACCCATGCAACAATGGCATATGGACAATTTCACGTACAAAGGAAAGAAGGTCTTAACTATGATCGATAAATTCTCTAAATTCGAAACGTGCGAAGAAATACAACACGAAAACGCGATTGACGTGGCAGACACCCTAGTAAAAGTCTTCAGTAGATTCGGCCCCCCACGAAAGACTACCGCTGACCAGGGCGGCGCTTTCAGGAGCGACCTGATAAGTGACCTACTTAAAACGTACCAAGCAAAAGTACACTTTACCACCCCAACACACCATACCTCTAACGGAGATATTGAGGACTACACTCGACCCGAGATTCTACGCATTAATCAGGCCGAAAATAAAAATGTGAGTACCCTCATCTCACTCGCCACTCTAGGATACAATAACACCATACATAGTCAGGCTCTCGTCTGGGATGCCACTTGCGTCGACACGCTAGCTGATAGCTACGTTGTGTCAACAGCAAGAAAAGCTGGTGCCGCTGCTGAGGCTGCAGCGCTAGTGAAACATAATCATTATATTGTAATAGCACAAAATTATGAAATGATTGCTTTCGCTGTGGAAACATTAGGGCCCTGGTCAGCTGAATCAAAGACTCTCTGCAAGGATTTAGGCAGTCGACTGATAGAAGTGTCCGGGGAGGCCCGAGCTGGGGCCTACCTCTCTCAGCGCATTAGTCTGGCCATACAGAGGGCTAATGCGCTGAGTGTCTTGGGAACTTTCCCTGGATCGGTCGGTATGGATGAGATTTTTTATTTATCAACCTGATTTACAGATCTCATTCATATCACTGGTCCGGGGTTGTTCTTTTTTCTTTTATATGTATAGTTTAATGAAATCACTCTGTATACTTCTAAAACCATATATTAAATACCTACTCTAATAAAACCATACATAGTACGATAAAGCACAAACCCTTCGAAGTGAATTCGGACATACGCTCGTAACCATGCCACCACTTAAAGAACAGATCACATCTAACTACGTAAGCGAACATAATCAACGATTACATAAAGTGCACGAAATAATAAAGAAACAGATAATAGCTTTCAAAAACCACCACCAGCCGAGAGAGGCGCAAGTAGGAGACACTATCTACATTACGAAAGAGGCCCGAGATAAAAGCAAACCCAAATTCAAGGGCCAGTTTAAAATAACAAAGATCCCCACAACGTACTAGAATACCAACGTAGCCTAGTAATGGAAAGGAGGCGACAATCCATAGGAGTGATGTTCGGCTTGTTACAAATGTGCCGTTATCGGGAGCGGGACCATCCACTTCCAAACTTAAGAGATAACGAGCACTTCGTCACCACAAATAGAAGGAGCGTGCGTATCATCAATGGAAAGTGGACCGTCATTCATCACTTAAACTTAAAACTATTAATGGAGCAACACGAAATGTTAGAACGTAATGAGGATGAACAACGATTTTTTTTTTAAGTAAACAGAAACTTCCTCTCAAGCCATTAAACGCTGTGAAACTAGTTTAACGTTGCGGCGACCAAATAATTCCTTCTAAGATGAATGACGTCACAGCGAGCTAGCCGCCGCGCGCTACCGCCACCCGCGCCGCCGCCGCCTGGACCGTACACTGTGCGGACGGGCGCCCTTACGTACGGACCCAAACGGACGACTGATCTTTTGTTTGTTTGTATTAAATATGTATAACATTGTTACTACTGTTACTATAAACTGGCTTGACCTGAATTAACACGTACAAATACTGTCTTGTGCCTAAATTTAATAATACAACCATATCAACTCCCGATAAATTGTTCTTCAATGTGCCGATCGATCCTGCTTTAAGGAAGAAATGGTGTAAGCTGATGAAGAGAGAAGATAAAACTCCGCTGTCGTGCCGAAGTACATTGCACTGCTGCGATGATCATTTCGATGTATGTTGCGTATTTTATTTACTGTATACCAATGATATTATAAATTAAAATTACTGTATACCAATGATTTATAAGCTGTATACCTAGTCAACACGCAAGCTACAGGCGTGAGTATTATGTATATAAATGTATGTTCTCCCTTTCACATGAGATGCACAAATATGCACGCAGAGCGTGAGTAGTCTCAACCCCTGAAACCAAGAAATCCTTCTACTGAAACCCACAACAAGCTGAAAGATTGTTAAGGTCGACTGTCCAGCCGAATATATAAACTTTTAGAGCTGTATGGACATCTTGGTGCAAGAATTCCTGACCCACACGTTTTTAGTAGACTCGTAGCGCGTATACGAGAACCGGGCGCTCTACAGCCTCGACGCGCGGACGTCGGTAGACCGCACCCCGATGGAGAGCGTGATGCAACAGCGCCGCTACCAGGAATAGCGCTCAGAGTCATGCAGTTGATAGAAGACCCCACACGCAGTACGCGCGCTATCGGTAGATGGCTTGGCATATCTCACGTACGCGTGCATGCCATTTTGAAAGCCCAGAAATTTCACCCATACCACCACCGCCCCGTTCAAGACTTACTTGCTTTAGATTGGCAGCGCTGTGTAGCGCTCTGTCGGCTGCTGGTAGAGGAAGGCGAGGAGCTCGTACGTCGTACAATGTGGACAGACACAAGATTGTTCACGCGAAGTGGTATGTGGAACCAACACAACGCCCATTACTGGACGCGTCACAATCCGCGAAACGTTCGAGTTACAGCATTCCAACACCGCTGGTCGGTAAACGTGTGGGCGGCCATATGGAATGGCAGAGTGATAGGCCCGATCTTTCTACCCAACAGACTTAATGGTGATGTGTTCTTGGGGTTTTTGAGAGGAAGGTTCGAAGAAATCATCGACGATGTACCGCTAAATGAGGTACAGCGACTCTGGTTGATGCTGGATGGCGCTCCTCCGCACTACGCTCGCCAAGTCCGCGATCACCTCAACCGGCGATTCCTACAGCGGTGGGTTGGACGTGGAGGGCCCGTCGCGTGGCCGCCCAGGTCTTCGGACCTAACTCCGCTCGATTTTTTCCTGTGGTCGTACATAAAAGACAGTGTGTACAGCACGGAATGTCCCGATGTACAAACGATGCGTGTGCGTATCGTGAGAGCATTCCGTGACCTACAAGACGACAACACCGGAATACTTCAGAGGGTCACTGGTAATATCCTCGTAAGAGCGCGGAGGTGCATACAAGAAAACGGTGGACATTTTGAACAATTTTTACAATAAAGTGGTCGTTACTGCATACCTACCTGCCAACATTAAATAAGGTAAGACGTTTTTTTTTTTATGTAATCCGGTATGGATGGCTGAGTCGGAGGGGCCAAAGCGCATGCTCCGACCAGCCAATTTCACCTCCGAGAAGGTAGGTGCCATACCGGAGACTTCCCTGGATTGCTGGCCATACTGGACTAGACGAGAACACAACCGAGGTAGGTAGGTAGGTAGGTAGACGTAATAATTTGTTAAATTGTGATTACTAACTTGCACTCGATGTGATATCGCGTGCACACATTCGTGTGCTTAAGGATTGATATGGTGAGTTGTTTTATTATTTCGGATCGTACGACAGTACTCTGGGAAAGCAATACCTTCGGGTCTACCTACTGAGCAAACGGTACGATCTCGCTATTCTTGGGCTGGGTCGCGCGTAGGTCGAGAGGCCGGCGTATGTACGCGTTAACGCACGAGTACGTGCGTTGCGCTGTACGTGCGTTGCGCTGTACGAGTGTATCTCGCTGGAAGCGACGTATAGGCTTCTAGTATCTCGCCTATGCGTCATGTGGATAAGGCCTTACCAGCCAGAGTCTACAGTGATGAGGCCTCGAACCCTAAGTGACCTCAACTTACCCTCGTGACCCTAATGAGACCCAGTTGTAGGCTGTAAATGGTTAGGAGAAAACGATTTTGTTATCTTTTGTGCTAAGCATTGCACGTCGCTTGTTTGTACTTTTTTAAATGGATAATAAAAAAAAAAGAAAACATGACATCAACCAGGTTACCAAACATGAACTTTGATGTCCTATAACTTTGTCATTTTAGAATTATTTTCAAAAATGTATTCACTCCCTCAGTATATTACAAATCTTCATACACTATAGTCGCGTAATATTATCATTAGAACTTTATTATTTCCAGGCGGTTCCCATACATGCAACAGTGAATGAAACAGATGTTTTTAAGAAATGATATTGTTTCTTTTAAGGTGTAGAAGCATGGAATACTTGGAACATCCCAGCAAAGCTGGAGACAAGTCATCACTTTGGTGCCACTTTTTGCGAGTCGCAAATCGCACCGCCAAATGCCAACATTGCAATAAACTTTTAAAATCGGTTGGTGGCAGCAGAAGCGGTCTAGGGTGTCCCAGAAACCGACGATAATCCGTCGACAGCTGATAGGGTTGCTAATTACCTCTCAGAATATCTAATTTTAGGTTTAGCAGAAATGGCTTAGTTTTTGAGATTTCCTCATTTTTGTAAAAATCGAAAATTTTCTCCCTCAGCTCATTTTTTTGAATTTTTTCAAATTCAAATTCAAGATTTTTATTTGCAAACAAATACGTAAAACAGAAAACATAAAAGAAAAAAGAAATACACGATAAAAACAGAAATAATTAAATACTTATAACAAAAAAAGAACATTAGGACAAATACAACACATTGTTCGCAAAAAGGATGCGGCACAGCTCTTATTCCTATGGCGGTGAACCATAAGAACGCTGATTTTAAGCCTAACCCTAAAGCCGAATGCCAAAGTATAAAGGTAAGAATGTTTAAATCTAAAGTAATGCTTTCACACGGTATAATTTTTTTTTACATTACTTGTTTCGTTCGCTTTTTTACTTTTTTTATAGATGCCGATGACACCGGCCGAAAAACAAAGTAAATACAGGGAAAGGCTAAAAACTAATAATCCAGAGAAATATAAAGATATGAAAAAGAATTCTTCGGAAAATGCTTTGCAGTATTACAAAAATAAACGAGATAACTACACAGCAGACCAGAAAGAAGAGAGAAAACGTAAATGGTAGGAAGATAGAGAAAAATCAAAAGAACGAAGTTTTGTTTTATAATTTTTATTTTATGTTTAATAAATGCGTTTGTAAAATCCGTTTTTGTTTTTAATTTATATAATTTTAGTTTTTGGAGCGACTTCGTCTGCGTATACGAGTACCTACTTACTACTACTAATAATACCTACTACTAGTATAAATTTATCACACGAAAATTCATTACCGAAATGGACATAATCTGTGTACTAAATTTCACCCAAAAATTTTCAACCGTTTTGGCGTAAATAAAAGACATTTATTTACGCGTTTGTTTAAAGAAACAAACATCCATACTTTCGTATTCATAAAATTTTTGTCATAAACTAAAATTCTACTTAATCTTTCGTTATGTTCTTAGCTTTACTTTAAATATGTTAACATAAAAGTAACTATGCTACTTTATGTTAAAAAGTGGAAAAATCTACGGCCTTACCCATTTACCCAGGTATTCATAAATGTTCATCGGGCATATTCCTAAGGCTGAATGCCCGGCAATCGTGGAGCACCAAGTAGGCCTCGCATGGACGACGATGATGATGTATTGCGGGAAGTCACCAACGACCCAAGTATCTCAACAAGAAATATAGAGGAAATATACTGGAATATCCAAATCCACCGCAAATAGGATATTACTCGGACACAAATTCTTATCACGTGCTACGTGTTCTAGCTTTACTGCCACGAGTACCCACTTCGAGTGGCAATTTTTCGTCGAATGTTGCAGAAACGTAGGGAGGGTCCTAAGTTTTTGAACAAAATGTTGTGGTCTGATGAGAGTACTTTTAAAAGGAACGGCTTCATAAATATGAACAATCTGCATAGATATGAACTTGAAAACCCCCATGCAAAAAAACCTAGAAAAAAAATATTTTACTTCTGCCAGTGAGGATTAAAAAATCAAAGTTCCTTCCGTCGCCCTAAACATTAATTTCGACATTGGCACTTATTGATGCTGACCTACCTAAGCTTTCTCCCAGTGACTGGAAAGTCATGGAAAAGCCTATTAAAATTCTAGAAATTTATGAAAATATGACAACAGAAATATCTGCAGAAAAGACTGTGACAATCGCAAAGTCAACAGTGTTTACAAAAATACTGAAACAACATATAGTACAACAACGTGCATTTGTAGATCTGCATCCAAATATAAGCAGTATCATAGATGAGCTGAAAAACGGGATATATTTATACTTTGGGAATCTTGAAACCAATCAATATCCAGCTTTGCAACTATTCTCGATCAACGTTTTAAAAAGAAAGGATTTAGTATAAATTCTAATTACGAAACGGCAATCACAGAACTGTGAAGAAGACTTAATATCTGTAAAAATAGGGCATGCAAATGCAGACCCTGGAGTGCTTTCTTTCATTCCCTCCACAACCCCTTCATCCATTGGCTGCGACAGATTCTGACAAATAAGTACAACAGTTGCAGCAGACTGCCCACCAAACAGCCGCTGCAACTGCAGAACTAGACAAATACATCGAGGAGTTATTAATCAGTAGGATGTAAGACCCAGAACAATGAGACAGATCAGGCAGTCAGCAACAATTTACCCGAATGCTATCTGTTTTTCTGCATAACGTTTTGACCTTGTTTGATAGTGCTGTTCGTGCTTTGGAGAGTGCTTCTTGTCAATCTCTCGATATCGATGACATTATTATACAAAGTTTGTTGAACAATTTGGAAGGCCGAGTGACGGTTTTTTTTATGGAAACTGACACGGTTGGCTACATCACCTACAACATCCGTGATGTCAGCCCATAACACCGGGTGAACTAGGTGCCATGTCAGTGCTTCCCTTCTTTTCATGTCGGCTACACTGAACTGGACGGAAAACACGAACTATTTACATAGCCGTTTCGACCGACGCGTCGACCGCACTAAACGAAACGTCGCGACGTTTCGTTTAGTGCGGTGGTACGAACCCGGCCGGGATAAACCCTACCACCTAGTAAGGTAAGAAGAGAAGGGACCTACAGTTTAACGTGGAATCCGAACCACGGTCAGCCTCCAACGATCGAGCGGTCACCCATCCAAGTATTGACCGCGCTCAGCGTTGCTTAACAAAAGTCGACCGACCGCACCACCGAGCTACCGGGGCTGACAAATGATTTAGCAGTAATGTACGTTCTATACTGAGAAATCTGTCGGAAGAAATTAAATAGGTAGATAAAACTGAATTACATGTTTTCCAGGATGATGGCGCCACCAAGTTGTACCTTGATCGAAACTCTGAATGCTCATAAACCTACAACACAAACATTTGAAAGACCAGAACTAAATTAAATAGGAGACCCGAAAAGTGTAGTGTCGTCGATCGGAGACACACTTTTCATTGTTAGAGATGGATTATCAACGCTAGGTCTGACTACGAATAGCGTCATGGCCATATCAGAAGTTCAAACAGTGAATGACAGGTCTATTGAAGCAAATGAATGTATACCATTGACTTATCTACATTTTTTTCGTTTAATTATATGCTTAGCTAGACCTAGGGTAATGAGTAAAAGAATGAAATAATTTTTTTAGCTTCAAAACCATTGCGGCTGTGTGACGGGTCTGTGTCACTCCCGGGGGTTTGATCCGGCCTCTGGAAGGCGAGGAACTCCTGGGGACTCCGTCAGGCAAATCCAAGATGATCCTCCGAGTTCATTTTTGTAAGTACCTACTTTATTTATGTAAATTTTTTATAACTTCTTTAGGCAGAATACATTTTTTTTCATCTTTCTTCGGGTCTGATTAAATTTATTAACCATGTGTTTTGAAAAAAATAACACTATCCCTATTTCTATATATTAATAACGCCTTCTTATGTACGCGTGTGCGTCGCTTATAATAACGCAAGAATGACAACGTATTCGCTCGCAGTTTTTTTTTTTTTGTTCCATGTAATGTGACATAAGTTTAACCACCAAGCTCTATTCAGTGTCGATTCAATCGAAGGCGGGAGGCAGGTCTCTAACGCTGCCAATTCCTCACCCACCTCTCCGCTTCACCGCAGACGAGCGACAGCGAGCGCGCGTGTTACATCATCTGAGCGACGAGTGACGTGCCTTATCGCTACCAGACGCGGCCAGCTTATCGCCCGGCGACACGCAATCATTAACGCTCTAAATTCATTCTCAGCTTTAGCTCCTAAGAACAAACATATGTAGAAACTGAATTAAAAATGTTTAAAATAATATTAAATGATCTTTAAATAAAAAAAAGAACTATAATTCGCGTGTCAAAACCACTATCAGTGCTCTCAACGTCATCTTACGCACCACTACCGCTGCGCAGACGACGACCGTGCGACGTTTACAGCTTACATCACCGTCATACTAGAACTAGCCATTAAGCACGAAAATAGTGACTCATATTTCGCCAACCATCATCGCCATTCCTGACGCCTGGTTGACTCACGCCCAACGCGGTCTTCAGCACCGGAGCCCGACTGCCGAAGTAAACTGGCATCGCCGCGCCTGCAGCTCAACTCCGGGAGTTTTTCGAGACTTTCGGCTGAAGAATATCATCCCACAATAAACAAAAATAAAGTATACGATTGGACCCGACTAAAACAATATAACAAGCCAACTAGCAAAGAGCCAATACAACGAACAGCGCCTCCACTTCGCCAGAAAAAAACATACATTTATTTTATCAGTATGACGGCTGGCAGCGGCGGCGGCAATACACAATGAAACAAAACAGCAAGAAGAGCAACAAAGCCTTGAACCTATTCCTGACATCCCGTACTGCCATTTCTTATCGTGACAACTTCGGACAACCTTCCAACGGGGATGAATATCATCCCACAACAAACAAAAATAATGTATACGATTGGACCCGACTAAAACAATATAACAAGACAACTAGCAAAGAGCCAATACAACGAACAGCGCCTCCACTTCGCGAGAAAAAACATATACATTTATTTTTTCAGTATGGCGGCTATCAACGGCGGAGGTCATACACAATGAAACAAAAACAGCAAGAAGAGCAACAAAGCCTATTCCTGACATCTAGTGCTGACATTTATTACCATGACGACTTCGGACAACCTTCCAACGAGGATGATCCTTAGTTCCAGCCGGGTGGTGCCAAGTCACCATGATTGCTATCAACGATGACTTAATCTTACGCACGACTACCGCTGCGCAGACGACGACTCGACGCTTACAGCTTACATCATCGCCAAACTCGAACTGGCCATAAGCTCAGAAGTAATAATATAGGGCTACCGCCAAAAGCATGTTTCACATATTATTCAGTGGAATTGTTACAGACCTCTCTTTAAACAATACTTTTATTTACTCGGAAGCGGAGGCATCTCCTCTCGCTTGTTAATTTAAATTAATTTGTCGAAAATAGTGACTAATATTTTGCCAATAATCATCCCCATTCCTGACGCCTGGTTGACTGGCGCCCAGCGCGGTCTCCAGCACCGGAGCAAGACTGCCGAAGTAAACCGGCACCGCGGCGGCTGCAGCTCGACTCCGGGAGTTTTTAGATACTTTCGGCTGAAGAATATCATCCCACAACAAACAAAAATCATGAATACGAATGGACCCGACTAAAAACAATACAACAAGCCAACTAGCAAAGATATGACAATACGAACAGCACCTCTATTTCGCCAGAATAAACATACAGATTTATCATCAGACATCAATCTGAATCTGATTTATTCCATCAGTCTGGCGCCTGTTAGCAATACACAATGCGCGGTTGGTCGATGCTTCTCAACCGCGAGCTGGCAAGGATTCCCTGTGTCTAGTGCGTGTTACACAATCTCTAAAGTATACACTCGATAGTATCTACCTTAATTGAGGAAATTAGTAACAGAAAGGGACAAATCCGGTAATGACGTCTCTACTTTGCTCTCTAAATGCTCGATTACAGAGTATCCGAGCATTAAAAATTTTAAAATGGGACCCTATCCTATTAAATAATAATAAGTAGCTACAAAAGTAGCCTGTTACAGCACAAGGGACAAATTCAGAATATGTGTGCTAAATGGCTTATTGAAGCACCGCGTAACGCTAAGACTAGAAATATTACATACACATATAGGTTACAGGTCACTCCTTCACAACCCCGGATAGGGTTTTCGGATTACTTGAAAAATACTATAAGAAAAAAGAAGTCATAATCGACCCAGAACAATATATTGATAGGATCCGGGAGCACAATACTGTCATCTACAGACAAGATCAGACATCATGCAGGCGCTTGTTATGCAACCCAGGCATGTGAACTCAATCAGCCAATTCCTGGTCTACTGGGAGAGCTTCAGCAATGTTTGGTCAATGATTCAGAGATCCTGTACCCAACCTGGGCAGCCAATTGCTTTGTCAATGGTTATGCTTACACTTGCACTTTACCAGAGTCAGCATATCGCAGATCACTACAAACTGACAACCCTGTACAAATAGTTGATGGACCACTTGAAACAATCAAGAGGATCAGAACAGTTAGATCTGTAGTGTCTGTGCTGCTCAATAGCCCTAGTGGGTCCTACCAAGTGGTTAGATCAGCCAAATGTTCCTTTAGGGTGGTCAGCACATATGCATGCACAGCTTGCGGAGATCTTCCATTCATAGTGATTCAGGCCTTTGACATTCAGTCCACTGGATTGATCTCATTCACTAGCAACTGCAGCTTCTTTCTCAATGAACTACCATGTGATACTAGACCACAGAGGCTTGTAATGAATCACAGGGACACATCCTGTGATATCACCGTGAAGGGGCAAAATGCATCACTTCATGTTGATTTAGACTACAAATTCCTTGGTCAGATATTCAAGATGGGAATGATGTCTTTCACTTCAGAGCCCAGTTTTGGTGATAGGGCAATGCTGGCCATGTCTGATCCTAGTTTCTTCTCTAGCTTACAATACACAATGCTAGCTGGGTTCATAATCACAGCAGTCGTTGTCGTGATGAAATCAGTGGCAAGGTGTATAAGGCTAGCAAATCAGAAGTCAATGTTTAATCATGTTAGCATAGTTGTTCTAGTTTAAGTGTATATTAGTTATTAGTAGGAGGGTTATACTAACATAGTTATGTTGATACAAATTACGTATCAAAGTTTGACAAAGGCTCTTTACACCTGATTCACTTAATTTTTTTTTTTTTTTTTTTTTTATTGAAACTGACATGGTTGGCTGCATCACCTACAACATCCATGATGTCAGCCCATAACACCGGGTGAACTTGGTGCCACGTCAGTGCTTCCCTTCGTTCGTGCCGGCTACACTGAACTGGACGGAAAACACAAACTATTTACATAGCCGTTTCGACCGACCTTTCATTCAGTGCGGTGGTACCAACCCGGGCGGGTTCAACCCTACCACCTAGTAATATAAGAAGGGAGTCATATCCCTTAGTCGCCTTTTACGACATACACGGGGAGAGATGCAGTGGGGCTATTCTTTTAAAGTACCGGCCCCACACGGTACGGTTAATTAATAAGTCTTTGTAGTCAGAACTCTCATCTTGCTCTCAAGCTGTGTTTTAGATAGACTATGGGCGGTGTTATTATGTGGCTAGTCACTAAATTCTTGTAAGAATATGTTTAAAAAATACCCTGCGAAGTTTCTTGTCGGTTCTTCTTCGTGGGTGTAATCGAACCGGATAGAACAAATTGTGACAAGTTTGAGAGCAGTCTAACTGCCACATGAATGATCAATAAACAATACAAAACAATACAATACATAAACATGGGTGTAGATTGCAAAATTCTAAATTGGAAAGAAGCAATGAAGGAGATTGCCCAGTCGGCAACTGGCATTTACAGTTTTTGAAATGCAAAGGATACTTCCTAAAAGATCGAACGCGATGGTAAGGTTCTGGTCATATGCGATGCGGTCATATTTGTCTAGCCAGGGAGCTTACAAAAATGTCTGTGGACTAAATAAAACATCGTCATAATGAAATTATGATGTTGTGTCGGCTCAGCGCTTTGTGAATTTTTAGTGTACCACAATTTGTCAGTAGATTTGAGGAATGGTAGGTTAGTAGATGACACCACTTCCCTGGGGGTCATGGGCGAGGTAGAGGCGAGTACAACGCCAAGCGACCACGCCTTCAGCCAGAACGACCCGTTCCATGAACTACTACGCGATTACCCGCGGCTAACCGCAACGAGTGTCATAGACGAAGCCCCCCTACATAACACTGTCCACCACATCGAGACGACTGGCCCCCCCGTGTTTCAGAGGGCCCGACCACTTCCTCTGAGTAAATACGCTCGCGTAAAAAAGGAATTTGAAATCATGCTTGAGCAGGGCATCCGCCGTCCCTGGGCCATCCCTCTCCATGTGGTCCCCAAGGACAACGGTCAGTTACGTCATTGTGGAGATTACCGACTCCTAAACGCCGTGACTGTACCTGACCGTTACCCTATACCTCGGATACAGGAGTTTATGTACCTAGCTTATAACAAGCCTAGGTTCACTAAACTAGACCTACAGCGTGCCTACCATCAGATTCCGGTGTTCGATGCCGACATTCCCAAGACAGCTATCATCACTCCCCTAGGGTTATTCGAGTTCCCCAAGATGACGATCGACATGCGTAATGCCGGGATGACCTTCCAGCCGCATATGCAGGACATGTTGAGGACTCGACTTCGTATTTATTTACCTAGACGACATCCTGATAGCCTCCGAGACGGAGGAGGAACACCTACGGCACGTTCGTTTGGTACTGGAACGCCTAAACAACAAATGGAGTCACAGTGCGAGGAGGCGTACGTCCGGTCGGTGCTGGACATCAAACCGGCCGACGACGCATCGGCGCAGGTTTTTAAAAACATATTCACGACCCCTTTGCCTTACTCAGGGTCGTCAATCAGCCCATTGAGGGAACTGCCCAAAGGTTACGATAATGGAACTACTGCCGTACTGGTATCGTACGGATCAGCGGCACAGGGAATAAATGTAAACAATATAAACTTAAACTTAAGGAATCCCGGACCACCCACGGTATTGACAGGGGACGCGCTGGTTGCAGCCCTCCACGAAAGGGACGATCTCACGACGACACAGAGGGAAGACATACGTATCGGCGCGCGCTGGATCACGACACAAGGTGCTGTCCTCAAAAAGCTGCCCAAGGGAACTAGATTCCGTTCTACCGCTTTAGCCGGACGAGCCTTACAGAACTTTAGATCTCAATCAGCACCTCCACCAGTACTAGACGTGCAAGTGATGACCGACGCAGCAGTGGAACCCGCTGTACCTGGCAGCTCCCGCTGCGAACAGGAAATCGCTGAGGCCCCGCCTACTGGCACCCCCACTAGGATACCTTTGAGGGTGGTCCAACCTACACTTGTATCGGTTCAGGGAGATAGCCCGGTAACCGTTCCCAAGTCACAAGCCTTCTCAGGGTTGGAGGCATATTCGAATGAGAAAGGGTCCGTTTCCCAGGGGCTAGTGCCCGGGACGCGTAGTGTGCTAGCGAGGGACACTCCATCCGTTGCATTCCTCGTGTCATATATGGAGAGCAGCAATGCTTCTTTTATAGACACCGCTCCTATGCTGCGCGCCCTGCTGTACACTTTCCCCGCCGCCACTGATGCCTGGGCTCTAGATAAGATAGATAGGCAGTTCGTGCGCCAGGAAGTTCAAAACTCACGCTCTGACCTGACGTTTAGAGTGTTTCCGGTCGATGCCGCCGCACGCACCACAATGACTCTAGTTTGCGCAACACTCCCTGCCTTCGTGGAACATGTCAAAGGTATGGACACGGTGCTCGGCAACCTGGATCCTCAGATAAGCCACGGCTATAACATGAGCGAATTAGACGTATCTTGGGCGGTGGTACCCGTTGACTCCCACACCATGGGTCAACCGTGGCTCCTAGAATACATAGTGGCCCACATGTCCTCCGAACACTGGAACGGGAGGACGAATTGGATCTGGACGAACTCATATGACGGAGAACCGCCTGTACGCTTTAGGGGATACTATACGACGATTCCCGCAGCCCACAACGTATATGTACCCGGTCCCAACAAAGTCATGGTAGTGTTGGTAGAAGACAGTGGGTACGCTAGAAATCGTACTATCCGGATCCCTGGGCTTCCAGCTGCCACACGTGTCTACCACGGCGTGAGGTCCGGGGGTGACCCCCCGCTCAATCTGGACGAATACGCAGTTCAATTTCAAAACGTGTGGCACGATGCGATCTTTACAACTGCCAACTACGCCAACTCGGCTCAGAACATGTTGCATGTTCTGAATTACATGGAAATGAATTTGAGCACTAACATGGCATTCGCTAGCGCGGTCACTCTGGCGTCAGAGTAAAGTAACGTAATGCCTGAGGGGATGCAAGTCCGGCTGGTACCAGACGGCCGGGTCTACACCGACGTAGTATACGGCGGGTGGACATACGGAGCGCGCAATTTGAGCGATCGCAGTCCACGTATGATGACAAATGACGTTAACGTTGGAGGAGAAGCCCGCAGAGACCACAACTTTTCTAACATGGTGGCCGCCTACTCGTTCGCCATGCTGTCGCCCTGCCTACAGTACGCTGCTTCGAGTACCAACGTGGTGATGGTTGATGCCATACATGGAAACCAGTATCTGGGGCGGGCAGTCAAATGGGCGGCCCAAGTACCCATCGATCCACAGCCACAGTACATATGCCACGTGTCACACTCGGTGTACCGGATAATGCGCTGTCTTGGGTACATCTTGAAGAACGATTACGCGTACAAGTTCTTGTCAGTAGGGAGGTTGCAGAACACGCTGGTTAACAACGGAGTGATACTGACTCTATCCTTGTCCACCGCTATGGTACAAAACGACATAAGCCTCAGTGTGTGGGCTGGCATCGGGGCAGATGAGCAAGTATCTGCTCACATGAGTTCTAAGAACTTGGTAGCCCATTGGACTAATAAAACCGTGCTCCAGAGACACCCGAGCCATATGTTCGAGCAAATGAATTTGAGCACTAACATGGCATTCGCTAGCGCGGTCACTCTGGCGTCAGAGTTAAGTAACGTATATATTAAAATAATAATATAAATATATAAATATAAATATAATGATATATATATAATTTTATTCTTCCGGATTTTTTCGGAGTCGTCGGCGATTGTACTCGCCGGTCTGCCACCCGTCCTCGCTCGAGTGCCTCCCAAGATAGAAGACGGGCCCACCGATCAGTCTTGAGTTACATAATATTATTGTCTTCACTGTCCGGAGGTAGATTTCCACTCAGAAATTTGGTCATTATTTTTGTGGTTTCAATTGCAGCCTGTTGTTGGAGTATTTCTAATTTTATACCAGCGTCTAAATTTTTTATGTGTTTCTCTGTTGATTTATTTATAATTCCTGTAGTGCCTATAACTATTGGGACGATTTCGACTCTTGTATTCCACAATCTTTGGACCTCAATTTTTAGTGCGTAGTATTTAGTAAGTTTTTCATTTTCCTTCCTAGTGAGGTTATAGTCGGATGGCACTGTGACATCGATAAGGTAAGTTCTGTTTTTATTTTTGTCTACATATATGAGGTCTGGTCGGTTGTTAGGTAACGCATAATCAGTGGTGACAGCAATTTCCCATATTAGTTTAAATTCCTCATTTTCCACCACATGTGGTTCATTTAACGGGCATTTCCACCAAAATTTTGTTGTTTCGGACTTGTGTTTCTTGAGTAAATTCCAATAAACGTATTTGACTAATTGATTATGTCTCTTTAGATATAGTGGCTGTACTAATATTTTACATCCTGAGATGATATGCCTGACTGTTTCATCCTTTTCGTGACATAATCGGCATCGTCCATCTGTATCAAGTTTTAAAATATCACGTTCAAACTGTTTTGTTCTGACCGATTGTTCTTGTATTACAAAAATTTTAGATTCCATTTGGGGAGTAGTAGGTTGTTTTTTTTGCCAAGAGAAAGATTTTTCAGTATCCGTATTTGGGTGCATTAGTACCTCTCTCACAATTTGACCATGTAGTGGCTTTTCTTTCCAATTTTCTTTGGATTGTTCAGTCTGTTTTTTGTGGATTAAGATTTCATCTTCCGTGGGTTGTTCGATATTAAGTTTTTGTCTAAATTTTTTACCTTGTGATATTATGCTATATAGGCCTTTTTCCTTATCATGATCAACAATTACTTTTAGGACATTGTCATTTTTGTCATCTAGATATTTTTCCATTTTAATAGTTAATTTTATATATAGATTTTCTATGTTTAGTAGGCCTCTTCCTCCTTCATTGACTGGTAGATATAGTCTTTCTGTGTTAGATTTTTGTTGGTGCATGTTATATATGTTTAGGAGTTTCCTTGTTTTTCTGTCAATTTTTTTAAAATCATCCATAGTATAATTTATTACATTGAAAGTATATATAAGAACCGGTGTTGCGTATGTATTTATGGCCTTTATAATATTTCTTGAGTTTAATGTAGATTGAATGATTTTTCTTACTCTTCTTATGTATTCATTTTTCTTTTCTTCTATTATTTGTTTGTGGTTGATTTCCCCATTTTCATCAATGCCAAGATATTTGTATTTTTTGTTATTTAAGGCTTCGAATTTGTTTCCATCAAGCAGTATATGGTCTTCACCTTCAGCGTTTATTCTTTTACTACCTTTTATTTCTAGTACTTTACATTTTTCTAACCCAAATTCCATTCCAATTTGTTTGGAGTATATTTCTACGGTATCTATTAGATTTGATAGCTGATATTTATTTGCAGCGTATAGTTTTATATCATCCATGTAGAGGAGGTGATTAATTATTTGGCCACTTCTTAAAATATATCCGGTTTTTTCATATTCACTCAGTAATTTTGATAATGGATTAAGACATAGACAAAATAGTAAAGGGGACAGAGAATCTCCTTGAAATATTCCTCGTTTTATAATTATTGGCTTTGTTGTAATTCTTGAGTCAGTGCTTATTGTATTCATAATCACTTGCCATGTTTTCATAACTTTTGATATACAATTTGTAATTACGTTAGGGCATTTATATAGTTTGAGGATGAGAATAATCCATTCATGTGGTACCGAATCATATGCTTTTTTGTAATCTATCCACGCCATGTTTAGGTTTTTCTTGTATGTGTTTGTATCTTCTAAGATAGATTTATTGACAATTAAATGGTCTTTGCAACCTCTCGCGCCCCATTTACAACCTCTTTGGTAAGGAGTCATTATATCATTGGCATTGCAATGTTTGTATATTTCTACATATAGGATATATGTAAATAATTTGTAAGTGGTTGGTAAGCATGCGATCGGCCTCCAATTTTTTGGATCATTTGTATTCGGATTTTTTGGGATTAAAGTGACCACACCTGTTGTAAGCCACGGTTCTATCTGTTCTTCGTCATTAAGAATTTTGTTAAAGTAATGCAGTATGTATGGATGTGCACTGGTAAAATATTTGAGGTAATAGTTTTGTAATTTGTCTATTCCGGGGGTCTTCCAGTTTTTTAGATTTCTTATTGCATCTTTAAATGCTATATCATTTATTGCATTAAAATTGTTATTGTGGATTATTGGTATTTTATCTGCAATTGTTTGTATCATAATATTCGACTTATCAATGTCAACAGGCTGACTGTAAATGTTTGACCAAAATTCTTCTATTTCGTTCTTTGTTGGAATTTCTTTTGGAGTTATATTTTTTTCAAACATTTTCCTGTAGAATTTTCGTTCATTTTGTTTGAATAGCATGTTTTCTTTTTTTTTTCTTATTTTCATTTTCATAGCGTTTGATTCTTCCCGCATACATTTTGATTTTTTGTTTTAGTAGTTCAATTATATTGTATAACATTATATCAGTTGTTATATTATACTTTTTATATAGGTTGTCCTTGATATTTCTCATTCTCCTGCTAGTAACACCACGTGAAATTTCGATCAGTTGTCCAAGGTTTTTTCTCAATATTTCAATTTTATCCTGTATTCTCTTTTTCCAAACTGGGACCTGATTACTATTGTTAAATGATTTTTCAAGTATTATATATATATATATATATATATATATATATATATAATGAGCCATATTATAAATGCGTGCGGCGTGTTGCATAATATTTGCAACCGAGCAAATCTTCCAGTTCCTGAATTAACACCACAGGAGCAGGCACTGGAGGATCTGCTGGGGTATCGGGGTGAGAATCAGCCTGCAGCTGAACATGGAGGTGGAGTCGAAGGAGAGTTGCGCCGTGGCAGAGAAGCGCGTGCTCAATTAGTCGTTAATTTATGGGAGGCTCGCAGGCATGCTTCGATTGGCAACATATGAACAGACATATCGTCGACCTAATTCTAATATAACGTAACTCATTTTTTGGTCAAATTCAGATTATGGTTCATTCAAGTAGAGAAGAACGAAATACGCCTACTCTTTAAATAAAATACTAGTTAGGTGGAACAAGGACAAAACTGTAAGAGAGAATATGCTGTAACTCACTGAGCCACTTTATTGTGCTAATATGCCATAACCCAACAGTTTTAGTTCACATTTGACAGTGCGAGTAAGTGTGGACCTGTTTGGTGCTTGTTTTCAGCAATAAATCCATATTCAAGAGTATGTATTCACTTTTATTTGTAGTAGAGTGTTTGTTTGAATAAGATCATGCACTATTCATTAAATTAAACATAAAATTCCATGAAACAAAGTGTATTTTTCACATGCTAGGAGTTACGTATTATTAAAAGTAACTTATTCTTCTTGGAGTGAGTTAAGCTTTTAATCATTTGAGGTTAAAATTAAAAAAAAAACTTTTATTTTAGATGAACTACGTTGAAAAGGTATGATTGTTTCATATTATGAGGTTTTAAGTTTCTTTATAAATTGTGTAGCTACATTACATACATATTTGATGCATAATACCTATAATAATAAGAATAATTTTGCAATTGGCTCAGTCAGTCAGCATGTCTGCGTCCACTGCTGGGCATACGCCTCTCCAGTCCTCCCGAACTTGAGCGGTACGGAACCACTGCTTTCCGCCGACGAAGTACTTGATATCGCCGTCTCACCTGGTGGGTGGTCTATCCACATACCGTTTTCCTGTCCACGGCCGCCAGTGTACGACACGGTTACTTATTTTCTCTGAATTTTAGCTACTTACAGTATATAACAACCTTCCCCCAAAAAAATCAATTTTAAAATATGTACTTATTCTAAAACTACAGATTTTCAGATTGAAACCGCCATGGACGAAGAAGATTCAAGTTGCAATTTAAACAAAAAAATAACCATCTTGGAAGATATTCTGATTTTCAAAGCGGATAATGAGCTCAATGACATCATTGAAGAGAATGAAGAGATGCCACTATCGGCTCAACTGCAAGACAATTCATTATACGATTATGTTGCTGAAGAAGTAGTCATAGTAGAAGACCAACAACCAGATCAATATCTGCAGCTTGCAGATGATGCAGAAATATCTGTGCCACCAATACCCAGACAACCATTTCAACTTGTCGACGGCTCAGGAACTGTAACCATTTTGTCGTCAACACCAAGACAGGGCTTACAGCTTACAGACAGTGCAGGAACCATTTTATCACCAACACCCGGACTGGAAGTCCAGCTTGCAGACAGCGTAGCAATGGCTTTGTCACCAACAACCAGACAGGACACACAGCTTGCAAATAGTGCCGAAATAGTTGTGGCACCAGCACACGGACAGGATCTACAGCTTGAAAACTGTTCAGGAATTGATTTGCTTGTAACATCCGAGCAAGAACAGTTTTCAGGTGGTGCGGGAACAATTCTGTCACCAACACCCGAACAGAACGTCATGCAGCTTGAAGGCGGTGCAGCAATATTTGTGGCGCAATCATCCGGAAATTGATAGGCTAATAATAATGAACAATGTAAAATACCTACTCAAAACAACGGACATACGATACGATTCAACATCAATTGTTAAATCTGTCGATACATGTTTTTAATTATTATTTGCTTTGAATGCCGAGTACCCATCTGAATGCTCATGTGTTTGGTATTTCATTCAGAAAGCTTTGTACAAACTCAACACAAAATATGACAAGGTATACACAACAGTGACCTGTTTAATGACCGATTTGGGCATTCATTACTGTGTAGCGTGTTTTCAAAATACCTACGTGTTTTCTTTGTAATACAATCAGCACCACCACACCAGGACGTCGCATTGGGTAAACAAGGTTCTATCTAACATTTTTTCCGAAATATACTTTTTTATATGGCAACATTCTAGAAAAAAAAAAATGGGTCCTATCTGTATATTTTGCGTAGTCGAAAACTAAACGAATGTGTAGAAAAATAAAAGGCTACAAAGTTCTATGTACAAATCAGCTTATGGAAATAGTAAAACAGCCTTCTATCTGCCATTGTGGAGTTAACAATGTTCTATCTACATTTTGAGGTTATGCAACCAGACCAGCTGTTGTGTTGTTGAACTGTTCCCGGGTGCTCCCAGGTAGCCGTGTGCTCGTGTAATCGCGTGGCGCTGCTGGTAATCGTTGGCATACTGCATGGTGTCGAGGTTTGTAAATTATCTAAACTAAATACTATAATAATAAGGAATTATTTTATTTCAGAGACCCATTGTGATTTCATAGGTTATATAATTTTCGTAGGTTCACTGAAACAGTATTTGTTGGACAAGTCTGTAGATATGTCTGTCCATCGGTATGTACGTCTATTATAGACCTCTAGAACCTATGCAAATACCTATGGTATCGACAAGTTAATTCAAACATTTTGTATAAAATTTACCCGAAGCCAAATATTATTTTCTTTTTCAATTCAATATAATTTTTATTTCAGGGGCATCTTCATAATTTTAGAGAGGTTAGGTAGGATAAATAGTTATTTCTATCAGTCGACACAAACTCTAGGAGTGCGAGTCCAAATCACACTAACCGTTTTTTTTTTTATTTGCAGATTATGGAGGAAGTCATTTTAGATGAGACAACAGGCGAATTCGTCCCATTTCCTGTAAGAGAAGTTAATCCAGAAAGTTTGACTTCAAATATACGTATGCAAGATGTTTTGGACGAGGCGACAGGCGAATTTAAACGCGCTGCAGTTGAAGTGGAAGAATAATATTCAAAAGGAAACTGTAAAACCTAGGCTGAATACGAGGAAGAGGACGCGACATCGAGAAAACTGGGTTAGAAATATTCGAAAAGTGCGACATCAATCAGGAAAAGAATATGTATCAGTCCGCGGAAAAGCGATCCCTGCAAGGAGTATCAAGAGCAAGAACGACTGTATCTCGGCATGTAAATATGGATGCAGTCGTTACATTTCTGACGACATAAGGGAAAATATTCATAAACAATATTATGAATTACCCCAAAATGAGAAGTATCATTTCATAATGGCGACTTCAGAAAAAGTACCTAAGAAAAGAAGTACCTGTAGCTCGAATCGCAAAAAGTATTCATACATTTTTTTCTTCAATGTTAAAGGCAACTCAATTAAAGTTTGCAAAACATTTTACCTTACAACACTTGACGTTTCTCAAAATACTGTTTATGGAGTACATAATAGAAAGGATGCGCTGACTGGCATGCCTGCAGCTGACCACAGAGGCAAGCATAAGAACCACAAACGCGTTGAGGATGCAAGGAAGATGTTGGTACGCCAGCATATTGTGTCATTCCCGGTCATCGATTCACACTATTGCCGGTCCACTACGAAGAGAAGATATTTGGAATCTTTACTAAGCCTAAACAAAATGTACGAATTGTACATCGAATTCTGTCATGAGATTTCTGAAGAACCAGTAAAAAAATCCATGTATTCGAAAATATTTAACGAAGAATACAATTTTGGCTTCCACATCCCCAAAAAAGATCGCTGCGATCTTTGTGAAGAATATAAGATGGCGAAAAATGAGAATAGACAAACCACAGAGCTAAAAGAGCAATATGATCGGCATGTTAATGAAAAAGACAATATGAGGCGAGTAAGGCAGCAGGATAGAGATGAAAAAATCCCTGTACTTTGTTTTGACTTAGAAAACATTATTACTTGTCCGCGTGCTGAAATTAGTGGCTTGTTCTATTTAAGCAAATTAAATGTATACAATCTAACAGCCCACTTCTCTAAAACTAAGATCGTATATTGTGCAATTTGGAATGAAACATTTGCTGGAAAATCTGGAAACGACGTTGCGTCTGGGGTGCGCAAAATTCTTGAAGCAGTTTTTAACGATAATCCTGGATTGAAACATCTGACATTATGGTGTGACTCATGCGTACCACAAAACAGAAACCAGATGATATCGTTTGCCATTTTGGATTTTTTAAAAGAAAATGAACATATTGATTTTATTGAAATAAAATACTCCGCTTTCCTTCATTAAACTTTTAAAAAAAGTTGATACAAAGAAACCTTACAAAATATTACAAATGAATAATAACGATATCATAGATTATGCTAGCTGTGCAAAAAATCTTGAATACAGCAATGTACCATACTCGAAGGTTACTGCGTTAAAATTTACTCAGTGTTATTTCACACTGTTCTAGAAAACAAGCCATGGTACGACGGACTGGCTCCGAGCCAACTTGCTGCGGACTTCGATGGGTTCGTCTACAAGAAGAAGAACGAATACCCATGTAATTACTTTTCCCCTAGATATACCAACACCAGTACCTGTAAGAGAAAGAAAAAAATTGGCTGAACATAAAGTAAGGGCGATCAAAAAAATGATGAAATGGATGCCGAAGGTTGACCAGGATTACTTCAATGCCTTGTTGAGAGAAGTTAATGCAACTTAAATATGTATGATAAACATTTACGTTTAAGTGAACCTTTATTTTGCCTATTTTGTATGTCACATTAATGATTGAATAAATGTTTAAAACTTATTTTTCACGTTTATTTAGCCTAACATTTTAGGAAAACATGGTTCTATGTGCGACAACCGGGAAAACATGGTTCTATGTTATGATAGGACCATATTGCCTTATAAGATTATTTAGTGCAAATAAGTTGGCAGTTAGAACTTATTATTTAAAAAAAAAAAATAATTTAAAAAGTATACCAATAAAACATGTAAACCTGTATTAATTAACGAATGAAGTCACTTTGTAATGAAATGTTATTACAGTAAAGCTTTGGAAATAAGATCTTTAAAAAAAAAACCTTCAATGTTTGAATGCATTTTCCCACAATTTTGGTTTCGTTCACTTAGAACGCTGTTTACCCAATGCGACGGGTCTATTACGGTATCCGACCCGTCAATATTTCCATACCCGTTCGACTGTTAGGGCTCGGAACTCTGCGTATTACGCTCTGGCACTACCCGCCAGCGGGTTGCCGACGAGTTGACTTAGGTCGGCGGGTTTCGACCTACCATAGACCAAAAAGAGCCAAGGTTCATTTACACTGAGGCAAGATTAACAAATGTGAAAATACACTATATTTGGGCTATTTTCACGATTAATAAATTTGGAGAACGTTTTTAAGCTACAACATATTTAAAAATTGATCTTACAGCTCTTATTAAGCTGTAATTTTAATTAATATATATAAATCTTATGGCTGTAAGGCAAACGCGCCTTTGCCTGCGTCTTAAAAAAAAAGGAACGTCAAATATCTATATCCTCTTTGCGTCAAATCAAAAGTTTTCTATTAACGTGCATTTTATCCTCTTTGAACGAATTACGAATCTATTGCCAAGATGGATATAAAAAAAGAAGAAGAAGAACAATGAGCTGCCCACCGTCCACCTCCAACGCCAACCAAAAGCCTGCCAGGCCAACCCCGGTCCAGCGCAACATCCTGGCGGACTTTCTCGAGAAAACCCCGGGGCTGGCTCGAGGCCGACTGCAAGGCGACGATGCCAACCGGCGCGCCGGCTTTCAGTAAAGCCTTTAAGTTAATTGTAATGAGTGAACTGATTGGGTTTCATTCGTCGCAGTCAAACTGTGAAGAAGACATTGGAAATGCTGTCATAAATTTGCATGATCTATTTTCTGTGGAGTCAAATAACTATGAAGAAATACCTAATTATGATTTTGATGAATCTGGTTCGAGTATTATGCACGATCAGTTGATTTCCTCAAGTGCGCGGCCATTAAAAAATCAAGCAATTAAGGAAAAAATAAAAATACATGCAACAACGGCGTGTGTCACTGAGTATGTGTGCAAAAAAAAATTTTAAAGTAAGCAAATGCAAACATTGCAAGAAATCTTTACTGGCCGAGGAATATTCCAATATTCACGAATGTATTAACCATAAAGAATATAAGTTATTAAAAGGAAGAAATTTGAAATACCCATCTACAAATTTTGTGAGAATTTTCAGTGAACTGATTTATATTATCAACAACCAGCTAGACAATAATCCGCATAAAACTAATATTAAAAAAATATTTCACGAATCTGTTGACTCAGACATGCTGGGATGTACTGAACACAACAATTTCTTTCAAAATATTTTATTTAAATTGTGTGCAAAATGCAAATCCATAACTTAGACTAAGAAAATTAGCTTAAAAATCGTCGATCAGACCAAATAATTCGTGTAGTTTTGGAAGTTAGTATAGCTATTCCTTGATATGTCCTGATAAACATCTAACATCAAGCTTTTAGACCAAAGGATATAGCAACTGTCTTTTATGACCCAACATCAACTCTGGACGCCATAGCAGAATCGGGAGAAAAGGTGTTTCTTGCAGTATACCGTGCGCCCTCTACTCAGACTGATCTTAACAGTTTCTTTCTAATCTTGTACCAAGCCCAAACCTGATCTTTCTTCCTTCCCCCCTGCCAAAGAATCAGTAAAATATCAATCCTTTAGAGTATACCATAAAGTACAGGAGTAGCTTCGGAACCAAATGCCCCCTGAAAATGTGGGGGTGGAAGCGAGGTGTCGATGTAAACCTATCACGACCTTAGACCATTTTGCTCCTGACCCCTTGTTGAGTTCTATTTTCTGCCGATGCAAGGGTTGGTTGTTCTGGAAAATTTAGTTGCCGCTTCTCTGTAACGGCTGCTTAGGACCATGTACCATGGACTACATTATGGAGGGCTCCCCCATAATGTATAACCGGTAAATTTGGGATCGTTCTTACTAAAGCACAATATTTCGGATATAAAATCAGACGGAGAAAAAAGCATAGGCCGCAACCGTGTTTCAATAGAATTTAAATCACCAGAAGGCGCTAACTCTTTCCTGAAAAATAAAAGATTACATACAGGATTTACTTGATTACATACTGGATTATACTTACAGGAGGCATGTAAATATAAGGCCAACATTTCTTCGTACAAATCTCACCAGGATCCCCTGAAGAAATCATAGAACGCGTAAAATTCCCAGAAGGCTGTGGGAAAATGATCAAAATAAGACGCCTTAATTTCAAATCCGTAATAGACGGCAATGTCACTTGGAAACCGTCTCCGGCAGTCGTGCTCACTTTCTACGGTCAGGTACTGCCCAGGTGGGTATTCTGTTGTTGCTCTGCACTGCCCGTAGAACTATACCAACTCCCAACGATATAGTGCTACAATTGCTGCCGATTTGGACACACAAAAAAACAATTCCGCTCCAAACCCCGTTGTTTAATCTGTAGTGAGGAGCACACTGGAGACTCCTGCTCAACCGTCGCGCAGGTTGGGGCTATGCGCCTCAATGCCTCCGGCGGCTCGAGACGCTCATGGAAGGAGTGGAGGAAGGTACAGTCATCAAATTACCTCGATATTAATTCAAATAGGTTTTATGTAAGGACGCAGAGATTCACCAGCCCCACTCTTGAAACCCCTCTACTATATCCTGTAGGATACTATAGAGGACAGAAATTGTTTTTTTTTCCAAATTTTACTACTAAATTACAATAAATAATGCATATTTTTCCAGTTTTGGAATGACAAAAAATCCGAATTAAAAAAGAAGGCCTCACGGCGGCGTAATCACTACATGGGGACCGGAGGTGGGCCACCAGCAGTAGAGACTCCGCTCACTGACTGGGACGAGAGGATGCTCTCGCTCATGGGGGATGGCTTTGGGATCGGGGAAGACGACCTCCCCACAAATGTACCCGTAAGTATAATCACAGCGTAACTACAACTATGTTACTACCGGGGGCCATCGCCTTTGAAGTCTCACGAAAGGCCGCTTTTCGCCATTGTGAACAGCAGCGCGTCCTAAGCGACTGTATGGCAGCTTGGGCTCGCTACCCCCCTCCTCGCACGATTGACCTGTCTAGACGCGTCCGTTAGCCCAATGTAGTACTAGTTATGCTGTGGTATAATCATGTACCTAACGCTAATGAAATAAATAATTTCATTTAATTATATTTAATTATTTCATATAATTCAACCCACTATCTTCCGCTTGTTTTCTATTTAATTATTGCTCTAATTAATTATTAATTTCTAGAAGCCTTCTTACGATTACTGGTTGATGGGCTTAATAGTGAAATGACCTAGCACCAAGGCACCAAGCAGACTAGAACGTGCTTTAGTCGATAACAGGATAGCAGATAGCTGGATATTGGACTGAACGTATGCATGAATTTAAGGAGCCGAAATCGGAGGTGGTGGTAGCCGAGGCACCGGAGCCGCTGGACGTACTGGAATGACCGGTCAGTCCTCGCGCCGTCACTCCACCTGCTGAGCATGACCAAGCTGCTGCTGATGATCCTGCAGCGCAACACCAAGCTGCTGCTGATCCTCCAGCGCAAGCTGCTGCTGCTGTTAACCTGCCGCCTCCAGCTAAGTTTCGAGGTAGCATAAGCAACTTTTCTGTTTGCCTTTATGTGTTTTGCGCTTCACTGCTAGTTACGTATGTAACTTTTTTTATTAACACTGAAGGATGTCTTAAGGCGCAACGGTAGACCGATATCCCCACAACTGCCTTGGCTTGAGTAATATAATGTTGGCTCGAATAAGAGAAAGCATTGCCTACATCATCAAGGTGAATGGGCTGACCTCACTAGTACCTATTGGTACATTAAGGTTATGGAGCCATCCGTGTGTTTCCATATAAAAGAGATAATTTTTTTTCTATTGGGACCTAGCTTAATAAAATAAATGTATGTTTCAGACAATGTTGTTGGACGTCCCCGTCACATGCGTAACCAAAACGGTTACGACGATATACGGGGTCTAATTGAGCAGGAGATGCAACAGCGGCAGCAGCAGTTTGAAAGGATGTATGAGCTGCAGCAACAGCAGGTGGATTTGCAGCGCCAGCAGGTTGGAGTTGCAGCGCCAGCAGGTTGAAATGCTCGTCGATCTGCTTCAGGTGAATATATACATCACACTTCTTACTTATACAATACTATTACTTTTTAAATTAAATCACGAGGACGTAAAGTGGTCCAAAGTCGCTTGTCAGCCCAATAGACGGCGATTGTCGACTAATAAACTATTCTTCGACTATTCTTTTAGAAATTAATTGAGTGGTCCATCTGTGCTCACGTCTCGAGACGGTAACAGTAATCATAAGCGCGAAACTTATTTAAATTCATATTATTTCTATAATTATTATCGAGTTCACTCACTGTCACATAGACGAGACAATAAAAATAAATCAAAAACCCGGCTATCACGAACAGGGCTTTTGATCTGCTGACCCTTGACGCAGCTGATGTGACGAAGCTATTTAAGGCTCTGAGGGTTGAGCCTGAGAATGTGGAGCTGGCCACCAGAGCCCTGGGGGTTCAGGTCTCTGAGAGTGACTGGGCCAACTATGCTCGCTTCAAGGATGCAGTGGCATTCCAGGGCTTCGACCCCGTAAGAGTGGCTGCTGCCATTCTTAACAAGATCAATCAGGGCGCAGCCAACCTCACTAAAACCAGCATGACAGTGAGGGTGGGAGACATCACCTGCGAAATCAGGGAGGACTGTGTCAAGGAGGACATAGATCTCCTCATCATTCTGTTCCTAGTGAGGGGGAACAATGTTGAGAAGATGATTTCCTCCTCTGAGCCTAGCCTGCAACAAGTCCTGCAGAGAAAGGCATCGGCCTACGGCATAACCGTTAAGAAGTCATCAGCGAAGATGACAGCATCCACAGTGACTCTTGCTAGAGTTGCTGAGATATTCCCAACGATTGCAGCCACGCTGATCAAGGGGCACAACATTCCCGGCAAGTTGCAGCCAAAATGGTGTCCTGCTCTGCCCCTGCTCATGCAGTACACTGTGTTTGCTGCTCTGGTCCCCACTTCAGCACACTTCACACCTGTGCTGAAGAGTGTGGCCATTGCACTCAACATAGACACTAGCATTATGCTTAGTGTCCCAAAGGAGACTAGAGTCATTGGATGTTGATGACCTAGCCCAACAGGCACAGAGGTTCGTGGAGGCTGCCATGGCCAGCCCGACCTGCCCCGACGACATCAGGGTGAAAACTCTGATGGCAGCAGGCATAGTTGATGCTGAGGGTGAATTGTCACCAGAGACAACACTGGTGGTGATTGCCGCCAAAAGATTACTGGACAGGAGGGAGAAACCCTATAGAGAAGCAATAAGGGGTTTAAACTAACTTCCGATGATGCGAGGGCGACATCATCGGACCATGACGGAACATACATAAGTTGCCGGGCGACCACGGTCGGACCGGATTATAAAATCATAGTCTGAGTTTAATTAATAAAAGTAAATATGTAACTTCTAGTTAAAATTGTAGGAATAATATTCCGTACTTGTGCAGGGTTGGACTAGCTTCAATTGATTTAATGGTTTTGAGTATTTCCGCGCGGTCGCGTTAGTTGTCGCCGCGCGAGGGATGGAATTCGAGGAAAAGGAGCTGGCAACCCATACGACGGGCGGAATGTTCTAGAGCCGTCGTCTCTTTTTCTATTGCCACGTCGAGTCGTCGACATGGCGCCATTTTCACCGGGTAGAAGAGCGAGCAGGAGGCGGAGTTGGAGCTCCGGCGGACGTCGACGAAGATAGGCCGCCAGGGACACAGCCCAACACCCCACCTGTTTCGGCTGCGCTTCGTCGAGAGACCGCCTAGGTATGTTCTTTCTCGTGCGGAGAGAAGTGTCAGTCGCCTCGTGCCGGCCTTCGCACAGCGTCGCTGCATGGGGCTGCCTCTGAGTTGCTGCGCGCACGCGGGCCGACCGCACGTGTCCCCCCCCCCCCCCCCCCCCCCCCGCGCCGGCGCGTCAGCGTCGTGTCACCGGATAGCTGTTCCCGTGGGAGCTGGTGCTCCACGGCAGCGTCCGGGTGTCTAAGCTGCATCGTGGCTATACGTCGTGAGCGACGAACAAAGAAATAAGGTGTGTCGTTTCCCAATAACTTTTGTTAGGAGGGCAGACGGTTTGTCAAAGCATAGTGAATGAGTTCAGTGAACGTTAAAGCGAGTTATTAATGAGCGAAAGACAATAGAGTGCCACGTCATCGCCGGTTCGCCGTAGCCGTGCGAAAGAATGATAAGAAATGTCATTGTAGATTAGCCGTAGGATGTACCTACGCGGCCTTCAGCCGAGGAGCGCTATAGGCGATTGAGAATGTTAAAATTAAGCATATAATTGTAGAAAGCATCCTTCAGATGCAAGGTGCCATAGCGCACGGACGTCCCAGGTGACGATGTAAAGTGTAATAAGGAGTAAGGTTTAAGAAATGTGTGCCGTTGAAATGAAGAGGTAAAATAAAAGAAGTTTAATATGTGTCAATAAGTTGTATTTATTTCTCTCCGTGCACCCAAGCATTCCGTAGATTGAAAGCAAGCCGCCCTGATGTTGTCCAAGTGTGATTCGAACCAACACCCAAACCCGAACACGAGTGAGCCCAGGGAAAAACAGCTACATGTGTATGAAAAAAAACAGTATTTTTTACTGCTTTTACAATAAAAAAAATTATGGCAGTCTCGTTTCGAGTTACTGTTTTACACCATTTAATTATGTTTACATATTATTCGAAATTATAAGAGATAAAAATGAATTCTAAAACTGAGCACCCCGCCCACATTACCACTAGGTCACCCGCCGCTACTCTTCTCTTAAATATTGAACTTAATTTCAGGTGGAGAGACAGCAGAAAACTTCAGAAATCAAAAAGGCTACTTTTCGCTGAATGATCAAGCGATGCTCGACGCTCAATTAAAATTTTTGGATATTGTTGCCAGATGGCCAGGTTCATCACACGATAGCCTCATATTTTTAAATTCTTCTGCAAAGTTCAACTTTGATAACCGTGCATATGGAAATGGCATAATTATAGGCGAAAGTGAATATTTTAATAACCACTACCTAGCCACTCCGTACAACAATCCAAATACACCAGCAGAAAGACTGTACAATGAATCAAACATAAGGACGAGGAATGTTAAAGATGCTTCGGTGTTTGGAAAATACGTTTTCCTATATTAAGTATTGGAATGCGATGCAAACTACCACTTGTCCAAAACACGATTGTAGCGACTGCAATACTACACAATCTGGCAGTAGACAGGAATGACGAAGAGCCACCTGTGGATCCTGATGTGCGTCTGGCGCCATCTACCACCAGCTGGATGCGCCTAGCGCGGTTCTCCATAACTAAGCACCCGCACACCTGAGCCCCGCCGCACCGCGGCGGTGGGGTAGAGGTGTGCGTTTTAAATGTGATTGAATTTTATTCATTATCTACATCAACAGTGTGTGCCAATTTTGAGGAGAATTCCTCGAGCAGCAAGAGATTTAGTGGCCAGAAAGTTAAACTACATTACAAAAAAATTTGTAAAAGATAATAAAGTTCAAGACTGGGACGAGCTGTTTACGTTTTACTACCATATCCTGCATGTGGAAAAAGATCCGAGAACATCCACTCTAAAATTAGGAAAAACATGAATGATTTCAATATCTATAATAGCGCTTTCCTAAAAGCTAACAGAGATAAAAAAATATAATTTTGTGGTTGGATAATTGTGATGGCCAAAATAAAAACTGGGCATAGTACTCTTTCTTCATTTGTGTGATTAACTCTGAAGAAGTCCAGGCATCTAAAAGCATAATAAAATATTTTGAACCGAGCCACACTTTCATGGCAGCGGACTCCTTCCACCATGCTGTTAAAAGTGTCCATGAAAAGAATGGGGAATAAACTGTATGACATGACTTTCAAGACTTCTGCCATGCTGTCGCGAATGCTAAACAGAGATTAAAGAAATGATCTTGGAGGACTTTTACGATTGGTGTGATTATTGTTCTCAATATAAACTCTCCAGAATCTCCCCTCGTCCGTATATCAATCAAATGGTCCAAGTAACTTTCAAGAGAGTGTAATTGGAGATAGAATATTACACGTATGACCATAATGTGCTCAGCATCAACTTCATGTCGGTAAAAAATAAAGGGAAATTATTGGCACCAAATAAGCGGAACAAGCCACGAGGAATCCCAGAAACTTGCAAAACAAATATTATTATCATTTGTTTAATTCTTCGCTTAAAATTTTTATCATCTAATTGATTTATGTTATAAAAGTATTGGGCAGTTTAATGAGAAACCGGATGCAATTCTGGCAAGATTTGCTTACTTACTTAAACTTACCAATTTTTTTTTGTGTATTTCATTAAGTCATTCTTTACTTTATTAAGTCATGAACAGATGAAATAATGTGTAAAACCTCAAATTATTTCAGTTAACTTCCTTGCATTTTTTTTTCTTCGTCAATTTGAATAAAAAATATTATGAAAAGTTCCATTAGAGTAAAGTGTAAAGCTAAAGTGTGTAACGCAGCTTCGCATTCAAACTCCACTATTGCGGTGTTTGCCGGCCTACTCAATGCAGACAAAATATGATATTCCTGAAGCGCTACTGCAATTCTTGAAGGATGAAAAATGCGCAAACCCAATTAAAAAAATACAGATCGCGCCTGGTGCGTCAGTATCGGTTAAGGACTTAAAAGAAAAGAAATCAGATCTTATCAAGAAAAACACATGGAACGAAAGCTTCTACTTAGACGAGAAAACTGGTTTATTTGTTTTTACAGAAAAAACAAATGTTCCTCATAAGAAACCTAATACCAATATGTACCAATTTACATATTGGTACATAATTTTTTACCAATGTAAACTGTAAAAGAAAGAGAAAGCGAAAATCCATTACATCTTCATCTGTGAGCGAAGCGGGAGACATTTACTATGGTGATTCTGATGATAGTCTTGATGAGTCTTGATGAATTCGAAGAAACAATCCCAGAACCTAATGTATAAATTAAGATAAAATAATCGCAAAGAGGAATTTTCATAGTTGGCCTTTTTAAAGGAGGTCTTAAAAAGTCGGTCAATTTCAAATACGTGTGCATTGTTGACGAAGTGATAGACAACGATGTAAAAGTCATGGGTAGTATCCCAGTGGATCACACGGAAATTGTATTCAGCAAAAACGAGAATGATGTAAGTGACATAACCTTGGATCAGATTCACAAAATTTTACCTAATCCAAACATAATTATGAAAGGTGAACGATTTTATTATAAATTTCCCCGTATAGTGGATCTCAGTGAAATAGTGTGAAAACCAATACATAAAGCGTGAAAAATTGTATTTTATGTAATCTTCAGGTTTATATTCGTCCAAATTCCAATGTGCTATAAAATATTCCAGTATGTGACAAAATTTAATTTTCCAATGTGCGACGCGCGACGATACAAAAAAAAATTGTACCGTCTTTACCCAACACAAAAATTTCTCATAAAAGGCCATACGCAAAATGACGGCGATAGAGCCCACTCTCTAATAGACAGAAATGCCAAGAGATCTCTTAAGTGTGGGCCTATCTGCACTCCACATCAATATGTGGATGTAATACGAAAGTCTAAAGTAAACGGGGAAAAAATCACAGTTAATGAATTAACGCATAATGATTTCTATACTATAAAATCTATAACTGCAGAAGTCGGAAAAAACAACTCAAGAACTATCGAAAACTAATCCTTGAAAATAATCAATATCAAATCATTAAAGTTTCTCAACAAAATCAAAAATAATTCTTTTTCAAGCCTTCATACGCCAACATTGCATACAAACGAGTTGATATCAATCCTAAAATAACAGTACGATGATCTAAACAGCATACCAATACAGACACTTCGCCAAGTCTACAAAAAAGTTACCGTACCAGACAAAAACAAGAAAGCCATATTGGGCCTAGTGGACAAAGGAATCACGATTATATGCAGAATTTTATAAGAATTTGTAAGTATTATTAATACTGATTATTATATTTACTACTGATTACTATGGCCCAGAGATTATATCTCCTGTATTAGCGTTGCTTCACTTGGATAGTAATCATTTAATATCTATAATGTACAGCTTATGCATAGAAAATATGGATAAATAGAATAAAGTTGCCTTGTCATTGTCAATGTACAAAAAAATTTTCGGCACAGAATTTAATCTCTCGTTCTTCCGACCCAAAAAGGACCAATGTGTTTTGTGTAACAAAAAATCTCAAATCAAGACCTACATTTTAAAGAACAGTATGACGCTCACATTTCACGAAAAGAATCGGCTATCAAAGCATAGGAAATTGACAAATTGAGGTCAAATGATGATCCTCCATTCATTACACACACACATCTTAGTACGATCTCACTGGTAGTACAGATATTATTCAAAGGTGCCAAACCCCTCCACGCCCCCCCTCCCTAAAGGTAATCCCCGTTGGGTACCCAGCTCTTACCCCCTACCTCTCCGTCCGCCAGGATAACTTATTTTTTCAACTTATAAACTGCAGAAATAACTGGAGTATTCTTTGTGCTTATTAAACGATTGAAAATTATTCTGCAGACATTAGCTAGCGGACACCTTATGGATGTCGATATGTTCCGAAAATATGCATTGGGCACTGCAACATTATATCTAGAAAAAGTTCTATGTTTTTGGCAGCGATTGCTGCAGAATATTGTTGTTTAGAGACCATAGATCTGAAATTTTTGGAGCCAGGCCACACGTATATGGAATGCGACTCAATGCATGCCACAATAGAACTTGCTCAGCATCTGCTAAAATCTACATCCCGGATGAGTGGGAAAATTAGCAAGAAAAAGTAAACCGTTTAAAATAACTAATCTGCGCCATACTGATTTCATAGAACGAACGCCCTCAAAGCGGTGAGGGAGTTCCAACTGCCCGATAAAATAATATCCCAGGATGGAAATCAACTTTATTGGACACAGGTTAAATGGCTACGTTTTACTGAGCAAGCGCTGCATACATTTTATTTTAAGTTGGAACGAATAATTTAAAAAGGTAAAAATTCTTCCGAAAACCACTACGCGCAGTTCTGTTGTAGGTGTTAGACGGAGGTTACACGCTAGGTTTGGCATCAGTTCAGTCCATCAGTCTGGTTAAACCATGGTCCAGACTGACCGTTTAATCTATTGACCGATGGACTGATGGACCAGACTGATGGATTTTAAAATATTTTGATACAAGACTGATGGCAGACTGATAGTGAGAATGCATTTTACGTCTGGCGTCAGTCTGGCGTCAATCTGGTCGTGACCAAGGTCACGGACTGAACTGATGCCAAACCTAGCGTGTAACCTCCGTCATAAGCTTCAGGAACCTTGCCACAAGCTTATAACAGCCACACACCCTTATAAGCGATAAAGTATAAGGATCTACAGGAATTGTGTAAATCAGGTTAAATTCCCTCCACATACCACTATCACATTACTATGCCATGATGCGAATAAAATACGCATATGAATGTACAATAACATTATTATACGTGTAAGTGAATTAAAGCTATTGTCTTAGATTAAAATCCATAAAAAATTTCTAAAATCAATAGTTTTGGTATCCGCAGAGCACCAATATCCAATGCAAAACCCGGTCCGTAATGAGATATAATAAATATGTCCATAGCTGACTATCATTGTCTCCCTCTACGGAGACAAGCCATGCTGCATCGTCATAGCCCCACTGCAACGTTGCTATCGCTTACTCGCTCTCGCTTGCCTACCGATGACAGAAGTGAGAGAGACAACGTAGATTTCATCGGTCGCCCGATGATGGGTGAGCGATTTCATGTTTCTCTCTCGCTCCTGTCATCGGTAGGCAAGCGAGAGCGAGTAAGCGATAGCAACGACGCAGTGGGGCTATGACGATGCAGCATGGCTTGGTCTCCGTAGAGGGAGACCAATGATAGTAGGCTATGATATGTCACATTAAAAGAATTCTGCACTATGCGGAAAATATAAATGCTACCTTAGATGATAACCCTGTTAATCGTAACGAGCATAAGCTGAAGAAGATTCTTCCGCTAATCCAGCACTGTAGAAAAAAATTCCAAGAACAGTACTTACTAGACCAGAACATAGCGATCGATGCGTGGTGGCGCGATCAGTCAGGCAATGCACTTGAAAGTATGGAGAACAAACAAACAAAATGGCGATAGAGAGACATAAGAGTGCGCTGAAGATGTTGAAGGAGGGTTTCCTTTTAATAAAGGATGACCCCCGATCAACCTCCATTTCAAAGTGGATAAATCATGTGACATCACAACTGCGCGATTTACACAACCTGCAAGCTGGGGTAGATGCAGCCGTCTATCTGAAACGACAGTGTGAGACACTCATCGGTGAGCTGTGGGGTCTGAAGCTTAGACTCGAACAACTACGGAAAGTCGATCAAGGTAAATAAGCGTGTCTGCGTCCAGTGCTGGACATATACCTCTCCAATTTTCCTCCAGTTCTCCCGGCCTTCAGCGGTACGGAACTACTGTTTTCCGCCTACGTACTTTATGTCATCGCGTCCCACCTGGTCTTCCCACACTCCGTTACCTGTCCACGACTGCCAGTGTAGGACACGGTTACTCCAACGGTCATCATCTCTTCGGCTAAAATGCCCAGCCCACTGCCACTTGAGCTTAACTCAAGCTCAAGTGGCAAGCGAGCTTACCACAGACTGATAATACAAAATTCTGAACTTATAAGATAGGGATAACGCATGTATGAAACTAAAACTAAATTATATTCATTTTTAAGTTTCCGGATGAACAGAGTAGGTTTAAAGACTTACATAAGTCTTTTTTAAGTTTTAAGTTTAAAGACTTATGTAAGTCTTTAAACCTACTCTGTTAATCCGGAAACTTAAAAATACATACATACATATCACACACGCTGAATCCCGACAATCGGGGTAAGCAGAGTAATCGGTGTTGTGCTGCAAGAACTCTGGTCAATTACAGCACAACACCGACTACCACGTTTCGCAAAGTATTCGAACAAGATTAAATCGATCAAGCAGCAAGTAAGGCACGAAGACCCACCTGCTGCATGAGTCGGTGGAAGTACCGTGCCAAGGTGAGAGGTGGCGAGCCTGTCGCCCTTCAACACGGCATCTTGTCCTTATCCCTTAGTCGCCTTTTACGACATGCATGGGGAGAGATGCAGTGGGGATATTCTTTTTAAGTACCGGCCCTGAATGGCTATGAATATAATTAATAACAGAGTAAAACTAAATTGATGATTTTTAGGGTTCCGTACCCAAAGGGTGTCAACGGGGATCCTATTACTAAGCCCCCACTGTCCATCCGTCCGTCTATCTGTCAGCAATCTGCATCTCATGAACCGTAATAGGTAGGTGGACACATGCAATTTTCACAGAGTGTGTATCCCTATAACCACTATAACAACAAATAAAATAAACCGTTTACCGTATTACCGTTTTTTATTTTTGTATTAATTTTGTGTATTTTTATTACTTTTGTATGAATATGTAAAATTAATATGAATTTTTTAAATGTGAAACAAAGGAAATAAAATAAAACATATAGGTTAATAAAATAATTAAATATCTAAAATATGATATACAAATAAATATATATACTTACATGATCATTCAGGTTTATCTAACCATTTTATGAGATAATTGTTTGATATTTCATATAAAATATTAAATGCTGTGATTTTATAGGCGGACGACAACCGCCCCGTCGCACACTATACGATGTGTATGGAGAAGGTTGGTCAAAAATGGAAAAACAATATTCTGAAATTCTATGCAAAGTCAAGTTAATTCGATCGAGCAATAGTCGCTCGATTTTTCCCCACTCATTTCCGGGCCCGAAGCGCTTGCGTATCGTTTCCACAGACAGTCTCTCTAGATAGAGCAGCGCGAGTGCAAATGTGGCGCCGCGCGCATACGCAACTAATTATCGTGTTTAATAAAAGTGCAGTGAACTGCCATCATGGACACCACACTTGAAGGTATTTACACTTTACTACATTGATATAAAAAACAAAATCTTTTAAAAATTCAGTCATGTACCCTTGAAAAAAATATTCCAAAGTTTATATAAAAAAAATACCAAAGTACATATGTTCAACGAGAGTTTTAGTAGTGTGTTCCATCGAGTTTCATCAATTCAACTATCACACGTTATAGAGATCCTCGTGGTCTTCTTGGATCGTTAATAATATCAATGCGATTTTATGCGCTTTATACAGGGTTTGTGTTTTTCTGTCTCAGGTACGCCCGTAGTTGCACGCGCCGCGGTTTCGCGCACTCGAGGCGTGATGTCCTATACACGATAACAACTATTTGATATATTTATGTCTAGTGCCAAAACAAGGTGAATTTCCAAAACTAAGGATTTACGAGATACCTTCTATATTAAAAAATTCTCAACATGTGCATGACCGATATAAAAAGTAGAACAATCTGATTAGGTAACATAGTTTATTACTTTTTATTTTATTGTTTGTTAATAAATTATTAATTATTTTAGTAGGTACGTAATGGATATTTATTTTCTTCTCCCGTACTACAGATAAAGTGTATATAGGAGAGAAATAAAATGTTTTACGGCGATAAGGCTTACTTTTTATACCTACTTAATTAATTTTAAATTAACAACGAATTATTCAGTCATATTTCAAGCATTTATAGAAATTTTAAGAATTAAAGGAAGAGAAACCGTATATACTGATGCAGAGGCTACGGGAGAGGCCTATACTTAGCAGCAAAGTGATCGATTAATTTTTATATAACTAATAAAGTAATATTAATATTAAATAATGACGAAAAACATATATGAATTATGACCATGTTTTGAGCAAAAATCGTATAGTGTGCGTCGTCGTCGACAGCAACTCAGCGAGCGAGTCGTGTGGAAGGACATTCGCTCGGCGTTCAACAATCGAATTCGCACGGGCACTATCATCAACTTTAAGTATGGTGACGACCTCGAAGAAAATCGACCACATTAATTTACTCCTAGTGCAGCCGAGTGCGGCTGAGGACTGCGATGTTGAGGTGGATGATAAAGTCGGGGAGGCGCCGAACTCTCACTACGTGTGGGCATAGTAATATATATATACATACATAGTCAAGTATATGTGTGTGATAGATGCCTGCATTATTTCCACACTGAAGCAAAGTTGATGAGTCACGAGCGTGACTGTGCGTAAATTAACAAGTACAGAGTGGAACTACCCAAAGCTGCAAGTAGCAAAATGCTGTGATTTTATAGGCGGACGACAACCGCCCCGTCGTCGTCGACAGCAACTCAGCGAGCGAGTCGTGTGGAAGGACATTCGCTCGGCGTTCAACAATCGAATTCGCACGGGCACTATCATCAACTTTAAGTATGGTGACGACCTCGAAGAAAATCGACCACATTAATTTACTCCTAGTGCAGCCGAGTGCGGCTGAGGACTGCGATGTTGAGGTGGATGATAAAGTCGGGGAGGCGCCGAACTCTCAATACGTGTGGGCATAGTCATATATATATACATACATAGTCAAGTATATGTGTGTGATAGATGCCTGCATTATTTCCACACTGAAGCAAAGTTGATGAGTCACGAGCGTGACTGTGCGTAAATTAACAAGTACAGAGTGGAACTACCCAAAGCTGCAAGTAGCAAAATGCTGTGATTTTATAGGCGGACGACAACCGCCCCGTCGCACTGTATTTCGTCTAGAACAAGCTAGGTGGACAAAAGTAAAAGGATTATTTTCAGGAACTAATTACCACGCGTCGTAAACAACTCACCAGAGGGCCAATTCCCGGTATTATTTGTGTCACAACAATCCACACTATTCAGTCAGCGCGCATGGAAGGGTAACACTGAGATTATTGTAATTACTTCTATTATTTTGTTGTTTTTTTGTTGCGCTTTCGATATCATCTCTTGCTATTCCGTGCGATCATAACAGTGTTTTCTGTTATGGACTTTACTCAAGAAGGTAAGAACTTCCTTATTTTGTTCTTAAGAAGATTTTAGTAGACTTATTAGTATTTAAAATAATTTTCCGAAAAAATACGTAAAAATTTAGTGCATTTTCTTAGTGTTTTAAAGTTTGAAAGACAGCAACTTTTTGTCCCCCCGTGTACCCGGTCTGTATTTTATGTATGAATTAGCTATGATAATAGTCTAACGTCTGACGTAAAATTTCATTACCACATCGAAGTCCAACAATTTTTTTTTCTTTTTTTTTCAGAACATGTATACATCTTACGAAAATGGAGTTATTCGAAGAATGGCTCAAGCATAACAAAGAAGAGAGAAATAGCCGCCAGTTACATTATATTAGAACGATGTTTGATATGGGTGACATTTTTTCAGGAATCCTTAACACATGTACGGATGAAACTGGCAAGATTTTCTTAAAAATTTGACGAAAAATTTGGCTTTGTCAAGGGACGAAAAATTTGGCTTTGTCAAGGATGATCCGAGATCGATGTTTAGGGGAAAATAAAAGTTGGTTGGAGGGTGCAGACATTGAGTTCACTGTGGTCTGAATAGGCCGTGTGCCATCTTCATCAGGAACTACATACAAGTCGACTTCAAGGCAGACCACGAAAAGATTTTTAAGACGCATCCTTCAAGACGAAAAAACGTCGAGTAATTATTATGGGTAGGGTAGGGTCCTTCAAGAGGGGCGTGAATGGGCACCTGTCAGGCCGGTATGGCGCCATATATCGCGCTTTCAATAATAAAAAAAAAATGCAATTTTTATAGTAATTTATGCCCGCTACGGTGCATAAATTACTTGTGCATAGTACGGATGCTCTTAAAACTTGCCTTCTTCCAATTGGACAGCTTTCGGAAGAAGCACAAGAACCCGAAACAAAGAATACCTCGTTTAACACCCACTCAGAAGGTGCCAAGTAATCTCCCGCAATACTTACTACTCGTGTAAATATTGTGTATTATTAACATTTAAGGTAAACTCTATAGTTGTAAATTTAGTCATTCATACTATTTCAATCTTTCCTTGCTTTCAGTCAAGTAATATTTTTATTTTTTATTTTTGACAATTATTCTACATTCATTTATTGAATATTACCTAGTAAGTAATCGTTTTCGTTAGTTAAATATATTTATATAAAAATAACTCTAGTTTCTTTGTACTCTTACCCCACAAATTGTCTAGTTCATCTCTAAACATATTTTAATATATGTAAAACAACAAATTACCCTTCTATTATGGTAAACAAATCGATCTAGGTCATTAAATAATTTTGTCCACCTAGCTTGTTCTAGATGAAACACAGTGCGTCGTCGTCGACAGCAACTCAGCGAGCGAGTCGTGTGGAAGGACATTCGCTCGGCGTTCAACAATCGAATTCGCACGGGCACTATCATCAACTTTAAGTATGGTGACGACCTCGAAGAAAATCGACCACATTAATTTACTCCTAGTGCAGCCGAGTGCGGCTGAGGACTGCGATGTTGAGGTGGATGATAAAGTCGGGGAGGCGCCGAACTCTCACTACGTGTGGGCATAGTCATAAAGTATATGAGTGTGATAGATGCCTGCATTATTTCCACACTGAAGCAAAGTTGATGAGTCACGAGCGTGACTGTGCGCAAATTAACAAGTACAGAGTGGAACTACCCAAAGCTGCAAGTAGCAAAATGCTGTGATTTTATAGGCGGACGACAACCGCCCCGTCGTCGTCGACAGCAACTCAGCGAGCGAGTCGTGTGGAAGGACATTCGCTCGGCGTTCAACAATCGAATTCGCACGGGCACTATCATCAACTTGAAGTATGGTGACGACCTCGAAGAAAATCGACCACATTAATTTACTCCCAGTGCAGCCGAGTGCGGCTGAGGACTGCGATGTTGAGGTGCATGATAAATTCGGGGAGGCGCCGAACTCTCACTACGTGTGGGCATAGTCATAAAGTATATGAGTGTGATAGATGCCTGCATTATTTCCACACTGAAGCAAAGTTGATGAGTCACGAGCGTGACTGTGCGTAAATTAACAAGTACAGAGTGGAACTACCCAAAGTAGCAAAATGCTGTGATTTTATAGGCGGACGACAACCGTCCCGTCGTCGTCGACAGCAACTAAGCGAGCGAGTCGTGTGGAAGGACATTCGCTCGGCGTTCAACAATCGAATTCGCACGGGCACTATCATCAACTTTAAGTATGGTGACGACCTCGAAGAAAATCGACCTCATTAATTTACTCCTAGTGCAGCCGAGTGCGGCTGAGGACTGCTATGTTGAGGTGGATGATGAAGTCGGGGAGGCGCCGAACTCTCACTACGTGTGGATCCACAGACAGTCTCTCCCGCCTTGTTCAAAGCGGCCTATCAAAGAATAGTCATAAAGTATACGTGTGTGATAGATCCCTGCATTATTTCCACACTGAAGCAAAGTTGATAAGTCACGAGCGTGGCTGAGCGCAAATAAACAAGTACAGAGTGGAACTACCCAAAGCTGCAAGTAGCAAAATTGAATTTAAAAACTTTGCACATAAGGGCACCTTCCTTCATCGTCTACGCAGACTTTGAGTGTCTGCTAAAGAAAGTTGACCCGCCACAACAACAAAGTTAAAAAAACTGAGCAATATAACAAGCAGAGGCTTTCAGTGTCGGCTACTTCATCCAATGTAGTTATGATGACAGTCTCTCACACTACAAGAGCTACCGTGGGTCGAATCCTTCAAAATGGTTTGCACCGAAGCTGCTAGAACTTGCGAAAAATGTTGAGCAGCTGCACAAGAATCCCAAACCCATGAATCCACTGACAAACGACGAGGAGAGGGAGTTCTTAAGACATCCAATTTGCCACCTCTGTGAAAAAACTTTGCTCTGCTCTGACGTGAGAGTTCGAGACCATTGCCACCTCACCGGACGTTACCGTGGTGCTGCTCAACATGCCTGCAACTTAAAATATCACAAACACATGCACAATTCTGATTGTCTTTCACAACTTTTCGGGTTATGATTGCCACATAATTATAAAGGATATTGCAACACAGTTCGAAGGATGCACAAACATACTCCCGATCAACATGGAGAAGTATATATCGGTGACGAAAAATATAAAGCATAGTGATATTAAACTTCGATTTATCGACTCATTGCGTTTTATGGCATCATCGCTTGAAAAACTGGCATCATACCTAACAGAACTTCCCATCGTCCGCAAGCAGTTTCAACATTTGGATGACGACCACTTCAACCTGCTCACAAGTAAGGGGGTTTTCCCCTACGAGTACGTGACTGGTTGAGATCGACTCGACGACACTGCGCTACCACCCAAGGAAAATTTCCGGAGCTCACTTAACGGCTGTAGTGATATATCCGAACAAGACTATGAGCACGCGAAGAAAGTGTGGGCAGCCTTCAACGTCACCGATCTCGGTGAATATTCCGATATGTACCTCAAAATCGACGTGCTCATCTTAGCGGATATTTTTGAGAATTTCCGTACACAGTGTCTCAAAACTTACGGACTCGCCCGGGCGCACTATTATACAGCACCCGGCTTGACATGGGACGCCATGCTCAAACACACCAACATTCAACTTCAGCTGCTCACCGACATCGACATGGTGTTGTTCGTTGAGCGAGGTATCCGAGGTGGTCTGAGTCAGTGTAGTAATAGATAGCTCGTTCTAACAAATACCTACCGGAATATGACCCGAAACAGCCATCGACCTACCTCATGTGTATTATGATGTTTGTAATCTTTATGAGCATGCGATGATGCTACATCTACCATATGGTGGTGAGAATTTCCGTACACAGTGTCTCAAAACTTACGGACTCGACCCGGCGCACTATTATACAGCACCCGGCTTGACATGGGACGCCATGCTCAAACACACCAACATTCAACTTCAGCTGCTCACCGACATCGACATGGTGTTGTTCGTTGAGCGAGGTATCCGAGGTGGTCTGAGTCAGTGTAGTAATAGATAGCTCGTTCTAACAAATACCTACCGGACTATGACCCGAAACAGCCATCGACCTACCTCATGTGTATTATGATGTTTGTAATCTTTATGAGCATGCGATGATGCTACATCTACCATATGGTGGTGAGAATTTCCGTACACAGTGTCTCAAAACTTACGGACTCGACCCGGCGCACTATTATACAGCACCCGGCTTGACATGGGACGCCATGCTCAAACATACCAACATTCAACTTCAGCTACCCACCGACATCGACATGGTGCTGTTCGTTGAGCGAGGTATCCGAGGTGGTCTGAGTCAGTGTAGTAATAGATACGCTCGTGCTAACAAATACCTACCGGACTATGACCCGAAACAGCCATCGACCTACCTCATGTATTATGATGTTTGTAATCTTTAAGGACATGCGATGATGCAACAACTACCATATGGTGGTTTTGAATGGGTTGAGGAGCTCAACAACTTGAACTGGGACGTTCCTGACGACTCACCCACCGGCTACATCCTATAAGTGGACTTAAGTATCCTCAGTCAATTCACGACCTCCACAAAGACTTGCCGATGTGTCCGGAGAGCTCCACCCCTCCGGGCTCTAAACAAAAGAAGCTACTCACAACTCTGCATTCGAAGATGCGCTACGACATTCATTACAGAAACCTGCGTCAAGCTCTGAAACATGGACTCATTTTTAAACAGATTCACAGAGCGCTTAAATTTAAACAATCCGACTGGCCTAAAAGCTACATCGACCTAAACAGCGCAAAGAGGCGGGCTACGACAAACGAGTTCGAAAAAAATCTATATAAACTGATTAATAACGTTGTTTACGGTAAAACTATGGAGAACGTTCTCAAAAGAGCGGATGTGAAATTGGTGACAAGGTGGGGTGGCAGCTACGATGCACAGTCACTTATTTCACGTCCCGAATTCCACAGCCGACATATTTTTGATGAAAACGTGATTGCAATCCAAATGAAAAAAGTGAACATCCTCCTGAACAAACCAATCTACATCGGTTTCTGTGTCCTCGATCTCTCGAAAACCGTAATCTACGAATTCCATCTCGAATATATTATGAAGCGTTTTAAACACCCAAAGATGCTGTATACTGACACCTAACAGTTTGATCTACGAGGTGCAGTGTCAAGATATATATTCAGTCATAAAATAAAACTAGATGTAGATCACTTCGACACATTCGACAACCCCCAACCGGTATGAGATCCCGAGTAGAAACAAGAAAGTCGCAAGCAAAATGAAGGACGAGTGTAACGGCCGAGTTATGACAGAATTTGTAGGACTGCGTTCGAAATGTACAGTGTGCGGGTGGAGGGGGGAGGACGTAATGAAGAAAGCGAAGGGGGTTGTAAAACAGGCCATAACATTCGATAACTACGGGCAATGTCTTCAAAATAACAGTGTACAGACTCGTGAGCAGTTTACCTTTCGCACTAGTCTTCACAATATTCAGACAGTTCCACAGGTGAAGCTCACTCTTAGTCCGTTCGATGATAAAAGATATCTTCTACCGAACTCCAGCAGAGGGCGGGGCGGGGTAGGGGGCAGGGGTGAAGCCTCGGTGCATGTGGGGCGCAGCACCCTGACCTAACACCCTGGAGCGGAACCATGACTCCGAAGGCCTACGTACACCTCAAATGGATGGGGCGCAGCACCCTGACCCGACACCATGGACCTGAACCCTGAATCGGGAACCCTGAATCCGAAGGTCTGAACCCTGACTCTGAAGGCCTACGTACACCCCAAACTGATGGGACGCAGCACCCTGGAGCTGAACCTTGACTCCGAAGCCCTACGTACACCCCAAATTAGGCCAAGCCCCCTTGATTCTCGGACTTAAAAAAATCGGGAGGTGAGTTAGGTCATCATCTGTTTCCATATTATAAGAACTGCGCATACCTAAATGTGCAACTACTGAAAAATAATATTCATAGGAGTAGAGGAGTAAATGAAATATTTTTGTAACAATTTTTAAGAGGATATGGAAATAAACAATGATTTAATTAAAACTGGTTTTATTATAAAGAAAAATTACCTTAATCTAATACAATTTTTACTTATACGCTCAATCAACTTAAATCTAACATTTCCACATCCTCCACCGCAGTAGCAGATGCCTCCCGCATAATATGTAAATCGATAAAGTGGTTCTCGAGTTACATCCGTGATGTCAGCCCATAACACTGGGTGAACTAGGTGCCATGTCAGTGCTTCCCTTCATCTCATGTCGACTACACTGAACTGGATGGAAAACACGAACTATTTACATAACCGTTTCGACCGCTATGTAAATAGTCGCACGGCTTCGCGCACGTTTTGACGCTGGATCGAGTCCAGCCAGAGGCGCAAGCCGGTATTTGGTAGACATCCCAAGCGAAATCATGAGCGTCGTTAGACACCTTATGAGTGGCTCGGCGCCACATGTTGCGCTTTTAATTAACAAATATATAAATTCACGTAGGTACGTTTACATGCCCTTATTTTTATTTGGATCTCAAAATAATAATTAAGATAGAAGTAGGAAATATTGTTAGTCAGTCAGCGTCAGCGAGGTGCCACGTCAGTCTTTTCTTGGAGATTGGAAAACTTTACCGAGTGACCGTCTTGCACAAAGTTACGACAAAATATGGAGATCGCATTGTAGCTGACATCGACGAGGCTTTCTGCGTCTTCCTACCCAAGCGGATGATCAACGTCTTCAGCAAGGATGAGCGGATTTTCGACGGCATGGTTGAAGCTAGTAGAGAAAAATATTCTTGGGTTGAAGTACCATGGTGGAGTGTACAACGCTATCGAGTTTGATAGTATGAAAGAGGACGTGAAAATGAAGGGGCAAATACCTACGCTTTAGCGAACTATTAACTAAGTGTGATTTTAGAATAAAAACTTAGCATAAGACGTACTGTATATTATGGTGTAACGTTGAGTTATATAATAAAGCTTATAAAAAACAATATTTTTTTATTTTCATATCCATCCACACTAGACACAATACCTTACACAGTTATTAGTTTTCTTAGTGAGAAACTATAAAAATGTTGAATAATCTATTAATATTTTACTAAGGGTAATAGTGATTTTTTTATTTTCATATTCATCAGCACTAGACATAATACCTACATAGTTATTAGATTTCTTTGTAAGAAACTCTAGTGATTTTGTGAATCGTCAAATGTATTTATTTAAATTTCACTAAGGTTTGAAACATAGGTTTAAAAGCGATGGCATTTTCCTACATCCTTTCGAAAACGGCCGAAGGGATCCATGCAGGTATAAACAAGTCTCCATTCACGGAAGCTAGCGACTGCTTCAATATAATTCCGGATTAGTAAAGGTGGGTTGACGCGTGAGTTAAAATAATACATAAAAAGGGTCTTATCTCTCAATGTCAGTCAGTCAGCGTGTAAGCGTCCACTGCTGGACATACGCCTCTCCAATTTTCCTACAGTCCTCCCGGCCTTCAGCGGTACGGAACCACTGCTTTCCGCCACTCTCTCAATCCATTTGCAATTCAAACATCTTCGAAGCACATTCTCCAACCAACCATCATGGGTGTCCAAGCTCAATGGCGCATTACCAGTGGAAGGCAGTGTACGGACGCTATCATACGCCACAAGAACGGAAAATTCAACGACTGGGAGCTGCATCGCTGTATACATCTGACATATTTTGCACGTAAGACATATTTATTTTAAACTAGTCGAGCCCTCGACTCCGCTCGCGTTTTATTTTTTTTACCATAAACCTTCGCTAGCTTGCCCACAACAATCCACCAAAGTTTCGTCGTAATCAGTCCAGCCGTTTTCGAGTTTTGTGAGACTAATGCACAGCAATTTATATATACTAGCTAAGACCGAGGCTCCGCTCACATTTCATTTTTAATTTCTTTATAAACATTCCCTGACGCACCCACAATAACCCACTAAACTTTCATGGTGATCGATCCAGCCGTTTTCCAGTTTTTTGTGAAGCTAACGCACGGCGATTGATTTTTATACATGGAGAAGAATATGCCTCAGGAGGTTACAGTACTTTTTTACAGAACCAAAAGATTTATGCAATGTGGGTATATTATACCTTATAATTTAATCACAACCGCATTGCTTCACAACTCACACATACAAATACTCACCCTTTTTTCCTGGTATAGGTACAATAAAGTGTTCCCATATTTACAGGCAACCGTAGAAGAAGGCAAAACAGAACTCGAAAAGTACTGAAGATCTACTACGAGTATCTGAAGAGCAAGGCGGCACGGCGGCGGCGACGAGAGACCCGGCCAGTTAAACTATAGTTTGTACTAAGTGTGAAATTACAATAAACGCGAAGAAGACCAATGTTGATCGGCATATCAAGTCGAAAAAACATGAAGGCCTTCAGTCAGCGGGACCAGATTTCTATTTAGATCTTATACATTTCCTTGTAATGTGTCTTGTCAAAACATACCTTGGTCAAGGGTAGGAAACCCCGCATTTCAAGTTTTTTTTAAATACATTTGTAACTGCAGGCAGGTTCGCACCATTCCAAGTGAATCTATTTTAAGAAAAAAATATTTAGACCATGATTTTAAAGACAAAATGAAAAAGATTTAAAGCGATGCTGATTTAATGGGACGGAATGTGGTGCAATTTTTCATTAAACCTTTAAATGACCTTGTATCAAAACCAACTTACATGTTAGCTTGTAAGAATTTAGACTTTGTAAATGTTCACAATGTCGAATCAATCGGACTACTACCCATCACAAAGTGGGAGAAGCAGCGAATCGCCAAACACCATGCTTGAAAGTGAGGAACAGAATTGGAGCGTTCTCGAAAGCTTCCAAACAAAGTAAGTAATATAGACCTCAGGTGTAGACTCATCTTTTCAATTACAATTTCTCCAATGCATTAAAATACTTCGAGAATTGTTTATATTAACCTATTTTAGAACTCAGCAAGAAGGATCACGTATAACCAACCATGGTGTTTATAAATTATGTTACGTGAAGCAACTTGAGGTGATGTTTGAGTAAAATGAACTCTTCCACAATTTCAACAAGTTGATATTGGTGCTGGTTCACCTACCAACCAACTACATAGCGCTGCTTACTGATCTATATAATTGTTTTGGTTTTTCAGGGAACGAAGTACAAACTTCACCAAAGAAGTTGATCGACTGCAGTCCCTAATGGACAAGTATAAGAACATTTTACTGTGCAAAAAAACCGACTTTTCGAGTACAAAGCAGAAAGATCAGACGTGGAAACGTATCGAATTCGAATTCAATGCGATCGGATTGACACACCGCACGGTGAAGCAACTAAAAACAAATTTGAAAATTTGAAAAGGAATGTGGAAAAGGTAACACATGTATTTATGTTTGAGTAAAATGAACTCTTCCACAATTTCAACAAGTTGATATTGGTGCTGTTTCACCTACCAACCAACTACATAGAACTGCTTACTGATCTATATATTTTTTTGGTTTTTCAGGGAACGAAGTACAAACTTCACCAAAGAAGAAGTTGATCGACTGCAGTCCCTAATGGACAAGTATAAGAACATTTTACTGTGCAAAAAACCCGACTTTTCGAGTGCAAAGCAGAAAGATCAGACGTGGAAACGTATCAAATTCGAATTCAATGCGGTCGGATTGACACACCGCACGGTGAAGCAATTAAAAATAAATTTGAAAATTTGAAAAGGAATGTGAAAAAGGTAACACATGTATTTATGTTTGAGTAAAATTAACTCTTCCACAATTTCAACAAGTTGATATCGCTGGTGAACTGGCAGAAAGTCCTATCTAATTTTTAACCAAATTCAGATTTTGGTGGTAATATGTCCTATATAATTTTTGCCACAATGTCAAGACAAAATCCAGACGACTTTATTCTAAAAATCTGCATTATTTGGGGAATTTAAAAAAGTCCTACTGGCAACACTATTAATTCTTGTGCGGCAATCGGTCCTATCTCTCAGTTTTGTATGAGCGTTTGACACATAACCTGTTCATTAGGATGATGTTCTGCATTAGTGTGTTATGCCACAAAAAAATCAAAAATGACTTATGAATGTGGCCCGTTTCGTTATAACATTTTCGATGTTTAGCATAAATATTTTAAGTGACATTTGATTAAAACACTGAAGAAAACGCCAAAAAGTTAACCCACAATGGCTCTAACACGGATTACTCGATTTTCAACTATGTGTCAAGTATCTTAACTCATTCACGCTAATTGAACGTGCCGATGGCATGTTTTGCATTCATGTGTTAAGACACATTCAAGAATCGCCACGCGGTGTTGTTTTGCTGGACTTTGTAAGGTGTTTTTTTAAGTATAAAAAGTAGAAAGTGGCAACAATACTAGTGATCGTGACTCATAAATGCTTGATCTACTGGGATGGAGTACAGGATTTAGCGTATATAGCAAGGTAAGTTCATGTTTTTTCTCAACATAAAATATAACCTCAAAATTGGTTTCATGCAATTTAAGTATAACATTTTATTTTTCAGCCCTAAATAAGTTCTAATGTTAAAGTTATATGTTTTATAAGTTTTTTTTATTTATTATAATATACATAACATGATAAAATAACGTAAAACTAGAGAATTTGTTTTATAACACATTATTGAAAATTGCGTAATATTTAATAAGATCTCTAGTTTCTTTGGGTATGTGTGATAACTTGTTATTGAAAATTAAACACACTGCACTTCAGAATATCTAAATTTAGTGTTTTGTTATCATAACTCTATATTGCAAATCACCAAATTAAATTTAGTAGGTTCTTATTGTGTTGAGAGTGTGTGTTATTATCGTATAAATCTATATTGAAAAATTTCATGTGAATAATGTTTACTAAGGTGGACTGTTGAGGCTGATCGTGGTTCGGATTCCACGTAAAACTGTAGGTCCCTTCCCTTCTTATCTTACTAGGTGGTAGGGTTTAACCCTCCCGGGTTGGTACCACTGCACTGAATAAAACGGAGGTTGAAACGGCTATGTAAATAGTTTGTGTTTTCCGTCCAGTTCAGTGTAGCCGGCACGAGCCAAGGGAGAAGCACTGACATGGCACCTAGTTCACCAGTTGTTATGGGCTGACATCACGGATGTTGTAGATGATGTAGCCAATCGTGTCAGTTACTATAAAAAACGTCTGTAATAATTGTATGTTATTTATTATTTATTTATAAAGTATACGCAAATAATGGTTTTGTTGTTTCAGGATGTCATCGAGAAATTCAAGATCTAGGCGACTGGTTAAGTGTCCAGACAACGTGGCAATGATCCACCATCGTTTACGCGGATAAAGCCTCGGATTCAAATACTTCCACCAAGTCGGCCCACCGCTGTAGCCGTACCTGGTTGTAATAAAAATGACTTGGACCTTTCAGCTTCCAACCTGATCTCTGTTGCAACCGCGAGATCTGCAGCTGAACCTGACATGTGTAATTTCGATGATAAATTTTGCGATTTTGCGCCTGTGTCTTTGTCTGCCTCCGACCTTCTATCTGCCGCAACTACAAGACATGCAGTAGAATTTGACACACCTCATTTAGAAGATGACTTAAACTATACAGCGCCGGCTTCTACACCTGCATCTGATGCGCTCTCTCTCGTAATCACGAAACCTACCGTCCATCCTGACACATCTGGTTGCGAAGATGAACTGGTCCATTCAACACCTGCTTCCGACCTGCAATCTGCCCCAATCACAGGACCTATAGTAGAACCTGGGACGATTCACTTAGAAGATGACCTGAACTATTCAGCGCCAGCGCCTACACCTGCATCTGAGGATATCTCTTTCGTAATCTCGCAACCGACTGTTGAATCAAACTGCTCCGGTTGCGGAGATGAACTGGTCCATTCAGCCACTGCACCTGAATCTGCTTCCGACCTGCCATCTGCCCTATACACAGGATCTATAGGAGAACCTGGCACGAATCACTTTGAAGATGACCTGAACTATTCAGCACCGGCGCCTACACCTGCATATGAGGATCTCTCTTTCGTAATCTCGGAACTTACTGTTGAACCTAACTGCTCTGGTTGTGAAGACGAATTGGACCAGTCAACGTCTGCGCCTAAAACTGGCTCTGATATGTTATCTGTCGTAAATAAAAAACCTGCATTCGTACACGACACATCTGATAGTTTTAAAGATATGGACGACTCTTATTCTTTACTCTTACATGGCTGCAATATCTTATCCCCTGTTATGACAGGGTGTACAGTTACTCAAGATACTGTCAACATTGACAAAGAGTGCCATTCCACACAGACAGATTCAGTTATTTCTGGTCTATTCACCACAGAATTATCTACTGTACTTCAAAAAGAAACGTTAATTTTGACACCAGATGCTGAATTAATGCAAGCGATTACACCTATATTACCACCAAATTTATCTCCTACACCAATAATTTCTCGCCGATCTTCTGGGTCAGTCTACGAACAATCTGACAATGAGAGAGATTCTGAAGAAGATAATTTTATTCCAACCGTACAAGATAATGCCCAGAATATTGAAAATAATGGGCAAAATGTAGGTAGACCGAGCCGTGGAAGGAAACGAAAATATCCAAACCAAACCCGAGCAATCAAGAAGAGATGTGTCAATAAAAATGAGAAATACATAAACACATCTGGCAAAATAGTTGAGCCAAAAATATTTAATGAAAATTTTAATTGTAATTGCCCTAAGAAATGCACGGAAAAAGTACCTCAAAGCATACGCAAAAAGGAATTTGAAAAATATTGGAGTTCTGGGAGTTTTGAGGCTCGATGCGCTTTATTACAGCAGTACGTTAAAGAGATGCAACCAAAAAGAACTTATACAATGAATTCAAAAAGAAAGTATACACGGAAATATTTTTTCAATAACGTAGAAGTATGTAAGAAAACTCTTCTGAATACGTTGGTAATAAGCCAAACAAAAGTGGATGTCAGCCTCCAAAAATTAAGATCACAAGAACCGTTAAATGATCGGAGAGGCACCCATGGTGGTAAAAATGCTGTTTCAGAAGAAAAACTGCAAGAAGTAAATCAGTTTATTGACAGCTTTCCTAAATACGTCTCACATTATTGTAGGAATACTACTGAAGCCAAATTTCTACCTTCACCAATGAATTTAAGAATTTTGTATGAGTTGTACGTAGAGAAACATGGAGTACGAGAAGGAGAACAGATAATACGGGTCGTAAGCTTGAGTCGTTTCAAGAAAAGCTTTTACGAAAATTTTAACTTGCGCTTTAAAAAGCCACAGAAAGATACCTGCCTTAGGTGTGATACGTTCGCAGCAAAAAAAAGAGGAGCAGTGGGAACTTTATTGAATGAAATAGAATCAAAACACAATGACCACATCAAACATGCAGACTCGCTTCGAAAAAGGATGAAAGACGACTTAAAATTAGCCAAAGAAAATGTAACCATAGAGGCACTGACCTTTGATTTGCAAAAAACTCATTCCGTGCCTTTACTTCCCACCAGTGTAGTTTATTATAAGAGGCAATTAAATTTATATAATTTGAGGATACATTCTGGCAGTACAGGGCAAGGTATATTCAACGTTTGGCTGGAACACGAAGCGGGTCGTGGTACTCAAGAAGTTGGCTCTTGTATAAAAAAATACATTTCAGAAAATCTAAAACCATCTGTAACGCATTTAATTCTCTGGGCCGACTCGTGTGGGGGTCAAAATCGCAGCATCAAGATGATTCTAATGCTTATTCATATACTGCAAAATCACCTTAATTTGAAAGTAATTACCATTCGATTTCTTCAGCCAGGACACACATTCCTTCCAAATGACTCAGAGTTTGGGGATGTAGAGTGCGCTTTAAAAACCCACAACAGACTTTATACTGACGATGACTATATCAATGTAATGAAAACTTGCCGCCGAAAAAACTAATTTATAGTAAAGAGACTGAAGGCTGCAGACTTTTATTCTGTAGCAAACTTAGAAAATGCCATAACCAATAGAAAGGTGGACATACAGAAAAAAAAGATTAATTGGCTAAATACTTTTGAAATTGAACTACACAAAGATAATCCAAATATTCTGTACATGAAATCAACACTTAATGATGAGCCACAAGAACTTGATACTGGAAAATCGAAAGGACGAAAAATCCCCTTGAAAACAATTGCACTAACAACACTATGGCCTAATGGTAAGCCTCTGTCCAAAGAGAAAATTAAAGACTTAAAGGAGATAATGAAATTGGTTCCCTCGGATTCTAAAAGTTTTTATAACTTTCTACGAAATGTGGAATCTGGTGACTTCATGGACGATATCGAAGGTTTCGGACCTAACGTAGATTTCGAAATAGAAGAAGAATCTACTGAAGTGGCGGAACGTGATTAAAATGTATTATTATGTACCTAAGGTTTAGTATTAGAATTAATAATTTTGTGAAGTTTTCGATATTTAATTTCATTTGTATATAATATAATATTTTCATAATAAGTTTTCCTGAGTGGTTTAACATTTAACGTGTTTGTCTGAAATGCTTTAAAATTTTATAAAAAAATTTAAAACAATAACAGTGTTCTTCATTTCTTTTAATGTGAGCGATTAAAATGATCGAATAAAGATTTAGAATCTTTAATTTTGTAATTGTATGTGCTTGGCTTGATGTAGCGATAATAGCATTTTACTGTTCTTCAATAATATGTTATGTAGCTTGACATAGTTTAAACAGTAATGGTAATATAAAATCTTATTTTGCATATTAGTGTTAAATCGCATAACACATCATTATAAGCTGGGTCTCCTATTTTTCAAAAATGTGTTAAATAACTTAACACTCAATTTGCAGATAAATCCTAGATGCGTAGATTTTCAATTAAGTGTTATAACAGAAAAATGTAAATGAAACAATGAAAAACTATAAAGCTACTTAAAATTTACAAGAAGTTAACATCCTTAATAATTTAAGAAACTGTTTTAACAAAAGTCTATGGTATACATCAATTATAAATTGAGCTGCAATTAAAAATACAGAGCTCTTCCTATTAAGTGCTCTCCTGTAAAGTTGGCAATCTGTGGCTTAACATACTATAGCAGAACACCATCCTTTATGCAAGTGTTTAAAATACGAATCTAAATGTAAAGTATTGTGGATTCTTGTGAATATTTTTGCATTATCACTTAAGGATATTGAAGGACAACATATTTTAAGGTAAGCTTCTACCAAATTATTTGTATGTTTGCTGTAAAAATCTGATTAAACCAATGAAACAGATAGGACAATTTGCATGTTGAGAAATCGTTCAGCCGCGAATTATTCTGTATGAATTATTATGTGAGATAGGATTATTTGCTGTTATTCAATATAAATAATACAACCTATTATTGTTCACAGCACAATGCGTCGTCGCATCTGGTCCAGGTACGTGCGTCTAGGGCGATCCTTCCCGGCTCTTCTACTCACATTTGCTTCATAAATTTCTTAGGAATTGGTGGAAACACGTCAAAGAAAAATGATGATGACATGGCAAGACATATGAGGTCTAACAGACTTATCCAACTGGCCAATACAGCTCCCGAGCCAGAGGTGTTTAAGCAACTCACGATTCATAATATTTTCTGTCAAAATATTCAAAATTCATAGTTTGTTTTGAATTTTTTTTTTCCTTTCATGTGTTTTACATAATTTACTGTTTCAGACGACTGAAAAATTTGGCAACATAGAGCATGAACTCAACTTAACATGTGAATCCCCTCCAATGCATGAGCAGCACGAGGGTGAACACGCCGAGTCTAGCAGTCATGGGGACTATCAGGTAATTAACCTAATCCATGTATATTATGCACTCATTTATGTACCGTTTTACTTGCAGTTTTCATGCTTTAGTACAGGCAGATAAACATGAAAGACGTTAAGAATGCGGATTCTGTCATGGAAGCCCTAGCAGTGTGTTCGAGTAATGAATATCCGACCCTTCATAAACTGTACACAGTGCTCGCTTGTCTCCCTGTATCAATAGCCACAGTAGAGAGAAGCTTCTCTACCTTGCGTCGTACGAAGACATGGTTGAGGTCAACCATGAATGAGGATCGTCTAAATGGGCTTGCACTCCTAAACACCCACCTCGACATTGACTGTTCCGTCGAAGAAGTCATCGATCATTTTGCTAGGAAAAGTAGGAAAATAGACTTTGTATTGTAAGTAAGTAATCTTTGTCGTTTTAATGTTTTTTTAAATAAAGTTTTTGAAAAAAAAATTTTTTTTCTTTGATTCGTCGTACATCCATGTGCATGTTTTCGTTTTCACACCGACGATGATGATGATGATGCGCCCCTCCCTTGAGGTTTATCTGAATCCGCTACTGGTACATGGATGTATTGAAAGAAAGCTAAAAAACCGCGAAATAAAACTTCCCAGTGACTATGTTAGTGTCACGAAAGAATCGAGGCTCAAGCCGTCTCCATACGAAGCAATCATGTTAGACTACAATTTCTTCAAAAACTATACTAAGCCTTCAAGATACCCATCGATACGTCCAGGAAGAAAGACAAACGACCCAACTGTGCTAGACATTAAGTGTATCCTCTACGAACCTACCGGAACCTACACGAGAGCCATCTAAGTGAAACTCTGCTTCACGGCGTCGCAGTGGATAGACTTACCCATTCGTGCAAAAAATATAAACGCAAGAGTAGAGTATCCACCGTTGCATCAAGAACAATGCAGAATCAAGAAATCAAAGTGGAAACATCTCCAGGAACTAAAAAGTGTCCTTCCAGCTGACTGCCACCATTTTTATGACAGCCTTTTGTATGAAGAAGAATAAATAATTCGAAAATCTGAATTTCTAAATGTCCCATGAATATTTTTTAAGCTGTATTAATAAGTATCAGTACAGATAGTACATATTGTTAAAAGTAAAATGTCCTACCTTCTTTATTATTACAAAAAATATATATTATTACTAGATAGTTCATTTTGTTACGAGCAATGGGTCCTATGTGCCTACATTTTTAATGACAGTTTATACTATCTTTCATAGCTCCATTATAGGAATAGTTTTATATTTTTTTCTAAATTTTTTTTAAATAAAATAAAATAAACGTGTACATGTTTTTTTTCAATATTGTGTGACCCTTAAGTTCTGAACAAAACAGTTTTACGTCTCTCCTGAAAAGTTGACATTTTCGAGATAGAACTTTCTGCCAGCGATATTGGTGCTGTTTCACCTACCAACCAACTACATATAGAACTGCTTACTGATCTATATAATTTTTTTGGTTTTTCAGGGAACGAAGTACAAACTTCACAAAAGAAGAAGATGATCGACTGCAGTCCCTAGTCGACAAGTATAAGAACATTTTACTGTGCAAAAAAACCGACTTTTCGAGGACAAAGCAGAAAGGAAACGTATCGAAGTCGAATTAAATGCGGTCGGATTGACACACTGCACGGTGAAGCAACTAAAAAATAAATTTGAAAATTTGAAAAGGAATGTGTAAAAGGTAACACATGTATACAAATTTCCTCGGCACATACACATTTCACTCTTTTTGTTCCCACTCATAAGCACTGATATACCTATCGCGAGCGTCATGCACTGATCGGTCGGAGCTGACTTCAAAGCGTTAAACATCTGCGCTGGATAGACTAAATACTTGCAGCGCCCGTACTCGCCGCCTTTGTGGGATGAACATTTTTGAAAAGCGACCAGTACGTAAAAATTATGACTGAAAGAATGAAAGCAGAGCTTGAGAAAAGATATCCATCCAGAAATGGCATAATTTAAAAAGACACGGCTCCATGCCACACCTAAAAAAAAATTAGGAATATTTCGCAAGGAAACAGGTGAATGTGTTGGATTGGCCGGGGAACTCACCTGATCTAAATCCAATAGAAAATTTGTGGGCTATCTGTAAGCAAAGGCTTGCAAAAATGGATTGGGGAACAAAAAACAGCCTAATTTGCTCTATAATTAAAGTATGGTACAGGGATGAAAAATTCTTGAAAACTGCAAAACTCTGGTGGAATCCATGCCCAAACGCGTAAAACTGGTGCTTCTAGCCAAGGGAGGACATATCGCATATTAAGTAGTTTCTAAATTGTACATTTGACCAAATATATGATTTTTTGAGAAAAAGTTGTTGGATTCAATTAATATGCTCGGTACTGTAATACCTCCAAAGCTGGTTTTTGTAAGTCTAAATTATACTAGATCAAGTTAAAAATACCTCGTGCTAGGTCTAGGGTGCCTAACATACCTCTGATTGTTTCTATTCTCAGCGAGATAGCCGTGCGTGTGTTTCTGAGGCCTATGCGTGTTTCATATGTGTACAGTTGACACCGATTATTTTTCTCAATAAAAAAGTATTTGCGACCGATTCACGCACGGTACTGTCGTGGATAACGAGCGAGCCAAAGCGTTCAAAACGTTCGTCGCGCATCGCCTCGGAGAGCTAGACGAGATTACAAATCCAAACGAGTAGCGCTGGGTGCCGACCGCCGAGAACGTAGCCGACGACGCGACGAGGGCGCTACCCGAACTAACACCGGAACATCGATGGTTCGTCGGCCCCGGATTCCTACGTCAACCGGAGTCCGAGTGGCCGGCGCATCCAGTAATCGTCGTTGTGAAACATGAGGAGATGAAGAATGTCACCGAGGCGATAAATACAACATCCTTGCGCGATAACACCGAGTCGCCACTACCAGATGCTACGAGATTTTCACGTTGGACACGCCTCGTACGAGCTACGAGCTGCTATTTATAGAGAAATGTCGACGATGACGGCACGCGGGAGACGTGCAGCGTGAACATATGGACAGGGCGGAAAATATATTGTTGAAGGAATCGCAAAACGACACATTCAAAGAAGAAATTAAATGTTTAAAGAAAGACGCGCCGATGCCGAGTGGAAGCAAACTTCAACATCTGTCGCCCTCGCCATACATCGACGGCGAAGGCGTCCTACGTCTACGCGGCCGCGCGAGCGCGACCCCGGGTGTCGAGCGCGCCGCGTCCCAACCGATCTTACTATGCGGCCGACATCCTACGACGCGTCTGTTGGTGCGTTATCGATCACCATCACGTCGAGGCACATCATGCCAACCCCGAAGCAGTAGTCAACCACTTACGACAGCGGTACTGGGTGGTATATCTCCGACCAACTTTGAGAGCAGTCGCGCGCGCGTGCCAGCCGTGCCGCCTGCGGCGCGCCACACTGATGGCGCCGCCGATGGGCGACTTACGGGCAGCACGACTGAGCCACCACCACCGAGCTTTCACCTACTGCGGCCTCGACTATTTCGGCCCGACGGACGTCGCGGTCGGCAGAAGAGAGAACCGATACGGCGCGTTATTTACGTGTTTGGTCACGCGCGCCGTACACATTGAAATCGCTGCGAGCTTGACAACGGACTCTGCCATCTTCCCCCTGCGCCGCATGATGGCGCGCAGGGGTCCGCCGGCCGGGATACACAGCGACGATACCAACTTCCGGGGCGCGGCGACCGAGCTCAGCCGAGCTTGAGCTAAGCTCGACCAACAACAAATCAAGGACTACGCACTCAACCGCGGCGCGCGCTGGTTATTCATCCCGCCGGGCGCGCCGTTCATGGGCGGCGCGTGGGAGTGCATGGTGGCGTCTTTCAAGAAGGCACTGGGCATGACCCTCCACGAGTGAGCGCCCTCTAACGAGGTGCTCGCCATACTACTGGCGTAGGCTGAGTTCACTATCAATTCGCGTCCTGTCACGCACGTCTCCGTGGACACGAGCGATCCGGAGGCGCCTACACCCAACCACCTGCTCCTGGGCAGCTCTGCGGGGCGGCCGACGCCGGGCGTCTTCGATGACGCGGACCTGGCGCGCCGCCGAGCGTGGCGTGCGGCAAAACGACACGCCGACGTGGTCTGGGAGCGGTGGCTCCAAGAGTTCCGGCCACAACTACTTCCCCGCACGATGAAAGGAGACGATCGTCCGTCACTACAAGAAGGAGACGTCGTCGTGATCGCCGACCACACTTTGCCGCGCAACGTGTGGCCGAAGGGAGTCGTCGCGCGCGTCCATCTGGGCAGAGATGGGCACGTGAGAGTTGCAGACGTCCGCACCACAGCGGGCGTGCTACGGCGACCAGCAAGAAAGATCATCCGTCTTCCTACAGAGCGAGTCGAGTAAATCGACGGTGGGAGAATGTCAACGACGGAAGATATGAAGGTGTCAATCTCGGACTGATGCTGCGTGTGTGAATGGTCTTTTCGTAATTATTTTTGCATAAGCTGCTCCGTGTGAATGATTAACAAATAATACAAAACAATAGTACCGGTCGTACCGTAAACTGCCCCAACTTCGCCTATCAAGCTAAACTTCGCATGGTTCTCGAACGCATACGTTTATTTGTTTCGTTTTCTTTTTTGGAGCTAACTTCTTCATGTTGTACTTGTCATTTCATTCGTTAGAAGCTGTCAATACACACGCCTTACAGAGTGAATCGTAACTTCGCGTGTCGTGTGTGTCAGTTAAACGAAAGGTAAGCTTTTCTTTTTTTTTTATGGAAACTGACACGGTTGGCTACATCACCTACAACGTCCGTGATGTCAGCCCATAACACCGGGTGAACTAGGTGCAATGTCAGTGCGTCCCCCTTTGATCGTGCCGGCTACACTGGCCGGAAAACACAAACTATTTACATAGCCGTTTCGACCGACGTTTCATTCAGTGCGGTGGTACCAACCCGGGCGGGTTAAACCCTACCACCAAGTAAGATTAGGAGGGAAGGGACCTACAGTGACCGAGGTTCGGATTCCTCGTAAAGAATCCGAACCTCGGTCAGCCTCCAACGCAACGGTCAGCGGTCACCCATCCAAGTACTGACTGACCGCACCCAGCGTTGCTTAACATTCAATAGCGACAGTTGGCTGTCTGCACCACTGAGCTATCGAGGCTGACAGCTTTGTTCATTCACAAATTAATATGAAATAGTTTGTTATTTTAAGAATAAAATATGCTAGAAGTCTATCTTGCATATTTTGTAATTTATTTGAATAATTTGTGAATGTAGTCGGGTTCTGCCTCACAAAGAATCCAAACTTCGCCTGGCCTTAGGGTTGTCCCCTCTTCCAAAATGATACTACGTACTTTTGCCGAAACGATGATTAGACATAATAACGCGATCGGTTGACTATCGGTCATGATGATAAGCACACCTGGGCGCGGTAAGAACTTGGATGGGTGACAGTTAGAGACTGACCGTGATTCGAATTTCACTTAAAATTGTATGTCCTTATGTTCGCTTCACTTCTTACCTGAGGGCTTGGTAGGGTGGTAGGGATTAAACCACCCAGGTAGGTACCACCGCACTGAACGAAAGGTCATTCGAAACTGTTATGTAAATAGTTCTTATTTTCCGTCCAGTTTAGTGTAGCCGCCACGAGGGAAGGGAAGCACTGACATGGCACTTAGTTCACCAAATTAACATCACGGATGTTGAAGGAGTAGGCAACCGTGTAATTTTCCATAAAAAAATTTACTTAAGCCAGATTTACTTAGCCTACGTTAAAAATATATTTGGTTTTAGATAAATTACCTAGGTATTTATGGTGAATTCTTTTGTTACAGGAATAAGTTTTTTTTTTAAATGCCAGTGGTAAAACAATATGTGAAAATAAGAAAAAAGAGAAATTATATAGGTGGAACTGGCGCTAAGCCTGTTAAGAGACAAATAAATTTCGTCTTACGAAGCGGAGAAGATGTTGGGTATTTCCGGCGGACCCTTTTGGACAAGCTCCATAGAAAACACTCGAAGACTGTAGGAGGCCCCACCCGTCTTCCAAAAGAAGATGAAGACAAAATAATAATAATTAATGTTTTGATAGCAGCTGGAGATTACGGCAGCCCGCTAACGTTGCTCGATCTTAAGCTGGTTGTACACAGATAGTGGGTGTGGCACTAAGCTTGCGATGGCTTCACCGAACATATCCGGGCCCATCGGCAGTAGAGGAGGGTGTTAATCGACGTCGGGACTAGCGAGTGGCCACTCTAAATTTCCCACGCATGCTTCACGTTTCGGCTCGCATCAAGCCCTCGTCAGCTAGTCTGCGTTGACTAGGACGCGGGGAAACCAGCAGTCCCGCTCTCGACCTCCCTCTCTCTACCTATCCATATTCTGTAGGATGCTTCCAGTGACGTTTTCGAAGCTCTCTCCATGTATCGATTCTATACATTTCATTTTTATTACCATTTGTTTTTGTAATAACTAATAATTATAATAACAATGATTCACTTATTATTTTTACATCAAACAGGGTCAAGTAATTCATTAGGAATTAATAGTAAGATTCCATTCCATCCATATTTAACTTTTAAGGATATAATGGGATTTTTTATTTTATTGTTTATTTTAACATATTTAACTTTATTAACTTTCCATACATATTAAGAGACCCAGATAATTTTCTTCCATACGGTACCGGCAGAGAATTGTTATTTCTATTATCTGGGAAAGCATGGTCCTAAAATTGTCTTCATTCATATGAAGAAGACATCAAATTATTGAGATGTGCTAGTTGAAATTAATGTAATCTTTAAAAAAAAAGTCGTCTTGAAAGCGTTAAGTGAGCAACAACACTCTAATTTCTGTGCACAAACTATTACCAAGTTAAATTATGTCTTTTGGACAAATTGCAAAACCATTAAGTGAGCAACGATGCTCTAATTTCTGTGCACAAACTATCACCCAGATAAAATATGTCATTTGGACAAATTGCAAAACCATTAAGGCTAAGCGCACACCTACCGGCGCGCGCCGTCCGGTCGCCACCGTCCGGTCGCCGGATTAAGCTATGTCTATGCTGCTGTATGAATGAACTCACATTATCCGGTACACGGCAACCCGCCGTCCGGCCGCCGTGTGTCGACCGGATGACTCTCGGCTCGTCCGGTCGCCGGACGGCGACCGGATGTGCAGTCGTTTATGGCGCAGTATGTTAGCGCTCACACCGTCCGGCAAGCAATCGTCCGGTCGCGTCCGAAGAGATCGCACGCGCGCGCGTGTGCCCGATGTTCGACATGAGTACGTTCGAGATTGACGTTGAATATCTAATTACTGTAGTGGCAAATAGGGAAGTTTTGTGGGACAAGACCCAAGAGATTTACAAAGATCGAAACGAAACAAAGAAGGCATGGATAGAAGTCTGTTCTGAGCTTCGGGACGACTTCAAAGATCTAAGTAACACGGAAGGAAACGCATTCAGTTAGTTTGAAACATTTATTTATTAAATTAATCTGTTAAAGGGGAGCCCTCCTTGCTATGGCAGACACAAATACAGACACATGGTAGGTAGGGTGGGAGCGGACACGATTGTTAAGCAACACTGGGTGTGGTTTAAAATTTAAATTTTTATTTATATTAATATAAATTTAAAAATATGTTTTTTTAAATTAAATATTACAGTTTTTAGTTAATATTACATAACGTGTTCATTAACTATATTACAAAACTTATATTTTAGACATTTGCCAGCTTACTGAACCAACGTTTGTTTGAAAATATTCAGCAAGTTCATTTCTTACGTTATTTGCAAGCAAACTTCCACGAATAGATGGCTCAGCAGGTAGGTCGTCAAAACCTATCACACTCATAGTGTCTTCTATCTGATATCCATCCCTGCGCCGAACATAATTATGAAGTACAACACACGCTTTGACCATATCAACTGCAAAATCGGGGTTTACGTTTATAGCTCGATGGAAGATTCTCCACTTATTACTAAGGATGCCGAAAGTGCACTCTACGTATCTTCGAGCCCTGCATAAGCGATAATTAAAAATCCTTTTGGTCACAGTCAAATTGTTCCCCCCAAATGGCCGAAGTAAGTGTTTATGTAACGCAAACGCTTCATCTCCTATAAAGAAATATGGTAATTTATGACTTTCTATTCCTGGTAGATAATTTTCGTTCGGTAGTTCTATAGTTTTTTCTTCGATTGACTTCCACAGCGATGATCTCTTAAATACTGTAGAATCACATTCTTTTCCATAGCTTCCAACATCAACATACATGAAACAATAATTTGAATCTGCTACGGCCATTAATACTAAAGAATTATATTCCTTGTAGTTGTAGAACATTGATCCACTATGAGCTGGACACACTAAACGGATATGCTTTCCATCTACGGCCCCCAGACAGTGAGGGAAATTGGCCCTTTTTTCGAAGTCCATGGCAGTTGTTTTCCATTTATCTAGCGTGAGCTCAGGCAAACATTCAACTCTCATTACAGACCATATACTGCGACATACATCTCTCACTATCTTGCTTGCTGTAGTGCTTCCAACTCTGTAGGTATAGTGCAATTCCTTAAATGTACACCCAGTTGCCAAGTATCTGAAATCAATATAAAATATTATTTTTTACAGTGGCGGACGTTATTAAAAAATGGAATAATATACGCGACGCTTTCATAAAATCTTCTAAAAAGATAAAAGATGGTAAGAAATCAGGAGCAGGAGCACAAAAAATAAAAAAATATATTTATCACGACCAATTGGGGTTTTTAAACAAAATAATCCAAGGACGCGATACAGAAGATAGCCTATCATTGCCTCCACCATCAACACCGACGGAAGACACACGCAATACAGAAAGTAGCCTATCACCTATACCATCGCCATCGCCATCGTCATCAACCTCTCCGGTGCCTGAATTCAAGAAACCAGAACCACGTCGTCGAAAGGGATATAAACCAGATGCACTAGAACTCCAGATGTTAAAAGTGCTCGAAGAGAAACCATGCAATCGACATGTCTCTTTCTTCAATGGAATTATACCGTCGCTTGAACTTTTTGATGATGACGAAGTAGTACAGTTCCAGATCGGGGTGCTTCAGCTTGTTTCAAACATAAAAAAGCAAAGAAAGAATGTTGTATACCAGCAGGAATACAACGTTCAAACTCTGCCTTTACAAAGCAATTTTCAGCAACCGAACACTCAAATTATGTATACAAATACTGCATTTCAAAACCAACAACCTAGAGCCTCCAATTCCATCACACTACATACAAGCCAACCCATTTCAAATCCCGATGCATCTTCACTAAACCAGTACTACCAAGATTATGCTCAACACTTGACTCAAGATTATGCATCTTCGCCCAGTCCGTCCCCGGCTTCGTCCATCAGTTCAAACCCATCATCTAATGTTAACCCTTAAATAAATAAATAATTAAATAAAAATAAAACTTGTTTCTTTTACCTGATTGCTATAGCCATCATTTCAATAGGTTGAATGCAGTTCCTTAGTTTGGTGTCCTGGCGTTGGAGAGAAGCTTTCAGCTTTAGGTGAAGGTTGTCAAACGATGACACTGACATGCGAAAATAATTAAAAAACTTTTTCTCGTCACCACGTAGAACTTCAAACAAAGTGTAAAAAGCTCCAAGTATTAGTCGTGTCGTATTTATTGGATGAACCCAATGTAAGCGTCGCCTTTTGCGCCGAAGCCGACGACGGAGAATTATCATAGCTGCGATACGTGCGCGATCCATGACTCAAATCTCAAATGGCAAGTGAAGACAGCCGGACGGTGCTCGCCGGAAAGTGTGCGCTTAACACAAAGTACACAGCGACCGGACGGTTGCTGGCCGTCCGTTCGCTCGCCGGAAGGTGTGCGCTTAGCCTAAGTGAGCAACAACGCTCTAATTTCTGTGCAGAAACTATCATCCAGTTAAATTATGTCATTTGGACAAATTGCAAAACCATTAAGTGAGCAACAAAGGTCTAATTTCTGTGCACAAACTATCACCCAGATAAAATATGTCATTTGGACAAATTGCAAAACCATTAAGTGAGCAACAACGCTCTAATTTCTGTGCACAAACTATCATCCAGTTAAATTATGTCTTTTGGACAAATTGCAAAACCATTAAGTGAGCAACGATGCTCTAATTTCCGTGCACAAACTATCGCACAGATAAAATATGTCATTTGGACAAATTGCAAAACCATTAAGTGAGCAACAACGCTCTAATTTCTGTGCACAAACTCTCATCCAGTTAAATTATGTCATTTGAACAAATTGCAAAACCATTAAATGAGCAACAAAGGTCTAATTTCTGTGCACAAACTATCACCCAGATAAAATATTTCATTTGGACAAATTGCAAAACCATGAAGTGAGCAACAACGCTCTAATTTCTGTGCACAAACTATCATCCAGTTAAATTATGTCATTTGGACAAATTGCAAAACCATTAAGTGAGCAACAAAGGTCTAATTTCTGTGCACAAACTATCACCCAGATAAAATATGTCATTTGGACAAATTGCAAAACCATTAAGTGAGCAACAACGCTCTAATTTCTGTGCACAAACTATCATCCAGTTAAATTATGTCTTTTGGACAAATTGCAAAACCATTAAGTGAGCAACGATGCTCTAATTTCCGTGCACAAACTATCGCACAGATAAAATATGTCATTTGGACAAATTGCAAAACCATTAAGTGAGCAACAACACTCTAATTTCTGTGCACAAACTCTCATCCAGTTAAATTATGTCATTTGAACAAATTGCAAAACCATTAAATGAGCAACAAAGGTCTAATTTCTGTGCACAAACTATCACCCAGATAAAATATTTCATTTGGACAAATTGCAAAACCATGAAGTGAGCAACAACACTCTAATTTCTGTGCACAAACTATCATCCAGTTAAATTATGTCATTTGGACAAATTGCAAAACCATTAAGTGAGCAACAAGGGTCTAATTTCTGTGCACAAACTATCACCCAGTTAAAATATGTCATTTGGACAGATTGCAGAACCATTAAGTGGGCAACAACGGTCTAATTTCTGTGCATAAACTATCACGCAGGTAAAATATGTCATTTGGACAAATTGCAAAACCATTAAATGAGCAACACCGCTTTAATTTCTGTGCACAAACTATCACCCAGTTAAATTATGTCATTTGGACAAATTGCAAAACTATTAAGTGAGCAACAACGCTCTAATTTCTGTGCATAACCTATTTATCATCAAAATATAGTTTTTTTAAATAAATGGCAAAACCAGCAACAGTGAGCAACATCGCTCTTATTCCTGTACACAATATTTATCACCCAGATAAAAATTAATGACTAAATTGCAATACCATCAACATGGAGCAATAACACTCAAATTTTTTTTTCACAAACTATCGCGCACATTAATATTGTATTTGGCTACATTGCACGTTTGGTCAGCCTCGGTAGCTCAGTGGTGCGATCCGTCGACTGTCATTCGTGATCATAAGCACACCTGGCCGCGGACTGAACTTGGATGGGTTCGACCGTTGGACTCTGACCGTCGTTGGTGGGACCACCTAAGTAAGGTAAGAAGGGAAGGGACCTACAGTTTTACGTGGAATCCGAACCACGGTCAGCCTCCAAAACGGTCGAGCGGTCATCGATCGGACAGCAGACGTTAGTACCATGTTGTTTATCTGAAACAAATAATCTTTATCAGCAAGTGTTTTCTCCGTAAAACCTGCCACCGATCTTTTTTTTTTTATGGAAACTTACACGGATGGCTACATTACCTACAAGTCCTTCATCGCAGGAGAGTTTTGCTGCAGCTGCGACGGACGGCACTATGCGAGTTTTCTCCCCAAACAGAGATTATTAACCTGTTTCGGTGGTTTAAAAAAAAATAACCAGGGTTAAATTACAGAACATGCGTTGTGACCCTAACCTAATGTTGAGGCGGTGCAAGTCGTTTTTGTTAAACTCCCATAGTGCAGTTTGGCTGCTACCACAGCAGCTGCGTCAAAGCTCTCCTGTGATGAAGGAATCGTACATTACCTACATCATCCGTGATTGACATAACACATAAATATACCCATAACACCGGGTGAACTAGGTGCCATGTCAGTGCTTCCCTTCGGTCGTCGCATCTGAGTCATTCATCTCTTGTTTGTTATACCGGTAATGATGGACCAGGTACATAACCATGCAAAATGACAGCTATTACTTGTGCCGATTGTAGAGACAGTTGCCAATAATCAAAAGAAGAAGAAGAAGAGTACAACTAGGTACATAACTAAAACTATAATTTTTTTATGGAAACTGACACGGTTCGCTACATCATCCGCGACGGTTTGCGCGCGCTCCGCCAGCCAACCAACGCCACGCACAACAGCGACAAAATGGACGACGATCACAAAACGAGTTGGTCACCAGAGCACAAGTCACGTTCTACAGTATTGAATGTGCATTATGCTTACTGCTTACCCTTTATCAAATAGCGCAAAACTACCAAGGCATCGTAGAAGCACGGTATCCCATAGTTCTACGACAAAAAGCAACACCAAGCACACTCACGCACGTCCACACAACGAGTCCTTTTCATTTCATCGCTGCGCGCGCAGCAGGAGAGAGAGAGAGACGCACGCCGACCGACCGACGCAAGCGGCATATGAAAGAACAAAATAGTGTTTATATTTGTAGATGTACTTGATAACTGAATGTGATGTGAAATTCTGTTGCAATAAATACTTTACTCCAGAAATTGACTCTTGCGCTATAAATCAGCTGATTGTAAACGCGAAGTGGCAGAAACGAAACGTAACAAAAATAAAACCGTTTAAAAACCACATGCACCGCCTCAACATTAGGTTAGAGTTAATCTATAGAAGATGCGTCGCGTACCGACCGACGCATCTTCTTTATATTAAACCTGGTTTTTTTTTAAAACCTCCAAATATCACAGCTGATCTATAGCGCAAGAGTCAATTTTGTTCTCTCATGTGCCAGACGTCCGACCGACCGAACCATTTTCTTTTATTATTAAATAATGGCTTGGATGCCGGGTCCTTCTGCATCCGACCGAACCAAACGAAGCAGTGTTGCCAACGATTTTTTTCCATAAGGTAATGGAAAATGTCAATGATATTATAGCTATTATAAATAACGCGTTCCAAACCGCAGCGCTAAAATACGCACAATTTGGTACAACAGTTTTGAACGCGCTCCGAACGTGCTTTATTCGTCGCGCGCGCCGAACTGCAAGTGTAAAGCGAATTTTGAGCAGTGTTGCCAACTCAAATTTTGAAATTCTCCTAGATTGACTTCGAAAATCTCCTAAAAATCTCCTAGAAAATTTTGATCCTCCTAAAAAATCTCCTGTTATTCAAATTATAAAAATTTCACCACATTTTTAGTGTTCCTTATCCGTACGGGACCATATTACTAAGCCTAGGCCATCTGACCGACCGTCTGTCTGTCTTACCTATAAAGAGCTGCATCTTTTTCAGCCTGAAAACCGGTCAAGTGCGAGTCGAACCCGCGCACCGAGGGTTCTCTGTCAGTCAGTCAGCGTGTAAGCGTCTACTGCTGGACATTCGCCTTCAATTTTCCTCCAGTCTCTCGGCCTTCAGCGGTACGGACCACTGTTTTCCGCCGACATACTTCATGTCGGCGTCCCACCTGGCGGATGGTCTTCCCACACTCCGTTTTCCTGTCCACGGCCGCCAATGTAGTACATGGTTACTCCAACGGTCTTCGTCCCTTCGGCTAACGTGCCCAGCCCACTGCCATTTTAGCTTATCCACCTGGTTTCCAATATCGATTACTTTGGTGCGTCGGCGGATTGCCTCATTTATTACGCACCATTTCGCGTAGCTATACTCCCAACCCAGCATGGCTAGTTCCATCGCTCGCTGGACAACTTTGAAAACAACTATAGTCAGAGCTCACGTTTCACACCCGTACTATGAGAACGCACTGGTCATAATATATACGGGTCAGACCTCGGGGCGAATTTTAAATTTCCGAGGCAGCCCAACTCAATTGAATTCGTCCCTCGACCTTAAGGAGACCTTGTCTACCAAGCAGTATTTGACCGAGATATACGTACCTGCTCTTCCTTCAACCTGTTCGATCACTTCTCCGCCAATAACGATTTGTCCTCCAGTCACAGCCACGATTGCCATTCTACCCACCACGTAATTCGTCTGTTTTAATTTTTTTTTTAACCACACCAAGTTTGACACTTGTACGTATTACCGTTTTTACGTTATAGCAAAAACAAACAAACAATGTTTTTTTTCAAACACGTTTCTTGGATGGGAAAGCCCTTAATTTTTTTTTCTTATTATTTGATAGGATGTCCGCCAATAATAAATAACACATAATCTGTGAAAATAACAACAAGCTAACCTTTTTATTTACCAGCTACCTTATTACGGTAAAAAAGATAAAGCCCTTAAAGTAGTGCGGACTGACGGACAGACTGTCGACTTAGGCTTAGTGATTATTGCAAAGAATACATGTTAATAACATTGATTGATAACAAAATGTTCGTTCGTTGGCCCGCCCGGTAGTCGACTGGTTGGTCGATCGATGCACGCACACACTCACAGAGTGTCACAATATCCTATCCAAAGAGCAAGAAGGTGAACCTTGCTCTTATCAAAAGACAAATCCTATCGTATATTGTGTGACTTGAGAATTTGGTTGGTTGATTCACAGACAGTTCATTCATTGTGTTGTCACCGTACATTTGTTTGTTATTAGTAAATATAGTTTTAATTTTAATCCCGAGTTTCTCACTCCTAAACCAGAGGTCTGTCGTGTCGGTTTGCGGCACGAAATCGCGCACGACAGTTTCGGGTACAGCCCGAACACGGTGCGTGCAAGCCGAAATGTTCCGAGCACGATCGTGTTTCCGTGCTAGCTAGGCCAGCCCGACGCCCGGTCGACACGATAAGCACGAACCGTGTTGACGGCATGCTGATGTGATTATGCGCGCGCGCACCTACAAGAATTTAGGATTTCTTTATTTATTTCTTACTTATACAATGTCAGCCCAACGCAAAATTTTTCCTATAATTAGGAATAAGATGTCAAAGAAACAAAAGAAACTCTTTTGTTTTCTTGTTTCCTTATCCCTTAGTCGCCTTTTACGACATGCACGGGTAGAGATGCAGTGGGGTAATTCTTTTTAAGTACCGGCCCCACACGGTAATACAATATCATTGCTAAATCATGGCCCAGGCCCACTTGTGGCATAATAACTTCCGTCTCGTGTACAGCGGGCTGGCTCGTGTCGTGCGTGACACGAACACGAAACGGGCCAGCTAGGCTGAGCCGAGTTTAACCGAGCACGCGCGGCGTCGTACACGGGGCGCGCACGCTCGCTTGATTCCTGTGCACCGGGCTGCGTTCGTGTCCAACTCGACACGATACGACAGGTCTGTCCTAAACCTTCTCCTGTAGTAATTTTCTTTCTCCTAAATTTTCTCCTACTCTCCTGACAGGCAAAAAGTTCTCCTAGCACCACTGAAATTCTCCTGAATCTAGGAGAAAATCTCCTAACATGGCAACACTGATTTTGAGAGTTTGGCGCGCGGTTCGGACTTTCGGACTGGCGCGTGGAGTGTCCCTGATGCACAAAAGTTTTGCTTCAGATCTGAGTAGACACGGACTCTCCTGAGGTCGAAATCGCTATAGCTGGCTTAATAGCCACTTCAAATAATAAACTTAAACGAAGAATGTAGGAAAAAACGTTTAGACGTTGTTTTGGCCACATACCCATGTTAAGTGAACTGCTTGAAAACTATCCAGAAGATTACAAAAATTACTTTCGGATGGACAGTGCCAGCTTTGATTATTTGATTATTACTTGCTATGGTGTATTCAAAAATTAAAAAGAGAAATATAGTATTTCTGCCCTGGCTTTAAGTATAATAATACCCGACTTATATTAATATAATCATTTTAAAGATTTTAATCATTTTTGTGTTTTAAAAAAAAAAAAATATAATTATTTTATTTAAATAATTTAATTAAAAATTCAAATAAAATATTTTAAGAGAAAGTTTTAAAATATTTTTTTATAATAGGTAATAAATACATACATACATACATAACTCACGCTTTTGTATCCCGACAATCAGGGTAAGCAGAGTAATCGGTGTTGTGCTATAAGTTCATACATGCATACACATACATAACGTCACGCCTGCCTGCCTCCCAGTGGGGCAGGCAAAGACAACGGACCCAACCCACGCAAACAACCCAAACCCCACGCGCCACGATCCTGACACACTTTTGCCGCCTCTTCCACTGTCATAATGTTCTTAATACATGCTCTTCGGTTACGGGTACTACGCACCTGACCCTTTTCGAGCACATGCCCGATCTGGTCCAGGTACGTGTGTCTAGGGCGACCCTTCTCGACTCTTCCACTAACATTCGCTCCATAGATTTCTTTCATTAGTCTCCTATCATCCATTCTACAGACACACATACTCCTCCTATTCCACACATACTCCTCTCAACGCGCGCATTTCGACATCATTTATCCTGCTCTCATGCTTCGCCTGCCATACCCAACTTTCACTCCCATAAGTACTCTGGTAAATTAAAGCACAACACCGACCACCACGTTTAGCACAGGTAATAAATTATTAAAAAATATAAAATTTATATTATTTATTCGTTTATTGACACATTTTATTTTTTTTATATTAATTTTACATAAAAAAACTTAAATCTAAAATTTATATAAAATAACAAAATAATAATATTAATATTATTTATTCCTTTATTAACACATATATTTGCAATAATTTTACAATTACATATAATAAACTATACCTAAAATAAAAAAAAATTATATATAAAATTATTATAAAATAAATGGAGTTTCCACCACCGGCGGCGGCGGGGCGAACCCAGGCTACCGATGGTCGGGTCCCAAAGAGAGAAACCTCCGAACGATGCGTGCAGTGTCGAGCAGGTGTTGTAAAAATAAATACCTTTCTCGTAATATGTTTTATTCAAGAAAATAATGCAACGACAGACATTTCACAATGTCGAGTTTGACATAGAATTACTGACCACAGATTACTATTATTTGAATTTCACTACATTCATCGCTACTTAAAATTCAAACAATAGTCAGAAAAATGTTCAGGCACTCTACGTAATCTTGTAGACGAACGTTGGGGCAGGGTTAGAGGCTGTGAGATCTCCAGACTACGATCGGCTGACGGTCCAGGTTCTACGTCGATGATAGGTTCAACATGGCTCTCTTGGTCCTCCATCACATCAGGTCCAGCAGCGGGGTAGTCTGTCTCAGGAGAATTATAAATGAGAGGCGCATACTCAGTACTGGTTCCAGTTGGGGCTAAGTGTCTATTAAGTGTCAGTTCCATCTCGGAGTTTGACATAGGAATACGCTGGATTGGCTTCAAGAAGTTCAACTTCCTCTACTAGCGGTTCATATTTGCTCGTTCGGTTGTGCCGTTTCATAAGTATGGTTCCAGGTGTAGCCAACCAACTAGGAATAGATTCTCCATTGCTTGATCGACGGCTGTGAGAGAACATTCTTTCATGTGGAGTACAATTAGTTGCTGTACAAAGCAAAGATCGAATAGCATGTAAAGATTCCTGTAATACTTGCTCCCACATTGTTATAGGCATTGATCTAGTTTTAAGAGTCAATTGTACAGTTTTCCATATTGTTCCATTATATCTTTCAGTTTGACCATTTCCTGGGGCATTATATGCAGTCTTTCGGCTTGTTGCAATTCCTTTGGAATGTAGAAACTGCTTCAGTTCTAGAGACATGAACGAAGAGCCACGATCTGAATGTATATAGGCCGGCATTCCGGCATTTTTTTTTTTTTTATGTTTTTTTTATGTTATTTTTGACAAACATGTTATTAGATTTAAATTTTTTATAATTTTAGACTTTGACTTTATTCTGTTATTGTTATTGAATTTCTATTCAGAAAATTAATTGTACATGTTTTATTGTGATAAGAAACTTGACGATGGCCTATTTCTTGCTTTGACCATAACATAGATAGAACTATAAAGATTTAAGTACCTACCTTATTGTATATTGTTATTATACCTATCACTATTGCATGTTGACGAACCTAAGTGTAACCTTGTTACCTATAGAGAATAAATGGAATTGAATTGAATTGAATTGAATTCCAAATATCCAGAATAAGTTTGTTAAATGCTGTACTACCGTAGCCGTGCTAAGGTCAAAGCAAGGTAATGCGAACGGGAATCTCGAATACTCATCTACTACAGTAAGTATGTACTTGTTATTTGTTGAAGATGGAAGAGGACCCTTAAAGTTTATAGCTAGCCTTTCGAATGGAGCGGTAGCTTTTATTAGAGTACCTGTACCGTGTGGGGCCGGTACTTTAAAAGAATAGCCCCACTGCATCTCTCCCCGTGTATGTCGTAAAAGGCGACTAAGGGATATGACTCCCTTCTTATATCACTAGGTGGTAGGGTTTAACCCGCCCGGGTTGGTACCACCGCACTGAATGAAAGGTCGGTCGAAACGGCTATGTAAATAGTTTGTGTTTTCCGTCCAGTTCAGTGTAGCCGGCACGACCGAAGGGAAGCACTGACGTGGCACCAAGTTCACCCGGTGTTATGGGCTGACATCACGGATGTTGTAGGTGATGTAGCCAACCGTGTCAGATTCAATAAAAAAAAAAAAAAAAAAACCTCTATTATGCAAAAATCTAGGTTTTACCTCTGCACAAATGCTACACTGAGCAGTCATTTTCCTTACTTCCTCAACTGTATAAGGTAAGTTTTTACTGTGAATCCAGTGAACCATTCTTGTAACGCCAGGATGACTTAGCGACGAGTGCAGCTGCATAAGCTTTGAATCAGAATGAAGATTCGCACATACTCTGGATAATGCATCAGCTGAGAGGTTTTCGTGACCTGGTCTATAGATTATGTCAAATTTGTAAGATGATAATTCGAGTCGCCACCTTTCTATTTTCTCGTTCTTTATTTTACTAGTGTGTTTCATGTTAAACATAAAAGAGACAGACCTTTGGTCTGTGATCAACTTGAATGGTCGCCCTAGGAGAAATTGTCTCCATTTACGTAGCGATTCCACAATAGCATAGGCTTCTTTTTCTATTGAAGAATGATGCCGTTCACTTGCACACAGAGTTCTTGAAAAGAATGCAACGGGTCTGCCAGCTTGTGATAGGGAGGCGGCGATAGCAAAGTCGGATGCGTCAGTTTCGACTGTCAGTCAACATTTTCATCTATTGCTGAGATAGCTGATTTACTTATATCGGTTTTTAAATTTTGAAAAGCCTGCTCAGGTTCATTTGATATTGGAAACGATGAAGTAACTAGCTTATTAATTTTGTCGGAAAATTTGGGAATCCACTTCGAATAATGGGAAAACATGCCAATTGCTCTTCTCATAGAAGCTGAATCCTGTGGGACAGGGAGTTCCAGTAATGGTTTTAAGCGGTCTGGGTCAGGTTTTATGTCGTTTTTAGATATTAAATAACCGAGTAGATTTATGGTGTTCAGACCAAAGGAGCTTTTCTCCTCATTAATGGTTAAATTATGATCCAAGGCTACTTGCATGAATCTCGCTAATTTGCGATCATGGTCGGTTTTATTTAATCCGCAAATAGTAATGTCGTCAAGGTAAGTGTATACTCCCTGTAAATCTTCTTTTCTGATTATGTCATCCATTACTCTCTGGAAAAGTGCTACACCATTAGTCACTCCAAAAGGTATTCTTGTAAATTGGTACAGATTGCCAGCCGCTTCGAAAGCTGTGTAGATTCTGTCTTCTTGCATGATGGGAATCTGATGATATGCGCTGCGCAGATCTACTTTACTGAAAACGTTATGCTGGGCAACTTTCGATATTAATTCTTCCATGTTGGGCAGGGGGTACGCATCGAGATGGGTAAATCTGTTGATAGTCCTTGAATAGTCTACGATCATTCTCTTCTTGTGATTTTGATTGATCGTTATTAAAAGTTGAGCTCGCCACGGTGATGAACTTGGTTCTATAATACCATCCTCAAGAAGCTTTTGTACTTCATTATGAATAAAAGCTTTGTCGACGTCAGAATACTTGCGTGATTTGACAGCAATCGGTTTGCAATTAGTATCCAAGTGTTCAAAAAGTTTCACTGGTTGTACCAATGCCATAGTAAGTGAGTTGCATGAGATTTTTAGCGGGGTTCTGGGGCCTCCAAAAGCGACTTCGAGAGTTTGATGCTTTTCAAAAACATCGTTTCCAAGAATTATGTCAGCGCATAGGTCGTTCAATATAAGCATCGGAATATTGTTATGAGTGTGTCCCTTTACATGTATGTTAGCATGACATATTCCTTCGACTTGGGTTTGACTTGATTTGGAAGCTAACGTTATTGTTTCCTTGTGGTTTGTTTTAGGAAAACCATATTGTTCAATCAGGTTGCGACTTATGAAAGTGCTAGTACTTCCAGTGTCTATTAGCGCCTGTACTGGTATATCGTTGACTGTGACGGGAACTGTAGTTTTACGCAAGCCAATGGGGGCGCAGCTGTCAAAATATTACAATTATTGGGCTCTTCTGCACTCATTACGGCGTTTTGCTTAGCAGATCGGCAAACTTTTGCGTAGTGTCCCTGTTTTAAACATTTCAGGCAAGTAGAGTTGAATGCGGGGCATTTACGACGTGGATGTCGGGGTTCGTTTCCACTGAAATAACAAGCGTCAGCTTTCTCGGATTTCTTTGTATGAGCAGCAGAAGAAGATGGTATGTTGTCCTTTTCATTTTCATGGAGCACGTTCAAGTGTCTGGAACTCATAAATTTATCTGAGTGTATTTGAGCTAGTTCCAGAGCTCGAGCTTGTTTATGCGCTTCGCTTAGATCGAGACTGATGTTCTCGAGTAGTCTTTGACGTATGTTGGCTGACATGAGTCCAGTGATGAAAGCATCCCGTATAAAATGATTTTGGTTTTTAGCTGCACTTACAGCTTGAAAGTTGCACTCTTTGGCTAGCAACTGGAGAGTATGTAGGTAGTTATCGATAGTCTCACCAGGTTGCTGCTGCCTGGTGGCTAGTTGATGTCTTGCATATACTTCATTGCTTGGTTTGATGAATATTCCGTCGAGTATTTCGATTGCCGTCGTGTATGTGGTGACTTCACTAATGTGACTGTAGATTACCGGAGATACATGATTGATTAGAAGTTGCAACTTAGTTTGATCAGTAAGTTCTTGGTCTCCATTGTTGTCATTGTTGGCTGTGATGAAGTTATTGAATGTTTTCTTCCAATGTGTCCAGAGAGGAGTGTTATGCTCTGTTGTTATGGACGGGTCCGCCTCAAATCGGTTTGGTCGTAGAAACTTCTCCATCACTGATTCATGATCATGATCTAAGTAATTATTTTTATTTTCTTGAATAAATTGTTGTAAAAATAAATACCTTTCTCGTAATAGGTTTTATTCAAGAAAATAATGCAACGACAGACATTTCACAATGTCGAGTTTGACATAGAATTACTGACCACAGATTACTATTATTTGAATTTCACTACAGCTGGTTGGGTCAAGGGCCAGATCCAGAAGGCAGCCCCCTTCTGGATCTGGCCCTTGACCCACTCAGCGAGAGCCTCTCAAGGTGGTCGTCGAGGCTCTTCGCTATCAGTCCGTGCGCCGAAACGACTATGGGCACAACGATCGTCGAGTCGACGGGCCACATTATTTATTATTTTTAATATATTTCTTAGACTTGGTCTTACACAAACCAGGATGAGATATAAATATAAAAATGAATTCGATGAGTACGTACTTCCACAGTCCAAACCGACATTTTGGAGTGTCATTGCTTTACACGTGGTGCCAGGGACGTATATAAGGGGGGGGGGGGGGGTTTAGGGGGTCCGGACCCCCCCCCCCCCCCCTTCGACACGCAGTTTACACTAGATATAATTAAATTTTCAAACTTCATCCTATACCATACAGGGTTACTGGTAATTCGATGCATTCCTTTTAGGGGGTTATAGTAGAGGTAATTTGTGTTTTTTTTTTAACCATATAATTCCTATTCCGAAAATGCTTGGTTTACGAGTTATTTAAAATTTTGTGCTTTTTCGAACACGTCAACGTTGCTACAACTTTTTCTTAATAAAAAAAAACCATTGCAATTTTTTTTTAGTTTTGTAATTATTTTGTAAACTACATAGCATAGCAATGCTTGATTGTACAAAATTAATAAAATGGGATGCCACAAATAAAAACAGTACATGTTTAAACATGGAAAATACCAGAAATAAAAGCTTGGTTTTTATTTCGAAACTACGTGAAGTGTACAAATCAGTTTAAAAACATTTGCATTTAAGCAGCTTTAAAATAAGATATTATTTATTATAATTAAGCATTTGGTTTCATAAATAATAACTAAATATCTTTTAAAAAAGGCTTTAGGAGCATAACTGTACTGAATACTTAAAAATTTACATTTTGTAAATTGTAATATCCAATTAGGATAATTAGGAAACTAAGCTTTTATTTCTGGTATTTTCCATTTTTAAACATGTACTGTTTTTATTTGTGGCATCCCATTTTATTAATTTTGTACAATCAAGCATTACTATGCTATGTAGTTTACAAAATAATTACAACACTAAAACAAAATTGCAATGGTTTTTTTTATTAAGAAAAAATTGTAGCAAGGTTGAAGTTTTCGAAAAAAACATAAAATTTTAAATAACTCGTAAACCAAGCATTTTCGGAATAGGAATTATATGGTTAAAAAAACTACAAATCACCTCTACTATAACCCCCTGAAAGGAATGCATCGAATTACCAGTAACCCTGTATACAATTTTTTTTGTCGAATTCAACCTGCCTGCCACACAATTATAGAACTTTCAGGATCGATACCCCTCTAGGCCGAAATACAGAACGACTCAACAGGAACACTAGAATCTTATTGAGTTGAGCCGATCCCTATTTCGTCAGAACACCCCCCATGTGGAAGCTATAAAAACGTCCCTGCGTGGTGCTTTTTAGAACGCGCGCCAAACTCTGACACATCTGCGCGCGCCGAAGCGACAGTCACAGTTTGGACTGCACGCCACTTGCCTGTACACTCACAGTTTAGAGCGCGGTTTGGAGTGGCGCGTGGTGATGCGCGCGGTCCAAACTCATATACGGAGGTACACGCTAGGTTTGGCATCAGTTCAGTCCGTGACCTTGGTCACGACCAGATTGACGCCAGACTGACGCCAGACGTAAAATGCATTCGCACTATCAGTCTGCCATCAGTCTAATATCAAAATATTTTAAAATCCATCAGTCTGGTCCATCATTCCAAACGATCCATCCATCCATCCGTTTGTATGATAGCCACCATCTTAGCGTAACCGGAACTGAATTTTATTTGGCCTATCCTGTGTCTCGTTTAAGCAAATGCTGTACGAAGTTTCATCGAATTCAGTTGATCGTTTTAAGGGTTATGGTGGAACAAAGTTACTTACAGAAAATATTTCTAAAAATCGTCAATTTAGCTTTAGTATCATACATAGAGTCTACAAACTCAGTATCTCATTCATTAAACAAAGTAAATTACTCCTTGGGTATCCCTTAGATTTATTATTAGTATTGTTTGATATTGATTGACGGTTATATATTTTTATAATAAACATCTATAAATCAAAATGTACATAGTAATTTTTGAGAATGAAATAAAATAAATATTTCATCGCTCGGTTATGTTAGCACACATCGTCTCATTTATTGAAAAGAGGGCGTGGCGTGACGATGTTACGTTGCCATTTAAACCGGAAATGACATTTTATTAGCCTATGTAAAAGAGTGGCTTATAAACTGAAAATAGGTACGGCACTATTTCTTATAAATTTCTCTTTTAAACTTTTTTCCAAACTCTTGCACCTTTTTAGCACTTTATGCGGTGCTTCTTAGCGCCTTGTGGAAAAAGTAGTTTTCAATCAAATGTCAATACTGGCCGGGCAAGAAGGATCTCGCATTCAAGCCCGCTTTAAGAAGCTCGCATTAAGAAAAAAAAAATTTGCACATGCAAAAATATTTTTTTATAATGGCACTGGTAATCTGTGCGTGTGTGTGCGATGGCGGATGAACAAGTTTGTTTGCGGCGTGTCGTCGTCGTAAATAAAAAGTATATATTTTTTAAATTCTCGCGATACGAGAAGAAAACCTGTTGTTGTTGTCAACATTAGAAGTACAACAGAAAAGGCTGTATACTTTCAGGATCAGCTTTTAGGATCAGCTGTGATGTGTTTGATATTGGTGGTTAAAAAAAATAACCTGGGTTAATATAAAGAAGATGCTTCGCATCTTCGCATCTTCTCTATATTAACCCTAATCTAATGTTGAGGGGTTAACCCTAACCTAATGTCTGATATACATCACCATGAAACTAGACATAAAAATGATATAAAAATTGTGAAACACAGGTCGTCCAAAATGTCTAAGAGATTTGTTTGTAATAGCATTCGATTTTATAACAAAATACCATTAGAAATAAAAAATCTTAATGATGTATATTTTAAGAAACGCGTTAAAGCCATTCTTATAAAAAAAGCTTATTAAAATGTAAAAGAAGCTGTAATTGACAAAATATTGTACTCTGAGGCTGACCGTGTATAGGTTAACATAGTGTCCTCGGTGCTAGTGCGAATGGTATTAGTATCTAATAACAGGATAAACAGAAACTGCATATATTATGTGTATACAGGTTTATAGATCTTCATATTGCTTTGTCATCAGGGCACTGTAGCAGTTTGTGACAGAAGCAGTGGTATTATGTAAAACAAAATGCAAACATATCGTAGAAGTTTCATGTTACGACTGGAGTAATGCATCGCTTTAAGGTCTTTGCTTACGGTGACGCTTGGTCCGGGTCGCCTCTCTCCCTAAAACATGGTTGAGAGAAGCGATGGCTGGCCCTGGCTTGATGCTCGTGAACGGGTGCTGTTCGTGGAGACTGGCCTGCTCCAATTGGAAACATTGCATATTTTATATGTTCGGCGTATATTTTTAAAAGGAACTATAGTATCTGTCACGAACTGTTACATTTGTCGCAGATTAATATTTTTCATTATATTACTTTTTGGTCTTTGAGACTTGTACTACCTCGTATTATCACTGGTATAAACTGAAAATACTACAAACATGTTCACTTGAGATTCTGACTGCATACAAATTTTGAATTTCGAAAGGTACAACCTGTACCTTAAATTATACTGCTGACGCATGCTAAATATTAATTTGACTAATTGATACATTAAGTATCAAGTTTATTTAGCACGCATACTAAAATATTAATTTGACTAATTGATACTTAAGTATCAAATTAATTAATTAATTTATTTTATTAATTTTTTTACATTGTACTACAATGTGGTATGAATATTTATAATTGACATGACTTGATACGATATGTTTCAACAATTTCTGACAAAGGCTCTATACACCTGATTTTATTTATACTTTTACTTTTACTTTTGATTTTATGTGGTCAGAAGTATCAAGCTTAAATTATAGCCCTCAAACTATATCTTAACACTGTAAGCGGTGTCTAATGTGTAGCTAGTCACAATGTATTGTAATTGAAGACGTTAAAAAAAGAACCCTGCGAAGTTTCTTGCCGGCTCTTCTTTGTGGGTGTAATCGAACCGGATTGTAAAAACTAAACAGGACAAATTCAAGCGTAGTGTACTACCATACGAATGATGAATAAAGAATAAAGAATAAAGAGGCGGTTCATGTTACGTTTCGTTTCTCCCACTTCGCGTTTACAATCAGCTGATCTATAGCGCAAGAGTTCCTTTGTTCTATCATGTGCCGCTTGCCGCTTTGACGCACGAGCCGAGCCACGCACGCACACGCACGAGTGGCTCGGGATCAATTCTGATGTCTCTCACTGACAGTTATCCTTTTTTTGAAATCTTTATTTTCGGAAATAATCGGAAATATCAAAACTGTTTTGGTGGTTTAAAAAAAACCAGAGTTAATGTAAAGAAGATGCGTCGCTACGCGACGCATCGTCTTTATATTAACCCTAACCTAATGTTGAGGCGGTGCATGTCGTTTTTGTTACGTTTCGTTTCTGCCACTTCGCGTTTACAATCAGCTGATCTACAGCGCAAGTGTTCCTTTGTTCCATCATGTGCCGCTTGCCCCGGCATCCAAGCCAATAGAAAAAAAATCGGTTTGATAAGACCAGTGTAGCCATTTAAGAGATTTTCTCCTAGATGTAAAGAAGATGCGTCGCGTAGAAACGGAGTGTGGAACGACCACCCGCGAGGTGGGACGCTGACATGAAGTTGTCGGCGGAAAGCAGTGGTCCGTACCGCTGAAGGCCGAGAGACTAGAGGACAATTGAAGGCGTATATTCAGCCTCGATAGCTCAGTGGTACAGAAAGTTGACTGTTGCTATTAATTGCAACGCTGGGGGCGGTCAGTACTTGGATGGGTGACCGCTCGACCGTTGGAGGCTGCCCGTGGTTCGGATTCCACGTAAAACTGTAGGTACCTTCCCTTTTTACCTTACTAGGTGGTAGGATTCAACCCGCTCGGATTGATACCACCGCACTGAATGAAACGGCGGTCGAAACGCCTATGTAAATAGTTTGTGTTTTCGTAACATTTACACGCTGACTGACAGAGAACCGTCGGTGTGCGAGTTCGACTCGCACTTGACCGGTTTTCAGGGTGCAAAAGATACAGCCCTTTACAGGTAAAACGAGAGACGGACGGACAGACGGCCTAGGCTTATTAATATGGTCCCGTACGGACAAGGAACACTAAAAATGTGGTTAAAATTTTTATAATTTGAATAACAGGAGAATTTTTTATGAGGATGAACATTTTCTAGGAGATTTTTAGGAGATTTTGGAAATTAATCTAGGAGCATTTCAAAATTTCAGTTGGCAACACTGGCTAAGACAAACTAAACGGGTTTGACACCTGAAAGACTTCCTGGCTTCTGCCTTGCTCATTTGGCTCCTTTCGTGAATACTCGGCTCGAAACGAAACGTAACAAAAACGACATGCACCGCCTCAACATTAGGTCGCACCTTCTCTATATTAACCCTGGTTATTTTTTTTAAACCACCAAAACATCACTCATAGTCATACATACATACCACACTTTCCTTCGAGCCGAAATCTGCCGAAAGGAGCTAAAGGAGTCAGGAAGGAGCCAGGAAGTCTTTCAGGTGGCGCACCGCAAACCAAACGGGTTTTTTTTTTCATTTCATTGTTCATTTCACGCTGCATGGGGCGCTCGCTCGCTATTGGCGCTTGGCTTTGGCTTGGCTTGGCATGGCGCTTGGTTTCGTGATGGCGGCAGTTCGTTAGTTCGTTGTATAATCGAAATTAGGTTATTTATTTGGTTCCAACCCACTAAGCAGGTAAAACTCGCTCGATAGCAGTGTGCATGCGTGTTGGCAAGTGGTCTTTGCTGTGACTAACTTGTGGGCTCTTGTCAAACAGATCAACACAACAAAACACAAAACACGGTCCTCGGAACGGAAGAGCCACGCGCGAGCACCGGGTGGATTATGTAATTCGACATGACAAGCTGTACTCTGAGGACGCAAGGTACATAAATACATAAATATATAGCGTCACGCCTGTTTCCCGGTGGGGTAGGCAGAGATCTCCACATGCCACGATCCTGTCACCTCTGCCGCCTTTTCCACTCCCATACTGTACTTATATGTAAATAGTCAAAAGACAATCTTTCGTGGGCATTGGTACTGGTAGTTTCGCGAACTGCTTTAAATACTATTCCACACGTGTTTTAAAGGACGACAAAGAGATGAGGATGTAGTTGTCTACACAGAGACATTGTAATAATGCAATGCAATGTAATAATTGACTAAGGTAAGGTTTCGTCAGCCTCGATAGTCGGTCGACTGTTGTTAAGCACACCTGGGCACGGTCAGTACTTGGATGGGTGACCGCTCGACCGTTAGAGGCTGACCGTATTTCCCTTCCCTTATTCCTTTATTACCTTATTAGGTGGTAGGGTTTATCCCGCCCGGGTTGACACCACTGCACTTAATGAAACTCTGTTCGAAACAGCCATATAAACAGTTTGTGTTTTCCGTCCAGTTCAGTGTAGCCGAAATTAAGGGAAGCACCGACATGGCACCTAGTTCACCCGGTGTTATGAGCAGACATCACGGATGTAGGTGATGGAGCCAACCATGTCAGTATCCATAAATAGAAAGGTAAGAATAACCCAGCGAGCTAGTATTTATTCTACTAGAGTATTTACTCAGGCAACGGGCATGCCTCCACCGAGTTGAGACCAATTTGACCAGTTGAGACCAGTCGATCGCGAGCGGCCGAACTCTTTGCAGGGGCCGCCGCCACCTGCTGTGCGCATCGCGTGGCATCTCATGACAAGCATCATGCCAGGTTGTGTGTTCTGATATTGCAAAAATAATAACACAATATTGGAAAAACAGATGACGTCCAATGCAAAAAGGAATTATGTTTCACTAAGAGCTCTTACTCGGGCAACGGGCATTGCTCCGGCGAGTTGAAGCATAACATATGAATTGGGGCACATTAAAACCAGTCGATCGCGAGCGGCCAATGGCGACCCCAGCTGATGGGACGCCGTTTCTCTGTATCTTTCTTCGTGGCGATAGCTCTAGTGAAACATAATTCCGCGTTGGTCCAATGCATTTGTTGGGTTGACCTTGGCTGGCACTGTCACCGAACGCTTATGCCTAGCGTACTCTATCTGTATGTATCCTCTCCTGCTTGTTTCCCGCCCCGCGCGAGCTCCCCTCTACCATTGGGCTCTATGCTCTGCCGCCTCGCTACCTTACCTCATACCTCAGGTACTGGGACACAATTTATCTGTATCTTTCTTCGCAGCGATGCCTAGAATACATATTAGTTCACTGGAATAACCAGTATTTTTGCAAATAAAAAATAACAAGTATGACAATATTAGAGCGTTATGGCTCACTTTGTTAAATTTCAAAATAACCAGTACTATTGCAAATAGAAAAAAATATTGTTGAGTGTTATAGCGTACTTGGTTGTGTATGGATATGTTTAAAAAATAACTAGTATTATTGCAAATAGAAAAAAATACTAGAGCGTTGTGGCTCACTTGTTGGTTTTGAACGGTTTAATAATAGCCAGTCTATTGCAAAAAAATAAAAAAATATATTGTTGAGTGTAGCTTACTTGGTTGTGAATGGTAATGTTTCAAAATAACGAGTATTATTGCATATAGAAAAATACTAGAGCGTTGTGGCTCACTTGTTGGTTTTGAAAAGTTTCATAGTAACCAATCTATTGGAAAAAAAGAAAAAAATATATTGTTGAGTGTAGCTTACTTGATTGTGAATTGTAATGTTTCAAAATAACCAGTATTATTGCATATAGAAAAATACTAGAGCGTTGTGGCTCACTTGTTGGTTTTGAAAAGTTTCATAGTAACCAATCTATTGGAAAAAAAGAAAAAAATATATTGTTGAGTGTAACTTACTTGGTTGTGAATGGTAATGTTTCAAAATAACCAGTATTATTGCATATAGAAAAAAAATACTAGAGCGTTGTGGCTCACTTGTTGGTTTTGAACAGTTTCATAATAACATAAGCAGCGGGTGTCTGAGTGGTTTCGGCATCGGCTTCTCATGCGAGAGGTCCGAGGTTCGAATCCGGTCGGCGTGTACCATTGAGTTTTTTCTGAAGAAAAAATTTACGTGCATACGTACACCTGCTGCTTCACCGTTCCGAACCGATGTAAAACTATAGGTCCCTTCCCTTGCCCCTTAATAGGTGGTGGGCTCAAATTGTAGCCGACTGGGTTGGTACCACCGTACTGGATGTGAGATGGCCACATAGCAGCCTGGGTTGTGTTCTCCTCTAGTCCAGTATATCCAGCAATACAGGAAAGTCTCCGGTATGGCACCTACCTTCTCGGAGGTGATATTGGCTGGTCAGAGCATGTGCTTTGGCCCCTCCGACTCAGCCACCCATACCGTATTACATAAAAAAAAAAAACAAGTACTAGTGCAAAAAAATAATTATACAAAATTGTTAAGCGTTATAGCTTACTTGGTTGTGAATGGTTATGTTACAAAAAAAAAGTAGAACTAAAAAACTATTAAGAAATGAAATATAAAAACCGTCTTCAAAAATGTATGAAATAAAAAAAAACCAACCCTAGAGTTGAAGGCCAGTGGGAACCCCATGTCTACGAACTCAGATGACGTAGTCACTGGAGTCCGTTGCGATCCAGCAACATCTTCCAACTTCTCTATGATTCTGTCCAGTTTTATGTGTAAGCTTTGTATGCTGAAGCTAATTTTTTAAAATATTTCTTCTATTAAATTTTGCACTAAAAAAATATAAATATACGTCAGTTTATTTTTAGATAGATATTTCCGTCAGTGCAAAAAACATGAAACTGGACTGCAAAATTTGCAAGTAGGCATGTTGATAAAAGTTTAAAAATATAAACAAAATATGGATACTATTGTTTTGTAACACCGATGACAAGACTATGCATACGTAACATGATTCTATAAAATACTCACGTTCGTTAACTTTTTATTACTCTAGAGTATTTCGAAGTCTTACATTCACTTCCTTCAGTCTTATTTTGCTCTACTACGAGAGCAACGTCTATTATCGGGGTGTTCTCATCGATCGCTACCGACGGTGTCTGCGATGAACACTCCTCAGCACTGCGTGAGACGTTGCCCTCAGTAGTAGCAGATTTATCTGTGCAGTCCACTGCGCGTGGGATGTCTATCTCCACTTCTTCGTCGTGGGACCTTCCCTCCTTTATCGCCAAAAACTCGTTATTCATGTTCAACAAGTCTTCGTAGACCATTTTCTTAAGCGGGTGCTTTCTCTTCACACTTTTTACCTCCCTGTGTACCTAAAACAAAATGTTGTCATTAATAAAACGTAAATAAATTTCCAAAAAGGTAGGTATTTTAGTTCGCAGTAGATGATGAAGTGTAAAAGGTGCCGGCCGGAATGGTATTCGCAGCACCCGTCAAGTCCACCCATGGGGGTCGTCAGGTTTCGCGTGCCTTGAGTCGCGCTTACCATAAAAAAAAACGGTCCAGTGAACCATGTTCAAGTGCCGAGGGTCCCGTCACCGCTGCTGCTTTGCTCTTAACTAATTATAAAGTTTGCCTATTTCTTTGAATAAATAATAACAAAGTATGAATGGTAGGAGTTTTTAAACTGCAGTTTCACTATTCTGTGGTAAATTGTTTTCGAGTAAACTTCGTTCAAAGTCAAAGCTTAATTTATGAAGAAGTCAAAAGTACAAAAAAAAAAAAACATTTGTTTTTACTGGCACATGAAAGCATAGTTTACAATTCTTTTTTTATTAGAAAGAGACATCATGTAGTAAGTTTAAAACAAAAGAAAAATGAAAATTTTATGAAAAGTGTAATTTTTGAAGTGAAAACTTCTTTAGCGGCGCTTGGCACTTTTTATATGGGGAAAAAATCTATGTTCGCTTCAGCGCGTCAGATAACAATCTATCGTTGCTATGACAACCGCGTCAGATAACAATCTATAGTTGCTATGACAACCGCGTCAGATAACAATCTATAGTTGCTATGACAACCGCGTCAGATAACAATATATCGTTGCTATGACAACGCTCAATACATGACATCTCAAAGTTCTGCAAAACGAATGTAGGGTTCCGTAACAAATGCATGTCTGTCCGTTCTACTAAATTTAACCTTTAATTTAAAATGAATGGAGGGTTCCGTAACAAATGCATGTCTGTCCGTTCTACTAAATTTTACAATTTTCAACCAAGGTCCTCCGACGGTTATTTTATAATAAAAGTAGGGTTCCAACACGTTTATGTCTGTCCATTCTACTAAGTTCTGCAAAATGAATGTAGGGTTCCGTAACAAATGGATGTCTGTCCGTCCTACTAAATTAAACTTTTTTTTATATATTTTTTTCCATTAATTTTTTTTAATTTTTTTTTATCAATTTTTTTAATTTTTTTTCCATTAGTTTTTTTTTAATTTTTTTTTCATAAATTTTTTTTTAAGCAATGGTACGGTGTTGTTTTCACTTCTGCCGGCACTCCCGGAGTGCAACTGTGGTTTTTTTTAGAATAAGAGGTTGACATGAAAAAAAAAACACACAAAAATGGCTATAACCCATAAAAAATTCCATAAAAAAAAAAAAAAAAAAAAAAAAAAAAAAAAAAAAAAAAAATATAACTTCTAAACCACTCAATTGGATGGCAATATGCATATATTATTATGGTATTATTATGGTAGCTAATGACTCCTCTATCAAACTGGACCATGACTTTTGGGACATCCTATAGCTATATTTTCTACGGGGATTTAATATAAAATTGCAATTTTGTTTCTTCAGAACTCTAGCTTTTTCTCAAAATATAGGAATTTTTGAGCGAAATGAAGAATTTCTTGCACAACTACATAAATATATCTATACTGTAAATTTTTTTCAGATTTTTCAAGCAACCCTTAATATGAAAAAAATCGGCGACAAAACTTCAGTTTTTCATCAATTTTGAAACGAAATTTTTGTTAAGGAAAACTTATTAATTATAGCATTGTTATATATTATTAAAATTGCCTCAACAATACCTATAGATTGACATTATTTTCGATTTATTTAAAAAACAATATGTTTTTTTTTGTTCACATTTTGGGGTACCCTGCCCTTTCGACCTGACTATTAGACACGTTTATCTTTGTTCTGTCTGCGCGCAAAAATCCGGCGTATTTTGGCTTCAGTTTCATCAAAATCGGTTCAGTAGATCCGAGAGCGAAGTTACATACTGTTTAGTATGAAATGAAAATGTTACTGATGGATGCAGTGCAGATAAAACCATGTAAAATAAAAACAGGTTTAAGCTTCATGCGTATTGCTATGTATGAAGCTTACGATTTTACGTACTGCTACGTAAAATCGTAAATTATTGGTTCTAAGGGCACTTCTGCAATCTGACAGGGGGCCAGGGTGTAATTATTTATATAAGTGTTCACTATAATTTATCTATACAACAAATTCAAAGTAGGTATGTAATGTATGTACTTACGTATTTTCTTCGTCCGTATTTTCGAATCTCTTGAACACCTCTTCCAACTTTAAAGCGTCGTGAAACGTTGTTACACCATAGGTTTTCACCGTGCATGTGTAGGTGTCCCAAGTGATATTAGGAACACACGACGGGTTGGACCTGAGCTTGTCCAACGATTTCCGCTTTGTACTTTTATTTGGCCACGATAGCACACCATTTTCTTCCCAGCCACTGGGAACAGCCCTCTTTTGTAGGCACGCAGCAATTACCAACTCATCTTTTTCAGATAGAGTTGCCGACACGCTTGCACCTATTTTGTCCATGTCTTACTTTCCTGCTCTTAATTCTGTGAAATATCACAGAAATTGGCACACATAGGCCTCCATAGCTTGGCGGTATGTCTTGGTATCGTTCTGCGCGTCCAGAACGGCTTTATGGCTTTTATGTCCTCTATGCCATATGTGGGTTCCGCTTTTTTTACGTAATTTCCCGGCATGGTGACCTGCAACAACGATTATTTATATTTACCCCATACAAGACTTCAAATTAAAGTCATCGATAAGGTAATTTTAGTTTACAAATACCTCATATTTTTACAATCACCCCAAATTACTTTTACATGTTTCCCCTTAGCACACTTTTACGTTCTGCTACATAAAATCGTAAATTATTGGTTCTAAGGGCACTTCTGCAATCTGACAGGGGGACAGGGTGTAATTATTTATATAAGTGTTCACTATAATTTATCTATACAACAAGGAAGGTGTGGATCTAAGCTTGCGATGGCTTCACCGAACATATCCGGGCCCATCGGCAGTAGAGGAGGGTATTAATCGAGGCCGGGACTAGCGAGTGGCCACTCTAAATTTCCCGCGCATGCTTCACGTTTCGGCTCGCTTCAAGCCCTCGTCAGCTAGTCTGCGTTGACTAGGACGCGGGGAAACCACCAGTCCCGCTCTCGACCTCCCTCTCTCTACCTATCCATGTTCTGTAGGATGCTTCCAGTGACGTTTTCGAAGCTCTCTCCATATATGAGCTTAGCGTCGATCTTGGGAGCCCTAGATTCTTGAAGAGACTGTAGAGCGACTTCGCTGGTAGTCCTCTTGCTCCGACTTCCACAGCGAAGAGATCAGTCTTGAATCCGTTTCTCACAATCCGGTCTACTAAGTTGCAGTACTTGTTAAGCTTGATGTTGTGGTCCTTCGGTATGTTACTTTCCCATGGAACTGTAAGTTCAACAAGTACTACATGCTTTGTCGCTTTTGAGAATATGAGTATATCCGGTGTTAATGCTATGGTACAGATTTCCGAAGGCATTTGGTAATGCTTCTCATGTGTGTCCATCAACAATTCCCAATCCTTTGCTGCTCCCAAAATTGAAGAAGGTTTAGTCCTATCTTTGGGCAGCTTATTGGCTCCAGGTTTCACAAAGTTGACCTTCTGGAAGCCGCTACTGGTTTGCCCTTTCCTGGTCCGTGCAATTGACAGGTTGATGGCCTCTCTGATGATTTGGAGGACTTTATCATGACGGTAGGAATACTGGCCTCGCTTAAGTAGTATTTTGCATCCGCATAACAAATGTTTGGCCGTGCCTACGAACTCCTTACATGACGGGCATAGTCTATTTGTAGATTTCCCCCATCTAACTAGGTTACTCGGGTCGGGGAGAGTAAGCTGGAATGCATTTAAGTAGAACTTAAGCAGCTCAGGGACCAGTTGTATATTATGGATTTCCACTTCAATGCAGGAGGGATGCAGAAGTCACCCACTGTTAGCCAATCATTCTGCATTTCTAGGTTTAAGGCGTGAAGTTTGAAGCCTTGTTCCATGTCCTCCTAAACAAAACCTTTCAGTATTTCTTTATCAGACTTTGCTGTTTCTATGCCCAATCCAGATCTATTGGTGCGTGTACCAACTTGGAATGATTTGTAGAAGTCGAGTCTCGATTCCAGTTCATCTGATAGTGATGTGTTGGGTAAGGCTTGAATAGCGCTATCATTGGAGTCTTTGAGTATACATCGTTTGGCTATTCTCGCCTTTTGATAAAATATCGACGGTTTCTTAATGTTCAGTCCAAAGTTATTGTGAGCTCTGTATAGCGTTGACGAGTCAGCCGGGTGAGCCAGTCCAAACCATGATTTCAGGAATCTGGTCACATACGAGTCTAATTTAGTCAGGTTTTGCTTTGTGAAGTCGTAGACGAGAAATGTCATCAGTAGGATGCTCCTTTCCTCTGCTGGTGATCCTTTTGCCCAAGAATTTAAAAGGAGCTTCAGCAGCCACGGTTGCGATTGGTTTTCCGGCTACTGTCAGACCTGGATTGCTCGAGGTAAACTTTGAACCTTTCCTGGTTAAGCTCAAACAGTAGCACTTCGCTGGTTTTATCTTCATCCCTTTGGCCCATTCACAATAGTCATCTACCACCTTAAGAAGCGCCTGATTTTGTTTTGGATTGCGGCTTAACAGCGTAATATCATCCGCAAATGCCAGGATGGCCGCCATATATGTGTCTCCATATTTGAACATGTATCCCCATTTGTTTTCTTTTACGACAAGCGTATCAATTAGAATGTTGATAACAATGTTAAATGTAACAGGAGAAAAACCTGGAAAAGTCCTATGCCGTAATGAATTTCCGGTATCTTCTCCGTTTCGCCTTTTACTTGTATTACAAAGGAAAGTTTTTTGTAGTAGGAGGCTATTATATTACAGATAAGAGGTGGCACATTATACCACTCTAGCGCCTTTAATAGTAACTCATGGCGCACTGAACCGAAGGCGTTTTCAAAGTCTAACCACGTGGCAGTTAATTGTCTCTCATTCTTCCTTGCATCTCTAAGACATTCAGTCAGCAAAGAATTATGTTCGAGACACCCTGCAACTCTTGGAAGAAAACCTTTCTGGTACTTCTTCGGTAAGTAGTCGTTGGTACACATGTGTTTGAGTAGTCTGGCCTGTATAATGGAGAAGAATATTTTCGAAATTGTGTTCGTAAGGGCTATATATCAAATCTGTCAAACTGTCAAGCTGGAACCCTAAAATGACGTTAACCCCTATAACTCCACAAGCTAAAGAGTTAGACCCACTAAACTATATATGTGCAAATAGGTCTCGGTCGCACCTACAACATATCCCAAGGGCGTAACCAGGGGGGGGGGGGGGGGGGGGGCGAAATGAACGCAGGGGAGCTAAAATAAAAATGTAACGTAAAGCCAAATGTTAACGCATAGGGTATACCATTATAACTCCGGCCGCATAAGAGTTAGACCCACTAAACTATATATGTGCGGATAGCTCTCAGTCGCACCTACAACATATCACAAGGGCGTAACCAGCTAATATCCTTGGGATCAGTAACTTCTTTCTTTTTTGGTAGAAGAACAAACACGGCTTTACCAAGACAGTCTGGCACTTCTCTGTTCGTCCAAATTCTTTTGTAGATGTTCAACATGTGTTTCCGCACTGATGGACATGTTTTGTATATGATGTATGGTATGCCATCGGGTCCCGGGGCGGAACTATTTGGTTTCCTTTTTATGTGGTATTCCAGCTCTTCCATCGTCGGTGAATCAGCATCAAATGCTAGAGCAGGTTCTTTGGGTTTTGGAGCTGGTGGATCTCTGTAAGTTATTTCTGCCTCCGGGGTGGTATATGTGGATTTAAAGTAGTTGAACATCTCGTCCGTACTTAACCTAATTGTACCCTGCTGTTCCTCAAAAGCTTTTTTGGCGAAGTAAAAGGGGTTCTTCTCGAAAGCTGCTATATTCTGAGCCTTTCGAAATTCATTGCCAGCAACCGTAATTTGCTTAGATACTTTCTGGATGAGTTTTAGGATAGATCTCATCGCTCTGGCTAATTGGTGGCATAGATTTCTGTCTCCTGAGGCTTTAGCCTTCCTTAGCTGCTTTATCAACTCTCTCTTCCTTCTCCTAAGCTTTGCTTTGAAAGTGTTTTCTCTTTCCATTGGGTTGTGGTGATAGCGAACAGGGTACAATTCGGAGAAGTAATTGTAAATTGTTCCCTGGAAGTCATACAGCTGATCTTCGGGACTCTGCCTGCAGCCTGGGAGGTCAAGTCTTTCGGCTAGGCATCGATCATGTTGCTTCCAAGTGGTCCCGGATATGCTCGGTAAGCTTAGTCGGTCTCTGGGCGAAAATGCTTCATGGTGAGAGGAAGGTTGCGCAACACTTTGTGACGTGTGAGGTTGTACTCTGTCAATAGTGTCAGGTGGAGAACTTACAGGCGCTTTCTGCCCTGCTTCACTGTCGCTATGTTTCTCCTTCACGTGCTTTTCTAGCCAGATTTTTCGCTTATATTGTTTCCCACACTTCGGGCATTTCAAGTCCATATTCATGCCAAGGTTGTCAGAGATATCGATCGGTGAGCGGTTCATCCTCCCTCCCTCTCGGACCGCTCTGAGGGTATTTACTCTTTTGACTGTCGTAGCTTTTATTTCCTGGCGCGGCTTGCTAGGCCTAACGCCCAAAGTAGGTATGTACTTACGTATTTTCTTCGTCCGTATTTTCGAATCTCGTGAACACCTCTTCCAACTTAAAGCGTCGTGAAACGTTGTTACACCATAGGTTTTCACCGTGCATGGGTAGGTGTCCCAAGTGATATTATGAACACTCGACGGGTTGGACCTGAGCTTGTCCAACGATTTCCGCTTTGTACTTTTATTTGACCACGATAGCACACCATTTTCTTCCCAACCGTGGGGCGTCGCGAATTGTTTTCCAATATCTGATTTTTTTCTCCAGTTCTTTCTGGAATCTTTACCGAATCTTTGTTCAACGCGAAGGGTAGATTTTCTTGTCCAGTATTTATAATAGTATTCTGACCTGCGTGCTCACACTCGACAGAAGCAAAGTTAATTTCTCTTGTTATGCAATCTAGAGCCAATGACACCAGGCTCTTGGGTGCGTTTTAGCAACAATTGTCAGTAGTAATTGTCTCTGAATGTTGTCTCCAACGTTCTAGCATTAAAGAATCAAATTTTTTTTTCTTCAATTTCATAAACATTAGGTGGAAAGATTCCTGCCTTGCGGAAACTATTTTCAAAATTTGGCAGTCAATTTGCTTCCAAAATTCTCCTATCAGGCGAGCAAATTCTCTTTTTGGTAGGGGGACTCCCACATTTAATCGCTGCCATTTGACAAGCAATACGTCCCACCTATCTTTAAACAACTTAATGAGCGATATATCCAGTGGTTGTAAAACATGGCTTGTGTGTGCAGGTAATTTGAGAATTGTAACACCTGCTTCACGAGCTTCCTCAATTATATTTAAGCCGACATGAGTTGCGTGCCCATCATATATAAGTGAAATCGGACGTTGATTTTCAATGGTGGGCAAAAAAGTCTTCATGAAATACTGTTCAAATATTTCGTACTCCATCCAGCCATTCGCTGTAGCCGCATAGGATGTATTTCGATATGCGTCCGGAGACACCCACGAGTCCCATACGTTTTTCGCTTGTAAAAGATCATCGGGGGCACCTTTTCCCCGAGTGCATTTGCGCAAAGCAAAACTGTTGTATTATCTCGACCTGGGGAAGAAATGACTATTGTGGGTTTTTGCACTTTTTAAGCTTCCGACTCCATCTCTGGCAACCGATATCGCACAGTCTTAACAATTTTCTTGCATTTGTTTACAAGTTCTTTTACTTCTGGGACACTATTAATGCCATCCACGGTAACCAGATTATGTAACCCATGCTCGATGCACAGATGGTGCTCCATGTTCCCTAAGGAAACGCCCGTTTAACGTTACTCCCAGCGTCAGTAACCGCGTGGATATTTTTTGCGTCCAGTCCAAACTTTTTTTATCTTTTCCCCTGTTTTCTTTCCAGTTACAGTTTGAGTGCTCAGAGTTAGTGACTTCAGTTCGAAATCTGCAACCAAGGAAAGTAGTAGAATGATATATTTTTTCAAACCTGTCCAAACGTCCTGCTGCCAACAAAAATGCTGCGAGTTTTTGCATCATAAAGCACAGTAATTGAGAGTTTACTTACATTAGATTTTACTAAACTCGTCATTTTAAAAACAAATCACTGTGAAAAATGCGACCAAAATGGCACGTACTACCACAACCACAGAGCATCAAATGCGCGCGCCGCCCCTCCTAGAGGCGCCCTGAGCGCGATTTCCCTACAGCGCCGTTGAAGCCTGTGGGCGTGGCCTATGAGTTACATATGTGTGTTGTGCGTTTGCATTTGTTTTGTGCGTGTGCCTAACTTGCTCCTCTTTGTGTATAGTGTCGATACTAGCACACACACACACATACGAAGCGCTAGCAGCACTGCGTGTAGTTTTTGGGTTTCAAATATTATCGCTTAGGGCGTCTCTAGTAGGGGGCGCGCGCGGTAGGTATTTGATGCTCTGTGACCACAACTCACGCCGCGCGGCAAATGGCGGCGGCGCACTGAAGTCACTCGGCGTGGCGCCGCCGCACTATGGAACGTTTTTGTAGGGCCTATACGATTACGAACTTTTAAAATTTAACTTCAGTTCTGTAATTTTATTTGTATGCAAATATGTCGAGACAACTTATTTAAGATATTTAATGCAGGTACAGTCTGCATAGAAAGTGTATATATTTTTATAAAAATATTTTAAGATTTTTTTTATATGGTAGCTATGAGACTGTTTGGAACTGTCGAGATGAATCAAGCATGGTTATATGATACGTCCGAAAACATACCTTACTGCGTAAAAACTAGAACCGGATCGATCCGGGAACTTGAGATATGAACTGTTAAAAAATATTTTTTTTTTTTTATTTTTATCGCTTAGACTCTGATCCAAAATGCAGTTTAATGTATCAAAATACAGTCAAATGTGTTATTTGGAACACTTAATCTATTTATATATAGTTATTACCCATATTAAGAAATTATATACAATTTAAAAAGGCAATTAAATACATTTCGATATGATGATAAAATAGAACATATTAGATACATAACATCGAACCGGATATAACAAATTGTAACGAGTTCGTGTGCAGTATGACTGCCATATGAATGCTAAAAATGCTAAACTACAATATAATACAATTTTATTTGAAAATATAGGGAAATTCTAAACGTGATTCTAAACGTGGTGGTCGGTGTTGTGTTGCAATTTATCAATAGGCATAACGCCGATTACTCTCCTTACTCTGATTGTCGGGATACAGCGTGTGGTTATGTAAGTAGAGAAAATTCGACGTTTTTTAAATTTATGCATGGTCATTAATAAAATAATCTAAAACGAAAGTATGAAGATAGCAGATAATATATAATAATAAAATAAAACAAAGTATGTTTTGCACATGTTTATTAAAAAAACTGTATTACGTAACAACATATTTGTATGTAGCTAGTAAAATGAACAACCGTAGTGGTTGGTTAGTGGCAATACTGAAGGGGGCTCAGCTTTCAGAAAGAACCACGGAATACCTATTACATTCATGATTCAAGGGTGTTAAAAAAATTCGAATATGAAATAAAACCAACCCTAAAATTATTCAGACTCTGATTCGGAACTGAAGTCTTCTCTAGGCAAAGTATCAACGTCGATGAATTCCACGTTTTCGTTATCTTGACTTGGAGTTAGAATTAGAAGAGATACCATGTCTGCTGGCATAGACAATTTTTTCTTGTCCGTTGTGTTGGGTCTAATACTGGTCAGATGAGGATCGGAAGATATCAGGAAGTTATTTAAAATATCCTGATTAGTCGCAGTTCTGTTAAATTTACGCGCGTGGTGCTCCCTGCATTTTCTGAAATCCTTGTTTCTTGCCTCAGCTGCTTCTTCGGACAATTTTCCAATCGGCACAAGATTATGGTATTTTATTATGTCCGCACCATGAATTAGTAGTTTGTGGACACTAGGAGGCATGTAGAACCAGTGGTAAAGATTAACAAATAGCTGAGCAGTCTCTTGCGCGTAGCTAGCAAACTTTTCAGTGTCTATTTGTTCCCCACTCGCAATTGCTCGTAAAATGATTGCAAATCGTTCTATTAGCCCTCTGTCAACACCGGTAATCGCAGCTGTCTTTTCCGGATTCCGGAAGAATCGCCTAGCAGTGTTTCCATCATTCGTAGTACCTGCTCCTTGCTTGACTACGTCGACAAGTAGCCCCAGCTCGCTTTTAAATCGTTTTTGGATTTCTTCCTTTCTTAATTTCATGGTATCCTTATCGCTGCCCGTAGCTGTCCACTTCCTAAAATCCTGTCTGTAAGCAATGTGCAGAAGGCACTCCATGCATCGAATCCACGCGTGCAAGGAAGAGAGACCATGTTTGTACATATCGACGGAAACCTCTTTTTCTTGAACACGTTTCAAGTCATTCCTTTCCGCGGGCTTGGCCTTGCAAATATCACATGTCTGACTTGCCGTGTCCGACAATTGTGATGTGATCTTACCATCGATCATCGTCATGAGCAATTTATGAGTAACACTAACAACGGACTCACTTTTTATGGGAGATGGCTTCAGTGACGATATTTCTGCCTCGATTGCCATCATTTCACCCTTGATGTCGAGGTCGTTCTCTTTAGCAAACTTGAAAAAGATTGGTCGGCAATAATTAGTGGACGATGGCTTTGGATTGTCCCAGATAACTTGGTCTCCACATAATAGTTTTAAGGGGACCAGTGAGCACATAAATATGCTGGAGTCATCGCAGTCACTATCCAGCCTTTGCTTATATGTGCTCTGACCAGATGCACCATCGAACCCCCATTTACTAACGAGTGTTAGTTGCTGATCACGCAATTCTTGTGGTAAATCTTTTGCGAGTCTCTGTACCGTTAGATCGAGAAGAGCTTGGAGATCGATTTTAGCATGCACCTCGCTGACCATCATGCTTTCTTTGGGTGGATAACACTGTTCCTTCGTTTTCTGAACCATGTAATAGGAAGGATACAAGCCGAAGCCTTTTTTTTGCGCAGAATTTCTCAATGTATTGTATTGCATTTTTGACAACTTTAGAGAACTCAGTAGACCGAGAGCTTCTTCAGGTGAATACTGGACTGGCTTTATTATAGGCTTATTTATAAACCTTCTTATTCTTGCAACTTCACTTCGATTTTCAAGCATATACTTCAGGACTTCTGCAATATCATGATTGTCGGTTTCCTTGCCTTTCAATGTAGTTGCGTATGCAAGAGCATTGAAGTCCTGGTCTGCACATAGCTCTGAAGTCCTTTTTCTTTTTTGCTGATAATGCAATTCACTGAATGGTTTTCGTGGACTGACCTTATGATAAGGCGTTGCAGCAGTAGCAGTTGTGGGTACCTGTGAAGTGCTCGTCGAGGGTTGTTCCTTAGCAAGCATCTCTAAAGCGCTCACCGAAGGTTGTTCATCAGCAAGCATTTCTGAGGTGCTTGTCGAGGGTAGTTCCACGATGGTTCCAGCTGCCGACGCAGCCGGAGCGAACACGTTCACATAGTCAGGCCAGATTATGTTCGAATCCAACCACTCTCCGTTTTTGATAATGAAGGTCTTGGTTGAATAACTTGCACTTTTCCACTTTTTGGTAAGATTGGATACATACGTTTGGCAAAAAAGTTTAAACCGGCGCCCATCTTCTTCTTTTAAATTAAAGTTACATTTTTCAAAAAGTATAGTTGGGTTTGAAAGAGCTTTACGACTTTTTAAAAACAAAAAAATATCTAAATTAGTTACAAGGTCCTCCATTATTCAAAGATATAGTGACTGGTATCAATACGAAAGTTTACACTAATGTTTAAGCTTCGCAAGGATAATTTATACTACTATGTACAAACAAAAAAGCACTTGTAAACAGCGTGCGTGCAAAATCGTAATAAGCAAATGTCTGTCGCGCACGGCTGTCTAACAAATACTGAGTTTGAAATATACTTGTGCCATGTACTGTCTGTAATGTCACTAATTAGTTGTTGCTAAAAACTGGTTAATCCCTTAGTTAGCGCTTTAATCACCTTATCGCTAATCTACTTTTCTAGGCCCCCTTCGATTTTCAGGAATCGAAACTCGTTAATGAGTAACAATAAGACCCGCATTGTTGCGAAATTAAGTACTACAGATTAAAAAAATCTACAAGATGAGTTTTCGTATGTATTGAAATTGTAGGTTGGTCCAAAACTTCATAAGTCGCTTACCATGTACAATTTAACAGGACCATGGCCAACTACGATAATTGAAATAACTTCATTCTCTAAATTTTCTAATAAATGCATTAATTTCCGTTTTAAATGATATCTACCTATATAATTTCTTAATATATGACTACATATAAACAGATTTAGTGTTCCAAATAACATATTTGAATGTATTTTAATATAACAAACTGCATTTTAAATCAGAGAAAACGAACGAAAAATAATTTTTTTTAACCTTTCATATCTTAAGTTCCCGGATCGATCCGGTTCTAGTTTTTACGCAATAAGGTATGTTTTCGGACGTATCATATAACCATGCTTGATTCATCTCGACAGTTCCAAACAGTCTCATAGCTACCATATAAAAAAAATCTTAAAATATTTTTATAAAAATATATACACTTTCTATGCAGACTGTACCTGCATTAAATATCTTAAATAAGTTGTCTCGACATATTTGCATACAAATAAAATTACAGAACGGAAGTTAAATTTTAAAAGTTCGTAATCGTATAGGCCCTACAAAAACGTTCCATAGTGCGCCGGTGCGGCGCCCATGTCTACATGGAACACAAAAATTGCAATTCAGTTTCCTGCACAATTCTACAGATTTTACACATTTTTTGACTGCATTCGATACAAATTGGTTTTTTACACTGAAAACATATATGTGGTGTCTTCCTCTTCTTTTTTGGATCACATGTGGAGCATGTCTAACGTGTTGTCATTTTGTCTTCACCTGGAATAACTGGAATTTCTTCATTTGTGCGCGCCCATTTTGGTTTCACCTGGAATAACTGGAATTTCTTCATTTGTGCGCGCCCAGTACAGCTTCTCCGCTAAGTCTTTAGGGATGTGGGGATTTTGACAACGCCTTTCTAAAAATGGCTTCGGCTGACAGCTGTTTCATGAATGGAAAACGTTATGCTATGTTCAGGTTCAAAGAGTTGTAAACTATGAAAGAACTGGAGCCAGCAATGTACAGAAGTCTATAAAAAATTGTCATCGGCCATCTGCGTGTACGCCGAGCAGTACTGTAGTTTGAACATCGTTGATCTAAGAGGTCTACTGTGGATAATCAATAAGTTCGGTGTAACACCGCACTTATTAATATTATAGTGCATAATTATTTCACCAAAATATGTAATGCCGACTTATTACGAAATAGTTACGCAATGACCCGGAGCGGTCACGGTGACCGCACAAAATGCGCGCGCGTGCGCTTCCGCTCGCGGCCACAGCGACACCGCCGCGCTAGGAAGGTAGAGAGGGGGGCGGGAGACGAAACACCCGTTATTTTGGAAATATTCCAGCCTGAAATGTTGGAGCGGTCATGGTGACCGCGCCAGGTGGTTAAGAGTTAAGTCGTCCGACAGTTCGACACAGGACACCGAGGTGGTCGTTTAATTTAAGCGAAGTGCTTTGGAAGGAAGGAGCTGGTGTGAACGCCGTTCTCTTCGCACTAAAACCGCACACTTGTGTCGTTGATGCGTTGAACACGACCAAGTTGCTTCGGCCCCATTCGGCCCAATAGACTCGAGGGTTTGCTCGAACTCGGACAAAAGTGCTCGTCCACATCACTCCGTCTGGCTGAAGGGTGACTGGTGTAGGATCCATGCGCCGTACTGTCGTCTGCATAACAATGTGTGTTGCCGAGTGGCAGTATATCAACAGCGAGGGAGACAACACAGAACCCTGTGGTACATCGGCATTCACTGACATGGCTTCCGACGAGCCGCTGTCCACGAGGACCTGAATGCTACGCCCATGTTGGAAGTCGGTTACCCAGTCACAAAGGCCAGAGGGGATTCCGTACGCCGGCAGCTTACCCAAAAGCGCCTTATGCCAGACCCGGTCAAATGTCTTGGCAATATCGAGGCCAATTGCCAAGGATTCACCGTACCCTTCAAGCGCTTCCCCTGAAACGTGGCCCTTTCGTTTGCCCCTAGCAGGCTCGTACGGATTTTGGATTGTGCGAATACTGCCATTAGAGACCTGTTCTTGTGGGCCTTGTTCTTACTTCAGTATATTTCTGGGTTGACGGAGGAGAAACAAAAGTATATCTGACATATTATTATTTTAATTCACATCAGCCTAAAAACTAACAACTTTACACTTTATATGATTGTTTTTAATTTACTATTATACTCAAAAAAATACTAGCAACTTTACTCTTTATATTATTCTTTTAGATTTACCATTATTGTCTCAAAAAAAACTATCAACTTTACACTTTATATTGTTCTTCTAGAAGATTTTCTTCGCCGCTGATGGCTCAAATTCCTTATTAACATCCAACTTAACATGACTGGTTAACGACACACCTGGTTATGGGAGACCGGAGACACATGGAGCACCTGCTCACACGTGCACACAGAAGGGGCCGCTAACACCTAGCGGAGCGTCGCGCCGTCTGCTGTACGCGAGGCGCCGAAGCTCGTCGCGCGCGCGTGACAGGCCGGCCGAGCATCTTCGTCCGTCGCATGAGGCTCGCCGGAGCTCCAAGACACACGAGCGCGAACCAGCACCGTCGCGTGTCTGCCTGTCGGGCGACTTCCAATATCTACCCTTCACTCGTACTGCTTCGTAACAAAAAAAACCCGCCGCTGAGCGACGGTTTTAGTGCGGCGCGCGGCTGATGGGGTGCCGAGCCATCTCGACGGCCGCCACGCAGTTCCCCGGAGACGGTTTTCTCGTTATTTCTAAAAGCTAGTTGTTCAATTTTTATTCATCAATGTGTGGTAGAGAACTTGTTCTCGACGATTACTCATTAAACGTTGCTAGTCTAACATGAGTACTAAGTTGGGGGTTTCGGCTTCCTCTTAGCTCACGCTGCTGACTCCACTCAGGTCGGTGGGTCAAATGAGATACTAACCTAAACGCTGGGTTGAGTACTGCGGGGTTCCGTTAAAAGCCCCAGAATGCTTCGTGCTTCTGCACGGAACACTGGAGTTGGTCTCGCAGGGGTTGTGGTTTAGCGTTGATTCCCTGGTGCTTCCGTACTTGTGTAGTTAAAGCACCTAACACGGGAATAAGTAGCGAAAGCTGCGAGTGGTGAGCCACTTAGAGCTCCGTAACCAATGTGGAGAATTGGTAGACATGCGAATAATGTAGATCGGTATGTCGGTGCAACACACACTTATATGTGGATGTGGGATGAATTTCTCACGAGCTAATGACGCTGACGTAAGTCTGTCATTCGAGACCGGTGGATCCCCGGTACACATTAGGTGGTGGTCATATGCACTTCCACGCATATACATAGCTGGTGAAAACAAAAGCCTTTAGGCTAATACAAAACGCTGAGGCCCTGGGCACAGGTTGTGGTTGGACCCCAGTGGCAGTGATGGCTTCACCCCCGGCTCTCGACTTCGGTCGGGGGTTCCTTCGGGTGGACGGGTGGTGGCTCGGATCGGCTAGGGAAAGGTCGCAGTCTGTGTATTCCCATGGGATTGTTTCGGAAAAAAAACGGTACAGCTATGGGGCCTCGATCTGGCATACATGATCTCTGTACTCGCAAGAGTGCAGGTAGTAGACGTCTGGATTTTGTAACCGGAAGGTTGATATTTCTGGACGTCTATAAACAAAACGTAAATCAAAATGATAGTAAAGGTGTTCAATTTTTAGGACGTAGATGAGAACAAGGCGCAACTAACCAATCCAAAAATGCATTTTCATAAAAATACAAAATAATGCCTAAAAACTAAAAAAACTCTTCCAGAAAGCCAATCTAAAAAGAAGCAGTTATGCGGCTTCTGGCATAGCATTGGTTAAGAAAGACACTCACAAATAAAGTTAAAAAAATTGTTCAATTATTCATGAGAAGATGATATCTACAGCCGGCCTTCCCCTAACAGAAATTTTAACCAATTCACTGTAGGTATTGATCAGTTTTGTCATGCCAGTCAACTTGTTCACACCAGACACGGGTATTATTTACACACTAACCAATTTTTCAGCGAGAGCATTGTAAGCATCAGTTTTATCAACGTTTCTTTGTATGTTTCTTCCGTCATTGTCGGCGACTTCTGAAGTATCACTGTGGTACATCATTAAGTCAATCTCCTCTTCTGCTCTTTTGAACGTAGGAATCGCTGTCCGCTTCACTTTACTTCGTGAGAGTGATGATCGGCTAAAAGTCGTCTATTCCGTTATCCGTATCCGATTCATCGGCTTCATCTGCTGTGTTCCAAGATTCTTCAATATCGTTCATATGCGCAAGAGCTTCGGCATTTTAAGCTTTACCAGAGTACTTTACGGAGTACTCTTTTCTATTCTGTGGGTTTACCACCTCGGCTAAGGAATCTGATGTATGATTCTTCGTGAGCTCCACTACGCCAAGAGTGCAAAGATTGATTTTGCCCTCGTCCACATATTGCACGTTTATGCCCAAAAATCCTCTGTCGGCACAGGTGGCCGAGTCAATTTTGAGACATATTAGTTGGTTTTAAGGGCCTTATATAGTCTACGACATTTTGGGCTTTTTCTTTGATGGTTGTTTTAATATTCCGAGAATTTATAGTTCCGCTTTCCTCTAAGGGTATCGTGTTGATGATGTTCTGGAAAGGCTCGTCGTCCATTAGGTTGAAAGATCAGGCTTTTATTGTGACTAAATTGACACATTGTTCTTTCAAGTAGTTGAACCGATCACAACTACCGCGACGACCCCGGTTCTGTTCCGCATTTTCTTTGTTGATCGACTCAATAACTTCGTAGGTATCTGGGTGTTGCCTTGATGTGTGATTGCAGGTGTTCACTATTTCAGCCGCGCGACCAATGGCCATCGACGCGGCTCACCTCACGTTAGCGCGTCACGTCGATCAGGGCGTGCACGACACACGGCGTATTTGTTTTCGTTTCGCTTTTATTAATAGTGTTTTAATAATATAAAAAAGTGTTAATATGGTTATTCACTGTGTGTGTATGAATGAACAAAATATAAATAATAAAAACATATCGTACACACGTCAAACTTATAACATCCCTCTTTTTTTGTTCGGGGTTAAATGATGCTGAGTCATCCGATGAAGATAATGTACACATGTGGCCAATCGAGACGACGAGCGAAACAGAACTTTGTTGATAAATAATTATTTTAGTAGACTTCGTCAATAAATAATAGTGAGCTAGGATTGAGAGTCGCCTGACTATGGGAGAGAAATAGGTAAACCAAAACAAAATATTATAAACTGTTTTATTCTTGAATTTTTTCCTTAATCAAAGCTATTTCTAACTCTAATTTTTATTTCCAACATCTGCTTAATCATTTGCTGGGAAGCTCCTTTTCATAGCGTATTGAATTTGTAAGTTTCTCCACTTCCAAGTATCTTATTCGGTCTAACACGTCGATCTTCCTCTCACGCAGCGTCTGTCTCGTTTGAACAAATTGTTCATATTTTTGAATCTTGTCTTTCTTTGTAAGACCTGAAGCATTAAACAAATTTATTACACTTGGTCCATATTATTCATGACATGGCACTAAATACGCGCGAGATATAACTTTGTTTTCTCTGATTAATTTCATTCGTAAACACGATGACAGCAACTCCGACTTGGTGGCCATACATCATTAAAGGTAACATGAATGTAAAGAAAAACATTACGTTTGAGTGGTGACGATATTGGTCTTCTTATTGAAGTTTACGGCGTGCTAGTACTAATATTTATTCTGTGGTGCTAGTATCAAAGCTTGTTCCACTTGTCTCCATCATGTCGGGTATCTAAGAAATAAAGTACGATTTTTCAAATGGAGTGTTACCTTTGTGGTCGACTTATTTCACTCGCATCATCGCAAATGTTATGAACACAGGGAGACGACAACTGTTAAACATCAATTGACGTCAGGCTGGATGAGTTGGATGTTGCTCTGGGACGTCTCACTGTCCTAATAATACTTACTTACAGGCGAGCAAAACATGCCGGCCGCAGAGACAACACTACACTGGAAAAAGTGCAACAAATATTAAAATTAGAATCCTATAGGCTGCTTAATTTGGGGCATCTTTTTGTGTTATAAGGTCTGTATAAGCTTCTATAGAACCCTTATTACATGATTAAGCAGCCTACAGTTCTGAATAAGCGTTAAATCCAAATTTTGTATAGCCAGTGTGCTACTTGGGTTTAATAAGCGTTTAATAATCGTTTCTTTGCACGCGGACCGCCAGTCATATACGTCAAAGTCTTGGCCTAGTTTGAACACTGTAGCGCTTTCTTCGAATATTCTATATATGTGATTTTTTTTATAAGTAATGATCCGGAGGCATGCTTCACCCCCCTCCCCCCGCGAACAGGGGTCGAATCAAACTTCCCTCCACATCTGAAAATGATCATCGTGGGGCATCCTATCCATGGTAAAAATTTCATGCTTCTAACCCGAGGTGCACAATTATGTAGCGAAGCACCTCTACTATTATGTATTGACGGAATGAGACGTTCCCCTTCCACAACGTCAAAGACTCGTCGATACATATATCCTGGGACGGTGTGTACAGCGTCTGGAATTTGTCGTTCAACATGTTCAAAATTACTCTTATGTGACGTAGTTTATCTGGATTGACCGCATCCGTTGGTTCCTCGGAGAACCGAAGGGCCCGGTTGAGGTCCCAGTACCTGCGCTTCGTGAACAATTTTCTGAACATTACCGTATGCAGGTAGGGGTCGTTAGAGAAGCATGAGTTAACAGATGGCAATGGTACCACTGCCAGCATCATCAAAAACGCGAAGAACAACATAATTTCGTGCTCATTGGTATCGTACCAACGAGCACGGAATGCATCGTCATTCGCATTTGCGGCTCCTGCAGCATACGCGTTTGTCTGCTCAGCTATGTAGCAGACTGTTGCAGAATCCCAAATGGCACGAAAAGCTTCGTAGCCGGTTTGGAAGACGCGGGTAGGTCCAGTGGCTTCGACCCGGAACTGCTCCTTTACACCCTGGAAGGAATTCATTGGATTCCAGTCAAACCTACAGGCATCCTCGTCCGCACAAGATCGCGCATACTCTTGCATAACATCATTCTCATCATCAACATTCACAGCCGCTGCCTCGCATTCCACTCGCTTCTCGGAACCACTTGCGCAAGCCTTTCTTGCATTTCAAGGGGAAGGTCGTCGGTTCGGTCAACTCCTCCCCCCTGACCCATCCAGCATTCCCTACCGCACCGCCCCGGCGACCACGGCCACGACCACCGCGCGCGCCCACGGCCACGCCGACAGCTCTGCCGCCGCGACCGCGCCCGGGTCCGCGACCACCAACTGCAGCATGGCCGCGGTCACCGACTCTACCATCAGACAGCCACTCGTCATCATTCCTCGCTCCTGGGTCGACCTCACCGTCACTATCTCCGTCGTCCGGCTGGACGTCGTCTTCCGCACGGACAGGCACGGCGTCGACGTCCATGACGAACGGCGACGGCGGCGGGAACGCCCCCCTCTTCGATAAACACTATCGGCAATGCCGATATGTCGAGGGGGTCCTGCAAAAAAATGTCACGACTTAGCATAAACTCAGACTTAGCAGAAACAGAAATCGGCGAAATCTGATGTTCAACATGAAGAACGAAATTTCCCATCATATATCTATCAACATGTTTGTAAGACAGTTATTTCATGAATAAATAGACAATGTGACATATACCTACTTTTATGTTGCAATTGATCGTATGTTTTTATAATAATGCGAAGAACATTTGAAAAAAAAAAAGTTGTATTTCCATGAACAATAAACCCCAAAAGTCAAGGCCGCTTTTTATGGAGGTATGCGCGCGGCTTATTTGGAAAATATACCTCTACCCAGCGCTCGTGACGTCACTGGCCGCGCTAGTTACAGTTTGAAGTCCGGTGAAGTTTAAAAAAAATACTTTTATTTATTTATTTATTACAATTACAAGTATTACAGGATTACATACGTAGCCTGCACGAACAATATAGACAGCCACCCTTACGGCAAGTTGAGTAAAGAATGTTCTAAGAGATTGGGTGCGTCCTGTTTAAATAGTGCTAGTCACTTTGTTTACAAATCAATAAAGGAAGTCTCCCACACATTAAGATACAAAGGGGTTGCATTCACTAGAATGCACTCTAAACTTATCTAAACGATGTGAACGCGTCTGCTTAATAGCTACATAGACTATCTAACTCCCCTTCCCTGGAACTGAAAACCACACTCGAGGGGTTGTTGAAAGCTGTATCTCTTCTTCTGCTGGTTCCGTCGGGGCCATCTTCTTCTTCGCCTTCCATCTCTTGTAAGCGGTGTAGCATCCCACAGCAGTGGCCAGTAGAATGATGGTGATTATGGTGTTAGACCAAAATGGTTCGTGTCGGAGGGGTGCTACGTCGAATGCTCTCAGTTGACTCAGCTGTAGTTGTAGCTGGGCGTCATCCTCGAAGTGTAGTAAGGGTTGGAGGGTCTCTTCTAAGGTAATTTCGTGGTATTCCGGTGCCTGATATGACTCGATTGTAGAACTGGATGATATCAGTATTTTGCCGTTTATGTTGATTTTGCAGTTATTACTTTTCAGAAGTGCGGTGTCTTTCAGTAGGTGGACTTGATGTTGTGCGTCGCAGTAGCTTTCTAATTTCGCTGGGGTTTTGCTGTAGATCAATTGCAAATTTGGTGATATTATATTGATGTATTCCGTCGGACAATCGACTTTCACTATCTTGCAGCTTGTTGTAGGTTTGTATAGGAGGATTTCTTGAGCGCAGTCGCTGAGCTTATTGAGTCCCTGCGCGCAGACTTGGAAGTCTTCGTACTGGGTGCACTCTTGAGCCTCGTAAAGCCGTTCGCCACTGCGTAGTACTTGTCTAGCTTTGGATAAAGGATAGGTGCAGAAGGAAGAGTTCTTTAATATGACGGGGATTATCGATAAGTATTCATAATTTTCGCTCCTAATTAACGGTAATGTAAGTATAAAATGTAAGTCGGTACCAGTGCGTTGGTATTCGACCTTCAGTATTTTTTGCAAAGTATTAATATCTTCCGAAATTAATTGGTCACGTGGGACGACTTGTAGCGCGGAAGTTAGTGTTTTGGGTTGCATTATTGCATGGTGGTACATGCCATGGTTAGCAAATGTAATTGCAGTCGTTAATTGTTCTAGTAATTCGTTAATTGTTTCGGCGTGATAGATTAGATTAACTAGGACGACATGATCGTTTTCCATGTGAAACTTGTGGTACAACTGGGCATTTAGCATTACTTGGTTGTGTGTTAGGTTGCTTAATCTCCTGTTAAAGCTGTCTAGAGCGGACGCGGTGAGCGAAATGCCATTTTTCAGGTCGCGTCTAGTGCTTTCCAAGTCCTTAGTAATTTTAGCAAGATCGTCGTTGTCAGGGTTGCCGGTGATAGCTTTTATTATTGATCCTAATCCGTTTATCAGTCCTCTGCGTGGGCGCGGTATGCCGAAGTCGTTGATAATATTAGCGCTATGGTTCATTAGGTATTTTAATCTCTCTAATCCTACAACTAGCTTATCGTAATTACTACCATTAATTATTTGTCTAGAATATTTGTCATAATTTTTCTCTAGCATCTGGTGTTGTTCAATTAATAATTTTAAATCCAAATGATGTATTACAGTCCATTTCCCGTTCGTAATGCGCGCGTTTCCTTCATTAGCTGTGATGAAATGCTGATTATCGCTTAAGTGTTGGATGTGGAGGGTTGCACTCCCGATTGCTGCCCATCTGGAACAAGGCGAACATCACTTCGGTGAATTGTCGCGCTTCTTCCCTTTCTATTGTATTCTAAAACATTATGTGGGTGTATTTTTGTTATCTTATATGGGCCTCGGTATTTATTTTGCCCTTTATCTCTACCTTCCATTCTCACGTATATTGAGTCTCCTACCTGCGCTTGCTCGGGGTCTGCGCGTTTTTTGTTCTCCCGGTTAATGGCCCGTTCCTTGACGGCGATAATTTGCTTGTTTATTATTTTGTGGACCGATGTTAATTGTTTATTGTGTTCGTTTACATAGTTTGACACTATCTGCTGATCGCAAGGTGGGACCGTTATTAGTGTGTGCCCGAAATGCACTTCAAAGGGTTTGTGGTTTGTTGTGCTGTGAATGGTATTGTTGTACGCCAGAGTGGCTAATGATATGAGCGTTGATGCGTTCTTGTTTTCGGCCTGATTAATGCGCAAAATTTCCAAAAGCGTCGAGTGTAGCCGCTCGATGTCTCCGTTAGAGTTGTGGTTTAGGGGTGTGGTAAAATGTATTTCTACTCTGTAGGTTTTTAATAGGTCGCTGATCAAGTCGCTTTTGAAAGCGCCTCCTTGGTCGGCAGTTAGTTTCTTGGGGGGTCCAAAACGACTGAAAATTTTAATTAGCGTGTCGGCGATATTTAAGGCGTTTTCATGCTCTAATTGTTCACAGGTTGCGAATTTTGAAAATTTATCGATTAGTGTTAGGAACCTATTGTTTTTGTACGTGAAGACGTCCATGTGCCAATGTTGCATTGGCATGGTGGGGGTTTCTGTCAACTCAAGTGGTGTTTTATCGGGGTGCCTATTGTATTTTGCGCGTAAGCACGTTTCACACTTGGCTACATAGTCTTTAACCATCCTTTTTAATTTTGCCCAGTAGTATTTACGTTTTATTTCTGCCAAGGTCGCGTCTGTTCCCCTATGTCGATTATATTCTAAATGAGATTCGCGGATTATGCTCATTTGTTCTTCTACGTTGTTAATTTCTTTTAATATGTTGGTGTAACGAATTAATGTTAATGATTTTTTATCTATGTGTTTCCTGTAAGCCTCTGAAATTTCTATATACAATAAGTCGTCTTCGATCACGATTGCGTATTTACTCTTATCTAGATAATCCTTCACGAAGTCCAAAAATTGTTCTTGTATGTCATCGGGTGTGATATAAAGGTAGTGGTCATTGTTTTTTTGTTCATGTCTGTTCGTGAGAGATGGGTATACGAAGATACGATTCATGCGCGGGTGTGGATGTTCGTTGCGTGATGGGATCCCGCCCTCGTTATCGTCCGCGTTTGAATGAATGGTATCTACGCTACTGGTCTCGTCGTGTTCGGTTGAACACTCAGCTATTAGGGACTCGCTTTCTGTCATATTTAATTCTATGCGCGACAAGGCGTCTGCTACTTGGTTATTTGCGCCTTTCCTATGTACGATTTCGAAGTCGTACTCTTGTAAGCGCAGGCGCCAACGGGTGAGTTTCGCGTTAGGTTCCTTTAGTTTTGCTAGCCATGCTAACGGTTGGTGGTCGGTTTCTACTCGGAAATGACGTCCGTATATGTAAGGTCTGAATTGTTGCAATGCCCAAAGGATAGATAATAGTTCCTTTTCGGTGGTATTGTATTTAGCTTCGGTATCCGATAATGTGCGTGAAATGTAAGCAATAGGTTGATCCTCTTCCGTGAGAACGGCGCCCAGGGCCTTATCGCTGGCGTCGGTGGTCACCGTGAATGTCTTATCGAAGTCGGGGTACTTAAGTAGCGGAGGGTTGCTTAGGATATCTTTACACGTCTCGAATGCTTTTATATACGTGGGGGTGAGTTTAATTATGGCGTTTTTTTTTTGTGTATTCCGTTAGAGGTTTCGCTATGGCACTTAAGTTTTTTATGAATTTACGATAATAGGAAATCATTCCTAGGAAGGATTTAATTTGTTTTTGTGTCTTAGGGATTGGGAAGTTTTTTATTGCCTCCACCTTTTTTGAATTGGGGAGAATACCTTTTTCGTTGAGTACATGTCCTAAAAACTCAACTTCCTTTTTTAAAAATTCGCTTTTATTAAGTGTTATCTTTAGATTAGCTTTTCTTAATGCGTTGAAGACGGCTCGTAGCCGTACATAGTGTTCTTCGCGTGTCTTCGAGTAAATAATAATGTCGTCGAGGTAAACCAGGCATATTTTACCTATGTACTCTTTAAGTACATTGTTCATTAAACGCTGGAATGTACTGGGGGCGTTTTTTAACCCGAACGGCATCCTAAGGAACTCGTAATGGCCATCCGGCGTGACGAACGCGGTGCATTCTATGCTCTGGGGGTCCATTAAGATTTGGTGATAACCGCTCGTTAAATCTATTGTGCTAAAGTATTTATTGCCGTTCAGCTGTGAAAAGATGTCTTCGATGTTTGGGAGCGGGAAGCGGTCGCTTCGCGTTTGTGCGTTTAATTTACGGTAGTCTATGACCATGCGGAATTTGGGGATTCCGCTTTTGTCTAATTTTTTTGGTACTAAGTGTACGGGGCTAGACCATGGGGAGTCACTGTGTCTGATTATACCGTTGTTCAACATTTCATTGACTTGTTTCTTTATCTCCTCTCTCTGTATTTGGGGTAGACGGTATGCTCTTTGATAAATCGGTTCAGGGTCCATTAGTTTGATAGGGTGTCTGATGTTAGACGTGTGAGTTTTGGATACGTCTTCCGAAAACAAGTCGTCGTGTTCTTCCAGTATAGCCGCCAAAGTGTCGGCTTCCGTATAGTGTAAATCGATTATTTTGTCTGGGGTAACCATTTTATTTTGGGAGGTCATTACGTCTGCTTTAATTAATTTAATCAAATCCATTCCTATAAGGACGTTGTAGTTTTTACTAAAATCAAAGATGTGAAAGGTCATTTCGGCGTCGTTGTTGCCAAATATTTTTTTCCAGAAGGGTGTTCTTATCGTTCCGTGGTGACGGGTAGTTTTGTGTGCTGTTCTGACTAAGAAGGGTTCATCATGATAATAGTCTGGAAATAATCGTTTATATGTTTTTGTGTTTATGAATGAAGCTTTAGAGCCGGTATCGATTAGTATTCTTAATTGGAGTTTCTTATTTTCTATGTACGGTAGGTTGTACGCCTCGGTGTTGTGTAATTTGATTATGTTTGACTCTCTGTCTCGGGGGCCTCGTGAAAATCCTGCTTTTGCCCATTGTCTGGTGTTTCCGATTCGGCCTGGTCGTTATGGTCGTAGTCGTAGTCATAGTCGTAGTCGTCGGTAGTGTCCTCTTGATTAAACAATTCGTTCGCGACGAAGCCTCGTCCCAAGTCGACGGCGGGGCCTTCTGCTGGGCGTTGACTTACCGGTCGCGATGTTGGGTTCACCGAGCGCATAGATACGTCGCGATTGAAAGTGTTGCGGTTCGTTTGCCACAGCGGGCGGTTAGGTGGGGCTGCGTTGCCCTGTCGTTGCATCAAGGATCGCGGTGTAGGCGGGTACGTGTGACGTTGTTGGTGATTAGGGTTTGCGCGTTGATAGTTCATTTGTTGCGGATAATTATTAGGTTGATGATAATTACGCATCACGTTTTGTTGCGGGACATTCATGGCCGGGCGCGGCTGGAAGTGCGTGGTATTTTTAAACGCGGTTGGGGTAGGTTTTGTTAGTGGGTTTTTCACTTTCGGTAGGATGTCGTGGGCCTCCAGCATTCTTATTTCCGAGCAAAGTTCGGCGTAGGTGGATTTAATATATTGTGGCTTGATATAATACGGTAGGAAGTTTATTAAGGTCGCTTTCGCGTTGTTTTCGTACGGGATAATCATGGATGGGATTAGTGCGTCTCCGTACGAGGCGCTAATTCTTACTTTAATTCGGAATAAGATTCGGTTTAGGTACCTGATGGTTTCGCTCATCGTTCCCTTGACTTGACAGTTTATTATCTCCATTTGGAGTATCGAGAGGTCCTTTCCGTCCCCACAATCTCTTATTAACGCGTTTTGAATCGTACTCCAGTTGTACCCATGGTTTTCCATGGCGACAGTAAGTTGTGCCTCATTTCGGAGGCGGGACAGTAGGCCGCTCACCGTGAGGGGGGTGTTACCGTGAGTATCTAGGTAAATTTGCGCGGCCTGTATAAATATATACAATTCCTCTGGTTTCCCGTCGTAGGTGGGTACCGATTCGATCGGGTTAATTTGTCTCGGCTCGTTCGCCATCTTATATGAATTATTATTAGGTATTATTTATAATTATTTATATATATTTTACTTAAAATTTTAGCAAAGATTTGTCTTGACAATTGTTATCAAAGAACTCCTAAATGCTTGGATAGATTTAGGACACACGGGGGTATTCTAGGGATTCCAGGATGGAAACTAGACAAAATACTTGTGCAGCACTTACAGCATGAGCGTGCACAGCACCGGACGCAGCAACATTTGTTTACAGCGGGGCCGTTCCTCTTGAGGTCTTGAGAGACGCCAACCTCGGCTCGCCTGATGTCTCCTTGGAGCAGGGGTTGTCCTGGGCTGCAGCCGGAGGTTGTAGAGCGTTGCCCCACGTTGGGCGCCAGTTACAGTTTGAAGTCCGGTGAAGTTTAAAAAAAAACTTTTATTTATTTATTTATTACAATTACAAGTATTACAGGATTACATACGTAGCCTGCACGAACAATATAGACAGCCACCCTTACGGCAAGTTGAGTAAAGAATGTTCTAAGAGATTGGGTGCGTCCTGTTTAAATAGTGCTAGTCACTTTGTTTACAAATCAATAAAGGAAGTCTCCCACACATTAAGATACAAAGGGGTTGCATTCACTAGAATGCACTCTAAACTTATCTAAACGATGTGAACGCGTCTGCTTAATAGCTACATAGACTATCTAACTCGCTAGCATCGGGTATATTTTTAAACACAGAAATTGATAATTAATCCCTTTAAAATGTACCTTCACCCAACATTTGTGACGTCACTGATCGCGCTGGCGTCGGGTATACTTTCAAATGCAGGACTTCGCGCGCAGGCACTTTAAAATATACCCGACTTAATAACGACGACCCGATATAAACGACATGCGCCGCCTCAACATTAGGTTAGGGTTAATACATAGAAGATGCATCGCAGCGACGCATCTTCTTTATATTAACCTTGGTTATTTTTTTTTAAACCACCAAAACATCACTCATACCACTTATCGTGTTGGGATCGGGTATACGTTAAAGGAAGCCAAACGGAGTTTCGTTACTTGAAAGTATACCCGATAAAAGTGCTGCGCTCGGGTATATTTTCAAGTGACAAACTTGCTTTGCTACTCCTTGAATGTATAGCCGAGCTCAGCACTATGGAGCGCTGGGTAAAGGTATATTTTCCAAATAAGCACGCGCGCGAGGCCATTGTTAGGCGTTCTGTTTCATAGAACGTAACAAGTCTCCTGCAGTTTATAGAAGAAGAACCCTTCTTTCCAATGCAATAAGACTCACTATATGTCCCCGTAGGATAAGTTGAACAAAATTGACCGCGAAGTCACAAAAATTTTGTATGGAGAATTCCCTGCTACTAGGGTGGGAACAAGTCGATAAACTTATCGATAGACCTTTTATTACGTAAAATAGTTCCCGACATCTGGAATATCTATGAGGTGTTTCAATGCAATATCTAACATAAAAAATCTTTAAAAAAAAACGCCCAAGTGCGAGTTGGACTCGCGTACCTATGCTTTCTTACGTAAAATAGCAACCAAGGGTCTCAATGCAATATCTGAAAATCAAATCACAAAATCACAAAAAAAACAGCCAAGTACGAGTTGGACTCGCGCACCTATGTTTTCTTACGTAAAATAGCAACCAAATGTCTCAATGCAATATCTAACATAAAAAATCACAAAAAAAAAATTGCCAAGTGCGAGTTGGACTCGCGCACCTGTTTTCTCAAGTAAAATAGCAACCAAGTGTCTCAATACAATATCTAACATAAAAATCACAAAAAAAAACATCCAAGTGCGAGTTGGACTCGCGCACCTATGTTATCTTACGTAAAATAGCAACCAAGTGTTTCAATGCAATATCTAAAATGGTATTCAAAGCCTAGGAAAGCTACCGGGGTAGTTTTATGTTGGTAAATGTTACATAAAAAAAATTATAAGTACTTGGTGAATCCTAAAAATTATCTTGTCCATAAAGAAAAGAGACAGTGATTATATTCTGAATGTGATTCTATGTCATGAACAGAACTTCTTAGAGAAGATAATAGAAGTCCAACAAATAGAAAATGGTTTGTAAAAAAAACTCCAAATTCAATTTGTTTTTATTCTACATTTATCACTTTGCAGATTTATTGTAAAAACTAAACAGGACAAATTCAAGCGTAGTGTTCTACCACGAATGATGAATAAAGAATAAAGAATTACGTTGGTTCAGATTTCTTAGTTTTGATAATTCAACAAAAACATTTTAGTACAAACAATTGAAATGATAAAATTACACGAACAGAAACAATACAGCAGTGTGCTGACTTACATAAGTCTTATATATGTGCGCTAAAAACATTCCGCGCTATGCTACAATGACACATCAACAAAAAATACAGATAATACAGAGCTGTCAGAGTTACCCTTACAGAGATATCAACCTTTGGATGTTCAAATGTCAGTCAGGGGCTGATATATTCGTAAAAGGAATAAAGCCCAAAATTAAATTAAAAAAAAAAAAAAAATGTCAGTCAACCCAGGAACCTGCAAACATACATCACAATTATACACACCTATGAACACATTTCAGTTTGTAAAGAAACAGTTGAGCCTAGGAACTGGTTTCGATGCCATCTAAGGTGACAACATACATACAACAACTGAACGCGTATCAACATGCTTCTCCGCAAAAATGGTGATGGTGAAGGAAAACACACAAAGAAACCATGAAGCAGTAGAAACACACGTACATACATACAAACACAAACCGCAAAAATGGTGATGGTGAAGGAAAACACACAAAGAAACCATGACGAACATTGAGACGACTCATATTTCAAGCAGTAGAAACACACATACATCATACAAACACAAACCAAGGCTAGGCAAGAATTCAGTATCGCGCACGGTTTGAATCACGACCCAAAAAGACAGGAAGGCAAGTACTCAGGCACACAAAGCTGAAAAAACTGTAAGAAACCTGACTGAAAGATCAGACTCATGTGGTAAAAATCCGCATTGTAGTCTGGTTCAAGGTAAGCAAAACACACGAGGAAACACGTGTGGGACCTTCTGATGTCAGTGCTACGGAAGAATTAGAGGAAACTCACAGCACAAATACCTGGTGCAACAATCCACAACAACAACAACAAAGTATGGAAAAGAAAAGTAAAAAAAAAAACCAAAATTACCTGCGTGTGTGAAATTTTTCAAAGCATGCACCCTGGCACTGCGGTACTTTGCACACGCTGCGCTCGTGCACTGTTCTGGACGGCTTGCTGGATAGTTCCCTTCGTGTGCACCAGATACAATTTACCCAATTTTTTGCAGTCATGTGTGGACCCGAAGTTCTTCGAACACCTTCGACCTCCCTGCGTACACAGTTGTGAAAGTGAGTTTTATCAAAGCGACAGGGAGGGAAGTTATCGTTCACACTTCTTCGGGTCGCGGCGGGTGCAGCTCGTGCACGTACTGTACCCGCTGGTACCAGGTGCAAATGCTTTTTGATCAGCTCTTTGATCAGGTCCACCCTAAACTTGAACTGGTCAAGCGGGGTCCTGGCTTCTGTCGATTGCTGCACCAGTATCCGACTGTTCGTTATGGAAACATTCAGAAGTCTTTTGAACAGTTTCTTGAACCAGTAACTACACTGTTTTCTTTCTAGCAAAAAGGGTTCAAGCGTCTGATCCTTCCTGTCGATGCCACCCATTCCAGCATTGTAGTCGGCCACGCAACAAAACCGGTACTGGGATGGGTGCCCTGGTCTTGGCAAAGTTCGGACCTGCTGCGTATTGTGGTGCGTCGATATCATCATAAGTGGCCTCCTGTCGTTAAGCGACGTGACCATTACATCGCCCGAATGTCGAGCGATGTACGAGTCTTGGTGGAGCGGTAAATTTGCTAGAAGAGGCGGAATGTTTTTGCGATTGCGCCTGAGTGTGCCAACACCATCAGTTTGGTTTCATTTTAGAAACCGTGCGAGAGCGGGGAGTTGAAGAAGTTGTCCATAAACAACCTGTGTCCTTTATGTAACAAAGGCCGTATCAGCTGCAGAACCGTTCGCACTCTTTTGTTCAGTCTTACCGTCTCTACCTCTGTTCCGGCCCCTGTGTAAACAAAAAAGGCCCACAGGTAGCCCGTGGCCGACTCACACAACACGTAGCTCTTTATACCGAATTTCGCAGCCCTTGTTTTTATATATTGACGAAACGAAACTTTCCCCTTCCACAAAATCAACGATTAGTCAATACATACGTCCTGGGAGAGTCTGTACAACTGCTGAAATTTCTCGTTGAGCATACGTATAATCGGTCGGATGTGGCGCACCTTGTCCGGATTCAGTAACGGCGGTTGATAAACAAAGACCGGTATACTTCCTGCTTCATGAAGGGGTCGCTCGAGAAACATGCGTTTATAGATGGCAATCGAATCACACCCATCGTCATCCAGAACGTGAGCAACATCAGGATTTCGTGCTCATTGGTATCGTACCAATTAGCAGGAAATCCTGCGTTGATATTAATTGAGAACGGTGCCGCTGAACGCTGGAACCGTTCCCTTTCACCCTGGAACGTATTCTCAGGCTCCCACTCAAACCTCGACACGTTCCCCTCCGCAAAGAACCGTGCAAAATCCTGCATTACATCCTCACTCGCCCCCGCCTAATTCTCAACTTCAGCCGCTTCCATCTGTACCACTTGCTCAGGCATCACTCGTGCATACCTCGTGCATACTTCAGGGGAGATTTCGGCGTCCGTGGGAAACACGGAGAACAGCCTATCCCCCGTCACCCATGCATTGTTCCCAAATTTACCCCGGCGACCACGACCACCATGTCCTTGGCCGCGCACGCTGGTGCGTCCGCGAGCGGCTCTGCGGCCACGTGGGCGCCCAGGGCCGCGCCCACGGCCGGGCCTTTGCCCGCGGCCACGAACGGTAGCATCGCCGCCATCACCTTCCACCATCCTTTCAGCAGGCAGCCACTGGTCATCATTCACGACACCTGGGCCGACCTCACCCTCATCTGCCGAGTCACCATGGCCGCCGAAATCGCCGTGCTGTCCGTCGCCTTCAGCACGAACAGTTACGGCGTCGACGTCCGTGGCAGGCGGCGGAGGCGGCGGCCACGAAGTCGAGGGTCCGGCAATTCTAAAAAAAAAAAAAAAAACAGAAATGTGAAGCAGAAGTGTTGTGCAGTTGTTGCAGAGCAGGAAGGACCAAAGGGAAGAACTGACATAGCACCAACTTCACTAAGCACAACTGTTATGGTTGACATAACGGGTGTTGTAAATGATGTAGTCATATTCGTTTCCATAAAAAAAACAGGTATGTCGGCGGAAAACAGTGGTTCCGTACCGCTGAAGGCCAAAGTACTGGAGGAAAATAGACCTGTGAATGACAAGAATTTACTTACGGTTCCACGGCGCTCAGGGGTACCTGCTCGCCGGCCTCGTCCTCGAGGAAGATGGGGGCGTTCATAATGTCGATCTGCGAAAAGTCACTACTGTTGTAAAATTACTCAAGCTACTGACAGTCATAAAGATAAGGACTGGCTACATTGGTCACAGAACTGTAAGTAAACCGATGGAGAATAAAATAAGTGTTGTGTCCAACAGCGAACGTCTTGCGGCTGATATGATGCATCATCGTCATTTCACTGTCACTAACGTTCTACGCAACTTCGTTTACTGATTTGTATACAGGGTGTAAAAACGGCGAGTACATTAAATTTAGGAAATGATATTGGGATCAAGAGTAACAAAAAAGTCAATAATTTTTTTCTGAATTCCCTTTAAATAAAAAGTTACAGTTTTCATAAAAACTAATTGATTATTTTACTGTAAAAATGATCTAATGACAACAGGGCGGCGCGGAAGGGGGGAAGAGCGGGTGAGACGTGAGCGCCTCGGACGGAGGTGTTGGCGAGAGGGGCGGGGGTTAGCTTTCTGAGTGGAGGACTGGAGGTCGGCAGGCGGAGGGTGCGGAGCGGCAACAACGCGTTAAATTACACTAGACGAAAACATACATTTCAAAAATTCATATCTCGAAAACTAGACACTTTCGAGAAAAACTTTATTTGCTTTTTTGCCTAGAAAAAACATGAGGATTGCGCTGGCGAAATTAATGTACTCGCCGTTTTGTTTTAACACCCTGTATACCCTTGGACCGTTGCCTTCCTCTTCGAGGTACTCCTCGACCGGTATGTACTCCTCGGCCGGCATGTAGGCCTCCCGATCCTCATCCTCATCCCCCACAAGCAGCTCCTCGTCGCTGCCCTCCGAATCACCGGTCACGAGGTCGGCGAACAAGTCATCGGGGACGTCCTCGTCCTCGGCCGGGTTCCACCCGAGGAGGCGTCTCGACATCTGTTCGGTTACATAAAAAAAATAAAAGAAAATCATAGCAGAAAACAAAAAACTATCGACTTTTGGACATCGTGTGTGGCCAACTAGCAAGAACTAGCAAAAAATGGCGGTTATTTCACACGCAAAAAATACGGATGGCCGAATAAAAAATATAAAAAAAAAACCTGAGCAACAAGATGCTAAATCGTGTGAAAAATGTGTACCGCGGTAGTTGCGGAACCGCAATAACATGTTCTTCTATCTGCCTCGCTACATCTCTCTCCGTGCATGTCGTAAAAGGCGACTAAGGGATAAGGACAAGATGCCGTGCTAAAGGGCGACAGGGTCGCCTCCTCTCACCTTGGCATGGTACTTCCACCGAGTCATGCCTTACTTGCTGCTTGATCGATTGAATCTTGTTCGAATGATTTGCGAAACGTGGTGGTCGGTGTTGTGCTGTAATTTACCAGAGCTCTTGCAGCACAACACCGATTACTCTGCTTACCCCGATTGTCGGGATGCAGCGTGTGTGATATGTATGTATGTATTCTATCTGCAGCTAGTTTTATTTACCGAAAACAAAGAAAACACAACGCCGACGCGGACCTACGCACTTAGCAACAAAGCCCGAAAGCATTTTTTCAGATCATAAAAAGCGGCCAAGTGCGTGTCGGGCCACGCGCAGTGTAGGGTTCCGTAGTTGCGGAACCCTATCAAAATAAATTATTTGATTATTTGTATAATTTTGTAGGGGAAATAAATGAATGTTAATTTGAAAAAGTTCTTCAACAGTGAAATGATGGCTGTCGTCCGTACATTTTATGAGTTAGTACTTAGCTTTGTTAGTTTTCCTTTTAATTTCGATATACAGGGTGTCCCAAAACTCGACGTCCAAACGAAAGGCGGTCATAGAGGAGGTCATTTCCAATCAGAATCATCCTATATGTAGTTGTCCATTTCTCAGTCGTTTAGAAGTTATAGCTCTTTTTCTGAGTTTTTCTAATTTCTACCCCAATTTTCGAATAAAAAATCATAAAAAAAATTACATGTAACTTAGGTTCATTTTATTATTTGGGGTTTTATTGCAATTAGGCTAAGCGCACACCTTCCGGCGAGCGAACGGACGGCCAGCAACCGTCCGGTCGCTGTGTACTTTGTGTTAAGCGCACACTTTCCGGCGAGCACCGTCCGGCTGTCTTCACTTGCCATTTGAGATTTGAGTCATGGATCGCGCACGTATCGCAGCTATGATAATTCTCCGTCGTCGGCTTCGGCGCAAAAGGCGACGCTTACATTGGGTTCATCCAATAAATACGACACGACTAATACTTGGAGCTTTTTACACTTTGTTTGAAGTTCTACGTGGTGACGAGAAAAAGTTTTTTAATTATTTTCGCATGTCAGTGTCATCGTTTGACAACCTTCACCTAAAGCTGAAAGCTTCTCTCCAACGCCAGGACACCAAACTAAGGAACTGCATTCAACCTATTGAAATGATGGCTATAGCAATCAGGTAAAAGAAACAAGTTTAATTTTTATTTAATTATTTATTTATTTAAGGGTTAACATTAGATGATGGGTTTGAACTGATGGACGAAGCCGGGGACGGACTGGGCGAAGATGCATAATCTTGAGTCAAGTGTTGAGCATAATCTTGGTAGTACTGGTTAAGTGAAGATGCATCGGGATTTGAAATGGGTTGGCTTGTATGTAGTGTGATGGAATTGGAGGCTCTAGGTTGTTGGTTTTGAAATGCAGTATTTGTATACATAATTTGAGTTCGGTTGCTGAAAATTGCTTTGTAAAGGCAGAGTTTGAACGTTGTATTCCTGCTGGTATACAACATTCTTTCTTTGCTTTTTTATGTTTGAAACAAGCTGAAGCACCCCGATCTGGAACTGTACTACTTCGTCATCATCAAAAAGTTCAAGCGACGGTATAATTCCATTGAAGAAAGAGACATGTCGATTGCATGGTTTCTCTTCGAGCACTTTTAACATCTGGAGTTCTAGTGCATCTGGTTTATATCCCTTTCGACGACGTGGTTCTGGTTTCTTGAATTCAGGCACCGGAGAGGTTGATGACGATGGCGATGGCGATGGTATAGGTGATAGGCTACTTTCTGTATTGCGTGTGTCTTCCGTCGGTGTTGATGGTGGAGGCAATGATAGGCTATCTTCTGTATCGCGTCCTTGGATTATTTTGTTTAAAAACCCCAATTGGTCGTGATAAATATATTTTTTTATTTTTTGTGCTCCTGCTCCTGATTTCTTACCATCTTTTATCTTTTTAGAAGATTTTATGAAAGCGTCGCGTATATTATTCCATTTTTTAATAACGTCCGCCACTGTAAAAAATAATATTTTATATTGATTTCAGATACTTGGCAACTGGGTGTACATTTAAGGAATTGCACTATACCTACAGAGTTGGAAGCACTACAGCAAGCAAGATAGTGAGAGATGTATGTCGCAGTATATGGTCTGTAATGAGAGTTGAATGTTTGCCTGAGCTCACGCTAGATAAATGGAAAACAACTGCCATGGACTTCGAAAAAAGGGCCAATTTCCCTCACTGTCTGGGGGCCGTAGATGGAAAGCATATCCGTTTAGTGTGTCCAGCTCATAGTGGATCAATGTTCTACAACTACAAGGAATATAATTCTTTAGTATTAATGGCCGTAGCAGATTCAAATTATTGTTTCATGTATGTTGATGTTGGAAGCTATGGAAAAGAATGTGATTCTACAGTATTTAAGAGATCATCGCTGTGGAAGTCAATCGAAGAAAAAACTATAGAACTACCGAACGAAAATTATCTACCAGGAATAGAAAGTCATAAATTACCATATTTCTTTATAGGAGATGAAGCGTTTGCGTTACATAAACACTTACTTCGGCCATTTGGGGGGAACAATTTGACTGTGACCAAAAGGATTTTTAATTATCGCTTATGCAGGGCTCGAAGATACGTAGAGTGCACTTTCGGCATCCTTAGTAATAAGTGGAGAATCTTCCATCGAGCTATAAACGTAAACCCCGATTTTGCAGTTGATATGGTCAAAGCGTGTGTTGTACTTCATAATTATGTTCGGCGCAGGGATGGATATCAGATAGAAGACACTATGAGTGTGATAGGTTTTGACGACCTACCTGCTGAGCCATCTATTCGTGGAAGTTTGCTTGCAAATAACGTAAGAAATGAACTTGCTGAATATTTTCAAACAAACGTTGGTTCAGTAAGCTGGCAAATGTCTAAAATATAAGTTTTGTAATATAGTTAATGAACACGTTATGTAATATTAACTAAAAACTGTAATATTTAATTTAAAAAAACATATTTTTAAATTTATATTAATATAAATAAAAATTTAAATTTTAAACCACACCCAGTGTTGCTTAACAATCGTGTCCGCTCCCACCCTACCTACCATGTGTCTGTATTTGTGTCTGCCATAGCAAGGAGGGCTCCCCTTTAACAGATTAATTTAATAAATAAATGTTTCAAACTAACTGAATGCGTTTCCTTCCGTGTTACTTAGATCTTTGAAGTCGTCCCGAAGCTCAGAACAGACTTCTATCCATGCCTTCTTTGTTTCGTTTCGATCTTTGTAAATCTCTTGGGTCTTGTCCCACAAAACTTCCCTATTTGCCACTACAGTAATTAGATATTCAACGTCAATCTCGAACGTACTCATGTCGAACATCGGGCACACGCGCGCGCGTGCGATCTCTTCGGACGCGACCGGACGATTGCTTGCCGGACGGTGTGAGCGCTAACATACTGCGCCATAAACGACTGCACATCCGGTCGCCGTCCGGCGACCGGACGAGCCGAGAGTCATCCGGTCGACACACGGCGGCCGGACGGCGGGTTGCCGTGTACCGGATAATGTGAGTTCATTCATACAGCAGCATAGACATAGCTTAATCCGGCGACCGGACGGTGGCGACCGGACGGCGCGCGCCGGAAGGTGTGCGCTTAGCCTTAGTGTACCTTTGTGAAAAAAATTGTTTTATAACATTTTCTTGTTCCAATAGTAAAGCCTATTTCAATTGGAATTTTTCAGTAATTCATCAATGAAGCCTTGACTTTGAAGTTTACTTAAAAAAATGTACTACAGGAAAGTGAACCTGCTTTGCAAAAACATGTACTATGTTATGTATGTCATAACTTCATAAGTCATAATCTATTAAATTATTAGTTTTTTTACATCTATTTGTTTGAGTGCTTATTTAGAAAAAAAGCGTCAATCAGTTTCAAGTATTTATTTGTACATTATTTTATAGTAAGTGCTCGTAATGTCTTTCGCCGACCCGCACACATAAACGACATCTTCTTAAAAAGTTTCTTTTCAGATTTCTTATTGCTCGAAGGTCGTTGCGGAGAGTTTCTGTTGCAGCGTGTGTTTTATTGCGAAGTTCTTGTTCGTTACCGCTCTCTTTGTTGTACACCATTTCTTTGAAGCACCCCCATACATAGAAGTCCAGAGGGTTGAGGTCTGGTGAGCGAGCTGGCCAGTGGATGGTGCCCCCTCTCCCAATCCAGCGATTTGGGTAGGTTTCGTGCAACGCGAGCGTAATGTGCCGGTGCCCCGTCGTGCTGCAACCACATTCCATATCGTACCTCTGGTGGAATATCTTGCAGTAGTCCCTCTAAGTTGTGCTGTAGAAACCGCAAGTATCGTACACCGTTCAGTCTAGGCGGTAACTCAAACGGACCGATGAGTCTTCCGCCGAGTATGCCTGCCCATAGGTTCACTCCGAACTGGTGCTGGAAACGATCGTCGCGGATTATCTACTGCCCAATAGTGGAGATTATGAATGTTAAATATTCCGGTTCTTTTAAAAGTAGATTCGTCCGTCCATAGGACGTTTTCGAAGAACTGCGCATCTTCTCGCGAGCGCCGGAGCATTTCCCTGCAAAACGCCACTCTTGCGCATAGTCGGCGGGCAGGAGCGCTTGCACGCGTTGCACGTGGAAGGGGTGCAACCGGTTCCTATTGAACATGCGTTGCACCGTGGACTTTGGAATGCCAACACGTCTCGACACGCGACGTACACTTGTGGAAGGGTCCTCTGCTAGCACGTCGAGCACTTCTTCTTCGCCGTCGATCCTCGGTCGTCCACCTACTCTATAGCGTTCACGTTCCGCGTACCGATTGCGGTATTCCCTCGCAGCATTACGAGCGTTGCCGTCACATAAACCGTAAATAAAATGCATTTATGCATATTATGGATAGTATACAGGGGCGTGTAGTCTGCCATCTCTACGCAGTTTTCAGTTCAATCACAAGTCCAAATCACAAGCAGAATCCGAATAACAAGCGCAGGTTAAACACACAGGATAGGGATCAAAGTCCGTAAAGAATAGCCAAATCGTATGTAAAGAAAGAAAAAGAAAACAGAATAGCGGAACGGCGATGTTACAAGCAGCTAGCGAGTCACTGAAACTGAAAGAAAGAGTGGGTCAGGCGCAGATAGGTGATGAACGGCTTAAAGCAGTGGGTGGGGAGGGGAGGGGGTAGGTGAAACATGTTGGCGACCGGTACCATTGTTTTCACGGGCTCAACGGAGAGGCCCTCCATTGTTATCTTCTAAGAAAGTACCTAACGCTTTTAAATTTGTTAGACCGGATTAGTTGTTTCATTGATATCTTCGTCTTAAAGATTAAGTTTTATGGTAATGAATATAATGAATTGTACCTTTCTGGAATCCGTATGCACTTAACATGTTTTTGCAAAGCAGGTTCACTTTCCTGAAGTACATTTTTTTTTTTAAAGTAAACTTCAATCAATGTCACGGCTTCATTGATGAATTACTGAAAAATTCAAATTGAAATAAGCTTTATGGAATAAGAAAGAAAATGTTATAAAACAATTTTTTTCACAAAGGTACACTAATTGCAATAAAACCCCAAAAAATAAAATGAACCTAAGTTACATGTAATTTTTTTTATGATTTTTTATTCGAAAATTGGTGTTGAAATTAGAAAAACTTAGAAAAAGAGCTATAACTTCTAAACGACTGAGAAATGGACAACTACATATAGGTTGATTCTGATTGGAAATGACCTCCTTTCGTTTGGACGTCGAGTTTTGGGACAACCATTGTGTAGATTCAGCTGATTGAACTGTCAACGGGTGTTTTGGAACGCACGCGCTTCACTTGCGCTCTTGCGGAAATTGAGATATTTGACGAATTATCCAGTTTTTCTCTCAAAAATCTACCTAAAAATAGAAAAGGTGCCACCGGGAAATGTTTTTCAATGTAGTACCTGCGTAGGACGACCCTAAAATCGGTGAACTTACGCGTTTGTTTACATATTTTTTTTTCGTACCTACCTACCACTATGGTTCGCGAATGTTCTATGTGCGGAGAAGACGTACGTCGCAACACGGGCACTCGATGCGATGGGGAATGTCTCCGCGTAGTGCACTACAAGTGTGCGAAGGTATCGGAACAGGCAGTGACTGCGGTCAGGAGTCGCGACAAGGCGTGGCGGTGCCCCAAATGCCGCGCACCGCCGGCACCCTTAAAGCAGCTGCAACTCATCATGGATGCGGATGGTGGCAGCGGGCAGACTCATGACGGCAGTGTGGGCACCCCCTACGGCTCCCCGATGAGCACACCGGGCGACGACGGCGGCGGATCCGGACCATTCAGTGTTTTTCCTATCGATATCGCAAACACACTGGTCAAGCTGCAGGGCGACATCGAGCGCATCCTGAGAAGTCAGGATGCCATGTCCAAGCACCTGGAGCGCGTGCAGCAGGGCCAGCAGAGCATCGTGAAGACGCAGGAGGATATGGCGAAGTCTTTGGAATTCCTCGGCGACAGGGTGCAAGACTTCGAGAAGGCGCTTTCGGAGCAGAAGAGTCGACTAGAGGCACTGGAGGCGCTCAAGCCAGAGGTGCAGCACTTACGGTCGGAGGTGGTGCGGCTGCAGGCGGAGATGGACGACGCTCAGCAGCAGGCCGTCCTCGACTCGGTCGAGCTGAAGGGCATCCCGGAGTCGGCTGGCGAGGTGCGCGACATCGTGCTCCAGCTCGCCGGCGTCCTAAAGAGCACCATTCGCCCGGAGGACATCAAGGAGGTCCGGCGCCTACAAATCGGAAAACCTAACAAGAACGTGTGTGTGCGTTTTACCAATAAAGGCATTCGTGACGAATTCCTAAAGTGTGCTAAAGCGAAGCGCCCTCTTAAAGCGGCAGACCTCGGAGTGTGCACTGACAACACACCAGTGTACGTTAATGAGTTGCTAATAGCACGTAGGCGTATGCTCCTCTCACGAGCGAAATTATTTGCGCGTGAGAACAACATCGCCTTCGTCTGGTCAAAGGACGGGCAGGTGCTGATGAGACGGTCAGCCGAAGACAAAAAATATTTTAACATAAAACATGAATCAGACTTCACTAAGTCATTTCGAAACTAAGGGAGCCCGTCTCACCGGCAAGTTCACTTGTTTTGTTAGTAAAAGTAATCTAGTTAAGGGAAAAAGTGTGCGCTTCAACCGTCACTACAAGCATTGCATGTTATATGTGTTAAATACCTATGTACACTCTGTTCACACAACTCTCTGTAACAAAAATCACATTTACAATGCTCATCACGACAACAAAAATCACATATACAATGTTCATGAAACAACCAACACACATACCATAACAACAAACACAAACATACACACCCTAACAACAAACACATACACACACAAAAACAACAACCACAATCACACACACCATAACAAAAACATTCATGTTTACGTGCAAAACAAAAAACTACATACACAGCAAACAAATGCAAATAAAACAGGTGAAGAATTATTCACTGACAAACCTCACACACTTTACATACACACACGTAAAAATTGCACAAATTACAACTCAACGCAGCAACTCACGCCTTCACAAATAAACCTTTTCAAATTCATAAAAACAGCCAATAAGCTAATAAACAACAAACATACTATGTGTGTACTACAGCCATGGTTAAATAATTATATTCAACCTACTTTACTCAAACACACATTTATTACTAAGGTACCTACCTACATAGCTTCGTCGACGAAATGGTACCCAATCAAAGTAGGTATGTTCGATGTTTTCAGTATAATTATTATTTCCTATCTGCTAATCCGTAAACTAACCCACAACCGTCTACTACAGCGCCACAACCGAGAGATAGATGCACTTATACGTTCCCCGCGTAGGCGACTGGCGTTGCCGCAGAAAACCGCCTCCGCGGCCGCAGTCGCAGTCGCCTCCGCAGCCGCCGCCGCCGCCTCCGCCGCCATCGCCCTCAGCGCCACCTGCAGTCATTCGCTCCGCTCGCTAATTCTAGGCGCCCGAACACATTGCTACATACAAGTAATTTTTATGTCCATGTACATACAGCCTAAGCCGCCCCGAGTCCCACATTTCGTTTTGAAACGTAGGAATAGTACCTATTACATAAATAATTATGATCTATTATTATACTCTTACATATCAGTCATATCTATAAGCATTACATGGTGTATAAAAAGCCAATATAACTACATGCCTTTTGCATGCATAGTGGACATCAATTCCGAGGGGGCCTGGTAATAAATAGCAGCGAGGACATCTTAAGTGAGATAGACAATATTGACAATATTGATGCCGCTCAGTCGTACATAATCACACTACCAGAAGACTGTCACAATATAATGTCACAAACCTCTCATCTTAAGATACTGTCACTCAATATTCGTAGCATACATAAAAATTTTGATAATCTCATTACATTTATCCACAGAATAAACATCAATTTTGACGTCCTTGTTCTCACAGAATGCTGGCTCAGCGATACATATCAACCTATTTACCTTGAAGGTTATTCCTCATTTAACACGACCAACCATATGAATCAGAACGATGGAGTAGTAGTCTATGTGAAAACAAGTCTTACAGTCATAGCTACAGAGACAACGCTCTCTGAAGCAAACTGTATAACACTAGAAATCGGGAAAACCATCACTGTAGTTGCAATATATCGACCGCCATGTTTTAGAAACATAGACCTATTTCTAGAATCTCTTAATACTTCCATTCATAAAATAAAAAACCACAATGTGATAATAACGGGCGACATGAATATCGACATTGCACAGGATTCAAAGGATGGGCGAGCCGAACCGTATCTTTGTCTAATGGCTGAGCATGGTTTCTATCCTGCGGTAAGAAAGCCTACAAGACAGCTGGCATGTTTAGATCACCTCATGGTACGCAGTAAAAAGAAAGTCACGAGTATAATCTGTGAAACAGTTGTGACCGACCATTCCATAGTGCTAGGTTTATTTAGTTGTTCGGAAAAATCACAACAGAATAGTACAAGTACCATCAAAGTTACAGACTACAAATCGCTGAGCTCGGAGTTAGAAGGTATTGATTGGAGCCCGGTTCTCGAATGTACCGATGCAAACACTGCTACTGAAAATTTTACAAACGTCATAAGCACACTACTCAAGAAAAACACTAAGATTCGTATTATGCATCACCCTAAACAAAATAAGAAGCCATGGATAACACCCGGTATCATCAAATGTCTCAGGAAAAGAGATAGGTTACATCAAAAGGCTAGAAAACACAACGAGGATCTTACAATCCAAGTTAATTATAAAAAATATAGAAATGTGTGTAATCGGGTCATAAAAACAGCTAGGGAAATATATATACGTACCAATCTTGCAGCAAATGCCAAAGATGCTAAAAAAACCTGGCAAATAATAAAAGATGCTGCCTACTTACCTAGAAAAGCAAACACAGTTCCGGTTGAACTATTAAAAATTGATATTAACGAAAAAAAGTCGGTTAATGTAGCAAATACATATTTTTCAACAATTGGCGAAGCCCTAGCTTCAAAAACTCTTTCTAAATTAAAAATAACGGAAACTGAGCTCGCCAGTAAGATATGCAATGATTGTGCTCATTCAAATTCTTTTTTCATGTACCCGACTAATGTTTTTGAAGTCAACAAATATATTATGGAACTGAAAATGAAAAACTCATCTGGGTGGGATGAAGTTACATCCAAGTTCCTAAAGCATATGAAGAGTTATTTATTAGAACCACTTACATTTATCTCCAACCTCAGCTTGTCCACTGGAGTCTTCCCAAATGTATACAAAAGAGCAGTCATATATCCCATCTACAAGTCTGGCGACAAGGACACTATTTCTAACTACCGGCCTATCTTCCTACTGCCAGTTTTGTCAAAAGTCTTAGAAAAAATTGTCAGAAAGAGGCTAATAGATTTCTTGGATCTCAACAACTTACTCTCTAAAAATCAATTTGGATTTCGAGCAAATAAATCAACTGCAGACGCAGTTGAGGAACTAACTAAGTTTTTGTCAAAAAATCTGGACCATGGACGCCACTGTATCGGTGTGTTCCTGGATCTAGCTAAGGCATTCGATACGGTGTTTATTCCAATACTGTTACGGAAAATGGAATGTCGGCTGGGTATCAGGGGCACAGCGATGCAGTGGTTTAAAAGTTATCTCTCTGACAGAACCCAGCTCGTTGGAATAGGTGAGACAAAGAGTGAAGACCTAAATGTTACTTATGGAGTGCCACAAGGCAGTGTTTTGGGTCCTACTCTTTTTCTCATCTATATCAATGACCTTTGTGACCAGGAAATAGAAGCATGTAAAATTATAACCTACGCTGATGACACTGCTCTGCTCTTCTCATCAAAAACATGGGAGGATGTCACTGTACTGGCTGAGAATGGACTTAAACTAATCAATAGGTGGCTCGAAAATAATCTTCTGACTCTGAACGTAGGAAAAACCAAATTTATTTGTTTCAGTATCCGTAACCCTGGCCCAGATGTTCCGCAAAAAATCCGTATACACACCTGTGAACCTGGCATCCAGTGTGACTGCCAAATTCTGAGTAAGGTGACACACATAAAATACCTGGGTGTCACATTGGATAAGAGGCTGTCCTGGGAAAAACACATAGAGGTACTTACTGGAAGGGTTAGACGACTTATACAGGGTGTCCCAAAACTCGACGTCCAAACGAAAGGAGGTCATAGAGGAGGTCATTTCCAATCAGAATCACCCTATTTGTAGTTATCCATTTCTCAGTCGTTTAGAAGTTATAGCTCTTTTTCTGAGTTTTTATAATTTCAACACCAATTTTCTAATAAAAAATCATAAAAAAAATTACATGTAACTTAGGTTCATTTAATTTTTTGGGGTTTTATTGCAATTAGTGTAGCTTTGTAAAAAAAATTGTTTTATAACATTTTCTTTCTTATTCCAATAGTAAAGCCTATTTCAATTAGAATTTTTCAGTAATTCATCAATGAAGCCTTGACTTTGATTGAAGTTTACTTTAAAAAAATGTACTACAGGAAAGTGAACCTGCTTTGCAAAAACATGTACAGTTCATGCGGATTCCAGAAAGGTACAATTCATTAGATTCATTACCATAAAACTTAATCTTTAAGAGGAAGATATGAATGAAACAACTAATCCAGTCTAACAAATTTAAAAGCGTTAGCATAGAGTAACTTATAAGGTGGGGTTAAGGGTAAGGAGCGTTAGGTACTTTCTTAGAAGAGAACAATGGAGGGCCTCTCCGTTGAACCCGTGAAAACAATGGGACCGGTCGCCAACATGTTTCACCTACCCCCGCCCCTCCCCTCCCACGCCTTTAAGCCATTCATCACCTATCTGCGCCTGACCCACTCTTTCAGTTTCAGTGACTCGCTAGCTGCTTGTAACATCGCCGTTCCGCTATTCTGTTTTCTTTTTCTTTCTTTACATACGATTTGGCTATTCTTTACGAACTTTGATCCCTATCCTGTGTGTTTAACCTGCGCTTGTGATTTGGAATTGAACTGAAAACTGCGTAGAGATGGCAGCCTACACGCCCCGTGAATATGCAGAAATGCATTTTATTTACGGTTTATGTGACGACAACGCTCGTAATGCTGCGAGGGAATACTGCGATTGGTACCCGGAACGCGAACGCTATCCCGATCATAGAGTGTTCATAAATGTACACAACACACAAGTTCAAGGTGAAATTCCTGGTACCCATCGAGTAGGTGGAGCACGTCGAGCACTTCTTCTTCGCCGTCGATCCCAACGAATTAAAAAGTATCGGGAAGTGGCATACAACGCACCGACTTGAGGCGCGCTATTTGTGAGCATTCGGCACACACTCTTTCGCGAGCACTCAGTCCGCCGCACTGCGCCGCTCAGGCAGGTTACGTTTTTGTATCAATCCGTCCATAAAAGAGAGATACAATATCATGTATTCGCATACACAAAATATGATAGAATAGCGGAACGACGATGTTACAAGAAGCTAGCGAGTCACTTAAACTGAAAGAGTGGGTCAGGCGCAGATGAACGGCTTAAAGGCGTGGGAGGGGAGGGGAGGGGGTAGGTGAAACATGTTGGCGACCGGTCCCATTGTTTTCACGGGTTCAACGGAGAGGCCCTCCATTGTTCTCTTCTAAGAAAGTACCTAACGCTTTTAAATTTGTTAGACCGGATTAGTTGTTTCATTCATATCTTCCTCTTAAAGATTAAGTTTTATGGTAATGAATCTAATGAATTGTACCTTTCTGGAATCCGTATGAACTGTACATGTTTTTGCAAAGCAGGTTCACTTTCCTGTAGTACATTTTTTTAAAGTAAACTTCAATCAAAGTCAAGGCTTCATTGATGAATTAATGAAAAATTCTAATTGAAATAGGCTGTACTATTGGAATAAGAAAGAAAATGTTATAAAACAAATGTTTTCACAAAGCTACACTAATTGCAATAAAACCCCAAAAAATTTAATGAACCTAAGTTACATGTAATTTTTTTTACGATTTTTTATTCGAAAATTGGGGTTGTAATTAGAAAAACCCAGAAAAAGAGCTATAACTTCTAAACGACTGAGAAATGGATAACTACAAATAGGGTGATTCTGATTGGAAATGACCTCCTCTATGACCTCCTTTCGTTTGGACGTCGAGTTTTGGGACACCCTGTATATGTATTTAAAGGGTTACGAAATGTACTAGATAAGACTACCCTTCGTACGGTTTACCTGGCTCTGTGTCAGTCCCTGCTTACTTATTGCATATCTTCCTGGGGAGGTGCGGCAAAAACGCACCTGCTGAAGGTCGAGCGTTCACAAAGAGTGGTGCTAAGAGTGATGTTAAGGAAGCCTTTCCGATATCCCACTCATCAACTTCTGAGTGAAAGCAGCCTCCTAAGCGTGCGCAAGCTATTTATTGCAGAAATAATAGGGCATCAGAAATGTCAAGACGTACAAATTAGGTCTACGCACAATCATGAAACTAGATTCGCAAATCAAGTAGCAGTCCCGGCTACGAGGACTAGTTTTGCACAGCGCTTTGCATGGTTTCTGGGTCCGTATATTTACAACAGAGTTGATAGGGTATTAGGAATAAGGAAAATTACAAGATATCATTGTAAAATAAAAGTGAATAGTTGGCTTATTAAAATAAACTACGAAGCTACTGAACTACAACTCTCGGTTGTAGCCTAAAGGCAAAACAAGATGTACTCAACATAATTAAACTCACAGTACACACCACACTACACTACACGCTACACCACACCACATCACACCACAATACACCACCACACACCACTACACAGCACACCATATCTCACATTTCTATAGAATGTATAATACCCAAGTGAAATACACCTTTCTGAATACCTCTCCTTCATATTACAGCCATGAAGCTAGTTTAGAGGAGAGGGAATGCAAATTGTATGTAAAATGGTATTAATAAACATTTCATTTCATTTCATTTCAGTGCATTTTTAAAAATGTCACCGGCTTGGGCTGTGACGTCGTAGTTCTCCTCGCGTGTATTACCACCACTAACTTCGTCGCCGGGAACTTCCTGATATAGGAACTGTTGTCACTTTTCGGTCGAGGTCAAAAAACTCTCGTATATCTGTTTTCTAGTTTTTTCGCAGTCCCCCAACAATAACTGGTGCCGTATTCATCTCCAAAATGTTGACGACTCCAGCTGTTTCCGCCATTTTGATCGTCGAAATCGTCGCGAATCGACGCGCGACCCACGTCTTGTACTCGCAGCCATTCTGGCTAGACTGATCGCAGCGACTGCATTAAACAAATCGCTAAAAGAGAAAGAGAAGCACGATCTATTGAACAAAACAGCGTCCTGCTGGCAGGCCTAGAAATCCTGTTATAAACAAAAAACGAGCGTCCTACCGGTATTACCTAAAGTCCTGCTAGGCGGACGCTGGACGTTCTATCATTAATGAATGACCCCCTCTATCAAACTGTTTGTTTGGACCATGACTTTTGGGACAATCATAGCTATATTTTCTACGATGATTTCATATAAAATTTCAATTTTGGTACTTTAGAAATTGTTAAGGACGATGCTCAGTAGTGGACTGTATACGCTGGCGTTTTCTTGATGCCCGTCCCGCAGAGCAGAATATGGGCCCCGTCGAGTGAAGCGTGCGCGGCTTACACACGCGACCGAGATGACCGATAGCGCTGTCTCTCGCTCGTGGTCGACGCACGCACGAACACTGTGCACGGCGGCTGGCTGCAGTCCCGTACCACGTACCCTCGCGTACCACGTACCACGTACCACAGCTGTCCGTACCACCGTGCCGTACTCGATTGTCCCGTAGCTCGTACCGTACCGTACCGAAGCTCGTACCGTACCGAAGCTCGTACCGTACCGAGCACCACTGTACCGCAACTCGTACCGTAACGCTGTACCGTCGGACCGATCCGCACGACGGCAAGCGCGAACGTACGCACTACGCGACCGCGTCCTCAACCTGACGTGCCTCGGGGCACGGGGAGAGACCTCAACCGCTGTGCCGCGGGGCACCGGGAGTTTAGCCGCGTAGTGTAGGGCGTGGAGAACGGAATGAAAGGCGCAGTGCTAGCTATAGTGCAGCCGCACACTAGCTTCCACCCGGGACGTGGAGTGAGCACTCGCCGAGAGAAGACGTCCGATCGGCCGAGGCAGTCGTTCCGTACTGAAGCTTGTTCCTCGGTCGATCGTAGCGGAGAGCCGGTGCTCGGGACGTCTTCTCTTCTTGCTGGCTGGACGAGTACTGACTGAACCGGCCAAAACGCGCTATATTTGTATACGCGCGGGCGCGCTGAGGCGCCGCGGACGCGGCCGTCCGGTTTTGCGGCCGCGCGCCGACGCCCCGCCCCCGCGTCGCGCCTCGGGCCGGCTCAGTCTCCTAACGATTTTGGCGAGTGCACACCTCCCGTTCGCCCCGAATGAAACCCAGTGAGCGACTATATTTTTATTCATATAACTTATAATCTAGACTATCTATCTTACAGCTATGCCTATCTATCTTATATCTATGCCTACCTTACTTATTCTAGCCTATTTATCTTATAACTACGCCTATCTATCTTATAATAGCTTATCTATCTTAGCTAGCTTATATCTACGATTTTTATATATGTTTATTATCTTATATTAACTTATTTTGTATATATTTACATCTTAAAATTACCTAAACTAAGCTACGCCGGCCGCTTCCTATTTCCCTATGCTGCGGAGGCGACGACGTGCGCGTCGTGTCCTGGGCTGGGTCCGTCGTCGCCGCTCCGGCTGGCCGTCGTCCTGAACAGAAATCTAACTTTTTCTCAAAATATATGACTTTTTGAGCGAAATGAACAATTTATTGCACAACTACATAAATATGAAGGTGTGGAACTCAGCTTGCGATGGCTTCACCGAACATATCCGGGCCCATCGTCAGTAGAGAAGGGTGTTAATCGAGGTCGGGACTAGCCAGTGGCCACTCTAAATTTCCCGCGCATGCTTCACGTTTTGGCTCGCGTCAAGCCCTCGTCAGCTAGTCTGCGTTGACTAGGACGCGGGGAAACCACCAGTCCGGCTCTCGACCTCCCTCTCTCTACCTATCCATATCCTGTAGGATACTTCCAGTGACGTTTTCGAAGCTCTCTCCATATATGAGCTTAGGGTCGATCTTGGCAGCCCTAGATTCTTGAAGAGACTGTAGAGCGACTTCGCTGGTAGTCCTCTTGCTCCGACTTCCACAGCGAAGAGATCAGTCTTGAATCCTTTTTTTTTTTTTATTGACAGCGCGACATATGGCGCCGAGCCACCCATAAGGTGTCTAACGACGCCTATGGACATTCGGTCGTATGCGGGGGTTGCGAATGCCATGCCGGCCTGACAGGTGCCCATTCACGCCCCTCTTGAAGGACCCGAGACTGTACTTGGGGGGAAATATATGGGCAGGGAGAGCGTTCCAGAGTTTACCGGTTCTGTAGAGGAAAGATCTGCAGAATCGATTGGTACGCATCCGCGGTAAGTCCAGCGTGTAGGGATGCAATCCCTGCCCAGTGCGGGTGGTGCGAAGGTGGAAAGGGGACGGCGGGATCGCATTAAACAGCTCCTCCGAGCACTCCCCATGGAATAAGCGATAGAACACACTTAGGGAGCCGACATCCCTACGGTGTTGCAGTGGTTCTAGATCGCAGGACACTTCGGGGTCACCCACTAGTCGCACGGCTCGACGCTGGATTGAGTCCAGAGGCGCAAGCTGGTATTTGGCAGAGCCATCCCACAGGTGCGAGCAGTACTCCAAGCAGGACCTGATCTGCGATTTATACAGAAGCAGCTTTTGGTCCGGCGTGAAGTACCGTCGCACCTTATTGAGTACGCCCAGCTTTTTAGAAGCCAGCTTGGCCTTCCCCTCGATATGGCGACGAAAGTTCAGGTCGTGCGACAGTTCGACTCCAAGGACCCCGAGGTGTTCGCTTAATTTAAGCGACGTGCCTTGGAATGAAGAAGCCGGTGTGAACGCCGCTCTCTTCGCACTGAACGCGCAAACTTGTGTCTTGGAAGCGTTGAACTCGACCAAATTACTACGGCCCCATTCGGAAATAGAGCCGAGTGTGTGTTCGAGCTCAGACACAAGTCTTCGCCTCTTCTCATCCACAACATCCCGACTGGCTGAAGGGTGACTGGTGTAGGATCCGTGTGCATCTGGATCTGCATAACAATGTATGTTGCCCAGAGACAGCATATCATTGATATGCAGAAGAAACAGCGTGGGTGACAACACAGATCCTTGTGGTACACCGGCGTTCACTGACGTGGCGTCCGACGAGCAACCGTCCACTAGGACCTGAATGCTACGCCCATGTAGGAAGTCGGCGACCCAGTCACAGAGGCCAGAAGGAAGTCCGTAAGCCGGCAATTTACTCAAGAGCGACTTGTGCCAAACCCGGTCAAATGCCTTGGCAATATCAAGGCCAATTGCCAAGGATTCACCATGACCTTCAAGCGATTCCCCCCAAAGGTGAGTGACGTACGCTAGGAGATCACCAGCAGATCGTTTTGGCCGGAAGCCGTATTGCCGATCGCTGATGAGGTCATTCGTCTCTAGGTACTTCATGAGCTGCGCATTTATAATGCGCTCCATCACCTTACATAGAAGGGAGGTAATCGCTATAGGTCGGTAGTTTGACGGGTTTGAGCGGTCACCCTTTTTGGGGACCGCTTGCACAAACGCCGATTTCCAGGCCGCCGGCACACGGCCGTTGGAGTAGGAGAGACGGAATAGGCGCGTCAGCACTGGAGCCAGCTCGGGAGCACACCTTTTTAACACCAATGCAGGAATCCTATCCGGCCCACTCGCTTTCCTGACGTCTAGGGAGAGAAGCTCCGCACGTACAGTCCGTTGTCGAAACTGCACTTCCGGCATGGAGTTCTCACACCTAGGTATGGATGGGGGAGTGGCACCCCCATCGTCCAGGTTCCGAACAACTTTACCTCCCAGTTCCTCCGTTTCTCACAATCCGGTCTACTAAGTTGCAGTACTTGTTAAGTTTGATGTTGTGGTCCTTCGGTATGTTACTTTCCCATGGAACTGTAAGTTCAACAAGTACTACATGCTTTGTCCCTTTTGAGAATATGAGTATATCCGGTCTTAATGCTGTGGTACAGATTTCCGAAGGCATTTGGTAATGCTTCTCATGTGTGTCCATCAACAATACCCAATCCTTTGCTGCTCCCAAAATTGAAGAAGGTTTAGTCCTATCTTTGGGCAGCTTAATGGCTCCAGGTTTCACAAAGTTGACCTTCTGGAAGCCGCTACTGGTTTGCCCTTTCCTGGTCCGTGCAATTGACAGGTTGATGGCCTCTCTGATGATTTGGAGGACTTTATCATGACGGTAGGAATACTGGCCTCGCTCAAGTAGTACTTTGCATCCGCATAACAAATGTTTGGCCGTGCCTACGAACTCCTTACATGACGAGCATAGTCTATTTGTAGATTTCCCCCATATAACTAGGTTACTCGGATCGGGGAGAGTAAGCTGGAATGCATTTAAGTAGAACTTAAGCAGTTCAGGGGACCAGTTGTATATTATGGATTTCCACTTCAATGCAGGAGGTATGCAGAAGTCGCCCACTGTTAGCCAATCATTCTGCATTTCTTATTAATATAATTATCTACATATACTTATAATATAATTATCTACATCAATACTAATAATAAACCTGTAAGGGATGATCATGGAGTAAGTTATTTTGTTTTATGATATGAGATATAGCGCTTGTAGACTCTTATGTATGATACTGAGGAGATGAATTTATTTATTCAACAGCAAAAATAACATTACAAACTAAATTGACAATTTTTAGAAATATTTTCTGTATGTATGTTTCTCCATAACTCTTAACTGATCATTCGAATTACAAGCACATTGACCTATGTGGGACACAGGATAGCCTATAAGGTGCACCGGGGCTATTGCAACTAAAAATTTTATGTTCCAACTTTGTACCTATCGTAACGGTTACCTTTTCAACATATAAATATGTGTGGTAGATCTGTTATATTATATAATAATTGAAGTTTGTTTTAAAATAAATAACTCAAGGAATAACTTAATAACTAAGAGACAGTGGTATGATTACTTGTTGCAGGTAGAAATAGTTGCATTTGCCCCACATCGGGGGTAAATGCAACTAAATACCATAAATGTGTCTCTAGTTTAAGTTCAAAATTAGGTGAAAATTAAGTTAAAAGTTATTATTATAGGATTTCAAATTCTATGGAGAGGCGATACGTTTCAATTTTGTTTAAATCAAACTTTTATTGCTTTTGGGGGCAAATGTAACTATTATTCCTTAAACCAGTGTTGGGACACAATTTATCGATAATTTTTTACAAGTACAAAATGAAGTAAAAAATGTACGAGTATTTTTAATGGCATTTATTATAAAACTTTTACAACGCAGTAAACTCAAATGGCACAAGTCGTCTTAAAATTAAGAATTACACTCTGTAATGTTACTTGCATTCAAATGTATTAATTGTATATGGAAAAATAACCGTATTGGTTTCCTCATCAAAAGTAGGGATTGGTAGTTGTGAAATTATTTCATGTTTTTCTAATATAGCAATATCTTCTTCTACAAATTTGAAAACGGTATTATTTTTATTTTTGGACTTTAATCCTTTCACCACTACTTTTTCATTGTGAATATCCTCAATTATACAGACATATCTATAAGTCTTTTTACCTTTAGCTGAGCTAAACTTTGCTAAGCATAACAAAATACCTAAATAACTAACATATTATAGTAATACCGCATAAGATATCACATACCTTCAAATGAGTATATTAATCGAAAGTTACAATATCGAAACAAGACATCACTAGTAAACTCGGTTTCATAGTGAATTTTACGGGGCTATTGCAACTAACCTCATAGTTGCAATAACCCCAGGTATAGTCATTGGTGAGGCTAATGTAACTATGCCCATAACTTGGAATAAACTGATCATCAGATCAAACAAATATAACCACTATAACTTACCGTAAGCGATAATCATTAACACAATGAATTGCAGCCAAAAAACTGTCAGGAAAAAAATTTCTGGACCAACAAACTTCGCAACTACTCCTGTGACGCAAACTTTCAAAATGGCGGTCTGACAAAATGCTTTGCTAATAGAAAAGTATAGGTCCTACTAGTGACATCTTTATGTGTAAGTGAAAGTAATTAGTTCCTTCTTAAGATCATAGATGGTGTTGTTTGCGAAAAGTTACCACAAGTCAGTAATTCAAATTAGTTACATAAGCCCCATAGTTGCTTTAGCCCCGGTGCACCTTATATGTTCCGGTTACGCTAAAATGTGGCTCTCATACAACCCGAATTGTTCCGCGCGCCGAAATAAAGGTACAGTGCGAGCGGGCTTACTTACTTTCTTCTTTTGAAATACGAATTTCACGCTAGCGAAGCTGCGGGCAAAGGCTAGTAATTTAATAAATGTTAAAGTTTAAGAAATTAATTCATATTATTTTTCAGTTGTCGAAGAATTTCATCGCCGTGAGGTCGTCCAAGAGGTGCAGGGACTCACAGACCTTCTTCAAGGCCACACCATTCGTAATGACTTGATAAGAAGATTGAAGATTTAAAAATAAAATAAATAATATTATTTAGTAAACCTTTATTATAATACCGTCACCTTTACCTTTTTACACTACTTACATAATTACAAGAAATAAAAAAAAAATTCAAAAAATCACTCGTTCTTAAATTTTAAGTCATCTAATTTACTATTAATACTATCTAACTTATCTATTAATTTGCTGGCAAGACGTTGCCACTCCTCGTCCAGTTTTAAGCGCCTCTCGTCTAAATGTAGACGGCGCTGCTCGAGGCGAAGCTGATCCCTCTGGGCCTCTCTTTCTTCTCGCGCCTTCTCACGCTCATGATAGGCCTCATCGGAGCGTACAAAAGCGGCGGTCGCTGCGTCTACCTTGGACGACTGAAGTTGACGACGCATCTTCTTCCGTCGCTGTCCAGGCGGCGACACAGCAACACGCTTCAATTGAAATTGTGTGCTATGCTCCGGTCAGACTGAGCGCAGTGAGCGCGGTTGGCCCGAAGCGAGGATGTCCATCGGTGGCACAACCCCGGTGGCGCTAGTGTCGGTGACTTCTGTTCCTGTGTAAAATAACAAAGGTTAAGTAATCACATCATGCATGCATCATGCAGCATCAGAGATAATCATATTCGAAGAAAATTAGATTTCGAATTAGCTAATATGTTCAACTTTAATGTAAATTTCTAAAACTAAATTTTTCGTACTGAACTGACTTCTTACACGAGACTGCCTGAACCACTAGGCTTATCCGCCACTAAAATATGTTTATTAATAGATATTACATTTTTTTTTATGTAATCCGGTATGGGTGGCTGAGTCGGAGGGGCCAAAGTGCATGCTCCGTCCAGCCAATATCACCTCCGAGAAGGTAGGTGCCATACCGGAGACTTCCCTGGATTGCTGGCTATACTGGACTAGAGGAGAACACAACTGAGGCTGCTATGCGGCCATCTTACATCCAGTACCAACCCAGTCGGCTACAATTTGAGCCTACCACCTAGGGGCAAGGGAAGGGTCCTTCAGTTTTCCACCGGTTCCGAACGGTGAAGCAGCAGGTGTAGGTATGCACGTAAATTTTTTTTCGTCAGAAAAAACTCATTGGTACATGCCGACCGGATTCGAACCTCGGACCTCTCGCATGAGAAGCCGATGCCCAAACCACTCGGCCACCCGCCGCTTTACAATAATAACATTGATAATAAAAAATTTAATATGAACCATTCGAGAAAATGAACTGTCCCCTGACATGATAGGATTTTTAATAATCTCATAAACTAAAAAGTTACGTTCGGTAAGAGCAATACTCTTTTAATCGTAAATGGTGAAAACGTGTGCTGACTGAAACAATTGAAGATAAGAGAGATAAAAATATGAACCATTCTCTTGAGTGTTGGAACAGCGCTGCGGTGTCTGCATCGTGCTCGTGCTGGCCCTGGGCAGCTCGACATGGATGCTGGACCAGTCATCTGCTCCTGCATAATCCAATATTTTAATAATTTTATAGTATGTATTTCCTTTCAAGATTTTATAGTATGTATGTAATCATTATATTTTTTTATAATGATTACATACATACTATAAAATCATGAAAGGAAAAATGCGATGGGCGACGAAGAAATGCATCTTCGCCCCTCTCCACCACAGCCACGCACACGACTACCACGCTCTTATATTTGTAAATCAATTTCTATTTAAGTAAGTAAACCTTTCATACAGTCCAATATAATTTTTTTAAGACTACACCTAGCTGCCTTCTGCGAATCTCCAAGAAAAGTTAAGCACTAGATAATATGTTCGTTAATAACTTGATAACGGCTGAAGCCGAAACGGCTAAGCAACAAGAACATTTCAGTGAAGTCGTAAATATAATATTCATAAACTAAACAGCCACGTTTGGTAAGACGAATACCATCCGCCAATTGTCTGTTGTATGTTCGTTTATAACTGGAACTACGAAAGTAAAATTGGCTAAATTTAAGATTTTTGTGCAGATGAATTATCCCGACATAATGATATGATTTTTAATAATCTCATAAACTAAAAAGCCACGTTCGGTAAGAGCAATACTCTTTTAATCGTAAATGGTGAAAACGTGTGCTGACTCAAACAATTGAAGATAAGAGAGATAAAAATATGAACCATTCTCTTGAGTGTTGGAGCAGCGCTGCGGTGTCTGCATCGTGCTCGTGCTGGCCCTGGGCAGCTCGACATGGATGCCGGACTGGTCTGTAAGATAAGACATACAATTTTCATTCAGAAACACTCATCGGTGCCATCAGCCGGATTCAAACCTCAGATATTGAGAACAAGAGTTCAACGTCAAGGTCTCTCCGACCATCTGCCAATTGTCTGTTGTATGTTCGTTTATAACTGGAACTACGAAAGTAAAATTGGCTAAATTTTAGATTTTTGTGCAGGTGAATTATCCCGACATAATGATATGATTTTTAATAATCTCATAAACTAAAAAGCCACATTCGGTAAGAGCAATACTCTTTTAATCGTAAATGTTGAAAACGTGTGCTGACTGAAACAATTGAAGATAAGAGAGATAAAAATATGAACCATTCTCTTGAGTGTTGGAACAGCGCTGCGGTGTCTGCATCGTGCTCGTGCTGGCCCTGGGCAGCTCGACATGGATGCCGGACCAGACTGTAAGATTTTTTTTTATTTTTTTTTTTATGGAATCTGACACGGTTGGCTACATCACCTGCAACGTCCGTGATGTCAGCCCATAACACCGGGTGAACTAGGTGCCATGTCAGTGCTTCCCCCTGTGATCGTGCCGGCTACACTGAACTGGTCGGAAAACACAAACTATTTACATAGCCGTTTTGACCGACGTATCATTCAGTGCGGTGGTACCAACCCGGGCGGGTTAAACCCTACCACCAAGTAAGATTAGGAGGGAAGGGACCTACAGTTTTACGAGGAATCCGAACCTCGGTCAGCCTCCAACGGTCAGCGGTCACCCATCCAAGTACTGACCGCACCCAGCGTTGCTTAACGTTCAATAGCGACAGTTGGCTGTCTGCACCACTGAGCTATCGAGGCTGACAAAGACATACAATTTTCATTCAGAAACACTCATCGGTGCCATCAGCCGGATTCGAACCTCAAATATTGAAAAGAATCCAACGTCAAGGCCGCTCCGGCCACACCCGCCACTCGTCTATCGTATGTTACTTTATAGCTCTGGAATGGCTAAAGTAAAAATAGCAAAATTTAAGATTTTTATGCAGGTAAATTATCCGCGACATAGTAACATGCATGACGCTTAATATTCATAAACTAAAAAGCCTCGTTTGGTTAGACCAACGCTCCTTTAATCTTAAAGCTGAGACTCCAACTTGCGGCACTGCCAAAATATTCTTTTTATGAAGTAAACTGCACGACACAACATTATGTGAAAAAGGCGCTGCGCAGCGCGGTACACAATTCGTACAAATAAATTTATTCGGCTCCGCTGCCTCAAGTGAATTTGCATCCTAAATGGTGAAAATGGATGCTTACTGAAGCAACTGGATGATATTAATAAATTATGTAATATTAACCATTCTTAAAACCAGCCACTGGCCGTGGCTCCAGGACGGGAACGTCTTTCAGTGACACCCGCGCTCCAGGGAACTCATCCTCCTGTAAATCAATATGGTACATGCACTCGTTTCTTATAGTCCAAGTGGTACAATTAAATTAATTTATGTATAATTTTGCAAGGGTAACTAAATTAACGTGCGGCGCAGTTGACGAACTTGGAAGCAGAAATGCACTTATCATAGTAAAGGTGGTGCAAACCAATGTGTATCAAACCATTGCCCAGACTTTTACTACTTAAATTTAAACAATGCACTAAAAATTACCTAATCCAAGCCGGCCTCTGTTATGTCGAGACCCGTGACCGACCTCGGCCCGATGATTGATGTCACCCTTTGCTCCATGTCTGTGAGAGAGCCGTTGAATGCAGGACCTCCGCCTGTTTGTCTGGCTTCGCGGCCAATCTTAGCAGCTTTTTTTTTTAATATTATTTTTGAGGTCGCTCCACACCTTGAAAAAATACAATATTTAATTACGAAAATGTATTTTGTACATGCATGTACGTACATACCTAACCTATCCTAACCCAGCCCGCTTAGCTTGCGGCACTCTGTGCGGTTATGTATTAGTAATATGATTAAAATTCGAGGGGCTATTTTCCTGCTAATGTGTTTGTGTTATTGTGCCTCACACAACTTCATATTTGCTTTATTTTCGTGACTAAACCATAGCGTGATTCTAATTGCAGTGCGTGCCAGGCCTTAACGATATTGTAATAAGCAAACCTTCTTCCATTTTTCTTCCGTCTTGGTGTCGCCCGAGCCGTTGCTGTTGAGCTGCCGTGTGAGTTGCTCCCACAGCGCCAGAGTCCGCATCTCGCCCCGAGCACCGTCAGCGGGGTTTGCACAAGTCACCGTGTCTGCAAACAATCGCAAATCGTAATGAACATTGAAATAATTTCGATATAACCTCGAAATATAAATAGCAATGCAGAGTGCTACTTACAGTTCCATGAACGCCACCATTATTTCGAACTGCAGCATCGATGTTTGGCGTCGTCGTGCCGACATCGCAATAGATTTGATTGTTCTTATTTATTCGTCTCCTCCCGAAACAGGCAAAACTATTTGTACTTCGTAGATAACCGCTCACTTTAAAGCACATATTACCAATATATAGAACGCCCACGCAATCCGGCAACCGGCATGGCTTGTTTCTACGTGACAAACAAAAACTAGCGCTATGCTTCTTTAACTCACATAAAAGAAGCATAAACACTAGTACACAATACACACTATGCAATGTGATCACGAAGTTGTTGTTATTGTTGTCTATGATCGAACGCGAGAACCATCGAACGATCGATACGTGTTCGATGCGGTAGCGATGTAACTCATGGTACCAAATCGAACGCAAACAAAATCGTACGTGATGAGTCGACAACACTTACAGTTAGTTTGACAGAAATCCTATGGTAGCCGCACAGTGGACAAATTTGGGTGGCTGTATTTTAATTACTGGCAGACGTGAAGGGAGAATAAAAAAAAACCTCTCATACTTTTGACTGGATCAGTTAAAAAAAATACTTGTTTCAATGTTGCTGTATTTTTTTTATTTACCCTGCTTGACAGGAATTTACTGTTGACTGGAAGAAGTTACCTATGGCAATAAGTCCGCCATCTGCTCAGCATAAAAGTATACATCAGACGATATAGTTCATTTACATCTGTAGGCACAAATTTGCGCATTTGTGCCTGGGTGTCATTGGGAAAGTGCCGCTCGTACTTAATTTTCTCTCTGGGCCGCATATAAATTTGTTTGCTCCACTATCAATTTCATAATAGTGTCGTCCCACGTGCTCAGGAATAAGTCCAATGGATCGGTGAGAACACTCGTGGGCCCAGAAACGTGCGTGTAGGCAGATTTCCGACCGGTGAAGTTCGAGTAGTCCTCTGTCCACGTAAAATTTTGATTCGGGATCAATTGTTCGTCGACCTCGTCCAGCTCCCGCACTTCCGGCTCCACCGATTCGTCACTATCTTCCTCTCAATCTCTATCTCGGTGGGGCCGCACTATTCTATCTTGTTCAGATTCGGTCTCTTCAGAAGGCGACGAAGATCGACCGCGCCCGGAATAAACGACGTTGTCCGGTGCCGAAGAAGGCCCGGCAACGGCGTGTGAATTTCGTTTGAAATCTTTTCCGAAGGTTCTCCCGCAGATTCAGGCCCCTCATTTATATTACGACCTCCACGCCCGCGCCCACGTCCACGACCTTGTTCCCGCCCCGCAGTTGCCGTCCTCATCGGTCCTTAACCTTTCTATACCCGCCGCGCGCTGTCACGAAGTGGTGTGTCGATATTTGGCAGTTGGTGAAGTAATAAAGAATTCTTGATGGACTTCATGAAAATTTAATGCAAAACTTAAAAATTAACTAGAGCTACTGGGGCAGTAGCCTTACAACTAACAGTTGTTGTTGTTTTGGTTTGGGGTTGGCTCTAGGCCTGCAAACTAATCCCGCTTGGTTGGGGACCTTCGTGCAAAACCCCGCAGTCTCCAGCTACCCCAGCCACCCTATGTCTTCCATGAAAGCCACAAGTCGACCGGGGTGTCTGCAGGCCGCTTATCCCTTAGTCGCCTTTTACGACATGCACGGGGAGAGATGCAGTGGGGCTATTCTTATTAAGTACCGACCCCACAGTACAGTTAAAAAAACCAATAATGTACTTAAATAATGTAGCTTAACCGTTCTATAGCCGGCGCGCGTTGTTACGAAGTGGTGGGTCGATATTTGGCAGTTGGTGAAGTAATAAAGAATTATTGATGGACTTGTTGAAACTTTAATGCAAAACTTAAAAATTAACTGGAGCTACTGTGGCAGTAGCCTTACAACTAACAACTAATACGGAGTACCGGGATGAACTGAATATTGTGATTATCTGCAACCTTTTATATGCTGGTCAAAATATGGGTTCATCTAAGCTAAGGTCTTCGACGCAAATTGAATTTTGGGTGAAGAGATAGTCAAGTCGGCGAAAAACATCTTTTGGTATGATGTTTGATGTTTTTAGGTTGAAAGGTTATTTATTCAATTTACTTAATATATCTCTTTTGTTTCAGGCATTTTGCCGACACTGAGGCGGTGCGTGTTCGAGGTAGTATTCAATGCCAAAAACGGTGCATTGACTGATAACATAACATAACACCGCCACCCTTAGATTGAAAAATATTGAGGAATGATACAATTTTTCAACAGAATTATATATAACTATAAGACTGTTTTATTTAATAAATGAATTTATGATTCGATTTGCTTTTTTTGACCTACCTGATTCTACCCCAATGATGATAACTAGCTAGCATACGAAAATCATTATACATAGTAATGTATGCTTATAATTTTACACTTCTCTAGGGTTTTATGTTAGTAAAATTTAAGAAATCAAATCGTATATATATATATATACATACAAGACGTAATAGTATGCGCAATTTAAATTTCTATTTCTTCTACAATTATAGGTTTAGGTCGTCTTGCTTTTTTGTTCTTGTTGCTCTCTTGATGGGTTACTGGGTTTGGATTGGATCTGGGGTTGGATTTTTCACACTTTTACACTTTTATATCGCGAGTGCGGGGGTGGAGCACGTCGCACGCCCCCGCACTGCCTTTGTCACTTATTTACGTCTTGACACGGATGATGCAACTAAAATAATTATTACTCCCTAACCCGGTGCTATTGTTTTGATATTATTATGTTCTCATTCACACGTAGCGGCATATGTATAAATAATTTAAAGAAGTTCTCATTCATACACGCAGTATCACTCAGGTCGTACGTTTTCGTTTAGCTTGATTCGTCGTTAGTAGCCTCCGTCCGCGTCGTTGACAGCTATTCTATAGCCAACTATAGCAATATACTATATTCCTTTGATAAAATGATAAAAAGAATCATAGGCATGACGAAAAGAAAGAGTTGAACGTGTGTTGGACGTTGTTAGTCACACATCAGGGTGGCAAGAATTTGGGAAAAAATAGAACCTCTAGAATACTATAATGGACTCTGTATTTGATTTGATAAAAGTTTTCTTTTCTTTTTTGTATGCTTCAATCATATCCTCGCTAATGTTTCTTCCTTAAATTTAGCTAAGAGTCCATCGTCTCTTTTTTTCACTGCACTCGCGAATTCGGCACAATCCTTTTTGGGTCACTTTTACGTGTTCGTCACTGTCCAACCGTTTATTACAAAAAACGCACAATTCGTCACTATCTTCGCCTTGCCCATTATATTCGCCTTTATCGTAGCCATTTTGAAACTAGTTTTTAATACAGCACAACTTGTGTTGGAGGAACGCGGACACAAAGTGAACGGGGAACACGGCACGGAGAACATTGCGGTGGCCGGTGGGTGTTTCTCCGAAATGAGTGATTTTGAAGTCACGAAAAATTGTACAATTCTTCAACCAGTATCCGACTGTTCAGGCGGGAGGTTCGGTCAGCGGTAAGGTTATCGGAAAAATGGAGTACGGAACTGAGTTTTAAGTAGCGGGAACGGGTGAAGAATTTGTAAAAGGTTCTGTTGCCGAAGAGGAACGTCTTGGAAAAGCAGGCATCGATGGTCGGATACCTGACAATTCCAGGAAGCATATAAAAAGCAAACACCATAAGAATTTCGTGCACGTTTGTACGCTTGAACAGGTAGCTCGGGTTTCCCGGGCGCTGTTCCGTGTACGTGGCGTACGGATGTACGCCACATTGGAGAAATTTACGCCAAATTTTCATCAAGTCATACGTTCTGTGTGCGTAAATACCAATGTCATGGAAGTTACTAACTTTTTGCTTCGTTCCACAGTTTTCTACTATATTTATAGGGTCAGTAAATAAGATGAGCCGTGTGTTTTGACGAATCCTCTGAATTATCTTGAAATTTCCATTTGAAGTGAGGATCTTGCAGTATTTGTCATAGTTTTTTGAGTGTTCTAGGAGTATGCTTGTCTTGCACGTTGGTTCGGCGTTTTCATCCCTTATGATGAGTGACCTACATATTTGACGTCGTATATCGTACTCAATACATGTAGAAAGGTCATTTAGAGTTGTGTAACTTCTTCCGTCTTTGTTGAGAGCCACATATTTTTTTTTTTATGTAATCCGGTACGGGTGGCTGAGTTGGAGGGGCCAAAGCGCATGCTCCGACCAGCCAATATCACCTCCGAGAAGGTAGGTGCCATACCGGAGACTTCCCTGGATTGCTGGCTATACTGGACTAGAGGAGAACACAACCGAGGTTGCTATGCGGCCATCTTACATCCAGTACGGTGGTACCAACCCAGTCGGCTACAAATTGAGCCTACCACCTAGTAAGGGGCAAGGGAAGGGACCTACAGTTTTACACCGGTTCCGAACGGTAAAGCAGCAGGTGTAGGTATGCACGTAAATTTTTCCGTTAGAAAAAACTCATTGGTACACGCCGACGGGATTCGAACCGCGGACCTCTCGCATGAGAAGCCGATGCCCAAACCACTCGGCCACCCGCCGCTGTGAACATATTTGTTGCTTGCCACGAGTGTGGTATAGGTGGGTAGAAGGATCATAGGCGGGAAGAGAATAAGTTTGGTAAAGGGTTAAAGGTTCTTCTCTATCTACAAGGGGTATGTTTTAATATTGACACGAGAGTAAGGTCTTTCATATATGCGTTAAAGGAGCTCACAAAAGTAAGCTCCTTTAAGTAAGGCGTTAATGTTTTCATAACAGGGTGTTTCTATAAATTGGTAAATTTGGGGCTTTTATTAAGTTCTTTCGATAAAATATGATGGTTTAAGATATTTGAGGGTAAGAGACCGCTGAAAGCAGGGTCCACAGCGTTAATAAGTTCGCGTATCTTGAGATTTATGATCATGAGGTTCTGAATTATATATTCATATTGTTCAAAAAGCATCTCTCTCTGGTTCGACCTTTCCAAATTTCCATTGTTCCAAAGCTTGTTTGAATATTGCAAAGTTTGCATTGATTTTTTCACTATTGAATGAGAGTTCTCTTATGGTTTTATTAAAGGTCTCGATGACGGGCATAGTTACTTGAATTTGTTTTTCTAGAAGAGTATTATGTTGTACTTGTGAGGTAACCTATTTACCTCACAAGGTACCTGGGTACCTAGGTCGCACACCTAACATATTTGCTGTGTGTGTCGTGAGGCCGTCGTTAATGACGCAACAGTCCGGGGCGCTCTTCTCGATCTGTCGGCTCCCCCGGTTGGTTCAGACAGCTCAGGGGGAGCTTGCCATTGCTGCCGCCACTGCGCCCCCTCTCTCACCATCACTGGCTACCTCCCGTCCCCGCACAACCCCGGGGTTATCACGCCGACGGGAAAAACACGAGTCCTAGTGGGCAGGCTGCCCTCTCCACCTTGCTCTGTCTGGTCTGCGTTTTGCGCAGATAATATATCTGCTTCTGCCTGTTCGACCACTGGCATAGTCGAGAGGAAGTTTGCAACGCTCCCTCCCGCAACAGATGAGAGAAGGGCCGCCGCTGCCGCTTGGCCGGCATGCGATATGCCAAAACTACCGGCGAGTGCGTCCTCCCGCGTCCGGGCATCTCCTCCAACCACCATGGCCACCACCTTCCTTCCTGACAGAAGCGACCGGCCCTGTGAAAAACCTAGGTTCACATACAACTGCCGATTCTCTTACTCCCGAACATACGCGCGGACGAGCGACCTCCCGACTCAGAACTTGTCTGGATGTTCTTTTCTCCAGCCTCACATGTTCGAGACCGCATCTTCAGCGGACTCAACGCTACCCGCTCGAAGAACGTAGATTGGTCGTACTTGTGAGGTTTGGATTTTATGCAATAGGTCATTTATTTTGTTTCTATCGGAATCGTCCATTAATTGATGTGGACTCTAAGTTTTCAAATAGATAAGGATCCTGCTGGTGCTCCTCTGGGAGTCCCGAAAGAAGCTCTGGTGAGTTAGAGATCCACTTTCTCAGCTCATAACCTGCAGACTTCAAGATTCCGATTAATTCATCCCGCAAGACTAAGGCCTCCGCGACGTTGGAGGCGCCCGTACATATGTCATCAACATAGACGTCTCGTTCCAAAATGGAGGCCGCGCGAGGAAAGTTCAAACGCTCCCGATCTGCCAGCTCCATTAAAGACCGAATGGCAACAAAGGGACTCGATCTCAGTCCATACGTGTTTGTGTTGAGCTCGAAGGTGACAATGGGGTCCTCAGGGTTCTCCCTCCACAAGATCAACTGGTAGCGTCTATCAAGGCCCTTCTGTGCAAGCAATCTAGAACAAAACTTCAAATGTGCCTTGACAGCCAGTGTATGAGCAATGTTCATCCTGCTAGCTGTAACATTTGCAGCTTGTCTCATATTCTTGTTTTCCCTCGTATCGAATGACATTTACACGTTCCAAAGATCCAATTTCAGACATAATGTCATGGTAGTGTACCATAAAGTGGTGTTTTGGTTTCAACGTTTCGCCTTTCCTGTGTTTTGCACAATACTTTTCTACTGTATCTTTTACCTCTTCCAAATCTACAGTAAATCCCAAACTTGATTTGTTTAGGATCCATTGTTTGATTTGATCTTCTTCAAGTTTAGTTAGAATCGTTTTAGGGCCCTTTCTTGCTAATACTGGAACTCTATTCGAAACTTTATCATGTAGGGTCGCTTTTGGAATTCCGTAGGTTACACTAGCTTACAGTGTTAGACGTCCAGCTCTAACTTCTCTTACAGCAGAATGGCCTAATATCACCTCTCTGCTTCCTCGAACCATGCAAGTAGCTTGAAATTATGAACAATTGAAATTAATGTTACCTTACTAAATTAAATTTGAGAATTGCGCGATCTTATTTTTTAGATCTATCCGAAGTCCCATGTACATGGATGGGCACAGCTGTTGAAGTAGGGAATCATTGAGGTCTTTTAAACGATGATTTTTTGTGTCGTTTACTCAAAACAAAGAGTAATTTACCAGATTCGCATATTTAACTCATGAGTACGTACCTACCTAATTGATGAAAGGCGCGCTACCACTAGACGTACAATGTTGTGTCGTGTCTTGTCGCCCGGTGGTGCTTTTTAGTAGATGAAAATAGTGGTAAAAGTTGAAACTAATATTTTATAGTGACGTAATCTAGCGGTGTAAGTGAATATCGGATTCGCCCAAATCCTCAACCAAAACCGGATCATCAGCAGCATCACCCTCCAGGAGGTTTTTTATTTCCGCCACATCGTTAGGTGGGAACTCATTTAGAGTTTTAGCACGCAATGTATCTGATACTGTATCAACCTACAAGTGAATACACCTCGTCCATCGCCACCGCGTATCCAGCTACGAGCCTCCGGATCCGCAGTGCTCGCTGCGAGCTCGCGCGGACAACGTGGACGAAATGGTGGCTAGTGCTGCGTTCATATTAATATGGAATCTCGTTGAAAATTACAAAAGTCCGCGTCGATTCTGGGAAAGTAAAAATAGAAATCGATCTAATTTAGTATTGGATATGCAATCTCAACACATCAGTGGACATTTTAGGAACTTCACACGTAATGTCATGTACAGATTTTGAATATCTGATGAACCTGATCGGACCTAAAATTCACACTAAAGACACAAAGTTCAGAAAAGCTATAACAGTTCAAGACAAATTGGCTCTGACAATAAGATTTTTAGCAAGTGGTGATTCATTTACTAGTTTACAGTATGCCTTCAGAATATCTAAGCAAGTCATAAGTAAATTCGTTCCAGAAGTGTGTATAGCAATCATCAATGCATTAAAAGACAACGTAAAGGTAATTTAACATTTTTATTAATCGAAACTGAAGAATAAACTTGAGGATCTTGAAATCAAACACAGACAAATAAAATAATAATAGAGAACTTTTTTTTTTTTTTATGGAAAGGGACACGGTTGGCTACACCACCTACAACATCCGTGATGTCAGCCCATAACACCGGGTGAACTAGGTGCCATGTCAATGCTTCCCTTCATTTCATGTCGGCTACACTGACCTGGACGGAAAACACGAACTATTTACATAGCCGTTTCGACCGACGTTTCGCTCAGTGCGGTGGTACCAACCCGACATTAAATGAGTTGTCTAGGCGTTAGCTATTTTAACGTCGTATTTTGAACTTCGTCAACATCTCAACGACGGCGTCGGTTCTTGGGCCGATCGCTGTGGTGAATGGACCTCCTGTTATCAGTCCATCCAAGCCACGGAGTATTAGGGCGTTTCTGTTCGCAATCCAATCAGGTGGAACATTTCTATAGCCATTAAAGGCAAAGCACGGCCAGGGGTTAACCTCCACTTCTCCTACTTCATCCTCCAAGTTGAAGATCTTCTTCAACGTCCTCTAAGCCATCACTTTACCGGCTGTTGCAAGACGCAAGGGTACTTTAAAAGAATAGCCCCACTGCATCTCTCCCCGTGCATGTCGTAAAAGGCGACTAAGGGATGTGACTCCCTTCTTATATAACTAGGTGGTAGGGTTTAACCCGCCCGGGTTGGTACCACCGCACTGAATGAAAGGTCGGTCGAAACGGCTATGTAAATAGTTTGTGTTTTCCGTCCAGTTCAGTGTAGCCGGCACGACCGAAGGGAAGCACTGACGTGGCACCACGTTCAACCCAGTGTTATGGGCTGACATCACGGATGTTGTAGGTGATGTAGCCAACCGAGTCAGTTCCAATATAAAAAAAAAAAAAAAACATCGTGCGCGTAGTCAGCGCACCGTTGTTCTCACCATTCTGGCGGCAGACGGAAACCTCTTCAGTTTGTGGCTTCCAATAGGTCTGCTGAGCCATGGACCCGTCCGTGGTACGTGATGGAGTTAGAACTTTGTAGTTCTTCACTTCAGCAAGACGACGCATCACTAATTCGAAGAGAGCGCGGCTGACCCTGTACTTCGGGATCGTCCAGCATTCATCCACCTCGTGGTTTGCGTCGAAGAGCTGCTCCATCTCATGCTGTTGGTTACGACCAAGCAGCAGAGCGCGTCTCCATCCCAATAGGTTCGGGGTAGGTACATTGAAGTCATCTACCTCACGAGCCCTCTCCTCCTCGGGGGGGCCTTCGGCGTCGTCATCTATCCTCTCACCCGCAACCTCATCGTCGGCTCTATGGCCGGCGGGTTGAGCGCGCGGCGCCGCAGCTGCGGCGGCCAACGCCTGCGGAGCTGGCTGGATACGAGGTATGATCCAATCCCTCGGTGCATGACGGTCTCTCGTGTAGTCGAGGTCAGCGTAGACTCTCGATCTACTGATCTGTTTTTGTCTTTTTGTAGAGCACATCTGCAATGGCTAGTTGGATACCGTTAGCGATACATGTTTGGTGGTAAGCACTTATGGCGTTTTCTAGTTTTATCATCATATTGCATCCGTCTGTGGTCGCTGCTTCGACGTCCGCAGCCAGGTTTACGCCGAACTCAAGACAATCTGTCTCTTATTGCAGCCTCGAATTTTTCAGCGGGCATAGATCCATACACTCTGATGAAGTATCTTTTCCAGAGTAAAATGTTCATATCGTATGTATAGTCGGGTGGACCGATTTTTTTTTTCTGAATTTCAAAATGGGCATAGGGGGATAAGATGCTGTATTAATAGACAACTAAAATGGATAAATAAAGTTTTAATAATATCACATTTTATAGTGCCACAACAGCTCCCAAAACATAAAGACCTTGTCAACTGGAATTATAGAAATCAAACTGGGAAACGAACACAATATTGGCATTATTAATCAAACAAAAATATACTTACTAATAAACTGTCGGCATTACATTTGACGGTAATTTTTTTTGTATAGAAAACAGGCATTCTTTTTCTGGATTCTAAGCTTGATTCCAGATGGTCTCCAGCTTAAGAGCGACTTCTTCACACGTTGTAGCAACTATATCCTTGTACTGATTGTCTCTCCTTGAATGATGCGCCCACAGAATCGACCTCAAAACAGCTTCACACGTTGGCAATACGTTTTGGGGCAAATCACGACCATGTCCATATATTGTGCAAGTAAAATCACTTCTTAATTTAGACGTAGTAATTTTTATAACGTTTTATTAAAGCATTGTTTGCGGAGCAAAGCGGTTGTGGCATTACCTTATAAGTATACTTAAATAACAAATAGCAAAGAGCTTTCGCAAGACACATCTTTCACTTTAATGGCACATTTATACCTAAAAATAAATCACAAAAAGATTTCAAATAAATGCTCAACATACGATACATGCATAATCAAATTAAAAATGAGTATAATTTATTCGATATCATTACCAAAAACAAAAGTTAATAACTAAACATAAATCACAAAAAAATCTAAGGTATCAAAAATAACATAAATGATTCTGTTGCATCTCCGGTTTCTGCAGCCTACAAGGGTATACTTCTACAGAATGCTTCTGAATGTTTTCTGGCATCAATGGCCCCAAGTTTTTTATTATATTTTGTTTTCTGGTAGAAGTAGATACCCTTGGGCGTGCGTCTTTTATCAGGCTTGGGAAGTTTTTTCGATTTAAAACAGTTCTATTCTTCAGCATCAAATTCTGTTTTGTAATAAAGGCAGTACTTTCCTCTATTTACCATGACTTCCACAATATCTTTTAGATATACCCTGTTTCCAGCACCATCTTTGAGTTTCTACTGTGGGATTTGAAACTTGAAAATAAAGAAATCTGTTATTTCCATCTTTTCAACATACATTTTACCAGAGTTCGCGATCTCGATGGCATGGCAAGTCTTCAAAATCGTACACCTTTTTCTTTTTGTTTAGAGATTGTTCCACGTTGGCGTGAAACGAGTCCGCAGACATAAAAGTATGCCCCGGATCGAAATAACGTTTAGGGGTGGCCTCGGGACAACGTTTAGCCCGGGACAAGCCTTTAAAGTTTAAACAATTATACCAACTAGAATTATAATAGGTACTAATTTATTACATGTATTTTAGTAAACCAAAATAATAAAATCTTATTCTATAATATTAACTTACTTAGGGCTTTGTACTTTTTCTTGATTTAATAACTCTAAGTACTCCAATATGAACATTGAGTCTGCAATAAAGACGTGCTTATTATTATGAAATCATAAAGGGCTGCGCACTGTTATATACATATTTGCGCCCTGATATAAGAATATTTATATTGTCAGGGATCGGCGGCGATCGGGATAGCCTTAAATTTATCATACAAAGATAGCAAAAAATACATATCACTGTCACAGGACGTCAAAAGATCGACAGATCCTTGTGAAGGTGCACTAACACGATGGCTCAAATTACTTGTTAGTTGCATTATCAATTCTACATCATCAATGTCTCTTTTTTTTTCTGAACAATTCTTGGCCTCTTCCAAACCTCAGATTAACTGGTTTCAGTAGTACCCTCGTCGTCTTCTTCGTTACGATTGATTTCTTCGGTGTTATCGTCTTTGTTTAGTACTTGAAAACACTCGGGCACTTCTACGCCACAAACTAAACCGATGATTGTAAAAAAAAAATACCTACACTTATCTAAATTTTAATTTCAAGAGCGTGTCCTATTGATATCTCTTCAGTTAAACATTGTATCATGGTCTGTCTTATTGCGTCATCTCGAATTATATAATGGTTTTTACGCTTCTTTGGAATATCAATTTCAAAGAATGTCTCTTTATTGTTAAACATTTAATAAACGCAACAATGTAACGTTTTTATTTAAACAGTTATTAAGTGCGGAATGGAATGATTCCAATACATTGTTCGTTCGATGACGTAGCCCAAAGACGATGATATTATCGAGAGGCTTTTTCAGTAATCGGCCAACATATGCCATAAATTTAGGCATTTTCAGATTAATACTTTAATATACTGATGTACATAATGTACTGCCGCCCTTTTAACATCAATTGTTCAGGAAGAAGTGATAAAACTGCACATATTCCCACAATATGTTGCTCATCTAATGTTGTTTACATTCATAATATATATGCACATACGCACATTCAAGCTAATTATGAGGGCATAAGACTTACTTTAAGGCTGGTTAGATCTACTGATTAGATCTTTTCAGTCTAGTGCGGACGTTTACGAGGTATAGTCGCGAAAAATTGATCCTGATGTCCTAAAAATTGTCGGAGCTCATATAGTTTGTAAAGGACGACAACAGAAAAAAAAAAAAGAAATTACATGTGCATTCTATTGTTGCAGCAAGATTATTTCAGGGCGCTTTTGTAATCTTGCACTCTCTAAGACACAAACAAACTCTTCAACTACTTTCGGATGTCCACAAAAAGCTTTGTTGAATTACTGTCAAAGTTAGACAACGAACTTACGCATTCAAACTTGTTACGTCTACCCATATCCCTTATTGAACGGCTGGCTTTGACTTTGAGGAAGTGTTGATTTGCGGAGAAACCAGAGAGATATTATTAGGAATGTCTTCACGAGTATTTGAAACTGCAGAAGCTGCAGTAGCTGCAGTTGATAACCGGTTTGCCAATGAGTAACATCGTTCGATGTCTTATTTGAGCATCATGTTCGATGCTTTGTGGATATACTATGCAGATAGTATTGGACATGTCTTCAATATTCATAGCTACATTCAAAACTTCACTTCCAAATAGTAATGTTTGATGCATTGTGAACCTTTTCATCATCGGCCCCAAAGAAATTGACAAATGCCCTTTCGTCATAATCAAGCTCAGACACATTTTCGTTTAACGTGGAGAGCATACTATTTTCAAAATCCGAGTTTGGACGTGGCAGCTCGGTACTCTTTTTTTTTTTTTTTGAAATCCACGGCCTCGTAACGACATGCGGAGCATCGTTATCTGGTGTGAGGTTTTCAGTTGTGGGATCTTGAGTGGTTGGGTGGTATCACACCTTACAGAGCGTGACCCTGGTTAAGTACGCAATTAGCCTCACAGTGGTGTGGCTCGGGTTCTGACCCGCATGGTATCGGGATCTTGGGAAGGGAGAAGTCAGTGACGAGACGATATAGTTGTATTTTTACAAGTTTAATAAATATTATTCTTAGAGTCTAATTACAGAGCTAGACCGTTAGGCGGTAGTTCTCGTAGTACAGTTATAAAGTTTAGTTCTAGTCTTGATGCAGCCTGATTTGACGGCTAAACAATCGAAGTGAGAGGAGCGGAACCCGTGGCACAGCACTTAGCTCCAATGCTGTGGCGAGGGTCTCCCCGGTAGGTCCGGGAAAGTTGCAGGTGGCGAAGACAGGCTTCGAGATGCGGTGGGAGCGGTAGGCGCACCCGCTGTAGGCCGTGCAGCGGCTTCTTCTGGAGCAGCAGAGGGCCTTGCCGTAGGTCGGCAAGACTGCGTGGACGTGTTCTCACACGTGGCCGGGCCAGACAGAGTCCCAGCACCGGCAGACAGTAGCGGCGGGGCGAACCAAGCAGGTAAGCCCGGGCCGAAGCGACGTACAGCAGCGCAGCAGGCGAGCCGAGAGGCGAGCCTCCACCAAAGCGCCCGCGGCTGGAAGGCAGATGACCAACCGCGGTACAATAATTATAGGTCGGCCCGGCACGTGGCGGGGAGGCTAAAGCCACGTGCGCGGGAGACAAGGGGAAGCAATTTCGAGCAGTAACAAGTAATCAAGCAAGCAGGGAGGACTAATAAGTAAGAGGAAGTACCTTTATGAAATGTGCAAGAATATCGGCCTCCGCCGCGGGCGCTGGAGTGGATGGCAGGAGGTGTAGTCGGGGCGGCTGCTGTGGTACTAAAAGTGACTCCACAGCCGCGCGCCCGAGCTTATATAACCTTGCCTCCCGCCATCACACAACGCGCACGGCGGCGGGGGATCCGTACGTCCGCGCGAACCGGAGGAGTCGACGCGCGGCGACGGGATCCTATGATAGGTCGGTGCCGCCGGAGGTTGACCGTATAACATACATAGTAAGTTAGTTTTTACAGGGGAGCTTGGCCTTAATGGAAGACGATCATACGTAGCGAGGGGTCAGGGCCCCGCACTACGTGACAGTGGGTATTGGGATCCACGGCGCTGGTAGTTACAGTGGTGGACATAGAATCATCCATATAATTTTCGATTACTGGATTTTGAAAGCACATTTGTTCTAAGTCAGGGCAGTGAATTTCGTTTCCGCAAATTACACTAGTTTACCCCAATTATTTTTTAAAATGCCTTAAATATGATAGTGGTACCCAAATACAACCCCCTACTCTTAAATGAAAGGCGCCAAATTCGAAAATGTTACGTAATTTTAGCAAATTAACCGACAACATTTCTCGAAAAGTACGCGTCTCCGGCAAGAAATTCTTTCAGTAATATTCTTCTAATATCCTAAACTACAGGATAGAACTAGCAATATTAGACCAGGGCTAAAGCTACTAAGGCAGACCCAAAAGGCATCTAAGCCCACTTCGTTCATGGTTAGCTGCCTTTTAGTTAAGAATTAGAAGCTATCAGTGCGTATGGGCTTTTATTAATTTAGAAGTTGTTGGTATAATGACATGAAGGACAGCACTGACATGGCACCTAGTTCACCCGGTGTTATGGGCTGACATAATGGATGTTGTAGGTCATGTAGCCAACCGTGTCAGTTTCCATAAAAAAAATGGGGCTAATTATCTTAATATCTTTTTATATTTTTTTAAAGTATCGAAATACAAATAGAGCGAGCGAACGAAATGTCATGGCCGATTGTAGATTAAAAATTTAAGTGTTGTGTATTCTTCGTTGGAATCGTTTTTATAATGTAGATCGAAGCTTGTTCTTTTGAAACAAACTTGAGTCATGGTTTTAAGGTACGCCCTTGGATTCTAGTTCTGAATGCGTCGGTCTGATTTTTTATTCGCATAATGTATGAAGTCTTGAGGCTGCAAAGACTTTGCATAAACTTACCATTATTAGCCGAGGCTACCTTGTCTTCAAAATAATTGTTTTCCTTTTTTTCATGACCAGTTGGACTTGATGGTGGAACTGGTCGCAGCTCATGTATGTGTACCTGGCTGGGAATAGTACAGTGTGATAAGGGTTGCCATATTTGGCTAGGGTCTCGTCGGGCCTTCTAAGATGGGGTGTATAAAGTAATCAAATTGGTGACAAATATTATAATTGATTATTTTAGATAAAATATCTGTTTTTAAATACATAATAAAAATATGTATAATTTCTTGCAGAAGTACTTGGATGGCCATACTTTTCAGAAGATTTTGCTTTTTTCAACAATTCTTTGCGCCAGTTAATATATTTGTAGAGTCTGTGCAAATCATGTCATAATTAACTTGCCACTGTAACATGGAATCCAGTCTGCGAGCAGGTAATTTCGTTCATCAAGTCCACTGGGCCGACATTAACGAAAAAACTCGTTCCACTGTGGCTTTGTGAGCACTGATTGCAAACAAGTACTCGCATAATTTCAACAGTTGGCATATTCTTTCAGGACTTTCAGTTTCTTTGAAAAATTAAATCCATTTCTCCTCAGCCGAATCGATCGAATTCCATTCTTCCGATGCATACGGCTCGAAACGGCACGGGCCGCGACAATTTGAATTTCCATTGCGCAGTTTCAATCGGGATTCGGGACATTTTAGTCTTATGTCGGGACACAGAGCTCAATAACGGTGACAGTCCCGATATATCGACCGCAATGATGTCGTTACTAACAAGGTACGACCGAAGGGAAGCACTGACGTGGCACCAAGTTCACCCGGTGTTATGGGCTGACATCACGGATGTTGTAGGTGATGTAGCCAACCGTGTCAGTTTCTATAAAAAAAAAAAGGTCAATCAGCATCGAAAAGAACAGCCAGTTCTTATTTTGGGCTGTACAGGTGGCAGTCTGACGGCGTGAGCCGGCTGCAGTCTGTTTACCCTGCGCCTTGGCCCCGCCGCGCCGCCCCCACTAAGTTCACTAAAATCCATTGTAAAGATCCATCCAGATCCAAGGTATCTGAAAATCATATCATCATATTATAAAAATAAAATGGTTGACACATGCAATCTTTCAACTTCCCTGGCTGCATCTACGGTGCAGTCATTTCAAATAAAAGTCTAGAAATTTGAATTTTGAACATAAACAATACAATACAACAATACGGTCCATGTTCTTGATATATATGTTTTAAAACCAGTACCGTTCCATGTAATTAACCCTTAATTCCTTAACCCTTAAATGCAAGATTTTGTTATTTTACTTGAAAAAAAAATATATGTTATTGTTGAGTGGGTCTGAATGATAGTAATGGGAAAAATAGTAAAACATTTTTTTTTTATGTTTAAGAGTTTATTTTTTTACTAAAAACCTTATGTAAAATTTATTTTACATTATGCAGTCCTGCCAGAACAAAATTATCCTACTAATTTATTAATTATGACCAATATTTTTTTTATATATATATGAAATGCACGTAAACAATTTTTCATTTTTGTTTAATGTTACCTTACATTTCTCACATTTGTTCATTGTTAGTCCAGAACAACCTGACATTTTACACTTGACGGGTATATCATTCCTGTCAGCCCAATGACTTACGTTATCCGTTCGCACATCGCGAGAAGGAATATAATGTCTGGGACCCTTTCGTTTTTTTACTTGCAGCTCAGACTCTACACTGCTTGTGCTTGGCCTCCCCCGCTTCCGCTTCAACACTTTCCCAAATTAACACAATGATGGCGCCGGCTCCAATCTGAATTCGCACAGATTCAGTATTTTGTCAGTACCGCCGGCTTACAAAAATTAAGAGTTCTATAAACAATTATACAATTAGGGTATACAAAAATTAAGAGTTCTATAAACATTCTTAAGGTTTAATTTAATTTGAATGTTGCTTTTTAGTAACAAAAGTGGTGATATCTGGGCTGATTTTGATTAGTTGTAGTCTCAAATCTGGTCCTACTTGTAGTTTGTTCTTGTACTTATTTTTGCGTACACCAGAGTTGAAAATCCTTTTTCGCATAAATATATCGTGGGGAAAGGTAGCAATTGCTTAAGCGTTAATTCCGATATTTGCACGTAATTCTGTTTTACATTTAGCCAAAAGCTTGTAGAAGTGGATTCTTTGAAATTTATTTTTAAAGTGGAATCACAACTTAATTCTATTACTTAATTGGTTTTCCTGGGTAGGTGTCAGATTTGCGATGTCAGAGTAACTTTCATAATGAACGGATCCATTATCCAATCTTTGTTGTGGTCTGGTACTGGGAAATAATCTCGAAACGAAGTCTTCAATGCTGGAAGGTGTTCAATGATGGCCTCTTGCACTTCTTTTTGTAACATAAGACCGCCAGATGATAGCAAAAATGACGAAAGAGTAGGAAAATGATTGAAATTATTTTTAAGTGACCGATTTATCCATGAATGAATTTTTTAAACATTGCTTCGATTTTATCTTCGGTACTGAAGATATTTATATCGCCTGTCGATGTCGTATTTACGTACGCTAAGCAAATTTCGTAATATTGTTATGCTGTCGGCAGATCCCCAGGAATATGCTCGCGGACCCCAGGTTAGGAAACGCTGGACTTTAGTACATACTAGCTGCGAACCCGGCTTCGCTTGGGTAAACTAAACTTGCACTGAAAGAGTCGATATGTAGTGAATTTTTTGGCTTTTTTAAATATAAAATAAACACACTGCGCTCGGGTGAAAACAGACCTTCACCTATTGTCTACCAGCACATTGTCATAGTTAAACCACACAAGTTAGCCGTCTTCATACAAACGCGCCGATTTCGCACTCACACAAGCGCGCGCCTGCGCACGCTGTCTGTACACAACCACTACATGCATTCTCACTGTCTCTCGCGCGTAGTCAGTGATGGTCGCCCCGCCCCCGTGCTCGGTGACGCACACCACGTGACGGCCGCTGCCTGCCGCCTGCCGCTTCCCGATAGAAAGTATTATTATTCGAATTTTATTTTATTGCACTAACTTAATGGCTCCGCGTTTCTGCAGTGTGTACGCGGCTGCATGAATAGATCAGGTTCAGGCTCGAATCGCGAGTTAACATTATTCTCATTACCTGCTCCCATCGAAAGGTAAGTAACATAAAAAATATTATTAAAGTATGTAGTTAAATTATGTAAGTTATTAATACGAGTAGGTACTAAGCGAAGGAATTGACTTGAGGGCTCGGTAACGTCAGAGCAAAGTACCTATTAGTATTTAATTATAGTATTAATTAGTTATTAATAGCTAGGTACTAGCTGCAAAAACCATTCGCGAACCCCGGCATCGGGCGCGGCCGCGCGGCGCACGCGAAGGCTGCGCCGCCGCGCGCGGGCCCGCGGTTGTCGACTTGTTCAGACTTGTTAGAGATACCACGCACAACGCAATTTCGCGCGGTTTTGTCTTCTATAAATGGCCACAGCTCCTACCGCGGACACTTTCATGACTGCTAGCGACCAACCAAGTTATTAAGTAATTCATTAAAATAACAAAAATAAAAATATAAGTTATTAAGTAATAATAAAACAAAATTAATAAATACATTTTAGAATTATTTATTTGCTACTTTTTTTATTAAGATTATTAATTATATTAATCTATAATTCTAAATATATTTTCTATAATTTTTATAGTTATAAATTTTTTGCCCACTTATTAATTCTCTTCATCGTCCGCGACTACAAAATCTTTGTCCAAAGACGGACGTGAGTTAAAGTTGAATTTTGACATTGCATTAATTTTTGGGAGGTTAAAGTTAAAAAAAAAATTTACCCGACTGCGCGAAGCAAAAATGAAGGGTTATCTTTTTAGCAATTTATGTGTGTGTATGTTTGTTTTTACGTATGTTCCACCGTAGCGCCAGAACTAAGCATCCGATTATTGAGTGGGGTATCGTTATCAAGGGCTCAAACATCAAAATAACATCGTTCACTGTCTATCGAAAATACAGCTTTCGAAAATATACCTTAACGCCAGTATATAATAAATCTATGACAACTCATATATTCTGTTGTTCATATATTTTGGGAGCTGGCTCTTGGTCTATAAATAAAAAATACATAAATGTACATAATAATTTTAAAGAATAGCATTTCCACCATGATGGGCTCACTGCCTGTCAATTGTGTTAGTGTTGTGAGTTGTGACATCCCTGGAGGCTCGGCGCAGCGTAGGTAGTTATTTTAAAAATGGCCTCCAGTTATCTTACTCGTCTTCTTTTACTATGACATTGTCATTGAAATGAAGGTATTTACACAGCAGCTGAAACCGGTTCCGGGTCATTTGCGCAGCAATCCCAGGTGTCCCGAATACTTCTTCATTAGAGAAAATGCAAAGTCGAAAATGAAGAGAAAAAATACGTCCCGACCAGGAATCGAACCTGGAACTCCGGCTTGAGCTGCCAGCGCGTTACCAATTCCGCTACCGGGCCGCCGACGTATTTCTTCAAATTGTGCTGGTAGACCGACAGACCTTCACCCGAGCGCAGGCGAAGCTTTTTAAGCTCCAGCCTGTGCTCGATCACCTGTATAGTAGGTTCTCGTCACTTTACGTGCTCGATCAGAACCTATCCCTGGACGAATCACTGACGCAGTGGAAGGGCTGGTTGGATATCCGCCAGCATATTCCCAATAAGGCCGCAACCGTGGGCGTAAAAACCTATGAGCTTTGCGAGTCCCAGACGGGTACCTCTGGCGTTTCGAAGTTTACGCCGGGCCAGAATAGCTCGAGCAGGAGGATTCCCTCATTGGTGGGTCCACAGCCCAATTGGTTGTGAGACTCCTGAGTGGACTCGAACGCAAGGGGCACACAGTCTGGATCACAGAGCACGGAATAACCTCCGCGCGCGCCCCCTCCTAGTGACGCCCTAAGCGATAATATTTGAAACCCAATAACTGGACGCAGTGCTACTAGCGCTTCGTATGTGTGTGTGTGTGTGTGTGTGTTAGTATCGACACTACACACAAAGAGGAGCAAGTTAGGTACACGCACAAAACAAATGCACACGCATAACACACATATGTAAGTCATAGGCCACGCCTACAGGCTTCAACGCCGTTGTAGGGAAATCGCGCTCAGGGCGTCTCTAGGAGGCGCGGCGCGCGGTATTTCGTGCTCTGTGGTCTGGAAGGACAATTTTCCAACAGTCCCGCTCTCGCCAGATTTTTGAAGAGGCAAGGATTCGACGTTCTGGGAACCCTTCGGACCAACCGGCGACTCGTGCCCGCTCAGATCGCTCAGCTGTTAAAGAGTCAGATGACTGTCGGGCAGATCTTCGGTTGCACGTCGGGCGACGTTGATATCGTGGTATGAAATATAAAAAGCGAGTACATGCTTAGTATTAACATATAAAAATAAAAACATAATATTAAATGTCCCGAATACGTCTGTCACTTCAGTCCAGTAGTCCGCTAATGTTCTTTTTATAACGATTCCCATGGTGAGAACCATTGCAAAAAGCACATAGAGTTCGTCGATGTCTCGTGTCCTTCCACTGTCCAATCCTACTGTGATTGCGCATCCGACCCGAGTCGGTCATCCGGGTTGTCATCTGCTGTGCATATCGATTCGTTTCATTGACGATGTGCTGCATAATGGATTCGTCCCATATGTCCACAAATGCATCGTACGGCGTCGCATATGTCCTTACCGGCCCAGGATTTTCGCCGGTGAAGTGTTCCCTTCTCGCCGCTGGTGCGACCGGGGGATCGGGAAACGCTCCCCAGTGGAAGTCGAAGGTCGGCGAGCCGATATGCGGCGCCTCAGGCGTCGGCGCTGATACCTCGGTAGATAACCCCTCGGCGACTTCGGCGGTCTCCTGGGCGACCTCGTCGGCGGTTCCCGCGGCGACCTCGTCGGCGGTTCCCGTGGCGACCTCGTCGGCGGTTCCCACGGCGACCTCGTGCTGGTCAGCCTCCTCGGTGACGAGGTAGTTCCATAAGTGTCGCCCCGCACGCAAGTGGTACGATGAAAGAGGCACGTGGGCCCCTTCGTCGTCGCTCATCTCTTCTTCGCTTCCTTCGAGAGAACAAAATATTTTCATATAAAGAATGCTTTGTGTGAGCAAACTTATCCATTGGATATACAGAGTGAGAAAACTTATCCATTGGAAATACAAGCTATGTTTGAAGTGGGTGCTACACAAAAGCCGAAGGCAGATCTTCGTTCGCGTAGGTGATATACTTTGTCTAAAATGTAATATAGGTATCAAGGGCGTGGCTGAAGTCGGAACTGTGTTTACGCAACTACATAGTCTACAATAAAGCAAATCACTAAGAACGAGGCCGCAGGCCGAGCTTCGATCTCGTATACTACATACTCTCGACTCTACTGGGTTGAGAAAGAAATAAACTCACCAAAATTGACCAAGTCTTCTATTTGGCCGGCCCGGAGGACGAAGCGAGGACGACGAGCGGAGTACTGTGCCCACTTCCACCGCATTCGACGAAACTGATAAACAATAATAAACAATACAGATAAAATACAACAACACAGATAACAATACAATAAAACCGGAATATGGGAAGACCACCCGCCGTGATGTCAGCTCAGGACATCTTGGTGAAGTAGGTTTATTGTCATTACAATCATCATACACTCACCACGCAGGAGAAGGCGGGATGCTCGAGCCGCTGGCAGAAGGAGAAGGCGGGATGCTCCAGCCGCTGGCAGCAGGAGAAGGCGGGATGCTCGAGCCGCCGGCAGCAGGAGAAGGCGGGATGCTCGATCCGCCGGCAGCAGGAGAAGGCGGGATGCTCGAGCCGCCGGCAGCAGGAGAAGGCGCGATGCTCGATCCGCCGGCAGCAGGAGAAGGCGGGATGCTCGAGCCGCCGGCAGCAGGAGAAGGCGGGATGCTCGAGCCGCCGGCAGCAGGAGAAGGCGGGATGCTCGATCCGCCGGCAGCAGGAGAAGGTGGGATGCTCGAGCCGCCGGCAGCAGGAGAAGGCGGGATGCTTGATCCGCCGGCAGCAGGAGAAGGCGGGATGCTCGATCCGCCGGCAGCAGGAGAAGGCGGGATGCTCGATCCGCCGGCAGCAGGAGAAGGCGGGATGCTCGATCCGCCGGCAGCAGGAGAAGGCGGGATGCTCGAGCCGCCGGCAGCAGGAGAAGGCGGGATGCTCGATCCGCCGGCAGCAGCAGGAGTGAGGCTGTCGCTCGCCGCATCGGGAGCCGGAGGGTGCGACAGCCACTCCCGGCTTCTACCGGCAACCGCACCTCCCAAGCCGCCGCTGCTTGACGCCGCAGGCTCAGCACGACTGAAAAACAATTATGGTGTTAAAATCGTTATATACATTGGATTTTATTCACTTGCTATGCAATATTGTTATAATTAAACACTTAGAATATTATTTTCTAGAGAGTAACTGACGCACAGGGTAGATAGTTAAGGTATCTGGAACAGCCCCCTCCAAAGGCAATTCCATCTTCCTTGACCATATAAGGTAGTGTTGAGGGAAACTGCAAGCTCTGCACTAATTACATTATATAAGCGACGGTCGCTGCGCCGACCGCGGATTCTTCTACCATACCGCTTCGCGTGTACATCTTGTCTGTTTGTTCGATTAAGAAATAAATAAGTTTTTTAAAAGACACTTGGCGTTTCACCGATCTTAACTGGCGCAGCCGGTAGGATTCGCCACACCGAAAAATCTTCAAAATTAAGATCCTTCGGGTGCGTTTTAACGCTTAAGTGCGCGATCCAGAACCAAATAAATTTGTTATTGTCCAAGAACAATAAGTGCCACGAACAGTGTCGAGCCTAGAACAGTTCAGTGAGTGACAGCCTGGAGTACCGCCAGACCCTGACAACACCGCACCATTCGAGAGCTTCAACACAACAGCCGCAACGAGCCTACAGTCGGAGAACCCCCTGGTGGAGCATGGAAGTAGCGGCGACTCTGTGAGTAAAACCGTTTACAAGTCCCCGCCTGTTCCATTGCATCCCCCTTGTAATATTGTGTATGTCCATTTAAAAATAGGATATACAACTACCCTAACTTCGGGATAACCCAATATCGGTTTAATTAGTTTACCCCCACTTCGGGATAACCCAACGTCGGTTTAGTTAGTTTACCCTCATTTCGGGATAGCCCACATTGGCTTAGTTAATAGACTCACACTTCGAGATAACCCGGTTGGCATTAGTTGGGATACCAAAAATTGTTCCCAACTCTCCAATTGTGTTTAATTAGTTTTGTTTACTTTGATAACATAAATATGGCAGAGCCACAGATCCAGTTAGTGCCTGCAGAGATGGCCAAGCTGATCCCCACATTCGACGGAGATAAGACGCAACTTAATCTCTTTTTGCAAAAGTGTCAATACATAATAAACACGTACCAGGGACATGAGGCACAAAACCTCTACGTCTACCACCTTATAACAAGTAGACTAAAAGGGCAAGCTGCCGCCCTTATTGGAGAGAGAAATGATATTTTGACTTGGGCGGAGATAAAAGACCTGTTCAAGCAACACTTCGGCGACCCGAGGAGCGAAGAGTGTCTCGCACTAGAATTGGAGGCACTCAAAATTAAACAGCAAGAGTCATACAGCGACTTCTGCAACCGCGTGCAAAAGACAAAGAACACCCTGATCTCGAAGGTGAACCAGGATCAGACTGATGCCAGCGTGAGACTGAGCAAACAGACCATATACGATCACACCGCCCTGAACGTGTTCCTATTCAACCTACCACCCGATATGGTCAGAATAGTGCGGCTTAACGCACCGAGGGACTTAGAAAGCGCGCTGAAGATCGTAATGGAAGAACAGAATTTCGCAACCATATACGCAGCGAAGAATCGCAACGACGGACAGAGACAGATTTCAGCGGCATCACGGAACCCTCGTTCCGACAATTACGTCCGCCCGAATACGACACCTGCACATTGGAATACACGCCGAGCGCCAAGGTCGTTCGACGCGACACGAAACTCAACACCGACAGCACAACACAGCCGAGGTGGCCCTGTGCATATTCCACGGAATATTCCGACTGCACACGCAACGCCCAACCACCCTGCAGCGCATCGTTTTGGAGCAACGCCGACGGATGCGACTATGCGAAGCCTGCCCCCGAGACAATCTGCTCAGCAACGCCAACAACAGCCGCGAGTTCACGTCGAAGAGCTGTTCAACAATGATGTGGACGCTTACGAAGAAGAAGAAGACACGAGGGATCTTCTCGACTACCCCACCGACGACTACGCGACACAACATGCTCACCACGACGACAACTACGATGACGAAAACGCCGAGGGGAATTTTCACGAGAAAGCCTCGTTTCCACTACCATCTACCTAAATTATGACTACAACCTGAGGCTTCCGTACATATACCTACCCGAAATAAAAGGCAAATTTATGATAGATACCGGAAGCACAAAATCGTTTTTAAATAGAGAAAAATTAGCACAATACCCAACTCTCGTAAAATATAAACACCAAGAAAAATTCCAAGTGGTAAGCACACACGCTAGCAGCATTCACAACGAAATTATATATATACCACTGTTCAAGACGTTCAATTGTAAACAAAAACATAAATTTTATATATATACAGTCGACCCACGATACGATGGCGTCATAGGGAGCGACTTATTAAACCAATTAGACGCAAAAATTAATATGAAAGATAAACTATTGGAACTAAAAACAACGATAATACCTATTGTATTCACACCGGAGCAAAATAAAATTGTACTATGGCCTCGCAGCGAGCAACGTGTACGAATCCCAGTCAGCAAAATATCCGGTGACGCGATAGTGAGTCGAACCGAATTCCTCGAAGGACTTCGTATGCCAGACGCGCTGATTGCGTGTGAAAATGGTTACGCTCACACGATAATACAAAATACGACCAACAAATTCCTGAAAGTAACATTCACAGAACCGTTTGAAGTGCAGCCGTACATTACCCAGGATGGGATAGAAGTCAACAATCTAGACCACGAAAAGGAATACTTAGACGAAATACTTACAGCAAATTTAGAAAAACTACGACTAGAACACATGCATAGCGAAGAAAAAAAAATTATCTATGACTTATGTAACGAATTCAGAGACATATTTTACTCGGAAAAAATTCCGTTAACCTTCACTAACGAGGTGAAACACCACATCCGGACGAAGAACGAAGACCCCATTTACATCCGACCGTATCGCCAACCCCCATGCAAGAGTCAAGAAATAGAAAAACAAGTACAGAAAATGAAACAAGACAACATAATCCAAGACTCTAATTCACCATGGAGTGCACCAGTGCATTTAGTGCCAAAAAAAATGGACGCGTCTGGAAAACAACGCTACCGTCTAGTGGTAGATTTCCGTCGGATCAACGACCTAACCATCGATGACAAATTCCCCTTGCCAAACATAACGGACATATTCGATAAATTGGGAAAAAGCACCTACTTCAGTACGCTTGACTTAGCCAGTGGCTACCATCAAATAGAAGTTGCAGCCGAAGACCGCGCGAAAACAGCCTTCAGCACGCAAACTGGACATTACCATTTTAACAGAATGCCGTTTGGCCTTATGTCCGCTCCGGCAACGTTCCAAAGGGCAATGACCAATGTCCTGAGAGGACTACAAGGCATACATTGTATGGTGTACCTGGATGATATCATCATATTCTCATCAAGCCTCGAAGAACACATGCAGAAGCTGAGAGCAGTATTTCAACGACTTAGAGACACAAACCTGAAAGTCCAACTAGATAAGTCCGAATTCCTGAGAAAAGAAGTACTATACCTGGGACACACAATAACTAAAGACGGGCTAAAGCCGAATGAAGACAAAATAGCAGCTGTATTAAAATATCCGATACCGAAAACCACAACAGAAATAAAAAGCTTTCTAGGACTAATCGGATATTACCGGAAATTTATTAAGGACTTCGCAAAAATAACTCAACCCTTAACAGCCTGTTTGAAAAAGGGACGTAGCATCAACCTCACGACAGAATACAGACAGGCCTTCGAAAAGTGTAAGGAACTTCTAGTCAACGCACCCTTACTACAGTACCCCGATTACAGTAAACGCTTCGTACTCACAACCGATGCGAGTAACTACGCTATTGGAGCGGTACTATCGCAAGGCCCTATAGGCAGCGATCTCCCCGTTGCATACGCAAGCAGAACGCTGAACAGTAGCGAAACTCGATACAGCACTATCGAAAAAGAGCTACTGGCAGTAGTTTGGGCAGTGAAACACTTCAGGCCATACCTATATGGAAATAAATTTACAATAGTTACAGACCACAGACCACTACATTGGCTACACAATCTGAAAGACCCAAACAGCAAGTTAATAAGATGGCGACTGAGACTACAAGAATATGACTACGTGGTGGAATACAAAAAGGGAAAGCAAAACTCAAACGCGGACGCCCTGTCGAGAATAAAAATAAACGCCCTATGCGATTGGGAAGGCGACACTTCATCACTTATAGTAAACCCAGATGAGGATGTGACAAGACAACAAGAGATGAGGGAGCTAATAGAAGAACAACGACGACTGGAAATGCTACAAATGTTACGCGAAATCACAAGTGAAAGTGAAGAATTGACAGAAGAAAAACAACCACCGCACACACGCCAAGTACCGCGAAAAGAAACAAGAAACCACAACAGAGACATAGAGACGGAGACAGAAGAAATATTTCCTATAATAGAAATATCAGACTCGGACAGTAATCAAACCACACATTCAGTCACCAACAGGGAACACGACGGAATACCAATCCTGCACGAAGCCATAGACACAAAACCAAACCAGATACTGATCCACACCTGGTACAAAAACAAATTGGCAGTAAAAGATAGGTCTATCCCAAAACACAGAATTCTAGAAGTACACCTACCCGAAAACAACGAGGAACTGGCAAAACAATTCCTAAAGGAATATGTGGACTACAAAAAAAAATACCACATATATTTCGAATCAGAAGAACATAGAAAAACATTTAACCGAGTAATAATAAGGCTGTATAAGAAGGACGCCCTAAATATGACAGAATGCACCGAAAGGGTAGTGAACGTCACTGACGCCACAGATCAAAGGGAATTAGTGTTAAAAACCCACGAAGGGAAAACTTGCCATCGAGGCATAAATGAAACACTAATAAGGTTGAAAAGAGATTATTATTGGGACAATATGAGAGAAACCATAACAGCCATAATAAACGCATGCGGACATTGTAAAAAAATGAAATACGACAGAAAACCCATGAAACCACATTTAATGTTAACACAGACGCAAGACAAACCATTCGAAGAAATATTTATTGACGTTTTCAAAATAGAAGCAAAACAATTCCTCACGTTAGTAGACGCCTTTAGTAAGCTGGGACAAGCCATAGAGATACCAAACCGGACGATGCCAGAAATCGTAAGAGCATTGATCAAATACTTTTCCATCTATGGCGTACCAAACAAAATCAGTTGCGACCCTGGTACTGAGTTCAACAATGAGCTGCTGAAAGAACTATTAATTCTGTATAAGGTAGAATGTCACATTACGACCCCCAACAACCCTAATTCTACGTCCATAGTAGAACGATTCCATAGCACAATTCTCGAAATCTACCGGTTAGCTAAGTACGAGAGAAGCGACATGGATGCGTCACATACAATGACATACGCCGTCATGGCCTATAACAACACCATACATAGTGCAACCGGCCTAACACCGTTCGAAATAGTATTCGGACATACGGACTCAAAAAGCGCCTTCGACATAGACACGGGAAAAATTATCATGCAAAAAATGTTAAGAGACCACAGAAGACGTCTTACAATCCTGTACGAACACATTAGCGAAACTTTAACAAAAAATAAAAACAAGGTGAAAGAAGCAAAAGGAGGCGAGAAAACCCCACACATAGAAAAAGGAAAAACCATTTACATGAAGACTATTAGTAAAAGAAAAGGAAAAGAAAAGCCTAGATTTGAAGAGGCACAAGTCCTCGCAGAACCCGAAAGAAACGTGATTCCAGTGAAACGACGAGAGAGAGAAACGAAAGTTCACCTAAAACACGTGAAACGCCCTCCACAGGTGGCGGTTCCTGACGACCGCGCTGTTCCTAGCACTAGCGGGATTGGGACACAGCGTACACCTGGAAGAATTAAACAACAACCCGGGCGTATTACCCTTACGGCTGGGTCAAGCACGGATTCAGACTGATAAGTGGATAATTATTAAGATAGTAGACCTAAGCCAGATAAATTCAGATTTAGAAGATAATTTAGACAAATATAATAGGTTACAGGAAATAATTAGTAAGCATAGAAAATATTCCAAAGAATTTTTAATTTTAAAAACCCAAACTGATGACCTACGACAATTAGCTATAAACAAGATGGAACAGCTGATGCCAACCAGGCGACAAAAACGCGCTCTCAGTAACACCTTGGGCTCTATTATTAAGTTAGTTACTGGTAATTTAGACTATAAGGACGCAGAACATTTTGAAAACCTAATTAGCTCAGTTAATTCTAAACAAAATAGCGCAAATAAAAAATTAACCATCATAGCAAAAATGATGGAACAATCAATAAACGCCACGGACGAAATAAACCAAAACGTAATTTCAATAGACGAAAGGGTAACCCGTATAGAAAATATACTTACCGAGGATCGCCTAGACAAACTTCACCTATATTATTACCTTGATATTTTAACAACATATTGTCAATTCATAAATAACTTTCGAACTATCCAGAACCGTTTAAGCGAATTGGAAACCGCTATCGCCTTTAGTAGATTAAACACATTACATCAGTCAATTATAAACTCTACTGACCTACTGAGAATCTTGCAAGACGTGCAGAAAACGGACACGCTAACGCACACAGCTGAGAGGAGTAATTTAATTAATATAGAACAGAAAATAATTGTAAAAGCCTATTCAAAGGCGACAGAAATAATTTTCATCTTAGAAATACCCTTAGTTGAGACGAACACATATACGTATTACAAGGTTATTCCCATCCCGATATACAAATCCAATCTCCTCGAAACTCATATCATAATTCCAAAATACCCTTACCTACTTGTAAATGGAATGAAATACAAGGCAGCCGGGAAACCCTGCGAGACCTTAGAAAGGGGACAACACCTGTGCCGCCTCGGAGAAGAACAACCCTTCATGGAGCAGACCTGCATCACACAGCTGATGCAGTACAACCGCAACCACTCGACGTGCGAACTACACCGAGTCGACATCGAGGAAGTGGCAGTTCAACGGTTATCAGAACACCAATGGATGCTGTACGCGAGGGCCGATACATTAACTACACAAAAATGCGATAACGAAATAACCAACCACCTGATAAGAGGAACATACATCCTGTCGGATCTAAGAACCTGCCAATTCAACGTAGGCGGGATACAAATAAAACCCGAGCGGACCACTTACATAAGAGAGTACGAGCGAACCCCTACCATCATACTGGCCGTGCAACCCTCAGGACCGCAACTTCAAATAGCGAAGACCAAGCCACTGCCATTCCACGTGAAGAGCCTGGAAGACCTCAAACTCCTAGCCAACACACTGAAGAACGAAGAGGACCACCCCTTCAATCAACCAGCGATCCGAATGGACTCCATTAGCTTAGGAACAGCTATATTATATGTATTAGCAGTTATTTTAATAATATTAGGGATTATCTATAAACTTAAGCCTAACTGTAAAACATTTTTAAAGAGAAATTCTCCAAGAACTGAGGCTCCCTTGGATAATTTCCCTCTTGGGGAGGGAGGAGTTAAGGTATCTGGAACAGCCCCCTCCAAAGGCAATTCCATCTTCCTTGACCATATAAGGTAGTGTTGAGGGAAACTGCAAGCTCTGCACTAATTACATTATATAAGCGACGGTCGCTGCGCCGACCGCGGATTCTTCTACCATACCGCTTCGCGTGTACATCTTGTCTGTTTGTTCGATTAAGAAATAAATAAGTTTTTTAAAAGACACTTGGCGTTTCACCGATCTTAACTAGATTTTATACAAGTAATTGTTGAGTAAAGAGTGAGCGCGGGGCTTGTATTGTCTTGCCCTCTTATAGTTGCGCAAACGCACAGAGGGTGGTTTGCTATCTGGGTGGCCGGGGTGGCGTCCCTGATAAATATATCTAACTTTAATGGGATGGCTCTAGCCGTCCATAAGGAATATATGGGTGAGAGTGTCCATTTGGGACATAACAATCCTCCCCCCTTAGAACAAAGTCGAGGATTTTTTAATTAACCTCGGCTTTACGGGAATACATCCTCATTCTGGGTCTGAGTGGAATTTCTTAGAATTTAATAGAATAGAATAGAAATGCTTTACAACGTTATCTTCCGTAACACTAATTCTTCTTAGACTAATACTTCGATTATCCTGGTTACTCTCGTTAACTCTTGCATTGTTGAAAATATTAATACATTTAGTCATACAATCATCATCGTCGCCATTTACACAGACGGTACGCATTACATAATTACAAAAAAGTTTCTTAAGTCTTAACATCATATAAGCAATACCAAAAGTTAACAAGCATAAAGTACATAAGCATAATAATTTCCGTATTTAACAACATGGGGTTGATCCTTAATCGCTTTCATTTCTCGTTCAAACTGATCCAACTTGTGGGATGCTAGATTCAAATCGTCAAGCTTTATATTATTTAATTTAATGGGATCCATCTTACTAATATCGTCGTATCATTTTTAAGTGTCGGCATTGTTTTGTTCACAAGATGGAAATCGTAGATACATCTCCTTATGACATCGTAATCGAATTCGTCCAAATTAGATTTTGTTGTCGCCCTGTTTCGCTTCTTTCCGGGTGTATTGAAGACTAGTCCTGAAGTTTCCAGACGCGAAGACGGTATCAGCGACGCTGCGCAGCGCGGCAGCGCGTGCGGTCAGTGCGCGGTCCGATCGCGACGGTGGCTGCGGTGGCAATCAGATCGCGCCTGCAGCATCTGATCGCGTGATAATCATAGGAACTGACATCTGCCATCTCTCTCCCTGGAGGTGTTTTTTTCATGCACCCATATTCTTGTATTCGCGAAAGGAAAGCCAGCTTGACAAATTGTAAAAAAAATTCACTCGAGAGAGATTTATCAACACCACAGACAAAATTAGTTATTCTTGCATCCATATTATGCTTCTCTCGCCCTCTTCATCTTCTAATAGAGCAAGTAAAATTTCTTCCATTTTACGAAAATTACGAAATTACGCAACCACCGCGGCACCACCGCCGTCGAATCTGAACGCACTGATTTGCGCGACTTTTGAACGCCACCGCCGCCACCGCAACTTTGGCCGCCACCGCTATGACCGCCACCACCGCGCCAGTTTGCGCTTAGCTTTACACTTTGAGCTCGGTTGATTGTATTAATAATTTCAACCCTAGTTGTCATCTTCGCGGATTCCGGTATTTTTTTTTATCTTTCAATAAGGAAAGTAAAAACGTTCTGTCGTTTCGTAATTCTCGGTCATTTCTGGACTGTATGCTTTTTTTTTAAATTGAAAAAAAAATCTCTTTCCAAATTGTTCTATTTCTTTATCTTCTTCGAACGTGGTGTTGGGAGCCAGTTTCTGCAATGGGATTAGAGGCTCTATTTTTATTCCACATCATTTAAGTTCGATTCTGTATGGATATTTACGGGTCGCTGCTGAACCACTTTTTGCTCCTTTGACTCGTCGTAGCTCTCTGAGGAACGAGTCCCGTATATTTTTCAAATTTTTTTTTGGAGTGATATACCTGAAATTGTAAAAAACATATTTACTTAAGAGTCCATACAACCTCAGCTCGAATCCCAATTTCGCCAGCACTTCCCCGCGCCACCGCACCTGCTTGCGGTCGCACGAGGGCAAAAGGATTCCATCTTAACTTTGATTTAAGCAAACTGAGCAAATCGATTAGCTTGTTTGTTTCTTGTTACACATGAGGACAAATATTAAGGGAACCACATTCGTTGTTTTGGCCGAGCTGCCTACTTCACCATGTACTTACCGTGAATAATTGATTAAACGGGCGTGGGTAACGTTTAAATGTTCCATACAAAAAAAAAATTATTTGAGGAATAAACTTCTTCGTTTCTTGAGAGCAAAATATTATAATTATATTTTCTTCATATCAATAGTCTTCTCCTTACATGCTTACTCTGATTTTCAGGATACAGTGTGGTGTGTAATATAATGTAATGTAATCTATTAATAAAAAAACATGGCATTTCAATTTGTATTTTTATTTAAAAAAAAACACAGGCAAAAGGTAAAAACAAAGGTAAAGACACAGGTAAAGTACACAGGCATATTGAACGGTAATAATTAAAACTAAAGTACACAGGCATATTGAACGGTAATAATTAAAACTAAAGTACACAGGCATATTGAACGGTAATAATTAAAACTAAAGTACACAGGCATATTGAAAGGTAATAATTAAAACTAAAGTACACAGGCATATTGAACGGTAATAATTAAAACTAAAGTACACAGGCATATTGAACGGTAATAATTAAAACTAAAGTACACAGGCATATTAAACGGTAATAATTAAAACTAAAGTACACAGGCATATTGAAAGGTAATAATTAAAACTAAAGTACACAGGCATATTGAACGGTAATAATTAAAACTAAAGTACACAGGCATATTGAACGGTAATAATTAAAACTAAAGTACACAGGCATATTGAACGGTAATAATTAAAACTAAAGTACACAGGCATATTGAACGGTAATAATTAAAACTAAAGTACACAGGCATATTGAAAGGTAATAATTAAAACTAAAGTACACAGGCATATTGAACGGTAATAATTAAAACTAAAGTACACAGGCATATTGAACGGTAATAATTAAAACTAAAGTACACAGGCATATTGAACGGTAATAATTAAAACTAAAGTACACAGGCATATTGAACGGTAATAATTAAAACTAAAGTACACAGGCATATTGAAAGGTAATAATTAAAACTAAAGTACACAGGCATATTGAACGGTAATAATTAAAACTAAAGTACACAGGCATATTGAACGGTAATAATTAAAACTAAAGTACACAGGCATATTGAAAGGTAATAATTAAAACTAAAGTACACAGGCATATTGAACGGTAATAATTAAAACTAAAGTACACAGGCATATTGAACGGTAATAATTAAAACTAAAGTACACAGGCATATTGAACGGTTATGTATGTTATGTTATATTATGTATGTTAAGCATTGTTAGCGTTTAACTTGGTATGGGTAACCTAGTTTGTATTTTCCGTCCAGTCTTCATTCTCGAAGAGCGCCTCCCCTTCCCTCTTTACTTCTGGCTGCTCAGCGCATGAGCTCGCGCGCCGATAATACATATGTTTTTTTTTTTTAATTCAATTTGTAACATGTCTATCTCTAACTGAGCCTTCTTCTCCGCCCGATCTCTCTGCCTTTGATTGAACTCTCTTTGTTTTATATCTTCTTTAGCTTGTTCCTCTCTTCTTTTGATTTCTTCTTTAGCTTGTTCCTCTTTAATTTGCAATTCTTTGAGCAACACTTTTGAACTCGCGCACCGATGGTTCCGTATCGCCATGTCATGGTCAGCGCCACTCATCTATGTATTAGTTAAAATGCTTCATACTCTTTTCTGTAGATAGCGCGCATACACTTTTTAGTTTTTTGTATGGGGACCCCCCCTTGAATTTTTTACTATTTCTTATTTTTTATTATTTGTTGTTATATCGGCCATAGTAACACATATTCTGTGAAAATTTCAACGGGCTACCTATTTGGCTACACTGAACTGGACGGAAAACACGAACTATTTACATATAGCCGTTTCAACCGACCTATCATTCAGCACGGTGGTACCAAACCGGGCGGGGTAAACCCTACCACCTAGTAAGGTAAGAAAGGAAGGGACCTACAGTTTTACGTGGAATCCGAACCACGGTCAAGTACTGACCGCGCTCGTGGTTGCTTAACAACAGTCGACCTACTGCACCACTGAGCTACCGAGGCTGACAAATGTGATGCGGTTTTCACAGTATTATTCATCAGTGTCATCCTGAATGTGCACTCGCCAAATTTCATCACAAGATCACAAGTAGTATTTTAATATTAATAATACATGTATATACCTTGTAACAGAGGATGCCTCTTATTTTTAAAATTTTTCCCTGTCGATGGATCCCACACTAAATCTGCGACTGGGTTTGTGGCACAGGTTGGTGTTGTGGGTGCCACCAATGTCGGACGTGGAGTGGCGGACAACCCAAGAAAACCAGGGTTCTCGCAGTTGACATCAGAGACATTGTAAACCATTTCCTCTCCTTCATATGTGGCAGTGTCCCCCTTTGTCTCCTGCGACGCTCGCTCGCTGAGGAGTGGGTCATGTACCTCCAGTTCTTCGTTATCCGGTATGTGGACAACGGCAGTCTCTTCTTGAGTGTGGGCCGACACGGGTGAAGCTGTAACGAAAGAGTAAAATCATTTCGTTAAAGACAACATAAAGTGCAGCGGCGGGGGCAAACAATGGATCCATCGATACTAGTAGAGGCTAGGAGGATCAGAGAAATTGGATTCGTATGGGCAGGATTAAGAACAAAAATTCTGAGGTTAAAGAGTAATAACATTGACAAAATCGGCCAATCATTATCATATCTGGCACCACACCCATCATCACTGTTCATTCAGAGAGATATTCACAGACCCGTATAGAAGGTGTGGATCTAAGCTTGCGATGGCTTCACCGAACATATCCGGGCCCATTGGCAGTAGAGGAGGGTATTAATCGAGGCCGGGACTAGCGAGTGGCCACTCTAAATTCCCCGCGCATGCTTCACGTTTATGTACAGTGTGCGACTGTAAGTAATGTACGTCAAGCTTTAGAAAGAGACTCGACCATAATCGGCTAAGTTCAGCTTTGTTGTTCAGCAGGTGACCAGCGGGCACATCGAAATAATGCGCTTTCCTCGACCCGCGTCGCGCTTCACCCTGTATAAAGTGCCACAGCATTTTATGGATAAACTTGCTTCCTTGACCGACTTATTCGTACGTACGGGTAAACCTACCTAGGTACATTCAAACTTAAATAAATTACATTGAATAAGTACTTACAATACACAGCATCGCAGTCATATTGACTTTCGTTTCCCTGGACGCTTAATAAAATCATCCCCTTGATCTTCTCTTCCACCGGGTTTAGAGGTGGTGCAGTAGGACCGGGGTTTCCTGTTTTGTAGAGGTTGCAATGAATTGCTGCAGCCTTCTTCCTCGTTGTACGCTTGAGGGCATCATACTTTTTCTTCAGTGTTTGCACGAACCTGTGTCCGTTTGGAGCCCGCGCATTGAATTGCACAGAAATCCTTTGCCACGCCGCTTCCTTTTCCTTCCACGTTACGGAATCAGACTTTTTATTTTCCACCACTTTCTTTTCCCTTTCCACCAAAGAGCACATCAACTCCATTTCAAACTGCGAAAAGTTGGAGCATCGCTGGCGCTTTTGTTCTGCCATTTCACTTTTCCACCTCAAAAAACCGCAACGACAAGACAGAACAGAATTAGAACTCGAAACACAAGCCAGCCAGACAGACAGAACAGAAGTGAGAAGTGAGGTTATCTTGTCGAAGAACGAACCACAGACTATATAAGAACGACCGAATATCGCTTTCATTCGTGGCATGTTGCCTAGACGATCAGCTACGTTTTTGATTTTATTATATCATCACAATTAATGGTTTTTCAATTCAAACTAGGAAAAAAACTTTCTAGAAATTATTTTTTATTTTAATAACATTATAATTTAACAAATGGGCTATCAATTTAAACATAAAAAAGTATGTAATAATACAAAAAGAGTTGTTGTTTTTACCGTATTTGGAGCCAATCGTCTAGGCAGAAAAACAACACTTTGTGGACGACATAGTAAGATGCTGCTTAAATTTGCGTGGTAAAAGCGAATTTTTTCAGGGAATACATTTAAGTTGTAGTTTGCGTTATGCAGTACTTTGTTATGGAAGGGTTTATGCACTCATGGTAAAATAGGCCCTTAGTCATACAATCATCATCGTCGCCATTTACACAGACGGTACGCATTACATAATTACAAAAAAGTTTCTTAAGTCTTAACATCATATAAGCAATACCAAAAGTTAACAAGCATAAAGTACATAAGCATAATAATTTCCGTATTTAACAACATGGGGTTGATCCTTAATCGCTTTCATTTCTCGTTCAAACTGATCCAACTTGTGGGATGCTAGATTCAAATCGTCAAGCTTTATATTATTTAATTTAATGGGATCCATCTTACTAATATCGTCGCGGAAATTTTCATATTTACAACAATCATCCATAGTTATATCTAAAGGTATATAAGGAGCTGTCCAGTTCACAGTTATATCTTCTGAAGCTTTGATTACTATTTCTGGTGTAAAAACAGTACATCCAATAGCTAAATTTAATATACCGGCTCCTTCGATAGTGCCGTCTGTTACATCTGTTTCTGTTCCACATGATTCCGTAAAAACTTCTTTATCTGAAAACACATATGAAAATCTGTTGCCTGAAATCGCCTGCCAAAGTTTAATGTTACCAACTAATATTCTAGTATTACAATAGTTAGGTATTTTTGTAGGATGATTTGCTAAACTTCACATGATACAAGGGATTTTGTTGACATTACTAAGCTTCTTACATATATAGTTGCTTATATCTGAACGTTTACATTCGTTCTTCAGATCATCAAATTGTATATAACTATTCTTGTCCATGGATAAGCCCAGATATTTATGAGTTGTTTGTACCATTGCAAAGGTTTTAAAATTTTCATTTTGTTGCCTATAAGGGATTGGGAGAGGCACTACATGAAATAGTTTAAGATTTTCCGTTGGGTGTACCAAAGGTATCTTAATCACAGTTATAATTTTTACCGTTAATATAGAAGGTTGTAAGTTCTAAAATATCTAAGAGAGTATGCACCTTGTGTAAGCTCGGCTGCAAAGGCAAATCATAGCCTGAAGGAATACTTCCTTGGGTTTCCATGAGTTCAGCGCTCAGCTGTATAGGGGTTATCACTGAAGGGTGTAAAATATTCGCTTTAGAAAACAATATGAAGTCTACAAGGTCTCCGACAATTTGTTAAATAGTGAGTGCTTCCTCGTGTAGAGTGTGCACTTGGTTACTTAGGGCATTAAGAAGAGTCGCGTTTGACATTTTTGAGTGTAATTTATTAAATTCATTCTTTTATGTTTCGATTTATTATGTACTCGTTGTACATAAGTTTATGTATTGTACTATTAAAGTTTTTAATTGTTGCTTGGAATACGTGTACATTTTCCTGAATTGCGTTAGCCATTTTATCTTGCGATTGAGTAAGTTGTTCAATAGATTTGTCATAATATTTTGCATCATCTTCGTCAAGTGTTCCGAAGATCGCCTTAAAAACATTACCTACTGCGTTAATTAAGTCTCGTCGTTTCCTATAGTTAGTTTCGACTTTTACCTACAAAATGTTTTATCGCCTCTAACTTCGCATTACCGTTGCTCAATGTCATTTCGATAGTCGCGATTTCCTTATACGGGTTTACATTTACAATAGATACGATTTTTGAATTAGAAAGTTTTGTGTGTACCAGCTGGGTCTCTAAGTTGCTTACAGCGTTGAGAATCGCCGCTAGGTTCCTGTATGTAATGAGTTTCCAATTATCTTGATATATTCTAACGTTTCCTATCGGATCGTAATATATGCCATTTTCTCCTTCCTGTGGGGTTAATATCGACCTCGTTGCCGCTGCGTGTCGCATGTTTAGCACAATCAGCGCTACTGCTCTGTTATGAAATAAAAAGGTACCTATGCTACTTATTCGTAATTTCGATACGTTTCAATGTGGTACACCACCCTTGAAGTATATGTTTTCCTTCAGCATGAGCAAGACATTTTTAAGTGTCGGCATTGTTTTGTACACAAGATGGAAATCGTAGATACATCTCCTCATGACATCGTAATCGAATTCGTCCAAATTAGATTTTGTTGTCGCCCTGTTTCGCTTCTTTCCGGGTGTATTGAAGACTAGTCCTGAAGTTTCCAGACACGAAGACGGTATCAGCGACGCTGCACAGCGCGGCAGCGCGTGCGGTCAGTGCGCGGTCCGATCGCGGCGGTGGCGGCGGTGGCAATCAGATCGCGCCTGCAGCACCTGATCGCGTGATAATCATAGGAACTGACATCTGCCATCTCTCTCCCTGGAGGTGTTTTTTTCATGCACCCATATTCTTGTATTCCTGAAAGGAAAGCCAGCTTGACAAATTGTAAAAAAAATTCACTCGAGAGAGATTTATCAACACCACAGACAAAATTAGTTATTCTTGCATCCATATTATGCTTCTCTCGCCCTCTTCACCTTCTAACAGAGCAACCAAAAGTAAAATTTCTTCCATTTTACGAAAATTACGAAATTACGCAACCACCGCGGCACCACCGCCGTCGAATCTGAACGCACTGATTTGCGCGACTTTTGAACGCCTCCGCCGCCACCGCAACTTTGGCCCCACCGCAACTTTGGCCGCCACCGCTATGACCGCCACCACCACGCCAGTTTGCGCTTAGCTTTACACTTTGAGCTCGGTTGATTGTATTAATAATTTCAACCCTATTTGTCATCTTCGCGGATTCCGGTATTTTTTTTTATCTTTCAATAAGGAAAGTAAAAACGTTCTGTCGTTTCGTAATTCTCGGTCATTTCTGGACTGTATGCTTTGTTTAAAAATTGAAAAAAAAAATCTCTTTCCAAATTGTTCTATTTCTTTATCTTCTTCGAACGTGGTGTTGGGAGCCAGATTCTGGAATGGGATTAGAGGCTCTATTTTTCCACATCATTTAAGTTCGATTCTGTATGGATATTTACGGGTCGCTGCTGAACCACTTTTTGCTCCTTTGACTCGTCGTAGCTCTCTGAGGAACGAGTCCCGTATATTTTTCAAATTTTTTTTTGGAGTGATTTACCTGAAATGGTAAAAAACATATTTACTTAAGAGTCCATAGTACCTCAGCTCGAATCCCAATTTCGCCACCACTTTCCCGCGCCACCTCACCTGCTTGCGGTCGCACGAGGGCAAAAGGATTCCATCTTAACTTTGATTTAAGCAAACTGAGAAAATCTATTAGCTTGTTTTTTTCATGTTACACATGAGGACAAATATTAAGGGAACAACATTCGTTGTTTTGGCCGAGCTGCCTACTTCACCATGTACTTACCGCGAATAATTGATGAAACGGACGTGGGAAACTTTTAAATGTTTCATAAAAAAACGTAATTTGAGCAATAAACTTCTTCGTTTCTTGAGAGCAAAATATGATAATTCTATTTTCTTCACAACACAATAGTCTTCTCCTAACATAAAACTGGAAAACTTTGAAGGCACTTCGATGTCTTCCGGATTTTAACATAAAATTTTAACACCATTGATTTTATTTCTCACATTATATGTATAGGGTGACATGGGCAACAGTGAACCGGGTAAATCTCTAGAGGCTATTTTTCAGGTTTTTCATTACATCGGAAAGCTGTAAACTGTATAATTACAGTGTATGTTTATTCATTAAATATGTAATTGTTTCGAATTCTGAAATACTGAAGTATTGTTTGAGCTATAAGGGTTTTAAGTGACATTTTGAGTCACGCTCACAGTGACCCACCCCATGGTGAACAGTGAACCCTAGTATGCCTACATTGAACTAGTCATGGGTCGTCGACGAATTTTTCGTCTAAGAAACGAACTAGATCTTTGAACGTAAACTATGTAGTTCATAAACCAGTCGAATTATTGAACTAGTTGAATTGTCTACGTAGTTGATTATACATAAACGATATACTTATTCCAAGCAATTTAACTATTTTGGTAGTGTCTTGTGTCCAACTTATTTATTGGTAGTGTGGCTGACAAAAAATTATATCGATACTATATTTTGAATAAAAAAAAACTTCCCTTCATACTTTTCCAGGCTTAGGACTGGCTGGGACACGTAATATATTGTATTATATATTATTATGTATAATATATTAAACTGAAAAGTGTCTCCAGGCGTATTAGAAGTTTTTTTTATTGTTTTTTTATTTATACGATTAGGTAATGTATATAGTTATTTACGTATTTACAAGAACGTAAAACGAAGTAATGTATTTTTTATTTGTAATTTTTTTATTTATCCTGTAATTTTTGTAATGAAACCTTCGAAGCGGTTTTCACTCAAATTTACGTTGACAAACATAAGTTGCTCAATTTTTTCGTAGTCAACCTTGTTCTTCGTGAATTCACAATGAGGCCCGATTTCGAAAACATTCGTTCACCGAACCATTCGGAACCGAAGTTGCAACAATGTTGCATTTCCTTGTGAACAATTTGGCCAAATTTGGATAAACGTGGCAATGATTTCGCCACCATTGCAAGGGGCAGTTCCATTGGCCGGCCGAATTTTTTCTCGGCAGCTTGTCGTCTGACAGGTACATGTCAACTTCTTTGATGGCTCTAGAAAGCGGTGTACCTCGAACAGTATTTTTTCCCATGATCTTATCCAACATGTTCAATGCACTCAGCTCGTCACTGCTTTCAGCTGATTCAGCAGTACTTACTGGTAGCTGAATGTCTGCAAGCACATTGCCTTCCTCAATTATTGCGGCCACGAGCTTCCTCACCCTTTCCTTGGTTTTGGACATATCAGACACATCTGGGGCCTATTTAATAAACGTGACAATGACAGGTCACAGGCGACAGGTGACAATCCGACAATTTGACAATTTTTTGTTTAATAAAGATTATCACTGACAAATTTGTCACGGTGGGAAATCTACAAATATTTCGATTTGTCATGACAATTTGACATATTTCTGTTTAATAAATAATTTCTCTTGACTGGCGACAGGTGACAATTTGTCCGGAAAAACTTGTCAAATTTGTTATATTAAACACTAAATTGTCATGACAGGTGGACATATTTGTCGAATTGTCAGAGATTTTCGAAAGGCTGATCATCCAATGTCAAGCCCATTTGGCTTCAATTTATTAATTTTTATTTCGTGCGTTAATTGATCTCTAAAGCCGAATAAAACGTCTTTGTTTTCATGGATGTTTTCAGTCTGGGGTCCTTCAAACATAATGTGAAGGTGCACCTAGCCGGCCGACAAGGTATTCGCAGCCCCCGTAAATATTCGAATGCCCGTGGGCGCCGTCGGACTACACCTCTGCGTTAGACTGGCGCGCGCCATTTTTCGTGCTCCCCATAAAAAAAAAAATTTAAAACGTCTAAATTTGTTAATTTGGCGTCCATTTCGAATAGCAAACAGAAACAGAAGTTCAAGTCAAAAATAAAAGTAAAATTGTTATATTTTTTTATTATTACCATCATGTTCTCTCATATGCATACCTCGATATCGCGACAATTCGACTTATTTGTCAAAAAGTGACAAAATTGTCGGATTGTCACGTTTATTAAATAGGCCCCAGGTAGACATAATTTTTCAATGGATTTAGCTGTCAGTCTTTATGGGAATGTTGCGTCCCTTCCCTGCTTTTCCAATGTCTAGTCTTTGAGGTTCTGCCTCAAGTGTAGGTTTCATGTATAAACTATTAGGATCCTCTTTGCGTATCTCAATTTCGAACGTTTTGAGCCAATTAATTTTGTTTTTGTCAGTATCAATTTTTCAGTTTGTGATCGCCTTTTCTACCTCAGCTACAGACAAAAAATCTGCACAACGAAGTGTCTTCACTATAAGTTTATTATGCATTTATAATGTTAATATTATTAGCATTTATATTGTCTAGGTCCGTATAAAGCCGGTTGTGGGTCTTCAGTACACATTCTACATTCCCGAATTCCGAATCATTCGGAAGAAATGTGTGTCCAGATTGTAGAAATCTAATTATAATCAATCACCGTTAACCTGGGGTGATGTTGTAAAATGTGTATCAACATAAGAACCATTTTTACCGACTTCAAAAAAGGAGGTTATCAATTCGTCATCTATGTATGTACATATGTAATACAGTCTGTGATATTCGCAATTGTAGCTCTTGATTTTGCTTCAATAATAACCATTCAAAACATTTGAAGGTGTCGAAAGGTATTATCCAAATGTTAATGTGATCTATACATTCATGATACATTCGTTTTAGTTGACATGCTTGGAAGCACCATAGAAGCTGGAAGGACCCATTCCTGTAAAGAACAGAAAGCAACCTTGAATGCATACAAATCCATATTTGGCCGATATTGTTTTGACGGGATTGCATACGAAGCCAAATATGGCAATTTCAAAATAAAGCCCAAAATCCAAGAAAACAAAAAAACACAAAATCACACTAATCCCACAATCTTGAATATATTAAGAATATATTTTGAAATTATATGTTTTTTTTATTACTTACCGTTTTATATGTTTTACCACTGATAAAAGTAGCACTAATTTAACTGAACTTCAACGTTCGGGTTCGCTGCATGTAACCTCAAATAGATTAACAGATTGAACTTACCAGAGACAACAAAAAATAGTTTCCGTTAAAAATAATCTTTTAACATACCTAAAAAAAAGAAACTTTTGTAGCCAAATATGGCTTTGTATCGGTAAGGGGCTAAACAGTAAAACGACACTTTAAAACGGCAGTTAAAAATTTTTTTTTTTTTTATGGAGACTTTATGGACACGGTTGGCTACATCACCTACAACGTCCGTGATGTCAGCCCATAACACCGGGTGAACTAGGTGCCATGTCAGTGCTTCCCCCTTTGATCGTGCAGGCTACACTGAACTGGTCGTAAAACACAAACTATTTACATAGCCGTTTCGACCGACGTTTCATTCAGTGCGGTGGTACCAATCCGGGCGGGTTAAACCCTACCACCAAGTAAGGTTAGGAGGTAAGGGACCTACAGTTTTACGAGGAATCCGAACCTCGGTAAGCCTCCAACGGTCAGCGGTCACCCATCCAAGAACTAACCGCGCCCAGCGTTGCTTAACATTCAATAGCGACAGTTGACTGTCTGTCTATGATTTACTATCCAACAAGAGGTGGTGTTTCTTAGGTCGGTAATCTTAGCTGAACCACGTGTATTATTAATTAGAAAAACATAAAGGCATATTTAACTAAGCCCTATTTTAAAAAAAAAAAATTGTTTATTTAGTTATTCTTAAGAGAACCAACAGTTTCTACACTCACCCATCATATTGGCATTTTCTGTTACCAATGCCATAACCTGATTTACATTCCAGTTGATTTTTATTTTCCGACATATCCTTTGATGGCGGCCCAAGCCATTTCTATTGGGTTGAGATCCGGGTGGTATGGCGGGAGTCTCAACACCGTGTGGTTGTTTTCCGCAAGTATGCGGTCGATGTTATATTTCTTGTGTCGCTCTTTATTAGATTTGATAAGTTGATATAGTTGCGGCTTCAGCATTTCCGAGGTGAAAGGTATTTCTTTCTCGCGGAGCCAATACTGCATATCCGATTTTCGGGAATTGGATGATGGACAGCGATCTTCCTCTTTATTATGGTAGGATGCATTGTCAACTACCAGAACAGAGTATGGAGACAGGTAAGGTGTTAATTTGTGTTCGTAGCCATTTTTCGTAGTTCTCAAAAATAATAATGTCGCGTAATCTCCAGATTTTGTGTCAGCCTTAAACATAAGGAGAATACATTGCAAAATACATATCGTATTCGTGGAAAACAAAAAGAAAATGAACAACTATCTTATTCTAGTTATTCTATCATAAACATTCAGTGCTCAAAAAAATAATCAACAAAAATAGGTAGGATTCACATGTAAGTATAATAAAATTATGTTGCACACAAGTGTCTTTGGTACTTTTAGGAAGAACGTATGCTATTTAGTACCAAGATTTGGTTTAGTTTTTTTGGTAGAAGTCTATTGCGTTTTTGATTAGTTACCATGCCAAGTTTAGAGAACAATCTTATTTTATTAAGGAGAACATTGGGTACAAAGACGGCCTGTGAGCCGGCATGTACAATCACAACTCGTTGCCCTTTCGAAACCTTTTTCTTGAGCCTCTCCTTTGTACCATCGCCCCAGGACTTGGAGCTGACGTGCGTCGAATCGACATACGACTTGTCGGTGTAAATAATTGACCTTCCCTCTAAACGATATCGAGTAATGTTTTCCAAAAATTATGTACGCTTTAAGCGAATATTATATTTGTTCAATGAGAAGATTTCTGCTACATAGGGCACACTAAAAGTTTCCGGAATTGGCCACTTACATAAACAATATTTAAAAAGTAATTACAACATTTGAAAATGGAACTCTTTGGCTGTAGAATGCCGTTTGTTTCATCTGACTGTCAATTGTTTTTCCATTGTGGCGCCATTTTAAAAATTGCGTGTCTACAATAACATAAATTTAACCCGGGAAAATTTTCGTAGTATGATTTTCTACGATTTTAAGTGTAATTTGACAGCTCATCAGAGCCTCGCTCGGCTTCAATCTGCTTTTGGCGATGAAGCACCATGCAAGACGACTATTTATTGCTGGTTTGCAGAATTCAAGCGCGGTCATGTCAATCTCAGTGACGAATCTCGCGATGGTCGCCCGTTCACCGCTGTGAACAACAAAAACGTCGATGCTGTGCGCCGTATGATCGAAACAGACAGGCATGTGACCTACCATGAGATTCGGGCATCCTTAGACATAGGCATGAGTCAAATACAATCAATCCTACACAAACATTTGGGTGTGAGAAAGCTGTGCTCGCGGTGGATGCCACACAATTTGACCGAGGCTCAAAAAACGCACCGCGTCACTTGGTGCAATGCCATGCTTACCAGATTCAACAAAGGCGCTTCAAATTTGGTGTGGGACATAGTAACAAGTGACGGCACCTTGTGACTTTTTTCTGTTCCCAAAAATTAAGAACCAATTACGCGGTCAACGATTTTCATCACCAGAAGAGGCTGTCGAAGAATATGAAAAACACGTTTCTGAGGTCACCACGGAGGAGTGGCACAAAAGTTTTCAAAATTGGTTTAATCGTATGAAAAAGTGCATTTACGCAAAGGGAGAATATTTTGAGAAACAATAAATTCATTTTTGACCTTTAATAGTATTTTATTCTTATTAATTCCGGAAACTTTTAGTGTGCCCCACGTATCTTCTGTTTTTCCCCATTAAAATCCCAAATCTTTTAATATTCGTCGTGAACTGGTGGCAGAACCTTAAAAATTTATATCTTGTTTTAATTTTCTTAAAGGGGCATTCACTGTAGGCAATTCCTTTTCGGTGAGGTAATAATTGTGCACAAATCTTTTTATTACGTCTTAATCAAAGCTATCAATTCCAGTGATCTTTTTTTCCCTGACCTCTTTTTACCAGGAGTACGAAACACGGTTAGAAATTCTGACTCATTAGCTTCGCCATTAATTCTACGAACCGTTGTGGGCGAGACTCCAATAGATTAGGTACGTAGGTACTTACCATAGAGTCAATTGGTGCCCGTGATGCTTGATACAGAAACTTTCGCCGAAACCACTCTTCTTTATGTTTGTCTTTTTAATTTCTTGCAGCATTTGAGCACGTACATTGTGCAATTTTCTGTTAATTTCTTCAGTCGTTCTTCCAAACCATTTCTGCGATTTCCTGGAGGGCATTATATTTCTTAAATCTGTTTTTGTAATCCGTTAATTTTGTATTCCAAAGCAAACTGTAGGATTCGAACAATTCGATGAGTTTGAATATTGTATTTCTGTCCCAATGTTTATTTTCTCTAACTTTTTTTTGTACCGATCTCACGCGCGATCGAAAAACTTTTCAAAACGAATTAGCGAAGCTGGGCGAGTCGCTGCGAGTCCAGTGTGCGAGCCCACAAACGTGTGTAGACGCGCTCGCGCTGAGAGAGCTCGGCGAGTCCGCGAAATTCGGGCGAGTGAGCTCGCGGAGTGGTTCCACACGCGAGTTTACCGCTAGTAACTAGCGGTAAACTCGCGTGTGGAACTCAACTGGAAATAGAAACTCGCGCGAGTTTCTTGCTGTAGTCAAAACTGGGCTTAAGTCTAACGAACTCGCGGAGCGATTTTCACCCGCGCCCGTCGCGGTGGTGGAATAGCTGTTTTTTTTTTCTAAACTCACTTGCCTGGAGTTTTGTTACGAAGTTTTGTGCGGTTACGTTTGTGGTTTGCGGTTTAAGTTTGCGGGCCATGATCGCAAGACGGGCGGTTATTTACGATCATAGATTGTTCATATTTTTAATTAGAAAAATGCAAATCGAAAATTATTGCATAAAAATACATCCCGACCAGGCTTTGAACCTGGGTCTCTGGCTTGAGCCGCCAACGCGATAACCAACTAGAACCACCGGGCCGTTAAGTACCTATTATTTCCAAATTTTCGATCAGTTACACCTTCATGATGTCGCATAATTTTTGCGAACGCTATAAAAAGCGATTACGTGCTTAGTACTAACATATAAACATAAAATATAGATTGTTCAGTTAAGTTCCAGACCGCCGCCGTGGACACACACTAGAAACGAGCTGTTGCGTTATACTTCACAGAAGAATTAAAATAAGAACGCCTAAAAGGTTCTGGCTGCATCCACTGATTTAGGAAAGAGGATCGTTATAGATTATTTGTTGTTCTTATTAGTGAGTTAGAGAAGCATGAAAAAAATTTCTTTAATTATTTTCGAATGTTATATCTAGTTATTCAGAACTTTTAAGAAAAGTGGAAACTGCTCTTCAAAAACAATATACTAATATGCTACATATATCCTATATCACCGGAGGAAATGTTGGCAGTAGCATTAAGGCATATTATACGTAAGTTTATTTTAATAAAACCAGTGGTGATATTGTAATTATTTCTTTATTCAAAATACACATCATCTGACAAATTAGGAAATCATTAGTCCCCTGATGAAAATCCCTTCAAGTCAGAGCTCTGCTCTCGTTAAAAGGAAGTTCCATGATAGGACACTGAGCACCCTCCGGTTTACTCGCGTATTTCTTTTTATATACACCACCATCCGAATCCAACATCCGTCAACAAGTCCATTCTAAGTCTTTGAGAAGGAAAACCTTTGATTGATTTCTGCTCATAAAAATTATTTGCTCTTACTACTCTACCAATAATTTTCGTCAAACAGGTTTATTTATTTATTATTATTTTTTTTAAGTATGGCTCGTTAAAGTTTCGAAATAAATGACGACATATTTCCGCCCGCCAAACTATACAATTTTCTTAATAATTTTTATTATTTGTTTACGAATTGTATTATTTAACGTTCGACCGCCAAAATTTTTAATCGCAGAATTATATATATATATATATATTTTTTGTTTATTAATTTTGATCCGTATAATTTTATTCCTACCCGAAAAGAATTATAATGTAAATGAATTGTTTCTCTGATTCCTAGTTACCCGTTTTTTAGGTAAAACTGAAACGAAAATATGACAATTATCTAACACTTCCGACTCCAACATAACGTGAAAACTCCCCCCCCAAATTATTAGTAAGAAAAAAAATTATTCAAATTAAATTTGTATATACTTACCATACCATACCTTACCGTACCTTACCTTTACCAAACTTTACCATACTTTACCATTACACACCTTTATCAATCGTTACCAACTTTTACCATTACCTTTTACCAACCTTGTCTTCTTAAATTAATTTCACAAGTAATGAACATGTGGAAATAATTAAATACTGGAGGAATGTTAATATGACAATCTCCGTTTCTCCAGTATAAAATTAAATTATCTTTATATGTTAAATTTTTTTTTTTTTATCGCGCAGTGGTTACATAATTTTTAATTCATATCAATAAAAGCTCTACCACTTCATCTTGCAAATTTTTTCAATGTTATTACAATGTTTTTTCAATTTCTTTTCTTGCCTCTTCATTTCTTTCGTTTTCGGTCTCGAAATTTTCGGTAGTTTGAACACTATCTTGAGACCTAAAAAGTTTTAAAAGATTAATAAAATTTTAAACATTTGGTTATAGAACAATCAAGATATTACTCACCTTCTTTTTGTTCTTTCCCTGAAAATGTTAATGTAATCAATGTAATCAAAAATATTTTCTCTTACTTACTATATTCTTAATAATGAAACTTAAAATAATTGATAAATTGATCAAAATCAATTTTTTTTTTTTCCAAAACATAAAGTTCAAAATTAGTTGAATTTACCACAAGATTTTAGTTGGATATTGTTTTTTTTTCTTCTGTGTTTAAATGTAATCCTCTATATTAAAATTGTTATTTATTTCGTAGGGATTTATGGACGGTCCCACATCAAATTCTAATTTTAACACTGTGACGGAGTCTGTAGCATTTTTTTCCACCACTGCTTCTTCTTCTATTGCTAGTAGATCTTGAGTTTCATGTTCCTTGCAGTTAATCACTGTTAGGCAGTCCTTGCTATTATCTTCTTGTATTGTTACCTGTCTATTTTTATGGCAATATAAATAAAACCCAGGTGTACAACTTGTAGATTTATTCAATCGTATCTACACTTAATTCGTATTTATATAGGGTCTCTGGATTAAATACAAGTCCTCGGCGTGCTGCGTCCGCTCGGCGAACACGAATTCCTACCTACCTACCTAGTCAGCTGACTAAGGGAGAATAGGAACGATCGCACCGGTTTCGTGATGGACGTCGTGGTCTTCGTCTCCGTCTTCCCGCACAATCAGCCGGAGGCCTAGCCTCTCGACGCGCAGCTCCTACGGCACGGCGTTCCGCTGAACACAGCAGAGCCGCCGGCAGCCCAGCGACCGGGGAGTCGCTGACTCGCAGGGGTGGCGTCGACGGGGCACTCTCCAACCGTCCTGCCCGCTCGCGCGGTGACGGGGGCGGAAGTCGGGAAGCTGTCTTCGAGCGAAGCCCGTACCAAACTCTGCGCGATAGGGAAAGAATCACACGCCGCACTAACATAATCGCCATGGAGCGGCGGTGGGGCCCTATCACGCAGTAAAAACACAATTTACAAAGTTGTGAAACGTGGCCGGTGACGGTAGTCACGCGGCCGGTATAAAATTTTTACACAACGATTTTACACATACAATTCATATAATTGGCGTTCGCCTACTCACCCACTGACGTGGAGTTTACTTCTCGTTCAAGGCGAGATGTGAAAATATTCCTAATACTCTTTTCACATTAATTTAAGCTTGAACAAAAGAATTGTGCTGAGAGCGTGCACCAATCTCTGACAGCCGGAAGAAAAGTAATATCTGTCGCACTGTCCTATCCTTCGTGGTTCGCTCTCTGGTCCGCGACTCCGTTCGCTCTTTCTCTTGACGTGCTGCCTCGCTCCCTGGTATCGGCGAGCGAGACAGCACTTCATTCGTCTGTGAGCAGCGGCGCGGACCGTCGAACGAGTTGACGCCCATTAAATGTTAATTTATTTGATTCTACTCACAACTGTGAAGTAAAGATTTTACAATTAATACCATTATTTTATTTATCATTTTAACTATTAATATTATCCAATACCGGCGCACGAAGCGACGCGACTCTGATCGAGTTGCTGTGTTGGTTGATGTCAGATCAAAGATTGATTGAATCGAATTGATTGATGGTTGATTGACGTCAGCTGCAAACATAACGCGCGGCCGTATTCTGGTCGCCGTATTTGAGTCGCTTTCGTCCGTGAGCGGCGGCAATATTTAAAATACTGAAACAAATAACTAAACAGAACCGAAGGGTCGTGTTACGGCAGACCTTGCGGTTTTGCAACGTAACAGTATTCTTCTTTCTCGATTTAGTTGTTCTATACTGTCTGAGTGGTTTTTTGCAAATTCTATTAAGGTTAATATGTGTTTTTGTTCTATTTTATATTTGTCTGCTCTTTTCGATTTACTGATTTTTAACTCGTCTCTTGTTTTATTTAATAGTGTCCTTACTCTTTTGCTTCTCTTCTTTAACTCTTTTCCGAATTTTATCTCCTCCTTTTCCCATTCTTCTTCTTTGTTCTTTCCTGCCATTTTGTTTATTGTTTATTGTTGTTGTTTATTGTTTATTTAGCATCTATTGGCAGTACACTGCGCTCAGATTTGTCATATTTACATTGTAACATTCCGCCAGTTCGATTATCACAGCGAAGAAGAACTGACAAGAAACTTCACTGGAAATTTTTTCAATGTCCACTTAGTCTATACAAAAATGTTTGCCACTGCCTAGACACGCATGTGCTGATTTGTGCTGATTTGTGACATGCAGCAATTCATGACAAAGTGAAAACATTTTTACTATGAAATTGTATGGACTACTGGTTTCTGTCACAAACCACCACATGTCGTTATCGCTTAACTAATTAATTACATTCATATCGCATCATTAATTATATTTATTTATCATGTGATTCTGACAACTTCTGAAGTATATAGGTATTATGTAAAAAGTCCGGTGTATAGTGCCATCGTCAAATTTGATAAGAAATTTTATCAAGTCATTATTTCATTTTGTTAGTAAGCAAGTAACATACTACAATGTAGTATAAGATGTCGAGGGTAAAAAAAAAAATAGATACACAAGTACCCATTGTCTTAGAGTTAGTAGAGAACATTACGTTATGTCATACTTTTGTACTTAATTTATTATGTGTCAGAATCACAAAATTCGTCAGTTAAGGCATCTTTAATACTGTAATAGCTTTTTTTGGTTAATATTTTTTTCAGGGTTATTTTGAAAGAATTTTCACCTAGATTCCTTATTTCCTGTGGTATTTTGTTATAAAATCTAACACTATTACATATAAAACTTTTTGACATTTTAGACAACCTATGTTTTATTCCCAGTAGGTTATCCTTATATCTAGTATTATAGTTGTGATTGTCCGAGTTAAAAGTGGAGACTAATAGATGCTTTCTTGCATAACAAATGTTTTGAAAGATGTAGGCACCAGGTAAAGTCATTATTCCTATTTCATTAAATGCATAACGACAAGTGTCTCTAGGTTTCATTCCTAGTATACACCGTAGGGCTCTTTTCTGTAATACAAATATTCGGTTTGATTCCGCTGCATTTCCCCAAAACATTAAACCATATGACATAAGACTGTCAAAGTAGGCATAGTATACAGTCTTTGCGGCTTGAATGCCGCAGAGCTCTTTAATTTTTTTTATAGCGTAGCAGGCTGAGCTTAGTTTGCCTGCTAGTTTATCTATATGAGCCTTCCAGGTTAAGCCATTATCAAATATTAAGCCCAGAAATGTAATTTCATTAGCCATTTTGAGGGATAATTCATTTACAGTGTTCACAATGTCATCTTGTATGCGTTTCCGAGTACCCAATGCGAAGTGCATTACATTAGTCTTATTTACATTCAATAGTAAATTATTAGATTGAAACCATGACTGTAGTGAATTTATTACTATTACAAATGACTTCCGTAGTTCCTCCATACATAAATCTTTCAAGACAACAGATATATCATCAGCAAACATGACTAATTCTATGTCCTCTGGAACACAGCTAGATATATCATTAACATATATTAAGAAAAGAAGTGGTCCTAGTATTGAGCCTTGTGGTACACCTATACTGACAGGTTCTACGCCCGACTTTACTCCATTAATATCACAGATTTGTTTTCTATTTTTTAGATATGATTCACATAGATTTAATGCTTTCTCTCTTACTCCGTAGTGTTCAAGCTTCATTAATATGATATCATGGTTTACGCAGTCAAATGCTTTAGATAGGTCACAAAAAATTCCGTATGTTTGTTTTGATTGGTCTAGTGAAGTTAAAACTGATCTGATCATTGATGCAATCGCATCTCCGGTAGACTTACCCTTTTGAAAACCAAATTGTTTAAAATTAATAATATTATGCTTATTAAAAAATGTGATTAATCTTTTTTCAATACATTTTTCAAATACCTTGCTGAACACTGGTAATAGAGAAACTGGGCGGTAGTTGCCGATGTCTTTATGACAACCTTTTTTGTATAATGGGATGACTCTGGCAATTTTTAGAGCATCAGGAAATGTTCCACTTGCAATATACTGATTCATAACAACTAACAAAGGGTCCACGATACTGATTAACGATTTTAACAGCTTTGGTGACATGTTCCATAGGTCCTGTGATCGTTTTGATTTGAGGTCGCGGAGTATTCTTTTAATTTCTGAATGTGTTACAGGCTCAAAATCAATTGATACAGTGTTGCGAGGTGTGAAAGCTTCCAAATGTTTCAAAGCAATGTCTTTACAAGGTATAATATTTTTTGTGCTGTTATGTGCAATGGTTGAGAAATATTTATTGAAATGATTTGCAACACTGCTGCACTCAGTTATAAGACTTTCTCCAATTTTTAATTCTACTTGTACATTCTCATCCCTGATAGATCTGCCTGTTTCGTCTTTAATTATATTCCAGGCCATTTTTATTTTATTGTCGGAGCTTAATAATTTATTTTTCAGAAATATCTGTTTGGCACTTATGGATACTTTTTTAAATATTTTACTATATGAAGAGACGTATGCTCTAAAGACACTACATTTTTTATCTTTCAATAATTCATACAATAAAAAAAGTTTTTCTTTAGATACTACAATGCCTGGTGTCGCCCATTCTACAAACTTTTTCTTTTTAAGTACAGACTTTCGCTTTAAGGGCATATGTTTATCAATATAGGTGACAAAAGTGTTAAAGAAGGATTTGAAACTGGTGTCACTAGCTATTTGTGAATATTCTATTTTTAAATCTATATTTAAGGCATTTATTCTGTCCTCATTTATTAATCTCGATGTCCTGATGACAATATTTTTATTTTTAATCAGTGCATGATAAATAGAGATTAATTGAGCTAGGTGGTCTGATTAAATACCACATACTACTTTCGTTTCAAAAGTTGTACTGTCTGTAAAAATATTATCAATGCATGAAGAGCATGATTCTACAATCCTCGTATGTTCAAATATAGTCTGACATAGTAAAAAACTATCCATTAGGTCTGACAGCTCGTGTTTGTCATCTTTGTGCGTTGGGAATTTAATATTAAAATCTCCACATAATATTATTGACTTATTGTTATTAGAACTTAGTGTATATAGGCATTGTTCAAGTCTTTCTGTGAATACAGAGATGTTCCCTGAGGGGGACCGATATACGGACAAAATAAAGAATGACATCAGTTCAGTACAGCTTACTTCAAAATCTTTTTCAATTGACATGTTGACAATATCTGATCGGTTCTTAGCTCGTAAGGATTCCTTTACATAAATCATAGTGCCTCCTCGTATATAGTTTTTTCGGTGACTACTGCTAATTACATTGTAATAGTTAAGATTACAAATATTCAGTTCATTAGAGTTGATCCATGATTCGCTTATACAAAATATATCTATATTATTGTCCTGAAGAAATAGTTCTAACATTAGCGTCTTACCACGCAGACCTTGTACATTTTGATGGCATACTAGTAGTTTGCCTTCTGAATTATTTTTCCTTATTGTCCTATTATTATTATTTGACAATGTCGATTTATGTTTACATTGTATCTTGATTTTATTTTCATTTTCATTTACAGATGGGAACGCATTTTCAATATTATTTAACTCACAGTTGACAATATCTTTGGAACTTGGTCTAAAAAATAATTATCACAAGTTTTAATAAAACGTAGGTTAGATGCCTTAACGCTATAATTACATGTTTGAATGGTCCTTGAGATGAATTTCAGTCCTGCATTAGTCATATAATCTATTCTAGTGTAGCTACTGCTGTCTAAATTATTCAAATCGATGTAAACCATATTGGGTATGGTTCTTGTCAATCCATAGGTTTGTGTGTTGGACCTGTAGGCAGTGGCATTTAATTTGTCTGAATTATGTAGCGTGAGTGGCACATACAAGAGTGAAGTGACAAACAGATTTATTTGTTTATGGTTGCAAACCTCAGCTACATATTTCACACATTTACAGTATATGTTAGTGTCCTGGTTTGCTTCAGAATTTCCTGTCAGTAAAATTACTATGTCGCCTTTCACCATGCTGTTCACGTACTTAAGAAAGTCTTTGATCACTTCGGTGATAGGAGCGTTCGGCTTGCAGATGGCTGTGACAGAATCCGACGTCTGCAAGGAGTCCTTATAAAGGCTCGCCATATTTCGCCCATGCTCGTCACACAGAATGAGTACGTTTTTAGAGTGGCCGTGGGATGAGGATTTTTCTGCTGCAGATGCTGCTGCTCCGCTTACAGCTGCGTGTGGGTCTGTGCATGGAGACTTGTTCTTCGGCTGAGAAGCTTGTATGGTTCCATGCTGACTTACATGTGCAGTTAATTTGCCTTCTCTCGGTACCTCAGCCTCAGTAATGCAGACACAGGGGACCGGTGGCTTCCCATGTCGACCTTTCCCTTTTCCAACCGCTGAACGGGGCTCTTTGGCAGCTGTCTTCTTCTTCCCCTTTCCCTTTCTCTTCTTGGAAGACTTCCCACCTGACGTCGTAGTGGTCTCCAAGCTGTGTGCTATCCTGGTTGGAGGCGGTGTGGCGGCGGCAGAGCTGGTATTTGCCGCTGCAGGTGGCTCGCTTGATCGCGTGGCAGTGGGGGGGGATGGGGGAAAGAAGTGGCTCTGTAGAAGGGGGAGTGTGCCGCGGGGACTCCTGTGGAGACGCAGTTTGCCGATCCATTGGGGTGTCGAGAATAACGACGCATTCTACGGCGGGGCAGGGGGAGGGGCAACGAGCTCGCTGGGGCGTCGTGGAGTGTGTGCTCACGCTACAGCGAAAGGCTGCTTCCAGTTCCATTAATCTCAGTGACTGGTCGCGGATGACTGAGTTCTTCTCAGCTATGTCTTTCCGCAGCGCGACGTTCTGCTTCCTCTCAACGGTCAGCCGGTCCCTCACCTCACGCAGTTCCTCCGCCGTCCCGTCGTAGGAGTACGAGCAGCTGCTGTCCTTGATGCTCCGCACCTCCAGTAACTCCTTGTGAAGTGCGTTGTTGGAGTCCAGGACTTTCTCAAACTCCTTCTGGTTATTCTCGTACCAGTATATCATGTCCATGCACTTCTCCCCACTCTCCTGGAGCTCCGCGAGGCACCTCTCCTTCTTGGCGAGCAATGCTTTGAGCCGAGCATTGTCGGCCAAGACGTTCTCAAACGCGGCCGCGTTGTCGTCCTGCTCGGTGAGGAGGCGCCCATTCAGCTCGCGCAGCTCCTCCGTCTGCTGTAGCAGGCTCTGCAGGCGCTCGTCGCTCTCGCTGGCCATTGCGGCCCGTACGCCGCTCCGTGTGCGCATGAAAAAGAAGGTCAACTCGGTTAGCAGGAACCAGAGCAAGTAACACGACAAGTATGTCAGTAGTAGTCGGTATGTTTATATATATATATATATAATATTTATGTAGTACTACCTATCCTTGTAGAATTTTATATATTCAGCACATACAAATACAAGTGTCACATATAGTAAACAACAATAATTATTCTATGGTCAATATGTACAAATACAAGTGTCTATATGTATGTGTATATAAGTGTATAATAAACAACAATATCCTGTGACATGTACCAGTATGTGTGCACTATTTTTACAGTAAATATTCCACTAAGTACGTACTTAGATATCTATACTTATAGTCCATGTTATAATTTTCTAATTTAATGTAATAATAATATAACAATTTTAACAGTAAAACATAATATACCTTACAGTGTACGAATCGGTGAGAGTGTGTAGACTAAGTTAACTAGCTAATCATGCATATATTATTTGGCTTGGCGATCGGCTCTTTGTCGCGTAGATCTACCGGCAGGTATATATCTGTACCTGCAACAGGAGTGAATGACTCTAAAATCTAACTATCTGTCCCTCGCGTCGCGGGCTAATCGCCTGTGGTGCCCGGAGGTACCGCGATATGCCCCGAGCAAGGTCGAGCCAATCTGTGCCGTAGTACATGTACAATAGGTATATCTATATTGTTAGGTAGTATATTATGTTGGTAGGTAGGTGTATTATATATAATATAGCTAAGTAATTGACAATGTTTACTCACGCCTTAGGTATGATGATAATGATAATGAAGTACGTAGGCACATCACGTCGACACAGCAATAATACACAGCTGACGGCTGAGTAGTAAGTCGTCCCGTCCGTGTCGTCGCCCGTGAGCTGGAGGCCTTGTCAGTGGTTGACAATATGCAGCCCGTTTAGCGCTCGAGACAGCAGCGGGACGGTGGGGCGCGGCGCGGGTTTGAGGTTATCTACTGGTTCCTTTCACCGTCCGTCGTCGTTGCAGTGTAGGTATTTTGAATGTTCCCTCCTCGTCGTAGCTGCCGATGTCGCTCAGATCTTGTTTCCGTATAATCTTAGCGTGAAGTGAGTAACTGACGCCAACTTGTAACGGTCACTTTTTGCATTCGCAAGTTTCACGCGAAATATTACTTTTCAGGACGAAATATTCCACGCACATATATTTTCTAATTCGGCGATTCTATTTAATATAAGTTTGTGCCTTTATCTTGTAATAAACATTTAAATTAATAAAATTAATCGCGGAGCTAAAATTTCAAGTATTGACAGTTGGCAGGGTTGCCAGCACATTATTGCCGCATCATCTTGTACCTCTTGCATCATGTTCTTTAGTATTTCTATTTGCGACACTCACTTAATTACAGCTTCCTCTAGTCCCGTGATCGTTTTGTTTAGGTTTTCCATGTTCCTCAGTCTCCTCTCTGCCTCCTTTTTGAATTGTTCCATAGGTACTTCTGGAACAATTATTTGTTTTATTTTGTTTTGTATTTATTTTTATTTAGAATATATTTCTTCAGTAAAGATTGATTTATAAAACAATTAAAATGAAAGTTTTCATTATTCCCTCGGATTAAATTATTACGTATTGTTTATTTGTTCGTAGCTTTATAATTTTATTGTATTTACGTTCACCCCTATTTTTTCCCAATTTAGTTTATGGGTTATTTACCTGGTACTTCAGTACTCCACAAATAGCTAGAACAAATGACGCAAGGCAAATTTATTAGTTAGGTATGTTTTGTTAGTTCAAGAACCATATTAGTAATTATGATTAATAAGCCCTTGCCCAAAAATTTACAGCTGAATTACTGATCTTGAAGCTAATTTTAATCTTTAATAAAAGCGCATAGATAGCTATAATGATTTGAAATTATATTACAAAAGTGTTTAGTAAGTACTACAGAACCACAACCCAATGCAAAAGTACCAAAACAATTAAATACTTTAGATTATTCCTTCAAAGTCAAACCTACACTTTATTTAACCCAACCTCCAATATATAAATATAAATATCCAAATATATAATATATATATATGGTAGGTAAAGGAAGGGACGCACCTGTTTCTGGCTGGTTGTATAAGTGTGGGCAAGAGGGCCCTGGATCCCTTATAACCTGCTGTGTTGTGGAGTCGGGTGAGCGCTCGAACTCCTCGATCGGCGGTGCCCACGCAGCTGTGCTGTCCAGGCCTGGACGTGGGGGTTACACCGAGACGAGTCCTCTGGCTTGCACTCGATTGAACACTTGACGTGTTCTTGAAGCCCGTGCGTGGCACATTCGCTTTTGCGACACTTTTCTTCGCGAAATTATAATTGCCAAGCTCTCAACGTGGTGCCTCAGCAACGAACTTTTTTCAACTCATCGTTTTTTCTTCAGTTTTCTTCTGGTGCGAAGATTGGAGAGGAAAGGGAGGGTAGGCAGTAAAAAATATAGTGTAGGCGGAAAATTTGAATGCCAACTGGCGATCTTTACAAACCAATATATATATGTCACAACCTATAACTATAACCAATAGTTCCCTAGAACTATGGTTTGGTAACTTGTAAAAAAATATTTAATAAAATACTTTAACTATTTAGTGACGAATGATTTTCCTAAATGCCATGTTTACAATATACCCGAAAATTATTCTATAAATATTTATTATGTTTATTATTCTTTATTAACTGGTTATACCTAGTTATTTCCTCTCATGTTTCTAAGGAAATGTATTGATTCTGTTGCTGTAGTTCTTCTTCCTGTCTTCCATAACCTAACCTAATAGTATATTTGGAATAACATGTCTTTATAGTATATTATACTATAAAGAGTATCCAAATATACTATTCTCTTTTGTCACAAAATTAGCTTAGAATATGTAATTTGGTATCACACTCAAAACTATTGTATAAAAAAAATAAATTTCCCATGAGTATCGTAGCCTCTAAAATATCTACCAAAAGTTCTAAAAAGTTCTTACTTGTATAATAGTTACAAAATATCAGTTTAAAGCAATCACTTAGGTAGCTACTAAATTATGAATTTTTCTTAGTCCTAGTATCGTTTGTTTTAGTGTGGTTTGTATTGTTATGATCACTTGTAGGTAGATTTTTCCAAAATATCAGTTTGTGTCCGGGTATAATGGGGGTTAATTTGTCTATTATACCCACTTTTCTTTGTGATTCAATTCCTTTTGGAGTTGTACGGAAAGTGATAGTAACGCATTTGTATATTTCAGGTATCTGTCGTGCATGATCTGCAATGACGTAAATTCGTCGTCAAAATCATTTTTGTACAAAATACCGAAGTTATTTCGTTGAAAAGATACCTGGACCATGTGTTTCAGATAGGCTCTGGGGTTAGATTTTTGTATGCGCCTGTCAGAGGTGTAATTGGGTATGTTTAAAAAGTTTTCAGATGTTAGTGATTCAACTGTCATTTTCCTGTTATTTATGGAAGCTTCAGTTTCTTTAAAATCTGTAAAATCGTACGGTTTGCCTTTTTTTCATTGCTAGTTCGGTTGTATTTGCCTATGGATGACTCCCAGGAATTGAAGTAACCTTGGCGTTCTTTCGCCCATTTGCCGCATTATTCGGTTGACGCTTCCACCGAGTTCGTGGTTCTGTGACGTTCCGCAGAACATATCCAGGCAAGCTGTATAACACTGTTCTCTAACCATTTTTTGACGAAATAGTCGTTGAACAATGTTATTCCAGCATTGTCTGGACATGTCTCCATGATGTAGAGCCAGCCATCAGTTACAAGCTCTTCGGGGACGAAAGCGAGCGCAGCACACTTAATAATGCTATTTTTGCTCTCTTCATCTTTGCTCAGGCCAAGCTCATGCCAACGATTCCACAATGCTTTCATAAAGTGAAAGTTGCACCCCCGTATTTGCGTTTCTGGCAGAACATGTTTTATCGCTAAGAACACTTCAAAATCTAGGCTTCTTCAAAATCTAATGTAATTTTTTTAGGGCACCATGACGGGAGTTTCTCTTTTATTAATGTAAAATATCATATATATGTTTTTTTTTGTCGGGCAGAAGACCAAAAATTTGAGGCACAATGTTGGCGTGTGTTTCCGTGCTGCCTATATCTGCATGTATAGTGAACAGTTGCCCGAACTGTCGACAGCAGGTTTTAAATGTTCCGTCACAGAACAGCTAATAGCTAATAGCTTATCGGACGATTGCGGACTGGCGAAAATTAAAATGCGCCTATTTTCGAACTCTCCTAGGTCATCAATTAATAAAATATCGCGAGCGAATTTCTGTGGAATTATTATTTGTCCAGCTGTCTTAAATGCAATTGTTTTAATACCGAGATGTTTATTTCCTATTCTATAAAGAGAAGGCAGTATTGAATGGAACTTTTTTTCTTGTTTGCCTGACTGTAGTTTGAGGCTGCGCTCCTCCGGCGCTTCCGGTACGTTTTTAAGGTTCCGTAAGACACCGTTTTCGTTTGACGTCCAACCGACTAACTTGAAGCCGCCAGCTTGAACTCAGGTAAAGTAGTCGTCAAATTTAGTGCAGCGTTTAGTAATGGAGCAACTGACTGTATAAATTTTTGGAATAGGCGTGGTCTCTGATTTAGCCATTTTTCTACATTCGGACAGGCGAGCTCAACTTCTTGAGATACAGTAGGTGCACATTTATGATTATTACTGACTCGAATTATCAAATTGTCTTTGTTTCTCCCCGCGTGAAAGCCATAATCATTAAAACAATTATCAAAAAACAAAAAAATTACACTATCAATCGCCACGTGAAGACACAGTTGGTCACTTTACAATGTTATTGTAAAAATTTCTCACTGCACGTTTGTCCGGTAGGTATCGCATTAGTTTTTTTTATGTACTTTCCTTGCGAAAAAATTGTAAACATGACCACAGATAACGCATAAAAGTGAACTGACAGCTGACTGACCAATTATATGGATGCGTTCATTACGACATAAAAGTTGTTTAGTGCAGAAAGCCCAAATGTCACGGTCATCTGGGCTTTCTGCAATAAACGACTTTTAGTCCTATTTTTTTCTGTATGAACTAGTTGGAATTTAAGGGGCTTCTGTGTAACATCGATGACTCTTGGTACAAAGAGTAAGAAAATGCAAAAAAGTGAAAATCGAAAAATGTGTCACTTTTGGGGTTTCTGAAATAACAGGTTCTATTACTTTCAAGGTTGTTAAAAGTTGCTTATGACCTTTATTAAGTAGTTGGAAATTTTACATTAATACCGTTTGTAGTAAACGTTTCGAGTAATATGGGAAATGCCAGGAGCATTTTGGTCAGGCGCCCAACACACGCGGCCTTAAGGCGGTGTTGCTGTGACGATTAATCTTTGTATATGTAGAAATCTTGTATCGCCATTGCTTTCATATCTACGTTACCAGAATTTGCACTTTTTACTGTGTTTATAAAATCATGGAAATCATAAAGTTTTTTTTTTCTTCATGGGCAGCTACACCTCGTGGTGAAAGCTGTCAGCCGAGATAAAACTATGGCCGGGCTCAAAGTATTTAATATTTATTGTATCAGCCCTAAGCTCCACGCCATTAATTATTTGAATTAGAAATGAGAAAAATTGTCCGCCCATATAGTGAAATTGTTTACGTTTATCGTTTGTGAAAAAGTTGAAAACGAAAGTCGTCCATTTTCCGATTTATATACATTTCTCAAAGGCTGTAGGTATCTTCTTTGTCGCTTTTCTTTCTTGAATACACTTCCAGGAAGTGAAGACACTTCCTTCTTGCCTGCTGTCGCTCTACTTACATTGTCTCTCTCGTAGAAAGCTAATAACGAGTTTAATAAAGCAACTTGTATAGAATATAGCGTGAGCTTGTTTTTTTTTTTCATTTTACGGCCTTATAGAATGGATCATTAAATGGGAATCACTTCTTTAAGTACACGATTGCTCGTTTATTAACTTGTTAGCCTCCGCTATGAATTGTTTTTTTAATTCAGGAGACAAATATCCTTTTGTAAAAGCCAACTTTACAGTCATGCCATAGAAATTGTCGTTTAGTTTTGTTTCAAGCGATGACAGGAAATTTGTGAATTTGGCATGTAAGTCACAAACACAAGATTCTTCTTTTGAAACAATAGAAGCATGGTTTGGAAAGTAGACATGAAATAATGTATAAAGCCATCTCATGCTGTTGGTCTGACAACACCTTCCACACTGCCGGAGGGTATTTCGACTCCCCCAGACTGATGAAGTATTTTTTCTGTAGTACCCAAACATTTTTAAAAATACTGTCAACTGCAGCAAATAATGTAACCCAGCGGGTAAAATTTCTCAGTAAGTTGTTAGGTATATTCTGTCTCATAAAATTCGAAACAATCTTTAAGTTCTTATTAATTTTGTGGCTGTCTTAATGTCTTCCATTTTAAAATAGTTAGTTTCTATGAAACGATTTAGCTGTTTTAGTATCAAGATAAACCTCTTGCATCCGTCCGATTTTGGGAGTTAAAAAGATTTTTAAATTGAACGTCGTCAATAATCGTCGTCGTCGTTCAATAATTTGTTTATGGCCAATGCCATTTAATTTTGCTCCATTTTTTAAAAGGAGTTTTAGGGCTACTTCGCTGATGGGGGCTTACTGAAAAGTGTTTTACGGCGCGCCCCCGAGTCCCCTCGTCGTCCGAGCGCCTGACGCTGTCTGGCGAGGCGGGCCGTTCCAGTTTAAACGTCTAGACGTTGATGTGGATGCCATTGCGTCTTTCTTCGTTGCATCTGCATTTTTCTTTATGTTCGCGGCCCGACCTCTCAATCGACTTAGTTGTGCGTATCTTTTTCGTCAGCTTGTCGCCGAATAAGAAATTGTCTCGGGCTGTTTCAGTCGCGATGGAGTAGAAAGTTTTGTCGAGGAGCATTGCTATTTTCCGTTCTATCTCCGACTGATGAAAATGTAGGTGTGAGAGGATCCTGGCGCCGTCAGACGGCTTCTGGACTACCTTCACCTACTGTGTTTGACTATATGAGGGGCGTAAGCGAATCGCCGCCGATCGCTGCCAAGCCCAGGCCCAGCTGGCCCTGTTCCACTTCGATCTTTTTGTCTCTAGCTTTTGAGGTCTCAGGACTTAGCTTTGGTCCTTTTAAAGGCGTGCAATTTCACCCACCCACACCACCCACTTCATCATCAGTAGTCTTGCCTAAGTTTGGAGCCTCTTCTGCGCCGTCCCCGAGGGCCGCGATGATGTCCAATGGGATTGGTGCTTCGGCTGCGGTCGTGACGAACTCTGTGACCTCATCGGCGAGCGGATGATCGGCTATGGAGGCGGCAGCGGCCGGTGCAGGGGCGACGTCTGCTGCCGGCACGACAGCCGGTTATGTACGATTATGGCCTATTGTCTCTTTCTAAAGCTCGATGCACACATTTGCTGCCGGGTAATAGGTAGGTACCTACACTAGCGGCATTGGACACGAAAACCGAGTGTGGGAAGACCACCCGCCAGTTGATATGACATCAAATACGGCGGAAAGCATTGGTTCCATACCGCAGAAGTCCGGGAGGACTGGAGTAAAATTGGAGAGGCTTTGTCCAGCAATGGACGCATACATAACTGGCTGACAACTGACTAACTGATTGACTAGTTACTTTGTTTGAATCTTCCTGCTCTGCGTCTTGATAACAGAAAATACATACCCTTCAAATTGTAATCAAAGTCTAAAGACAATTGGATAAAGTCTTTTATTTTTCAAATATGATTTCGTCACATTCTCGTTTATGTATGCTTTTCTGCAAGAGACGTGTAAGACTAATACTTCTTCTAATCCGTCGAGCTTAATCTCTCCGTCGTCGTTTTTATGCTGCATTTCTTTATCGTTTCGACTCCTTTTTTTCACCGAGACTGTCTCTAAGCCGGTGAGGCTTTTGTTACACAAAACACAAAGTTCTTCCATAACGATAAACGTGTAACGCGATTTGTTGTTGAATTATGATTACGAGCGTGACCATCGAGTGACCGGGCATCCCGCTCCAGCACCACGCTTCTGCCGGCCCGCCACCTGACAGCTCTGGCGGATCCTGCGGAAACTCCTTTCGGAAACACTCGGCTCGGAGGAAAGTGTGGTATGAGTGCAGGTCAGTCTCCACAAACGAATTAAAAATCTCAGTAAAAATTTTGTGTGCAAAATTACAATGGACCTTTGTGAAGAAAAACACTGTGACGAAACCTACAACCTATTGACTAGCGCCAAAATGGCGTCGGCGACTCGGCACATGGCTTCGGCACTCCGGGGCATTGCAACAGCGCTTTGACTTATTGCTTCCGTCATTTGCCCCAGATGCTGCCGTTCGAGGTCTAGACGCTCCCGCTCGATAGCGATCCGCTGATGTTGGATGTCCTGCATCCACTCGCGCTCCCGAGCCAAAGCAGACACATGTCGTCGTCGCCGAGCAGGCCCTTTGAACAAAAAGTTAAACATCATAACATGTACAGAGGTGCGAACGCTACCTAACCTTTAGCTCTCATTTCAATTGCAATATTATGCAGTACAGCCATGGCGACGATCGAGGTTCTCACTGTGTCCAATGATGTGTGAAGTCCATGGAGGAAACCTCGGAATCTTTGTTTCCACTGCCTGAAGCGCCTTTCTTTTAACCGCGTTTCTTGTGGCTACTTGTGCCTTGTTATGGGTGGTCCAAAAATCGTGGACCAAACGAAACAGGGAGGTAGAGGGGGTTATTTGCAGTAAAAAATCCCTCCATGACAGGGTCCTATCTTGAACTCCTTAAAAGTTTTGACTATATTAGTCTTTTTTTAATAAAATTCCATAATTCGTAATAATAAGGCAATTAAAAAAAAGTCAATAAAAAATGAAAAAATTAATGGTCATTAATTGGTTCTAGAGGATGTATCATCACTACAAAAATGTTTTTATAATAGTGAATATCATGATTTATGAATAATGGAATTTTATTCAATATTATTTAAGTGTTATGAAAAATTATTTCTATCTTTAGAACCTTACTGTGAAAAAAAAATGTACTACTAAAACATGACCCCGTATGAAAATAACTTGCCTATTTAATGGCGATTAAAATGAGGTATTATAACACACTGCTGTTTCTAGCAAAATTATTTTTTTATGTATTTTTTTTTTCATAGTGTAACGTATCTCCCTCTGTCTCAAAAGTAACACTGTCATTACTTCTTCTATCAACAGAGGAACGTCAAATATTTATACAGTAATCCTCGTTACTACGAGTAAACTCTGAAATAAACCATGGCCTGCGTTTAGCATTCAAGTGATCTCTAGGTAAGCTCAGTCAATGTATACATGCGTATACAATGATCTAAGCGGAAATGGACCCTGTCTCTTCCTTTCTTCAAGAAAGCGTTGTGTAACCGTATCACCCAGAGTACTAACTCAAACCTTAACCTTTCTATCCTATTCTTTGTTCTATGGGTTATAATCTAACTACAGCTATAATTCCTGCCTAAGTCCGTCTTTCCTACGACACTATGCCTCCTCTACCACATTTTGACAATCTATGTTCTCTCCTCCTGAAATTCCTACACCTGAGTAAACGTGTATATTCTTCGATTCTTTTCCTAAAAGGGAAGTATGTAGCCTAATCCTGAAGATGCGTGACCTTGTGTGAGATCACTATCCTTACTTCTGGAATACCTACAAGGTTCAACGACTTCTCTTACCAAAGGGAACTACTATATGCTTTTCTCCTCGGACGATCAGATAGGCTAGTACTGATCTTGGAGTAATAAGCATTTCTTTTCTTCAGCTGGAAGATATAGCGTTTTATCACGTCCAACGATAAATAACTCACCCCCTTGCAGGAGTTAGGGAAAACAGCTGGAAGGGAATTGCCTAGGCTTTCTTGAACTTAGCATTTCAAATTATATTTCCCTTTTAATCAAACAGCTTCACAAAATGAAAAGCCACGCCCTAGCAGGAATTAGAGGAAACCCCTGGAAGGAATTTATCTAGCTTTTCAGGGACCTAGTCTTCTTTTAGAAGAATAACAGCTGTGATGCAATAAAGTATCCCTGCCTAGCAGGAGTTAGAAAAGAGGTCTTAAAATAATTCATTTAATGTTTATTGTACCTGGCTTTTCTTTCGTATCGTTTCGTGCCTACATTAGTTTTATTATTGTAAATGTTCTTATGTTTCTACTCTGGACTATACTCCTACTTTCTATGATTATAGGCTCTTCATTCTATCTATTTGGTATCAAACACTTTATCTTTCGCTTCGCAAGATCAGAAAATTTACCCCAAGAGAGGTAGACAATGGGCCCCCTTGAACCAGGTGAGGTTTTCTCACCTTAGTTCCACCACGCCCATCGCTGTGACCTTCAACCAGTTTGACTGAGGTACTACTCCTCACTCAAAGTTGTACCTAAAGGTCTCCTGTCTATTCTGTGCAAATGAAGCGTTCCCTCTGTCGGGATTACTTTAACTGCGTATGTGTAATGTATGTACAATGCTCCTTATTAGAACATTGCACCTACGTGTCTAGTGTACCTATTGTGTTCCTGCCTACCTCTCCTAAGTAAAATACCCAATTTAGGCAATCCTAACTGTAACTTCGTCTCCCTCCCTAGACATCTCTCTAGTCGATCCGTTAATACGTGCATCGAACCTTCGAGACGCCTCTACTTCTGTGGCCATGGAAATGTAATCTTCCCCAAAGCAAGAAAGACACCGGGTCTACGCTATTCTCTTATTTACAAACTCTAAACGTACGGGTGCGCTCAAAGAACATTAATTTACTACGACGTACACCTGACAAGACCCCTAGCTAATCACTTATAAAAGGACACTCGTCTACCTGGTACAGGTCTTCCTACACTTCTGGAACACACTGCAATCCAATACGAACACAACACCTCTACCTACGTTAACCTTGGCCTTTATGTAAGCCATTTCACTACGTAACCACACCACCAAACCACACGGAATCACTTGTACATATTCACAGGTTAAAATATACTTTCGACGCTTGGTTTATCGTAGTTTTTAGTGCCTGAGGCCTAACGAGTCGTAGATTTTTGACAATATTTTTAGTCGCTCGATCACCGTCCAGTGTGGTTATTCATTCTACCAATACCCAAATTATTCTTATACTGACTGCTTCAACCGCTGCTCGTTCCCTCTCTAGTTTCATGAGTAACTTAGATTCAATTCCCTTAGCATTTTTCAGCATAGGAAACCTCCTCCATTTACTCCCAAAGCTATCAAACGTCTGGTTTGCTAGCATATTTCAGCATAAGGAACCCATCCGTACGCGACGTTAGCTGGAGGAGCTGGAACCTCAACTTTAAAGAAGCCTTCAAGATTCGAATTCTAGCATATTTCAGCATAAGAATTCTCCTCCATGACCCCCGCGAAGCTATCAGACATGTGTTTCCTTAGCGTATTTCAGCATAGGCACCACACGTTCATGGCCAGCTGTAGGCCTTAATCTCAACCGCGATTGATGCAGTTTACATGGCAATTATATCAAGTGTCTGTATATTTTCCTAACTTAGCAGCGCCTTAGATTCAGTTCCCTTAGCATTTTTCAGCATAGGAAACCTCCTCCAATTGCTCTCAAAGCTATCAAACGTCTGGTTTCCTAGCATATTTCAGCATAAGGAACCCAGCCGTGCGCGACGTTAGCTGGAGGAGCTCTGCCCTTAACTTAAAAGAGAAGCCTTCAAGATTCGAATTCTAGCATATTTCAGCATAAGAATTCTCCTCCATGACCTCCGCGAAACTATCAGACATGTGTTTCCTTAGCGTATTTCAGCATAGGCACCACACGTTCCTGGCCAGCTGCAGGCCTTACATCCCTATTCCGTTCTATTATCAATTCAGACTCTCAATATTTTTGATCAAACTAGTTCGGACTAGACTGGACGATGATCTCTAACCCGCGACGATTTGCTAAGCCAAACACTCACCGTGAGTATTAGTTTAAAATTTAGCTGGCTCCCGAAACTTGACTGACTCGATGTCCACTGCGCACGAGTTTAAATGGCCCTCACCCGGACCCTTCGGCTCTACTTCGTTTCCTGTCGTTCCCGAACGCTCTTAGCCAATCAAAGGCCTTCCCTTCCATAAGGACCCCACCCCTAACAGCGCCCCTGTCGGCCGATTTAGACATCGAAATACTGCCTCGCCGGACGACCACCTGACATGAACATCCTTCAAGCCATTGCGAGTTACCTACGCGCCCTCTATACGTAAAATACAAGCGATCGCTTCATCACTGCCATCTATCTACTTTTGCTCGCATTACGGGAAAGTTTGAGTATGTGCAACCCATAAGTTCTACTCGCGCCCGCGTGACGATGCCACGTGATTATTTCACTTCTAGTTCGCGATTAGGCGTCTAGATGGCTGTACTTATCTCGTTTTAATCAATAAATTAATTCTTCTTATTATATCTTACGTAAGCTAATGGTACCCTCGGTGTTCGTCACAGTCGCCCGCCTAGAGGCGATTTTCGTGGCATGGGGAAAGAAATTAGTTTCCTTCCTTCATGGTCACGACTAGCGTCTCTAACCTCTACTACTGTCTCCTTTTGTCAGTCGTCAACATACCAATGCTCTAGTTGCAGTATCGCTTTTCGTAGTTGTGCCTCTGTTAGAGTGTTCGTTCTCTCCCAGTAGGTCCGTAGTACCATCAACTTCTTCCATTAAGGTATTTGTTCCTTCCCAGAATGATTGTGGCAATTTTGGGTTGGTTATTATTCCCCCCCCCCCCCCCCCCCCCCCCCCCCCGCAGTAAGAGCTCAGGTCTCGGTGTAATGTAAAGTTCTGCACTATGGCTTGGTCACCTCACATTTCTCAAGTCCCGTTTGTGTGTTCAACACACTGAGTTTACGTTCACATTCTTTTCGGAGCAATGTATGGGAAATGCAATCAAAATCGAACCCAAAGTATCCTGATTCATTGTAAAAGTCCCCTCAGGTCAGAGCTCTGCTCTCATTAGAAGGCAGTTTCACTACAGAGTAAAGACACTATAACACCCACAGGTTTACTCGCGCATCTTCCTATTAACACAATCATCCAAACCCATCCTCTCAAGTCAACAAGTCTATTCTAAGTCAAACTCTATTGTTAATTTTGTTCAGAAGTATTAATAGTCCAACTCACCCATGTTGAACAGGATTTTATTCCTATTTGTCCATAGTGGGTATTATTTCGTTGGACTCCCTATTTTCTAGCTATACGCACGAGTCTCTACTGTTTCCGTCCTCTAGTTAATCCGCCATAATACTACGAGGCTATATTTTAAACTACGTACCCGAACTCGTTCTCACTTCAGAACAGTATTCGTATTCGCCCGCCAAACTACCCACGACCCGTAACTATGTTTGTCTGATATTCCATTCGCCCGCCAGACTTTACGCTCCGCGATTCAACCTACTTCGTTACCGTATTAACCGACTTAATTTTAACCGGTTTTCCGTCCGGAATATTCTCCGTACCAGCTCTACCCCTATACAGACGTGGCCTCGACCCCTAATTTGTTGGGTCCTCCCACGTTTCTCGCCGACAACGCGACCTCCTCCCTCTTCCTAATGTACCAGGTAGACGGAACCCTCCCCTAGCTATAACCTTACATTTTCCTATAGTACCATTTGGACGGAACCCTATCCTCAGCCTAACATTACCGACCTATATCCTAACCTCCTCTCCTCTCCTGTCTTACTATACTCTACATACATACATACACAGCGCCACACCTGCCTCCCGGCGGAGTGGCAGAGACAACGGATCCCCACGCGCCACGACCATGTCACACCCCTGTCTCCTCCTCCACTTCCATAATATTCCTCCCACTTAAGAAAGTACATAGCACTCAAAGCAAATAGGCCACACGCCTGCCAGACTACCCATAACTGTCTATAGGTTGTCCAACAACCGTTGGGCGTCCCTTAGTGTTCAATTCATACTATACACATGTGAAAATAAATAACCTACCTAGTCCTAATACGCCATCCGAACCCTACCCTCTCCTATGATCTCTACATGGCTTTGTACCTATTCAGCTAACCTATAACCTAACCTTCCTGCTCTACTATCGTCACTTCTTTGTTACCAATCGGCGTTCCAAATTCAGGTCCGTTCTCCCTTTGCTCCAGGCGCGGCTCCAGGTTCCGTGGATGTGTATTCCAACGAAGATGAATCGATGCAGACCGTCTTTGCTCCAGCCCTCTAACTAAACCCCTATAACTGTAGTACAACCAATCCCTGTTTCCCTTAATGCCCATACCCGACGATTCGTCCCGAAGTTCCTGAAACTAAATCGCATTAATTATTTTATTACAATCTTGATTTTATTATTTTTATGTAATTTATTCTTACCTTGTCAGTATTAAAATACTTGGTCCCCCCTTTTCCTTTTTCCCCCTTTTTTTCCCCCTTTTTTTTTTTTTTTTTTTTATTTCCACCGCCCCAGAACCATCGCGGAGGAATAGTGGTTGTCAGCCGAGTCAGAAGGACATTATTTATTGTGGTGTTTCCCTAGGACAACCTCCATTTTGAATTGCAATCTTTTTCTTCATAAGAAGATTTATATTAACTTTACTATGCGTAATGTATTTTGTGTATAAAGTCTGAGTAATAACCTCGAACTTTAATTCTAACCAAGTGAACATTTACGCCGTTGTACTTGAGTACCTATCTCGTTCTACATCATCCTGTGTTATTCACATTATTTAAATAATACACAGCTTAGGAATCCTATAAAATTTTTAAAAGTTATTTTATTCTTAAACCTACACACTATTTTAAACAACCCCTTCACTCAACCCATATGTCCAAGTCCAATCCGTCGATTTCCTCAAATAGAGCCAACTGTCCACCTGTCCATCCCCTTAAACTAGCCCTCCACTCTCCTCCTCCGTACTCTCTGTCCCATTCTTCATCCTCCCGGCTGCCGTGTCCCAGACCCTCCAACTCTTCGTCTTCCTTCCCCTTCTCTTCTTCCACCTGCTCTTCTACCGACGTCTCGCCACTCTCAACCAAACTCATGTAGTCTTCGTACAACATCTCAAACAGCTCGTCCTCGCGGTCATTCTCTCCATCATCCTTATTCCTTCCTTCTTCCTCCTTCTTCCTTGAATTAAAGTGTTTCCCTCCTAATACCGTCATCCACTTGCCCTTTCCCTGCTCCTTCCGCTCTCTTTCCATCTTCCTTTTATTTGTTCTCTTCACTCTGGACACCAGTCTTTTCTTCCTCTGTGACTTCATTTCTTCTTTCATCTTGGTTTCTTCTGTCATTGTATTACTGTTGGTTATCTTTATCACCTTCGCCATTTGTCTGTATACATCCTCACAATTAATAACATAAAATATAATTGGATTACGTTTATTTTGAATTTTACTTTATTACCCCTTTGTAAATTGAATAAATCCGAAGAGGGTGTGCTTTATATATATATCAATAGTGGAAATGACCCCAAATAGGTTTTATTATTAAGGCATCAAATCAATAATAAAACACTCCCCTTTTTTTTTCTTTTTTTATTTATTAAACACATTTTCATTTACACTGAAAATAATCAAAATCTTCTTCCTTCCTTACTTATTTTAGCATTCCTAACTCCTGGAAATCGTACCGGAATAACTCTACGGCGTAACTTTATATTCCTCTTATTTTTTATCATAAACTGACATTCTTGCTTTTATGCATGTTACATTTCTGGAACCCCCATACGATGATTTTGTGGCTTAACCTTATACAAAATTTAACATTTATTACACCCTGACACTCCCAAACCCCTTAACTTAAATAATATTTTTCCAGATGTATTGCATTAAAATTGCCTCTAATCACTCCTGTTTCTGGATCCGCCAGCGTATAGTTATTGATATATGGCCTAGCTGCTATGGAGTATGGCCCCTCATATTTTAGTAAACATTTTTTTGTAATCTTGTTTTCTGCCGAAGACTTTGGTATGGTCCTTAACTTCACCAATTGGCCTATTTCGAACTCCACATCTTGATATTTCTTTTTGAATCTTTTAACCCTAGCCAACGCATTTAATCTGAGATTCCTCCCGGCTATCTTCCTATCTGTATCTAATGTCTCGTCCTCTACCTTATCTACTATTGGTAGATATCTTTCTACTGGGGACCGATACATTCTTCCTGTTAATAAATATGCCGGAGCATATCCTGTACTGCAATGGACGGTTTCGTTGTAGCTATCTTCCACTTCCTTTAGTATACATCCCCATTTTGTGTGTCTCTCACAACAATATGTTCGGAATAATCTTCCCAATTCCTTACACACTCTCTCCACGCAATTAGGCCTAGGGTTATAGACCGAAGTGTATGTTAGTCTAATTCCGAGCTTCTTCATCTCTCTTTGCCACACGTGTGACTTAAACTGAGTTCCTTGATCCGTCATGATCGCTTTTGGGAAAATAATTCGTACGAATTTTCTTAAACACTGTACTAATCGTGTAGCAATCGCGTTTCTTAACGGATAGATCTTTATGAATTTCGTGAACCCATCCTGTATTATAAATATGTACTGTAGCCCTCCTCTAGATTTTGGTAGAGGTCCGTAAATGTCTGCCAACACTAATTCCCCGACATAGCTGGTAATCACCGGGCTTAGTCTTCCCATCGTTCTTACATTGTTTAATTTAGCCATCTGGCAAATGTGGCAAGTCTTTAAGACCTCCTTAACTCTTTTTGACATATTCGGCCAATAGTATCGTTTGCTCAGGGTTCCGTTTATATTCAGCGTACCAAAATGGCCTAACTCTTCGTGATACCTCCAGACAAGTTTCTCGACCTCTTCCTCTGGTATTACCAACTTTAGATTGTTGTCCGCGGTTCGTTTATGTAATAAATTATCTTTTATTACATATTCCCCTCTAACATTCTTCCCCGCTTCCTTATTCCGGACTCCTTCTATGATCGTTCTTAACCGCTCGTCCTCTAACTGTCGTTCGTGTAGGTTCTTGAATTTATTTTTTAAGTCCGCGACCCCTTTTACTTGGAAACCGGCTAACTCGGGACAATCTTCCTTGGATTCCTGTATTCTCTCCGCCTTCTTGGTATACCGCGATAAAACATCCGCACAGACATTCTCACTGCCCTTCACATATTCTACAATGAAATCGAATTGGTTCAAATATAACAACCATCTAGTGACGCGGCTGTTATGTAATTTCCATGTTCGGAGGAAAGTCAAGGACTGGTGGTCCGTCCTGATTATGATTGGTACTCCTCTCAAATAAGTTTCGAATTTCCGTAAGCAATAAATTATAGCCCATAACTCTCTCTCTCGCTTACAGTCCATTTGCGCTCAGCCATCGTTAACCCCTTGCTACAAAACCCCACTACCAAGTGATCACCCTCATCATTTACTTGGTACAAGCATCCCCCCAAAGCATACGCTGAGCAATCAGTTTGCAAATAGAATTGCCTGCTTAAATCAGGATGAGTTAGCATAACGGATTTGATAAATAAATTTTTTATTAGATCAAACTGTCCTTGCCTCTCAGTGGTCCACTCCCATTTCACCCCTTTTTTCAGCAATTCACACAAAGGCTGTATAGATTCCCCATATTGTCTGATGAATCTTCGGTAATAATTACACAATCCCAAGAAGGCTCTAACATGTTTTATTTTCCTTGGTGCTGGGAAATCTAATATGGCCTCTATTTTATCTGGATCCATCTCTATTCCCTTACGTGACACTATGTGGCCCAACAATTTAATCTCCCCTTTTAGGAATTGGCACTTCTTTAATCTACACGTCATTCCTCCCTCCTTTAATCTATCCAAAACTAAATCTATGTGATGAATGTGTTGTACTACTGTCCCCTGAGTAAATATAATAATGTCGTCTAAGTAATTTATGCAGAACCCCGAAACCTCTTCTCCTAATATCATATGCATGGCGCGTGAAAATGCTGACACGGATGTCTTTAACCCCTGAGGTAGCCGCAAATACACATGGATCTGTTTAGGAACGTAAACCCGGTATACTTGACACTATTTGGGTGTAATGGTATTTGGAAATAAGCGTTACTCAAATCTATTGTGCTCAAGAAGCTCACTCCGTGGAACTTTTGAATTATTTCTGAAATTAACGGTGGCTTCTCTATTTCCCCTTTGAGTTTAGTATTCAGAGTCCTTGCGTCTAACAATATTCTCACACTCTGATCCTTCTTTAGAGTATATGTTAACGGACTGGAGTATGGAGTAGCGGCCTTCTTAATTATTCCCTGTGATTCCATTTCCTTTAATTTCTCCGCCACTACATGTCTATATGCATGGGGTACAGGATACGCATATTTTACGAACGGTACTTTGTCATTCACCTTTAGTTCATGCATGTATTTATGTGTACAACCGGGAATCTCCGAGAACTGGCTTTTATGTCTCTCCAATACTCTCTTTAGTATCAACCTTTCTCGCTCTCCTATATTTATCTTCTTCACCACCTCGGCTATTTCCGTGCCTATGTCCGTAATTTTGTTACGGGTCATATTATGGTTCTGTCTTATTTTCTTTTTTACTACATTTGACTCTTGCAAATTAACTCTAATATTTACTAACCCCTTTAATTCCAGGGTAGGCGGTGGTTGACAATTTATGACGGCATTATTTTCTTCCAAGAAGTTGTACCCCAATATAATGGGCCTCACTAACTTCTCTACGATCAAACATGGTGTCTCTATTATTTTCCCAACGATATCCAGTGGCAACATTACCATCTTACATACCCGGGGAGATTTCTGGCCTGTGGCTCCCATGATATGTAATGCTGCAATAGGTAATAAAGGATATTCTTTTCCCTCCTGTCTCAGCTCTTCGTAAGTTAGTTTGGATATACATGTGACCTGGCTTCCCGTATCTATCAAACAGTTTATCATTTGATTTCCTATACTAGCCTGCACTTCGGGTAATTTAGGTAACGCGTTCGTCTCTCGTTCTTCGTCATACTCTTCATCCTCAAATACAGATGTCACCATGCCGTCTGGTGCGAAGTTATTCCAGTACGATTTCCTATAGAATGCTTTCTCTCTTAAGGTTTCTATACAAGCCCTCACATCACTAATCAATTTCGTGCAACAATTTTTCCCAATTTCCTCACCTACAAAACCCAATCCCATCGTATTACACTGGCCCACCGGCGATACCAACCCCCTTTTACCTTGCTCTACTCTACCCAGACCCCTTCCCGGCTTCCATCCACTCTTAATTAGCAATTTAGGTGGTAAGTTAACATCGACCCTCCGTCCTGTTGCTGCAACCACCAGTCGGGTCTTCATGATGGCCTCTCCCAGTTTCCCACGTTGTAGCTTCTTTCCCCCGCAACCTCTACTGTTGTCTCCTTTCCCGCCGGCCTCTGCCATCCGTGATTAGTTTCCCATGTTCCAGCGGTATTTACCCTGGGCCCCTTCGCTTGTCCGGTTTTTTTCCCTTCCGGTCGTTGTACCATGGCCGTTGACCTCGGCATGGGTTTATCTTCCTCAATACTTCCCATACTCCTTAAGAACGATATCGCCCCCGCAGCGGTTGTTCCACCACTTGTCATCCATAATCTTTGGATGTCCGCCGGGTACTGAAACATTAGCTCTCTACGCATTGTTCATCTCCCCCTGCATCCTGCATCCTTTTATACATTGCGAATCTTTCAATGAAATGCGTAGCCATATCGGTGTTCCGATCCCAGCTCGACTGCATAATTTCTCTTCTGGCTTTCTGTTGCATGGGTTTCCCCCAATACTGTTCGAGAAAATCTCTCTTGAAGTCCGCCAACGTTCCCCATCGATCTTTATATATGCGCGCCCAATTACGCGTTTCCCCCAACAAACACTCTGACACTAGATCCAGCTCTCCTCCTCGGCCTGTGTTAGTTTTCGCGATGTATCGGTCCAAATCTTCGATGAATTCTACAGGGTGGGTTTTCCCCTCCCCCGAAAACTTGGGCTTATACGGTGAGGGTGTTAGTGCTATTGGTTTCTGGAACACATTCACCTCTTGAAGCTCTCGTGTTCGGCTGCTATCACGCCCACTAGTCGAAGATCGTTCGAACTCTTCCATACGCTGTACTAGTGGTGACATTCTATCCCTAACCAACTTTTCTATAGCTGGTCCAATAGTTCCCCTCCTAATTCGTCGAATAGTTGGTGCGGCTATTTGTCGCTTTTGAACTCCCCTTGCTGGCAACTGCGCTCTCATGTCCTTGGCTCTCGTAGCCGCTCGAGTACCGAATGGGTGATCCATTTTCCCTCCTCGTAAATTTCCTCAGTATGTTATAACAACGCAATGGCTCATATAATTATTCGTAAATGTACCGACAATTTCGTCAAACCTTCACCTGAAACATCCCATAAACAGTCAGTAGGTTCCCTCCTCCATCCAGAGTCCGCAGCCAAAGCCATATTAACCCATACCCACAATATTAAAGTAAATATTAATAGGTACAATCAATTAAGCAAAGCACCCCCAATTGTTAGATACATTCACGATAGGCATGCATGAATAGTTTAAGGAAGAATTAAATAAAGAAATTCAAAACACACAAATAAGTAGGTTAAACACAAAAATCTTAGCACAATCACCCGATAATTCATTTAAGTTAACATAGTAGATAGGTACCTAAATAATCAAATTTTCATACTGGACACCTAATTATACTTACTACGCTGTACACAGTGTAATCCAACTTGGTTTGGTGGTATGGTCATTTCTTTGTTTCAATTTCTCTGTATTGTTTAGTTTCTTGATCTACTATCTTCAAAGAGGATGAATCAATTACTAGAACCCAACTTCTTTTCAATGAACAATCAAATAAAACAATGAAATAAATAAACACGCTAGGAATAAACAAGTAGGTACCTAATTAGTTGTTAGCACAACCATTCATAAGGATACTTAATTATTATTTCTCTTCTCTTCTTTTTTTTCCTATGACATAACCGACATTTCACTACACAACCGTCAGTATGTATTGTCTACAACCGCAACCAATCATGCAATCATAAGTGTATATGTAAGTGGTCAAATTATATTGGGAAAACAACTGCACGAAATCATACGTAACCGTTGTTGGTGTCTGAAATATAACTACATTCGAATCCCCAAGCCCATATGTAATTACATATTCTATCGTGCTCTTGTTTAAAGTTCCACATGCCCGTGCACGTACACCTATATTCATACCTATGTACAACATCCGTTTTACATAAAAAGTTCGAACCCCAAACTCTTTATGTACCTATAATTAACAAAATTTGTAAACACATAATCAAACAAGACGTCAAATAACCATTTAAGCAAATAGCGTGCAACCAATATACAAGTGAGCAAGCAGGGAAAGATATAATTCCACATGCAACCATTGGTATAAATTAAGAATTTAATTTAAACTGTGGGATCACATTCCCTAAATACGGACGCCTATATACGTACCGCACGCATAGGAAAATAATTATATGAACATACCTACATAGCTATGTACGTAAATGTACAAAATTTATCGAAAGTTTTATTCACGCGACCCCACACGTAGATACCTATGTTACGTCCGTATGTACACGAAATATGAATATAAAAATGCAACTAACCCTACACGCTCCCATAAATATCTACAAGCCAGTGCGTGCCAAACCATAAATAGCTGAAGGTATATAGGTACGGATACTTACTGTTTGAACATAACGGTCCCGATAACTCCCCATCAGTAATATGCTAAAGCGTACGTTAATAATATATAAGCCAATGCTTCCCACACAAAAATAATTGCTCATATTCGGGACAATCAACCCTCTTATCGCACCCCGCGAAATTTTAAACGCAGCGCGATACTAACGCGTTCCCTTTGAAACGTGCACGACATTTAGGGTTTATTTCTTTTCCAAATACCTACACACACATGACTGCATGAATGCATCACACACAACACAAGTGATACCGATATGTATAAGCACAACATTATTCACACATTAATTCATTAAATATCAACCACTTTACATTATAATGTATTGAAATAATCACATTTATTCATTATATATACCAAGCAACGGAGAATAGAACACATTTCATTTCTTTTCCACAAGCGTTCGAATGTTGAACCCCGAACTGTTCATTTGTTCACAGTTTATAAATAGGTAGGTATCGACGGAAATTTTAAAATTCATTTCAACCTTTCGCACATCAAGAAAGGTATTTATTTGATTAACATTTACCTAAGTACACAAAATAAAGATGGTAATAAACCAATATTTTATAATTTTATGTCATATTATGTAACTATGTAGGTACGCTAACTGTACACAAAGGCCGACATGCACTATTACCTCGTCAGGGTATTCCTAGTACGTGATCAATCCGGACAACTCACATCGAAGTACCGACCGCTATACTATTAGGAGATACCTATGTTTCAAATGAAGCCACGGTACCCTCCCCGACTACACACAACGACCAACCACGAAGCTACAGAACCCTCGCGCATGACACCCACTCCCTATGATATATTTGCTCCCACCTAGGTATCCTAACGACTATCGATTGATTCTCTCTAGGTAGGTAGGTAGGTGGGTAAGTAGGCAAGTAGGTACCTTGATTCGTAATTATCACTGTTTTCCGATAAATAGGTAATTTTTTTTATTTTACGGGGTATTTACCTAACTATATACATACACATATCACACACGCCGAATCCCGACAATCGAGGCAAGCAGAGCAATCGATGCCGCGCTGCAAGAACTCCGGCAAACCACAGCACAACACCGACCCCCCACGCTTCACAATGCATCAGGACAAGATTGAACCGATCAAGCAGCAAGCAAGGCACGAAGACCCACCCGCTCCATGACTCGGTGGAAGCACCGTGCCAAGGTGAGAGGTGGCGACTCCGTCGTCCTTCAGCACGGCATCCTGTCCCCCTCCCCCAGTCGCCCTCCACGACACGCACGGGTAGAGATGCAGCGGGGCTACTCTCCCCAAATACTGACCCCATACGGTTTACCTAACTATTGTTGTTTATTTATGTTTAAGATTTTGTACTTTTATTATTTATTTATTTATTGCATACTGTCAACTCATCCGCGCATATAGGTACGGAACCCTCTCAGGAACATACACACATCAGCCTCCATGCATCTATACACCCACGACAACTCCTCTCCACCATTCTTCCAATCTACCTATAATGTTTATCCCTCCACACTCAACCTAACTCCTGACGCACAACGTCAATCACTCTGTCTCATAGTCAATACCTAACCCATACATAACCCATACTCAGTCATCCTCCCTTTTATACACTCCCAACGCATATACAGAATAGCTCCCGCCTTTCCTAAATCTATGCTGCACAACGATGATTACTCTCCTTTGTTCGGCTATGTACACCCCTAACCTATACGAACAAAGTATAATAAATAACACCTATAGGCCATATATACATACATAGCGTCATAGCGTCACGCCTGTTTCCCGGTGGGGTAGGCAGAGGCCACCAAACATATATTTCCCTACTACGTTGTAATTCATTCATACCTAAAGGTACACATACGTACGTAGATATACATTCATTCAGACAACATTGGTCAACCTAGATCAAACTCCCATCCATTATTATTCCTATATGCGCACTCGCTCCTTGAACTTGGCTAAACTATTTCCCACTTGTGGACCTAGTCATACTATGAACCTAACTATCTAATCTAACTAGAACTAGATCAATGGTTATCGCCTCAAACAGCTGACTTCTAAACCAAATACACATGTGACCTCGCTTCATACATTCTCTCAACGGAACTCTCATCGCAATTCACGTACACTCGTAGACCGGTCATTCCTTAGGTTAACACATAATCAGAACTATGACACCCCATTGATAATAAACAATACATACTTATACCAATTCTTATGTGACAAGGCAGGCTTAATGCCCAAAGCAACTTCCCCTTTAGTAATTAATATTTCAATTTATTGTTAATTTATTTATTTAAATTAAATAAAATTCACAAAATTGGTAACAAAATATAATTCATGTCTTTATTTATCTATATGAAGTTTCCGTTTTATTTTATTTTGTTAACCTAATTCTTTCTTTCTTATTGAATTTAACACCATACTTCTTACTCCTCACACAAATGTCTCTTTCATAATACTTTCGCTAACTTCTCACCAAACCACCAAACCTTCCCACCCGTAGGTAACCCAATATTTCAACCCAACTTTCATTCTTACTTTTAATCAACATACTCATTCACCTCTCTACCCAACCGCTTTCTTTCTAATTCCTTCCGCCGTTCCTTGTCCATGGATTCCCTTACATTCATTCACAAGGCCATACCTTATTTCCTATCCAAAGCTTCTCAAACTAAGGAATAATGATTTCAAATGCAAATTTATGCCGACGAAATTACTTTCATTGGGGAAAAAATATGATTTACGTGTGAACGCAACCCCGCCCCAGGCCCCGCCTCTAATTACCCACCTTCCTCCCCGAAACACGAATCCCATGCGAGCGGAGCCGCGGCCAAAAGCTAGCTATAAATAAGGTCTAATAAATCATTGCCAATGATAATTCTTTTGTAAAGCCAACTAATACCCCCCCGAAACTATATGACCCTTATGTTTTCCTAACCAGTGCCTACACAATCTACATGAAGATATCTCAACTAACTAATTCATCAAAGGATTATCCCATGGTGACCATATAGAACCCAAAATGTTAAACCCCGAAATTATTATAAAATATATTATTCCTAGTTTATTCTTGCAAAATCGTTTGAGAACCACTGCTCTTAACTATGGCGCACGCCTAGCGTGCTTCCACCCAGTCTGGACTTCCGGAGTCTCACTCGGCTCGACGCCGACGCCCGTTAAACTTCCCCGACAACAGAACAAATATTTCTTATGGAAGTGACAATAACATAATATTTAATAAAATTTCTTTTATAATAGATAGCTACTAATTACTACATGGGCCATTATTTTATTTAAGGACTAATTTGGAAAACATTTGCAGAAATTTTTAAAGAAATTTAAATAAATATATTTTAAATGTTTTATGTCAATTTATGATAATTATTATCTGTAGTTAGTATTACAGACATTTGCAGTGATGTTTTCTTGCTACTTCTTATATTTATTGGCGTTTATTCAAGGAATGGTTAGGAAAAACAACAACTGCGTTACTATTTACAAAATTTAGTTTTATTGTTAGAAACATTTAGTTTGGTTGAAAACACATGACATATATAAAGTTTCAACAGTGTAGGATAATCTTATAATATTAAATCACAAATAGTATCAGTCTAATGATTTCTTTATTATTAAGTTTGCCACTGCGTTACTAAATTTTAAATTAAAATGTAAGACTTTTCGAAAATTGGACTAAATAATAATAATTTATGCTCAAGGTTTTAGGAATAGCTTCAAATAAGGTAAATAATGGATGTTATTTTAAATTTAAGGTTTTTTTTTCAATATTAATTAGCTGTATTTGCCTTTTTGTTATCAGGAAATGAGGGACAAAAAAGTAACGCAGTGGTAAAATAAGTAACACAGTGGTATGTTGACCACAGTGTTTTGTACTTTCTTCAAGTTATGCTAGCAATCATAAAGTGTTTCAAATAAAAGAAAAATTAAGAAAATTCTACGATAAATTATAAACATGAAATAATAAAAAAAAATCAGAAAATCACTGCTTAATACCTAGACATATTTTTCAAAAAAGTTCATTCTATCATCTTGACCACAGGATTTTGTACTTTCTTCAAGTTATATTAACAATCACAATGTGTTTCAAATAAAAGAAAAATTCAGAAAATTCTGCGATAAATTATAAACATAATTTTTTTTTCTTTCTTTTTTCGACGTTTCTTCTTTGCAATCTTGCATTTGCGTTTAGCAGATCTATCTTCCCTCTCTGTTACGTCTTTTGCGAGTTTTTTATTTGTAGCATGGTAGCGTTCAAGATGCTTTCTTTTAGCTTCAGCATTCTTCACTGGATTCTCTTAATCTCTAATCTTTGCCTATAACGCCGTTGTTTCTCAGCCGGTGTTAGAGCCATCGCGTTCCAAGTCTTGCACTATATAACAAAATAATACTCAAATGTAATATTTGTGCCATAAAATGTGTGATTTTGTGTTGAAAAAAAAAACCCCTTGACCTTTTAAAAGAGAAAAATAATACCCGTTTAGTTACTTAAAGGCGTGGTAGGACTGCACAGCTCTGAGCTTTATTTGATTTACTTAGTAGTCCCCCGACGCCGTTAAGTAACTAAACGAAAATTCTTTTTTCCTTTTAAAAAAATAGTTTTTTTTTATTTGTAATAAAAAAAAATTCAAGCTTTTTACAGACGTAATCTTTTAATTACTTCATTATAAACATAGCTAAGAACCATCCCTATTACACCATCGGGTCATCCGTTTGAGAGCTATGAGGCCACAGACCGACATACAGATCACAGATACACAGATACACATGTTAAACTTATAACATTCCTCTTTTTTGTCGAGGGTTAAATATAAGGAAAACCACTGCGTTACTAAAGCTACAACTGCGTTACTTCGTGCAGTAACGCAGTGTAGTGGTAACGCAGTTGTAAAAATTAAACATATTTGATTTTTTTACTTAAGTGGATACATATTCGAAACAAATTATGATCTCATAAAAAATTTTACTAATTATAACATACTTTGCATTAAATAAAGTGATCAATATCTAGAAAACTCACCGTCAGTCGCCGGTAACTCAGCGGTCCCACAATAAACACACGCTCCTCTCTCCGGGACTCTCGTGCGACTGGCTTCGTCAGTTTCACCGCCCCGCGCACGTTCCCCCTCTCCAATATGAATTCATAGGCGGTCAAACGATCTTAGAAGTAAAGATATGAAAAAATATTGATTTAAGGTTCACATTCCTACGGTAACACTGGGTAGGTGTATTTTTGCATGGCAACGGGGACACGGGGAGTAATATTTAATTTTTCATAAAAGGTTGTGGTAAAAACATACTTATTAGCGTTCAAGTAAAGTTCAAACAATGACGTATTACTTAAAAAAAAATTATACATTGATGCCATGAACATTTCCAGAGCAAATTAAGTTTATATGTAGTGACTCGCTTAGAAGGACAGACAATTTTTATAGGAAAAACAACTGCGTTACTTAGAAGAACAACTGTGTTACCGTTATTTGCTAATAAATATAGTATTTTACTTAAATTCATACATTTATCTGGGACGTATTTCTTATTCGGTAGCTACTAATAGCTGTTTTATTTTTTCATTTGCCTGTTTTACCAACGAAATCGCCTTTGCTTAAAGGGGACCGATTATTGTTGCCTAAATAAAATAATAGCCCACATATATGACACTGCACTCGCGTAATTCATTCGAACCGTTCCGTAAACATAAGCGATATTTTTACGAAATTGTCTGTTTTACACTCATTTAATAATAAGGAAAACACTCACATGCTGTGCACTGGATTCAAGATATCTGCTGCTCCAAAGACATCTCGTTCTCAACGTTCAGTCACCTTCCACTTCACTTTGCACTATTCACTGCTTATATTTAGCTATTCTATAAAATACCTACTCCTAAAGTTGGGTTCTAGGATTCCTCCTATCTTACTCTTACCTACCTATCTACTTCCCTAACTTATATATAAAATTATGTATATTAAAAAAAATATTAATATATATATATTTTTTTTTTTTTTTTTTATATATTTTTTTTTTAATTTAAATTTTTTTTTTTTATAGTAAATCTATCCGCGGATACATTGTTATCTATCCTGGTCTAACGGTACCACTGTAACGTATCTCCGTCTGTCTCAAAAGTAACACTGTCATTACTTCTTCTATCAACAGAGGAACGTCAAATATTTATACAGTAATCCTCGTTACTACGAGTAAACTCTGAAATAAACCATGGCCTGCGTTTAGCATTCAAGTGATCTCTAGGTAAGCTCAGTCAATGTATACATGCGTATACAATGATCTAAGCGGAAATGGACCCTGTCTCTTCCTTTCTTCAAGAAAGCGTTGTGTAACCGTATCACCCAGAGTACTAACTCAAACCTTAACCTTTCTATCCTATTCTTTGTTCTATGGGTTATAATCTAACTACAGCTATAATTCCTGCCTAAGTCCGTCTTTCCTACGACACTATGCCTCCTCTACCACATTTTGACAATCTATGTTCTCTCCTCCTGAAATTCCTACACCTGAGAAAACGTGTATATTCTTCGACCAGTTTATTCTTTTCCTAAAAGGGAAGTATGTAGCCTAATCCTGAAGATGCGTGACCTTGTGTGAGATCACTATCCTTACTTCTGGAATACCTACAAGGTTCAACGACTTCTCTTACCAAAGGGAACTACTATATGCTTTTCTCCTCGGACGATCAGATAGGCTAGTACTGATCTTGGAGTAATAAGCATTTCTTTTCTTCAGCTGGAAGATATAGCGTTCTATCACGTCCAACGATAAATAACTCACCCCCTTGCAGGAGTTAGGGAAAACAGCTGGAAGGGAATTGCCTAGGCTTTCTTGAACTTAGCATTTCAAATTATATTTCCCTTTTAATCAAACAGCTTCACAAAATGAAAAGCCACGCCCTAGCAGGAATTAGAGGAAACCCCTGGAAGGAATTTATCTAGCTTTTCAGGGACCTAGTCTTCTTTTAGAAGAATAACAGCTGTGATGCAATAAAGTATCCCTGCCTAGCAGGAGTTAGAAAAGAGGTCTTAAAATAATTCATTTAATGTTTATTGTACCTGGCTTTTCTTTCGTATCGTTTCGTGCCTACATTCATTAGCTTTATTATTGTAAATGTTCTTATGTTTCTACTCTGGACTATACTCCTACTTTCTATGATTATAGGCTCTTCATTCTATCTATTTGGTATCAAACACTTTATCTTTCGCTTCGCAAGATCAGAAAATTTACCCCAAGAGGGGTAGACAATGGGCCCCCTTGAACCAGGTGAGGTTTTCTCACCTTAGTTCCACCACGCCCATCGCTGTGACCTTCAACCAGTTTGACTGAGGTACTACTCCTCACTCAAAGTTGTACCTAAAGGTCTCCTGTCTATTCTGTGCAAATGAAGCGTTCCCTCTGTCGGGATTACTTTAACTGCGTATGTGTAATGTATGTACAATGCTCCTTATTAGAACATTGCACCTACGTGTCTAGTGTACCTATTGTGTTCCTGCCTACCTCTCCTAAGTAAAATACCCAATTTAGGCAATCCTGACTGTAACTTCGTCTCCCTCCCTAGACATCTCTCTAGTCGATCCGTTAATACGTGCATCGAACCTTCGAGACGCCTCTACTTCTGTGGCCATGGAAATGTAATCTTCCCCAAAGCAAGAAAGACACCGGGTCTACGCTATTCTCTTATTTACAAACTCTAAACGTACGGGTGCGCTCAAAGAACATTAATTTACTACGACGTACACCTGACAAGACCCCTAGCTAATCACTTATAAAAGGACACTCGTCTACCTGGTACAGGTCTTCCTACACTTCTGGAACACACTGCAATCCAATACGAACACAACACCTCTACCTACGTTAACCTTGGCCTTTATGTAAGCCATTTCACTACGTAACCACACCACCAAACCACACGGAATCACTTGTACATATTCACAGGTTAAAATATACTTTCGACGCTTGGTTTATCGTAGTTTTTAGTGCCTGAGGCCTAACGAGTCGTAGATTTTTGACAATATTTTTAGTCGCTCGATCACCGTCCAGTGTGGTTATTCATTCTACCAATACCCAAATTATTCTTATACTGACTGCTTCAACCGCTGCTCGTTCCCTCTCTAGTTTCATGAGTAACTTAGATTCAATTCCCTTAGCATTTTTCAGCATAGGAAACCTCCTCCATTTACTCCCAAAGCTATCAAACGTCTGGTTTCCTAGCATATTTCAGCATAAGGAACCCATCCGTACGCGACGTTAGCTGGAGGAGCTGGAACCTCAACTTTAAAGAAGCCTTCAAGATTCGAATTCTAGCATATTTCAGCATAAGAATTCTCCTCCATGACCTCCGCGAAGCTATCAGACATGTGTTTCCTTAGCGTATTTCAGCATAGGCACCACACGTTCATGGCCAGCTGTAGGCCTTAATCTCAACCGCGATTGATGCAGTTTACATGGCAATTATATCAAGTGTCTGTATATTTTCCTAACTTAGCAGCGCCTTAGATTCAGTTCCCTTAGCATTTTTCAGCATAGGAAACCTCCTCCAATTGCTCTCAAAGCTATCAAACGTCTGGTTTCCTAGCATATTTCAGCATAAGGAACCCAGCCGTGCGCGACGTTAGCTGGAGGAGCTCGACCCTTAACTTAAAAGAGAAGCCTTCAAGATTCGAATTCTAGCATATTTCAGCATAAGAATTCTCCTCCATGACCTCCGCGAAACTATCAGACATGTGTTTCCTTAGCGTATTTCAGCATAGGCACCACACGTTCCTGGCCAGCTGCAGGCCTTACATCCCTATTCCGTTCTATTATCAATTCAGACTCTCAATATTTTTGATCAAACTAGTTCGGACTAGACTGGACGATGATCTCTAACCCGCGACGATTTGCCAAGCCAAACACTCACCGTGAGTATTAGTTTAAAATTTAGCTGGCTCCCGAAACTTGACTGACTCGATGTCCACTGCGCACGAGTTTAAATGGCCCTCACCCGGACCCTTCGGCTCTACTTCGTTTCCTGTCGTTCCCGAACGCTCTTAGCCAATCAAAGGCCTTCCCTTCCATAAGGACCCCACCCCTAACAGCGCCCCTGTCGGCCGATTTAGACATCGAAATACTGCCTCGCCGGACGACCACCTGACATGAACATCCTTCAAGCCATTGCGAGTTACCTACGCGCCCTCTATACGTAAAATACAAGCGATCGCTTCATCACTGCCATCTATCTACTTTTGCTCGCATTACGGGAAAGTTTGAGTATGTGCAACCTATAAGTTCTACTCGCGCCCGCGTGACGATGCCACGTGATTATTTCACTTCTAGTTCGCGATTAGGCGTCTAGATGGCTGTACTTATCTCGTTTTAATCAATAAATTAATTCTTCTTATTATATCTTACGTAAGCTAATGGTACCCTCTGTGTTCGTCACAATAGCAAAGACTAAATTAAGGTAAATCAGAGGATAGTAAAAAAAAACAATTATCGAATTATAATTTTTTTTATTAGATAGAAAGAACACATATCTACAAAAATTGTTCGAAATTCCTTCCTCTAGCGGCAATACATGCACGACATCGTCTAATAAAATTATTTCGCAATTTACGAAATGCGTTTCTGTTGAGTTTAACATTTTCTGTCGCTATCTCTATTTTATTTCTTAATTCTTGTTCTGTCCGGTTCTCTTTTTCGTACACCACCTCTTTCAAATATCCCCACAAAAAAAAATCAATGGGGTTTAGATCCGTAGATCTCGCTGGCCATTGGATTGTTCCACCTCGACCAATCCAACGATTTGGATACTGGGCGTTTAAATATTGTCGGACTGCCCGAGCGTAGTGTGGTGGCGCGCCATCTTGTTGCAGCCACATGTTATTAACCAAATCCTCTGGAATTTCAGCTTGGCGCAGTATTTCGTGCAAGTTATTTTGTAGAAATTCTAAATACAGAGCACCATTCAATCTTGGTGGCAATTCGAATGTTACAAGGTGTCCGCCAATGATCCCAGCCCACATGTTGACGCCAAACTGGTGTTGGAACTTGTCATTTCTCACTATGTGTGGATTAACGACAGCGTAATAGTGCAAGTTATGAATGTTAAAGATTCCAATTCTTCTAAAACTTGATTCGTCAGACCACAAAATTTTGTTGAAAAATTGTGGGTCAGCTCTATGACGTCGTAGCATTTCTCTGCAAAACTGCACTCTGTTTTCAAAGTCTGCTGGTAATAACGCTTGGATTCGTTGTACGTGGTACGCATGTAAATGATTTCTCTTTACGTAACGTTGAACTACCGACTTAGGAATACCCAAGTTTCGGGATATGCGACGCTGGCTCGTGGTGGGGTCCATTTCTAGTGCACGGAGTATTTGTTCTTCTTCTTGATCATCATGAATCGCTGGCCGACCACGACCATCTTCTGCATGATGTTGACCAGGTAAGTAACCTCCCGTGTAAGCAGCGTGAACGCGGACAAAAATCCTGTGGTCGGGAAAGCGGTCACGGTTCGGGTAACGTCGGCGATATTCTCTGGCAGCAGCCCGAGCATTTCCATCGCAAAAGCCATACAGGTAATGCATTTCTGCATACTCACGCTGGGTATATTCCACTCGTCTTACATCGGCCATATCCAGCCAAGTCCGGTAGCAAGCAACACAAAGTCCAAATGGGTAAGAAGCACAGGTCACACACAGGTAGGCAATAAATCACAGAGTCCGTAATAGCAAGCGTGGGTAACAAATTGGTAGATCACAACACAAGGTCCAAGTAATAGCGAAATTCGTCGGGTAGAGTAACAGAGATCACGTGTGGTGTAACAGGCAGATAGCGAGTAACTAAACCGGTTGGTAAGCGACATCCGCCGCCGCCGGCCGACTGTGGTGCACGCAAACAAAAGATGAAAAAACAAAAGCATTCCACGCAGCAAGCGAGTGAGTTATTGTTAATTTCGCATTCAGTTCCTTAGTGTGAAAAAGAGACAGATAATCTCATTCTTTCTAAAATTCGATCGAAAAACGTTTTACGAAGAGCTGATGTGAAATAAAACATCACAGTAAAATTTTTTACTATACTCTGATTTACCTTAATTTAGTCTTTGCTATGAAAAAAAAATACATAAAAAAATAATTTTGCTACAAACAGCAGTGTGTTATACCTTATTTTAATCGCCATTAAATAGGCAAGTTATTTTCATACGGGGTCATGTTTTAGTAGTACATTTTTTTTTCACAGTAAGGTTCTAAAGATAGAAATAATTTTTCATAACACTTAAATAATATTGAATAAAATTCCATTATTCATAAATCATGATATTCACTATTATAAAAACATTTTTGTAGTGATGATACATCCTCTAGAACCAATTAATGACCATTTGACCAATTAATTTATTTTTCGGGGAGCATATAATAAAATCAAAAGTAGGTGCCCAACAAGGTGGTCCCCTCGGGCCTCTTTTATTCAGCTTAGCAATTCATCCTATTGTAGAAAATCTAAAATCAGAATTAAATTTATGGTACCTTGACGATGGTACGTTAGGTGGTACCGTAGAGGATGTGACTAATGATTTAAGATATTTAGTTGCCAAAATGAAGGAGCTTGGTCTGGTTCTTAATACAGACAAATGTGAACTATATTGTTGTAACGATTCGCTAGTAACAGCAGAAAGCATAACTAATATTCTTCCTGGAATTCGAACCATGAATAGGGAAAACTTATCTCTGCTTGGCGCTCCGATGCAATTGGAAGCAATGCCAGCCTTTTTTCAAAATAAAACAAAAGTCTTAGAGCAAGCATATGCGAAATTTCCAGAGTTGCATTCTCACGTTGCCTACGTCTTGCTAAAATACTGCCTGGGTATTCCAAAAATGACATTTTTAGTTAGAACAACACCTTCATGGCTTTTCCCAGAACATGTAAGTGCAATCGACAATGCTATAAAATCAGCCTTGGAAAACATCTTAAACATACAACTTGATAAATGTCAGTGGGATCAGGCCTCGTTGCCAATAAATTTCGGAGGTCTGGGTGTGCGTCGTGTGGCCGATATAGGTCTTCCTGCCTTCCTTGGTTCTGCTAATGGGGTTTCTGGGCTGGTTGCTAACATATTACCCCAAATAGGTAGCAGCTCAGAGATCACCCATTTGGTGGAGGCAAGGAGTTCATGGTCCACAATTTCCCCAGATTCAAACTGTATTGACATCTTCTCACAAAAAGAATGGGACATGATCTTGGTGAAAAAGTCGCACGATGCACTTCTTGCAAATTCGTCCTCACGGACTGAAAGTGCAAGGCTACGCGCTGTTTCTTGCGTAGAGTCTGGCCTCTGGCTTAAGGTCATACCGTCCTCCAACATCGGGACGCTTTTAGATGATAACACGCTTCGCATTGCCACAGCTCTACGACTTGGATGCGACATCTGCCGGCCTCACGTGTGCATTTGCGGGTCGTCTGTAGACTCAAAGGGAAGACATGGCCTAAGTTGTTTAAAGTGCGCGGGTCGTCTCCCACGACACGCTGCACTTAATGACATAATAAAAAGAGGCCTTTGTTCTGTGAATGTACCGGCAATTTTAGAACCATCAGGGGTGAGTCGAAACGACGGAAAGCGTCCAGACGGTATGACCATTATGCCTTGGGAGAGAGGTCAGGCGTTGGTGTGGGACGCCACATGCGTGGATACACTTGCGGCGTCCTACATCGATCGCACCTCGAAAACAGCTGGTGCGGCCGCAGAAACAGCTGCGCGGCTAAAGCACACAAAGTACTCGTCAGTGAAGGCGAACTACCACTTCATCGCATTCGCTGTCGAGACTTTTGGTCCGTGGTGCGGCGATACAAAGAAATTTATTGGCAACTTATCAAAAAAATTAATAGAAAAAGCAAATGACAAACGCGCTGGTGAATACTTCAGGCAGAGAGTCAGCCTGGCGATCCAGCGTGGGAATGCAGCAGGTGTAATGGGCTCGCTTCGCGGACAGGATACGGAGGACGGGCTGGACGAAATATTTTATATTTTTTAGGTTAGTTTTAATTTTAGGTTAATTTTAGTTTTTAACTTAGTTATATTTTATATTAGTTTAGCTTAGATAATTAGTTTAATTTTTATTGTATCTTAATTTTTTGGTTGTTTAATAAATACTTTAAACGAAATTAATGACCATTAAATTTTTCATTTTTTATTGACTTTTTTTTTTAATTGCCTTATTATTACGAATTATGGAATTTTATTAAAAAAAGACTAAAATAGTCAAAACTTTTAAGGAGTTCAAGATAGGACCCTGTCATGGAGGGATTTTTTACTGCAAATAACCCCCTCTACCTCCCTGTTTCGTTTGGTCCACGATTTTTGGACCACCCTGTATTTGTATTCAGGTCTAGTACGAGGTTGCAGAAGTGGTGTCAGCATGTATTTGGTGCATGCATAACCGCTCTCACCCAGTAGCTTCCCAACGAACTCAAACTTATCACGTATGGCGCTCTCGTTGAATATTCTTGAGTTGTGGACGCTCCCACGCCATCTCGCCACAGTATTTGTTATTTTGCAGTCAGCTTCACATATTACCTGGGGAGCCATGGATAATTTTAGATCAAAATTCTTTGATCAATATTTAGAATGGCCCTTCAGGATGTACATAAGTTGCTGATAATATATAAATATTATTTTCAATCGAACAGAGGTGCGAGCCCTACCTAACCTTTAGCTCTTATGTCAATTGCAATAATATGCAGTACAGCCATGGCGACGATCGAGGTTCTCACTGTGTCCAATGATGTGTGAAGTCCATGGAGCGAACCTCGGAATCTTTGTTTCCACTGCCCGATGCACCTTTCAACCGCGTTTCTTGTGGCTACTTGTGCCTTGTTATATTTGTGCTCAGGTCTAGTACGAGGTTGCAGAACTGGTGTCAGCATGTATTTGGTGCATGCATAACCGCTCTCACCCAGTAGCTTCCCAACGAACTCAAACTTATCACGTATGGCGCTCTCGTTGAATATTCTTGAGTTGTGGACGCTCCCACGCCATCTCGCCACAGTATTTGTTATTTTGCAGTCAGCTTCACATATTACCTGGGGATCCATGGATAATTTTAGATCAAAATTGTTTGATCAATATTTAAAATGGCCCTTCAGGATGTACATAAGTTGCTGATAATATATAAATATTATTTTCAATCGAACAGAGGTGCGAGCCCTACCTAACCTTTAGCTCTTATGTCAATTGCAATAATATGCAGGTACAGCCATGGCGACGATCGAGGTTCTCACTGTGTCCAATGATGTGTGAAGTCCATGGAGCGAACCTCGGAATCTTTGCTTGCACTGCCCGATGCATCTTTCAACCGCGTTTCTTGTGGCTACTTGTGCCTTGTTATATTTGTGCTCAGGTCTAGTACGAGGTTGCAGAACTGGTGTCAGCATGTATTTGGTCCATGCATAACCGCTGTCACCCAGTAGCTTCCCAACGAACTGGCCCTCCTCGAACTTATCACGTATGGCGCTCTCGTTGAATATTCTTGAGTCGTGGACGCTCCCACGCCATCTCGCCACAGTATTTGTTATTTTGCAGTTAGCGTCACATATTACCTGGGGATCCAAGGATAATTTTAGATCAAAATTCTTTGATCAATATTTAGAATGGACCTTCAGGATGCACATAAGGTGCTGATAATATATACATTTTATTTTCAATCGAACAGAGGTGCGAGCCCTACCTAATCTTTCGCTCTCATGTCAATTGCAATAATATGCAGTACAGCCATGGCGACGATCGAGGTTCTCACTGTGTCCAATGATGTGTGAAGTCCATGGAGCGAACCTCGGAATCTTTGTTTCCACTGCCCGATGCACCTTTCAACCGCGTTTCTTGTGGCTACTTGTGCCTTGTTATATTTGTGCTCAGGTCTAGTACGAGGTTGCAGAACTGGTGTCAGCATGTATTTGGTCCATGCATAACCGCTGTCACCCAGTAGCTTCCCAACGAACTGGCCCTCCTCGAACTTATCACGTATGGCGCTCTCGTTGAATATTCTTGAGTCGTGGACGCTCTCACGCCATCTCGCCACAGTATTTGGTATTTTGCAGTCAGCGTCACATATTACCTGGGGATCCAAGGATAATTTTAGATCAAAATTCTTTGATCAATATTTAGAATGGACCTTCAGGATGCACATAAGGTGCTGATAATATATACGTTTTATTTTCAATCGAACAGAGGTGCGAGCGCTACCTAATCTTTCGCTCTCATGTCAATTGCAATATTATGCAGTACAGCCATGGCGACGATCGAGGTTCTCACTGTGTCCAATGATGTGTGAAGTCAATGGAGCGAACCTCGGAATCTTTGTTTCCACTGCCCGAAGCACATTTCAACCGCGTTTCTTGTGGCTACTTGTACCTTGTTATATTTGTGATCAGGCCTAGTACGAGGTTGCAGAACTGGTGTCAGCATGTATTTGGTGCATGCATAACCGCAGTCACCCAGTAGCTTCCCAACGAACTGGCCCTCCTCAAACTTATCACGTATGGCGCTCTCGTTAAATATTCTTGAATTCTCGTTGGTCGAAATGTCACCGGCTTGGTCTTTGACGTCGTAGTTCCTCTCGCTCGTATTACCACCACTAACTTCGTCGTCGGGAACTTCCACAAATAATTCTGATATAGTAACTGGTGTCACTTTTCGGTCGACGTCAAAAAACTCTCGTATATCTGTTTTCTAGTTTTTGCGCAGTCCCCCAACAATAACTGGTGCCGTATTCATCCCCAAAATGTTGACGACTCCAGCTGTTTCCGCCGCCTGTTGATCGTAGAAATAAGTCGGCTTTATGCGCACGCGCGACCCACGTCCTATACTCGCAGCCATTCTGGCTAGACTGATCGCAGCGACTTCATTCAAAAAATCGCTAAAAGAGAAAGACAAGCACGATCTATTGAGTGAAACGGCGTCCTGCTGGCAGGCCTAGAAATCCTGTTATAAACAAAAAACGAGCGTCCTACCGGTAGTACGTAAAGTCCTGCTAGGCGGACGCTGGACGTTCTATCATTAATGTACATTTGAGCGTGTTCACCTCCAGTTTTCTGTTAATGTACATTTGAGCGTGTTCACCTCCAGTTTTCTTTATTTTTATATGAGTACACAGTCGATAGCTCCGATTATGTGAGGCATTGCAGCGAGTGCATGAAATGTTTTCATCGTTACGTACATTTCTAGTTGATCGTCAACTGTCGACCTCCAGTTTTCTTTATTTTTATATGCGTACAGTCGATAGCTCCGATTATGTGAGGGATTGCAGCGAGTGTATGAAATGTTTTCATCGTTAAGTACATTTCTAGTTGATCTTCAACTGTCGACCTCCAGTTTTCTTTATTTTTATATGTGTACAGTCGATAGCTCCGATTATGTGAGGTATTGCAGCGAGTGTATGAAATGTTTTCATCGTTAAGTACATTTCTAGTTGATCTTCAACTGTCGACCTCCAGTTTTCTTTATTTTTATATGAGTACAGTCGATAGCTCCGATTATGTGAGGCATTACAGCGAGTGCATGAAATGTTTTCATCGTTACGTACATTTCTAGTTGATCGTCAACTGTCGACCTCCAGTTTTCTTAATTTTTATATGCGTACAGTCGATAGCTCCGATTATGTGAGCGATTGCAGCGAGTGTATGAAATGTTTTCATCGTTAAGTACATTTCTAGTTGATCTTCAACTGTCGACCTCCAGTTTTCTTTATTTTTATATGTGTACAGTCGATAGCTCCGATTATGTGAGGTATTGCAGCGAGTGTATGACATGTTTTCATCGTTAAGTACATTTCTAGTTGATCTTCAACTGTCGACCTCCAGTTTTCTTTATTTTTATATGAGTACAGTCGATAGCTCCGATTATGTGAGGCATTACAGCGAGTGCATGAAATGTTTTCATCGTTACGTACATTTCTAGTTGATCGTCAACTGTCCACCTCCAGTTTTCTTTATTTTTATATGCGTACAGTCGATAGCTCCGATTATGTGAGCGATTGCAGCGAGTGTATGAAATGTTTTCATCGTTAAGTACATTTCTAGTTGATCTTCAACTGTCGATGGAAATTTTATTAATTCTGGCATCCGTCTCAGAGTTAGGTGCATGTTTGGTGCTAGATATATCAGATATATGTAAAATTGAACATAGTATTGTCATAGAGAAATAATATAGTAATGTCTGTTGTACTTGCTCGCTTACGGGCAAAACCACTTATTATTAGTCATGCGAAAGGGCTTTCCACGGTCTGATGAGTATTTGGCAGATCATCTTTAAATTGTTGTATTATTTTCTTTAATTCACTTTTTGTGAACCGGTAACGCCGTCGAAACTCGCGATCGGTGAATTGACTAAACAGATCGATCCGCTCCCGATATATTCAAGGCTGCTCAATTTTAAAATCATATAATTCCTCGTACTCGTGAATTTCCGCGAATTCTTCCATTACAACACTTTACGATACGAAACAATTCACAAATTCACCAACTTGAAATCACACTTCGAAAAATCACAACACCTATCGAACGAACATGGCCGCAGCTCGCTAGATCGGGGTTAAACCTGCCTCTACCTGGTTTAAACAATGGAGCGAATTCGCTGCAAATACGCGAACTAAAGATAAAACTGCTCTCTGAATAGCTTTTTGTTAGCACGTTCTAAATAGCCGCTATCACTGTGTGGTACTTTTAACCTGGGAACTCTGAATGAGACTGTTAGTGTAAAAGCCGCTAATGAGGTGTCGGGGGGTGGGGGGGGGGGGGGGGGGGGGGGCTGACTCACGACCTCCACCTGCTCCTGCGATGTACCTGAAGATGAATCAGAATGTTTGACCATATCTTGATCGTTTTCGATGCGCTTACGAGATTTGACAGGTTCGGCTCGCCGCATCTAGCGGAGCCGGACCAGGTTGAGGGCTCGCCGCATCTCGCAGAGCCGGGCCAGGCAGTTGACTCGTAGCATCGCGATCATCGGAGACCGGTCGAGAGCTCGTATCCACCGAATCGCCCGGCGGCGGGCTGGAGGCACCACTGTCCATCATAGTTAAATTTTCAAGTGTGTACTACGCACTTCACCGAACACGTAAGATGCGGAGGAATTTTACAACTCAACTCGACGCAAAAACACGTAAAAGCAAATAAAACGACACAGCAGCAAACACGCAAGATGCGGAGGGATTATAAAACTCTACTCAACGCAACACACGCATGATTAAACAAAAAAACTACACAACAGCACGCAGGCACGCTCCGGTACGAAAGTTAGTCATAGGCAGTGTTCCCAATGTTGCCATAAAACAAAACAAAAATACCACCAAATTGTTTAATGTGCATAATTTATTTTATGTGTAACTCGTGTGCATGTCCCGCCGGGCGTCGCTCCACCTCGCTCCGCCTCTCTCGCGCCCTTGTCCGATAGGCCAGTTCTATGCCGATCGGACAGGGCGCTCGTACGGCTCGCTCGGCGGGCGACTGGCGGGGCTTATAAAAACACTCTAGGGAATAGCCATGTCGGACAGGTTGTGTCGGGGCGGTGGATTTAGTTTCCGTAAATAATGCTTAAATTCCGCTAGAGTATGGAACTGTCTTCCGGCGAGTATATTTCCTGAATCCTTTAACCTGGGTGTCTTCAAGCGTCGTATTAACGGGCTAGACAGCCTAGCAACAGTCCGCAAATCTGCTGGCATGGCACCTAACTGAGCGTGGTTTTGCGAGGAGAGGTGATTTTGGCTCTGTCCACTGCACCAATGGTCTCTCGGCACATCCACCCATGCTGGTTCACATAAAACAAAATTATATTTTAAAAAAAATTTGGAATTTTTTTTAAGAAAGAAAGAAATGTATTTATTCACAGTCCATTTAACAGTAAAACACAATAATTTTTACATAGGTACCGAATTACACATGAGGACGGTGAACCGGAAACCGCTCAGCTTGATACGCAGTTAAACTGCGCGCTGATTTTCAGCGGCTTTCGTGTTACATACAATACAATTACTTAGTACAATATTAGAAAATAAAATAAAAACATAAAACAAAACAAAAAACATTAACATTAAGAACGTGTATAAATTATAAGTACAGTAAAAAGCTCAGCATATTCAATTAAAACAACAAAAACAACACTTAAAACATTAAAACGTGATGAGACTAAGAATAATATTATGTACGCATTTCATTTAAAAGAGAAAAAAAAAATAACCAGTACATAAAAACTACCCACCTTTAAAACGTTAAAGAGCAAAAATAATAACAAACATGAAATATTATGACTAAAACCAAATAACCGACTAGACATTAGAATGTTACCTACCTACATAAAATAAATTTTAAAGACTAATTTGTCTAAACACAATCATAAAACCCACATATTCAAACATTAAAAGTAATACAAGTTAAAAACACTAAAATTAGAATCAAGAGCATAAAGAACATAAAAAAAAAGTATAAACATTAAAATGAGAAGAAGTTGTCAACTTTGGGGGTGTGTCTTTTGCAAAGCCAGTAACCATGCTTTGCACGAGCGCTTAAAACCAAATTTTGAGGGTTTCTCTCGTATAGGCGGTGGGAGATTGTTCCAACATTTAGTTGCGCTGTATTTAAAAGAACCCTCAAAGCCGGCAGTGACGTGGCGTGGCAGTAAAAGAAAACGTGCACTTGCTCGAGTTGGGTACGGGTGAGCATCCTTAGACCACGATAGCTTCTTATATAGGTACTCAGGCTCTTTGGTATATATTATTTTATGTACCTGACATGCTTGGTGAAGTTCTTGTCTCCCCTTCATTTTTAAAACGTCCTTTTCATTAAAGAACGGAGTGACAATATTATATTATTCCGTGTGATATATTATATTGAGATATATTATATTATTCCGTGATATACACTGTCACTATACAAAGCTTTGTCAAAAATAGTCCAGTGGTTTTGGCGTGATGCGCGCGCGTACCAACGGACGGCCTTGTATTTATCTTATTTTCTCGTATTTGCTTTGTTTTGTTTGTCACAGTTGCTCAAATGCTTTGTTCCTATTTGTGGTTTGTGTGTATGTATGTATGTCATATACCTACTTACAATTAAATTATTTATCACACCTGTTTGTTGCCAATGCATTGCTCTGTGAAGCCGTGTTAGTCTGAAACTGAGATGTCGATGATGGGGGCGCCACCGGCCGCGTCTGCAGCTCCCGTGGCGACGCGACGATTGTGATACTGGACTAATTTTTTATAGAATATATACATTATTGAATGAAATACTACATTTTAGGGAAAATATGCTATGTTAGTTTATTTTTATGTAAAACACATATTTTATTAATAATAATAAAAAAGCACATTTATTGATGAAATATTATTCTATGTTAGTTTACCTACTTAGTTTCCGTACTGCATATTTGGATAATTTATTGATAAAGGAGAATGGGGACGTTTGTATGGAACCTGTGCCTACCCATCAATGTGACTCAATAGTAACCGCAATGCCGTTGGATAGGTATTTTCAAGTATAACATAACATAAGTAAGCACACGTCGTACATGGCCATGGCTGGCATCGAGGCTGGCATGTAGGTATTTGATATGACGTCACATCTCCGAATATGCAGACATTTGACTTTATAGTCATCATCGTCATAGAAACTTATGTTCTACTTGAAAAAATACCTATCCAATGGTATATCAGCTGTTACTATTGAGTCATATTGAGGGGTGGGCCCAAAATTTCCAATTCTCCATACAAACTTCACAGAAATAAGAAAAATACAGTAAATTTTATGTAGGTACTTACATTCTATTTTGATTTGCTATGTAACCTCTGATACGGTTGCATTTTCGGCTCGCCTTTGGTTTCTTGGGTTTTTACTTTTGCCCCATTATTGTGGTCACCACACACACAACCGGTTCAAAGACGTTCGTTTTTTTTTTCTTTTTTTTTTATGGATTCGTATCGTATTATCAAAACTGCTTGCAACAACCAATGTAATCAATCACCGTTCAGCGCGTAGACGCAGCGCAGTGCCGACTGCACGCGACACGCGTACGAGGAAGTGTCTATTCGTAGGTACCTGCATGCAGGTATACCTACGAATAGCCCTGTCCGATCGGGGATGTCTATTCGTAGGTAAACCTGCATGCAGGTATGCAAACTGCACTATGGGAGTTTTCAACTAAACGTAACAAAAACGACATGCGCCGCCGCCTCAACATTAGGTTAGGGTTAAATTATAGAAGATGCGACGCATCTTCTGTAATTTAACCCTGGTTATTTTTTTTTAAACAAACTCGCATAGTGCAGTTCGTACCTACGAATACCTCATACCTGCGAATAGCACTGTCCCGCCTGGTAGGTCTATTCGTAGGAAATCAAATAGGACACTCCCAGTTCTTAGTTAATAATCTAAGGCATACCTACAATTTCTTAGTTAATAATCTCCGTTTGGCTTACCTACGAATAGCCCTGCCCCGCGTACGATGTGAGAGTGCATTTGCGGTATGAGGTGAGGCGCGTGGGCACCTCCCCCCGCCGCCCGCGCGCGCCAGCACACCTCGCGTGCTCGTAGCTGGCGGCGCGGCGGAACGCGTCTCGTCGGGGAGGGGAGAGTCGTAGCAGCAGCGCGACACGATAATTATGTCATCGTCTCGTCGTAGCGGTGCTACGAAATCCGCTACGCCGTTGGCTTTACTTCGCGCCTTAACACGGCAGCCATCCTGCACAGACTAATCGTAGCGAAATGATTTAAGCTCCTAGAAAGATGAAGACGTAAGAGCTGCCATGAATAATTCCGATAAATTCCTTCCAATTGTCTAACCCATAGCGAATCTACTATTACTTAACGTAAGTTCAACGAGGCGGAATATTACAAGCTGATCATCAAGAAGAAGGAAGAATATGATGACAAGGCAAAGCAAAGGAAAGAGCTACATTAATTGGAGCTACAAAAAAGAAAAATTAATATTGAGATTCTTCAAATAACCAAACAAAAAGTAGAAAAAGAGCTTCGCATAAATATTAAATAAATTGTTTTTATATGTATTAGTTATTATATTTGCAATGTCACATATTTTTTAGTAATGTAATTATAATAATGCTTATTTACTTGGCGTATGTTATAAAGTAACTAGCGTCTATGTCTAAATAAAAAAATAAATATCATATTATGAAAAGTATTGATTGATATATTCATTCCTGGTATAATTTCCTGCAGCTGTATTACGAACTGACTCGACCTCGTCCGAGTCCGAATCTGAATTCTCTTCTTCACACGACCATTCATCTGAAATTGAAATTCTGTATTTCAAGTAATTCTCATCTACACTAATATTATGAAGAGGTAAAGACCCTCTTCATTCTCACTAACGCGTCAATTAAATTATAGTCGGCACGAGTGGATTTTCCTAAAATTGTGTATCTCTCGAGTTTATTTATTATTTCGAAAGTGGGGTCACAACATGTTTTTAGCGTATCTATGTTTATTTTAAAATAGGGCTCCGCGATATGCGTGACAGCTCGTCCAAATTTACGACATTATTCTCGAGAAGAACTCTGAGGCCTGCGCGACCCTACAACAATATACATATAAACGCGTGCCTCATCAAAACTTTTGATTATTGACTCCAGCATATTCACTGTAGAGCTCCATCTTGTTTCAATGCATTGCTTAAGGGCTAATTTTAATCTCGTCATTAGGCCTGAATGCTTGAAGTAGGTGACTAATGCCTTGCTTTCGTCGATTAGTGTAAGTAGTTGTAAGGGTTTTAATTCCTGCACTACATGCTCTCAGCTGTTGAAGAAACTTGGGTGTCGCAGTGTTTTTTCAGCCATTCGCAGTCACTTCCCAAAAGACAGTGACCGTTTCGCTTGGACGCCCGGGCTTTTTTTTTTTTATTTATGGAAACTGACTCGGTTGGCTACATCACCTACAACGTCCGTGATGTCAGCCCATAACACCGGGTAAACTAGGTGCCATGTCAGTGCTTCCCCCTTTGATCGTGCCGGCTACACTCAACTGGCTTCAATCGGTTGTATTAGTTTTATTGCAGACTCCACTTGCTCCTTATCCACTTTCATATGAGTTTCAACTTCGCCAAGAAGGTCATGTATCTGAAATCAGTACGTACTGAAGTTCTGTACGTACTGTAGTTCTGTACGTTTTGTACACACTACTTAATACTTCTTCTGCGCCACCGTGCAGCGACGAATCCTACATATAGCATATTTGTAGAGTTGCCTCGACATAAAACTATAGAACATAGATTTTCAGCCCACAGTGCGGTGGCGCCGGCAAAGTTCCGCACGCATGTACAAAAGTATTAAATGTGTAATAAATATCTTACCTCGTTGTATTTCAGCTTAAAGTATTCAAGGATCGGTATTTTTGAGTTGTATCGATTACGGTGTTCGGTACGATTAAGATGGCTTGTAGGCACTGTTTCTAGGATTCGATTTTGTCTATGGGACACCGTGTTGGCTGACTGTGTAGCATTGAGGTTGAATATTTGAGTTGTTTTGGGTTCAGAAGGTTCTAGAATTTTAGAAATGGAGACCAGGGCGATTTTGGGGTCTAGGATGACCTCGTTCTCTGAGGTGTTCAATATTGACTCATTAACACATCTGTTACCTTTTACCTTTACTACACAATTCGCGATGGTGACATCCTCCTGTAGCTTGGTGTCTATTACTAGACCTGTCGAAATTTCAGGATTGGTGACTAGGCACTCGATGAACATTTCTGATCTAGGAGGAATGGCATAAACACGTTTTTTGAATTTTATAGGAACTACGTTGTCTAGCAGGAATAATATTTCTGAATCATTGTCCATGTGAGCCTTGTATCTTTTTAATAAATTGGTTCCTATGATTCCGTCGTACTGCAGTCCCTCTAGATTTACTAGATGGAAGGGAAAGCTCATACTGGTGTTGGGGAAGAGTAGGTCCAGGTTGAGGTTACCGAGGGTTTCGCAGCGTTTATTTGAGTTTTCAGTGCCTTTTATCTGAGCTTGTGCTCGCCGAGTTGGGGCATTGTCTCGATTGCTGAGCTCTGAATGAGACAGAGGGAGGCACCTGAATCTACTAGAAACCTTAAGGATTTTGAGGAGACTGTAGTATGCACGACTATGTAGGGTAAATGTATAATGTATAAATGTAATGTTGAATGGTGAGATTTCGTATATCTCTTTATCACAAATAGGGGTTTCTACCAACGAGACGGGATTGCTGTTTAAAACAGGGTTACCGTGTGTCTTCTCTAACGTGTCGGGATTACTGCGCTGAGCAGAGTTACCGGAGTTTATCGCTGAAGTTTCGGACTTACCACACGAAGTGGGCTTACCGGAGTTTATAGACGATAATTGATCGGGATCACCACTCGAGGTGGGTTTACCGGAATATGTCGTTAGAGAAGCGGAATTACTGCGCTGGGCAGAGTTACCGTACAATGTTGAAGATAGGCCGGATGTACTGTGATTTGTGGGAGACGTCCTTATCGTAACGTGATACTTCGTTACCAGTCTGGGAGGTGGCGGGCGACGCCTGATTTGTTAACACGGGGCAGCTTATCGCGGTTATTGTGGTAGTCCTCGAAACGGCGTGTGGGGCCACGGAAATTACGCGACAATGTTTCTTCTAGGGAGGCCAGGCTAATTGCCTGTGAAAGGGTTTTAGGGTCCCTGCAACGAATGACCAATGATGTGATGTTTAAGTCCCATGATGAAGGTGCTTAGGGCCAGATCTTCTATTTCAGCGATGCGACCTGGCAGTTCAGCTTTTTTGTCTACGTTGTGATGAAGATCTGACTGAAGGCGAGTTAAGCAACCTACGACTCGGAGCTGATCATCTGTTCTGACGCACTGGGGCGGTCAGCGGTGGTTGCGAGGGCCCATCGTAGATCTGCTCGAAGAGTCTCTCAGGCTGAAGTGGTCACTGGCACTGTAGGTTCTGATGGTCGAGCGGGAACCACCGGACTTGGCTCAGCTGGTGGTGCTCGTTGCGGCGCTTAGCGCGGCAGTGTAGCACTGGTACCGAAGCACTTTCCACGGGGCAGGATGACCAGGTGGACGAGGATTGCACTTAGAAGCACTATTACTCGAATCCCACACTTCTAACACCACTTTGTTAGGACGGTATTTGAAGGAGTCTTTTTAAAAAGAAAGAAATTATTTAGCTAGAAGTAAAGTTTTTAATTAATTGAAATTACACTTTTAAACAGGAACACACAGATGAAAATAGATAAATAGAGGCCTTAATAGGCTTTCGGTTCGCGGACGAGCAGAGCTACGCCGTAGGGAGCGAACAAGGTATGACTGAACTGGTGAGGCAATGCGCCGGCTGCTTATATAGGGTAGAGCAGCTGACTAGGCAAAAGTAAGGGTCGTAACAGTACGTATGTATGTATGTTCCTTCATGACTCTTAAACCGATTATCCGAATTCGATGAAAATTAGTACACTTACATTTAACTACACGGGACACAGGATAGGCTAAATAAGATTCAGTTCCGCTTACGCTAAGATGTGGCTCTCATACAAACCGAGATGTTCCGCGCGCTTACACGAGGAGGCGCGGCGCGTGGGGCGGGTATCGCACATAACAATACTTTGTAGAAATCTAAATTTACGCGCACGAAGTCGCGGGCACAGGTACTTATATATTATATATAAATATATAATATTTAAAAAAGGAATAATATAATTTATACTTGTGTCTTTTGTTAAGTTAAGCTATTTTATATTTTTGTTATTATGAATTATTTGTTTAGAATCTGTCCCATTGTACCTAATATGGGACATTCTAAACCAGTAGGTAGCAGTCAGAATTTCCCTATTCTGTTTTTTCATTCAGACGCGCAGAACTGGGGAGCCAGTCTCACTTGTAGTAGACCGTAGTACACCGCCAGTAGTGCCAGCGACATTGAAAGATGTCAGTACACAAACTGAAGCTCACCCAGAGGACGCAGCAAGAAAATTGGGGGCGTCGAATGAGGCCTTTGGCCGGTTCATCGCATGCGAGCTGGACAATGTGCCGTTAATAAAAAGGCGCGAAATAATGTGGCAATTTATCTCGAGCACAGCTCTACTTAATTAGGTCAGATTAGGTTTTTTTTTTTTTTTTTGAGTCTTCATCTTTATAGTTGTTCCCGGATTTGTTTTAATTCCGGGGATTGTGTGGCATTTTTTCGGATGTTACTATTCAGATTAAGTAGAATGTATTCCTCCTTTGGAGTACTCTTTTTCACTTGGAGCTTTCCGTATTAGTAGGAGATTGTGAGTGCTCCGGTGGTTTTTATGGAGTACTCCTTACCTCAGTTTCCGTTTACTTTGAGGGCTCGCTGGAGGTCTCCATTTTTGACTTCCGTTATTATTGATGTCCTTTTTGTTTGTTTATTTATTTCTGTTTTCCTGTAGCTGCTGTTTTTGATAATTGATGTATTTCTTTATTTTGTTTTTTATTCTGGTAGATGAATATAATATGATTTGTTCTGTTTTTGAGTTTAGTGTTGTTTTGTTAATATTTTAGATGTTGATATTTATTTATATAGTCTATTTATTTAGCTGTTACTCTGGTTCGGAATTCACCCGAGTAGTAGGTTATTTTGAGTGTTCCGCTGGGTTTTATGTAGTACTCCTTATCACAATTTCCGTTTGAGGGCTCACTGGATGGCTCAGTTTTGAAATTCCGTTTTTGATGTGCTTTTTGTTGGTTTATTTATTTCTGTTTTCCTGTAGCTGCTGTTCTTGATAATTGATGTATTTCTTTATTTTGTTTTTGTCAGGTTAGGTTTGGTTAGGTTAGGTTAGGTTAGGTTAGGTTTGGTTAGGTTAGGTTGGGTTGGGTTAGGTTAGTTTAGTTTAGGTTAGGTTAGGTGTGAAGACAAATCCAACGAGCCCAAACACGATGTGTTTATGTGTAGTTTAGGAGTTCCTATGGCCACCTTCCGTCCCCATCATCTGACCAGCTCGATGGTACCATAATATTGTATTGTCACCGAACTTACATAAGTATGCCTAATTTTAGCCTAATTGGACGCCAGCAAGTGGTTAAACAAATTTTGATTTTTTTTACGAAATGACAAACATACATACATGTTACATATAAGAAGCATTGCAAGTTACATAAAAGCTTGTAAAAAAAGTAGACACTAAGAGTAAACATGTTGCGTATTTCTGTACAATGATTTTGGAGCAATAAAGATTTCTAACTATCTATCTATGGGTCTGGGATCAATCTATGTATCTAACCCTTCTACCAAACGCTTTCGTTGGAGCATTGTTAATACTTTTGGGGCAACCTGTATAATTAATTACATAAGAGCAAGGAGAACACAATTGTAATGAGTAATTAATTATGTTTTATTAATTCTTTAATTATATATCTATAAAATACAGAACTATATAAAGAACTGGTCATTTTTGTATTGTGTCGACCACAGCTCTGCGGTCCCAATGCGGACCTGCCGGTCCCTGCCGCCTAGGTCCGCCGGACCGCTCGGTGCGGTTCTACCCGCGCCGCACACGTGGGACCGCAAAATTTTGCCGGGTACGTACTATGTCCGCGTGACCGGCGGCGCGGACCAAGTCCGCGGTCCGCGCGACAGCTCTGTCTCCGCGTCGCTCCGTCGAACCGAGTCGTACCCTACTGAGCTCCGCGCGGTCTCACACCACTTCCTACCTCATACCCCTTGTGCCTTCGTAAAATGAAAACACTCTACGTGTCTAACCATGCCCATGGACATACTGTGATGCATGGGGATTCCTAATGCCATGCGAGCCTGACAGGAGCCTTTTCACGCCCCTTTTGAAATGGAATCCATATGTAATGTCTTACCCGTGCCATTTGCAAATGGCCGTCCTCCACAATGACCGTCATTTCAATGTACTTTCCGCATAGCTTTATCTCACGAACCGCTCAACCAATCCCAGAAAACCAGGTGTCAGATGATAGTCACTCGGCCGCCTTCCACCTATGGCGACGTTAATGAATAATATGAACAATTGATGACGTCATAGCATTTACAAAAAAGGCTTCGAAGATCAATAAATGCCTATAACTCCTAAACTGCTGGTCGGATCGACTTGAAATTTGTTTCCTTCTGTAAAAAAAAATATGTTTAAATCGTTTCAACCGTTTCGAAAAAAAAAGAAAAAGACTTTGATAGGGCATATCTCGGAAACTACTGATCCTAGCCTACTCATTCCCATTTGGAAAATGATAGGTCTCGACGAGAGTTTTTATTTTTATTTATTTATTTTTCGAGAGGGCATTATTTCACGGAAACTACTGAGCCCAGACTACTCATCTGCTGGAGGAAATGATAGGTCTCTGATAGGTTTTTGTTTTTTTACTACTGGTCGGATCGACTGGTCGATGATTCTATGTCTACCGGTAATCCCACGACTAACAGGCCATTTTTTTTTAAAACCCAGGCTGTACTAGGGAGAAAATATGTAGATGACATAAATAGATCACAACACTTCCTTGATTATCTGGACTGTATTAACTAAATTGTTTCATACAAAACGTAAAGGATGATCGAAGTGACTAATCACTAAAACGCATGGTAGGCCTGCAACATCCTCGAGGAATAATTAAAAAAAAATGCTGTGAACATTTTGTCGTTTTTATTAGAATTTTTTTAATTTTTTTCATTTTATAATTAGACAATTGAAACTTGAAATTTAACAAAAGTATATACAATCCAAAAAGTAACAATAATATTTATTTCTCATATAGATTTGTTGGATGGCTCATAGTGACATTGTTCGTTGAATTGCAATAATTCTGTGATGAGCCCAATGTCTTCGTAACTGGGCTCGGCTCTCAAAATCTGAAAATCAAAATAAAATCTCGTCATGATGGATTCAACCGCTGTATTCCACCATCCTAATAATGTGCAGAAATTAATACCTGATTTTAATAACGAATTCTTAAACTCTAAAGGGGTGGATATTCAGCACAAATTGTGCTGAATATCCACCCCTACTGATGCAATGATAACCATGGGAGTTTCACATTTAAGAATGGAATTTCTTTCACAGGTAGATTCTTTAAGAACTGTGTGAACTGTGTGAGGCCTGTACTTAAAAAGAATAGCCCCACTGCGTCTCTCCCCGTGCATGTCGTAAAAGGGGGATAAGGACGAGATGCCGTGCTAAAGGGCGACAGGCTTGCCATCTCTCACCTTTGCACGGTACTTCCACCGAGTCACGCAGCAGGTGGGTCTTCGTGCCTAACTTGCTACTTGATCGATTGAATCTTGTTCGAATACTTTGCGAAACGTGGTGGTGGGTGTTGTGCTGCAATTTTTCAGAATTCTTGCAGCTCAACACGAGTCGTGCAGCAGGTGTGGTGCATTATTGCTTTGTGCCTCACTTGCTGCTTGATAGTTATCTTGTCCGAACACTTTGCTAAATGTGGCTGTCGATGTTGTGCTGCAATTTTTCAGAATTCTTGCAGCACAACACCGATTACTCTGCTTACCCTGATTGTCGGGATACAGCGTGTGTGATATGTATGTATGTATGTATGTATTCTTTAAAAAACTGTTCTTTTTCAATCTTTGACCGACCAAACTTATATGTAATTATATTAACCGTTTTGTAGGTTAGTACTAAGCATGTACAACGCTTTGTAATTTTGTATTTAGATTGTAGATACAAAGTCGAAAAAAATAGGTACAGTTTCACACGCAGTAATTAATGCGTGTCGAGCTTTAGAATGAGACGATCCGGTTGTAGAGCGCCGTCCCTGTCGCACGAACTCGCACGTCACTGTGCGACAGGGACGACGCGACGCTCTACAACCGTAGTAGGGCCTTTGTACCGTGTGGGGCCGGTACTTTAAAAGAATAGCCCCACTGCATCTCTCCCCGTGTATGTCGTAAAAGGCGACTAAGGGATATGACTCCCTTCTTATATCACTAGGTGGTAGGGTTTAACCCGCCCGGGTTGGTACCACCGCACTGAATGAAAGGTCGGTCGAAACGGCTATGTAAATAGTTTGTGTTTTCCGTCCAGTTCAGTGTAGCCGGCACGACCGAAGGGAAGCACTGACGTGGCACCAAGTTCGCAGTAATTAATGCGTGTCGAGCTTTAGAATGAGACGATTCGGTTGTAGAGCGCCGTCCCTGTCGCACGAACTCGCACGTCACTGTGCGACAGGGACGACGCACACTGGGGCGATTTCCCAGCTTGGTGGACATGGACCATTGTAGAATCTTTTTCTAGAATTTCGAAATGCTTTTTGTAGAATCGTATTGGACGGTCAAATATAACATACTTTGGCTCTCTCGTATATTTCTCTAAAACTAATAGTTTCGGAGAAAATTAAGTAAATGTGAATTATTTGTATGGCGATAAACATATTCCAGTAGATTTCTCAAAATGTTTAAAAATGGTTGAGCTAGCACCTACATAGTCGTGATGTATGACCATAGTTAAGCACTATTTACAAAAAACCGCGTGCCGCTTCGCGCCGCTTTTTGTTTTATTTGTGTTTGAACATGTTACTCAACGTGATTTCTTGCATATTGCGAATTATGTTGCACTATACATAAAGTAATGTATACGATTTTATATAAGTTTTAGAGTATTGTAATATAGCTTTTGCCCGCGGCTTCGCTCGCGTGAAATTCGTATTGCAAAGAAAGAAAGTAAGTAACGAAGGCCGATCTGCGTTCAGGAAGATGATAAACCTAAGAAAGTAAGTAATTGAGGGCGAGGCCGAAGGCCGAGCTGCGTACAGGAAGACTATAAACCTTCTTGAAGAAAGTAAGTAACTAAGGGCGAGGCCGAAGGCCGAGCTGCGTTCAGGAAGACGATAACCTTTTCAAAGAAAGCAAGTAACAGAGGGCGAGGCCGAAGGCCGAGCTGCGTTCAGGAAGACCATAAACCTTCTCGAAGAAAGTAAGTAACTAAGGGCGAGGCCGAAGGCCGAGCTGCGTTCAGGAAGACCATAAACCTTTTCGAAGAAATTAAGTCATTGAGGGCGAGTCCAAAGGCCGAGCTGCGTTCAGGAAGACTATAAACCTTCTTGATGAAAGTAAGTAACTGAAGGCGAGGCCGAAGGCCGAGCTGCGTTCAGTAAGACTACAAACCTTCTCGAAGAAATTAAGTAATTGAGGGCGAGGCCGAAGGCCGAGCTTCGTTCAGTAAGACTACAAACCTTCTCGAAGAAATTAAGTAATTGAGGGCGAGGCCGAAGGCCGAGCGATTCACCGTCCTCATGTGCAATTCGGTACGTATGTAAAAAATTATTGTGTTTTACTGTAAATGGATTGTGAATAAATATATTTCTTTCTTTCTTTCTTTCTTTCTGTGTTCTAATTATGCAATTTAGACACCTACCTTCTCGGAGGTGATATTGGCTAGTCAGAGCATGTGATTTGGCCCCTCTGACTCAGCCACCCATACCGGATTACATTAAAAAAAATAGTCTTGAAGACTATTTTTTAATGTAATCCGGTATGGGTGGCTGAGTCAGAGGGGCCAAATCACATGCTCTGACTAACCAATATCACCTCCGAGAAGGTAGGTGCCATACCGGAGACTTCCCTGGATTACTGGCTATACTGGACTAGAGGAGAACACAACCGAGGTTGCTATGCGGCCATCTTACTCCAGTACGGTGGTACCAACCCAGTCGGCTACAATTTGAGCCTACCACCTAGTAAGGGGCAAGGGAAGGGACCTACAGTTTTACACCGGTTTCGAACGGTGAAGCAGCGGGTGTAGGTATGCACTTAATTTTTTTCGTCAGAAAAAACTGATTGGTACACGCCGACGGATTCGAACCTCGGACCTCCCGCACGAGAAGCCGATGCCCAAACCACTCGGCCACCCGCCGCGCCTTCTTATAAACCTTCTTGAAGAAAGTAAGTAACTGGGGGCGAGGCCGAAGGCGGAGCTACGTTCAGGAAAACGATAACCTTTTCGAAGAAAGTAAGTAACAGAAGGCGAGGCCGAGCTGCGTTCAGGTAGACTATAAACCTTCTTGAAGAAGTACCTTCCTTCCTTAGAAAACCTTCTTGTACTTACTTTCTTCGAGAAGGTTGAAGGTCTTCCTGAACGCAGCTCGGCCTTCGGCCTCCCTTTGTTACTTACTTTCTTCGAACAGGTTTATACCCTTCCTGAACGCACCCTCTCCCTCCCTCCCTCTTCCTCTCCCTCTGCCGCTCCCTCCCCTCCCCCTTTACAGAAAACTGGATGGTACGGAACCCTCTTTACGCGAGTTCGACTCGAACCAGACCACTTTAAAAAAAAATATGTTACCATGGGATATACACTTATTTACGTGAGAACGTAAACGAAAATCCCAATGCTTCTAGTTCTCACAGAAAACGCGATGGTATGGAACCCTGTTTACGCGAGATCGACTCGAACTTGACCAATTTAAAAAAAAATTATGTTACCAAGGGATATACACTTAATTTACAGGAAAACGTAAACGAAAATTCCAATCCTTCTAGTTCTTACAAAAATGCGATGGTACGGAACCCTCTTTACGCCAGCTCGACTCGAACTTAATCACTTCTTTAAAAATTATGTTACATCGGGATATACACTACCCCTATACGAAGTTTCGTCAAAATCCGTCCAGCCGTTCAGGCGTGAAAGAGGAACAAACAAACAAACATACTTTCACATTTATGATATTAGTGAGAAGTGAGATGAGAAAGTGAGATGAGATGAGATGAGATGTCGACTGTATTAGAATTTATAAGAATGTAGAAGATTGTTTTACCCTATGGTCAATAGAAATTGCACGATTTACAATAATCGATACATGCATTTTGAGCCATGTTCAAGCACGTTTATACACTAATTGTGAATATTTAGAGTTGCGGTGTTTATGCAAAACTGTTCTCATATAGTTGTGCATTTATAATTTAAAATCCATAAAATTTATTCAATATATAAATTTCGAGAAAAACATAAAATAAATTTTTGCTCCATAGTAAAAAAATTAAGATCGTTTTTTTCTTGAAAAATAAGCATCAAATAAAAAAAAATCCAGTTATAAAAGATGTTTGTTTTCATGAGTAGAACACGATTCCGTTATAAAATGTCCAAATGTCCCTACTTTGTGAAATCGCCCCACTGTGCGACGCGACGCTCTACAACCGTAGTAGGGCCTTTGTACCGTGTGGGGCCGGTTCTTTAAAAGAATAGCCCCACTGCATCTCTCCCCGTGTATGTCGTAAAAGGCGACTAAGGAATATGACTCCCTTCTTATATCACTAGGTGGTAGGGTTTAACCCGCCCAGGTTGGTACCACCGCACTGAATGAAAGGTCGGTCGAAACGGCTATGTAAATAGTTTGTGTTTTCCGTCCAGTTCAGTGTAGCCGGCCCGACCGAAGGGAAGCACTGACGTGGCACCAAGTTCGCAGTAATTAATGCGTGTCGAGCTTTAGAATGAGAAGATTCGGTTGTAGAGCGCCGTCCCTGTCGCACGAACTCGCACATCTCTGTGCGACAGGGACGACGCGACGCTCTACAACCGTAGTAGGGCCTTTGTACCGTGTGGGGCCGGTACTTTAAAAGAATAGCCGTACTGCATCTCTCCCCGTGTATGTCGTAAAAGGCGACTAAGGGATATGACTCCCTTCTTATATCACTAGGTGGTAGGGTTTAACCCGCCCGGGTTGGTACCACCGCACTGAATGAAAGGTCGGTCGAAACGGCTATGTAAATAGTTTGTGTTTTCCGTCCAGTTCAGTGTAGCCGGCACGACCGAAGGGAAGCACTGACGTGGCACCAAGTTCGCAGTAATTAATGCGTGTCGAGCTTTAGAATGAGACGATCCGGTTGTAGAGCGCCGTCCCTGTCGCACGAACTCGCACGTCTCTGTGCGACAGGGACGACGCGACACTCTACAACCGGATTGTCTCTTTCTAAAGCCCGACATGCGTTATTTGCTGCCGGTAACCCTTTTTTTTTTATGTAATCCGGTATGTGTGGCTGAGTCGGAGGGGCCAAAGCGCATACTCCGACCAGCCAATATCACCTCCGAGAAGGTAGTGGCCATACCGGAGACTTCCATGGATTGCTGGCAGAACACAACCGAGGCTGCTATGCGGCCATCTTACAACCAGTACGGTGGTATCAACCCAGTCGGCCACAGCTTGAGCCTACCACCTAGTAAGGGACAAGGGAAGGGAGTTTTACACCGGTTCCGAACAGTGAAGCAGCAGGTGTAGGTATGCACGTAATTTTTTTCGTCAGAAAAAAGTCATTGTACACGCCGACCGGATTTGAAACGCGGACCTCTCGGATGAGAAGCCGATGCCCAAACCACTCTTCGTATCCTGGTCGGGACGTATTTTTCTCTTCATTTTCGGCATTGCATATATCTAATGAAGTAAAAGCTATAAACTCGGCTTACTTCAGCGATTACTTCCTTCCTTTCCTCCACGGGACCGTCGTCCACGTTCCAGAACACCACACCCACAACTTTCTCGTCCTTCACATAGTACACGATGCCTTTTGCGTAGCGATTCCGATACTCCGCCGTCCTGAGGAAGCCGAGCGTAAACATATAGTTAGGTCCCGTTATAAAGTGTAATTAAATTCGAGTTTCCTATACTGGCAACACTGTAAATTAGAAAGCTGTCAATAATGGCGCGTGTTTGAAACGTCAAATGTTAGTTTGAAACAGCACATTTACGAAATTAGCCCCTTAACCACCGCTCAACACGTTGAGTGGTGGTTAAGGGGTTAATTTCGTAAATGTGCCATTTCAAACTAACATTTGACGTTTGGTGGCAACACTGTAAATTCCTCGACACTGTAAGCGTCAAATGTTAGTTTAAAACAACACATTTACTAAATGAATGACTTAACCACCGCTCAACACGTTGAGTGGTGGTTAAGGGGTTAATTTCGTAAATGTGCCATTTCAAACTAACATTTGACGTTTGGTGGCAACACTGTAAATTCCTCGACACTGTAAGCGTCAAATGTTAGTTTAAAACAACACATTTACTAAATGAATGGCTTATCCACCGCTCAACACGTTATTCATTATTGTTATTTCTGTAGAACTGAAGAATTTTAACGTGTTGAGCGGTGGTTAAGTGGTTCATTTGGTAAATGTGTTCTTCCAAACTAACATTTGACGGTTGGTGGCAACACTGTGAATTCCTCGACATGGTAAGCGTCAAATGCTGGCTACATCGCCAGCATCCGTGATGTCAGCCCATAACACCGGGTGAACTTGGTGCCACGTCAGTGCTTCCCTTCGGTCGTGCCGGCTACACTGAACTGGACGGAAAACACAAACTATTTACATAGCCGTTTCGACCGACCTTTCATTCAGTGCGGTGGTACCAACTCGGGCGGGTTAAACCCTACCACCTGGTAATACAAGAAGGGAGCCATATTATCCCTTAGTCGCCTTTTACGACATGCACGGGTAGAGATGCAGTGGGGCTATTCTTTTAAAGTACCGACCCCACACGGTACGAAATAGAAACGTTTGCGCGAAAATCACACTGTATTTTACTCCAATTTCACGTAGTACTAACTTTTTGTAGCACGGCACGTCGACTTTGCCGACCTCAGAGCCGAGGTTGGGTTTAGCGCCGACTGTGTTAACTGTCGTGGTACTCGTGGTGACGCCGCCCACCGCCTTGCTCTTCGTTTCACTGGCGGCGACCTCGGTCGTGACCTTGGCGAACACTCCGATTGTGGTCAGGCAGGCGCTCACCTCACCCAGAGCCTGTGTGACATTAAAACATACATGAATAGCGTCACGCCTGTTTCCCGGTGGGGTAGGCAGAGACAACGGATGTCAGGATCTGCCGCGCAGGCAGCCGATCCAGTGTTCGTCGGGTCACCATGGACGTCGGACTTGTGCGAGCGGCTGCCGCCTTCATAATCAGTCTTGGCGTCATTAAGAAAAAAAAAAAGAAACGAAAAGTGCGTTGGTGCACTCGGCTCTTTCTAGACCAAGTTAGCTGACACAACCGTGATACACGGCATAAAATGTTAACAAATATTAGGACAAATAAAAAAATTCTGATTCCTCTCATTATCCATGGCTAGACAGACTGTCATCGCCAACGTCCGTCCCAACTGCGCGCGCGCCACGCACTGAGAATCCTTTGGTGCGCGCCTAAAGCCGCGTATCGACTGCGCGCGGCTGCCGCGCGCGCGATGTTCGAGTGCTCCAGCAGCACGATCACGAAGCGCGCGGCAAGTTTTCTATAGTGTATCGACTGAGCGCGGCTGCCGCGCGCTCCGATGTTCGAGGGTTTGGAGCACGCAGTCGATACGCGGCTTAAAAACCGACAACGAATGGAGCGCCGCGTTCCATGATCGAGCGCTCCGGTATCGACTGAGCGCGGCTGCCGCGCGCTCCGATGTTCGAGGGTTTGGAGCACGCAGTCGATACGCGGCTTAAAAACCGACAACGGATGGAGCGCCGCGCTCCACGGCGCGCGCTCCGGTATCGACTGAGCGCGGCTGCCGCGCGCTCCGATGTTCGAGGGTTTAGAGCACGCAGTCGATACGCGGCTTAAAAACCGACAACGGATGGAGCGCCGCGCTCCATGATCGAGCGCTCCACGGCGCGCGCTCCGGTATCGACTGAGGGCGGCTGCCGCGCTCTCCGATGTTCGAGGGTTTGGAGCACGCAGTAGATACGCGGCTTAAAAACCGACAACGGATGGAGCGCCGCGCTCTATGATCGAGCGCTCCACGGCGCGCGCTCCAACCGGTATCGACTGAGCGCGGCTGCCGCGCGCTCCGATGTTCGAGGGTTTGGAGCACGCTGTCGATACGCGGCTTTAGACATGAGAAGCGCCGATGACTGGTCCGTAGGCTCGGGCAGGCCTTCGTCACTCTCTCAAGGTCGCGCGTTAAATGCCTATCGCTTGGCGTGTCGGTTAATGCACAAGTAAACAGTGGGCTGCCGCTATCCAGCCAGAGAGAGAGAGGGGTTTAGTTTTCTTATTTAATTAATTTCAGTTCTTAATTATTTGTATCTCTGTCTTTCAATGTGGGTTTTGTACAATAAAAAACACCAATAAAACAATAGGTACATTTTAGATGATCATTAATTGATCAAACAAAACTATCATTGTCTGGAAAGTTGCACGCTTCCATGTGAGAAACTAATGTGACGCTAACGCATGCATGAATTTGTTCGCATGAATTTTCCGTAGCTAAATATCGTATCGTTGGTAGGTATCATCTTCATTTTATTCCTCACAAAAAGACAGCCCAAAGACACAGTCCTTACACGCGCTGAACGACGCGCTTTCGAGATAGAGTGACGCGACAGAAAGAGAAGCGAAATGTAGATGGTTATCGTGGTTAGGCATGCAGCTCTGTGCGAGTCAATTTGTACTTTATCGCGTCGTCGCAGAGTAGCTATTTCTTCGTGAGTGTTTGTACAGAGATGCTTCTGTACTTATTTATTCTGTGGCTCGGAGGTCGGTGGAAGTGTGACCGAGTGGGAATGCACACCTCCATGTGGACGCCGTTGCCCAGCCGCAGATGGAAGTGCGCCGGGTCGTTGTAGGGAGCACTGTGGCCCGTCATGTTGAGTCCAGCCAGGCAGCCCGACTGCACCGCGTCCAGGATGTGATGTTGGCTCGCGCGAGCTGCTGCCCGCTGCTTGTACACGCTGGCTGCGTCGCCGGCCTTCGCAAACATACTTACATTTCAGCAAGAAGCGCTCAAGAACACTGACTTCTTATTGACGCACAAATTATGGTTTCATACTAAAACAAAAATATGTTTTTTCCCGAATATACAGGGTGTTTCAGGATAGGCTTGAGAAACTTCAGGAATAGAAAGTACTCATTATTAGACGAAAAAAGTCCATATCACTCAAATCGAAATTCCGTACTTTTTTTTCATACAAAAATTGGAAATTGTTATAAAAACTCGATGTACAGTGAGTATGGGGAGGTGCTGTCTAGGTCTAGGGAGTGCAATGACCTATTCCAGTCCCCTTTTTCTTTTGATGTCATTTAATTATTTTTATTTATTTTGATGTCATTACATGCCGTAATTATAGTAAATTTCAATTTAGTCATTTTATTTTTATTTAAAAAGGCGGATGTTAACCGTCCACCAAATCTCGATGAAACGATTTTCACCAAAAAATACTACAAAATGACCGAATCTGGGCAAAAGTTTCAGGAGCTTTTCGTTTTCAAATATGGACCCCTTTCGAACCCAGAAGTTACGAAACCCTATCCTGAAACACCATGTATTACATTGTCGAAAAAACCTATAGTTTTCCTGTAATCTATACTAAGTAACACAGGCATAGAGAAGTCATAGACTATTGTTTCATGTGCTATTGTTTCATGTGCTAGCCTGTTCTTTCATGAATAATTACACATAAGTTCGAAGAGATTGGCATGGTCTTTAAATTTTAATAAATCATTTACTAGGACCACATGCAACCCGTCCTTTTGCAGGTCGCTGGCACAAGCGACGGGTAACATTAAGCGTTCTTCTCCAGGGCGCTGGCACTTCAACGGAGAAAGTAAAAATAGTAGTTTTCGAAACCTAAGAGAACACGAGGGGGGGGGGGGGGGGGCTAATTTTTTGTACATTGTAGCTATATCATTGAGACCACTGATCTTAAAATTGTAAATAAAAAAATATTTGTGGAATCCTTACAGTTAGCTCTTTCAAATGATACCCCACGCGATATTTTAATTTAAACTTTATTTTTTTATTAGTATCACATTGAAAAATAAGACGCAATTGTGTTAGATAAAGTTTAGTAAAACTAAAATTCTAAAGGGTTAATAGATATTAAGCTATTACAGGAAAACTGAATGTTTTTTTCGACAATGTAATATTTGCGGGGAAAAATTGTATTTTTGTTTTAGTACGGAACTATAATGTACGGAACCAGAACACCTAATATGTTTTATTATTAGGTGTTCTGAACCTGTGTTCTGTGTTCGGAACCAGATCACCTAATACTTATTAAATCGGCTTACCGGTGCGATGATGGCGAGCGCATCGCTGCAGCTCGACGTTTCGAGTCCTCTCGGTAAGCCGATTTCATAAGTTGATATGAGTGACGGTGCGGGACTAAAAACCTAATATGTAGTTCAGTCACCACGTATAGGTCGGTGCGCGCGAGCAACTCCGTGTTGACGAGGAGCCCGCCTCGATCTGGGTCCACTTCGAGGAGAGAGGCTTCGGCCAGCTCTACGTTGGGGACCGCACCTACACACGCGAACACCTGTAACATAGTGCGATTAGTTTGTGGCCTTCTGTACCATTGACCTAGGACATAAAAATACCGGGTTGGTACCACCACACTGAATGAAACGTCATTCGAAACGGCTATGTCAATAGTTCGTGTTTTCCCTCCAGTTTAGTGTAGCCGACATGAAATGAAGGGAAGCACTGACATGGCACCTAGTTCATCCGGTGTTATGGGCTAACATCACGGATGTTGTAGGTGATGTAGCCAACCGTGTGAGTTTCCATAAAAAAAAAACAAGTCCATACGATAGTAATACGAATGAACCACATATGTATGCCCCAGTAGCTCAGTTGTGAGGTCGGCCGGATGTCGGTAGGATCATAAGCACACATGGACTCGGTCAGTGGATGGATGGGTGACCGCTCGACCTCTGGAGGCTGACCGTGGTTCTGGTTCCACGTAAAACTGTAGGTACCTTCCAGTCTTACCTCTTACTATGTGGTAGGGATCAACCCGCCCGGGGCGGTACCGGCTATCAAGCAGCAAGTAAGGTATGTAGACCCACCTGCTGCATGACTGATGATGTAGTAGGTGATGTAGCCAACCCTGTCAGTTTCCATAAAAAAAAACTCAATAATGTCCTCACTTAAGTGCTGGTCAAAAATAATGTTTTTTTATTGAAAGCGTAACATACGGCGCCGAGCCAACCATAATGTGTCTAACGACGCCCGTAGACATTCAATCGTATTCAGGGGTTTTGCGAATTGCTCATTCGCAAAACCCCCTCCTACAGTTTGACATCGGTTCCGAACGGTGAAGCAGCAGGTTTACAATTTTTTTCGTCAGAAAAAACTCATTGGGACACGCCGACCGGATCGAACCTCGGACCTCTCGCTCGAGAAGCCATTGCCCAAACCACTCGATCATCCGCCGCCTAGAAATAATGTGACTTACGTAGTCAGTCTCGATGACCTTCCCGCTCGACAGATGAAGTGACAAGCGATCCGTCTCCGGGCTGATGAAGGCATCGTGGATTTCGGCTGCAACAGTTTTGCAATTCTGCACTTCTGTTCACACGATTCATCTGTTTATCTGAGTGAATTGAACCAACAATAAGAACAGAATTAATTTATTACTTTTAACGAAAACATTTTACCCAGCGATCGGGTAGATTTTTTTTTGTCATTTCATTGCGTACAAATTTCGCCAGATCGGGTAGAATATTTTGTTTTGTTCCGTACAAATATCACCCAGCGATCAGGACCCGATCATCGGGTAGAATTTTTTTTATTTTGTTCCGTACAATATCACCCAGCGATCAGGACTCGATCATCGGGTAGATTGTTTTTGTCATTTCGTTGCGTACAAATTTTACCAAGCGATCGGGTAGATTTTTTTAACATTTCGTTGCGTACAAGTAACCTTCTCAAGAGAATAATTTGTATGGAAATTTTAGTACCGACTGGCCCGCTAGATTCAGATTCAGATACCGCTTACTACGCTATGCCGTGTTGTTCGCATAATTTTGTATTGAGATACGAAGTTCGCAAATCTATCACTAGAGGCGCTGCTCCGTTTCTCTATTCAAAATGATGCTGAGAACATGGCGTAGGTTAAATCTCGTGATAAGGGTACAGGTGATACTAACTCTAGGCTGGAAACAGCGTATTAAAGGGAAGTGACGTACATTTTCAGATGGAGTCCGAACCGCCGTGCATCTTCAGGACAGAGATTCAGCCAATTGTTAACTTGAATTCTGGGCGGCTTTGCTCTAATGATACCAGGTGATACTAACTCTAGGCTGGAAACAGCGTAGTAAAGGGAAGTGACGTACATTTTCAGATGGAGTCCGGAAGCGCCGCGCATCTTCAGGACAGAGATTCAGCCTATTGTTAACTTCAATTCTAGGCGGCTTTGCTCTAATGATACCAGGTGATACTAACTCTTAGGCTGAAAACAGCGTAGTAAAGGGAAGTGATGTACATTTTCAGATGGAGTCCGGAACCGCCGCGCATCTTCAGGACAGAGATTCAGCCAATTGTTAACTTCAATTCTGGGCGGCTTTGCAGCAGGTGATACTAATCTAGGCTGGAAACAGCGTAGTAAAGGGAAGTGACGTACATTTTCACATGGAGTCCGGAACCGCCGCGCCTCTTCAGGACAGAGATTCAGCCAATTGTTAACTTGAATTCTGGGCGGCTTTGCTGTAATGATACCAGGTGATACTAACTCTTAGGTTGAAAACAGCGCAGTAAAGGGAAGTGATGTACATTTTCAGATGGAGTCCGGAACCGCCGCGCATCTTCAGGACAGAGATTCAGCCAATTGTTAACTTCAATTCTGGGCGGCTTTGCAGCAGGTGATACTAATCTAGGCTGGAAACAGCGTAGTAAAAGGAAGTGACGTATATTTTCAGATGTAGTCCGGAACCGCCGCGCCTCTTCAGGACAGAGATTCAGCCAATTGTTAACTTGAATTCTGGGCGGCTTTGCTCTAATGATACTAGGTGATACTAACTCTTAGGTACCAGCAGGACACCCTCGTCCTTGATTTTCTCCGCCGCCCACTCGGCGAGGTAGTCGGGTATGATGTGCCGCAGGATGCCCTTCTCCTTGATGATGTGAACAATCTCTACGGGTGGGGTAGCGCACTCGCCGCGATCCGTTTTATTGTCTGCAGCCGAAGTATTAGATAGAAATATTTGTATTAAGTATTCTTGTTATTATTTTACCTTCAAATCTCTATGCTACTTCTATACTTCTATGCTACTTCTATGCTACTACCTTTTTACATTTCACTATCAGAGGTGTCCAACTGATTTCCTTAAGAGCTACTTCCATATTTATGTCTAGCCCAGCGAGCATCTTCTAGTAGGAGTAGTAGCTATGTATTACATTTGCCTAAAAATGTTAATGGTATACCTGGCTATTTTGATTTTCAGACAAATTTACACACACACATCACACGCCCTATCCCGACCATCGGGGTAAGCAGAGTAATCCGTATTGTGCCGCAAGTACTCTGGTAAATTACAGCACAACACCGACCACCACGTTTAGCGAAGTATTCGGACAAGATAACTATCAGGCAGCAAGTAAGGCACGAAGACCCACCTGCTGCATGACTCGGTGGAAGTACCGTGCCAAGGTGAGAGGTGGCGAGCCTGTCGCCCTTTAGCACGGCATCTTGTACTTATCCCTTAGTCGCCTTTTACGACATGCGTGGGTGAGATGCAGTGGGGATATTATTTTTAAGTACCAATCCCACACAGCCTATACATTTAATGGTATACCTGGCTATTTTGATTTTCCGACTAATTTAGTACACTGCATTCGCACCATAATGATCGCATAGCGTTTGACGATAACTTCCCTTGCCCCTTACTAGGTGGTAGGCTTAAATTGTAGCCGACTGAATTGGTACCACCGTACTGGATGTAAGATGGCCGCGTATCAGCCTTGGTTGTGTTCTCCTCTAGTCCAGTATGGCGAGCAATACAGGGAAGTCTCCGGTATGGCACCTACCATCTCGGAGGTGATATTGCTGGTCGGAGCATGCGCTGCCTTGGTTGTGTTCTCCTCTAGTCCAGTATAGCGAGCAATACAGGGAAGTCTCCGGTATGGCACCTACCTTCTCGGAGGTGATTTTGGCTGGTCGGAGCATGCGCTGTGGCCCCTCTGACTTAGCCACGCCCATACTGGATTAAATAAAAAAAAAAGTTTACATAAAAAAATTAAAAAAATTAGGAAGCGCTAACAGAGATGGCCCAGAGTCCAGGAGAGTTCGCTGGCGAGCAGGCCCCCGCCGACGATGACGCACCTGCGCGCATTCTGCAGCATCGCCCACGCCGCCTCCGCGTCGCGCACCGTGCGCAGCTTGCACACGCGCTCGCGCACCTCCGGCGGCGCGTTGCGGAACACCTCCAGCGTGAGCGGCTTCGCACCTGTACCACAGATTACTTAATAGTTACTTCGTAGAGGGTTTTCAATTTACGAAGGCACGAGGGGTATGAGGTCGGAAGTGTCGTGAGAGCGCGCGGAGCTCAGTGGGGAACGACTCGGTTCGACGGAGCGACGCGGAGACGTGTAGAACGTGTGTACCGGCCGGGCACCGAGTTCGTTCTCTACTGAGCTCCGCGGCGGTCGCCTCTCGCACCACTTCTACCTGGTACCCCGCGTGCCTTCGTAAAATGAAAACACTAACAGATAAATCACTCCATAGAAAAAGTTCCATACCTTCGGCTTTAATAGCCTACTGTTTCACGTCGCCTATCGCTGCGTGCGAAAATGTACCTAAACGATCGAGTGTAAAGTGCATTATTGCTTTGCAGCTGCGCGCAGTTGCGTGGGCGAGCGTGTAGGTATGCTTCGCGCGGCTGACGAATTTCCGCTGAATTAGACCGCCAGCGGCCTCGGGCCCGTCAGGCGGTAGGTAGTTAGCGCGCACAAGTACATGTGCGTGGAGCCTGCCTGTACAAAGTGCACAGTACTTTCGCTCTCCAATCACTGGGTACACTGTATGTATTTACACAAGTTTGGCTTTTTATTTAACTAGCATATGTTTGCGTGTATTTAAAATCAAATTAATATAAAATTTGTATGGGAACACCTCTGAAGTATGACCTACCAACCAAAAATATTTTAAATCCACCCACAATTGACGGAGTAATCGAGTAACAAACATAAAAAAAACATACAGTCGAATTGGGAACCTGCACCCTAATCACGAGATTTAACCTACACTGCGTACTACGCTACGCCGTGTTCTCCGCATCATTTTGTATGGAGAAACGAAGTTCGCAAATCTATCACTAGAGGTGCTGCTCCGTTTCTCCATACAAAATGATGCGGAGAACACGGCGTAGCGTAGTACGCGGTGTAGGTTAAATCTCGTGATAAGGCTGCTCCTGCTTTTGAAGTCTGTTGCAAATAAGAGTGCGAGTTGTGACCTGTCGCGATGAGGCACTTCTTGTACTTGAGCGGCTGCTCGCCGGCGCGCGTGTGCAGATACACCGTGCGCTCGTCGGCGTCCACGCGCGTCACCCGCCAACCGGTCGCCACGGACACGGCCGGCCCGTGCGCGCGCGCGAAATTCTCCACCTCCGTGAACTCGGCCGCGGTCGCGTACAACATTCTGGGGACATGGTGATGTGGGAGATAACATGAGTGACGTCATGAGGTGATGTGGGAGATAACATGAGTGACGTCATGAGGTGATGTGGGAGATAACTTGAGTGACGTCATGAGGTGATGTGGGAGATAACATGAGTGACGTCATGAGGTGATGTGGGAGATATCATGAGTGACGTCATGAGGTGATGTTGGAGATATCATGAGTGACGTCATGAGGTGATGTGGGAGATATCATGAGTGACGTCATGAGGTGATGTGGGAGATAACATGAGTGACGTCATGAGGTGATGTGGGAGATAACATGAGTGACGTCATGAGGTGATGTGGGAGATAACATGAGTGACGTCATGAGGTGATGTGGGAGATTTCATGAGTGACGTCATGAGGTGATGTGGGAGATATCATGAGTGACGTCATGAGGTGATGTGGGAGATAACATGAGTGACGTCATGAGGTGATGTGGGAGATAACATGAGTGACGTCATGAGGTGACGTGGGAGATAACGCTGTGTGAGGTGACGTGGCGCGTTGTGATTGGTCCCCCCTCCTCATTTGGTCTAGAACCGGTAAATCCATACTACTGAATTAATTGCACTTAAGACGAGACGAATGTTAACTTTCTCCATACAAAATCGTCTTTTTATGGAAACTGACACGGATGGCTAACATCACCTACAACATCTGTGATGCCAGCCCATAACACCGGGTGAACTTGATGCCACGCCAGTGCTTCCCTTCGGTCGTGCCGGCTACACTGAACTGGACGGAAAACACAACCGTTTCTACCGAACTTTCATTCAGTGCGGTGGTATCAACCCGGGCGAGTTAAACTGTACCACCTAGTAATATAAGAAGGGAAGTCTTTCGATATTTATGTTTTCTAGCCCCCTAAACATTATCCGATTTTTATTACATGTACTTTTCTTGTCTTAAGCACAGTTCAATTTACGTTCCGCTCACGTGTTTGTTTAGATGAACAACACCGGAGCTAAAAATTTGTATTTCGACCGAAAAAAATTTTTTTTTTATTTTTTGATGTCATGAAGTTCATTAAGTTTTATTGAGTCTTCATTTTTAGATATTAACAAAATTCCTTCTTACAACAAAAAAATAATTGTGAAAATCGGATATAGTTTAGGGGGGTAAAAAACATAAACCCCGAAAGACTAATTTTGACGTATTTTGTAGGTATATTAGGTGAGACGTGCAACTGTCCCTGTTGCACGTTTCACCAAGGTCATAGATTTTGGAAGGTACAGATTCACAACGTAGAACAGCGGCGGGTGGCCGAGTGGTTTGGGCATCGGCTTCTCATGCGAGAGGTCCGAGGTTCGAATCCGGTCGGCGTGTACCAATGAGTTTTTTTCTGACGAAAAAATTTACGTGCATACCTACACCTGCCGCTTCACCGTTCGGAACCGGTGTAAAACTGTAGTTCCCTTCCCTTGCCCCGTACTAGGTGGTAGGCTCAAATTGTTGCCGACTGGGTTGGCACCACTGGTACTGTATGTAAGATGGCCGCATAGCAGCCTCGGTTATGTAATTCTCCTCTAGTCCAGTGTAGCCGGCAATCCAGAGAAGTCTCCGGTATGGCACCTACCTTCTCGGAGGTGATATTGGATGGTCGGAGCATGCGCTTTGGCCCCTCCGACTCAATAAAAAAAAAAGAACAAAAAAATGGAAGCAAAAAATTTTGTAGCACCGCTAGATGGCGTTATAATTTTTTTAATTATATTTGAGTGCTACTAGATGGAGCCATTATTTTCAATGATTAATAAAATAATCCAAATTACAAAAATCTTGAAAAATTTTGATTTTAAGTTAAAACATAAAATAGAATAATGTTTAAATGATACAGTGGTAATCCCTTAAGAATTATTGTTTAATTAGCAGAGAATTTGTTTTAATAAATTAAAATTTCAAATAATTCATTCATTAATTTTTTTTTGTTTTTTTTTTATGGAAACTGACACGTATGGCTACATCACCTACAACATCCGTGATGTCAGCCCATAACACCGGATGAACTTGGTGCCACGTCAGTGCTTCCCTTCGGTCGTGCCGGCTACACTGAACTGGACGGAAAACACAAACTATTTACGTAGCCGTTTCGACCAACCTTTCATTCAGTGCGGTGGTACCAACCCGGGCGGGTTAAACCCTACCACCTAGTAATATAAGAAGGGAGTCATATCCCTTAGTCGCCTTTTACGACATACACGGGGAGAGATGCAGTGGGGCTATACTTTTAATGTACCGACCCCACACGGTACAATACTGGTAACGCCATCTTTTGATTATATTGTAAACAATAGTCATGTGGGTTATCAACAATTTTTGGCAACCGTGATCTAACCGATATCTGTCTTCAATACCGATATTGATATCCGTTGCCAAATATCGGTATCAAAAACTCTGATTCCTAGAAAAAAAAAAAAAAAAAATAAAGTTGTTTTTTTTTTATGGAACCTGATGTCAGCCCATAACACAGGGTGAACTAGGTGCCATGTCAGTGCTTCCCTTCATTTCATGTCGGCTACACTAAACTGGACGGAAAACACGAACTATTTACATAGCTTACATTACATTACATAGCATTACATTTTTGTTGGCCATTATGATGCCTTTCTTTTTAACATTTTAAAAGTAAAGTTCTGTCTTTACATAATTTATTTTAACACTAATCAATTTTTTTTTATACACTATGTTCACGCACTATGTCATTGTTTATTAACGAAAAACCTACACACTAAGAAAGAAGAGTTGTACCTACACACTTAAATACACAGTAAAGTATAAACAAAGTTTCTGTCCTGAACTACGTAACTCAACTCAACGTTCTGCGTGTCCGGCGTGCCTGCGCGGCGCGACGCCGGAACGCACCGTGTGGCATACATCACTATTCACAAATCACAGTCACATCACAGCGCAGCACGTACGCACCGATACTATGGATATCTCTCCGCGCAGCGGCACCGCTTGGGCAGCGGCGCCGCGCACCGCACCGGCCGCCACCGAAACCGTAACGCACCGCACGCACCGTCCGTCACCGTCCGTACCGCACCGAGTGTATCGGTAATCTGTGGTGGCTGGCTAGTGGCTACTGGCTCGATCGGCCGGCACTAAAACTAACTGAAACTGACTGGATTGGCACAACTGGTGGTTCTGATATCTAAATAACTGACAACTGTTCTAGTTGTCAGTTGTCACCCGCGCCGTTAGATATTTCGTAAATATCTAAGATCTTCGTAGATTTCCAACCCAAATACGACCTTATTGGTTCTACCATAAAGGTAATTTTTCCATGAAAAGATTTATTTGGTGAAACTAAAAGGAATCGCACGTGCTCTTTCTTGCATTTGGGGACTTACTTAAAGAGAGAGGGAAGGCATAATAGTTGTCGGATATCAGTTGTCTGTCAGCCTGCCTGGCATACGCTGTTCGTTCGCTCGCTCGCTACCTACCTATACTTTGGTTGGTTGGTTGGTTGGTAGCCGATAGCCGATGTTTGCTATGACAACACCGATGCGATACGTTAGAGGCGTGGCAACGGTTTTCAGCTACGTTTCGCTGTAGCGGACACATGAGTAGTAAACAATAATTGTTGCTTCCATTTTTTGTTCTACGTTGTGGATCTGTACCTTTCTAAATCTATGGCCAAGGTGTTATGGGCTGACATCACGGATGTTGTAGGTGATGCAGCCAACCGTGTCAGTTTCCATGAAAAAGAACTTCCTCTATTTGTTCCATCACAATAGCCAGTATTTTGTGTAGAATCGTTGTACCTACTTGTCCATCCTGGCGACGAAATGGCACTGTACTGGAAGAAGTGTAAACGTCTACCGGAAAGGCACCAAAACTACTATAGCACTCGCATGTAAACCGGCCTTTATAGTAGGAGGTACTACGTACGAAGTGCATACTGTAAAGGCCGGTTGTTTTTTTTATGTAATCCGGCATGGGTGGCTGTGTCGGAGGGGCCAAAGCGCATGCTCCGACTAGCCAATATCACCTCCGGGAAGGTAGGTGCCATATCGGATTGCTGGCTGTACTGGACTAGAGAACACAGCCGAGGCTGCTATGCGGCCATCTTACGTCCAGTACGGTGGTACCAAGCCAGTCGGCTACAATTTGAGCCTACCACCTAGTGAGGGGCAAGGCCTAGAGTTTTACACCGGTTCCGAACGGTGAAGCATCTAAGCATCAGGCAGGTTGTACTAACGAAACTCTCTTCTGCCCGTTCGTCCAGATCAGTTTTTTCGGATCCAGCGGCTGCTGGTTGAACCAGATGCCCTTCGAGAGCGGAGGTCGCTCGTACGGTAAGATGTCTTCCGTGCTGATGAGAAATACCTGCAACCATAGTTTTTTTTTATTGCTTCCGAAATGGGTGACTCTGCCCGAGGTCGAAGCCTCAGGCGTAGCGTAGACTAGGGAAGAGGTTTCTGGGGAAAGGGTTTATCACCCGCGATTTGAAGATTGTGGGAGATTGTGATCTGTGGATTGTAGGAGTGGGGAAAGATATTTCCTGGGAGCCCGTTCCACACCTTTGCAGTGCGGCACAAGAACGATTTAGAGAATCGTGCAGTTCGAAGAACTCTTCTGTCTTCGTTCTGCTGGTCATTTATGTGAAATGCACTCCCAGGATAATCTTGGCGCAGGGGTCTTGTTTCAGAATAGGATCACATTGGCGCAGGGGTCTTGTTTCAGAATAGGATTACCTTGGCGCAGGGGTCTTGTTGCAGAATTGCGCTGTAGGCCGCCATGCCCGCGGTGCCGGCCCCTATGATCAGGTACGGCACACTGTCGGGAATGTCTTGCGAATACTGCGGTCGGCGCGCCATATTCCGCGGCCTCCCTACAAGGTACGACCAGATAGAAACACTGACATGGCGCCTAGTTCAGCAAGGTGCTGTGGGCTGACATCACGTGTGTTGTAGGCGATGGTGTATACCGACCAAAACTCACTTTTTATGAAAATAAATTAGAATACAATAAAAATCCTTTACTCCACAGCGGCAATAGTAATGGAAAGAAAACAGACTGCCTTACTAGATGGTAAAATTTAACACGTCTAGATTGGAACCACCAAGCGGCGGCGGGTGGCCGAGTGGTTTGGGCATCAGCTTCTCATGCGAGAGGTCCGAGGTTCGAATACGGTCGGCGTGTACCAATGAGTTTTTTCTGACAAAAATAAAAAAAATTACGTGCATACCTAATCTTCACCTTTCGGAACCCGTGTAAAACTGTAGGTTCCTTCCATGTTTTTGCGTATTTTTTTTTATTTGGCGTTTATCGCGGCTTTAAGTAATAAATATGTGACCCTTAGCTGTCTTACTCTTGTTATTTACTTCCACGCATGGATACAAGGACTAGAGCTTGTTCCTTGCTGTATCTCTTTGATTCCGCCGAGATAAAAAATAGATTGAGTTACCTTCTTCGGGGTCTATGAATAAATGCAAGGACTTAATTCGTTCAAAAAGACAATTGAGACTTCTCACACGGCAGTTTGAGTTCCGCTTCTCTTTTGGCGATGCTCTCCAGGCGGTGCATGTAGATTCGGTATATCTGAAAAAGGAAGATCCTTACTAGGTGGTGGGATTTATCCCGCCCGGGTTGATACCACCGCACTGAGCGAAACATCGGTCGAAACGACTATGTAAGTAGTTCGTGTTTTCCGTCCAGTTCAGTGTAGCCGACACGAAATGAAGGGAAGCACTGACATGGCGCCTAGTTCACCCGGTGTTATGGGTTGACATCATGGATGTTGTGGGTGATGTAGCACAAGCGTGTCAGTAGCCATAAAATAAAAATGTTTTGCACAGTTTATACATTATACACGGTGTTGCAGTCGCCCTCGTAATATTTTTAACTGACATAAGGGGGTTATTCTATATCTGAAAATAACCAACTTCTGTGAAGAAAAAAAAATTCTTTGAAACAAAACAAAAATTCTTTTTTCCATACAAATTTTAAATAGCTATTCTCAAAATGTATGGAGAAAAAAAAATTTTTTTTTTCTTCAAATAAAAAGTCGTACAAAAGTAGAACAAAAGTTATTCTATTTTACGTACATAATCACCCCTTTTCGGGTTTTACGGTTGGGGTTGCAACACGGTGTATATTTCATACGATATTTTTCATGTATAATTAAATTCGAGCTTTAGAAAGGGGCAATCCGGTTTTAGATTGTCGTCCCGTCCTTGTCGCACAGAGACGTGCGTGTTCGTGCGACAGGAACAACGCTCTACGACCGGATTGTCTCTTTTTAAAGTTCGAAGTTAATTATTTACCGCCGGGGAACTGTACCCATTTTGATACCAATAGAGCAATAGAAAAAAAAAACCGGCCAATTTCGAGTCGTTCGAGGGTACCGCACAACCACATAATAATTTATTTACAATTTTTTTTTTATCTCATTCAGTTCGGGATTCTCAGCGCGAGCGCGACTCACATTTGGCCAGTTTATATTATTGATGAACTATAATCGCACAAAGTTTGACGCTTGTGTGTATTACCGTTTTTACCATAGAGCAAAAATGTTGAAAATAAAAATATACGTTTGTTGTATGGGGACTCCCTTAATTTTTTCCTTTTTGTTTTTTACATTTATTTATTTATTTATAATGCATCCATTAGGTGTCTGTGCACACTCGGACAAGTCATAGTATATTTAAAATTAATGTTATAATGTCGTATTGTGCATCGAGCAAAAAATAGCCTTCGTCCATTACAAAATGGATAATACTGTGGTTTGAAGCGAACAGTAAACTTACACTAGAATATGTTATTTATTAGCTACCTATGTACTTAAAACTAAACTTACAATAAAGATGTGTAAATAACAATAATTACATTACTAATGTCAAATATACAAAAAAATTCATAATATCAGTTGTCAAATTAAATAAAAATTGTCAAGAGCGAAAAGTAAAAATTTTAAACAATAGATAAATATATTTATTGCACAATATGAAATTAACAAATAAATTAAAGACTAATAACACAGGCCTACAGATTTTTTTTTATTAAATATTGTTTGTGATTTTAAGGGTGTCCTTTACTAATTTTGTGGTGCTGATCACGAATCTGGGCTTAGTTTCTGCCTATCACATCAGGTTTTCATGAAAATTTTAAAAATAAGGTTGTATGACATGAAAATGAACAAATAGAGACTATTCTGAGTTTATTTAAATAAAAATTACGAAATATTTCCAAATATTAATTTTTATTTAATCTTAATATAAACATTATGTATGAGGCCGTGTTTTGGAGAGAAATCTGTCTCTTTTATCCTGAAAACTGCGTTTTGTAGTCTTCTTCGAGTGTATGATTTCAGGTCTGTCTCTCTTCAATGCTCAACAGTAGTCCGCCATCATATTAACTTTCCATCTGCCTTGGTACCGCCTTTCCATCTCTTTAATATCTTGATGAAACCGTTCTCCCTGTTCCTCGCTCACATCCCCAAGGTTTTCAGGGAAGTACTCTAAATGAGAATGCAGAAAATGGACTTTAATGCTCATATTGCAACCCAGTAGGTATTTAAATTTTTTTAGCATGTTTTCAATGAGGTCTTTGTAGTCTGGGTCCATATGATTTCCCAGAAAACCATCCATAACCTCTTTAAAAGCCGACCACGTTTCCGACTCTTCATTTGTCATGGTATTATGAAAGAGGATGTCTGATTTGAGCGTTCTTATTTGAGGACCAACAAAAATTGGCTAGTTTCACTTTAACTTCACAATATTTCTGTTCGCTATAATTAAGCTATAGAATTAAGTAAATTTTAGTATGGAGTTTGAGGATATTTACCATCTTTAGGCACTTTGAACCAACTATTAAATTGCTCTCCTTACAACATATTTTCACACAATAAATTCGATTTTGTGAAAAAATCTGATGTGATAGGCAAAAACTAAGTCCATATTCGTGATTAGCGCACCCAAATTAGTAAAGGACACCTAACAAACTTCAAACAATGCAACTTGTGTAGGCCTGTGTAATAAACTAACCTAAACAACATACAAAATTTCACACGAATTTTGGTCACTCCTCGTAGGGTGTGCTGCGACCCAAAACGCTCGCAGCATTCCCGCGCTGGATAGCGATTGCTATCCGCTGTTTAAGGTATTGCCCTGCCTTAAGATTGCCTGACAGGTCAATTATAAAATATTAAAAATTAACATTAAATCATATAAAAATATTAAGATTTATTGCATTTGTCAAAGTGGATTATATTAATGAAACAATAGTAAAAAAAAATAAACAGTTGTCAAAATTATTTCAATGGTCATAATAATTAATAATACAGTTGTCAATATATAATATAGCTGAACATGTAAATAAAATGACATGTAAATAGAATTTGTTAAAATATCAGACATAATAACATAATTTGTGAAAATGTCAACTCGCTGCCTATTACGGTTTCAAAAGATACAGCAGGACAGACAGACGGCACAAGCTTAGTAATAGGGTTTACCGTGTGGGGCCCGTACTTTAAAAGAATAGCCCCACTGCATCTCTCCCCGTGTATGTCGTAAAAGGCGACTAAGGTATATGACTGTCTTCTTATATATTTTTTTTTTATTTTTTTATGGAACCTGACGCGGTTGGCTACATCACCTACAACATCATTGGCTACATATTACTAGGTGGTAGGGTTTGACCCGCCCGGGTTCGTACCACCGTACTGAATGAAAGGACGGTCGAAACGGCTATGTAAATAGTTTGTGTTTTCCGTCCAGTTCAGTGAGGCCTGCACGACCGAAGGGAAGCACTGACGTGGTACCAAGTTCACCCGGTGTTATGGGCTGACGTCACGGATGTTGTAGGTGATGTAGATGTATAAAAACAAAAAAAGGGTCTCGTACTATTCGGAACCCTAGTAGCTTTATATAGCGGACATATTTGATAAATGCAGACTAACCAATCCTGATATTCCCATGAAGATAGGTATGGCGTAGAGGATGGGTGGAATGCGGCGCGGGGGCGGCGGCGGAGGCGGCGGCGGGACGCAGAGATGGCCGCGCGGCGGGCACCCGCCGCCAAGCTTGCACGGACACATCACCATCGGCTGCGCATCAACATCCCTGACGCATCAACATCCCCTACGCATCACATCCCCTACGCATCAACATCCCCTACGCATCAACATCCCCTACGCATCACATCCCCTACGCATCAACATCCCCTACGCATCACATCCCCTACGCATCAACATCCCCTACGCATCAACATCCCCTACGCATCAGCATCCCCTACGCATCAACATCCCCTACGCATCAACATCCACTAAGCATCACATCCCATACGCATCAACATCCCCTACGCATCAACATCCCCTACGCATCAACATCCCCTACGTATCAACGAACACGTGTACTTACATGGCCGCATATACATATTTGCAATACTACATGTGCAATGCAACTCCATAGTGTAGACGTCACTTAGCACACATAACAACAACACAGTCTGTCAGTCAGCGTGTATGCATCCACTGTTGAACAAATACATGGCTGCGTATACATATTCGCAATACTAAATGCAATACAACTCCATTTTGTGGACGTCAATCAGCGTGTATGCATCCACTGCTGGACAAATACATGGCCGGGTGTACATATTCAAAATACTAAATGCAATACAACTCCATAGTGTGGACGTCAATCAGCGTGTATGCATCCACTGCTGGACAAATACATGGCCGCGTGTACATATTCACAATACTAAATGCAATGCAACTCCATAGCGTGGCGTCACTCAGCGTGTATGCATCCATTGCTGGACAAATACATGGCCGCGTGTACATAGTCGCAATACTAAATGCAATGCAACTCCATAGTGTGGACGTCACTCAGCGTGTATGCATCCACTACTGGACAAATACATGGCCGCGTGTACATATTCACAATACTAAATGCAATGCAACTCCATAGCGTGGCGTCACTCAGCGTGTATGCATCCATTGCTGGACAAATACATGGCCGCGTGTACATAGTCGCAATACTAAATGCAATGCAACTCCATAGTGTGGACGTCACTCAGCGTGTATGCATCCACTACTGGACAAATACATGGCCGCGTGTACATATTCACAATACTAAATGCAATGCAACTAAATCCCATGCATTTGCTACGGTACTTCCACCGAGTCATGCAGCAGGTGGGTCTTCGTGCCTTACTTGCTGCTTAATCGATTGAATCTTGTTCGAATACTTTGCGAAACGGGGTGGTCGGTGTTGTGCTGTAATTTACGAGAGTTCTTGCAGCACAACACCGATTACTCTGCTTACCCCGATTGTCGGGATTCAGCGTGTGTGTTATGTATGAATGTTCCCTTGCCCCTTACTATGCGGCCATCTTACATCCAGTACCACCGTACTGGATGTAAGATGGCCGCATAGCAGCCTCGGTTGTGTTCTCCTCTAGTCCAGTATAGCTAGCAATCCAGGGAAGTCTCCGGTATGGCACCTACCTTCTCGGAGGTGATATTGGCTGGTCGGAGCATGCGCTTTGGCCCCTCCGACTCAGCCACCCATACCGGATTACATTAAAAAAAATTGGTTGTCTGTAAAGTCGGGTTACGGACGATAGTTTTACGAGATAACGTCATGAACTAAAAAGTGCTAAATACCTAATATTTGGTTCTCTGTCGTTTTATTGAATCGAAATACATGAATCGATATTGTGATACATATTCGGACCCTTGTTTCATGAATATTCTAAATTTGAAAGCTTTTCCGACCGGCCAGATGCGCTTAATATATTATGGTACGAGTAACCTCCTCTCAAATTGTGCTGCCCTGGTACTTTAGAACCACAGAGATAAATGTGTACAAGCCGACGCTTGGGCCGATTGTGCCTCTCTATCGCTTGTTACGCGCTCTCGCTTGCACACACAGGCTCAGATGGAACGTGACACTTCTTCGTCCGTGCAGCCGGTGTTCATCAATTTATAAGACGTGACGTTATCACGTAAAAAAAATGTATGTTATTTTTCCGAAATATGGTACCTTGGCTTCGCTCGAAGGTATCGGCACGACGGTCACACGTGGTACCCTTATCCTGTAAGGATCGTTCTGGGATGTCGTCGGGTTGCTGGTAGGGTTCTGTCGCACCGACTCCACGCTGCGGAGCGGGCTTGGCGGCGGTGACGCGGGAAGCTGCTTGCATTTGTCTGAGCATTCGGAATACCGCCTGATTTGGGTGATGTTGCCTGAAATGTTAAAACTTGAAATCTGGTATTTCGGGTAGTTAATTTTTATTTTTTTTATTGAAACTAATATAGTAATTTATATGTTTAATTAACTAGTACGTACTTATATGTAGTGTATATTATAGTTTATCATAGTTATTTTCCTTATATTATATTATACATTCCCACACTCAAGTCTTTTGCTACTACCTACTTATATCTCACAACATACGACTCTCAAACATCCAAAGGTTGACTGGGAGAAATCCCTGTTAAGGGATAAGTCCGCCTTTGCCCCTCATGTACATTACTTATTGCCTGTTTGTTGTAAAATGTTTTCTGGAGCAATAAAGTATTTTCTATCTATCTAACTAAAACTGGCTACATCACCTGTTCATACGAATACCACTTGTAGGGGGTGCTGGTTTTAAATGATTACGAACATAAAATAATAGTAAAGAAATGAATTATATTGCAAAGAAAGGATCAAATGATTACATCCTTTATTACCTATATTACTTATAATAAAATCCAACGTCTGCTTTCTGTCTGTCTGAGTGTCTGTCTGTCCGCTTATAACTCGAGAACCACTCAACCGATTTTAATAAAACAAAATTCTACGGATAGCTTGATTCTTCCCATCAACTACTACTTACTATCACGCTAAATGGCTTATGAGGTTAGCAGTGAAGTGAAATATGAGAGCGGGCGGAGCCGCGGGCACAGCTTGTACAGTAATAAAACACACGCCCGTCTTCCTTAAATACATACTTACAAAAGAGAAAAAACATAATATATTATACGGAAGGCATTATATTAAATGCCTTCCGCCTTGCCATAGAGCTCATGGAAAGCCCATAGACTAGGTTCCCATGGAATGGAATTCTTAATGGGGTCCGTTCACACCTTTCCATTATTATGCACAATATTATGTTTACTGTCGTTAACATCACCTACAACATCCGTGATGTCAGCCCATAACACTAAGTGCCATGTCAGTGATTCCCTTCATTTCATGTCGACTACACTAACTGGTCGGAAAACACGAACTATTTACGTAGCCGTTTCGACTGACGTTTCTTTCAGTACAGTGGTGCCAACCCGGGCGGGATAAACCCTACCACCTAGTAAGGTAAGAAGGGAAGGGACCTACAGTTTTACGTGGAATTCGAACCACGGTCAGCCTCCAACGGTCGAGCGAGCAAGTTTAGACACCTGTCACGTTTGGCCGCATCACCCACTACCCTTGCCGAACTAGGTGACGTGACGGCTACGCTGAACTGGAAGGGAAACGCGAACTATTTTCATAGACGTCTGGACCGATATATAGGTACATTAAGCTGTAAAAGATATTACACATGTAATGGTGTTAGTTTGGTTAACCAAAAGTACTAGTTGAGTGAATTAATGTATCAGTGCAGCCAGACCATAACACGAGAGGGTTCACTGGCGTGGCACCCAGTATTCACAAGAATGTGGTGTAACAGGCTGTGACCCATTGCGATTTTTCTCGCCGGCTCCTCGGGTGGAATCCAACGGTGTGTCCAAATAAATTGTGAAAAGTTCAAGAATAGTTGTTTTACCACGTTGTACCACCATAAGAATAGTATAAACCACAGAACAACCGATCAGGCCACACCGCCCGCGCCCGGCGACAAGACCGGTCTTTTTTGCTCTGTGGTATAAACAATACACAATACTGTTTTGTCACTTGGCATCGTGACATCATTAATCTAGAAATCTAGAAGTTCTTATCTTTTTGAATAGTTTACTATTACTATTTGTAATATAGATATACTAGCTGTGCCCGCGGCTCCGCCCGCTCTCATATTTCACTTCACTGCTAACCTCATAAGCCATTTAGCGTGATAGTAAGTAGCCTATAGTTGATGGGAAGAATCAAGCTATCCGTAGATTTTTTTTTAATTAAAATCGGTTCAGTAGTTCTCGAGTTATAAGCGGACAGACAGACAGAAAGCAGACGTTGGATTTTATTATAGGTAAGTAAGTAAGATAATAAATTCAATTATTTAATTATTATTTGATAATAAAAGAAGAATTTCTATTAAAACTAAACTATCTTAAATAATCATTATAATAAAATTAACTTTAAATTAAGCACTAATGAATGAATGCAATGAAGAAAAAGGAGGTTGCATCGGTTGAGCATTGGGGGTGCGGTGGAAGCGCTATGACAGAAGGTAAATCTCCTCCAGTTCTGCCAACTCCCCTGCAGTATCCACGACATTTGCACAATTGCCTCTCTGAATGTCCAGCGCTGTACGTTGTGTGAAGAAAGCAACCGAATCTCAATGACGTATCATTGCCGAATCTAGAAGTTAATGTAAACAAAAAAAAATATATTTAACCGTAGATCCGCTTGAAGAGGTCCTCTTCCGCTTGGGTCACCCGGTCGGCGACAGATCTGGTCACGCGGATACATTTTATAGATTTGTACATTTTTTTTATAAAAAAATATTATTTAGTGAGCTGCCCGACTGAAAATTTTGATGGAATTGGTTTTGCAAGACTGAATCAGTGTTTATATTCTCTTTGGACTGAACTGTCAAAAGTCATAAGAAAACAATTTTCATGCCAGTTTTGAAACTGATATAAAGGCCAATGTACATTATGCGACCAATGTCGTAAAAATTAACACATTTTAGCATTTGAACAAGTCAGAAGTCTTTTTGTAAAAAAAAAAACGATGTTTCGTAAAACGATAGGACCAGCCAAAACCACGTACCTGCAAACAATTATTGCGATATTTTGCGAAGTAGCACTTTGAAAAGAGTACAGATACTTAGGTGAATCGGTAAATTTTGGGATATAGGCAAAGTTGATAAAATATCAATAATATATTTCACATTTACAAAAATACCCTGCATTATACTGTACGCAAAGTTTCATTAGGCGTAATCATTTCTAAAAGCAATCACTCCAGGTTTCTTGCGGAATCTCGAAAATAGTAATTTCACACATAAAACAAATAAATCTCAATAAATAAACGTAATAATATTATCTACACGCATATAGATTGGATAATATTATTGTGGCATAGTTATCGAACTGTAACTTTTTATTTTTGGAATGAATTGATTGTAATTTTTTGCTTTTATTTTACTGAATATTTCATATCGTGTTTTATTCACTGATTCACAGTTTTTCATACCATAGCAACGATGTGAATTCTTGAATAGTATTGAGCTCTGTAATGTTTGGGATTGTAAATTCCGAATAAAAAATTTTAAAAGTGGTTTGATAATTTTCATATTTTTGTAATTAATTTAGGGCTTTGATTTTTCCCTGTCTGTAAAAACTGGCTGTGTAGTGGCATCCTGTAAATGCATGCAAGGCTGGTAGAGGTCGGCATACATTTGTGCCCAATTTTCTATATATTGCAGAGCAGTCTGTGTAACGCAGAGCTCTGTCTCGCAGGCTCTGTCCCGACAATAGGAAAAATTCTTTATCGGAAAATTTAATAATTTGTCAAGAGTACTACAAGAATGTCCGTGTCTGTCGCATTATGACAATTTCTCCTTCTTCTTCCAGTTGAGCGATATGAAATATTATTGTTGTATCGGCCTCTTCATGGTTGCAATAAAATTTATTTTCTTCTTTCTTTTCAATCCCAACATCAGTATGCTTACATATATGAAAAGCATTTGTTCTCAACCGTAATAAATTTTTTTTTGATCCAATTAAGTTCCACAAGTCATAATTTGCCCAACTTTCTGCTAAAAATCGCACGGGAGCCACTTTAAATTTGGAATTTTTTTATGAAGTCGCGGGGTGTTTTTTTAGAGGACCACTAATCTCAAATGGAATGTCTTCTTCTCCTCTGGATTCTCTTTCTTTGTCCTTGAAAAAAATGTAAAGCGGCTCTGCAAATACTTTATCACTAAATTATAACCCCAAAATAATTTAAATAAAAAAATAAGTTCAAAAACTAAAACCCGACTACTAAATAAAATCACGCTCTAAAAAGTATGAAACAAGAAAATATTCTCATCTGAAATTGTTATGTATAAACTATTCAATATTTATCGTCTATTAAATAAACAACTTACACGTAATATATTTTTTAATGTAAGTATTTAATAAATATTCATAGTGATGTTCAGAGGATAGCCGTGGTCGTATGCCACCTACACTAAAAAAAAAACAATACATTCAGACAGTAGTAAGCGGTCATAAGCTTTAGGGCAAAGTGGCATACGACCACGGCTATCCTCTGAACATCACTATGAATATTTATTAAATACTTACATTAAAAAATATATTACGTGTAAGTTGTTTATTTAATAGACGATAAATATTGAATAGTTTATACATAACAATTTGAGATGAGAATATTTTCTTGTTTCATACTTTTTAGAGCGTGATTTTTTTTAGTAGTCGGGTTTTCAGAACTATTGGTAGTGACAATAACTGGTCATTTTTTAGAAGATACGTATAAAAGTTAGAACATGTTACATCTTTTAAATTGTACTGAGTTAGAATTATAGCTTTTACGGATTCTACAGTTAGTCTATTTCGCTCTTTGGTCCATTGTGCGTTAATAAGAGAAAACACTCTTTCTACGTTTGCATTGTGGGATGAAATACAAAAATGAAATTGACAAATTTTTAGTAATTCGGAGAAAGAGTCTAAGTTTAGCCATGACTTAAAAAACATTATGCACTGTTTATGAAGTTTTTTTCAAATAGTTTAGGTCCAGCATTTTCGGATTTTAAATATGTATGTAAGTTGCAAAATTGGTCATACAATTTAACATCGTCAACGACAATATTTCTTTAATTAAAAATTGAATACAAGGGATGAGATCATCATATTTATATTTTTCGTGTTCTTTAAGGATCATCCATCTAAAAGATTTGAACTCATCTAATGGCCGAATCCATTTTTGCAAATAATCCGAGCACGCTTGATAAACTTGCTGCAGTTCGTTATAAATATTTTGTGTGTCTTCATTTGAACCAGCTGCTTCACGAATAAGCTGCTTAACTTTTAAAGGTACAAATTTATCTTGAATTCTGTTACCTAGCAATCTTATTATTGTTTCTATGATTTGCATGGTCTCCAATACGGAGTATTCTGCCTGTTCTATAGATGTTATGTTCGAATGAAAGACTGACACTATGTTATAAAATATATATTAAAATTTATAAAGTGCAATGACGTAAGACTGTAATTATATATATGTATAATGTTTTATTTATTTACTTTCATCTTCTTATTTAAAACTGTGTGACCAGAATTTGTGCATGCAAACTAGTAACTTCAAATGTCTCGTTCCTTTCAAAATTATTTTCTTTTATTATAAGTAATCATAAATGTATACCGTGCAGCGCTGTCACTGGATACTGGCAGTAACAAACGAATTTCCTATTCGTGTGGTTGCCACTATTTAAAAAAAAGAAGAACTACACTGACACTGAATCGTCACATAATACAAAATGAAACTGCTGATAGGCTAGCAAAGGAAGCAATTTAATTTTGTGATGGTATTCCATTAGAAGTTAAGGCTACTTATTTGAAATGGTTTGCTTATCAATCAATCAATCACGATAAACCTCATCAAAATTGCCAGAGAATTAAGAATATTCAATGGAAAGTGTTACGCCGCCTAAGACAAGTTTCAGAATTTAAAAGTTTACTTACAGCAATGCTTTGAAATACAATGAAAAAATAAAAAAGGGGTTTTATTTATACATCAAATCGATCCTCCTGTCTTTTTCAAGAATAACGTCCTCACAAAAGCACCTGATCGCTTAAATTTTATCAGGAGTGCTTTTTCAATAGAAATTCGAGAAAGATCAGAAATACGATCTAGCTTTTGTGTATTTCTCAAGTAGGTATGCTTTAGAGCAGAAAATGATCTCTCAGCTGGAGCACTAGTAGCCGGAATGGAGACAAATAAGTTAGCTATTTGATAACGTCTGAAAAAGCGCAGACCAGACCTTTTTCATTCAAGAAGTCGAGAAGTTCAAAAACATGAAGGCCTCTTAACTCAGGCGAAGAATAAATGCCAATAAATTGCGACTTAAGACTCATCATGTCAAAAAAGGAATCAAAACGTGACTCCAAACTATCCATTTCAGACTGGGGAAAGCTGTTTGCGTATGAGGAAAAACACTCATTATCAAGTAGCTTGAATAACGTTAGCTTGTTAGTTTCTGAGTAACGGGAATTTATTTCCAAAGATATGTTATCGATAATTTCGATGAAAATCCTTTTGTAATATGTTTTCATGCAATCAATATTCCTTTTTCTTTTTGGAGGATTGGAGGAAGCCAGAACCGATGAATAGATTGCACCAAACTGCAAACGAAGTGTTCTTTGCAGCCATTCGTCGAACTCCATGATCTTTCGTTGGCACATATCTAGCTCGGCGCGACTTTTCTGAACTATATTGTACAATACGTCAGTCTTGTTGAAAATTTCATCGAAAACAGCGAGAAAGAAGTTGAAATTGAAAGATTCAAACAAATTTGAAAAAATATCCACTGATTCATTTGTCTCTCCATCCCAATTAGTGGGAGAATCCGACATAGCCTCAAGTAACTCTTGAATATGGCTCTTTTCGTTCTTAAAAACACACATAACTAGAATCAAAGTAAAACATAAAACTAAACTAATAAAATTAAAACTAAAAAAAAAATAATAATCGTTCTTAACTGCACTAACAACCCGAGAGGAATATGCCCATCGAGTGGGAGCGACTTTCGGCAGCCGTTTTTCACAAAATCTATTATAGAACTGGGAACGCTTTGTACTGTTGTTGAAGAACTTTAATAACGAATTCAATGATTGGAAGAAACCGCTAACTTCTCCTATTCTGCTGCATGATTTAGAAAGTACCAAATTAAAAACGTGCGCACTGCACCAAACAAACATTGCGTGAGGGCTTTTACTTTAGCTTGAACGCCATTTTTTATACCCGACATTACACTAGCGCTATCGTAAGTCTGAGCGATCAACTTTTCTGTGCATTTCATGGAGTGAATTTTTTCCAAAACAATCTTGAATAGAGCCTCCGCTGTTCTGTCTTTAGAAACATCTACAAATTCGACGAATCTGTCGTGTATGTCTTTGTCAAAGTAATATCGGAAAATTAAAACCAACTGTTCCTTATTGCTCACGTCAGGGGTTTAATCATAACTGATACAAAAGGTGCCTCTTCTAACTCAGATTTGATGTGTTTGAGGATGACAGCACTTATGCTGAATATAATGTCATTCTGAATAAGATGCGACAAGTAAACGGGTCCAGATTTGCTTTGATGTAGATGTTTCTCTAACACGCAATCATATTTGGAAAACATATTCATTAACTCCAAAAAAAATCCTCTGTTCAGTGAGTGTTCAGACTCATCGTGACCACGAAAAGCAAGCTCCTGCTGTCCTAGATAGCAAACCATATCTATGAGACGTTGGAACACATTCCTATTATGATCAACCTTTCTGTTGTGTCTCTCTATCTCGTCAGCAGCCTGTCCCGAAAGCGAAGTTTCTATCCGAGTCTTCCCAAATCCATGGAATGCGATAACAGCATTTAAATGCGCTTTAGTTGATTGATGCCGCTTTAGAACGTTAGCGAAGTTGCTTAGGTCTGAGTAGCCTGTTCTGTTCCAAACACCCTTTTCATTCGAGAACAGCACGCAATACCAGCAAAAAAGCTTATTCATGTGAGAACAACCAGCGACCCGTGCAGTCTTGTAGACAGATCGAGGAAAATGCCTATTTCGATTCTTAGTTGCCTGATTAATCACCAAGTTAGGTGTTGGACTATCTGAATGCACGAGCTCTTTTTCTCAGCAAAACTTAGAGAGACTAACTTACCAGGTTGAAGCAAGCATTGAAAACACTTTCTATCATCGCACTCACTCACTGGCTGTTCCACTTCCTCTTTACGATTCATTGTTCCAATCGAAGAACTCCAACACAACACTATGTAGGGTGGGTGCGCCGGTTTACGACCACTTAACGGAAAAGTTTACTTTCACGAAATAATGAAAAACCTGGTTTTGATCTATTGTTATGTTTATACACATAGCGATAGTAAATTTAATCAAAAGTAATCCTGCATTCGGCACATGGTGCTAAGTGCACCTCATACCGAGATTTTCAAACTTTAACAGAAATTGCCTATTTCGCTAGTTTGCGGCCAGGGTGCGGCAACATAGACATTGTCGATTCCGACAATATTTCGGAATTTCCTTCATTTTCACTACATGAGAGATTTATGGAAGAGTCGCATTGGGGGATCGATCAAGAATTTCGGGCTTGATTATTAGAACTTAGCGGGACTAGCACCCCTTCATTATCGCCATAAATGTCGTAAAAATCGACCTCTGGAATCGGGACTGTTCGTTTCAGATCTGTATCTAGGCGTAAATCCTCTTCATCGAACATGCTTTGTACGATCTCTCCCAACAAGCAATAATGTCCTATAATTTGGAAACTTTACGACTTTAAGTTATTTAACTGTTTTATAGTGGCATTGAGCTGACTATTTCGTTTTAAAGAAGTTTATATAGTAATTGTTTTAACCGTGTGACTATTACCTCATATTCTATACGTCGCATAAACGTCTATGTAACTAAATTATGCGACGTTATAAAATGGTGTCAGCAACGACGTTTATACGATAACGCGTTGGTCGTATAAACGTTTTAATCGGATAAGAGGTTTTTGGAAGAAAATTTCGCGTTTTAAAAACATTCACAAGACACCTATATAATTAACTGTAATTTAAAGGTTTATGCATAAACGTTTTCATAACAAACATAATTTGTTTTATAGCAGTCATATTGTATACGTCGCATAAACGTCTATGTAACTAAATTATGCGACGTTAATAAAATGGTCTCAGCAACGACGTTTATTCGATCACGCTTTGCTCGTATACAAGGTTTAATCGGATAAGAGGTTTTTGGAAGACAATGTCGTCATTTTAAAACATTTGCAAGATATTTATATAATTAACTGTAATTAATGAAGGGCAACGTTTTGTCAAAGTCGTTGTTGGACACATAAACCACTTTTAAGTCTGTTAAATGTTATATTCTCGCTACATACAACCAAGATATTGTATATGTGTTTTGAATTAAACCACTATAAAACAAAATTATTTTTGTTATGAAAAGGTTTAAGTATAAACGTTTCAATTACAGTTAATTATATAAATATCTTGCAAATGTTTTAAAATGACGACATTGTCTTCCAAAAACCTGAGCAAAGCGTGATCTTGGTTGTACTGTAACGAGAATATAACATTTAACAGACTTAAAAGTGGTTTATGTGTCCAACAACGACTTTGACAAAACTTTGCCCTTCATTTATTGTAGTATTGTGATTGCAAAATAAAATTTATTGTATCTGAAACTTAAAACATGGACCCAAGGAAATGGAAGGAAATAAAACGTAGTGGGACCTTTAAGCGAAAATTGAAAGAACACTTTCAATCATTAAAGAGCACGATAACAACCCCAGCTTTAACAATACCCAAGATAACCGACGGTCAAGAGCGTATCACAGGAATACATGAGGGTTTCGTATATACATTTTATATTACATGTATGAGGAACTGACAGTACATTTACTCGATGAAAGGGTTCCGGTTGGTTTTTCTTACTGGATAAATTATGAAGTAGGTAATCCACCTTTTTCAATGTGGACATAAGCCGTTAAGTCAAATTGCAAAACGGCTTATGGAGAGAAGGAAAGTAGAAGTGCAAAACTTCGATAATGATTGTCAAAATGAAATTCCATTTATTAGTACTAGAAGATGCAAGAACGGAGTTGTCTCAGTTATTCATTTGGAAAATTTTGATTTATCCACACTTAATCACAATAAATGGTTTTTAAGTACGAAAAATCAAGTCGTTGAAATAGTATCAGTTCATCATAATGATGGCAATATACAGATTCAAGGGAACCATTTAGAAAATTGTACCGACGCATTCGAATCGCCCATGAAATCTTCACTTCTAAATATTTATAAGTGTGATGCTAATACTGTTACTAAATTGGAATCTTCACATCATATAGTTGATATTAAATGTAAATTAGTGAGCGTCATTCATAATGGTCACGTATTTTTTGTACCCCTCATTCACACCTTGTAAATAATGTTAAGTTAATAAAAAATAAATAATTACAAACATTTTAAAATTACATCCATATTTATTGACTTTTTTTACCTTAGATAACTACAAACAAATTACAGCAAAATATTTGTGAAAGTAGCTATAGCTAATATTTATTAAAACAACTTTTAGTAACAATGAACTAAATACTTATAGTGATACTAAAAACAAAACAAAAAACAAAAGCCATCATCCAGGCCGACTCATTTAGGTAACATAAACAAAATAAGTCCTCCTACTAGAATTTTCTGAACTTAAAGAAGTAGGTACACTATTTAGTACAAAGGCACATGGCCCGGTAGACTTATATAAGTAACAAAAACATAAAGGACCTTATACTAGAATAATTTCTGAACGTAAATTAAACAATATAATCATTTAGTACAAAACAAAAAGCTCCTTGTACTAGAATTTTCTGAACTTTAATTAAGTACGTATAATCATATAGTATTACTTAAGGGGCCTCCTTTCTAAATTGTGCCTCTCACTCTAACAATGCCCGCTTTATTTTATTATGAAGAAATTATACAACTTTTCAATAAAAATATTTGGTAGGTACTCCACATATAATAATAAAAAAAAACTTTAATAAACTTTTAAATTTTTTTTTTATAAGTGAAGTATCAAATTGTATTATTAAAAAAAATTATAATTTTATCATGCATCTTTCTCCAGTAGGGGTTTTATATAAGTTGTATAATTTCTTCATAATAAGATAAAATGTATGAAAAACGCGCAATGTTAGAAAGAGAGGGTAGTTTTAAGACGGAACCACGTCAAGTATAAACGAATAAACATGAAGTAGAAATATAGGATTAAATTTTAACCCCTGTAGTCGTTGGCAAATAATGTAAAAGCAAATTATGGTAACACGAAACTGAACAACTGTCATGAACTAACCTACGTCGAAAAAAAGGGTTTAGCGACACTGATCATATGATCCGTTCCGTGTGGAAACGGATAACATAGACCACTCCAATCACGATATCAGTTTCCACTAAAACAAAATGTTCAAAAATTGGAATCCGATCGCGTGATCGGATTATACTGAAAAATAAATTTAATAATTTCCACTGTGATCACATAAAGTATCATAAATTTATACATATATAATACATAAAGGAATCAAATTTGAAAGAATCAACGAAGTTTTATTGTCTTTGTATACAACAAGCTTTACAAACTTTTACTTATACTAGTATATTACAAACAACTTTGTAAAAGACAATAAAACTTCGTTGATTCTTTCAAATTTGTTTAATTTGATTCCTTTATGTATTATATGTATAGATTTATGATACTTTATGTGATCATCAGAGTGGAAATTTTTTAATTTATTTTTCAGTATAACCCGTATAACCAGTATAAATTAAGTTACATTAACATTTTAGATATGTTGCAGAAACCGTGTATTTAAATAATATTTATTATTTTTACGATGTAGGCACATATTTTTTACTTACGTTGCTATAACAGCGAAAATATTCACACTCATCTTCGGGAAAGTGATCATAAACACTATACTCTGAACAGCTTTTACACCAAAAGTACTCGCTATTTAACAAGCTCACCACTTGATTTCTATTACGTATAATAAAATGCAATGGTTTAGGGATATCACCGGCAGTCGAACTGTGGCAGCCATAACATTTGTTAGATAATACAAAATGAGTATTTATCCATGGCCACGTGCGCCGGTTAAGAAGATTGAAGTCTTTTCTAGTCAAAAATTTATCCACATTTAAGAACACCGCCATATTTATTTATTTATAGTAATCGTTCGTATGCGCAGAATATGTATATGACTTGGAATTTAAAATAGCACTTCCCATCGACGTGTACTTCCTGTTTTCCCACGTCACGTTCCCCACCTAAAAGCAAGAGAGGTTGCGGTACCTATAAGCATGACATGTTTAAAATATATATACTAGGAATCATGACATCAACAAAACAATGGGTCACATATATTTCACATATACGAAACCCTAAAGTCAACAGTAATGGCGCGATCTCATGGTTTTAAAGAAAACGTCTAAGAGACTATGAGTTCAGTAAGGATCATGAAAAGGTCTTCTTATAACTAACACAAGATGGATGGTACTTTTATAGGAAAACATATTTTAAATAAATAATGAAATACTCAAAATTGCTGGAGGGCGTTAAAAATTCCTCAAAAACACATATACACATTATCGAAAAATTAATTTCCCCGGTAGAACTAAACGCAATATATAACGCATAAACTAATGTACTGCAAAAATTCAACTTACCTTTTATTGCGGCGTACAGAATCCCAGAACTATTAATATGTAGTCACGGCGGCGGCGGTGGCGCGTTGGCATCGCATGACTGACACTGAACAAACGTCATAAAAGCTCATATTGTTCGACGCAATCACAACGTTTTAGTCATATGTAGACGTCTATTTGACCATTATGTAACTTAATAAGTCATATAATTGTCTAATCATAACCAGAACACAACCAAATAGTTAGTTCTTTAACGTTTATAAAACGTTTAATTGACGTAAATGGTCACAAGCATGATATTAATATAATCACTACACGACTATAATGTCTTATAATTGGGGCCACTTTCGGGTCCAGTAAACGTTATAATTATGTTTATAAGACCAGTCTTATAAGAACAACGTTAACATAACAACGTTTACTTGGCCATCATATAACGTAAATTTGTTACTTGGGCTGTTAGTTTACTAACTTTTTTCTTTGCAAGTTTCGTTAAATCGGAATCCTGGTGAAGTTGCCCCTGCACTTTCATGCCCGTACAAGGGTTTTTATCAAATGGTACATGCACCACCTCGCTGGCAACTATTGATACTTCGTCGAGTGAGATGGACGAGCCAATTTCAAGATCAGATGCGTCAGGAATACATGTTTGATTTTCTGAATCTGTATTGTATGACACCTCATGCGTTTAACTAAATGCAGAAGTGTCTTTAGTGAATTTTGTTTTGTCCTTCCGTAGCCTTTTGACTTCTTGTAGTATTATTTTTATGTCAAATTTGTGCTTTAAAGCAAGTTTTCTAAGAACTTTTCTGGTAGATACCAAGTCTGCGTTCTTTATGCCAGCTTTATTTGGTGATGGCTTCTGGTCGATCTGTTTCTTTTGTAGTTGGTCTTGGACACATTTAGTATAATCGACCTGGTTGGGATCAAGTGGGTAAAGCCCACATTTGCGGATTCAAAAGTGCATCCTTCACATTCAAAGAAGAAGAAAACGCCATATAATCCTTTCGTAGCCGTATAGCTGAAAGAAGATTACCTAAACACGTTCATGCAAAAATTCAATTTCAAAAACTTTATAATGTGAATAGAAATTTAAAAGTGAGAATTTCGACGACTTACTTGCAGTTATGTATACACAGGTTACGGTCAGCAAAGAATTTGCAACACGACATGACGTGAAGACGGATCCCTCTTGCCCAAAAAATTTAAAAAATCACTTAACTTTCATAAGACGACGCTTTCTCTTAATGAACCGGCCCGAAATCACAACGTCGGAGGCAGTGCACCGTAGCAGAAAAAAGAACCGCTCGAGAAGTCGAACAAGCTCGCATGAAAAATAGAAAAACGTATTAATATTTTCCATAAAATCATGAAACAATGTAGAGCAAAGTGTGTGCGTACGCAATTTTCTCATCGCCAAATAACCTCTGCCGAATCAGCTGGCTATGTATACTGCACACGAACTGGTCCCACAAGCTGTCGTCCAGCCAAGCTTGAAACTCCCAATACCGCGACATCTTCTTTAGTGTTCGGCAACATTCGGCATATTGTGCTATAGTTTCGCCATGTTCTTGTTTTCGCTGACGAAACTTGTATCGCTCCGCTAGAATTGAAGGGCGCGGTTGTAGGTGATCCGCCATGATCTCACAAGTGAGGCATATAGGTGTGCTCTGCTGGATTTTCCGGTGTGCTTGAGTTGACTAATAGTTCGTATGCTTCACTGCCTATCAAAGTGATGAGCGTCGGTACCTTAAGCACCTCATCCACTTTGTTTACCAGAAAATATTGTTCTTATCGCTCGCAGTACAATGTCCACGTGTCAGATTGAATATTGAACTCGCCGATTTTACCAATTGACATTTTTCCGAGTTTTAGGCCTCCCGAACCTAACCACAATAACCAACGCACAGAAAACAGTCACCAAACTCACGCGTAAGTCTTTAAAAATCGTCGCCAGATATGTACGAATATAAAATCAGGAGAATGGAAAACCACGTCTTGTCTAGACATTATATTTATTGCAGCTGGCGCGATCGATACAATGTTGCCATCATAAACATTACACACGTAAGGTTCATTGACCGCTTCCTCATACTCGAAGAACATCACGTAGCGCCGGACCAGTGGGGGCTCGCAGCAACTCGAGGAGTCGCGCCGGGTTGTGGCCTCGCTTATTTACAAAAAATCTCATCGTCCTCGTCTTCACTATCAACATCGCTGTCCACACCGACTTCAGTATCGTCTTCATGTTCATCATTATCTTCTTCTCGTGTTTCAGTGTGGTCTGGAATAGTTGGAGATTTAAGCAGTTCAAGAGCTTCTTTCAGAAGGTGTTGGAATTTTTTCTTATGTAACTTGCACTTGCTTGTGATTAAGGCATCGAAACTAAGCAGAAAAGCATTGCAAATATCCTCATTGGTTTTCACAAGCTACATTTTCTGGCGTAGTTTTCGAGATTTTTTGAAGTCCTTGTTGCGCGCTTCCTGCGGCTATTCAGTTAATTGCACGATAGGAAGCAACGGATGCGCTATTATCTCTATTATATTTTTGTATAGGTGGCATATTACACCATGGGTATTTTTCAAAATAATACCTTGCAGTATTGTGTCCGAACTCCGAACTCGTTCGGTTCCTGAAACAAAACCAAACACAAACACTTAAAAAAAACGTTGATTTTGGGGACCGAAATTAACATTTGTACTAGTGTCGAAAACATTTCAATATAAAAAAAGTGCAAACACCGGCAATAACATTTAATGATTCTATAATATGTATTGAACATACATCTAGAAAAACTAAACGTTTAAGCTTTGTATGCTTTGGAACACAACTAAAAGCTTCGATATTTCTGAGGAAACTGATAAAGCATACCGTTTTTGGAAACATTTACGTTCTATACTCTTCGATCGGCAACAATGGCTCGCCTGGCCTTGGAATGATTCTATGAATTTCTTTACTCCTTTTTCTTTTGTTTGTATTTGTGATTCTTTCTGTCGCCACCTCGATTTTCGGTATGCATCTCGCTATCCAGTGATAGCGAGATGCATACCGAAAATCGAGGTCTATGAAATCAAGCCATGCCTCCTTGAACTCGTTGCTTCGTAAAGCCGCATCCCCACTATGCCGAGCGGCATTAGTGCCCGGCAAAGCCGCTCGGTAAAGCCGAAACCCATGCACGTCTCTGATTCCATGATTCCATTGATTGGCCGCGATGCTCCTGATGTGGTCTGTCCGTCTGGCGGGTTGTCTACACTTCGTCTTCCAGTCCACGGACGCAAGTGTAGGACTAAATAAATAATTTACTGCAAAACTAACTTTTTTACTACCTATGTAAGTAATTAGTATATAAGTTCATTTGAATAAACTTACCATTGAGTCCGTCGTCCCTTTTGGTTTATTTCTGTCCCTCAGGAATGACAGTATTAAAGGCAAACCATTTTTTGTAGGAGGTATCAGTGCTGCTGCCTGATCTCTCGCCATCTTTTTCCTTTTTGACCTCGGTTTTAAAATGACAGCAGATTTTTTATTTTCCGCTCAATCTTTTCTTTCTCCATACCAAATGAAATTGCAATTTTAATCAGGGCATCGTGACGCTTATTACGGTTTTTATAGTCCTGAAGCCTACAGTCCCGCAGGAGAGGGCGATCACGATAACTTTGTAAATTTTGAGGTGTTGCATTCTTTCTCATTTGAGCCAGGGATAGTCGTCTTTTTGCGATAATTTTTGATAAATTGGGGTTCCAATAAGGTTTAGGATTAACCTTTTTTTTTATGGTCTTGGCACACCTTAATGTATGGGATGAACTCATCTGCCGTTTTATTAATTTCATGAATGAACAGATCAAATTGTTTTTGAATCATCGGCCGTTTTATTAATTTCATGAACGAACAGATCAAATAGTTTTTTAATTTCGCCTAACCATTCATTTTTCCTCAAAGTATCTTCTAGCTTCTCTCTGTAACCTTCCCAGTTAGCTAATTCGAAATTTCTCCTCTTTTTCACTTGGTCGCATTTAGCAAACCCTAATGAACATGCGATTACCAAATGGTCACTACCAAGAGTTTCATTTGTAACCATCCAATGAAATTTTAGTGCTACGTTGGTGGTTACAAATGTTATGTCTGGTAAAAATTTTTGCAAACCATTAACAAATTTTTCAAGTCATTACCGTCACAGTTGATGCATTTAAACGATTCTATTTCGCAAATCGAGTGATTACCACCGCACTTGGGACATATTATCTTCTTGGTAGGGCACATCTTGACTGAATGACCGAATCTCCAGCAGCCGGAGCACTGATTTACCGGGAACGTGTAACTCTCCACCTTGAACTGATTACCGTACGCGTACACATATGGCGGTAAGATGGGGCTCTTGAAACCCACGCGTATTGTCTCACTGGGCTCCCAACCGCCGCTGCTCACTCTGCGATTCAGCCTTTTTACCGAGATCAGATCACAATCACTGCTCAACACTTTTAATATCTCTGTATCCTCTAGTTCTAAGTCTATATCTCGTACTGTGCCGTAAGAGTACGTGATATCCGAGGTCTTGAAACATCTGTAGCCCTTTTCTTTGAAGGTTTCACAATCAATAAAATTTTGGGCACTCGCGTCCTTAGAAAACTGTACTACCACCTTGTATGGGTTTTTATACTTCACCCTGGTTACATCTGAAATGCCCGCATCACGTAACATCCTCGCCATGCCAATCTGTTTCGCCAGGGGCTTCTGCGCAGTTATCGCCACCTCGAATCCCCTTCGTCGCGCTCAGAGTGCTCATATGAGTGTCTTCTCGCTATCCTTTTGCCTCGCTTTACCACCCTAATCAATCTATAGGTCTCCTCTTCATTACTTCCCCCTCTTCTCCGGTCTGGCATCTATTGTCTGTTCCCTCTCTTCTGTCATCACTTCTTCCGCCTCCGTCCGCTCCACTCCATTATTATTAAGATTTTTACCAATCAACTCAATCTCAATAGAGTTATTTTCCATATTTATTGTACACAAATGAAATCCGAACCGATATAATATGGCATGATGGCGTGTATGTGTAGGTAACCGATAGATACGTTACTGAATATCAGTACGCACTGAACACGTCCGCGCGTAGTTGCGGCCGCGCGCAAAACTGTTATTATTTCTTGTTATATCTAACACATATTCTGTGAAAATTTCAATCGGCTAGCTACAAAAACGTTAAAAGAGGTAGGGACGTTGGACCCTATCCATTTGTAATGTTGCTCTATAATGTGGACTTATTTACTAAATACCTAAATGTTCATCGACTTGGATAACATATATGTTGAGGTAGTGTCTATTTAGAATTAGAAGATAAATTAAATGAAGACATGTCGAAGAATAAAAGTGATTGTAGTTGTTAGAGTAGAATCCGTTATCAAAATGAAGTAAATCTTAATATTTTGCATATCAATCCATTTACCAACGACGTTCCACCACATGATTCCACACCAATCGTACTTCCGTGTGAATCCTACGTCAACCATCCACTACCTGCTCCCACCCAATCAGATGGCGTCTCGTCGCCTCCGCTCTCCTCAAGCACATGAGGTACCTCAAGCTCGGCGACGCTGGTTTCCGTACAAGTATTGGACAGTACGACGTCCCTACCTCTTTCAACTTGGACCGACACTTTGGTGCAGACGCTCGCTCTAGCTTAGACTCAAGTCGCCTTTTAGCATTTTTAAATATATCTTTGAAGAAGTCTTCTGTATCCTCAAGGGAAAAGTTATAGTCTGAATTGTGCACAACGTTGAAAAAAAAAGTTTATTGTTGCTTTGAAGGACCTAAAACAGACTTTAGGATAGCTACGGCACCCGCCGGCCCATGAACAACAGAACAAAAACTGTCTAGTGAACATAACGTCCACCAGGCTGTAGGCATTGGTCAACCCGCGACCTTTTCCTCGTCCACATACAACAGTTGCAAAGCTTCATCTAGGAATTCTCTCTGCTCTGTGCTATCGTAATATGCTTTTTTGAAGTGATAATCTTCATGAACTTTTGGAGAATTTAGAATGTCGAAGAGATTGTTCATTTTTAATATGAAATCTACTGTATACTTGGCATTATCTGGTAAAACTCTTGTCTCTATATAAAATTGCATACCGATTGCAACAGACAGGCTAAATAGTTGTGTTGCAAACTTCATCTTAATTTTTTCAAAGTTATTCGGATTTATGTGACTATCTGTTAGTTTATAGAGGCCATTCGTAAGTCTCTACTCTTATCCTCCTTATAAAACTGATTCAATGTATGATGTAATAATTCAATGGAACAGTATTGTCCTGATCATCCTGCATTGCTATAGGAATTTCAATTTCATTGTGGATGGCACTATCGCTGTTGGAAATATCTATTGTATTTTGTTAGCATAAACTTAACATAAACTTGTTTCCACATGATGTAAACCGAAATGTCACTTTCTTAACCATCATAGTCACCTTGTGCAAGATGTTTTGAAATATTTAGGTATATTAATATAATGGGGACAAAATACAGAGAAAGAAATATATAAATTAGGCTAATTACAAAATAAGATATAAACCTATAACCTATACAATACTTAATAACCCTCTTCCAGGTATGACGATGTGGGTACTGTTCCGAGGACGCTAGCGGCGTTTCCTCGCTGGATGGCCACACATCAGTGTGGCCATCCAGCGAGGCCACACATCAGTGTGGCTGCCTCAGGAACTCGAGCGAACGTTGTTCTCCTGAAGCAGCGTACAGGGGCATCCCGATGTCTTTCGTGAGCCGATTTGCCTCCTCAGACCATGCCCCCATTATCGTCTCCACCGAAAATGCGGCGAAGATGTGCTGGTGTGCCACCGAACTGTATTTGGTGTGCTTGTGGCGGGCTGCAGTTTCAGCGGCTGCGCCGGCGCGCTTCGAGCATGTCAACGCGACTGCTGCACAGAGTATCGGCGCAGGTAGCATCCCACACCAGTGACTTTCGTATAAGGACGTATAAGGGAACCAAGTTCATTAGAGGAGCGGCCATTGTATTACGGATAAAACTTGCTCAATGAACCAACGATACGGAACGGACGGAAGTTAAATCGGACTCGTGCTTAGCTTAGACAGTGCTAAGCTTCGCACTTTGGAACGAATATGAATGTCAGCCTTAGTGACGTACCTTGTATTCGCTATCGTATCTGTTGCCTTTGTATTTTTCTTTGACTTTGTTATGCCAATTCACAAGTTTAGTAAACCGCTGCGTGATGTCACTTTCTGGGTCGGACCAGGTGGTAGGCAAGTTTTTGCCTTTTAGTTCTTTTTGAATTTTACTATATTCTTTATTTAAACGACGACGTTTCTTATCCGACTGTTCAAGATGCTGCACCAATTTTCGTTTCCGTGGCGTGTCCACACTTAAACCGTGTCCAGTATATGTTGATCTGTCGACTAAGTCAGGCGGAACGTCGGGTCTCGACGGAACGCGTGCATGGTGGTTTAACTTGGATATTTGAGATAACCTCAATCTTAGGTTTGTTCGTCCTCGTCGTGAGCTCCGTTGGCACAGCACCAGTTTTCAATTGTTTCTGGACTTTTATTACTGATGTATGTGTGTCAGGAAATGTGTGTCACAAACTTTGTAGCTATTGTGCTTTATATGTTCTTTTGCCATGAAATCAGCCATTGACGTCGCCTTAAAATTAAAATAATAAGTGCGTTTTAATACATATATAATTTGTTTTATAGGAATCTTTGGCAATCGCCGTAAACAGCACCAAAGGACAATGGCCGAAATTGGATTAAATATCCACCACCAAAGAGACCTATGTATTTAATACAGACCTCTAAATACTGACCCACTTTTACTATGGCAGCGAAAAACAAAACGCTGTCAGTAAAAATTTATGAGGAAATACCAAAAATATATTTAGGCTATTAATTAAGGCAATTCGGCTACTGTAACTTTGCATCTACATGACAACATTACTAATAGATCTCAAGCTACCAAAAATAAAAATTAAAGAGAAAATTGTCTGTCACTGGCTTCAGGCACCTCATCTCTCAGTCTAGGTGGGAACGATTGGAAGACGGTGCACTACACGCAAAACTTTTCTGCAAAAATCTGAGTAATCCCTCACATGATCATTAGTATTGTTCCCACTACATAACCACTAAATATGCTAGGTGCCTTTGAACCCTCGGTGAGGGAATTAGGTTGTGCTCGTCCTAAATACGACCTGTTGCTGGTTGTAGATTTCTCTGTTTTAATAATTTACATACTTACTACATGTTGGACACATATATTTCTTCGTTCCCTTTTTCACTCCGGCGCAATCTTCATCAATCATCATCAAAATATTTACATTCTCCTGAAGTTGTCTTCAATAAAATAAACCGATAAAGTTTAGTTCAACCTCAAACATATTTGCAGCCACACTTTACATATTAGCATTCAAGAAGAGCATTTTATTTACTTTTGATCCTGATAGCCGATTTCTTCTTTTTTCAGTGACACAGAAAAAAGAAGAAAACCCTTTCAGAAGGCACTGAGGTTCCGGGTATACAGAATCTATTTTGGACTATTCTGTATAACCTCGGGTAGATATGTTTTTTTGTTTGTGTCGCGTTCCATCTTGTTTAAGTTTTAGGGGATCCTCTCCGAATCGGGTTTGCATTGTCTTAAGACGTTCTCCAGCCAAAGTGCTGCTGCGAATAGTTCCAATTTTTTTTTAATTTTATCTTGAGTATCTGTAATGTGCTGCAAAGATTTTTGTACAGACAGGTTCAGTGTGTGAGTAAAGCAAGGCACTTGTTTCCAACCCAGAAGAGTTATGGCTCCTAATTCGTTAGACGTAGTATCAGTAGTTACACCTTGCACTTTTTCTGCTATGCGCCATTTTTCACAACATCGTTTCAGTTCATTCGCCAGGTTTTCGGATGTATGTATTTTAGTGAATACAATGCATTCAAGCAGGTGAGGGCATAAGACAGTATGTGCGTGCAGACAGTGTACTGTCAAGGACATATACGATTGTCTAGGCAGTGATGGCCAACCATCTGTTGTAATAGCGACATAGTCAATCGAATCTAGGTAGCTGTGGATTGTTTCTGAGATTGTATTGTATGTAGTATTTTTGAAGTAAACCGTTAGAGTTTTTCGGCTGGGTATTTGATACCCGCTGTTCAGTTTACGTATGAACTTTCGGAAAACCGCATTATCAACTATAGAAACGGCAGATAGTTTTTTACCACCATTTCTAATAGGTCTCTATTTAGGTCTTCGCTTAATGTTGCTGTCATTGGTCGCGGGAAATAGGACTGAGCTTAGAAGCTTATAGCTATTTTTGGGTGGTGCAGCAGTATCAGTAGATGCATTAGATGTAGAAGCCAGTGGCAGAAAACACCCTTGCCTATATTTGTATGCCTCGGTTAAGTACCGGCCTCGTCCGCCGCTATTTTCGAAGACTGCCATCTCGATTCATATGAAAGATTCAAGGTCTGCTGAGCTTTGTACTGGTCCTGATGTAGCATTTTGTGTCTGAAAACATTTATTTTTAATTTCGTTTCTACGTTCGCCTTGAAATGTATTTGATTTCGCTGTCGTTTCATTGAACGGTACTGATCCAATCTTATGAACCTATTGAGAGGATATGTATCACATGATCTTCGGGAATAGGTGGTTCTTCAGGACTATTACTTAAGGCGTCCACATGCCTCATGCGGGCACTATTTGTGTTTCTAGTTCAAACGACTGAAGTTTTTGTTCATCGTTAGTTGTTTTTTTGCTAAAGTATGACACTGGTCTTAGTTTGTTGTCCTTGTCTATTTGTAATAGAATATACCGGCAACACAAAATTTATATGTGTCCGTGTGTAGTAGTGTTTTGGAATTTGCGTCAGAGGACGAGTACTGGTCTACTAGTGAGTGCAACCCTGAGATTTTGAAACGCTATATCATGCACTTCCATTCACGTTCCTTTTTTAGAAGATCCGTCAATGGTCTCGCCATGATTGCAAATCCTTTTATCAATATCCTAAAGAAACTCGTTTTGCGTAATCCGTGTACACTGCATCCACCTGCAGGCGCTCGTGCTGAATGAGATGAGCGGGTACACCTGGTCGTACACGACCAGCTCAAATAGCTTGATAAAGACGGACAGGATCGACACCGGCCTGTAATTCTCCACTCGATGCTTCCGTCCGCTCTTGTGAATCGGTACCACGAAAGCCTGCTTCAATTTGAGTGGAAAGATTCCGGTCGTGACGGATCGTCCGAATATAATACTCAAGGGCTCCGACAGCTGGTGAGCGCACATTTTGGCGAAGGAAGGCGGTATGTTGGGCCCTTGTTAATGTCTAAGGAGTTTAGGTATTTTAAAACCAGTTTACGAGTATCAATGGACCTCTGAACTTCATGTCTTATGTGATTCATGACCGGGTTTGCGTTTGCTGGCGGCGAGGCATTGGAGTACACAGAATGAAAATTACGCGTCCTGAGTAGTGAGTCTCCTTAACAGGGAAAGATTTTATGTGTTCATGGACTGATATTTTTTCAGTGATGGGCAGGCTGTGTTTTCACAGTTTCTTGCCACGAAGATCGATAGCCAGTTTTCCTTCGTTTATAAGCAGTAGCAAGCGAGAATTCATGAATGCCTTCTTGCATACTTTTTTTTGCGCCGTCACTCAGCATCATTATTATGTAACAGAACGTAGCAGATCTCATTAGATCTTGATTATCACAGCACCGCCGAGCTACGCCTTTCTTCTATACGCTTCTACACGACATCTGCAGATGTCTTGTTCATTTTTCGTGACAAAATCGTTGTAAAAGCATTAAATATTTCTTGGCGCTCGTCCTCGTTGACTCGTTGGAGCATTTATTGCGGCATCTATAACAAAGTATGTTATTGCTTACATATAATGAATACTTTCGTAAAACAACACACAAACCAACAACTTGCTTTACCCACACGTAGTAGGATAGTTAAAAAAAAAACAAAGACGGAGATACCCATCATTAGGACTGTTTCAACCAGAATCCGAGGCACACGTAGAAAAAAAATTAAATAAACATTGGGGTGGGTTTAGTTACTGGCTAGTGGCGGCCGGGGGAGGGGGGTGCGGGGGAGCCCGCACATACGCCGCCGCCACGGCACCTAGTTTTTTTTTTTGTAATCGAACGCGAGTCACCGAAATGTTTTATCCCGTATTGTCATATTAAAAATACAACAACAGTCACAATTGAGGGGAGAAACTACAACAAAACGTATGCAGAGATAGTCGCCATCATGAAAGATGTTGCATGCATCATTGGGTTGGAGTACACACAATCCAACAGGGCTGACAATAATCACTGGTACGGCATTGCTAACCCAATCTTCAACATCTTGTCAGCCTTTAAAATGAGGTTCGACGAAATAAGAATAGGGGTTTCCAGAATCCCTGTGGGGAAGAGGGGAGAAACAACCGATTATGTGGATGTCGCACAATACGGCTTGACTCCTGCACACCATGTGCTGCTTGAAGGATCCACATACAAGCCAGAGAGAAGGTCTGCAATGGCACAGACTTTAGGCCCATTAACCTCCTTGATCGCAGCTTACAAGTCAAGAGACCCGTACAGAAACAAATGGGTGGAAGCTGTGAAAAGGGATCTGGTTCACATTCCAAATGCCTTGAATTTGTGCAATGCTATGCAAGGAAAGAGAGCAGAAGAAGTAGCACCTGCGTTGAGCGCCTTTGCCGATGTGGTGTTATTGGCAGGTTCTAGGAATGCTCAAAGGGCCTTTTTCCCTCTTTGCTTCGTAATTTATGCAGTGGCAGACGCAAAACAGCTAGCTAGGATAAAAGCCACTAGAGCCATTGCATCCATGGACTGTGCAAACATTGACTTCTCAGGCAAAGGGATGTGGAACGTCTACAAGCTTTGTAGCAGGCATCCATGGACAATTGAAACAGCGATGGACGACGTCTCAGCTGCTCAAGTAGTTTACCATGCTATATTTGGCACCCAAAATGAAGATTTGGGGGTTCTGCAAGCAGTCACAAATGTGAAGAACCCATGGAAGTTGAGGTCTGAAATTGCTGACAAATTTAGGAGTCAGGGTAAGAACAGGAAAGTGATAGCCCTCCCTCAACAGATTCTATATGCAAAGATGGCTCAGGCGAATATGACCGGAATGCTTACCGAGTCAGCCTTCCAAATAAGAAGCAAGCAAGTATTCGCTGGGAAGAGGGTGGTGAACTACATAGATGCCTTCTACAAGCACATGTCTACAGACGCCCCTCAGTCCATTCAAGGCGGGATGACTCTCCATGCTCTAGCGGCGTTCTATAGAAGCTTGAAAGTGGAGCTGATGACAAAGAAAGAGGATAACCCCATCCATGGCACTGTTGAATGGAGAGAAATGGCTGGGTTAACAGTTGACAATCACGGTGCTATCTCACCAGTTGTTGTTAGAGAGAGTGGCAGATATTTCTGTGGGCGATCTTAACAATCTGTTATTTTCTTAAGTAACTTCACCGCTTGGGACCTCTTCTGCTTTTTGTATTGTCTTGTCAAGGGTCTCTGCTATGGTTAAAATTTGTGCTCGTGTTTTGTATTTAAAATTTCATTAAAAAAAAAAAAAAAAAAAAAAAAGAAGAAGTAGCTTCACGAATCTCTTCAGGCAATGTACGCATTTTAGGTCTCATTTGGAAACCTGCACACGACACAATCACTTGGGAACTACCCAACTGTGATCATCTACCTAAAGAATTGACCAAAAGAAAAGTACTTTCTCTTGTTATGCAATTATTTGATCCTCTAGGAGTACTTACACCCATCATAGCAAGAGGTCGCATCATGTTTCAACAGTTGTGGCGGGCTAGTCTAACTTGGGATGAGGAACTTCCTCATGAATACCAGGCCATGTGGCGAGACTGGTTTGAAGATTTGACATCTATTAAAAATTTGCAAATTCCCAGATGCTACTCCAGCATGCAAACTCCTATGGAATGTGAGTTACACGTTTTTTCAGATGCTAGCGAGCTAGCTTTTGCGACTGTCGCATACTGGCGCTTTAAATATATAGATGGAAGCGTGAAACTCGCACTCATAGGAGGCAAAGCTCGCGTATCACCACTTAAACCAGTTTCGATACCTCGTCTGGAGCTGCAAGGCGCGTTGATTGCCGCGCGTTTTGCGAATACTATACTTCAAAGTCATAGACTAAAACCAGTAAAGATTGTTTTTTGGTGTGATTCCATGACAGTCCTCGGATGGATACGTAGCGATGCTCGCTCGTTCAAGCCATACGTTGCCCACAGAGTAGGTGAGATAGTCGACACAACTGATACATTGAATTGGAAGTGGGTACCGAGTGGTTTGAACGTGGCCGATGAACCAACACGCTTATCTCGGGGCATCGTAGACAAAGAATGTAGATGGATTTCAGGACCTGAATTTCTTTTAGACTCCCCAGAATTCTGGCCAACAGAGCCCAAGCGCGAGAGTTCTGAAAATGACTGTACAGAACTAAAACCGAAATTGGCGAACGTACATGTTGTGATATGTGCACCAACTTCGGCTGACCCTAATCGTTTCAGTAAGTGGTCACGTTTAGTAAGAGCAACTGGCCGAGCACAACAATTCATCAGAATTGTAAAACATAGGGCGTTAGCTAGATTACCGTCAGATCGAACTCCGACCGACCGAAAAGCTAAGCTGAAGCTCACACCGTTGACTGCCGAAAATCTTCAAGCTGCTGAACTACAAATAATACGATGCTGTCAAGCAGATACCTTCAAAGAAGAGATATCCTGTCTTCGTGCTCAAAAGCCGTTACTACGTGGCAGCAGACTTTCAAATTTGTCACCCGCTCTAGACAATGATGGAATTTTAAGATTAGCCGGACGTATTACCGCTGTTCAAGGTGTCGACGAACAAACTAAACGACCTATAATTCTCGACGGCGCACACAGATCTACACGGCTGCTGGTTCTCTATTATCACGAAAATGCAGGACACGCTTATAATGAAACTGTTGTAAATGAAATGCGCCAACGATACTGGATACTACACCTTAGAAGCATCGTAAGATCAGTCGCTCATCATTGTCAGCATTGTCGTGTTCGCAAAGCTACGCGGACACAGCCACCAGTCGGCGATCTCCCCGAAGAAAGAATGGCACATCATCATCGCCCATTTACCTTCGTGGGCTTAGATTACCTCGGGCCCGTCCAAGTCACTATTGGCCGTCGTAAAGAAAAAAGATATATAGCCTTATATACTTGCTTAACTGTTCGAGCCGTTCACCTTGAAATTGTGAATAGTTTATCTTCCGATTCAGCCATCATGAGCTTAAGAAGATTCATCGCACGAAGAGGTTGCCCAACAAGAATTCTCTCGGACAATGGAACCGCATTTGTTGGAGCCAATACAGAATTGTCTGCGGTCTACAGAGAAGCAATGGAAGATTTCTCTGCAAACAAAGGCATACAGTGGCGTTTCATCCCTCCTGTAGCTCCGTTAATGGGCGGCGCGTGGGAGCGCCTAGTTCGAAGCGTGAAAACAGCTCTAGCAACCACCCTCAAGGAGAGACACCCGCGGGAAGAGGTATTGAGCACTCTCCTCGCAGAAGCGGAAGCACTAATCAACTCTCGCCCCTTGACTTATATTCAACCTGAAAGAGAAGAAGAATCCCTTACACCGTTCCACTTTATCCTGGGCAGTTCTTCTGGAGACTCTCTGAAACCGATTTTGGACGACGCCGATCTTCTTCGCCGAAGTGACTGGAAAAAGGCTTTGAGACTAGCTGATCATTTTTGGAAAAGGTGGATTAAGGAATACCTTCCAACATTGTTGCCGCGTCGTTCACCTCAACACACTTCCCCGAATTTGAACATTGGAGATCTCGTTTTTATAGCGGACCCGAACCTACCGAGAGGAACATGGCCTCGAGGACGGATCATCAACGTGTTCCCAGGAAAAGATGGGATAGTGAGGTCATTAGAAGTAAAAACTATAGGGGGCACCTTACGTCGCCCGTCTAAAAATATCGTAAAAATACCCACATTCAACTAATAAATTTATAATTTGAGTAAGTTTAAGGATAAAGTTTAGTTATGTTAGTTTAAAACTATTATGTTTGTGTGAGTTCTTACGTAATATGCGTAGGTAGAAATGTACTCGTATCTTAGTTTTATGATATTGTTCTTTTAATTGTTGTGCTCTAGTTAGGAAATTAGGTAGTCAAGCATTACTTTGTTTCTGGGAGTGTTACGAACTAGGCACGTAATAAAAATAATGTAAAAAAAAGCATTCCAAATTCGAACCGTGTGACATGTCTGCGATGGAAAAAAATACAACAAGAAAAAATGGTTGTCAAATAAAATGTAAAATGCATAATAAAATCATTTTCATTTAATAGTTAACAGCTTACATATAATGAATACTTTCGTAAAACAACACACAAACCAACAACTTGCTTTTTTAACTATCCTACTACGTGTGGGTAGTAGGATAGTTAAAAAAAAAACAAAGACGGAGATACCCATCATTAGGACTGTTTCAACCAGAATCCGAGGCACACGTAGAAAAAAAATTAAATAAACATATTGGGGTGGGTTTAGTTACTGGCTAGTGGCGGCCGGGGGAGGGGGGTGCGTGGGAGCCCGCACATACGCCGCCGCCACGGCACCTAGTTTTTTTTTTTTTGTAATCGAACGCGAGTCACCGAAATGTTTTATCCCGTATTGTCATATTAAAAATACGGGACGCGGGCTGATTTTGAGGCTGACAAACGGCACGTCCCGTAAAATACGGGACATCTGGCAAGCCTAACTACAGGTGTCCAACATGACCTTCAACTCTTTTTCAGCTGATATAAAATCACGCATATTTGACCTTTTTACTCGACATTTCATTCTAAACCATCCCGCTTTCTTTATTAGGAGATGCGCATTGTTTTATTTTTCTTTTTTCCACATTCTTGTTCGGCCACCACAGTGTTCAATTTTCTTCCCCGGAAGCCGGAATTACTTTTAATTCCGACTTCCCGCTTTAGATTGTCTGGATGATTTTGAAGTACATTCTGTAATAATAAACAAGTTAAATTCGTATAAATAAAAAGTAGTAGTCTCTGCGGAAACAGAACCGTCGTCGTAGCGTAAAAGGGAATTAACATATGTAATATAATTCGGGTTTGCCAACGACTGCCAACTGTAATAACTTCTTCTGCTTGTGTTGATATTGTTATTAACTGTGCTACTGATTGCAATCTTAAATTGTGAGCAATGTACACTATTTTCCTAGCCTTGTCATTTGTCAGTCTATTAAGTTTTTTGGAGTGAATGTCGCTGTAGGTACGAAACGTTCTCTCGCACGAATCTTCTTCTGGAGTGACTTCTACATCTTGAACAGTGACATCTGCGCCTTGAATAGTTACTTCCCTGCCTTGAATAGCTTCTGCACCTTGAAAAATTACTCCTGCCTCTCCATCAGTGATTTCTGTGTCTTGAACTGTGATTTCTGCATCTTTATCGGCGCATACCATACGTTGACTCGTGACTTTTTGGCTTTTTACAGTGATTTGTGACATTTGATTTTTCTTTGCTCTCTCTGCCTTTGCTTAAGTTTTTTTTCTTCCTTGTCTTGGTCTGCAAATCATCCGACTCCGATGATGACGGTGAACTATCTTTCCAGTCTGTAGAATCCCACTGAAAATCCCATACATCGTCATCATCCTGTGTTACTCCGGGATATACACTACCCCTATACGAAGTTTCGTCAAAATACAAACAAACAAATATACTTTCGCATTTATGATATTAATGAGATGAGATTTAAAGTGATTCGATTTTTTTCAGGAGTAAAAATTACAATTCGAAAAATCTGAGGCACAAACTTTTAAAATTATTATTAGTATCTCTTAGATAAACTGGTGCTTAGTTAACATGTAGGAGTATTGCTTCATTGAACATTATATTTCTTAATGTTTTTATCCCTAAACCTTAACATTTAACATCAAAACGGGGTCGTTTTAGTTCTTTAATATCATAAATTATATGTGTATTTTAATAACCGGAATGTGGGAACGAAACATAAATTAAATAAGTATATTTAAAAGTAAATCATTTATTTATTCGAGACGGGAGGAGAGCCCTTCGAGGAAGTTTTTAATTATATTCATCCATATTTTCGAGGGATATCGCAATCCTCCTACCTTGTAATTGTGGGGTCGGTACTTAAAAAGAATAGCCCCACTGCATCTCTCCCCGTCGCATGTCGTAAAAGTCGACTAAGGGATAAGAAAATTCGTCAGCCTCGGTAGCTCAGTGGCGCGGTTGGTTAGTCAACTGTTATTAAGCAACGCTGAGCGCGGTCAGAGATTGGATGGGTGACCGCTCGACCGTTGGAGGCTGACCGTGGTTCGGATTCCACGTTAAACTGTAGGTCCCTTCCCTTCTTACCTTACTAGGTGGTAGGGTTTATCCCGGCCGGTTTGGTACCACCGCACTGAACGAAACGTCGGTCGAAACGGCTATGTAAATAGTTCGTGTTTTCCGTCCAGTTTAGTGTAGCCGACATGAAATGAAGGGAAGCACTGACATGGCACCTAGTTCACCCTGTGTTATGGGCTGACATCACGGATGTTGTAGGTGATGTAGCCAACCGTGTCAGGCTCCATAAAAAAAAAAAACTATATTTTCTATATTTTTTAAAGAATTTGAAATGTCTATGAATTTTTCAAGTTTTTTTTTCCTCTCCTTCCAGTATTTTTATTAATTTCCAAATTTACAAATTTGATCTAAGAGAGTTTGGGTGGTGTCCGTAACCCGAGTAATATAATAATGGGGTAGTAAAATAATGGGGTCGGCATGTTATGTTGAGGCCAATTGATTTCGCATATTTGCATACCTCTTCTGTGAAAGACATGAGCTGAAGTCCTGATATTGCTTTAACAGGAACTAACCTAACCACCTCTTTAAAATGTTCAAAATTAGAATTTACCATAAAGCATACTACAGTTTTTTCAATCGGCGAAGTACTGCCATTTTCTGCGAATCCTGAAAGGTGTTTGCTTTTATAATCGACCTGACTTTCCACATGTATTTTATCTATTAATAAAGAAACATACTTTTAATTTTCTTTTAAGCCACGACTCCGATAAACCAAATAGTGAACGCTTCCTTTTAAGTCGTTCGGCATCACATTTAGCGATGCAGAAATTTGTTGCAGCCACCTTTTATGTGGAAGAATCATATAAGCTGCCGGAGACTGAATGTAAACTATGAACGCCAGTATTATAGACATGGCACTGTACGTCTTCTGGGATTTAGCATTAGTTTAATTTGGTCTATATTATTAAAAAGGCTGTCGTCTCTTTCCTTCGCTATATTTGATGACTTTTGCATTATTTTGTAGGTTTTTTCAAGATTCGATCGGACGGTTTCATATGCTTCAATATTTATTTGCCGCGAGTAACGCGACCAAATGTTTTCCAGCTGTGACCACAGATTGAGTTTTTTTTTCTGGCAATATTCACAGCAAATCACTGTGAGAGAGCGTTGTCTTACCTAATGTGACACTTACAGATAGATCACTATTTACAGTTACACTACTTTTTGAAGTTATCGAGGTTCATGTCGTCATGATAGTCAGCGCTTTTGCTCCATGTGCTGCGAAAGACCAAGAGCGCGTTCGGAACAAACCCTGTGTCACCTCCGGCATACACGATGCTGAGTCTTGTTCCCGCTGAATCTGAAGCACCACGCCTTCCACCTCAGGGCTTTGTAAATGTTTTAAATCTAAAATCAAAATCTTTTTAACGAAACATCCAATTTATAATATAAATGAATTCTTTAATTTATCTCTTCTGCTACCGGACTGAATAATTAGTTCAAATTTTCTATTTTTATTTTTATTTTGACTTAAGTATATGACTGTTGTGTAATAATAATATATTGTGCACTTACTAAATGACGATTTCTATAGCGTACACGTACATTCCTACCACATAATTTAATTATTTTGAATGGTCCTTGCCATAGAGGGGCGAGGGCTTTGCATTTGTAAGGGTGGTTTTTGATGTAGACCATGTCTCCTGATTAATATTTTGTGATTTTGGGAGTGCTGGTCATAGTAGTTTTTTGAGTTTTGTTTGCTGATACCAATAATATGTTCAAGCGCTTTCAGTCTTGAGATTTTCATTCGGTATTTAAGAGTTTTTATGTATTCCGGGTAATTTAGATTTGTACTATCGTCATAGACAGAATTTGGAATACGCGGTTTAGTGCCGAATAACAGTTCATAAGGAGTATATCCAGTGGTGGAATAAACATTGGTATTGTAGGCCAGGATGGCTGTGTGAATAAACTTATGCCAGTTATTTTTATCTTCATTTACGAAGGATCTAAGATATTCCTTAAGGGTGGCATGCGATCGTTCCAAAGCGCCATTACTCATAGGTCTATACGGTGTGGTGAAAAGGTTTTTTATTTTGAAGATACTGCTGATATTTTTAAAGCCTTCAGCAGTGAAGTATGAACCTTGATCACTTAGAATATATTTAGTAATGCCAAAATAGGCTATGAAGTTAATCAGTTGTACCGACATTTGGTCAGCTGATACTGATACGAGAGGAAAAGCTGTGGAATATTTGTTAGGTCATCTTGTAAGGTTTTTATATATTTAAATTTGTGTTCACCTGATTCGGGGAGAGGGCCGACGATGTCTATAGCGATTCTCTCGAAGGGTTTAGTCGAAGTAGACGTGATCTCCATAGGAGAGCGGTTCGTTCCGCGAACAGGTTTGTTGGCTTGACACAATTTACAATTTTTTACATATTCGGTGATGTCGCGTTTCATGTTTTTTCCAATAATACGCTTGTTTTATTCTCGCGTATGTGCGAGCAATGCCAGGATGTCCGGCGATGGGCGAATATTTTCTCGACTTCCGGGGGCGTCGGATATACATATTATTTTTATAGATGTGGACTTTAACACCAGTGTTGTTAAAGAGGAATCTTATCATATTATAGATTCTGGTGTAGTTCAGACGACTGAATGAATCCTTGAAATCTGATATCGCGAATTCTTTTATGTCGAAATTGACAAGAAGGAAGTAAAATTTTAACAGGTAAAATATGTCCTTTAGTTAATTTCGTCGTAGTGATCTGAAGAAAAGGTGACAGAAATTCTGCCTGCTGTTTCCGGTGATACGGAAATCGTGTAGCTCGCGTTCTTCGTCGCGGAATTCTAGGTGGTTTACCGAGGATTCGTTTATTTCTTTATCAGTAGGCGAGGCAAAAGAAAGAACAACACCACCTTTTTGTTGAATGCGAATAGGGGGCGGTAGGAATCCATTAGGTGAAAGGGTTCTTAGGCTATATATGGGTTTTTAAATTACCGTGGTTGTTAGACATTATTTTAAATCAATCAGCTTTACTCACGGTTTCACTCCGAGCTATGTGGCTCGACGTTTCGGGCCAAGCGTATGGCCCATCTTCATGGAGCACTCTGCCTTGTGCGACGGTTGGCGGAGAACTGTCACATCTTCGTCCGTCGTTGACGAAGATTGTAGCCGTGGCCAGTGCGCACTGGCCACGGCTTGATTGATTTAAAATAATGTTCTTAGGCTACTCCTGGTTGATCCACAGCATTCCTGAGAAGAACATTTGACGATTTGCAGAAGATATTGTGGTTCACGAACATGGATGCTGTACCATTTATCAATTCCTAATTCTTGGTTATGATGTTGCGGTTCCTTTGGGTCTATATATTCGGCTTCCACCGGATGTCCATCGATGGTTAACCCTCTCCACACTTCTGCAAGTGTTTCTCCCGCATTAGCAAAAATTGCGTTTTTCCAGAGTTATGTCTGGTTTTTCCTTGCTCATTAAGATGTGATCCGTACTGTTCATGTGGAAGGATTAATCCAGCAAGCTCGTTTATGTGATTGTGTATGAGAAGTTTAGTATTGTTGTATCGCTGGCAAAGAAGTTCCCACGCAACCTTGTAGTTTGCCGCGGAAAATTCCAGCGACCGTATAATTTGGGCTGCACTTCTCTCCAGCGAAGCCCGCAGATAGTGGAATTTTTTAATATCATTTATGGAAGGGTTCGTGTGAATGAGTGATTCATACGTATCCCTGTACTTGTAATTGTCCGAGTACGAGGGCAACTGAATGGTCGGAAGCTTAATGGGAGGTCTGTTGTCATGCAAGTTGACTGGCAGTACTGACGTGTTGGCTTCACTGAGGCATGCGTTCTGCATGAGCGCCTGGACACGAGCGACTGTGCTGAAGTACTTTGTATCCACTCCATCACGCTCCTGCAGCTAATTTTATTTTATTTATTCAGAAAATCTACAGCTTAGTATATTTATATGTTTAATTAATCTAAAATCTGATATTGTCGCCAATTATAGATTTTCCTTAAAAGCTTATAATTTCATTTACATATATTCATCCCGGATCCTTATACTATATATAATACTATGAACAATTTAAAGTGCAGATGTTTGTGTATACGTGTAAGTGAATGTTAGTGTAGTGTTTGAGGGTGTGTGAGGGTGTGTCAGCGGAATCGCCCACCCGTTCCTCAATGTCACTCTGGACTGCACTAAACTCACCAAAAAGTTCATCTGCCTTGGCCACTCTCAAGTTGCAGTCTCAGCTGGGACTGGTCCATTCTGTCTTCAATTTTTTGGAAACGAGTTAGCAGTTCAGTATACTTAGACTCAACCTGTTGAGCGCAGCGGGTTGCCAATTCCTCCATCTTCCGATCGATATGGGCCATAAGGTATTCCATGTTGAACTCGGCAGGCGTCTTCGCAGGCGGTAGCTTCGGCGGTAGCTGTTGAATGTTAAAGCTAAGTACTCTGCCCGAAACATTTGAGTTATAACTTGATCTGAGCAAAGCTTCAATAAATCTTTGTGTTTATTCTCAGTAATTGGCAGGGGTGTAGGATAGTAGTCCGGTAAGTCAAGAAACTTTGTTTTGGACGTGACTTCAATACGAGACACAGGTTTCACCGGATCCATAGAGAATTTAACCGTTCCTGATGTACGGTTCTTTTTAAAAGTGGCGACTCCTATTTTACTTATTTTACCCACAAGATTTCCCACGAAATACTTGGCTGCGAGTAGGTTCCATCTCTTAAAATCTTTGTGAGTTAACTGCTCCACATAAAAGAGCTTTGAATTTTGTCTTGCCGTTTGGAATACCGTATACCATTGGGAAGGAGCCCAGTTAGTGGTATTTTTAACCTGGTTTTCAATAGTCGCATGTGCCGAATCGACTGCCATTTAGGTATGACCGGTAAGTAAAAACATTATTTGAATAGATTCAATAGTTCTGCAACGTTGTAGAGTCTCGTTCAACATTGCAATGACAATTTTGTTCCGATTTCTACCGGGACAGAAGTCACAATAAAAAAGAAGTCGTCTTATATTCCCGCGTTCGTCAAGCTTCGTTATGTATTTGCTAAATATTGTAGCATCTCATTAGCATCGCGGTTACCCTGGCTTTCGTCCCAATAATAGTAATAAACATTGTGCGTAACATTTTCGTAGATAACTGCATTATAAACGGCCAGTTTTTCACTACATAATCAATGTGAAGAGCCCCCGACATCTTGGAGTCAAGAATTACCCCAAGAAATTTTACTTCTTTTTGAATAGGGATTTGAGCATTGTCACACTGAATACTAACAACAGGAATTTTGTATTTCCTCGAGAACACAGCAGATGAGCAGATCATCAGCATACTGCAATATGCTGGAAAACGGAAGGACATTTTTTTCAAGATCATGGGTGTAAACATTGTAAAGAAGGGGGCTAAGAACTGAACCTTGGGGAAGTCCCTTCCAAATTACTCTGTTCGAAGTTCGAAGTAATATGGATCTTTGGAATAGAAGGTTAGTCCAATAAATTGATCATCTTTACAGGAATACTCAGCTTTTGCAACTTCTGTCTGAGCACTGAGCACACACAAGAAACGCGGCGACAACAGATTCGTTCCGGCTGAAGGCCAGGCGAATGTCAGTAGTGAATATGGCGAGGCTGTCCATCGTACTCTTACCTTTTCTGAAGCCAAAGTGAGTAGAAGCTAAGAGGCATTTGCTTTCTATCACCCATTCCATTCTGTTTTTTTACTAGATGTTCAGCAAGCTTTAGAAGGTTCGATTAGAGTGCTGGACGATATGAGGCGCCCTCTTCTGGATCTATGCCAGGTTTTAAAATAGTGATAATTTGACACTTCTACGCTTGGGGAATTTGACCTGAGTCAATTATAAGGTTTACCATATCGAGGGCATCAACCTTTCGGTCGTATCTACAAAAATGCCATTATACAGGAGAGCTAAAATTAAGATTCAAAATGAGTTAATTGCTCGTTACTTTTTTGTTTAAATTACAGGGTTTTTACATTTTAGCATGATTATAGGCCATAACCAGACCTTTTTATTAGATTATGAAAACATTTGATAAATATAAGATTTCTCATACTTCTGTTGACTTACGCCCTTACAGCATCACACTGAAATTATATCACTAATACAAAATCATGATTAAAAGGGCGAATCTCATATAAATATTCTGAAATGATAAAGGAAATAGTTCATTGATTAATTCGTACTAATAATTACATTCTATAAAATTGTAAATAAGAAATCGAAATTATAATTTATTTTTTATTTTTAATGTCAGTGAAGTACTAAAATGTTGGTTACTATAATAGAAAAATTAGTTTCCATTGCGCTTCTTTTTGGTCATTTTGGACTTCATTGCAACCAAAGGAAGTTCATCGTCACTTCGCACCACGAAAGTTTTTGTACTACGAAGTGATATCGATCCAAGGGGAGGAATCCTGCACATGTTTAAGGATAGATTTAAGTTCCTGCATGGAATATGGAACATTCATATGATCTGCAAGTTGAGGGGATTCATATAAGAAAGGTATCTCATTCAAGTGTGGAACCAACGGAGGAGCCAACTTATCCAAAAATACCTCGTTCCAATTAGACGGCGAAGCTCTAGAGTTATTGTCATTAACAAAACATGACCTATATTTTCTAGTGTTTATTGATAAAGGTGTAGATGGGGAGATAGAACTGCAAAATGATTGCCAACCCAATCTCTTCTTGTCCTTGAGTAAGAAGACGCTTGGCTTTGGCTTGAATCCTTTGAAGCTCACACATCACCATATCTACTATATCAGCATCCTTGCGGAAACGAACAATACCCGAACACTCAGCGTGCCACCAGAAAGGCGATGACCGTCTGTCTGTTAAGTTTTTAAGGGGAATAAACTCGTCTGCTGCTTGGATAAGTGAATCTGCGAACTGAGCGTAGCAGTTCGGAAGATTGTCCAAGGCAACTTTAGGAAGTTTCGAAATTGATTCGTCTACTGCAATAATGAAACTGTCGTAATCTGCACCTGCAATATGATATTTTAATAAAGGATAATCACAGACTGTGTCGGTAGAATAATTTTAATGGGGAAATGATCGCAGCCAAATGTACCACTGAAAGTTTGCCATGATAAGAGCTATGACAAGTCTGGAGAACAAAGCGATAAATCGACTGCGCTAGCATTTTGAATTGGAGACACCCACCCTACGGGTAGGTGAACCATCATTCGAGAGACAAATGTTGAGCTCGTCTAACAGCTCAATTAATCTGTTTCCAGATGAGTCACAGGTGTATGAACCCCACACTGTGTGGTGAAAATTAAAATCACCAAGTAGAATGAACGGTCTGGGATTATATCTAAAATTGACTTAAGGTCACGAACAGAGGAAGGTGATGGATGATGGATGTAAATGGATATGTATGAAATGGATTTCACCCTCACAGTAACCGCAAAAAAAGCTGTCACTGTGAGTCGAATGAAAGGGATTTTTTTTTCTATAAAAAAGGTCACAACCGTCATAACCTTCACATCTATAGTCACGGAGAATTGCATAAACAGGAACTCGGAACCGAGCTTCGGGTTTGAGTCAAGTCTCCCCAACTGCAAACGCGATGGGAGTGTGCTTATTGACCAAATAAATTAAATCAGATTTGTTTTTCGAGGCACTTCTACAATTCCACTGGAGAATTGATTCGTTGTAGGCTATCATCAGTGATAAGGAGAGAAGGGGTTAGATTAGCAGCATCGTGGTACGGTAATTTGTTTGAAGAAAATTATAGAATAAAAAAGATTTAATATCAGCAATGGTAAACGTGCCTTGCTCCTCTGATGGTGAGAAGGCACAATCGTTTTGAGATAGAGAAGAAGGAGGGTCAGCAGTAATAGCCATATGGGCTTTACGGGCAACACCCGAAGCGAGCGGAGCTCGAGCTCGGGGTTGAGATACAAAGGTTTTATTGTACGAAGTAGAGGACTTGGGAGTAGGGCATGCAGTATCGGAAGATTTTCAATTCCGGAATTGTTTACGAAACTGACAAAAATAATTCCGGAATTCCGGAATCAAGAAAATTTTGAACGTCAAACCAAAATAAAATTTAATCCAAATCAATTTATAGTTAATTAGCTGTTCGGGGCGAAGAAAAATCCAACAAATCAAATATCATAAAAATCGGTCCAGTGGTTCTTGAGTTATAAATAGCGTAGTGTAACTAACCAGACTTTGTTTTATACAGGGTGACTGGTAATTCCATCTATTCCTTGAAAGGGGTTATACTAGAGGTTATTTGGAACATCATTTAAACCCCATCAACCGGTTTTTTTTAATGAAAATTTACATAAAAATAAAAATAAAAATTCCATTAAGACCTTTTATTTCTGATATTTTGAGAATGTTGGGCCGATATTTTTTTTTAAATGATTGGTAGCTTACCAGCTTTCAGAAAAATATCAATGGAGTGCCCAAAAATAAGGATATATTTTTTAAAACTTTTTTTTCGATTGCAAGTCATAAATTTAAAAAAACATATTAAAACCCCGATATCTCGGAAACCGCTCATTTCCGACCCCCAGTTGATAGGACTTAATTTGTTCCAAATAACCTCTAGTATAACCCCTTTCAAGGAATAGATCGAATTACCAGTCAACCTATATATATAGATTGTAGAAATTAGTTTGGTGAAGGTATATTAAATTAAAACCCCGATATCTCGGAAACCGCTCATTTCCGACCCCCAGTTGATAGGACTTAATTTGTTCCAAATAACCTCTAGTATAACCCCTTTCAAGGAATAGATCGAATTACCAGTCAACCTATATATATAGATCGTAGAAATTAGTTTGGCGAAGGTATATATATTGAAACCAAAATGCAAGCATAACAAATGTATTTCAGTTCAAAGTAAACATTTCTTGAACATTACAAAGATATTTTACAAACACTTTATTTGAAGGCGTTTTTCTTGAAAATACGTTCGAAAACTACACAAAGGTGTCATTACCAACTCCGCTTCTTAATTTGCTGCATAGGTATCCTGCCGCAGAAAAGGCACGTTCTGCCTCTACACTCGTGGGAGTGACGCAAAGGAGATAGATAGCCTCCGTAAGATGTGTACCACGACCACCACCGCTATCGTATACAGCCATCTCGACTCTAATGAAAGATTCAGTATTACTGAATCTTTGATTTGTAGTACTTGACTGTTGGGATGCCTTGCATTTTCTCATGATTAGTTGATTGAGTTGGTATTTTATTGAAGCGTGAGTTTCGCTGTTCTCTTTGTCTCTTACTGAGCTGTTCTCAGAAGATGTAGTCGGCACTAGTAAACTGGGTTTGTATTACAGACGCTTCAGGATGGATGCTATTGCGATCAAGATATCATTGGAATTAATTTTTGAGAATGCGTCGTCCGGGCTCTCTTGATAGGCTTGGCAGTCGTGTTAATATAGTAGAACAGCATCAATCTGCCTCTGACGTATGCGTTTTCGCAGGCTTCCAGCAAGGTCTCGTCCAATTGTTGTGTCTTGTTCGTCGAGTGTTTTTATCATAAATTTCAAGGCAGCATCTGCTGTGTGAAGTGTTGCGTCGCGTCGGCATATCGCTTCTACGGTTGCTTTTATTACGTCCAGGCTGTTGTGTATGTTTTGCAGTGTTGCAATTTCCTCATTGCTAAAAGTTATGTCCGATTTTTCATCTATTAAAGCTTTGACGACACAATTTTTTAGTTTCAGGAACCGACCAAGCATGTCCGACAAGCTGCTCCATCTTGTTTTACAGTCTGATATGAGCGCCAGTTCTGTCCCATGCTCGGCAATTACGTATGTCTGGAGATTGTCATTTTTCGTTGGAGAGTTTCTGAAGTAATGTACCAATTTTCTCACTTTAGTGGATAAGTTCTTTGAAGACGACGACTACTTCTTGCTTTGTCGGCTGAACTTGTACATGGAAACTATCGCCATTGTCTACAAGATCTTCACTGTCTTCGTGATCACCTGTGTGAATCTCTATCACCTGGTCCACTTGAATTGACGAGGTTTGGTTTTGTGGCTTAGTGTGAATGAGATACCTGCACCGCGCTGTGTCGCCAGTCGGTAGCTGGAGCGTTCTTTTATTTTCGGCTTAAATAACTCGTTCGTTTGTTTTACCATATGTTCAGCACGTCTTGATCGCGATATTATGTTTTGTTATGTTAACAGCGTTAGTTTTAATTTTTTTCTTCAGTTTCGGAATTCCGAAATTACGGCCGTCAATTCCGGAACTGTAAAGATTTTTTTCTAATTTTATCCGACATTCGGGAATTTCGAAATTCCGGAACTCCGGAATGCAAACCCTACTTGGGAGATTGAGAAGCACGGGATGTCCTTGATGTATTCAATGTTGGTCTGTGTGAACCAGCTGGAGAACAGGCAGACACCACTTCGGCAAAAGACGTCTCGCAGGCGGAGGACGCCTGACGGCTTCCACATATGAGATAGACTCCTCAACCATTATGGATTTGATTTCTTTTTGTTTTCATTGCTCAGCACAATTTTTGTTGATAGCAAAATGTTGGCCCTTACAATAAAACATACAGCATTAGCCTGCTTCACCGAGCACTCCTCAGCATCATGAGAGTTACCAGACTTGAAGCACCTGATCTTTGACCTACATGCAAGCTTGGTATAACCAAAAAGACAGCAACACTGTATTGTGGGATATTTATACAGCTGCACGGGCAAAGAATTATACAACAGGGTGACTCGGTCAGGGAGTGTCTGACCTTCGAATGTAAGCACCACTGTGTGGGAAGGCTTCCACACAGGAGAATTATTAACAATTTGTTTGAAATGAGACGGCGGGATTTGATGACCTTGGCGTATCCAACAGGGACAACAACCTCTTGAATGATCTCCTCAGTTGTCAGTTCCGTCGGTACTCCCTTAACAAGACCCTTACGGGTGATATTGAAGAAAGGTATAAATGCCTTGTAATTGGCGGACACAATGCGATCATTTTGGATAAAACCATTTGCGTAAGAAACTGTTGTGTCTGTTGCGCCCAACACTCTTGACACACACACACAGTGGGACCGTTAGTACGAAAACGTGGTTTTAATTATTTTATGTGCTAAAATGATTATTTTGATTTTGAAAACGTCTTATAAATCATAAAATATTGGGTGCCCAATGCCCATAATGGCATAAACATTCTTAGTTCTGGGTATACGCCTCCATAATTATTCTTGTATTCTGAGTGTCAAGAGTGCCTGAGTGAGTGTGACTGAGCCGCCATTAATTTATTACATTTAATTTACCTGTACCTACTTTTTGAAAACTACTTTTTATAGTAAATTTAATGTAGTCATTTCAGAAAAAAAAAAACTTACAAAGTAAGATTTATGAAATATTATACCATATTATTTATTAAAATAGTGTATGTCAACTATACCTAGGTATTATCAGACGAACATTCGTCTTCTTCGCTGTTCTGGTGAGAATGATCCTGCTCCTCAGTTTTTGAGATCGGGCTATCGTGAGCCTTCAGCAGACTCTGGGCATCCTTGCAGAAATGTTTCGTCTTTTTTTTTGGTAGCAACCTTAGACTACTTATTACTGGGTCGGATGTGACAAGAAGCATATTGAACACATCTTGGTGAGTATTTTCCCGTGATGATGTTCGCGAGTGATCCCGTCTATATATTGTAATGTCTTTATTACGAGCCTCTTGTGCTTCCTCGGATAACTGGCTAATATGTACCAATGCTTTTTTTATTATATCCGAGCCATGAATCAAGATTTTATGCACAGTGGGCGGCATGGCATACCATGGGTATTTCTGAACAAATGATTTGGCTGTTAAAATAGCGTATTCCTCAAATTGTTGTTGATCTACATCTACAACGAGGGCTATAAAATAAATTATATTAAGTACTCAGAATAAAACTATCAATTAGATTTTTTAGTTGCTAGCATGAGACATGCATGATGAATACATGAGACATGAAGGAAACTTGAGTCATGTGACTCAAATTGCCTAGACGTCGCCCCATTGTAATTTAAACACTGCTCGCTGACAACTCAAAAGACATTCCAAGAATTAGGGGGCTATTTTGTATAGCTGTGTTAACAGGTTATGTAGTCTAGAAGCGGCATCACTTCATCTCTTACATATAGTGTTCTGTAAGTAGAGTTATAACGTCTATGAAATTACATACAACTAGTGTTGGGTAATGGGTTATAACCCATTCTACCCATTTGGGTTAAAACAGGTTTTTTTGTGTTATAACACAATTTTAACCCATTATCACCTATTTTGGTGGGTGAAAACAAAACACACTAAAAAGAAGGTTATACCTAACACAATTTTAACTCATTATAGCTTATTTTGGCGGGTGAAAACAAAATGCACTAAGAAGTAACGTTATAACAATATTTTAACCCATTGTCACCTATTATGGTGGGTGAAAACAAGAGGCACTGAGAAGGAAGGTTATATATAACCCAATTTTAACCCATTAACCCCTATTTTGGGGGGTGAAAACAAAAGGCAATGAGAGAAGAAGAAGAAAAAAAAAGCCAGAGTTCAAAATCAAAATTATTTATTAATTAAAAATTTACTTCCATGTCTTAACATGTATTATGAGTTTACTTAATCGTCATCGCTTGACTCCTCGAACGTACGGTCGCAATCTAAAAATTCGAAATTTTGAGTGCCTGATGTAGACGGCTCGGGGCTGATCGAACGTGGCGGGGTTTCTACGTGCCTTCGGGATGTAGGCGATGAATCAGACACGTAGTCTTCAATGTCGGTACTCGTTCGCTCGTTCACACTCTTGTGCAACAAATTCCAATTAAAGGTTATATAAGTTAGTTTTGCTGCCCTTTCTGTAGTGAGTCTATTTCTTCTTTTACTATGAATATTGCTGTGAGCACTAAAGGAACGCTCTACTGCAGCAGAAGTGCATGGTGCTGAGAGAATTCGGATAGCGACTTTGCTCAATGCAGTAGATCCACAAATGCCATTCCACCACGTTGTTGGTCTTACTTCGTTTATGTTTTCCCACAGAAATCTTCGACTCCAAAAACCATCTCTTGCTCTATAAGATGCCAGATTTGGCATAACGCTCACACCAACACTTTGTCCTTCTTTGTATATAAATTCCATGGCGTCTACTTCTTGTGTTTGGTCAAGTTCAGCTCCTTGGGCTGCGGGGTCTAATAAGTAGGCAGCAAAATGTATTGGTTTCAAGCACATATTTATTCTCTCGTCGACATTTTTAAGAATTTCATCTTTAATGTTATCTTCTATTATTGTGACCTCTGGTAAACCGAATAGTAATTTAGCTTTCATATTTTTCAGCCTCAAAAAGACCTTGTGAATGTTTTCTTCGTCTGATTCTAGTTTTAATATTGCGTCAGAAATAGGTTCTAAAATCAGTATGCACTGTTTTATCATTTCCCAAAAATTGTCATCTAACAATGCTGATTTCTCTTCTGCTGGTAAAAGCGTGGCATTTTCATGCACTGCTAGAGTTTGTAAGGAATTTTTTGTGTTTTCCACACTTTTGAAGGATGTACAATAGCTGCCCCATCGAGTATCACACGGCAACTTTAAACTCTCACCAGCGCTTTTCTCCTTCACTATTTTGGCAAGCAACGATGACAAAACTTGACTTATTTTGATGGTCTTTATCATGTTAGTTGTCACATTTTGGCAAGCATTTATGACACCAATTCCTACGATATTTTTTGAGAGCAAATGGAGCGTATGAGCAGCGCAATTAAGGCCCGTTATGTGTGGATGAATATCTTTTACAAGGCGAAAGGCTTTTTGCATGTTGCTTGCATTGTCACCAATTAGAGTGACAAACTTGTTAGGGCCATATTCATCCAAAACGTTTGAAATAAGTGCACATATATATTCACTTGTGTGTCTATTTTCTTGTGTTGCTATACTCTTCACAAATACAGGTTCTGGTTTGGAAATCAAGACATTGATTATGCCCTCATTTCTGCAGTTAGACCAGCCGTCTAACTGCAAGTGCAAACATTTTTGTGCTAGTATTTCTTCTTTCAACTCGCGGTGCATTTCCTTATACGTTTTATCTAAAATGGTCGTGGAAATGGTTTTCCTTGTCGGCAATTTGTACAGGGGCTGGAGGTCATCAAAAAAATTTAACCAGAGAGGGTGTTCAACAATTGATAGAGGTGTTCCGGATACGTAAATAGCCTTAGCTAGCAGTGAATGTAGGTTTTCTTTATCTACATCTGATAGATCTTGTACTTTGGGCACAATGCCCTCATTTGATACATTCAAGTTTCTTTCTGGCATCTCATTTTCCTTGTTTTCTAGTGGTTTCAACACGTCACCGCCTGCAGATCGCGAGGCTGTTTGCGAAGAATTGGACTTCAACTGTTGTTTGCAGATTTCGGGGCAGTTAGCACATTTTAGTAAATGACTAGCCATTTTCTGCAAGATTGCTCTTTTGTATTGCTTCTCACAATATCTGCATGTAGCGGATTTGTTGTCCGTTTCCCGATAGTGTCTCCATATTAGTTGGTTTTTCGGTCTTACCATGTTGACCTAGAAACACAAACATTTGTATTTTTGTCCAAAATGATTGCATTATAAGAGAAAATGTTTGAAAATTGGAACGAAAAAAGAGAAAGAAAAAATTAATCTTCCTCTCAAGCTGTATTTTCGATAGACTGTGGGCGATGTTATTATGTGGACAAGAAGCATATAGTATTTTAAGCTTTTTACATGGAATAATCAAAATTTACTTGTTAAAAATTTTATAAGAAAAAAAAACACCCTGCGAAGATTCTTGCCGGTTGATTCTTCTTCGTGGGTGTAATCCAACCGGATAGAACAAACCAAGTGACAAGTTCGCAACAATGACTGCCATAAGAATACTCAATAAACAATACAATACAACGAAACAAATGTATTTCTATTATAATGTCGATAGGTAATTATGTGGGAAGCTAAAAGTTAAATCCTTAAATTACATCACTGTCAGGCTCACTGGTGCGATCGGTCGATTGTCGCTTGTGATCATAAGCACACCTGTGAATTTGGATGGGTGACCGTTCGACCGTTGGAGGCTGACCGTGGTTCGGATTTCTTACTTACTAGGTGGTAGAGTTTAACCCGCCTAGGTTGATACCACCGCACAGAATGAAAGGTCGATCGAAGCGACTTTGTTTCCGTCCAGTTCAGTGTAGCCTTCACGACCAAGGGAAACATTGACATGGCCCTTAGTTCACCAAGGTGTTATGTGCTGATATTACGGATGTTGTCGGTCCAGTATAGCCAGCAATCCAAAAGGGAAGTCTCTGGTATGGCACCTACCTTCTCGGTGGTGATATTGGCTGGTCGGAGCATGTGCTCTCGCCCCTCTGACTCAGCCACACACACCGGGTTACATAAAAAAAAATTGTGTTTCTAGGTCAAGTAGTTTCGGCTGTACTTTAATTAATCTGTGAGTGAGTGAGAACAAAGAATTGTATATGTATAGAAGAAGATAGGTATATTATATTCTGCGTATATTACTTACCTAGAAAAGTCACTCTTACAAAAGCGAAAACCCCGTCGACAAATCCGGTTAGTTTTCAAGTCAAGGACATTCTAGTTGAAGCGGGATCAGATCACAATTAAATAACACCGGATCGAAGTAAAACACAAAACACAGACGAAACAGGCGTGCGCCGCGTGCGCACGCTAAGCAACAAGATACTCGAATGCGAGCGGGCGGGAGCGCGCGCGAGCGAGGGCGAGGGGCAGGGGTGCGGGCGGACACCGGGAATCGAACGGCGCGGAGGGGGCGGCGAGGGGGCGGCGCGGCGGGGGCGGCGGCGGCGCGGTTGACGACGCGTGAGAAAGGTTCAATCAAAGGTACCCTAAACTACAATACGCTCGGTGCGCAGTGCGCACGCGTTGCATAGTGTACGTACACTCGTACGTACGTACACATACGTACGTATACAGTGCGTACTCTCGCTGTTCCCCGCGCCCCTGGGAGGGGCGCGGGGAACAGCGAGATATTAGAGAATAGTAATTCTAAGCTGCGTGTAAATTCTATAGAATAGAATAGAATAGAAACTCTTTATTGCACACAATTTAAAAGATAATAAGACACAATAAAATACAAGAATACAGGAGTGCGCAAAGGCGGACTTATCTAAAGAATTTGCCTTAGTTTTATTTAACCATTCCAAATGAATTATAACCAACTTGGTGAGTTTATAACCCGCCATTGGATTATAATGTTGTATAATGCATGTTGTATAATGCAATGTGTTGTGTATAATGCAGTGTTGCCAGACGATATTTGGGGTTTGCGGATTTGGTATCTGCAGAATGCGGATTTTTGCCAAAAAAGCGGATTTGCAATTTTTTTACTTCTAATTTTCATACATATTGGTGTATTAGCGAATTATTGGTCGTACTTTAATTTTATAGCGTTAATTTATTAAAAAAAATATTGGGTAGAAAATGAATTTTTATTCATTGTAAGTATAAAATAAGACATACATTTATGTATAAATACAAATAATCACAAAATACATGTTCTTCATCATCATCATCGGCGTGAAATGTTCTTATTCAAAAGAAAACAAATCTTCTGCTTCGACACTTGTGTTGTCTGCATCGGCTTTGGTGTGTTCGTAAATAGTCGCTGGTGTCATTTTGGAAAACATGCATCGTTGGTTCGAATCGAGTGCAGCAGCCTTCCTTTTTTGCCGGTGAACGAATTTTTTTCCGGTGACCGGAGAGTGAAGGAGGGGCAGCAGATGGCGGAGATGGTGGGTCGGTTAGTCAGTTGCGTCGATGTAATAAAAATATGGCTTATTTATACGTTTTTAAAAATCGCTTTACAGCCACGTTTTCATACTCCTGGCCCCATTGTGCGCCGTCACTGGCGATGCCCCGAAACGAGTTCTTTTTCAAAAAACTACCAAAATTAACCGAGGTTAGTGTAGTGCCTGAATCAGATCGAGTCTCAATTAGCTGAACGTAGACCACGAATGGACCTACCTACCACCTAATATTATCGACACGACACTGTATAGTTTTCTTGGACTTAACATCAGCTGGATTTGGGCCGTGACTACAGATATATTATTGAGTAGACTTTCGTCTGTCTTCATCGCCATACCACATGCCTTGCGCATGAGCTTATGAGCCTTTTGCAGGTTAGATTTAACAGTTTCAACAACCACCACTTGCTGTGAATACCGCGACCAAATATTTTCAATTTGTGACCACATACTTAGTTTTTTTGGGGGCAGTATCCAATCCACAGCAGGTCTTTGTCACAGAGTGTTGTCTTCCCTACTGTTACACTTACAGATAGTTTACTTTTTACTACTACATTATTTAGCACATTTACATAGTCCTCGTTATATTTCTAAAGTATAGAAATAACACTTGTCGTTCAGAATTTTATGCAGCCAGTTTTCGTTGTGTTCGCTCTTCTTTAATTTTAATTCAAACTTGTCTATAAAGTCACTGTAATCGGAGATCGAGTCATTGGCTAGAAAACTATCCACCTCTCTTTCATGGCGTTGTGCAATCCGCTAGTACCGTTCCTCTGGACTCGGTCTTGCAGGCGCAGCAGGATTTGACAGGTACGATGGAAGATTTGGGAAGATGCATGGCACGGCACCTTTTTCAAGGCGTGGTCATTCCAATGGTCCATCAACTACTTCACCGTTTTCTTGCACTTTTTTAATAGGTTCTTTTTATAACATCACTATTTCGAAAATGTTTTAAACACGCTCCTACTGCTGGGGTGGGTTCCCAGTTGGCACGAGGTATCGCGCGGATCCACCGCAGACGCAGCTGCTCGTCCTTAGGAAAGCCAAACGTGGTTACTACGCCCTTCTTTTTCACAGAGCTCGAGTAGTTCGAGCTGCAACCAGGCACACAGCACGATCGTGGCATCTGGAAAAAGAAATAAATACTTTCAGACCAGTTTCATACTCCTTTTACGCACTCTCCTTTTCCAACATAAATTCAGCGAAAATAGTAATACAAGTAGTACTCACCTTATATTACTTCGAGATCCAGAGATAATTACGTATTTTTAACCACTATAAAACAAGAACGTCGTATAAAAACAGAAACACCACGCAGTCAGAACCACACATAGCAGCACGCACAGTCAGACCAGACAACCACAGACTATTGCAGAAAACGTTTGACAATTTGAACATGAGCAACAACATTGAGTTGCCACATCAATATTGATAAAAATCGCTAAAACATGCGAACATTGCATATGTGCTATCATTTTGTTTTGTAGCAAACCAGTTAAATATCGACCAATATTAAACTTGTTAATTGTATTATATTAAGTTATAATTTTTTATCGTCTCCAGGATGGATAAATTGTGATTTAATTGTTTGTGGAATATCACTACTTTACGTAATTAGCAACTTAGCGCCGACCCTAGCAACACCACATGATCTATGAAATTACAAGAAAGTGCGTAGCCCTACTACGTTTCCGCTTCAACATAGAGCATGGCCGGAGACGAGTGAGATGGAATAATGCTTTGCCACGGCGCATCCGCTCGCGCGGTGCTTTTGGGACTTTTGGGGTTAGGAACTCACTATCAATCGTTACGACTACGGCAATAGACGAAGACTGCGATACAGACATCATGTTGGGCGGAAGAGGGCTATCCTGCGACATAGCCTCATCGTAATTATTGTGCGCTAAAATATCTTTAAAAATCTATCATGGTAAGATTTTGGGGAAAAAGCGCGGGAAACATTGAGTGGGACACACGAACTTTCGCGCGCTTAAGAAAAAATATTTTTCTTTGCTTTAGAGTTTAAAAAAGCTATCTTCACCGGAAAATGGGAGACTCGGGGAAAAAAAGGCGAAAAAAAAAAACGAAGAAGTGGATACACCCGGCACAACAGTCGACGTACCGTCATAATCCAGCTCGGCTTCTGGCATGGAGGAAGATGAGGATAAGTGCAGAACATACTTCGACACCAAGTACAAAAGGCAGTACGACAGCAAGTACAACAAGTGCGCAGGTGAGAGCGAATTCATTGTATTCGTAGAATCAACGACAGAAAAACCCAATGGAGACAGAGACATCACGTATCTCTCTGCCATCTTCCAAAGAAACTTAAAAGGCATTAAACGCTTCAAGCGAATCAACAATTACATAGTCGGCCTTCTATTTGATACGCATGCTCTCGCCAACACTATGATACAAAACCAGACTTTCCTGAATCTGTACTCATTCAAAGCATCCATACCGGCTTCGGCAACAGAGACCATCGGCGTAATAAAGAATATTCCAACTAAACTCGCCAACAAGAAAATATTCAACGCCATCACTTTACCTTACAAAGTCATCTCCGTCCGACGAATCATGCGCAACGTAAAAACTGAAAATGGATACACGGTCTCGCCGACAAAGACAGTCACGTTGACATTCTCATCTAGCTCTCTGCCTAACTCAGTAGACTTGGATCTGTGGAGTTTCCAAGTTCAACCACACATCCCATCTGTCAAGCTCTGCGTCAACTGCCTGACGTATGGACACCTCGCCCGGTTCTGCATTGAGGGGAATAAAATGAATGTAAAGACGCCAACATTTGCAGATATTTTAAATAATAAACATTTTCCGTCTTTGCAACCTCCGACAATAAGAAAACAATTGCAACCACCGGCAGTTAAAAATTACACCAATACTATCATAAATCCTACCGCTGACATCTCAGAAATTCTAAAATCTGACGTTACAATTAATATACTGGTAAAGACTCTGACAAGTTGACTCATGTCATGACACAGCAGAAGGAGAGTAATATTATATTAAAAATGATAAAATAAAAAACATTCTGAAACAAAACATTTCTTTATTACAATGAACACGAAAACTTTAAATATTATGCAATGGAACGCTCAAGGCATTACTTCTAATCGAAACTCTTTAATTCATTTTTTATACTCTAACAATATACACATAGGTATGATCTGTGAAACTTGGCATAAAATTTTCAACATGAATAAATACAATATTGAATATCTAAATTCAGGTAATAACCATAATGGAGTGGCAATACTAATACATAAGTCAATTCAATATGACAAATTACAACATATTGTGATGATTCATTACAAAACATAGCTGTTCAAATACATTGTTATAATCGTCTTATATCTATAGTTAGTTTTAACAGCACTGGGAACTGCACTCCGAACTTTGATCAAATAAAATTTGAGCAGCTCATTAATAGTATACCGGATTCCTTTATTTTTGCTGGAGATTTTAACGCTTATCACACCCAATGGGGCTGTGACTCTATTAATGCTCGGGGAAGAATGATACATGATGTCATTAATAATAATTCACTGAAAAGTAAAAACTCAACAGTGGTGAAACAACTACTACAGGATCTCACATCTGGAAACCGAATGCCCTTGATCTTACTATTGTATCACCATCATTAGCTCTCGTGCGACTGGGAAGTACAAAACGACCCAATGGGTAGTTATCAATTATCTATTATCACAAAATTATTAATTAATCCGATATTTCCGACTCTTGTACAATTAATGTGTCAAAAAAAACGTAACTTAAAATATATTGATTATAAAATTATATCCAGAAAGAGTGGACGATGCTCTAAGTACTTCCTATAATATAGAACAAAGTACAATTACTTTGTATAATAACTTTACTGAAATTCTCGATTCAGCTATAAAAGACCAAATTAAACCGCAAAATACCTACTGTCACACCTTACAGAGCGTGACCCTGGTTAAGTGCGCAAGTAGCCTCACAGTGGTTTCAGACTCGGGTTCTCTCGAGCATGGTATCTGGATCTTGGGAAGCGTGAAGTCAATGACGAGACGCTCAGACTATATTTTAACAAGTTTATTAAATTATAGCAGTATCTTAGAATCTAATTACAGATCGATAGACCGTTAGACGGTAGTTATAGTAGCAAAGTTAGAGAGTTTATGTTCCTAATTCTTGATTGAGCCTAATTATTACGGCTAAGTAATCGAGGGAGAGTTGCGGAGCCAGCGGCACAGCACTTAGCTCCGGTGGTGTCGCGAGGGTCTCCCCGGTAGGTCCGGGGGGAGTTACAGGTTGCGAAGACAGGCTCCGAGCTGCCGTGGGAGCGGTAGGCGCACCCGCCGAGGGCCGTGCAGCGGCTTCTTCTAGCAGCAGTAGAGAGGCCTTGCCGTAGGGCGGCAAGACTGCGTGGACGCGGTCGCAGGCATCCGCAGGACGTCCGAGGGGGAGCGTCCTACGCCACGCCGCAGACGGGGCGGGCAATAGACGGGCAATCGCCAGTAGGTTTCACACGTGGCCGGGCCAGACAGAGTCCCGGCACCAGCAGGTAGTAGCGGGGTGAGCGAACAAAGGAGGCAAGCCCGGGCCGAAGCGACGTACCGATGCGCAGCAGGAGAGCCGAGAGGCTAGCCTCCACCAAAGCGTAGTTGTAGTAGCGTGGGCTCGGCAGCGAGCCCCGCCCAAAGCGTAGTTGTTGTCAGCGGCGGTGAGCCCTGAAGCGAGCCCCCGCCTAAGCGTAGTTTGTCAGCAGCGGTGAGCCCCGCCGAAGCGCCCGCGGCTGGAAGGCACATGACCAACCGTGGTACAGTAATTACAGTTCGGCGCGGCACGTGGCGGTGAGGCTAAACCACGTGCGCGGGAGACAAGGAGAAGCAATCTTGAGCAGTAACATGAAATCAAGCAAGCAGGGAGAATAGTAAGTAAGAGAAAGTTACTAAGGTGTGCAAGAATAAATACCGGAACAGCAGGCGGCCTCCACCGCGGGCGCTGGAGTAGATGGCAGGAGGTGTAGTCGGGGCGGCAGCTGTGGTACTAAAGTGACCGACGACAGCCGCGCGCCCGAGCTTATATATAATATAACATTGTCTCCCGCCATCATCCAATGCGCACGGCGGCGGGGGATCCGTACGTCCGCGCGATCCGGAGTAGTCGACCCGCGGCGACGGGATCCTACGATAGGTCGGTGCCGCCGGAAGGTTGACGGTATAATACACACATTATGTAAGTTTTTACAGGGGAGCTGGGCCTAAACGGAAAACGATCATACGTAGAGGGGGGTCTAGGCCCCAACATCAAAATCTAGTGGGAAAAGAAAACGTTCTGTTCCAGTTCCATGGTGGAACGAGCATTGAAAGGACGCAGTTAAAAAATTTAGAGAGTCTTATTGTAAATTCAGTCATTGAACTGTGAATATTGCATTAATTTAAAAAAGTACAAGCTAAAAAAATGGTTTTGAAAACACAAAGAAAATTGGAATGGGAAGTTTTCTGTGAATCAATAAATAGGAATACACCTATGAGCAAAATTTGGCAAACAATGCGAAAATTCAACAAAACATTTAATTATTCCAATTTTCAAAGAAATAACTGGGGCTTCGATTTCTTGAAAAAATATGCATCGGACTCCGTCGAGCAGACACCTGACCCTCCACCTGCAGATGCACCTGTAACATCAAATAAAACATATATTAATTAATCCATTCACAATAAAAGAATTCAATTCAGCTTTAAGAGCAAGAAGAGATACCGCTTGCGGTCTAGACATGATAACCTACAAAATGATTAAAAGCTTGAGTGATTTCGCTCTGGATATATTACTTAATATTCTAAATAACTTAATGGAAACATTGTATAATTCCTGAAAAGTGGAAAATTGACTCTATAGTACCCATTCTAAAACCAAATAAGAAATCAGGAGATCCCAACTCTTGCTTGTTCCTGGTGTCAACAACTCTGGTGTCCCGCAGACACCAGGTAGAGCAACCAGTTGCGCAACTGGTTGCTCAGTTGGCGTCCTGGTGAGATATTGTCCTAAGAGTGGAGCGTGCAATTGGTTATTGAATTTTATAAATACTTTTCTACCGTTTAGAAAATTAAATATCCAAGTGACAAGTTTATTAGGTATTCCTAGTTCCGCTGATAGTGTGTATAGAACTTAAATCATATTGTCCTAAGAGTGGAGCGTGCAATTGGTTATTGAATTTTATAAATACTTTTCTACCGTTTAGAAAATTAAATATCCAAGTGACAAGTTTATTAGGTATTCCTAGTTCCGCTAATAGTGTGTATAGAACCTTAATCATATTGTCCTAAGAGTGGAGCGTGCAATTGGTTATTGAATTTTATAAATACTTTTCTACCGTTTAGAAAATTAAATATCCAAGTGACAAGTTTATTAGGTATTCCTAGTTCCGCTAATAGTGTGTATAGAACTTAAATCATATTGTCCTAAGAGTGGAGCGTGCAATTGGTTATTGAATTTTATAAATACCTTTCTACCGTTTAGAAAATTAAATATCCAAGTGACAAGTTTATTAGGTATTCCTAGTTCCGCTAATAGTGTGTATAGAACTTAATGATTTAAATTATTAAAGGTGCCCACTATGTCGAAAAAAAACACACACAGAAGGTTTTGCTTTTCTACTGTCGATTTGTAAATATCTAAATGAAGGTGGCTTAAACTTTCCAGACTAGATTTCCCTCGTCTACAACTAAATTGGTTGCTAGGTAAAACTGTATTGCTCTCGATAAATGTCGATTTCAGATATGTTTTCCATGCATTTCTTACTGCATTGACAAGGCGGTGCAATATCCTTCTTACTCACAGGCCTATTTTTACTAGTTGAATATGCATCATCACGGAGCCGAGCCTTCTTCCTGGTGTTCCTTGTATAATCTGCAGAGTTATCAGGTCTCTTCTTAGTGCGAGCAGGAGTACAAAGTGGTTCAGGAACACTCAACAGCTCAGGTACACCCCTCGCAGTTGTGTCAGCTTTCCTCGTCTCAGTTTCACTTTCGGCTGTATCCCCCATGGTGCAACAAGTTATTTTTTCTTCTTGGGACATTTACACAACACAACAGACAGACACAGTCTGAAGCTAAATCAGCTGAACAACCTTTATCCTGGATAAAGGTGGTTTTTACGCTCATCGAAAAATTGGTGCCCAAATAAAAGTCGGTTACAGTGTAGATAAGAGATTGTTTTTACGCTCAATAGATGTGGCTTGCCATAGTCAAAAATTTTCTGTAAAAAAGTTGGTTTTGAAATTTTGCTCACAAAGGTTTACAATCAGGCATTCAAATCTGCTGTCAACCTCAATAGCTCAGTGGTGCAGACAGTCAACTGTCGCTATTGAATGTTAAGCAACGCTGGGTGCGGTCAGTACTTGGATGGGTGACCGCTGACCGTTGGAGGCTGAGCGAGGTTCGGATTCCTCGTAAAACTGTAGGTCCCTTCCCTCCTAATCTTACTTGGTGGTAGGGTTTAACCCGCCCGGGTTGGTACCACCGCACTGAATGAAACGTCGGTCAAAACGGCTATGTAAATAGTTTGTGTTTTCCGACCAGTTCAGTGTAGCCGGCACGATCAAAGAGGGAAGCACTGACATGGCACCTAGTTCACCCGGTGTTATGGGCTGACATCACGGACGTTGTAGGTGATGTAGCCAACGTGTCAGTTTCCATAAAAATAAAAAAAATAAAATATTTGAGTGTGATTGATTTTAACGTATCGTGAGAGTTAAGTGCTGCCTTAAGCATTAAAACCATTTTGATGTTGCGGTCCTGTCCTCCGCAACAGTCGTTCCAGAGGACCAGATGCTCCGCTTTTGGACTCAATCTATTTTTAATGAAATGAGTTAGGCAGGACCCTACCTCTTGGGAACCCCTTCCAGCGTCGCCTTCAACCCATACATAGCAGTAACCTATATTGCTGGACATTTTCAGTGATGTGCACACTTCGCAAGCGCCTCTCTTACTAATTGCCTCATTCCATAAAAAACAAAAGCCATGTTTCGTTGCAATATCATAATATAGATAGTGAAATTGAAGTTGGATAGCCTTCTTTTAACCGACTTCAAAAAAAGGAGGAGGTTCTCAATTCGAGTGTACGTTTTTTTTTATGTTTGTTACGCGATTACTCCGCCAATTGTGGGCTGATTTTGAAAATTCTTTTTTTGTTTGTTAGGTCATACTTCCGAGGTGGTCCCATTTAAATTTTATCGAAATTGGTTCAGCGGTTTTCGAAAAATGAATAAAATACTATGGTGTGTGGTTACCTTCAGCAAAACTTGTGATGTGGTCTTTTTCAGCCATTTTCAGTTTGATAATTTATTATGGTGTGTGGTTACCTTCAGCAAAACTTTGTGATGTGGACTTTTTCAGCAATTTGCAGTTTGACACATATGGCGAGTAATTCTGTGCCACTTCAATCGATTTCGATTATTCTTTTTTATGTAATACTAGCTGAGCCCGCGGCTCCGCTCGCGTGAAATTCGTATTTCAAAGAAGAAAGTAAGTAACTGAGGGCGAGGCCGAAGGCCGAGCTGCGTTCAGGAAGACTATAAACCTTCTCGAAGAAATTAAGTAACTAAGGGCGAGGCCGAAGGCCGAGCTGCGTTCAGGAAGACTATAAACCTTCTCGAAGAAAGTACGCAACTGAGGGCGAGGCCGAAGGCCGAGCTGCGTTCAGGAAGACTATAAACCTTCTCAAAGAAAGTACGTAACTATGGGCGAAACCGAAGGCCGAGCTGCGTTCAGTAAAACTATAAACCTTCTAGAAGAAAGTAAGTAACAAAGGGCGAGGCCGAAGGCAGAGCTGCGTTCAGGAAAACGATAAACTTTCTCAAAGAAAGTAAGTAACTGAGGGCGAGGCCGAAGGCCGAGCTGCGTTCAGGAAGACTATAAACCTTCTCGAAGAAAGTAAGTAACAAAGGGCGAGGCCGAAGGCCGAGCTGCGTTCCGGAAGACGATAAACTTTCTCGAAGAAAGTAAGTAACTGAGGGCGAGGCCGAAGGCCGAGCTGCGTTCACGAAGACGATAAACTTTCTCGATGAAATTAAGTAACTGAGGGCGAGGCCGAAGGCCGAGCTGCGTTCAGGAAGACGATAAACTTTCTCGAAGAAAGTAAGTAACTGAGGGCGAGGCCGAAGGCCGAGCTGCGTTCACGAAGACGATAAACTTTCTCGAAGAAATTAAGTAACTGAGGGCGAGGCCGAAGGCCGAGCTGCGTTAAGGAAGACTATAAACCTTCTCGAAAAAAGTAAGTAAGAAAAGGCGAGGCCGAAGGCGGAGCTGCGTTCAGGAAGACGATAAACCTTCTTGAAGAAAGTAAGTAAGTGAGGGTGAGGCCGAGGGCCGAGCTGCGTTCAGGAAGACTATAAACCTTCTCGAAGAAAGTAAGCAACAGAGGGCGAGGCCGAAGGCCGAGCTGCGTTCAGGAAGACGATAACCTTTTCGAAGAAAGTAAGTAACAGAGGGCGAGGCCGAAGGCCGAGCTGCGTTCAGGAAAAATATAAACCTTCTCGAAGAAATTAAGTAATTGAGGGCGAGGCCGAAGGCCGAGCTGCGTTCAGGAAGACTATAAACCTTCTTGATGAAAGTACGTAACTGAGGGCGCGGCCGAAGGCCAAGCTGCGTTCAGGAAGACTATAAACCTTCTTGATGAAAGTAAGTAACTGAGGGCGAGGCCGAAGGCCGAGCTGCGTTCAGGAAGACGATAAACCTTCCCGAAGAAATTAAGTAATTGAGAGCGAGGCCGAAGGCCGAGCTGCGTTCAGGAAGACTATAAACCTTCTTGATGAAAGTACATAACTGAGGGCGAGGCCGAAGGCCGAGCTGCGTTCAGGAAGGCGATGACCTTTTCGAAGAAAGTAAGTAACAGAGGGCGAGGCCGAAGGCCGAGCTGCGTTCAGGAAGACTATAAACCTTCTCGAAGAAAGTAAGTAACTAAGGGCGAGGCCGAAGGCCGAGCTGCGTTCAGGAAGACTATAAACCTTCTCGAAGAAAGTACGCAACTGAGGGCGAGGCCGAAGGCCGAGCTGCGTTCAGGAAGACTATAAACCTTCTCAAAGAAAGTACGTAACTATGGGCGAAACCGAAGGCCGAGCTGCGTTCCGTAAGACTATAAACCTTCTCGAAGAAAGTAAGTAACAAAGGGCGAGGCCGAAGGCCGAGCTGCGTTCAGGAAAACGATAAACTTTCTCGAAGAAAGTAAGTAACTGAGGGCGAGGCCGAAGGCCGAGCTGCGTTGAGGAAGACTATAAACCTTCTTGAAGAAAGTACGTAACAATGGGCGAGGCCGAAGGCCGAGCTGCGATTAGGAAGACTATAAACCTTCTCGAAGAAAGTAAGTAGCAAAGGCCGAGGCCGAAGGCCGAGCTGCGTTCAGGAAGACGATAAACTTTCTCAAAGAAAGTAAGTAACTGAGGGCGAGGCCGAAGGCCGAGCTGCGTTCAGGAAGACGATAAACTTTCTCGAAGAAAGTAAGTAACTGAGGGCGAGGCCGAAGGCCGAGCTGCGTTCACGAAGACGATAAACTTTCTCGAAGAAATTAAGTAACCTAGGGCGAGGCCGAAGGCCGAGCTGCGCTCAGGAAGACTATAAACCTTCTCGAAGAAAGTAAGTAATAAAAGGCGAGGCTGAAGGCCGAGCTGCGTTCAGGAAGACCATAAACCTTCTCGAAGAAAGTAAGTAAGTGAGGGTGAGGCCGAGGGCCGAGCTGCGTTCAGGAAGACTATAAACCTTCTCGAAGAAAGTAAGCAACAGAGGGCGAGGCCGAAGGCCGAGCTGCGTTCAGGAAGACGATAACCTTTTCGAAGAAAGTAAGTAACAGAGGGCGAGGCCGAAGGCCGAGCTGCGTTCAGGAAAAATATACACCTTCTCGAAGAAATTAAGTAATTGAGGGCGAGGCCGAATGCCGAGCTGCGTTCAGGAAGACTATAAACCTTCTTGATGAAAGTACGTAACTGAGGGCGAGGCCGAAGGCCGAGCTGCGTTCAGGAAGACTATAAACCTTCTTGATGAAAGTAAGTAACTGAGGGCGAGGCCGAAGGCCGAGCTGCGTTCAGGAAGACGATAAACCTTCCCGAAGAAATTAAGTAATTGAAAGCGAGGCCGAAGGCCGAGCTGCGTTCAGGAAGACTATAAACCTTCTTGATGAAAGTACGTAACTGAGGGCGAGGCCGAAGGCCGAGCTGCGTTCAGGAAGACGATGACCTTTTCGAAGAAAGTAAGTAACAGAGGGCGAGGCCGAAGGCCGAGCTGCGTTCAGGAAGGCCAATAACCTTCTCGATGAAAGTAAGTAACTAAGGGCGATGCCGACGGCCGAGCTGCGTTCAGGAAAACTATAAACCTTCTCGAAGAAATTAAGTAATTGAGGGCGACGCCGAAGGTCGAGCTGCATTCAGGAAGACTATAAACCATCTTGAAGAAAGTAACTATCGCCCATAGTTACTTACTGTCATCGAGAAGGTTTAGCGTCTTCCAGGATACAGGTCGGCCTTCGGCCACACCCTTAGTTACTTACTTTCTTCGAGAAGGATTATAGTCTTCCTGAACGCAGCTCCACCGTAGGCCTCGCCCTCAGTTACTTACTTTCTTCTTTTGAAATACGAATTTCACGCGAGCGAATCCGCGGGAAAAAGCTATCGATATTAAAATAAGAAACTTAAGTTAAAATAATATTCGCCTCGCCCCGCTGCTGCCCCCTCTCCCTCTCCGTCTCCGTCTCCGTCTCCGTCTCCTTCTCCGTCTCCGTCTCCGTCTCCGTCTCCGTCTCCGTCTCCGTCCCCGTCCCCGTCCCCGTCCCCGTCCCCGTCCCCGTCTCCGTCTCCGTCTCCGTCCCCGTCCCCGTCCCCGTCCCCGTCCCCGTCTCCGTCTCCGTCTCCGTCTCCGTCTCCGTCTCCGTCCCCGTCCCCGTCTCCGTCTCCGTCCCCGTCTCCGTCTCCGTCTCCGTCTCCCTCTCCCTCTCCCTCTCTCTCTCTCTCTCTCTCTCGGTCTCTCTCCCTCCCCTCCGCCTTCCCTCCCCCTCCCCATCATTTAATCCTAAAATCTAATTTCGAAATCATCCCCTATTTTAATTTAAGGGTTGATTTAACTAAAACGCCGAAACACCTAATTCTTTATTTCATACCAAAAGCCTAAATATGAATCGTTATATCCCTAACTTGAGAAATGATGGGTTCCCCATACAAACGTTCATCCCCTATTTCACCCCCTTAAGGGTTGTTTTTTGAGACAAAAGGTAGCCTATGTCCTTCCTCAGGATGCAATTCATCTCCGTACAAAATTTTATAAAATCTTAAAATCTAATTTTGAAATCATCCCCTATTGTAATTTAAGGGTTGATTTAGCAAAAACGCTGAAACACGTAATTCTTTATTTCATACCAAAAGCCTAAATATGAATTGTCATATCCCTAACTCGAGAAATGCTAGGTTCCCCATACAAACTTTCATCCCCTATTTCACCCCCTTAAGGGTTGTTTTTTGAGACAAAAGGTAGCCTATGTCCTTCCTCAGGATCCAATTCATCTCCGTTCAATATTTTATCGAAATCTGTTCAGCGGTTTAGGCGTGAAAAGGTAACAGACAGACAGACAGACAGACAACAGAGTTACTTTCGAATTTATAATATTAGTATGGATTACTAAAAAGAATGAAATAAAAACTGTTTAAAAAAATATAAAACCGACTTAAAAAAAAAACCTAGAACTAAAAAGTATTAAATACCTAATATTTTGAAATACATGAATCGATATTGTGATACATATTCGGACCCTTGTTTCATGAATATTCTAAATTTGAAATCTTTTCCGACCGGCCGGATGCGCTTAATATATTATGGTACGAGTACCATCGAGCTGGTCTGATGATGGAGACGGAAGGTGGCGATAGGAACTCCTATACTGCACATGATAAACCCATTGTGTTTGGGCTCGTTGCATTTGTCTTCACGAGCAATTTACTTTAGACCTAGGAGATTCTCAATTCGACGGTATGTTTTCTTTTTTTGGATTAGCAAATATATTGGCTACTCCCCGGTGATCAGTTACTATATTGGTAGAGTTGTGTGCTCGGAGGGCTGGCGGGATGCCTACTTTGGAGGAGAGTTGCTTCCTGATGTATCCATAAAAAGATTTGGGTCCTGTCTCTACAATGTGCGCCTCAAATGACCGTCTCGCTTGTCTTGTTATATGTACAATGTTGTTGTTCATGCTACGATAGGCTGCATACGCTTCGTCAGATTTACCCAGTTGGTAGAGCCTCCAAAGTTGTTTCTTTATCTTTATCAATTCAAGGATTTCTTTCTTAATCCACGGTCTATTAGCAGACATATTTGTTGGTTTGGAGATGGGTACGTGAGTGTTTAGTGCATTACTTGCAATGGATTTATAGTCATGCCAGGCTTCTATCATGTCGGTGTGTTTGTCGTTAGTGATATTTGCCTCTTTCAGCATTGAAGTTATGGCTTGGTATTCCGCTTTAAAATAGTTTGGCCGTAATTTCGGAAGATCCTGGCGACTGTTATTCTGTACAATTTGTACACTAGCGATAAGAACGAGGTGGTCGCTCGTAGAGCTACTTACTGTCGTACGCGTCTTCCTTTAGAATAGGGGCAGCCCAATCGAACTCAATCGACTCGCGAGGTGAGCTGCAAAAGGTCAACGGCTGAAACTAAATAAACACACACTACGAGGGGCAAACCGAAATGATCGGGAATAGAAAAAACTACATACTGAAAATAACTAAACTCATTTTTATTGCTTTTCAAAGTAATCTCCGTTGCAGTTAATGCACTTTTGCATTCATTCGAACCAATTATTATAGCAGCAATTCCAGTCTGAAGTTGACATAGTCAAAATGGCCGATCTGTACGCTTCGACTGCTTCTTCTGGGTCTTGGAACCGCTGACCACGCAATAAATTTTTGATTCTAGGGAATGTGAAGTAATCATTAGGGCTCAGATCAGGGCTGTACGGAGGATGGTCCATTAACTCGACGTTTTCCTGTTTCAAAAACTCACTTGTTTTCTTAGCGGTGTGGGAGCTTGCATTATCGTGATGGAGGATTATGCGTCGTTTCGGGTTACCTTTACGGAGTTCGGATATCATTTCTGGAAAACAAACCGTTGTATACCAATCAGCGATAACCGTTCTTCGTTCCTCTAAGGAAACTTTGACTACATGTCCTGCTTTCGAGATAAACGAAGCGACCATTTTCTTCGATACGTTGCGAGAGCGGACAACTTTTGTTGGCTTGATTTCACCTGCGAAGCCCCAAACAGTCGATTGCTGTTTTCTTTCCGGCTCGTATGAATAAATCCACGATTCGTCACCTGAGACGATATTGTAAACAGCTTTTGACTTTCCTGCGTTGAAGCGTTGCAGAGTAGACCGGCACCAATTGACACGAGCCGCCTTTTGCTCTTCGGACAAATTATGGGGCACCCAGCGGGAAACTAGCTTTCTGACTGAACCTTTGTTATTCTTGAATAATTGTTTCCTTTCCTTTCTTCAAAACCTCTTTCCATCCATCCTTATCTGTATTCTTCTTTTCGTTGTGCAATTTCACGTCGCTCGTGTGGTTAGGTATACGTGTCGGGGCGACGGAGTCGGGGGCGGCAGCGGTCGCATACGTCATCGTGGGAGGCGACTTGGAAGTAGCGCGCGCGCCTCTAGCTGCGGCCGTGCTCGCTGCCGATGGCGGGGGTGAAGCGAGGGGAGTGCTGTCGTATAAATCCATGCTTGCATTAACCGCTAACCAACTAACATTCAAATTTGTTCAAAATCAAAGATTAATATGATAAAGTTATAGAATAACTATTATGTTATATATATGTCATACAATATAATTGAATTATAATTGTTTTTATCTTTTAATCTAAAATTATCTTGTATACGTAATTATTTGTATATTCAGGCAATGGTATAAAACTAGTTTAATTTTTCGTTGTTATTCCGACGAGATTTTACACCGGTTGCTCCTATCTATTACATGTTCAGTTTGTCGCACATATCGCTGCCGATGCACTTCACCGCCTTCTGGTCGGAGTCGCTGTCGCTGGCGTTATCGCCACTGTTAACGTGGCTGTTGTCGCTGTTGGCGTGGCCATTGTCGTTGTTCTTGTGGCGATTGTCGTCGTCGAGGTCGTCGTTATCTTGGCGGCTGTCGCTGTCGTCGCGGTAGTGGGTCGATGCAGAAAGCTCCTCTTCTTAGGCGTCCAGTTTCTCGGTAATCTAATTTATTTTTAATAGAGTCTCCAAGTTTCTATTTGCTATGGCGATGTATTTATCCAAATTATCCTGTCCTATATTCGTCGTAACGGCTTCCTTGCGCGAAGGCTGCGACCGGCTGACTATCACCACGCTCTCCTTCTGCGACTTGAGGTATGCGTCGACGAACATGTCATTCGACAGTGTCCCTTGGCAGTCTGCACGTTCCTCCATCTCTACGGGCAGCTCACACTGCGCATGAAATAAACACTATGTTATTGTGGAGGCTAGCGGTGCTTTGAAAGTGCTTAGTTAATTTTATAGACGTCCATATGCGCCAGCCGCGCAGCTATAACACCCAGACCGGTGGATCTACAGTTTTACATGAAATTTGAACAATGGAGCAGCTGGTGAATGTATGCACATTCATTTTTACAAATGAGAAAATAATCATTAGTTCACGCCAGCCGGGTTCCAACCTCGGACCTCTCGTCCCTATGACGAATGATTTATATTATACATATTAAGTACTTTCTTTTATTGTATACTAGCTTTTGCCCGCGGCTTCGCTCGCGTGAAATTCGTATTTCAAAGAAAGCAAGTAAGTAACTAAGGCCGATCTGCGTTAAGTAAGGTAAACGATAAACCTTCTCAACTAAAGTAAGTAACTAACGGCGAGGCTTCAGGCTGAGCTGCATTCTGGAAGACAATAAACCTTCTCGAAGAAAGTATGTAACTAAAGGCGAGGCCGAAGGCCGAGCTGCGTTCAGAAAGACGATAAACCCTCTCAAAGAAAGTAAGTAATTGAGGGCGAGGCCGAAGGCCGAGCTGCGTACAGCAAGACTATAAACCTTCTTGAAGAAAGTAAGTCACTGAGGGCGAGGCCGAAGGCCGAGCTGCGTTCAGGAAAACGATAACCTTTTCGAAGAAGTAAGTAACAGAGGGCGAGGCCGAAGGCTGAGCTGCGTTCAGGAATACCATAAACCATCTCGAAGAAAGTAAGTAACTAAGGGCGAGGCCGAAGGCCGAGCTGCGTTCAGGAAGACTATAAACCTTCTCGAGGAAATTAAGTAATTGAGGGCGAGGCCGAAGGCCGAGCTGCGTTCAGGAAGACGATAAACCTACTCAAAGAAAGTAAGTAATTGAGGGCGAGGCCGAAGGCCGAGCTGCGTACAGCAAGACTATAAACCTTCTTGAAGAAAGTAAGTCACTGAGGGCGAGGCTGAAGGCCGAGCTGCGTTCAGGAAGACCATAAACCTTCTCGAAGAAAGTAAGTAACTAAGGGCGAGGCCGAAGGCCGAGCTGCGTTCAGGAAGACTATAAACCTTCTCGAATAAATTAAGTAATCGTGGCCAAGGCCGAAGGCCGAGCTGCGTTCAGGAAGACTATAAACCTTCTCGATGAAAGTAAGTACCTAACTGAGGGCGAGGCCGAAGGCCGAGCTGCGTTCAGGAAGACCATAAACCTTCTCGAAGAAAGTAAGTAACTAAGGGCGAGGCCGAAGGCCGAGCTGCGTTCAGGAAGACCATAAACCTTCTCGAAGAAATTAAGTAATTGAGAGCGAGGCCGAAGACCGAGCTTCGTTCAGGAAGACTATAAACCGTCTTGAAGAAAGTAAGTAACTATCGCCCATAGGTACTTACTGTCATCGAGAAGGTTTAGTGTCTTCCAGAATACAGCTTGGCCTTCGGCCACGCCCTTAGTTACTTACTTTCTTCGAGAAGGATTATAGTCTTCCTGAACGCAACTCGACCTTAGGCCTCGCCCTCAGTTACTTACTTTCTTCGAGAACTTGTTCGAGAAGGTTGAAGGTCTTCCTGAACGAAGCTCGGCCTTCGGCCTCGCCCTTTGTTGCTTATTTTCTTCGAAAAGGTTTAACCTCTTCCTGAACGCAGCTCGGCCTTCGGCCTCGCCTTTAGTATGTTACTTACTTTCTTTGAGAATGTTTATTGTTTTTATCTGAATCCAGTTCGCCCTCCAGTCCTGGCCTAAGTTACTTAGTTTCTTCTTTTGAAATACGAATTTCACGCGAGCGAATCCGCGAAGCTATCAACATTAAAATAAGAAAATTCAATTAAAATAAATCAAATACTTTAGATACCTACCTAATTAAAATACTCCACATATTAGCATAACCGGAACTGAATTTTATTTGGCCTATCCTGTGTCTCGGTATAGCTAAATGTGCGTGTAGTAATTTTAATCGAATTTAGATGATCGGTTTAAATTTTATGGAGGAAATTCATACAAACATATTCGCCTCGCCCCGCTGCCCCAAGACATTCTCATGGTCATAACTTTTAAACTATTTGTCCAAATTACTTAGTGTAACCGCCAAAGTTTATCTACTTTAAATAACAGAAGCGATAAAAGTATGTATTTTGATAAGAATTAATTCAAAACTATTAAATGTGCATTGTAAATACAGTATCCAATTTAAATGTATTTTTGGTTCACTATTTTGGCTATAGTGGCTTCCACATAAAAGGTAGATATATGCTGTCGCGGACTTTTTTTTAGAACTATTTTAGAGAAACAACCTCACCATACACTATCTTCGTGTAACTCTAACGGTTTATGCAGCGCACGCCGAGATAGCTCTCAGAAGGCAGGATTTTTTCCGACTTAAGTACTTGACATTTATAGATATTTGGGCAAATTTACACAATGTCTTTATAAATTATAGCCTTTTTGATGTATAAGCTATAGTACTGTAAAGGCTCATCAAAATCTGTTCAGTAGTTTTTGCGTGAAAGAGGAATATTATATAGTGCGGCTGCTGCGCGTCCCTCGCGCCGCCCCCGCCCCGCCGCCGCGCCGCCAACTGCCGCTCGCTCGGTAAATACCTAACCTATGTAATAGTACTAAGGCGCGCGGATTGAACATATCGGTTTGTATGGGAGCCACATCTTAGCGTAACCGGAACTGAATTTTATGTAGCCTATCCTGTGTCCCATATAGTTAAATGTGCTTGTACAAAGTTTCATCGAATTCGGATGATCGGTTTAAGAGTTATGGCGGAACATACATACATACAGAAAAGATTTCTAAAAATCGTCAATTTAGCTTTAGTATCATACATAGAGGCTACAAACTCAATATTTCCTAAAACAAAGTAACTTACTCCATGACCACCCCTTACAGATTTATTATTAGTATTGCGGATTTTTAAAACTCCTTCTAGTCAGCACTTTAAGCTTCCCAGGGTAATCCGTCATATTGGTTTCATCAAAAAAAAGTTTTAAAAAACATAAAACCGACTTCCTAAAAAAAGTAAAACTAAAAAACTATTTAAAATAAAAATATAAAAACCGCCTTCAAAAATATATGAAATAAAAACCTAAAAAAAAAAACGAACCCTAGAGTTGAAGGCGGTGCTAAAGCAAGCAAAAATGATGCATGAAAGAAAACATGAGTGGATGATAATATCCTTTGTGATTTGTAAAGCAAGCAAAAATGATGCATGAAAGAAAACATGAGTGGATGATAAAATCCTTTGTGATTTGTGTAGCCTTTTTAGCACCGCCTTCAACTCTAGGGTTCGTTTTTTTTTTTAGGTTTTTATTTCATATATTTTTGAAGGCGGTTTTTATATTTTTATTTTAAATAGTTTTTTAGTTTTACTTTTTTTAGGAAGTCGGTTTTATGTTTTTTAAAACTTTTTTTTTATTTCACAGTTTTTTTTAGTAATTTTTTGCTATTAATGTACTCGGCGGAATCGCTCGGCCTTCGGCCTCGCGATTCCGCCTCGCTTTCCAATCCGATCTTGACCCAATTAAAATAGGACCACGTCAGCTTCGATAGCTCAGTGGTGCAGACAGTCAACTGTCGCTATTGAATTTTAAGCAACGCTGGGTGCGGTCAGTACTTAGATGACCGCTGACCGTTGGAGGCTGACCAAGGTTCGGATTCCTCGTAAAACTGTAAGTCCCTTCCCTCGTAATCTTACTTGGTGGTAGGGTTTAACCTTCCCGGGTTGGTACCACCGCACTGAATTAAACGTCGGTCGAAACGGCTATGTAAATAGTTTGTGTTTTCCGACCAGTTCAGTGTAGTCAGCACGATCAAAGGGGGAAGCACTGACATGGCACTGGTGTTATGGGCTGAAATCACGGACGTTGTAGGTGATGTTGCAGAACTTAGTAGAATGGACAGACATAATCGTGTTACGGAACCCTACTTAACAGTTGCACTCCGGGAGTGCCGGCAGATCCCGTGCCACTCTAACTTAACCCTTAACGCAATGACTTAAGGTTTCATTTTAAAAATGACGCTGACGCGATGTCGCGAGTTATACATTTTTACCCACCTAAAAAAGTGCCAAGAGCCGCTAAAGAAGTTTTCACTTCAAAAACCTCAGGGTTATCCCCTTTCAAATAAAAAAAAAAAGAATTTTCAAAATCGGCCCACAATTGACGGAGTAATCGCGTAACAAACATCCAAAAAAAGAAAACATACCGTCGAATTGAGAATCTTTTAGGTCTAAAGTAAATTTCTCGTGAAGACAAATGCAACGAGCCCAAACACGATGGGTTTATCATGTGTAGTTTAGGAGTTCCTATGGCCACCTTCTGTCTCCATCATCAAACCAGCTCGATGGTACTCGGTACAGTAGGTACTGGCCAGGTACCATAATAAATTAAGCGCCGGTCGGAAAAGATAAAAAAATTTCAAATTTAGAATATTCATGAAACAAGGGTCCGAATATGTATCACTAGTATATCGATTCATGTATTTCAACAGGACAGAGAAAATTTCAAAATATTAGGTATTTAATACTTTTTAGTTTTTTTTTTTTTTGTTTTTTGGAAATCGGTTTAATATTTTTTAAAACAGTTTTTATTTCATTCTTTTTAGTAATATTACATAAAAAAGAATAATCGAAATCGAATAATCGAAATCGATTGAAGTGGTACAGAATTATTCGCCATATGTGTCAGACTGCAAATTGCTGAATAAGTCCACATCACAAATGTTTTGCTGAAGGTAACCACACACCATACTAATTTATCAAACTGAAAATTGCCGAAAACGACCACATCACAAGTTTTGCTGAAGGTAACCACACACCATAGTATTATGCTGATTTTTCGAAAACCACTGAACCAATTTCGATAAAATTGAAATGGGACCACCTCGGAAGTATGACCTAACTAACAAAAAAAGAATTTTCTAAATCGGCCCTCAATTGACGGAGAAATCGTGTTACAAACATACAAAAAAATAAAAATAAAAAAAAAAATAAAAAAAAAAAACATACAGACGAATTGAGAACCTCCTCCTTTTTTGGAAGTCGGTTAAAAATTAATAATCGCCTCGGGCTTTACACCTTCGAGGGTAGTCGACAGTAATTCGAAGTAGTTGTTTACAGTATCTGGAGTTGTTGCGGCTCTCGCTCTTTTGATATTGTCCACGAATCGTTGAGATATAATATTGACCGCACAATTTGCAACTGTTACAGAAGCCCCAGTGTTATGCTTGCCTCGGTTGATGTTACTGGGATGAAATCATATCTTTTACGTGTAATGAAATGTGGTTTTTATGAGGATTTTGTTCCAAGTATTCATTTGTTTATGTTACGACTGTACCAAAACACCTTACTGCATCTTCGGATGGGTAAATGAAGCTATTTTTTGCAGCGTCATATTCCCTATAACATGCCCACTCATGGATGCCGCTTTGCTCACTTGTAAGGCTTTTTTTGCAAGAATCACATTTTATTCTAATTTTATTAAATACGAGTATTTTTCGCACTACCCATCCAACTGTGTAGGCCCGCGAATGAACGTTAATGCGTTCTCGCCGGGCCTGCTCCACAATCATCTCAATGTCTTTTTTGGAATGACCCGACTCAACATTTTCTTGTTCATTCAATAATTAACATAAATTTATCACCTGATTCGCTGGATCATCCTCACAATTAAAAGTATCATTGTGAAATTGTATTATTCTAGAACCTAATTAATAATGACTTAAAGGTGCAGTTGAAGCTGTGGCAGTTTGATCATTACTTCTATAATAATTATAGAAGTAATATATATATTATATATAATTATTATAGGCTCACACTTGGCCAAAAAAGTTTTCTATTGGGTCAGAGTTATAATCCACATCGTTCATTTAATAGTATAGTGACATAATGTAAAATACTTTACTTTTCAGTAGAGGCATTTGAAGATTTCGCTAGATGGCACGAAAGTTGCTGCTGGAGAAGATGGAACGAAAGTTGCTGCTAGAGAAGATGGCACGATAGTTGCTGATGGAAGAGACACCGATGAATTGTCACTGTAAAAGTCGGAATTCAACTGCGAAGACGACGGACCCATATAAATTTGTTTAACCAGTTGTAACATTCCCAATTGAAAATCTAAAACCGAGTAAAAATTTAGTGTCATCATCTTCGTCATTATAAGTTGGGTTGGATTTTTGGGTTGTTTTCTCTCTTTGCTGCAGAATATTTAATATCTGACTGGGGACATCTTTTTTCACCTCCTGGCTCCATAACATGCAATACCTGTTCATTTTGATGGCCTTGATCTCCCGAATTTGCTTCTAAATCTGAACTGCTGGAGCTGACTGTTACCCGGTAATTTGGGTCATTTATACTGTCGTCAGATGAGTAGGCATCGCTGTCTGAACTATCGCTTGTATTTGAAATAGAATTAGTAGAATGTGACATCCGATCTTTAATTTCAGTAGTTTCACAAGAAAGTCCATAGTATCTTGCGTTCCGGATTCCAACAATCTCAATATTATTCGGTCCTGCTTCTAGTTCTACATCCCGGCAGATTTCTAGAACACAATTATAGATTATATTATATCAATTATCAATTATAAAAGCCTAGCCTACTCGTATAACATAATATTTTCATGTTACACACATTAACTTACTATTATTTATCGAGTCATTTACCTAGTCTGTGGAGGTGTTTATCGGGTATTTCCAGGCAAGCTGGACCGCTTTCAGTCTCATGGTGATGAGGTGCCACGGCTGAGGTTTGTAAAATTTTATGGAATCAGGTAATATAACTCATGAAATCAAAACAAACGAAAACCATAAGAACATCGTGTTGTGTAATTTAATTTACCAAGTCCGGTATCTTGGCCTCATTATTTTAATGTTTTGGCTACTAAAGAACTGCCACAACCACAACTCATATAACTTTTCAAAGTTATCACAATTTTTATTAAAGCGGGCACGGTTTTTTATTTTCCTCTTGCATCAATATAATATTTAATTTTTTCCAACGTATCTATTGTTTCTCTCCAAAACTTATGTTGGGCTTAATAGTACAGGCCTAAAGAGTCCCGAGGGTCAAACAAATACCTAACATTTATTTTGTTGTTTTAAATTGTACCTATATATGTCCAAATTTTTTTAAAGAAGTTCCCAATCTGTAGCTATTGAGCAACTTTGATTTCTGAGACATCGTAAGACATACGATTTTATAAATAAATTTTTACCAAATATTGGCGAAAATGTTATCGGTTATGCATACTTTCGGCTCTTTGATAGAGGAAACAACACTAAAACATACGTTGGGAGTATTGAATTGTATTGTTGTATTGTTTATTGATCATTCATATGGCAGTTAGACTGCGCTCGAACTTGTCACAATTTGTTCTATCCGGTTAGATTACACCCACGAAGAAGAACCGACAAGAAACTTCGCAGGGTATTTTTTTAAACATATTTTTACAAGTATTTAGTGACTAGCCACATAATAACACCGCCCATAGTCTATCTAAAACACAGCTTGAGAGCAAGATTAACAATTGTGTAGGAGTAATAAAAACGCTTTTCGTGGCACTAGTATTTATTATAGTATTGGATCATCCTCATCCACATCCTCAAGAGGAGACCACCCAGAATTATTTAAACACTCGATTCCCTGACAGTGCTTGCACATGGGGGAACAAACGATCTGGGCACATCTTCAGGCATCCTTGCACTTGCAACTCAGCAAAATCCTTAGGTTATCCGGAGCTGGTGGTGCTGTCATTGGTACTGGTTCTACAGAATTTCCATTCCCACTACGCCAGCCCCAATCAGTTGGTGGGAGAGTTTGCCCCAACCATTGTTGCACCTGGAAACAAAATGATTAAATGTGAATTGTAAGCTAAATAGCCAAACTGTTTAAAGAAAATTATTGTATCTGTATGCAAGTAAAAACCAAGATACCTGATGATAAACTCTGAAAGAGTGCAATTGGGCTGCGTCTCAGGTTGGAGGAAGAGTAGAAATGTAAAATTTTCGTGACAATGCTTGCTGATCAACTGCTTGGCAGTAGTAAAAGTATCGTAATACGTTAAGTTTAACAAAATTAATTTTCTGCGTCCTTTTCTTATATACTTAGCTCAATAATGAACTTTTCACCTGCAGAGCTTATCTCCTCATGAGTTGAATTATGTGCAGCAAATACACTCACTGATGATAGGAGATTCGAATCTTTCTCAAGAAGATCAAATCCAGATTTTTGTCCTTACCAAAATGGCACTTGTTGTATCACACCCTGTCATGGCATGGCAAAACAATCGTGCTTCCATCATTCCATTTCCCAGTGATTTTTGCAATTTTCCAATATTGTGAACTCTGACAGCTGTTGTAGATCCTCCAGGCAGGTACATGTACACATTGTTTTCAGTGCTTGCTCTTGCAATCAGTATTGCCAAAATATCCGTATCTGTAGCTACAACGGCAACAGGTTGTTCCCTCGTCGAAAGTCTTAACGCTGTTGTGACTACAAAAACATCGGCATCACCTTCTGCTTTCAACACGAGTAATAAGCTGGGCTTTATTTTTGTAGTTAGCCAGAAACTGTGAAGATGATGTTGTGATCTGTGACTGTGAATTCACGGTGTTGCAACCCCAACATTAAAACCCGAAAGGGGATGATTCTGTACGTGAAATAGAACTTTTGTTCTACTACTTTGAAGAAAAAAAATTTTTTTCTCCGCACATTTTGGGAATAGGTATTTAAAATTTGTATGGAAAAAATAATTTATATTTTGTTTAAAAAAAAATGTTTTTCGCCACAGAAGTTGTTTAGTTTCACGACCGAAGGGAAGCACTGACATGGCACCTAGTTCACCCGGTGTTATGGGCTGACATCACGGATGTTGTAGGTGAGGTAGCCAACCGTGTCAGTTTCCATAACAAAAAAAATAAAAAAACATAATATAGAATAACCCCCTTATGTCAGTTAAACATATTACGAGGGCAACTGCAACACCCTGCATATGGGAACATGTATATAAAGAAGGTCTACGGTGCCATGCATTCCCTTAAGCGACTTAATAGATTCCTTCCTGCCGAAACCAAGACTACATTAGTACAATCCCTTATTCATCCAATTCTGGATTATGGCGATATCTGCAATCTCGATTTAAACGAAGAGCTACTCAATAAGTTAGATCGTTTACTCAATTTCGGCATCCGATTTATTTTCGGATTGCGTAAATATGATCCTGTTTCTGCTTACCGTGATCAACTGGAGTGGCTCACTATTCGTCAACGTCGGAACATGCATGTCCTTTCCCTTGTCTTTACAATTCTTAATGACCCCAATTCCCCCATCTACGCCAGAGAGAGGTTTGCCTATCTCTCTTCGTATGGTTTACCGCTAAGGTCAGCTGACAATCTCCTTCTTCTCATCCCTTCACACAGCTCTTCTAGCTATTCTGAATCATTTTCTGTGATGTCAGCGCGCCTGTGGAACAATCTCCCACCAGAAAAAAGAACATCTCCATCTCTGGCCACGTTCAAAAAGCGCTTGAAAGCGTCTCTTATATCTCCAAGGAACAAGGAGACTTTATTTATTATTTATAGATATATCTAAGCAGTTTATGTAATTTATTTATCGAGTATCTATTGTTAGTACATAATACATATATAAGTATGTGTCTATGTATTCTTATTTAGTATGTTAATATGCCCCATATTTATGTAATATATTTTATTACTGTAACTGTATATATTACGCCTGACGTCTGCTTGTATACTTTTATTAATTAACTTTCGTTAGTATTAAGTTTCTTTCATTTTCTCTTCTTTTGTTGCTACCTTTGTATTATGTTTTCAATTAAGAAGGTTGACTGGGAGAGATTGCCTTAGGTAATAAGTCCGCCTTTTGTAAAATTTATATTGAAGTACAATAAAGGATATTCTATTCTATTCTATTTATTTCTTCGGATAAAATTCTACAAAACATTTTTGTTACCGTAAAACCGTACAACTATGGTCCAAGTTTTCAGTTTTTTTTACTAATGACTAAATATATGAAAATCTATCTGCGTTAGAAAACTCATTATGGACTAATAGTTACCCAAGTGTATAACTAATTACAAAACATAATTAATTAATATTGATCAGGCAGTGATAGTTTTTTTTTTTTTTAAGTTTGGACCATTCTTGTCTTACCTGTTTACAACTTTGTTCCCATTCATAAAACTGCAGAAAATCGTATGAAAATATCAATTTAGACTATAGTTGAGTACAGCTATTGTAAGAATAATCCATTAGCGATGTAATAGGGTAAAAAAAAAACAGAAAAGGTGTTACAAACAAAATTTATTAAGTTAAAATCTAACTTCTTCTCTTTCATTAGGTATGAGATCTTAATTATTTAAAGAAAAAAAAAGGTCGGGTATATTTGCTTGCATTAGCACCACCGCCTTCAACTCTAGGGTTCGATTTTAATTTTTTTATTTCATACATTTTTGAAGGCGGTTTTTATATTTTTTTAAATAGTTTTTTATTTCACAGTTTTTTTAGTAATTATTTTTATTTGCTATTAATGTACTCGGCGGAATCGCTCGGCCTTCGGCCTCGAGATTCCGCCTCGCTTTCCAATCCGATCTTGGCCAAAAAAAAAATGGGACCACCTTGGAGCTAGACTGAACCGAACACAAAAAAAATCATCGAAATCGGTTCACAATTGGGGAAGATATTGCTGAACATACATAAAAAAAAATGCATACAGCCGAACATAGAACCTCCTCCTTTTTTGAAGTCGGTTAATTAATGAAAATCAACGAAAATTAACAGATTCCAATTAGAAATCTAATAATTTGAATTACAAGTCTAAATTATTAAAAAAAAATATATTTTAAATAAACACAAAAAGGCCTTATTTCTTTGGTTTTCCCCTTATTTCTTTGGTTTTCCCCATTTGCTCTCTAGCTCTGGTATATGGAACAGAGCTCTTTTGGTGCTTAACTTGTTAGGCTCATTAATTTTAGTTCACCGCGTCTATAGGTAAACCACACGACAAAACTACCAACACTGTGTGAAGTACATCAATTAGCCACTTTTCAATATTTAATATTTCAGAAAAAAATTGCCTGTTTTTTTCTGACAACACAGTTCTCGCAGCATTCCCGTCGTTAGTTGTGCCACTATTTGGTGTGACGACATCAACTAATACTCCAGTTTTCTCTCTTATGTCAGCTTGGATTCTCTTTTTCCCTTCTTCCACTAATCGCTCTTCTGGACATCGACGTATATGTGCCAAGGCACTAGACTGGCAGCGCAACGCGAGCGTAGGCCAATTAATACAAGGCAAGTGCTACTGCCTACACGTTCGGCAAGTTTATCGAAAACCAATGCAAATGGCCAATATAGACGAATTTTGAAGAGATGCCCACACGTTGGCCTCCGTCAGTTTGTATTATAAATTGAAACAAGATGGATGACGACGTAGAAGTTATTGCAGCTGCTGCTATTTATTTAATGAACGCTTATAATTATTATGTCAGTGTATACCGCACTAAAGTTGTGAAAAAGAAAAGAAATAAAAGAAGGTGGTGGATGTTGAGTATTCACAAAAATAGAACAAGGTATGTATAATGAGTGACCTTTTGTTTTGTTACCTAAGTTCCGTATCAGTACGGGACCCTATTAATAAGCCTACGTCGTCTGTCTGTCCGTCCGTCCGTCTGTTTGTCTCTATTGTAGCTTGCAATTTTGTTTAATTGAATTTTCTTTTTACAGGAATAGTATGGAAAATATCTGAGCTTCTTCAAGAACCTGAATCAAAGGAATTTCAAAATTTCGTTCAAATGTCGGATAGCGATTTTGAATATTTACTCCAGAAAATATCTCCAGCCATCAGCAAACAAGATACCGACTTCGGAGAGAGCATACCAGCTAAGATTCGACTTGCCGTGACACTCAGATATCTAGCAACTGGAGACAGTTACAGAAGTTTACATTACACCTTTAAAATATCCAGTCAATTAATATCTCAAATAATTCCTGAAGTTTGTGAAGCCCTCTTTGATGTTTTGAAGGATACAGTTAAGGTATGTAAATTAAACTTCACATATTACATATTATTTTTTATTACAAAGAAATAAGGACATTTACATAATAAAAAAACTTATGACAGGCAGGTATGCACTTAAAATCAATTTATGGAATATTATGTCTCTTGCTCACTTGCTCATTGCTTTAAAAAATGCTTCTTGTAAGATTGGTTTAAGTCGTGCTGAATCAATGACTTCATCAGATAAAACTTGGACTTGGTTATTTTGTTGGTCAGTTGGTTGTTGTAGCTGTTCATGTTGTGGTGAGGACAATGTCATGCTTTGAGTAAATATATTATTTTGCTCTGGCACAAATATTGGATAGCTGTGAGACGAAAATGGCTGTTGTGGTATTTGTACAGGTGAATCTGGAAGAACATAGAATGTTTGAGGGGAAGAAGGACGGTGCATTTCAGCCTGTGATGTACTATTAAGAGAACCGGGAGAGCTCATTGCACTCAAGGATGAAGTAGGACGTTGTTTGAGGCTATTTCTAATTCTTTTTGTCAACAATTCATCCATTTCAAACATTACTTCCTGCTGCTCGATATCTGAGAAATATTTCTTCAACTTGGAAGCTATTAGTTTTCCATAAATATCACACAAATCTTCCTTTTGAGCAGATTTGTTGGTTAATACGGTATTGATAGTTTTTAATGCGTTCTGCATTTGTTCGGATGCTCTTTGAAGCTCAGGCGGGTTAGACGAACGACGCTTCAAAGCAGTTCTATTCGAGGGAGGTGGAAAACCTTCGTGCATAGTAACATTTGAACCGCTCGAATGCTGTTCTTGTTCATCTACGGCCTGACTAGCGTCAAGCTGCCCATATGTTGAACTACTCTCTTCAGTTGCTTGTGTCTGAAAAAAAGTTAAGCTAATATAAATATTTTTGTTTTTCAGATTCCTACGTCTCCAGAGGAGTGGCTTACTGCCGCAAGAGGATTCAGATTTCCGCATTGCGTAGGGGCACTAGATGGGAAACATATTAAAATACAAAGCCCCCCCTAAATCTGGTTCAGAATATTACAATTACAAAGGAGACTTTAGTATTCTATTAAGTTTAGTTGACAGTAATTACTGTTTTTTATTTGCTGATGTAGGTGCTCAAGGCCGAATTAGTGATGGTGGAGTTATAAAACAGACTATATTATGGAAAAAAATTATTGATAAAAGTATTAATTTCCCTCCACCTTGCCCACTACCAGACACAGATATAGAATTTCCATATGTTATATTGGGTGATGGACTGATGGTGCATTTGCTCTTCATACAAATATTTTAAAACCATACCCTGGAAATCACGAGACAGGCACCCCTGAAAGAATTTTTAACCAAATACTATCTGGCTCTCGTGTCGTTGTTGAAAACACGTTCGGTATTATGGCAAGCGTATTTAGAGTATTCAAAAAGCCAATAGCTCTAGAGGTTGAAAAAGCATCAATTGTAACAATGACATGCGTTCTACTGCATAATTTTCTGAGAACTAGCAGGACATCTCGGAATATCTATACTCCAAGAGGAGCGCTGGATTTACAGGGTGTCCCAGAAACCGACGATAATCCTTTGACAGGAGATAGGGCTGCTAATTACCTGTCAGAAAATCTAATTTTAGGTTTAGTACAAATGGCTTAGTTTTTGAGATATTGTCATTTTTGTAAAAATCCAAAATTTTCTCCCTCAGCTCATTTTTTAAAATGCCACAAGTACAAATGTAAGATTTTCTTAAATCTAGTTTTTGTCAAATATTCCTGAAAAGTAAGGCTTTCACACGGTATAATTTATTTTTTTATGTTAAATCCTGTTTAGCTGAAAAACGACTTAAGAGCCACATGTTAAAAAAAATTCAGCCTAATCCCTTGAGTTTGGCCCTTCGCGGTGAAAAAAAAAAATAACTACACTAAAGTGGCATTATGCAACAAAAATACGCCCATCTAATGTAGTTTTTAAAATGGTACATCACTTACCGATTTGCCCAATAATTTATGAGATATTCTTATTTAACTGCAAAAGGACCTCGGAATTTGATAACTGTTCTACCAACTACGAATTGGAATAAAATAAACACATGAAGTAAATTGATCTTTATTAACCTGTTAAAGTAGATGTTCAAATTGTTTACCACCTGCACAAATGCTAGCTCGACATCTTCTCACAAATGCCCGGTTGATGCTCGATGCAAGTGCAGATACTTCCACCTGAGCTACTGCCGTAATTCTTTCTTTGAGCTCTATCAAGTTTTAGACCGCGTGTGGTGGCGTGCCTTGGGAGAGGCCTATGTCCAGCAGTGGACCGATACAGGCTGATGATGATGATGATGATGAAGTTTTCCACCGGGACTCGTAAACTTTTTCTTTTAAATAGCCCCAATAATAAAAATCTAACGGATTTAAATCCGGTGATCTAGACGTCCGGCCCATCTGTAGGAATACAAGTGGCTAGGAGGCCACAAGACGTCCGTTGAATTGTAGAGACTTTAAACGGGCGAATTATCTTGAGTTTCTGCAACAGGAGCTTCAGAGCCTTTTAGAAGATGTGCCATTGGCCATACGGAGGTGGTTGCAAAATGATGGCTGCCCAGCCCATTACGCTAGAGAAGTGCGTAATTTTTTAGACCAAGCATATCCCCACAGATGGATCGGACGTCTAGGTCACCGGATTTAAATCCGTTAGATTTTTATTATTGGGGCTATTTAAAAGAAAAAGTTTACGGGAAACCGGTGGAAAACTTGATAGAGCTCAAAGATCTTTCTTTGAGATTACGGCAGTAGCTCAGGTTTTTTTTATGTAAACTGACATGGTTGGCTACATCACCTACAACATCCGTAATGTCAGCCCATAACACCGGGTGAACTTGGTGCCACGTCAGTGCTTCCCTTCGGTCGTGCCGGCTATAGTCAACTGGACGGAAAACACAAACTATTTACATCGCATAGGTGGACGTATCTGCACTTGCATCGAGTACTTGCTCGACGCATCAACCGGGCATTTGTGAGAAGATGTCGAGCTAGCATGTGTGCAGGTTGTAAACAATTTGAACATCTACTTTAACAGGTTAATAAAGACCAATTACTTCAAGTGTTTCTCTTATTCCAATTCGTAGTTGGTAGAACAGTTATCAAATTCCGAGGTCCTTTTGCAGTTAAATAAGAATATCTCATAAATTATTGAGCAAATCGGTAAGTGATGTACCATTTTAAAAACTACATTAGATGGGCGTATTTTTGTTGCATAATGCCACTTTAGTGTAGTTATTTTTTTTTTCACCGCGATGGGCCAAACTCAAGGGATGAGGCTGAAATTTTTTTAACATGTGGCTCTTAAGTCGTTTTTCAGCTAAACAGGATTAAACATGAAAAAATAAATTATACCGCGTGAAAGCCTTACTTTTCAGGAATATTTGACAAAAACTAGATTTAAGAAAATCTTACATTTGTACTTGTGGCATTTAAAAAAATTAGCTGAGGGAGAAAATTTTGGATTTTTATAAAAATTACAATATCTCAAAAACTAAGCCATTTTTACTAAACCTAAAATTAGATATTCTGAGAGGTAATTAGCAGCCCTACCTCCTGTCAAAGGATTATCGTCGGTTTCTGGGACACCCTGTATATGAAAATGGAGAGTTAGTCCAACCTGGCTCTTGGTGACAAAGAGATCATTCTGGATTATTTCCCTTACAAGTTGTACCCCGCAGAACTTCAAGAAATGCAATAGAAGTGAGATCAAATTTTACGAATTATTTATTTGATGGATGGATGAACAGGAATGGATACCTTGCATAGGTACTTTTTTTAGACCATCAAAAACCAAAACCAAAAAGAAAAAAACAATGTATATGTGTAACGTGATGTGCCTACGTAGTATTATTATGGATTGGGTACATATGAATAAATGTTTCATTATTAATATTGAGGTATTTTTATTTATTGTTATTGTTATACTTACTATAGTATTAAATTTACTGGAACACTTGTACACATCTCCCAGAAATGACTCCATGACATTATAAAATATCCAAATGGGTGTGTATACATCTTCTTCACCACAACCAGAAGTTATTGAATTTTTCTTCTTCTGCAAATGTAGTCTAAACGTGGCCATTAAAGCCTCTTTCTTTTTCTTAAGCTCAGGCATAAGAATCTCGAGTCAAAACTTCGGAGTGCTGAAGCGCGGGCGGAGATAGCTGCAAACTCTGGGCAAACTCGAAGCAGACAAGTAATATTTTACCATATGTGACGAAGAAAAATTATTGCAGGCCACATTTTTTTTATGGGGTTTGAATATGGAATGAGGTGAGTTTTTGCATTTTGACAGGCGAATGACAAAACATTTTTTGGAGGTTTATTAAGAGAGGATTTTGGAAAAGTGCTTTTGTAAATTTTAGTTTTACAAGCATTATATATTTTTTGTATTAATTTGATAAAGTAAACAGTATCTAAGATTTAATTACAACATCCTGTCACGTTTGCTGCTGTGAAGCTACAACATTCAAGTTATTTCTATCGTCCGTGCGGCGTCTACAAAGGCTACGACTAAGATGCTTTTCGATTTTTTAACCGACTTCCAAAAAAGGAGGAGGTTCTCAATTCGTCTGTATGTTTTTTTTTATTTTTTTTTTTATTTTTTTTTTTATTATTTTTTTGTATGTTTGTAACACGATTTCTCCGTCAATTGAGGGCCGATTTAGAAAATTCTTTTTTTGTTAGTTAGGTCATACTTCCGAGGTGGTCCCATTTCAATTTTATCGAAATTGGTTGAGTGGTTTTCGTAAAATCAGCATAATACTATAGTGTGTGGTTACCTTCAGCAAAACTTGTGATGTGGTCGTATTCGGCAATTTTTAGTTTGATAAATTAGTATGGTGTGTGGTTACCTTCAGCAAAACTTTTGTGATGTGGACTTATTCAGCAATTTGCAGTCTGACACATATGGCGAATAATTCTGTACCACTTCAATCGATTTCGATTATTCGATTTCGATTATTCTTTTTTATGTAATATTACTAAAAAGAATGAAATAAAAACTGTTTTAAAAAATATTAAACCGATTTCCAAAAAACAAAAAAAAAAAGAACTAAAAAGTATTAAATACCTACCTAATATTTTGTAATTTTCTCTGTCCTATTGAAATACATGAATCGATATACCAGTGATACATATTCGGACCCTTGTTTCATGAATATTCTAAATTTAAATTTTTTTATCTTTTCCTACCGGCCAGGTGCGCTTAATTTATTATGGTACCTGACCGGTACCTACTGTACCGAGTACCATCGAGCTGGTCTGATGGAGACAGAAGGTGGCCATAGGAACTCCTAAACTACACATGATAAACCCATCGTGTTTGGGCTCGTTGCATTTGTCTTGACAAGCAATTTATTTTAGACCTGGTGTCGAGGTCTGAAAATGAAGACGGAAGGTGGGCATAGGGAATTCCTAAAGAATAATAAAAATGAAACAATATAGGTACATAGGTCAAATCAGTTTATTATAAAATTGTAATATATAAAATTTTAACATTCATTCCTTTAAATAGGGTACACTCAACTTCAATATTTAAAGTATGGGCCTATTGATTGTAATTTATATTATATTGTATGTGTGCGTGCCTACGTAGGTACTCGTACATCTTACTTTGTATATTAAACTATCAATAGCAAGGCCTCAATAACATAGTTGCGATTGAATCATGAGCAACAAAGTATGGGCAATTGCCTATTGCTTGTAATATTAAAACAAAGTTTTTGTGCGTACCTACGTAGGTACTCGTACATCTTACTTTGTATTTATAAATTTAAAGCCACAAAAATCATTAAACTATCAATAGCTAGGCCTCAATAACATAGAAGTTGCGATTGAATCATGTACAATATAAAGTATGGGCAATTTCCTATTGCTTGTAATATTAAAACAAAGTTTTTTATATATGTGCGTACCAACATAGGTACTCGTACATCTTACTTTGTATTTATAAATTTAAAGCCACAAAAATCATTAAACTATCAATAGCTAGGCCTCAATAACATAGAAGTTGCGATTGAATCATGTACAATATAAAGTATGGGCAATTTCCTATTGCTTGTAATATTAAAACAAAGTTTTTTATATATGTGCGTACCAACATAGGTACTCGTACATCTTACTTTGTATTTATAAATTTAAAGCCACAAAAATCATTAAACTATCAATAGCTAGGCCTCAATAACATAGCTGCTTTAGACCACTTTTTTTCAACAAAATGAATATTATTAGCAATAGTTGTTGTACATGTAGACCAATGCTAGGTGGTGGATGGAGCAGGTCAAAGCGCGAGTTGGACTCGTATTGGACAATACATAATATGTAATAAGAATATATAAGGTGCTTCGTTATTAACTTTATTTATTGAAATAAGTACTTAAAAATATATAATTACAAGCAAATAACTAAATTCAGAAAAACCTATAAAATGAAATAATCTTCCAAAATAATTACAAGCAAATAACTAAATTCAGAAAAACCTATAAAATGAAATAATCTTCCAAAATGGGGACTCCTGGAAAAGTCCCCATGATGGAAACCGCATTCATTCGTTATTAATGTCAAATGTTTCGGGAAGGTTACATACGCACTCAAACACTTTACGTACAAAAAAACATGTTTATAGGAGCATATTTTCTCCTAACAAAAAAATAAAATCAAATAGCTGTAATAAAAACCAATCAGCTATAGACCCTTGCCAAACACGAAACGAACGCACACACACCGCACACGTTGGTAGGTAGGTAGGTAGGTAGCTAGTTTTAGAGCGGCGGCCTTGTGACTTACTTGCAACAAACAGCTGTTCTACGTTTGATCATAGTACGGTCATTGACCCCGTACAATGCAAGCTACCTACTGTTACACACCGGTAGCCGGAAGGCTGGTATTTCCGGACGTCTATAAACAAAACGTAAAGAAGACTGTCTGATAGCACCTCCATTTGTTACACACCGGTCTAGTGACCTTGTGACTTACAACAAACAGCTGTTCTGCGTTTGACCCCGTACAATGCAAGCTACCTACTGTTACACACAGGTCTAGTGACCTTGTTGTTCTGCTTTTGAACATAGTACGGTAATTGACCCCGTACAATGGAAGCTACCTCCTGTTACACATAGGTTGATCCTTTGTAGCAAACATGCTTTGTTATATTTCTCGAAAAGTAATGCTAAAACATATAATTTTTTTGCGTAACGTGTTTATTTGAGTGTGTATGTAACCCTCCCGAAACATTGAATAACGAAGCACCTTATATAATACATATGTAACCGACTTCATATAATGAGGACCCGTCATAAATAAAAACTACCTAGATGTTCGAAAGATTACGCAGGCGTGTCATTTCTGTTAAAGCTTTCTCATCGTGGGGTCGATTTAAAAGCTTATTTGCATCCAAATCAGATAAGGCAATGCCTTCTAATGTTTTCACGCGACTGAGGGCTACATAAATCTGTCCTTTTGCAAAATTCTTCTTTCCTAAATCAATCACTGCTTTATCAAGGGTTGTACCCTGAAGTTTGTGGACAGTTACGGCCCAGCTTAAGATGAGTGGTAACATTCTGCGTTCAACATCTCCATATCCTCTTTGCGCTTGGAATGTTGTGCAAACAGGTGAGATTTCTACACAACCGTCATCATCTTTTATTCTAAGGCCAACAGTCGCGTCATCAAATTTTATAAACACAGATTCAGGCAACTCGCCTTCCTCCAATTGATCTCTTCGGAGAGCAGGCCATTTAATTTTCTTAACAATGCCCATGGCACCATTCACGAGCCCATCGGATACGGAAATATTACGCCTTAACATGACTCGCGATTCGATACCCAACTTTATAGTTTGTAAGATACCACCGCAGTTATTAATGTCTTTAGGAATAACATTGTCTGGTGGCTTTCTACCATAAGTTGCCGCCTCGCGAGACTCATCTACAGCATTTATTGTGTACATGCGGTGCGCTTTAGCATTTACAGCGGTCATTTTTTCATTATATGTGTCAACTTGTCTAACAGTAGGGAATATACGGACAGCAACCCCATCAACAAAATCTCCTGACAAAGGCACGTGTCGCCGCTCACAAAGTAACTCCAGCTGTGCTGTCGTTAATTCACCAACCCGCAAGCTATTCAAGAGGTCAATGAAATCAATATCATTTCGTTGCCGCATATTTATAGTAAGTTCACAAAATGAGAATTGCTGCCATAAGTTAACTTCGGCCGAAAACCATGGCGGTTGAATAAAACACCAATGGCCTTTTACCGGTGGGAGTTGAAGTATATCACCAAAAAGCAATATATGCACCCCGCCAAATAATTTGTCATTATTTTTGTATTCTTGGAGACGCAGATGTATAATTCGCAAATTTTCATATGATACCATAGAAATTTCATCTATGATTAACCAGTTTATATGACGCCATTTACGTCTTTCATTCTCTAGCTTTTGTCCAGTAATTTTTTTGTACGTCATGGTATTTCCTTTTTCAATCGGAAGTGTGAATATTGAGTGCAATGTTTTGCCAAATATTTGGCGTGCAGCTACTCCTGTTAGGGATCCCACCTCAACAAATTTGGCCTTGAGTAATATTTCAACTGTAGGTGCATAACACCGTTTGATATGTTCCACAAGTAATTTCAAGACGAAGGACTTTCCACTTCCTGCACCGCCAGTGATGAATAACAATAATTGGCTTTCTTGTCTCTGCAAATCACTTTCCACAGCCCCAGAAACTTTTTGGAAAAGGTCTCTCTGTTGGACGTTTAAACCTCGAATATTACCCAAGAAGACTTCATCTGGCATTGCAGACCTTTCGCCTACATCTTCACAATAATTGTCATCGTTATTCACGATTTGTTCACCGCCACAAATCAAAGGAGCATCAACATCATGAGTGTCATGGGCAGCGTTGAGCGCGACTGCTTGGGCAAGAGCCTGTTGTATCATTTGTTCTGCGTAAGCAAACTCCTCTGCACTTACGTTGCCATGTAATGGTCGAAATTCTCTTTGCCGCCTAATGAAACACTCCTCAGCGGTTTCATCTTCGAGTAGAAGTTCACTTTCATTACGAAATGGTACATGACATACTAACAAGCTGTAGTAATAGGCCTCTTTGTCGCTGTTCAATGTAAAGTATCGTGTGCGCAATACTGCAGATTTATTTCTTATACGCATCCGCGTGTTATCTCTTAGCCGTATAAATCTTGCCGGCGTAACATCTTCACGCCTCAATTCTTCATCACCATCGTCTTCGTTCCATGTTGAGTTAGACACCGTTTCAAAGCGCACAGCGAATTCAGCGAGACTTAAGTCGTCTAGTTCGTCTGGGCGTAATACATACCGGTCAAAAATATTGTTGTAAATGGATGTATCATCACTGTCGAATCGTAGAAGTCTGAAACGTTCATTTGGCTTACAACTGTTTATGAAGACTGTTTTTCGGGAAGACATTTTTAGCGGTAAATGACACAATCTATATGCGCATTCCGGAGCACTTACAAGGCGTTGAGATAGAATGGCCATTGAGACTGCAAATAACTGATTCCACACAGGACCACCTTGCCTCTTGGCCTTCGCAACGGCTTCTCTTATAACTTCACCTGTATCATGGGGCTCGCATTTACTTGCGTATTTAGCCACATAGTACGCAACTGCTGTTACGTTACCGCACGGCTGCACATCAATGTTTCCTTTCCATAGACTCAATAGAGTAGGATTGTAATTGTTCACCATACTTTCATTTGCAGTTCGTTTCAAACAACAAAATCGTCCATTGTTTATTAATACTTCATCAGGACCTAAGCAAATAGTAGTCTCATATGCGGGCCTCGGGAAACCAAAACGACAATAACTATCGTTGCGGTTTTTGTAGCACGTGGCCGTGTGTTTGTGTATTTGCACGTCTTCTATTAATTTCTGCAATACAGGATCATTGGGCATTAAGGAGCATGAAACAACCCTTTCAATAACTTCGATACCCTCATGAGTCGAGAAATCTGGGATATTGTCACACCACACCAACATATGAAGGTGTGGACTTCCGCGATTTTGAAACTCTATTCTATACCAAAAGTCCACAACTGGACCACCTAAGCAGTCTGGATCGCGTTTGAGGAATCGCATCAGAGCATTCACGCGAACCGTAAATTGTCGAGAGACAACCACGGGATGTTTTTGAACCAACTGCAAACGCTCGGGAAAAGACAGGCTCTCTGCCTCATTCACATCACGACCATCTGCGATAAGTAAGGCTTTAGTCATGTCTGGCCAATTAAGGTCGTTGCAAGAGAACGTCATGAACCACGTAGGAGGCCCCAAAGTACGGACCATTGCAGTAAGTTCAGAGCAGCATTTCTGCCAATAAGACGCTGATCCTCTGATATTCCTCATAGTAAGATGCATATTATCTATGAGTCCTTGAGGTGTCCGCTCGCCCTGGCCTTGGCGCATCCGGCATGATACAGAAACACTGGATTTAGCTCGATAATATTCAACTATGGAAAGAGCAAAAAACAAATAGTCGTTTCGATTGAAACGCTTGTCCAGATTCATTACTCGACTCTGAAAATAGTCCAATGGAGTAATTTGAATATCTCTTACCTCTCCAAAGCCATTTTTGCCATCAGGAAAAAGACAATACCAAGCAAGCTCTTCCGTTCGTCGCTCTCGATCCACATTTAATGGTGGCGCTGTTTTTCTTGTAATCTCAGCTAATCTCATCTCGTTATTATTCGTAGTTGGATTGGAATTCAAATGAACTACACTTTCTAGATTAGGGACCGCTTCGTCTATGCTACGGAGCATACTAGTTGTTTCAATAATAGTGGAAATTGGTTGTATTTGTGATAGCGGTCTTTCTTGTTCTGGAGCGGAGTTTGGTCGAAATGTTTGTTGAGGAGTGTTGCTATTTTTTTCTAGTATAGGAATTGTATATGTAGGACTCTCTGAATGATTACTCTTTGGCTGGCTCTCTGATGTTCTTAAAGTATCTCTGTGCATACTTTCTTGTTCCTGAACTGAGTTTGTTTGAAATATTTTTTGAGGAGTGTCTTTGTTTTCTGATGTAGGTATCGTATATGTAGGACTCTCTGACTGAACTACTCTTGACTGCTCCTGAATATTCAACTGTTGATTCCCCAACGTTTCTCTGCGCACTTCTGCCTGGTTCTCCGGTCTTATAATCAAAGGAGTTAGTGAATACACATTGAGAAAGTAATCTTGTGCCGGTACTTTCTTCGTCGATGTAAACAAATTCCGTCGCAGTATGCCATGTAATTCATCTATATTTTGAAATTGCATGCAACAGGCTGCACCACGTCTTGGAGCGGTTGCTCCCTTAGGCCCACGTGCATGTGAATCTAACAACCAATATTTATAAGCATCAGTTTCAACTTTACAATATATAGCCACAGTCATAGAATTCGCAGTAAGCAGCCCGCAACAGTTTTCTCTTAAAAATAATGTGAGAGCATTTTTTAGGTTAGGGAAGCCGTCAGTACTTCGATCGGTATCTAAATGACCATTATAGTTAGTTTCGGCAACTGAGATATTAATTTTCTTCCTGTTATATAATATTTGGGGTGCAAGATCACTCGCGGCAAGATATTCAGGGTTAACTTCTCCAATTGCGGGGTTCTCTCTAGAAGCAATGGACTCACGGTAGAGCTTGTCTCCGAGTATTACTATATAATCAATGTCACTTTTTAACCATTGACTTGGGTCGTCTGTACAGAACGCTGCACAAGCTACAGCTGCTACAGCAGTACATTGTTTGCCACGAGATTGTAAATCAAATCTTAAATCGGCTTGATGAAATGATCCGTGTAGTATAGAAACGTTTTCACTTATATCAACGTAGTTGTTATGAGGAGTAGATTGTAACTCCATAGGCTCACCACCATCTGCAGGCTCTTCATAAATTTGAACAATTTCAGAAATGTCGATATCATTCTCAAAATGTGGTCTTATATCTCTATAGAGTATATTGTTTGACATTAACCAGGTTAGAGCCTGATACAATCTGTTCATATCCACAACAAACTCTTGGGAGTGTTGCAAGTTCTCGAGACTTTCCACAACCAGAACAAGTCCTACTTGGTTTGGCGCAAGTGGCAGTTGTTCAGCGACTTCAACAACGTCTTTTGCAAACAAAGTAACTTGTCCCTTGCACCAATCTTGACAGAAACGGTTTTGTAGCTTCATTATTTTAAGAAACGGTACAACACGGCATAAAAACCGTTCTTCAAGTTTCGTCAAATTAGCTAGCTCTTGAGGTACAGTCGCGACTGTCATTTTGTTCCAGAACGCTGCCGGCGGAATTCTTCGTTTCCTAATATTATTTTGACAGCGAGAGCATGTTATGATATTACCAAGAGAAACCAATTCTTCGGGTAATAATCCACTGTACATTACAGTATCTAAATTACAACGTTGTGATGGATATAACATTTTATTACAAACGGCACATGGAACGTCTGCAAAAATGTTAATAGCCCTTTCAAAATCATTTACGGAAGATACGTCCCTGCGGTTGCGACTAGCTTGTCGCATAGCATCTAATCGAGTCGATCTGGATTCGGTAGATTCATTTGATAAACGCTCGTGTTGCAAGCCAAGACGATGAGAACGTTGCTCTTCGGTTTCGTTTGATAAACGTTCGTGAATCAAGCCAAGTCGATGAGAACGTTGCTCTTCGGTTTCTTTTGATAAACGTTCGTGAATCAAGCCAAGTCGATGAGAACGTTGCTCTTCGGTTTCGTTTGATAAACGTTCGTGCATCAAGTCGTGTCGATGAGAACGTTGCTCTTCGGTTTCGTTTGATAAACGTTCGTGAATCAAGCCAAGTCGATGAGAACGTTGCTCATTGGTTTCGTTTGATAAACGTTCGTGAATCAAGCCAAGTCGATGAGAACGTTGCTCTTCGGTTTCGTTTGATAAACGTTCGTGAATCAAGCCAAGTCGATGAGAACGTTGCTCTTCGGTTTCGTTTGATAAACGTTCGTGCATCAAGCCATGTCGACGAGAACGTTGCTCTTCGGTTTCGTTTGATAAACGTTCGTGAATCAGGCCAAGTCGATGAGAACGTTGCTCTTCGGTTTCGTTTGATAATCGTTCGTGAATCAGGCCAAGTCGATGAGAACGTTGCTCTTCGGTTTCGTTTGATAAACGTTCGTGAATCAAGCCAAGTCGATGAGAACGTTGCTCTTCGGTTTCGTTTGATAAACGTTCGTGCATCAGGCCAAGTCGATGAGAACGTTGCTCTTCGGTTTCGTTTGATAAACGTTCGTGCATCAGGCCAAGTCGATGAGAACGTTGCTCTTCGGTTTCGTTTGATAAACGTTCGTGAATCAAGCCAAGTCGATGAGAACGTTGCTCTTCGGTTTCGTTTGATAAACGTTCGTGAATCAAACTTAGTCGTTGAGCATGACTTTCTGGGCTTTCATTAAGCCTTGATAAGTTCGTGTATGCTCTCATCTGAGAGCGTCTATAGGCCCGCTGCTCATCACTCTCATTTGAAATGATTATCGCATTTCTTTCCCTACTTTTCTTTAAACGATCTTCCCTCTCGTCACTACTTTCTTCCAAACGGCGCTGTCTCATTTGAGCAGTGCGTTTAGTAGGCCTACCCATAATTAATATAAAGAAAATAAAAATAAAAAAATTTGAAAACAAACTTTGAATCGTTACCAATGAACCACTCAATCCATCCACCTAGTTGGTCAGTTAGGAGATCGAAATTATTATTAAAAAATTATATACGAGTAATAATGCGATTGGGAGTCGCAACGTCAACCTCCTCAAACTTTTGAAAGTACTGCAGGACGATGCGCATTAATATACAGTACATGGAATGCAAGTTATAAATAAACGCTCGCCAAAGAGGAGACAACCAAGCACAATTTAAAATTATGAGTTCATACAAACATGACAGATGGAATTGACAACCGCAGCTATTAACGTGGGGCATTTTTATGAAAAAAAAAAGTAAAATAAGTTAATTTTTAAGAGGAATACATTTACCTATCCACGCGAAATACTTTCAAGAAGTTTACACTTATTACAAATAATTGTATTAACATGAGATTTTTTTTTTTTCGCCTTAGTATAAATTGCGAAGGCAAATTGTAGAATATTAGCCTAGGCATTTTGTAAAACGGCAAATTCTACAATTTTCCTCCGACATAAACAAAAAATCAAGGTGGTCGGTTAGTTCAAATATTTTCGTCGCCAGTGATGGGTCTCCATGACTGAGATGTCCACCCCACCGAAGCTCTGAAGTCGCCACAGCTTGATTACTCTGAGATGTCCACCCCATCGAAGCTCTGAAGTCACCACATATCGGTCTTGATTACTCTGAGACATAGTTAAAACAGACAAGTTAGCCGTCTTCATAAAAACGCGCCGATTTCGCACTCACACAAGCACGCGCCAGCGCACGCTGTCCGTACACAACCACTACTTACTTACATTCTCACTTCCCTCGCTTGTAGTCAGAGATGGCCGCCCCGCACTTGGTTTTTTTTTTGGTTTTGTTATTTTTTACCGTGTGGGGCCGGTACTTAAAAAGAATAGACTCGCTGCGTCTCTCCCCATGCATGTCGTAAAAGGCGACTAAGGGATAAGAACAAGATGCCGTGCGAAAAGGCGACAGGCTCGCCACCTCACGCCATGCAGCAGGTGGGTCTTTGTGCCTTACTTTCTGCTTGATCGATTGAATCTTGTTCGAATGCTTTGCGAAACGTGGTGGTCGGTGTTGTGCTGTAATTTACCCAGAGTTCTTGCGGCACAACACCGATTACTCTGCTTACCCCGACTGCCTCTCTCTCTCTCTCTCTTTCTCTCTCTCTTTCCATTTCTCTCTCTTTCTATCTCTCTCTCTCTCTTTCTATCTCTCTCTCTGGAATTGCATTTCCACCATAATGGGCTCACTACCTGTCAATTGTGTCAGTGTTGTGAGTTGTGACATTTTAAAACAATGGGCTCATGTCCACCCCACCGAAGCTCTGCCGCTGATGAAGAGATGGTTCTTCATTACTCAGCACTCAGTAGAGCCGCATCTGCCCACAGAAACCAGAAATGGTAATTAATAAACACAACACGCGGAGTGGCAAGTGATGCCTAACGTCTAGCAATCTTAAATAACACGGAGTATCAGAATAAAAGAAAGGGCATGATATAAACATATTTTGACGAAAAGACATATGAAAGAAATAATGTAACTTTTTTTATGGAAACTGACAGGATTGGCTTTATCACCTACAACATCCGTGATTCCAGCCCATAACACCGGGTGAGCTAGGTGCCATGTCAGTGCTTCCCTTCATTTCATGTCGGCTACACTGAACTGGACGGAAAACACAAACTATTTACATAGCCGTTCCGACCGACGTTTCATTCAGTGCAGTGGTACCAAACCGGGCGGGTTGAACCCTACCACCTAGTAAGGTAAGAAGAGAAGGAACCTACAGTTTAACGTGGAATCCGAACCACGGTCAGCCTCCAACGGTCGAGCGGTCACCGATCCAAGTACCTACTGACCGCACCCAGCGTTGCTTACCAATCAATAGCGATGGACTGGTCACGGACTGATCGCACCACTGAGCTATATGGGTGATACTTTTTTTTGAGTTTATACATTACAAACATATATAAAACAACAAACATAAAAAAATACAAAAAATTTAATATTTTCTCTTTAAACTATAATATTAGTGTAGACGAAAATGAAATGGGAACAAATAAGTATGAAATATTTATTTACTTACCAGTAAAACTGTATCCACTACGCCATTAGTAGCGACGCCCGCTCCGAACACATCCGCAAAAGCAGTCACCAGACCATTGACTTAAGGTCACCAGAACTCAAAAAAATACGACCCACTACCAACCCTACGCCCATTATAGCTTCATTGCATAATAGACACACGCCCCATCATCAGAAAAAAACAGTCAACAGAACACCCCTTTCCAATTCGATGCAGAACACCAGAGCCAAAAAAAATTTCGCTTCGTCTCCAATTTAATTAAATGACGTTTCATCTCACAGTAATTTTTTCCACCAAAAAAAACAAAACAAAACCCTATCGCCACGACAAATAGAAAATATTCATAATTAATTTTTCATGAACATTCTAAATTTGAAAACATTTCCGACCGGCCAGAAGCGCATAATATATTCATTCTAGATTTTTCAAACAACTTCAAAAAAAGGACGAGATTCTCAATTCGACTGTATGTTTACTCCGTGATTCCGCCATGAACACTAATAGCAAAAAATTACTAAAAACAATTGTGATATAAAAAACTATTTATAAAAAATTAAAAACCGACTTCAAAAATGTATGAAATAAAAAAAACTGTTTTAAAAAACATAAAACCGACTTCCTAAAAAAAGGAAAACTAAAAAACTATTTAAAATAAAAATATAAAAACCGCCTTCAAAAATATATGAAATAAAAACCTAAAAAAAAAAACCAACCCTAGAGTTGAAGGCGGTGCTAAAGCAAGCAAAAATGATGCATGAAAGAAAACATGAGTGGATGATAATATCCTTTGTGATTTGTAAAGCAAGCAAAAATGATGCATGAAAGAAAACATGAGTGGATGATAATATCCTTTGTGATTTGTGTAGCCTTTTTAGCACCGCCTTCAACTCTAGGGTTGGTTTTTTTTTTTAGGTTTTTATTTCATATATTTTTGAAGGCGGTTTTTATATTTTTATTTTAAATAGTTTTTTAGTTTTCCTTTTTTTAGGAAGTCGGTTTTATGTTTTTTAAAACAGTTTTTATTTGCCTTCAAATCAATGCTTCAAATATAGAAAAGTTATTGCGTTTCTGACATTTGCTTAATGTGTTTGAAGAGAAGTCAGTCTTAGCTTCATAGTGAAACCTTAATTTTATATAAGTTTGCAAAACCGCTCGAATTAAGTGAACTCGGTGGTTGTACGTAGCCGTAGTTTCCATGGAGTGTTGAGACCAAAGACATTAAACCCACCCTTTTTTAATCTCTTTGGTTGAGACAGATCGGAAAAAACATCTGATCCTAAAAACATCTTCATCCCTTTCGCTGTCATGTAATTTTGAGTTATTGTTAGTGGCAAAGTTTTTCCATCATTTTCTGCAATCAATTTACGTGTGAGTTTTTCAATAGTCGAGCACACATTAAAAATGTTTTCACTCGGATAACATAACCCGCCCATATCCTTTATTACAATTAATTTGTGAAAATATATTTTTTTCTTGGATAGCATACTGTCAAGACATTGATCACATTTAATTTTTTTTAAAAGTTTCCTTACCACCCATCCTGATATATAGCCCACGATAAGATTTACGCTTACTGACAAGTCTAGTTTACGATCAAGTAACTCTGATAAAATAAAACAATTATTTGCTAAAGTAGAATCTAGTGCTTTCTCTACTTCATCAGTACGTTCAAGGAACTCTTCTTCTTCGATAATTCTGGGAGTAGTGGCATTTATGGATCTAATTGATGACGTACTTAATATGCAAAAATTGTCTAGTGGAATGCAGTTGCCTGTAAACGTCGATTTTAGCATTAAATGACACAAGGTTTTTTTGTATGCTGCGATAAACTGAACTACAGTAGGATTATTGTTGTTTCCGCCGTGATTACGTAAATTACCAAAAAACAATTCAAGATGGTCTTGACTTAGGCCCACTTGCACCAACACAAATTTAATATATAAACCAGTTTAACTCGTTAAACTAGCACCCGTTGTATGTGTGAACCGCGTTTAAATCCATAACTCGCTACTTAACTTTAAACTCGTGTTGGTGCAAGTGAGCCTTATAGTCTATAAGCGGATACATATTTTAGAGTTTGTTTTAATTCAACGTGTTCTTCATATAGTCCTTTTAAGCTTTCGATAGAAATTATTAAACCGCGGAAACCAGTACCGCTTTCTGAGTTAATAATATGTTTTTTTGTTATCTTTATTACTATTATTTTTTTTGTTGTTCTTTTAGTTTTTGAATAAATTTTCAAAGCTTTTACGTACTCTTTTGCCTTATCTAAGTAATCAAAAATTTCAGCTTTATTTTGTGGGCAAAGTGGGCGTTTAAATCCATAGAATGCATTTTTTCTCGAATTCAAAATGTTGAACAAATTGTTTATTACAGTAATGAACTCCACGGTGTCAGCAGAACCTATAAATTTGGTAGACAATAACAACTCGTCACAAAGTTTTATAGCGGACGCAACACTCATGCTAAGTAACTGTTACGGAACTTGTTCAAAAATGCTTTTTGAGTTTATGCAGACCACGAAAGTTCACCAATAAGATTCCCTTTTATTGAAGAGTTTTTTTTTTTTTTTTTATTTTTTCCCTGTATGAGAGGCATTTTGAACAAACATCGACGCCGGGCATTTTGAATCCTATATTATAGTTAGTGTTGAAGATTGTTCTGAAGTAGCAATGTCGAACCTTGAGTGCTTCAATTTGTTGTTTATTCTCGTACTGTTCCGGACAGCAAACATACTTATAATTTTGCATGTGGGAATGCCGAATGAATGAACAATAGATGTTTTGACCAGGCAGCGAGCGGCGGCGGGCGGCCGGTCTCAATGGGTGAGCCTCCAAGGTCGGGAATTCGACACCGTATCCCTTGGGCCGGCGCTGGGTGATGTAATGCCAGGACTTATTAATTTTAATGAACTCTTAGGGCTTGCTGACGACGCACTGCACGGCACGACGTCGATGAACGTGCTCACGTGAAGACTACAAACAAGCCGCGACTGCCGTGTAGTTGCTGAATCGTCACTAGTGGAAAAACGTACGAACGACATGTCGTGTGCGTACTGTGTTGCGTCGTGTGTTGAGAAACGTGACCGCAAATCGTGTCGTGCGGTCGCAAGTGCAAAAACGCCCTTAGTCTCTTACGCGAGTTGAGCCGTGGTGGCACGCTTCCGTCGCCGGCGTTGTTGACTGTCAGTTGTTTGTGTCGGAACTGTTTGGTTTGTTTCGGAACTGTTTGTTGGGTGATAATTAGTCTTTAAAATACGAATAGAAGTTATATTGCTGCTTTTATATTAAACTAAAATAAACAGTGTACCTACCTACAGAATTTGACAAACGTTTGACTGTTCAGCCCTAATTCCTCTGTGACCGTGCTCCTGTGACAGTGACTTCACCTGGGTGAAACGGTCCGCCATAACTTTTTTATATTTAGCTCAGAAGCCACGTACATCCTTGTCGAAGTAGCTGAGCGACAGTAGTGCGATTCCATGCACTGTAGACTTTCAATGAAATTCATGACTGTCTTTTTTTATCAGCATTCTTATGTGATTTTCTATCACCACCTCTCCCTTCTACTGGCAGTCGACCGTCGCTCAAATAGTTCTTCGAGATAGTTCGCAGTCGATGAACTCCGACACTCAAAACCTTCAAAAAAAAGTTTTGGCAAACCCGCACCAATTTTCCGCCGGAATTTTTTTTTACATAAGTTTTGTGTGGGTTTTGGACTACCTACGTCTTGTGTCAGTGTTTTTGTGATGGGGAACTGTAACCTTTAAATTGTTACAGGAGGCCAAATAATACTCCGTATGGATAGTATTATACACTTTTAATTAAGGTCAAAGTACAAAGAGACAATTAGATTAAGTATGCACGTAGTGTTGGTGGTGTCCCAACAGTCCCAACGCAGAATGTGTCGGCCCACCGCGCCTCCTCTCCTGCCTGCCTGTGCTCTCAAGTGCCGTGTCGGTGTGATGTCGTAGGTGTGCGTGCATGTGTGTGTCCAGCCGTATGTATGTGTAACAAAATGCTACAGGATAGATGCATCTTGATAAAATTTCTTTCTTTTGACATAAAATGCCTCATGTCATACCTAGTTGGTGAACAGTCCATGTTTGGGTCAAGTCAGGTAGAACTAGATGGAAGCTGTAATTTACAGCTTTTAAAGAGTTAAACAACGAATTAAATTATCGGGAAGTGGCATACAACGCACCGAATTGAGGCGCGCTATTTGTGAGCATTCAGCACACTCTCCAATCGTTGTCTCTCCTATAAACGTATCAAATTGCCATTTAACCGTCCTACTCTATCGACGTTCACAGAGCGGAAACGTAAAGTGAGGCGCTCGCGCACTTAAGCAGTTTTAAATATTGGCATTATATAGAAGAACTCCAATCGCACCTTTCTACCGGTAAAATGTATGACGAGCGCCCGTCCAGAAAGTAGAATGTCTTTGTTGTACAAGAATGAAACAAATTGTGTTTGTAATTTCATATTTTTATTATATTTTTTGACGCAATATGGCATAAATTTTGTCCTATCTGTTTAAATACAAACCGTTGCGTAGGTAATACTAGGCGCCAAGGAAATAAATAAGTACATAAACTCGTCGGAGACAAAGAAAAATGTACGAAGACTAAATTACAAATATGTACAGTTCCCGGGAACAAATAATGCGTGTCGAGCTTCAGAAAGAGACCATCCGGTTGTAGAGCGCCGTCCCTGTCGCAGAACCAGCACGTCTCTGTGCGACAGGGACGACGCTCTACAATCGAATTTTCTCTTTCTACCGCCCGACTGTAATGTAAGTAATGTTTGAATGTATTACCCGGTTAAGGTACGTTGACACGATGCGATGTTTCACGCACAAGGAGCATGCCGCCTTCTCGAACGAGAAAACTCGCTATCGTGAAGCGTTCGTCGAACAGTTTGCGAGCTTGCGAACTGTCTACACGGTGCGTAAATGCGTTCGAGAAGCGTTTCTCGTGCGTGAACTCGCATCGTGTCAACCAGGCATTACGTGGCTAACGTTTTGATTGGACCTTTTGGAATTGAATAGCGCGTTGGGACTGGGCGGGTTGCGCGGGGAAGTGGGAAGCGCATCCAATCCAAAGTCAGCACAAATACAAGAAAAAACCGGCCAAGTGCGAGTCGGACTCGCGCACCGAGGATTCCATACCAACACACAATATATTTGTGTTGTGTTTATAATTTTTTTCATTTATTTCATTCAATTCGGTATCCTTAGCGCGAACCCGATTCACATTTTGCTGGTTTTTATTATTTGTTGTTTTATTTTAGAGTTTTCACTATAATCACACCAAGTTTGACGCTTGCATGTATTACCATTACGATAGAGCTAAAAGAAACAAAAACAAATAACTTGAAAAAAAACATGTTTCTTGTATGGGTACTCCACTTAATTTTGTACTTTTTGTTTGTTTTTATTATTATTATTATTTGATAGGATATTCGCCATGATAACCCATATTTTGTGGAAAATTCAGGCTACACATTGTGGTCCAAAATACTAGCCCTTTAAAGGTAGTTATTTTTATAATATATATTATGTACATTAGAAATAAAAAAAAACACATAATTTTCATAATATTTCGACTTATTGCTCGCCGTCAGATAACAATATTTTTTATATACAACGTGTCCCAAAACTCAACGTCAGGCGGGGGAACCAGGGAGTAGGCCAGTTTATGACTACCCAGGGAAAAATAAGAATAAAAAAAATAGGAGTCATTTGATTTTTATGATATGAGCATTTTTCACGACTACAAATTTGCAAATATAATTGTTAATTTTTTTTTTATTGGTAGCCTAAATAACTCTGCTATTGATCAGTATTCCAAATAAAACCGAAATTCCCATAGTTTTATCACAAAAAATATTAAGTAATATTTAAAAAAATGCTTATATCATAAAAAAACAAATGACTCCGATTTTTTTTCTTATTTTTCCCTGGGTAGTCATAAACTGGCCTACTCCCTGGTTCCCGCTTGACGTTGAGTTTTGGGACACCCTGTATAACAAAATTGTTATCTGACGACGACCAATAAGTCCAAATATCATGAAAAATAGGTTTAATTTCTAATGTACAAAATATATAAAAAATTACTAAAATCAAACATTGGTGTAAAAAAACCTTTAAAGTTACGACAGACGGACTGCGTAGGCTTAGTAATAGAGTCCCGCTGGACCCTAAAATCTAGCACGGCACCTAGTCTCTCTTCTGTGCTAATGGGCTGACATACAGTTTTGCATGTGATATTCATTTTTAAGTTTCCGGATTAACAGTAGCAGGTTTAAAGACCTGATGACAAAAGTTTTGACGTCTGGTACAACGGACACCAGACGTCGGCTCCAGGAACTCCCGCATCTCCTGAAGAAGCCCGTGACGTAGCGGGCGAAACGTCGACTTATGTAAGTATTTAAACCTACTACTGTTAATCCGGAAACTTAAAAATGAATATAATTCATAACAGAGTAAAGTTAAAAACATTTGCATGTGATACAGCCAGCCAACCACGTCTTGTTTACATTAAAATACTATTAATTTCACAGTGGCTAATTAATATATAAAAGGAAGGATCCATAGTTCCACTTACATAAATATCCACAATTCCATACACTACCAACCAAATCATACTATTGCATACCTATGTTACCGGAAATGTATGTATTCCAGAATTATATACAATTTCTAGGAAATGTATCATCATCATCATCAGCCTGTATCGGTCCACTGCTGGACATAGGCCTCTCCCAAGGCACGCCACCACACGCGGTCTTCCGCTCTTCTCATCCATCCACTCCCGGCTACCTTTTTTAGGAAATGTATACAATTCCTAAAATCGACAGGAAATATATGGGTTTTTAAATTACCGTGGTTGTTAAGACATTATTTTAAATCAAACAGCTTGACTCACGGTTTCACTCCGAGCTATGTGGCTCGACGTTTCGGGCCAAGCGAAATTCGACGGCGAGTTTCGACAGGAAATGTGTGAATTAAATATTATTAAACACATTTCCTAAGAATTTCATACATTTCCTAAACAGGAATCGGAAATGTGTTAAATTTACCTTACTAACCTACCAACACTTTTAGACCAATGGCATTAGTGTTAGTTAGTGAGTTAGTGTGCGTGAACGCCACTGCGGTGCTCGGCACACTAATAGATGCACTCAGCGCGTACACTTGTACATATTATCACTAACACTAATGCCATTGGTCTACAAGTTTTGGTAGCGTTTACTGCGGGGTAAGCGGGGCGTGCGCGGGGTAACGCTATTCGCGCGTTCGCGCGGCAGACCGCCGATTGGTTAGTTAGGTTAGGTTTTATCTCAGTTTGATTTATTTTATCATACATTTCCGGTAACATACTATATATAATTTATATTTAAATTATTGCGTTGCAATTCCGTAGCGACAATGATTGATTTATTTATTTATTAGGAAACTTAACAGCTAACTTATGAACTATTACATACAAATAATAGAAAATAAAAATTACAGAGCCAATAATACAGTTTCAAGATTTGAAAATTTGCGTATATACATATAAATAAATATAACTAATAAACTAACTAACTAAACAAAAGAAGAAGACAATAAATTATTTTTATTAATAATAAACAATTGTCATTGATTGAAAAAAATCGTGTTAAGTGCGAACGTTGTTAACACTTAGTTAGAGGGTTCCGTAGCCATTCCCTTCTTGTACGCATAACGGGTGCGTGCGGTCACATGGTCGTTCCTTCCTTGCACATTGCGGCCGCTATCCACAAGAATTATACCTTCTATACAGGCTGTTTTATGACCATAGGTCATAAAGCAAACCAGTGATTCCTTGACTAATTTGAAGTCTAAGAGGCCCAGTAAAGTTTTGTCAGATATGCCATAATTTAAGGAGTTTTAATTAAAGTTTTCGCGCGCAAAATACTACGGTAGTGCGACCGACCCGACGCTCGCTACATTGCGACGTTGCCGCTCCGCTCTGTGCATTGTCGACGCCCGCACATGTTCATCGGTCTATTCACACGGGAGCATTTCGTAAATGGAGTGTCGTTATTTAGTTTAGTATGGAAAAAAAAGTTCACCGTAGAACAAAATGTCATCTAACTTTTTTGCTCCAAATAGGCTCAGGACGATTAGTGACGAACAAATTACTTTCATCAGATGCTGCGTACATTTTTTACATACCACACGCATACCCGACAATCCGGGTAAGCACAGTAATCGGTGTTGCGCTGTAAATTACAGCACAACACCAATCACCATGTTTCGCAAAGTATTCGAACAAAATAACTGTCAAGCAGCAAGTAAGGCACGAAAACCTACCCGCTGCACGACTCGCTGGAAGGACCGCGTCGAGGTGAGAGGTGCCTAGCCTGTCGACCTTTAAGACATACCTAAGTCGCGTTTTACGACATGCGCGGGGAGAGATGCGGTGGTGATATTCTTTTTAAGTACAGGCCCCACTCGTAGGTACAAAATTAACATGTATATTGTATCTATGCTTCTTTGAATAAATAATTTTTTATTTTATTTTATATACTAGCTTTTGTTCGCGGCTTCGCTCGCGTGAAATTCGTATTTAAAAAGAAGAAAGTAAGTAAGTCCGCTACCGTTCCTTTATTTTGGCGCGCGGAACAATTCGGTTTGTGAGAGCCACAACTTTTTATTAAGCCTATCCTGTGTCTGGTATAGATAAATGTACTTGTACTAAGTTTCAACGGATTCGGATGATCAGTTTAAGAGTTATGGAGGAACATACATACAGAAAATATTTCTAAAAATCGCCAATTTAGTTTTAGTATCATACATAGACGTCTACAACCGCAATATCTCATAAAACAAAGTAACTTACTCCACGACCATCCCTTTGATTTGATTTACGTCCCTGAATAATCACCTTGTGCAGACATACACATAGACAGATGGACGGACGGACACTTGCTCGATTTAATAAGGGTGCCCCAGTGTTGCTGGCTACGGAATCCAATTTTTTTTTTGTTTTTTTTTTAATCCGTAATGGGTGGCTGAATCGGAGGGGCCAAAGCACATGCTCCGACCAGCCAATATTAGCTCTGAGAAGGTAGGTGCTATACCGACGATTTTCCTGGATTGCTGGCTATACTGGACTAGAGGAGAACACAACCGAGGCCATCTGTACAAGTTATCTCCAAATAGTGCATTTTCTCTATAGGATGTTTCAGGATAGGCTTGAGAAACTTAGGATTAGAAAGTACTCATTATTAGAAGAAAGAAATCCTTATCACTCAAATCAAAATTCTGTATTTTTTTTTAATACAAAAATTGAAAATTGTTATAAAAACTAGGTGGACAGTGAGTTTGGGAAAAGTGCGGCTTAGGTCTAGCTAGAGATTGCAATGACCTAGTCCAGTCCCATTTTTCTTTTGATGTCATTCAAATTTAAGTGATTGGAATTTACCTACATGTAGTTCAATTCTACTAGTTAAGAATGTAAGTTAGTCATTTCATTTTTATTTAATAAAGATGGACGTTAACCATGCAACAAAACTCGATTCAATGATTTTCACCAAAAAATACTACCTATAAAATCACCGAATCTGGGAAAAAGTTTCAGAGCGTTTCCGTCTTCAAATATGGACCCATTTCGAACCCTGAAGTTACGAAACCCTACCCTGAAACACCCTGTATAACTGTCGCTACGGAACGCCAATGCATTAATTTTATTAAAAGTATGTGTTCGATCTTTTCGATTGTTATCGACGTGTAAACATCTACACCGGTGGAGTCTGAAGGATTTTGGAGCTGGAATTGAGATTTGGCGTAACCTGGTCACACATGACCCTTGTGAGCGATGATTACACATACATACATACATACACACCACACGCTGTATCCCGACATCGGGGTAAGCAGAGTAATCGGAGTTTTGCTGTAGGTGCTATTGTAAATTACAGCACAACACCGACCACCAGTTTTAGCAAATTATTCAGACAAGATAACTATCAAGCAGCAAGTAAGGCACGAAAACCCAACTGCTGCATGACTTAGTGTAAGGACCTCGTTCCAAGGTGATAGGTGGGTAGCCTATCGCCCTTTAGCACGGCATCTTGTCCAATATCGCTTAGTTGCCTTTTACGACATGCACGGGGAGAGATGCTTACACATCAACCGTTTGTCCCGGCAATCGAACTTTGTTTTTTTTTTTCATTATTTCCGAACGGCACACGGCAATACAATACTGATTAACAGTGATCGGCGTAGGTGGTGCTATTCCTGGTATTTGGTGACCGTTCTCTTAACATGGATATTCCTTAACGTAAGTTACCTAGTCCACCTTAGATTTTGTTTCTGTGAACAAATGTTGTTGATTTTCAAAATCTGTGAATAAATATTGCTGTGTTTTGAATATTTGTTTTGTTCTTACCTTCATTATTTAATCATCTTCATATTTCAAAAATTATTATAATAAAAAAGGTTTTTTCTTATCGAAACTGACACGGTTGGCTACATCACCTACAACATCTGTGATGTCAGCCCATAACACCGGGTGAACTAGGTGCCCCGGATCCCGGGACCATCAATCTCGGAATCCCGGGGCATGCCCATGTATACATCATCATTCATGTTCATTAACCCCAAATGGCACTACCTACGCCGATCACTGCTGATTACGCAACATACTGAATGTGCATTTGCGTCAATGATACACTGCTAACGTTGTGTATAAAAAAAATGCTAAATAAATAACAGAAACGATAATATAAAATAAATAGTATTTAACTGACTGAGTTCTTTGGCCGCGGCAAGGGATCAGTCGAAAACGGCTCCGACAAATAGTCCGTGTTTTCCGTCCAGTACACCGTAGCCGGCACGACCAAAAGGGAATCACTGACGTTGCACCTGGTCCACACTGGAACAACACGCGGCGGTGGCTACGACGGTTGTCAGGTTCCATAAAAAAAAATAAGGCGCGGGTACGATCACTCGAGCCCGAGGGCCCAGTTGATGCCCTGCACGAGGAACAGGATGAGCGGCTGCCACGCCACCAGCCACCGGATCCAGTCCAGCAGCTGCCCGTACAGGATGTGCGGCCCGTCCCATCTGCGCTACCGTTAAGAATTCATATTCACACTGACAACATTGACAACAAAAACCTCAATGGACAAGTATGTGTTTATGTTTTTTAAGACTAGCTTTAGCTTCGTTCGCGTGAAATTCGTATTTAAAAAATAAAGCAAGTAAGCCCAATTCGGTTTGTATGAGAGCCACATCTTAGCGTAACTGGAACTAGAAGGTGTGGAACTCAGCCTGCGATGGCTTCACTGAACATATACGGGCCCATCGGCAGTAGAGAAGGGTGTTAATCGAGGTCGGGACTAGCGAGTGGCCACTCTAAATTTCCCGCGCATGCTTCACGTTTCGGCTCGCGTCAAGCCCTCGTCAGCTAGTCTGCGTTGACTAGGACGCGGGGAAACCACCAGTCCCGCTCTCGACCTCCCTCTCTCTACCTATCCATATTCTGTAGGATGCTTCCAGTGACGTTTTCGAAGCTCCTATCCTGTGTCCCGTATAGTTAAATGTAATTGTAGTAGGTTTCATCGAATTCGTATGATTGGTTTAAGAGTTATGAAGGAACATACATACATACAGAAAATATTTCTAAAAAAAAGGTCAATTTAGTTTTATTATCATATCATAGTTGGGGAGGCGTAGCGGCTCTCCGTACACTAGCTCGGCAGTAGACGCTGATAAATCTTCTTTGTAAGCGCTTCCAATGCCCAACATAACTAGTGGTAGTGTCTCAGACCAATTATCCGTGGCGTGACACATTCATTATGGCCGCTTTCATTTGTCGATGAAATCGTTCGACCATTCCGTTGCATTGTGCATGGTATGACGTGGTGTGTTTGTGGCGTGAGCCGGTTAGCTTTGACAGCTCGGACAAAAAAAGGCGAGCTTCGAAATGCGTACCTCGATCTGTCGCCACTGGGCATCCGAATCTCGATATCCACGTTGACAGAAATGTTTGAGCAATCGTTTCGGCGGTGATCGTCTTTGATCGGTGCAGCTTCCGGCCAGCAAGTGAATCTGTCCACTGCCGTAAAAACGTACTTATATCCGTTTGATAGCGGCAGTGGTCCCACTAGATCGATGTGAATGCTAGCGAATCTGGCTGTCGGCGTCTTAAATTCTGTAGAGGAGCTTTTGTGTGCCTCGTTACCTTAGATCGCTGGCACGGGAAGGCTTGTTTCTGCTCGCTCTAGGCAGTCGCGTCTCACTCCAGGCCATACATACCTATCGGTGACCAATTTTATTGTTGATTTTGGACCGGGGTGACTTAGGTTGTGGAGAGAGTCGATTACGGTGTTTCGAAATTCTGCTGGTACGTACGGTCTTATTTTATATCTAGACGTGTCGCAGTATATTTGTGATTGTGGGCCAGGTATTTTAATTTTCTGTAGGCGTAACGAAGAACCCTTTTCTAATAATATTCTCAGCTCTTTGTTATTGTTTTGCGCTGCGGCGATTTTTTCTAAGTTGATTTCGCTTACTTCTTCGTCCGTTATCTGTTCGATGCGAGATAATGTGTCTGCGACAACATGATCTTCGCCCGCGATGTGTCGTATATCTGACGTGAATTGGGCGATGAAGTCGAGGTAGCGGAACTGTCGTGGTGAAGTGCTTTCGCTAGGTTCCTGTAGAGCTGAGGTAATCGGCTTATGGTCGGTGAAGACGGTGAACGATTTCAGTTCGACCATGTGCCTGAAATGCTTGATGGCTTCGTAAATGGCGAGTAGCTCTCGGTCGTACGCGCTATATTTTTGGTGCGCCGGGTTTAACTTTTTCGAGAAAAATCCGAGTGGTTCCCAATTGTTCCCGACCTCTTGCTGTAAGACACCGGCGATTGCTATATCTGACGCGTCCGTTACGATAGCGAGGTTGGCAGATGAACTTGGATGGGCGAGGAGAGCAGCGTTGGCCAGGTTGTCTTTACACATTTTTTTTTTTTTTATGTAACCTGACACGTTTGGCTACATCACCTACAACATCCGTGATGGCAGCCCATAACACAGGGTGAACTAGGTGCCACGTCAGTGCTTCCCTTCATTTCCCTTCATTTGGAATGCCGTCTCAGACTCCGCAGTCCAAATTATCGGATTCGAATTTTTTAATGATTTGCCTGCGAGTAGGTAGGCGCTTGTGTCTTGGCGACATTCGGAAGAAACCCGCGGTAGAAATTAATCATTCCGAGAAATCTGCGCATCTCTTTCACTTTCATCAGTTTTGGGAACTCTCTCATTGTTATAACCGTTTCAGGTACTGGCTTTGTACCTTTAGCGGAGACGGAGTAACCCAAAAAGGAGATTGCCGGTTTGCCGAACGAACATTTCGAAATATTTATGAGTACACCACGATTATTTAGTCGCTCGAGTACTTGTTCTAGATGGCGGTAGTGTTCTTCTTCGTTCTTAGATGCGATGAGGATGTCGTCTAAGTACGGATAGCAGAATTCCAGGCCTTTTAAGATGTCATCAATAAAGCGTTGCGCGAAAACCCTAGTATGTATTGTTTGTATGTAGTATGTTTGATTATGCTGTTTGTATTTTATGTATTGTATAATACAGGTCTGTATGTTATATGTAGGTATATTTATATAATCAAATATAATAAAATATAATCAATTCCTCCTCCCATTCGCTAGCAATACCCATATTTCTTTCTTTATAATTTGCTTCTTCGTCACCCAAAGGTTGATTTGAAGAAAACACTTGCAGTGATAAGTCCGTCTTTAAATCCTGTATGTCTTGTTTCTTTCCGTGTACGTGTGAAGTTTTGCCAGGATCGCTCAGTAAAAGGATACGGGTTGGTGAACATTCGCTTGAGGTCCACCTTCTCCTTGCAGTAGGGGCAGGTCTGCTTCTTGCCCACGATGCACCAGCCCCGTATGCAGAACTCGTGGAACTGGTGGCCGCACGTCAGCTTGTACGTATTTTCTGCAATTATAACAGTGAGCGTCGGTCATTATTACAACAGTGAGTCTCGGTCCTTACAACAGTGTGTCTCGGTAATTACAACAGTGAGTCTCGGTCATTACGACTGTGAGTCTCGGTCATTACAATAGTGATTCTCCGTCATTATTACAACAGTGAGTCTCGGTCCTTACAACAGTGAGTCTCGGTCATTACACGGCTATTACTGGGTGATAACTTTTCCCACTCCCAAAATCCACGGATCTTCAAATTGCGGGTTAATAGTCTTTCTCCGGAGACTATAGTCCATCTACAAGCCAAACTGGCACGAATTCGACAATCAGCTCAGTGGTGCGGACGGTCGACTGTAGTTCGTGATCATAAGCACACCTCGGCGCGGTCAGAACTTGGATGGGTGACCGTTCGACCGTTGGAGGCTGATCGTGCTTGGGATTCCACGTAAAACTGTAGGTCCCTTCCATTCTTACCTTACTAGGTGGTAGGGTTTAACACGCCCGGGTTGATAACACCGTACTAAATGAAATGTCGGTCGAAGCGGCTATGTAAATAGTTTGTGTTTCCCATCCAGTTTAGTGTAGCCGGCACGACCAAAGGGAAGCGCTGACATAGCACCTACTTCACCAAGATGTTCATAACAAATCGAGTGGTGAACGCCTGGAATAAACTCCCACAGGATGTGATTGACTCCCCAAACACAAACACTTTCAAAAACCGATTAGATAAATACATAAAAAGCACATCAACAAACAAATAGCAACAGTGCCCAAGTACGAAAACTAGAAATAAAAAAAAAATAAAAAAAATTATAATCATTCATTATCTGAAAAAAAAAACTGATATGGCCACAACAGCTAGAGCTGCGTGTTCATTAAAAAAAAAAAAAAAATGTTAAACCTCTGTGGTGACAGACGGACGGACTCGGGAGTGATATTAAGAGTTCTGTTTTTACATTTTAAGGTACAGAACCCCAAACATGGAGTTCAGTCAGTCAGTCAGCGTGTAAGCGTCCACTGCTGGACATACGCCTCTCCAATTTTCCTCCAGTCCTCCCGGCCTTCAGCGGTACGGAACCACTGCTTTCCGGCGACGTACTTGATGTCGTCGTCCCACCTGGCGGGTGGTCTTCCCACACTCCGTTTTCCTGTCCACGGCCGCCAGTGTAGGACACGGTTACTCCAACGGTCATCGTCTCTTCGGCTAACGTGCCCAGCCCATTGCCACTTGAGCTTAGCCACCCGGTGTCCAATATCGACTACTTTGGTGCGTCGGCGGATTGCCTCGTTACGCACCGTATCACGTAGCATGGAAAAACATGTAGTTCAGTGGTTACGAGCGGCGGGTGGCCGAGTGGTTTGGGCAACGGCTTCTCATGCGAGAGGTCCGCGGTTCGAATCCCGTCGGCGTGTACCAATGAGTTTTTTCTAACGAAAAAATTTACGTGCATACCTACACCTGCTGCTTCACCGTTCGGAACCGGTGTAAAACTGTAGGTCCCTTCCCTTGCCCCTTACAAGGTGGTAGGCTCAATTTGTAGCCGACTGGGTTGGTACCACCGTACTGGATGTAAGATGGCCGCATAGCAACCTCGGTTGTGTTCTCCTCTAGTCCAGTATAGCCAACAATCCAGGGAAGTCTCCGGTATGGCACCTACCTTCGCGGAGGTGATATTGGCTGGTCGGAGCATGCGCTTTGACCCCTCCAACACAGCCACCCATACTGGATTACATAAAAAAAAAAACAAATACCTATGACTCCCTCTTGGTCCACATTGACTAGGAGCTGGTTGCCGCAGACAGAACAGACGTTGCTGTCCAGCTGCCGCGTCGGCATGCCCTCCTGCCGGTAGTACTGTTGGCGCCGGCAGACAAACACGCCATTAGCATTTGCATCGTGACACGAGAGAGACGAGACCACGTACCGTACCGTGTACACCGTGTATACCGTACCACGTACCGTATTCGTACCGTGTGGGGCCGGTACTTTAAAAGAATAGCCCCACTGCATCTCTCCCCGTGCATGTCGTAAAAGGCGACTAAGGGATATGACTCCCTTCTTATATTACTAGGTGGTAGGGTTTAACCCACCTGGGTTGGTACCACCGCACTGAATGAAAGGTCGGTCGAAACGGCTATGTAAATAGTTTGTGTTTTCCGTCCAGTTCAGTGTAGCCGGCACGACCGAAGGGAAGCACTGACGTGGCACCAAGTTCACCCGGTGTTATGGGCTGACATCACGGATGTTGTAGGTGATGTAGCCAACCGTGTCAGTTCCAATAAAAAAAAAAAAACGTATCAGACAGAGCTTAATTAATGTTTTTATGTTTACTCATACATATGTACATATCACACACGCGGAATCCCGACAGTCGGGGTGAGCAGAGTAATCGGTGTTGTGCTGCAAGAACTCTGCTAAATTACAGCGCAACACCGACCGCCACGTTCCGCAAAGTATTCGAACAAGATTAAATCGATCAAGCAGCAAGTAAGGCACGAAGACCCACCTGCTGCATGACTCTGTGGAAGTGCCGTCCTAAGGTGAGAGGTGCCTAGCCTGTCGCCCTTATACACGGCATCTTGTCCTATCTGATATGATATTGTATTGAGATGCAGTGGGGCTATTCTTATTAAGTATCGACCCCACACTGTAAGTTTTCTCTGTTATTAATAATTATTATACTGTACATACTTCTACTGTGTGGGGCCGGTACTTAATAAGAATAGTCCCACTGCATCTCTCCCCGTGCATGTCGTAAAAGGCGACTAAGGGATAAGGACAAGATGCCGTGCATAAGGGCGACAGGCTAGCCACCTTTCACCTTGGCACGGTTTTTCCACCTAGTAGTGCCTTACTTGCTGGCTGATAGTTATCTTGCCTGAATACTTTGCCGTGAACGTGGTGGTCGGTGTTGTGCTGTAATTTACCAGAGTACTTGCAGCACAACACCGTTTACTCTGCTTACCCCGACGTCAAAACGTTTTTACGTCAAAACAAGTTCTGACGTCTGGCACAACGGACACGAGACGTCGGCTCCAGGAACTCCCGCAGTTCCTGAAGAAGCCCGTGACGTAGCGGGCGAAACGTCGCCTTATGTAAGTCTTCAGTACCTACTGTTAAGAGGATACCCATAGCTGGCTGCTTTGCATAGAAAAAGGTCATAAGTCGGTGTTGTTTTTTAATTTAAAAAAATTAATGGTAATAAAATTAAAAAATCTACAACAATAGAGGTCCGTGCTTGTGGTTTAGTTATTTATCAGTGCAATAAAAATTTCGTTTTGTTCATTCACTTTTGCGTCAGATGAAAAAAATCAAAATTAAATCATTGTTTTCATCTGACGCAAAAGTGAATGAATAAAACGAAATTTTTATTGCACTGATAAATAACTAAACCACAAGCACAGAACTCTATTATTGTAGATTTTTAAATTTTATTACCATTAATTTTTTAAAATTAAAAACCAACACCGACTTACGACCTTTTTCTATGCAAAGCAGCCAGCTATGGCTATCGTCTTAATCCGGAAACCTAAGAAAAGAGCTTAATTATATGTGGATTTCCGTGTTCTCGAATATCAAGATGTTGTTATATGTAGGTAACTACGTAAATGTCTGCAAAAAAGATTTAAGTAAGTACTTATATTCAGCTTATTTATTATACACAATAAATACATACACCTGAACAAACAACGTACAACGGACCGTCTTGAGGTCTCAGTGCGGAGAATGGCCCACCCGCCTTCCCAAGAGGCTGGGCAGCAAACAACAACAACAAACAACAACAACACCTGAACGTAAAATTAAAACACTCTGTTTTCATTTCACGAAGGCACGAGGGGTACGAGGTAGGAAGCGGTGCGAGAGGCGACCGCGCAGAGCATAGTAGAGAACGAACTCGGTGCCAGGTCGGTACACACGTTCTACATATCAACGCGTCGCTCCGTCGAACCGAGTCGTTCCCTACTGAGCTCCGCGCGGTCTCACACCACTTCCAAAATCATACCCCTCGTGCCTTCCTAAAATTAAAACACTCTAATACCTGCTTATTGTTCCTATAGCATATCTAATAAAATGTAATTTATAAGAAAAAAAAAACCTAACGAAACAAATTTATGATGCAAATGTGAGTGGAAGAGTCGGGCAAGTGCTCAAAAAGGATCAAGTGCGTAGTACCCGTAACCGACGAGCACGCATGAAGAACATTATGGGAGTGAAAGAGGCGGCAGAGGTGTCAGGATCGTGGCACGTGGAGATTTGTGGTCTCTGCCTACCCCACCGGAAAACAGGCATGACGCTATGTATGTATGTATGTATGTACTTTTATTATAGGTATATAAGTATATGTATACAAACAATTCGGTCTATTTTCGAATAGGGCTGTAGTCATTTGGTTGAGTTCAATGCGTCGAAGACACAAGTTTACGCGTTCAGTGCGAAGAGAACAGCGTTCACACCAGCCAGCCCTTCCTTCTAGGCCACATCGCTAAAATTAAGCGACCACGTCTCAAAACTTTGATACAGCTCATATAGTCTAACTGGAAATTTGATATTTCAAGCCAGGCTGCGACCGACCTAAACAAAAAAAAAAGTGGAATAAAGTTACCATAAGCCCTTTGGCTAATGATATAAAAATTTTAAAGAATTTCTCATCAAAATTTGATGAATGGATCAATGCACAATGACGTAAAATAAGACTCTCAAGTCAAAAATAAATGCAGCAACATAAGAAATACTCACCCCAATAGAGGCGGCCATCTTATCGGTGCAGTACTCGGCGACATCCCTCCCGAGCACTCCGTAGTACAGGCCGTAGAAGAGGTACAGGATCGCGTAGTCCATCCACTCCTGCGGCTTCTGCTTGAACATGATGTTGACTCCGAACAGCGTCAGCATCATGATGATGTAGCCGAGTACTCCGATGAAACAGCTCAGCTTGTATATTAGGTAGAACCATTTGTACACGAGCCTGAAATTTTTATTTAATTATTCTCTATTTACACGTTCTATTCTTATATTAATTTTACATATTTACAAGGTAACTTAATCTAAAATTAATATAAAAATAAACGGAGTTTCCACCACCGGAGGCGGGGCGAACCCAAGCTAACGATGGTCGGGTCCCAAAGAGAGGATCCTCCGGACGATGCGTGCAATGTCGAGCAGGGCTGCCTTCTGGATCTGGCCCTTGACCCAACCACTCAGCGAGAGCCTCTCAAGGTGGTCGTCGAGGCTCTTCGCTATCAGCCCATGCGCTGATACGACTATGGGTACAACGATCGTCGAGTCGACGGGCCACATTTTGGTAACATCGTGCTGCAGATCCAGATACTTTAACATCTTTTCTGCTTCCTTACTGACGAGGTTACCATCATGCAGCACGGCAATATCGACGAGCGTTGCGCTAATTTAGGCCAGAACTGAGGCATACAAAAAAAGAGTCGAAAGGCACCCAAACAAGCTGGCAACCGAGTTGATGGCTCCTAGTAAAGTTTTCAACCGATTGAAAAGCAGAGCACCTCAAGATCTCATCACAGAGTGAAAGAAGAAGAAGAAATAATCGTTTATTGTATAATAACGCTTCCTCTACACACAATGCTTATACATAGCAAGAATGTTGAATAGGTAAGGACGTCGGACCTTCCCCGCGCCAGCGTAACACGATATTTGTAAAAACGTACAAATAACATTCGTTACCACCCAATCAGAGCGCGATACCACCCGATACCACCCAATCAGAGCGCGCGCCGTCCCCTTCGCTACCCGCGGAGCTCGGCGACGCTGGTTCTCATATAAGCATTGGACAGTCCGACGTCCAACCTATTCAATGTTCTTGATACATAGGTACATCTTAAACTAGGGTTACTTACTATTGTTTCTAACCATTGTACAGTTTCTAGTGGAGCCCTGTTTCCAATTTTAGGATTCCCTGTGCTATGGGAAACAGGGTCAATCGTTCAGTTTCGAGAGAAAACCATCTTAGAGTAAAAACAATAATAAATTTGTAATGAATGAGCTACCTACCTAACTACACATTCCGCCCGTCAACCTAGGAGATATTGTGCCTGGGGCGAGGGAGAGGGCAGGCAGTGTGGACCGCACATCACAGAGTGAAATGATTGAGAATATTATGTACTGTCAATGGACACTTACCATACAAGACCAATTTCAAATGCACAACTAATGATGAATGTCAGGCAGTTGTGCATGTGAAATAGGTCTTGTTTCATCAGTAGTTGTGCATTTGAAATAGGTCTTGTTTCATCAGTCAGTAGTTGTGCATTTGAAATAGGTCTTGTTTCATCAGTAGTTGTGCATTTGAAATATGTCTTGTTTCATCAGTAGTTGTGCATTTGAAATAGGTCTTGTATAGTAAGTGTCCATTGACAGTACTTAATATTCTCAATAATTTCACTCTGTGATGTGCGGTCCACACTGCCTGCCCTCTCCCTCGCCCCAGGCACAATATCTCCTAGGTTGACGGGCGGAATGTGAAGTTAGGTAGGTAGCTCATTCATTACTTACTTATTATCATTGTTAAACTGTCAATGGACACTTACTACACAAGGCCTATTTCAAATGCACAACTACTGATAAATGTCAGCTCGCAGACAGATTGCAGTACAAAGAAAAAAAAAAAAAAAGTTAACTTAGTTTACTAGCAGCTGGAGGCTGACCGTGGTTCGGATTCCAGGTAAAACTGTAGGTCCATTCCCTTCTCACCTTACTAGGTGAAGGTCGGTTGAAACGGGCTATGTAAATAGTTCGTGTTTTCCGTTCAGTTCAGTGTAGCCGGCAACAGTTATGGGCTGACATTACGGATGTAGTAGGTGATGAAAATCTAAATAGCCAGGTATCCCATTAACATTTATAGATAGGTAAACGTCATACATAAGTACAGAAGTTAATCTCACAGGTACAGATGCCAAGTAAAATTACTATAATAAAAAAATTACAAAAAAAGTATGAATTTAAAAAAAATCAGAGAATGTGTGTATTATTACAATTTTACAATACCACTGATGCAAAGGTCACAGAGCACTGAGAAAACTGGCTTGTTGAAATTTTATTATTGTAACCACGACAGGAGATAAAAATAAAAAACAAAAAATTAAAATTAAAAATTATAAGTTTCCTTGGACCTCTTCGGGGAAACCGAAGGGTTTGTCTGTGCAATACAAGATGAGGTTTTCAAGACGAACAACTATAGGAAACACATAATAAAGGACAGAACCATTGACATCTGCCGCGCCTGCCACCAAACTGGCGAGTCCCTCAGACATGTGATTTCCGGTTGTCCGCAGCTTGCCAACACCGAGTATTTGCATAGACACAACCAGGATTATCCACCAGCAACTTGCCTTAAAGTTCAACCTTGTAGGTACCGAAGTGCCTTACTATAAGTACAAACCGCCGCCAGTTCTCGAGAAAGGTCATGTCACACTCTACTGGGACCGGTCCATTATTACAGATAGGACTATTCTCGCGAATAGACCTGATATTGTGATAGTGGACCGGGAGGCGAGGCGTGCAACGCTCGTCGATATCGCCGTGCCGCACGATGGTAACCTCGTCAGTAAGGAAGCAGAGAAGATGCTGAAGTATCTGGATCTGCAGCACGAGGTTACCAAAATGTGGCCCGTCGACTCGACGATCGTTGTGCCCATAGTCGTATCAGCGCATGGGCTGATAGCGAAGAGCCTCGATGACCACCTTAAGAGGCTCTCGCTGAGTGGTTGGGTCAAGGGCCAGATCCAGAAAGCAGCCCTGCTCGACACTGTACGCATCGTCCGGAGGTTCCTCTCTTTGGGACCCGACCATCAGTAGCCTGGGCTCGCCCTGCCGCCGGTGGTAGAAACTCCGTTTATATTTTTTATATTAATTTTAGGTATATATTTGTATTTTTATACTTTGTGTATGTGAAATTAATGTAAATTTTGTAAATGTGTTAATAAAAATATAATAATAAAAGAAGTGGGTTTTGAATCTCGAACCATCTACTCTTTTGGTTGATCGTTGACGCGGGCGGGACGTGTAGCCCACCGCGACCAACGTACACTGTATGCGTGTAGCGAAATTAGCAGTCGCATGGTACATTATGTAGAATTCCTGAATGCTTGCTCAAGGTTGTTAGCGTTTGTCACGGCCTCAAGGCGAAACCAGTTGAACACCACTGCTCTAGGTGCTGAAACCACTACTTTTGCCGACATCACTGGTGTAGTAGGTGATGTCGGCAGGCGCGTAGACAGGGGAGGGGGATATGGGTGTTGTATCTCCCCCCGAAATCAAGTATTTTTCGGCACGTTCGAACCTTGCAAACTGCATCTCTCCCCGTGTATGTGGTAAAAGGCGACTAAGGGATATGACTCCCTTCTTATATTACTAGGTGGTAGGGTTTAACCCGCCCGGGTTGGTACCACCGCTGTATGTTTTCCGTCCAGTTCAGTGTAGCCGGCACGATCGAAGGGAAGCACTGACATGGCGCCTAGTTCACCCGGTGTTATGGGCTGACATCACGGATGTTGTAGGTAATGTAGCCAAACGTGTGTTTAAAAAAAAAAAAAAAACTGCCGCCTTTTGTATGTGTATCAGGAAATGTCGCAGCCCTTTTACCACGATTCAAAACGTGGCTGTTCTACTAACCAAATAGCCTCTGTCTGGGCTGGCACTGTTCATGCCCCCAAATACAAATCCTGGCTACGCGCCTGGATGTCGGCTTGCTACCTGGGTGTGGTGACGCTGATGGGCTTGTAGGTGGCCTTGCGCAGCACGACGCACGTCAGCAGCGTGAACACGAGCCACGTGCCGGTGAACCGCCACCAGCCGTTGCGGACGCACAGCGCCGGCGGGATCACCCACATGCCCAGCATCGTGAAGAACTGCAGCCGGATGTGCCAAACATGCCGAACATAATGAGAAAAGTGTGTCGTGATCGTGAAAGTACACCGAGCAAATTGTAAATGGTCCATGGTTTGCATGGAGGACTATATAAGGTGTTTCGTTAGTCATGTCATTAACTTCGGGAGGGTTACATACACACTGAAATAAACACTTTACGTAAGAAAAAAAATATATGTTTATACGACCATTTTTTCTCCTAACAAAAAAATAAAATCAAATAAGTAGCCGTAAAAACCAATCATAGTGACCTTGTGACTTACTTACAACAAACAGCTGTTCTGCGTTTGAACATAGTACGGTCATTGACCCTGTACAATGCAAGTTACCTACTGTTACACACAGGTTAATGTTTAGGCAGCAAACATGTTTTGTTAAATTTCTCGAAAAGTAATTCTTTAAACATATAATTTTTTTTTTGCGTAACGTGTTTATTTGAGTATGTATGTAACCCTCCCAAAGTTAACGACATGGCTAAGGAAACAACTTATATAGGATCGGTCAGAAAAACGCGTAGAGGATATTGGTCGTACATTGTAATTTGTGTGTACGTGCGGTATGTTCTTTCTTCTCTCTCTCCCCGAACCGAGTAACCTAGTTAGATGGGGGAAATCTACAAATAGATTATGCCCGTCATGTAAGGAGTCCTTCCTGATCTTTGACTCCGCAGGATTTGATTAGCTTCCTGAGGTCTATGTCACAGACCAGTCATCAAATAGTTCACCATTTGTCTGTTTTCTGGACATAAATTTGAAGATATTCAGTGTCATGTTTTCCTTTGGGGTGCAGTACTGTCCGAGAGCCGCATAAATTGATTGTATTGTCTCTTTTTCTTCATTCTTGATTGTGCTGTAAACTCTTCTTGCCTGCTCACCTAGTAAGTTTTCAAGCGAGCGACCTGAATCGCTTCCGACTTTTCGTCTGTTTCCGTGGCGGTGAAGTAGGTTGTGACGTCTTCCTTGAACCTTTCGAACTCCTCGCCAAGGTTCGGCGCCGCTAGATTGAGCGGACCGGGAGGAACGGCCGCGTAACTTGCCATCACTCTTTATTACTTTTCTGCCGAGCTGCACTAGGCCGTTTTTTTTTTTATGTTTTTTTTTTTTTTTTTTATGGAACCTGACACGGTTGGCTACATCACCTACAACATCCGTGATGTCAGCCCATAACACAGGGTGAACTAGGTGCCATGTCAGTGCTTCCCTTCATTTCATGTCGGCTACACTAAACTGGACGGAAAACACGAACTATTTACATAGCCGTTTCGACCGACGTTTCGTTCAGTGCGGTGGTACCAACCCGGCCGGGATAAACCCTACCACCTAGTAAGGTAAGAAGGGAAGGGACCTACAGTTTAACGTGGAATCCGAACCACGGTCAGCCTCCAACGGTCGAGCGGTCACCCATCCAATCACTGACCGCGCTCAGCGTTGCTTAATAACAGTTGACTAACCAACCGCGCCACTGAGCTACCGAGGCCGACGAATTTTCTTATCCCTTAGTCGACTTTTACGACATGCGACGGGGAGAGATGCAGTGGGGCTATTCTTTTTAAGTACCGACCCCACACGGTACAAAAACCGTTACCGTTCACCGTTAGAACACCGGCTGCGCCATGTTTGGTTGGATGTGCACAATGAAAGCTACCAACGTCATGTTTTAGTTATAATTTTATTTAGTTCCCAGTCGAGACTCTTCACGTTATCTCTTTGTAGGTTATGCCTGACTGACACTCCCGCGCTGTCGAAACCTCTTCTACCCTACACCTCAGTGTTCATTATTTAAGTCGGTTTAAGTCTAACAGCAAAGGATTTGGAATTGTTGATGGACAATCACGAGAAGTATTACCAAATGCCTTCGGAAATCTGTACCACAGCATTAAGACCAGATATACTCATATTCTCACAAGCGAAAAAGCATGTAGTACTTGTTGAACTTACAGTTCCATGGGAAAGTAACATACTGAAGGACCACAATATCAAATTAACAAGTACTGCAACTTAGTAACGGTTGCCATACACCATCCTTCCTATCGTCCAATCGGCTGACGCTGCCGATTGGATCAAGTAGAATTGACCGAATGTGGGCGTTGATTGGCATGACAGGTTATACTTGACGGCACAATCTAATTCAATTATTTATTTATTTATTTATTTATTTGATGACGGAACAGCCTAAGCTGATGTGTTCATGTCTAAGTTCACTGGTGCTTTGTTATTTTGATGTTAGCTTAGTTTGGTGTTTTTTTAGGTGTTTGTCGAGCCTGTTTTTAAAGGAATTGGTGGTGGGTGCTTGTACGACATCTTCGGGCAGTTTGTTCCACATTTCCACTGCTCTATTTGACAGGAAATTTCGTCTCGGATCTTTAGGCTTCATCAAGCCTATGGATCATGCCGATAGGACCGTACGATAATCTTTTGGCGTAATCCTAAATTATTTTATTAATATCTTAATCTTAAAGCTAATGCGATTTTTGCGGCTGCATTTCACTTGCAAGTTTTGGAATATCTGCTTGCATCTTAGACGTATAAACACGCAGTATCGCATCTAAATGTGCATCAGTTAATCGGGAACAATGCTTATTTTAGAATTGAAGTATTAATAATTGCCGTAGTTAAGAATTGAAAAAGTCTGCTCACACAAATATGTAAGTATTACTTGTCTATTGCTGGTTTGCTGCTACCTCAGCCCGCGCTTCCGCACATCGCGCCTCACGCCACACCCGCTGACGCCAAGCTCAGTAGCGTTAGTATCGCTGTCGCGTAGCCAAAGAATATAATACCGCGTAGCCACGCCCGTATTATATGTGTAATTGAGCTACCTACCCCTCGCGCGTGTACGAATTTTGTTTTTTTTTTGGTGTTATTTGTTTTATTACTAACATTTGTTGTGTTCAAATGCCAATACGAGTAAAAAAAGGAATAGTAATATGACTATGACGTGTGCGTTACCTTCACTAGTCATGTCACTTAATTACGTAGAATTATTATTACATGGCAGTACATATTGATTCTATGCCTGAAATACGAAGTAACGACAGTTCAGTTTAACACCTGGTGGCGGGGGTATTCGTCTATCCGACTTTTTTGTCTACGGTACCGCTAGCTGTGACGTCATAACCGTCAGCGGTGGCATACTGGAACCAGACGACTAATAAAATGAAATGAGTAAAATGCCCAAGACAGCTAAAGCATGTTCGTGCGACACTGGTGACGCCATGGCTTCAACTGAACGTTACTGCCGATTGGACAGTTAAATTGGATTATGTGTGGACAAACATATATGGACGAACTGCAGATTGAATCCAATCGGCAGCACCAGCAGCGTCGTGCCGATCGGACGATAGGCAGGATGGTGTATGGCAACCATAATAAAAAAAACCACAGTTGCATTTCGGGAGTACCGTGTGGGGCCGGTACTTTAAAAGAATAGCCCCACTGCATCTCTCCCCGTGTATGTCGTAAAAGGCGACTAAGGGATATGACTCCCTTCTTATATTACTAGGTGGTAGGGTTTAACCCGCCCGGGTTGGTACCACCGCACTGAATGAAAGGTCGGTCGGCTATGTAAATAGTTTGTGTTTTCCGTCCAGTTCAGTATAGCCGGCACGACCGAAGGGAAGCACTGACGTGGCACCAAGTTCACCCGGTGTTATGGGCTGACATCACGGATGTTGTAGGTGATGTAGCCAACCGTGTCAGTTTCCATAAAAAAAAAAAAAAAAAAGTGCCGGTAGAAGTGAAAACTTTTTGTATTTCCGAAAATAATTCTTAGGTGGTTATAAAAAAAACTAAACACCCTAAAAAAATTTTAAACACCGTAACATTGCTTAAAAAAAAAACAACAAAAACAATTACCGTGTGGGGTCGGTACTTAAAAGAATAGCCCCACTGCATCTCTCCCCATGCATGTCGTAAAAGGCGACTAAGGGATAAGGTCAAGATGCCGTGCTAAAGGGCGACAGGCTCGCCACCTCTCACCTTGGCATGGTACTTCCACCGAGTCATGCAGCAGGTGCCTTACTTGCTGATTGATCGATTGAATCTTGTCGGAATATTTTGCAAAACGTGGTGGTCGGTTTTGTGCTGTAATCTACCAGAGTTCTTGCAGCACAACACCGATTACTCTGCTTACCCCGATTGTCGGGATTCAGCGTGTGTGATATGTATGTATGTAATTTTGTGGGACTCGAACCCATGGTCAAAAAATACAACCCTACACGCTTACCACTGAGCTAACAAATTACATAAACGACCAAACGAATATCGGCTTCTGTCGGTTCATCTAGTTGACATAATAAAAATTATTTGAATTGATCCCGTGCCACTCGTAACTTAACCCTTAATGCAATGACTTAAGGTTACATTTTAAATAATAAAAATAAATCTGACGCTTTTCGAGATCTGACGTGAGTTTAACATTTTTTACCCACCTAAAAAAGTACCAAGCGCCGCTAAAGAAGTTTTCACTTCAAAAAAATACCATATGAACAAAGATTAAAAATCCTCAAACTAACAACGCTGGAACAACGAAGACATAGAGGAGATCTCATAGAGACATACAAAATACTGAAGCGGCACTATGACTGCCCAAAGCTGGAATGCATGTTTGTGTTAAACTCAAACACTCACCTAAGAGGTCACAGCTTGAAACTCAATGTAACAAGCTTCTCAACCGAAGCAAGAAAACACTTCCTGACTAACAGAATCGTAAATAGCTGGAATAAACTGCCCGAGGAAGTTATTGAAGCACCCCCAATAAACACATTCAAAAATATGCTTGACAAGTACAAGTGATAAAAATCAAAGAAATATAACAAATGGCAACACCAGTGATCATCATAGACATGAACACATCAGCTTTTAAGCTGCTTGTTCATTATCAAATAATAATAATGAACAAGCAGATGTTGTGACCGAGCCACAACATCTACGGTGAGGGCGACGTCCACCATCGGCAAGCTTGGGGTCATCGGGACCTCACGTCCCGTCTAGTACCCCCGCTACCGGTGGTGCGTGCGACCATGAGGCGACGCGCGCGCGAAGATTAAGACTTCAAAGAGCTGCGCGACGATGTCGCCGTGCAGTCCGGCGGATACGGAGCTCTCCGAGATGGGAGTGGTGGTGGCCTACGAGTCTATTACCACCACCTATCGCTCGTAGCTTGCCTCTTGTTGTCGAACTCCGCAGCTATGGCCTGCACCCGCCGGCGTGCTTGGAGGCTTGTCTCCCGCCGCCGGAGGTATTACCGTTTTTAAATTTTTTATTAATTTTGTGTATTTTTATTACTTTGTATTTTTAATACTTGTATAATATATGTAAAATCAATAGAAAATTTTGAAAATGTGAAATAAAGAACATAATAAAAATAACATATAACCGGTCTGCTTGGGGCTATCGGGGCTGCATGCTCCGTCTACAGCCCCCGCTACCGGTGTGGCGGCAAAGTGCGTAACGGTGACGCACATGACAATCATGTTATATGAAATGGCTGCGTGTCGTCGCCCAGCGGTCCGACGGATACGGAGCTCTCCGAGATGGGAGTGGTGGTGGCCTACGTGTCTAGTACCACCACCTATCGCTCGTAGCTTGCCTCCCGTCGTCTCGGAGAGCTACGTAGCCACGGCCTGCACCCGCCGGTGTGCTTGGAGGCCTGCCTCCCGCCGCCGGCGGTATTACCGTTTTAAATTTTTTTATTTTGTGTATTTTCATTACTTTGTATTTTTAATACTTGTATAATATATCGATGGTTCCGGCAACAAAGGTCGTAAAAGTCATTTTGACGAAATAGCTTTTACGACCTTTGTTGCCGGAACCATCGATATGTAAAATTAATAAAAAAATTTGAAAATGTGAAATAAAGAACATGAAAAATAAGGTAGGTATATACTGACGGAGTAGGAGCGGTAGTGGCGCTTCTTCCACTCGACGAGCGTGACCTGCGCCACGATGAGGGTCAGCACCAGCACGAGCACCATGCTCACGTGCATCGACTCGTGACCCTTGTGCAGCTCGTGCATCTTCATGTGGTCGTACCTGCGCCGCGACACAATATGAAATGAAAAAATATACTTTATTGTACACCATTGTATAAAAAGGTTACAAAAGGCGAGTTTAATGCCTTGCTGCATTCTTTACGAACTAACCTTTGGGATGTGGAAAACACATAGGGGCGGACAATGCAGTACTAAAGAGGGAACAAAATTATGAAATATAAATACACACATATACAAATTGTACAAAGATACATACATTCCATATAAATCCTTACATATACATAATTACATATACACAATAAGAAATATAAATATTATAATATACCTACATAAACTCTTATATACTATACATACATACTTATGTATATAAGTATAACTTTACATATATTTCAACTGGATTGAAGATGCAAGGGCATCGATGACTATTTATTTTACCTACTCATTGCCATGTGGTATCAGAAATCGTTTGTGGACCACCAGTCCTCATTTTTTTTTATGGAAACTGACACGATTGGCTACATCACCTACAACATCCGTGATGTCAGCTTATAACAGCGGGTGAACTAGGTACCATGTCAGTGCTTCCCTTCATTTCAAGTCGGTTACTCTGAACTGGACGGAAAACACAAACTATTTAAATAGCCGTTTCGACCGACGTTTCATTCAGTGCGGTGGTACCAACCCGGGCGAGATAAACCCTACCACCTAGTAAGGTAAGAAGGGAAGGGACCTACAGTTTTACGTGGAAACTGAACCACGGTCAGCCCCCAACGGTCGAGCGGTCACACATCCAAGTACTGACCGCGCTCAGAGTTGCTTAACAAAAGTCGACCGACCGCACCACTGAGCTACCGAGGCTGACAAGGCTCCTAATTTTTAGGGTTTCGTGCTTCTAAAGGAAAAACATGGAATGCTCATAGGATCACTGTGTTTTCGTCGAATCGACGGGCCACATTTTGGTAATCTCACGCTGCAGATCCAGATACTTAAACATTTTCTCCTCTTCCTTAGTGACGAGCTTACCATAGTGCAGCACATTATTATTATACGGCGGCACAATATTATATTATTTTAATATTTCCACGAGCGGCTGGAGTCAAAATTGCACAGCACGTGGAAAGAATATAACAAGTCAATATACGCTGACGATTAGAAAAATGTGACAAATAATAACCTGATTTTTTCTTCGGACGTCATATCTGCATACGTCTGAAAAATTAAACACAACCTGTTAGAATTTTTTTTTTTCACATATAAAATCCGCGTCTCGTGCGAATGTTTTTTTCGAAACATTACACCGAAACATCGAAACATTGGTTTGTGACCATACGCATTTGTATGAAAACAATTAATGTTTTTGTGTAATGTTTCAAAAAAACATGCGCATGAGACGCGTCTTATGATGAACAAACTTGTTTTTACTGTAAAGGCAATATTTTTTTTTATATGGGAAGCACGACATATGGCGCTCGCCAAACTAACGCAGAGGTGTAGTCCGACGGTGCCCACGCGTATTCGGATATTTAAGGGGGCTGCGAATACCAAATAAATATGTAAAGTGTGCTGTTTTGGCTTAAAAAAATCGAAATGTGCTCATATATGTGAACTTCTTTGGTTGTGTTACTAACAGATTATTGAAATTGCATGCACACATCTTTGCAAGGATCTGTGAGCGTGAATCGAATATTTCTGACAAAAAGTGTTAGCTTTTATAGTCGGTGGGTAGACTAAGTACTGGGTACTATAACTCCGAGCATGCTGATGGGAGAGGCTTAGGCACAGCAACGAGATAAGGAGAAAATTTACCTTGTTTGGATCAACCGGTCGGTGTAGGTCCATTTTTTATGTCGCCCTCGGCGAGTGGCCTACGGTTCGAACAAGGGCACGACGCTTGGCAGCAAAGAATATAATACTACTAAAAAGTTCGCCATACACTCAAAAAATTCTATTCTGACCGCATCCAGTTTTAATCAGCCAACCTATAATCAATGTGACAGACAGCTCAGCAACCATCTGTCAAACTGATGACTTGACAGCAAGAGTTTTTAGTAAGTACTTGCTTGGATTCCAGGCCCGGTGGGATTAGATTAGCGGGGGTACGATCGAATATTGCTGGTATGCTTATTGTGTAGGCCTAGATAAAAGATGAATTATAGTGAAAGAATTATTTGCCGGAAATGCGTAGTTTCGGAGAAAAAAAAAATTTTCCCATACGAAATTAATTTTTCGAACAAAATTTTTTATTTTTTTTTAAAGCACCAAAACATTGGTTTTTAATATAAATGTATGTAAAAACAAGGAAAGTGGTATGGGTGAATGTTTTGGTGGTTTAAAAAAAAAACCAGGGTTAATTTATAGAAGATTCTATATTAGATAATTCTCTTAATTCTATAAATTAACCCTAACGTAATGTTGAGGCGGCGCATGTCGTTTTTGCATAAATTACTATTCAAAATAAATGTTTTGGTGCATTAAAAAAAAAAAAAAAAATCGAAAATTTATTTTGTATGAAAAATATTTTATTCAATTATTTTTTTCTCCGGACCTACGCATTTCCGGCAAACAATTATTTCACTATAATTCATCTTTTATCTAGGCCTACACAATAAGCATACCAGCAATATTCATCTAATACTCACCCCCAGGCCCTTCTTTCATACATAAATAACGCATGAAAAAAAATACCAGTGTGACAAATGAAGAAATGTGGTATTGCTGAGTATTTCTCAATATAGAAGCAATATATAAACATTTTAACCGACTATGGCGAAGCCAAAAAGATGGTTATGTATGTATGTATGTGTCTATGTGTGGATGTTTGTATATGTGACTGTAGGCATACCAGAATCTGATGGCAAATGAGGAAATTAAAATTCTAGAGTAACCGACACTTGGGGCAATTGGATTAAAACGTTTTGATACTTTTTTTGTATCCATAAATCTTAAGTAATAATAATGAACACCACTTTAGCATAATAGATAATTGTTGCATTGTTCAGTGGTTTCTTAATATAGAAATATATGGGAGATGTTGCATCTGTTCATTAATTTAAGAATGAAAAATAAATAATTAAAAATAGGTAACCAATAGTATAATACTGTTATACCAATAGTATAATAATCAGTTTTTTTTTATAATTATATCACTTTATGTAAGGTCTTTCAAAATTAGTTAATAGTACGCTAAGGGAGGGCTGATATTTATCATATAGGGATTTAGGGGACCTATATAATTTTTCTTGGACCTTGGGCTTTTTTTTTTGTTGGAAGACTTTTTTGTTGCTGGAATAAAACTGAAAGGATTAAGACATTTTTTTTTTACATTTAACATTTAAAAAAAATTTTGTTGTAAAAAGAAATTCTTCGTTTTTCAAAAGTGATCTATTTCCGATACAGAACCCCCCCTTAGTGTACTATTTACTAATTTTGAAAGACCTTATTATATCATATAACATTATATTTATTTTAAAGTGTATCTGTATTTTATATATAAGATAATTTCATATAATAAATATATATTTATGACGTCATATTATTTTAAGAAAGCTATATTGTGCATGCTTTCTCTTTAGAGTCAATACAATATTTGATAGGGTGGAAAATATGTTCTGTAAAAATGAAAATTTTATAAAACCAGTCACCGACAACCTCGACAGTGAACTACCGGCGACACCACCTCGCAGTGTCAGAGGTGGGACAAGTGAAGTCCCACTTCAAAATGGAAATGCTGACTTACCATATGTGTTTTTGGGTGATGGGGCATTTGCTCTAGACGATAATATAATGAAACCATGTACAGGTGTTCATGGAGAAGGGACCAAGGAAATAAATTTTAACAAGAAGCTCGTGGATTGTGGCTCGTGCACGAGTTATCGTTGAAAATGTATTTGGTGTTATGTCTGCTGTATTTAGAGTCCCACGTTCGCCTATGCTACTTGAACCAGAACCGGCAAGCCAAGTAGTCATTGCGTGTATAGTTTTACACAATTTTATGAGAAGGAATTAACAATCTAGGACTGCATATAAACCACCTGTTACATGCGACCTGTACGATGGAGACGATTTAATAATTCCTGGGTCTTGCATGGAGGAACGATATTCCCAACACTCCAGCTCTGCGTGATATTGGTAACATTCCTAGAAGATGTGCAAGGAATCCAGTAGACATCAGAAACGAATTTGCTAATTGCTTTTATAACATATAACTGATTTATAGAAAAAACTGTACATATAATAGTTGAAAATAAAAGTATTCAAGAATATTAAGTGTGGTTTTAATACTTACTTCAGTATTTATGGGACTATTGCAAATATAAATGGAATTCAAAAATCTGTCCATAAACGCAAATGGAAACCAACTTGGTTGGTTGGTACACATCGGCTGCGCCTAATCCGGATCGCTCAGATTTTTGACGTGATGATGTCACGTCTTATAAATTGATGAACACCGGCTGCACGCACGAAGAAGTGTAACGTTCCATCTAAACCTGTGTGTGCAAGCGAGAGCGCGATAGAGACCTGTGTGTGCAAGCGAGAGCGCGATAGAGAGGCATATACAATAGTAGAAAATACAAAATATATTTCTCCGTCTTTTGCGAGCCTCGAACCCGCGGTCACTGCCACCATCACTGACAGACGTGTTATCCACGCCGGCTATCGACCGTGTACTTATCGCTGCAAATTTTCTCAACAGTATGTGGACATACAACATGGAACGACATCTAGCGTCCACATCTAGCGTCAATATTAAATGAAATACTTCAGCCAGCGGTATACTTGATTTAGCAGTTAGGTAATTGTTGCAACGTTGAACATGTAGATGGCGTTATGTAGGTTTTTTAAATATAAATTAAACAAAAATTAATAGTCGTTATTTTCTCATATTTTTTATTAGTTATTATCACATCTTTATCATGTACTTAAATTAATTTTACATGGTGAATATCCGCCGGAACTGATTTACTTTATGACATCATCACGTAAAACTATCGTCCGTAAACCAACTTTACAGACAACACATTTTTTTTTCATTTGGTTTTTATAACTTCTGTACATAGACATGAGCGACTCCTTTTTTTTTCTTTAACTCTTTTATAGTACATGGTATACCCAAATCTTCTTTGATGGCACTGCACGCGCCATCGACGCCTTGTCTGTTTTTATGCCGCTCGTGTTGTGGGTCCCAAATGCATGGGTGCATTTGGTAAAGTTCTAGAAACTAGCACTTGTGTTGTCCCAATTCATTTTACCTCCGTCCGTAGTCCGTACCTACAGATCACAAATACAAACGTCCGTACAAGTTGACAGCTCGCGCGCTTCTGAATAACCACCAAGTGTGGCAGGTATAGTTGTATATTTGGCAAATATACAACTATACCTGTGGCAAATATTGGGCAAATATTATTTGCCCAATATTTGCGTATTTGTCTCGTTTGAAGTGCTTAAAAAACCGACAGACATTCGGATTTCGAATAGCGTGTTTGTGTATTGGCTTTGCTTGGCCAATACGCACATACCTATGGCAAACATTTGCCACATAGACCTTCCACACTTGGTGTATGTGCATACTATGTGGCAAATAGGCGAAATACGCATATCCAAGCGTTGTGCCAGCATTAATTGTGGCCAGGGTTGCCAGATGTCCGGTTTTGGGCCGGACAGTCCGGTTTTTGAAGCTTGTGTCCGGTCTCCAAAATAATGAAAAACCAGACACCAAAAAGTCCGGTTTTTCTTCATATAACGCAAATATCTACTTTTTAGGAACATTTTAATACTAATCTTACTGTGTTCTTCGATTTTTCAGTAAGTTCGATCAATTCAACCCTTTTATTTATTATTCTGTCTCCCATCCATTTTCAAAAGTAAAGGTCATGAAACATTGTGTCCCCGAAAAATCAAAGGACCTTTGATGAAAAATGTCCGGTTTTTTCAATTGAACCATCTGGCAACCCTGTGTGGCTGTGGCCTGGCCATTTTATTTAATGACATTTGCCTAATTGTTTGGTTAGCGAGTGTCAGTGCGTGCGTGAATTTGTCATCCGATTTTGGATGGGAATTCGTAAGTGTATGGTTACCTAGTACCGTGAGAAACCTGCCAGAGGTTTACCACTTTCTAAAAGATTAAAAAGTCATAGTTATTTTAGAAAGCAAATCTGTTAAACCTTTGAAGTGTACATGGGAAGCAGGGGCGGCCCGAGCAAACTTGGCGCTCTAGGCGACACACTGGAATGGCGCCCTTTTTATTAACATTTTTTTTTGGACAAAATAAAACCCAAATATTTGATAAACACAAATAAGAGATGAAGTGTGTAATTTTTAATGAAATAAATAATTAGAGCACATTATATTTATTTGATAGTTGCATAAAACATGTAGGTATAGTTACATAAAAGAGAGTGTATCCACCTTTTTTTGCTGTACCTATAGAGTGAAATATGAAAACTTTTTAAAATAGAGCGTAAAGTCATGATAGTGCCCTAGGCCATCGAGCGCCCCAGGCCATCGCCTAGTTTGCCCATATGAACGGGTCGCCCCTGATGGGAAGACATTTGATAATTTTTTTTTGACAAAAATCACACTTTTTTTTCAATGTCTTGGGTATGGATTAGTACACAGATCAATTGCTGGTAGGTGGTGTCAGCCTCGATAGCTCAGTGGTGCAGACAGTCAACTGTCGCTATTGAATGTTAAGCAACGCTGGGTGCGGTCAGTACTTGGATGGGTGACCGCTGACCGTTGGAGGCTGACCGAGGTTCGGATTCCTCGTAAAACTGTAGGTCCCTTCCCTCCTAATATTACTTGGTGGTAGGGTTTAACCCGCCCGGGTTGGTACCACCGCACTGAATGAAACGTCGGTTAAAACGGCTATGTAAATAGTTTGTATTTTCCGACCAGTTCAGTGTAGCCGGCACGATCAAAGGGGGAAGCACTGACATGGCACCTAGTTCACCCGGTGTTATGGGCTGACATCACGGACGTTGTAGGTGATGTAGCCAACCGTGTCAGTTTCCATAAAAAAAAAAAAAAAATAAGTATGCTTATTGTCTAGACCGAATTGAGAGATGAATTATAGTGAAAGAATTAGTATTGATATATGGAAAGAACAGAACAAATTATTAAACACAACTTATAAATAAAAGATTTCCTCTATAGAGGCCAAACACATTGTCCCTAGGACGGACGCAGCATTCCCCCTCTGAATGGCGATAGAAACACGCTGACGGAAAAATACTGCAGCTCGCCGTCACCTGAACATTCTATTAATTATTGTTTTCCAATTTTGCGGGCGAACTAAAGAATTGTTTGTCGCAAATATGTAGTTTCGGAGAAACCAATTTTTGAAAAACATATTTTTGAAAAACACAAATCATTTATTTTGAATAGAAATTTATGCAAAAACAACATTATTAAGCCTGGTAATTTTTTTTTAAACCACCAAAACATTCACCCATAGCACTTCCCTTGTTTTTACATACATTTGTATACAAAATAGCTACTAGAGAGAGTACAGCGACGAGGAACAAAGATGGTATCATCAATTAAAAATAAAACATATGAAGATCGCTTACAGGCACTGGGATTAACGACTCTTGAGGAAAGGAGACAACGAGGAGACATTATAGAAACCTATAATATCCTAAAAGAATGCTACGATGTACCAAGTCTACAGTCAATGTACGAAAGGAGCACTGAAGAACGTCTTCGCGGTCAGTCATAAAACTAAAATGGCCCACACATAGAACCAACCCCAGAAAGCATTTTCTGACGCACCGGGTCGTAAGGGCCTGGAACAAATTATCTGAGGACACCGTCAGCGCCCCCTCGGTTAATTCTTTAAAAAAACCAATTAGACAAAAAAAAAACAAAACAAAAAACAAACAAACAAAAATACTTAAAAACAATACAAGTGCACTCATAAATTAAAAAACAGAATACACGCACCAGCTGTCAGCTGTCAGTGTTTAAAATAAATAAATAAATAAATAAATAAAATCAATGTTTTGGTGACTTAAAAAAAAATTTTTTTTTAATTTTGTATGAAAAATTTATATGGGAATTTTTTTTTTCTCAATATCAATTATTTAAAGCTATTATGTCATTCCGAATTTATGTAAAGATTCTAAATTCAATAAAATTTTGGTGAAATATCAGCTACTTTGGCGCACAGATCGATTTAAAGGTGGCCAGGCGCAGATTTTTTTTCCATTCCGTTACCACATAATTAGTATTGCAGAATATAGAATAAGTATTGCATAAAATTTGTAATTTTAGAATTGTGAAGCCATTTCATGGTTTTTTTGGCTAAAAAAATACAAGGTAAGTATTATTATTATTTTTATTTATAGATCACACAAGTTAAGGTTTGCTATCAAATATTTATAAAAAAATTAACAAAATTTTTTTTCATCTGACGACATAAAGATTACAAGGTAAAGACATAATTAAATTTTCAATTTGCTGTCAAAAATGTCACAACAATTTAACAAAAATGATACGCCTCAGATGACACAGAAATCACACAAGTTGAACAGTCAGTAATACAATTTAAGTTTATGACATAGAAATTACACATGTTAAAGCGATATGGAATACAATTTAAAGTTTGCTATCAAACATTTAAAAACATTTACAATCATTGTACGCATCAGATGACACGGAAATTACACATGTTAAACATTACAATAAAAAAAAAAATAATTTAAAGAAGTAACGAATAAAATTTAAAGTTTGCTATCAAACATTTAAAACATTTAACAAAAACTATGCGCATCCGACGCAGATAGGGATACCATTAAACTTATATTATAATTACAAATTAAAGAGATAATAAAATTTTCAATTTGCTCTCAAAAATGTCACAACAATTTAACAAAAATTATACGCATCAGATGACACAAAAATCACACAAGTTAAAGAGTCAGTAATACAATTTAAAACTTATGACATAGAAATTACACATGTTAAAGCGATAAGGAATACAATTTAAAGTTTGCTATCAAACATTTAAAACATTTACAATCATTGTACGCATCAGATGACACGAAAATTACACATGTTAAAGAAGTAACGAATAAAATTTAAAGTTTGCTATCAACCATTTAAAACATTTAACAAAAACTATACGCATCCGATGCAGATAAGGATACCATTAAACTTATATTATAATAACAAGTTAAAGAGATAATAAAATTTTCAATTTCCTCTCAAAAATGTCACAACATTTTAACAAAAATTATACGCATCAGATGACACAGAAATCGCACATGTTAAAGAGTCAGTAATACAATTTAAAACTTATGACATAGAAATTACACATGTTATAGCGATAAGGAATACAATTTAAAGTTTGCTATCAAACATTTAAAACATTTACAATCATTGTACGCATCAGATGACACGGAAATTACACATGTTAAAGAAGTAACGAATAAAATTTCAAGTTTGCTATCAAACTTAAAATTTAACAAAAAACTATACGCATCCGACGCAGATAAGGAATCTCAAAACAAGTATCACGTAATATATGCTCAAAATTTACAGACACGACTGTCTGTAAATTTTGAGCATATATAAGAAATGTAATTATCATATGATCCTAAGTCCTCGTTATTTTGTGAGTGTGGTGCTAAGCAGAGGCGGACTAGCAGCCTTAGCCGCCCTAGGCCGTTTAGTACCAGCCGCCCCAATTCAATGCAGCCGCCCCTTTCAAGTTTACAGCATAGATACAAATGTGAAGTTGTATGAAAATCAGTATTGCGTTCGGTTCAACCTGCCAAAAATCTATTAGGTATTTCTCGGCTTATTTTACATATAGTAAAAGTATTTTTTACAAGTTTTACGGCAATATTGACCTTATAGTCATAGCAAAATTATTTTTTCCGCGTAAATAGTGCGTCATCACCTCCGCCGCGCTCACCACTCCCGCACGTCGCACGCACTTGCTCCGGCCGGCACCCTTTCTATTCTGTACCTGCGCTCACTGCTTCCAGCAGCAGGTACAGATTGGCCGCCCCTAATATCTGGCCGCCCTAGGCCCGGGCCTAGTCGGCCTATATGGAAAGTCCGCCTCTGGTGCTAAGCTAAATGTATCGTCACTGAATTCTTCAGTAGACAAGCAACCTTCGATATCGGAGTCACTGTGCTTGCTTATAGATCTCTCTGATACATCTGTGTCAACAGATGTATCAGAATCAGTGTCGATGATCAACTTGCGAACTCTTTTTGATTTAATTATTTTTGAGATAGCCATATTCTCACAAGCAGAATCCATGTCTTCGGCAAACCTCTTTTATTGTGTTGTATTGGATCAGAAATCTTCTCCACTATGTCCGTTTTTCTGTACCAAATTTTGTCAGGCCTTTCAGGCCACCTGAATGAGTTTCCATTAGACAATACCATAGTACTTATATCAAAGGTATCTACATCTGTATTTTCGACCCTGCCAGGGAAGTATTCGCCTTCATACTTCACAATGACGTAATTTCCTTATGTTATATCTACAAGAATTTTCTTTTTAGAGGACATACTTTTCGAGGTTTCATTTTCACACGAGTCACAGTTTTCGTCTTGTCCTAAGACTTGTTGCTGAAATTCAGTCCAATCGCTTTCATCACTTTCCGCATATGCAATTTCACATTCAGTGTCTTCGGACGACGAATTTTCAATCACATTTTTCTTTTTACCTTTAATACTAGCTTTCTTTTTCTTTTCTGCAACCATATTTTCTCTCAGTATTTTTTCTCCTGTCTCTGTTTAGCTCGGTTTTCCTTTTCTTGTAAGCGCCTTTTTTCTTCTTCCTTCTTTTCGTGGTATTGTCTCCATGATTTACCCGTGACAACTGAAGTTATTTTTTCTTTCTTCCTTCTCTTTTTCGTGTTTTCTTCATGTTCTGTCCAAAAAAGGTTTCTTTTGAAGGGTGTTGGGACATTTATGCCTAATGCTTCATTTATTGCAACTTTTGAGGGCGTATTATATTGTGCTGATTGACCAAACAGGCCAGGTGCACGTACGGACGTAACATCATGTGTATGAACAGGATAAGCAGGAACTGGGTTATCTGTAGATAAAAGTGGCACAATGTTACCACATTCAACAACAGGTGAAGCCGGATCAATTTCGTTATTAGTTAAAGCTGATGCAAAGTTTTCTGTTTCGTTGCCTTGATTGACCAGAGATGGCGTAGTTTGTGGCTCAACATAGGTAGCTCTTAAAGGAGGTTCGGGTTTATCAGTAGGTTGGGTCGCCGACTGCTATGGTTCTTGAGGTACTGAAGTAGTGGTCGGAGAAGGTGCTTTATTTCCTTGCGCAACTGTTGACATTGTTAACACAGTAGCAGTACAGGTAATGTCCTGAATCTTCTGAGAACTGCTCTGGGGTTGTCTATTTTTTGCCCAAATCATGTACAACGATATTTCTTCGTTGGGCAGTAAATCCTGCAATGTATTTGCGTCTTGGTAGTAAAGCTTATTGAATACGTTGAGCTTGTCTAAAGTGAAAATCTTTACAATTTCAGACTCGAGATAGGTCATGAATTGTTTTTGGTTCGAATCTTCTTTTCCAGCATTACTCTTCTCTGTGTTCGTTATTTTTGTCATGTCAATTAGATCTGGACCAATTGGAAACAGTCCACTGCTTCGAAATCAGTTTTTTATGCAGTCTTCCGTTATTTTAGCAAGAGCTCTTTTCAGTAATGGAGCGAAGTTTTCCTTTTTCATATTTTGTCCGAGATTTTCCATCTTCCACTCTTTGACTTCGTTTTTCCCGTATGTTTTCAGAGGTTTAAATACCGCTACGTCCATTGGCTGTAGTATATGTGTCGAGTTCGGATACAAAGCTATCATTTCAATACCATTTTGTAAACCAAAATTAGACAGATGCATGGTAATATGTGACGCATGTCCGTCCAAAAAGAAGAGGACTGGTTTTTGAATATTTTCCTTTTCAAGCCAAGGATTGAAAATATTTGTCACATATTCGTAAAAAGTGCTGCTGCACATCCATCCACTTTCGGACCGCCCTATCCCCCAATCTCCTGGGACTTTGTACTTATATAGGCTGGAATTCTCTCGTAGTCGTAAACAATCATGGGTGGTGCCTGTTCGCCAGCGGCATTTGTGCTAACTAACAGAGTAAGGTTTTCTTTTTCATCGCCTGACTGACTGTATATGTGTTTCTCGCTTTTTTTTTTGGATCTTTTATCACTTCCTTCAAGTTTTCGTTTTCAAGGTATGTATCGATCTCATCAAACCAACCCTCAATGTTTTCTTCAGTTACATTATCCCTTTGTGATGTCAAGTTTTGTGCAGTTCTTTAACTTATTTCAGGGTGTCGTTTCATGAAAGAGTGGAACCATTATTTTCTGGGGCGGTTATCAATGAATAGATTTTCTCTTTTCTGATCTAACATAATTTTTGGACACTATCCAGCAGTACTTCTCTACCGACCGGAAAATGTATTTCATTTAATTTAATCAGCCACTTGACTAAAACTTCCTCTTCATGTTCTGTGAGTATAGTTTTAGGCCCCATTTTACTGACTATCGGACTTTTTCCTGTTACTTTATTTCGCAGAGTGATTCGTGGGACTCTATACTGTTTTGCAGCAGCAGCAACGCTTGTTCCCCTACCAACAGCTTCGATGGCTTTACCCATTTGTTGGGGCGTATAGTCTCTCTTAGGCGCCATTTCTGTAAATTTTGCATAAGCTTGTCAAATCATCTGGGAATGGTCATTCTGTGATGTGGCCCTTTTGGGAAGTGGTAATTTTAGGAAGTGGTCATTCTGGGACGAAACGCCATCATCATCACATACCGAGCTCTGACATATTCCTGCATATCGATATTGTGTTCCGTTCACTGCCTTCTGGCTGAAATTTGACAAGTATAAATGTACCAGTTTTAATGTACTGCACTGTTCCCTTGGGATGTGGTTCATCCTCTTCCGAATATGTATAAACCGTACTGTACCAAAGTCGTTTCTTTATTCTTGCCGCAGCTTGAATGTCTCCTGAGAAACCAGGCATAGGTGCCAAGTCAAAATCAGAGTCACTTGCAATATCTTGTGAAAGTTCTCCCTTATCTTGCAAATCAGGAATATTATCCAAATGATCAGTTTCTAGACGAGATGCATGATCTTCATGTTGCTTCTTTTTCAGTGTGGCTATCGGTTGCAGAAATTCGTCCTCCCATATCTCTTGCTTAACAATTGCTACTTGAACAGAAATGGATTTGGATGTTTTTGCCACTATGATCCGTCTGTAGTCCGGTGCTTTGAAATAATGCTGCTTCTGAAGATTGGGTATGCCTTGAACATTGTCCCACAGATCTTTTAGATGCCGAGTATCTCTTTCAATGTCTTCTTTTTCAATGTACATAACATGTATGGTCTGGGTTTGCTGCTTTACGTAGTTGTAAAATTGTGCAGCAGAATTTATAAACACCTTTCTGGATTTTACTCCCATCCACGCCAATCTTTTAATTGTGCCCCCAATTCCGTCCACAGCTCCCTTCCCATGAGAAGCAGCAAAAAAATTCCATTGCAGCTGGTTGGCTTTTCATAGCTCTTTGAGCTCATGGAGCGATGACAGTATATATTTATTTTTAATTTGAGCAGCACAATAATTGTCACTGAAGATGTTAAGTTTTGCGATTCAATGTATGCGTATGGCTTGAATGTAATCGATAATATTATGTAAAAACCGGCCAAGTGCGAGTCGGACACGCGCACCAAGGTGTCCGCACCAAAAAAAAAAACATTGAAAAAAACACCCGTACGGGATACGGAAACCTAAAAACGTCCAAACCGCTTGTTTTGTATGGGATGTGTTATTATATTACTGATGATGGCTACAGATTTCATCTCATCGGCAAACCAGATGCAGCAAGCGAAAATTGTCACTTTTTTATGGCTCCAGTTGGAACTCTGTATTTCGTCTTGATGTATGAGTGCATAATTATCCGCGAAGTAAATTTGAATCACTGCTTCATTTGTCTACTTTTTGTTTTTTCAAAGTGGTCAGATTGTACGCCCTTAATGTAACAATGAAGTCTGAATTTATTTGTCAAAAATTTTAATTCGTTTAGGGCTTCGACATATGTAGCTGTTTTTGTAATAATATCAGGACGGTTATTGAGATTAGACCATTGCTTCCATGATATTTGTTTCGCATCTAAATCAGTAGTATCAAAGCTATTTCAAAAGTCTTTTGAGCATTTGTCACAGGATCCTGACATATCAGCCTCATTTGTGATGTCACAAGATACCATTTCCATTATTTTCTTATGGGTTTCTGGTAAAGGCAGACATTTTTTTAAAGACTAAACTAATAGGTTTATATAATTTGCGTGTTGTTTACAAACGCACACATTATGGGGCGTGTCAGATACCGGAAGAACCTCTTTTGGCCTTAATGTGTAGAAGGATGATTTTCCAATGTTAATTTCCGGTTTCAAGTCCTTGAAATATCCGTGAGCTTCACGAATAGTCAAGACCATAGTACGTTTCTGTTTCTTAACCTTCATACCAGTTTCAAAGTCTTACAGTTTTGCAGTCTTATCCCAGGAGCTTAACGACTAACATCATCTCTATAATAGAACTCCTTCACCGTTATTTGGGCTTCCAATGTAAGTCTTGAGCCTTTATTTTTGAAAAACTCTGATGCTTTTATTTCATGATCTCCTAACACATCAGTTATTACTTTTTTGGCAACAGCAGCCTTTCTTAATGGCGAATCTGGGAGGGCAATCTTTGGGCGCTTCACTTTAATTAAAAATATTAATAAAAAGTAGTGCAGTGCTACCAGCACTAAAAGACAAGATAGCTTATAAATGTACCACCATATGCTTTGAAGTTAAATGTTAAAATTCAACCTCCTTCGGCCGGTTATAGCGAATCTGGTTATCACTTTTTCGACGTATATTCGACATAAGGGGCAAGACCGAGGAGGCGGCTCTCTACCATCGTTGATCTTAAACCGCGACGACGAAAATGATCTTTCCGCGGACGAATTATATTTTTTTTTATGGATACAGACAGGGTTGGCTACATTACCTACAACATCAGTGATGTCAACCCATAACACCAGGTGAACTTGGTGCCACGTCAGTGCCTCCCTTCGGTCGTGCCGGCTACACTGAACTGGACGGAAAACACAAAGTCACCGGAAGCGTTGCAAGGATCAGTAACATTTCATTAATTATGGGAAATGCATCTTTATCACACCAATGCATCAAGTGCAGTTGTAGGAAGATCTTTTCCTGTTCCCCTTACTCCGATCCATCTTTCTCGCCATAGCAACATTTCATCTCTGAGGCGAACAGAAGCAATGCTCTGATCGACGTTGAGAAGCCGTCCGAAGCAGTCGAGGAGGGATTTTATAACCTCTTTGTCTTCACCAAGTCTCTTGTGTTTTATCGAATTGATGTTCAACATTGTGAGAGCATAGTGGTACATCGCAAACAAGAATCGGTATTTTTTGCTGACCACATCAATTGTCGGAGTAGGAAATCACGTCACAGCCGGGATTTTTAAGAGCAACTTCCTCCCAAGTGTCCATATACGCAGGAGCCTATTTCAATGGCTCCTCTGTTTTCCAAGCCTTCATGGCACAAAAAAAAAATGTTGTTTCCTGGTCTTTTGCATTTGACATTGTGAAATTTTAACAATCAGCTTAGACTTGTAGAAAAAAGCAGACGAATTTCCGACAGGGCACGATAAAACGACTTGCAAGTCATAAGCGACAACAATCAATGTGCTCACAGGCTCGTGACTTTTTTTCATATCTCTGCCTTTTTCAAGTCTACTCAAGCTCTTTTCTTCATGGTGTAGCTTATAACTGGCATGTAATTTATTTTGTTCTTCTTTAGGCGCATTTTCGTATGCTTCGCACTCATCGCTTCGATCCTTTTTAGGCTTGGAAAAGCCTATATTAAAGTCATGGTTGAATATTCGTGAGTACCTACGCATCGTAATTTATAAATGGCTTGTTTTGTTCATTTTGAATTTTAGAGTAGTTTCTATGCAGTTCTGCGACAGATAAACCACCATCTATAAATACTCTACTTGTGTATCACTGACGTAGTGACTTTAAACTTTTGGAATTTATTCTATATGATCTTTTACTGCTTAAATAACTTCAGGATCTAATTTCCACTGTTTTCTGTGCTTTCCTCGTAAATCTAATGAAACGATCCCATCATTGCGTGCTCGGGAATTAATAACAGTTCGTATAGTCCTTTGTGTGATGGCCAAAGTGTTGATTAGAAAACTTTTGCAGACGCGGATGTCTTTGTTTACAGTGCACATTTAAGTGGTCTCGTACAAGCATTCAAAACGTCTCGCTGCCTCTTTAAACTACCCAACTCCCCAGTACGACTTAAATATTGTAGTTATTTTCTCTTCAGTAAATTTCGATGCACAGGACAACCGACACGTCATTGCACATGGCGGGCCCATTTATTTAGCTTGAAATTGTTTTTTAGATTTCTCTGAAATATATCCTTGCCCGGAATTTTTCAATCGTTTCGCAATATTCTTTTTCCAGGTTGTTGGATTACGAGTTCTTTTTCTTCCTCTCATTTTTAGATGCTGGTTCTCGTGGCTGGTTAGACTCATTGCCACCAGCGGCGTTATCTGAGTTATTATCGTCAGACGAACCGCTAGTACTGCTATTGGAACTGCTACTGGAGCTGCTGCTGGAACTACTGCTAGAACTACTGGAATTGCTAGATGAAAACGCTCTTGGGCGAGGCTTGTATTCGTCACCAGAATCAGTGCCTAAATCATCCGTTAGGAGGTCAATATCTTGTACTTCCGGATCGTGGATAGCATCAATGTCAGGCAAATTATACGGCGAGTTTAGATGTGGTAAAACAGTAGAATAAAAATATAGAAGTTGAGTTCATAAATATTATATGAACTAAACTTCTATATTTTGAGGTATTATTTCAGATTGGCCAGCTTCTACATTATCTTTTACATCTTGTCTCTTCCGGGGTGTCATTGCTTTTATTAGTCGTTTCTTCGTGGGTTGGCCAGCTTCTACATTCTCTTCTATATCTTGTCTCTTCCGGATGTCATTGTTTTTATTAGTCGTTTCTTCGTGGGATGGCCAGCTTCTAAATTCTCTTCTATATCTTGTCTCTTACGGGTTGTCATAGTTTTTATTAGTTGTTTTTTATTCGATTCATCAGCTATTCTCTTTTGTATCGTGTCTCTTCCGAGGTATTTGTAGAAATCGAACCGACCGGTTGCGAATTCACCGTAAATGCGCGTATATGAACTTCCGGGTCCGTAAGACGCCGAGAGTAAGTCGCTTCCTCATCAAGCCGGTTAATAGGTAACCGGGGGAAAAAACACTTTCGATCAAAAACACAACTTTTTCGATCTCGATCGGCGCACGCCGATAATCACGCTGCGTCTGTGCTTGCACCGCTGCGAAGCGAAGCGTACTGAATGAAGGACCGCGCGATCCCTCCCCGCGCCGCCGCCGTCTAGGCAGACGAGGCGAGCGGCGAGAGGGGTGGGGAGCGCGCCGAGCCTACACGAGCGCGGGAAGGGGGAACGGACACACACACACTGGAAGAAGCTTGCATCGATGGGAAGGGCAGTGTAATCTCATACCGGGCCAAGCCGACGGCACAGACATGACAGTATGTGCAGAATTTATCGTTTACTACTGGGCCAAGGAAGTATCGGTCCCTACGTGGTTGGTTTTGGTTATATGAATTATTTTGGTTACTGGGACCGGCGTTTTACGTCCGGCTCGGGCCACGTAAATTATTTTCGAATCGATTATTTTATCCATTTATTTACACATTTTTTTTATATTAATTTTACATAATATTTACAAACTTAAAATCTAAAATTAATACAAAAACAAATGGAGTTTCCACAACCGGCGGCGTGCCCGGGGGCGAGCCCAAGCTACCGATGGTCGGGGCCCAAAGAGAGGAACCTCCGGACGATGCGTGCAGTGTCGAGCAGGGCTGCCTTCTGGATCTGGCCCTTGACCCAACCACGATCGATTATTATTGTTATGCTGATTACGATAGTTATTATTCCTGCTATTGTCCTGTCTACGCTGGCTGTCTTGGCGATCGCGGTCACCTCTGCTGCGGTAGTGCATCAGCTGTTGCCATTTATCTTCTTCGAGCGCGATGGTGTAGACCTCATTGAGATCTTTCGCCTTCCGGTTACGTACTGCTTGGGCTATTTCCCTGCTCGTTAATCTTGAGACAAAGGTGTTTTTGCAATCTCTTGGGCGATGCTAAGCCTGCCCTCCAGTAACGGATCCTAAGGACCGTCGCGTCGCAAGTATCTCTAATATGACGCGCATACTCTACGTAGGCTCTGTCTACGCGTGATAGGAAAGCACCTGAGGTTTCGTTTGTCCGTTGCCTAATATTTTGTAATACGCTCAGTAAATATCCGGAATGGTGACTCGAACCAAATTGTTTTTCTAAGTCGCGTTTTAGATCTGCCCAGTTCCTGGGAGCACTGTGTCTTACAGCTGCTGCTGGTCCAATCAATTGAGTCAAAGCCTATCTGAACAAAGCCTCGGTTTGAGCTGGCGTTGCTAACTTATTACGCGCTTGTTCGAAATTGTCTAGAAAAATTAAGAGAATGTTCCTGTTTCCATTGTATGGTTTTATAAAATGTATTTGCGAGTTCGTCGACATTATCTCGACTTGTTTAAGCACTCGCATATCCGACAGGTTTTTAAATTTAGTTTCGACATCTTCTTTTACGTTTAAACTCATTGTGACAATAAGTTCTTAGTTAATTATTTAAATTCTACGAGTGAATATATGTATATACAAAATAATTTTTAATGTTGTGTATTATAATTTCTGGGTTATCTCCGGCTGACGAGGAGAATATAACCTAATTATTATAATATGACTTACAGTTGGACCCTGTTATGCGATTAGATCCAACTAACGTTTTGTTACTTTTGAGTAAATACGATTTAAAGTTTAGAAACGAATAAATAATAACCAGGCCAAATAGTACTTATTTGGAAAGACATCATTGTGTAAGGACACAAATTTTTTTAAATTTTGCAAGTGTTATTGTTTCTATAAATTTACGTTATCACCTAAAACGCTGATTTCGTCTTCACCCTCTAAATCTGGTTCTCCCGAAAATCCGTCCACATCATCTTCTACATTGTTGTCACCTGTCAGACTTTTGTTGAATGGATGAGCATCAAGTGGAATCAAATGCATAAGGCTTTTGATGTCGGTCAACTTCGGTTGTGGGATGGCCTTGCCATTTGGCCAAATCATTTCCATCTTGTCTTTGGATATGATGTCTTGTCTGCCACGGCATTTATTTTTTCAGATTTACTTCGGCGTAGTAATCATCTAAACTGTTCCTCATAAACAAAGAAAACATCGCCTCCTTTTTTACTAGTATTTCTTTCCTTTTCAGCCAGTATACTTTTTACCGGTAATAGTTTTTTTATGTTCCTTATCATGTTCTCCAGAGCACCTGATCCAAGAAAATCCATGCTGTGCATCCTGTGGACTTGAAGTGGTTTATATTTTTGCAGGATCTCATTACGTTCATTTAGTCTTCAGGCAGATAAACTCTTTGTTGTAGTTTCAGAGCACTTTCCACTTTTCCAAAATCAGTGCCATTAGGTAAAAAGCTATGTCCAGACTCTAAAAATCTTATGTTTATTTGCTGCAACGTTGGGTGGTCATTTAACAATGCTTTAAGCATTAAAATTAGCTTAATATTACTATTTTGGCCTCCACATGAATCGCTCCACAGGAAAGGTTGGTAACTCTTTCTTTAAGTCTCTCTGATAGGTGTTTAATCAGGCAAGATCCGACTTCCTGGGAGCCTCTCCCTGCTTCGCCTTCCACCCAGACGTTGCAATGGCCTTGATCGTCAGAACCCCCTGTATGTGTGCCAAAGTTATACACCCATAACTGCCTCTTGTAAAACACTGTTTGTTGGAATACGCGGCATGCTTTACGACGCCTAAGAGTCCGAGGACTCCCACTCCGAAAAGCCGGGTCGACTTTCCTCCGCCGCTCGGTGTACGCGCTTGCTCCGGCTCTTCTTCGCTGCTCGCTCCGTGCTGGAACCAGCTGGACAGCCTCGGCACCACGAAGAAGTGGTTGCAAAGTGCCGCTCCGCGAAGTGCCTCACCTCAGTTAGAGAAACTCGTTGGGTACCGCCGGTGCAGGTCGCCAAACCTCTTCACGAAGACTCCTTCCGTTCACGCGCACGTGAAGGATCGCTCCGGATCCCGGGACTCGAACAGTTCTTGGTTTTAGTGGGTTTGCCGGTATCGCGTTATTATTATCCAACCACTGCCACCAATTTGTTACGGCCATAAGTCGTAAGAGGGGGTTTTAAAAAGATTTTAATTGCCAACCTACGTTATTGCACCTTATGATGCCTATGTTTTAACAATTTTGGGTCCAGAAAGACGCTAAGCCATCTGCTGGGTTGAGTCTGATTACTTTGCGAGTTGTACGAAGAAAGTATTAAAATAATAAAAACTTGTACAGAAGTATTTTTACGTGATATTTATTTCACTTTGCGACAAATGCAAGAGAGAAAGCTTATTGCGCACACACTCGCGCATAATAAGAACCGGAAAGGGGTTCACACAACACCGACCGGAAATCATATATATTAATTATTTTATTTAATAATCAAAGAACAAAAATATCTAGTGTTGTCTTCAACACGAGTAGAGTGTATTTTATATTTCAAACACTTTGATTATTTTATTTACTTTTAATGTCAAAGCACAAGTTCTTGATTATACAATATTATTATGGTTAAACACTTATAAGAAATTACGAACTAGATAGTAACTGACGCACAGGGTACATGTTATACCAGTAATTCTTCAGTAAAGAGTGAGCACGGGGCTTGTATAGCTCCGCCCCCACCGCAATTGCCCGTCACTACGGTGGAGGCGTAGAGCGGAGGGTGCGCGCCGCATTCTTTCGAAGTGAGCGGTTGAGAAAACCGCGCTATATTGTCAGCCCTTTTATACTTGCGCAAACGCAAGTAAGTAATTCATTTAAATTATGTTGATGGTTTCACAAATTTCGCAGGATAAAGTGCAGGGTGGCCAAAACGACGTTGTTTTTATTTTGACCTGGACATGAATCACTGTACAGAAGCAAATGTTTCGCCACGCCTCGTTAATCTACATTTTTATTAATATATATTGCTATCATGGTTGCCACCTCGTTAGAACAATATTTATCGTCTTTTTCCCCCAAGTATAGCAAGATCCTTCTCTGGTCACACTTTCGTTGAATATTAAATTGTAAACGACGACGTGTTGAGCATGCTCTCGCCCAATGGGGTGTTTAGCACTTCTTACAAGTCAAAGCAGCAAGCTGGTGAAAATATTAACGCAATTTAGTATACAGTTGATCTTTTAAGTCTTTTTCTTAATGTACTTTCTGCCATTCCCGATGATTCCGCCACTTGTCTCTAACTTTCACCCTCTAAAATTATCTTCCTTGCTTCTACAAAACTTCAGGCGGACACAGGCTTCGTTGTGATGTTCGCTTCCGCGAAGACACACTGAAACAAAATTACAATGAGTTTTATAAAATAAATACATCACAGAAAGACATTTGGTTTGTAAGAGTGCGCACTCTTACTTATACTTATAGCGGAATAAATTCGGTTCACTCGGTATTGTGACCATGTTTACAAGCGAAATGTCGAAAAATATTCACAATAAGGTGAACATAACAGACGCGGAACCCGATGTCTTTTGCGAGATGCTACGATATATCTAGGGATTGCAAAATCCGGATTTTTCTTAAATCCGGATTCTAAAATTATCATCACGTACAAATTCGAGTTATCCGGATTTTTCTAATTATAATAAATGTTTTGCAATATTTAAAAATTTTCAAGTAATTATAAATTATACAATTTGTTTTATGCTAAATTATTAGTATTTGTAAAACAGGTGTTTTGCAATTTCCCTTGAATACAAATTTTGTATCTTCGTCTTCCTCAGTTTCAATAAAAAAATTGATTAGGGCTGTGTAAGTATTGTAAATGTAATGCTCCGATAACTGTATAGAAGCATTTCTGTTTAGAAGAATGTCTGTGCTTGAGAATGTTATTGCTGATTTAACATCGATTAATGTTTTCTGTGTCCATAATTTTAGTTTTAAGAAACATTCCAACATAGCTAGACTGTTCCATCGAGTTTTACAGTCTAGTAGTAGTCGTAACTATTTGCCAAATTCAGTTTTGGACATATTTTTTTAGCGTGACATCGTTTTTTGTCGGTGTATTTTTAAATATCTTAACCACTGACCGGACTTTTATTATTATGTTGTTGAAATAATCGTTTAATAGTCCACGCACTCTTGCACGTTCAAACTCAATCCTCCACTTGGCCTCCTGGAGGACGTGACGAAAATAGTATAATCTATAATAGTCCTCGACACGACGAGCCTCTTGAAGTAGTACCGAAAACGACGTAAATGAGCTGCAAGGTACCTTCTCGCGAATTTTCTGGTGAAGCAGGCCATAGATCATGTCTAGCTGAACATTATCAGCAAGGGTACGAGAGGGGAGCTGAGCTATCAGCGGTCGCGCCCTACACACGAAGATGTCGGTAGTCTGAAGTCACGAAGATGTCAGGTGACGGCAATACCAGTGAACAGCATAGGAAGATCCTCTAGTCACTGAAGGACTAAAGTTAAATCGAACTAAAGTTTAGTGCGATTGTCCCTTCTATTGCGACGCATTCTTTATATATCGTAATTGCATCTAGGAATGCAGTAACATCGCTGCCCTTTGAACCGTGGAATCTTGTCGTACATTTGGCAAAGTTGCTGGAAGATGACATAGTCAATGTACTCACGCTTGGGGCTGTAGGTCGAAGCATTTGCAAAATTTGAGCTAACTGTTGGTCTGTCTGAAGCACCGAGGACGGCTGCGTGGGGTCTTCGTGTTGTTGATTTTTCGAACTTCGAACAATCGGAATTGCAAACCCTAGATATAAAATATTTTATTTAACATAAAAGAGTGTCGTCCTTGACACGTTTCGGTGGAGCATTATACTCGTAGGTGCGTTCGACGCTGCCCGGCCGTTTTATATTTGGAGTTCCGGACTTGTCTCCCTGCTGAATTTTGATCCGCTGAGCATTGCAGTTGCTTCTTGCCGGGAAACCAGTTTCGGTTTTAGTTTTAGCACTAAATCCCCAAATTTGTTGCACGCCTCCGGTGGGTGTATCTTGTTCATGATCGCTAGGGGTGAGTAGATGAGGGCGCGCCCCAGCGGCCATTTTATGAGCACCCTTTTTATATATTTTTATTACCGTTCACTCAAAGATGATGAATTGAAAGTAGGCAGAGCGAACCAAAGTCGGGCTTCCGTTTCCGGTGAGATGCCTTCTCCGAATAACTCGGCCTACGAAACGTCATTCTGACCTAACGGTATATTCAGACTCTGCACCTTATCCACCTGTTCCGCGAAATGCTCACCCATGCTCTGACCTTGAGCTAAGTTCCAAGTAGTGTTCATCAGGCGATATTTAGCTGCCTCTTGCTGACGTGGCCCCCAGTACGCTCGTTTGAAATCGCCATCAAAATCTTCCCAGCTATTCCAATTCCCGTGGTACATTTCTAGCTCTTTCGCTGCTGAGCCAGCCAGACTTTCAATTACCACTTCTACGGCTCTCTCTTGCGCACCGATAGCATTGATGTATCGTTTAAGTTTTTTTCAATAATCTAATTCGATTGGTGTCGCCCCTCCCATTAAACGGAGGTTTAATGGGAGGGGTTTCTCTCGGTTTATCCACGGTAGGTCTGATAACATACACATTTCCTGTGTTGTTAGAAGTTCCTTCTGAGATTAGCGAGGTGGGTTCAGATACCGAACCCGTCATGTTCTATCTTCACCATTAGTTTTTGTTTTGATATAGTTTTAGTTTTGTTTGTTATAGTCTATATTTTCTACTTTTTTTTTTAACTTAGTTTAGTATTGTATGCTCATGGGTCCTGATTCGTGCCAACTCGTCCACTGTCCACCTATCATGCCCTGTTCCTTTCCTTGCCTCTCTGTCACCAAATTTTCTCCATTATTTTACCTACCCTCAAATCGGCAGCAAGCCTCACTTTAGATTTTTCGCAACTTTGAGGGTAGCTCGCAATACCGCACTCCCAAGATCGACCTAGAGGTGACTGCTTCGTTTTTCACCCCATCACGGAAGAACAGCACTGAACGAATGGATTTTACGAGCTGACTGCAGCAGCTAACCCAGTGCGCAATAAGTACTAAATAGTCCTACCTGGATCAAGCAACGATTTCGGGAAGGAGCCTCGCCATCGATTTACAGTCCACTCAGAACACCACACAGCACCGCTCTGCCGCGTCACCGGGTAAGCTGTCGATTCCTTTTTTTTTACCCATCCCCAACACCTCGTCCTACAGTTGGATGAAGTTGGCACATGTTTTGGTCCATTCGAGTATCGGATTTAGAAATTTGGTAATTTTAGCAGTCAGCTTTTAACTCTTCCTCAACCTAGAATAGCTAGTAGATACACTATAGAATAAATAGATAGATGCATCAGTCTATCCAGTCACCTAACTATTACTTATTTCATAGTAGATCTTGTACTGGAAATTCTCAGTATAAAGAACAAGCCATTACAGTTGTTCTTTCCTCTAGATTTTAGATAACTAGGTAGGTAACTCTCACTAAAGAGTGCGTCTTTATAGGTTGCATAACGAGCGAGAGACAAAAAAAAAACTTTCCAATCAAAATACCTACATACATTTTCATTCCCAGACAAACCATCGTGTAGCAGCCCATTCATTAACACATAGACAATTAAGTAATTAGTTCTTTCATCAAATTTGAATAATTTTTTATGTTAGTCTTGTTTCCGTTTATTACGATTTGTTGGGGCGACGATTTGCGGCGGAACGTGAGTTCTAGCTACTTTCTTTCAAGCACTGCAATCTCACTTTCCGACATATCGTGCTCAGCGCGACCGTACCACAAGGACGCTGGAACGCCTGTTCCTGCTGCGCTCAGTTACTTGTAATAGCTTTGTGCGCGGTCGCCGGAACGCAGCTGAAAGTGCGAGCGATCCGAGCGAGCGTGAATACAACGCGACACTTGTTGCCTGAGCCTGATCCACCTATTAAATGTTCTGTGCCTGATCTGTCAGTCAGGCAGGTGCATATTAGTAATCTGTGGTCAGGGTGTTTCTTGCTGTGGTTCGTCGCACGTAGTAATAACAAAACATTTCATTGGTTTCACCGGTTGGTTTCTTTCTCCTTTCGTGTGTACTTACAATTGTGCTGTGCTTGTGATTGTGCTCAATTGGTGCTGAAGTAATGAAAAATGAAGTGTTGTTGCCTTTTATTCATGCATCACATGGTATTCATAGAACAGTCCGTATACAGTGAGATTTAGTAGGTAAGTAATTCGCTTAGTTATCCGAACATTAGTAGTATTAGATAATACAAACAGTAAACTTCTTGCATTCCCTTAGTTTGTAACTCACGCAGCTGCCCAGGCATACCAGTCGGTGCCTCTGTAAATGCACTCTTAGAAGAAGTGTCCGCGAACACGATGGCGGCGTCGATTAAAACATTGATCACCAAACGTGATACTTTCCTGAAGAGGGTGAAGGATACCTTAGCGATCGGCTTAGAAGTAGCGCAAAACCCCGACCGACTAGGTTTTTTCGTATTACGATGCTCGCGTATCGAGACCGAGTCTGGCGCGTTCGACGATGCACATTTTAGAATTGTTAGTTCACTACCCGAGGCAGATGTGGCGTCACTGGCGACGCAGGACACCATTCGCGTCGAGTACGATAATACCTACTTTGAAGTAATGGCATTGTTGGAAAAATTATCCCCGCCGAAGCGGGAAGCGACGGGCTCCCTCACTGACTCCGCGGGCCGGGACAAGCCCACTAATATAAAGCTGCCCAAGGTCTTGCTGCCCCAGTTCAAAGGGGATTTTAAATCATGGCCCACATTCATCGATCTGTTCAATAGCATGGTTCATCAAAATAGATCACTAACACACATTGAGCGATTTCAATACTTGATGTCGTGCTTGAGCGGTGAACCGCTCGCACTATTAAAATCATTCTCCATTTCAGGCAGCAACTATAAGGATGCATACGATGCGTTGGTTGCGCGCTACCAAAGTAAACGCAAGTTAGCGTTCACCTACTGGGAGGAAATACGCAATGTCACCTTGAAATCCCAGACCGCTTCCGAACTTCGCCGAGTGCTAGACACTTTCAATGAAAACTTAGCTATGCTACGGAACCTGGGTCTTCCTGTCAATCAGTGGGATTTTGTTCTATTTCACACTATGCTCATCAAATTGAATCAAAAAACACGAGAACGATTTGAAGTGCAACATGTGTCAGACGAAATACCTACTTATAAAATGTTGTCAAACTTTGTTGAAAATCAATGTCGTGCATTAGAGTTGTCCAAAAGTGAATCGGCAAATGTAGGGGAAGAACGTAGTCGTAATAAACCCAGTCACTACGCATCCTTAGTAGTCAAGGCTGCAGATACAAATAGTCGATGCCCGGTGTGTGAGGGCCAGGCCCACTCTCTTAGTTCTTGTGAACAATTTCTGGCTAAGTCACCCCAGGACAGATACAGCGTAGCCCGAGAACGTAAAGCCTGCCTCAATTGTCTTAGATTCAATCACTCCATTAAAGATTGTAATTCGCGTTATAACTGCAGCAAGTGCCGAGTCCGTCATCACACCCTCCTACACTTTGGTGAGCGAGATGCCGGAATGTGTACCGTTCAAGGTGGTACAGGTCATGATTTGTCTGTTAGTTCTCCACTACCGCCCGAGCAGAGTGCCAGTGATGTCGTTAGTGTGCTAACCAACACACTCGCCGGCAAGTCAGTAGTTCTCCTAGCCACCGTGCAACTAGAAGTGTTGGATTCCCGCGGCCGGTACCAAACTGTTCGCGCATTACTGGACAGTGGAAGTCAGGCGAACTTTATAACACGTCGCTGTGTTCAGCGTTTAGGTCTTCGGAGTACTAAAACATCCACTCCGGTATTCGGCCTAGGTGAAGCCTCAGCGCTCACCTCTGATACAGTATCTTGTACGATACGGTCTAAGCAGCCAAGTTCGAGCGTTACACCAATGATAGATGCATTTGTGCTACCAAAAATATGCGGAGATTTACCTTCTACTGCAATCTCTTCTCAAGCATTAGAACACCTATGCTATTTGAATCTTGCAGACACCAACTATCATACACCCGGCGGCATAGACGTATTGTTGGGAGCGGAGGAGTTCGTTCGCTCTCTCTTGCCTGGGAAAATCGAAGGAAAGGCTGGTGAGCCCACCGCCATAAATACCACATATGGATGGGTGTTAATGGGCAGGGTGGACTGCCAGGTTTCCACTACCGTAAATTCATTCTTTGTATCTACTGAGAACTCCCTAGAAGAAACAGTGAAAAAATTTTGGGAACTAGAAGATGTACCCGCTCGTCTTCACTTAGATATGGATAATGACCCTTGCGAGATAAATTTCAAAACAACGCATTCGAGGGATAGTTCTGGTCGCTTTACAGTATCACTACCTTTTTCTGAAGAAGATCCGTCCTTCATTGGTTCAAGGGCGGTTGCACTTAGACGTTTTATGTCATTAGAAAAACGCTTGCTGTGTGACCAAAGCTTGTACCACGATTACTGTGACTTCATGCGTGATTATTTGAATAGTAACCATATGGAACCAGTCGATACCAAATCCGCAGATAGCGAACGATGCTATTACATACCTCATCATGGTGTAGTAAAGCAGGACAACGGTTCAACTAAATTACGCGTAGTGTTTGATGCAAGTGCGAAGGCCCCACAAGGTCACTCGCTGAACGACACCCTGTTGGTGGGTCCGAAATTGCAAAATGACATTGTTTCAATTGTCTTTAAATTTCGGTTTCACGCTGTAGCCTTCACTGCCGACGTGAAGCAAATGTATCGGCAGATACTAGTAGTAGAAAAACATAGAGATTATCAACGAATATTGTGGAGATTCTCTCCATACGACCCAATACAGGAATTTAGACTCAATACTGTGACCTATGGTGTGTCATCATCTCCATTTTTGGCGTTACGAACAATCAAGCAACTAGCATTTGACCACAAGGATAGATACCCGATAGCTGCCAAAATAGTCAATACAGACGTTTACGTCGATGACATAGTGACAGGTAGCGATTCTATTGAAACCGCCGCCGACCTCCAGTCCCAACTGATCGGGTTACTGGGTAGAGGGCGCCTAGAACTCCGCAAATGGGCCAGCAGCCACCCGGAGCTGTTAGAGAACGTCGACCCAAATCATTGTCACCCAAACGCCTTGGCCTTTGACGATGAAAATAGTGTTTTAAAAATCTTAGGCTTGATTTGGTGTCCCACTTTCGATTGCTTCTCATTCAGTGTGAATACTAAAGACCAAATTTGCACAAAGAGAATTGTTTTGTCAGACTTAGCACGTATTTTCGATGTCCTCGGTTTCTTGGTACCAGTAACATTTAAATTGAAATCCATGATACAGAGGCTATGGTCGGCTGGGCTCAAGTGGGATGATCAGGCTCCCCCTGACATTTCGGAAACATGGTTTCAGTATAAACAAGAGATGCCTCTTCTGTCTGACCTACGCATCCCACGCAGAGTAACCCTGGAAATAGAGTGTACATATGACGTGCACGCCTTCTGTGATGCATCCGAGCGAGGTTTCGCTGCGGTTGTCTATCTGAGGTCTATCGCGCTCCATACTGGGGCTATAGATGTCAAATTCTTATGCGCTCGATCAAAGGTAGCCCCACTGAAACAAATCACTTTACCGAGACTAGAGTTGTGCGGAGCCGTGCTCCTAGCAGACATATTACAATTTGTCAAATCGTCATTACCAGAAAACTTACCGATTAACAAAATATGGGCATGGTCTGATTCGCGAATAACGCTAGCTTGGATAGCTTCACCATCGACCCGCTGGAAAACGTTTGTCTCCAATCGAGTGAGTCATATTCAAAGTATAATCGGAACGGATTCGTGGCGCCACGTCCGCTCTGAGCATAATCCCAGCGATTGTGGGACGCGAGGGCTCTCACCCGCGGAACTTGTGACGAACACGCTATGGTGGGCGGGACCCGCTTGGCTGAGGACACCCGAGTCGGAGTGGCCATCCACACAGAACGTAGACAAACCTCTAGATGAAATGATTCTGGTTGAGGAAAGAAAATCATTCATGTCACTGATTGTTACTCATGGAGAAATAGTAGAAGGACTGTTGGAAAGATTTTCATCTCTATCCAAAATTAGAAGGATAATCGCTCACATCTGTCGTTTTTCACATAATGCACGGAACACTCCAACCCGACGGGATGGTGCACTAAAATCACTTGAAATCTCGGAGGCATCCACGATAGTAATCAAATGCATCCAAGCAAAAGCATTTGAGGAGGACCTAGAGAAACTAGCGACTGGAAAATCTATATCTAAGGAGTTGCGCAAGCTGACTCCCTTTGTTGATAATAGAGGGGTGCTGAGAGTAGGAGGTCGTCTCCGTCATACGACTTTACCGTATGATAAGAAACACCCGGCACTATTACCCCGTAAACATCGACTCACTGACCTCATCATCGAGGAAGCGCATATTGGCAATCTGCACCCCGGACTCCAGCAGGTCCACCATCTGATCTCGCAAAATTTCTGGATACTATCTGCCAAACGAGCCATTCGGCACGTGTTGTCCAATTGTAACAAGTGTTACCGCGCCAATCCGAAACCACTGCAGCCACTCATGGGAGAGTTGCCCGCGTCTCGTGTGCAGCAGTTAAAGAGCTTCCAGTGTGCTGGAGTGGATTATTGTGGCCCATTTACCACGGCTGTCACTCGAGGTAGAGGTACCCGGACGACTAAATCCTATATCTGTTTATTCGTCTGCTTTACAACTAAAGCAATTCATATAGAGCTCGCTTCCAATTTAACCACAGAGGCCTTCGTGGCAGCTCTTAAGCGTTTTATAGCTAGACGCGGTCGCTGCACGAAAATTGTTTGCGATAACGGGACCAATTTTGTAGGCGCGCATCGTCAGCTTAAACAAATAATGGAAGCTGGTTGTGAGCAGGAAAACATCGACTTTTCTTTCATACCGCCTTCGGCCCCGCACATGGGTGGTTTGTGGGAACGATCTAATCGTAGTGTTAAAACACACTTACATAGGGTGATAGGCAACCAAATTCTTACATTTGAGGAGTTTTATACTTTATTAGTTCAAATAGAGGCCGTGCTTAATTCACGACCCCTGTATCCTATTAGCTCCGACCCTAACGACTTAGATGCTTTAACTCCGGGACACTTTTTAACATTAGCTCCCCTTACAGCCGTCCCAGAGGAGGATGTCTGCCATATTCCCCAAAATCGTCTTAGTAGATGGCAGCTCCTAGATAAAATGCACCAAGACTTCTGGAACAGATGGCACTTGGAGTATCTACACACCCTAAACCAGCGACATAAATGGCACAAAGATACTGCGGCCCCCGCCCTTGGTACATTAGTGTTGATAAAGGAGGATCAAAGTCCACCATTACAGTGGAGATTAGGTCGTATTACTGAGCTACACCCTGGCCGAGATGGCATTAGTCGCGTTGCTACCGTCCGCACTAAGCAAGGATTGGTTAAACGGCCTCTAGTAAAGCTTTGCCCTCTTCCATCTCAATGAAAGGGAAAACGGCCCGTTTTGGTGGGCGGGATGTTCTATCTTCACCATTAGTTTTTGTTTTGATATAGTTTTAGTTTTGTTTGTTATAGTCTATATTTTCTACTTTTTTTTTTTAACTTAGTTTAGTATTGTATGCTCATGGGTCCTGATTCGTGCCAACTCGTCCACTGTCCACCTATCATGCCCTGTTCCTTTCCTTGCCTCTCTGTCACCAAATTTTCTCCATTATTTTACCTACCCTCAAATCGGCAGCAAGCCTCACTTTAGATTTTTCGCAACTTTGAGGGTAGCTCGCAATACCGCACTCCCAAGATCGACCTAGAGGTGACTGCTTCGTTTTTCACCCCATCACGGAAGAACAGCACTGAACGAATGGATTTTACGAGCTGACTGCAGCAGCTAACCCAGTGCGCAATAAGTACTAAATAGTCCTACCTGGATCAAGCAACGATTTCGGGAAGGAGCCTCGCCATCGATTTACAGTCCACTCAGAACACCACACAGCACCGCTCTGCCGCGTCACCGGGTAAGCTGTCGATTCCTTTTTTTTTACCCATCCCCAACACCTCGTCCTACAGTTGGATGAAGTTGGCACACGTCACAAGCTGATTATCCGCCGAAACATTTTCCACTTTATTCGAATCCTGCCGGCCACTCTCCAGGTTCGTCAGCCGTTTGAAAATCTGGTCCAATTTTTGACTCAGTCCTTCAAGTATTCCGTTTGACGCATTATTAGACGGTACATCCTCCCGTCTTTTTTGCCAGACCCTTCTTGCGTCGTTGAAGTGCCTCTTCGCTTTCTTCCACAACGTTTATTTGAATCCGACATCCTCTCAATAACCACCTAGACTACTTCTGAAAACTAATTCGGACTGAACCCTAACACGCTTCTTACCTACCGGAACCCTTATTACACTTTTGATTCCACTTTCGTGGGTGCGGGATGCCATTTTTATTAGATTAGAACTCTTTCGTAAGGAAATGTATAGAATTGAAGCGCAGGTGGAGGGGAAGGGGGGTGAGGAGAAGGACCACCACCCTCGGCCGTATTCGACTCTCCAGCCGCTTCTTGGTAGTTACTATACCGTGAATTCTTGAGCATATTGCAAAGAAATAACTTGGAGAATGCCCGCTGGAACTGGATTAGTTTTATTTTTTTTTTATTTTATTTTATGGAAACTGACACGGTTGGCTGTATCACCTACGACATCCGTGATGTCAACCCATAACACCGGGTGCCATGTTAGTGCTTCCCTTCATTTCATGTAGTATCCTTGATTCCCCCGTGCTGTCGGATCGCGCCGAAGAAGTTTTGATACAATCTTGATTTAAAGGTCTGGTGTACAGAATTTAAATCCTTCTTTTTTTAAGTCAGAATGGACTGAATCGATATTTCTGTTTTTATAGTAGTATTTTTTTAACGTTGTAATTCTGTTTGTGTTGTTTTTGCCTGTACGTGGATCAACTATCTATGACAGCCGATGCATCAGCGCGTGCGCCTGCCCAAGCGTTATATGTATTACCCCATAGTGCCGTCAAAACGCTCCCGTTTTTCGCGTTACATTACACGATGTATGACATTACACATGACACTCGTCTGAAACCGGCTTTACAGTAAAATTCAGGATTTTTCCAGACAATTTGCTTCAGTTGACGATAACGCTACACCTAATTATTTTCTCGATGCTCATGAAACAGTACAACGAAAAACTTAATAGGTAGCCTTGGATAGACTTTGAGCTATGAAATATTCCTATGGTGTTGACTTCCAAGCCGAAGTGAAGTACTTGAGGTTTTCGGGTAACGATAACAGTACCTTTGTAGTAAACATAGATTCCGGTATTTCCTCTTCGCAGCTCTTCAGTTGACATTTTATTTCTTCTCATCATGAGAAGATGTAAGAAGACCGACATTTCCTTGTCCTGGGACTCCATGGAGAAGAACTTCTGCTTGAACAGGTGCTTTGTGATATTTGGCTTTCTTTCATACACTGACAAGAGTTTTTCCCACATCTCGTTCGATGTCGCACACGACAGTAGATGAACCATTACTGTATCCTCAACCCGGATAATGAGTATTTCCTGTGCCTTACGTCGTAAGTCGTCTCTGTCCCATGACGTTGCCTTTTTCGCAGTTCTCTTGCACGTTCCGGCGACCACGTCGTATAAGTTTTTGGCCTTCAGTGTGACCACCACCTGGAATTTTTAAATATTCAAATTGTCTCCTCTCGGCTTTGATACGGACGTCGTGTTATTATTTTGTCATCGTGTTAGGACATTCGGTGCACGTGATGAATTTCCATATACATCCATCATTCTAAAACCTGAAGTGCTACTAAATATCGGAATTTACAAGGACATGCCAGATGCCAGTGATAGATTTAGAATTTCCATTAACAGTCGGTGGCCAAATGGGCAAAGGTGTTGCTGTATTTTATGTCAACAAGGATGTATATTTGAAAATAAAATGTCCCCCGGAACCTAAGTTTTTACAAAGCCCTGTTGGAGGCAGTGAAGTATGTTTCTTCGACTAGTGAGATAGATAGGGCTATATTTTTTCCGGATTAGCTTAGTCCACTTAAATTTTTGCTTCAAAACCCTTTCAAATCCAAAATTTAGTATTCCATAATTTATAGTATTAAACATATTATATCAGGTCTTACTGAAAGACAAAACATGAACTGGCTCCCCTCATCCCTCCTCCAAAATCAACGTCAATGTCAATGCGGTGTATGCATACTCGGTGGGCGGACCCTCGGTCGCGAACCGTTCGGCATTATTTTTTTTTTCATGGAAATGCTTAAATTTTAATGGCATGCTTCGCCCTTTGTTCTGGAATAAAGCCAAAACCCTCGTCTGACCTTAAAGAGAAGTCCTGATTTCTTACCGCCATGAGGTCGGTAGCAGGAGGAGCCTTCTGATATGACGTGCAAAATCAAACTTCGTACATTCGGATTTTCCGAACAGTGCCACGTACGATAGCTCAGTGGTGCAGACATTCAACTGTCGCTTTTGAATGTTAAGCAACGCTGGGTGCGGTCAGTTCTTGGATGGGTGACCGCTGACCGTTGGAGGCTGACCGAGGTTCTGATTCCTCGTAAAACTGTAGGTCCCTTCCCTCCTAATATTACTTGGTGGTAGGGTTTAACCCGCCCGGGTTGGTACCACCGCACTGAATGAAACGTCGGTCAAAATGGCTATGTAAATAGTTTGTGTTTTCCGACCAGTTCAGTGTAGCCGGCACGATCAAAGGGGGAAGCACTGACATGGCACCTAGTTCACCCGGTGCTATGGGCTGACATCACGGACGTTGTAGGTGATGTAGCCAACTCTAAAGACGACTCGAAGGTCGACTAGGTTGACACTCCGATCTCAGCATAGCAAAAGAGATCCTGTGTGTCGTTGCCCTAGCCGCCGTGAGAACCCCGTTTGCTGTGATTCGCTGCCGAAGTAGGCAAAGACACGTTGTTTTAGCGGCCCGATCTTCCGCGCAAATCGCGCGGCAACCGAATCAAGCGTATTTGATGTTCGACGAATGTAGTTTATAATATAATATTTTACTAGTTAACTTAGCAAACACGGCGGGAAATTCGCATCGTGTCAACCCCTATTTTCAGACATATGTTTCACGTGACTTGTCCTTTGTTTTTGACAAAGATACCCTTGCAGGGTATGACAGGCTTACCTCGTTGTCGCTTTCTGTTGTTACCATTAGTTCGTCCCGGTTCTGGCTCATTAAACACGTAAGAGTTTGCAGGAGATCTACAATAGTCTTCAATCAACTTTTCTCCAAGATCAAGTTTGTAATGTCTCAACCGGTAACCATTTTAATTTGTTTGTTTATTTGGTGTTCCTTCAACGAGCAAGATCTGCTTCTTCTGTTATCTTTTGTATGCATCTGGATCATACTTGTCCAAATTTATCACTTCTTCATTACAAGGATGAATCCTTGCTTTTTCAAACATACTTTTGATTATTTCGGGGTCAGTTTGTTGCCATGTATCTGCCAGCGTTTGTGAGAAGACTTTTTTTGTCATTTCAGTGGCAACATTTCTACGCCGCCACTCTACAAGTTTGGCATCCCATATTGCCTTGAATACTGCTGTGTCCAGAGGATGCAGCAAATGTGATGTGTGTGGCGGTGGATTAAAAATCGTGACACGGTTTCGGATACCATCATAAACAATAAGGACCGGTCGCTCTTCGTCCAGATTTAGGGTGAGAACTTTTTCTAGATAATTATAGAAAATGTCGTCTCCATCCACCCTTTTGTACTGGCCGCATACGACAATTCGAAATAATAATCACCACAGCTTAATTCAGCCATCCACTGATCGCAAATATATTTTTTCCTTTAAAGACAATTAATACAATTTCCTATTGCCTTAGCGGCTGCCTTTACAGTGACAAGTTGGCCTCGTTCAGCTGACGTTAAGGCACCGTATTTCTACACAAGAGAAATGTGTTAAGCAACCTACCTGCATTTCAAATGTTTCTATGATTCCAAGGTCCTCGACAGCGACATCGGAAACATTTGCAGCGTCTGGAGTTCCATCGTGGTAGGTATATTTGTACGCTCTCAGCGTAGTATGCTGTCAGAATCCGGTCTGCAGTGGTACTAGTTGGGTGAAACAATTAAAAATATTGATTAACTTCTGTTACGCTGCATTTGTACCTACATAAAATTATACTCATTATTATTCCTACAGAAGAGCGAACTGGTGTCCTGTTAAAATTATACACAGAAGCGGAATTTTGTTTTGTTTCCTCTTCTTTCTTCGTATGTTACGTCTCCCTTCTTCAATCTGTTGACAAGGACAGCCATTTTTTTTTTGTTTTATGTCAAAGACAAGCTGCAAAAGTTTTGCGTCAAACTTGTTTCAAATTTCCTGTACCATCAGGTAGTGTATACGATATTGTGCACTGCCGCTTGCTCTCCTCCGGTTTTTCATACTTTCCATGTCGGCGTCTTTTGATTGGTAATATACTCATTAGACCCATCAAAAATTCTTTGAGCCTGATTTATAATATTCATGAAACAGTTTGAGTCTTTGTTCAAAGGATATCTCGGAACACTGGCGGTAGCACTTGCACGAATCCTGCAACAAAAAGGAAAAAAAGTCTTTGTATATATATATATATATATATATATATATATATATATATATATATATATATATACCACATAAAATTGTACATATATACCTTACTATGACCTCCTTTTTATTTACGACCGCGCCGAGCATGATAAATGTATGAAAATGGGCATTGTTAGAAAGACAGGGAAATGTATGCTCGGTGCGGTTAAAAATGAAACCAACAAATTAAATATGTGCCATACAGGTTCCAGCACTTCAAAAGAATAAGCTTTCTGCATTCTTCCCTTGCATGATCTATCCCCATGTGAACCATGCATGATATTGTGTATAATCTAGTAAGCCACAATCTATTTAATTGCCATAAAAAAATACTGCATAAAAATTATGTTTTGCACATCACTAGCGATATCGAAAATTAAAACACTCCATAACCTCAATCCAAGAAATTTTCTTAAAAATCATGCATAAAATGTATGCTTTGCACATCACTAGCGACATCGCAACGCCAAGCACTCAAAAACCTAAATTTTTTGTTTTTTTTACATACCTCGATAGTTGGTGGTGTTTTAGCTGGAATGAACTTCTTGGACGTTGAGACATACTCTTCCCCACGGATTTTCTTACGTTTCATGTTTGTAGATTTGTTCCGACACATTGTTTCTTGATAGTTTTCGTCACTCCGAACAGACGCCGGAGCGTCGTTGGCAGCCATTTTGTACGAAAACTGAAGTTAGGCGCGCGGGCGCATAGGCGTATTTTGTTTCCTAGTGGTCAGTAAGTTCGTACAAGTTATATGAATATAACTTGTACGAACTTAACACAGCTCTCACAATGAGAATATTAGCATCTGACATATAGTGCGTTATTTAGGCTGTTGGCGATGGTACTTAGAACAAAATCTCTTTTTTTGGTATTTAGTGCCTATTTTATTTCTGGTATTCAAACTGTGAATAAAGTGAAACTTATTAATTGTTTTCAAAGCACTCACATTTGCTTGACCTGTTCAACAGGATTCTTTCAATAATAATTATTACATGTTAATCATCACCATCGTCGCTCGATTGTCCACCACAGGTTATGAACGGAAAGTCCTGCAAATGATATGGCCCCCAAGAGGTTGAATGTTATGGAGATTTTGACCCTTCCATAGGGGTAGATGTTTTAGGCCCTTCATTTTGAATGTCTTATCAGTTTCGGTTTCTGCCGTTGTATCTTCGTACGAAGTAAGTTCCCGTTATATGATATGAATGAGATTTTCGCGGCTCTATAATTAGTAAGACGATTTCTCTTTTTCTTTTGCACGAAGCTGAATGTGCTGAAGGATCTTTCTGTGGCAGCAGACGTCACTGGTGCACTGAAGATGCGAATGCCAGTTTTGTATGTAGCCAGCATCAATGTGGTGCTGGTCAAAATTTGTGAACAGTTCAAATCATTACACGATAACATTAAGTACCAATGGGGTGGCCCGAAATTGCGCACCATGGCCATAAGTTCGGTGTCGACCATATGCCAATATCATGAAGTGCCACGTATGTTCCTCGTGCATAGATGAATATTCTGTATTAGATCAGTCGGTTGAGCTCCATGCTTTCTCAACCTACCACATACAGACACATTTTGTCTAGCTCTTAAGAGCTCTACTACCGACAGGGCATAGTGATTTTATTTTGCCTCTCTTTATTGAGTCAATTTCTTCCATTGGGAAATAAGTTCACCCAAGTTAGTTTTTCAGCTCGTCGTTTGCCAAGAATACTAACCGGTGGCGCTGTTTTTCGCTGAATTTGTCGAATGGGAACGGTTTCATTTTGTAAGTTCTGGGAGTCTATCATTTCTGACAAGTCCGGTACAGATAACTCATTAAGAGTCAACGCTGTTGATTTCTCCAATATCTGTAACTATCTCTTCAGAGTTTTGAATATCGTCATTCTATTATGGGATATTGTTGTGGCTTTTGTCAATGAGAAGTGAATGTCAATTCCTTTACTTCAGTTGAGCACAATTGGTAAATGAATTACCAGCGCATCTACAGTACGAAACATCATTATCATTGCAGTTCCGTCAATACCTGCGATATGTCCTTTCGCTGCCCTTGAGTGGGAATCAAACAGGTAATATACGTCTTGTCTCATAACGGCTTCTGAAATGTTTGTCTCACACGTCACAATGCAACCGCTATTATCGGTATTTTTAAAGACATATTTAAGTGCTTCCTTCGGGGCTGAGAAAAGCTCTTCTGGTCCTGACCTAGGACGTATTAGGCCGATTGCGCAGTCAATTTGAAATTCAAGATTGTATTGTTTGTTTGTAATCATCAATTCGTTTTCAAGTTAATCAAATTGATAAATACATTTTTTTAGGCCTTCGAGACAATTTTTTAACGCATTGCGTATATTATTTATCACCAAATAGTACCACTCCGCGTGCCGGATCTGTCCCAAGTTATCAGATATCTTGAGAAGGATCGTGCGATTGCCGCTGCAAGTCCAGTTGCAGAATGAAATAATAAGGTGTGTGTAGCACGCACTAAGCCTAGAGCTGTCCGTGAAGTACGCTCACCGCGTCGACGACGCCGTGGCACCACACGCGGAGAAGAGAGAACGTCCCACCCGGACATTGCCCTCGGCCACCGCATTCACCCATCCAACAAAGGTCTATTCCTAACCTAGCGAGATTAGCCTTGAGTGCTGACTCTTCACATAATTACACAGCCCCGCAACGGACAGTGTATGTAAAACTGAGAATCTGTTTGAAGTATGCAACCTGCAATTAAATGTGGATCCATTGTGGCGACGTTTTGTTCAATATTTGGAACAATTGCCTCTCCGAGGTCTTACAAATTCTTAATAATGATGCTATACGCATCGATGCTATACGGAACGAGCGTTCCCATAAGAATGAGCGAACCCGCCCCTATGCTACTGTATATAAAGTCAACTCTTGGTGTCGCACGTTGTCATCTGCCTCCTGCGAAACATGCGCTGGCAACCTCAATCTCATAGGTGTTGTGAAATTTATCTTATGCATATGCAAATTAACAGAAATTACAAATTCAGAACTAAAAAAAATGCTTATCTTACCTAACTTACCTACTTACGGTCTACGTGTAAGTACTTGCTTATAATAATTAAATGTCTACGTGTATGCGTCGTCGGTAAATCGCAGTGGGCGCCTGGAGACACGGCCGCTCCGCGTCATCGTACGACGTGGGTTCGGTGACCGCGTCCCGCAATCGGAGTAGTCGCCATCTGATTTGCTGACGTGGTCTGATGCCAGGTGCCCGTTTCGATACAGAGGTCGATTCGGTATCGCGGTCTGCTGACGTCGGTAAAAACGCAGGATTCAGCTGACCGATCGATACCGCTGCCGTCTTACGTGGCATTTCGACCACGAAGTACTTTTTTGTTGTTCGAAATTGTTGTTTTGTACAAGCCAATGTAGGGCCGCTTTTATATTGTCCAAGCTGACACAATACCTCTTAGACGTGTTAACGTTGTCCACCTTTTCTACGACAACAGTCAATCCGCATTCTTTGCTCTATAGTGAGTAGTAACTGTTGCGCGACTCCTCGTCAAGTTGGTGGGCGAATAAAATTGCTTGCCCCTTAAACGCACGTTGTCCGAAGCGATCACCAAGTCACATACATTTATATTATTCTTGAAATTAGTTGCAATTTCATTTCACTTAATATTTTGAGCTCTTGTTGTGCTTCTGGCACACTCATATTGTTCCAGTGTGCAGTTGTCGGTATCTAATTTTTAATACTATCAATAAAGTACACAGTAGGTCTTTGAATGTCATTTTTGGTCAAGTAGGGCGAAAATACTTCTGAAATTAATTCTGAGACAAAATCGCCCCTCATCCACCCTGTATCTCTCCTAGCTATGCCCCCTCTGGGGCAATTGTGCTTGCCACCTTCTCTGGCAATCGTTTATAAGCATAAACGACAAGCGGAGAGTACATCGTCCCGTCAGCAGAGAATGTGAACAGAACATTCATGTTTTCTTTACGACTTCCTTCTTCAACTGCATATACATTTTTATCGGCCTATCGGTGCAAAGATACGTCCTGTTCAAGGACATTTCTGGGAACCAGTTTCGTCCGAGTTTAACACACGGAAACGATTTTGGAACACGTCTATACGACCATTTTCATTGAAATAGTCTTCGTGTTATACTGTCCGCACCGAAAACAACGAGGCTTCGAACGACAGGCGTTCTTAGTAGACAACACGTTTAACACTGGATTGTTGGGAATTTGTACAACCCCACAGGGAGGTAGTTGTACATCAGAGTTACTCTATACGGCAGCTTTTGTTCATCAAACGTGAGAACCACAATTTGACTCGGCTTCCAAATGGCTTCGTCGGAAATATTTTGCTTGTAATTAAGCCTATAGGATTTGATAACCTTACTAAAGCCTTCTGGTACCACAATGTTGTTTTTGGCGAGAACAGTGGACTGTATGAAATATATTTTAATAATTTAAAAAGAAAATCAAGCTGATGTAGGATGCCGACACTGAAAAATAATACCGACGGTTATAGTGCAACACCTCACAACCCACAAAAGCCAAATTTTACAGGAGGGCGAAAAATGTTTTTTGTTTCTATTATATTCATAAAAATATACTATTGTTATATTATTTTATAGTTAATAGTGTTACATAATAGGTGTAGATATAAACATTTGACCAATTGCTGCTAATTTAGGATTTAGTGTGGCTTATGAGATATTGCCTATAAAATTTATTTTTGAATAAATTTATTTTGGTGGGATGTGTGTTATTGCTTTTAAATTAACAGTGCAGAAATGTAATTTTTTTCAGGAAATTGATAAAATCAAACAAAATAATTTTTCAGTTTTATTTTATTAATGTTGTTATAAATGAAAGGCACATTTATCTTAAAAAACACACAAACTAGTAGTATAACAACCTACGTTAAACTTACGTACCTGTCAGTACCTAATACAAAAAATAGTCCCGAGGAAGGTATACTACATTACACATTTTAATAATACTAAACTAACAATACAAAAAAACATACAATGTGGAGGAATTTAATTGGTAAATTATTGCCACTTAGGTACTTAAAATTATTATTCGTGTGGCAAATTATCATAGAAGTGATGCGTGTCCGCTGGCAATGCGAACTTGAGCTTTTTCAAGTGGCTCCACTTGCTTGCAGTGATCTTTAATTGGGATGTGTAGAGTTGGTCCCAATTTACTTCCTCTCTGTGTTTTGGCCTATGTGGCAGTTCTTGGAATTCCTCATCATAATGAAGTTTTACGGTGATATTGCCACTGGGATTATATTGAATTGCTCGAATATCAGTCACACATGGATCTCCCTTCTTTTTTCCTGGCCGGATTGAAGTGTACCTTTGCACTTCTGCTGCAGCGTAGTTTTTGAAGAAGGTGTAGTCAAGAAGCTTCACATCGTAGGGAAAAGGTTTTACTCTTGCTTCACGAGATATCTTCCCGTATTCACTCGGTAAGTGAATTTCCCGATTCTTTAACCTTCTTTCTATAGCAGCGTGAACCGAATCACACTCCATCTGAGTGTGACCGACCTCTAGGTATTTCTGTTGTACTATTAGTTTTTATGGAATAATCTAGAAGCGCATTTGCCAATGTTACATTTCTGTTTTGAGCAGTGCATCCATCCGAATAGATAACTATTTTCGCACCAAGCACCAAGTTCGGCATCGCACTCTGTAAACCAGTAGCATTTGGTGTGATGCGTTTTCAAATTGAAGACTGTAAAGTTGTGGCAACATAGTTTGGTTTTGTAATAGTATCCATTACAGTTTAAAAATGGAGCCATTTTTAGAGCTTGTAGATCCATCGTTAGCACGGTACATTGGTCTTTTAATGCACATTCTTTGTCATAAGCTTTCTCTTCGCGAGCTCTTTCTTTTTTCTGTGTGTGCACACGGTAGACCTCCTCTTCAATATTACCACTCTTGTAGCCTTCACACACGTCACATTTATCCTTTTTTAGAGTATAAATGGATAGATTTTTTACGAAAAATGCTTCATCGAATAGTTTACGAGATCCAATTTTTTCACATTTGTTGGCATCCATACAATACTGTTTATATATTTTATACAGTTGTGTGTGTGTCTTTATATCCTCTTGCAGGTACTGTTTGCTTGTCTCTTTCCGGGCGTAATGAGATGGTAGTTTGGGTAAAGTATCAAAAAACTCCATGATCAGTTCTCGTTTTCCTCCTCTGTTTCGTGGGTTACCTGGACGGTTACCTACCTGGTCATTCGGCTGGTTAATAGTTGGGTGATTTGGTTAGTTCTGATTGGTTGCAACAGTCTCTCGCTGTTGTGCAGATAGCATCCCATGTTTACTTGTTTTAATCCAATTCCGCACAGTAAATTCACCGATACCTAACGTTCCAAGAAAAGTCTTCTTGCACACTTGTAGTGTGTCACTATTGACAGTTAGGTGATAAAATAGAGATTCATTTCTATTTGACACGGTATCCTTTGAGTAACGTCGTAAAGGGGTCATTTTCTTCACATGATTAATGGCGTATATTTTTCTCTGACCCCAATCCATCTCTGACCAAAATTTAGTGAAAATATCCTTTCTTTGGTCTTCGGACAGAGTATCGCACTTCCGTTTAGAAGATTTAGCGCACAGTTTTAAGTTGCATTTAGGCCCAAGTTTTCGTGCTTGGTTCATTGGGAATTACTTTGTTATTGTGACGTTTAAAACCGATGTATTCTTTACCTTTCATACGTAATAGTTTTGCTTTTGTTCGTTTCCAGTTCGAAGGATCTGGTACACGACGTCGTTTCCTGCTATCATTATCAGCGAGTATTTCCTGTATAGGATGATTTTCTTCCTGTGGAAGCATTACAGGATCTGGTACATGAAGTTGTTCCCTGTTGTCACCATTACCAAGTATTTCCTGTATAGGTTGGCTTTCTTGCTGTGGAAGCATTACAGGATCTGGTACATGAAGTTGTTCCCTGTTGTCACCATCATAAAGTATTTCCTGTATAGTTTCATTTTCTTTCTGTGGAAGCATTACAGGATCTGGTATATAAAGTTATTCCCTGTTGTCACCATCAGCTACTATTTCCAGTATGTAATTATTTTCTTCTACTGAAAGTGTTACAGAAGAAGAATCATCGTCGGAAGGACGGTATTCTGACCCACTATCAGAGAAATCTTCATCTGAAGATTGTGCTGTCGTCGTTTCAGCCAAGAGACGAGACACTCTTTCGATACGTTCAATTTCTGTAAAACATAATTAATAATAATTTTATTTCATTGTAAGATAGTATCTACATATTGTATACATGTGACGAAGCTTCATAAATGGCAGTGGCCGTTCGTGTGAGCCTTAGGGACGACGGCTTCTGGAGCACACGGTCCCACACTCACTAGCGTCCACGGTACAGTAAGAAAAGTGTGAGAAGACCAACTGACAGGTGGAACGAGGCGAGGCAAACAATGGTCTTATGTGGCAGTACTTGGATAGATATGATTTATTTGGGAAGGCGTATGTCCAGCAGTAGACCTCGACACACCGCAAATGATGAAGGTGATGATTTCATTAGGTTTTATATTGTAATATAATTTTTATGAAATGTAACAAAATATACTCACCAGCTTCGTGATCTTCATAGGCACAAGTGTTATTTAACCCAGATGCAGATGTGTCAACAACCTCCTGCAGTGTCGACCTTGATGTCACCATACTCTGTTCCGCTTTTCCTTCTCCATTTCTAGCAGGAACATTTTTCAGATTCGCTGACGTCTGAAGCCGTTGTGTTCTTGCTTGTTTTAGTATAGCCAATTTCTGCCTTAATTTGTTCCTTCGTGACAGCAGTAAATTAAATTTTTCTATATTATCGCTACATTGCGATTCCATTACGATACTGTGAACAGAAAACATTGATTTTATAACCCTATCCAGGCACGCGACACGGTCGTTGTGCAATAATTTTCTTTTCTATCTTCAACACGGCTGAAGATTCCTTGAGAACATTTTTCGAAGGGAGCAATATTTGATAGCATTTGTTTTTTTTTACATTTTTCACACAGGCGCGCTGGTAGCTCCTTCATTTGGAGCTTGGAGCGCCATCTTGTGCAGTGATCTCGAGGTAAATTTGGAAAAGGAACGACTGATGGATAGGATTTTTTACAGGATTGGCGTAAAATCCAACCGTCGTCGTCTAGAAGTTGTTCGGGGTCCACTTTACTGGGACACCCTTAACCAAAACCGGACGTGTAATATTATAAGGAGGGATGAAAGCCTTTTAGTTGGTTTGAAGAACGTTCTCATGTTGAGTAAATGAGTTTGCGAAAGCTGTCAATTTAAAATGGACTGCCACTCTGTTACGTCCTGCACTCTTCACACCGTCGTGAACCATTCCGGCGAACACATTCAGTTTCAGCAATATCCTGAAGTGAATCCAGATGTAGGTGTTACTTCCACCCGTTTTACGACGAGGAGCACCACATGAGGATTGAGGAGACCTGTCGTGGTTTCGGTACAGCGGGGTAGAGGGAACGGACAGAGCTACGGAACGGTTTGTGGGTTTGAGGCTGTTTTTTTTTCTAGTATTTTTTATCTAGTTTTCTTATATTATACTAAAACAAAAAATAACGCAAACGTAAAAAAAAATTATAAGCACCTTGATTCATAAACCTTACCGTAGGTACCTAATATGTTTTAATCATCTCCCGCCACTTCAGTACATTCTTCCATTTCGAAATCGACAGTAGGTCCGAAACCTTCGATATCACCGATAAATTCGCCAGAGTCCATATTTCGCAGAAAGTTTTTATTCATATTATATATTATGACTTTTCCATGGAATTGCTCCCTAGTCTTTCCGACTGTCAGTATGAACAATTGACATGCATATTTAACTTTCATTTTCGTTATCTTATCTTTATTACAATGGTACTCAGTAATTTTTTTTATAATTTTAAGGCCTTTATATGCTCGGCTATAATATTCCTATCGGAACAACCAAAAGTTGATTCGTTGGGAAAGAAAAATAGTTGATCCGTTTCAGTTGGTCCGTTTAGTTGGTCGGAGTGGAAAACCTGCTATTTTCATATAATTTTGTGATGTGTTCCCACTTTGCTACATTTTCTTGCTCGTCCCGCTTATATTTTAAATTATTCGTTAACAGGTTATTCCTTAACTCTATTACCAGATCAGGAACACGGTACAAGGGGATTACACGCTTCACGCCGATCTCATAAACTGAATGTATTAAATTCTCATTCCGTCTGAAGTATTCCTGTTTTGTTTCATTAATTAAATGATTGATTGCACCTGTGTTTGGCGTACCTTGGTTACAGATTGTTGATAAAACTGTAAATCCAGTTAAATGCTGTTTTTTTTTATTATATTCTTAATAATTTTAGCCAACACATAATTTGGTGTGCTTCCGGTAACTGAGTAATAAGTAGGCTGCTTGTGATTCCGTGTTATCCCTTCTTATCCGTCTTATCACAAACACCAGCACATGCTCTGCTATTTTTTTTTCTTATAGTTTCGTCTTCCTGATTACTCAGTAATTTTTTTTATAATTTTCAGACTTTTATATGCTCGGTTATTTTAATACAATTTTGTGATGTGTTCCCACTTCGCTAGTTTTTCTTGCCTATTCAGCGTATATTTTAAATGATTGGTTAACCGGTTATTCCTTAAACATTTTATCAGATGGGGAACATCATACATTACACGCTTTCCGCCGATCTCGAAACTTTCTGTCTCAAGTACTCCTGTTTTGTTTCATTAATTGATTGAACTTGTGTTTGACGTGCCTTGGTAACAGATTGTTGATAAAACTATAAATCCAGTTTTTTATTGTATTCTTAATCATTTTAGCCAACACATATTTTGGTGTGCTTCCAGAACGAACCGAGTAATAAGTAGGCTGCTTGTGATCCCATGTTATACCTCTTATAATAAACACCAGCCAGCACATGCTCTGCTATTTTTCTTATAGTTTCGCCTTTGTGATTACGCAAGTCAATTTTTTTATAATTTTCATGCTCTTTTATGCTGGGCTATTTTCATACAATTTTGTGATGTGTTCCCACTTTGCTACTTTTTCTTGCCCATCCCGCTTATATTTTAAATTATTCGTTAACAGGCTATTCCTTAACCCTTTTAACATATGGGGAACATTATACAAGAGGATTACACGCTTCCCGCCGATCTCATAAACTGAATGTTTTAAATTCTCATTCCGTCTCAAGTACTCCTGTTTTGTTTCATTAATTGATTGATTGCAGTAAGTAAAATATTTCGTCCAACTCAGCCGACTCCGCCAAAGTGCGGTCATTTAACACATAATTAATAATAATTAATGTTAATTGCATCATTGTAAAAATAGCAGCCAGACTTTAAAACTTTTTCAAGGCGTTTAGAAATGCAGCATTTGCAGCAAGTTTTCTGACTTTCTTAAGCCTTTGTTGGTATGAAACTTTGTCTTTTTGCAATACCTTGATCTGTTTTAGTAAACTTTTCACATTGGTCTTCGGATTTTTATTAAAGGTTCCTAAAACAAGCATTGAATGGTTATAAATTATTATAACGTAATATAATGGTATTAAAACTAAATAAATTGTTGGTAGCACAGCCAATTAGTTTATCGCCTTTCGTGTGGAAGTAGTTTTTAGGCATTATAATAAATTTGAATTTTATATATTATGATGACTAAAGTTTTTGAAGTTGTCTCGGGAAAGCGTCCTTGTTCATTATCTGAAACGACGGCCTTCGTTTTGTTTTCATCCAGTTAGAATTTTTCTCCAGTACTTCTTTAGGGGTGCATATAAGCGACGCGGTCCAGAGGTTGTAGTATTCACGACGAGTTCCACGACGCTCCGCTCACCCTGCGTCTTTCAGTGTGCGGAGGCTCTCGTCTCGTCGTGGTTGTATTGGAGGGCAAGGGAATTGAGTGAAACACACATTTTTAAGGCCCCTCGCCACAATTTGTCCACTTCGTCTGCCGCTCTACTCAGTTACTCAAGTAAGAGAGCTGTCTCCGCATCACCTGAGTGGGATCTGTAGACATGTGACAGTGGTCGAATTGGACTTATTCACGAACCGGAACGGGGGTTTTTTTATAAATAGAATCGAAATAAGTATAGGTAATTCACGTCTTTTATTTCGCAAAACTATTTTTATTATAATAATTTCCATAATAAATCGTATTTTTGTCAATCTTGTGCACTCTTTTACGGCTGGCTGCATCATCGGCTAAATGTCGACCTGAAACAAAATAAAATAAAAAACCGGCCCTCCAAAAAAGACTCCACTTTGCGGCAAACTGCAAGGCCTTATTTTCGACAATGAGCCAGTCATTGTTTTGTTTGAACTTGTCGTACTGGCTAACATTCCAACAAGGCGGTATGTGTCTGACAATATCACTGTTCTCGCCGCCGCCGCCGGCCTCACTCGTGCCACTTGTGCTGGGAAGATTTTGATGACATTTTTCCAGTACTGTTTTCTTATTGCTAATGGAACTAGTCTCGTCGTCAGGCTCATGTGGCCTCTTTTAAAGCAATTTTTGTAATAGATTGCTCATTTTAACGTATGCAATTCTCGACCGGCCGGCAACGGCACTACGTACACAAATCAATAAAAGTAGGGTTAGCTTAGATTAGAATGCACGCACGATATGTAGGTACTGTTTTTACACTGTGTTTTTGTGCACCGCGCGAAGCGAACTAGCTAGACTCGAACGTCACTCCTTCCACCTAGCTAGCACCCGCGGTGACCTGGATGGCAGCCTTGCATTCACGCAGAGGTTGTGGAGGACGCAGCAAGCATTAATAATTTTACCAGCAGTAAGGGGATCATAGTGCATCTCCAGTGCTGCAAAGAGACACCTCCACCGTCCTTTGAGAACACGCGCGTCGAAATCATTATCACCCCTTTATTATCTTTCCACTTAACAACGCGAGTCACTGCTCTCATAATTCAGATGAATGATAAGTGGTTGTGTGTCACGTATAAGAGCTGTCTCATAACCTTTCTCTTGTAGACTTTCTGCATGGACAACACACTTTTCCCAATCTTGTGTCACATTATTTATGCCGTCATGTAGGAGCTGCTCAACATCTGCCATATTAAATGTCCAGTTCTTCGCCGCCACATATCCTTTCACTTGTGCCGAAATTAATTCTATTGGATTGTATTGGCAATGATATGGCGGCAAACGGATTACCTCATGGCCGCGCTCATTTGCCAATTGATCTAATAGATAGGTTTTAGGTGTTTCATTATGTTTGACCTGAAATAAAGAATAATTTTAAATTCAACTATAGAACTCTATCACTAGTCACACTATCTTCAATATTATTATCAAAACAGTTAATATTCAATAAGTGAAATACCTTTTTTAATAGTTCTTCTCGAATTTCGTGTCCCGAAAAAGGAATGATCTTTTTTCTAAGCCAGTCTGGGATCTCACTTTTTCTCGTGTAGGTATTTGGTGTAAACTCCAACTGCTTGGAGTGATAACTGGCATTATCTAATATTATCACTGATGGTTCTTCCAGAATGTGCAGAAAATCAAGAAATTACTCTGTGTATCGATCCGAATTCATTTCGTTATAGTAGTCTGCATCTTTTATTTCGTTGCCTTGAATATCCATTTGGCTTCAGGTATGAAAACAGTTTTCGCCGATCCAGCGTGACAAACTGAAAAAATAGCATTAATGTGAAATATATATACATGTACGGCTCTTTTATAAGCATTTTTTTTAATTAATTATATAATTTTCGTTATCTTTAATAACATAGAATTCGGCTTACATAAAAAAAAACCTTACGAGTCATTTTTCTTTTCCCACTGGAATTTTGAAGCCTCCTTTTTCGTGTATGGTTTTGATTCACCCAGGTCTCTTTGTCAATCGATTCCCTTAGTACTTTAATCTTCCTTAAAAATTCCATTCGTGCATATACAATGTCTCGTCTTTCCATGAAATAATTTCTGCCATGGACGGATCTTTTGTATTTATAACCCATGTTAATTAAAAAATAGTCTGCATTCAAGTCCGCCCACATTTTAAATACGGAATTCTTTCTTTTGAAGCTTCGAAAACATTCTTTATCGTTGCATATTTTCCGTTCTCGTAATAAAATGCAGTCACACTTCTTATTACAGCTTTATAAAAATTGTCTATTTCTGTAACCGGCACATATGTTTTCCATTGGAGAAGAAGGCACACCTAAAAAATATAAAAACCGCCTTCAAAAATGTATGAAATAAAAAATAAAAATCGAACCCTAGAGTTGAAGGCGGTCGGTTATTTATGCTTGCTTTAGCACCACCGCCTTCAACTCTAGGGTTCGATTTTTATTTTTTTATTTCATACATTTTTGAAGGCGGTTTTTATATTTTTTTAAATAGTTTTTTATTTCACAGTTTTTTTAGTAATTTTTATTTGCTATTAATGTACTCGGCGGAATCGCTTTCTAATCCGATCCTGACCAAAAAAAAATGGGACCATCTTGGAGCTAGACTGAACCGAACACAAAAAGAATCATCGAAATCGGTTCACAATTGGGGAAGATATTGCTGAACATACATAAAAAAAAAAATACATACAGCCGAACATAGTACCTCCTCCTTTTTTGAAGTCGGTTAAAAATTACAAAACACACGAATTACATAATACTTTGATTAATTTTTAACGAATAAGACATATAATAATACATTGTTTTTAATCATCTTATTGCTCTTTCATAATAACTCTATATATAATATAAGATAGGTACAAGTAAAAAAATATTTTTCTTCATGATCATATCCATTGTAAAAAAATATATATTAACCCGCTTCGATAATATTCATACAAAGTAAACTTAAATAAATGAAAAATTACGCAGCTTTTCATACGTATTTTTCAGTCACCACTTCACTGAGTTGGTTCTACGATTTAAAATTTAAATAATTGTCCAAACATTACAAGCAAAAACATTTGGAGTTGTCTTTAGCATTATCTGTTTTCTTTTGTTGCACTTCTACTTGAGTATGAAAATCATCTTGACTGTTTACACTTTCTTCTGATGCTACTCGTACGTCATTTTCTTTTAGGGTTTCAATTTGCAAACCCACTGGCTTATTACTTTTCTTCGATTGCCTTTGTTTAGTTGAAGACTCGTACTTAGTTACAATTCTTTGATTAGAGTTGTTAATGACACGCTTAGAGAACATTTCTACTTCAGCATTTGTGTACTGTTTATCAGACTACCTGACTATAGTCAGAAAGGACGTTATAAAATTGTTGTAAAATATTAATGGTATTTTATTCTCTCCTTCAATACGGCTAACTCCGGTCCAGGATATATTTATGAACAAATTTCGATCTATGAATAATAGATGCCACCCGTTCCAGAAAACCAGCTTTTCGCTTTAATAACAGCCCGTAGAAGTCGTCGAGCCTATTCTCAGCGAACATGCCAGACGCGCTACACTTCCACGGTAGGCCCAGCATAAAGCGCAGTGCATTATTGTACCGTACAAGCAGCGAGTTGATTCTCGTTGAGTAGACGTTTTCTGGTGATATATTTTGCGTTTCCTTTCCTACCACTATTGCAAAGTTATATTGGTACAGTTGTAGACAGTAATTGGCTGCCTGATCGGCCACATTGGAAGGACCTGATTCTTTTGACAGTCAAATGATGGGGTTTTTTCATTACATTCCCGAAATTATTCATAAAAGCTTTTTGCTTTTAATTTATGCAACCTAAGTTGCCCGATAAGTTGGGATTTTCTTTCATTAACTTTTTTGTTTTTCTTTGAACTCCAGACATATCGAGCAGCAGTCTACGCTTGGAGTTTTGAACCCGATGTTGTAACGTGTATTGAATATGTTCCTAAAGCAACAGTGGCGAACCTTCAATGGCTTTCAGATGAGGAAAAAAATTTTTGGAAAAGTCGAAAACTTTTTTCGAAAATTGAAAAAAAAAACAAAAAAAACCTTGATTTTTTAACACCTTCCCTCGGAATATCTTCGATATCTCCTGAACGAGGTCGAAAATGGAAAAATTGCGAGACATGTCTAGAGATATTGAGACGGGAAACATTTTATGTCATTACACTTTTTTCGATATTGGTGACGGTTGAGGCTGTAGAGGTGCCCTTAGCCGCGAGTTTTGCGCGGCGCGAGGTGCGATATCACGCGGCGGGCGACTCGCGTGCGGCCACGAGAACGTATGAGAGCTGAAAAGACGCGGAATTCGAAGGGCTTTAAGATGAAGTAAAAATATTTTGGAAAAGGTGGTTTTAAAAAAAAAATTGGTTATGAAAATTTTTTTTTTTTGGAAATCGAAAAATATTTAAAATTTTCGACCGAAAAATTACGCGTTCAGTTGAATCAAGGAAATGTCAGAACTGTGCGCGTTGACACTCTGTTAGATTTCACTAATTTAATGTTACAATTTGCTCGATCGCTTCAGTAGGGCCCCATGTTAGATTTCACTAATTTAATGTTACAATTTTTTCGATCGCTTCAGTAGCTTCCCATCGCTTCCCTATTTTCGCTGAAAGTGTTACAGTCCCGTGGAACTTCGCAGGTTTGAGATACGAGGATCTATTAGGACTCAAAAGACGCGGAATTCTAAGGGCTTTAAGATGGTACGACGCCTTAGGTTGTAGAGGTACCTAGGCGGTGCACATGCGCCGCCTAGGTACCTCAACAGCCTATGGCGTCGCAGGTTCGAGGCACGAGGGCCCACCAGGGCTCAAAATACGGTGGAATTCGAAGGGCTACAAAATGCCGTAAAAATATTACAAACATTTTTTTTTTTAATTACAAACATTTTTTTTAATCATTTATTCGTAGCGGATGATGATGATTCTGAGAAGACGCCATTCCGTATCAATCAGGGCTGTTAAATTATTTAAAAATATAAATTCAAGAATTTTTGTTACATCATTGTTAAAATCTTTAAAAAACGACTGACATGATATAATTTCCTCGCACAAGTCATCAGCATCTACCGGGTGCGGCGATTGAACTGTCCGTATGTGAAAATGAAATACTTCTGTTAATTTTCAATATTTATTTATACACTTATGCCATGTGAAAATAGTAAGTTCAAAGTTTTATTATGACTTATTCCGAAGGAATAAAACCGCCTTTAGCCTTTACTACAAGCTGAAGTCTCTTTCTGAAAGAAGCGCAGGCTGCTCGAACGACGTTGTCACTCAAACAATTCCATTCTCTCGTAAGAGTAACTTTGAGCGCTTCCACCGAAGAGTGTTTTTTAGCACAGGCCCTGGCCTGTAAAACACCCCAAATACAAAAGTCCAGCGGATTCAAGTCGGGCGATGACGACGGCCACATATCTCGGTTGATCAGCACTGGAACGTTTGCTTTCAACCAATTTTGCGTTCCAATTGCTCTGTGCGATGGTGCCGAGTCTTGCTGGAAAGTCCAACGCTCAGAACCGAATGAGTTGCGTGCCCACGGTATCAGCCCTGGTCGCAAGACTTTGTCTCGATAGATTTATTGGTTTATTTTGACTTGGTTGCGACCCATTGTAAGAAAAAACGAGCGGAGAACGGCCTTTTTTAGACACCGCCGCCCAGACCATAATTTGGTCGGCTCCTTGGCGTCGAGTGACTTGCAATTCGTCTGAATGGTCGCTGACACGCCCCTTTAACCAAACACGGTCATTTTGTTTGTTTAAAAACTGTTCAACGCAAAAAGTTTTCTCTTCTGAAAACACAAAATTGGGAAGCTCGCCAGAGTCGAGCAAGCGAATCAGCTCTTTCGATCGATCCAACCGTTTGCTACGCTGTAAAGCAGTGAGTTCCTGAGAAAGGTTTTTTTTAATGGTTTGACTTTAAGCTTTTCCTTCAATATGCGACGAACGCTGCGATCGCTCACCTTGAGATCCTGCGCGAGCTGGTTTGCTGAGCGCGCTGGATTTCTGTCTAATCGATGACGCACCTTTTCGACAACTGCTGGCGCCGTTGCAGTACGTAGCGTCGTCCGCCACCGTAGCGTTTCTTAACGCTACCAGTCTCATTATAACGTTGAATAGTGCGATGCACAAATTTCTCGTTCAATTGAAGATTTGGCAGCGCTCGACGTATTTCGATATTCGATTTTCTCTCCAAATGAAGAGCAATTACTGAATTTCGTTTTAAATCCATTGTTCTAAATTCGAACGTGTTTCTCTTACAACAGAATCACTTCAAATGATGATAGAGAACATGTCAAAGACCAACATTTAAAATTTTGGCGTCGTTCGATTCAGTGGTTCGAATTTTAAAACAGTTAGATAGAGACGGACAGTTCAATCGCCGCACCCGGTATATCAGACGAATTATTATTTGCAGAAAGCTTTTCCTTTAAACGATTACAATTAATGATAAGCTGACTTTTATCTTGAACATTGCTGAGTCTAAATAAAAAATTAAATACGTTTTCGTGGTTATATAACAAATCAAACCTTTCTTTTACCGACATCAGAGCTTGATCTAAAATGCAAAAATAGACATTAACCTTGAAATCGGTTTTAGGGTCAATTTCATCTGCCGCGGTAGACGAGTGAAATCCACAACGTGACACACCATTGACTCGGTCCTTAATATCCATCTTTAACTTTGAATTGCAATGCATTTTCTATTACCTCTGCAACTTTCTCTTCATTGCCATTATACATGAATGTCGCATATTCTCCAATTTTACAGTTGCTGGAAAAGAAGTGCGCAGATGTTCACCTCTGTATCGTGGATCCAAGTAATTGGCTGCCAAGTGAATTGGGTCAATGCAAAATTGCTTTCTATTAGTAATCGTCTGTTTGATTTTATTTTTGTCCTCGATCGAAAGATATATTATGGTTTCCATCACACGACGTATGAATATTTCGAGGTTTGTACCTACCTAATTCCGATCACTGTTCATTATGTAGATACCTATTCAAAGATTTTTTTTTCATACTTATCTATAAAATAATAGAAAACTGACATAACTAACCTTTCTTTTTTCCCCCTTCATCCAAAATATCCCACTCCACAAACAGATCTTTGAACACTTGTTTCCATGCAAGATCTTTAACATCTCTGTTGTGGTATTCTTTGGACTGCATATCCCACAAACACGGGAATTGTTAAATAAGTAAAATAAGAGTCTCTGTAGATTCCGCCATTTTTCGCAACTCCGCAACGAACAGGCGCACACGTGCAGCCGTACTGAGGCAAAATCGCCGGCGCCGCGCCGGGTTGTAACCGGGCTGTGTGTGACAATGATATGGAGCTAGTACGTGAGCCACGCCTCTTTCTGACCGACCAGAACGTTCTCAAAAATTCTTAAAAAGTGCATTTTCTGCTTAAAATGTAGAAATTGTGTGCGAAAAAAGTAGATGCCGCAGTCTTGCTTCTGATCAGTGGTAGAATGTTGTACGAGCAATAAGAAGGTAAAAGAGCGGCATCTACATTGTTGACGATAATAATTGATAACTTACTTCAATTTAATAAAATGATAATATTAATTTGATAATTATATATTTGTTGGCCACTTCAATAACATTTTCGTACAATATAATTATAGGAAGGAGAACTGTCTTTTTGTTCCGCGTCGAGTCTTCTTCTTTGTCTTATTGTCTGAGCTTGATTATAGTAGATTCTTCCAAAATGTTTTTCGATTTTCCGGTGAAATATTTCTTAGTTTATGGAGAATATCCTCCTTCTTTTCCCTAGGGAATCCGCATGCGGCCTTGTGTGCTTGTCGTCAACTTCTCAATTTACCACTATGCGAGTTCGTCCATTCGTAAATAGGTGGATTATTGTTCTGTCAACATAGTAGTTCGTCAACTTCTCAATTGCTCCATTTCTATATTTACCTTTTTCTTATTTGGTCGAATTATTAAGTTGACAATTTCATAATCGGTCAGTTTCTGAGATTGCTAATTTATTATTTTTCAAACTTTTCACATAGTCCACTCGCTCGAACGTTGGAGGCTGACCGTGATTCGGATTCCACGTAAAACTGTAGGTCCCTCCCAGTGGCGTGGCGTGAACATTTTACTGAGGGAAGCCGGAGGCCAGAGTCAAGATAATAATATGAAATTGAATAAATAAAAACCGGCCAAGTGCGAGTCGGACTCGCGCACCGAGTTTTCCGCATCACAAGAAAAACATTGAAAAAAAACACGTTTCTTGTATGGGAACCCCCTTAATTTTTTACTTTTTAGATTTTTTATTATTTGATGCTTATTTCACAGCCACGGTTTGTACCCGGCGCGAATCGGATGGCTGGTCGGCTGACGTGCGAACATCATCGTAACAATAATTGGACTATGTGAAAAGTTTGAAAAATAATAAATTGGCAATCTCAGAAACTGACCGATTATGAAATTGTCAACTTAATAATTCGACCGAATAAGAAAAAGGTAAATATAGAAATGGAGCAATTGAGAAGGTTACGAACTACTATGTAGACAGAACAATAATCCGCCTATTTACGAAATGGACGAACTCGCATAGTAGTAAATTGAGAAGTTGACGAACTACGAAGTTGGCAAACTATAGTTATGACTAATTAAGAAGTTGACTCTCATCGCTGACACCCTTCTTTCTTCATTGCAGAGGATTTAAGGACGTTCAAATCCTTACATTTTTCAGTATCATTATAAGTCGTTCTGTATTTTAGGGTGTATGCTCCTCTTATTGCCTTAATGCAAACTATGTCTGCAAGATGACGGCGTGTAGGGTCTTTAAGTTTTTGAGCAAACGTGTAATCAATCCAGTGATAAAAGTCTGTATAGCTTTCCGCTTTACGTTTAGCTTCTTGCTACCCGCAGACTTGACTGCGTTGCAGAAAACATCCAAGTTGTATACTTTACCAGACTGTTTGAGAGCCAACTCGATTTCGTGGTGGAAGTAGTCGGCACTCATAAAGGTGTGGCGAGGCTCGAATGCACCATTAATTTTTGGCATGCTACGTCAATTGAATTAATTATATATACAAAAATACTTGTTGTGTCTCTTTGAGTCTTCATGAAGGCGTAAAATGTGCTGATAAGTTGCTCCTTGGAGCGCCCTGCAATCCCTTCATGGCATATTGCTGCGAACGGTACCGTAGCGCTTTTTTCTCCCACCGCCACAAAACACTCTTTGTATAAGGTTAACCGTTTTGTAAACACTACTTCTTTGAAGGTGTCAACCCGTGGAAGCAGTATCACTTTTTCAAGGTCGGCGCAAAAATCTTTTTCCGCATGCGAGCGATAGAGAGCACGGCTTTGTGTCTATTTTTTCACGATTCACATATTCACACATATCACAGCCTTCAAGAAGGTTGCCAAATTTTGGCAACCTTCTTGAAGGCTGTTTTTGTCATGTTCATGCAAATTCATTCCTTCATATTCCGAGCATTCTTCGTGGCCTAGTTTTGCAAAGGAGATATGCATATTTTTTTAGTTTTTGACGGTATGTGTCATAACATAACTTATGTTAATTTGGGGCTATTTAATTACAAAATCATCATGCATTAGCTTTACGGTTATATCAGAGGGCTAGTATCTGATATTTGGTGCGTGTTCTCGGCGGTAGTGTGATATGATGGTTCTCGGATGAAAAGATTCGACGTGTCCTTTAAACTCTATATAAGATATTATATTAGACGAAGTGCAGTACGTTGGCTGCCGCTCGTGCGAGTCGCGTCCACGATGAGAAGCGCCGCGGATCTGGCAGCGCGTCGCGGCTCCTTGTCGTAGCGAGGCAGCGGATAGTTTTTGGCTTTAACTCGTCGGCTCCGCTGTCGTCGTCGTCGAGTTCGGCCGGCTGCGCGGGCCACTCCGCTGTCGGGCGTGTGAGGAAGGACGGTCCGGCGAACCACTTGCCGTCTTGCTGCAGATTGAGTTCCCCGATGTCCCGCGTGATGACGTCAGCGGGATTTTCTTTCGTAGGCACCCACCGCCATTCGCTCCGATTGGTCAATTCGTCTATTTCTCCGAGGCGGTTGGCTACGAAAGCTTTAAAGTTGCGTGGGTCAGTCTTGATCCATGTCAATGCTGTCCGCGCGTCCGTCCAATAATATTTCACCGCCGGCTTGTTTGCGTGCTCGCGGCTCACTGCTTGCGCAAGTCGCGCGCCCAGCAGCGCCGCTTGCAGCACCATCCGTGGAATAGATAGTGGGCGCAGTGGAGCTACTCGAGCTTTGCTTGCTACGAGTACGGCTCGTCTCTCTGCACCGGCGGTGAACACAAAGTAGCATGTGGCACCGTATGCTTGCTCGGACGCGTCGGTGAATGTGTGCAGCTCGATGCTTGTCGTGCGTGGAGCATAGTGGCGCGGTATTTCTACGCTCGCGAGCTGCTTCATTTCTGCGAGCCAATCTCGCCACTTGCTGTTGTCGGTGTCGGTGATCGGCTCGTCCCATATCACTGCGCTGCGCCAGATGTCTTGAAGAAGAATGCGGCCGCGTACTGTCACTGGCGAGGCGAGACCCAGCGGGTCAAACACGGACATAACGACCGACAATACTTGTCTTTTTGTCGGCCGTATCTCTGCTTCCACTATCTCCTTAGATATCCGTGAGAAGGAGAGGTTGAACCCCAGTCTGTCCTGCTGAGGGGAACCTCAGCAGGACAGACTGGGTTTCGAAATGAGCCCGAGTGTCCTCTCGGGCTCGATGTCCGTGTCCGCCAGGTCAATTTTGCCTTTCCGGCTCCTTGCGTCGGCGGGCAGGCTGTTGAGGAGTCTGGGCGTGTTGCTTGCCCAGCCCGTCAATTCGAAGCCGCCGCGCCTGTGCAGCTCCCGTAGGTCGGCGGCCAGCTGTACTGCTTCCTCTTCGTTGTCGACACTGACCACGCAGTCGTCCATGTAAAAGTTTTTCCGCGTCACTCTTGCTGCGCACGGGAAATTATTTTCTTCTGCCTCCGCATTTAAATTTTTTATGAATATGGCGGAGGTGGGGGAAGAGGTCGCGCCGAAGATGAGGGAGGTCATCTTGTACTCTTGAAGCCCTCCCCCTCTCGTAGAGTCGCGCCAGATGAATCGCAGCGCGTATTGATCCTCTTCTCTGATTTTTATTCGCAGAAACATATCTTTGATGTCGGCGGTAGCGGCATATTTTCCCTCTCGGAACCTCATTAGTACTCCGAGGAGGTCGGGCCCTCAGGAGCACCCTCGGGCACCCAGTTCGGGAACTCAGGAGGTCGGGCCCGGTGAGTAGATAGTCCTTTAGTGAGCGACCTCCTGCCTTCGCTGCGGCGTCAAATACTAGCCGCAGCTTGCCTGGCTTTTGTGCGTTAACCACGCCGAAGTGAGGTAGGTGCCATGTCGGCACTTTCGGCGCGGCGGCCGCGTCGCAAGCTTCCGCGTATCCCTCCGTAAACAGTTTGTTTACTTCTGCTTCATATCTCTCTCGGAGGTCATTGCTCTTACGCAGCTTTGTTTCTAGATTAAGAAACCGGTTTACGGCCATTTGTCGGGCGGGCGGATAAGCCGGCGCGTCATCGCGCCACGGCATTCCGATCTCCCACTGTCCGCCCGGCCGCTGTCTCCTCCAAAATTGTGATTGCTCTCATTTCCGCTGCATTATTGCGTTTCAGTGTTGATACGCCCAAAGCGTCGATGTCGTACGCGTACTTGACCAACTCGTGGAGCTCCATACTTTTTATCGAATGTCGCGTAGATCCGGCGCGGCCGCTCGGAGGCTCGAACCCGTGCAGGACCCAACCAAGTTTGGTCCTGGAGGCCAGTGGCTCGTCGGTGCCTCCTTCCCGAAGCTCCCGACTCGCGATGAGGTGCGCGTTATCCTCACCTACCAATATTTCTGGCATCGCGCCTGGGTAGGTGAGGTCGCCCCAAGTCGGCTAAATGTTTGTACTGGCCAACTTGGACGTTGCCCATGTGCGTAGGCATCCTTATTTGTGTGAGTGTCCGCGCCCTCATTATGAATTCTTCTTTCCCTCCGAGGGGTTTTATCTTCAAGACCACTCTCTCGCTGTCTGTGCCTTCGACGGTGCCTAATAATCCGTCGACCAGAATAGGCTCCTTTGCGCCGTCTACCCCCAGCTTCGATGCCAGTTTTTTCGAGATCACTGAAATAGTTGCGCCCGAGTCCAAAAAGGCGTAGGTGTCTTTGCGCCCCTTCGGACCGATGATAGTGACTGGTGCTATTTTAATATAGTGTCACGTCCTCAGCCGGCGGTCAGGGTGACCCTTAGCCTACCGGGATCGAACCGGAGACCAGGTGGGGAACGCGCAATTCCCTCTCGGTAACAGGTTAGTCGTCGGTGGGTCTGGACAGGATCGAGGGAGGTGGTAGATCAGTGACCAGTCGAGTTTGTTTACAGTTAACTAAATTTTTTTAATTCTAAAATTATATTAAAATCACACTACAAGTTTCTTATTGAAATCCCCTTCCCTTTACAAATTTCCCCCGTTAATGTTAAGATCGTTTTTATTGAGAGATGATCCTATAGCGCAAGCAGTAGAACGGGGTGAGGTTGAACACGGTAAACTTAACTGGGGGTGCCCGCAAGGTAGCTGGCGGGCGACCGCCACGTGGCCCGAACCGCAGCGGTGGCGGCCGAACAGCGGAGCTGGTGAAGGGGCGCCGCACAGTGGGGCCGTTAGTACGAAAACGTGTTTTTATTTATTTTATGTGCTAAAATGATTATTTTGATGTTGCAAAACGTCTTATAAATCATAAAATATTGGGTGCCCATAATGGAATAAACATTCTTAGTTCTGAGTATACGCCTCCATCATTATTCTTGTATTCTGAGTTTCAAGAGTGCTTGAGTGAGTGTGACTGAGCCGCCATTAATCATATATTTTTATTACATTTAATTTACCTGTACTTTTTGAAAACTACTTTCTATAGTTATTTAATGTAGTAATTTCAGAAAAAAAAATTACAAGGTAAGATTTATGAAATATTATACTTATTATATTATTTATTAAAATAGTGTATAGTTGACATACCTAGGTACTATCAGACGAACATTCGTCTTCTTCGCTGTTCTGGTGAACTCCCTCCTGCTCCTCAGTTCTTGATATCGGGCAATCGGGAGCCTTCAGCAGACTCAGGGCATCCTTGGAGAAATGTTTTATCTTTTTTTGTGGTAGCGACCTTAGACTGCTTATTACTGGGTCGGATGTGACAAGAAGCATATTGAACACATCTTGCTGAGTATTTTCCCGTGATGATTTTCGCGAGTGATCCCGTCTATATATTCGAATGTCTTTATTACGAGCCTCTTGTGCTTCCTCGGATAACTGGCCAATAGGTACCAAAGCTTTTTTTATTATATCCGAGCCATGAATTAAGATTTTATCGACAGTGGGCGGCATGGCATACCATGAGTATTTTTCAACAAATAATTTAGCCGTTGAAATAGCGTACTCCTCAAATTTTTGATGATCTACTGGAAGCCCGCTGCTTATCACTTGAAGAATTATGTAAAACTTCTCTAAAATTTGTTCGTCTACCCCTGTTATTTGAAATGACACTTCCTTGTTTTGAAAAAAGAGACGTGCTGTATTGCCATCATTGCTATTTCCGAACCCCGGCTTAGGTTTATCTACGATTAATCCCGTTTGTTTCTTAAATTCATCTTGGATTCTTTTTTTCGTTTCTGCAACTAGATTTTCTTCTGGGGTTGTTTGGATGGTCTTCTTTTGCAGCGGAAGTTTATATGCTAGGTGTAACAAACACTCGTACATTCGTAACCATGCGTGAAGACTTGAGATGCCAAATTCTAAAGTTGGAGTGTCTTTCAAGCTTTCTTTCAGCTGCAACATTTTCTCTATATCATTGAAATTTTTTGTTGTGGCTTTACATATGTAACACCGTAAAGTGTACTTATTTTCCGATACCGAATTACAAACTTTTCCGTCTATCATTGTAAAAACTAGTTTGTGTTTTACAGATGCACACAAACCATCTTCTACGATAACTGTTGTATTTTCTAGTTCTCCAATTTGACTTTTCATCATTTCTTTCTCCAGACAAATGAATTGATCAGTTTCTTTTGCGTTTTCTATTTTTAGCGGACGGCAATATCTAGTCGATGACGGGCAAGGGTTCATCCAAACAATAGTTTGATTGTCAGCTACAATCAATTGCACTGGCACTAATGAAGTAAAACATACTTGAGAATCATTCATTGTATCATCGCTGAATTTTTGTTTGTACTGGCTGTGTCCTCCGCTGCTGTCAAACCCCCATTTTGAAATCAGCTGTAGATTCTCAATATCTTGCTTTGGCAACACCTTAAGCACGTCTTTTGTAGTGGTGTATTGATCCTGTTACTTTTCAATATTCCCTATTATCGATATAATAGTTTTGTGGTATTAGGGTATCATACCTATTACCAGATATTAGCTAATATCGAATCTACCAGAATGATAGGCATGGTTGGCGCGCCTTCTGTCTGGCAGTATACCTGTTATTTATCCATCCATTCACCTAATAATGATGTCTAGTCTACTCGCTGACTCACACACGTCACAGTATGTGTAAATATGAGCCCCCAGCAAGCAAAGAAAGGGGCAAGAAGGTAAATAAATAAAACAGGTGCAATAATTTAGACATAATGAAAACATTTATTAAGAAATAACTAGGTACCAGGAAAAAATGCAAGTGAAATGGAAAACAAAAAAATTAATACTTATTTATAATTTTTAAATTGAGGAACATTAGAGGTAATGAAAAATTATGTATTAGGAGTATTCTATATACTAGGAAGAATGCAAGTGCATTCGAGAATTAAATATTTATACTTATTTAGAATTTATATTGAGGAACATTATTTGCTTAACCTTCCTGCATGTAAGCATAGTCCTTCTATCGGATATTATTTGTCCAGTTTTGGAGAACATTCTCTCGCAAGGAACTGATGTTGCTAGAATGCAGCAGTGGGTCAGGTAGATTTCCGACAGTGTCGGGTAAACAAATTTGTGATTATTCCACCACTGACTAGGATTTCCTGACCTCGGTAACATTTGGTCATTCAAATACCGTTGCACTTCAGCAATGGCGACTGCGTGAGGCGATGTTATTGGCTGTACCGGGTGCGGCGATTGAACTGTCCGTATGTGAAAATGAAATACTTCTGTTAATTTTCAATATTTATTTATACACTTATGCCATGTGAAAATAGTAAGTTCAAAGTTTTATTATGACTTATTCCGAAGGAATAAAACCGCCTTTAGCCTTTACTACAAGCTGAAGTCTCTTTCTGAAAGAAGCGCAGGCTGCTCGAACGACGTTGCCACTCAAACAATTCCATTCTCTCGTAAGAGTAACTTTGAGCGCTTCCACCGAAGAGTGTTTTTTAGCACAGGCCCTGGCCTGTAAACCACCCCAAATACAAAAGTCCAGCGGATTCAAGTCGGGCGATGACGACGGCCACATATCTCGGTCGACCAGCACTGGAACGTTTGCTTTCAACCAATTTTGCGTTCCAATTGCTCTGTGCGATGGTGCCGAGTCTTGCTGGAAAGTCCAACGCTCAGAACCGAATGTGTTGCGTGCCCACGGTATCAGCCCTGGTCGCAAGACTTTGTCTCGATAGATTTGTTGGTTTATTTTGACTTGGTTGCGACCCATTGGAAGAAAAACGAGCGGAGAACGGCCTTTTTCAGACACAGCCGCCCAGACCATAATTTGGTCGGCTCCTTGGCGTCGAGTGACTTGCAATTCGTCTGAATGGTCGCTGACACGCCCCTTCAACCAAACACGGTCATTTTGTTTGTTTAAAAACTGTTCAATGCAAAAAGTTTTCTCATCTGAAAACACAAAATTGGGAAGCTCGCCAGAGTCGAGCAAGCGAATCAGCTCTTTCGATCGATCCAACCGTTTGCTACGCTGTAAAGCAGTGAGTTCCTGAGAAAGGTTTTTTTTTAATGGTTTGACTTTAAGCTTTTCCTTCAATATGCGACGAACGCTGCGATCGCTCACCTTGAGATCCTGCGCGAGCTGGTTTGCTGAGCGCGCTGGATTTCTGTCTAATCGATGACGCACATTTTCGACAACTGCTGGCGCCGTTGCAGTACGTAGCGTCGTCCGCCACCGTAGCGTTTCTTAACGTTTAGTGTAACTCATTATAACGTTGAATAGTGCGATGCACAAATTTCTCGTTCAATTGAAGATTTGGCAGCGCTCGACGTATTTCGATATTCGATTTTCCCTCCAAATGAAGAGCACTTACTGAATTTCGTTTTAAATCCATTGTTCTAAATTCGAACGTGTTTCTCATAAAACAAGATCACTTCAAATGATGATAGAGGACATGTCAAAGACCAACATTTGAAATTTTGGCGTCGTTCGATTCAGTGGTTCGAATTTTAAATCAGTTAGATAGAGACGGACAGTTCAATCGCCGCACCCGGTATTTCTGATATGATATCATTAATATCGTCTAAGACCGAAAAATGTTCTTCTATATTTCTTTGAGGAGCTGTGGTCAAGGATTGTGGCACAGAAGCGGTTCTTTTTGTTATCACGGCAGTTGCAAGTTCAGTGACCTTCTTCTTGGCGCATTCTGCTGCGGTTGCTTCCCGGAAGAAATGCATTTTATAACGTGGGTCCATGAAAGTGCAAGCAGAGAAAGTACCGTTGTACTCTAGTACTGTACTGTACTGTACACTGTACTGTAGTACTTGTACTGTAGGCCATCCGGCTAGTCAACCCCGTCTCGATGCGTTTTACCACGTCAAGTATAGTCGGATGGTATGATTGCGCATTCGCTGGTATTTTATTTTTATACATGTTGATGAGACTTCTTGTGTATACGATCACCAGGCTCCCTGTCACGTAACTTTCGCCGCTCATTTCATTAGTTACTTCGTACAGGGGTCTCAAGACCATGCACATGTCTCTGCAGAACTTCCACTCCTCTGGAGATAAAACGGGCAAATCTTTATCGAGCAATCCAATAGTGCTCCGTAATGCGTCTTCGAGAGCCACGAACCTTTCCAACATGAAGTAGGTGGAGTTCCACCGTGTGGAAACATCTTGCTTTACACGCTTGGGTTGGGCGACTTCATTCTGCAGTTGGTATTTTAATAATTTTTCTGTCGCCTGATTACTGTGTTTAAAATAAGTAACAATCTTTTTTATTGGCTCTAGTATGTCCTTCACTTCTTGTATCTCTAAAGCAGTGCGCGCAGTCAAATTTATGGTGTGTGCAAAACACCCAAATTGTTTGAAGTTCAGATCACGAATGGCGTTTTGTATATTTTTTGCATTGTCCGCCACTATCAATGCAACACTTTTGGAAAGATTCCATTCATCGATCACACGTTTCAGCTCTGCTGCTAAATTGTCAGTCGTATGAGAACCCAGAAAATTGGCACATTCCAGTAAGCCAGTCTGTAAGTTGTAGTCTGAGTCAAAATAATGCGCCGTTACTGCCATATAACTGTCTTGCGCAGAAGATGACCAGCAGTCTGTTGTTAAGCACACAGATTTTACACCCTTTTCAAGCCTCTCTTTCACCTCATTATAGCACATGAGGTACTTAGCTGTAAGCATTGTCTTTGAAGCATGACTCCTTGTAGGTAGTGAGTATGCAGGATTCATTGCCTTAGAGTACCCTCGAAAGCCCTTGTCTTCAACGATGGTGAAGGGCTGAAAGTCGAAGTAGAAGAGGCCCAATAATTTGTCGTCAATTTCTTTTCTCTGGGCTGGTGTCAATTTTTTGGGTAGGTACCTTGACATAGTGGCCTGAAGTTCTCTTGCTGGTAATGTGGGTACTGGTGCTAATGGCGGGGCTGATGAGACTGTTGACTGTGTCTGCACTGATGATGAGGGAAGCGATGGCCCAGCAGAGCTGAAGAGTGGCTGTGGCTGAGTTTGAGTGGAGCTGCTTGGAACAGCCCCATTGGAGATGGTAGCTTCTCTTATCTGCGCTTGTCCTGTTAAATAAAGATATTTTCTAAGTAAATATTTACATTTAAAAGATTGATGTCATGTGTCTAGGACCTTACTTGTCCAAAAGGTTGGCTGCATAAAATTTGAACTATGTACTAATAAATTTTCATTCCATAATACGAAACAATATTAAATTCAGTTTATTCTTTTTTTTTTAATCAATATGAATGTACATACCTGTGCGAGCTGTCTGCGCTTCTACAGTTGACTGTCTGGCATCAGTAGGTATAATACCTAGGTGTTTCGTCTTCAGATGCTTCTTGAAATTCGATACTGTAGTCTTAAACGAAAGTTTGGTTTTACATATTGTACATGAAGCACTTTTCTCCGCTTCAGACTCCACATCAAAATAAGTCCACACTTCACTGGATCGAGCACGTTTCATTATGAATGAAAATATATTAAAAAACTATGTAAACTAAACTCAATAAATTAAAATAAAATAAAATATATGCGGAGCGTTACGGCTTGAGATCGAAAACATTAAACCGAAAATTCTTTACCACATAATGATATTACGATATTTCATTCCGTGCCTGAAGCTCGATTCTGCTATAAGATTAGTGCGTGTGTTATGTTTGTGTTTCATCAAAACCGCACGTTTCGCCGAAATGCTATTCTACTCGCTAAGTTAGAGCAAACGCGCGTGTTATGTTATGTTATGCTTGTGAAACACTAACACGCCGTCTGCTTCATAGTAACGATGTGTTTTGGTGAAAACATATTATTTTTGAGGTGATTTCGAATGTTTTGTTTTTAGTTTTGGGTTTAATTTTAAATTGTTGTTTGTGAAAGTTTCGAAAAATGGCAGAAGGCTATCTAGAAATGAGAATGAGGAGACAGGGATCGCCGAGAGAAAACGGAGATACGCGTCAAACCCTCTCGACGTACCGATGAATTTGCTATTTTATTATTTATGATTTATGATTTATTACTTATTACTTGTTACTTATTACTTGTTACTTGTCACTTGTCACTTGTCACTTGTCACTTGTCACTTGTAACTTGTCACTTGTCACTTGTCACTTGTCACTTATTATTTATTATTTATTATGTATTATTTATTATTTATTATTTATTATTTTTTATTGTTGTTGTTTTATTGGTTGTTAGTTATTTGTTATTTATTATTTATTTATTTAAATCCTTTATTTCACATTTTTAAAATGTTATATTAATTTTACATATTTAATCTAAAACTAATAAAAAATACATAAAATGTACGAATTTAATAAAAACGGTAATTATTAATTATTCATGTTTGCCGTTTTGGCTTCTAAATAAATTATGTTAACGTACCTACTATTCAGATTATTTCAGTGAAATTATATTAATTGTAATATCACTTACTTTTATGCATATTATATTTTATATTTATGTAATAATAATTATATAACATTTTGTAAAAATGATTCTTTCTAGCAAATAAATCCCCAACAAAGAGGGATTTGTAAAATGGTATCACATCTATGAGCGTGTCGCCAAGCGACGAAAATCAGTAAACATTTGCACTCAATTTGAACAAAATAAATGTATAACTCGCTTAATTATGAATGTTTGTCACAATAATTAATTCTTGCATATTTTTATGCACCTATTACGCATAATTCATTATTTTTATTGGTAAGTATTTAAAAGAAAAAACTTTAGTCAACATTATTGTCAGAATTTTTCGCGTTAGGCGACGCGATGTCAAACCTTACCCTAAGCTCCGCCTCCTGTTACCATAGACACGAACCAAACGTGTTTTGTAAATAGCAGAATAGCATCATGTGGAAACCACGTCCAAACTTACTCGTGTTATGTTTGACTCAAACACAACACACGAAGTATGTTTGAAAATTGTGCAATTAGCAGAATTGAGCTTCTGGTGGGTGACTGACTGACTAACTTAACTAATAAATCAGAGATGAAACACCGAAAAACCAATACATACAATAATAATAGGATGAGATACCAGGCTAATACTGAGAATATGATACGAAGAATATGTACAATAACAATGTAATGTGTATTATATTACCAACCACTAAGGTTCATTTTCCATCAGTAAAGTAAATATTTGGTTGTTAAGCCAAACAATGGTTGTTTGTTGTTTATTACGAAAACATCTGTGTGCAATACGCACTCGTACAATACAAGAACGTACAGAACAATGTAATATGTGTTATATTGCAAAGGAATAAGATTCATTTCCATCAGTAGAGGCTAGAATTGTTTGTTAGTTTTAAGCGTGAGACAAACAATCGCTATTAAAGCACACAAGACAGAGAAGGCGGCAGAGTATGCGATAATAGCCAGTCAGTCAGTCCAGTCGTCCAATCCAGTCATCCCTCAGGCCGATGCGGAGGACGGAAGATTACCCTATTATTTGCGCTACCTAATATATTCTTGTAACGGTATTAAGATACGCATCGACCTTTAAGGATTATAGTCTCCATACCTATTACTAATATATTAGGATCACCACTAGTCTTTTGCACGTGAAGAAGACGTTTTGTCGTGTGATTCAGCAAAGACTGCAGTTTCACTTTGATTGTGGTCTCACTCACACTTATTGCAGATTTTTCTGGATAGCATTCTCGCTTAGCACATTGAATAATTTTATATGACGGAAATCGTTTATGGTCCTTGGATCGTACTAGATTATATTGGTTTCTAGTAAGTTTAGCTTCCACCATCATTGATAAAGCCTCTTCACCCGACATTTGCTGAGTACTTTCATTTTTTTTAAATGCATCTATGTAACGAGATGCCCGCTTTGGCGTCGAAGTTGTTATTTCTGTGACAAGTTTTGCAGCATCTATTTGTCCTTCAGATCGCAGACTCATCTGTGTAGCATAAGACAACTCTTCTGTTGATGTACCACTTCGTAATTCCTGAGTTTTCCTGCGTTTCGTTCGGTCTGAACATTCTTCGAAGAGTCGGACTGGTCGGCCTGGCGATGTCTTGCTTCTTGGAAACGCGATTGACGCTTTCAACCAGTCTTCATTGCCTACTTCGAATCTGCTTATTGTTCGGTTAGATGCTTCCCATTTGGTTTTAAAATCGGATATAAAACGGGACACTTTCTGTTTTAGAAGTCTTATAGACTCGGTAGTGGAACATTTTGTTCGATTTTCTAAGTATTTTCTAAGATATTCGGCCTTTTCATCGTATTTATTTGATTGGCATTTTCTCATAATGTTCCATAGTTCTTGTCGTGACAAGAACAGTTCAGTAGAGCCCGAAGCTGAAATATAATTTAATAATAGGGGTGCGCTGTAGAAAGTGGCGGGTTTAGTAGAATATTGCTGGTAGCTGGGAATGGTAGGTGAGGGTCTAAGGAATTTTAGCAAGTTGCAGTGGTGGCGGCGGGGGTAGCAGTTTTTCTTACTGTAGCATTCTTTCACTGCGTGCCTGCCTAGGCACGCGAAGTAAGCGTTTGTCCGTCTCGCCCACTCCCATCGTTCGTTCACGGGCAAGTTTTTGAATTGCGCACACTGTGCTATCGGGTGCCTTTCGGCGCACAGTGCACACTTTCCGCCGCTGCTCTACGGGTCGGCGCGTTCTGTTTGCGCCGATACATTTGCCGGTGTCGACGCATTATTTTTTCTGTCCGCGGTACTCTCTTAGACCGCGAACACTTTCTGGTTCGCTTTTTTCGGTCCGACTTTTTCTTTCGGTTTCGAGTCGGCCTTCGGAGGTAAAGAATAATTACGTACATTTTTCACTTCCGATCGAAGGAAACGCAGCAAGGTCATATTTTTGGACTCTGATCCGTCATCATTAATATTTGCCCACGTGGTCCACAGTGAGCGTAATGTAATGGGCATTCTTTTCAGAATGACAGATGCACATCGCAGCGCAGATGGTGGTGGTGCTCCCGCAGCTTCTCCAACAGCGTGATGGAACTGCGGGCCTTCGCTACGAAGTCGGGTAGCTGCTCGGCGTAGTAACTCCTCCACCTCCCTCTCCACTTCTTTTACAATTAGGACGGGATGGGCGAACCGTTCTTCCAACGCATCCACTATCTCGTCCGGGTCTTCCGACATTACGAGAAGAGACTTCGCTGTCTCTAGCGCACTGCTTTTCAATGCTAGACGCAGGCGCGCCAGGTTCTCCTCCTTAGAGAACCTGCCCTGCTTCTTGGAGTCGTCATAAACTCGTTTGAATGGCATCCACTCATTCATCGTTCCGGTAAATGGTGGTAGATTACGACATACGTTTCTGTAATCCAATTTCTCCTCTCGTCGGATGTGCAGCTGGGACATCGCATCCACGATGATTCGCGTGTGCTCTGCCATTGCTTCGTTCCGCGACTGCCGGCCCGTTGTCATGGATCGGCGGTGCGGCGAGGCTTCGGGGCGCGACGAAGCCATTTCGTCTTTGCCATGTTGAGACGACTGTGCCCCCCTCGGCGTTCGCGGCAGTGGCAGCGTCGGCGGGGCGGGGTCGGAGCGGGCGAACTGTTCGGACGGCGCGGCGGCGGCGGCGGCGTCGTGCCGGAGCGCGGCGGGGGCGGAGTACTCTAGCCAGCTGTGGATGCTTTCACGGCGGCTTCCCTCGGCGTCTCGCTGCGAGGCAGACTCGAAGCGGATAGTGCGTGTATCCTCTTCTTCCTCCGCGGCGATACGGGACAGCTCGACCCTCTTCCTCTGTCGGACGATCTCTAAGCGGCGGCGTTGCCGCTCCTCCTCAATTCCTCCTCCGTTTCCTCCTCAATTGCGTGCGCTTCTTGCGCCGCGTGCTCGCGCAGATACGCCGATCGCCTAGATGTGTTCGAGAAGCGCGACGCACCGTCGTCGTCACGACGCGTCTTCGGACGCGATATGTCGCTGGGCGGCGGCGGTATCAATCCGTAGAGCACGGCACTAACCTGCGTGCCAGGCGTGGCCCCGGCGAATCCCGAGTCTGCTACCGGCGTGTCGTCGCGTAGCGGTCGGGTGGGGTGCGCCGCGCTCGTCGTAGTCTCTTTGGAACGACCTAGCTCGGAAACCATACCACTCTCGTCCTGTGGAGTGGTATGCCCGAATAGGGGTTGAAAAACGCTATCGAATTTCCATAAAACCATACTCGTCCCTATCCGGGCTTAGCTGAGAGAGGGCCCAAGGTCCTCTCTGCATACTAAGTGTTCGCCCGACCTAGCGCCTATAGAAACAATATTAGAGCTACCCAAGGTAGCTCAAAAGATGCGCTAAGTCGAGCCCGTCCCAAAGAGGTATTGGACATGTGGGTGAAAAATCATTTTCCGTACCCAAGGTACGGAAAACACTTTTCCAACCCGCGCGGTGCTTCGTCTCGCTTTCCGCACGCCGCCAGCGCACACGCGTCTCGCCCGGACAAGGCGTCGCCACTGGCGTGGCGCGCTCGCACGTTACGAGCGATCGGGCTGGAGACTCGGGCCTGGAGCATTCTTACCATGACAAACAGTATACCATTCTGTTCGTCTCCTCCAGGCGGTTCCAATGGTACATGTCCCATGTCTATCAGAGACTGAGCCTCCAGTCAGGGAAACAAGGGAAAATCACCGCACCCGCGTAAAGCGTGCGTGCGGTTTTTCTCCAAAACCAACCGTACAATTTTATTATGAATTACATATTCAGACTCTACATTTCAGCTCTGTCGATTGCCATACACAAAATTTTCACATTTCGACATAAATTTTTGTGGCTCCCCTGACGGTCACAATCAATTCGGGGGAGTAACGATTTCTTGGCCGTGGCCTTGAACACACAATATTTTCTTAAGGCCGGACTCGGGCCGTGCGAAAAACCGTTGCGGGGTTTTTCCAGCCAACGGTCTCGACGTGGAGGTTGCTTACTAACACATACGCACTTACGCGTTCGATGTTCATTTATTCAATGTGTTAGCAAGCTTCCCCCACGCCCGTTACATTACAAAATGTTATGCAATATTCAAAATGATTTTACTGAATTTATGTCAACATTATTCCAATAATATTATAGCACGATTTTAAGTTTTATGTAGCATTTTACTCATGATTTTACGTTTACATTTATCAAATAAAATTTCCAAACTACAAAGATAAAAATGAAAACTATAAACTATCAAATTGTAAAATATAAAACTATAAAATGGTGTAAACTATGAATCTATAAACATTATTCAACTATAAAAATTGTGTAAAGTGTCCTATATCTATGTGCGCAGCGCAAAGTCCACTGCGCTACGCACTTTGGCCACCCCAAGGATGGCACTCATAAGAGGCAGGAGCCTCTCGCAACACTTTACCTAACTATATCTACCTACATGCCGATTCTATCTATCTAGACCGCACTTTGAGAGGTCTGTCGGCAACACCCTCGGGAACTTTTAGTATGTTTATCAGGACATGTCATGGAATAGCTATACTAACTTTCAAAACTACACGAATTATTTGGTCTGATCGACGATTTTTAGGCTAATTTTCTTAGTCTAAGTTATGAATTTTAATTCTGCACACAATTTCAATAAAAATATTTTGAAAAAAATCATTGTGTTCAGTACATCCCAGCATCTCTGAGTCAACAGATTCGTGAAATATTTTTTTAATATTAGTTTTATGCGGATTATTGTCTAGGTTGTTGATAATATAAATCAGTTCATTTACAATTCTCTCAAAATTTGTAGATGGGTGCGTCAAATTTCTTCCTTTTAATAACTTATATTCTTTTTGCTTAATCCATTCGTGAATATTTGAATATTCCTTGGCCAGTAAAGATTTCTTGCAATGTTTGCATTTGCTTACTTAAAATTTTTTTTCCACACATACCTAGTGACGTGCGCCGTTGTTGCATGTATTTTTAATTTTTCCTTAATTGCTTGATTTTTTAATGGCCGCGCACTTGAGGAAATCAACTGATCGTACATAATGCTCGAACCAGATTCATCAAAATCATAATTAGGTATTACTTCATAGTTATTTGACTCCATAGAAAATAGATCATGCAAATTTATGACAGCATTTCCAATGTCTTCTTCACAGTTTGACTGCGACGAATGAAACCCAATCAGTTCACTCATTAAAATTGACTTAAAGGCTTTACTGAAAGTATAAGGGTTTGGTTTAATATTCCTAAAGTTAATTGATCGTATTTTTTAATCCTGATTCAAATGTCTTGTATAAAATTTTAATATTCTCATGTCCATCAATTTATCCCAAATGCGTAAAAACTGTTTAGTGTTGTCATCATATTTTTAATACTGGGTAATTTTTTTAAAATAGCTCCACCCTTTCTTTTTGCTGCAGTGCTTTCGAAATCTTTAAATTTAATTAATTTTAGTTTGTTTATTGCTTCTTTCCAAAACGTGGAATGCAATGATTTAGATGTGACAGGAGTCCGCATTTTACTTAAAACTGTTCCAAACTTAGAAGCATTTAAAGAGTCAAACAATTTATCAAAGAAAAGTACTACTTCTGAAGTTCTTTTCATCGTTGCGCTGATCTTCCTGCCGTTGATAAGACAATCAAACTTTTTTTTTTTTTTTTTTTTTTTTTTTTATTAGGTTTAACCACACAGAATCATTCTGTACATACAAATTTTAAAAATATATATTACATGGCTAGAACTATCTGTACTTAAGGCTAAACACAACATGCACAATTTAAGATACTAAGTAAGCTAAAATTAAAAACTTAAGCTAAAACTAATAAAAGGACAAAAAATCAAATTTTAAACAACATATACATAATAACTAACATACAGTAACTAACATACGAGCAACTAAGTTACTCTTATGTTCATAAAAAAAAAAAATTAAATGAAAATAAAACAAAAAGCACTTTAGATACATTTTCGGAGATAATTTTTGAAAGAATGTAGCGAAGCAAATGATGTGAGGTCAAGTGAATGGGCACGGTAAATAACATTGTAGTTGCGGCAAATACGAGAGAGGGGCGAAAATTTTCCTAGGTTCGTTTTATGTTTTTTAACTATAAGAGGAATGAAATTGGACAGTCTAGCGCTAGCCCTTGGAACTTTAAAACAAATATTTTCTAATAGAAATGGACAGTTTATTAAATTATTTAGAATTTTGAATAAAATAGTTGTGTCGGATGTAAGTCTCCTAAGTTGAAGCGAGCGAACCTTGTAGAAGACTAGTCTATCACTATAATGAGGCAGCGACCGAGCACGATTGTCTGTAAACGATAGGTAATACAGAAAACGTTTCTGAACCCGCTCGATACGTTGCACATGGACTTGATAGTGAGGACTCCAAACAGGACTAGCATACTCTAAAACACTACGGACAAGAGAATTGTATAGGATGATTTTAGGTTTACTGTTTTTGAAATGTTTGCAACTACGTTTAATAAAACCTAACATTTTTAGGGAACGTTTAGTGATGGAATCGAGGTGTGCCGTGAAAGTAAGTTTGGAATCAAAAATTACGCCTAGGTCGCGAACGGTATTCACCCTTTGGAGTATAGTACCGTCGATGGAGTACTGTGTGGGTAAAGGTAGCCGTTTACGGGTAAATGATATTTGTAAGCACTTCTTACAATTTAAAAACATTTTATTGTCAAGACACCATTTCGAAACACGGTCTATATCGTTTTGAAGTAGCAGGGAATCATTTGTGGATTTTACTACCTTGGAAAACTTACAGTCATCCGCAAAAAGTAAAATGTTGGAATCCATAACGACATCACACAGATCATTTATGTAGACAAGGTACAGAATAGGGCCCAGATGAGAGCCTTGTGGAACTCCAGATGGCACATCGAACCAACGGGACTCATAGCCGTCGAACACAACTCTTTGTACACGACCATCAAGGTATGATCGAAACCATAATAATAATGAACCGTGGATTCCAAAAGTACTTAATTTGTTGATTAATATATGATGATTTACCTTATCGAATGCTTTGCTGAAGTCTGTATAAATAACGTCTACCTGCTGGCCACTATCAACCGCCTGGAATAGAGTAGTAGCATAGCAAAGTAAGTTTGTAGTTGTTGATAATTGGGAAAGAAAACCGTGCTGTTTAGGAGTTAGAAGTTGTTTAAATTGAACGTTTAAAGCTGGGCATATAAGCTTTTCGAATATTTTAGCAAAAGTGCTGAGTAACGAGATGGGCCTGTAATTTGTGATATCTTGTATGTTGCCGCTTTTCGGGATCGGTACAACGTATGCCTGCTTCCAGGCTGTTGGAAAGGCAGAAGATGCTATAGACTTGGTAAAAATTGTCGTCAGTGGAGGGGCTAGGCTCTGAGCACACCTCTTAATAAAGATGGGTGGTATTTTATCAGGGCCAGCACCTTTAGACTCATCAAGGTCTTTAATAGCTTTCTCTACAGTGGCGATGGTAATGTCTACGGAACACAAAGAATTATTTGATAAATTCTTTATGTTTGAATCCACCGTGGAGGAAGTGTCTGTAACATACACTGACGAAAAATGTTGAGCGAAAAGTTCACCTGTGCTCTCGCCATCTGAGGACTTTTTATCTCCATAAAACAAATGTTGTGGAAGCGTACTCGTATTTTTACGTTTGTCTTTGACAAAGTTCCAAAAGGCTTTAGTGGTTTTATGGTTAGTTATGCAAGATTCTGTGCGGTCAACGTATTTATAATAGCAACTTTTAATGAGTTTGGAACAGCGAGTCCTCAAACACTCGTAAGATAATTTGTCAAGTGGGTTACCATATTTCTTATGTTTTAGACGAATTTTGTATTTTTGTTTTAATAAACCTATTAGATCAGATGAATACCAATTCGGATAACATTTGTTACGAACTACTAGTTTTGGTACACAATTGTAAATAATTTTGTTAATTTCTGCGTAAAAAAGTGAGATTGTTTCGTCCACCGTTAGCTTCTGTAAAAAAATTCTTAACCAGTCCAGCTGGTTTAGCTCTGCATTGATCTTAGCGTAATCTGCCTTGAAAAAGTTAAATTTATTGTAATCGTTCGTTTTAAGCATCTTAGTAGTTATTGTACAGAGGTCATAAATAATTTCCAAAGGTGGGTGATAATGGTCGATTCGGCTTAAAGCGTCGTCGCTTTGCTTAACAATTACTTGAGGGAAATTGGATAAAACTAAATCTAAAATTTTGTTATTGATATTTACAATTCCGTTGAATTGATATAATTCATGAAGCGCAAGGAACTCTATGAGCAGGTTCCCAAGATCGTGATTATGGTTACGTGGATGAAACCCCAAGTCTCCGACGTTAGTAGACCACTGAATGCTTCCAAGGTTGAAATCGCCAAGGATCAAGGTTTGTGCTTCACGGGTTCTATCTAAAACATTACTTATACCTCTTAACATACTCTCCAGGATAGGGAAAGTAGACGGTGGAGGTAAGTAGATTGCACAAATGTTAATGTATGTAAATGATTTACTCGTAGGTATTTTAATGGTGATCCAAAGATCTTCAAATATACTTTCCCATGTATTACAACGAGTGGCCTGGAATTTGCGCAACACGGCTATCAATAATCCTCCCCCGTCACTTTTAGTACTAGAAGTACTGGAGCGATCTCTCCTAAATACATTATATCGCATATCAAAAATTTCCGCGTCAAATACGGAGTCCTTTAACCAAGTTTCGGAAAACACAATCACATCAAAGTTATGGTTTAGAATATCTAAATAAACATCGTTCGTTTTGGTTCTTAGACCTCTTACGTTCTGGTAATATATACTTAGGAAATACATTTAGACTAACAAGAATAGCTCAGATGCGTGCGATTAATAGTGTTTAATATCAACACAGAGAGTCAAGAGAGATCTGGTCCCTAATCACCACAACCTGCGCAGTCAGTTCATCTTTCCTAACGAATATGCGACCATTACGAATCCATACGAACTTATAGTTACACTGTTTAGCCTTAATTCTGGTAGCAGCGTGTAAGGACTTGTTAGCGGGCGACAGGTGCTCGCACACATAAACAGCTGACTTCGTACCGCCGATGCCGAGGTGTGCAGAGCTAAGCTTGTCATCCTTGTGAGATTTATTGAAGGTCGTCACAGCCGCCAGAATCTCATCTCTAGCACGCGAGGATGGAAGTTTAACAATGATAGACTTAGGTCGGTTGGAATCAGGCCTGGCCTTGGCTACGCGGTGGACGTTGAGAATTTCCGAATCGGTGATAGGACGGGAGATCACGGACCCAAGCTGTTTGACCGTGGTCACCAAGTTCTCCGATTTGTGTTCTGGGACGCACTGTAGCTCGAGATTAGTCTCCCTGGATTGCTGCTCAATGTACGATAGCCGCGAGTTGAGGTCGCGCACCTCAGTGCGCAGCTTCTCATTTTCAGTTTGCAGCACCTTCACAGTAGATAAGGACTCTGTTAAGAGCTTCTTCATGTCATCATATTCAGCGGACATGTATTTAGCGGATTCTTTCAGTTCGGGCAACACATTCAACTTCGAGTGAATGGCTTCAAATTCGGCGGCAAAGCAGCGACGCACAATCTGAACGATCGAGTCGACCTCCCGATTATCCGGCTCACCGTTGTTGGCGGAGGCGACGACGACGACGGCGGCGGCGGCCACGCCGGCGGATGCGGTGCCGCCGCCACCGCCGCCGCCGCGAGAATTCGTGCTCTTGGGCGAAACAGTGTCCCAAGCAGCCAGTTTCATTGCCGGTGAATCAGTCTTTGTCTTGAGCTCGTCTTTGCAATCTAAGCATTTCCAGTTGTCGCGTTTATTGCCCATCTTTCTAAAATTAGATTCCTTCATTCCTACGCAGATGAAATGAAAATTCGACGAGCACGGAGCACATGAGATTGCATCTCCTTCGAATATCTCCCTTTTGCATAGCTTGCAAGTAATAGTCATTGTTAAATAAAGAATAACAAAATATAAAAAAAACACACACAGAAAAAAAAAACAAAAAAAAAAAAAAGAAATAAAAAAAAAATATTATTTCATGTATTTTGTAGTCGACATTCGATCCCACGTAGTAGTGATTACTAAGGCAGTTGCAGTAGACCGGACCACGAGCGTCGCTGACGAGTCCCGTGAAATAGTTGTATGTGCAGTACGACTTGTGTCTGAATGAGCGAGTGCGGGAGTGTAAGTGAGTGCGAGATAGACAGCACTGTCGCTCACTGCACTAATACACAAACACTTTTTGCACTGCACGCTGCAATTATATTGCGATTGCAGCTGCAATTTGCACTTGATCGTAAGTACGGATATATCGCTGGAGCCGCCGTTTCCTCGCGGTTCTGATGATACGTTTCTTATTGCTTAGTATTGACTTTTGACTACTATTAGGAATTTATAAAAGCGGAGCTAATTATTACGTGGCAGCATGACTTAGCGGTAACGGTGAAGTCTGCAAACTTAGAAGTATATGCCAACATACCAGCAACGGTCTCGCTCAACACCCTGGTGCAATTGCTGCGGATTTTAGCAGAAATTACGCATTCGTCATGTAGTTTTGGCAGCATTCGTAGCTGCCCGATGTCATTGTCTATCTCGTAAGCATCTACTATATCTTCCCATGCGGCTTCTTTGCCTTCAAAAATCATTTTGTTGTTTGTCAGTCCGCGTTGCTTCTGCAAAGTTAACGGGCAATCAGAATAAACAAATTTGAATCACATGCAGGACAGTCATAAAGTATGTGTACTGCATACGTCGAAGACTGTGGCTCGGATGTCGCTGTTTGTGGCTTGGGGGTGGGGATTAGCTGCCGTGCTTTGAACGCCTGCAGCCGTGACTGATCTCTAAAAAAATTATAAATAATGTTACTCATATTTTTTTTGTTCACATTAATTTCATTATAAAATAAAAATCATTACATTTCGAAATTGAGCAGCTTTCTTGCCCTCGGTTGGCTCGGCCTCGCACCTCGGCCACGACCTCTTACATTTGCAAAACCCCTGCCACGGGGACCACGTGCAGGTCTGCCACCACCTCTCCGCCTAGAGTTCTCATTGCTTAAAAAAACAAGCAGGTGAAATGCAAATCGCAAATAAATAAAAAATGAAAGAGCCCAAGGGGTAAAAAAAGGAGTCCGTAATGTTTTGTGTGATGCTCAAACAAAGATACAAACAACAGTAATTTGATAATAGTTTTGTAGACTACAAATTTATAAATTAACTAGATTTTAACCGCTTACCCATAAAAAAACATTAAAAAACATCTAAAAAGCATTAAAAATACATTAAAAAGTACCGTGTGGGGTTGGTACTTAAAAATAATAATCCCACTGCATCTCTCCTTGGGCATGTCGTAAAAGGCGACTAAGGTATAAGGACGAGATGCCGTGCTAAAGGGCGACCTGTCATCTACCAACCTTGGCACGGTCCTTCCACCGAGTCTTGCAGAACTGGGTTTTCATGCTTACTTGCTGCTTGATATTTATCTTGTCCAAATACATTGCTAAACGTGGTGGTCAGTATTATGCTGCAAATGACTAGAGTTCTTGCAGCACAACACCGATTACTCTGCTTACCCCGATTGTCGGAATACTGCGTGTGGTATGTATGTATTAAAAAGTATTTAAAAAAAATTACCTATTTTTGTAATCAGGTAACCATTAAAACCACTTTTTAAGTGTAACCCTTCAGCTGTCGAGTGTGCTGGGCAAGCGAGCGGTTAATCAAAACTGCATGTTTTTTATTTCGTATGCTCCTTATATTCCACTGTAGCATTGTTGTAGTGGCCATTATCAACCAATTGGCTTAGGATTTTAACTTTGGAAGCACCGTTGGGCGGTGTGTGAGTTGGGGATATAAGTGATAGTGGAGGTTAAGAGTACCTCAAAGATAGAAGAGACTCTTCTTCTGCCATCATTATTTGAATTTTGTTCTGTCTCTCTTGTTCGAGACAGGCCTTGCTGGTGGAGACACGGTTTGCCTTTGCAGTAGAGCCACACTGTGTGATGTCGCATGGTTGAGCAGGAGTCTCCAGTGTGCTCCTCACTACAGATGAAACGACGGGGTTTGCAGGGTCATTGTGATTTTGTGTGTCCAAATCGGCAGCAATTGTAGCACTATATCGTTGGGAGTTGGTATAGTTATACGGGCAGTGCAGAGCAACAACAGAATACCCACCTGGGCAGTACCTGACCGTAGAAAGTGAGCACGACTGCCTGAGACGGTTTCCAAGTGACATTGCCGTCTATTACGGATTTGAAATTAAGGCGTCTTATTTTGATCATTTTCCTACAGCCTTCTGGGAATTTTACGCGTTCTATGATTTCTTCAGGGGACCAGTCGGATGGAACTCTCTTAACCAGACCGATCCTGGTGAGATTGTACAAAGGAATGTTGGCATTATACTTACAGGCCTCCAATCTTTAATTTTTCAGGAATGAGTTAGCGCCTTCTGGTGACTTAAATTCTATTTAAACACGGTTGCGGCCATGTTCCAATGGATGGAACATGTACCGATTTCTCTGCTGACAATCCGTGTTATTGTGTTTGACCCATTGTATCTCCTAAAGTATTCATCCAATAGTAAACATTTTAATTTGTAGACAATTTAATGTAGTTAACAAAAATATTTTGAAAGAAATCGTTGTGTTCAGTACAGTCTGAGTCAACGGATTCGTGAAATATTTTTTTAATATTAGTTTTATGCGGATTATTGTCTAGCTGATTGTTGATAATATGAATCAGTTCATTTACAATTATCTCAAAATGTTTAGATGGGTGCGTCAAATTTCTTCCTTTTAATAACTTATATCCTTTTTGGTTAATCCATTCGTGAATATTGAAATATTCCTTGGCCAGTAAAGATTTCTTGCAATGTTTGCTTTTGCTTAATTTAAATTTTTTTGCACAAATACCCATTGACGTACGACATTGTTGCATGTATTTTTATTTTTTCCTTAATTGCTTGCTTTTTAATGGCCGCGCACTTGAGGAAATCAACTGATCATGCATAATACTGGAACGAGATTCTTAAAAATCATAATTAGGTATTTCTTCATAGTTATTTGACTCCACAGAAAATAGATCACGCAAATTTATGACAGCATTTCCAATGTCTTCTTCACAGTTTGACCGAATCAGTTCACTCATTAAAATTGACTTAAAGGCTTAACTGAAAGTATAAGGGTCTGGGTTAATATTCCTTAAGTTAAGTGATCGTATATTTAAATTCTGATTCAAATGTCTTGTATTAAATTTTAATATTCCCATGTCCATCAATTTATCCCAAATGCGCAAAAAACGGTATATTTGTAATACTGGGTAATTTTTTAAAAATAGCTCCACCCTTTCTTTTTGCTGCAGTGCTTTCGAAATCTTTAAATTGAATTAGTTTTAGTTTGTTAATTGCTTCTTTCTAAAACGTGGAATGCAATGATTTAGATGTGACAGGAGCCCGCATTTTACCTAAAACTGTTCCAAACTTAGTAGCATTTAAAGAGTCAAACATTTTACCAAAGAAAAGTACTACTTCTAAAGTTGTTTTCATCCTTGCGCTGATCTTCCTGCTGTTGATAAGACAATCAAACTTAGAAGTATATGCTAACATTCCAGCAACGGTCTCGCTCAACACCCTGGTGCAATTGATTACTTTCATCTTGCGGATTTTAGCAGAAATTACGCATTCGTCATGTAGTTTTGGCAGCACTCGTAGCTGCCCGACGTCATTGTATATCTCGTAAGCATCTACTATATCTTGCCATGCGGCTTCTTTGCCTTCAAAAATCATGTTTTTTCTGATTAAGTTGTTTCTCACTCCTTTGATCAGATGAGTTGGGTCGTATAAATAACTTTATTTAAAATAAAAAAAACTTAAAAAATGTATAACTCATACTTAAAAAAAACATAGTTCCGCCTCATCACTGATGAGCCGGTTTAAATAATTTGGATACATTAGTAATACATGTAGCTAGGAGGTCAACCCGGCGACGCCCCCCGTTCCTACACCATACGACTACTAGAATTGGACGGAATCGTCACTTAATTATTTCTCCCAAGGGGGCATCCCTTGGGAGCTACTACCCCGTCCCGTGCGATGCCCCCACGCCCCTTCGCCCGTACTGCCTCCAGACGGTCACGTGCTCCGTGTAGATGTCGCGGCTCCATTTGACTGCGATGTCGGAAACCGCCGTGTGGGAAGGCGCGGATGTCTCTCGACCGCAGACCCAGACGCTGCAGCAGCCTGTTGTTGGCGGGGTACCAGGAGCCCAGAGCGCCGACGATGAGTGCGTCGACGGTTACTGATTTTACACTCAATTTTTTCCCACTTACGGCGATGGTATCATCAAAATGTTCATTCCCTAAAATCTGTTGCCTTCTGGTATCCTGCTGCAAGTTTTTTAGTGCTCGCTGGTTTGTGCCCCCTTGATGGCCTATCAAAGCTAAAGGTTCAAGGCCACACTTTTAATTATAGCCATTAGGCTCGCAGTAGGTGTAGTCCCTTCACATAGGTAGTAGGCGATGGGTCGCCGCCACGAAGCAACCACACCTCTGGCCATAAATGCGACCACGACCTGCATACCGCAACGGTCCTTTTCGCCACCAACGTCTACGAAACGGCTATTTTGTCCAAGTGCTCTTGGTAAGTATTGTGTGGAGTTAGCTGCACCTCAGAAACACAATCGAGCGCATCTTTTGGTTCTGGTTGAATGTTTCAGCTTTCTTCTTCAAACCTTTAAAATAGTTTTTATTTAGTGCAAATTTAAACTGAAAATTCTCTGTAACTCTGCGTGTACAACTGCGTGCCAGTAAAGTGCGCTTATACGGTAACACAAATAATTTGCTCAGCAGTCTGTATCCCTTAGGACTGCACTTCATAAGCGCTAAGGATAACATATTTTCTTCATTTGTAAAACGCCGGCCATATTTCTTCACAGAGCACATCTTGGCTTGCAGTTCCATAAATATTAGTGTTGACCGACTTATTCTCTCTACGACTGATTTAAACGATTATATTTCACTCATCAGCTTTCTTCAGACGTTGATTAAAAGTTAACTCTTGTCTTTTCATTGTATTCTTCATGAGTTTAAAGCTTTTATACAACTTTCGACACTTGGGTGTTAGAGCGTTAATACTGCCAATTAATCGTTGTGGTTTAACATTTCCCTCATCAGCCAGACGTCTTGGAGGAGTTGAACAAAGTAATGAAATTACACTCAAATAGTACTTAATATGAATTTTTTGCAGCAATTTATTTTCACAGCTATTCAATATTAATCACATAACAGTAAATACATTTTTATTCAGGCAATATAGAATCTGGACTGAAGTGGTCTGGAATGGTAAGATTGTAGGCTTGTTTTATTATATCTTGGGACAAAATTTATTAAAATTTATATATTTTTGGTACTTCTTCCATAGCAGGCACATGGTGAAGTTTGCTCCAGAGCTTGATGAAAAGTCACTTGGATGAACGGGTGCATCTGTTGCGAGGGTTGCGAGTGATACGATTGCACTACTGCTGTGCTGTGATAAGTTGAATCTACTGGTTCCGTGTTGTAGTCTGATTGTGACGGCTGCACTGAATTTTTCTATTTGGAGTTATATGTCATCGCATCTATTTCCATCACAATAGCATCGTGATTTTCTGGATCAGTTTGTTTTAGCCTTATCGCCAAGAACTGGCAATATAAGTATCTTTCTTACGTCTTACGTCTTCAGTACTTCTTCCTTTTGTGCGGCCTTTTGTACGATATTAAAAGCGTCGTCCATTTGTTTTTTTACTGTTTCTAACCCGGAAGCTGTTTCAGCGGCTAGTTTCCTTTTCCCTGTTATTGATTTAGGTCTGTAGACTCGGCAGTTGTTACTTCAGTCTTAAAAAAATGCAATTTCTGTTTCAGATGCCAAATACACGCGATGGGTGGATTAAAACAGCTTTGAATTTTCAAGAACTATGGCATTTCCCGCACTGTTTAGCTGCAATAGATGGCAAGCATATGTTATTGCAATCACATATTCATAGTGGAACTGAATTTTATAATTAAAGATGTGAGGTGACCAAGGTGTTATCTAACAAAAACAAAAAGTTGAGAAAATTGTCTTCAAAGTTTATGACTTATAAATTTTATAAATAATTTTAATTACATCTTCACTGTTTTAGTAGCTAAAAGATTGGGATTACTATGTTTGAATAATAAAAATAGAAAAAAAAACATTTATTTTGTGTTTTTTTTTTAAGAAAATGTGTATAATGTAATGACACTTCATCCACTCGTTCTTCAGATAAACATAGCTCGAGTTTAAATTGGTAAAGTTGTTATATTTATTGAAGATGTACTTTCACTCAACATTATAATGATATAATTCTATATTGGAAACATGTTAAGGAGGTAGTACACGATAACACCACAAACCGAAGACCGGAAACAATTCCGGACTTCAACAAAAAAGTGATAGAAATATTTGCGCAAGATCTCGCGCAAGATAAAACCCGACATAAATAGAACAATATTAGACCTACCCAATCAAACTGTAGTGTGTGTGGTGTGTGTGTGTGACTGATTCATAATTTTTATAAATTCGCTGGCGTGTTCTTCAAAACACCATACCTATTTCAATCTAAAAGTGAGTACATTTTTATTACATATATAATTGAAGCATTGGGTGCAACAAGGGCGTTCATAACAAAAGTGTGTTTTGAGATATTGCAACTTGAATGTATTACAGGTGCTTTATTAAAAAAGTATATTATTTGTTTATTATAGCCTATTTTTTAATGATTCTTTCATTATTCAAGAAGTGAATCCTAGATTAATATGCATAAGATATCTATGAGAATAGGTAGCATGATTTTTTTTAAAAGGTGTTATCCGCCCTTGTTACCCACAATTTAAGGCGTAACCATTTGTAAGGTATAAAATAAGTAAAAAATACAAGATATTCATTTATTCAGAGGTCACACAAAACAATCAGGATTTGTATATGATTCACTGCCGGATGCGCGTTGAACTTCAGACGGTCCTGCAATTATTTCCTCGTCGTTTTGAAAGGTTAGCAAATTTTTCAGACACGTACGCATGTACATGACATCTTTCTTTTTTTCTGGTTTAATGCCATTCCTGTGTGTGCCACTGGTTGGAGATTCAGTTCTTACATACTTTTCAGACCAGGGTTTTTCTTGAACGTGAAGTTATAATCTTTCGAGTTGTAAAATCTGGCAGGGGTTATAGTTCCATTTGGTGTATATTTTATTATAACATATTGCTGAATACTGAAGGGGACATTTTTTGCAGTAGGTGTCTTGGAGAAAACTACTGAAAAAGCTTGTTTCCAGTCCTTAATCATATAAGGTGCCATTATGACTTCAAACGGACTCGGGTGCAACAACGCCCTTAGAGGGCATAACGTCCTTGTTGCATCCACTGCTTCAATTTTACATTACTTGCCTAATTTTACAATTACATGCTTACCTTATTTTGTCTTTCAATTATGTATCTGTTGAGTGAGAATACTTTTTCATAATTTGGGCAATTAACTCAGACATGAAAATAAAATAAAAAATCAAGTTTCGGTATCCATTAGATTCACGTTTGGGTTTAGTACTTACCTACGAGTACCTAAGTACCTAGCGCACACCCAGTCCCATAAGTCACCAGCCGCCACTGGTTGTAAGGTAGCCCTTTTTACTTTTACGAAATCATAAATACCATTTACCAAAATAGGTGCACCTAAAAGATGCAAATCACCGATTGGAGTCTCTATTAAATCTGAACTTATTTTATGTAACTCATCGACAATTTCTTCTTTTCTTTGTGGTGTGATATCCATGAAAATAATTTCGCACTTGCTGAGATTTAGATTTAGCCCTATGTCTTTGAATTTTGAAATTAAGAACTCTAGATCAGCAATTCAGCAAGCACCTTACCAGTTTCACCACCAAGAATACTGCCATCCAAATACCAGAGGGTTAATTCAGAATGTAGCTCCTGTATTATAGGTTGGATGCACAAGCTAAATATTGCCGGCCCTAATGGGTCTCCTTGTTGACAACCTACTGTGGGCATTTTTTTTTTTTTTTTTTTTTTTTTTTTTTTTTTATTGCTACCGAACTGGGTGGCTCTGTCCGAGGTCGCAACCTCAGGCGCAGCCAATTTCACACCCGAGGAGGTGTCAGTCCGGCTTGGAGGTGGACTAATGTTGCTGGGGAAAGGCTATTAACCCGCGATTTGAAGATCTGTGGATTGTAGGAGTGGGGGAAGATATTTCCTGGGAGCCCGTTCCACACCTTTGCAGTGCGGCACAAGAACGATTTAGAGAATCGTGCAGTTCGAAGAACTCTTCTGTCGACTACAAACGGGTGTTCCGCGAGAGTATGGCGGGTTTGGCGAAGGCGAACAGGAGGAGGAGGGATAAGGGAAGCAAGTTCGTCAGAGCAGCGGCCATAGTAGTACCGATAAAACAGGCTCAATGACCCAACGATACGTCTGTGCTTTAGAGGTTGAAGGTCCTTTGTGAGTACGGAGTCACCAATGAGGCGAATGGCTCGTCGCTGAATAGAATCCAAGGCTGAAAGAAGGTACTCAGGGGAACCCTCCCAAAGATGACTGCAATATTCCATCACCGGTCTTACTTGTGCTTTGTAGAGTGTAAGCAGTTGGACCGGCGTGAAAAATCGCCGACAGCGGTAAAGGACTCCTAATTTTCGAGACGCTAGTTTCGCCTTGGACTCTATGAACGATCGAAACCCAACGTCCCTGGACACCTCCATACCCAGGACACCCAGACTACCATCGTTGGGGACTTGGCTGCCCTGAAAAGTGGCTTGGAGAGGAAACGGATCAGCCTTAGTAGAGAAGGCACAAGCTTGCGTCTTGGCTACGTTGAAGTTGACCAAGTTCTTCTTCCCCCAAGAGGATACTTTTTCGAGAACCTGGTCAACCCGAGCAACAGTTTCGCGTCTCGCGTTTGCTGCTGAGGCCTCTCTACCCTTCCAGTCCTTGATGAACCCTTCGTGCACCGTGCTGTCGTCCGCGTAACAGTGTATTTCGCCGAGCGAGAGCATGTCGTTGATGAACAATAAAAACAGCGTAGGCGACAGCACGGATCCTTGTGGAACACCAGCATTGATTGAGTAGTCGGCCGAGCAGGCACCATCTAGGGTGACAAATATCGACCGGCCACTCAAAAAGCTGGAGATCCAGGTGCACAGTTTTGTAGGGACACCGTAGGCCGGAAGCTTGCTTAAGAGTCCCCGGTGCCAGACGCGATCGAATGCTTTGGATATGTCCAGAGCGACCGCCAGCGATTCCCCAAAACCATCGAGCCTTTCAGCCCATAAATGCGTGACGTACGCTAGAAGATCTCCAGTCGACCTTTGCTTGCGAAAGCCGTATTGTTTGTCGTCGAGGAGTTTAGAGTCTTCTAGGTACGTCAGGAGCGCTGAGTTGACAATACGCTCCATAACCTTACTCAAAAGTGAGGTTATCGCAATAGGGCGATAGTTCGATGGGTTCGCTGGGTCCCCCTTCTTGGGGACCGGCTGGACCGAAGCTCTCTTCCAGCAAGAAGGCATTGATCCGGAGGAATAGGAGCGTTTGAATAGGCGGGTGAGGACTGGCGCCAATTCCAGAGCACAATTTTTCAAGACGATCGCCGGGACGCCGTCAGGCCCACTACTCTTCGAAATATCCAACTCACGTAGTGTTTTATGGACGACTCTGGGGTGGAACCTAATATTTGCCATCATACGCCCGCAATGGGGTAATGAAGGGGGGTTGGCGCCCAGGTCGTCCATGTTTGAGTTGGATGCGAAAAGGCGTGCAAAGATATTCGCCTTTTCTTTCGCGAGTATAGCGAGCGAGCCATCCGGACGTTCCAGCGGAGGTGTAGCTGGACGGCAGAAATTCCGACCGATGGATTTGGCGAGAGACCAGAAGGCGCGGCTACCCGAAGGGCTACGTGCAAGTTTCGCGCCAATTCCACGGTCGTGCCTGAACTTGGCCAAGTTTTGCGTTCGTTTGCAGGACCTAGCAACGACGTTGAGCTCTCGTCTGTTCTCGACAGACCTATTCTGCAGCCATTTCCTATAAGCCTTGTTCTTAGTGTCAATAGCCAGTCTGCATTGACAATCAAACCAAGGCTTATGGCGGCCGCCGATGGGAACGGTGGAGGTAGGTATGAAGAAATTCATACCCTGTGCGATCACATCGACGACCGATTGGGCACACAGGGATGGGTCTGGAGAAGAGAAGCAAACGTCGTGCCAAGGGTAGGCTCCCAGGAAGGATCGGAAGTCATCCCATTGTGCTGACCGGTAGTGCCAAACTGTTCGCGTACTACATTCACGTGCTTCCGCGAAGTGTACAGTTGGCACAGTTGAGCGTACAAGGCAATGGTCGGAGTTTCCGAGGGGAGCTTCGACCCTCACCTTGTAACCATTTGGCTCGGTAGTCAGCACAAGGTCCAACAAACTAGGTCGATGGGCAGGGTTATCAGGTATCCGAGTGGTTCCGGATACCAACTGCGTCAACCCGTGCGCAATGGCCAAGTTGTAAGCCTCCCTGCCGGCATGGTCAGTGATGGGGGAGCCCAACCAGTCTTGGTGTTTAGCATTGAAGTCACCCAGCATCACTAACTCCGCCGTAGGGAACTCGCAAAGCAGTTTGTCTGCCGTACTGCTGAGATGCTCATAAAATGCCTCTGTTCTTGACGCACTGAGGTTAGGGGATCTGTATGCACCCGCGTAAATCCTCACCACGTGGGGAAGATTCACGCGGATCCATAACACAGGAAAAACAGGGTCTTCAAATCGGGTGAGCCGGGTATAGGAGACACCAGATCCAACGTACAAGCAGACACCACCCTTCGCCATGAAACGTTCCTGAAGATTGTAACCAGGAACGTCCAGGTAGGATGCGTCCGCAGGACGCCCGATCTGGGTCTCCGTAAGAAAGAGGAGGTGAGGCCTCGCCGTCTGCAGATGGCAGGCGACGGATGAGAAATTTGTGTGTAGACCTCTTATATTGGCGAGGTCTACCTTAAATTTTGAGGGAGAACGGGCCGCTGAAGGTTTATACAGTTTTCTATTTTTTGTTCGGCTCATAATTTAGATGGGTGATTGATTCGTGGAGTGTATCGGAATGTGCCCAGGGCGCGGTGATGCCTTGTGCAACTCGGATAGACTCAACCAACTGACAGTCGCAGAGAGCGAGAGGACCCCCGGGCCCCCCCTCCCAGAAAACATGTGGTCTCCCATGGTCACCAGCCCCACAATGCTCTCTGACAGGGATTTTCGCGTGTTGATAGGGCAGCCAGCACACGGGTTGGTGAGGGCCGTGTGCCGGGCCCCTGTACTACCACGCAGGCAGGCAGCGGTCACCTGTTTCCACCGGCTCTCCCTGACCCCTGCGGCTGTCAGTCGGTTAAAAGGAGTCTGGAGTGCGAGCGACACTAGCATCCACAACCCAGGACACCCCCGACACACTCAAGTCCACCGACCGGCTAGTCGCAGGCTGGCCTCCAAGTGTAGCAGAGCCACATCAGGAGTTTTTCGCCTACGACCTGTGGTACCAACCCGGACGACATAGTGGAGGACTTGTCTACCACATAGTGAGGCTGAAAATAAATCCTGTTTAGGCGCAGGATGATCGCCTGCGTCCGACATTCCTCAGCTGTTGCGACTCTGGGACGGTGGTAATGCCAAAGGCATCGTCGCAACATTGCCCAGGGAGCACGACGAGGACGTGAATGTCGGACTTGCTGGGCTCTACTTTAGTGTGACCCACCGCTGGCACAGTAGATTGCTAGATTGGTAATTTGGTGAACTCCATACAGCTCCAGAGAACACTACCAATGCTTAACCCAGCGAACCCCCCCGGGCATAATTGCATCATGTGAGTTATAGAATAGGATTGAAGCAGGTGCATAGCACTGCCACAAATACGGATACACCATTGGGACGTGTTCTTTCACTTCTTTCGGCTTGTGTCTCGGTTAACAGAGTTGACAGAATTTTTAACGTCTAATTTTATAACTATTTCTGCTGTTTGACTATTACTGATGAAAGTGCGGGTTGAATGAACAATGGCTTCACAGCCATATTTTGTTCCGAAGCCCATTTGTATTGGACGAAATTTGGTACCGAGAATGGAGAGGGGCGTCTGGAAGGAGCATTCGCCCCATTTTTTTTTTAATTTTCATTGCCCCTGGGCGGGCTTTGGACTCTGCGTCCAGCTTTTTAAGATGCTTCGCGCTTGCAGTACGCGTTGCTTCTGCAAATTAACGGAGAATCAGAATAAACAAATTTGAATCACATGCAGGACAGTCATAAAGTATGTTTACTGCATACGTCGAAGGGTGTGGCTCGGATGTCGCTGTTTGTGGCTTGTGGGTGGGGATTAGGTGCCGTGCTGTGAACGCCTGCAGCCGTGACTGATCTCTAAAAAAATTATAAATAATGTAATTCACATCTTTTTTTGTTCACTTTAATTTCATTATAAAATAAAAATCATTACATTTCGAAATTGAGCAGCCTTCTTGCCCTTGGTTGGCATGTTTTGTGTGATGCTCAAACAAAGATACAAACAACAGTAATTTGATAATAGTTTTGTAGACTACAAATTTATAAATTAACTAGATTTTAACCGCTTACCCATAAAAAAACATTAAAAAACATCTAAAAAGCATTAAAAAGTACCGTGTGGGGTTGGTGCTTAAAAATAATAATCCCACTGCATCTCTCCTTGGGCATGTCGTAAAAGGCGACTAAGGGATAAGGACGAGATGCCGTGCTAAAGGGCGACCTGTCATCTAGCAACCTGTCACCTTGGCACGGTCCTTCCACCGAGTCTTGCAGAACTGGGTTTTCATGCTGTTTCATTTCGTTGCTGCATGCTTACTTGCTAAACGTGTTGGTCAGTATTATGCTGCAAATTACTAGAGTTCTTGCAGCACAACACCGATTACTCTGCTTACCCCGATTGTCGGGATACTGCGTGTGGTATGTATGTATTAAAAAGTATTAAAAAAAAATCCTATTTTTGTAATCAGGTAACCATTAAAAACCACTTTTTAAGTGTAACCCTTCAGCTGTCAAGTGTGCGGGGCAATCGAGCGGTTAATCAAAACTGCATGTTTTTTATTTCGTATAATCCTTATATTCCACTGTAGCATTGTTGTAGCGGCTATTATCAACCAATTGGCTTAGGATTTAAACTTTGAAAGCACCGTTGGGCGGTATGTGAGTTGAGGATATAAGTGATATTAAGGAGGTTAAGAGGACCTCCAAGATAGAAGAGACAGGAGTATCATGATTACTCTGGATGGGAAACCAGAGCCATTTGATGAAGAATGCGTTGGTAGACCGTTGACAAGTGCCAGATGGGCATTCTTATCATAACCGGGGGTCAGAGGAGTACGTCCCTTAGGTTTTGAAAGAACCGTTTTTCTGTACGAGATAGGAGTTTTTGTCGAATCAGCTTGCGACATTTTAACTGGGGATTGCATTTTGGCAGCTTCTGCGTATGATATTGATTCTTCTGCCATCATTATTTTAATTATTTTCTGTCTCTCTTGTTCGAGACAGACCTTGCTGGTGTAGACACGGTTGCCTTTGCAGTAGAGCCACACTGCCTGCTGTCGCATGGTTGAGCAGGAGTCTCCAGTGTGCTCCTCACTACAGATGAAACAACGGGGTTTGCAGGGTCATTGTGTTTTTGTGTGTCCAAATCGGCAGCAATTGTAGCACTATATCGTTGGGAGTTGGTATAGTTATACGGGCAGTGCAGAGCAACAACAGAATACCCACCTGGGCAGTACCTGACCGTAGAAAGTGAGCACGACTGCCGGAGACGGTTTCCAAGTGATATTGCCGTCTATTAAGGATTTGAAATTAAGGCGTCTTATTTTGATCATTTTCCCACAGCCTTCTGGGAATTTTACGTGTTCTATGATTTCTTCAGGGGACCAGTCGGATGGTACTCCCTTAACCAGACCGATCCTGGTGAGATTGTACGAAGTAATGTTGGCCTTATACTTACAGGCCTCCAATCTTTCATTATTCAGGAAAGAGTTAGCGCCTTCTGGTGATTTAAATTCTATTGAAACACGGTTGCGGCCTATGCTTTTTACTCCGTGTGATTTTATATCCGAAATATTATGCTTTAGTAAGAACAATCCAAAATTTTTCAGAACAACCAACCCTTGCATCGGCAGAAGATAGAACTCAACAAGGGGTCAGGAGCAAAATGGTCTAAGGTCGTGATAGGCTCTAGGTTTACATCGACACCTCACTTCCACCCCCTTATTTTCAGGCGACATTTGGTTCCCAAGCTACTCCTGTACTTTATGGTATACTCTAAAGGCTTGATATTTCACTGATCCTTTGGTAGGGGGGAAGGAAGAAAGATCAGGTTTGGGCTTGGTACAAGATTTAAAAAAAAACTGTTAAGATCAGTGTGAGTAGAGGGCGCACGGTATACTGCAAGAAACACGTTTTCTCCCGATTCTGCTATTGCGTCCAGAGTTGATGTCGGGTCATAAAAGAAAGTTGCTATATATCCTTTCGTCAAAAAGTTTGATGAGCCGGTGCCTCGCGGGGTCCGGCAGGACCGGTGGAGGCGGGGCGGAGGGGCGTGACGCACAAGCGCCGCGCCATGCCGGTTACTATGCGACGCGTGGGCAAGGTAAACGCAATGGATGGAACATGTACCGATTTCTCTGCTGACAATCCGTGTTATTGTGTTTGACCCATTTTATCTCCTAAAGTATTCAGCCAAGAGTAAACATTTATATGACATAATTTGTAGACAATTTAATGTAGTTAATTATTGTAGAAGTAATTGTAATGATGTTTTAATCGTTTTCGAGATACGAGCAAAAAGCTGCAAAAAAAGGGACCTTTCGCTCGCTCGCTCGAGGGACGGCTCGCCCCTTACCCTCGGGAACTTACATATAGTATGTTTGTCAGGACATCTCAAGGAATAGCTGTACCAACTTTCAAAACTACACGAATTATTTGGTCTGATCGACGATTTTTAGGTAAATTTTCTTAGTCTAAATTATGGATTCGCATTCTGCACACAATTTCAACAAAAATTTAAAGAAATGGTTGTGTTCGTTCATTACAACCCAGCATGTCCGAGTCAACAGATTCGTGAAATATTTTTTGAATATTAGTTTCATGTCTTATGATTTATGTCTTAAGTTTTATGATTATTGTCTAGCTGGTTGTTGATATTATAAATCAGTTCATTTACAATTCTCTCAATTTGTTTAGATGGGTGCGTCAAATTTCTTCCTTTTAATAACTTATATTCTTTTTGGTTAATCCATTCGTGAATATTGAAATATTCCTTGGCCAGTAAAGATTTCTTGCAATGTTTGCTTTTGCTTAATTAAATTTTTTTTGCACAAATACCCATTGACGTTCGCCGTTGTTGCATGTGTTTTTATTTTTTCCTTAATTGCTTGTTTTTTAATGGCCGCACACTTGAGGAAATCAACTGATCATGCATAATACTCGAACCAGATTCATCAAAATCATAATTCGGTATTTCTTCATAGTTATTTGACTCCACAGAAAATAGATCATGCTTTATGACAGCATTTCCAATGTAGTTTGACTGCGACAAGTGAAACCAGTTCACTCATTAAAATTGACTTAAAGGCTTTACTGAAAGTATAAGGGTTTGGTTTAATATTCCTAAAGTTAATTGATCGTATTTTTAAATTCTGATTGAAATGTCTTGCATAAAATTTTAATATTCCCATGTCCATCAATTTATCCCAAATGCGCAAAAAACTGTTTCGTGTTGTAATCATATTTGTAATACTGGGTATTTTTTTAAATAGCTCCACCCTTTCTTTTTGCTGCAGTGCTTTCGCAATCTTTAAATTAAATAATTAGTTTTAGTTTGTTTATTGCTTCTTTCCAAAACGTGGAATGCAATGATTTAGATGTGACAGGAGTCCGCATTTTACCTAAAACTGTTCCAAACTTAGAAGCATTTAAAGAGTCAAACAATTTATCGAAGAAAAGTACTGCTTCAGAAGTAGTTTTCATCGTTGCGCTGATCTTCCTGCCGTTGATGTGACAATCAAACTTAGAAGTATATGCCAACATTCCAGCAACGGTCTCGCTCAACACCCTGGTACAATTGCTGCGGATTTTAGCAGAAATTACGCATTCGTCATGTAGTTTTGGCAGCATTCGTAATTCGTATCTGCCCGACGTCATTGTCTATCTCGTAAGCATCTACTATATCTTGCCATGCGGTTTCTTTGCCTTCAAAAATCATGTTTTTTTTTATTAAATTGTTTCTCGCTCCTTTGATCAGATTAGTTGGGTCGTATAAATAACTTTATTTAAAATAAAAAAAACAAAAAAAAATTATACATAGTTCCGCCTCATCACTGATGAGCCGGTTTAAATAATTTGGATACATTAGTAATACATGTAGCTAGGAGGTCGACCCGGCGACGCCCCCCGTTCCTACCCCGTACTGCTACTAGAATTGGACGGAACCGTCACTTATATTTCCCCCAAGGGGGGCCGCCACTACCCCGTCCCGTGCGATGTCCCCTCGTCCCTTCGCCCGTACTACCTCCAGTTGGTCACATGCTGCATGTAGATGTCGCGGCTCCATTTGACGACGTCGGTAACCGCCGTGTTTGTGAAGGCGCGGATGTCTTACGGCCGCAGACCCAGACACTGCAGCCTGTCGTTGGCGGGGTCCCAGGAGCCCAGAGCGCCGACGATGAGTGCGTCGACGGTGACTGATACAAAATACTTTATTTAACTTAAAAAAACTTAAAAATTTATAACTCAAAAAAATAAATAACACAGTAGGTGGGCAGTCAAGATTACAATGAAAAGGACTAACAAGAATGGTGTACGAAAAAAAATATTAAAATATGTAGATAACACCTACGCATAAGCACATTAATGGTGGACATATGGGATAAGTATATCCTGGGGGGTCACAGTACCACTGGCCCCTGAGACGTCCCCACGTCCCTAGGCCCGTACTGCCTCCAGCCCGTGACGTGCTCCGTGTAGATGTCACGGTTCCACTTGATCACGTCGGATACCGCCGCGTTGGCGAAGGCGCGGATGTCCCTCGGCTGCAGACCCAGGCGAAGCAGCAGCTTTTCATTGGCGGGGTCCCAGGAGCCCAGTGCGCCGACAATGATGGCGTCGACGGTGACTGAGCGTCCCAGGGCACGAAGCTGCTGCGCCAGGGGCTCGTACTTGACGAGCTTCCGCTGCCGAGAATCCACCAGCGCCTCCATCCGGTTATCAAATGGAACCGCCACATCTATAATAAATACATCCGTATTAGTACGGAGCACAAGGTCGGGCCGAAGGGAGGACTGCAATTCGGGGATGGTCCGGTTGACGGACACGACCCCCAGATTGCGAGTCGCTTCCACCAACCGGTCCAGCACCGAATTGTGCCTCAACTGCCACGCGGCCGAATGCCGGGTGCAGTGGTTAAGGACGTGGGGAAGAGTTTCGTCCGCCGAGCCGCACCCCCGGCAGAAGGCAATGCCAGTCCGCCCAAAGCGGGTGGCTCCCTTAAGGGGAAGGCAATTGAGGCGGGCTCGGTGGACGAAACGCCAGTCACAAAATCTGGTTTGACGCCCCGTGGCCATGAAGTGGCTAGACCTCGGAGAGGCAATAACACACTCCATGACCTTACCCTGGCTGGGTTTGGCCAGAAGTCTGGTAGTGTGGGCCAAACGGAGTGCCAGGTGGAGAGATCTCTGGACGGCCGGGCGGGCCGACGGAGGAACGATGACACGTTCGCACAGTCGACCCGGGGTGGGTGCGGACACCGCGAGCTCGTCCCGCTCACGGCAGTACGTCCATCGGAGGTCCATGTGGGCACGCAGCCGTCGAGTGGCCACTCTCGCTCTTGACCAGAACGAGACCCGCTCTCGGCCGCGGCCCAAAACCGCATCGCGGTCCCCCGATAGAAAGGACGCCAAGTCCGCACCTTCAGGCTGTCTCCGTAGACCACGACGCACCGCCGCCTCGAGGGTTAAATGGGCGAGGCGGGCGACTGCGTCGTCGCGGCAGGAGAGCATCCTGAAAGCCTGAACAACCGTCAAGAGATCGGCCTTTTCGCTTAGGGGCGTCACCGCAGTGCCTCCCATGCAGTAAGGCAGGACTAGATAGTCTGCACAAGCCCGCTGCGGGAGGTGGAGCCACATTTTGACTGTTTTTTTAATTATTTTATCGGCCCTAATTAGTGGCTCCTTCAAAACAGTGGTGCCCCTAAGCAAAAAGTCCAGTCTGGAGATGATAGATGTGTTGAGCGCGTCAATCTTCTGCCAAGGGGCCAGAGACGACGCGCTCACCATCCCCAAGTCGCGGAGGACACGCTCGACATCCTCCTCCGGTGATCTGGAAATTCGGAATCCCGTGGGGACGCTTAGGTGTTCATAGACGCCCCCGGCCTCCAACGACCTCAGGAGAACACCATCCAGAGAGTGGATGGTTGGCTGGGCCTGCTTATCACGGATGTGCAGGGTAGCGCACTTCCGGGGGTTAAATTTTAGCCCCAGCCAATCACTCACCCGAACGGCCACATCCAGAAGACGCTGGAGGCTAGCAGGAGAATCGGCCAAAATTGCCAGATCGTCGGCATACGCGAGGATGGGGAACTTGATCCCCGCGACACTTACTCCACCAGGCTGCCCCTCGACTGACCTCAACAGGGCTTCGATTGCCAGGTTGAAGACGATCGGGGACAGCGGGCAGCCCTGTCTGACCCCTGACCCAATGTCGATCGGGTCTGTGTAGCCCTCGGATGCTCGGATAGCGGTGGTCGAGTCCCGATAGAGATCTTCGACCACGGCCACCAGGCCCTCCTGGACTCCCGCTCTGCTCAGGGAGCTGAGCAGAGCAGCATGCGGCACAGACCCGAAAGCATTCGCCAGATCGAGCCAGGCAACACACAGCTCCGACCCACTGCCGGTTGCGTCCTCGATCGCAGACTGGAGCACAAAGTTGTGCTCGAGGCAACCCTCGTGCTCCATGAAGCCTTTTTGCGATCGGGAAATCCGCTTGTTGGCCACCGCCCACTTAGAGAGGCGGCGCGCAATACACCGACAATAGAGCTTCGCCATAGTGCTGCTCAGCGCGATTGGTCTCCAGTTGTCGGGAACCGCTCGATCGCCTTTTTTAAAAATCAGAACGGTGTTCGACTTTTTCCACGCCGCCGGCACCCGCCGTTCTAGCCAGCAGTACGAGAAGATTTCACTCAACAGCAGGCATCCGGGGTCCCTTCTACGCAAGTCGGCGTAAAAAATGCTGTCGGGGCCCGGGGCCGTGTTGCTGGAGCTCTTAAGCTTTGCCAAGATCTCATCCGCAGAAATTGGCCGCATCAGGTGATCCGTTGATTCCTCCTCAGGCGGTGGAAGGGGAGGAGGAACTTCCAGTAGGGGTGGACCCACGGCAAAATTGTCGTCGCAGGCGAAGATTCCCGCGAAGTGTTCCCTCAGCGTCGTCCCGGGAATGTTGCAGAAGGCTGCGGATTGGCCAGTGACCTGGCGAAAAGCCTTTGCGCGATTAACACGATACAGGCGTTGCAGGTCGCGGGCCGCCCTGACCGGATCGGCTACGGGCGGCTGGGCACGAGCCGCGCCTGTCGCCACTACAACTTGACGACGCTGGGCGGGAACGAATTCTGCGGTGAGTTCGTCCACTACCCTCTCGAATTCGGACCATTCCGATGCAGCCTGAACACTGCGGATCCAGTGGTCTTGGAAAGCGCTTCGCGCACTGCCCGCGGGCAGAGCAGCGGCGGCGGGGATGGCAGCTCGAGCGGCTACCGTGTCACCTCCAGGGGTGTTGCTTGTGGAAGCGTTGGGGGCCACCGCTCGCGCGTCTCCTCCCGAGGCGACGCGAGGCCCGGCACCCCTCGCAACCGCAACCGGCGCTAGGCAAGGAGGAGGTGAAACAACCCGGGGCATTTGAGCCGGGGCCACATCGTTACCACCCACCAAGCCAGCACCGGCCGGCGGTGACCGAGGTGCGCCCGCATGGACTGATGGGTCCACGGGCACAACTGGTAAACCGACAGCTGCCGCGGCTCGGCGCGGAGAGGCAGGGGGGCTATCCCCATCACCCCCCGCGCCCCGAGCCACGGCCGGAGTCGGTCGCGCCGGGCAACGAGGTGCATGGGCCGCACATCTCCGCCCGTCATCTAAGACGAGGCCACAGTTCACACACCTGAAGTTGTGGCGCGCGTTGTGCTTAGATGACAGGTGTCGATAGAGGCCCTGTATGGCGGCATACCCGGACTCCCCCGGCGGATGGCCACAAACCGGACACCTGATGGGAGTCGGGACAGGAAAGTCTAATGTGACCACATTGGGTACCTGTCCAGGCATGCCACCCACACCCTACACCAAGCGACAAGTGGTCCCGAACCGGTTGCTGTCGGCTGCGAGCAGCCGACAGCAACCGGGCGGGATCCCAACAACTGAACCCGAACCCGGCCAACCCACAACCAAAAGATGAGGGGACGACACACAAAATTAGCGACACATCTCACTCTACTCCCCGGTGACTCCGAAGTCCGCAGCCGCCGCTATGCCGCCGAGTCGCTGCCGCCGTCACGCCGCTGGGCCGACGCAGCCTCTCCGCTGCAGCCGCGTAACCGCGCTGCCGCGGCCCGCAACTCCAGCCCCCACACCGCCGCACGTACTTCGTGCGACGCCGGTGCAGCCGGAGAGACACTTTGATCTTAGCCCGAAGGCCGAGAAGCGATGCACTAAATTTTTTCCCACTTAAGGTGATGGTATCATCAAAATGTTCATTCCCTAAAATCTGTTGCCTTCTCGTATCCTGTTGCAAGTTTTTTAGTGCTCGCTGGTTTGTGCACCCTTGATCGCATATCAAAGCTAAAGGTTCAAGGCCACACTTTTAATTATAGCCATTAGGCTCGCAGTAGGTGTAGTCCCTTCACACAGGTAGTAGGCGATGGGTCGCCGCCACGAAGCAACCACACCTCTGGCCATAAATGCGAGTCCATGATATGCATACCGCAACGGTCTCTTTTCTCCACCAACGTCTACGAAACTGGCTATTTTGTCCAAGTGCTCTTGGTAAGTAATGTGTTTAGTTAGCTGCACCTCATCAAACATAATCGAGCACATCTTTTGGTTCTGGTTGAATTTTTCAGCTTTCTTCTTCAAATCTTTAAAATTGTTTTGATTTAGTCCACACTCAAACTGAAAATTCTCTGTAACTCTATTCAAAATGCGCTTATTCGGTAACACAAATAATTTGCTCAGCAGTCTGTATCCCTTAGGACTGCACTTCATAAGCGCTAAGGATAACATATTTTCTTCATTTTGTAAAACGCCGGCCATATTTCTTCGTAGAGCACATCTTGGCTTGCAGTTCCATAAATATTAGTGTTGACCGATTTATTCTTTCTACGACTGATTTAAACGATTATCTTTCACTCATCAGCTTTCTTCAGACTTTGATTAAAAGTTAACTCTTGTCTTGTTTAAAGCTTTTATACAACTTTCGACACTTGGGTGTTAGAGTGTTAATACTGCCAATTAATCCATACTCTTCAACTCTTATCCGTCTAATTGCATCTCTAAATCGTACTTTTTCATTCCATTCATCCTTCCGATTCCTTTGATTTAGAATGTTAGATAATGAGTCGCCTTTTCTGAAATGTTGGGTCATGTCTGTGACTGAGTTCTTTTTTTGTGGTTTTTTTTCATTATCTCTCTATACTGATTCGGTACATAGATTGATTCATGTTTGCGGAGAACTTTCTCAATTCGCCCAAAGTCACTATCCGAGTCCAAGTAACTGTAAAGTAACTGTGCCCTATTTCAGGAAATTCGTGGTCCATTGTGGCAAAAACTCCTTTCAAACAAAATAAGGTACTGGTAAAGGAGAACTATCTAGAAGTTTTTGTTTTGACCGGCTCATGAGTCTGACCATACAATGAGGTGGTTGCTTGATTGCATAGTTAGATTAGTTTCAGTGAAACGGAGAAGAGCACTGCAAATCTATGTGCTGCCGCGGTTTGCGACGTCTTCTGTCCAGGTGCAAAAACAGGCCCTTTCTCCTTTTTCGTGGACAACGTGTATTCCAAAGTTATAAAACCACATTTGCCTTAAATAAAAAGCCTTAGAAGTTGAAATCTTTGGCAACGGAGCTGTTTATTAGATCCATCGTAATAAAGATAATATCTTTTGCCGTTTTGGCTTTTGCCTTATCTATTTTTATGCATTCGGTGGCCCATTTGTAGGTTTCTTCATGTGCCGAATCTGCTTCCCCTGCGTCACACATTGCGGCAAGTGTCGCTTTTGGAGTTACCAAACGACAAATTAAATTCAGTTACAAATACTTTGTTGTGTGTACATTTCTTTACCACGTACTTATCGAAAAGGTTCTCACTCTTGGATGTCTCAATATAGAGCAATATACATTTTTGTTAAATTGAGCAAAGGCGAAAGGTACATTTTATTCTGATTTTTCGTTCGTGAGTAGTGGAGATAAGATTCTTTCTAGTGTGGATCTAATAATTATTAGGATTCCTATTACGGAAGTTCGTGTATCTGCCTGTCTGTATTTTTATCTGCTTGTCTGTCTGTCACGGGTTTAGTTTGGCTACTGTGACTGAAGATAAAAAAACTGAAAGGCTGTGAACTTTAAAAAAGTCAAAAAAGTTAGTAGTCGTCGCTGGAGCGATGGAAAAGAATCCTCGATCTTTGCTGTAAGTCCACAGATAGTTCCTGAAATAAACTGGTCAAATACGCGTCTTGGCAAAGGTTTGCCTAGAAACATATTTGCGTAGCTGATTTTTAATACTTACCTTCGGTTTACGATATACAGTTTGCGGAAACTTAATTTTTTTTCAAGACATTGTGTAGTTGTGTAGTAGATTGTGTAGTTTAAAAATTACGCTTGCTTGAAATTAGTATGGCTTAAAATCACCTTTCAACACCAATCTAAAAATTTACAATAGACTGTAAATTTTTAGATTGGTGTTGAAAACCAATAGGCCTCGACGTCCAACTTGTGAGTAGGTAACACTTGCTCGAAGTCAGTTAAGTATACAACTGAGCTATCTTCAACTAAAATCCAAGCAAATTTACCTTTGCCTCTGTTCGTTAAGTACTTCACACGGAAACAATTGCTGTCGATTTCAGTTATTTGTCCAATATAAAACTTTGCTGTTTTTAATGTTTTAAACTCGACTAAAACGAAAGGGGACTGCATTTACCTGCAGATTCTTCGAATTATATATCTTCCTGTTAACAATGTTGTTGTCTTCTTCCTCAGAAGATATTATTAATACTTCATTAGATAAATCTAGCAAAGAAAATCTGCTTACGGTCATAATGTCAGAATTATCAGAAGATAATTCTTCGTTCTGCATTAGTGATGCGCGAATTCGAATAATCATCATAATCGAATAACTCAATGGTTAGAACATCTCGATTACAATGGAATAGGGTAGCCTATTCGAGTGATGGACGAATGATTCGCTCATCTCGTCTGTCACTCGCCACTCGCATCGCCATCGCGAGTCACGACAACGAAGAGACGAGAGTTTGATTTGAGAGTGTCGCTCTACAGCTGATGCATACAGACGTTCAACTTGGTGTCCAGATATTTTATTATTGTAAGTCCGGTATAGTGGCTCTCCTTTTGAGGAAATGAATTTATATGATTCATTATCTGCATTCTTACCTCGGGAGTTAGACCATGGTGATTGTCATGTTAACCTCTCTTGTCTTGGGGACCGTTCACATACCACGTGGACACTTTTTGGGTACTTTTCCCCCCTTGTGGACAATCGTGGACATTTCCATAACCCCATCCTGCCCCTGCCCCCCCCCCCCCCCCTGTCCACGTGGAAAATGCGGTTTTTTCCCCTGTACTTGCGACGCAAAATGCGACATTTCGATGAAAAATTAACTTCAAGAAGAGGCAGGGAGCTGAATGGTTTAAAATTAGTACTTGCAATTTTAACGTTTAATTTAAAATTACAATAAAATTAAGAGGAATAACACAAATCTTTCTTATTAAAAAGCTGAAACATTGCTCTTTACAAAAAATATAAACAGATGAAGTATTTTTTATTTTATTTGTTTTATTATAGCAGCAATAAAAAAGTAAAGTAAAGAGTAAAGTAAAAAGTAAAGGAGTAGTAAATTACGCTATACTTATTATACTTAAACTGGTAGGTATTATGCAGTGCCGTCGTCTACTGCCAGGGATTCTGCAGGCATTCTTGGAGGTTTTCAATTACTGGTAACCCTGGAGCGTCTTGGTCATCCTGGACCTGATAAAGATCCAAATCGGAATCGTCTACGTCGCTCTCGTTGACCCAGGTGACCTCGACGACACCGTCGTCCTCAATGGAACGGAGGACTTCCTCACCGCGACGTTTCAGCAATGCTCTTGGGCGGATCTTAGTTAGCTGCTTCGCAACTTGGTGCATCTGAGATTTGTGACTCTGTGCATTTTTCTTTGAAGAAAAATAGAGTCCACAATCAACAGCGTTCTCTTGCGTAGCAATGAGATCAACTCCATTATTATTGACGGGCAGTTCTTTCATCAGTCTGTTTTTAGGTATTATTTCTGATAGTTTCTTCAAAATGTTCTCTTTTCTGGCCATGGTGATTCCTCTGGCTTCCGTTTTTGGTGGTCTTAGGTCGAACTTTCAATTTTATGAAGCTGTCCTTTAGGAAGTTGAGTTCGATTGGAACACCTTTGAAACCGTTTTCTAGGTCATAGTAAACAACTCTTGTGAACGAGACTTGAACAATGTCATGCAGCAGGGGCCTTGGTACTGCATTTTTTTTTATTATTGCCGATGATCCGAATATTGTTAAAATCATAATCTGCTATACCCATCTCTTTGATTTTGACTTTTCCGTTGTTTGCTTGTCTCACAACTTCGACCAAGTCATCAAAGTTATAAATCTTTGTTTTTTTTTTTTCATTTTTAATTCTACTTGATGATGAAAGTTATATGCTGACATAAATGTATGCCCTGGTTCAATAGTAGTTAAGGGTGATACTTTCACATTTGATTTTATCGCTGTTTACGGTGTAGACCATGAATGACTTAGCATCCAGTTCTTATTTTGGCTAGAGCAGTTGTCTAGCCAAAGTTCTATGGACAGTCTCTAACTAATTTAACGAACACTCTGAACGTATTTAAGATTTATTGTTTTCTCCCAGATGTAACCGTGTTCCGTAACTTAAAAGGTAAAAACGCAACTTTTATTAGATCACTGCGGTGTCCGTCAGTCTGTCAGAGGTTTTACTCAAAAACTACGCAACATAGAAACTTGTTTAGTATAATGAATAGATCTTGTTGACGCCCACACATATAGCTAGTCAATAACCAGATACAACACAATTTTAGATTAATATATCAGCTTGGTTTCAATAAAAAAAAAGTTTAAAAAACATGTCGCAAATAAAATACAGGTTAAATAAAAGTTGTTTAATTCAAATTAAAGACAAAGGTGACCCGACTAAGGCGTCAAATTATTATTATTTATTATTATTTATTTATATACACTAGCAGCTTGCAGCTGATGCGTGTACTTCACGTGTTGAGTGCACTGTTTTATAATAGATCTTATATTTTTATTGTTTTTTTTTTTTTTTACTTTTTTATTATAAATTTTTTTTTATTATATTATTAGTGTTTGTTTTTATTTTTGTTTATGTTTAGCAAATGTTTGTCAAGTAGATTTTTAAAACCATTCACTGAGATAGCACTTATCACTTCTTGTGGTAGCTTGTTCCAAGAGTCCACTACTCGGTTAGTTAGAAAGTACTTTCTTGGGTTGGAGTTGGAAGTGTTTCGGTTTAATTTTAAAGAGTGACCACGGAGTCCCTCGTTGGTGTTCATTGTGTACATTGAATTAAGGTTGGCTACATCGTAATGACCATTGAAAATTTTGAATGTTTCGATGAGGTCCCCTCTTTGTCTTCTTTGCTCTAGTGTAGTAATACCAAGTGCGTCCAAGCGGCTTTCGTAAGACTTGTTCCTCCTAAATGAACGTCAATAAAACGCCATACGCGCTGTGTCCAGTCTTTATTTCTTCTCTTCTATTGATAGTTATAGATGTCTAATCTAGTGTGTTGTACCAAATTTTTGAAGTGAAAAATAAATATATCTTATTCTTATTCTTATTTGCAAATACACTGAGAAAGTTTTCTACCGGTTTTTTATGACGTATAACCAGGAATCGCACAAAGCTTAAATCCTTTAATTCCATATTTATGAAGATTCTGCTTGTTGTATTGTCTAGATATGATCTTTCCTCGAAACGGAACCATCCTTTCATCCATTCCGCCGGCGTATAGTTGTTTTTGAAAGAATTGTTCATTTTTTCCAGAAGTACACGCACGCGATACAGTCGATCCGTTTTATTTAGATCATCTTCTATGGAGAAATGCAACATTCGCAGTACAAGTTCAAAACGATTGAGTCAGATAATTGTCTTCGGCAAAGGATGTGAAGTTATTTCATCTTTTGACAAATAATCAGCCAACTTAGGAAGCTTTACTAATCCCATGAAGATAATCAAGCCAAAGAAATGTTTCATCTCACCGATGTTAGTTTCTGCCCACTGACGAATGCGAGCACCCTTTGTTGCTTCAGGATTTTTTGTAATTTTAGCAAAAGTATTTTTATTTGTTGCGTCAACTACTCGTATCTTAATTATTTGAAGTATATCATCCATCAGTTAAAAACAGCGAATAGAAGTCAGCTGGGGACATGTTAGACATCGTAGTGCGAAGACGAAGCGGAGGACCAGATATTTCAGTGAAAGGTATTATGTGTCGTTGATTGCCTTTAGGCCATATTCCTGACGAGCGTGTATTCCGGAAGTACCTGGCGAAAGACCTTCAGTTTCGGAGTCGCTGGATTCGCTGGCAGACATGGTGCGGCGTCGCGTGCGGCCGCGTTGAGGTGGTTGTATTTCAGCTCGATCCTCATCACCAGGATTCACGTTAACACTCCTATTTAGCAATTAAAATTCGATATGTCTAACTGAGTCAAATCGTCCTCAGTTATGTTGTAGCTTGAGTAGATGAGGTGTAATATGTTACAGAATTTGGTCGTGTAGAATGTTGAGTCGGAGTGTAATTAAGTCCTGAAGTAGAAGCGGCTTTTCGATCAAGATCCACATATTGAGTGCCTTGTTATGGCGGTGGACTAGGCAGTGTCTTGGAGCTGTAGGACCCACTTGGTGAGGTGTACGATGATGTTACAGAATAACGTGGAGCTCTTTGCAATTGGAACGGAGTACCACCCCGGTAATATTTTAAGTTATTGATCCAGTGGCACCGTGTGAGTTGTAGATGTCATTAAATATTGCTCTTTGGCGTCCATCACAATTTTAAAAATTTGACGTTGTATCCTTATCTGTAGGTACTCCGGAAAGAGAGATGTGGTTTCACACATGCTTAAAAATTTTTTCTCCATGGCAGTGGTTTTATTTATTGATTCATTCTTAGAAGCGTTCTATTATTTGTTTTCTTAAAAGATTTCTCTCTTCTGTTCTTATCTCTCTTTTTTCTGTTACTCTTGAAGTATAGAATGTATAGCTTTATTTCTTTTTACTTTTAAGACGTCTTGGGATATTATCTTCACGCTGCTGCTATTTTACTAGCATTACTGTCCGTTATAACTTGAAAGATTTTGTCCGTAACCGTACTTTCTGAGAAAGTGTTACTTTTTAAGTCCGGTACATACAACACATTTTGGATTACCTTTTTGTTCCAGTTCGAGCCATTGTGCACTTCAATATGAATGTTCCCTCTACCGAGAGCTCTTAGTCTATGTCCATCACCAATTATTATTATTGTTTTTAGGTTTTCAAATTTATTATAATTCACAAACAAGTCGCGCGTCCCCGACATGTGCTCGCTGGCATCTGGGGTCCAAGACCCATTTATCATTTTTACCATACGCTTCACCGCTCGCAAACGCGTACCGATCTTCGTTCAGTCCTTCACAAATTAAAGCGCATTTGTCATTATTTTTATTAGAATTGTTGTTTTTGTTTTTATTAAAATAGCATTGACTTATTTTGTGTCCCGGTTTTTGTTTCTTCTGAATGGTTGAATTTGATGGTGCCAGTACCATGAAGGTTCTATGTCGACAGCTTCACCATCACAGGAATAAATTGTTGGTGTTCAGCAGACGTCCACTTTTTCGTATGTGATAGATATTAGAACATTTGGCAGCTAACTCGAAGAAATTGTCATTCAGGACATCGGACAAAGTTGACGGAGCAGTTAGTCTCTGAAAGGATTGACAAAGTAGCAGTAGTTGCAGAAGTACAAGGTTCCACGTCACCATTACCTTCAGATGTGACATTTATGTGAATATGAGTAGATAGAGGATCATTTTTGATTGGAAAGGGTTTATTGGGACCTTTAATGAAAATGTTCGACGTAATTTTTATTCCAGATGAGTTATTTCTACTGTCTCTCCGCTTACGCTTACTGTGGCATCAGCAGTGCTGACTGATCTGCCTGGTTGTCACAGTAACTTTTTATTTCTTAATTTTGTTTTTCCGATGTAGCATCTGGTATTTCCATCTCCATCTGCATGTTGACCGGATTATGGACCTCTGTTGAGGTGCTAACTTGAAAAGCAACCTCGATTGTCTCTGGGCATGTACTAAGTAACTTTACTTGGTATTATCATGAAGTCATCCAGTGACACCAATGACCCAACATCTAAGAAACTCCCCGACAGATGAAGTGTAGAAGGTGTTCCAAGGGATGAAGCTGGCAGCGAAGTGTTAGGGGGCCTAGTTTCTTGTTCCGGAGTCTCAGCTATCCTGAGTATGTTTTCTGCAGTCTCCATCTCAGCATTTGAATTCTTGGTCAATTTCTTCGAGATATTCTTTAAGTTCTCGAAACCACTTTCTAATATTTTCTTCGGTGACCCTTGCTCTTCATTTATTGATACTTTCTGCGGAACGAAAGGACACTGCAGAATTCCTCTTAAAAAAAATTTGGTACCACGTTTGGCCTGATCTATTTGGAATCTCTAAAAAGATTACGTATTTCGCTGTTCTGAATGATTTTTTGCACCGTATCCAGCAGCTCTTCCTTTTTTACTGAGAATCCGCATTTTGCTAGATTTATAACCCAGTTGGTTATCAGGTTTTCGCCTTCAAGGCGAGGCCGGTCGAAACGGCTATGTAAATAGTTAGATAGATAGATAGATAGAAAATTCTTTATTGCTCCAGTAAACATTAAACAGTAACAAATACATTGGAAAATTTACATAAGGTGCAAAGGCGGACTTATCCCTTACAGAGATTTCTTACAGTCAACCTTTGGATGTTTGAGATTCGATAATATAGTGGAATGTAAGTAGGTAGTAGCAAAAGAGTTGCGTGACAATTGGAGATAAATTTAATAATAAGAATACTTATTAATACATACATATAAGTACATGATAGTAAAATATAATCCATACATGTTTAATACATATAAATTACTAAATATATAGAATATTATATACAAATAAATATACATACATACATACTTGTCCATCCAGGTAAGTATGAAACAAAAGTGGTTTTTGTTTTTTAGGTTTTTACTTCACATTGACGGAGGTAATACAGTTTTAGGTGTTTTTTGAATAAGGGAAGCGATTTACAATGTCGGATAAAGTGTGGTAGTGAATTCCACAGTCGAGCTGCGTGAACAGAAAATGAGTTGGTATAAAAACCAGTTTTATGAGAGGAGATAGCTAAAATATTGTCATGACTAGACCGAAGTGGGACACCGTGAGAAGATAGGTTCTGAAAACGGGAAGATAGATACTCGGGAGCAGAGGGGTTGTTAAGACATGAGTAAAGAAGACTAAGAATGTGGGAATTCCTGCGGTAACGGATTGGGAGCCATTTGAGACGTCTGCGATATTCTGAAACATGGTCGTACTTGCGTAGTCCGAAAATGAATCGTAAACACATGTTTTGCAGACGCTCAAGCTTATCCAGGAGTTCCTCAGTAACGTCCAGGTAACATACATCTGCATAATCAAGAATGGGGAGAAGCAACGATTGTGCTAGAATTGTCTTTGTAGTGGTCGGAAGAAGGTTCTGAAACCGTCTCAGGGAGTGCGCCGCAGCATAGACTTATGCTTTCTTATGCTTTATGCTTATGCTTTATAGTTTGTGCTTTCCTTCTAGTTCAGTGTAGCCGGCACAACCGAAGGGAAGCACTGACGTGGCACCTAGTTCACCCGGTGTTATGGGCTGACATCGCGGATGTTGTATGTGATGTAGCCAACCATGTCAGTCAGTTTACATAAAAACGTGTTTCACATAGGTAAACGATGATCCATTGCCAATACGAAAAAAATGCTTTATATGTCATATATATTGATACAGAAAATATATTAAACTGTTTATGCAATGATACCTTTTTTTTTATTTTTTTATTTCATCTTCCGTTGCCAAAACTTCACTACTATCATCATTCCAGCCTTCTATAAGATTTTGAATTACATCCTCGTCATTCATGTTATCGAAATCACTATATTGTACCGAAATGTCTTCCCTTGTTATTTCATATGGTTTCAACAATTGTAGAGAGCGGGTGGTCATGGCATCCGTCATAATTTTTCTTGTTGTTTCAGCCTCAAATTTGAAATGAACGGATCTAATTGATGATAGTAGTGCCCGGTTAAATAAATCAGTCATTGTTTTTTCTCTGTCTGACTTTCGAGCATGATGTTCTCTGTCAGACTTCCAGAACTTATTCCTTACTTCTCCCGCTTGTTATGAAAGTAAACCTACAGGTACTGCAGAATTCCGAATTATGTCCTTGCCATGAACCAAATTTTTTTGCAAGGTAACTGTCATGGGATACCATTCAAAACTTTGAACGTATTTGATTGCCTATGACATACAAAAATCACCGAACTTGTTCATATCAACTGGCAGCCAGCAAGATAAAACCACTAATATTGTTTACAAATCATCAAGCAGCCATTGGGGGATTCCTAATATTTGTGCAAAAGTTTCACGGTATTTGTGAGACAATGCCATACGGGCAGTATTGCCGTCATTTGTTGTTCCCGAATTTGGCCGCACAACATCCACCAGAAGCCCCGTTTACTTTCTTACTTCTTGCTGCATCTTTTTCTTTTTTCTTCCACAATGATAGCCTCTTGGGAATTGGAGGGTATCCTCTAGAGCTGGGTCGTTTCCGGTTTTTCGTAAAACGAAACGAAACCGTTTTTATAAAACAAAAAACGGTTTCAAGAAACACTTAAAAAAGAAACGCTTTTTTTGTTCCTAAGGCGTGCAATGAGCATGCATGCATAAATGGTATAATACATAAAACCAACTACCCTTCATACTTTTTTCAGGCTTAGGACTGACTGAAAATATTATTTCAAAATGTAAATTTTTATATTTACATTTTTTGCACATATTTATATGTATGTATTTATATCTATAGTACACTTATAAAATAATATTTACAAATTAAATCTCTCTTGATTCATATTTACATTGAGGAACATAAGTTGCCTCACTTTCTCCGTTCTGAGACTGGCTCGTCTGTCTGAAATTATTAGCCCCGTTTTGCTGAACATTCGTTCTCATGGGACAGATGTACCGACCACATTACAATTGCCCCTATAAATTTAAGCTAAATTTTGATAGATGTTGCGGTGCGCATGCCACCATCTACGCGGGCCATTGTAATTTCCGGCGATATTTTTTCTCCGCAAAATGTCATCATCGACATACATGTGCAAATTCTTTTATTGCTTTCGACAACGACGTGAGGAGATCTTGTCAGCCATAAATTTGTCGCAAATATTCCACGCAATTGTTGTGTCAAAAGTGGAAGAAGGGACTACAGGCGCCGCTGTTTGTTCCCATCTGGCAATCATATCATGCACCTTGTCCTGGATTCTGCGTTTTGTTTTCAAAGTTTCAGTTTGGTCGGAAAAAGCGGCCATTTTATACCTGTGGTATAAAATGGTAAGAACGCAGCTATCACTCCATAGTATAATTGCTGTGAAGTGCGGATTTTCGACTATGACTTCTTTTAAGATTCTGGAGACAAAGCTTGCAATTTTATTACCTCCTCTGCCAGCGATACATTCAGTCCTGATGGCGCAATATTCTTTTTTATTTGTGTAGAAGTGTGCTGTCATATGTAGCTTATTTACTTTTGTAAAATAAGTTGCTGCCCTCTGCTTTTGAACTGGAAAGTACGCCTTCTAAATCGAATGACAAGACAGGTATATTTCCCTTTATGTCATTCGGCAAATTTTTTTTTAAAACATAATTATGGCAAATTTAGCGAGAAATCGACAAAATAATTAAATATCTCAATATTTACAATAGTATTGTCAAAGTTTGGTACTAGAAAAAAAAATTACGCCGAAAAGTCCTCATATTCTGCATTAGGAACCATATAAAAGTGACATATTTTATTTAATAATAAAACGTCAAAATGGTAATCAAAGGGTGAAAAAAAAATACATATTTGGTTATTTCCATTTTTAATGAATCTGATTTTAATGACGCCCAAAAAACCGATCACTGCTGATATCTGTCGCTCAGATAGTAACACTCAAGCAACGGTAAGTATGTTTGGTATATTTTCATTAACGAAATTTTCGGTTTTCTTCATTGGAGTTACTTATTCTATGCGATCCATGGGACTATTTTTATTTTCATCTACCTTTTCTAGGACTTCTAGTTTCTTTAATATGATTTCCTGGTCTTCTTTTATTTTCTTTATGTCCTGCCGGATATTTCGGATACTTCGACCCATATCTTCTGGATTCATACGAAGTTCTCTATTTCTATTTTGAAGTCTGCGTTCGATGCGTCGTTGGACGGACATGAGCTTGGGAAGGGCTTTAGGTTTTTTTATAATAAGGCTCAATATATTTTGGCTGTTTGGCATATTTCCTCCTCATTCGAGGTTTTGTCTGAGTTTCAACTAGAGAAGTTTCAGATTTCGTTTGAGATTTCGTGTCAGAGATTACGTTTCAGTGGCTTGCGTTTCAGTGGCAAACTGATAAATTATACCGACTATGTCGTGAAGTGTGTCTTTCCCACTGAAAGTTTCCACGTATCGATCGTAGTTGCCAAACGCTATGTGTGTGCTGAGAGCAGGGTTGGTGGATATACCTTTAGGAATTAAACTACTGTCTTCAGTAGCCGCATATGTGAGCTCAGTTTCTAATTCTTCCACCTTTGAATAGCTTACTGTGCAACCGTACCTATTTAGTATGTCGATAACTTTTCTACTACATGTTAGAGACTTCATTACCATTCCTAATTTAAGGTGGTTCGCTGGTTTTACTCGTCCCTTGGTGACTAAGTATATCGAATCACTACACAAAGATGTAATTTTAGTTATATTCTCATTATACATTTGATGCCTTGTATTAGCCCCATGCACAAGATCAGTAATAAACTGTGTAAATTATTAGGTATGCTACACTCTTCTTCAATTATAGATTCTGGTGTCAATTTATGTGGATTTTTTTTAAATCGTTGTTTTTAATATCTGACCTTAGAGCAAAAGCTACTTCCTGAAATTTGACACGAGTTTCAGTTTTAAGGAACAAATTCTCCTGAATAACTTTATCTAAACAAATATGTTTTTTTTTTAATTTGTTTGTCAAAACGTTACTTAATTTAAATGAGATCATTGAATGTCTCTGTCAATTTCTTTTGCAAGTGCTGTGGATTAAAAGCCATAGAATCAGTAGCACCAGACTCAACTAATAACATTCTATAATAAGAACCTATATCGACAAGGTAATAAATGTTTTCTTTCGTTTATAAAGTGTTTGAGCTGCTCATATGCTTTTTTTGTACCTTTCTTTTATCATGCCATTCGATTTCCTCATTTAATTGGTCAAAGGAACTCAAAAATGTTTTTTGATATTGAGTCCTACAAATAGCATGATAAGATAAAGTTTCAATATTAGTCAATTTCTCACATAATTGAATGTCCTGCAAGCTCTCAGCGTAAAATTTTAATGTATCTCGAACGGATTGCTCGCCAATTCGTAAGTATTGTCTGTTGCCACGGACTCTCTTTTCAAACTGGTTACAAATTACATTAGCCTATTGGGGTACTCGATGAGGTAGGCATTTTTGCACCCGGCTCTCCCACTACAATTTTCTGAATTTCAAATTGATATTAGGTCGCTCTGAATGGAGATTTAAACTCACGTATCTTCTATTGCGGTTCAAAGAAGTCCAATCGTCAAAGCTTATGGAAAACTGTCACGGCAAGTTGCCCGCTCGGTCGCCGCTGCATCTTGGCTCGGCGCTTCGTGCAGTCCCCGCGTGTCACCGCAAGATCCCAGCTCCGGCTCGTCGCTATAATTATTATATTATTTCACTGTGAATAAAATATTATTTTATTGAGGAAGTGTACGTCTATAATATGAAATCTTTGTATGCAATGTGTGGTATGCCGCCCGCAATATATGTCAGAGACAATACGAAAAAGACCAAAGAGTCTAATTAAAAATGTATGGTTTAGACATTTACGAATGTCAACATTGAAAATAAAATGGAAAATAAAAGAAACAAGCTTTTTCTTTTCTACATAAAAATGTAAAATAATACGAGAATAATTAATATAATTTGTAAAAAAAAAAAAAATTTTTTATCTTTATAAATCTGGTGCACAAACTGTAATATACTTCAATCATCAAACAATCAACAACTCATGCTTAAGATGGTCACAGAGCAACGCTAAGTATGTCTATTATCAAGTTGACGCCGCTTATGGACAACATGGTGAGAACAGCCACACCTGGACTTGGAGATTTTCCGTGTTTCAGTCTAAGCATCATGAAGAGTGATAGGGAAGCAGCAACAGAATTAAATGTTATGCTTATAACAACGGTGATTAGAGGCTCAAGGACCACTTTAATGGAGCCTGTAGAAATGCCTGTTTTCGGCCCCTCGTACACTGACATTTTTGCAATTTCTCTGCCTTTTTCCTTCAACACTTTGAAGTGGATGCATTGATGACACGGAATAGGTATGCCTGAAACCTCGCATTTCCAGTTCTTTGGGTCCTCCAAGTAGTTGTCTATTAGTAAGCAAGCATATTTAATTTGATTAGCACTGTTGACTCTTGTTGTTTCTCCCCAAAGAGTGATCCTTATGTCGATCTCATTGTGAGGACCCCTGCACCTAGGATTTTCCTTCATGATGCATCTGTCATAGTTCCTGTTTTCAACATATTCTGCTCTTGTCGGTGCCTTTGTTGTGATTATAAGTATAGCCATGATGATTTGTGTTACTTGAAATTTTGCAGCAATCATTTTATTATGTTATGGTTTTTTTAAATTTTTTTAAATTTATTTTATATAGGTGACACAAACAGTAACATGATGAGTATAATAGAATGGTCTTAAATATAAGTAAACTTAAAAATAATCATGAGACCAGCATATGTGCTACACGCAGTATAATATTTATGAGTCGATTTGAAGTGAAGATTACTTTGATATAAATTAGAAATAAATTAAAGTGAAAGAATTGAGAGAGTAGTAACAATATAGATTAAGGTAAATGGAGTTAAGATATCATCAAGTACGTATAGCAATTGAAGAAATTATTATCTTTAAATGTTAAGCCAGAAAACGTCCACAATTAGTTACCATGATTAAAAATTTAATTCAATAAAATAAAAATAAAATCAAATTATATTAAATAAGCCAAATCAGGTTAAATTAAATTAGATAACAATGCAACCAAATGCAAACCACGATCTCCTCCATTTTCCCATAGTGCCATTTCAACTGTTACGGCCACTGAAAGATCACGATCTCTATTAGTCGCAGATGGCCCCGAACTCGTCCAATGCCTTTTGTATTTCCATGTGAATCTCATATTTCTTGCTCAATTAAAATAATGCCCAAAAGAAGTTGTGTCTGGATCTGAAAAAAGATCCAGACACAACTGCTCTAGGCATTTTGCAAACTCTTCTACGGAAGTAATATTTAAAACTGCTCGCAATGTCTTGTAAACTAGTGCTTTTTTCTCATGTCCGCCGCTGATTTTCGACAAGTTTTTTCTCCTACTTTGATCTATGTACATGCCAAGCTCACAAAAGACGATGTGGAACTTTGCCCATCACTGAAGTCCATGCATTAAAGAATGCAGGTGCATCGTCAGACATGAAAGTGTTTGCTTTGACTAGGCCTATATGATTTTTCACCTGTTTAAAAATAATTGAAACACTGTTTCATCTTCTCTATTAGAGAAACAGAAAGCAATCGGACAGCCAGATCCGTACTCATCGACGGTGGCTATTGACGACAGTACCTATTTAGTATTCTGTGCTATTGTGTACAGATTGAATTATAAGAGTTTGTACCATGCGTGCCATCTCTCTGTCCCGTCTAAATTTTGTTAATTGCTTTTTCCGAAAATTTGCCAGGAATCTCATGTCTTGAGATTCCTGGGCCTGAACAATTGATGGGCCGGGAGTTTGGCTATCGAGTGTGTCTTCATTTGGGGAACACCCGCTGGATGTAGGACGTAAGAGTGCCACAATTGAATGATGCATTTCGATTTCGACAGTGGTAGTATCTTTTTTTTATTTCTTTTTTTATTGTAAGCTCGACATATGGCGCCGAGGCACCCATGCGATGTCTAACGGCGCCCATGGACATTGGACATCGTTGGCCATATTGAAAAAATACGTTTGTGAATTTGTCAACTCTTGCATTATAGATGCTTCCGGAAGCCGTCTTTCTGTATACCTTTTTGTCAATTATGTGAACATCTCTTTGCTCAAGTTGGATTTCATGTTCTCTAATCTGTTAAGGGCAAACGTCACTGCAACATCTGCAGTTAAAAGTGATGCATCACATTGACACAATGATCAACTGTGGTTTTCACAGTATCTAATACTTCGTGAAGTTCTTTTAGTTGTGTCCATTCCTCTTAAGGTTCTTTTTAGCCTAGTCATCGACTGCAGAATCCCATATATCGACACCTAGTTATCGACATGTTCCAATATTCGTGATCTAGTATTCAACATGCTCTATTTATCGTCATCCAATTATCGGCGTATTCCCAACACCATTCCCGAAAAAAAGTCTTCAGTCAGTCAGTTATCAGTCATCAGTCTTTTAATCATTTTAATCAGCATTCTTTAATTTTAAACAAAAACCATACTAATTATTTAAACAAATGAAATATTTAACATTAACACTGAAAATTTAGGTAGTACTTTTAAATATTATTTGGTATTACAATAGTTATGGCAACTTTTATTCATAGTTTTGTTTGTTAGGCTACTAAGTACCTACTTGCTTAATATCATAAACAACAATACTTAATGGCATGCAAAACTTAACATACTTTTTATGATATTATCCATTTGGAATTACAATATTATGTATTTTTTAATAATATGGCCTTAGTCTACCACTTAATTATCAGTTACTGGCTTAAAGAAAAATCTATGAAAATAAAGAAAAATAAAGTTTTCTCAAGAGCATTAAATGAAATAATTAATGGACGTTACATTACATTGCGAAAGGCAGATATTCTTTCATTTCTGGTATTGCATAGAAACCTCTTTTATTACATAGAACTGGTTTGGAAATCGCCACAGCAATGTCGAACTTTTGGTACAAGATTTTGTCTTCTTTTTCCGGCCACTTGAACGTGTTACCCAATGAAAATCTCCACTAGCATATGTTTTTGCTGGCTTCGAAAATCTGCTCAGTAGCAAATCTTCGGATTCTGAGTTTTTAGATTTTGCAGAACAGTTAATGGAGCGTAATCGTTTTGAAAGCATTTACTTTGGAACGATCGCGTCTGCAAAACATCTCAATGTGTCAGCGTTACAAGGCAACGTACAGTCTCAGTCAGACGGCTCAGTCATGTCAAACAATGGGGTGACAGTGAATCAAGCAAGCAATATAAAATTACCTGTCATAGTCTTACCAAAATTTGGAGGGTCTTATGACGGCTGGTTGGAGTTTAGGGACATGTATCATTCATTAACAACAATTCATTCCCTTTACTGGCAACTTATAAGTGGAAAATGCTTTCAAAAAGGCGAATTCTGGCATGTAAAACTGAAAGTCCAAACTCGGTAGCCTCAGAACTAATATCTTTATCAGAATCCAATCGGTTGAATTCTTTTGAAGTTGCACCACATAAGGAGCATCGACTAGTGGATTTCGTTCCAGTAGCAGCGTTGCAGACCTTGCCGTCTACTATTGTCATGATGAACACATGTTTAACTAAAAACTTCTTTCCATTAAAGTCAGCCTCTGTTGCGTTTAGCGAATTCGCAGAATTTTTCACGTACCAGATTTCTTCTTCCCTAATATCAGTATTATCTTTAACGAAACGGTCGACAATTTATTTATTTATTTATTTATTTATTTGTTTATTTGACACTTAACTAGCAAACCTTACAGGATATCCTAACTCGTTTACTAGCCTAATTTTACTTATGCATGCAATTTATTAAGATAACTTATAACTAATCTCTTATATGTACCTATACTATTATTAAAAACATCAAACTCTGTCTCCTTATTTAGCTCGTTCAGCATATTAATAGCTCGGTTTAGAGGAGAGCACCTCTGTAGATTTGTTCTTGCAGGAGCTGGTTGGAGAAGAACATGTGTCCTGGCCCTATGATAGTTATTCGGAACATATAAATTAAACAACTGTAGGAAAACCGGGTTACTGATTTTCCCATTTAATGTTTGGAAAATGTAGGACATGAGGGCTAAGTCCCTTCTGAATTCGATGGAATTGTAGCCCACCATGCCTAGTAAAAATTTTGTCGGGTACAAATATGGGTAATAATTAAACTGTTTTTTATACAAAGATCTGATGTACTTTTTTTGAACCTTTTCCAGCATGAGTGTATATGATGACTCATGCGGGGTCCAGATGATTGCACTGCTTTCTAACTTACTTCGGACAAACGAATTATACAGCAGCTTAACTGAGGCAGTATTACTGAAATCTTTCGACTGTCGCAATACTACGCCCAGTGTTCTACTCGCGACCTTGCACACTTGCCCCATGTGATCGTGAAATGTTAGCTTGTCGTCGAATAATACACCCAAGTCCTTCACTTGCTGGGCACGTTTAAGTGGAATATCTCCTAGTTTATACGCATATTGGATCGGGCAACTTTTCCTAGTGAAGCTAATGATCATGCATTTGTCGGTGTTAAAATGCAGTTGATTCGCTAGACTCCACTGATGTACAAAGTTTATGTCGCGTTGGAGAGCTTCACAGTCTGCTTCGTTCTTTATTTCCAAAAAGATCTTGAGGTCATCCGCGAATAACAAGCACATAGCGAGTCTCACCACTAAAGGAAGGTCATTTATCATTAAAAGGAATTCTAACGGTCCTAGGTTTGATCCCTGACTGACCCCTGATCGTGTATAATAGGTGTTTGATCGACTGGATTGGTATTGAACGAATTGAGTTCTTTCCTTCATATATTCCGCGAAGAAAGATAGCAACCCTGGAGTAAATCCGAAGTCTGCCATCTTCCTCAGCAGAATATCATTGTCGACACGATCAAAGGGTTTTCTGAAATCAAAGTACGCTACGTCCACTTGTTGTTTAGCGTCTATTCTATCTATTAGGTATGTACTCAGACATACCAGGTTTGAAGTGGTGGAGCGTTCCGGCCTAAAGCCGTGCTGTGCGTCAGAAAGATGTGATTTAACTTGGTTGTATATTTGAGTCTGAAGTATAGTTTCAAAGACCTTCGCGAAAGTGTTGAGGACCGCTACGGGTCTATAGTTACTGACGTCTGACTTCGAGCCTCCCTTGTGAATAGGAACGACGCGACTGTTCTTCCATACTGCTGGATATTTTTGCGAATCGAGTGATAAGTTAAAAATATGCAGCAGTGGTTCCGCTACAAATCCCCCGCACATTTTTAGTACAGAAGGTGGTAAACCGTCCGGTCCAAATGAGTTTTTTGCCTTCAATTGCATGAATGCTTTCTTCAAGTCGCCGTACGACACCTCCCCGATACTCACCCGCCGCGAGTCGGCGGCGGCGCCTGCCCCCGCCATGATCGGATCCAGTATCGGGGGAGTGTGGTTATACACCGACTCGAAGTATTGAGCGAAGGCATTAGGGATATCCCCCCCCCCCCCCCCCCCCCCACGTACTTGTTACCATTATACGTTATTTCATCAGGAAGAGAAGTTTTGCGCTTACTTGCCCTGATGAAATTCCAAAACTGTTTGCAGTCTATTTTGATGTTATCTTCGATTCCTTTGATATATTGCTCGTACAGTTGCCTCGACCTGAACCGCACTGTAGAACGCAACTTCACGAACATTTCACGATCACCTTGTTGCCCGAGCTGCTTGTGCCGCTTGTGGAAGTAGGCTTTGCTGCGTATGTTGCGAATTAATTCAGCATCGAACCAAAGCGGATATATAAAACGCTGGTTTGAATGTTTTCGCTTCTTTTTAGGAACGCAATCATTAATACATTCAAATATTTTCGAATACAAAGCCTCTACAGATTCATCCACATTGGAAGAACTGTAGACGCTGGACCAGTCAACCTTGCTGAGTTGGCTACGTAATTTAGGAAAATCTGTTCTAAAGAAATTCCACTCATCGGTGTCTTTTGAGTCGTGTTCGTCAGTATCGTGATCAGCTGAATGTAATGTAGCACCGGCCGACACCGACACGGTGAAGTAGAGTGGCGGGTGGTGCAGGTCCTGCTTCACCAGCTCCTCCTCTGCCAGTTCTACCGTGATGCTCTCCTCCGGCAAGTTCGACAGGACTAGGTCTAGTATCCTGCCGTGTACGTTGCGAATCGCATTGTGCTGAACGAGACCACAGAACGACTTAAAACATTCAAAATTATGATGAACAGTTTGCGACATAGAATACAGATTATAGAGATCAGTAGATTCCGCATCCCCTGTGATAAGATCCAACATGCAAGTGAATCTTGAGTATATGAAATCTGAATATCCAGCAGCAGTGATGTCAGATGCAAAATTATTTACTTCCTCTAGTCCTTTGACCTTGTCCCTCAACACCAGAGGAAGATCGGAAAGTGCTGGAATATTCTGAATAGGATCCATTTGAGCTACAAATTTGTCTGTTGCCACCATGGTGTTGTAAATAACTTTCTTGATATGTGGTAGCAAAACTAAAACTCGGGTATACCCTCCGCTACCGTCGCCAAATGCTGCTGCATTCTCAACCCTGTCTTGAAGAATTAAGGGAAGAAACTCAGCTAATTTATACTGACTTGATGTATTGACTGGTGCTCTTCTAAATCTCAGAGTAGCGTAATCTCTTATAGAAGATTTAGGTACTAGATTGTTGGGTTTATTGGGATCATACATCCATGTGTTGTCCAATTCGAGAGCTTCTCTTGTGATTTCTTTGGTTGATTTGGGAACTGGGATCTCATTTCCAGTTATGATTTTCCTGTTTAATGTACGGATGCTTTTTGGAGTTGGTCTTTCCACAGACTTGCATAGATGGTCTAGAGACTCGGCACTGATGCCTCCAATCACCCACATGTAACAATACCTCGGAGAAGAAGGTGTTGGGGTTTCCCGTATTATCTTTTCATTTTCTTTACCAGAAACTAATCGTAGAGGGACGAAACAGCTCTGAAATATGTTCGCATCTGAGTCGGCATCATTTAAATGTTTTGTTTATATTGAGATTGCTGAGAGCTGTCACTACCCCATTAAATAAACTTCAGGTTGTCTCGTTCCTGCTCCTTCAATGTTATCTCGACCTCTTCTACGAAAGTAGATAAACGCGTAATGGTAAGATCAATCAAAGGTTGTTAATGGCTTTCAGCGTAGGTACTCGTTACTCTACATGATTCAGTTGGTGGGTTATTTTGCTTTTTGTTGCGGATGAGGAAGAGGAAGAGGAAGCGGATGAGGAAGCGGATGAGGAAGCGGATGAGGAAGCGGATGAGGAAGCGGAAGAGAGAGAGACGGAGAGAGAGAGAGAGAGAGAGGGGGGGAGAGAGAGAGAGGGAGAGAGAGGGAAGTTAATTATATTTCGGGTTATTTTTTCACCATATAGGCCTATTTTCTTGAATATTTATTCTTTTCTCCTTTATATAATTATTTAAGAGTGACTTCAGTACTACGAATCTAACTACAGGTACACTTACTTTGTTTCGTCACTGTTACGTTCTAGAGAAGCTAGCATTTCGGCTTACAACATTTATATAAAATTTTTTTATACAAAAAACTTTCCGTGGGGGCGCACAGTGAATCGTCCAGACCAAGCCAGCGGGACAAAATTATTTTTACATATTTTCTACATAATTTCGGCTGACCCTTTAATCCAGTGAATCGTCCAGAACAAGCCAGCGGGACAAAATTATTTTTACATATTTTCTACATAATTTCGGCTGACCCTTTAATCCAGTGAATCGTCCAGAACAAGCCAGCGGGACAAAATTATTTTTACATATTTTCTACATAATTTCGGCTGACCCTTTAATCCAGTGAATCGTCCAGAACAAGCCAGCGGGACAAAATTATTTTTACATATTTTCTACATAATTTCGGCTGACCCTTTAATCCAGTGAATCGTCCAGAACAAGCCAGCGGGACAAAATTATTTTTACATATTTTCTACATAACTCCGGCTAACCCTTTACCGCATGGATTTTTTAAATTGACTCAGATTAATTTAAAGCACTAGAAGGTATTCCAGAAAAAACAAATTAAAGCCTCATAAAATCAATAAATAATGAAAAAAAAGTGCAGTTCCATATTTGAACCACCATGCAATTAAGAGAATAGTTGAAATTTGGAACAGTATGCAGTAATGTCAACTTAGCTCTTACTTATTTATTTATATATTATCTTTTTAACAGGATGCATTATTACAAGGAAATATCATTTAGCAATAATGATAAGTTATTAAAATAAAAAATAAAACATTGCCCTCCTTTTTGCTTCGCGCAGTCAGGTAATAAAACAATATTTTATTTTAATAAGTATTTTATTTTTGTATGTACCTTTAACCATCCATTAATTAACATATGGAATAATTTGAAACAGTTTTTATCCTTATTAAAACAGAGATAGCAATTTCACTTGCTGCAGTAAACAAAGGACTTCAGAGTGAAAATTTTGCAACGCTAGCGGTCCTTTACCCATCTGGCCCAATGACCGATCCCATCTTGAGCAACTTCTGTTAGGGACAGTTCAATGCGGCGTCGTTTTTGGCTTATTTTTCGTAGATTTCGTAGGTATGTCCAAGTTTTTTACAGTATGTGCATTCTTTATACTTTGTTGAGTTTTCATTGTCAGGTTTAACTTCACTTCTTGAATAAGTAGTTGACTCAGATTTTGAAGATTTATTGTTCTCGCGTCGAATAAATGGGCAGTTGCGACGTTGGTGTCCACTTTTCTTGCAAATTTTACAGTCTAGATATGGGTAAGATTGGGCACTGGTACCTGATGATCTGTCGAAACGAGCTCGCTTGTTCGGTTGGTCATCCAATCGTTGTAAATCAGATGACCTGCCAGGTCTCTGATTTTTGTAAGTTTTCACCACACTCGTGGCTGTGGGAACGTTCCCAGGAACGTTCGTCGGCACATTTCTCAAAAGATCAGAGCGAATAGATTCAGAACTCATACCTGCTATAATGGCCTCCACGATTTCAGTTTCGGTGATATTTGGTTTTTGTACCTTCTTTATGAGTGACCAGCAATTTGTGACATATTCCGGTAAAGAAGATGCGTCATTAGATCGATAGTTTAGCCACCGATAAACGTGGTCGTAATATCGGGACTCTGGTTCGAAAGTGAGAATAAGGTCTTCCTTCAGCTTTTCCCAAGTAGAGGTATGTAGCATCCATGATTCAGCCCAAGTTTTGGCCCTACCTTTGAGCATGCTCGCAGCTTTCATCCGTACATCATCGTCGTCCAGGTGATGACGAATTCGAGCCTTATCTACGTGTTCGCACCAGTCACGTGTGTTGTGTTCTCGGTTGTCTGAAACAAACGGCAGGAGGAACACGTCAGATAGACGTGTCGGACGATATTCAGATTTGGTTACCTGTGCGATGGCACCTGTCAAAAGTGCCATCATCTGTTCCAGTGTTAACGTGGATGAAAAACCTGAGGCTGCCGAAGACTGCGGAGCAGGCTGTGAGGGTATCAGTTGAGGCGGTAAAGTCGCCGTAGTTTGCGCGATAGTGGGCGAAGTTTCCGAAGAATCTATCTCCGTCGATCCCACTTCTGATGTCGGAGGAAGACCAGAACCCGGTGATGAATCCAATACACTATCCATTTTGGAGTAGTCCACAAAGTCACACACACGGAGATATGTCTTTAATTAAGTTTTCAAAGTTAAATTAAGTTACAACTAAGTAATTCACATTTGGAAAACTGCACACTTTTCACTTGACACCTCAGAGCGCGGCACCTATATCTACGAGTAGGAACATGCGCAGGAGCAACGTTCAGCCAGCGCGCCCGGCCGCGAGGCCGCGTTGATCGCTTCTGACGTGTAGAAAGAGTGGTGGAAGGGAGCTAGCCGACCCACCAGCTAGCATACAGGCCGCGCAAAGATGACGTCGCGCCCATATATATAAAAAAATGGCTCAAAAAAAATAATTATAAAAATGTTTTTCTTTCACGGACCTTATCTACCATAAATGATATCTTTTCATCCAATTTTCTTGCGGGGCTCGTTTTAAAAAGCATATTTTATGTCGAATCTGCGAAAGAAATGAAAAAAGTTAAGAAATAAGAAAACATATTGAAAAAACCTTATACTCTTTAAAGTAACTTTTTGGTAAGTAGTGGAAACATGTGGAACAAGTTTTAACTGTTATGGTATAGTGAGACTCCATATTTTATCACAAAAATAAATTTTAAACTCGATCTCACTCGTTACTATAACAAAAATACTAATTTGTAAAAAAGAAATACACGAAGTTTCTCTGTTTTTCCTCCTATTGATGCTGGCTCTATAAATAGAATATTAGTCAAAGTAATCTAATATAAATATACACTAAAATTAAGTACATACCTTGTTCTTCAGATTCCATAGCGAAAAGTTTCCACAACCCACTTCAAACCGATTTTAAAACCAAGCGCAAGTCTTAGCGAAATTGAACGTATCGCGAACACACGCGTGCGTACTGAGTGAAGCTCAGATTCCGCCTAACCGACCGCGGCGCGCGGGGCGGAAGAATCTGATGTGGGCCCGGTTTATGATAATACGGTTGCTCAGGTCCAATAAAATACCAAAATGGGTGGCATTTACAGAAGTTTGTAATTCTTAATTTTGTCCCGTTTTGAAGGCAAAGGCTCCTTAGTTCGGCGGGCGGAATGAAGCGCCAGGCGGGGCTGATCTATCTCGCCGAGTCGGTGTGCACGAATGTTTTGAAGTTCTTGGGATCGCTGTTTATCCAAGCCAACACGGCGCGTGAGTCAGTCCACATGACTTTCTTGTCGATCCGCAACGTGAGTTCATCTTGAATCGTCGCTGCTAGCCGGCTTCCGACCGGCCTGAGAGGCGTAACGCGTGACTTGCTCGCGACGAGTGATGTGGTGATGGTTCCGTCGCTATACGCGCAGCGTAGGTACGCGGCCGTCGCATACGCGTCTTCGCTCGCGTCGCAGAAGACATGCAGTTGTACCTCCCCCCCGTAGCGCGCTGGCGAAGTAGCAACGTGGAACGCGGCATATCCATGATCCGTGCAACCTCCGCAGCCACTCCTCCCAGTCGGCGGCCTCATGTTCAATGCATTTGTTTGGGAACGCCACATTAACGCGAGCCATAAGCGATTTATTTAGGTATTTTCGATCGCAACATTTCTTTACTAGGCTCAAAAGATAAACAGCCACTATTTCTTTTTATCCCGTCATTGGTGGCCAATAGAGCCACTACGGTTTCAGATTTAAGTTGATTTCTGAATGCAGGTACTAAAAACACGTCCCACTGACGCATTGGAAAATGGCAATACCATTAGAGTACTAACTATTATGTATTGTCAATTGGGGAATAAACATGCACCACTTTCGTTTTTAATCTGAAATACTCTGTTCCAATATTCATCCGCGAGTTTAGATGAATCCAGACCATGGTTCGCATAATCGAGCAGGGCGTGCTCTTTCCATTCTGTGTCCACTGATTGTTTGAATTAAATATCAGTAATGACATCAGAGAATGTTGGAACTCCCTCAATACTTCTTATGGCTTCTTCTAAAGCAGTGTTTCTCCAGTTAATGTTGTTATCCTGCTGAAGCTGTGATTTTTGAATGGATTACATGTTCTGGCAGTTCAATTGTATATTCTGCTTCATCCGTAATGGTTGGTGAAGGAGCGTTCTGCTCTTGAATACGATGAATGAATTGCATTTTCCTTCTTAACAAATCTAATATTTCAGACTTTAGTGCCGAGTTCTTCCATAAAAGGAAGATGTCTGAGTTGACTCGCTACATGAGTGTTCCGCAAACTTTTTTAGCCGACAGCGAACTTCATCCATGTAGGAAATTGTGCGGCAGCCCGCTTCACTATTTGGTTGGTGTCTTTCATAGCCTTAATATCTGAACTGTAATAAACAACGCCTGCAAATATGTAAAGCATGTAATATTTCCGAAAGGAATATAAGTAAAGTAAATATAAGCTTTCTTCTTCTGTAACGTAACAAGTCGTACTCTCCGGAGCCCACGAATAGATTTCTTACCCAGTCATAATGAGCATAGTTATACTCGGAAAATAATATTTCCTGAATCCTTTAACCTGGGTGTCTTCAAGCGTCGTATTAACGGGCTAGACAGCCTAGCAACAGTCCGCAAATCTGCTGGCATAGCACCTAACTGAGCGTGGTTTCGCGAGGAGAGGTGATTTTGGCTCTGTCGACTGCACCATTGGTCTCTCGGCACAGCCACACAGGCTGGTTCAAATAAAAAAAAATTATTAACTTTTCTTCCAGGTCTGACAAATGAAATTATTGACCGCCAGCGATTCCCCAAAACCATCGAGTCTTTCCGCCCACAAAAGCGTGAGGTACGCTCAGTGAGTTTTTCCTCCAAACACTTTAGATTGTCATTTACTTAAATAATTAACAAAATACTTAGGTACTTATGCCTCAAACATGTCTGTTTGTTCAGTTTACTTAAATAATTAAAACACCAGGTGAAAAAAAAACGTTTTATTGAGACTAAAGGGAAAAAATTACTAATTATCAGTACATCATCTGAGCTTTTATCGATATGTGGTTCGAGCAATCTTTCGACTGTAGACGACGTTGATGGTAAGTGGTTATACCAGTGATTTAGTTCCTCTGGAATAATTTTTTTTTACACAGCTTGATTAAGTCATACTTTTTTTAATTGATATTGGTAACAATGTTTTGTACACTGGTTGTAGTTTTTGTGGTATTTGATTTTTTGGCCTATCTCGCCCAAGCACAGAAATCTTCTTGTAAGTATTCGGAATAGTGGGCGTATCTGTAGAATATTGTACCCGGGGAAGTCTTCTCAAATTTTAAGTACTTCATTTTGAACCAGGAATCTGTTTGTACGTCCTCATAAATTTTTATGTTATTAATTGAGGAGGCTGCCAAGAACTGAAGATGTTTTTTTTTTAATTTAAGTTCTTACGCCATGTACGGGTCATTTTTAGTTTTTCCTCTCTTGGAACGTGCACTTTTAAATATTTTGATCCAGTCATTCATAATGAAAGCGCACTTATTTTTTTTTTAACTTTCTATGGCCGAGTATATGGAATCGCACTCCATGTAGGAATGCCCAGACTCAAAATATGTGTGTTCGATTGTGTGTAAATGACTTTTTTCAACAGTGTAAAGCAAAACAGCAGCTACTTACGATGCTTGATTACGTTTCGATGCTACCTCTTTTGCCGCTAACTTCCGTTTCCATCAATAACCATTCTTTCTCGTTCCTCTGTCGTTTTCTCGAAAGTCGCTTCAGTGGCTGTTGTGTTAAATCTACAGGAAGACGTAGAGCAGGTGGTGGTGAATTAGTTAATGGTAAAGCCTGTTGCGCCAGCGACTGCAAACCTGATGTTGAAGCGGTTTCCAGAACTGCAGCTGCGGAGGCAGCAGTTTTGTTTTGCTCGATGTCGCCCAGTTCCAGCTCCATTCTCTGACATTTCAGTGGTGAATTGTCATGACTTTCAGAAATATTATCTGATGTTGAAGCGGCATCCAGAAGTGCAGCAGTGGAGGTAGCAGTGTTGTTTTGTCATCATCACGGTCAGTAGTCGCCAAGTTGAAGATTTGATCGTAAAATAACTGAACTTCGGGCTGAACGTGCGAAAATCATTCTTTTTTTTATTTATTGGAATTCATCCCGTGGGATAAGGCTGTTGTGATGGAAGAGAAGGCGGGTTAAGATTTGAATTACGTAGCCTGAATGTATGTTTTATAAGCCCGTCTATGAACTCGCTTGCTATAACTGCCCCGTTGTGATTCTCGCTGTGAATGAAGTGTCTTAAACTTGATATTTTAAAACACATTTTCTGTGCTCTTGGCACGTTTTTACCCATGGATTCTAAGGAGAGCATTGTTTTTTTATAATATTGTGGCCACCAGGTTTTAAAGTTTTTAATGAATTCTGAATTCGGAAGACACACAGTGAAACGATGTACATCTTTTGTTGAATTCAACATGAGCTCGGCGTACTCTTTCAGCGTGTAGATTCTGTCTATTCTTTTTATTTTGCGTTTTAGAATAGCAAAATCCCTATCACACGGCAGGAAACTATGGCCTCTAATAGGATAGTATTGCTCAATTCTCTTTTTTGAGGGTATCGGAGACTTGCCTGGATTTCTGACTATACTGGACTAGAGGAGAACACGACCGAGGCCATCTTACCTCCAGTACGGTGGTACCAACCCAGTCGGCTACAAGTTGACAAGATTCATCAGTAATGAATGACAGCCTGAACACGTTCTGTGTTACCAATACGAGTGTGTAGTGCACTAAAACCCTAAGCCCAGGACTAATGTGGTTTCTGCAATACACAACATTTTGACTAATTAAATTTTGTATAAAATACATTTGACTTATAGTCTTTCTGTGCATTAAAAGGTGCGTCTTGCTTCATAGATTATTAATACACAAAAAAGTAATTTTGGCCAAAAGTGTGACTTATGGTGTTTCTGAAATACGCCATTCAATTCGTCTTTTGTATTTTTGTATCTACGAAGTTTTCCCTTAAGTGTTTGAACTCTTTGTTTTAGCGTTGTATTAATTTTCATAAGTTGAAAGTTTTGTATTGACAGATTTATCCACCAAATATTTGTCATTATTGGTTCGTTCCTCACGGCGTCGGCGGCAGTTTCATTTGCAGAAAATTTTTGCACGTAATTTTTTTTACTTTTATCCCCTTTAAACGTCTAGCTATCTTCTTCTCTTCTGTAAAATCTGCAATTTTTTCTTTTTCTGTTTTGTTCTTTCTGCGTTTTTTCCTTTTTTGTTCTTCACATTTGTCAGGTTGTGTATTCTTTAGTCTTTCACGATATTTTCTCTTTCTTTCAGCTGTAGTCATACCCATGTGTTGACATAAAACTGCTGTTATGTTTATTTATTGGGAAAACAAAATCTAAATCAAATAGCATTTTTTAAATAATGAAAAATTATTTTTCACACATATTTAACTGAAATTTAAAAAACCGGAAAACTAGTATTCCAGGTGGATTCAAACCCATACTACGAGTTGCATTATCTAACCACTGGAGCGCGCGCAACTGTCTCCCAATCCGGTCTCTTGAAGTTGGGTTTTTGTAGCTTTTAGACGAGTAGTGTTTGTCCTTGTTCTCCTGGCGACCTCTTTGGTCTGCAAATCGAAGCAAGCTTGCTACTGTTAAAAGTTTTATGATTTTTTTTCGGAAAACAACTTATTTACTCCGCCTTGTTCCTTCAACAGGTTCGATAGTTGTGGTTCAGCAAACAGATGTGACTCCGACGGGGGAATAGCACGAAGGAGCTCGTGAAATGTTTTATTTGCGGGCTTGAATGTTTTGCGTCTCTGTTGAATAATCTCCGCCCTTTTCCCGCAGGTGTACTGCAGGAGACCATCCGACGTTTTTCGAAACGGGGAGTCAGTCGTTAAAAATTTCCTACCGATGTGAACCTTGACGTCAACTGTGGATTTTTGATATATTTCCTGGAAAGTTTTGCGCTGTTGTAGCAGGCCATGTGTTATTGCTCCTAAAGAGAGGTCAATTTTCTCCAGAACAGACACTAATTGCCACTGTGGGTTAACGGTTGCCAGGCCGCTGTTAAATTTCAAGTTGGTAAAGACCGGGGCTGCTTGGAATTGTTTCTGTATATCCGCATATCTTATATTTTGCCAACTCTCTGTGCCCAGTCTCTGACAATTGGTACCTTGTTTAGCAAGGATTTCGTCGGCGGCGCTGATTTTCACCTTCAGATTCCTTGGTTTCTGGTAAAAAATCCAGTAGGTCTAGCGGTGTTGATGGCCTTTCTGCTGATTCGTCTGAGAGCGAGTTTTGCTCGTCGCTCTCTAGAGGGGGTGCCCTCCAATTGTCTTCTTCACTTCCACTATTGTCATATTGGGGAGCCTTTTGCGGTTTGTCGAGCTTTTCGCCTATTCGTTTCAAACTTTCTCCTTGATTTAGGGATAGCTGGCAAAACATTTCTAAAATTTTATTCTGCTTTTCCATGTAGCTGGTGAGAGCGTCGTCCTTGACACGTTTCGGTGGATCATTATACTCGTAGGTGCGTTCGACGCTGACTTTTTCTATTTGGAGTTAAAGCCGGACTTGTCTCTCTGCTGGATTTTGATCCGCTGAGCATTGCAGTCGCTTCTTGCCGGGAAACCAGTTTCGGTTTTAGTTTTAGCACTAAATCCCCAAATTTGTTGTACGCCTCCGGTGGGTGTATCTTGTTCATGATCGCTAGGGGTGAGTAGATGAGGGCGCGCCCCAGCGGCCATTTTATGAGCACCCTTTTTATATAATGTAGTCAATTATCAAAGATGTACTGAATAGACGTTCCATTTGGGATAGGCTCTTCCATGCGGTGGATGGTGGAGAGCTCCAGCTGCTGGGCGTCGTAGTAAGAGGCACTCAATCCAAATTTTGAAAGAAGGTCCACCAAGTTCTTTGATCCATATTTACGGTATATGAGCAGAGCGATGCTGGACAGAACTTTGTGTGGTGGCCACAAACACCTTTTTAAGCGGAGTAAGCCACTCGTGCCGAACGGACGGAGCCATCTAATTTTCGCGCCAACCGTATTAACCCACGCCGCAAGGCGGGAAACGGTTGTCTGTGTATTAAAACTCATTATAGGTTATGTCGGTTATGTGCTATTTTCCGTCAGTTGGCCCAATATTGTTACTTTATGTGATGTTTACGTGGTTTTACCCATAGAATAATATAATTAGGGCCCCGGTTAAACCTCCCAACAAGTTAATACAAAAAACGATGACTTCGTCTTGTTCGTGTGATGCTCCCGCGTTAGATAGACTGGAGCTGGCTGAGAGTAGGAAATGAAAAAAACCTATTCTTGGATGTGCAGGATTAGTTCAGTTGACCCAATATTGTTAATTTATCGGATTTTTATGTGTTATTTTCCCAACGGTAATAGCAGTGTAGGGCCACGGATGGCAAATCGTTGGCAATTTTTTGCCATTTGCATTTGTTGGCCCAATAAAGGCTATTTGTTTGTAGTAACTACCCATTACCCAATCATTAGCCAACCGTTGGTGAATGGATGCCAACGATTTGTGCTACTAGGGATAAAACAATACAAAAATACATAAAATCATTGCAGCCTAGAGCTATTATTTGACCTCAGTGTTCAAAAGTGATGAAAGGAAAAATATTCTGGCAGCCGGTCTATTTTTAGTGATGTCTATGTCACGATTTTTTCCAAATCTTTAGCTTCATCAGTTTCACTTAGGCTTACGAAAAAAAATCGGCGATTTGCTAAGTGAAAGTTCCTCTTGGCATTTGTTGCCTTGGCAAGTCGATGGTATCGATATCAAAGTCATTGCTGATAGCCTGAAGCAGCTTTGTAAGCTTCGCATTGAACACATTAAGTTCCTTGTACTCTTCATATAGGTAACTGTTCTTTGCGTAGAGAACAGTGGAGCCATGTCGAAATTCTCCTATCTTCATATTCATTATGTTGTAATGTTTCGGAAATTTCACTTTAAGCTTCATTTTGGAAGTCGATGGCTTCTTCATGCTAAAAGTAGTGCACATTGATATTCTTTCTACAATTGTTCATAACAGTGATAAAATCCTGTACGTCGTATAAGTCGCCGCTTTTTTTAATTTTTCTTGATATGGAGGAATGGACGCTGTCCGCAGCCATATAGGTGTGACTAACTTCTAAATATTCTATTTTTTTTTAAGTTATATCCTTACTCTTAACATATCGAACCAGCGCCGAAAATAATATTTTATTTTTATTTTGTGCGTTTCAATTGTCTGGATAGAAGTTAATTTCTTGAAAGTCACGTGCATACTTATTTAAAATACATCAGATATGTAGTGGCGACATTGAATGCTTTCCTGCCACTTTCAGCTTCATGCCATAAAAGGCAATATGACGGTTTATTAGAGCTTGGTTCAGCAAAAGTTTCATTGAACAAGACGTGCTTGCGTGAGAATTAGTTCTTGGTTGACAGTTTTGGGATCAAAAGAACTTTTTGCATATCTACAGTAAACACACCGGATTTAGATGCTGTGCTCTTAACTATGGTAAGCTTAGATATTATGGTCTTGGACGATGAATCGTTCGGCGGCTGGGTCGGGCTCCTCAATACAGCCCTGCATGATAGACGGCTCGGCGGCTGTGTTGTGCTCCACGATACAGGTTTGCATAACAGACGGTTTGGCGGCTGTGTTGTGCTCCACGATACAGGTTTGCATAACAGACGGTTTGGCGGCTGTCTTGTGCTCCACGATAAAAGCTTGACCAACAGACGGGTCGACGGCTGTATTGTGCTCCACAATATAGGTTTGGAAGACGGGCGACTCGGCGACTGGTCGACATCCATTTATACATGGATTTTATTGATTCAATTTTTGTTTTCGGAACAACTCCTTTCGGTAGTTTGTTTAGGATAGGACTAACACTGCTTGTCGTTGAGTTTTTCTTGTAGCCATTGGTCTTATAGGTACTTACGCTAGTGTAAATGTCATCTCTGTGTGAGAGCTTGAAACATACTTCGTACTCGTTTTTACTAAATTTCAAGGCTGATACCTGTTTAAATGGGACTACAGAATATTTAAAAAGCTACGCTTGATTTTCGAAGTCGAAAAAGTCCTCGTTTGTCATCAGAATTATATTATAGGACCGTGTTTTATTTACTTTTATAACTGTTGGGGTAGCCCGCCTGGGCGTCTCTGGAGGGATGACACCCTCGTGCGTCTGCCGGATCGGATTTTCCAAGTTGTCACCGAAGCGATCCCCGGTGCAGGGGCGACTACTGGGGCGAGTAGATGGCTTTTCCAGTGAAAATTATTTTTATGAATTACTTTTTATTATTTTAACTGACAAATTATGGGGTGTGCGTCAAGCCATTGTGCTGTGATGTTTAGACTAATCGAAGAGCGCCCGCGCGCCGCCCGCTCGGCTGCGGTCGGCTGTCTTCGGCTTTATTCGTATCCTGAGCTAGCGCCACGAGCGGCGAGGCGGTGTATTATTTATCTGTGTACCTACTCGAATCAATTTACTTACATAATTCTCCTGTCTGCCTGACGCACCCAAAGAGAAATTTAATACAAATTACAAATTCATAAAATAAAGCAAATGAACAATTTTATATAATGCAAACAATGATATTTTAAGAAAGATACGTTGTCCATACGACATTCGGTGCTCACACACGGCACGAACTTGAAACGTTGACAGAAAGAACTATAAAGTGATGCGCTGACTCGAATAGTCTTATTCCAATTATTAAGGGAGGGAATTCAAGGTTTTTTGTCGCGGTTGGTATAACTGATAACTACTTAGGAAGGACGACGCACGTCTGACGCGTGCGTAGTTGGTGCGCGACTAACTTCAAACAGGACTGTGGTCTTGTATTTAATGTGCCGCTTTGGGAGCTCGTATAACCATCTACCTCCTTTTTAACATATAATATCATTGAATGCAAAGATATCTTAAAAATAAAGTCGTCGGCAACAATAATAGTCTTACTAAACCCAGAGGAGAGTAGTATTCTGACTTTGAGAGCACACGGTCAATGTTACTACTATGAATAGTATCTTCTTCTTGTATGCAGGAGTGGCCTGGTGTCGAAAAATTTCATAACAACTTCTTCAAGCTGGAATTTTGGAATATTATGCGATATTTATTGCTTGATTCATAAAAGAGTTTCGGTTTTGAGGAATGCAACTGTCGCTCCACAAAACAATTTTTTTCATTGTTGGATGTTCTTGAAATATTTTAGAGTTATTAAAATTATATACTCTGCCCGTCCTGGCTGTAACATTAGAGCAGTGCCCCTCATAGTACAGCCTTAGGACTAGTTTTAGGGGCAGAAAACCAAACTATGGTAGAAAACGTAAAATAAAAATGTAATATAAGTGGTAGATATAAGTTTATATCTATAAGTTTATTTTTAGATCTAAGTCTGTCTATTTTTATTATAATTTTGTATTTATTAAAAAACAATCTTCTTGCATTCTCACACCATTGTTCCATTGTTGAATATTAGAGCTATGTACTTTTTCTAAACACCTGAAATTAAGGACATAACATGTAATTTATTTATTTATAATTTGCAAGTGAAATAAAAATAAAAAGGATAGAAATGTACTTATACTACCGATTGAAAAAAAATCATTAAATTTTTTTTGTAAAAAAAATACCTTCGCCTTCACCATCCTTGTTATATTTTATTTTAGTTTTGAGCATCGCTTTTGTTGGCTCAAATGTTGTCGCATTTTTTATAGTTCCTTTGGTAGCCATCAACGCTGAAATTGTTTCAGTACCAAGCCTATTCCTGTTGTCACATTTGATTAACTTGAGCTGGCTGAAAATGAGTTCCACGCTGACATTCGAAAATTGTAGGACCTACAAAAGCATTATAATTTATTTTTTTTAATTACGAATCCTGCCCTGCGAAATTTTTCATTTTGAAACTTTCTTCCGATAATCTTCTATTTGCACAAATTTTATTGGGTAAAATCCCAACAGGGCATGCTTTTTCCATTCTTTATTTTGCTCCTCGACATCCACATCATTTTTTATGTTTGGGAAGCATGTTTTTCCCTTCTTTATTTAGCTCCTTGACATCCACATCATTTTTTATGTTTGGGAATCTGTTGACGACTTGCGAAAGGTCTTTTATATCAAATGTTTGAGCTTTGTGAGGATCTGTCACTTGTCCTTAAAGTGGGTCGGAAAAGTTTAAACGTTGTATTATCTGTTTGATTGTCTCGATGTAAAATAACAAACATGTTTTTCCAAAGTCATTAATCTGCGTTTTGGGTTGCGGAACTTCTTTTTCCAGCTCATTAATCAATTCCTGGGTTATCACGCCAAGGTAAATTTTCTCAAGCAGAAATTAAAGATTTATGTATGCCGAAGTTTAAAAAAAAATTCAATATGTAATGATCTTATCGAACCAACTCAACATTAGAAAATTACATTCAATATAAAAATATATATATATTAAAAAAAATATATTAATAAGGGAAAAAACGAAAACTGGTTGGAAAACATTGTACGAATCGTTCAGTCGATATACACCTCTTAGTACAATTTGGAATTATATTAGGAGATTTAAGCGCATTGCAAAAACCACTCTAAAAATGACGAATGGATTGTGTCCTTTTTTTTTAAATACGCTCCACCATCACAATATGAAAAAGAAATTAACGAAAATATGTTGAAAAAATATTCAATTTAAAAGGTAATACAAAGGGTAATTTTTGGTTGAACCATTTACATGACAAGAATTTGATGTCTTCAATCTAGAAAAGATACTACTCCCGCATTAGACGATATTCCATACATACTTGTTCGGAATTTGCATGTTAATGGCCACAAAGCATTATTGAGACTTTAAAATTATGGGATTCTCAAGAAATACCTATTCCCTGCAAAACACAATGCATAATTCCCATATTAAAGCACAACAAACCAGCAAATGATTGCAATTCATATAACCCGATCTCGTTGTCTTCCTGCATTGGTAAAATTTTCGAATGCGTTAAAATTTGACTAGATTATTATGTGGAATCAAATGTAATATTGCCAGCACAACAATTTGGATTTCGTAAAGGTGGAAGTGCTGCAAAAAGTTTCACATCGTTAATTGCAGATATTAGAAATTCCTTTTATACCCACTCCACTACGGTCTGTGCATTTCTTGACGTAAAGGGCGCTTTTGATAATGTGAACCCTTTCATTTTGGTGCACTCACTTGGTCACTCTGGAATAACTGGCAATGAAGAAGTGGACAAGGCAGCCAGAGGCGACTTCGATGAAGACCACTTGCTCATCCTGATGGTTCCATATACCGACTATCACGTCTAGTTCTCGAAGACCCTGAAATCGTTATGGACCGAATATTGGAAAGATGTCAGTAAAGAGAAAGTAAAGTGGTACGCAAGGATCCAAGAAAACCCTCCCGCCCAACCTTGGTATCACAAAAATAAAGACACCAATTGCCGGAAATTTACTAGGTACTACGCTGAACAAATTGAGGTTTGGTCATGGCCAGACACGAACTCACCTGCACAGATTAAAATTTGTAGAGGGACCCTTACTGCACTCATTACTCCTAAGTCATACACTGAAGGAAACACATCGGGAGGAAGTGCATTCCAGAGTTTCGCAGTGCGGAAGATAAAAGAAATACTGGAGCGCTTAGTCCGCACTTTAGGCAGCTCTACAGTATAGGGATGCATTCCCTGTCTGTTACGCGTGGACCTATGGTGAAATGGTGAAGACGGAATCGTTTCGAACAGCTCCTCAGAGCATTCGCCGTTGAACAATCGATAGAAAACACTTAGTGAACCTATGTCTCTACGGAGCTGCAAAGGTTCAAGTTTGCAGGACACTTCAAAGTCGTTAACTTGGCGAACTGCACGTCTTTGGATCGAGTCTAACAAGCCAAGTCGATACTGAGCAGCCCCACCCCAAAGATGCGAGCAATACTCCACGCATGACCTCACCTGCGACTTATACAGCAGCAGGATTTGGTCAGGCGTAAAGTATCTCCGCGCCTTATTCAGGACGCCCAGCTTTTTAGAGGCAAGCTTAGCTTTGTCCTCGATGTGACGGCCGAAGTTGAGTTCGCGGGTTAAGTCCACTCCAAGGATACTAAAGTGGTCATCGACGTTCAACGTTCAGCATAGTTTACTACTTTTGTAATTAATGCTTCTCCATACATTCTTGTTCTGAATTAGTTATTTTAGTTAATTTTTACTTATACATATATTTCCCAAAAGCGTCATTTTCTGTTTCCTCCTTATTTCCTAAGGCCTGTGTACAAGCTTTTAAAAATTTTAGTTTTTCGTCTTCTTCTACTTTATTTTTTTTTTAGGCTCATATCTGTTTGTTTCGGCAATGGTGGCATTAACATACATACATATATAGCGTCACGCCAGTTTCCAGCTGGGGTAGGCAGAGACAACGGATCTTCACGTGATACGATCCTATTAACTTCCTGAAAAAAGTTTTTATATTATGAAAAAGTATACAATAATATAATTTATATTTTTTTCAGTTTCCCACATCTGAGCGTGAATGGTTGGATATAGCAAAAATATATAACGAATTAATGAGAGATGGCAATTCCCACAGAGCATGAAATACTACTGCGGGCGCCCCCTCCTAGAGACGCCATCAGCGCCGATTTACATATAAGCGGTTGAAACCTGTAGGCGTGGCCTATGACTCACACTATCACACGTCAACACTCACACTACTTGTATGCATGTCGTGCGTGTGCCTAACTTGCTCCGCTGTGAAATGTCGATACTAAAAATGTCGATATTTAAAAATTTTTGTTAAATGCATTTTATATTAAACTTAACATTTTATTGCAGTTTCAAAGGCAAATAAAAATATTGCAATACGATATAGTATAGATAATAAATAATATAATATACCCGACGGCGTGCTTGGAGGCTTGCCTCCCGCCGCCGGCGGTATTACCGTTTTTATAGTATTAATTTTGCGTATTACATATATACTTTGTTAGTTAGTTATTTACTATGAGTACCTAAAATATGTAAAATTATTATAAATATATAAGAATGTGAAATAAATAGCATAAATAATATAAAAAATAATGGTAAAAATATAAAAACAATTTTTTTTGTTGCATTGAGTGTCTGAACATAATGCAGGGTTACTTAGATTTATTATTTTTTAACCATAGAGAGAAATCCTTGATTCGTTCTCTGTGGCGTGGAAGAACAAAACAAATGCTGCCGAGACTATATACATATTTTTTCTATGGAAACTGACAAGGTTGGCTACATCATCCACAACATCCGTGATGTCAGCCCATAACGGCGGGTGAACTTGGTGCCATGTCAGTGCTTCCCCCTTTGGTCGTGCCGGCTTCACTGAACTGGACGGAAAACACGAACTATTTACATAGCCGTTTCAACCGACGTTTCATTCAGTGCGGTGGTAACAACCCGGATGGGTTTAACCCTACTACCTAGTAAGGTAAGAGGGGAAGTGACCTACAGTTTTAAGTGGAATCCGAACCACGGTCAGCCTTCAACGGTCGAGCGGTCACCCATCCATCCACTGAAAGAGGAAAAGTTAAATATAATATATTATAATAATACTCTGACAATAAGTATGTACTATAATAGTATTGATTTGCAATAGTCGGGATTGAATGTAGGACACATTACACAAAAGCTCAATCACAAAATTTCGCCCTGCATATCAAATTTGCGGAGAAATAATAAAACAAAAAAATAATAATTACAATAATTTATTTTTTATTTTTAGTCAAACTATGCATATTCCAAACAAAATTTAAAAAGGTTACAGTTTTATTTTTGACTTTTTTTTTAAATTTATTTACTTTATTTCTTATTTAGTTCACGCATACATCTGTATAATGACATTTTTATCTTGCGCTTATGAGGGGTGTCCGTCTGACATGGTTTGTTATCCGATGAAGTGTGAACGATTGAAGTTGGATGAATCGATTCCTCTTCTGGGTTATTTTTTATTTCTTGAACTCTGATGTCTTCAGTTATCGAAGTTACCTAAAACGGAAATATTATTTCTTTAATGACACAATACAATAACTTTATGGTGTAAATATGTATTGTAAATATATCACTGATGGGATGGAGGACCAAAAATGTAAAATAATAAGAGGAAGAAGCCTAAAATCACAATTAATTTTTTGTCACAATTCATTGTTTGATATGTTATGTCTATGTCATGCAGGCGAAAGAAAACGTGGATATATCTTTTATACCAGATGGTAGGGAGGGATTATTCCGCCCGGGATTATAAATAACGATTTGGTATAGTGTCGTCATGTATGTCAGTCCCATTAAAAAGGAGCGTTTGTTAAATGCAAGTCCCACATTTAGTGCATATTGTATTATAAATACATACATATAGCGTACGCCTGTTTCCCAGTGGGGTAGGCAGTGACGCTCCTTCGCCAAATTATTTATTATAAGTGTTTTCAAGAAGATCTTTCAGGAAAAGGTTAGTAAAACGTGTTATTTATATGTTATTCTACCTATAGAAGATGCAGTACGAGCTCAGTTGGCGACAAAAGTCATATTTAGTTTTTAGTCCCGCACCGTCATTAATACCGCCATTTAATAAAAGTCATATTTTTCGTCGCTCAAAAGTTAGCTAAACAATTTGGGATTTTTTTTTCTAACTAAAATATCTGGTACTTCTAAATAAGTAAGCCCACACTTATTTCACATGGTTTTGTAGGTAATTTTATTGGCTTTCTAGGACAGAAGAGTTTATAGATCTAACTTCATTAGCTTCCGAAATATCTGGGTTTATGTCGAGGTCGGCGCGCAAGGTCGCGCGCGCCTTACCGCGCGCAAGGTGGCGCGCGGGAGTCTGGGGGCTGTAGACATATTATAACGCGGGAGCGAACAGGAATGGCAGGAGAAAATAAATGTTATATGGATAATCGCCGTTAATCCGTATCATATACTCGGACTCGCTAAATATTCGCCCTTTCTTTTAGTAAGCAATAAAACAAATAATTAACACAGAATGAACCATTTATTGAAAATTACAAAAATACAGTCAGCAAATTTATGAAAGAATAAGTAATAAAAAAGTTAAAAAATTTCGAAAATTTAAAAGCGGCAGCAAACCAAGGTACAAAATATGTTTTATTATTCCTCTCTAATATTGGGGTTATTTTTATGACGAAGACCTTCATAATAACATATATCACATATAAATCCTTATATGTATTTTTAAATAAAAAATTGTCACATCTTATCTTTGCTACTACCTACATTCCATTTTTTACACATTTCACACACCTAAAGGTTGGCTGTAAGAAATCTCTTTAAGGGATAAGTCCGCCTTTGCACCTCATGTAACTGTATTCATTGTATTATTCTTGTGAAATATTTGTGGAGCAATAAAGAATTTTCTATTCTATTCTAATAACTGTGATAATTTCGTGAGATTTCCCCACCATTGCAGAGTGATATCAAATCGTCGAACTTGGCTTTTGAAATTGGTAGCTGTTCATTGTATGCTTTTGGCAAGTCTTCCATTGCTGCATGTCTATTTATTCTTAAGCTCGTGCGGGTATCGCTATAAATTTGTTTAAAGTCCCATCCCAGTCCCTAATCATATCGAAATAATATTTTGTTCGGTTCACTCTTCTCGTGACGGAGCCATTTAATTTTTATCGAAATAATATTTTGTTCGGTTCACTCTTCTCGTGACGGAGCCATTTAATTTTGAGCCATACACATTTGTACCGTGTGGGGCCGGTACTTTAAAAGAATAGCCCCACTGCATCTCTCCCCATGTATGTCGTAAAAGGCGACTAAGGGACATGACTCCCTTCTTATATCAATAGGTGGTAGGGTTTAACCCGCCCGCGTTGGTACCACCGCACTGAATGAAAGGTCGGTCGAAACGGCTATGTAAATAGTTTGTGTTTTCCGTCCAGTTCAGTGTAGCCGGCACGACCGAAGGGAAACACTGACGTGGCACCAAGTTCACCCGGTGTTATGGGCTGACATCACGGATGTTGTGGGTGATGTAGCCAACCGTGTCAGTTTACATAAAAAAAAAAATACAACGTTAGTACCATCGGAACTTCTTCTCATTTTGTTAAAAATATATATTTTTTCCAATCTATGAAATCATCATCATGATTGTATTGATATGATATGGCGAGGGATTCCCAGGTAGCAAAAAGTGAACAGATGTAGTTGTACTAGTATATACGTGATCTAAGCAGTGATATATTCATGATAGAATCGTTTCTATCACTGGAAAAGTGGCCCAAGTTTTAGAGCTATTTGATGGTATATCGTTTGTATATTAGCACGGCCTAACACTATTTTGATACCTACATACATATCCGTGTTATTTCAGTGTTCTTGGAATCTGTTTGGTGTTATATTAATGATGTCTTGAGCACATATATCACTAAATGATGACATAATATGCTACCACAACGCTGATTTAAACCTATTTATTGCTATATTGGTGTTGTGATTCTGATTTATCACATAACCTCATTGCTCGACTATCGTGTACATGCGTCTTGGTATTGAACGGGTGAAAAAATTATTAATAAATATGTAAAGTGTTATGGTTAGTGAGTGTTCACGTTTTTATCTCGCTGTCGCTGTATCAATAATATGCTTACTGTGCGGGTATTGCGTGCAAATATGCAAATTTCTCTTGCGCTCGCAATTTTATCGTTGAAATAACATTGCATTATTAGTGTTTTTTTGATGGCCCCCTCGAATTCTTAATATTTGATTTTTTTTTTTTTTTTTTTTTTTATTGCTACCGAACTGGGTGGCTCTGTCCGAGGTCGCAACCTCAGGCGCAGCCAATTTCACCCCCGAGGAGGTGCCAGTCCGGCTTGGAGGTGGACTAATGTTGCTGGGGAAAGGCTATTAACCCGCGATTTGAAGATCTGTGGATTGTAGGAGTGGGGGAAGATATTTCCTGGGAGCCCGTTCCACACCTTTGCAGTGCGGCACAAGAACGATTTAGAGAATCGTGCAGTTCGAAGAACTCTTCTGTCGACTACAAACGGGTGTTCCGCGAGAGTATGGCGGGTTTGGCGAAGGCGAACAGGAGGAGGAGGGATAAGGGAAGCAAGTTCGTCAGAGCAGCGGCCATAGTAGTACCGATAAAACAGGCTCAATGACCCAACGATACGTCTATAAAAATGTGACGGTTAGGTTACGCTAGGGCTTGACAAATTCATGACGTCACGAGTATCGATAACAATTAATGACAAGTTGATAGTTTTTTTTTACTTCAGTACCCAAACTCCATAGTCATTCAGCCAAATTAAAAGATTAAAATTACATACATTTTCATCTTTAAACTTTTCACATTAGGAACTTATTATTTAGGTTGGAAACCTATAAAAAGATAAATTTATTATCAATCCATTATTAGCAATCCAGCATTGCGAGAAAAATATATGAGGATTATAAACAGACCAGATTGGACATTATTTCACTGAAATGGATGTATGTCAGTTACATAGAAAAAGACTACTTATAATAATTCCTTCCTGTGTATAAATTGTCACAGGACCACTTGGAAACATTCTTCGGCGCCGTCAGGTCGAAAGGGAGATTCAATAACAACCCAACCGTAAAAAACTTTATTGCAGCGTATAAAAGGTTAATCTGTCATATCAAATTATAATAAAATTTTCAAAGAATTGTTGCAGGACAGTAATGATGCCAATGATCAAAATGACGAAACGGATTTCAACGACAAAATGGTACTATTGGACAACACTGCTTTTCTCTAATATCTATGATGATTGTTTCATGTGTCGGGATTTGTAAAAAGGAGTGGTAAAAGGAATAGCTAAAAAGATCAAATGTGACTTTTTATAATCCCCACATTTTATATACCACAATAATTGTGGTAAACAAGAATTCTCACATGATTCATGCTCTTGTTTACTGGATAGTTAAAGAGTCCCCCGCATCCATACAGAAAGTGGAACTTACGTTTCCTGTGCGCGGCCACAGTTTTCTGCCGGCAGACCGAGTCTTTGGAAGAGTTGAAAAACATCTAAAACAACACCCTTTTAAGCTACTGAAAAGAGATTACACAGATATTTATGAAAAACACGGGAAATTGTTCGAACTAGGTAAAGACTGGAAACTTTACAATTACAAAAACCTGCAAGAAACAATGAAGAAAGACGATGGAATACAGAACTTAAAAATAATTCACTTTTTCAAGAAAACTACGGGACGTACCATAAACTGCACGATGGAAGTTTATAAAACTTTCGATTTGAGAGCGATGAAGAAGAAATTAGTCTTCTAAAAAGGAACCAGACTTTTTCGAGAATGAGAGCCGTAGACGAAGTGCCACTGGGGCGATGTGTCAGCAGGGAAAAAAAGAATGATGTGGCCAACTTATTGGAGAAGCAGTACGGCAATGAGTGGAAAGAAAATGAAGAACTAAAGTGGTATAAGAAAATCATGGATACTGTCGAAGATGGTGTTTATGAACCAGAAGATGACGTATCGGACGAGGTGTGTGACTGCTTGGAGATGGACACGGACCTCGTTAGAATTTAAATATTAGGGTTTCGTTTTGTGTCATAGAAATTAAGGGTTAAGATTATAATAAAGATTCTGTACTGAAAGACTTCTATATCAATATTTTATTCTATTTAAATTACAAAAAATCTCATCTCCATTTTTGTCCAAAACAAAACATCACATCTCCATGTTAGTAAAAACAAAACGTCTCATGTCCATTTTGCCTCATCAAAACATCTCATATCCATTTTATTTTATTTAAAATAAAAAAAACCTTAAACTTTTTTTACATTTTAATAATGTAGAACAATGCACTTTATGAATGTCTATTTGCTAAAAAAAAATGGTATTATTATTAAATATCAAGAGAGTGAGAAGTTTTTTTTAGTTTCTGAAAAAAAATAAAAAGTGGAGTTGAGACGTTTTGTTCCCCAGCTCCTCAATTGTTTTATATTGACAAGTGTTTTAAATATTGCTTACGTCAATAACAAAGTGTGAGCGCAAGCTTGAATCAGTTAAATGTCCGCAACCAAAACACTTTTCAGATAGGAAGAAATGAGTTACTGTCCATGGACATTCTAATTTATTGAGTTTCTTGAAATCATCTTCAGCAGTCAACGTCCAAAAATACCATAATTTTTTTTACGATGATGAAATGAAAAGAAAATAAGGATTTTTTAAAAAAAATCTGATACGTTCGGTTTCCTTTTGTCCTCTTGCGAAACCCTAATTAAGTTTGTCATTGCGGTAGGAAACTGTATATCTGTGATATTATTGATATATCTATAAACCATATACTTATTGGATATATTGGTGACTTACAATTTTTATTTATCGTATCGTAAAATATCGATCATAAAATATGACTTAAATTCTATTGTATAAAGAAAATATTACTACACGTCGCAAGGGAAATCAATATACTATGGTAAAAACATTTTTTTTTCGATTATACATCGTAATTTGACAAAATAATGACCTATAAAAATTTCAAGAATAATTCGTATTTACCTGTGAAACTTGTATTTGTTTGAGTTATTTCTTCTTGTCACATCACAATTACTCATGGAACAAAACACCATGACTGCATCACACACTTATTACACCTTTATCTGAACTATTCGTAAATAATTAGAGAAAAACTGTATTCACACAAAAGCAAGCGGGACGCTATGGCCTCTTAATAGAAAAAACAATGACATATATGTTCTTTACTGTTTGTCTCTTTCCTTCACCGGCAGTGTTCGTAAGATCGTGATTTCTCTTTCCCACGCTACGTTGGTCTTAAGCGACAGCGTAAAATTCGAGGTCTGTGATATAGATACATAATATAATATATACGGAATTATAAACGCGAAAGTAACTATGTCTGTCTGTTACGTTTTCACGACTAATCTGCCGAACTAACCTTGATCAGACACTGTACGTGGATCGCTCAAATCTCTGGGAAGGGCATAGTCTATATTTATTCATCTAATCGCAACAAAAGTACAAATTCTACATAGAAGAATTCACATGTAACCGGTAGTGTTAAATTCATATTAGAACTTACTGCAACACATTCCTCTGCAAAGTTGTTTAAACGTATAGTCTCTTGGCGAAGTTTTCTTTTCTTTGATTTTGATCTTTCATCTTCCTCTTCGGTTTTTGACAAATCTGACAGCCATAACTGTGGCCTTTGCCTGGGCTAAATTGGAGTTAAATTGCGTCTTTTGACGTCGCAATGTAAAGTTTTCCAAGTTTCTCCTGGTTTTGAATCCTCCTTCTTTTTTAGTTTTTCTGCTTGAATCATAAATTGTGGCCAAAACAATTTGCCGTGACTTTCCCATGGATCTGGGATGGATATTTCTCCGTCTTCACGGGTTTGCACCACTTTAAAGGGCATGTTTTGAAAATAAAAAGCATAGCAGGTCAAGTGAATGTCTAAATCAATAAAAAAAATATACATTTTCTGCTGAGCAGACGGGGGACTTATTACCATAGGCAACATCTTCCAGTAATATACTTAGTGTGGCGGACCGTTTCACCCAGGTGAAGTCACAGTCACAGGAGCACGGTAACAGAAGAATAGGGCTGAACAGTCAAACATTTGTCAATTTGTGTAGGTACACTGTTTTATTTTGTTTAATGCAAAAGCAGCAATAAGTTCTATTTTAAACACTAATTATCACCAAACAAACAGTTCAGAAACAAACAACTTCACAATACAGTCAACGACGACGACGGAAGCGTGCCACCACGGCCCAACTCGCGTAAGAGACTAAATCCAAAAAGAGTTCATTACAATTAATAAGTCCTGGCATTACACCACACCAGCGCCGACCCAACGGATACGGTGTCGAATTCCCGACCTTGGATCGGCTCACCCATTGAGACCGGCCGCCCGCCGCTCCCTGCCTAATCATAACATGTATTGTTCATTCATTCCCACATGCAAAATTATAAGCATTTTTGCTGTCCGGAACACTTTGCACCTTCCCCTTTGCAGGAGAGTGTCATTACAAAATCACATATCCTGATCGTACTTTTTGACATTTTGACAGTTTAGGTACCCTAGCACGATCAAAAAGGGGGAAGCAATGACATGGCACCTAGACACCAAGGTGTATTAGGTTTGACATCACGGGTATTATTACCAGATGTAGCCATCGAAATGGGTGGTTTAGAAGTAATGGTGGAATAAAGAAACGTACAAACATACATACATATATGTTTTTATGTAATCCGGTATGGGTGGCTGAGTCAGAGAGAACAAAACACATGCTCTGACCAGCCAATATCACCTCCGAGAAGGTAGGTGCCATACCAGAGGCTTTCCTTTGGATTGCTGGCTATACTGGATTAGAGGAGACACAGCCGAAGCTGCTATGCGGCCATCTTACTGAAGTATAGAGCAAGCCTATGGCGTTGTCGCCTTGCTGCGGAGGGTAGGCAGATGTACTATAGCGACGCACGTGTTCATATACATTGTAACTAGGGACTCCCGCGCGCATATTGATAAACAGAGCTACTGGTGCGCGTGGGACGGCATGCGGCAGAGGCCGGACCTTTTTTTTTTTTTTTTATTTATAGAAACTGACACGGTTGGCTACATCACCTACAACATCCGTGATGTCAGCCCATAACACCGGGTGAGCTAAGTGCTATGTGAGTGCTTCCCCCTGATTACTGATTTCTATATTATAATTAGTGAATTTAAAATTGATTCAAATAAAACGTTTGGATTTTTTCATTGTTTTTATTGTCCTTCAAAAAGAGTCAGCTTGTTATAAAGCTGCCTTTTTTATTCCTTTACATTAGACCTACGAACGAAATACTTAACCCTTATATACGCTCCTGCGGCCCAAATCATTTTTTCCCATTTTTTTATAAAAACACTGTAATTTTTAATTGACAAAACTTGTACAAGCATTAGTGCCCACGAGTGTTTTTGTTTTGTTTTTTCTGTTTTACAGTAATCCAATATTTTTTATATATTTTTTGGTTGATATTCAGATATTCATGATTGGTGTTCAGGTATTATGTAGAAAAAAAAACATGAAATATTCGGTTCTTTATAAAGGACATTAGGCGTTTCTTACACAAGTATTTGCCCATTTTAAACCCTTAAGCCTTTACCGCATGGATTTTTTTTATTTTGGAAAAAATATGTCATAATATAGCATACATAGGGCTCCAAAAAAAATATACATATATTATAGGAGTATATTTAAAGAATATAACAATGTTTTTGTTTTTGTTCGAAATATGGTACGCTATGCATCCTGGTTGTCGGATTCAGACGTTCCATATTTGATACAACATGCAGTGTGGCCAATATGTACCTATAATTGAAATACAGGAATCTAAAATGTAAAATAAACAACGTAAAACATTGCTACTTACGTATTTATTTATAAAAATTAAGAATGAAAGTTTTAAAAGCAATTACGATCTTTGTTGAAGCAAAGATAACAACCACATTTTTCGCACATTACTTGAGATTTCTGGTTGCATCCTACCATTTTACACCTTTGCCGATCAGGTTTCCAATTGGGCCAGAATCCGTCTCCAGCTACTTCTATTGCTTCTATTGGAGGTAGTTCTACATATGCGTCGCTTTGAACGCCCCGCTTTAGTCGCTCGAAAGTAAAAATAACCTAAATGGATCAGAGGATCTCAGTCTTACACTGCATAATGTTCCGAATTTGGAAGTGTTAAACTATTGGCTTGAGTGCATATAGTTCCATTTTTAGTACCAAAGCTTATAAAAAAATTACCTAAAAAGATTAGAGGATCTTAGTCTTACGCTGCATAATGTGCCGAATTTGTCACTGTCTATTGTGACATGAATTTGGTTCCATATTTGATACTACAAAAAAACTACCTACAGCATGGCGTTCCAAATTCGGTACATTTTTAAAATGATAATATTCACTACATATACTGGTCTGAACCTACGTCTTTTGCCGTAGAAACTCTGTGCGTCCATTGTTCTGCCAAGTCAATCACTATTATTCTTCAGATGTTTAGATTAAAACCTTAAAATAAAATATTGAAAACGTGCTAGTGGTCGCTCTGTCAAATTTTGACAACCGACTGACACAACAGACGATTTTAGTTACCACGCGTCTCTGTGGAGGCGCCAATGGTACATATTTCGGTCAGTTACACTCCGCGCTTACGAATTTGTTCCAACAAAAGTTCATAGGTGGCACTGGCAGTAATTTATAACAGCAAAAGCTGAGTTTTCCATTTTTGTCACCGTATGCGGTAAAGGGTTAAGGTAACATCATACACTTATATAAAATAAAACAAAGAAATTATAAAAACTTGTTTATTTAGACTCTAAAACACAGGAAAAAAATAAATATAAAAATGTAAATGTTACAGTTTTTCGGAAAAGGACATTGCCACTTTGCCTGCGGACAACATAAAAATAGGCATGTATAACATAATATACATTGCCACAAGCCGAAAGTTAACCTAAAACTAAGACTATAACATAATATACAAATCGCGAAATTAGTTTTTTTGGTGGTAAGCTAAGAAACAGTTTCTCTTCTTGACGTAACACAAATGGTCCTTGCACTTGGTGCAAACAGTGCCGAAAGATCGACATTGGAAGAAAGTTTTGTTGTCATGACATACACGACACCTACCCTGTGTCTCGGAAAAAATTGGCATTTGTTTCACATGAGTTGTCCTTTGTTTTTGCGATGGTAAGAGCATGACAGGCATACCTCTTTGTCTCTTTCTGTTAGCCTCATTGTGTGACCGTTCCGGTTCGTTAGACTCGGAAGAATTTGCAGAAGATCAATTATTGACTTCAATTAACTTTTCTCCAAGATCAATTTTGTACTGTCTCAACTGGTCCACCTTTTTTATTTGTTTGTTTGTTTATACTACTAACAGACGTTCCGATTTGGCTGGCGCCGATCACCCGACCACGACCAAAACGGAACTTGTATAAGGTGGTCAGTCCGACATAATAATTATTATTACTGGTTGGACGTTGTCGACTCGCCCGCGCATCCGACAAGCTGGCCGTCCTGCCAAATCAGTACGTCTGGAAGCTTCGCTCCGACCAAATGCCTCTTAGTCTCAGTCAAATGCTTTGAAAAAACAGGCGTCATGACGTCCGTACACTTCAGTAGCATAGCAATGTCTGAATGGTTTCCACGTCGGCCCCGATTTGGCTGGCGCCAGCCAAATCGGAACGTCTGTTAGTAGTTTTAGTCTTCTTTGTAAGACAACCTTGCGTTAGATACGGACATATCAATATGTGAGCAATAAACCGCTGAGTCCACTTCTTCCAGCCAAAAGGCGTTCAGCCAAATCGACGCCTCCCATGTTCTTGTTGTATTAGCGCACAACTCTCGGCCTAGGGACTGTAATGTAGCATTTTTGTTGTTTGCACCAACTTCTGCACGTATCTGATTGCTCCTCTGCTTCGATGGAAGACAGCATCGTCACGGGCTTATTGTCTTGTCAAACCATTTATTAATCGCAAATTTTTCGTCATTTCTCATCACAACATGGCAGCTTCCTCTACCTTTCAATTTCATCACTTTATCGGGCTGCTTGAGGGTGCCTGTACACCTCAGTCTTTTAAGCGCAAGTATTTATCTACATACCCAGCAATGTAAGATACAGCAAAGCAATGTGAGAGTACTGACAGTACAACTTCCGGTAAACTTGAATATTCTTCTTCAAAGTTAGCCATGAATTGTTCGTCAACCATTAGGTACATCTTGTGATTTCCATCTGTATCCTTTAGTTGTCAGATTTATGTGATCGGCTGAGAATGAACACATCAACAAAGTAATGTTCTCTAGAGGGACACAGTTTCCTCTAAAACTCTCTTTTACCTCCATATGAACCAAGAGTTTTCGCGCTTCAGTTAATATGGCTTTTAACTGAAGCGCGGATGGATTATTATTGAATGCCCCATGAGACCTTATTACTGAAAAAAGAATCTCTAGGTGATCCTGACTTATACATGGGTATAAATGTTATGATTTTGTCTTCCTCTTTAATACAGGCTGTCCCGTGGGAAAGTTCATATTTTAAATTGTTATAAAAGAAAAACTTAATGGATTAATAAGTATTTATTTACATCAAAATATTTATAAATTCAGCGGGTTTAATTTTTTGAATATGATTGCGTCCAAATGTTTTCCGTCCATTAGTACGCACTCTTCTAATCGTGCGCGCAAACTCACGAACACTCTGATGCAGAGTTGCGGAGAAATGTTATTGATTTCGCGGCGGATATTTTCTTTCAACGCTCTTAATGTCCGTGGATTGTTGGATTAGACTTTTGATTTTAAGTAACCCCACAGAAAAAAATCGTGAGAGTGAGATCGGGTGACTTGGGAGGCCAGTGTTCCGAACCTCGATATCACTTTTGGGGAAAAGTTCAGGGACCCCTTAGCAGTATGGGCAGTGGCCCCATCCTGCTGAAACCATGTGTTTCTGTCAAAGCCTGAATCCATCTCCACAATAGGACCAAAAAAAGTATCGATCATATTTCTGTACCAATCGGAATAGACTGTCAAAGCTTGACCATTTAGATTTTCAAAGAAAAACGAACCAATTATGCAGCTGGCGGATATGGCACACCAAACAGTCTTAATTTTATTTGATGTTTCTCTTTCGGGTTTGTCGGGGCCTAATATCTGCAATTTTGCTTGTTTACATATCCTTCTAAGTGAAAATGGGTAGTTTAGGAGTTCCTATGGCCACCTTTCGTCTCCATCATCAGACCCTGGACACCACCAAGGTCTATAGTAATTGCTTGTCAAGACAAGTCTAACGAGCCCAAACACGACGGGTTTATCATGTATAGTTTAGGAGTTCCTATGGCAACCTATTGGACAGTTTTGCTTAGTGCTAGTTTTGAAACTGAACGGATGAAAAGTGCTGTTTTTGATTGTTACTCTTAATTTCTGAACTATGTTTTTATTGGAAAGAGCATTTGAAGCAGTTTTTTATGAGAATTCAATAACCAATTGTATGAAGAAAAATTGTGCATTCATATGCCGTTTCGCCAAAAAGTGGTAAAGAGCTACATTTGATTCTATGGTGCAGTCTTTATAATAAAGATTATAAAGACTGCACCATGTGACTGTATTTTATCAACGTACTAAGACATAATGTCAAGCTTATCTCGTTTTCTTTCAAATTTTAGTTTACATTTTTTAAGCTGCTTGTAATTTTGAAAATAATTAAAACTGTATAAATGTAATACTTTCTTTTTATTTTGAATGCACCTCGAAGGTCGTGTAATGCACGAGATCTGTGATTTTTTTATGCTCTCCAGACAGACGATCATTCCCACGAAGCCAGTCTTATTTTTTGAGTGGACGAGATAGACCCATTTTCTCGTGATTTTTATGACAGGAAGTCTATTTTTTCTCTTTATTGTGCGTCTTTTGAAGACCAATATCTTAAGGGATTTGATGTAGTGTATGACCTGATCTATAAAGCGAAAGATTTCATCTTTGTTGCCCTTGCACATAGCATGTTTAAAACCGTATTGACTGATGCAACTTTTTGTGTTCAGTATGTCAAACATGTCATTAAACTCTATGGATGAACTCTAGGATGAACAAAGGAAAATTTTATACATTTTACCCTAAGTTGCGTCTCTATCCTGATAAATTTTCCAATGAGCGTGAATAGCTTCGACAAATTAGTAGAATTATTGAAATCTACTATTACGTATCAAAACACAAACATGCGCCTGAGCATCCCACCCTAATGCGCATCCCACCCGATGCGCGATATCCTTCCACCACAGTGTCCGATGCAGCACTGACTGGCGTTGCGCCATTTGTTGAATAATTGCAGCGCCCAGTCAAGAAAGGCGAAGTACATTCGATGGAAGGGGTCACATAGATGTTCCAGAATTGAAATTGCACGATTTCTTATTTCGCCTCTTGCTTTATGTTCAGTATTAGTGGTAAAGTCGATAAAGAACAAACGCAACGCGTCCCACTGTTCCAGGATTCTTGCCACAACAGCCGCTAAGGAGAACCATCTAGTCTGTGACGGTTTCAGCAGCTTATGAGGCTCGACGTCAACGAACATTTGGAAGCTGCGCAAGCTGACTATGCGCTTGTCGCTGTGCTTGAAGAAGTTGTAAATGTCATGAGGAAGCTGTTCTACAGATTCTGGAATTCTTTACATGCTTGACTTGCACACAAGTGAGCCGAGTGGCACATACACTTGATGATTGTGATACCTGGCAGGTCACGAAGAAGGCGCGTTTTCACTGAGTTATTGTCGCCCATCATGACATTGCAGCCGTCTGATGCGAAGCCGATAATATTTTTCAAAGGTATATCGCGACTGGTAAAGGACTTCATTAATGCGACGTACAATTTTTCTGATTTGGCCGTGGGAAATTCATCCTCCTCTTCAAAAACATTGTGCCCATTGCCAAACACAGCATTGTTCCCAGAATACGCTGCAGATCTTATCAACTTCTTCATCAAAATATCGTACTACTACGCACACAGTTTTCACTGTAGATATATCTGTTGTCTCATCTGCCAGTACAGAGAATGGTTGTTTTTTTAGTTTTTGAGCAATATCGACTTTATTATTTTCTCCTATCACGTTTTTTACTATTGACGTCAATTTTGTTCGTTTGACTTCAATAGACTTTACAATTTCTGAATCGGTTATGATATCCTTTCAAAAGTCTGTGAAATGGTCTGCAATGGAGAAGGATAAGTTATGTTCTGCGAAGAAAGCGGCGATTAATGATGCCCGGGCATTATGTATAATGCCCAATTAATCACTTGGTCCATAACATATACACGGAGTACGTACGCAATTGCATGCACGGGAGCGAAGGCGAGTCGCGGTGCACGGATTCGTGTTGCTTCCGATTACTATTGTAACAGCTAATGACATGAACGAACGACACCACACGTACAGACCGACCAAGTTATCTGTGAACTGAGTGGTGCGCTGCCATCGTTTCATTGTTGCCAGTGTTGTGGATGTCCCCGTTTTATTTGATGTTTCATTATCGAACAGTTCAGTTCGTATGTTGCTTTGTGCAAACAATATTGATACTGATTTATTGATATTCTTAATAAAGGAATGGTTCTAGAGTGTAACATCAAATAAAACGGCGGTATTCACGATTGCACCGGAACTTTACTACTACTACGGTGTTGTCACGGTGGCGCGGTGGCGGCGGCGCCGTGTTGATATGGCCGGGTCCTAAGTCAAGATATTTTACGTAATATCTGGTTGACTATTTAGAATAGCTATTTTACTACAATTATCAGCCACAAGACGTCCACTGCTGAACATAGCCCCCCATAGATTTTATTACTTGATATCTAAACTACGCATGTGAGTATATTTTGCGAAAAATAACTAAAAACCAAATATTGGTATAAGCAAAAAATTTTATTCGTAAATAGTGAAATAGAGGATGCAATTTCAATGTGAAAAATGAGTATGTACTCAAAAATCATTTTTTTTATTCAAATCCTGGTTTACAATATAAGTATGATCACTTGATTTCGCTGTGATTTCAGTTGTACACGTATTATGATTAGTCGTGATCAATAGGCCACACCCCAGGCATATTGTTTTGGATGTTTTTTTTTTCTTTTTTTCTTGCGAATAACTGGCTCTCCAAGCTGTTATTTCGTGTTTTTCCTTATTTTTTCAGTACCAGAAGCCTTTCGTAGTTCGGTATTTCTTTTCTCACCGAATAAAATTTATGAACTTTTCTTCAAATGACCCCACGGTCCAATGAATCAACATGAAAAAAAACATTTTTCTTTGTCTTATTTTACCAGCTGTTGCGACTTTTGTACGTGTTTCTTCTGCAGCGTTCTTTTCCTTAACAATTTTGGATATTAGCCCTTTACTTACACCTGAAAATTCAATTAATCACAAAACATCAAATTAAAATGTATCTGTTATGTGGGAAAAATTTGGTTTACAAGTGGCAACACTATCCTGTAGCAATTTATATTCTTTTGTAAATCGGATGAAATGGAATTATCGGCGCTTGCTGTAGAGGATCCTCTTCAAAAACTATTTTACTTTTAGTATTATATTCCGGGCATCGCTGTGAATAGCTTTCGGCATGATAAAATGATTTAAAGAGACAGAAAACTCGAACTGAAAACGATTTGACAAATATGACAGCCGAATGACACTTCTGTTAATTCCTGCTCTGCCACTTCACAGATAACTTGGTACAGACCTACCAAGTTATCTGTGAAGTGGCAGATCAGGAACTAACGGAAGTGTCATTCGGCTGTCATATATGTGAAAGCGTGTTCAGTTCGAGTTTTCTGTCTTTAAAGAGCATTTTATCATGCCGAAAGCTATTCACAGTGATGCCCGGAATTTAATCCTAAAAGTAAAATAGTTTAAGAAGAGGATCCTCGACAACAAGCGCCGATAATTCCATTTCATCAGATGTACAAAAGAATATAAGCTGCTACAGATTAGTGCTGCCAGTTGTAAACAAAATTTTTCCCACATACATAACAGATACATTTTAATTTGATGTTTTGTGATTGATTGAATTTTCAGGCTCATTTCCAAAATTTTTAAGGAAAAGAACGCTGCAGAAGAAACACATACAAAAGTCACAACAGCTGGTAAAATAAGACAAAGAAAAATGGTTTTATTCGCGTTGATTCATTTTACCGTGAGGTCATCTGAAGAAAAGTTCATAAATTTTATTCGGTGAGAAAAGAAATACCGACCTACAAATGGCTTCTGGATGTACTAGAAAAACCAGGAAAAACACGAAATAACTGCTTGGAGATCTAGATATTCGCAAGAAAAAAAGGAAAAAGAGAACACCCAAAACAATATGCCTGGGGTGTGGCCTATTGATCACGACTATCATAATACGTGTACAACTGAAATTACAGCGAAATCAAGTGATCAGATCATACCTTATTGTAAACCAGGATTTGAATAAAAACAATTATTTTTGAGTACATATACTAATTTTTCACATTGAAATTGCATCCTCTATTTATTTCACTATTTACGAATAAGATATTTGTTTATACCAATATTTGGTTTTTATTTATTGACGTGATAACGTCACGTCTTATAAATTGATGAACACCGGCTGCACGCACGAAAAAGTGTCACGTTCCATCTGAACCTGTGTCTGCAAGCGAGAGCCCGTAAAAAGCGATAGAGAGGCATATATGGAGAGTAGGAAATACAAAATATATTTTTCCGTCTTTTGCGAGTCTCGGACCCGCGGTCCCTGCCACCAATATTGTGTGACGTCTTAACCACCCGGCTAAATCGATCATGTACTTGCGAAGCGAATTCGGTCAACAGTAGGTGAAGATTTCATGGCGTTCGCAGTTAGGTAGGTGTTGCAACGTTGTAGTATGCGCTTTGATATGTAGATGGCGTTATGTAGGATTATAAATGAAATACTTCAGGGGTAGTTTACTTGATTCGCAGTTAGGTAGGTGTTGCAACGTTCTAGTATGCGCTTTGATATGTAGATGGCGTTATAGGATTATTGATAAAGTAGGTAGACTTAATTATGTGTTATGTAGAAATTTACAAATTTAAAGTTTATATTGATAATTAATATTATTAGTTTTTAAAGTACCAACCGTTCCCAGTAGTTTTACCACTTTATGACGTTATCACGTAAAACTATCGTCCGTAAACCGACTTTACAGACAACCAATTTTTTTAGCATAATATACTCACATGCATAGTTTTGATAACAAACAAGTAATAAAATCTATGGGGGAGGCTATGTTCAGCAGTGGACGTCTTGTGGCCGATAATTGTAGCAAAATAGCTATTCTAAATAGTCAACCACATATTACGTAAAATATCTTGACTTAGGGCCCGGCCACAGCCGCGCCGCGCCGCCACCGCGCGCCGTCACCGCCCTGGCGCGGGCGGCGCGGCGCCGCGCCGGCCGTGACAACACCGTACGGTAGTAGTAGTAAAGTTCCGGTGTAATCGTGAATGCCGCCGTTTTATTTGATTTTACACTCTCGAACCGCTCCTCTACTATGAATATCAATAAATCAGTATCAATATTGTTTGCACAAAGCAACATACGAACTTATCTGTTCGATAATGAAACATAAAATAAAACGGGGACATTCACAACACTGGCAACAATGAAACGATGGCAGCGCACCACTCAGTTCACAGATAACTTGGTCGGTCTGTAGGTCTGTACACACACAAGTCGCAAAAGAAGGAAGACAGCCTGTACGACAGATTTTTTTTTTGAGCTTTTCTATCCTTACGGAAAGGCAACGGTCGTTTGACCGTACAGCCAAATGAACAACTGACTGCTCACTCCGAACCGGACTGACACCACATCGAGGGAACTGACTGACCGGAAAGAACGAAACATTCACGGAATTGTTTTTTTTGTTTGAGTCATGGTGGCGGGCGATCGTCTAGTTTCTGTTTTCAGTGTTGCCAACCATTGAAAAAAATTAGCTTCAAAAAGCCCTACTTTTTTTTAGATTAGACCAGATAGTCAGAATCTCGTAACCTTTTGTACGAGGACTTACCTGTCCTCGTAACTCGTATGGGAGGTGGATAATCTCGTACCGGTACGAGGAACCTCGTACGAATGGCAACATTGCGTTGCGGTGACAAAAAGTCTCCCGTGCGTGCGCTCCTATACAAATGTACGGACACGGCGACAGTTGCGTTGCCAAAAAGTTTCGAGGTTCGGAGCATAAAAAGTTGTTCAGTTGTCGCGTCGCTACGTGCGCGCACCACCATAAGAATACATGGACACGGCAACAGTTGCGCAACATAAAGTTTCCCGTGCGCGCCGCGCCTTATGGGTAATGTTAGTACTAAAAGCTGGTAAAATTATAAAAATTGTACTGCCGGCTGTAATAAGGCGATTGATGTGGTAGTTTTGGTAGTGGTTGATTATTTTGGCAATCAAAGCTGATTGTTTCCAAATTTTCCCTCTCCTCTTGAAGAATTTTGTAAAAATGCCTTGTATTTAAGTAGATGAATTATTTTTTCTGCAATCAACTCGTTTCTCTTTGAAGCATTTTTGGGGTGGGTATAGATACTGGCAGGCATTTTCAAAAATGTTTTTCTCGAAAATTATTGATCTCCTCGGGCTAATTCTTTCACTAATATTCTTCTAACATCCTAAACTGCAGGATATAACTACCAGCAATTTGCTATCAAACCTGCCAATAACTATATCTCACCCGCATTTTTCTCCAAGCGTTCCTCCAAGCGTTCGCTTAGTCCCAACAAGTAGAACATACGTCGCTTAGATTATTGATAGGTCTCCGCGCGCTCCGACTAGATGCCGCCCGTGTACGTGTAAAATGCGGCAACAATTACTACGCCGAAGTCGGCGTACTCGAGCCAGTCTCAATAGGAGAGACTATAAGATCACACACATACTACAACATTTTCTTACACACACTAGAATATTGAGTTGCCGCATTCACGGAGCTGTTGTTTTAAGGTAGCGCGGTATCTAGTCGGAGCGCGCGGAGACCAATTAATAATCTAAGATACGTCGTTCTGGGGTTGCCGAATCCAATATTGTAGGATGTATTAAATATTTTGCGAAATAAATGTTGTTTTACTTTTAGATCCTCTTCCCACGTATTATTATAAATGCGCCACATCTTGCGTACATTAAATTCCGGCGAAATATATAGCCGCTGTAGGTTTTTAGATCGGCAATAATGACTCTCTTGCCCTTTAAAGATTTCGATGAATTTTTCCACAGACAATCGTTTTGCCTCAAATTTCTTGCTTTTTCGATGTCCACCTCTTTTTTCTTTAGGCTTTTCACCACAGCTACTATAAAATCGGTTCATAACTCCTTGTATTCTATCTTTTTTAATACCGACGGCTCTCATGAAAGTTTTATGACATACCGGGACTTTTTTTTCAATTTTTTCCGAGAATGCTGTATTTTATAGCTACACGTCTTGTGATTATTAGCCTTCCTGGTTTTGGCACTGTGAATATTGAAAAACTTTATTATGAAACTGTATTGCATCAATTTGAAAAACTCAACATAAAGTAACCTCACACCATTATAGTAGTAGATACTACAATTTTTCTTCTGTGTCGACAGCTGGTGCAGTTTACCGAAGTGGACAATGGCGCAGTGGAAAGCCTTAAAAACTTCATCATATCAAAGTTCGATTCCCGTTTCTTGGGCGGCTGGACCCTACTGGACCCACGTTTAAACAAATGCATTTCAGCAATCGCATGGTCACTGCTGAAACATAGAACTATGTTTCTTCTTTAAAATAAAATAAAATCCGCTGAGAGGTTATTTTCAGCGGCGGGATTAATTATGACTGAACGACGTAATCGCCTTTCGCCGGAACAACTGTTACGTTTGATTTTATTAGGGCCTTTAGATGAGAAGCAGTGGCAAGTGAAGTTAAATATTCCGTTGTTTTTATTTGGTTCTGAGAACCTAACTCGGCGTCTTTTCTCAGGTAACCACCTGAGAAAAGACGCCGAGCATGGCTCGGTCGCCCAGGTACCTACTATTTATAATTCCGGATGAGTCAGTGTCTGCTCGTATATTTTGAAATTGTAGTATATTTGTGGAATTTTTTTGATGTGAGGAGTACTTAAAATATATATATATATTGTTAACTGGGATCACATAAATAAAACACTGGATCACTCACTGAGCCGTTATATTGAGATAAACAAGTAAAATACACGGTATGCACTGGACGCGCGCTGCACAGTATCCGCCATCTTAACTGACTGACTGACCACCTCTCCGCGCCCCTCTTCTCATGCCGCTTGGAGTCTAGGCCTGTGACGTCACAAGCGAAATGGCCAACGGTTCGGCCCTCCTGACCAGTCTGCGTCTCGCAGGCTGATCTTGTTTCACGACTCCACGGCGTAGCGGCAGCGGCATCCGGCAGGGGTAGCGGCAGCAGCATCCGGCAGGGAGAGCGGCAGCGGCAGTTGCATAGGAGCAGTTACTGAGCAGCAGATCATCAGCTGTATTTTATACGGCTAGCACGCAGCGGCCTGAAGACACGGGTAGCGCTCAGCACCCCTCGACCCATGGCTAGCGCACCGAAGTCTAAAAACAAACACGGGTAGCGCTTAGCACCCTTGAGGAAAAAGATAGCGCGCAGCATCCTTCTAATCACGGCTAGCGCGCAGCAGCCTTAAGACGTCGGATAGCGCACAGCATCCCTGTGATCACGGCAAGCGCGCAGCAGCCTTAAGCCGTCGGATAGCGCACATCATCCTTATGATCACGGCTAGCGCGCAGCATCTGTGGAAACACGGCTAGCGTACATCAGCCTTAACAAACCTAATAGCGCGCAGCATCCTCCTGAGCACGGCTAGCGTGCAGCAGCCTTGGTCATGATTCAGGGATCTCTAGTGGTCCTTGGCCAACAAAGTGGTGTCCTCATCCTCACTAGAGGAAAAACCCCGGTGCTGCCACTTCTTTATTTTATCTCGGGCTACAATATTTTTGTATGACCTTCTACCTCGATTGCTGGAAGTTACCTACTTTGTATCGGTCGTTGGGTAGGATCCCTATGATCTTGTATGGACCAGAGCGTAGCGTGCTAGTAGTTTTCCACTAGATATTCCAGTTTTCATAACCCTCCGCTCAACCATGACTAGATCACCCAAGTCACCCATGTCGAGCTAACAATAAAAAAATAAAAATAAAAAAAAAGTCAATTGGCTCACCAATCTTACGTTTCTTGTCGAAAGTCTTCTTCATTGACAGAGCGTTGCGCTCCATTGACGCATGTGCATCAGATCTCATTGTCTGTAAGTCCGGGTTGTATGATGCATCAACGAGGTCTCGTGCCAGTCTTGGGCGTAGACCGCAAACCAGCTCGAGAGGTGTTTTACCTGTGCTTTTGCACGGAGTGGAATTTAATCCGAGTTGGGTCTCAGGTAGTTGGTCGACCCAGCCCTTTTGTTCATCTTTCACAGATGCAACGAGGGAATCTAGTATGGTACGGTTGAACCTCTCAACCTGTCCATTTGCTCGTGCAGATGCCACAGCATTCTGTACGTGTTTGATTCCCATCTTCTGGCAATAGTCCCTGAAGACGCGAGACGTGAATGCCGATCCTTGTTCAGAGATTATCCTGGTTGGATAACCGAAGGTCTTCGTGAATTTCCCCAAGGCAGCCAAGGCACCCTTAATGTTAGTGCTCGGTACGGCCTCTAACCAGATAAATTTGGTGAACACATCTATTATAGCCACTATGTAGGTTTTCCCATTGTCACGACAGAATAGGCCCAGATGGTACAGGTGGAGCGTGTGAAATGGTGTGGGTACCTTTGGTATAGGGTGAAGCAGCCCAGGCTTCTTTCCAGTAGGTCGTTTCGCGAACTGACAATCCACACAGCTCTTGACATATTTCTCCACAAACTGTCGCATTTTCGCGAACCAATATTTACCCCTAAGAACTTGGAGACTTTTGTCCAGACCTGGATGGCCACAGTCATCGTGGTGTATTTTGACCGCATGCCATCTCGCTGATCTAGGCAACACGGGGACTGTATGATTGCTGTATGATTTGAGAGCTTTTCAGTTTGTTAGCACTGTATCTACCACTTGAACCAAGGAGAGCCATCTTTTTTGAGACGGGTGCAACATTTTTTGAGGTTTCAGTTCTAAAAACGTTTGAAATTGTTGCAACTGAGAAGATCGCTTAGAGCTCATTTTTAAAAATCGAAATATTGACCGAACATGTTCTTCGCATCTGAGCGGCAACTTTTGACATGCTGCGCTTGGACAAAGATGACGTGCTGAGTGGCAAGTACACTTCATTATTATTATTCCTGGAAAGTCTCGTGAAAATCTGCTTGCCACAGAATTATCTGCTCCCATGATTACATTGCATCCGTCTGATCCAAACCCAACAATATTATTTAGTGGTATGGATTAATTTGTAAATGATTCAATTAATTTTGTGTATAGTTTTGAGCTGTAGCTCCTTCGTTAGCTGTTCTAGGGTCATCGCCGCTGAAAATCTCGTGCAGATTTCAAAATTTGGTTACAATTTGTTCGGCGTCTTCATCGTAGAATCGGACCACGACGCACGATGGTTTTGGTGTAGATATGTCTGTGGACTCATCCGCCATATTACTGATTTTTGAATGTTTTAATTGTTTTCCAAGAATTTCTTTGTGACTGGGTGCAATGGCTTGACATTTTATTTTTGCATTTTTTTTTTCTATTTAGGTTTATTTATTTGGCTAATTTCAAGTCTGGGAAGCAGTCTTTCAAAACAAGGCCCAAGTGATCGGAAGCATTGAAACCTTTGTTGTGTTCTGAGAAAAAAGCAGACATTTTCATTTCAGCGATTTGTGCCATCTTAGTTCTACTATTTTCCGTAGATGTCTTCGCAGAGAAAAGATTAAAATCGGTTTAGACCCACGAATTAAAATTATTTTTTGAACATGCTTGTGCCCTTGTGAATGTTTTATTAATACCCTTTTCTCTGCAGTGATGGATGAATTGCATGCTTTGCATCTTGCTTTGAAATTATCCTCAGGGTCATTGGAGAGCCATTTGCTAAATAGTCGGTCAGCCTCCCATTCCTTTCTATATTTTTGGGGTCTATGTTTATCTTTTCTTTTTAACAGATCACCTCTAGCTAAACGCACCTTCTTTGGTGTGGAAATACTGGGGTCCTCTTCCTCCATTTCCGGGGGATCTTTGTCCTTCCGCTTTTCTCCACTTCCGCCCGCGAGCATTTCACTTCATGGTGTATCTATCGTGAATTAATATAATTCCCTCACACACAAACACAACTCACAGTCACGGACACTCACCGCCTCCACACGAACACACCGTGCAAGCTTTGCACTGCTTTCTTAATTTTTCATTTATTTTTAGCACAACTAGCACTCACGAACTAACAAATCAAGTAAGGACATAAATAAACCCTACGCACCTTTTTTTTTATGAAAACTGACACGATTGGTCACATCACCTCCTACAACATCCGTGATGTCAGCCCATAAAACCGGGTAAACTAGGTGCCATGTCAGTGCTTCCCTTCGGTCGTACATATATATATATATAAATAGAGATAAAGATAAAGATAGCACATATTAAATTAGAGAAGTGGAAATGTCAAATTTGAAAATATATTTATAATATATCAAATATCAACAACAACCTGATAGTGACTTTGTCACTAAGTTCTTCTTCTCCTTTTGAAAATAAAAATGAATTCTTACAATGATCCATGGCACATCTGATACCCTTGGATTATCGAAGAAACACAAATTCGAAAATACAGAAATATGGTGAAAGTGTCCACTAAGCGAACCGCATGCAATTGAAAATAAAGAAGCCAAAATTATATGGAAATTGCCAGTTATCACCGATTACCCGCTACGTAACAACAAACCGGACATAATATATGCAGATAAAATCAACAATAAAACATACCTCATTGATGTCAGCGTTCCTTCCGACAACAATATAAAAAAAAAAGAAACTGAAAAATTTACTAAATATTACGCCTTCAAAATTTAAATACAAAGGTTATGGAAAACAAATGCCCGAATCATACCTATAATAATTGGAACAACAGGAATTATTGCAAAAACTTACACGGGTATATAAAATTTTTGAATGCAGATATAAAAATACAAGTCTTACAACAACAAGCTGCAATACAAACAACAAAAATTGTAACAAAAGTAATGACTGGATATTTAGAAGAACTCAATCAGCAGGAAAATTATGGTGAAACAGTTAATTAAGGCAATAAGTACGCCATTTGTATATAATAGTTATTTGAAACAATAAAGAATATTAAATAAAAATAAATAAATAAGAAGACAAAGACAAGACAAATCATTTATTGCAATTTTTGTAGAGTATTTTTACATTGATCGCCTGCCTGGGTTGTACATGAGTGCTACTACAAAATGCCTGGGTAGGCATGCAACACAGCACTAACACTACTCTCTCGTGAGAGTTGCGCAATACTGAATCAATTACCTATGTATAAATCAACAATTATTAAATAGGTGCCTAATTAACACTCATACTGAATAAGATAAAATATAAATTAAATTAAATCAAAATAAATTTTCGTATACATACAATTGATTAAGTGGCCCAGTACATATAAATTCACCATTACAATTTTAAAAAATCATCCACTTTATAAAAACATTCTTTCATCAGCCAGTCATATAATTTCTTTTGAAATTGTTTTAGATTCAGTTGGCTGATTTCCTCCGGAATCTTATTATATATTTTTGTCGCCATGTAATAGATGCTCTTTATACAGGGTGTCCCAGAAACCGACGATAATCCTTTAACAGGAGATAGGGCTGCTAATTACCTCTCAGAATATCTAATTTTAGGTTTAGTAAAAATGGCTTAGTTTTTGAGATATTGTAATTTTTGTAAAAATCAAAAATTTTCTCCCTCAGCTCATTTTTTTAAATGCCACAAGTACAAATGTAAGATTTTCTTAAATATAGTTTTTGTCAAATATTCCTGAAAAGTAAGGCTTTCACACGGTATAATTTATTTTTTCATGTTTAATCCTGTTTAGCTAAAAAACGACTTAAGAGCCACATGTTAAAATTTTTTCAGCCTCATCCCTTGAGTTTGGCCCTTCGCGGTGAAAAAAAAAATTACTACACTGAAGTGGCATTATGCAAGAAAAATACGCCCATCTAATGTAGTTTTTAAAATGGTACATCACTTATCGATTTGCCCAATAATTTATGAGATATTGTTATTTAACTGCAAAAGGACCTCGGAATTTGATAACCGTAGAACGTAGAACCAAGTACGAATTGGAATAAAATAAACACTTGAAGTAAATTGGTCTTTATTAACCTGTTAAAGTAGATGTTCAAATTGTTTACCACCTGCACAAATGCTAGCTCGACATCTTCTCACAAATGCCCGGTTGATGCGTCGAGCAAGTACTCGATGCAAGTGCAGATACGTCCACCTATGCTATGTAGTTTGTGTTTTCCGTCCAGTTGAGTGTAGCCGGCACGACCGAAGGGAAGCACTGACGTGGCACCAAGTTCACCCGGTGTTATGGGCTGACATCACGAATGTTGTAGGTGATGTAGCCAACCATGTCAGTTTACATTAAAAAAAACCGTAATGCCGTAATTCTTTCTTTGAGCTCTATCAAGTTTTCCTCCAGTTTCCCGTAAACTTTTTCTTTTAAATAGCTCCAATAATAAAAATCTAACGGCTTTAAATCCGGTGATCTAGATGTCCGGTCTATCTGTGGGGATGCAAGTGGCTAGGAGGCCACAAGACGTCCGTTGAATTGTAGAGACTTTAAACGGGCGAATTATCTTGATTTTCTGCAACAGCAGCTTCAGAGCCTTTTAGAAGATGTACCATTGGCCATACGGAGGTGGTTGCAAAATGATGGCTGCCCAGCCCATTACGCTAGAGAAGTGCGTAATTTTTTAGACCAAGCATTATCGGACGTCTAGGTCACCGGATTTAAATCCGTTAGATTTTTATTATTGGGGCTATTTAAAAGAAAAAGTTTACGGGAAACCGGTGGAAAACTTGATAGAGCTCAAAGAAAGAATTACGGCAGTAGCTCAGGTTTTTTTTATGTAAACTGACATGGTTGGCTATATCACCTACAACATCCGTGATGTCAGCCCATAACACCGGGTGAACTTGGTGTCACGTCAGTGCTTCCCATCGGTCGTGCCGACTATAGTCAACTGGACGGAAAACACAAACTATTTACATAGCATAGGTGGACGTATCTGCACTTGCATCGAGTACTTGCTCGACGCATCAACCGGGCATTTGTGAGAAGATGTCGAGCTAGCATTTGTGCAGGTGGTAAACAATTTGAACATCTACTTTAACAGGTTAATAAAGACCAATTTACTTCAAGTGTTTATTTTATTCCAATTCGTACTTCGTAGAACGGTTATCAAATTCCGAGGTCCTTTTGCAGTTAAATAACAATATCTCATAAATTATTGGGCAAATCGATAAGTGATGTACTATTTTAAAAAGTACATTAGATGGGCGTATTTTTCTTGCATAATGCCACTTCAGTGTAGTAATTTTTTTTTTCACCGCGAAGGGCCAAACTCAAGGGATGAGGCTGAAAAAATTTTAACATGTGGCTCTTAAGTCGTTTTTTAGCTAAACAGGATTAAACATGAAAAAATAAATTATACCGTGTGAAAGCCTTACTTTTCAGGAATATTTGACAAAAACTATATTTAAGAAAATCTTACATTTGTACTTGTGGCATTTAAAAAAATGAGCTGAGGGAGAAAATTTTTGATTTTTACAAAAATGACAATATCTCAAAAACTAAGCCATTTTTACTAAACCTAAAATTAGATATTCTGAGAGGTAATTAGCAGCCCTATCTCCTGTTAAAGGATTATCGTCGGTTTCTGGGACACCCTGTATATACATTTGTTCGAGGAAGCGTACTGAGCAGATTTCCCCTTCTTCTTGTATTGTAGTTGTGTATAGTACTAGCTGTTGTAAAATATTTAGGGTTTTTCTTAACAAATACACAAGTTTCATATATGTACAGGCAAGGCACTGTTAAAAGTTTTAATTCCTTAAAAAGTGGTTTACAACTATCAGATTGCTTCACATTAAAAATTGCTCTTATACACTTCTTCTGTAATATAAATATTTTGTGTGAATTTGTGGAGTTACCCCAAAATATTAATCCATACCGTAAATTGGAAGATATGTAGCCATGATAAGCCGCGACAGCTGTATTCACACATGAGGATTGTCTTAGTCGTTTTAAAGCAAACACAAATCTACTGATTTTTCCTTCAAGCAATTCTATGTGATTTTTCCAATTACAATTACAATCAACGGTAACCCCAAGGAACTTTATATATTTTACTTCCTCTACTTTTTCCCCCGTATATTCTATTTCTAAAGGTAAACCTTTACCATGGATGTTATAAAATTGCATAAATTTAGTTTTATCGATGTTTATTATTAAATTGTTATTTTCTAACCATGAAATTATTTTTTCTATTGCCCTATTAATATCAAATTCAAATCCTTTTGCGTTTTCTTTTGATCCTTTTATTATCAAAGTACTATCATCTGCGGATAAAACCATTTGGTGTTCCACTGTCAGTGGTAAATCATTAATATAGAGTAAAAACAACAGTGGCCCCAATATACTCCCCTGTGGCACACCATACTTGAAAAACTTATATGGGGATCTGTACTTATTTACTTGTTTTGTTTTTGAACATAATCTGGATATTTCTATGCATTGTTTTCTGTTGCATAAGTAAGATCCGAGCCATTGATATACATTGCCTCGAAGGCCATACTTTTCGAATTTGGCCATTAATACCTCATGTGATACAAAGTCAAAAGCTTTTGTCATATCCATGAATACTGTTGCTACAGGAATTTTTTCATTCATACTATCAGTGATACATTTCATTAGATCGTATACGGCTACCCCAGTGGACTTGTTTTTCCTGAATCCATTTTGCTCATTGCACAGTATATCGTTATTTTCAATAAATTGGTTGATTCTATTAAACATTGCCCTTTCAAATATTTTAGAAAACACTGGGATTAATGCTACCGGTCTATAATTTTTCATGCTATCTGCATCCCCTTTTTTGTATAGAGGGTTCACTATTGAGCTCTTTAATTTTTTTGGAAAGTCTCCATTTAGAAAAGATAAATTTATGATGTAAGATAGAGGAAAACAGAGCACATGAGCAGCTTTTTTAATAATTTGTGTGTTTATGTCATCATAGCCTACTGCATTTGTGTTTCTTATATTTATTATCAGTTTCTTAATTTCGTCTGGCGATGTTGGCAATAAAAACATTGAGTTGACTATTCTTGTGATGTTAGCAGTTGTTTCAGCTTTTGAGAATGGTTTGCTTTTTTCAGTTACTTGATTTATAAAAAACTCATTGAAAGCTTTTGTTAAGTCGGTTGGGTTTGTGTATATTTTATCATTTACTTTTACTGCTTTCATTTCATTGTTGCTATTAATTATTTCAGTGTTATCTTTTATTATATTCCAAGTTGTTTTCGTTTTATTATTAGAATTAATTAATCGTTTTTTATTTGTGCATCTTTGTGATGTTTTTATACATTTCTTAAATATTTTAGTATAGTTTTTGTATTTGGTTTTAACTGACTCTTCCTTTGTGTTGCGTTGTTTTAAATATAGAATTCTTTTAATTTTGCTACTATTTGTAATGCCTCGTGTTAGCCAGTTAGGTTTTCTTCTTCTACTAATCTTTAATGTATAATATGGGAAGCACAGATTATAGAAGAGTTTCACTAATTTTACAAAATTGTTATAGGCTGTATCAGTATTAGTTTCGCTATAGATGTCATTAAAAGATAGTGAATTATGAATGACTCTTGGGGTGTGGAGTCCGGACGCTAAAGACCTCGTGAAGCAGCTAGGTCAGGTGCTTATTGAAGCGTCTGGGGACCGTCGTGCCAAAGCGTTCCTCACTCAAAACATCAGCCTCGCCATCCAGCGCGGGAACGCGGCGGCTGTCCTCGGGACAATGAATGATGTCCCGAGGATGCAGGAATATTTTTATTTAATCTAAGGTGTTACATTTCTGTTTAATTTTATTTTTTCTTTGTCTAATAAAGATTTACGCTCCTAGTGAATTTATACACATAAAGAATTTTTCTATATTTTCCTCAGACAAATCTCTCCTTCTTATATACCAAAAAATTATGTTTTGTAGTGTTCGAACTGGAAATTTGAATATTTTTGCTGTGTGATCTGAAATACCCAATTCATGTATACTGGCTGATCCTCCTCTTATATTGGTAGCTATATTATCAATACATGTTTGAGTGTTCGCTGTTCTTCTGGTAGGCAGTTTTAATTTAAGTTTTAGATTATGTTGTATTAAGATGTTCATAAAATGTGTACTTACTGAATAATTAGGTTTTAATATATCGATATTGAAGTCTCCACAAAGTATTATTTTCTTCTTAATTTTGCTCGAAATTTTTGTTATCAGAGAGTCTAATTTAGAGATGAAAATATCCACATTGGATGAAGGTATCCTATACACACAAATAATGACTGCTTTGTAGTCTTGTATTTCTACCGCACAACATTCAAAAACATATTTCAACGCTTCTTCCTTAACCCATCTTAGCTCCCTATACTCTATGTTTTGACGAATAAGAATACACGTGCCTCCTCTATTTGACTCTTGCCTAGAGTAATGACTGGCTAGATTATATCCTGTTATAATTAAGTTTTTTTCCTCTCCTTCTCTCATAAAATGTTCACAAAGACATATGGCCTGAACTTCTTCCTTTCTTTCTGTGAATTCAGATAAAATTATTTCCATAGGTTCTATTTTTCTTAATATACCTGCTATGTTTTGGTGAAAAACCACAAAAAAAAAATTTTCATTCAAAGTATTACGGTTTTCCCAATTTTTTTTATTTTGTGGCCTAGATTGTTTTATGTTAGTTGTGCTTGTATTACATTCACTGTTATTGTTGTTATTTAAATTCACGATATCTTCATCATTATTTAAATCTTTTAGCATATTTTGACACTTAGGAGTTACGAAAAAATTCTGCTAATGTTTGAGTGCCTGTTGTAATAGTTGCCTTTGTTGCGGTAGAGTATGTTTCTTTATGTGTTTTAGGTATGCCATTACATTTGTTTTCGGATACTAAGTAATCATGCTTGTAAGATAAGTGAAGAATTTCTTTACATAATTCCCGTTTTAAGTTGGTTTTGAATCCTCTATTTGGTGTATAATATGAATAGCCCATATCAATGTAATGGACATTGATATGGGCTATTTAGATTATACGAAGAAGAGGCATACATCACCACACCACATATCTATCCCCTCTCCCGAGATGCACTTGGGCGGGGACTGATATTAACCCAGTGCTAGCATCAGCATGTGCTGAGAGTCTCAAGAAAACGGACGAAGAATTTATACATCCCTATACAGATCTTGCGTCCATGCGAGGTAATTTTGTATCTCTTCCCCTTGTAGCTTTCCATCCATATCCAAGTTTATATCATGTAAGCATTTGCCTTTATAGGCATCCGCTTTTCCATCATGCATGAGTATTAAAAGTTTTGAAATTTTCGCAGTTTGAAATATTTCATCGGGTAGGCGGTAATTTTTCCTGTGTATACCAGTCGTGTGTCCCATGAAGTTCGAAAGTCCTTCGATGTCATTTTCAGTCATGTTGAACAGTTGCGTTAAAGTAGCCAGATGTTTTCGTAATTTAGTTGACGAAATCGCTTAAGGTTTTGTGCCTCCTCACAATTTCACGTGTTTTTGGAGGATTTTGTATCCACATGCATGCCAGCATGCTATACCATCTGTCTTTGCAAACAGGAATTTGTTGTTTGTATCTATGTATTTGATTCTCAATGCATTCAATAGGTTTAAGTCTTCCTGTACGTCTGTACTAAAAAGTACAGACCCCCCCGAGATCGTTTGCCCCGAATAACAATACGTTTAAATCTTTTCATCAAAATCTTCTCAAAGTTTGATCAAACTCTTCGTACTGGTATTCATTTTGACCGTTCTCTACATAACTACTTAGCAAAAGTCTTTGTAATTCTCCTGGTCGCCGATTTTTTGCTTCGACGGCCAACGTCATAAACAGCTTTTTGCTGGTCGAATCTGTCAACTCTCTGTATTCATCATCATTCAATCTGTATTCAGTCACTGCGAGTAGTTAGTGGTAGTGTTCATTTGAATCGTTTCTTAATACGTTGTGGCCTAGCAAATGTGTCACTATTAGACTGTTCAGGAGATGCATAGTCTTGAATATCAGTCAAGCAAAAGATGCGCTGGTACGTCTCGAGAAGGTTGTGCTGGTATCTCTCGAGAAGGTTATGCTGGTATATCTGGAGAAGGTTGTGCTGGTATGTCTTGAGAAGGTTGTGCTGGTATGTCTTGAGAATTAGTCACATCAAACGAAACTGCGTCCGGATCTAAGTCCAACTGTAAAAAATAAACAAATGAATTATTATTTTTTTCTTTTCAGATACAAAAAACAACTGAAGAATGAAGTTAAATTGAAAAAAGATTTAAAAACCGTTGGAACTATCCTGGTTGCTGCGGTGCGTTAGATGGAAAACATATTAACACAACCAGAACATAGTGGAAGCGATTTTTATAATTATAAAGGTTATTTTAGTACGGTTTTCCTAGCCCTTGTTGACAGTAATTACTGATTTAAATATATATAGATGTAGGCAGTCAGGGAAGAGTTAATGATAGCTCAATATTTAATAACTCAATACTAAAAAAGAAACTAAAAAAGGATGGAAGACTACATTTTCCTACTTGGGGTGTTATTTTAGGAGACGAAGGTTTTCCACTAAAAATTATGTAATGAAACCTTATTCCCATCGTATTCTACCGAAGAAAAGGTTTTTAACTATCGCCTGTCTCGTGCCAGGATAATTGTCGAGAATGCTTTTGGTGTAATGGTAAAGAAGTTTCGAATTTATCGTACACCAATATACGTATGCCCTGAAAAAGTCGATAAGATTGTCAAAGCAACCTGTGCATTACATAACTGACTAATGATAACATCATTACGTAGCTATGCACCTACTGGAACAATGGATTCTGACGGAATATCTGGGGACTAGACACCAGATCAAATTATATTAGAGATCTTGGAAGGCAAGGCAGCAATCATTATTCTCTGATAGCAGAGCAACGAAGACAAAAATATAAAACGTATTTTTCAGGAATAGGTGCTGTCTTTTGGCAAATGGATCACCATGCAAATGGGCCAGGGAACTAATAAACAATATGAAATTTGGGAAACGACCCTTTTCGGCTACTCCCAAGTTCTCTGCCAAGAAAAAAAAGGCCGAATCTGACTCTCGTCAAAAGAAAGTTTTTTGTGTCGAAGAAGTGGCTTCGCTTCTTTGCTCAGCCAATTATGCTAATGAATCGAGTAGGTATGTATTGTGTATATGTATATACTATAAGTATATTAATAAAATAAAATACATAGCGCCAATGAGTCAACATTTTGAAATACCTTGTTCAGTATTAGATGATAGCTCTTCATAAAAGTCTCCTTCTGAAGAATCGTGCACTGAATCTGTGGAACTGTCATCAGAATGTTTTGTCAACAGATCTGGTCGGTCCCTTTTTTTCGCAGTAGTCCGTGTTGTTTTTTTTCCTATTCTTGAAGTAGACGGTACCGGATTGTCGTAATTCTTGTTTTCCTTATGTGTACTGAACAGGTCAAATCTTTGTCTAATTTCTGCAGATTCTGAAGTCTTATTGGTCCCAGGTTTTGTAAATTATCATATTTCGTATCTCTTTTGTATAGAACTTCCGATAGGATGGTCACTTTTGTCTTTTTCTTAACTTGAGTCGTCTCATCATCTCCGATTCTTTTTGTTTTTAAATGTGGTTCGTTGGTTTTGATTTTAATACAGCGCCAATAACCGTAGCTTTCATGACTTAAGAAACTTAAATCTACATGGACACTTTTTTAAACTGAATAAAAAAAGAATTAAAACTTCGTATAATGAATACTTTTTATAAAGATGTGGAAAAATTATCAGAGAACTTGATCTTTCATTCAAATTACGGGGTAGCGAATCCATTTAGTAAGTGATGGCTGTTTTTTATACAAGGGTGGCAGTTGGACGCATAGATTTTGTATGGGAGCGAAAGTTTTACCATGAAAAAAAAAGGTCTGTAATAGATAGCTAAAATGTTGTGGAATTACCTAAAACAGCACAAGCATATCATTTAGTACATGTCCAACAATTCCCATAAAATCAATGCCTCTGATGCTAAAACAGATAAAAAATGGGGCCAAGCAAAATATTCAATATGTACAATTTTTCGCGAAGATAATCGTTTATTAGCACGCCTTTAAGTTCTTCATATTTCTTCACTGACGGCTCCTCAGGCGACACCAAGTTTTTCAGCACCTCGGATGTTTCTGGTCCCACTAAAGTGATCAGTAAAGGGGTTTTATTGTTTTCTTTCACGACGTTCAAGACCAGAAGCTGCTCGAAGCGATCCAAGTACGCTCTGATGTCTCCTCCCTGCTTGAACTGCTCTATCGGGCCGATTCACGAAGCCGCGATTGCGCCGCTACTGCCGCTTTCTATCTCGCGTTCTCCCTTGAAGCCCACTCACTCTACACGCTCGTTGCTTCCACGACCTCGTCGCCAATGTTGTATATCACCTCCAACTCAGTTAAACCACTTGTCACCCGCCCTCCACCCCGAGCGGCGCTTGCGGCGGTCGGACCCAAGGTGGAGCGCCGGACATGAATCCAGTTCTGCTCCCTCCGGCGCTGATGCCGGACCAGTCTCCAGTGAGGACGGGAAGTAGGTGGAAGACAGAGTCAAGCAACAAGAATTATGAGTACAGATTTATTATATTTAAACTCAAATTATAGGAATACAGAGTCGTATCGCAATGGACCTACCAAAAATACCTACATTTACCTCTTGTAAAGTGACTGTTGGCTATTGAAAAACGAAATTGACTATATCCTGAGTTTTATTTAAGTTTAAGCGTCCCAGAACGCTACCCCGTGATACCCAAAACCTACGCAAGGGAGAAGCCCATACTACCTAAAATAAAGCACGGCCGACTGCGTCACCAAAGCCTAACCTAACCTAACATGAACCGTGCCGTAGGATGCTCATTTTCGATACGGATGGTACTCAGCTGTGGCGTGATGCGGCGCAGACGGATTGGCAGTCGCTACCAGGACGATGATGAGAAGGCGATTTACATAGTTCGAACTCCACCGGAGGGTAGTCCCGGCTTCACCCGTACCCGTGCGATGAACTGCGTTTAGCGTGACCGGCCTGGGACACTTTTTGTAGCTGCTGAGCTCAATGAGCATGGAGGCTTGGTGCCCTAGTTGCTCTACGGTCGGCACGCTATTGCATCAAGCGGCGATCTCAGCTCCTCCGGGGGTTGTACGTCTCTTCCGCGGGGCCTCGCCTTACATCATCAGCGAGCGTGCCGTCAGCCGCGCCGCCGTAGGCTTCGCCAGCACGCCAGAACTCCCATCCGTGGAAGCATCATCCGTGCCGGGCCAATCCGATGCACCTGAGCAACACAGTGCGTGCCCCCACTCTCCCGGACCACCCGCTGAAATGTCCAGAATTTCCCCGCGGATTAATTACAAGGTTCGCCTCCTCAATTAGGCGGGGAGGGGCAGACTCTCTCTATACCATAGCGATCGGCCCGCACCGGGGGCGTGACCCTAACCTAAAATATTTGGGCCTGGTCCAGCCCGCCCACCACAACCACGTGGTCTCACCAAAAATGACCACGGGCGAGGCGGCTGGTCACAGCCTTACACATTGAGTTCTTAAAACTAAATTCAAAAATAAACTAACGGTGGTGCATTGGCCGAAAACGTATCCGGTGCCATTTTAAATTTTTCAACAAGAATGCGCTGATGGCGCGCGCGAGGACTCGTCACGGGAAACATATGAGCGGCCACAGGGCATCTCAGCACTCTCCGTGTCGAGCCACGTGGGAGACAATCAGGATGACTCGGTGTGCCCAATAACAGAATTTAATTTAAAACTAACAACGAAAAAGAAAAATCAATCACTGACCCGATAAACAATGACAGTACAAGTTAAAGCCTCGTGCGTACCGATAGCGGGTGGTCCGGAGTCCGACGGTCGGCAACCGTGGTCGCCCGTGAGAAGAAGTGGTTGGAAGCGCTCCGCCGGAGAAATGAACGACTCCAACGAAACGAATCCGTCCGCAGTTGACTAGTTCCCCACTCCACCAACCAACTCTTAAGACGCCGCACTCCGCAGCTGGCGCCGAGAACGTTCGGACTCCGCCACAGCGGTCTACGACACCGGGGCTCCAAGTGTGGCGCGACAGGGATAACCTCCGTCGCCCACCCTACACAACGAAATCAAACTACGAATTTTAGGCAAAGAAACCGCCAAGTTTAGTAAACAAAACAGTTGTTGGTCTAATCACCGCGAGCGGTGATTCTTCCTCTTAACTGGCGACTAAAATGGAAAAAACCGAGGTTTCCGGACAATCTACCGTCAATACGTCACATTCCGCAGATAGGCGCGCCCACCGCAGGGCGCTACGTCACACACTGTTTTACTAATTCAATGCTTTATTAAATTCACGACATGCTGTTACAACTTACGTACCATAGACGAACATTCTGACAGCCCCTAACATCCACACATCCTTATCAAATAATAATAGCCTCGTAGCAGTATTTTTTGTTATTGTTGGGGCATTCAATAATATAAATCATCTTAAGCTTGTGGCCATCCTTAAGGACTTAGGATTTCCTGTAAAATTGATAAATTTCATTTATAACTTCATGGCGTTCAATGTGTATGTGAAATATAATAACTACCGGGTGCGGCGACTGCTAGTAGTAGGTGTAGTATCTAAGGTCCAACATGTTAATGGAGTTTACGAACTCGAACAGAAACCAACAATGCATGCGAAGCTGACCGTGGATAAGGAATTATCTGAAAAATGTGAAAAGTTGCCGCGAGAACTCTGGCATAAGCGGCTGGGTCATCTTAATAGAGGAGGCATGCGAGCAATAAAGAACCTGGTTTCGGGCATAGTTTTTGAAGATATCGGTAAAGACGAAGCTTGTATTCTTTGTGTAGCTGGAAAGCTGGCGAGAACTCCATTCAAACGGAGGGGCACAAGAGCGAAAAAGTGCATGGAACTAGTGCACACTGACATTTGTGGACCCATTGAGGCGGCATCGATAGGTGGAGCTCGGTATCTGTTGACATTTATAGATCTCTCTCTCTCTAGATTAGAGACTCCAGAATGACCTATAGAGATTTCTTGAAGGGGCGATCAGAGGTGCTTGAAAAATTCAAGGAGTTTAAGGTGTATGCCGAGAAGGAAACGGGTAAACAATTGAAGTGCTTGAGGTCAGATAATGGAACTGAATATTTCAGTAAATGATTTAAAAAAATCTTGCCTACATACGGAATTAAGCATCAGAGAACAGTGTCATACACACCAGATCAAAATGGTGTTGCAGAACGAGCTAACGGTACTATAATGGAGAAGGCGAGAACGATCTGGGCGGAGGCGGTAAACAGTGATTTATCTGAAGAATCGCAGTAAGACACGAGCCGTGTTGAATGCGACACCACTGGAAGTATGGACCGGAAGTAAGACTGACATGCGTCATCTGAGAGTGTTCAGATGTACAGCATACATGCATATTCCTAAGGAGAAGAGGAAGAAGTCGGATGCGAAATGCACCTAGATGATATTTGTTGGATACGACGGAACAGCAAAAGGATTTCGTCTGTTTCATCCGAAGACACTGAAAGTGGAGGTTGCGCGTGATGTTGTTTTTGTTGAGAACGAATTTCTCGGCAAGGTGCAGCAGAAACCACAGGAGAAGGTGCTATTACTTCAGACCGAGACTACTGATGGTGGAGAAGAAGCCAGCGAGTCGGAAGAACTGTTGAGTACTTCGGACGCGAGCAACACGAATGGATCATCTAGTGGAAACTACAATCCAGATGAAGACGGCGACTACACGGACACCACAGAATCAGCAGTCGGCGAAGAAGAACAAAGGGATGAGGAGGCAAGACGCTACCCTCTTTGTGAAAGAAGACCTAAGGCGTATCCGGACTACATTGTTAATTTGTGCTCGGATGAGAGCGTGAGTCAGAAAAAATTGCCTGAATGTTGGAGACGAGCCATGAAAGAAGAGCTGGACTCGTTGAAGGAGAACAACACGTGGACGCTGGTGGATCGTCCTCCTGCTGTGAAACCTGTTCAGTGCAAATGGGTGTGTACAAAGTTAATAAAGGGATGTACTTGTAGACCTGTCATTGTGTTCTATCTAAAGCCTGATTATGAATGTGGATTAAGGACGGGCAGGGGCGTACCAATCAGAAATGGCGCCCAGGGCAAGCATCGAAGATGCGCCCCTTTGTAAATTATCAAAATATAAAATAAACGAATATACTAAAATGAAACATTTTCTTCTTACAAGATAATTTTATTTTCTCCTTTACATACAATGAAAACTTGTCCTTAAAAGTGCACTTTTGATAGTCTTAAACTTAAAATTGTATATTCCTTGCCTTCTGCGACGCAAATATATTTATAATATTTTCGAAATCTGTTTTCTCGTTTTCTTTTCGCTCTACACTGAGCAAAGCTAGATAGCATAATCTTTTTTGACCCTTTGTAGCCCTCAAATACGAAAGTATTAATTTTAACGTACTGAAAGATCGCTCGCAACTTCCTATGGATATTGCAATCGTAAGCATAATCTGAATTGTAATGCGCAGATTCGGAAAGACGCTTTCATCTCCGTACTGAACAATGAATTCAAGAAGATCTTCAGATCTCTTGATGTTAACGTGTTGTCTCGTGGATATTAGCATTCGAAATCCAGGATTTCTTCGAATAGCTGTTTTCCGTTAACATCAGAACCGTAGATATCACCTAATTCTTTGGATTTCATTTTTAAATGGTCGTAGTCAGGTGAATAGTTTAGAGGATATGAAGGAATGTTTGATGAGAAATATGAGGTAAAAATCAATTTTTCGAGACCTTATTTGCTGGTATTAGTTCAGTACATTTTAAAATATACTCGCGTTGCCGTGTTTTATTTGCCAAACTTTCCTATTATACATGATCTCTGTTCGCGCGAATTTCAATTTACAAGTTTGTGTGCAAGGCGGCTTAAGTGTTTTTTCCCTGTCTACCTACTTTTCCTAATTTTGTAGTTTACGCCTGACCAGAGTAAACTTTATATTTTTTAACATTTCTTTTTCATGTACTTTCTTTCCTGATTTGCAATCTAGTTTTATTTTTTGCATCGTTCATTGGCTGCGGTGTTGGGTCATGTGTAACATTGTCATTATTATGTATTAGAGATAGGTCTCCTTTGATCAGCATTGTACTGTTTTCTTGGCGGTTGTCTGTCGGCGAAGACAGCTGTTCTCGTGTCAGCAATTCCTTCATTGACTGCGGGGTTGGGTCATGTGTAACGTTTTCATTATTATGTATTAGAGATAGGTCTCCTTTGATCAGCATTGGACTGTTTTCTTGGCGGTTGTCTCTCGGCGGAGACAGCTGTTCTCGTGTGATAAGCGATTGGTCATAGTCTTGGTTATGTTTCGGCGAAGACAGATGTTCTTCTGTAATAAACAGCGGGTCATTGTCTCTCAGTGAAGTTGTTGGTGATAACTTGGACTGTTCTTCTATAGGCTGATGTGGTGGATCTTCGTATTCGCTGCTGTTGCTGGTACTGCCCTCCGAATCACTGCTACTGCTTTGCGGATCATAATGTGTGTCTTTAACAGAACAATCCACGTCTTCATCTTCTGAATTTATATGAAATGTTTCTTCTATTTGAATAACATTTTTGTCAATAAGCAGTGGGTTGTTGTCTTGGCGGTTGTGTATCGCAGGAAACAGCTGTTCGCCTGTAATAATAAGCGGTAATTTTAAATTTGAAAAATGAAATGAAATGTAATGTTTATTTGTCGCCATTTTGGATTACAATTTAAAAATACAACACAATAATTAAGCAATATTGGCGACAAATTGGGCTCAACTCAGCGTGTGCAATAGATACCTATTGCGCTGATTTTCAGTTGAACCCATTTTGCCGGGAAATACATTTTCTTTTACTTACAGGCTAGACATACATTGATAGCAAAAAAACATTTGTGAGACTCTGTTAAGTAAATAACAAAACAAGAAAGATAACCTTAAATTCCTACCAAAAACACTAAAAAACTAAATTTATCATAAATATGGAAAACAGCTTCGTATATCGTTTAGTGAAAACAGCTTCGTATTACCTTTAGATTGGCATCAAATTAACAACGTACGTTTACGTTTACTTTCATCGAACAGAGTGATGGCTTATTCTCAATTAAGGTAATCTGACACTGGCACATAATTAGCTAGCAGTTTAGTTCAACCGACTTCAAAAAAGGAGGAGAGTCTGAATTCGCATGTATGTTTTTTTATACATTTGTCTTCCTCTGTATGTCTTTTGTCTTCCTCTGTGTGTCTTGTCTGTGCTGAAAATTTTATAAAAAATAAAAAAAAAAGCTTTTACATTATGGACGCACGCGCCTGCTTTTGGCACCACAATCCTGCCCTAGGTCATCTAGGCAAGTAGACAGTCCATTAAGTCCTTGTGTACTGACTGCATTGCCTTAGTGCACCTCTAGTCACTGCCTACCATAAAGTGCCTCTATGGAGCGCACGCGCCAGTAGGGCAGATGGCAACATAACAACTACAATGAGCTGTTAGCGGATAGGGTGGACAGCCCCTGACAGAACAAAAATCATACATAATCTTTATAATCAATCAAATATCACTCAGAATTTGTTGTAGGTAAAAAACCATAGCATAACCTCACTTTTATAAAATAGACAACAAATAGCAAAGCTTACCTGCATTGTAATTTTCTGCAATTGCCGGTGCAAGAGCACAAAGATTTGTTCTTGAATGCACCGTTTTAATTCTGTAACTCATTCTTTCTTAAACAATAAACGCGCGCGACCACAGGAAGTGATGCCAGATTGAATGGAAAATTGAGACAAATTAAAAATGGAGCATAAAATGCGGATGAACACGCTCATTGTGTCCAGTTAGAAAACAAAACCGAGATAAGTCAAATATCCCACTGTTGTTTTGCATATAAAATACAAACAACGTGGTTCAATTGAATGGAAAACTGAGATAATTGAAATAACCCACTGTAGCATTGCATGCAAATACAGACAGAGGGGCTAAATTAAATGGAAAACTGAGACAACCGAGATATCACTGTGATATCCCAGTGTTGCGTTGTACGCAAATATACAACGGGCTGTAATATTCGGATGTGTTTAGACAAGTGAAATTTCAAATTCCGGTGTTGCATTAAAAAAAAAATTATCTACATTCCTATGGTCATAAAAACAACACTGGATTATAAAGATGTCTCACTGTTTCAGTAAAACTTAGACGACAAAAGGGATAACGTAATACTGCGTTATCGCCCTTCCCAGGCAGAAGAGTTTTGTTTCCAGATATCTCACTATTACATTATACAGAACTTGGCACGGGCTATCCTTCTGCATACTTATACAAAATCGACTTTTTGCACTTGTCTCACTATTACTTTGAGCTATCGGATATTAGTTTTAAAGGATCAGCATCAGGCACTTGAAACATTTTGTTTACAATTGTTATTGGTTTTAGATATATACCCAGAAATGTGGCTTAGCTGATCTGCTATGTGAGTCATTATTAAAAAAAGTGTACGTTACACAAAGGAAACACAAGGGAATATTACAATTTCGTTACACAAATGAATGTTAAATATAATATAAACTTATGTAAGCTTTACTTTTCTTGCCTTGACTTTAGCAAAAGTGGAAACGATTTCTTTTAAATCAATTGATTCAGCTATTTCTTGTGCAAAAAAAAAAATTATAAAGTTGCCAAACCTACAAGTCTTTCTTGACTCATGGTAGAGCGCAGGTATGTTTTAATTTAGAAAAATTGCGCTCACCACTGACCACAGACACAGGAAGTGTCAGCAATATCCTTATTCCATTTACTAAATTAGGCACGCTATCTATTAGCCCGTTTTCAGAAATGTAATTCAAAATTCAGTGTGTGTGAACTGCAGGGTACAAAAAAAGCTCGTGGATTAATATCCAAATTTTTTTTTTGGACACCGCTGTTCTTACCTTTCATGTTACTTCCATTGTCATAACCTTGTCCACGTATATTTTCTATTGATAGGAAATCTCATCTAACTGATCAAGAATACTTGGTTATAACAATGTTATGACATGTATATGCCTAAACTCAGTCAGAACGAAGTTCGAATAATATTTATTACATTTTTATGCATTTTCATCAGCTTTAGTTTTTATATTTAATGATTTTACATAGAATTGTTGAAGTATGATATTTTTATGTTAATCATTTTTAAATCAGAGATAAAAGGTCACAATCTGTTATGAAAAAAACTCAATCATTAAAAAACAAAACAAAAAAATTACAATTCTTCGTGACTTATCTCATCTAGTACTAAGTTTTCCACATCATGTTAATATTATGATATTATCTAATAAAAAAGCGGATGGGTTTAGGTTTTCTTGATGCCTTCCCCACCCTAAATACTATAATATTGTCATGACGTGGGAACAGCAGCCGAATGTATGTTTCCCAACGATGCAGCTACAGCAATTATTGTATAGCTTGTCTACCTAGTCTACCCCCACCTATCAAAATATATGTCTAGTATATTCTGGCCTGCCTATGCCGGGACTGTATTTGCCCTCTTAACAGCCATGGAAAAGTATGAGATCTTGTATATTTACCTCTTTACACACCTCTATCCTGTATGTTCCATCCAAAGAGTTTGTATTACGCTCAGCGACGTAATACATAGTCTTTGGTTCCATCTTCTTTTACGTGCTCCCCGTAACTGCGGGTGTGTTTTAATTGACACATCCCTAGCGCGTAAATGATGAGCTCGTCAGTAGTTAGTACTGAAAAATTGTTTTTGTTGTTTTGTTTTAAGGTTGGGTCTAAGCCTGCAAACTAGTCCCTCTTGGTCGGGGACCTTCGTGCAAACCTCCTCGATCTCCAGCTACTCCAGCCAACCTATGTCCTCCATGAAGGCCACAAGACGACCGAGTGTCTACAGATCTCCGCAACGGAAAATGGAGAATGGAGTATGTCTCTTCGTTGGTTGTCAAGTAGACTGCACTCTAACAAAACATGCTCGGCCGTTTCATCCTTCGCCAAGCATCCCTAGCACATTCTCACTCTTGACTAATCGTAATACCTTTTTATTTAAAGTAAACCAACATCGGTGGCTTTGCCGAGGGGCCAATGGTGCAGTTGACAGAGCCAAAATCACCTCTCCTCGCGAAACTACGCTCAGCTAGGTGCCATGCCAGCAGATTTCCGGACTGTTGCTAGAATGTTTAGCCTGTTAGTACGACGTTTGAAGACACCCAAAGGTTAAAGGATTTGGGAAAAACACTCGCCGGAAGACAGTTCCACCCTAGCAAGAAACGATTTAGAGAACAGATGGGTTCTCAAAAACCCAATGTCAACAACAAACGGGTGCTGAGTCTCTCTGAGACGAGTCTTGCGGAGATAGGACGGGTGGCAGAGAATAATTGATGTTAGTTCCACAGAGCAGCGTCCGTGATAGTATCTGTAAAACAGACTAAGCGAACCTACAAATCCTCTGTGACTCAATAGACCATCTGTAAGTTTTGGGTCATTAACAAGACGGATGGCTTGGCGCTATATCGAGTCCAAGGACGCAAGCAGATATTGGGGACTACCCTCCCAGATGTGACTGCAGTACTCCATCACGTATGGTGTGTAGGTGTGTAGGCTGACTAAAAAGACTGGTTGTTCTCTACACAGACAGAGCGATACTCGTTGGAGTTCTAAGAAAGAAGCCGTAAGACCTATCGCTAGGCACTTACCCAGTGTCATTGAAGCTTTAGAAGAAATAATCGACACCAGACGCCAGAAACTCTGCGCGGAAGCGTACTCCGAAGCGGTCGGATTGCCTAAATATTTTTCAACTTACAAAACTGTTTTATCGGCAGTAATATGGACAAAAGTTTTAGAAAGCTTCGATCAAAGGAATTTAATCTTACAGTCAAGGGCCATAACAATGGAACTTGCAATAGAAAATATAAAAGAACTGACATTAGAAATGCAAGCACTACGGGCACATTGGCCAACTCTACTTTCGGAGGCTAAACTTGTTTCAAGCGATATAGGCATTACAGCAGAGTTCCCATCTGAGCGTCGACGAGGCAGACAAGTTAATAGAGAGCAACAGACTGAAAGCTCCGAGGATACCAACTCAGATCTTAAATTTAAGAGAGAAGTTTTCCTCATAATTATGGACTCTATAATTACAGAACTCAACCTTTTGAACACATGCATGTCATTCATGATATAATATGTAATTTATTTTCACCGATACTAAATTTCCACAACGTGAATGAAGAAAATATAAGAGAAAACTGTGAAATACTTATTGGAAAGTACCCAGCGGACCTTACATCATCCTTGAAAAATGAAATTATTCACCTCAAAACTGTTTATAAAGCTACATTTACAGAGACAACAAACTCGGTCGCAAGAGGTCCTCTTGTATTATTGAATGCAATTTACAAAATGGAGTTGGAGTGCATTTTTGGAGAAGTATGCACTGCCTTGCGGACTTTTCTGCAGCCTTCCCATCACTGTCGCAGAAGGTGAGCGAGCATTTAGCAAGCTTGCCTTAATAAAAAATTACATGAGAGGAACGATGATTCAAGAGCGATTAAATGGTTTGGTACTGTTATCAATAGAGCACGAAATCTCTCGAGAATTAGATTTTAGTGAGTTCATAACAGAGTTTGCCTCGGCGAAAGTGAGGAGACTTGTGTAATGTTTGAATGTAATCAATGTTTTTGTTTTAATCGCTAAAAATAAATTCAATAAACATTATTTTTCTGAATTTTGGGTTTAATTATTATAGCTAGCTTCCAACCATTATTAGTGATCAGACACATACACACACATTACTTACCATACCTACATACCACGTAACGAAACTACGGAGGGCCCAAAACTGATCACAGTGAGGGGGCCTCAAAATGTCTGTGGCCGGGCCTGTGTACAAATCGTTGCACACCTATTCTCTCCACTGCCCTGGCTGGGATGTACGTCTTGAAGCTGTTTTTGATGAGAAAATCTTCATTTTTCAGAAAGTTATTTGCATTTCTGGATTGAGAAAAGATGACAGCTATTTTACCTGCATTTATTCGCTTAATATTTAAGACGCCTGTGATGTCGCTTTTGAACAGATTAGCCATTACCAATGGATTTGTATTACCAATTTTGTCGTCCTTTGTGATTTCGACAAATATAGTATATTCGCCGCTCATTGCATTTTCAGGGAAAGCCCTTTTGTATCCCGGCTTAATATACGGTTTGTAGAAGTCTTCGTTTTCATTATTTCCACTCCTTCTCCGCGCAGATTTTCGCTTCACGTCCCCGGGGGGACCCTCTCCATCCTCGTCCGCCATCACTCTGAAGGAAACACCACTGTTTTCTGATATTCGAACTACAGAGACAAGCATTCGGCGTGTTCGTTCGCCGTTCGTTTCGCAGACGTCAGTCGTTGCGCGCCATCAGTCGGCGAAACATCTGCACATTGCACGTTTAAAAACTTGGTTTCCAATTAAAATTAAAGTGCCATGGTGAAGTGCTGCGTACCTAATTGCACGGCGAACTCCACAGTTGTCAGTAAACTTGTGTCTGGCACTGGATTTCACAGGTAAGTCGATTTTGAAACATCAATATTTTTTCGCTTTGTGCATGAAGCACCATATGTATTATTAGGTTAGATCGGTGAAGCAAACTGTCAAACGAGACGAAAATCGATTTGTGTTAGTGTGCGTGTAACGCGAATGTGTGCGTGACAGATAGTGCTGTGCAATGCACTGACTCGACTTTAATATCGATACATATTGCAATGTTTTCATGTCGCCTAATTTGACGCAGATGTATAAAATTTATGTCTAAAATTTGAGGGAATAAAATGTAAAACTACAAAAAAAAAACGTGTTGAGTTTTTATTTTCCTCCAAAGAGAACTAGTTTACTGTAAAAATTTCTTAAGCTTTCTTTAGAAATATTTTGCAATTTAGCTTCATATTTTAATCTAATATTCAAGTAAGTTTCGATAATTAGATAGATAGATAGAAAATTCTTTATTGCTCCAGTAAACATTAAACAGTAACAAATACATTGGAAAATTTACATAAGGTGCAAAGGCGGACTTATCCCTTACAGAGATTTCTTACAATCAACATTTATAGGTTTTTTAGGTTTTATAATTAGTTTTATTAGTAAGTATTTATGGTTGGATAAGGCTGGTGAATCATACATATGAATGTTAAGTATGTTGAAGAAGTTTTTACAGGACACAAGGCATCCGTTTACTAATTTTCGAAACATATTTTCGTTAACATTCCACTTGTAACGTGTTTGCAAAGTTTACAAATATTCAGAGCTCCATCGACGCCAAAAACTTTGCATCAGGCGGTGAGTGAGCTGCCATCTGTTCAGTCTATTAGTAGATATATTTAGTAAATCTTCTTCGAGAACCGTAATAGGAGCTTGACCAAACAAAAAATGTCCCGGTGTCAAAGGAGATATATCGTCAGTGGAGTCACTGATCGGTGTGATTGGACGAGCAGTTTAGTTTCACCAATTACACGTTTCAAATGATACTTAACTGACTTAACGCCAGCCTCCCAAAGGCCACCAAAATTTGGCGAACCAGGTGGAATGAAACGGTGGTCCACGACGTACCAGCATTAGCAAGTAATGCAATAATATCTTGAGGCAAATTTATTTGACTATTTTGTAACATAACATCTAATTCATTGTTTGCACCAATGTGTTCTTCTCTCTTATCAATGTGTCGATCAGGTTCCTAAGCGTGTCGCTACCCTTGACCCAGGTTCTTAATACAAGCAGTTGCTTTATACTGGATATCAGAGTCCCTACCTCTATAACCTGAATAGGAGCTCGTCTTGCTCTTACCTGAGTCTGAGACCCGAAGTAGGGGGTGTTGGGGCCTCTAATCCACTGAGGCCATGTTCCTCTTGTGTCCTTGAATCTTATCAGCACAGCTCTGTCTTGAAGATGGATAGGGACATTCCTCCAGGGAACCACGATTGATTGCTCCTGCGAAGGGGGCATGGTTATGCCCTCCAGATGAAGGCCCCACGCTTCTTCCCTCATGAACTGAGTAAAGATTGTCACCGAGGTGGCTTCTCTGAGTCTGTTCAAGATGTCTGATCTCGACTTGGTCCTCACCATATAGTCGGTCGTTCTCTGCTCCAGCGTCTTCATGGAGAGGGTCAGGTCACTCTCCGAGACCCACGCCGAGATAGCGGCCTGCTGTATCGAGCGTAAGTTGGAGAACTTGCCGATGAGTTGTTCCTGAAGCCCGATGTTGAACCTTCATTAACTTCACCGTATAGTGCGACCACACAAGGCTCGCATTTGATTTTCTTTGCGAGTTTTTTTACCACGTAACCACATATGTACTCAACGATGGACTTGATCACCGATTGCATGTCTTCAGGCATGCATGGCATAGATGATACGAATTCAGTCAGAATCTTCATTATCGGTCTGGCCTAGACCAACAGTCACATGTTCACATGACGTCGTTATTGAATTAAGACCAGTTGTGGAATTTATTGTGTCTATAGTGCGTTGTCTCTGTGTGTTGAGAATACAATTTTTTCCCAAAGGCAAAAAATTTGATGTGTCGCCGATTTCTACTTCAACATGGTAGATCAAGCGTTTGTAGGCTGACGTGAATTGTCTGGCTGTAGGATTATTATTAAAGCCTACTCTAGCACGCACTGCGCAGAAAAAATTCTCTAAATGATCTTGAGAGAGTTTATAGGTCGGAAGAAACTTTAATTTTCCCGACTCTATTAAATCGATATAAATCCACTTCAAAGCTTCGACAAAAAACCAATGAAACCAAGTTTCCTACGACTCTCTGTCAAAGCTTGCCCGTTATAACTTAAATTTTCTATATATTCACAAACTTTTTCACATTCAGCTAAAATGTTTTCAAAATTTTTGGCATTTATGGGCTTTTTAAACCCGCAGCACTGGCCCACGATGGCGTACTGCCGCCGCAGGTGTCCCAGCTGAATGCCAAACTCGAGTAGCGGCGGTAGCGGATAACTCTGCGGTTTGAATAGGCCTTTATGCTCCTATTTTTTTTATTAGTCTCAAAACCTAACGACTGGGTCAGTTTTGTTTTCAGTTTGTATTTTTTTACCGTTTCGTTGTCGACAATTTCTTTTGGTATACTTTTTGTTGGTCTTGTGCATGAAGCGAATTTATTCTTCAATGATTCTTAGATCACATTCGGCTCTAATAGTGTTTTTTTTTCACTGTTTCTTTTTGATGTGTTTGTGCAAATTCTCTTGGACGAAATTTTCAGTTTTTTTTTTGTGGTGTCTAAACATCCTTTGAAGATCAAAACACATTTCACACAGAAAAGTAAATATGAAAAAAAAAATTTTAGTGAAATTAAATAAGGTAGAGTAGGCTATCAAATGTAATAATATTCAATAATTTGCATGTAGAAATACAATTTGGGACATGTGTTTGCCTGTCAGTCTGGTGCGCCTGTCTGTGATGATTTGCCCCATCTTGGAAAAAATGTGTTCACTGGGAACAGAGGTTCCCACGATACAGACCCTTTTTTTCATGACTTTGTATAGCCTAGGGTATACAGCCTTCCTCTCCTCCCACCATTTTAAAGGGTCTCCTTTTCGGTTTAGTGAGGGCTCATTAAGATATATATCTACCTCAAAAAGACCTGAAACAGAACTTTCTTTGGGTTGCAGTTTCGACACTTTATCGTCGAAATAACCCCAGAAGCTGGATAAATTGGCTTCGCTGCAGGATTCTGCTAACTCGGCATCGGCAGCCGCTTCTGCCTGCGCTGTGGGTATGGTCACGGTGTTGGCTAAAAAATCAAAGATTATTTAGCCGTTTTGGCGGAGGCATCGCTGCTAAATCCCTGTTTAAATCTGGGGTCCAACAACGTGAATTCAGCATAGATATGTTTTTCTTCCAACCCGCACAATCTCTCTGCGATTCCCTTCATCAGCTCGTCTATTAATATTTTTACTGTTGGCGTTAGGTTTGGGTCTTGAAGACACGCACAAGTCCGGCGTTTTAGAATGTTGGTTATAACTATGAGTTTGGAGACGGTAACCGTTTTTCACTGCTTAGCTCCACCGTGACATCCTTGAAAACGTCAAGAACGTCGCTAGCAGATTTCAATATTTGGTAATCTGTGTCACTGAGTTTGGGGACTGCTACATATCCGTATCGCTTTGAGCGCTTCTCGTACCTCCATGATACGTCTGAACATATCGGTAGTTGAATGCCACCTTGTGCAAACCTCCTGCTTTAGCATCAGCGGTGTTTGTCAGGGGTTTTTAAAGCATCATATACAATTCTCTGAGATATTAGGGAGTCCTCCAACAGATTTTCTACTAAAAGTGATTTGTTTATCGTATAATCCTCCTTCCACGCTCGCGTTGCCATGGGAGATGATGAAACAACTGTCTGATGTCTGCGTATTGTTTGTCAGCTCCAATTATCGAATGGTAAAACTCATCAAGACCGATTTTATCATCATTAAAATCTTCAAACTTTTGGCTCCAAGTGTCCGATACAATATTTTGATAATGCTTTTTTGTATTGTCCGTCACATGCCCCTTAATTTTGTCAAATTCGTGCATAGTTTCCAACAGGATATCCACACGTTTATTGCCCACTTCAGGATGATGCTTCACGATTTTTGGATCGAAGCATGACAAACCACGTACAAAACGGAACTTCATAGGACTTTTAAATTTAATTTTAAATTTAAATTTTAAATTAAAATAACAATGAATTTTCTAAAATCACTTTTGAACAAAAGCCGATCTTTTTCAGTACATTTTGCATTCTTTAAAAGACGTTCTGCTTCAAACCCAATGTGTACATTTTCCATTGCTAATAAATTCTCAGTATTTTTCAAATCCAGGTCTAGGATATTTTGACTGGAAGCGGCCTCGAGTTTTGTTGACTTACAATCTTTGCCATTAGGTGTTTTATTAACTCCACTATGGCAGTGTACAAAAATGGTGCAAATGTTACATACATTACAGCTGCGAATTTGGATTTTAACAATGGTGGTTGCTGCCTTTAATTTGTTTTTATTGTGACTTTCTGGGACAGATTCGTTTGTAACAAATTCGTTTACTTTGTCAAATTTTTCAGTGCTCGGTCTATGCAAGGGCCATTTTCAAGCCATCTTATCGATATGAACTTCTGGGGGAATTCAGTACCTCCAATAATTGTTGTATACAGTGCTCGACGACCTGGAGAGTCTTTGAAAAAATTATACAAATTATATAATTCTCATCTCCCAGCCAGTCTTTTTGTGGCCAGTCTTAACAGCACCATTCACGGTGTGTAAGCCACAAACTCCGATGTCTATTAATGTAGTTTTTTATTCTTCCGTGGCGAGTTCATTCTTTAGCTTTTCGAGAAAGCTATTATTGACGTTTGGGCCGTACATTGAAACTTGCAACAACTTGTCTCGGTCTAGATTTTACAAACCCTCTAAAAATGCGTCTAATAGATTAATAGCAGTTGAACGACCAAGAAAATTGCTTGTCCAGCACGTGGAGATCCGTTGTCTCTGCCTACCCCACCGGGAAACCGGCCTGACGCTATTAATGTATGTATGTCACAAATGCATTCACTCCGTCAACCGCTCTGTAATTAAATCAGTAGATAGATGGTTGGTTGATAAGTTAAGCCAAAACATTTGTCTGTTTTCCGGCATTAGTGGTACCGGAGTCTTTATGATATTTTCTTTCTTTATTGGCTTCTTTCCCCTTGGCTCCGAGATGCCAACGGGATCTTCTGATACATAAAATTTCTTCATCAGGAAATTTATTTTCGTGTAAGGTTCGTTGAAGTTTGTTTTATACAGAAGATTGTTCAGGCCTCTTTCAAATTTAACGTCGACTAGAGGATTTAACATAAAATCTTTGAGAGGGTCATTGCTGGTTCTCTTCTTTTTTGGCCATTCGTAGCATTTTTTCAGTTCAATAGCACATGTTAGCTGCTCTAAGTTAGCTACTATGTCTTTAAAATCTTCAAAGTCAAAAATTCTGCCTTTTTTCTTTATTTTTACTTTTATGTTGCCATGAACGCCATCCGCACTCATATGCGTGTGGCCCTTTGTTAGATAGCTTATGGTCAAACTTTGAATGTTGTTTTTATTAGAATTTACCATCATGACCAGTGAAGTGTACAGTGTCCAGTTCTTAAGTTAACAAAATGTTAACATTGCAGCCATTTTCTCGCTAAACACCTTCACGCAATGAGACACTTTCATTTTTCTAATTTTATCAGGGAGAATGTGCCCATCCGTTAAATTTTTCAGAAGCCGGATACTTCCTAGATCACAATCCATCTTGTACACCTTTACAATGTGATTCCAGCTTGCTATATTCTCGTTAAATAAGATGAATTTATTTAAAAAGTTATTGCGAAGGCCTTTGAGTAAGTGCGGTGGAACATATAAAAATACTTTATTTAACTAAAAATGAAACTTAAAAAATTTATAATTCATTAAAAAATAAATAAAACAGTAGGTGGGCAAAATTTGATTACAATGAATAGATGACTAATGAAATTAAAATATGAAAAAAATCAAAATTAAGTATATGTATCGCAGGCCCACCTACGCAATAAACACATTAATAATGAACACATGAAAATAGGTATAGCCTGGGGGTCACTGTACTACTGACCCGTGGGATGTCACCACGTCCCTAGGCCCGTACTGCTTCCAGCCCGTCACGTGCTCCGTGTAAATGTCACGGTTCCCCTTGATCACGTCGGATACCGCCGCGTTGGCGAAGGCGCGGATGTCTCTCGGCCGCAGACCCAGGCGATGCAGCAGCTTTTCATTGGTGGGGTGCCAGGAGCCCAGTGCGCCGACAATGATGGCGTCGACGGTGACTGAGCGTCCCAGGGCACGAAGCTGCTGCGCCTGGGGCTCGTACTTGACGAGCTTACGCTGCCGAGAATCCACCAGCGCCTCCATCCGGTTGTCAAATGGAACCGCCACATCTATAACAAATACATCCTTATTAGTACGGAGCACAAGATCGGGCCGAAGGGAGAACTGCAATTCGGGGATGGTCCGGTTGACGGAAACGACCCCCAGATTGCGAGTCGCTTCCACCAACCGGTCCAGCACCGAATTGTGCCTCAACTGCCACGCGGCCGAATGCCGGGTGCAGTGATTAAGGACGTGGGAAAGGGTTTCGTCCGCCGAGCCGCATCCCCGGCAGAAGGCAATGCCAGTCCGACCAAAGCGGGTGGCTCCCTTAAGGGGAAGGCAATTGAGGCGGGCTCGGTGGACGAAACGCCAGTCACAAAATCTGGTGTGGCGCCCCGTCGCCATGAAGTGGCTAGACCTCGGAGAGGCAATAGCACACTCCATGACCTTACCCTGGCTGGGTTTCGCCAACAGTTTGGAGGCATGGGCCAAACGGAGTGCCAGGTGGAGCGACCTCTGAACGGCCGTTCGGGCCGACGGGGGAACGATAACATCCACACAGCCGGTCCGGCATGGGCGCGGACACGGCGAGCTCGTCACGCTCTTGACAAAACGTCCATCGGAGGTCCAGGTGGGCACGCAGCCGGCGAGAGGCCACTCTCGCTCTCGACCAGAACGAAGTTCGCTCTCTGAGTTTATAGCCATTTAACTCGATAGTATCATCTGGAACAATTTGTTTTAAGGTAAGAGCTGATGTTAATATAAGAGTTCTCAATGTATGCTTTTTTTTGCGAGTCTGATGATAATGAACTTCCTAAAATACCTGTATGTTGTCCTCTCAAAATTTAGTTTGAAGGCTACCAATGGCGCTTCTATTATTTGGACCTTGGTCGCATATAAGGGCGATAGGTATCAAACCAATGTCAACCACACACACATTACTACTGTATACTACGCCACCCATGAACATCCAGGCTGGTTGTTCCAGAAGCATCCCTACCAATATGTCGTGCTCAAATTCAGCAAAATCGAATCCCCCTTTTTCTTTACGGGGGTTCCTAGTGAAAATTTTCAGGCACTTCGCCAAATTCAGTCATGTCGTCGGAAGTGTACAGTATTTCCCAATTGGGTATATAGAACGTTTTCTTTTCCCCACCTCTGTAAATTTCCTTCGACGAATAATCTCCTACATACACGTCAAAATCTTTCCTCAGCACTTCCGGACAATACTCTGCGCTCATAGCTAGATCTATATTTTTCCACTTCTTCAACTCCTTTATATCTTTATCATATATGACTTCAGTGCATCGTCCGGTTTGTTCAGTCAGCCTCGAATGTCTGTAGACCGGTCTCAATGTCTTGGTGCCTGAGTTGCCCACTGTAAAATACCCCGAGTGAGGCATTTCTATGGCGTCAAGTTTGGATACCTAATACACTATAGCGCTCCTAGTGGATTTCATTGCATGAATGATTTCCTTCGGTTGTTCGCCATACTTGAGACTCCAGTCTTCGATTAGGTTGTATGACTTGAATACTTTATAGTAGCCGTCTCCAGCTTCAAAGCCGATTCCGTATGTTGTCACGTCGCACACTGTGTCGCGCAGTATGGGAAGCTTGGTCAAAACTCCATGATGATGTTTTGTAACTTCTTTGTTCATGATTATTTAGTATATACAATATAGTTGATTTTCATGTAGGTAAGGTGAGCAAAAAAAAAACATAATTTTTTTTTGTACTTTTTATTTATTTTTAATACACCTAGTTATTTCTTGGAAGAGTATTAATCGTATTCACCTTTCAGCCATTCTTCATATTTTGGATCACTGAACAAACGGTCTTTTTTTCGTTGCACTCTCACATAATACGATTTAAAAGTATATTTAAATTTAATTAAGTTATTTTTCAAGCTTTGGCTATCTTCCTCCGAACATCGAGTTTTCTTCATCACATACTGGATCAAATGGTTGAACTTTGTGTCTATATTTTTTGCTGGATCCTTAAAACATATTTCGATCAATTGCCTCCGCGTACCTTCTGCAGGATCTGAAAAAAAAAACAATAACTGGTAGAGTGCGAGTCGGACTCACGCACCGAGAGTTTCGTACCACCACGTCAACTTGGTGATAATTTGGGTTTTTAAAAAAAATAAAATTAATTTAGAAAAGGTAAAATAATTTTTTTTCTTAATTGTTTCAGTTTCATGGCAGGAACAAAAAAGTCTTCCAGCACATAGATCTCTTTCATTCAAAAATAGTGAAAAACCACAATTTTTGTTTAATTAGTATGGAATAGAAAGAATTTGATTTTTTTTACCAACTTACACGTGTTACATCATAATGGTAATGAAGACTTTTTTGTTACTGTTATGAAACTGAATCGGTTAGGCTATAAAAATCAAACACCTATTTTTTCATTCAAATACATAAAAAAATATTTTACATAAAAAAAAAGCCCAAGGTCCAAAAAAAATTAGATAGGTTTTACTCCCTATATGATACAGAACCCCCCCTTACCGTACTATTAACTAATTTTGAAAGACCTAATAGTAATTATAATTTTAAAAAACTCGCACTGTTACCTAGGTCACATTTTTAACTTTTTTTTTCAAATGCGCAAATTTGCGCAAACTTTTTTTAGTGATATGACACCTGTATTAGTGTACCAATTATGCCTTATTTATGTTTTACGTGGAAATCGCCGAGAAAGCAATTTTCAACTGTCAAATACACAAATGCTAGTGCATCCTAACGCCTCCAATGACTGAAGGGGGGTGGAGCGGTTACTAGTCCCCACTCCTAATTAGGTTGCGACGTTGTAGAACCACTTTCGCGTTTTTTACTTATGACCAAGTTTCCCATACTGCGCGACACAGTGTGCGTCGTCTCCCAGTTCCTTCGCCGTCTCCAATAGCACGCTCTTCCACTCGTCTTCGATATATTTCTTCCCCAGTTGTTCTAATTGGTCTTTGATGTTATCACTCCTAACGTCACGAGCCCTGACAAGGGCTACCAAGGTCAGAAACAGAATTACCTTCATCATTTTTTCCTCTCTTTTCAGTCTTTATTCTCTTTTTTCTTTAAAAAACCTTAGTCTTTATGGTTCCTCAATAATGGCCAATTGCCGTAACAGTTGTATTTAACTGCAACTTTGTCATTCCAAGGAAACTTTTTTTACATATATTTTTTACCATTCTTTCTAAAACTGCTACTGGTGTCATGTTGTCGTAAAAATAAAATGCAAAGGGCTGTCGCCAGGATGCACATATTCCTGAAATTATTTATAATATACCAATTATGAATAATAGTTAACGAAGTAAAAAAATGCTGGAATTGCTATTGTTAGAAATTTATTACCTCTGATCATGAATACTATAGCATGGTTTCCGAATTTTTGGTTAACATCGCCATCCACATTGACATATCCATAAATGTTGTCTTCGTGGCTGATATATCTTAAGTGTGGAGTTAATGCAACCTTATCGAATACGATCGAACATATTTTTTTTATTTTGCACCATTTATCAACTTTATTTTTTAAAACTTTCACTAAACGTTGGTTTACTCCAGTCATAATATTTACATTTTCAATCAGCTTTGATAATATTCGCCTGGATGGCAAACTGAACATACAACGCAGAAGACGATATCCTTTCGGGCTACATCTTAGTAACGTCAAGCGCATCGCCTTCTCTTCCATAGTATTTCTACGAAGCTTTGGTTTCATATTGCCGATTTTCAATTGCATTCTGATAAAAGTTTTGGTTGACTGCGATAAATTTTCAAATTTGGCAAATAAATTAGATTCTGAAAATTTTGCTGGCATTTGTAATTTTCGTTTACAATATTTGAGTTTTCTGTTTTTCATTGATACCTCTACCAATCTCCGGTACAGTTGTCTACTGTTACCGGTCAATATCTTGGGATTAATCCGTTTGATTTTTAGTTCATATTTATCTGAAATAATAACACCAGAATTATTTAAAAATAAATAAGGGCATAAGTATAATTAAAACTGGTGTATCTATTTATAATTCTACCATGAGAATTTTATTTAACTATTATTATTAGTTACTCATAATTTTACCAATTTTACTTACTTGACTTACAAAAACAAATTTATTTAATTCATAGGTAGTTAAGTATTAATGATATATCTGATGCATATATTTAAAGTAGGTAGGTAAATTAAAGCAAATCACATATGTAGGTACTAAAAAACTTTAATGAAAAAGAAGAACACAAACACACAATGAAAAGGTACAAAAATAAATTCTTACATTTACAACAAACAAGCCTTACATTTTTATTGAACTTTACAACGGAAATAAACATCAAAAGTTAAAAAGCCGCGTCGCTTACAATCGGGATTTGGTAGAACATTCATTGTGTCCTCTATAAACGTGATACTAATGTCGTTAACTCGAGGCCAGCAGGTAGGTAGGTAAATGAAAGTAAATCACATGGGTATAGAAACTTTAAAGAAAAGAAAAAAAATAACACACAATGAATAGATACACAAGGAAATTCGAGAAACATATTTAAATCGCCGTTTTTATAGGTACGCCTTACATTTTTACCCGACTACGGCGAAGCAAAAAGGAGGGTTATTATTCTACTTTACAATGGAAATCAACATCAAAAGTTAAAAAACTGCGCCGCTTACAATCAGGATCTGGTAGAACCTGCGCGATGTCCTCTGTAAATGTGATACTAATGTCGTTGACCCGAGGCCAGTAGAAGTAGCCAAATCCTTTTTGGTCTTAAATATTTTACTGTTGCAACACCAAGTGTAGACTCAATAATTTGGCCCACAAAGAATTTGTTTGTTTTGTGCTCTTAAATACTGCTAAGATGTATTTCCCTATTACTAGCTTGTCCGCTGTAATTTTCTCTTTCTTATCAGAGTCAGATGTAGTTTCGGGCTGTGGACATTCTTCGCAAATGCTTCTATCTTCGCTATCCTGGAGGATTTCTTGGTAAACGTCATCTTTATTCAAAGCATTGTCTTCGGAGTAATCGTTCAAAGAACAATCATCGCTCTGGTCAGTACTATCGCTGTCACCATCATACGTCAAGTCTTTACAAAATCTTTCTTTTCTTGCACAACAGCTGTAGGTGTGTAAGGATTTCTTAAATTATTTTGAACTTCTTCAGAAGCATGCATGCCGAAGGTTCCTTTTTTAACCCAGGATCGAACTGTAAAACTGCCCAGGCAGAGTGTATTGAGAAAAGTCTTTCGGCAGACCTCCTTCTTTTCTGGCCCATTAATGTTCACTGGCAAAAAATACTGCAACGTACTCTTTCGTCTAGAGTCAGGGTTTAGAGAGTTTTTACGACCAACACCTTTCCTTGTCACCAGACTCGCTACATAGGCCTTTCTTTGATGCCAGTTTAACGTTTTCAAAAAATTATTAAAGATAAGTTAGCGAATTTCTGTACTGAACTCGTTACATGAACGATTTGCGCTTTTTAGAAATAGCGGCGATGTGCAAGCTTCGCCTAACTCTCTAGCACTTGCGACGACGTTAAAATCGTTGTACTTCTGAACGTCGCAGGAGAAGAAGCCATTGACATATACAACACTTTTCCGGTAGAAGAGCAGTCGTCCTACAGCAATGTCAAGCAGGCATTTGAGCGTCACTTCATACCTAAGTCGAACACTGTCTTCGCAATGTATGAATTCTTCTCAAGGTCGCAGGGAGAAGACGAAAATGTGGATACGTTCACGACGCCTTTAAAACTCTTGGCGAAAAAATATAAGTTTGAGAGTCAAGAAGAGAGCCTTATAAGACCGGCTTGTCCTTGGCTCCCGTGATAAAGATTTACAGGAGCGCTTCCTAAGAATGAGTGATCTAACACTGACAGAAGCAATCGCATTATCAAAAATCAAGAAATTAGCAAGGCGCAGGCCGCAGCACTTCAACCGAAGAAGGAGGTGATGGTAGTCAAGGACGTGAAGCTCAAGCAAAAGTGCAGCAAGTGCAGCAGGTGTCATGCCCATGGCCAATGTCCGGCGTTTGGACAAAAGTGCAACAAGTGCAGCAGAGCAAATCACTTCGCTCGGCGCTGCCGCATGCGAACGCATCCACGAGTCAACGAGCTACAGGCAGAAGACAGTGATGACAGTGAGAACTGTAAGTGGTTATCATCACGTGTGTATTTAGTAGGACAAAATGAAAAGTGCTCATACTTGAAGGAAAGTATAACTGTAAGAGGACATGATATAGGATTTAAATTATATAGTGGAGCGGAGTCGAACATTCGACCTTTGAAGTGTTTCAAAAATGTATCAAGGAAGAAAACTGTGCAGTTAAAGCCAACAAATTTATTGTTACGGGTGTACGATGTAAATTGCATACCTATAATTGGGCTGAAGGACTGTGTTAGATTTAAGTTACTGAAAAGAATACATAATGTCACTTCTGAAAAGTGCAAATCGCGTGAAGATTTTATAAAGAATAATCAGGATGTGTTGTAAGGCCTGGGTGACATTGGAGAGTATAAAATAAAACTAAAGCCAAACACTCAGTCGGTCGTGAAACCAATCAGACGAGTTCCAGAAAGTTTAAAAAATAAATTAAAGCAAAAATTAGACCAAATGGAAAAAAAGGATATTATTTGCAAGGTAAGCGAACCCGTTGAATGGTTTCACAACCTCGTCATTGTAGAAAAGCCCGACAAGTAGATACGTGTATGTTGTGTATCCACAAGCTCTAAATGAGTAAATCATGAGAGAGCATTACCTCATCCCGTCTCCTGACGATATTAGTAGCAGACTATCAGGGAAAAAAGTGTTCTCAGTTATCATATCTGAAAAATGTTTTTTTTTTTTCATGTAAGGCTAGATGAGAAAAGTAGCTATATTTGCACTTTCGGAACTGTATTTGGAACGTATCGCTTCAAAATGCTTCCATTTGGAATATCCAGTGCACCAGAGGTGTTCCAAAAACTAAACTCTATCATATTTGGTGACTTTGAAGGATGTGAAGTCCACTTTGATGATCTCATAATAGCAGGAGATAGTGAAAAAGAACATGATGAAATCAGGGGTATAGAAACAAATGTGGTTACGTCCATGAAACCTAAATTTTCAGTAAACAATAAAAACGATTATTTTAATTCTGAGTTATGATTTCAATTAGGAGTATTTTTTTTTAATACGCGGTCCGCCGGTAGATAGGAGTGTCCGGTGACTGGAAAAACGAGTTCCACGATTTTGATAGTAGGATGATCTAAAAGCCACTTACAACACATCGCTATCATAGTTTTATTTTTATTTTGGCCTCCACAGCCATCAGATATTAGCCTGATGGTGTGGATGCCGTTGAGATCAGTGTTGTTGAGGCGGTTATACACAGCTGAACTTATTGTATTTGAGTCTTTTGCAAAACTATCCTCAGTCCATATATTAGCAAACACATTGTTCTTTGTTAATGGTGATTTAGATGTGCCCTCTACTATCGTAAAATTAAATAAATACAGCTGTCTACTATAATAGCAAGATTGGTCCGGCAGTTTAGGTAGGGGCATATTTTTTTGACAATCATAACTCAAGATCTTTACGCCGTCTTCTTTTGTTTTCAACAGGGAAAAAAAAGCCTTGGCTCTTAGTTTGTGTACCCTCTTTTCAATCATGAGTTGTTTCTTTTTATTATCATCCTTTTCTACTTTAATTTTTTCTGTGAGCTGTAAGCAGGTTGAGCACATATCTGTCTGTGGGCTACCGAAGCCCAAATTGTAATGCGTGTTAAATATTGTTCTGAAGTAAGATTCTTTCGCATATGGCCCTGGAATTGATTCTTTATACATTTTATACAATTTTCGAATATTTAAGTCACTGGACAGATATTTGCGCACCGATGTTTGGCTCCGGCAGTAGTGCGGTTCTGAAGTCTGTAATGTTTCGATGAATGTGTGGACTGTTTGTTGAATAACGGTGTATTTATGGCTTCGATGGTCTCCACCCCTTTTTTCCAAAGGGAATTGTCCAGTTTTAAAGGATTTGGAAATTAGTGATAATATTCTACCTTTTTTTATTCTTAATGCTCCTAAAAAGGTTTTTTGACAGACAGGCAGGTTTTGACGGTTAGCTATGATGTGAAATTTTGTAGTAAACTCTTTAGTTGCCTTAGAGCCAGTACGAGGCCTCTTCCTTTTAACGGGAACAGCTGTACAACATTTTAACAAAATTGCATCTTGATAAATTTTAGTACTGTGTTTGTAGAATGCAGTATGAAATTGGCGCAATGTTTTTCCCGACACACTGTTGCACTTCAAATTTTTGTTTTTATGATTACACCTCGGTGGAAGAGGCAATGACTTTGCAGAATATCTGAAATAAAAAAAAAAATATTTTTTGTTTTATGGAAATTTATACGGTTGACTACATCACCTACAACATCCGTGATGTCAGAATTATTGTCTTGGTGAACTAGATGCCATGTCTGTGCTTCCCTTTGTCGTACCGGCTACACTGAACTGGACAAACTACAACTTTGGAAAACACAAACTATTTACATAGCCGCTTTGAATGACTTTTCATTCAGTACGGTAGTACCAACCCGGGCGGATTAAACCTTACCACCTAGTAAGCTGAGAGTGGAAGGGACCTACAGTTTTACGTGGAATCCAAACCACGGTCAGGTGTGCTTATGATCACGAATGACAACGACCGCACCACTGATCCGAGGCTAACAAAATTATGCAGCATGCTACCAATGAAATAGAATACTGAAAACTGGTTAGTTACCATTAGGGTTGGTAATCTTTCATAAAAAGGTATTCTAATAAGGTTTCGTATTAAAGGACCACCCCTGAGATATAACCTACTCATGAAAATAATAATCATTAAAATCGGTTGACACTTGGCGGAGAAATCGAGTAACATACACACAAAACAAAAAACATACAGACGAATCCTCTTTAGAAGTCAGTTGACAAACAAAGAGCAATCATATCATCATTTCAGTCGAAAGATGTTTACTGATGGACATAAGTAAGACCCCCCAAGGTTTGGCACTGCCATAAAAGAGCAATGAGTAAACAAAGATACGGCACTGGCAAACTGTCAAACTAACCTCTGATTCTTGGCGATGTTCTTCTTCCAAGTTTCGGGTTGTGAAGTTCGTTTCCGCGCTTGGTTTTTATCGACCCTTGTAGGATGGCTCTCCATCTTCCCTTGGCACCATCAATCTTCTTCCAAAACAAAGGTTTTCCTTTTAAAATTGAAATTATTTCCGCAACGTAAACACGAAAAAATGCATGGGCGGCCATTAAAACCGTGAGGCAAAAGGAGGCTTCCTATTGGAGGATATGGACTTTTCGCAATTTGGAATTCAAAGTCGTAGGACTTAACCAGATTTGTTTCTAAGGTCGAATTTTAAATTAAAATCTAAGCGGACATAACCAACTTGGGTACCAAACAATTTTTTGGGGTCAATCCAAAGACAGAAAGGAAAGTGTTGCCATTCAAATCTCATTTTTGGAATATGTTGGACTTTAGTAACTTTGTTTCTATACCCCTGAAATATTTAATAAAGTACTTCAGCGAGCAAGAGAATGTAAGGTAAAGTTTAATGCGAAAAAACTCCAGTATGAAGTCAAAGATGTTAAGCATGTAGGGCTAGTAATATCCGAACATGGCGTAAAACCTGACGCAGAACACGTCAAGTCAATTTTTGATATAAAAGAACCACAAAATGTGAAAGAATTTCAGAAAAGTCATTGGGCACTTAAGTATGAAAAATTTACCCACGACCTACAGAAATTAATTGATGTGGGATGTTTCGCCATATATCTCTGGTTTACGAATATATGGGTCGCATTACCATAAATAATGGGAATTAGACAGTAGATCTAATTCTGTATCTTAGAAAAAAATGTATAACTGAAGTTTATTTCAACTTGATTAATATCTACAGGTGCAATCGTACTATCTCACTTAGTACGGAAAATATACCCAGAATCTACAGAAATAATATAGTGTAGAGAATTTAGATAAAATGGTTCATGATAGATAAAATAAAATTCTGTATTTATTAAAAAAAAGATTTATTTATTTATTTATAAGATTTATTCTATTCCATCAACTCTAGTACGCTAGTACATAATACCTCTTTGTACGCATGGTGTTTTTAATACAATTCCTTCATTTAAATTCTATGGATTTGTTCATTGCTATAAATATCTTCGACTTTTAAATCACTTGTTATATTTTATTCCCATGTTTTTTTAAAATAATGTTTACTTAAAATGAAAAGTGGGATATATCTTATTAATTTAAAGTAATTTTGTTTCTGTAGGCAAACCTTCACAAATTGGGTCGGATTCTCGGTATGGCAAATTATCTAAATAAATTTATCCCACTACTCTGAAAACACTGACGTTCTAAGAGAATTGTTGAAAAATTTGGGGACCAGAACATACACAAGCTTTTAAAACTATCAAGCAAACATTTTGCTAGCCCCAACGCTTACTATAATGTCGGATAAGTTACCGTTCACCGTCCAATCGCACAGCTCAAGAAATGGTTTAGGAGCATGTCTTTTACAAAATAAGAAACCTATTGCGTTCTATTCTCGAAGTTATACAGATACACAAAAACGTTGGGCTATCATTGAGAAAGAAATGTTTGCTGTCTGTGCTGCAATTGAAAAATTCCACCAGTTTGTGTATGACAGAAAAATAATTATAGAAACGGACCATAAACCTTTGATAAGCATTGTCAAAAAGGATATAAACAAAGTCAGTCCCAGGTTACAAAAAATGTTGCTAAAACCAATGAAATATTATGTAGCAATGCTATATGTTCCTGGAGCTCAAATGTACATTGCAGACTTCCTGTCTAGAAACTTTATTAAAACTAATGCTAAAGAGGATCGGTCACTTCTAGAATATGGGCATTGTGTAGAAGTAGATACACCCATAAGTGCAAAGCAACTGCGACTATTTCAAACGGAAACTAAAAAAGATCCTGTACTCAGTAATGTCTTATTATGGCACAAATTAGGGTGGCCCAAAATTAATTCTAAGTTAGACTGCATTGAAACTATAAAAAGTGACAGCTTCGTAATCTGATTACAATTCAAGATGAAATAGTTTATTATAATAATAAAGTTGTGGTGCCGAAAAATATCAGGTCATACATTTTTGGATTAATACATACGTCACATCAAGGTGTTGTTAAATGCAAAGCAAACAAATGACGGCAAACAGCGCCGAAATATTTAATAAAGTGTACATATTGTAAAATACTAATAAATGCAAAGCACAAGCTAGAATGTACTTCTACTGGCATGGAATGACCAGTGATATAGAAAAATATGTGATGTCCTGTAAAAGTTGGGAAATATATAGAGTGTCTAATATAAAAGAGCCAATAATGTCACATGAAGTACCGGATTTGCCGTTCATTAAAATAGCAGCGGACATAGGAACATATGATAATTGTGACTATTTAATTGTGGTTGAATATTATAGTAAGTGGCTAGAAATTAAAAGAATAAAACACAATACAGCTCAGGATGTAACTGAAGTTTTAAAACCTATCTTCACACTCACGGGATTCCTAAAGTTGTAGTTTGTGATAACATGCCATGTTGCTACAGTGCCCCGATCACAAAGCAATATGAAGTTCTATAAACCTGTATACACATAATATGTACAGATTCTGTTTATCCTGTTATTACTTATACCACTCGCACTAGCACCGAGTACACTATTTATTTATTTATTTTTATTTATTTATTTCGGAAACTTAACAACTACAATGTACATTAAACAAGTCACTATGTTAACCTATACACGGTCAGCCTCAGAGTACAATATTCTGTCAGTTAGAGCTTCTTTTACATTATAATAAGCTTTCTTTATAAGAATGGCGTTTCTTAAAACATACATAATTAAGATTTTTTATTTCTAATGGTATTTTATTATAACAGCGAATGCTATTACAAACAAAACTCTTGGACATTTTAGACGACCTGTGTTTCACCATTTTTATATCATTTTTATTTATGTCTAGTTTCATGGTCATGTATATCAGACTGGAGAGTAGCATTTTGTATGTATTTTCTAGCATAGCAAATGTTTTGATACACATAAGCACTTGGTAGTGTCATAATTCCTATTTTAATAAATTCATTTCTACAAGAATTGGTGGGCGAGGATTTCATACTTCCTGTAATTATGCGGAGACATTGATATTTAATTATTTCGAGACTTCTGAGCGCTTTGCGGGCTCAAAAATAAATGTTCCATAATCTTAATTGGAACGAATTATACCATTATATATTACTTTCATGTAAAATGGTTGAGAACCCCACCATACTCCAGAAAGACAGCGAATGATGTTAATATTCCTTAGACATTTCGTTTTTATATACTCTATGTGGGGAACCCCTGTCATCTTAGAGTCTAGAATGACACATTTTACAGTATCAATCTGTTTAATTGGAGTATCTTTATGAATGATAACGAAAGGGGGAATATTCCTTTTTCTGGAATAAGTTACAACTGAGCTTTTTGAAGCAGAGAGTTCCAAGCCATGTATCCAGAGAAATTAGAGCCAGATTAATTGATTCAGATGCTTTGATAATGGATTTATTAGAAGCATACAATAAAAGATCATCAGCATACTTTAAAACACGACAATGATATTTAATTTGAATATCCATATTAGAAGTGTAGATACTATATAGTAGAGGGTTCAGCACAGATCACTGTGGTAGACCTCTCCACACAGTCCTGATAAGGTGGGAATCTCTATCAGTATTCAGATGAATATGTCTCTCCAACAAAATGTTGGATATAAACATTGTCAGTTTCTTAGGAACCTTTAGTTTTTGTAATTTTTTCTTTAACGTAGGAAGCTGAACATTATCATAAGCGGCAGAGATATCAAGGAATGCAGCTACAATGGATTCATCCCGACTGAAAGAGAGAGGAGCATCCGTAGAAAACAAAGCAATAAACTTTTCCCTTTCCTAAATACAAATTGACTATATTAGATAAAATCTCCTGATTTTCAACGAACCACTCTATACGATTTTTAACTAAGTGCTCAGCAATTTTGAGAAGGACAGAAGACAAAGCAATGGGACGGTAGGATGTGCCGTCATTCGGATCTTTTCCAGTTTTCAATATTGGAATAATTACTTGAGATTTCCACGACATTGGGACAATGCCAGTGTCTATAATCATATTAATAATGTTAAGAAAAAATTCCCTAAATAGAGAATCAAGATTTTTTTAGGAAAGAATAAGGGATGCCATCTATGCCAGGACCTGAATCAGTAACATACCTTAGAACATTATTCAGTTCTTGAAGAGAGAAAGGGTTGTTAAGAGAATATGGAGAATCGATGGTGTATTTAGATGGAATCTCATCAAACTGAGGAACTGAGGGAGGAGCAAGCTTATCTAGGAAAATGTCAGTCCAGTCACTAGAAGATGCTTTAGGAGAGCTATCTTCTGCAAAAGATGATCTAAATAGTTTTATTGTTTTCCATACTATCGAAGGATGGGTATCCGGGGAGATAGAAAAGCAGAACCTGTGCCAACCCAGTCTTTTCTTCCCCTGCAGGCAGAGGATGCCCCTGAAGCCAAAACTAGGCTTGGATTTTACGTAGGTTCAAAAAGTTACTTTCAAACATATCTAAGGAATATTTTTTTTTCAGCTTCTTTACGATATTTTATGGATTGAGTGCATTCCAAATCCCACCAAGGAGGAGATGACCTTCTATTGAAGCATGTGTTTTTAAGTGGAACAAATTCATCTGCAGCAAAAATCAAGGCATTTTAAAATTTTGAATAATTTATAAAGAAGATTTTCTGGTCTATAGGAAATAAAGAATTAACTTACTCAACCGGAGCACCAAACTTATGCCAATCGGCTCCATCTAGTCGATACTTTAGTAATGGCTTTCTCTTTTGGGAAGCTGGTACATAGTTATCATCACTGCCACTCGAATAGTCAGCGCCGGATATCTCATCTGTAAAGAATACAATTTCTTATAAAAAATTTTGTATTTTTTTTATTGAAACTGACACGGTTGGGCGCATCACCTACAACATTCGTGATGTCAGCTCATAACACTGAGAGAACTAGGTGCCATGTCAGTGCTACCCTTTTGTCATGCCACCTACACTGAGGCGGGTTAAACCCTACCACCTAGTAAGGTAAGAATGGAAGTGTTTTAAGTGGAATCAAAACCATTGTCAGCCTCCAACGCTCGAGCGAACACCTATTTCTTTAAGTAATGACTGCGCCCAAGGTTGCTAAAGATCACAGTCGACCGACCGCACCACTGAGCTACCGAGGCCGACAAAATGAATTTCTTAATAAATATATATAGAATATAATATACTTAATACCAAAGACTGATATACGTGCATTTCATAACGAATATGGTCGCTCCGGTAAAGGAAAATGCAGCGAGAGAACCTGTGTATAACAGTACTATAAAAAAAATGTACAGTGATAACCACTTCAAACCCGGTTAATCATCGTTTAAATATACAACCAATATATTTCTGTGGGACATACAAAAGAGTTGATGAAGAATAACCTATAAAGAAAAAGAAATACTTGGACTAAGAAGACGTACCTGAACTACCAACATGCTGTATTTGTAGGTTAGAAGTTGCAGTCGATCTTTGGTCGTTGTCGTCAGGTTTTCTGTTTTCTGATTCCACTAATAACTTGATTCGTTTACTCCTGTCGCTTAAGCGACCACGCCACATTTTTGATGCACAGAAGCTTCAAACTAACGTTAAAACTCGCTCCTGAATACTCTTGTTCTTTTATTTTGTCTCTAATTATTGGCCCTTTTATATTAGACACTATATCTTTTACAACTTTTACAGGACATCACATATTTTCTATATCACTGGTCATTCCATGCCAGTAGAAGTACATTCTAGCTTGTGCTTTGCATTTAACCTTGATGTGACGTCTGTATCAATCCAAGAATGTTTGGCCTGATATTTTTCGGCACCACAAATTTATTATTATAATAAACTATTTCATCTTGAATTGTGATCACATTACGAAGCTGTCACAACTTTTTATGCAGTCTAACTTAGAATTAATTTTGGGTCACCCTAATTTGTGCCATAATAAGACATCACAGAGTACAGGATCTTTTTTAGTCTCCGTTTGAAGTAGTCGCAGTTGCTTTGCACTTATGGGTGTATCTACTTCTACACAATGCCCATATTCTAGAAGTTTTAATAAAGTTTCTAGACAGGAAGTCTGCAATGTACATTTGAGCTCCAGGAACATATACCATTGCTACATTATATTTCATTAGTGTTAGCAATATTCTTTGTAACCTGGGACTGACTTTGTTTATATCCTTTTTGACAATGTTTATCAAAGGTTTATAGTCCGTTTCTATTATTATTTTTCTGGCATACACAAACTGATGGAATTTTTCAATTGCAGCACAGATAGCAAACATTTCTTTCTCAATGATAGCCCAACGTTTTTGTGTATCTGTATAACTTCGAGAATAGAACGCAATATAGGTTTCTTATTTTGTAAAATAAATGCTCCTAAATCATTTTTTGAACTGTCCGATTGGACGGTGAACGATAACTTATCCGACATTATAGTAAGCGTTGGGGCTAGCAAAATGTTTTGCTTGACAGTTTCAAAAGCTTGTGTATGTTTTTTTTTTATGTAATCCTGTGTGGTTGGCTGAGTTGGAGGGGCCAAAGCGCATGCTCCGACCAGCCAATATCACCTCCGAGAAGGTAGGTGCCATACCGGAGACTTCCCTGTATTGCTGGCTATACTGGACTAGAGAACACAACCGAGGTTGCTATGCGGCCATCTTACATCCAGATCACTGGTGGTTCTGGCCCCCAAAACCACCAGTGATCTTTTTTCAACAATTCTCTTAGAACGTGAGTGTTTTCAGTGTACTGTGGGATATGTTTACTTAGATAATTTGCCATACCGGGAAATTTCTGCAATTATTTCACATTTTGTGATTCTTTTATATCAACAATTGACTTGGCGTGCTCTGCGTCAGGTTTTACGCCATGTTCGGATATGACTAGCCCTACATACTTAACTTCTTTGACTTTATACTGGAGTTTTTTCGCATTAAACTTTACCTTACATTCTCTTGCTCGTTGAAATACTTTATTAAATATTTCATCATGTTCTTTTTCACTATCTCCTGCTATCATGAGATCGTCAAAGTAGACTTCACATCCTTCAACGTCACCAAATATGATACGAGTTGTTTTGTTTTGTCCAGATGGTTTAAAATCTTTTTATATATCCCCTTGAATTGGATCACGTTCGGGTTGTTGTTGTACCCCCATGCTTTCGATTGATACCAAATAGGATTTAAATTTGATCCTGACTAAGCCTGTACGTTGAAATGTACCTTAATAGGGATTGTTTTGGAATAAGGAAAGAATAAAGATGTTTCAAAGATTCGATGCACACGATGAATCCTAGAAAGCCAGGTTTGGATTTGCAATCAACTAAACGTTTTTTTAAGATTTTTAACACAATTCGACGTTTAATCACCCTTTTTGTTTTGTTGTAAAATTTCAGTGACAATATGTAGTGTTTTGCTTTTGCAAGAAAATTTATAATCTCCATGGCATTTTGAGGGCAAATAGTCTTCTTAAAACCAAAAATGTCAACTGATCGGTAATTAAATATGTCAAAGAGGTCATTAAATATTGTGATGAATTCCACTGTTGCTGCTGTTTCCTTCAATTTTGAAGACACTAGTAATTGTTTTATGAATGAAGATGTTATGTACCGACGTAGCACCCTCATCACTTAGAAATGTTACATCAATCTTAACTTGAACATGTGAAGGTGTCATGTGAGATCAAGGCACCTTCATCCACACATTCTTAGGGTTTTATAAAAAAATTCATAATAACACATTCACAATACTACACAAAAAAGAAAATATAAAAAAACTTAGGATTGCCTCTTCTCCGGCTTATAAAAAACACTCCAGGGAATAGCCAATACTAACAGCTTATGTCGGGGCGGTGAATTTTGTACTAAATTTTAAATTTCACTAATATTTCGATATCTTGGTACATAAACTGGTTTCACAGTGTTTACATTTTATATTACTCAATATTTTTTTTGTGACCCATCCAGCGGTGTATGCCCTTGAGTGGACATTTAACCGTTCTCGTGCTGCTTGCACCTGAATATTTTCTGTGTCTTTGTTGAGGAGGATCTTATACTCCTCATCACATCCGATGTCCTGGTATTGACTATATTGGACGGGTGCCGTTTATCCCCCGTTTGCTTTTCGAATAATGATCGCACTTTTATCAACTGGTCGAGAGTATCATCTTCACAATTATAGGACTCTGAATGAAATTATATAAACCCCGTGATTTGAAAGTACTTATGAAGGTGTGGCAAGTAGGATCATTATTCCTGAAGTTGTACGCCCTCACACGTCCGAAAAAGGTTTTCTATGGGGTCTGAGTTGAAATATCGAGGGCGCATGACTTTAACTTTTTTTTAGCAATACTTTCCATATCCTTTGGTAACTTTCAATCGTCGTTACCCAATTGTTTAATGAATGTACCGACTTTTCATGTCCCTTGTGAACAAATTTAATTTTTTCAACCATTTTCTTAGCTTTCTAAGAGTTTTTGCGTTGCTCTTTTTGTGGTCCAGACTAGAGCCGCAGACAAGCTCGACGCTGTCGAGATTGGGTGTGTTTACAGTCAGTTTCATAAACGTCAACTTATATCTTGCCATTTTGATTTGGTCCATTAAGTAGATCCTGTTTTAATTCAATAACTTTTCATTAAAAGTTCTTTCGTCTTACGAATTTATGTGTTTAACTACACCGGTTACTGATCGGCGCATACGTAATATATTTTTGGGCAAAATTTCGCGAAGATTAATAGGGTACTTTGTATCTCTTATCTGGCTCCAAATGCACGACACCGACATTCACATCTTGGTACAAGGGTTCACCGTTGAGCTGGTTAGTGTCAGGCTCTAAATGCACGACACCGACATTCACGTCTTGGCACAAGGGTTCGCCGTTAAGCTGGTTAATGTCTAATGTGTTGGGGAAGAGTAGGTCCAGGTTGAGGTAACCGAGGGTTTCGCAGCGTTTATTTGAGTTTTCAATGGCTTTTATTCTGAGCTTGTGCTCGCCGAGTTGAGGCATTGTCTCGATTGCTGAGCTCTGAATGAGACAGAGGGAGGCACCTGAGTCTACTAGAAACCTTAATGGTTTAGAAGAGGATGTAGTAGGCACGACTATGTAGTGTAAATGTATAATATTTAATGGTTAGATTTCGTATATCTCTTTATCACGAATAGGAGTTTCTACCAACGAGATGGGAGTACTGTTTAAAACAGACTGAGCAAGAGAATGTAAGGTAAAGTTTAATGCGAAAAAAACTCCAGTATAAAGTCAAAGAAGTTAAGTATGTAGGGCTAGTCATATCCGAACATGGCGTAAAACCTGACGCAGAGCACGCCAAGTCAATTGTTGATATAAAAGAATCCCAAAATGTGAAATAATTGCAGAAATTTCCCGGTATGGCAAATTATCTAAGTAAATATATCCCACAGTACACTGAAAACACTCACGTTCTAAGAGAATTGTTGAAAAAAGATCACTGGTGGTTTTGGGGGCCAGAACCACCAGTGATCTGGATGTAAGATGGCCGCAAGCAACCTCGGTTGTGTTCTCCTCTAGTCCAGTATAGCCAGCAATCCAGGGAAGTCTCCGGTATGGCACCTACCTTCTCGGAGGTGATATTGGCCGGTTAGAGCATGTGCTTTGGCCCCTCCGACGCAGCCACCCATACCGGATCAAATAAAAAATAAAAATAAAATAAAAGAAGGAATACCGAAGAAACCGCGACTTCTTCACTCGTAAAACCAGCCGAATCGACACAAATCGGGACATATTAAATAGATTCCTGGTTGCGTCTCATCTTCTATTATCCAGCAGAACGATTAATAAATCACGAAATCCACACTGACTTCCCAAATACTGCTTAAACTTGCTGAAATCGGTTTCCATGTTTGATAATGAGTCAGACGATGAATAAAAAATATTGTGTTGTGTTTATTTTTATGTTTTGTGTTTGTACTTCCTGTTTTCTTAAATAAATTGATGTGTCTAATCCATCGCAAATATCTGTTTTATTTACAATACAGTCACAGAAAATTTACACAAGAAATTTTTAATACCGATATTTTAGATCACAATTTCCTAAATACGCCCCTGTTACCAATTTTTTTGTCTGACTTTTATATAAACTAGCTGTTGCCCGCGGCTTCGCTCGCGTGAAATTCGTATTTCAAAGAAGAGTAACTAAGGGCGGGGCCGACGGCCAAACTGGGTTCAGGTAAGTGATAAACCTTCTCGAAGAAAGTAAGTAACTGAGGGGGAGGCCGCAGGCCGAGCTGCGTTCAGGAGTAAACCTTTTCGAAGAAACTAAGTAACAAAGGGCGAGGCCGAAGGCCGAGCTGCGTTCGGGAAGACCATAAACCGCCTCGAAGAATGTAAGTAACTGAGGGCGAGGCCGAAGGCCGAGCTGCGTTCAGGACGACCATAAACCTTCTCGAAGAAAGTAAGTAACTGAGGGCGAGGCCGAAGGCCGAGCTGCGTTCAGGAAGACGACAAACCATCTCTAAGAAAGTATGTAATTAAGGGCGAGGCCGAAGGCCGAGCTGCGTTCGGGAAGACCATAAACCGTCTCGAAGAAAGTAAGTAACTGAGGGCGAGGCCGAAGGCCGAGCTGCGTTCAAGAAGAAGATAAACCTTTTCGAAGAAAATAAGTAACAAAGGGCGAGGCCGAAGGCCGAGCTACGTTCGGGAAGACCATAAACCTTCTCGAAGAAAGTAAGTAATTGAGGGCGAGGCCGAAGTCCGAGCTGCGTTCAAGAAAATGATAAACCTTTTCGAAGAAAATAAGTAACAAAGGGCGAGGCCGAAGGCCGAACTGCGTTCGGGAAGACCATAAACCTTCTCGAAGATAGTAAGTAACTGAGGGCGAGGCCGAAGGCCGAGCTGCGTTCAGGAAGACCATAAACCTTCTTGAAGATAGTAAGTAACTGAGGGGGAGGCCGAAGGCCGAGCTGCGTTCGGGAAGACCATAAACCGTCTCGAAGAAAGTAAGTAACTGAGGGCGAGGCCGAACGCCGAGCTGCGTTCAAGAAGAGGATTAATTTTTCGAAGAAAATAAGTAACAAAGGGCGAGGCCGAAGGCCGAGCTGCGTTCGGGAAGACCATAAACCTTCTCGAAGATAGTAAGTAACTGAAGGCGAGGCCGAAGGCCGAGCTTCGTTCAGGAAGACCATAAACCTTCTCGAAGATAGTAAGTAACTGAGGGCGAGGCCGAAGGCCGAGCTTCGTTCAAGAAAAGGATAAACCTTTTCGAAGAAAATAAGTAACAAAGGGCGAGGGGCCGAAGCCGAGCTGCGTTCATGAAGACGAGATACCATCTCTAAGAAAGTAAGTAATTAAGGGCGAGGCCGAAGGCCAACCTGCGTTCAGGAAGAGGATAAACATTTTCAAAGACAGTAAATAACTATAGGCGAGGCCGAAGGCCGAGCTGCTTTCATGAATAGGATAAAACTTTTCGAAGAAAGTAAGTAATATTTAAGTATAGTAAACTAACTAAGAACCTCTTTGTATACTACATTTCTGGTACGGCTCTCATCTGCGAATATCACCAGATTGCTTGCGGAACTGATTCTCGAATAGGCCACATAAAACTGTACGTGAGAAAAGCAGGCTTCTCTTAAGTCCATTCCGGCCATCTGCAGCGTTTGCCCCTGAGCTTTATTTATAGTCATAGCGAAACAGACTTTAAGGGGGAACTGCAGTCTATTTAACTCAAATGGGTATTCTGACGGTCTTAAAGGTATTCGAGGTATGAATACCCTGAAACATGTCATTGTTTATTTATGATGAGTAGCTACAATTCAAATTTTCAAGTTCCTACCTTTAAAAAAACCGATACTCCCTTACAATATTTCGACCTCCATTTCGCCCCCCTAAAATGTGAAAATCCAAAAACCCTGAAACACGTCATTATTTATTTATGATTTATAGCTATAATTATGATTTTCAAGTTCCTACCTTTAAAAAAACCGATACACCCTTACAACATTTCGCCCCCCATTCCTCCCCCCCCCCCCCCCCTTAAAATGTGAAAATCCAAAAACCTTGAAACACGTCATTATTTATTTATGATGAATAGCTATAAATTATGATTTTCAAGTTCCTACCTTTAAAAAAACTGATACTCCCTTACAACATTTCGCCCCCCATTTCCTTCCCTTAAAATGTGAAAATCCAAAAACCCTGAAACACGTCATTATTTATTTATGATAAATAGCTATAATTATGATTTTCAAGTTCCTACCTTTAAAAAAACCGTTACAACATTTCGCCCCCCATTTCCCCCCTTCAAATGTGAAAATCCAAAAACCCTGAAACACGTCATTATTTATTTATGATGAATAGCTATAATTATGATTTTCAAGTTCCTACCTTTAAAAAAACCGATACTCCCTTACAACATTTCGCCCCCCATTTCCCCCCCTTAAAATGTGAAAATCCAAAAACCCTGAAACATGTCATTAATTATTTATGATGATTAGCTATAATTGTGATTTTCAAGTTCCTACCTTTAAAAAAACCGACACTCCCTTACGACATTTGGCCCCCCATTTCGCCCCCTTAAAATGTAAAAATTCAAAAACCCTGAAACACGTCATCATTTATTTATGATGAGTAGCCATTATTATGATTTTCAAGTTCATACCTTTAAAAAAACCGACACTCCCTTACGACATTTCGCCCCCTTAAAATGTAAAAATTCAAAAACCCTGAAACACGTCATCATTTGTTTATGATGAATAGCCATAATTATGATTTTCAAGTTCATACCTTTAAAAAAACCGACACTCCCTTACGACATTTCGCCCCCCATTTCGCCCCCTTAAAATGTAAAAATTCAAAAACCCTGAAACACGTCATCATTTGTTTATGATGAATAGCCATAATTATGATTTTCAAGTTCATACCTTTAAAAAAACCGACCCTCCCTTACAACATTTCGCCCCCCATTTCCCCCCCTTAAAATGTAAAAATCCAAAAACCCTGAAACACGTCATTATTTATTCATGATGAATAGCTATAATTATGATTTTCAAGTTCCTACCTTTAAAAAAACCGATATTCCCATACAAACTGGCACCCCCCATTTCCCCCCCTTAAACTTGAAATTTCCAAAAATCCTTTCTTAGCGGACCCTTACGTTATAAAATAAACCTATGTTCCAAATTTCAGCTTTCTAGACTTAGTAGTTTTGGCTGTGCGTTGATAGATCAGTCAGGACAAACAATTTTATAAGTATAGATAAATGATCAGTGTTTATTAGTACTAAGAAATATCAACATGGTGCACCATTTCGAGATGCACAATAGATTAGAGAGATATATTTTAACGATTTTATCGCTCATATAAAATCAACTATCATTTTGGTCTTTGGCTCTCATCCTATTAGATAGAGATGTGATGAGATGGGCCTCTATTGGCGTCACCTATCGTCCGATAGATGAAATGTTTTCTAATTATTTTACTACGTGTTTTTGCTATTCAAAGCTAGATGGCCTTGAGCTTAAAATGTTTATATGAAAATATTCCCAATGTATAAACTATTTTTTTCTTTTTAATCTCTTTGCCTGAATCTGATCCTGAATACACTTTTCTAAAGATACTATTGTTTGCCTGAGACATATTTGTCGTAGCATTGATAGATGGGACTGTTACTTGCGGCGTAATATTCAGAGATGTAATTGGCGAAGGAACTGGATTTTGACCCAATGGTAAAAATGAGTCGTTCATTGAACATGTTCCCGGAAGAGACATTTGACCAGCAGGGAAGGAAGACTCACTCTTTCCGGAAATCTATTCTGTACATAAAATAATCGTGGAGCTAGATGAATGAGATGACAGGAACAGCTGGGACGAACGTTTAGATTTCGATAATGTAGTCTTAAGACGTTTTTTACATGAACTTTTTTTTCAGTTTTGATGTGTAGTTTAACTTTCTTTGTCGTTTTCGCCACGTCTTCTAGCTGCTGTTTGTATATACTTGCTGTTATTATCTGAGCAGCAGATGTTCCTTTAGTCATTCTTTCTTTCACGGTTATCAGGCTTGGAATGGGTGACAATTCTTGAATTATTCTTGAATTATTGTGTCTTGAAAACAAATGAAATACTTCTACTCAAGGATGATTTAACCTTGGAACAAGCAAAGTTAATTGCCAGGCAGGCTGAACCTCAACAGAAGAAAGTAAATTTATGATATAGAGTGAATTGGAAACTACGTTTATTAATAAAATAAAAGAGAAGAATGATAATTGCTGGTTCTGCGGTAATGCAAGACGCCCGAAGGAGGACTGTCCGGCCGCACGAGTGCGGTGTCACCGGTGCCAGCGAGTCGGACACTTCGCCAAGATGTGGAGAGGAGGAGGTGTAGGAAGGTTCCGGTTCCAAAAAGAAATTAACAACAGCGAGATTGCCAATGAAGAGCAAATACAAGTTGACAATGAGAAGTACTACAGGTGGGGTACGAGTCGTAGTGGATAGCCCACTCAACGAAGACCAAATAAGGCCGATTAGGGGAAATAATTCGTGTGGAAGGGAATTTTGGCACAGTTGTAGAGTAAAGTGTCCTGAACAACATACTAAAAGTAAGTTGGGTGGGGGTGGAGCTAAGGGGAGGTGGGAGTGTAAAGATCCTTTTTTTTTAGTTTTTCGTTAATAATTCAAAAACTACTGCCTCTAGCAAAAAATTTTCTACTAAATTAATCTACATAAAATTCTCTATAAAAAAGGTCTTTACACTCTTAAGCTGGGATAAATGATTAAGGAGATATGAAGGGGGGAAAATGAAAAAAGAAATAAAAAATTTGTTTTTGTTCAAAATGACACGATGTCAACAGCACGAAACGAGCAGAGCAAAAACGAAGAGGGCTGACAAAAACATCGGTTGACATTAACTGTAATGAAAGCACGACCGTCACAGTTCAACAGGAGCATTTTTTCGCCAATGAAAGAAACAAAACAAGACTGATAAACTTCCTCACCGAGAAGATGGCAACAGCAGGGATTGAAACAACTGTTGCAACAGGGGATGTTGACGGAACTATTGTGCGGTGCGGTTTGCGTAAAGCTGCTGTACATCAAACTGTTGCAATAGTTGGGGAGGATGTGGACTTGATAGTTTTTCTCATAGGATAGGCTCCACCATCTTACAACGTGTTCTTTATGAAGCCAGGCAAAAAGTGGAAAGGTGAAGTCCAAATTGTTTTCAGTGCGACAACTTCAACAGCTCCCATTCGCCAAGACGATCCTCCTTCTCCACAGCTTCTCCGGATGTGACGCCACCTCGGAAATCTATGGGAAGAGCAAAGTGGGAATTGCTAAGCTGTTCGCAGCTAAACCTGACCTAACGCAAGACATCTCAGACATATTCACTGATCCCTCAACATTGCATGAGGGTACCGAGCAGGCTGGCGAGAAGCTGTTTCTGGCGATGTACCAAGTGCTTGCGGACAACGAGGAACAAAACCTCAACAAATACCGGTACTCAGCATTTTTGAGAGCATCGACGAAGCCGAAATCCGATATGGCCACTCTTCCGCCTACAAGAAGAGCTTCGAAACAGCACTCGTTCAGAGTTTACCTACAGGTAAATTTATTTACAAATCGTTGTCAAATACTGTTTTGTTAATTAAATTTCCTATTAGAGCTAAATACTTCATCATCATCAGCATATCAGCCGGAAGACGACCACTGCTGAACATAGGGCTCCCTTAGATTAGATTAGAAAAAAAAAAACTACGAAAGACTGTTCACTATTTTGAGGGACCACTTTTCCGTAATAATAAAACAATATAAATGTGATTTTGAATTGGCAACCATTCAAGCAGTAAAAGCAGTTTATCCTGGTGTTAAAGTAACCGGCTGTTACTTTCATTACTGGAAAGCCGTACTTAAAAAGTGTCAAAAAATTGGCTTTGACTGAAAACGGAATATTTATAACGCGCCTTTATATGCAACTGCCATTGCTGCCTCCGAGTTTGATTCCCGAAGCTATAGGTATTAAGCATTCAAGAAGTGGCAAATGATTCTGAGGAATAAAATGAATTTAGAAATTATTTCTCAACACAGTGAATGGGAATATATATCGAGAATGTCTTCACTTGCTACAATGAAAATTTTAGACCCAATAACCCTATCGAAGGATTGCATGCGCGGCTAAAAAAAAGATTTCCCATAAAGCCACCACTATATCTTTTTATTCAATTATTAAAGAAAGAATCACGTTTTCAAGTCAGTAAAATAAAAAAAAAACAAAATCATTGCAAAGGAAAGCAGCGTGATTCAAAGTTATTGAAAAAAAATAAACAAATAGAAAAACTTGTCACAGCTGCATTTAAGAACGAGATTATCGTAATCGATTGCTTAAAACGGTTGATCAAAGTAAATTACATATTTAAAACTAAATAAAACATAAAGCGCAATAAGCGCATATTTTAATTTTAAGGATTGAACTTATCCATTTTTTGTTTAAAAGTTTATTTAATTTTTTATTAAATGTGAGTAATATTTTTATCTTTTATTGAAACCTGTACTTCTGCCGTATAGCTAATCCGTCGAATCTAAGAATCTGCCCAATCCACGAATCTGTCGAGCAGCGAATTTGCCGAACTACGAATCTGTCCAATTCAGATTCTGTCCAACACCTAACAAAGGCAAAATATCAATATGTAACTCCTAAAATCGTCCATATTTAACACTTGTCATACGCATATGTAGGTATTCACCGCTGGCGCCTCCAAACACAATACATAGAAAACAAAACAATTTATTGGTATCTTCATAATCACATCTACACCGCCCACACTATTCATGGATGAGTTAATGAAGAAGTTCTTAAAACCGGACGTCGCACCGTTTTTAATGAAGCTGAGGAAAACAAGTTAGTTAAACGGCTCATAGAAATTGCGAAATGCGGTTTTCCTAGAAAAAAGTGGGATTTGATTATGAGTGTTACAAAGATAATAATAGACGAAAACCGACCAAAGGCTTTCCAAGATGAAACGCCAGGTAAAAAATGGTATGATTTATTTATGAAGCGCTATCCTGAACTAAGTCAACGCACACCAGAGGGAATAAACACAGCGAGAGCGATAATCACAGAAGAATACATTAGGAAATGGTTCGCGGATCTCATCAAATTCTTGACAGAGACCAATAATTTGGACATACTGGAAGATCCACAACGCATCCTAAACGGGGATGAAACGGCCTTTAATATTTGTCCCAAATCAGGGAAAGTCATTGGACCTAAAGGCTGGAAGAATATTTACGAAATAAAAAGAGGTAGTGAGAAAGAAACAATCACAGTAATGATTGTGATTACAGCTGCTGGAGAAAATGTTAAAGCCATGGTGGTTAAGTTAGAAGTTTGCCAAATTTTCGGAATATTATTATTATTTTTTTAAGTTCATATCTCCGTAAGTGTCAGTCCTAGAAACAACATTTGAAATGTTATAGGAAATTTAATTATCTACAACAATGAGTAAACTCTTTTATAGCTAAAATGGACGGAAATGAAGATATGTATAAGCAAAAATCTGAAGAAAGCAGATTTTTTTGGTTTTTTCAATATGGCGGCGGGCGCGGAGGGGTGGGTGGGGGGATTGTGCATTTTATATTTTAAATAAGTCTAACCATCCGATCCTAGACAACATATCAAAAATTTAGAACTACCGGACCGTTTGTAAGGTAACCCCCCTCTTTTGGTCTCTAAAAAATCAATGTGCATGGCGATTTCATCGTCTGTTATCTTGCTTATGCATTTTTTGTATTGTCGGTATTGATGTACTACATTTAAAGGATGTTTCTTAAATTTTTTGATATCCTGGTCGAATAGTCTTTTAAGTGTTTCGATTGTTCCTGTTCGCTCAAGTTTTACTGTTCTGTTTGTAATTTTAACAATACCATCTGAAGCTACAAACGTTTGCTTTTTTAATGTCCATTCATGCCACTTTTTTTTATCGCCAACGTACTTAAGATGGTTTATTAGAGCCACCATTGCATAGATTGTACACACAAGCACTGCTGTTAATGTTACATACAAGTGTAGTTAACAGTTCTTTCAAAGGAGAATGGGAACTTTTGTATGGGACCTGGGCCCACCCCTCAATGTGACTCAATAGGAACAGTTGATATACCATTGGATAGGTATTTTCAAGTATAACATATATATGACGACTAAGATCAAATGTCTGTGTACTCGGAGATATGACGTCATAAAGGTCATCCCAGTCCAACATATTTTTGATAGATGTTCTGTACATATCTCGATTGTATCTCGGTTGTATTCGTCATATTGATACTCCGATATACATACATAATTACACACATACCTACAACCATCACGCCTGTTTCCCAGATGGGTAGGCAGACACAATAGAACACCACCAGAATGTCCTGATACACTTTCTCAGCTAATTCCAGTCATATTGTGTGTCATGTCATGCAGGCTATATGTGGTCGAGTACCATTTATGTGCCTATCTAGTCATGCCTGCATAGCCTCGGACGTATGTAAAGCAGTATATTATGACAGTCAGATGTCTATGACTCAGCCGGAAAGAAAAATACGTTTATTTAGAAACAAAAAAGATTTATTATTCATCCTCATCAACAACATCAACAACAACTATTGTATTATTTAAAAAACCCGCGGGGGCCATGAATGGTTGGTATCTGCCAACTCCTAAGTACCAGACCATCGATATGATGTGAGCGCAAGACCCTACAGTACGTCGTCCGGTCAAGCAAGAGCAATAGTATTGCGATATTGCGTTTCTCCCAACTTGGTTTCTATGAATTAAAATGTAACAGTAATACGTCCTTGCTCTTACGTGGCGTGACTGAATCCTTCCGCGCAGCAACCACACATTGTCTGCAGGTAAATTATTATCTCTGTAGATTTCTATTACATACAATCCGTCTTGAAAATGTTCACTACAGTATGATTTCGCCAACTTCATGTGGTAGGAACCTAAAGCAAGAAACATTACGTCGTCTTCTGTCAATTGTGGGAAATCGGGAAGTTGTTGAGGATTTGCATCCATTCGTACAAAGTTAACTCTGCGTCGGTTTAAATTATTTTCTTCCACGTAGTTACCTAATACATTGTCTACTTCAATTCTTTCATTGATCAAATTCAGAAAAGCAGCGGCTTCTCTGTGGTCTTCTATAGGCAAATGAAAATGATTAATAATTGATGCTGCAATCTTAAAATCCGTCATCATGTTGGGTAAGCTCTTGTTGAAGTAACTCTGACGCAATAGCTTAAAATCACGTTTGAAGCGGCCATTAATAACTTCTACCACCCAACGGCATATAGTTATCAACCGTGACTTATTAGCTTGGTTGGTGGTTAGTTGAGTTGCCTGTGGGTCTTTTGATGGCGGCATGTGGGCTTCATAACCACAAGATTCTAGCTCTCTTATAGAGTCTCGAAAGCCTCTGTCCAATATGAATACATCGTTCTCTTCCAAAAACCAATGTAACGGATGATCTCTGCTTTTTACTATGTTGCTCATAATTGTTGCGTCCGATTCGGTTGCTGCATACGGTCCTAATACATCTAAAATGTACCCATCTGTGCAAACAATGATAAATGGTTTTAAAAGATTTCTGTATTTGTGTAAACTATAAGATTGTCTTTGGAAGAGGAAGTTAGAACTCTTCTGTATATAAATATACGTTCCATCACATATCAATATTGCTTTATTGTTTTCTTCGTTGCCAAATATTCCCTTTGGAAGCAGAAGGTTTCTTTGTAACACATCGTTTCTTGTAATATGATCAAAACCTAGGTGCTGGGAAACATACTCATTCGATAGACATTCTCTTGTAATCTTCAGATATTTTTCAAGGGTACGACGAGTCATGCCAAAAAGATTTGCCAACCTTTCATTTGGTTCTCCCGTTCTAAGCTTACATAGATATATGCCTAAAGCTGTTCTTGGCATTTTACATCTTTCAACTAGAGACGGAGTCTGCTCTAGAATCAATTCATATTGATTTCTGCTACGACCAGTCCAAAAATGCATTTCATTATTGCTTAAAGCATCTGCAGTTTCAAAGTCTAATCTATGTGGCCGCAAGGCAGCTCCAACTAACATATTACAGAGAGCTGTCATTTGACCTGTATTAAAATCATGGGAAACATTACAAAAATTTATCAACGTATCCCAATCATTTCCTTGAAGATGTTGTTGGCAAATACGGGCATGTTCGGGTATGTACAATTTATATATACAAAGCACAAACATTTTTATCGTCTCGGGGATGCGATTACGGTGTTCATTTTGGCAATTTTTTTTTTTTTTTTTTTTTTTTTATTGAAACTGACACGGTTGGCTACATCACCTACAACATCCGTGATGTCAGCCCATAATACCGGATGAACTTGGTGCCACGTCAGTGCTTCCCTTCGGTCGTGCCGGCTACACTAAACTGGACGGAAAACACAAACTATTTACATAGCCTTTTCGACCGACCTTTCATTCAGTGCGGTGGTACCATCCCGGGCGGGTAAACCCTACCACCTAGTAATATAAGAAGGGAGTCATATCCCTTAGTCGCCTTTTACGACATACACGGGGAGAGATGCGGTGGGGCTATTCTTTTAAAGTACCGGCCCCACACGGTACAAAAAGCCAAAAAGCCAAATTATTGAATAAACAATGTCTAGCCGTGTTTGGTGCTCTGTATACTCAGGCATATTAATAAAGGGTTCTTGCGGAGCGGCAGGTTCCTCTTGCTGAGCGGCAGGTTCCTCTTGATGAGCGGCAGGTTCTTGCTGTGCGACCGGTTCCTCTTGCTGAGCGGCAGGTTCCTCTTGATGAGCGGCAGGTTCTTCTTGCTGTGCAACCGGTTCCTCTTGCTGAGCGGCAGGTACTTCTTGCTGTGCGGCAAGTGCAACTTGGATTCTCTGCCAACATCGATGACATACAGCTCGTGTATTGTTGAATTCAACCTGAAAATACAAAAGCTGTATGTATTTTCTATGTACATATACATAAATATAAGGTACATATTTTGATTACCTACATATGTATATGTATTATGTAGGTACTGAAAACTTGGAACCTAAAATATATCCTCCAATCCGGACTGCCACCTCCTCGGGGGTGAAATTGGCTGCGCCTGAGGATTAGATTTCGGGCACAGCCACCCAGTTCGGATGCTTTAAAACAAAAAATACGAAACTCATTTAATTCACTTTAAAATAAATCAAATATATACCTAAGTGAAATACTACACTACATGACACAATGCATAATAAAATTAAAATAAATATATGATCAAACAAACCAAATGAAATAAAGAAACACTGTTAGCTGACGCCGCCGCGCCCGCGCCGCGGCTCGCGCACGACCCCCCCCCCCCCCCCCCCCCGTCCGCTATACCTACAGCGCGCGCAGAGGCGTGCGAAACATTTCGGTCGATTTGTATGAGAGCCATGTCTTAGCGTAACTTGTTCCCCTTATAGCTAAATGTACGTGTACTAAGTTTCATCGAATTTGGATGATCGTTTTAAGAGTTATGGAGGCACATACATACATACAGAAACGATTTCTAAAAATCGTCAATTTAGTTTTAGTACCTATCATACATAGAGTATATAAACACAGTATCTCATAAAACAAAGTATTTACCTTACTTCACGACCATCCCTTTCAGATTTATTATTAGTAGGTATTGATAGATTTACTTACCTCTAACAATGCATGTTGTTGTATAAGTCTTGCTAACTCTGGTCGGATTCGCGGAAGATTTTCAGTCAGAATATGGCGCTGATATCTGTTGTTATATAACCCGCGTCTACACACAACACAGTTACGGTGTCCTTCCATTTTCGAAAAAACCAATCGAGTCGAGAATCAGTTCATTAGTCCATTAAAAAAAGCTAAGGTCAACGATTAAAACAGCAGTTAGTGTCCAAGGAGCAGCCAGAGCCAGGTAATTAAAAAACAAACACACACAACGATAGTTAACGTAAACCACGCGCTCTCGCTCTCGCATTTGTACGACGACTGGCTGGGCTGGCGACGGCGCCGCGCCATGCCATGCCGTGTACGACATGTGCGTGCGTGCGCCGCGCCGCCCCCGCCGGCGACCTCATCTTTCTCTTTCGCTCGCGCATAATCATATCGTTGTCGCGCTCGCACAGATGCGGTGACTACCTGAGTACACCAACATCGTCTAGTATGATGTTTATTTGTTTGAGGACTTTGAGGACAGACTGACGACGCAAAGTGGTGTTATATTGTGTCTGCCTGCCCATCTGGGAAACAGGCGTGATGGTTGTAGGTATGTGTGTAATTATGTATGTATATCGGCGTATCAATATGACGAATACAACCGAGATACAATCGAGATATGTACAGAACATCTATCAAAAATATGTTGGACTGGGATGACCTTTATGACGTCATATCTCCGAGTACACAGACATTTGATCTTAGTCGTCATATAAACTTATGTTATACTTGAAAATACCTATCCAATGGTATATCAACTGTTCCTATTGAGTCACATTGAGGGGTGGGCCCAAAATTTCCCATTCTCCTTTGTTGTTTGTATACCTAGGGCTTGAATATCGGAAGATTTTTCAATTCCGGAATTCAGTTTCGACATCAAGCAATTCAGTTCCGGAATTCCAGAATTCCGGAATTCGAGGCTTCCTTCCGTAAAATGCATTATATGATACTATCGAATTGTAGGGCTAGTATTTTAAGTAAGAAAAAATCAAACAAGTGAAATAGCTATTAAGAACTTTAATAATAATGTATTTTAAGTAGGAAAAAAATAAAACCATTGAAATAGCTATTCAGAAATTATATTGCATTTTAAGTAGGAAACAATAAAAATATGAAAAAGCTATTCAAGACTTTCATTATATGTATTTAAGTAGGAAAAAATTCAACGTATGACAAAACATTTCAGAACTTTTATTTCAATACAAAAATAAAGAACTTATTAATCTATCATCTAGGTCCTAGAATCTGGGACTTGAGATTTGTAGTGAAATCTCAAGAAGTCAGAGCGTTCAAGCTGTTGTCCTTTAGAGAACTTTTTACACGATTGCAAATGTAAGAAACTGCTGAAAAAGCGCGTTCTGCTTCGACACTAGTAGGTGGTATTGTTTTTAAATATTGGAAGCATTTGGTAAGATATGGTCCTCTGTCCCCGCCGTTTTCTAAAACTGCCATTTCCACTCTTATCAAACTTTCCAAATCAAAACTGCCAGTTTTTTTCTATTAGTCTTCATTATACGTCTTCTTTGAATAGCTTCTTGTAGTTTTTGTTTCATACTTTTTTCTTGGGTTTCTCCATTCCCGTTTTCTTCAGCAGAATCACAATTTTCTTCCTCCGAGCTTAGTGTATCTTCCAACGTTTTGATAATGTTTATAAGTTCCACTAATATTTCCTCGCTTGTCGGTTTTATAAATGTCTCATGGTCCAAGTTGTCCTCGTGATATTCTTCTGGATCGTAAAGATATTCCAATGCAGACGCTATAGGAAGACGTCTTTTCTTAATGCGTTTCCGAAGGCTTTGTGCCAGATTTTTGCTGATGTCACAGTTTTGGTTACTATGTAAAGACTTTAACATGAATTTTAGGGCTGTATCAGCTTTCATCAAATCAGCGTCTCTCTGACAAAGTGAATCTGCGGTTATCTTAACTACATGAAGGTTTTCATGTAAAGCTTTGATTATTGCCATTGCTTCCTCGTTCACAGGCACCACAATGTCTAAGTCTAGAAATCGTTTGGTGATAGCGGACTTAAGCTTTAAAAACCTTTCAATTATATCACTTAACCCAGATATGCCCAAAATTTTTTGTATTGGATTTATTTTTCCAGCTTAATGTATGTTCATCAGGGACCCATAAGGACAATAGAAACCATTATAAAAAAAAAATCATGAAAGTTTTTCGTGGAAATGAGTGTGTCATATATGAACCAGTGGGCGCATAGGTGTCAGTTAAAAATTTTACTTTACCGCGCGATGGACTAGGATGATAGTTCTATAATTATTTTCAAATATGTTGTCATGTTTGAAAATAATTAATTATAATAATTAAGCGGCGGGTGGCCGAGTGGTTTGGGCTGCTGCTTCACCGTTTGGAACCGGTGTAAAGCTGTAGGTCCCTTCCCTTGCCCCTTACTAGATGGTAGGCTCAAATTGTACCCGACTGGGCTGGTACCACCGTACTGGATGTAATATGGCCGCATAGCAGCCTCGGTTGTGTTCTCTTCTAGTCCAGTATAGCCAGCAATCCAGGGAAGTCTCCGGTATGGCACCTACCTTCTCGGAGGTGATATTGGCTGGTCGGAGCATGCGCTTTGGCCCCTCCGACTCAGCCACCCATACCGGATAACATAAAAATAAATATTTTTAGTAAAATGAAAGACACGATAGCGATCAACCAATATTGATATATTTTTGAAAAACAAATCGAAGTGATAATCACAATCAAGATACAATGAAGATATGACCTCATCATCGAAGAATATGTTGAATCACTCCAGGAGAGTCCTCTCGACGGCAGCGCTCTGAACATCTGACCATTTAGCAGAAGTATCCGTGGGCAGATCAGCTTTCTTCCACTCGTATACCTTCCTTCTCTATATTCTTGTACGCACTGGATCCTCTCTTGAGGGGTCCGCTTCTTGATAGTCGTCCACAACGTCAGTGTTGTCCGGTCCTTCTTCGCCAGCAACATGAATCTCAGCTTGCTGTTGGAGAATGCCGCGTGGTAGGTTGTTTATGTTCAATTCACTTTCATCTCCTGAATCTTCATCACTGCCATCTGGATTAGCAGGTGGTAAAATGGTGATGGTACGTTCACGGGTGTCAGGAATCCCCGTCCATTCCTCTTCTTCTTCCTCCAGTTCGACCAAAATCTCATGTAAAGTCAACGGCCTGCAAATACCGTGTGGGGCCGGTACTTTAAAAGAATAGCCCCACTGCATCTCTCCCCGTGTATGTCGTAAAAGGCGACTAAGGGATAATATGACTCCCTTCTTATATTACTAGGTGGTAGGGGTTAACCCGCCCGGGTTGGTACCACCGCACTGAATGAAAGGTCGGTCGAAACGGCTATATAAATAGTTTGTGTTTTCCGTCCAGTTCAGTGTAGCCGGCACGAACGAAGGGAAGCACTGACGTGGCACCAAGTTCACCCGGTGTTATGGGCTGACATCACGGATGTTGTAGGTGATGTAGCCAACCGTGTCAGTTACCATAAAAAATAAAAAAAATAAGACCAATTTTTACTACCAATTTGCCCACTGGTTCACATATGAGACACCATTCATTCACATTCATTTATACGTTCATTTTATATAGACGGGCGTCGAAGAAATGCAAGTAAAGGAGAAAATCCGAACATAGTTAATTGGTAGTTGTATCATATATAAACATGATTATACGGAACCCACGGTGCGCGAGTCCGACTCGCACTTGGCCGTTTTTTTTTAATCTTACAAATAACCCGTATGCAAAATTACTCAACACACCAGTGAAGGAAAACACCGTGATGAAATCAGTACACTTAGCAATACGAAAGTATTCTAGTTTACAACGGTTGACTGGAAAGAAACAAGTTACGGCTGACTTATGGCAACAAGTCAGCCGTCTGCTCAGCAGAGAATTTGCATTTAAATTTAGATTTCTTGTGTTGTTTCAGATTTCTGAGGAAGAAGCAAAGGCCCGTTTGTAAATTCCTACCCGCATATAGAAATAGTGAATGGGGAGCTCCACTTGAAAGAAAGCTCTAATTATTATTATCAAGTGCAGATTCATATGTTTGTAACAGGAAGAGAATTCTGCGACTTCTTTGTCTGGACAACTGTAGATGAGAAAAAAATATCTGTTGAAATGACAGCTTCATGCATAGTGTCATCTGACCAAAAGTAAAATACTTTACGGGATAGAATAAATTAATGAAATAATTTGCTTCTCAGGTAGTTTAGGATATAGAAGGGCCATCAATAAATTGTATTGTACATATGTTATTTACAATACCGTGTGGGCACAGAAAAACACCGATTACTCTGCTTACCCCGATTGTCGGGATTTAGCGTGTGTGATATGTATGTTATTTAGCGTTTTGAAAAACTGTTTGTATATGATTTTTTTAATATTGATAATAAATAACTTTACCTACTGCTGTTTGTTCTTTGATTATATTCTGTTTGAAAACATTTCTACTGATATTCATAAACGGTAAATAAAATTAAAGCCATATGTGCTGACAAAATATAGTTTTATTCAGTAACAATATTTAAACTTTACTAACTGACTAACAGTTAGTGTAATGAACATTTCAAAGTATGTTGGGTCTTAATTAGGTAACATGAAACATACAAATATTATTCTATTTCCCAGCGGGACTAACGTTGACTTTAATTGACCGGCAAGTATCTTAAATGTTTTGCCTAACCCCATGACTCTCAACATGAATTCTGTTTGTTGAAACTTTCTTTGAATTTCTTAACTGATGAGCTACAAAAACTGGCTAGATTGTCTTAAGAATTCTGGTGTATTAACCGTGATATTCTTATGATAAACTAGATCTTGAATGTTGAATCCTCGATCGGCTAGTATTATAGGACCTTCCTGAAGTTGATTTATTATTCCGCACTTCTCAAAAAGCTCTCTGTCGCTGATTGAACCACCATAAGCATTTGAGACAAATGTTACACAACCCGACGTTGAAATGCCTAATACTTTTAATGTATTGGCAGACTTATACGTAGAATATGTTGATTGCTGAGATACAGGATTTTTGGGTTTTTCTATTTTCACTTCTGTACAATCAATTATGACTGTACACGGGTTGGTTTTACCTTTCAGGGTTAAATTTTTATTTAGCGTCTCTTGTGGCACCCAAACATTAAAATCTTTGAATTTACAATATAAGTAATTAAGCCAAGTAATGAAAATATTACATACTGTTGTTTCGCATATTGCAGGGTTTCTCAAACTTATGATGTCACGTACCCCTATTAGAGTTTCAAAATGACTGCGAACCCCTGCCCTAACGCAAATCCTGCCCCAAGGAAAGGAAAATAAGAAAATCAAACTTTAGCTTATAAGGTTTTTTAATTTAATAAAAAGGGTTTTTAAACAGTGATACATTGATTGGCGAAAGTAATTAATGTGATGGGTGGGCTTGTTTCTTGTCGCAAATTGAGTCGATTTTAGGTGAAATTTTGGCCAATTTTAATCTCAATTCTGACTCCACATCAAGTCGATTTCTATATTTCGTTTTTAGCATTACCAGGTGTGAAAACCCACTCTCACAAAGGTATGTGGTGGCGAAGGGTAAAAGGAAATTCACAGCTTTGCGGCAGAGCTCGGAATATTCTTCCTGTCTAGCTGCCTAAAAATCAATTAAAGACATCTTTTTGAAATCAGCATGAAGAGTTTCATCTGCGGACATTTCTAGTAATGACTCCTGTTGCTTAATACTCAAACTAGCATTTATGCTCTCGGTTGTGACCGCTAATGGGTTTCGAATCCCGCTGTTAGCATTATCAATATCTGGAAAATACCTTTTCAGTTCGCTGGAGAGCTGAGAAATATGAAGAACAATTTCAGTCCTCATTTCGGCATCTACGGTTAGGGCGTTCGTCGTAACAAATTCGTGCAGAAGAGGAAAACACTCAACGATATTTTGATTCAAGCAAGTTGTCCTGCACAGTGAATGCACTGCATGTCGAACCTTGCATCGAAGCATTCGTTTCGTTTAGAAATGAGAAAATGTCAGCTAAATAGGTTATTCTTCTCAGCCAGGTTTCATCTTCGAATTGGAACTTGAGGTTAAAGTCACTGTCCTTCAAAAATAAATAGATTTCGTGACGAAGTTCAACAAACCGAGCTAATATCCTGCCTCTTGACAACCAGCGTACCGTGCGTGCGTGGTGGTGCATGTGTTTGCCAGCCGTCCAGCCGCCATTACGTAAATGTAGTCGCGAACCCCCTACCATCAAATGGCGAACCCCTGGGGGCTCGCGTACCACACTTTGAGTAACCCTGTAATTGGAAACATAAATGATAACTCGATGTTACATTTATTCCGTCTTACCTTAATTAATGTTAAAAAGAGTTCATTGCATGGAGTTAAGCTTCGGTCTTTCCGTGCTAAATTTTGGTACGGGTAGTACATTAGGTGATTTACCTCAACCCCAAAAAGGCTAAAAACAAACATGAAATGATCATAGTCATCAAAGCCTGTATAAAATTGTATTTGAGCAGTTTTATCTCTCAAATTTTCTATACTAAACTTAAGTGCATCACTTTCACATTGCATAGAATTTTTTTCTTCATCACAGTCACACAAACTGCATTGGATTGCCCACTCTAACACGACTATTCGGAAGTAATCCTCAAACATCGCCGAGTCAAACCATCCACTTTTTGTGATGTTGTATCGCGCTTTATTAGGTCCATTCGAAACCCATTTTCACTATAAAGGTGTTCGGCCTTATATACGATATAAGGGGGTAGGCATTTGCCGTCAGCAGTAGCACTGAACATCAAAGAGACACATCCTTTTGTGCTGTTAACCATCCTTTCTGGGTAATTGACGCCGCGTCTAAATATAGCTTTTGTTGAGCCAGGGTCGTCATTGCAGTTAGTTTCATCGTAATTTAAAATATGTGAAGGTGATACACACCAAGTGTTTCCCTTAGATTACTGAAATAGTTCAACATCTCTTCCTCTCCTTTTATGTTTTTATTATTGAGATTATAATTAGCGAATATTATATTTGTGTAAGTCGGCATTAAAAGTCATGTAACCTCGACGACCTATTTTTGGTGATGGTAGCACTCGTTCGATGTCGCTGTGACATACGTCCGACGTATCTGACGTATTGGGACAATAAAAGGCATGTTTTTTTTTCTTAGGTATTTTACGTGGAAGAACATGCCATCTTCGTATTCTTTAAATATTTTCCAATATAATAATGATGCTTGTTTCTTTTCCTGTAATAAATTTCACCATAACAAAGGAGTCAATTGTCGGCTTAGTATACTCAATGTCTTCTTGATTGAGAGTGGCCAAACTCGGTAGTTGATGTGCAGTTCTTATTATCTGAATTAGACAAAAAGCATGAATCATTTGATGCATCCATTACTGAAAAATGGGAACAGTCTGAATCATCAGATGTATCGTCGTTTTTGTTATATTTTTTGTTTTTTCTTGACAAGTCCGTTTTTCTTTTCTTTTCTAATTTAGGAGGAGTAGCATTATCGTGATTTTCATTTTTGTTGTTTTCCAAATCAGCTGGTTTTATAATGATGTCTGACAGAACTTGTATTTTATTTTTACGATTTATTAAAGGCTCTACTGTAGTCAAATCCGGTGTTTTCGATGGTCCTTCATAGTCCATGGTCAAATCCGATGTTGTCAAAGCCGATCTGTTGGATGGTTCTGGCGTAACCATGAGAATTCCACTGCTTCTTGAGTTCGTTACTGTCAAATCCGGTCTGTATTTGTATTTGTATTTGTTCAAAAATCATTCGTGGGCACTACTTATTGCACTTGAACTGGTAACAATTTATAAATTAAATTCGAAACACCCACTCAAAACACTCCACTCAATCAATCAGAGCTCAATCACGACAAGGGACAATATTGGATATATACATAAGTATCCAAAATTAACCCAAATTTCTGCTGGATGGTCCTGGCACCCCTTTAAGATTAAAGTGATTACATTCGCCAAAGATTGTTTGCCGAAGAGAAGTTGTTGTTCAGACAAGCGCACAAGCTCGCGACGACCTTGGAGACGGCGGAGAAGGATTCAGCGACGGTAGAAGAGAAAATGGTCATGTCGAGCATGCGGCAAGAGGCAGGGACGGCGCGGGGCGCTATTCGGTAGCAACCGTGCGTTCATCTCAAAGCGGCGACGGCGGTAAACAACAGCAACGGTGGCAGCGCGATGAGACCGGATCATCGAGAAACGGTGCAGGCGGCTATCAAAACAATTTTGAAAGCAAGACGAAAAAGCGCACGGGAACGATGGCGCGTGCGTGTACAGCGTGTGGATCAATGTAGCATTTGAATAAACAGTGTCGGTTTCAGAGATATACCTGTAAAGTTTGCAACCAGGAAGAGCATCTGAAACGCGTATGCCCTCGACTGAAAGGTGAACGCGGAGCCGGCACCGACAGGATGAACTTGGCGGAAGTAATACGTGATTCGGACAGTAGTGAGAGCGAGGTAATGCAGCTAGAAATACCTACGTTTCATATCAATTTACAGGAATGCAACCCGATCTAAAATATGACTGTTACTGTAGATAATAGGAGAATACAATTTAAGGTTTATATGGGACCGGCTGTTACCTGTATAAACTACCAGTTGCATAAAAAAAAATTCAATAATGCAAAACTGTTGCCCCGTGATATTGTTATACTTTATTATACTGGTGAGCGAGTCAGACCAGTAGGAAAAATTAAAGTTAATGTGCAGTATAGAAACAACAGCCGAGAGTTAGATTTGTATGTTTTTTTTTATGTAATCCGGTATGGGTGGCCGAGTCGGAGGGGCCAAAGCGCATGCTCCGACCAGCCAATATCACCTCCGAGAAGGTAGGTGCCATACCGGAGACTTCCCTGGATTGCTGGCTATACTGGACTAGAGAAGAACACAACCGAGGCTGCAATCCCGCATTTCTTGAAGCCGGCATTGAAATTTTGTGCACCATTAATAGCCAACTTTTCAACTAATTTTTTAAGCAAACATGGGAAAATGTCTTTGGGAATGTCAAATGGTTGCGGACTTTCGGCCGATGGGAGTATCTTTCCATTCCTCCAGAATCTTGCCCCAGTGTATTTTCATCGGCCGAAAGTCCGCTACGTCCTGGGGCTAGGTCAAATGTGTCGAATTAGGTGAGAGTGCTACAAACGCAATGTTTTCTTGTTGGGATTTATTGAGAACTCGCGAATAGTTCCCTGTACAGTTTATACTCCGGTTTACGCACTGCAAACGTCTGACGTAGTGCCTCGATTGCCTCCTTCCACGACGACAGTGTGGCCTTCACACCTTGGTACCAAGTAGCGGCGAAACCCGTGAAGAGCATTGGCAGTCCGCGTAGTGCGTGTTCGTCAGACACCAGGGCGCAGTCCTTATACGTTTCGACCGCGTCGAGAAAAGCCTCCACGTCATCCCAGGCCTCTCCGGAGAAACGCGCAGTACACTTGACAAAACTGCCAGACTTGCGAACCTGACCAGCCGTTAGCTGTCCGTGTCATCCGGTTGGTTCCTTGTTCTCGGCATGATTACTTCCCGAAAGCAAGAATGGAAGAAACACAAACTCGACAGTTCGCGGTCGACTCGACAGACTCGTTAGAGAGCGTTTCAACTAAATGTTCCCTTCGCCGTTATGTTGGCTCCACTGTCAGTGTCACTGTCAGTGCTTAAATTCGTGTTGCCAGATTGTGAAGATTATATTACCTAATAATTACGGGTAAATCTGTACACATAGCAACCCTCAACGCTGTTTTGACAGATAGACAGTGGAGCCAACATAACGGCGAAGGGAACTTTTAGTTGAAACGCTCTCTAGACAACCGTTTTCACTTTGACTCAACACGACCTATCGTGGCCAACAGTTTGTTTAATTTTTAAAACACAGCACGTACGACATACATGGCTAGGTAGGTTTTATAATGTCACAAGCGAGAAGTGATTGTTACGAATAACTAGCTCACTATTCAAAACATGACCGGTCGCTATGTTTCACTTCACTACATAGGTAGGTACACACGCACGCACCATGACGGTCCGTTATAGTTCGATGGTTATGTATGAGTTGGCGATTGATAATACTGTGCGGTCACGGCAGTACAGTTTAAAACAGGCTTACAAGTACACCTGTACCCTAATCACGAGATTTAACCTACTACGCTACGCTACGCCGTGTTCTCCGAATCATTTTGTATGGAGAAACGAAGTTCGCAAATCTATCACTAGAGGCGCTGCTCCGTTTCTCCATACAAAATTATGCGGAGAGCACGGCGTAGCGTAGTGTAGTAGGTTAAATTTCGTGATTAGGGTACTGGTCTGTTCCACCGTGTAATCACCACGGAATATTAGGTATAAGTCCACGGTGTGATTAGTTTATATCCACAAACACACAAGTCATCCAGATTTGTTGGCCGAGTTGCCTTGCCAACATGCGCCGCGCGAGTTATACTACTATTATACACTGCCCCGCAGTTGGGACGCCAGTTTAACAATCCAAGTCTTCATATTTCAGTAATTTGTAGTAACGAAGGACACTTTCTTAGGCAGTTTGCTCAACATAACACTTTTTAACAATAGAATTCAATTAAGACATCGCGCGCGCGCACACATATTTCTAGATCTTCGCCATACTGGATTTCTGAAGAAGCGAGGGGAAGAGGAGGCACATGAACTCATCGGCACACTCACGCAGCTCTCGCTAGATGGCGTTATACCCTTAAATTCTATAAAGACTGATATATTATTTTGTGAAAAAAAATTACCTCGTTATGATGGTTCATTCACAAGTAAATTTCTTGAGATTCCAGTAGACATTGATGTTAGTATATCGACAAAACAGGAGGTATATTTTAATTTGGCAAAATACGACAATTATAAAAATATATTTTTTTATTTTATTTTTTATATATATTTACTGACGGTTCCAAAAATGATCAAAACGTTTCCTTGGCAATCTATGACCAATCTACGAAGACAGGATTTGGATACAAAATAATCAGCGAAGCGACCATTTATACTGCTGAAGGCCTCGCCGTACTGGAATCCTTAAAATACATGGAGAATTATCAAGAACCTATTCAGAATGAGAGCTGCCGTAAATGGATAATAGTCAGTGATTGTCAGAGCGTTCTTCGAGCCATCAAAAACACGAAACTTGATGCGAGAACGACATATTTTATTTATAAGATACAACAGAAGATACTTGATTTGAATCGGAAAGGATTTACCCTGGGATTATTTTGGACGCCGAGCCACATTTATGTTTTATGTAATGGATTGGTCGATAACCTCGCAAAAACAATTTTGACGTCTCAAAGCCCGATTAAAAATGTTGCCATACCACATTCTGACTTTCACGCAATTCTAACGAAAATCTATGACGATGAATGGGCTACAGTCTGGTCTGAATCTCTCCAACAGAACGGAACGTACCATGAAATTCAAAATAATTTTACGAAGACATCCTGGTTTGACAAAGGAGTCCTATTGAAGGAACGACAATTTTTTTGCCGGCTTCGTATGGGTCACTGTCAATTCAATGCGCACCTTCGAATTAATTTAGTGAATTCCTCTCTATGTCAACACTGCAATATAGATGAAGAGCAAACTCTGTCCCGCTTTCACAATTCAAAGATTAATCATGATGATAGACAAGCTTATGGAAAATTACAAATATCCCGAAACGATCCCTACATCTTTCGAAAGAATTCTTCCAAATACATACAACTACCCAGCCATTTATACATATATAAGAAATACTATTGGAAAAATATAATTACAAAAATACCTATAAAAGAAGAAAATTTGGAATTGGCTGTATGGTCAAATGATCTTTGCCTGCCTATTTAAGGCGAAAAAAATAACAATAACCAGAAAAAGCGCGGGAACAGGGTGAAAAATCTTAAATCTCAACAGATTTTTTCAACAAAAAATTAGTAAAAGGTTTACTTACTCTTTATTAAGCGTTTGTGGACTATATAAAGTAAATAACTGAAGAAAAGATGCCTGGAGAAGCGGCAAGAAGCGGAAAAAAAGAAAATGAAAACGAAAACCAAGACCGGCTGAGCAGGAGTCGGACTCCGATTCTGCGACAGACACAATTGAAGAATATGACAAATACAGGACTTTCTTTATACCTGAATATGTAAGATGTACTTTGTACTTTATGACAAACACTACGACCAAATCGTCGTGAAGTCCTACAGGACCCTAGGTTTCGTTCGACGCATATGCATGCGTGCCATTTAAGAAGATATCCACACTCAAAACTCTTTATTACGCTTATGTCCGCAGTACACTGGAGTTCGCTTCTCCTATATGGTCACCGCAGTATGATGTACACATTAATCGATTGGAGCGAATCCAAAAGAAATTTGTAAGGCACTTAAACTATAGGGAGCGAGTAACATTCTCCAGCTACGAGGAGGCGGTGAGACACCACAAGCTGATGTCTCTCGAAAGCAGACGTGTGGTGGCTGACGCTAGCCTGCTGCACAAAATAGTGAACGGCGGCGTGGACTGTCCTGAGCTGGTAGCGAGAGTGCCTCTGCACTGCAGCGCCGCTAGGACGCGCCGGCCGAATCTCTTTCATGTGGGACTGTGTCGAACGAATTATGCCAAGTGGTCGACTTTAAATCGGTGCATGGCAGCCTATAACGACTGCTTAAGAGAAATAGACATTTTTAATATAAACCATAAAACTTTTTTGAAATCAGTTAAAAACACTCTGGAGCAGTCTGAATAGGTTATAAATACCGTTATAAAGTAGGAGCCATTTTTGAGCGCCCCGGGGTGGGCTAGCAAATGCTGCCCTGTCAAACAAAAAATATTTGGAGGCATACAAATTAAAAGCAAGCATACCGGCTGCCGCTACTGAGAAAACCGGAGTAATCGCACATGTTCCTGTGGACTTATCAAATAAAGCCATATACTCAGGTATCACTAGCATTAAAAACATCATCAGCATTAGACGTTTCATGCGCAAAGTAAGAAATGAGAACGGAGTTTTTACATTGATGCCGACCAAAACTGTTTCAATCACCTTCTCCTGCCCGGTGCTCCCTGAAAGCGTCGACATCAACAGCTGGCGTTTCGAGGTGAGGCCGTACATACCTCTGTAAAACAATGTTTAAAGCGCCTGCGCTATGGACACATGCCAAATTATGTCAAAATAGTGAGCGGTTCTCGATATGTGGAGAGAACCACAACTTTAAACAATGCATAAAACCAACAAGAGAGGCGGTGTGATGCCACTGCAAGGGTAATCAAACCATATTGCCATATCAGCTGAATGCCCGATTAAGAAACAAAAAATTATTGAAAATAAAGAGAAATTAGAGAAGAAGACATACGCTCATGTCATCGAACAATCATTTCCCCTCATCAGCAATAAACAAAATAATCCTAAGTCCACTACTCTCAATATTGTAAAGGCAACAGTAGAGGCGCTGTGCCAAGAAAATGCAAATCTGCTTACTGCGGAAACAGCCCTCCAATTCATGGTTACTCAAGGCTCTGTAGAACAGGATTGCTGAGAGACGCCTTTCAGAACTAGTTTGTACGTTAAAATATCTACACAATCCCATTAAAGCCAGTTCGGCCGAACTAAATGTGATATAGTTCTTTAAATCAATAAGAGTCTTCATAATAGGGTCTTTTAGTGCCAAAAACCTTGTGAGCATATCGGCCAAGCTACTCCACCTGGTTTTACAGTCTAAGATCAAACCCATGTTTTTCTGTTCCTCTGGAAGGTAATTACTGAAGAACTCATTCTTGGTGGGGGATTTCCTTATAAATAAAAAAAAAACGGACTTTTTCTATAACATTTTTAACATTTACATCTCTGTATTCATGTCGGTTTCTGTTCAAATGATGCTCAATTGCAAATCCACCTTCTTCTTCTTCGACATCACTGCCAGAGTCATTATCCTCCCCTGTCTCCTCTGTGATTCCTGCAGATTCTTCCCATTCTTCTTCTTGCTCCTTTTTGTTTCTTAATTAAAAAAAATATTATTTATTAACATTTATCATTATAGTAGCCCTGAGCTCTACAAAGTTTAATGTCTAACCCATCTTTTTCTAGCTGTTTTAGGATATCGTTTGACATATCACTTGCCGTCTTTCCTGACATAGAAAAGAAACCTAAAAAGGACGCCCGAACTTCCACAGCTCCTTCTTCGATATGGACATATCTTATTATTTCACTCATTTGGTCGGCATGGCTCTCGTCTGGAGTACTGTCAAACATGATTCCAAAATATTTAGATTTTTTTATATCATCAATAATTTTCTGTTTTACGTGATGACTTAAAATAGAAAGGAATTCATTCTGGATACCTTTTTGATAAACAAGAAGGTACTATTTGCGATTCACCTGCAGCTTCTTGAAGTTTTGACTAGTGCTCACTTAATACGGGATCGTATTTTGCCATCATTTTCACTAATTCTATGAAATTACCTCTGTTTTCTGACGAAGGATCCTCTCTATGGCCTCGAAAAGCAAGATTCTGCTGAGCCAAAAATAGTGTAATATCCAAAAGTCGATGTAGTATGTTTCGCCATTTTTTTGCCTCGCGATTTATAGTGTCTTAATTTACTTTATCAATAGTTTAATTGTTTTTCAAACCAACTGTAAGAGTTTTAAATTTTTCCAAATTGGATATATGTTGATGAGATGACTCGTGAAGTGAAATATTCGGGTTTAATTTCCACCATTTTTGATAACCAGAAACAAATGGTTTACTCAGATCGTCCGTGGATGCAAAGAGTTTATTATTTCACTCATTTGGTCGGCATGGCTCTCGTCTGGAGTACTGTCAAACATGATTCCAAAATATTTAGATTTTTTTATATCATCAATAATTTTCTGTTTTACGTGATGACTTAAAATAGAAAGGAATTCATTCTGGATACCTTTTGATAAACCAGAAGGTACTCTTTGCGATCCACCTGCAGCTTCTTCAAGTTTTGACCAGTGCTCACTTAATACGGGTTCGTATTTTGCCATCATTTCCACTAATTCTATTAAATTACCTCTGTTTTCTGACGAAGGTTTTCTATGGCCTCTAAAAGCAAGATTCTGCTGAGCCAAAAATAGTGTAATATCCAAAAGTCGATGAAGTATGTTTCGCCATTTTTTTGCCTCGCGATTTATAGTGTCTTAATTTACTTTATCAATAGTTTAATGGTTTTTCAAACGAACTGTAAGAGTTTTCCATTTTTCCAAATTGGATATATGTTGATGAGATGACTCGTGACGTGAAGTGAAATATTCGGGTTTAATTTCCACCATTTTTGATAACCAGAAACAAATGGTTTACTCAGATCGTCCGTGGATGCAAAGAGTCGACAGCAAAAGCAATATAGCATATTGGTCGATGTAGAGTAAATAATCCATTTTCGAAGATATTTTTTCCATCTCCCACAGTTGAGTAAAACCATGTTGATGTCTAGCTACGTTGTGATCCCTTTCAAAGACAAAGACAAAGACAAATCATTTATTGCAATTTTTGTAGAGTATTTTTACATTGATCGCCTGCCTGGGTTGTACATGAGTGCTACTACAAAATGCCTGGGTAGGCATGCAACACAGCACTAACACTACTCTCTCGTGAGAGTTGCGCAATACTGAATCAATTACCTATGTATAAATCAACAATTATTAAATAGGTGCCTAATTAACACTCATACTGAATAAGATAAAATATAAATTAAATTAAATCAAAATAAATTTTCGTATACATACATGTGTAAGTGGGCCAGTACATATAAATTCACCATTACAATTTTAAAAAATGTTCCACTTTATAAAAAAATTATTTCATCAGCCAGTCATATAATTTCTTTTGAAATTGTTTTAGATTCAGTTGGCTGATTTCCTCCGGAATCTTATTATATATTTTTGTCGCCATGTAATAGATGCTCTTTATATATACATTTGTTCGAGGAAGCGTACTGAGCAGATTTCCCCTTCTTCTTGTATTGTAGTTGTGTATAGTACTAGCTGTTGTAAAATATTTAGGGTTTTTCTTAACAAATACACAAGTTTTATATATGTACAGGCAAGGCACTGTTAAAAGTTTTAATTCCTTAAAAAGTGGTTTACAACTATCAGATTGCTTCACATTACAAATTGCTCTTATACACTTCTTTTGTAATATAAATATTTTGTGTGAATTTGTGGAGTTACCCCAAAATATTAATCCATACCGTAAATTGGAAGATATGTAGCCATGATAAGCCGCGACAGCTGTATTCACACATGAGGATTGTCTTAGTCGTTTTAAAGCAAACACAAATCTACTGATTTTTCCTTCAAGCAATTCTATGTGATTTTTCCAATTACAATTACAATCAACGCGGTAACCCCAAGGAACTTTATATATTTTACTTCCTCTACTTTTCCCCCCTTATATTCTATTTCTAAAGGTAAACCTTTAACATGGATATTATAAAATTGCATAAATTTAGTTTTATCGATGTTTATTATTAAATTGTTATTTTCTAACCATGAAATTATTTTTTCTATTGCCCTATTAATATCAAATTCAAATCCTTTTGCGTTTTCTTTTGATCCTTTTATTATCAAAGTACTATCATCTGCGGATAAAACCATTTGGTGTTCCACTGTCAGTGGTAAATCATTAATATAGAGTAAAAACAACAGTGGCCCCAATATACTCCCCTGTGGCACACCATACTTGACAAACTTATATGGGGATCTGTACTTATTTACTTGTTTTGTTTTTGAACATAATCTGGATATTTCTATGCATTGTTTTTTGTTGCATAAGTAAGATCCGAGCCATTGATATACATTGCCTCGAAGGCCATACTTTTCTAATTTGGCCATTAATACTTCATGTGATACAAATTCAAAAGCTTTTGTCATATCCATGAATACTGTTGCTACAGGTATTCTTTCATTCATACTATCAGTGATACATTTCATTAGATCGTATACGGCTACCCCAGTGGACTTGTTTTTCCTGAATCCATTTTGCTCATTGCACAGTATATCGTTATTTTCAATAAATTGGTTGATTCTATTAAACATTGCCCTTTCAAATATTTTAGAAAACACTGGGATTAATGCTACCGGTCTATAATTTTTCATGCTATCTGCATCCCCTTTTTTGTATAGAGGTTTCACTATTGAGCTCTTTAATTTTTCTGGAAAGTCTCCATTTAGAAAAAAAAAAATTATGATGTAAGATAGAGTAAAACAGAGCACATGAGCAGCTTTTTTAATAATTTGTGTGTTTATGTCATCATAGCCTACTGCATTTGTGTTTCTTAGATTTATTATCAGTTTCTTAATTTCGTCTGGAGATGTTGGCAATAAAAACATTGAGTTGACTATTCTTGTGATGTTAGCAGTTGTTTCAGCTTTTGAGCATGGTTTGCTTTTTTCAGTTACTTGATTTATAAAAAACTCATTGAAAGCTTTTGTTAAGTCGGTTGGGTTTGTGTATATTTTATCATTTACTTTTATTGCTTTCATTTCATTGTTGCTATTAATTATTTCAGTGTTATCTTTTATTATATTCCAAGTTGTTTTCGTTTTATTATTAGAATTAATTAATCGTTTTTTATTTGTGCATCTTTGTGATGTTTTTATACATTTCTTAAATATTTTAGTATAGTTTTTGTATTTGGTTTTAACTGGCTCTTCCTTTGTGTTGCGTTGTTTTAAATATAGAATTCTTTAATTTTGCTACTATTTTTAATGCCTCGTGTTAGCCAGTTAGGTTTTCTTCTTCTACTAATTTTTAATGTATAATATGGGAAGCACAGATTATAGAAGAGTTTCACTAATTTTACAAAATTGTTATAGGCTGTATCAGTATTAGTTTCGCTATATATGTCATTAAAAGATAGTGAATTTATACACATAAAGAATTTTTCTATATTTTCCTAGACAAATCTCTCCTTCTTATATACCAAAAAATTATGCTTTGTAGTGTTCGAACTGGAAATTTGAATGTTTGTGCTGTGTGATCTGAAATACCCAATTCATGTATACTGGCTGATCCTCCTCTTATATTGGTAGCTATATTATCAATACATGTTTGAGTGTTCGCTGTTATTCTGGTAGGCAGTTTTAATTTAAGTTTTAGATTATGTTGTATTAAGATGTTCATAAAATGTGTACTTACTGAATAATTAGGTTTTAATATATCGATATTGAAGTCTCCACAAAGTATTATTTTCTTCTTAATTTTGCTCGAAATTTTTGTTATCAGAGAGTCTAATTTAGAGATGAAAATATCCACATTGGATGAAGGTGTCCTATACACACAAATAATGACTACTTTGTAGTCTTGTATTTCTACCGCACAACATTCAAAAACATATTTCAACGCTTCTTCCTTAACCCATCTTAGCTCCCTATACTCTATGTTTTGACGAATAAGAATACACGTGCCTCCTCTATTTGACTCTTGCCTAGAGTAATGACTGGCTAGATTATATCCTGTTATATTTAATCTTTTTTCCTCTCCTTCTCTCATAAAATGTTCACAAAGACATATGGCCTGAACTTCTTCCTTTCTTTCTGTGAATTCAGATAAAATTATTTCCATAGGTTCTATTTTTCTTAATATACCTGCTATGTTTTGGTGAAAAACCACAAAAAAATATTTTTTCATTGAAAGTATTACGGTTTTCCCAATTTTTTTTATTTTGTGGCCTAGATTGTTTTATCTTAGTTGTGCTTGTATTACATTCACTGTTATTGTTGTTATTTAAATTCACGATATCTTCATCATTATTTAAATCTTTTAGCGTATTTTGACACTTAGGAGTTACGAAAAAATTCTGCTAATGTTTGAGTGCCTGTTGTGATAGTTGCCTTTGTTGCGGTAGAGTATGTTTCTTTATGTGTTTTAGGTATGCCATTACATTTGTTTTCGTATACTTAGTAATCATGCTTGTAAGATAAGTGAAGAATTTCTTTACATAATTCCCGTTTTAAGTTGGTTTTGAATCCTCTATTTGGTGTATAATATGAATAGCCCATATCAATGTAATGAACATTTGGGAACTGTGAGCATGTGTGTATTACATGTTTATTTAGCATTTTCTCATTTAGGTGTTTATTACTTGGCACTTCACTGATAATCACATTTGTATGCTGTAACTTATTTAGAAAATAGTATAAAATTGAAGTAATGTTCATAGGATGTTTATCGTTGGTTGCTCCTAGAATCAAAACAAAATCTGATCGCGTTAGGTTTTTGCACTCTCCTTCTGCAGATTCCAGTACTTGCCCGAGTGTTGCGCCTGGCTTGTGAATAGAGGTGACACTGTATGTTCCGCCTAGAAGTTCCTGCAAAGCATGTCTCAGACCTTTCCCTTGGTCATCAGAGAAGATTAGGATTCTTTTCCTACTTGTTGGGGGTTGGCTGCCGGATTTCGTGGTGTAGCCTGGTAAGAGGTCGGTTTTCTTCGTGGAACTAATGTGAGGGTATGGTAGTTTCTCTCCGGATTGTGTTGTCTGTACTGCTGCGAGCTGCGCTGAATCGGCTATCGGTTTTGGAGGTGATAAGGAGTCTCTTCTGCTTAGTTTTGAATTGCGTATTTCAGGATAATTATAATTTGTTTCGTTTTCTGTGGTGATATTTTGTGAACTGTGTTCCGTTGCAGAATTGTTAACCGTAGTATCTGTTTTTTTATAGAACTCCTTTTTGGTGACTTTGTGTCCCTTCGAAGTGATGAATTTCTTCTTTTACTCACACTTAACGATTGGATATACAATTTTTTATAGTTTTGTGTTCCAATATTGGCCTGACTGAGCTGTTTTTTTTAAGTCTATGTTCTCAAGTAATGAATTTTCAAGTTCTTCCTCGGCACTTTCTAGCTTTGCCTTCATTTCTTCCAATTGTAAAATTAATTCTTGTATTTGTGAATTTTCTATTTGAATAGACAGATTTGGCAGACTCTGGCTGATAGATTGATTTGAAATTTCTTCTTTTAGTGAATTTGCTTGATCGAATGTTTCATCGGAACATGATAGTGTTTTTGATATATCTAGCAAAGTGCTGTTATGAATTCTTGATTGATTTACGTTGTGTAGAACGGCCCTCTTTCGTCGCCTTGTCATCATTTTAGGAAAAGTATGAATGTGCTTAGTAGACTATATCTTTGTTTTTTCTTTTCTTGATATCCTCGCAATATGCAAATATTTGGTAGTTTTGTAGACGAATGAAAAATAAAATGTCTATGCTGGTCAGGCTCGAACCAGGGTCACTCGATCGGTAGGAGGTGGGCTGCGCATTGAGCTATCGAACACGTTGCAATCGTCGCGAAATTTCTGTAGACATTAGAGATAGACTCTTGTGCAGTGTGTGCGTATACAGATGTAGATAGGCTTCTCACAGTATGCGATTGTAGTTGAGGTGTTGTATCATAGATGGCGTTATTATTGACTACGTACGGTAAGATGCACTACGGGCGCAAGTAGTATGGTCACATCTACTTTTTGTGGTTCGAATCTACGGGTTCTTCATTTTATTGTGAGATCGCAGATGCCACGTTTTTTTTTTTTGAAGGTGACCTTGAGATACTTTGTTAAATTGTGTAAGATTTTATTTATTTACGTAAAATGGTCATAATGCGTTGTGATGGATAGCTTAACTCACTCGTTTTTTAATGCGATTCGAATGTCTTATGTACCATTTGCACAATATGTTTACTTTATTAGGGATGGTTCCTTACACTGTAATATTGTTTTTTGTTGTTTACACAGTTTACATTCTTTTAATAACACTCACACGTGTTTCAGTTACTATTTTGTACACTTTTCACTGATTTTTTCCTGTTAATACTTGTTTTAATATGGTTTATAGAAATTAAACATATGAGTGTTGTTTTGTATAGACCCTGCTAGAATAACGCCTTAGCATGTTCGTCTTGTCTGCCAATAGAAATAAATGGACCATCTTTATGTTGGAAAGTCTCACTACCTTACTTAATAATCTCAAGTCGAATGTGATCTGGTAAGGGCATTGGCCAGGTCGCAGCATCATTGGAATCTAAGAATTCATAATCAAAACTGGTTCCTCCTTTTGGTTCTGAACAAGAGCTCGTTTCTCCTTCTCCTTCTTTCTCCCCTTCAACAAGGCATAGGTTTTCGCCGCATATTATCTCTTCGTTACTATCCCCTAGTTGAGATCGGTTTATCATCAACATAACTGGCTCCTTATCACTGACAGCATGAGTGTTTTACGTGCACTGGAAAATAATAAACTGGACGCGAACACCAACTACATTATTTACGACATCCAATATTTATGGCTGGAATTAACAAACCGGAACATTATGTGTTTTCATTGCAGTGCCCGGCAATGAAAACACTCTGTGACGAAAACGCAGATTTTTTGGCAAGATCTATTGTTGACAGTGACAGCGGCAGCCCTGTCAGTTATATTGCCATACCACAATCAGATTTACTACCGATAATAAAATTGCTGATTGCACAAGACTGGACAAGACATGGGCAAGAAACTTTGCGTGTAAAAGGCTCATGGTATTCTAAAATAAATAAGACTGTTGGAAAACCCCCTTGGTTCACGAAATCCCACTAGTAGTCCATTAGTACTGATTTAGGTTTATTTTATCATATCGAGCACAATATAAAAGTTAGGATATAAATACTTATATCTATAGATCGGTAGTTTAAATGCCTAAAAAGTTGCATAAGCTTATTTCGCATATTGATAGAAATACGTTAATTTGAGCTATTTAGACATAAGAGGGAAATTGTTACAACTGAATCCGACTCCGCGTCAATTGTAACAGTGGGTGGGGTCAAAAGTAACACAAGCGTTATTTTATAGAAAAATTACACGAATCTTTATTGTTTAATATTAAATCATGATAACTAACAATATTACATGTTTGGTGTATTGATACAAAGGTAATTGTGCTTACAACAAGAAATTAATCAAATTTTACTTAAGCTGTTCTAATAATATTTTTGAAATGAAATTTTAACGTAAAGTAACATATTTTTTTACCTTTTTTAACTTTTTTTTAAATTAGTCGACAATTCATGCAAAAAAAATTAATTAAATGTTTCTCAACGTGTTTAAATGGATTAATAACTCTCCCAAAATATTTGCAGTTTTTAAAGTTAAATAGTTAAAGTTAGTTAGTTAGTTGTATAGTCAATGTATATAGTCAAAACTCTTATACAAAATGGTATTGATGAACTTACACTGAAGTACATAATTATTGACTTACATAGTTGTCTAATATCACATACGCGGTAGAAAGTACTATAACCGTATAAAATATGTAAATAAAACATTTGTAAAAAAAATTTCAGTCACTATCATCAGCGTTACAATGGTGGCATATATATTCAGTCTCCTGAAGTGTGCACGCTTCATGTGACCAGAGATGGCACTTTACACACCTTAATCCAGGTTTCGCCGGGCTTGCTATTAGTAAATGGCTCCATGCAAACCAAACAGTTATAATTTTCGTCGTCACTGGAATCACTTGGAAGGTTTTCGCGCTTCCTCTTTGTAGGCTTCTTTTTAACCAATTTTGTGTTTTTATCTGAAAGATTCTTTTTTATCAACTTAGCCCTTTTCCTTTTTTCTCTTTCTTCGTTTTTCTCTTTCTTCGCGGCGTAGTGTCCTTACAGGGTTCTGGGATCATTATTGAACTCTGACTTCCTGTCTGACTTGTGTAGGCTGGCATATTTCCTACCTGTGTCTCCAATTCCGCTGTTGTATCAAATGATAAAGATGGAAGATCCGCTGTTGCCTGGGTTGAATACGAATGCTAATTTGTGGGCATGGGTCTGTCCGTGACATAAGAAGGAGCAAAGTCTAGTAATGTGATCACATCTCGGTTGAATGGATATATGCCTGTACACCTAAATGCAGACTGGATATTGTTATGCGTGAAAGCTAGAGGAGTAGCAATGGATACTATTTCTGGGATGTTATAAATGCTCATTGTTAATCCAGGGTGATTACTCCTGTTACTCCTCTTCCAGGTACAGAGTACAGAAATGCGTTTCTTCTTTCTTTGAGGCTAAGGCTGTCTCTTTTTCTCTGGTTAGTTTGATGAACTCTTTGAAGGTTTCTGCCCATTGTTGTCCAGTCTGATTTTCGGATGTAACCGGCTTTTCAAGTTTCGAAATTACTTCTGATGGATTAAACGGGTGAATTCCTCCTGCTTTGAATCCTCCCAAATGGTCGACACGACGAATAAATTAATTCTCCCAAATGGTCGACACTTTTTATTGCGCTGAGAGTAGCTATGAAAACAGCCAGCTTCATATCATTTTCCTTCTCAGTTTTACTAGTACTGTAACACCTGCAACAATTTCATATAATTTTGAGGAAACAATTTACGGACAAGGAATACAAATAATAAAGCTGATGGCTATAAAACGTAAGTAAAGGATCTTTCATTAAGGGCTTCCTATCTTCAAATTTAAATAAAACAAAATTTGTGTTAGATATCATCAAAAATTTTTATTCGTTTGAAAGGCCTATCGATGCCATTATGTGTGGAATATAACATCGTTCAAATGTCCGCCCCGGCTTCTCTGGGTGGCGCGCATCCAAAATGTCCAATTTCGTCGTTTTCAAAGAAATATGCACCGATGATGCCGCCAGCCCAAAATCCACACCAAACAGTGACCTTTTGGACATGCATTGGACGCTCTTGGATCTCATGTGGATTTGTATCGGCCCAAATTCGACAATTTTGTTTGTTCACGTACCCATTCATCCAGAAATGGGCCTCATCGCTGAAGATGATTTTTTCGAAATTTTCGTTGCCCGAACAGAACACCCATTTTGATAAAACAATTTTATCATTTGCACGTGTTGTTGAACGCTATATCCATCCATGGTGATTTGGCAAAACAGACTGAATAAATGACAGCCAATTTGACAGCTGTCACTTTTCCAAGATGGCCGCTATCAACTGTCAAAGTTCGGAAGTCCCTATTGAAAGACCCTTTACAAATTAATATAATTTAAAAAATAATACCGAACGATGACAGTTTCGGTTGTTGCTTAACATTTGAGGTCATTTTAATTTTTTTTATATCTTAGTTTCATTATGCTTTAATAGATCTGCTTTGTGCGCACGCAGTGGCGTTGCGCATATTTTGCAGTACGCTTCGCCTTTTCCACTATCAACCAAATCTTGTGGAGCCCGCATCAACCAATCTGTAACATAACATAGGTTCTTGCTAAATGAAAGTGATTTTAGCGAAAAATTTCTAAGGTGGCAACACTGTCGTGTACAGTAGTTTTCTGCAATATATTATACTATACCTAGGCAGACATATATCATAGTACTGGGCATACGATACGTACTACATACGTGCGAAACTCTGTTCTGTTACTTCTTTTGTTTAGTTAGAGTTATCTACACTAACCAATACTAATAAACTCAAAACCTCAGCTCAGTCAGTACCCTTGTCAGTTAAAAAAAGAAGACCTAGGTAGGCACATTACCTTTAAAAGGCGGAATTTTCTCCCATTCACCCCTGTAATGCTTCTCGTATTTTCCGTGCTTACCCATCGCATCGCACCCAACGTCACGACGCCAACAACTGAAGTAGTCTCTACTTAGTAGAGTACAAAATTCAACAAATCACTGTGAACCGCAAACAAAGAAACCACAGATTACTTATTTCGATATATCTGACGGCAAAAAACATGCAAAAACAACATTGAGGCACGATGATTGAGGGGCACACAGCCAGCCAGCCAGTCAGCCAGCCAGTGATAGATACCTGTTGACGGCGCGGGCGGTCCGTCTGTCCGACCGACTCAGTCCGTCAGTCAGTTATTTGCTCAGTACCCAACCTTTCTTTACTCTTTGTACCCAACCCAGAGTTACGAGATGCGCCATGCGCGCGGCGCGAGTAGCCTAAAAATTATAATCAGCCATTTCCAGGTAGCCTAATTAGCGACTGATCGCTAATCCCAATTTTTGGTCGCCATTTGACCCTTACGGGTAGCCTAAATGGCGATTTATCGCCGAGGTTGGGAGCACTGCCGCAAGCAGAAACCAAGCAAATCCAAGCAGATTAAGAAAGAAGTCGTGCATACAAGATCGCCCCCCAGCGGTACATATAGAAGCCGCACACTTCAAGGCGTTAGCCCTATATCTCTCTTTTGTGCTTCAAGTTTGCATCGTTTTTATCTCGTCTCGGACGCCTGTTCAGCACGCAGCAGCGCAGGAGCGCACTGTGATTCGTTTCATAGAAGCTAGACGCTATAAACTCCCAGCACTTATATTAACTATATTTTATGCATTTAAAGGTGATTTTATAGTTTTTTTAATATTTTAGGATGTATTCAGGTGGGGATCGCAAATTGCTATCCTCTCGTATGTTAAATGTATGTAATAAATAAAACAATTACAGACACATATACTATTTAATTAACATGTTTATTTAGAAAATTACTTGTTTGGCCAAGAGTGTAGTTTAAACTAATATTATGTTAAATTTAACTTAACTAGAACTACTGAGAATACTATCTGAGTCTTGTTCAGAAAAGTCATCATCGGTATCATCAGAAAGTGAATGTTGTGTTGAAGAGAAGGGAACTATTAATTTCAATACTTCAGGAGGAATGGAACCCGGTATTTTTTTTAAACTTCTCTAAAATTATTAATTATAGGATCTGAAGTAATTAATAACATTTACTACATCTAGACGCAAAATCCTTCGTGGGTCTCCCACCAGATGTAGAGGGCGTGTTATGGTCTTCTGGAGAGCCGGCTCGCAAATCTTCCCGAGAAAATACTGTTTCGGGTTGTTTGAGCCACTCCCCAAACTTAGTCATGAATCTGTCATGGTGCTTTCCGGCTGCGATCCACTTTCTATTTATAACTATGGACAAAAGTTTTATTTTATTTTTTAATCTGAGCTTTTCACCACTTTCTATTTATAACTATGGACAAAAGTTTTATTTTATTTTTTAATCTGAGCTTTTCACCACTCACACTAAGCTTTTCTAAATTTATATAGTTAAATTTATTTAAAATATGGCTGTACAATCCCAACGGTCTTTCTAATTTCGATAAATTCCGCCATACTTGAAAAAATTCTTGCCTGGAAATCTCATACGCCGCAACTGTAAAACGAAAAAAAAAAATGTTGCAAAGTCGTGTGCTACCGAATGATTACTGAAATGAGTTAAGTATTAGTTACATCACATATAATTATGAGTATCATCTTGTTACAAAAATATACTCTCTGAAAGAAACTCTCGAGAAATATTTATTTAACGATATTCTGTCACTAATTTACAAGGTAAGATGTATGATTTTTTTTTAAACAATTTGTAATGTATTAAATCTAAATATGAATAAAAACTATAGAACATACCTTCCAAATCTTCCTCCATTTTTTTCACGACTGCAGATGTACACTTTTAACTGAAACGACACATCAACCCGCAAGCGACAACTACTCAATGAATGTAGCTGCGCGTCGCTAATCAACTTATCGCGTCATGTCTCAGCGTCTCATAAATTGGGGATGCATATTAAACAAAATTATAAACATTCTCCGCTTTCAATAACTACCCGCAAATGCTTTAGTGACATCACCTGTTAATAATTCCGATATGAGTTTCTATCGTCTAGCTTCTATGAATGAAATCACTGTGGAGCGTCTCACTCTCGCATTGTAAATTCAAGAATCTTCTCGTCTCGCTTTCAACAACATTATTTGCGCCTCGCTGCGCACACGCCGAAGCCTGCAGTAGCTTCTGGCTGTGGCTTGTGGCTGTGTTGTGATGAGTGCGACGGCACTCATCACAACACAGCCACAAGTTCATCGTGTTCTACTCTTCACTACAACGAGCATCGAATGTCAAGTGATAAGACACTCATTCCTTCTTCCCTCCACCCAGTCCGTCCGTCTGTCAAATCGATCGTAAACAACAATCATCAATCGGAAAATTTGTTTCGTGTAGTATTTTCTCGATTTCAAGCGGTATTTTCATAAAGTTTCACCATGAACGAAGAGCTAAGGAGCCTCTCATTATTTGTAAACTTTTCGGAACGTCTTGAAGCGCCACTTTCGAAGCAAACAATAATCGACTGCAATTTGAGAGTGGCCAAGGCAGATGAACTTTTTGGTGAGTTTAGTGCAGTCCAGAGTGACATTGAAGAACGAGTGGGCGATTCCGCTGCTGAGCTGCAGGAGAGTGATGGAGTGGAGACAAAGTACTTCAGCACAGTCGCTCGCGTCCAGGCGCTCCTGCAGAACGCATGTCCCAGTGAATCCACAGTAGTGCCAATGAACTCGCATGGTAACAACAGACCTCCCAGTAAGCTTCCGACCATTCAGTTGCCCTCGTACTCGGACAATTACGAGTCCTGGCTTGAGTTAAGGGACACGTATGAATCACTCATTCACACGAACCCTTCCATAAATGATATTCAAAAATTCCACTATCTGCGGGCTTCGCTGGAGGGAAGTGCAGCCCAAATTATACGGTCGCTGAAATTTTCCGCGGCAAACTACAGGGTTGCTTGGGAACTTCTTTGCCAGCGATACAACAACACTAAACTTCTCATACACAATCACATAAAGGCTTTATTCGACATCTCGTCTCTCAACAAAGAGTCAGCATTCGGCATTCGAAATCTCTTAGATGCAACAATAAAAAATGTGCGAGCGTTGGAAATATAAGGCGAACCTGTGTCTTCATTGGTTACACTATTAATATTATTATTAGCTCCAAATTGGACAGCATTACATGCATGCCTACGATGCATTCGCACTTGGTCAGTTTAAACCGAAGCCAAAGATGTTCGAGTGGAGTGGCGGGCGGCGCGAGCGCGGGCGCGGACGCGGCCGGAAGGGCCGAGGAGGGGGCTCCACGACAGTGTTGTGTAGGCACAGAATACCTAATAGTACTGGCGTACAGAAGGCCGACTCCGGTACTTTTGTTTGATGTGCCGCGAAAAATTTACCTACGAGGTGCAGAAAGGAACGCGTGCAAGCGAATATAAGTCGAGCGACGCGCACATAACGCTCACTTTGCGTTGCCAGTATCTGTCATGAGTCATGTGTTCCGTGCGTGATTTAGGGCTGCCAATAACGATATAGGAGAATGAAAATATGAATGGATATCAAACAAATTAATAATAAAAGGTAACTTCTACTTACTATCATATATCTGATAACTTGATTAGTTATATGATTAACTTGTTCGGTACTTAGGTAAGTGCAGAAAAAAAATTTGTTCAGTTGGATGTTATTTACTAAAATCTGTGCTAAAACGTTACACATGCGAGATCGAGTTCAAACGCGAATCACGAGCTTGGTTCAATACTAAATAAAAATGATAATAAAATCGAAACTTAGTCCAAGAGTCAACCTACAAAATCTCATACAAATCAATACCTATATCTAGCGGTTTTATAGGTAATACCGAATCCTAGCGAAGCGGCACAATGGTTATTTCCCAGAGTAACAGTTGCTAAGGGATGTTATTTGAAAAAATAATAAAACATTTGTTTGATTAAAAAACTATTTATTAAAAATACCGGCCAAATTGCCGGATTCGCGCACCGCGGATTCCGTACTATACTACTTATAGCTTATATATATTACTACTACATAGAAACGTGGTTTTTAATTAAAAATAATTAAAAAACAAGTTTCTTGTATGGGGGAACTGGGTGACATACAAGAAACGTTTTTAAATTTATATGTAATATAATATTTACACTTAAAAATATGTGTAAGTACTACAAATGTTTCACTTTCAAATATTTTTTTATTTTCGAATGTCCTTGTCTAAAGAGGCGATTATTGAAACGTATGGTTCAATATATACGCAGTCTTAGGAATAAATTTAACATATAATCAATTGGAAAACAATCGCACGGTGTTTGCGGTGGGACTTTTTTCAGAAGCAACGACAATTTGCTGCCTAGATTACCAGAAATATTGTTTTCAAAATGATTTGTAAAAGTTGCCTCAAGTGTTTCTATGTATAACCTAAATGAATCAGGAGGCATTTTCAGATTTCCATAGAACCCCAATTTTGTATTATAAGCTTTGTAATCTATGAATAAGTTTGTTTGGCATAAATTTGAAATGGATTTTACAACTTTGAGCATTCTGCCACATTTATACGTTTTGGTACACTTAAAAAGTAAATACCCTGCTATATATGTCAAAGCATTTTTTTCGGGTAAATCTACACGGTCACAAACTGTTTCACTGTTCAAAAATGCATGTAGTATAATCTCTGAGGGAACTGTAAATCTTTTGCCTATTATTTAGTCAGCTTTAAATAAAATTTCGATCGAGTTCGCAATTGGAGTTTGGTGAGGATTTCAACATTTTACACACAAATAGCTTCCCGAAAGCTTTGATAAATTGGATAGGCGTCGCATTGTTACAAGATCCACCTTGCTGCCTTATTGAACCAAAAAAGTTTTCTTAACTATCCTTATTTAATCGCCGCGTGAACATATATTTATGTCCTTCTTTTTTTAGGTCCTCGTAAAGCATTTGTACGGATCGGATCGTTATTTGAAAATTAACGAAGGTCTTAACTTAATTAATTTTGTGTTGTTTTTACCTGTTTTTTTATTTATGGCTTGAATACATCTAAACATGCTTTGTGATTTGGTTATGATTTCTTCTTGTTCTTTTGTTGCTCGGTATGCAGTTTGTAATTTCCTGAGACGGTCGCGCCGAGTAGGCTAATAAATCGGTAGGTACAGCGGAGTCGGACACCCCTGGTGTAGGTGCGAGCGTATGTAAAGCGCTCGCGCAACGATCAAGCATCAAGCACGTCAAGCACGTCAAGCCTTACGTGATTGATAGGCTGTGCTTGATGTGCTTGACGGAGCTTCAAGCAGAGCGTCAAGCAATTTCATTCATTTGTACGCCAGGCGGCGGCCAGTTGTGAGCAACGAAGGACGAAAAAATAATGTGCTGAAACGCAGATGAAGCGTTTCTCGCCATCACTGTGGCTCTGTGCACGCAAGAAAAAAGAAAAAAAAAACGCTGGTCGAAAGAATGGTACAAGTTAAGAGATCGTTTTACCCACGAACATTTGTTGAATGTTCTACAGATTACGGAACTCGAGGATTATAAAAAATTTCTAAGAATGGACCACGAACGAAGGATTCGAAACTTTATTGGAGTTAATTCGACCAAACATTTAAAAGCAGGACACTAATATGAGGCAAGCCATTCCTGCTACTTGAAGGTTGTCGGTGACTTTACGATTTTTAGCAAGTGGCATGGATTATGAAGATCTGAAGTTTAGGGACATATTATATTATGTCGTCTGCACCTGACCCAGATTTTTTGGACTTTTCACATTTATTGTGTTCTCGTTTAAATCTTGCACGCAAAATGTTTATCTTTTTTTTTTTAACTTTGTCTTCTGTGAGGTCTTGGTCGTATGTAAGCAGAGCTTGCAATATCTTAGTTATAGCCAGTGATTTTTTATTTTTATCATAATATGATTTTGATTTTACACTCCACAGTTCGGGGGCATCTCTATATAACGATATTAAATGCACCAGAAAATCACGCTCGCTGCACGCACTCGTGTCGACGCACTCCGAGTCGTCCTCCATTGTCGCTGCGGAGCGTCTGACTGACGCGGCAACGGTCAAACGGCTTGATCAAGCCGAGACAGCCGCACAAAAAATATAAAAATCCATCAAGCACATCAATCACCGTCAAGCACGTAGTTTTCTTGTCAAGCGCGTCAAGCATCGTCTGGCAACGATCAAGCATTGCTTCAATCACGTAAGGCTTGTTCAAGCCGCTTGACCGTTGCGCGCCTGCTTAAGCGGCGACTCCACCGCCGCGCGCTCGGCCGGCGCGCAGGCGCACCACTAAGGCATAGCCCGGCACCGCGTGCGTACTCACCGCTCGCGGCCTCCTCGCTGGATATCCACGTCTCGTTCAGTAAAAAAGACAGTCTATGTTGTTGCTCATCAGTGTAAATTTCAGTTGGTCAAAGCCGGTTCTGAGCGACCGGGTGTTATGAAAAACCAACCTTATATTGTTCGATATACTTTTACTCGTTGCGGTCATTGAAATTTATAGTATATGCATAGATACATAATATATAATATATACTTACTTGCATAACTACATACTTTTGTATACATACTTTTTATATAAATAACTGACGTTTTACTATAACATGCATATAAACAGACATAAACAACATGGCAGACTAACAATTTAAGAAGACTGGCAATGCTAAACGTTATACTATACAGCAACCCCGAGTTATTATAATTTTGGTAATGAGCTGTTTTTCATAATTAACTTATTTATAAGCAGGGCGCTGCTAATGGTATTTGATACACGACGACACAAAACACAACGCATTAACACATCTAGACATAATCATGAACAAAAACAGACGGAGGGTATCAAGGCAGGATTGGCGGGGGCGCTAAGTACAATATTCACCCGCCGGCCGCCACTGACCCGAGCACACCAGCCTTGCGGCCATAGCACCCGCACTGTGTCACGACTTCATCATGGGATAATCACTTGAAGATCGTTGCACGCAGGGAGGCCCTTCGCGACCCAATTCGCCCCAGCGTCTGCGTACGTCAGTCGGTGCTCGCGCCCAATTTGGTACTCTAGTGGAGCTCACCATGCCTCGCCCTGCGTCGTAGGGGTGCTGACAGCTACCCCTCTTTTCCCGCTGCTCTTTTCGGTTACGACGACTTCTGCTGTTCTGTTTTTTCGGCTACTATTCTTTTTGGCTAGGGCAGAGACAGATGAGCCGTCACCCCTCGGCTACGTCCTGTTGCGTTCGTCCTGCGCTGCGTGTCCCGTTCTGTCGTGGTCGTGTGCGTCCCCACCGTGCTCGTCCCCCGTCAGTTCGTCCGCAAACGTTCTGTCGGCCCCTATGTGTGCCCGTTTCCGGAACCACCCGGCTACGAACCTCTTAATGCAGAGAAGTTCTCCTCCGACGAGACAAGATCCGCGTAGTACACCGGCCCGCCGTTCCGCGCGGTCACCTCTGCCACCATACTATCTCTGTCACTCTCGTATAGCACACAATGTCATAGGGCGTGGTCAGCATCCTCTCATCCGGTCCCGCATTCACACATCTCATTCTCAGCCAGTCCCAGGTCCTACAGCTTACCCCGGAAGGGGCGCTAAGTACAGTCGGCCTGCGCTCGTGCAGGTTCCGGTCGCCCGGAGCCGGTTCCAGTTTCAGACGGGACTTCCCCGAAGATGCGAATAAATCCGCTTCACTGTGCACACGCTCGGCGAGGCGGCCTTCCTGTCGTCGGGTGTAGATCGTCCCGCTCCGCATCCACACAAACTTGTGAAGGTGCTGTTTGGCGAGCGTACGCGTCTTCTGCAGCAGGATCCTGTTCGAGCGAGTCAGGCGCTCGTTCACATAGATTAGGCGCGAGGGCCTGGGCGCCGAGATATCCTCCGACTTGAGGCCACCGGGAGTCAGCCGGACTACGATCGAGCGCGGCCGCTGCTCCTCACCCGGGGGTCGCCGCGGGCCGGCGCGCGACACGCAGTCCACATCGGTTTCAAGCAGCTTCACACCGATCTTCTTAGCGATAACACGTCGCTTAAGATTTAACATAGCGTATCTCATAAAATTCAAAGTTTACTTTTCAATGGCTAGAGAATTGCAAGACGAATCAGCTCAACCAATGAAAGCAGGGTATTTTGACCAATAGCATGGCTTTATTTGAATTCGAGTAACAATACTTAACTTACATTCTCAGATTTCCTGGGTCAACCAACATTACGTATCTCAGCCGGCCGCCATACTTGAAAGATTGCACGCGTGTTCTGTCGGTTTTTTAATACATTTTCGCAAGTTTTCTTTGTTTATTGATGATAGACGTAAGTTATTTGTAATGGGACGGAGTCTCCAAATCCCAGGTAAGAGTTGAATTATACATTTATGTCCACTAATAATAGATAATAACGGCTTTTAAGTGTACCTTGAGATACGCACTGTGAATCCACTGTTAGCAGCCATTTTATTGCGTAAATTATGAGTTACGTCTTGTCGCCGACTATATAATTTATTTATTATAACTATCTGATGCCCGCGAATTTGGTTCCGTTAAACTAAGCTTTTCCAAGTTTTCTTTCCCGAAAAACCTTATTGGGACTATTACAGCCGTTAAAAAAAAATTAGCCAAATCGGTCCAGACGTTCTCAAGTATGCGCTTAGCAACGGACAGCATTAAATTTTTATTTAAATAAAATATTTTGTTTCAGTTAAGACCTCATAATGAATAACGACGATTACAAAAATATTATGCTTGGAAGTAGTGACAGTACTACAGTAGTGATGAGGAATGGGTTGACAATATGTGCAAAATCTTGAAGCCCAAATATTTAAAACCTCGTAAGGTAAAACCTCTCGTTAGCGTCGAAAACTTTGACGTGAACAGCTTGGAGGTTGCTTTTTGTCAGAAACTGGATCAATAATCGATGAATCGGCTTCCTTAACAGCGGATCATCGATGCCTTCATCATGGCCTACAGTTTGTGCAGAAAACGTTGAAGTAGCTACCTTTCAAGAAAGCGCCGAAAAACTAATACTTCCTAGTGACCTAGTATTTGAGCCTAATTACCAGAAGAAGCCCAATTAGGTATCATTCAGAAAAGCAGTATTGATGAAGCAGTATCTACGACCTCAAAGCAGCAGTCACCCTCAGGTGAATCGCCACCTACGATGCCAGATGTGGTACCAGTAGCGGCAGAGTTTTTGCAGGCGTCTTCAGCATCACAGCCGTTACCTATTCCCCAGCATGCCATTACAAATAGTTCTCCTCAATTTATTGAAAGCACACCCACGGTACAGGAAGAAAATCCTAGTTCAGAAGTTGTCCAGTCTACTGATGAATATGGGGATATCAGTCAAGGTAGAAAACGAAAGTCAAAAGGTCAATCAGAACCGAGAGCTAAGAAAAGAAAATTAATTAAGCAATTACGATTAGAAGGTAAGGAATATATTGACTATAGACGAGATAGAAAAACTACAATGAATGATTTTAAAGTATTGCATGATACACCCAGACCAAGTCGCGCAATCGGCCCGAAATGTGAGTCACGTTTGTGTGCTAAGTCCAAATTTCGGTCTTGTAATTCTATACCAGATGAGGAATGTAAAAAGATATTTAAAACATTTTGGAGTACAATGACGTAGAAACAAAGACGGCAATATGCTTGCTCTCATGTTGAACATGTCCCAAAAAAGAAAACAACAAAAAATCTAGACGTAGTGACAGTCGATCATATTTTTTATAACCATATCCCAAGGACAACGCTTTCAAGTATGTCAAAAGACTTTCTTAAGTACTCTTGGCTTAAAAGAGTCTTCCGTTCGCCACTGGACTGACAAATCTGAATGTGGTATGGCCATTAGGTCAGACAGATGCTGAAAAATGTCTTCTGTACCATCCATGGTTACCCAGTCGTCTAAAATTTGGCTTGTCAATTCGGGCTCATCCAATCTTTCACGAATTCGGGTAAGGTCCGAAGCAGAGAAACAGTCTAGTGATGATATAACATCCGATGTTGAATCGTCCGCTTGAGGAGTTTCTTGCAGGTCCGATTCAGTAGATTTCTTCCAGCAGTTGTGTATTGTTTCTGCGGTGATAGCTTGCCATGCAAGCCCAATGCTGTATGAAATATCTTTAAGATCCATTGCTTTTAAAAATTTAGTAACTTCAATGTCAGAGCTCAGTAATGACTTCATCATTTCTCGTCGATAGTTTGCTTTAAAATCATTAATTATGCCTTGATCCAAGGGTAGGATTAATGCGGTTGTATTCTTTGGTAGATAAAGTACTTTTACTTTGCCATCATTGGAAACGAGATTGTCGGCGGGTGGATGAGCTGGACAATTATCGAGAAGAAGTAAGGCTTTTGGCTCTAGATTCAGCTCACGTAGGAACTTTTGCACAGCAGGAACGAAGGAATTATGAAACCAATCGAAAAATATGACTGAAGTCATCCACGCATTGGCACTGCTTCTGTAGTCTATGGGCAATGATTTTATTTTAATAGATTTAAAGCATCTTGGGTTCTTGCTCTTACCAATGACGACTGGATTTAATTTATGATGACCAGTCTTATTGACGCAAAACAGAACAGTTATCCTGACTTTGCTCAGCTTCAGTCCAGCTTTTTGGGGATTACTTTTAAGATCCAATGTTTTGCTTGGCAGCATCCTATAGTTAGTGTCCGACCGAAAGTGTACTTTCACTTTCGGCCGAAAGCCATAGCCGAATTTCGGCAAAATTCTACTTTCGGCAGAAAGCCGAAAGCCGAAGCCGAAAGCCGAAACCGAAAGCCGTAGCCGAAAGTATGTATAGTATTTAAGTACTTAGTTAGTTATGCCTTGTTTAGGTAGAAGGATATGCAAGTGACAATAAAAGGTATTTAAAATTATGGGAAATTTGAAAGAAAGCGTGTGTGTGCCTGCGCCGGCCGCCAATCGCGTAATCACGTAGCGTGCGCGCGGTCGGCCGGTTTGACTGTCTAACAACTTTCGGTTGGGCCGAAAGTGACCACTACTTTCGGCCGAAACCGTAAGTTTGCCGAATGTGGCAAATATTGGCCGAAAGGCCGAAAGCCGAAAGCCGAATACGAATATTCGGTCGGACACTACCTATAGTACAATGCAGTTTCGTCACAATTGTAAATTTGCTCCTTCGTTCTCAACATACGTTTTTAACTTTTTAGGAAATGCTTTTGCACTCTCGTCGTCACTTGACTTTGATTCGCCGGAAATGGAAACCTGGGAGATTCCATGTCGCTTTTGCCATCGCCATAGCCAACCGTCAGACGCCCTAAAGTCACCTTCGAGCTTCATGTCGTGATAAAAATTTTCAGCTTGCAGCTTTAATGCAGGTCCAGATATAGGTGCGCCTTCGCTTCTCTTTTGCACAAACCACATGTACAAGCACTCGTCCAAGTTCTCATTTTTCCCAAGCCGGGTTTTTTTTCCGGGTGAGTCCAGAATCTTCGTCGAGTTTATCAACAAATGAATTTAACTTGCTTTCTTCTGCCATCCCACCCCTTATTGTACCCTCAGGTATTCCCAACTCTCTCCTTATACACGCCTTAGAAGTACCGCTCTTTACTTTCTTTATAATTTCCAGTTTTTCTTTGACACTGTAAGCTTTCCTTTTACTCATCGTGATCGCGTAATTGTAACCGACGCGCGCTGCACACGGACACACACACCAACTGTCGACAGAGGACTGATCGTAACCACGTATGTAATTGCAAGCGGAGCGGTTTAGCACGCACGACACAAGCGCACAGACCACTGTCGGCCGACGACGCGACGACTGACCATTGACCAATCCCGACTCGCGCTCCCTGGCCGCTAGCTCTCCCCGCCGCCCGCGCCTGCGCCCTTCGCCAAAGTGCGGGAATATTCGACCACCCGCGTTATATCCGAATCCGCGGTATAACGAGCCGCGCTATAGCGAGGGTCTACTGTAGTGTGTAGTAAGAAACCTCTTTTAATAAATTTCTTAGAAAATAATAATATTGATATTTGCCTACTAAATGAAACCTGGACCAAACCGACATCAAATATTAGAATTCCTCAGTACAATTTCTTATTTAAAAATGCAAAAAATGAACAAAGTGGTGTGGAAATACTTATAAAAAATAACATCAAATATGAAACTTTACAAACTACTTTTCATGAAAACATTCAGACCATTGCAATTTCCTTGAATACAAATGCTGGACAGTTGACAATTTTGTGTGTTTATTGCCCGCCTAGACCATCGGGTCGTCTAAAAGTGACAGAATTAAAGCATACCTATTATAAAAAGTTTACCAAAGCCATGTCTTGTGTCTGGCGATTTGAATGCTCATCATATTGCTTTTGGTTGTTCTACTACAAAGCCTAGAGGTAAGCAAATATTTGATGTGTTTGATTAATGTGATTTATGTCTTTTGAATACTGGAAAACCAACAACTGTTGAATACCCTACTAGAAATTCATCCGCGATTGACATAACATATGCCAGTCCTACCATAGCACCGCTATGCGAATGGAGAGTGCACGATGACGCGCTGGGCAGTAATTATTATCCGACTGTAATAGACATTCACTTACAACCTTCTATTTATGAAATTCATGAACCTTGCGAAAAATTTATATACAAAAAAGCGGACTGGTGTGAATATTATGAACTATCTAAACGACTATTTCATAATTTCAAAATAGATCAAAATTACATATTAAATTCTTAAATTTTTTTTGTGATATCTTATCTCAATTAAAGCAGAAATGCATTCCAGTATTTAAAAAAAAACATCATGTGCTCTCTCCTTTAGTAGAAAACTACATAGATTACAAAAATAAAGATTTGGAAAAATTCAAATTCTGAAAGAAGAAAGAAAAAGTAGCTGGGAAAACTTGTGCATTAGCTTTAACAGAACTACACCGATAAGTGAAATCTGGAACTCTATAAAAAAGTTTAAAAGAATAAGACCAAATAATATTTTTAAAAATGATGAATGGATACCAAGTTTCATGAATAAGATAACACCAGAACAAGAAAATGAAATTAATTACGAAATACTTGAATATTATTTCCAACAAAACAATAACAATCCGAGAAGTGATTTTTTAGGAAAACAGTTTACATATGGGATGAATTCAATATGTCTATGCAGTCACGTAGAGATACTGCTCCAGGATTAGATGATATCACATATTGTATTATAATAAAATTACACACTTCTCTGCACAGAAAATATTGTTACAAATATTCAATCATTTATGGACTCAGAAAATAGTACCCGACCAATGAAAAACCCAGTGTGTAATACCGATATTAAAACCCGATAAACCTATAAATGATCCTCATTCATATAGTCCTATTACACTGTCATCTTGTACAGCTATTTGAGCAAATGATAGTAGTTAGATTAGATTGGTTTCTTATGATTTAATACAAAAATAGTTAAGTTCAGTCAGACTGAAATAGAAGAAAATTTGGAATTGGCTGTATGGTCAAATGATCTTTGTTGGATTAGATTGGTACGTAGAATCTCAAAATATCATACCACCGAATCAGTTTGGCTTCCGTAAAGGTAGAAGTGCTCCTGAAAGTATTATATCGTTAATATCAGATATTAAAAATTCTATGCATAGTCATTCTAATACATTATGCGCTTTTCTTGATGTTCAAGGAGCATTTGATAATATAAATATTAGTCAACTCGTACAAGTGTTATTTGAAATAGGAATTCCCGGCACTTTATCAAAATGGATATTTAATTTTCTCTATAATAGAACTATGTATGTTAAATTTAACAATATACTTCATGGCCCTCGATATGCTTATAAAGGCACCATGCAAGGGCCACACTTTCTCCGTTGCTCTACAATTTATACACATCACAAATTTTGAAATATGTAACTAACAATCAAGTTACTGTTCTTCAATTCGCAGATGATTTAGTTGTATACTCTACACACAGAGACATTGAGATAGCTAGAAATAACTTGAATAATGGCCTCCATGAACTGTACACTTACTATGGGAAAAAACTAAAGTTAGACATTAGACCAAGCAAAAGCTCTGTAATGATATTTTCAAAAGCTTTCATTCCTGCATCCTTTTCTATAAAATATAACCAAATGTCATTACCAAGAACTAATAAATTCTTAGGTGTACTTTTAGATGAAAAACTAAATTTTGGCTCTCATATTAACGACATAACCAAAAATGCTCTAAAAGGTATTAATATTTTGAGATGTTTATGTGGTATATTTTGAGGTGCAGATCCTAAAAGTTTTAGTATCAATCAATACTAATAATAAATCTGTAAGGGATGGCCATGGAGTAAGTTACTTTGTTTTATGAGATACTGCGTCTGTAGGCTCCTAAAACAAAATTTACGATTTTTAGAAATATTTTCTGTATGTATGTATGTATGTTCCTCCATAACTCTTAAGCCGATCATTCAAATTCGATGAAACTTAGTACAAGCACATTTGATTATAAGGGGCACAGGATAGACTAAATAAAATTCCTAAGATGTGGCTCTTATACAAACCGAATTGGTGTGAGCGCCGAAATAAATGTACGGTAGCGGGCTTACTTACTTTCATCTCTATAAAAACGAATTTCACGCGAGCGAAGCTGCGGGCAAAAGCTAGTGTTGTATAAAAGTATTGTACGCAGCCATTTTGATTACAGTTGTCTCGCATATATTAATGCAAGCCCGAATCTTTTAAGGAAATTAGAGGTAGTACAAAATATGGGATTAAGAATTATTAGTGGCGGCATGTGCTCCAGCCCTATTAATTCTATGGAATTCGAAACTTATTTCGAAACGTATTTTTCTTTTACAAATGTTAGGATTGGTGTGAGGTGTGCCCAGACAGTAGCGGCGTCGTGCCGAAGAGATTCGCTAAGTGTACACATTGGATGGGTAATCAATGACTGTATTTTTGTCTGGATCTCTGACGTAGATGACTGTGGTATGAACAGTTATTTGCTGTCGGCTTCCACTGAAGTGGAACGATTGAATCTCTTGGGCAAAGTTGCAGGCGTAATTTTCACTAAAGTCAAAATGGATTACTGCTTCATTATTTTGGAGACTTTCTTTTTTTGTTTTTATTGATAACTATTGAGCTACAATATAGTGGCAGTGTTTGAAGGAGATTGCTATAATGGTCTCTAATTTAATTATGTCATCGCGGGGATTTTCTGACTTTATCGATTTAGTGATAATGTTTCTTTTTGTTTGATATCTTTTCGACTCCTTGTTAAGTTTTGTATGTTACATTTGTTTTGCCCCACTCATAATATTTTTATGGCAATATCATGTTTGAATACTTTATACTCTAACCTGTGTTTTTTGCAACGGAAACATTTTCGGCTTAAGCATTTTTCATTGTACTTGTCACAGCACATGTTTTCAAACATTCTAAGAGAAAAAAACAGTAAGGACATACTTACTGTTTTTTTCTCATAGAATGTTTGATTTATGTAGAGACTCTATTAATAGATCCATGTTGGAGTGCAATGTCTCTTTCTTGTTTTGGAAATAGAACTTAGAAGGGTCTGTTTTTGCAAAAATATGAGTAGGAGACTGTTAAACCTTCATTTTAGCTGAATATTAGGTACGCTTAAACCTGTACATTAACTATATTAAGCACCACGAAAACACCACTGTAATGTTTCGAGCGTTATATTAGGATAGTATTAAGCTTTTAGTAATTTTTAGTACTGTCAACTACAATAAAGCATTTTTGTGAACTCAAACTAAGCTATTTTCTGATTAAAAGTTCACGATTGTTCCCCTCAAATGCTTGCATTTTAACAGAGAACATGTGAACGACTATAACGCAATCAGTTATTCTGTGAATTCAATTAACAAGGACTTAATGCTTCATGCTGCACATAGTTGAACTTTCACAGAGTCAATCAGCTGGTACACGCACTCCTACAGCGGCACTTATCTAGCCCACACGAACACTATTTGTGAACTTATATAATGCTAAATAAAAGCAAACTGATATAAATGAGTTCACATGTAACCCTTGATCCTGGCTTGGGCTGAATAATTGTACTCGCATACGCATTTAATCTACAAATGGAGTTAAAAAAGTTCCTGACAGTACTTTTTCAGCCGTGCTTGACATACGAACGTCATATTGAATTCGTGATATTAAGTTTCGTCAATTATTTTTGGAAAATGTGGAAAGCCAAAAAAAGAACTAGTGCAATACGCCAAAAAATTTATAGAGAATACTTTAATATTCTATATGGAAACGCAGTTAATAAAGGAAACCACGAACAAGCTGCTAGTTTGGTGAGCCATGGTCAAAGAGAGCGTCAAATTTTAGAAGAATTTCAGCATTTGGTTACGGAACCCTGCTCGGTTCCGTAACCAAATGCAGTAATGTTTATGAACAAAAAAGTGCAGAAAGTTCTAACATGTCTCAAAGTTCAGACGAAAGTGACAGTGAATATAGTGAAGATGATAAACTAGAAAAATTTCGTGATAATATAAAAAAGTGGGCTATCGAAAAAAATATCACACAAACAGCTCTGAGAGATCTGTCAAAAATAATTAATGAATTTATTCCAAATACATTACCGAATGACCACAGAACAATTTTAGCAACTCTTAGACAAATCACTTTAAAAGAAATTGAGGGAGGTGAATACTGGCACAATGGAATATTAATTAATTTGCAAAGAATATTGATTTCTTGGAAAGAGGCTCCAGAAACAATTTCATATAATATAAACTTGCTGATTGTCAGTTTTTAAAAGTTAAAAAAATTTGTTTTGGCCTATACTTGGCAATGTTTTTGAAAATCCCTACTTCAGGCCCTCTGTAATTGGCATTTATTTTGGAGTAGGGAAACCAAAAAGTTTAAACGCTTATTTGGAAGAATTTATTAATGACATGGAAAAATTGCTTCAAGATGGTATTTAATTTACCTTCAGAATTCGAGAAGAAATTTCACAATCAAGATACGATGTTTTATATGCGACTCACCTGCCAGAGCTTACATAACAGATACTTGTTATTATTATGTAGTTTTATTCACACTTTCTTCTTAAAATTCGTTTTCTACAGTGTATGTAATATAAAAATATATAGCAATATTATACAAAATTAATAAAGAAAAAAAATGTATGTAAACCGCCGATGATGAGACGCCTGATCGGGTTAGTTGACGTAGCTTGAGAACGCCAGGTACGCTGACAACGGAGGCACGGGGGCACACTGAGGCTGCAGAGTTCTCCGGGACGACAGGAACAAACGTTTTGTAACGTTAGATCTTAATAATACCTAATCCAGTAAACTTTAAAATATAAGATTTATGCAATTTATTAATATTTCTCTTCTATTGCAGGAGTTTGTAACTTCAATGGGAAACATGGTTGTCTAAACTACTTTACTACTTTTTACAATACGATTTTTGGGTATGTATTTGCTTCTATTTGTTTCAATTTACTTTAAAAAAGGCTTGGCTTTCTCTAGCGGGGGAGGGATGTGGCGCCATCTAGCCAACTAACCGTAATCTACCACCAGCTGGATGCGCCTAGCGGTGTTCTCCATAACTAAGCACCCACATATCACACCTCTACTCCGCCGCACCGCGCCACCCTGCGTTGGCGGCGAAGCAAGGCAGCCAGTCTTACCATGGCCATGGCAGCGTTTCCTGTGCCTGTATCTAACGAATAAACGCGCATCCGCAACACATGTACAGTGTTTGACTCCGGGTTCATGGCGGACCGGTAAACACCAAGGACTGCTATTGCGGAGCTACGCAGTGGCCACAGACCTTCACCCCCACTACTCTATAACGTCATTCCTTTAGTACATACTATTTAAGAAATAATAAAGTGCATTACTGATTACTTTGTATGATTAGCATAATTCCATCTCTTCGTTGCTTGTATCATTACCAACACCAGTTCCAGGTTCTTTGGTATCGTTACCATCACCATTGGCATTGTCGTTTAAACATTATATTTCTGAATGTTTATATTTCTGAATGTTTATATCTCTAAACCTTAACATACCCCGTCTTAGTTCTTGAGGATTGTTTAATATTTTTTTCAATATCATTATTATATATGAAGCTTTTATCTTCCACTATTGGCCAACAAAATATATTTTCCTTCTTACGTCTCATGAATTTTGTAAAGTACCCATTATCGCAAGTTTCTACTATTTGTCCCACAAAGTACTTCACAGTCTTTTTTGAAGGAATTTTTACTAAAATGAATCTCTCGTTCACGTAATTTGAAGGGCATGTGACAGTGTACGAGGTTTCAGTTTTGTCGTCTGGCTGCGATTCAGTGCTGGAATCTGAATGATTAAACCATTTGCCTTCAGAAGAATCATGCAAAGAGTTAATCACCCTCGATGCCGCTGCTTACTGTGATTGCTTGAATTTTTTTAAATTTTAATGGAGATTTTCCAAATTTTTTAGATTAGTGCCACTGGTCGAAGGCTGGCTGCAAGTTTGAGGTGGTTTAAGTTTGAACAAATCAAAGTCTCTTCCTATGCGTCTGAAACTGCTCTACTTTCTGTCTACTTTCAGTTTTTTCGGTTTGGATGGAGAAAGGGGCTCACTTGACAATACACATATTTTTCTTTTTTCAGGAATTTCCGTTTCTTGAAGTGTTCCTTTCTTTACAACTTGGTGTGTAGTCTCTTTTTTTCGAGATCTATCTATGGTCTTTACTTGCCTTATTTTTTGGGTCTCTTCTTGGGGTGTTTCTTTGGTCTGGAATTGTTGTATTTCTTGAGTAACTTCTTTGAATGTTTTTTTTTATATCTACATGATCGATTTCTTCGGTCTCTCCTTGTTGTGTTTCTCGAGTCTCTTCTTGGGGCATTTCTTTGGTATCTTCATGATATACTTCCTTGGTCTTTTCTTGAAGTGTTCCTTTCGTCACAACTTGGTGTTTAGTCTCATTTCGGGATCTCTCTATGGACTTTACAATGCAATTTTTCCACATTTGCGATTACAATATATATACGATTTTTGCGTACTGGTCGTGTATAGTTTGTAGTGCATGAAAGCGAAATCCATGTTCCAAACTGTACGTACAGTGCTACTTACATCGTTATTTAAAATATTTTTATGGAAAGGTTTATCTTTTATTTCTTGCACGGCGTTTCTTCACTCGTAAGCCGTTTCATAAAAAGATTTTACAATATAAAAAAAGGTAAATGAATTTTGCAGAGCAAAAGGTCGACTTATTGCCATAATATGGAAATTAAAATTTTATTTATATTTATTTATACTTATAAATCGATACTTAGTTATACTCAGTGTTGCCACATGCCAAACCGAAAAATCTGAATGGGGATGTCTAAAAATCTGTATAGAATCTGTATTAGAACAATAAGCTATAAGCTGTATAAAATCTGAATGTATTATTTGTAATGTATGTATTGGATAACTAGGTAAGCTCTCAAAATTAAAGAAAATAACAGTTTATACTTAAAATATATCTATTATTTGTTATACATACATATTTTTATTCATTTTCGAAATTAATTTCTTATCGACATTGAGCATATAACATGGTTGATTATGGAGTAATTGTTTAGTTAATAGTAGTCCTTCCATTATTTCGGTGCCTTAAATGGTTTCTTGTTTTAGTTTTAATTAAGTTTATTGAGGAAAATATTCTTTCGACCGCAGCACTGGAGTGAGGAAGGCATAACAATGCAGAAACCAAGTGGTTAATAGTCGAATACAACAAATTTCCATCACTGTCTTGTGCACAATTAACTTGATGCCAAAAAAAATTCAGGATCTTCTTCGCTTGATTCCAGAAGGCTATCGTTAATTCTTAAATGACGCCACTCATTATCTAATATTTGTGCATTTTCTCGTTAGATTATGTTAGGAAAAGCCTGCACAATGTGAATCAATGACGATATACTGCGGCGTTTAACATTTGTGTGTTGTGTGGCTGTTATGCTAGTCAATCCCAGTTGATAGTCTTGTTTGGGATTGTTTCTACCCTGTGCATTTGTTGAGGTTCGGCGACCAGCCTCAGCCGCTCCGGCTCACACGGGTGCCTGCGCTGTGTCACAGCGGACGGGGGCTGCACTCCCTCCGCGCCTCCGGCTTATAAAAACACTCTAGGGAATAGCCACACTAACAGGTTATGTCGGGGCGGTGAATTTAGTTTTTCTGCAAAGTATGATAATTACCTCCATTGTCCTTTCAAATATTGTCAACACACACCTTATCTATACACCATTCTGTACGATGAACGACGAACTTGCTTCGCTTCTCGACTTTCGTTACAATTTATGCGTTGTGCGTGGCAAGGCAAGGCAAGCACGTAGTATATTTTTTTTTCAGCAGCGTCATTTGTCAGGTGCTTACTACAAAGATACACTTGTGTTAGGGATGCCTGATACCGATTACGATTACATCGATTATTTACTAAAATTAATCGATTGCAAATCGTCGGTGCGCATGCCAAAATCTCTAAGTGTTTTAACCAAGTTTTCAGGGGAGACTATAAACTGTTTTATTTAATTATTAATTGACTAATATAAAGTTTAAATATGCAGTATGGTGGTAAAAAACAGACAAATGAGTGATAATGGGGGGGGGGGGGGGGGTCCCCCGCGGTGGGAGGTGGAGGGGTGAATTTCCCATACAAAATAAATTTTTCATACAAAATATTTTTTTTATAAAGCACCAAAACATTGATTTTGAATATAAATGTATACAAAAACAAGGGGAGTGGTCGGGGTAAATGCTTTGGTGGTTTTAAAAAAAAGTTTATTAAAAAATTCATAAAAATATGAAAAATAGGTTTTAAAAAAAAAAGTCTCCGGCAAAAAATGTTTTTTTCAAACTTGTATTTTCCACTACTCTGAACATCATACTGAGCTCCATTTCATTTCTCACGGAAGTTCTTTCGTCTGCTAAAACGGAGAATTTCTTGCCTTTTAATGAATCTTTCAGTTCTTCTTTCACAACTTCTCCCATACGCTCCAGTAGTTCAACGGCCGTATCCTTGCTGCTATAGTTTGATCTATCACTTTGGACTTTTCTCCATTTTTCAAAATCCTCGTTCAATTTGTCGAGAACACATTCAATCAAACTCTCATACTTCGTAGTGTGAGCAACTTCTTCCTTTACCAAAAAGTACAAGCCACGCAAAAGTATTTTTAAACATTTTCTGTTTTGGTCTCTTTCATTGACATTTTGTGAAATAATCTGAGTATAGATAGGTTTTTTCATAGCCTAAGATTTTCCATTTCAACACTAACAGTGTGGGCTGAAGTGTGCTTATGTGTCTCTAATTTTCCATTTTTCCCTTATAGTACGTTCCCTTAGCGTCATTTTGGGCCCGAAAGGTTTTTTTTATGAAACCAGCAGGAGGTTTTAGTATGTTGTTAAGCATGTTATTCTGACTAAAAAACCATCGGGAGACAATCTCTAACGTGGATGAGTCACCAGTTATGACGTCATCAAGATGGTCGCCACCGCGTTCAAAGTTTTGCGTATACAACAAAAAGTATGTAACATACAAGCATGTGTGGGGTGTCATAAAAACCACAATTAAATGCACTACAATATTGTTCTTACATTTGACCTTGCACATACCATAGTTTGAGAGAAATTTAAGTTTTAGTAAAAATTTCACAAAAAAAAAATTTGTTTTTTTAATATATCAACTTAACTAGTAACTTTACAGTAAAACATTCTATGTAGATATAAATGCTACATTAATAAGCTATAAAACGCCATTAAGATTTTGAGAATCGGTTCATAAACAAGCAAAATACATTAGTTTTATCCCATAACGGAAGTCACCACCAAAAGTCGGATGACTGTTTCAATACAATTTACAAGGCAAATTACGAATATAGGAAACTTATTATGGGTAACTTGTCAAAAACTATTTTGATAAAACTATATTTTTAAAAAGATAAATATGATATTTAAAACCAAAAAAAAATTTTTTATTACTTTTTAAAAATTTACTTTGGGTCTACGTCTAACTTTTATTGTGGAGGCATGCCCTGCATTATTAAATATAAATTTTATTGAAATAAAAGGAACGCATTATGAAAATAAATATTGATTTTTTTACATATATTGTCTGGCTGGAGCATGCACCTTCGCATGCGCAAAGCAGAGTGCAGTTAAGTCCATTTTTCACGCACCGGCACCTGGTGCACCGTTCTTTGAATTTGCAAGACAATAGCTCCTTGCAGCTGAGGCTAGCATCAGGAAGGGTTTTCCACAAAGGGGTGTACGGCGTACACGACCATGACGGACCAGCGTACACTGTACGGCGTACAGTGTACGCCGTACGGCGTACAGTATACGCTGGTCCGTCATTTATCTTTTGCCAACCCCAGTTGCAAGGATTTAGCCAGTTGTGGGTCGCTATTCAGGCAATTGGTCCAAATATGGGTCTGGTATACAGCCCTTTTTATATGCTGTAGAAGTGCATCTTGTGTTGGAGGAATATTATCGATCGCTCTGTTTTTTTTTCGTAGACAACATCCTCCTCACAGTATTTACATTATTTGTGTCACTAGTAGGATGATACACGTGAACTACAAAAGTTTCAATGAGCGCAATTTCGCTGCTGTTTTGGCATGGTTCCATCCCACAAGAGTATGCTTGAAAAGCGGCATCTACTTCTCTAAATGCATTCCACGTCTTCCAGCCATTTTTCTTACTTATTCCACAAAATGCAGATACAGTGTGGCATCCTGTTAAGGAGTGGAAAAAGGGCATTAACTCAGGCATCCCACTTGGCAGCTGCGCAACAAATGTGGGAACTGGTAGGTATTTCAAATGTTTTCCTGTTACAAACTCGATCCATAACTCCTGCAAGTTCCCTATTTTGCTGAACGCAAAAAGTGCTATTACTAGCACGTCTGAATCCACTGTCTTCACTAAAATACGATCATGACTGTTTCGTGCGGCGTCATCATATACGGAAATGTCTTCTTCATCTCACGAGGAAGCTGATGCGAGATTATTATTGCACGCTGATGACGCCGCACCAAACGGTCATGATCGTATTTTAGTGAAGACAGTGGTTTCAGACGTGCTAGTTATAGCACTTTTTGCATTCAGCAAAATACGGAATTTGCAGGAGTTATGGATCGAGTTTGGAACAGGAAAACATTTGAAATACCTACCAGTTCACACATTTGTTGCGCAGCTGCCAAGTGGGATGCCTGAGTTAATGCCCTTTTTCCACTCCTTAATAGATGCGACACTGTGTCTGCATTTCGTGGAATAGGTAGGAAAAATGCCTGGAAGACGTGGAATGCATTTAGAGAAGTAGATGCCGCTTTTCAAGCATATTCTTGTGGGATGGATCATGGATGGAACCATACCAAAACAGCAGCGAAATTGCGCTCATTGAAACTTTTGTAGTTCACATGTATCATTCTGCTATAGTGACACAAATAATGTAAATACTGCGACGAGGATGTTGTTTACGAAAAAAAAAGAGCGATCGAGAATATTCCTCCAACATAAGACGCACTTCTACAGCATATAATAAAAAAAGGGCTGTTTACCAGACCCACATTTGGATCAATTGCCTGAATAGCGACCCACAACTGCTAGATCCTTGCAACTGGGGTTGGCAAAAGATAAATGACGGACCAGCGTACACCCCCTTGTGGAAAACCTTCCTGACTTGATGCTAGCCTCAGCTGCAAGGAGCTATTGTCTTGCAAATGCAAAGAGCGGTGCACAAGGTGCCGGTGCGTGAAAAATGGACTTAACTGCACTCTGCTTTGTGCATGCGAAGGTGCATGCTCCAGACAATATATGTAAAAAAATAAATATTTCTTTTCATAATGCGTACCTTTTATTTCAATAAAATTTATATTTAATAATGCAGGGCATGCCTCCACAATAAAAGTTAGACGTAGACCCAAAGTAAATTTTAAAAAAGTAATAAAACAATTTTTTTTTGTTTTAAAAATCATATTTATCTTTTTGAAAATATAGTTTTATCAAAATAGTTTTTGACAAGTTACCCATAATAAGTTACCTATATTCGTAATTTGCTTTGTAAATTGTATTGAAACAGTCATCCTACTTTTGGTGGTGACTTCCGTTATGGGATAAAACTAATGTATTTCGCTTGTTTATGAACCGATTCTCAAAATCTAAATGGCGTTTTATAGCTTATTAATGTAGCATTTATATCTACATAGAATGTTTTACTGTAAAGTTACTAGTTAAGTTGATATATTAAAAAAACAAAAAAAATTTTTGTGAAATTTTTACTAAAACTTAAATTTCTCACAAACTATGGTATGTACAAGGTCAAATGTAAGAACAATATTGTAGTGCATTTAATTGTGGTTTTTACGACACCCCACACATGCTTGTATGTTACATACTTTTTGTTGTATACGCAAAACTTTGGACGCGGTGGCGGCCATCTTGATGACGTCATAACTGGTGACTCATCCACGTTAGAGATTGTCTCCCGATGGTTTTTTAGTCAGAATAACATGCTTAACAACATACTAAAACCTCCTGCTGGTTTCATCAAAAAAACCTTTTTTCCGCTAAGGGAAGGTACTATTAAGCGTTTTTGAAAGATGTGAATGGAACTGTTATGAAAACGCCCTGAGTCTTTTGTAAAACTTTTGCGTAATTTTTCGTGAAGTTATTACATAGTTTGCAGAATGCACCACCCTTGTCTTCACAGAATGTCAGCCAACTGTATTTTTGCTCCCACTGTTTATTAAACTAATAATAAAACCTTAGTACTAAAATATAATATTATAAAATTTTCTTTACGATTCTTCCGCCTCCGTTTCCCTTTCTCGGTTTTCTTTGTGAACTAGCGGCGCGTGTTTTTCGTTTTGACCTGGCTCATTACTTGCCTCTAGGTTCAATCTTTGTTTAGCATTTTTTATAACAATTTTGAAAAAATTGTCACACTCGTTTTCAGTAAAATGTATGTCCTGATTTTCTGATGTCAAAGAAGCAATTTAGAACCCTGGCATAATATTTAAGTGGTATTTTCTTTTCAAAATTGCTATCTCTGGTAGAACCAGTCCAATTACAAATTAAACAGAAATCTCTGGTAAAAAAATAATCAACAAGTTTATAACACGAGTCTGTGCCCTTGCATTTTCCTGAATGACCGCAATTATGAACGTCAATTCGGATACTAATGTATTATAGAATGCATCCACCTTTAGTTTGCTTTCCAGTTCATCTAATTCGCTTATTGTATTAATTGCCTCAATCGGCAACCTGTTAGAATACTCTTGAACGGGCTGTTTATTTATTTTTTGTCCCATAAGAAAATCAACTGATGATTATAATACAGTTTTTTTTTTATTTTCTTCTTGGTTTGTTAACACCTGCACAAGGACTTGTTGGTCTAATTAATAGAAAATAACAAGCGTTTATGTGGTAACCGTCTAACCAATCTTGACAAGATCCGCCTGCTTCCTAACAAGAATGACTGGTGATAAATCTTCCTTTCTGGCAAGAACTGAGCCATTCTTGATCCAGCAATACTTGTAGTTCGCCTGGCGACACTTGTGAGATATCGCCTGCAGCCGCCGCCAACGGTAGGCCGCCCTTGGCCGTGCGAACCGGGCTGTTGACGTTGCCGGCGTGCAATCGCTTGTTAGCTGTGCACACCACGCACACGAAATGCTCAACCTTCGACTTGGTTCGACGGCCCGGTAGGCTAACGCAGGCTAGGTGGTAGGTCTGGCCACAGACGCTGCATGGTATTACATCCTCGTTTGCGTTGCGTTTTGCGTTGTATTAGGACACGCACCACACGCATTCATGTTGACACAAAATAAATAAGATTGCAACCCTGTCAAAATCACTACTCACTATAACACTAATGCGCAGGCAGACAGGCACCTATTCAAGTTGTATCATAGATGGCGTTGTTATTGACTACTAAGGTAAGATGCACTACGGGCGCAAGTAGTATGGTCACAGCTAATTTATGTGGTTCGGATCTACGGGTTCTTCGGGCGCAAGTAGTATGGTCACAGCTACTTTATGTGGTTCGGATCTACGGTTTCTTCAGGTGAGATCGCAGATGCCACGTTTTATTTTATTTCTTGAAGGTGACCTTGAGCTATTTTGTTAATTTTGGAAGATTTCATTTATTTACGTAAATTGGTCATAATGTGTTGTGATGGTTAGCTGAACTCACTCGTTTTTTAATGTGATTCGACTGTCCTATGCACCATTTGCACAATATGTTTACTTTATTAGGGATGGAGTGATTTAGTTCCTTGCACTGTATTATTGTTTTTGTTGTTTACACAGTTTACATTCTTTTAATAACACTCACACGTGTTGAAGTTGCTATTTTGTACACTTTTAAATGATTTTTTCCTATTAATACTTGTTTTAATATGTTTTATAGAAATTAAAGATAAGAGTATTGTTTGTAAGACCCTGCTAGAATAACGCCATCTAGCGATGTACATCTAGACATAAACATGAACAAAAACAGACGGAGGGTATCAAGGCAGGATTGGCGGGGGCGCTAAGTACAATATTCACCCGCCACTGACCCGAGCACACCAGCCTTGCGGCCATAGCACCCGCACTGTGTTACGACTTCATCATGGGACAATCACTTGAAGATCGTTGCACGCAGGGAGGCCCGCTGCCGGGATACCACCAATTTGGTCCCGGTGACGCGCATTGACTGCGGTTCAGAACGACTCATAAAGGCGTTCTTATATTTTCTGAACGTTCTGGCGTTTTTTTTTTTCGATCAAATTCCTTATTTCCTTCGTTTTTCGTTGTCGGGTTTTATAATATGTTTATTTTATTTTTTTCAGGTGTTTTATTGTTTTTGTTGCACAGGCACCAAAAACCAAAATGTATTTTATATGACTATGACACAGAGACTTGTAAGAAGAAACAAACAATACATGTCTGTGTACTATGACCATATTATTCTAATCAATGAACAGATCGATACGATTTGGTTTCATATGACGGAGATCTACGTAACTTCTTTGTTACGGTTCTTGTTAAAGGTGTTGTCGTCGTTTCCTTTATTAATTTGTGACTGTTTACATCGTAACATTGGCATAGGCCACGGTTAGTTCCACAAAAGCACCCTGGAAGCACAAAAGGACCCTGTAAAGAACTGTATTTCCGTCTTCTTTTACAACTTGGTGAATGTTCAGAGTATTTGGGATAGGTGAGTAAAATTCAAAAAATTTTACCGTTACTAAGATGTCGTTACTAAAGGTGTACTAAATAAAGTTGAGTTCACATTGTACTAAATACGTCATAAGGGTGACTCAAAATAAAAATCTATTTCAAACTACAAAATTAATGTGTTCAAAGTGAACTTTTTATATGTATAATTTAACTTTTTTTTATAATTTTATTATTTTTATAATTAGTGTCATTTATCACTGTCGTTCGGTAAATACCTAGATATCATGTGAAGAAATTGATATTGTTTGTAGACTAGGTATTTGAATGTGCCAGGGGTATAAATGCAGGTAAGTAAATAAAAGAAAGATTATTAGAAAGTTTTTTTTTTTAATAGATATTATACTTAACGAGCTGTGCCCGCGGCTCCGCTCGCGATAAAGTCGGTTATAATAACAAATAGAAATACTTAATAATAAAACATAAAGAAAGCTGCTCTCTTATACGAAAGATTCTGAGAGGTCAATACGCCTATCGAATTTATAATACATTCGTTCGCCCTTAAAATATAAATCTGGATGAGGAAGTACTTCCACAATTGGATTCTTATTAATGAAAATTGGTCCTTCTCATCCAACCTGAACAATGTACAAGTACTATCTGTATTACGCAATGCTGTCAATTTTACGTCATCACCAACATTTTCTTCTACTTGACAAACATATTTAAAAATTACTGATAGCTTCTTGCCTCCTTTGAAACTGGCAACTATGTATTGACCTTTTTTTAACGTTAGTCCAGTGGTACTTTTTTGGTCCTGTGCCATTTCCTCTGATCCTTTATTCTCCACCTCTTCATACATTTGTTCCTCCTCTTCTTTCTCCGAATGGACAGGACTGCCTTCTGTATCTGCGTAAGGCACTTCACTGCTGATGTTTGACGACGATAAAGACACAGAATAGCATCGACTTTTGGTAGATTTTTTAATTTTTTTCTGTTCCTGACTTTTTTTGTTTTTTCTAGTCTTCCTTTTGCTTTTTTTGTTTGAGCTTTGCCAGTATTTTTAAGATGATGTTCCCTAACACCGAAGCATTCGCAAAAACCCACTTTTCAATTGCAATCGAAACAGCTTAGAGGTCTATATTTTATCAAATTTGCGTGCGTTGAAGAAAACTAAGAATTTCAGGTTTCAAGCTCAAATCTGCGGACAGGCGATCGATTTCTTGGCCAACATTAACGCCCAAATACATATCCTTCAAAGGTACCTTTGAATTTTAGGTAAGTAGTTAACGTTAGATTTTGGATCTATACAAAATGGATCAGTAAACTTCAAATAATTTCCTTTCATATAACAACTCAAAAGGCACACATACACTTCAGAAATGTCTTTAAATACTCTGTGAACTGTTGTACAATCTCCTTAAAATATAATATTTAGCTTGTTGATAATTTGAAAAATATACCTAATCTAATGCCTCCTCTACACATCGACAGATGCATCAGCAGATTGCATCTGCGGATGCGTCCGCAGATGTGTAGGTAGACGGGGGTATTTGGACATCTGTGGTAGGTATTTAACGTCGGTCGATGCGTCTGCCACTCATCCGTTTGTTGTCGGTTTTTGCGACACAGATCAAAGGGCGACAGAGCGAACGCAAGGGGTCTGTCCACACATCTGCAGATGCATCAGTATTGCGCGGGAAACAAGTGAGACTGCACGTGTTTAGTTTTTTCTCGTCATTTAAAATGGCTGCCAATATGACCACTGAGGAAACTTTCAAGTTCATAGAGTTATACCAAAGTGAAAACTGCTTATGGAATCCCAAAAATAAGTACCACAAAAATAAAAATGTTGTAAGTATATACTTAATTATTTTTCATTACCTATCAAAGCATAAGATCACACTCACGCCTTTTCTAACGAGGGACTAGGTAGAGGTTATTAGGTAGGCTACCGTCTCCACTTTAATTTTTTGGGGCACGAGTTGCGTCTTTCGATGTTGAACACAGACTGAATGACTCGCGGATGTGTGGACGGATCACGTATTTATCTGCGGATACGTCTGCTGATCCACCTGCTGATGCATCTGTCGATGTGTAGAGGAGGCATTAGGCATAGAAATAAAGTTTATATACCTTGTCATTCAAACTGTTAAACAAGAACTCTGCTGAAATATTTTTATCTTATATTAATTGCGATTGGAAATACAGTCTGATCCCATTGCTCTAAAATTCTTTTAACGCATGCATGCATTGAAAGCCAGCGAATATCATAATGTTTTAAAATTTTATGCTTATCAGTACCAACGAAATCCTGGAAATCACTGAATTTCCGTTGTCTTTTGCTGCTATGTGCAAAATATCCATACACCTCTTGCACTATTTGGTTAATAGTTCTTGGTATGGAGTTCTTACTCGCGTGAGTTACACACAGATCAGTGGAATGGTATATGAGCAAATCATCTATGATTGCTTTCTTTTTTGCAGCTATAACCGAAGGATCAGCAGGCTTCCTTCTCTTGAGAGAGAGAGTCTTTTTGAACGGTAACATCTGTGACGCTTGGGTTTTTATTTTTTCATTTAAAATAAATGAAACATTTGCTTTCATTTCTGGAATTTTCGCCAGAGTGAATTCAGACATTTCTTTGGTTTGTTTCACAATTTGGTCTATGTCAGCATCCATTTTGGTCAAAATGTGTATGGGCAAATCATCACTTTTCACTAATTTCAAAAGCTTTTGTAGATTCTCTTCCAATCTTGTCTTTCTGAATTCTCTATAGCTCTTACCCGTGTTAAGTTCATCTGAAGGAGCTGGGAGTGGCTGTGAAAAGGTTGGTTGAGGAAGATCTGATTCAATATTGCAAATGGTGGAGCTTTCGATGGTACCTCTGTATAAAAAGGAGTGGACCATATGAATGTGTTTGCAGAGGGGCACTATATCTCCACACGAACAATAGTACAAATGAACACAGCCCAGGGCACTGCAACTCGGTGCATTTGCAGTAACATAAATCGCTACTGCATTCTTTTCTAAATCTTGTCACATTATAAACTTTTTCACAATTACTGGCTGATTTTACTTCCCACATATTTTCGAAGCTACTAACAATACTCTCGTCTGACATAAGGCGGTAAATTTTCATCATGAGAAGCAGTACAGAAGATGTCCTGAGTATCTATGTTGGAGATACTCGTGGCCGGTGTTTCCCTCCATATCCTTTGTAAATAGAAGAAGGTCGTAGTACCACAAGCTCGGTTTATAAACATCTTCTTCCCCATTTCCACTTTTCTTGCTAGTGTAAGCTACTTTGTTCAATTCTTTTCGGAACGCACCTCGCAAGCTTTGAATCTTCTTCGTAACGAAGTCCCCATTAGCGTTTTCAAACCCTATTTTCTTGCAGTAGTTGACTAAGTCGTCATATGCGATGTTGCGCACATTTTTGTTCAAATATTCTTTAGATTTTGTTTTCCACAACGCTGGGTGAGCTCGATACAGTTCTCTGAAGCCAGTAACGGCTTCTACGCTCCACACCGACATTCCACTGAACGTGCTCGTCACTTACTACACTTGTTACAACCAAATCATCATAGGTTTAATCTAATAATCTATTTCCTCTTATTGTTGCATATTTTATCGCTTCCACGTATTTACCGTCTGTGCAGTTAATATTTGAATTTGTTCTAGTGGAACGCAGTTTGTAGATGAACTTGTATTTTTAATTTCAAGATGTACTAACTAAGTTGTTGACAAGTTAGGTCGTGGATTCGATATAGTCAATTTAGTTGAAGTCCCCACCAGCGGGTGCCAAATATGCCACGTACCCCGCTAGGGCCGCGCACATCCCGTACAGACAGACAGAAAGTTAAATACATAAATAAAGATTGTCCAGGGATGCCAGGAGTTAGAAAACTCCGTGCCAATCCTCTAGCAAAGAGAGAAAAATATATAAAAATTCAGATAAAAAAAAACTAAGTCCCTAAGGTCGACCACCGAGAATTTAGAGCTACACATACAGTAAATTAAAAACAAAACACGATCCAGCACAGCAATACACAAAATAGTGTCGCATTAGTCAGTCAGCCCTGTACAAATAATACCTAAACACTTAAAACTACATATTATACTATTAATTCTTCCCGCACTCTTCACAGTTCGAAATATCCAGTGGTGCACTCACAACAGTTTATTATTAAAAATCAGTAGCTTGTAGAAAGGTCAGGTTGAACTTGAAGCCGCTTTCCCCTCCTCTTCAGCGGCAAAGGCTTCGCACGTTATTAGCCCTCCTTGGCACAGCCTGAGCGACCTCTCCTTGTAGCACAGCAAAAGATTCCTGCAGCATCGTCTACAGCTGAGCTCACAGCGGTTCACCTTCCTGAAGCCTTCAATCCTCAGTCTCCGCAGTCTTTGAAAGTCCTCCACAGGCCTTGTAGCCCCACAGAAGCCGCAGATTGCAAATCTGCACACAAGAAATTTTCACCCTCAGCAGTATACCGCCATATTTTTTTTTCGTGACAGCAAAACAAAAGATCTCTAATTTTTTTATTCTAAACTCAAACCATTAATTTAAAAAGTGTTTCGTGCCAGTACGAATTTTGCAACGTGACACAAGTTATGTAATTTTTTTAAATATAATGTATTAATTTGCTCTTATAACTAGAGAAATATACTTCCTTTCTTGCAAGTCATTTAAATTTTGTAAATGCGACCACGCTATTTCTTCTCCTGTCTCATCCATAATTGAAGCTTCGATATGCCTCAAAGGCGTTTCGTATTAATTTAATCATGTGGCAAGCATCCAAAAAAATATGCACAGGTTTTCCTGTGGAGGGATGTTTGAAAGAAGTCTTCATGTCTTCTACATTTAACCTGCATCCTAATTCTGCTGCCATAGCAGTATTCGCTGGACAGCCATCAAATGTTAGCGAGCATATTTCTATGCCTGAAGGATTAAGGAACTGCAGACATTGACGTACCAAGTTAGCTTTTTGAGTTCCAGTGAGGCCGTCAATAAGAAAATACCCAACTGGTATTTTTCATGATCCGTTTATCGCCACGACTAGAAATACTAAAGCTTCTTTAGCTTCACCTACGTTGTCACCCTCTATAGCAACGCCTCCAAAATCTACGTATCCGCGCATTTTTTCACCGTTCCATTCAATACTTCGTTTGATAGCCATTTCGTCCATTACTAAACCACAAATTTGTTTATGTGTGGTGGACTTTACTTTTATTTCTAGCGCTTTTAGAGACTCTTCCGTGAAGCCCGGTTTGCCATCTATCGACTGATACCACCTACGAATCGTGCTGACGTGTGGAAGGCATGTTCCGAAGGTATGTTTCACATACTCATACCCTTTAGGTGAGTAAAAGTGTAGTGTTAGGGCGAAAGCTTTTAACCTAGCTGAGTACCTGGTTTTTGCAGAGCCAGCTGCAGTGAGTCTTTTATTGTAGCGCCCCACAATTTCTGCAACTATCACATTCGATTGTTCGAGGACTGAATATTGTTCCGCAGTGACCAAAGATTTGGCTTTTAAGTCACTTAGAATCTGGGTCAAATTACGAACTTTTTTCCTTAGTCGGCTTCTTGTTGTTAAAAGTCGTCGTATTTTTTTATTTGTATTAGTTTATCTCTCTTGATAATCTCCGCTTTAAGTCTTTTATTAAGAGGTGTGTCGAGAGGTGTTTCAGTATTAGGTCTAATTTTTTTACGAGTTGTTTTCGTGAGCTTTTCAGGAGGATATTCTGTGGAAACCGTAGATGCTGAAGCTCTTCCAAACTTTTCGCCCTCCACAAGTAGGTGAGACTGTGTGGAGACCTGCAAAAAAAAATTGGTTACATCATTAGGTATGTGAGCGCCTTTGCATTGCCGTCATTGACTTCAAAGTAGCGATATAGTTGATGTTTAGACTGGCTAAAAGTATTAGTACGAAAGATGTAAGGAACTAAATTTTTCCAGTACACGCTAAATTATGGGATTACAAACACGTGCAATACACTTTGTAAAAAAAATACACTTACCCCGGGTGATAGTTGTGTGCCAGCAACATAATTATCATATACCAGACGGGCACCTAGTTTTATCGTTGGGACTGTATCGGGAAATAGACGGCGGATTTTCAAATTCGGCCGGAAGCAACTTTCATTAAATACGAAAGATGTAAGGAACTAAATTTTTCCAGTACACGCTAAATTATGGGATTACAAACACGTGCAATACACTTTGTAAAAAAAATACACTTACCCCGGGTGATAGTTGTGTGCAAGCAACATAATTATCATATACCAGACGGGCACCTAGTTTTATCGTTGGGACTGCATCGGGAAATAGACGGCGGATTTTCAAATTCGGCCGGAAGCAACTTTCATTAAAGTGTGCTGAGCGTATTGTGCTATTTTTCGTTGGAAAAAATTCCTTCGGTCTACCTGTCGCCTCAATCCAAACTTCTTTCCATTGACCACTCGCAGGAAATCTTAAATAAATCACACAATCCATTACTACATCAAAAACATTTTAAAAACCTATTCAGGAAAGTTGTTCATAAAAGTGTAACACTCGAGGTAACACCTCTTTCAATCAGTTTGTTACCGTGGAGCAAATTGTACAAATAACTATACAAGCAAGTAAATTTTTTTTTCTAAAATAAATGGTTCCCGCAATGGGACTAATACAACTATTTTATTAGTTGCTCGAAACTAGTGAACGTAGAAAAAAATTTATAAGATTAAAATATACTTATAATTTCATCCTTCATATAATGCATGCAAAAAAAATAAAATTATTATAAATAAATTCTATTGATGTATCGGACACTGCTAACTAAATTTAATTTTATCGATAACACGTCAGTATTTATATGAACATCGAACCATAGTGTGGTTCGATTTCAAAGGTGAGTGAACCGATGTTAGAAAAATATTTATAAAAACCGAAATACCCTTCAAAATTACTACTCACCGATGATATGTTATCCCGTGTGAGCCATCGTTCACTTTGCAACTTTTGTTTTTGCACAAAACGACCGCGCAATACGGCATTTCGAACAATCACTATGCTCTCGCCCACAGACTGACCTGGAATGGGGCGCGCGCGGACTGATCACTGATCAGTCCGAAGCTTGCACCTTTGGTGAAGGGTTTTGATAGCACAAGGTCGAGGCGATGCGCGGTCCAGCTTATGTTTCCCTAGTCTGTGATGGATGATAAACCACAATTTTAGTTTTATTAGTATGGAATAGGTAGAAATAGTTAGATTTTTTTTGACGTGTTACATCGTAATGGTAATGAAGACTTTTTTTGTTACTGTTATGAAACTGAATCGATTAGGCTATAAAAATCAACCATCTATTTTTTATACATATAAAAAAACCCAAGGTCCAAAAAAAATTATAGAATAGAATAGAAATCCTTTATTGCACACAAAAACACAGAGATACACAAGACAGAAGATAACATACAGAAGAAGAATGGAAGCTAACAATAATTCACGCAGAAACAAGATATAGGTTTTACTCCCTATATGATACAGAACCCCCCCCCCCCCCCCCCCCCCCCCCCCCTTGTACTAGTAAAAGTTTTCTACTTTTACTAGTACAGGATACTTTTAAAAAATCCTGTTCATGTGATGAAGAAATCAAACACTGTAATATTTTATAGCCTTCTGTAACAATATCGACTACAAACTGTGTAGGCCACTTAAGACCCTCACGATTAATGTGTGCCAGATATTCATCGTTACACGCGTAATCTACTTCTAATATTTTGTCTATAATAAAATAGCCTTTACAATTTAGGCAAGATTTATCTGACAGCCTTTTGAGAGCCGAATTTGCAGCATACCCTGCAATATAATCAATCACAGAAAGTACAGTGTTATCCGCAACCTCTATGAAGCAGGCCTCGGCTACAACATACTCAATTTTTACAATTAGTTCAGGATTAGATAATTCATTCTTACATTCTAGTTTACAGTTCAAATTTTTTATTTCAATATTCGACATTTTCATTAAGCTAAGGATCTTGAGCTTCCTTTCAGATTCCAAAACCTCATTAATTGAAACATTATAATTTCCACCGCTCATCTGCCGATACTGGCCTCCAAATTGCCTGTTTGTAACTTGCCTAATAAAATATATTTACACGAAAACTTATCAAATAAATATTTACAAATCTGTACTGCTGTGAATGTTTGCTGTGTCAGTTTTCCCCGAGCATCGCTACGCCCGTGGTGCCATTTTTCTAAAAAAGAATTTACATCCAGTAAAAATCTTAAACTATCATCAATACTTCTAATAGGATCACAAAATTAATCCCTCTTGTTTTCCCTTTTAGTGGATGTTTAACCACTTTTTTCCACCACTTAATAACTAGGTTCAAAAATGTCACCGTTCCTACAGTGCCCAATTTATCAAATGATTGTAATGCAATAACATTTTTTTCATCAAAGATTCTTAAAGCTAATCTGACATTTTGCCTCTCTAAGTTTATGGGGTACAAGGATTTTTGTGTCAGTGAAGGAGCCAGTTTCACAAGTGAATTTTTTCATGTTCGTGCAACCTCTTTAAATCTGAAAATGTTGCTATTACTGGAGACTCGTTATCAGTAGCTTTCTGAATAACAAAACTCTGACAGGAATCTTTCTGGTTTTCCCAGTTGTTGCGGAGATTTTTTAAAATATGCACAGGATCAAACATCAAATATAACGGAGAACTGACATCTGGCGCGGGTTCTTAACGCAGACTTGCAAAGAACCATTACCTAGCTGCTCGTACATGCACGTATTTACTCTGTTTATTATCTGATATAAGGCAAATAACATTCAACCCAAGTTCGCTCAAAACTTTCAAGACCGAAACTGCCAAGTCGTACAATGTTTGAGCGTTTAAATTCTTTATGGGAAACAAAGCAACAACATCTTTGAAAAGCCATTTGTTCTTTGGTTTGAAAGATTCCAGGAAGGCCGATTTTGAAAGTTCAGCTATGTTATATGTTTAAAGTCTTTCCAATGTTTCGAATGTGCCAATCATTAAAAGCTATTTGTTTGCCTTTAAACGGACCAAAAATCATCCAATGGTTGTAGCTTATGTGATGTGTGTGGTGGCAGAATCAGAAAGATAATCCCATTGTCACGACAGTAGTTGACAGCTTCGATTGAAATATGTGACTCGTGATTGTCACAAATAATAAGAATTGTGTTGTCTTTGGTGCACGCAGTATGTCGTTGAATGTGTTTAAAAACTTGAATGTGCAATTCTGCCGTTATCCATCCGCTTCTGTTTGCTAAACCTAGACTTCCTTCTGGAGTACCGTTTAAAAATTGGTCTTTACGGTTACTATTTGTCCTAGTTGTCTCTGTTTCTTTTCAGCCAAAACAGGCGTAGATAACACTGTGGTTATCCCTGTTTCATCAAGATTTATTATACGGTCAGGTGTAAATTTATAGCGCAACATTAAACGCTCATAATTATTGTTAAAAAAATCAGTAACTGCGGTTTTATTGAATGCAAAACTTCTAGCAGCGTTAATCTTTTCAGGCTTTCTGAGACTGAGTTCCTGGTTCCTCTTTCTAAATCCTGCTGCCCAATTTTTTCCAGCACATTTTTTTTTATGATTCTGGATATTTGCATCCCGAATATTCTGCGTATTCATAAGCCAATGTCAATAGTTGCTGCAAGGACAACCCATAGTGCATTCTGCTGCATGTCAATAAATATTCAGTCAATACCTTCTCTTGTTGTGCTGTGAATACCTGAGCAACGGCATACTTTGACCCATAAGAAGTAGAAGATGACGCTTGATTTTCTTCATAAGATTTTCGAAATTTTTCCACACGGTCTTGCAAAGTTCCAGGTTTGATATCGTACTTGTCAGCTGCTTTTCGTAAGGATAATATCTTCGATGTGACTTCGTATATGGCAATCTTCATCTTCTCCTCGTCTATATTGCTTCATTCAGTCTTTCGTTTATACGTAAGCACCATTTTCTGGAAAGAAGAAAAAGATAGTTAAGGAAAACAAAAAAGAATGAGGCAAAACTTTAGCGGGGCACCTTAATACAATAATGGGGTACATTGATACAATAAAGGGGCACATTGATACGTATCAATTTGCCCCGTGCATTACTGTATCAATGTACCCTAACTGACATTTTCCAAAAAGTGAAGATTAAAATTGAAAACACCTTAGTTATTTAAAAAAGTGCATGAAATCGCTAATAATGGGTGTCCTTACTTACCTTTAGTGTATATAGACTCTCACAATATGACACACGGGGGCGCTGAAACTTACGTACCCAAATACGTAGAAAGTAAATGAGTTTTACTTTCTACGTATTTTTTTAGTTGGCCGCACCGGAAACACGTTCATATTTGTCAAACGCCATCGGCTGACTAGCTGCCTGGCCGGTCGCGACTGTTGCACTTACACATCAACATCTCTCCACCTTTTACAGCATTCGCTACAGAGCGTCCAGTTGGTCCGTTTTCAGTCCAGGTCTTGTATACATGTTCCGCTTTGTAGACAATATACGGTGGTAGTAAATCTCCAGCGGCCGTTCCTGTGAACATTACCGATGTGCTACTATGATGTATAATCCTCTCTGCGCGTTTGCTTCCTCGTTTTAGTAAAAGCCTTTTTTTTCCGGGGTCATCTGTCATAATTGTTTCGTCAAAGTTTACAATACATTCAGCCGAAACTTCAGTGAGCGATTTTTCTAAATTCTCAAAATACTCTGCCAATACTTTTTCAGACACTTCTGCGCGAGCTCTTTTTATATTATCACAAGTCCTTAAGCTGAGCCGGTTCTTGTGACGTTCTAGCAGGGATTTGCACCACTCCTGGCCAGGCATGTTATTTTTAAATCTCTTACTTGTGGCCCCCTTTCCGTCCAAGAAGGCCTTGACTATGAACCGAATATCAAGAATGGATATGAGATTTCCCCACTATTTGTATTCCTTCAATCATGGCATTTTCTTCTTCTTCGTTCAGCTCGGTGTGTCGACCCACCTTTCCCATATTATTTCCCACAATTTTTCTCTATAGAGTAGATTTTGGCATTTTAAAACTTTCGGCGGCTTGCCTTAAAGACACGTTTTCTGATTTGATTTTCTCGAGTGCTTTCTCTAAATTTCCTTTTGACCAGTCTCCATATGGCCTTGATCCAGGAACACGTGTGTGTGTGCGAGGCATTGTGTAAAATATATAAACAATAGACCATTAATATAATACAAAGTTTCAATGTCTAACAGGGACAGTCTAACTTGTGACTGTCTAACTTGGGACAGCCTAACTTGGGACAGCCTAACTTGGGGCATTGTCCAAAGTAACCCCAAAATCGGATATTTTGAAGAAAACAATAAAAAACAATTGAACTGTAAGTTTTAACTACCATCTCACCAGCGCATCGGATTGTGAATTAGTGCCTTAATTGATGCAAAATTACAACACAAGTGTAATTTTGCATCAACTAAGGCACTCTATGTAGTCTGTTATTAGTTATTAGTGATTTTTTAGATACAAGATCACATGGCATCACAATAGCAAAAAAAGCAATATTCCGTTGTTTAAACTTTTGTTTTTACCCCCCACTCCGGAGGTTAGGTTAAAAAAATGTAAATGCGTTTTGTAGGTAATTAAATTCCCTACAAATGTTATCTTGATACTTTTTTCCTAGAATAGGCCATAAATTAATTACAGCGCTGCAGCGTTCTAAAGTTAGAAGTTTGCCAAATTTTCGGAAAATTAGTTTTTTTTAAAGTTCATATCTCCGTAAGTATCAGTCCTAGAAACAAAATTTAAAATGTTAGTTATAGGAAATTTAATTATCTACAACAATGAGTAATACCTTGTATAGCTAAAATGCACGGAAATGAAGATATAAGCAATAATCTGAAGAAAGTGGCGTTTTTTTGGGTTTTTTCAATATGGCGGCGGGCGCGGAGGGGAGGGGGGGGGGGGGGGGGAATTGTGCATTTTATATTTTAAATACTTCTAACCATCCTAGACAACATATCAAAAATTTAGAACTACCGGACCGTTTGTAAGGTAACCTCTATGGTTCGGATGGGGAAAATAGCAGAACAGATGTATCTTGAATATTTCTTGATGATTTATTTGGCCTGAAGCCCAAAATGTTGTCTTTACAATTTTACAAGCGAACGATGATATATTTTCTTGATGAGATAAAAATGAGTAGTGGAATGAATAGTCTGTGTGCTGGACTGTCACCGACTTCTCATTGCTGTCCGTCCGGGCGCGCTGAACGCGAGCGACCGACCGCTCGCTTGGGGTTGCCCGGTTGTTATGCTTCAATTGCAGCCATCCTCCCGCCTTGGAAGCAGCAGCCTTTCAATCTTCCTTGACGTGGAGAGGACACAGCTTCGTGAACGCCCGGCGAGCAACTCCCTTGCCCGTGTTGACATCGGCGACGCGACTGATCCCCTCCGGTCCAGGGAACAGCTTCAGCACTCTGCCCAGTTGCCACTTGAGGGGTGGAAGGTTGTCGTCCCGTATGAGCACGAGCTCGCCTTCCCGCAGACCTTCTTGCTTAAGGCGCCACTTGTGTCGTTGTTGAAGTTCAGCGATGTATTCCTTGTGCCAACGAGTCCAGAAATGTTGCCTCAGTTGCTCTAGGTGCTGGTATCGAGACAGCCGGCTTGCGCTGTCATCCTCGTAGGATGGGCCTGGCAGGGATGCGAGTGGCCGTCCGATGATGAAGTGTCCGGCAGTCAGAGCGCCGAAGTCGCTAGGGTCTGAGGATAGTGGACAGATTGGTCGGGAATTAGATTCAGATTCAGATTCAGATATTTATTTCGCCATAAAGAACACACAACAATAACAATATTACATTGAGACATATGCATATTCAGTATGGTTCGTCATCATTTTTTATGATGTCCCGTTCAGTAGTGCAATCTATAAGGAAGAATCGGGTAAGAAACCTTACAGAGCTTTTTTTAAATATAGCTTACATACTAAGTTTTCATTATGTTAAATATAACATACTATATCTAAGCAAAAAATTAAAAATACTAAGTCAAAAATATACTCATTAAAAAAGATAATAAAATACAAAACAAAGAACATAGGGTTCAGTCAAGTTATTAATAAAATTTGTGTTTATGCATATAAACAATTTGAATTATCAAAGTCAGCAGAATTTTTATTTATAGTATGAAAAAAATTCACTTAACTTATAAAATGGATTGTCTAAGAGAAATATTTTCAGCTGACTCTGGAACACATTGTCACTATTTATTGATTTTATTGTATCAGGAACATTTTCGTACAATTTGGGTCCAATCACGTCAGGGTCTTTTTCAGCCATCGCCGATTTATGCGCAACAGATTTTAAACGCTCTGAGTTACGTGTGTTATAATTATGACTTGCGCCATTTGACTCAAAAGAATTCATGTTTTTGCGTACATATACCACTACTTCATATATATATAGAGAGCACACAGTTAATATACCAAAGGATTTGAAAAAGTCTCTACAAGATGTTGTTCGCGGTACACTGGCTAATACCCTTATCGCTCGTTTTTGCAGTATTAGCACTCTTTCAGCATCGGTTGAGTTACCCCACAGGATTACACCATACGACAGTAATGAGTGTACGTACGCATAGTAAGACTGTCTCAAAGCCTCCGGACTGATCAAGCGGCGCAACTCTCTTAGTGCGTAAATACCTCTAGCCATCTTGTCACATAGTTTGTCTATGTGACTTTTCCAACTTAGAGTTGGGTCAATATAGAACCCTAAAATCGTATACATGACTGGGAGCCAATAGAGCCGGATGAATTCGAAATAGAGAGCTCACGGGGACCACAGTTTCGTCCGGAAAATACCATATAGTTGGTCTTCGGAATTAAGGATTGCTTCTATTTGTGCCAAAACAGTAGAAAGTTCTTCAAAAGTGAGATGGATGTTACCTATAATTCGTTTCATATGACCTTTGGCAGATTTAATTGAGGTTTCATACATGCCTCCAAAAAGACTTGCATAGGGGGCAGCAAAATTAAACTTTATGCCCTCATTTGCAAAATGCTCAGAAATGTTTTCAGCGTTGGACTTGAGGAAATTACCGAGCTCCCGAGAAGCACCAACAAATTGAGTTCCGTTGTCGCTGAAGATTTCCTTTGGTTTTCCTCGACGAGCTATGAATCGCCTGAATGCTAGTAAAAAACATTCTTTGGTAAGATCACTTACTAATTCGAGATGTAATGCAGTTGTGGTGAACAAACAAACAAGCATAAATACGCCTTAGTTAATTTGCATCCGCGACCCTTTTTATCCTTTACAAGGAATGGGCCTCCATAATCGGTGCCCACGATGTTGAACACCAACCCTGGAAGGAGGCGCTGCTTTGGTAAGTTTCCCATGAACGGGTTTAATGTTTTTCCCTTTAGTCTTTGACATCTCACACACTTATGCACAGTGGTTTGGCAAGATTCCTACCTGTGATCGGCCAAAATCTTTCTCGTATCGAAGACAGCAAGAGCAGAGGGCCAGCATGAAGTAGCCTCAGATGTTCATGTCTAAACAAGAGTTGTGTAAATGTGTGAGTTGCACATAACAGGATTGGATGACATTTGTCATTGTTGAAATCTGCATTCTGAATGCGACCACCAACCCTTATGATTTGGTCGTCTAAGAATGGACTTAAACTTAGAAGAGGAGATTTTGAATGAAGTGACTTGCCGCTCTTGAGAATTTCCATTTCCTTGGGAAATGATTTATGTTGTACAAGTTTTATGATCAGAATGAATGCTGCGTCCAACTCTTCCACCGAGAGTTGTGATGGGGTCTGAGCTGGGCGTGGGTCTAATGAAACGGCTGGGTGCTAGGACACGATTTATTAAACATATACACACACAAATGGCAACACGAGTTCTAATTTAAAGCTTATTCTATACACACACACTTCGATTCCAATTCAATTCGATTTCGAGCAAAACTTAACCTAGACACCTTAAAACTAAACACGGAAAATACTCTCAAATATTCTTAACCTAAACTTATCCTAAATAGGGCGCCAGACGCTCTTGGCAATTGGGCGAGCGTCGACCCACATATTCCAGTCTAGCTCTTTGTGGAATAGTCCTTGGATCACTTTAGTACACTTTTTTTTATTAAAGTTTCCGGTCTGTGGAACCGGCCTATCGTTAGTTGAGTGGGGTAACTAGGCTGCCCTATAGTCACGGCTGTTATTCACCGGAAGAACTAATCTTATTGGACTTTGGATCAAATTAGTACAACCGACTACGGTGGTTATATCGGTCCGATGGGCCCAGGGGCTCGGCGGGAGAGCCGGCGGCAAGACCGTATCTCAAATATAGACGAAGCAACATTTAGGCTCAATTGTCTCACATTAGTACACTTTAGATTTCTACTAAATGGACCTGCGGGGTTCGGCGTTCGACCCGACAATTCCCCTGAAGGCACGGTTGCACAGTAACACAAAATATATACTAAAGGTTCTTTATATCTAGGGGTCACACTTTAGTACACTTATATTTTAATGGACCTGAGGGTTCGGCGTTCGACCCGACAATTTCTCTGGTGACACGGTTGCACAGTAACACGAAATATATTCTAATGGTTCTTTATATCTAGTAGTCACACTTTAGTACAATTATGTTTCTTATTTATTTCTGGTCGAAGGATCGACCCAATGTCTACTACACACTGATAACACTTCTAGATCCTATTACGTGGTACTACTCCAGTGGCTAGTAGTCTGTAGGGTAGCGCGGCTAGGCGAGGGAAGGTTCGAGAACGAGACTCGATTCAAACTGGTTCGCTCCGGACGGCGAGGTCACTGACCGGTGACGAACGTTCTCGAACCACGTGGCCGGCTAATTCCCGCGCTCCGATGGCGGTCCGCTTGGCCGTACCACCGCGTGTTCGGGCTACTGGATCGTGGCCACGCGAGGCCCTGCGCCTGTTCGGCGGTGTCGCGGCACCGGGGTGGGTGCCTGTGCCGGGCTTGGACAAGATTGCGTACTACGGAAGATGACTTAGCTGTACGGTCGTGGCAATGGCTGGAACACTCGTCAGATCACCGCGGGAGCTCGGCCTTGTAGTCCGCAACTCGAGAGGGCGTGTCGGAAGGCCTGCAACCACATTCGCTATGTGTTATTTCACATTCTCGCCCTTTCATTTGTACTTTCGGGTTTGGCTCCTAGCGAGTGTGGGGAATTCCGAATATAGTTAGATTTTCTACTCACCCTCTCGATCGCGTTATATGTTGCTGTAACTCCCGCGCGGTGGCTGACACTGTGGAGTTCTCGATCGGTGCTCCGATCTTAATCACGCACGATGCTTCGATTCCTGCTACCTTCTTTCAATGGCTGCCAATGTCTGCGCTCGGCTTTAGAAATTTCTGGAAAGTCTTCGGAATCGTCGTCGCGCCCTCTGCCGGTCGACTGCTTCGTTATTTCTTGTACTCGCTCGCTGGTCGCATCGACCTGTGGCTGTTATCGCCTGCGCTGCGAGCTGTGCTCGCATGAACGTGTCGTTGTGCTCGGCCGTTAGATGGCGTTGCTTAAATATTTCAGGTGTGTCCCTACTGAACCGTTACGAGTATTTCAGGTGTGTCCCTACTGAACCGTACAGAACCGTTACAAAGTGAGCTAGATGATTTGTTGATTTTTGCTTTGCAATGATGTATAAACCTTAGCATGTATGCTGTGGCTCGAGTGAGTTGTGTGAGATTCGAAAATCTAGTGAAATCTATGATTTCATTGAGGTTAGCCGCTGGGGCAGGAATGAGATTAGCCGCGGGGGCAGAAATGAGATTAGCCACGGGGGCAGAAATGAGATTAGCCGCAGGGGCAGGGATGAGGTTAGCCGCGGGGGCAGTAATGAGGTTAGCCACGGGGGCAGTAATGAGGTTAGCCACGGGGGCAGTAATGAGGTTAGCCACGGGGGCAGTAATGAGGTTAGCCGCGGGGGCAGTAATGAGGTTAGCCGCGGGGGCAGGAATGAAGTTAGCCGCAGGGGCACGAATGAGGTTAGCCGCAGGGGCACGAATGAGGTTAGCCACGGGGGCAGGAATGAGGTTAGCCACGGGGGCTGTAATGAGGTTAGCCACGGGGGCAGGAATGAGGAACGTTAAATTTCTCGAAAAGTAATGCTAAAAACATTTTTTTTTTTGCGTAACTTGTTTATTTGAGTGTCTATGTAATCCTCCCGAAGTTAATGACATGGTCATCGTAACACCCTATATAGCTGGATACATCGCATGATGTATACTTCATCAGATCACTCACTTTGTCGGTTTTTAGGACTTTGGATTGCTCAGGCCACGAATTGAAAGTTACTATGCTTTATGCATAGGCACGTGTTTCTAGAACCTAGACTTGGAGCCATTACATAGAACGGCCGATACCTAGAAAAGGTGGCGAATGATTCCCGCCCACCTTCTTTCATGTATTTTTTATGTAAATTTTTTTGTGTGTCGAGCAGGTAACGCCTTTGAATTTTTGATTTATTTTTTGTGTTGCACTCTTTTTTGCCACTAGTAGCTCTCGACACATCATCGCGTAAATAAAACCTAGTCAGGTTTGTCGTCGTCATGATAGTTTTCTTTCTTTTGGGCTGTTCTTGCTCACCTTTTCTGACCTTACCAATGAGTTCAAGGTAAGTAGACATGACTTTTGGTGTACATACGTTATCTGTCATGTTCATCATAATTTGTTTGATTATTTTTCTTTCCTTGAAGATTTTCGTTTTTTTTATAAGTTGTTCTGATGCTGAAGCACTTTAACATAAAATACAATCCTTGATTAATAGAATTAAGTATTCTATTAATTAAAAAATTCATGATTAAGTAATTACGAAAGTTTAATGGCCAATTTTACAGTTTAGTAGGTCGAGGATTAAAGTTAAAGGATTAACGAATTTAAGTTAACTTCTGCTACATTTTCGTTGAACTAACGCTTTACCGATTAACAAAGTGAAGTTTTTGAGTAACGGAAATACAATTAACGAAGTTAAATTTCAAATTAACGGTGCCCACCACCATGATCTTCCACCACATATTGCTAATGATAATTCTCAACTCAGTTTCGTCTACGTCAGTACGCGAAATTTCATAAAAAGTATTTTTTTTAATACTTTTTATGAAATTTCTCTCACAAACCCAAATTTCCTGTTGGAAACTTCTTTTGGGGGATTTTATATTTTTATAAAAATGTACATGCATTTTTCTTTCACTAGTACTAAGGGAATATCCCAAGAATATTTTAGGCTATAAATAGTCACAGTATGTAATAAATAAATAACAGAGCGCTGATATTTGAATATAAATGTTGGACAATATGGAGATTTGAAGGCTGCACAGAGCAATATTGGCTGTAATTAGTTTTTTCTGTGTACCTTTTTTTAGTTGAGAAAAAATTCCTCTGTTTTTGTATATTAGCATAAGTTGAAATTTTCATTTCGGAATGGAACTCACTGAAGTTTGACATTGCACTTGTGGGCAGTTGGTCGTGTTGTGGAAATTTATGAGCATTTTTTTGCATGTTTTCATGGAATATCTGTAGCTGCTTGTAAGTGTGTTCTGCAGCTTCTTCTGTTAAAGTTGTGGCTTCATCAGTGACAATTTTTAAAAGTGCTTGTAGTTTCGATAGCGATGAAACACTGTCTCCAAATGGTGTAGTGGGTTCATTTGTCAAGTTGTGTACAAGTACCACTTCATGTTTGCTAAAAGCGTCACTTTTATATTCTGGTAATACATTTTAGTAGTGGTTTGTAATTTAATCTGAACAACAGCATGAATGTGCTTGCACATATTAACTTTCATCAAATAGTTTACACAACTGCACCTGAATTTATGAATACAAAACTTACATTTAGGACACGAAAGAGGACACCTTTACATGTATTGTCATTATTGATGGTGACCATGTAGTGTAAATAGAGTTTAGATGACTGCACATGCCATTTTTCTTTCGTAATGGTTTCAACCATATCTTCACTGATACTTTCACTTTTACGGTGATTTGACTCATCCTGTACGTTGGTTTGTTTTTTATTATGCGAATCATTTTTTCAAACATACTGTCTGTGGTGTATTGTAGGAGGAGGGATACTATCTTGTCAACACGTCGATTTACTTTTCCTTGCATGTAGCAGTATTTCAGTTTTTTATGCATAGCTTCGAAGAACATATTTGTGTTTAGTCCAAACAGTGTTCTGAAGGCAAAAGCTCAATGCTGGGGACGGGTACAGTAGTATTTTGTGAAGTAATTTCCAAAAGGTATTGTCTCACTATTTGAAGAACAGTATTTTATGAACAAATTTAGAGATTAATAAAACTCTCCCTCATTTATGATTCTCATAAGATCTCGGCATTTCTGGTACACACTTTTTTGCAAGGATTTATCATTTATCATCTTTTGAATGTTTTTACGCCAGTTTTTATATATGTGCCAACTGCAGAGTAGTCGGTGTTGTGGAACTCCCATTACTGAACACCAAGCGTTGTAGTAAGCCTTGTAATCATCAGACATGAATACTTGAGGAGACAGAGGGCCAGTTTTGTTCTTTACTGCTTAAAAAAATTGTGACATAGTCACATTGTCAATCCGGTTACTGAGGCATTCTGCGATGGGTACTCCAGCACCAAATTCATCTACAGACACCAAACTCGCCAATTGGAAATCGTGTCCCGTTGTGCCGTGTGTACTGTCAATTAGGATTTTATCAGCAGCATATTCTGTGGCAAGACCTGATTGGTATTCGGTCATTATAACAATCATGAAATCTTGTTCTTTCAAATTATTTTGAGGATCGAGGTGACCTAGCGGTTTATAAAATATTACGGGGCATTCGTTTCCATATTTCTCTTTCTGTTGCTGAAACCTATGGTCAACACTAAAGGCATCGTTTTTATCAGCTCTGTCACGTTCTAAACGGAACTCTCGAACAATGTTTTTTATTTCTTGCATTTCGAGAGCTTGTAGCCTTGGTCCTGATTCCTCCGGACCCTGTTGATCTGATATCACTGATTATTCTGCGATAAGATACTCCTGCTTCGACTTTCCTTGCTATTTCTCTGCGCTCATCTTTGGTCAACTTTAAGTATTTTGCTGAGAGAGAATGTCCTGTGTGCGTTTTGTTATATGTGATTTTTACTGTGCCAGTAATTTGATTGGTAACAGCCTTTATTTTAGCGGGACAATACTTTGAGGTCTTTATATCTTGTTTCCACTGTGTTCTAATTGTACTATTTTTGTGACGCAGCAGTCCGGATCGGTGGCAACGGTAGTAGTGTATATGTTTCATGGACGATCTTTTGATGTACGACGATAGTGTGCTAGACTCCACTTCAGATTTCCATGACTGAAACGCTGAAAAAATTCAAATTTAATATACGTTGAACTTTTTTCCCTCCCTACAATACAATAATAATATCGTCCCTCCTATGGAAAAGGAGCCAAACTGATATTTTTCTTGTTAGCAAGTTGAAGTAACATAACCTATTATGCTTTGAGGACCATGTTTCAAGGGCTGTGGTCAAATTTCATGAGGTGTACGTAGGAAAGGAGATAAATCACATTGGCTCTTTTACTATTGTCACTTGTATATAATGTCTAGTAATAGTCCTAAGGTCAAGTCGCCAATGTGGCTGTTTGGCGAGTTTGCCACAGTCTTAATAGGTATTTATGTAGCTTGACATATTGTACAGACCTACGATATTAAGTGAAAAAAAAAACATTGCAGAGACTTTGATTTAAGGATAAATTTTGTCGTGAAAAATTAATAAAAATTTTAAGGTTTATTTATTTAAGAAAACACAAATTAAACACGCGCAAATCAATTCTTATAATCAAACAATATTAAAATTATTGTCAGTTTTCACATACTAATCAATCACTATCCTCATTCAAGTCTGGTTCCGGAAGACAATCAAGAATATTATTATCTGTTGGTAGACTATTATAAAAAACATGATAGATTCTCGGTATCTGCAGATCGGTGCACAGTTTCAAGATATCTTTTTGTTTTGCAGAAGTAATGGACAATCTTTTGTTATAAACTGGCACTGGCGTGTCGACAGCAGGTTGACCTCGTCTCTTTTTCCTAGGAATGGCAATGAAATTTTCCATTTCGTAATCATTTTTTATAAAAATTGTGTCTGGTTCACTTTTTCTGTACTGTATCCAGACTGCATTTGTTATGCCAATCTTCTTATTATCAACAGTTTTAGCTGGAAATTGATATGATCCGAAGTCAACAAAATCTCCATGTTGCAGATGATTGAGATGGTTGAGGTTTCTTTCGTGCCATTCGAATCACTTGGGCCCAACCCTCGGGGGTGTATATTGGAATATTTTTTTTACTTTTGTTCAATCTTGGAATGAATATAATCACACTCCATGTGTGTATGACCACTTTAAAAAAATTTGTGGTCAATAATCTCCAGTGTATTGTGTTCTTTGAGTAAATGAAGGCACATCGAAGAGAAATTAAAGTTTTTTTGCTGTCCTCCGCAGCTATCAGACATCATTCTGATGTGCTTAATGCCCGTTTGAGAAGTAATATATTTGAAAATACAGGTTGATATTTCGATACTACCCCTTTTTTCGTCCCAAAGAAAGCAGTGAACTTCTTGATTTGCCAAATTATACACGGTTAAGTTATATACTGCAAGCTTACGCACGTAAAAGAAGGGGCCTGACCCTCCCTTAGGAGTATTCGAGACTGCTTCTAGGTCAAAGTTGAATGATAATACTGTAGGGTCCTTTTGTCCAGCCTCTTTATCATCATGTCTACAAAGACGAGAACACGTAGGTCTTTTCTTTGCAAGTGCGCTGCATGTTGTTCTGCGTTTATCATTTTTTCATCGGAATTCATCTCATTATAGGAAATGCATCGTTTGCAGAGATCTTTTTTAGGTTTGTGAAAACTGAGCTTATACTTTTTGAACTCCATTCTGTATTTTTCGTATGATACAGGTTCCTCATTTAGCTCTGTCATTTTTGTTTTGTATAGCTCGCACATGGAAGCAATGTTCAGAGAGGCATCCAAGTATTGAACATCTGTTTTTTTTTTCTACAATAATGTGAGTCGATAGCGGGAAATGATAAAATGTGTTTTTTGACCATTTCCAAACGATTTTCATTTGAAGGAGTCCTGCGTCCTCTTTTGTCTGGTGACAAATTGCCTGTTGAAGTAATTTTTTTTAAAGCACCTTTTACAAACGCGTTAGTAATGTTTAACGTGGTCAGAAAAAAGTCTTGACAGACCACTTTTTTTTCTGAGCCCACTGTTAACGAGTACTCGTTGGTAAATTGCCTTCGAGAAGGCTGGCTTGTTGTTGATCTATTTTTATTTTTTCTTATTACATGGCGGACGACGAACAATCGTTGTTCTCGTAAATTTTTTTAATTTCGAAAATCTGCGTTAATTCGGATTATTTCATCATTAGGCACTAAAGAAGTGCATTTATGTTTAGGCATGTCTGCACACTTTGCAGGTTTCAACGGTCTGGCAGATTTTTCTTTTCCCTTTTTTTTTTATAGGGTTCTCCTTTAAGTGTTTTTTCTCTCTCCACTAAACGACGGTGCAAAGATGGATCTCCTTTCTTTCTTTTTTTCGGGGGTGGCTTACACTCAGCCACCGGAACGTTAATTGGCTGCCTACCTGGCTCTTGCTGCGGCTCCAATGGAGGAAGACCCGCCGTAGACGTAGGATGCTCTGGAGATAGAAACGGAATGAGAAACTCGGGCGCGGTTGAAGGAGACTCCTCCGCAGGTGACGGTAGACCCGCCGTTGACGTAGGATGCTCTAGAGATCGTGCAGGCGTGAGAGCCTCGGGCACGGGTGAAAGAGACTCCTCCGCAGGTGATGGTAGACCCGCCGTAGACGTAGGATGCTCTGGAGATCGAGCAGGCACGAGAGACTCGGGCGCGGTTGAAGGAGACTCCTCCGCAGGTGATGGTAGACCCGCCGTAGACGTAGGATGCTCTGGAGATCGAGCTGGCACGAGAGACTCCTCCGCAGGTGATGGTAGACCTGCCGTAGACGTAGGATGCTCTTGAGATCGAACAGGCACGAGAGACTCGGGCGCGGTTGAAGGAGACTCCTCCGCAGGTGATGGTAGACCTGCCGTAGACGTAGGATGCTCTGGAGATCGAACAGGCACGAGAGACTCGGGCGCGGTTGAAAGAGACTCCTTCGCAGGTGATGGTAGACCTGCCGTAGACGTAGGATGCTCTGGAGATCGACAGGCACGAGAGACTCGGGCGCGGTTGAAGGAGACTCCTCCGCAGGTGATGGCAGACCCACCGTAGACGTAGGATGCTCTGGAGATCGAACAGGCACGAGAGACTCGGGCGCGGGCGAAGGAGACTCGGATGCAGATAAAGAAGGAGATCTGCGTTGTTCTTCATCTGATGGTTTATATAACGATCCATCGCTCTGATCACTGAATAATGATTCTTCTGAATCGCTGTCTGCTTCCATAGCATAATGTAACAGGGCCTGAGTACGCTGCCGTGTTGCACGATTATTATTAATCGGATCACTCTGAAGCCGCTTATAAACTCTTACGCCTTCCACGTCCCCGAGAAATCATTGTCTGGAATTAAAGAAAACAATCAGGGGGTGGATTAGTAGGCTACTACACGGGGGGTGGGGAGAGGGGGTGGATTCCCAGGTGGTACCTTGTCACATGAAGTAGTAGTAGGTAAACGTATGTGTTCAGCAAGCGAGTGAGTGTGACAAAGTTCCATAAACGGACAAAATTTGTTTCTTTATTATTTAATTTCTCCGAAAATACCTGTCCGACAAATAATTATTTCACTAAAATTCATGTATCATCACGGCCTACCTACACAATAAGCATACCAGCAATTTGCGATCTGTATAGTAGTCTACTAATTCAAACCCAGCAATCACATTATTGCAAACAAATAACACACAATGGCAAAATATTTTATCTGAAACACATATTAAAAATTTTCAACCTTCAAGTCAGAGAACTAGGGTTCAAAATTTAAAATAACAGAACAGCAGACCGGCTAATTTACCGTGGTGTGGGTTTATGAAAGAATTTAATCTTGCAATATTTTCAAACGTTGCCTCTCCGCACGCGTTCTTTACATTTTTTATTTTTACCCAAAATGTTTCTGAATCGGCCGGTACAGCCTCATTGAAATATTCGGTCCAATTTATCCAAATCTATTTCTCCAAATCCATTTTAAGCGCATCTCTACAGACGTTCGGAGGTGTTAGTGCAAGAGGCAATATAGAGAAAGATGGCTGATTTGTCTTCAAGCACTCGTCTGGGTTGAAGTATTGCAGTGTTTCGAACAGATTTACATTGCTAGGTAGCCTTACAACTAGCTGTTTGCACAATACTGATAAGAATCGCAGGCACCTCTGTTTCATTGTCAGAAGGATTTCTTGAGCTATATTGAAGCGTTCTAATTGGGTTCCAAAGGCACTTCCGTAGTCAATGCTGTCGTAATGTAGGTAACTGGAATCGTTGTTCAACGCTTGAGCTAAAGATTCAAAGTCAGCCGTTGTCAGGAATTTTCCTTCATTGATAGAATTTATGCAACTAGGCTTTAATATTCTTCGTGTGAGTGTTAGCAACAAGAGTTTTAAATCTGAGAAAAGTTTTGTTACCTCAACAGAGTCTTTTTGAAAGTTTAAGTTAGCCCGATTCATTTCTGCTGTTATAGGTTTTAAGAAGAGGAAATACAGGAGATTACTGTCATCGTTGTATATTTCGCTAAGAATACGCGCTTTCGTACATCTGTCTTCACAATTCAAAGCCATTGCGTTAAAATGAGTCTTTAGCTCAAGCCACTGATCGACTATGACACAAGTGGCCTTATGCCAAGCCAACCACCTTGTTTTTGAGAGCTGCACCAGCTTTTTTGGAAGTTTTCCTTCGTTAATTGTTTGATAGAGTGTACTGTAGAGTTGCTGACGAAGTGAGCTGTCATGAAAACAGTTTCTACTCTCTCTTACTAAGAATTCTAAATTACTGGGCAACTCATCGGCAGCCTTAGAGGTGCACAGATGAAAAGAATGGCAAACACAGTAACTAGTTGTAATGTAGGAACCCTTTCTTTGAATAGCGTAAAGTATGAACTATGAATCCCACACATGTTATTTGCCCCATCTGTACCAATGCCAATCACATTTTCATATTTTAACCCAATGGTCTTCAGATATTCCAAGGTCGAATCAAAGAGTTTTTGAGCTGTAGTTCGCTCTACGTCCACAAATCCTAGAAATTCGTTCATTATTTTTTCCTTTTTCTTACTGTAATATCGAACCACAAACGCCAGGTATTTTTTGTTCGCCACTTCTGTGGATTCGTCGACTATCAATGAGAACCCTTCATTGCCGATATCATTAACGAGCTCTGTGAGCATGGCAGGGGAGATTAAATTTTTTATTAGTTTTGAACACTTAGTGCGGTGCAGCTTTAGATTTTCGGGTGATGATGCTTTACCCAGCTCTCTCAAGATTTGGCACAGATGGTCAATACTTCGCACTGCAGAATGCGCAGCGATGTGAACAGCCATACAAATATCCATTTTTTTCTGTTGTATGTATACAAGGTCTTTTTTTTTTAACTGTTGAAACGTAAAGGGGGTGTTCCGTATCGGAAATAGATCATATTAAAATAATAATATAATTTATAAAAAAGGGGGGTAATTTTTTTATATTTATTAAATATTTTTAAAAAACTCTCTTTTACATATTAAACACCTTTTGCTAAGAAAGTATGTTTCCATTTATAACAATTACTGAGATAATAATTGTAAAAGTTTATTAAAGTTTGAATTATTCATACATAATGATTGGGTTGGTAACGACGCGCGCCGCGGAGTTCATTGAACTAAACGGCCTCGAAACAAACACATTTCATGCGCATCAGCTGTTCGGAAGTTGCTCGGAGAATATGTATGGATGGACGGAGCCTCGCCGGCGGCCCCGCCGACACGGGCCGACCGAACCGTCGTCGTCGTTCGTTACGTCATATTTTCTACACTACATACCTACCTCGGACCGCGCACTGTTACGCCTGTCTAACTTAACACCTCAATCAATCATTAATGAAATCATACGTGTGGATTCCTCATTTCCCATCACACTTAATCAGGCTGTGGACTGACAAATAAAAATAAAAATATTATTATTACAGTTAAGTTTCGTAGCTACGTAGGTACCTACCTACCTGTCTAATAATAAACTCATATCATACATAACCCTTCCTTTTGGCTTAGAGCGTTAGTCGGGTAAAACTCATTGCGTTGCAAAACTCTCTTGCGCTCCTTTCGTAGGTAGGTACCTACCTACATAACATTTTTACAATAATTTGGCGTGTTTAAAAATGGAGAATCAACTATTTACAAATATTATTAAAAATGTTCACATTACTTACATTACTTATTACATTAAGTTTTGTACATGCCGACCTCGCTGGATAATACACTGGTCGGCACGCCTAATTATGTGTCTTGGCACTCTCGCTGTTCACACACACACCAATTGAATTAATACACTTGAATATTTGTCAAAGAACTTTATTTTGAATTTTGCCACTGCCTATACAACTTCATAGACAGTATAGAAATGTAAAAAGTAAACAGACACGTGGCGCCATCTGGTGGCAAGTGATGTAAAACTTGACCCGTGTATATAACGTTAAACACCACTCTGCGGTAGCGACAAACAAACATGCGTGTGGCGCCATCTGTTGGTGATGCAAATCTAAACATTATCCCCCGCCAAGGACGACTTAGTCCTTGACAAGAAGCTTGCAACATAACAAATAAATCGAAAGAATTAACTTCGTTGTTCGTACGTATGCAAGAATGAAAGAAGAAAAAACTTAATACCAAACTTAAGGAAACAAAACAGTATACGAAGTTAGCACAAAACGTGGAGTCTCAACTTATGATAATAATCAGTGATGTAAGTTCAAGATTCTATGGGAAGAGGGCAAATTTTAGCAATAGGTCGTTTGATGACATTGGTTTTACATTTGAGAGATACTACTCCCGTCCGTCGGTCAGTACCAGGATGTACTTGAATGATTCGCCCTAGTAACCACTTTCCTACAGGAAGCCGTTCGTCCTTTACCAGTACGAGGGCTCCGATTTTTGGATCCTCTTGTGATAGTTGCCACTTGTATCTTTGCTGCAAAGTCGAGAGGTATTCTGAATTCCAACGTTTCCAGAAACCTTGCAACATTTGTTGTAACAATTTCCATCTATCGAGCCGATTACTAGGAGTGGCTTCGACGTTCTCGTCTGGGACACAAAAAGAGGATTCACCAATTAGGAAATGACTAGGGGTAAGCGGAGATTCGTCCGAGGATTCCGATAGGGGCGTAAGCGGTCTCGAATTTAAACATGCTTCTACTTGACATAACAGTGTGGCGTACTCTTCGAATGTAAGGTTAGCTTCTCCGATTACTCGTTTTAAATGCATCTTCACTGATTTTACACCTGCCTCCCAGAGGCCCCCAAAATGTGGTGACCCTGGAGGAATGAATTTCCAGGTTGTACCATCATTCGCGAGCAGTTCGGACAATTCATTGGGTAAGTCTCTAGTAGAAGCCTTAAACATTACGCGTAGTTCTTTACTTGCACCTACAAAATTCGTACCGCAGTCACTCAATAATTCACGACAGTGTCCTCGTCTGGAAGTGAATCTTCTAAAAGAAGCTAGGAAACCTTGAGTGCTTAGATCACTGACCAGTTCGAGATGAACCGCCTTGATAGCAGTACACACAAATAAGGCAATGTATGCTTTACATAGTTTGGAACCTCGGCCTTTGGTTAACTTGATGTTGATTGGACCAGCAAAATCCACGCCGCTAACAGAGAACGGTCGTTTCGGCGTGACTCTCACTTCCGGCAAGTTACCCATAATTTGACTCAGTGGCTTAGCAGAATATTTAAAACAAGTTACACAAGACCTATAGTGTTTCTTGACCAAGTTTTTACATCTCAGAATCCAATACTTCTGACGGATTTGTGTTAACATTAGTTGAGGTCCACCATGCAACGTGACTTTATGCATATAAGCAACGATCAGTTCAGCCAGAGCATTATCCTGACCAAGTATGATGGGATGCTTTACTGATTCGGTGCAAGCTGAATTTTGCAATCGTCCTCCAACACGTAGAATATTATTTGAATCGAGCATAGGATGTAGACTTAAAATAGTACTCTTCTTGTTGAGACATTTTCCTTTTGATAACTGGTATATCTCATGTGGAAATTGAACCGATTGGGACATTCTAATGCAAACCTCGAGTGAATTTTTCAATTCTTCAGCTGTGAGGTAGTTCTTAGTCAATTTTGGGTTTTGCTTTAACAATTTGATTCTGCAGTTTGTTACAAATTTAAGACAGTATGCAGTTACACGTACCAATCGTGACAAAGTAGAATATCGTGCTAGGTAAGGTACAACAAAATCATTGTCAACTAAATTAATGAAACAGGATACCTTACATTCCATTTCAGTGTCAGGATGTCAATCATATGAGGTGTCTGCATCGGAAGCGGTTCACCGGATTGAAGCCACTTGGGCCCTTCCCACCAGAGTGTGAAGTCTTTGAGATTTGATGGATTCAATCCTCGTGAAGCGCAATCGGCAGGGTTGTCCCCAGATTTGACGTGTCCCCATTGATTGCTATTTAGAACATCGAGAATTTGAGTAGTTCTGTTCGCTACAAAAGTTTTCCAGCTATTTGGGTTTTTTTTAACCAAGATAATACAATCATTGAATCAGTCCAGGCATATATGGAATTGTCTTTTACGTTGAGGCACTGTTTCGCGTGTTGTAACAAACGTGCTAGTAACACTGCACCACATAATTCGAGCCTAGGTAGAGACACTTGTTTCACAGGGGCAACTTTGGTTTTGGCGTACACTAAATGGACAAGAACTTTAGATTGAGTAGGAACTCTGACGTAGATCACTGCAGCATACGCTGCGCACGAAGCGTCACAGAAGCCGTGAAGCTCGATAGTAGTTTCGTCTTCGTTGGTACCAATCCAACGATATAGATATGTGTCTGGGAGGTTTGTGAGTTGATTACGGTACTCGGTCCATTCTCGAAGAAGAGTGGGAGGGAGTTCACTGTCCCAGTCCAGTCCGGCCAACCATAACTTTTGCATCATAATTTTGGCGACTACCACAATAGGAGCTTGCCAGCCCAGTGGATCGAAGATTTTTGCTGTATCGGACAAGATCGTTCTCTTCGTGACTTTGGGCTGAAGAGGGGGGAGATCTATCTTCAAGTGAAACATGTCTGTGTTCGGGTTCCAGGGAATACCTAACGTCTTTACGGAGTCTTTTATCTTGATCGTGAAGGATTTATTAGGGTTTTGGTTGTTGATGGGGATTGCTCTCATGACTTCTTCGCTATTTGAAGCCCATTTGTGTAGTTCAAAACCACCTCGTAACAGCAACTGGGTAAGATTTCTTTGTAGTTCGATAACCTGTTGTTCATTATCACCACCACTCAATAAGTCGTCCATATAAAAATCAGATTTCAGAACTTCAGCGGCTTTGGGAAAGGATTCTTTCTCATCGTCAGCGAGTTGTTTCAGAGTGCGAATGGCTAGAAATGGAGCACTTGAGGTACCATATGTGACAGTTAACAACCGGTAATCTTTGATTTCGTCCTTGGGATCATCGCGCCATACTATTCTTTGATAGTCTGCATCATCGTCGTTAATTATGATCTGTCGATACATTTTTGTTATATCTGCCACTAGACTTATCTTGTGTTTTCTCCAACGTAGCACGAGATCTCGGATATCTCTTTGTAGGGGAGGGCCAATAAGAAGTTGTTTATTCAAGGAGGTATCTTTGGACGTTTGAGCAGAACCATCGAACACTACCCGGAGTTTGGTTGTCTCGCTGGATTCCCGTATGACAGCGTGATGAGGTAAATAACAAACATGTTCTTTGTTCAGCTCTGAAGGGGGTACCATCTCCATATGACCTGAAGTATGATAGTCATGAATGAATTTAGCGTAATTTTCTTTGAATTCTGGTTGACGTTCAAATCTTTTCTCCATTTGAATGAATCTTTTCTTAGCTATCTCTTTAGTCTCCGTGAGGGACGTGGGTGTTTCTGAAGAGAATGGGAGTCGAACAATATATCGACCTTGGGAGTTCCTTGTATGGGTCTCAGTGTAGTAGGTTTCACACTTTACTTCTTCGGGAGTGAGAAGACGTTCTGGGTTGGGAGGTTCTTCGAGTTCCCAGAACCGTCGCAGCTCTTGATCAACTTCCAAGCGACAATGAAGGACGACTGTTACGCCGTTGGGGTTGGAAGTGGGAATTTCGCCAGATATTAACCAGCCGAAAACAGAATCTTGAGCCATCAGTTTGTAGGTTTCATTCTTTATAAGACCTTGTTCTAAGATTTGTGGGCATACTTCTGCTCCTAAAAGCAGGTCGATCCTTCCTGGCTTGTAGTAACTAGGATCTGCTAGTTTTAGGCTTTGGGTGGGGGGCCAGGCGTCGATGGGTATTTCTTGAGAGGGTAAGGCTGACGTGATCGATTTTAAAACCAAGGCGTTGATTTTGATTTGAGAAATGTCATCGTGAATGGATTGAATCGTTAGTTGTATCGTGGAACGAGACACGCTATATGACGCCGGTTTTAATCCATATACTTTTGCGAAGGTAGATGATTTCCTGGATCGTAATACCTGTGCGACAGATTCTGACACGAACGAACCTTGAGCCGCCTGATCAATTAGTGCTCGTAGTATGTGGGTATCACCGTCTGGGGTTTGAACTCTGACAAGTGCGGTGGGGAGAAGGACATTCGATGTGTAGACTGTATTTTTGGTGTGCATGGTCAATATAGAAGATTCTGATTCTTGGAGCGATTTGGGCTCAGTATTGGGAACGGGAGATTCTAGATGTAATAAGGTGTGATGCTTTCGTTGGCATTTCCTGCATGTTTTGGTTTGTCGGCATGCTTTAACTGAGTGCCCTTTTGCCAAACAGTTGTAACATATATTGTTTTTCTGTACATAATCTCGTCGGGCTGGGGTTTCAAGCTGGGAGAATTCCTTACAGTGACATAGGTAGTGCTCTGAAGAACAGTATGGGCAATTGGATTTGACAAGAGAGTGTAATGCTCTTATAACTGGCTTTTGTTCTTTTGGTTTACTACCATGTAATGTTTCTAGCGTTCTAAAGCGTACTTCCAAGAAGTCCGTTAGTTTCTTCAAGCTGGGTAATTCAGTAGAAGCACCAATTTCTTGTTCCCATAGTTGAAGAGAGGCTGCATCCAGTTTGGATGTGACTATATGCACTACGATTGGATCCCATGTATCTACTTGGACGTTCAAGTTTTGAAGAGCTAGTAGACACTCTGTAGAGGTGTCTAGCAGGGATCGGGCACCAGTTGCGCTCTCCTGTGAGAGTTTCTTTTGATTTAAGAATTTGGCCAAATGGGCATTGACTATACTTCTTGTATTGTTGTACCTCTTAACTAAAAGCTCCCAGGCTTTGGTGTAGTTTGCATCAGTAAGGGGAAAATGCCGTAATAGTTGTTCAGCATCTCCAGTCAGACTTGTTTTGAGGTAGTGGTACTTTTGTACGTTGGACAGTTTCTTGTTATCATGAATGAGACAGACAAATAGATCGTGGAACGTTGTCCAATTTTCATAAGTACCAGAGAAAGTCGGGATGTGTATCGGGGGAAGCTTAGTGACAGTTTCGGTTGCCGACGCTTGGTGCGTCACGGTGGGTTGCGGATTGGTGTCGAGTTTTGCAGATAAGAGGACAATTTTTTCTTTTATATCTGTTTTCAATTCTAGGTAAACTTCTTCACAGGAATCTTGAACTTGTTTTGCGAAGTACGGATGTTGTCCCTGTTCTTTAATTGGGATACCTTGAACGATTTCCTTATGAACTGCATTGAAATCGTTCCAGTAAGACTCTAGCGATTCGAGTCGTGTTTCGCAATATGAAGTGGTAAACCGTTCCTTAGGAGTTTTTCTGAAGTTCGAGTATAGTTTATGAATGCTGCCTTTAAGTTCATTGGCGAATGCTAGTTCTTTCTCCATGTTCGCACAGACACAGAAAATCCAGTCCGCAAAATTTAAAAAATCCAAGAAACTATTCTAAGTTCCGTGTTGATACTAATTTCGTCGCCAAATTTTCTAAGTCCAAAACCGATGTGAATTTTCTGAGTCCAAACTCCATACAAATTCTCTCGCGATTTTTCTAAGTCCGAAAAAACATGAGAATTCGGCTAAGTCCAGGCTCCATACAAAATGAAGCAAAACTTTTCTAAGTTCCAAGAAACCAAATATTGCACTAAGTCCAAATTATCACTGATAGTCTGAATTTCTTACCGAGTTTTCACTGTACACTTAACACTTATTTACTTATCCGACTACGAAGGACCATGTTCACACACACACCAATTGAATTAATACACTTGAATATTTGTCAAAGAACTTTATTTTGAATTTTGCCACTGCCTATACAACTTCATAGACAGTATAGAAATGTAAAAAGTAAACAGACACGTGGCGCCATCTGGTGGCAAGTGATGTAAAACTTGACCCGTGTATATAACGTTAAACACCACTCTGCGGTAGCGACAAACAAACATGCGTGTGGCGCCATCTGTTGGTGATGCAAATCTAAACACTCGCTAACGTGTTTCTGTCACCACTCATCACTCTAAAAGCGTTCACAATTCGTTGATGTAGTTCTTGCACTGTTCTAATTGTATGTCCATCGTTTGCGTAAACTAGAGCCTTAGCTCGACCCCAGACATGGAAGTCGAGCAGCGTTAAGTCCGGGCTACGGGCAGGCCACTCAATTGGCCCACCGCGACCGATCCATTAATATTGTAAAGCACAACCATGTCCAGTTACTGTTGATTAGTGAACCTGTAAGGCATTTTAACGTGAGATTCACTAATGCAAAACAACACACTTTCGACTTTACTCGACTCGAACGTACTCGCGCGCGACGAGACCACACGAGACTACGCGTTCGTGCGTGCCGGTATCTTCGCCTTGACTGAACTTAAGTTACTCTATGACTCAGTGTTGCCACTCCCTTTGGTCCAAATTACACATGCTAAAACGCCCGATTACACAAAATTACACAAACGTCGCTTCCATTACACATAAAATTACACATTCTATTTTTTTAATATAATATACTTTATTTATTCACTACTTTAGTGGTTTGTTCGATTTTTAATACTAAATTCATTAAAAAAAAATTTTATTTAGGACAACAAACAGTTTTACATTAGATACATTAGATTTGATAGAAAATTTTTAAATCAATAAAGTGTCCTCACTTGTTACATGTGAGGACATGTATTTAACAGAATGTTACATGAACCATTTCACAAAGAAACATTAGAGCAAAAATTTTAAACAAAAAACAAGAAAAATTGTTTTAACTACCATGATATGATAGATTATAACTGTTCTTGTTCTATGTTCTTGATTTCATTAGGAATTAAAAGAAAATACTCGTACGATAACCTGCTTTTTTAGAAAATTAACAAAATTATTTAGTAAGTGGGCACTGGGCAGTGATAAATAAAAACAAGAGCATCTTTAAAAGTAGGTGTAATTTAGAACATAAAAACAGTGCGATACATAATTATAAACTCTGTTTTATAATATTTAACGGGCTGGATAGATATTCAACTCCCATCATAACCATTCTTTAAATTATCACATTGCTATTTAAAGTTTAATTTAGGAAAGTTAGTGCTAATAATAAGATTAATAATTATGAGATTTGAGGTAACAAATATTTTTAAAATTAAATTAAATTACAAACTAAAATCTTGGCATAAATATGTTTACGAATAGAAAATGTAAAAATTAATTTACATAACTTTTTCAAACAGCCTTTATTCAGATACAAACAATGTTTGCTGCCAGTATTTCATTTTTTTATTTTGGCACGCAACATTTCTTTAGAGGGTTCAAAAGTTATACACCCTCCTTTACGACGTACTCCATCTTTAGTTTTCATTAATGCAGTTACTGTTTCTGTATTTAATCTGTTTCTGCTTTCGGTCTTTATATTGTTCAGTGTACTGAACACTCTTTCGACTGAAGCGTTTGAGAATGGAAGCGTCATTAGAGTGCCGAGGACATACTGAAGGTTTGGAAAAAGGCTTGAATTACTGTTATTTTTTAAAGAAAATATTTTTTTCCAATATTCCTCGGCCGGCTTAGATGAGTCAAGTCCAAGATCCTTATAATCAAGAAGAGCATGATCCTTCCACTCGGAGTCGACTTTTTGCTTATCAACATACTGCGATAGAGCGGGAAATCTCACAAACACAGGATTTAAGGACCTAATTTCAAATTGTTGGGCTTCAATCGGATCAACTACCTTGATGATATCGAACAAGGAATCGCTGAAGTCAAACCTTTTTTGAATATCTGTAGCAAGTTCTATGTAGAATGACAAGCACGATTTCAAGAAATCAAGAACTGTGGTGCTGCTTGTTGCTGCGTCATTTTTTAAAGTCTGGAAACTCTCTGAAGCATGCAAACCTAAATAGATGTTTTCTATTTTTATGAAGTTCCTCGGATTGGAAAAATCTGCTTTCAAAATATTTTTACAGCCCCGTATATATTCCATGGTCATGTAGTTGGACGCGATATGCTTTAGAAGCTTTTCAATTTCAGGTTTCAGGCGATGTAGCAAAGGTGCTTCCGATTGAAATAATGTGTTAAACTCGGTTGTGAGCCCTAGAACATATGCCATGAACTCTAGGTATATTTGAGTGAATTTGTTATTCATTGTAGAAAGTATATCTTCTGTAGTTTTGGATGGATCATCATAGACTGTTTGCCGAAAATAAGCTTCCAGAGGTATGTATTGCTCGAGTATGCGATCAACGAAAGCTTTCACTGACAACCATCTAGTTTGTGAGACCGTAAGTATCTTATGGATTTCTGTTTTAAAAAACTGCTGGAATTCTATAAATTTTTCTACCCTTTTTGAGCTTCTGGTGAAATGAGAACCAATGTTTCGAATTAAGTCCTCTACATATCGAGGAAGTTTCAGACAAGCATGATTTGCAGATAAGTTTATCATGTGGCACGAACACTTGATACAGGCTATTTCAGGCAACTCTTTCTTTAACAGAAAAAATACTGAGTTGTGTTGTCCTGTCATAACATTGCACGTGTCAGATGAGAAACCAATTAAGTTTGAAATCGGAATATCTGTTGTCACAAGCACATTTTTTAAACAGTTAAATAGTTCATTTGCAATACCGTCAGATGATTGAACCATATCGAGAAAGTGTGTTTCTACGATTTTATTGTCGTTATTGAACAGAATAACTGTGAAAGAACACTGTTTTTTAGTGGAGAGGTCTGTTGTTTCATCCATTATAAGGGAAAAGAACTTCCCTTTAGGACGAATCATATACTCAAGATCACGGGAAAATTCTTTTGACATTACATTTGTTATAAGCGCTGTCGCTTTGGTCCTTTTTAGAGCTAGATTTTTAGCTATACTGGAGTCCGGGAAAATGTTGGCACAGAGAGGTCCCAGTGTGTCCATTAAATTAAATGGAAGGTTGTTAGAAGCAAGAAGTGCGGCAAATTTAAGCTCAGCGCGTCTTACACCGTCTTCAAAATTGCGTAAATTTGAAGAAAACTCTGTTATCTTTTGCGAAGAGCAAACCTGTTTAAAAAGTTGTTTGTGTCGCTCAGAATTTACATGGCGCAACAGGTCTCCTCGGTGTGCCAACAAAACTTGATTACATGACGCACACAAAGCTGTTTCGTGCCCACTTCTCATGTCTGTTTTTTTTTTCAACCATCCCTTAAAATTATCTTCACTCAGCCAACTGTCTTTGAATTTGTATAAGAATTTACTTTTTATGTCGCCTTTCCTTTTCCTTTTACCTTCTTTTTTGTTTTCTGATGGTGTATCATCATCAAGAGAAATTATTGTTTCGGTAGCTTGCACTTCAACAGCCTTCAAAAGGGTAGCCTGAAAAGAGTACACAAGTCAGAATAATGAAGTTTATGCTTTTAATTATGAATAGCTATTATAAATGGGCATGTATTTATTTTATATGTCTAGTATTTTAGGTCAATATACATATTGCAATCGATGGGGATAGTTCTATACCTTGGACGTCGACGCAATCGCAGGCTGTCTTTCGTGTGCGGGTCCAATTTCAGGCTGCTCCTCTCTTGTAAGCAGCTGTACCTCGCCTGTAGGTCCAATTTCAGGCTGTGCCTCAGAGATTATAGACCCACTTGAAAGCTGATCTTGTACCTCGCCTGTAGGTCCACTTTCAGGATGTTCCTTAGATGGCAGCTCATTATTAGCTGTTTCCTAAAAAAAATTAAATCTTAAATGTACGTAAATAATTTATAATATGGTTTTTCTTAATAAACAATTTTATGTGTACTCTGTGTTCTACCTTGGACGTTGGCGCAATCGCAGGCTGTCTTTCGTGTGCGGGTCGAATTTCAGGCTGCTCCTCCCTTGTAAGCAGCTGTACCTCGCCTGTAGGTCCAATTTCAGGATGTGCCTCACAGATTATAGATCCACTTGAAAGCTGATCTTGTACCTCGCCTGTAGGTCCACTTTCAGGATGTTTCTTAGATGGCAGCTCATTATTAGCTGTTTCCTAAAAAAAATTATATCTTATATGTACGTAAATAATAAAATTTATAACATGGTTTTTCTTAATAAACGATTTTATGTGTACTTAATTTTGTTACTCAGTGAGAAATAAAGAATTTTAATTAATTAATAAAGTGGTCAATTTATTTTATATATTTGGGGAAAAAATCCCCAACCGCCGATATTATCTTGCGTCTGGTAACACTGCGGCGCTGGTACAGCGTAGAGCAGCATAGCATTGTATATAGCCGCCATTTTATTACCATATAGTGCTTCAGCCCACAGATTACTGATATATATGTCCAAGGCTTCAGCCTCAAATGAACAAATATGGTTCACTATCATGCATTACTTACTAATGGTATTAAGAATTACAAACTCCGGACGTAAATAAAAATGAAAGAGATATTTACATTTGCCTTCTTTTTTTTAATTAGCCACTTGTCCATGTTGCTTGCCGTAGGTACTTATACGTTGTTTTGTGTCATATTACATTAAATATTTTGTTTGATTCCACTGATCACTTTATCAAAGAGTTCCCAGATAAAACTACTAATTAATAACTGACTGAGCTGAATCAGGCCTAAACTCAACCTATTCTAACTAAATTATTAATTTAAGTTCACCAACACCCACATGCCCGAAAACGGCCTGAACAGAACAATAACATCTGGACTGGAGTTGCTGGAGTGTTTGTTTTGTTTTCGTCTCGCACTCGTCACATCTCTGTTCTCTCTTTCTTACTCACCTCTCCTTCGAATTCCTTCCTAGATATTATTATCTGTGCGCTGTGTTGCCATCAGTCGAACTATTACTTCTTCGGAATGATGGATGACCACGAAAATTCGTAGGTAATCATTGCGTTCAAAAAATATATAAAATTATTAGTAGAGAGGGAGGCACAAAACACAAAATTACACATTCTTGTACAGAACACAGTGCTTACACAGGATGGAGCCTCATTACACCGGAAATGTGTAATTACACACGAAACGGCAACGCTGCTATGACTGAACTGAACGCACGTACGCAGTACTCTTCCTTCTGGGGCGGGGTTGGGGGGGTAATACCTATGTCAGCTGATGGGTACTTAACGCCACAGAGATATTATAGGTGCGCGCGCTGCCGCGCCTCCGCGCCGCCACCGCGCCTCCGCGCCCCCGCCGCCGCGTTGCCTTCCCGAATCAGCTGTGCGAGGGTCAGAGTTCAATAACCCTTAAATAACGCATTCGATTTACGTGCCGTTGTTTCGCTATGAACTTGAAACTTTTACAATTATTATCTCAGTAATTGTTATAAATGGAAACATACTTTCTTAGCAAAAGGTGTTTAATATGTAAAAGAGAGTTTTTTAAAAATATTTAATAAATATAAAAAAATTACCCCCCTTTTTTATAAATTATATTATTATTTTAATATGATCTATTTCCGATACAGAACACCCCCTTTACGTTTCAACAGTTAAAAAAAAAGACCTAACAATAAATAGCCCGTGCTTATGCCAAATGATGCCTGTAAATGTTTTAGGGGCAGACAAAACTAACTTACCCATATTAGTGAGCTGTGGTTGTCTAATGATTTTTGAAGCGTTGGCCTTGTGGTGAGCAGTTTGGCTGTGTTTGACAAGGTCTGAGTGGTGAGCTCTTTTTTATTGCTATGCTATTAAATACATTATTTCTTTACAGTCTAACACATTGCCACAAACAATTCTTGTTCGCCTGCGTGTACTTCTCCCACATCCCAAAGGTTAGTTAGAATAGAATGCCTCGCGGCATTAAGCTCGCCTGTTGTACCTAATTTTATAAATTGGTGTTCAATAAAGAATATATACATACATACATACATACATATTTGCTTAAAGTACTTACCTACCAACTTATATAATTAATATTACATATTCTTACAGATCACAAGGACCACCTGTCGACATGAGCTATAATGAGCTATAATGATAAGCCAATTTACCATGGACAGATGCGGATATAGATGATCCTGATTGGTAATTTCAAGTTCTTACACACACATAATGTGTCTAACGACGCCCATGGACATTAGGTCGTAGGCTGGAATTGCGAATCCCATGCTGGCCTGACAGGCCCATTCAGGACCCTCTTTAAGGACCCGAGACTGTACTTGAGGGTAAATATATGGGCAGGGAGGTCGATCCCGAGTCGACCTGTTTCTTGGAGAAACTGATCGCGTCCGAGCTCCCTGCATCAAGAGTCTCTTCAGCGAATGCACAAACTCATAGTTGTTCTTGAGTTGGTTGTATTTGGCATGTTTAACCGATTTGGCTTTGCTGCAGCAAAACCGGCCACCCGAGACGAGTTCACCACTTAACTAGGGTCGAAAGTGTCGGCGCACGACGCATAAGAATTAATTTTATATAATTATTCCGTTATTACAGATACGAAGTGGGTCCTGAGATCGAAGAAGCGAATAGCAGTTTTTTTCTAGAAGGACGAAGGATAATAGATTTTTATTATTTTTACACAAAACTTCAAGAAATACGCGATCATAGCAAGGAATTCGGATGTAAATTGAGCTGTGTTTGCATCGTGTCAGAAAAAAGAAAAGGTCTTCTTTCCAAATACAAATTGTTCTGCTCAATGTGTTTAGGGACATTTTTTCTAGAATCAGAGCCTGAATCAAAGCTTGACGTGAATAAAGCCGCAACATCAGGGATTGTATCTTCTGGAATTGGCTTTTCGCAATTCAGCGAATTATGTGCAGCAATGGATTGTCCGTCTTTTACACAAAAACATTATGCCAAAATTCAAAATGAGATATACAATGACTGGAGAAAAACAGCGATAAGTGTGATGGAGGCAGCTGCAGCACGGGAGCGCGATGCAGCAATTACGGAAGGGCGCATAAAAAATGGCATCGCTTGCATAGACGTAATTGCTGATGGTGCCTGGAGTAAACGTAAGGAACGTTAACACAAATTTTTCAGCCCTGTCTGGAGCTGCCGCTATTATAGGAAAAAGGTTTGGTTAAGTTTTGTTCATCGGGATTAAGAACAAATATTGCTGTATATGTGCGCGTGCTGAAGGTAAGGGTATCAGTCCAGGAGTCCACGTATGCTATAAAAATTATAGTGGGCCTTCAACGGCTATGGAGTCAGAAATATTGGTAAAGGATTTAAGCTGCCCATTCCCATGTACAACCTAATTTACGAACGTATGGTGGCGGATGGTGACTCCAGTACTTACAAAAAAAAATTTGGAAAGTCGTCCATATCCCAACTGCACAGTAGAAAAGGTCGAATGTAAAAATCACATTTTTAGAAACATGTGCAAGAAACTGAAGAACATAACCACGGAAACTAAATATCCTTCCAAATTAAGAAAAAAAAATTACTACTCAAAGAATCCCGGCTATCCGAAAAGTCATTTGCTCATCAATAACAGAACATATTTCTAAAGATGTAAGCTTCGACACCAAAGTTAATAACTTTTACACAGATATCACCAATTCGTACAATCATGCATTTGGAAACCAAGAAAACTGCCAACCATATTACTGTACCAGCCAAAAAAACAGTGAAGATGTTACCTTGATTTTGAAGACATGTACTATATGGCACAGAATAAAGTGTATAGTGAGTACAGTAGCAGCTAAAGCTCGAAGTCTGATGAACAATAGTGATAGTAATAAAGTCGAATCCTTCAACAGCATTATTGCCAAATTTATTGGCGGAAAACGCATAAATTTTTCGTTACGTCAGGGTTATGCATCAAGATGCAATGCTGCTGTGGTATCATTTAACACAAAGCGCCCTCTTTCAACTTTACACAAGGCTATTATGGGGGAAAGTCCCAGGTCACTAGTGAAAAAACTTGGGAACAAACGAATAAAACAACGAGAGAGAGAATTCAAATATTTAAGAAAGGGTCGGAAACTGTTTTTGAACACCAAAGAAAACGATAAAGATTATGGCGAAAATTGCCAAAAGCCAGATATTTCAACTTTGGAGTACAATAGAAGTAAAAAAGACATTTTGAAAAATTTACCGAGCTCAGAAGAAGATAGAAGATATGTAAAAAAGTCAACTATTCTACAAAGAGATTCAAGCCATTGGTTAGAACTTAGGAGGAAACTTCTAACAGCGTCTAATTTTGCCAAAGTAGTGAATAAGCGTGAAAATACGAGCGTGAAAAACTTGGTGAGGAATCTATATCCAAAAAATCTAAGTCATGTGCCGTCACTGAAACATGGAATAGATCATGAAGCAATAGCTATAGAGCAGCTAGCATCACAATTAAAAATTAAAATAGAATCTTGTGGTCTCTTCATCGATGAAAAGTTGCTTTTCTAGGTGCAACTCCAGTCGGAGTTGTGGGAGAAGACACGATCATTGAAATCAAGTGTCCAATTACAGCATTTAAAACATCTTTGGACGAAGCTATAGATAAGAAAAGAGGGAATTTTTGGAGGAAAAATAAAGAAGGACTTATCATAAAGAAAAAACATCCTTGGTACATACAAGTGCAGGGACAATTGCATATCACTGGTAGGCGCCAATGTATTTTCGGAGTATGGTCTGGATGCGACAAAGAGATCAAAGTTGAGATAATACAGAGAGATGACCAATACTGGAAACAAATTGAACCTAAATTAACACATTTTTATTTATCATACATGTTGCCTGAGCTACATATGTGATCCCAGACATGTTCGAAATATGCCAATCAGAGATTTCAGCGAATTGAAATAAATTTGTATGTATAAATTTTATTATGTTTAATTTTGACGATGTTTGTGTGAATCACGTAAACTTACTACTAAACCGGTGTGGTACGGTGCTATAGTGACTACAAGTAGAGTTGAAAAGAGCGAAGCAATACCAAACAAGGTCAGAAACCAAAAAATGGTATTTGAATACCAAACAATACGAAAAGAGACGGTATCTTTTTGTATTCATTCAATCTGACTTCATTGCGTTCCATACGAAAGAGTGCGACTGTTTTCGTCAACTTTGGTAATTATTTGTTTCATCTATTTGTCCGATTTTGGTAAACTTTCTTCGACTTGTCCAATTTGTCGCCTTTTGTCGACTTTTGTCAACTGAAGTTATCGACTTTTGTCGACTATCGTCTAAAGTCGACAATAGTTGATAAAAGCGGAAAAATCGACGAAAGTCGACAATAGTTGATAAAAGCGGAAAAATCGACGAAAGTCGACAAGAGTCTACAAAAGTGGCGGTAATATTTGACCCATGCCACATGATTAAACTACTACGCAATACCCTAGCTGAGAAAGAAACTTTAGTTGATCCGGACGGACGTCATATAAAATGGTCCTATTTTGAAAAATTCAATGAAGTACAGAATGAGGAATGTTTTCATTTTGCAAATAAACTTACCAACACACATATTTATTATAACCTCCAAAAAATGAAAGTCAGGTTAGCAACACAATTATTCAGCAACAGCGTGGCTATCGCCATAGAGTTTTGCGACCACGAATTAAATCTATCAGACTTCAAAAACTCGGGGGGAACAGTGAATTTCATAAAAATAATTAACAATTTGTTTGCAGGCCCGGTCCGTGCCATTTTGGAGCCCTAGGCAAGCCACTTGTGGGCGCCCCTAGATACTGGGGCACAAAGAACGCTTTCAGTGATTCACATAGGAAGCATAGACATAAATTAAAAGGAATATCAGAAAATGTTAACATTTTGAAATGAAATGAAGATTGCATTACGTTCTTACATATGTATAAATTATTATACATATGTATTCTTACATATGTATAAAAAGAAAAAAAAACTAGGTAATATTTTGCTGTTGTTTTATTAAATATTATACAAGGTTCAATTCAATCCGAATTACATCAATTTAAAGTATACATTTATTGAGGTTGAATGTTACTAGATTAAACTATACGATAAATTATAAAGAAGAATTAGGTAGGACCAAGGTTTACTTTACGCGCCTTTGCTTTGGCAAATGTCGAAACAACATCACTGAGCTCAATTTTTTGAGCAATATCCTTTTCTATGGATAGCATGGAAAGTCCACTCAATCTTTCTTGGGACATGTGGGAGCGAAGGTATGTTTTAATTAATTTCAATTTTGAAAAACTTCGTTCTCCACTAGCCACTGATACTGGAAGTGTTAAAAAGATTTTCAGTGCTGTAAACAAATTTGGAAAGCTGTCTTTGAGCTTATTTTTGGATATATAGCTCATCATATCCACTGGCATCTGATCTTTTGTACGCCTGAAAAGTGCTTTAATTTCGTCAAAAAGATCTGTACCGTCGACATCTCTAGATTCTCCGTGGGTGAGAGACTTTTCCAACTTGGTGCACTGCTCTAAGAGGTCTTTATCAGAAATTTCCTTTGATTCATTGAGCAAGCAACCGAAAATCGCACTGACTTCTTGCGTTTGAGTGAATCTCTCAATGACAGAGTTGATTGCAGTATCGATCACAGCGAAATAAAATTCTACTTTGAATTTTTGTTCTGGGTCCACAATTGGCTCATCGGGTGATTCGTAGTCGAACTGATTTTTCTTTTTACGTAGTCGTGTAGGTACTGACTCTGTAGCAAATGAGGCAGGGATACCCAATTCTTCAGCAATTTCCTTTGCATCCACTAACATTTTCTCAAACGCCAAGTCTTTTCTGCGTTCTGTCAGATAGGATTTTGTTTTCTCAAGTGCAGATGTTGCAGACATTAAATTAATTTTTTTTGACTGCAGTATTTTGCTAGTTAAATTGATCTCGAATAAGATATCATACCACACAACAAGGCAAACTACAAATTTAAAATCTCCTGTTTTCTTTGCCAATGATTTAGCCTCGATTCTGCTTTGATTACCTGAAGTACTTGTTAGGGTATTGTCCTCATAAATGTCCATTAGGGCATCATGAACGTCACCTAACTGATATCGTAATGGTCGCAATGCGTCAATCCTACTTTCCCATCTTGTATCGCTTAATGGTTTTAAAGTCAATGTGGGAACGTGACGCAGTAGAACTCCCCATCGATGCGTGGAGGCAGAAAAAAAAACATACACACTTTGAACCAGATTAAAAAAGGTTGTAGCAGCTAGACAACATTTTGCAGCATCATTCACTACAAGGTTTAGTGTATGGGAACTACAGAGGACGAAAAAGGCACGTGGGTTTACATCTAGAATTCTTTTCTGGACGCCGCTGTTTTTACCCTTCATGTTGCTCCCATTATCATATCCTTGTCCACGTAAATTTTCAATAGGCAGTGACATCTCCTCCAGCTTTTCAAGAATCGTTTCAGTTAGTTGGGCGCCAGTTGTACCAGTCAGAGGAAGGAATCCTAAAAAAATTTCTTGAATTTCGCATTCTCCTTCGTCAGACTCTTTCACAAATCGAGCGATTACGGTCATCTGTTCAATGTGACTGACATCTGGAGTGCAGTCTAGTATGATTGAAAAGTACTTCGCTGAGTTGATTGAAGTGACTATTTGTTCTTTTACAGCATTAGATAACAAGTTGATCAATTCATTTTGAATGTGTTTTCCCAGATATGAAACATGTGTATCTTTATTGCGCACTCTGCGTAGATGTTCGGTCATTACAGGATCAAATAATGACAAATATTCTACTAACTTCAGAAAATTGCCATTTTGGGAGTTGAAGAGTTCCTCGGATGTTCCCCGAAATGCTAGATTTTGGGCTGACATTGTTCTCACTAGAGCTATTAATCGTTCCAGAATCTGCTGCCAATACTTTTCTTCCTGTTTTATTAATCTCAAATGTTCTTTATCGATTGTTTTACTATTCATTAACCTTTTTTCCAGCTCCTTCCACTCTTGGTAGTGTTTTAGATGATTACTGCTTTTTTCATGGTGTGACAATATATTAGAAATGTTTTTCCAGTCCTTCACTCCGTCTTTACAGAGATTAGATTTTCCTTCTTTGGAGAATAGCTTGCAACAGAAACAAAACACAGCATTCTTAGACTTTGAATATTGCAACCATTGACGGTGTACATTGTCTCCATTGACTAATTTTCTTTTGTAATGTCCGTCTGAAAATCTTCTTCTGTCGCCATCTAAAGGATAGTTGATATTTTGAATTTGATTTGGTCCGTGCTCAACCAGAACTTGTCGCATATTGTCAGAAATTGTTGTCCATGAAGCAGGATCGCTAAAATCGACCATAATATTCGCTATATTTTCAGTCCCGGCACACTGGTTTTCAAGAACAACGTCTTTTTTCATAGCCATATCATAACTTGAAGGGGTTTCGGCTTGGTCCTCTGGAATTCTGAGGTTACCCTTCGCAACGACTTGACTAGCAGCATTTTTGTTTCAGCCGCTGAATTACTGCTTACATCCTCCTCCTCTACAACTTGAAATGGACAATTTTCGGTAGTGGTTGTCGATTTCGATGTTCCTACTCTGACCTGCTTCTTCATTTGAACGAAGATACTTTAGAAATGAGCCTTCTATCTTTGATAGGGATGCTTCTTTCTCCGCCTTTCTTTTGCGAATTTGAAACCCAGACAATTTTTTTTTGTCTGCCATCATTCATAGCATCTGTCAGAAGGTTCCGTTATGTCTGAAAGGAAAAAATACCATAGACAATTAAACATTATTTGGCTTTCGTTCGTTCGACATTCATAAAATTTCAAAAAATTATTCAGCCTCACCGGGATTCGAACCTGGGTCTCCGGCTATAGCTGCCGGCGCGTTAACCAACTTCCCTACCAGGTTGACTGAACAACTCAACGAAATTCATGCATGAATGGTTTCATATAGGTATTGAACGCCATCTCCGCGTTAAATACCTATACATACATAATTTATAGCAACGTGCAAGCTAAGCACGGAAAAAACAAAAAAAAAATTATAATTATTACTTATATAAAAGCTGCGATTTAGATGAGATTGCATAGAGCCCCACACGACACATTTTTGAACAAAAAATTGTGCGAGTTTCTGTCGCAATATACGCGGGGTCTAATGGGTAGAGGTTAGTAATACATATTTATAAACTGTGCTAAGTGTGAGTCGGACTCGAGCACCGAGGATTCGGTACCAGCACCAGCCAGTTCGACTCACACTGGGCCGGTTTTTGTAATTTTTTTTATTTTTATTAACATTTGACGCCATATTGTCAAACTTTGATTTTTTTTCTTTAAACCCCATCGAGCGGTATCACTGTAAAGAGCTTGAGCCAGAAATATACCACACTTAATGGGCTAGAACTAAAAGTAATTAAATAAAAAAATTAAATTCAAAATTTATGAAACCCGACTATAAATAGGAAAATTTATCTAAAATGGTGTAGTCGGTCGTGTAAAATGATTGGAATAGACAGATAGCCAGACTACAGCATTTTAGATAAATTTTCCTATTAGTAGTCGGGTCTCATAATGTTTTTGAAATTCATATGGTAGTTACACATTACAAAGAACATTATCATTAAACCACACTAAATCCCTCTTTAATGCATAATTTTTTTAGTGTTGTTTAATGTTAAACTGAAAGTACTGAAACTACCGAAATCCAGAATAATTGTTCCGAAAAATTTAATTTATAAATAAAATATATTAAATTTTTTAGGTTTAAGGAAGTCTCCGCTTTTTGTCTATGTTCTACAACTTTAGGTAAATTAGCGCCATTTCTTCCGACCACTGATGATAATGCACAAAATATAATAATATGTGGTTGCAAACGCTTCTATCATTTGTAACTAAAATCGGAATACATACGCTAATACGTGGGGCACACTAAAAGTTTCCGGAATTAATAAGAATAAAATACTATTAAAGGTTAAAAATGAATTTATTGTTTCTCAAAATATTCTCCCTTTGCGTAAATGCACTTTTTCATACGATTAAACCAATTTTGAAAACTTTTGTGCCACTCCTCCGTGGTGACCTCAGAAACGTGTTTTTCATATTCTTCGACAGACTCTTCTGATGATGAAAATCGTTGACCGCGTAATTGGTTCTTAATTTTTGGGAACAGAAAAAAGTCACAAGGTGCCGTCACCTGTTACTATGTCCCACACCAAATTTGAAGCGCCTATGTTGAATCTGGTAAGCATGGCATTGCACCAAGTGACGCGGTGCGTTTTTTGAGCCTCGGTCAAATTGTGTGGGATCCACCGCGAGCACAGCTTTCTCACACCCAAATGTTTGTGTAGGATTGATTGTATTTGACTCATGCCTATGTCTAAGGATGCCCGAATCTCATGGTAGGTCACATGCCTGTCTGTTTCGATCATACGGCGCACAGCATCGATGTTTTTGTTGTTCACAGCGGTGAACGGGCGACCATCGCGAGATTCGTCACTGAGATTGACACGACCGCGCTTGAATTCTGCAAACCAGCAATAAATAGTCGTCTTGCATGGTGCTTCATCGCCAAAAGCAGATTGAAGCGGAGCGAGGCTCTGATGAGCTGTCAAATTACACTTAAAATCGTAGAAAATCATACTACGAAAATTTTCCTGGGTTAAATTTATGTTAATGTAGACACGCAATTTTTAAAATGGCGCCACAATGGAAAAACAATTGACAGTCAGATGAAACAAACTGCATTCTACAGCCAAAGAGTTCCATTTTCAAATGTTGTAATTACTTTTTAAATATTGTTTATGTAAGTGGCCAATTCCGGAAACTTTTAGTGTGCCCTATGTACGCTATTTGCGCAATTCGGAATACGGTCCACTTCAATCTCTCTCTTCGCTCGTGCAGTGATTGTCTCGCTCGCTCGCTCTTGACGCGCTTGGCTCGCTCGCACGCACTAAGGCATTGATGACGACGACGACGACGGTGTAGGGCACTTATGACGTTGGGCGTGGCATTTTTATGTATGTGCAGTTTTGTGGGCGAGACGAGATAAATTCATTCATACATATCATACATAAAAATGTATTGCCCATCATTCATTACGCCGCGTTCGGAATCTCTTAGCAGGGTGATAGAGAGAGAGGGCAAGGGAATTCAATTATTTACATTTGAAATAACGCCGCACTCTTACCTAGACGTAGGCTTCTCCATTCGATGATGAAATCAGTCTTGTTGGTTTGGTTTCTTGGTTGCTGCCTCCCTGACTGTTATCCGTCTCAATCCAACAAGAACGAAATCCGGTAGGCAACCAGTGTTGCCAGTCTGGATTGTCTAAAAAGTACGACAAGCTTGTCAAAATAGTACGAAATCTGACGAAAAAGTACGGTTTTTTGAAAAATCACTAAGGTATTGCTTCTATGTACCAGAAAAACATATTTTGGTCATATATACAGTATAGATAACTTAGAGTTATGGTTAGCTTAATAAACAATAGAAAATGTTCATAATTACCTTAGTTCGAACGTGCACTGCTATCACATGGTCAACTTATTAAGTACTACGGTCACAGTAGGGTAAGATATGGTAATGAGTGGATAATTTATGGAGACAAGATAACTATTAATAATTTATTTTTTTATTTATCATTTCTGATGAAGGCTCGAAATGTTTAATGCCTCCAATTAGATTTATTGAAGAGCTTGTAGCCATTAACGCCGCAATGGTCTCTGTATTGAGCCGATTGCGATGCTCAGTCTTTATTAGCTTTAATTTGCTAAAGACACGTTCAACTGAAGCATTGGAGAACGGTAGCACCAGCAGTAGTCCAATCATAATTCTTAAATTTGGAAATTTGTTCATCCCAGCAAGGTTTTTCAAATGTAAAATTTCTTTCCAGTACTCTGCAGCAGGCATAGTTGTAGATATATTTCCCATACTTTCAGCATTTAATAAGCAATACTCGCGCCATTAATTTACTAATGTGCTTTCATTTACAATGGTCTTTAGGAACGGAAATCGTTTTAAAATCGAACTTATTATTTGCGGCTCAAATGACACTACAGTATTTGGTTCAACAATGTTGATAACATCAAAAAGAGGGTCTGTGAAAACGAATCTTTTTTTGATCTCTGTTATCATTTAAACATAAAAGCCCAGACTATCAAGTTTAAACCTTTCTAAGCCTCCTTTCATTTCTTGTTGAGTGTCGTCTGATAGTTCATCCAAACTTGCTGTTACTAAAACACCGAGATAGATCTTTTCTAAAGGTAGATAAAATCTTGGATTGTCTTGCTCAATATTTAGTGGCGATGTGTTCTTTATGTGATTCATTTGCATAAAATTGCACGCTATTGTACGAATAAGTTGCTCAACAACCGGTTTCAATTTGTGTAGTAAAGGTGTCTCGGATTGAAATGTAGTATTAAATTCGGTGAGCAAATCCAAAACATAAGACATGAATTCCAGGTATAGCTTGGTGAAAGTATTTTTCAATGCCGCAATTATACTTTCGGTTGTTCTTGATGGATCATTTATTTCTTCTAATCTGAAATACGCCTCCAATGCCGGGTATTGTTCCAGTGTTCGATCCACACACGCTTTCAAAGAAAGCCATCTGGTTGCTGCTGGCAAGAGTATTTGGTGTATATCTGTTTTAAAGAAAGCTGCATTTCTGCAAGTACCTGCTGTCGTTTATTGCTACGGCTGAAGTGAGCTATATTTCTCAGGAAATCCTCTACAGATTTTGGCAGTATCAAACATGCCTTAGAGGCAGCCAGGTGGACCATGTGGCAAGAACAACGAACGCATACGATATGTGGTAGTTTTTCTTTCAATTTGGAGAAAACGGAATTGTATTCACCAACCATCACATTTGTGGTGTCGGACGCAAATCCCACAAAGTTTTCTAGTGGGATTTTCTTGACTTCCAGACTGTGTATTAAGGCATTGAAAAGATCTTCGGCTGTGCCTGATGTCATTTCAATTAAGGAAAAAAACTGCGTCTTTATTTGAAAGTTGGGGTCACTGTAGATTACGGTAATAGCACACTGTTTTTTGGTCCCAATATCAGTGGTTTCGTCCATTATTAAAGAAAAGAAATTGCCTGATTGTCTTAAATATTGGCTTTGCTCGTTCTGAAAACTTGGTCCTAGTACTTGGGTAACTAATGCTGTAGCCTTTGTTCGCCCCATTTTCATTTTCTGTGCAATTTGTGAATCAGGGTAAATATCTGCTATGAGACTCACTAAGGTATTAGATAACATGAAGGATAAATTGTTTGTGGCTAGAGTAGCGGCAATTTTCAATTCGCCTCTTTTTGCCATGCGTTCTTCTTGTGGCTGTCTACACAACATTTGTTGGAGATTCTGCGATGATTTTATTGTTTTTATGAGTGACTTGTGTGTGAGGCTTATGATTTGACAAATTAACTTGGCAACATTTACATTTTGCAGTGATAGTTCCTTTAATTGTATCAGCAACGAGCCAGTTTTTGAACTCATTGAGCTCCAACCACTTGTTACTGAAGACATATATGGGTTTCTTGGAAGTTTTTTTCTTGGTGGCAAAATCTTGTGTGTTCGAAAGATCGTTATTAGCTTCTTCGTGAACTTCTACATCGTTCCCAGCATCTTCGTGATCTTCTATTGTTAAATCATTTGGATTGTCGAGAGGATTGTCTGTTGTATTGCGATTTCGTTTTAATGGATCATTGGGTGATTGAATATCAACATTCGGATTGTTAATGGTAGTTATTTCTCTGCTGCTACATGGTGACTCGCCATCTGACTTGTTAGATTTTTTACCAAAAAGAGCGTTAGTGACCGATTTTCCACGTACAGTAGTTGAAGGTTTGCTTTGGGTCTTTGGGTCTTTAATGTTTTTCTTGTTTGTGAGATTAGTTTGCTTTTTTCGGGGTGTGTTATTGTCATCAGGAGGGTCATGTTTTCGCTTGATAATATACTTGTCCATCTTCCCAACACCTGTGTGTGCACAAAAATAGCATGCGTAAGCTATTATAAGAAACTGCATTCCAATTAAATTCCATGACATGCAAAATAAAAGTCTGGGTGATTGTTTTAACATGTCAAAAAATTAAGCATTTTAAAGGGAAGAAATTCGCCGTCACTGGATACTGGCAATAATAAACGAAAGTATCTATTCGTTTGATTGCTACGAAAAAAAAGAAGAAGAAGGGGAAGAAGTTCTTCACGTTTCTTGACCAATATGTAATTTAAAGTTACTATGGGGTTGGCATAGTAGGACCGGCTAAAACCAAAAAAAAATCTATAAAAAAAAAGCATTTTACAATAATTAACAGAAATTCTGAAGGATGTACGTACCCCCAACACCATTATGAAGATAGAAACAACATGCACCTTCGATCATATAAAACATATACGATCGAAGACATACACATAACAATTATTGTTATAAGGAAATATAAATAACTAATAACAAGGTATTTTCCCTTTTTCCTATTCAAAAAATAATTATAAAAATTTTAATCCTAAAAAATAATCAAATCTAAATTGATCAATTATTCTGATATTTAAATCGTAAATTTTCGGGTTCGTAAAGATCGTAATTTTTTTTACAAGATTAGTATTAGGTACTTTATTTTGATATCACAAAATTATGACGTCACATCACATTATTTTGTGCTGGTAAGTTCTCGTTTTGATGGTTAAAAACAGACGAGACGTTTAATAAAGAGTAACTGATTTTACTACAATGGAAAATGCCCTACTATTATGGTAAAAAAGAGTCATTTTTAGTAGAAATTGCCCCCGTCATATTTGTATCACAAATTATACCATCAACCCATCGCCATCACCCAAGTAATTCTAACATGCGTTTGTGTAAGAATCAGCATGAGGACTTTGTATACAGCTAAGAAACTTCATTTAAAAAAAGCACATACAGACTTTACATAGCATATTCATTAGTATGTCGTATACGAAACATTAGGTCTAACTACTCTCAAACATATAAATCGCTGAAAATTTATAAAACATCCGAAAATATGCCGCGCGTCTATTAAGAATTACTTGGCTAAACGGAATGTTTTCCACCAATTTATGAATTCATTATATCCACAATAGAAGATAAATAAAGAATTTTAATGTAAATTTAATTAAAAAAAAAATACCATAGACATGGTTGTACGGTAACTAACCTTTGCCTATCCCGAAGAGAGATAAAACAACCTTAAATTAAAGCCATAGATGACGGCCTGAAAAACAACCTAAAGTCAAGAAACGGGAAGAATTTCTTCCCTTAAAAAAGAAAGAGAAACTCTATTTTTGCGTTTCTCGCGAGTACGAGAAGAAATTACAAGCGACGAGAAAACTTACAACAGAAAAGGCTGTATACTTAAAAAGTTTTGCCTATCCCGGGAAGGGATGAATAAACCAAAAAAATTTTAACAAATAAACATTAGGAAAGTAATAAATATGGAAAGAAACCAAAGGTTATAAAATGCTCGCATTCCTCGAAATATTTTCATTTAATTGAGTTTGATTAGTTAGTTTAATCAAATGTATTATAATATGGAGGTAAACAAACAAAGAGCCAATCAGAAAAAAATTATAATCCTTTCACCATCAAACTTGGGTAGGTACCTACCTTGCTTTTATCAGTGATTATTGATGTTATTTATTATCCACAGTTAGATAAAAATAGGTACTTTTAGGTATCGTTCAGTAACAAACAAAACTAGTTATCAGTATCACACTCACTCTTGGAGGAACTATACTCTGAGCACTCACTACTTTACAAAATAATAGAGGTGTCTTCTTCGTAGAGGTTGGATGATGGGTTCGCACGCGGGCGCTTTCTCCAGATCTCTCTCCCTCTCTCTCTTTCGTAGGTATTTTACTCTATGGTTCATTCCGAATGAACGAGGGAATATTATGACGGCCACAGACTATATGATGACGGCCCTATGCGCTTCTCCCGCGTATTTTTTTTTCATATGAAACAACACTGCGAGTGTTGCCGCATTCTGTTTTCGGTTTACCCGCACAGAATCGTAAAATTAGGTACCCGATTCGGGAAACGGAACGTCTCCTTTTTTTTGCAGGAGTGAGAAGTCAACACGTTTTGACTTGCCTCATGCTGAATAAAATAAAAACTTGTAAACAATTTTACGAAGGCAAAAAGTACGGTAAAGGTACGGTTTGAGCTGAGGTACGTTTTTGGTACGGCTGGGTCATGGATAGTACGGAAAACCGTACTAAAAAGTACGGTCTGGTAACGCTGCAACACAAAACACAGCGCGCGGGTGATGCGGTGGGCGGTCGGTCAGTCACTGACCGTCAGTCGGTCGGTGGTAGTGGTAATGGGAATTTGGCGCCGCCAAATTGGCGGGAGACCGACCATAGACAAAACATCGCAAATGAATGTGACCACTGGCTGCCGCACGCAGTGATATTAGAAGCGATTTTTCAAATTCGTACAATTTTAAAAAAAGGATTCGCGGGGCGCTGGAGGTGCCGCCTGCTCGGATCTCTTGATTTTTTTAGAGTTGCATGGTTACCTGATGCATTGTTATCTCGGCGCCCTAGGCGACTGCCTAACTCGCCTATATGGACGGATCGGCCCTGTTTGTTTGAATTAAAAAATTCAAAAAAAATTCCCGGTATTGACTTCCAAGCACCGATAAATCCGACAAACAAAAATAGGTATTTTACATTTTTAAATAACACGAAGCAATACCTACATTAGAAACCTAAAATTTACAAACAAGAAACTTATAACAAAATCTAAATGTAAAACCGGTTTTCTAGGCTTTTGTGTATCAATAGAAAGTGTCATTTCTCTTTATAAAGAATTAATAGAAAAGGAACAGTCAATGACATTTTTATCATTAATAAGACTAGCCAAGACCATATCGAAATGTTGTTCGGATTAGTTAGACCACATGGCGGGCATAACAATAACCCTACACCCAGGCAGTTCGTTACAATTTACCAAAAATTATTAATGCATCACGAACTTAGAGATTCATTTCGGGGTAACTGCATTCCTCTGGAAAATATCCAAATGCTAAACTGCACATCAGCCATCAAAACTATTAATATTACAAGCCAAAATTAGAGACCGGAATTTATGGAAGAACTCTCAGAAGATAATTTCGAAGAAATAACGGAATTTTCAATAGCGGACTTAACTGAAGTATCGAAACAAATAATCTGTTACATCGGGTGGGATGTAGTGCGTCAACTCACAAAAATAATTTATTGCGACGTTTGTGTAAATAGTTTAACGACAGATAAAATCCTTAGTATTCACAGTTTCGTTAAACAAAAAGATAGAGGAGGACATCTTGTGATGGGTATACCCATCACAAGATGTCATCGACATATGTTCACAAGCCGAATTAATACTAAAAACGCTATTAGCAGGTTACACCACAAAACATCTTCCACCAAATACAATCAATAATAACAGAAGCATTAAGCAGATTTCAAAACATTTACTATTTTGAATGTTTAAATAGTCACAGTAAAGAAGTTCACCCTATGCCTATGGATAATAATCAGTTACATTTATTAAGAGCAAAAATTTATTAAGAAGAAAAATACTTTGTAATTAGAGTCAGATATTTGACGAAACTAACTACTATTAAACACAGTAAACGACAGCAACTTACTCACTATATAACTAACTTAGGTCAGTAGGATAGTATAATATATAAGGATAAGTTTTTTTAGGGTTCCGTACCTCAAAAGAGGAAAAACTGTCCCCTTTTAGTGTCACTTCATTGTCCTTCTGTTTGTCTGTCTGTCTGTCGAGACCCTTTTTCTCAGGAACAAATAGGGGTATTAAGTTGAAATTTATATCAAATACAAAGGTCTACGGTAATTTGTGGAGGCTGACCGCGGTTCTGATTCCACGTAAAACTATAGGTCCCTTCCACCTTACTAGGTGGTAGGGTTTATCCCGCCCGGATTGGTACCACCGCACTGAATGAAACGTCGGTCGAAACGGCTATGTAAATAGTTTGTGTTTATACCCATACAATAAGGGCCCAAAAGTGACGCCACACGAACACACCTATATGTACTTACTTATTAAGATATATATTGACTATTACAGAGAAAAAAACAAATTTAAGTATGCTAAATTAGTATTTAAATCAATATTCATAAGAACTATTTTTCAATAAAACATATGGTCCGTACGTCGTTCTTCATCATCCGTTGAATCGTCAGTTAGACAAAATAATGCATTATTTAAAAAGATGTTATGCAAAGCATACCCAACAAATAATTTCGTTGCAAAAATGAAGAGAAATATCGAATCTGTAGAATGTGTAAAAATATAATAGTAGGTATCAATAATATATATATAGTGTCAGCGTTGGTAGCTCGGTGGTACAACGCTCGGTAATCGAAGATTGCCGAAGCTAAGCACTACCGAGAGCGGTCAGTTAATGGATGGGTGACCGCTTGACCGTTGATGTTGGCCGTGGTTCGGATTCCACGTAAAACTGTTGGTCTCTTCCCTCTGCTTACTAGGTGGCAGGGTTTAACCCTAAAAAAGAAAAACATGAAAAGCAATTTTTAGATTATATTTTGCCTTTAAAAAAAAATACTTTTTAAAATTAATTAATTTAGTTCTCACGAACCACTCACCGCATTTAAGGCAGTTTATTTGCTATTAAAACGTATTTGCTTGAAGTTGAGGACTTCGCGAGCACGGCCGCGAGCACACTTAGCCACCGCATGAAATCCATTTGTTAGTTGTTCATAGGTTTTTTTTTTATATGGAAACTGACACGGTTGGCTACATCACCTACAACATCCGTGATGTCAGCCCATAACACAAGGTGACCTTTATGCCACGTCAGTTCTTCCCTTCGGTCGTGCCGGCTACACTGAACTGAACGGAAAACACAAACTATTTACATAGCTGTTTCGACCGACCTTTCATTCAGTGCGGTGGTACCAACCCGGGCAGGTTAAACCCTACCACCTAGTAATAGAAGGGAGTCATATCCCATAGTCGCCTTTTACGACATACACGGGAAGAGATGCAGTGGGGCTATTCTTTTAAAGTACCGTCCCCACACGGTACTTATAAAATAATGTACTCACACAAGTATATTGAAAAGGCATTTTATTTGCATGTTCTTATATATAATACATTTAAATTTGAAAATAATGAAAAATAATCTCCGCACATGAATTTCATCATCAGCCCCAAATGATACCAAACCCTCGATGTATTTCCCGTTAAACATTTTCTGTTGCCTTATGGCCATTTCGTCTACTACAAGGCACGTTAGATTTTTGTCGTTAATCTGGAATCTTGAACGCAAAGCTCTAAACGACTCTCGTCCATCTATTACTTGATACCATTTGCACAATGTGGACGGATGTGGTAAGCAGTTGTTAAACCGTCTTCGCATGTATTTGTATGCTGATGCGGAATAATAACATAGAGTCATGGAAATTTTTTCATCTCGAACATCTTGGTGTCTTGCTTCTTTTTAATAAGTTTCCAAGAATATCTTTAGTAAGCACCGAAAGTTGTACGTGAAAATCGGAGCCCTTTTGATCTCTCTTTTTCAAATCCTTGATAGTCTTTTTTTTTTGTTTTTTATTTCGTTCTCGTAACCTCTTCACAGCACGTTGTAGTGTTTTTTTATGTTTTCGCCTTTTCTTATAAAGTGCATTCTTAACTCTTAGACGTGTCCTGTAATAATGCGTTTTTGGGCTGTTTAGTATAGAATTCAAGTCTGATGACGAAACAATGGAAACTGGCGTGTTCTCTCTATATCTGACATCTCTAACAATTTCATAATTTTCTGAATGTGAACTTTTTAAAGATATTTCATCATCAGTATCATTGCGTTTTCTTGGCGACAGTTTTTTCTCGCAATCCGTATTAATTACTGTAGGAACATCTTGTAAACATACTCTTTTTAATCGCATATCATTTTCGATGAAAGCATCATCCAGTTTTCTTTTTAACGTATGATTCATGGGTTCAATTTTTCTTATTATAGAAAAATCGTCATATTGTTTAGCACTCATGGAACTTATAGCACTTTTGTTTGGGATAGTAGTATTAGTAGTTAGAAAAGCGAAACCGCAACATGGACACGTTACTCTGAGTGATGGTTCGGCGCGAGCTCCTGCATCAACAGTGTCATCATAAGTTTGAATATAATTTAAAGCTGATTCATTTGCAGGACGACTACGTTTTGAAAACTATCTGGAGCAGATTCTTGAACACTCGCTGGTGATATTTTTACTACACCTCTGCTTGACGAATGTGAACGTACCATCGTGCACACCGGCACTGCAGTTTTTCTTAGTTTGTTGTATACGCCGTTCTTTGAATGATAAGTTTCATTTTCTTCAAAATGGATGGAGCATATCATAGACCATTGACTTGGAATCCAGTTTCGTTCTCGTCTTTCATCGTTCTCTTCGTCAGTTTAATTGGATTTTTTGGAAATCTGAAACATTAAAAAAATACAATTTTAAGATATTTTTACCAAAAGAAGTTGCCACTGGTTATTACAAATGCGAAATTATCTTGTAAGTGTTTTTACAAATATATTTTTATAACGACGCAGTATTTATCAATGGATTTAACATTAAAGGTTAAATAATGAAAAAAAATATTTGGTACGCTTTCCTTGTTAACAAAAATATATCAGATACCTAAACATTTTATCGCGTATATTCAGACTAAGATATGAGTTTTAGTTTAGGTCAGATGGTGCAAGTGAATTAAAATAGATTTTATGTCACTCGTGTGAAGCCAGCCTATACCTCACACTCTCTACACCACACACACTGATGGGCGATCGTCCCCCGTCGTTCGAAACAAAGTAAACAAAAGAAAAATCGTTTAAATTGAGTTCATACAAAAATCCCATGGAAAAAAGTACCTTAAATTTTTCCGAACTTTCCCGCCTACTTTTCAAAAATTTTCTTCATGCAAACCTTGTCCTGACAATTACGGACACAATAAAAATCAGCCAAATCAGTCGAGCCGTTCTGAAGTGATGTTCTTATATACATGCGGCATTTGATTTATATATGGTAGGTAGGTATATATCCAGCAGTAGGTATCTTACCACAATATGATTGAATATGCCAATTGCGTACTGTGTAATATGTATGTATTCTAAAAACCATTTAGTATTTATGTAGCAGGTAGCGAATAGAGATTATAATTTTGAGTTGGTGCTGATGGCATAATACTATCCCCATACAAAATTTTTGAGGTGAATTATCCAATATTTCGAATATGTAGCGTGTACTTACATGTGATATGATATTCCTGAATCCTTTTTATGGTTCGTCGAGTTGTTTTTGCACCACTTTACAACACACGAAGGCATTATAAACTAAAAATTCGATGATGCGGGATGACACGCGCAACATGACAGCTGACGCGATACTAAGATGACTGCCGGCAAAATGAAGGAGGCCCCGCCTACCGCGGCAAAATTATGATGTCGACACTTTTTTAGTTCTATTCGTTCTCCATTAATCTTCCCCAACTCCATGGTTTTCCGTCCGGTTCAGTGTAGCCGACATGAAATGAAGGAAAGGTTTTTGTGGAGAAAGGTTTTTTACACACAGGGCAAATGTTTTTTGAAGTTTTAATTATCTTTCTCTTGTGCTTATTAACCAAATGTCTACAAAATTATCACGTCTACGAAACACAAGTCCGCACTCCTCGCAGACTTCCATTTTCGCGCAAATTGTTCAATCAACTCAACTGTCAATGTCAAGTCATACGTTACTTTCAGCTGACGGATATGATTTAACATAGCGTAACTCATTTGAGGTAATCACAAATTTATACCGTGCAACTCCGTCACTGGATACTGGCAGTAATAAACGAATTTCCTATTCGTTTGGTTGCCACTATTTAAAAAAAGAAGAAGAACTCATTTGAGGAGACGCCATTCAAAACCACACATTTCCACTTTTTCTAATTTTACAGGAACCACAAAATACTGCCTACAGTACGGGTCTTTAGAAAATAGTGATTGTTTTTGACGTGATGACATCACGTCTTATAAATTGATGAACACCGGCTGCACGCACGAAGAAGTGTCACGTTCCATCTAAACCTGTGTGTGCAAGCGAGAGCGCGATAGAGAGGCATATACAATAGTAGGAAATACATAATATATTTCTCCGTCTTTTGCGAGCCTCGAACCCGCGGTCCCTGTCACCAATATATTGTGACCGACGTCTTAAACCACACGGCTAATCGGTCGTGTACTTATGAGGCGAATTTGGGAACAGTTGGTGAATATTTCATGGAGCGACATCTAGCACTTCAGTCATGTACTTAAATCAAAGAGATTAAAATAACCAGGTTATAGAGAGGCATTGATTTTATAGGGGGAGTCAGATGACAGATGTACCGTCAGCGACGTTTTAAAGGTAACATGAAATTAGTCTTCATTTAAGTCCTAAGATGGCCCCAGGAGTATCGTATTTGAGTTAAATAATAATTATATTTTTAAATCTGCTAATTATAGAACGGTGCTAAGTGGGAACAGCATAGTTAAATTTTAAGATTATTTTATATTATGTTGAAATTTCGAAATAGGGCATTTTTAGGTTTTCATAATTTTTCCCATAAACATTTTCATGTTTTGTCAGCCAGTGATCTTGTAAGAGTGGTAAGAGTGTAGGATTTGTATTTTTTGACAATGGGTTCGAATCCCTAAAATTTTGTTTTGTTTTTTTCTTTTCTTTTTTAAGCAATGTTACGGTGTTAAAATTTTTAGGGTGTTTAGTTTTTTTTTATAACCACCTAAGAATTATTTTCGGAAATACAAAAAGTTTTCACTTCTGCCGGCACTCCCGGAGTGCAACTGGGGCTTTTGACGTGATGACGTCACGTCTTATAAATCAATGAATACCGGCTGCACACACGAAAAAGTGTCACGTTCCATCTGAGCCTGTGTGTGCAAGCGAGAGCGCGTAACAAGCGATAGAGAGGCACAATCGGTATAGTCAAAGTTACCATGGAAACGTCTTAAGAAGTAAAACTGTCAAGATCAGACAACAGAAGTTTATTGATGGCCAGTCACAAGATGATTAATCTTTCTACTGGAAATAGAATTACTGATCTTTGCTCTATGTACTACGATTATTCCACGTCATCACGTAAAACTATCGTCCGTAAACCGACTTTACAGACAACCAATTCTTTTTTTGTTATTTTCTGTATATTATTTTATACATGCCCCACCGTTCTGCTTTAAAAGTACCTTTTAAAACGAGGGCAAAATTACTTCTGATGGTGGTAACTTTGCCCAATAATTTTTTTGTAGAAAATGTAGACTTTTAAAGAAAGATTATTGTGTGTTGGGCAAAGTTAGCAAACAACAAAATAAAATAAGCCCCAAACGGCCGTAACGGCAGAACATAACATCTGGGCAATTTTACCATGTGTCACACGCCAATTTTCATACAAGCTTACTTTTTGTCTTAGGGTTGGCTGGCACTGACAAAATGCAATAATAAAATTAAATAATGATATTAAGTCATGTAACTTCATTTTGCTATTTTGTTTCATTATTTCTCGATAGTCATTATTATCGTAAGTGCAAAATAAAATAGGTTTGAAAATTTTTGAAACAACGATTTTGTGAAACGAATATGTATGAAAAGTAATTACACTAATTGTTTAAACAAAAAAAAAAAACGTTACTGATTGATAATATGTGGTGTGAGTGAACCACATGTCCGTGTACAAGAATAAGGAAAATTTGTGAAAAAAGAAATACACCATGTTTACATAAATTTTTTATTTTATTTCACCTTTTTATTAATACAATACAATTTAATACAATACAATACAATTTAGATCAGTAGGGTGTCCTTAATTGGAAAAGTCGAAAACTTTTTTCGAAAATTGAAAAAAAAACCAAAAAAAAAACACCTTGATTTTTTAACACCTTCCCTCGGAATATCTTCGATATCTCCTGAACGAGGTCTAAAATCGAAAAACTGAGAGACTCGCCTAGAGATATTGAGACGGGGAACATATTAGGTCATTACACTTTTTTCGATATTGGTGACGGTTGAGGCTGTAGAGGTGCCCTTAGCCGCGAGTTTTGCGTGGCGCGAGGTGCGATATCACGCGGCGGCCGGCTCGCGTGCAGCCACGAGGACATATGAGGAGACGCCATTCAAAACCACACATTTCCACTTTTTCTGATTTTACAGGAACCACAAAAAACTGCCTACAGTACGGGTCTTTAGAAAATGGTGATTGTTTTTTGGGTTTTTCATCATAGAAAGTTGTTTAGAGCAGTATTTTCTTTATACTGTATTTTTACAGACCCTATGGTCAGAGATATTACAATCTGAAATTTGGAAAAGTTAGGTTTTGGTCGGTTACAATGGAAATGTTTGATGATGATTCTTTTCAAATCTCTTAATTCCTGGCACTTTCTTGAATATATCGAGGAGATCTTTGACGGAAAGCACACCCCAGTCTTCACCGAGGATTTTAACATTCCCATGTTTAGACATTATTTCAATGTAGTCCTCCTTTGTCGTTATCACAGGGAAGTTTCGAAAATGTTTTTCGAGCCGTCCGAACACTCGGTCCGCGGGCAAGAAGCTATGACCGCGAACTGGAAAGATGATTTGAATTTCCATCACATGAGTAGGAGCTTTGTTGCTCAGCCAGTACAGTGCTGCATGAATTAAATGAGAGTTTTTATTCTGCCCACCGCAGCCGTCGCAGAACATTCGAATGGTGGAAGTATTCGAAAAATTACAGCTCTGCAAGTAAACCAACAACGCAGACGCAACCTCTTCAGCACCACGCCCAGATTGGTTCTCCGTCCAAACAAAAAATGTTGGACGCCTAGATTCCATGTCCACAAAACACAGATTGTACAAACTTATTTGTCTGCTGTAAAACGCATCTTGTATGGGTGTCTTTGGTAGAGGTAGAACCTGCTGCATATCAAAACAAAAATTTAAAGTATTCTCAGGAGTCGACTTCGCCAATGTGTAGCAACTGATGCCTTTCCAGAAACAGTTTAGACCACTCATACCCTGGAAGATTACCCTTAAAGTGTGGAATGATTTTATTTGACTCATCAAGGTATTTTTTTACAACTGTTCTGAAGTCAGTCAACGATATGGGTATGCCTAAGTCACTGAGTGCGAGAAGGTGGTCTCTGAATATGATCTCTTCCGTGGCAGTGAGTGTGGGTGGGCGACCTACTGGCTTCTGCTACTTCTCCTGTATCTTATTGTAGAGCGTGCTGCGAGGTATTTTGTACAATAAGGACGCAGTTTTTTTACTCATGGCTCCAGATCTGATCTTGAGAAGGGCTTCTTGAAGTCGTTCTTCTGTATAGTTGGACCGGGTGCCATACTTTCTGGTTCCAGGATCGGGGACCAATTTCTTCCTCGGTATATTTACTGACCAGCAACTGAAACAATTACATGGCATAGTGAACTATCAAAGTAATAATAATAGAAGAGTTGATGTACATATTATGTATGGGTATACATATGTACATGGTTATATTTCTTAATTAGAAGACCAGAACCACTGATGATATAAAATCCAAAGTTACCCACAAAATTGTGTACGCATGGAACGTATTGTCCGGGTAACTTTGGACATGTCAATGTTGCCCCAAATAATGCCTTGAAACTACTTGCTCCAAAAATATCAATATTTTCGCTAAATTTCTTTGAAATTCTTCATAATTTAATGTTTTTATTGAAGTTGAGATACATGTGAATAAGTTTTACAGAGAACTTACCTTAGCAGACAATCGATCAGCTCAAAATCCAAAATTGAAAATCCGCTTCATTATCACGTCGATTCCGGCTCTCTGGAAAATATTTTTTTCTTTTTTTGTAATTATGAATTCAACGGATTGTTCTTTGACAGATTCAAACTGATTTAGACTGGATTCGTTCTTTCGGTTGCAACAATGCTGCCAGTGCTTTAGTAGGACAGAAAAAAAAGTGGAAATGTTTGCTCAAGTTTTGTACAATGTTATATTGAATTCTAATGTTAGACGACTTGACTGTACAGAAAGTGTACTCTGTGTACAGAAACGTCAAACTGCATGCAGAATGCAGGCAAGTGACCTCTGTCAGTCAGTTATTGAATGAGTGCTCCCTACCTAAGCGATAGAGAGAGAGAGCGTGCTCTTCATTATTTGAATGACATGAATGATTTTCGTTTCTGAATGTAAATAATAGATATTATGGATAATAATAGGGATTTTAGATGCATGCATTTTTATGTTACAACTGTATAACTGAAGATACCTAGTAATAATGTTTATTAATTTAGCAACAATCGATACAAAAACTAGGTAAATAAAGATACCTAGTTGTAACTTTAGGTTATTTAGCAACCGGTTAATGCAACAAATAGGTAAGTAAAGATACCTAGTTGTATCTTTAAGTTATTTAGCAACTGGTTAATGAAACAAATAGGTAAGTACAGATACCTAGTTGTATCTTTAAGTTATTTAGCAAACGGTTAATGCAACAACTAGGTAAGTAAAGATACCTAGTTGTATCTTTAAGTTATTTAGCAAACGGTTAATGTAACAACTGGGTAAGCAAAAGTACCTAGTTGTTGCTGTAATTTGATAAGCAAGAACTAGTGCCGTAACTAGGTATGAACACATGTCTAACTTTTGCTCCACTTTTTTATGTAGTCTCTAAAGAAACAACTACATAAGTCATTTTGCATAGATGTTGCACTAAGAAAATTAAGAATAAGGTATGTTGCCTAATTGTGTACACTCAGTTTTGGGCCAATGGGAATGGGAATCACTTATCTAATTATTGCACCAGGTAGTGAAAAAAAAGGAAATTTTTGATGTATATAACTCAATTTGCCTAATTTTTGAGATACCTACTTGTAGTATTAGGGTGGCGATATATAGTCTAAAGTATAAGTATATAGTCTAAAGTATTACACAAAATAAAAAATGGACCAGATATCAAAGATTAAAACACGATCTAAGAAAAAAACACAATCATTGCCTGAACTACAATATCTGTCCGAGGACAGATTGTTAGATAAAATAAGACAATTAGAAAATACACTAAAAGAGTATTCTTCTTCTTGTCCAGCGGATGTCAGCCGTCTCTAGTAACTCGCAATGAAAATAATTATGTATGAAAACATTTCACAAATACACCAACCTAAGAAGTGTGTCTGTATGTGTGTGTAGATAGATAGTTGTGTGACGTTGGTAGGTAGAAGGTGCGGTTATATCCTCTTTGGTTGTTATCTGTCACTTGGTCTGTCAGGCAGATCTTTCTTTCTGTTTATTCTATAATTCATAATATGAGTCGCAGAAAATGTTGCATTTGCGGACTCAAGGAGCAAGAACAAGAAACAGGGAAGCGTGTGTTGTTCGCCCAGTTTCCTTTGGATCCAAACCGGTAAATTATTTATTTCATTATTTTTTCGGACTATTGTGTTCTGAATTTTTTGGTAAATTGCTGTACATAACAAATCGGGGGCAACCCCCCTAAATTCGACGGTCAACAAAGTCAGTTTAAGCACTTTCGCTTCATTTAATTTTATGCTTATCCTTGTCGACTTTAGACAGGAAAGCGAGGCGTAGGAAGACCGCACGCCAGGTCCCACCTGGCGTGGCGTGTGGTCGACACGACACGACAGCCGATGCATTGAGGACGGGCAATGGATCCGTGCTGTCGAGTGCCGGGAGAATTGGAGAAAAACTGAAGAGTTGTATGTCCAGCAGTGGACAACAACACGATGATGATGATGATGATGATGATGATGATGATGATGATGATGATCCTGGTCGAAAAATGCCGAAAAAACTATAAAAATAAGTCAATGGAGTCAGCATTTAGATTTTTTTTTATTACAGGTGCAGAGATTGGTTGAAAGCAGTGGGGAATGAAGAATTGGTATACATTCCCATAGAAAAACTAAACCAATTGAGATTTGTTTGTGGAAAACACTTCGACAAAAATAACTTCAACTACAGACAAACTCGTCTGAAGAAGTATGCAGTACCTACTTTAGACCTTAAAGCACTTCCACTTACGGATGATCAATTGAAAGAGTTTCCTTTTTACATTTCTACAAGCGTACAACAGCAACAGGGTAATTTGTTTTCATAATCTACATGTAATAAACTAACAATACTAATATTATACCTACGTTTAATACTGCCACCCAGAGATTTTTTTTTATGGAAACTAACATCTGCCCAATTGGCAATATAAGCCCTAGTATCAGCCCATATGATGATGTCACCTTGGTAAATTAGGTACCTAGGTGCCTTGTCAGCGCTTCCTCGTAATCGAGAGGACTTATGATGTAGATAACCTAAAAATAATAATACCTGTACTTTCAGCTCCAACAACTTCATTACCGGTCGAGACGGTTACTGAAAATAAAGAAGGCGATGATGTACCATCACAGCCAGAACCTGCAGATGTATCATCACGGCCAGAACCTGCAGATGTACCATCACAGCCAGAACCTGCAGATGTACCATCACAGCCAGAACCTGCAGATGTACCATCACAGCCAGAACCTGCAGATGTATCATCACAGCCAGAACCTGCAGTGTGGGTGTTCAAGTTTCAAGTCTATCTGACGGATAATATGTGGAATCAGTTTAAAATCTGATATTGTATTGCAATTTACTTTGATGAATAGGCCGACTTATTATCAAATTAATTCAAATTACAAACTCTCATAAAATTCATTCCTTAGAGCTCTATAATTAGAGATTTTAAATTTTCTTTTCTGGCCCAGTATATTTTATGATTATATTTTCTAATCTTACACATATTTCAGGGGCAATCAAATAACGACGGCAGCGGCTGCAACACGGTCCGTGAGAGAGCCGTGTCCTTCAACTTCAACCGACGAAACCCCCGTAATGCTGCCCCTACACCAGCGTGCTGCCACACCGTGTTTGAAAAGACGAGCAGAAGTCGATACTACACCAACTACACCAAAACAAAAGAAAACTTCACGTGAATATCTAGATGTAACCCCTAGAAAGAAGAAACTACTGGAACAGCTCAAAAAATCAAAATGTACAGTTAAATCACTAAAGAAGAGTGCTAAATTAGTTGAAAAGATTGATTCTCCTTTTTTAAAACAATTATTATTGTCTACTCTTGCAAATCAACACAAAGCACCACGGGGAAGACGTTGGACCACACAACTAAAAATAGCGGCTCTTACTATATACAAACGTTCACCGAAAACGTACAGGTATCTGGAGAATATAATGCATTTACCAAGCATTAAAACTCTGCACAATGTGTTGCGAAAGATCCCGATGGAACCAGGAATAAATCCAATCGTCATGGAACATTTAAAATCTGTAGCTGACATAAGTGACGATAATGACAAGCTGTTTGCCCTGCTATTCGACGAGATTTCCTTAAAACCACGGTTAATTTATAATGAGGTTACTGATCAAGTTGATGGCTATGAGGATGTAGGACAATCGTCAGATGGATGCGGCAGGTCTGCTGCGTTGGCTGATCATGCGCTGGTTTTTATGATGCAAGGAATTCGCAAGAAAAAAAACAACCCATTGCCTATTATCTAGTTCATGGCACCGTTTCGTCCGCTAAATTGTACACAATAATAAAAGAAATTATTCAATCTATTCATACAACAGGCCTTAGAATTGTGACAACAGTGTGTGATCAAGGCCCTACCAATAGAGGTGCTCTAAATTTCCTGAAAAAGTTTACATGTACCAATGAAAATGAGATTTTTTTTATTATCGACAATACCAAAATATTCATCATATTTGACATTCCGCACTTATTTAAGTCCATAAGAAATAATTTTCTAAATGGCGGAGAATTGATGTTCGACGGCAAAAAAGCTAAGTGGGCACATTTGGTAGATGCAGAGAAGAAAAATAGTGAGTCCTTTTTGTACTTGAGCAAAATAACTCCCATCCACGTGAACCCTAAATTCCGCACAAAGATGAAAGTTAAATATGCGGCACAAATCCTAAGTAACACTGTTTCTGCCGTTTTGAAATTGATGTCTGAAACTCACAAAGGGTCCGTCTATGGTAGTGAGATGCTAGAAACTGCGGTGGTAGTTCAAGACTTAGACAGATTGTTTGATTACACTAATGGACCTTCTTGTGCATCAGACACTAAAGCAGGCCAAAGGGTTAATGTTTCAGCTAAGACAGACCACGTGAAAGTTTGGACCGACTATCGTAGAAAATTGTCCACCTTGAAATTTGTTAAAGCGGACACTGGAAACACTTTAAAAAATGTTCAGTGCATTAAGGGCTACATAACATCATTAAAAAGCTTACAAGACATATCCAATTATGTACTCTCTATTGGATTTAAATTTTTGAATCTTAGGCAACTGAACCAAGACGCTCTAGAAAATTTATTTGGATTAATCCGACAAAATAGTCCTACAAACAGAAATCCTACGTGTTCGCATTTTAGAGCCGCTTTAAAAACGTCAATTTTGTCCGCTGCAACTGCACCGCATAGTCGTGGATCTAACTGCGAAAAAGACCATAACTCACTACTACTAAACTTACACAATTTAGTGTTCAAAGATCATGCAGAGTCCGATCGGGACAATCCTGAAGTGGTAAACCCTCTTGTCGAAGCAAATTCAGAACAGACATATTCTACTTTACAATTACAGGATGTTGATACTAACACAGAACCAGAAGAATACCCTGTCTTGAGTTTAGAGGATGAAGATTTCTTTCTTGAATCCAGTAATGATTTTAATACAATTGAAGAACAACCGTTAGTTTATGTAAGTGGATACCTTGCCTCAACTATATTACGAAATAACAATTGCAAAGAATGTCACGAATGCTTGAAAATTGAAGATCCGGCAAATAATCCCATGTACAGTTATATAAGACTTAGGGAGTGGTGGAAAGACCGAACAGCTTTAACATATCCATCAGTAAATCTATGTCGTTTCGTCGAGTGTGCACTTAAATTATTTGAAAACGACATTTGTTCACGTCTACACGAACCCAACATTTCTCAAATCATAAAAACATTGATTCTTTCAAGGTGTGACATAAATTGGTTGAACTGCTCCCAACACTCTAAGGTGATGATTACACCTTTAATCACACGATTATGTCTTCTTTTAATACGAAGACAATGCCAACGAATGAATCAAGGTTTGGCGTTGCGAGAAGAAGAATTGGCCAATAAAAACAAAAAAGCACAACAACAAGGCATAGCAAAGTAATGCGCTTTCTTTTTAGTGTGGTGACTTTACGTTTAAAAATTCATAACAGCGTTGTTATCATCATTCTAATTGATACGCTTGTCGTAAAAGAAAATAAATGGGGAACAGCTGTACAGATCTCAAAATAACTTTGGACTGAACATTAAGAAACCGTCGATATTTTATCAAAAGGCGAGAATAGCCAAACGATGTCTACTCAAAGACTCCAATGATAGCGCTATTCAAGCCTTACCCAACACACCGCTATCAGATGAACTGGAATTGAGGCTTGACTTCTACAAATCATTCCAAGTTGGTACACGCAACAATAGATCTGGACTGGGCATAGAAACAGCAAAGTCTGATAATGAAATACTGAAAGGTTTTGCTCAGGAGGACATGGAGCAAGGTTTCAAACTTCACGCCTTAAATCTAGAAATGCAGAATGATTGGCTAACAGTGGACGACTTCTGCATCCCTCCTGCATTGAAGTGGAAATCCATAATATACAACTGGCCCCTGAGCTGCTTAAGTTCTACCTAAATGCATTCCAGCTTACTCTCCCCGACCCGAGTAACCTAGTTAGATGGGGGAAATCTACAAATAGATTATGCCCGTCTCATGTAAGGAGTCCGTAGGCACGGCCAAACATTTGTTATGCGGATGCAAAATACTACTTGAGCGAGGCCAGTATTTCTACCGTCATGATAAAGTCCTAGATGTACTAGGCTAATAAACTTGAAAATAAAATTGTTTCACATGCAGTGTTTCGTTGTTTTATTGTTTACTAGCTTTTGCCCGCGGCTTCGCTCGCGTGAAATTTGTATTTAAAAAGAAGAAAGTAAGTAAGCCCGCTACCGTACATTTATTTCGGCGTGGGGAACAATTCGGTTTGCACGAGTATGAGAGCTACATCTTAGCTTAACCGGAACAATCATCTTAGCCTATCCTGTGTCCCGTACAGTTTTAAGTGCTTGTACTAAGTTTCATAAAATTCGGATGATCGGTTTAAGAGTTATGGAGGAACATACATACATACATACAGAAAAGATTACTAAAAATCGTCAATTTAGTTTTAGTATCATACATACGAGTAGAGTCTACAAACGCAGTATCTCATAAAACAAAGTGACTTACTTCGTGACAATCCCTTACAGATTTATTATTAGTACTAGCTTTTGCCCGCGGCTTCGCTCGCGTGAAATTCGTATTTCAAAGAAAGCAAGTAACTAAGGCCGATCTGCGTTAAGTAAAGTAAACGATAAACCTTCTCAACTAAAGTAAGTAACTAACGGCGAGGCTTCAGGCTGAGCTGCATTCTGGAAGACAATAAACCTTCTCGAAGAAAGTAAGTAACTAAGGGCGAGGCCGAAGGCCGAGCTACGTTCAGGAAGACGATAAACCCAGTCAGAGAAAGTAAGTAATTGAGGGCTAGACCGAAGGCCGAGCTGCGTACAGCAAGACTATAAACCTTCTTGAAGAAAGTAATCACTGAGGGCGAGGCAGAAGGCCGAGCTGCTTTCAGGAAGACGAACGCTCGCTTCCTGAACGCAGCTCGGCCTTCGGCCTCGCCCTCTGTTACTTACTTCTTCGAAAAGGTTATCGTCTTCCTGAACGCAGCTCGGCCTTCGGCCTCGCCCTCAGTGACTTACGTTCTTCAAGAAGGTTTATAGTCTTGCTGTACGAAGCTCGGCCTTCGGCCTCGCCCTCAATTACTTACTTTCTTTGAGTAGGTTTATCGTCTTCCTGAACGCAGCTCGGCCTTCGGCCTCGCCCTCAATTACTTAATTTCCTCGAGAAGGTTGAAGGTCTTCCTGAACGCAGCTCGGCCTTCGGCCTCGCCCTTTGTGGCTTATTTTCTTCGAAAAGGGTTAACCTCTTCCTGAACGCAGCTCAGCCTTCGGCCTCGCCTTTAGTATGTTACTTACTTTCTTTGAGAATGTTTATTGTTTTTATCTGAATCCAGTTCGCCCTCCGGTCCCGGCCTAAGTTACTTAGTTTCTTCTTTTAAAATACAAATTTCACGCGAGCGAATCCGCGGGAAAAAGCTATCGATATTAAAATAAGAAAATTCAATTAAAATAAATCAAATACTTTAGATACCTACCTAACTAAGTGTAATACTCCACATATTAGCATAACCGGAACTGAATTTTATTTAGCCTATCCTGTGTCTCGTATAGCTAAATGTGCGTGTAGTAATTTTAATCGAATTTAGATGATCGGCTTAAATTTTATGGAGAAAATTCATACAAACATATTCGCCTCGCCCCGCTGCCCCCCGCTGAGAGAAGCGCAGCGCTTCTCTCAAGACATTCTCATCGTTGTAACTTTTAAACTATTTGTCCAAATTACTTAGTGTAACAGCCAAAGTTTATCTACTTTAAATACCAGAGGCGATAAAAGTATGCATTTTGATAAGAATTAATTCAAAACTATAAAATGTGCATTGTAAATACAGTATCCAATTTAAATGTATTTTTGGTTCACTATTTTGGCTATAGTGGCTTCCACATAAAAGGTAGATATATGCTCGAGCGGACTTTTTTTTAGAACTATTTTAGAGAAACAACCTCACCATACGCTATCTTCGTGTAACTCTAACGGTTTATACAGCGCACGCCGAGATAGATCTCAGAAGGCAGGATTTTTTCCGACTTGACATTTATCGATATTTGGGCAAATTTACACAATGTCTTTATAAATTATAGCCTTTTTGATGTATAAGCTATAGTACTGTAAAGGCTCATCAAAATCTGTTCAGTAGTTTTTGCGTGAAAGAGGAATTATAGTGCGGCTGCTCGGTTCGCTGTTGAGTTTATAGGCCGCGCCTCCCCCGCGCCGCCGCCTCCGCACCGCCGGAGGCGCGCGGATTGAACATATCGGTTTGTATGGGAGCCACATCTTAGCGTAGCCGGAAGTGAATTTTAGTTGGCCTATCCTGTGTCCCGTATAGTAAAATGGGCTTGTACTAAGTTTCATCAAATTCGGATGATGGCTTTAAGAGTTATGGAGGAACATACATACATACATACATACATACAGAAAAGATTTCTAAAAATCGTCAATTTAGCTTTAGTATCATACATAGAGGCTACAAACTCAATATTTCCTAAAACAAAGTAACTTACTCCATGATGTATACTTACAGAGTTATTATTAGTATTGATACCTTCTGGTTATGAGAAATAATAAATAATGGAATCACAATTATAATTGAATCGATTATAAATAATCGATTCGATCACGATCACAATCGATTATATACATTTGAACATCACTAATCGATATGATTAAAATCATAGTGCACATCTCTATCAACGTCAAGGCGCATGGTTATATTCTCTTTGGGCGCATCAGTGTGTGCGTGTGGTTTCTTTATGTTGGCATTAATATGGAAAGGAAATGTGTGTTTTTGATTAGGCAGAGCACATACATGAATTTATTTATTTAAAAAATTCATGGAAATGATTGGTTTTGCTCAAACAGCCACTTTTTAGCATAAATTTTTCCCTACTTTGGTGTACGTTTTGCTCGGTTTTATTGCAGAATGCAGAAGTCGATGTAATTGATGGTTGCCAGTACAAAAAAAATCCGGTAGCTGTCATAATGGAAATGTGTGGTTTTTAATGGCGTCTCCTCAATTATATATAACACATTTGGCACTTCACAGAGATTAAAAATAATTAGAGTAAAAGTTTTTTTGTATGAAACACTCAATTTTAGCACTTTTTTTTGATAAAATTATTTACACAATATTATTTACACAGATATTATTTAAAAATAATAAAAAAAAAATTCAAATTAAAATTTAAAATAAACTTATAGTGAAGCTAAAGTTTCTTTCATTTATCAAATAGTAATTATCCTCCTTTCAATTTATTCTGCCCTGGTACTTTAGAACCGTTCCCAGTAGTCTTACCACTTTATGACGTCATTACGTAAAACTATCGTCCGTAAACCGACTTTACAGACAACGAATTTTTTGATTGTGATAATATTGTATACCTTATTGTTTTGTTGACGGACTAAATCTATTCTATTATCGATTCAACAAACGAAGAGGCTGAATTACAAAAATGAAGAAGAACAACAACATACAAAAGACTTGGCTGTACGGTTAAACGACTTTCGCCTTTCCGAAAGGGCGAAATAGAAAAAAAAATCACTCCGTTTCCCGTCCGTCATTGTGATTTGTGATTTTATGTTTTTCGTTCGAGTTTTGTTTGACAGTGTTTTCTAGAACGGACGGTGATTCACAATCAAATGAATATCATCGCGTTTATGTTCACGGCGCTGTAATAAATATCGGTCGTATCTTTTCCGAGGACTCACTCTGTTCGGAACTTCATGAGGTTATCAAGTTAAATCGCGACATAAGTTTATAGAGTGGTGTATTTTTTTTTTTAAAATGGAATTTCCACATCTCGGTGCTCATTGCTCGTATTCGAGCTGCAACAAACTGGGTGAGTTTCTGGATAGATTGCAGTTTTGCGATGTTCGCGAAACGGCGGATGATTATAAAACTTCAAGGCCACTTTCTCATGTTTTAGTCGATTATTGTATTTCAGAAACGCCATTAGGTCCACCCACCAGACCAAAGGTGAGGTCTTACTTGTTTAGAGGTACCAGATATTTTATTTAGATATAATGTGCGGTGCGACCATGTTTCGAATAAAGTTTTGGGCCCCGATCGGGCCCTCAGGGAGCCGAAGTGAGAAAACGATAGTCTTGTCCAAAGACCGACCGATATACCTCACTAAAGTGAATGAACGAGCAAGCTCAGAACAACTGAGCAAAACATCTCACCCGCTCAGCTGCTCAGCCGCTCAGCCGCTCTCAGAAGGTCGGTCGGTCGGTCGACCGAACGAGCAGAGATGAGAGCGAGCGAGCGAAGGCGCGAGCCGCGAGGCACGGTCGTTCGGTCGGTCGGTGGCGGTTCGGGTGTAACGCAATTTGATTAGCGAAATTATCGTAATTTACAAAGTTCAGTATAAAATCTAAGACATTGGCCATTTGTTTGGAAACATAACCTCACTTTCCAAAAGCCTTGAAGCTATTAGTGCAATAAGTAAGCTACAGATTAAACTTTTCCCTTATTTCCGTAATGGGTGTAACATGCGAGGTCCCCTATAAAAAAGTGAATAAACAAAGGAAATCTTACCAATTTACAGAAAATTTTACGTCTACAAAGCAGTTCATGTATCACTACTCAATTTCATTATTTTATTGCAGCTTTCATTTATGTGTTCACGCCATTTGAGTGATTGATCTAGCCAGACACCCGAAATTTAACAGTTTGAGCTCTAACAATGGGAACACCTTGACATTTATATTGGCTCTATTTCTACCTCGTAGACCAATTTCACCCAGTATGTTAGTTACATCCCTTAGTGCCTTTTCCATGCATGCGGAAGCATATTGTTCTTAAGGTTCCATACCAACCAAGATACCTCTGTATCTTCAACCTCCACTGTACTGACCAGAGCGCTGTTGTCCCGCTGTCCGTCTTCTTGCTTCGGTCGCTGCCAGCAGCTCGCCGTTGTGTGGCCAGCCTTCTTGCAGTACTCGCACTTCTTGGCGCAGTTTCTTGCGATATGCCCGACGATGCCACACTTGATACACTTCACGTTGCTGCTCTTCCACGGTTTGTTCGAACGAGCTGTCAATGCTTCCATGTTGTCCGTCGACTTCAGCCGCGCCTCCTCTATGTACAGCCGAGCGCTGAGCTCGTTCATCGTTTGTGAATGTTCTGGTACCGATTCCCATGCAGAAACGAAGTGACGATATTCACTAGGAAGACTCATCAAGATTTTAGTAATCTTAATTTTCTCTGATAAATTTTCTCCTCTTGATGCTAATTTGCAGGTCACAACTTCAATTTTCGATAGAAAATCAGCCACATTTCCGTTGTATGACGTGTTGTAGAACTGTTGATGCAGCAGGTGTAGACTGACGTGGGACTCTTGTTCAAACACACTCAGCAACTTCGACCAAATAGCGTTGGCGGTCGCGCAGGTGAGGATGTGGGAAATTACGTTTTCCTCCATTCTTGAGAGGAGGATAGCTTGACTTTTCGCATCGCATTCTTTAGCTTTGTCGTCGGCTGGTACTGTAGTGGTAGTAAGGTAAGATTTCAAACCTTAAGCGCGAAGAAAAATGTTTACTTTATCCACGTGAACCGTGAAATTTTCTTCTCCTCGCAGTTTGATGCTTTCTGCGACGATCCCGTGCTTATTTGATTCCATCTTGCACGTCGCGCGTCTGGGCCCATAACCTGATGGGATTCTTGAATAAAACGTGCTTACTTTGTTGTGAACTATGTATTTAATTATTAGAAAAGCACATGTCGGTCCGTTCACAGCGGCAACCTTGAAGCAAGAGAGTGAGGTTATCATTCTTGACGTTTCGTTCGTGAAAAGTAAACTATATTTCAGCATACAATATTCTATGTATGTTCATTATCGTATCTCAACAATTCGGTTCCACTTCTGTAACCGAAGTAGACGTGCAATATTTCTGAGAAAGATTTAATAGAAAAGAACCTGAGGCGAAACTATGTGAAACTCGCAACAATGCCTACTGGCATAATCATAAATATCCTATTTTAGCCTCCATATATGAGGAAACACTCCCATGTGAAGTAGAGCAATATGATATACTCCCCATATTTTCACTGTCAAAATGGATTTCAGGCATACCGATCAAATCAAACATTTTCGATAGCATACCCTCCATTGATAAAAGTAAAAAACTCAGCAACCCTATGGAACTACTGCAAGCAGTGGAGGGTATGTTACAGGAAAAATACAGTCAGCATTATCAGCTCTATACAGATGGCTCGGTGAGCGCTGATGGTATCGGGTCTGCTTTTTGGGACGTACATGCGCAGTGTGGGATGGAATTCAAGGTGTTAACGAATATTCCTATCATGGCCACAGAAATGATTGCTATATACGAGGCACTCTCTTACAGCACAAGTATAGACACAGGCAAAATTGTTATTTTGACTGACTCAAAAAGTTCCCTTCAGCACTTGATTGGTTGTGCGAGAGGGTCTCGTAGTAGAATAATAGCAATTGAGATAATTAAATTGTTGATGCAACTGAATCAGCAAGGCAAAGAGGTGGCTTTTCAATGGATACCGTCCCACATTGGCTTACCAGGAAACGAGCAGGTCGACAGGCTGGCTAAACGTGCTGTTGGATGCGACAATGTATGGAAGTGTAAACCCTTTTTCACTGATGTTCTGCCACATATTAAGAAAATATGCTACGCTCAATGGAAAGAGCATTTTGATGGAATATCAGTGAGAAAGGGTATCTGGTATAAAAGCCTGCAAAGCGAACCAAAACAACAGCCGTGGTTTGTGGGCCTACATATGTCAAGAGTGGACATCACTACAGTTCTAAGGCTTCGGTCAGGTCACACTCCACTAAACAAAAGTGCATTTTTAATGCGTAAAACAGAGCCCCCAAATTGTAGCTTTTGCATGAAAGAGGAGGACCAATTCCATGTTCTCATGGAGTGTGGTCGGAACGTCAACCTGAGAAAGGATTTAGTCATAAGTTTACAGACGGATGGGATGAACTTGGTATGTGCTATACATTGTGCACTGAGTGATCCACTCTCCGCGCACTGTCAAGAAGTTATAAAATTCTTTAAAAGTTCCCTCACTTTGAGGGATGTTTAATTAATTTCTAAACTCTATCAACTTGAAAGTCACCATGGGGCTGACATTTCCGAATACGGCTGAAGCCCTAAACTTAAATTAAGATTAAAAAAAAAAAAAAAAAAAAAAACCTGAGGCGTACAAATACAGTCACGCATGACGGTGAGCATAAAATTCTGCGAGTGTAGTAGTGCTCAGGCCATGTTTATGCGCATGTCAAGCATTTGTAATAGAGAAATGCATGTGTGTGCGGCCTCAGGTTAGGCCGTCCATGCTATACTTGTTACTGTATCATGCGGTAGGTCTTGTTTTCGGATCTTTTCATTAATAATTTTCGACAGAAATGTCATTCTTGTTTCTTTTATCGATTCTAAATATTATAAATAATATAAGGTCTTGAATCGGGGATCCAAAAGCGCTGCAGCAACAGACAGCTTATTTAGTGGAAAGCGGTGGTTCAACTTACTTTTCATGTCATTTTTCATTGCCCTGCGAAGTTTCTTGTCGGTTCTTCTTCATGGGTATAATCGAACCGGATAGAACAAATTGTGACAAGTTCGAGTGCAGTCTAACTGCCACATGAATGATCAATAAACAATACAAAAACTTGTATTGTTTGTACTTGATGTCGTTGTCCCACCTAGCTGGGGTCTTCACATACTCTTGTTTTCCTGTCCACGGCCACCAGCCACCACGGTTACTCCAACGCTCGTCTGTTCCGCTGACGTGCCCAGCCCGCTGCCACTTGAGCTTAGTCACCCGGCGTCCAATATCGACACTTAACTTTGGCAGATTGTACTAAGTATTCATCCTCATTGGAAGCGGCTAACATTGATTTTTTTAAATCTTAATTTAAGTTTAGGGCTTCAGCCGTATTCGGAAATGTCAGCCCCATGGTGACTTTCAAGTTAGAGTTCAGAAATTAATTATACATCCCGCAAAGTGAGAGAACTTTTAAATAATTTTATAACTTCTTGACAGTGCGCGGAGAGTGGATCACCCAGTGCACAATGCATAGCACATACCTAATTCATCCCATCCATCTTTAATCTGATGACTAAATCCTGATGACTAACATAATATGATGTTTCAGATTTCCTGCCAATGAAGTGTGACAGTTGCCGCACTGTGTTCTGGTGAGTATTTTTCTGAAGACATTGTTAGCGCCCCGTCAGTTAAAATTCTTTAAAAAACCAATTAGAAAAAAAAAACCAAACAAAACAGAAAATACTTAAAAACAATACAAGTGCACTCTTAAATTAAAATAAATAGAATACACGCACCAGCTTTCAGCTGTCGTGTTTAAAATAAATAAAAAATAAAGTATCTCCTTGCAGTTTGATTTCTTTTATGAATACCAGCATAGTGCCGAATAACTATTAGTGCGATTGGCACAGCCAAATTTATCTCATCTGGTGACACCACACACCAAGGCAGGCCAGTAGATGGAGCGAACTTCTGTTTCCGTTAAGAGGGGTCATAAAAGGTACCCTAAACCTATATTACTATTGAAAAGAGTATAGGGTGTCTCCGGACTGGTGTAGTTCCTTTAAGGAGGCTATTCTACGCTTTGTAACAAAGATAATTAGGTAATCACGCTCGCCCACGCAACTGCGCGCAGCTGCAAAGCAATAATGCACTTTACACTCGATCGTTTAGATACATTTTCGCACGCAGCGATTGGCGACGTTGAACAGTAGGCTATTAAAGCCGAAGGTATGGAACTTTTTCTATGGAGTGATTTATCTGTTACGAAGTGTGCCCTTGTCACGTCATCAAGCCAAGCCATTTCTCTCGTGTGTGCTCACAGCTCGGAGCACTTCTCGTACACAGCGCACGAGTGCGCGGGCGCGGGCCGGCGGGACGTGCAGGTGCCCGAGTGCCCGCTGTGCGGCGCGCCGGTTCCGGGTCGCCGCGGCGAGGCGCCCGACGTCGCAGTCGGCGCGCACATCGACCGCGACTGCCAGGCCGATCCCGCCAAGCGGCACAGGAACAAAGTGAGTGCAATGCAATAATTTGTACCGTGTGGGGCCGGTACTTTAAAAGAATAGCCCCACTGCATCTCTCCCCATGTATGTCGTAAAAGGCGACTAAGGGATATGACTCCCTTCTTATATTACTAGGTGGTAGGGTTTAACCCGCCCGGGTTGCTACCACCGCACTGAATGAAACCGAAATGGCTATGTAAATAGTTTGTGTTTTGTGTCCAGTTCAGTGTAGCCGGCACGACCGAAAGGATACACTGACGTGGCACCAAGTTCACCCGGTGTTATGGGCTGACATCACGGATGTTGTAGGTGATGTAGCCAACCGTGTCAGTTTCAATAAAAAAATTAATAAAATAAATAAATTGAGCAGGGATGGGGAGATCTATTTAAGGAGGCCCAAATCGAAATAGTAAACTTTTAGCAGGCAAAAAAAAAAAAAAACAGAGTGAGCCGTGAATTTATTTTAATTGTATTATCCTATAGGCAATATTACATGTAGTCGTTCGACATTCAATCCCGCAAATTGAACATTCACAAAATTTTACAGGAGAAAAAAAACTATAATAAAAAAATATTGTACACCTACTGTGCTTTGAAAATAATGTGTTCCAATTATACCGTACGTATGTACATTTTCGTACGCAGCGATTGGCGACGTGAAACAGTAGGCTATTAAAGCCGAAGGTATGGAACTTTTTCTATAGAGTGATTTATCTGTTAGGGATGCTTCGGTGGTTCGGTCATGTTGGGAGAATGGATGATAAGAGACTAATGCAAGAAATTTATGAAGCAAATGTGAGTGGAAGAGTCGGGAAGGGTCGCCCTAGACGCACGTACCTGGACCAGATCGGGCATGTGCTCAAAAATAGGCAAGTGCGTAGTACCCGTAACCGACGAGCATGCATGAAGAACATTATGGGAGTGGAAGAGGCGGCAGAGGTGTGTCAGGATCGTGGCACATGGAGATCCGTTGTCTCTGCCTACCCCACCGGGAAACAGGCGTGACTATGTATGTATGTATGAAGTAACTATTAAGTAATCTGTGACGACGTTGCAGGTGTTCACGAATAGATGCTCGCAAGCCGGGTGCAAGGGCAAGGAGATGGTGCCGCTGGTGTGCGCCGACTGTCGGCTCAACTACTGCCTGCGGCACCGGCACGCCGCCGACCACGCGTGCCGGGGCGCCGCGGTCGCTCGCCGCGACCGAGCCGCGTACGTACCACTACTCGCAATAGATGCTCGCAGATCGGTTGCAAGGGCAAGGAGATGGTGTCGCTGGTGTGCGCCGACTGCCGGCTCAACTACTGCCTGCGGCACCGGCACGCCGCCGACCACGCGTGCCGGGGCGCCGCGGTCGCTCGCCGCGACCGAGCCGCGTACGTACCACTACTCGCAATAGATGCTCGCAGGCCGGCTGCAAGGGCAAGGAGATGGTGCCGCTGGTGTGCGCCGACTGCTGGCTCAACTACTGCCTGCGGCACCGGCACGCCGCCGACCACGGGGGCCGGGGCGCCGCGGTCGCTCGCCGCGACCGAGCCGCGTACGTACCACTACTCGCAGTAGATGCTCGCAGTCCGGCTGCAAGGGCAAGGAGATGGTGCCGCTGGTGTGCGCCGACTGGCGGCTCAACTACTGCCTGCGGCACCGGCACACCGCCGACCACGCGTGCCGGGGCGCCCCAGTCGCGCTCCGCGACCGAGCCGCGTACGTACCACTACTCGCAATAGATGCTCGCAGGCCGGCTGCAAGGGCAAGGAGATGGTGCCGCTGGTGTGCACCGACTGCCGGCTCAACTACTGCCTGCGGCACCGGCACGCCGCCGACTACGCCTGCCGGGGCGCCGCGGTCGCGCGCCGCGTCCGAGCCGCTTGTGTCCTAACCTAACCTCGTGCCTTCGTAAAATGAAAACACTCTACTAGCTTTTACCCGCGGCTTCACTCGCGTGAAATTCGTATTTAAAATTGCCATTCGTATTTTACTAGGTGGTAGGGTTCAGTGCCACCGCACTGAATGAAACGTCGGTCGAAACGGCTATGTAATTAGTTCGTGTTTTCCATCCAGTTCAGTGTAGCCGACATGAAATGAAGGGAAGCACTGACATGGCACCAAGTTCACCCGGTGTTATGGGCTGACATCACGGATGTTGTAGGTGATGTAGCCAATCGTGTCAATATCCATATATAAAAAAAAAAAATAAAAATTAAAATTGTATTTTATAAATTTTTATATGTAACATTTAATATATCAATAGTAAAAGTAAAAATAAAATCAGGTGTTTAGATAGAGCCTTTGTCAGAAATTGTTAATACATTTGATACAGTTGTTTATGTAGGTGTTTGTTTAGTGATCAGTGTTCTCTGTGTTGACATATTTAACTTTGTGTTACAGTGAGGCGGCCGCGAGTCGAATGAAGGCCGCGTCGACTCCCTCCGCCGGGACCCCGGTACGCACGCACGCTGCCACCTTCGCTGATGTACAGGGCAACATGGTGAGTTGTTTTGTTATATCAAACCCCGCATGGAATTAATGTTTAGAAGGAATCTCCTCCCATGTAGGAATAAAAATTTGTTAATTTTCGGCCTTGCATTTAACTAATAAAAAGCGAGTGCATGGTAGTACTATTATTTTTTTTTTTTAATGAACTAGCAGCTTAATATGCTGATGTGTTCATGTCTATGATGATCACTGGTGTTGCTATTTGTTATATTTCTTCGATTTTTAAGTACTTGTCAAGCCTATTTTTGAATGTGTTTATTGGGGGTGCTTCAATAACTTCCTCGGGCGGTTTATTCCAGCTGTTTACGATTCTGTTAGTCAGGAAGTGTTTTCTTGCTTCGGTTGAAAAGCTTGTTACATTGAGTTTCAAGCTGTGACCTCTTAGTTGAGTGTTATAATATATAAAAAAAATACAACAACTTTATAAACGGATTTACCGTGTATTGTACGTGATTTGTAGCGTGTGGGGCCGGTACTTTAAAAGAATAGCCCCACTGCTTGACCGCTTGACCGTTGGAGGCTGACCGTGGTTCGGATTCCACGTAAAACTGTAGGTCCCTTCCCTTCTTACCTTACAGGTGGTAGGGTTTAACCCGCCCGTGTTGGTACCACCGCACTAAATGAAAGGTTGGTCGAAATGGCTATGTAAATAGTTTGTGTTTTCCGTCCAGTTCAGTGTAGCCGTCACGACCGAAGGGAAGCACGACGTGGCATCAAGTTCACCGGCCAACAGTGTTAGTTTCTATAAGAAAAAAAAAATTATACGTATAAGCTAAGCTGCCTGTCTGAAATAAATATATAAATAATTTGACGTTGACATCTTCAGACGGAGGACGAGGCCCTCGCGCACGCGCTCTCTCTCTCCATGCAGCCGGACAACCGGGAGCCGAACCTGGGCTCGCTGCCTCGCGGGCTGCCGGGCCGCGCGCGCGTCGGCGGCGAACAGACCAACCGATGCAATCTGTCTTAGCAGCCCACCATTTTGGCACCATAGACTATAAAAAAAATTATGAAATCTGACTAGTTACTTTAATCTGTTTTAAATTTGGATGTATAGAGCGTTCCAACTAAATCTTCCCTTCGCCGTTATGTTGGCTCCACTGCCAGTGTCACTGTCAGTGCTTAAATTCCTGTTGCCAGATTGTGAAGATAATATTACCTAATAATGTAATAGGTATTTACCGTAAAATAAATACGGTAAATACTGATAATTACGGGTAAATCTGTACACATAGCAACTGTACACATAGTTTTGACAGATAGACAGTGGAGCCAACATAACGGCGAAGGGAAGATTTATATGGAACGCTCTCTACTTTAAATTGGCAGATGACCAGTGCAATAATTGTTTGTAATAAACTATACTTGCGCGTTTTGTGTTCTTCGTATGCATGTGTGATAATCAGTGATCGGCGTAGGTAGAGTGCGATTTGGGGTCAATGAACATGAATGATGATGTTTATATGGACATCCCCCGAGATTCTGGGATTGATGATCCCGGGATCCGGGGCACCTAGTTCACCGGTGTTATGTGCTGACATCACGGATGTTGTAGGTGAAGTAGCCAACCGTGTCAGTTTCCATAAAAAAAAAACCTTTTTTGTTACAATAATTTGTGAAATATGAAGATGAATTAATAATGCAGATAAGAACAAAACAAATATTCCAAACACAGCAATATTTATTCGCAGATATTGAAAATCGACATTTGTTCACAGAACCAAAATCTAAGGTGGACTGGGTAACTTACGTTAAGGAATATCGTCTACTGCGGATGGGCCCGGATATGTTCGGTGAAGCCATCGCAAGCTTAGATCCACACCTTCCTAACGGTCACCAAATCCCGGGAATAGCACTACATACGCCGATCACTGGTGATAATATTGCGTTAGGTTTTTCACAGATAGTGTTCAGGCCCAATTGCATGTAGCAGAATTATCCTCTGATTGCGCTAATCTTAAGATTATCAGAGAAATGTGTAATCCCTTCTTCTGTAACCGGGAGATAATTTTAAGATTCGTGGTACCATAAAATAATTGTAAAGTACCAATACAACATAAATACCTAATGGAACCACTGCTGGAACGCCGGGAGGACGAGAGGCGTATGTCCAGCAGTGGACGCTTACACGCTGACTGACTGACTGACATAATGGAACATCAATTCAAAATAATTTGGCATAGGGTAAACATTTGACTTTATGTCGACTTTTCTGCGCAAGACCTGTTTCTCTGTAGGAACAATTTTTTTAACACTTTCACTAAGTCTATTACTAAGCCTCCGCTGTGTGTCTGTCCGTCCGTCCGTCCGTCTGTCCGAGAGCTGTATCTCTTGAACCGTAATAGGTACACGCCCCGGCACGCAACTTGGCCTCTGTGCGAGAGGGACGGCGTTATACGCATGCGATCGTTGGTATAACGCTGTCCCGCTCGCACAGAGGCCAAGTTACCTGCCGGGGCCTATAGCCCGTAAATTTTCACAGAATATGTGTTATGGCGGATATAACATCAAATAATAAAAATAATTCGGTTCGCCCCGCCGCCGGTGGTGGAAACTCCATTTCTTTTTGTATTAATTTTAGATTTTAAGTTTGTAAATATGTAAAATTAATATAAAAAAGTGTGTAGATAAATGAATAAAATAATAAAATGTTAAAAATTAAGGGGGCTTTCATACACCAAACGTGCGAAAAATCTATTAGTCACGCTACTGAATAATAGATGGCGCCACAGGCTTTTATACATTGCATTGTTGAAAGACAAATTAGAGGTGGATGTTATTGATAGCGGATAGATACGGAAACCTCCGTGCGCGAGTAAAACTCGCACTTAACAGATTTTTTATGTTAATCAGATGATGAAATGGTTTTTAAAATGGTTTACGTTGTTTGCACTGATAATGTCCTCCGGAAGTTGGTTTTTTTAATTTGGACAACTCTGTCGGTTATGAAGTGCTTGTGAGTGTTGGTCTTGTGCTCTGTTTTTGTTTAGTTTCAGAGAGTTGTTTAGTTTCACGCTGGTGAGTGTTTTGATTAAGGGTGAACAATTACTTCATTGCTTCACCGTCGTATTTCTCAGTAAGCATTTTATACACCTCAATCAAATCGCCCCGAACCAATCTTTATTGCAGAGATGGTAGTTTTAGACAGTGGAGACCAAGAATTTGATGAGAGACCCGGAGATACACCGGAGACTGAAAATGTGGTTTCCGCAGGACAACCCTGACACTAATTAAAGGATTTTTGACAGTGGTCACAAACCGTTCGCGACATTAGCACTCTAACAGCGGCGTATTATAAGGCACTAATCCCTAAGGACGCGGGCGAATTTCAACATTATTGGTATAGATTTTTTTTAAATGGTAGGCAAATCTTTTTATTTTAGGATAATGAATAAACCAATTTATATTTATATTCTTATTGATTTACCACATATGCGATTCAAAAATTTTGGATTTACAAATAAAAACAAATTGTACACACTCTCGTAAATCACGGCGCTCAAGAGTCGTCCCCCTGCCTCTCCCGCGCACCTCTTATAGATGAATTGTATATGTGTGTGTAGCTAAAACACTCAACTACAGTATACACGAAACGCCGATCACAAACAGTGCTCGTGATTTTAGAAAGAACAGTGCAAAATCTGATCAGTCACATTCGTGATTCGCGAGCTAGAGAAAACATACCATCACGAACGCTGTTCGTGATCCGCTGTTAACTTGTTAATAAAATCGACATAAACCATTTGGATATAACGAAAATGTATAATGTTTACTCTATGCCGAACAGTTTTGAAGCAATCGTTGGATGAGGCCGAGGCGCAATGATGCACCATAGGGCTTGTGAATTGAACCACGGTTTTGTAAATTTCTGCCTAAACTCAACATTCCTTTGTGTCAGCTGTGTCATACATAAATTGAGGTTTTATCTATTGAATATTTGACGATGGAACTCTTACACAGCTAATGATTTTTTTATTTAGAATTAAGATTTTATTAATTTTACATAAATAATTTTGTTTTCTAATTTAGTATTTAGGTTAGGTACTCTTATGAAATATTGTAAAAATATGAGATACTACAAATTATTATGTTTTGAAATAAATTGCTTTTGTAACGTACCCATACCATGTGACCACAGAGCATCAAATACCGACCGCCGGCGCCCCTCCTAGAGGCGCCCTGAGCGCGATTTCCCTACAACGCCGTTGAAACCTGTGGGCGTGGCCTATGACTTACACATATGTGTGTTGTGCATGTGCATTTGTTTTGTGCGTGTGCCTAACTTGCTCCTCTTTTTGTGTAGTATCGATACTAGCACACACACACACACATACGAAGCGCTAGCAGCACTGCGTGTAGCTTTTGGGTTTCAAATATTATCGCTTAGGGCGTCTCTAGTAGGGGGCGCGCGCTTCGATGCTCTGTGCATGTGACCGATTTCAGACCACTTGGATAGCCCTCCTCCCCCTTGTTCCAGTGTTGTATTTTGTCATACCCCTCCCATTGCACTGAAATAGTTAATACGATCACACCATTCTATTTTGTTGCGGCTGTTTCTGGATTGGAAAGCTTATTGCAGAATATAGTTTCTTCCAGTAAATCAAGGTGTTAGCATTGTTGGTGTTGTTGCTGCTAAAGTGCAATACACATTTGTATATATCTTTAACTTTCTTTTTCTTTATCTCTTCCGTCCGTCTTGCCACCCGTCCTATCTCCGCATGACTCGTCACAGAGACTCGGCAACCTTTTGTTGTTGACATTGGGCTTTTGAGAAACCATCGGTTCTCTAAATCGTTTCTTTGTCGCACCGCTAGAGTGTGGAGCTGTCTTCCGGTGAGTGCGAGGAGAGGTGATTTTGGCTCTGTCGACTTGCACCATTGGTCTCTCGGCACAGCTACCCATGCGGGTTTATATAAAAAAAAATATCTCTTCCATAATATATTCTCTTCATCTCTTTCCATCGACGTCTCTATCTTCTCTATCTCTAAATCGAATAAATGGAAGAGTATGTCTTATTTATATGATTGCCATAAAGCAGCACCTATTAAACCACTGAACCAATTAACACGTAATTTTCGGCAGTGTGTAAGAAATTTATCTATCCAGGCTTATAAAATCTCATGCAAATATAAAGTGACTAAGGGCAAGGCTGACAGCTGAGCTGCGTTCAGGTAAATGATACCGGTCTGCATTCACATAAACTATATACTCTCTCGAAGAAAATAATTAACCCGGCTCGGCCTTCGGCCTCGTCCTTAGTGACTTGCTTTGTCCTTTTCGAATATGCTAGGGAAGTCGCGGTATAAGCTAGTATCTAATAATTCTAAGTTATGTTTAAAAACAAAATCATATCAAATTGTTTGTGAATAAAATATTTCTGATGTTTCTCTAATTCATAAAGATTGTTATAACTTGTTGCTTTTTTTGCATACTGTACAAATAACTATAAGCTTAGCGTGGCAATTTTTCAAATGTGTTTTATCTATTTTTTTAATAATTTAAAATAAACAATGAACTCACTACTTGCATGTTTTATTTTATGAACCTATTCATAAAACTACCATGGACCATATACTATAATAAAAAAACCTTTCGCCAACAAATTATATATTTCGTATTTTAACATTTTGTCAAACATATACATAACATGAACACTAAAATAAAATTCTCGAATAAATTGGTCAAAAAGACTAACTACATCAACCATCACATATCTTTAACAGCTGTGCACAACAGTGGCGGATCCAGCCTTCGCGTTTGGGGAGGGCTCAAACTAAAAAAATATACAGGAGCGAGCAAAAAGCGTGAAAACAAATTTTAGTATCGTGGATGGGGCGGTGGGGGGCGGGCTTCAGACCCCTTGCGCCCCCTCCCCCCCCTCCCCCCTCCCCTATCCGCCACTGGTGCACAAAGTCCATCGGAAGACCTATTAGTGAATGATTGAGCTCTGTGACGAGTTCACAGAATAATTTGTTACCATGGTTATATAGAACAGCCTTCGCAGATTCTCTTGCTGATATTAGATCACACACTCTGTAAGGGGGCCACTCCCACCGAGGCGCGACGCGACATTTCAAGATAGCGATGCAATATAGAAAGAAATTCTTTACTACACAAAAAGGTACAAATTTTTGTGAGAGCTGAAAGCGAACTAGATACGGTCACGCCGGCCCGGATACTTGAGGGAATAACTACGCAACATCTTACACGTCGCTTCATGTTCATGCATTACCTACAGGTTTTTTTTATATGGAAACCGACACGGTTGGCTACATCACCTACAACATCCGCGATGTCAGCCCATAACACCGGGTGAACTAGGTGCCATGTCAGTGCTTCCATTCGGTCGTGCCGGCTACACTGAACTGGACGGAAAACGCAAACTATTTACATAGTCGTTTCGACTGCGGTGGTACCAACGCGGGCGGGTTGAACCCTACCACCTAGTAAGGTAAGAAGGGAAGGGACCTACAGTTTTACGTGGAATCCGAACCACGGTTAGCCTCCAACGGTCGAGCAGTCACCCATCCATCCAAGTACTGACCGGCCCAGCGACGCTTAACAATCAATAGCGACAGTAGAATGTCTGCACCACTGAGCTATCGAGGCTGACGGCTTGCATCTTCATGTCGCGTCGCTTCGCTTCGCGTCTCGGTCTGACCTGACCCTCACCCTGCAGGCGGAAACCGAGTGAGTGTGCCTGCAGACTTGCATTGTATGGTGCATTGCATGTTACATTGCAAAAGTCTGTACGTACGCGGCATTACCCCTCACCCTGTTCCCAATGGCAAAGTTGCACAATTGAGCATTCATTAAACAAAATAATATTGCAACAATATGTAACATCACACTTATATTAGAAATTGTAAATAGTTTTGGTCCCTAGTATTTGGTCAATATTAAAGCAGCAACGGTGTGCACATTTTTTGGATAAAATCAAATAATATGATAAATGAATATCTTATTATTTTTTCTTAACATTTTAAATTGAAGTCTACCCATAAATTGAAACAAAGAGTTGAGTAGCTTCACACAATAATTGGTAAGAAATTAATTAATAATTTTTTTTATGGAAACACACGGTTGGCTACATCAGCTACAACATCCGTGATGTCAGCCCATAACACCGGGTGAACAAGATGCCACATCAATGCTTCCCTTCATTTCATGTCGGCTACACTGAACTGGACGTACAACACGAACTATTTACATAGCCGTTTCGACCGACATTTCATTCAGTGCCGGCGGGAAAACACTACCACCTAGTAAGGTAAGAAGGGAAGGGACCTACAGCTTTACGTGAAATCTGAACTACGGTCGGCCTCCAATGGTTGAGCGGTCACCCATCCAAGTACTGACCGCGCTCAGGGTTGCTTAACAACAGTCGACCGACCGCACCACTGAGCTATCGAGGCTGACATGTGAGTGTTTCCTTTGATCGTGCCGGCGGCAGGGGACAAACTCGGCACTCGATGGCTTCATCGAACAAATTCGGGCCCATTGCCAGTATAAAACTGGACAGAAAACACAAGCTATTTTTCATAGCCGTTTCGACTGACCTAAATTCATTGTAGTGGGTAGCCACCACCTTTTTTTATTTTGGAAAACTGAAACTGTACGCACATCACCTACAGCATTCGCGATGTCAGCCTTCCCTTAGGTCGTGCTGGCTAAACTGAACTGAACGGAAGACACGAACTATTCACATTACCGTTTCGACCGACCTTTCATTCAGTGCGGTCATAACAACCCGGGCGAATTAAACCCTACCACCTAGTGAGGTCAGAAGGGAAGGGACATACAGTTATACGTGGAATCCTAAATACAGTAATACAATAATTTAGTTTTTTTAGGTTTCCGTATACCGTACGGAAGTCTATTACTAAGCCTACGCCGTCTGTCTGTCTGTCGGTCTGTCCGTCTGTCCGTCTCTCACAGAGAATGGCCCACACCAACTAACACAAGAGGCTGTGCAGCAATCAAACAAACAAACAAGACAGATTTTACGCGTCATACTAATGATAGATAGAGAATATGAAGAATTGTTATAAGTTTTTCAATATTACGCTGCCTACCTCTCCCGCCGCTCATATCCTTTCTCACCACCTCGAATTATAGCTAGCGTGGGTCCGATACTACGTAGGTCTTTCTGTATACAACCCGTCCGAAATATTTGCGGACCTCACCAAATAGTTTTTATTTTCTGGGATGTAGAATGCAGGTTTTTAAATTAAAGTAGGTATAAAAAAGATATTGCTATAAAATGTTTCTCGTTTTATTTGTTTGCTGACCCTCCAGTTTGTATGACGTCATTTGGTCAGGCCCGCAGATATTTCGGACGGGTTGTACGTAGCCAGTGAGCCAACCTTACATAGGTTTCATAAAACAAAAATCTCCTCCCTACAGATTGCTCTTGGCGGTCAACAGGGCTTTGTTGTGCAAAGTCCTGAACTTGTGGTTGTCGTTGAGGTAGGTGGTGATGAACTCCGGGAAGTCGCGCAGGCAGAACAGCTCCATGCACATGTAGCGGGCGGCCGTGAGCCGCTTGCGCTCCGCCGCCGAGCGGCACAGGTTCTTGTGCGCGCGCGCAGCGAAAGCCGTCGCCACTTTGTCCACCAGCTGCACGGTGACGCGCTGCAGTGGATCGTCTTCCAGTGCCGACTGAAATTAAATTATAATTATGTCATTTTTATTATTATTTTTTTGTATGGAAACTCATACCAGTCAGCATCAGAAACCCGGTATTTATGATGTGGTTTTCTTGGCGTAAGGTGGAAGTTCCGAAAAGGCATCGTCATTAAAATTGGAAAGTGGTCACTTCCATGGGTTGAGCTCAAGGTATTCCAGGAGAGTAATAAGGCAAGATCTGGAGAGCAGAATGATAGGTCTACAAAGCTGTGGTTCTGGAAAGGAGATACTCGGCGGGTGGGAGATCCATCATTCAACAAAAACAAATTTAGCTCATCCATGATATCTACCATTTTAGAGCCAAATGAGTCCGAGGAAGAAGCTCCCCATAAAGTATGTTTACAATTAAAATCTCCCATAAATAAGAAGGCTTTAGGAATGGCAGAAATGAGAGACTTTAGAACTTGATGAGAAGAAGGGGATGGTTTAGGAACGTAAACTGAGAGGAAAGAAATATTTTGCACCCTCACCGCAACAGCATTAATAATGTAACCGTGAGGAGGCAAGATAATGGGTGAATAAGGAAATGAATTATTTACAATGAGGGCGCTACCGCCCCATCCATCCTGTCTGTCATCCCTGAGAACAGCATAGCCTGGAACCCGAAAGTGGGAATCCGGTTTAAGTCAAGTCTCCAAAATGGCAAACACCATGGGAGTGTGTTTACTAGTGAAGTAAACAATTTCAGATTCTTTACGAACAACGCTTCTACTGTTCCATTGTAGAAACGTTGTTGTTGAGTAAGAAATTTTTTTTAATTGATAAAATAGGAAACAGTTTAGAGGCAACGTTGGACGGTAAGGAGCATTTGGACGAGACAGGGTTCACAAGTAAAGAAATTAAAGTAATGATTGAATCAGAGGAATCACCCGAACACTGGGCCTCTGGAGGGTACGCACAGCCGTTTGAAGAAGGAGAATATCGAAGCTTTTGAGAAGAGAATTTTTTTGTCTACTGTCATAACCGGGAGAGGGGCATGGGATCGAGTATTTAAGTGAACCGTTTTCTTATATGAAGAATTAGAAGAATTGATAGATGGAATACGAATATTTCTAGACAAGTATTCACTGATGAAGTGGACGCCACACTTGCATAAGACCGATTTCCATAAACGGGAATTTTTTTCTAGGTTTCTGAGTACGAAATTGCTTCCTCCGCCATAAGATTCCAAATTCCAAATTATTTATTTAGTACTTAAATTATAAAAGATACATGAATGACCTAAAAACTAACTAACATGTCTAAGATGTTTAATAGATTGATGTCTTAAAAATTCTGGGCATTTTTTATTGATGGCAAAGTGATTGCCCCTACAGGTAATGCAGGAGACATCCGCTTCATCCAGAGCACACACTTCTCCAGAATGGGCCTCACCACACCTGTAGCAACGAGGTTTTGACCTACATTGAACTTTCGTGTGACCAAATCGGCAACAATGGAAACACTGTATCGTAGGGAATTTATACAAATCTACCAAAAGAGAAGAATGGACACAAAAAATTCGTTTGGAATGGTTTGACCGTCAAACGTAAAGATGACCGACTCTGTTGGTTTCCAAACGACTGTGGGCCACAGTCGTTCGTCTGTGGCATCCACTGAACTTTTATAATTTACTCTAAGAGCTTTCAATACAGGGCCACATCCTTCCGGGACACGAAACTCTTCTATTATTTGTTCCGGAGACCACTCCCGAGGGATCCCCTTCACAATTCCAATACGAGTGACGTTAAATGAAGGAATAAAAGCCTTGTACTTTGTTTCCAGGAGCTTTTCGTTTAAGACAAGCTCGTTTGCATCCTGAAAATGTTTTAACTCTATGGAAACCCTGTTTCGACCAATGCTCTTTACCCTATATTGGACTATATTTGAGACGTTCATCTGCCTCATGAGGAGTCCAAAAGTAATGGGATGAATGGATATTCCCACCGAGGCATCTTCAAACTCTTTTTGCACGTGAACTAGGAATGGACCCTTGTCTAAAGAATTATACATCTTCCTATTCACTGAGCTAGGAGAGCCATGAACAAGAGAGGTAGAAGGGATAGTAGTCTTCTTTGAGGAATTGTTGTAATTTTTCATGTTTTTCTCTGCCTCTGTTTGACTGAGAAGAACATGAACAAGTGAGGCAGTAGGGGAAGAAGTCTTCTTTGAGATTTTTTTTTTCTATTTGACTATCTGACGAATCCAAAACATTAGACTGGGATTTTGATCGAAACAATTTTTGGTTTCTATTGTCAGATTTCGGCGCCTTCCTTTTTCCATGCCTGCACACTTCCGGAAGGGCGAGAGTAGCTGAGGGAGGCAACAAAAAGCCATCCTCATTCATGGGAGTTTCAAAAGCTGTAAATGAATTGTTAGTTTCAATTGTCATGAACTAGCTAGGGGAAGGAGGAGCATTATTGACAAAGAATTCGTCACTAAGCGATACGCTCTGAACATTGGTAAGATCGAGAGATTGCTGGTTTGACCCCGGCAATATCCACCTCCTCCAGGATCCTCAGGGTCGGGATGCTTATGTGGCATATTTGTAACTTGGACTACAATGTGCTTCAACCAACTTCCTTGTGCAAATTATATTTAACTCAATAAAATTTTATAAAATAACTCAGCCAAAAGAAACCCGTGTATCCTCCGACGACTTTCGATTGCTTCGACGACGTTCAATTGTTTCTCCAAAATGTCTTCAATTTCTTCTTAAATTTTTTCACCTGTGTGTTTTTGAGTTTCTTGTTTAGTTGCCAGTGTGAATTTCATAAGTTTCATTTCTTCAGACAAAAGTGGAATGTGCCGGTTATATAGTTACGTCTGCTGTACTGGTCTGCCGAATTGGGTGAATTCTCGGATTTTGCATCTGTGCAACTTCATAAATTTAATTACTTGATCACTTAAGCGCTGGATCTTTCTTTCTTTATTGTCATGGAGCTTGAGTTAATTACGAAACTTAAAAAAGTGCAATATGTACTGGGCGTTAGACAGCTTTTCTGTTTTTGAACCTGCAATCTAATAAAGTGGCCGCTGTAATCATGTCTGTGGAAGAAAAGTGATGGTCCATTGGACCAGGTCAAATTTTTCAGACATAAATAATTTCTAGTCTGGTAATAAGAATAGCCTCATTGCCGTATCGTTTTTCGAGTAATTTTCTTATTTCTGATTTATAAACCAGTGCTCAATTAATCGTGGTATTTGAATCGGGACTCAGAATATCCGCTATTCTTTTGAATTTATCAAAAAATTACGTCAAGCTTGTTATCGCGACTAAGGGCGACTAAGGGATATGACTCCCTTCTTATATTACTAGGTGGTAGGGTTTAAGCCGCCCGGGTTGATACCACCGCACTGAATGAAAGGTCGGTCGAAACGGCTATGTAAATAGTTTGTGTTTTCCGTCCAGTTGAGTGTAGCCGGCACGACCGAAGGGAAGCACTGACGTGGCACCAAGTTCACCCGGTGTTATGGGCTGACATCACGGATGTTGTAGGTGATGTAGCCAACCATGTCAGTTTCTATAAAAAAAAAAAAAAGTTATCAAATTATGCTTGCTCTCATCAAGCAAAAGAGCACTGCGACCTAGGTATATCGATTAGCATGTCCCTAATAGGCTGACAATTTGCTCTGTGACTAATGCTTGACAGCATCATCCGCATGCTGTGCCGCCTTGTGGGCGTACTCGTGTCGATGGTAGGAGGAGCACTGGTAGCAAAAGCGGTCGAAGCTCTTAGGCGGTTTAGGTCTTCAGTTTCATCAAAATTATCCGACGCGACTGCATCATCCACGTCTGCTAATTGATCGCCGATTGTTTCAAATGATGATAGCAGTTCACGCTGTTCTTCGTTGGCAACGGCTTCCAGTTGCGGAGCTCTGTACCTCAGATGTTTGAATATTTTCTTGCATTTGGTAATCAGTTGCAGAACCTCATCAGTACTCTGAATGCCATTAACGGTGACATGGTTATGTAGAGCATGTCCCAGACAAAGATGATTCTGCATATTCATTAAATTTTTAGCTCTTTCCATGTTAGAGCCCGAGTCGGTCACCAAGACAATACCTTTTTGTGGAATCTGAAATGCTCGCAAAATGTCTTCAATTTCTTCTTAAATTTTTTCACTGGTATGTTTTTGAGTTACTTGTTTTGTTGCCAGTGTGAATTTCATAACTTACATTTATTGAAGTAAAGTGGAATCTGCCGGTTATATGGTTATGTCGCCTGTACTGGTCTGTCGAATTGTGCGAACTTTGCAACTTCATAAATTAATTTCTTGGTCACTTATGCGCTGGATGTTTCTGGTTGGAAGATGGAGTATGATCATGGAGCTTGAGTTCATTACAAACTCTAAAAAAGTGCAATTGAGGAGCTGGCGAACTCGGATGAATTCGGGTTAGCAAATTTTACGGGAGAGCCAAAAAACTGGGAAAACTTTTTCTGATTGAATTGTTTTATAAAACTTTCCTTAAAAATCATACATTGTGATCCCTGAAGTCAGAAGTACTTGTTTATTAGAAACGAAATGAATGATATAGTTTCTTTATGATTAATTCATAAAAAAAATTATCCAGTTTTGTTAAAAAATTTCAAAATGATCCGGATTAGATCGCTGTGATGATGTGAAAATTCTCGAGAAAAGTAGAGACAGCAGAAATACAAATCCTAAAAAATATTACAACTGTAAAACTTTATTAGTTACAACACAATTTTTACCAATAGTAAAACGTAGGTGTTAAATGTTACTACACCTAAATGATCAGTTCTGAACCAAAAAATCAATGAATGTACGGCGTGTGAATTTTAATTTTGCCCTTCGCATCCATCCGCAAAAGGCGGATATATTTTAAGTCCAACTGTCTTAAGTAATTCAACAAAGTGGAAGCCACTTCGTTTGAACTTTTCTTTACCTGGTCTTCCGTCCATAAGTATAGTTTTGGGTTTACACTATCCATGTCAACAATAAATTAACAATAAAGCTCAAAAGCACAAGTGAAGTTAGTTATGCAAGCCAACTACGCAAACTTCATCTGCCGTATTTTTTTTTTTTAGGTTTCGGTATCCCGTACAGAAGTCTATTACTAAGCCTAAGACGTCTATCTGTTCGTCCGTTCGATGGCTGTATCTTTGGAACCGTAATAGCTAGCCGGTTGAAATTTTCACAGAATATGTGTTATTTTGGTGAAAATAACAAATAATAAAAAAATTAAAAAGTGAAAAATTATACTCCGTTCATCATAGCAACTAATGCCGAGCGGTTTCTCTTTCTCTGTACTTCTCACTCTCGCAAAGGGTCATTGCAGTGACTGTGAACTGAGGTTATAAATATAGTTTAAATTTAAAAAATTATTGAATTATTGTTTATTTATTTGATGAATGAAAATTTTGCAATAAACCTGTTTATTTTTATTTTTTGCTTGGAATCAAGTAAAATATTTATATTTTCACTGTAAATTATTTAATATTAAAATTATATACTATTTAAATTTTGTGCCTAATCTATTTACTCCAGCCGTTCGTTCTATTGTAGGTGGATAAGTTAACCCACCAACACAAATAATATACAAAACTTCAAAATAACACGTGAAAAATATGCAAAACAATTAATACGTTATTATTATGATGCGTAGGAAAGGCTACTGCTTGTAATTCGTAGACTGACCGGCCGACTGCACCTGGCTACCTGAAACCTTCTCAGAATAAAAACGGCAAAACTAACTCCAGGCGCAGCGGCGCACGCACCGTTATGGTTTTGAGATGACTTTCACATACACCTATGACTCACAAACACAACCTTGTGTCCTGTGTAAAGAAGAGTAATAACCGTTGCGAGAGCGAGAAACCGCTCGGCAGTAGTTCCTAGGTTGAACGGAGTATAAAAGGGATGGGGACCCCCTTGAAACTTGAAAGAAACGTGTGTTTTTTCAAGGATTTTTTTGTGTGGTGCGGAAACCTCGGTGCGCATTTCCGACTCGCACTTGGCCCTGGTTTTTTTTCTGTTATATACTTAGTTGTTAATACAGATAAACCACCTAGAAGGGTCAGCATAGTAAAAAAATTACCTGTATAATGAAGTAATATTGGTAAAATAAAACGCACCCCGAACCGTATCCACTGCCAGATCTGCGAGCGCGATATCTCTGCCGTGGCCGAGTCCTCCACGCTGCCGTTGTAGAAGAAGTGCCCCGTGCCGGCGAGCCAGTGGTACACGAACAGCAGCGAGACGGCCACGTTGTTCCTCACGCCGTCCAGCGTGACGCCGCCGCTCGGCATCCGGAGCAGATCCTCCGCAGACACCGTCACATCGAGCTTCTTGCCTATTTGGTTGGGCGATATACCGGACTTCTTCCATAGCTGCAAACAAATACGACGGGGGTGTTTGAAGTCGAAGTCAGGATGAAGTACGCAGCAGCTGGTTCCAACTGCCCGGGCAAAAGCATGCGAAGGGACTACTTTCTGGGTATAAATTTTTTTTTATGGTAACTGTCACAGTTGCCAACTGTTGGCTACATCACCTACATCATCCGTGATGTGACAGATGTCAGCCCATAACACCGGGTGAACTAGGTGCAATGTCAGTGCTTCCCTTCGGTCGTGCCGGCTACACTGAACTGGACGGAAAACACAAACTATTTACATAGCCGTTTGGACCGACCTTTCATTCAGTGCGGTGGTACCAAACCGGGCGGGTTAAACCCTACCACCTAGTAATATAAGAAGGTAGTCATATCCCTTAGTCGCCTTTTACGACATACACGGGGAGAGATGCAATGGAGTTATTCTTTTAAAGTACCGGCCCCACACAGTACTGAACTCGCTTCATCGCCTCTGCAGCGTCAGATCGTCACGCGCATCTACACTGACGAGCGCTGTGCGAAAGAGAGGCAATATGAGCACAGAGCGGGCTCGAGAGAGATATTACCACGACTGCGGTGCTGTGGAAAGGCCGCGGTGAGAATGACGGGAGTAGCCCGTCCCCCCTTTGCCTCATACTTTACCCCCAATCCGACCTAATTTTCGTTTCTGCGCCGGCGACGAGACGAGTTCGGTCCCGCCGATTATACTCGCGTAAATTCACTTCCGGGTTATTAAACCTAAAATGGAACGACATAGGAGTCCTAACAGGGACCTTAACAGGATACTGCAGACTAAACAAACACCGAATGGGCTTTAGCGACACACTGGTGTGCAGATTCTGTATAAAAGAGGATGAAACGCATCCTTTGTGATACAATAAATTATACAATAAACACTATTTATGTTGAATGTTAGTTATTGCACACTCTTTTACTATCGTTTGTTGATTTACGTTTTGTTTATAGACGTCCAGAAATACCAGCCTTTCGGCTACAAAATCCAGACGTCTACAACCTGCACTCTTGCGAGTACAGTGATCATGTATGCCAGATCGAGGCCCCATAGCTGCTCTGTCGAACATCCGTTCTTCCGAAAAAAATCCCATGGGAAACACAGGCTGCGTCCTTTCCCCAGCCGATCCGAGCCACCACCCGTCTACCCGAAGGAACCCCCGACCGAAGTCGAGAGCCGGGGGTGAAGCCTTCACTGCCACTGGGGTCAGCACCCTATCCAACCACAACCTGTGCCCAGGGCCTCAGCGTTTTGTACTAGCCTAAAGGCTTTTGTTTTCACCAGCTATGTATATGCGTGGAAGTGCATATGACCACCACCTAATGTGTACCGGGGATCCACCGGTCTCGAATGACAGACTTACGTCAGCGTCATTAGCTCGTGAGAAATCCATCCCACATCCACATATAAGTGTGTGTTGCACCGACGCGACATACCGATCTACATTATTCGCATGTCTACCAATTCTCCACATTGGTTACGGAGCTCTAAGTGGCTCACCACTCGCAGCTTTCGCTACTTATTCCCGTGTTAGGTGCTTTAACTACACAAGTACGGAAGCACCAGGGAATCAACGCTAAACCACAACCCCTGCGAGACCAACTCCAGTGTTCCGTCCGTTAGTTATTGTACACTCTTTACTTGTACAATAAAGAGTGTCCGGTTACGGCGTGAATAGTGACCTGGTTGACGTGAGGCACGACGCGCGCGTCATACACGAGGAAGCCGTCCACGCCGACATCCATCTCCTTCAGCTTCGCCTGAAGTATGCCGGCGATCACAGCTTTACTCCTGCAAACAGTTCACTTGTTTTTTTTATGGGAACTGACACAGTTGACTATATACCAGTGGCGGTTCCCCAGGTGAAGCAAGAGAGGTGCCGCCTCACTTGCGCCTCTTGAACGTAATGAAAAAAATATCAACATGGATGTTTATTTATTGCTAGACTTTGGGCATGTCCTGTCCTCGAAATGAAAACTGCAATACAACATTCATAAAATGCTATTATGTAGGTAATCCTGGAAAGAGTCTTCAAACCGAACGAACCGGCACCAGATGCAGACGAAGGGGACATAGACTCTCTCCTAAATCAAGACTTCCAACTGGACCTCCCACTGAAACTTGTAACCCCTCAAGAAATTAAGAGACTCATCTTCAAGCTGGAGGACAAGAAGGCACCAGGGTTCGATCTGATCACTGCTAAGGTGTTGAAGAACCTGCCAAGAAAAGCTCTGACCTTCTTGACGACCCTGTACAATGCGATGCTTAGAGTATCCTACTTCCCAGCTCTTTGGAAGGTGTCACAAATAATAATGGTACACAAGCCGGGAAAACCTGAAAATCTAGTGACCTCATACCGACCAATTAGTCTGCTGCCAATTCTCTCCAAATTGTTCGAAAGGGTCTTGCTGATTCGCCTCAACCCAATACTGACTGCCCAACAGATTATCCCAGATCACCAGTTTGGATTTAGACAGCAGCATTCCACAATAGAACAGGTCCACAGAGTCTGCAATAAGATAAGGAAATCTTTGGAGGAAAAACAGTACTGCGCTGCTGCCTTCCTTGACATCCAACAGGCCTTTGACAGAGTATGGCACAAGGGTCTACTCTACAAGATAAAGTTGTTCCTCCCACACTCCTTTTTCTCCATCTTGGAATCCTACCTGATGGAGAGATTGTTCCAGGTCAAGGAAGGAGACTGCACCTCGCCATTTCATGTCATTGAAGCCGGCGTCCCACAGGGCTCGGTTCTAGGACCAGTGCTTTACACTCTATTCACGGCGGACTTGCCAAGCACCTCAGAGGCCACTATGGCTACCTTTGCAGACGACACGGCAATCCTTGCCAGTAACCCAGATCGCACAATAGCCTCTCAGGAGCTGCAGTTCTGCCTAAAAGCAGTCCACGAATGGCTCCAGAAATGGAGAATTGCAGCCAGTGCTACAAAGTCGGTGCAGATCACATTTACTCTGAGGCAAGGGAACTGCCCCCCAGTAAAGCTGGGCGAACACGAGCTGCCCCACGAAGATAGTGTTAAATACCTAGGCATACACCTCGATAGAAAGCTAATATGGAAAAAACACATAAAAGCCAAAAGAGACGAAGCAAACATACGATATAGAAATCTCTATTGGCTGATTGGCAGAAATTCCAAACTTTCGCTGGAAAACAAAATGCTAGTGTATAAAATTGTAATAAAACCTATCTGGACCTATGGACTTCAGCTGTGGGGCAGTGCCAGCACATCCAATGTGGGCATTATCCAGCGGCTTCAAAATGGGATTCTTAAAAGCCTAGCCAACGCACCGTGGTTCATAACCACCACGGAAATACACCAGCTTCTCGAAATATCGACAGTCTACGAAGAAATAGCTTCTGTCACCAAAGCCTATAAACAAAGGCTCATAAAACACCCCAACCAGCTGGCAGGACAGCTTACTACACTCCCGTATGAGAAAAGGCTCAAGAGACAAGACATCCTGGAGTTGTGACATGAAGTTCAACAACCCAGCTATATAATCGAGGCATCTTCGATGGAGGGTGCACTCACCAAGCCTTAACCATCTCACACATCTGCTTATAGTCTAGAGACTGATCGCAGATAGTCAAAATATAAAAAAAAAAAAAAAAAAAAATGTAGGTAATCCACTTAAGTGCCTCACTAAAATTCATTGGTCAAAGCCGCCACTATATACGTCAACATCATAGACGTTTATTATTTCTCTATGGTCAACATAGAGAACACTGATCACTAAACAACTGTATCAAAAGGTATCAACAATTTCTGACAAAGGCTCTATACCCCAGATTTTTTTTTACTTTAGATTTTATGTGGTAAGAATTATCAAGCTTAAATTATAGTTATTCTAGCTCTCAAACTGCATCATCATCAACTGTAAGCGGTGTCTATTGTGTAGTTAGTCACAATGTATTGTAATTGATGTTGTAATGTAATGTTTTCGTCGAAATACAAATTTTTAGCTCCTGTGTTGTATATTTCATCTAAACAAAAACGACAAAGACGGGAACGTAGATTGGACTGTCCTTAAGACGAGAAAAAAAAATATTTTGACGAGAAAAAAAAATATTAAGACCAGATAAAAAAATATTGAATCGGATAAGGTTTATGGGGCTAGAAAACAAAAATGCCGAAAGACGATTTTGTATGGAGAAAGTTAACTTGCGTCTCATCTTTAAGTACCAACCCCACACGGGATTATTTCTATTCATTTTTTATTTTCGACAGTCAGCCTCTGATGAGACGTCTTGATGAGCTCACAGTGAGTGAGTGAAGTCGTAAAAATAAATCTATACATATAATAAAATCGTAGAGGTAAGAAAGTCTGTACATTGAATGTATTCGGAAAAAAACTAACCAGGGTGGCTTAAAATGAGATACTGAACATGTTAGAACAGTTTTTAAAATTTTTGTTTGTTTGTTTGTTTGTCTGTACGCGCATCACGCAAAAACCACTGAACGGAATTAGACGAAACTTTGTATAGTGGCAGTTTATAAGCCGGGTTAACATAATACGTAAAAAAAAATAACAAAAATAAAAAAAAATTAACAATTATAAACATTATTGCGCGTTTAAAATCACGTAGTCCAAAGTACATAATTATATCTTGAGAACTGGTAGCAAATACAATTTGAATAAAATATATATAAAAAAAAATATAAAATATTCATTCGAAATTTAAAAATAAGTAGATACAACGAAAATGACAGTTCTTCTTTTTTATAACTTGAACACAATAGTCTATACATATCTATTCTTTCTATACATATCATAAAATCGTAAATGCAAAAATGTCTATTTGTACGCGCATCTCGCAAAATCCACTGAACGGAATTTGACGAAACTTTTTATAGTGACAGTGTATATCCCGGATGAACATAATAATTAAAAAATATAATAAAAATCACGTAATCCAAAGTAAAGGTAAAAAACAATTTAAACAATTAAATGTCATGTTGACAACGGAGAACTGTCATCTCGACGTGAGCTGGCCGGTGACAAATTGTTTGATAAATAAAAATAATAATTGAAAGTCGAAGTTATGTCGCTGTCATTGGTGCAATAAAATTTATATATCTGTTGCCCGCGGCTTCACTCGCGTGAAATTCGTATTTAAAAAAAAGAAAGTAAGTAACTAAAGGCGGGCCCGAAGGCGGATCTGCGCTTACGTAAACGATATTCTTTCTCGATGAAAGTAACTAAGGGCGAGGCGGAAGGCGGAGCTGAGTTCAGGAAGAAGAAAAACATTCTTGAAGAAAGTAAGTAACTAAGGGCGAGGCCGAATGCCGAGCTCTATTCTGGAAGACCATAATCCTTCTCGAAGAAAGTAAGTAACTATGGGCGAGGCCGCAGGCCGAGCTGCGTTCAGGAAGAAGCTAAACCATCTTGAAGAAAGTAAGTAACTAAGGCGAGGCCGAAGGCTGAGCTACGTTCGGATAATTGAAAAACCATCTCGAAGAAAGCAAGTAACTAAGGGCGAGGCCGAAGGCCGAACTGCGTTCAGGAAGAAGCTAAACCATCTTGAAGAAAGTAAGTAACTAAGGCGAGGCCGAAGGCTGAGCTACGTTCTGACAAATGATAAACCATCTCGAAGAAAGCAAGTAAAAGGGCGAGGCCGAAGGCCGAGCTGCGTTCAGGAAGAAGCTAAACCATCTCGAATAAAGTTAATTAATATTAAGATTGAGTTAATTTAATTAAAATTTTATTATAAAGTCCACGCTTCTAACGGACGGCAAATATACCGTGCATCCTAGAACCTCGCGGTTATTCCCGGCTGGATGGCAGGAGGCCCGATGCTATCACCTTAGTTCCATGGACTAAGGGTAGTTCTTTGATGTGGGACGCCACTTTTGTTCTCACATTGGCTCCAAGTCACGTTAGGACATCTTCAAGAGCGGCTGGCGCGGCCGAGGCTGGGGCGGAGAGCCTCAAACGCAGCAAATATAGAAATATAATTCAAGATTTCGAATTTGTTGCGTTTTCGGTTGAAACCCTCGGTCCGTGGAGCAGTGAAGCCAAAAGAGGCTTGAGCTGGTTGACGCAACTGGTGTCCCGCCATCAAGGGCTTATGTACTTCATTCAAAGGGTAAGCCTTGCCATCCAGCGAGGTAATGCCGCAAGTGCTCTAAGAACATTTGAAAATGCCCGTTTTGATAGTTATTTTAATGTTTGTTAGGTAGGTTTAATTCTTTAGTTATTAATATTACTTTTTTATTTTTATGAAATAAATAGATTGAGTAAACAATATTATATTCTATCGAAGAAAGGAAGTCTTTAAGGGCGAGACCCGAAGGCGGAAGAGGGTTTTTGGTTTACCTGAACGAAGCTCGGCCTTCGGCCTCGCACTTAGTTCCTTCCTTTCTTCCAGAAGGTTTATCGTCTTCCTGAACGCAGCTCGGCCTTCGGCCTCGCCCTTACTTACTTCCTTTATTTGAGAAAGGTTTATCGTTTACCTGAAAGCAGCTCGGCCTTCGGCCTCGCCCTTAGTTAGTTACATTCTTTAAGAAGGTTTATCGATTACCTGAACGTAGCTCGGCCTTCGGCCTCGCCCTTAGTTACTTATATTCTTCTTTGGAATACGAATTTCACGCGAGCGGAGCCGCGGGCTCAGCTAGTAAATAATATAGCTGTTGATCTAACTGTGGGTGAGTGGAGTCTGTGGCGGGCGGCAGGACGGCGGCGGCCATGCCTCCGGTGGCGGGCGCGCCGCGCGCGTGGCACGTCCGCACCACCAGCTTCAGGTAGCTCTGCATGAAGTGCTGCTCCATGTTCACGTACTTGTTGCGGTCCGGCAACACAAAGTCCTCCCGCCACCCTGGTACATCATTATCATTTAACGGTGACACAGATTACTTAATAGTTAATTCGTAACAGATAAATCACTCCATAGAAAAAGTTCCATATCTACGGCTTTAATAGCCTAATGCTAATTAAATGGTAACCCTTTATACCAGGGAACCAACTGCCCGGGCAGAAGCACGCGAAGTCACTACTTTCTGGGTACTCGCGTAAATTCACTTCTGAGGTATTAAACCTAACTGGAACTTCATAAGTGTCAGGCACCTTAACAGGACACTGCACACTAAACAAACATCTACACCGAATGGGCCTTAGCAACACACCGGTGTGCAGGTTCTGTATAAAAGAGGATGAAACGCCCGTACACATTCTTTGTGAATCTGATTCGCTCATTCACAGTAGAAGCCGTATTCCTGGGGGTTATATTTTTAACCCATGTACAGGTGCTCAACCCCAAGAATTTAACTCGGTTCATAGCGGCAATCGGACTTGGGGTGAGCTATAAACTTTTGAGAGATCACAATAGAGCTTCCTAGGTCAAACTGATAACAGGCCTCAGCGTCAGGCTTTACGCACTCTATGTACGTGCGCGCGCTAACTACCTATCGCCCGGCGGGCCGCCGGCGGTCTAATTCAGCGGAAATTCGTCAGCCGCGCGAAGCACATCTACACGCTCACCCACGCTACTGCGCAGCTGCAAAGCAACAATCACTTTACACTCGATTGTTTAGGTACATTTTCGCACGCAGCGATTGGCGACGTGAAACAGTAGGCTATTAAAGCCGAAGGTATGGAAATTTTTCTATGGAGTGATTTATCTGTTACGAAGTAACTATTAAGTAATCTGTGCCCGGGTGCCAACGGACCATCTTAAAGTTTCAGTGCGGAGAATGGCCCACCCCTCTCCTTAAAGAGGCTGGGCAGCAAACAAACACTGTCAGCTCAACAAATCCGAGACGAAACTTCCTGTCAAATAGAGCAGTGGAAATGTGGAACAAACTGCCCGAAGATGTCGCACAAGCACCCACCACCAATTCCTTTAAAAACAGGCTCGACAAACACCTAAAAAAAACACCAAACTAAACTAACATCAAAATAACAAAGTACCAGTGAACTTAGACATGAACACATCAGCTTAGGCTGTTCGTTCATCAAATAAATAAATAAATAAAAAAAACAAACAGCTCACCAAACTTGGCGATAATGGATGCGGCGTAGTCCCAGATGCCGCAGTTGAGTCCGAGCGAGTGTTGCCGCAGCGCGTACAGTATCTCCTCCAGCTCGAACGAGGCGAGGATGTTCTCGATGAGGACGCACGCCTTGATGGTGCCTTGAGGGATGTCCAGCTCGCGCTGCGTCCACGCGAACATGTCGTTCCACAGGGCCGCCTCGGACGCGCCTTCCAACTAAACAAAAACGTTATACATAGAATAGAATACAATTCTTCAATGCAAACTTTTTTTTATGGAAACTGACACGCTTGGCTGGCTACGTCACCTACAACATCCGTGATGTCAGCCCATAACACCGAGTGAACTAGGTGTCATGTCAGTGCTTCCCTTCATTGTCGTGTCGGCTACACTGAACTGGACGGAAAACACGAACTATTTACATAGCCGTTTTAAGGAAACAAAACGAAATATAAGGATCTATAATTTATCTATTATTTCACAAATAAAAACCCTACAGTGTTTGAACAATTATTATACTACATTTTAGTAAGTATGCGTAATTTACTAAGGAAGCTGAGTTTGCGATGGCTTCACTGAACATATCCGGGCCCATTGGCAGTAGAGGGTGTCAATCTTTATTAGCCGCGTACTGACTGAGTGCGGCTGCCGCGCGAGGCAGCCTCGGCTCGCATGCCTCGGTCAGTCAGTAGGCGCCTCGCCCGAGGCAAGCACACGCACGGTCTCGGGCGAGCGTTGCCTCGGCCGATCCGCCCGCTGTCAGTTTTTTGTCACGCTCAAAGGAGCCTCAGTCCATTTGCCGCGCGCACTCAAGACGGACGTTGTGTGCCTCGCTCGCCTCGCTTATTCGCGACATAGATAAGGAGCTGTCTCATCTTGACAACTCGCTTTAAACTAACAATGTTCGGACGGAATATGGCTCGGCTTTTCCTCGCGCGGCAGCCTCGCGACAATTGGTTTTGTAGCGAGGCAGCCTCGCGCGGCAAATCGTCGCGCGGCATACGGCTGAGGCAGCCTCGCCGTATGCCGCGCTCAGTCAGTACGCGGCTATTGAGTTGATACTAATTATGTATCAAAATTTGACAAAGGCTCTTTACACCTGATACTCATAATTACTAGGTCTTTTGTAGTCATCATTCTCATTAACCAGTAGGTTCCCACCGGTTATAAAAATGCTCATCTTTGTAACAAAATGCCACGCGATACATAATAGCTGTTGCCTTGTGTTTCCTACAGTTTTGTATGCAGAGAGAGAGCTGACCTTGGGTAGGTAGAAGTACGGTCCACTGCTCGTCTCGTGGAGTCTCCGAGCGTTGTGGAACATGAGGATCGCGAAATCGACCAGCGGCCCCGCCGCCTCCTTACCGTCGATCTGCAAACATTAACACAAGAGTTTGACAATTCTTTATTCATTCTTCTTTATTCATCATTCGTATGGTAGTAAAAACTAAACAGGACAAATTCAAGCGTAGTGACGCTTGAATTTGTCCTGTTTAGTTTTTACAATTTGGTTCGATTACACCCACAAAGAAGAACCGGCACGAAACTTCGCAGGGTTCTTTTTTTAATATATTCGATTACAATACATTGTGACTAGCTATACAATAGACACCGCTTACAGTGTTAGATACAGTTTGGGAGCTAGAATAACTATAATTTAAGCTTGATATTTTTTGTTTTTTTTATTTTTTTAAGGAAACTGACACGGTTTGCTACATCACCTACAACATCCGTGACGTCAGCCCATAACACCGGGTGAACTAGGTGCCATGCCAGTGCTTCTCTTCATTTCACGTCGGCTACACTGAACTGGATGGAAAACACAAACTATTTTAATTGATGATTAAATGAATTAAATGATTTATGATTGAATTAAAGTGTGAAGCTTTGGGGCCCCTGAGCAGGCTCACGTCACTCGACGGTACCTACTGCGACAGGTGCCTACACTTTCGACCAACTCCGGCACTGGCCTCGTCAGTCGGTTGCTGCGCGCTCGGGGCGCTGCATCGCATACCCGGTTTTATTTTAATTTTTTTGTTCAAATGTATATTGTTTTATGATGTTATGTTATATAATAGCTTTTGCCTGCGGCTTCGCTCGCGTGAAATTCGTATTTAAAAAGAAGAAAGTAAGTAAGCCCGCTACCGTACCTTTATTTCTTTGCACGGAACAATTCAGTTTGTATGAGAGCCATGTCTTAGCATAACCGGAACAGAATTTTATTTAGCCTACATACATACATACAGAAAGATTTCTAAAAATCGTCCAGTCAGGTTTTAGTATCTTACGTAGAGTCTACAAACTAAGTATCTCATAACTTACTCCATTCATTACAGATTTATTATTAGTATTGCCCACTGCATCTCTCCCCGTGTATGTCGTAAAAGGCGACGAAGGTATAACTGATTCCTATATTACTAGGTGGTAGGGTTTAACCCGCCCGGGTTGGTACCACCGCACTGAATGAAAGGTTGGTCGAAACGGCTATGTAAATAGTCTGTGTTTTCCATCCAGTTCAGCGTAGCCGGCACGACCGAAGGGAAGCACTGACGTGGCACCAAGTTCACCTGTTGTTATGGGCTGACATCACGGATGTTGTAGGTGAAGTAGCCAAGCGTGTCAGTTTCCATAAAAAAAAAAAAAACTTTTGATAAATATCGTACAACCATAGCGGATTTGTTGGACGACACGCTCGACGATCCGGTAGTAGGGTGTCGTCCCTGTCGCGCGAACTCACACATCTCTGTGCGACAGGAACGACACTCTACAGTGGGGTTGTCTCTTTCTAAAGCTCAACATGACTTCTTTTCTGCTGGGAACTGTACCAATATTTTTTTTAATTTTTTTTTATGGGAAGCACGACATATGACGCGCGCCATACTAAGGCAGTGGTGTACGGCGCCCACGGGCATTCGGATATTTACGGGGCTGCGAATACCATGTCGGCCGGCTAGGTGCACCTTCAAATTATGTTTGAAGGAACCCAGACTGTACATTGGAGGAAAGGATGCAGGTGGGAGTGCATTCAACATGTTGGCAACCCTGTAAATAAAGGATTTACAAGATCAATTTGTCCTAAGTCGGGAGATATCGACAGTGTGTGGATGCATTCCCAAACGGTTGCGCGTGGAACGATGGTAGAATGATGATAGCTCAGTGGTACGGTCGGTCGTCTGTTATTAACCAACGCTGAGCACAGTCAGTACTTGGATAGGTGACCGCTCGACCGTTGGAAGCTGACCGTGGTTCAGATTCTACGTTAAACTGTAGGTCCCTTCCCTTCTTACCTTACTAGGTGGTAGGGTTTATCCCGGCCGGGTTGGTACCACCGCACTGAGCGAAACGTCAGTCGAAACGGCTATGCCAATAGTTCGTGTTTTTCGTCCAGTTCAGTGTAGCCAACATGAAATGAAGGGAAGCACTGACATGGCACCTAGTTCACCCGGTGTTATGGGCTGACATCACGGATGTTGTAGGTCGTGTTTTCCGTCCAGTTCAGTGTAGCCGACATGAAATGAAGGGAAGCACTGACATGGCACCTAGTCCACCCGGTGTTATGGGCTGACGTCACGGATGTTGTAGGTGATGTAGCGGCTACTTCCATTTATGGAAACTGACATGGTTGGCTACATTGTAGCCAACCATGTCAGTTTCCATAGAAAAAAAATTTAAAAAAATTAATGTAAATTTCAAAATTTCTACCATTTCATGTCACAGCATCATTTGGAGCAAAGGTCAAGCTTATCAGCCAGTCGAGATAACACATGCATAATCAGTACCCGCAGTAAGGTCGGTATGCACACGTTATCCTGTTATCTTTGTGTGCGTTGTGCGTAAACACAAACATAAATTAAGGATATTATGTTCTGCGTCTCCGCTCCCATACTAACATAATCATAATCGAACAACTGCTTCAAAACAGTTTGCTATATACATATATAGATAGGCCAATTGTAAACAGAATTATAGACTTTTCCACTAACGAATTATTTTACCAAAATATGGTTCTTACATAAAAATTGTCATTAATACACTTGAGCAGGGTTTATGAAACATATTTGTGAATGTGAAAACCCAATTATAAGTGTTATCTTCCGCCAATTATTTTACATTAATGACGAAATTGTGGATATATTATAATTTATATAGATATATAACACAACAGCTGACAACACACAAATAACAAAAAATAAATTAATAATAACTAATCTAAAGCCTACCTTTATTGGCACAAAGTAAAAACTATTATTTAAAGTACCTATATTATATTATTATACTAATAAGCATTTATTTTCATAAAATATAAAAAATTAATACTAACAACTATAGAATAAAAAAAAATATATATGTAAATAGGTACTTAGAAAAAAAGTTTATGCACGTAAATGTTGTAAAAAATTATTTGTAATAATTATTTATCATTTTATCATTGTTTATTTTGTATTGAGCGCATTATGTTTCCGTGTTGTTTGTGTACAGATATGGGTGTATACCTGAAATAAATGTTTACGTAATAAAAAAATAAATAAAAATACACGTAATACCAATCCAATGGCAGGCATTTTTAGGGTTCCGTATCCATACTGAAGCCTATTACTAAGCCTACACCATCTGTCTGTCTGTCTGTCTGTCCGTCCGTGTGCTGTATCTTTTGAACCGTAATAGCTAGCCGATTGAAATTTTCACAGAATATGTGTTATTATATGCCAAGAAATAATAAAAAAATTTAATGACATAATATGAAGAATCTAATGGCAGGCGCTTATTCCACGGGGAGTGCTCGGAGGAGCTGTTTAACGCGATTCCGGCGTCCCCTTTCCACCTCCGTACAACGCGCACTGGGCAGGGATTGCATCCCTATACGCTGGATTTACCGCGGATGCGTACAAATCGGTTCTGCAGATCCTTTCTCCACAGAACCGGCAAACTCTGGAACGCTCTACCTGCCCACATATTTCCCCCCAAGTATAGTCTCGGGTCCTTCAAGAGAGGCGTGAATAGGCACCTGTCAGGCCGGCATGGCATTCGCAGCCCCCGCCTGCGTCCGAATGTCCATGGGCGTCGCTAGACACCTTATGGGTGACTCGGCGCCACATGTCGCGCTTAGTATAAAAAAAAAAAAAAAAAAAAAAAAAGGTATTGTTAGGGTTCCGCCGGATCCATACGGAAGCCTATTACTAAGCCTACACCATCTGTCTGTCTGTCTGTCTGTCCGTCCGTGTGCTGTATCTTTTGAACCGTAATAGCTAGCCGATTGAAATTTTCACAGAATATGTGTTATTATATGCCAAGAAATAATAAAAAAATTTAATGACATAATATGAAGAATCTAATGGCAGGTATTGTTAGGGTTCCGCCGGATCCATACGGAAGCCTATTACTAAGCCTACACCATCTGTCTGTCTGTCTGTCTGTCCGTCCGTGTGCTGTATCTTTTGAACCGTAATAGCTAGCCGATTGAAATTTTCACAGAATATGTGTTATTATATGCCAAGAAATAATAAAAAAATTTAATGACATAATATGAAGAATCTAATGGCAGGTATTGTTAGGGTTCCGCCGGATCCATACGGAAGCCTATTACTAAGCCTACACCATCTGTCTGTCTGTCTGTCTGTCCGTCCGTGTGCTGTATCTTTTGAACCGTAATAGCTAGCCGATTGAAATTTTCACAGAATATGTGTTATTATATGCCAAGAAATAATAAAAAAATTTAATGACATAATATGAAGAATCTAATGGCAGGTATTGTTAGGGTTCCGCCGGATCCATACGGAAGCCTATTACTAAGCCTACACCATCTGTCTGTCTGTCTGTCCGTCCGTGTGCTGTATCTTTTGAACCGTAATAGCTAGCCGATTGAAATTTTCACAGAATATGTGTTATTATATGCCAAGAAATAATAAAAAAATTAAATGACATAATATGAAGAATCTAATGGCAGGTATTTTTAGGGTTCCGCCGGATCCATACTGAAGCCTATTACTAGGCCTACACGATCTGTCTGTCTATCCATCCGTCCGTCTGTCCGAGGGATGTACCTTTTGAACCGTAATAGGTAGCCCCTCGAAATTTTCACATGTGTCATTATGGCGGATATGCCAAATAATAATAAAATACCGGTAACGATCGCTCATGCCATTCAAAATATTTTCTCAACTGTGGTCATCCATTCAAAATTACAAATCTCACCAAGACATTGTGCTCGATCATGTTCCAAGCGCGCGGACGGAGCATGAGGAGTGGGCAGGTGGAGATGTCCACGGGGGCACCGGCCAGCCGTCCCGCCACAACCTCACGCACGTTGTGGTACGACTGCACCTATAGACAACGTAATTTATTTGTTAATTCTTAATAAAATTAATTGATAATAAAACATGTCTCTGATTAACTGAGATCGGAATGGGTATAGGAGCATAAATACCTAATGTGCTTTGCACGCGTTAGTTTTAATTTGTGTCGGAATGTCGTCTAAAGTTCAAAAATTGTATTCTCATTTGTTCCATCATGGAACTGTTCCATGAAACCTCTATGAAAAAACTTTATTTACTTCTGATCTTGCATTTACTTTCAACATGTTGTATTTAATTGCTATTAAAATGGCCAATGGCCTTTTAAGCCTTTTCATTTTTGTTTCCTCCTTGAATCGTGCTGATCTTGCACTTGTAAGAATCCTTTACTAGATACCTACTCAAAAATATGAAAGAGTGCAGCTAGTGGGAAAATAAATAAATAGTCTGGAATTAGTGAGAAAAATAAAATTCGCATTATTTCCGTTTACAAAATCTATGAACCTATGCTAATCAGAAATTCTCATTTGTTCCATCATGGAACTGTTCCTTGGAACCTCTGCGAAATATCAATTTTTTGAAGTATAAAGAGACTGTGGGCCATGTTATTATGTGGCTAGTCAAGTACTTGTAATAACACGTATAAAAAAAAAAAAAATACCCGTTTCTTGTCGGTTCTTCATCGTGGGTGTAATCGAACCGGATAGAACAAATTGTGACTAGTTGGATTGCAGTCTAACTGCCATATGAATGATCAATAAACAATACAATACAACTGTAAGTCCATCTAGACAATTTTATTATTTATAGCGTCCCATCGCTAAATTGTGATAAAAATGGATAACTTATAGAATCAATTTTGTCAATCCATCACACCTCATAGATTAACGGAGCCGATTCCATGAAACTGATGCTAAAATACCACCAGATACCTGATTGCGCCAAGTGGGGCAGTGGCCGTCGTCGAACTCGACCTGCACGCCCTGCACGTCGCAGCGGAGCGCCTCCACCAGGTGCGCCGTGTTGGAGGCGGAGACATCGCCCACGTCCACGTGCCGGCATCTGCACACACGCACCGCTCGTCAAGTAGTACACACTAGTCGTATAGCTGAGTGAGCAGTGGCCGTCGTCGAACTCGACCCGCACGCCCTGCACGTCGCAGCGGAGCGCCTCCACCAGGTGCGCCGTGTTGGAGGCGGAGACATCGCCCACGTCCACGTGTCGGCATCTGCACACACGCACCGCTCGTCAAGCAGTACACACTAGTCGTATAGCTGAGTGAGCAGTGGCCGTCGTCGAACTCGACCTGCACGCTCTGCACGTCGCAGCGGAGCGTCTCCACCAGGTGCGCCGTGTTGGAGGCGGAGACATCGCCCACATCCACGTGCCGGCATCTGCACACACGCACCGCTCGTCAAGTAGTACACACTAGTCGTATAGCTGAGTGAGCAGTGGCCGTCGTCGAACTCGACCTGCACGCCCTGCACGTCGCAGCGGAGCGCCTCCACCATGTGCGCCGTGTTGGAGGCGGAGACATCGCCCACGTCCACGTGCCGGCATCTGCACACACGCACCGCTCGTCAAGTAGTACACACTAGTGGTATAGCTGAGTGAGCAGTGGCCGTCGTCGAACTCGACCTGCACGCCCTGCACGTCGCAGCGGAGCGCCTCCACCAGGTGCGCCGTGTTGGAGGCGGAGACATCACCCACGTCCACGTGCCGGCATCTGCACACACGCACCGCTCGTCAAGTAGTACACACTAGTCGTATAGCTGAGTGAGCAGTGGCCGTCGTCGAACTCGAACTGCACGCCCTGCACGTCGCAGCGGAGCGCCTCCACCAGGTGCGCCGTGTTGGAGGCGGAGACATCGCCCACGTCCACGTGCCGGCATCTGACACACGCACCGCTCGTCAAGTAGTACACACTAGTCGTATAGCTGAGTGAGCAGTGGCCGTCGTCGAACTCGACCTGCACGCCCTGCACGTCGCAGCGGAGCGCCTCCACCAGGTGCGCCGTGTTGGAGGCGGAGACATCGCCCCCGTCCACGTGCCGGCATCTGCACACACGCACCGCTCGTCAAGTAGTACACACTAGTCGTATAGCTGAGTGAGCAGTGGCCGTCGTCGAACTCGACCTGCACGCTCTGCACGTCGCAGCGGAGCGCCTCTACCAGGTGCGCCGTGTTGGAGGCGGAGACATCGCCCACGTCCACGTGCCGGCATCTGCACACACGCACCGCTCGTCAAGTAGTACACACTAGTTGTATAGCTGAGTGAGCAGTGGCCGTCGTCGAACTCGACCTGCACGCCCTGCACGTCGCAGCGGAGCGCCTCCACCAGGTGCGCCGTGTTGGAGGCGGAGACATCGCCCACGTCCACGTGCCGGCATCTGCACACACGCACCGCTCGTCAAGTAGTACACACTAGTCGTATAGCTGAGTGAGCAGTGGCCGTCGTCAAACTCACTCCGCTCTCGTCAAACTTCCGTAGCTAGTACGGTAGCACAGTAGTTTCCATAAAAAAAAAAAACTGTATTTTTTCATTGAATTAATTCACTGAACTCAACTGGGTTGGGCTGCTCTCGGAAAGTTAAAATTCGCCTTAAAGTCTGACCTGCAAAATTTATAAAGACGTATATGTGACCAGTGCATCCTTCGATGATGTACGGGTGTGAAACGTGGACTCTGACAGTCGCTGTTGTCCAAAGGTTGAAAGTTGCCCAACCCGCAATGGAGCGAACCATGCTGGGAAATTAGCTATGTGATATGGTGAGTAACGAGGCAATCCGTCGACGCACCAAGTTGATATTGGACATTCAGTATAACCAACTTGATCGAAGGGAAGCACTGAAACGGGCTGACATGACGGGTGTGTAGCCAATCATGTCAGAGGTAAGCATTATTTTAACGCCGGCGTAAACAGGTTAAATAAACAAACACTCGGAGTATGTCGATACGTACGTGAGCCTAGGCGGCAGCGGTGCGATGCGCCACGACCGGTCGCTGCGCTCCTTGGACTTAGCGAACTGCGGCAGATGGCCGGAACGCACCTCGCAGCGCCGACGCAACCGCTCGCGATACAACCCCTCTATCCTGCCTGCCACCACACATAACTATATTCACTAGAAGTTTCATTGTCAGTTCTTCTTTGACAGTCGACTGTTGCTATTGATTGTTAAGCAACGCTGGGTGGATCAGAAGACACGCGAAAGACCGACACCAACAGCAATGGTCACAAATAAACGACTGCAAGCAGGCAAGAGCGGCGGTGCCAGCCATCAACAGTAAGCTCACGAAGGGTATATAGTCAGTGAACTGCAAGCCATAAATAGTGAAGTGCCTACGAGACTTGAGGACCTTTTATCAAACCCAGAAAACTATAAGGCATTATATAATTTTATAAAAAACACAGTTGATGAAACATAATGAAAAAAATTTACATTTTAAAAAAATTTGCCGTTTCTTTCTACTATTTCTTAGTTTCCTTTGGTTTTTTCTTGACCTCACACCGTGGATAATTGAGCGATTACTTAACTGTTTTTTTACACTGTAAGCGGTGTCGACGTTAAAAAAGAACCTTGCAAAGTTTCTTGCGGGCTCTTCTTTGTGAGTGTAATCGAACCGGATTGTAAAAACAAAATAGCAAAGCAATATCAAAGAGCAGTCACGCATACGCTGCCGCAGTAGCGCGCACACACACGCACACACAATACACCTATAGCCTAGCTCGCTAGTCGCTAAATGCGCTCCCCGCTGCGCCAACTCGAAAGGGTGATCAGCGGGTGCGCGCGGGACGGGAGGGACTTCGGCCGCTTGTATAGAATACGATGGCGCTTCAAATGTAGCCAACCGGCCAATGAATGCCTCGATGTGTCGTCATTGGTCGCCCGTGTGATGCGTGCGAAATTTCAAATTATGTAACGGGATTGACGTTTTAGCTTATTCATCGTGGGGTGGAGGTCTTTCAAAATTAGTTCATAGTACGCTAAGGGGGGGTTCTGTATCATATAGGGAGTTTAACCTATATAAATTTTTTTGGACCTTGGGCTTTTTTTTTATGTATTTAAATAAAAAAATAGGTGGTTGATTTTTATAGCCTAATCGATTCAGTTATAATAGTAACAAAAAATTCTACATGACCATTATGATATAACACGTGTAAGTTGGTAAAAAAAATCAAATTCTTTCTATTCCATACTAATAAAACTAAAATTGTGGTTTTTCACCATTTCTGAAAGAAAGAGATCTACGTGTTTGAAGACTTTTTTGTTCCTGGTATGAAACTGAAACGATTAAGAAAAATTTTTTTTTAACATTTTACATTAAAAACATTTTTTTTTGTAAAAAAAAAATTCTTTGTTCTTCAAAAGTGATCTATTTCCGATACAGAACCCCCCCTTAGCGCACTATGAACTAATTTTGAAAGAACTTATATAATAAAAATAATATAACCACCATATTTTTTCACATTTGTTTTTGGTTTGGCGGCGCCAACCTAGCCAACATAAAGGAATCGCCGCTGAAAAAATGACAGCTATCAAAATAATTGTTTTCTCAAGACCTGAGAATATTTTTATTGTGTGTTCTATAGAAAAGGCAGAGGTTTCTATCCAAACAGCCAGTCCTTCTCATTCGTTTTCGTAAGAAACATTCATAGAACTCGCAATTTGTGATATTTTTCCATAATTTTTTTTTGGAGGCCGGCCGGCTCTTTTGGATGTCACGAAGTTAAATAAAAAGTAAAACACATACTGTCAAACTGTCTGGAGATTTTCTGCAGGAACTCCAGAGCTTCGGGGCTGAAGATTGTCTTCTGAGCCTCCTCCAACTTCCACGGAGGCGGCTGCAGTAGTACCACGTTGGACATCCTCTATAGGGGGCCCCATACAAGAAACATGTTATTTTCAAGGATTTTTTTCTTTTTCATTAGTTAATAAAGATAAAAAATATGTTCCTCCGAATTCCGGCATTAGGCGCCAGCGCCCCACCATTTCGTCATCGGGTTTTTTTTTTATGTAATCCGGTATGGGTGGCTGAGTCAGAGGTGCCAAAGCGCATGCTCCGACCAGCCAATATCACCTCCGAGAAGGTAGGTGCCATACCGGAGACTTCCCTGGATTGCTGGCTGGAATCCAGGAACACAGAACACAACCGAGTCTGCTATGCGGCCATCTCACATACAATACGGTGGTACAAACCCGACTGGGTTTGTACCACAATTTCTACAATTTGAGCCTACCACCTATTAAGGGGCAAGGGAATTGTTCGGTTGATGGCTGATTCTCTCTCAATTTTGAACAGTTGCATCTTGTATAGTGTGATGCAATCTCCGATGTCGATGCCGGTGCGATGTCAACTAGCACGATTCAATATTGAATCTTATGCTGTCGTCATCAAAGCAGTATTTGGCATCGGACACTAGAAGTTGACTTCAGATTTAACCCTTTCACTTCACATTTTATTTGGGTGAGTATTTGAACAGCGGGGGTTAGATCGAACATTGCTGGTAGTTCTATCCTGTAATTTAGGATATTAGAATATTAGTGAAATAATTTATTGCCGGAAATGCGTAGTTTCGGAGGAAAAAAAATTAAAAAAAAATATTTTCCATACTAAATTAATTTTCGATTTTTTTTTTAAATGCACCAAAACATTTATTTTGAATAGGAATTTATGCAAAAACGACATGCGCCGCCTCAACCATTAGGTTAGGGTTAATTTCTATAAGATGCGTCGCAACTTTTATTTTTTATAATATGTTATTACTAAGCTTCAATGTACCCGCTTTATATTTCTCCATTAGATAGATGCAATGCCGAGAAAAAAATAGATTTTTTTTTGTCGTAAAAACGGTAATACATACAGGCGTCAAACTTGGTGTGATGATTATAGTGCAAACTCTAAAGTAAAATAAAAAATTATAAAAACCGCTCAATTACACGGTGAAACGGAAATCTCGGTGCGCAAGTCCAACTCGCCCTAGTTATTTTCTTTGGAAAACTAACAATAACTATTTCTAGTTCCAGTATCTATGAAGGTACTTGCCTTAAAATTGGTATGCCGCGCGTCAAACACTCAGGAGACAAATCAAAACACCTCAATAAAGCAAAATATGTAAAACAATAATAAGAATTCGTAGGTTTTTATTTCCTTCCCATTCGATAGTTATCGCAATTACAACGGCTGTTTACGACTGACTGCAGACTGACACAAAGCAAAGGACTGACACTGACATTTCATATCAGGTATTCTGCGGTCAACTAGATAGACACCTGAAAGACTTTATCAATCCCTCGAACCCTTAAAACCATAATCCTGCAGCAATCGTCCGCATACATCTTGATCTTGAACATGTGGTGCGCATACATCAATGGATATCTTGTCTGTTTGCCCTTCAGACATGGTTCAGTTCTCACCTCTGTTGCCATGTGGTCTCTAAGTAGTTTCAGGTTACGTACTCCTAGGCGTGCCATCCTCCGATGCCACAAAAACAGTTCATCACTTGCTGTTGAAGTCCGTGCAACTCTCTGTGAAGAGTATTTCAGTTTATAAATACCTTTATCTGCAGTACCTTTAACTGATACCTTGCCTATTATACTAACTTCATTCTCTTTGTATATCTCGCATTCTCTCTCTGTGAACACAGCCACTAAACCTCTCTTAGTTAGGGTACCTACTTATACTCAGTAGATTAGTTGATAACCCAGGTACATACATAACATTCCTCACATCAACATCCAATTCATCCATCACCACAGTTCCAGTTCCTTGTCCATACATCTTACCACCATTCGCAGCCGAGCCGAGACCTCCCTCTTTTCGTGCTCTTTGTATCCTCTTTACCAATCTACCCGATTAGACATATGAGACGATGCTCCAGAATCTAGGATCCACTCTTCCTGGGGATGATCTTTTTCAGTAGCAGCAAACGTCGTATGCACACTCGCAGGAGAAATCTTCTTTTCTTTTGGGTAGTCCAGATAATCTCTTGCCTTGTGCGGTCCATTACAAATGAAACACTTGATTTGTCTCTGATTATCCCTCTGAATCTCTTGCTTGACGTTTGTGGTCCTCTTTGAAATAAGTGCAGAACTCGTCGCTGTAGTAGTGCCGAAGTAAACTTCATCCATTTGTAGAAGTTTAGTCTTGATGTAATCAGTCGTCAACGTAATATTTGTATTCTCAATAGCCATTCTCATAGGTTGAAAATCTTCGGTAAGACCTTGTAGCATTAATGCTGCAAGTAGCTCATCATCTATCTCCTTGCCTATGTCGCGCAGTTGTTGTGCTACCGTCATCTGAGCAGTTGCATAGTCTCTCACTGTTGTAAATTGTTCCAACTTGAGGCTGATTAGCTTCGACAGCATTCGACATCGATTAATGAGGCCTCTGTCCTCAAATGCAAACTTGAGGGCATCCCAAGCTTCCTTAGCATTTCTCGCCTGGCGTACATGAACTAAACAATGCGGCATAACCATCAGGCAAATTTTTGCACGTAACTTTTGGTCTCCTTTGATGCCTTTTGCGTCACCTCTGCCGGCATGGAATGAGTACCTATACTGCTACATATCATCGTGGATTAGGTGCAACTCCATCAAAAACTTTCACGTATTATAGTTTGTGTTGCCATCTAATTTCTCTATAGACGGCATGCCTACCTCGAGAGTGCGACTCCTCGCATTCCGGCGGTGGTTCCTCACCACACCACCTCCGCCACTTGCCATCACTGAGAAAACTTTATCTCTACTTTACGCGAAACACGCTGCGCCCATAACCTGTTATAGCTTATGTATCTTTGAAATAAAATAAGCAAGTCTTCTCAGAAAAATGTTTTTTTACTCCATTTTCTCCAATGACAATATTATATCAGAATAAAGATGTCAAACATGACATTAATACTTTTCTCATATAACATATATATAATAGGTTTATTCAATTCAAATTAACATAGTTATAAAATAATTAACTAATCTAAAAATTATATAAACTAACTTAGGAAATAAACTAACTTATAAAATAAATTTCATTTAGTGCTTTTGTCCCCGGGATTGTGCCGAGGATGCCAGCTGCGTTACCCCTCTGAATTGCCAGGCTTATCCTTTGGCGGAAGAAGGTGAGGCAAGAGGGGTGACCTATGGCAGCAGACATCCTCGACCCTATCTCGTGGGCAAAAGCTATCGCCTCCTCAGACCAGGAGCCGAAGGTTTCGACCGCGAAAGCCACAAACCAATAATTCAGGCTGATGTTTTCGTATTTTGTGTGCTTTCTTTTGGCTGCAGCCTCCGCAGCCGAACCCGGCTTCATGGCCGATAGGGCGAGGTTGCTGGCACAGATGGTATCGACGCATGTTGCGTCCCAGACTAGCGCCCTTCCGTTCTTCCATGGGACAATCGTCATGCCGTCGGGGCGCTTTCCATCATCACGGCATAGGCCTGGTGGTTCTAGGATACTCGGAAAATCAATTGACACCAGACCTCTTTTGAGGATATCATTTAATGCGTGATGTCGAGCGTACTGGCCCGCGTTTTTGGCACAGCTCAGACCGTGGTAGCCTAACGGGTCGACAGTAACTCCACACACGCATGAATGTTGTTCATAAATTTTGCACCCAAGCCTGAGTGCCATTCCAATGCCATTCTCATATTAGTTGATTTGAGATTGTCTTTGAATAGAGGTTATTGCAATCTTGATCTTGCTGTCGAGCTTTGCTTTGGTGAGGACAAAATTGAAAAAAAAAATTACAGCAATGGAACAGCAACAATTTTGTTAAATGGGACGTACACACAAATTAAGATAGGTACGGCACAATTTTGGGCTCTAGTGAGGAGATAAAAAAATGCTGCAGGTATTACATACCAAGATTTATCACATTTGGCCAAATTTGGCCATTGCAGTTCTTTTGCTGCCTCACTCAAACGCAGAGGTTGAGCGAATTTTCAGTACAATGAACATTGTAAAAACTAAACTACGAAATAGACTAGCCACCAAAACTCCCAATTCAATACTTTTGGTAAGGAAACAACTAACAATTTTGAAAGAAACCTGACACACATACTTTATACCTCCAGAAGTCCTGTCAAAAATTACGAAAACTACGAGAACCGTAAATAGAGGAACCTAATCAACAGCTACAATTTCTACAGAACCATCCCCCTTCCCTGTGCCGGACGAAGGTGATTTGATAATTTCTAAATAGTTATTATGTTAGTAGTAGTTACATTGAATGAATAAATAATTGATTTTTGACATTTTATTTTAAATAACTTAGATTTATTAGTGACGTCTAGTGACTCTTTGAAATAATTTTTTCCCTAATTCTAGCGACTTTATGGCATAACCTAAAGTCTGGTGACTTTTTTTTCATAAGTTGCAACACTGCAAATCAGTAATCAATCAATCTGTCTGTGGGTTGGTTGGTTAGGTTTTAGGTAGGACTTAGTCATGTGGGTTATCAACAATTTTTGGCAACCGTGATCTAACCGATATCTGTCTTCAATACCGATATTGATATCCGTTGCCAAATATCGGTATCAAAAACTCTGATTCCTAGTTAAAAAAAAAAAAAAAAAAAAAAAAAAGTTTTTTTTTTTTATGGAACCTGACACGGTTGGCTACATCACCTACAACATCCGTGATGTCAGCCCATAACACAGGGTGAACTAGGTGCCATGTCAGTGCTTCCCTTCATTTCATGTCGGCTACACTAAACTGGACGGAAAACACGAACTATTTACATAGCTTACATTACATTACATAGCATTACATTTTTGTTGGCCATTATGATGCCTTTCTTTTTAACATTTTAAAAGTAAAGTTCTGTCTTTACATAATTTAAAATAAATCTAATCTATCTACACTAACAATTTACACTAACAATAACAAACACTAATCAATTTTTTTTTATACACTATGTTCACGCACTATGTCATTGTTTATTAACGAAAAACCTACACACTAAGAAAGAAGAGTTGTACCTACACACTTAAATACACAGTAAAGTATAAACAAAGTTTCTGTCCTGAACTACGTAACTCAACTCAACGTTCTGCGTGTCCGGCGTGCCTGCGCGGCGCGACGCCGGAACATGCCGGAACGCACCGTGTGGCATACATCACTATTCACAAATCACAGTCACATCACAGCGCAGCACGTACGCACCGATACTATGGATATCTCTCCGCGCAGCGGCACCGCTCGGGCAGCGGCGCCGCGCGCCGCACCGGCCGCCACCGAAACCGTAACGCACCGCAAGCACCGTCCGTCACCGTCCGTACCGCACCGAGTGTATCGGTAATCTGTGGTGGCCGGCTAGTGGCTACTGGCTCGATCGGCCGGCACTAAAACTAACTGAAACTGACTGGATTGGCACAACTGGTTGTTCTGATATCTAAATAACTGACAACTGTTCTAGTTGTCAGTTGTCACCCGCGCCGTTAGATATTTCGTAAATATCTAAGATCTTCGTAGATTTCCAACCCAAATACGACCTTATTGGTTCTTCCATAAAGGTAATTTTTCCATGAAAAGATTTATTTGGTGAAACTAAAAGGAATCGCACGTGCTCTTTCTTGCACTTGGGGACTTACTTAAAGAGAGAGGGAAGGCATAATAGTTGTCGGATATCAGTTGTCTGTCAGCCTGCCTGGCATACGCTGTTCGTTCGCTCGCTCGCTACCTACCTATACCATAGTAAAATGAGACGAGTAAGATAACTGGAGCCAATTTTTAAAATAACTACCTACGCTGCGCCGAGCCACCAGGGATGTCACAACTCACAACACTAACACAATTGACAGGTAGTGAGCCCATTATGGTGGAAATGCAATTCCGGAGAGAGAGATAGAAAGAGAGAGAGAGATAGAAAAAGAGATAAAAAGAGAGAGAGAGATAGAAAGAGAGAGAGATAGAAAGAGAGAGAAATAGAAAGAGAGAGCGATAGAAAGAGAGAGATAGATAGAAAGAGAGAGATAGAAAGAGAGAGAGATAGAAAGAGAGAGAGAGATAGAAAGAGAGAAAGATAGAAAGAGAGAGAGATAGAAAGAGAGAGAGAGAGAGAGAGAGAGAGAGAGAGAGAGAGAGAGAGAGAGAGAGAGAGAGAGAGAGAGAGAGAGAGAGAGAGAGAGAGAGAGAGAGAGAGTTCCAATAAAAAAAAAATTACATACATATCACACACGCTGAATCCCGGCAGTCGGGGTAAGCAGAGTAATCGGTGTTGTGCTGCACGACCTCTGGTAAATTACAGCACAACACCGACCACCACGTTCCGCAAAGCATTCCAACAAGATTCAACCGATCAAGCAGCAAGTAAGGCACAAAGACCCACCTCGGTGGAAGTACCGTGCCAAGGTGAGAGGTGGCGAGTCTGTCGCCCTTTAGCACGGCATCTCGTTCTTATCCCTTAGTCGCCTGTTACGACATGTATGGGGAGAGATGCAGTGGGGCTATTCTTTTTAAGTCGGTACTTAAATGGTCCCCACATGGTAAAATATAACAGAAAAAAAAAATGTTAAATTTAGTAGAACGGACAGACATGCATTTGTTGCGGAACCCTACATTCATTTGGCAGAACTTAGTAGAATGGACAGACATAAACGTGTTACGGAACCCTACTTTTATTATAAAATAACCGTCGGCGGACCTTGGTTGAAAATTGTCAAATTTAGTAGAACGGACAGACATGCATTTGTTACGGAACCCTACATTCATTTTGAAATAAATGCCAAGCGCCGCTAAAGATTTCACTTCAAAAATCGAGTGCTGGGCGACCATCACTGACTACTCGCGAGGGAAGGTGAGAATGTATGTAGTGGTTGTGTACAGACAGCGTGCGCAGGCGCGCGCTTGTGTGAGTGCGAAATCGGCGCGTTTGTATGAAGACGGCTAACTTGTGTGGTTTAACTATGCCTATACTTTGGTTGGTTGGTTGGTTGGTAGCCGATAGCCGATGTTTGCTATGACAACACCGATGCGATACGTTAGAGGCGTGGCAACGGTTTTCAGCTACGTTTCGCTGTAGCGGACACATGAGTAGTAGGACTTTAGGTTAGGTTTCTTGAAGCCTGGAGCGTTTCTGTGAGTATGTAGTGCTTTGATTACAGTTATAAGTAATTTGTTTGTTAGCGGTTGAAGGGATTAGTATGGTGTGTTCGACAAGGTAAGTGTTGCGAGTCGACCGACCTAAAAATGGCAGCTGGCGTGCTTACGTTTTTTCCAAAGAGATTAAATTTAATGTCTTTGGTTTTTTCACTTTTCAGGTATACCACGCACCTCACACAAGTCATTGTGAACCTATAAACCCGTATAGAAACTAGTTCTAACATGAAATTTGATTCTAGTTCATGACTGGTTCTGAATTTATATAAAACTTAGAAGAATTTGACCAATTTGAGTTTCTTAGTTCCTAATGAAAATTTAGAGCGTTGTTGCTCGCAGCATAAATTATTGGAATTGTTTTTAGAAGAATTTGATCCATTAGTTTCACAAAGTTTCTGCCATAATATTGAGAGCGTATTTGCTCATAGCATAAATCGTTGGAAATATTCTGACTGAAAATAATTTGTCATGTGAGCGTTGTTGCTCACATGATAAATTATTGTGAATATTCATAAAGTTCTGAGTGAATATTAAATGTGCTTACCTCCTTTGGTGCCCACTGGCTCCCATGCTACTTGCCGCTCGGAGATTCAGTGCCGTGCGGCACGCGCCCTTAATACTCAAATATTTCATATAAATTGAGTCGAGTGCAAAAAATTTAACTGTAACTAAAATGATAATTATTGTTACGAAAGTGATAATGTTACTAATCGTTACTAAAATGACAAATAAAGCTGTGTTCACTCTATACAATTTCTCATAGGGTCAATTCACCTAATTGTAATCAGTTTTGAGATTTTTTTTAATTCGATGTTACATAAATCAATGCAGAATGTGAACTACAAGTCTCATTGGAATAATTTTTCCAGGGAACATTGGTCATAGATGTAGCTTTAACTTAGTGAAATGTATTTTTGTATAGTGTAATTTAAGAATACCTACTAAATAAGCTTGTTTACAATTCTAGCATCGGCGGGAAAAAACCACTTATGTCAAAAGTTGGGTTGATACCACCGCACTGAATAAAAGGTCGGTCGAAACGGCTATGTAAATAGTTCGTGTTTTCCGTCCAGTCCAGTGTAGCCCCGGCACGACCGAAGGGAAGCACTGACGTGGCACCTAGTTCACCCGGTGTTATTGGCTGACATCACGGATGTTGTAGGTGATGTAGCCAACCGTGTCAGTTTCCATAAAAAAAGAAAAAGAAAAAAAAAAGTGACAAGTTCACAGGAGAGTGTTTTTTCTTAATCTCTATATCGTTAACTAAATTCTCAAACCTCTTAAGTGAAAAAAGTCTATTTTACAGGAGAGACAAAAAACTGATGTAAATGCTTAATGTATAAATTTTATAATCTTTCATAGTTAATTAATTATATTCAAATTTTATAAAATAAAATATAATTCTAATTTTAGGTTCGTTTACTTCAGACACGACACGAGCTTTGTCCCACCCACTCAATATTTTTCATATAAGAGGTTAGGTTTCAATTTATATGAATTCATTTTGACATCTAATAGGTTCTTATTTTAATAATAAAAAGCAGATTTCAATTATGTATAGTATTTATCAAAAATATTACTGATCATTAATGAATATTATTAGGTACATATTGAGATGGCAAGTCATCATAAAACGAGTGGTAATCATTAGGAATCACCGCTTTCAAATGCATAAGATGTTTCTTCTTTGATGCATGTATCTTTCTTCTCTCTAGATAGAGTTGAGGCACCTCTCTCATCATTATATTGCCGAGGGCAATGTGTCGTGGCAAGTTCTCCCAGTCATCTTCGTAGTGAAGCTTGTATTGCATGTTAGGTGTCATTGTAATGCAGTGTACGGATATCAGTGACTACAGGATCTCCTGTCTTGTTACCTGGTCTTATAGACTTAACGATGTCTAGAGAACTGCGAAATTTTTGAAGAATGTGTGCTTCAAATAATTTTCTTTATAAGGTGATGGATTCTTGCGGGCGTTCTCGATAATATTGACATAGTCTGCAGGAATATTAATATTAATATTTTTCTTTTTTCTTTCAATCAAATTGTGAATCGAATCGCATTGCATCTTTCTCTAAGTAATTGTGAAGGATTTTTATTTTATTTGTGAATGAAAACTGGTAGGTAAACACAACAGAAAATGGGCATTGTTCTTAGGATAATATTGCAGGCTACGTATTATTAAAAATTAAAAATTGCCATTACATCTAAAGCTAAGTGAACACTACATGGAATGGACATAGTTCTTACGGTCATTTTGCAAGCTACGTATTATAAACAATTAAAAAGAATAATTAAAAAACCCTAAATCTAGAGCTATGTAAAACATTATATGGAATCGGCATAGTACTTAGCAACATATTAAAGTCAGATAGTCGGGTAAAAACGTGGTAAGAAATCTAAAGCTGGGGAAAAACATTATTTGTAATGATAGTACTTAAAAACTATTGTGACTATGTGTGCGGGTTATTGTAATAACCAGCACACATTATAAAGAATTTAAAGCGTCAATATCACTTTGGTCTAAATCAAAATAATTGTTTTAAACGATATTTCGAGAACCGGGTGAGACAGTTGAAGTGACAGATTCCACATCAGAATCTTCGCTAAGACTGCTGTATTCTAGATCGTCATCATCGAAAGGATCGGTCAAAGGGCGTTCGGTAAATTGCAGTTTTGATTTTATATATACTGACGTGGCACCAAGTTTATCAGGGATGCTGTAGATGATGTAGCCAACCGTGTCAGTTCCATTAAAAAAAAATTTTTTTTATCTAATCTGTTAATGTTTAACCGATTCCGTTTTTTTTAATGTGTGGATTCAAAGATGCTGCAGTTACGCTCGCTTGCAGCGGAGGACAGCGGTACGCTGAGCAAGCGTACTGCTATTTGATATAGTACTTGTTTTGGCGCAAATGTGCGCCATCACAAATGAGGAGCCATGTCTTTCACACCTGCCCACATCAGGTGAAATGCCAAAATATCCAGTCTTGGTTTTAAATTCTACAATATTTTGTGCAAGTTTTGGCAGCATTTCATTCATTTGTCTTTCTAAAGCTAATTTCTCAATAAACGCGATGGCAAGAGGTGTCTCATCACCTTCAACATGTACTCCTCTGTGTCGCGGGTCGAGCAAGTTTGCCGCCATATGAATAGGCTTCATACAGAAGTCTTTCCTTTTTATAATAGCGGTTTTTATTATTCGCTTTTCTCGTTTGTACACATTGTCATGTTTTGAATAGTGGACACTACTACTGTATATAAATAGAGCTGGTACATCAGATAGAGTTGCCAAGTCTTTTTCTAGGTGTGACAATACCTTGGCAATTGGGCGAAGAATATCTGCGAGCTCATCAATTTTTACCCAAAGATCTTCGTCTAGGATTGAATTTCTTTCGGATAAAAGAAAAATATTTCTAATCGCGAGAGTTTCTAGGGCTTCTTTGTTATTTTTATAACTATTATTAACTTTAGAGCAAGGGTAACCCATTGTCGCCCTTTTCTGGAGACACGTTGCTATCGTATCCTCGTCCTTCCTCGAGAGGGCTGTAGAAACGCCGGCCCCCATTTTATTTATGTTGGTTTTGCGTCCCTTTATTCTTTAACCCTTCAGCTCCCACGATTTTAATAAACTTACGTACCGTTGACTCCCAGCCCTTTTCGCCGCGCGCAAAAACCCAAAATTTTGGCGCGCGCGCTCCGCACAAATTCGAATATCCCGCCTCAATCGATCGATTCATCACTGATCTGTATTCAGTCTTCTTTGTACTGAAATTGCGCGTTCAGTCATACCAAACACTTCAGGATTCACTTATTTAGAAGCACAGACCGATTTTTTGAACTCCAGGCAAAACAAAACACGCTCGACATTTTTTTTTGGTTTTTTCTGACCAAAACTGTATAATTTCCATAGACGAGTCATACCTCTAAATAAAGCTAATAAGACGTACTCTCGAATACGGGTACACAAAATACGGTACAAGATCTGTGTATTCCAGTGTCTGTGGAAATGTCAGTCGTCATGGGAGCCTTTTTTTTTTTACATTTTCAAAAAATATTTTCTGTGTGAAGGTGATGTGTTGCCCAGTCATGTTTGATAATAGTTATTAGTAAATTTAACCAAGAATGTATACCAGTAATCAGTTGTTTGATAGGAAATTGGTAGAATTAGTTATGAATTAAATAGAGAGCCGCGCCGCGCCGAGACCCGGCCGGGTCTTCTGGGAGTTATCAGATTGGCGCGTCATAAGACCCGGCCGGGTCTTCTGGGAGCCAGAAGACCTACATAATAAATAACAGAAATAAGTACTGGTCTTACTTTCCACTGCTTTTACGGCATTCTGTATATCCTCTACTGTGTATTTCGGTGAGTCTTTCTTGCGGTGATATGTCCGCGGCATATATAAATGAAGACAAACATTTTGTTTACAAAAACCCCCAAACCAGTTTACAATAATTAACCCGCGCCGTGTTTTGTGTGAGGTAAATGTAAACACGCCACTCGGCTACTCCAGAGTATTAAACAAATGCTAAATTGTTCAGGAGAGCGAAAATAGTGGAAAATTGAAATATAACAATTTATGTTCTATTTAAAGGAAAAGTAAATATGCAGTTAATTAAAAAAAAAATACATGTCTGTAGTTATATGTGCCATATATTTTTATTGTTATAATAATGTAGGTTTTAGGCGTAGACAGTGTTTTTATTTGGGCATTAAAATGTGTCACAAAATGAAAGCTGTCAAGTAAAAAACAGTAAATCCGCTATTGTTATTTACATAATCATTTTCATATCAATTATCATTTTATATCAGCTATAAAGAAACAGAGACAGCTTAGGACTTTCTTCACTCACTCAGCTGCAGTGAGTAGATTCAATCCACGTTCGTGAAGAAGGTCCTGAGCTGTCTCTGTTTCTGGCAAGTTTGTCCAAAATGCTCGTCTGTTTGATGGCATTAGAGGGAGAAGTTTATCTATAATCTTATCTTTTTTCTCCTTTCTAATGCCACGGCTGCTCCCTTGTTCTGGCATCTTTGTAACGTCAAATCTTATAAATCGATAACTCGGTATACGTGAGCCGAGTGACTGAGTCAACCCAGTCAGTCGACGTTGCAGTAGCGGACATGTCAGTGACTGGGGTTTCAAATTTGATCTTTCTCTGTAATTACCCCTGTTTACATTTAGGTGAATTGACCCTAAATATTAGGTAATGCAGGCAATTGTCTCGGTGGTAATATTGCCTTCAAATTGTTACACCAGAAGAAGACTTTAAATATTATTATGTGATTCTATCACATTGCGATCAAGCTTGGAGTATTAGGGATGTAGGAATTCTGTCTCTCTTTGTAGTGTAATAATTTGAAGGCAAGTGTATGTACAGGTAAAATAAAAAAACATCATAATTTTACGACATACCAATTTTATTTTTTACAATTTGGACAATACCAATCGCCTTCAGGGGCTTTTAATATTCCTACACATTTTTGGTGGAACCATTCTATTTCACAATTTTTGTTATCGCAAGCTATAATTGACCCAAAAGACGTTCGGTTACAGAAACAGTAGCGAAGGCACTCCGCTCCACTCACCTCCCAAGGGCTGTCATCGGATTCATTGTAAACTATCTGGGATTCACTTGATGAACTTGTGTCTGACCCCGACATTACAACTCTTCTTCTTTTCCGTATCTGCGATGAACCAGGGGTACTGTTTGGTACATTGAGACGAACTTAAGGCTCAAGATTAGATGTATTTTTTATAAGTATGTGGCGTTTTACTTGCACACAATCACATTTGCCCCGTTTGGCCCCACAAAAACACCTTATTTATTTATTTATTTACTCAAAAACCTCCTATTTACAGATAATATCCAATTCTTAGGTTAGGTTAATAAACAATAATATAATCCAATACTTTACAGTAGGTTAATAATATGATAATAATAAATGGATAATAATGAATAAGATAAAGAGATTAAGACCTGATTTATACATTATTCTGTTTAAAGTATTCGGTGGCTAGTTTTATAAACTTAGTACCCTGTGAGCGACCATGTTTGGGGTGAGAGTTATAATTTGATGTACGGCCATGGTACCTGGTAGTGAAAAAATATCTGCTACTATCTTTCTTTGCATTGATACAACATCTGACTCACTGACAGAAAAGAGCTACTGACGTCTTTTCTTTCAATAGATCATATGCATCCTTGGCGCATGTAACATCATGACCGTATGAAACTATACACCAAGGCTGGCCAATACATTTTCCAGGTGAGCACAATTTCTTAGCCTGTGGCGGCGCCGGGCCACTACTATTACCATATTCATAAGGTAACTAATTTATACACAAATAAAAGAAAAAATATGCTTTAATTTACTTTATTTATAAATGAAATGAAAAGAAATAACATAATAACAGCATTGTTATATTTAATGTGAGCTGTGAAGAGGTTTTCCTGATAGTAATTTGTCGATATTTGGTTTTAAATCTGATGTTGATAGTACAATTAAATCCGAAATGTGTTTTGCAGTGAGAGATGTGCGATATTTATTTTTAATGTATGATAGAGTTGAAAAGGTTTTTTCACACACATAGGTGGAACCAAACCTGCTTAAAATTTGCATAGCAATGTGGCGCAATGTTGGGAAATCTTCACTAGAAACGTTTTTCCAAAAATTTGCGAAACTTTCTGTTCGCTGCTCTTAAGATACGTTTTCGTAGAAAATTTGTTTAAGAGCAGTATGATTTTGAAGATCTGTCACTTCGAGCTGAATGTTTGCTGGATATTCAATCAGATCAGTAGAACTGATTGCAAAAGGATTCATGAACAGCTGAATATTTATCTTGTCAGATTCAAAGTCCTGGAATCTGTTACACTATACGAGTCGTTCTCATTCCAAGCGTATTTTTATCCAAAAATTGAAAAGCCGATTTCAGGAAATTTTATCACGTTCATTATACAGGGTGTCCCAAAACTCGACGTCCAAACGAAAGGAGGTCATAGAGGAGGTCATTTCCAATCAGAATCACCCTACTTGTAGTTATCCAATTCTCAGTCGTTTAGAAGTTATAGCTCTTTTTCTGAGTTTTTCTAATTTCAACCCCAATTTTCGAATAAAAAATCATAAAAAAAATTACATGTAACTTAGGTTCATTTAATTTTTTGGGGTTTTATTGCAATTAGTGTAGCTTTGTAAAAAAATTGTTTTATAACATTTTCTTTCTTATTCCAATAGTAAAGCCTATTTCAATTAGAATTTTTCAGTAATTCATCAATGAAGCCTTGACTTTGATTGAAGTTTACTTTAAAAAAATGTACTACAGGAAAGTGAACCTGCTTTGCAAAAACATGTACAGTTCATACGGATTCCAGAAAGGTACAATTCATTAGATTCATTACCATAAAACTTAATCTTTAAGACGAAGATATGAATGAAACAACTAATCCGGTCTAACAAATTTAAAAGCGTTAGGTACTTTCTTAGAAGAGAACAATGGAGGGCCTCTCCGTTGAACCCGTGAAAACAATGGGACCGGTCGCCAACATGTTTCACCTACCCCCTCCCCTCCCCTCCCACGCCTTTAAGCCGTTCATCACCTATCTGCGCCTGCGCCCACTCTTTCAGTTTCAGTGACTCGCTGGCTGCTTGTAACATCGCCGTTCCGCTATTCTGTTTTCTTTTTCTTTCTTTACATACGATTTGGCTATTCTTTACGAACTTTGATCCCTATCCTGTGTGTTTAACCTGCGCTTGTGATTTGGACTGTGATTGTGCTTGTGATTTGGACTTGTGATTGAACTGAAAACTGCGTAGAGATGGCAGCCTACACGCCCCGTGAATATGCAGAAATGCATTTTATTTACGGTTTATGTGACGGCAACGCTCGTAATGCTGCGAGGGAATACTGCAATCGGTACCCGGAACGCGAACGCTATCCCGATCATAGAGTGTTCATAAATGTACACAACACACACGTTCAAGGTGAAATTCCTGGTACCCATCGAGTAGGTGGAGCACGTCGAGCACTTCTTCTTCGCCGTCGATCCCAACGAAACCCTTTCGGCGCCAGTCGCACATATTTGTGTGCGCCTATAGTCATTTTGTGAGGCCAGGCACACACATATGTGATTTAGAAAAAGTGCTTTCATAAATAGGTGGCGCCAGGCGCACATATTTGTGCGCGCCTATTAGTCATTCTGTGAGGCCAGGCGCACACATATGTGATTTAGAAAAGTGCTTTCATATAAACAGGTTTAATTGTAGTTTATTGTAGTAGTAGTACTGGTGGAGGTTTCGTGAAGCCTTGGCCTGGGCGCATGACTGGGTCCTGGCGGGCCTGGCGCCGAAAGTGTTAAAAAGTATCGGGAAGTGGCATACAACGCACCGACTTGAGGCGCGCTATTTGTGAGCATTCGGCACACACTCTTTCGCGAGCACTCAGTCCGCCGCACTGCGCCGCTCAGGCAGGTCACGTTTTTGTATCAATCCGTCCATAAAAGAGATACAATATCATGTATTCGCATACACAAAATATGACAGAATAGCGGAACGGCGATGTTACAAGAAGCTAGCGAGTCACTTAAACTGAAAGAGTGGGTCAGGCGCAGATAGGTGATGAACGGCTTAAAGGCGTGGGAGGTGAAACATGTTGGCGACCGGTCCCATTGTTTTCACGGGTTCAACGGAGAGGCCCTCCACTGTTCTCTTCTAAGAAAGTACCTAACGCTTTTAAATTTGTTAGACCGGATTAGTTGTTTCATTCATATCTTCATCTTGCCTGTAAGTCGTACACAGCACAAATATGCGTCACCGATATGTTTTTTTCTATCTTCCCGCTTTTCTTGACGGCACAATTCCTTTTCACTTTTATGTTGGTCATATTTTTTCGTTTATTTCGTCTTTGCGCTGATTATTTTAAATGTCGTATTCCAAACAAAAATCGCACCTGGGCGAATCTATAAACTACGGGGGTTATACCGCACGCCTTTACATACAATAAAAAATAATAGTATATTTAACTTTGCAAAAACATAAAAAGGTGTGCACAAAATATATCGATTTCAGTGAAATTCCCAATTTAGTACTGTAACGGGAGTTACGTCATTTGGCCTTTCTGACTTCTACCATAAATGCCCAAAACTCTGCGAATTTATTGAATTTACAAATTTCATGAGTATTAGGAACTTGAAGATAAATGTTTTAGAAATTCAGAGAATAAAGAAAAATGATTTTTTTATAAAATTTTCTATTTATTTTGAAAATGTAACGGGGGTTAAACAGTCATTTGTAACGGGAGTTACAAGTACGAAATTGCGACAAAAAATTATGAAAATATACTTCTAAACGACAAAATAAAAGAAAATAAACACTCAAACAACATTTACGGGTGAAAATCAAATCGCTTGTAACCAAAAGAATTTAAACCAATATTTTAGGGTCGACTCATCCAATTCCGTGATAGAATAGTTAATTAAAGATAAAAACATTATTTACACTCTTTTGTTTTTTTGTTTTTTTAAATCTATAAGTTAATACTTTGGCGAATCTCATGATACAAATCAAACAACTATTTTAGTACATTTACTATGAGTAAAACTAATTTGTTTGAATCCCTTTGACTTGGGCAATTCCGTGGTAGTCACTATACCTCCGTGATACACATCACCTTAATTCCGTGGTAACGGAATTAAGTGAGTTTTTGTTTTTATTTTAAATAAATTAGCATTGCAAAGTAAATACGTATATCTGCCAACAACTCATTATTTACTTTGCTATGCTATGCATGTAAACTGTAAATAATAGGTTAATAAAACAAGATAGAAATATAAAATATTCATAAAAATTTATTCGTCTTCATCGCTACTAATGCTACAATAATCGCACATAAACACTACTTCAGTTTCGTCAACTACCTGACTTTGGCAATGAATATGATACGGATGCAAGCAGAACGAGCATGTTATCCAGTTTGCTCCATTTATTGATGAGACATCTTTAGAATATGATCCATTACAAGCGCGGCAAATCCAGTCTTCATCAGTATTGGAAGTATTCTTCCTTTTTTGAGCCTTTTTATCGGCAATAGATTTGCTTGCACGTGTTTTGCGTTTCAGTTTTATTGTTCTATCGTCAATTTTTAAACCTTTTTCTTAGTCGCTGCTACACTTTCTTCATTTGATGTGGATGCTACAACAGGTGTCAGACATTTGGCCTTAGGGACAGTAGCCTTTCAGCGTTTTTAAATTTTCGGTGTCCATTTAGGCAAAATCAGAATGTCATGTATTACGATGGACCTTTTTTGTGGTTTGTCGTTTGTAGTGAGGTTTCCATCTCGCTCGGCATACCGACTCATAAGTCGCAATTTATATCCATAGTGTCAGAACAGTGGTCATTCTGTGGAGGTTCTGTAGTGTTATTTGGGATTAGTAGTTCTTTGGACTTGCACTCAATTCTTGCCGTTAAAAGGGGATCAGTAGAAGTTTTATCGATTTCTGACAGAGGAATCGACTGTTCAAAATCTTCTTCAATCATTGCCTCCTCCATAGCCACTTCTTCCGTAGGAAGTGGTTTGTCTGTCAATTGACTAGGTGCAGTGGCTTCAGGGGCAATTGCATCACTACACAATGGAAAAATACCTGTTTTCTTAAATCCGGCTGGTATATTTGTCTGAGTGAAGCTTTTTTCATAAGCAGGCGTAAAGAACTTGTGAAAATCAAAACGAGTCAGTATCACATTGGGATCTTTGCATTTGAAATTTTGCAGTTCTTCTCGCCATGCTGCTTTTAGTGCACGGAAGACGCCGACATCTAGAGGTTGCAAAAGATGACTCGTGTGTGCAGGCAATGTAAATAATACTATTTGCTGAGATTGAGCATAGTTCAGCACATTTGGGGCAATATGGCTTGCATGTGAATCCATAATTAACATTACTGGTCTTGACGGAGGAATATTTTCAGCGAAAAACTCTAGCCATTCCAGGAACAAATCTGAGTTGATCCATCCTTCTATATGAAAAAATGTTTTTTCCTGATATGAGGGAATCATGCATGAGGGAATGATTGGTGAGGGAATGACATTTATTATAAGAATCATCAATAATAATCAAACATTCCATAAAATGCACTTATACCTTCAAACTACTACAAAAAGTAACCTGGAAAGACAAACTGACTGCCGCGACTATCAACAGGCTCTGGTGGTGTAAGCTTATCTACCACTACCACATCCTCGATAGGATACATGCAGACATCCTTTTTAGGAGGCCACTTGAATTTTACCCTAACGTCAGTTGGCATCATGGCATTTACTTCCAGAACCTCATTCCCCACTGCCAATACTTCACCTGGATACAAGGCATTGTCATACCTGACAATTACCCAATCACCAGGATTGAATGTGTTGACATTGGAGTTTTCACGTTCATTCAAGGGGAGTGGCCGTGGAAAGCATTTACTCAGATAAAAGTGGACACACTTTTCGGAGTACAGAATGCAGAATTTTCTGTCCTTTGAGTGAGCAAACATATCACAGGTTCAGTTTCATTTTCTTGGTTCATGTCTTCATCATCGTTCGAAATAATGATTGCGCCAGTTTGGTCATCCAAAATGAAATTCCACACGTTATTTTCTTGTATATTTGACTGGATAGAATCGTAACTTCCAGGTTTGAATAGTCCGGAAATTTAATCTAAAATCAGATTACCAACGTTGTTTTCTAACTCGCTAGGTATTTAGGGAAGTAAACGTATAGGTGAATGTACTTCTTGAGCAATAATTTTAACTGAGTACTTTTTCGGATACTCATTTTCTGTCCACACATATGCAAAAGATGTGTCCCTATTAAGTTTATCTTTGGAACATCCTTGAACAATAGTAACATATAATTGTAAGCAGCCGGTGTTCACAGTTATAACAGCTGCTGCATACCTACCTGAATATTAACGTTTATGTGTGAAATTCACGCGTTTCCCGCCCAGTAATTTGGCGATTTGTGAGTTGAAGCTTTCTCCTAGATTATTAGTTTCGTTATGTAGTAAACTAAACTATAAGAGTGTAGGGACAGTTTGTAAGCCAAATCAGTAATTTTTTTGGAATACACCACACACCGTCAGCTCTGCAACAAAATTTTCTTTTCTTACATTTTTTACTACCTCTGCAAAAGTAGGCAGCGCATTTACTGTGGTCACCAAACATGTGGTATGGGCCATTATTTATGTTTGATTAAATTTGATTGAAGCAATTGATTAAAGCAATCGGTCCAGTAAGTAAAATGTTCAAAATAGCGGACACTTTTTTTTAATTATGATCACAGGTTCGTGATAGTAAACCACAGGGACCCTTAGATATCGATTTTGTCGATAGATATCGAGTCCGGTTTACGAAGATTTTTTTGTTGTTTTGTTGGCTGTTTGCGTTTTGGTTTCTCTTTACTTTCAATAGCTTTCCACCACCATCTATCTTTCGTTGTTTTTTATTAACTGGGGTAGTAGGCTTTATTTTGTTGAGCAAAAGAGTTTCAAAACTGCATGTTTCTGTCTAAGAGGAGATTGGGTGAGGGGTGACCTCTGGCTCTTTGTACATTGCTTAGGCTGAGTTGTTGACGATTCACCCATTTCTTGAGCAGGAATAGCTTCCGAAGCTACGTCATCAAATTGTAAAACGTTGGGATCGATTCCAAGCTGAGTTGCAATTTCTTTGGTTGCAGTCACTGCATTGTTCAAACCATTTGGTCTAAAATTTTGAACATACCAAGCACTTTTTTGTTGCGCCATTGCACTCGGAATGCCTATTGTTTTGGTTTGTAGAATCTTGCTTACCAAATTTATTTCAAACAACATTAGTTATTGCTAGGCATTTCCTAGAAATTCGATTCGACAGATTTGGCGAGAGACCAAAACTCACGGCTCCCAGTTGGGTGCTGGTTCAGCCTATGGGGGCCGGCCGTCCAGCAGGTCGACAGGATACGAACCGTGTGAACGGGCCGCTACTCACAGCGCGCCTGTCACCGGGCAACACCGTCGACAGCCACCTTCAGTCTGCGCTGGCGCTCCGCTCCCCACTCTTCTTCCGCGGACCACCGAGCTGCGCGCACGCTTCGCCTCGCACGCTCGCTCCGCACCGACACACAGCGCGACCGCCGCCGCTCTTAACGCGAAAACCGCCATCTTTACTGTCAACTGTACTTTCCTACCAAATTAAAGTTTTTATACTCGCCGACCGATCGCGTTCATATTACCATTCCGCTCCCTCAAATCAAGCCGCCACAAGCCTATCACCAAATCTGCCGATATGCTCGAAATTGGCCCTGGCGATAGCCCTCTTGCAGGATCTGGAGAGGCGGTTATATTATTTCTTCGGTTCGGATAGATTAGGATCACGTCTGGCACGAGCGCACGACCATGCAGCCCCCGGAACTGGCCGCCGGGACCCCTACTCCGGTCACCATCCGGCACGATGTCGTGGTCTTTTGATGGAGATATGGAAGCGAACGATGTGGGATTTTTTTGCTTGCTATATATATGTAACTCCAGTATGTAGTGTTATCTGTGCTCGAGATGAACCAAAATGTAGAGATTGTATTTTCTGAGACATTGTGCACTGGAAATTTTCGGAGAAGTATACACAAAGGATACTTATTTCCTCGTCTTTAATTTTATCAATGGCTTCCCGATAGCAGGTGTATTGTCTTTTAATGTTATAAGAGTGTTTTTTGAACAATAATAGTTCGGCTGAAAAGTATTCAACTAAAGCAAGCACTGTGCCACTGACAACATCTTTACTATATTTTTTTGTTGTCATGGTTTTTGAGGAGCCGTCTTTACACTTTTTAGTATAATTGTGCTGCTTTCTAGTCCAAGCCAGCCATGAAGTTTCTGTGTCATTTGATAAATGTTCCGAGTTTACTTGAGGTTTTTTATTTCTGCAGCAGCTACAGTTCCCGTAGACGCAACTATATGAGTTAATGCTGCACGTCACTTGAGCAACTAATTCTTGTAAGTCTGAGGTTCCAATGACTCCTATGTTTTCCGTCCGCCTCGGCGAACAATAATAGTGTGTATGCATAGACAAATGTGTATGGCCACGCCCCCATGTTTAGATGTTTTTGTGTATTGTTTAGAAAAAAAACATTAGCAGGAGACGCACGTTAAAAGAAAAAGTGATGGAACGTATGAAAAGTGAAATTTTGTAAAAAAAATTGTTCCTAATAAGTAGGTGAGTTTCTTTCACTTTGTAATACGAGTATGTAATCGTCACTTTGGATTTCACGGAATAAGAATATACGGAGTGTAATTTTATTAAGGTAAAGGGTTTCATGGGGTTGTTCTGTAGCTCAAACAGACCTACTTTTGGAATTTCGAGAAAAAAAAATCACTTTCTCTATACATTTCAGGTTAGGATTTTTTCCACCCTGTAGGTATGTGTGGGAAATTTTAAATTAAAGGGCCATAATGGAAACCTTACCTGCTTGGAGTGAACTAGACTTTACCTAGGGGAGGTTTAGTTAATGGCAGGTTTGATAGCAAATTGCTGTAGTTAAATCCTGTAGTTTAGGATGGTAGAAGAATATTAGTGAAAGAATTAGCCCGAGGAGATCAATACTTTTCTAGAAAAAAAAAATTGAAAATTTAAATTCACCGCCCCGACATAACCTCTTAGTATGGTTATTCCCTAGAGTCTTTTATATCCTGTAGTTTAGGATGTTGGAAGAATATTTGTGAACGAATAAACCCCGAGCAGATCAATACTTTTGGAGATTTTTTTTTTTTTAATTTAAATTCACGGCCCCGAGATAACCTGTTAGTATGGCTATTCCCTAGTGTTTTTATAACCCGGAGGTGCGGAGGGACTGCAGCCCCCGTCCGCTGTAACAAAGCGCAGGCGCCCGTGTGAGCCGTAGCGGCTGAGGCTGGTCGCCGAAGCTGCGGGGGCCCCCCTCCTCGGGGGGGGGGGGGGGGTACATAAATCGATACACCAAGCTCCCCCTCCCCTCCCCCCTCCGCCACCTGCCATTAACTAAACCCACCCCTTTACCTAGGTCGGTGTGAGTCACAAACATATGACTCATGAGTAATTAAACATGTAATATAGGTTCAAATAGTGGCCACTATTTGGTAAAATAATGTGAAATAACACACCCACTTACCTCCTGTCGAAATTCGATGAGATTCACATGTACTTTTTTTATAAAAATGCATCCACCACCCCTCACTCACAACTTCTGAACTAAAAAAAGAAATGGCGTCTTCTCTGTCACGTGACCTGAACTACATATATGAGTTGCCAGACTAAAAAATTATGTTTTGCATAGAAGAACCCCATTAGAAGAGTGCAGAATTACCGTGACTCATATGTTAAAATCATTGGATAAAAAGTAAATGATATTTAAAGATACAAGAAAACCTCCAAACATTTGAAATTTAAATTGTGCCTCTATTAATTATTATTCATATTCATCAAGTTATGATATCAATTTTAGCTTTGAACAGACAAAATAATGAAAATTTCAATTAGATTCTAGGCATGGGTGGAGGTGGGACATTGGCATTTCATGCCACGACAAAGAAAAGGGTATGCCCTATTAATAAAAGACGAAAAACCGTCTAACCATGTAATGAAAAAAAAAATTACGATTATTTGAAGTCATGGGACAGCAGTTTTAAGAAAAGTACAAACTATTTAGCAAACCACTCATATACCGTGCACAGTTCCGAAAGCGAATGCAGCGCGCAAATGAAACAGTGGAACAGTATGCGCTGGAACTCAGAAGGCTGTCGGAAAAATGTGAATTTGCCGATGTGAACGAGGAAATCAAGGAGTGCCTGCTCAGCGTTGTAAACAGTCAACTCATTAATACGTGGGTGGATTGAAAAGTTCGCGGCCCGACTATGAAAGAATAGACACACAATTTTCAAAGTATTTTATTTTTCGACATAATCTCCATGGCGCTCAAAACATTTCTTCCATCTTGTTTCTAATGTCGTTATGCCATTTTTAAAAAATGTTTCCCCGAGGCCCTCAAAAAAGACGTCTACTGCTGCTTTAACCTCATTATTACAGGACAATTTCTTTCCTCCTAGGTGTTTTTTTTTAATTTGGGAACAAATGGAAGTCCGATGGAGCCAAATCCGGCGAATAAGGCGGGTGGGCCAGCAACTCAAAGCCGCAAGTGTGGATTTCCGCCATAGATTGCAATGAGGTGTGAACTCGCGCGTTGTCTTGGTGAAAGAGTACTCTCTTAGTCAGCATTCCAGGTCGTTTTATTTTAATTTCTTCACGTAAATTACCCAGTAGAGAGCAGTAGTAGTCGGAGTTTATGGTTGCACCCTTTTCGAGGTAATCCACCATCATTATGCCCTTTGCATCCCAAAAAACAGAAGCCATAACCTTGTTTGCCGACAGAACTGCCTTTGCTTTCTTTGGGGGCGGAGACCCAGTACGTCTCCACTGTTTAGACTGTAGTTTTGACTCTGGGGTATAGTGATGCACCCATGTTTCATCCATTGTTACAAATCTTTCCAAAAATTCTTGCGGATCCGCTTCATATAGCTCCTTACAGTCGCGGGAAATGGTTAGTCGGATTCGTTTTTGGTCAACTGAAAGGAGTCGTGGCACCCATCTGGCTGAAACCTTAGTAAAGCCCAGTTCATTAACAAGAATGTTTTGAGTTCTTTCATATGAGATGTGCAGCTCCTCCGCTATCTCTGAGATCTTCAATCGTCGGTCTGCCATGGTCATCTTTAAGGGTCTCACGACCGCGTTTGAATTCATCAGTCCACATTTTGATGGTCGTATACGATGGACAGGATACACCTAACGTCTCTTGCATGTCTTCATGAATCTGTTTTGGTGTTAGATTTTTTTGTGAAGGTACTTGATTACGGAGCGATGCTCAAATTTGTCCATATTTCAGAATCGGCTAAACACGCGCTCTTTGAACAGCCACAACTTCTAAAATATTTCAAATGGATATTTGAAAATGTTGACAGTGACAGGTTAAGAACGATACTTCGCTATGGTTAGCACAGCGAAGTATCGTTCTTAGTAGAGTAGAGGTGTAGCACACATCGAATTCTAGCTTCTCTTCTTCTTTAGTTGCCTGTAAATGTGGGACATTATTCAACGTAAAGCTTCTAAATATACGTGGACTAGGCAACAAACTTGATTAGAAATGACAAGAATTACTGACTTTGACAGTTGGCTTAAATACGTAAGTGTTGCCATTGTCAGTGGAAAAAAGTCCCAATCTTGCATATGGGGCCCTTCTTCGACAGATCACAATATTGATGCAGGTATTTGAGGTACTTCCTTGTATGAAAATAGGACTTTCTTCTCACAAACAGATGGGCCTAGGCCTAAGGACGAAGAAAAAAATTAACAACTTTCGCTAAAAATAGTGAATGGGGCCTTCTACTTCTGGCCGCTTCAATAGTTTTACATTTATTCTAAAATTATTCTACGATACATGTCGCATCCGAATCATATTCGTGTTTCGTTCATACGCGAGTACCTCCTCCGGAGCGTTATTTATATAAAAAGCTATTTCAATATTAGCTGTACAAATTATTTTTTCGTTTGTCTTCTTTTTTCTTTGGCACATACATTTTGTCAATGAGATCTATGTTGGATTCAGACCAGTCACTAGATGATCCGTCTAATCCGAAAGCATCTCTTAGAAGAGATTCGTCGTCATCTTAGTCGTTGAAGTAGTCCAAGTAGGATTTACTAAATTTCTTACCTTTCCCTTTATTCGAACTTCCAACTTCAACTTCTTGCTGGTTAGCTAACTCCCCATTGACCACAGATATTCCTCTTGTATGGCACCAGCATCTAGGTTCAGGGCTATCCCTTCCTCGCCGGTGACTTCTGCATTAATGCCTGAAACTTCTTGTTGCACTTGTCCGGCAACCTGTATCTGACCGGCCGGGCTGTATCGGACTATGCTGGAGGTTAATTTGGATAAGTCTCTCTAAAAAATGGCATATTCCCAGATTCATTAAAAGTAGCCAAAGTTATACCTTTGTATAAAAAGGGATGTCATAACAATGTTGAGGACTATCGTCCCGTCTCTATATTGCCGGTTTTCAGTAAGGTCTTTGAATTTTTTTTGGAAAAACGGTTAATTAAATTCTTTATTGATAATGAACTTTTAAATTGTAAACAATTTGGATTTCGGAAAGGACTGTCAACGGGTGAAGCTATAGCTTCTATGGTAAAATCAATATTAACTTCCCTAGACGACTCTCAGCATACTTATGGCATCTTTTGTGATCTGTCCAAAGCCTTTGACTGTGTAAATCATGAAATATTACTAATGAAACTAGAACATTATGGTATAAGAGACAATGAATTGCGTATATTCCAATCATATTTAGAAAATAGAGCTGAAATATGTGACGTCAATGGCTTAAAATCTAATGTAGAATCAATTACAATGGGTGTGCCGCAGGGTTCTATCCTGGGACCATTATTGTTTCTAACATATGTTAACGACATCTCGAGCTGTATAACAGACGATATAGAGATGGTAATGTTTGCAGACGATATCTCAGTTGTACTGAAAAACAATGATATAAGTAAACTAAGAGAATCCTTTTTAAATGTACTAGAATATCATGGTTCGAATGCAACAATCTATTACTAAATGTTAACAAAACTAACGTTATGCACTTTGCTCTAGGTACTCATAGACGTAATAACACTGACGCCATATTAAAAACTGCAGAAAACTTGTCATTAAACCTTGCTAATGAACTAACTTTTCTTGGGGTAATATTTGATAAAAGTTTTACTTGGAAAGCCCACATAAACTCTTTAGCTGGTAAGTTGAGTTCCGCTTGTTATGCTATAAAAAAAATTAAAGAGCTATGCGGAACTCATGCTGCAAAGACGGTTTATCATGCCTATTTTGAGAGCATCATGTCATATGGCCTTATGTTTTGGGGAAATGCAGCAGACTCAAATAGAATATTTTTATTACAGAAAAGGGGCCTTGCGGTACATCCTAAATATGAAAACTAGAGATACTTGTAGGACAGCGTTCGGGGAGATAGGAATCATGCTTTACCAAGTGCATATGTTTACCAGAACATATGCTATGCCAGAAAATACATTAATGATTCCTCTCTTAATTCCGACAATCATAACTATGATACACGGTGTAAGAATAATGTACAACTAATAAGACATAGATTAGCTAAAACCTCAAAAAGCTTTATTTGTAATAGTGTTAGATTTTATAATAAACTGTCTTCTAACATAAAACAATTAGATGATAATTATTTCAAACGACGGATTAAATTAATGTTAATTGAAAAGAGTTATTACACTATTAAGGATGCATTAACTGACCGTAATTTTATCTAAGAGTTCGACTACTGTTTTTTCCACTAACAAACTTTGACATTTGGATACACTTTGTATCATACAATTTTTTTTATATGACTTATTACATCTCTTTGTAATAAATGTAAACTAATTTTTATTTATTTTTTGACTTGATATAATATGAAGTATCAAAATTGACGATAGCACTATACACCAGATATAGGTAATTTAAATAGGCAGTGTGGTCAAATTCTTCAGTATTCATGTTTATGCTGTAAATATTAATGCTCTTGTGAGCGGTAGTATGAGTTAATTATTTGTAAGTTACTATAATATAATACTTATAAGGTACTAACAAAACATTGTGACTTGCGAAGTTTGTTTGTCAGTTCTTCTTCGCATTGAATTTAGAACTGGCGGAATTTTCGACATGTCCAAGCGTAGGTTACCTACCTATGGATGAAATTATACAATAAACAATAAGGTTGATTGCTTTGTTACCTGCCATCATTCATCCTCGGAGTCCAGGAGAGAGTCCTCATCCTGGAGAGTGGTGGGCCTCGCCCTCCACCCGGCTCATATCCACAAGGCGCTGGAGCATTCGGGCACTAGCAGAGCACATTTGATTAGGCATGTCATCTCGTACTGCCTCTTGACCAAGAGTCTGCAACCCTTCCACATACGTGGGAGATATACGACTGTTCTTCTTAGCCAATACGCTTTCGTTTTCGCACCATGAGAGCGTATTGGCACCATACTTTTATCATGCCGTCTGCTAGGAACTGATAGCCGCGGAACGCACCCGGAACCTTGTCAGTAGAGTTCAAGGCGACGTCCCACGCCAAGTCTCCGAGCTTCCGCTTGATTAGTTCCCCTCTATCCGGTGTTAGTGCATTGAGCGGCTTTGCGACAATGGCCATGCACAGATTGCGCATGCACGCGTCCGCGTAGCTCGGGGCACCTAGTCTCCCCGACTTATCCCGGACGCGTTCGGAGTCGCCTCTGGGCGACTTGGCCTCGTCAGGTCGTGCTCTTTTTGTGCGGACCACTGTGGTGCGTCTCTTCGGCGCTGATGCCCCTGCAACTTTCCCACTTCCCTTGCTGCTGGCGCTGCCCACTTTTCTTCCCTCTGGGGTTCCCCCCACCTCTGCCTGTGGAGCGAGGTTTTTCTCTAGCTATGGGTGGAGTTCCGACCTGTAGCTTTCCACCTGGCGGGATGGTTTGAGCTGTGACTCCTGGCTCTGGGGTTCCCGGCGGTCCCGAGTGTAGAGCTTGCCCCCCCAGTGCTCGTCTGGGATAAGTCCGGAGTCGCCTGAGGTCTGACCGCAGAGGCAGGCTCGCCTTCCTCACTACGCACCACACCGCTTTTCTGTTTGTTAAACTTGTTCATCCGCGCAGTGTCCCTACGCTGCTGGCTCTTTAGGGATCAATGTATGCACGGATAAAAAAAAAATTTTTACATGGATAATTAAAAAAAAAATTCCATACAGTTTATTCAAGACCACACCATACATATTAATTTACAAATCTATCAGGCAGACAAACCACGCAAACAATATGGCTATCAAAAGTCTTCTTATAGCTATAATTCTTCACATCTGAAGCACTGTATCCAATGATCCTTTGGAAGATGGGTGAATAATTCACTGCAGTAGATGCTGTTCCAGTTTCGGGAAGCTCCTGCCAAACTTGGACATCCTGCCGTGCTTGAAGCTCCTGCCGAGTTTGGTTCCACAATTTTTCTACCTTTTTTAATAGGAAGGCAAGCAATTTTTTTCACCAGGGAAAGATGGATTACAAACAAAATTTATTACAAACTGGTAACAATTTTATCACTTCTGTTTTGTTTCCAAACGCTGAAGACACCATGAAAGTTTGTACGGTTTTGGCCAAATGTTTTGGATCATTAGTAGCATACCCCGTGACACAATCAGATTTAAATTCTAACGAACTCTGCACATATATTTCATACCATTCGATACCCTCATGAGTCGAGAAATCTGGGATGTCACACCACACCAACATATGAAGGTGTGGACTTCCGCGATTTTGAAACTCTATTCTACCAAAAGTCCACAACTGGACCACCTAAGCAGTCTGGATCGCGTTTCAGGAATCGCATCAGAGCATTCACGCGAACCGTAAATTGTCGAGAAACAACCACGGGAAGTTTTTGTACCAACTGCAAACGCTCGGGAAAAGACGGGCTCTCTGCTTCATTTACATCACGACCATCTGCGATAAGTAAGGCTTTGGTCATGTCTGGCCAATTAAGGTCGTTGCAAGAGAACGTCATGAACCACGTAGGAGGCCCCAAAGTACGGACCATTGCAGTAAGTTCAGAGCAACATTTCTGCCAATAAGACGCTGATCCTCTGATATTCCTCATAGTAAGATTCATATTATCTATGAGTCCTTGAGGTGTCCGCTCGCCCTGGGCCTGACGCAACCGGCATGATACAGAAACACTGGATTTAGCTCGATAATATTCAACTATGGAAAGAGCAAAAACAGATAGTCGTTTAGATTGAAACGCTTGTCCAGGTTCATTACTCGACTCTGAAAATAGTCCAAAGGAGTAATTTGAATATATATTTCCTCTCCAAAGCCATTTTTTGCCATCAGTAAAAAGACAATACCAAGCAAGCTCTTCCGTTCGTCGCTTGGTGGCGCTGTTTTTCTTGTAAACTTAGCTAATCTCATTTTGTTATTCGTAGTTGGATTGGGATTCAAAGAAACTACACTTTCTAGTTTAGGGACCGCTTCGTCTATGCTACGGAGCATACTAGTTGTTTCAATTATAGTGGAAATTGGTTGTATTCGTGATAGCGGTCTTTCTTTTTCTGGAGTTGAGGTTGGTTGAGATGTTTGTTGAGGAGTGTTGCTATTTTCTAATATAGGAATTGTATATGTAGGACTCTCTGACTGACTCTCTGACGTTCTCAAAGTGTGTCTGTGCATAATTTCTTGTTCCTGAACTGAGATTGTTTGAAATATTTTTTGAGGAGTGTCTTTGTTTTCTGATCTCTGACTGAACTACTCTTGACTGCTCCTGAATATTCAACTGTTGATTCCCCAACGTTTCTCTGCGCACTTCTGCCTGGTTCTCCGGTGTTATAATCAAAGGAGTTAGTGAGTACACATTGAGAAAGTAATCTTGTGCCGGTACTTTCTTCGTCTATGTAAACAAATTCCGTCGCAGAATGCCATGTAATTCATCTATATTTTGAAATTTCATGCAACAGGCTGCACCACGTCTTGGAGCTATTATTCCCTTAGGCCCACGTGCATGTGAATCGAACAACCAATATTTATAAGCATCAGTTTCAGCTTTACAATATATAGCCACAGTCATAGAATTCGCAGTAAGCAGCCCGCAACAGTTTTCTCTGAAAAGTAATGTCAGATTATTTTTTAGGTTGGGGAAGCCGTCAGTACCTCGATCTGTATCTAAGTCAGTCAGTCAGTCAGTCAGCGTGTAAGCGTCCACTGCTGGACATACGCCTCTCCAATTTTCCTCCAGTCCTCCCGGCCTTCAGCGGTACGGAACCACTGCTTTCCGCCGACGTACTTGATGTCGTCGTCCCACCTGGCGGGTGGTCTTCCCACACTCCGTTTTCCTGTCCACGGCCGCCAGTGTAGGACACGGTTACTCCAGCGGTCGTCGTCTCTTCGGCTGACGTGCCCAGCCCATTGCCACTTGAGCTTAGCCACCCGGTATCCAATATCGACTACTTTGGTGCGTCGGCGGATTGCCTCGTTACGCACCATATCACGTAGCGTTATTCCCAGCATGGCTCGCTCCATTGCTCGCTGGGCAACTTTCAACCTTTGGACAACACCGACCGTCAGCGTCCACGTTTCACACCCGTACGTCATAACCGGGAGGACACACTGGTCATATATACGGGTTTTTAAATTTTGCGGAAGATCAGACCTCAGGGCGAATTTTAACTTTCCGAAGGCAGCCCAACCCAGTTGAATTCGTCTCTCGACCTCCTTTAGCAGACCTTGTCTACCAAGCCGCAGAATTTGACCGAGATATACGTACTCTTCAACCTGTTCGATCACTTCTCCGTCAATAACGATTTGTCCTCCCGTCATAACCTCGGTCGCCATGACCTTGGTTTTGTCCCGGTTCATCTTCAGACCCACCTTCATCGACGCTGTATAGAGGTCTTCCAGCATGGTCTGAAGCTGATCTCGGGAATTTGACAGAAGGACAATGTCATCGGCGAAGCGCAGATGACTGAGAAGATCTCCATTCACGTTGATACCCATGTTGTCCCACTCAAGCGTCTTGAACACATCTTCTAATGCGTTCGTGAAGAGCTTGGGTGAGATCACATCCCCCTGCCTTACGCCCTTACTAAGGGGGATGGGTTGGGTATTTTCGTGGAGCCTCACAGTCATCGTCGCGGACCGATACAGATTTCGGAGTACCTCGATGTAGCGGTGGTCGATTCTGCACCTCAGGAGGGAGTTTTCGACAGCCCATTTTTCAACTGAGTCGAACGCCTTCTCATAGTCGACGAAGGCTAGGAAGAGCGGCTTGTTGTATTCCTCGCACTTTTGCACCACTTGTCGCACAGTAAATATGTGGTCCATGGTGCCGTATCCTTTCCTAAATCCAGCTTGCTCACGAGGCTGGTACTGATCCAGCCTCTGTGTCAGCCGACTCGTGATGACTCTCGAAAAGACCTTGTACACGTGGCTGAGAAGTGAGATAGGTCGATAGTTTTTCAACTTCGCCCTATCCCCCTTCTTGTGAAACAAGACAACGACACTATTTCGCCATGCGGCCGGAACTACACCACTTTCAAGAACTGCATTGAAAAGTTTCTGCAGTTCTTTCAAGATCGGTCGTCCGCCAGCATTTAGAAGCTACGTCGTTATCCCGTCTTCACCTGGAGCCTTGTGTTTTTTGAGTCCTTTCAAGGCAGCCTTTATCTCATAGACACTAATCTCGGGCAGATCCTCCGTGTAGTGTCTAGTGAGCGGCGCACGCCTATCAGAGTCGACTGGTTTGCTTGGACTCGGGGCAGGAATTGCTGCGGAATACAATTCACCATAAAATTCCTCCACCGCCTTAAGTATATCCGGCTTTCTTGCGGTGACAACCCCATTCGCTCGCTCGAGTTTGGAAATTTGGTTAGCGCCGGTAGAGAAGGCACGGGCAAACACTTTGCTGCCTCGATTTTCTTCTATAATGCGCTCAACCAATTTCGTGTTCTCTCGGCGAATATCACGGCGAATGGACTTGCCTATGGTCTTGTTGAGGTTCCTGTGCACGACACTGCTCCGGGTCTCCGGTTTCATATTCCGTCGTGTTTCCAGGAGCCTCAACGTCTCTGCGGATAACTTGCTGCGGGGTGCCTGTCGACTTTTGCTGAAGTGCTGCTCTGCAGTGTCCGTTAGTGCGGATACGAAGTCCGTATACACCTTGTCGATGTCGGCATCCTCATCTCGTGGCACCAAGCTAAAAGCATCCTCGAGTTTCGCTTCGAAATTTTCGAGCGTCTCGTCCGGTATGTTCAGCTTGGCCAGCGGTTTGTGAATGAGTTTGCGCCGTTCCATCTTGAGGTTTAACTTCAGCGTACCTCGCACTAGTCGGTGATCGCTGCCAGTATCGAAGCGGTTAAGGACAGTAACGTCTATACATGACGATTTAATGTCCGCCAGTATGTAGTCTATCTCGTTTCTCGTACAACCGTCAGGGCTGGCCCACGTCCATTTCCTTTTCTCCTTTTTTAGGAAAAATGTATTCATGGCGTGGAGCTGGTTGGCTTCGAGATAGTTGACCAACATCTGGCCGCGTCGATTTCTGGCACCGATACCGTACGGACCTACTGCTCTCTCTCCTTTCAGAGGCTTGCCCAGTTTGGCATTAAAGTCTCCCATCACGTACTGGAAGTGAGATTTGTTGGTTTCCAAGGCTTTGGATACATCCTCGTAGAACTGCTCCACCTCGTCGTCAGCGTGCGAACTCGTGGGAGCGTATACCTGCACCACCTTCAGCTGATACCGCTTGTTCAGCTTGATGATGATGTAGGCCACTCTGTCCGACACACTGTCGATTTCGATGATGCTGTTCACGAGGCTGCGCCTCACCATAAATCCCACTCCACCTTCCGATTTTTGGGGATTTCCTCTGAAGTAAAACAGATTGCCGGAACGTAGCACTTCAGTCTCTTCGCCCTTTCTTCTGACCTCACAAAGACCTAGGATGTCCCATTTTATATGAGCCAGCTCCTGTTCTAGCTCGACCAGTTTCTCGTGCGTTCTCAAGGTCCGTATATTGTGAGTAGCCAAGTGTAGTTGGGTGTGGCAGCCAGATCTAACCCAGGGATTCTTAGCACCCCTCACCCCGCCGGAACCAGGACCGCCACCACGATGATCCGGAATAGCGGGGCCGCTGGGAACTAGGGGCCGAGGTACTGTGTTGCTTTTCATGTTGGAGGGTTTTGGCCATAAATCGCCACGTTGGCCAAACGTCTTGGCGAGTCTTCCGCTCTCGTCAGCCTTAGGATTGTAATACCTACGGTATTACGCACCTAAGTTTCCAGGATATACCGCGAGGAGGTGTGAGTCGGAAATTGGAGAAAGAATTTCACTCCGCCACTACTTCACCATCGTGCGATGGGGCAGCATTAGCAGGAGATTAATTCAGTCCCCCGTTTATATCCCCTTATATCTAAATGACCATTAGAATTAGGTTAGGTTAGGACCCCTGTATCTAAATGACCATTAGAATTAGGTTCAGCAACTGAGATATTAATTTTCTTCCTGTTATATAATATTTGCGGGGTAAGATCACTCGCGGCAAGATATTCAGGGTTAACTTCTCCAATTGCGGGGTTCCCTCTAGAAGCAATGGACTCACGGTAGAGCCTTGTCTCCGAGTATTACTATATAATCATCTTTTTAAACATTGACTTGGGTCGTCTGTCTGTACAGAACGCTGCACAAGCTACAGCTGCTACAGCAGTACATTATTTGCCACGAGATTTTAAATCAAATCTTAAATAGGCGTGATGAAATGATCCGTGTAGTATAGAAACGTTTTCACTTATATCAACCTAGTTGTTTTGAGGAGTAGATTGTAAGTCCATAGGCTCACCACCATCTGCAGGCTGTTCAGAAATTTGAACAATTTCATTTTAATTTCAATGTCGATAACATTCTCAAAATGGGGTCTTATATCTCTATAGAGTATATTGTCTGACATTAACCAGGTTAGAGCTTGATACAATGTGTTCATATCCACAACAAACTCTTGGGAGTGTTGCAAGTTCTCGAGACCTTCCACAACCAGAACTAGTCCTACTTGGTTTGGCGCAAGTGGCAGTTGTTCAGCGACTTCAACAACGTATTTTAAGCAAGCAAACAAAGTAACTTGTCCCTTGCACCAATCTTGACAGAAACGGTTTTGTTTAGTCAAATTAGCTAGCTCTTGAGGTACAGTCATTCGTGACATTCTTTACAATTGTTATTTCGTAATATAGTTGAGGCAAGGTATCCACTTACATAGACTAACGGTTGTTCTTCAATTGTATTAAAATCATTACTTGATTCAAGAAAGAAATCTTCATCCTCTAAACTCAAGACAGGGTATTCTTCTGGTGCTGTGTTATTTATTATCAACATCCTGTAAATGTAAAGTAGAATATGTCTGTTCTGAATTTGCTTCGACAAGGGGGTTTACGACTTCAGGGTTGTCTCGATCGGACTCTGCATGATCTTTGAACACTAAATTGTGAAAGTTTAGTAGTAGTGAGTTAAAAAAAGACACTAAAGTTCAGTTTAGTCCGAAAATTAAGAATGAAATAAATAATTTACCGGTTTGGATCCAAGGGAAACTGGGCGAACAACACACGCTTCCCTGTTTTTTTCTTTTTGCAAAAAAACAGGGAAGTGTGTGAGGCAATTTTAACTAATCATGACATTTAACTAATATGAAGCATTTCATAACACGCCATAGATGGCGTGAGTGGCGCTAACCATGACATAGCGATAAGGAACCCTCGGTGCGCGAGTTCGACTTGGCCGGTTTTTATCGGAAATATTTTGATCGTGTTCAGGTTCAGGTGTTGCGTCAGGTTCAGGTGTTGCGTCAGGATTATTTATCATTCAACACTCCACCATTTTAAAGGATCTTCTTTCCTATAAATATACTCGTCGTTGAGGTACTTATCCATCTCCCGTATACCAGCCGCTGTTGGGTTTGGTGGACGTGTGTTTTGAGCCATCTCTGTGTCGAACTCGTCCTAAATACTGAGAGTCCTGGCTTCTACAACGACGGGGTTTTGGGTTGTGTTCTGTGTCCGATTTTCAACTGGGTCTGAGTCTACTTCCAGTCGAATTGGGCCGACCCTTAGTTTTAGACTCTCCACATACCGGTCGTATGATTTTTGAGTCCGGAAACCTTTACGTTTGAACCTTGGATCCAGAATCGTACTTTCTGCATACAGGTAGTTTTGCTCTAAGTCGTGAAACCTTGCTTTTATTTGATCTCTTAGAGTAGTTAGAAATGTTTGGATTTCTTCATGCTCAACTGGCACATTTAAGTATTTTGTGACGTGTTTTGTCATAATTTGACATAAGATTAAACTTTGGACAAGGTGACATTTTTCTCTGCACTAATCTCATTAGTAATCTCATAGAAAGGTTTTAGGATGGGAACAGTCTTTTCTATGATTTCCAATTCTTTGGGTTGAAGGGCAAGATCACTTTTCATCATTAAAGCCAAGCTGCTATTTATGGCATCCTTTACCTTTATGGCTCGATCCAGCATGTCGTACCAAGAATTCCACCGTGTTTCACATTCTTGCTTGAGTTTTAGAATGGGCATGCCCATTTGTGCTTGCACTTGGTGTAACAGTCTTGGTGGCGAGCAACGCAGCTGGAGGGAAAGGACCTCCATTCATAATTTTTAAAGGAAAGCACGTATGGAGTAGCTGGACCTCTGAATTAGCCTTTCTGTTTTCTTCCTTTACTTTTTCTTTTTCAAGTTTGTCATTTTCCTTTTTTTTCAGTCTTTGTACAACATCCTCATGAGTAATTACTTCAGCGCTCGCAGAAATCTTTACTTGTTTTCCTTTGACTTTACCGGTCGGAACTTGTTTCATAGTTTCAAGTAATAAATCTTTAAATGATATTTTTTCCGCGGTTTTTGAATTAATGTCCCTTGTTAAAGCTGTGACTGGGCTTGTGTTTGAGTTGAATGATAGTTGATGCTCTTCAGGCACAATTCGGTTAATGTCCATGGAAAGAAAGTTCAAGTGCCATTCCCTAGATTTTAACTAAGTAAGTAAGTACTTCATTTGATAGTCATCTATTGATTGTTAAATAATTAAGTAATTATTCTCGTATGGGTTGTAAGGTCAACAAGCGATTCATGTGTACGGTGTGAGGGATGGCCATGGGGCGGGATCGCAACGGACACGTCGAGCCGGGGTGGCGCGGCGCAAAAGCAAAATTGGAAGGAAGGAAACGCCAAATTACTGTTACTTTTCAGAATTATTGTACCTACTACTGTTCTAGTATTTTTGTTTGGATTTTAAAAAATAAAAAATATAAACATATATTTTGTTTTCATTTTTAATTATTAAAATCATATGCCAAGACAACTAAATGCATAATTATTTTAGTTCTTATTCTATAAAATTTATAATAATGCCGAAAGTGACCGGCGTACAGAAGCGCGTTATAAAATGCTCGGCTGTCAAAGAAAATTGTGAATAAAAAAAATTATGATTACAGCCCGTTATTATGGAGACTTAAAAAAACTGACCGTAAAAAGCACACTACTCGGCCCGCTGGTCAGCACGCTGCTCGGCTCGCTGCTCGGCACGCTGCTCGGCACGCTGCTCGGCATATTACTCGGCACGCTGCTCTCCGGAACACCATCGCTTCCAGTGATGGCATCCATACCTATAATACCCACGATCCTTTCCTCTATCGGAGTTAATTTGGGAGGATCCTACTTCCCGCCTCCCGTTCTTCCGAGTTCTTCCCGAATCTTCGTAACTTTTTTTTAACATTCCCTTTCCAGTCCCGCCATGTCTGAAATAAAAAAAAACAGCCTATAGTAAGAATAACTTAGCCGCCACTCTCGTTCTTCCGAGTTCTTCCCGAATCTTCGTAACTTTTTTTTAACATTCCCTTTCCAGTCCCGCCATGTCTGAAATGAAAAAAAAAAACATCCTATAGTAAGAATAACTTAGCCGCCACTCTCGTTCTTCTCTGTTAAAGCTTAGTGAATAAACCATAGAGAAATAATGTTATACTAGAGGAAACACTACTAAGAAAGATTGAACGAATCTTTGACAACAAAAACTGCGGTATGAGGAAAGGTGGAGCGGGCGGGGGAATGCAAGCAGTATCTATTCTGTGACGCATACGCCGTGAAGCAGCTGTGAAGCTAAGTAAACGCTGCACGCAGCAACAGTAGTAAAATAAATTGCGAGCGTCTAACGATGTGCAGCCACAGTGCAGCGCTGCAATTACGTTGTGCACGAGCTAACACAGGCGGGCCATCAGTGTATGTCAATATATATTCGGTGGTGTTGGTAAGTAGGCGGAGTTTGTGGAATGAATCGGGGTATTAAGCAGCTGTGAAGCTAAATATAAACGCTGCACGCAGCACCAGTATTAAAATAAATAGCGATCGTCTAACGATGTGCAGCGCTGAATTACGTCGCGCACGGCACGGCGTTTGCGGAACGCATAGGGTTGTCAGTGCAATGACAGTGATTTTTCGTTTGATTGAAGCAAAATGTTGGTTTTTTTTTTTACTTATTTATTATTTTAAATCAACGATTGTAATTTCTTTTGTTCAATATAGGAACGTCCTCATAATGAAAGATACAACAAATTCCCTCCAACAAAACATTCATATGATGAAGTTTCTATTTTAGGAAAACTTAAGATTAATATAATATTAGCCATGTTCACCGTGATGAGTCTTGTAAGGTGTAACGGGGTTTCAAGTAATGAAAAAATTAATAAAATTGAATTAATTGAAATATGAGAACATTATTAAAAAAAAAGGGTCTTAAATTTTTTTTTATGTAAGTCAACGGCTGTGCCGAGGGACCAGTGGTACATTCGACTGAGCCAAAAATACCTCTACTCACAAAGCCACGCTCAGAGAGGCGCCATTTTATTGATAAGATCGATTTTCTCAAAAACAGCTATAAGTAATTGTTTTGATAATTTTTTTTATTTTGCGATTTAAAAAAAGTGGCCACTTTTTTTAAATTGCGAAATTAAAACATCATGAATATTATTAAACCGGAAAAAAATATTGTCGTAAGGAAGTCTCCAATTTTTTACTCTGTTCCTCGAAGTTTAGGTAAATAAGCCCTACCTATTACTATCACTGGTGACAACCCTGTAATAATAATTAATAAATAAAAATAAAAATAAATTAATTAATTATGTGCATAAATAAATTAATAAAAATGTGTAAATAAACGGATACATTAATAAATTGAACTAAGATACTTACACATAAAATATTACTTATTTTTTAGAAATGTTTAGTCGGTTTCACAAATATGTATTAGTGAAACCGACAACCCTGAAATAATCATGAATCTACAACTCTCGCTCGCACTGTAGCACAGTCCGTATTTAGTGTCTCGCTTCGCGCGAAGTTTATTGTGTAAGCGTTGAAGTACACATGACTAGCATCGACGGCCGCCGGGAGTCGACTGACAGGAAGTTTGTTAGTCAACTCTCTTCGATGGGGCGAAAGTACTTGCCCTTAGTATATCCTCTAGTACAACGTATAGCTCAATGGAATAAACGGAATTTACATACAAATGTAAATAATGAACTCTCACTTACACAGCGCGGTGCATTTTGCATATTACTCGGCACGCTGCTCTCCGGAACACCATCGTTTCCAGTGATGGCATCCATCCCTATAATACCCACGATCCTTTCCTCTATCGGAGTTAATTTGGGAGGATCCGACTTCCCGGTTCCCGTTCTTCCGAGTTCTTCCCGAATCTTCGTAACTTTTTTTTAACAGACCCTTTCCAGTCCCGCCATGTCTGAAATAAAAAAAACAGCCTATAGTAAGAACAACTTAACCGCCACTCTCGTTCTTCTCTGTTAAAGCTTAGTGAATAAAAGGCATTTACATACAAATGTAAATAATGAACTTTCACTTACGCAGCGCGGGCATTTTGCATATTACTCGGCACGCTGCTCTCCGGAACACCATCGTTTCCAGTGATGGCATCCATACCTATAATACCCACGATCCTTTCCTCTATCGGAGTTAATTTGGGAGGATCCGACTTCCCGCCTCCCGTTCTTCCGAGTTCTTCCCGAATCTTCGTAACTTTTTTTTAATATTTCCTTTCCCCGCCATGTCTGAAATTAAAAAAAACAGCCTATAGTAAGAATAACTTAGCCGCCACTCTCGTTCTTCTCTGTTAAAGCTTAGTGAATAAAAGGAATTTACATACAAATGTAAATAATGAGCTCTCACTTACACAGCGCGGTGCATTTTGCATATTACTCGGCACGCTGCTCTCCGGAACACCATCGTTTCCAGTGATGGCATTTATCCCTATAATACCCACGATCCTTTCCTCTATCGGAGTTAATTTGGGAGGATCCTACTTCCCGCCTCCCGTTCTTCCGAGTTCTTCCCGAATCTTCGTAACTTTTTTTTAACATTCCCTTTCCAGTTACGCCATGTCTGAAATAAAAAAAAACAGCCTATAGTAAGAATAACTTAGCCGCCACTCTCGTTCTTCTCTGTTAAAGCTTAGTGAATAAAAGGAATTATTATTAATACAAATGTAAATAATGAACTCTCACTTACACAGCGCGGTGCATTATGCATTTCACTATTACCTACTATTGAAAAATACCATGCCTGTAACCACAAACTAATATAATTGCTTAGGTACTTACTTGTTGCCATTTTTCGGTGTCCTTTTGGGCACCAGCTCCTTGGGCATTCAGAGTGACCGCAATGTTCTGCCACTCTTGGTCCAGTCGAGCCTTTCCATACTTCCCCAGGAAACGGCCTGCAGCTATTTCGGAGTGGCTTTCCAGCCACCCTACCAGTATTTCCTGCTGTTCCAGGCTGACCTTCTTGTAAATTACACTCATTTTCGCGGTACGGTTTATTCTTTGAGTGGAGGCAAGCGGCGAGCAAGCAAAGAGTGAGTAGTGAGTACAACGTGCCATTTTTCGGTGTCCTTTTGGGCACCATCGGCATTCAGAGTGACCGCAATGTTCTGCCACTCTTGGTCCAGTCGAGCCTTTCCATACTTCCCTAGGAAACGGCCTGCAGCTATTTCGGAGTGGCTTTCCAGCCACCCTACCAGTATTTCCTGCTGTTCCAGGCTGACCTTCTTATAAATTACACTCATTTTCGCGGTACGGTTTATTCTTTGAGTGGAGGTAAGCGGCGAGCAAGCAAAGAGTGAGTAGTGAGTACAACGTGCCATTTTTCGGTGTCCTTTTGGGCACCAGCTCCTTGGGCATTCAGAGTGACCGCAATGTTCTGCCACTCTTGGTCCAGTCGAGCCTTTCCATACTTCCCTAGGAAACGGCCTGCAGCTATTTCGGAGTGGCTTTCCAGCACCCTACCAGTATTTCCTGCTGTTCCAGGCTGACCTTATAAATTACACTCATTTTCGCGGTACGGTTTATTCTTTGAGTGGAGGCAAGCGGCGAGCAAGCAAAGAGTGAGTAGTGAGTACAACGTGCCATTTTTCGGTGTCCTTTTGGGCACCAGCTCCTTGGGCATTCAGAGTGACCGCAATGTTCTGCCACTCTTGGTCCAGTCGAGCCTTTCCATACTTCCCTAGGAAACGGCCTGCAGCTATTTCGGAGTGGCTTTCCAGCACCCTACCAGTATTTCCTGCTGTTCCAGGCTGACCTTATAAATTACACTCATTTTCGCGGTACGGTTTATTCTTTGAGTGGAGGCAAGCGGCGAGCAAGCAAAGAGTGAGTAGTGAGTACAACGTGCCATTTTTCGGTGTCCTTTTGGGCACCAGCTCCTTGGGCATTCAGAATGACCGCAATGTTCTGCCACTCTAGGTCCAGTCGAGCCTTTCCATACTTCCCTAGGAAACGGCCTGCAGCTGTTTTGGAGTGGCTTTCCAGCCACCCTACCAGTATTTCCTGCTGTTCCAGGCTGACCTTATAAATTATACTCATTTTCGCGGTACGTTTTATTCTTTGAGTGGAGGCAAGCGGCGAGCAAGCAAAGAGTGAGTAGTGAGTACAACGTGCCATTTTTCGGTGTCCTTTTGGGCACCAGCTCCTTGGGCATTCAGAGTGACCGCAATGTTCTGCCACTCTTGGTCCAGTCGAGCCTTTCCATACTTCCCTAGGAAACGGCCTGCAGCTGTTTTGGAGTGGCTTTCCAGCCACCCTACCAGTATTTCCTGCTGTTCCAGGCTGACCTTATAAATTATACTCATTTTCGCGGTACGTTTTATTCTTTGAGTGGAGGCAAGCGGCGAGCAAGCAAAGAGTGAGTAGTGAGTACAACGTGCCATTTTTCGGTGTCCTTTTGGGCACCAGCTCCTTGGGCATTCAGAGTGACCGCAATGTTCTGCCACTCTTGGTCCAGTCGAGCCTTTCCATACTTCCCTAGGAAACGGCCTGCAGCTATTTCGGAGTGGCTTTCCAGCCACCCTACCAGTATTTCCTGCTGTTCCAGGCTGACCTTCTTATAAATTACACTCATTTTCGCGGTACGGTTTATTCTTTGAGTGGAGGCAAGCGGCGAGCAAGCAAAGAGTGAGTAGTGAGTACAACGCAACGTGCCATTTTTCGGTGTCCTTTTGGGCACCAGCTCCTTGGGCATTCAGAGTGACCGCAATGTTCTGCCACTCTTGGTCCAGTCGAGTCTTTCCATACTTCCCTAGGAAACGGCCTGCAGCTATTTCGGAGTGGCTTTCCAGCCACCCTACCAGTATTTCCTGCTGTTCCAGGCTGACCTTCTTATAAATTACACTCATTTTCGCGGTACGGTTTATTCTTTGAGTGGAGGCAAGCGGCGAGCAATCAAAGAGTGAGTAGTGAGTACAACAAACGATGTAGGTTATGTTATGTATGACTACGACAGCTGTTGACAGGGTTGTCCTATTAATTTCTATATTTTCCGTTTTGGCTTCCAGGGTGAGGGATCTCCTCGTCGGGTAGCGCTGACCAACAATTTCTGCAAGTTGATCGCGCAGTTCAATAAATACAGGCTTCGTTAATCTGTATGTCTATTTAAAAAGGAGATCAGTCCATTCGAGCCTCGAATGGACTGATCGAGGTAGTTTATGTCATGTAGTTTATGTACCTATGTATCTTCCAACTTCTTGTATTTTTCGGCTTTTCCAATCACCTGAAGAACGTCTTTTTTGGACAGGATAAATTTGTGAAATTCAACACAACTCATACCTTTAAAGTTATATTTAGTTTTTATCAGCGATGATACAGTCTGTATTTCCAATTAATTTCGCGTGGCGCGCCCGCCCGAAAGCGCGCGTTGTTTGAGCGAGCGAAGTCCGTTCGTAGTTCGTTCGTTCAGTCAGCTCTATCATAGAGTTATGCAGCGGGCGGGATTTTTTAATTTCGTGTAACCCGGACTACTTTAAAAAATCCCCCCGGACGCCTTCAAAAAGAGGACAAATCCGGGGAAACCCGGACGGATGGCAGCCCTAATTCGAGGGCATTGGCGCGGTCTCTCAGCATTCGCCTCTGACGCTGAAGTGCTTCAGCGGCGCGCCGATTTTCAGCCTCCTCGATACCTTCCCACACAAACGGCAATGCAAACACGTTGAACATATCCATGATCACTTCACAGACACCACAGATCCAAAGGCCAAACGCGAAATAAACTTACACTGCAATACGACACACCAAAGAAAGCAAGTCAATGAAAAAAACGAGTTCGCCATGAATCGAATGAATATCGCGTAGTGGGGGTCTAGGCACCCGCACTACGTGACAAGGGGCTTCAAAAATATCGCTCACTTGTTAGAATAGAGAGGCTGTACATCAGCGGTTCTTAACCTTTTCGGCTGGCGACCCAAAGTAGAAATATATTTGAAGCCCGTGACCCTAATGTTTTATTTTATTTTCCAGTAAAATGTATAAGTATAAAATGATAGGATTAACTAGAAGCTCGTGGTTTGCCAGAATTGATGTCATTATAAAATTAGAAATAAACATGTAAACAACATTATTAAAATTTTCTTTATTGAAATCAAACAAATCAGCATTACAATAGTTAAAAAAAATTGGGTTTAATCAGCAAAATGATTAGTGACTACCCTGGTGTTGTAATTTTGAGCAAAGAAGATGTATACGTGGAGCTAAGTTTTTAGAAAGTGCACACCGCATGTCATGCTGAGGATCCAATCTATTCCTGTATTTATTTTTCATGACAGCAAGGCACGAAAATCCTGCTTCACATAAATAAGTAGTTGGGAATGGTAGCAGGGCTTTTTCAGCTTCATTGCTCAGAATAGGCTTCCCAGTTAGTTGTGCCCAAAATTTCGTGAGATTCATTCTGGCAAATCTCTCTTTTAATACTCCATCACCTTGCATTTCGAGCAATTATTCTTGTAATCCAGCGGAATCATTTTCAACGCCCATTACATCTACAGTGTACATTTTAGCGACCGCCAAGCGTACATTCTAATATTATTCCAACAAAAAAAGAGGTTCAAGACTAAGAGGATCGCCGCATTGCGTGTGCAATGTGCATGTGGAAAGGACCGTTGTTGGCAGGTTACGGGAGTTTGGATTTCTGCTTCCACATGCTTGTGTAGATTCACAGCAAATAAATATGTTAGATTACGTTGTTACAACTGCGTGTGGTATAGTAAAGGTTCAAAGTACCTTCTTTAAATCGAATTAATGAGATATTAATGCACATGTAAAAATATCAGAATGTTTATTGTAACACAACTTTACTGTAAATACACATTCTCCAAAATGTTTCAACTCGTTTTATTATATCCAAGCAAAAGTTTTTGTCATATGTCACATCAATGATAATCGACCTTATTTGTGGACTAAACATTTGCTGCTGCTATACAAAAAGACCTTAAGATTTATTAGCAAAATGCATTTGTAACTGAATTTGTGTGCAATATTTTGCCCGGTGTCGTAATATTTAATAATGTGTAATATTTTTTCGTTAACATAGTTTTTTACATTCTTTTCTTTTTCGGGGAATTTTATTTCTATTACGTACTCTCCTGCACAAGTCGTTGATTTAAGAATAACCCTAAAAGATTTTCAACACATAATCAACCTAGAATCTATCATACTTAGTATTAGACTTACTGAGATTCTGGGAATACAAGTATCTGCCCTACTCAGAACTCGAATGAAAAACAAACGCACAAACGTATGCATAAATATATTGTCGGGTTTGTGCACTGGTTTGTTGTGTCCCTCGTATCCGGCATGTTTCCCCACAGAAAGAGTCTAGTAAAACGAATGAATAATTGTTCGAATGAATTTACTGAACACCATATTATTACGTACTATGTTTTACAATAGTCTTAAAGCTTAAGTACGAGTTGGTTGTTAGGTGTCGTGGGACGGTGACGTGGAACGCGCGTGCACTCGTGCGATATTGTCGGAGGCTCGGTTGTCGACTGCCGGCCGCGTGCGCGGGAGCATGTAGGCACGGCATTAAATACCAGTATTTTTTTCATTCTATTTTATAGCTTTCAAATTTGTGCTGCATTATATGGCAGACCCTTAAGTGAAAAACACCGTGACGGTTCCCTCTTCCCTTCTTCTCATAACATCTCTAATACCTCTCATAACAGGCCCACACCCACCAGTGGGACATAGATAATAAAATGTTAATGCTATACATACAACATTGTGTTGAAAATGAGCAGCGTGTTACAATATCTCAGTAAATAATTCAGTAAATAATAGAAATTAATCTATCTGCCACAAATCTATATGACAGTTTTTTAGTTTTTTATGATCATTTAATTACATTATTAATATTAAACAAAAGAAGAATTTGTATTATAACTAAACTATCGATATAATAAATAAATAATTATAATAAAGCAAAGTATAATTTAAATAAATACTACTATTACAAAGTTATTAAGTTATATTTATACACTCTCTATAAATCAAATTATCTTCGTTTCAGATTATGATTAGCGGTGAATTAAAAAATGCTTATAGTTTTTTATAGGTTTTTAATGTTTACTTTCATTTTTGTATGTAGTTTACATTACGTATATATTATAAAATTAATTACATCTCCAATTAATTTTCAATAAACTTTTTCTCTTGCATTCTGCGGTTTTTATTATGTGGTCTCTCCTCTTCCTTTTCGTTCAAATACATATTCTGCATTAGTGAGCGGAACCCTGAGCAAATCTTTTTGTATTTTTACTAAATCTGACTTCGTCAGCCAAAGTTTCGAATTGTTCAGTAACAGATACTTTTGGCATTGGTCGGAGCGGAACCCTGAGCAAATCTTTTAGTATTTTTACTAAATCTGACTTTTCGTCAGCCAAAGTTCCGAATTTTTCAGTGACAGATACTTTTGGCATTGGTCGGAGCGGAACCCTGAGCAAATCTTTTTGTATTTTTACTAAATCTGACTTTTCGTCAGCAAAAGTTCCGAATTTTTCAGTGACAGATACTTTTGGCATTGATCGGAGCGGAACCCTGAGCAAAAATTTTTGTATTTTTACTAAATCTGACTTTTCGTCAGCCAAAGTTCCGAATTTTTCAGTGACACATACTTTTGGCATTGGTCGGAGCGGAACCCTGAGCAAATCTTTTTGTATTTTTACTAAATCTGACTTTTCGTCAGCCAAAGTTCCGAATTTTACAGTGACTGATACTTTTGGCATTGGTCGGAGCGGAACCCTGAGCAAATCTTTTTGTATTTTTACTAAATCTGACTTTTCGTCAGCCAAAGTTCCGAATTTTTCAGTGACAGATATTTTGGCATTGGTCGGAGCGGAACCCTGAGCAAATCTTTTTGTATTTTTACTAAATTTTACTTTTCGTCAGCCAAAGTTTCGAATTTTTCAGTGACAGATACTTTTGACATTGGTCGGAGCGGAACCCTGAGCAAATCTTTTTGCATTTTTACTAAATCTGACTTTTCGTCAGCCAAAGTTCCGCATTTTTCAGTGACAATACTTTTGGCATTGGTCTGCTCCATTTTGCGGAACCGATTACTTTTCTGGTTTGGAATTTACCTAAATGCAGTTCAACTTTACTAGTTGAGCATGCAAGTTAGTCATTTTATTTCAATTTGATAAAGGCGGCCGTTAACCGTCCACCAAATCTCGCCAATCTATTTTCACCAAAAAGTACTATAAAATGACCGAATCTGGGAAAACGTTTCAAAGCTATTCGTCTTCAAATATGGACCCCTTTAGAAACCTGAAGTTACGAAACCATATGGTTTCGTTTGTTTTTTATTTTGATAATGAGATCTCAAAAAGCTTAAGCAATCCAGGAAGTCATCTTTCATAGCTGTCCGTAAATGGTTACATAGATAGCCAGATACAGATAATACTCTTTCTACCTCTACACTAGTGGGTGTAATTGCCAGCAAAACATTGTAGGCCCTCTCCAAGTTCTTGCTCCTTTGGCCTCCCTGGTCATATGTAGGTACTTACTCAGTAAACTGGTTGAAGGGTAGCTCAGTGACAAGCATAGCTCGGTAGCTGGAATTTTAAGAAAGAACAAATGGACTGTGTAAATGAGTGACAATGCGATGCAATGAGGTGAATGAGAATGGGAGGATGATGCGACCGAACGAAAGAGGGCCAGGTACCTGGTTCTCCGCGGGCGGGCGCAGGATGCGTGCGGCACAGCTCTTCACCAGAATCCTGGTCTTCACACTCACAAAGCAAGGCACGCACTTGATCACCCGATGGAGAGGCGGGATTGGCCGGCTCGAGACGGCGGCGGTCGATGCGCTCGCTTCGAGCGCGTAGAAAAAAACCCGCCAACGGATTGCGGGTAGTTACCACTCATTCGTCGGTCGCAGAAAACACATGTTGTCTTGCGTTGCGTGCGACTAGTGAGGGTGCGGAGTATGGGGAAGTCAGCGCGGAGAGCTCGGTGTCGTGATGTCGTGTTGCGCGCGCGCACTTCCTGCATGTCATTTTTGGTTGGCGATTTTTTGAATGTTTTCACTACTTTTCGTACTTTATATGAGATCGTGGAATAAAAATGTCTGTAGAGGTATGGGATTCTAAACTCATTGTTGTTCTCGTCATCATTATTATCAGTCTGGTCATTCATTTCTCCGCTTCGCATTCAAAAAGCTAATTCACTATTGGCCGTAGCGGCGTGCCCGGCTTGTGTATTTTTGGGAGGCCATAAAAACGTGGAGGCTGTGGATTGAACTCCCGCAACATTTACCGGACTTCGGCAGGTATGGGTGAGTCTACACTGTGGATTAGTTTGGCAGTTTCTCTGACGACTTTTGGGATACACACTCACTAGTGTGCGATTTTCCGGTAGCTATCTGTCCCCAACATGCTCCTCACCTTGTCCTTGTAGTCGTCAGTGCCCATCACTACTGTAGCATTCCCTTTGTCGGCGTGCAGAACCACCATACTGTCGTCCTCGCGGAGCTCACGAAGGGCCCGACGCTCTTGCTGCGTTATGTTGGACAGCGGGACTTTGGCACGTCGCAGCATCACCGATACTTCCTGGCGCAGTTTGTCGGCTTCCTCCTGAGGCACCTTGTTGGCTATGATACTATTTTCCACCGCACAAATGATATTTTCACTCGGAATAACACTCGGCGACGGGGCGTAATTTAGGCCTTTCTCGAGGACTGACGTTTGCGTAGGTGATAGCTCGCGAGCTGCCAAGTTGATTACCGCATTACGGCATGCCATATTTGTCGTGACAGCAGCGCGTTGCGGTGTTAGAGCGGACGTAATTCGCGCGAACTTCGCGTTGTGCCGTCTCTTGATTAATAGTGCGTGTGCCTTGCGTTGCAGAGGCGTGCGGTCGGAGTATACGCGAACCCAGCTGACATTTGAGGCCGACTTACTACGCAGCACGTAGATGGCCGAGTCGCGCTATTCTAAACACACTTTAATAGGTCGATTTTTATCATTAAACTTTCCCAGCCTGGTAACCGACCTCGGAGTTGGATACTGTAGGCAGATGGAGTGCAGTGCTTTGCGAACTTGCTCTTCGTCATCGGATAGTTGCTTAGATTCTGGTATGCCAATGAAGATTAGGTTTTTTTCTCGTTCGTGACCTTCGTTCAACTCTTTCATCATTGCTTCAAAATCAGCTTGCGGTGGGGACGTAGTTGGAACCGACGACGGCCCTGTGGACGGCGTACTTTTAATCTTGTTGAGTTCCGCGTTTAGCGATTTAATGTGCTTTGCAGATTTTTCTTGTTCGGTTTCCAGTTCGTTCAGTTTTAATTTCATCTCGGCGTGTTCCTGTATAATTTTCTGGTTAGATGCTATTATTTCATTGTTCTGCAGCTTCAGTTCCGCGATCGAGTTAATCAGTGAATTAAATGTTTCGTTCTGAGCCTCAGTAATTGCAGCGAGAATACTAATATGAAATTTTTCGTTTTGTTCTTCAGTGACCGTGGGTAAGGAGTTTATAATCTCCTCCTTGAATTCATTCATTTCGCTCTCGTGTTTTCGCTTCCGGAGTGTTATGTTGGTCGGCCGATCGGCGCAGTCTTTTGACTTTAGGTCTGGCGCCGAGCCCGATTTACTCGATGAGGGCGGCGATCGCGCCAGATTCGGCATTCTCGTTCCAGGTCAGGCCTGCCTCGTATAAATGTAGTAAACGTTCGTTTCATGTGTAAACGTTCGCGTGTGGTAAGGCCGCAATTAAATAAACTGCTTCGTATAATGGTTGAAATTTTCCAATGACTTTCTGCTCCTTATCGGACCGGGGCATAATTCGTAATTTTACAAAGTCACCTATGTTGTATGGTATGATCCTATGTACTTTATTGAAGTACATTTCCCTCCTTCCGGCAGACTGCTTCAAATGTACCCGTGCGCGTTTGCGTATCTCATCAATATCTAGCTTGGTTTCGAGAGGTGCCTGATAGCCCTTCAATAGCTTGTCTGTGGTTAGCTCCGTAGACGTTCCCCATACTAATTCGTTTGGAGTGTAATTCGTACTGGCATGAACAGTTCCATTATATGTTTCTTCTATTCTTGGTAGCACATTTAACCAGCTGTTGTGTCTTTCGCCACAATATGCTCTAAAAAATCGGCCTAATTCTTTATTTACGCGTTCTGCCGAATTCAGTCGTAGATTTCGAACGGTGGTGTGCGAAATCTTAACACCGAGTTTAGTTAACTCTGTCTCCCATGTCTTCGATGTGAATTGAGATCCATTATCGCTGACGATTCGTTTTGCTGGTCCCTCTTTTTGAAAATTAAATCAACGTTTTCCACAAATCCCCGATCACCACCAGCATGGACAATTATATATCCTTGACCTTTGGATATAGTGTTTAATACTCCATCTGCAAATTAAAGAATATGTCTGTGATCGAAACACGAGAAGAATGGAATGGAAACGCAGATAATGTTGGGAGCTTTCACCAATACAAACCTTCATCATCGTCTTGCCGTAAGGCTTGTAGTAAGGCCCGTGTAAATGTATGTTTCGTCTATATAAACTATTGGTAGTTTTTCTCCTTGTTCATTTTCTTTAATAGTCTGAAACAAAAATAATAATGTATAATAAAGTTTGGAGCAAAATGTAAGAACTATACTAACTACTGCTATAGTACATAAAATGTGAACCATTAAGTTTTAGTTGCTACAAATCAAGTCTGAGTAGATTATTATTATTACCTGCAAATACCTAGCCCGCCAAGCAGATATGTCATTTCTTTCCATTAGGACCTTTCTGTTGCTCTTTGTTTTCCTAAATCGAAAACCTATCATTTTTATGTGTTTTCTGATAATTTCACGACTCCCTTTGAAGTTGATTTCTTCTTTAAGTAACCTGTGTAACTTTATTATGGTTGGGATTTCTTTTCTCATATGGTAATATTCGTGTATTTTCCTTCTTAAAACTCCATTGTCAAAACTTTCCATTAAAAGTTTATCCTTTCTGAATGCCCTGAATTTTCTTGGAAGCTGATTTCGCCAATTTGCGTTATTTAACAATATTTGATACAGTGTGTAAAGAAACCCCTAAAAACCATTATTCAATAATAATAATTAGGTCATGATAATTAAACAATACATTACGTTCCAAATAACGCTTTAAACCGCCCGGGTTCGTACCACCGCGCTGAATGAAATATCGGTCGAAACGGCTATGTAAATAGTTGTTTTCCGTCCAGTTCAGTGTAGACAGCACGACCAAAGAGGGAGGCACTGACATGGCACCTAGTTCACCCGGTGTTATGGGCTGACATCACGGATGTTGTAGGTGATGTAGACAACTGTATCAGTTTCAATAAATAAAAAAATACATCCTATGCAGAAATATGCTATTAAACGGCCATAAGAGAGTAAAGATACCCTCTGGCCTTCCTGATTAATAGCCGAACTTGAAAAAAAATATTCTTAATTTTTCTTTTTTTGTTTCAGATTGCCTAGAAACTAGATATTAAGGTTACCTAATCGTTTGTGCAATATGAAACTCTGTTAAATAAGACAAATTATAAAGAATAGCCTCACTGCATCTCTCGCCGTGCATGTCGTAAAAGGCGACTAAGGGATAAGGACATTAAGCCGTGCTAAAGGGCGACAGGCTCGCCACCTCTCACCTTGGCATGGTACTTCCACCGAGTCATGCAGCAGGTGGGTCTTCGTGCCTTACTTACTGCTTGATCGATTGAATCTTGTTCGAATAATTTGCGAAACGTTGTGGTCGGCGTTGTGCTGTAATTTAGGAGAGTACTTGCAGCACAACATCGATTACTCTGCTTACCCCGATTGTCGGGATACGGCGTGTGGTATGTATGTATGTAAATTTACTATACGAAAAATGTACATCATATAAGATAAGACGAATAACTGTATCTTGCTTTGTAGTGTGTTTACTGATGTACTATTGTAATGTAATGTAAGTAGATTACATTTCTTACTCGCTTATATGGACACTCGTATGGATATTTTGTATATTAAATAAATATAAAAACTTCATTCAGTTTGTACATTTTATTATACAGGGTGTCCCAAAACTCGACGTCCAAACGAAAGGAGGTCATAGAGGAGGTCATTTCCAATCAGAATCACCCTATTTGTAGTTATCCATTTCTCAGTCGTTTAGAAGTTATAGCTCTTTTTCTGGGTTTTTCTAATTACAACCCCAATTTTCGAATAAAAAATCGTAAAAAAAATTACATGTAACTTAGGTTCATTAAATTTTTTGGGGTTTTATTGCAATTAGTGTAGCTTTGTGAAAACATTTGTTTTATAACATTTTCTTTCTTATTCCAATAGTAAAGCCTATTTAAATTAGAATTTTTCATTAATTCATCAATGAAGCCTTTACTTTGATTGAAGTTTACTTTAAAAAAATGTACTACAGAAAAGTGAACCTGCTTTGCAAAAACATGTACAGTTCATACGGATTCCAGAAAGGTACAATTCATTAGATTCATTACCATAAAACTTAATCTTTAAGACGAAGATATGAATGAAACAACTAATCCGGTCTAACAAATTTAAAAGCGTTAGGTACTTTCTTAGAAGAGAACAATGGAGCGTCTCTGTTGAACCCGTGAAAACAATGGGACCGGTCGCCAACATGTTTCACCTACCCCCTCCCCTCCCCTCCCACGCCTTTAAGCCGTTCATCACCTATCTGCGCCTGACCCACTCTTTCAGTTTAAGTGACTCGCTAGCTTCTTGTAACATCGCCGTTCCGCTATTCTGTCATATTTTGTGTATGCGAATACATGATATTGTATCTCTCTTTTATGGACGGATTGATACAAAAACGTGACCTGCCTGAGCGGCGCAGTGCGGCGGACTGAGTGCTCGCGAAAGAGTGTGTGCCGAATGCTCACAAATAGCGCGCCTCAAGTCGGTGCGTTGTATGCCACTTCCCGATACTTTTTAATTCGTTGGGATCGACGGCGAAGAAGAAGTGCTCGACGTGCTCCACCTACTCGATGGGTACCAGGAATTTCACCTTGAACGTGTGTGTTGTGTACATTTATGAACACTCTATGATCGGGATAGCGTTCGCGTTCCGGGTACCGATTGCAGTATTCCCTCGCAGCATTACGAGCGTTGCCGTCACATAAACCGTAAATAAAATGCATTTCTGCATATTCACGGGGCGTGTAGGCTGCCATCTCTACGCAGTTTTCAGTTCAATAACAAGTCCAAATCACAAGCACAATCACAGTCCAAATCACAAGCGCAGGTTAAACACACAGGATAGGGATCAAAGTTCGTAAAGAATAGCCAAATCGTATGTAAAGAAAGAAAAAGAAAACAGAATAGCGGAACGGCGATGTTACAAGCAGCTAGCGAGTCACTGAAACTGAAAGAGTGGGCGCAGGCGCAGATAGGTGATGAACGGCTTAAAGGCGTGGGAGGGGAGGGGAGGGGGTAGGTGAAACATGTTGGCGACCGGTCCCATTGTTTTCACGGGTTCAACGGAGAGGCCCTCCATTGTTCTCTTCTAAGAAAGTACCTAACGCTTTTAAATTTGTTAGACCGGATTAGTTGTTTCATTCATATCTTCGTCTTAAAGAGTAAGTTTTATGGTAATGAATCTAATGAATTGTACCTTTCTGGAATCCGTATGAACTGTACATGTTTTTGCAAAGCAGGTTCACTTTCCTGTAGTACATTTTTTTAAACTAAACTTCAATCAAAGTCAAGGCTTCATTGATGAATTACTGAAAAATTCTAATTGAAATAGGCTTTACTATTGGAATAAGAAAGAAAATGTTATAAAACAATTTTTTTTACAAAGCTACACTAATTGCAATAAAACCCCAAAAAATTGAATGAACCTAAGTTACATGTAATTTTTTTTATGATTTTTTATTCGAAAATTGGGGTTGAAATTAGAAAAACTCAGAAAAAGAGCTATAACTTCTAAACGACTGAGAATTGGATAACTACAAATAGGGTGATTCTGATTGGAAATGACCTCCTCTATGACCTCCTTTCGTTTGGACGTCGAGTTTTGGGACACCCTGTATAATAGAAAGGCAATTGAAATTAAAGAAATATGTAAACTAAAATAAAATTTTATAAAGCTAAAAAAAACACATCATTCACTCAGATGTACCGTGTGGGGCCGGTACTTTAAAAGAATAGCCCCACTGCATCTCTTCCCGTGTATGTCGTAAAAGACGACTAAGGGATATGACTCCCTTCCTATATTACTAGGTGGTAGGGTTTAACCCGCCCGGGTTGGTACCACCGCACTGAATGAAAGGTCGGTCGAAACGGCTATGTAAATAGTTTGTATTTTCCGTCCAGTTCAGTGTAGCCGGCACGACCGACGGGAAGTACTGACGTGGCACCAAGTTCACCCGGTGTTGTGGGCTGACATCGCGGATGTTGTAGGTGAGATAGCCAACCGTGTCAGTTTCCATAAAAAAAAAAAGATCATCATTAGATTCCTTGTATTTTGTTCTTAGATCTAACTTTAAAATTTCTAATTTTATTTCTTCTTGCTTCATCCTATACTTTTCTGCTCGAGTCTTGAACTCTTCTTGTTTTATTAATCAAAATCATGACACAATCATACAATATAACAATAAAATTAAACTAAAATTAAGACATATTAAAAACTAAACTAAAATAATCTATAAACTAAACCTAAAAAAAAAAATTAAAACTACCTATAAATAATATATTTCATTTCAATTTGCCTGAGTCGCTGCACCGGTACAAGTGCCAAGTACGCACGCCGCGTTACACCTCTGGATCTCAATGGCGATTCGCCGAACAAAGAAAGCTTTGGCACGGCGGTCACCAGATTTATCTACTAAAAGTTTTCCCAATTTCTCCGAGAATGTTTTGGTGTCTTGTTGAAGTTTTTGTTCATTATTTTTTTAAATAGTCAATATTTACAGAATTATCTTCCTTCTGCATCTCCTCCAGCACACCAATACACCTCGTCTTTGAAGAGATAATTTCTTGTTTTTTTTTTCGCCAGCTCCAACAGCTTCTGTCTGACTGTGCCCGGTTTAGTAGTTCGGTTGTTGGTACCTGCAATAGTAAAATAAACAAAATAATTGTTTGTGTGGAAAGTGCGACATGTGGCATCGTTTCACCTACAAGTAGGCGTCGACGATGCCCATGGACATTCTGTGATGCACGGAGATTGCGAATGCCATGCCGGTCTGACAGGAGTTTTTTCACGCCCCTTTTGTAAAACCTCAGGCTGTATTTGGGAGGAAATAGATGGACAGTGCGTTCCTATATGTATATATAATACAGGCTATTTACCATCACGCTTCCACATAAGCAAGCCTAGAGCAGTTGCGAAAATACTGCGAACGAAGGCGCAAGCAAAAGCTATACAGGGTGTTGCAACGGCCAGTACATTAAATTTAAGAAATTATTATTGGGATCAAAAGTAACAAACAAGTCAAATAACTTTTTTCTGAATTCCCTTTAAATAAAAAGTTACAGTTTTCATCTAATAAAGAATCTAATGTTCCGCACGAAGGTGGGAATGAAAGGCGCGCGGTGAGTGATCGAGCAAGGACGAGTGCCCGGAGCGAGAATATGCGCGTCGGAGGCGCGGCGTGAGTTTTTCGACCCCGGCCGTTCCCGCGCCAGCACCTTCTCCCCGTGCACGTCAATTTACACTTGACGAAAACATAAAATTCAAAAATTAATATCTCGAAAACTAGACACGTTATAGAAAAACTTTACTTACTTTTTTCTCAGAAAAACACGAGCATTGCGCTGGTGAAATTAATGTACTGGCCGTTACAACACCCTGTATAGTATACATGTAACAAAGCAGACTTCAACACGGGCGCTGCCCAAAATTATTCAATTGGATATCTTACGTAGCGGAGTTGTAATTGGTCTCCTGAGAAGGCCTGCTGGAGCACCCCAATCAATTGAGAAGTGGGTCCAGCAACAGGATCACTGGCTGGCTCGTCTACGAGTACGAGCACAGTACGCGGAGAGGGTGCAGCGCCATCTACACCACGGCTACATTCTCCTTCTTGGCTTTCAGTAGTCTTCCTGTTCCATGTAGTAGTGATCTGCTGAAATAGCATCAGAAAATAAGCAAATGGAATAAATGTTTAAGCTTTAGATAGCTTCACCGAACATATCCGGGCCCATTGACAGTATAGGAGGGTGTCGCACGAGGTCGGGACCGGCGAGTGGCCACTCGGTAGTTATCTCGCAAGCTTCACGTTTCAGCTTGCATCAAGCCCTCGTCACCTAGTCTACGTACACAAACTGTGCTGTACTGTGCACACAAGTATGCTGGTGTGGCACCGTATTAAAACAGAAATATGGTGTTATGGGCTCACATAATGACACTAGTTCAGTCTGAAGACGTTCGTTCATCGAAGTTAAGCACGCAAACAGGTGCGGTTGGACTTTGGATGGATAACAGTCCAAATACTATGTTTTTTTTAATCTATATATCTAGTATAGGTAATTCATTATTACACATACATCATTATTTCCTTCTACTGTACTGTGCTGTTATACGTTTAAACCTATTATTCATTACAAAAGAAATGTAAAAAAAATATTTACCTTTCTAGCCGATCTTTTCATATTATCGAATTTATTTTTTAGCTGCTTAATGCTGCGGTGTATGGTCCCGTGTGCATTAAACTCCCTTTCAATTCTTGCCCAGGTCGCCTTCTTTAGGTGAGTGCTCACCGTGTCACTCTTCTTACATAAAAGGACCTTCTCGTACTTCCCGATAAGGTCCCTCAGGCGATCTATTTCATTTTGGTTGAAATTAGGACAGCGCTTTCTGAAATCATTAAAGACGTCAATCTCACTAATATCATAAATGTGAAAGTATGTTTGTTTGTTTGTTTGTTTGTTTGTTTGTTTGTTTGTTTGTTCCTCTTTCACGCCTGAACGGCTGGACGGATTTGGACGAAACTTCGTATATGGGTAGTGTACATCCCGGAGTAACATAATTTTTAAAAAAAGTGGTCAAGTTCGAGCCGAGCTCGCGTACAGAGGGTTCCGTACCATCGCGTTTTCTGTGAGAACTAGAAGGATTGGGATTTTCGTTTACGTTTTCCTGTAAATTAAGTGTATATCCCATGGTAAAAAAATTTTTTTTAAAGTGGTCAAGTTCGAGTCGAACTTGCGTAAAGAGGGTTCCGTACCATCGCGTTTTCTGTGAGAACTAGAAGGATTGGGATTTTCGTTTACGTTTTCCTGTAAATTAAGTGTATATCCCATGGTAACAATTTTTGTTTTTAAAGTGGTCAAGTTCGAGTCGAACTCGCGTAAAGAGGGTTCCGTACCATCGCGTTTTCTGTGAGAACTAGAAGGATTGGGATTTTCGTTTACGTTTTCCTGTAAATTAAGTGTATATTACAGTAAAGGAGGCGGGGGAGGGGAGGGGGGAGGGGGGAAGGGGAAGGGGAAGGGAGAGGGAGATGGAGAGGGAGATGGAGAGGGAGAGGGAGAGGGAGATGGAGAGGGAGATTGAGAGGGAGAGGGAGATGGAGAGGGAGATTGAGAGGGAGAGGGAGATATAGAGGGAGAGGGAGAGGGAGAAGAAATTCGTATTTCAAAGAAGAAAGTAAGTAACTGAGGCGAGGCCGAAGGTCGAGCTGCGTTCAGGAAGTCCTTCTCGAAGAAAGTAAGTAACTAAGGGCGTTGCCGAAGGCCGAGCTGTATCCTGGAAGACGCTAAACCTTCTCGATGACAGTAGGTAACTATGGGCGATAGTTACTTACTTTCTTCAAGACGGTTTATAGTCTTCCTGAACGCAGCTCGGCCTTCGGCCTCGCCCTCAATTTCTTAATTTCTTCGAAAAGGTTTATGGTCTTCCTGAACGCAGCTCGGCCTTCGGCCTCGCCCTCTGTTACTTACTTTCTCCGAAAAGGTCATCGTCTTCCTGAACACAGCTCGGCCTTCGGCCTCGCCCTCAGTTACGTACTTTCATCAAGAAGGTTTATAGTCTTTCTGAACGCAGCTCGGCCTTCGGCCTCGCCCTCAATTACTTAATTTCTTCGAAAAGGTTTATAGTCTTCCTGAACGCAGCTCGGCCTTCGGCCTCACCCTTAGTTACTTACTTTCATCGAGAAGGTTTATGGTCTTCCTGAACGCAGCTCGGCCTTCGGCCTCGCCCTCTGTTACTTACTTTCTCCGAAAAGGTCATCATCTTCCTGAACGCAGCTCAGCCTTCGGCCTCGCCCTCAGTTACGTACTTTCATTAAGAAGGTTTATAGTCTTCCTGAACGCAGCTCGGCCTTCGGCCTCGCCCTCAATTACTTAATTTCTTCGAAAAGGTTTATAGTCTTCATGAACGCAGCTCGGCCTTCGGCCTCACCCTTAGTTACTTACTTTCATCGAGAAGGTTTATGGTCTTCCTGAACGCAGCTCGGCCTTCGGCCTCGCCCTCTGTTACTTACTTTCTTCGAAAAGGTCATCGTCTTCCTGAACGCAGCTCGGCCTTCGGCCTCGCCCTCAGTTACTTACTTTCTTCAAGAAGGTTTATAGTCTTCCTGTACGCAGCTCGGCCTTCGGCCTCGCCCTCAATTACTTACTTTCTTTGAGTAGGTTTATCGTCTTCCTGAACGCAGCTCGGCCTTCGGCCTCGCCCTTAGTTACTTACTTTAGTTGAGAAGGTTTATCGTTTACCTTAACGCAGATCGGCCTTAGTTACTTACTTTCTTCCTTTGAAATGCGAATTTCACGCGAGCGAAGCCGCGGGCAAAAGCTAGTTATGAATAAAGTTCACATGACAATGGTGCGGGTAAATTGAGTGCATTTTTGTAAACGGCACATTGCAATCTTTTACTGGCTACTCCGGCTTTTTCAAACATAAAAAAAAAATCAGTTGTCAGCAAGTAAACAAACTCTTTTTACAAGCTTTTTTTTATTTTATTATTGACAGTGCTAGGTTGATAAATAGATTATGAAAAGAAAGAAAGAATTTTTTTTATTGTTTTTACATATTAGAATACTTTCAAATGATCCCTGTTTCCCAAAATAGGATTCCCTGAGCTATGGGAAACAGGGTCTCTCATCCGGTCGTTCGCCTACACATATCTGCCTACTGTACATTACATAAGTTACATAAGTTACAGCTTTGTTCCGATGTTTATAAACATTCTAATGAGTATGTAGGTATAGGTAAGTAACTTGAATTTTTACATGCTAGTAGCTACCTGCCACCTGACTAGACGAAAACCTAAACAGGGAGTGTACCTAGTACCTACCCACCTGATGTTTATATACATACTTTTAGATTAGACGATACTTTACGATTACATTACAATTAGATTATACATAAAGGTTGGTTTCACTCTATTGCGTAGGACGGTTGTTGTTGTTGTTGTTGTTGTTGTTTGGTTTGGGGTTGGCTCTACGCCTGCAAACTAATCCCGCTTGGTTGGGGACTTTCGTGCAAAACCCCGCAATCTCCAGCTACCCCAGCCAGCCTATGTCTTCCATGAAAGCCACAAGTCGACCGAAGTGTCCGCAGACCGCCGCCCTTGGTCGCCTTTTACGACATACACGGGGAGAGATGCAGTGGGGCTATTCTTTTAGAGTACCGCGTATTATCATATTATACCGCGTATTTAGAGTATCAAGCGGCGGGTGGCCGAGTGGTTTGGACATCGGCTTCTCATGCGAGAGGTCCTCGGTTCGAATCCGGTCGGCGTGTACCAATGAGTTTTTTCTGACGAAAAAAATTACGTGCATACCTACACCTGCTGCTTCACCGTTCGGAACCGGTGTAAAACTGTAGGTCCCTTCCCTTGCCCCTTACTAGGTGGTAGGCTCAAATTGTAGCCGACTGGGTTGGTACCACCGTACTGGATGTAAGATGGCCGCATAGCAGCCTCGGTTGTGTTCTCCTCTAGTCCAGTATAGCCAGCAATCCAGGGAAGTCTCCGGTATGGCACCTACCTTCTCGCAGGTGATATTGGCTGGTCGGAGCATGCGCTTTGGCCCCTCCGACTCAGCCACCCATACCGGATAACATAAAAAAAAAAAACCGGCACCACACGGCACTGCGGAGGACGGATGAGGAGCACGCATGCGGACGGGAAGTCTATAAAGATATCCAGAGCGATTCACAGTGAAGCGGGCGCGGACCGTCAGCATGTGAGTTCTGCAGCCACCCGCATCGTGCTTCACAGTGCAGACACCCACAGACGGTCGCGCCTTCGCGCTCAGGCTTCTCTTCACAGCAGTGCGGAGTGCACGTGCAGTATAAATATACTGGTTAAAATAATGAGTTGCATTTAAACAGGGCACAAATAGACGCAGTAGGAAGCAAACCATGTTTGTGGGATAGTTCATATGGGCTACGGTGTGGATAGATCTGGCGTGGGCGTGGGCGCTCCGCAATATAGTGAAAGCAGCCATAGGTAAGTAGGTAAGTACTCACGTCGTGGCGTCCAGTCGCAAGCTGCTACATATTCTATGTTTGAGATGTCATGCATTGAGCGTTGCCATAGCAGCATTAGATTATTATTTTCATATGATGTCAAACATGACTAAAGAATTAAAGATTATTTTTCATTTCCTTAAAAAACGTTTATTATTACAACATTTTGTGGCGACGAGTATAAAGAATGGGCGCGGAACAATTTGCACAATTTTTGCAAATACAGCAACAACCAGTGATATGCTAAAGTAAGGATATGGCCTTCCATACAAATTCATCTCGCCATATGGGGCGTCGATAGACGCAGCGCCATCTCTTAACAAATACGTGAACTGCGACAGACAGCCAGCCGCTCCGCGGTTTTAGCGTTCGAAGTAGCGTTGTACCGACGTTATCTTAAGTGTTACCTTTTTGCAATAAGAAAATTATTATCATTAGTAGATATTGCAAGGAGGAGGACAAGGCATTGCTAGACATAGGTGTTCTTTCATTAAATTAAGTAAATAAAAATCATTATTATTATACATATAAGCATTATTAAATTAACATTCTATTTACCGAATGTCCCGTTCCTTATATGCCAAAATTGCAAGACTTGCCACAAAGTAGTATGCATTTTTCGAAAGAAAAAAATTCTACTACGTTTTACGTAAAGACACCTAGGCCAGTGTTGCCATAATGATTCCCAGTACACGAGTATTATAAAAATAATTGCGGTTTTCTTATCAATAATAACAACTTGTGTAATAGTATTTGTAAATGAACCTCATCATTGAAAATTGGACATAGAATATCAATCTGTGTCACATGAACATTAGTTTTGGTCATATCTCGAGAACGGCTGGTCCTAGATCCATCGTGTTCGTGCTAAAACTGGACGTCTCGATGGGATCAAACTATGTGTTACATAAAAAAAAATACAGTCGAATTGAGAACCTCCTCCTTTTATTGAAGTCGGTTAAAAATTGGTTTTGGTCACATCTCGAGAACGGCTGGTCCTAGATCCATCGTGTTCCTGCTAAAACTGGACGTCTCGATGAGATCTAACCATCTGTCACATGAAAATTTGTTTTGGCCATAACTCGAGAACCGCTGGTCTCAGACCCATCGTGTTGGTACTCAAACTTCAAGTCTCGGTGAGATCCATCCATCTGTCACATGAACTTTTGTTTTGGTCATAACTCGAGAACCACTGGTGCTAGACCCGTCGTGTTGGTACTCAAACTTCAAGTCTCGGTGAGATCCATCCATCTGTCACATAAACTTTTGTTTTGGTCATAGCTCGAGAACCACTGGTGCTAGACCCATCGTGTTGGTACTCAAACTTCAAGTCTCGGTGAGATCTATCCATCAGTCACATGAACTTTTGTCTTGGCCATAACTCGAGAACCACTGGTGCTAGACCCACCGTGTTGGTACTCAAACTTCAGGTCTCGGTGAGATCTATCCATCTGTCACATGAACTTTTGTTTTGGCCATAACTCGAGAACTACTGGTGCTAGACCCACGGTGTTGGTACTCAAACTTGAGGTCTCGGTTAGATCTAGCCATCTGTCACATGCACTTTTGTTTTGGTCATAACTCGAGAACACCTTGTCCTAGTTCAAGACCAACGGTTCTGGAGTTATGACCAAAACAAAAGTTCATGTGACAGATGGTTAGATCTCACCGAGACTTGAAGTTTGAGTACCAACACGATGGGTCTAGCACCAGTGGTTCTCGAGTTATGACCAATACAAAATTTCATGTGACAGATGGATAGATCTCACCGAGATGTGAGGTTTGAGTACCAACACGGCGGGTCTAGCACCAGTGGTTCTCGAGTTATGACCAAAACAAAAGTTCATATGACAGATGGATAGATCTCACCGAGACTTGAAGTTTGAGTACCAACACGGTGGGTCTAGCACCACTGGTTCTCGAGTTATGACCAAAACAAAAGTTCATATGACAGATGGATGGATCTCACAGAGACTTGAAGTTTAAGTACCAACACGATGGGTCTAGCACCAGTGGTTCTCGAGTTATGACCAAAACAAAAGTTCATGTGACAGATGGATAGATCTCACCGAGACGTGAAGTTTGAGTACCAACACGATGGATCTAGCACCAGTGGTTCTCGAGTTATGACCAAAACAAAAGTTCATATGACAGATGGATAGATCTCAACGAGACCTGAAGTTTGAGCACCAACACGGTGGGTCTAACACCAGTGGTTCTCGAGTTATGACCACAACAAAAGTTCATATGACAGATGGATAGATCTCACCGAGACTTGAAGTTTGAGTGCCAACACGATGGGTCTAGCACCAGTGGTTCTCGAGGTATGACCAAAACAAAAGTTCATATGACATATGGATGGATCTCACCGAGACTTGAAGTTTGAGTACCAAGACGATGGGTCTAGCACCAGTGGTTCTCTAGTTATGGCCAAAACAAAAGTTCATATGACAGATGGATGGATCTCACTGAGACTTGAAGTTTGAGTGCCAACACGATGGGTCTAGCACCAGTGGTTCTCGAGGTATGACCAAAACAAAAGTTCATATGACATATGGATGGATCTCACCGAGACTTGAAGTTTGAGTACGAAGACGATGGGTCTAAGACCAGTGGTTCCCGAGTTATGTACGACCAAAAAATGTCCATGTGACGCAGATTGATATTTTATGTAAATTTTTCATGTTCATTTACTAAAATACAACTTGTTGTTATCAATTATCTTTATCATTTATCATTATCTTAGATTTAAAAAAATGCCACACATTTTTATAATATTGGGGTACTGAGGAGAATCATTATGGCAACACTGGCCACACAACCACATATAAACCGGCCTAGCTACGCTGTTCGCTGCGTTTTATCTTTATTTTTTTATTTCGTCTGAGATAAATCATAACAAAAATAATGCTTGAAAAAATACATTATTAATTCACACTAGTTAACGTAATTCTCAATATTAAATAAAAATTATCAAAATATAACACGTACACATTTTGTTTTTAAAAACGTTGATACAAAGTTACTTCCTTAGCGCTCACGTACTGTATGGCGGCGTGACGGCTGGCGTGCGATGTTGCGTAAACAAAATGTCAATTCAGATTTTATTAGGAAATATCGCTGAATGCAACAAAATAAGGCTTACGCACCTATGGTACGTTATTCCCCCTTTCTTTTTTGTAGTTCCTGCACGATTTGAGTACGCAAGTATGAGGCATTAAGGAGCGACTCCCACACAACTAACACGTCATGGCCGACTGACAGCCAGCAACTGACTGACAAGCCACTGGATGACACTTCGCTTGGACATCCAGTGAAGTGATGCCATTTGCTCAGTTCGTATAGGCCCGTCCTTACGTTAGTAATATATAAGTCAATGGCAACAACAGATAACACAACTCCTACAAGCATTAACCATTCAACAACAAACTACCTAGAGGAGCAACACTCAGTCCTGCCGAACAGGATAGTACCACCACCAAACTAAACTTAATCAAAAGTTTTAAAAGCGAAACATATGACCAAAGGTCAACTAACCCTGAAACGTTCACGGACTATTTTGAAGCGAAATGTCGTATATGGAATGTAGAAGACCCTGATACACGAAAATAACTCCTGTTCTCTTGCCTATCACCAGAAACATACCAAGAAGTCAAAATATCCTTTGAAAAATAAAAAAATTAAATAAAACGCACATCCTTCATTCGATAGTCAATCCTACGAAAATGTTAAAACAAAGTTTCTCAACCATCACCGTACAAAACGAACACGATTTAAGGCCCTCACAGAATTCTGGAACTGCACCAGGGAAACCAGCGAAACAATGGAACACTATGCAAATAAACTAAAAGAAATAAGTCGCGAATTTCCATCTCTCCGTCGAATTTGCTCCGACTCGACCTGGACTTTGAAGGTGATGGCGGGCAGATGTCTGTGGCGTAGCTGTGGACGTCCCGGAGACAGTCAGTGGCAGTGCGGTCCCCTCGACACAACACGTGGCGTGGCGCAGACCGCGGAACGTCAATGCAAAGACTGTGGTAATCACCACGCCGCACTGTATTTCGTTTTGAACAAGCTAGGTGGACAAAAGTAAAAGGATTATTTTCAGGAACTAATTACCACGCGTCGTAAACAACTCACCAGAGGGCCAATTCCCGGTATTATTTGTGTCACAACAATCCACACTAATGATTCGGCGCGCATGGAAGGGTAACACTGAGATTATTGTAATTACTTCTCTTATTTTGTTGCTTTTTTGTTGCGCTTTCGATAACATCTCTTGCTATTCCGTGCGATCATAACAGTGTTTTCTGTTATGGACTTTACTCAAGAAGGTAAGAACTTCCTTATTTTGTTCTTAAGAAGATTTTAGTAGACTTATTAGTATTTAAAATAATTTTCCGAAAAAATACGTAAAAATTTAGTGCATTTTCTTAGTGTTTTAAAGTTTGAAAGACAGCAACTTTTTGTCCCCCCGTGTACCCGGTCTGTATTTTATGTATGAATTAGCTATGATAATAGTCTAACGTCTGGCGTAAAATTTCATTACCACATCGAAGTCCAACAATTTTTTTTTCTTTTTTTTTCAGAACATACATCTTACGAAAATGGAGTTATTCGAAGAATGGCTCAAGCATAACAAAGAAGAGAGAAATAGCCGCCTGTTACATTATATTAGAACGATGTTTGATATGGGTGACATTTTTTCAGGAATCCTTAACACATGTACAGATGAAACTGGCAAGATTTTCTTAAAAATTTGACGAAAAATGGGCTTTGTCGAGGATGACCCGAGATCGATGTTTAGGGGAAAATAAAAGTTGGTTGGAGGGTGCAGACATTGAGTTCACTGTGGTCTGAATAGGCCGTGTGCTTTATCTTCATCAAGAGCTACATACAAGTCAACTTCAAGGCAGGCCACGAAAAGATTTTGAAGACGCATCCTTCAAGACGAAAAAACATCGTAATTATTATGGGTAGGGTAAGGTCCTTCAAGAGGGGCGTGAATGGGCACCTGTCAGGCCGGCATGGCATTCGCAACCCCCGCATACGACCGAATGTCCATGGGCGTCGTTAGACACCTTATGGGTGGCTCGGCGCCATATGTCGCGCTTTCAATAAAAAAAAATGCAATTTTTATAGTAATTTATGCCCGCTACGGTGCATAAATTACTTGTGCATAGTACGGATTGTAGAGGAACGAATGGCGGCTGGGTTTTTTTTCTTTTGTGCGTTTCACATTAATTAATGTTTCGAGCACGGTTGAGCGATTTAGGGTCTGTGGAAAAAAAAAGGGGAAAAAAATTATATATTCTAAGAATACGAAACGCATTTCAACGCGTGGGATTAGTGAGGCTAGTGAGTGCTTTGTAGAGTGCCATTAATTTTGTTTAAGGTGACATGTAACTGCAAACATGTGTGAATTGGTTGAAGTGGCAAAAATGACTTTGTGAGAGCGTGAGAGACCCCTATGCACATTCCAGACAGTGAAGAGAAAAAAAAAATATATCAGACGAGTACGTGTTAAAATGTTACGATAAAGTCATGTACTGCCGAGAATTGTATGGCTATTTCAGGTGAAGCTGCGTGTCGTGTGTAATTGGCGAGAGATGGGGTTCTCGAGGATGCAGCGCAGACAGCGACGCGAGGCAGACTGTGCTGTTCGCGTCAATAGACGTGATGCTGGTCGTTCCTCATGCTGTCTCATCGGAGTCAGGCCAACTGCCTGGAGTCCAGCTTCCTGGGGTTCAAATGCTTGGAATCTTGGCTTGAGGAGGCACGTACCTGTGCGTCGGAGATGGAAGATCGCGTCGCGCGAATGTTGCGTCACAAGTGCGGGCAGTACAGTGTGTAATTGCGATGGACAGTGCTTACGATACAGTGTGTTCAAGAATGACTGTGTTTGTCAGGAGACGAAAATGGTTGGAACGTGATACTTAAAATTAACATGTAATTTTATTATGTTGTAATGTATGTGTTTGTGAAACAATGAACACAGCGAAAGGGTTGCGTTAAAGTAAAAACACAAGTTGGTTTGATAATATGTAAGTTCAAGTAAATATGCTGTGAGGTGGATTGGACGGAATCACCTGTACTGTAACAATGAATTTAGTTAAGCATGGTTCAGGGATTTTATTGTGTTGCTTTCGTTAAATAACGCGCAGTCGTAATCAGGTATTAGTTATGTAATTGTTTTGTAATATGTTTTAATTGTTTGTTCATGCAATAATGCAAACTGTCAATTTACATACAGATGGCGACATCTGTCGGTCGCATAAGTTACTGCGTGAAAGTTTAACGATTCGTTAAGGGATGAATTTGTGTGGAAATCGGTAGACGACTGGTGGCTAGAGTGTGCAACTTTTATAAATTTTGTTATGTGAGTAGCGTATTAGTCCTTTCTCGAAGGAAATTGTGAGAGACGTCGCTAGAGGGCGTGGAAAAATATAATATTAGATTGTATTAAAACGGATTTTTTAGGGAGCTTTTATATAGATTTGCACGGGAGACAGAAAAGGATTCTTGTGTTAGACGTAGAGCGTTCAAGTCGTGGTTCTGGGAGATTTGGGAGTTTTGCGAGATTCGAGAAAAAGGGGTTATTTGAGTATTAAGAAAGTCTAGATCCAAGTAAAATTGTTGGTTAAAAGTCAACGGCGAGTTTGAACGCGTAGTCAAGTGAGGCGAGTGCAGCACGCTGTTAACATAAGTTAAGTGTTATTGTTTTATAATCCTTTCATATGAAACTCAATTATTTTAATGTAGAAGTGTTTTATAACTTTGACCGATTGGATGTGAGGTGAATTGACCCTTAAGTAATAAATAATTAGTAGAATAGAAATCATTGAATTATTTTATTAGAGAATTTGGCTGAAAATTATATCTTGAGTTTCATATGATACTTTATTTTATTGATAATTACTTGATGGTACCTACGATTATTGTGTAATGGTGTTTCGTTAGGAAATCCATTTATTTGTTTGTGAGTCTAAGGTTTAATATAAGAGACAGTTGGGTAATTTAAATTTACGAGATTTGGTAGTGCTTATTTTGGAAGTTAGAAGAAGCTAGACAGTGGTTTTTTTTAGGTTCCGTTTTTTCCACTGTTCAGTAGAGCTTAAACGGAACCAATTTAGAATGATTTGAAATTTATTGGAAAAGAACTAATAAACATTTCTTTAAATTTCTATGTATGTTTGAATTTTGTATTCCTTATTCTTAAAAAAATAGATTCGATAACACAATCATTTACCCCTTCAAATTAATGCAACCTACTTTGACGAAGTTAATTCACACCTTGAAGTTTGATTACAATTGAAACTTATAGTAAGACATCTTTTAAATTGTTCTGAGTAAAGTTCTTTATTTCATCGAAGGATGTATCCTTAAAATTACTGGAGACAATAATCTCGTATTACTTTCATTGAAGTTAGTTGGGAACGATTCGAATTCAATAAAGTTAGTTTCATTGCAAGTATACATTTAAATTCAATTCAAGGTGGAGTTTGACAGTTATTTAAATACACACTTCTCAGAGACACTTCCTTTTATAGAAGCAAAGCATAATTGAACTTCTGGAGAGCTTTGTCAGTAGCGACAAATGCCGACCGAGTGGTCGAAAAATCGAGTTAGCACAGTCAAAGAAAAATCATTTTTGTGATAAGATTCTGTTGACTTTTATGGAAAGTCTACTGACAGTAGTCAGTAACCCAACCCACATTACACGTTCGCTGAAGTCAGAGGGTTGAAAATCTTGAATATTATTTGATTTACATCTGTCACAAATCTGGTTTTGTGTGACCTACGTCACTTGACCATAAAAAAGTATATACCATCACAAGGTAATAATCTGCGCAGTTTAGTGTATCGTCTGACGATATGCTATTTTGCTACTCGAAATATTAGTCACCGGCCGGGACTAGTATAATAAATACCTAACAGTCCGAAAGTTTAAGTTTCGTCACTGGAAATCTTAATTCTAGGACAGATGGGTACATTTGTGGAGACTCGATGAAAGATCTCTAAAAATTCAGTTATGTGTTAGGAAACACTATACAAATAGGGTTGGTGGACAACTGAACATAACACACGACTCGACCGGTCATCATTAAATACAAAGGTCAATCACATTCATTTAGGGAAATAATCGTTGAACTTGCGCTTACGAATTGGAGTTTATTTTCAGATATCTGTTGACGTACATATTAATTAACTTTGAATTGAACATTCCTAACTGCTTTATTGGTTACTTTAAATTTCGAAAAAAATTTAATATAGACGATCATTACTGGGGGGGGCACTCACAGGATGTTCTTAAAACTTGCCTTCTTCCAATTGGACAGCTTTCGGAAAAAGCACAAGAACCCGAAACAAAGAATACCTCGTTTAACACCCACTCAGAAGGTGCCAAGTAATCTCCCGCAATACTTACTACTCGTGTAAATATTGTGTATTATTAACATTTAAGGTAAACTCTATAGTTGTAAATTTTGTCATTCATACTATTTCAATCTTTCCTTGCTTTCAGTCAAGTAATATTTTTATTTTTTATTTTTGACGATTATTCTACATTCATTTATTGAATATTACCTAGTAAGTAATCGTTTTCGTTAGTTAAATATATTTATATAAAAATAACTCTAGTTTCTTTGTACTCTTACCCCACAAATTGTATAGTTCATCTCTAAATATATTTTAATATATGTAAAACAACAAATTACCCTTCTATTATGGTAAACAAATCGATCTAGGTCATTAAATAATTTTGTCCACCTAGCTTGTTCTAGACGAAACACAGTGCGCCGGCGCAGCACAGACAGCAAAAGGCACACGCACGCTTCTCTTTAACTCGTGATGGCAGCAACAACGAACTTGGCAATGTCGACGAAACAAAGAAACGAACTCCACGCAAAGTGCTCCAAGCCAAACTCCAAGCGACGCGACAATCCAGCAAAAGGAACGAGATGTCAGGCAGGCCGATCGAGTTTTTTCTAGCTGTCAAAAGCTAAAGCTATCCTCTTCCGTCCTACATGTGAGACAAAGATAACTCTATCATTTTAGTTAGAGCGTAATTTATTGAAGTACCTCTCTTTTCTCATACATACATACATACATACATAACTCACGCTTTTGTATCCCGACAATCAGGGTAAGCAGAGTAATCGGTGTTGTGCTATAAGTTCATACATACATTCACATACATAACGCCACGCCTGCCTCCCTCCCAGTGGGGCAGGCAAAGACAACGGACCCAACCCACGCAAACAACCCAACCCCCACGCGCCACGATCCTGACAAACTTTTGCCGCCTCTTCCACTCTCAAGCTGGGACTCCACAGCGGCGCACGGATGTGCACGCACACGCATGGCCTAGCCAAGCACACGGATGCGCGTGTACGTGGGCGACTCCACAGCCAGCTATGCGGAGCCACGCGCTTCATTTGTTGCAGTGATTCGCAAACTGGGTGCCGCGGCGCCCCGGGGTGCCGCGAACCTATGCCAGGGGTGCCGCGAAAAAGTGGACATTATTTGACCGAGCGAGCGCGAAGCGCGAGCGAAGCGTCTCCGTTTCAGCTTGGGCAAAAATGCGTACGTATGTCCGGATGTCCGGCTGTTTCTCAACAAGTTTTTGGTAATTTGGGTTGAGGTGCGCCGGTGAACATTTATTCAGTTTTAAGCTATGCAAAGCTCGGCAAAAACAGACTCGCGAGGTCTACAGCTCACAGAGCCACTCACTAGTAGTAAATAATTAAATTCAAAATAAGTATAAAAGTAATGTACCTACCTACCTACATACTTAATCGAAATAATAATGAAACATTTACATTTCGATGCGTAACTTTTACGCATCGTAAAATTGTGTTTTTTATTCCTTTCGAAAATATTACTTGATGTACATATTTGCATGATTCGTTTATCACAGTTCAGATATGATGCCTATGAAAGACACCAACCGAATATTGAAGCGGTGTGCCGCACAATTTCTCGAACGGGTTAAGGGCGCCGTCAGCTAAAAAAGTTTGAGAACCACTGATTTGTTGGAACATTTCAAATGAAGCGGACGTGCCTACTGGCGTACTACCTATGGCGGAGGCGGCGCAAGCGTTGATTTTACTCGATCTCGACAGTTCTTCCGACGATAGTGACAGTGACACCGAATACAACGAAAATGTACCCAAAAGAAAACATCGATTTTGGCTTGAAAGTCATATCGTGCGCAGAGAAAACGAAGGAGAATTTCACACATTGTTTCTTTCACTTTCTGATGAGAAGTTCAAAAATTATTACCGATTGACTAGACTGTTGGCACAACACAAAGCTGCGAACTATACTGGATAGGAGCGAGAGCGAGCGAGATGAGCGCTGCGGCAGCGGGAGGGGAGTGCGTGCGCGGGTGGAGGGGAGCGAGCTGCGTGGGTCTGGCTTCGCTCGCCTAGCAAAGCCAAACACACGCGTAGCCGTGGGTGTGACGTCACACATCCACGCAGCTGCACGCAGCTCGCAGTGGAGACGCCTCCATATAAATCCATAGGAGCGAATCTAGACACACGTGCGCAGCGTGGCCGTGCGCCGCAGTGGAGTCCCCGCTTCATAATGTTCTTCATACATGCTCGTCGGTTACGGGTAATACGCACCTGACCATTTTCTCATACAGTGAAGACAAAAGACAGCGCTTTGTTTCAAAGCAGTACTACCAACATGAAAACGTTTTCCCCGGTGTTTTTGAGAGTAAAGTAAATTGTGTGCCTGCCTGCGCTATGGCCAAAAATTTATTTAAAAAAAAAATTACTTTGACCGAGAAATGGTTTCGGCAACTCGTTTTGGGTTGACGGGCGATAACCTGCTACATCATCTTTAAAGAGAGCGCACATACGTACGTACGTAGTAATCCTTTCTAAATTGAGGAACGTTTGTGAAAGCGAAAGTGATATATTTACGAAAAAATCGGAATGCTTTTTTTGACGGATTTCCATTCTTTAGGGTGAGATCTATCGACTGTTAGGTACAAAATACATTTTACAAAACAAACCAAAAACGGTACTCAATTAGATCGTTCAACAAAACTTATATCTAAATGATTGAGTATTAAACTGTTTCAAAAATGAATGAAGAGCAAAAAAAGATAATTCAAAAGTAATATCTGGTGAATGCGTGCTATCACCTCCAATTCGTGCAAAAATGTTTTGTGGAATAAGTTTAGGCAAGCGGTCAGGTCACAGAATGGCAACTGCGAAGGCTTTGTAAAATCCCTGGAATGTCAAACACCCCTCAAATACTCGCGCTAAACTGGCAATGGCACTAACTCACCACAAATGTTCCACTAATAAAGAAAATTATCATCCCGAATCGGAAGAGTTGCCAGTATGGACGAAAATAGCGTGACGTATTAAATGAACGATGCCTAATAAGGAGAAGAAAAATATGTATAATTCCAAAATTCCGTTCTTCGAAAACTGCAAATTTCTATGACGAGGTATGTGGATCCTGTTTACTTTGCATTCAAAAACGAAATTTTTATGATTATTCTTTTTTCTTAGTAAGTACACTACTCTTGGACTCATCAGTAATTTTAGTTTTAGGTGTCAGTCCACGAGTACATTTTCCTGCCAAAAAAGAGCTAGGTAGCATGAAACATCGCCAAATAATAGTTTTTTTTTATGGAAACTGACACGGTTGGCTACATCACCTACAGCATCCGTGATGTCAGCCCATAAATCATTTCTTAAATCTTGCATTTGTATTTGTATTTCAAAAGTTTTTCCACAAATTGATAACATTCATATGACCTGTTGCCAAATGGAGCATGCCAGTCTCCACAAACAGCACCCGTGTAATGTAATGACTAATGACTTAATGAAAATTCAAATTTTTTGGAACACTCTGAAAACGGTTTGTAATATTAATAAAAGATATAAAACATGTCAGAGTCAACTTATCCACGTTCGAGAAAATTCAAGTACAGATATATGACCAAATTAAAAGTTATTCTATAAGACCCGGTGGAACAGTGATAACACTGCTTTCCTATAAAACCAACAAGGAAGCACTGGAAACACTCGCCATTTCAAATCTCCTGGATCGAGCTAAAAAAGCTGATATATTAAATGAAGAATTGTTATTAAATGAAGAGAAATTATTGGTGGACGACGTCTTAAGCATTCTGCTACCGATTGCGGACGCTTTGAAACAATTAGAATCGAATAATGCAGCAATGTCAGATCTCCCCGCCGTTTTCAGTAAACTTTCTACTTCTGTCGCCCAGGCCATGGAAACTTTAAATATTTGCACTGCCGATGAAAAAGTTACAATAACAAAATTGGTTGTTAATCATCGTTGTTTCATATTTAATTTTTTTGTAACACCCTCTGTTTTCAAGATATACTAAAAAAACCGGGAGTTTGAGTTTTTATGATGCTATAAGTCCAAAAGTTTTGACTTTAGACAAAAAATATAAAGAGACCTTTTTTGTGTAAAATAAAATTACCTTTTTTATTATTTCAACCTTTTTTTTTGTAAAATGTAAATGGTGATGCCCCCGGAACTTCCAGGGAAGTCTTGCTTGATTATTCAGTTTTAGAGGATGACTTGTACTTGACAGACGATTCTGTTCAAGACCCTACATGGCAAATGGAGCCGACGGACACCCAGTCTTTGTCAAGTGATGAAACCGATAGAGAACAATTGGGGTTGATGGACGGAAATGAAGCTGGGAATAATATCTTGATGAATAATGAAAATATTCCAAATAATGAAACTGCCGATGCTTCTAACCCAAGAAAAAAGAAAACTACACGGTGGAACGTGAGGGATTCATCAAAATGGAAAAAGAATTTAAACCGAAACCGTATATTTGCAGGTCATTCTTATGCGAATTCTCGTGGTAAGCAAATGGAGAAAAAACAGCCAAAACCCATTGATTGCAACACTTGCCGTTTTAAATGCTCCCAAACATTTTCAGACATAGAAAGGACCAATTTGTGCAATCAGTATTGGAACCTTTCTGACTATAATAGACAAAAAGATTATATTTTGAACCATGTGTTATCAGCAAACCCAAAACGACATTTCCAAAATTCATCTAGGGAACGAAAATGTTCGCGTTCTTATCACTTTAAAAAGAACAATGAATTGAAAAGAGTATGTGAAAAATTCTTCGTTAAAACGCTATGTATAAGCAATGGCCCCATAAATACAGCATTTACGCACACCAAGGAATTAGGAACTTTCTCTGGAAAAGACAACCGCGGTAAAGGGACATCTGGTAATACAACAAAAGAAGATGATACTATCGCTGTTCAGGAACACATAGAAAGTTTTCCCGCTGTCGAAGTACACTACCACCGAATGTAAAACTTCATCCAGAAAATACTTGGACTCAAAACTATCAATTGCAAAAATGTATGACTTATACAGAAAACGCTCTGAAGAGTTGGGAAAAAATCCAGTATCATTGTTTGTATACAGGAACATATTTTGCACTCGTTACAATCTATCATTCCATAAACCTAAGAAGGATCAATGTGCCACTTGTTTCAAGTACACTGAAGCTAAAAAGCTTGACGTTGCAGTTCCATCAGAATTGGAGGTCAGTTACAATGAACACATAACAAGAAAAAATTCCAGCTACAATGCAAAAAGTGCTGACAAAGAAAGAGCAAATAATGACCTCTCATTTCAGTCTATCACGCTTGACTTACAGAGTGTTCTCCAGATACCTAGTGGGGACATTTCTCTTCTGTACTATCTAAGAAAGCTCGTAGTGTACAACCTTGCTATCTACAAAACTCGGAAGCCAAACGATGGGTATTGCTACGTTTGGTCAGAGTTAAATGGAAAGAAAGGTAGCAATGAGATAGGCACCGCCTTCTACAAATGGGTCCACACATTGTCTCCTGCTATAAAGGAAATTTCTGTTTTCATGGATACTTGCTCGGGTCAAAACAGGAATCAGTTCATTGTTGCCCTGTGCTTGTATCTCGTTCAGACAAGTAATGTTGAGTCAATTGAACTGAAATACTTGGAATCTGGCCACAGTTTTATGGAGGCGGACAGCATGCACAGTTCCATAGAACATCAGCAAAAGTACGTCAACATTTTTTGCATGAACGATTGGATTAATGTAATAAAGCTAGCAAGATCTGCAAAAAAAACGAACAAGCGCCAGACCTTACTTTGTAAATGAAATGAAATTTGACGACATACTTGATCTGAAACAATTGAATGGCGTGCTTATAAAAAATCGAACCACTGACGAAGAAGGTCCGACAGTACATCATTTAAAGATCAAGTGCATGCGCTTTGAGAAATCTCACCCCGGAAAGATGATGTACAGATATGGGTATGAAGGTGAATATAAAATGATAAATTTTGCACACACCCCGACAAAAAATCAGTCTAATGAAAAACCAAAAAGAGCCACACGAAAAATGGCTACACAAGATAAAAAAGAACCAAAACCTCCAGTAACTACAGAAGAATATCTATTGGTTAACCTCAAAAAAGCCTACAGGCAAGAACTACCCATCACACAAGCAAAAAAAAAAAGATTTGTTGACACTTTGCAAGTCCAAAGTTATACCATGCGAACTTCATGCTTGGTTCGAAGGTTTAAAAACATGTCAGAAAAATGATTCTTTGCCTGAGCCCGACGTTCTGGAGGAAGAACCAGAAGAAGATGAAGAACTTTTTTTGTAATTAGATTTAAGCACTTGTTTCATGTCTCTTTCTTCCTGCCACTCCATAACCACTCTGTAAATAATAAGGCGTACTGTAAGAGAACCCTATATTTAGAGTTAAGTATTTGCCTGTTGTACAATTTTTGAGTGCAATAAAGATATTTGATTTGATATTTGATTTGAAGAACTGGAATAGCCGTAGAACAGTTTAAGGAAGTTTCAAGAAATAAAACAGACTTTTAATATAGGTTGAAACCAAAGACATTAAACTCACCCTCTTCCATATAGACCGGACAACAAGAACAAAATCGTAATCTACTACTTAGATCCTAGTGGTACAAAGTCGTTCAGTCTAGCGCCACCAGTCCGCATGTGAGGTCGTATTCGTGTGCTCGAGAAAGAAGAAAATCTAAGAAAATATGGCGAGTTGCGCATTGCGGTATTGCAAATCTCGATATAAAAATACGACTGAACATGTAATCAGTTTATTTTCATAAGTATTGTGTATATTTATTCAATATTTGAATAGAATACATAATTTCCATAGATGATTCTAGAACAACGATCAACTAGGCCATATTGAAAAAATAAAAAGCGCCCTCTGTTATACAGTAGCTTTACTACTATTATAGTACGAGATCCCACAACCAATATTTTTGTCTCATAGTATTACGTTCAAAACCGCTTAAAATCCATAAATTCGATTGTCCTCAACCCGATACTAAATGTTTTTCGTGTAGCGTCTCCTGACAGTATTTTTTAAAAATGGCAACCAATTTGAGCGAACCGTGTCATAGTTTTCGATTTTCGGAATGTTGTTGAATTACCGATCTAAGATAACCAGAGCATGTTTTTCAGACGTCAGTAGCGGTGCGCGTACCAGACCATTACAAAAATAGGAAATGAGGCAAAAAAACATATTAGGTCCTTACCTATGAAATTGCCGTTTTATATAGAAAAAATAAAAAATAATTTTTTTTTATGAAAAATACATATATTTTTTAATCGAAGTATTGGCCATTATTATCAATGCACTTTTGCCATTTTACTGGAAGTTCATTGATGCCTCTACAAAAACAGAATGTTTCAGAATTTCTGTGCCCATTCAACCAGTTAAGACAAGCTTCGACGCGATTTTGTTGTTGTTCAGTGAGTTCATACGGTACCCAATTTCCGAGCTTTTTTATCTTTCCAATTTGACGTAAATGAATTAGTATCGTTTTATTACTTACATTGAAGGCTGCTGCTAATTCCGACGTGGTTTGTGATGAATCTGCTTCAACTATGGCTTTCAATTCATCGTTATCGACTTTCGTCTCCGGTCGGCCACGGGGCTAATCATTGAGATGAAATTTTTCAGAACGGAAGCGATCAAACCAAAAACCCACAATGCGTTCCCTTGCGGTACCTGGTCCATACACGCCGATGATATTGCATGCCGTCTGTGCTGCGTTGGTGCCGCGACGGGATTCATATTCGAGTTCGAGATTCATTTCGAGTTTTCCAGGGTCACACACAGAACCAGCGATGTAAAAAAAACCGAACGGTGGGAAAACAAACGAACAACAGATTTTGAAGAAAGAATAATTTGCCTTTATAACAGAAAATATTTGAATCTGGAATTCCTACGCAAAAAAAAGTTTGCCACTTTCAAAGTGGTCAGTTTGTAGAAACGGCAATTTCATAGGTAAGCACCTAATATTGTAGCTCAAACAGTCTCAAAATCATTTTTACAAGTGAATTGGGGTCAATTGATCAAAACGGAATAGTAAATAAAATTTAACGATTTTATCGCTTTTTTTTTTTTTTATTCAAACTGACACGGTTGGCTACATCACCTACAACGTCCGTGATGTCCGCCCATAACGCCGGGCGAACTAGGTGCCATGTCAGTGCTTCCCCCTTTGATCGTGCCGGCTACACTGAACTGGTCGGAAAACACAAACTATTTACATAGCCGTTTTGACCGACGTTTCATTCAGTGCGGTGGTACCAACCCGGGCGGGTTAAACCCTACCACCAAGTAATATTAGGAGGGAAGGGACCTACAGTTTTACGAGGAATCCGAACCTTGGTCAGCCTCCAACGGTCAGCGGTCACCCATCCAAGTACTGACCGCACCCAGCGTTGCTTAACATTCAATAATGCTCGCTTATATGAAATCAACTATCATTTTGGTCGTTGGCTCTTGTCCTATTAGATAGAGATGTGATGAGAAGCACCTAGGGTTACCAGATGCAAAATTGAAAAAGGAGGACATTTGAAGCGGTGAATTCTATAAGGGCCCAATATGGCCAAAAACAGAAAATAAAAATTTTACAGGGGAGAGTAAAAACTTCATAACTTTGAAATGAAACAACAAAAATTTCTGTATTTTTTTTATTATAACTAAACTATATTATGGAAGTATTACTGAAAAAATATACATAAAAAAATTTAAGTCATTTTATGGACAAATTTTAAAAAAATCATTGAATGGGCCCTTGTCGAACCCAACAAAATTTTCCACACTTTGTATTAACAAAAACTTTCACAAAAGTACAACAAAAGAATCAGCAAGAAAGCTAACCTCGCACAGAACCACAATAACGGACTTTGACATTCAACCGATGCCACACTTCAACATTGACATCTAACAGTTACAATCGCCTAAATCAAATTTGCGGTAAAAGGGCCCAATTATGTAATAGGTATTGGGCCCTTGTTTCACTCATAAATTATTTTGATCTCTTTTGACGTGATGACGTCACGTCTTATAAATTGATGAACACCGGCTGCACTCACGAAAAAGTGTCACGTTCCATCTAAACCTGTGTGTGCAAGCGAGAGCGCGATAGAAAGGCATATACAATAGTAGGAAATATAAAATATATTTGTCCGTCTTTTGCGAGCCTCGAACCCGCGGTCCCTGCCACCTGTGACCGACGAGACGTCTTAAACCATCCGGCTAATCGGTCCTGCACCAGTTTCTCGAAATTCGGACACCAGTTGGTGAAGATTTCACGGAGCGAGATCTAGCGTCAACATCTAGCACTTCAGCGGTAGTTCATTTCGCAGTTAGGTAGTTGTTGCATCGTTGTAGTATGACACGTTGTAGTATGCGCTTTGATACGTAGATGGCGTAAATTAAAAGTTTATATTGATAATTAATCTTTATTTTCACATTTTTATCATGTACTTACATTAATTTTACATATTTTATATTCTACAAAAACTTATAAAAATACACATAATTATTAAAAATCTAAATAAAAACGGTAAATATCCGCCGGCGGCGGGAGGTAGGCCTCCAAGCACGCCGGTGGGTGCAGGCCGTGGCTACGGAGCTCTCCGGGACGACGCGAGACAAGCTACGAGCGATAGGTGGTGGTACTAGACACGTAGGCCACCACCAGCCCCATCCCAGAGAGCTCCGTATCCGTCGGACTGCGGGGCGACGTCACACAGCTCTTCTATCTTTGTTGGCCCTCTTGCGTGCGTCGCTGTTGCGCACGGCGCTGCACCGGTAGCGGAGGCTGCAAGCGCGACACAGGGCCGCGATAGCCCCAAGCTAACCGGTGGCGGTGGACTTCGTCCCGTCGTAGCTGGTGTGGCGGGGCGTGTCCCTGGTTCTTTATCCTCACCGGCAGACGCGCGCGATGGATCAGCGAACCGTGGTGGATTGGGTGTGCTGGTTGCGAAAGAAGCAGCAGGTCTTGTCACTGGATCCGGCCACACCGCGAGGAGGGCGAGGCGTGTTGACAGGGACGCGCGACGTCACTTGTCCCTCCTCTGACACAGCGGGGTGGTGAGGCGCTGAGGCGGTGTCGCCGGTAATCCACTGCCGAGGCTGTCGGGTAACCGGTTTTATAAAATTTTCATTTTTTCAAATTTTAAGAAAATTTTTTACCCCCTGTCAGTCTGACAGCTTTTCTTCTTAATATTATTAGTTTAAGTACTCACATTTGCGATTTAAGATTCTAAGCACGATAAAGTATTATAAACTGATTTTGTATCTGACTTCGCACTTTATATACTTTATGACGTCATCACGTAAAACTATCGTCCGTAAACCGACTTTACAGACAACCAATTTTTTTATGTACGAAGTAGTAAGAAATTGGGCCTGTATTCACATCAAGGCGATGCGTTCTACCTTTAAAGAATACGAAAAAGAAAGAAAAGCATTTTCGTAAAAAAAAAACATGGAACTCACCGCTTCATTTACTCTGGAAAGGTTCGAATTAGAGAAATGTTATAAATAAAATAAAACTTATTTTAACTATGCATTATATTTTCAGAACTACATATTTTGACGATAACTGCTGGTCACTTTTTTAGAACATACGTATAAAAGTTAGAGAATGTAACATTATTTTAATTTGTACTGAGTAAAGATTATAACTTAGTACCTGGGTGACCGAGCTTCGCTCGGCGTCTACACCTATCTAAATAAACTTGAAAAAAATAACATTATCTAAATACTAAATTTCATCCAAATCGTTAGAGCCGTTTTCGAGAAACCGATTATATATATATGTCGGAGTGTGAGCTCAGGAGCGTTTGACAAGGTTCCTGGGCATGGTCGTGAGGGGTGCGGCGTGCGGGGAGAGGAAAGGTCCAGCGCGCGCGAAGCGTGGCTGAACAATAACAGTCTTACCTCGGAAGTGCCTGTGACGCGGCGCATGCCTCACGAACTTGCCAGCTTACACCTGCGACTGTGGTCTTCCTGATTGTATCTGTTGTTAAGTGTACCTACCTGGAAAGTGCATAGTGTTCTGTGTAAGGGTTGCTCGAGCTACAGCGCCTACACCCTAGTTGAAGAGGATTGGGCGGAAATGAAGGCTGTGCTGCCGCCCAACCCTGCCGCCCAAGAAGCCTACCCTGTCTGTTCCGATATCAGAATGTGGGATAAGTTCGGGCAGCCTTTCCTGAAAGCGGAACATCTGGCATGTACTGCTCGACATCAAGAACCGGAGGATGCAATGTGTGAGCAGGATCGTAAGGAGAGGTGTTTTTCGGCTGTCTGAGTAAGCGATAACAGTTCTGATCTGAGATCTCTAATGATAATGGCAGATCATACAGGTACTCTGATTCTATTTTTAGTTTTAACCCTCTAATGTGTGCCTACGGTATGCAGGACCGATGAGAAATTATTTAATTATGTTCGAGTACATGTTTGTTGTGAGTTGACATAGCTAATTTTAAGGTTTTGCTAAGTCAAAATTTTGTTAATACTTGATAGGTACATGGGTACGTGTCTTAAGGGAAAACTGCATACCTGATTTCGCAATCAATCAACGTCAAATCAACGAAAAACAAATAATTGTATTGTGTCTGTATTATTTTCGTCTTATTTATCGTACAGAATTATTTGTACAATAATAAAATTTGATTTGGTTGGAAAATTCTTGGAGAGAAAAATAATTACAATCTAAATGAGCTTATTACAGCTTAATTACAGGACCATATCTGATTATTAATTTTCCATTATAGTTCTGACGACTATTTCCTGAAAGTTATTTCAGGGTTAAAATAGTTCGAGCATATCGTTCCCGTTCGCCATACCATATATGGCGCGCGGCGGGATATCGTCACCGGCCGGGCTTGAACACAGGACCCATTGTTTGATTCAGGGTCAGACAGAGATTGTTTATAGTTTGCAATCATTACTTTGGTAGTACTCACATCTATAATACTCTACTCTCGCGGGGAGTTCAATCTCGGGACGCCAAGATACAATTTGATTACTTTAACTTGCATGAAGTACCAGTGCCGTTGACATGGTATGACACATTGCGCGATGTTTAGTTTGAAAAAAAAAATACTGAACGAGTGTGCTTCTGGGACAACATGGTTGCTCCAGTTCAGTGTGATCAAGGTTGAGCACGTATTTGAGCACCTATAATAATGAAAGAATACGTAAGTATAGATTTCGGCATGGCTATTTGGATGAGTTTGTGTAAGTAAGTTCCTATGTTCTATTTTAATTTGATGTTTTGTTTCTTTAAACGGGTACTGAAGTTCTGAAGAGGTATATTTACGTCTTGACCAATTTTGATGTCAATTTCAAGTATGAAAGAAATTCAGATTGATATTAATTAACTGTGATGAATGGGAATAAAACCAAATAGAATTAATGCGTGTTCTATGTAATGTATGATAGGTACCAGAGGTGAACGTCAAGTGATACGTTGTGAAAGTAATGAAGTGTTCATGATGGTGTGATCGCTTTATAGTTAGTTGGGTTACTTGAGCAATAACTATTGGGAGATGAGATCGATACTTTTCAAATGCTTGAAGTGGATTATAGAATATAGTCCAACTTAGTTGTGGTGCTGTTTATGCACTGTGTGAAGTATCGTCGTGTTTTCATTATTCTCGAGATAGCTGATCAGGTGGTCGTGTGGCTAGCCTGTAGGCCTGATGTCATCGGTGGGTGGCAATCATATTTTGATTTGGCCGGTCCGGGAATAACGGTGTTGTGCGTGGATCATTGTTGAATTCCAGCCTACAGACCGAATGTGTGGATGAGAAAATAGTGAAACCGACGACGATATAAAGTGAACATAACTTTGAAAATGTTGATGCTCAAGTACTTAATGTGATTTGTGTATGATGTAATGAAACTGTAAATCTATACAGTGAGATTGGAAACTAGCAGTTCAGTGAAAGGTCGTTGTAACAAAACAATTGAGAGCGAGAAAAATACTGCATGAGTTTTGATTCTTATGGTAGCGAACAGTTCCTATTTTATAGAACAGAAGAGTTGACAAGACTGCATGGACTTTAATCGGTGAAAGGCTTATATTGCCTCTAAACAAGTACTTTAAAAATTAATTTCAGTTGCGCCGACTCACACTGTGTGCACCTTTGAAAGTTAAAGGACCTAAGGTCCGAGCGAGGGATATTGTTGAAGTGGCTGCTTACTTTCAACTCGTGCTGACTACAGAAGCACACGAGGCCGTGTGTTGTCAGGACGGCCGTGTTGGTGCATGGATTTGATTACCAAATTCAAAGTTTCGTTTAAGGTAATACCTAGAAATATTAGAATAATGTTGCTTTAAAGGCTTTACAATGCTTAATTACGAGGGAAATGCCTGAATGTATTGCTCCCATTTAATTAAAATTATAATTTCCATTCTGATTTGAATGGTGTAGAGTTAGGGCGAGCCACTGATGGCGGCGCTTCTGACTGAGAAATGAACACGAAGCTAAATTGTGTGTGTGGTCGACGTGCACCCACTATGCTTATTAGCCGCAAGTCACAAAGACCCTAACCCACCTCGGTGGACGGAGACGGCGCGGTGTAACGGCTGGTGGGGTGGTGTACGGAGACTTGTTCTGCATGGGCAGATGGAATCGCATGGGCGATTGGTAGTCACATGGGTGGCTTGGGCCGTGTGATCGGCAGTGATGGTCACGTGGTTGACCTGATGAATCGCATGGGCGATTGTGTGGTGGTCACGTGGTTGACCGGCCGTATGTTCGGCATGGTTCGCATGGGCGACATGTTGTTGCATGGGCAACAGTGATGAATGGTGGAGTGTTCATCGTTATGTTTTGTTTGCTGATATTTTTGGAGCCGAAATTTGGGAGCAAGGCATTGTTGGTATGTTTAGACTTGAAATCTAGTCTTTGCTTACTTAATAATTTGAAAGCACTTTGAATTAAAAACTGTGTCGTTTAGTGTTAGCAACCCAAGTTTATGCTGATGAGCTTTAGCTTTTCGTTGCTTACCATTTGTATTTTCAGTGTGAAGTTCTACTGTGAACTGAACAGTTTGAGTATCAACATGAAAAGAAAAGTTGCAGCCTCTGCAGGCTTTACCCCATCTTTGAGGTCAGGATTGGCCGAGGCGGGTTTTCTTTCTGTTTTATTTGTGCATGTGTCTTATGTTGCGACAGGCATTTCACACGAGGACGTGTGATGGCCAGGATGGCCGTGTCGGAGTGTGAGCTCAGGAGCGTTTGACAAGGTTCCTGGGCATGGTCGTGAGGGGTGCGGCGTGCGGGGAGAGGAAAGGTCCAGCGCGCGCGAAGCGTGGCTGAACAATAACAGTCTTACCTCGGAAGTGCCTGTGACGCGGCGCATGCCTCACGAACTTGCCAGCTTACACCTGCGACTGTGGTCTTCCTGATTGTATCTGTTGTTAAGTGTACCTACCTGGAAAGTGCATAGTGTTCTGTGTAAGGGTTGCTCGAGCTACAGCGCCTACACCCTAGTTGAAGAGGATTGGGCGGAAATCAAGGCTGTGCTGCCGCCCAACCCTGCCGCCCAAGAAGCCTACCCTGTCTGTTCCGATATATACAGGGTGTCCCAGAAACCGACGATAATCCTTTAACAGGAGATAGGGCTGCTAATTACCTCTCAGAATATCTAATTTTAGTTTTAGTAAAAATGGCTTAGTTTTTGAGATATTGTCATTTTTGTAAAAATCCAAAATTTTCTCCCTCAGCTCATTTTTTTAAATGCCACAAGTACAAATGTAAGATTTTCTTAAATCTAGTTTTTGTCAAATATTCCTGAAAAGTAAGGCTTTCACACGGTATAATTTATTTTTTCATGTTTAATCCTGTTTAGCTGAAAAACGACTTAAGAGCCACATGTTAAAAATTTTTCAGCCTCATCCCTTGAATTTGGCCCTTCGCGGGGAAAAAAAAATTACTACACTAAAATGGCATTATGCAACAAAAATACGCCCATCTAATTTAGTTTTGAAAATGGTACATCACTTACCGATTTGCCCAATAATTTATGAGATATTGTTGTTTAACTGCAAAAAGACCTCGGAATTTGATAACTGTTCTCCCAACTACGAATTGGTATAAAATAAACACTTGAAGTAATTGGTCTTTATTAACCTGTTAAAGTAGATGTTCAAATAGTTTACAACCTGCACAAATAATAGCTCGACATCTTCTCACAAATGCCCGGTTGATGCGTCGAGCAAGTACTCGATGCAAGTGCAGATATGCTACGTCCACCTATGCTATGTAAATAGTTTGTGTTTTCCGTCCACTTGACTATAGTCGGCACGACCGAAGGGAAGCACTGACGTGGCACCAAGTTCACCCGGTGTTATGGGCTGACATCACGGATGTTGTAGGTGATGTAGCCAACCATGTCAGTTTACATAAAAAAAAACCTGAGCTACTGCCGTAATTCTTTCTTTGAGCTCTGTGAAGTTTTCCACCGGTTTCCCGTAAACTTTTTCTTTTAAATAGCCTCAATAATAATAGTCTAACGGATTTAAATCCGGTGACCTAGACGTCCAATCCATCTGTGGGGATATGCTTGGTCTAAAAAATTACGCACTTCTCTAGCGTAATGGGCTGGCCCATTACGCTAGAGAAGTGCGTAATTTTTGCGCAGCCATCATTTTGCAACCACCTCCGTATGGCCAATGGTACATCTTCTAAAAGGCTCTGAAGCTCCTGTTGCAGAAACTCAAGATAATTCGCCCGTTTAAAGTTTCTACAATTCAACGGACGTCTTGTGGCCTCCTAGCCACTTGCATCCCCACAGATAGACCGGACATCTAGATCACCGGATTTAAATCCGTTAGATTTTTATTATTTGGGCTATTTAAAGAAAAAGTTTACTGGAAACCGGTGGGAAACTTGATAGAGCTCAAAGAAAGAATTACGGCAGTAGCTCAGGTTTTTTTTAAATGTAAACTGACATGGTTGGCTACATCACCTACAACCCGTGATGGCAGCCCATAACACTAGGTGAACTTGGTGCCACGTCAGTGCTTCCCTTCGGTCGTGCCGGCTACACTCAACTGGACGGAAAACACAAACTACATAGAATAGGTGGACGTATCCGCACTTGCATCGAGTACTTGCTCGACGCATCAACCGGGCATTTGTGAGAAGATGTCGAGCTAGCATTTGTGCAGGTGATAAACAATTTGAACATCTACTTTAAAGACCAATTTACTTCAAGTGTTTATTTTATTCCAATTCTTACTTGGTAGAACAGATATCAAATTCCGAGGTCCTTTTTCAGTTAAATAACAATATCTCATAAATTGTTGGGCAAATCGGTAAGTGGTGTACCATTTTAAAAACTACATTAGATGAGCGTATTTTTGTTGCATAATGCTACTTTAGTGTAGTAATTTTTTTTTTCACCGCGAAGGGTCAAACTCAAGGGATGAGGCTGAAATTTTTTTAACATGTGGCTCTTAAGTCGTTTTTCAGCTAAACAGGATTAAACATGAAAAAATTAATTATACCGTGTGAAAGCCTTACTTTTCAGGAATATTTGACAAAAACTAGATTTAAGAAAATCTTACATTTGTACTTGTGGCATTTAAAAAAATGAGCTGAGGGAGAAAATTTTGGATTTTTACAAAAATGACAATATCTCAAAAACTAAGCCATTTTTACTAAACCTAAAATTAGATATTCTGAGAGGTAATTAGCAGCCCTATCTCCTGTTAAAGGATTATCGTCGGTTTCTGGGACACCTTGTATATACAAGTTTAGCTCACATAAAGTAATAGGATTTGTCCATTGTGCGCTAATAATGGAAAACTCTCGTTCAGTGTTTGCATTTTGCGATGAAATACAAAAATAAAACAGAGCGGGTGAATGCAACGCGGGCGGGAACTTTGAGTACCTAATGGGTTTAATTCAAATAAAGAGGAGAAATTGAGGACGGAAGGAGGACGTTTCTAATTGATCCGAAAAGGAGGACATGTCCTCGTTTGGGATACCATCTGGTAACCCTACATGCACCTCTATTGGCGTCACCTAACGACCGATAGATGAGATGTGTTCTAATGATTGTACTTTGTTTTTATTTTGTTTTTGCTATTCAAAGCTAGATGGCGTATTATAATCTTGAGCTCAAAATATTGATATGAAAATTTTCCCAATGTCCTCTCTATAGCCCCTTTTAATCTCTTTGGTTGAAACTCATCGTATTAGTTATTTCTGTGTTTTTAGGTATATTTTTTTAAATTTGAAGTTCATTATGTGACATAATGACTAATTTGATTTGATTTTGTTAAAGTTGAAATTCACTAAGTAGTATTTTTTTTTTCAATAACCATTTTTTTTTTCATTTGAAGTCAGAAAGTAATGACAACAACCAATGATAATACAAAAGTGTTTTTATCCAATTGCAATTTGTTTCATTTTCAAATTATTGTTGATTAATCGTTCATTAACTTTAAACAGCTCTCCTGTAAAATTTGCTGACAGGTAGTTAATGATTTTCTGCACTAAGCCGACGATATATGTAGTTCATAAGATAAAATTTCAGTAAAATAATATTTCCTGCAATTATTGTGAATAGTGATAAATCTCTGTATGATCAGATTAGTGGCTACATTGGCACAATGAAATCTATTCAATATCTTCCGTTTGACGTATCAATAAATTCGACTACGACGACGTTTGGACAGTTTTGTGACATCGTAGTCTCCCAAGTCCAGTCGAACGTTTTTCAGATTTTCCTTCATATAAATCTGCATGCAGGCAATAGCCTAATCGAGTAGCAGCCACCCGCGCTTTGAGTCGGAATCTAATAGGTCTGTCGTGAATGTGCTGCTTGCATCCATGGCGACGGTAATAAGAAATCGTTGATTCATCGATGCTTAAGGGTTTTTTTACGTCATACGGCATACGTCATAAATGTTTCGTTCACATGAAGGACGAACTTTTGCCATTTTATCGTTTTGACGCAAATTTTCTTTGTCGGCTACGTGAAAATATCTAAATATCTCCTCAAAGCGATTGCGTGGCATGGAATTAGACACGAGGACATTGTGAGTGTCCTCAATACATCCGACGTCTAGGCAAGGGTGCGTTCATAGACAGTCAAGATGATAATCCCCAGGAAGCAGTACCTACATCTCATCACCGGACAATACGAGGTTCGTATTATGGTTCTGATGTACAGCATACGTCACAGAAAGTCTAACAATGTATCTAATCACTTCCTCATTGAAATGTGGCTACTTTAAATGAAATAAGAGAATACTTTTCATAATGGATTCTGTAATTCTCAAGATGTGAATATTTTTCAACCACTGAAGTCCGCGCTAGTACATTTGTTTTTTATCAATGGAAAATATAGATGCTAGATTGTTTCGAACGGTCTTGAACGGAGTCTGCGCGCGTAAAACCGGCGGAAGCGAGGTTCGGTTTGTCAGTGTGACAGTGGTTGCGTGTAGCTACGGTTCAGTCGCCGTACAGCCTTGTCCTCCACAGAAAAATAATTCGAAGATACTCAAAGGTTCGAACGGTCTTGAACGGAGTCTGCGCGCGTAAAAGCGGCGGGAACGAGGTTCGGTTTGTCAGTGTGACAGTGGTTGCGTGTAGCTACGGTTCAGTCGCCGTACAGCCTTGTCCTCCACAGAAAAATAATTCGAAGATACTCAAAGGTTCATTTTCTTCACACAGAGTTAGAACTGCGCTAGGCGGTGGTTGGGACCAGTTGTCTTGCTGTGAAGATCAATCTTGCTTGACCCATTTTCTTGGTATACTTTGAACTATTTGACGTTGTCCTGTACGAGTTCTACGTTGTTTCTGGCTCGTCAATGGTCCGCCAACACTTTTATCCGTGTCTGGTTGTATTACTTGTTGCCTAACGGTCACAGATTGTCGTGGTCTTCTTGTAGAACCTGGGAGTTATTCAGAAGCAGCTGATGTTGAAGATGACGTAGAGGTGGCTGCGGCGAAGTTTTCAACTGGTCAGTTGACTTCGGGTTCTTCACTGTCCTGAGATCGATGGACAATCACCTCAGCTGGAGCGAGTACCTGATGTCGATTCAGGCTAGCAATGTAAAAAGTAAAAAAAGAAAAAAAATCTTTATTCAATAATAATTAACACAAAATGTAGGTGTATGTAATGTACAGCGGACATCGGGTAGTACAGTTTTTTGCGGGTACAGTTAGAGTAGAATATTTATTTATTTATTTATTTATCTCTTTATTTCAGCCAACTAGGGCCATATTGACAATACATATTAAGTGTCTTAACCTAAGAACTAAAATTACTTTTTCTCCACTTGTGTCTGTACGGGTATTCAAAACCACACCACGTATAGTATAGGTATGTAACTACGCAATGAACGGCGATTGACGGACGACGCGTACCTACGTAACACACAAATCGACGACAGCGTCGAGTCCTACGCTTTTGGAGACGCGGGCGCAACTAACTAGGTAGTAGGTAGGACTTTAGAGCGCCCGGGCAGTGAGGCGGCGCGGCGGGCGGCGGGGTGGTCAGTCAGCGACGGCGGGCGGGCAGCGTGCAGGCGGCACGGACTAGCAGCGCCACCGAAATGACCTGACAGTCAGTCAGTCAGTCCAGTCACTGACACCGGCCGCCGCCGGCATGCCATGGCGGCGCGGCGGCGGCAGCGCGGCGCGTAAATTGTCAATCCTTCGCTCTTCGATTTTGTAATAAATTCCGGGACATTTACAATTCAAACTGGGACTCGGGACAAGTTACAGAATAACGGGACTGTCCCGGCCAAACCGGGACAGGTGGCAAGCCTAGTCCCAATAGAGACCCGTATGCGTCACATTAGTCTGCTGACGCGGTGGATCAGGTGCGCGTAGATTGGGCGCAGATTGCGTCCGCGGTACGGGCGTCGGCAGCGGCGCGGCGATTATGGAAACCCTTCCAGTATTCAGAACCTCAGTACTTCTGAGCTGCGGGAGGGTTTAAGCGATTGAACGCGCAGTTTGATGGATTAAATGCTATCCTACTTTTAGTTCTGTAATGCGGGAGGTTTTAAAAACGCAATACTAGCGTTATGGATATAAATTCCTACCGCTACTCAGATCAGCCTACCCTGTTTTAGTTCTGTAATGCGGGAGGCATTACAAACGCAATACTAGCGTTATGTATATGAATTCCTACCGCTATTCAGGCTGAAATTTGGCTTATAGGTTTAACAGAATACGCTCGGTAAGGACTTCTTTGTAAACGAGCGAAGACTAAAGAAAGGATGAATATCATGCTAGTAGGAAATAAAAATAATTTGATTTGCATAGTAAAGATAATGTAATTTAAAAAAATACGACAATGTAATCATCAAACTTTTAACATTAGGCGAATTAACAAGTTATCAATAACAAACTTATCGAGCGTTAGGCACATTCTTGTTTATATTTTTAGATAATAAATACATCTTTTTAGGAGGTTTCCCTGCAGAGGTGCGGTTTTTGGACTTTCTACCCACGCCTTTATATTTACGTTTGCTCACAGAAGTACGTTGTACCTTTATTTTTCTAGTTACTCGTCGAGGAAATTTATTTAAGACCGGCTCGTAAGCTTGCTCTGAATTGTGTGCACTTTTGAATAATTTCGTCATCCGTTTAGCAGGTTAAAGGTCTTTCTTGGCACGTACCGCTTGCGATCTGTGATCGGGGAGCATAGCGCAGAAATCCCTACCGCGTGTCAGATCGCACGGTGTCTCCTTGAAGACGAAGCGAGTACTTTTATGCTTTCGAGGGATCTGAGTAGAGGAAGAGTTTTAATTATGAACTCTTGAATACTACACCCGAAACAATACCCGAATCCAGATCGTTCGCAGCTCTGAATAGCGGAATGGTTTAAGGTAACATTCTGTGAATTAATGCTAGTAAACCCTCCCGCAGCTCAGAAGTACTGAGGTTCTGAATACTGGAAGGGTTTCCATAAACGCAGCGGAGCGGGCGTCGGCCGCGGCGCACAGTGGACGAAAACAGACTCTCATGGACATAGGAAATCATAGTAAGTAATTTTTTTTATATTCATGGTATACCTCATTTCGAGGATTAATAAGACACTATACCTTCAGTACATGCACATAGAACGCGATTGCACGTTGCTATAATTTTTTCAAATTTTATTAGTATGGAAATAAACAATTATTCAGTCATATTTCAGTTTGCGCTCGGTTGCCGCAAATATTAATTACACAGTGTGGTTAACACTCTTTTTAAACGGTTTTATTTAGCTTGACTCCGTATATTTGTTTGTTTGTTACTATCGTTGTTTCAAATCTTGCGACAAATTTTTCAACTTCTTCTAATGAACCGATTTTTATGAAACTTTGCACACACATTGAGCTCTCGTGACAATACAATATTATGATAATTTCAACTTGGTAACGAGGGTCTGATGATGGAGTCAGGAGGAGGACAGTGGAACTCTTCAACCGTTACTAGTAACCCCCTCGAGTTTGGGCTCATATGGTTGGTTTGGACGAGTGTTCCATACTCCTACCAATACACTTGGTGACGAGGGTCTGATGATGGAGTCAGGAGGTGGACAGTGGAACTCTTCAACCGTTACTAGTAACCCCCTCGAGTTTGGGCTCATTTGGTTGGTTTGGACGAGTGTCCCATACTTCTACCAATACACTTGGTGACGAGAGTCTGATGATGGAGTCAGGAGGTGTACAGTGGAACTCTTCAACCGTTACTAGTAACCCCCTCGAATTTGGGCTCATTTGGTTGGTTTGGACGAGTGTCCCATAGTTCTACCAATATACTTGGTGACGAGGGTCTGATGATGAAGTCAGGAGGTGTACAGTGGAACTCTTCAACCGTTACTAGTAACCCCCTCGAGTTTGGGCTCATTTGGTTGGTTTGGACGAGTGTCCCATACTTCTACTACTACACTTGGTGACGAGGGTCTGATGATGGAATCAGGAGGTGTACAGTGGAACTCTTCAACCGTTACTAGTAACCCCCTCGAGTATGAGCTCATATGGTTTGTTTGAACGAGTGTCCTATACTTCTACCAATACACTTGGTGACGAGGGTCTGATGTTGGAGTCAGGAGGTGAACAGTGGAACTCTTCAACCGTTACTAGTAACCCCCTCGAGTTTGGGCTCATTTGGTTAGTTTGGATGAGTGTTCCATACTTCTACGAATACACTTGGTGACGAGGGTCTGATGATAGAGTCAGCAGGTGTACCGTGGAGCTCTTCAACCATTACTAGTAACCCCCTCGAGTTTGGGCTTATTTGGTTGGTTTAGACGAGTGTCCCATACTTCTACCAATACACTTGGCGAGGGTCTGATGATGGAGTCAGGAGGTGGACAGTGGAACTCTTTAACCGTTACTAGTAACTCCCTCGAGTTTGGGCTCATATGGTTGGTTCGGACCAGTGTCCCATACTTCTACCAATACACTTGGTGATGAGGGTCTGATGATGGAGTCAGGAGGTGTACAGTGGAACTCTTCAACCGTTACTAGTAACCCCCTCGAGTTTGGGCTCATTTGGTTGGTTTGGACGAGTGTCCCATACTTCTACCAATACACTTGGTGAAGAGAGTCTGATGATGGAGTCAGGAGGTGGACGGGAAACTCTTCAACCGTTACTAGTAACCCCCTCGAGTTTGGGCTCATATGGTTGGTTTGGACGAGTGTCCCATACTACTACCAATACACTTGGTGACAAGGGTCTGATGATGGAGTCAGGAGGTGTAAAGTGGAACTCTTCAACCGTTACTAGTAACCCCCTCGAGTTTGGGCTCATATGGTTGGTTTGGACGAGTGTTCCATACTCCTACCAATACACTTGGTGACGAGGGTCTGATGATGGAGTCAGGAGGTGGACAGTGGAACTCTTCAACCGTTACTAGTAACCCCCTCGAGTTTGGGCTCATTTGGTTGGTTTGGACGAGTGTCCCATACTTCTACCAATACACTTGGTGACGAGAGTCTGATGATGGAGTCAGGAGGTGTACAGTGGAACTCTTCAACCGTTACTAGTAACCCCCTCGAATTTGGGCTCATTTGGTTGGTTTGGACGAGTGTCCCATAGTTCTACCAATATACTTGGTGACGAGGGTCTGATGATGAAGTCAGGAGGTGTACAGTGGAACTCTTCAACCGTTACTAGTAACCCCCTCGAGTTTGGGCTCATTTGGTTGGTTTGGACGAGTGTCCCATACTTCTACTACTACACTTGGTGACGAGGGTCTGATGATGGAATCAGGAGGTGTACAGTGGAACTCTTCAACCGTTACTAGTAACCCCCTCGAGTATGAGCTCATATGGTTTGTTTGAACGAGTGTCCTATACTTCTACCAATACACTTGGTGACGAGGGTCTGATGTTGGAGTCAGGAGGTGAACAGTGGAACTCTTCAACCGTTACTAGTAACCCCCTCGAGTTTGGGCTCATTTGGTTAGTTTGGATGAGTGTTCCATACTTCTACGAATACACTTGGTGACGAGGGTCTGATGATAGAGTCAGCAGGTGTACCGTGGAGCTCTTCAACCATTACTAGTAACCCCCTCGAGTTTGGGCTTATTTGGTTGGTTTAGACGAGTGTCCCATACTTCTACCAATACACTTGGCGAGGGTCTGATGATGGAGTCAGGAGGTGGACAGTGGAACTCTTTAACCGTTACTAGTAACTCCCTCGAGTTTGGGCTCATATGGTTGGTTCGGACCAGTGTCCCATACTTCTACCAATACACTTGGTGATGAGGGTCTGATGATGGAGTCAGGAGGTGTACAGTGGAACTCTTCAACCGTTACTAGTAACCCCCTCGAGTTTGGGCTCATTTGGTTGGTTTGGACGAGTGTCCCATACTTCTACCAATACACTTGGTGAAGAGAGTCTGATGATGGAGTCAGGAGGTGGACGGGAAACTCTTCAACCGTTACTAGTAACCCCCTCGAGTTTGGGCTCATATGGTTGGTTTGGACGAGTGTCCCATACTACTACCAATACACTTGGTGACAAGGGTCTGATGATGGAGTCAGGAGGTGTAAAGTGGAACTCTTCAACCGTTACTAGTAACCCCCTCGAGTTTGGGCTCATATGGTTGGTTTGGACGAGTGTTCCATACTCCTACCAATACACTTGGTGACGAGGGTCTGATGATGGAGTCAGGAGGTGGACAGTGGAACTCTTCAACCGTTACTAGTAACCCCCTCGAGTTTGGGCTCATTTGGTTGGTTTGGACGAGTGTCCCATACTTCTACCAATACACTTGGTGACGAGAGTCTGATGATGGAGTCAGGAGGTGTACAGTGGAACTCTTCAACCGTTACTAGTAACCCCCTCGAATTTGGGCTCATTTGGTTGGTTTGGACGAGTGTCCCATAGTTCTACCAATATACTTGGTGACGAGGGTCTGATGATGAAGTCAGGAGGTGTACAGTGGAACTCTTCAACCGTTACTAGTAACCCCCTCGAGTTTGGGCTCATTTGGTTGGTTTGGACGAGTGTCCCATACTTCTACTACTACACTTGGTGACGAGGGTCTGATGATGGAATCAGGAGGTGTACAGTGGAACTCTTCAACCGTTACTAGTAACCCCCTCGAGTATGAGCTCATATGGTTTGTTTGAACGAGTGTCCTATACTTCTACCAATACACTTGGTGACGAGGGTCTGATGTTGGAGTCAGGAGGTGTACAGTGGAACTCTTCAACCGTTACTAGTAATCCCCTCGAGTTTGGGCTCATTTGGTTGGTTTGGACGAGTGTCCCATACTCCTACCAATACACTTGGTGACGAGGGTCTGATGATGGAGTCAGGAGGTGTACAGTTGAACTCTTCAACCTTTACTAGTAACCCCCTTTAGTTTGGGCTCATTTGGTTTGTTTGAACGAGTGTCCTATCCCATACTTCTACCAATACACTTGGTGACGAGGGTCTGATGATGGAGTCAGGAGGTGTACAGTGGAACTCTTCAACCGTTACTAGTAACCCCCTCGAGTTAGGGGCTCATATGGTTGGTTTGGACGAGTGTCCCATACTTCTACCAATACACTTGGTGACGAGGGTCTGATGATGGAATCAGGAGGTGTATAGTGGAACTCTTCAACCGTTACTAGTAACCCTCTCATGTTTTGGCTCATTTGGTTGGTTTGGACGAGTGTCCCATACTTCTACCAATACACTTGGTGACGAGGATCTGATGATGGAGTCAGAAGGTGTACAGTGGAACTCTTCAACGGTTACTAGTAACCCCCTCGAGTTTGGGCTCATATGGTTGGTTTGGACGAGTGTCCCATACTTTTACCAATACACTTGGTGACGAGGGTCTGATGATGGAGTCAGGAGGTGTACAGTGGAACTCTTCAACCGTTACTAGTAATCCCCTCGAGTTTGGGCTCATTTGGTTGGTTTGGACGAGTGTCCCATACTTCTACCAATACACTTGGTGACGAGGGTCTGATGATGGAGTCAAGAGGTGTACAGTTGAACTCTTCAACCTTTACTAGTAACCCCCTTTAGTTTGGGCTCATTTAGTTTGTTTGAACGAGTGTCCTATCCCATACTTCTACCAATACACTTGGTGACGAGGGTCTGATGATGGAGTCAGGAGGTGTACAGTGGAACTCTTCAACCGTTACTAGTAACCCCCTCGAGTTAGGGGCTCATATGGTTGGTTTAGACGAGTGTCCCATACTTCTACCAATACACTTGGCGAGGGTCTGATGATGGAGTCAGGAGGTGGACAGTGGAACTCTTTAACCGTTACTAGTAACTCCCTCGAGTTTGGGCTCATATGGTTGGTTCGGACCAGTGTCCCATACTTCTACCAATACACTTGGTGATGAGGGTCTGATGATGGAGTCAGGAGGTGTACAGTGGAACTCTTCAACCGTTACTAGTAACCCCCTCGAGTTTGGGCTCACTTGGTTTGTTTGGACGAGTGTCCCATACTTGTCGAACGCAAAAGTATGAAACAGACATACCATCTGTTCAAATTGATTTTGAAAGAGACGGCGGACACCTTATCCATCCTAAGGCCATACAGTTTCCAGCAAAGTTTAATTATGGAACAGCTGAGAGACGGATGTTACCGATAATTTTGTCATGGGCCTCCACTGTCCATAAAATGCAGGGCAGTACTGTTGACCGTGCTGTCGTGTATTTGGGCTCCAGACTATTTGAGGAGGGTCAAGCGTATGTTGCATTGAGTCGCGTAAAGTCTTTAGAAGGGTTATGTATTGAGGAGCTTGATTGTGAGTAATTGACAGTTAGGAAACCGAGTAACAAAGATGCAATGAGAGAGTTGGAAAGGATGACGAGTTTACGTAATGAATGATACGAGCCAAAAATCAAACTAAAAACGAGTAAATAAAAAATAGGTAAAAAAACTTTTAAGTTAAACGGTTTTATTAAAAATAAAAAACTAGAAAAAAAACAGCTGTACAAAAAATAGAAAATAATAAGGACACAAGCCTGGGCCTTCTTAAGATTTTACGTCTGGGTAAGAAATCGTGCAATACTAGCGTGCTGTCTTCTCATGTCGGATGCCAAAGGGCACATTGTGTCGCTGCGTCAGCGGAATAAGTAATAAATTGAGACTTTTAACAGACTAATATAAAAACGTGGGGCGCATGTTGTTACGCATATTATACGCCCCACGTTTTTATATTAGTCTGTTAAAAGTCTCAATTTATTACTGATTCCGCTGACGCAGCGACACAAAGTGCCCTTTGGCATCCGACATGAGAAGACAGCACGCTAGTATTGCACGATTTCTTACCCAGACGTAAAATCTTAAGAAGGCCCAGGCTTGTGTCCTTATTATTTTCTATTTTTTGTACAGCTGTTTTTTTTCTAGTTTTTTATTTTTAATAAAACCGTTTAACTTAAAAGTTTTTTTACCTATTTTTTTTTGTAATATTTATTTAAATTTCGTTTATCTGGCAAGTCGTCGAAAGTTGACTTTTTTTGAGGTTGAAAAAAAATAATTTTTTTTTGCTTTTCCGTCTAGTTTAATACTAATTTAATAATATTTAATCTAGTTAATAATAAGTACACATTTTACCATCGATCATAGTCATAATTAGTTCATGTCATGACGCACGGTATTGCTTTCACACACCGTTGGTAACAACGTTTTTATTTCTTCGTCCATCTCATGTTTGGTTTTCAACACAACTAATTAACTTTCTTTTATGAAGTCAAATCGTATGGGACGACAGAAAAAGGTAGAGGACGGTTTAGGGTTCTCCCAAAGGGCTTTATCATCATCGCAGCTTAACAAGAACAACAGACAAGACACGACATAAACACACTAGAGTCATCGTGTTCAGTGTATCTTCCTCGTATCTTTGTTTATACATACTTTGGCTTGAAGCCCCGTCAAACCCCCATTTACTCGTTAAAGTCAGTGTGCTATTTTTAACATTAATACGTGTTAATTTTAATATTCTTTTCACTGTTAGGTCTAGAAGTGATTGAAGCCTTATTTTTGCGCCAGTTTCTGTGATGTTTATTGCTTCTTTTGGTGGATAACATTCTAACTTTGCCTGTTGTAACTTATAATACGATGGAAAAATATTATAGCCCTGTTCGATCGCTGCTTCTCGTAATGTTATGAATTGCCATTTTGACAACTTTAAAGAAACATACATATCACACACGCTGAATCCCGACAATCGGGGTAAGCAGAGTAATCGGTGTTGTGCTGCAAGAACTCTTGTCAATTACAGCACAACACCGACCACCACGTTTCGCAAAGGATTCGAACAAGATTAAATCGATCAAGCAGCAAGTATGGCACGAAGACCCACCTGCTGCATGACTCGGTGGAAGTACCGTGCCAAGGTGAGAGGTGGCGAGCCTGTCGCCCTTTAACACGGCATCTTGTCCTTATCCCTTAGTCGCCTTTTACGACATGCATGGGGAGAGATGCAGTGGGGATATTTTTTTTAAGTACCGACCCCACACGGTAAAGAAACAGATATTCCTAAAGCTTTTTCGGGAGACATTGCTGTGGTTTTCTTCGACTTTTTGCAATACTCAAGGACGTTTTTCATTTCTTCAGGATTCTTTGACAAATAATCTAATTCCTATTTAGTCATTATTATAGTCATTTCCTATTTCACTTGCCTTTCTTGCTGTTGCGAAAACCAATTCTTCGAGGCTATAATCACGCAGAGCTCTTTCAGTCCTTCTCTTCTTCTGCTTGCTAGAAAGCTCTTGAAATTGCTTCCGCGGAGTTGAAGACCCAATGGAGTACGATGATGTTGGTGGCGACGATATTGCAACTACATCAACAGTCGCAGAACTCGTTGAAGGAAAGTCTTCGATCCTTCTCTTCTTCTGCTTGCTAGAATGCTCTTGAAATTGCTTCCGTGGAGTTGAAGACCCAGTGGAGGACGATGATGTTGGTGGCGACGTCATTGCAACTACTTCATCAGTCGCAGAACTCGTTGACGGAAAGTCTTCGGTCGTGCTCTTCTTCTGCTTGGTAAAATGCTCTTGTAATTGCTTACATGGGCTGAACTGTGCAGTTGAAGTCCCAACGAAGGACGTTGATGTTGTCGGTGTCACTGCAACTTCTTCGAGAGTCGAAGAATGATTTAAAAAATATTTCAAGTTTAGAACCTGAAGCTTTCCACTTTTTCACTACGCTTATACTAAATCGTCTTAGAAACTCTTTTATAACACCACTGTCCGTGTCCGATAGCTTTAAACACATACGTATAATAATAAGGCTAAAAAGTGCATTATCATCTGATAGTTTACCAGTTGATTTCAAAAGTAAAAACAAGTCAATATTATTCACGAGACCCTGCTCCATTTTAAGATTTAAAATCGAAAATGCACGTAAACGCTTCGAACGGGAAAAAACACTTCAGACAGCAGAGAGCACTGAAACACGACTGAAAAAGCAATTGCCCGCAAGCATGTGTTGACCGAGCGGTATTGTCTTATCTATCACTTCGAGAACTCGTTTATTGTCGCGCTAATAACGGACTTCCCAAAAAATAAATTATTTGAATACCGATGCACAAATAACTTGACAGCGTTTTAGTACCTCCTAATACGCTAATACGTAGAAACTAGCAAATATATATGCAAGTTGTGTTTGCCTTTTATTGGGCCTACTTTTTCGAACTGGTAGTAAATTTTAACATTATATATTTTTAGACGAATCCGAGTGTAGTGTACTACCTTAAGGATAATGAATAAAGAATACATAATGATACCAACATGGCCTTACATGTTGGTGAAACTTCATACACTCAATAATTATTTTTGCCAGGGTATTAGGTATTATTAAGTTTATTTAAATTTTATGCAATTTCTTGCCTACTATCAATTGGAATAATTAATTTGATATTTTTTTTTCATTTTACAGTTGTGGGATGTCGCTAGTTAAGTAAAATATATTGTAAACTGGTCTAAACTAAACTAGACTTTTTTCAAAGTGAAAAAAAGGACTTTGACGACTTTTGACGACTTGTGAGATAAACGCAATTTGAAGAAATATGACAAAAAAAGTGTTAATCACACTGTGTAATTAATATTTGGGCCAACCGAACACACATTGAAATATAATTTCCTTATTTCTCCATAGTAATAAGATTTAAAAATATATAACAACGCGCAGTCGCGTTGTAGTTGCATACACTGAACTTTTTATAGCTATGGCATGTCGCTAGTTATGTAAACTACTTTGCTTCTGGTGTTAAACTAGACGGAAAAGCAAAACAATTTTTTTTTTACAAAGTAAAAAAAAGTCAACTTTCGACGACTTGCCAGATAAACGAAATTTAAATAAATATTACAAAAAAGAGTGTTAACCACACTGTGCAATTAATATTTGCGGCAACCGAACGCAAACTGAAATATGACTGAATAATTGTTTATTTCCATACTAATAAAATTTTAAAAAATTATAGCAACGTGCAATCGCGTTCTATATGCATGTACTGAAGGTATAGTGTCTTATTAATCCTCGAAATGAGATATACCATGAATATTTAAAAAATTACTTACTATGATTTCCTATGTCTATGAGAGTCTGTTTTTCGATCCACTGTGCGGCGCGGGTGTCGTCGGCGGCGGCGCGGGTTGCGTCTCCTGAATGTGCAGGACGGCAGTTGTAGACAGCACCAGCATATACTGCTTACATCTAAAAAAAATATCTATTCATTATACTATAACAATAAAAAATAAAAAAAGGTAAACCACATTTAAGAGAAAAAGAAAAATCGCTGCAGTCTTCATCTTCAGAATCACCGTCCTATATTTGGCCGTCGCGAGGTGGGTCTATACGAACGTCGATGGCGTGAACGTTTTCTTCTTCTGCCAACTCTTCGAGAACGTCGGCTATCTCATTTTTACAGTCAGCACACGACGTGACTTGAGATGAAATAATAGTATCATATATGCCTGCTATTTCGCTGAAAACTCTGTCTGATATTTGTTCATCAGTCATCGTTATCGTACTGTTTGTGTGGATGAGTGAAGTGAATGTGTCTCTAAATTGAAGCGAGTGTTGATACTGACCGGAGAATGTGGGCAGCTCAATGGTGGGTAATTTGATCGAACCCCCTGGATGACTTGTCCCACGTTCACCTTTACCTTCCGCTGTACTTGCCAGCGCCTGACCACCATCCTGTATGCGGCCGTCCCTAGCGAGATGCTGTCGTGCGGCCGACACCAGCTTGAAGTACTGCTCGTCTAACTTCTCGCGTTCCGCAAACTACTCATCTGAAGTTTCACATAATAGTTCGATTTCAGATTGGAGGACATCATATTCAGGATATACTTCGGTGATTTTGGAAAATCTATTGTCTAGCTCAAGTAATTTTTCTTCAGAATCACCGTTCTATATTTGGCCGTCGCGAGGTGGGTCTATACGAACGGCGATGGCGTGAACGTTTTCTTCTTCTGCCAACTCTTCGAGAACGTCGGCTATCTCATTTTTACAGTCAGCACACGACGTGACTTGAGATGAAATAATAGTATCATATATGCCTGCTATTTCGCTGAAAACTCTGTCTGATATTTGTTCATCAGTCATCGTTATCGTATTGTTTGTGTGGATGAGTGAAGTGAATGTGTCTCTAAATTGAAGCGAGTGTTGATACTGACCGGAGAATGTGGGCAACTCAATGGTGGGTAATTTGATCGAACCCCCTGGATGACTTGTCCCACGTTCACCTTTACCTTCCGCTGTACTTGCCAGCGCCTGACCACCATCCTGTATGCGGCTGTCCCTAGCGAGATGCTGTCGTGCGGCCGACACCAGCTTGAAGTACTGCTCGTCTAACTTCTCGCGTTCCGCAAACTACTCATCTGAAGTTTCACATAATAGTTCGATTTCAGATTGGAGGACATCATATTCAGGATATACTTCGGAGATTTTGGAAAACCTATTGTCTAGCTCAAGTAATTTTTTATTATTATTTATTTTGGCCATATTTTTTAGTTTGAATTTTTTCAAATGTTGCTAAAATGCGCTTCTTTTTTTTTTATTTCTAGTATGACATCAGATACGGTTTCCAATGTTTCTCTTATTATTTGGGTCTTCATTATGTCATTGCAAAGTAAATTTAGAGTATGTGATGCACATCCTATGCAAGATATATATTGCGGATATTTAGTCGTCACTTTTCTCCACGCACTTTTCATGTTTGCTTGCATTGTCAGTGATAACAGCGATAAACTTTTCGCTGCCGACTTCGTCTATTACTTTGAGTTTGAGTTTTTATTTATTTATTGTTTTTATATTGTATTTTTAATAAAATAATAAAGCGATATGATATATTTTACATTATTTTATGCGTATTGTACTAACCTGTGTGCTTGAAGTCTTGTTTTTGTAATGTTTGCGAATGACTTTTGGCAAACATTACACATCGCAGCGTAATTGTTGTTATTTTTCAACATTGTAAACTCCTCGGGGATCCAGATGTCCGACACCTTGCTCCCCGCCACGGCGGCGGCGGCCGTAGACTCAAAACAATACTCAATTAAGTTAATAAACAAAGACAGAACGAGCGAACTGTTCAACTCAAGAGACAACTGACTGACTAAACTAACATAAAAAAACGTTGCATGTCATTGAATTTGACAGTTCAGCAGCAGTGCCAGCAGTTACTTACGCATTACTTACATTATTTACGGTCGACGAAATTACTTACATGTAAGTGCACTGATTTTCATAGAAGAAAACTCATGGGAAAAGTGCCAGTGTTATACATTAAGTGAATAATGTAAATACTATAATGTGAAAATCAGGGGTTGAGAAGTGGTAACGGAGGAATGAAACAACACTGGCCTTGCTAGTGTGTATTTGAATAGAAATCAAGTCATTATATAAACTACTAGCTGAGCCCGCGGCTCCGCTCGCGTGAAATTCGTATTTCAAAGAAGACAGTAAGTAACTGAGGGCGAGGCCGAAGGCCGAGCTGCGTTCAGGAAGACTATAAACCTTCTCGAAGAAAGTAAGTAACTAAGGGCGAGGCCGAAGGCCGAGCTGCGTTCAGGAAGACGATATACCTTATCTAAGAAAGTAAGTAATTAAGGGCGAGGCCGAAGGCCGAGCTGCGTTCAGGAAAACTATAAACCTTCCCGAAGAAAGTAAGTAACAAAGAGCGAGGCCGAAGGCCGAGCTTCGTTCAAGAAGACTATAAACCTTCTTGAAGAAAGTAAGTAACAAAGGGCGAGGCCGAAGGCCGAGCTGCGTTCAGGAAGACGATAAACCTTATCTAAGAAAGTAAGTAATTAAGGGCGAGGCCGAAGGCCGAGCTGCGTTCAGGAAGACGATAAACCTTATCTAAGAAAGTAAGTAATTAAGGGCGAGGCCGAAGGCCGAGCTGCGTTCAGGAAGAGGATAAACCTTCTCGAAGAAAGTAAGTAACTGAGGGCGAGGCCCAAGGCCGAGCTGCGTTCAGGAAGACCATAAACCTTCTCGAAGAAAGTAAGTAATTAAGGGCGAGGCCGAAGGCCGAGCTGCGTTCAGGAAGAGGATAAACTTTTTCGATGAAAGTAAGTAACAAAGAGCGAGGCTGAAAGCCGAGCTGCGTTTAGGAAGACTATAAACCTTCTCGAAGAAAGTAAGTAACTGAGGGCGAGGCCGAAGGCCGAGCTCCGTTTAGGAAGAGGATAAACCATGGGTCAGGCCGAAGGCCGAGCTGCGTTAAGGAAGAGGATTAACCTTCTTGATGAAAGTAAGTAACTATGGGCGAGGCCGAAGGCCGAGCTGTATTCTGGAAGACGATAAACCTTCTCGATTTCTCGATGAAAGTAATGGCATTTAGATAAACGATAAAACTTCTTAAATAAAGTAAGTAACTAACGGCGAGGCTTCAGGCTAAGCTGCATTCTGGAAAACAATAAACCTCCACGAAGAAAGTAAGTAACTAAGGGCGAGGCCACCGTCACACCCATCCCCCCTCCCCCCCCCCCCCCCCCCCCCCATTTATTTGTTTTGAGTAGCTATAATTATGATTTTCCTTTAAAAAAACCGATATTCCCATACAATATTTAACACTCCGTTTCCGTTTCTCCCTCTCCCTCTCCCTCTCCCTCTCCCTCTCCATCTCCCTCTCCCTCTCCGTCTCCCTCTCCCTCTCCCTCTCCCTCTCTCTCTCCCTCTCCCTCTCCCTCTCCCTCCCTTCCGTTGAGTCTGGCCATCATCGATACTTGGAGTAAATACAGACAGACATACAGACATACATACAGACAGACAGAAAGCAGACGTTGGATTTTATTAAAGGTAAGGAAGAAAGGAAAGGATAAGGATAAGGGGGATTCCATCGCTCTACCTCCACCTCCCCTCCCGCCCCTCCCTCACCCCCCTCCTTATATGCCTCTACTTACCCCCCCCCCCCCCCCCCTCCCCCTTCAGGATATTGTAATGTCATCGGTACTTACTCGGTTGAATGATTCCGTGTCCGTTACATACAAATATTGCCAAGTGCTCTCATATTTCACTTCACTGCTACCCTCATAAGCCATTTAGCGTGATAGTAAGTAGCCTATAGTTGATGGGAAGAATCAAGCTATCCGTAGAATTTTGTTTTATTAAAATCGGTTCAGTGGTTCTCGAGTTATAAGCGGACAGACAGACAGACAGAAAGCAGACGTTGGATTTTATTAAAGGTAAGGAAGGATTGCTTCCTTAAATGGCTTAACTGGACGGCCGTAGCGCACGGGTGACTGTATTAAAAAAAAAAACACAAGTTATTGTGTCAGCAAAGTTCACCAGACTCACAAAGCGACAGATGAGTTCTCTGAAATTTATCCTGTTCCTTTTTTTTTTACTTTTCCGAGTAACCTCGTGCACTTTCATGGTTCCTTTGAATTCCGGAAGGTTTTCGTGAATCAGTTCGTCGACGATAGGGATTTTCTTCTCATCACAGGGAAGACCTTTATTCCCTTTGTTGTAGTTTTCAAGTCGTCCACTAGTGTCTCATAATCAGGTACATCGACACCTTTTGCCACACTTGTCTGCCATTCGTTCCAGCCTCCAGCCTCCGACGCCATCGGGTGCGCCTTTGCAATGGCCAAATTCTCTGTAATCGCTCGCATGGGACCGCACCGAGCGAGAGCGACGTAGTCGTGTCGTACGATCGCATTCAAGTTACCCGAATATAGGTGCTGGTGTATGCGTATGTGTTTTGCTCGTGTACGAAAAACGAAATTCAAATTCATTTTTTTTATTGTACACCATAATAATATTTAACAAATTGTAGGGCCTAGGGGGTTTGCTTCACGCTTTTTCGATGTAAAGTTCCATCCGTCTTTAGGTAATTAATATCCATGGGTAAGTAATTAGTAGTTATATACTCGGTGTTAAGTATACAGAAAATTTGTACCTAAATACACGGAAGCGAAGAGCCCGATTTAATGGTACGTACATAAAAATAAAAACTTACAATCAAATCATTGCCCTGTGGAAGTGATGAATGTAGCTGGAACACGCTCTTCAGGTGTGACGAGATGGTTGAAGTCAACGGGTGCTCAAAATTCTATGTATGTCGCGAGATACGTGTACTAGTGTAATAGTCTAATTTATTAAACAATCTTGAATTATTTTAAATTATAAATCTCGCGACAAGCTTTTAAATCACATACGCGTACCTAAGGATTATTTATTATTTTATTTTTTGTTCATTTTAATAAAAGCTTGTTTATAAAAAAGTGTTTTATTTAATATTTTATTGTGTGCTTTTTAGTGAGCCCAAATTCGATGGGGTTACGTCGTTCCGTTACAGAGTTCCCGTGGCCATCTTTCGGCTCCATCATCAGGACCCTGGACATCAGTGGACGCTTACACGCTGACTGACAACTGACTATCAACATTAAAGGTATATGCAAAGTTTCATGATCCTGCTATTAGCCGTTGAGGAGATACTTCATGAGAGACGACCCTGGCTGCAGCATCAGGTCATGTCTGTCATATAAATTGTCATTGTCATCAGAACTGAACAAGTATGTAAAATTTCAGCTCCATAGGTCAACAAGAAGTGGTCCCAATTTGGCTTGCAAGATTCTAACTAAATAAAAAAACTAACATGTGAAGATAAAAGCTTGTAATAAATGCATTTTTATTTTTCATTATACTTACCTCAATTATTTCATCATCCAAGGCGATATTAGAATGCGAATGTCTCGGTGTGTCCTGGTCTGACAGAAAACTCAGTACATTGAAATACCACAAGGTCGGCACATAAATTTCGTCAGTACCTGAGCCTGACAGCAAAGATTGTTCGATCTTTAAATTTTCCTTTCGGTAATTGGTTCGAATGCTATTTATTTATTTTTTGTTACGTTTGTTCTCTTCTAAAGTTGGTCCGTAAAATGTTTATCCTTTTTTTATGTTTGTTTTTCGTAAGGTCTTTGTCGTATACAAGTAGAGCTTTCAACATATTAGTCAGAGCCAATGAGTTTTGATTTTTGTCATAATAAGACTTGGATTCCCTATTGGCGCCTGGAAATGTCTTTTTGCATAATTCCACTAACTGATCGTAAGCAGAATTTTTAAGGAATTTGTTTTTATATTCTTGACGTTATCAGATCCTTTGCCCAATATTTCTCCAAGGCGGGCGCCGCACAGTATGGTATTTAGTCCCAAAAGCTGGCCAATAATATTTTATACTTCTAACAGTTAATAAATACATTTTATTTGAATTTAAGAGTAAAGAATATTAAAAGAAAAGAATTTATTCTTCTCTACTACTGTCTTCAGAAATATTTACATTTTGTTAAATCATTTTCACACAATACATTTAAAACATCAGACGATAAAGGCTTTCTTTTCTTGTTAGTGTTGCATCTCATGCCCGTTATGAGGTGGTCCGAAGTTAAAAGAAGTCAATTCAGGACATCCTGGTTGCAGGTCACGCGCGAAAACTTTTTATAGAAAAAAGTGTGGGTATGAACAAAAAGAAATCTTCAAAAAAAGGGGGGCGGTTTTGGGCGGCTAATTTTTATATAACTGTCTTCTATATTAAGTACTTAATACTAAATAATCGTTTTCATTGCTTAGAAATATAATAAAAACCTTTTTAAATATTATTTTTTTATCATTTATGCAACAGTTAACTACACCTAATAGATCGATTAAATACTAAAAGTCAGCTGGTTGTTTATACGAAAAATATAGTATAACATCATGTACATATCTGGCTTAGAAGAATCCATCACAAAAACAATCATTAAATTGTTTATTCATAAAACTACAAATTTATTAAAACAATAACATCCGAGCGTTTCGAACAATCACACGACCACTGTCGGCGTACGGCAACTTCCGACTGATCTCGCGGCGAGCTATGTTGAGCTAGCGCTTTGTGCGTTTCGCTTTGGTTGCAGTAACTACTTAACTTTATGAGGAATAAGAATACAGGGTAGGCAGACTGATAAAAAAAAAGTATTATTGGCCAGGTTTTGGGACTCAATACCACACAGTGCGCCGGCGCGGACGTGTTTTCTTGCGAATCAGGCGCACTGTGCAATTACACCAGCACGTTGTCAAGCGCGCGAGCCAAACGCGCGCGCGCGGCGCCGCGGCGCGGAGCGTCGTCGCCGCGCCGCCCTGAGGTGTGGCCTCCTCGCAGGAGGCAGGGCTCCAGGTACAAGGTCGAGACTTACCTTTCTAGATTTTTCCGGGCTCGTCCCAACACAAATACCTGAACTGGAGCTGAAGGAGGCTGCGGGAATCCTGGCACAGGAGTTGCTGAACCAATTTTCACTACTTGAATTAATTTCTTTGAACGAGTTTTCTTAACGAGAATTTTTCTTCGAGACGACAAATTGACGATAAATGTAGATTAAAAGATTTTGAATTAACTACAAATACATACCAATGACTAAATAAATAGCTAAACGATAACGAAAACGACAAGGGGCCGAGTCTCAACGCTATGGAGATTCTCAGAGTATTGTTGTCCAACATAGAGCCGATATTGGTAGACAGGATTGTATGAAGCCAGGCACCTGATTAGGTAGTTATTTTCTTATCTTTATTTCTTGAAAATGAGCTCTTCAAAAAGTTAGCGCATCAAGGCTCTCGTCATTTAGCTTACTTCTAATCTTGTTGCATAGATATCCAGCGGATGAAAACGATCTTTCTGCTTCTATATACGCTTGTTGGAGGAATCGTAAGCAGGTGTTCGTAGGCTCTTGTCAAATTGTGGCCCTTCCTACCACTGCTCTCAAAAATTGCCATTTCAATACGTATTTTGACATTAACTGAATCTACAGATTCAGTTATGTGTTTTGCTTTCATGGTATTGGCAATCTCCAACTGTAATTCTTCTTCAGTTGTAACAGGCAATTCCGCGCACTGCTGTACTACATGTTCTCGCATTTGAGATCTTTCAGGTTCAGACGAAGTCGATTGTGCTGTTGTTTCAAGCCGGCTCAAAAGAGTGGCTATTTCTTCTAATAATATATCACTGTTTGGACATTTAAAAACGATGTCATCGTCATCTCCTCGGAAATACTGTTGGAAGTTTTGCAGATATTGCAAAATCGATGATGCGATAGTACGCCTTTCTGCTATTATCTTTCTAAGTGCTGCTGCCAAATGTATGCTCAACTCAGTCTTATATGCGTCTAGTTTCCGAAGCATAGACTTCAGAGCGGCATCTGCAGTCAGGAGATTCGCACCCCTCAGACATACATAATGCTTCAACTGTTAGTTTGATCACTTTCAGTGTTTGCGAGATTTTCTCTGCGGGCTGTATTTCTTCTTTGGAGAACGTTCTTTCAGATTTCGAATCAATCAGAGCTTTGGACACTGGACGTTGTAGTCGAACAAAGCGCTCAAGCATACCGGAGAGACTGCTCCACCTCGTCTTACAATCCATAAGAAGATTAAGCTCACTACCAAATTCCTCTTTTACGTATTTCTGTAGAACACTGTCGTTTTTTGTTGGCGACTTGTGAAACATTTTAACCACCGTCCTTATTTTATTTATTAAATCTTTGAACTCTATTTTTATTTCTGAGCGTGTTCCTCCTTGCAAAACAACGCCATAACCTTCATCCAGTTCATCTTCCTCATCTGAAGAGTTCTTCACGTTTTCAAGTTGTAAATGGAATTTCGAAATTTCGGTATTGTTGAATTTCGATTTCGGTATTGAAAAGCTATCAAAATTTTACGGTATCCCGGTATTTCGAAATTTCGGGATTGCAACCTCTAGCTACGTTGTATGAGACACCGGAAAAAACTTAATAACTTCTGAAATACTGAACATATTTGAATAATATATTTTTTTTTTATTGTAAAAAATAAATACATAATATAAAGCCTGACCAGGAATATATGAGAGCTGTCAAGATGGAGCCACTTTTTAGATTTATATAGCACCATTCAGTATAGAAAGCACATATTGAATTGGCCGATGTTTTTATTCAAAATGTGCTTTTGCACTGAAACACACAATAAGATATACAAAATGTATTTTAATTTAATGCATCTTTTATATATATTTTGATGTCAATGTAAAAAGAACTAGCCTTGACATTTACATGTTCACAACATTTTTTCCATGTATCTGCAGATATGTCCTGAAGCAAAGTGTAAAAATTATTAAAAAAATTATTAATCGACCTTGCTGAAACACTAAACTTTTTAATACAAATTCTAGATCAGAAAAACTTAACCTAAGCTATTTTTATTCGAACGTTTCGTATTTCTGTAAAGTCAAAAAGTGTTTTTTGTCCAGAACGAATAATATTTACGTCCCTCTTTTGTTTGCTATTCGGTAAATAGATGCTTGAAATACACCTAGATAGAACCTAATTGTACATTACGGCGGCCAATTCACGACAATCTCACTACAATGACATAACGTTTTACCTAAATGTCAGTTCAGAAGCAATTTTGACATTGACAACAGATTATCAAGCATCAAACATAATTGTGGCCAGTGTAAGAAATTAGTTCCAACGAAATTCCGCAATATGGCGGCCCCTCATATATTCCTGGTCAGGCTTTAGTAGAAAATTGATGAAGTGTTGCCAGTGCACGCAACATTAATATATAGTTAAAAAATTTCTGGTCAATTAATTAATTCCGCTTGCCAATATTTACAGGTGTTGTGATATAATAAACACACATACGCGCCAAATATTAATCAAGCGGTCTTAAAGTAGACCTTGTCAAATAAAAAATTACAAAAAATATAATAAATAGTAACGATTTCAGATCATATTAAGCTCTTTTGCTTCGTCGCTAATAAGCATCAGTTGCTTCTTAGGTTTTGGTCTTAAATTTGTTATGACAGGATCAGAGGACAAGAAGATCATGTGCATAACATCTTCGTTGGTTGCAATTCTGCTGCACTTTCTTGAGTGAAGGCTCCGATAGCGCTTGTAGTCCTTATTTATACACTCTTGTACTTCCTCTGATAGGGATCCAACAGGAAATGTGCAGTTCTGTATTATTTGTTCGCCATGCACCAACACTTTGTGTACTGTTGAAGGCATCTCTTGACGTGTTGCCATCATTGCTAGTTCCCTTGCCCTGCTTAACCACATCTACGTTTATGCCAAATTTTTCACGGAACTCTTTTTGAATGTAATTCTTTTGCGCATCTCTGATGGGACGTGTATCTGAGTCAGTTCTCTAGCGCTCAAATGGTAAATTATATGAGACATGCAATACACATTCCATAAATTTTATACGTGCATGTAGCGGAGACATACCCAGTTTTACCGCATCCTGGTTGATTGGTCTAATTTTCAATTCACCAAGGTTGTTCATCTGTGATGTAGTTACACCGCAAATGAAGCATGAAGATGCTGCAGGAGTTTCTGTCACGGACTGGGCAGTTTTCCCGTCAAGCATAGTGAATATGAGTTCATGCTTCAACTTGAATGTACGATCACCTATGATTACTGTAGTCTCCGTTAGATGATAGATTTCGTCGTCGACTCTACTTTTTTCAGCACGAATAACGTCAGCGGTTTCTTTTACAAATAACTTCTGCAATATCGTGTGGAAAAAGTACGATCATTTTTCCATAAAATAGAGTCTTTGTCTTCTTCTGCGTCCAAGTTGAAGTTAAGGCGGGAAGGCGGCGTAAGTGCCCGCTCGCCAACACACCTAGCTCACTTCCACTGCTTTCCGTTGGCACGAGGGACAGTAGTCGACTTCTCGGAGACATTGTGGCATTTGTAGTGATACCACTTTCCGCATTCGCCATCGCAGATCGTACCGGTAGTTTTCGACATTTAGAGTGCTACTGACAGTTGACAGGCTGACTTATTTATGATGGATGGACTGTCAGGCTGACAGGATGATACTGACAGTTGACTGTATGACGAGTGCCCGTCTAGCAAGAGCTGTATTTTGGAAATTCAAGCCTTAAAGGGGTGAAACGTTCGGTGTCATATATTTTTCTCTTTCCAAAATACTCGAAATCTACATACCTACGTAGCGTCCAGAAAAACAAGGAATAAGCATGCCGCGTAATTACACAAGAACAACGAATAGAGGCCCCAGCTATACAAAACAATAATTGTTGAAGCCGTTAAAAATGGCAAAGTCACTGCATACGCCGCCTCAAAAATATACAACAAACCAAGGGCGACTATAGTAAACCGGGTCTACGGCCGTACAGGTTCCAAATCAGAGACATACGGTACACCCACAGCACTTTCTAGAGATGCTGAGGAAGAGCTAGCCATAAACCTCCACGTAATTGAGAAATACGGATTCGGGCTAACGAGCAAGGAATTGCTTAAAGCGGTAGGTCAATACGTGGTTGCAAACAAAATTGAAACTCCATTTAAAAATGGGATACCAGGAGAAGAATGGTTCCTCGCCTTCAAAAAATGACATGGCCTTTCGGTCAAAAAACCCCAACCAGTCGAGTATGCACGTAAACAAGCTTGTCGGTCAGCGGTAATATATCCCTACTATGACTTACTCGAGAAAACTATTGATGATTTGGCCATCACACATTTGGAATTGCGATGAGACGAGTTTCAGTAAGACCCAAACAAATCAGAAGTGGTAGGCCTTTAAGGCTTTACGTCGACTAGAATCATCTCATCTCCGGGAAAGACTAATACTACCGTTCTGTTAGCGTGCAGTGCTGCCGGTGAAAAAGCCCCGCCGCGAATTGTCTATAAAGGGAAAAACAGTCTTCAGAAGATGGGTACCCTGACACCGTTTATGCGGCGACCGCAAATGGAAGGAAGGCGCCAGTTTAAAAAAAAACATTTCGAAAGTTCTTGCAGAACCGAAAGAACCGCCCGATTCTGCTAATTTATGATGGTCACTCTAACCATTATCCCAATCACTATAAACAAAGAGCCTAAGAAGTTCATCCTCGTCGTCAGTACAGGCTGGAATTTGTGTTACTGCATGTACGAAAGATTCCTGGGTTAGCTCCAATAATATCTGCAATCCTATTAAAGGATTCCCATGCTCCTGCAATGCTCACTGCAATGGATATCACAAGCTTAAAGGAATTGGTATTGTTGTTGCAGCCTCTAGAGTACAACGCGAGTGCTGTCTGGAGAGCAATACGTAACATTGTCAAAGGTTATTCCTCTAATAAACTGCCTGTTAAGTCAGGTCAATGATATGGTGGAATATACATCCCCCGTATTTATCAGAGTAAAGGAATTGATTCAAGGACAGTTGCAAAAGCGATTCGGTGAAATCGAGCACATGCCAATTGTAACAGTCAGCATGTTGCTCGACACACGGTTTAAAAATGTACACTTCAAAAACGCGGAAGCGTGTGCTAGTGTCATGAGCAGTCGATGTCGGACCATCGCGGAATACCCTCAGAATGTCGACGCATGAAATTATTGGCGCGAACATAAAAACTAACGTGTAAAAGTCGAACGAAGCCGGGAGCAGGGAGCCGGGGGAAACCACAGTGGAGACAAGATGTCGCATCATACAATGATCACAGCCCGGCAGCCGTTTGGGCTCACCTAAGACCAGTAATAGACATGATAAAAAATGAATTCCCAGCAGTAGAAATCCTCCACTTTTTCTCAGATGGCCCAGCCACTCAATACCGACAGAAAAATAATTTCTTCAACTGCTTCCTTTACCTATGCGACATGGTCGTTTTTCGAGGCATCACACGGAAAGGTGAATTATAATAATTGTTTTTATTGATATGGTTTAAAATTTATTTTTTAAATATTACCATCATAGTATTGTGAATTAGTATAATATATAACGTCTGTTATTCTTAATTTGTGTGCAAGAGTTTCTATTATGTTCTATTTATTTTTATAAATGTAATTTGCAAGTTAATTGTGTTATAATGTTTGAACGCTCTTCATTTATTTACTGGTCAATCTGAAGTGTGAGTTCTAGTGCAGTTCGAACAGCGAGCTTTCATTCGGCTTGTTATACTCCTTAAAATATAGCATGATACCTGTGACAGCTGTCAGACAAAGTGACATTGTAAGTGATGAGTCCTACTATAATCATAATAATCGATTATTGTCACTGACCATCTCATCTATTCATCATCATCATTTATATTTAGATAATGAAAGATATCCATTTTTTTATTCTTAATAAAACAAAAATCAATTATTATATTAATATTTTTATTCAGTTAAAGGTGTACAATCATCGTCAATATCGCAATCAAATTCAGTCAGTGGAGCAGTCCTGCAGATTAATAATGAACTCCTCATCACAAATATTATCAAACTGCACATCGCGCTCCCAATCTTCTTCCATTGTTTTTCTTGTTTTGTTCACAACCTTCCTCCAATCTTCTGGTGTAACTTGTTCACAAGCGGTAAACAATAGCGTCAACATTTTATTTCCTGTAAACGGCGGTGTAGTATTATTTCTGGCTGCGTGACCTAGAAAAAAAAGTTAATAATAATATAAAGATCTGCATATTGCAAAGTGTGAAACTTTTTAATCGGCTTTAAATTGTTTTAAAATATGTTTCCAGTTTCCATAAATAAATAAAAATTTAAGATTTTGAATCTATATTTTCAATGTATGGCAGTTATTAGAGAGAGAGGCCAGCAAATTACAGATAATTATCTGCCAAATAAAGTGGGGGTGATTTGTTTGTTTTTTAAGTTTCGTGTTATTTTATTAGTTAATACAGTAAGTAAACGGTGGTCTAATAAAAGGTTATGAACTTAAATCATCTCGTTTCTATTTTAAACTAATACAGTTATTGCTGTTATGTATATTACGAGTATATCTAATTTTAATTTAATGTATGTGCGAGTGATGAGAGGTTTGGCATATTCACTGAGTGAATAATACCTAAATAAATAGTAAAAAAAGGATTTTGAAAAAAAAAATTGTCATGCAAACCTTTGATATTGGCCCAGACAATGATAGGGTGGTAAACGAATAACATTGTGACCCATTTCCTCTGCAAATTCATCCAAAATATATGTCGGTGTACGGGGTTTATGGATGCGAACCAATGCTAGCAACTCGTTTTTAAGCATCGTCTCATTGGCCTCCACTCCTTTATTTTGCAGCCAAGAAATTATGTCTCGTTTACGGTTGCTCGTCGTTGGGGCTTTATCTTTTTGTACCGAGTGGTATGGAGCGTTGTCCATTATGATGATATGCGGCCCATCGAGATTACTCAAAAGTATTAAAAAACACTCTTTAAATGTCTTGAAGTTCATTTCTTCATGGTATTCTACAGTTTTTTCTTCACATTATGCATTTTAAATACAACTTTTTAACAGATTCAAATTAGGTTATGTGTCCTTTATTTTTTAAAACACCTTATTATATTTGCAAGATCAATCATCATCATCAAGATCGATCGATAAAGATTCGATTTATTATATTATCAAGATCGAACATCACTATCCGTGTGCTACCACTATGTTGCCAGGTAGCTCAGTGGTGAGAAATAAGACAATGCGGGTTCCAGCAACAGATTTATTAAGTGAGCGAGGTTCGGTGAACTCGGACAAAATCGTGTCAGTGGTTCTCTAGCTATGAGTTGCCGTCTGTTGATCGTGGGTAGGCCCACCTAAGGACATTGATGAGGAGGTAGCTGTCTACCTAATGTGGAGGCCTACGATAAGTAGATCAACAGCGGCGCAAGGAATAAGTAAATTAGAGTAAAATTATAAGACTAGTACACGGTTCTACATTAAAAGTTGGGTTTAGAAAAATACAAGTTGACAATTTAAATAGTACCTAAGCGATGAGTCAAAATATAAGAGTAAGCGAGACCTAAGTATAACTAAACTAAAACGAGACCAGGCGTGTGTGTGAGTGAGTGAGTGTGGCCTGTGACTTGCGTGAGTAGAATCGATGTCATATTTCATTTTTGGCTTTCGCAAACTGTCCCGCGAGTTGCATGAGGTCTTTCCTTGTTAAGCCATAAAACAGTGAGTCTACCTTTTGAATATACTCGGCTGGCTGTTTTTCCTCATTAGGAGTAAACACCGGCTGAAACCGACCCAGTTTTTTTTCAGCGGAATTTGACTGAAGGTGTCTGTGTAATGTTCCATAAGGAATTTTATATTTTACGGAGGCTTGACGTATAGATGTTCTTTTTGCTTCTTTCATAGCTTCTGCTAGGGTTTCTGAAGACCAAGATCCACGCTGACTCTTCCTCTTGTATGTGTTGACCATCTGTAAAAACAAAACATTTCAAGTATTAATCAACTTATATCCGGGGTTAGAGTAACGTCGGTGTTTGACGATAAAGGTTATGAGGAGGAACCCGAATCCAGTTTTTTGTTAAAAATAATGAAAGGTTACCGTTTACCGTTCAAAATAAAACCCCCACTGTGCATGCCTCAGAGGCAAGATCGAAGGTGTCACACTCAGCCCTCCAAGGAGATGTCAATGCTAATACGTACAATGAAACTGCAGGGTGTTCTCGAGAAGGCCAAAGCAACTCCCAGTTTTCTCTCTACTCTCTTTCTAGTACCAAAGAGCGACGGGACGTCTCGTTCGATTTTCAATCTAAAGGCTTTGAAAGTATGTTCACGCAAGCAAATTTCATCTTATAAACATGTTTCGTGTTCCGGACTTTCTCTAACCAGGTGACTAGATGACAAAGATAGATCTGTCGCAGGCCTATTTCCATCTGCCGGTGGTCAAGGCACACAGGTGTTTTCAGCGTCTAGTTTACGAAAATATACCTAGAATACGAAGATACCTAGTAGCAACCAGTCAGATGAGTAGATTTCTTCTGCGCCTAGTTGTGTTGTGTTATAGTTCTGCGTGCCCATTAGTTCGGTCACGCGATTGAGCTGGTACCTCAAAGCAGTTTAATCTTTTTCCAGCACGTAACCACGACCTACGGGAGTTGGGCTACGTAGACATTGAGTGTATAGTATGATTCAATACATTTGATGCAGACGTGCACTGTACTGTAGTTAATAATCAGGTTAAATATCTCGAATATGTATCTGAGCTTGCATTTTTGTGTTTTTTTTTTTTTTTGACGTGATGATGTCACGTCTTATGAATTGATGAACACCGGCTGCACGCACGAAGAAGTGTAACGTTCCATCTAAACCTGTGTGCGCAAGCGAGAGCGCGATAGAGACCTGTGTGTGCAAGCGAGAGCGCGATACAGAGGCATATACAATAGTAGAAAATACAAAATATATTTCTCCGTCTTTTGCGAGCCTCGAACCCGCGGCCCGCCACCATCACTGGCCAGACGTGTTATCCACGCCCGCTATCGACCGTGTACTTATCGCTGCAAATTTTCTCAACAGTATGTGGACATACAACATGGAGCGACATCTGGCGTCCACATCTAGCGTCAATATTAAATGAAATATTTCAGCCAGCGGTATACTTGATTTAGCAGTTTGGTAATTGTTGCAACGTTGAACATGTAGATGGCGTTATGTAGGTTTTTTAAATATAAATTAAACAAAAATTAATAGTCGTTATTTTCTCATATTTTTTATAATTTTTTATGGAAACTGACACGGTTGCCTACATCACCTACAACGTCCGTGATGTCAGCCCATAACACCGGGTGAACTAGGTGCCATGTCAGTGCTTCCTCCTTTGATCGTGCCGGCTACACTGAACTGGTTGGAAAACACAAACTATTTACATAGCCGTTTAGACCGACGTTTCATTCAGTGCGGTGGTACCAACCCGGGCGGGTTAAACCCTACCACCAAGTAAGATTAGGAGGGAAGGGACCTACAGTTTTACGAGGAATCCGAACCTCGATCAGCCTCCAACGGTCAGCGGTCACCCATCCAAGTACTGACCGCCCCCAGCGTTGCTTAACATTCAATAGCGACAGTTGACTGTCTGCACCACTGAGCTATCGAGCTATCAATTTGCTATCTAAAATTGTATTATTTTCATAGCACAAAGCAAGTAAATGAAATCGATTGTAAGTACAAAAAACTAAACGATTATGCGTTTAGCACCCTATTTATAGGTGTATAGGGTCTAGAATAAGAAAAAAGGGCATAATGGGGTAAGTGTGTCATATTTTGTATAGTTAACTAGTGATGTGCTAAGGCCAATCTATATAATATTAGATAGATTAATATTATATAATAGATATATTATATCTAATACAATAGCGAATGAGAAAATAAAAACTCTATTATTATTGTGAATTTGACCCCTTTTTCAACCTAAATCGGCCGGGGTAAGGTAATAATAAAATAGACTGCATTATTGAAATTTATTTAAGTAATTGAAAAAAAACTAGAACTACTTCTAAAACCCACACAAACATTTTTAACGTAGTAATTTACTTCACATTGTATTTTTCAAACGACAACTCAAACATAATAACCTAATGTCGGTTCGGGCAACAGACCTACAACATCGTGCTTCGAGATTTCACATATGTCGTCGAGAACGGGGTAAGAAAACTTGCTGAATCCTTCCATTTTTAGTGTAGTCGACCGTCGAACGAATTTGGTTTTAAGAATATCTTTTTCCTTCGAGTAATCAATTACTCTTCCTATGTAATGTTTTACGCTTTTCTCACCTACAAATCGGACTAAAACCCATCGACCTGATAAGTCCTCGGAATGAAGCTTGAATAAATCTGTTTCGATATCGTGTTTCTCCCCTGTTTGACGCTCTTCATATAGTTTTCATTGTTTTCTTCTATTTTCTTCGTCCCTGATTAAATTTTCAAAAAATGTCCCTACATCACTATCAGAGGAATGTGACTCACTCACAATCTTCACTTTCTTCTGACGACGACACTCCCGTACATAAGTGTAGGGGCCAGCACTCCACCATGGACAGCCAAACGTGCCCTAGTGGACATACTTTGACTGCTCATAATAGCGCGCAACGCTCCATTCACTTGGTTGCCGGCTTTCACTGTTTTTTACATCTCCTTCACGTTTTCCATACTCCGTATACAGTGAGGTAGTAAATTCCACAGCTGCGCTGCGTGAACAGAAAATGAGTGTGAAAATCTGTTTAATGAGTGGAGATGGCTGAGATATTGTCATCACTTGACTGAGAGGTGACACCGTCCACAGAGGCACAGATGGTCATTGCCTGGATGTTGGCCGCAGTTTGATTGACGCACTTCAAGTGAAACCAGTGGCCACATCACCCAGCATAAAGGACACCGTTTTTAGAAGTAATTGTCTTGGCGCGACATGTGTACGTTACATTTTTTTTATTTGAATTTTTTTAGGAAATTGAGTGACCGCTATTATGCAATGACAGTGGTTTGTTTACTTGTCGAAGTGACGAACTCGTAGCAATAGCTTGAGTCCAGTTTTATGAGTGGGGATGGCTGGGATATTGTCATCACTTGACTCGAGGGATGACACCGTCAAATCAAATAAAAAAACGTTTATTGCACATAAAATCGTACTTACTGCCTATGGCATTTTCCGCCAGCCTACCCTTTTTTACATATAAAAACCATCCACACAGGCACAGGTCCACGGCGAGCCGGCGGCGATGGTTATTGCCTGGATGTTGGCCGCAGTTTAATTGACGCACTTGAAGTGAAACCAATGGCCACATCACCCAGCATAAAGGACATTTCTTTTCGAAGTAATTGTCTTGGCACGACATGTGTAATTTACATTCTTTTTATTTGCAATTTTATAGGAAAGTTGAGTGAGCGTTATTGAGCAGTGACAGTGGTTTGTTTACTTGTCGAAGTGACGTACTCGTAGCAATAGTTCGAGTAGTGAGCTGTGGACCTCTCAGCAGATGAACTTCACTTTGAAAACGTAGGTGAGCTCTTAGATTTTATAAATAATAACCTTTTTTCATATTACCATTTCAAACATAATATTAATTTAGCATTATCGCTGGAGTGTACTTTTGACAGTTGTCGAACGTAGGCGCGGGTAGGCGCGAATTCATGCCACGCGTCTATTATGTCTTGTTTTTTATTTTTATTATTACGATGTTTTGGGTTCCAAATGAGCTCTTCAGACAGTTCTAGGAACTTTAAAACTCGCGCGTTGTTCCACTCCATTTTGTAGAGTTGGTCGTAGAGCCTCCAGCTTCTTTCATGTGTTCTTTGATATATGATTTCGCAAGCTCTATCTGATAACGCTTGCGTATACACATATAACGTAATATTAATTTAACATTATCGCTGGAGTGTACTTTTGACAGTTGTCGAACGTAGGCGCGGATAGGGGCGCGAATTCATGCCACGCGTCTAGTATGTCTTGTTTTTTATTTTATTTCTTTATTAACACATTATCTTAAAACTAACTTTGTACATATTAAAAACCTAACATTAAAAACATATACAAAATTAACCTTAAAAAAATGGAGTTTCCACCACCGGCGGCGGGGCGAGCCCAGGCTACCGATGGTCGGGTCCCAAAGAGAGGAACCTCCGGACGATGCGTGCAGTGTCGAGCAGGGCTGCCTTCTGGATCTGGCCCTTGACCCAACCACTCAGCGAGAGCCTCTCAAGGTGGTCGTCGAGGCTCTTCGCTATCAGCCCATGCGCCGAAACGACTATGGGCACAACGATCGTCGAGTCGACGGGCCACATTTTGGTAACCTCGTGCTGCAGATCCAGATATTTTAACATCTTCTCTGCTTCCTTACTGACGAGGTTACCATCGTGCGGCACGGCGATATCGACGAGCGTTGCGCGCCTTGCCTCCCGGTCTACTATCACAATATCAGGCCTGTTCGCGAGAATAGTCCTGTCTGTGATAATGGACCGGTCCCAGTAGAGTGTGACATGACCGTTCTCGAGAACTGGCGGTGGATTGTACTTATAGTAAGGCACCTCAGTACCCACAAGGTTGAACTTTAAGGCAAGTTGCTGGTGGATAATCCTGGCTACTAGGTTGTGTCTATGCAGATACTCGGTGTTGGCAAGCTGCGAACAACCGGAAATCACATGTCTGAGGGACTCGCCAGGTTGGTGGCAGGCGCGGCAGATGTCAATGGTGCCGTCCTTCATTATGTGTTTCCTATAGTTGTTCGTCTTGACAACCTCATCTTGTATTGCAAAGACAAAACCCTCGGTTTCCCCGAAGAGGTCCCCGAAGCGTAGCCAGTGCACGGAAGCAAGTTGGTCTACATCCGGTCCCGTGAGAGACCGGAAATACCTACCGTGCAGCTCCTTGCCTTTCCATACTTCCATGCGGTCCTCGGTGCTCAGTACAACCGGCTTCCGCCAGTCCTCTTTTCCCATGCTCAGCGGGGTAAGGCCTTTATCGCTGGTGACGACATCGCGATGCATCTCACAAACATCAGTCTTTTCCAAAAAGTACTGACGGAGATTGCATACCTCGCGGTTGTGCAGGTTCTTGGCATTTAACATACCTCGACCCCCACACTTCCGCGGGATATACAACCTCATGACCGATGATCGTGGGTGGTGCATACGGTATTTCGTCATCAGCGTTCTGACCTTTCTGTCCAGCGAGTCCAATTCGGTCTGAGTCCATCTGAGAATACCGAAGGTATATACGAGCACAGGCATGACCCAACCGTTATAGGCACGAATTTTATTGCCGCCTGACAAAAGGCTATTTAGCACTTTTGTAAGACGGTGAAAAAACTTTTCCTTAACTGATTGTTTCATGTCCGTATCCCGTATGTTGAGAGCCTCCGATATTCCCAGATATTTATAGGTTTCGTCTTCGGAGAGAGCTCGAATATTCATAGACTCCGACAACTGTATGCCGCCGGAGTTCACGACCACACCACGGTCCACATGGATGGTCCCACATTTTTCCAAGCCGAACTCCATTCCAATGTCGTTGCTGAAGCCTTCAGTTATCTTCATCATCGACATTAGTTCAGTGTCCGACTTGGCAAACAGTTTGAGGTCATCCATATAAAATAAGTGCGATATTCGAGAGCCTCCTCTTCGAAGACAGTAGCCCAGCTCTGAGTCCTCAAGCAGAGTGCTAAGAGGGTTCAGAGCCAGACAAAACCAAAGCGGACTCAGACTGTCTCCCTGGAAGATCCCCCGCCGTATGGGAATCCGGTCGTCTGCGACCGAAGTCCGTTCGCCACCTGGCACACGAAGGATAGTACTCCATTGTCCCATACATGCGCCAAGGAATTGACAGATATTCGTGTCAGTTTTGTATAATTCTAGTATCCTTAGCAACCATGTATGGGGCACGGAGTCAAATGCCTTCCTGTAATCTATCCAGGCAGCAGACAGGTTCTTTCAATTGCGTCGGACCTGCTGACAAACGGTCATGTCTATGAGGAGAAGCTCCTTAGTACCGCGGGACCCAGCCCGACATCCATTCTGAGCAACTGACAAGATGTTATTTTCCTTAATATGAATTGATATTTTATGCGTCAAAATGGATGTCAGGAGCTTGTAGATGGTAGGCAAGCAGGTGATAGGTCTATAATTTTTAGGTTCCGCAGTACTACCAGATTTATGGAGCAGGTGGGTGACACCAGTAGTCATGAACTCTGGGAGAACCCGATGGTCGAGGGCATCTTGGAATTGAATGGCCAAGCGGGAATGGCAGCTTCTGAACCATTTCAGCCAGAAGTTCTGCAATCCGTCCGGCCCTGGAGATTTCCAGTTCAGTGCCTGGCGGATTGCAGAACTTACATCCTCTTCGCTGATATTTATGGCTGACATTGGTTCTACAGTCTGACACGCCCGCTCGACTGCTCTCATCCATTCACCCTCGACGTGACAAACAGGATCCGACCAAATGTTTTTCCAAAATGAAGCATTTTCTTGATCAGTCGGTCGGATTGTGTCTGCCGGTCGTTGGTTCGGGTGCTCCCAGTTTCGGTATACCCACCTTTGGTCACTCTGGAATCGACGATTCTGATGATAACGGTCGACACGCTTCCTATAGCGACGGATACGTTGGGCCCACGCGCTAATTTGCTGCTTCAGGTCATCTATGCGTTCCGTGACTAGCGAGTGGAAGTTTGGCTGTGTTCGGCTTATTACAGCTCCATTAAAAGCCTTCGTCACGAAACGCATAATTTTTGGTCTTGTATTCCCAGACCTAAAGCAGCATAGCTTTCCGATGAGGATCCTGGCCTCGCCGATACGTCGTTCGATCCGTAACTGCCATGCGGGAGCAATGGCTGGCATGGCGCGTGTGTCTCGCGAGTTATTTTCAAATTTTAGACGCGCCATGCGACAGGCAGCCACCGCCCCACAATACAAGATCGAATTAGTATCGGCGAGATCTGTACTAGATTCAATATATTCTTTAAGATATGAATCCAGGATCCTCACCATAATAAGGTTTCGTTTATTCGTGGGCAACCTCGGTATCCGCGGCCTGTCATTGGTAGGTGCCGAGCGGTACCTCAGAATCGCCTCTTCAAGAGTGCTCCTCATTAACTCATTATCCTGGGTACTTACCGTGCCCCCTATCACATCGCCACCATCCTCCGCAGAAGGTGGTGTTGGCATGGTCGCAGCCATCGTGCCAGCAGCAGTGGTAACTGCGGCGGCACCCCGCGCTCTCGCCAGGGGTGGTGGCGAGGCAGGTGCGGGGTGCGGGCATGCGGGTGTGGAGGCAGTGGTAGGGGGAAGTGCATCCAGGCGTAGTCGCTCAAGTACAGCATCATCCACAAAATGACGGCTTAGGATGAGCCGTACTTGATCTGAGAGGCGCTGGGCTGTAACAGGGATGGTTGAATCTAAAGCCTGAAATTCAGAAAGCAGCTTCGGTCGGTACGCAGTCCGGATTGTCTCTCCCTCTGTGGCCCTGTAGTACGCCGTCATGACTTTTATATTTAGGTCATAAGTCCAACGCATACGGCGCACTACACCATCGGTAGCGGGGGCTGTAGGTGGGGCACGAGACCCCGACGGCCCCAAGCCGGCCGGTGGTGGACGTCGTCCTCGCCGTGGTTGATTTGACGGGGGCGGCGTCGTCGGCCCGTCGTCGTCGCCGCCAGTCGATCCTGACGACGTCGCCGCGGGCGTCGGTGGAGGGTGCTTGTAGTGTTGAAGCGGCGGCTCGTGCGCGTAGGCGGCGGCGACACGGTGACGCCGGCGCGGGCGGGGAGGGCGAGCTATCCGCTGCGCTGCTGCTTGGCCGCTGCGCAGGCACGCGGCGGGCGCGGCATGTGGTGTTCCGCGCGCAGTGTTGTGGCCGCGTGTTCTGCCCTCGGCCTGCAGCGCCGCCACTCGCAGCTCGAGTTGTCCGCTGGGGCGCCGACCGTGTCGCTGCGCGCTTGCTGCCGCCGCTGTCATGTGACATTTCTTGACATTTTATAGGCGATGCCGGGGCTCGGCTCCTGTGAAGACCCGCAGCCTGTCTTCAACGCCGCGGGTCCGCGCGCCGTCGGTGGTTGTGCCGCGCATGGCGCGGGCCCGGCAAAGCGCCTATTTAAACTTTTTACATATCGTATATTGTTTGCGATATTTTCTTCGTGTTGTCACGATGACAGCCTAGCTTTTTTTTATTATTACGATGCTTTGGGTTCCAAATGAGCTCTTCAGACAGTTCTAGGAACTTTAAAACTCGCGCGTTGTTCCACTCCATTTTGTAGAGTTGGTCGTAGAGCCTCCAGCTTCTTTCATGTGTTCTTTGATATATGATTTCGCAAGCTTTATCTGATAACGCTTGCGTATACACATATAACGTAATATTAATTTAACATTATCGCTGGAGTGTACTTTTGACAGCTGTCGAACGTAGGCGCGGGTAGGCGCGAATTCATTCCACGCGTCTAGGAGGTCTTCTTTATTTTTATGATTACGATGCTTTGGGTTCCAAATGAGCTCTTCAGACAGTTCTAGGAACTTTAAAACTCGCGCGTTGTTCCACTCCATTTTGTAGAGTTGGTCGTAGAGCCTCCAGCTTCTTTCATGTGTTCTTTGATATATGATTTCGCAAGCTTTATCTGATAACGCTTGCGTATACACATATAACGTAATATTAATTTAACATTATCGCTGGAGTGTACTTTTGACAGTTGTCGAACGTAGGTGCGGGTAGGCGCGAATTCATGCCACGCGTCTAGTATGTCTTGTTTTTTATTTTTATTATTACGATGCTTTGGGTTCCAAATGAGCTCTTCAGACAGTTCTAGGAACTTTAAAACTCGCGCGTTGTTCCACTCCATTTTGTAGAGTTGGTCGTAGAGCCTCCAGCTTCTTTCATGTGTTCTTTGATATATGATTTCGCAAGCTTTATCTGATAACGCTTGCGTATACACATATAACGTAATATTAATTTAACATTATCGCTGGAGTGTACTTTTGACAGTTGTCGAACGTAGGTGCGGGTAGGCGCGAATTCATGCCACGCGTCTAGTATGTCTTGTTTTTTATTTTTATTATTACGATGCTTTGGGTTCCAAATGAGCTCTTCAGACAGTTCTAGGAACTTTAAAACTCGCGCGTTGTTCCACTCCATTTTGTAGAGTTGGTCGTAGAGCCTCCAGCCTCTTTCATGTGTTCTTTGATATATGATTTCGCAAGCTTTATCTGATAACGCTTGCGTATACACATATAACGTAATATTAATTTAACATTATCGCTGGAGTGTACTTTTGACAGTTGTCGAACGTAGGTGCGGGTAGGCGCGAATTCATGCCACGCGTCTAGTATGTCTTGTTTTTTATTTTTATTATTACGATGCTTTGGGTTCCAAATGAGCTCTTCAGACAGTTCTAGGAACTTTAAAACTCGCGCGTTGTTCCACTCCATTTTGTAGAGTTGGTCGTAGAGCCTCCAGCTTCTTTCATGTGTTCTTTGATATATGATTTCGCAAGCTTTATCTGATAACGCTGGCGTATACACATATAATGTAATATTAATTTAACATTATCGCTGGAGTGTACTTTTGACAGTTGTCGAACGTAGGTGCGGGTAGGCGCGAATTCATGCCACGCGTCTAGTATGTCTTGTTTTTTATTTTTATTATTACGATGCTTTGGGTTCCAAATGAGCTCTTCAGACAGGTCTAGGAACTTTTAAACTCGCGCGTTGTTCCACTCCATTTTGTAGAGTTGGCCGTAGAGCCTCCAGCTTCTTTCATGTGTTCTTTGACATATGTTTTCGCAAGCTTTATCTGATAACGCTTGCGTATACACATATAACGTAATATTAATTTAACATTATCGCTGGAGTGTACTTTTGACAGTTGTCGAACGTAGGCGCGGATAGGGGCGCGAATTCATGCCACGCGTCTAGTATGTCTTGTTTTTTATTTTTATTATTACGATGCTTTGGGTTCCAAATGAGCTCTTCAGACAGTTCTAGGAACTTTAAAACTCGCGCGTTGTTCCACTCCATTTTGTAGAGTTGGTCGTAGAGCCTCCAGCTTCTTTCATGTGTTCTTTGATATATGATTTCGCAAGCTTTATCTGATAACGCTTGCGTATACACATATAACGTAATATTAATTTAACATTATCGCTGGAGTGTACTTTTGACAGTTGTCGAACGTAGGTGCGGGTAGGCGCGAATTCATGCCACGCGTCTAGTATGTCTTGTTTTTTATTTTTATTATTACGATGCTTTGGGTTCCAAATGAGCTCTTCAGACAGTTCTAGGAACTTTAAAACTCGCGCGTTGTTCCACTCCATTTTGTAGAGTTGGTCGTAGAGCCTCCAGCTTCTTTCATGTGTTCTTTGATATATGATTTCGCAAGCTTTATCTGATAACGCTTGCGTATACACATATAACGTAATATTAATTTAACATTATCGCTGGAGTGTACTTTTGACAGTTGTCGAACGTAGGTGCGGGTAGGCGCGAATTCATGCCACGCGTCTAGTATGTCTTGTTTTTTATTTTTATTATTACGATGCTTTGGGTTCCAAATGAGCTCTTCAGACAGTTCTAGGAACTTTAAAACTCGCGCGTTGTTCCACTCCATTTTGTAGAGTTGGTCGTAGAGCCTCCAGCTTCTTTCATGTGTTCTTTGATATATGATTTCGCAAGCTTTATCTGATAACGCTTGCGTATACACATATAACGTAATATTAATTTAACATTATCGCTGGAGTGTACTTTTGACAGTTGTCGAACGTAGGCGCGGATAGGGGCGCGAATTCATGCCACGCGTCTAGTATGTCTTGTTTTTTATTTTTATTATTACGATGCTTTGGGTTCCAAATGAGCTCTTCAGACAGTTCTAGGAACTTTAAAACTCGCGCGTTGTTCCACTCCATTTTGTAGAGTTGGTCGTAGAGCCTCCAGCTTCTTTCATGTGTTCTTTGATATATGATTTCGCAAGCTTTATCTGATAACGCTTGCGTATACACATATAACGTAATATTAATTTAACATTATCGCTGGAGTGTACTTTTGACAGCTGTCGAACGTAGGTGCGGGTAGGCGCGAATTCATTCCACGCGTCTAGGAGGTCTTCTTTATTTTTATGATTACGATGCTTTGGGTTCCAAATGAGCTCTTCAGACAGGTCTAGGAACTTTTAAACTCGCGCGTTGTTCCACTCCATTTTGTAGAGTTGGCCGTAGAGCCTCCAGCTTCTTTCATGTGTTCTTTGACATATGATTTCGCAAGCTTTATCTGATAACGCTTGCGTATACACATATAACGTAATATTAATTTAACATTATCGCTGGAGTGTACTTTTGACAGTTGTCGAACGTAGGCGCGGATAGGGGCGCGAATTCATGCCACGCGTCTAGTATGTCTTGTTTTTTATTTTTATTATTACGATGCTTTGGGTTCCAAATGAGCTCTTCAGACAGTTCTAGGAACTTTAAAACTCGCGCGTTGTTCCACTCCATTTTGTAGAGTTGGTCGTAGAGCCTCCAGCTTCTTTCATGTGTTCTTTGATATATGATTTCGCAAGCTTTATCTGATAACGCTTGCGTATACACATATAACGTAATATTAATTTAACATTATCGCTGGAGTGTACTTTTGACAGTTGTCGAACGTAGGTGCGGGTAGGCGCGAATTCATGCCACGCGTCTAGTATGTCTTGTTTTTTATTTTTATTATTACGATGCTTTGGGTTCCAAATGAGCTCTTCAGACAGTTCTAGGAACTTTAAAACTCGCGCGTTGTTCCACTCCATTTTGTAGAGTTGGTCGTAGAGCCTCCAGCTTCTTTCATGTGTTCTTTGATATATGATTTCGCAAGCTTTATCTGATAACGCTTGCGTATACACATATAACGTAATATTAATTTAACATTATCGCTGGAGTGTACTTTTGACAGCTGTCGAACGTAGGTGCGGGTAGGCGCGAATTCATTCCACGCGTCTAGGAGGTCTTCTTTATTTTTATGATTACGATGCTTTGGGTTCCAAATGAGCTCTTCAGACAGGTCTAGGAACTTTTAAACTCGCGCGTTGTTCCACTCCATTTTGTAGAGTTGGCCGTAGAGCCTCCAGCTTCTTTCATGTGTTCTTTGACGTATGATTTCGCAAGCTTTATCTGATAACTTGCTAGCGATAATAAATACAAGCCGTTGTGCGCCATTGATATTTCTTGGTAGAGTTTCAGCCGTCATTTTTAAATGTACTAGAATCTCTAAAATCATGGTTCGAATGCAACAACCTATTACTAAATGTTAACAAAACTAACATTATGCACGTTGCTCTAGGTACTCATAGACGTAATAACACTGATGCCATATTAAAAACTGCAGAAAACTTGTCATTAAACCTTGCTAATGAACTAACTTTTCTTGGGGTAATATTTGATAAAAGTTTTACTTGGAAAGCCCACATAAACTCTTTAGCTGGTAAGTTGAGTTCCGCTTGTTATGCTATAAAAAAAATTAAAGAGCTATGCGGAACTCATGCTGCAAAGACGGTTTATCATGCCTATTTTGAGAGCATCATGTCATATGGCCTTATGTTTTGGGGAAATGCAGCAGACTCAAATAGAATATTTTTATTACAGAAGAGGGCCTTGCGGTACATCCTAAATATGAAAACTAGAGATACTTGTAGGACAGCGTTCGGGGAGATAGGAATCATGACTTTACCAAGTGCATATGTTTACCAGAACATATGCTATGCCAGAAAATACATTAATGATTCCTCTCTTAATTCCGACAATCATAACTATGATACACGGTGTAAGAATAATGTACAACTAATAAGACATAGATTAGCTAAAACCTCAAAAAGCTTTATTTGTAATAGTGTTAGATTTTATAATAAACTGTCTTCTAACATAAAACAATTAGATGATAATAATTTCAAACGACGGATTAAATTAATGTTAATTGAAAAGAGTTATTACACTATTAAGGATGCATTAACTGACCGTAATTTTATCTAAGAGTTTGACTACTGTTTTTTCCATTAACAAACTTTGACAATTTGACATTTGGATACACTTTGTATCATAAATTTTTTTTTTTATATGACTTATTACATCTCTTTGTAATAAATGTAAACTAATTTTTATTTATTTTTTGACTTGATATAACATGAAGTATCAAAATTGACGATGGCACTATACACCAGATATAGGTAATTTAAATAGGCAGTGTGGTCAAATTCTTCAGTATTCATGTTTATGCTGTAAATATTAATGCTCCTGTGAGCGGTAGTATGGGTTAATTATTTGTAAGTTACTATAATATAATACTTATAAGGTACTAACAAAACATTGTGACTTGCGAAGTTTGTTTGTCAGTTCTTCTTCGCATTGAATTTAGAACTGGCGGAATTTTCGACATGTCCAAGCGTAGGTTACCTACCTATGGATGAAATTATACAATAAACAATAAACAACAATTCGTAGGAACACAGCCCTTTGCCCGTTGAGATTTGTTGCAACCACGTAATCTCCCAGATTATTGGCAACGTTCATTCTGTCATGTATGATGCGTAAAGTCACGTCACTTTGAGGATTTTCCGTTATAGGAAGGAAGGAATATTTTTCTAACATTTCGGTTCCTAAGAAACTGGATGTGGTCAATTTTTTTTTTTTACTTTAAGGGGTTTCTTTTTTCTCCATGTTCTCATTATTTCGATGTAATCCTCAGGTGTATACAATCTTTCTATACTACTACTACTACACGTTATACAATTGAAAGGGTCAGAAGTAGAAGGACCCATAATGGGCAAATTTTAATAAGTACAATTTTACAGGAGATAGAAAAAACATTACAACTTTGAAATTAAACAAAACACAATCTTGAGGTATTTTTTTATTGAAATGCACTTATGTGGAAATGATAAGCTTAAAATGAAAAATTATTAAAACTTAAACTAACAAAATTTGTAATTTTTTGAAAAACGGGCCCTTTTTCTTCTAAATGGAGAATCAGTCTTCAAAATCCTCCCTCTCTTCTGCAGCATCCAAAGATTTTAGACTCTTGTAGAAGCGAAGCGCTCTAGTGCCATTTACAAATGGCAGAGGCTTAATTACATCATCCAGTTTGCCTTTTTTTATAGACAATGAACGACGATACATCCCTTGAGTAGGGAATGGAACATGATCAGCATTCGCGTTTTTTATGATGAAATCAGCAGATGGTTACACAGACAGTTAATCTGCACAAATACTCATGTTAACAATAGTCGATCAAACAACATAAATACCCGTCATGGACCTCCAATCATGGACAGTGTTCATAACTGTGTATTTCTATAAAAATATATATATACGTTATACAATTACACAATGTACAGTTAGTCTGCACAAGCACGCGTTAACAATGTGTTTCAAAGGGATGTTGAAAATATACAATTATGGATAAAATGTGCATCATCGGTGTTTTAGTATTTTTCAGATCCAGTAATGAGCAGTGCTTGCCAATAAAAAACTACACCTATGTGGTTGTGCAGGTGCAGTGAGTGCGCACTGCACCTCCACGCGGGACGATGGGACGACGAGACTACAGGACCGACTACATCGATACGAGACAGACTACCATCAGATGCCGCCGCCTTGCAGTGCAGTGAGTCGAGTCAGTGTTAGTCACGTACGAAATTTATTTTTTATTTTTATTTTATGTAAACGAGCATGGGTGGCTGTGCCGAGAGACCAATGGTGCAGTCGACAGAGCCAAAATCACCTCTCCTCGCGAAACCACGCTCAGTTAGGTGCCATGCCAGCAGATTTGCGGACTGTTGCTAGGCTGTCTAGCCCGTTAATACGACGCTTGAAGGTTAAAGGATTCAGGAAGTACACTCGCCGGAAGACAGTTCCACACGCTGTCTAGCCCGTTAATACGACGCTTGAAGGTTAAAGAATTCAGGACGTACACTCGCCGGAAGACAGTTCCACACTCTAGCGGTGCGACAAAGAAACGATTTAGAGAACCGATGGGTTCTCAAAAGCCCAAAGTCAACAACAAAAGGGTGCTGAGTCTCTCTGCGACGAGTCATGCGGAGATAGGACGGGTGGCAGGGAATAAGGGATGCTAGTTCCACAGAGCAGCGTACGTGATAGTATTAGCTGTAAAACAGACTAAGCGAACTTACAAATCGTCTGTGACTCGGGACTCCAGACCAGACCAGACGAAATGCCTGAACGCTGCCAGCGACGGCGACGACGCACTCTGTATTATTTCCAACATCGTGCTAAATTTTAATCAAATTTCCAATTTGCGATAATTGGAACGATATGTTAATCATTAGTTAGTTGAATAGTTGTAGAATCACTATTCATTTAAAATAATGCATCTGGCAACACTGTCTTTCCTAGGGAAAGCCCCAAAAGTTACTCGCTCGTAGTAATTTCACACTTTTGTTTTAGTGTAAGTTTGATCTTATCGACGACGGACGTTACCACGCAGTCGTTACGAAACGAAGCGCAATAAAAGTGTTATTTATAGTTTCTACTCTTCATAAGTGACCGAATAAGGTAAGTTTAAACTTCTTAGCACTTTATTAATAGTCTTATAAGGGTGCCTTTCATAACCACTTCACACTCTTTCCATCAAGTGTTTTGTGTTTGTGTTGACTTTTAAAAATGTATCCTCATGTATCCACCTTAAAATATTTTTTTATCTCTTCTACCATTAATAATCTATTTAGAACTGCAGAGATCTCTTGCGCCTATTTGCGCACTTCATACATTTTTTTTTCTTGTCCATTAAGAAATGGAGATTTCGTGTTAGTATATTTGAGACAAATTTTTCAATTCAATTTTGAATTAGTTCCCGTTGTCGGAATAAGCTGAAATTTGGTTTACATATATAAATAAAATAACTTTACAATAATATAGTCACCTTGACCTGATACTACAACCGGAGCACCCTGTATACCACCAAACTCCTCAACCGCTTGCAGTAGATATATCGTGTTTGGGCTCGTTGTAATCAGTATTTTATTTCAAACATAATGCGATAGTGACCTAGACCTGATGCTGCAGCCGAAGCACCCTGTATACCACCAAACTCCTCAACCGCTTACAGTAGATATATCGTGTTTGGGCTCGTTGTAATCAGTATTTTATTTCAAACATAATGCGATAGTGACCTAGACCTGATGCTGCAGCCGGAGCACCCTGTATACCACCAAACTCCTCAACCGCTTACAGTAGATATATCGTGTTTGGGCTCGTTGTAATCAGTATTTTATTTCAAACATAATGCGATAGTGACCTAGACCTGATGCTGCAGCCGGAGCACCCTGTATACCACCAAACTCCACAACCGCTTACAGTAGATATATCGTGTTTGGGCTCGTTGTAATCAGTATTTTATTTCAATCGTAATGCGATAGTAAGTTAGACTAAAAATCGCCCATGCGAATTACGTTCACATAGAAATAGTATTCACTTCTGCTCCGACATAACCACCAAAATTTTTTTTGTTGTAGACTACGCTATGAAAAGAAGGGACGTTTTCGAGGTATGGTACAAATACCGAGATCCGGCACAGGTTCTTCAATATGTACTTGCCCAATGCAACATAGTCAGTACGACGAGTGCGCCAAGACAGTTGAAACTGTTAATTAGCAGTTTGTGCTCTAAAATGTTCATCCACGTGGGAAAAAAGCCAACGCCACAAAAATAGATTTTTGTTGGAACACAAAGTCTGGTTAGATGGAGATATATTAATTCCGAAAAAATTTCTGTCAGCGATGCCAAGCACTAGTGGATCACAGCCGCGCTCACAAGAGGGGCCGCCCATCAAAGCCCTTGAAACAATGCAAAGCGCAGGTACAAAGACGCAAGCTTAAAGAATTTGTCAAGTCTACACCAGCAGAAAACCTCACGATTGGGGCCCAAATAATTTTAAGGAAATCGGGAAAGAAGGACGCAGCTAATATTGTAAGAGAACTATCGTTTTCTTCTCCTAGACGGGCCGCCAATATAAAAAAGGCCAGAAGATTCTTTAATAGGCTAGAACCTAAACTGTCTCCAAAAGCTGCACTGGGTCTCTTGATTGATGCAAAATTAAGTGTGAATCAATATAAGATCATACAGCAGCAGGCAAAAAGCGTCAAGTCAAATTTGTTTCCACCATATTACAAACTCCAGGAAGCCAAAAATGAATGCTATCCCCCAGAGGACGCAATCAGTATAACCGACCACTCAGCCGAAGTAAAACTACAATCATTATTGGATCTGACAGCGCAGCGTATCGCCCAGTTGCAGCAAGAGGTATTAGATCTCCAGCAGCAAGTATCTGCCGTATCCCTGCGACTCATCTCCAAATGGGGCTGTGATGGCAGTTCGGCGCAAAGCCGATACAATCAGAAGCTCTCTTCAGAATTTAGCGATGAAAACCTTTTTTCGGTGACGTTCGTTCCTCTTCGTTTGATCAACGAAACAACCAATGCCATAATCTGGCAAAATCCTCGACCAAACTCAACCAGATTCTGTCGGCTCATAAGATTTTCATATAAAAAGGAGACCAAAGAATTAATTAAAAGCGAAACGGACAATATAAAATCACAAATACAAAATCTGGTTCCCACAACAATACAATTGAACAACATAGTAGTAGAGTGCAGACACGAACTTCTTCTGACCATGGTGGATGGAAAAGTGTGTAGTTCTCTGTTTGAATATAGTTCATCGCAGAAATGCTACATATGTGGAGCCACTCCGAAGGAAATGAACAGGGAAGGACCAGCACGGAGGCCTCCAGAAGAAGAAATGTATTCCTTTGGTATCTCGCCACTACATGCGTGGATTAGGTTGTTCGAGTGCCTTCTCCACATCTCCTACAAATTAGAAATAAGAAAGTGGAGGGCAACGACTGCGGAGGATAAGAGTCTTGTTGCAGCCAGAAAGTCGGCTATTCAATATAGATTCAAAAGTGAAGTCGGCTTGTTTTCTATCACAAATATTCATCGTATAAATTAACCCAACATAAAATTATAACATGGTAATAACATATCACATGATTACAATCGATAATGTAGAAGTCGGAATAAAATTTAGCAAGATGTTGGAAATAATACACAGTGCGACGCGCGCACCCGCACTCGGCTGTAGCGTACAACGCGCACGGCGGCGTCGTGCGTGTTTTTATCGTGTTTATTTCGGAAAATTATTAGATTAGATGGATAAATTCGTCGTTCGAAATTGTAAGGTGCCCAACCCTGAAGAACCCTCCACTAGTAGTAGCTCTTCTCAACAAATCCAACCAGAAAATGTTGTTAATGCAAATTCAGCTGCGGGGATGAAAGGGCGCAATTTTCAAAGTAAGCGGCAGACAATATTTCCATGGCTGTTATATGATGGAGATATTGATAAAGTGTTTTGCCAAATCTGCAAAGAAACCATGTCTAGTGGCATTTCTGCACCGAAAAAATCGTCAAGAGATGACGATTCCATAAAGGCATTCACTAAAACTGGTTTTTTGTCATGGAATAAAGCTTTAGAAAGGTGTAAAAAGCACGAAATGTCTGACATTTACCGTTTTTGTGTATAACATAAAGTCAATTTAGAACGTGGCGTCAATGTTCACTCCTTGTTATCAAAAAGTAAACTTGAATATATGGGTGACCACCCCGGTCACCCATCCAAGAACTGACCGCGCCCAGGGTTGCTTAATAACAGTCGACCGACCGCACCACTGAGCTACCGACGCTGACAGTCTCCGTCGATCCATTTTCTCTTCTTCTTTCTTGCAAGTTCTGAGAAACCTCGTACTCTCCTACCTCCTACCTCAAGTGAAATTGAAAATATGAAAAAGATAACACCAAATAATGTGCGAGCAATTCCAGGCTCAATGGAGATTCATCAGATTATGATGACTAGGAACGATATTGCATCCAGTACCGTTCGCTCAGCTGTTATTGTGGTAAGATGTGTTTGTGCTATCTTCCAACAACACATTATTTTAGGACTAATGCTAAAACATCTTCATCCATAATCACAATAATCGACGATGGCTCAAAATCTTACCCGGAAAAGACAAAACTTGCTGAGATTGTAAACCTCGGGATTATACCGTCTACCGCATCTGACAACCTTTTGGAAATGGAAAAGGTAAACGTTTGACATTTTTAAATTATTTGAACATTTTCACAAGTTTTGTGATCCTAAATTATGGTTTATATAGGTACCACGGATGAGTGAAGATAGTGCAGTAATTACTTCAACGATTAACATCGATCTTGAAATGACTACCAATATTCACGCTCACAACGTCCAATCTGCAGACTATACTAATTTACAGACACCCTTCGATTTATAAAAGGTTTTTATACTTTTTTTGTGATTCTTTGTTGCTGAGATTGTTAACCTCTAGATTGTACCGATTACCGCATCTGACAACCTCTTGGAAACGGAAAAGGTAATCGTATGACCTTTTTAAATGTTTTCAAATGAAAAAAAAAACAGAAGTTTTGTGATCCTAAATTATGGTTTTTATAGGTAGGTACCACGAATGAGTGCAATAATTGCCTCAACGATTAACATCGATCTTGAAATGACTACCAATATTGACACTCACAACGACCAATCTGCAGACCATACCAATTACGAGAATTACTGAAATTATTATACACGGTTGGCTACAGTACCTATAACATCCGTAAGAGTTGCGTCTCGGTCGCTGTCGAAGGCAGACGTGTCGCCCACGGCACGGCGGGCTCCGCCACAAAAAAAATTATAACGGAACGTATTAAAAGTAAAGCCAAGTGCCACTTGTGTCAGCGGAGCGTCGCGCCGCGCGCGCACCGCCGACCCCGCGCCGAACACTGGGGCCATATCCCAGATTGGTGGACTAAAAACTAATCGTTTCGGAGAAAATTAAGGAAATGTGAATTATTTGTATGGCGAGAAACAATTCCAGCAGATTTCTCAAAATGTTTAAAAATGGTTGAACTAACACCTACCTACATAGTCGTGCATTCTGCGGGCATATTGCGGGTTATGTTGCACTATACATAAAGTAAAGTATACGATTTTATATAAGTTTTATAGGACTGTGAGACATGATATGGAGGTATCGGTGAGGAGATAAATAGTGAAAACGCATGAATAAAGTAGAGATGGGCGATACGAGTATTTTTAAATACTAAAGTACGGCAAGTACGAGTACGAAAAAATATCAGTGACAAATACTAGTGACAAAATACTTGGAAATATTTTCAAGGTCCATGTATTAAGCTGCAAATAGACACTCGTATTGTGCTGAACTTGTAAAAAGTTTTGGTTGCAGAACAGAATCTGACGAAGTTTTCTGTGTGCTAGTCTTGTTCGTCGTTGCGTCAGGATGTTCCCTGCAGTCGAAAACAGCCTCTCGCACGGTACAGATGTAGCCAGTGCATTCAGCTTTACACGCGCGAGCTGCGCTAGGTTCGGATAAATATTTTCGTGCTTTCTCCACCATTGAAGCGGGTCATCGTGCAGTCCGATAACCCTATCTTCTAGGTACCGCTGCACCTCTACGATAGCACGTGAGTGTGCGTTAGGGCCGGTTGTCAAAAGAGCCGTCAGCGTTAACATCAGGTCAACGTTTGATTAAAGGCTGGTTAGTCGGAAATTCGGTTGCCAAAAACTTAACCAAGCTTTGATGTTACGCTAATCAGTTATGTTAACCGGTAATCGTAACCGCACCCTAGACGTCCGGTTAGCGGTTAAATTACGGTTAACCTGTGATTTAAACGTCAAATGAGCTGTCAACATTTTTAAATTTCACTTTTGTAGTATCGTGCGTGCGTGCGAGCGAAACAACTTTTGAATCTTTTGGACTCCTGCGTTTGTGGTTTGTGTTTTGTGGCCAACTCAGGGCGTGCCTAAACTTTGTCACTGCTGGAAGCGTCTCCTGCCATCAGCCACGCTATCGTGACATTGCTGTGAGTGTAGTTTGTGCCCAGACTCCAATCGGTGCCGCGCGCTTGACCAAGCTTACTACCACAGCACCCTCGAACGCGCTGAGGAATCCAAAACGTAGTTGCCCCAGCGCCAGCACTGCCCTACTACGGTTGGCGCCTTCTTGGTGTGCACTCCACCTGCCGCAGTACAGCCACCATGGAAGATCGTGGGTTACTTGAATGGATCACAGAGGAGCCGCTACTAGCGGAAAGTAGCTCATCAGAAGATGAAATAATTTTCAATTATGTTATAAGACGTAGACGGCCCAAATTCAACCCAAGAATTGACCACTTTTTATACGAAGAAGAGGAATTCCGGGCAAGATTCCGAATGTCACGGGCACTGGTGCAAGCTCTTGTTGAGTTAATAGACCCTGCACTGCGGCGTCCCACAAGACGGTAAATTTATGTTAATTTATTTTGCTTTTTGTTTGTCAAAAGTTCCGACAGTATCTATCAAACCAAAGGTTCACTTTGCCTATACATCTTGCTATTTAAAACTTTAGGTTAAGCCTGAAATCAGATTTTTTTTTTCAAATAATCATGGCTGCGCTCAACTTTGTCCGCACATTAACTTAAAATTACATAAAATGTAATATTTTAAATAATTCTTGTTTCATGTTGTCGAAATAAAGTTACTTTATTAAGTAATTAATATGAGTAATATTATAATTGCAAAATAATTTAAGTACCTATAAGAAATAAATTTAAAAACATACCTACATTATAATTAATTTTATTTTCGTTTTGTTGCAGACACCATGCACTGACAACAGCGCAACAAGTTTTGCTGACTTTGCAATTCTATGCAACTGGCACATTCCAAAGGTGTATTGGGGATATGTCTGGATTGCACAAGAGCACCGTATGCAGAACTGTGCACGCAGTCAGCCGCGTGATAGCCAGATTGCGACCCCATTACATCACCATGCCAACTGGACCGATGCAGATTAACAATATTGTTAAAAAATTTTTTGAAGTCAGCTCATTTCCCAAAGTGATAGGGGCAATTGACTGCACGCATGTTCCATTGCAATCACCAGGTCATTAAATTTTTTTTATAGTATAATGTAGATTATCTGGCTGGATATTATACTCACCCATTGTTTATGTTGTTGAATGTATGCATTACATTGTGAATCTACTTACCGTCATCACAAAAGTAAAATATAGGGCTAACCACCGTGCATAGACACGAAGTCACAAAGCTGCTGCAGGTGTGAGTCAACGGTTCTATACATACGTGTCGAGATTAGTATCAATTGTGCTCTCGGCTGTTCAAGTCGAAGCCGTCGCTGAGACGCCACGCACAAGCGAGCGGGCGGCAGACGGGCCGTCATGCACCTATTCAATATTATTTTTGTTGCTATAGGTACTTAGTTTCTTTGGTATAATTTCTATTTTATTGTCTGAAAAGTGTTTTTCCAACTTAGTTCATGAGTCTCCTTCCAGCTCATTAGAAATATTTCACACCGAGCGCAATGTGGAATTGTTTATTTTTACATTTTCAATGTGGTTCTATTAAAGAAAAATTTTTATTGATAATGACAATGATAAACTTTATTCTAGCATCAGATGGTTCGATAATGTATGTGTATAGGTAATAAAATGCCCCTCTACCTGTTCGGTTGCGGGACGCAGCTTGGTGTGAAACTACTTTATGTAATTATGTTGTTTTTATACTTTTTAGGAGGGGACAACGGTGAATACTACAGGAACAGGAAGGACTCGTTCTCCATCAATGTTCAAGCTGTAGTGGATTCAAATCTCTATATAAGAAATATTGTAGCGCGATGGCCGGGGAGCGCTCACGACAGTACAATATTTAATAATAGTACCATTAAAGGCCGTCTGGAGGCCGGAGATTTTCCGGGTGTGTGGATATTGGGTGATAAAGGCTACGCCCTCAAGCCATACCTACTGACACCACTGGCAGCGCCGAGAACAGACGCCGAAAAATTATACAATGAGAGCCACATTCGCACCCGAAATGTTGTGGAAAGGACTTTCGGTGTCTGGAAAAGGAGGTTTCCTGCAGTAGGGACCAAATTAAGGGTCAACATTGAGAGAGTCCAAGCCATAATTGTTGCAACAGCTGTACTGCACAATATATGCAGGGAGGCTAACGATGTAGACCCCCCCAATGTTGACATCGAACTTGTAGAAGATATGCAGGAGCAGCCCATGCCCGTTGATGAAGCCAATAGGCTTAATTTAATAAATGAATACTTTGCGAGGTATGTTTGCTCCTATTTTGAATTAAAATTTATCATAAGTGCATTAAATACATCAATATTATATGCAGCAATACTAATATGAAAAAATAAAGTTGTGAATTTTTAATTTCAGGTTGCGGTAGAGACTGGATCAACTGGTCAGTCAATGATCCGTTAATTAAGACTAATTATATATTACTCGTATTTATATGGATATTTTGTACAGGGAAATAAAAATTAAAACACTTATTCACGTTGTACATTTTAATGGTAAATTTAAGGCATAAAAATAATGTTTTAATATGTAAAATCAGATTTCTTTTTTTTTTTTTTCTAAGTCTAATTTTAATATCTCTAATTTAATTTCTTCTTGCTCCATCTTCAATTGCTCAGCTCGAGCCTTGAACTCTTCCTGGGCTAGTTTCTGGGCATTAATTTTTTTTTAAAATTCCAATTTAATATCACTTTCTTCCTTCTGGACCCCTTCCAGCATGGCAATACATTTGACCTTTGAGGCGATGGTGTCTTGTTTTTTTTTGGTAAGCTCCAACAGCTTCTGCCTGAAGGTGCCCGGCTTGGGACACGTTCGAGTGGTACCTGCAATAGTAACATAAACAAAATAACATGCGACCTATACTTGATGTCCCAAAACTCAACGTCAAGCGGGAACCAGGGAATAGGCCACTTTATGACTAGCCTGGGAAAAATAAGAAAAAAAAATCTAAGTCATTTATTTTTTTAGAAAATTTTTTTACTGAATATATTTTTTTTTAAACTACAGGCATTCTGGTTTTATTTGGGATACTGATCAATAGCAGAGTTATTTAGGCTACCAATAAAAAAAAAATTACAATTATATTTCCAAATCTGTAGTCGTAGTACCTAAAAATGTTGTACGAGCAATTTAATAAAAATCTTCATATCATAAAAAACAAATGACTCGCATTTTGCGTGCTGATCGCACTTTATCGTGTCGCAGCGAGACTAGCTATTTATTTATGTGTCTGTAGACCCATCCTTCTGTAGGTAGTACTATTAAGTATTTTGTCACATAGCTTATATAATGCTAGGTGGGAGGACTGACAGAGCCAGCCCGGCGATCAGGTCCATAGATTGGGACTATCATCATCATCATCATCATCAGCCTGTATCGGTCCACTGCTGGACATAGGCCTCTCCCAAGGCACGCCACCACACGAGGTCTTCCGCTCTTCTCATCCATCCACTCCCGGCTACCTTTTTTAGGTCATCTGTCCACCTAGCCGGGGGGCGTCCCACGCTACGTTTGCTTGTACGTGGCCTCCATTCGAGCACCCGTCTACCCCATCGGTTGTCGGGTCTACGACAGATGTGCCCAGCCCATCAGTGCCTAGATTGGGACTATATCGCCTATTATATATATCGTCACACAGCTTTAGTTTTTCCTATAAATTATAGGCTACCAACCATACTAGCGGAAATGCTGCGAGCAAAAGCTGGTATACAAATAACAAAGCATACTTCAACACTGGGGTAGGAAACATAATAAAATTTGGTATCTTACGTAGCGGAGTTGTAAGAGGTCTCCTTAGAAGACTTGCTGGAGCACCCCCATCAAACATGACCTCCACATCTTGAGAAGCGGATGTAGCAATTGGCTCCACCTGCTCCACTAGCGGAGGGAGCGGAGGGGGGAGAATTACCTCATCAGGATATTTCATTATCTCCAGATTGTAGAATGGAGCAGTCTTTATCGTATCCTGTAACCCAAAGCATATTCATTATCCTATTTATCTGAATAAAAATGATTTCCGGCTGTCCTTGTTCCCCGCTCATCGCCTAATCGCATAAGCGAACCACGTAGTAGCGAAACTACTGCAGGCAAAACCGCAAGCTATAAGTAGTAAATTATGTTTTATTAAATATGCATAGGTCAGCCTCGATAGCTCAGTGGTGCAGACAGTCAACTGCCGCTATTGAATGTTAAGCAACGCTTGGTGCGGTCAGTACTTGGATGGGTGACCGCTGACCGTTGGAGGCTGACCGAGGTTCGGATTCCTCGTAAAACTGTAGGTCCCTTCCCTCCTAATCTTATTTGGTGGTAGGGTTTAACCCGCCCGGGTTCGTATTACCGCACTGAATGAAACGTCGGTCGAAACGGCTATGTAAATAGTTTGTGTTTTCCGACCAGTTCAGTGTAGCTGGCACGATCAAAGGGGGAAGCACTGACGTGTCACCTAGTTCACCCGGTGTTATGGGCTGACATCACGGACGTTGGAGAACAATTTTAGAATAAAAGATTAAAAATAATTATAATATAACCTTGAGTCAGGTATTAATACAGTGGAAAATCAAAAAGCATACGTGCAAAGCAGTCACTGGAAGGACATCATCATCGTAGACTGCTTCATGCCCCTCCATGGAAAGCGGCATCTTTGACCGCATCCACTCGGACTCGTCAGACAAGGGGGGCGGAGGAGGTCCACCTCCAGTTCTTCGCACCTCTTGCCTGCGTTGGCCGAGTTCCTGAAACCACAAACTTTTTTACAGCTCCATATTTATGATTCACAGTACATAGTATGCTGGTATGGCACTGTCTTCAAACAAGAACATGGTGTTATGGGCTTAGATAATGACACTACTTCAGTCTGAAGAACGTGTAGCGAGCCGTGTCTGAAATCGAAAATATATAAGGTTTTGTCAGACTCGGTAGCTTGGTGCTGTGATACGTCCACGTTTGTTCGTCGAAGAAGCTCCCGGGTGCAGTCGTACTTTAGATGGGTGACCGCCTGACTTTAACAAACTTTTTTTTCTATATTCTGGCTTTACTGTATCTACATAGTATATCTATCTAGTTCATTGCACATAAAGCATAGAGCCTTCTACAATGCTCTTATGATACCTATTATTTATTGAAGAAGTAAAGTAAGAAATAATTTACCTACCTTTCTAGCGGATCTTTTTATGTTTTCAAATTTGTTTTTTAAATTTTTCGCGCTGCGATGTATGCGACTGTGCGCATTGAACTCTCGCTCAATCTTGAGCCAGGTCGCATCTTTCGCTTGGGAGCTGACGGTGTCGCTCTTCTTACAAAAAAGTATTTTATCATATTTCTCAATCAGCTCCCTGAGCCGATCGATTTCACTTGTAGTGAAGTTAGGACAGCGCTCTCTGAAAAAATTAAAAACGTCAAATATGAGCTAAGCTCTCAAGCCAATGGTGTAGAACTATTGACCGGTTCTTTAATCGGACATTGCAAACTTTTTCTGGTCACACCAATCTTTTTATTTGAGATTTCATACAAGAAATCGAACTCATTTTATTATTTTTATATTGACAATGATATGCTGATTGTTATGGTGTAAACAATGATAGGTTATACCGGTATAGACAAGTAGGTACTTACGTCATGACATCCAATCGCAAGCTCTCCATATCTTCTGTTGATTCACTCGGAATCGACCTGGCGGCTGGCCCTCAAGATGTATGACGGCGAAGAGTATGTGGGCGGTCCGGGAGACTCGTGACTCAGACCGTCAATCATACAAGTCTCTGCTCTTCACCCACACGGCGACACACGCAACGCACGCTTCTCTTCGACTCGTGGCAGCAACGAACCAACGAACTTAGACAAAATTAACAACCTCCACTGCAAGCAACGCAACTGACCGGCAAACCAAACGCAACGTGTCGGTCGAGCGCGAGCGACGGAACGTACGAGCGAGTTCCTTCACTGCTGTCAAAATAACGTACTCTCTCTTTTCTCATATGGTGAAGACAAAGACAGCGCTGTGTTTTAAATCAATGGTACCAACATGAAAACATTTTCGGACAGTAAATTGTATACCTGCGCTCTGGCAATCTAACTTTGATCGAAACATGGTTTTGACAACTCGTTTTAGGTTGACGGGCGATTACCTGCTAAATCATAATTAAATGTAACCGTGACGGTTAGCATTTGACGGGCTTTTTGACAACCGGCCCTTAGTCTTTGGCAAGATGTTAGACATTGCTTGTGTGTAGTGTCGCCAAATCGATTTCTTGCTAGATGTTTTTTCGACTCCAAATTCGGTTCCAGCAATTGTGTTATTGCTGGCATCTTGCTTGTTTATAAGCGCCGTTACCAGACCAAAAACATGTTGTTTTGTGCTCTCTTCTGTTGTCTTGTCTTCAAAGTAGAGTTTGTACCTTGGGTCCAACAAAATGCACGTCGTGAAAGTCCTGCTAGATTGTAGATTAGCTGTTCTGTCTTCTCTCTGAATCATGGTTCGTACATCTTCGACGAAGTGGTCATGGTCGTTTAATGCAAGGGCGTCTAAGCTCAAATTTAGTCCTTTTGTGATGGGTATCACCATGCTTCCGGTGACGTACTTCTGCCCACTCATCTCTGATGTCACTTCTTCGCACGGTTCTAGTAGGACTTGGCGCAAGCTTTGACAAATCGACTACTTTGTGTAAGTTAATTGACACGTCTGACACTGGACCCTCCCTAACTCTATTTAGCAAATGGGGTTTTGACGGTGCATCAAGCCAAAAAAGATATAAACAAAAGGTTCATTGCACGGAACCTGGCACCAAATTCAATGACACATCAATTTTTATTTGCTCGTTGGTTCCTATAAAACTGATGGATGGAGATCGTACTATATGGGAAAATCCGAAACCCTGTTCAGCACACTTTTGCAGGCCCATGTTTTTCAAGTTTCAAGAAAAACAATCGATTGACGCTGAAATCGAAGCTCTCGTTCCATCACCACTAAATGAGAATATAAATGTACAGCATAGACTTTTGATGACAATGATCGATGGCAAAGTCGTATCAGACTTGACAGATACGGCCAATCAAACATGCGAGATATGCGGAGCAACACCATCACAAATGAATAATCTACAAACAATATAGGTACGCCAGGGAACTCCGGGAAGAGGAGTATCAGTACGGGCTATCGACGTTACATGCTAAAATAAAAAGTATGGAAGCGATTCTTCACATCGCATACAGATTGGATTTTAAGAAATGGGCAGCACATGGAAATGATAAGAATGTATTGAATAGACTTTTGATGACAATGATCGATGGCAAAGTCGTATCAGACTTGACAGATACGGCCAATCAAACATGCGAGATATGCGAAGCAACACCATCACAAATGAATAATCTACAAACAATATAGGTACGCCAGGGAACTCCGGGAAGAGGAGTATCAGTACGGGCTATCGACGTTACATGCTAAAATAAAAAGTATGAAAGCGATTCTTCACATCGCATACAGATTGGATTTTAAGAAATGGGCAGCACATGGAAATGATAAGAATGTATTGAATACCAGGAAAAAGCACAGGACAGGTTTATGGATGAAATAGGCCTGCCCGTGGATATCGTGACTCAGGGTTCGGGTAATTCGAATGATGGTAATACCGCTCGCCGATTCAATATATAAATTTCGAGAAAAACATAAAATACATTTTTGCTCCATAGTAAAAAAATTAAGATGGTTTTTTTTCTCGAAAAATAAGCAGCAAATAAAAAAAACCAGCTATAAAAGATGTTTGTTTTCATGAGTAGAACACGATTCCGTTATAAAATTTCCAAATGTCCCTACTTTGTGAAATCGCCTCACTGTGCCCCGCGCCGCCCGCAAGGCGCGAGAGGTGACGGAGTTAAGTGGTGCCATGTGAGTGAACTTTGGTCACAAGGGCTACAATTCAGTGGAGGACAACTTTAGAATAAATAAACCGAATAGCTTCGGCATGGACATTAACGACCCGAATTCTTGAAAGTTCGACCCAACTCGAGACAAAACCCAAGCCGCCGCGACAGTGCGCGAGACTGGGCAAAAATTATGAGATCACCCCTGCTGCTATCGGCACCGCAGACTTACCATCCTCGAGAACATACTCGGACGTAGAAAGAGGCTGCGCTATCGCGCCAGCCAAGACCGTCGCCAGGCCAACCGCAACGGTGACTCAACAGCAATCAAGAGATTCGACCTCGCGCGACTTTCCGCCTCTACCTGAAGCGAGACCAAGCCCTTGCTTGCTCTGACATAGTAACGAGCAACCGATACCAAGTGCTCGCTAACGTACAGACTGAAAACGAAAACACTGCGAACATAAGTGTAGCGCAAACATCGAATCAATCAAATCAAAAGAAATCGATAGCCCTACAGCATGGAAACAAAAGAAAACGGGTCGAAAGCAGTGATAGTAACAAGAAGACAGAAGACAGCGATGCATCTGTATTTATGACTTCTTTCGTACCAATAAAATTAGTAAACGAGAATGAAAATATAGTATTTACACAAATACTAATACAAATATAGTATTAAAACAAAACCTTATTGCAGGCCAATAAGGTTTTGTTTTCAACGCGAGACAACTGACGTTACTGTGGAAGAAAAAAACCGGGTTCTGGAAGAAATAAGGACACTTCATCCAACATTAGTTGAAAGAAAAGGGCGAGACAAGGCGTAGTTCATCATACTCTACTTTTTACAATGATCGATGGAAAGGTATGTAATGCCATTACGGAAACACGTTCTACACAGAGGTGCTATATTTGTAATTTGACGTCTAAGGATGTTAACAACCTGGAAAAAGTTATGTCTGCACCTGTCGATGAAACTAAGTTGGAATTTGGCCTTTCAATTTTGCACGGATGGATTAGGTTCATGGAGTGTTTAATACACGTGAGTTATAAGCTGCCCTTAAAATAGTGGGAAGCAAGGGGACAAGAAGAGAAAAATATAGTCGCTGAAAAGAAAAAGTCCATTCAAGAAAAATTTAAAACAGAACTTGGCTTTATGATAGATCAACCAAAACAATCGTTTGGAAACAGCAACGATAGCAATACAGCCAGACGTTTTTTTGAAAATGCACAAACTTCATCATCTATAACAGGTATAGATGAGGGAACATCATAAGATTTCATCGAATTCTACAAACTATCGCAAGTGGATACGAAATTGATATAGACAAGTTTAAAATGTACTGTTTGGAAACGTCTAGAAAGTATGTAGATAAATATGGATGGTATCGTATGTCCACAACTGTCGATAAAATTTTAATTCATAGACCAAATTGTTATATCTAAAGCTCTACTTCCAATTGGCCAACTGCGTGAAGAAGCACAGGCAGAGAACTGCTGTGTTCTCTGTCAACCGTCGCACCAGGCAGAGTGCTCATGATGATGGGCCATACGCTTGGCCCGAAACGTCGAGCCACATAGCTCGTGAAGAACCGTGAGTAAAGCTGTTGTGTTTAAAAATAATGTCTAACAACCACGGTAATTTAAAAACCCATTATAATATCATTTCATTACACTCCATTCGTTCATACCGTTCACTCATAGTTACAGATTAACCCATTTCATTCAAATTATAATACATAAAGTCTTTCATTCAGTTCATTCAAGCAGATCTTTATGACTATGAAAATATACCTAAGTTAAAATCGTAATATCAATACAAGTATATAAATAAAATAAAAATAACTTTACAAAGTTTCACAATTAAAATCATCAATTTCTCACAATATTAAACTACAGAATCTGTACGCGGGCGCGGCCTGTCTCGATATTACAATACATCGCTGCCCTAATGACCGTAGCAACTATTAAGTAATCTGTGACCGTAGGCAGCAGAGAACAAAAGATCGCTCATTAGGCTGGCTCGCTCTAAGCGAATGAATAGATTTGACTGAAACTTCATAGAAAAAAAAACTGTTTCTGTCATATTTAATTAATTTTTCGTTGTTACGAGTTTAATTTTATTAATATTTCATTCTAGGCGGGTTAATTCGCGTCCCCGCTTCCCATTTACGGTAAAATGACAGATAAAGAGTTGCCGAGGAAGCGTGCAGGCTACAAAGGCCGTGTAACTCAATTTGCAAACTACTTGAACACACTCCAGAGTCCATTAACTGTTCAACAAGTTATTGAGTTGAAATTAAGGTTAATAAAAATGTCAGACTTATACAACCAATTCGATGACATACAAGTGGAACTAGAGAGTGTTCCGGGAGATGTGCCGAGGCCACACAGCTGGCCGAACGTGCAGAATTTGAGAGGCACTACTATTCGAGCATGGCAAAAGGGCAAAATTTGTATGATGTCAGTATTCAGCTACAACTTCAAGAATCTGGCGCGACCAGCCCCAGCCGCGATCGTGTTAGTGGTGACTCAGCATCTACTGAAACGAAAAATCCAGAGCTTGCCGAAGCAAACCTAATAATCTTTCAAAATTATTTCTTCTACTATATCTATGAGGGATTGAATTGTTGCCCTAGACAAGTTCAACTTGCTATGCAATTGTGACATAAAGCTTTCGATTGAAGATTTGAGTAAGACTTTAAATTCAGTCACTTTAGTTTCAAGAATACTTTCAATGGTTTGTATCTGTCCAATTTTTGGTGGATCGTTGCTGGTACGGGTATTTTATTTGGACTAACCATATCCATGTCGCCAAGATCTACTGTTGCATTCAAAGGTGAGAGTTTATCTTTTTCTTTATCTACTCTAGTGCTATTTATTTTACGTCCATCAAATAATTTATGTTATGCAGTTAAATGATCTTTCAAGGCAAATTTATTATGATATATCCTATTACATTTGTTCTCGGGGCATTGAAAACTATGTTGAATTCCGTGTATATATTCGATGTGAAAAATGTATTTCTTGTAATTAAGAAAATCTTTCCTGCACTTACCGCACTTCCTGTTGATGAAGATGAAGTTAGATTACTTATAGTGAAAGAATGTCAAGTAGGTATGGAGCAACGTCATCATACTCTGTCTTGATATTGTAGACACACCTTTGTACAACCAGGTATAGGTGATTGCTCATACACGGATATTGAGCATTTAGTACGTGGTACATTTTGAAAAGAGTATCGAATGCCTTGGGTGCAGAGTCGAAAGCATATTTTATGTCATCAACTATAATATAGAGTTTGCTGAAGGACTGCAATGTTTCGTCAAGTACAATAATGTGGTTGGACAGCTAGTTTCCGGAGTTTGCACTTTTCTTTTGTTTTTTCAATTGTTGTATCGATGTCCCCGGCGTCCTTCAAGAAATTTTAAATCTATTAAATCTCCCTATTTTACAGGGTGGAAAATCCGAAAGGGGGTGATTCTGTCCATGAAACTGAACAAATTTTGTTCTACTACTCTTTTATTTGAACAAAAAAATTTTAAATTTTCCCATACATTATTAGAATAGGTATTTAAAAAAATTACAGAAAAAATTAAATGTATTTTGTTTAAAAAAATTATTTTTGGGTTATGTTATTTAGTTTCCGATCTATATCTGCTCGATAATAGTATCCGATTATAGAGCAGCTAGCGAACTCACTGTGAGCGGCAGAATGCCCATGTTTGCCTGATCTGTCGCTTGCAGTTTTGACGGCTCCTAGGCGAGCGAGCTCACTGCGAGCGGCAGAATGCCCATGTTTGCCTGATCTGTCGCTTGCAGTTTTGACGGCTCCTAGGCGAGCGAGCTCACTGCGAGCGGCAGAATGCCCATGTTTGCCTGATCTGTCGCTTGCAGTTTTGACGGCTCCTAGGCGAGCGAGCTCATTGCGAGCGGCAGAATGCCCATGTTTGCCTGATCTGTCGCTTGCAGTTTTGACGACTCCTAGGCGAGCGAGCTCACTGCGAGCGGCAGAATGCCCATGTTTGCCTGATCTGTCGCTTGCAGTTTTGACGGCTCCTAGGCGAGCCAGAGCTCACTGCGAGCGGTAGAATGCCCATGTTTGCCTGAGCTCCGCGCAAGCTGAAAGTAAACTAAAGGACGAAGCCCACGTAAATGGTAGAATTAGGCTGCTGTAAATGTAAATGAAGTTGAATAACTATTGTAGCTGTGTGATGAAAATATTAATTAAATACGAAAATTTCAAAGAAAGCGATTCAACGGTCGAGGCGTAAGTTCGCTGAACCAGACACACACACCACTTGGTATCCATCGAATTGGAAAGGGGTCAACAGCACGGATACCTATGGCACCTCATTGCCAGATTTATGGAATTATTTTCTTTTCATGTATTAGTAGGTATTATACAATTAATATAATGCCAATAATAGCCAATTGAAGATTTTTCATTTATTTTTTATTTAGCATAATACAACAAACATAAGTAGGTACATAAAAATAGCTTTCTGGGTGTGTAGAAAATTGACTCAATATCTGAAGAGTGAACTTCACTAAATATTCGTTTCGGAGTTAACGGCACTTCTGCTCCTGTTTCTGAAGAATTCACACGTAGACCCTAGAAATAAACATTATAGTATTATGCTAGGTGTAATCGAGCGTTATTCCAAACCCAAATGTTATTTGTATACTTTGTTTGATATTTTAACACGCATACTCAAACTCTTTTTAACTCTTTTATTTACTCTTACAATAACTTGTATGCAAAATTATTCAATAGACCGGTGAAGGAGAACACCGTGAGGAAACCTGTATACTTAGAAATACGAAATTTTAAGTGTACAACGGTTGAATGGAAAAGTTTGCCTGTGGCAATAAGTCCACCGTCCGCCGTGTGCATTTAAATACTCCCCTACATTTACGTATCAATGCACATATTATAAAATATAAGTGGGGAAAAATTTATTCTTAAATGGCAACACCGACCTAAACGGCGCAAAACTAATGGTATTTATTGTAAATTTGTACACTTACTGGTACAACGTGATCCCTGCATCTTTCTTTTGCCGTCCTTTTGCATTTTTACATGTTGAAACTGCACAAAACGGCATTTTTCATCCTTTGAAAAAGTGCATCACTTACGCCCGCTCGGGGGAATAGCCACGAGGTAATGAGCGGTTCGCGGCGCGTATTGGACTCATATAGACGAATATTGACGGCTCCATTTGTGCGCTCGGACGCTCCTTCCAGACCCCTTCGCAATTCGATGTTGGTATCATCCTTCTGCTTCTGTAAAATACTTACTTTTACATTGATCATCAGCCCTTCTATGGACTCCGCAGTCGAGTATTTCCAGCGCTTTCCCGTGCGTCCTTTCGGAGGAACTAGAAATGCAAGCAATACTACTTGTGTATTTTCTTGTCAGAAATTCAAGATAATTTATTTATTACAATGTATAACAAAAAAATAAATTGCAAAACTCAAGATAAGTTCCTAGTGTCTGATGTTAGTAGTTTACCTATCACTCCACGTTTGCTCCACGTTTGCAGTGCGTGCTGCACTGACCGATGCACTAAGCGTAACAACGTTTGACATGAGGTAACATGAAAATGATGTCTTATGTGATTTATGTTTTGCCACATTGAAGCTACGGTCACACGGAACGAATAATAGAGAATCATGGAGCATCGAATCGATCGAAAGCATCACTGGAGGCATCCTATAGAATATGGATAGGTAGAGTCAGTGCTAACCATCAGTCACGAAATAAAAGATTTAAGCTATAGCTTTCTTTGAAACCATCAGTGATGATAAGACAAAATATAGCACCTGCATTCTGACTGAGCGTAAGTAATAATAAAATGAGATTCATATTATACCTTCTTCAGGCATGGTCTCAAATTCCTCAAGAAGTGTTTTACTGCAGTCATCCTTCAGGAGAGACTTATTTCTCGCCAATATCTTTTTAAAGAATGGTGTCCAGTTCAGATGAAAACAAACAGATTTGTTTGGATAGACGGCATCAAAGTCCAAGTTGATCTGAAAATGTAATACAAAATTATATGATTATATAGGTACTAAATCATTTTTCAAACTATGTAACTAAGGAATCAGAATATTACCCGACTGCGCTAGCAAAGGAGGGTTAAATAAAACAGCCCACTGCCATTACAAAAAAAGTACGTAACGGAACGGAAAATAAGACGATTTAAAACAGCTGACTGTTGGGATTGTAGTAATTTTTTTATTATGTTGTAGCATTCAAGTTAGGCTAAATATGAACTAAATGAATAACGGTTTTCACAATTTAAATAAAAATAGGTTTATTCTGGTGCCATCGGATAAATAATTTTTCTAACCAATAAAAAATATTCCCACGGATATAAATAATGAATATATGGCATGCGAACGGTCTACAATAGAATGTTATGAACTATCGACATAATGATGTGGGCGGCGAGCGCTCGATCAGTTAGGCTAATTCTGCAATTAGGGGACGGCTATGTTCAGTTTGTTGAATTTCGGTTTATTATGATTTCTATGGTCTCCACCCCTTTTTTCCACAGGGAATTCTCATTCAAGAAGTTTCGTTATGTTCTTGTCAGGTATTTTTTCCACTCTGGACTCATTGGCCACGTGCTCTGGGGTAACCTTACTATGTTTTTTTTAGATGAATCCTTTTCACACCCCGCATTCCATCAATTTTCTTGTAATTATTCTCCATGGATTTTGTATTTATGACTTTCCAATCTTACCCCAATAAACACACTCGTCCGTATTTTCTATATATCTCTTCATAATCTTCTTTCTATAACTCTATTCCTGGTCCGTAAGTACTTTCCACTCGGCTAAACACATCGGTCGGCGGCCAGAAAACTTTGTCCTCGCACAGGGAATATCAGTTGAATCTCCTGAAGAGGACCAGGCGACTTATCCACCAACCTGTACAGTACAGTTAGGGTGTGGACTACATGGACATTTTCGTTTTGATCCCCACACCCGTAACGAAACAGGCGGAGGGTCTCTGTGCTATGTAGGTTGATTTCATTTACGTAGTGCAGCTTTGCTGATCCAACTTCCACAGAACCCCGCCCTGACTGGTCCCCGGTCCACTGATATAAGAGCGGATTAGCAGAATTCATTCCTACAAAGCAGATATTGTAGTAATTTATCTGCCTCGCTTAGAAGGATTCTTGAATAGGTTGCCACGTACCCCGCTAGGTTCGCGCACATCTGCCATAGTAAAAATTAAATTTACTAGAACATTTGTCTAGGGATGCCAGGATTTAAAAATTACTCCGCCACGTTCCTCCAGCGAAATAAATAGAAAGATAATTGAGAAGAATTTAATTAAAATCTAAATAAGAAAAAATAAGCAGGAAGAAAACAGATTTAAAAGTACTAGCTTTGTATGTTTGTTTTAATATAATATATAATGTATATATATTTAATATACTAACTAACATAATGATGTTGATAAAAATTACGTATCAAAGTTTGACAAAGGCTTTTTACACCTGATACACTTAATAAATAAGTCTTTGTAGTCAGAACTGTCAGCGAAATCGTTAAACTTGCTCTCAAGCGGTGTTTTCGATGTAGGCGATGTTATTATGTGACTAGCCACTAAAATACTATCTTTACACGTTGGATTTGTCTTTATTTCTAACCAAACGGGGTCTTAAACTTTAGCGACGAAGTTAGTAGTTGCATCATGTCAACAGATGGTTGCACAGTTGAAACATAGAGCCGCAGTATTCGGTTCGCTTTTGTAAGCCATCTCTCGTGAGACATTTTCCCCGTTGCTCTATTTGCTAAATCAGATGGGCAATTTCCTGTAATACACATAACAGCGGTTGTAATATAACCACTTATGGAATCGTTGTGACATCAATTCGTCATCCTTATTGTGAGACAAGTAGTCAAGAGGCATCTGCAATTAGTGAACTGACATCTTCATCGCCACCGGAAAAAATGTGCAGGAAATGCCCCAGACTACAAAACGCTTACACAAAAGTTGTGACATCAACATCCACATGTGAGACGAATGCAAACAAACGAAAGCAGCAGGAGGCATAAACTTGATGAGTTGACATCATCATCAACAACTAAGAAAGTGTCTTGCCCACGAAATATTCTTAAACAAATAAAATAAAACAATAATGGATCACGTCATGAGCGACCGATGGCGACTGCAAAGAGGAACTTTGTGACTAAACGACAAATGATTCTGGCAGCATGGTGTATTTATTCTCCTATTCTCTAATTTTTTTTAATAATAGTAATAGAAAACAGGCAGGCAATTGCATATAGGAAGTGATGCAGACCCCAAATATGTATATTAGTGTTAAAATATGTATAAAACTCGACAACGAAAGACGAACCAAATAGAAAAGACGAGACGGAAGTTAACTTTCTCCATACAAAATCGTCTTTCGGGGTTTATGTTTTTACACCCCTAATCCTTATCCGATTTTTACAATTATTTTTTAGTTGTAATAAGGACAGAATCGAATCTACGTTCCCGTCTTTTTATTTTTTTAATATCTAAAGCAGTGATTCGCAAACTGGGTGCCGCGGCACCCTAGGGTGTCGCGAACCTACGCCAGGGGTACCGCGAAAAAGTGGACGTTATTTGACCAAGCGAGCGCGAAGCGCGAGCTAAGCGTTTCCGTTTCAGCTTGGGCAAAAATTCGTTCGTATGTCCGGATGTCCGGCTGTTCTCCTCTACAGGTCGCATTTCTCAACAGGTTTTTGGTAATTTTTCAAAATGGCTGAGACATGGGGGTTGAGGTGCGCTGGTGAACATTTATTCAGTTTTAAGCTACAGACTCGCGAGGTCTACAGCTCACAGAGCCACTCACTAGTAGTAAAATAATTAAATTCAAAATAGGTAAGTATAAATAAAAGTAATGTAATCGAAATAATAATGAAACATTTATGGACGCTACGTGTCGCACGCGCGTCCGCTCATATAATATACATAATATCCTTGTTTGCCTGCACCGCGCGCGCGACGATGACGACGCGTCGACGAATGGCGACGACGACGCTAGGGCGAGCGAGCGCACGGATGGACTGTTTCGTTCGCTCCGCTCGCAGTCTGCGGTGCGTCGCATGCTGCAGCGGTTGTGTGAGTTCAGTCGTACGGTTTGCAAGGCGCGCGGGCGAAGTTTACGAGTGCGCGTATTATTGTGGACCATAAAAACAAAGCAAGCGGGACTATTGTATTCAATAACTAAGTATAATTATAATCTCTGTAAACTTTTCATTTCAAAGCGATAACTTCCCCACCATGGATAAATATATAGTGAAGAAAAGAAAGGTGTGTGATAGACAATCAGTTACTTCTGATGCCAATTTCGAATGCAACTTGGACTCACAACCAGGTACGAGTGCCGACAGGGTTTTGAATACGACCGAGAACTATGAAGCGGTTGCGCAAACAAAGTGTGATGAAATGGGCGGTAGGCTCAAGGGAAATAAGAACAAAAATCCGAAAGCTCGTTTATATAAAGAAAGCTACTTTGAATTTGGCTTCTCGTGGTGTGGCGACGAAAACTTTCCAAATCCAAAGTGCATTCTGTGTGGAGAAATTCTAGCAAATGAGGCTATGGTGCCGAGCAAACTAATGCGTCATTTCTCAACAAAACATAGCTTTCTTCAGAATAAGTCACAGGAATATTTTAAGCGGTTACTGAAAAGTCAAGAAAAGCAAAGTGTGAATTTTGTAAAAAAGCATAAACTTTCAGATCGGGCACAAGAAGCTAGTTACGTAGTAGCGGAACTAATAGCCAAGCAGATGAAACCTCATACAATTGGCGAGTCATTGATACGCCCAGCATTAGAAGCAGTTTCCAAAATCATGTTTGGTACAGAAGCAGCGGAAGAAATTAAGAAAATTCCTCTCTCGGACGACACTGTGGCAAGGCGTATTCAAGACATGTCAGAGGATATCGAAACCAAGGTTGCTGGGCAAATTCAACAGTCGAATATGTTTGCCATCCAAGTTGATGAGTCGACAGACGTTGGAGGAAACGCACAATTGTTAGTATTTGTTCGATACATAGAAGATGGAGATATTACTGAACAATATTTGTTTTGCAAGACTCTTAGCGAAACTACAAAAGGAGTTGATGTTTTTAATGTATTTAATGAATACCTACAGTCGAATGGTTTATCGTGGAAATTCTTTGTCGGGATATGCACTGATGGTGCACCTTCAATGGTTGGCTCTATTAAAGGATTTATTACTCTCGCTAAAAATGAAAACAAAAACATAATTAGCACCCATTGTTTTATACATCGCGAGGTACTGGTGGCAAAAACTATTGGTCACGACTTAAAATCTGTCCTAGACGAAGTTGTTAAGATGGTGAATTATATTAAGAGTAGACCACTAAAAGCTCGACTTTTTGCCAAACTATGTAAGGATATGGAATCAGCACACGTTAACCTTATTCTGCACACTGAAGTAAGGTGGCTTTCGAAAGGGCGTGTATTAAATCGTGTCTGTGAACTCAAAACGGAAATCCTAGCTTTTTTTGAAATCGAGAAAAAAGAAGACTTCTGCGAATTGCTCAAAGATGGCTTATGGCTATCAAAACTTGCTTATCTGACGGATATATTCGAACATTTGAACAAGTTGAATGTCAGTATGCAAGGAAGAAACGAAAATATTCTCAGTTCATCCGATAAAATATCTGCCTTCATTGCTAAAATAGGTCTGTGGAAAAAGAAAACAGGAGAAGGCAACATATCGATGTTTCCTAATGCAGAAAACTCGAAAAATGGCGATTTATTGTCAATCATTTCAGAACATTTGTCAAACATGGAAGAAAAGTTGAAATATTATTTTCCAAGTATATCTGTGGCGCAGTATGACTGGATAAGAAATCCATTCGTGGACTCCGGAGAGTACGACTTTTTACTTCAAGAAGAAGAAGAGCTCCTTGAAATTCGTAATGATCGAACATTAAGACAGAAACATGCAGAAGTATCGGTTTCTTCATTCTGGTGTTCAGTCATGGTCGAATACCCGAACATTTCCGCTAAGGCTCTCAACATTTTGTTACAATTTTCGACGTCCTATTTATGTGAGTTAGGATTTTCATGTTTGGCCAATATTAAATAAAAAAAAAGAGAAAAGCTCAAGTCTGTTGACCAAGAAATGAGGGTGTCTCTCGAAAGTGCGTCCAAATATAAAAGAGTTGTGTAAGCAACATCAATCTCATGTTTCCCATTAATGACACATATTTGTTTTATTTTTGTTTTTGAAAAAGAGTTTTTATTTCTGTTTGATTTTTTGTAAAACTTTTAACTTTATTTTATCTTAAACAGACTATAATTATAAATAAGTATTCAGTAAGTATACATAATATTATGTATGCACCTAAATGCCAACTGTGTACTTCCAATGTATGCCATTGCAATAATTATTTAATAATAAAAATGTTGACTAAAATGTGTTTTTTATTCCTTTCGAAAATATTACTTGATTTATATATTTGCATGCTTTGTTAATCACAGTTCAGATATGATACCTATGAAAGACACCAACCAAATATTGAAGCGGTGTGCCGCACAATTTCTTGAATAGGTTAGGTGCGCCGCCAGCTAAAAAAGTTTGAGAACCACTGATCCAAAGTGATGACTCAATAAAGCTTAAAGAACTTCACGACATCAAAAAATCAAAAATAAATTTTTTTTTTGGTCGAAATAATTTTTTTTAGCTCCGGTGTTGTATATTTCCTCTAAACAAAAACGACAAAGACAGGAACGTAGATTGGACTGTCCTTAAGACAAGTAAAAAATTGGTTGTCTGTAAAGTTGGTTTACGGACGATAGTTTTACGTGATGATGTTATAAAGTAAATCATTTCCGGCGGATATTTACCATGTAAAATTAATTTAAGTACATGATAAAGATGTGATAATAACTAATAAAAAATATGAGAAAATAACGACTATTAATTTTTGTTTAATTTATATTTAAAAAACCTATGTACATAACGCCATCTACATGTTCAACGTTGCAACAATTACCTAACTGCTAAATCAAGTATACCGCTGCCTGAAGTATTTAATTTGATATTGACGCTAGATGTGGACGCTAGATGTCGCTCCATGAAATTCACATACTGTTGAGAAAATTTGCAGCGATAAGTAGACGGTCGATAGCCCGCGTGGATAACACGTATGGTCAGGGACATCATAAAAAATGATGACGAACCATACTGAATATGCATATGTCTCAATGAAATATTGTTATTGTTGTGTGTTCTTTATGGCGAAATAAATATCTGAATCTGAATCTGAATCTGAATCAGTGATGGTGGCAGGGACCGCGGGTTCGAGGCTCGCAAAAGACGGAGAAATATATTTTGTATTTCCTACTATTGTATATGCCTCTCTATCGCGCTCTCGCTTGCACACACAGGTCTCTATCGCGCTGTCGCTTGCACACACAGGTTTAGATGGAACGTTGCACTTCTTCGTGCGTGCAGCCGGTGTTCATCAATTTATAAGACGTGACATCATCACGTCAAAAATTCGTCTTAATTCCAATCCTTCTACGCGCCCGACTGCAGGCGGCGCGAAGGCGGCGCGTCTGGCTCCATTAGAGCCTGCGGACGGAATATAGCGGAAACACTCACGTAGTCATGTCTCACCTAATTATTGTTCTATTTTTTCTTTTGTTTTGTTACCGCTCTAACTAAATTAAGCAAGTAGTAGTGTACAAACGTTTAGGAACTAGGCATGTCGGTAAATTATATGTTGTGTAATTTTTAGGTTTCCGTATCCCGTACGGAAGCCTATTACTAAGCCTCCGCTGTCTGTCCGTCCGTCCGTCTGTCTGTCCGAGGGCTGTATCTCTTGAACCGTAATTGGTAGCCCATTGAAATTTTCACAGAATATGTGTTATTATGGCCGATATAACAACAAATAATAAAAATAAGAAAAGTAAAAAATTCACGGGGGCTCCCATAGGAGAAACCAAAAAATGTATGCGCGCGCGCCATCTACGGAATAGAGTGTGAAGCATTTTAACTAATCATGACATTTAACTAATATGAAGCATTTCATAACACGCCATAGATGGCGTGAGTGGCGCTAACCATGACATGGCGGTAAGGAACCCTCGGTGCGCGAGTTCGACTCGCACTTGGCCGGTTTTTTATGAAAGAGATGATGTGAGCAGAGCAAGCGCGGGGGAAAAAGGATGCCTTACGTATGAAAAATTAAAAAAATCTACAGATCTCACACTACGCGCAACTATCAAAGGCATTGAAAATTTTTCATGACCACAGATTCAATGTCGATGGGCAAAGTGTCGCAACCACTGAATTGAGAACTAGGAATACGTGCTTGCCTCATTCTCGAACAATCAAGAAGTGGTGCGAGTCTGTAGATGCAAATCCAGGTTTCACAAGGGAATCCTTCAACGCCCTAAAAATAAAGGCTGATTCAAGCGAACACAAAATTGTATTGTGTGTAACCTGGTAATGGACGAGATGGCTATACGCAAAATAATAGAATGGTACGGCAAGGAGTTTCATGGTTATGTTGATTTTGGGAGTAAATTAGAAGGAGATTATTTGTGTGAAGCAAAAGAGGTTTTAGTATTCTTAGTTACGGCTGTAAATGGCGCGTGGAAGGTACCAGTTGGGTATTTCTTCATCGATGGAGTGACCGGGGACCAACGAGCAAACTTAGGTCAGCAATGTTTAGAGCACATACATGAGACCGGTGTTCAAATAGTATCATTTACATTCGATGGTTGCCCCGCCAATATAACAATGGTTAAAACATTAGGTTGCACTTTAGAGGTCGATAATATGAAGACGTACTTTGACCATCCCGTTACAAAAGAACCTGTTTCAGTGCTACTAGATGGATGACTCCAGTGACAGCAGGACCGGCAGGTGGTCAGAGGTGAGGTCGTACAGGACTTCTTGTGACAGGGGCTGGGACAAGCGCCGCGAGACCACTATGTCCAGCACGTTGGCCGCGTCGGCTTCCCGCGGCGTGCGCGTGGCGTGGTGTGGCCCTGTCACTTCGTAACCCTGTGCTTCGGCGTCCGCGAGGAGGGCTCTTCCTCTGGCGCAGGACTGGGGGGAGTGCCAGGCGGTGTGCTTGGCGTTTAGGTCGCCTGCTGCGAGTGTAGCTTCCGGAGAGTCCAGGAGGGCTTGCAAGTCCTCCACGTGCAGGGCGACCGTCGGTGGGAGGTACACCGGGAACAGGCGTCGTTCTCCACCGGGGGTCCTGACCTGGACACCCGTGGCATGTAGTGTGGTTAGCTGCGGCGCGGTCACGGGCTGGTGGATGATCCTGCTCTTGATGGGGACGGCGGTCCCTCTGTGGGCGATACCTGCCGGTGAGATTTCGTCCGTCCTGTAGGTGTGGTAGGTCGGCATATTGAATCGAGCTCCCGGCGTCAGATGTGTCTCGCAGATAAGGGCCACGTCTATGTCCTGCTCTGCGAGGAATGTTCGGAGTACGCCCTGTTTTTTTCTTCAGGCCGTTGGCGTTCCAGTTGAGGATCCGTAGAGGGCGTCTATCCATTGAGCAGGTCCGTGATCCTCCGAGTGACGGCCATCAGGACTGGTGTCGGGTCTTTACCCTCGTAGGCCAGTCTGAGCACGTCCTGCGTCATCCTCATGATACTATCTATTATCACGAGGCATACAGGTGTGCTCGTCTGCTCCGTGCGGGTGATCGTTTCCTCCTGTGTGGCAGGATTCGGCTGCTGCTCTAACTCGGAGCGCTGTTGTTCGAGCCGTTTCTGGGCTGGTGTCTCGTAGGTCTTCTTCTCTTTTTGGGAGGGCAGCTTCGGGGGTGGTGGTGGGGGTGGAAGCGGGGCCGCGGGTGAGGGCGCCCTTTTCTTCTTTTTGTTCTTCTTCTTCTTTTTCTTCGCTTGCTTCCCCTGGTTGTTGCCAGGGTTAGCCGGCGTCTGGAGTGTAGCACCGCTCGATGCCGTACCTGGGAATGGGACCGCGTCCGGTGTGGTTGCACTCACGGCCTGGGGGGTAGCAGTGTGCTCGCCCTTCTGCTGTGTGGAGGCCAGTGTCCCGATCCTTTTCTTTGCTGCTTCGCGAGTGAAGGTGGGGCAGCTGCGGTTGTTAGCCGGGTGCTCTCCTCCGCAAGTCGGTTTCTCCTCAAGGGGGCGGGGGCAATACTTCGCGAAGTGCTCTTCTCCACACCTCACGCAGCGGGGTGGGCGGTGGCAGTTGTGGCTGCTATGCCGGAACTGCTGACACTGCTGTCACTTGAACAAAGTCCAGATTTTTATTGATGTTCATAAAATTAAAAATAAACTGTTTAATTTTTTTATATTTCTTTTTGCAATTTTAATATTATAATGATAAATGATAAATGTAGGAAAAATAATGATGATTATAATGATAAATGATAAATGTAGGAAACAAGCTAATCTTACTTATAACATATGGTGTTGATATATTTTTTACAATAAAAATAATTTATTATTAATAATTTATCTAAACAATGAGACTTAAAATAAAAGTACTCGTATCATACATCTCCGTACTCAATCTTAGTGATTAACTGGTTTGCGCCTACACTTAATGCTAATGAAGTTACTTACAATGTCTTCATAACTTGGAGTGACATTCATAGTCGCAACAAGCGTGCTTAGTCCGCCTCTGAGTTCAAACTTTGACGTTTAGCACTCTCATATACAAGCCGTGCGCGCGCTAAGCATCCATCTTTGAGTTCGAAAACTAAACCAAGTCCAAGTCTAGTCTTACGAGGACTTTAAAGTCGAAAGCGAACTTACGGGCTTTCTTTCTCTTTCATTTTAGTACAAATGAGGGAGTAGCGCAGAATACTATAAATAAAATATAGAATACATAGAGTATTGACGCATTGTCTGTCATCTAACGACAGACAGGCATTTATCCTTTGTTTTCGACGTTCCACTTCACATTTCTTTCGTATTTTGTTCAGTGTTTTCTCTGTGAATAAAAATGTATCAGAATTTGGAGCAGTTTTTCGAGGAGATAGATGAGCTAGGTCGATATGATTTCGACCTTCCTGCCATGCCACGACGCAGTAAAGTGTACTTGCGGGACGCAATCGACCCGTTTGAGTTCGACAGCGATGAAGAGTTCCGAGCGAGGTATCGCTTCTCAAAGGAGACCGTAAGCAATATTATATTGCCTGAAGTAATCGATGGTCTAAGGAAATTCAACAACCGAGGTCTCCCTGTTACACCCGAGCTGCAGTTGTTAATAGCCCTGAGATTCTACAGCCCGGCATCATTTCAGGTTAATGCTATGCTTACCTATTAGTATTTGTCGCATATTTCGCAAAAGCAGAGTACACGCACGTATCTCCACAGATGAGGGACATACTGGTAGGAGACAGTGGATATGCGGCAGCGAGATTCATGCTGACTCCACTGCTCAACCCGGGAACTCCGGCAGAAGTCAGATATAGCACAGCGCAGAAACGAACAAGAAATATTGTGGAGAGTTTTCGGAATATGGAAAAAAAGGTTTCCATGCCTCTCAAGGGGCCCGTGCTATAAATTAAAAACAACCACAAAAATTATGGTTGCTTGAGCAGTGCTCCAAAACATGGCACTAATGGGTGGAGAAGAAATGGAAGATGGAGAAGATGATGGACAAGTGCCACTGCCAGACGCTATTAGTCATGCTGCAGAAGGCTTAGCTTTTAGGGCATTATTAATTAGAAACAGATATGGTTAAATGGATTGCCATCCTTTGGTATGTCAGAGGGGGTCTCTCGCTCGTATCCGCTTAACTAAACCATTATTTTATTTTAACCATTAATTTGACGTATAAGTAACTTTTTTCTTAATTCTGTTTTATTCATTTATGTACCCGTCTTTAGGAACTCGGAAGTTTAGGTACTCGGCCACCAAGTGCTGGAACGATCTCCCTCCTCCGGCGCGACAGACCCAGTCGGTTATGTATCTCAAAAAATACCTCAAGAATTATCTTCTTTCTGTGCAAAAGTAAAATAGATACCACTCCCTCAAAGGTTCGGACACATAACGCACACACGGCACGATCACACATCCAACATTCATCCACACACACCCTCCCTCACACAAACACACACACACACACACATACCCTCCCTCATCCTCACACACACACGCTTGTCAAAATTGTATCTTATGTTATGTTTGTTATATTAGTTAGCTATTGTTATTTTTTTTGTATAATATGTTGATTATCATTGTTTGTTTGTTTTTAGTCTCTTGGTTGGAAAGGGGAGCCCCTGAAAATCAGCTTCGCTATCTCGGATAGTGAGTCAAATGAGTGGGCTCCCTTTTCGTCACATGTTATATGTTTCTTTGTATTTGTAATTAGGTATTTGTGTTGTTATGTGTGACGAAATAAATCATTTCATTTCATTTTTTTTTTCACAATAAATTATTTGTTAGTTTCATTACATTGATTTATTATTGTTCGTTCATAGAGTCGAATCCCTCCCCCCTTCCCCCGCCCTGAGGGAAGAGCAGTTTACAGTAAAAAAAAAACTGAATTGTAATTCAAACCTGCCCTCATTTTACACTGCACTGCACCATAGGTTCACCTGTTATGCGAAAAAGTACACAAAGTAATGCAATACGAAAAATAAAATGCAAATGTTTCAAATACAAAAATGTTTATTAATATTTATATTAATTAAAAAAAAAAACCTTGGTCAACTAGGTGACATGTCAGCGCTTTTGTCGTTGGACTTATTATTTAAGGAACTAAAATTGCACCATACAATGTTAATCTGTCAGCGTGTCTGCGTCCACTGCTGGACATACACCTCTCTAATTTTCCTCCAGTCCTCCCGGCCTTCAGCGGTACGGAACCACTGTTGTACGGAGTACTACTGAAGTACGTACGCGGAACCTACGTACTTGATGTCGTCGTCCCACCTGGCGGGTGGTCTTCCACACTCCGTTTGCCTGTCCACGGCCGCCCGTGTAGGACATGGTTACTCAGACACAAATAATAAAAAAAAAATATTATTATCGAAAAGAAAAGAGTCCTAAAGAAAGCTTACTGGTCCATTTTAACTCCTGCTCTTTTTCCAGTAGATTTCTCATTTTTCTCAGATGAACCATTTCTTCTTCATGTTTTATCTTTTAAAAATTGTATCTCTAACTTATTCTTTTGGAGCCGTTGCTCCCGTCCTCTTCTATAATTTTTATTTTTAAAGAGTCAATGCTTTGTGTCTGTTTTATTTGTTTTGTGAAGTTTAGTTTGCGAGGCTGTGTTATTTTCTGTGGTGAAGGTAGACATGGCGGCTGCATTTTAGGAGTCTCGCGCATGCTGACACTGTCCTGCTCTTTTTCCAGTAGATTTCTCATTTTTCTCAGATGAACCATTTCTTCTTCATGTTTTACCTTTTAAAAATTGTATCTCTAACTTATTCTTTTGGAGCCGGTGCTCCCGTCCTCTTCTATAATTTTTATTTTTAAAGAGTCAATGCTTTGTGTCTGTTTTATTTCTTTTGTGAAGTTTAGTTTGCGACGCTGTGTTATTTTCTGTGGTGAAGGTAGGCATCGCGGCTGCATTTTAGGAGTCTCGCGCATGCTAGCACTGTGAGGTGGCACATGAGGTTCAGTTGTGAGCACAGCCACACCCCCTTTTGCAGCAACTGCACCGTCCTGTACATGGTGAGGTTCGGCGGCAGACTTATCTTCAAAAGTCATTTTCCACTTTTCTTCCGCCGATATGGATGCGACCACGATTACTGGAGGGTCGAACACTATATCCTCATGAGGTGTTTGTACGTGAGTGCGGTTCTTCTTATGTATCCAACTTTCGTTGTCATCAACAGCATCCGCATCTGTAAAAATGCATACTTATTAACGATAATTGAAATGCTCACTCTGCAAATGGTCGTGAGGGAATTTGGAAACTAAGCGGTGTGAATATTGCACGAGTCGTATTAAAGTTTGATGCGATCTGTATTCAACCATACAATTAATACTTGTCATCAAATTGTATTAATTGTTGTAATCAGCGTGGTCGTTGCCCAGCAACGAGCACGCTGATGAAATTTCAGCGTGCAAGTAGCTCTCCCTTAAATGGGGTTTTAAATTACCGTGGTTGTTCAACATTATTTAAAAAGATAACGGCTTTACTCACGGCTTAAAACGAGCGATGTGGCTCGACGTTTCGGACCAAACGTATGGCCAATGTTAGTTGTCTGTGTGAATGCACAAGGCGTGTTGCTGCGATGACATCTGTGAAGGAATGAACAAATGCGCTTCACTCCTGTTATGTATATTTACTTGGCAAAGCGTCTAAACATTCCCAGGATCATCAGTCCGGAGTGTGGGCGCTCCTGGCTCATGTAGAATGCAACAAAATGCGGAGTGCTGTGCTAATGCATTCACTCACTCATGTAATATTATTTGTTAGAGTGCAATATTATTTATTTGAACGAACGGCCAAAGCCGATGTGTTCATTTCTATGTTCGCTGTTAATAAAACAAGGAAGCTCGATCAGTTAGCTTCGGTCATGAGACTGCTTCTAGAGGTCTTTACTCACCTTGAAAATATTGTCCGAGTCTGCCGTGTTTATGGTGGGCAGTATTTTAGACACCACCGCTAGAACTTGGTCATGGGCAGGATCTATGTCCGGGATGCTTGGGCCACCACCGGTGTACATTCGCTGGTGCATTTTGGTTTTAGCATCTCGTGCTTTAGCTTAGCAGTTCATCCAGTACTTTTTTATTTGTTTCGCAGTAGCCTGTCAATAAAATACAATAAAAATAAAAAACACAATTTGTAATAATTATACTAGAATTCATTATGTGTGAAATAATATGAAATGTATATTAAGTACGAATTTGAAAAGTGAATGACTACATTCCGTTTTTTTGGAGTCATATTTGACGCGGCGGTGGCGGCAAGACTCGCCGCCACCGCCGCGGCGCCATGTGTAAGGATCCATAAAAATCCAAGGGTGACTACAAAGCGGCGTCGCGGTGCCATGTGTAAACGCCTTTTACATACCTAATGCGAGAATGATTTTCATAATTTATTTGAAAAATGAACAAAGTACATACCTTCTCCTGAATGAGCTCACAGTCGTTGAACTCTGCAGTTATGCTCGCCTTAGTGTTCTTAAAATATCACTTTTAATGCTGAGTAAAGCCAAAACGTTAAGTTTCTCTTCTAACATGGAGGTTCGAAGCCTGTTTTTGATCAACTTTAATTTGGAAAATGATCTTTCTCCGCTTCTATTAGTGACCATCAGGGACAGGTACATTCTTAGGGCCACCTCGATGTTAGGAAAACAATCTTTGACATCATTTTCCCCATCCCCATGATCCCCCTCATCTTTTTGGAACTCGTAGTAAAAAGCCTTCAATTGAATAAGTTCATTTTCCAAGTGGGCGTCTAAGTCATTGGTATATGTTTGTACTAGATTTTGAGCTGCTGCAATGACTTCTTTATTAGTAAGTGTATCCAGCTTGCTGAGAAACCCAAAACTGGTATCAACTAGGTTGTATGCCTCAAGCCTCTGCCGCAATAAAGATTCAAACTGATCTATAATAGGAAGGAAGCTGTGAGTTCGAATTTTTTCTGATGGGATCAGCTTAGCTTCTGGTGCTTGCACACAGTCAAGGGGTGCTAAACGCACGTTTCTTTTGCGCTTGCGCTGCGATTCACTCTTATACTCTTGCAATCAACTAACTCAACAGCTTCCTCCTCATAATTTTTAAATTTATCCCGTTTGGTTCCTATGAAGCTCGTTAGCGATATCAGTGCTGATGTCCCTGTATTTACGTCCAATCTAGGGTTCTGCAAAGTTTCACTAGTTTTGTTTGTTTGTTTAGTGTGTGCATCGACAACAGTTTGAGTTTGAAATTGTTGAAATCTTTGTAAGTGAGCCCACAAATATAGCAACGCTGAGTAAATTTCGTGTTTGTTACGGCATTACAAACCTTACCGTTAATTATAGTAAATAGTAATTTATGTTTTACTTCTCATTTATGACCTTTAATTTCAATATCTGTGGGCTTAAGGGTTTTTATTTCATCCCCAACTCGTTTCTTTTCCGCCACGGTAATGTCTATAGACTCTCTTTGAAAAACAAATTGTATGGTTTGTGACGTAGCGTTGTTCCCCGTGTACCTAAATGTTTCCTATTTGTCGGGAACGCTACTAAGGGTCCTTTCCTAGATCGTCGCCCTAGTTCTTGTTTTGGGCATAGACCATTTTTGACGAAATTGAGTTATGAATGTAGAAACATTGAAAAAAATATTACGCATCCGATAGACAAAAAAAGATCTTATTTTGTAAACAGTAAAGTACTTTTTTCAGAATCCATATCCAATATGTGAACAAAAAGTTTAGTTCTTAATTTTGGCATATCCAAAAATTTACCGAATTAATAGTTATTGAATTCTTAATTTGGGCATATCCATGTTCCCGCCAATCAGAGCGCAGGGATTTTGCTTACGTCATCTCAGAAGCCGCCATATTGTCTGTCATTTGTCAGTGGAATTTACAACGCGAACCGTTCTTCATTCGTGTTTTTGAATAGTTTGCAAACATTTTTGCTGATTTTCGTCTGAAAATCGCATCATGGACATGGAAGTGACTCCTGAACCAGGAGGCAACGCACTTGGAAGAAGATACGCGACGTAAGTAAGATTTATCTACAATTTATTAAACTAACCTAAAAAAGCTGGCTGTTATACAGGCTGCGTCTTTTTCGTCGTCAGGGTACATCTTGGTACATTTTGTAAGTATTTTTTTTATGGTTTCATCCCATTATGTTAGTTCACACATCTTATGTCACACAATCGTGAACCGTGATGTGAGCCTAAGTCACCTCAATCCTGATGGAGTATGGTACCATGACAGGGTACTTCCCTTTTTTCAGTCCGGCTACACGGAACTAGAGGGGAAACACGTACTGTTTATTTAGCCGTTTCAAGTCGCACGCACGCACGCACGCACGCACGCACGCACGCACGCACGCACGCACTCACTCACATACGCACTCACCCTCGCACGCACACACACACACACACATACACACACACACACACACACACACACACACGCCCTCACCCGCACACAGACACACACAGCCTCACACACACACTCACCCGCACACACACAATATGTTAGTTCATATTTATGTATGTGTACGTAAAAATACACAGATCTCGTGCCCCTCACGACCTTCTGGTGCATTAAAATTGACTTTTAGGGCGTATTCAAATACAAGCGTATAGTGAGTCACCGACTGTGAGCGTGCTGACTGTGAGCTGCAAGAAGCGATTAGTCGACCACTGGTCAGTGTGCTAAAAAAAGACCATAGGTATATTACATTGTAGCGTAGTAGTCTGAGGGTTTTGTCAGCCTCGATAGCTCAGTGGTGCAGACAGTCGACTGCCGCTGTTGATTGTTTAGCAACGCTGGGCCGGTCAGTCTTGGATGAGTGACCGTTAGACCGTTGGAGGCTGACCGTGGTTCAGATTCCACGTAAAACTGTAGGTCCCTTCCCTTCTTACCTTACTAGGTGGTAGGGTTCAACCCGCCCGGGTTGGTACCACCGCACTGAATGAAACGTCCGTCGAAACGACTATGTAAATTAGTAACTATGTAGACTAGTAAAGTGTTTTCCGTCCAGTTTAGTGTAGCCGGCACGACCGAAGGGAAGCACTGACATGGCACATAGTTTTACCCGGTGTTATGGACTGACATCACGGATTTTGTAGGTTTACTGCCCACGTCAAGTTTTTTCGTATATCTACTACTGGAAGCTCTCGCGGCGCGAACGCCCGTGCGGCTACATATTTGCTCACAGCTCCGACCGCCCAAGGAATACCGCGATAGTATCCTATAAAATATCTCCTATAGATATCCAATTAAATGCGGACTGTACTGTTTTTAAATAATGTATTTTTTAAATACTTTCTATATAAAATGTATCTTTGTTCCAGGTTACAAAACGTCAAAAGAGTTCTCAGCTTTGATTTAGACCCAGTTCCAGATTTAGACCCAGTTCCAGATTCAGTTCCAGTCCTCAAAGAAAAAAGCCGAACTCGAAAGAAACAACGCTGTCCTGAAAAATGGAAAAAAAATCTAAAAAAGAATTTAAGAGAAAACGGGCACGAATACACTGACGAAAAAGGAAAAGTGCATGCTGCAAAGGTAGTAAAATCTGCCTGCACTGACAAATGCTACTTAAAATGTTCTGAAAACTTTTCAGAAGATGAAAGGCAAACAATAAAATCACAATATTATGGACTGAATGACACTAAAAAAATTCAATACCTGAATAAACTGGTGATTAAAAAAATACCTGAGCGGAAGCGCACGCAAAGAGAAATAAGCTGCAAAAAGTACACATATAAATACTATTTTCCGAAAGGAAACGAAAGGAAGCAAGTGTGCAGACTGTTTTTTTGCAAGACTCTAGATTTTTCCAAGAACAAAATGTACTATATTCAATCAAAATGGGAAAAAGCAGGTACACTTCTACCACCTACTCCGAACAAAGGTAAGTATATAAAAAAGGCTACTCATCCGGTAAAATTGCAGCAGGTAATAGACCACATTAACTCGTTCCCGAGAGAACCCTCACACTACTGTCGTGCTCAATCTAAACGTGAATATTTAGATCGTAGCTTGTCTATTGCGAAAATGTATTCATTGTACCAAAACAGTACAGAAGAGCCCGTGAAAGAAAATATATATAGAAAAATATTTAATGAAAGGTTCAATTTATCTTTTTTCAAACCGAAAAAAGATATGTGTGATTCTTGCTGTGAGTACAAAGTAATAAAAAATCCTAATGAATCAGAAATCGAAAAGTACCGCTGCCATTTAAAAAACAAGGAAGAAGGAGACAATGAACGTAAAAAAGACCGGACTATGTACCTGGATGATAGTGTGTGCGAAACTGCTGTCCTATGTTATGATCTTGAATACGTCTTCTCGTTGCCGAAAGCTAATATATCCACATTTTTTTATAAAAAAAAACTGTGTGTATACAACTTAACTGCACACTGCAATCTAAATAAATACGTATACAATGCAATATGGGATGAAACTATAAACGGCCGCAGTGGCGACGACATTGCCAGTGCTTTAATTCGCATCCTGAAGCAGCTTGTAGTAGACCTTCCAGATTCTGTGAAAAAGCTTATTTTGTGGTCCGACAGTTGCGTCCCCCAAAACAAAAATGCTCACATGAGTGCAGCCCTTGGGAGTTTCTTGAGATCGGAAGAGTCAGGAAATATAACACAAATACAACAAAAATTTTCTGAACCGGGCCATGGTAACATTCAAGAAGTAGACAACGCCCACAGTCTTATAGAGAGACATATTAGACACGAAGAAATATTCAGCCCATTGAGCCTAATGCGAAGACTGAAAAAACTCAAATGTAAGAAATTACATTTTGTCCTATTCCAGCTAAAACCCGAAGATTTTCGATCCTATCACGACAGAGCAATTAAATTATCATATAATCAGGTGCCATATACTAAAATCAAATCAGTAACATATTCTAAAGATGGCTGGAATATTGTTAAATACAGGCTAGCATTTACAGGCGAAGACATACAAGTGGACATTAGCAAAAAAAAATTTGAAATATTACGCGACATTCAAATAAAACCGCCACCGGAGCAAATAAAAATAGGCAAGATTAAAGACATACAAAGTATGTATAAATTCATGCCGGCTGACAACAAGCTATACTACGAAGCTATCTTCAAGAAATTCTTAAAAGATCAAACTGTCGCACCAATCGATAACGAAAGCGTGCCCGGTCCATCCGGTAAACAAAATAATAATATAAAAGAAAAGACAGATAAAAAAACAGACAAAGAAAGCATCAATAAAAAACAAACAAAAAAGGCATTTATACCTAAACATACAAGCAAACCTAAACCAAAGTCTCGTGCACAACGTAATAGGTTTTAAAAAGTTTGAAAGAAGTAGTTAAGCATCTCGAGTACTAGAAAACAACGTCGTCGAGCAAGACATAAAACTCCTGTGTAACACTTAACCGAAACGTGAACTCAGTACCAGCTAGTACAAATACACCGTCAAAATCAAAGATTGCCAAAATGATTTTTTTGGTCACAATATTGAATGATACTCGGTGTAAGATGTATACTACGATAAATTAGTGTAGGGAAAACCTAGTCTCATATACAACATGCCTTCTTTGAACGTGGATTGCTTAGGCCAGCAGCAGCAGTTGAAGGTTGAAAAAGGGGTCGAGCTTGGTTTATTTCATAATAGAGTTTTTTTCTCGTTCGCTAGTGTATCCTTCTGTGAATTAGATTTTAGGAGATCTTACAGAAATTTTCAGTGATTTTTTTTAAATCAGTTTTTTAAGTACTTGTTCTCAACGGAAGAATATTAGGGGAAGATTTTTGTGTCAAAATGTCGGTAATATTTATATTTATGCTGCAAAAAAGGAATTAAGTATTTTTGATAGACACAACATTACTTTAAGTTTCCGATAGACACAACATTACGTTTAGACTTAAAGTAATGTTGTGTCTATCGGAAATACTTAATTTATTTTTTACAGTATAGATATAAATATTACCGAAATTTTGACACAAAAATCTTCCTCTAATATTCTTCCATTGAGAAGGAATACTTAAACAACTAATTTAAAAATAATGCACTGAAATTTTTTGTAAGATCTCTTAAAATCTAATTCATATAAGGACACACTAGCGAACGAGATAAAAAATACTTTATAATGAATTAATGATAGCTCAAACCCTAGAACTGCTGGCCTATACTGTCAATTTTACCAAAATCTGCACTGTTTTCCCATACCTACCTCAATTCCATATGTTAATCATTTAGACTAAATAAGTATACGCACATTGCTGAAGAGGGACGTAGTAACTTTAATTGATTTTAAAGCAAAACAAGCGCTTTTCCTTTTATTAACTGATTGATTCAATCATATCATATTGCCAACTCAATTTATCATATAAATTTGTACTGAAAATTTTAACATTGTTTATTAGTTGCATGTATTTTACTTCCTTTTTTATGGAAACCGACATAGGAGACTACACCGCGCACGATGTAAGCCTATTACACCTATTCTAGTGATCCTGTCGGATCACGGTGGTGCCACCAGCAACTTCCCTGGGATGTGTCTGGCTGGCTACACTGAACTGATATGATGCTCGTTTTATTATAATTGGATTTTTTTTATGTGTTGAGTAGGCTGTTTTACATTTGTTAACTTTTAAGATTGTTACGGCTAAACCATTCTTCTAACTAGTAGAAACTGTCATGTATGTCACAAGTTAATGTATTTTTGCTTTATGTGATGTGTTCTTATTTCTTTGTGTTCTTTTTATTTCATTGGTGTCTCTTTTTATAATATCCTAACCAATTCGTATTTTATATTTAGGTACCTACTTCGATTCCTCTGTTTGTATAATAGTTCGCTTTTTTTAATGCCTTCTTTGTATTGTATTCCTATTGTATTTTTAAAATCGGTCATGTTTCCGATTTCAGATTCAGGTATATTTTCTCTTTTCTCTACTACATGTAACAGTTCCTATAATTTTCCATCTCTTACGCTTGGTTGTTGTTATAAATGTTATGTAAGGGAAAAATGCTCTTCTATATTTAACAATTTTAACAAAATTATTAGATTTTGTATTTGCGTAGTAGACATTACTATCTACAGATTTAATGAACATTTTATTATTCATACTTATTTTTAAGGAAGTATTATTATGTGAAACGCTAATTGAAACTGTATTTAAACAATGTCAGCCTTGTTCATATCATAATAAGTAACCATAACTACCTAACGTATTAAAGTTTCCAAAGAATTATTTTGAGTTTATTTTATGCACTCATCATTTTACCTACCTATATTTTTATTTGACCTTACATGGCAGGCTACACTGCGTACGGTGCGGTGTAATTCTATCACACCTGTTTTATTCACCTGTCGGATCACCGTGCCATGTCAGAAGCTTTCCATTTTAAACTATTACGGCGCTCACAGGCGTTCGGTTATGTAAGGGACTGTGAATATAATTTGACATGTTTTGTTTGATTTTTCTTGATAAGAATGCAAATCGCATATTGAATATTTATCAGAAAACCCAGAAAAACTAATAAATAAAACACGCTCGACCAGGATTCGAACCTAGGAGCTCTGGCTTGAGCCTCCAACGTGATAAGAACTCCGCTACAGGACCGTGACGTGTTTGAACAAATTGAGGAAAACATGTCACGGCCCGTAGCGAAGTTTTTTTTTTTTTTTTTTTTTTTTTTTTTTATGGAAACTGACACGGTTGGCTACATCACCTACAACATCCGTGATGTCAGCCCATAACACCGGGTGAACTAGGTGCCATGTCAGTGCTTCCCTTCATTTCGCGCCGGCTACACTGAACTGGACGGAAAACACGAACTATTTACATAGCCGTTTCGACCGACGTTTCGCTCAATGCGGTGGTACCAACCCGGCCGGGATAAACCCTACCACCTAGTAAGGTAAGAAGGGAAGGGACCTACAGTTTAACGTGGAATCCGAACCACGGTCAGCCTCCAACGGTCGGGCGGTCACCCATCCAATAACTGACCGCACCACTGAGCTACCGAGGCTGACGATCCCTTAGTCGACTTTTACGACATGCGACGGGGAGAGATGCAGTGGGGCTATTCTTTTTAAGAACCGACCCCACACGGTACATTGGTGTACCGGTGTTGGTACACAAGTTGGTGTCGCGTTGGCTGCCCAAGCCAGAGTTCCCAGGTTTGAACCCTGGTCGGGCGAATTTATTCGTTGTTCTGGTATTTATGATAAATATTAAGTGAATATCATGGAAATAAATGGCGGCCGGCTAAGTACACTTACATATTACGTTGAATCGATAAATTTATTTTTATTTATTTATATATACGGCGCTGCAGTGCTGCTGCGCGCCGCCCGGCTTAGCTGCATTTCAAATCGAATGCGCGGTATAGCCTCCAATATTTAGTTCACATTTAAAAAAATATATTATATACCTATGTTACAGTTTATGAATACGTGTAAGAAGTAGTAGACTACGCGGGACGGATCTCGGCGTGTCGTCGCCGCAGCGGGCGACCCGCCACGCGCATACACTATACAAGTACAGTGCGGGTGCGAGGGAGAACACTGACAGCCGCTGCGGCGGCGACACGCCGAGATCCGCCCCGCGCATTATACATACCTACATTAATGTTATTCATCTTTCATATCGATGCATGAATACTAACAATCTCACTCAAACATAATTTGCAAAAATTTTTTAGGCCTAATAAAAACATCCTGTGTGTGTAAACTGGGACGTGCCAAAAACAACTGAGAGAATGCTACTCATAAAATGCCATATCCACGTTGTCTTGGGGCATATCCATAAAAGTTAACGGACTTTTTGCAACTTTGTGGCATATCCAAATGTTACTAATTTTAATTAATTTGTTTTAATGTATATAAATAAAAAAAGAGTGCTATCCACTATAAGGGCATTTCTTCTTCATACTGTTAAATTTTGATACAAAAAGGATTAATATTTTATTTTTAAAACAGAAAAAACCGTTTCCTGTAAAATTTGATAAATGGCGTATGCCCAAAACAAGAACTAGGGCGACGAGATGGAGATTGAATAAAACAGTGGTTACCTAAGTGATGTATTTATTTGCCTATTCCTTTATATATATTACTTTCTTAATTATAACCTTGCCTCCCTATCCAGTGCCAGCCCATGCGGTAACCCACACCAGGCTGACCCTGTTTTAAGTCCTGCCTACCTATCTAGTCGCAGCCTATGCGGTAACCCACACCGGGCTGGTCCTGTTAAATTCCTACCTATTCAGTCAGGTGGCTCTAGCCCATGCGGAGACCCACACCAGGTTCGAGTACCTTCCTATACCAGATCCGAGTCCATGCGGTAACCCACACCAGACAAGGATCCGTTGACACCGACAGCCATGCGGTAACCCACACCAGCTGCTAGTGGAGGTCTATGATTCACTAAGCATGCGGGAACCCACACCACTACAGTGAACCGGAGACCAGTCGAGCCCGCTATCCGAACTCGACTGCCCATTCGTCTCGCCGCGAGCCTATTTATATCCGCGCCGCTCCGTAGTGTCGTGTGCAGCGGCGTGGCGGCGCCGTGGTGGGGCGCCGTGTCGATCTCTGGCGGCGAGGCGGGGCGTGCGGGTGCGCGCCGAGCGGAGGGGCCGTAGGCATCATATGACGCACGCGCGGCTTGCTCGTCACACTCTCCCGTTGCTTCGGAGATTTTTGCTTCTGTGACAGAAAAAATCACTTCAAACATATATTTAAACATCCTAATATACGAACTTCCGTAGACTTTTGCTCGGGGTATTTACCGAAAATAAATCTTATAGTGAGAGAGAGAAAAAAAAATGCCTTGATACCCTAATTTAAAAATAAATGCCTCTATCTAGTTTACAACAACAGCCATTGAACTATAACATTTTGTGATTTCTAAGATGTAAGTTTAAAAAAATGAGCTTTATTTTTTTGAGTGTAGTTAGATACTGTCTGTGGATGATGTATAACGAAAAAAATAAATTAAAAATAAATTAAAATAATGTGGTTCTTTTCTTTTCTTCCTCTCATTCCTTTCTCTTCTTTCGTCCGATGACTTCTCCTTTGTCGTTCCTTATTCTCTCCCCTCTATTTTTCCGTTTTCTTCCGTTTTTTTCCCGCGGTTGTAGCTTCCGTTATTTCTTTCGGCCTTTCCTCTTTCTCTTCCTCTGTCGGTGAAGGTGGCATCGGTGAGATCGGCGGCGGAAGCCACAGCATTTCCTCCAACGCCTTTCTCAACCCGTCGCTCACGTGAATCTCGAGCTCCTCCTCGCTGCCCTTCGTCGCACCTCTATTTGGGGGCACCATTGGGCGAGTTGGTTTGCGCTCCATTTCACTTGAGTTTTGACTGACGGATGACGTTTGTCGGTTCGTTTGACTTAGAAACAACATTTGGCTCCTACCCGCAGTTGGTTTCATATCTTTTATATGCACCGTACTTTTTTGGTTGCCATCTCTCAAAATATATCACCGGTGATATTTGTTCAATTATTTCGCATGGGCCTGCGTATTTTGGGCCTAATTTTGCCGTAAAATTGTTTGCTGCATTTGATATGTGGTGTAATTTTCTGTACACCATTTCTCCCTTTTTTGGTGTCCATGGCCGTCTTCTTAGGTTATAATGTTTTTGCTGTTTGTCGAACGCTTGCTGTTGGTGTATTTTCACCAGTTCGTATATTTCTTCAAGTTTTTTAATCTTCTCATTTGGCTGTATTGCTGGATTTGGGCATTCGTTACGATCTTTTGGTAGTTTAAACTCTCTTCCTGTCATTAAAAATGCGGGTGTAAATTTCGTGGTTTCTTGCACACTTGTATTCAAAACTAATGTAAATTCTGGTAGGTATTCATCCCAAGACTTGTGATTTTGTTCCACGTAGCATGATATCATAGTTTCCAAGGTTCTGTTGGTTCTTTCAGTTGGGTTTTCCTGTGCCGTGTATGGTGCTGTTAATCTTTGTTTTATTCCATATTTGTTTAGTAGGTCCCGAAATATCTTGCTTTTAAACTGCGTTCCGTTATCTGACAAAACTATTTCTGGGCATCCAAAACGAGTTACTATGCATTCCCGAAATGCGTTAGTTACTGCATTTGCTGTAGCTTGTCTAAGTGGTTTGATTTCGACCCACTAGGAGAATTTATCATGGAATACAATTATCCACGTATGACCTTTTGATGACCTGGGCAACGGTCCGATCAGATCTGTTGTGATAACTTTCCACGGACGGTCTACCGGAAACCCGTACATATATCCTGGTGTTTTTCTTTGGTCTACTTTATGCGTTTGACATACTTGACATTCATTAATGTACTTTGTGACGTCTCGAAACAATATTATACCGAGTAGATGACGGGCGCGGATTTTGCCACAATATTTTTTTATTTCCTTGGGTCAAACTGTCACTTAATAATTCTAGAGGCACAAAAGGCCTTCAAAATATACTAGAATCATTATCTTCATCGCTATCAAAATTTTGCTTATACTCTCTCGTGTTTTAACCTGGTAACCGTGTGGTTCATGAGCGCTCGTAATTTAACCTCAGCAGATGTAGAGTCTATGGAAATGGATTCCTTGTCCGGGTAGCAGTCCTTTTTGGCATGTTGAATATAAGAATAGCAGGGGAATTTTTTTTGTCCTTGCTTCGTACTACATTGTACTGGTGTCTTGTTAATATAGCGTCAACCATCATAGAGAGAGCTTCATCACGGGATATTTGGCCTTCCACTGGTTCCTGAGAGCGTTTGTAGGCGTTTCTGTATTTAGAAGCGCGTCGAGGTGTCGTGAATGAAACGTCTCGTACAACTTTTGCAGCATCTACTTGTCCTGAAGCACTGTTCATAATTAATTTAATGAGATCACGCCTCGCCGTTTGCGCACGGCTCTCAGCAGGTTCTCCTTTAGCGTTCTATTATAAAACCTGGCAACAACCGGCTTGGGTCTGCCGGCCCCCGCCGCCGCCGTACCAGGGCGCGGTGCGACGCGAGTAACAAACTCAATATCATCCTTTGTGATGACCAGTCCAGCTTTATTTGCCAATACGATCACTAGCCCAGGCAATAATTCAGCTGAATTCATATGAGAGGCGTATGCCAGTTCTTTGCCTGAATATTGACTTTGCAGCGCTGCCACTTTTCTTCGCTTCGTTCCCTCAGAACTGTCATCAAATATGCTTTCAGGGCGACCGCGTCTTGTAGGCAAAGCATCGCCATGTTTCTTAAGTTTTATGTTTCCGTCCAGTCATGTCTTGTTTTGGTTAATAAATCTATCACTTTTGCGATTGCACTTTGTCTATCTTGAATATTCGGCTTTAAATTTGACGCATATTATTTTCAATTTGGAGACTTCCGACTTCGGACAATTAGTTTGATTTTTAAGATACTTCAGCAAGTCGGAAAACTGATCTTTTTGGTTGAGACTGCTTCAAAACTCCGAGAAGAGCCATTCTGCTAACCTCCATATCCGAAATTCTTGATCCTTAAACAATAAAACATAATTTATTGTAAAAATGTAAAATAAGGGAATAAATCACTGATTAACTATGCACGGAAAACAAAATATAATAAAAAAAACACACAAAAACGCGCACTAATTGCGACTTATCCATATAAATGTGAACTTTGAGGAATAGTTTGAGAAACATTTCAAAGCCGGATCGTTGTATTATTTACTAAATGCTTTATGGTCAGGCCAAGGAGAGGAGGATAGAGGACGCACCTGGTTCCTTCATGCGCCGTCGACTTTGAGCGTCGCCTCCTCGCTCACCCTGGTGTCCAATTACGTGTGATGGATGGATGGCGCAGACTCGCTCCAGCGACGCACGCAGCTGTGTGTCCAGGCCTGGACGTGCGGTTGTTGCGACGGTCTTGTAGCCTACCGTTTGCCTTCGATGGCTTCCCTAACTTTACTGTGACACACTCCTGCACCGTTGCACACGCGGACTTTCTGGTGTGCTCTCGACCGGCGTATATGCGTACCCGGGAGCTCACGGCGACTATGGCGTCGATGCGGCGCGCGGCAGCGTAATTTTGTTGGTGCTTGCTTGTGTAAGGAAGGAAGTGAAGTAGGAGGAAAAAATCGGTATGGAGAAAAACAAATTTTAATGTAGGTAGAAATAAAAGAATCTGGTCAGTCTGTCAGTTGGCGCGGAAATTCAAATATCTACCTGATACATTATTTTATTATCTGTGTTTGCATTGACCATAGCGGCCCCCAAAGAGCGGTTGAGCTCTTTATTTGTAACAATGAAATAGATAAAACAATGCTTAACATGGTATATGTAGGTATAAGTGGCAATTGTTTGTGTGTCGTTAATGAGTAACTTAACCAAAGGTAATAATAACTAGATGATTAAATAAGAAAAACTTAACTAGGTAAAGGCAAAATAAATTTTCATTCGATGGCAGTGGGACTAAACGCGTCACCGCTCTGGTGAGGGCGGACTGGCTCGCAGTTTTCAGCTCTACGACGCGGACAGTGCCATCTGAACCTGGGAAAATTTTTGTGATGCGTCCAGTCTTCCACTGCAGGGGAGGAAGATTAGGCTCTTGTATAATAACGAGGTCACCAACCTGCAAGTTTGTTACGTGCTTGTTCCATTTACGGCGTTCCTGCAGGGTGTGGAGGTACTCCGCCTGATAACGACGCCAGAAACACTGCGACATGTGCTGGATGAGTTTCCAGCGGTTGAGCCGATTGAGAGGAGTATGCTCATGGTTGTACTCAGGCAAAGCTAGCAGAGGCTGGCCTATTAGGGAATGCCCTGGAGTGACCACCAACTAAGTGAGGACGCCTTGTCGTGGCGTGGTGGCTTGCGAGTGTAAAGCTGTTTAACCTCTCATGACCAGAACTGGTGACTGACTCATGGAAGGGTAACGTAGCTAACACTTCACCAAGAGCTTCACCTGCGAGCATTGCAACGGGCGGCAAAGCCGCGGTCTACATCCAGCCCATCCTCACAAACCCAAAACCCAACCTTCACCAGCCTACCTGCCACACCCCAATCCCATCCTGACCTGTACTGCGGGGTGGTGTGTGACAGCCACTCCGTTCACGTCCGTCACCCGCGTGTTTGTGCCGTGCGTGGAGACCCGTGAGGGGGGAGAAGGGGATCCTGGTAGCTGAGCATCTCAGAGAGGTGCAACACGCTGCTTTGGCCCTAGATTCATCCCAAAACGGGAGGTCGCAGTGTAGCCGCACTGCGATCAATCGGCTGTGGTATCCCGTCGGAGGGCTGCTGGCTAGAACCCTCAGGGAGGCGCGACCGCAGTGGGCCGGCACGGTTTGGGGCTTTGCTGTGACTGCCTAGCCCACTCCGCTGCTGTCACTCACTCGTGGTCGGGTCACCCGGAGTGTGGACCGCTCGTACCTCTTGCTTCTGGGGGACGAGCCGTTCCGAGTTCTATACTCCCTGGTGAACCTGGTGCTAAGGCATCCCCTATTGCGGACTCGGTAGTGGGTGGGAAGCCAGGGGGCGAAGAAATAATACAATACATATGTCGGAAGCAACTAATAAACAGTCACATAGGAATAAAAAAGATAAAAAGATGTCGGAGACCCCGGTTACGTCCGTTGCGGTCCCGGCCAACACATCGGGCGCTATGCCCGTACCACCGGTAGCCGCTGCTAGCGCCTTCAATATGGGACGGCTAGCGGCAGCCATCGCTACAGAGCAAGCAGGACCCGACACTTGGGCGGAGACCGCTCGCTTGCGCAAGAAGAAACCGGCAAGTGCCAAGCGCCGCCAGCGACTGAAGAAGCAGGAGGCGCTGAAGCGCGGCCGGCTGGAACTAAGGAGGCAGGAGTCGGCTGGTCAAGCTGTTTCAGCTGCTTCAGCCACAGGGTCTGCCCTCCCTCCCACCCCCCAGAACACCCAGCTGTCATTAGCTCTCGGGCTGAAGTACGGCAGGGAGGGGCACACCACCCCCATTGGTCGGGGAGGTGGGAGACCACTGCCGGTGGCCCCCGGCACCAGCACAGGTGGCTTTACCACACCGTACAAGCGGAATCGGACCGACGAGGATCCATCACCGCGGGGGGGATCGAAGCGTCAACGGGATGGGGCAGGCCAACCCAGGCAGGTCTCGTACGCGGAGACGCTGAACTCCCACCTGAGGGTGGCGGTCACGACGGCCCCTTTCGCGGAATTCACTCCAGTACAGGCGGAACTTGTGAAGAAGACGCTCGAAAACAAATCGTTCCTCGCATCCATTACCCCCAACGCCGAAGGACTCCACTTTCGTGGTATGCCATTTGTGGGGGATGGAGTGCTCAAACTGAACTGCGAGGACGATCGTACACTGCGGTGGCTGCAGCGCACAGTCGAGGAGACTGAATCCTTATGGGAGGGCTGTAAACTACAGGTGTGCAGGCAGGATCAGATCCCGCGCTTGGTCAGGGCGGCTCTGTTTGTGCCCGACTATGAGGGTGGTATGACGGAGCTGCAATTGGCCCTACAGAACCAAAATGCCTGGTACTGTATGCGCTCGTGGGAGCTCACCTTCCATGAACGCAGAGGTGACCCGCCAGGCATCTTCCTCTGTTTTGGAATCCCCCTCAGGGAGGTCCAAAAGGTTCTGGTGAGGAACAGAACGGTCTTTTACAAATTGGGTACTATTTACATCAGGTTCTTCGATGGGGGCAAGCTGAGCGATCAGCCGCCCAAATCAATGATGGACTATTTACCCAAGGGCAAAAGCACAGAACAGACAGACACTGACACAACAATGACGAAGGGGGAGGCAACCACTGCCGGGGAGACCATGGCAGAGGATGCCCTCGACGAGCATACAATCCCAGTTCAAGGGTCGGACTCGGATACCGACACGGACGACACCATGGTGGAAGAAGACGCGGTTGGAACGCACCAAAAGACGGGTGGGGGGGGGGGGGGGGGGGGGGGGGGGGGGGTAAAGGCCCATAGTTCCAATGGCGTCCAAACCCCACACATCAAATAGAACACAGGTAATACAAGCCAATCTTCAGCACAGCCAGGTGGCTACGGCCACCCTGCGCAGACAGCTGGAGACGAGCACGCGTACCATAGCCCTAATCCAAGAGCCGTGGATCAGGAGTGGCAAGGTATGCGGTCTCGGAAGCTTGGGAGGCACAATATTCCAAAATGTAAATGACAGTGGCATCCATCAGAGTCCGGGGGGAGACCAAGACAGAAGTACCGCAAGTGGTGGTAGCCTCAGCCTACCTGCCAATAGACGCTGCTGCTCCAACACAAGAACTGGTGGACCTGGTTGCCTTCTGTGAGGAAGGCAAACAACAAATCATCGTCGCAGCAGACACCAACGCACACCACACGATCTGGGGGAGCTCCACCACAAACAAGAGAGGTGAGGATTTCTCAGACTTCCTATTTTGCACTACCCTAAACATCTTAAACACGGGAACAGAACCAACTTTTGTCACTTCCAGATGCCAGCAGTCATAGATGTCACATTAGCCTCAAACGAGACTGCTGAGCACATCTGTGGCTGGCACGTATCAGAAGATGCATCCTGCTCGGACCATAGATGGATCTGTTTCGACTTACATGTGAGCTTTCAGGGACCAGCACCCAGGAGGTTCCCAAGGAAAACGGACAAAGCCAAATTCCTTGGCGGTGTACGAGACAGAATAGGCAATGGCGAAGCACCAGGGCCCATAGAAACGACAGATGACATAGAATTGTGGGTAAATACCATCACCTCTACGCTCATCGAAAACTACCACCTATCCTGCCCGCTAAGGGAATGCTCTAGCACCACCGGCAAAAGCAAAAGTTGGTGGAGCCCTAAGCTGGAGCAACTCAAAAGGAAGGTAAGAAAACTCTTTAATAGGGCAAGAAACACACGAACGGATACAGACTGGGGGCTCTATAAGGCAGCACAGTCAGAGTACAACAAGGACATCAGGGCGCACAAAAGACGGTCGTGGAGAGGCTTCTGTGAAGGTATAAAAAGAACAAGTGAAGCAGCCAGAATCAAGAAGTTACTCTCTAACGACCGAAGGGGCACCCTGGGAAACCTGAAGAAGTCAGACGGGACATACACACAGGACGACTCGGAAACATGCGAGGTATTACTGGAAACCCACTTCCCAGGACTGTACCTTAGTCAGGACGCGGAATGGGGGGATCCGGAGCACAATGCCCCCATTGCATCAGAATGGACATCGGCCGAAAGAATAGTCACCGACAACAAGGTGAGATGGGCCGTAAACAGTTTCCAGACCTTCAAGGCAGCAGGCCTCGATGAGATCTTCCCGGGGCTCATGCAGTGGACCATAGACATCACAACTCTTATACTAGTCGACATATTTAGGGCGTGTCTTGCGCACAAATATGTCCCCAGACCATGGAGAGAGGTAAAAGTAGTGTTCCTTCCAAAGCCAGGCAAGGACGACTACACGCTGGCAAAATCGTACAGACCGATCAGCCTGACCTCCTTTCTCCTTAAAACCCTGGAAAGGCTCAGCGACAGGGAAATCAGAGACATAACTATAGTCAGAAATCCCCTTCACGCTAACCAGCACGCCTACACTCCAGGAAAATCAACAGAATCGGCACTTCACTGCGTGGTATCAAAGATAGAAAGTGCCATAAGCAATAAAAACTCCACCCTAGGAACCTTCATTGACATAGAAGGCGCCTTTGACAAAACTACCTTCATCAGTATCAGAGCAGCCCTAGCTAGATTTGAAGTCGATCCAACAATCACAGACTGGATCGATAACATGCTCAAGCTTAGGGCCGTCCAATTCACTATTAACAACACAACGAGGGGGGTGGTAGCTAGAGGCTGCCCCCAAGGCGGCGTACTGTCGCCCCTACTCTGGAACTTAGTAGTCGATGATCTTATCAGGCAACTGAACGAGAGTGGCTACTACACGATAGGATACGCAGACGACCTGGCAATCCTAATAAATGGATTATTTGAGGGAACCCTGTGCAATATGACTCAGGGCGCCCTGAGGATTGTCGAAAAATGGTGTAAGGACTATTCGCTTAATGTTAACCCCGGCAAAACAGAGATGGTCCTCTTCACCAACAGAAGGAGACTGGGCGCTATGCAGCTGCCCAGACTGTTCAACACACAACTGACTCTATCGTCAGAGGTAAAGTATCTAGGTGTAATCCTAGACTCCAAGCTAAACTGGTCGAAACATCTGGAACACAAGCTAAAGAAGGCGAGCATATCCTTCTGGCAATGCCAGAGGCTCATGGGTAAATCATGGGGTCTCCGGCCAAAGATTTCTCTCTGGTTATATAAAGCAGTCATCAGACCTACGGTAACATATGGTGCAGTAGTCTGGTGGCCCAGGACAAAGCTGAGCACAGGAGTCGAGAAGCTACAGCGACTCCAAAGACTGGCGTGCGTGGCAACAACAGGATGCATGCGCACAACACCGACTACAGCTATGGAGGTAATACTATCTTTAGTACCGCTAGACCTGTACGTACAACAGGAGGCTGCGTCTGCGGCGGTGAGACTCAGAACTCTGGGACTCTGGCACAATAACGCCACACTGCCACACACAAAGCTCCTTCAGAAGGTAACAGCGGAGATACCGCTACTGGCAGCCTGCTGTGACCGTATACCCAAACTGTACGTATTTGAGAGATCATACACTATCAACCTGGCCGGAGAGGCCAAAGACCAATCAGAGGAGCTACGCATATATACCGATGGCTCCAAGACGAAGACAGGTACAGGCGCTGCAGCGCACTCCCTGGACCTAAACATCAACAGGTACACTTACCTTGGACAACATAACTCAATATTCCAGGCAGAATGTGTCGGGATCATTGAAGCAGCTACAATAGTGGCCCAGCGCAACATGGAGGGACAGAGCATCAAGATACTGTCGGACAGCGCTTCAGTACTAGCGGCGCTGAACGGCAGTATAATGAGCTCAGGACTAATCCGTCAATGTCACCTCGCGCTGGAGACCATTGCTACAAGAAACAAGGTAACGCTACAGTGGATAAAGGGCCACAGCGGATCCCGGGGGAACGATGCTGCTGACGAACTCGCGAAGAGGGGATCCAGCAGCAAACCTGAAGGACCCGAACCTCTAGTACCACTACCACACAACCAACTGAAAAGTTGGATACACAAACGTACGTATCGACTACACATAGACAGATGGGCAGCGGGCAGTGACTGCAGATAGGCGAGGGATGCAATGGCTAAGCCGGACCTCCGTCTCGCCAAGACGCTGCTACGTGTCCATAGATCAAAACTACGCATAGTGATAGGTATGCTTACTGGTCACTGTACACTTAACAGACACCTCTATGTAATCGGAGTAACGGACAGTCCACTGTGCAGAGCATGCCTGCAGGCGGACGAGACACGCACCCACGTGCTGCTGGAGTGCGAGGAGTTGGCAGACATAAGGGCGAAGGAGCTGGGAGGCCCTACTACACTTCGAGAGGCGTGCCAGGACCCAAGGAGAGTGTGCCGCCTCCTGGAAGAACTCGGCTGGCTGGATTAAGGCCGTAGGACGCGCAAAAGGCCCGCATGGAAGCGGGCTTAGGCGCGGAAAACGAGTCCACCACAACAACAACAACAGCCCTGGAGTGAGTATATCTATGCTATCAGGATCGCTTGACAGCGGGCACAGTGGTCGTGAATTTAGCACAGCTTCTATTCTGGCGAAAGTGGTGAGCAGCTCCTCGAACGTTAGTGTCTGCTCGCCGACTACCCTTTTGAGCAGTGATTTGGCCGATTTCACGGCTGTCTCCCAAAGTCCCCCCATATGAGGCGCTAATGGAGGGTTGAAGTGCCAATTAACCTGCTGTTTGCGAGCTCCGGCGGCTAATGCATTTTGGTTGTTGGTGGCAGATAGATGTTTGGAAACTTCGTCGAGATGACGACGAGTCCCTACGAAGTTGGTGCCGCAATCGGTGTAAATATCCGTCGGTAAGCCTCTCCGAGACACGAAGCGGCTGAGGCAAGCGACAAAGGCTTCCGTGGTCAAGTCGCTTACCACCTCTAAGTGAGCGGCCTTGGTGGCAAAGCACACGAAGACGCATCATGGTTGATAGGCCTTGTGCACCTTGCTTCCTCGTAGCACTGATGATTTAATGCTGAAAGGGCCAGCGAAGTCGGCCCCGCACCTTTCAAACGCTCTGGCGGGTCTCGTACGGGAGGCGGGAAGGTCGCCCATGTACGGAGCAGAGGGTCTAGCCTTCAGTTTGAAACATTTCATGCACTTGAAGATGACGTGACGCACTACATTGCGCGCTGATAGAATCCAGTATCGGCGGTGCAATAGTGAAGTTAAGGCGGCCGGTCCCACGTGGCAGTACAGACGGTGGTAATGCTCGATCAATATGCGAGTGAGGTGATGTCCTTTTGGCAGAATGGCCGGGTGCTTAGCTTCATATGGAATGCTGGAATGAGTAAGTCGCCCGCCGACTCGAAGAACACCGTTGGCATCAATGAACGGATTCAGTCGGTGGAGGGAGCCCTTGACTGGCTTGCTCGATTCGAGTGCAGCAATTTCGTCGGTGAAGTTTGACCGCTGTACCACTTTGATTGCCTTGTGCAGAGCGTGATCCAGCTCTTGTAGAGTCAAGGCACCTTTCCTTTTGTTTGCAGGGTTGCTACAATTGTGCGCAAAGCGAAGGCACCACCCTATGACAGATGAAAGCTGAGATAGCGAGCTGTATTGGGTCATGAGGTTCCACTCTTCTTTCATTACAGCACACGTGATAGGCGTAACTCGTAGTCCTGGCAGATCTTCTGAAGCTGTCAGCGGAGTGCAGTCGGAAGGCCATGTGGTTGGGTCGTCATGCAGCCATAATGGATCCCACCATAGAGGGTGATTCACTATGTCTGCTGGTAAGAGGCCTCGACTTGCACAATCTGCAGGATTCATATCTGAAGGTACGTGTCTCCAGCACTCAGCAGGGATGGTTCCTTGTATTTGTGACACCCTGTTGGATTCGGAAGTCTGCAGCTTGTGTGGAGGAGTCCAGATCCACGCCAAGCATATGAGGGAATCTATATTTATTTCTTTAGCGAAAATTTCTTTCCCTTAACTAGGTCCACTAAAATAAATATTTACTAAATATAACACCTAACAAAACGAATCAAAGTAAATAATATAGCACATACCTGTAGCTATAGATTCCATGTTCAGTGATTTCAGACGAGCGTTGATATCCAAACACAGTCGTCGAAGTCACATGTAATTTTACGGAGCGCAGAGAACACACAAGCAACCCGCAGCTCACGCAAGTTGACGGGCTTCACTCGATGCTCGCGCGTTTCAGCGGATCTATTGTAGCGCTAAATTAGGGGCGCATTCATAAACATGTTATTCTGTAATGGCGATTATATTCTTGGAATTTCGTGTTTTCCATTAATGACCGACTTTTCCGACCGACCCTTCTGTGCGGCAGCGCGGTGACGCGGTGTTGTCAGCTTCGTCTTTTTAGTGCAACACGTTCGCATACCTATTCTGTGAAAGACATGAGCTGAAATCCTGATATCACTTGAACAGGACCTAACCTAACCACCTCTTTAAAATGTCCAAAATTTGAATTTACCTTAAAGCAATCGCCTAGGTACTTCTATTTTCTGCGAAATCTGAATGATGTTTGCTTTTATAATCGACCTGACTTTTCACATATATTTCATCTATTAATATTCATTTTCTTTTAAGCCACGACACTGATAAGCCAAATAGTGAGCGCTTCCTTTTAAGTCACATTAGGCTATGCCGAAATTAGTGGCAGCCACCTGTTACGTGGTAGAATCAAATAAGTGCGGAGTATGTCATAAGCTGCCGGAGACTGAATGTAAACTATCAACGCCAGTTATTCACTCTACAGTTTTGTATCTGTATTCTGGGATTTAGCATTCGTTTCATTTGTTGTTAAAAAGGCTGTCGTTCATCTACTTCGCTACATTTGATGCCTTTTGCATGACCTTGTGGACTTTTTCGAGATTAGATCGGGCGGTTACATGTGATTCAACATCTATTTTCCGCGAGTAACGCGACCAAAATGTTTTCCAGTTGTGACCATAGATTTGAGTTTTATTTTTCTGGCAATATCCACAGAAAGTCTCTGTGAGAGCGCCGTACCTAGTGAAACTCACAGATAGATCACTCTTTATAATCGTAGTTACACTATTTAATACGCTTATCAGGTCCTCATTATATTCTAATGTATAAAAATAACACTTGAGGAGTGACCATTCAAAACCCACGTTTCCACTTTTGCTGTTTTTACAGCAAAGACAAAAAACTGCCTATAGTGCGGGTCTTTAGAAATTGTTAGTGTTTTTTGTGTTTTCATCAAATTGAGTTCTTTAGAGCAATCATTTCTTTAGGTCCGAAGGGAGCTTCCCTAGCACTACATGCAGCAACATGAATGACCAACGGTCGCACAATCGGCGCACGTTTTGAAATCGTCTTACTGTCTAATGTCTCTTGGAGCAATAAAGAATTTTCTATCTATCTACACACGGGAGCCCAAGCTTTCTTAACGCATTCAACGCTACCACTAGAGGGTGGTATAGCTCTCCCCGAAGACCCGCCAACCTCGTGACGCACGGCAACATACAGATTTGGTCGACATGAATGTCGGCCAATCGGCGCACGTTTTGAAATCGTCTTACTGTCAAATGTCTCTTGGAGCAATAAAGAATTTTCTATCTACACACAGGAGCCCAAGCTTTCTTAACGCATTCAGCGCTACCACCAGAGGGTTGTATAGCTGTCCCCGAAGACCCGCCAACCTCGTGACGCGCGGCAACACCAAGATTTGGTCGACATGAACGTCGGCCAATCGGCGCACGTTTTGAAATCGTCTTACTGTCAAATGTCTCTTGGAGCAATAAATAATTTGCTATCTATCTACACACAAACATGTAGCATACAAGTCGAACAGAGAAGCTCCTTTTTTTAACTCTCTTAATTAATTCACATAAAATTAACAGTCAATTTGCGATAAAATCTGGTGCGAGTCGCACATGCGGCGTTTCCTAAGTAACACCCCTGGTACTGAAATGTTGAGAATCACTGCCCAGCAAAGTGTTCGTGACGACAGTGAAAAGTTTACTTACCGAAAAACTTTTTCTTTGTTGACCTTCCACTTTTCTGGTTGTCGCACTAGTTTCCTCGATTTGGTCTCTGTTTCCAAAATTTCTTGAGCGTTTTCATCCATTTTTGGAATTTTAATCCATTAAAAACACGGAGAAATAACTCGAACCGCACCACTTTCACACGCAATTTCAAAATGGCCGTCATCTTCATATTAGCCGCGCGCTGATTGGTCGAAGTGGATTTGACGAAATTCGAATGTCAAGTGTACTCGATTCAACCAATGTTGAAACAAGAGTCACTTTTCTAAGCAGATTTTAAAGGTAATGGGGTGGATTGGGCCAGTTATGAAATTGAAAAAAATATTCTATTATATGAAGTGAGGCTACCTGCATACACAGATTAAAAATTTAGTTTTTTTTTTATTTGACCAATATTGAAACTAGCCCACTCAGTTTTGTATCTGTATTGTTGATATTTGAAATTTAATTTAAAAGGGTTTTTATTAATGCTGTTTCTTTCCAACTGGTATAATTTTCTCAAGTGTGAAAACTTTGCCATTTTTCTAACATGCGTATTGAAGTTAAGATAAATGTGTTGTCGCTATCTTTCACATTAAGCAAATTATTGCGTCATATGTAAATTAAGAATATGAAATTCAATAAATTTGTTGCATCTTGTAAATAAAATATATCCCCCACTCATTGATCTGTACGAACTTTGATTTCCTGTCGTTATATTACACACAGAACATTGAGCCCTAGTTCCTGTACAGTTTGCATAGTTTCTACGGTCAGTTTTTTTAGTCGGAAGCATTCATTGAAATTACAGGTATCAGTCGAACAACTTGTTTAAAATTACCGAAGCACTTATCACGAAGCTATGCACTGTTTTTGCCAATTTGTTTATATTGTTAACTGTAAATCCAATGATAGTATTAGTCTTATAATGTATGTTACTTTTTACATAAATCTCATCAATCAATACGTTAACATTTATCTTTGCATATTTATTTATATATTTAGCTGTTTTAAATAGAAACTCTTTATTGCACACGATTGAAAGAAGAACCGACAAGAAACAAGAAAAACATAGTGCGCAGACATTGCAAGTGATTTCTCCCAGTCAACCTGTTTTATAAGTTTTAATAAATAGTTTTCATTGTTTTAATTATTTTTACAAAGATTGAAGGAAGCTGTTATCTGTTGAATGTATCTTTTATTGAACGCGGCGGCACAAGCACTCCTTGTAAATTGCAATAGTAGATGTTCTCTCACTTAACTTGATTTGCAAAACCACAAGAAAATCACTAAAGAGTTTTCGTCAATTTACTATTAATCAATCTAATGACAGCCAAGAGCTGTATTACGAGCCCACGCAGTGACGTTGGCCGCACGGTGAATAAAAACAACTATTCAATCTTCTTCAAGTGACAGCTAGAGAGAGATATGCTCAGTTTGTATATTGCTACACCTAAAGTCCGCGTTGCAATGGCGATCTTGCAATATAGAGCAGAACCACCTCAAGGTACACCTAATTATATAGTGTCAAGTTCTATAACAATTTCTCTATATACTATTTTCAGTCATGCCTCACGAATCAGGTGAATTAGTTCAAGAACTGGACAACAGACTGCGCAGGAGACAGATCGTACACCGCTGCAGACAGAAAGCTTACCGCAGGCGCCACCGGCGGCGGAGAGACCACTATCGGTATCGTGTATGTCTTGGGAGACCCAGTTCAGGAAGTCGTCGACGTAGGTGATGAAATTCACATTGACATCGCTTCTCGATGGACTGCCATACTGAAAAAAAATTGGATTAAATTAAGAAAAAAGGAAAGAATTGCAAAAGACTTATCCGGTTCCGTCGAAGTGCCCTCTCCTGAAGAGCTCCTAACTAAATGCCGAAGCAGAAGGCTTTAATCTACAAAAAATAGGGACAAGAGAATGGAGAAGAAACAAGAACTCCTCTCGTGCGTATAAAATATAATTAATGATGATATGTATAAACCCACGTTATTGAAAATCATCAAGGACATCAATCAGCAGGCTTCTGTGCGACCTGCAACACTGGGGAAACGGAGTCTCGGAAGAAAATAAAATTACCGAGCCTCGATGAGAGTCTCACTAAAACATTAAGTAACCGACAGGAAGTGGATTACCTTTTCGGTGACAAATTAAGAGACGCATGTACGCAAGAACATAAATTCTTTTGAGTTAAATAACGCAAGTCGCAATTATAAGACACGTAACTCAGAGCGTTTAAAATATGTTGCGCATAAATCGGCGATGGCTGAAAAAGACCCTGACGTGATTGGACCCAAGTTGTACTAAAATGTTCCTGATAAAATTAAATCTATAAATAGTGACAATGTGTTCCTGAGTCAGCTAAAAATATGTCTCTTAGACAATCCATTTTACAAGTGAATTTTTGTTATTGTAAATAAAAATTCTGCTGACTGATCTTTTATTTTCTTTTTTACTTTGACATAGTTGTTATATTCAACGTAATTAAAACTTAGTGCCTATGTAAGTTATATTGAAAAAAAAAACTATATAAGGTTTCTTACTTGGTTCTTCCTTATAGATTGCACTGCTGAACGGGACATGACAAAAAAAATTAATATGCATATGTCTCAATGAAATATTGTTATATGTAATATGTAATAAAGAACACACACCTAATGGTGTGTGTTCTTTATGGCGAAATAAATATCGGAATCTGAATCTCCAATAAAATCAACAAACCAGATTAAGAAAACCGGTCTTCAACTTCAGGTCCCGAAGATTAATGCACTGCTTAAACCGCAATCAACGCCTGGCATCAGGTCACAAGAAAACTGGCGAGGCTCACCTAGGGTTGCCACCTCCAATGTTTGATAGGCCGGGACAAATTATTTCGTAGGAATGACAAAGCAAATAAAAATGCGCTATTTCAATAAGTACGAAGAAAATATGCATTATGTACTGAAAAATGGTAGTAGTATTATACTACCTAGGAATCATTTCCTTTTCCATGTGTATTTCTGATCCGATTTTGCTGCCTTTATTAAATTAATGGATTGGCTTGTATTTTCATTAATGAAAGTTGCGAATTCACTACAAGTGAGAGAAAAGTTTAATCTTACTTGTATTTCAGCCTTCACCATTTCGATTCCAAGCTTATTTCTTTCTTTTGACCATAAATTTGTCATATGGCTGAAAATTCTTTCAGCATATGCGTTGCTAATAGGAACGGACATTATAAAACAAATCACTTTGTATAGTTCTGGGGCAGCAAAATTTACAAAAAAATTAGACCACATTTTATCTTCTGATATTTCCAGAGATTTGATGTGTTTTGTGTTTTCGCGCAATGTGCAATAATCTTCATACAGTTTATCCGTGTTAATTTCAACATTGAGAGATTTTACTAAATTTTCAAGGACATCCCACAAAAACAGTTCTTTCTTTAAAGAAAGGCTTGATATTTTTTTTAAAAACCCCGAATCAAACGTATAATAATCTTGTAAATATGCACTGCATTTGCGCAAAAACATTATAGCCTCCCTTTCAAAGGTATCCCTGTCTTGGCCGTTTAATTTATTTTTTATCTGTTTCACCTTGCTGCCAAAAAACTTATCAGATACACGATTTTCAATTTTTGACTTTAATGTGCACATAATATCATGAACTTCAATAGGTGTTGTTGAATCACATTCCAGCAGTCGAACAGCAGTTTCGAAGATCGGTAGCAAGTTATGAAGAAAGTAAATGTAGCATTCTGGTAGTCCTTCTGAAGTGTGGGATTCTTGGGCTTGATTTTCTCCGACAAATTGCCAGATAATTTTACTGCAATCTTCTTCCCCTTTCGCCAAAAAATAATTCTTCAAAGCTGGCCAGCAGTAAGCGAGTCGATCGATAGCCGGGAAAACAGATAACCATCGGGTCGGTACGTGTCGTAGAATATCTTTATATTCAATAGCAGTCAGTCCAGTCACTGACACCGGCCGCCGCCGGCATGCCATGGCGGCGCGGCGGCGGCAGCGCGGCGCGTAAATTGTCAATCCTTCGCTCTTCGATTTTGTAATAAATTCCGGGACATTTACAATTCAAACCGGGACTCGGGACAAGTTACAGAATAACGGGACTGTCCCGGCCAAACCGGGACAGGTGGCAAGCCTAGGCTCACCCCGTCAATAAGCACCGCAAGTGAAGACTTGGCGAGGAACATTCAGATAATCGACGTGTTTTTATCGTGCGATGCCATTTATTATTGTATCGCTCCGTGAGCGATGATCAATTCTTAATCCAATCATAGGAGCCCGTAAAGCTGAATTGTTGCCACAGCCACGTTTTTTTACAGTTCTTATTCACACTCCTTATCTCATCCTACCCCTCACCTCCACGGCAACCAACATCGATAGGTAATTAGAGCAGCAGAAATATATAAATGGTGATGTAAAATTAATAGTGAAAAGTTAATCTATTTAGAACGTGACCATGCGCTCATTTATAATAGATAATATTGCAATTAACTGCATTCAAATTAATTCATTCGTACGCTAAATTCTGCTCAGTGTGCACTCATCTCTGCTACGCTCGCAAAATGGATAATATTCACTTTTTCATTTTAACTCTACGCCTCATCTATGGTGAGCTCGGCAACCACGACGGGGGTAGTGACGGTGGTTTAATATTATCTTCAAGACAATTCATAACAACATCAGTCACTTGTTCAACACGTCCCATGTTACTGCAATCATCTCTACCAGAATTAGAGAGAGGCAGCAGTGGTGGAGTGAAAAATTGGAGGGTGAAGATGACGCTGGTCGCAGACGGTATGGGGGAGAGGAAAGAGGTGATATTACCGCCTCATCTTGATGTCGCTATTCCTCTTTGTTACACCAAGAACGACTCCAACGAATCATCCGCCGTAACAATAGAGAGAGTGCAGATAATCCTCGATTGCGAGATCAACACTTCAATCACACCCCCACATTTCTCCTCGTCAATGATGCAACTGGTGAGGCGGGATGTTAAAGTCGCGAAGTCGGGATATGTTCAATCAGGTGATGATAGACGATGAAGGTGGGGTGGAGATGACGCTCAAGGTGAAAAAACAACACGCACGCACGCACGGACAGACGACGGAGGCTTAGTAATAGGCTTCCGTCTGGGAAACGGAAACCTAAAAATAAGATACTATTCTTAGATAATATTGTAGGATATGATATATCATGTTCTATTTATTTGCTATTCTGAACAAGTCTGTATGGATTTTTGTTAGTTTTTGCACATAACATTTTTGTATCTTCACCATACATTTGAGCAGTAGAATTTGAAAAAAAAATTATGGAGGTTGTGCAGGTAAAACCAAATAAATTCTACACAGGTTGCTCGGACTGACAAATATAAAATGTCCTGTTAAAAAAGGATAGTCGATTCCATCCTGTATAAAGGTCGAATTTCGGGTGCTTCTATATCGGAAATACATCACTACATACCTTGTCACTTGCTCTATAATTTTTTTAAAAGCTTATATTTAATGTATGGATAAATTGATTTTTTTATTAGACACATTTTTTTGGAACCGTTGCACAATTTAATGTACAGAATCGAACTCTTTTGGGTTAAATGTGTAATTACGGGACGTTGTGCATAGTGTAGATGCCCGAAATTACCTAAACACATTTGTATATTTAGTCTCTTGATGAAAAACAAAATAAAACCAAAATAATTACAAAAACTGATCATCGTCATCTAGATGCCTGACTGCAGATATTTGGATTGTGGGCTGCCTAGATGTCTGCCCGCTGGAGGAACTTGAGCGAGATCTGCTGGAGGGAAGCAATGCACCTAATGACCGTAGATGCTTTCTTCGTGTGCCATATGCATTGTAAAGAAGGCCTGAAGCATTTCTCTGGTTTGGAACCTTGTGGCAGACAAGTAAGGTGCATAAAAGTGAGCTGGTGATTCTTTGGGAAAAATAGTTGCAATTTCATGAGACAATTTCAGAAATTTTGGTCCGGAGATTGCTCTGTCGGGCCTATCTTCTAACTGATTTCTAATTATAAAATTTTATATTTGCTTCTGTAGTTCAGAGTTCAGTAAGCCGCCATTGTGAGCCCCCATAGCCAATATTGCTCTTCCCTCGGCTGTTTTGTGCAGTATAACCAGCGCCTGTAAAAAGTATTATTTATTAGTAAGGTGCATAAAACTGAGCTGGTGATTCTTTGGGAAAAATAGTTGCAATTTCATGAGACAATTTCAGAAATTTTGGTCCGGAGATTGCTCTGTCGGGCCTATCTTCTAACTGATTTCTAATTATAAAATTTTATATTTGCTTCTGTAGTTCAGAGTTCAGTAAGCCGCCATTGTGAGCCCCCTTAGCCAATATTGCTCTTCCCTCGGCTGTTTTTGCAGTATAGCCAGCGCCTGTAAAAAGTATTATTTATTTATAAAAGGTTTAAAATAATTTTTTTCACATGAGGCAAAGGTGTTGACTGTCACTATCCAATTAATTAGAATTGAATATAATTAAATAGAACCTCATTAGAATTGGTTTCTTGGTGGGTGGAGCTGATGTATTCTGATGCTAGCCCATCGGTGCTTGTGTTGGGAATCTCTGCTATGACGCTGTCATTCAATACGTTATCTACAAAACTAGAGTTTAAAGTGGGAAGACTTTCGGAATCCTGCAAAAATAAAAAGTTACTTCAATAAGAACAGTCATAAATTGTGAAATCACTCAAAAGTCCACTATCAATATGCTCTGATTTTTAATTCTCTGGAGTAAATGGACATATATACTAGGTGATTGCATAATTTTTTAATAAATAATAAAAAAATTAAAACACCACTGCTTCACTAAAACATGAAATGAATCGCTCAGTCGGTGCCTAACCACAGTTAACTAACATAGAACATTAATTTCTCAGTTGTATGTTTAGGTACTACGACAGCAAAGTTGGTAACATTATTAAGCGAAATAATTTTTCCAACTGTACGTTTACTCTGTGTAATTAAAAATCCGAGCATAGTTGAACAATGCAATAAAGTAATGTGTACCTCAATTTAAAAAAGTGCGAGTCGGACCCGCGCACCGACGTTTCCGCACTACAAAAAAAAAAAAAATTTAATAATTTAAAAAGAAATTGTTTTCTCATTGTTTTGTCATAGAGAACATTATCCCCACACATTTAAACATCGACGAAACTGTTGTACACATTCGTCACCACTTTTGCTTAACGATGATTGACGGCAAAACATTCAGTGCCATTGCAGAATCTTCTAACCAATCCTGTGGGATATTTCAGGCTACTCCCAAAATAATGAACGATTTGGATAAAATAGCTTCGCTAACTGCGAAGGAGAGGTTATACGCATATGGACTCTCTACCTTGCACGCGTGGATTAGATGCTTTGAGTGCATCTTGCACATAAGCTACAGGTTAGATTGTAAGAAATGGTCCGTTCGCAGTGCTGAGGATAAAAAATCGACGGAAGACAGAAAGAAAAGAATCATCGATGAGATGAAACAGAAAATGAATCTACTAGTAGATATTCCAAAGCCAGGCTATGGAACAACTAACGATGGTAACACTGCGAGGCGGTTCTTCAAAAACCCTTAATTAGCTTCATCGATCATCGGCGTTGATGAAAGGCTAATAAAACGGCTAGGAGTATGGCATGTGGATATGAGGTTGACGTGGGCGCTTTTAGAGAATATGGGCTTGAAACTGCCAAGCTGTACGTGCAGCTGTACCCATGGTACTACATGCCTGCAAGCGTTCACAAGATCCTCATACATGGTATAGGGAATTTCACACACGCAAAATGTCTCGGGAAAAAACTATGGAAGATTTATTTCATACCTTGTTGTTTTCCTCGGATCCAGTTATTTCTACAATCTCAAGAACGACTTCGGTTCAACAGCGGTATAATGAAGGAAAGGGTATTCCTGAAGATGTGATCCACGTTTACCAATTGACTTCAATAACGCATACGAATCAAGCTCCTTCTTTCAGATTGACTTGCTTAATCGACGATATTTGAAAGAGTTATGACCCGATTATTAGAAGAGTTACGGCACGATCAAAGGGGGAAGCACTGACATGGCACCTAGTTCACCCGGTGTTATGGGCTGACATCACGGACGTTGTAGGTGATGTAGCCAACGGTGTCAGTTTCCATAAAAAAAAAAAAATTATGATAAGACTCGACACTTATACTACTAAAGAGTTACTCAAGAGAACTAAGTACTTGACACCCTCCCCACCCCTCGCCAACCCCTCCATTCCGCGAATTTAATGACGCAACCTCGTATATTCATTTTGTAAGGTTTGTTTAGTTTAAGCTAGGTTAGGTAAATCATCACTTAATTATAAAATATTAATAAGTTTTTATGTATTTAGATAGGTTTATTAGGCTTAGATAAGGCTAGATTTTTATTAAATAATTTTAATTTTTACAATATATTGAAATAATTTTTTTCTCTACTAAGAAGGGAATTATTCACTCAAAAACACAAATTTGAATAGATTTTCTTCTCATAACTCATATATTAATCTGTAATGATCATCCAATGAAGGCAACAATTTGAAATAGTAATCTTCAGTTGCTAGATTGGTCTATTTACCCACTGTGCGCCGCCGTCCCCACCGCCGCCGCCGCTGCCGCCACCACTCACCATTGAAAATTTTATCTTCAAAATGTGTCGATTATCAGAATGGTCTCACTTCGGTGGTGAGGTGGGCGTATAAAGAAATTTATAATGTGGATAGAGGGTTATCATCGTGTGAGAGCGGTAGAGTCAATAGAATAATTGAAAGATATCACTAAAAAAATACGAGAGAAAAAAAACAATCCTGCTGTATACACGGTGTTTGATGACCATAGGCATTGATTTTATAGGGGGAGTCAGATGTACCGTCAGCGATGTTTTAAAGGTAACATGAAATTAGTCTTCAATTATGTCCTAAGATGGCGCCAGGAGTATCGAATTTGAATTAAATAATTATTATATTTTTAAATCTGCTAATTATAGAACGATGCTAAGTGGGAACAGCATAGTTAAATTTAAAGATTATTTTATATTAAGTAGAAATTTCAAAATAGTGTATTTTAAGGTTTTCATAATTTTTCCAATAAATATTTTCATGTTTTGTCAGTCCGTGAGCTTGGCGGATAAAATGTATAATTTCGCCGCTTCTGCATCATAGATGTCAGACCAAAGTTAAGTTGTCCTATTTGTCTATAGATGGCATGCCTATTTCTTATTATATTTTTAGTTGCCAAATACCCACAAACCAAATCTGCGTGCAATTCAAATACGCGCGTGCGGTTAGGATAAAGTGGAGATACCTTCTTTAAAATTATATTTTTTTACCTCACCACCTTTGAAAACGGAAACAAACACGATGGATTAAATATAATAATAATAATAAAAATCGTTAGCCATTTATAAGAAAATCGACCTCAACGAAATAATTTGTATGACAGCTACCCTTATTTTTTTTAATTAAAAAAAACTAAAAAAGGTACCCCTAGATTATCATTTCAAACTACTAAATACGAATTTTGAACGAAATCGGTTGAGCAGTTTAGGCACAAGGTCGCTGGACGGACACACACACACACACACACACATACATGTTTCTCAAAACCACTTTTTTGGGATCGTTGACAGATATATAGCCCAAATCTGTACTGTGTGGGGCCGGTACTTTAAAAGAATAGCCCCACTGCATCTCTCCCCGTGTATGTCGTAAAAGGCGACTAAGGGATATGACCCCCTTCTTATATTACTAGGTGGTAGGGTTTAACCCGCCCGGGTTGGTACCACCGCACTGAATGAAAGGTCGGTCCAAACGGCTATGTAAATAGTTTGTGTTTTCCGTCCAGTTCAGTGTAGTCGGCACGACCGAAGGGAAGCACTGACGTGGCACCAAGTTCACCCGGTGTTATGGGCTGACATCACGGATGTTGTAGGTGATGTAGCCAACCGTGTCAGTTTCAATAAAAAAAAAAAAAATCAGTCGCATTCTCAACTTCGACATTTTGGACGATCACAATACTTCCTTTCTCCTTACAGTCGCTCGAAAGTAAAAAGCCACCTCCATAGTTTTTAGCCGTTGCGGCAATTTATCGATCGACGCGCGACGTTCGCTTGTTTTGGAACACGCAAATGTTTGCGTGGAGCGTGCAGGCAAGCGATACGGGTTACTGCGCGTGGAAAAAGGATGACACAATATCGATGCGATCTCTTGAGACGGTCGGTTCTGTATTCACGCGATACGCACACTACCATAATCGCGGTGTCTCGTTTTAGTAATAGTTGAAGTATGAACAAAATGTGTTTGAGTATGAAGTAGGGAGTCCAGGCACCGAATTAAAAAAAGTTGAGTCCAGGGCTATTTTTTCCATCTACGATGCTGCTGGTGGTGTTATACCAAAGAGATTAAAAGAGGGTGGGTTTAATGTATTTGTGATAAGCTTTACAGAATATATAAGTCAATCAATGACGTATCATGCTTTGAAGTCAATGATATTTTATATAAAATTGTAAAATTGTAGATTTTACCAATGACGTATCATGTAACATAAAATCTCTTTGGATTTTACCGACGACGACACGACGACGAATAAAATAAAAAAATAGTAAATCTGATTTAAATGCAAAATTGATAATAAACCATCGCTTCTCTTATATTCTCTATCTTTTTCGGGAGGAAGGAAGGGATTCCTTCCTCGCCCATCTCTCACTCACCTCTCTCCCGGTCTTCTCTCCTCGATCCCGCCTTCCTCCCCTCCTTCCCCTCACCCTTCACGGACCCCCTCTTTGCCACCTTCCCTTTCGCCCATTCCCTCCCTCTCTCCCTACTTCCCTTCCTCCCCTCATGTCGCCCCTCCTTCCCATCACCCTCGCATTCCATTCCTCCCCTACTACCCCTCATCCTGTCCGCAACCCCCTCTTACCCCGCCCCTTCCCCCTTTCAACCTCTCACTCCCTCGATATCCATTCCTCCTCGTTCCCTCTACTACCTCCCTCCCCCACACCTACCCTCATTCACTAACCCTTCCTCCCTCCATACCTCTCCTCCTCTTCTTCTTTTTTTTATGGAAACTGACATGGTTGGATACATCACCTACAACATCCGTGATGTCGGACATGTCGTGCCGGCTATACTGAACTGGACGGAAAAAGTAGGTGAGCTATGCCGCTACGACGCCACTTTCAAACTTCAAAATTTTCTAAGTCCCGGGAATCGGGGGGCGTGGCCTAATTTGGGGTGTACGTAGGGCTTCGGAGTCAGGGTTCAGCTCCAGGGTGCCAGGTCAGGGTGCTGCGCCCCATCAATTTGGTGTGTACGTAGGCCTTCGGAGTCAGGGTTCAGACCTTCGGATTCAGGATTCAGGCCTTAGGATTCAGGATTCAGGGTTCCAGATTCAGGGTTCAGGTCCAGGGTGCTAGGTCAGGGTGCTGCGCCCCATCCATTTGAGGCGTACGTAGGCCTTCGGAGTCATGGTTCAGCTCCAGGGTGCTGCACCCCACCAGCATGGTTCCACATGCACCGAGGCTTCGCCCCTGCCCCCTACCCCGCCCCGCCCCTGCCACACCCTTCGCCCCAGCCTTCACCCCTCCACAGTACCCCTGCCGACCGAGCGCAGGTAAATAGAGGTAGATAAACTAAGAGTGGTGCGTATTGTCTACCTGATAAGGGGTAGTTGATTCACCTCTATTGTCGGGAGGCAGGTTTAAACCTGTAGCAACCTGTAGGAACGACTGACTCCGCTTACGCATTGAATAGAAATATAACATTAACAATTGTTCTGTGAAATGTATTCATACTCAGCATGACTAAGGCATCGTCAGTCAGGTAGGTTGGAGCCTAATGGTGTAGGAATGCAGACATGGCGCCGTCGCCGTCGGGCTTTGGCGGCGGGGAAGTTTGGCTGGTGCATTTAAAAATTCCGACACGCTCACTGTGACCGCAGTCGACAACGATGAACAGTCAGCCGCCAACATTACGCCGAGCTGCACGCCTGCGCCCACCGCTACAATGTCGCTAACGACTATCCACGTGCACACCTCGGGGCCGAGGCACGAGCGCTATTCGTCCGAGTCGGCACGTCTTCAAACATTCAACGATTAGCCACGCGCCCTCCGGCAGAAGCCTGAAGAAATGGTTAAGGCTGGGTTTTTCTACACTGGTTTTGGTGACAAAGTGGCGTGCTTTTACTGCGGAGGAACACTCAACCAGTGGCGACCGGAAGACACACCGTGGGAGGAGCACACGAGGCTAGACCGCTGCGCTTTCGTCTACATAATGAAGGGAGCTGACTTCGCCACAGTCAAAGCAAAAGGATTGGACGAGATCGACATTCCGAGCTATTCGCCATACTTGTATGCGCCATCAGACGATGGAGCCTTTAACTTGAAATGATTAATTTTCAATAAATATTTTTACATTTAAACAGTGAATACATTTATTTCAACCCACCCACACCCATAAATGAAACAAAAGTTAGCAGAAATGTTTATTTATTTTCACAAATCTTAATACTAAAGTGTACATGATATATGTTTTAGAAAAGTCACTTAAACCCATTATTTACATAAATGGGGCAACCTAAGTTTCGTCAGCAAATATTTATTTCTTGGTCAGGTCTATGATGGTTGTTTTAAAGATGATGATGATGGCGTGGTATATAGGTTAGAAATCAGCTTGCTGTCGCGCTGGTTAATGGTGATATGTATGATGGCCCATTACCTCTGAGAAAAAATTGTATTGGATGTTGTCAGAATATTTTAATTTTTCATGACATATTTTATTATTTAATTTACGTACAAAGTGGAAATCTTATACTCTTAATCTATTTGTATAACATTTTGCTGCGCATCTAAAATTTGCGTAACGATATTGGCTATAGCGGAGATTATCCTTCGCTCATATTGGTTTAGCTCTGGGGTCTGCTGCACAATGCCTAACGTTGGCGATTGATGCTGCTGAGTGATCCAATCTGAAGATTGCAATGTGCACACGTTTGATGTTGGATCTTGCTTGTGCGATGTCAGCGGTGATGGCGGCTGCTGTTGATGTGTAGGCGAATAGTATGCAGATGAGTATCGCGGTGGAGATGTCGCTGGTAGAGGTGGCGATGGTGAATAATTCATCAGGGTATACGTAGGTGAGCCGTAGGTGGGTGAGTATCGCGTTGGATATATCGTTGGTGGAGATGTAGGTGGTGAATTAAGCAGCGGTGAGTCTTGCGCAAGCGAACCCACCCAACTTATGAGTGGTGGTGCGGAAATGTATTAGGACAGTGTTTTTCAAACTGTGGATAGCGAAGCCAGTGCTAGGTCAGGGTGCTGCGCCCCACCAGCGTGGTTCCACTGGCACCGAGGCTTCGCCCCTTCCCCCTACCCCGCCCCGCCCCTGCCACCCCCCCCCCCCCCCCCCCTCCGCCAGTCAGGTAGGTTGGAGCCTAATGGTGTAGGAATGCAGACATGGCTGACTCAATATCTTTGGAATTTTACCTGTAGAGACGTGACGTAATGAAGTACCACTCCAACCTATCGTCCTGTGAGTTACACCGAGTCGAGATCGAGGAGGTGAAAGCTCATGCCACTCGGTGTGCGAGTTGGACTCGCACTTAGTCGGGAAACTGGCTCGGTTGACTATATCAACTACAACCTACAGTTATACGTTTATCCTACAGTTGGTGAAAGCTGCAAGTTGAAATCAAACTTATTACAATGGCTCAAGGTACATTATTTATGTTTGATTCCTGCCTACGTGCCGGAGTACCTAGCGTGTTAATACTTGCTTACAGTGTGACTCATTTAGGGATGAACAATTAGAAATTGTGGTGTGAAGGGTGGTTGGTGAAAGCTGCAAGTTGAAATCAAACTTATTACAATGGCTCAAGGTACATTATTTATGTTTGATTCCTGCCTACGTGCCGGAGTACCTAGCGTGTTAATACTTGCTTACAGTGTGACTCATTTAGGGATGAACAATTAGAAATTGTGAACTGGGGTTGACAAAAGAGCTCATTAGTGGTAGATACCAAGGGATCGCTCACAGGCAACGCAGATTGAGACTTGTTGAAATATACCAATTGTTGTGGAGATATTTTTAAAGGTAAAATTTTCTTAGTGCAACTATTGTGAAAGATAACTGATGTCTGGGGTTGAACAAAAGAGCTCATTACTGGAAGGTATCAGCGGGTCGCTCACAGGTGACGCAGCGCAGGTTGAGACTTGCAGAAACATGAAAATGTTTGGTGAAATTATTTAAAAGTAATATCGCGCTGTGATAAAGTGTAGGTAAGTCGACCCTTCCCACAACAGCCATTATTAAAGATAATAGACGTCTTTGGGGGTTGAACAAAAGAGCTCTGTACTGTAAAAACCAACGGGTCCATCTCGTTCGACGCAGATTGAGACTTGTAGAAACATGAAAATGTTTGACAAATTTTTAAAGTAAAATATTTTTTAGTATATACTTTTTCCACATCATCATGTGAGGGGGTGGGGGTTATTTATCTATATAGCTCATGTTTATAAGACTGAGCGCACAATTTTAGTAAAACAGTTCGATCGCAGCAGCACGCCGACTTGTATCTCTACACACCACGGTGAGCTGATTTCTAAATATCGACCACACCAGCATCATCTTCACACCAACCATCATGGACCTAACCAAGATCAACTAAGCGGGCAAGCGAGCCTTCCTGGAGACGCGGAAACTCGCCATCTTGGAGATTGGAAAACTCTACCGAGTGACCGACTTGCGCAAAGTTGCAACCAAATACGGAGATCGCATTGTAGCTGACATCGATGAGACTTTCTGCGTCTTCCTACCCAAGCGGATGATCGACGCCTTCAACAAGGATGGGAAGATGTTCGAAGATATGGTTGAAGCTAGCAGAGAAAACATGCTTGGGCTGAAATACCTTGGTGGGACGTATAATGCTATCGAGTTCGATAGTATGTAAGAAGAGGGCGTGGAAATGTATGTGGAATACCAACGTTTTAGCTGTACGATTTTACAGAAATAAAATTTTTTGTCTAATATATGTACTGTGTATTAAGGAAAATAACCTTATGTAATAAAGCTTATAATTGAACAATATTTTTTAATTTTCATACCCAACCGCACTAGATAATACCAAGGTATATAGTTATTAGTTTCTTAGTAAGAAACTCTAACAATTTTGTGAATCATCAAAATGTATTTCACTAAGGTTGGAAACAAAAGATTAAAAATTGTGCGAATTCTTTTCATAGCTTCAGCCCACAACTTTACCTGCGCACATGTAGGTACTTCTGGCATGAGGGGGCTGCTTCTAGATTAGGAAAGGTGGGTTGACGCTTGAGTTTAAATAATATTATTTCGAGGCATCATTTAAAATTGAAACGTCGTGCAAGCAAGTTCTCAAAGAAATCAACATCATGGGAGTGACCGCTAAATGGCGAATTAACAGCACCGCGCAAGTGCAGGGGGCCATCGTGCGGCACAACAGTGGAAAATTCAATGATGGCGAGCTGTATCGCTGTATTCAGCTAACCTATTCTTCAGGTGAGATATATTTGTCATTATAATATATATTTTATACATACCACTTTTTTTACAGAATCACAATGTTTACTCGATGTGAGCCTATTATACCTTATCACTATTTGATCATTGTCAGCCTCGGTAGCTCAGTGGTGTGTCAACAGCTGTAAAGCAACCCTGGGTGCGGATAGTGCTGAGATGGGTGATTGATCACTCATCCGTTGGAGGCTGACCGTGGTTCGGATCCTACGTTAAACTGTAGGATAAACGTATAACTGTAGGTTGTAGTTGATATAGTCAACCGAGCCAGTTTCCCGACCAAGTGCGAATCCAACTCGCACACCGAGGGTTCCGTATCACCATATCATGGTCAGCACCACTCACGCCATTAGTTATAATGTTTCATACACTACTATTTTGGCACCTATATTTATTATTAAGACCTATACTCAGGGCATTGAGGTGTACCAATGGGTTAAAAAAAAAGCTGAAATCGGCACTTTTGTTAGCACAAAAGGGCTATTGACGATTTAAAAAAAATTTATGTTTTGTCGTTTTATGTATCTCTTTTCTAATTTTATTTATTGTTGCGTTGTATTTAGTTATATTATTTTATTGTGTTGTTACTTTTTGTATTATTCTGTTTTTGCTATCCTTTGTGTTATTATAAGGTATTATTTTAAAGTTGTTATTTATAGTGTTAGTCATTTGTTTGTTTATTGATAGAAAAAGGTTCTGTGCTTATGTTAGGTTAGCACCATTGTTACATTATCATATCTACCTAAGGGTAGACCGGGCAGGATCTACCTGAGATGGGGCCTGGCGGCGAAGCTTTACAAGCGCAATTGTTCAGCCGGAAGCCGGAGCCGGTGGGGTAGCACGTTAAATTTATTAACATTTTATTAGGTAATAATTACTCCAATTAACTACTCTATTAAACTGATATGAAACTTAGGCGGTAATATTTCTAAAAATTATTTTGATTGCTCCAATTAAAACAAGAATTACATTTATTGAAGTTTTATTAGGTACCTATTAATTATCCCCATTAACCTGATAAGACCCTTAGCCTACAGAAAACGTTCAACGAGCCAACATTTCCGAGAGTTGGTGGATGACTCAAGATTCGGGAAGCATGATACCGGATTCGGGAATCATGAATTGGAGCCCAGGAGGTGGCGAGGGTAGCGGAGCGGGGGTAGCGGGGGTGGGGTGGCACGCTAAATTAATAATTTTTTTATTAGGTATTAATTACCCCAATTAACTACTCTATTAAACTGATATGAAGCTTAGGCGGTAACATTTTTAAAATTATTTTAATTACTCCAATTAAAACGAGAATTACATTTATTGACGTTTTATTAGGTATTAATTACCCCAATTAACTGACAAATTGATGGGGCGCAGCACCTTGACCTGGCACCCTGGAGCTGAACCCTGACTCCGATCGGGCGGCAGGGATACTGCGGAGGGGTGAAGGCTGGGGCGGAGGGGGGGGGGGGGGGGGGGGGGGGGGGGGTGGCAGGGGCGGGGCGGGGTAGGGGGAAGGGGCGAAGCCTCGTTGCCAGTGGAACCACGCTGGTGGGGCGCAGCACCCTGACCTAGCACCCTGGACCTGAACCCTGCGGAAATGTTGGCTCGTTGAACGTTTTCTGTAGGCTAAGGGTCTTATCAGGTTAATAGGGATAATTAATAGGTACCTAATAAAACTTCAATTCTTGTTTTAAGTGGCGCAATCAAAATAATTTTTAGAAATATTACCGCCTAAGTTTCATATCAGTTTAATAGAGTAGGTAATTGGAGTAATTATTACCTAATAAAATGTTAATAAATTTAACGTGCTACCCCACCGGCTCCGGCTTCCGGCTGAACAATTGCGCTTGTAAAGCTTCGCCGCCAGGCCCCATCTCAGGTAGATCCTGCCCGGTCTACCCTTAGGTAGATATGATAAAATAAAAATGGTGCTAACCTAACATAAGCACAGTACCTTTTTCTATCAATAAACAAACAAATGACTAACACTATAAATAACAACTTTAAAATAATACCTTATAATAACACAAAGGATAGCAAAAACAGAATAATACATAAAGTAACAACACAATAAAATAATATAACTAAATACAACGCAGCAATAAATAAAATTTGAAAAGAGATACATAAAACGACAAAACATTAATTTTTTTAAACCGTCAATGACCCTTTTGTGCTAACAAGAGTGCCGATTTCAGATTTTTTTTTTTAACACATTGGTACACCTCATTGCCCTGAGTATAGGTCTTAATAATAAATATAGGTGCCAAAATAGTAGTGTATGAAGCATTATAACTAATGGCGTGAGTGGTGCTGACCAAGATATGGTGATACGGAACCCTCGGTGTGCGAGTTGGACTCGCACTTGGTCGCACTTGGTCGGGAAACTGGCTCGGTTGACTATATCAACTACAACCTACAGTTATACGTTTATCCTACAGTTTAATGTAGGATCCGAACCACGGTCAGCCTCCAACGGATGAGTGATCAATCACCCATCTCAGCACTATCCGCACCCACGGTTGCTTTGCAGCTGTTGGCACACCACTGAGCTACGGAGGCTGACAATGATCAAATAGTGATAAGGTATAATGGGTTCACATCGAGTAAACATTGTGATTCTGTAAAAAAAGTGGTGTGTATAAAATATATATTATAATGACAAATATATCTCACCTGAAGAATAGGTTAGCTGAATACAGCGATACAGCTCTTGTGCCGCACGATGGACCCCTGCACTATTTGTCAGTTAATTGGGGTAATTAATACCTATAAAACGTCAATAAATGTAATTCTCGTTTTAATTGGAGTAATTTAAAATAATTTTAAAAAATGTTACCGCCTAAGCTTCATATCAGTTTTAATAGAGTAGTTAATTGGGGTAATTAATACCTAATAAAAAAAATATTAATTTAGCGTGCCACCCCACCCCCGCTACCCCCGCTCCGCTACCCTCGCCACCTCCTGGGCTCCAATTCATGATTCCCGAATCCGGTATCATGCTTCCCGAATCTTGAGTCATCCACCAACTCTCGGAAATGTTGGCTCGATTGAACGTTTTCTGTAGGCTAAGGGTCTTATCAGGTTAATGGGGATAATTAATAGGTACCTAATAAAACTTCAATAAATGTAATTCTTGTTTTAATTGGAGCAATCAAAATAATTTTTAGAAATATTACCGCCTAAGTTTCATATCAGTTTAATAGAGTAGTTAATTGGAGTAATTATTACCTAATAAAATGTTAATAAATTTAACGTGCTACCCCACCGGCTCCGGCTTCCGGCTGAACAATTGCGCTTGTAAAGCTTCGCCGCCAGGCCCCATCTCAGGTAGATCCTGCCCGGTCTACCCTTAGGTAGATATGATAATGTAACAATGGTGCTAACCTAACATAAGCACAGAACCTTTTTCTATCAATAAACAAACAAATGACTAACACTATAAATAACAACTTTAAAATAATACCTTATAATAACACAAAGGATAGCAAAAACAGAATAATACAAAAAGTAACAACACAATAAAATAATATAACTAAATACAACGCAACAATAAATAAAATTAGAAAAGAGATACATAAAACGACAAAACATAAATTTTTTTTAAATCGTCAATAGCCCTTTTGTGCTAACAAAAGTGCCGATTTCAGCTTTTTTTTTAACCCATTGGTACACCTCAATGCCCTGAGTATAGGTCTTAATAATAAATATAGGTGCCAAAATAGTAGTGTATGAAGCATTATAACTAATGGCGTGAGTGGTGCTGACCATGATATGGTGATACGGAACCCTCGGTGTGCGAGTTGGATTCGCACTTGGTCGGGAAACTGGCTCGGTTGACTATATCAACTACAACCTACAGTTATACGTTTATCCTACAGTTTAACGTAGGATCCGAACCACGGTCAGCCTCCAACGGATGAGTGATCAATCACCCATCTCAGCACTATCCGCACCCAGGGTTGCTTTACAGCTGTTGACACACCACTGAGCTACCGAGGCTGACAATGATCAAATAGTGATAAGGTATAATAGGCTCACATCGAGTAAACATTGTGATTCTGTAAAAAAAGTGGTATGTATAAAATATATATTATAATGACAAATATATCTCACCTGAAGAATAGGTTAGCTGAATACAGCGATACAGCTCGCCATCATTGAATTTTCCACTGTTGTGCCGCACGATGGCCCCCTGCACTTGCGCGGTGCTGTTAATTCGCCATTTAGCGGTCACTCCCATGATGTTGATTTCTTTGAGAACTTGCTTGCACGACGTTTCAATTTTAAATGATGCCTCGAAATAATATTATTTAAACTCAAGCGTCAACCCACCTTTCCTAATCTAGAAGCAGCCCCCTCATGCCAGAAGTACCTACATGTGCGCAGGTAAAGTTGTGGGCTGAAGCTATGAAAAGAATTCGCACAATTTTTAATCTTTTGTTTCCAACCTTAGTGAAATACATTTTGATGATTCACAAAATTGTTAGAGTTTCTTACTAAGAAACTAATAACTATATACCTTGGTATTATCTAGTGCGGTTGGGTATGAAAATTAAAAAATATTGTTCAATTATAAGCTTTATTACATAAGGTTATTTTCCTTAATACACAGTACATATATTAGACAAAAAAATTTATTTCTGTAAAATCGTACAGCTAAAACGTTGGTATTCCACATACATTTCCACGCCCTCTTCTTACATACTATCGAACTCGATAGCATTATACGTCCCACCAAGGTATTTCAGCCCAAGCATGTTTTCTCTGCTAGCTTCAACCATATCTTCGAACATCTTCCCATCCTTGTTGAAGGCGTCGATCATCCGCTTGGGTAGGAAGACGCAGAAAGTCTCATCGATGTCAGCTACAATGCGATCTCCGTATTTGGTTGCAACTTTGCGCAAGTCGGTCACTCGGTAGAGTTTTCCAATCTCCAAGATGGCGAGTTTCCGCGTCTCCAGGAAGGCTCGCTTGCCCGCTTAGTTGATCTTGGTTAGGTCCATGATGGTTGGTGTGAAGATGATGCTGGTGTGGTCGATATTTAGAAATCAGCTCACCGTGGTGTGTAGAGATACAAGTCGGCGTGCTGCTGCGATCGAACTGTTTTACTAAAATTGTGCGCTCAGTCTTATAAACATGAGCTATATAGATAAATAACCCCCACCCCCTCTCATGATGATGTGGAAAAAGTATATACTAAAAAATATTTTACTTTAAAAATTTGTCAAACATTTTCATGTTTCTACAAGTCTCAATCTGCGTCGATCGAGATGGACCCGTTGGTTTTTACAGTACAGAGCTCTTTTGTTCAACCCCCAAAGACGTCTATTATCTTTAATAATGGCTGTTGTGGGAAGGGTCGACTTACCTACACTTTATCACAGCGCGATATTACTTTTAAATAATTTCACCAAACATTTTCATGTTTCTGCAAGTCTCAACCTGCGCTGCGTCACCTGTGAGCGACCCGCTGATACCTTCCAGTAATGAGCTCTTTTGTTCAACCCCAGACATCAGTTATCTTTCACAATAGTTGCACTAAGAAAATTTTACCTTTAAAAATATCTCCACAACAATTGGTATATTTCAACAAGTCTCAATCTGCGTTGCCTGTGAGCGATCCCTTGGTATCTACCACTAATGAGCTCTTTTGTCAACCCCAGTTCACAATTTCTAATTGTTCATCCCTAAATGAGTCACACTGTAAGCAAGTATTAACACGCTAGGTACTCCGGCACGTAGGCAGGAATCAAACATAAATAATGTACCTTGAGCCATTGTAATAAGTTTGATTTCAACTTGCAGCTTTCACCAACCACCCTTCACACCACAATTTCTAATTGTTCATCCCTAAATGAGTCACACTGTAAGCAAGTATTAACACGCTAGGTACTCCGGCACGTAGGCAGGAATCAAACATAAATAATGTACCTTGAGCCATTGTAATAAGTTTGATTTCAACTTGCAGCTTTCACCAACTGTAGGATAAACGTATAACTGTAGGTTGTAGTTGATATAGTCAACCGAGCCAGTTTCCCGACTAAGTGCGAGTCCAACTCGCACACCGAGTGGCATGAGCTTTCACCTCCTCGATCTCGACTCGGTGTAACTCACAGGACGATAGGTTGGAGTGGTACTTCATTACGTCACGTCTCTACAGGTAAAATTCCAAAGATATTGAGTCAGCCATGTCTGCATTCCTACACCATTAGGCTCCAACCTACCTGACTGGCGGAGGGGGGGGGGGGGGGGGGGGGGGGGTGGCAGGGGCGGGGCGGGGTAGGGGGAAGGGGCGAAGCCTCGGTGCCAGTGGAACCACGCTGGTGGGGCGCAGCACCCTGACCTAGCACTGGCTTCGCTATCCACAGTTTGAAAAACACTGTCCTAATACATTTCCGCACCACCACTCATAAGTTGGGTGGGTTCGCTTGCGCAAGACTCACCGCTGCTTAATTCACCACCTACATCTCCACCAACGATATATCCAACGCGATACTCACCCACCTACGGCTCACCTACGTATACCCTGATGAATTATTCACCATCGCCACCTCTACCAGCGACATCTCCACCGCGATACTCATCTGCATACTATTCGCCTACACATCAACAGCAGCCGCCATCACCGCTGACATCGCACAAGCAAGATCCAACATCAAACGTGTGCACATTGCAATCTTCAGATTGGATCACTCAGCAGCATCAATCGCCAACGTTAGGCATTGTGCAGCAGACCCCAGAGCTAAACCAATATGAGCGAAGGATAATCTCCGCTATAGCCAATATCGTTACGCAAATTTTAGATGCGCAGCAAAATGTTATACAAATAGATTAAGAGTATAAGATTTCCACTTTGTACGTAAATTAAATAATAAAATATGTCATGAAAAATTAAAATATTCTGACAACATCCAATACAATTTTTTCTCAGAGGTAATGGGCCATCATACATATCACCATTAACCAGCGCGACAGCAAGCTGATTTCTAACCTATATACCACGCCATCATCATCATCTTTAAAACAACCATCATAGACCTGACCAAGAAATAAATATTTGCTGACGAAACTTAGGTTGCCCCATTTATGTAAATAATGGGTTTAAGTGACTTTTCTAAAACATATATCATGTACACTTTAGTATTAAGATTTGTGAAAATAAATAAACATTTCTGCTAACTTTTGTTTCATTTATGGGTGTGGGTGGGTTGAAATAAATGTATTCACTGTTTAAATGTAAAAATATTTATTGAAAATTAATCATTTCAAGTTAAAGGCTCCATCGTCTGATGGCGCATACAAGTATGGCGAATAGCTCGGAATGTCGATCTCGTCCAATCCTTTTGCTTTGACTGTGGCGAAGTCAGCTCCCTTCATTATGTAGACGAAAGCGCAGCGGTCTAGCCTCGTGTGCTCCTCCCACGGTGTGTCTTCCGGTCGCCACTGGTTGAGTGTTCCTCCGCAGTAAAAGCACGCCACTTTGTCACCAAAACCAGTGTAGAAAAACCCAGCCTTAACCATTTCTTCAGGCTTCTGCCGGAGGGCGCGTGGCTAATCGTTGAATGTTTGAAGACGTGCCGACTCGGACGAATAGCGCTCGTGCCTCGGCCCCGAGGTGTGCACGTGGATAGTCGTTAGCGACATTGTGGCGGTGGGCGCAGGCGTGCAGCTCGGCGTAATGTTGGCGGCTGACTGTTCATCGTTGTCGACTGCGGTCACAGTGAGCGTGTCGGAATTTTTAAATGCACCAGCCAAACTTCCCCGCCGCCAAAGCCCGACGGCGACGGCGCCATGTCTGCATTCCTACACCATTAGGCTCCAACCTACCTGACTGACGATGCCTTAGTCATGCTGAGTATGAATACATTTCACAGAACAATTGTTAATGTTATATTTCTATTCAATGCGTAAGCGGAGTCAGTCGTTCCTACAGGTTGCTACAGGTTTAAACCTGCCTCCCGACAATAGAGGTGAATCAACTACCCCTTATCAGGTAGACAATACGCACCACTCTTAGTTTATCTACCTCTATTTACCTGCGCTCGGTCGGCAGGGGTACTGTGGAGGGGTGAAGGCTGGGGCGAAGGGTGTGGCAGGGGCGGGGCGGGGTAGGGGGCAGGGGCGAAGCCTCGGTGCATGTGGAACCATGCTGGTGGGGTGCAGCACCCTGGAGCTGAACCATGACTCCGAAGGCCTACGTACGCCTCAAATGGATGGGGCGCAGCACCCTGACCTAGCACCCTGGACCTGAACCCTGAATCTGGAACCCTGAATCCTGAATCCTAAGGCCTGAATCCTGAATCCGAAGGTCTGAACCCTGACTCCGAAGGCCTACGTACACACCAAATTGATGGGGCGCAGCACCCTGACCTGGCACCCTGGAGCTGAACCCTGACTCCGAAGCCCTACGTACACCCCAAATTAGGCCACGCCCCCCGATTCCCGGGACTTAGAAAATTTTGAAGTTTGAAAGTGGCGTCGTAGCGGCATAGCTCACCTACTGGAAAAAAACGAAAAAACTATTTACATCAAATCTCTTTGATTTACATAGCCGTTTCGACATACGTTTTATTCAGTGCGGTGGTACCAACCCTAGTAAGGTAAGAAGGGAAGGGTGCTACAGTTTTACGTGGAATCCGAACCACGGTCAGCCTCAAATGGTCGAGCGGTCACCCATCCAAGTGTTGACCGCGCCCAGGGTTGCCTGCACCACTGAGCTACCGAGGCTGACAAACGTACCTCCCACCCACTTCCCCTTCTTTTCTCTCCCCCTTCCTCTTCCTGACCATTATTCATTATTTCTTACCAAAAGCAGTAACTATTGAGTAATCTGTGCCAAAAGCCTAGATAATAAATTTTCATATCCTTACCTAGAGAAATCATGGATTCCCCATACAAAAACTTTCACCCCTATTTCACCCCTTATTTTTAGGTTTCCGTATCCCTGTACGGAAGCCTATTACTAAGCCTCCGCAGTCTGTCTGTCCGTCCGTCCGTTTGTCCGTCCGAGGGCTGTATCTCTTGAACCGTAATAGGAAGCCCGTTGAAATTTTCACAGAATATGTGTTACTATAGCGGATATAACAACAAATAAGCGGAGCTAGGTACAACCCAAGTACAACCAAAGAGTTTGTAAATTCTTTGGACCGGAGTAAAACCGCAAACAGGAAATTACAATCTTACACGTTCAACGCCACATGAAAAATCCAGTATTTCCGTTTGGGCCACGGGGCTCACCGCTCACCGGTGAGCCTTTCCTTACTGAACCATTCAGGGCATGGGGGTCACCGGTGAGCCGCGTGAGAGGGCCTACGTAAACGCTTCCTACAAGCCACAGAGCGCAGCTACAAAGCCAATATGGAAGTGAGCCGCATGGCCTTGTAGTCGAAGCGGACGGCGTGGTTTTCAAATCCAATAGAAACTTGTAGTTTTTTATTAAGTTAATTGTAACGATGCTAGGGCTGCTCTTAACGATAAGGTAGAAAATAATATTTGTATTAATAGAATTAATAAAACCAGAAAATAATAAGAAAATATTCGTCAAAATAAAAATGAACATAAAATTTTCTTCATTGCCAAATAAGAAGACATTATTTATTACGAAAATAATTTATGAAATTGAACAAAACAAAATATTTATGAAATTGAACAATCACAACATTATGACACTTCATTATTTAAAATAATCAATCATCTTAACCCCAAAGGGTTTAACCATAAACAATAAAGAATTATCCGTGAGTCATGTTAAAACAAGGCAAACAAAGGAATGGTTTAGTTGGGCTGCTTTGGCAATAAGTGGATACTTTTTTCGACTTGGTTTTAGCCTGTTTGCTACCCATTATTGGTACGTTCTTTGCATAACATTGGTGACATGTTCTTCTCACTTTTCTGGCCAATCCCTCTTTCCTTTCCAGAGTGTGTTTCATTCTCTTCCGTCTTTCTATATGCATTTCATAGTCGCTATCCTCACTCTCCGACAAAAGAATTCGACAGCATCTTCTTTTCGTTGGTTGAACTACGTCTTCATAGAATCTATTCCGAAACTACGGTTCAGAAGATCTATCTCGATGTTTTCTAACTGCGTTAGCGCTTCTTGTGTTAATTCGAAATCTTCAAAATAATAATTTTTGGCGAGAAAAGCGTAAAACATCCTCAATTGTCGACGCAGCCGGACCGGGATTGATCGCTGCGTCCGCGGCGTGTGCGCAACGGGTGGGCCGCGGCGTGACCCCGCGGCCCCAGCCAACAGAAAAATACAAATCCTTCATATGAGGCCACACGATCCACCCGTGAGCCTTCTGCTATATCTCGAAAATTAGACGGTAAAAGTCGCAAATTTTTATTTTCCTTACAAATTACCGCATTTTATAAACTTTGTGATGAAAATCTCAAGTTGATGAAAATTACGGATATAATGAGTTTGGCTTGGCCCGAACCGAAAAGTACGCTAGGCCCACCGGTGGGTCGTATGGCGTTCAACGTGTTAATTATGGGCTGATTTTGAAAATTCTTTTTTTGTTTGGTAGGTCATACTTCAGAGGTGCTCCCATTGAAATTTTATTGAAATTGATTGAGCGGTTTATGAAAAAGCAACAAAATACTATTGGTGTGTGGTTACCTTCAGCAAAACTTTTGTGATGTGGACTTTTTCAGCAATTTGCAGTTTGACACATGGCGAATAATTCTGTACCACTTCAACCGATTTCGATTATTCGATTTCGATTATTGTTTTTTATGTAATATTGTTTTAAAAATATAAAACCGACTTAAAAAAAAATAAACTAGAACTAAAAAGTATTAAATAGGTAGAATAGGTACCTAATATTTTGAAATTTTCTCTGTCATTGTATTGAAATACATGAATCGATATTGTCATTCATATTCGGACCCTTGTTTCATGAATATTCTAAATTTGAAATCTTTTCCGACCGGCCAGATGCGTTTAATATATTATAATACGAGTACGAGTACCATCGAGCTGGTCTGATGATGGAGACGGAAGGTGGCCATAGGAACTCCTAAACTACACATGATAAACCCATCGTGTTTGGGCTCGTTGAATTTGTCATCACGAGCAATTTACTTTAGACCTAGGAGATTCTCAATTCGACGGTATGTTTTCTTTTTTTGGATGTTTGTTACGCGATTACTCCGTCAATTATTGTGGGCCGATTTTGAAAATTCTTTTTTTTTGTTTGAAAGGGGATAACCATGACGTGGTTCCATTTTAATTTGGTCGAGATCAGATTGGAAAGCGAGGCGGAATCGCGAGGCCGAAGGTCGAGCGATTCCGCCGAGTACATTAATAGCAAAAAATTCAAAAAAAAACTGTGAAATAAAAAACTATTTAAAAAAATATATAAAAACCGCCTTCAAAAATGTATGAAATAAAAAAAATCGAACCCTAGAGTTGAAGGCGGTGCTAAAGCAAGCAAAAATGATACATGAAAGAAAACATGCGTGGATGATATCCTTTGTGATTTGTGTAGCCTTCTTTAGCACCGCCTTCAACTCTAGGGTTCGATTTTTTTAATTTCATAAATTTTTTAAGGCAGTTTTCATATTTTTTTTTACATACAATGCTGACATTATTAGAATGAAGAGTGACGAGTATTTGTTTAACTGTTCAACTAAATAAATACGTTCTATCCACAGAGCACGGAATACCGCGCGCGCGCGCGCGGGGGTATTCCGTGCTCTGTGTGGATCTATCTATTAAAAGCGCACAAACAGGAAATTACAATCATAATAATATTTTGTTCCGTATACCAAATAATTTTCAAAAATTTTTTTTATTTTATTTAATTTGATAAGAAGTGTTAGTTTAATTGTAAATTGTCATAATTTTATTATTCAAATATAATTAAAAATTTTGGAATTTACAGAAATAATGTTCTTTATAAATATAAATGAAAGCGCCATCTTTTGTCTAGTAGCAGTAATTCTACAGCCTAGTGACAATTAAAGGTACCTAGATACATGTTGTATTTCAACTAGATAGCGCCCTTAGTATAGAAGTATTAACAAACATTAACGCCACCTGTTTGTTTTACGACAACATCAAGAAAAATTATTAACGCCCTCTGTTGGTTTTACGATTTACAACGTTACCAAATTTGTTATATGGAGTGGTCTATCTGTCCCGACAGGGTTATAAAATCAATGCCATAGGTCATAAAGCAAACCAGGTACTCCTGAGCCTATTTGGAGCAAAAAAGTTAGATGACATTTTGTTCTACGGTGAACTTTTTCTTTTTCTTTTTCCATAGTAAACTAAAGTGTCTTTATTTAGTTTAGTATGAAAAAAAAAAGTTCACCGTAGAACAAAATGTCATCTAACTTTTTTGCTCCAAATAGGCTCAGGAGTACCTGGTTTGCTTTATGACCTATGGTCATCAAACAACCTGTATAATATCCATAATCTATCCACATGCGGTGCATTCGTCACTATAAATATCCGCACTTTGAGTGCGAAGGAGTTCTCCACACCTCTCTCTCTCTCTCCACCGGGTGAGTTTTTATTACCAAAGAATATTCCGCTCGCATACTGAAGTTAATAAACGCTTCGACGAGATTTTTAAAGGCTCTGTCTCTGATTAGTTGCACACTGTGTTAAGATTGTTGTATTGATTTGTTTACAGAATCTTCACATCCCTCTCTCTCCACCGCATTCGTATTGAAGACGTCTTCTACCTCATCTCCGCCACTAACATCGTCTCCACTATTGCAAGTCTACTGCTTTACAAAATATTAGGTATGTATATATCTACCTATCTGTACTATAATGTCGAAATCGCTCCTAACCGAGCTCAATAAGCGATCCGAGGGGGGAAAATGGGTTAAAGGGAGTGATTTACGCTATAACATCCCCTACAAGATAATCGGGGTGCATGTGCAACCTTCGAAATTCAGCACTATGAATCAGGCAGTGGTGGAACTGGAAGTAGGTTTATTATCCCTTTCAGCCTGAGCCAATGATATGGGAGAATTACTAAGCAGGAATTTGACAAGTATCCGGATTTACATATAATAAATAGAGGGTCAGAAATCGTTCAAGTTTGAATTTATATCGAACCCCAAAAGTGCGAATGACAGCGTGCAGACTTAAATGTTTTTTTTTATTTTCAGAGCCACCTCCCCTCTCAGGCGTGAAGTAATACAGAAACACCTATATGTGTGATCTATTTTGTCGAGAGAATATTTTTGGACTTAAAATGGAGGTGGAACTAGTTGAAAAGGACCGACGTTTGTGTGTAAAGAATAAATCCAAATGGATACATTCAATAAATCAGACACTTTTTCACTTAAATACAATGTTTGAAGCGCAGAATATCACTACTACTCGATTTTTACTGTTGTGGGATAATTTACATATTTATATGATGATAGTATTTTTCCTTGCTTTTAAAGAGGAGGCGGTACCATATGAAGTTTTTCAACATTAATTTTCCGATGAAGAAAGGTCAAATTTTTTGGGGTTAATATTTATTTTTCTACACAAGACTGTGAAGCTATAGAGGAGGAGGAGCGAGTGGGTGTATGGGATGTTTTCACACCTCCAGATAGTCCGGAATAATTAAAGAGGATGCCATTTTACGATTGTGAGTTCTGCGAAGTGTCCGTACCGTCTAATGCCCTCATAGCACACTCTAGAACGGTAAAACATAAATTTCTGTGTAAATACGATCAAGATGTGAACTTAGGAGTATACTTTAAAAAAATTGTGTCAGGAATACACAAGGATCACAACACCAAAAATTATCTGCTTTGAGGCAATAAATTGACACAAATAATATATTTAAACATGAACGCAACAGAGCGCAATACACACAGCTATAGATGCCACATTAATATTTACCAGTTTTGTCTTCCTCTTGAATCGGGTAAATAGTATTTTGTTGTTCAGTAGATACCATTTGGACCTCATTGTCTGCTTGTCTGCACTTCGAGTTTTCCCACAGAGTATTTTTATTTGACTGCGGTGGTTGATTTGAAAAGCAGCTCAACTGTATCGACGTAAGCACCATGTTATTGACCCGCCTATTTTTTCTCTTATTTCTACAAGCTCATTTAAATGGATCCGTTACATTGGTATGCACTTGAGTCTATGCAGCGCAACTTCTGCAGGAATGCCTGTTTCTTCTATTATGTAAATTTTTATTCTATTCAAATTAACATAGTTATAAAATAATTAACTAATCTAAAAAATTATATAAACTAACTTAGGAAATAAACTAACTTAAAAAATAAATTTCATTTAGTGCTTTTGTCCCCGGGATTGTGCCGAGGATGCCAGCCGCGTTACCCCTCTGAATTGCCAGGCTTATTCTTTGGCGGAAGAAGGTGAGGCAAGAGGGGTGACCTATGGCAGCAGACATCCTCGACCCTATCTCCTGGACAAAAGCTATCGCCTCCTCAGACCAGGAGCCGAAGGTTTCGACCGCGAAAGCTACAAACCAATAATTTAGGCTGATGTTTTCATATTTTTTGTGCTTTCTTTTGGCTGCAGCCTCCGCAGCCGAACCCGGCTTCATGGCCGATAGGGCGAGGTTGCTGGCACAGATGGTATCGACGCATGTTGCGTCCCAGACTAGCGCCCTTCCGTTCTTCCATGGGACAATCGTCATGCCGTCGGGACGCTTTCCATCATCACGGCATAGGCCTGGTGGTTCTAGGATACTCGGAAAATCAATTGACACCAGACCTCTTTTGAGGATATCATTTAATGCGTGATGTCGAGCGTACCGGCCCGCGTTTTTGGCACAGCTCAGACCGTGGTAGCCTAACGGGTCGACAGTAACTCCACACACGCATGAATGTTGTTCATAAATTTTGCACCCAAGCCTGAGTGCCATTCCAATGCGAGTGAATCTGGGTCTAGCAGCGTGCCGATTGATCGGGATGGGATAGCATGCAACCAGGCCCCAGACTCCTTTCGAGTGGAGGCACTCAGACGGGCTTTTGTAGTGGCTGATGGATTCATTAAACTGTTAAAAATTATTTTGATTAGAGGAGTGTCCCATTCCTTTTGGATCGCTGGCATCTCGGGGACTGGAGAGTCGAGACATTTTGTCTGCCTGTCATTTTTTGTCTGTCGATTTTCTATTATGTTAATATGTATATTCAAAATCAACGGGACCGTCCTCTCTATTGCGATTTCTTGTGACTCTTCCAGTGGATAGGGGATATCCTCCATTATGTTAATATGTATATTCAAAATCAACGGGACCGTCCTCTCTATTGCGATTTCTTGTGACTCTTCCAGTGGATAGGGGATATCCTCCATTATGTTAATATGTATATTCAAAATCAACGGGACCGTCCTCTCTATTGCGATTTCTTGTGACTCTTCCAGTGGATAGGGGATATCCTCCATCACTATTTTTTGTGAGACTCATGAGCGCCATGTTATTGAACTGCCTAATTTTTCTCTCATTTCAAGCTTAGATGGATCCCTTACATTGTGCATACCGCACTTGAGCTTCTACAACATCATTATTTGATTCATAGTCAGAGCTTGAACTTCGACTATTGCTGTCGTCACTTAACTCTAAATGGGAATTTATTTATACATTAATTATCTTTATTCGTGATTACTGTGTACTTAGACACGAGTACATTGGCATTTCCCTATACTATAACATGTTTATACCTAGTAGCATCTTATTGCATACTAATTTTCTTATAATTGATAATAAAATCATTTAAACATAATAAGTCTGCAAGAATTAAGAGTGGTAATTTTGAAAAGGATCGCCTACAGAGACTTTCTAGGTAACATATTTTTTTAGCAAGTGATTGTATTTTTGAATGATCGTTTTATCCTTTAAAATTCTAAGATTTGACAATAAAATCAACGTTTTCCAATATTCATTTAAATTCCGTTTGGTTATGCCTTTTCTAGTTACTCAAAACATTTCCAGAAGCATTACATGGGTAGGACGTAGCTTCGGTCGGCTGCGATGCGGGTCTGGGCAGAGCCTCGGTCGAAGATGGCCGGGGCGGTCGGGCTTCTACCTCATCCACGAAATGTGTAGGCTGGAAAAAAAATTAAAACCAGGAATACATTTCAGATTGTATTTGTAATTTCGCCGATGGTGCTCCATGCGTACGTAATTTCGCCGATGGTGCTCAATGCGTACATCACCAATGGTCCATTGGAAAATTCGTTTATTTTACTTGGACAATCTAATACCGAGCATTATTTTACTTCAAAATTATTCCCTCAAATGAACCTAATGTAATGATTGTATGCTGCTTTCTACTCATTTTTTAAATTGGAAGACCATCGGGAAGTAGCACAGCTATGTGGCCGGCTACGCGGCCGTCTACTATTCAAAGGTTTTATAGTTTAAGGATTTTTTTTTATATTGAATTAACTAGAATTTGTGCATCGTGGCTTCTACCTATTTCGATTTGAGTCTAAGTAATAAAAAATAACCATAACCTATATAAAATGTAACTGGCTGTAAACTGTGTATGAACCCACCAAAGGAGTTGTTAATTACTCTGTTACTGTGTCCATTTCAAACTAATCCTGCTGAACATACATTGATGCGTGGACGGCCGCTGCGCGCTGGAGTAGATGTAGCTGCAAATTTTTTTTCTGAAAAAAAAAATACAGATAATAAAGAAATGTTGGGTAAAGGAGAATTGTACTTGTAAGCTAAAATATGTAGTGAAAAAGATGAGGACTTGTTCAAATTATTTGGGCATATTTAGCGTATGAATAACAAGAGAATAATAATGCAAATGTACAGTAAGTGTGCAGAACTGACATGCGCTTCTATCTCTGCCTATACCTTTGGTGAAGGTACCAATGTATGTAACCCACAGAGCATCAAATGCGCGCGCCCGCCCCTCCTAGAGGCGCCCTGAGCGCGATTTCCCTACAACACCATGAAGCCTGTGGGCGTGGCCTATGACTTACATATGTGTGTTGTGCGTGTGCATTTGTTTTGTGCGTGTGCCTAACTTGCTCCTCTTTGTGTGTAGTATCGATACTAGCACACACACACACATACGAAGCGCTAGCAGCACTGCGTGTAGTTTTTGGGTTTCAAATATTATCGCTTAGGGCGCCTCTAGTAGGGGGCGCGCGCGGTAGGTATTTGATGCTCTGTGATGTAACCACTTGCCTCATAAATTAATACCTGTCCCTGGAGGCCGCTCTCTTCCACACCGATACCCTCCGAGCTCTCAGTACCGATGATCAGCGAACCTTCTTATCCAGGTCTGTTAGTTCCGGCTCCTTTGTAACATTGCCTGTAGCAATTCTAGACTACATATTTTATACTGGCGTTTTTTGGCCTTCACTTATAATTTCAGGTCCCTCCATGACTGAAACAATTTTTTTTTATTATAATCTACCTATTTCAAACTGAAGATGAGAGTTTGGACTCCAAACTTTGGAGTAAGTATTGTGAACGGATTTAAGAAATATGTTCTTTATAAGCGATCAAACACAGTTTTGCAGTACCCGTCTTTTGTGGACCAAAGGCTGAAATCTTTATGGCAACTTCTTACCACGTCCTCTCATTTTACTTTTTTCACACATACACACACAAGTATGTATTTAACTTTTTTCACACATTCCACTTTTCAATAAAGTAAAAGTGTAAAATGAAAGAAGAATTTTCACTTCTATATATAGTAAAGAAAGCTTTTCAAGCACTAACAATGACAACATTTATAAAGATTTACAAAACTTACATTCGCCCTCTACTTGAATATGGTTTTCAAATCTGGAACCCTTATTTTACCAAAGACATAAATTTACTTGAAAGTGTACAGCGCAGAGCGACAAAATTGCCAAAAACTCTAAGAAAAAAACCATATGAACAAAGATTAAAAATCCTCAAACTAACAACGCTGGAACAACGAAGACATAGAGGAGATCTCATAGAGACATACAAAATACTGAAGCGGCACTATGACTGCCCAGAGCTAGAAAGCATGTTTGTGTTAAACTCAAACACTCGTCTAAGAGGTCACAGCTTGAAACTCAATGTAACAAACTTCTCAACCGAAGCAAGAAAACACTTCCTGACTAACAGAATCGTAAACAGCTGGAATAAACTGCCCGAGGAAGTTATTGAAGCACCCTCAATAAACACATTCAAAAATAGGCTTGACAAGTACTTAAAAAGCGAAGAATTATAACAATTAGCAACACCAGTGATCATCATAGACATGAACCCATCAGCATATTAAGCTGCTAGTTCATTAACAAATAATAATAATAATAATTTGCAATCCGCCGCCAGTTCTCGAGAACGGTCATGTCACTCTACTGGGACCGGTCCATTATCACAGAGAGGACTATTCTCGCGAACAGACCTGATATTGTGATAGTGGACCGGGAGGCAAGGCGCGCAACGCTCGTCGATATCGCCGTGCCGCATGATGGTAACCTCGTCAGTAAGGAAGCAGAGAAGATGTTAAAGTCTGGATCTACAGCACGAGGTTACCAAAATGTGGTCCGTCGACTCGACGATCGTTGTGCCCATAGTCGTTTCGGCGCATGGGCTGATAGCGAAGAGCCTCGACGACCATCTTGAGAGGCTCTCGCTGAGTGGTTGGGTCAAGGGCCAGATCCAGAAGGCCGCCCTGCTCGACACTGCACGCATCGTCCGGAGGTTCTTCTCTTTGGGACCCGACCATCGGTAGCTTGGGCTCGCCCCGCCGCCGTTGGTGGAAACTCCATTTGTTTTTGTATTAATTTTAGATTTTAAGTTTGTAAATATTATGTAAAATTAATATAAAAAAAAAAGTGTAAATAAATGAATAATAATAATTTAAAAAATTTACGGGATTTTTTATTTGCATTATCATCATAGTTTATCATTATCATTATAGTTTATGGTGTTCATTATCTTTGCCTCTATGTATAGAAGAGCCAAAGAGTTTAGTTTTTCTTGAGGCAATGAAGATCATCTTTGATAATTCTTCAACCATTACCCATTACTGCCTAGCGATTCCATATGGAATCGCTAGGAGACCTCTACTAAAATAATGACTACTAAAATGCTTTTCAGTTGTTGGGTACTACAAATACAGAAATTGATCGTTCTTAAGTGACAGCGTTTGGTAAATGTCAAAGTCACTGTTAAAAGTTTGGTTTTATGTAAAAACGACATCTCTGAAGTGAATGTTCAAAAAAAATCTGTAAATATGGAGCCATCGTCAAGGTAAGTACTATGTAGAGTAATTTATCGTTATGTTTTACGTAGATATGTTATCTAGTCATATAAAGAATGAATGCCCTAATAACACACAGCCAAAACCGTATACGTAAAACATTGTTTTCATTGCTTTATTTCAGTCTGAAATTTCGGATTCCATATGGAATCGCTAAGCACTAGAGGGAGCAAATTGTGCACAATAATGAAGACTGTATATGTGAAATATTTTGTTGTTTTACAGAACATTCGACTAGGAAACCTTTCAAGAAAGGTCTGCGGTCTCGCTCAGAGAAGTTCTGGACATGCTTGGAGCTGATGAAGAATATGATCCTAGACAGTGTCCCGAGCCAGAAGCTATATTTATTGTGACTCCAGACCCTATACGTGAAAATAGCTTATACAAATGCGACAAACTGTCTATAAGCGCCGATGATGGTGCCATAGTGGACAGATAACTCATTGGTAGCTGCAGCATCAAATGGGTTGGAGTCCAGCCCATCGCCACGGCTAATCGGTACTCACAAAAAGAAAAAAACCGTAATGGTAGAGTGACCGAATATTCTTGGTGAGCACAATCGAGGAATGGGTGGTGTAGACAGCATGGACGAGAACATAAAGATGTATAGGATCCACATACGTAGTAAAAAATGGTTCTGGTCGCTCATGACGTGGATGATAGACGCCTCTGTTCACAATGCTGACCAGATAAAGAAGAAACATGATAAGAATTGTTGATGTTTCCGCAGGGAATTCGTCATCGCGTATCTCTCAAAAGCACACCAAGTAAAGGACCTGGAAGACCCATCTCATCAACAGGAGCCTTGGCTGGCAAGATACGACAGAATGGATCATTTAGTAGAGCCCATAACTAATAAACGAACATTTGCTGACCTCACCTGCAAAGGCAAAACATCAGGTGTCCGTACACAGTGCAAACAATTTAATGGAGGCCTCTATATTCCATGTTTCACACTTTACCATACTAAATAGTGCGAATTTTTTATTGTAAAATACATGCATGCTAAAATTGTCATTGTTTTATTTATACAGAAAACTGCTCCCATAGCTGCCTAGCGATTCCATATGGAATCGTATTTTTTTTCTTACTTGTAAAAACGTAATAATTTTTTTTCCTATATTAATCCAATTAATAGGTTCAAATAAGCCCCTTTAGCGAAAAAAAAAAAAATAGGAAATTAAAAAAAAAATATTGGGGCAGTAATGGGTTAAACAAGAAAAACTCCTTTCTCCAGGACAATTTGTGGCCGGTATGCAAATGGCGATGCGGAGAGCTATATGTCCAAGTTCGGGTAAACGTTGCATAGAGTTTCTTTCCTTAAAAACCTAGAGAGATATGATGTTGATATGATAGCAATGATGTTGATTCCGGTTTCTCTGTAGATTTGTTAAGAGCAAACGTGACTGTTAAAATGTACACATTCCGTAACAAAATCTTCCTCTAAATCATTGAAATAACATTCCACGATAGATTGAGCTTTTCTGTGACCGGGTGCCTGTTATCATAACAAGGATGGTTCATTTCAAGCATTTCTTGTCACAGCTAGAAAATGTCAAGGCTACTGAAACATTTCCTGCGACACAATCCTACAGTCATATTTGAAAATATGGCGCAGTCAACGTTCCCAAACGTAATGACTGCATTAAGAATGTAAAGGTGTCTGATAATAACAAATGCCACTGGTGAACGATCCTTTTCGAAGTTAAAACTTCTAAAAAATTGCCATCGATCGACAATGACACAAAAGCGTCTAAACTCACTGGCCATAATGGCCACTGAATACGGCGTTTTAAAAAAAAATTACTTTCACGACATTCTGATAGAATACACAACAAAAAAATTGAGGAAAGTGTATGCATAAAATATGTACATTTACTTTCGTATATTGTTTTATCATGAGAAATGTGTTCATTAGTTTAATAAATGTTTGAAGTGTGTAATAAAGTTGTTTTATTAAAGTCAACTCAAGTTAAAAAAATTAAATACATTTAGGAGCTTATTTGCGAGGGGGCCTCGAATTTCTACAGCCTAGGGACCTCCACGAGGTTTAGTCCGGCACTGCTATTCTCCGCCCCTCTGAGTTTAGAAGCCATAACAGTATGAGAGCATGCCACAGGCAGCGATCCTAAGTAAAGTAGTATAGTGGTGTGCTAAAAAAGGGTGAGATGGCTCGAAGAGACTTTCCAAAATAATGGCTTGTTGTCAACTTGTACTACACGCGGTTTCCTTTCTCCCTTTTCCCTGCTCCTCCGTACCGGAGGCAAGTCGGAGGTAGTCTTTACCATCATATTTTCCGAGGTAGATGCTCGGCCTCCGGAGGCCCGATCCTCCGTACCGGAGGCATAGGCCTCCGGAGGCAGACCGCCCGGCCTCCGGAGGCCCAATCCTCCGCACCCGAGGCGTAGGCCTCCGGAGGCAGTTATATCTGTTTATTTGTTAAGTTTGGAGCAAGTGCTCATTACTTTATCGCAGAATTCTACAAACTTGCTTCTTGTTTTTTTATTGTTTAAGAAGATGGGGTAGTTCTTGGGGTCCAAAGTTTCATTTATGATTTGTTCCAGCTCAAATCTTCCAGTTTGGAACCGGGGACAGCACACGAGAACGTGGTTTATAGTTTCTTCGGTCTGGCCATCACATGCGCACGCGGGACTGTTTTTCAGTTTGAATCGATATAAATATGCGGATATTCCTCCATGTCCACTCCAGACTTGACTTCAAAGGTTTGTTATGCCTATTTCCAGGATTGATTTATATGCCGTTGTCACTTTTGGGGAGAATAGTTTGTTTATGTGGCCCGTCCTTGTGTTATATATATAATAGATATTCTGACATTTGTTTATAGTTGATTGTCTTATTGTGTATTTGGCGTATGACAGTGGGAAGTTTTCATATGTAGGGGCTGCTTTGAGAGACCTTATTGCATATTTGGCTAATTCGTCTGCTCTCTCATTCCCTCGTGTTCGTGTGTGATGTGTGATTTTCTTAAGAAATGCTAATACAGTGACTTTGCCCTGAATTAGTTCGTTCAGTTGCTTGTCATAAAGAAGCATCAAATTGTATATATTTTTTGTCACGCTTTACCTCGAAAAACATTTGTTTTAATTTTAAATGTTGGCACTGTGCCTCTTTTTTCCGATTGGTAAAAAGTAAAATCAGGATAGGCTTAGGGAATGCGTGCTAAACGCCGATGCCAGTATCATTAGAAGTATTAGAAGCCAGTATAATGTTTACAGATAAAATAGTAAGTTTTAAAATCATCAGTAAATACTGCAATAAACGGTATATTAAAATCATACAATATCATAGACAAATTACTTTTCAGACATTGCGTCGTTTAGGTAATCTAAGTTTTAGGCATTCGGATGTTTAGGTTAATTACGTTTTGGATGTTGTGCATCTTAGGGAATTTGAGTTTTAGGCATTTAGCTATTAAGGCAAATTGATTTTTAGACATTGATTTTAGGCATTTTGCTACTTAGGCGTTTTGGGTTTTAGACGTCGCGCTCACGAGGGGTTTTCTAAGATAAAAATTTTAACCGTTTGTCAGTAGAGGTGTTGGCAAACATTTTTGTAAGTCGACTGTGAGAAGTTTGCTATTAGAATTAGTTGTGCTATGTTCTTTGTCTTCTCGTTTCAAGTCGTATCTCTGTGAAGCATCAGCAAGATGTTTGTCGTACTCACTTTGCAAAGCAGCCTTTAATTCTCCTTCTTCGATATCACGCAACTTTGTCTGGTATCTGTCGCAATCATCGCACGTATCTTTAGCAGGCACAGAGAAGCCTAAGTTAAATTCCTGATTAAACATTTTTAGGGGCACATTTACCCTTTTTCGAAATGTAAGTTTATCCTGTTATTGTTTTGGCTTCACTGCTTCACATGGCATGAAGGCCTAGGTAAACGAGGAGCCAATGTAATTGGAAGCTGCATATTGGAGTATTTGAAAAGAAATCCGAGCAAAACTATAACATTATAACTGTGCTGTAAAACAGAAAAATATGTTTGTGGCATCACTATTTCTTCATGCTGTCAACACGATGGCTACCATCAAAGAAATTAGTCATACATTTTTGGTTGTCAGGCACACTCAAAATGAGAGCGATGCCATGCACGCTTTGATAGAAAGGGAGAAAAAAAGGTGTTTGAAAAGCGGACCTATTTATTTATTTATTTATTTTTTTTATTGAAACTGACACAGACGGCTACGTCACCTACAACAACCGTGATGTCAGCCCATAACACCGGGTGAACTTGGTGCCACGTCAGTGCTTCCCTTCGGTATACACCTGAACAACTCGTGCCAAATATCAGATGCTAAAAAACTGGTAAAATCTATACCTGCCCTAAGATGGATTTCAAAGATTTCTTTGATTTAAAAAAATTACAAGCTGATACAGGAAAGAACTTCACAATCAACACAGAAGCTGAAAAAGTAAGATGAAACAACATTTGGGTGTTATCATTGTTATAAGTTGTGAACCGCTTTACAAAAATTGTTTCGGCCAAAACCTCTTTTGTATATTGCTGTAAATGTATCTCGGCGCGATGGTGTCGCGCCCTAGCGGTAAGACGGACAACTTGGGTCCCGTCCTCGGCGGTCTGTCAAGAAGGACGTCTCGGAGATCGCTCTCGGCAAAGAGGATCGCTCTCGGCTCGGTCGGATGCTGCGTGCTGATGTGGTAGCGCGGTTCGGAAGGCAACATTTCACTGTGCTCGGTGGTTCTGTGGCGTGGTGACTTCACGGTGGTGATCGGACTTTCAAGACCAATACGGAACGGCAGGCTGGAGCAGTCTGACAACGGATCTGGTCGACCAGGAGCAGCTGGTGGAAGGGTGATCCTCGCGTTCGGGTGAGTTTACACCTTATCCATTAGATGTTTTGGTCGGACAGTTCCATGAACTCCTCAAATTAAAATACAGTCCACTTTATCGGAGACATACTTTTGGTCCTTTTTCGCAGACGGATACGGTTCGCGAAATATTGTCGCGTTATTGAAATCGGAATCAGCCCTTCAGGTTAGGTGTTCGTACATTATGTAGGTCTAAATCTAGGTCATATCGGTATATCGGTTTTTCAAAATTTTCTAGTTTGATAGGTAATGGCATTTATTCGGAAAAATTTAGTTCTACTCAGTCGTGCCATCTATTGCATTCACATGGTACTTTCGGTCGGTCGCCTAGATAGAATATTAAATACGGTCGGTTGATACTGGCTGGGAAAATAATTCCTAGTTTTTTATTTTTCTCTTTCGGTTTTTAATTTGTATGTTGCCTGGAATAATTATCTAGACCGGTAGATAATATTTCGATTTGAAAATCGAACACAGTCAATTGGCACTCGGCAATGACAGTGTTATATTTCTCGGTCGGTTTCTTACGCGGTTTGTTTCGTTTGTAAACAATTTTATTATTATTCGGAGGTGTTTGTAGGTAACACCTCATACTTTGTAATTTCGGTTTATTTTAGATACCACAATGGCGAGAGCTTTGGAAGTACGGTTTAAACTGGAGTACACGTGGCTAAAGGCTACGGCTGAGATGGTGAAAGGGCAATTGCAATCTACTCCGGTAATTACGGCTAGATTACGGAAACTGGAGGATCATTACTCCAAGTTCACGGATGCTTATGAGAATATTCTCATCGCGCACACTGACGAGGAAGTGACTGGGAGCTACGACGCTCAATATGAGGAAGCAACTCTGTGGTGTAACGAGATGGAAGCGGCCAGCTTCAGCTTCAAGGACGATCGTCCAACGGAACCCTCGGAGGGCGGGCGAGTAGCGAGACTGCCGCCAATAAACTTGCCTACGTACGATGGAAACGCGTTTGGTTGGACAGGTTTTATAAGCCTATTCTCTTCGCTCGTGAAGTCGCGAACGGATATCTCAGCCACGGAAAAGTTTCACTATTTGTTCACCAGCTTAACTGGTGAACCAAAGGGCCTCATCGGTCATCTGGCAATGGTGTACGCGAGTTTTGATATCGCACTGGAAATACTGAAAGGCCGATATGAGAATATTCGGCTACTGGCGGACACACACATTTCACGGATTTTACATCTACCAAATGTTACACGGCAGTGCTTGCGCACCCAATTATTAAATCCTCTGTTAGAATCGACGCGTTCGCTCGAAAATCTCGGTCTCCCGTCGAAAGAATGGAGTTACATTCTACTCCACATCAGTGTGAATAAGGTTCCACTGAACATAAAAACTCGGTTCGAGCAATCGCACGGCACGGATCCAAAGAAATTGCCCACGTTTGAGCAATTCATATCGTTTCTTCAAGAGGAGTGCAGACTACTAGACACCTCCTCCCTGTCTTCGGAACTAGAAGCGAATACGGACACGGTCCGGAACTCGAGTGGCTCCGGAGGCGGCGCGCGTGGCGGAGCGCGCGTCGACGACGGAGCGCGCGGCGGAGGCGGAGCGCGCGGTGGTGGCGGAGCGCGCGGCACAACTGCAGTGCATCTCGCAGAGACATCGCGGAAGTGTGCCTTTTGTTCAATTTCAGGGCACACGATTACGGAATGCTATAAATTCAGGCGCGCGAATACTAACGAACGAAAACATTTCGTTAGTAAAAACCGACTGTGCTTTAAATGTTTCGGGGAACACACGGCGGCTCGGTGCGTGCATCCGGAGGTTCGGTGCGCACTGTGCAATGGTTACGGACACAACAAAATTATTTGTACTTTTTCCGGTTCTCAAAATCGGTCCTCGCCTAGGGATGAACCTCGACGGAACTCGGACGAACACGTACCTAGCGGGCGGGAAATGGAACCTAGGACAGGTGCGCAACCCCCGCAGCGTCACCACGCTGAGCTCGGCGACGGCGGCGGCGGCGGCAGAGGTAGAGCAGGCTACGCTACCTCTGCATAGCAACCACAGGAGAATGTCGTCGCATCATTAAAATTACAAAATAATGTAATGTTACCCACGGCCATAATAGAGTTAAAATCAGTTCACGGAAAATTTATTAAGGCACGGGCCTTACTGGACTCTGGTGCGCAGGCATCTTTTATACGGAGTGATCTGGTATCGGAACTCGGCCTGCGACGACATAACTCCTCTGTGCCTATTGTAGGCATCGGCGGAATTAAGGGTGATTCGTGTAACTCTCTCGTTAATATTACTTTTCGACCGGAACGCAGGCATGTTCCTGTGCTAACGATCACGGCGGCTGTTATGAAAAAACTAACTTCTCGGTTGCCTAGCAACGATGTTTATGTACAGGGGCTACCGGCCTACCGTCTAGTTTTAAACATTTCATATGAGCGGATAAACTTTTATTTTAGGTTTACATGTTAAGTAACATGCACTTGATTTTAGGTTCGGATGTACTCGGAATTATTTTGGACGTTTCCAAAATACAGTTAGGTCCTAGTGGCCTTATGCCTTAGGTATAATTTTTGATTTGGTAATTATGAGCCCGGTCGGTGATAATGAGTCAGTCGTTCAGCGACAATTATTAAGGGTAAATTATTGTTGCAACGGGTGCTCAGTGAATCTACTCAGAAAGTAGACTGGGACACTCCTGTGCCCACGGATATTGAAAATAATTGGATTGACTTTATTTCGGAATTACACAATTTGGAGAGAATTAATTTAACTAGGTGTTTACGGATATTTAACGGTGTTAGGTACTCTATACACGGTTTTAGCGATGGCTCGTCGGTCGGTTACGCGGCCGCCGTGTACATTCGCTCGGAGGACAGTCAAGGAGTGGTCACCGTCCACCTGATCATGGGCAAGTCTCGGGTGGCCCCGCTGAAGACCAAGCAGACAATACCTAAGCTGGAGCTGAACGGTGCTGCCCTCTTGACCAAACTCATCAATCACGTGGTTTCGTCTTTGGATGAAACCATTGTTTTCGACGATATTATCGGCTGGTGCGATAGTACGATAGTTTTGGCATGGCTTCACACGCCACCTCATAAACTACAGGTTTTTGAAGGAAATCGGGTTACACAAATAAGTCAATCTAAATCTCAAATTCGGTGGAGATATGTACCAAGTGAACTCAATTCCGCTGACGTCGCGTCACGCGGGATCTCGGCGGCGGAGCTGCCACACCACGATCTGTGGTGGGGTGCAGGTTGGTTAAGACAACGGCAGGAGGACTGGCCTCTCGATTTATCGGTTTATAATACTACGGAAGATACACTTCCTGGTTTACGGTCTACGGTCATGGTTACGGTTACTGTTAATTCACTCGGCGGTTTTATCTTGGACAAATATAGTTCATTTGAAAAAATACTGAATATTACGGCTTATGTTCTGCGGTTTATGACGAATCTTCGTAATTCGGTTCTACGAAAAAATGGTTATACGGTGGCTCAGAAACTCGGATCTGGGCCTAATATTACATTGTCAGAGCGACGGGACGCTCTCATGTATTTGGTTCGGTCGGTTCAATCGGAATATTTCCACGATGAAATATTAATGTTAAAATCTAATAAACAAATTCGGAATTCGGTTCGGCGGTTAAGTCCTTTTATGGATGATTACGGTATCTTACGAGTCGGCGGTCGACTCAGGCATTCGGATTTGCCTTATGGTGCGAGACATCCCATCTTGTTACCTCGGAACGGTCGGTTTGTTGAAATGTTAATAGAACATCTTCACAAGGTTCACTGCCATGACGCGTCGGTGCAAACACTTTGATGGCCATAATTCAACGGGAATTTTGGATAATGTCGGCTCGACGTGCAGTAAGACATGTTGTTTTTAAATGTATATCATGTTATCGATTACGGGCGCGTCCGAAGCAGCCCTATATGGCAGATTTACCCTCGGACAGGGTCAAAGGCATTAGGCCTTTCCTCGGAGTAGGTACGGATTTTTGCGGGCCATTTTACATCAAAACTAGCCCTCTGCGGAACGCGAAGATTATTAAGGCGTATCTTTGTGTGTTTGTTTGTCTAGCGGTCAAGTGTGTTCATTTAGAGCTAGTCTCTAGCTTATCGGTGGAAGCCTTCGTAGCAGCCTTCACACGGTTTGTGTCCAGACGAGGCTTACCCTCGCTTGTGCGTTCGTTCGTGTATGTATCGGCGAAGCCCACGGACTCTTACTGGGTTGTATAATACCGAGTTCGAGCATTGTCTCGATTTCCTGTTTAACTTTTTTGTACTTGTCCGGAGCAAGGGGTCTAGGTCGGCAGTGAACGGGGGTGCCTTTTGTCTCAATATAGTGCTCGACGCTGTGTTTTATGGCTTCCTTTCCGAAAACGGACGGCTTTGTTACGTTGGGGAAGGAGGCTATTATCTCACCAAATGGTTCGCCGGCGCAGACGGTTTTTATTGTCGGTTGATCGGACGATATTGCTGTAGTTTTCACGTGGAGTTCCGTTGTACCATCGATTAGACGTCGATTCCTCAGATCCACGAGCAGGTTATGATACTCCAAGAAATCTGCGCCTGATAGGCATCCGCACGTTCGCCTCCACGAAACTCCATTTGTATGGCCTTCTTAGTCCGAGATCGAGAGTTAGTGACTTCTCACCGTATGTGGTTATCGCCGACCCGTTTGCCGCGTATAAAACATAATCCGAGGGTGAGCCTTTGTTCCTACTCAGTACCGAGATGTCTGCTCCGGAGTCTATGAGAAAATTTATGCCCGAGTTGCGGTCGGTTATATAAAGGCGTTTGGAATTTTCCAATGTGCAGACCTCCGCCTTAGGCTGCACTGCGTCTAGTTTTCCGATTGCATTTTCGTCTGGTCCTTCCACGCGCATGGCTGCTCACATTTGTTGGCCTTCTCGCGGAATGTATGGTGGTACCAGCATAGCCAGCCGGCCTTCTGTTCCGATGCACCTGTACGCGAGCTGGATCTGTACCTGTGTGCCGGTGTCCGCGAGCGGGGACGGTGCGGGCGTCGCTGTTGAGCCTGCTCATCGCGTATCGAGGCGATTTCGGCACACATGCGTGCCATTTGTGTGGCGAGAGCGGCGACTGACGCCTGCATTTCACATGACTGTGATGCGACAGGTGCAGGTGCAAGTTCGTTCACCTGAGTGCAGCGTGTGTTTTCAAGGACGCTGTCTGCAATGACGGCTAGGTCTTCTAAACTCTCCTTGTCGCTTACTGCCAGGACAGCGCGTACAGCCGTCGGGAGGTGACCGGCCCACAAGAATTTAAGGGCGTCGTCGCTCACCTTATCTCGTGCCAGGTCCCGCATACGTCGGAGGAGCTGCGACGGTCGTTGGTCACCCAACTGCATTTCTCCGAGCAGTTTTTGAAACTGCCGGAGTTCCGAGTCTGCATTTGCGGAGATTAGACGCGCTCTCAGCGCATCGTACCTGCGCTCTGGCGGAGGTGAGGTGAGCAGATCGCTCACCTGTTGCAGGTCGGGGAGCTGCAATTTTGCGATGACCGTCTGCCACCGTTGGTCGTCGCTCAGCCTCTGCGAAGCCGTGATGGCCTCAAACTGTATGAACCACAGTTTAGGTTGTTGCCGCCAAAACTCTGGAATGCGGCTTGACACCGACAAAGCCGCCAATTCACCTGTCGCCCCACACGGTGTTGCATCTTGCGCCACTAAGTGTGCATGCTCTCCGTCGTTACTCATGATTCCCAGTCTCTACTCAAACTAAATGTCACTTAAAACACTGAATGTCACTAAAACACTAGATGTCCACAATTAACTCGCGCGCGAATCACGTCGGTAGGTCACCAGTTGTAGCACTTTAGCTACTATATGCGAGTGTCCTATGTAGGGTGTTAGTGTTTAAGGTCCAAATGAAACACTATGATAGCTGTGTATAAACGTGTAATAAAACGACTGAGAATTATTATTGACTCAAAGCGACTATACTTGACTCCGTGGTGTGATCGACTGCCAGGGCGGCGGGCCGAGGCGAGCGCGGACGCACGCCGCGCCAGAGGGGCGCGGGGTGCGGTAACCGCGTCGCATCGGACCGATGTGTCGTGTCCGGCACATATGCTTCTATCTTCAAATCAGGGCATGAAGACCTCCCAAGGAACAAAATTTGATCATGAAGGAAGTCGGAACAACGTTTTAGCATTGGTCGTGAGAAGCTCGTGTAAACGTTTACACGACCGCGTTTGGGCCCCACTTTACACGACTATTGATTCGTGTTACTGTCGTGTAGTAGTCATTCGATGACCAAAAAAGTCGTGAAAAAGCAATCTGAATGCCACTTTACGATAATTTCACCATATAGTAGTCTCGCAAATGCCAGTACCCGACTGATTAGTCAATGAAATGCAGCTATTCGATAGTTACACGAAGTTTTGATGTGCACACGGTTAATTAATTGTGCATTGATGTGTACGATAGAAGCCTGATATATTTATTGAGATTTTTAAAAATATAGAGACATTAAGGACTGCAGGACGAAATTCGAAGGTAGGTACGCAATTTTACTATGTGTATAATGCAAAGAGGTACAAAAAAACGGCGGATTTAATTTTACCGATAAATACGATACATGTTTTCATTAAATTTTCGTCGCGCCGTGCATTTGTGTAGTGTTTGAACTATTTTATAACAATTTTAATAAGAAACTTACAGTAAATGCCGCCATTTTATGTAAGTTTTGGATTTACCTTCTTACGGCATTTTCCCGACTAAATCGTTGTAAAATAGTCATACGAAAGCGTTTACACGATCATAATCACCGCCATTATTGATGCATGAAATTAGGATTTCGTAAAAGAAACAACTTAAAATATATCTACATAACGAAAAAAATTCATTGATTTCGCTACCATTGCAACGGACGAAGCAGAAATTGTATTTAATTTTATATTGCAAACCTTCAATTCTACCAACTTTTCTGCGAATTGACTGACAATATTGAAAGTCACAATCACTTATTTTTATCAAAGATGCAAAAAAGTTAATTAGAATAAAAGTGTGGTTGTGTGTGTATATAATATGTATGACCGTCGATTTTCCGCCTAAACCGTGCAACGGTTCGTTCAATGTTTCAATTTAGGATTTTTACACGTTCCCCAGCGGTGTTTTTATTAGTTTTTAAAAATTCGAAAAAATAACAGTAGCTGCCACACAAATATTTTGTATGAAGTCGATCTTCTCGAAAACATAACCAAACAAACATCTGAACAACAAAAAAAATCAGTACATATTACCTTTACTCAAGAAACAAATGATCAAGAAATATTAGGAGAAACCATCTCAACTCAAGAGGTTTCAAACTCTTAAAGATGTGCCTACTTCGAAAAAAGAGTGTAGAATTAAGTTTACATGCAAATAAACATTGAAATTTCTTTGCCCAATAAGAACTGCTGTCAAAAGTGTACATTATCCTTTTTGATTCATTAAAAAATGTTGTAGCTCAATCATTACTTTATCACTTTGTTTTTAATTTTACTCTGCGGTGACTACACAAATACAATGTTATAATTTACCAAGAGCTAATTACAACGAGTTCAAATATTGTCTTCATATAATTTCGGTTTGACTAGTATTTTTGGGTTCGGGTGTTAAGGTCCTATTTCCCGAATGACCATCCGCTCCGCACCTATACTATCTATGTAAATAGTACTTGTAAGCCCACAATATGATCATGGTTTCATCGGATCTGTCATTTGTGATGTTCCCACAAATAAGTGCTGGCTGTATGCTTGTAATAACTGCAAAGATCTTTTAAAAAATAAACTAACGCAGCACGTGCAGGCTTGTGATAACTTTCCTGCCGAAATTTCCTGGTACGTGTGGAAAGATTGTGATGGTAAACTGAGCAAAGTACAAGAAACTGGTGCAGTCGTCGAATTGATGGAGCACATCCTAGACATGACCCCGAGCTTCCTCGAACATTCTTACGTAAAAAGGTGTCAGGCAGACTCTTACAATAGGGATAGAATTGCTATATCTTCACTGAGACATGATCCAACTGTTGCCCTACTGCAAGTGGACTTCGCAGAAAACTTCACTTGCATAGCGCAAGACGAGGTCCAGAGCTTTCACTGGGTCCAACCACAAGTAACCCTATTCACGGCTTCTCTGTGGTATTCTGGTGAACACCATCCAGAAGTAATTGTGTCCGATAATCGAACCCATAATAAAGAAACGGCTACAATCTATATCGATAAAATCTTGGGTGATTTGCCAGAATTTATAAATGATGTACACATCTGGTCGGATGGGCCAAGTTCCCAATTTAAAAATAAGTACATCGTCGTAAGCCTCAAATTACTCGAACAAAGACATGCAAAAAATATAACCTGGAACTACTTCGCCACATCCCATGGAAATGGCCCCGTTGATGGCATAGGTGGTGCTCTGAAGAGGACAGTACGCAACATAGTAATGAGAAGGGAAGCCATTGTTTTTAGCGCAGAGCAGTTTGCTGAGGCAGCTAAAAAATCGTCTGTAAAAGTTATACATGTAACAGCCCAAGAAATTGAAGAAACTGCGAAAGAAATGAACCTGGACACCGTTTTCTCTAATGCGCCGGGAATAACTGGAATATCGAAAAGTCACATAATCTACTGGGACAATGGTCAATTGCAAATGGCCCGCACATCTTCAGAATTAAACAGGGGAATCAAGGAAATGCGAAGTTTCTACGAAGAAGTATATGGTGCCAAAAGTGGTAGTGATGAAAGTGATGATAATATCCCACTATCTGTGATAAAACAAAGAAATGTGTCTACCTAAACTATATAAATTAATAAGGATAATATATTGCATGACCAGACTACAATAAAACAAATTTAAATTTTCTTAAATTTTGTATGAAGAACAGAGGTAACGCGAGTTACCAAATGTATGTAACGCGAGTTACCTATAATTTGTAAAATAACTTTTATATGGTTCTATTACTTTGATCTCTTTATAGAAAACGTTATTCTTTGATTCCTTGTTGATAATACTTAGTAATAAAAAATAGTTTGTTATTTTTAAATTCACAGAAATGTTTGCTAGAAAATTGTACTATTAACCTCATGTCCGATACGCGTAACGCGAGTTACTAGTATTTTCAAATGTTTTACTTAATAAATACTTACTTTATATTGAATATTTTTATTTAATCCAATATGTATTCCACACTCCTTTCCGTGAACAAATTTAAATGTGTAATATTAACAGTAAATTGGATATAAAATATCATATTAAGGTTCAAAAAATCTGTCTAATGTAACGCGAGTTACCATGGAATGACCCTTACCCAGTTTTGAATTTTTTTTAACTAAAACATATAATTTTTCAATGTTGGTCTTTATTTATTCTGTGGGTACACCTAAGACAGAGTATGCAAGAGTGGGATACAATACAATATTTCCTTGTAAACTATACAAACAAGCTTACATTTTACATCGCTCACTTTCCAAACATTAGCCGATGTTTTTACATTTGGATTACATTTATATATATTTAAAAACGACGATCTTATTGGAGTTTCAAATACATCGACAAGGTTTTTGATGGAGAATCCTTTGATTTTAGTCTCATTTCCGTTTTTTTCGATAGACTGTATTTCAACAACCTCGTCCTTCAGACTTAGGAACCATTTGTTGTTTTGTTGTTCTGAAAGAATGAATGTTTCGAAGTGTAAAACACTAATCGTTTCTCCTTTTCTCTGTGTACATTTTTCATAAGGGTATTCGATTGAAGTAATATTTCCGGCCAGATCAGTGTTCTTAATTTCTAACAATCTAGTAGCAACTTGAGCAAGAGGACGATTTCCATTCCTTAATAACTTTTTTATTGTATATAATTTGTTTTCAAATGGATACGCATTAAAAGTTTGTAGTTTTCCAAATCTCTTAACCTCGTCTACTAAATGTGTCAAGTTATGAACATTGCTCGTCATGTAATCTTCACCATAATAATCTTTGTAATGATTGACGAAATACAAGATTAGTTTCTCAGAAAGGGGAAGAAAATGAAAATATTTTTCTGAACATATGGTTACGGCACAATAAAGAGTAAGGAAGTGATGGTAGGCCGTTTCACACAAAACTTTTTAGGATTATTATGCTCAGATAATATAAGTACGTGCGATATTCCGAAGATTTCCAAAATGCCAAAACGTCTAAAGCTCTGACTGCGCGATGTATTTCACTAGGCATCTTACAGTCTTTTAGAAATTGTGAGACTGCACTAATGTCAGTAGCACGCCATTTAGTTACATGTTTCCCAAAATTTACATCCCTCCACCCGGTTAATAATCTTTTCACAATTCCGAGATCAATCAGATGAAGTGAATCGGAAACAGCGACATCTTCTATCATATCTATTGGAAGTTCAAGAAGCGGAGAATCAAATTTATGATGTAGGCCATATTTCTTAGAACCGAAATTACTATCATTCCTTTTTGGACACCCAGTGCTTGGAAAATCACTGTGTGAGACACGTGAGAATATTCGCCGACTATTGTGCATTTTGTGCAGCCGTGTTTGACGTTGAAGTTGCAAACTCCTGAAAATCAATGGAATCCTTTATACAGGGTGCCCAGATCCAGAGTATTTGTATTTATGTTTATTTTATATATTATACTCCATTTAACTATAAAATATTGCGCAAGAGGTCAGTTTAATGGAGATAATATGCATTATATTCTAACAAACCTTAGTGATGGTAAAGGATGTACCCGTACGGGTAAAGTTAGTAGCTTATATTCCGGAGGTAATTTAGAAGGTTAAATGAATTTCGTGTTGACTGTCCCGAGGATGTCTACAGCGTGATGAACGAAACGTCGACTAAAGTAAGTTATTTGCTACAGTAATCAGGCACGTACCTAGAGGGAGGGGGACAGAAACAATTTAAAAATAAAATATAAATTTTTCCAACTACATATTTCGTAAAAAATTACGGGCTCGCTTCTGTCGCCCAATGGTGTGATTAGTTTACTTCTGTTCAAAGATGTCCTGACTTACTTGGTTCAAATATTTCCTAAACATTTTAGGGCTTATCTCGTTCTCCCAATTTATTTTTTATTTTTTTTATGTTCTCCGATCTGCCTAGCTCAGGGTAGGCTGAGGTAAACACTAAAAAGGCATACAACATTTTATTTTACTCTTTTAACGCATAGTGAATCTTCTCGGATAACTTTTTGCAAATTCTTCAATGACTTCGACAGGTTGTAGGCTGTCAGACATATCTCGGGGAATATAATATCTTTATTAGCTATTGTGAACATAAAAACAAAATTTTCGTTGGGCGAGTGAAGCGAGCCCGAAATTTTTTATGAAATATTCGGGAGAAATAAGTCAAATCAGGGCTAACTATTGTAAAGATAAATTTCACATCATTGGGCGAGCGAAGCGAGCCTGAAATTTTTTAAGAAATATTCGGGAGAAGTAAGTCAAATCAGGGCTATGTGTTTAGAAACTATTGTAAAGAAAATTTTCACATAATTGGGCGAGCGAAGCGAGCCCGAAAATTTTTAAGAAATATTCGGGAGAAGTAAGTCAAAACAATTACGGCGGTGCCTTTGGAAGGAAGCAAACTAATATAATGCAATCACAGCATTGGGCGAGCGAAGCGAGCCCGAAATTTTTTACAAATATTCGGGAGAAGTAAGTCAAAATCATCAAGGCAGTGTCTCTGGAAGGAAACAAGCTATTGTAAAGTAATCACATCATTGGGCTTGCAACCGCGCCGCGGGCGCCGCGGTGAATAAGGTGTTGCCAGAAGGTATCTATAGAAATGTCCTAAATTTTTATAAAAGTTGTGTTTTTTATTACAAAATGTAATGTAGTTAGTAATTTAGGTAAACTAAACTGTTTAGCTAAACTGAATTTCGGCAATTAGATAGTACAACTAAGTACTAGTTATACTATCTAATTGCTGAAAATTTAATGATTACTAGTATTTTTCGGTATATTTGGGGGGGCTGAAGCCCCTTAGCCCCCTGGATCCGCCCCTGCTCTCTACCCTTCCAGTCTTTGGTGAACCCTTCGTGCACCGTGCTGTCGTCTGCGTAACAATGTATTTTTTTTTTTTTTTATTGCTACCGAACTGGGTGGCTCTGTCCGAGGTCGCAACCTCAGGCGCAGCCAATTTCACCCCCGAGGAGGTGCCAGTCCGGCTTGGAGGTGGACTAATGTTGCTAGGGAAAGGCTATTAACCCGCGATTTGAAGATCTGTGGATTGTAGGAGTGGGGGAAGATATTTCCTGGGAGCCCGTTCCACACCTTTGCAGTGCGGCACAAGAACGATTTAGAGAATCGTGCAGTTCGAAGAACTCTTCTGTCGACTACAAACGGGTGTTCCGCGAGAGTATGGCGGGTTTGGCGAAGGCGAACAGGAGGAGGAGGGATAAGGGAAGCAAGTTCGTCAGAGCAGCGGCCATAGTAGTACCGATAAAACAGGCTCAATGACCCAACGATACGTCTGTGCTTTAGAGGTTGAAGGTCCTTTGTGAGTACGGAGTCACCAATGAGGCGAATGGCTCGTCGCTGAATAGAATCCAAGGCTGAAAGAAGGTACTCAGGGGAACCCTCCCAAAGATGACTGCAATATTCCATCACCGGTCTTACTTGTGCTTTGTAGAGTGTAAGCAGTTGGACCGGCGTGAAAAATCGCCGACAGCGGTAAAGGACTCCTAATTTTCGAGACGCTAGTTTCGCCTTGGACTCTATGAACGATCGAAACCCAACGTCCCTGGACACCTCCATACCCAGGACGCCCAGATTACCATCGTTGGGGACTTGGCTGCCCTGAAAAGTGGCTTGGAGAGGAAACGGATCAGCCTTAGTAGAGAAGGCACAAGCTTGCGTCTTGGCTACGTTGAAGTTGACCAAGTTCTTCTTCCCCCAAGAGGATACTTTTTCGAGAACCTGGTCAACCCGAGCAACAGTTTCGCGTCTCGCGTTTGCTGCTGAGGCCTCTCTACCCTTCCAGTCCTTGATGAACCCTTCGTGCACCGTGCTGTCGTCCGCGTAACAGTGTATTTCGCCGAGCGAGAGCATGTCGTTGATGAACAATAAAAACAGCGTAGGCGACAGCACGGATCCTTGTGGAACACCAGCATTGATTGAGTAGTCGGCCGAGCAGGCACCATCTAGGGTGACAAATATCGACCGGCCATGCATTTCGACAAGCGATAGCATGTCGTTGATAAATATCAGAAACAGCGTAGGCGACAACACGGATCCTTGAGGAAACGCAGCATTGATTGAATAGTCCCTCTCCCTCCCCCTTCCCCCCTCCCGCTCTCCCTCTCCCTCTCCCTCTCTCTCCCCTCTCCCCCTGCGAACCCCATATGAACCGGCGTTTGGAAATTCCCAATTTGCCAGATCATTTGAAGAAAGCGATAAAACGAAGAGCACCTCAAGATACAACTGAGTCCGGGCCGTCGCACAGTGGCTAAAAAGCTCACATTAGAATGAATTTATTAACAAAACAAAGTTTAATCCTTCGAAATATCTTATAGTATCATGGAAATAGGTATATATCTACCATCCAAAACTATCATCTAAACATCTGTCGCGCGCAACACTAGTGTGCAGTGATGCGACGAAGTGGGGGAATGAAACTTCGTCGTCAGTCGCGCTCGCGCTTTCGGCGGCGATGCACGTGCTGTAAGAGGGGAGCGGCGTTTTTGTTTCTCATTCATAGAAATACATCGTACTCGCTATGGAAAACCGAAGTATAGGTACGTTTATCTCATATTTATTTATTCGTGCACACGTTTGAAACATGGCTTTAAATTTTTTTTTTAAAATGAGTAAAATAACAAGTTTCACGAAGTTTCAAGCTAATCTTTGCTTTAAACGATAGTGCAATATATCTATTTATAAATAAGATATGTCATTACATCGGCTCTCACCGGCACTCATACAAGTGTGTTCAAATTACAGGATTCGGGTGCGCTCCGACTCGCCGCGAGGCTTTCGTCTTCCTACATGCAGAAGATTTACTTCAATCAGGTATCACTAATGATAATGTAGAGAGACTTATGACATTCTATAATACACATATGAATGTTCAAAATTCACCATTAAGTGATGATAACAGAAGCTTCACATACTTTAAAACGCTTCTATCCAAATTAGTTTTTAGTCCCGCACCGTCACTCATATTAAATAATGAACTCGGCTTACCGGTGCGATAATGGCGAGCGCATCGCTGCAGCTCGACGTTCTCGACGTTACAGACAAACAGACGGCGTGGCGATGGGCTGTCCGGTGGCCCCAGTAGTGGCGAACCTTTATATGGAGTTTTTTGAACAACTCGCCCTCGGGACAGCAGAAAAGACACCGAGCCTATGGATCCGGTATGTGGATGATGTTTTTGCCATCTGGACACACGGCATGGATGAGCTACAGGCATTCCTGGAACACCTAAATACGGTACATGCACAAATAAAATTCACGATGGAATTTGAGAAAAACTGTGCTCTGGCGTTCCTGGATGTGCTGGTAATTCGGAAGGAGGACGGTTCTTTCGGCAGTACAGTGTACAGGAAACCCACCCACACAAACCGGTATTTACACGCAACTTCGCACCACCACCCGGCGCATCTGCAGTCTGTGGCGAAGTCACTATTACAGCGTGCACAACGGCTGTGTGATGCTGACCATCTGACCGAGGAAACCACATTAGTTCATCGTGTCCTAAAAGAAAATGGATATGGCTCACAGTTTAGAAAAATGAAGACGCGAAAAAAGAAACTGGTGGCGGATGTGAAGCGACTTTCTGCCTACATGCCGTACGTACGTGGTGTAACAGACCGAATAGCGAAACTTCTTAGGAAGAAGAGCATACAGACGGTGTTACACCCGCATCGCAAGATTTCAAGCATGCTGCGATCGGCTAAGGACAGGCTGCCGCTACAATCATCAGGGGTATACAAGATACCGTGTTCCTGCGGAAAATCTTACACAGGACAGACAAAACGGAGTGTCAGTACAAGGGTTACCGAACATATTCGAGCGGTCAAGAAAGGTCAAGCGGATAAGTCAGCGATTTGTGACCACATCGACTCCGGACAAAATCATTGGATTAGATTCGATCAGGTGAAGATTCTCGCCACCGAAAAACGACATCTGCCACGTATTGTCCGTGAGTCGATAGAAATTGCCAAACACGACAACTTTAACCGCGAAGACTCGTTCAAGATCTCGCCGATATGGAAGCCGGTACTGGCTACGCTGCAGTCAAGACAGAACCGAAGCGACGATGTCATAGAGCTCGACACCGTCAGCAATTTCTGTAGGTCCGAAGAAGCAAGGAACGCAGCGAATCCGGAAGTGATACCTACCCACTACTACAATTTGCGAAGCAGGCGAGCTCCTGTCAGTGACGTGCTGGCTGCCGGAGGAGCTAGCACGTCCTCTTGAGAACGGGTCCCATAGAGGACTCGAAACGTCGAGCTGCAGCGATGCGCTCGCCATTATCGCTTCTATCCAACATGATTATGAGGTGGAAAAAGTGCGGCCACCATAAAAGAATCTTTCTGGCGAAGCATCGTGTATGGCTGAGCGAAGTTATGACTCCTCTACCATCAAGAAATACCGACAAACCTCGAACACCGTCACCAGGCCCCACGCGCGGACTTAAGTTTCGCGGACTCTTGTACGCGAACAAAAAAACAAAAAGTAAGCCAACTTTCGCAGCATTCTCCAGAGGAATTGGTATTATCTACGCAGGTTGCTTATGGGAAAGTGGGAAAACGCGATGTGGCTTCCGTAATAAAATCAGCAACCGCTGCTACTCCACGTTCCCTCCCAAGTAGCACACTAGCTGCATAAAATGTGGATTTAAGGCTTATTCAGAACTTTAGACTGCTTATTTATGCTGTATACGGGTTCTATAGAAGCTTATACACACCTTGTAACACCAAAAGAGGCCCCAAATTAAGCAGCTTTCAGCATTTTAGTGTCTGGTTAGCGGCGACAGAAAAGCTGTCTTATACCTGGCTTAAGGCAACTTATTGTTTAACCAGCTATATTAAACAGAACATATTCTACAATTTTACCTTTCTAACTCTCTAAAACAGCTCGAAGACGATTAACTTCTTTAGAAAAATATATTACGAAGAGCATTAGAAAAAATTATTTGTCCTCGGCTATGTAGACTGTGTGGAATGGTGGAAGAATTTAATGTGCGCCACTTTATGCTGAAATAGTAATTTGGTAAGTAAAGTGATCTTTGTTTATACTGTCTATGTTGTGTATTTAGTTGCGAGTGCACTTTTACTGTCAATGTATATATGATAATCTTATCAATTTTTCACGCGCCTTTGAAATAATAACGTTTAACCGAAATTTTTTACTAATAATGAAAACCGGTACAAACAATTTTTATAGATAAGTGATCAATTTCCTTACTCATAACTTTAATATTATTGTCCTATTAATATTAAACTAATATTAATATGTAAAAGCCAACAATAAGTCAAGAATAAAGAATTATCAGACTTAAAGTATCAACTGTAATTTATAGGTTATAATCTGAATGGCGTCCATTCATTAAACAGTTCTGATTCTTGCTTTAGACCATTCTAAAGCTATTTGCTGTATATAGATATCTGTAAAGTCTACTGACCAGACTAAGGCACGTATCGTACTGTTTAATAGATTTTAATTATCGTTAAAACTGGTTAAAGGACTTTGGTAAGTGTTTATGAGAGCTTTTTAATCCCCAACGCGAAAAGAGGGATTTTATAAGTTTGATGCCTATGTCTGTATATCTGTCTGTCTGTCTGTTTTTTAACCAGAAATCTAGTTTAACTAGGGTGGTTGTTAGCTATATGTGTGATGAAGATCAGGTCAGCCGACCCGAAAATTATTAGCACTTTTTTATATCTTGATGATTTTGATATCAAAATGTGCGTTATCGTATAATGACCCTTATTATAGAGGAAAAACTTTCATGCTCCGCCGGGCGCCGCCGCCGCACGCAGTTACATAGTTGGTTGGTTGGGCCCGCAACGCAATAAATTTAAAAATAGAACTATACATACAAACTGGAGAATGCATGCAATGCTAAAATTTTTTATAAATTGATGGTAAATTACCGCTAAGCATAGAAAATAAAATTATTACAAATCTCATTGGTGAGATTCATCAGAGTGTCTGATGCTAATGCTTAGGTGCTATAATAATGATGCCGAGTGGGCGTTAATCTGCGTTAATCTGATGAAGCTTTACATAAGATTTCTGAAATACTACGCCATGCCACTGACACGGTGGCTGGACATATTTACTGTGCTAAGCCCGAGCGAGCCTGAGATCCAGGTTCAAATCCTGTCGTGTCGTTGTTTTTTTTTTTCGTTATTGGTGGATTCATTTTTAAAAACATGTACGAAAGACACTATTGAATTGAAGCTACTTCATGGTAAAATTTTCTGTCTTCAACGAATTGATAGTACCTACTGAATTGTCCAGTTTGTATTTATATGCTTTTAGAAACTATTGTACACTATGTTTGACGGCGGGCGTCGCGTCGTCGTCGTGCGCGCACGCAAGCGCACGACGACGCGACGCCCGCCCGCCGCGCCTGCTTGTTCCCTCCTTCCCCTTCACTAAGACGCACAAAATAGTGGTCAGTCTTGCATCTGCCGCCGTGCCGCCCGCCGCCGCCTCCGCCGCCGCCGCCGCGCCGCCCGCCCTGTCTTGTCAGTCGAGTCGCCAAATTTTTGCAATGCGCTTTGAGAGGTCACGGTGTGTGTGTGGTGTTAAGCAGACATTGCATAGCGGCGGCGCTCGCTATGCAATCTCTTTGGTGTGAAGATTGTACGTTTTAAAGTATTTGAGCACGATTATACAGGATTGTTTAAACACGTGACAGTGACATTATTATTTGGGGAAAGACAGATCATAAATACGTATTCTATTTGCTTCATAATAGGTAGGTAAAGTGCGCGGTGTGTAAGCTGGAGTACAACCGGTCTAAATTAGCGAGTGAAACTTGCCCGCTCAAAATTAAATGGACATACACCACTGGTGGTATGGGTATGTAAGGTCGACACAAGTATCGTGTGTTGAGAAAATATTTCTTTGTCAAATATTTGTGCAATATTGCATTCTCGTCCATCTTAGCCTTAGATCTTAGCGGGCGAGTTTCACGCGCTAATTTATATCGATGTAACCCTGAGCATTGCATTCGCTGAGTTTGTGTGAGTGTGAGTATGGCAGGCATGATAGCGCGGTGTCGGCGTCGGCGTCGTCGTCTCGCGAGGGACGCGCCGCCCCGCCGCCGCCGCCGCCCCGCCTCCGGCGCGCCGCACAGGCATAGTTAAACCACACAAGTTAGCCGTCTTCATACAAACGCGCCGATTTCGCACTCACACAAGCGCGCGCCTGCGCACGCTGTCTGTACACAACCACTACATGCATTCTCACTGTCTCTCGCGCGTAGTCAGTGATGGTCGCCCCGCCCCCGCGCTCGGTGACGCACAGCACACCACGTGACGGCCGCTGCCTGCCGCCTGCCGCTTCCCGATAGAAAGTATTATTATTCGAATTTTATTTTATTGCACTAACATAATGGCTCCGCGTTTCTGCAGTGTGTACGCGGCTGCATGAATAGATCAGGCTCGAATCGCGAGTTAACATTATTCTCATTACCTGCTGCCATCGAAAGGTAAGTAACATAAAAAATATTATTAAAGTATGTAGTTAAATTATGTAAGTTATTAATACGAGTAGGTACTAAGCGAAGGAATTGACTTGAGACCTGGCTCGGTAACGTCAGAGCAAAGTACCTATTAGTATTTAATTATAGTATTAATTAGTTATTAATAGGTAGGTACTAGCTGCAAAAACCATTCGCGAACCCCGGCATCGGGCGCGGCCGCGCGGCGCACGCGAAGGCTGCGCCGCGCGCGGGCCCGCGGTTGTCGACTTGTTCAGACTTGTTAGAGATACCACGCACAACGCAAATTCGCGCGGCTTTGTCTTCTATAAATGGGCACAGCTCCTACCGCGGACACTTTCATGACTGCTAGCGACCAACCAAGTTATTAAGTAATTCATTAAAATAAAAATATAAGTTATTAAGTAATAATAAAACAAAATTAATAAATACATTTTAAAATTATTTATTTGATATTTTTTTTATTAAGATTAATAATTATATTAATCTATAATTCTAAATTATATTTTCTATAATTTTTATAGTTATAAATTTTTTGCCCACTTATTAATTCTCTTCATCGTCCGCGACTACGAAATGGTTGTCCAAAGACGGACGTGAGTTAAAGTTGAATTTTGACATTGCATTAATTTTTGGGAGGTTAAATAAAAAAAAAATTTACCCGACTGCGCGAAGCAAAAATGAAGGGTTATCTTTTTAGCAATTTATGTGTGTGTATGTTTGTTTTTACGTATGTTCCACCGTAGCGCCAGAACTAAGCATCCGATTATTGAGTGGGGTATCGTTGTCAAGGGCTCAAACATCAAAATAACATCGTTCACTGTCTATCGAAAATATAGCTTTCGAAAATATACCTTAACGCCAGTACATAATAAATCTATGACAACTCATATATTCTGTTAGATTAAAATTTTGGGAGCTGGCTCTTGGTCTATAAATAAAAAATACATAAATGTACATAATAATTTTAAAGAATAGCATTTCCACCATGATGGGCTCACTACCTGTCCATTGTGTTAGTGTTGTGAGTTGTGACATCCCTGGTGGCTCGGCGCAGCGTAGGTAGTTATTTTAAAAATGGCCTCCAGTTATCTTACTCGTCTTCTTTTACTATGGCACAGGCAGGCAGGACAGTAGCCGCATTCTGCACATTCCGAGTCCGCTTACGGACTCTTCGCTTCTCACTCGCACACGCTCTTACCGAGCGAGCGCGCTGATCCGCGAGTCTCCATCGCGCTCGCTCGGTAAAAGCGTGTGCGAGTGAGAAGCGAAGAGTCCGTAAGCGGACTCGGAATGTGCAGAATGGCCCCGCAGGACGCGCTGCGCTTCATAGTCCAGTCATTATATCCAAAAAACCGACCCTACCCGTGAATAATCAGTTCTTGGATTTTTTCGTAGGTCCCTCGCGGGGGTCACTGGGAGTGTAAATTAAAAAAGTAGACTGAATCAGGCTCCTGCGTATATTCTAAAAACGGTTTTTCTTGAATAACTCGGCCATTTTTGATTTTACAGTAAAACCGTGAGGTCAAAAATTTTAGGAAATTTGATTCTCTACAAGTTTGGTCCTCACAATTTTTCTTCTAGGATCGATATTTTGGAAATTAAATTTACAAAATTTGATTTGATTTGATGAAATTGAATTTGATTCTCTACAAGTTTGTTTCTCTTCATTTATGCCGTAAAACGTGGAACATAGGAGAAAATGATAATATTTTAAATTTGTCGCGTTTTTCAGGTTTAATTTCCAAAATATCGATCCTAGAAGAAAAATTGAAAAATCCAAGAACTGATTATTCACGGGTCAAAATCTATAATGACTGAACTATCAAGCAAGCCGGATCGTAATCTACACTATCTGTGTGCACTACTGACGCCTCGCGCACTGCATATTGTTTAAGAAATATCTTCATAATCTGTCTAATTTTGAAGAAAGCGGGAGGAAAAGAAAATACGGGACCTTGATTTTGTACTTTCGAAACTTAGAAAAATATAAATTTCTTAAACCAGTAAAATTATTGAAAGTCTGCTCAATTAAGTATCTATAAATGCACTATTTTTAAATATCAATATTTTCATAAACAACTTATATTTATAGCTAGAAGCGGCCAAGTTGAAATGTTTGCCCTTCGTTAGCAAATATTTTTATTGAAAACATTTCCGCGACTGGGCTGCTACTAGCCGCTCGCTCGCTTGAGTAGGTACATACAAACACACAGCCGCACGGCCCTGTGGCCCTATTCTTGAATTCCGCTCAGCGTCAGTGGATTCGTCGCTCTCGCTCGCACGCGACCGTACGAATGAGATCGCGTGCGAGCGAGAGCCAAGAATCCACTGACCCCCTGGTCCTTGGCCGGAGGTGTAGGGGAGGAGTGAGGACCGAAAATTTTATTGACATTTTAAATTAAATGACAAAAAAAGCAAGTAGTACTTGCTCATCCATTCAGCTCCCTGCCTCTTTTTGAGGGCCATCTTTCTTCAAAATGTCGCGTTTTTTAACGTTAAACTCAAGTGCGTCACAAGTTACAGTAAAAAAAACTGCATTTTCCTTATGTACAAAGGGACGGGAGGGGGAGGGGTAATGGAAATTCCTTGACTATCCAAAGAAGGGGGGGGGGGGGGGGTCAAAAAGAGCCCAAAAGTCTCCACGTGGTATATGAACTGTCCGTTACTTTTTATAGACATTTATTTGAGCAGATTTTTTACTTTGGTAGTAGCATAAGATTTTTTATTAATGTGGCAGCCCTTTTGCAACTCCTAACTTCAATTTGTTGTTTCTAGCACGCTGCATGTCCAACGCGCCAATAGTTCGGTTTGTAGACTGCTTTAATGAGTAATCTGAGTACTGTTTTCTAATTTTTAGGAACAACCGAGGGAACAACAATAACGAAAAAACAACATGCCTTTGAAAATAGTAGAGACTATTGAAAAGGGGCATCCGAAACTAACAATTGTGCCTAACAGCTGGGAAAAAAACGGCTTATTACGATGGCCACCACCAAAACAAGCTAATATTAAACTATGCATGGACGAAACTTCAAAACCCCATACCGACTGGTTAACTATGAAATGTAAAGTGAAGCGGACAGGGATACCTACGTACAAAAGAGCAGAAGAAGAGCTCAATTTAATGATGTACCACAGTGATACAGAAGTGGCCGACAATGAGGGGAGAAACCACGAAATAAACGTCGATAAAACTGATTCTTATAATACTCTTGCTGAAAAATTGGTTAGTATGTAATTAACACCCGTGCCTGGAGTGAATATTTGACATAAAAAAATTTTGTTAAAACCTAAAACCCGACTACTAAAAAAACGAAGAAAACAAGAAAAACCTAATAAAAAATTTCGTTTCAAATTCAAATTCTTGTATACTCTACTTGTATAGATTTTAGTACTAATTTGGTTGCACTTAATTTCAGATATTTCTTCACAATAACACAGAGCAGACCTTATCAGATGTACCTGGACCTAGCGGCGTAGATCCTTCTCTAGTTGTTGAAGAAGTTTATGATTACATTAATAGCGATGTCAATCTAATAGCGACAGCTGTTCCCGACGATTTAAACAACAAAATTGATCAGATACTGTCCAACCAAAAAATTCTCTTAGACAATCAAAAAACGTTAATGAGCAACCAGTTTTACTTACACGAATCTCAGAAAACTCTAATAGAACAGGAAAAGAAACACTGCCGTGAACTATCAAATCTTGCCGTCCTAACTGAAGACTGGTTTTCTCGACTTGGCCGAAATAAATCATCGGTTGTTCAAATCCTTGAACGCGACACTTTCGAGAATCAATCCTTTGTCATTCAGCCTATTGCTAACATAAAGGAATTGGAAGAGATGGAACAAAATCTAGAGAGCAGACAACATAAACACAAATTGCAACAGCAATATTTGCTTTTGTGTACAACAGCAACAGGAAGTGGTGTGAATTGCTCCTATAAATAGCTAGACATCGTATTTAAAAGAGAATTTTTGACTACATGTTCCTGGTCCGGAGGCAGCAGGGGTGATACGGTAAAAGTACCTTTAAAAAAGTATAAGAATATTCTTAGCTTTTTCTATGAGATGATAAATACGTGGGACGCTTCTTATACGCAGGAAGACAATGAAAAGTTTTTCAAAACCATACTGAAAAATGCTGTTAAAAGACTACAGATAAAAGATTTGAGAACGTCGACGAAACGAACACGAAAAGATAAAGTTACATCTAGCGGACAACAAACTACAATGAAAATGGTAAACATTCCAGTAGAACAAGAAGAAAAAAATTAGCATGAAATGATAGAGCAGGTAACGAAGAAACTAACAGTTAATTCTGAAATTGAAAAAAAATTACAGGAATCTGATAATGAAAAAACCGCAGAGGACAAACGCAAAACTCAAAACGGAGGCTCTGAAGAAGATAAAAATAAATCATACAATGAAGACCAGTTAACAGGAGAGGAAAATTATAAGTTAGGTAATCGTGAAAACAGCAAGACCAATACAGAAACAGTTCTGCAAGTAACCAAAGAGAAAACAAAAGAATACCAACAAGAAATACTTAAATCCGATAGCAAAGAAACAAAAATAACAAAAAAGAACACATATTACAAAAAATCTAAAAAAGAAAATAAAAACGCAGATAATCAAGAATTTAAAGGGAATATTAAAAATCCTATGAAACCAAACTCTGAAGAAGACTTGAAAGGGCAGATGAGGAATTCGACAGCTTACTCCGATATTGAAAGCGAGGTTCAAGAATCTGATAATGAAAAAACCACAAGCGACGAACACGAATCTGAAAACAAAGACACCGAAGAAGACGATAATGAATCGGACTATGAATACCAGTTAAGCGGAGAAGAAAATTATAAGTCAGGTAATCGTGAAAACAGCAAGACCAATACAAAAACAGTTCTGAAAGTAAATAAAGAGAAGGTAAACGAATCCCAGCAAGAAATACTTGAATCCGATAGCAAAGAAATAAAAATAACCACAAACAATTTAGATTACAAAATATCAAAAAAAGAAAATATTAACGCAGATTATCAAGAATTCAAAAGGAACATTGAAAAGACTATGAAACGAAAGCCTGAAGAAGACCAGAAAGTCAAGAAAAAGAAATCTAAACTAGACACAAGGGACAAGAACAACTAAGACATTTTAAAAAGTGCCCACAGATAAGGATATCACTATCTCTTCATTAATCAGTCCTTACTTTAAGGTGGTTAAAGTGTTTAAGGCGCGAAATTTAAAATATTTTTAGGTTTTAACACCTTTCAGCTAATTCGAACACCAAAACTACATGTAATGTAAATTAGTTTTTAGTCCCGCACCGTCACTCATAACTATAATGATATCGGCTTACCGGCGCGATTTTCGCGAGCGCATCGCTGCAGCTCGACGTTTCGAGTCCTGCTGTGGGACTCGTCCTCAGGAGGACATGCTCGCTCCCGCAGCAAGCACGTCACTGACAGGAGCCCGCCTGCTACGCAAATTGTAGTGGTGGGTAGGTACGTCTTCCGGATTGGCTGCGTTCCTTACTTCTTCGGACTTACAGTACATACTGACAGTATCGCACTCTGGAAAATCGTCGTGTACGTTCTGTGTTGACTGCAGCGTTGCCAGTACTGGCTTCCATATCGGCGAGATCTTGAATGAGTCTTCGCGGTTGAAGTTTATGTGTTTGGTTGGTTGTTTTGAACCGTGAACTATAGCCATTATCTTTAAGGACACGATGAACCAGCGCTGTATCTTCCGTTAGATGGTCCGTATCACACAAGCGTTGTGCACGCTGTAACAGCGACTTCGCCACAGACTGCAGATGTGCCGGGTGGTGGTGCGAAGTTGCGTGTAAATAAATCGGTTTGTGTGTGTGGGCTTCCTGTACACTGTACTGCCGAAATCCGGAAGACGTACCTACCCACCACTACAATTTGCGTAGTAGGCGGGCTCCTGTCAGTGACGTGCTTGCTGCGGGAGCGAGCATGTCCTCCTGAGGACGAGTCCCACAGAAGGACTCGAAACGTCGAGCTGCAGCGATGCGATGCGCTCGCGAAAATCGCGCCGGTAAGCCGATATCATTATAAATACATGTAATGTAATTTGGCGACGATCTTAAGAATTGTGGTGTTTTATTTCCATTTATGGTTTTGCCTAGCATTGGTAAAACGTGTTCAAGACACGGAGGAAATTTGAAAAAATTGGCCAATGCATTGCGAAATCATGTACTAAATGGAAATAAATAAATAGGTCTTTGTGACATTACAGGTTTGTCTTCAAATTAGCTGAAAGTAGAAAACCTAAAAATATTTGTAATTTCGCGCCACCAACTTTACTCTTGAACGGCCAGGCAATTCACGTGCCCACCAGCATCACCAAAATAAACCATACTTCTTTTTATTATTTAAACTCTGGAAAAAAGAATCAACTTGCTCTGGTTAACGTTTCTACTTTTAAAATTATTTTAGTAAATAGTGTAAAAAGTGGCCACATTTAGAAATTATGGTTAGTTGCTTGTACTAACGGTGATACCATACTATTTAAAAAAATAAAAATAGCTTATTATGAGAGCAAGCTGATCCTCTTTTTGACAAAATAAAGTAATTTATTTTGGCGGCGCTGGTGTGCATCAGCAAAACGTTTTGTTTTATAATTTAATGTTACTATTTTGCCAAATATACCTACCTAAACAATTAGGGGTTATAATAAAAGTATGCAATATAGAAGTGCTGCACTGGTTCTGAGCATCAAACTGAACAACTTTAGCTATGGTACCTACCATGAAAACTGTATTATAAAATATGTAAGACGGAAAAACAATGTGTAAAAATATCATGTAAACTTATACATGGTATTTAGCTTATATTTATAGATTATAGTTTCTCGCTCGCACATTTAAACTTTTTTGAAGATATAAAACGACTGGGTCTGAAATTTAAAAGCTAATCGTTAATTTTACATAAAACAACATAATTATGCATATAATTTTTATTTTGATAATTTGACTCTTTCGATACTGAAAAACTAATATTAATAGCATGGAGGTATAAAGCCCCCCGCGCGCCCGCCCGGCGAAGCGGCGGGGGGCTTTATACCTACATGATTACGGCTATAGCCTACCTTGGCCTCCGACCTACTACTATCGGCCATGCGCTTGGGCCAAGTTGGCGCAAAGGCCATTTTCTTCCTCCCCAGGGTTTAAAATGTTCATAATATTGTTTTATATGCAATTAACCATTAAATTAAATAGTATACTCTTGTCTTGTCGTTTCATATTATCTTCAAAAAGGTTTAAATGTATTCAAGAAGCTAGAAAACGTATACGTTTTGAATAAGTTTATTTTGCTAAATCTCGCGATTGTGATTCGATTGTGATTGTTGGTTCTCGTAAACCTAAGAATACAAATAAATGTGAAAGTTGTACCGCGCGTCTAGTGATTTTTAGTTTTTTTTTTAAATATTATTACTGTTAAAATGCAAAAAACAAATTTGTGGTTGAATTAAAGCTACGGCATATCATATATATTTAACGTTATGGTAATAGTTTACATTGTTTAGATTTGTGACAATCACTGAAAGTGAGCTTGGAGGCCACGTTTTTTCGTTTTAGTGATTGTAATAAAATAATGTACAACTATAATTACCATAATATAAAATATGTTACGGTATCCTGTTGGTTTTTTTGCATTTTATTATTGCATCAGGAAGGTTAAATTTTAATTTAAAAAACTTATGAGAGCGCAAGGCCAGTTAATTATTATTTTTGTGGAAGATATTTGTTTTATTTCTCTTTATTGTAATGTTGAATTACAGAATTATATTACTTTAAATAAAACATAGATAATACTTACTGCAATTATACTTTTATTACATAAATTCCGTGTTATAATTCTATACCGTATGTAAAAGAGGTACAAAATACAGTTCTGTGTTTTGTGTACATACTAGTTTACACTTTATATCTTGAAGCCGCAGTGCTCTCTGGATACGCTGATTATCAGGTAATTTAGCTTTGAATATGTTAAAATATGACGATTTCACAGGGTAGTCAAAAGCGTCTGTGGTATTTTCGATGACGTAGCCGTGTATTATATTTTCTTTATCAATTGACTTTAGTTCGACAATTTCGCCATTTTTTGTCATAAAATATTTATCCTGCAGCTTCGTAGAAAGAATAAAATCTTGGAATTGAATCTTAGTAACCTTTTTATTGTTTTTGGTAACACGAGGCCATTCACATTGATTTTCTGATTTTAATTGATTTGATTTATGACTACAAACTAAATCTCCAGCAGCTTCACTTAATCGTTTTGCCACCTGCGAAAGTGGTTTTTTGCCACCACGCAACATTTTTTTTATTTGATACAATTTGTTCTCAAAAGGGTAGGCACTAAATGTGTAAAGAGGACCAAACATTTGTACCTCGTCAGTAACGTGAAGTAGATTATGGATATTACTAGTTATATAATCTGGCCCATAGAAATCTTTGTAGTGTTCTACAAAATATTGGAGAAGCTCCTTTGATAGAGGTAACATGTGATTATAGTTCTTGCTTGAACATATTGTTATAGCACAATATAAAAATAAGAAATGAGTAAAAGCATCTCGTTGTAATACACGTGGCAGAATGACAATGCTCAAGTAAAAGAAAAAAGATCGAAACTCTGACGCTTTCCAGTGTGCCAGGCAATCTATTCCTCTAACTGATCGGTGTATTTCCGAGGGCAGTTTACAATTTGTCAAGAAACCTTGTACTGCGTCTATGTCTCTGGAACACCATTTCGTGATATATCTCCCAAAACTACCATCTCGCCATCCAATTAAAAGTCTTTTCATAACACCTAAATCTATGAGATGTAAGGAATCGGCCACTGGAAAATCATTCACCATGTTTATTGGCAGTTGCAATAGTGGTGAATCCGCCTTATGATGCTGGCCATAAAGTTTTTTGCGGAAGCCATCATCAGTTCTTTCAGCGGATCTGGTTTCGGGAAACACTACAGTATGCGAAATATGTGAGTAGTCTCCGACAGTAGTGCATTTCAAACACCCATGTTTACCATTGAAATTGCAGACACCTGAAATAATAAAAATATGATCATAGTCACTCCCCCGAATTCGTAAATTTATACAATGTATGGATATATGAAATATAGAAGTATGCATGTATGCGTATTGAAATACGGATGTATAGATGAATGTATGAACAACCGAATTACAGTGAACGCATCAAAATGTCAATACATACATAAATTGACTCGTAGCACACATGTAGCACGCGGCCTATTCAATTCACTTATCATTTTAATAATACTCCAATAGTTAAGGCCCTAGTTCGAGATCTGGGAGTACTCCTAGACCAAAAACTAACTATGGTAGAACATATGAAACATATCACGAGTGAGGCATACAAGAGTATGGGTTTCATAAGACATAAGTACAAGTAAGGGGTTCAGAAACGTAACGTTTCTAAAAGCAATGTATTATGCATATGTCAGAAGCAATCTTGAATACGCCAGCTTCATCTCTCTACCAAGTTCATATTAACGACATCGAAAAGGCGAAAAAGAATTTTGTGAAATATTTAAATTATGCAACAAAAAGAAGATATCAATTATATGAAATTAGCTGCGTAGAACACAACATGTTAAGCTTATAGAGCAGGCGAGTAGTACTGGATATGATGCTGCTGCGCGACGTGATGTGCTGAAAATTCGACTGCGGCGGGCTGCTGGGGGAGGTGATGCTGACACGTCGCGCCGGTGCGGCGAACACGACACACGACACTCTTCCATGAGCCACAGGCTATCACTGGGCTATCACAGGCTTGTATGAATGAGGAGTTGCATAAACATTAACAAGTTTGGGGGAATATAAACCCGTGAAGGTTTCTGACAAAAAAAAACGCGGGCTGAGCCGCAGGCAAAAACTAGAAGGATATTTTATTTTACTTTAATTTCAAACTAAGTACGACGTAAGTTTGGAAGTAAGGTAGCAAGATATGGATTAGTACATTACCTTTAATAAACGCTCTTGCAGGTGAATCGCAGATAAAACATCTTATTTCAATTGTTATTGTCTTATTTCTTCGATTTAAATGAATACCATCAGTTAATAACTTTCTCATTTCTGCCACAAAATCTTCTAAATAATCAGAAAGATTTTTTGGTTTTCCAACACCATTGTATATACCAATGATGATTGGTTGCATACTCGGATTTTCAAACACATTGCACAAAATTGGCCAAAACTCATTTTTGGAACATTTGTATATGGGTAGACCGTCAAAGTTTATATTTACATGAATTGTTTCCGGACAATCTTCCCAGTTTTTTAAAAGTGCTGTAATTGAATGAGTTAGCCCATTATGCCAGTATTCACCGCCACCATCAACTGATTTCATGACAACGTTTCTACAGGTTTGAAGAATTGCTCTGGGATCTTTGGGTAAAATATCAGGAAATCTGTTATTCAAAATTGCAATTAAATCCTTTAATGCTTCTTGAGAAATATTCTTTTCTATCGCCCACTTTTTAATATTGTCCCGAAATAAAATATTTGTTATAAACTCACTTACTCCTTCATCTTCATCTGTACTGTCTGTTTCGGTTTCATAATCAGTTTGAACGGAATCCACGACTTCGTCACTTTCTGAAATGTTAACTGACTTAATATTTTCTGAATCCTTTTCTTGAGTTATCAACCCAATATCCTCGTTTTGCTCATTATTCGTAATAATATCGCTTAATATTTTTAACTGTGCAGAACCCTTCTCGTTTCGTGACAATACTGACACTTGACCATTGGTATCGATAATTTTTTGTTCGTCGATGCATGGTTCATTCGTTTGGTCTATTGAATATGACTTTAGTGTCTTAGACAGTTTTTTCTTGATTGCACCAGTTCTCTTCCTTTTTTTCCACGTCGGTACATCCATAATGGCACAATGCGTATTCACACACTCGTAATTCTTTTTATACTGGTATATAAAATAGTCGTGTATTTTAAAGTTCGATGTAAAGTAGTCAGTAAATTTGCTTTAGGTTCTGATTTTATACAAAAGCTGCACATCCGCTTACATAGACGTTATTAGAATTCAAATGACCTACATGTACTCCATAGTAACTCCGTAATGTTAAAAATATGCTTTAGGTTCTGTTTTTATACAAAAGCTGCAAATCTACTGACGTAGAAACTATCAGAATTACAACGACCTAAATGTACTCACTATTAACGACCTAAGCTGTGTTATAGTTTCCATGTAAACTATACACGGTGGCATTCATATAGAGTAGATCTACACTTGTAAACAGCCTTTACATTTGCATTACACTTTTGTAAAGATCAAAGCATTTAAAGAGTTTTCATGAAGACCATTTACCAGCTGTTATCAAGCTAAAAATAAATGCATTATAATGGAGTAGATTAATACCGATATACAGTAAATATCATCTTGTAACACTCATGTGCAGTTGGAAGTATTACAAGAGGTATTAACTGCGGTCCTTAACAAGCTTAAGTCATTTATAATAGCTTAAAGCATTTAATCCAGCTAAAAGATGGATTACAGTGTTTGAAAATGCTGTTTAAACGTCTTAAGTAGTAATTTCTTCTTTCTGCAGCTCTTCACCAGTTATGCTGTATAAAATTCTACGATTTGCTATACAAAGCAGTCTAAAGATGTTTCTAACTCTCTTATAAATAATCACTAAAGACTTAATCTTTTATTAGGCTGGTGTAACGCTCGCTGTGGCTAGTTATGCAGCTAGTGTGTTACTTGGGCTCAAACGCCTTAAATCCTCATGTAAAAGAAACTTAAATTCAAAAATATCAGCGTATACTGTCGAAGAAGCTTTGGCATTGTTGGTAGATTTAAAATTGACGAAACAACAGTACCCGGGTGGTCCCAGAAGTACCCGACCTGACGTATAGATGGCAGTTGTTGTTTGAAAAAACTTACTGCATTCGAAAGTACTATTCGAATTAAATTTAAAAAAAGAACACGCTACGTGCTTTTGTTTTTGTTTGTCGGCCATCAATAGTGAACGCTCTGAGTGAAGTTTTAGAAATGGATAAAATTGGTCACCGTTATATGATTCAATATTTTCTTCTGAAAGGTCTGAATTCAACTAATATCAAAGATGAGCTGGATTCAACTCTGGGGGAGTCTGCTCCATCGTTTACGATAGTAAAATATTGGGTGGCAGAGTTCAAACGAGGTTGTACGATCTGCCAAGACTGGGACCACCCTCGTACATACGACTACGAAACGGTGCAAAAAAAAGAGGGTGTAATCTATACCCACCATACTACAAAGTTGCAAAAACTAAAGAAATGTGCTGTCCGGATAAAAATAAAATAAAAATTTCTGAATCTGCAGTAGACATTAACTTACAGTCACTACTGGATCATACTAGTACACGCATAGTAACTTTACAGGAAGAAGTTATTTTGTAATGTATCAACGATCGCACAGATGAGCGTCAGAGCCTGAAGTTGACTTATAAGTGGGGAACAGATGGGAGCTCTGGCCACTCACTTTAAAACAGACCTTTGAAAATCCCAACTGCTCTGATTCGGACATCATGCAGACATCTTTAATGCCATCACAACCTACCCTGGTGCCTCAAAATTCTACGAGTGACACAGTCATATGGCAAAATCCACGCCCTAGCTCTACACGTTATTGTAGACCAATACGTTTCCAGTTCGTAAAAGAGACAACAGAATTACTGAAGGAAGAGTTTGAACACATAGAAACACAAATTCAAAATTTAGTTCCTACAAAAGTAGAAATAGGCAGCATCAACGTAGTAGTTGAGCATAAACTCTGTAAAACAATGGTTGACGGCAAAGTATGTAACAGCTTAACAGACAATAAATCTTCTCAAGTATGCTATATATGTAAAGTGTCCCCTAAAAATGCCAAAAAAAGCGATGAAGTTATAAAAAGGCCATGCATAACAGAACATTTCGAATTTGGTTTGAGTCCTTTGCACGCTCGCATTAGGTTTTTCGAGTGTGTTATTCATGTGTCCTATAAATTAGATATTCAAAAGGGTAGAGCTAATAAGACACTAATAGCAGAAAGAAAAAGGGTGATCCAGGAAATGTTCAGGATAGAGACGGGACTGCTTGTTGACGTGGTGAAGCAAGGGAAAGGTAATACGAACGATGGGAACTGTGCCAGACGTTTCTTCTCTGATGTTAAAAAAGCGGCTGAAATAACAGGTGTGAATGAGGAACTTATACTTCGCTTTGCGGTGATCCTAGATACCATATGCTGTGGATATAAAATTAATTCAGAAAACTTTAGAAAATACGCAATAGATACAGCAAAGCTTTATGAAAAATTGTACAACTGGTATCCCATGCCAGTTACAGTCCATATAAAATCCTGATCCATGGAGCAGATGTGATGGAGAGCATGATGTGCCCTATAGGGCAATTATCAGAAGATGCTTTGGAAGCTCGTCACAAAGAATACAGAAAATATCGTGAAAACAACACAAGAAAAATGTCTAGAACAACAACAAATGAAGATTTAATTCGTGTGCTCTTAGTGTCATCTGACCCTATCATTAGCTCGTTAAGACAATTACAAAAAAGAAAGTTAAGTACTTTGTCAAATAATGTAATAAGCCTGCTGGATATACCGAAAATACATTAATGTAAAGTTGAAAAAATATTTTATTTTAATCCTAAAATTCAGCTTCAATTACAAATATATATTATAGATTTTCCATTACCTAAATGTTGTATTAACTTTGATACAAAATTGATGTGAGATTTATTTAATACTAGCTTTCACCCGAGCCAAGGAGTATGTGCGGACGAAGTCGGGGGCATAACATAGTATCCAATTATACTCTCCAGTTCATAAACTATCCCTATGCAAAAAATTACGCCGTGTGTTGCTCCGTTAAAAAAATAAACCAATTTGATTGCAATCTCTAATTAATTCCTTCTAATGTGAGCTTTTTAGCCACTGTGCGTTGTCCGCTGAAGTAACCGACAAAATGGAAAAGCGAAAAACTTGCAAACTGTGCCCCTACAGTAAGAAAAGAAAACTGCATATAAGTGTATCAAATGCTCTGACCCTATTTGTTTGGAGTGCTCCAAAAAAGTCTGCAATAAATATGTACTAATAATCTAATTGCGGTGTGGTGGCGTGCCTTGGGAGAGGCCTATGTCCAGCAGTGGACCGATACAGGCTGATGATGATGATGAATCTAATTGCTGGTTATACTTTTGATTATTTAATTTAAATTAACGAACTTTTTTTTTTCGTTTTCCTTTTTTTTCCTTCCTTCGTTTTTCTTTCCATTTCAAGATAAAGTGTTTTTCTTATTAATAGATTACTTCGGTATTTATTTCGATGTCAGGTCGAACATGCAGCCAGCATGTTGCATGATCTTCAAGAAAATACCAATCAAGCGAGTCTAAATGCATACCAATATCATAAAAGAAGGCCGATATAGCAACAATGCACTACGGTGTAGACAGGTGGACTCCAGAAACAAATAATATTAAAACTTTCCCTAAGGATTTGCAGAAAGTGCTTCTGATTTCACAAATGCCATCCTGTAAAGAGAGTTTCTTCGTCAGTCGGCTTGCAGTGTTTAATTTGAAATTTTCACCATTGAAAATGTCCTCATCGCTTTACAACAGTTATTGCTGTTTGTGGAACGAGGCATATGCCGGCAGAGACTCTAAAAACATTATAGATTCACTAAAAAGGCTCATTCAAGAGGAGCGAGATACAGAAAACATTTTCTTCTGGGCAGACAATTGCGGTGCTCAAAACAAGAACTGGTTTTTGTACACTACACTGGTTTCCATCGTGAATACAGAAAATGTAAAAAGCGTCTGCATTAAGTGTTTAACAAAATAACACACGCACATGGCAGCAGACGCGGTTCACGGGAAAATTGAAAGGTCTGACTAAAGTTCGTGAAATCTATTACTACTCCGGCCTTAAAACGCGAAGTCACAGAATTCCACGACTGGCCAAAAAAGAAAAAATTCACAACAAAAGTAGAAGATCCACTGAAAACATTCCTGCTGGGGCATTTGGTTGAAGTAAAATTCGAAAAGGGATCAAGGAAGACGTTATTCAAAACATCGTTCGAAGATGATTATGAAGGAATCGAATTTCTGCAAAAACGTTGTAAAATTCCCTTGCAACCTAATAGGATAATTAATGCGCACCCCGCATGCTTGTTTCGAAGAAAAAAGAAATACTGCAAAAACTCGTGCCTTTGATGAAAGGTAACAAACAGATCGCCGGTGTCGGCTGAAACAGGCGGCGCCTGCGGGTTGAGATGCAGCCGACTAATGCCTTGATCAAACGTACCGAGTAAACGGGCGAGACAGTGCTCTCGGCCGAGTACTCGGTGCGTATAAACATAAGACAGTAGCTCGGACCACGTTCTACCTACTAGGCCGAGTACCAATCCTCCCGCTTCCCCGCACTGTCTCGCGCGCCCACTCGACAGGTCTGAACAAACACTGTCTCGCCACTCGGCCATATGCTTGTCACATGCCGCCGCCCACGCAGTGTTTTCTTGTGTGTTGTTTTATTAAAAACAAATCTTTGAATTTAATAAAATACACCATGTCTACTAATAATATCAAATGGCACGTTCAAACAAATATAAAATTTATACAGTTATATAAACTAAATTCGTGTCTGTGGAACTTTCAATCTCCGGAATACAAAATCAAGCAAAAACGGGATACACAATATAATTCCATAGTTCAAGAAATTAATATCACTGGATTTTGGTAAAATCCGAAATGTGGTCTCAATAGAAATGAACTGACTGCGATTTCAAAACACGTGTGAACAGCTACTTGCTTATTTCACTGTCTGGGCCGAGTAGCACTTTACTGTCTCGCCCGTTTACTCGGTACGTGTGATCAAGCCATATGAGCAGCGCGGATACGCGCGCGCTCACTGGCTTAGCGGCACGGTCGACGGTGGCGGAGGCTCTTACGAAACGAAATAACACCTGTCTCCTGTCGGGCGAATGCTGGCAGTTCTGTGCAGCGATGTGTTAGGATTTAGATTGAAAAGACGACTTCTTTTATGTTTATTTTTATTTTTTTTATAGTAAGCGCGACATGTGGCGCCGAGTCACCCATTAGGTGTCTAGCGACATGGACATTCTTTCGCATGCGGGGCCTGCGAATACCATCCCGGTCTGACAGGTGCCCATTCACGCCTCTCTTGAAGAACCCGAGACTATACTTGGGGGGGAAATATGTGGGCAGGGAGAGCGTTCCAGAGTTTACCGGTTCTGTGGTGGAAGGATCTGCAGAACCGATTAGTACGCATCCGCGGTAAGTCCAGCGTATAGGGATGCAATCCCTGCTCAGTGCGCGTTGTACGGAGGTGGAGAGGGGACGGCGGAATCGCGTTGAACAGCTCCTCCGAGCTAACGTTTTTTTGCGAGTGACAATTGGGTTGGCACTGTTGGTAGTACAAGACAGAGATGTAAGTCAGTGATGCAAGACGTGACAGGAAGTAGGCTTGAAAATATTTAAAATCACATTATCTGCCATTAAACCACTTAAATAAAACATGACTGCATCAAAATCTTGAGAGGTTTTCAAGGAAATTTACACACGCATGTACCTATTTCGTTGGAACCCCTATTTGCGACTGATTAATTCCATGTGAAGCAAGTACCTTGCTTTGCTTTAATGTCGTAGATGTTAAAGTTGAAATAGTTTAGTTTGGATTTATAATAAAACGTTGAAACGTTGCCACATGGTAAGGGGATAACTGCTTGTAGGTCATAAAGAAATGCTCCTATTCTGAGTGTTGTGCTACTGCATAAACGCTGTACTGTGAATTCCAAATAATGGAGGCGTATTCTAAGTGAGATCTGACGTAGGTTAAGTAAAGTAAGCAAAAAGTTGTAGGATTTTTGAAAACAGCATAGGTGCGAAAAATGAATCCTAACATCCGATATGCTATGCTTTTTTTTGGTTATGTTTTCGATGTGAGATTTAAAAAGTAATGTCTAATATGACACCACGATCCCGAAGTTCGTCCACTCGCTTTAGGATTTAATTTTATATGTTATAGTTATATTTAATGAAGTTTGATTTCCTCGTATATGTGATACAGCAACATTAATCTACATTAAGTTGAATGAAGTTGATTGAATGATTATTCTCTTCTATGACGAAGGCGAAGCTGTTGCTCACCGGAACGTAGGCCGGCGAGGTACCTACTAGATGTCGCGCCGACCGCGGCCGTATTAGGCTCTCACTGAACCATTTGTTGTTTGCTATGTTAGTTCGCATGTCCTCATTTTTGCGTTCCTCCCATTTCCGCACCGTTATGTATTGGCCGACGTAGCGGGGGGCCTTCTCAGCGGGATTCTTGTTTGATTGTTTAAACGAACTGGGGGCCGGTCCGCTTTCACTTCACATACCGTTTCCCGCACAGGCGTCCACTGTTTGAAATTAACTCTCTTCGATCACGCTGATCACAGCGCGTTTGTCACACTTTTCGCAGTTCGGTCCAAGAGCCGGGCGTACTTTTGTTCCGTCAGCGCAGTAACTCACATAACTTACTACCGTGTTCATTAATTCCAAGGAGATTTGAACCAGACCAGTCTTGCCCAGGGGGCGCGGGCGGTGTGGCCCGATCGTTGTTCTGTTATTAATTCTGTCTCTGGTTCTTTTTGAATGCTTACAGAAGCAAAAATTTTAATCGCAGTTGTCGCGTTTGAGGCTAGAGATGGTGGATTGTATAAAAGCTTGTATAATTCGTAGGAAGCAACGCTGGTCTTAGCGCAACAGTCTACGCATGCCACTTCTTGTACACCTTCAATTTTTATGAAGACTACTGGCCGAGGTCTTGCATTAGTGCGAATGTGGAAGGAGCAGAAACCGAGTTCAGATTTTGGAAGTGTCTTCTTGGGAGAACATGTCGTACATTAGCTATGATACACACCAGGTGCTCCACAACCATTAAATTTGTATTTTGGCGTTGACGGAGAAATGGCCTGGGCTGTGGCCACTGTTGGCATAACGGTCACTTCAGGCGCACTTGCATCAGCCTTCTTTTCCAGCTTCTTCTTGCAGATGTCAATTGTATGTCCAAATATTCTGCAGTACCCGCAGCGCAATCTTCCGGTTGTGGATGTTGTTGCAGGTCGAATTTGGTTGTGCTCTTGCATGTTCAGCTCAGCTGCACGTGCTTCAACAAGTAACTCGTCAAAAGTATTAATAGAAGCTCACGGAATTTTCTCTCGCACATTAAGGCTCAACTGCCCGAATACCACATCTATTTGTTGGACTTCAGTATGGCTAGGTTTTTGTAACAGGGCTATCAGTGCCCGTTTCTTCGCAATGAAGATATCTGTCTTCGTGACAAGATCTTATGTCTCTTGGTATAGGAGATACGCTGGTTTCTTTGGTGCGAAGGCGTGTCGAATTGATACTTCGAAGTCAGTCCAAGTAGCTGTAGTCTCCTTGACACCTTGCCACCAGGTTGTAGCTTCCCCTCGCAGGAGCAAAGGAAGTCCCGCCAAGGCGTCGTTGTCCGATATGTTTTCAAGTTTTTTGAATGTGTTAACAGCCGTGATAAATGCTTCTACCGTTTCCGAATCTCTCTTCTCATCATAGGTCGGTCACCTTACAAGATGAAAAGTGTAAATAATACAAAAATCTAAGAGCGACCGCGAAGCGATGCAACTCCTCGTTAGTTTATAAAAAAAAAATTACTTTGCTTGTTGGAGTAAGAGTAAGAGTAAGAAACATATTTATTATTTGGTATTGTTTTACATTTTCTCTACCTCCCTCTATGAAGGGTAGGCGATTGTGTCAGCTAACTCTATCGTCTAATTAAGATCTAAAGTGTTTGTGTGGTTCTAAGCTTGTTGTGAGTGTGCTGTCTTATTCCATTTGTTAGTTTGTAGCGTACTAGTTTATATATACCAATTTTGCCTATATCTCATTGAGGTGTCTTATTCTAGGAGGGGGGGGGGGGGGGGGGGGGTTCGGAATGGGGTTCGGAATTATTTACAGTCTAATCTAATGGCGCACGCAGGCGCTCTATAGCCTATGCGGACGTGGCGGTGCCGACCTTTTGCTGAGCTGTCCTTACGTTTGACCACTACTCTATTTCTTTCATGAGAATGGCGATCTTCTTTTGGTTGTAATGGGTTTACAACTCGGCCCTTCGACCGAACCGTCCTTTTACTCGAGCATGTTTAATTATTATTTCCGATTTATAAGCAGATCTATTAACTATGCCTCTTTTTCTCTTCCTTGGAGTTTCGCAGCTACTGCCTGAATCACTATTTTCAGCCATTTCTACACGTTTTTTTTTTCAAACAAAATAAACCACGAAAGCAACAGCAATGAAAACACGATAGAAATAACTTCAAAACGCTGACTCATGACAGCTGGCTCAGTGTTGCCACTATTTATTTGAGAAACCCCACAAGTCACTGACGAAATATTCGACCTGTTATTATTTCGTGCCTATCGCATTGACTTGTGGGGTTTCTCTCTGTAATAATGTGTATTTACGTCCATAGAGCATACATACATACATATCACACACGCTGAATCCCGACAATCGGGGTAAGCAGAGTAATCGGTGTTGTGCTGCAAGAACTCTGGTAAATTACAGCACAACACTGACCACCACGTTTCGCAAATTATTCGAACAAGATTCAATCGATCAAGCAGCAAGTAAGGCACGAAGACCCACCTGCTGCATGACTCGGTGGAAGTACCATGCCAAGGTGAGAGGTGGCGAGCCTGTCGCCCTTTAGCACGGCATCTTGTCCTTATCCCTTAGTCGCCTTTTACGACATGCACGGGGAGAGATGCAGTGAGGCTATTCTTTTTAAGTACCGGCCCCACACGGTACTTACAAAGCATTTCGCCGCAAAAGAGTCATTTCGCCAAAAAACCTGACTTGTGGGGTTTCTCAAATAAACGATTCATTTATATTAATTATTTATACATAATGAAATATTAAAAATATACAAATTAATTATAAACTCACAAAATTTCCGCCGAAGAAGCCTCCAAGCGCGCCGGCGCACAGTGGACGTCTCCATACAACCGGTCTGACATAGGATGTTAAAAATATAATATCACGTTTAAAAAAAACTAATTATGCCAATGTATTCGAAAAAAATATTCAAGTCGAAAATATTCATACTCTACTATGAGTAGGTTTTTTATACCGTAAAAAAATGGGTATGGGAACGTGATCAGTATCTGATACACATACACCCCTTAGCGTAAAGTTACCTACTAATGAAATACCTTATATATCAGTGAACTAAATTACATAATCTTTTTATTTAAAGCGTGACATGTCATTGTGGCGACGCACTACCCTTAAGGTGCCTAACGACGCCCATGGACATTCGATCGTATACGGGGTTTGCGAACGCCATGCTGGCGTGACAGGTGCCTATTGACGACCCTCTTGAAGGATCCAAGTCCAGCGTATATGGATGGCAGAATTCCTGCCTAGTGCACGTGGGGTGGAGGTGGAAAGGGGACGACGGGATCGCGTTAAACAGCTTCTCCATTTTGATTGATTAAGAATTTGCAATGAAAATAATATGTCTTTAATATTTTTATTATTTTAGGATATTGCTGAGCCAGCCACAGAACAAAAGAAACGGCCCGCAACTCCGTTAAACGACCCTGAGCTTCAATTTCACCCAGACAACACCCCAAGACGAAAGAAATTGAAATGTCACATTTTAAGGTTAGAAGACATACAAATACAGAATAAACGAAAAATAAAAACCCTCTGTGAACGCATGATAAGATTAAAGAAAAGATTGGTGTCTGTTACGAAACTTATCCTAGTTTAAAAAAAAAAAAACGATAGATATATCACTACAGAACACTATGATGCCTTATCGAGCATAAATCTCCCTGTGAGAGATTTAATAACTCGTACGCTGCGGAAGGATAAGAAGCCAAAAAAATATAGTTTAAGTCTCAAAAAATTTGCGCTTACCTTAAATTATTACTCCCTTAAGGCCTGTGACTATGTGCGATCTAGTTTTACTGCATGCAAACATACTTTATACAGAGAATAATTGATGACTCGTGCTGTGTGGGCAGTGGAAAACACTTTTGTAAATGTAGACTAAGTGGTCTAAAAAAAGTATCCAGCGAAGTTTCTTGGCAGTTATCTTCGCTGTGATAATCGAACTGGCTAAATTCTAAACGTTGAATGTTAAAATATGACCAATCCTAGTGCAGTGAACTGCCTATGAATGATGAATAAAGAATAATTAATAAAATGGCCAGACAGGTATATTCCATTTTTTCTTAGCCTACTTAATGTGTGAAACTTACGAATTATGTAAAGAAATGTGCAAAGTTAAAAATTAACATAGGTAGATGGAACTGTTAGGCTCAATCCACACTGGGACGGCAGCGTCGCGGCGCGCACTTTCGGTGTGAAATAATTTTAAACTTTATCTACATACTTAAAAAGACCAATATCGCTTGTTCTAAAAGGACGAGCGGCGGCGTTCTGTATCATATAGGGAGTATAACCTATATAAAATTTTTTGAACCTTGGGTTTTTTTAATGTAAAATATTTTTTTATGTATTTTAGCCTAATCGATTCAGTTTCATAACTGTAACAAAAAAGTCTTCATTAGGTACCATTATTATGTAACACGTGTAAGTTGGTAAAAAAAATCTAAAGAAAAAAATCTTTATTCTTCAAAAGTGATCTATTTCTGATACAGAAACCCCCCCCTTAGCGTACTATTAACTAATTTTGAAAGACCTGGTGCTTCGTTATTTATGTCAAACATTTCGGGGAGGGTTACATTCGCACTCAAATAAACACTTTACGTTAATAAAAAACATTTTTTTTTATGGAAACTGACACGGTTGCCTACATCACCTATAACGTCCGTGATGTCAGCCCATAACAAATCAAATCAAATCAAAATATATTTATTGCACTTGAAAAAAAATTTTGCAAAAGGTACAGCTTAACAACGTAGGCGTTCTCTCCCAGCCAACCTTTGGGTTATTATGAAAAAGTGTGGAGTGGCAGAGAAGAAATAAATGAATGATGATAAAATCATATAACTTAACAAATAATCAAATAACATAAAATATAATTTAAAGAGGTAATAAAAGACAAATACAAATAAATGGAAGGCTATACATATATATATATATATATAATTTTATTCTTCCGGATTTCTTCGGAGTCGTCGGCGATTGTACTCGCCGGTCTGCCACCCGTCCTCGCTCGAGTGCCTCCCAAGATAGAGGACGGGCCCACCGATCAGTCTTGAGTTACATAGTATTATTGTCTTCACTGTCAGGAGGCAGATTTCCACTTAGAAATTTGGTCATTATTTTTGTGGTTTCAATTGCAGCCTGTTGTTGGAGTATTTCTAATTTTATGCCAGCGTCTAAATTTTTTATGTGTTTCTCTGTTGATTTATTTATAATTCCTGTAGTGCCTATAAATATTGGGACGATTTCGGCTCTTGTATTCCATAATCTTTGGATCTCAATTTTTAATGCGTAATATTTTGAAAGTTTTTCATTTTCCTTCCTAGTGATGTTATAGTCGGATGGCACTGTGACATCGATAAGGTAAGTTCTGTTTTCATTTTTGTCTACATATATTAGGTCTGGTCGGTTGTTAGGTAACGCATAATCAGTGGTGACAGCAATTTCCCATATTAGTTTAAATTCTTCATTTTCCACCACATGTGGTTCATTTAACGGGCATTTCCACCAAAATTTAGTTGTTTCGGACTTGTGTTTCTTGAGTAAATTCCAATAAACGTATTTGACTAGTTGATTATGTCTCTTTAGATATAGTGGCTGTACTAATATTTTACATCCTGAGATGATATGTCTATTGTTGCAGGGTAACTCAAATGGCACTTGCGCCAACTCGTTTAAAATTATTTTTCCGATATTTTTGGTCAGGTCACACTGCGAAAACATTGTAACGAACGTTCTTTCTAAATTTTCTATAAAATTAACGAAATTGTCTGGTGGGATTATGAGCCCAGACTTAGTACTTAATCTTATCTTTATTATAATGTTTGTAGTATGTGTATAAACTGTTCTAATTAAGATTTATGCAATTTAACTCTTTACTGGCTTACTTTTCGAGTTATTAGTACACCCAAACGCGCCTCGAAACACGCAGCAGTAACTTCCAATCCAACCATGTTGTCTTAAAAACATGCCGCGATGCGAGCAGTGTAGTTATTATTGTGACGTCGTCGCTTGAGCGTACCCTGATCGTGAGACGCGGCGAGTCTCGAAGTCATACCCCGCGCACACCCGCGCCCACCCCGCTCACGCACACATAGCCGAGTGCACACGCACGCGCCTACATTCAACAGTGACGCTTCTGGTTACGCTAGTAATATATATTCGGTGCCTCTGCTTTAGTCTGGCGCGCGTCAGACGTGCATCCCGTAAAAAAAAAATTTAAAAATTGTCTAAAGTGGCATAATTGCTAGATTTCATTAAAATATTATTGTAGTAGAAATATGCTGTCTGTACCGGTCATGTACCATAGTTACCAAAAGAAGTAATTTAGTTCGAATAATGCAAAAGCATGCATGACGACATGCATTGCAGAATCGCTGAAAACCTTCTGATAAGACTGACGTTCAGTCCAGGCAATAATGCTGTCTTTTCGGGGTTTTTGTAAAATCTGCAAGCGATGTTTCCGTCTTTTGTCGTCCCACTTCCCTGCTTCACGACATCGATCAGCAACCCGGTGTCTTTTCTGAAGGCTTCTTGAATTTTCTTTTTTCTCTCCTTTATTTGCTGTTTCTTACTTTCTCCTTTTGCTGTCCATTCTATATGAAATGTGTAGTAAACATTCCATGGTCCTAATCCAAGCATGAAGTGAGTTAATTCCAAACTTGTACATATCTTCCACTACTGGTTTGTCCATTACCGCTTTTAAATCGTTAATTTCTGATGGACGTGCTTTGCATATGTCACATAAAGCAGTTGAGGTTCCCGATAGATAAGATGTTATTTTACCGTCAATCATAGTTAATAATAATTTATGCTTGACATTTGTTGTTTCGCCTCACATTGTTGCATTCAATCGGGTGATTTCTGACTCAATTTCCTTCATTAAATTCATTACGTTAACTTCTGTCTCTTTCATAAATTCGGACATAATGGGACGACAACTTAAAGGAGACGATGGTCGGTCGATCTGCCAAACAACATTCCCATTTTCACTAGTTAGTCTTAGATGTACGAGGCTGGCCATTAACACACTCAACACGTTCTGCTCATTAGTAATTTCACTTCTCTGTTTGTAAAGGCTCTGATCGGAAGCTCCATCAAAACCCCATTCACTTGTTAGTAACAGTTCTTTATCTAAGTCATCGGCTCGTAGCTCCAAAGATTTTATAAGTCGTAAAACGGTTAGGTCACGAAGCGCTTGCAATTTAATTTTCGCTGAAGTATCAGTTAATGTTATGTCTGTTTTGTTGGGGTAGCATTTCAACTTCTCCTTTTGAAGTTGATAATAACTGGGATATTTCGCGATTCTTTTCGTCATACTGAAATTTTTAAGGTGATATAATACCACTTAGTTAGGCACTTTTCATAGTTAGGAATAAAGCTGACACCTTATCAGAAGAAACCTCAGACATCGAAGCACATATGGACCTACTTCAATTAGCTTTTTAACGTTTGATACCTCTTTTAAGTTTGCCATTAAAAAGTTAATAACATCTGCTATGTCTCCCTTTCCGTCTGATTTGAGCACAGTTGCAGCTGTTCAATCTGGCTTTCCAAAAACCAAAAAAAGATAAATGTGGTACATGTTCCAAATGGGAAATGGCAAAAAAAGAAAATGTCTTGTCGGAAGATTTGACTGAAAAATAGACCAAGGACCAGGCAGAAAAGAATGCTATGCGCAAAGAAAGAAAGGAGACCGTAAATCAAATGCAAATGTTCTGTATTTTGATTTACAAAATGTCCCGACTTGCCCACAAGCAGATGTAAGCTGTTTTTTATAAGAGTAAGCTCAATGTTTATAATTTAACCGCTCATTTCTCCAAGACTAAAAAAGCAAATTGCGCTGTTTGAACAGAAGCACACAGTGGAAGGTTAGGAAATGACTTAGCCGCTAGTGCTTTGCAAAAAATACCGTGTGACGTCTATGAAGATAACCCTGAAATAACTTCACTAGTACTGTGGAGCGACTCCTGCGTACCACAAAATAGGAACTACTGGCATCTTACGCTGTAATTGACTTTTTAACATCTTTTAAAAACATCAAAGAAATCACAATAAAATATTCAAACCCGGGGCATTCCGGAATACAAGAGGTTGATAATGTACATTCCTTTATTGAAAGGGTGTATCTGCAACAGAATATTATTCACCCGTGTCATTACTAAACTCTTGAAGAACGTCAATAAGTCTAATCCATACCGAATAACCAAACTAGGGATCACTGATATCAAGGATTTTGGTGTCTGCTCTAAACTGCTTGCATTTGATAAAATCCCTTACACAATAGTAATAGCATTGAAATTCATTTAAAATTATTTGTGCCAAAATTCGTCAGCTGAAACGGAGGTGTTAATTGTACAAAACAATCAAGAAAGAGGAAGGGAAGAACAAGATAACATACACCTAACCAATAAAGAGGAGCTGAACAGAGAACTTCTTAAAGCTGTGGCACCAACAACAACCAAAAGAATGGGTGGTTACCCTGACAACTTAGATAGCCTATCTGCGACGATTAAAATAGATATGGCTCTCTTTGAAGATGGCGGGAAAAGAGGCAGATAACTTTCCTTGGCCTATGACCACATGATGTCTATTGCCCCTACAAGCGTAGAACCCGAACGGATCTTTTCTTCGGCTGGCATATTATACAAAAGTTTAAATGCTCTCTCTTTCTTGCGGTCATATTTTCATTTTGTTTGAAATAATAATTACTAGGGGATGCAGAACCGGTCTTTTTTTAAGAACCGAAAATTTCGGATCCGGTTCTTATGAAGAACCGGGTACCCGATTCTTTTCGGTTCTTCAGAATTCGGTAACAGACAGTATTAATTGTGTTATGTCATAGATAATGTTAAACAACAAGCAACAAAATAAAACGAGTTTTTATTAGAAGTAAGTTTTTAATCCGTAATAAAATCTAAAACAGCTAACTTTTTATTTTCATTTGAGCCTCGAGTGTGTCAATTATGACATTGAAAGTTTCGACGCGAAATTTGTCTCTTGGACTCAAATTAGGTTCTGCTGAATTTCCATCATTTACTTGTTTTTTCCTAATTATATTTCGAGTTTGACTTTGCTTATATTCTCCATTGGGAGAAATTTTTCTTGCCTCACATTCAAACTTTTCAAATTGATTTCTCATTTCAACCAAATGATCTGATAAAGATCGATACAAATAAGCATACGTTTTGAGGTCTATTTGTTCTTCTTGCAAACCTTTACTGGTATTTCGAAAAACTTGTAGAATGTCATTCCAAAAAGTGAGCATAAATATGAATTCAAACTCTTGCATTTTACTTAAAATATTTTATGCTTCTACCCTGGTCTCTCCTTTGTGGGTTATATCCTCAGCAATGTTATCTAAATACACAATACAATCTGCAATTAAAGGACGTGCAGTATGAATACATGCCCTCTCATTTGCAAAGCAAAGACAACTGAACTGATTGAACTGAATACTAAAAAAATTAATGACAAGACAAGCCGCTTGGTATGCGCGGGTGTGGGGTCGCTATAGCTACCTGCCTCCCTCTCGCTAGAGCAACCGTCGTCGCTTGTCTCTTTGAGCGAAAGGGAGGCAGGGAGTGGGCCCGCCCGAAAGCGCGCCCGCTGAATGCGTTGGCGCGTGGCGAGCCGATCGAATTCGAAGGCCGAAGCGCCGAAGCGACTTAATTTGAGAATTATTAATGTGTCATACATAAAGACTCAAAGAAATCATGTTTAATCCGCGAGACGCGATCTCTTCTTTCTTTCAGTGCTTCTGTTGATGTGTCGACGTGTCGATCGCCCATTATTTAAAAGAATCGTTCGCGCAAAAACCAGAGGAGAGGAGGCCCCTGGAGACCAGGGGCCCCAAGCACGTGCTTGTCCTGCTTATGCGTTAATCCGCCACTGGCCAAATCATTCAGGCATTTTCTTATACACTTGTTGGGGATTGTACGTATATATTCAGTTCCTTTGAACCCGCTTATTGTATTGTTAGTAATCGATCAACTGTTTCGAGAACAATGTCAGATTCTTGAGTATTCATGTTTATGCTGTAAATATTAATGTTCTTGTGAGCGGTAGTATGGGTTAATTATTGGAAATTACTTTAATATAATACTTATAAGGTACTAACATAACATTGTGACTTGCGAAGTTTATTTGTCAGTTCTTCTTCGCATTGAATTTAGAACTGGCGGAATTTTCGACATATCCAAGCGTAGGTTACCTACCTATGGATGAAATTATACAATAAACAATGGAAAATGACATTTATTGAACCCAGCTTGGTTGGGATTTTTTACCTTATATTTCACAAAAATCTTTCTTTGCGGTTTTTTAAGTGGCCAAAAACTATATCACTTCTAGCCGCTGGGCTATGTGAGTCGACGACGCGACGGAGGAAGGAAGACGAACCTTATGTCTTTCAACTCGCACAATTCTTCAACTTTTATATTTATGTGGCTTGATAGTTTGTTCCCAATAATCAGCTTTGGTTCGTCTAGACGTCTGGCCCATGCACGGTATTATTATCAGTCGAACAAATAACTTTTGGTTCTGATGAATCTAACATCTTCCGGACCTCCCTCACACCATTGACTTCAAATGCATTCGGATTTGTAGACTACATACAGCGGTAAGATGTCGCCGTTGGAAGTTCCAGCAAACATGATAAGAGATGCAGGACCTAGGAGAAGTTTTATTTTCTCTCTTATTATTTGACGCCACGCCAAAAATACATTTGACGATCCCTGGATCATCGGTCGAATTTGATTCATCGTAGTTCAACATGTGACTTGGAGGGACATCTTCAAGGGACGTTTATCAAACGTACATCTTGAAGTTAAAATTAACACGTTTTATGACTTCATTAAGCACAGTCTAAATGCAGCAGGCATTCTGCTTTCTTTTTAAATCCAATGTCATATCTTGTCTTTTCTTTATATATTTCACAATATTCCTCACATGTTCTATAATGTCATTCAACCCGAAAGTTTTCTTTATGGACTCTTCGGCAACTCTATTTATCATATGAGCAAAACATGGGATATGTTTGTTCGCTCGAAATGTCTCTCAGAATAAAAATCGTCGATCTCCTCCTTGGTGGGATGAAGATTGTTGCTTGGCTATTAAGGACAGAAAACATTGCGAAAAAATGTTAAGGGTGTCCCAAAATTAACGCAAGATTTTAATTTAGCGCCATTTATGCAATAAAGTGTAAAGTGTAAAAAAAAACAATTTGACAGCTGAAAGTTTAGGGTTAGTAAAAATGGAGCATTACACGATAGAACAACGTGTTTTCATTATTGAACAATATTTCAAAAATAATGAAAGTTTGGCGGCCACAGTTCGAAAATTTCGTACAATATATGGTCGAAATATTAATTTAACTTCGTCAACTGTGAAGAGAGTAATTGAAAAATTCAGGGAGACTGGATCAATTGATGATGATAAACACACTGGTCATCCAAAAAAAGCCGTTCAAATGTCAATATCGAAGCAGTGCGTGAGAGTGTTGGTGAAAGTCCAGCAACATCAATTTGACGTCGTGGACAAGAATTGCAAATTTCAAGAAGCTCTCTACAGCGTATACTTACTGAAGATCTGCGTCTCCATGCTTACAAAGTTCAAGTGACACAAGAACTGAAGCCTAATGACCATGCACAGCGAAGAGAGTTCGTTGAATGGATTATTGAACATCAACAAGTGGATGCTGATTTTTCGAGCAAATCTTCCTAAGCGACGAAGCACATTTTCACCTTGATGGCTTGTTTAATCGCCAGAATTGCCGCATTTGGGGTTCAGAGAACCCACATGTGATTGTCGAAGATCAAATGCATCCACAAGGTGTCACTTTTGGTGCGGATTTTGGGCTGGAGGCATCATTGGACCATACTTTTTCCAAAATGAGGCTGGTCAAGCAGTGACAGTTAGTTTGTCATATCAGCACGACTACCGGCCGATCTCAATAACATATCCTCAGTAAGACATAGGCCTACTAGAGCTTAGTTGCTTAGATATTTTTGTTAATTATCGGAAAATTTATTTATTTATTTATTTATTTAATTGGCACTTAACTAACAAACCTTACAGGATATCCTAACTCGTTTACTAGCCTAATCTTACTTATGTATGCAATTTATTAAGATAATTTATATATACCTAATCTCTTATATTAAATAACAACTGTTGCTTAGTACTAAACTAAGATAGGCCTATATCTTGATAGGGGTAGGCTATTGAGACCGGCTGTACGAGAACATCTGATCTGAAAAGTGTAAAAAGTTGTATGTATTGACAATTAATATTGATAAATATAAAACACGTAATATCATACATCGTCAGCGTCGATAGCTCAATGGTGCAGACAGTCGACTGTCGCTATTGATGGTTAAGCAACGCTGGGCCGGTCAGTACTTGGATGGGTGACCGCTCGACTGTTTGAGGCTACCCGTGGTTCGGATTCCACGTAAAACTGTAGGTCCCTTCCCTTCTTATCATACTAGGTGGCAGGATTCAACCCGCCCGGGTTGGTACCACCGCACTGAATGAAACGTCGCGACGTTTCAGTTTTACGTGGAATCCGAACCACGGGTAGCCTCAAACAGTCGAGCGGTCACCCATCCAAGTACTTATTTACATAGCCGTTTCGACCGACGCGTCGGTCGAAACGGCTATGTAAATAGTTTGTGTTTTCCGTCCAGTTCAGTGTAGCCGGCACGACCGAAGGGAAGCACTGACATGGCACCTACATCACCCGGTGTTATGGGCTCACATCACGGATGTTGTAGGTGATGTAGCTACCGTGTCAGTTTCTATAAAAAAAAAAAAAAAAATCAAAGTAGATATTTATACCTGGTATTTTCAATGTGCTAGCACCTCGGAAGCACAAAAATAATTAGTTATTTCTTTGTCGTTAGCTATCTATCACTATGTTAACATATTGATATAATTAAGTACTTATAATGATCAGTCCTATTTACTTTCTTCTTTGACAACTCAAAACAGTCCACTGCTGGACATAAGCCTCTCCCATGGGAAGAGGTATGTAGGTACTATGTAGATACTACTCTATTAATGACTTGAGTAATGTAAACCAGCGTTTAGTACCTACGCAACAATGTATTTGCAAAAGCTGTAGTAGGGATCTTCTTATTTGGTCCAATATTGGGATAAGGAACCAATAAAACAATATATTTTTATGTAACAATAGCGTGTATTATTACGTAGGTCATCTCCTCTCTTATTCCTCTTCATCGTCTCTTATTATTATCGCATCAAGAAATTCTGCCGGTGCTGTTTGTCTTTCACCAATGTGTCGAGACTTTATTTTTCCTCTTATTAATGTAGTTACGCCATTGCCTCTATGATTGTATTCAGCAGAATTAATTGGTTCACTGCATACCTCAATTCTGTAATCCCCATGGAAACGAACATGCTCACCATAATAAGAGCAAGCTTTTCGTATGTGGTATGTTCCCAGGGCAAAAAGAATTAGGTCTCTGTATTCCAGGGTAGGGAAATATAATAAATTATTGCGATCTGCAGTAATATTTTGGAAATGTGCTCTGCGCCTATTCTTTTTTTTTTTTTATGGTAGCTGACACGGTTGGCTACATCACCTACAACGTCCGTGATGTCAGCCCATAACACCGGGTGAACTAGGTGCCATGTCAGTGCTTCCCCCTTTGATCGTGCCGGCTACACTGAACTGGTCGGAAAACACAAACTATTTACATAGCCGTTTAGACCGACGTTTCATTCAGTGCGGTGGTACAAACCCGGGCGGGTTAAACCCTACCACCAAGTAAGATTAGGAGGGAAGGGACCTACAGTTTTACGAGGAATCCGAACCTCGGTCAGCCTCCAACGGTCAGCGGTCACCCATCCAAGAACTGACCGCACCCAGTGTTGCTTAACATTCAATAGCGACAGTTGACTGTCTGCACCACTGAGCTATCGAGGCTGACGTTATTCATATTTAATGTATCGACCATGTTTGCCAGATTATTGTCCATCTCCATTCTTTCTGTAATTATTTCTAGTATATCATTTGCAAAAATATTATCTTGAAAACGAACACCAAACATGTTTAATAAAGCCACTGCTTGAAAATTCTGCATCATGTGTGGTAAAGCACGATGAAAATATTCTTGCCTAAACAAACTAATCTATTTTTGAAATGACCATTTACAGCCTCTACAACGCATCTGACAATTGTAACACAGCGGCTTCGATTGGGTTGAGCTGTAGTTAATTGGTGTTCGTTTTCTAGAAGTGAGTCTGGCATATAAGGTCTAAATCCGCATTGTTCTAAAAACATTATACAATCTCTAAAACCTTTGTCAAGAATGAATACATCTTCATCTCTGAAATACAATCTTAGAGCAGATCCTTCCAGATCGTCTGACGTAGTTGCTTTATATGGGCCATAACAATCAACAATATATCCATCACAAGCTACTAATAAAAAAGGTTTTAAAAGATTTCTGTATTTGTGCAAGGAATAGCTTTGCTTTTGGAACATATAATTAGAGCTCTTATTTATGTAAATGTATGTACCATCACATAAGATAATAATATTATTGCCATTTCCAACAATCCATTTGGTATTAATAAATTATGTCATAACAATTCTTCCCTCGTTAAATGTTCAATACCAAGATTCCTAGGTACAAAAAATTGGATTAGTACCTCTCTTACTTTATCCACAAGATTTTCTAAAGTACGACGTGGCAGTCCCTTCAATCGCGCAATTGGATGATGAGAATCGCCAGTTCTCATTTTTAATAGGAAAGCTGCTAGACCTAAACACCGTCGTTTCACGTCGAATTTGTGTTATTTTTCCCAAAAAAATACGTTTTCATGGTAATCCTCATTGCATGAATGGACGGACCGCGCCGCGCGGCGCTAAAGTGCGCAAAGACTAGGGAGGGGTGCCTCGGAGGCGGCGCGGAGGCAGTTAGGTTATTAAGTTAAGTCGTTCGTATCAAAGATGGTCGTATTTACAAATTCATGTACTTACGTACTTGCATGCATGTCCATTACTTTTAGGCATTGAGTAAGTGTTCCAAATATCCACCTTCTCTCTCGATACACATTTGAGCACGTCGCGTCGCCTCGAATTGTCTTTTAGTCGACGTAAGGTCAACACATCATTTTTAATGTCATGAAACGCGACTCTTATGCTTCTTCTTAGTTAGCGCGCACTTCGGAACTCTGTAGCGTATACCCTACTTTTCACTTCACCGCACAAATAAAAGTCTAAAGGCGGTAAGTCCGGTGAACGAGGTGGCCAAGCCACTGGTTCGCCACGTTCGATCCAACGGTTCGGGAACCTTTGGTCCAAAAACTCTCGCACCACTAATGCAAAATGTGGAGGCGCACCGTCGTGCTGGTACATCATGTTGTTGTACATGTTGAGTGGCACGTCGTCAAATAATCGGTTGACAACGTACCTCAAGAGCTCTAGGTATGTCAAGCCGGTAATACGCCCCTCTATGAAGTAGGGCCCCAGTGCGTGTCCTTCAACAATTCCAGCCCACACATTTACGGAGAATCGGTGTTGGAAGGAGCTCTCGCGGGTCACGTGCGGATTATGGTGGCTCCACCAGTGTTCGTTGTGGATGTTGAAAACGCCTTACACGCCCATTCGTGTGAAAATTTACTCATCCGTATAAAGTATGTGTTGATTTATGCTCTCAAGCAACCACTCGCAAAATCTCAATCTCGGTGCGTGGTCGTTCAATCCCAGCTCTTGTACCCTTTGAAAGTGATAAGGATGCTGTCGATCTCGGTGAAGAAGACTCCACGCAGTTGATTGGGCAATGTCGAATCGTCTGGCTGCTTGATTAGTACTCCGACGTGGATCTTCTCTGAAGTACTGATTTGCTTGGAATTGCTGCTTTGAATTGCTTCTTGAAGTTCTACAAGTAACTGTTGATTGCCTTGGTCACGTGCACCTGCTGGTATGGCAAATTGTCCATAATCACGTAGATTTTGCGTTACTTGCAAAAACGTGCGTGGATCGGGGACCCTCCTCCCAGGAAATATTTGGGCGTATAACCTTGCAGCTTCGCGGGTATTGTAGTTCGCTAGGGCGGAAATACCTACCATATTCGTCTTCTCATTGTTCGTGAAATCCATTTTCACTACGCAACATTTAGATAGGTTAGACGATTCCGACTTCAATCGTAGCAACGAAGTCATAATTTCTCCTAATTCTTCTGTTCGAATCTCAGCCGGATTGTCAGATGAAGTGAATTCGTCAGAATCTGATTATTCACTAGCGTCGGCCTCGGCGTTGAGACTGGAGCTTGTGGCATGTGGCGTGCTATCATCACGAATGTTTACGCCAGAAGTACTTTCATTAATTTCTGAACGAAGTACTGAAGTCTCGATATTTATGAGTTTACTCATTTTTATCATGTTACTGCCGTTTTCTGGTCTTATCATTGATTTTATAACCCTGTCGGGACAGATAGTCTATTCCATATAAGAAATTTGGTAACGTAGTAAATCTTGAAACCAACAGGGGGAATAATTTTTCTTAATGTTGTGGATAGACCAGCAGGGGGCGTTAACGTTTGTTAATACTTCTATACTAAGGGCGCTATCTAGTTGAAATACATGGAAATAACATGTACCTTTAATTGTCGCTAGGCTGTAGAATTACTGCTACTAGACCAGAGATGGCGCTTTCATTTATATTTATAAAGAAAATTATTTATGTGAATTCCGAACTTTGGTATTATTTTTGGTTAACGCGCAACAATATGGATTACGGTGTATTCTTTGTCTGCTATTTAAAGCATCAAATAGATTATTAATATTTTCTATGAAATTTTCTGTAGGTAATGCAGAACTATGTAGTTCACCTGTTTCAACAGCTGTTCGTATGGCAGCTGCCACAGAATGGCTATTGACCTGTACAGCCAGCTTTACTGTCATTTTCTGAAAGTTGCTCGGGTTTATGTGTCCCTCTGTTAATTTGGTTAAAGATTTACTTACTTTTAGTACTACCTTGATCAATTTTGTATATATCCCTAATAATAAATTTATAGTTCATCCGGCTTCAAATAACTTATTAATAATGATTTTTATAAAAAAAATTTGTTTTTCACCAGTCACTGCTGTACTACTTAAAAAATAAGTAATTGGTATTTTCCAAGATGCATATATTCCCCGTACCATGAAAACCAAGCGTACTTTGCTAATTTACTGCACTTAATCTACCCAGTCTACCCAAACCCTCATAACCCTCTATATCATATTTTTCGGAATATTGCAAATTATGTACATAATTGACATTTTGTCAAAACATAAGGTACACGCGCGCTCTCTAATTGTTGATTGTGAAAATTTAAAAAGTATATGTTGACATACATTATTGACGTGGCCTGGTAAAGAAGACGAGGACCCTATCCAACGTCGGATTGTAGGGACGGCAGGTAACACAATGTGTTCATTTCTTAAGAATTTGTACGCAGAAGGGGATTAAAAAAAAATAATTGCAATTTTTTTTTTTAATCCCACGTTCTAGACTTTTCAAACAGCATTTCAGCAATTATGCGGGAAAACTCGCTCACAAAATTATTAAACGCTTTAATTAAAGAATATATCGGCTTTGGCTTTCGATCCCTGACACGTTTTTTATATTTTGACAACTGAATTTGCTTCAGACGTAACTTATGCTTAAATTTAGATTTTTGTGGTAAGTCAAATTTTAAACGCTTGGGTATGGGCATGTTGACTGCCTCACGGGTTTCTGAAGAATCTGAAGACAATGATGAATCGCTAGATATTTTTAACCGACTTCAAAAAAAGCAGGAGGTTCTCAATTCGACTGTATTTTTTTTATCTATTCGTTTTGGGCACAGTTTCCTTTTATTAGTGTAAGTTTTTTGCGGTGTCAGTACTTTCAGCGTAACTGGGGAACTCAGAATCCCGAAGTTTTCATTGTTGTGAGATGTAGATGCACCTTCAGCTTCAGATCTCCAACAAGACAAACCCGGGTTACGGCTTGCCGCTACTTGTCCACTTGCACTCATCTATAAGCAAAACACATAATTATGTATTTGACTACAGATTCGTGATTAGAGACCACACGGACCCATAGATATAGATTTTGAAAGAAATCGGTCCAGTAATTAAAAAGTTCAAAATGGCAGCCACTTTTTTCAATTTTGACTACAGATGCGTGATGGGAGTAATAATAAAATAAACTCAATGTTAAAATACATCGATCTGTCTCATGAGGTTACCGACATGTGGCCCGTGGACTCGACGATCGTTGTGCCCATAGTCGTGTCTGCGCATGGGCTGATAGCGAAGAGCCTCGACCATCATCTCAAGAGGCTCTCGCTAAATTAAGTATGAGGAACCTGGTCAGCGGGCCCACAAGTATATATTCTAAAATGAGTATCTGTGCTATTTAGACGTCCAGTACTCACTATTTGTACATAATGGTGCATATTTCCGCCAATACGTTGACTGGGAATGGTGAGAAATTGAAAGATTCATTAGTCCACAGTTGTCGCAAAACTTCAGATTTCACGCTCAACACTGAAATTGCTTTAACATTTGAAGAAAAATGGATGACATTGTAAAGCACTATATATGTGGGCGCGAAATAATTTTGTTAACGTGCAACACTTAAATATCTTGAAGAATGGCACTAGTGGCAGTACTGGTATTTATTGCCTGTATGTTGGTGGACCTGCACAAGCGCGCCTATGTTCAATTTATTCACCATCTTTAATTATTTGGCATTGGACCAATCACAATGCAGCGATTACTTCTAATTTTCGTCGCCAGGTGGCAGAATGTCTGCTTTCGAACAATATCAAGGTGATGCGACTGAAGTTGGCTGCAAGCCCTGTTTACAGGTTTTTGAAGGAATTTCCGCAGATCTGAACTGAGAGTTGTCACACGTGGTTGTGTGAAACGTGCTCTGCAGATTTGCAAAATGGCCGACCCAAGCCATGAGGTGTTACCCGATGACATCACTGGGAGCCTTGCTCCGACATCGGAAGCGGAATCACGGCAGTCTCAGCCACTGCCACCCACGCCAGCTGCTGGGCATCTCTTGACAAGACCTAACTGCGAATCGCAAGTACCTTCAGAATTTTTTTCGCACATGATGAGAATGATGCAACAAATGACCGAACGGCTCACTGCGCCAACACCGGATACCAAGATCCGCATCGCAGATGTTTATTTACCCCCTTTCGACCCTGACAATAATGTGGGTGTAAGGGAATGGTGCAATCACGTTGACAATGCAAAATCTAACTACAACCTAGCAGATTACGATGTGCGTATGAAGGTTTCAAGTCTCTTGAAGGGCAGAGCAAAACTGTGGGCCGACATTTGGCTTGTTCATACTACAACTTGGCAAGAATTACGCACCAATTTGATAACTACCTTCGAGCCTGAAAATAGATACTCCCGAGACATTCTTAAGTTCAAAGAGCATGTGTACGACCCTTCAAAAGATATTTCCGAATTTCTGTCAACTGCATGGATATTATGGCGTAGAGTTACGAAAGATAAGCTCCCAAACGATGATGCTGTTGAAGCAGTGATAGGGAGCGTGAGCGATGAAAGACTTCGGATTGAACTCATGAACGCCAGGGCTACTTCCGTACCTGAACTGATTTCTGTCGCCTCGGCCATCCGCCGTAAACGTTCAAACATACCTACTTCGACCATAGCTTCAAAAAGACAACGTTTTTCTGAAGACAAATTTGATTTCATTACTTGTAATTTATGCAAAAAACGTGGACACTATGCACGCGATTGTCGTACTTATAAGCAGAATGAAGTTGATAGGCGCGAGTCCTCGGTAACATCACCAAGCCATACGTTAAATAAATCTACCGGGCTCAAGAAAACTTGTTCATATTGTAGCGCGGCAGGTCATACATACGAAACGTGTTATAAGCGCGATAATTCTCTGGCAACGTGAACATTATCGGTAGACCTAAACTGACTAACATAGTAGTGAGGGTAGATAAAGTCGAATTATGTGGTATTTTCGATAGCGGCGCTGACTGTTCGGTTATTCGGGAATCCGCTGCATCTAAAGTACCTGGTAGACGAGAAAGTTCGGTGACCTACCTTAAGGGTCTAGGTCACCCTGTGCTTTCTGTTCAAACCCTTACTACTACTTGTGCTATCAATGACATTAATGTGGAAATTCAATTCCATGTCTTGCCTGATCATGAACTTTCTTCTGATGTGCTTATCGGTACCAACCTGTTTTTGGACACAGGACTTGCGGTTATCGTAACCAGTGGCGGAGCTATAATCATACGGCAACCTATCGTTTATCACATACAGAAAGAAAACTCAATATTTGAAAAAATTAATACCGATTTAACTGATGATGACCAAATAAAAAATCTTTTGCTTAACAAATTTTCGCATCTCTTTATACACGGCCTTTCACATACTCGAGTTAAAACTGGTGAACTTGAGATAAGATTGAAAGATCCAAACAAATTTGTTGAAAGGAAGCCATACCGCTTGAATTCGTTTGAGCGAGAAAAAGTTCGTAAGATCATCAATGAGCTCCTACAGCACAACATTATTCGTGAAAGTAAATCACCGTTTTCCAGTCCAAATATTCTGGTGAAAAAAAAAGAATGGTGATGATCGCATGTGCGTCGACTTCCGTCAACTGAATGCTAATACAGTCCGCTACCATTATCCACTCCCTCTGATTGCTGATCAAATCGACCAGCTTGCTGATGGCTATTATTTCACCACTCTCGATATGGCATCAGGTTTTCATCAAATACCGATAGCCGAAGAATCTATTGAAAAAACTGCATTCATTACGCCTGATGGTTTATATGAATACTTAACTATGCCATTCGGCTTATCTAATGCACCTGCGGTTTATCAACGTTGCATTAACCGTGTTTTGCGGAATTTACTCGGTAAAATCGCACAGGTCTACATAGATGACGTTTTAAGTAAGTGTGAATCTTTCCAGGAAGGTATCACGTTCCTCGAACAAATTATTCTTGCATTACAGGAGGCAGGCTTCTCCATTAATATTGAAAAATGCGCATTCTTTAAGCGTTCCATAGAGTACTTAGGAAATGTAATCTCAGATGGTAGAGTCAGTCCTAGTCCTCGAAAGGTAGAAGCATTAGCGAAGTCGCCTGTACCGAGCACAGTTAAGCAGGTTCGACAGTTCAACGGGTTGGCCGGATACTTTAGACGATTTATCCCAGATTTTTCTCGTTTGATGATTCCACTTTATGATCTCACAAAACAAGGTGCGAAGTGGCCATGGAGTCATGAGCATGAAGAGGTCCGGAACAAGATAATCGCATATCTAACGTCAGCACCTGTACTGACGATCTTTCGAGAAAACGCCCCTATAGAGCTGTACTCTGATGCCAGCTCCGTCGGATATGGTGCTGTCCTTATTCTAATAATAGACGGCCGACAACACGTAGTAGCGTACATGAGCACAAGAACCACCGACGCAGAAAGTAGATACCACTCATATGAATTGGAAACCTTAGCAGTTGTCAGAGCTATAAAACATTTCCGACATTTTCTGTATGGAAGCAACATGTGCAGAAACGTACCGTGGAGGCAGCAGCTAAAGCAAAATTACGATTTGACAGAGGCAAAGCAAGAATTCAACATTTTCAGCGTGGCGAGTATGTCCTAGTCAAGAATAATCCACGGAATCAGACTTCGTTGGATTTGAAATTCAGTGAACCTTATGAAATCTATAAAGTTCTTGAAAATGATCGATATCTGGTGAAACGAGTCGTCGGTAGAGGACGACCTCGTAAGGTCTCTCATGATCAGCTACGACGGGCTCCGTGTCCAGGCGATCAGATAGCCATGTGGGAGAGTCCAAATGATTCTGGGCAGCTGGCGAGTGCTGATGTAGCTCATACACCGTCCACGTCAACGATACCGTAGTGGACACACAAATCAAAAATTCTTTTTAATTTGGTGAATTTGTTCCGTGTCATTGTAGTTCTTTAATCACTTTTGTTCCATGCCATTGTTGTTCTTTAATTACTGTTGTTCCATGTCATTGTTGTGTTATAATAACTATTGTTTCATGTCATTTTTGTTCTTCAATCACTTTTGTTCTATGTTACTGTTCTTGTCTTTTCAAGTGATTCTCTTTCAGAGCCACTGTGTAACACGGTCTAGAAAATGGCCCAGGGCACAGCAGCGACCTTCCCACCTCCTTTAGGGCCCCTGTGTAGCAAGGTTCTAGTGACCGAGGGCACAGCATCAACTCATCTAACATTTCCCCTGTGTAACACGGTCTAGTGAATGACCCAGGGCACAGCAGCGACCTTCCCACCTCCTTTAGGGCCCCTGTGTAGCAAGGTTCTAGTGACCGAGGGCACAGCATCAACTCTTCTAACATTTCCCCTGTGTAACACGGTCTAGCGAATGACCCAGGGCACAGCAGCGACCTTCCTATTTCCTTTAGGGCCCCTGTGTAGCAAGGTTCTAGTGACCGAGGGCACAGCATCAACTCTTCTAACATTTCCCCTGTGTAACACGGTCTAGTGAATGACCCAGGGCACAGCAGCGACCTTCCCACCTCCTTTAGGGCCCCTGTGTAGCAAGGTTCTAGTGACCGAGGGCACAGCATCAACTCTTCTAACATTTCCCCTGTGTAACACGGTCTAGCGAATGACCCAGGGCACAGCAGCGACCTTCCCATTTCCTTTAGGGCCCCTGTGTAGCAAGGTTCTAGTGACCGAGGGCACAGCATCAACTCTTCTAACATTTCCCCTGTGTAACACGGTCTCGTAAATGACCCAGGGCACAGCAGCGACCTTCCCATTTCCTTTAGGGCCCCTGTGTAGCAAGGTTTTAGTGACCGAGGGCACAGCATCACCTCATCTAACACTTCCCCTGCGTAACAAGGTCTGCGAGACCGAGGGCACAGCATCGACCTACCTGTTTCCCTTAGAGCCCCTGTGTAACAAGGTCACCGTGACTGAGGACACAGCATCAAAACCTTGCATGATTACAGTGTAATGACCATGGGGTCTAAGACACTCTCGAGATATCTGGTGATTAATGTTAATGGTGTACCGAGGGCCATGGCGGTCCAAGGCACTGACTAACATTCATTAATGAACTAACCGTTACTTGTTTGCGTTGGTGTGATGATCGTGGAGACCTGAAACACTTCGAGCTTTTCTGATTGCCGAATTGTGTGTCTACTTCTTATGTGTATTGTCCTTGCCAGGTACTGGCATTTGACTAAGTTCGGAAATTACTACTATGAACAATGTACGGTTTGTCCGTGCAGTGCACATTCAATCTTTTCAATTGTTCAACGAGTGGGACTGAACACCCGTCTGATCTTATGACAACAATTTGCAGGGTGTGTGTGGTTCCGTTATTGTAGGCTGGTGCAGAGCACGCACCGCCTATCAGAATGGCCGTGTGGGCGCGAAATAATTTTGTTAACGTGCAACACTTAAATATCTTGAAGAATGGCACTAGTGGCAGTACTGGTATTTATTGCCTGTATGTTGGTGGACCTGCACAAGCGCGCCTATGTTCAATTTATTCACCATCTTTAATTATTTGGCATTGGACCAATCACAATGCAGCGATTACTTCTAATTTTCGTCGCCAGGTGGCAGAATGTCTGCTTTAGAACAATATCAAGGTGATGCGACTGAAGTTGGCTGCAAGCCCTGTTTACAGGTTTTTGAAGGAATTTCCGCAGATCTGAACTGAGAGTTGTCACACGTGGTTGTGTGAAACGTGCTCTGCAGATTTGCAAAATGGCCGACCCAAGCCATGAGGTGTTACCCGATGACATCACTGGGAGCCTTGCTCCGACATATATTATTGAAGGGAATTTATTTAATGCTCTACGACACTATGACCGACATTTATTTTATGGGTGCATTGTTGAAGATTTTCCGGTCAAAAAGAGCAAAAAACGTGAGGCAAAAATGTTTTTTTTACAAAAAACGACGACTTCGTCGTCGTTTTTTGTAAGGCAAAAAAAAAAATAGCACTACTGACATAACCGGACATAACCGGAAAATAGCACTACTGACATAACCGCATATTTAATAAAAAGGGTTAATACAAGACAACCGTTTAACCGCCAATCCCGCCTTGCGTGGTTGGCGCGAAAATTAGATGGCTCCGTCCGATAGCCCCCCCCCCCCCCCCCCCATTCCCCCGCCCCCATGCGCGGCGGCGCGCGGGCGCTGGCTCGCAGTGTTGCCATTTGCTACTGATTTTGCAGTATTCGTAGGTTATTCCTTCTTTTCTTTTCCAGAGAGATACATGAAATGATTGTTTTTTTTGGGGACCTAATAATAATTTAATAAACGTGAAAAGAAAGTATAATGATAATAATATCTAGCTATAGGTTTGTACATACCCATAGTAAATACTAAATATTTGTTTCGCATGAGTTTTCATGCAGAGTAATTTTTAGACAAAATATAATTTTGACAAACATTACATATTTAATTAGACACATATTTTTATTTATATGTTGTTTGTTAGAAGAGGTTGCAACGCGAGAACGCGAAACTTTGCATTTTTTTTATTTATCTAGTGAATTTCTCATTTATCATCTGGCAACACTGACTCACGCCGGCCATTTTGTAAAATCTTCATTCGCGGTGACGGTCGAATCGCGCCACAATTCGCGCGTCGCGTGCCGCCACCGCGCACCCACCCAGCCCACTAACTATGTTCAAAGTTATCGAATTTGGAGGTGACTGCGACACTAATGGAGGCGGGATCAGTGTCGTACGGCACGAGTGGCTCACACCTTTAAAAAAAGAATGTTTGTGGCCACCGCACAAAGTGCTTGCTAAGTTTAACAATAGTGTTTGTTGCACGGGGCGTCTCCGGACGAAACGTGGGCGATTTACAACGTAAAACGTATATTTTACGAATCAGGTAAGTTCCTTTTTACTATTAGAACACGTAATCACACTTCTAAGTACTTATTAGACATTATGTACTTAGGTTATTGTGTTTGTCTCTAGGTTATGTAATGACGATATTTTACCTGGAATGCGCAAGTCTGGCTGGAACACGGACCTAGCATTCGGCGCGGTAATATGGGCAGTTGGGTAACAATGAGCATGTGCAACGAAGGTGTAAATGGCGGGCTAGGTGCACCTTCAAATGATACTTTGTACCTAAGCTGTAACCTTCAGGTTTCTGGCACACGTGAACATGTACTTACATAATTTTAATAAGGTTTTCGGTTACGCGGCACCTACTATCTGACTTACATTTTTCGACGTTTCGTCTCGCTCACTTGATACCTATATCATCAGGACATGCGAACTGCGACGACCCGGAGGCACAGAAGAGGGAACGTACAGAAGCAAAGCTTCATACAAGCGCGCGATTACTCCAAGCGCGACGCGCATGTGTGCGTGTCAACTGGCGGCTCGTCGCGTACGAGCGGCAACCGCTTTAAACCGGCTCAGCCAGCTGACAAGCTCAGGGCAGGGCAGGACATGCGCGTCGCTTGTGTAATCGCGCGCTTGTATGAAGCTTTGCTTCTGTACGTTCCCTCTTCTTGTGCCGGAGGACACCCAACTTGTCGCCCAGTGAGATGTCAACGTACAATAGTACCGCGGAACCGAAAACCCTATGATTAAATGTGTAACAGCGGTATAAGCCTAAACAAACATAATAACATGTAGCTACAATGCAAAAATTACCACTCAATGCCTTCTTACTGTATTTCAGACGATCTTCTGAAAGCGCGCGAAAAATGCAAGGAAGCGGAAAATGAATCTGAAATATGCACAGAAGAAGAAGGTGAAAAAATCAAGAAAAGAAAGAGGAAGAGGCCTGTAGTCTCCAGCAGCGAGGGCGAAAGTGATATTGAAAGTAACAAAACAATTGATTATCCCGTTCCGCCAAGAAAAGTATGTGGTACGTATTTATTTCTGCTGATATTTATTTAAATGTTTTTGCACTTGTACTATTAAGTACCTACTATACTGCAGACTCAGCGATTGATGGTCACCGCGCTGTGCTTCCTGCACACTGCCACCAATCGTTGGTTGCATACAGATTAAAATCAGCTCAAGTCAGAGTCGGTGAGTGCAGCACTGCGGGCTCATACATTTGCACGTGCATCAGGCCGTCCGTACGCGACTCTGACTGAGCGATGTCAGCTTCGCTCAGCTGGGCTCAATTCAATTCCATGTTCCATGCTCGCGCGCTGATCATCGCTCGCTGGCTTCGGTAACAGTCCGTTGCCGCACTAACTAATTAGTGAATACTTAGGATGCACCTGTCTAAGTACGGGCAAATTTGTTACAATTGTAACAAATTTATTCAGCTTTCATTTTGTATAAAGTAGTCATGGCGCTAGGACGCATAGTTTCCGAGATATAAGCGAAAAAGCGAAAAATGGGACATTCAAACTCCCCCCCGGCCCAAGGGCTACGGGCCATGTACACCTCCTAACTAGTCCAAACAAAGTTACGAAGTCAAAAATTGTGTTCCAAGCATTTCCCTCTATAACTTTTTTTGAGCATTCGTTTCCTGGACTAATAGTCAAACTCGTCGCCTTGTTTTTGATGGCCCTGGGCCGTCACTTTCGTTGTTCTCTTCAATAGATAGGTCTTCCACTATTGGTGGGTCGCCGTCTTCGTCCCCTATAGGTAGATACTCCAGTATTGGTGGATCGTCAGGGTTGTCTTGAGGCTCGTCATTGTCGTCCTCTTCAATGATGATAAGGGCAGCGTTCTGGCACGTTTCCCCAGAGCAGGTAGCACCCATCACAGAACATCTGAGCCCTGCTTTCAGGCAAGTGCAGCCACCCCTGCACTTCTTGCATCTTCCCTTCTTGCATTTGCAAGAGAGGAGTTTTAGGAGCTCTGCGGGAGCAGGAGCTTGCCGACTGGTAATGGGGATGAGTCCAGCCGAGGTCAATTCCCAACCCCAGTCGGTGGTCTCTTTCTCCACCCACAACCACTTTTGCACCTGGTGGTATGTGCGGTAGTGGTGATACGACGCAGCCTCTGTGGTTAGGGACAAACGGGCCAGATTCGCTTTGGCTTTGGCCGCTGTCTTCACAAAAGTACGGAAGCGTACATCGTTGAGGATGTCTTTCGTTTCGTTTCCTCCATATAGGGCAACTAGGCACTTGTCACCGGCTGGTGCGACTTGTTGGTGTGTGGCTTCTGTCTGGAGGAAAACCCTTGCTTGGTCCACTAGGGCTTCATTTTGTCTGAAGTGGTCACACATTTTCATCTTCCCCTGCCAGAAGAGGGCAGAGGTGGTGTCGCACCCAGTAAATGCGTGGATGAAACGTTCAAATCCAGATGGTAGCTCCACTTCCCCTTGGTTGAATGAGCTGGTGGAGAATTGGACGCAAACCGTCTCTACTCTGACGGCCCAGGGCCATCAAAAACAAGGCGACGAGTTTGACTATGTGTCTAATTTGATTGACTGATTGATTGATTAAGTTACTGTACTTTTGATTACTTATGTTTATATTAAAATATATTTCACCGTTTTTTTTAATGATTTCATGCCTTCTTTTTCATTACCAAACCAAAAAACAAAAGATAGGAAAGGTTATGGAACATTTCTGGAAAAATGCGATTTATCCTTATATGGTTTTTTTTTAGATTTTGAGAGAACTACGAGGTTTTCAGACCCCGCTCTGCGTTTAATTTAAAGCTAATTAAATTGCCTACAAATAATATTCCACAAGTTCTACTCGTAGGATCAATGCTTTCGACGCAATTTCGGTCCAAAGAAGGTCTAAAACTAAAATTTTCAATGTTTGGTAAAATTGCATATTTTTAAAGTGCCGTAATTCGGTAACCAATTGACCTACAGAGCTCCGGTTGGGCTTATTTTGTCACAAATTTAATGTTCTTAAAAACGTATAAAGTAGCTTTTGAAGAAAAATGCATGAATTATGAGATATAGAGCAGAATCTGAAACAATGCCAAAATTTCGCGGTTTTTGGTGTGTAAAAACTTTTCCACAACTTTTTGAGAATTGCAAACTTAGATATAGATAGCCCTAATGGGTCCAAACAACATATTAAAAAATCAGAGATACATCATTTTTGTTAATTTATGGTCGATTTTGACCGGCCTATTATTGAAATTCTTATGTTCTTTGCAGAAACGATGTAATTTTACCAGTAACAATTTATTTATTATAAACTCTCTATGTTCGCTGCATTTACCGTCAAACCATAAATCAAATACTTCATCAAATTGCATGGATTGTATGATTATAGTACTGAGAAGTTTTCTCAAATTGGTTTTGTGTTTTCACTGTTCAATATGTGTCTGAAATAAGTTTAATGATGTGTCAATTACTTGAATGAAAAAATCACTGGGAGCTATTAGTCCATCACATGATTTTTCAATATTTGAATAAATCTTATTTAATATAAGCAGTTGTCTCTTATTATGTAACTGTTAGTCTGAGGTTAAATTTTTTTTACAATCACAACATTTAAATTTAATGCATATACATTTTTTCCTCCTCCATCCCACGGTCATTGCAGACGAAGGTTTTAAATCGGTGCGTTCTGCCAGTAATGACGTACGGAGCGGAAACGTGGACCCTGACGATGGGCCAGGTCCACAAATTTAAAGTCGCTCAGCGAGCTATGGAAAGAGAAATGCTCGACATTTCTTTGACCGATAAAATCCGTAACGACGACGTGATACGTCAAAGAACTAAGGTAGTCGACATTGCTAAGAAAATAAGCAAGCTGAAGTGGCAGTGGGCTGGGCACATCTGTCGTAGACCCGACAACCGATGGGGTAGATGGGTGCTCGAATGGAGGCCACGTACAAGCAAACGTAGCGTGGGACGCCCCCCCGGCTAGGTGGACACATGACCTAAAAAGGTAGCCGGGAGTGGATGGATGAGAAGAGCGGAATACCGCGTGTGGTGGCGTGCCTTGTCCGCCTAAACCATGCCAAATGCCGTGTGTGCGGCGTCAGGAAAATAACGAAATAAAGAAGACACCCAAAAGGCAACGGATAGAAGACGACAATAGACAACCTTAACTACTAGAACTAGGAACTTAGGAACTAGATCTCTTGAAACAGCGCACTGAAAGAATCCAGGAATTGCTGCAGAGAATTTTAGAAAATTCAAGGCCCGCGTCATCCTATTCAAGGAAAGGCCCCGAGGACCAGGCCTACCAAGAGGACTACTCTCAATCACAAACAGAAACGTCAGACGATGACGATAAAGAAAACGTTCCCAGTCGAGGGAATATTTTCATAGGCTTTTCGCCTACGGTGAAGGAAAGAGAGCCACCTTTACAACCCGCCGATAAACAACTAATCGCGCAGGGAATCGAATGTCAAAGAATTGGGAAAGATCAGGTGTGTTTGTGGCGACACTGCTGACAAATTCGGGCACCACGGGTTATGCTGCCAGAAGAGCGCGGGTAGAATCCCACGTTACCATATGCTCAACGACATATTAAAAAGATCACTCGTATCAGCCGGCTTTCCCTCAACACTGGAGCCAGTGGGCCTATTCCGGGACGATGGTAAGCGTCCAGATGGCATGACGCGCGGGCGGCGCGCTGGCGGCTCGCTATCCACGCGCCGAGAGCTTGGATTCCGGCTCGCAGACCGGTTGGCGAACATTAGTGAGCGATCTCGCTTGTGAAGCATTCGTCTCTACGTCATGTCTTGAGCGTTCGCGGCAAAGGGCAGCGCGGGAATGGTGCGGTGTGGTGCGCAGGCGACTCCGCCCGGTGGCGGGCGACGCGGAGACAGCGCGCGGGCGGCGCGGCGTCGGCAAGCATGCCGCTTGTCGACTGAAGCGCGCGGTTTGTGAGACGAGTGGACAGTAGCGGCAAACGCGCTTGCCGCGAGCTGTCAACTATTTTATCTTGTCATTCTAAAATTTACTTAAATGCACACGATTTAAAGCCCTACCTTCAATGGGAACCTATTTGCTGTGTCGGAGCTGTGCTGTTATGGTGAGCGATGACCTTTACGTTCGCTCGAGTTCCTGAGGCAGCGTATCAGTGTGGCCATCCAGCGAGGAAACGCCGCTAGCGTCCTCGGTACAGTGCCCACATCGTCACACCCGGAGGAGGGTTATTAAGTATTGTATTGGTTATAGGTTTATATTTTATTTTGTAATTAGCCTAATTTGTTATTTACTTATTTTTAGGTAAGGTAGGTAAGGTTAATTATTTTAGTATGTGTAGAAAATATTAGAATTTAATTTAGAATTGTAGTTTTATGTAATTTAAATTTGATAGGTATTTTATTTTGTTATTAACTTTAATTGATCTTACCCGTATAACAATAGGAAAACATTATAATTTTCAAAAAATGTTTTATTGGGAAAGAGTCGTGGAATCAACTCCGATACATAGATGCTCAAAAGAAGCTCCAGGCGAAGCCGGTTTTCACGGCACTGTCAGTTGACACTCAGCTAGTCAATATGTCTCCATTCCCAGAAATTTCGAAGAAACACGACCAAACTTAAGCAATACTGGCTATATATAAATTTTAGGAACATAGGAGTTACTCACGGGCTACTCCTCTAGCGCCAACAGTTAGAGAAAGGCATAAATACCATAATCAAAGAGTTCAGCGACGTGCCGGATCTAGCGGGTTCGTTCACAAAGAATTGTTGGGGCCTGAAGCAGCATTCCGCTCGACAAATGACGATGTACTGCAATATGTGTGTGGAAAAAGGGCTGAGGTGATAGAGACTAGAAGGAAAGTGTATAAGCCTCCGTCCAGAGTAATGTCGTCACTTCTCCATGACATTCCACCATCAGAGAAAGTCGACGAAAAGAAACTATCTGAAACTTTTAAGGAAAACTGAGGTTTCTAGTAATTCTTCCCATCCCTTAAGAAAGATTACAAGCCGAATCTCACTCCTGGAACACCCTCGATACCGAAGGGGGATAGGACGAAAAAATTCTTGAAATTGCTCTTGAGCAAACTAATCAAGTTGGCATAATTCTCACGAAAGAATCTATTGAACAAATGCAGATTTTACTGATAATTTAACAGACGTGTTCGAAATACATGATGTAGATAATGAGGCATTAATGGAATCTTCTCGGCCAAGTACACCTCCTCAGGGCACATCGGATGCGGTTACTGGGGTTTTCACAACATCACCCGTACCAACTATAACTCCTAATCTTCACCTTTCATCTGATGCTGTTATCGAAGCATTAATGGAATGACCCGGACCAACTACACCTCCTCAGTGTACATTTGATGCGGTTAATGAGTCTAGCTATTACGGTTAAAAAGATACAGCCTCGGACGGACAGACAGACAGACAGACGGCGTAGTCTTCCGTACTGATACGGAAACCTACAAATCATTTCCACGCAGTACATCAAGAGAATAAGCAAGTAGTCTAACTCCTAATTCAAACTCAATTTACGATATTGAAAACCAGCCAACTCCATGGCCACACTTTCGGTGGTTATGAGACATGTTTATATTGAGTATTCTCAAGAGGTATGCATTATTTCGATATATCTAATTACCTTTAATTCAGTACAATCGTTTTGACATCACAATGAGTGTAAAATACGCAGTTAAAAAATATATAAAGCAAGAGAGCTCTAACACACGCACTTAAAACTGACAGCGGTACAAAATGGCTGCCGGCGCGGGAGTTGACTGGTTGTGAGTGTTGCAATATAAATGTCGGGAGTTGGCCGATTTACGTGCGGGCGGTTTTCTCGTTATTTCTAAAAGCTAGTTGTTCGATTTTTTAGGACTTTCGTCCTCGTCCTCTGAATCGAACTAGGTGTCTGTCGGAACAGAAAGAAACAGTTCACGCAGTCGTGCATGTTGTTATTCCTCGGCCATTGTGCTGATAAAACCTGAATCAATCAAGATTATACAAAAAAAAAATACAATTGAACACAGAGTACATTATTAACTTCTCCGACTCAGAGTAGTATTGTTTCCGACTTCCGTCCAAAGAGTATTGTAATTCTTCCGTCCGAACGTCTCCGAGAACGAGTGTTGTGTCTGCGATGCGCGAAAAAAAGCAGTTCTGGGCTGACTCCGGTGCGGCATTAACGCAATTATACATCGTGAAGGGTCTCCGCGACGGTCCACAAGGTGAGAACGAGTGTTGTGTGGGCGGTGCGCGAAAAAAAGCAGTTTTGGCTGACTCCGGTGCGGCATTAACGCAATTATACAACGTGAAGGGTCTCCGCGACGACGGTCCACAATGTGAGAACGAGTGTTGTGTGTGCGATGCGTGAAAAAAAGCAGTTCTGGGCTGCATTAACGCAATTATACAACGTGAAGGGTCTCCGCGACGCACAGTGCAGTGAATGTATGGAAGAATGGGACAAAAATCGAAACTCCGGCTGTATTTAAAGCCGCCGGTTGTCTCGCGGTCAGCGCGCAGTCTCGCGGTCAGCGCGCATCGCCTTGGACGTATCGCGCGTTCCGCAGCGAAAACACGACACGTTACACTTTGCTTCCACTTTTATATTGCTCTTAAGTCTTAACTATGCTCAAGTGCGCATCATGCAGTAAGCACTGTGCGGAAGGCACTCAGTGCTCTTTATGTAAAAAGTTTTTCGACTACGAATGTGCCGGAATAACTAAGGAAGGCTATAACAAGTTGGGCGCCGAGCGGCGGAATGCATGGCGCTGCACAGCGTGCAAGACGGGCAGCGGGCGTCAGTCACCGGCGTCCGGAGGTCCTAGCATGGACAAACTAATGCAGGAACTGGTCGCTGTGAGGATGCAGCTGGCCTCGCTCGCCGGTGTCTCCGAGGACGTCAAGGTGATGCGTCGCGAGGTGCAGGAGCTCACCGCCGCTACCGGTTTCATGAGCTCCAAGTTCGACGTCACCAAGCAGCTGCTCGATCTTACCAAGAAGTGTGACGAGATCGATCAGGTGAAGGCGAATGTCGCCTCGCTCAACGATGTTGTCATCGCTATGAAGACGGAGCTCAACGAACGTGACCAGCTGGCGAGAACTCGCAATATTGAAATTAAAGGAATACCCATCAAGAAGAATGAGAACGTTTACGATATAGTGCTGAGGATTGCCTCCCACATTGACTTTCCTGTGACGAAGGGGCAGATCGACTTCGCTACGCGTGTGGCCTCCCGTGAGTCGAACATGGTTAAGCCGATCGTAGTGTCCTTCCTCAACCGGCACATGCGAGAGGACTTTGTCACCGCCGCCCGTACCAAGAAGGAAATACTGACATCGCACCTGGGCCTGGCCGGCGCCGGCGAGCCTAAGCGGGTGTTCGTCAACGAGCACCTCATTGGTAGCAACAAGCTACTACTCAACAAGGTGAAGGTGACGGCCAAGGAGAGAGGCCACCAGTACTGCTGGGTCAGGAATGGAAGAATATTGGTGCGGAAAAACTCAGGAGCTCCCCCGCTTCGCATCGTATCGGAGAAGGACATTGTTAAAATTTCGTGAAAGAAATATCCTAATTATTTTTTCAAAACTATCAGGTTTGTTTTTTCAAAACATTTTGCGCCTTACATTACTCTCTGCACGCACTATTTAGTATTATCAGGTATACTTTTGTACACATATGGCTCGTGCATGGCATTTTATCATCGTCGCCTTAAATCGCATATTCTATTACATTATTATTTCATCTTACTTTCAAAGAGATTGTATTACGTCCGCAGCGACGTAATACAAACTCTTTGCTTACTTTATTCAAAACAACTCAATTCGCCATTATGCATTATTTTTCTACTACCGAACTATGAGATTCCATTCTATTCAATATCACTACTATCGAACGTCGTGTCGTCTCGCTTACACGCCCTTTATATACCAAACTCACCGCATCGTCCATCTCATTTTAATGTATTTGTAGCCTCTCACCATAGATCGCTAAATGAGTTAAGCATGGGATTAGGTGACACTAATTTACGACCTGTCAATCAACGCATTGTATTGCTTGCATGTTTCGAGATAAAACAAAGAAACGCTTATAGCTACGTTTTTTACACTTTTCGCTTAGTTACTGAGGTAATATTATTGCTCTCGGCTTTCGTCCTTCGTCGCCTTACAAGTGTTCTTATGGTATTGCATATTAATATTTTTACCTAGGTACTCGTGATCTTAGTTTCTACTACCAAAATGTGAGAGGACTTAGGACGAAGACTGAGACTTTCTTGCGTAACTTATCCATATGTGACTATGATATTATCTCGCTGACTGAGACTTGGCTACTGGATGGAGTGGCGAGCGAGGAGCTGTTTGACGCGCGGTATGTTGTGTACCGTCGTGACCGAGACTACGAGCGGAGCGGGCAGGCGCGCGGGGGCGGCGTCCTGCTGGCAGTGCGGCGCGATCTGCTCGCCCGACCCCGCCCGGAGTGGCAGTCAACCGCCGAGGACGTATGGCTCTCCGTCTCTGCTGCTCGCTCGGCCGGACCCGCCCGCTGCACCCAACCCACCACACACATTTGTACACTATACCTATGCGCAGAGAGCGGAGGTAACACATTTGCTGACCAACTTCAAAACTTTATGGATAGTGTAGCCAGCCGAACTACTGATTTATCCTGTGATAAATTTGTTATCATGGGTGATTTCAATATGAGTAATATATCTTGGATTTCTCATATTAACGATTTTTTATTACCAACTGGCGCTTCCAGATACTATGAACATGATTTTATAGATTCAATTAACTTCTGCAATCTGAATCAATTTAACAATATTATAAACCGTCACGGGCGAGTTCTCGATCTAGTTTTGTCCAACGAACATGTGAGTGTCACCGAATGTGAGCACCCTCTTGTTCCTGAGGACCCCCACCATAAATCACTTATAATTACAGCTCACACATCAACGGTACATACACTCAAACAGCTTAAACATAAGAAATATATTTACAGTCGCGGGGATTATGATTCTCTGTGTGCTGCTCTAGATGATATTAACTGGCGTGAAGCTTTATCTGAGGGTAATCTTGACGAGGCTACGCGGTACTTTTACAACATACTCAATGCAAATATAAACTGTTTCATACCTCACAAGAATGTGTCAGATGACCATCATCCTCCCTGGTTCACCGTCCCACTTATAAAACTTCTTAAGGAAAAATTCAAATATTTGCGTAGGTTTAAGGTATATGGTAGGCCTCAGGACCGCCAGACGTTTTCACTTCTTCGTGCTCGGGCTAAGAAACTAAATAACAAATGCTATAATGAATATGTGGCGCGCGTTGAACAAAATATTTCTATAAACCCAAAACAATTCTGGTCCTTTGCAAAAATGAGGAATAAGTCACATGGTGTTCCGCGCAACATGTCTTATGGTGATGAGAATGCTGAATCGGGCGATAAAATCTGTAATCTCTTTTCTTCATACTTTCAGTCGACTTTTGTGGAGCCTATGGCCGCTAGTAGCTATACTCAACCTATCGGTAGCAGCAGCTCGGCTATGGTGATAAATAATATTGAAGTAATTTATGATAATGTTTTTAAGCTTCTCAAGAATGTAGATCTGGGTAAGTCAGCCGGTCCTGATGCCATCTCACCTCAGTTCATTCAACGCTGTGCGAAAAGTATTACTATTCCCCTGGCACTACTCTTTCGCCGCTCATTGTCGGAAGGAACAGTTCCTTCAATATGGAAATCAGCATATATTACTCCAGTTCATAAGAAAGGTCAGAAAAACAATATTGCGAATTATCGGCCTATTTCCAAATTGTGTATATTTAACAAGATTTTTGAAAAGATTGTACATGAACAGTTATATGCAGCTTTTAATCAATTACTGTGTCCGGCCCAACATGGTTTTTTACGTGGACGTTCAACAGTCACCAACCTATTACTTCTAACTGAATCTATATTTAACAGCATGGACAGCAGAATACAGGTGGATGCAGTATACACGGATTATAGTAAAGCTTTTGATAGAATTGACCACCGTATTCTGCTGACCAAGCTTGAACACGCAGGCATCCACGGTGACCTTTTCAGGTGGTTTAGTTCATATGTGAAAAATCGCAGTCAAGCTGTGGTGGTAAATGGTTTCACGTCAAGCTGGATTCAAGTACCCTCCGGAGTTCCTCAAGGTTCCCTATTGGGCCCTTTATTATTTATCTTATTTATTAATGACATCAAATCCTCTTTTCTTCATGCTGACATACTACTTTTTGCAGATGATATGAAAATCATGATGGAGATAAAAACACCATCTGATAATGATCTTCTTCAAGATGATTTGAACCGCTTTGATTATTATTTTTATATTTATTATATTTATTAAACTACGTACCTTGGGCTACAGAATCCATTTTCAATCACTTCAAAACACTTGCTAATACTTTTGTTAGGACATTCGATGCAACGGACAACATACAACTGATAAGAGGGATTAACTACTCGCCGCGACATTGTTCCAGTTGGAGGGGTGATCATGAGCCAATGAGCGCAGTTCACGGAGTATAACTATAATTCCTAGAAGTAATGCCTTATCTACTTTACAACGGCAGGATGAAAGTCCATGGAATTTATAGCTCATTTTTAGATTTTTGGTAAAGGCTCACTGCACTGTGCGACGGTCCACAAGGTGAGAACGAGTGTTGTGTGGGCCATGCGCGAAAAAACAAACAGTTTTTGGCTGACTCCGGTGCGGCATTAACGCAATTATACAACGTGAAGGGTCTCCGCGACGGTCCACAAGGTGAGAACGAGTGTTGTGTGTGCGGTGCGCGAAGAAAAGCAGTTTTTGACTGACTCCGGTGCGGCATTAACGCAATTATCCAACGTGAAGGGTCTCCGCGACGGTCCACAAGGTGAGAACGAGTGTTGTGTGTGCGGTGCGCGAAAAAAAGCAGTTCTGGGCTGACTCCGGTGCGGCATTAACGCAATTATCCTACGGTCCACAATGTGAGAACGAGTGTTGTGTGTGCGATGCGCGAAAAAAAGCAGTTCTGGGCTGACTCCGGTGCGGCATTAACGCAATTATACATCGTGAAGGGTCTCCGCGACGGTCCACAAGGTGAGAACGAGTGTTGTGTGGGCGGTGCGCGAAAAAAAGCAGTTTTGGCTGACTCCGGTGCGGCATTAACGCAATTATACAACGTGAAGGGTCTCCGCGACGACGGTCCACAATGTGAGAACGAGTGTTGTGTGTGCGATGCGCGAAAAAAAACAGTTCTGGGCTGACTCCGGTGCGGCATTAACGCAATTATACAACGTGAAGGGTCTCCGCGACGGTCCACAAGGTGAGAACGAGTGTTGTGTGGGCGGTGCGCGAAAAAAAAAACAGTTTTTGGCTGACTCCGGTGCGGCATTAACGCAATTATACAACGTGAAGGGTCTCCGCGACGGCCCACAAGGTGAGAACGAGTGTTGTGTGTGCGGTGCGCGAAGAAAAGCAATTTTTGACTGACTCCGGTGCGGCATTAACGCAATTATCCAACGTGAAGGGTCTCCGCGACGGTCCACAAGGTGAGAACGAGTGCTGTGTGTGCGGTGCGCGAAAAAAAGCAGTTCTGGGCTGACTCCGGTGCGGCATTAACGCAATTATACAACGTGAAGGGTCTCCGCGACGGTCCACAAGGTGAGAACGAGTGTTGTGTGTGCGGTGCGCGAAGAAAAGCAGTTTTTGACTGACTCCGGTGCGGCATTAACGCAATTATCCAACGTGAAGGGTCTCCGCGACGGTCCACAAGGTGAGAACGAGTGCTGTGTGTGCGGCATTAACGCAATTATCCTACGGTCCACAATGTGAGAACGAGTGTTGTGTGTGCGGTGCGCGAAAAAAAATCAGTTCTGGGCTGACTCCGGTGCGGCATTAACGCAATTATCCTACGGTCCACAATGTGAGAACGAGTGTTGTGTGTGCGGTGCGCGAAAAAAAAGCAGTTCTGGGCTGACTCCGGTGCGGCATGAACGCAATTATCCTACGGTCCACAATGTGAGAACGAGTGTTGTGTGTGCGGTGCGCGAAAAAAAAGCAGTTCTGGGCTGACTCCGGTGCGGCATTAACGCAATTATCCTACGGTCCACAATGTGAGAACGAGTGTTGTGTGTGCGGTGCGCGAAAAAAAAGCAGTTCTGGGCTGACTCCGGTGCGGCATTAACGCAATTATCCTACGGTCCACAATGTGAGAACGAGTGTTGTGTGTGCGGTGCGCGAAAAAAAAGCAGTTCTGGGCTGACTCCGGTGCGGCATTAACGCAATTATCCTACGGTCCACAATGTGAGAACGAGTGTTGTGTGTGCGGTGCGCGAAAAAAAACAGTTCTGGGCTGACTCCGGTGCGGCATGAACGCAATTATCCTACGGTCCACAATGTGAGAACGAGTGTTGTGTGTGCGGTGCGCGAAAAAAAGAACAGTTCTGGGCTGACTCCGGTGCGGCATTAACGCAATTATCCAACGTGAAGGGTCCACAAGGTATGTATAGGTGGTGACGGGCCCCTTTAGTCGGGAAAGAGCGATTAACATTACACTTCATAATAATTAGTATGGGAAAATGATGCGGAAAAAGCTTATACCCCCGCTTCTGACCCAGTCGCCGACGCGAGCTACCCACACTTGCACTTTGCATACTATCCGCGCGCTACACACTGTGAACTTTTGAGATTGCTTCGTGCACTTTTCTGTATCACATTATATCACATACCGAGTCACCTCGGAATCTGCCGTTGTCTTTGCAAAATATTCCATGGGGGTGGCCAAGTGCGAGTTGAACTCGCGCACTGAGGGTTCCGTATCGCCATGTCATGGTCAGCGCTACTCACGCCATCTATGGCGTGTATTATGAAATGCTTCATATTAGATAAAGTTCATGATTATTTAAAATGCTTCACACTGTTGGTAGATGGCGCGCATACACTTTTTAGTTGATTCTATGGGGACCGCTGTGATTTTTTTACTTTTTCTTATTTTTACTATTTGTTATATCAGCCATAATAACACATATTCTGTCAAAATTTCAACGGGCTACCTATTACGGTTCAAGAGATACAGCCCTCGGACAGACAGGCGGCGTAGGTCACGTACCGGATACGGAACCCTAAAAACGTACTAATAAAAAACAATATGTTTACCGAAAAAGGTGACGCCCCATGCCTACGTGGGTATCTCATACCCAAGCGCGACTTTGCCTCCACGTCTACTCACCCCGAGCCGCCGGAGGACACTGACTGATTTATTTAGCACGCCGCGCAGGCGACGAAGAAATTCCCACTCTCCAGCTACCGAGAACGCGGACTGGCAACATCGCTTTTTTCTGTGTAAATAAAAAAAAATAAAACACCTTGGGTATGAGATGCCCACGTAGGCATGCCCCGGGTTAATCGATGTGCCTGAACGAATCGTTAGGCCAATAAAATTAGAATTTAACGAGGAATTAATTCCCAGCAAGCTGGAAATCGTTTTGGTCAATGGAGGATGGATCAAGGAAGGTGCAGCTGCCGGAAAGTAGGCATGAAATGTTCAACAATTTGCCTCAACTGCCACGGCCAGTCCTGCTCGAATTCAGCACCATTCGAGGATGAGAGTGTGTCCCACATGCCGTAGGCCGTAGAAGCAGAAACAGGGGAGGACAGTCCCTTTGAGGATGATCCCGATGAAGAGCGGCTCGACTTGCCACCACAGCTTGAGAGCTTCGTAGATGAAGGGCCATCGACATCTAAGAAAATACGAACATGAATGCTGCCTTATTTTCTGCTGCATGACTATTGATATCTGTAAGGCTCATTCCCTTTAGCCACACTGCCTAAAGCTTTTGCTGAAGGGAACCACAAGAAACCAACCAACCAACATTCCTTATAGCCACACTGCCTTGAGCTCCTCCCCGTAAAACACATAAAATGATTTTAAAATAAAAACGAAACATATGTAATTACATATATGACAATGTCGACAACATTTCTATTCGTTCTTTTAAACTTAAATTAAGAGACTGGATGTTTGGGCGTTTCCTTATCCGTTCCTGGAAGTTTCCTTATCCATAAATAAATAAATAAATAAATAACAATAAAGTATCTTGTGCTTTAAATACAGGAAATGAAGAAACAGTTGAAGAACTTAAGGCTCAGAACACCACATTTGCTGCGCGAATGCGGTCATTGTACAATGATAAAGGATCTCTGGTGGACTACCTACACTGATTCCTCATCCTAAAGTCTGCTGCAGGTTACCAGCTTTTACTAAAAGATCATGAAACGCTTTATCCGGGACAAGGCAATGGATTGACCATCTTTCTTAGCAGTACAGATCGCTTAGTGAAACTTGCCATTTCAAACCGCTCTAGCATCTACTTTTTGCTGCAGAATGAAGAAGGTGATGTTGAAGTCTTATCAAATGATGAATGGGCTGTTGCTGAACAAAGTATGGAGGTATTGGAGATTTTCGCAGTAATAACTAACGTCATAAGCACGAAAATAAAAGTGTCAGCATAATCAATATTATATTTTCACAAAAAAATAACAAAACACTTACGTAGTTTTGTTATACAAGAGCACCTAAAAGCTACAGTAAAACAGTTAGTAAGTGCGCTTACACACGACCACTCACGTCGCATGCTAAATGTGGAAGACAACGAATTAATAACACAAAGCACTTTACTGGACCCACGATTTAAAAAATGCTCGTTTATCAATGACTACATGACTACATAAAAAGAATAAAGCAGTGGAATAACTTAAATCTGAAGTATATACAGTAAGAATCCAACAAGAAGAGCTTTCCGCGAATGAAGTAACATCATCAACTAATCAAATAAATCCGAACCAGCAAAATTTTGGAGCTGTTGCTTTGGAAAGACTATGATGAAGCAGTGACCCGGCTTTAAGGTGCAAATAATCCCATTGCCAGTTTCATCGTATGTTTAAGTAGGTAGATACTTGAAAGAACCTTTGTTGCCACGACAAATTGACCCGCTTTAGTGGTGGTTACAATGAAAACACGTATACCCTCCACTGTTCGAGCTAATGAAGAAAAGATTATGCATGGTGGCCACATCAGTCCCGTGTGAAAGAACCTTTTCAAAAGGTGTTCAGATGTTTCCGAAAGGAGATCAAGGCTGAAGACAAACAAAATCGGAAATTGGGTAACGACGATTAATATTTTCAGAGTTCAGAGTCAGTTTCAGCCATTATCTTTATGCAAACCATTTTGGCATTAAATAAATGAACAGTTCTTTAGTTGTTATGTTTAATTTAGTTAACAAAGCTACCAACGTGCAAATTTTTATATCAATTACCAATTCTTCTTTTAAGTTTCTACATAATACTTACTTGTATATGTAAGCCTTAGGCAAATAAGTAAACCGCTCTTTTAAGTGTTGTGTTGTTTTATTATATTGTAAATTTTAAACCAAAGTAGGTACCTAAAGTATTTCATTTTTTTATATAGTGACTGACTACAGACTTGCTATATTATCTTAGTTTTAAAATTTCAATGTTTTGATTTTTGTTAAGAGCACTGGATTTTTTTACGTTGAATAATATTTTGTTTATAAAATGTAATTCTTCTTTTAAGTTTTTCAATATAGTTATGTAGGTCTTTAATTTGTAAGTAAAAAGCCCTTGTCTTCCCTTGTGTCAAATTTTTGGCTTTCTCCGTCGAAACTTTAGGCCCCTGGAGTAAGGAAGTAAAAAATCTTGTGCACACTTTAGGCTCAAAATTAAAAATTATATCGGGCGACCCTCGTTCAGGAGTTTATCTCAAACAGAGGGTCAGCATCGCCATCCAGCGTGGGAATGCCGCGAGTATGCTGGGAACACTCACCTCCATCCCCAGGCAAAATTTCAGTGAAATATTTTATATAGTTATGTAAGTAGTTTGTTTAGCATTTTAATTTTGTATTCATTTTATATCGAATAAATCTCTTTCTTGTCTTCTTGTTTTGTTATATCGTATATTAGTTTAATAAACCAAAGTACCGAAAGTTTATTTTTATAGTGACAACAGACTTGCTGTATTATCTTTATCTTAGTTGTGTATTGTGTAGTAGTGTGTATTGTCTTTATCTTGGTATGTTTGTTTTGTTACTAGCCACAATAATTTTTAAAACAATTTTTATGTTTCTGATTAAACTTTCCGAATCTAAAATTAGTGATCAAGATACTGTTGGTTTTGCCTTGTTCTAATGAACCAGTTGAAAGACTTTTTAACAGCTTAAAACCATAGAAACAATTTGAAAACGGACACCATAAACTTCTTAATGGCTACAAAGAAGGGGATTGAACAAGCAGGAGGTTCAGTAAAATTTAATCCATCGAGGGAAGATGCATAGAGAAATATAAGCAGAGAAATGAATCTCCTAGTACAGAATACAGCGTGGTCTCATCTTGACAACTCTAAACTAAAAACTAACAATGTTCGGACGGAATAAGGCTCGGCTTTTCCTCGCGAGGCAGCCTCGCGACAATGGTTTTGTAGCGAGGCAGCCTCGCGCGGCAAATCGTCGCGCGGTATACGGTCGAGGCAGCCTCGCCGTATGCCGCGCTCAGTCAGTACGCGGCTATTGAATAGTAAGTTGATGGAGTACTTATTATTTGAATATAGAAACTCGGGACACTCGACCACGGAATGCTCCCCGGCCTCGCTGCTGTTCGGTCGGCAATTGCGCTCGCGAGTCGCGACTAGATTTGCTAGCTCCGCTTGATCCTCCACCGCTGCCGTCGACGCACGTCGACGCTTCTCTTACTGTTGCGAAAAATCAGTCTTTGCAGATGAAATATAGCGAGGATAGTAAACAATGAGTGTTCCGTTTGGGAGACGAAGTGTGGGCGAAGACAGGATTCAAGAATTGTATTCGTTCTAAAGCAACAGTTGACAAAATATTTTGTAACATACCTTAGACACAAGTAAACAATCCAGCTTTTTAGAACATTTTTACTTAAATATATGTGTTGTAATTGTGCAAATGTTAAAACAATTCCTGATGAATCCGTCACTGAGGAAAGTTTATCTGAACATGGTTTTTAAAATAAAAATTGCTTCAATTTATAACAAAATTCATAATAAAAAACTATGGATATCTTTAGATGGGACAACCGATTACATTGGCCGTTACATTGTTAATTTTCTTGTAAAACCTTTAAATGAAACAACAAATAAACCATATTTAATAGCATGCAAAATGTTAGAAGTTGTGAATGGGAACTCAATAGCTCAATTTGTGATTGGATGTTTAGAAAATATGTGGGGAAACTCCTATGATGCTAAAGTAGAAGATGTTTTAAAGATGTGTTCTGATAGTGTAGCGTATTTTAAAGAATTATTGACCAAATATGATACATGTAACCTGTTTAGCAAACGCTCTTAACCGCGTTGCAGAACAAATACGTTCAGAGTATTCGGATGTTGATGGGAATTTCTCAACCCAATGACCTAGGGGGTATAATTTTCCACATTATTTATTTTTAAGGATTTGATGTGTGTTTTCGATACTTTATTAAGTGTACTTTGACCAGCTAGGTTTTGTTTTTGTTTGGTGTGCTAACTTTTTTAGATTTATTGGAAAATATTGATCTAGGTATATTGTTTCGGTCATGTGTGATACTTTTTTCTTCCTGTTTCTACGAAAAGGATGGACCGTCTTCACTCTCAAATTTAAACTCATTGCAAGTAAATAGTTTTGAATTAAATTTTAAGAAGCATCGAATTATTTGTGTTATGATGTACTTACACTAGCGACGCATTTACTGTCCCGTGTGATACTTCATATGCCATAACTATGCTATTTTGTTTCGTAGTTGAAAGCAAAATTTTATTAGTAATTTTATAAAATATGAGGCTATAATGGGACAAAATATATATTTTTTTGTCATTTATAACAATTATCTTAACCTTAAAATATATTTTTGAAAAATGTTTTTAAAATTAGAAAAAGTGAGACAGTATCACACAGACAACGTAGTTCACACATGACATTTGTAAACATGGGTTCACATGTTGAACATTTTGAGTCTGCTCAAACAAAACAATTCTTAGACAAGGGTACGTGAGAGGTGGTCCAAAATAAATTTGGTCAAGTTGGAGGATAAGAATGCATCAGAAAATCATGAAAAAGGCTTAACATATCGACAAGTGTTTATTTATATAAAATTAACATACACCCAAACAAATATTGCAAATATAATCAATGGACAACTCTTGAACATTACTACAAATATTTCAATGCCACATCTTACAAACTATACACATCGCCATGTTTCCAAACTTCATGGGATACTCCACTTTGCAGTTACTGCACTTGAATCTAAGTCCAAATTTCGTGTTTCGTTTTGTTGCATATGTATTAAGAATACCACGTTTTCTTTTTAGATTGATTGTCGCGTTTTTAGTGAGATCTATGAGTGGTAAGTCTTCGAAGTTCACGGAGGACGCCGAAGATGTACGTCCGGTAGCGAGACTGTAGTTACAGGCCGGTTCGGTGGTAGTGACAGCAGATGCAGAGGTGAAGTTGACAGGGGAGGACGCCGAAGATGTATGTGCGGTAGCGAAACTGTAGATACAGGCCGGTTCGGTGGTAGCGACAGCAGTCGCAGAGATAAAGTTGACAGGGGTGGACGCGGAAGATGTATGTCTGGTAGCGAAACTGTAGGTACAGGCCGGTTCGGTGGTAGTGACAGCAGTCGCAGCGATGAAGTTGACAGGGGAGGACGCGGAAGATGTATGTCCAGTAGCGAAACTGTAGGTACAGGCCGGTTCGGTGGTAGTGACAGCAGTCGCAGAGATGAAATTGACAGGGGAGGAAGCGGAAGATGTATGTCCAGTAGCGAAACTGTAGGTACAGGCCGGTTCGGTGGTAGTGACAGCAGTCGCAGAGTTGAAGTTGACAGGGGAGGACGCGGAAGATGTATGTCTGGTAGCGAAACTGTAGGTACAGGCCGGTTCGGTGGTAGTGACAGCAGTCGCAGAGATGAAATTGACAGGGGAGGAAGCGGAAGATGTATGTCCAGTAGCGAAACTGTAGGTACAGGCCGGTTCGGTGGTAGTGACAGCAGTCGCAGAGTTGAAGTTGACACGGGAGGACGCGGAAGATGTATGTCCGGTAGCGAAACTGTTGGTACAGGCCGGTTCGGTGGTAGTGACAGCAGTCGCAGAGATGAAGTTGACAGGGGAGGACACCGAAGATGTATGTCCGGTTGCGAGATTGTAGGTACAGGCAGGTTTGGTGGTAGTGGCAGCAGTCGCAGAGATAAAGTTGACAGGGGAGGATGCCGAACATGTATGTCCGGTAGCGAGATTGTAGGTACAGGCACAGATTACTTAATAGTTACTTCGTAACAGATAAATCACACCATAGAAAATGTTCCTACCTTCGGGCTTTAATAGCCTACTGTTTCACATCGCCAATCGCTGCGTGCGAAAATGTACCTTAACGATCGAGTGTAAAGTGTTTATTGCTTTGCAGCTGCGCGCAGTTGCGTGGGCGAGCGTCTATGTATACTTCGCGCGGCTGACGAATTTGTGCTGAAAAAGACCGCCGGCGGCCCGTCTGGCGATAGGTAGTTAGTGCGCGGAAGTACATAGAGTGCGTGAGGCCTGGTACAGGCCGGTTCTTTGTTAGGTAAGTTGTGCTGAATATAGTTAAGGGGCCAAGTTATGTTCCTGTAGTTAAAATCGCCAAATATCAATACATTTTGTGACTCATACGCGGTTGCTATGTTCTGTAGAAGAGCGAGTTCATCATTTAATGCACAGTCATTGGGCCTGTAGATACCGACTAGCAGAAGTTTGAGCGAGTTGATGGTGAGGTTGAGCCACAGTGACTCTATGGTCTGTAGATGAGTGAAGTGGTTGTCCAGAGTGGCGACCAGCGGTGTGCCGCCGGTCACATGTTTGTCATATTCTGAGCCAACTTTCTGTGATTATAATAATGGTCAGCTTTGTTATATTTATTTGAACGAGAAAAAGATCAAATTTTGCACAAATTGAAGCGATGTTTGTATATAAAAATGTAATTTCAGATATGGCAATTGATGTGCTACTTAGTTTTTTTGTAGTTTTACAATTTTTGGACCACCATTGACTTATTTAATAGTGAGATCCATTTCTCCGTTGCCCGTTCTCTCGGTTAGCTCCTTACGCAGCCGGTTCAAGGTCTCTCGTTGCATCGGCGTGCTGTCCTCTTTGATGGCACTCGGTTTGTTGTGCTTGGATTTATTTTTGAGGACTTGCAGGGCGTCGCTTTTGCTTCTGAGGACTATTTTGATGGGACGAGGTCTGCTTGCGGTAACGTCGGGTGCGCCCAGGCGATAAACCTTAATGTTTGCAGTTTGTACTTCCGGAACCAATTTAGTAATAATTTTTTGACACTCACGCTTATCATGAGCTGTCCTCTCCTCCACGTCTGATGAAGAGCTCTCCGGTGTGTCGAACAAGATGACATTTTTCGCACGTACCTTCCTCTCCTGCCACTCCGCGATCGTCCGTTCGGTTTCATTGGAATCTTGCCGTTTCTTCATAGCTTTTAGTTCGTCTCGCAGCTCGGCCACTAGACTTACAAGTGTAGGTAACTGCTTGAGGTTGCCTCTGCACTCGATGCATAGATAGAGGAGGGTCCTGCTCGTCTTCAGATTCAGTACTCTGGCTTCTGTGGCCGATAATCCAGCACAATCCATGCACAGTACCACGTCGCAGCAATCGCACTTTACACCAGGCTTTTTATCTGTGGTGGTTTTCTTTCACTTCCTGCACTTCACAACGTGGGGCGACTGATTCTGATTCATTTTACTTTATAATATTTATATTTAGTGTGAGTTATTTAAAAATGCTTTGAAAATATGTGATTATTTGAAAGATGTAGGTAGTTTGAAATATTTAGTTTGTTTACATTATTGTTTTCACTAATAATACTCCAAATAGTAAAGATTTCGTTTAGATAACAGTGTCACTAGGGAATTAGACCAAGGGCTACAAGGAAAAACTGTTTTTAGAATATTGCAACCACTTTTTCGAATGATATATCTATCTGAATGGGACTAGATTTTTTTTTCGAGTGCTTCAAGAAAACAACGCGGGTATCCGATATGTTGTAACAACAAATATGTTGGATCGGTGACCTTAAGGATAATAATATGGTTAGATGAGACCACATTTAATTACATTTGCTCAAGATTACGGCAAAAACTAAATAGATCTGAAGATATGAGTTTAAAAAAAGTTTGTGAATCAGACACCGTTGATAGTTAGGAAAAACATTCATAAAAAAAAATAGATAAAAAAGCTTGCTAAGTTAAACGGGTTTATTTAAAATTATTAGCCGTACCAAAAACTAGAAAATAATTAGGACACAAATCTGGGCCTTCTTGAGATTTTACGTCTGGGTAAGAATTCGTGCAATACTAGCAGTGCTGTCTTCTCATGTCGGATGCCAAGGGGTACTTTGCGTCGCTGCGTCAGCGATTTTGTCTCCACGATTACACATATGAGAAGTGCACCCTGAGTCTACAATCCAGTCTTCGTGGCGAACAGTCAAGTAATAAATTGGGACTTTTAACAGACTAATATAATAACGTGGGCCGCATTTGATGTTTTTGTGGTTCACAGACTTTCTTTCTGATATACCATTTGGTTGAGGACAGTACGGTACTGTTATCTGGTGAACAATCCCCTCACTTTTCAAATAAGCAGCAAACTTGTCATTGCAATATTCACGGCCTCTATCTGATTTCAGACATTTTATTGGAAAACCAGTCTCTTTTTCAACAAGAGCTTTAAAATTCAGACAAAGTTCCGTAGTAGGTAACCAAATCTCTCCTGGATAAGTCGTCGGTGAACGTTAAGTCTCGCACCAACCCAGCTGCACAGACATAGGCCCACACACATCGGAATGTTACAAGCTCTAGCGGTTGTGTAGCGCACTTCGTCTTGCCAAAGAGAATTGATTTAGCAGACTGCTTGCCCTCTAGACACGGCACGCACCCACCAAGTCCACGCTCACGATCATCGATCTGAAACACAAGACTATTGGTATCCCGCAGAGCACATATACCTCCGAAACTCAAGTGCCCAAGTCATTCACTGCAGCTACCATCGCACTCTGTTCACTCTGCACTCGTTCCTGCAGAACGACTGAAGAATGCACACAAACCTGCGAAACCTTATTACACGAGACGACACCATTCAATTTATAAATGCCATTGACATTGCTAGCATAACCCACACGTTTTCCAATCACATCAGATTTTTTTATAAAAGTGACCGCCAGTTTTATAAAAAACTAGTAAACCCTTCTTCTGTCAGTTTACTCACCGAAAACAAATTAGTGGAGAGATCCGGAACATACATAACATCAGCAACCTTATAACAATTATTTTCACTCAATGAAATTTCAACGTTACCTGTACCAGTACTATTAAGCTTATTATTGTTAGCAATATATACCTGACTTTTACAAGGTTTATAGTCCATAAGAATGTCCCCACGTATGAGAAGTGCACCCTGAGTCCACAATCCAGTCTTCGTGGCGAACAGTCAAAGCCGTTGCCGAAACAGTAAGTGTATCTTGTTGATCACTGCGATCATTCCTCTTGTCATTCTTCAACATATAGCACTTGGCCTTCACATGGCCTGGTTTCTGACAATAATGACATATAATCACTTTTCGCTTTGACACAAATGCAACATTATTACTATTGCCACTCGACACTTCACTATTATTCTTGCGGAACTACTCTTGAAGCAAGCGAGTAGGTACGCACCAGCTCACTGGACAAACTTGTGCTGATGCATTCAGTCTCCAGATTCACAGACACGAGCACATCGTAGTCCTGCGGCAATCCGTTGGACCCCGAGACAGATCCTCGCGTTAATCACGTGCGGCGTCCGAGTCTCCACCATTAACGCAATCCCATAGGCCGTCTAACGTCAGTGTCATTTTCATGACAAACTTCCATGTCGTGTAGTTAGCCGCGCCCTCCAATTTCTCACGTGATAGCTCCCGCCGCCACTGACAATGCCGGAAGCCTTGAAGCATCTCCAGCGAAGCACCGCTCGCCAGAGCCGGAGGCTCGCGCTCGTTTGTTGACCTTCTATTTCCTCTTGTCTCAGCTGAAAATACAATCGATTCTTATGCGTAGGTACTCACGTCACGTTTTTCTGCTGGGCTGGGCCCATAACCTGTTGGCAGTGGCAGATAGGTAGTTGTGCGTGATGGGTGACGGAGCGAAATAATATACGCACTGTCAGCATACAATATAGTTTTAATCAATGTTAAAACACATGAATGCGATAAGGATTCACAATAGAAGAAAACACACGATACATTATTACATTACACGGGACAGCCGACAGATAACCGAACAGAAAAGGGTTAAATTAAAGAGGAAGAGATGTGTTGCCACTTTCAATAATCAATATTGAACATAGACAAACATACGTAAATTATAAATTGGCGTTATGAAATATAGTTACTCATTTCCCAACATAGTTTTTGATTTCTACAATAAAATTATTTTGTATCCGTATTTGCGTATAATTCTAACGGGCTATGGGCCCAGATACTTATGGCTAAAGTCCTAGGTAACCTAGTTTGTCGGTTCGGCACGGCGATGGCGGCGGCTGGACGGTCTCCGGCCGGGCCTGTCACCGTTGGTGATGGTGGTGGTGCCGGTATTCACATTGTGAAATTGGATGGCGTAAGCAACTAAAAACAGCTGGAAGTTTACGACGAGGATGGCTCTCATACTGGACGGGCTGTGGAGCTGCGTGGAAGGAACCGACAAGGATCAAGATCATGATCAGCGCGCGTTGGCGCGTATCTGCCTGGGTGTGCAGTCGTCATGTTACCAATATCTACGTGAAGCTTCCAAGGAGGCCTGGACCAAGATGGTTCAAGTCTTTTGAGGATAAGGGCCTATTCAGGCGTGTTACATTGCTGCGAAGCCTTCACATGATTGAATATCAACAGTCCAGACCATTGTGCAGCAGTTGCGCAAAATTGACGATGCAGAAGTTGCAGAGCCTCTTCTCAGTGCGCTACCACAGGACTACGATACCTTCGTCTCGGATCTGGCAACGGCATGCATTGCAGGAGGTTTGTCGAGATATGGTACGCACTCGTCTACTGCAAGAAGTTTCGGAAGCGAAGCAGTATCGATAATGCAAGTGATACAAATGCGGCTTTTGTATCAAAGCGCAATAAGAATGTAGCGGTGTGTCATTATTGCAAGAAGCCCGGTCATGTCAAGGCAAAATGTGTCAACTTGAAACGCGATACGGCCAGTAATGACAAACAACAAACGAGGCTCTCATCAGCACTCAGTGCATACAAAGCCGAGGACTGGATCGTAGGTTCTGGATGTACATGACATATGAGTAACAATAAGGACTGGTTTCATAATTATAAGCGTTGTACTAGTTTTGTCATTATTGCAAATAGTGAAAAACTCGTAAGTAAGGGATTGGGAAATGTGAATGTGTTACTGAACAATAATAAGAAAACCATAATAAGTGATATATGTACCAGATCTTGCTACAAATTTGCTGTCAGTCGTATGGCTGAAAAGGGTTATTCAGTTGTGTTTGATAGAAAAGGATGTTCTATTTATGACACGTGTCAAATTAGTGGCAATTGCATATGGTCCCAGGTGGACAATAAATAGGTGGTTTGATAGGAATAAAATTCGTAACTGACCACCCAGGTGGGCAGTGGTGGTTTGATAGGAATAAAATTCCTAACCGACCACCTAGGTGGACGGATTGGGTGGTTCGTTGGGAACAAACGTCGGCTATCCATATTAATGGTGGACAGTGTCCAGTATAAATGTGATTCGCAGAATAAGGTGCACTTTTCCGACGTGCGACCTGAGGCAGCAGGCGGAGACTGTGAGCGCGGCTTACGATGTGAGTGTGTCTCGCGGTGTGAGCGCGGCTCGCTGCGCCGCGTATCATAGGAGTTGACAAAAAAACTCATTGAACGCTTTGCCATTATTCTACGAGTTGTCGCGAGTGGTGAGCAAATTGGCGTTGATAGGTTTACTAATTATGCTCGCGATACTGCTCATTTATACGTCAACCTCTATAGTTGGTACTATATGCCTTCCAGTGTGCACAAATTGTTAATACATGGTGCAGCTATAGTAAAACATCAAAATTTAGTACCCATTGGGAAACTATCAGATGAGGCATCTGAGGCGCGAAACAAGGATTTAAAAAAATGTAGAGAATTCCACGCGCGTAAATTCTGTCGAAAAGCAACTAATCAGGATATTTTTTGCAATTTCCTAATATCTTCGGACCCATACTTGTCAATTTTAAGGCCTAAATTAAGGTGACAAGAAGGAAGCATCTATGCCAGCTGAAATGAAGTCTCTTTTAATATTAACAATTGAAGAGAAAGAAAATATCGAATTCGTTAATGTTGACCAATTGGACCCTAAAAAATCCCTATTACTATGGAGGCCGTTTATCAGCCCATAGTGTGCCGGTGCGAATGGGACTGTGGGTTCAAGTCGAGTGGTCGGTAAGCTTGCGGCTGTGACCACCGACATTTTGGAACAGGCGTCTGTTACTAACAGACGCCTGTTCCAACAGACTGTTAGCTACTGAATCTGTGTGCGTCAGTTCAGTCCGGATGTCGATAGATAGCCGCGGATTTATACTCTCTGGGTGCTAAGCAACCATCTTGTCATTGTTGTGTGCTTACCGATACGAAATATTAAATATTCAATGTTTAGCCTTTTTAGTTCAGAAATGGGATATCGCATGCCGAAATAAGCCGCACGTCATCAGCAATTTTGAGGAGATCCTGGTTAATGAGTAAGAGTAAAAAAGTTATTGAGAGTCGAGGTATTGATTTTGAGAATTGAGGTCGAATATTGAATATTACGTATAACCAGACAATATATTCTTTGCATCTTGGAAAGTTTGCAATCAAATAATCAATGTAGGGCATTTTGGCTTCGAGAAGACTGTAAGTCGAATTCAGGGTAGTGTTTGGTTTCCTAAAATGCGTCGTTTTACAAAAAAGTATGTTGTCGCATGTTTGGAATGCGCACATCACAAAGCACCAGGACGTCCTAAAGAAGGAATGCTTCACCCTATTCCAAAAATTGAAATACCTTTCCACACATCACACGCTGACCATTTGGGTCCGTTCGTTCGTTCTAAGAAGGGTAATACGTACATCCTCGCTGTAATTGACTGGTTTAAGAAGTTCATAAATATAACCGCTGCACACTGTATTATTTTAGAGATCGGGCGGAACTTAATACAAATATATCATCATCATCATCATCAGTCTGTATCGGTCCACTGCTGGACATAGGCCTCTCCCAAGGCACGCCACCACTTTATACAAATATAAGAAGAACAAATATTATTAAAACACAGACGTGTGCGGTCCGATGCGGTGTGAGAGTTGAGGACGTGCGAGGTACCTGGTGACATTCACTGATGATTTCTCGAGAAAGAGAGAATCTCTTCATTTTTTACTTTCTCATTCAATATCTCAACAACGATCAAGGGTAGGTAAAAAATATGTATGACCGAAATGTATAACGTAAAAAAAGCAACAAAAAAGGATATACGTATAATCGCAAGTTTGTTATCATGACGGAAAGCCGAGTTATATAAAAAAAACAAAATCTCCGAGAAATCTCATAGGAAATCTTGGTCGAAAACTTCAAGTTAAGCTTTTCTAAGCCCTGCCCGCACGAACGAAGTTCGAAGAACTTGTTTTCGTACCAACAAGCATACGAAGAAGTATTGTCAGGGCGGTCATTGCGGAAGGCAGCAGAAATGTTCAACATTGACCACGTGTCATTATCTAGTTACAAAAAAAAAAGAGAAAGTGCGCCCGAAAATGTGCATGTGGATACCTTAACTACGTGGTATAATTCTGCAAAAAAATTATATAACTCGTCTCAAGAAACGGACATCGTAAACTACGCGATCAAGTCAGCCGACATCTATTTTGGACTATCCACCAGAGATTTGATTTAACTGTACGGCACAACCTCCCAAGAACGGCTTCGTGGGATTAAAATGAGATTGCTGCAGTAGAATACTGCAGCAATCTTCGGAACCATTATGGTTCCGAAGTTTTTAGACAATCCAGAACTATCAGTCAGGTGTGCTCAAGCAACATGTTTGGCTAGAGCGACCAGTTTTAATACTCGTAGAAAAAATGTAGGTAGGTTAGTTTTGTGATAATTTGGCTACAGTACTGGCTCGGGACAAATTTTAAGCTAAGGATATCTATAATGTAGATGAAACGTGAATAACGACGGTACAAAAACCGAATCGAATTGTTGCCAAGAAAGGAAGCAGACAAGTAGGTGCATTAACATCAGCGGAACGTTGAACTCTGGTCACAATCACTGTAGCAGCTAACGCGATTGGCAATATAATTCCACAGATGTTTAAGTTCCCTAGAGTCCGATTTCAAAATAACTTTTTGAGAGATGGCCCTGTCGGTAGTGTCGGTACCGCAAATAAGTCTGGTTGGATGCAATAGGCAGATTTACCCGTGTTCAAACACTTTCAGAACTACACAAATTGTTCTTCAGATCACAAAGTGCTGCTTCTTCTTGATAATAATCATTCGTTTCACGTATCCATTCAATGCATTGACTATTGTCGCGTCAATGTCATCGTCATGTTGTCTTATCCTCCACACTGTAGTCACAAGTTAGGTTAGGTTAGGTTACAGCCTATGGTTGGATGAGAACAAACCTGGGACTTAGCGTCTCCGGGGCGGCGGCGGCGGAACAGTCTCTTCGAGTGGTGGTTCTGCTGCGGTCGCTGCTGCTGACGAAACTGATATCGATAGGGCGTCACCACAGAGCATCAAATACCGACCGCCGGCGCCCCTCCTAGAGGCGCCCTGAGCGCGATTTCCCTACAGCGCCGTTGAAGCCTGTAGGCGTGGCCTATGACTTACATAATGTGTGTTGTGCGTGTGCATTTGTTTTGTGCGTGTGCCTAACTTGCTCCTCTTTGTGTGTAGTGTCGATACTAGCACACACACGCACATACGAAGCGCTAGCAGCACTGCGTGTAGTTTTTGGGTTTCAAATATTATCGGTTAGGGCGTCTCTAGTAGGGGGCGCGCGCGGTAGGTATTCGATGCTCTGTGGGCGTCACCTTCTTCGAGCGAGACCCACCCGGCGGCGACGGGGTAACCTTGTGCAGATTTTCTGGGTGGGCCCTTCCAGTTTAACTGTTTTTGTCCTGCAGGACGGGGGTGCTTCGTGGTAATTTTTATTTTATTTAGCATTTCGTGAGCTTATTTATTGATGGCCTTAGTTATTTTTATTGTGTCTGCAAATTTTTCACCGAATTTCATTTAGTGACGTGACGTGCATCCCTAACTCCCGGCACAGCAGCGTCATACTGGTGACCCCGACGAAGAAAGAACACCAAATAAAAAAAAAAAAAACCACGGCAACATGGAACCCGGAACCGCCCTAGCCACCCAAGCGGACAGCCTGGCTGCGATTTCGGTATCGTCCCGGATACCAGAATTTTGGCGACAGGAGCCGAAGCTGTGGTTCGCACAGGTAGAAGCAGCTACGGCATCTCAAAGACTAAGGCCCACTTGCACCAACACAAGTTCAATATATAAACCAGTTCAACTCGTTAAACTAGCACCCGTTGTATGTGTGAACCGCGTTTAAATCCATAACTCGCTACTTAACTTTAAACTCGTGTTGGTGCAAGACGCGCTAAGTGACGAACAAGCATGGCAGCTCGTCATTACAAAGCTCGCCATGCAGGATCTCCAGCAGGTGAGCGACCTGGTTGCCGACCCGCCCGCCGAAAGGAAATATGCAACCCTAAAAGCCCGACTGATAGCCACGAACGCAGAGAGCGAGCTGCGACGCTTCCAAAGGTTACTGGGAGAGATGCAACTCGGCACCCAGAAACCGTCCCAACTGCTGCGGAGGATGAAGTCGCTCGCAGGGACGAAAATCAGCGAGGACGCCCTAAAGTTTCTGTGGGCGGGACACCTACCGGCCCCAGTACGAACCGTCCTAGCGGTCAGCGACCATAAGGACATCGAGTCACTCGCCGAGCTCGCGGACAAGGTGACCGAGGAGACCACAGCGAGGAACGAAGTCGCAGCCGTCGCGGCCGCAGCAACCATGACGCGGCCTACAGAAGCAGCCGACACCAGCAGCACGTCCGTAGAAACACAGCTCCACGAGATAACGCGCCAGCTGGCTGAACTGAAAGCCAACTACGACGACGACCGGCGGGGACGAGACCGACAACGACAGGACCGTGGATCCCGCCCGCCCTGGCGCCAAGGACGCAGCGCGGACAGATCGCGCGGAAGTTCGGCGGGACGAGACTGGAGCGCGTCGCGACGCAACAACGACCCGAACTGGCTGTGCAGGCCGCATTTCCTGTACGGAGAGAAGGCGCGGAACTGCCGCAAACCGTGCGCATGGGCACGTCAACAGCAGCCACAGCAGCCGAGGTCGGAAAACTAGCGGAGGCGCAGCGAACGGCGGACTGCGCTCAACGGAACTGCCGCCTGAGCATCACCGACAGAGGAAGCGGGTTATACTTCCTCATAGACACCGGGGCGACGGTCTCGGTCGTACCGAGCCAGAAGATGACACGCGCGCCACAGGGCGCTCGCTCCACGCAGCAAACGGCTCGGAAATAAAAACATTCGGTGATAAGACAATGAGACTTGATTTAGGACTTCGCCGGCCTTTTACGTGGACTTTCATAGTGGCAGAAGTGACTACCCCAATCATAGGGGCAGACTTTTTAGAACACTACGCAGTGGCGATTCCTGGTGCTGAGTATTGGGTTGGCTCTGGCTAAGTAATTTTTTCTTCATAATTTCATAACGTTCGTTAATTGATTTCTACCACAATTAGTTGAAAAACAAAAACGATTTCGATATAGTTTATATAATATATTATTATGTACCAACTATTCCCTTTTGTTGTCTTTATGTACGAACTTTCAACTCGACAAACTTGGGCAAGGGCGACCGTTTTGAACAATTAAAAGTTTTTCAGAAAATGCCCTCGTTCAGAACGGTTTTTCCAAAAGATCTTCTATAATCGAATTCGCACTGAAGTTTGCCATTATTATCAATAAATAATCACATAAAAAACAGCACAGGATTCATCCATAACAGGTCCATACCTACAAAACGGAATATATGCAGCTATTAACTCGCGAGATTTTGTTTACAAAGCAGTCACGCATACGCTGCCGCAGCAGCGCGCACACTCACGCACACACAACCACACCTAGCCTAGCTCTCTAGTCGCTAAATGCGCTCCCCGCTGCGCCAACTCGAAAGGCTGATCAGCGTGTGCGCGCGGGATAGGAGACATCGGCCGCTTGTATGGAATACGATGACTCTTCTAATGTAGCCAACCGGCCAATGAATGTCTTGATGTGTCGTCCTCGTAGTCATTCGTCGCCCGCGTTTGACGCGCGCGGAATTTCAAATGATGTAACGGGATTGGCGTTTTATCTTATTCATCGTGGGTTATATAATAAATAATATAACCCCGTTATTTTTTCACATTTGTGTTTTACTTCGATATTAATTGTGGCATTCATTTTATTTGGTTTGGCGGCGCTAAACTAGGCAACTTAAAGGAATCGCCACTGACACTACGATCTTTTAGTAGATATTAAGCGCAAGCGACTCATAGATAGGTTAACAAAGGTAGAGACTGTAGCGTATATGTGTCATCAAGGCGATTTTCAAACAGTGAAGACTATCAACGAGAACGTGCCTTTCCACGATATTCTAGGTAAGTATCCTAAATTAAGTACTCCCGTAAGGTTCGGCACAGAATCGCCCGACCACGACGTTACCCACCACATAGTAACAACAGGCCCCCCGGTGTATAGCCGATCGAGACCCCTCGCACCCGACAAGTACGGGCGAGTAAAACAGGAGATAGAGCTGATGCTGGAGCAAGGCATATGCCGCAGATCAGCCAGTCCTTGGGCGTCCCCACTTCACGTGGTTAACAAACCGAACGGGGAGTTGAGACTATGTGGTGACTACAGACGATTAAACCTTGTAACCAAACCAGACCGATACCCGCTTCCATTGCTACAGGATTTCAGATATCTAGCTCACGGGAAACAACATTTCACTAAGTTAGACCTCAAAAGAGCCTACTACCAAATTCCAATCAAGGAAGAGGACGTAGAGAAGACAGCTATCATTTGCCCCCTCGGACTTTTCGAGTTCCCCAGGATGGCTTTTGGCCTCAGGAACGCCGGGCAGAGCTTCCAACGTTTCCTTCATAGGGTGCTGAGCGGCATAGAATGTGTTTTCATATACCTAGACGATATTTTGATCGCGTCAGAATCAGAGGAACAACACCGCGAGCACGTAAACCAAGTCCTCGAACGAATAAACAAGTTCGGAGTTCGACTGAATGTACCTAAATGTGTTTTTAACGAAAAATCTGTCGCATACTTAGGTTACCAAGTCTCACCCGACGGCATTCGGCCCCTCTCCGACAAAACAAAAGCGATAACGGAGTACGCCAGACCGGACACCGTAAAATCCGTACGACGTTTCCTTGGAATGTACAACTTTTACAAAGACTGTATCCCGAGAGCAGCAGAACACCAACGCGAACTTAACAAATTCCTGGTAGGCGCAAAGAAACAAGACAACACAGAAATAACGTGGACGGCACAGGCTATCGAAGCATTCGAACAATGTAAGAAGAGCATAAGCGAAGCAGCTACTTTAGTTTTCCCATCAGCAAACGGAAAAATAAAACTCGTTACAGACGCGTCAGCAACATGCGTAGGCGCGGTACTCCACGAAGAACAAAATGGCAAGGATTTCCCGTTAGGTTTCTTTTCTAAAGCGTTAGACGAAACACAACGAAAATACAGCACGTTCGACCGCGAATTGTTAGCGATCTATATGTCTATAAAGCATTTCCGCCGACTTATTGAAGGCCGGAAGCTTACAGTACAAACAGACCACAAACCACTGATTCATACGTTTAACAACGGTTTTAGCGCAAACGACACGCCTCGCAGAATTAGACAGTTAGGCTACATAACACAATACTGTACAGAGTTAATACATTTAGCGGGAACCGACAACACTGTCGCCGACGCTCTGTCGCGAGTTGCGGAAATAAATTGCCCGTCCACATTAGATTGGAGCAAAATCGCGAGAAAACAAGGAGACGAAGAGCTAGTCGGACTTTTGAAACGTCAACCATGCCCACTATCAAAAATAACCTTACTAAATATTCCTGACCCCCTCTACTGTCGAGTCGAAAATAACAATGTCAGGCCGTACATACCGGAGATATATCGTAGAGGAATTTTTGACGCCACTCACAATATTTCTCACCCCGGCGCGCGTAACTCGAGAAAGCTCATCGCGCAAAGATATTACTGGCCCGGAATGAACAAAACCATAAACACGTGGGCCAAGAACTGCGTAGAATGCCAACGTTCCAAGGTCACAAGACACACACAATCGCCTTTCGGAAAATTCGAAGACGCGGATCGATTCAGGCACGTCCATATCGACATCGTCGGACCGCTCTCGTATTCGAACGGTTTTCGCTACATAGTCACAATGATCTGCCGTGCAACTTCGTGGCCAGAGGCAATACCGATAGTAGATATTACAGCAGAAACGGTAGCAAAGACAGTATACGAACAGTGGATAACCCGCTTCGGATGTCCGGAAACCATCTCGACCGACCAAGGAACGCAGTTCGAGTCTGCTCTATTCCAAAATCTAGCACTGCGCATGGGCGTGCGCAAGGTCAGGACCACAGCCTTCAACCCTAAGAGCAACGGAAAAGTAGAAAGATTTCACAGGACAATGAAAGCAGCCCTCATGGCACGAGGTAACACGGCACAATGGGTCGACGAGCTCCCCACCATCCTCCTTGGACTGAGATCATCTCTCAGGCAAGACACCAATCTCAGCCCGGCAGAACTCGTATACGGGACGAGATTGAGGCTACCCGGCGAGCTATTCAACCCACAGCAAGGCGACACACAGCTAGACCACACATTCGTAACGCGTTTGAGTCAACATCTAGAGGAGATGGCAGCAGTACCGAAACGTCAGAGCGAGCGCACCAACACGTTCGTGCATCCAGAATTATGGAACTGCACCCACGTATTCGTGCGTGTCGATAAAGTCAAAGCCCCGCTGACTAACCCTTACGACGGACCTTATAAAATAATAGACAGGACAGAAAAGTACTTCGTAGTCGAACTACCACACGCGAACAAAGCAGTAAGCATTGATAGGTTAAAACCAGCTTTCCTAACTAACGACTCCGATGCCCCCGAGTCTAAAAATAGCACCGACGCTAGGGCGGGGATGCAACAGAAACCGCCCAAGACGTTAAAACAAAGAAATCCAGCTCCGTCTACAAGCAACAACGATAACGCGACACCGGACGCCACATCACCGAGAACGCATTCGCGATACGGTCGCCCGTTGAAGCCGAGTATCAGATTTCAAATCCCAGCCGTCCGGCGAAGAGGGCCGCTCGACATTTGCTGAGATGCAATTTTATAATCACAGCGAACAGTATTAATAATTCAACGACAGAAAACATTTCCGAGAAATTACCTGTTTACGCTTAGCGATAGTTTTATGCATACTCAGAACATGTACTGAAACAACTCGGACAAGCAAAACGATAACACAGCAGAGCGTGAATGTAAATTGTATTTAGAAATAAGGTACCTATCATAGAATAATTCCTGTACGTACATAACCGAAACGAATAAGTGTTCCAAACAAATCAAAATAAGTGCTTCAAGAATACAGTGCCGATAAGGCATCGCTCAAGGATGTCCCGCGAGTGTATAAAAAAAATATATATATATAATAATAATACAAAAGGAGACCATGCGGATAGAAATAAGACTACAATTTGTTATTGTATAGCATATACTAGTTTTATTTTCCATAGCTTAGACTACAACACACTTGTTTAAAATATTACATATTGTGTCTTATCTTATATAATAAAAGGCCTTATACCTAAGATTAACGTGTCGGATACATAGGCACCGCAGATGTTGGCGTAGAAACCGCACCCATGGCGGCGGCAGAAGGGAAGGCCGCACCCTGCACAGCAGACACCGAGGCGAGCGGGGACGCCGCGTCTCCACGCCAGGCCGCCTGGAACTCTTTCCGTAGTCTTGCAGTAAACGATTTGTTCAAACGCGTAGCAGTTTGATAGATGAGTAGGAGCGCGAACAGCACCACCAGAATCACAGTCGAAACGGTCAGGAAACGCAGCCTTTTCTCTTCCGTACCGAATACACCGGTAGGCGCCTGGCCCACCGTAATTTTTGCACCAATTACTTCTTCGTTATCCTGACGTGAACTAGAGCCACCCATGACGTATGTGATCGAATTTTAGAGACAACTTAACAACGACGATACAATCAGAATGAACCAAGTACTGCATTGTATCCGTATTTAACAGAACCTAAATAGAACATTTTCGGCATAACCGGGTCATACTAATGAGGTTCAGATGACGGTTTGAAGAACATACAGACATTTCGACCTACAGACCCAGCAACAGAGAACGCCAAGGCTGCAGAATATACGACATAGTAACCCACAGCGACTGACTCACGCGCGCGCAGCGACGTAACCCGAGCGCAGTCAGCACATTGTTTGCGCGCACCACAGTATAGCAAACAGAACAGTGGAGATTTTCACTTGGCAAACCAAACCACAGTATAAATCTCACACAGTAACGAACTCGTAATATACATTTGTAAAATAGTTTTTAAGGGTAAGTTTTATTTTGGGGTGGAGCGGTGTAGCGACACATGACACGACACACGTGCACCGCTACCGTGCGACCGAAATGCTGAGGCGCGGGGAGGGAACCCTACCCCTCACGCCACGCGCGCGGCATCGCCGCACCGCGCCACTCCAGTCAGCTACAGGCACTGGACTCGCGTCCACGTACGCCTTTCCCACACGTGTCTGTTATACCACATAAGTACGAATACAAGTTTACACCGAACTACTGACTTTTCATTTAGTGACGTGACGTGCATCCCTAACTCCCGGCACAGCAGCGTCATAGTGGGTTTAATGTCTTTGAATATTACATACATCACAAAGCACCAGAAGGTCGTAAAGAAGGAATGCTTCACCCTATTCCAAAAATTTAAATACCTTTCCATACATCACACGCTGACCATTTGGGTCCGTTCTTTCTAAGATGGGTAATACGTACATCTTCGCTGTAATTGACGGGTTTAAGAAGTTCATAACTATAACCGCTGCACACTGTATTATTTTAGAGATGGGACGGACAAGAATACAAATATATCATCATCATCAGCCTGTATCGGTCCACTGCTGGACGTAGGCCTCTCCCAAGGCACGCCACCACTTATATACAAATATAAGAACATAAATATTATTAAAACACAGACGTGTGCGGTCCGATGCAGTGTGAGAGTTGAGGACGTGCGAGGTACCTGGTGACCTTCACTGATGATTTCTCGAGAAAGAGAGAATCTCTTCATTTTTTACTTTCTCATTCAATATCTCAACAACGATCAAGGGTAGGTAAAAAATATGTATGACCGAAATGTATAACGTAAAAAAAGCAACAAAAAAGGATATACGTATAATCGCAAGTTTGTTATCATGACGGAAAGCCTAGTTATACAGGGGGCCCAGTTATAGTAGTCCAAAAATTTTTTTTAGATGGAGGACATCATGTTGACTCATTTAAAAACACCATTAGTTCCGCGAAAATCAATAGTTTAGAAGTTATGATTTTTTTAAACTTTTTTTGAAATTTCTCTATTTTAGTCACATTAACCGCTCTAGTTGGATATCTATTCCACAAAATCGAATGAAAATTGGTATGGAAGTAGAGGAGACATGTAGCTAGTACGTAATGAATAGTTTTAAGGTTTACTCCTAGACTGTACTGTTTCTATAGCCCTTTCAGTGAATTTATGTTCAGATTACATTAAAACTGATGAATTTTTGAAAAATCACTGTGAAAAAAAAAAGTACTACCGGAGATTTGCCCATGTCCTTAAAAACTACCTATACATATCACAATTCTCCAGACCAAAAATTGTAGTGGTGTAATAATTGTAACATATTCAAAATTAACATAATGTGTACAAAGTCACTACAATAAAAAGTGACGATTACCTTAATATAAAAAAAATAAATAATTTTAACATTAATAAATAGTTTTTATGTATAGACTAGCGCTGTTAGAGACAGGTTTGTGAATAATGTGAAATTGTAGTTGAACTAACGTTGTGAAAAAAATAAGATTTTAAAAATTAAGGTAATCGTCACTTTTTATTGCAGTGACTTTGTACAAATGATGTTAATTTTGAATATGTTACAATTATTACACCACTACAATTTTTGGTCTGGAGAATTGTGATATGTATAGGTAGTTTTTAAGGGCATGGGCAAATCTCCGGTAGTACTTTTTTTTTTCAAAGTGATTTTTAAAAAAATCATCAGTTTTAATGAAATCTGAACAAAAATTCACTGAAAGGGCTATAGAAACAGTACAGTCTAGGAGTAACCTTAAAACTATTCATTACGTACTAGCTACATGTCTCCTCTACTTCCATACCAATTTTCATTCGATTTTGTGGAATAGATATCCAACTAGAGCGGTTAATGTGACTAAAATAGAGAAATTTCAAAAAAAGTTAAAAAAAATCATAACTTCTAAACTATTGATTTTCGCGGAACTAATGTTGTTTTTAAATGAGTCAACATGATGTTCTCCATCTAAAAAAAATTTTTGGACTACTATAACTGGGTCACCCTGTATAAAAAAAACAAAATGTACCCACTTTTTACCCGACTATTCAAGATGGCCGAGAAATCTCATAGGAAATCTTGGTCGAACACTTCAAGTTAAGCTTTTCTAAGCCCTGCCCGCACGAACGAAGTTCGAAGAACTTGTTTTCGTACCAATAAGCATACGAAGAAGTATTGTCAGGGCGGTCATTGCGGAAGGCAGCAGAAATGTTCAACATTGACCACGTGTCATTATCTACTTAAAAGAGAAAGTGCGCCCGAAAATGTGCATGTGGATACCTTAACTACGTGGTATAATTCTGCAAAAAAATTATATAACTCGTCTCAAGAAACGGACATCGTAAACTACGCGATCAAGTCAGCCGACATCTATTTTGGACTATCCACCAGAGATTTGATTTAACTGTACGGCACAACCTCCCAAGAACGGCTTCGTGGGATTAAAATGAGATTGCTGCAGTAGAATACTGCAGCAATCTTCGGAACCATTATGGTTCCGAAGTTTTTAGACAATCCAGAACTATCAGTCAGGTGTGCTCAAGCAACATGTTTGGCTAGAGCGACCAGTTTTAATACTCGTAGAAAAAATGTAGGTAGGTTAGTTTTGTGATAATTTGGCTACAGTACTGGCTCGGGACAAATTTTAAGCTAAGGATATCTATAATGTAGATGAAACGTGAATAACGACGGTACAAAAACCGAATCGAATTGTTGCCAAGAAAGGAAGCAGACAAGTAGGTGCATTAACATCAGCGGAACGTTGAACTCTGGTCACAATCACTGTAGCAGCTAACGCGATTGGCAATATAATTCCACAGATGTTTAAGTTCCCTAGAGTCCGATTTCAAAATAACTTTTTGAGAGATGGCCCTGTCGGTAGTGTCGGTACCGCAAATAAGTCTGGTTGGATGCAATAGGCAGATTTACCCGTGTTCAAACACTTTCAGAACTACACAAATTGTTCTTCAGATCACAAAGTGCTGCTTCTTCTTGATAATAATCATTCGTTTCACGTATCCATTCAATGCATTGACTATTGTCGCGTCAATGTCATCGTCATGTTGTCTTATCCTCCACACTGTAGTCACAAGTTAGGTTAGGTTAGGTTACAGCCTATGGTTGGATGAGAACAAACCTGGGACTTAGCGTCTCCGGGGCGGCGGCGGCGGAACAGTCTCTTCGAGTGGTGGTTCTGCTGCGGTCGCTGCTGCTGACGAAACTGATATCGATAGGGCGTCACCACAGAGCATCAAATACCGACCGCCGGCGCCCCTCCTAGAGGCGCCCTGAGCGCGATTTCCCTACAGCGCCGTTGAAGCCTGTAGGCGTGGCCTATGACTTACATAATGTGTGTTGTGCGTGTGCATTTGTTTTGTGCGTGTGCCTAACTTGCTCCTCTTTGTGTGTAGTGTCGATACTAGCACACACACGCACATACGAAGCGCTAGCAGCACTGCGTGTAGTTTTTGGGTTTCAAATATTATCGGTTAGGGCGTCTCTAGTAGGGGGCGCGCGCGGTAGGTATTCGATGCTCTGTGGGCGTCACCTTCTTCGAGCGAGACCCACCCGGCGGCGACGGGGTAACCTTGTGCAGATTTTCTGGGTGGGCCCTTCCAGTTTAACTGTTTTTGTCCTGCAGGACGGGGGTGCTTCGTGGTAATTTTTATTTTATTTAGCATTTCGTGAGCTTATTTATTGATGGCCTTAGTTATTTTTATTGTGTCTGCAAATTTTTCACCGAATAAAAATTTGTCCTGCTCGGTGTTCAACACCGCCTCCTTGGTTTATTTATTTAACCCGGCTAAGATTAAATGTTTTCTTGTTATTGTTTCCAATCGTGTCCAGTTACATAACATGCGACCTGCGTCGCTGACTTGTCTGATGATGTCTTCATGCTTTGGTGCTTTATATATGAGCGAATTTAGGGCAAAACCGATATTACAGATGGCTGTAATAACCATGATTTGCTTTTTCTCCAGCGTAGCGTCTCTCACTCGACTCGTGGATGGCCGCTTTAATTTCCGAATTTAATATTGGAGCTCTTATTTTAAAATTGCCTGGGGGTGTGAAGCGCTTCAGTACAGAATCTTTTTGATTCTTATGTTAGCTCGTTCTTTAAAATATTACTCCATCGGTTAACTATATCGGTGTGGATGTTCGGCCCCTGCACCTCTGGCTCTGGGGCTGGCTCCCCGAGTAGAGCCTTCAAAACTTCATTGAGCTCGTCGCAGGGCACCTCTGAAAAATAAAATCATGACACAGAATGTCAAGTTTTTTATAGTAAAAAAAACACCCTTGAAACGACCGCAACGGACTTGACCAAAAGTTTGAGGTTTTATATCCATCTTCGAGACTTCGTGTTAACGAAGTAGGTACCTTTCTGCACTTGGGAGAGACACTCAGCTTAACCTCTGCTGTGCACACGAGCCAACTCCAGGTCGTATAAACAGAGAGAGACATGGAAAAAAAACATATATTCCAGACTCAGTAGTGATGGCCATCCGCACGTGGAAAAGACATACAGTCCAGACTCTGCTGTGCGGGGCTTCTATGTGGAGTAGCGATGGCCACCCGCACGTGGAAAAGACATACAGTCCAAACTCTGCTGGGCGAGGTCTACACTATGGATCGTCAGTCGCGTGCACATGTGACGTCTAACCTCAAAGTTTTATTATAATTAATTACCTTGATTAGTGTCACTTTCAGGCGCAGCGACTATAGCAGCGGCCGGCTACAGCGGAGGAAGCGACGTCGCGCTTCTTGTTGAGGTCGTCGAGAGAAAGCACGCTCCGGTGACGTCCGTCTGTCCGTTGACGGCGCACACTGGAACAAATCTAGTGGATTTTCCACTGAGCGAAACTCAATTTGATTTTTTTTTAGTTTTAATGCCAATGTGTTCTCCTTAACATTTCCATAACTTTTTGTTCTTGGGTACTTTTTCCCTAGATGCATATTTTAGGGGATATTTTACATTATTCGTTCACAATGTATGGAGCGACACATAGAAATATATTTATTTCACAAGTCTCATAAGATATCTTTGTATTGTTTATAGATTATTAATAAGAAACCATTCCCAGATCATAAATCAGTGTTGCGTGAGTTTATACCTTGCATTTAACAATGGTAGAAGGAAAGATAACTACGATATCGTCGGACACTTCAACTCAGAAATGTGATATATGTACAGCCTCGCAAACGGAAATGAACAATTTTAAAATATTAGAAAAGAAACCGATCAATACTGATATGTACAAACACGGCCTGTCCACTTTGCATGCATGGTTAAGAATGATGGAATGTATTTTACACATATCGTACATATTGGATTTAAAAAAATACTACGCTTCATCCAACGAAAAAAAGACGTTGAAATTTGAAAGACAACGTAAAATCGTCGACGACTTCAGAAGTCAGACTGGACTTTTAATAGATGTCGTAAAACAGGGTCATGGCAGCACCAACGACGGTAATACTGCTCGGACATTCTTCGAGAATTATGATACTGCGGCAGCAATAACTGGAATGGATCGAAATCTTATTTACCGAATGTATGTAATTTTGCAGGCAATTTCATCTGGGAAGCTGACAAATATTGAACAATTCAAAGAATATGCTCGAGAAACTTATGCACTATATATAAAATTATATAGTTGGTACTACATGCCATCGAGTATCCACTCATGGGGCAGATATTATAGAGTCATTCGGCTTGATGCCCATAGGTCAGCTTTCCGAAGAAGCCCTGAATCACGAAATAAAGATTTTAGGGAGTATCGAAAAAGTCACACTAGAAAATACTCAAGAATAGCAACAAACGACGACACTTTGTATAATATGTTGTTGTTAAGTTCGGATCCATATTTATCGACCGTTAGGCACACAGAAAACTAATGAAGTTAGTCGCCGGATGAAAGGCTATCTATAGTGGCTGGAGCGCCATCTAGAGTTAAGTACTGTGGAGGTCATATTTTTTTAATTTAAATTTTGAAAGTAATGTCCAAAATGGCTTTAAAAATGTGTGAGTGGGTATATACAGAAGGCGTACTACAGTCAGTAATTATGCAATGTCGAGGACGATACGGCGAACATACAATTTCAACAAAACGAAATAATATATTTGTGGTTTCATATAGGCTAATACCGGTCAGTGACCGCCATTACCCCCTTCGAATGACTGGCATAACCCCAACATTAGTAATTTTTTCTTTGGTTGATCACATAAAACGTACATAACTTTCACAAAACCCAACGAGAACATAGGATGCACTAACACATGTGTAATAAGTAATAATTGACAATTAGAAAGATATTGATCAGAATACATTATTATAACCTTACCTTTCATCGAAATTTCTAATTTCTTATAGCGAAACTCGACTGAACTCTTAGACAGCTGTCACACTCACTGCGCGCGATGCAAAATGGCGGCGCTTGGTAAATAAGTTTACTCGGTCGTATGCTAGATGGCGGCACTAGTAGCAATAGTGTCATGTTTGTGGAAGTTTTGAATTTGGAAGTGACCGGCATTCTCCGCTGACCGCCATTCCCCCATCTTACACTACCACTTCTGCGGACTGAATATGGAAATATTTTTGAAGCCATTTCAATGACACCATGCACAGAATCACACTAATTTAGAGTGTGACCTATTTCCATAAAATTGTGTGTGATTTTCACGCTATATTTTCCAGCACAGTACATGTAGAGGCAGTATATAAACCAATTGCGGTTCTGCCCAGCGCAATAATCTGAGTAAAAGCTGAATTTTTGAACACTACCCTCTACCATTCGCATTATAAAATGCAGAACACAGCTTCCTATCTCACAAGTACCTCTGGAGCCAAACGACTCGAGCCACAAGAGCCAAGGGGATAAAGGGGCTCAGTCACATTTATTAAAAGTACCAAGAGAGTGATTTCAATATTTAAAACCATTGTAAAAAAAGGATAATTGATATTCAAAGTCAACACTACCACAACTAATAGGTTACCGTTAACCGTGGATACTTGGGACGCCGTGGATACTTGGGACAGTTAGGAGTAATTTTATAAATGATGCTGGCAATACTAAACTCTTTAATTTGTGGTTAATCTGTCACCGCCATGTGTTTCGTATTGATGCAAGTTAACTATTTGTATTTAAAAATATAGTGTTTTGTTAATACATTCAAGGGAATTGACGACTGAAGTAGCAGGTAACGTTTGTCTCCGTTTTAATACCTATAAACTTCTGTTTCAAGCGCATCAACTGGTGGGGTTAAGTGCAGTTGAAATTTATCCATGGAATCTCACATTCATAGTGCCTTTTTCCGTTTAATATATCGCAGGAATATGATATATTAAGCGAGCTATGATTTTTTTTCTTATTTCTCATCATTTTTGAGGTTACTTGGGACCTTGTCCCAAGTTACCGGCGTGTCGCTCGACCCAACCGTCCCAAGTTACACATTTCACCAATTTGCCCATGTTCTTGTCCCAAGTTGCCCATGATAATTATGTCAGCGTTGATAGCTCGGTGGTGTAACGCTCGGTATTCACTATAGAAGTTAACCAGTGTCGGAGCGTGGTCAGCTTGAGCGTTGACGCTGGCCGTGGTTCGGATTCCACGTCAAACTTTAGGTCCCTTCCCCTCTCCTTACCAGGTGGTAAGGTTGAACCCGCCCGGATTGATACCATCGCACTGAACGAAGGTTGGTCGAAGCGGATATGAAAAATAATTTTTGTTTTCCATCCAGTTCAGTGTAGCCGGCACGATTAGGGGGAAGCGCTGACATGGCACCTACCTAATTCACCAAGGTGTATTGGGCTGACATCACTAGTGCAGTGTAGTGATGTAGCCATCCGTGTCAGTTTCAATAAAAATAAAAAATGAAAGCCACAAATGCAATTTACCTTTTTCAGGATGCCACGACAACATCGAAGAGTGCTAGGCAGTAGGCCTTACATCAACTGGAGTCGTGAAGATTTAGAGAAAGCTATAAATGACGTGAGTTCGGGATCGATAACACTAAGGGCTGCGCAAGATAAATACAAAATCCCAAAATCTACTATTCAAAGAAAAATCAAAAATCTTCACATGGGGAAAGTTGGGAGGCCAACCGAATTAAATGCTGATGAAGAAGACAAGCTTGTCCCAGGTTTGATTATCTTAGCCGAATGGGGGACTCCTTTAACCGCTTTCGAATTAAGGCTTCTAGTGAAGTCCTACTTAGGCCCACTTGCACCAACACAAATTTAATATATAAACCAGTTTAACTCGTTAAGCTAGCAACCGTTGACTGTGGGAACCGCGTTTAAATCCATAACTCGCTACTTAACTTTAAACTCGTGTTGGTGCAAGTGGGCCTTAGATGCTAAGGGTCAAGTAAGCCAACGTTTAAAAAGGAACACGCCTGGAGAGGAAATGTGCTATTCGTTTTTAGAGAGACACAAAACAAGATTGTCTTCAAGACTATGTTCTAACATAAAACGCGCTCGAGCACAAGTTTCGAAAGAAGATGTCACATCATACTTTGCAAATCTGGAATATTCTACAATAGGAGTAGACCCGGAATGTATCATCAACTTCGACGAAACCAACGTAAGCGACGATCCGGGGAGAAAAAAGGTGTTAGCCAGGAGAGGAAGCAAGCGAGTTGACAGAGTTATAGATAATTCAAAGAGTAGTACATCTGTCATGTTTTCGGGTACTGCTACTGGGGAAATGTTACCACCTTACATAGTGTATAAAGCAGAACACTTACATTCAACCTGGATCACAAATGGCCCAACTGGCGCAAGATATAATAGATCAAGATCTGGATGGTTCGATGGAGTATTGTTTGAAAACTGGTTTGACACTATTATCTTACCCTATTTCGAAAAAATAAACAGTGAGATGGGCTCTTCTTGTATGAAAGTCCTTATAGGAGACAACCTAAGTTCTCACATTTCCCTTAGCATTATTTAAAAGAACCGTTTCTAAATAATCCCCCACCCCACGGGTGGGGGATTATTTAGAAACGGTACAGCTATGGGGCCTCGAGCTGGCATACATGATCACTGTACTCGCAAGAGTGCAGGTGTAGACGTCTGGATTTTGTAACCGGAAGGTTGGTATCTCTGGACGTCTATAAACAAAACGTAAATCAATAATATTATAGTAAGAAGGTCCCTATACAATGTGACAGCGTACGGACCCGAAGAATGCTCTCCAGCCATGTTCCTCACCCTGGGCGTGCCCAAGGACGAGGTAAAGAAGGTCCTGGAGAGAGATAGGCAGGTAAGCTTCCGGTCAGGAGCAATTTACCTGCGTTTCTTCACAAACGATGGTCTCAGCGACTACCCTCCGACTGACCCGGAGCTGAAGACAGCTGCAGTGCCGCCAGCAGATCCGGCTGAAGTAATGTCCATGGACACTACTCCACCGGAAATGATAAGAGAAGAGAAAGGAGCCGCGTCGATGATAACCACGGGTTTACATTAACCTTTGACGAGTGCACTTCTTCTAGGAACAGGCGTTATATGAATGTAAATGTCCACACATTCGCAAAAAAACCAAGCTATATTTTGGAATTTGGGCTTGATTAGAATATTCGGCAGTATGCCTGCCGAAAGTACAATAGATCTTTTGAAGAAAATACTGATATTACAACAGATGGAGCCAGTGTAATTATCAAATTAGGACATTTGATTCAACCCTTACATCAGCTCTGATATGCCCACGGCGGCATCCAGCCAGTTGTCTATAGTATATAAAAGACAAGCTTTGTCTGAGGACAATGACATTGATGAGGAGATTTATACCGTACCAGGTGAAGAAACTGAAATAGACTCCGATGACGAAGACGACGTTTTCTACTATTATTTTCCTGCAACAGAGGTAGATCTAGCTACAGAGTACGCGAGTACCATAAAAAAATTTCGATAACTGGTCAGGCTTTTTACTAAATCACCAACAAAAAACGAGCTCCTCCAAATCTTCCAATCTTACATCAACCAAGAATTCGGCAAAACCTTACAGCTACAACGTAATTGCAAAACACGATGGACAAGCCTTGCTGATTTGATATCGACATGTCTCTCTCTCGCCCTCCCCCTCCCCCTCCCCTATCGAATTATCTTCTATCAAGGCAATGTTTGTAGTTTGTGTTTCTGCAGCCTGGTTATACTTGTGAAACGTAAGGCATTGGTCTTTTTTTGGTTTGTGAAATGAGATATTATACTCTGTACAAAATATTCGTCTGTACACAAATAGCGACACTGGCTTGCGATTATTGTCTTTGCACTGCTCTATATACAAATGTACATTTTTTTTAAATAGACAGTTTGCGATGTAGGTACAATTTCGAGGATGTCTTGCGACAGTAATGTGATTCCATTGTTGTAATTGTTCGATGTGTTCCTTAACAAAATTCACATCTGGCTGCGAAGTTTTGCTGTGTGCAGGGTGTTTACCTCGGTGATCTATACTTGCGAAATTACCATGCTCTCCGACGTTTTGAAATGACTCGCTTAAAAGACCGGTTTAAAAAAAAAATTGGTCTTGTTTTTTCTTCATTTTGCTCAAAAAATTAGTCTTTGCACAAATCCTCCTCTTTCTCGAATTTTATAAATGTCTCTTAAGCGCAACAGACTGAATGTTCATTAAAAGACATATTTTTGGCGCGCGTAATCTCTTAAATTCCAGTAAGTCTTACAAATTGTTTTTCTTTGGTCTTTGTTAATTTTATCAAAACACTGAAATTACAACTTAGGAAGTCAATTTGTTTTGGAGCTTTCGGTGGTTTCGTTCTTCCTTTAAAATCCTTGTATGGTAAACATTGTGACTTCAAAGCCTTTTCACTGTTTTTTTTTTATAAGTTTCTTATTTTCTCTGATAAATGATCCTACGTTATCGGTTTGGTCGTCGTCACTGCAGTACTCTGCACTGCTGCTGTTTTGGGCATTTTTTTCCCCCAAGGAGGATCTGCTACAGAATCATCTGATAAATATAAATCTTCTAACGAGGATACATCCCGATTATTGGTCATCTGCATTTTAGCTTCATCACACAGAGAGGAGTGTTGGCTGTCTCGTGTATCTGGTTCATCAGACATCGCCTTGGGAGAAGAAGACGGCTTGTTTATTTCAGCTTCATAATGCAGAAATGAGCATATTATACATATTTGCAAGCATTTATCACACCAATTCTGACGATATTTTTGCAGATCAAATGGAGATTATGACCAGCGCAATTGAAGCCCGTTATGTGTGAACGAATTTCTTTCACAAGACGAAATGCTCTTTGCATATTGCTTGCATTGTCACCAATCAGCGTCGCAAATTTATTTGGGTCATATTTTGAAATTATTTCACATATATACTCACTTGTATGTCTATTTTCTTCCGTTCTGGTATTGAAATCAATACATTGATAAATGCCTTAATTTCTACAATTAGACCAGCCGTCTAGCTGTAAGTGCAAACATTTTTGCGATATCAATTCGTCTTTCAACTCGCGGTGCATTTCCTTATATGTTTTATCAAAAATGCTCGTGGAAATGGTTTTTCTTGTCGGCAATTAGTGTAGGGGCTAAAGTTGATCAAAAAAATTTTATCAGAGGGCGTGTTCAACAATTGTTACACCTGAAAGTTCTGATGAACAAATCCTGCTCCTGATACTACCGAATGTTGATCGCTTTTGCGAGTGAAATTAAAATGTGACTTCACAAGACAGACAGAACAGACTGATTTTGACAGTCATGATGCGGCGGAAAAAAGAAAAGGCTATCATTGTATATCGATTGGAGGACGTTGGTTTTTGCCTAAAAACGGAAGGCGGAAAGACGGAAGGAATGGATTAATGCACAAATGAACATCTGAAGTTAGTGACTAAAACATTGTTTTAAAAAAATCTATAAAGAATATTTAAAGAAATATTATTTTTATTGGTCACTCACATTACACCATTTTGGTACCTCACATTACAAACAGTTTTCATACAAAATTATTCTTACCCTATTTTAAATTAATACTTCAGCTATCTATCTTCCTTTTTATTTGACACCCATCCGTTACAAAGCCATTTATTAAGACTTACATAAGTCGACGTTTCGCCCGCTACGTCACGGGCTTCATCAGGAACTGCGGGAGTTCCTGGAGCCGACGTCTGGTGTCCGTTGTGCCAGACGTCAAAATCCTTTCTTTGGTTATATTCAAAATTTGGGCTGATTCACATTTCGTCATATACATAATAACATACATAACTTGTCATCTTCCGACATCCACCCTCTTCTTTAATTGGGCGAAAATGTTTTTATTTATCCCAGCCTTTATTCCTGCTCTGGAAATAAGCCTGCTCAGTGTAAGTGGAGATGGAAGAACGAAAATTCTGCTGAGCCACCTGTAAGCACGTGGGCCTTATTTGTAGAGACTCAATGTCATTAGTTTTTCTGCATGGGTAAACCTTCTTCCCATTTTGTCCATAGTAATCTCTCTAAACTGCATTACAGTGAATATTGTTGCAAGTGTAGTAAATTTTTGAAGACATTTTTGGAAAGTATTATTTTCATTCAGTGTTAAAGCTTTCTTCAGTCTAGCTGCATAACTATCTTTTTTCTGTTTCAGTTTCTTTACAAGTTTTTTTATTTTAGCTGAATAGCATCCTCATCCACTGTTTGACCTGAAAATTAAAATTTTATTTTCAATAAATTTTCCAAATTCATACTAATTCATACATAGGGAGGGTATGGGAGAGAGGGAGCGAAGAAGAGAGAGCATATATTGTGTCCACTCAAATTAAGCATTATCTTATTACTCTGTAAAGGAATATATAATATCTCATTATTATGTGGTGTACTAGAAATATGAAAATGGAATGTAAAAATATATATTTTTTGTATGTTTGACATGTCTGAGGAGCAGTTTGGCCAAGGACGAAATAAATGAATTATGAACCTAGCCTACAATGCCACGAGCGAAGCTAGTGGTAAAAGCTAGTAAATAATATACAGATTTTTATCTTCTACTGCTCCTTGGTACTCAGTTTTGTTTACCAGTTAACCAAATATAATTAGTAGGTATGTTAATTTTTAACTACAGGTATCACAATGAAAATATTGCTTGATAAAATGATGATCATTGTATACCCACAAACACCCACACGAACGAAGTGGCGTAGATGAATAGTTACAAATTCCAGAAATAAAAAAATTTGGTACATGGGTCAATATACTTTTAAGGCCCCCTTGGTTTTGGCACGCTGCACAGTGCAGTGAATGTATGGAAGAATGGGACAAAAATCGAAACTCCGGCTGTATTTAAATAAAATTTTTATTTTATTCATATTTCAATATATAACATTATTTTTTATATATAATAGCTGTATATATAGAATATAGATCATATATATATATAATTAAACTTATAATTAATATTAAATTACAACGTTAAAACTAATTAGAATCTGAATAATCGTCTTCCCTTAAATCTAAATTCGGTAGGTATATCTAGATCTACATTGCGAGACTGGAGCAATTTTTTTCAAATAATCATTAACATCGCCGTCTATTCTCACATATTTGTGTGTAGATACCTTCCTCTGCGAGGATATAACCTACTCACATTTTTTATACTTTTTCATCGTTCAAATATACTCAAACGAGAACATATTTCGTTGAATACAACTTGTTTGCGGTCATTTTTGCTGCTGTTTATGCCGCAAGCTCCAATTTTTGTATGACGATCCCCTCTCTGAAAAAAAAATCATAATATTACCTATTGGCAGATATTGGCAGACAAACTTTACTAAATCTGAAAGTACATTAATGTAGCTACAAGAAAAAGTAAAAACCTCGAGACACTTTGCGCACTTTTTTTTTAAAGCTTCGTCAAAGTTTGGAATTGCATTAATTATAGATAATTTTCAAGGGTATGTTTAAGACCTAATAGAAAAATAAATCCTAAACAAAAAGACAACATTTATATAACGTATTAAACTACGTACCTTGGGCTACAGAATCCATTTTCAATCACTTCAAAACACTTGCTAATACTTTTGTTAGGACACTCGATGCAACGGACAACATACAACTGATAAGAGGGATTAACTACTCGCCACGACATTGTTCCAGTTGGAGGGGTGATCATGAGCCAATCAGCGCAGTTCACGGAGTATAACTATAATTCCTAGAAGTAATGCCTTATCTACTTTACAACGGCAGGATGAAAGTCCATGGAATTTATAGCTCAATTTTCGGTTTTTGGTAAAGGCTCACAGCACTGTGTATAATTAACCGCCAGCTATATTGGAATGAAATACCTATGAAATAAACTTAAAAGACTATACTTTATTGTAACATTTTCATTTAATTAAAAACCTGCGTTTTTATTGTCCAAATGATTTTTTGAAGTTAGCACAGTCGCCCAAAAACCCATGTCCCCATCACGTTGCATCAACAACGAAACACAATAAAATTATTATTTTATATGGAACATACAACATACATAAGTGCTTTATCTATTCTGAATAACATATAAACTAATGCCAATTGCACTACTATCGACAAAGGCAATTGATATTGAGATAAATCATTTTTAAGGCGTGACTAAACTTTGTCCCGATATTTCGTGTATCCTTCGTAACGAATACAACGAATTAAGGGTCAATTCTAGCATTGCCGGCGTTTCGAACATAAATATCATTCTCGAAATAGAAAAGCGTTTCGCAGTTTCGACATTGCTTGACCTTCGTTTCAAAACCCGCGCCTTTGCGTTCCGTTGAGCGGCACCGCGTGCATAGTCAGTCACTCGTGGGCTGTAGACAGAATAGGACGGGCTGACTTACTACCCTTACGATCAGTATTTAACATTTACTTTGAAGTGTTTTTTTTTAACTAGTACCTATCTAATTATGCAGTGTAAACCTCTGTGAAAATGAGTTTGAACCAGGAAACTATTTTAAACAAATTAAGGTCTGGTGAATGTGTGCTCTCGCCTCCAACTAGACACAACAGTGCTGCGTGGGCGAGATTTCGTCAGGTAGTATCGTCAAAAAACGAGAACTGTATTGGATATGTACAATGTATGGACTGTAATGCGTTGCGCAAGTACTCCTCTCAGACGGACACTGGTACTCTGAAGAGACACAAATGCTCTAAGGAAAACCTGAATCTTAACACTGCCGACCCTAATACACAATAGCCTCTTTACCATAAGGGCACACGGGGCACGGGCCCAGGGCCTCCGATATCAAGGGGGCCCACGGGGCGCTCATTTTCACGCCTAAAAAGAATAAAAAACGAATTACGAACGACTATGTCACAACAACGACTTGCTGATTTGTCAATTATGTGTATAGAAAATGATGTCCTTCAAGAAATAGACTTTGAGGATATAATAGACAATTTTGCAGAACATAAATCCCGGAAGAAACCATTATTGTATTGTAACCAAGCCAAACCACTAATAAAGTCAAATCGTAGTGAAGTTTAATTTCTTAAAAGTGTATATTATTGTAAGTAATATTTGTATTACAATTAGGTACTAAATAAAAGTTATGCTTTTGTATTATTGTTTTTTTATTCACATTATTTTTTTCTTTCTAAAGAGGGCCCCAAATTGTTTTGTGCCCAAGGGCCCCTGCATGGCCTAAGACGGCCCTGCTAATACAGCGACAGCAAATTCTTCGTTGGGGATCCAACAAGCTGTTAACGACAGTAAACATAATATTGTGCATAATAATGGAACTAAAGACATTAAACCCACCCTCTTGTGTGAAAGGACCCTATTAAGGATTCCATTCAATGGGATCCTAGTCTATGGGCTCTCTATGAGCTCTATGGCTAGGCGGAAGGCATATATATTTTCTCTCTTGCAATTATGTATTGAAGGAAGACGGACGTGTGTTTTACTGTATTTAATCATTTTGATCCTTTCTTGCAATATAATTCTAATACTCTTATTTTATGTTCGTAATCATTTAAAAGAAGCAGCACCCCCTACAAGTGGTATTCGTACGAACACAAGCGAAGCGCAAGTTCAAGGAAGCATGCGTCAACTTTTGTGCCGGCGACATAAGACCTTACAACGTTGTTTCTGGTCCTAACTTTGAAGCCTTGATCAAATTAACGTTGGAGATCGGGGCTGAAACAAAAATAACGGAGGACAATTTAGTGCCTGATCGACACACTGAATCTAAGTGTACTCATGAACGAGCTCAAGCTGCTCGTGAGCATGTGCTACCTGTTTTGACTGAGGCGTTAAAAGCGCAAAGATTTGCTGCGAGCACTGAACTTTGGACCGACGATTACAACAAGTACCACTTCATGGCGGTCACAGGGCATTATGTGGATGCGGAGTTTAGTTTAAACGACTGCGTGAACTGTTTAATTCTGTTCCGACAGACACAAAGTCCGATTCAGAGGACGAGGACGAAAGCGACCACCTCGCTTAAAGATCACCTCGGAGAACCATCATATCAGCCAACATAAAAGACGGCAAGATACACGAGATGTCAAGAGTGTCCAACGAGTGAGCACAGGAAAAAAACCCACCTGCTCATCCTGCAACGAGTCGATATGCATGGAACACTCCAAATAAATATGTCAAGATTGTGCGGATGTTTATTATAGATAATTTTGACATATATGCACATAGACATTTCAATGTATTAGTGCTTATTTTGATGGTGCCTATATCTAGTTCCAAGAAATGTTTGCTTTTTTCTCTAATATGTATTATAATTAAAATTTTCGAAGAATTATTTGAAACATGTCAAAATTCCAAAATGTTGCGTCTTACGGAATATAATACTTAATAAACTTATTATTTTCTACTTGTAGTCTTTTATTTTGGTATAAAAGAAAATAATATGAGTTAATTAATCAGAACACAATATAATTATATGCAAATTTTTCTTTATGTAGTGATAAGAAGGATTTTCACGAGGCATGCGCCGGGTTAAAGAAAAATTTCCAAAAAACTCGGCATATCGACAGACCTCATAAGTACAGTTCCATGGGTAACTGATAATGGCAGCAATATAGTAAATGCCTTGGAAAATCAAGAAAGGTAAAGAAACGCGCACTTTCTTCTTTTCTCGATTTTATGCCCCAAATTTTTGCGTTAACTAGTTGCCTAGCAACCGACTAGTCAACGCAGGTACACACTTATTATTTAGAGAGATAAAACACTCATAAAGACTCAGACAGAGATAGACATTTTTGCATAATAGTATTTGAACCTGGCAAATTCCTGGATTCAATATAAAAAAGACCAATTAAAACTAAATGTTCCACTGAAAAAAGTACCCCAGTTGCGGAGTTTTGAAATGGGACTTGGTGAATTCTTGATTGGAACTCACACAAGACCAGAAGATGCTCAAGGTGATCCTTCTGACTCTGAACCAAATTCAAACCAGCCTGTGCAACGTAAGGGAGGGAAACCCACCACTCCACTTCCATCAAACAAATTAAGTTTGCAAGGTGCCCAACACATCCAGATGCCGACAATGTCACTACAAAAAAGTCATATTAAATGTAGTACATGTCTTATAACTTTATGCTTGATTTCAGATCGGAACTGTTATTCAGAATTTCACAAATAAATAAAAATTGGTACCAACCGACTTCTTTTATAGTTGTAGAAGTTTTATGTTTTTTAACTAGAATGTGGTCAAATTCTATCGAAAATTATTGTTTTAATTAGTAAGGAAACAAATACCTATTGATTATCAACGAAGCAGAAGTTTTAGTCAGAAATAATAAAATAAAGTAATAGGATGTTTAATAATTGGAAGTTGAAAGTTCATTGTGATAAGTAATTAATAATGGATGATTGTGCTCTGGTATTGTACTCATTATATTGAGTGTACGTAATACCTATATGAACCAGTGACTGGATTTCAGGGTGTCATGTATGTAACGTCAGTACAAGGGCGGTCAAAACAGCAAACCAAGTACACTTTTGCACAAATCTAAACTATTGATATAATTGTGAAAATTGTGCTAGACATTACGATGGAACAGTAGTAGACAGTAGACGCCGAACGCGCTCCCCATCATCCGACGCGAGTGACCATCATCGTCGGAGAGGAGAAAGGATCGCGGCTCTGGAGGCTTTTGTGGAGTGTAGAATTGAGACGAGGGTCCGCTTCGCACGGGACTAAATCTGAACCCGGATTATCTGCTGCGGCAGGAGACGCGAGACATAGAAAGCTCGACCTTGTCAACGAGAGTGCAGTACTTCGTCAGAATCGAAATCATAGCCGAATTAAACCCACAGAAGACCGGTGCCTCTATGGAACACTGGCTGCGAAATCTCGAAAATATTCGAGGTGGATATGGATGGGACGAGAAAACGTTGATATGTAATTGCATGTCAAAATTGAAAGGATATGCAAAAGAATGGTACGAAAGACAGATATACACGTACACGGACATGAGATGGAATGAGTGGAAGAAACTACTGTTGGCTGCTCTTTTTATACGGAAAGTATCCGATATACAAAGGAGTTTCTCTAACGGTTTCTTGGAAAAGACTATGCAGAATGTTCAGAGGCTGTAATGAAGATTACCCAACCATAGAATCTAGTCTATCATCATTAGCTGCGAACCTATTTGCTGCAGCAGCTTCTGACAATCACTCTCAGGTCCTCTTCTTCACATATTTGATAGAACTTATTGGACTTTTCCAAGTCAACATAAGGAAACCGTATCTACAATGAAACGGTTGGCTGCATAAGTCACGACGAAGAGAATTACAAGAATTAAGGAATTAGTGAACATAAAAACAAGAGCGCCTCATGAGGACATAATGAAATTTTACTATGAAAAAGTAAGCCTAGGATTGTCCTGTGGCCTACAAGATGACGTCATAGCGGATGCCATCATAAGCACACTAGGAAACGAGGTGATGGGAGGTTGGCGCAGTCTGCAGGGTGCAAAACTACAGCTTCATTACTGGCCTATCTGGCCGATCTGCCGTCTCATGCGGCACTCACAGTTAGAAAGAGAATGAGCACGGAAGTACATGCGCGCAAACCGCAAGGAGCCTGCTTTAGTTTTTTTTTATGCAATCTGACACGGTTGGCTTCATCACCTACAACATCCGTGATGTCAGCCCATAACACCGGGCGAACTTGGTGCCGTGTCAGTGCTTCCCTTCATTTCATGTCGGATACACTGAACTGGACGGAAAACACGAACTATTTACATAGCCATTTCGACCGACGCACAATGGCATTTTTTAGCAAACTAGCTCCTGGTATATCATAAAAAACATATTTTTTAATCCTCGCGATTTCAAGGAATTATCGTTACTGAATAACCAGGCAGCATAGGAATGCATTGTTGTAGCTGAAAAACTCCCACGGTATTCGATGAATCATTCACAAACTTCGTTAAGTTATTAGCACGCTTCGCGCGCGTCATCAGTTGCATTTTATAGCCCGAAGAGTAATCATCATTTGTATATTTTTGTGAGTTGTTGTGAAGTTTGGTGACATGGATGTAATAGTTGAAGGTATGTACTATTTTTTTAAATTTATTTCTTTAATCTTTCTTCTATTTTTCAGGATTAGATATGGCGCTGAACGGTAGGTGTTCATTTTTGTTTAAATTCTCAATTATTATACTTTGTTAGTGTGCCAATGTTATGAACCACGAGGAACCACGATGAAATATTTTTATCTGTATAGTGGTTATACTTAGGTATACGTTGAATATAGGTTTTGCCTGCTTCGCTATTTTCTAAGTTATGATTTTTTACAGGTACGCAGTCGATCTCGAGGAGCGAACTGTATGAAGTCTGGATGGCAGAAAGGGATCCGGACAAGAAAAATGAAGCTGTTTTAGCTCACGTGTGCTATAAATTAAATATCGGAGAGGACCGGAACAGTGATAGGTTTCATAAATGTGCCAAAAAAATAAAAAATTTCTTGACAAGACTTTGTGCAAAGTGGGTGCAAGTGCGCCGATGTAATATAAGATTTAAAAATAAGTTTAGTTCGTGGCTAGACGGTAGCATGACATTTGAACTTTATGCGATTGCTTCTACGAGTATGACAACAAGTGCACCGTGTCGATTAGATAAACGTACAGAAGACTTTAATGACCTCAGCGAACAACAAAAGAGGAAACGAGTGGAGCCATTTGCTGGATGAGTGGACCCATGCTGAGTTGGCGTTTGCAGCACGTTTAAGTCTTCATGCAGCTGGACATCGGGATGCTGCAGCCATTGTCATGGAAGCAACTCCTCCAATTGAGAAGAAGTTCTCCAATTACTCTGTGAGCCTCATTTAAGTATAACCGAAAATGACGATATTTAGTGTTTAAGTGTTTAGGTATTAAGGTACCTATATTAAGTGTTTATGTATGTAATGTATGTATCTAGTAAACTATTATACTATTATACCTTAAATATTAAGTTAGGATAAGAACTTTCTTAATTTGTAATTAATTTGTGAAAATACATACTTGAATCCTGATATAAATGTTTTTTTAATGATTTAAAATTAAAATTGGCGTGGCAACCTAATATAACTAATAAAGCGTTCATATATATTATTTAAAAAATTATAACTACGTTCCAGATAGACAAGTAAATTTTATTTACATTTTTTTCACATACCAGGAGCTAGTTTGAGTAATAATGCCACTGTGCGACGTTTCGCTGAGTGCGGTGGTACCAACCCGGGCGGGATAAACTCTACCACCTAGTAAGGTAAGAAGGGAAGGGACCTCCAGTTTAACGTGGAATCCGAACCACGGTCAGCCTCCAACGGTCGAGCGGTCACCCATCCAAGTACCGGCCGCGCTCAGCGTTGCTTAACAACAGTCGCCCGACCGTACCACTGCGCTATCGAGGCTGACAAAATAAACTAGTTGCGGCAAATTTGGCCATAAAGCCAAATACTGTAAGGCAGAGAAGCCACGACACACTTAAAGCACAAAACGACGATGAAAAAAACGCGTTTGGTAAGTTAATGAACTTATATATTTATTATATTATATTTTTGACATTTGCCAAGGCACCGCCCCCGTATGTGATACAAACAAAATAGTCACTTAATATGTTTCGTATATTGTTTTCTTACTGTCCTCCGCGCGCTTGCGCTTCTCTTGTAACTCCTTCGAGTCCTGTAATGAGTCCGAGTCCTCCGCCTGATAACCATCTCGGTCATGAACAAAGTTGTGCAAAATGAGGCTCCAAAATGATTGGCCGGTGAAATATTCTCCATTTATTGCATAAGATGCCAAAGGCATTTTTTTTTTTATACTGACGTATTTCAGCAAGGTCGATTTATTATTTTTCTAATAATTTGTATACTTTGCTTCAGGACATATCTGCACATACATGGAAAAAATGTTGTGAACATGTTATTAAAATTGACTACAGGGAATCAGATCACATAATTGACTCAGAAATTGAAAAGTTCATTATTGAAGTGGGATCTGATTCTGATAGCGACACTGATCTCTTTGGATGATGTATGCTGTCTGAGATGGACTACGACAGCATGGATGAAATAGAGCTATTAGCAATGGATGAAAAATACCTAGATTCTGATTTTGATTATTGAGAACTTAAAAATAAATTTTATTTTAACCAATTTTAGTTTATTTTGACCTGCGTAATTTAAATATGCTCTATGGACATGTTTGCCAAAAACATGGATCTGTCGGTAGAAATGTAACTACAAAAAACGGAAAGAACAAAAAGGCAAGAGAACTGAGACCTCTTCCAAATTGTCGTGCTAAATGTAGCTCAATAATCAGCGAAGACAACAGAAAAATAATTTTCGATAAGTATTGGGAGCTTGGTACATATGAAAAACGAGTGAACTATGTATCACAACTTATTATTGACACAGAATATCTAATAGGTACTATCGTGCTATAGAAGACACGAAAGTTCATCGCGCAAGGACAGCTGATAAGCAAATAAAGAGAACAAAAACGTACACCTATAATTTTTTATTAGATTGTAATAAAATTACAGTCTGCCAAGGATGCTTTCTTAAGTGATACTAGATGAATGACATTAGATGAAAGTGACTATTTCATTAAACTTGTCGGAATAAAAAAAAGGGAACTGTTGAATTGTGTAATACCACCAGATCAACGAGGCTTAACTCCTCCAAGGTCCAAGTGGCCTGAAGAGAAATTGGAAGAAGTTCGAAGACATATAGATTCGTTTCCGACCTACGAAAGTCACTATTCCAGAAAATGTACTAAAAAGAAGCTCTTAGCATCGCACTTAACTATATCAAAAATGTATGATATGTATAAAAGTTCAACGGGTACCCCAGTAAACATAAAAATATATACTCAAGAGTTAATGTCATTTAAAAAGCTCCAAGTGGAGACGTGTAATACGTGTGATCAATACAACATGAAACTGAGAGTGATAAGCGGTGGGTCTGGTTGCTACGCCCATGTTATGTCTATAATATGGTACCTTAGTTGGGCTTGGGCCAGGTATCAAGAACATATAGCACAGTTCTTGGACGACATTCTTATTATAATTGAAGAAGAATAAATAATAATAAAAAAGGTGTTTTATTTTTATCATGTGAGTTTCCTAACAGCTTTCTACTTTACAAACTTCGATCATATCTACGTTTACAAATATAAATACCGTTCTAAAATATAAAAAATAAAATACAAATCAGCTATCAAGCAGTTCAGTGCAGACGACATGAAAAGAAGCACTGACATGGCATCTAGTTCACCCGGTGTTATTGGCTGACATCACGGATGTTGTAGGTGATGTGACCAACCGTGTCAGTTTCCATAAAAAAAAGTGGTTACTTAACCTCACTTTTACTATATCTCTAAAAACTCTGCTCTCAGATTGCCAAAATCTGCTGAATTTTCAGTGAAGATTTAATAATATTTAGGCTATTAATTGACACAATTTTCATCTTTTACAATCGGGCCCAAGAATGTATGAAAGCGTATCCGTCTCCTTTACTTTTATAAAAGAAATTGCTCACTTCTGCTCTGGGACATGATAAAACATTTTCTAAATCAAATGACAATACAGGAGTTAGTCCTTTTCTATCATCGTCTCTGCATTTTCGAGAGGCATTTTTCCATGGCATGTTCTGTCGATTTTTCCTGTAATTCAGGCGTCAACGGGGTTCCTGCCTTAGTTTTTTGTCAATTTCATCACATAGATCGCATCGATCCTTTTTTGGAGTATGGAAGCATAATTTAAAATCAGTACAAAATATTTCGCGGTACATTCCTTGTTTTACTGCTTGTTTCCCTTTTTCAGAAATAAATATTTTATATAACTCGTACATCTTATTAATATTTAGAAAACGATTTAAATATTCACGTGATGAATCGCGGCGACCATAATGAGCTGAAACTCTTGGGAAACGCTAAACGGACGCTATGCATGTAGTCTATACTGAAGAAAGGCACTCCTTCGCCGCCCCGTCGTCGTCGTCGCCGCCCGTCCTCGTTCCTGTGGTGCCTGCCTTCTGTAGTGCTAACCAATGTGAAATCTTGTGGGAATGGTAATGTTTGTCCGTCGATGTCCTTAGCTATTGATAATGCGTTTTAGTATTGCGATAACGTACTCGCATTAGCCGCCACGTTGATCGTTACGTCATTCACGCGTTTGAGACCTTATCCTCTACTGACAATAGCGGCATTTGAATAACAGCAATAAAATAAAAACACACATAATGAAGTTACAAATATTTAGTATATTTAGTTTACAGTCTGGGATCCTTCAAACATGTTGTGAAGGTGCTCCTAGCCGGCCGACATGGTATTCGCAGGCCCCGTAAATAATAGTTTTATTAAGTTATTGATTTCATAAATAACATTTTGTTACTAAACTGTTATTTTGTATACCTAATAAGTTTTACAATAATTTTCTGGGGCTTCTTAAACCTGACCAAAGTCACCTCGTTCGTCTTCTTCTTCGCTCTCAATGGTATCAATGGTTTCGAAGTTGTCGTATGTCATGTCCTCGTCTTCGTTTACGGTTCCAATTTTGTTCAGGAGGTTCCAATTATATGGAATGAATAAAATTTTTGCTGCTCTTTCTGCCAGATATTATTTTTTTTTACTATGAATATTCCCAAGAACATTGAACGATCGATATTCGGGTTGCTATCTGGCTCGCCGTGTCGACCCGCAAATCTCCTTCCACCAAACTACAGGGCTTGTAGTTTTCACACTGCTCCATACAAATTCTCGTCTCATAGCCCATCCTTTGATTTATAGTTTGCTATTTTGTCCATAACTTCAATATTTAAGTTTTGAGCCATATTATAAATGAACTCCATTGCTTCGAGTTCTTGTTCCTGGTTAAGTTCTATTCCCTGTGTCTGTGGATTTAGAAAATGTGCCGCATAATGAATAGGGCGTACAGAATCTCTTATTCTTTTTTGTACGACTGTCAATATTTGTTCTTTTTCCGCGTCATTTAGCATGGTTATTGAGGGTAGGTAATTTAGACTTCATGTCCATAGGGGAACTTGCACCAAACTCCGTTTAGACGCCTAATACTAAAGTAAACTAGTGTACTAAATAAAATTAAAGTAGAAATTTGTCTTGGACCATTGCCTAGTGTCAATTAGTAGAAGCTTAATTTCAATTAAAGTTAAATGGCCGTCGATGCCCATTTAGCTCGGTAATTTTGTATTTAAGGAACGTCAAACTGACAATGACAGCTGTGAAATTTCTTACTTTCGCGTAAATAAGTAGATACATATACAGCAAGCAAGTATTTACGTGTACTTTTCTGTTTATTCGATGTAAAACATGGATCTAAACGTCGGCTTGGACGTTCCTTCTGACGATGATAAAGAAATCGTTGATTTAATCGCTGCGGACTTCTTCAACAGAAGAGTTTTTGAGCGGTTGGGCGCCCTCGATCTCTTCGTTTTCATTATAGGTGATGGTGTGAGAGAAGCCATATTCCGCCGACACTCGAGAAATCTATCACCAGCTCGTAAAACAGTGAAAAATAACAAAACGTGCAGTCGTAAACAGAAAAGCGACGAACGAATCATGAATATAACCTCTTTGGCGTGAGTGAGCAAAGAGAATATAAACACGAACACCACAGAACATTGATACACACTACAGATTTGACGTACAGACCTACCAAGTTATCTGTGAAGTGGCAGATCAGGAACTAACGGAAGTGTCATTCGGCTGTCATATATGTCAAAGCGTGTTCAGTTCGAGTTTTCTGTCTCTATAGAGCATTTTATCATGCCGAAAGCTATTCACAGTGATGCCCGGAATTTAATCCTAAAAGTAAAATAGTTTTAGAAGAGGATCCTCGACAACAAGCGCCGATAATTCCATTTCATCAGATGTACAAAAGAATATAAGCTGCTACAGATTAGTGTTGCCAGTTGTAAACCAAATTTTTCCCACATAACAGATACATTTTAATTTGAAGTTTTGTGATTGATTGAATTTTCAGGTGTAAGTAAAGGGCTCATTTCCAAAATTGTTAAGGAAAAGAACGCTGCAGAAGAAACACATACAAAAGTCACAACAGCTGGTAAAATAAGACAAAGAAAGATGGTTTTATTCGTGTTGATTCATTTTACCGTGAGGTCATCTGAAGAAAAGTTCATAAATTTTATTCGGTGAGAAAAGAAATACCGACCTACAAATGGCTTCTGGATGTACTAGAAAAACAAGGAAAAACACGAAATAACTGCTTGGAGATCTAGATATTCGCAAGAAAAAAAGGAAAAAGAAAACACCCAAAACAATATGCCTGGGGTGTGGCCTATTGATCACGACTATCATAATACGTGTAAACGTGTACAACTGAAATCACAGCGAAATCAAGTGATCAGATTATACCTTATTGTAAACCAGGATTTGAATAAAAACAATTATTTTTGAGTACATACTCATTTTTCACATTGAAATTGCATCCTCTATTTATTTCACTATATACGAATAAGATATTTGTTTATACCAATATTTGGTTTTTATTTATTGACGTAACAACGTCACGTCTTATAAATTGATGAACACCGGCTGCACGCACGAAAAAGTGTCACGTTCCATCTGAACCTGTGTGTGCAAGCGAGAGCCCGTAAAAAGCGATAGAGAGGCATATATGGAGAGTAGGAAATACAAAATACATTTGTCCGTCTTTTGCGAGCCTCGAACCCGCGGTCCCTGCCACCAATATTGTGTGACCAACCAGACGTCTTAACCACCCGGCTAAATCGATCATGTACTAGCGAAGCGAATTCGTTCAACAGTAGGTGAAGATTTCATGGCGTTCGCAGTTAGGTAGGTGTTGCAACGTTGTAGTATGCACTTTGATATGTAGATGGCGTTATATAGGATTATAAATGAAATACTTCAGCGGTAGTTTACTTGATTCGCAGTTAGGTAGGTATTGCAACGTTGTAGTATGCGCTTTGATATGTAGATGGCGTTATGTAGGATTATTGATAAAGTAGGTAGATGTGTGTTATCTAGAAATTTACAAACTTAAAGTTTATATTGATAATTAATATTATTAGTTTTTAAAGTACCAACCGTTCCCAGTAGTTTTACCACTTTATGACGTTATCACGTAAAACTATCGTTCGTAAACCGACTTTACAGACAACCAATTTTTTTAGCATAATATACTCACATGCATAGTTTTGATAACAAACAAGTAATAAAATCTATGGGGGAGGCGTATGTTCAGCAGTGCACGTCTTGTGGCCGATAATTGTAGCAAAATAGCTATTCTAAATAGTCAACCACATATTACGTAAAATATCTTGACTTAGGGCCCGGCCACAGTCGCGCCGCGTCGTCACCGCCATGGCGCGGTGCGGCGCCGCGCCGGTCGTGACAACACCGTACGGTAAACGGTAGTAGCAGTAAAGTTCCGGTGCAATCGTGAATGCCGCCGTTTTATTTGATGTTACACTCTCGAACCGTTCCTCTACTAAGAATATCAATAAATCAGTATCAATATTGTTTGCACAAAGCAACATACCAACTGAACTGTTCGATAATGAAACATCAAATAAAACGGGGACATTCACAACACTGGCAACAATGAAACGATGGCAGCGCACCACTCAGTTCACAGATAACTTGGTCGGTCTGTACGACCGGCGGATAACTTGTTTTATGACGCACAAATCGAAAATTTGTTGCCTTTGTCTGTTGCATACAACACGACAGAGATAGAGCTGGAGGACATGGAGTTAATAGTACATGAACAAACCAAAAATTAGTTAATAGAGATTAGCTAAATGGACACCATTTTCGGTTGGTGCAACGTACATTTACATGATTATCAAATGTTATTTAACTAATTTTAAAATTAGCGATAAATGGAGATTAAACGTGTGCGTTGGCGCAAGTGGCCCTAAACTATATGAGTGTCGAATTGGAACTCTCCAAGTTCAGATAATTTCCATGAACTTTCCCACGTTATTAAAAGAAGACCGCGGCCGCGAGTGAAACGTGAAGAGTAATTGTGTGCTCGAACTGTGAACAATTTTGCAAGTCCGAAAATCCATTAAGTTTTGTGATATTCTGAGAGGAGTCTACAGAAGCAGCGCCTACAGTCCCGTTGCTCCACCTGCTGTCGAAGGCACCGAGGTCAGATTTCCTTTAGTTTTCCCACCACAATATGAAAACTTCGTGTATGTTGAATTGATTTCCCTCTAGCTTGAAAATGTTTTCAGTTATTGGCTGGAATATGTTTAGGCGTTGTGCAACCATCTCCCAGGAAAAGTCGTCTAGTAAAGAAGTGTTTATTACAGCTGATAAATTTGTGTCTTCTTGCACAGCCATTGTTTGTAGTGCTAGTGTTGTATTTTGCAAACTTTTAAATGTGCTCAGGTAGCTGCCCCAGCGTGTTTTGCATAGTAGTTTGAGAGTTTCTCGTGATTCTTTATCTTCTTTATTTACAATTTTTGCCAGCGACGCACTCAAGTATTGATTATTCTTTATGTATTTCACCACTTTCACCGATAGGTTCACAAATGCCTTCAGTCCTTCACTTTTTAGACAGTAATGCATCAAAAAATTTCATGTGTGTGCAACACACCCAAGAGAAACAACCTGAGGATGAGAGTTTTTCACAAGCTCGAAAGCTTTTTGAATATTTCTGTACTATTAAGGTGGTAACACCGAACGCAGAAATCACACCCTACATTTTTGTCTTCGTCTTCTTCTGCATCACATATTTAAGATGTCCTGGCAATAGTCACAACTTGTTTATCTTTGCAATGGTTATTCGTGTTTTGGTATGTTTGCAGAGCCCTTCGTTTCGTCTGTTTTCCTGTTTTTATTAGCCTTTTACGTTTCAGATTTTCACATTTTATTTTTATTTCTTGTTTTTCTAACAATAAACAAATTATTTGCTAAACGGATCTTGTATTGTGGTGACACGGTTTGGAATCTCTGTCGCTATGATTTATATCTATTGGTGTGCTGGCATGGGTCTGTATCTCTACTAGTGAACTGACGTAGCTTGATGTCTCCATTGGTGTGCTGACCTTAGCTGATAGCTCTATTGGTGTGCTGGCATGGGTCGATATCTCTACTGGTGAGTTGACATGGCTTTTGCTGACCTTAGCTGATAGCTATATTTGTGTGCTGGCAAGGGTCAGTATCTCTACTGGTGAGTTGACGTGGCTTGATGTCTCCATTGGTGTGCAGATCTTAGCTGATAGCTCTATTGGTGTGCTGGCATGGGTCTGTATCTCTACTGGTGAGTTGACGTGGCTTGATAGCTCTATTGGTGTGCTGGCATGGTTCGGTATCTCTACTGGTGACTTGATGTGGCTTGATGTCTCCATTGGTGTGCTGACCTTAGCTGATAGCTCTATTGGTGTGCTGACATGTGTCGGTATCTGTACTGGCGAGTTGACGTGACTTGATGTCTCCATTGGTGTGCTGACCTTAGCTAATAGCTCTATTGGTATGCTGGTATGGGTCGGTATCTCTATTGGTGAGTTGATGAATTTAACAGAAGCGGTAACTTTGCAATCTGATGTGAATAGCAGCTATGTAATGCCGGCGCCAGACAGTTAAAGATTTAAACACATGTTTGAAGACATTTGAACAAACGTTTGAATAAATGTTGCCGCTACCTGCCAGACATACTTTGCAAACATGTGCGCTCAGTTTTCGAATAGACGGCGACGGAAGGATGGACGACGATTTTGTGGACGCAGTATGCCTATTATTATTAAAGTGCATGTAATTACAACACTCATGTAATGTGCATGGCATGAAATTGCAAACCATGTTGGTCTGTAAATCTCTGTAATCTGTAAAAGCACCGGATCCTGTTTTTGTAGACTTTTTTATTTTTTTTTCAAACGTTCTCTGTATTTTGTCAGTAAAGAGTTTATTTTCTTTTTTCGTTCTTCGATAAAGACAATGAAAAATTATTCTTTATTTGATTCCAGGCGTCATTAACAAAATGTCTATTTCTGTGGTATGGATTTTTAGGATTCCATATGCATGGTTCTCCCTGAAGCAATTTTATAAATTCAAAAACACTTTCGTTGCTCCAATCCGTCTTCAATTATTTACACCAACAACACGACCGTCTCGCTTAGCGACGCAAACGCAACTGGACTTTGCGCAAGTGTGGCAGGCTACGCACATATTTGAACTTTGAACGCTTTTATGTGCGTTCAAAAACCAATGGCGGAACCACACTTCGTTATTCGTTATTTGTTATTCGCCTTATTTGCCCGCATAAGACGAAGTGTGGAGGGCTCATTCGTCTACATTTGCGTTATTCGCCCGCATAGCACGAATAAACGAATAGCGAATACGCGTATCCGTCCACTTGTCGGTTTTTTGGCACACATCAAAGGACACGAATAAGCCGAATATGTGCGTCGCCTGCTCACACTTCGTTCACTCATTCGCGCGCGTTCGCTCGCTCATAACGGTCGTGTCTCGCTCGCTCGACGTGTGCTGTGGTCCTGTGTGTGCGAAACGAAAATGGAGTGGACGAATGAAAAAGTGATGCGCTTTCTGGAACTATATCAGATGCAGCCCTGCATCTGGGACCCCAAAAATAATTGCCATAAAGTAAAAACCAAGATAAACGATGCGTGGAATGAAATTAAAAATCATATGGAAGAACCTACATGTACAGTGAAAGAACTAAAAAAGAAGAAGGATTCTCTTATGTCAATGTACCGAGCACATAAATCCAAGATCAAGAAGTCGGAAGTATCAGGTGCAGGTGCATCTCAAGTTTTCAGTCCTACGTGGTTCGCCTACGATTTCATGGATAGTTTTATGTCAGGCATATACAAATGCAATCTATCTATGAATACAGAGGTAAGTAAAAAACATTTCAATTTGTTTATATTTCTTTATTTTATTTAAACTCGCAAATTAATGTCCAATAGAGTGTTTTTTTCTGGATTTAATTATTTTAAGAAATATTTGAGGTTATGTGCGCCCGCGCCGCGCGAAATTTCACGAATTGACGCGCGTCGAAAGTGGTGTGGTACGCAAGGGGGGTAAACATATTTAATAGGTTGGAAAGCCAAAGTGTTAATGTATGTTAAAACATCAATGGTGAAAGTGGTTAGCAAACGTATTCCTCATTTCTACTGCGGTCCTCGGAGACCTCCTAGGAACACTACGTATATTTCGTAAAGCTGGATTATCAGGCGCATTGTCCCTCCATGACCCATTTCTTATTAAAATATCACCAGAATATGTGTCAAATGTACCTGGTGGATTGTATGAGGCCGATGAATATTTACTCATTCTCAAAAAATTGTGTAAAACTACGCACGCCATAACTACCTTTATTGCTGGTTCTGGTTGAAGTAGCAAAGGTTTACGAAGCACTCTAAACACTGAACACATGACACCAAATGTATTTTCAACAATAACTCGGGATGATGAAAGTTTCTTGTTAAAAATTCTTTCCTTTGTACCTTCTAGGTGTTCTCCTGGGTACGGTTTCATTAAGTTTTTGTGTAGTGCGAATGCCCCGTCACCCAAAAATACATAGGGTAGAGTAATGTTTCCATTTAGAAGTGGGGTTGGCGTGGGTAGTCTTAACAAATTGTTTTCCATTTTATTCCACAAGGTACAATTTTTCAAAACACCACCATCGCTTATTCTACCCTGACATCCAATATCGGCAAACATAAAACAGTATTTACTGTCGACCAAGGCTAACAACACAATGCTGAAAGATTTTTTGTAATTATAATATTCTGAGCCACTATTAAATGGTGCCTGCAGAATTACATGCTTTCCGTCTATGGCACCAATAGCATGTGGGTGTGGCGGCTTGGTTCGAGGGAGCGGAGTGTCAATATGAACGCGATCGGTCGGCGAGTATAAAAACTTTAATTTGGTAAGAAAGTACAGTAAAGTTGACAGTAAAGATGGCGGTTTTCGCGACACGAGTGTAGGCGGTCGCGCTGTGTGTCGGTGCGGAGCGAGCGTGCGAGGCGAAGCGTGCGCGCAGCTCGGTGGTCCGCGGAAGAAGAGAGTGGGGAGCGGAGCGCCAGCGCAGACTGAAGGTGGCTGTCGACGGTGTTGCCCGGTGACAGGCGCGCTGTGAGTAGCGGCCCGTTCACACGGTTCGTATCCTGTCGACCTGCTGGACGGCCGGCCCCCACATGGCTCCCCTGCCAGTTTCTCTGGGAAACGATAAGACAGGGTTTTAAATTTAAAGTTTAAAATTTACAAGTCGTCCGGCACGCGTCCTGTAGGGTGCTCGGGTTGACTGGGGTCGCTGCTCCGGTTCGGTGTTCCAGAAGAACGCTGGTTTCAGTCTGTCGATGGAAATATTACATGTTTTCCCTTTTACGTCGATGGTAAAGTGTTTGTCGCTCCTCTTGACGACTGCGTACGGTCCACTGTACGGGGGCTGGAGTGACTTCCGTACGAAGTCGTTTCGGATGAAAACGTGCGACGAGCTGTGTAGGTCTTTATTAATAAAAATTTTAGGTTTTGTGTGTCTGGCAGCAGGTTGTGGGCGGAGTTCGCTGAAAATTTTCTGCAGCCCGGTAGCGTAGTCTGCGTCTGGGCTCGGAGGTAAGTTCTGTGCTGAAAACATTTCACCTGGAAGTCGCATGGCCTGACCGTAGACTAGCTGTGCAGGTGAGGCGGCGATGTCCTCCTTGTACGAAGCTCGGATGCCCATCATGATGGCCGGCAGAGCATCAGTCCACGATGGCGTCTCGTGGCACATAATAGCCGCCTTCAGCTGTCGGTGGACTCGTTCTATCATGCCGTTGGCCTGTGGGCGATAAGCAGTGGTATGAATGTGCTGCATGCCAGTTATTTTACATAATTTTTTAAATAAGTTTGCTTCGAATTGGCGTCCTTGATCTGTTGTAATCCTTATTGGCGTTCCGTAGCGTGAAATCCAACCTGAAAATAGTTCTCTGGCGATCGTTTCAGCTGTGATGTCGGACGTCGGCATCGCTTCTGAGAAGCGAGTGAAGCGGTCAGTGACAGTAAGGCAGTATCGGTAGTTGCGTGATATTGGTAACGGTCCGATAATATCTATGTGTATGTGGTCGAACCTTCCTTTCGGTGCTTCGAAGGTGCCCAATGGTGCAACTGTGTGACGAGTGACTTTCGATCGTTGACATGGTATGCAAGCTCGTGTCCAATTTTTACAGTCTTTGTTTATTGATGGCCAAACAAACCTTTCTGTGACCAATCGGGTCGTCGCTCTCATGCCGGGATGTGAAAGTGAATGCAGTGAGTTGAAAACGCGTTCTCTCAGGCTGGCCGGGACGTATGGACGGAGTGTAGTTGTACTTATATCGCAGTACAGCGTCTCGTCTGAATCGGGGACATTCACCTTTTTGAGTTGGAGTCCGGTGTCTCTGGTCAGTAGACCTTTCAGTTCCTCGTCCTCCTCTTGAGCCGTGGAGATCTGCTGGAAGCTGACGGAAATCGCTACAACCTCCACTCTAGAGAGTGCGTCGGCCACTATATTATCTTTTCCCGAAATGTGTTGTATGTCTGTAGAAAATTGGCTGATAAGATCGAGATGTCTGAACTGTCGAGGAGAGCATTTTTCTGGTTTTTGTTTGAAAGCGAACACGAGTGGTTTGTGGTCCGTAAAAATTGTGAACGTTCGTGCTTCCAACCAATGGCGAAAATGTACTATTGTGTAGTAGATGGATAACAGCTCTCTGTCGTACGTGCTGTACCTCTTTTCTCGTGCTGACAGTTTCCTTGAGAAAAATGCTAGTGGTTCCCAACCTTTATTAGTTTGTTGTTGGATAGCCGCTCCTACAGCTAGGTCCGAGGCGTCGCAGAAGATGGCGAGTCGGCTGCCTTCGCGTGGGTGTGACAGCAGCGTAGCCCGGGCCAGCGTGCGCTTGCACTCTTCAAAGCTTGTCTCCAGTTCCGGCGTCCATGGTACTGGCCGGTTGCCGCTCACGTTGCCCTGGAGACACTGGTGCAGCGGGGCTTGTAGGTCAGCAGCGCCATTTACAAACCTTCGATAAAAATTAATTATTCCTAAAAATCGTCTGAGTTGTTTTATTGTAGTTGGTTTCGTGAAATCTAAAATAGCTTGAATTTTTTCGTTTGTCGGTGTGATTCCATGTTCGTTAATTGTGTGCCCCAAAAATTCGATAGATGTTGTTCCAAATGTACATTTTTCTAGGTTTATGATTAAACCGAACTCTTCCAAACGTTTGAAGATTGTATGGAGATGCTCTAGATGTTGTTCGTGACTTTCCGACGCGACGAGTAAGTCGTCTAAGTATGGGAAAATGAAGTCAAGCTCTCTCGTTACTTCGTCGATAAAACGTTGGAAAGATTGGGCTGCTCCACGCAGGCCGAAGCTCATCCTCGTGAACTCATAGAGCCCGAATGGAGTGATTATTGCTGTTTTCGGTATGTCTTCTTCGGCCACTGGTATCTGGTTGTAGGCTTTAATTAAATCAATTTTAGAAAAAATCTTTTTACCGTTCAGATTGTGCGAGAAGTCGGCTATGTTCCTGATCGGGTACTTATCCACGACGGTGCGCGCGTTAAGTGCGCGGTAGTCTCCGCACGGTCGCCATTCCCCAGGTGCCTTCTTAGGTGCCATGTGCAGCGGTGAAGCCCAGCAGCTGTTCGACGGTCGGATAATGCCAAGCTGCAACATTTCGTCAAAAGATTTTTTTGCTATTCGCAGTTTATCTGGTGCCAAACGTCGAGCTTTTGTGGATATCGGAGGCCCTGGTGTTGTAGGAATGTAATGTACAGTGTTGTGCGTTGTGCTTTTTAACATGCCTTCGGGACGGGTAATGTTCGGGTATTGTTTCAAAATATCGTGAAATGTTCCGTTGCCCATCACTGTTTTAATTTGCGGGGATATTGTGTTAACCATGCACCCTTTGGCTTGCAATGAAGTCACACCATCGATAAGTTGTTTATTGTTCAGATCTACTAACAAATTGTAGTATGATAAAAAATCGGCTCCAATTATGGGTTTGGTTACATCGGCTATTATAAAGCGCCAGTTCATCTCTCTGCGTAAGCCGAGATTTACTGTAAATGTTTGTAGACCATAGGTATATATAGGAGATCCGTTGGCAGCGAAACAGGTATAATTGTTACGTTGCGGCTTTCTTTTGATATATGACACTGGGTACACGCATAGGTCGGAACCTGTATCTATGAGGTATCTTATTTTAGTTGTTTTATCTGTTATAAATAAGCGACGGCTTGAAATTGGCGAGCCGTCCGCCGTCGACTCGTTTATGCGTTTTCCGCTTTGCTTAAGAAAGTGCACGGTTCAGTGCATTTGCGTGCGTTTTTCCCGAATTTGAAATGGTACCAACAGTATGGATATGGATGTTTCGACCTACTTGTATCTCGCGCTTTACCCGATGACCTGGATCGTGATCGGGCGTGGTGTTGGGTCCGTCTGAGCTCGCTGGTCAGAGCCGCCACTTGCCTGACCAATGCTGCGATCTGCTCCTCCGAAGCGACGCCAGCCGTCGACGTTGACGCCACTGCCGCTACTCGAGGCCTGTCCGACGTCACCTCGTGCACCTTGTCGGCGAGCGTGCCGAGCGCCTCGAGCGATGACTCCGATTGTGACGCAACGATAGCCTGAAGCGAATGGGGGAGACGATTAAGCCATAGTGATCTCAACATACTTTCTGGCACGGTTGTTTCAATGTTTTTTAAGTGCCGCAGGAATTGCGATGGTTTTCGGTCACCCATTTCCTCGCGTTCTAAAAGTTTCCTTAATTTGGAGTCGTGCGACTCTGACAATCTGGCGATTAGGTTGTGTTTTAAAAACGTGTAGGGTTCGTTAACCGGGGGGGAGGTGATGATGTCTTCTACCTCGGCTGCATTTATGTGGTCTAGATTGGATATGGCGTGCCAAAATTTTGTCTGCTCGGATGTGATACCGGCTATGTGAAACTGACCTTCTAATTGCGCAAACCAGAGTGCGGGCTTTCCGGTGTAGAACGGTGGAGCCCTCACTGCCACGCGGTGTAGTTCGGCGCCTCCGTAAGCAGGTTGCGGTGGTGCTGGCGGGGTCGCGGCGGTTGGTAGGTCGTCCGTGAGTCCCATTTGTCCGCCACGTGCTCCCACGCGCTGCACCGGGTTCGCCATCCTGAGGTGTAAATCGGCGCGTCGCGTGCGCCTGCTGTTGCTCTTCGCGGCGTGTGCTGTCAAACGATGCGAAGCTGGGGTCCGACGACGATGCGCGGCGCGGTTGTACCGAGTTTCGGTTTCCGAACCGAAACGTGGCGTGCGGCGTGTCGTACCGGACCGCGGCGCTCACCTCGAAATTTAGACTCGATTTTATTCGCGGGGTCACCAATTGTGGCGGCTTGGTTCGAGGGAGCGGAGTGTCAATATGAACGCGATCGGTCGGCGAGTATAAAAACTTTAATTTGGTAAGAAAGTACAGTAAAGTTGACAGTAAAGATGGCGGTTTTCGCGACACGAGTGTAGGCGGTCGCGCTGTGTGTCGGTGCGGAGCGAGCGTGCGAGGCGAAGCGTGCGCGCAGCTCGGTGGTCCGCGGAAGAAGAGAGTGGGGAGCGGAGCGCCAGCGCAGACTGAAGGTGGCTGTCGACGGTGTTGCCCGGTGACAGGCGCGCTGTGAGTAGCGGCCCGTTCACACGGTTCGTATCCTGTCGACCTGCTGGACGGCCGGCCCCCACATGGGAATCTTTTGTGAAAACCACGTTCTACAGTTAGCCAGTCTTGTTCCGTAATCGGCATCTGCAAAGAAATAATAAGTAAATTTAATCATTTTTTATTTCAGGATAACCATAATCAACGAGATGCAGAGCAGACAGACGACACGAATACTGTCAGTGAAATCGAAGCTTCACCACTGGAAGAGGAACGCCCAGTTTCATCGTCTCAACAAACACCAACAGTGACAACATCCAGGAAGAGGCAACGTAATCCTCCTGAACTTCAGCAGGCCAAAACACAAATGGATCAAGCATTTAATATGCTACAAAATATAGCCCAGCCAAAGCACAAGGAGGATGAGGATGAATGTACCATTTACGGAAAGTTCGTGGCAAAGAAGTTGAGTAAACTTGCAGACGATCGCAGAGACTTAATGATGATCAAAATAAATCAGTTATTTTATGAGGAACGTCTGGAACAGGAAAGAAATAGGCCAAATTCTTACTATACACCATCACCCCTGTCAACAATTCAAACTCAACAGGAAGATACTATGCCACAAGTGGCAACTGCTAGAGAGACTCCTCATGCGAGACCTTATATGGAGGTCACGCCTCAACAAGAGGATTCAGATTTTGTTAACTTTCACTACATGAGCTCTGAAGTTGACCCTACAGCCACACAATCGTCCAATTTAATTTCTGTTTACCAGGGTCCAGCTAGCGATTTAAGCAAATTAGTAATTTTTAAGCCAAAGCATTAGAAATACCTTTTTCTATTTTAGTAGGTATTTTTAATGCTTTGGTTTCAGTGTTCAGCTAGAATATAAGCCCATGTAATACCTACTCTTATAATACTTACTCTGCTCTCTGTCGGGATACCGCCTTAATAATTAATAATTATCAATAAAGTTGATTAAATTAATGTAAAAGTTTATTTTCATACCTTAATGCGATCCTTAAGAACCTGGTGTAAAGCAGCACAGACTTCTTGTACAATTTTTGAAATAGCTTGACTGGATATCTTAAAGAGATAATGTAGACTCCTGTAACTGTCTCCAGAGGCCACAAAACGCAAAGTTATGGCTAATCTAACTTTAGAAGTATACAATCTCTCCACTTGGTATTTCTTTTTGAAATTATTGGATCAAGTTTTTGTAACAAGAACTCGAAATCTGTATATGACATTCTGCAGAAATTATGGAATTCATTCGATGGTTCTGCTAACATTTCTTGGAATTGCATCTGCATACTTTCTCTGGAAAAAAAAATTTAATATATTATACCAATATAACTTTTCCATATTTTTTTGTGCCATGCCATTGCTTTCTTTTGGTCTTGCCGGCTATACTGAACTGGACGAAAAACATTAACTGTTTACATAGCTGTTTTGGCCGACACGTTTCAATCATTGCGCTGGTATCAACCCGGGTGGGTTGAACCATACACCTAATATAATAAGGTAAGAAGGGATGGATCCTACAGTTTTACAAATTTTAACAGCATATCAAATGATAATAGCACCGAACTTGGTTCTCTATCCATAAAATCAAAGCATAAAATACTAAAATTGATAATTTTGAGGTTAAATAATAATATTAAATATTTGAATAGATACTACTGTACTTACATAGTTCGTTTCCTATGAATAGTGGTCATCCACCAGCGCTTTCTATTCGATCTTTTACTAACTTTGTACTTATACAACAGGTATTGGTAAGCTGCATTTAGGTAAAAATAAGCTGCTGCCGCTGTCAACACGTCCATCTTGTGTTTTGCGTGTGGACTAATGATTTTACGCAAACAACACACATATTTGGCATGTTTGGCATACTGGCACGAAGTGTGGATAGCATGTTCGTTGCTCGCTAGCATAGCAAATATTTGGGCGAATACGGCATAGCCGCATAACAAATAACGAATAACGAAGTGTGGTTCCGCCACAACACCGGATGGCAAAGTGCAAATGTTTGCTCAAAGTTTGAACAAATGCTCAAATACCCGCGCCACACTTCGTTTTCAAACCCTATGTTTAAATGTTTGAACTATGTCTGGCGCTGGCATAATGTATGTGACAACCGCACCAGACACATCTCACACTGTTGTTTGAACAGTGTGAGATGTGTCTGGTGCACATATTGTTGTTTGCAGCCGCATATTGAAGTACGTACCTACTAATTAAACTTTTTCTATTCGCCGTTAAGTGCATATATATCCAAAACTTGATAATAGGGTGTGGCATATCAATACATAGAATAGAATGGAAACTATTTATTGCACACAAAATAAGAACAGTACACAAAAAGAAACGGGAAATAAAGGAGTGCGCAAAGGCTGACTTATTGCCGCAAGTGATTTCTTCCAGGAAAAAAAATAATACGAAAAAAAAAAAGAAACAAACTGATCGAGATTTGAGACTAAAACAAAAGCTGGACAAAAAAAATATTTCGAAAACGGAAAATTCGTACGAGAAAAGTCCCTAAAAAAAGAAAAGCAATTACTTACTTCAAGCAGTGATTCCGGTACTGACAAAGATGAAGAAAATGGAATTGATATTGAGAACATTCCCAAAAATAAAGATACAAGAAAAAATTATAGTACAGCAAAAACAATACCTTCAAACAGTGGATCTGAAACTGACCATGATACAGAAAACTGTATTGATTTTTTCAATATGGAAGTCGATAAAGCCGGTAAGCCCGCCGACCAGGTCAGTGAAACTTAAGTATAAATTCACGCTCAACGCGCTCAAAGACAGCGTTTATTCAATCGATTGGACGAAATACAAGAATTCGTCGCGCTCTATGACAAAGAAACGGGCGACATCCATCAGCTCATGGTAAGGCCTGGACGATTAAATGACCTGTGGAACAAATTCGACAACATAATGGTCGAAGGAGAGCAGCAACAGGTGGCGGACGATATTCAGCGACGGTTCGAAACAAAATATTACGCAACGGTACCCGCGTTTCGCAAGTTCTGCCAGGAGTCCGTCGGAAAGGTAGAACCGAGGCCCGCCGAACCCGAAGTGTTAGCAGCACGTTCTCGGAGGTGATATTGGCTGGTCGGAGCATGCGCTTTGGCCCCTTCCAATTTTTATTTTTGGCAATTTTATTACCTCAAGTCGGTGCTGGAGCATGAGGCATTGGAGGTTATTCAACATGTACCTGTCACGGTAGGAAACTTAAGGTCGGCATGGCAAGCATTGTGTGAATGCAATGTTTCATACCTTTCATATGAAAATAATAATATTATAATAACCTCTCATTCACCTTTATGAGAGGAGGGCATCCATTAGGAGAGGAGTAAGATTTTGTTCTTTCCTTACAAGCCATTTTAATTTTCTTCATTTAGAAGCCTCTCCTTTCTCTCATTTAGTATATCCGTATTTTTCTATTCTACCACTGTGGTCAATCCATTTTAAGTCGGTACCTAGTACCTACGTAGGTATCTAGGCAACTATCTAGGGCTATGTTGCTAAATTGTCTATTTATTTCCCGTCGTATTTATTATCTACTAAGTACCTACCTACTATTTGTACACAGGAAGGTTAAGTACACAAATAAAAAATATTATGAAATATTTTTGTCTTGTTAAGGTTCAAAGTGCTCTTGCATTTTACGCACGCGGAAGCTACCAATCTTTGGTCGGCCAGCACAGCGCAGCGGCTATGTCGCAGCCATCGGTATTCCGGTCTATACGGGAAGTAGCGGATGCACTCAATCAACCGGGAGTTGTGCAAAAACATATTCACTTCCCTCAGACCATGACCCAGCGAAATGCCATCAAAGAAAGGTAAGTAATTTATGGAAAAAATGTACTTGTTAGATATTGGTAGCATGTCAAGCAATCCACTTGAATTAGATCTACACACCTACCAGGTACACAAGTTTATGTTTAGGAAAACGAAAAACAATTTAAAAATATTTGTCATCTTTAATTTGTCAAGGTTGACTGTAAGAAAAAATGTATCTTGGAGCAATAAAGAATTTTCTATCTTCTATTCTATAGATTCTACATAAAAAAATGAGATACCCGGTGTGGTCGGATGCATCGATTGCACGCACGTTGCGCTCGTACGGCCGTACTTCGATCGAAGGTGGTATCACTCTAAGAATGTCCAAATGGTAACAATAATATATATGGGCGCGACGTCATCCTTACGCGGCTGTATGCTGGCTGGTGGGTCGGCTAGCTCCCTTCCACCACTCTTTCTACACGTCAGAAGCGATCAACGAGGCCTCGCGGACGGGCGCGCTGGCTGAACGTTGCTCCTGCACATGTACCTTTTCGTAAATATAGGTGTCGCGCTCTGAGGTGTCAAGTGAAAAGTGTGCAGTTTTCCAAATGTGAACTACTTAGTTGTAACTTAATTTGACTTTCAAAACTTAATTAAAAACATATCTCTGTGTGTGTGACTTTGCGGACTACTCCAAAATGGATAGTGTATCCGATCCATCCCCGGGTTCCGGTCTTCCTCCGACATATACATATTTTCCTGTAGTAATTATGTAAAAAAACATAGTTGCCAAAAATATAGGTGTATTTAACTGCTGTTTCCATTAAATAGTAACATTTTAAACCTCCTCCATTCGTGTGCTACTTCGTAATAATAATAATTGACAGTGTACATACAAAATATTTACCATGACGTATGTTATAGGTATGTGATGCAGATTACAACATTACAAGTGTTGATGAGCGCTTCGGTGGGGCGACACACGATTCTTTCATTTTCTCACAGCACGCAATCAAACGAGATTTGGAAACATTAAATGACAGTGGAGAACAAGCTTATCTCCTAGGTATAATTAAATTACTTCCTATTTTTTTTATTCTATATTTATATTGGCAGACACGGAAGTTGTCCCCTGACTGCCTCAACTTAAGAGAAGACGATAGTTCCCTGCTGAATAAAAAACAAAAATAGAGGGTGAACGAACTTCTCCGTGATAAATCTCACGTCTTCAGTCCAGGGGGAGCGGCAACCCCTATGATCGAACATTCTATCGACACCGGCGACCACTATACAAAATTCCGATACTGAAATCCAAGTATCAAAGATATCGCGATACTGGGAGGTATTTCGATACTGCATGCTCGGACCATTGCTCATACTGAAATACATAAGAAGAACCTCGTTCACGTACAAATACCTGATGAGGATATAGTGTTCGACCCTCCAGTAATCGTCGTCGTCGCATCCACATCAGCGGAAGAAAAGTTGAAAATGACTTTTGAAGATAAGTCTGCCGCCGAACCTCACTATGCACAGGACGGTGCAGTTGCTACAAAAGGGGATGTGGCTGTGCTGACAACTGAACCTCATGTGCCACCTAACAGTATCAGCATGCGCGAGACTCCTAAAATGCAGCCGCCATGCCTACCTTCACCACAGAAAATAACACTGCGTCGCAAACTAAACTTCACAAAACAAATAAAACAGACACAAAGCATTCCGTCTTTACACCGCATGTAAATTCTCAAATGTGCTGCTAATGTTAAATGTATCTTGAAGCAATAAAAAATGTTCTATCTTCTATTCTATAGATTCTACATAAAACATGAGATACCCGGTGTGGTCGGATGCATCGATTGCACGCACGTTGCTCTCGTTCGGCCATCACTCAATGAAGAGGGGTACTTCAATCGCAAGTGGTATCACACTAAGAATCTCCAAATGGTAACAATAATATACAGATTTTCCTGTAGTAATTATGTAAAAAAACGTAGTTGCCAAAAATATTGGTTGTGTGGTGCCTATTTAACTGCTGTTTCCACTAAATAGTAACATTTTAAACCTCCTACATTCGTGTGCTACTTCGTAATAATTATAATTGACATGTGTATATACAAAGTATTTACCATGACGTATGTTATAGGTATGTGATGCAGATTACAACATTACAAGTGTTGATGGGAGCTTCGGTGGGGCGACACACGATTCTTTCATTTTCTCACAGCACGCAATCAAACGAGATTTGGAAACATTAAATGACAGTGGAGAACAAGCTTATCTCCTAGGTATAATTAAATTACTTCCTATTTTCTTTATTCTATATTTATATTGGCAGACACGGAAGTTGTCCCCTGACTGCCTCAACTTAAGAGAAGACGATAGTTCCCTGCTGAATGAAAAACAGAAACGGAGGGTAAACGAACTTCTCCGTAATAAATCTCACGTCTTCAGTCCAGGGGGAGCGGCAACCTCTATGATCGAACATTCTATCGACACCGGCGACCACTATCCAAAATTCCGATACTGAAATCCTAGTATCAAAGATATCGCGATACTGGGAGGTATTTCGATACTGCATGCTCGGACCATTGCTCATACTGAAATACATAAGAAGAACCGCGTTCACGTACAAATACCTGATGAGGATATAGTGTTCGACCCTCCAGTATTCGTCGTCGTATCCACATCAGCGGAAGAAAAGTGGAAAATGACTTTTGTAGATAAGTCTGCCGCCGAACCTCACTATGCACAGGACGGTGCAGTTGCTACAAAAGGGGATGTGGCTGTGCTGACAACTGAACCTCATGTGCCACCTAACAGTATCAGCATGCGCGAGACTCCTAAAATGCAGCCGCCATGCCTACCTTCACCACAGACGTAAAGTCTCAAATTTACGCATGTAAATTCTCAAATGTGCTGCTAATGTTAAATGTATCTTGAAGCAATAAAGAATGTTCTATCTTCTATTCTATAGATTCTACATAAAACATGAGATACCCGGTGTGGTCGGATGCATTGATTGCACGCACGTTGCGCTCGTACGGCCATCACTCAATGAAGAGAGGTACTTCAATCGCAAGTGGTATCACTCTAAGAATGTCCAAATGGTAACAATAATATACAGATTTTCCTGTGGTAATTAAGTAAAAAAAAACATAGTTGTCAAAAATATTGGCTGTGCGCTATACCTATTTAACTGCTGTTTCCACTAAATAGTAACATTTTAAACCTCCAACATTCGTGTACTACTTCGTAATAATTATATTTGACAAGTGTACATACAAAGTATTTACCATGACGTATGTTATAGGTAGGGGCAACCCGTGTACCTTTAGACGCGTGTACTATTAGACACTAGGCATTCCGCAAAAATTACTTGATTAACCGTCGTGTGAACTGACCGTATCCGTTAATATTTCTTATATGGCAACCCTAACCAATTCATTTAGTGTCAGCTGTCAAACTCATGTCGTTAGAGCAGGTCTTCGTTTTTGGACACAAAAAGTAAGTATTTGTCGTGTTTTTACAATGTGCTTGAGTGTTTTTTATACACAAATTTAATCACGAATTATCTTTTTTGTGTAGTACATAGTCTGCTTTGAGTTTTTAAAGAGTTATTTTCTACTAATATAACCTCAAAATGATTATTTTTATTTCTAACGGAAATGTTTGATAAATTGTACCTTTAGACAAAGTCAGAGTTGTACCTTTAGACACGTCTAATGGTACACTGTATGTCGTGTACTATTAGACAGTAAGGTTGACCATGAATGTTTTATTATTTTTTCAGTGCCACGAAGTAAATCTGGAAAAATTCGAGAAAGAGTGTGCCGGGATGCCCTTGAGGAAGCCGTGAAAGAAGTTCTCAATGGAGTATCTATAAGAAAAGCCGCCGAAAAATATAAGGTAAATCGCTGTACAATATTCCACTACGTCAAAAAGAACAGAGGAAAACCTTTGAACGAAATTAAAATAGATCTACCCAATTTTGCTGTAAAAAAGGTTTTCACACTCCAAGAAGAAATCGCACTATGCAATTACATAAAAAAAGCCGACTACCTGCACTACGGATTGGACCTCAAAACAGTGAGATCTCTAGCCTACAAGTTCGCTGTCGCAAACAAAAAGAAAATGCCTCCTTCGTGGGTAGAGAATGAGAAAGCAGGAACTGAATGGCTTGTAGGATTTAGGAAACGGTTTCCGGACTTGTCATTAAGAAAACCTGAAGCAACAAGCCTAGGAAGAGCAACGGGATTCAACAAGAACAGCGTGCAAATGTTCTACAAAAACCTGAAAGAGGTAATGGAGCGTTACCACTTTCGGCCACACGAAATTTATAATTTAGACGAAACCGGAAATTCCACTGTCCATAAACCAGATAAGGTATTGGCCCCAAAAGAAATCCGACAACTAGGAAAGCTTACTTCCGCTGAGAGGGGCGAAAATGTGACAATGATCGCATGTATTAATGCTTGCGGAAATTCGGTTCCACCTATGCTTATATTTCCTCGCGTGTACTACAAGAGTAACATGATCAAAGGAGCTCCACCAGGATCCATTGGAGGGATGTTCTGTTCTATGTTCGTTCTGGATGGTCAACTGAAAGTCTTTTTCAACAGTATTTGAACCATTTCATTCTTCATGCCAAGCCATCCAAAGAAAACCCTGTTCTTCTAATATTGGATAACCACGAATCGCATATACATACATACATATCACACACGCTGAATCCCGAAAAACGGGGTAAGCAGAGTAATCAGTGTTGTGCTGCAAGAACTCTGGTAAATTACAGCACAACACCGATTTAATAGATCAAGCAGCAAGCAAGGCACGAAAACCCACCTGCTGCATGACTCGGTGGAAGTACCGTCCCAAGGTGAGAGGTGGCCAGCCTGTCGCCCTTTAGCACGGCATCTTGTTCTTATCCCTTAGTCGCCTTTTACGACATGCATGGGTAGAGATGCAGTGGGGCTATTCTTTTTAAGTACCGGCCCCACACGGTACTGTACGGTGCACGGTACGGTGCATATCTCCATTGAAATAATAGACAAAGCAAGAGATAACGGAATTGTAATGTTAACCCTTCACCCGCATACGTCCCACCGAATGCAGCCTTTGCACAGTGTTTGGTCCATTCAAGAAGTTCTATGGCAAAGCTGCAGAACAATTTATGGTTAATCATCCCGGACAGCCAATCAAAATCACAGACGTTGCTGAGTTAATAGGAGCTGCCTATCCCACGGCTTTCAGTCCACATAATATCATTAAAGGATTCCAAGTTACTGGTATATTCCCCTACAATGACGCCATTTTCACCGATGAAGACTTTTTGTCATCTTTTGTCACTGATCGTCCCGAACCACAAACTCAACCAGGCACCCATACACCACCTAACACAGAACTGACAGAAGCACTACCCCTCCTTATGCAAGATGAAGACACTGAAAATATGCACGACCCACAGACACCGCCGAAGAACAGTTCGGTTATCTCAGCATTGGTATCGCCAGAATTTGTAATTCCATTTCCTAAGGCGGGTGAAAGAAAATCTACAAAAGGAAGAAAGAAAGGTAAAACAAGAATCCTTACAGATACCCCGGAAAAAATGAAATAGCTGAATCCCGCAAAAGACAGAAGAATGGCAAAGATATCGCAAAGAAATTAAAGCCGAATATTCTACCAAACATGAAAATGAAATCAGAATACAATAAATACCCTGGCCTATTGACTGGTCCACGAATATCTCAAGGTAGTACTCCTGGAACTAGCGGTTTATTAAATCCTAATAAAACAATAAAGGTTCTTAAGGACATATCAATTGTGTCATGCATCATTTGTAAAAAATTCTCAAACAAAGTAGAAACCCTTTTCTGTGAATCGTGTCGTGCCTACTTCCATGAAAGGTGTATCCCCAAAAAGCACAGAGACCACATTCCACAAGCTGAAGATGAGGATCCGTTTATGTGTCACAATTGCTTTGCTGTCTCTGGATCGGACGATTCACTGGATTCGATTGAGATGTTAGACGTTGTTCAAAAAAGTTTTTTGTAAAATATTGCAAAATTTACTATGTAGTTTCTTTCTGATTTAACGTTATTGTTTCTGTAATGTCGACGTGATATTAAATGAAAGAAATTACAATGAAATCATTGTTTTATTTGAAGATATAAATAAAATATTTTCACTGTCTAATGGAACGACTTAGTGTCTAAAGGTACGAGCATAGCTGTCTAAAGGTATATGTCCATCTTGTACCATTAGACAAAAAGTGACGTTTTGAAAAAAATAAAAAAACCTGTAAAAGATCATGAAACTAAATAATAATGAAGTAATTCACAAACAAAATGTCTTTAAATGTATTTATACACATGACATATATTACTAATAATCCCTGAAACAGAAAAATCCAAATTTTAAAAAAGTAATTTTGTCTAATGGTACACGGGTTGCCTGTATGTGATGCAGATTACAACATTACAAGTGTTGATGGGAGCTTCGGTGGGGCGACACACGATTCTTTCATTTTCTCACAGCACGCGATCAAACGAGATTTGGAAACATTAAATGACAGTGGAGAACAAGCTTATCTCCTAGGTATAATTAAATTACTTCCTATTTTCTTTATTCTATATTTATATTGGCAGACACGGAAGTTGTCCCCTGACTGCCTCAACTTAAGAGAAGACGATAGTTCCCTGCTGAATGAAAAACAAAAACGGAGGGTGAACGAACTTCTCCGTGATAAATCTCACGTCTTCAGTCCAGGGGGAGCGGCAACCCCTATGATCGAACATTCTATCGACACCGGCGACCACGATCCAAAATTCCGATACTGAAATCTGAAGGTATTTCGATACTGCATGCTCGGACCATTGCTCGTACTGAAATACATAAGAAGAACCGCGTTCACGTACAAATACCTGATGAGGATATAGTGTTCGACCCTCCAGTAATCGTCGTCGTCGCATCCACATAAACGGAAGAAAAGTGGAAAATGACTTTTGTAGATAAGTCTGCCGCCGAACCTCACTATGCACAGGACGGTGCAGTTGCTACAAAAGGGGATGTGGCTGTGCTGACAACTGAACCTCATGTGCCACCTAACAGTATCAGCATGCGCGAGACTCCTAAAATGCAGCCGCCATGCCTACCTTCACCACAGAAAATAACACTGCGTCGCAAACTAAACTTCACAAAACAAATAAAACAGACACAAAGCATTCCGTCATTACACCGCATGTAAATTCTCAAATGTGCTGCTAATGTTAAATGTATCTTGAAGCAATAAAGAATGTTCTATCTTCTATTCTATAGATTCTACATAAAACGTGAGATACCCGGTGTGGTCGGATGCATTGATTGCACGCACGTTGCGCTCGTACAGCCATCACTCAATGAAGAGAGGTACTTCAATCGCAAGTGGTATCACTCTAAGAATGTCCAAATGGTAACAATAATATACAGATTTTCCTGTAGTAATTAAGTAAAAAAATACATAGTTTCCAAAAATATTGGTCGTGAGCTATACCTATTTAACTGCTGTTTCCACTAAATAGTAACATTTTAAACCTCCTATATTCGTGTACTACTTCGTAATAATTATAATTGACATGTGTATTAGGGTGGAGTGAAATTTTTTTTTCTCGAATTTAGGATTTCCTGTGTTACCAATCGATGCCTAGGCGGTACTTAGTAAAGGACACAAAATATCATCAAATTCAAGCATGATCTTGAGGTGGCGCACTGGCCCCAAAGTTTTATAAAAAAAGTGATTTTTTGTCAGATTTTGCATGTAGGCACCTCCCACCCCCTGTTGCCTAGTTTAACGTCGAAACAAACATCTAGGAACACCCCCCCCCCCCCCCCCCCCCCTTCTCCCGCACTCCCCACTGACACTCTCCAAGAAAAACGTGGTGTTAGGTACCACAGAAAAACAATAACAGAAGAACATTTATTTTGCTCTCCGAGCCAGATTCTCAGTACATTGGCCACATCACGCCTCTTTCTGGAGGAATTCTATCAAAAATAGCATAATTTGAGTTTCTAAATTTGAACATCGGAGATATATCGACCATTGTCGCTATTGGATGCGAGGGAACTGCAGTCAACACGGGGTCCAGGAATTGAGCAATTGCATTATTGAAAGACAGTTAAATCGACCCTTGCATTGGTTTATATGTTTGTTGCATGCCAACGAATTACCACTGCGTCATCATCACGCAGTGGTAATTCGTGGCATTCAACACTTTGGACGGCTGTACGTCAGGTCCCACCCAATACGTTCGCAGGAGTCTTAGGTAAGATGTTACAACACTGTGAAAACTTACTTGTGGTGGAATTTGACAAAATTGAGACAGCGTTACCTGAGATTGATGCGAAAATTTTAAGCACTGATCAAAAGTATCTCCTTCAAATTAGTCTAGCTATTTCACAAGGTAGCGTGACAACTGACTTGGCAAATAAGCAACCAGGAAAGCTGGCACATTCTCGATGGCTAACCTGTGCAAACAGAATATTGCGACTATATGTGGCTACAAAATCCCCATCCGAAAGTCTGGTCGAGCTTGCTACGTTTGTAATAAAAGTGTACGCGCCAACATGGTTCAGCATCAAAACGAAACCCTCCTGCAAATACGGTCCAGATCACATTCTCAGTATGATAAAAAGATGCTCTTATTTAAAGCATGACCTGAAAACAATTGCGTTTCGAGTAATACAGCGGAACTCTTTCTTCGCACATTCCGAGAATATTTTATTAGCTATGCTACAAGACGAAGGGCAACATGTCAAGAATAAGCACTAAGACGAATATATAACGTGCGAAAAATTACAAAGGGAAAGAAAGTAAGAGAGTGTTTGACTCCGAAATTAAACTTTGAAGCAAATTTCTTTTCAAAATATAGTGACAGTAAAATTGGAACCACAAAGGCTGTGGAGAGAGGCATAAAACTGGTCACTGATGCAAGTTTGGCTGTTTGTGGAACTGCAGCACGCGATGGATACATCCGAGCAAGAATAAAATCAAGAAAAGAAAAATGGCAAGATTCGAAACAAAATCTCAGTTTTTCCCCGAAGTTCAATGAGCTACCCCGCATGCAGAAGGTATGACTGAAGGTTGAAATGATGAAAACGTATTATTATCTTGTAATTCTTTGTGTTTTTAATTCATATAATAAAGTTAAAGTGGATAAAAATATTGGTTTTATTTATTGAAATATTTCGAAAAATTTTCTTTTATTCTAAATTACAAGTCTTCAGCGCCACCTGAAGATGGCAAGTAAAAAAAGTTTTTTTTATATATTTAAATAGCTATTTATTCATAGCACCGTTTAGTAATACAGGGTTAATGAAATAAAAAAAAAAAAATTTTTTTTGCGACTTTTCACTCCACCCTAATGTGTATATACAAAGTATTTACCATGACGTATGTTATAGGTATGTGATGCAGATTACAACATTACAAGTGTTGATGGGAGCTTCGGTGGGGCGACACACGATTCGTTCATTTTCTCACAGCACGCAATCAAACGACATCTGGAAACATTAAATGACAGTGGAGAACAAGCTTATCTCCTAGGTAATTAAATCACTTCCTATTTTTTTTATTCTATATTTATATTGGCAGACACGGAAGTGGTCCCCAGAACTTCGCGCGAAAAATGTGGTAGTGAAAGTAGTGAAAAATAGGTCGAGTTGGTGGTCAAGATGTGCGGGCCGAAGGGCAGCGTTCAACTTCCGTGTCTTTCATTGTACAAATAATTTGCAACTTGATTAATATCAAACAAATATACCTAGCTAATGACATTCGTACACCTTTTTAATGATATCACAGGGAAAGTCCTTCACGATGTCTAAATTAAATCTTATTATTTCTAAACACAAATGATTTCTTTGTAAAAACACTGCAATACAAATTTTACATGATTTTCTGCAACAAACAATATTTTAGTACGTTGTCATGCAATAATCTTATTTCAATTATTTTCCGAAAATTTCAGCTTGAAATTTTACTCTGTTTTCTCAGGGGACTCCGGCTATGCACAGAGAACATTCATGATGACGCTCATTGTCGACGCTCAACCGGGAACAATTGAGGAATATTACAGGCAAATACAAATGAGTGCAAGATCGACGGTGGAGCGTACATTCGGGGTTCTGAAAGGAAGGTGGAGGTGCCTATTGTCAGCTCGGGAACTCCATTATGACCCCGCTACCGTAAGCAGGATCGTGAATGCGTGTGTGGTGTTACATAATATATGCAATAAATATCACACACCATTCACACCTCTAACTGCTGAAGAGCAAGCGCTGGAAGAGCAGCTAAACCGGATGGAGTACCCAAATCCAGATCCTCAACCTTGACAAGGCGACAAGGCCAACGAGCGAGGGTACTGGCAGAAGTGAACGCCGGACGAATAGCAAGACTACAACTTGCTAATGCCTTGTGGAGACAAAGACGTACAAGCATGTTTATTCTGATGACTGGAGTGACGATGAAGAGTCAACGCAAATCCCACCATCACCAAAACCATCTAGTTCAGGAACTCAACCAAACCGACGGATGATGATGAACCGTATTTGAATCACGTATTTGAGAAAGCCCATAAGTCACAATTTTTGCGAAATGCACTTTTTTTCCTTTATTGATTCTTGTCCCAAGACGCAACGTTTGGTGCAAATAAACTCCAAAAGTCCATTCTCTTTCATATAAAAAATAAATATCGAAAATAGCGTGTATTTGAGAAGGCCCAAAAGTCCTGGACTTTTGGGATTTCTCAAATACGCGACTGAACTACGGTCGACGAAAGATTATGAACGCAATCTATTCAACTGTCACATAGATGTCAATTTACTCATTCAAACGTCAACTGTTTGTTTGGTGTTTTGTTTGAGGTTATATTTTTGAGGAAAAGTACTGCTGGTATTGTAAACACTAAAATATGGAGCTTTCGGGTATGGAGTCAGCTGAAGACGAGCCAATCATTCCGCGAGTAAGGAAACGGGGCGTAACAAATCCATGCGACTACAAGAACGCAAGAATAAAGAAGGCAAGAGTGGAAGGACGTGCCTACATTAACTGGAAGGGTGATGCTGTTCCTGAAAGAACCCAAGGAGACGACTGCCGGTTAGTCACGTATAGATGCTTACATTTTTGTTCTTATCATTGTTCTGACATAGTCTTTCAGCGCCTTTATAGAAAGCGCGACATATGGCGCACGAAAGGCTAACGCAGAGTACGACGATGCCAACGGGCATTCAAGCATTTACTGGGGCTGCGAATAGCATATCTCCCGGCTAGGTGCGCCTTCACATTGCGTTTGAAGGACCCGATATTGAAGATTGAATCAAGGGTGCTATCGTCGTACTGACCTCAGAAAAATATTACCTAGAGACCTTCGATCATAGCTACAAACATTCTAAAATACCATAGAGTATGTACGTCAGTACAGTATCAACTAACAAAATCTTTTTTTTTTTTAATTTTCAGGTGTCGCAAAAAATGTTTCGAGCGTATTGATGCCCAACAACGAGCACAAATCTTCAATAACTTCCGAAGGTTCACCACTAAGACAGAGCAAGATTGCTACTTACAATCACTGATGTCCACACACCCCATAGCAAGGAAGGGAAGAAGGAAGCCCGCTGAAGAATCTTCTAAACCGGATCGAACGACATCATTCAAATTTCAAATATCATCACAAAGAGGAAAGGCTGACGTGTGCCGCAAAGCTTTTGTGGGACTTCACGGTATAACAGATGATAGGGTTCGTCGTCTAACTTCACTCCTACGTGAGGGCAACATACCAACGGACAAGCGTGGAAAGAACACGCCAGGTAATGCAAAATCTGGCCTTGTGATGAACGAAGTAATGGAGCACATACGTTCCTTCCCCGTAAAAAAAATAGCACATTACACGAGCAGAATGTATAAATACCTCAATGAAAGACTAAACATTTTCATCATGTTCACGCTATTCAAATCAAAAAAGCCTGAGCTCGGCGTGAAGTACAGCTACTACAAAAAAAATTTCAGGCAACAATTCTCGCTTTCTTTTGGCAGACCACAAGTCGACACTTGCTGTACATGTGAAGAGTTAAACGTTAAAATATCTAGCAGATTCCTCAATGAAAACGCTAAACTTGTGGCGGCAGCAGAAAAGAGTGTACACATAAAAAGATCTAAAAAATTTACTGCAAAAATGAAATCGGTGGCAGTGATGTGTAAAAATAATGAGAAAGTCGGAGGAATCGTCATTGATTATATGCAGAACTTGCAGCTTCCTGTAGTACCCGTGCAAGAAACATTCTACTTGCGTCAAATCACTGTCAATGTGTTATGTATTCACAATCTTAAGGATGACAAAGCAACCTTCTATCTTTACCATGAAGGTAATGGCACGAAAGGCCCAAATGAGGTAAATACCTTCTTACTGGATTATCTCACAAAAAATCCATCGTTTAAAGAAGTTGAACACTGTGATGAATCACAACCTACCTCAATGAAAATAGCTAGCAATAGGACGTATGAAGGCTGGCTGGTAAAATGTTATAGGGCGTAGGAGTTGGTTTAGCGCCTGGGTAGTGAGTATAGCAAAGAGACCGCGTTGCGTATAAATTGTAGCGGGTGGCATGTAGTCAGGCGCAGATAATACAACTTGCATACATTTTGAACAGGAATAGCTAGCAACACCGTATAAGCGATAAATGATGATAGATAAGTATTGTACGTCGGCATGCAGTAAGATATATGACGAATTGACTGTATTACATCTACTTTTGTGAATTCGTAGCATTTTTCAGAGATTAGTTACTGAAAGTTTTAGGGAAATATGGAACGCATTTTTAAGGAAAATTGCTTCAGGCATTGTGATTGGTCGACCAATGGGAGACGCGGAAATGATGTTGGGAATGATTTTCGATTGGTCATGGGGGTAAGAGTGGGAGTAAGAAAGCGAGGCTATTTAAGGGCGTGTAACACGGTAGGAGCACTTTTTTCTGCAGCTGCGAGCCTCGACGGAACAACTTGCCTGAGCACCGGTCATCGCTAAGTCGCATCGAGCGCCATTGCTTCTCGGCAGCAACGTTTCGGTGAGTCTCGGACGCCGCGCGATATTTTGGAGTTTTCTAGTTGCAATTCGACCAGTTCTATTAAATTGCATTGTCTTGAAGTCTTCTTTTGGTGGCTGGGCTAGTTTTGGAAACAATACTGGCTTTTCAGAAATTATTTGCTAGTATTAGGGATGTGAAATATTTTTATATGGACCATCACTGGAGCACTGTGTGGGATGCTAGCTATGCTGAAATATGCATACATGCATACTATTACAGGGCTCTTTCCCTTTTGGAGCACTGGGTGAGGGAGCGGGTACGCTGAAATATGCATGCACGCCCACTCACGCAGAGTTCTTTCATGGAATGTTGTGAGGGAAGCGGGTTTTGCTGAAATATGCATACACGCACGATCTCACAGGGTTCTTCCTTGGAACGTTGTATGTGGGTTGCGGGTACGCTGAAATATGCATGCGCGCGCACTCATGCGAGGTTCTTTTCCTTTCGATGGAATGTTGGGTGGCAACGCTAGCTATGCTGAATAAGCATACACGCTTGTTCGCACAAGATTCAGTTCATTCTCTATGATATCACGAGAAAATGCCTCGTGGTAAGAAGACGTAACATAAGGTCGAAGAGCAACTGGAATTCTGGCTAAATTATCAAATTATAACGTGGGTAGTTAGGTTCTTCAAACACTAAATTCATATTGGTAGGTTAGTCATGTAGCTGTGTGAATTAATTCTCCTTAATCTTGCAAGGGAGAGAGGGTTCGCTTCGTGGGAACGAGTAGTATCATAGCGTGTAGTAGTTAGTGAGGTAGGTACTAGGAAGACTAGGTAAATACCCCACAGTGGTTATCCTTAGTCCTGCTAGGGGAAGAGGTCCAAATTGTTATGATCTGTTAGAGCGATACCTATTCTATCTGGGCGAAGGAGTGGCGGTACTCTAAGGACCGGTGCAAGCTGAGCTGACCGTCTGAGGAGGAAACCTGTGGTAGCCTTCTTTCGATAGGCGGAGCCCGTCGGACGAAGTACTTCGAGGTTAGGATAGGGACCACACACACACACACTTACACACACACGCACGCCTTTAGGATTTGGGGTCCGTAGGGGCCCTAAATCACCCACATTACACCACGAATTTCATTTTAAATCTCTTCCTAAGAGAAACAGTTTCTTCACAGGATAGGAATCAAAGGGGGCCATTAGGTATACAAAATAGAGCTGCTGGTAGTAAAGCAGCCCTATATGGATGATGGCCACTGTGAGGAGCGTGGAGAGCCCGGGTGAGGAAACCCGGACTCGTGGAGCTCCTTACTTCCCCTTCGGGGGAAATTGTTTGAATAATATGAAAATTACTGGTTAACACAATTTCTGGGAGGAGAGAACACAGACAATTACAATGTGAGGGAAGAGACACAGTAATATAGGAGAGGCGGACTTAGGCAGAAAATTTCATATGTAGTTAGAATATTATTCGAAGAACAAAGGTTAAGATAGAAAGCTAGGGATTGAGTTAGTACTCTGGGTTATACGGTTACACAACGCTTCCTCGAAGAGAGGAAGATACAGGGTCCATCTACACTTAACTCAGTGTACACGTATGTATACATTGATTGAGTTTACCTAGAGATCACTTGAATGCTAAACGCAGGCCATGTTTTATTTTAGAGGTTACTCGCGGAAGCGTGGAATTTCGGAATAATTATTCGACAACACCTATCAGGTGAAGTATAAATACAAAATATACTTTGGTGGGAGGCAAGTTCGTCGCAGTGGTGCCTAAGACCAGGATAGTTCCTACCTAAATCTAGGATACCTAGGGTTCAGAAAAAAATAGGGAAAAATGGAAGAAAAATGTAGTTCGTTGCGGTAGTTCAGGACAATAATAGGGCTCTTATATACTCAAAAGCGATAGGAAAAAATCCAACTCATAGGGAGTAGCGATATAAGTAAATAGCGTTATAGGAAGTGGTACCGGGAAAGTGATTAAGTGAGGAATTCGGTGAGTGAAATGCGTGAAAAGTGGTTCGTGGAACGCGGTGCTGGCTGGCAGTTTCGCGAGAGAAGAGATTTGGACTCCCGCTTACGAGGCGGGAGGTTTCGCCGCTTGAAGCTGAGAGTGAGTACATATTTCATTTTCCGGCGCGAGTGCAGTCTGTGTACAATTAGTTAATTTACAGAAATATTGTCTACAATTTGCCGACAATGTTGCTAGAAAACCGATTTTAACGTGAACAAATTGTCACGAGAAAGTCGACTAGAGATTCATCTTAGAGTTCGTAAAAGAAAATTGCTTACATTTCCTTCTAGGAAGTTCATTATCATTGTTCTGCGGACAACTAGAAATATTTAAGTGAAAACCAATGTTGACCAATGGGATGTGAGCGCCGGTGCGGTATGGCGTTCGCTATTGGCTAGAATGAGCAGCGCCGTGATAGAAAAAAAAAACTGTTTGCACGAAGGATGTAGTCGGGTTGAGAGGTGATAGACTAAACAAAGTGGAAGTTAGGGGAATGGTATGTATGAATGGTGTGAGGCATATTTCTAAGCGGAATGTTAGCAACTTCGTAGAAGTAAGGTGGGGCCAAAGGGAAATATTTTATCCAGAGATTGTGAAACTAAAATCAATAATTTATTCCGGGTACACCGAGATATGGCAGGAAGAGGAAAAGTTTTTTTATATGGGTTATCTGAAAAATTGTGCTATAAGCCTAAAAGCCAATTAATTAATAATCCTAGAATGAACTAAAATCAACAATATTGTAGTAAGAATATTCTATGAAAACCTTAGTTGTAAAATTGGATAGCCATTCTACTTAAGTTAAGGCACGCCAACTGAGCGCGGAGGGCTTCATACCTAAAACACGGAAGTTATGTTCGAAAATAATTTCGTCTTGTGTAATAATTAGGTACGCTCGCGCGCGAAATAGTTTATCGGGGCCAGTTTGAGGTCAATAAAGGGAATTTTCTAGTTGTTTTTGTGGAAAAGAAGTTGGATGGGGTGTAAGCTTCCTTTGTAAAATAAAAAAGCCGTAAAATATGTGTGTTTGAAAAGAGTGGTTATGTTTGACCGGGTTCCAACAGACTGATTTAATTTTGGTTGAGATTGTCGCCGAGGAATAAAAAGATTCGAATCTTTATTTCATTTTGATGGAATGCGAGAAGAATGAAAAAAAAAAAATGTCATTTTGAAAATGTATAATGGATGTTTAGTAAATAATTTGTGTAGTAGTAATAAGGTGTGAATTTTAGGCTCCAAAGTAGGTATTTCGCGAATTAGTAGCGAGCGACGGTATGGCACCTACTAGTGGGGAGATGGTAGATTAAAATTAGGGGGATCCCAGTTAATTGATGTGACTAATTAGGTGCCATGTACAAGTGAAGGTTAGTTGTAAAGTTGTGTCTAGGTCTGACTTTGCGTGTGTGGGCGATATGGTACTTACTAGATTAGGTTAGTGGTAAACAAAGGTCATGGTGTACAAGTTGACCAGTGGAAGTAATTAGGTGCCATGCACAATGTTGGTTAGGTCGTGAGGTTGAGTCTTGGTCAGATTTTGTGTGTGTGTGTGGCGAATAGAGGCTCTTAGGGAACATGCCGATTACGTGGCTCATTTCGAGTGAGTGGTTTTGGGCTTGAATGTAGTGTTTGTTTATTGATAGGGAATGGATTGTTAAGTTTGTTTATTTTGGAGCTGATTGGCTGGTATGAGGAATGGGGGGTTCCAGTTGCTTGCTGTATGGGGAATGTATGAGTCAAAGGGTTAGAAGGGGGAGTAAGTGCCATGTCGGAGAACGTACCGGACGAGATATTGAATTTTGGTCGGTCATGCATGAGTGTTTTTGGTCGGTCCGTGCGGAATGTGGGAGGTATGGATTATAAGGAGTATGGCAATTAGGTGCCATGACAGAGGTCGAGGTTTCGATTTTAGGTTGCGGTCGTATGTATAGGTGTCAAAAGGTGAGAGGGCCAGTTGGTGAGTGTTGATGCGGATGGAGGTCGAATTAAACCTGTCGATTTGTGATCCATATCGAGTGAGTGGTTTTAGATTTGCCCATAAATGTGTTTGCTTAATGAATTAGACTAATTTATAAATCATATTTGATACATATGTAGGTACATGTTGCACGCGTTGAGGGAAGACATTCGGGGTGGGCGGGGTGATTGGTGTTGTGCGGCGGGAGCTCTGGTGAATTGCAGCACAACGCCGATCACCACGTTTTGCAAATTATTTTATACCTAAGTTTGGTTATTGTGCGGGCTACAAAGTTGTGTCAGGGGTTTCTAACTTTTCTAAAGGGAAGTGTCAGGGGTTACAAACCTTTTTCCAAATTTATAGGTCAGGGATTTTAAACTTTTTCAGATACATATATATAAGCAGTTTCCAAACTTTTAGGCTTGGTAAGTGTCATGCCTTTCGAATTCATGACATGTCGGGGGTTTTAAACATTTACAAGGGCACGATAAGTCAGGGGTTTCCAAACCTTTCAACTTTGGAAAAGAGTAGTGGTTCTTAGAACATTTTTGAATTTCGCAATGATTCAGAGGTCTAGACTTTCGATATATTTTCGAATTGGTATTATATCAGGGGTGCTCAAACTTTACCAAATTTAGATTGTCAGGGATTTCGAACTTTTTCAAATTCATGATAAGTCAGGGGTGCTCAAACTTTTCTAAATTTATATTGTCAGGGATTTCGAACTTTTTCAAATTCATGATAAGTCGGGGGTGCTCAAACTTTACCAAATTTAGATTGTCAGGGATTTCGAACGTTTCAAATTCATGATAAGCCAGGGGTGCTCAAACTTTTCCAAATTTATATTGTCAGGGATTTCGAACTTTTTCAAATTCATGATAAGCCAGGGGTGCTCAAACTTTTCCAAATTTATATTGTCAGGGATTTCGAACTTTTTCAAATTCATGATAAGTCAGGGGTGCTCAAACTTTACCAAATTTATATTGTCAGGGATTTCGAACTTTTTCAAATTCATCATAAGTCAGGGGTGCTCAAACTTTACCAAATTTATATTGTCAGGGATTTCGAACCTTTTCAAATTCATGATAATTCAGGGGTTCTCAAAAGTTTCCAAATTAAGTTTGTGTCAGGGATTTGGAATCATTTCAAAATCGTGACATGTCAGGGGTTTACAACTTTATTTACAAAAATATTTTTTATTTAAGGGAGGTCTCAACATCCAAAAAATATTTTGGAGTCAGTGGTTCTCAGCTTTGAAAAATGTTTTTAAAATTTGAATTTTTAGGGTCTCAACTTTAGAAAAATATTTTTATTTTTCCTCAGGATATTTAAAGGAGGTTTTAACTTCCAAACATATTCTGAACTTAGCGGTTCTTAATTTTCAAAAATATTTTCAAATTTTGAATTTTTAGGGTCTCAACTTTAGAAAAATATTTTATTTTTCCTCAGGATATTTAAGGAAGGTCTTAACTTCCAAAATATTTTGAACTTAGCGGTTCTTAATTTCCAAAAATATTTCCAAATTTTTATTTTTTTTTGGGTTCTCAATTTTGAAAAATATTTTATTTTTCCTCAGGATATTTAAGGGAGGTCTTAACTTCCGAAATATTTTGAACTTAGCGGTTTTTAATTTCCAAAAATATTTCCAAATTTAAAATTTTTTTGGGTTCTCAATTTTTGAAAAATATTTTATTTTTCTTTAGGATATTTAAGGGAGGTGTTAACTTCCAAAAATATCTGAACTTACCGGTTCTTAATTTTCAAAAATATTTTGGAATTTTAAATATTTTAGGGTTGTCAATTTTAGAAAAATATTTTATTTTTCCTCTGGATATTTAAAGGAGGTCTTAACTTCCAAAAACCTTTGAACTTAGCGGTTCATAATTTTCAAAAATATTTTCAAATTTTGAATTTCTAGGGTCTCAACTGTAGAAAAATATTTTATTTTTCCTCTGGATATTTAAAGGAGGTCTTAACTTCCAAAAACCTTTGAACTTAGCGGTTCATAATTTTAAAAAATATTTTCAAATTTTGAATTTCTAGGGTCTCAACTTTAGAAAAATATTTTATTTTTCCTCTGGATATTTAAAGGAGGTCTTAACTTCCAAAAATATTTGAACTTAGCGGTTCATAATTTTCAAAAATATTTTCAAATTTTGAATTTCTAGGGTCTCAACTTTAGAAAAATATTTTATTTTTCCTCAGAATATTTAAGGGAGGTCTTAACTTCCAAAATATTTTGAACTTAGCGGTTCTTATTTTTGAAAAATATTTTATTTTTCCTCAGGATATTTAAGAGAGGTCTTGACTTCCAAAATATTTTGAACTTAGCGGTTCTTAATTTTCGAAAGTATTTCCAAATTTTTTATTATTTTGGGTTTTCAATTTTGAAAAATATTTTATTTTCCTCAGGATATTTAAGGGAGGTCTTAACTTCCAAACATATTTGCACTTAGCGGTTCTTAATTTTCAAAAATGTTTTCAAATTTTGAATTTCTAGGGTCTCAACTTTAGAAAAATATTTTATTTTTCCTTAGGATATTTAAGTGAGGTCTTAACTTCCAAAAACATTTGAACTTAACGGTTCTTAATTTTCAAAAATATTTTCAAACTTTGAATGTTTAGGGTCTCAACTTTAGAAAAATATTTTATTTTTCCTCAGGATATTTAAAGGAGGTCTTAACTTCCAAAAACATTTGAACTTAACGGTTCTTAATTTTCAAAAATATTTTCAAATTTTGAATGTTTAGGGTTTCAACTTTAGAAAAATATTTTATTTTCTCAGGATATTTAAGGGAAGGTCTTAACTTCCAAAAATATTTTGAAGTTAGACACTCTCAACTTTCAAAAATATTTTAAAATTTTGAATGTTTAGGTTTCTCAAATTTAGAAAAATACTTTCATTTCGCAGAATAATAAGGGAGGGTTCAAATTCCAAATATTTTGGATTAAGCGGTCCTCAGACTTTCGAGAATATTGCCAAATTTGGAATGGTTTAGGGTTCTCGACTTTAGAAATATTTTAATTTTAGGAATGTTTAGGGAGGAGTCCGACTTTCAATATGTTTTGGGTTCAGGAGTTCCCAACTTTCAAAGTGTTTCGGATTTTAAATATTTCAGGGGTGTATATTCTAGTAATGCCTTTATTCTTTCGGAATGTAAGGGAAGTGTGTTATGTATATTGCACTTAACGCGAATCAAGAACACGGTAATGGGCTATTAGAGATATTGTAAGTAATTATAAATTTATACCGTGCAGCGCTGTCACTCGATGCTGGCAGAAGTGAACGAATTCGCTATTCGTTTAATTTCCACGATTAAAAAGGGAAGAAAAAAAAAGGGAGAATCTTTATTCTAATGAACACCAATACACACGGTCAAACAAAATATCAAATATTGTGTGTTTATAGGGTGTGTGTATACAGGTTCAACTCGAGGTTTGATTATTGGATAGACTATCATGAATTGGATGTGATTTATTGTGCTAATTATTAGTTATTTTTAGTAATTTACTTTCTTATCTTTGAACTTCTGCTCTTGCATAGAGGACATTTTTCCTCACAAGCACAGGCATGTCTGTTCGCGTGCACGAATGATACTTGCGTACTTAGGGATATGTTTGTTTGTGTAGACCAGCTTTTTGCAATCGCGAATACATTGGTATTTGGGTGCGTGGGCGTATATTTAATTGTTTACTTACATATCTAATTGCGTGCGTACATGCGTGGATGCGTGCAGGCGTTCGTGCGCATATGTAATTGTGTGCATACTTGCTGAATGGTATGATTATGCTTGCGTATCCGTGCGTACATGCATATTACGTGGTTACCTGCGTCGGTAGGGATTGTTGTGGATGCGCGGGGACAGGCTTCGAACCCCGGACTACGGGTGGTTCGTCACTCTTCGGTTTATGATCTGGCTAAGTATTTGTGAGTGAGCTGAGTACATCTTAATAATATCCTACTGAAAAAAAAGAGTAAGAAGAGAAAAGAAAAAAAAATAACCAAAAGAATAACAAAAGGTAAGTGTATCTCGCAATATTATATTTTAAAATAGTTACAAGGACTTATAGTTAAATAAGATGCTGGTGAAATATTTTGCTACTACTCTCAACCATCCAGGGATTGACAGGAAGAAATTCCTATTATGGGATAAGTCCGCCTTTACGCCTCAGGTAAATTATGTACCGTGCATGTTTCTGTGAGATGTGTCCGAACGGTCGGGAATTATTATTTATCTATTTATGTTACATAATTTATTTTCGTGGATGAATACTAAACCACATATTTACATAGACTAATCACGTGTTTATAGGGTGTATACTTACATGGACTTAACTATATATATATATTTTTTTAAATATCAATTCTATAATTAATTATTAGACCAAATAAGAGGTAGAGGATTTGAATATTGTTTTAATTATGATTTTTCCTTTTCAGGAAAATACTTATTCGTCTTTGAATAAATAGGTACTTGAGTGCGGTTAATGTTAACGTTTTATTTATAGTGGGGTTTACATAAGTCTACGCATACCAAAATCAACGAATATTCTTCGATGCACATGCGGATTGCAAATTGCAGGGCAATATTGCATTATTATTAATTTGTAATCAAGATTGGAAAAAAATATATACACGAATTAAACTTGGCGTTTTATTAGGTACACTGGACCATTTAAACGGTGCCCTGCATCTATTCTTATTAGAAGGTCCTATTGTCTCATATTATGGTCGAACAGGTGGTAAAATGTTTCAAGTTATAAATAAAATTACTTATAAAATAAAATCTGGTTTTATTGTTCGGGTTGTGTGAAGCAGAATACTGTTACACACATCGCCTTGACATTGCGGGGTCTTTTATAAGTATCTTAAACTGTTTAAATTATTGTACGTCGGTTTGATATGCTGTATGAGTTGACGAGTGTTGTGTAAAAAGTTTTATTATCGTGCTTGCTGAAGGCACGTAAGGAATGTTGAGCGGATCTTTATGCAATTGTTTTGGGTGGTGAGTTATTTAGGAGAGGTTGGGGAAGATACATTAATTTTATGGGAGGATGAGCAATGGAGGCTACAACGAATCTGGCGGGCGAACGGTGAGTCTTCAACAATCGTACTAACCTTTATGTTATGCATGTATACTATTATTTAGAACGCGGAATTTGGAAGGCGAAGAATTGGGAGAAGTTTGGTTTGACGTACAGTAGAGATTTCCTATTTATCTGGTAACTGAAAGGACGACTCCTTTCCGGCGTACGCGCATCATATTGTGCCGTAACAAGAGCATACTTGTTGTCTTTAGGGTTACGGAATGCATATGTTTAGGTGGGCGAGAAAATGGAGTAGGTTAAAATTAGATAGAAAATAAAATAAATGTTATAAATTATAATAGGTATGGTAATGATCAAAGATAAAAACTACCTTCTTATCGCAGTCTTGAGGGAATGCGAATCTGTATGTGTAGAACATAGGTTTAGGGAGGGCCGTGATCGTCTAGTTGGTAGGACCCTACGTTGTTAAGTTAGTATTGCTACAGTGCGATACTGTTTAACTTAGAGCAGTAGTAGAATAATGATTTATTCACCATTCACTACTGAAATTTCAGAATTGAAACTGATTCGGTTTGGTAAAATCCGGTAAGGTGGTACGATTTGACTCGGTTTGGTAAAATTCGGTAAGTTTGGTATGAGATGTCACAATTTAGTAAAATCGGGTACATGAAGATAGATGTGGAGAAGGTAACGTTTGGTCTACTGAACCGATTGGTCATAGGTAATGGCTTAGGAATTTGGTGAGAGTAGATGCAACATAACAAGGATAAATAAGCAGGAACAAAGGGAGCAGGAACCTGAGTAAGGAATGCCGGGTGGTGACGAAGGAGTGAGCGATAATAGAGCAGTAAGGTTAGGTTAGAGGTTAGCCCCATGGGATTACAAAGCCACGTAGTTGTCATAGGATAGGATGGAGTCCGGCGGGCGAGGTAGGATAATAGGTAGGTAATTTTTCGTATATGCAATATAAGAAGGGAACACAATAGGGAACGATCATCATTTGTTGGACGAGCTATAGAGTAAACATAGTTTGGCGGGCGTACTACTTACTAACGGTAGGGTTCGGTCCACCTGGTACGGGAGGAGTAGGTAGAAGGGAGTCTAGGGCGGCAGACTAGGGGTTGGGGTCATGGTTTGTATAGGGATAGATAGAGCGTGTACGAAGGATATTTCGGCTAAAATATCAGTTAAAACAGTTAGTTAATACGGTGCGTTCATAGATTAATCACGGATCTTACATAGTCAGGCGGGCGAATAGAGTATGAAAATGAAGTAAAATTGGTAATTAGGGCGTCGAACGTAGCCGCGGATCGTGTGTAAGTTGGCGAGTGAAATTATGCTGTCCTGAAGTAAGGACGAGTTAGGAGGTACAATTGTAGATATAGATTCTTAGTATTATTCTGGGGTTAATTAAAGGACGGAAACAGTAGAGACTATAGCTATAACTATATATCAAATTAAGCTGCAAAAATGCTCATGTATTGTAGGTACAGCATACCGTCCGCCATCGATGAATGTCGGACCTGCTCTCGAACAACTAAGTGGAGTGCTGGAACTGCTGTTGCCGACTGTAGACCATATGTTCTTCCTGGGGGACTTGAATGTGAACATGTTGGAGGCCGACAAACCATCTGCCCGAAAGTTACTCGAAATGTGCAAACTGTTCAACCTAAAACAGATAGTGACTGAACCAACTCGGGTGACGAATGAGACCGAAACACTTATTGACGTGGTATGCACCAATGCAAGTCAATACTGTGAACAAGTCTCAGTAACTCACAATCCGGACCTGAGTGATCACGGCTTTGTGTGCGCCAAATTTGCAATCGGTCTTCAAATTCCGCACCCTACAAATGTTACATTCAGATCCTTCCGTGAGATGGATTTGGACTTGTTCTACGCACACACTTGTGAGCTTCCATGGGAACATATACTAGTTTGCGGGAATGTGGATGATATGGTGGATTTGTTTGTTACGTTCATTACCTGTATTTTTGACGTTCATGCGCCCACTGTAACTCGGAAATGTAAACCTGTCCTCCAACCCTGGTTAACGGATGTCATCAGGCTTATGATGAAACTAAGGGATCGAGCCGGAGTGCGTGCGAGACGATCTAAATTATCTTCGCACCGCCGATACTACCAGGATTTACGAAATCTAGTTACATCTGCAATTCGCAATGAAAAGAAAGCGTACTTCGACTCTTATATAAATAAAAACGTAAATAATGCTAAAAAACTTTGGCAGGGAATAAAGCGATGCACCACACTTAATTCATCGTCAGCCAATTTACCAGTTCATCTATGCGACCCTGAAGCTATCAGTGCACACTTTCTGCAACTGCCTGCTACTCCTTCCATACAGAAATCTACTCTCAGCACCTTTTATGAAAATAATTACAGGGAAGAAATTCAGCCATTTAATTTTTCGGTAGTCGACGAGGAGGGTGTGTCGAAGGTTATTGGGTCCATAAAATCGCATGCGGTAGGAGTAGATGACGTAAGCATTAAGATGATAGAAATGACGACTCCTCGCACTTCACAAGTTATTACGCACATTATAAACTCATGTATAACTCAATCTTATTTCCCGAGTGCATGGAAAACTGCTATGGTGGTACCTATTCCGAAAAAGAAGGACGCTTCTGAGCTCAAAGACTTGAGACCCATTAGTCTGTTGCCTGCATTCTCAAAAGTGCTGGAAAAAATTATGACACATCAACTCACTCTTTATCTCCATGGTAACAACATAATACCGGAATGCCAGCATGGATTCCGCAGTGATTATAGTACTACTACCGCACTGCTACAGGTAACAGATGAAGCTATTAATGCGGCCGACCAAGGCCAGGTAACGTTTCTTGTCTTACTTGATTACTCCAGGGCGTTTGACTGTTTGGACATTGAATTGCTTATAGCGAAACTGTCGTTTTATGGTCTTTCTGCAGGCGCACTGAGCCTTTTAAGGTGCTATTTAACAAACAGATACCAAGTTGTAAAATGTAACAAAGGAGACGGCAGCATGGCATACTCCGACCCAGAACTGGTACCGCGCGGAAGTCCGCAGGGCTCCTCGTTGTCGCCTCTGTTGTATACGGTATACACGGCTGACTTTCCATCATGTTTGAAGTATGCGGACGTAGAACTTTTTGCCGACGATTCGCAATTAAGGTATTCATTTAACCCAACAGATCTTGAAGATGCTGTAGAAAAGGTGAACTGCGATTTGGAAAACGCTTGGCGGTGGTCAGCATTGAATGGACTTGCGCTAAACCCTACTAAGACGGTAGCTCTTGTGTTGGGCGGTAGGAGATCTGTTGATTTGGTTCTGGCTCGCAGCCCTGAATTGAAGTTGAATGGGGTTCTGATTCCCTTTGTCAAAACGGCGAGGAACTTAGGCTTGCGCATGGATTCGAACCTCAGATATGAAGACCACATCTCGGAGAAGTTTGGAGCGTCTATGGGTAAACTCAAAACCCTCTATAAAATTAGAGAACACCTTTCTAGAGAAGTGAGACACACTTTAACTGAATCTCTTATACTTTCCAACCTAAACTACTGCGATGTGGTGTACGGGCCATGCATATACAAAAAAACCGCCAAACGTGTACAGAGGGTTCATAATGCGTGCATACGGTTCTGTGAGAACGCAGTTAGGAAGAGAGAACACATCACACCTCATCTAAATCGTCTCAATCTGCTGAAGATGGAGGGACGGCGTTACCTTCATCAAGCCGTTTTGCTGCATAAAATTATTCACACCAAGAAACCGGCACCTTTATGGAGGAAACTAAAATGGCTTGGCGAAGGAAATCGCTACGGATCCCGTTCCGTGGGACGGCTGCTCGCGGTGCCTAAACACCGGGGAGCCGCATTCGAAGGCGGTTTCAGGTATGCGGCCTCTCGCTGCTGGAATAACATTCCACCGCCGTTAAAGCTTCTCAATGGTACACAAAGTTTCAAAAAGGCTTTTAAAAAATACCTTCTTACCGTACAAAAAGAGCGCTAATACTCATACTGTAGTTACATCACTTTCAATCCTCCCTTCACTCTCAGTAGGTATCTATAACCATATGATGGCGCCTGGCTCTTCTTACACGGCATTCGCTGAAGCCAGCTCTCGAATTAATTGGGTTTATGGATGTAAATTTAAATGATGCGTGCGCTCGCCGCCGTCGCGATGCTTGGCATAATTTTTGGTTTTTATATATTTTGATAGTTTGTTTTTATCTAATAGGTAATTATATTTAGTTAAGACTTCTGTGTTAATTAATCCTGTGTAAACTTGTAAAATTGTGTAAATGTGTATGTAGTGTGGTTAATTTTGTATACAGTTCTTTAGATTTAATTTAATTTTAGTATTAATGTAGGCTAGGCTTAAAAACAGCGGCCCTTGAGACACTCGAGTGGCCATATGCTGCGCCTAACGCCCTTTCTTTTGTACCTACTAAGTAGCTCCATTTATGTTAATGTATTATGTTAATGTATTAATAATGTATGTGTACAACTGAATAAAATACTATTCTATTCTATTCTATTCTATAGCATATATATAGCTAGGAAATAGAAAGCTCTAACGAATAATACCCGCTACGGACAAATAGGAATAAAATCCTGTTCGGCGTGGGGGAGTTGAGTTATTGATAATTATGAACAAAAGGTTTTAAGACTTAGAATAGACTTGTTGGTAGATGCTGGGTTTGGATGGTTGTGTAAATACAGAAATACGCGAGTAAACCATTGGGTATTATAGTGTCTGTACTCGGTAGTGAAACTTCCTTTTAATGAGAGCAGAGCTCTGACCTGAAGGGACTTTTACAATGATTCAGGACACTTTGGTTTCGATTTTTATTGCATTTCCCATACATTGCTCCGAAAAGAATGTGAACGTAAACTCAGTGTGTTGAACACACGAATGGGACTTGAAAAATGTGAGGTGAACAAAGCCATAGTGCAGAACTTTACATTTCATCGAGACCTTAATTTGTTCTCACTCGGGAGGGAAAATGTTATCATGTACCGAGGGCGTTCTACACTAAGCAAAAAGGGAGCGTTTAAAGTTAGTGGTGACATTTTCCGGTCTATGGAAAGTGATAGAACATAGCAATTTGAACCATTGACCGGAGCAATGTTGGATGAGATTAAAGTAGAGTCGTGTACAATCAGACTGGGCCCATCCATTTGTCAACGGGTGAGTTAGTTAGCAAAGGTTATGATTCGGAAGAAGCAAAGTCAATTTAAAATTTTCTCAGTAATAATTTCCCAGTTTTCCTGTCTATAACTAGAAAGGTTAAGGTGTTGGAATGTGCGGCGTGTCTAAACCGGAGGTGGCAAGGTATGTTGTGCGCTCTCCCTGGAGAGAAGTACTGATCCTGCCCTACCAGCGAGGGGTAAGACTACAGGTTTCCTGAGCTGGTGGGAAATCTTTCTATGGCATGAAACAGGGTATTAAGTGTTTAGTAATTTCATTTTGAGCTTCTGATGAGTCTAACCTGACTATACTAGGACGAATGCCCATATGTTGTGTTGTGTGGTCGGGACTGCTTAGCACCCAAAATAAAATGCCACAATCATTCTGGTAAGGGGACAAACACCCTATTAGAAGAAGTTGTTGGTACTACGGACCTTCTGGAGAGGGAACGAACACCCTAACAGAGGCACATCTACGAAAAGCAGTACTGCAGCCATGGCATTAATATATGTTGGCGACAGACAGACATAGACTATAGTGTGGTGTAGAGACGCTAGTCGCGATCATGGAAGCAGAAAATAAATTCTTTCCCATGCCGCGAAAATCGCCTCTAGGCGGGCGACTGTGATGAATCACAACCTACCTCAATGAAAATAGCTAGCAATAGGACGTATGAAGGCTGGCTGGTAAAATGTTATAGGGCGTAGGAGTTGGTTTAGCGCCTGGGTAGTGAGTATAGCAAAGAGACCGCGTTGCGTATAAATTGTAGCGGGTGGCATGTAGTCAGGCGCAGATAATACAACTTGCATACATTTTGAACAGGAATAGCTAGCAACACCGTATAAGCGATAAATGATGATAGATAAGTATTGTACGTCGGCATGCAGTAAGATATATGACGAATTGACTGTATTACATCTACTTTTGTGAATTCGTAGCATTTTTCAGAGATTAGTTACTGAAAGTTTTAGGGAAATATGGAACGCATTTTTAAGGAAAATTGCTTCAGGCATTGTGATTGGTCGACCAATGGGAGACGCGGAAATGATGTTGGGAATGATTTTCGATTGGTCATGGGGGTAAGAGTGGGAGTAAGAAAGCGAGGCTATTTAAGGGCGTGTAACACGGTAGGAGCACTTTTTCTGCAGCTGCGAGCCTCGACGGAACAACTTGCCTGAGCACCGGTCATCGCTAAGTCGCATCGAGCGCCATTGCTTCTCGGCAGCAACGTTTCGGTGAGTCTCGGACGCCGCGCGATATTTTGGAGTTTTCTAGTTGCAATTCGACCAGTTCTATTAAATTGCATTGTCTTGAAGTCTTCTTTTGGTGGCTGGGCTAGTTTTGGAAACAATACTGGCTTTTCAGAAATTATTTGCTAGTATTAGGGATGTGAAATATTTTTATATGGACCATCACTGGAGCACTGTGTGGGATGCTAGCTATGCTGAAATATGCATACATGCATACTATTACAGGGCTCTTTCCCTTTTGGAGCACTGGGTGAGGGAGCGGGTACGCTGAAATATGCATGCACGCCCACTCACGCAGAGTTCTTTCATGGAATGTTGTGAGGGAAGCGGGTTTTGCTGAAATATGCATACACGCACGATCTCACAGGGTTCTTCCTTGGAACGTTGTATGTGGGTTGCGGGTACGCTGAAATATGCATGCGCGCGCACTCATGCGAGGTTCTTTTCCTTTCGATGGAATGTTGGGTGGCAACGCTAGCTATGCTGAATAAGCATACACGCTTGTTCGCACAAGATTCAGTTCATTCTCTATGATATCACGAGAAAATGCCTCGTGGTAAGAAGACGTAACATAAGGTCGAAGAGCAACTGGAATTCTGGCTAAATTATCAAATTATAACGTGGGTAGGTAGGTTCTTCAAACACTAAATTCATATTGGTAGGTTAGTCATGTAGCTGTGTGAATTAATTCTCCTTAATCTTGCAAGGGAGAGAGGGTTCGCTTCGTGGGAACGAGTAGTATCATAGCGTGTAGTAGTTAGTGAGGTAGGTACTAGGAAGACTAGGTAAATACCCCACAGTGGTTATCCTTAGTCCTGCTAGGGGAAGAGGTCCAAATTGTTATGATCTGTTAGAGCGATACCTATTCTATCTGGGCGAAGGAGTGGCGGTACTCTAAGGACCGGTGCAAGCTGAGCTGACCGTCTGAGGAGGAAACCTGTGGTAGCCTTCTTTCGATAGGCGGAGCCCGTCGGACGAAGTACTTCGAGGTTAGGATAGGGACCACACACACACACACTTACACACACACGCACGCCTTTAGGATTTGGGGTCCGTAGGGGCCCTAAATCACCCACATTACACCACGAATTTCATTTTAAATCTCTTCCTAAGAGAAACAGTTTCTTCACAGGATAGGAATCAAAGGGGGCCATTAGGTATACAAAATAGAGCTGCTGGTAGTAAAGCAGCCCTATATGGATGATGGCCACTGTGAGGAGCGTGGAGAGCCCGGGTGAGGAAACCCGGACTCGTGGAGCTCCTTACTTCCCCTTCGGGGGAAATTGTTTGAATAATATGAAAATTACTGGTTAACACAATTTCTGGGAGGAGAGAACACAGACAATTACAATGTGAGGGAAGAGACACAGTAATATAGGAGAGGCGGACTTAGGCAGAAAATTTCATATGTAGTTAGAATATTATTCGAAGAACAAAGGTTAAGATAGAAAGCTAGGGATTGAGTTAGTACTCTGGGTTATACGGTTACACAACGCTTCCTCGAAGAGAGGAAGATACAGGGTCCATCTACACTTAACTCAGTGTACACGTATGTATACATTGATTGAGTTTACCTAGAGATCACTTGAATGCTAAACGCAGGCCATGTTTTATTTTAGAGGTTACTCGCGGAAGCGTGGAATTTCGGAATAATTATTCGACAACACCTATCAGGTGAAGTATAAATACAAAATATACTTTGGTGGGAGGCAAGTTCGTCGCAACACCTCCACTTCTTTGCAGACGCTTGCGCTGCCCAGAACAGAAATCACACTTTGATAAGATTCTTCTCAGCATTGGTTTCGCTGAAGCAGTTTAAAAAAATTGAGCAGTTCTATCCTGTACGAGGGCATAGCTTTTTGCCCTGTGATCGAGATTTCGCCTTATTAAAACGAAAAATAAAATCTACTGACCGAATCTTTACTTTAAAGGAATACACTGAGCTAATCATTCTGTCTTCAAAGAATATTGAAAGATTCACTGTGGTATTGCCAGAAGCCAAGGATATTCTTAACTTTAAAAACTGGTGGCCAACTTATTACAAAAAGACTATGCTGTCTTTGGAGTCACTGGGAAGAAACGTTCGACGAGAAGATAAAGTATCTCTTAAAATCTCCAACTTCAGACACTTCATTCACCAGGCAGGACATGACGGAGTAATTTTAGCGAAAGAGTTCATTGATGGTTTGGTCACACACACGTTTAAATTAAAAAATTCCAACCGAGATGCAATAGTTTTGCCAGTGAATCCGGCATACCCGGAAGGAAAGGTTGCTATTAATATAAAAAATCTGCAAGATGTACGCCAACTTCAAAAATTTCTACCTCATCGACAAGACGTCAAGGAATTTTACGACCATTTATTAAATTGGCCTACAACCTCAGTTGACCTAGATGAACGCGTGCTTATTGGTGACTAAAAATAAAGTTTTCAACCTAAAATTTATGTTTTATTTATAATATATTCCTATAAAATTATGTGTATTTGAGAAACCCCAAAAGTCCAGCATTTAAAAAAAAAAAAAAAACATATAGGGGACGTCATATTCCAAAAATATTTTGGAATGCAATAGCTAATTTAGTATACTATAAAGTCTTCTTAGGTGCATTTAAAGTGTTTCCAACAAAAATTTTCAGGAGTCAGTTTATTTTGATTTTCCACAAGTTAGTCTGTCCGGACTTAAGGGGTTTCTCAAATACGTGAGTCATTTAGATGAAAGATTCGAGCGACGATTCCAGTCCTACATCAACTCAACGGGTGACGAAGCATTCGGACGATTCGAGCAGTGATTGTATATTTAAACCGTCACTTCTGTGGACACTTTGTATTTCGTGTGGACAATTTTATAGCTTTGTTTTAAGTTGAATGTCTGAATTATTTCTAAGTTTATTAATCCAGAAGAGAGTGTTCTGTTATAGATTATATGTCTCTGAAAGTATTATTATAATTTCTTTATTAAACATGGAATTATATTGATTTTTGTTCACTTCTGTAGACACATGCATATTTTGTGTAGACCTATAAAAACGCTTTTTAGTATTTTGTCGCAAATATATTGAAAACATCTCTAATTTATTTAAAAACATGTTTCTTTGGTATTCAATATATCAGGGGTATAGAAACAAAGTTAGTAAAGTCCAACATATTCCAAAAATGAGATTTGAATGGCAACACTTTCCTTTCTGTCTTTGGATTGACCCCAAAAAATTGTTTGGTACCCAAGTTGGTTATGTCCGCTTAGATTTTAATTTAAAATTCGACCTTAGAAACAAATCTGGTTAAGTCCTACGACTTTGAATTCCAAATTGCGAAAAGTCCATATCCTCCAATAGGAAGCCTCCTTTTGCCTCACGGTTTTAATGGCCGCCCATGCATTTTTTCGTGTTTACGTTGCGGAAATAATTTCAATTTTAAAAGGAAAACCTTTGTTTTGGAAGAAGATTGATGGTGCCAAGGGAAGATGGAGAGCCATCCTACAAGGGTCGATAAAAACCAAGCGCGGAAACGAACTTCACAACCCGAAACTTGGAAGAAGAACATCGCCAAGAATCAGAGGTTAGTTTGACAGTTTGCCAGTGCCGTATCTTTGTTTACTCATTGCTCTTTTATGGCAGTGCCAAACCTTGGGGGGTCTTACTTATGTCCATCAGTAAACATCTTTCGACTGAAATGATGATATGATTGCTCTTTGTTTGTCAACTGACTTCTAAAGAGGATTCGTCTGTATGTTTTTTGTTTTGTGTGTATGTTACTCGATTTCTCCGCCAAGTGTCAACCGATTTTAATGATTATTTTTTTCATGAGTAGGTTATATCTCAGGGGTGGTCCTTTAATACGAAACCTTATTAGAATACCTTTTTATGAAAGATTACCAACCCTAATGGTAACTAACCAGTTTTCAGTATTCTATTTCATTGGTAGCATGCTGCATAATTTTGTTAGCCTCGGATCAGTGGTGCGGTCGTTGTCATTCGTGATCATAAGCACACCTGACCGTGGTTTGGATTCCACGTAAAACTGTAGGTCCCTTCCACTCTCAGCTTACTAGGTGGTAAGGTTTAATCCGCCCGGGTTGGTACTACCGCACTGAATGAAAAGTCATTCAAAGCGGCTATGTAAATAGTTTGTGTTTTCCAAAGTTGTAGTTTGTCCAGTTCAGTGTAGCCGGTACGACAAAGGGAAGCACAGACATGGCATCTAGTTCACCAAGACAATAATTCTGACATCACGGATGTTGTAGGTGATGTAGTCAACCGTATAAATTTCCATAAAACAAAAAATATTTTTTTTTTTATTTCAGATATTCTGCAAAGTCATTGCCTCTTCCACCGAGGTGTAATCATAAAAACAAAAATTTGAAGTGCAACAGTGTGTCGGGAAAAACATTGCGCCAATTTCATACTGCATTCTACAAACACAGTACTAAAATTTATCAAGATGCAATTTTGTTAAAATGTTGTACAGCTGTTCCCGTTAAAAGGAAGAGGCCTCGTACTGGCTCTAAGGCAACTAAAGAGTTTACTACAAAATTTCACATCATAGCTAACCGTCAAAACCTGCCTGTCTGTCAAAAAACCTTTTTAGGAGCATTAAGAATAAAAAAAGGTAGAATATTATCACTAATTTCCAAATCCTTTAAAACTGGACAATTCCCTTTGGAAAAAAGGGGTGGAGACCATCGAAGCCATAAATACACCGTTATTCAACAAACAGTCCACACATTCATCGAAACATTACAGACTTCAGAACCGCACTACTGCCGGAGCCAAACATCGGTGCGCAAATATCTGTCCAGTGACTTAAATATTCGAAAATTGTATAAAATGTATAAAGAATCAATTCCAGGGCCATATGCGAAAGAATCTTACTTCAGAACAATATTTAACACGCATTACAATTTGGGCTTCGGTAGCCCACAGACAGATATGTGCTCAACCTGCTTACAGCTCACAGAAAAAATTAAAGTAGAAAAGGATGATAATAAAAAGAAACAACTCATGATTGAAAAGAGGGTACACAAACTAAGAGCCAAGGCTTTTTTTTCCCTGTTGAAAACAAAAGAAGACGGCGTAAAGATCTTGAGTTATGATTGTCAAAAAAATATGCCCCTACCTAAACTGCCGGACCAATCTTGCTATTATAGTAGACAGCTGTATTTATTTAATTTTACGATAGTAGAGGGCACATCTAAATCACCATTAACAAAGAACAATGTGTTTGCTAATATATGGACTGAGGATAGTTTTGCAAAAGACTCAAATACAATAAGTTCAGCTGTGTATAACCGCCTCAACAACACTGATCTCAACGGCATCCACACCATCAGGCTAATATCTGATGGCTGTGGAGGCCAAAATAAAAATAAAACTATGATAGCGATGTGTTGTAAGTGGCTTTTAGATCATCCTACTATCAAAATCGTGGAACTCGTTTTTCCAGTCACCGGACACTCCTATCTACCGGCGGACCGCGTATTCGGCAATACTGAAAAAAGGTTTCGTAAAATAGATACGATTACCTCGCCAAACCAATACATTGATATAATTTCAGAAGAAGCAACTCTTGTAAAAGTTGGTGAAGAATTTCCAATATACGATTTTAAAACAGCTGCTGAAACTATTATAAAAGCACCTGGACAGTGGAAGATAAATTTTTCCCAATGCAAGCGATTCAATATAAAACGTTCAAAACGTGAGGGCAATGTATTGGTTAATGGTGAATTGTTTTACAAAACCAAAACTGGATCATTTGAAAATATTTGCAAAAAAGATAAAACCATAAGTATGTTGCCAATTGACAGCCACATTTTACAGAAAGGTGTTCCTGTTAAAAAACTTAAGTTACGAGATGTCAATTCACTGCTATCAAAACATTACGGCAATAATTGGAGGAACCAAGATGGGATCGACTTGACGTTTTATTCACAAATTTTGAATTATTATGAGAATCTGGATAATCAAGATGATGATGACATTGATGATAATGTGCCTGAAGATGTTTTAATGTGCGAACCACAGGGAGAGGCAGATCTTTTAATTGTATAAGCTTTTGTATTACTAGTTAAATAGAACTTTTGCGCAAATTAATAAAACATATACATTCTTATAAATGTGTTCCTTTATTACCGTTTATTTATAAGACATACCGTCTTATAAAATATAGACCCGACCCGAAATGCTTCACTCTTTGTTTTTTTTTCATAATAGCTCATTAATTGCAAAAAAATTCAAGAAAATAAAATGTGGAATTTTTAAAATACAAAATTAAGTTTTTTTTTTTATAGTATTATTTGTTCAAGGTTTTTTTTAGTCAAAGATTAAGTTTAGACATACGAGTACATTGTTTGTATGATGAGCTTTTAAGAAAAAAATAATGGAGGTACCGTTTAACAGAATACGGCCCTGTCCAGCAAGTTGGTAACAAATTAAGAAAAGTCCCGACCATTCATTTACAAACTAAGGTAAGTCCATAAATTGGAAACAAAGTTGGTTAAGTCCGTCTTTGATTAAATATTTTACGCAAATGTATTAAATTGACCGTATAAATCAAGTTATAATTCAATAAAATATTTTTTTCTATATTTAAAAAAAAATACTCCTAATTGAAATCATAACTCAGAATTAAAATAATCGTTTTTATTGTTTACTGAAAATTTAGGTTTCATGGACGTAACCACATTTGTTTCTATACCCCTGATATCTAAATAAAAAAATTTTTTTTTGTAGCGATAATGACCCCCGTACATTATATTATATACAAGCTGTGACCGCGGCTCCGCCCGCTCTCATATTTCACTTCACTGCTAACCTCATAAGCTATTTAGCGTGATAGTAAGTAGCCTATAGTTGATGGGAAGAATCAAGCTATCCGTAGAATTTTGTTTTATTAAAATCGGTTCAGTGGTTCTCGAGTTATAAGCGGACAGACAGACACTCAGACAGAAAGCAGACGTTGGATTTTATTATAGGTAAGGAAAGGATAATACATTTTTAAGTATGCATCACTTTTCAAAGTTGCTTTAATTTAAGGAAGGAAGAAGAATTTAATTATTTTCATTATAAAGGAAAATGTGTTGAATAAATAAAGTTTAACCATAAAACGGGAGTGTTTTATTATTGATTTGATGCCTAAATAATAACAAACTATCTGGGGCCACTTCCACTATTAATATATATATAAAGCACACCCTCTTCGGATTTATTCAATTTAAAAGGGGGTAATAAAGTAAAATTCAAAATAAACGTAATCCAATTACATTTTATGTTATTAATTGTAAGGATTTGTACAGACAAATGGCGAAGGTGTTAAAGAAATACAACAAGAATACAATGAAGGAAGAACCCAAGATGAAGGAGGAGACGAATTTACAGACAAGGAAAAGAATGTGGTCCAGAATAAAACGAACAAATAAGAGACAGACGGAAAGACAGCAGAAAGGGAAAGGGGAAGTGGATGCCGATGCTGGGCGGCAAACACTTCAATAGTCAAAAACAATGTGACGAGACAAGAGGGGAAAGCCGGGAGGACACGAGTAGCGGGGAAGATGAAGATGATGCGACGTATCAAGATGATATGAGTTTTCAGAGGATAGGAGCGGCAGAACAAGAGATGGAAGAAGGACCAGGGACAGGAAGTAGCCAAAGCAGGGAAGAAGAGAACATTGAGTGGAATGGGGATTACGGGGGGGAACTGTGGGAAGTCTTTTTGAGGGAATATTCAGGGGGGTCCATAACTTTATTTGAGGAGATTGAAGGACTGAGCGTGTGGGAGGATGGGGTTGGATAGGGGAAAGGGGTAAAAGAAAGATGTGTTTTGTTTACAAAGAGTGTTCCTAAATTGATTACATTGATTATTACATTGATACTGATACATTGACAATATTGATTAAATTGGCAGGGTGCTACAGGCGCCATCACGCGCTGTTGCACAGGAGCTTTATGAACTACAATGATAACGGCAATCGGGGTAATTTGGCCGCTCGCAATCGCCAGCAAAATGATAGGGCCGAGCGAGAGCCCGCAACACAGGAGCCGGCGAGCCGCGTGGACTTTGGGATGGAGAGTGAGCGAGATGACAATAACTCGGGGAACGGAGATAGGCGACAGATCAGACTGTGGTCCGACCGAGTCCCAGCAGACTGCATGACTGAAGATTATTCCGCTGACTGTGCGTGGGGAATGAGCCAACATATACCTACGCGCTGCTTGATGATGGCTCAACGATAACAGCTTTAATAGATGAAAAATTGGCAAGGAAAGCAGGATTGAGAGGCCCGCGCGTAATACTTTAATTTAAAACCATCAGCGATGATTGCGTTTACATCGCGAGTCAGAAAGAGTTCGAGTACCGTTAACTAGAGCAGAAAAAACAATAATATTGGAAGCAACGACCATACAAGATTTAAACCTCGGCAGCCAAACGGTCACCCGAAATGAGTTGTTATTACATGAACACTTGGCGCCGGTTGTAAACCGCTTACCTTGCTACAACGAGGTGAGACCAAAGATAATAATAGGTCAATATAATAATGATAGGTAAAGACAATGGTACAGTATTGTTATTTTGGAAAAGATGGCTAAAAGAGTTTTTACCTACGTTATCTACTAGGCAGAAATGGCGAGAAGAAAGGGATCAATTAAAAATCGACGATATGGTTCTGATAGCAGATCCGACCTCAGCACGTGGCGAGTGGCCGCGTGGGCGTATAGCAGCGGTACATGCAGGGAAAGACGGGCGCATTCGAGTAGTCGACGTTATAACGGCAAGTGGTTGGTCAAGGAGACCGGTGACTAAAATAGTCCTTATATATAGAAAAGAAGATACGACTCAGCCCGCATTGGCGGCTCACGGATCAGCAGACAGCAGTGAAGGCAGTAATTGAAGTTGAAGGCACGTTGTGAGACAAGAGGCGGAACATGGGTATACGGAAGTATACAAGCAATTGTAAGAGGAGCGCAGAAGCGCTAAAGACGTGTCTGGCATCATCGGCTCAGTTGGCGACAAGAAACGGCCCGTAGGGGCAATGCAATTATAATTTGGAAGCACGTATGACGTCACCACGAAGGAAAATGGGTGTAACCACATCGCTGCAGCAGGAAAGCTGCCGGCTGGTTGGCAATGCGAATGAAAGAAAGAGTTTGTCAGCTCATGGATTGAGACTAGCGATGCAGAGCGTCCAACGTGATAGAAGATTGGAGGAAGACACAGTAACGTCCACACGCGTCGGATGGAGAAGTGGAATACATGAAGGCTGCTGGGGCCAGCAGGCGCCCGGCCGCATGAAAGCTGATAAGGTTAAAGTAACGTGTGAAAGTGAAACGCGATCACTAGTGTCGTCGAAGTGATTCGCGTTATCGGTAGTACGCGCTCCGCCCGGGCGTTGAGCAGCATCCGTGCGTATAGTAAGCCTAATGTAACCCCAGTGCGCGAAAGTGAAAAAGCAAAGTGTCTATGGGCAATTAAACGTAAAATTGAAAGTGAAGTCGTAAGTGAAATCGTAAGTCAAACCAGTGCGCGAGAGTGAAAACCGAAAGTGTATGGGCAATTAAAAGATAAAAATGTTACTTAATGTGTGCACTTAGAACATGTAACTTGTTAGCACTTGTCTAATTTTGAGTGCCTCTAGTTCTAGTGTGAGACACTCTTCACTCCTTGGGTCGCCGAAGTGTTGTTTAAACAGGTCCTTTATCTCCGCCCAAATCAGAATATCGTTTCTCTCTCCAATAAGGGCGGCAGCCTGTCCTTTTAGTGTGCTTGTTATTAGGTGGTAGACGTAAAGGTTTTGTGCCTCATGTCCCTGGTAAGTGTTTATTATAATATTGGCACTTTTGCAAAAGCGGCCACCCCACAAAATGCAATTTCAGCGTTTAAAGCCACAGGAGTATTTCAATTAGACCCGTCTGTAATACCTGAGTACGCATTTGCTTTGTTATCTGGATAACGACACAATGCAAATCAATCCCTCACATCTACGATTTCAAATGATCAAACACCCGTTACTCCTGTAACAAGAATCGACCGGCTGAGCACCTCGAACTGCCCATGCTCAGCTGTTTCATCAGAAACAATTATCGAACTGTCTGGCATCCCAAAAAATCCCGCATGAACCATATTTAAAAAAAGCTGTTCCTCTAGGATCGCTAAGACCTGACATCTCACAATGCTCACATAACGACCGTGCGCAACCTAGCACTTCAGCGGCATCGGAAGACAATTCCAAAGAAACCTCATCCAAGTATTATACGAACTTAGCCCTATTCTACTTCAAACTTCTCAATTGCGAAAGAGGGCTAAACAAGTTGGTATTTTATTAACATCTCCTAATAACTTGGAAAAATGGAAACGAAAGGAAAAAGAGAAACTAGAAAAAGAAGAAAATAAAGTAAAATGTGAACAGCGTCAAAAGTGTGATAAATGACCATTTAAAAGATCCCAAAAAAATTCGAGAAAAAGATAATTGCGTAAATAAATTGAATTAACATCTAGTAGCGACTAGCGACGCTGAATTTATTCCTGACAATGTAGATTCTGATTTGGATGGCTGCAATGATCATCTTGATTCTAGAAACTGCAATGGGGGCGGAGAGAACTATTATGAAACTGAAAAGACTGAAGACTGAATAGAATGTAATCTGTGCCTAAATTGGTTGCATGAAAATTGCACAAAATTTTCCGATATGTGCCATTCATGCGGCCGTAAGGACTTGGCATTGATGCAAAATGAAGACCGCAAACGAAAAGGCAAGGGAAATGGTAAGAATACTACGAAATAGATGTTGCCATCAACGAATTAAAATTACAAACACATACTTGCAGTAATTGACGGATTTACTAAATTCACCTGGTTGTATCCTACAAAGACGACTGCGTCGAAGGAAGTTATTGAGAAGCTGGAATTACAAAAGCAGACATTCGGAAATCCAAAACTGATTTATACAGACCGAGGTACAGCCTTCACGTCTAACGAATTTGAAGAATATTGTAACGAAGGAAATATTAAACATGTTAAGATCACCAATGGAGTTCCAAGAGGAAATGGTCAAGTCGAACGTATATTTGAAGTAGTCATACCGGTTATCAGTAAACTGTGTTTGGAAGACGCTCAGAAATGGTTTAAGTTTGTTCACCGAACTCAAATGTGTCTCAATTCCACGCTGCAACGTAGTATGAATAGCACATCGAATTGATGATAGGAGTAAAGATGAGAAATAAAGGAGACCTGAAAATAATAGAAATCCTGAACAACGAAGAAATAAGACATTTGCAAGCGGACAGAGAAGAGATGAGAGAAGACGAGAAGAAGCAGATACTAAAAGTTCAAAAATAAAATAACAGAACAAACAATCGGAAGAGAAAAGAGATCCGAATCTACAATATCGCAGACTTAGTTGCCGTAAAGAGAACTCAATTTCGCGCTGGGTCGAAGTTTGCACCTAAATTCTTTGGTCCCTACCATATAATGGAAGCGAAAGGGAACGACAGATATGAAGTCGAACGAGTCGGAGACCAAGGACCAAAAAACACGTCGTCAGCCGCAGATATCATGAAACCATGGAGGCCGTTAGCTTCTGACGAGGAGTACTCATCCGAGGCGGACGAGTAGCAGGAGGGCCGAGTTCTAGGACTGTATTGTAAAATTCGCGCCAAACTTTTCAAATTGATGTTGGCAGCGCCATCTAGCTATTCGACTGTAAATTAAGAGGACGGGCGCCATCTAGTATTAAGTGGGAGAACTGTTGTCTGTCATCATGATTGCATGTTTTGTTTTTGGGAGAGAGTAGAAAAAAGATGTCTGAAAGTTGTGTTGTGTGTGCTATGTGTGATTGCAAAATAAAAGTTTTGAAGTTTCGCTGGGTTTGGCTGCCTCCTCGAATCCCACATATATGGAGCAATTTCTAAATACACTTCCATCTGACGCCATTCCACAAGCACCGACATCAATTAATAGGAAGCAATAATCGTCATCTACTATTGCCATTAGAACTATACTGAAAACTTTTTATAGTTGAAATAATTCCACTGTTCTTAGAAGCTATAATTCGAAGTCAATGGCATCGTACTTGAATGGAAAGTTCCATCTGTTCTTGAATCAGTTTTCAATCTTCGCCCATTCTTCGGCACTGCTCGGAGTCTGTAACAAAAATTTTACCTGTATTTTTTTTATTTTAGGACAGTCTTGAATCAATCGACGAAGACAACAATCATGAAGTTGTGGATTTTCAAAACTCAGTTCATTGTAAAGAATATAGTACCAAAATGCTACGAAGGTTTTTTCATAGCAGCACAATTCATAAATAAACATAATAATTAATTATTCCGCAGTATTGACATTTTCAACACAAGTTTAGCTCAATTTAAAAAACTCTGCCATAAAATGATTTCATAGGTAATGATTAGGTATTTAAGAAATTTTTGTTTAGAATTGTTTTCCCTCAATTGCTCAGTGGTTTTTTGTTTCATTTATCACACTAGAATTTGTTTTCTTTATTTTTCTATATTTAAACACAATGTTCATATATTTATTTTTGTCTATATTTATTCAATTCTGTTGACAATATGGTTTATAGGATTTAAATTAAAACTGTAGAAACTACCGGTTTAGGTCTTAGTTTTAAGTAAATTTCATTATTTATGTATTGTAAACTGTTTGTTTCTCTAGAAGCGTAAAATAAAGAAAATTAAGTAATGGATAGTAATGCTAACTATAAGAAATATGTATAATGTTTAGTACATACGTTCAGATCCTGACTGCTTTGTCATTTTACCAAAGCGGGTCTTGCCAACGAGGTGTAGGAGAAGGCCGCCATCTATCACAGGCGTCCGTAAGTAACTACGTCGAAGAACTTACTTCAGCCCTCAAACATCCTGACTTAGTAAGACAGGTTATTAAGTTCCCCACCACACCGGAAGAAAGACAAGCAATAAAACAAAGGTAATTTTGTAATATAAAAAAATATTGGCTCCAAATTGATGTACCTACTAATCGATTAGTCGATTAAGGCGGAAATAAGACTCAAACCGTGCTACCCGAGCACTGATGATTGAAACACGAACCGTATGCCGATGTAATAAGTGCGAGATTCGTTCTACTCGGGCGGTGGCTGATACGTCGCGCCGACGAAGAAAGTTTGTGCGAAAATCACACTATATATTAAATTTCACGTGTTGGAAAGATGGAAAACAAATTTTTTTCGCTACCATTGTAGGGAAAAATATTATCTACATTTCTATGAGGGTCTTGTATTGAAACAATTGATGTTTCTCAAGATAATTTAACTTGAAAGTACAATTTTCATACTTTTCGTTATTTTTTGGAGATTTATTTAACACCTTTCCAAAGTAGTAAAATATGTATCTTTTCGCTATGTTTGATAATTAAAGATCAATACATAACACATATTTTTTAACATTACCAATAGCTCAATAATTTCGTTTAAAGTAGACCGTTTAAATAAGCGCCTTTATTAAGTAATTTGCGCCTTAATTGCATCTGCAATGGCGATGTCCACAGGCGGGGCTTTTTTGTTTTTTTAAACGCAAAAGAAAACGACAGCAGCAAACAAGGTCCGGTCCGGCACGTGTGATTTTGCGAGCGCAATGCAACATAAATGGCGCCTGCGTCGCGACCTGGCAATCAATATCGCTCTTCTATGTTCGAACATGAACATCATATAACGTACTTTCTCTTTCGCACTCACTGGAATAATCACTTCAATTAAAAATATGCTAGTGTTGCCAATTGTGATTTCGAATTTTGCGCTATAATATTGCTGTGAAACTACTCATAAAATAATAAGACTAGCCATTTCGGTACGATTAATTCAAGAATTCGCTTATCTATCAATTATTTCGTCTACCAAAATTTTCTCCTATCATTATTCGTACTAAAGATCTTGAAGCCGGCATTAAAACCTTCCTCGGATTTAGCAGTGAACTCATTAGTTGGCAACACTGTTGAAGTGTTGTTTTGATCTTGTTTAGTCTGTTGTCTATGGCACGTTACGAAATTGTATACGCTTTGCGAAGCTACGTTTTAGGTTACGTGATTTACGAAAGTGACTCGTGATTGCTATTAGACTTACGCGCTTCCGCAGACGTATATGTTCGCGTAGCTACGCTTACACCTTACGCTCCATTTAGTTATAAACTGGTGATACCCTTATCACGAGTTTATAACCAAAGCTTATAACCGTTACATTCAATCTCGTGCCTTCAACGCCTACAACCGAACCAGTGCCTACAACTTTTACATTAGAACCCGTGCCTTCAACGTCTATAACTGAATCAGAGTTTACAACCGTTACATTCAATCACGTGCCTTCAACGCCTACAACCGAACCAGTGTCTACAAGTTTTGCATTTGAACACATAACTTCAACGTCTACAACTGAGCCGACTGCTCATACGATACAAACACGATCAGACAAACACTCTTTTTCTGAGAGAGACGCTCTGGACATGGCTACTTCCAGTGGGACTGGCACTGCCACAGCAGATGTTACTACTAACTCAATGTCAATGGATCCTCTACTAAACTTCGACTCTCCGGATATTGTGAGACCATATCCTAAAGCGCCACAATGAAAAAATACTAATCGAGGTCGAAAAAAAAGAGGAAATCATCACCCATCTATACAGAGACGCCGGAAAAGAAAGATACGAAAAGAAACTGAAGAAAGGGAAATGAAAAAAAAGGGCAAAAGAAGCTAAGAAAATTAACACATAAAAAAAAACTTTACCTTAACATGAAACAGAGGCAAAAACGGTTGGAGTGGGCTGCAACACACAAGGATTGGACCTCAGAAGACTGGGCAAAAGTGATGAGACAAAATTTAAATTTTTGGGAGTGATGGAGTCAGATTTATTCGTCGCCGCCGTAAAGACGAAGACATGCTACTAGAATGCACAACTGCGACAATGAAACATCCTGTGAGTGTAATAGTGTGGGTTTGCATGACAAGATATGATACAATAAAATCAATAAATAGTGACAATGTGTTCCAGAGTTCTTCTCCTAAACGGCACGCTATATTTGTAACAGAAGTTGGTTGTGCATTAACTGCGAAACTCGTTGGGGAGAAAAGCATGACGGGCATCTTCAATTTCGCAAATTCCTCCCAAAAATCTGCAGTGCTCTGGAAATAATTTCTAAATGGAGCGAAAATAAAACTGCCTCAGAAGCTTTCTGCCTACTAACTAAAAACTAACATGTAATTGACCATACGCCTTGCATAAAACAAAGTACCTAATGTAACTGTTATTTGCTGTATGTTTTCTTAATAAATAAAATAAAAAATAAAAATAACCACTAGGCGTGCGCGTGTTTCAAGATTGCGAACGAGCGGGAGCGTGAAATTTTAAGGGAGTTCATTGAGCTATACTGGGACTTTCCGTGCCTGTGGGATGTATAATCAGATTTATACAAAGACAAGAACCAAAAGGCCCAAGCTTGGAACTTATTAGTCGAAAAAATTAAACAGTTGGAACAAGAAGCGAACATCGTAACCGCGAAAAAAAGTGGAGCATGCGAACCGCTTACAAAAGAAAGAAAGAAAGAAGAAAAGGAAAGCAAAAAAGGTGAATTATTTATTTACTTATATACCTACCTATCTCCATACTGTATCATACATAATCGTAACTTCAATCCCGTATTGTTGTTTTATCCGCTTTTTTTATTTTATGGAAACTGACACCGTGGTACTGGTACCGTGTGGGGCCGGTACTTAATAAAAAGAATAGCCTCACTGCATCTCTCCCCGTGCATGTCGTAAAAGGCGACTAAGGGATAAGGACAAGATGCCGTGCTAAAGGGCGACAGGCTCGCCACCTCTCACCTTGGCATGGTACTTCCACCGAGTCATGCAGCAGGTGGGTCTTCGTGCCTTACTTGCTGCTTGATCGATTGAATCTTGTTCGAATAATTTGCGAAACGTGGTGGTCGGTGTTGTGCTGTAATTTACCAGAGTTCTTGCAGCACAACACCGATTACTCTGCTTACCCCGATTGTCGGGATTCAGCGTGTGTGATATGTATGTATGTATGTATGGAAACTGACACGGTTGGCTACACAACTTAGCTACTTTTAATAGATAGATCAGGGCCGGTCCGTTCCGTCCATATAGGCGAGTTAGGCAGTCGCCTAGGGCGCCGAGATACGAGGGCGCCGAAGGCGCCCTCGGATCTCTCTATCAGGTAACCATGCAACTCTAAAAAAATCAAGAGATCCGAGCAGGCGGCACCTCCAGCGCCCCGCGAATCCTTTTTTTAAAATTGTACGAATTTGAAAAATCGCTTCTAATATCACTGCGTGCGGCAGCCAGTGGTCACATTCATTTGCGATGTTTTGTCTATGGTCGGTCTCCCGCCAATTTGGCGGCGCCAAATTCCCATTACCACTACCACCGACCGACTGACGGTCAGTGACTGACCGACCGCCCACCGCATCACCCGCGCGCTGTGTTTTGTGTTGCCTACCGGATTTCGTTCTTGTTGGATTGAGACGGATAACAAACAGTCAGGGAGGCAGCAACCAAGAAACCAAACCAACAAGACTGATTTCATCATCGAATGGAGAAGCCTACGTCTAGGTAAGAGTGCGGCGTTATTTCAAATGTAAATAATTGAATTCCCTTGCCCTCTCTCTCTATCACCCTTCTAAGAGATTCCGAACGCGGCGTAATGAATGATGGGCAATACATTTTTATGTATGATATGTATGAATGAATTTATCTCGTCTCGCCCACAAAACTGCACATACATAAAAATGCCACGCCCATCGTCATAAGTGCCCTACACCGTCGTCGTCGTCGTCATCAATGCCTTAGTGCGTGCGAGCGAGCCAAGCGCGTCAAGAGCGAGCGAGCGAGACAATCACTGCACGAACGAAGAGAGAGATTGAAGTGGACCGTATTCCGAATTGTATTCCGATTTTAGTTACAAATGATAGAAGCGTTTGCAACCACATATTATTATATTTTGTGGATTATCATCAGTGATCGGAAGAAATGGCGCTAATTTACCTAAAGTTGTAGAACATAGACAAAAAGCGGAGACTTCCTTAAACCTAAAAAATTTAATATATTTTATTTATAAATTAAATTTTTCGGAACAATTATTCTGGATTTCGGTAGTTTCAGTACTTTCAGTTTAACATTAAACAACACTAAAAAAATTATGCATTAAAGATCTACCTAGGGATTTCGATGTAGGTCAAAATGTTTGACTTGTTTTAATGTACCTATTATTTTTTTAGTGTGGTTTAATGATAATGTTCTTTGTAATGTGTAACTACCATATGAATTTCAAAAACATTATGAGACCCGACTACTAATAGGAAAATTTATCTAAAATGCTGTAGTCTGGCTATCTGTCTATTCCAATCATTTTACACGACCGACTACACCATTTTAGATAAATTTTCCTATTTATAGTCGGGTTTCATAAATTTTGAATTTAATTTTTTTATTTAATTACTTTTAGTTCTAGCCCATTAAGTGTGGTATATTTCTGGCTCAAGCTCTTTACAGTGATACCACTCGATGGGGTTTAAAAAAAAAATCAAAGTTTGACAATATGGCGTCAAATGTTAATAAAAATAAAAAAAATTACAAAAACCGGCCCAGTGTGAGTCGAACTGGCTGGTGCTGGTACCGAATCCTCGGTGCTCGAGTCCGACTCACACTTAGCACAGTTTATAAATATGTATTACTAACCTCTACCCATTAGACCCCGCGTATATTGCGACAGAAACTCGCACAATTTTTAGTTCAAAAATGTGTCGTGTGGGGCTCTATGCAATCTCATCTAAATCGCAGCTTTTATATAAGTAATAATTATAATTTATTTTTTTTGTTTTTTCCGTGCTTAGCTTGCACGTTGCTATAAATTATGTATGTATAGGTATTTAACGCGGAGATGGCGTTCAATACCTATATGAAACCATTCATGCATGAATTTCGTTGAGTTGTTCAGTCAACCTGGTAGGGAAGTTGGTTAACGCGCCGGCAGCTATAGCCGGAGACCCAGGTTCGAATCCCGGTGAGGCTGAATAATTTTTTGAAATTTTATGAATTTCTCTGTTTCATATAGTATACATACATAATAATTATAATTATTAATATTTAAGGCAAAAAATTGCGGCATTTTTTATCGCAGTGCAAGCAGAACCTTACAATGAAAGGAAAGAATGATATAAACAAACAAACGAACGAAAGCCAAATAATGTTTAATTGTCTATGGTATTTTTTCCTTTCAGACATAACGGAACCTTCTGACAGATGCTATGAATGATGGCAGACAAAAAAAAATTGTCTGGGTTTCAAATTCGCAAAAGAAAGGCGGAGAAAGAAGCATCCCTATCAAAGATAGAAGGCTCATTTCTAAAGTATCTTCGTTCAAATGAAGAAGCAGGTCAGAGTAGGAACATCGAAATCGACAACCGAGCGACCACTACCGAAAATTGTCCATTTCAAGTTGTAGAGGAGGAGGATGTAAGCAGTAATTCAGCGGCTGAAGACAAAAATGCTGCTAGTCAAGTCGTTGCGAAGGGTGACCTCAGAATTCCAGAGGACCAAGCCGAAACCCCTTCAAGTTATGATATGGCTATGAAAAAAGACGTTGTTCTTGAAAACCAGTGTGCCGGGACTGAAAATATAGCGAATATTATGGTCGATTTTAGCGATCCTGCTTCATGGACAACAATTTCTGACAATATGCGACAAGTTCTGGTTGAGCACGGACCAAATCAAATTCAAAATATCAACTATCCTTTAGATGGCGACAGAAGAAGATTTTCAGACGGACATTACAAAAGAAAATTAGTCAATGGAGACAATGTACACCGTCAATGGTTGCAATATTCAAAGTCTAAGAATGCTGTGTTTTGATTCTGTTGCAAGCTATTCTCCAAAGAAGGAAAATCTAATCTCTGTAAAGACGGAGTGAAGGACTGGAAAAACATTTCTAATATATTGTCACACCATGAAAAAAGCAGTAATCATCTAAAACACTACCAAGAGTGGAAGGAGCTGGAAAAAAGGTTAATGAATAGTAAAACAATCGATAAAGAACATTTGAGATTAATAAAACAGGAAGAAAAGTATTGGCAGCAGATTCTGGAACGATTAATAGCTCTAGTGAGAACAATGTCAGCCCAAAATCTAGCATTTCGGGGAACATCCGAGGAACTCTTCAACTCCCAAAATGGCATTTTTCTTCAACTGAAGTTAGTAGAATATTTGTCATTATTTGATCCTGTAATGACCGAACATCTACGCAGAGTGCGCAATAAAGATACACATGTTTCATATCTGGGAAAACACATTCAAAATGAATTGATCAACTTGTTATCTAATGCTGTAAAAGAACAAATAGTCACTTCAATCAACTCAGCGAAGTACTTTTCAATCATACTAGACTGCACTCCAGATGTCAGTCACATTGAACAGATGACCGTAATCGCTCGATTTGTGAAAGAGTCTGACGAAGGAGAATGCGAAATTCAAGAAATTTTTTTAGGATTCCTTCCTCTGACTGGTACAACTGGCGCCCAACTAACTGAAACGATTCTTGAAAAGCTGGAGGAGATGTCACTGCCTATTGAAAATTTACGTGGACAAGGATATGATAATGGGAGCAACATGAAGGGTAAAAACAGCGGCGTCCAGAAAAGATTCTAGATGTAAACCCACGTGCCTTTTTCGTCCCCTGTAGTTCCCATACACTAAACCTTGTAGTGAATGATGCTGCAAAATGTTGTCTAGCTGCTACAACCTTTTTTAATCTGGTTCAAAGTGTGTATGTTTTTTTTTCTGCCTCCACGCATCGATGGGGAGTTCTACTGCGTCACGTTCCCACATTGACTTTAAAACCATTAAGCGATACAAGATGGGAAAGTAGGATTGACGCATTGCTACCATTACGATATCAGTTAGGTGACGTTCATGATGCCCTAATGGACATTTATGAGGACAATACCCTAACAAGTACTTCAGGTAATCAAAGCAGAATCGAGGCTAAATCATTGGCAAAGAAAACAGGAGATTTTAAATTTGTAGTTTGCCTTGTTGTGTGGTATGATATCTTATTCGAGATCAATTTAACTAGCAAAATACTGCAGTCAAAAAAAATTAATTTAATGTCTGCAACATCTGCACTTGAGAAAACAAAATCCTATCTGACAGAACGCAGAAAAGACTTGGCGTTTGAGAAAATGTTAGTGGATGCAAAGAAATTGCTGAAGAATTGGGTATCCCTGCCTCATTTGCTACAGAGTCAGTACCTACACGACTACGTAAAAAGAAAAATCAGTTCGACTACGAATCACCCGATGAGCCAATTGTGGACCCAGAACAAAAATTCAAAGTAGAATTTTATTTCGCTGTGATCGATACTGCAATCAACTCTGTCATTGAGAGATTCACTCAAACGCAAGAAGTCAGTGCGATTTTCGGTTGCTTGCTCAATGAATCAAAGGAAATTTCTGATAAAGACCTCTTAGAGCAGTGCACCAAGTTGGAAAAGTCTCTCACCCACGGAGAATCTAGAGATGTCGACGGTACAGATCTTTCTGACGAAATTAAAGCACTTTTCAGGCGTACAAAAGATCAGATGCCAGTGGATATGATGAGCTATATATCCAAAAATAAGCTCAAAGACAGCTTTCCAAATTTGTTTACAGCACTGAAAATCTTTTTAACACTTCCAGTATCAGTGGCTAGTGGAGAACGAAGTTTTTCAAAATTGAAATTAATTAAAACATACCTTCGCTCCCACATGTCCCAAGAAAGATTGAGTGGACTTTCCATGCTATCCATAGAAAAGGATATTGCTCAAAAAATTGAGCTCAGTGATGTTGTTTCGACATTTGCCAAAGCAAAGGCGCGTAAAGTAAACCTTGGTCCTACCTAATTCTTCTTTATAATTTATCGTATAGTTTAATCTAGTAACATTCAACCTCAATAAATGTATACTTTAAATTGATGTAATTCGGATTGAATTGAACCTTGTATAATATTTAATAAAACAACAGCAAAATATTACCTAGTTTTTTTTCTTTTTATACATATGTAAGAATACATATGTATAATAATTTATACATATGTAAGAACGTAATGCAATCTTCATTTCATTTCAAAATGTTAACATTTTCTGATATTCCTTTTAATTTATGTCTATGCTTCCTATGTGAATCACTGAAAGCGTTCTTTGTGCCCCAGTATCTAGGGGCGCCCACAAGTGGCTTGCCTAGGGCTCCAAAATGGCACGGACCGGGCCTGGGATAGATGAACAGCGCATAGAAAAGCCTGTACTTTTTTTGGTGGACGGTCATCGCTCACATTTTTGCATGGAGTTAAGCCACTTTTGTCATGAGAACAGAATTATTCTCTACTCACTTCCACCAAACACCACTCACCTTTTGCAACCCGCCGATGTGAGTGTTTTTAAACCTTTAAAGACATACTGGAAGCAGACTGTCCATAAATGGGCGAACAAACCTGAGAACTTTCAAAAGACAATGACAAAATATAGATTTTGTCCGCTACTAAATGTAGGCTTACTGAACCATGATTTAACTATGGTTTTCGAAAATGTGGCCTTTACCCGTTCAATCCTGATAACGTCGATTGCACTAAATATGTCCAAAATACACTCGAAACAATCAATAAACAGAATGAAGAGAACTCTGTAACCGTGGAGGATTTCAGCAAAGCAGAAAAAGTGATCAGTCTTATGCGAGATAGACTGCAGAACCGTGGAATCAATTTATATGTAGTTTTAGAAGAAATTCAATTCTTCCAAACAGAGGTACTTCACAACACAATAGCTGTGCCACAGTCTACTCACTCAAACGTCTCACAATATCAAGCATTGCGCGAAGTTGGTTCATCAGTATCACTAAATGACATTACGATCGTTAACCCAAGTGTGATCAATGTTATGCCTCTCCCCGAAAATGAAAACGAGTATGAGACAAACACCATAAATGAATCAGGCAATGAATTCACTTCGATAGTGGAATTTGAAATACATCATACAATGGTACTCGAAAATCCCGAAAATGACACTCGCGCACTGGATAGTGAATACTCAAATATGCAATCTGACCCGAATACATTGATCAACAACAACACAGTTTCATCCGTAATTAAACCTGAAAATGGCACTGGTCTACTGGAAAGTGAATACTCAAATATGCAATCTGACCTGAATACATTGATCAACAACAACACAGTTTCATCTGTAATTGAACCTGAAAATTGCACTTGTCTACTGGAAAGTGAATACTCAAAACATACAATCTGAACTTAATACATTGATCGATCTCAACAGTTTCATCCGTAATTGAACCTGACAATGGCATTGGTCTACTAGAAAGTGAATACTCAAACATGCAATCTTACTTGAATACATTGACCGTCATCAACACAGCTTCATCTGTAATTGAACCTGAAAATAGTAGTCTACATGGGCAATCAAAACCAAAAACAAAATTTGATGCATGTGCGCTCCATCTCAAAATTCAGCCACCTATACCTAAAGGAAAAAGTACGAGTGATAAGCTACCATCTGCTATTTCCTCAAAAGAATGGAGGGAGTACCACAGAAAAAAAAAATCGAAGAAAAAGAAAATAAGCAGGATGAAATAAATAAAAGAAAGCAAGAAGTCCAAAGACGTAAAGAAGAACGAAACGAAAAGACAAGACGAAGCAAAAAGAAACAAAGAAACAGTAACCGATTTATTGGGGCTGCCAACTAGATTTTTTTGCTGTTTGAAATGTAAAAAAATATTAGAAATGTTTCCAATATCTGTTGCTCAGTTTTCTGTTTTGTTACTAAACCTCTAACTAAAATATTCGATTTGTGCGAGCACAAACAATTTTTATCGTTCAAATTTGACGTTTGTTGAAGATAAATATATCACCGCCACCGGGAGGGTGTGATAAAGTAGGTGTTAGCAAGTTGCTTGGGTGTTAGTACGTTTTACGAAGAAGTGATAGCGATGGCACAGGCATTTGTTAATCTGTTTATGGTGCAAAGACAGCGAGAAGCTGCAATGAAGTGGAGAAAGGTGAAGCGAAGGCTACTGCGCGACCTCAGCAACCCTTTGGAGCTTTATGAATCCGAGTTCCACGATCTATTCCGCATCTCGCGGGAAATGGCACGAGATATTTGCGTGGAGCTCAATGATGACCTCGAGCCACAAAAGTCCTTCGGTATTTTTTTTTTTTTTTATGTAATTCGGTATGGGTGGCTGAGTTGGAGGGGCTAAAGCGCATGCTCCGAACAGCCAATATCACCTCCGAGAAGGTAGGTGCCACACCGGAGACTTCCCTGGATTGCTGGCTATACTGGACTACAGGAGAACACAACCGAGGCTGCTATGCGCCCATCTTACATCCAGTATAGTGGTACCAACCCAGTCGGCTACAATTTGAGCCTACCACCTAGTAAGGGGCAAGGGAAATGTGTCTGTGGCAGTGAAAGTAAGCCTCATAATATATAATATTATTACAAGTGGTACCTACCTAATGTCGAGTAGGCATATTTGAACATAACGTATCTACTACCTACCTAGGTATTAATCTTCCAAACAAATGTCACATAGACACCTCTTACCTAACTACCTATATTTTTATGTTATGTGACTATCATAATATTTTTTTATTCAGGTTCTATCGGCCATAAGGGTTTTAGCGTGTCACGTAGTGAATTTTCAATAGCGGACTGTCGAAATGCGTTTACCGAAGTGTCAGAGACACATTGCCAGTACGGAGGAAAATGCTCCGCACTAAGGCTACGGTACACGTGAGACGTCCGTTATTTTCAAGATTATTACTGACAACCTACATTTCGGAAAATTCAATCACACATATCTCGGCGTACTACACTCTCACTACGTAACCGAGCACACATTATTACACCATTTACCGAGCGTGAATTTCCACGATCTCTTCCCGCTGTCAGTCCATACTAAAATTATATATTGTTTGACGTAACGAAAAAGATCGCAAGCGTCTGTATGGAAATCGGTTTGCCGAATTGGGCAACACCGCACATCGCGGTGTTGATTAATGGGTTGCCAGGCGGTTAAAATATATCCCAAATAGACGGGAATTTACACTCGCCTCGGTTACACTTATTAAATCTATTAAGTCAGACATCATCTGAGGATCCCTAGCAGAGGTCCATTATTATTAACAAATGGAGTTACAGGCCTTTAACCACTTAGATCCATGTAACAACATACAGTGCGCGTCATTGCGTGCTAGCCGACTTCATTCTGCGGCCACACCACAAACGCGCGCTGTCAACTATAAAAGCGGGACTCCGTGAGCTAAGACCGCACTTCTTTTACATAATTCTCCGCTTCAATCAAAAATATAAACATTCGGTCTGCCGCCGTGAGTTGTACGATTCTCTCTCACGACTGCGCCACTTCTAAACGAGCCGCGGCTCTGCACCACCGCTGTCGGTCACGCGTCGCCAAGCTCTTCCTCACGGGCGCCTGCAGCCGTTCAACACAGCGTTGAGAAGGGAGCCCCCACAGCCAGGGTTACGGGTAACATTACAATCTCTTCAGCTCTGCCTTGCCTGTCGCTTGTGAGACACCGCCTGCCAAGCGGTTGTCGTTGCGCTTCACGCACAAAATGTATAACGCTCAATATGTATTTTTCTCTTTCCACCCACAGGGCACCTTGATATGTGTCCATTTTCTAATGTGGGTGTGTTTGTGTGTGTGTGCAGCTTCTACGTCCTTTCTACGCTTCCACTTAGAGTATCACTGCTAAGTTTCCACGTAGACTTCTTCTACGATCAACACTGTCTACCTTCTCCGTCCGAGGACGTCCGCATCGCCTGCGTCGGCATAGCCGGTGCGAGCCATCTCGACACTACTCCTCGCCCGGCTGTTCCGAAGCAGGAACTTGTGAAGAGGGTGGAGAACGAGCTACACGTCGGAGGCAAGGTGTCGGTCTCTCCGGGAAACCTACGTCTCCATCCCCCGAAGATAAGTCCTCGGCTAGAATTGTAGATGTAATATTGCACATCTAGATCGCTCTTCATCGCTTACGATGCTCAAGTAATTCATAACTGACAACCCTGTATAAATTTGTATCGTGATTTTTGTCTTATCGTAATAAACGATCCACTATATTTTCTGAGCCGTATTTTCTATTTAATTTCCCTTTTTTTGTCTCAGTGGCGCCTACCGGTAAAAAATTACTTGAGCAATAGGTAGGCCTAATTCTTGTGTACCTACAGTTTTCACACAGTAGTTGGCTAGCAACGCCCGAACCTATCCAAAGTATAGACTTCATCTATCTTTGTAATTGGTACTGTGGCTGGGGGTGTAGTTTGTTTTTTTTTTTATTTTATTTGTGAATTTTTTTTTATTATAGATAACCTGTAGTTTTTTTTTGTGCAATTTGTGCAGTATCCCTGGTTCTTCGGCGGGTTTTTTGGGGTAAATTGTTAGGCTTTTTTGGGTGTTATCAAGCTATAAGGAGCTATAATGCTGCCTTATAATATAAGCTATTGTGTGACGAGCGAGCTAAATTTTCATTTGTTTTGTACTGTGCGTTCTTGTGTTGTGTATTTTGTTTGAATTTAGTAGATACCTCCAAATCTGAAAGGTAGTCTCCACGCCCATCATTCACTTTTAGGTAATGAAATTACCCACACCAATGTTTGTGAAAGTTTTTATGGTACTCATGTGGACTTGAACCGCAGTGTCGTTGGTTAGTTTTTATATTTTATATTTTGTTTATGTAACAAAAATTTTTTACCCAACGTTTTTTTTTTTATTTGCAAACATTAGGTGAATATAGTTCAGTTAGGCAACCTATCGAAAAATAACTTGATGTTTCATGCCAGCACAACGCACATACTATTTAGATTTTCTTCCTTAATGGTCAACTTGTTACTTTTTAAGCGTAGATTTCCAACTCAACTTCCAGTTCTTGCCGCTTACTAACACACGCACACGTGACGTCAGCTGGGAGTTGAGTGTGCATGTGTGCGTGCGCTTTGTTTATTTTTTTGTCATTTCAGTCGTCCGTTGGTCGTAAAGGAGAATGCCCAAATCGGTTTCCGTTTGTGTCAACATTGTGCCATACTAGAAATAATCGTAAAAATGTAAAACTTTTTTTAAGAATAATTTTAGCCCATATTTTTTTTCCCATTTCATGGGAAAGCTGCAGCAAAAAAAATAAATCGTTGTATTGAAAATGATATAAGGATTGAAATTGCGGTGACGTCAATTGCTTTCCCGTAGTTTACATGCACGATTGGATTGAAATCCTGAGTTCGTTTCAGTATTTATTATGCACATTGAAAAATATCTGTTGTTATAAGTACGTAGATATTTATTTTACGCAGAAAAAGTAAAAATAAAACTCACACAGGGATATAAATATGTATGTGTTTAAAAAATCGGTAGCCAAAATATAGTTTGTCAATTTGACAGAAACGAACGAACTTCGTTCTAGTAATCTGTGTGTAAGTGCGTGCTTTGTGTTGTGCTTTGCTTTGGCAAACGCTAACCAGCGTCAAATTTATTTCAATAACGTAGCAAATATGACGCCTCATATATTCTATTATTGGTTGGGTATGACGGCTCAACAGTTCGGGCAACTGTTGGAACAATAATTACCATACTACACGCAGCCGTTCCCTCGGCTAGTGTAGCCCTAAGCATATTCTTGATAAAAATGAGAACTGGGGAAAGTAACGAAAGGTTGTCCTCACTATTCCAATTGCCAAAAAGTACATTAGAGCGCTATATGAAGCAAGCTAGGGACAGTTTATTTCAATAATTTCTTCCATTATATTTGGGTTTGAATCGCATGACTGTGCAAGAAGTTGCAGCACGCAATAAAATAATACCCGATGGTTTATTTGGAAATCCTCATTTGCCAAATAATCTTAAACTGGCAAAAACAACGAAAGTCCAAAAAAAGAATCCGCGAAGTACAATCATGGAAAAGGTCAGTTGCAAAAACGAAAAGACTCATGGGCGAAGAGTACAAGTCTGCGGTTGGTGCAACGATTATAGGTAAAAAAGAGCTAAAGCCACCTTGCCAGTAACCACTAGCAGACGAGAATGTAGCACGATGATCACTGAAGTCGATAGACAAATGCTATTTAACAAGTTTTGGGCAATTTCTTCATGGGACCAACGACGGCAATACATCGCTATGTCTGTTGCAGTCGATGATGTAGGCAGGCCTCGTAAACGTAACGATGGATTTGCTTCGCGGCGCTTCAAGACTAGCGAGTACTTCCTAATTGTGAACGAAAGAAAAATATCGTGTCTGCCAGAAAATGTTTCTGAATACGTTTGCTATCTCGGAAAACATTTGTAAAAAATACATTACAAAAGAAATCTGAAAACACCACAAAACCCGATCAAAGAGACAAGACACACTGCCTCGAACAAAACCCCGGACGAAGTTATTGCAAAAATAAAGGAGCCCATGTCGTCATTTCCATCGTACAGTTACCACCCACTGGCACCTTCTCCTTCCTCCAACACGACGGTGTTAGCGTTGAGAGGCCACTCCGTGCTCGCCTCGCTGCCGCTTGACCCGCTCGTTCTCACCCGTGTGTCAGATTTAATGAAGGTTAAAGGTATTAATTAGTTATCTTTATTCAGAAATAAGTTAAATTGATAAGAAATCCAATAGAATTTGGTTTAGTGATTAAACCCATAAAATATGCAAATACCTTTATTACGGAATTAAGTTTTTGTAATACAATCAGTTACTCATCTTAGTCTTGATGATCAGGAGTAAAACAGAGCCAGTATGTATACACGTGATCCAGGCAGACAAAGAGAGCCGAGAGCCGCTAACGCGTTGCCGAACTAATCAATCTGCATTTTCTTTCGGCTCTGTTTTACCCCTTCCCCTCGCAATTCCACCTGTGCGACCTTCAGTCACGTTCAGCATCAATCACGATTCAATAGGACAACTTTCACATCTCAAATAATCTCTAAAATTGCTATGAATAATCCTAATTAATAAATAATACATTAATCATGATTTAATATCATAATCATCAAGATAAGTAATTTTTGGCCAAATCTGACACGTGCGAGCCGCGCCGTCTGCGCCCGTCCGTGTTGAAAGGCTGGAGGTCTATTACGGTAATCCGACCCGCTGAAAAATCCGCTAAAAACCAACTGGTGTATGTTGGCATTACACAGACCATCAAATCCGCACCCGCCAAGTTATTCGCCGCCAACCCGCCGCGCTGTTGACCTCTCTAAAGAATGACAACTCCCGGTATTACGCAAACAATTTCTGGCGGGTTATCTGTCAGTTTTGAATGGTTTTCACGTTCGTAAAATTCGCTAGTCCAATATCAACTTGTTTCATACTGCGTCGAACTACTTTCTAATAATATTCTATTTTGATATTATTTATACGTGCTATTTTAATGTGTGATTGAGTTGTTGTTTATATGTGATTGAGTTGTTTTTAAAAGTATAAAGTAAGGAGCGTGCGTTTATTGTAGAATATAATCGTGAGTATCATTTGTGAAGGTTGTGTGTTTACAGTTAGTAAATCAAATTAATGTAAATACAGAGTTAATTTATGAATGGGTGCATCAGCGAAAGGGATGAAACCTCAATCTTGCTCACTTGTTTCATAATTATTATGGGAAATAAAAAAAACATTCGACTTTCTATACATTTTGAGGTTAGGGTTTTGAAAAATGAGAAAGGAGAAAACGAAATTTTTTCTTAGAATTTCCCACAAAAATTATAGAATGTAGGTCACATTTAGGTATTGATTCACCCTGTTTGCTGATTCATGTTATGAGTACTTTTCCCTGTAGAACATAGTTACAATAAATGTTATTTTATTAGCGCCTAGATCATGTTGTCCATTCTCCTGCTTTGGCTGGCCATACGTCGCCAAGAAAATGAGGACAACCTTGGCCTTCAACGCTGACGACGCAATATACGGTTGCGACATGCCATAGAGGTGGCTGCTGATCGGCGTGACTTTATGAAGTTCTACCGCCTGTCGCCGGCGCTCTTCGAAGAGTTATGCCTGGAGATCGTGCCACTGCTGCCTCCCCGTAGACGCTCTGACAGCATATCCCACACAACTATGGTTTGTACCAAACTAGTATTCAATACCTACCAACATACCACATTTACCTTATGCACGCGAATTTGTACCTCTTGGAGGCAGCGTACTGCTTTGAAAAGCTTTTGTAATAATAATACAACAAATTCAGTATATCATTTTATTATTAAATTTTCAGATACTGACTGCCCTTGCATTTTATGCAAGCGGCAGTTACCAGCGTGGTGTAGGAATGAGCGTCGACTCGTGCATGGCACAGCCGACGGTATCCAAGGTGATAAAGCTCGTGACAGCTGCCCTTATTGACAAAAGTATTCTCGACAAATATATTAGGTTCCCGCAAAACGTTGAAGAACGGGAGCAAATAAAACAAGGGTTAGATTTTGTATGCACATTTTTAATCAATTTCTTCACGTTGAAAATATAAATAAGTACAAAAAATCTATTATTTATGAACACAATTTTAAATTTCAATCGACTCAAATGTATTATTGTTTCAGCTTTTATCAAAAGTTTGAAGTGCCAGGGGTCATCGGCTGCATAGACTGTACGCACGTGGCTATGATTAGGCCCCGGGTGAACGAAGAGACATATTTCAATAGGAAATACTATCATTCACGATAATGAAATAGTTAGTCAGTGCCAGGGGTCATCGGCTGCATAGACTGTACGCACGTGGCGATGATTAGGCCCCGGGTGAACGAAGAGAGATGTTTCAATAGGAAATTCTATCATTCACGATAATGAAATAGTTAGTCATGTAGGGACAGAAAACGTCATAAAAGAATTTGCTGACACAAAAGCGCGCAAGGTTCTCTTTTAAGTTGAACTGATTTGTAAAATTCAAAATATTTCATCAAAATAAATGTATTTAAAAAATATTTATTGTTTACTTTATACCATTATTATTTACCATGAATGGGCTGAACTAAAGGAAATTATGATTTCATGGTCGGAGAAGCTGGGGCGCAAAAATGATTCTTCGCCCGGGTAAAAATATAGGCTTGGGCCGGGCCTGTTCACGAAACATGCAAATGGCTAGTTTACTTGATTTTCATTAAAATTTTAATAAATGTAGGTAACACATACAATGAAACAAAAAAAGAAACAATAGTACATACCTAATATGTATTCATAATGTGAAGTACTACTGTATGTCAATACCTACTCACTTATACCTATGAATCTGTACATCCAAAAGTCAATTAAACTAAATTTGCTAATTGAGCAATATCCAGTATAGAAAAACATTAATTAGTTAACTAAACAACTGATAACAACAACATCAAGACAACATACACATTATTTACAAGGACGGTGTTGAACTCAGCACGCAATGGTTTCACCGAACATAATATCCGGGCCCATTGACAGCAGAGAGAGTCGATCGAGGTCGGCACCACCGGCCCTCTTCCTACCGATCCATATTCTGTAGGAACATACGAATGTCTACGTTAGTTTACGTAAATTAACAATTGAAAATAATTTTCAGATCTGCGATTCCAACCTGCGAATTATTCATGTCGATGGAAGCTTTGGCGGCGCAAGTCACAACAGTTTTATTTTCCAACAGAGTAAAGTTAAGAAGCAGAACAACATCCGGTTGCAGACCAGCAAACCGTTTCATCTTTAGAGACGCAGACTTCAGGTACTTCAGGACCAAGTGCATTAATTCAACGACCAACCACAGAATCAGTAAACAATGCGACAGCATCGACATCTACATTAGAGCCACTTGACCGTAACATTCCAGAGCCACCTCATCCTCCTCTGGAGCGAGTAAAGCAAATGCGCTTATACGCTTCATCTCAACAATCTGAGTTATCAGAAAGTGAACAAGAATATTTGGACCGCTCTTTGTTGTACATGATAGCAGTTGATTGCCAACCCCTCTCTATTGTTGAAAACCGTGGCACACTGGCGAAAATTCCCAATTTCATGGTCAAAACCTAGAAAGACGAAATTCGATATTTTATAAAAAAATCGCTTTACGAAAAAAGTTTACTTACCTGGCAACACCGTGAGCGTACGCATCCCTTTCTGCAACTGACATTCGCCTGACATCGATCAGCCCAAAGTTTGACTTGCGCGACGACTGACGTGAGCTCCGCTTTGAACTAGTGATCGTAATTTCTTTTATCAACGTTCCAGAGCAATTTTCAACATGGATGCCATACCAGGAGGTAAGAAGAGTTATTACTCTTGTAAACAAACTACATTATGCATTGTCAATTTGAACCATAGTACCAACAAAGGAAAATTCAAAATAAAACGCTACTTTTTGCTTTTCTTAAATGAACTGTTAGACTTTTAGTTGCAAATTCGTCCCAATTCAATGGAAATTCACATACTTTTGAAAAGGTTAGTTTATCAGCTTTCAGGTAATTGTAGAATTGGCTGCTAACTTAACTAATAGCAGAATAATCAACCTCGTTAATTTATTATTTTCTTTATTTTACATATTTTTTTTTGTACCCGACATGCATGGCAGGATCACCTACTATACTAGTGATGTCAGCCCATCACACCTTGGTGTCTAGGTGCCATACCAGTGCTTCCCCCTTTTTGATCGTGCCGGCTACACTGAACTGGTCGGAAAACACGAACTATTTTTCATAGCCGTTTCGACAGTTTTATAGTAGTACTACAGTTTTACGTGGAATCCGAACCACGACCAGCCTCAACGATCGGGCGGTCAGCCATCCACGTCCGACCGCGCCCGGGGTTGCTTAACTACGGTAATCGAATGCCGATGTTGTGCGCGCCGAGCTACCGAGGCTGACAATGAATGTTTTTTTAATCACCCGAACCTTTCAAGGGGTGATTCTGTTCTACAAGTTTTAATTTTTATAATTTTTTTTTAATGTTCCATACATTTTGAGGTTAGGTATTTTTCGAAATGCATGGAAATTAGTTTTTTCTTGAAAAATAAAAGTGAACAATAGTTGTTTGAGCTACAGAAAAGCATTCGCTTGAATAAAAAAACAGCCTCTATAATATGTCTGTCTCTCGGTGGGGTAGGCTGGTAGCGTATCAGAAAGTAAGATTTCATTCATATTACATTTGGTTACAGGATCTGCGGAAGATCATATTTCTATCTCTCGACGTATGTTAGTGGAAGCGTACAAGAACTCCTCTTCGAAGAACAATACAGTGAAATTCGAAAATCTCGTGACTTGGGTTAAAAATGCTACTAGGTGTGAAAAAGACTTGTCAAGCGAGACGAAAAAAGTGTTGTCAAAACTAGTGTTTGATTTCAAATCAAAGTGGCAATCGGTAAAAAGGAACAGTGATTACTTTAATCGGAAAGAAAAATGTTGGTTGGATGGATATATACATTTTCCGGTTTCTGTTGTTATCGGTAAATCTGAAAAAGTTGGAGGTAGACCAAAGATGGAGTTTTCTGAGAGCAGTGAAAGGTCAAAACGTAGGAAAACACAAGAATTAAGATTAGGAACAGATACGACAGCATTAGTACACGCAGCACAAATGAAGTTGAGAGCGGAAGGAGATTTGAGATCGGCTAATATAATTAAAGAAGCATTGGGTTCAAGGCAACATGAAAATACAGAACCGTCTCATACTCAACTCACGTCAGATAAAGCGTTATCTCTCTTGGTTGGAGCTAAACTGACAAAATTTCAGTATAACTTGATGAGGGATATTGCGAAGGAAAACAATTGCAATTTGTACCCGAATTATGATCTTCCGCAAAATTTAAAAACCCGTATATATGACCAGTGTGTCCTCCCGGTTATGACGTACGGGTGTGAAACGTGGACGCTGACGGTCGGTGTTGTCCAAAGGTTGAAAGTTGCCCAGCGAGCAATGGAGCGAGCCATGCTGGGAATAACGCTACGTGATATGGTGCGTAACGAGGCAATCCGCCGACGCACCAAAGTAGTCGATATTGGATACCGGGTGGCTAAGCTCAAGTGGCAATGGGCTGGGCACGTCAGCCGAAGAGACGACGACCGCTGGAGTAACCGTGTCCTACACTGGCGGCCGTGGACAGGAAAACGGAGTGTGGGAAGACCACCCGCCAGGTGGGACGACGACATCAAGTACGTCGGCGGAAAGCAGTGGTTCCGTACCGCTGAAGGCCGGGAGGACTGGAGGAAAATTGGAGAGGCGTATGTCCAGCAGTGGACGCTTACACGCTGACTGACTGACTGACTGACTGACCCGAATTATGAAGCGGTCACTGAAGCGAAGAAGCGGTGCTATCCTGAAAATTTAACAGTAACTGAAACTATGGCAAAAACAACTTTACAGAGTTTATTAAATCACACAGCGATCAGACTATGTGGTAATGCGTTGCTAGAGGTATTTTCTTCAATAATTGAAAAACAGGTTGCCGACAAAAATATATGGCTCATATCAAAATGGGGATGCGATGGCACCTCGGGCCAAGCAGAATATAAACAAAAATTTACAGATAAAGAAGCTTCTGATGCAAGTATCTTTATTGTTTCTTTAGTGCCTGTCCAGATCATTTTAGGAGAACCGACCTCAAAAACAAACGTAATTGTGTGGCAGAATCCTCATCCTTCCTCACCGAGACATTGTAGACCACTGAGTTTGCAATTCTTGAAAGAAACAACTGATCTAACGAGGAAAGTAACTAAAGATGTTGAAGATCAAATTCGCGCTTTGGAACCCACAGAAGTAATAATTTTGAATAAAAAAATACTAGTGAAACATCATCTGATAATGACCATGGTTGATGGCAAAGTAGTGAACGTTGTTACCGACACAGCATCACAGCAGCGCTGCTATTTGTGTGGTTTGACCTCAAAGGATTTTAACAGAGTCAGTCTTTGCTTAAATAAGGAAATACAAGACACGAAGTTTCTTGAATTTGGCATTTCACCATTACATGCATGGATTAGGCTATTCGAATGCCTTCTGCACATAGCCTACAAATTGCCAATTTTGAAGTGGCAAGCAAGGACAACTGACGAGAAAAATATAGTAAATGCCCAAAAGAAAAAAATTCAAGAAGAATTTCGAACAAGGTTGGGCCTTCTTGTGGACAAACCGAAACCAGGGTACGGGAGTTCGAACGACGGCAATTTGGCACGACGATTTTTCAGTAATATCCAGGAATCTTCTGAAATTACAGGGTTGCATCAAGACTTGATAAGAAAGATGCACGTCATTCTGTTGTCCCTGTCTAGTGGTTTTCCGCTAAATTGTAATAAATTCAAAAAATATTGTTTTGAAACCGCTGAACTGTACGTACAATATTATGAGTGGTACCCTATGCCAACGTCTTTACATAAAATTTTGATTCATGGTCACAAAATCGTGCAGCATGCAATAATGCCGATAGGTCTCCTTTCCGAAGAGGCACAAGAGACTAAAAACAAAGATATCAAAAGATTTAGAGAAGGATTTTCGAGAAAAATGTCACGCGAAAAAACAATGGAAGACTTGTTCCATAATCTTTTGATATCATCGGATCCATTTATAAGCAGCCTCCAGAAGACACACAAGAAGACCAGGATGCAGCCATACCCAAGAGAAGTTCTAGAATTATTTGAAATTATTGAGTAGAGATTTTTTTTCTATAATTAAGTTTTTAAGTGAAATTATTTAACTGCTGTCCCATTAAACAAGTCAATTACTCACATTTCGTTTTATTACTACTTGATTACGCGAATACATAATATATAATGATTTTACAATTTTTTTCAACAACCTTTAGGTTTCGACCATGAAATTGGGAATTTTCGCCAGTGTGCGTGGTTTCAAATATCATTCGAATAATCTGAAATCTATATATACCATGCCTTCAAGAAAACAACTTTCCGAAAAGATATTACCACAAGAATACAAAACTGAAAGCTGCAAAATAATTAAAATGTTGGAAAATACCAAATATGTTGCTATAACAACCGACATGTGGACATCTGACAGTAACAGGGCTTTCATTACTGTAACGGTACATTTTATACACGAATTTAAAATGAATTCTTCAGTTTTGTCTACAGAAGAAGTTAAAACGGATCACACGGCAATACATATTTCTCAAGCTGTCACTACAATTCTGCAGAAGTGGAAAATCACTGACAAGATCGTGACAGTAGTGTCTGATAATGCCAGAAATATGAAGAAGGCTATCTTGGAGTATCTCCAAAAGCATCACCATCCCTGTGTTGCTCATACGTTAAATTTGACGGTTCAAGATGCCATGAAAGAGAACATAGATTTCACAGACATGTTGAGCAAATGCCGCAATTTGGTTACACATTTTAAACATAGTAATGTGGCAGCATATAAACTAAGAGAAATCCAAGAACACATGGGTCTTCGAGAACTATGTCTTCAGCAATAGTACTCGATAATTTAATTATCGAGTACTATTCAATAATTATGGAAAATGATGTCTGGACATTCTGCATCAGTTGGTTCGTTCGAGCTAGGGGTTATCGATATCGATCTTATAACTGGACGGATGTTAGTTTTTAGATGCTCCAACTTTGCAGTTTGTTTGACTCGAGACGAGACGGAAGTTCGCTTTATTGAGGCATAACAAAAAAAGAATTGTAAAAATCGGAAAAATTGACAGTTGTCTAATTTACAGTGTTGCCAATATAGGAAACGTGAATTGGATCACCCTCTGTATTAATCATTTGTGATAAAAAATGTTGTTATGGTCGAAATATTCATAAAATAGGCAGTTACCTAATAATAATAATTGCTTGCATGTACCTACATAAATAAAAAAAAATAGTTACCTACGTAGTAGGTCGCTATATAAGTTTTGAGATGCTTGAAATTTTAAAGCGGGACGCATCTGTTATATATTTTTAAATGGCAAATTTATTTGAAAATCGAACACAAAAGGCCATTTACAGCAATAAAAAAAATTATGCATTTCGGGGTATTATTCTGTCACCATTTCCCACTTTTTCGTCTGCTACGGTGGAGCTTACACGTGAATTTGCGTGCTGTGATACCTATATTACGGTGTCTTTTTCTCACGGAGTGGACATCTTGCAACATTAATGATAGATAATTGTAGGTCAGTTAACTCAGAATGCTACACTACAGTCGCATTGCCAAAAGTTATCAAAGCTGTGCAGGAGAGACGACTAAAGACCGGGCTCTGCGATAACGACATGTGGTGGTTTGTGAGTTTTGTGACAGAAACCAGTAGTCCATACAATTTCATAGTAAAATTCACTTTGTCATGAATTGCTGCATGTCACAAATCAGCACATGCGTGTCTAGGCAGTGGCAAACATTTTTGTATAGACTAAGTGGACATTGAAAAAATTTCCAGTGAAGTTTCTTGTCAGTTCTTCTTCGCTGTGATAATCGAACTGGCGGAATGTTACAATGTAAATATGACAAATCTGAGCGCAATGTACTGCCAATAGACGCTAAATAAACAATAAACAATATGATGCTGCACCACGACAACACGTCTTCACACTCTTCCCTCAGAACCAAAGCGTTTATTCAAGAATCTGGTATCGAAACCCTACCTCACCCACTTTACAGCCACAACTTAGCTCTTTATGATTTCTTATAGTTCTCCCCCTTAAAGGATAAGATACATTTTTATTCACAACGCTTTTCTTAGGTAGAGTCGGGCTAAATTCTTTTTTTTTTTATGGAAACTGACACGGTTGGCTAGATCACCTACAACGTCCGTGATGTCAGCCCATAATACCGGGTGAATTAGGTGCCATGCCAGTGCTTCCCCCTTTGATCGTGCCGGCTACACTGAACTGTTCGGAAAACACAAACTATTTACATAGCCGTTTAGACCGACGTTTCATTCAGTGCGGTGGTACCAACCCGGGCGGGTTAAACGCTACCACCAAGTAAGATTAGGAGGGAAGAGACCTACAGTTTTACGAGGAATCCGAACCTCGGTCAGCCTCCAACGGTCAGCGGTCACCCATCCAAATACTGACCGCACCCAGCGTTGCTTAACATTCAATAGCGACAGTTGACTGTCTGCACCACTGAGCTATCGAGGCTGACAAATCCATAAGGCTCATATCCAAAGTACATGCTACTAGATCGACATCATAAGATATTTTTGAAACTCGAACTCCAGGCAGTCGTTTATCGTTATATTTGTCATGCGAGTTGGCACAACAACTTTTTTCAAAAGATATACAGCTGCATTAAATCTTCTATCATACTCAAAGAGTTCGGATCCTGTGCCTGGAATGTCGTGTTTACACGGCATAAATCATTGAGAATATAGTAAACATAATGCAAATACAGTTTATTTCTCTTGTCACAATACATACCGTGTAATACTTCAGAGGTATAGCAGCGTTCTTTGTTACGCATTTGATCAAAATGCAGTTTAACTTCCTCCCATTGTTGCAGAATCTTACCTATAATATTACGTCGGGCTAACCATCTAGTCATGCTTACAAAAGAAAGTTTGAGTGGGTTGTTACCGTCGTTTAGATTTTGATACAATTTTGTGTACTCCAGAGTTCTTTTATGCGAATAACTAAACCACGAGCACGTTTATTTTACCAAAAAATCTAAATGGCGTGGTAAAACATCAGACGCCTTAGATACAGCGAGATGCAGGGAATGACATATGCATTTGTTTACCACCAGGTGCTGGCCAGCTTCTGATTTTAAAATTGTGGAGACCGAATTGTGTTGACCCACCATAGTACTTGCTCCGTCTACACCTATTCCTACCAAGTTTTTTACGGGGAGGCTATCTTCTTACAGAGCATTTATCAAAGTTTGTGTTGTGTTATACCTTCGGCATCACATGCTTCCACAGGAATCAAAGAATAGAGTGTATCTATTATTGCTCCTTCTTCAAACTATGGTACCTAACAACTAACCACAAACACTTTACCCTTGAGCAGTCGTTGCTTTCATCCAAGATAAGGCTGTAAGGTTGATTTCCAATGTCTTCAACCAACTCTTTTTTTAGTTCTGGGCCTAGCAATTGTGTGATAATTCCAGAGCACTTAGTACTATGTAATGCAAGGCCGAAATGGTTACTATCTAATTTTTTGAGTAATTCGCTTAGATGATCAATACTACGAATTGAAGTGTGCTCCGCGATGAATGCTGATAACTTGAGCTCCTTGATCTTACTATGCCGATCACTATAATATATATAATGATGTTAAACCTTTTGATTAAATGTACGTGTATTCCAGTAATTTGCGAAGATAATTCTGGGTCTGCAAAAAATCTTCCAGAGGTGTTCCCATAGTTAGTATTACCGAATCCTTGTTTTGGAATATCAACCAGTAAAACCATTTCTTCTTTGAAGCATTTCTGTATGTTTTTTTTTTCTTTTCGGCCACAACTTTTTTTTCTTCATTAGTTCTCGCTTGCTACTTTCCAATGGGTAGCTTATAGGATAGATGAAGCAGTGAGTGGAAAAATCGGATCCTAGCATGGAGAACAGACAAACTTAAATCTTTCAGGATTCTCTACTTTTTTCTCATTTAGATGGTTGGAAGTTTTCGATGCATCCCCACATATGTAACACCTCATTGTAGAAGATGTACTGGTGGCAGCATTACATACCTTGACGTCAACCATGGTGGGCATCAAGATATGTTTAATTTTAATAATATGTCCACTTGATGTTGGTATTTAGCTTTTGGTCATTTTGTTTACTTGCTTCTCTATAAAGAATCTCCTCATTTGTGATGTCGGTCGTTTCATGTAAGAAGCGTATGCGTGACTTGCAAAATCTTGGAGAGGAAGGAACAGGGTTCTGCCATAGGATTTTAGTCTGGTCTTCAATGGTACTTATTAGGCTTAGGGGAACAAGTGAACTCTGAAAATATTAGAGTCACTGTCCGCGTCAGTTTGGAATTTTTGCTTAAATCGGGACTGCTGTGAACCATCACATCCCTGCTTTATCAACAGCTCTAGATTATGTTTTTCTTCTTTTGAGCACCTCTCTAAGACTGCCTCTAAATATTTGGCCAGTCTTTCTGCGGTATGGGCAAGAAGATCCTGCAAATTAACTTCAGCGCTTGATTCGGTCACACGGATGGATCCTTCCTTTGGGCAGGTCTCTTGTTTCGCTTTTTTCAGTAAAGAAAGAATAACATGGATATATATTTTTATTGAACGAACGAATAGTCTCGTACTGATTTCTTGTAAGGTCAGCTTCCACGAACATCTGTGATGGAGTGTGCTTCCTTATCGTGTTTTTTTTAACGCAAAATAAAGTTTTTTTAATTTCTTAGCACTCGTAGGTGTCTAGTGTAGGTGACAGTTACGTTTTTTATTATTTTAGATGCGTCACTATTCCCAGAACAACGTTGGCTCATTTTTGCTGAATAGGTAAGCTCTTCGGTCGATATGTTTTCTCTTAACTCTTTGGTTGCGTATCTTGATTCGGTCACTCGATTCCGCGAAGTCTTTTGTGGGTCGACCCATCTTTGTCGATGTTCAGGAGGGTAATTTAACCTTAGTTTTAAGCCACTTTTCATTGTTATGTAAAAATCGGTCTTCCTTATTACTACTAGATGTCCATTTTCGTTTGAAATCACATATATAGGTGGAAGCACTTAGTTCGGCATCACATTCTGTAAACCAGTAGCATCTGGTGTGATGGTTTTTCAAGTTGAAGGTTCACAGCCTTGTTGTGGTTGTTGTAACATAGTTTCGTTTTGTAATAGTATCCATTACAGTTTAAGTACGGTGTCATCTTTAGCGCTTCTAGAACCATAGTGAGCACAGTGCATTGGTCTTTAAGCGTGCATTCTTTGTCACGAGCCTTTTCTTCCCGGGCTCTTTCTTTTTTCTGTGTGTGCTCACGGTAGACCGTCTCTTCAATATTACCACTCGTGTAACTTTCACATACGTCACACTTATCTTTTTGTAAAGTATAGACAGTTTTTTTTTTTCGAAAAATACTTCATCTAGAAGTTTTCGAGATGAAATTTTTTCTGACCTGTGAGCGTGTTTTGAAGTCCTCTTGCAAGTATAGTTTGCTTATTTCTTTCCGGGCGTAAAGCAATGGAAGTTTAGGTAGAGAATAAAAAAACTCCACAATAAGTTCTCGTTTTCATGTTTTGAAAATATTTGATTTTGTGGGTTAGTGGGACGGTTACCTGTCTGGTCATTCGTTTGATTTCTAGGTGGGTGAACTGGTTGGTTCTGATCGGTTACCATATTCTCTCGTTGTTGTACAGTTGGCATCCCATGTTCACTTTTTTTAATTCAATTACGTATAGCGCATTCACCTATTCCTAATGTTGAAAGAAAGCTCTTCTTGCACACTTGTATAGTGTCATTATTGACTCTTAGGTGACAAAATAGAGATTCCTCTATCTTTGTTGCCGTTGTCCCCGGACTCGTGCTCGCGTAAAATAAACGCAGGTTTGAGCCGATCTGTCGTAATAGGGCTTTCGCGCTTAGGTAGTTTTACAATGTAAAACTTATCGCACCGTTTCATTCACTTCGTGTGGGCCCGCAAATAGCGTCTCTAAAAGGCGCCAGACCTTGTCAACCCTCACGAAAACGTGGGAGCACTTCAAGAGCTCAGGGTGCACATAAATATTACCGCTTAAGCTCTCTTTCTTCGGTACTACCGCGAGCCGTTCTAGTTGATTGCTGAGCCGTCCAGCAACGTTGTCGTCCATCGCCGTCTATCCAGGCGTGAACAACTCGCTAGGTAACTTCAAGCGGTAGCCGTACACCAGCTCGGCGGCGCTTATTCCGATATCGTCCCGGAGCGCGGCTCGTAAACCCAACAATACGGTTGGCATTTCTTCGGACCATTTCTCTGTCCTTCCCCTCGCCATTATAGCCGCTTTCATGGTTCGGTGAAGCCGTTCCACTTTCCCATTTGCCTGTGGATGATGTGCTATTTGTGAGCGCTTTCCGTATCCCTAGAAGTTTGCTGAGGTTCTGGAACAGTGCCGATTCGAACTGTCACACCTTGGTCACTCTAAATAGTCTCGGGACACCCAAAACGAGTCCGGCCACGACGTCGAGCGATCTATCATAGTTGCGCCCTACCGGTAACCGTTCGATGGGGCCAGCGGGCCCACGATATCAACGTGAACGTGTTGAAAACGCCCAGCGTTGTCGAACTTCCCTAAAGAATGTGTATGTCGCGTGACCTTTGACCTTTAGCATTGTAGGCAGGTCGTTACCCACGCGCTGGCGTCGCCGTTCATGTTTGGCCAGAAATTCCTTTGACTTAACAACTTGTAACACGCCACGGCCACCCCGTGTACCGTGTCGAATACCCTGGGTGGGTGGGTTGTCGTGTACCCTGAACTCCTTTGGTACGTACGGCCTGTTATTTCAACCATGTGTGTTACAGTATAACACCGTCTGGTTACATTTATGAAATGCATCGTCGACGATTGCGCTCAATTGTATTGCGGTCCTACAGCATTTTTACTTGGAATCGGTGATATATTTATTGAGTTCCCTCTTGTAGTCGGCCGCTTGCGGAATACTTTCGCGATAAAAGTCAATCATACCTAAGAACCTACGTAGCTTGTTCACTGTGTTAGGTCGGGGGTAATTCGATATAGAGATTGTCTTGGAATCAAGCGGGCGGATCCCACACGATACGTTGTACCCTAGATAAGAGAGTGACGTCTGACTAAATATGCATTCCTACACGTTCAGTCGTATGTCGTATTTATTTAAACGCTCCAATACTAACTTTATGTGCCCGTCGCACAGTGTGTTATATGAGACCATAAAATCGGACATCCTCTTTTTATCTAATCGACCATTAGAGCAAATTTTTACAAATGTAAGAGTAAAAATTCCACATAGTTTAGGAGAAATTAAAATTCAAAATTAATTATTTGTTTTATTTTAGAAAGTAAAAAAAATTCTTACTCGATAACTAATAACATTTTATTTGGAAAAGCTACAATATTTCATAGAACTCTTAAAACTACATGTAATAAGCGTTTATATGCTTTGTAAATGCCAGTAGTTAATTAAAAAAAAATGTGTTGTGTATTTTAGTTTTTTTTTCTCAATTTTACCATGACATTAGCAATAGGTTTTTATTGTAACAGGTAGCCTGATATGTATTCTAGTTGCATAAAAAGAGAGCTTTGAATTCCGTGGTATATTTGAGAAAATAAAATTTTAAAATCTGCATCAGCGCTGTCCCATGATCTCGAGTGGGCGAGAAAGATAGGTAACAAAGATTGCATTACAGGTACTAGGAAAGTCAAGGCCGCATGCACATCGCACGCGCCGCATCCACCCCTCCCGCCCGTATTGTGGAACAAAGCAAAAAGCAGATCCAAGATGAGATCCGACAAAATATGGGGTTATTGGTTGATGTAGTTAGGTCCAATTCGGAAACAACGAATGATGGAAATACTGCGCGAACAGCAATGTCTGACAAAAATTGAAAATTTTTCGCAGAAATCTTAGGTTTGGATGAGTGGCTATTAGATGGCTTACATATCATTTTAATAGCGATTTCTTGTGGTTTGCCGATTGACTCTACCAAATTCGGTAATTTTTGCAAGGATATTGCGTACAAATACGTCGCTTCGTATGGATGGCATCCCATGGCATCTTATTGGACATCATTACTTGCCGCCACGCCTGAACGGGGATCAGTATGTAGATTTTCTACAAAATTATCTTCCGGAGTTACTGGCCAAAGTTCCTATCTTCGAGGAAGATGAACCTATTATCTTCCAAAATGATGGCGCACCGGCGCACTACCGACAGACGGTGAGAGAGCACTTGGACAACACATTTCCAAACTCATGGATTGGAATACTTGGCCCTATTCCATGGCCTTAATGGTCTCCAGACTTGACCCCAACCCTAGATTTTTACGTCTGGGGACGTGCTAAGCAACTGGTGTACGAAACAGAGGTGCCTACGAGAGAAATTTTGATCGAACGAATCAACGTCGCATTTGAAATAATGAAACAAGAGATGCTTCTCCGTACTACAACGGTAGAAATAAGGAAGAGGTGCCGAGAATGTATTCGTACAAGAGGTCAATTTGAGCAACTTCTATATAAAAAAAAAATTACCGTTTAAAAATAATATAAACATTAAAAATTTGGAACAATTGTTTTGTTTAACTGAATTCCTAGACTTGTAAATTATCCTTAATTTTGGCCACATAGTGAATGATTTGTATGACATGTGATATACCCTTGGAAAGGGTGTAAACTAGCGAACTTTTTAAAGGAAAATGAAGTTCTCAATTGCTGTCAGTTTTTTTTTAATTAATTAAGAAATTAAGATTTTGTCATATTTTTACTCGTCCTGGGGACTTTGGGAGGTCATAACTTTTAGTCATAGTCCTTTTCATGGTCCTTTTCATGGTATTAACTTCATCAAATAATATTTTTTTTTCTAGAACAAGGATACATAGCAAAATTCAATAAATTTTATTTCGTGCTGATACAATCATAAACAAAAGGTTACAAATTTTGGTAATTTTCAAAAATAAAGAAAAAAAATCGTATCTCGATACCACGTGACAACTGACAAAAGGTGTCATAGGTCAAACAAAACCTTGCAAATGACCCCACTTACCTACAAAAAAAATTTGTCGGTCCATGTGCCGAACACCCTGTATAAGGTTTTGCAATATCTTACCTAAGAAAGACCTTATATTACGAGTCATATGTAGACATTTCCATCAGCAGTTCATGTCTAATGTAGAAACATATTTTATTGAAACTTATTTTAATAAAATTTCATTTCTTTCAGATAAAAAAATACCAATAATGATCACCCTCCTCGCCTTTTTCATCCCACCAAAAGGGAGGTATAGAAAGAATTGGAAATTCTCCACGCAAGAGTCCATCGAAGGACTCCTTGTTCACGTGAAGGTACTTATATCAATACTATTATGTAGGTAGGTACCCAGTTTAAATCAAGCATTTGCAGATCGTTACTTCCGTGGTTAAAAATAAATAAAATTGTATGCTTTCTTTCAGTGCGCTGGAGACATCGAGGACATGATAAAAAAACAACAAAATAGATCTGCCACTCACAAACAACCCGTACAACCAAAATTATCATAGAGGGTGAGACCCTGGACAATTTCAACTCTGTTTTCATAGTTGTAGACGATATTAGAATCTAATATCGTCGAAGGTATCGAAATTCACGACAGCATATTCGATGAGTTCTTGTACATCTACTGTTACGGACGACGGCCAGCCCGAGCAGCAGCGACGGGCAGACGAACACGACGCGCGTGTCGTTCCACCGAGCGCGGTAGATTAGGGCCTAGGCGAGCGGCCGACGTAGTTTAGTTTAGGTTTTTTAAGTTTAGTTAAGTAAAGTTAAATATAAAATGTAAATATAAATAAGTATAAATAAGATAAATAAAGGCCTATATAAAACTGTAGAATAAGTTAGTTAAGATATGTAAGAATTTAGTTAAGATATGTAAGTAGGATTAAGATATATAAGTTACATAGGAATATATGGGCCTAGTTAAGATAGATAAGTTAGACTAAGATAGATAGTTGTAGTTTAAGATATATAAGATAGAATAAGTTTACAAAAATAAATATGTTGCTGCGTACTGGGTTTCATTCGGGACAGACGGGAGGTGTGCACTCGCCAAAATTATTAGGAAACTGAGCCGAGCCGGGGCGCGCCGCGGAGCGCTGTGATTGGTCGGCGCGGAGACTGACGGAGAGATATCGCAGCCTCCGCACCTCTCACGGCGCACGGCGCGCCCGCGCGTGTATAAAGATAGCGCGTTTCGGCCGGTTCACTCAGTATTCGCCGAACCGCCACCAAGAGAAGACGTCTGAAAGCTTGAGCTCGACGCACCGATCGACCGAGGACCGCACTACAGTCAGAAGCTCGCTTCAGCACGGAACGACTGCCTCGGCTCGATCGGACGGTTCTCTTCTGTCGGCGAGTGCTCCACCCACGCACGTCCCGGGTGTAACTCAGTGCGTGGTTACGCTAAAACCACGTACGACTTTTCTTTTGGCTTACGCTTCGCTTCGATTCCCTCCCGGCGCCCGAGGCGTGACGGTAGAGGAGTACCTCCCTGCGCCCCGAGGCGAGCCGGTCGAGCGACAGCACCACCCTCCCTACGCCCCGTGGCGTTACGGTTGAGGATTACCTCCCTACGCCACGCGGAGTTACGGTTGAGGACGAAACGGTCGACCCATCGCACCACCCGCGAGCCACGCGAGTGCAATCTCCACGCCGCACGCCCGTCTGCGTCGGTCGTGCGAGAGCGAGACGGTCGCCCACCAGCCGAAAGAAAGAGAAGAAAGAACACGGTCTCCGCGCCCGCTATAACCGCTCTGCGGTGACGGGCAAAGCATCTCCAACACCTACAGTCCACTGCCCTGAGAAGTCGATCCGGAACATCTACAGTTCACTATAAATCCTAAGAACGACATTTGGTTTATTTGGTCTTGTGAATATATGACATGTGGCAAATTAGTACTTAACTACGTTTTAAAAGATAAAGTACCAAAAAATATTTATATTGTATTTTTATTTTCAACTGTAATACCTACTTTACTCTTGATTATATAGGTACAAAAATTTAAGTGTTTTGTTTCTCTTGGTAGTGTACATATATGGTACGGAACATAAAAACAGTCGAATTAATAACAGACAAACTGACTTATTTATTAATATGAAGACCGGTGTAACCCTTCCCTTGCCCCTTACTAGGTGGTAGGCTCAAATTGTAGCCGACTGGGTTGGTACCACCGTACTGGATGTAAGATTGGCCCGCTAACAGATATTGTAAATGACTGTCTAAAAAATGGCATATTCCCAGATTCATTAAAAGTAGCCAAAGTCATACCTTTGTATAAAAAGGGATGCCATAACAATGTTGAGATCTATCGTCCTGTCTCTGTAGTGCCAGTTTTCAGTAAAGTCTTTGAAATTTTTTTGGAAAAACGGTTAATTAAATTCTTTACAGATAATAAACTTTTAAATTGTAAACAATTTGGATTTCGGAAAGGACTGTCAACGGGTGATGTTATAGCTTCTATGGTAAAATCTATATTAACTTCTCTAGACGACTCTCAGCATACTTATGGCATCTTTTGTGACCTGTCCAAAGCCTTTGACTGTGTAAATCACGAAATATTATTAATGAAACTAGAGCATTATGGTATAAGAGACAATGAATTGCGTATATTCCAATCATATTTAGAAAATAGAGCTCAAATATGTGACGTCAATGGCTCAAAATCGAATGTAGAATCAATTACAATGGGTGTGCCGCAGGGTTCCATCCTGGGACCATTATTTTTTCTAATATATGTTAACGACATCTCGAGCTGCATAACAGACGATATAGAGATGGTAATGTTTGCAGATGATATCTCAGTTGTACTGAAAAACAATGATATAGATAAACTAAGAGAATCCTTTTTAACTGTACTAGAATCTCTAAAATCTTGGTTTGAGTGCAATAATCTATTACCCGTTGACGCTGGAGCGGTCAATATAAACCGCCGAGCATTTATACCGTCAGCTATGGAGCGGTCAATATAAACCGCCACCGCTCCAAACCGCTGCATGGGCCGAAAAAAAATTTTTCCCTACACAATCCACTATGGGAGTGTTACTACAAAGAGACATACTATAAAGTAGACTTATTGAGCTACCAACACTATCATTACCCAAGACTAGCACGAGCCGACAGAGTAGGAAAAAAATATCATATCTGTCGTCATTTGCCAGTTGGAGTTGTGGGTCGGTGTAGTGAATGTTCGTTGAGTTTGTTCACCAAATACAGAAGAATGGACCGGTAAGTGATGTTTTTTCTCTTTTTCATTATATTCCGCACCTATTGAGTACATTTGTTTGTACTGAGTTAAGATGCATTTTACGTAAAAAATCGAAGAAAAGTCCTACTCCATACTGACAATTTTTTCCTGTTTGTTGTTGTTGTCAAAGCTTGTTTCTCAAAATAAATCGGTTTTTTGGAGAAAGTGAGGTGACAGAAATGTTCCTTAGTTCTTCTAGTTGAATAATATGTGCCGTTTAGTGCTTGCATGTCGCAAATTTACGAGAAATAAGCCATTTTTGTGACCTAGGTTTCGCCATACAAAATTGCTTCGAGCGGGCGATAATTTTGCCTGTTTTTAGAAGCTTGTTTCTCAAAATAAATCGGTTTTTTGGAGAAAGTAAGGTGACAGGAATGTTATTTAGTTCTTCTAGTTGAATAATATGTGCCGCTTAGTGCTTGCATGTCGTAAATTTACGAGAAATAAGCCATTTTTGTGACCTAGGTTTCGCCTAGAAATTTGGTGAAAGTGTTTTTTTTGCCAAAATTTTTTGCGAATTCAAAATTTTATTGTGGTTGACACGGGGGCTGCTGATACACAAGAAAGGTATGATTAGGTCCGTTATTTATTAGTGTTTATAATAAAAATACTATGTGACCGATTTCCGGTCTAATAAATTTATAAAAATAAAAAATCTGAGACAGGTCGCGATTTTCATATAACACAACTTTACAAAATAATAATATGCAATATATATAAAAAAATACTATTTATAGCTAGAATATTTATCTGTAAATACAATCCATATGTTAGTTCATGAAGTTTCATGGAAAAATCTTCCAAAATGTTTTTTTTTCGAGAGTAATGCCCCGGCGCCGATCGCGGCCGCCACCTGGTGTAGGCGAAGGAAGATTTATAAATAATGCTTCCATAGCGGAAGGGTAACAAAACTAATATTATGCACTTTGCTCTTGGGACTCATAGACGTAATAACAATGATGGCATATTAAAAACTGCAGAAAACTTGTCATTAAACCTTGCTAATGAACTAACTTTTCTTGGGGTAATATTTGATAAAAGTTTTACGTAGAAAGCCCACATAAACTCTTTAGCTGGTAAGCTAATTCCGCTTGTTATGCTATCAAAGAAATTAAAGAACTAGGCGGAACTCATGCTGCAAAAACGGTTTATCATGCTTATTTTGAGAGCATCATGTCATATGGCCTTATGTTTTGGGGAAATGCAGCAGATTCAAATAGAATATTTTTATTACAGAAGAGGGCCTTGCTGCATCTGCATCTTGAATATGAAAACTAGAGATACTTGTAAGACAGCGTTCGGGGAGATGGGAATCATGACTTTACCAAGTGCATATGTTTACCAGAACATATGCTATGCCAGAAAATATATTCATGATTCCTCTCTTAATTCCGACAACCATAACTATGATACACGGTGTAAGAATAATGTACAATTAATAAGACATAGATTATCTAAAACCTCAAAAAGCTTTATTTGTAATAGTGTGAGATTTTACAATAAACTGTCTTCTAATTAGAAGATAATAATTTTAAAGGAAGAATTAAACAAATGTTAATTGAAAAGAGTTATTACACTATTTAGGTGTACGAGCCTTCGCTTGACCCACTTTTGAGATTACCCTTTGGAGTTTTGCGTAGTTGCAGTGTGAGTTTTCCTTATGTGCCTTTGAATCCATAGACTTGGTCACGTGACTTCCTGCCCCGCCAGGGAGCGTACGCTAGTACGGAGCGTAGGGAGCGTAGGCCATCGTCGGTTGACTTCAGGTACGTCAGTACGCTTTGGTTTTTTCGTACGAGCAGTGTGCCTAAATAGTCAAAAAAAATTTCATTAAAAATTTCCACTATTTGAAACCTTAACTTTAGTGCCTAAACATTTTGCTCCTGCTTATCCAACGTGAATAAACCAGGTAAGAACCAATTACTATCTAAGTGCAGAAGAGCGAAACAGTGCAGCGATTAATTAAAAACCGACAACAGCCCATTAGCGAATGCCCGCTCTCAGGACGGCAGACTCGCATAAGATACCTTCCTGTGTAGAAAGTATCCTAGGGCTATTGTCCAAACACGGGCTCACGGCCATTGTGTCGGCCATTCAGCCGTCGTGTCGGCTGGTCAGCCTTCAAGGCAGGCTGTTCAGCCGACACGTTGCTGGCCAGAGTCGTTGCGTCGGCTGGTCAGCCGTCGCGTCGGCTGGTCAGTCGTTGCGTCGGCTGTTGGGCAGTGTCAGAGATTGCACCTTACTACTTCCTAACCATCGTGTCGATCACGATAGAGTAGGCTCTCGCGACCACTCTTAGTCAACTTTCCCTCACATTATTTTCCACGTTCTTTCAGACCATGGAACGGGTCAAATTGGGCGACCTGGCTGAACTGGAACCCCCCGGTGATGAAGAACATTTCAAGAGAGTCATTAGCATTCTGAACGAACCCAGGCGACTGGAGGTCTTGGGAAGTGAACGACGCCACCTATGAAGACCTTTTTGGAGAAAAAATCTCCACAGACGAAGAATGCCGTCTACGGTTCGCAGTACCGACAATACGTCTCGCTCACGCCTTTAGCGACGACGCGACGGTCTCGCTAAGTGAGAGAACATACAAAAACATTAAAAGGAGACTCTTGAAGTGGCCTCTAGGCCGTGCCCTAATATTCGCTCCACTTTCTACAACAAAGAAAATTCACCCAACAGATGCGTATAACGCGTTCATGGAGACACTCCAACACTTAAAACGAGAGTTATTACCCAGACTAGACGCAGAGAGAATTATTAAAGGGAAAACACGGTCGCCATCGGTGTCTACCATAGAATCCCGAGCTTCTCGGAAGCGAGAACACAGTCCCGAACCGCAGAATCTATCGGACTACATGGAAAAACAAAATAAAATTCTCGAAACTCTGTGCAAGTTGGCGGGCGATCAAAACGAAAACATCAAAATAATCAACCAGAAACTGCTAAATGAGCCCCCACAGCGTGAGGACTCTGACCAAGATACCAGCAGCGAGGGCAGCTGGACTCCACCCTCGTTATTCGAGGAAAACACTAAACAGATGGAAGAAGTCGAGGATAATTTCTTCGACTTCGCTCCGGAGACAAAAGAATCAGAGGCTAAAATCGGAACAGCTGAAGAAGCATTATCCAAACAAGGAACACAGTGCCAAAGGCTAGGCACGAGCAGCTGGCAAAACATAAGATATGCAGAAGTTCAAAAGAAATTTCAAGCAACACCAGTATTCACAAACTTAAAAGTGAATAGCAACCCGTTCCACAAGCCCGTTCCACACCTTTGCAGTGCGGCACAAGAACGACCTAGAGAATCGTGCAGTTCGAAGCATTCTTCTCTCCACTACAAAGGGGTGTTCCGCGAGAGTATGGCGGGTTTGCCGAAGGCGAACAGGAGGAGGAGGGATAAGGGAAGAAATTTCGTCAGAGCAGCGGCCATAGTAGTACCGATAAAACAGGCTCAATGACCCAACGATACGTCTGTGCTTTAGAGGTTGAAGGTCCTTTGTGAGTACAGAGTCACCAATAGACGAATGGCTCGTCGTTGAATAGAATCCAAGGCTGAAAGAAGGTACTCAGGGGAACCCTCCCAAAGATGACTGCAATATTCCATCACCGGTCTTACTTGTGCTTTATAGAGTGTAACCAGTTGGACCGGCGTGAAAAATAGCCGACATCGGTAGAGTATCCCTAATTTTCGAGACGCTAGTTTCGCCTTGGACTCTATGAACGATCGAAATCCAACGTCCCTGGACACCTCCAATAATTGAAATTACTGGTATAACATCTACCCTGTGCGTCAGTTACTCTCTAGTTAATAATATTCTAAGTGTTTAATTATAATAATACTGTATGACCAAGCGCTTGACATTAAAGTGAATAAAAATAATCCAAGTGTTTGAATAAAATAAACTATATTCACAAATAAATCCGATTCAACCCAGCATGACGGCCTAGCGTCTTGCTGGACCCCAAATAGTTAAAACCTAGGCATCATAAGGTGCAACAGCGTAGGTTGGCAATTAAAATCCTATTTTAAAAAACCCTCCTATGACTTACCGCCATAACACTACATACTCGTACAACCCGTCCGAAATATCTGCGGACCTGACCAAATGCAAATTTTCAGATTATTATTATAGTTTTTATTTTCTGGGATGTAGAATGCAGCTTTTTAAATTAAAGTAGGTATAAAGAAGATATTACAATAAAATGTTTCTCGTTTTATTTGTTTGCTGACCCTCCAGTTTGTATGACGTCATTTGGTCAGGTCCGCAGGACTGGGGACGCTGAATATCTGTGGGGGCGCCTACACTTCTCGTGCCCAGTTCAAGCAGTGATTAAAAAACAAAACAACCCAAAACACAATACGAAAAACTCACCTGGTTGGGAGATTCTCACTGCTACGGTACGAGATCTGTAGGTAAACTGTTGGCAACTCTTAGGCACAGAGGTGCCGCATTTGAAGGCTCCTTCAAATATGCGGCATCTGGCAAAGGCGCCCTAGAGGTGTCAACAGGAAAAATCTAAAGAGAGCGATAACAGTAAAGTATTACATCAGATTTCACGGAAAATTGGCCAAAGTAAAAATTCGCTGAAAATTGGCCAAAGTAAATAGCGCGCCGAGCGGCCGCGCTCCCCCATACAGAATTCCAAATTCAATCTGTACGGACGTGCATGCCCACAGCTACGGTCTGCCTGCGAAGCGCGTTGTGGCGCGGTGTCGTTGTGTGTATACATTCTCTCATGTGTCGGTGTGTCTATTCATGTGAATTGGTCGTATGTTTATTAATTAAATTATTAACTTACTCGTAGATAAAATCGCTAATATCGTCGCTAATACCGTCAGTATCATAAATACAAAAAGACGACGAAATAAGTCATTCATTGCGATTTTTCGGAAAATTACTCGTGCAAATTATCTGAAGAGGTCCATCGAAAGTACAAATATCTTTGCACACAGGTGTTGTGTATACAAAACAAAATCACTGCTCGTTCTGATCAATATCACCATCAACCGACCATAGTCCCGCTGCCATATGGGCTCATTTGAATCCGGTTCTAAACGATATAAAAAATAAATTTACAAATGCCCGTATTACGGGCATCCATAGAAACCCAAAATTAACAGCCATGAAATCATTAAGCTTCGGCCACATCTGCGCGACCAAAGCGTTTGCGAAGCGGGAGCGTCAGTCGCGCGGCGGACGCTACCCATGTATCTATATGGCGCCGTGCACACCTACGCGACCAGAACGCGGGACGACAGCGTCCGCAGAGCGGGACGCGCGCGTCAAGGGGTCAGACGTGTAGTGTGTTACGAGAGTATACATACTTGCTATGTGTATTTAAATTTTCACAATGTCTAGAACGGTAGATACTACAGTGATGTTCATTGAAAAAGTGAGAGAACATCGTAATTTTATTTTGGTTCGTATACTCGCATCGACTTGCTTGTCACGCTTTTCGTGTACTGTTCACTCAAACGCGGGCATGGTGGAAGTTTCGGCGCGTAGTAGAGCTTGACAAATTTGGGAAAATTGTTTTTTTCGTACTACGAATGAACACTTTTCCATTTAAATAATTACTCTCCTCTGAACCTGCGTTTCAACGCTTCAACGTGCCGTGTGCTCTTAACGCACAGCTTGGGTTCAGAACCCAATTTAAAATTGAGAAAAAAAAAATTACGTCCTTACTGGAAGTAATTTTTTACCAAGTCAACTGCTGCATCTAAGTTCAGTACGGCAACTTCGTCATCAACTGCTGCATCTGAGTCGAGTGCTGCACCTTCTTCAACCCGGGAACTAGCGACAACGAAAGCGACAAGTGTCTCTACTGTATGCGCGTTTATTCGGAGTCCACTGAGGGGTGGATTGCTTGCCAGCTTTGCGCGAAATGGGCCCATTGCGCATGCGCTGGGGTGGACGACGACGATGAGGAAGCGGCCCACATTTGTCCTCAGTGTGAACGATGATCGATTTATTTTATAACAGCATTCGTATCTATAAAGTAGAAGCATACCCTATCTTCTCCATCTCCTGCCCCGTCTTACCCCATCGGTGGGGTACAGTTACAGTTTTTTAATACTGAAAATGTGGTAACAGTAAGATAACAGTTTTTGCTGGAAGCTTTAAGGAACAGTATTAGTGACGATGATGACAGCGACTCAAATAGCGAGAACAATCCCGGCAATCGTAGAAACAATACTGACAACAACTCCGAAAAAGCAGTTCATCGCAACTTTTGGGTGGTTTACCAAGAAATGGTAACACGAAAAGTTCACAATATTGACGACGAGAAATCTACTTAAGCTCATGAACGTCACCCGTACTGCGCATTGCCTGTCATAAAATGAAATGAAGGCCCATTTGAATGGAGGCACCAGAACAGTTCCAGATATCCTGAAATGTCTCGTATCGCCAAAATGTACATGTGTTGTCCCGCCAGAACTGTTTAAAGCGAGCGTCTCTTCTCGGAAGCTGGCAACATCTATGAGACGAAAAGAAATCGCTTACTTGCTGATCGATCCGAAACAATGACATTCCTGCATCACAACTTGCCTCTAACTGAAAACAAAGATGTGTAGGAAGCTGAGAATTATTTTATTATTTAAATTTTTTTTCGAGCTAGCAGTAAAAAAACACCGACTAGTCGCCGACTACAAAAGTTGCCGAATAGTCGGCTTTCCCGACTAATTGGCCCAACCCTAGTGAAAATTCGTTATTTTGCAAGTGAAGACATTTTTGTGTTCTCTTTTTACAATCGTTGCGTGGACAAAATAATCGTAAATTGACGTTGACCTAAAAATTTTAACAATGAAATCTTTTTTTTTACATTTCATTTTTAAATACTAAATCAGTATACGAAATAGTTTAATAATCGGTATGAAAAAGAAATGTCGGGAAAAAAGTTAAAGGTACCAACTATGTACGGTGATCACGAGATCAAGTCAAAAACTTACCTTTCCTCATCTTCAGTGTCATCAAATGTTGAATAGAGCTCTTCTAATTTTAGTCCTTCCGCAAAAGTAGCTATGCCTTGTAATTTTATTTTACATTTTAGTTTCTTCCAGTTCTCGGAAGGCGCACTATCTCGTCTCTTCTTAATAGCTCAAGGTCGCAATTTTTTTTTTTTCACCCATGGCCAAAAAGCACATTTTTATTAACCCATGTGCTGGACACAAGGGTTATTAGTTGGGACGAACATTCCATAGTTAAAACTATTGAATACGGCATTTTGCCAGTTTCCAAAACTGTATGGATGTTTATGTTGATATAACGACGATTTCGTGTAGACGTCCACTCGTCCAAAGTGAGGGAATATCTTCGCCCCTCGAACTTAATTTTCGTTAGATCAATTTTAATTTGTTGTCTTACTTTATTTGCGTATTTACAAACAATGCTCTTTATGGTGTTCGGTGAAGATGGTAGTTACGGAAAGCTAAAGCAGTCATCCTAGATTGCACTGCGCTTATATAAATTGCGTCTGCGACAATTTACGAGTGATTTTACGCCGCGAGAGAACCGCTCTTCTAGTATGGCCCTAAGGATGGTATGGTTGAGTAAGGAGAGGAGTATTGGAATAAATTATAATAAGTTTAGTACTTTTCAATAAAGGTTTTTACTGCCGAAGCAAGTGACTCTACTAATTGTAACGAGACGTTGCATATTTTCCGCCATCATCTGCCTGGCGTTGGCATTGACCAGGTCAACCTCTAGGCGCATACGTCCTTCCTGCGCGGTCCGCTCCTCTATAGCCCTTCGCAGTGCTAAGTACTCATGCTGGATGTCCAGCATGGCACCAGCGTTCGCTTCATGGCGGCGGTCGCGCAAATTTCCGCTGTCCCGCCTTCTTCGAGTACCTGAAAACAAAGGCAATTTTCATAATACACAATATGAATGGTATGATTGAGTAAGGAGAGGAGTATGGTAGAGTATTGGAATGAATTGTAATATGCTAACATCGCAAGATTATATAATTACTAGCTTTTTCCCGCGTGAAATGCGTATTTGAAAAGAAGAAAGTGAGTAAGCCCGCTACCGTACCTTTATTTCGGTGCACGGAACAACTCGGTTTGTATGAGAGCCACATCTTAGCGTAACCGGAACTGAATGTTATTTAGCCTATCCTGTTTATAGTAAAATTTGCTTGCACTAAGTTTCATCGAATTGAGATGATCGGTTTAAGAGTCACTTTGTCATGAATTGCTGCATGTCAGAAATCAGCACATGCGTGTCTAGGCAATGGCAAACATTTTTGTATAGACTAAGTGGACATTGAAAAAAATTCCAGTGAAGTTTCTTTGCGGATTGTTGCTAGGCTGCATATCTAACCAGTATTTAGACAAAATTTAAGGAAGTCCTCGCCAAACCTACACCTATAGTGTAATGGTTGGACCAATATTAGAAGGGAAGGCATTATAAATTTTCTCGTATCGAAGCCCGAACCACTGTTCGTAAAATTCCTAAATACTAAAGACAACAGACACACAGCCCAGTATATATGCCGAGTGATACTGAAAGTAATGTCAAATTATGGCGAAGACAAGTTCTTCTCAATGGTTGACGACAATGCCGTCAATTTACAAAAAGCATTCCAAAACGTGATTGATGTCCCTAGCTATAGCCACAATATTGGATCCGAGATTTAAAAAAAATGCATTTTACGAACCCACTCTCCGTTTCAGCGGCTGTCACAAAAATAAAAGATTTGATAAAAAACAGCACACACAATTTATGAAAGCACTGAAACCGATTCACACCATTCTGAAAAACAAGAGGAATCCTTTTATCTATGGGATGACCACCATAAATTAGTAGGTACATAAGACCTGGAAATCGGCTTTACTGGATCACTAAAAAACCACCACCAAAAGTAAAATCTGTCGAACTTTACTTTCCAGTAAGAGGACATGGTTTCCTTCCTGCAGATAGTCTTCGGCCGTGTAGAGAAGGACCTGAGGAAACATCCACTGCTAACAAACAAAGAAGAATACTTTCAAATATTTAGAAATCATGGAAACGTCAAGTACTTAAGGACAGATTGGAAGTTGTACAACATCAAAAGTACAGAAGAAATCCTCAAAAAAAGTTGATGCATTGCAGAGCTTGAAAAGAATATTAAAAAAAGCAGCTAAAAATAAAATAAAAAATAAGTTGTAATTTACAATATACAGGCATGAAAAATTTTAATACCTTGTGAAAAGGACGAATTCGTTCGATAATTTTCAGCTAGCCGAGTTGCCCCTGAATAAAAAAAATATAAGCGAAGAAAAATAGAAGGACGTAAAAAATCTTCTACGAAAACAGTTTGGTGAAGACTTCGCTACTAAGCCTGAGCTGAACTGGTATGTTCAGTTACTCGCTGCAAATATTGACCGACGAGTCAACGATCACGACAGTGACAAAGATCACGAGAGGGGCGAGGATGAACGATGCATATGAATAGAGCATGACACTCATACACTTGTCATCATCATCATCTCATCAATTTAAGGGCGCATATTTTTTTCCAAGGGTTATATCGTATGACACGATTGACACGTAAGAGTTTGTTTGTAAAAATGAATATATTTCAAAATTTAATTTAAGCGAGCGAACATTTACGAGATAATGGTCTCTATATCATAGAAGTATACAGAGAGAATCATTTGCCAGACTTGCAACAATGCAATATTCTCCAAAATAACGTGTGGCTGCTTAGAGGCCGAGTTCAGTCACGCCACGTACGAGCAAAGACATATTATACATATGTCTTAATAAAACGTGACCAAATGGGCCTAGAAGCGATATTGCAATAATATTGCACATGCCTTACGGGTAGACGCACTATAGGAAGCTGTGCTCATGTTATTTCTATATTGTGGTTCTTAGGTCGAGGTAGACTAGTGGGTTTTAATCCACCGGCACTTCATCTAGACGATTGAATTGTAGATATTTAATATTGTAGGTAGGTAGATAACTATATAATACCTATGTTATTTTTTTATTAATATAAATACAATGATAATAAAATGCACAACGTGTCGTTTTCTTTCTATTATAATAAAACATACTATGGTGAAACCGTTGCCGTACTGGGTTCTATTTATATAAAAAAGACCATGTTGGCCGGCGACTTCGACTTAACTGTCATAGTATGAAATAAATGATAGCATTGAAGCTATCATTTGGCATAGGTTTCATAAGTATTGAGGATATGGACCAAAATTACTCATTGTCCTTTGTTATACTTTAATTAATTTAAAAAAAAATTATAAAGAACATATATTCATAAAAATAACAACTCATAATTTAAATGTAATAATTTATATTAAAATTTATATTTCAGTATTTTATCATTATAGCATTATGATAAAATTATAGGTAATTTATAGTTAATTTTTTGGTATACTGAACTTATATTTTTCAGAAATAAATCAAAAAGGCACACAACCATCGCTGAGATTTTTCCAAAAATGCACAAATGTATCTTTGTTCCACGTTACAAAACGTCAAAGAAAACCCCCAGAATTTCTTAATTCATGTCATTGAAGAAGATGGTCAAAAGCATGATAAAGAATCCTCATCGAAATAAAATCTTTCGACATCACAGTTCCATTAATCGAAGAAAATGCTGCCTACCTTCCTGCAATTCAAGAAGCAGCTTCCTCCATCTTAGATCCGGTCATTCAAGACGCCTCCGCCGATATAACATCACTTCCAATCAACGACGTCGCAGTTCCATTAATGGAAAAAAGCGCTGCCTACTTTCTCACAATCCCGGAAGGAACTTCCACGAACGTAGGTCCCGTGACCCAAGAAGCCCCCGCCGCCGTCCCCGTCGCAGTTGCAATTAATGAAATAGAACTTAACAAAGAGAACAACATCTATGAGAGATACTTGACTCGAAAGAAACAACGCTGTCCTGAAAAAATAAAAAATATATATACAGGGTGGTCCCATAATTAATGGATAGCCCGTAATGGGGATGTAGAGGGCTTGTTGACAGTTTTATAAACTAAAAAATAAGAAAAAAAATATAAGTCGAGTACTTTTTTTATTACAATTGTTTTTATGGGTTTTTAAATTACCGTGGTTGTTAGACATTATTTTAAATCAATCAGCTTTACTCACGGTTTCACTCCGAGCTATGTGGCTCGACGTTTCGGGCCAAGCGTATGGCCCATCTTCATGGAGCACTCTGCCTTGTGCGACGGTTGGCAGAGAACTGTCACATCTTCGTCCGTCGTTGACGAAGATTGTAGCCGTGGCCAGTGCGGGTAGTTTCCGTAGACGAGGGTTCAGGTGCGTTCCGGATCTCGGCGGAGAGACAGAAGGCGCTGACGGTGTCCACTTCCGGCTGGTCGTTTCCGTCGTGTCTTCTTCTCTTGAGCGGCGCTATGACTGGGTTCCACATCGGCGACAACTTGAAGGCGTCCTCCCGGTTGTTTTAATTTTTTTTTTAATTGCTACCTTGTTTATGTAATGCAGGCATAAAGGCCCCACGTGAAGATTTTTTTCTAATTTTGTTTCTATGAATAATAATTCTGATAAACTGTACTTCAAAATTACAAAAGAAAAAATACATTTTTGTGATGTATGTAGGTAGCCACAACTTGAGGGTAGCATCAACGGCAAAACATTCTGCTGTCCGCAATAAATCGCGATACGAAGATAACGTGTTTTTCTGGTGCTCTCCCTTGTTCCTGCAGAACTTAACTCTGGACATATCAGTGGCGACGAGAACATTAACGAACCCGCGCGAGAGTGTTGTGTTAAGTTGGTTTTTCGTAAAGGCGATCGATTTGGCGAGAAATGGCGGTGGGCAAGATGGGACCATTTGACCTCGCCAAGGACGACTGGGACTCGTATGTAGACCGCTTAGAACAATATTTCATCGTTAACGATATAAAACCGGCGAAAAAAGTAGCTACATTAATAACAGTAATAGGAAGTGAAGCGTACGAACTCATGGTGAATTTGTTTACACCGGATAAACATTCGGCAAAGATATTCGAAAATTTAGTTATAATTATGAAAGAACCAACCGAAACCGAGTCGGTTAGCGGAGAGGTTCAAGTTTCGACAGAGGGTGCAAAAAGGGGCGAGAGCATCGCTGAGTATGTAGCGGAACTAAAAAAGTTATGTAACGTTGCCGCCTGTGTCCGACTGTTCTCCCAGTCCAGGCGACTTCGTTATCTCCTAAACTGTTCAATAAAACATTGATTTAACGTTTTAAGATAGTTTAATTTAAATTATATTTTAAACCTTCACATAAATATCCCATCGTATCAACCTATAAACCCTATTACCCTTACATACCCCAACCGTATAGATACGTCCTACTAGGGAAGGAACGTCCAGCACCGGAGCCACTAGAGGCCCAGGTGCTGAAGGAAGGGGTGTCCAACACCGGACCCACGAGAGGCCCAGGTGTTGAAGGGAAAGAGGTGTCCAATACCGGACCCACGAGAGGCCCAGGTGTTGAAGGGAAACTAGCAAAGGGACCCACGAGAGGCCCACCAGGCTAGGGAAGTGAGGCACTAGCAAAGGGACCCACGAGAGGCCCACCAGGTTAGGGGAGAGGGGAAATAGCAAGGGGACCCACGAGAGGCCCACCGAGCTAGGGAGATGAGTCCGGTTCGAGAGGCGAAGCCGAACTGATTTACTCTTACATGTGTGCCCCTTTTATATGCTTCCGAGACTAGGCGAGCTGGACGTTGATTGGTGGATTCGAACACTGCCGGTAGCGTTCGACTCCGTCCGCTGCGCTGTCGGTCGTCGCGCTGCTGTGCGGCGCGAGCTCGTTCGATGTTTGAATTCGTGACGCGGCAATATGTCTCGTCACAGTTATCTAGGCAGTGCAAGTTTACGACAGCTAGTTTGAAAGAGAATTTGCGCGATCAGTTCGTGTGCGGTATTATGAGCGATTATATTAGACAAAGGCTGTTCGCGGAGGAAGATGTCGCATTTGATGCGGCATTCCAGCTCGCCGCACCCTGGAAGCTGCGGAGACCAACGCTGCGCTTGTGGAGGACTGTGCCCGCGGGAGGGGTGACAGTACACAAACAGCAGAGGTGCATCAGCTGACCGCGACGGAGCGGGGAGCAGCGAGAGGGAGGTACGTCTGGTTGGCGTGAGCGGTGGGGCGGCGGCGGGCAGGCAAGCCGCGGGGGCAGCAGGCGTAGTTAAACCACACAAGTTAGCCGTCTTCATAAAGCGCGCCGATATCGCACTCACACAAGCGCACGCCTGCGCACGTTGTCTGTACACAACCACTACTAACATTCTCACTTCCCTCGCGCGTAGTCAGTGATAGATTACTCTGGCATTACTAGATTTTTTTTGTTCTGTTATATTTTACCATGTGGGGCCGGTACTTAAAAAGAATAGCCCCACTGCATCTCTCCCCATGCATGTCGTAACAGGCGACTAAGGGATAAGAACGAGATGCCGTGCTAAAGGGCGACAGACTCGCCACCTCTCACCTTGGTACGGTACTTCCACCGAGGTGGGTCTTTGTGCCTTACTTGCTGCTTGATCGGTTGAATCTTGTTGGAATGCTTTGCGAAACGTGGTGGTCGGTGTTGTGCTGTAATTTACCAGAGTTCGTGCAGCACAACACCGATTACTCTGCTTACCACGACTGCCGGGATTCAGCGTGTGTGATATGTATGTATTTTATTTTTTTATGGAAACTGACACGATTGACTCTCTCTCTCTCACTTTCTCTCTCACTCTCACTCTCTTTCACTCTTTCTATCTCTCTCTTACTCTTTCTCTCTCTCTTTCTATCTCTCTCTTTCTATCTCCCTCTCTTTCTATCTCCCTCTCTTTCTATCCATCTCTCTTTCTATCATTCTCTCTCTGGAATTGCATTTCCACCATAATGGGCTCACTACTTGTCAATTGTGTTAGTGTTGTGAGTTGTGTGTGACATCCCTGGTGGCTCGGCGCAGCGTAGGTAGTTATTTTAAAAATAGGCTCCAGATAACTTATGCAGCGGGGGCGAGCGCGCCCGCGCTACACCACCGTCGACCGGCGACGACAACAGCGCCGCCACCGGCCGGAATGCGGCGAGAATGAAACAGACTGACAAGAGTGACAGGCGGAGAACGGGCAGTGATGGCGGCGGCCTGTCATCGTTGTCTTACAAACATTGCAACGTGTGCGGAGGTAAACACGATAAGGAGGAGTGCAAGTACAAAACCTACGTGTGTCGTGTGTGTAATCGGGAAGGTCATTTGAAGAGAATGTGCCCTAAATGGAGAGGCCAGAGCAACACATCCTTCTACAACATGGCCGAGGAGAACGAAGGATCGTTTTCGGAGAGTGTAACTAGTGACAGTGATGAGGTAATTATGCTAGACAATTTTTCTATTGAGGCGAGTGAATTGAAGCGTTTCGAAGCGTATGTAGTAAAGGTTTGCATTGAAGATACACCGTTGTTAATGGAAGTGGACATCGGAAGCGTCATATCGTGCATTAGTTACTATTGTTATGCTACACATTTCTCGCATTGTAAAATAGAAAAAAAAACTGGGTTATCACTGCGTTATTATACAGGAGAGATTGTGAAACCGCAGGGCAAAATCACACGTCTAGTTAAGTATGGTGAAATTTGTAAAAAAATTTACTTGTATATCATGAACAGCGGCAAAACTAATTTACTAGGAAGACGACTGTAACGACTTTGGCGAGGTTCAGGACTTGGATTTGTGCTCAGTGATCTGGATCGACGATGTCTCGAATACAATATACTGCACAAGAGTATGCGAATATGCATCTAATTTACGGCGAATGCGCTATGAACGCCAATGCATCAGCGCGACTTTATTGAGAAACATATCCGAATGCACCACGTCACCCCAATTATCGTGTCTTCATAAGAGCGCATCAGTGCTATCATGAGGGCAGATTACCTGGTCAAGGCGAAGCCGGTCGACCGAATAATCCAGACCAAGAAGAAATCGTGCTCAATGAAATCACGGCAGATGCGACTACATCCACAAGACCGATAGCACGACGTACTGGAGTTTCAAAATCCACAGTGCACCGAATCTTAAGCAAACGATTCCAATTATACCCGATCCATGTGACACGTGTTCATACACTGCTTCCCAGAGATTACAATGAAAGAGTAATTTTTTGCCGCCAAATGATTCAAAGAATGGAAGAAGAAGAAGACAACAATTGTTTTAATAAAATATTATGGTCCGACGAATCTACGTGTCGACGAGACGGCTATGTAAACCTGCCTAATTTACATTATTGGTGCTTGCAAAATCCCCATGCGATGCGCGAAGACCGGTCACAACATCAATTGAAAATTAATTACTGGACGGGCATAATACGTGGGCTGTTCCGAAAATTGTTAGCCACAGAATAAATACAATTTTTTTTTTCCTGAAACTATTTTGATTTTACGGCTAATTTAAATACAAATCTCCTTGATGAAAATTATTGGCCACCTATGTGTAGTTCTTTTTTTAAATATTTTTAAAGGTTATCCGTCACTCATATTTTATTTGCAACAATGGGCGTCTCGCGAGAAGCTTTTCGTGTTATGATTTTCTATGCTTATAAACTAGGGTTAACCTTCAAGGAATCTCACGAAAATTTGCAAGCTGCTTTTGGGGAGTCTGCTCTTGCGTTAGCAACAGTTACTTATTGGTTTCGTGAATTTAAAGGTGGTCGAGAGAACCTAAACGATGACCCCAGACCCGGTTGACCATCAACTGCAGTCACTCATGAAAACGTCATCATGGTAGAGTGGCTATTGCGGGAGAATAGACACATTACACATCGGGAGATTCAGGCGTAACTGAAGATTGGTATTGCGAAGTTTGTCTCCCTCAAGCTTTCGGGGAGTTGAATAGCGAGCGCCCAAGAAGCGGCGTCCGTGGCATTCTTTTTCACCAAGATAACGCGCCCGCTCACACACCGGTAGAAACATGGACTATTTGACAACTTCGGGGTACAAAGGTTATCCCATCCTCCGTACAGCCCAGATTTAGCTCCATGCGATTTTTTTTATTTCCCACGGTAAAAAAAATGCTTCGCAGGCGAAAATTCAACACTGCAGACGAGGCCGTCGAAGAATTTCGGCGGTTATTTTTCGACCTCCCGCAAGATACGTTTTTTAAATGTTTTGAAACCTGGTTCACCCGAATGCATAAGTGCATAGGGATTGGAGGGAAATATTTTGAAAAGCTGTAAATAATTTTTTTTCATATTCTAACTATTTTTCATTTCACTAAAAATTTTCGGAACAGCCTATGTAAATGGTCGGATATTGAAATACTGGGCAATTTAAATGGAAACAATTATTTGGCATTCCTGAAAGATACCTTGCCGGAATTGTTGGAAGAATTACCCGAAGAACTGAAGAAAAACATGCGGTTCCAAAATGACGGGTGTCCAGCACATTATGCTGTGCAAGTGCGGAGGTTCCTTAATGAATCCTACCCCAACAGATGGATTGGGCGCTTGGGTCCAATCTTATGGCCTCTGCGCTCACCGGATCTGAATCCATTGGACTTTTTTTATTGGGGCGCTCTGAAAGAAAAAGTTTACAATAAACATATAAACTCAATACAAATGCTTCGCCACCATGTACAGAATGCAGCTAGAGAGATAACACCCCGACGACATGCACGACGGCTTCAAAGAGCCTTTATTAGAAGGTGCAGAGCCTGCATAAGAATCGGCGGAAGACAATTTGAACACTTGCTTTTACAAAGATTAAACAAGCATATCTTAATTTTTTTTTAAATAAAATGTTGTTTGTTTTACCATTTCAGAATCGGCACTAACTAGGCTAATTTTTTTGAGCTTGGGCACCTATATTGTCATACATAATTTTTTTTTTCGCCAGCTTTCAAAGTATTGACAAAAAATAATAAAAATAATAAAAGGAAACTTCAAACGTATCTTGAAAAGAAAAACTACGAAATAAAATTTATTTTTTCTTTTGTAATTTGGAAATACAACTTTTCGGAATTATTATTCATAGAAACAAAATTGAAAATATCTTCACTTGCGGCGGAGGCTTCTTGGGTCACGGGACCTAAGTTCGTGGAAGTTTCTTCCGGGATTGTGAGAAAGTAGGCAGCGCTTTTTTCCATTAATAGAACTGCGACGTCGTTGATTGGAAGTGATGTTATATCGGCGGAGGCGTCTCGGCTAGTGTAGCCCTAAGCATATTCTTGATAAAAATGAGAACTGGGGATAGTAACGAAAGGTATTCCAATTGCCAAAAAGTACATTAGAGCGCTATATGAAGCAAGCTAGGGACAGTTTATTTCAAGAATTTTTTCCATTGTATTTGGGTTTGAATCGCATGACTGTGCAAGAAGTTGCAGCACGCAATAAAATAATACCCGATGGTTTATTTGGAAATCCTCATTTGCCAAATAATCTTAAACCGGCAATTACCATTTGTTCCAAAAAAAGACATGTCTTCATAAATATACAAATCTTGTTAAGCCTTTTATGTTTGGATGTTGTGATGGGCATACATTGGATGCAATCGGGCCATATTTCTTTATTATTTTTCTTTTCTTTTTTCTTCGTATGTATGTGTAGAGTTTGGTTATAGTTCATTAATTTAAAAATAAATTAGTTCATCCATTACTAAGTAGCATAGCATAAATCCATATGTGGACACTTTGCTGGTTTAGATGTGTTCTATTAGTCACTGTTTTTAATTTTACTATGTATAACTGTTTGTTGTCCCAAATAATAAATAAATAAATAAAAAAAAATAAATATCAAGCCACAGAAAGTGATTCCTCTACTATGAGTAAACAATTTTTAAACCCACAGGGACAGATGCGGACATTTTTCAGAGCATGTGATGTTTTTAGTTTAGATAGAGGATTCAGAGATGCATTACCTGATTTGGAACGGTATGGTTATTCAGCGCATATGCCTGAGTCTTTGCTTGAGGATGCACATCAGTTGACCACTTTGCAGGCGAATCGGTCTAGGTGCGTCACCATGTACAGATGGGTGGTCGAAGTAATCAATGGACGCATTAAACGTGGTTTCCGGCCGTTTCGACAGGAGTACTTTAACAGAGCAGCGACTCATCTTATGGTAGATTTTAAGATAGCCTGTGCTCTTTTAAATCGATTCCATCCCTTGATCGAAGATCATCCAAACGCTGCAGAATATGTGCAAATTGCACACAATCAACAATCTCTCTATGTTCATTCAAGAAGAGAATATTAATAGAAGGAGAGCCATGTTTAACGTCATTGATGGTGATAATCCCCATTTAAATAACTTTCCCAGGCTCAATATTGACGAATTAAAATGGTTCGCTTTAGGATCTTATCAACTAAAGCAAGCTCGATCATATTATGGCGAGCATATCCGTCAACATGGCTCCTACGTCCTTGAAGTAAGCGAACAATTGGAGAGATATCCTCAATTACAAAACAATAATGCAGTCATCTTTGGGAGGGTTCCCCTGGGTACCTTCTTTCAGTCTTGGATTCTATTCAGCGACGAGCCATTCGCCTCATTGGTGACTCTGCACTCACAAAGGACCTTCAACCTCTAAAGCACAGAAGTATCGATGGTTCATTGAGCCTGTTTTATCGGTACTACTATGGCCGCTGCTCTGACGAACTTGCTTCCCTCATCCCCCTTCCTCCTGTTCGCCTTCGCCAAACCCGCTATACTCTCGCGGAACACCCCTTTGTGGTCGACAGAAGAGTTCTTCGAACTGCACGATTCTCTAAATCGTTCTTGTGCCGCACTGCAAAGGTGTGGAACGGGCTCCCAGGAAACATCTTTCCCCACTCCTATAATCCATGGATCTTCAAATCGCGGGTTAATAGCCTTTCCCCAACAACATTAGTCCACCTCCAAGCCGGACTGGCACCTCCTGTGAAATTGGCTGCGCCTGAGGCTTCGATCTCGGGCAGAGCCACCCAGTTCGGAAGCAATAAAAAAAACCAAAAAAATGTTAGAGGACGTATAAGATCAAGACATGTCGGTGGCAGGACATACTCTACTTATTAATTAATTAATAATAATATAATTGTGGCCAATTCACTTGAAGCAATTGAAGGTCATTATTGTAGTTGCTTGGTAGGCAACAGGACTGTCGGCTGCTGTGCGCACGTAATGACAGTGTTATGGTACCTCAGTTGGGCCCGCTTTAATAATATAAATGCTCCTGCTATGTTTTTAGATAACATATTTGATGTTAATGAATTGGATTAAATATTTTTATCATACTCTTGGTGTTTTATTTGTATTAATTTCTAAATATATACCGTTTAATATATGCCAACTAGAATAAATAAAAAATCTCTCCGGTAATTAATGAATGAACCAATTAGTAAGGGAGGTGCACATTTGCTAGTTATTCAAGTAATTCACAATTGACGAGCAATTCACTGATTATACGTCCCTGTGAAACTTATGGAGTCAATGTAGCTTTCTCGAAAGGTGAGATATTTAATAGGTGATCTAGTTTGATCCTGTGGATGTGCAGTGCACATCCACATTTATTATTATGAATGAATATTGTTCCTAACTATCATCGGTTTCACACTAGGTACAAATCCGGGCCCGAGCCCTTGCAGGTAGGGTTCCCTAGGCCGCTCACGATTAATTGTCATGTTCCGATTAATCGTCGACGATTAATTGGCCGAAAAAATTACATTCATCATTTATAACCTCAAAATCTTTAAATAAGAATAATGACTAATTCCCGGGAAAAACAAAAATATATAAATACCTCTGAAAAGTACTAATCTGCCCCTATATTTTACACCTTCTATTCAGACACAACACAAAAAAAAATGGGGACTGAGCTCCATAGTAGTTTGGGCATTCTCCTTTATCTCATTATACACCTAAAGGAAGACAATCGCACAAGTAACATAACAATTTCCATATGCTATGTAAATATTATTATTGAAGTATGAATCCTCAATTGAAGGGACAATTTAAGGTCTCGAATAAATAAAATCACTTTTAAAATTAATTAATTAGGTAATTAATATTAAATAAAATTAATTTCGTGTTTACGCCAAAGGCAGATTCAAGTTCTATGACACCAAATTATTCGAATAATTAATTCAATTATTTCGTAAATTTTGTTTTTATAAAACAACAAATTTGTTTAGTATCTATCTTTTGTTTTCAGATAAATAAAATTGGACCTGAAGCAATAAGATTTTTTCCTAATTAAACGGGAGAGGCAAATTAATAGCTATTTATATCAGGAGGTTATTTATTTTAAACTAAGTAAAATATTTTTTTAATTCTCAATTTGTTCTAATAAAAACATAATAATTCATACATAATAAAAAATTATAAAACGTAATAATAAGAGATCGAAATTAACATCACGGATGTTGTAGGTGATGTAGCCAACCGTGTCAGGTTCCATAAAAAAAAAAAAAAAAAAAAAAAATAAAATGAGCTTTTTTGTTACTATTGATCCCAATAATAATTTCCTAATTTGTAGTGGCCGTTACAACATCCCCTATAATATATTTCATTTTAGGTATAAATCTTGTTTTTAAAAATAATTTTTTTAAGTTTAGTTTGAAATTTTTGTTGGTGGCTCTGCTGGGCTTACGCTGTGCTATAATAATTTTTTTTTCCAGATTCTGCCTGCACCTGCAAGAAATGTAACTCCAGGAGCCCCAGAGAATTCTGCTGGTGCTGAAGCTGAAGGAGAGCCTTCTACCATTCAGCTATTTAAAAAAAAAATTGCGGCAGTGGCCGCCGAGCTCCAATGGGCTATGAACTGCGTCCAGTCGGCTTTCTCATGTAACTCGTGCGAGAATGTGGTCCCTTTATTTCAGAGTATGTTTAATGATAGCAATGTGGCCAAAGATATGTCTTTAGGAAGAACCAAAGTGACGTATTTAATTACTGATGCCTTAGGCCCCTTTTTTCGTGATGAAATGTTACAATATGTTCATTATTAAGATCCGTCTGATCTTAATAAATATACCACTTTTAGTTACGATCCAGTTTTCTGACCTGGTACTCATACATATCAGTGAGGTTTTAAAGAGTTTCACGTCAAAAAGAAAGTGGACAAAAACATTCCTCCACCTACCTACCAACATAGGTAGCCACAAGTCTCCAAAGACATTTCGAGTAGCAGTCAATACAATGAAAAAGCTGTTGCCAGAAAGTCGGCAAAAGCGAGCTGTTTGTGGTAATACAAAAATTGCAGTTGATGTGATTGATACCATCATTGAAAGCACTGTCTACTTCGGAACAACAAATGAAAAATTCAAGGTTGTTGATTTTTTCTTCGAACCCGACACAGCCCGTGTGCATTTTATGTAACCCAACAATACTATAAACTTGCGCATATGCGGAATATATTTTGATTGTATGGAATAGAGGCCTTCAGTCCGCGTTAAAAACTTCAACATTTAATATTATTTTTCGGTATTTTACGACTATTTTCTACATTCTCACACAAAATTAGGGACAGGTGCCTCCATTCTCTTCGCCTCAAGTAGTAATCCACAGTTCTCGGGCTAGTCGGCCGCGCCTATGCTTGGTAGACTGCCTTATGCTGTCTGCTTCCCGCTACTGTATGGAGCCGCGCCTTCGGTCCGCAGATACGTCTCAAGAGATGCGCGAGACAAAGAAGCCTTATTTACGGACGCTTTCAGCCGTCAGTGGAACTTAAGATTGTTTTGGATAATACAGCCAGAGGAAACAGCATTCTCGTGATTTCAAGATGGTAGAAAGTATTCTGGAGAGCCGACATCGAGACACGGACTTTAGCCCGCCATTCCACATCACGAACCTCCCACCAACACCTAGTGGACGGGCACATGCCAAGCGTCCCCCTGGAGGCTTGGATGATTCAGGTTGAGCCACATCTACCGCGGATTGGGCCGCAGATGATAAAAAAGCTCCTAGCGCAATCGTGGCGGAGGTCTACCCTGAAAACCTACTCGGCACCGTGGCCGGCATGGCTATGGCGGGCAGAAGAGAAAAAGATCAAACCAGAAGTTGCAGATCCGGCGGATGTAGCCCAATACTTGGCTTTCCTCCACAGAGTAAAGAAATTGGCAGTGGCCACTATAAAACGCTACATCTGTGACGGACGTACACGTCAGTGTTTTGCAATCAACAACCTTCCCCACTCCGGCGCTCACCTCAGCGAGCGTTGTGCCGCGGTCACGTCCCGCCAGTCTTCTTGTGACCATGTAACGGTTAGGTTGTCTGTCTGTTGCTCTAAATACATTTCTATAGCTTCACGAACTTTTTCATTTAACGTCCACCATAGGGTTAGCTACCCAGTAAACCGATAGAGGCTCAGAGTAGCCTCTGATAGCTAAACGTCAGTCGGTTATTGCAACCTTGGCGAACCCCGCTAAAGGAGAGAAGATATGCTCCTATCCACTAGTACGACGCAAAGTTTGCTTATCTCTATTGTCGAAACGAATGTCGTCTGGGGGACATATGATGCCGCCGAAGAGCAAGATGTTAAGACCTCAAAACTCTACAGTAGCGGGCATCATATCATAAACAATATCTGGAACGTAAGCAGGCTCTATCAGATGGATGAGCAATGAGGTAATAGACATAGAAAGCATATTCCAAGTTTTACGAAGATTCGCTCTAATCCTCCTCCTCGCCTGCGGCCGTTGTCTACAAGAAGAAGATGAACAAACAAAATAATTCATGTGTTTTATAGTACGAGGAAAGAAAGTAAAAAAAATCTTTTACAACGATGTGTGCTCAGAGCTAGGCACTAGGCCCGCACCTGTATCGCTAAGCTCCGTTTGTTTTTAGGTGTGGGGGTGCAGATTTTGTGTTATATGATTGTAGGTATGAAAGTATGCATTTACATATTATGATAATAAATAAAATGTAGGGTTAATATTTCTTTACGAGTAAATAGATTTTACATATTATAACTTTAAATATAGTTTTTAATAAAAAAAATAATTAAATTAATATAATAGTAGGTTAGTTTGTAAGACACTACTGAAGATAAGCAGTGATAAGCTGATAATGCAAGACGACTTAGTGTTATACTGGCCCAAATTTGACTCGTCGATCGCCGAACATCGACTATTCTTATAGTCTCTTACATTAAATGTAACAAATTTATATTCCAAATTTTGGAATATTATGTCTAGACTATACCATGCACTTTATAAAGCGACTAATGTATGTGATAAGTAAGTGAGTAATGTAAGTGATAAGTCCGCCTTTGCACGCTACTGTTCTCTTGTTTCTGTGTGAATTATTGTTAGCTTCCATTCTTCTTCTGTATGTTATCTTCTGTCTTGTGTATCTTTGTGTTTTTGTGTGCAATAAAGGATTTCTATTCTATTCTATTCTATATGTCTTTCTGCGACAGTTACATAATTTTATTTTTATCATGTTTATAGCAAATAGATGGAATTCAATCGCGTCATCGTCGTCGCCGGAAAAGGGTGAACATGTGACAACCATTTGATAATTCTTCTACCGCACCAAAAGATAATGAATCAAGTAAGATCTAGCAGGAGTTAAAATTATTCAGATGAATCTCTTTTTAATTGCTCCCTTTATCCGGATTACGTCTCATCATCCGTGGAAGTTAGCGAGAATGAAGAAGTGTCAGAATATCAAAAAGCAAATGAGCTACTTAAACCCGATTCTTTTGAAGACGTCACGTTACTTGAACCATCTGAGGGAGTCGACGCGTCGCAGCTCAGTACAGCTCCTCTCGAAGACGATGCCTCACCTGAACCAGATACGGAAGTCTACGTGCCACAAACCAGTTCTACTCCACTCTAATACGGTGCCTCCGCACTACAAGGACCGGTTGCGAAGAAACTTGTTAAATGCCAACAGTCACGGTTACGGGCGTGGCAAAAATTACTAAGAATGGTTACTGCCCCCGCCCCCTCATGGTTTTATATCCTTTATAATCGTTTTCTCCCCCCTTGTACTTTGTATGCCCCCCCCCCCCCCTCAGCGGCCCCCCTCCGACAGGGTTGGGCGCATAAATCAACTATACATGACCTCCCAACAAAACAATCCAACGGAACCTGCAAATGAAGAGTTTCATGATTTCCTCTCCGTTCGGGCATTTTAAAGAAATAGTAAAATTGTTCCCGTGCAATAACATGACAGGCCAACAGCTAACTTTAGAAGTAATACAATTTGTACAATATATTGAATTCAATATTCTTTTGATTATTACGGTCAATAACAGAGTGAGTGAGTTTATGTTCCGAACTTTGTTGAATGGTAATTTTTACATTATTTGGCATGTATGATACAGTACATATCTTTAAAAATATACACAATAACTGGATTAACTTAAAATCACCAGGGAAAACATAAATGTTTTCAAATTTTGAAACGGGGGAAACAAAAATTGGAGCTTTTGGGGCTATTGAAAAAAAACTTCAAAGAAGAACAATATCAAGTAATAAAAAGGCATACAAACTAAATTAAAAAACAATGTACCCCAAACACTTTGAACGACAAAGTGTAATTATAATTGAAAATATCCACCATAGCTATAATCTCAAGATGATACAAAATCTACTGCTGAATTCATGGAAATTATTAAAAAATGGTGGAACATTGTCAATGTTCACAATACTCTGAAAGCAATCCTCAAACGAGATAATCAATGTTCGGCTATCAAATCTGATGACCCCAATATTTAATTTTGGATTTTTTTTACTTTTTGACTTCAACACTGGAATGCCCTACCGCCGCCGCCGGTAAGGCATTGTGTTGTGTGTGGCATGTTCACTATGACCTCGGAGTTTCGAGGTCATAGTGAACATTCTACCAGTAATCATTATTTTAAATCACATTGATATTTATTTACTGTAAAGTTGTTTACATACTTCATTATATGTACTGCCGTCGTTATGAAGAGTGCAGTAAGTGAGGTTTTTTACTATATTGAGTTGAATACATATTCGGAATCCTCGTGAAAAACTGAATCTTTCTGTATATTCAATATTTGTTTATAAAATACGCATCCCGCCAAATTTGACAGTAAGAAGTGCAGTAAGTAGGAATTAAAACTTAAATTGCATAACTAAACTACAGCAAGTGTGTTTTACTATTCTTCAGTGCAGTATGTTGGAGTATTACTGCATTATATTTATGATACAATGCATGTTTAACATCCAAATTACTATCCAACAATGCAGCAAATATACTTACTGCAGGTAAAACTGGGTAACGCATAAAATAATGCTAGTGTTAAAAAATTAACACTATCAATTATTGCAGCAACCACATTTACTGCATTGTAGATAAGTGTGTTTAATTAAGTGCAGTGCAGTAAATGCGGCAGTTACTGCGATGTAGTTAAGGAATTATATTCGGTGTCCTAATGCTGCCAGTGTCAGTGGCAGCGCGTGCGCAAGCAAATAGACAAGTGTGCCAGTGTGAATGAACAGAAATAATGAGAGGGTGCAATTAAGGTATCACTCGCTATGCTGTCTGTCTGCAGTTCACAGTCAAATCGTACTGTCTAATCTTTTAACATAGTGAACCACATTTGATGAATTTCACCAACATACGCGAACTCTACTATCTCAAAGGGTAGATAAAATTTTATGTCAGTAACTAATTAATTACCTATGTGAAATTAAAAATAAGCAACAACTTTTTGTTTTTGATTAACAGGTAGGGTATGTTGATGTTTACACTGAAATGGAAAAGTCGCACGAAATGTGTGATAATAATCAAGAGCCACCATTAAGTATACGCTCAGCTTCCTAGGAATTCTCTCAGGTCTTTTTTTTTTTATGTAATCCGGTATTGGTGGCTGAGTCGGAGGGGCCAAAGCGCATGCTTCGACTAGCCAATATCACCTCCGAGAAGGTAGGTGCCATACCGGAGACTTCCCTGCATTGCTGGCTATACTGGACTAGAGGAGAACACAACCGAGGCTGCTATGCGGCCATCTTACATCCAGTACGGTGGTACCAACCCAGCCGGCTACAATTTGAGCCTACCACCTAGTAAGGGGCAAGGAAAGGGACCTACAGTTTTACACCGGTTCCGAACGGTCAAGCAGCAGGTGTAGGTATGCACGTAAATTTTTTCGTCAGAAAAAACTCATTGGTACACGCCGACGGGATTCGAACCGTGGACCTCTCGCATGAAAAGCCGATGCCCAAACCACTCGACCACCCGCCGCTTATATATATCTTCACCACTCATATATATCAGAGGTGCATAAATCTTGCGACCGTGGCCATGTTACTGACATAAGCGATATTTGCTCGCGTCCCCTTTATATGAATGATTCCCTGCAGTATTTGATTTTTTAAACATATTTAGACATAGCGTACCTACCTGAAATCCTCGTTTTGTGGAATTCAGAATACACAAAACAGTAAGGAGCCTAAAGAGCTTCAACCACACTTGGTTTGAAGGTTTACCATGAAAGTTTATCAACATCAGTAAACTCGGAAGAATTTGAACGACTTAACATCTCTGTGATAGGCCGTTCTGCTGGTGCCACGTTTAACCATGAAACTGATACTAATTTTATAGGAAATTTCAAAGATTCTTTCAAAAACCAAATGCCCAATTCTTCTTCTAAATCCCCGTCTCCCGTAGAAAACATAATACATACTTCTATTTACTACCTAACAAATACAATACCAAACGAAATTAACAAAGCAACTGAATTATCCAAATATATGGATAATTCAGCTGTAACCACAACTTAAACTAATCAAAATGAGTCTGAAAACCCCCTAGAAAAATCTTGTTGTGTGATGAAGATTTTCCAGCCTCACCAAGCCCAAAATAATGTGATGGACTCTGCAATTCCGTGGTTCATTGCGAACGACCTGTGGAATACTCGTCATTAATTTGCAATGAAATTAATACTAGTTTCATAGAAAACTCCGCGATTCTGCTAAAGACAAAGATTACATTCCATCTTGTGAATATCTCCATATTCCGTGAAAACTGTAATACCTACCGAAGTTGTCTACTGACTACGTCCCAAATCAAAAATCAAACCAAGATATCCCCAATGACCCCAAGGATATGGAAAATTCTGATGCAACCTCACATCAAACGAATCAAAATTATTTTAATAATCAAAACGAGCTTGAAAACATTCCCGAAAAAGGCCTTACAAAAAAAGGTCTACCTAGAAAACGAAAGCGCATGCGAATAAGCGCATCTAAGGATACGATACGACTGTGTTTCTTTAGTACGAGCACAGCATACAGAGGGAGACAGCAGCGACACGAGCGTATGTGTGTATTGCGTGAGCGCCTCTCGCGCGAGTGTGCGTGCCGCCCGCCTCACACCCGCGTTGCCTGCAGCGCGGGGAGCGTCAGTCAGCCTGTGTGAGCGAGCACGCAAACGACGCAATTTCTGTTAATTATGGGTAAAACATGCATAGTACCAAAGTGTAAGAGTTCGAGAGAAAAGAATAGGAAAGTGACACTTCATATTCTGCCAAGAGATCCTCAAAAGTAAGTACTTGCAATGTATACTATATTATACATAATTTTTTCTCGTGTTTTTCTGCTGGGATTTGATGTAATACTTGACAATATGATGTAAAACTGACATGGATGGCTACATCAGATGTCTCTGTCTGATGTAAGCCCAAACACCTGGGTGAATTAGGTAGGTGCCATGTCAGCGCTTCCCCCTAATCGTGCCGGCTACACTAAACTGGAAGGAAAACACGAACTATTTTAATAATTACCTATGTACTTACCTAACCAATTTAGATGTAATAAAATACATAGTTACTATTCACCCATTTAATGAAAATACATAACGGCGCGCGGCGACGGTTGATTTCTTCTCTCTCTCTCCGCACCGCTATCGCGTCGTCGTCGACGACGACTCGACTCGACTCGACAACCCTATCGCCTGTTGCTGTATAAATATAACAGCGTGTATCTATAGCACACTTATTTCACACGTACGACGTCGTGTCGCCGGCCTGGTACGAGTACGTTTAAGATTATTACTCAATTGATTTTATATCAAATTGCATTTATTTGATCTAAATAAACATATACCTAGTAACAATATGACACAAACTAAGAAGTTGTTTTTATGAGATAGGCATAGATTATAATTATAATACACTTACATTAAACGTTTATGTTGATTTAGTCCCACTCTTCTCTAACTTTTATGCTCAATGTGATCTCTGTATCTTGATATCATAATATACCTAGTAAGTAGTAATACCTATATGCAATATCCATGACAAACATTGATATGGTTGAAGTTCTAATTATTAAGTTTATATATGTAGTAATATTTATTGGGTGTATCAGGATAGGTTTGAGAATAGGTTTCTGTATAGAGTTTTATAATAATTTATTTTATTTACATGTTCCTTTACAAGTATTCCTACTGATGTAGTATTCTTAACCTTCATACGGCCCTCGGGTCTTTTTTGAACCAAATCATGACAAAAAGTGTAATATCTCAGGGAGTTCATGTTTATTTTTTTAAATATTTTATGACTTTTCATAAATTAACCAAATAAACACATTTTAGGCAAATTCGAACCGAGTACTAGTTTACATTTTTGTCTATACTTTTTTTTACTTAAACGTCCTTTGGGTCAACACTGACCCGGAATTTGTTTTTTTTTTTTTTTTTTCTAATCCGGTATGGGTGGCTGAGTTGGAGGGGCTTAAGCGCATGCTCCGACCAGCCAATATCACCTCCGAGAAGGTAGGTGCCATACCGGAGACTTCCCTGGATTGCTGGCTATACTGGACCAGAGGAGAACACAACCGAGGCTGCTATGCGGCCATGTTACATCCAGTACGGTGGTAGCAACCCAGTCGGCTACAATTTGAGCCTACCACCTAGTAAGGGGCAAGGGAAGGGACCTACACTTTATTTATTTAATTATTTATTTATTTATTTTAGACAGGCAGACTAGGCTGATACGTCTAAATCCAGTTAAAATTTGTTGTTTTTCGTCATTATCTTAGATTTTTTTGATTTTTTTTTTTCGTTTTATACCGAACTGTGAAGCGGCAGGTGTAGGTATGCACGTAAATTTTTTCGTCAGAAAAAATTGGTACACGCCGACGGGATTCGAACCGCCGACCTTGCTATGCTTATGCTTGACTATGCTTTGGGCATAAGAAGCCGATGCCCAAAGCACTTGGCCACCCGCCGCTTGTCCCGCTGGTTGGAACCTTGAGGAAAAATAAGGCCAGAATTCCTCCACAGCTACTGGACACCAAAGGAAAATCAGTATTTTCTTCTACATTTGCTTTTGAAGAGACCACAACACTCGTATCTTACATTGGAAAGTAAAATGCATGCGTAATTCTTCTCAGTACCTTCCATAAAGGCATGGAAATTGAACAAGCTCCGCAGAAAAAACCAAAAATGATTCTCGACTATAATAAGAACAAGGGAGCAGTTCACACACTGGACCAGTCAGTTGCCGGTTACACCAGCACAAGAAAAACTAAACGCTGGCCCCAGGTTGTTTCCACAAACATCGTTGACATATCAGCATACAACGCCTTCGTTTTGTTCACCAACGTGAATTCCGAATGGAAAAAGGCGTGTTTGGCAAAGCGGCTATTTTTTTTTAGAAAATCTCGGTCACCAGTTAGTGACACCATTTATTCAAAAACGCTCACACCTCCCCCAAGCATCTTATTCGAGAGACATTGCAGTACGAATACAAGCGGAAGTAGAAACTCCAGCTGCAACGTCAACTGCAGACAACAGGACAACGGGTGCTAAACGAAGCCTATGTCAGCTTTTCCAAAAAATACTGACAACAAAACAAGCTTGGTCTGTAAAATATGTATAAAAAGTTTGTTTGCAAACGACATTCGGTCACACAAGTTTTTTACACAAATTGTAACCAATTTTGTAATTTTGCTTTTCTAATAAAGGTTCTAAAAGACATTTTTCATTTATTTTACATAATTTATTTAGTAAGCACACCCCAAATTTAACGTATTAATAATTAAGTAAATGATTAACAATTGTTAAATAATCCACTTCTAAGGAAAAGTAAAAAAAAACACAATAATACTTATGGGTCTTTTTTGACCCGAGAGGGCCCGAACGATAGAATAAATTGAGGGCCGTATGAAGGTTAAACATTATTAGTATGAATTTCATATGAGCTCACATGAAAAAATCTATTCTTGAATGCAGTAACGATAATACTTACTGCGCTCTTGATTAGTTCATTAAGTTGTATAAATATAGAACAAACTATGCATCATTGCAGTAACTATATTTCCTACACATAACTGCAGTAAGTGTGCTACTTACTGCACAGAAGCTTAGCATGATTGTATTACCGATAAATATAAACCTACACTAAAACGCATTAAGATGTTTAATTAAATATTGAAAAGGACTATAAATTCAGAATATACGTAATATAAATTCTAATTGCACATTCTTTGGTACAAAATTAAAAAAATCATACAAAATGTTCACGAGAGTTTAGAGAAAGCAAAAAAACTTTGCGCGCGTTTTTCTCGAAACTAAGTTGGATCGAGTTACTGCATTCTTCATAACGACGGCAGTGTAGCCAAAGACTGTTTATGCACTGTCTAGCTAGAGGGGTAACGTCAGGGCAGCTGGGGTGGCAAAATGTATGCAATACCGTGACGGTATGGTCGAAACCTGCTGCCGCGTCGCGGTCATGACATCACCGTTACCGCGACGCTATCGTCTAGTACGCTGCCTCGCCATGGACAAACTCTATGATGAGCTGTGCAATATCAGAAAACCTTTCAATTTTATTGCTAGGTATACAATTCAATGAGCAACAAAACACGGCTGCGAAAAAATGGTCAGAGGTTTTAAAAAAATGTGAACAAAAATATGAAAATATATTTAAAGTGGTATCGTTTCTGTTCAGTGTTCCTGCATCATCTGCCTATTGCGAAAGAGTATTCAGCATCATGAATGCAAAATGGCGCGATGACAAGAGCAGATGTTCCGTCGAACTAATAAAAAGTGAATTGCTGGTGTATATGAACTACAAATATAAAGACCTGTTAAAAATAGCAATAAGTACAGAAAAATACAACTTCAAATAGTGCAAAAACAACAAAAATATGTAGATTATTTTTATTTCTTATTTTTATAGTTTATAAAATTGTTCGAACAATGATGAATTATTTTTGTGAGTATTGTGTTGTGGTCGAGTATATCAAATATTACGACAAATATCGACGCAATCGTAAAGAAATCATTGCTCGAAGTAAGTACAAAACAGCAGAAAATCCCGAAATCAATGACCTGAAAAAATCAGTCCAATTCCCGTCATCGAAGCATGATTAATTTGAGATCAAGATGACATTAACTTACACGAAAAAAACCAGACCACTAGGAATGTGAGATCCTTACCCTGAAAAAAGAAAACTCCCTCATAAAATAAGAGCTTATCTCGCAACAGCAATGGGCAAGAAGCTTGAATCTGGAAATCACTGGTGCTCCAGAAACAAAAAACGAGACGATAAACTTATACCACTATCGACTTGATCTGGCAGACACGTTGTGCAACATCGGTATTATTCCACAAAGTGCAAGTGGCAACAAACGTGGTAGACCCAACAGCAGCTTCAGTAGTGTAGATAATGAACTAGCAGCTAAGAAGATGCGTGGGCCAGTGCAATATGTACCACCTAAAAATGTTCGAATGGACAAAGTAGCGCATTGGCCGTTGTTCGGAGAAATAAATTGTCGTTGTAAATTACTAAATTGTAAAGGGTTAACGCAAACTAAAATGTGAGAAGTGTGGGTTAGCTTTATGCTACAATAAAAAGAAACATTGTTTTCGTTATTTTCACATGAATTAGTAGGTAAATTTTATTAGTAAATATAAGAATACATTATAAGAACCCAATACACTCATGTTTTGTCTGCTAAATAAAATATATAAATAAATGCATAATGTAGGCTAGATACAACATAAGGTTTTTTTAAATAAATCAGCCAACGTCAAATCTTCCTAGATATAAGAATACATTATAAGAACCCAATACACTCATGTTTTGTCTGCTAAATAAAATATATAAATAAATGCATAATGTAGGCTAGATACAACATAAGGTTTTTTTAAATAAATCAGCCAACGTCAAATATTCCGCAACCTAGGGATCCCAAGATCCACGGTGCAGTTTATTATTCAACGAAATAGGTTGCATCCATATCACGTACAAAGGGTGCAAGCTTTGCTGCCTGAAGATTACGCACCGAGACTGAGATTTTGCCGTGAAATGCTGAGACGACACAGGGAGGATCCACAGTTTTTCAATACCGTTCTATGGACAGACGAGTCGAATTTCAGGCGAATGGGGATATTTAATATCCACAACCTGCATTATTATGCAAGAGTGTAATCCCCGCATTATCCGGAATGATCGATTCCAACATCAATTCGGAGTTAACATGTGGGCCGGTATTATTGGCCAGCAATTGCTATGACAAGAATTGCCACGAAGACTAAATGGCGCGGCATATTTAAATTTTCTGCAAAACAACTTCAACCAAATCTTGGACGAAGCAGAGGGTCCAGACGAAATAAGAGAAGAACTGCGGCTACAACACGATGGGGCCCTGGCTCATTTCGCTATAGCCGTACGAAATCATTTAAATGAACAATTTCGCAACCGATGGATCGGTCGACGCGGGGCCATTGAATGGTCACCCCGGTCGCCAGACAGGCAGGGGGGGGGTGAGTACTTATATTAACTCCGCTCTATAACCCGCTCCCCAGCTTGCTAGTTTTGGTTCGCGTCAAGTATTTGATTTCCCTGATGCCATCCATATCTGGAAGACGTTCCCCTATCCACCACCCGGGGTCGCGCCCGATGGGAGGTCTAGCAACTCCACACGGGAACCTATTTCTAACCTCACCCAGCCTAACCTAACCTATTGCTAACCTAACCTAACCCAGCCCAACCTAACCTATTTCTAACCTAACCTAATTCTAACCTAACCCTGCCTAACCTAACCTATTTCTAACCTAACATAACCTATTTCTAACTTAACCCAACCTAACCTAACCAAACCTAACCCAACCTAACCTATTTCTAACCTAACCAAACCTAACCTATTTCTAACCTCACCCAGTGTAACCTATTTCTAACCTAACCTAACCAATTTCTTACCTAACCTATTTCTAACCTAGCTTAACCATACTTCCTTACCGACTATATTCTTGTGCGTACCTATCTAACCAGTCACAATGCATTGCTCGTGTTGTGATAAAGTAATCATCGATAATGAATTCATGAAGTGCGCGAACTGTAACCGATGTTACTATTTTGTCTGTGCGGGTTTTGTTGAGTCTTCATTCCGCAATCTTCGCACCCAGCGCAAGAGCACATGGACTTGCAAGACATGTAAGCGGGGTCCGGGCTCCGGATCCAACACTCCCCGCGAGCAGTCCCCGGATCGCGCGCAGCAGGCTAGCCGCGAACAAACGCGCGCCAACATGGCGGCGCTGGCGGCGGGCTCCTGCGATGGCGGCGGAGGCGGAGACGCGACCAATATCATTATACCGAGCGACGACGTTGCGGCAGTGCCGGGCTCCGACATGGATCGATTGTTGAAGCTGGTAGATTTACACCTGGTGAAGTGGACCGTCAAAATTGACGAATCGCTGGCGCGGATCGATTCAAGATTAACGGAGCTATTTAATAAAGCACAAACTACGTCTGACAGACTCGACGAATTGGAATCTAAGCAGAATCTCATATCGGAAATGATCGACGTACTCACGCATGATCACGAAAAGGCTGCATCGGAGCTACGCCGGGAGATCACTTCGTTGAAAAGTCGTGCAGATGAATCTGACCAGCGAGCGCGGCAGTGTAACGCTGAAATTCAAAATATTCCGGAGCGCAAAGGCGAGAACTTAGTGTCAATCGTGGAGCAAATATGCCGTGTCATTGAGGTGCCGGTGCGGCCGTGCGATATCCTAGCGGTACACCGTGTCCCGCACAACGTCAGCGAGGCGGCCGGCGGCGGAGGCCGCGGAGGCGGCGGCAGACCTAAGAATATCATCGTACGTCTGTCGACCTGCATCCTCCGCGATAACGTCGTCAGTGCGTCGCGCCGGGCGCGCGCATCCACCGACCGACTCGACCTGGGCGGCGGAGGCGGAGCCGGCGGCGGCGGAGGCGGTGCGCCTCCAAAGAGCATATACATCAACGAACATCTTACACTCAGGAACAAACAATTGTTTCGTCAAGTCAGGGAAAAGTGTGCGGCCCTCGGCTACAAAGATGCATGGATACGCAACGCATCTATACTTGTGCGGAAACAGGATCTATCGAATGTATTGCGCATTAAGACAGAAGTGGATCTCGCCAAAATCATATAAGTACCTTTCACATTACCTATTGGCTTGCCCTTTTGCGATACATTTAAGTACAGCCCACATTTACTGTTGCGTAAGTTGTGTCATCATGAGTGACCTGTACCTATACTTGCATGTTGTTTGCTTAGTATTTACTACACATTTGCATACTCGCTTGTATATTTTCCCTAACTATGCTCTGTATAATTGTCTTTATTTAGTGGAATACCAAGTACCACCCAATATAAAAAGTACTTAAGGCCGTGACAAACGCCAACGACCTTGAGCATTCGGGAATTCTACATAATGTACCATGCGACTGCTAATTTCGCTTCGCACGTTCAAGTCACATTTAGCGTAGTTTGTCGCTATCAGCCTAAAGAGTTGATGGTTCGGGGTTCGAATCCCACTTTCGTATGTTTTTTTTTTTTGCTTTTTTATTATTTTAATTATTAAAATGATTGTGGCTTATGTAACTGATGCGTGATTCTAATTTTTTATTTTTTATTATTTTACCTAAATAACATTTTATTGTAATTTCTTCCAAATTATTTTAGTTCATGTACTTACCACTTTTTATAAACCTCTAAATAGACTATCGATGAAAACTAAAATAAAAAAAGGTAGGTAGGTAATAGGTAGATAGGCATTTAGGTATGTATGGCAAATATCATAGCAACATAGGTACCGGCCGGCGCGCGCGGCGCGCGCGGCGGCAGCATGGCACGGTGCGGTGGGGTGCGGTGCGGTGCGGTAACTCAGTAGCAGCGTGCCACTCACGCATGCAAGCAAGCAATAACAAGCCGCTCCTCCGCGCCGCGCCGCCGCTCCTCCGCGCCGCGCCGCGCCGCCGCGTCGTCACCGCTCCGCGCCACCACAGTGCCGCCGCCGCCCCCGCTCCGCAGCGCGCCGCTGTTGCTAGGCTACTTTTATTTAGGCACGGTTCTATAGTCCTTGCATCTCAAGCGCAGACAGCGTTATACCACACCCGTGACACTAGTCACATTTTCTATGAAGCGGCCGAAAATGTGTACCTACTGCTCACGTACGCGGGCGCCTTTGCGTGTATTGGTGCGACCTCGATAACTTGGGTACAGGGTTGGCACTCTTTATGAGAAGTTTGTAGTGGACAATATTATAAATTATATTTGATGTAATTTAAAAGGAAACATTTTTAATTATGACTATCTATGTATATGTACCTCTTAACATTATTGGAGGGCAAGAAAAAAAGAAAAACATCAACTTATATGCACATGTTTTATTTTTACTCGCTAACTAAACGACAATTTTGCAGTGAAAGTTTCACTAAATTTTGGAAACTTTGCAATAGGTATTCCATTTTTATTATTTTTAAGCCGAATCGTATGTGAAGCTAAAGTGAAATTTTCAATGTATACTTGCCGCCATTTTGAACTTTTTAGTTACTGGACCGATTGCTTTCAAAATTGATATCTGGGTGTCTGTGTAGGCTCTGAATACGAATCTGTAATCAAAATTAAAAAAAAGTGGCCGCCATTTTGAACTTTTTAGTTACTGGACCGATTGCTTTCAAAATTGATATCTGGGTGTCTGTGTAGGCTCTGAATACGAATCTGTAATCAAAATAAAAAAAAGTGGCCGCCATTTTGAACTTTTCAGTTACTGGACCGATTGATTTCAAAATTGATATCTGGGTGTCTGTGTAGGCTCTGAATACGAATCTGTAATCAAAATAAAAAAAAAGTGGCCGCCATTTTGAACTTTTCAGTTACTGGACCGATTGCTTTCAAAATTGATATCTGGGTGGCTGTGTAGGCTCTGAATACGAATCTGTAATCAAAATAAAAAAAAGTGGCCGCCATTTTGAACTTTTTAGTTACTGGACCGATTGCTTTCAAAATTGATATCTGGGTGTCTGTGTAGGCTCTGAATACGAATCTGTAATCAAAATAAAAAAAGTGGCCGCCATTTTAAACTTTTCAGTTACTGGACCGATTGCTTTCAAAATCGATATCTGGGTGTCTGTGTGGGCTCGGAATACGAATCTGTAGTCAAAATTAAAAAAAAGTGGCCGCCATTTTGAACTTTTTAGTTACTGGACCGATTGATTTCAAAATTGATATCTGGGTGTCTGTGTAGGCTCTGAATACGAATCTGTAGTCAAAATTTAAAAAAAGTGGCCGCCATTTTGAACTTTTCAGTTACTGGACCAATTGCTTTCAAAATCGATGTCTGGGTGTCTGTGTGTGCTCTGAATACGAATCTGTAGTCAAAATTAAGTGGCCGCCATTTTAAACTTTTTAGTTACTGGACCGATTGATTTCAAAATTGATATCTGGGTGTCTGTGTAGGCTCTGAATACGAATCTGTAGTCAAAATTTAAAAAAAGTGGCCGCCATTTTGAACTTTTCAGTTACTGGACCAATTGCTTTCAAAATCGATGTCTGGGTGTCTGTGTATGCTCTGAATACGAATCTGTAGTCAAAATTAAGTGGCCGCCATTTTAAACTTTTTAGTTACTGGACCGATTGCTTTCAAAATAGATATCTCCGTGTCTGTGTGGGCTCTAAATATGAATCTGTAGTCAAAACTAAAAAGTGCAAGATGGCGGCAACTATTTTTAAATTTTGAAAACGGATTCGTATTCAGAGCCCATACAGATACCCAGATATCAATTTTGAAAGCAATCGGTCCAGTAACTAAAAAGTTCAAAATGGCGGCCACTTTTTTTTAATGTTCACTACAGATTCGTATTCAGAGCCCACGCAGACACCCAGATATCGATTTTGAAAGCAATCGGTCCAGTAACTAAAAAGTTCAAAATGGAGGCCGTTTTTTTTTTATTTTGACAACGGATTCGTATTCAGTGCCCACACAGACACCCAGATATTGATTTTGAAAGCAATCGGTCGAATAACTAAAAAGGTCAAAATGGCGGCAACTTTTTTTAAATATTCACTACATATTTGTATTCAGAGTCCACACAAACACCCAGATATCGATTTTGAAATCAATCGGTCCAGTAATTAAAAAGTTCAAAATGGCGGCAACTTTTTTTAAATGTTCACTACAGATTCGTATTCAGAGCCCACACAGACACCCAGATATCGATTTTGAAAGCAATCGGTCCAGTAACTAAAAAGTTCAAAATGGCAGCCGCTTTTTTTAAATTTTGACAACGGATTCGTATTCAGAGTCCACACAGACACCCAGATATCGACTTTGAAAGCAATCGGTCCAGTAACTAAAAAGTTCAAAATGGCGGCCACTTTTTTTAAATTTTGACAACGGATTCGTATTCAGAGTCCACACAGACACCCAGATATCGACTTTGAAAGCAATCGGTCCAGTAACTAAAAAGTTCAAAATGGCGGCCACTTTTTTTAAATTTTGACAACGGATTCGTATTCAGAGCCCACACAGACACCCAGATATTGATTTTGAAAGCAATCGGTCGAATAACTAAAAAGGTCAAAATGGCGGCAACTTTTTTTAAATATTCACTACATATTTGTATTCAGAGTCCACACAAACACCCAGATATCGATTTTGAAATCAATCGGTCCAGTAATTAAAAAGTTCAAAATGGCGGCAACTTTTTTTAAATGTTCACTACAGATTCGTATTCAGAGCCCACACAGACACCCAGATATCGATTTTGAAAGCAATCGGTCCAGTAACTAAGAAGTTCAAAATGGCGGCCGCTTTTTTTTAATTTTGACAACGGATTCGTATTCAGAGTCCACACAGACACCCAGATATCGACTTTGAAAGCAATCGGTCCAGTAACTAAAAAGTTCAAAATGGCGGCCACTTTTTTAAATTTTGACAACGGATTCGTATTCAGAGTCCACACAGACACCCAGATATCGACTTTGAAAGCAATCGGTCCAGTAACTAAAAAGTTCAAAATGGCGGCCACTTTTTTTAAATTTTGACAACGGATTCGTATTCAGAGTCCACACAGACACCCAGATATCGACTTTGAAAGCAATCGGTCCAGTAACTAAAAAGTTCAAAATGGCGGCCACTTTTTTAAATTTTGACAACGGATTCGTATTCAGAGTCCACACAGACACCCAGATATCGACTTTGAAAGCAATCGGTCCAGTAACTAAAAAGTTCAAAATGGCGGCCACTTTTTTTAAATTTTGACAACGGATTCGTATTCAGAGTCCACACAGACACCCAGATATCGACTTTGAAAGCAATCGGTCCAGTAACTAAAAAGTTCAAAATGGCGGCCACTTTTTTAAATTTTGACAACGGATTCGTATTCAGAGTCCACACAGACACCCAGATATCGACTTTGAAAGCAATCGGTCCAGTAACTAAAAAGTTCAAAATGGCGGCCACTTTTTTTAAATTTTGACAACGGATTCGTATTCAGAGCCCACACAGACACCCAGATATCGACTTTGAAAGCAATCGGTCCAGTAACTAAAAAGTTCAAAATGGCGGCCACTTTTTTTAAATTTTGACAACGGATTCGTATTCAGAGCCCACACAGACACCCAGATATCGACTTTGAAAGCAATCGGTCCAGTAACTAAAAAGTTCAAAATGGCAGCCGCTTTTTTTAAATTTTGACAACGGATTCGTATTCAGAGCCCACACAGACACCCAGATATCGACTTTGAAAGCAATCGGTCCAGTAACTAATAAGTTCAAAATGGCAGCCGCTTTTTTTAAATTTTGACAACGGATTCGTATTCAGAGCCCACACAGACACCCAGATATCGACTTTGAAAGCAATCGGTCCAGTAACTAAAAAGTTCAAAATGGCGGCCACTTTTTTTAAATTTTGACAACGGATTCGTATTCAGAGCCCACACAGACACCCAGATATCGACTTTGAAAGCAATCGGTCCAGTAACTAAAAAGTTCAAAATGGCGGCCACTTTTTTTAAATGTTCATATGATTAAGATTCGCTCCGGTGAAGGAAAACACCGTGAGGAAACCTGTGCACAGCAGTACATATAAAATTGTTGTGGACACCGCTTCCAATCCAGCTTGTCACGTGGAAATGTATAACAATTCCCTTCCATGTTCATGGGAAAGGCTTGCGCTCAGTAGTAGGACATTAAAATTGACTCAAGAAGAAGAATAAGAAACCAAATTGATATCTGATTTGTGTAACATAAATTTCATTATTTCACATAAGAATGAAAATTTCACAGTAATTTTGCAGAATGTGCAAAATTTCACTGCAAAATTTCAAGTGAAATTTTTGTGCAAAATTGCGCCTTGCATCTCTAAGTAAGTGCGAACAAGGAGGTTTGAAGTCCACCGCGCGCGCGGGCGCGGCCGGCCCGATCGTTGTTCTGTGCTGTGAGTGCGAAAGAACTGCGCGCGTACGTGTAAGTAGCTACTACTCCCTCTCGAAGGTGCGCTCGCTCTCCTCTCGACAGTCGGTGCCAGCCTGACTAGCCGTCCGCCAGAAGTCGACCAGACAGCGCTCGCGGGCTGCGGGGCGCGGGGGGAAGCAAACTCGCTTCGAGGCGGAGCGTCGCTTCTATACGCCAGTATTATAAGTATTCTATGGTTATACCACAGTACCTATTAGTTATTCTGTGGTTATACCAACGAAAGCCATGCATATAACGCCCCGTCAAGTTACGTACCGGAGCGTATACTGATAGATACCACAGAAGAGAGATATTACTGATACGGTCGTACTGTATACTGGTACGGAAAATGACACGGTGGCAACATCACCTACAATACAACATCCGAGATGTCAGCTCGTAACAACTGGTGAAGTAGGTGCTATGTCAGTGCTTTTCTTCGGTCGTACCGGCTTCACTGAACTGGACGGAAAAAAAGAAGGGAGTCATATCCCGAAATAGTTTGTATTTTCCGTCCAGTTTAGTGTAGCCGGCACGACCAAAGGGAAGCACTGACATGGCACCTAAGTTCACCCGGTGTTATGGGCTGACATCACGGATGTTATAGGTGATATAGCAAACTGTGTCAGTTTACATAAAAAAATCCCTCAGTCGCCTTTTACGACATGCACGGGGAGAGATGCAGTGGGGCTATTATTTTAAATTACCATCCCACACGGTACAAATATACCTAACCACCTATCTTTTTTCCATTCGATCCAAACACAGAAGACAGAAATGACGACCGACACGCGGGCGCAGCAGGGCAGGAGCGAGCAAGCGAGCCCGGAACTAAAATTGTATCTAGTATTGAAGTGCCTGCTAAATTGACGAAGGCAAAAATTTTACCCTTCCGACTGAAGAATTACGTCAATAATTTCATGTAGGCGTTTTTTGTTTTTTATTTTTATCTCCTTTCGTGGATAAAATAATAAAAAAAATTGAATAGAGTTTTCTCAGAGCTTTGTGACCTTTGAATCGGTGGTATTGTAAAATTGTAATAATACACACATACTCAGATTTTCAAAAATTCATGCTTTTTTTATATATTTTTAATTTTATGTTTATTACTTACTTTTACTCATTATTAAAAAAACCAGCAATGCACTTTGTTGGTAAGGAACCAAAATATAGGTTGGTATTTTTTTAATTTTCTGAATGTGTGTCAATTGGTCAGTTTTGGACCTTCTTTGTCGCACTTTTTGCATGTTTTGCGTATTTGGCGTTTGTCACCGCCTTAAGCTAAGCGCAAACTGCTGCGATCAAGGCGATCACGGCGGTGGCGGTGGCGGTGGCGATCAGATGGGTTATATGCAATTGTGTGTGCAAGCGCACATTGGCGCGGTCGATCGCTGCACGCGTGCGGTCAGTGCGCGGTCCGATCGCGGCGGTGGCGGCGGTGGCGATCAGATCGCGCCTGCAGCATCTGATCGCGTGATAATCATAGGAACTGACAAAAGGATGGAGGAAATATTTATAAACGAGGTCTACAAACACTCAATTCTATACAATACTGCTCACGCGGAATTAAAAAAAAGTGCAATTTAAAAAAGTAAAACAAAAGTAAAAAATAAAAACTAAAATTTAAGAGTAAAAAAAAGGAAAATTTCTTAAATTTTGTAGTTAAAAGTACGAAAATTACGAAATTACGCAACCACCGCGGCACCACCGCCGTCGAATCTGAACGCTCTGATCTGCGCGACTTTTGAACGCCACCGCCACCGCTGCATTGGCCGCCACCGCTATGACCGCCACCACCGCGCCAGTTTGCGCTTAGCTGAACACGGTCCCGGTTTACCCTCCAAGGACTCACAACTATGTGCACTTTGTTATTTGCTTATATTTCTGTGTTGTTATTCTAGATTATGTCTTTCAATATTGTGTGCCTCATAATAAGGTATGTATAAATGCTTCATTCATTAGGCTGCTTGCCGTAGCATATGGTCATATAATTAAAGTTACTATAAATCCTCTTGCTAATCACTGTATATCTGAACTAGTATCAATAAATGTATGTTTTCTTGCTGTGCGCGACTATATGCGCGCGTGTTATGTACAGGCACTATTGGATAATATTGTCAAGCTAAGCGCAAACTGCGGCGATCAAGGCGATCACGGCGGTGGCGGTGACGGTGGCGATCAGATAGGTATATGCAATTGCGTGTGCAAGCGCACACTGGCGCGGTCGATCGCTGCACGCGTGCGGTCAGTGCGCGGTCCGATCGCGGCGGTGGCGGCGGTGGCGATCAGATCGCGCCTGCAGCATCTGATCGCGTGATAATCATAGGAACTGACGAAAGGATGGAGGAAATAATTATAAACGAGGTCTACAATCACTCAATTCTATACAATACTGCTCACGCGGAATTCAAAAACAGTAAAACAAAAGTAAAAAAAAGTAAAAAATAAAAAAAAGTTAAATTTAAGGGTTAAAAAAAAGTAAAATTTCTTCAATTTTGTAGTTAAAAGTACGAAAATTACGAAATTACGCAACCACCGCGGCACCACCGCCGTCGAATCTGAACGCTCTGATCTGCGCGACTTTTGAACGCCACCGCCACCGCTACTTTGGCGGCCACCGCTATGACCGCCACCACCGCGCCAGTTTGAGCTTAGCTTCACTGATTCTCACAATACCTACTGGCCTGATGATTGTCCGCATTTAATACTACATTTGCATTTATTTTGTTCGCACGTTTTAGTTAACTTTATACCTATATATACTGTATTTTTCACTCACTCGCAGTGGTTGCTTTTGCCTTTATTCTGCACTGATTGCCATGTTGAACAAGACCTGCTTCAGCCTTTTGTTTTAGTTGTTATGTATATAGCTACGCTGCTAATGATCTTATATTTATGTTTGGCCTATTTACATGCTCATAACTATGAACCTGACCCATACAAGCGGAGCGCTCTGCATGGTGAAGTGGCAAGAGTCCTCAGATACGGCGGCAAGTCCAGGGAAGAGGAATTGCTGAAAGACGCAAACGGCACCTTCCTCGACCCTGAGGGCTCGGCTCAACTGCTGTCCGAGACGTTTTACCCGCAGGACTCCAGCTTGGGCGAGACCTCGGCCCAAAGCCGAACCAGACATTTCGTCGACACGCATGGCACCTTGTCCTCCGAACAGGAGCCGCCCTTTACGAGAGTGGAGCTTGACACGGTCCTCCGGGGCTTGAACCCGAAGAAGGCCCCGGGTGCTGATGGGCTTACTTCGGACGTCTGTGGCAGAGCGATCGGCGTCGACTGCGGTCTTTTCCTGTCCCTGGCCAATGTTTGCCTCAGGGCAAAGTTCTTTCCCAGGGTATGGAAGTCGGCAGTAATCAGGATAATACCAAAGCCGGGAAAGGACGATTATTCCGCCCCCAAGTCTTACAGGCCGATCGGGCTGTTGCCTGTGTTCGGCAAGGTGGTCGAAAAGATGTTCGCCACGCGTCTTCTGTGGAAGCTGGGCAGCGGTGGCCAGTTGAATGTCAACCAATATGGTTTCATCCCCCAGAGATCCACGGAGGACGCGTTGTACACCGCCCTGCTGAAAATCCGGGAGGGCCTCGCCAGAAAACATCTGGTCGCACTCGTGTCTCTGGACATAGAGGGAGCCTTTGATAACGCCTGGTGGCCGGCTATCAAGGCCCAACTATTGCGGAAGGGTTGTCCGAGTAATCTCTTCGGTCTTATCTCCAGCTACCTCAGTGACCGCACGGTCACGGTACAGTATGCTGAGGCTGAGGCATCCAGAGCAACCAACAAAGGTTGCATCCAGGGCTCTACATGTGGGCCGTTGCTCTGGAACATTATTCTGGACTCCCTTCTGGACCTGATAGCTGGCCTGGGAATCGACATCCAGGCGTTCGCTGACGACATCATTATTATAGTCAGCGACTCGAGCTCCCGGGGTCTAGAGACGCGGGTAAATAGGGCCCTTTCGGAGATCTCCGGGTGGGGGGTTGCTAACAAGCTCAATTTTGCGCCGCAGAAAACCAATGCTCTGCTGGTGACAAAAAAGCTGAAATATGATCAGCCCCAGTTCGTCATGGACGGTGTGAACATTGAACTCAAACCGTCCATCCGGCTGCTGGGGTTGATCATAGATGCGAACCTCACCTGGAGTCAGCATGTCGGTGCGCTCTGCGCGAAATCTACGGCCATCTTTAACAGCCTGAGTCGGGCAGTTAGACCGACTTGGGGGCTGAATAGCGAGATCGTCAGGCTCATTTACACGGCGGTCATTGAGCCCATAATGCTGTACGCCAGCAGTGTGTGGGTGGACGCCACCGACAAGGCGTATGTGGGCCGGAAGCTCGATGCGGTGCAGCGAGCCTTCGGCCTGCGTATAGCCAGAGCTCATCTCACTACGTCGCTGATGTCCGTATTGATTCTGGCTAGGCTGCTCCCACTGCGCCTGCGTATTCAAGAGGCGGCGTGTCTTTACATCGTTAAAAGAGAGGGGACCAAGATGTAGACTGTTATTTATGGGACGAAACAGAGGGTAAAAGAGGAAGTGTGGAAATAAGCACATTGTATTTTCACATACATCCTTTCCCATCCAAACGCGAAGCATGTGCGACTGATGTCAGACGGCTGCGGAGGTCAGCATAAGAACTTTCACTTCTGCAGCATTTGCCTCCGTGCACTCAAAACGCACCACGTACTAGAGACAATTGATCACAAATTCTTTGAGAGTGGCCACTCTCACATGGAGTGCGACTCAATCCATTCCAAAATAGAGCAGAAATAAAAAAATGTACCTATATACACGCCAGAGAGTTGGGGGCAAGTAATTCGCATGGCACGTACCAAGCCACGGCCATTCAACGTCCATCACTTACAACATGAAGACTTCTTGGACTTCGGGGCCAAAAACACATTACCAGCTAAAACAATAAACAACAAAAAAGTGGGATTGAACAACGCCGTATGGCTTCAACATCGTAAGAATGAACCAAAGACCATTTTCATAAAGACTGATTACGAAGAACAGGATTTTGTTCCAATAGCATTGAAAAAAAGAGGACAACAGGCAGGGCCGGTCCGTCCATATAGGCGAGTTAGGCAGTTGCCTAGGGCGCCGACATCCGAGGGGCGCCGAAGGCGCCCTCGGATCTCTCTACCAGGTAACCAGGCAACTCTAAAAAAATCGAGAGATCCGAGCGGGCGGCACCTCCAGCGCCCCGCTGTCCCTTTTTTTTCAAATTATACGAATTTGAAAAATCGCTTCTAACATCACTGCGTGCAGCCACTGTACGTCACATTCATTTACAATGTTTTGTCTATGCTTTCCTACATCGTGGTCTATGGTCGGTCTCCTGCCAATCTGGTTCAAAGTGTGTATGTTTTTTTTCTGCCTCCACGCATCGATTGGGAGTTCTACTGCGTCACGTTCCCACATTGACTTTAAAACCATTAAGCGATTCAAGATGGGAAAGTAGGATTGACGCATTGCGTCCATTACGGTATCAGTAGGTGACGTTCATGATGCCCTAATGGGCATTTGTGTGTGAGGACAATACCCTAACAAGCACTTCAGGCAAAGACATTAAACCCTTTTAATCTCTTTGACTTCAGGAAATCAAAGCAGAATCGAGGCTAAATCATTGGCAAAGAAAACAGGAGATTTTAAATTTGTAGTTTGCCTTCTTGTGTCGTATGATATCTTATTCGAGATCAATTTAACTAGCAAAATACTGCAGTAAAAAAAATAATTTAATATCTGCAACATCTGCACTTGAGAAAACAAAATCCTACCTGACAGAATTCAGAAAAGACTTGGCGTTTGAGAAAATGTTAGTGAATGCAAAGGAAATTGCTGAAGAATTGGGTATCCCTGCCTCATTTGCTACAGAGTCAGTACCTACACGACTACGTAAAAAGAAAATCGGGGTGTGGCTGTGTCGTGGACACGGCCGTGTGTTTTACGTGAATACGTGTGTGTACGCATTCTTTGATCCTTTACCTATCGAGTGGTGTAATTATATTTTGGATATAGATAATAGATATGAAGCTACAACACCAAATCGTATCCCCCGATTATGTTATCATCAGTTTTCTGGATTGGCTCCCACTATGGAAGCAAATTTAAAGACATATTCACGTCAAAAATCAGTTCGACTACGAATCATCCGATGAACCAATTGTGGACCCAGAACAAAAATTCAAAGTAGAATTTTATTTCGCTGTGATCGATACTGCAATCATTTCTGTCAGTGAGAGATTCACTCAAACGCAAGAAGTCAGTGCGATTTTCGGTTGCCTGCTCAATGAATCAAAGGAAATTTCTGACAAAGACCTTTTAGAGCAGTGCACCAAGTTGGAGAAGTCTCTCACCCACGGAGAATCTATAGGGATGTCGACGGTACAGATATTTTTGACGAAATTAAAGCACTTTTCAGGCGTACTAAAGATCAGATGCCAGTGGATATGATGAGCTATATATCCAAAAATAAGCGTAAAGACAGCTTTCCAAATTTGTTTACAGCACGGAAAATCTTTTTAACACTTCCAGGATTAGTGGCTAGGAGAGAACGAAGTTTTTCAAAATTGAAATTAATTAAAACATACCTTCGTTCCCAATGTCCCTAGAAAGATTGAGTGGACTTTCCATGTTATTCATAGATTGCTCAAAAAATTGAACTCAGTGATGTCGTTTCGACATTTGCCAAAGCAAAGGCGCGTAAAGTAAACCTCGGTCCTACCTAATTCTTCTTTATAATTGATTGTATAGTTTAATCTAGTAAGATTCAACCATAATAAATTTATACTTTAAATTGATATAATTTGGATTGTATTGAACCTTGTATAAAATTTAATAAATAAACACCAAAATAATACTAGGTATTATTTCGCTGTTTATTTATTAAATATTATACAATTTTCAATTCAATATAATATATGACATATTATGTAAGAACGTAATGCAATATTCATTTCAGGAAAATGTTAACATTTGCTGATAATTTTTTTTAATTTACGTCTATGCTTCCTATGTGAATCACTGGTGTAAAAGCGTTCTTTGTGCCCCAGTATCTAGGGGCGCCCACAAGGTGGCTTGCCTAGGGTTCCAAAATGGCACGGGCCGGGCCTGACAACAGGCGACGGATGAGCCTGTAGATTACGAAGAACAGGATTTTGTTCCAATAGCATTGAAAAAAAGAGGACAACAGGCGACGGATGAGCCTGTAGTTATCTATCGGAGCAGATTACCTATCTCTGCTGCAAAACAAAAAGATCTATTAAAGATGTGTACCGACCTTCAAATACCACGCATTATCATGGCTATTACCATGCCCTACCAGCTTCTACTACCGCCCGGGATTGCCTACCCGAACCAAATTTTGATGAAGATAGTGACAATTTTTTTTAGGTACTATGATTTCAACATGTGTATGATAATATTGATAAGTATACTTAAACAATAAACAAAAATGAAGCTTTGTTTTGATCTCAATACCATTTTTTTTATTTCAACCACCACAACGAGTAATTATTTTATTAAAATTAAAAGGTAAATGCACCATAAGCTTTTTTCATTGAAATTTTAAGCACTAAGGTTTTATAGTAGCGTTGTTTTCAAAGATAGGTGAATTTTTAAAGATCAAAAATAACATATATAACCTAAATTTACACCACAACAAACTAGCCAAATTACCTGTTTTAACATATTGCCACAGTCACAACAAGGTTTTATAGACGAATTTGACCACGGCAAACAAGCCAATGTGAAATATCTTTGTTTTGAAACAAATTTCATGTATATCATGCATAGATTACGAAACGTGACTGTTACGGCTTTCTAAATAATTTTACTTCATACTCCTAACCTAAAGAGGTTCTTAAAAAATCAGTTTTTTGTGTCTCCTGTAAAATTTACAAAATGCACTTTGGCTAGTTTGCCATAGAGGGGACGGTATAATTGCTCACGCCCAAAAAATCATGGCTATGTTTGGCACATCTTATGTGTGCGAACAAACATTTTCTATATTGAAAATTAGGGAAAATTCTCTTCGCAACAGGCTTACTGACGACCACCTTTTCTCATTGCTAAAAGTATCGGCATCGCAAATGGAGCCTGCATATGATGAAATTATGTAGAAACAAAAGCAGTATCACACGTCACACATTCCCACGAGCACCATCGCCGCAGTAGCTGGAACTTCACAGCAAACTTAAATGTACCTACTTGCTTACATTAATTATGTGTAATTTTATGGTATTATGAAACAAAAGAGGAACTTTAATGTTGTCAAATCTATTATTCAATAAATAACTTTATTTCGGAAAATAAAAATATTTTTATTTCAATAATGAATTATATTATAGCCAAAAATTCAAAAACCTGGGCCCCCGTAGATTCTGTTTGTAAATATTGGCCCACTTGGGAAAAAGTTTGCCCATCCCTTCTCTAGACTGTCGTCGGTGCAGCGACGGACCCCATGCTCCGCCAGCTCGGCGAATTCACAGACGACCCGAGCATCTCTGTCGCCGGCGACCGGCCTAATCAACGTGTTCACATCTCGCAAGAGACTTGGCCATCCGTCGACGCAGGGTCCACCGCGCTCAAGGCGGTGTCTCGACACCGGGTATGTTCCTTCCTGTGCCGCACGAAGAAGGGATGCAGTATTAAGGACTGCCATCGACGACATCACACCCTACTTCACGGCGCACCGCAGATTTTTTGTGCCGTGTGGGGCCGGTACTTTAAAAGAATAGCCCCACTGCACCTCTCCCCGTGTATGTCGTAAAAGGCGACTAAGGGATATGAATCCCTTCTTATATCACTGGGTTTAACCCGCCCGGGTTGGTACCACCGCACTGAATGAAAGGTCGGTCGAAACGGCTATGTAAATTGTTTGTTTTCCGGCCAGTTCAGTGTAGCCGGCAGGACCGTAGGGAAGCACTGACGTGGCACCAAGTTCACCCGGTGTTATGGGCTGACATCACGGATGTTGTAGGTGAAGTAGCCAATCGTGTCAGATTCCATAAAAAAAAAGACGTCGGCGCAAACTTCCACAGAGGCGCACCCGTGCGTGGACTATCCCGAAGAGCAGTCGGAGAATGTCGCCTGCGCTCAGACCTGCCGCGGTCATGCGCTACTGAAGATTATTCCTATCTCCGTGCACGGGCCGCATGGCAGCGTCGCTTGCCATAAGACTTTCGCTCTGTTGGATGACGGCAGCACCACCACACTCGCGAAGACGAGCCTCGCACAATAGATTGGCGCAAGTGGGTCTCAGGAGCCGCTATCCATCTCCGCCATCGGATCATCTCGCGCTATTCCCGACTCCAGGCGCGTCTCCTTCGGGATCACTGGCCCCAACGGCAAGGGGTTCGCGCTTCAAGACGCGCACCGTCGACCAGCTGCAACTCACGGTGCAGTCCGTGGATGGCTTCACGCACCTACAAGATGTACCTGTGCGGAGCTACAGTAACGCCGTCCCGAAGCTGCTGATTGGGCAGGACAATTGGCACCTGCTCATAACAGAAGAGTTGCGATACGGTAGCCGCGAAATCCCAGTTGCTTCACAAACGCCGCTCGGATTATTCACGGCGGCGCGGCGCCGGGGGGAGCCACCGTCGGGCGGTCCACTTATTGCATCACTTTGTCGGGCACGCAGTGTGTTCAGATGATGACACTTATGCTTATCAACCGATCAAAATCACAGTGAGCGATGCGCCAACCACGACGTCGAGCTTCGCCGGGCCTGGGCGGACCTAGACCTGGAGAAGATTAACCTTCGCGCTGACCATACGCGCGAACTGGCGTTTCATCCCACCGGCCGCCCCGTTCATGGGCGGTGCGTGGGAACGACTGGTGGGCTCTGTGCGCCGATCTCTCCGCGCCACACTTCAGCAGCGAGTACCCACGGACGAGGTGCTAGCCACGCTGCTCGCAGAGGCCGAGCATACTGTAAATCCTCAGCTCCTCACCCATGTTCCAGTTCACCCCGCAGACCCTGAGGCGATAACGGCTAACCACTTCTTGCTGGGCAGCGCGTCCGGTGTGGCAACACCGGGCGCCTTCGACGACAGCGACCTCGTGCGTCGGCGCCAGTGGCGCGCGGCTCTGCGGCTGGCAGCCCAACTAACATTAGGCGCTAACTGAATAGTTATAAGGGATGCATGAAGGCGCTAACCAAATCTTGACGTTGTAAACAAGAGCTAAGAATAGGAGTTATAGCGTGCTATAACCCTACTATACCCCCGAAATGGGCACAACTTTTAATCGCCTTAGAGTCTTTACTGGCGATACAATAGAGTTATAAAATACATGAAGAGTTATAAAGGTGCTATAGTAGAGCTCTAATAGCACTAGTCAAGCGTTTGAGCGCTAAGAACGTGGCAAATAGGTGAATATTAACTCTTTGAGCGGTATTAAGGGTCTACAAAGGCGATAATAACGGCTTCAGGGGATAATATTAGCTTCTTGATGAACATTTTTAGCCCTTAAGGACATAACTTTATATGGTTAAGCGTGTCGCAGATTTATTTGTATATCCGCGCAGGCGCAGAGTGGTAGACATAATAAATAATACAACAATAGTTTGCAATCGTGAATGAAGGCAGAATAGAATTGCTAACTTTTTCGGGTGGTGTCAATAACAACCTGTGCAATTTTCATTGCGAAGGTAAGTACACTGTGAATAAGTATATGTATTTTTAACAAATAATTGAAGGGCTTGTCGTCTGTTGTCTATTTATCGAAGTGTAATATTTTATTAACATACGGAGTGAGTATAATTTTTTTTATAAATGTACCAAAACCATGTATATGCCAGTTTTAAATAATCACAGTAGTTTTAAATAATCACATTAGAGCACAAATGACCAAAATAGTTCATTAAAGTGGTGTTTTCGTTTGTATATTTCTCATTTTTCAATTTGCTTGGAATTTAAAAATGGCGGTATAGGTTAAGGCTATAAATTAGAATATTGTAACTTCTCTAGATAAAGTATGGCGTTAATGGGCGCTCTTCTGCAACGTACACATCTGTAAGAGTGGTATTGCAGAGTTATTTACTGACTTCGAACGTAACAAGAGACGTAACAATAACCTGTAGCGTTAGGGAGATAAACATGGGCTTGCTGGCCACATGCGCATGGTTTTAGGGTTTCGTATTTATCGCCCGAAAACCTAAATCGCTTAACTTAAATTCGTTTCATTTCTTTCGTGTTATTATTATTATTGTAGGTTATAAACAATCAATAAACCAAGTAATATTTTAATGCATGGGCTGTTGTATTGTATTGTATTGTTTTGTATTGTATTGTTTATTGATCATTCATATGGCAGTTAGACTGCTCTCGAACTTGTCACAATTTGTTCTATCCGGTTCGATTACACCCACGAAGAAGAACCGACAAGAAACTTCGCAGGGTATTTTTTAAACATATTTTTACAAGAATTTAGTGACTAGCCACATAATAACACCGCCCATAGTCTATCTAAAACACAGCTTGAGAGCAAGATTAACAATTTTGCTGAGAGTTCTGACTACAAAGACTTATTAATTAAGTGAATCAGGTGTAAAGAGCCTTTGTCAAACTTTGATACGTAATTTGTATCAACATAACTATGTTAGTATATTAAACTACAATGTAGTATAATTGTATTGTCAAAAATAAAAAAATAAAAATATATGAATATTTAAGATACTTGAAGTATCAAGTTGTCAATGGGTAAATAAAGTTGAGGTACTAATGGTACCTAGTCAAGAGTTAATATTGATTGTAAAAAATACAATTGTCAAAAACCAAAAAATATTAATATATATATAATAAAATATTATCATACTTGAAGTAGGTATCAAGTTGTCAATATGGGTTAATATAATTATTGAGGTACAAATGGTACCTAGTCAAGTATTAACTAATTATGCAGTCAGAAACTCATGATTTTATCTGCTAAGGCCTCCTTTACACTGTAGTAGGCTTTCTTTGCAAGGGTAGATTTTAAGTGTTTCTTAAACAAAGGATCATTAAGATTTTTTACCTCTTCGGGTATTTTATTATATAATCTAATACTATTACAAACAAAACTTTTAGACATTTTAGATGATCTGTGCTTCGTAATTTGAATATTATTTTTACTCCTAGTGTCATGCTGGTGAATATCGGAATGAAGAGTAGCGTTCTGCATATACTTCCTAGCATAGCAGATATTTTGATAAATATAAACACTGGGTAATGTCATGATTCCTACTTTATGAAATACATTTCTACAAGAGTCCCTGGCTTTCATACTGAGTACATAACGCAATGCTCTTTTTTGAAGAACAAATATTCTGCTCGATTCCGCTGCATTTCCCCAAAATAATAGTCCGTAAGACATAAGACTATCGAAGTAAGCATAATAGACAGTTTTAGCAGCTTGCATACCACATAGTTCTTTGATTTTTTTAATGGCAAAACAAGCTGCACTTAGCTTACCAGCAAGCGCATCTATGTGAGGTTTCCAAGTTAAGGTGCGGTCAAATATTACACCTAAAAAGGTTATTTCTTTGGATATGTTCAATGTGAGTTCTTCTGCAGTTTTGGCAATTTCTTGGTTAACAATACGTCTGTGAGTTCCAAGTGCAAAGTGCATAACATTTGTTTTATTTACATTGAGCAAAAGGTTATTAGAGTCAAACCACATCTTTAATGATTGTATTGCATCTATAAAGGACTCACGTAATTCAGTAACGTTTTTGTTTTTCAAAACTACTGATATATCATCGGCAAACATTATTAGCTCAATGTCATCTTTAATGCAAGTAGATATATCATTAACATAAATTAAAAAGAGTAATGGTCCCAGTATGGAGCCTTGAGGAACCCCCATAGAAATCGATTCTACTTCTGACTTATTGCCATTAACATCACAAACCTGCTTTCTGTTACTTAAATATGATTTACAAAGGCGCAACTCTTTATCCCTCACACCATAATGTTCCAATTTCATTAAGATTATATCATGACTAACACAGTCAAACGCCTTAGACAGGTCACAGAAGATGCCGTATGTGTGATTAGAATTATCTAATGATTCAATTACAGCTTTTATCATTGATGCAATGGCATCTCCCGTTGACCTGCCCTTGCAGAATCCAAATTGTTTATAGTTTAGTATGTTATTTTCATTAAAAAAATTAATTAGCCTTTTTTCTATAGTCTTCTCAAATACTTTACTAAAAACAGGAAGCAAAGACACAGGACGATAGTTTCCAATAGTATTATGACATCCTTTTTTAAACAACGGTACTAACCTAGCTATTTTAAGTAAATCAGGGAATGTACCCTCTTCAAAACATTGATTTATAACGGTAATTAATGGATTTATATAATACTATAACTTAATGACTTCATTAGTTTAGGTGAAATATTCCACAGGTCTTGGGAATTTTTGGATTTCAGATCTCTAATGATTTTTTTTATTTCACAATGTGAGACTGGTTTGAAAGTGATTGTTTTAATATTTCGTGGAGTATAACTTACTAGATATTGTGATGCAGCTTCAGAACTAGCTTTGATGTTTTTCGTTGTTTCTGAGCAATAGTAGAAAAATATTTATTAAAGTAATTTGCAACACTTGAGCTATCATTTATAATGTCGTCTCCTATTTTCAATTCTATATTGGTATCATTATTTTTAGGAGACTTGCCTGTTTCGTCTTTGATTATAGTCCAGGCCATTTTTATTTTGTTGTCAGATTTTAACAATTTCTCTTTTAAAAACAATTGTTTGGCTTTTATTGTAACTTGTTTAAAAATTTTACTGTATAATGATACATATGCTCTAAGAGTCGAATTTTTATTTTGTTTTAACAAATCATATAAAAAAAATAATTTTTCTTTCGCTCGTATAATGCTGGGTGTGGCCCACTGTGCGAATTGGTTTCTTTTACTTACACGTCTAGATTTCATGGGCATGTGCATATTTAAATATCTAACAAAAGTATTGAAAAAGCATTTAAAGTCCATTGTATTTTCATAATTTCCGAATTCTACAGCTAGATCTGTATTTAATGTATTTATGGTGTCACTATTTACTATTCTGCTTAATTTATTTACAGATTTATTAATACATTTAGATTCCCATTTAATTGAGATTAATTGAGCATAATGATCAGAGTGGACACCGTGAGATACATTAGATTGTAGGGTTTCTGCATCAGTGAAAATATTATCTATGCATGATGCGCATGCATCAGTTACTCTAGTATATTCATTTATAGTTTGTTTAAGTAAAAAACTATCCATTAAGTCTGATAATTCGTGTTTTTCTTGTTTATTTAAAGGAAACCGAACATTGAAGTCACCGCATATTATTATTAATTTGTTGTTATTACTACTAATTTTATACAAGACTTCTTCTAATTTATCCGAAAACGACAATAGATTCATTGATGGCGACCTATACACAGAAAGTATCATAAAAGATTCCATCTCAATACAGCTAACTTCGAATTCTTTCTCAACTGACATCTTAACAATATCTGGTCTATTCTTTGCTCTCAAGCTGTTTCGGACAAAAATTAGTGTCCCGCCTCTAATAAAATTTTTCCTATGATAGCTACTTAATACTGTATAATGTGGCACTTGTTGGGTAAGTAATTCACAAGAGTCTGTCCAAGATTCTGAAACACAAAATATATCAACATTGTTGTCTTTTAAAAATAACTCTAACAATTGTTAGGACCGTTTTCACAAAGTGAAATATCTACAAAAACATTTTTTTTCAGGAGAAGGTTTATAGTGTTTACAAAATGAACTTGCAGGAGTTTAGGGAAGCAATAAATAATAATTTGTGACAAATTATCATGCTTATGCATATAGTGAAAATTAACAATATTGAGGTTATGCAACTAACAATAAAAAATTACCAAAAAACCAGAATTTTTATCAATGCAAAATATCTACATTTTTGGTGATGAATGATGTTTTTATGATTTACACATCAATATGTGTAAATCATAAATACGTAATTTTAAAAGTAAAAAAATCTTATTTATATATTTAATTAATAAAATTAGTATGTGAAAAAATTATTAGGATATTTATAAAAAGTCGGTTAATAAAAATTCCTATATACTTTTACTATATTTTTAGCTCCTAAAAGAGGATTTGGGTTTTTAAAGGAAATTTACAAGGACCTGATATCGATTTATTACAACTTTCAATAATAAAAATTCACAAAAGAACATAAAATCTATAAGTTAGAAACTTCAATTGATACAGCGAAAATAGAATTAAAGAACAACAAGAAATTATAAGAATGTTTCAAGAAATTATTATAAGCAGTAGCAAAACACATCCGCACGCCTAGAAACCTCAGAGCAAGAATAACGCGGCGCTTGAGTAGTTCCTTAAAAAGCCGTCCGGTCGGTTGCGTCGCTGCCATTGCCTTACACCGCCTCCGCTTACACGGCCTCTCCTGACATCCTGGCGCCCTCGCCAGGTTCTTCGGGCGCGTCAGGTGAGAACAAGAGGGATCTGGAGGATGGACCAGGCTGGTTCGTCATATCGTCGTCCGGTCTTGAGGAGGGCCCCGATTGGTTATCATCTAAGGCGCTGCCGTCATCATCAGTCATATCTGAGAACATATTATCGGTGTTACATCACGGCAGTTACCAATCGTTTACCCAAGTTAGTTTGTTAGATTATTAGGATCAGGTAGCATGCAGAAACTAACCACCAAAAAAAAAATAGAACACCAATAGAATGACTCGGCATCTAGTCATTTATGATTCTTATGAATCACAAACCAATAGTATGAAGCCACATAAATTAGAACAGGGTCGACCCAACACATGCAACACATACTACCGAGACACTGTGGCATGGGCCCAGTGTTCGCGTACCACAGGGGCGACCGGCAGAGGCATCCCAGTCGCATACCGCGCAGACTTCGGCATAGGCATCCCAGTCGCATACCGCGTAGACTTCGGCATAGGCATCCCAGTCGCATACCGCGTAGACTTCGGCATAGGCATCCCAGTCGCATACCGCGTAGACTTCGGCATAGGCATCCCAGTCGCATACCGCGTAGACTTCGGCATAGGCATCCCAGTCGCATACCTATCGGTGGCTACCGGCAGAGGCATCCCAGTAGCATACCGCTTAATAAATAGATTCAGACTTACTCTCAAAGAAAGCAGCACAAGTCTCAGGGGTCCACTCTCCTCTCCAGGGCACCATGAACTGGGCAGCGGCGTATGTCGTCTTACCATACGCCCCGGCGACAAGTCTCAGCTCGTAGCGGCCGTTGCTCAGTGCCCTGATGACTCGGTACGGCCCACGCATTCCAGGGTCCAGCTTCCCCTGGGATTGGGCGTACTTGATGACGAAGACCATATCATCCACCTGGAACACACGAGGAGGACTTCTGTCCTCATTAACAGTGGCATCCTGCTGTGCCTGATTTCTTGACAAACGTTCGGCCGTCCTTTGCCTGGCCATTTCTCTCCTGGACTCTCTGTTAGATGCAGCGGGATTGATCGCGATATCTCGTACCAAGACTCGTATTGCTGGTGTAGCATTCTCGTGACCGACCAAGAGGTTCAGGGGCGAAGTCTGAGTGGTTTTCTGCTTCGTAAGGTTTAAAATAAGCTGAAGTTGCCACAGCTCATTGGCCCACTCACTTTTGCGATGATTAACCAAGATTCTGAGCATGTTGAGGAGTGTGCGGACGTAGCGTTCTACTTGCCCGTTGGCGTGATGCATTTCGGGCGTTATATGATGGAGCTGTACACCAAGGACCTGCATCCACGAAGTGAAGCTCACCGACTCGAACATGCGTCCCCTATCTGATACAACTAGCTTAGGTGTACCAAACAATGAAATCACGAGTTTGAATACTCGCTTAAGTTCGTCACGGTCTTGACGGGTTATAGGCATTAGTAAACAGTATTTGGTGAATGCATCGACCACAAGCATGACGTACTTATACCTGTTCGATACAGGAAGTGGCCCCAGGACATCGGCATGAAGGGTGTCAAATGGAACATCAGACTTGTCCCAGGATGTGATAGGTTGCATGGGTGCTCGTGGCACACGCTTGTGGGCGACACACGTTATACAATGAGCAATATACTTCCTTACAAAGGCTTTTAGGCCTGGAAACCAGAAATGTCTCCTTATGAGATCAACAACTTTGTCAGCGTTAATGTGACTATGCTCGTCGTGGAATACTCGGAGAAGGCTCAAACGATGACCCCTTGGTATATAACAAAGAAGTTTTGCCTCTTCACCCGTAGGCGTGTGGCGATAGTAAAGAATGTAATTTCGTTTTACGTACCTTGTTGGGTCCAATTGCCCTTGTTCCAAAGAACGGATCATAGTCTGAGTCTCCTCGTCACCTGCCTGAGCAATCTGTGCCCAATTACGAGGCTTCTCAACATTACTTACTGTACAAGGATTGCGGATTAAATAGTCCGCGTGCGGCATCATGGCACCTTTTCTGTAGGATATGCTGAAATTAAAGTCTTGCAAATATACCCACCATCTTGCCACACGCGGTAACAAATCTCTTTTGTTTTGAGTAGCCTTCAACGCATTACAATCAGTGACTACGGTAAACCGGATACCTATCAAATAGTGCCTAAAATGTTTTAGAGTCCTTACCACTGCCAGGGTCTCAAGCTCATAGGAATGGTACCTTTGTTCAGCAGCTTTTGTCACCTGACTGTAATAAGCCACTACACGACAGGTACCATCCTCATGAACCTGCTGAAGAACTGCGCCATAACCATGGCTGCTTGCATCCGTATGGACTTCTGTAGGCAGACTCGGGTCAAAAATTGCTAGCACTGGTGCACTGGTCAAAATGACGATTATTTCTTGCCGAACACGCTCCTGTTCAGTGCCCCAGCAAAACTCAACGTCCTTGCGCGTCAATTGCGCAATGCAAGCAGTCCTGGTCGAGTACTTAGCAATGTATTTTCGAAAATACCCTGCCAACCCCAAAAATTGTCTAACCTGCTTTACGTTTTTTGGAGCAATAGAGTTAGCAAGAGCATGTATTTTACCCATAGCTGGTCGCACTTTACCGTTCGATATAACACGACCTAGGTACTCGATCTCAGTACATAAAAATGAACACTTTTTGAGTTTAATAGAGAACCCAGCATTTGTTAGTGTGGACAACACTTCTTTCAGGGTCTGTAAACCTTCCTCAATAGAAGAAGTGACAATTAGGCAGTCATCTATATACACCAAGACCTTTCCAGTAGTGATCAGCTCGCGTAGGGTTGTGCTAATGATTCGTTGGTATACTGTGGGAGCATTAGCAAGGCCATAAGGCATCTTGACGTACTCATAGTGCCCTTCTGGTGTCACGAACCCCGTGAGTGGAATAGAAGCATCGTCCAAGCGAATCTGGTGGAAACCAGTCGCCATGTCCAAAGTAGTGAAGTATCTACCCTTACCTAAACGGTCGATGTGATCATCGATCAGCGGCAACGGGAACCGGTCCTTCACTGTAAGACGATTCAGGGCCCGGAAGTCGACACATAAGCGGTCAGAGCCATCCTTCTTCTTAACAAGTAGCACTGGGCTCGAGTAAGGCGACTCCGACTCACGTATGATGCCCTTGGTCATAAGATCCTGAATGATCGCACGCACCTTTAGCTTTTCGTCGTGGGACATCCTATATGGACGATAATATACCGGAGTTTCGTCCTTGACCCGGATGTGCATGGCGCCTGTGGTAACTGTGGAAGTTGCCGTACCTGAGATCATAAACTCCGTGTACTCATCCAGAATAGCTGCAAGCTCGTTCAAGTCATCTCCAGTCAGTGATGTGTTAATAGCTTGCTGCTCGTCCGGCACCACGGCCGACACTTTTGGAGTCTCAGACTCGCGCAAAATGCGCTGTGAATCCTTGGTGCGTATCTAGGTTACGCCGTCACGGTTTAACACGTCTGTACCTATGATTATGGGGGCATTCATACACTCGCTAGGCACAACTAATAAGTCTACTTGCAACGATATACCCTCGAGCTCGATGACCAGAGTCACGTATGAGTTGACCTGAGTGATTGATTCACCTACCCCCTTAAGTTGGCGACTAATGTTTTTCTTTTGGCAGGAAAAGTGTTTCACTACCGATGATGAAATGAGCGAGACATCTATAGCACCGCTATCTATCAAAATGTCAACAGGTATTCCCTCAATCACACCTACCACAATGTTGTTGCGTTTTTTCAGGGTGGAAGAACAAAAATTTACTTTACTTTTGTTCCGTTGGTCAGAGCGTTGTTTTGCGAAACAATTACTGATGTTATGACCCACCTTCTTACAGTAAGCGCATGTAAGGGATTGGTCATACTTACCGGCAGGCACAGTAGGCACCCGTACCGAGCCACTCGTGCCAGTGCATATTGACCTCTTAGGGCAATTTACCTGCCTATGCCCCGGCTCGCCACAAGAAAAACATTTGTTTGGGGCGAATTGCTTGAATGGTCGTTTATTGCCTTGTATCCTATTCGGCATCGTCGGTGGGTACGCCGTACGTGCATTTGCGACGGCATCTTTCACGGGCTTAGAAAATGTCGAAAGATAGTTTACCAAGTCATTTGGGCTAAGGTTGGCATTAGTAGCAGTAGCTTTTACCTGCGGGTCTTTGATTCCTCGTAAAACTATTGCTGGAATGAGATCGTCACTGAGGCCTCGGACAATACGCAAGATTAGCAGCGTCTTGCGTGCATAGTCAGCATAAGTATGGAAATTGTCCGAACTGGTTGACATCGCGTCATACAAGATATTAGCCACTTCTATCCTTTTAACGCACAGAGACTTAAAATCGTTTTTGAAATTACTCCACGAGCGGTCACTTGTGACCCACTCGTCCAACCACGACTTAGCGTCACCTTTCAGACAACTTCCCACTCTAGCCAAGCACTCACGGTCATCCCAACGATTTGCGAGCTTGGCACTATCTACTTCGTCAAACCAAGCACCCACCCCGTGAATACTAGGGTCAAAATTAGAGACATAGTAACTGCGGTTGCTTACTGACTTTAGGGACTGGATAGCCTCCACTATCTGTTCCGTGCCTTGCCCAACAGTGGGCCCGGCCGATCCCAGCGGCTGCGAGCGCGTCTCCAACGCATTCAGGCGCGACACGATGGTGCGCCACGACTCGCGGCTTCGCCTGCGGCGGCTCCGGTGGCTCCGGCGGCTCCGGTGGCTCCGACGGCTCCGACGGCCGTGGCGTTCTTGGAGACGACTGCAATCACGGCGCGAGCGACTGCCACCACTGCGGTCGTCACGGCTAGATGTCCGACCAGAAGTGGCGCGCTTATGGTGCTCACGCGACCTCCGCGACAAGCTGCGAGAGCGCCGGCCTCGCGAGCGTCTGTCGCATGAACGCCGCCCGCGCGGACTTCGTGAGCGTCGCCCACGAGATCGGGAACGAGACAATCTATCCATTTCGTACAATCACACAAGCAGAACACACAGTTAAATTGGCAATAGGTAGGTAGGGTGCGAGAATGCAACCCGAAAAAATTCTCGCTTTGAGGTTATGTCGACACGTGTTTTGCGGAAAATTTGGGAAAAAAATTACTTTGATGGCCAAAAATATAACGGAGATCTTAATGGAAATGAATTTCTTTATCCCAATTCTGATTTTAGCTCCTAAAAGAGGATTTGGGTTTTTAAAGGAAATTTACAAGGACCTGATATCGATTTATTACAACTTTCAATAATGAAAATTCACAAAAGAACATAAAATCTATAAGTTAGAAACTTCAATTGATACAGCGAAAATAGAATTAAAGAACAACAAGAAATTATAAGAATGTTTCAAGAAATTATTATAAGCAGTAGCAAAACACATCCGCACGCCTAGAAACCTCAGAGCAAGAATAACGCGGCGCTTGAGTAGTTCCTTAAAAAGCCGTCCGGTCGGTTGCGTCGCTGCCATTGCCTTACACCGCCTCCGCTTACAATATAATATTTATTTAAGAGAAATCACAAGTGGACATGTTTTTACAATATTGGTTCTGAATCATCGAAGTCTCTCCTGATGTCATCTTCGTCAGCAGTTCTACCATCACCATTGCCATCTTGGAGAAGTTCCTCATAAAATTTCCTTCCTTCATCGTCAAGGTTGCAGAATGTCAGGAGTTTCTTGACATCTTCTTTTTTCTTAGTCGAAACCATGTTTTGTTTTTTTATCTTTTTTGATTTTAGCACCAATTTCTTTATGTCTGATGTTCCGGGCTTGTACACGTCCACTTCTACAGGTATCCCAGCAAAAGTATCCGAAAAGTAATGCTTTACATTATTATGAACTTTCACGAAATCTAGCTTCCTTGCGTGCGTCATTTTAAAGGGAAGTTTCGTTTTGAGCATGCTTTTCAAAGTTGTTTTAAAGTCATATGTCTCCCATTCTGTGCCCCATTTTCTTTCAATGCCGTGCTCTTTGAGGATTTTGCTGTAGTCGGCTGGGCTCAACAGGAACTCATGTTTTCGGAAATCTTTCTCAACCCGACCAAATACTCGGTCAGGAGGCATGTAGCTGTGGCCGCGAATCGGAAAGTAATGTATTATCTTTGTGAACACCTTGTTTGTCTGCAGAAAATATGATAAAACACCATACATGATTGAATTCTTGTTCTGGCTGCTACACGAGTCTGAGAACAGCTTCAGCGTTTGATTGGTCTTTCCGCTTCTAAACAGATTACTGTCCAGTTTTTTTAGGTAGTTTAAAAGTGCTGACGATATTTCGTTAGCTCCTCTAGGAGCTTGGGTCTCGAGCCAGGTGTAAAAGAAAATATCATCTTTATATTGTTTTTTATCATCTCTGTGCCGCATAATACATAAGTTGTACATCCAGGCTTGTCGGGAGTAGAACACCTCACCGACGACGCTTAGTTTAGGAAGTGGTTGATTCTGCTGACAGTCGAAGCAGACTTTGACTGTGTTTGGTTCGATCTCATTAAGTAATGTGAAGAAGGCTTTAGCCCTCATATTGTGCAGGCGATAATGTGTCCTTAGCTCGTTTTTCAACTCGAGATCACGTTCATTTTTTATTTTAAGTAGGAATTCTTTACAAGCAGAGCAGGTATCCTCGTGCGGATTTCCGAATCCTAGGTTAAAGTTTTTATAAAAAACACTTTTGTACTTTGACAAACTTACGCTAGTTAGGCCTTTGGATTTTCTATCGCTATCAAACCGCTGCCACATCTTCCTGAGGTTAAGTTCTGGCGGAAGAAAGGATCGTTGACACTTGGAGCGGGAGTAGTGACTTTCACGACAACGATACTTTATTATATTTGCCTTTATGAGTTCAGTTTTGTCAATATCTACTTGTCTGTGGCGTCTCCCTCCTCTAAGTTCTATCGGAGTCTTGCCAGACGTACCAACCGCCTTCACTATACGCCACAGTCGCAACGATTGAACGGCAGTGACGTTTAGGAATGTCTTCTTGCAGACAGGAATTAAATCTCCAGTTTCATTTGGAATATGGTATGTGACGGTCCACATTCGGCTCATTTTTCTCACTTCATCTTCCACAGTTAGTCGAGCTACTTTCTTGATGATCATGTACTTCAATAGAAAAGTATCTTGCTTGATTTTACCCTTATTTGCATACAGCCTGTGCTTGAAGTTGCAGAAGTCATTATATGTTAGTTCAGCGGCCTTACATGTGACAGTTTTCTTCATTCGTTCTGTCACTTCCAAGCCATGGTCACAGTTCATATGCGGATCTGGGGTCCCCTCGCCCGTGTACGCGGTAGATGGACGTGCTGCAGTTGCATCCTTCTTCCTGCTTCGTCGGCCACGATTAACTTCCGTCACCGGTGAATTATACTCCGATTCATCCATGTTTAGATTTTTATATTTCACAGTGTTGAATTCTAACCGGCAATGCAAATATCACAGCTGATTATGACAGTCTAGACACTAATGACAGCTAACGTTTTAGTTGCCATAACGCAAGAAAAGAACCAAAATAGTTGACAATAGTTTACCCGCGGGTACATAAATTGCGTAGATATTTCGCTTTGGTAAAACTATATCAGGTGTAGATATTTCACTTTGTGAAAATTCGTTGTTTTTGCATCAATATAACTCTGTAGATATTTCGTTTTGTTAAAATTTTCTTTCACCAATCGATAGATCTCGTATGAAAGAATTCAAATCCGTCAAAAAAACAAATTCGATTTTTCTGTAGATATTTCGCTTTGTGAAAACGGTCCTCAATTGGCCTTTTCCTCGTAGGCCTTGAACATTTTGATGCCCAATTGTTAACTTATTATTTGGATTTTTATTATGCTTATAATTAATAAGTAAAACTACAAGTAAAACTTGTAGTTTTACTTTTATTAATTTTTACAGTACTGTGTGCAAATTTTTGTGAATAACTAACATTTTTTAAATGTACAATACTGTTGTTATGGGGCTTTGGAATAAAAAAGAGTTGTTTTTTTCCTCTGTCTCACTTATATTTATGGAGAGGAATTTTAAATTCGATGTCTTGACACTATAGTTACATTTATGAATTTGATTTACAAGCGTGTTCAGACCTGCGCTGTTTATTAAACCCTTCTTGGAATAGCACGGTCTTGGTAGACAATTTAAATCAATGTAAATTGTGTTGGGGACAGACTCTGTGAAGTTGAAGAGAATTTTATTTATCCTATATGCGGTATCATTAGTGGCTGTCACGTCCATGATGTGTGAATTATGTATAGCGAGTGGTGCGTACCGTAGTGAGCTTACAAAAAGATGTAGTTTTTTAGCTACGCACACCTCCGACACATACTTCACACATTTTACATATATCGCCGGGTCTACATTTGCCGCCGCAGCTCCCGTCATCAGTATGACGATGTCGCTCTCGTGCATGTCGGTGACCTTGCGAGGGAAGTCTTTGATCACCTCAGTGATTGGCGCGGCCGGCTTGCACAGAGCAGTGACGCTGGCAGATGACTTGCACGCCTCCCTGTAGTGCTGCGCCATGCCACGTCCGTGCTCGTCGCTAAGGATGAGCACTCGCCTCTGGCGCGAGGCTGGCGGAGTCGTAGCACCGATGTGGGTGTGGTGTGCGGGGGTAGCTGTGCTGCTAACCCGAGTTGTACGTGCAGGTCTGTCCTCATTTTTCTTCGTTTTCTTCGGTACCTTAGACGCTGCGGTTTTTGCTGAGATGTCATGTACCTTCTTCCCTGTTTTTTTCTGCCCGTCTGCCTTTGATGCGTTCGAGTTAGCCCGCTTGATCTCCTCGGAAGACACAATATTCTTCTTCGTTCCCTTCTTTTTCTTTTTTGGCGCCTTTGTTGCCGCAGACGACCCAGAAGGCGAAGCTGACGGGGAACCGAGGGGGGTCGCGGGCAGTGCTGTGGGTGTGGTAGCCTGTGTTGCATCCGGTCGGGCTGGGGACCCTGGTGGAGGGATGACTCGGCGATAGTCGCCGACCAAGCATGGAGGGGGCGAGAGGGTGATTGTGCGCTGGGTTGTGTGTGGAGCTGGGCGGAGTGTTGCTCGTAGTCCTACCGCTGGGTGCCGCCGCCGCCTGTTCGGTAAGCTTCCTAGACTGCTCGCGTATGATCGCATTCTTCTCCGCGATCTCCCTTCGCAGGGAGTAAACCTAGGTGCTCTGTTGTGCTGTTATTAAGTGTGTAATATTACGAGTATAAATAACCTCTCTGGAATGCACGCAATGATAGTGTCGTACAGTATATTATTAATCTGTGCTTATACTTACCCTTTTATTTCAGAATGCCGTTCAAAATCGTACGCACATTCAAGAAGGGAACATTCAAACATTGGATTGCTCTTTCCATATGGGAACATAATAATGTGGTACAATGCCTTAAAATCAATGCGAATAAACTAGACACCTATACTTATACGAAAAAAGTAGTTTTACTATATCGATACATAATAGCTATTGTTATTGTAATTATGTTTTTTTCTAAAGCCCAAATTCTGAATTTATTACGAAAATTGAGATTTTTTTAATATTCACTCGATTCGTCCTCATATTGGACATTGACCTTCTTCCAAGTTCACTAAATTTGTAGTGTCGCAATCATCACTCTTGGAATTGTGATCCAAATTTTCGCGATATACACCCGCTTGATCACTGCTCATTGAACAAGGTCCTTCTTCAAGGTTTAGGTACCAAATTTGGAGTATCGCAGTCATCACTAACGGGACCCTGATCCACATTTCCGTGAAATAATCTCGCTTGATCAGTGCTCATTGAACTTGGTCCTTTTTCAAAGTTTACCAAATTTGTAGTATTGCAATCAATACTCACGGAACCCTGATCCATATTTCCGCAAAATGCTCCCGCTTGACCACTTGCAGTACTACTCCGGCACCACATGATCAATTAAGGTTACAAAAGGTTTAGATAGCTCTATAACTCACCTAACTAACCTAAAGTGTTATATAGGTTACATTTAAGACTACATGATCTACAATAGCAACAGATATTTCAAATGTACGGTCTCAAGTAATACAAGAGCCTTCTGTGACTCTTTAGGCATCTGGTGCTAGAAGAGATTTAATGAGCGCCATTAAAGAACTAATGTCGTCATTCCCTGCGTTTGTAGAACCCGTTAGAACTTTTAGAGGTAATGACAAATGCTTACTTCTCATATAGATCTTTTAGTTATAAGATTTGCTGAAAGTTATAATACAAGATGCTTCTTACCTTACTGGGTGGTAGGGTTTATCCCGGCCGGGTTGGTACCACCGCACTGAGCGAAACGTCGGTCGAAACGGCTATGTAAATAGTTCGTGTTTTCCGTCCAGTTCAGTGTAGCCGGCGCGAAATGAAGGGAAGCACTGACATAGCACCTAGTTCACCCGGTGTTATGGGCTGACATCACGGATGTTGTAGGTGATGTAGCCAACCGTGTCAGTTTCCATAAAAAAAAAAAATGCTTCATCTGTATTGTAGCGACCAAAATCGCTTCTCTGTGTTTTTAACCTTTTAGCTCATCCTCTTATTGCTCTTATAGACGTGTAGTATAGTAATGAGTGATAATGTTGATAAACAAACGCTTTTAAATCTCCAGAAGTTATAAATGCAGCTACTGTAGCGTCAATATCTCTCTTTAGGTTATAAATTAAGCTCTTTGTGTCGCCTAAATGTTTGTTGGGAGACCACTTTTGGGAGCGCTGGGTGCGCGAGTACCTGCCGACTCTACTTCCGCGCCCCAAACAAGGCGAGACTCGCCCTGAACTACGTGTTGGCGACCTGGTCGTCATAGTAGATGCAGCTCAACCTCGCAATGTCTGGCCGCGAGGAGTCATCGAGCGCGTCCTGCCTGACCGATATGGACACGTACAAGTGGTCGACGTACGCACCGTCGCGTCGGAGGACTGCTGCGACGTCCGGCGAAGAGATCGTCCGTGATCCGACCAGCCTTCGACCGAGGGGAGTGTGTTGGCGACGAACGAACAAATAAAATTCGATAATTTGTAATCTGTTGTTCGTTGCCTCAGTAAGGATTTTCCTGTCACATAAAACTTCTTGAGAAGAAAGGTAAAATATAAAGCACAGCGAGAAAAACCAGTTATTTTTGTCTAATACAGTCCACTACCTACTATTGAAAGGGCCTGCCGGGGTCTCCGAGGCCGTAGCCACGTCCGGGGTCAACAACTACCTTATTCGAAATGCCTCCGTTGAAATAAAAAAATATCAATTTAGAATATTTTAAAGATTCCCCTGTAAAATTAGTTTACCTTACCTCAGAATTAATAAAAATGAAAAAAAAAAACCTCACTTGATAAAATATGGAAATTATTACTTCTCAGTCACCTATGTTGTAATTTTTATAATGTTAGCCTATATTACATACTCGTGTTATATTAATAAAATATGTAATTTCAACACTACTAGTAATAAGCTAGAAAATAAGTCTAAATCGTTATTTAAAAATAACACATGTTTTTTTATTTTATTAAATATTTCGGCGAATAAAGGCAATGAAATAATACTCATCGTGTCATATTTTCACGGATCTTTTAAACTAAAAGAACTTATAAGAGAAAATTTGCCCATCTTACAAACCCACACAGAAACAAAAAACCTACTTCCCCACCCGCCCCAAATTACATATAGACAAAAACCAAATATACGCAACATCCTCACAAAAACAAAACCGATTCCACACCAGCATGCCCACACATCACAATCCTCGCAAACCGCGCCCTTGGCACAACACCCTGTCGCTCTGTTCGCTGCAAAACGTGCTCCATCATAAACTCATCCCAAATAATCAAACCTGCAAATTCTGAAATGTCATATAAATCACAACCATTCACAACCTGCAAATCCAACTCCTATTATATATATACTTGATTGAGTGCCTACTGTGTAATTCATATTACATTGGAATGACCAATACTCCAATTCACATAAGGATGAACCACCATAGACACACGGCTCATTCCGCTTCTGACGCTCGGCGCGCACGGTCGTCCGCTCCGCAACGCATCGCACCGCTCCTCACTTGTGTCGAGCCGCAGTGCGGGACGGATGTCCCGTTAACGCTCGAGTTCGTCACTACTTCACTCCGATACGTTGCATCGCTACCCGGCGGGGAAGCGATAACGAACGTTGGCATTTGCTACTAGTGCCTGGCGTGTGGCCCTTTTTAGGGTAGCCGCCTAAACTTATAGTAGAACGCTGTGTCGTTACGGACGCTAGCGAACCCAGGCCGGACTGTAGGCACAGCCGACGCTGCACCTTTCCCGGTGTAGCTGAGCAACTGGGCAAGCTAGTGTTTCTCTGGCGAACAGTTCCAACCCTCCCACCTCCTATATCCCGTCACCTTTTACTGTTTGGTTTCGTTCGCCTACGCAAGGCGAGTGCTGCCTCGGTTTAAGGTGCCTATAGGTACACACCCCAACTCATTGCACAACGAGTGGGCATAGGTACGCACTCACGGATGTGAGCTACACACTTCTCTCTCTCTGTGGCTTACCGGCCTGAAACGTGGCGGCGAACTCGTTAGAGTTCGACGCCTGGTTTAGCCAGTTAAGTCAACGGGAGAAGGAAGAAATATTTCATTCCTCGCAGGTAGCGACAGCGGCGCGCGACTCCCCCGCCGCCGCCTCCCACCGCTCACCCATCTCGCCCGCCTCGCCCGACCCGCCCGCCACGCGGAGCGAGGGTGCGAGCGAGCGCGCGATAATATCGCGCGCTCGCTCCCGCTCTCGCTCGGCGTCGTCGTCGTCGCAGGCCGCAAGCACCACCGATGGCAACGAGAGCGATGACTCATCAATGTCGACCGCCTCAGACAGCACCATCACGGGCAAAACCAAATCAAAAAGGCCAGCAACCTCCGACGAGTCCGACGCGGCTGCGAGCGAGGCGGGAGAGAGGGAGACCGGCGACTTCAAGCTTGTCGCCAAAAAACGCAAGAAGCGCGAGTCCCGGCCTCCCACCCCCCCGCCCCCGCTCCCGCCCTCCCTCCCCGATGGAGACGTCGCATCAGCCGGCACGCGCGACAAAGCGCCCCCCGCCCATTCACCTTCGCGAGAAGGGGAAATGGGACGAGCTGGCTCGCGCGATGGATTCAAAAAACATCCACTATCTCTCGGCGGCTAACGCCAGAGATAGTATCAAAATTCAGACGGAGGCACCCGCTGACTACAGGGCGCTAGTAACTCTCCTAGAAGAGCTACAGCTGCCCTACCACACGCACGCCATGGGCGACGAGCGGCGTCTGCGTGCCATAATCCGCGGCATCCCTAAGGAGATGCCGCTGGATACGGTGCGTGAGTCGCTCGTCGAACAAGACGTGCCGGCACTCGAGGTCCACCGAGTGCAAGCGAGAGGCAAGACTCCGCTTGACTTGGTGGTGGTAGTACTGCCGTTGACAGATGAGGCGAAAAAGATCTTCGCCTTGACCACAGTTGCGCGCCTCTCGGGCATCCGAGTGGAGACACCGCGCAAACGGCACATGATGGGCCAGTGCCATCGGTGCCAATTGTATGGGCACTCTGCTCGGATGTGCCGCGCGGCGCCGCGCTGCGTCAAGTGCGCAGGCGAGCACAACACTGTGCGCACACACGCCCGAGCACGGGCCGGCCACCTGTGTTCTCTGCGGGGAAATAGGTCACCCGGCAAATTACCGCGGGTGCATTAGGGCACCCAAGCCAACCCCACCTGCTGTTGTCAAACAACAGCAGAAGAAACACAGACGGTCGGCCGCGTCTCAGGCCAAACATCGCACGGGTAGCGATACCGCCCCACCGAAAAACGGCTCGGGTACTAGCCCCACCCCCGCCGCGGGGGGGCCGCTCCCGCCCCCACCCGCCCCCAAGGCGCAAACAAAATCATACGCGGCCACACTAACGGCGGCGGCTAAGCCGCCCGCCAAGTCGTCGGCCGCCCCCCCCCTCTCCTCCTACCCCCGCCTCCAGGCCCGCCCCTACCTCCACCTCTCATTCCGCCCAGGCATCCCGCCCTACCCCCTCCCCCGCCCCCGCCCCTGCGCGTAAAACCGCCCCCACCGCTGAGGCCGCGGGCGACCTCAAGGACGTCAAGATCGACAAACTATTATATGTCCTAGGCATACTAGATCAAATCAATTTCGACGAAGTTTGCGAACTTGCCGACAAGCTTGCGGCGGCAAGCGGTATAGGCGGTTACGTGCAGGCGATCGGGGAGCACAAGTCCCTCGTGAGTACTATTAACAAAATGATTATACGCAATGCATAGGCTAGGCAGAATAAAACCACACAACCTGACCGTCGGCTTCTTTAATGCCGACGGGCTGAGACATCAGAAAGAACAAATAATAGAATTTGTTAGGACACACACGGTCGACATACTATGTGTCGGCGAGACTCACCTGAAGCCGGCGATGCGAGACCCCAAGCTCCCAAACTACACTCTCGTACGCAACGACCGGAAGGGCCGCCCCATGGGAGGCACGGCCCTGTACTTCAGGCGAGCATTACACTGCATGCAAATAGACACTCCGACACTCACGCACATCGAAGCGTCTGTCTGCCGGATCGGCATGGAAGGCCACCAGCCGATCCACATCGCATCCGTCTACCTCTCACCCGCAAAGGAATTGCTCAGAAGCGATATCGAAGCGCTTCTTGGACTGGGAGACGCGGTCATTCTGGCCGACGATCTCAATAGCAAACATCCAGCGTGGAACTCACTTCAGACGAACGCTCGTGGCCAGAAACTGCACAAGCTGGCAGACAGGCCGTGCTTCGAAATCACCGCACCCGACTCACCCACATTTATACATAAATCAGGCAACTTCTTCCCAGACGTACTCGACATAGCAGTCATGAGAAACGTGGCGCTGCCGATAAGGAGCATCGAATCAATCGATGAGCTGGACTCGGACCATCGCCCGGTTCTCATGAAGCTAGGTCGAGGCGGCCCTCAGCCAGGTAGAACAAAAACAATTTTAAACTTAGACAAAATGACAGAAAGTCTGGAGAAGGAGTTGCCTGACCCCCCTCCACTAGACACTACACAACAAATAGACGAAGCTGTAGGTACAGTGACAAGCACCATACAGGCGAGCATCGCAACGTCCTCCAGGGAGGTGCCAGACGACGGTGACAGCCGCCTGAGCCTCCCGGATGACGTGCGGGACCTCCTCACGAGGAAAAACTCGGCCATGAGACGCTATTACCGATACCCGCTTGACGACAACCGAGCGCGTTACAGAGCTCTGCAGAGAGAGGTGAAGGAGGCCATCTCAGAGCTCCGTAACAACCGCTGGGACAGCCACCTATCGGGCATCGAGCCCGGCACAGACGCGCTCTGGCGCACAACCAAAGCTCTCAAGGCCGAGCCCTTGCTCTCGATGCCCCCTCTGCAGAGGCAACCACCACACACCACACCCGCATTCGACGATGAGGAGAAAGCCGAAGTGATCGCGGACAGCCTGGAGCGACAATGTTCGGTAAGCCGCCAGCGAGCGGATGCCGAACACGTCGCCATGGTTGAGGAAGAGGTAGCTCTTCCTCAACCATGGCGACGAGGTAGGTAGAGTAACCCAGCCACCCGTCACAGAAGATGAGCTGCGCCCTCTGGTGCGGGCTCTAAAAGTCAAGAAGGCGGCCGGCGCCGATGGCATCGGCAACAAAGTCCTGAAGAGCCTTCCGGAAAATATTATGACAATAATATTAATTATTTTCCATGCTTCACTCGCTCAATGCCACTTTCCGAAGGCATGGAAGGCAGCCGAAGTCATCAGCCTGGCCAAGCCGGGCAAAGACAAGTCCAAACCAGAGAGCTACAGGCCCATCAGTCTACTCAGCACACTGGGGAAGCTCTACGAGCGAATCATCCACAACCGACTGTCCGGATTCGTGGAATCTAACAATTTATTCTACGAAACGAGCAGTTCGGCTTTCGCCCGAAACATTCGTGTACCCACCAACTCCACAGGATAGTAGAGCACGTGCTGGACGGATTCGCGCGGCGGAGACTCCAGCACACGGGCGCGCTCTTCTTCGACGTCGCGAAGGCCTTCGACAAGGTCTGGCACAACGGCCTCATATACAAGCTGTATGAGATCGGTGTGCCAGATAGCCTCGTACTCACAATACGAGACTTTCTCACGGGAAGGACCCTTAGCGCACGCGTAGAAGGAGCGCGCTCCACCCACCGACCGATAACGGCAGGGGTGCCGCAGGGGTCGGTGTTATCACCGCTCCTGTTTGTACTCTTCGCCAACGACATGCCTTCCCATCCACAGGTCCAGCTGGCGCTGTTCGCCGACGACACCGCTCTCTATTACAGATGCAGACCGATCCAGCGCATCGTAAAGCTGCTGCAGCAGGCCGCCTCCGCTCTCGAACACTGGTTCAGAAAGTGGAGGGTCGAGGTCAACCCCGACAAGAGTCAGGCCATCATCTTTAGCCGGACTAATAAGCCGATTTTACCTCCCAAACAGGTGCAGATCTTCGGCGGCGCCATACCCTGGGTCGCCGAGGTGAAGTACCTGGGCGTCACGCTGGACAGAAGGCTCACGTTTGCGACTCACATCAAAAACGTGACCGCTAGAGCCGCAAGTATTTGTGGCCGCCTGTACCCCATGTTGAACAGAAAAAGTAAATTGTCACTTAGAAATAAGCTGACAATTTACAAAACCTGCATCAGACCTGTTATGACCTACGCCTCACCGGCGTGGGCGCATGCGGCCAAAGGACTCATCAACAAGGTGAGGGAGGCAACACAAATTCTTGCGCATCGCCACAGGTGCGCCCTGGTACCATAGAAACGCCAACCTGCACAGAGACCTAGGGATAGCACCGCTGGAGGAGTATCTCCAGAAGCTGTCCACGGGCTTCTTCAAGGGGGCGTACCGACACGACAACCCGCTGATCGCTAGCGCTTGCGACTACCGACTGCGGGATCCATCGACCAGGCGCCCCCTGTCGATACTAACACATCCGTTTAACTTCGCAGGACCAGAGCCTCCACGCCGCGCAGCCGCCGGCGTCCAGGAAGCAACCCAGTGAAGTTTCTTGCCAGTTCTTCTTCACTGTGATAATCGAACTGGCGGACATGTTTTTCTTCCAGCAAGCGTCGAGCAAGCAGGCGGTTCGACCTACATTCGCGACTCATTCGCTTTTCTCCACACCACAGGCAGCTGCAGCAGTCGAGAGACTGCAGAACGTGCCAGCAGCAGTAGCGGCTTCGATGCCGCTCACCCCTAGCCAGCAGTCGGTCACTGCGACCGCCCTAACTTAGAGCGGACAAAGTGACCGCTACTAAATCGCCAGCCGGCCGGCCACGGCGACTGCCCTATTTTATATAGGGCGGACAAAGTGACGGCAGGCCTCGCGCGGGAAACCGCGCCAAAAAGCCCGGTAACGGTGTAACAGTCGTAAGACTAATACCTTTTTTCAGATGCTGACTCCAGACTCCAGACACACGGTAGATTCAATCTTAAACTCTCCTTTATCAATCCCAATCCATGCAAAAACCGATCAACTATCCTTCAACAACTGCTATACGGTACGCATAATCAGATCTTTTACGCCTCCACTAAAACAAATCGACCTTTGGAATCTAATTGTAATCCTAGTGTTAACCTCAATAATTAAATATGTAATCCTTTACTTTTTTAGTCTATGAAAGAATTTAATTTTAATTTGTATAACTTTGTAACTTCAAAAGAGTAATTCTGAGATTTTCCTTAACATTCCTGACTACTGTGTTCAGTCTTCACGTGGGGGTTATTACGACCCTTACATTTGCTGATTCAGCTAATAAACTCTATATAAGTGGCCTGCGCGTTGCAATATCAGTTCAGTTATCTCTCATCCGTTCCCAACGGCGAAGCTCTGCCGGATCGCGGACCAAAAGCCTATGAAGGCTTCTATTTTGTCTATTTGTCTATTTTCATCTGTTGTCTGTGTGTATAAGTGTAATTACAAATTCATAAATAACATTAATTCTAGCCTAAATAAAATGTTTCTTTTTAAAAACACTCCGAAGAATACCTTCCTAACAGTACCTAATTAAATTTATATTTTCCATTACGGTACGCCTGCTGGCCGCGCCCTTTGTGCGCCTCGCGCGAATCAACCCGGCTGTGGAGATATGCGCGAGGTTATTGAGGAGTACGAGCGGGTACACGCTGAAGACAGGCGGCAGGACTTGGCCCTCAGAGAGCGGCAGCTGGTGTCCCAGGAGGAGTTTCAACGGCAACAGCTGGAGTTCGAACGAATGCAGTTGGAGCTCCTGAGGCAGTTTCTGCAGGTAAAAAAATTGTTTAATGTAGGTATTGCTATATTATATATAAGCAGTCACTATATTAACTCCGGGAGCAGATTCATGGGATTAACAGGAATAACAAAAGTGTACGACGAATTCAGACCCAATAAAAACATTCATTAACCATATAAACTAATTTTATATGGTTACTGTAACCCCATATATAAACCAATTTTAATAATAATCATTAAACTAAGTATTATCTAAGGAAATTAAAGCAATGTGTTTTATTCCTTTTGTGTTTTTATTTTAATATATTTTTTTATGACAGCCATCTACTTGACATTACTTTTTACCTTTTTCTTATCTTTTTGCCAGAGCATCAGCGACATGCCCGACCACGATTAGGATTACATTGAACGATTGTTCAATGATATATACTAAAATACAACCTATCCCGCAACGCGAATAAAAATAAATGTTGTCCCAACTTACCCTATTTTTATCTATTATATGAGTTCAAAATTGGCATTAATTTTTTTTTTCTACAATAATTACGATTACTTAATGAAAACTATGCATTGATATTTTTAATATATTTAATTTTACTCTTTAAACAATAAATAACGAAAACTGGCACAAACTTGATTTATGCATAGAAATAAATTTCTTCCAGTCAATATTTTATGTAATATTCCTAATTTATTTTTAAATACGAGAATTTATTAAATCCGTACCTTGAAACTAAATTTAAGCAACTTTAAATCTGTTTTTAAGAAGAAATGGAATCCAGCACAAAGAACTCGTGAGCGCTTTTTGAGCAAGAATGAAGAATGGCTAAACACAGTGGTGAATCTAGTCACTTGGCGACCCGCTCCAATAAAAGCGGGTCGGCTTGCAAAGCACTTCTTCCAGTCAGGTGAGCGTAGTAAGAGACGCAAAACAATGGTGCTCAGAGACCAGTCTTCTGCTAATGAGTTAACACATGCCGCTCGAGTAAGTCAGCATGCGATAGGAAACAGAACAATATCAGAATTAATAAAGGAAATTACTGAGACAACGCCAACCAGAGCTCAGAAGCATAAAATAAGTTATATTTCTGCTCAAAAAAGCACTATTACAAAGCACACACCTTCAGAAGCTCTAGCAAAATTTGTTGAAGGTGATCTGACAAGACAGCAATATGAGATGATACATGCTGCTAATAAAACAATCTATCCTTGCTATTCTTTAATCAAAAGAGCGAAAAACGACTGCTACCCTACAAGGAATACAAGTGTCTGAAACTTCAGCAAGGAAGCAATACAAGTGTCTGAAACTTCAGCAGAAATTCACCTGCAAAACCTACTAGACCATACCTGTGTAAGTACTTTGAAGAAGTTATAGATACTTGCACTCAAGAAGAGAAACACAATTTGGAGCTTATATCAAAGTGGGGATGTGATGGTTCCCAGCAGAGCCAATGCAAGCAAAAATTCCAAAATAGCACCGATAGTGATGACATTTTTCAATGCTCACTTGTTCCGTTAAGATTAATAACCAAAACCAATCAAAATGAAAAAGCAAAACTGATATGGCAAAACCCAGTTCCATCGTCTCCAAGATACTGCAGACTTATTAGAATTCGTTTTATTCAAGAAAAAAAAAAGGTGTCACAATCGAAGAAATTAAATATATTGAAAACCAGGTGCAGTGCTTACATAAAACTGAAGTACCGACACAAAATGCCATTATACTTCACGTCAAGCACACTTTAGTTCCAATCATGGTAGATGGTAAGGCCTGCAATGCAGCGACCAGTACCTCTTCCACTATTAAATGTTATATATGCGGTAAAACCTCTAAAGATTTTAATAAATTGTGCACGCGAAAAACTGTCAACCCCGACAGTCTAAGGTTTGGACTGTCAATCCTACACGCACGTATAAGGTTTTTCGAATCTTTACTTCACCTTTCTTACAAATTGCCCATTCGAAAGTGGTAAGCACGATCAACTGTAGAAAAAAAGTCGTTGCTGAGAGAAAACAACAAATTCAGAATGCTTCAAGGAAGAAATGGGATTGCTAGTGGACGTTCCTAAACAAGGTTTTGGCAATAGCAATGATGGCAATACCTCAAGACGTTTTTTCGATAATCTGGAAACATCATGCCGTATTACTGAATCGGACATAAACTTAATGAACAAATTCAAGATAATTTTTGAAACCATTTTCAGCGGCCATGACATTGACGTAGGCAAATTTGAAAAATACACAATGAACACTGCAAGACTCTATGTAGAACTATATGGCTGGCATCCTATGACTCCAACAGTTCACAAAATATTGGTACATGGCGCGGATGTCATTGCTCATGCTCTAGTGCCTATCGGACAACTTTCCGAAGAGGCCGCAGATGCCAGAAATAAGCATTGTCGGGCATACAGGGAACACTTTTCTAGAAAATTCTCAATAATAGATTGCAACCGGGATGTTTTAAATAGATTGCTCTTGACTTCAGACCCGTTTATAAGTTCTCAAAGGCGGCCCCGGAAAGGGAGGGAAACAATGGTGCCCAGTACTGGAGAATCTCCGAAGGAAACTAAGACGACTCCAGAACAGGGCGCGGTATACTAAAGAAAACTCGGACCTAGCGAACTACAAAGAGGCCCTGAACCACTTCAAGAAAAGGGTAAGGGCCAAAAGAAGGGATGCCTGGAGGAGGTTCTGCAGCAGTATAGAGACCACCACACAGGCAGCCAGAATCAAGAAACTACTCTCAGGAGAGCCAGATCAGCAGATGGGAAGCCTGAGGAAACCAGATGGTACATACACCAACACCGTACCGGAAATGTGTAAAGTCCTGCTCGACACACACTTCCCCGAGTGCAGTATAGCCGACCAGATCAACTGGGTTGAAACCACAGGGAGTCAACCGACCAACGTAGACTGGGACACGGCTCAACGCGTAGTAACGCATGAAAAGGTAGTTTGGGCCATAGAGAGCTTTCTCCCTTATAAATCACCTGGGCTAGATGGCATTTATCCGGCGCAATTGCAGTGGTGCTCAAAGATCCTGGTCCCAATACTGGTGAGGATCTTCAGAGCCTGCATTGCCCATAAGTACGTCCCCAGGGGATGGCGTGAGGTTAAAGTGATCTTTATCCCAAAACCTGGCAGGAGCGAGTACTCACTTGCCAAGTCGTACCGGCCGATTAGCCTGACCTCGTTTTTACTTAAAACACTGGAAAGGCTTTGTGACCGTGAAATTAGGGATGTGACGCTGAAACATCATCCGTTACACAAGCAGCAACATGCATACATGCCAGGCCGCTCAACAGAATCTGCACTACATGCAGTAGTGCACAAAATTGAGCAGGCTCTAGAAAACAAAATGTCAACCCTAGGCGTTTTTGTCGACATAGAGGGCGCGTTCGATAAAACGACCTTTGGAAGTATTGGGCAGGCTCTGACACAGTATGGTGTTGATTCCACAATCAGTGGCTGGATAGACAACATGCTGAAGCTCAGAGCGGTTCAAGTGACGGTGGCAGACACAACGAGGGCTCTAGTCGCTAGAGGCTGCCCACAGGGAGGGGTGTTGTCACCGCTGTTGTGGGACTTTGTGGTGGACGGCCTCTTAAGGCGCCTAAACGAGGCCGGGTACTACACGGTCGGCTATGCGGATGACATTGCCATCCTCATAAATGGGAGCTTCGAAACGATACTGTGTGAAGTGATGCAAGGGGCTCTCAAGATCATTGAGGACTGGTGCAAGGAACAATCTCTGTCGGTGAACGCGAAGAAGACAGAGATGGTTCTCTTCACGAACAAAAGAAAGCTCGGGAACCTTAGATACCCGACGCTTAATGGGACAATGCTAACAATGTCAGAGCAAGTCAAGTATCTGGGCATTATTCTTGACAATAAACTCAACTGGAGTAGGCACTTGGACCAAAAAATACAAAAAGCAACTGTCTCATTCTGGCAGTGTCGCAGGCTGCTGGAAAAAACATGGGGTGTAACCCCCAAAATTACTCAGTGGATGTACACTGCCATAGTGAGACCGATGCTATCTTACGGAGCCGTGGTCTGGTGGCCCAGATCCAAACTGCGGACCACAACGATGCAATTAGAGAAGCTGCAGAGGCTTGCCTGCATAGGCATTACGGGTTGTATGCGCACAACACCCACGGCCGCCATTGAAGCCATGCTCTGTCTGACGCCGCTGGACCTATTTGTCAGACAGGAGGCAGCGGCGTCCGCACTAAGGCTCAATGCGCTAGGATTATGGAAAGGGGACGAACCAGTAAAGCACACAAGTGTCCTGAACACGATGTGCAATGAACTACCCCTTTTAAGGGCAGGTTCCGATCGGATACCCACCACCCACGTCTTCGAAAAACATTTCGAGGTCATAATAGGACCAAGAACCCCTGGCCCATCTAGTGAGACGGAACTCAGAATCTTTACAGACGGGTCACGGACAAGCAGCGGAACCGGTGCGGGCATTTTCTCACTGGAGCTGAACATTAACAGATCAGTACCACTTGGTGCACACTCAACCGTTTTCCAAACGGAAGTAATCGGGGTGCTACAAGCGGCAACCGCTGTGACTGAGATGGGCGTATCAGGGTACATTATCAAGATACTCTCAGATAGCGCAGCGACACTTATGGCACTGAAGAGCAAGAGGTGTACCTCAGGCCTAGTGCTACAATGTCGTGGGGCCCTGGAGAAGGTTGCAGGTAATAATAACAGGGTGATCCTCCAGTGGATAAAAGGCCACAACGAAGACGACGGAAATGACAGTGCTGATGACCTCGCCCGAAGAGGATCCAGAACTATACCTATAGGAGCGGAACCCGTGATAATGCCGTCAGCCAGCACACAGAGATCTTGGTTGCACGCGTGGACATCACGGAAACACAGGGACAGATGGAAGGGTCTCTCAGAGTGCAGACAGTCGAGAGCTGCCCTTCCTAAACCAGACCGAAGGCTGGCTCGGAAGCTTATCAGCCTGGCCCGGGCTAAGCTAAGAATAGCCGTTGGTCTGATGAGCGGCCACTGCTCACTAAATAAACATCTACACACGATGGGTATTACGGATAGTCCACTATGCAGAGGATGCTTGGCGACGGATGAAACGGCCGAGCATGTTTTGTTGGAGTGCAGTGTGCTTGACAACCAACGAAGGGACATACTCCGCTCCCCATCTTCCGTTGCGGCGGTCTGCAGACACCCCGGTCGACTTGTGGCTTTCATGGAAGACATAGGCTGGCTGGGATAGCTGGAGACTGCGGGGTTTTGCACGAAGGTCCCCAACCAAGCGGGATTAGTTTGCAGGCCTAGAGCCAACCCCAAACCTAACAACAACAACAACAACAAGTTCTCAAAGGAAAAAAACACAAAAGAAGCGTAAAGATTTTCCAGAGAAGCATTGGACCTTTTGCTTCCGGAAAAACTTCCCTCAGCTGCCATGCAAGCGACCAGCAGCATAGATAACGTCTTCAATCAAGAGGATTCTCGTTCCAAGTCATCAACTTCTGATGAAGAATAAGTAGGTTTTACTGTTAATTTTAGGGTTTTAATTTTTTACATATTTTTTTTATTTTATTAATATTTTGATTAATATCAATTGTTTAACCTAAAAAACGACAATTAAAAATTAGTTTGGATTATTATAGCTTGATTAGGCACACAGAATAATATTGGCCGCCTAAAACTGGAAAATACTCCTGTGTGCGGCGGCGGCGCGCTCAGACAACGTGGGCGGCGCTATGGCCGCGGCCTGCGGGGGTGTGACCCATGTCCTTGCGGAGTTGGGTTTCGTTCGACATGGATCGACTCTTGCAGCTGGTGTACCTGCACATGACGAAGTGGACGGCCAATACCGACGAATCGCTCGCGCGTGTCGATTCCAGGTTGGCGGAATTATCGAACAAAATTCAAACTACGTCTGACAGATTCGACGACTTTGAAGCAAAGCATAATCACATACCGGATACTGTCGGCACACTCAAGCAAAACCACGAGAAGATTACGTTGGAACTACGTCGAGGTATCGTTACATTGATAAGTTGTGCGGACGAATCAGATCAGCGAATGTTCCGGAACGCAAAGGCGAGAACCTGGTGACTATTGTGGAGCAAATATGCCGAGTCATCGAGGTGCCAGTCATCGGGCGACATCCTGGCGGTCCAGCGCGTTCCACACAACGGCACCGAGGCGGCGGCGGGCGTCATACCTAAGAACGTCATCGTGCGTCTGTGGATTCTCCGCGATAACGTGGTCAGTGCGGCGCGCCAGGCGCGGATCTCCACCGATCGTCTAAATCTGGGCGGTGGCGGCGGCGGGGTGCCTCGGAAACGGATATATATCAATGAGCATCTCACGCTAAAGAACAAATAATTGTTTCGAAAAGTTAGGGAGAAGTGTGCGGCCTGTTCACCTTTGACGGTTGTCGATGATCTTGATGATGTGCGGGATCCACGACGCGATCTGTTAACGTTTACACTGACGTTACAACGTTACAGCGACAGGGAACGCTTCAACGTTGAGTGTAGCGCTGGCGGAGCCTTCACCGGCGGCTCCCTCCGCGAGAAACGACGTGTGTGCGGTTTCATCTCCACCATTAATCGGACGGAAAGTAGGATTAACATCACTAGCGGCACGGTTCTCTGCTTTTGTTCTGGTGAGCATCTTGGGTTCTTTTTTTTTTTTTATGTAATCCGGTATGGGTCAAATAATGGGTCCGGTTGGCCGGAGGGGCCAAAGCACATGCTCCGACCAGCCAATATCACCTCCGAGAAGGTAGGTGCCATACCGGAGACTTCCCTGGATTGTTGGCTATACTGGACTAGAGGAGAACACAACCGAGGTTGCTATGCGGCCATCTTACATCCAGTACGGTGGTACCAACCCAGTCGGCTACAATTTGAGCCTACCACCTAGTAAGGGGCAAGGGAAGGGACCTAGAGTTTTACACCGGTTCCGAACGGTGAAGCAGCAGGTGAAGGATGCACGTAAATTTTTTCGTCAGAAAAAACTCATTGGTACACGCCGACCGGATTCGAACCTCGGACCTCCCGCATGAGAAGCCGATGCTCAAAACACTCGGCCACCCGCCGCTCACTTTACTTTTGTTCTTCTGACACCAATATTATCTAAGGAAATTAAATTAATATGTTTTATTCCTTTTGTGTTTTTATTTTAATATATTTTTATAACAGCCATTGGCATCTATATATTTATATGTGTGCATTATAAATAATAATAATAATAATATATAAGAAGAAAAGCTGTAAAAATGACAGGTCGTGATTTTTTTTTCTCTTTACGGGAAAATTTATAAATTAGAGCGTGAGGGGAAAAAAGTCAAGGTCGCGCGCTAGACGGATCCCAGGACCAGCGGCGCAGCTCCCGCTCATGGACCGTGCGGCCACCACCACCGCTGCTGCTTGGCGTCCCCAACACCACTCACTGACCTGACAGCTTACAGCCCGGCAGAGGACTACAGGGACACGGCCGGCGACTACCACTGCTGAGCCTAAAGAGGGACATCAGACGCTGCGTGCTGCGCTGCCGCCGCCGCCGTCGCGTCATACGCCACCGCCGCCGCTGCGCCCCGCGTCTCAACAACACCGTCTCGCCCTCTTCGCGAAGTCCCCGGGTCCAGTCACGTAGAGCTGCCACTTCTTGCAGGACGGCGCACCCCTTCCACCACGGTTCGTCCGTCGCTCCATCGCCCGCGTCTGCCGGCGACGACGGCGAACCAACGACACCCTCCCGTCACACCACCAACGGCGGGACGACGACGTCTACCACCCGACCGGCTTGGGGCTATCGGGGCCTCGCGCCCCGTCTTCCTTCAGTCCTCGCTACCGGGTGGTACAGTGCGCGACGGCGACGCACGTACGAGGCCGAAGAAGCATCGAAGAGCTGCGTGACGTCGCCGTGCTGTCTGGCGGATATGGAGCTCTCCGAGATGAGGGTGGTGGTGGTCTACGTGTCCAGTACCACCACCCATCGCTCGAAGCTAGTCTCGCGTCGTCTCGGAGAGCTCCGTAATCACGGCCTACACCCGCCGGCGCGCTTGGAGGATTGTCTCCCGCCGCCGGCGGTATTACCGTTTTAATTTTTGTATGAATTTTGTGTATTTTTATTACTTTTGTATATATGTAAAATTTAATGTACGAATTGTTGAGAAGAAATAAACAAATGGAAACTCACTCACAAAGTAGCAGCCATTGTGAGCGACAAGGCTAATAATGTTGTTGCGGAGGTTGGCGCCATATTGGTTGCTTTGCGCATACATTAAACCCAGTAGAACAAGCTGGGAAATTTCAAGATACAGACAGACAACGGTCACAAAGGTAAAAAATATAGTCGAGTTCTTCAAACGCAGCTCTCAAGCCCAAGTAAAATTGCAATAGATGCAAAAACAAATGAAACTGCTAATACTCTAGTTAAAACAAGACGTCATAACGAGATGGAACCCGACATATGATATGCTGAATCGTTTAGTGGTCAGTAAGGACGCAGTGATTGCAACTTTGGCACTAGTACGAAACGACTTATCATTAAATAACGAAGAATGGCAAGTATGTAATCGAAGAAGCGATACCAATTTTAAAAATGTTTTATGAAGTTAAAACTGAAATATGCACGGAAAAACAAGTCAGTATTTCTAACGTAATAATATATTGTCGGCTTCTAAATCAGCATATTTCAAAATTAAATATGCAAACACACTCGTCTGCAACAAAAAAACTGATAGCAAATTTGGAAGCTCAAATTCATAAAAGATTTTACGACAAAAAAGATGTGGAATCCAACGTGCTATATGCCGAAGCCACTATTTTGGACCCACGATTCAAAAACAGGGGCTTCCCTGAAAGAAGTACTTTATAATGATTACGTTATTTAGCGTATTTTTGACACAAAAACCTCCAATTATTTCATACAAGATTCAGCTCACTGATGTAAGTGCCAACTAGATTTTTTCCCATTTCAGAGTTCAGTGGAGATCAGTACTACAGCTACTTCGGTCCCTAAGCGTCGTAGTGCTCGAATCCTGGGACGGCGAGGACAGGAAGTCCTTCGACAAATAAATGACAGCGTCACGGGGCAGGCACTCGATGTTGAGTGGACCGAGGATGCCGAGGATGCCAATGTGGAGGAGCCGAGTCCCGAAAAACCAGAAGGCGATTCTGTAACTGTGATTCAGGATTTGAAGGAATGGGTTGAAAGCCCGTGGGAAGTTATTAAGGAAAAATAAACAGATACTTACAGTTACAGTAAATTTTTCTAAAAATTCCGATATGTTTTTCTAACCAAAACTTGTTTTTCAGCCAAAAAAACAATTCTAATTTAATTTTTAGAACAAAACAGCTTTACTCACGGTTATTAACGAGCTATGTGGCTCGACTAATTTTGTCATACAGTTAATGAAAATGACGTAATTTTTTTCGAGTGGGGTGGGGGGAATCAGATTATTGACGATAGGATGATTGTAGGGGGGGGGAATCTGCAGAAATCGATGACGTAATATATGGACGACCCCAAAGGCATTGTGAGCCTTAAAGAAAAAGGTCGGCCTTAGCAGCAACAGTGTTGAGACTGGCGAAAGTGGATCAACTCAGCCTCAGCGAGAAGCGGCAGCGGTGCCATCAAATTCGGCAGACTCCATTTTTTTTATGGTAACTGACACGGTTGGCTACATCACCTACAACGTCCGTGATGTCAGCCCATAACATCGGGTGAATTAGGTGCCATGTCAGTGCTTCCCCCTTTGATCGTGCCGGCTACACTGAACTGGTCGGAAAACACAAACTATTTACATAGCCGTTTAGACCGACGTTTCATTCAGTGCCGTGGTACCAACCCGGGCGGGGTAAACCCTACCACCAAGTAAGATTAGGAGGGAAGGGACCTACAGTTTTACGAGGAATCCGAACCTCGGTCAGCCTCCAACGGTCAGCGGTCACCCATCCCAAGTACTGACCGCACCCAGCGTTGCTTAATATTCAATAGCGACAGTTGACTGTCTGCACCACTGAGCTATCGAAGCTGACTCAATATGGCAGGAATTCGACAAAGAGGTTACTGCACTTGTCCCGTGTAACCCTGTGCTGCAGGTATTGTAGAATTATACAACAAATACGTACAGGAATCGTTACTCAGCCGCTAATGCCGCCATTAAACCCGTTAATGTGGTGGAAAGAGCGAAAACCAGTTTACCCAATACTCTACTCATACAATTTAAAAAGGCTGAGTCTGATAGCAACATCTGTGCCCTGTGAGCGCACTTTTTCTAAGGCGGGGCTCATAATGACGGAAAGACGATCCAGGTTGCAATCAACTGGGTAGATAGAACAAATTGTGGCAAGTTCGAGTGCCATATGAATTATTAATAAATATTGATAAACTGCACCGCTTCACGTTGGTTCCTTCAAGAGAGCGTGAATGGGCACCTGTCAGGCCGGATTTATTTTTAATGTTTTATGTAACCCAGCATGGGTGGCTGTGCCGAGAGACCAATGGTGCAGTCGACAGAGCCAAAATCACCTCTCCTCGCAAAACCACGCTCAGTTAGGTGCCATGCCAGCAGATTTGCGGACTGTTGCAAGGCTGGCTAGCCCGTGGCATGGCATTCGCAGCCCCCGCATGCGTCCGAATGTCCATGGGCGTCGCTAGACACCTTATGGTTGGCTCGGCGCCACATGTCGCGCTTAGAATAAAAAAAAATGCGTTGCCCGTACTGAAAAAAGTGGATTGAGCGGCAGGACAACCGAAGTTCATGTCCTAGTTGTTGTAACAATTTGTTACGTTGTGACGAATGTAAAGCAATAACCTCTGATTTTTTCAATTTTTGTGTAAAATGTGGGCAAAACTTAAGCCGAACAAAACGAATTAATAGGTCTAAATTGTTTTCTTGACTGTCCCTGACCTTTTGCATGATTGGTGATATCACATTTTGGACGTTTTACTAGCTAGTCGTTTTGCCACTCTAGACATTGTCATATTCGTGACGATTTCAAATTATGGACGTTTTACTGGCTAGACGTTTTAACATGTGGACGTTCTGCAAACAATGGTATTTTCCCGTATAGACCTTATGATTCGGAGCGACGGGAACGACTAAGAGAATATACGTGCACGCACGAGTGACAAGAACATCAAGTCGACAAACACAAGTTTATCAAAACAAACTGAAGAGCGAGGAAACAAAAGATTAGTGGAGGCACTTTATAAGTTCAAGGACATAATGTTATCTAGAGTAAGCATGAGTGAAAAGGTTGAGAGTTGTGTTACTTCTCTCTTTAATGGCTAGTTACAATAATAAGAATATTAAATGTAATTTTTTGCAATGGAATTGCCATGTTATTGTGAAAGAAAGAGCTGCTCGAATTAGTTTGGTTAGTTTTTAAGTTGTTGTTGTCTATTATTTTTAACCGACTTAAAAAAAAGGAGGAGGTTCTCAATTCGACTGTATATTTTTTTTTATGTTTGTTACCTCAGAACTTTCGACTGGGTGAACCGATTTTGAAAATTCTTTATTTAATTTGAAAGCTGGTGCTTCCCGTGCGGTCCCATTTTAATTTGGTAAAGATCGGATTGGAAAGCGAGGCGGAATTCTTCGGAAATGTACTCGGCGGAATCCGCCGAGTACATTTCCCATTTACATTAATAGCAAAAAATTACTAAAAAAAAACTGTGAAATAAAAACTATTTAAAAAAATATAAAAACCGCCTTATGTGGTAGGGTTTTACCCGCCCGGATTGAAACCACCGATTGAAGGTCGGTCGAAACGGCTATTTAAATAGTTTGTGTTTTCCGTCCAGTTGAGTGCAGCCGGCACGACCGAAGGGAAGCACTGACGTGGCACCTTGTTCACCCGGTGTTATGGGCTGAAATCACGGATGTTGTAGGTGATGTAGCCAACCGTGTCAGTTTCCATAAAAAAGACTCTGCGCGTGGGGCACTCGCTCACTAGGCAAACGTAGGTTGCAGAATGATATCTCCACTGATGGAACGTTGATGTTTCCTTTTTATTAATTATAGTGTCTTTAACATGATTCTGATGGGAGAAACATAAAAACATTCTCATTTATAATATTAGAAAGATTATCCTAATTTCGAGTCAAATGTCCTTCGTCCTTTCTTGTGCGTGGAAAGGACGTAAATTGTTCTTACTTTCGCCACAGTGTAACGTTAAGATGGGCTGGGCATTGTGTTTAATTTCGCCACCATTGGTTCACGCACGCCGCACGCACACGCCAACCACAAACACACACCACACCAAACCATGCTATGAAGTTCTTTAAAATGTCTGTAAATCAGTTACAAGCATAGGATACGACACTTTCTGACGTTTTTATAATTTTCAATGAGTTGAAACGAAAATTACAAACTCATCTTGATAAATATTTTTTTGGATTTGAAGTCCGGCAAAAACTTAAGCAGCCAACATTCACAGAAATTGAAATTACCACCATTAACGAAGATTAAAATTTTTTTATCGTCGTTATGAACAGGTGGTTTCAGCGATGATAGTATTTTCTCTGAAATGTCGAAATTTTCTTAAAAGAAAATATCATAAACAGATTTGGAAAATTTCGAAAAAATCTACGATTTTTTATTTTCTTGTCCTTTCCTACTGCTTTCAAAAGGTGGCAAGCCTGGCCAAGGCACAGAATAAACTCTAATATGGAAAGTAATTTGAAGCATTGCAACGATAATTTGGACCAATACAGATAGTTCAATCCACCAAGAAGCGCCCCACTACTTTTTGTGCGGTGAGGTCGCGCGGTGCGTGCGGGGTGCGGAGGGTTTGACCCGAGCCTCAGTCACGAGTCGACCGCGGCTCGATGCACACGACTAGTGCAGTCTGCGCTGCGTCAAATCTTGACCCGCCACGAGAGTTGCTCTACTATTTTTTTAAATATTTTTTAAAAATGTCTCGGAAATCTCAGCGTGTTGTACTTAAAAGCCAGGTATGTAATATGTTATTTCGGTCTATATTGTTATGAGCCCCAGGGCGGCATCACTACGTCGTCGTCGGTTGAGCGCTGTCCCTCGACCGGCTCCCTTCGTCGGTGGACTATAAAGTCCACTGGACTGTGTCATGGTTTTACTTATAGTCAATACTAGTTCCTGGTTTAGTTATTCAAAACCTCAGTTCAAAGCACGAGAATAATAATCTTGATTTGACAGTAATGTTTTTTTCAGGCAAGAGAAATTATTTCCAAAGTATACGACTTCATGAAAAAAGAAGCAAGCAAGAATTATGCAGAAAAAATTACCGACGCACGTTGGAGAACAGCACAGGCTGTTGGAGTATCTGAAAGCACAGTGACTAGAATTCTAAGCGAAAGAAAGGCACATGCGATGAAGCTGAGTACAATGCTTGCCATGGAATCGAATACAGACAATGCGATAGAATCTGGGACGGCACATACAAAGGAGCCGAGCACATCGCATGATAATATTGTCCCAAGTACAACGGTGCATGCCATGCAGCCGACTACAGAGGAGACTGACATTAGCCGTAGAAATGAACCAAGTACGTCGAATTTGAACTTGGTGAGCACAAGTGCTGCCATTTTTACGTCACCAATGAAGAAAAGAAGGGTGAGACCACGAAAAATTAATCTAGACGAATTTGATATTGGTGTAGTTAGAAGAACTATTCAAAACTATCATAAAGAGCATCATCAATTTCCAACATTATTACGACTAAAAAATATTTTGAGAGAGCGTATACAATTTGATGGATGTAAAACAACTCTAAGAACATTGTTACGTAAACTTGGGTATAAATGGAGAAGAACTGAAAATAACAGGAAGGTGCTAACAGAGAGACATGATATTCAAATGTTAAGATTAAAATACTTGAAACAGGTTAAGTCTTTCCGTAATAAAGGTACACCTATAGTATACACTGATGAGTCATATATTCATACAAACCACGTGCAGAATAAGTCCTGGGCAGAAAAGAATTCCAAAACTGGAATAAAGCAAAATCTAGCAAAAGGAGTGCGCATAATTATAGTACACGCTGGAAGTGCAGACGGTTTTATACCAAATGCTTTGTTGACATACAGGGCAGAGATCAAATCCGGAGACTATCACGATAACATGAACACGGAAAATTATCTAAAGTGGTTAAAAGAAAAGCTGACACCAAATCTGCCAAAAGATGCCGTGGTGGTCTTAGATAACGCAGCCTATCATAACACTAGTTCGGAAAAAATACCAACGTCCAACTCCAATAAATTGGAAATGCAGACTTGGCTCAGAGCAAAAAATATTGATTTTAATGCAAGCTTCAAAAAAGTTGAACCGTATGACTTAATATTAAAAAACAAAGAAAGCTTTCGGAAGTACAAAGTTGACGATTTATTAAAAGATTATGGTTTCACAGTATTGCGGCTGCCTCCTTATCACCCGGACTTAAATCCGATAGAAAACATTTGGGGTATTGCAAAAAATTACGTTGCGACCCGCAATGTTAATCAAAACTACACCTCAATTGTGCCCATTTTAAATGAAGCCTTTGGTCGAATAAATAACGACGTTTGGTCCAATACATGTCAGCACGTAGAAAAAATAGAAGACGAGTACCTAAGATACTTTGATCTGGATTTTAATTTTGTTATAAATGTCGGTGATACGTCCGAATCAAACATTTCAGAAATGAGTGATGATACAGAATGATGTAATTTTGACGTGATGACGTCACGTCTTATAAATTGATGAAGACCGGCTGCACACACGAAAAAATGTCACGTTCCATCTGAGCCTGTGTGTGCAAGCGAGAGCGCGTAACAAGCGATAGAGAGGCACAATCGGTATAGTCAAAGTTACCATGGAAACATCTTAAGAAGTAAAACTGTCAAGATCAGACAACAGAAGTTTATTGATGGCCAGTCACAAGATGATTAATCTTTCTACTGGAAATAGAAATTACTGATCTTTGCTCTATGTACTACGATTATTCCACGTCATCACGTAAAACTATCGTCCGTAAATCGAGTTTACAGACAACCAATTTTTTTTTTTAATAAATTTCAATTGAATTTTTTAACGTATGTTATTTATGGTTGGTAACTCCCTATTATGAATATGGTAATGTTGTATTATATTCTATTACTTTAAATGAGCTAAACTTGTATATATATATATATATATATAATTGGTTTCTCGGAAACGGCTCTTAACGATTTTGATGAAATTTAGTATTTAGATAATATAATTTTTTTTAAGTTTATCTAGATAGGTGTAGACGCCGATCGAAGCTCGGTCGCCCAGGTACTTACTAATAATAACACAAAATAAAATAAACAATGAACTATTAATAAAATAGGTACATCGAAAAACTCGAATAAATTATACAATTGAAGTAGAGCATCTTTCCAGTTGATCCGTGACGCTCTCTCGCGATGACAGGTACTGCTGTTACCGGAACTTTTTCGATTGGCCAATTTAAGTGTGCGTGTGGACTCAAACTCGCAGTACTGTGTAACGATAGAACTAACACACTAGCAGCAGGTTGCACACTTGCACTGTAAGCTATTAGGAGGAATAGTGGGGCGCGTCTTCGTGGATTGAACTAACTGTATATTGTTATTATTAACATTTTAACTAATATTCCGTAGGAGCCCGGACCGCAGATGGGCAAAGTCCAACTACTGCCAGCAGAGGACTCTCGGCCGGATATTCCTTCTCCACGACCGGCGATGCCGCCTCTGCGTCCGCTCGTCATGGAGGAGGTTTGGGAAGCAGAGGAAGAGGAAATTGCGCCGGAGGCGGAGGTACAGGTGTTGCAGTCGGTGCAGACTCCACCAGGTGGCACCCTGTTCTTCAAAACCGCCTAGAATTACCCGTATGTACTGAACGACAATTTAGTGCTGACATTATGTTCTATTTTATGAATAAATTGATTTAATTTTTATAATTTATCTGGTTAAACTAGACTGAACGGAAAACAGACTGATCGCCTCATCTCTTAATATGACACCTTGTCAGCTTCGATAGCTCAGTGGTGCAGTCGGTCGACTGTTATTAAGCAACCCTGGGCGCGGTCAGTACTTGAATGGGTGACCGCTTGACTGTTGGAGGCTGACCGTGGTTCGGATTCTACGTTAAAACTGTAGGTCCCTTCCCTTCTTACCTTACTAGGTGGTAGGGTTTATCCCGGCCGGGTTGGTACCACCGCACTGAACGAAACGTCGGTCGAAACGGCTATTCTTTATTCTTTATTTATCATTCGTATGGTAGTACACTACGCTTGAATTTGTCCTGTTTAGTTTTTACAATGTAAATAGTTTGTGTTTTCCATCCAGTTCAGTGTAGCCGACATGAAATGAAGGGAAGCACTGACATGGCACCTAGTTCACCTGGTGTTAAGGGCTGACATCACGGATGTTGTAGGTGATGTGGCCAACCGTGTCAGTTTCCATAAAAAAAACTATACTCGTGGCTTTACAATTTGAATTTGATTAGTACAAGTACAGATCGATCTCTGCAAAGAAATTTATATATAAATATCGACTCTTGCGTCGACACAACCCTCTCTTTCTATCGCTTAACTCGCTCTCTTGCCCTTTCTTTCTTACCCACGGAAGTGCGCCATGACTCATGAGATGACGCATTGAAATTAAATTTTGCATATATTATATGGGGGACAGATTTCAGATTTTATAAAAGTGAAGCGACGTTAATAATATCCTACATATTAATAAAAGTTTTGTATTTCCAGGACGTGGAGTGTTCGGAGAAACAAGGAGAAAGATAATGGAAGGAGAGGGGGAAGAAATTGCAAAATTAAGCGAGATTTCTAATTCTTTGCAAAATATAGGATATATAGGTGGTAGGATAGCAACATCCCTCGAAAATATGGAAGGGATGTTGAAAAATTTCCTCGAGAGGCTCTCCTCCCGTCCCGAATAAATAAATGATTTACTTTTAAATACACTTGTTTAATTTATTTTCCGGTCCCATATTCCAGTTATTAAAATACAAATATAATATTAATTTAATCGTAGCCGTTCTACGGTTTCAATAAGTCGGTCTCGCGCCTCCCTCCCTCTGCGCACAGGGTCAGCGTGAGCTCTTCCCGGTCCAGCAGGTGCGGGTGTGACCACATGTATTTGTCTTGCAGCCTCCTCTTCCATATCAGAGGGTGTAAGAGGGGGAACTGAAATTAAAACACAAATAAGTTTATAATTTATAACATTGTTAGGTTAGGTGCTGGGTTTTTTTTGCTTTTAGACGTGCTAAATAATGGTGCACATTTTATTTTAAATAACCCTTTAATATACCATTTCTTATCACAGATTGTTTTCAGTTATATAGGAAACAAGCTGTTCCCGCGGCTCCGCCCGCTCTCATATTTCACTTCACTGCTAACCTCATAAGCCATTTAGCGTGATAGTAAGTAGCCTATAGTTGATGGGAAGAATCAAGCTATCCGTAGAATTTTGTTTTATTAAAATCGGTTCAGTGTGCTATAGATACACGCTGTTATATTTATACAGCAATAGGCGATAGGGTTGTCGAGTCGAGTCGTCGCGTCGTCGACGACGACGCGATAGCGGTGCGGAGAGAGAGAGAAGAAAGCAACCGTCGCCGCGCGCCGTTATGTATTTTCATTAAATGGGTGAATAGTAACTATGTATTTTATTACATCTAAATTGGTTAGGTAAGTACATAGGTAATTATTAAAATAGTTCGTGTTTTCCTTCCAGTTTAGTGTAGCCGGCACGATTAGGGGGAAGCGCTGACATGGCACCTACCTAATTCACCCAGGTGTTTGGGCTTACATCAGACAGAGACATCTGATGTAGCCATCCATGTCAGTTTTACATCATATTGTCAAGTATTACATCAAATCCCAGCAGAAAAACACGAGAAAAAATTATGTATAATATAGTATACATTGCAAGTACTTACTTTTGAGGATCTCTTGGCAGAATATGAAGTGTCACTTTCCTATTCTTTTCTCTCGAACTCTTACACTTTGGTACTATGCATGTTTTACCCATAATTAACAGAAATTGCGTCGTTTGCGTGCTCGCTCACACAGGCCGGGCAAACTACGCACCCATCCGCAGCTAGGTCCTACGTAGGACTGACGCTCCCCGCGCTGCAGGCAACGCGGGTGTGAGGCGGGCGGCACGCACACTCGCGCGAGAGGCGCTCACGCAATACACACATACGCTCGTGTCGCTGCTGTCTCCCTCTGTATGCTGTGACCCTGGTATAGCCCCCAATAGCAATTAATTATATATCAATAGAAAGGTAATTTTATGTACATGCCATACTATGCACTGGTGCTCAAGTTTCCAATTGTTGTCGGATCGGAGCTATTCTGCTTTAAGTATGAAATATAAATGTACAGTTTTTTCTATATATCACTTCTTAGCGTAACCGGAAGTGAATTTTATCTATCCTGTGTCTCGTATTGCTAAGTGTGCGTGTACAAAATTTCATCGAATTCAGATTATTGGTTTAAGAGTTATGTAGGAACATACATACATACAGAAAATATTTCTAAAAATCGTCAATTTAGTTTTCGTATCATACACAGAGCCTACAAACGCAGTATATCATAAAACAAAGTAACTTACTCCATGACCATCCCTTACTGATTGATTATTATTAGTATTAATGACTAGCTGTGCCTGCGGCTCCGCCCGCTCACATATTTGACTTCGCTGCTAACCTCATAAGCCATTTAGCGTGATGCTAAGTAGCTTATAATAGATCATGGGAATGGGCATGGCAATGGGAAGAATCAAACTATTCGTAGAAACAAACTGTATTAAAATCGGTTCAGTGGTTCTCAAGTTATAAGCGGACAGACAGAGCGACAGACAGATCACTATATCTCCGAA